>CM046876.1:354158987-363318488 GCA_025667525.1 Glebionis coronaria
AGCAAATGCACTATCAATAGTTTCATCTTCTAAGATGACAAATTGTTCATATTGTTGGACAAGAAGATCGATTTTGCTTTCTTTGACTTGGCTATTACCTTGGTGGGTTACTAAAAGAGTGTTCCAAATATCTTTAGCGGTTTCACACATAAAAATTCTTTCATACTCTTTCTTAGGCAAAGCATTATAAATCACCATTTTAGCCTCATAATTTTTGAAAGTTTCTTTTTAGTATCGTCATTAGCTTTGTCAAAAGTGACCAATTATTTTGTTTTAGAAACTTCATTAAATTGAAAGGGTAAAAAATCACCATTGGTAATAACATGCCAAATATCTAAATCTTTTGATTTCACATAAGTTTCAAATCTATTTTTCCAATAAATAAAACTATCGGTTTCAAAAAGTGGTGGTCTTTGCATAGATTGCCCTTCTAGGAATTTGTTAGAATCCATAGATCGATTCAAGTTTTAAAATATACAATATACTTTAAAAATTCTTGAGCAACCCGCTCTGATACCAATTGTAGAAACTAGAAAGGGGGGGGGGGGGTTGAATAGTTTCTTATATTTACTTGTTAAAATGTGGTTTCCAAAAATCCTTTTCAAAAACTTAGGCTTGAGGAAATATGTGAAATCTTCTTATGCACAATATGAACAATGATAGTGTAACTAAACTAATACTAAAAAATATATGCACAAAGAATAAAGAATGATAGTGTAACTAAGCTAATACTAACAATTGTATATGCATAAAGAATAAAGAATGTAAAGAGTTAAGGGTAAAGAAAGATCAAACCGAACACTAAGTATTTATAGTGGTTAGGCAACGAAGCTCACTCCTCATTCCTACTCCACTCCTCGAGTACTCCTTACTCGAAAGTTCACTACACAACAAACTCCTTATGGTGGAGAAAACCGTACACGTCGCTTAACCAATTTCCGACTCTAAGCTAAAAGTCGAGCCCTAATCGTAGCTAGGACCAATCTACACAACTATACTTAGTACATACACAACTTCCAAATAGACACAGGTACTTGGATCTTCACAACTATGACACAACTACAAGTGTATAAAATTAGATCTTCAATGGATCTTTGGTGGTGGACTCAACACTTCACAAGGATAGTGTTCTTCTCTTTGCACTTGGAGAGGAAGGGATGGAAGAACAAGATTCACTTCTTAAACAAGTAGTAATCAAACAAATGATCAAAGATTTGAGTGATTAAAGAAGAGAGTTTGAATCTGGAAATAGATGTGCAAAAGAGGTGAGTGAAAAGCTGAGAATGGTCCACTATTTATAGCACAAGAAGGCCAATGGCTATATCTGCCCGCGGTACCTTATCTTAGCCCGCGGTTCCTTATCGATAAGGAACCGCCTAGGCGCTAAGGTACTGCCGGACTAGACTCCGCTCCCTTTTTGTCTTTTAGTGGTGGAGGTCATATCTGGCTTAAAAAATATCCTGATAGAATATTCCTAACCAAATAAGAATATGCCATTTTCAAATTTTCAAATAATTAATTTAATAAAACATTTTCTTAAAAAGAAAGTTTAATAAAAACTTGTCACACTTAATAAAAAAGTGAGTTTTAAGAAAAGATTAAATCACTTGATCACTTGATTAAGGTTAGTACTTGTTTATCCATACCTTAAGTGAAAATGGGTAAAATGAAAAATACTTGTACTCAAGACTTCGTTTTTCGTTGTTTTCGTTAATGCTTGTTTTTACATATTGTCGTAATCAAATCTAAGCGAGACCGAAAAATGCAAGTAACGTTTTTAGGCATTATTGCATTAACAGTTTTTATTCAGAAACTTGATTACTAGAGTAGATATCAAGTTTAGGGGAGGATTGTTGGGAATAAAATGAGCCAAGACACTTAGACGCTGACAAGAGGAAATTGGACGTTGATATGAAGAAATCAAGCGTTGACAGAACAAGCGTTGACAAGAAGAAATCAAGCGCTGATGAGAAGAAGTCAAGCACTGATTGAATACTTAGTCTACACGTTTTATGTTTCTAGTAAAGATATGTTCGACAATGTATTTCTTATGTTTATCTTTACCTAAAATAGCTGATACGTAGACTCTTGTACAAGGTTCCTTATTCTATAAAAGGAGGCCTTTAGGTTTTAGTTTAATATATGTTTTACACTTTCATTGTACACAAGTTCAATCATCAATCAAAGTGAAAGTTTGATCTATTCTGTTTGTGTGTTCTTGTTCTAAGTATTAATTTCGCATAATACATAGATTGTTTCATATACAACAAAGTTTCTCTAAGTGTTTAACTTGATTCATTCTCGTTTACACAAAGCTAAATCAATCTAAGTTTGGGATCAACATCTCCCCTCTAAAATAGTGCTTCACTCGATGACCATTCACCTTAAAGTTAGGCCCGTCTTTTTGAGCTAGCTCAACAGTTCCATAAGGTATCACTTGTGAAATGGTAAATGGTTCGAACCAACGGGACTAAAGCTTGACCGAGAAAATATTAAGTCTAGAGTTTAATAAGAGGACTTGATCACCAACATTGAAAATGCGGTTTTTGATCTTAGAGTCATGAATCCTCTTAGTCTTCTCTTAATAGATCAAAGAATTCTCATAAGCTTGATCCCTTAATTCACTTACTTCATTCTATTGAACCTTGCGATGATCACCCGTGGTCCTTAAATCGAAGTTACAATGTTTTAGAGCCCAATACGCCTTATGTTCGAGTTCAGTTGGCAAGTGGCATGCCTTTCCGTAGAACAACCTAAATGGTGTACAACCAATTGGAGTCTTATAGACCGTATGTAAAGCCCACAATGCATCGTCCTATTTATCCGACCATGAAGTGCGATTTTCTCCTATAGAACGCTCCAAAATCCTCTTAATAGCACGGTTTGAAACCTCCACTTGACCACTCGTTTGAGGGTGATAGGCTGTCAAAAGCGATGAGTGACACCATATTTCTTTAGAACTTTTTCAAATTGTTCATTACAAAAATGGGTCCCTCGATCGCTTATTATAGCCCGCGGAGTTCCAAACCTAGCAAAGAGTCGTTTCAAAAATTTCACCACTACTCGAGCATCATTAGTAGGTAAAGCCTTAGCTTCAACCCATTTCAACAAATAGTCCACGGCTACGAGAATATACTTATTTCCTTTTGATGATGGAAATGGCCCCATAAAATCGATTCCCCATACGTCAAAGATTTCACAAACTTGAATTATGTTTTGGGGCATTTCATCCCTTTGTGAATTCTTTCCTTGACGTTGATAAGCATCACAAGTCTTGAGCAAGCCTTGGGCATCTCGATATACGGAAGGCCAAAAGAAACTGAAATCAAAGACTTTTTTCGCGGTGGAGTTGGCACCATGATGTCCCCCGGTGGGTCCTTCATGACAAGCTTTAAGAATATCTTTAGCTTCTTTGCCAAACACACACCTACGAATCACTTGATCTGCGCACACTCGAAACAAATAGGGGTCGTCCCAAAAATAGTAAGATGTGTCCTTGAAAAACTTCCGTTTTTGTTGGGACGACATACCCTTAATCACGAACTTCCCCGCATGGTAATTTGCGATGTCCGTAAACCATGGGGTACTATGATCACCACGAAAAGCAATCATACCAAGCGTCTCGAAAGGAAATCTTTCATTAATTTCCTTGTTCTCTCGATCACTTTTGTGAGGATTCTCAAGTCTAGATAGATGATCGGCCACGAGATTCTTGGCTCCTTTTTTGCCTAGAATTTTGACATTAAATTCTTAAAGGAGGAGAATCCACCAGAGCAACCTCGGCTTAGCATCTTGTTTATTAAGAAGATATTTGATAGCCGAGTGGTCTGTATACACTATGGTTTTAGACAAGACGAGGTATGGTCTAAACTTTTTGAAAGCATATACAACGGCAAGTAACTCTTTTTTCTTTGTAGTATACTTAGTTTGAGCATCCGTCTTAGTATTACTTGCATAGTGTATAGGCAAGAAATGTTTGGACTTACGTTGCCCCAAAACCGCACCTACCGCGTAATCACTAGCATAAAACATTATTTCAAAAGGTATATCCTCATCCGGGGTAACTAAAATTGGTGATTCGGTTAACTTCTTCTTAAGCATCTCAAAGGCTTTGATGCACTCATCCGAAAAGTGGAATGGAGTCTCTTTTTCCAAAAGATGGGTCATAAGTCGAGCTATCTTAGAGAAGTCATGGATAAAACGTCTATAGAAGCCGACATGGCCGAGAAAACTCCTAACTCCTTTAACGGTGGTGGGTGGAGGTAATTTGGCAATCACGTCGATTTTGGCCCTATCTACCTCGATACCGGTCTTAGAGATCTTATGTCCTAAAACAATGCCTTCTTTGCACATGAAATGGCATTTTTCATAGTTAAGCACGAGATTTGTTTCCTTACAACGTTTTAACATCCGTTCCAAGTTAGAGAGACATGAAGTGAAAGACTCCCCAAAAACCGAGAAATCATCCATGAAGACTTCCATGGTTTTCTCAATCATATCATGAAAAATGGCCATCATACACCTTTGGAACATCCCCGAAGCATTGCATAACCCAAAAGGCATTCTACGATAAGCAAATGTTCCATAAGGACAAGTGAATGTGGTTTTTCTTGGTCACGAGGGTCTATAGGAATTTGGAAATAGCCGGAAAATCCATCCAAAAAGCAATATAATTCATTTATCGCTAGTCTCTCTAACATTTGATCCATAAAAGGTAATGTAAAATGATCTTTCCTAGTGGCATCATTAAGCTTTCTATAATCAATACAAACACGCCATCCGGTCACGAGTCTAGTAGGAATAAATTCATTATCCTCATTAGTCACTACCGACATTCCTCCTTTCTTTGGAACACAATGCACGGGGCTAACGCGTGGGCTATCGGAGATAGGGTAGATCATTCCGGCGTCTAGAAGTTTCATAACTTCCTTTTTGATCACCTCATGTATATTTGGATTAACCCTTCTTTGTTTTTGGATAGCGGGTTTATAATCTTCCTCCATCAAAATTTTATGAGTACAAAATTTTGAGTCAATACCCTTGATGTCGGAGATTTTCCATGCAATGGCCTGTTTATGTTTCTTTAAAACCTTAATAAGTTCATCATTTTCATTATCTTTCAACCATTTTGCAATAATCATCGGTAACTTATCCGTTCCCTAAAAAAAGCATACTCCAAATGAGTGGCAAGATCCTTAAGTTCTAGTTCGGGTGCTTCTTCAAGAGAAGTTTTCACTTTTGTTTCATTTTCGTTCACAACTTTTAAGTTATCAGAGGTAGTGAAAATGGGTCCATATTCAACAATTTTTAATTAAAGCAATATCTCCCTCTGGATTGAAATTTTCATTATCAAACTCACTAGCATCGAATGGTGTACTAAGGTTATCATCAATTTCCTTATCGATCTTTGAACGAAGATTATCCTTGAGCTCTTCTAGAACGATGAAGGTCTACGTAATCATTGGCCTATTCTATGTGATTGATTTGATGGATTAATATGGTTGATTGATTGATAAATAAAGAAGAAGATGAAGGAATGAGATGAAGGATTAGAGAGAGAAAGGAGAGAAGGGAGAAAGTTAGAGAGAGAAAGTAAAATGGAATAATGATTAAGTGTGTAATGACAATCAACAACCCCTCCTAACATGCTAGGAGGGGATATATATAGCCCACCCTACATGTGGGCTATATGGACTATACATAAGCTAAATAGATCACGAGCCCATTACATAATTATTCTTGGAGCGACCGATCCTTCATAAATACGTAAAAACGTATTTCTAACAATCTCCCCCTAAGGGAGGTCGCTCTAAGAAACAAAGTTCTAAATAGTCTATAACTCGTGATCTATGCTAACTAAGATGTGACCGAGACTTTATTGGGAAAAACGTATTTCCAACAATCTCCCCCTAACGGAGGTCACATCTTTTTACAAAATCTTAAACCTAGCATCTATGCTTGAGTCTTCGATCTTGTTCTTGTGAATATGCTTGATGTGATCTTTGACTTTAGTCTTGAGCATGTTTCCTTGCCTTGACCTTGTGCATTCTTCACTTGTGATATTTGCCTCTTTGTGACTTCATGTTCCACATACTTATACTTTTAAATTCTTGAAAGCTTCAGAGTTTGATACAGCGGAAGACTTGACCTTCAGGCTTTCTTGAATTTGTTGAAGTACTAATTGTATGTAGTATAAGCATGTGGTGACGACTTCTTCTGGATTGTACACCGCAATGCCACCTTCTTGTTACGCTGCATAAGACAGTTAGCAACAAATAATATACACGGATGAAATGGCCTTGAACATTTCATTCTAATTCGGTAGCAATTTACCTCCGGTCGGTGAAGACCGTTGGACGATATTAAATATCGTACTTGTGGCAGGTAGTTTCAATAAAGAACCTCCTTGACAAGATTTCGCGGGTAAACCCGTTCTCTTTACTCGACCGTCCAAAGCTGACTGCGAACGTAAAGAGTGGATCATTTGGATAATATTATCCGCATGATTTGAAGCCGTCAATTCATGTTCCTGGAACAAGTGAAGTTCAATTAAGAACCGCACCATCGTTGCTTTCCAGTTGTCACTAGCTTGATTCATATAGAATCTTGCAAGTTACCTACCAAGTGCTGTTTGATGTTAACACTAGAAGGATTTCCATTCGTCACTGTAAATACTTAATAGTATTACTCTGAATGTTCTGGCAAGATCACTAAGATATTGCGTAGAGGCCTGGAACGTGTTTAAATTCATTTAAGAATTAAACCATTGTTGCTTTCCAGTTATCACAAGTTTGATTCATAAAGAATCGCACAAGTCACCTACCATGAGCTTTTTGATATTCGCTCAAGAAGGATTTCCATCTTCATTGTAAATACTTTCGTATTACTCGGATGTTCAGGCAAGATCATGAAGATTTTGCGTAGGACTCTTAAGATCTTTCTTACTTTTCACAGTGTGTGAAGAAGAAAGGAAATATGAAAGTGTGTCCTAATGAGATATTTGATGATCTCAAATGGCTCTAGACTCGATCGTGCATTTTGGATTTTAGTGATCGGAGGCTGGAGAGGAGTGCCACCTTTTCAATACCAGTCTATTCGGAGTGAATAAACCAATAGATAACGTGTTGATATCCGTGTGATTAAAACAAATACCTTTTGAGAGATATTTGAGTTAGCTGGGAAGGGTTGTGCATTGCATCACTGGGTCCATGACGTCTTTCTTCAATATCGAGAATCATTAGCAAAAATGACCTCAATAGCATATGTATTGACCCGGTTTCTGCCTAAAGTTGTAAGGAGGGCTTCTTTCTTTACACCCTTTATCTTTACATTTCTTTTTCATTCTTCAACCCCTTCAATGCTTACCAATACGTCATCACTAGCACCTTGTTGTGATTGTTCCAGTGCTAACTTAAGTACTTGGTCGGCATTCAGCTACGTTCACAATCTTTCTCCATCTTTCCTAAGGACTACTATTTCTAGCTATGGAATGTCCTTGGGAAGATTCCTCCGGTTCTAGAGAAATCATTGGACTTTAACCTATCCTACCATCCTTATGTCACCACAATCTTCACCGTCGTGAATAGAGATGTTTTGGGTAAGTGTATGTCACCATGAAATCCATTTTGAAGTGCAAATCCATTTTGCTCCCCCTTAACATATGCTACGATATCCGAAAACATTTTGCACATGTCGGGATGAGCTATCACGTTAAGTCAAGCCATTATGATTGATCATATCCGATATTAAATCACATTTTCTCCCCCATATTAAAAATATTAACCCAATCGATGTTTTTAATATCAATTGATTTAATAACATTTTAAGAAAATTTGGGAAGAAAAATGCAAGTCCAATTATCTTCATGAATTACACAAGCTCCCCCTCAAATTAATGAGGGTGTGCTGAAACGTAAATTAAATACCTTTTAAACACAAGTGTAAGGTATTTATTACATGCAAAGATCATATAAAATAATGAATTCACAAGATTAACAATTTACGAAGTAGGACCTGAATGATGGAGAACATCATATGAGAGATTCACATGGTTCTTGTTCACGAATGTTGGTCACCTCGTCACGTCCCCGAGAAAATTAATTCCCGTTGTTGAGTCAAAGCTTTCCGGTGAAATGCTTGACTTGATTATGAAAAGCGGGTTGCTATCTGAAATAATAGCAAACCATTTTGAGCATGTTGTAAAAGTTTGAACTTCTGCTCGAACTTTATTTACAACCCCGTGTCATTATTGAATGACATTTCTAGGTTCGTAAATATTATCGATTCCAGAAGACATGCTCTTTTTATCAAAACATTTTTGAACACACAATTTTGAAAGATTTAGAAAAAACCTTTTGAGAAATTCTTGAAAAATTGTGTTCAAAGTTTTGAAAAACAATTACTTGAGCTTAAGATGTTGAATATCTTAAAAGCGAGCTCAAGTCCGAGAAGTTGTGAACTTCCCGTTGTTAAGGATAAGTTACCATCGGCGATAAACATTCCTTTTATCTGAAGGACGAGTCCTAAGCTGACATTTACTTAGAAGTCGTATTCATGAGCTTGAAAACTTTGACTGTTTTAACGGAAAGCTCATGACCGGGAAAGGTTAATTTCTCGTTACGAGGAAAAGTTCTCTTATTTAAAAGATACACTTTCCTTTCTGAGCTTAAAACTTCGAATGTTTTAATATAAGCTCATGACCGAGAAAGGTGAATTTCTCGTTAAGAGGATAAGTTATCATAAAAGATAATCTTTCCTTTATATAAAGTTCGAGTTACAGTCTGACATTTAACTGTAAGTCATATACACGAGCTTAAAATCTTTGAATGGTTTTAGGATAAGCTCGTGTCCAAGAAAACTTAATTTCTTGTTAAGAGGGTAAGTTATCGTTGCGTAGATAAAATTCCCTGTCTCTGAAGTCCGGGTCGTCGTCTGTCATTTAACGAGGAGCCATTATGCATGAGCTTAAAAACTTGGAATGTTTTTTATATAAGCTCATGCCCGATAAAAATTAATTTCTCGTTGTTAGGATAAGTTTACCATCGGCGATAAACTTTCCTTTCTTTGAGGAGCGAGTTATAGTCTGTGATGTGACTATAAGTCCTTGTGCAGCTTAACTATGAATCCCCTGAGACATTTGTTTCTCTGATATCTGCTTCTTCAGCAACCAAACTCTAAGAGTGTCCTTAGTTGAACGGTATACAACGATTGGACCGCTTCGTTCTTTTGGAATATCAACTTTGGTACCTGCATTCTCATTAGAAGTTTGTATACTTTTGCATGGGTTAGAGATATCTATTTTTGAAGCACGTGGGGGTTCACAGTTGGCTTTACTTGTGTCAGAGGCGACCTGAGTAGATGATTCACTTATCTTAGCTGGCAAACGTTTCCTTTTATAGAAAATCTTAAGTTTAGGCTTAAGTGAAGTATCATCTTTATCAATTTCCTCCCTAGTAGTCTTAGAAGAAACAGAGACTATCCTAGTTAAAGGGCACTCGTTTCCTACAAGAGTGAAAGTTCTACCAGTGGGGCGCCAATCTTTACCAACGGGTTTGATTTTAGCTATCCACTGGGACTTAATTCTAGCACGGGAGTTCACCTCATTAAGTAATTTCTTGATACAGGAATCATGATTTGCCGTAAACACACATTTTCTACATGTTTTACAAGTAGCATATTTAATGTCCGAGTAATTCCTAGATGATTGATCGACGCTCCTAGGAGATGACATGCTACGGTTAGCAGTGTTGGGTAATCTAGAAGGCATCTGACTAGGTTGGACATTGCTATCTCTTACATGTGTCTTTTGAATAGCTTCCCTTTGACCAAAATCATGGCGCACATCAGTTGAACTAGTTCTAGACGTGTTCATTGAACTATTCTTAGAGGAACTAGGGGCAATCATGTGATGAGGTCTTGCTAAAACTGATTTAGTCACATTAGGCCTAGTTGGTGGAGTGACTGTTCTAGAAATATGACCCAAATCAACTTGGGAGGCAAACCGCGGTCTCGAGGATTGTGGTCGCTCGGATCTAAATGCAGTAGGTTGTCTGACAATCGGTTGTCTGACGAACTGATTTGTAGGCGGTTTCCCCAAGATTGATGGTTTTTCAAGCTTAGTGTCCACACTAGGTCCTCTATTTTTCCTTAACTCGTTTTTCAATGCAGCTATAGCAAAAACCTTTTCCTGTACTTGAGCTTTTAAGGTCTCATTCTCTTTGAGCAAGTTATCTTGGGATGCCAACTTAGATTCAAGCAGTTGAATTTGTTTCAAAAGATTATCTTTTTCAGCTTTAGAATCTAACACTTTTTGATCCAATTTTCTTTCAAGAACAACGTTTGACTTTTCAAGTTTTTCAAAGTATGTTTCAAATTTGTCCGTTTTCTTAGAAAATTCAAGTTTGGCATCCTCAAGATCTTTTGATTGCCGAGCTACGATCGTTTCGAGCTCTTTAATCTTGGAATCAGAATCAGTTAACGAGGCAGTTATAAAGCATTTATCATGATGAACTATAGATTAAACCCGATCAAAAAAATCCGTAGCCACTAAAAATAAATCCCGTCACTTTCACTCGTCAGTTTGTCTTCAAATCCGGCCACAAAAAACTTTGAACCCGTCAAATGTTTTTTCACGTTAACTCTTAACGGAATGCCCGCCTTAATATGACGTACCAAAAATTAATAAACAAAATTTTCTTAACTAAAAAGTTCAATTTAAAATCTATAAGTTTAAAAAGTTGGCTTAAAAAAAATAATGTAAAAAATAAAAATAAAAGTAAAAAAAATAATAATAAAAACAATCTGATATTCTATACGTTTATAACTTTCAAATTTGTGCCTAAATTAACTTTTAAGCTAAAAACAATTGTGCCAAAAAAAAAAAAAAAAAACTTTAATAAACGTATCCGTTAAAATGGAATCAAATCAACGTGGCAAACTAAAATTAATTGAACCAAAAAAACGTGGCTTTTGGTCAATCCCTCGTTTCCTCCGCCCAATAATATACCCCCATCCGTTTTTATCTCTCTCTCTCCTCAGACATATAACTCCTCCGTCTCTTTCATTTATCAATCTCAAAAAAAATCTCTCTCTCTTAAATAAAACACGCAGCCATCTCAATCTAACAATCCTCTTTGAATCTCAAAACTTCCGTCCCACTTTACGATCCTATCTCTTCTTCCAAATCCTTTGAAGAACACAATGAAATTATGGCTTCAAGATCTTGAAAATAAGGTCTCAGGTAGGTGTGTTTAATTTTTTGTTTTGATTTGTTATCTCTCTCTTCTGTAGCGTCTTTCTGGTGCGAGGGTCGAGAGTCTTGATCGAGTCTTGGGTGTGTTTGTGTGTGTTATGAGTCGAGAGACGAGAGTTGGGTAGAGAGTATTCTGAGTGTGTGAGTTTTGGGTTTTGATGTGTCGAGAGTGAGGGTTTAGAGTCGGATGTGATATTGTGTGAGGATGTGGTTTGAGTCGGTTGAGAGATGTGAGTGAGGGAGACAAGTGAGAGGTGAGACGGTTTGAGAGTAGGCGAGGGTGTTTGTTTGTGGGAGTCGAGGGGTCAGAGTTGGAGTCGAGAGGTGGGTTGGTGGTTGTGTTGGAGTCTAAAGTTTGAGTGGTAGTCTGTCTTGAGGCTGTTTGTTTGAATCGAGACTTGTGTGTTAGGGTCGAGTGATTTGTGGGTCGAGATGAGTTGTCAGTCGAGTGTGGGTTGTTTTGTTTTTGGACGAGAGGTGAGGGATTGTTGAGTCTTGGGTCTGAGAGTACTAGGGAGTCTGTGTCGAGAGAAGGAGTCGAGTGATTTGAGATGTTTTGTGAGGGTGTGGTGTTGTGTTTGTTGGTTTGAGAGGGTGTGTGTTCAAGATAGAGGGAGTGTGTTTTTGTTGGTCGAGTCTTGTTGTGTTGAGGGTCTGGTTGTCGAGTCAAGGGTATGAGTCGTTTTAAGAGACGATGATGAAAAGCCCGTTGTGTTTGAATTTTACAAAGCTTCATTCGGAAGAGTCATTCGTTCGGAAGAGTTCCGAATCGGAAGAGTTCCGAATCGGAAGAGTTCCGAATCGGAAGAATTTGATTCGGAAGATTTTGATTCGGAAGAGATTGGTTCGGAACTTTTCGGTTTGGTTCGGAACTTTTCGGTTTGATTCGGAACAATGAGTTTGATTCGGAACAATGAGTTTTCGTTCGGAAGAGTTCCGAATCGGAAGTGTTTGGTTCGGAACTTTTCTGTTTGATTCGGAACTTGACAAAAACTGACTGACTGACTGACTGAAACTCGAGACCCAAAAACCTTGATAATGAAAATCTTGATAATGAAGGACTGTAGGACTGGTGTTGGACAAAAATTCGAGACCTAATAGATTAAAAAAGAAAGAAAAATACTGATTATATAATAAAAAAATAAATACAACTGGACAGACTCGAAACCCAGATATAATAAAAAAAATTATATATAAAAACTGGTATATAAAAAATTTAAAATGATTATATAAAAAAGAACTGATTATAATAACTTAAAGAAAAAAACTAATAAAAACAAAAATTAAAGTGGAAATTGATAAAAAAATAAAATAAAATAAAAAAGGATAAAATTAAATGTTCAATTTAAGGAACTCAAACAAAAAGGCAATCAAAATAGAAAGGATTTAATCAAAAAAAATAAAAAAATACAAAATTAAAAAGAGAAAAACACAACTTTTTATAAAAACACAAACTTTTTAAGATTTGATAAAGAAATTTTTGATTTTTATATAAAAATTTGTGATTTTTTATCTAAAAAGTAAGTAAATTTGAAGATTTGATATGATTTAACACATAAAAACACAAACTTTTTATAAAAAATACAAAATTTTTAATATTTAAGCATGATTAAATAAAAAAAAACCCACCAAAATCAAAAAGAAATAAAAGAAAGAATAAACCAATCAAACCTTGGCTCTTGATACCAATTGAAGGTCTACGTAATCATTGGCCTATTCTATGTGATTGATTTGATGGATTAATATGGTTGATTGATTGATAAATAAAGAAGAAGATGAAGGAATGAGATGAAGGATTAGAGAGAGAAAGGAGAGAAGGGAGAAAGTTAGAGAGAGAAAGTAAAATGGAATAATGATTAAGTGTGTAATGACAATCAACAACCCCTCCTAACATGCTAGGAGGGGATATATATAGCCCACCCTACATGTGGGCTATATGGACTATACATAAGCTAAATAGATCACGAGCCCATTACATAATTATCGTTGGAGCGACCGATCCTTCATAAATACGTAAAAACGTATTTCTAACAAACGAAGTCCCCTCCCTCAAATGGAGTGAGTGGAGGTGTAGCTAAAGAGATAATCGGATTCGATGAAGTGGGATTGCCACTTCTGGAAATATCCGAAAAACCAAGCATATCTTGTGAAACTTCTTCACTAGCAACATCAATAACATCGATGTAATTGATTGATTCATCGTAGTACTTGGAAGAATATCTCGAGATATGACCAATATAAAACGTGATATATTCATCATTAACACGTAAAGTCCATTTCCCCCTTTCATATCAACTAAAGCACTAGCAGTGTATAAAAACTGTCTTCCCAAAATAAGAGGTATTCGAGAATCTTCCGAATAATCGACAACCACAAAATCCATTGGAGAGACGAGTTTCCCTACATTAAAAAACACATCCTCGGCTATTCCTTTTAGAATTGCAACCGATCGGTCCGCTAGCTCAAAAGTCATCTTAGTAGGTGTAAGCTCGGGAAGTGATAACCTTTTCCACACGGAAAGAGGCATCAAGTTAATGCTAGCGCCAAGATCGGCTAATGCTAAGCATTCTTCCATATTAGGGAAATCACATGGTATAAGAAACTTGCCCGGGTCTCCAAGCTTTTCAGGAAGCTTTTATGTAAGAACCACGGAACAATTAGCATCTAAAGATGTAGACACTTCAACAAATTTTCCTTTGTCGTTCATCAACTTTTTGATCGTTGAAGCAAACTTAGGCATGTAAAGGAATGCATCCGCGAAACTAACATTAAAATAAAGTTGCTTAAACATTTTAAGAAATTTAGACATTTGAGCATTGGATCTTTCGTGGAGCTTCTCTTGGTTAAGTCTCGAAGGGTAGGGTAGTGTGGGTTTAGTCTTCGGAAACTCAGGTTCCGGAATAGGAAATTGGTCTACCCTTGGTGGATTAGGAGTTTCCTTTTCTTTACTACCTCGGGTTCTTGCTCCACTTCCCTCACCGGAGAGGTACTAACATGTGGAAGCAAAGGTCCATCTAAAGCCTTACCACTACGTGTGGTAATAGCTTTCATCTCACCCTTTGGGTTTGGAATAGTGTTGTTAGGTAAGCCACCCGAAGAAGAGGAAGGTTTGTTCATTATTGCTTCAAACATCTAAAGTATTTTGTTCTCAAACTTAGCTTAATTTCCCTTAATACGGTTTTGGTTTTGCTCTAAACGAGTTTGATTAAGCTCAATCTTTTTATTTTGCCCTTTGATCGTATTTTGAAAATCGAGTTTCAAAAAGTGTTCATTTGTCCTTGAAGATTATTTTGAAAAGCTTTCAAATTTGCGTCATTTGTTTTGATGTAGCTTGACAAATCATTTTGATTATTGTTTTGAAAAGGTTGATTGTTTTGATTGCTATGAAATCCATTTCCTTGATTAAATTTCCCTTGGTTACCACGGTTAAAATTATTCCCATTGTTTCCATTGTTGTATCTATTTTGAACCAGTGGAAAACCCGGTGGAGCAACATGGTTTTGACGAGGAGCTTGAACGTTAGGGCCATAAGTTCCCGTAGCCACAAAAGCACTAGCTTGATCAAACCACGTGGTTGAACAAGCATAATACGGATGTGCTCCACCACACAATACATAAAAATTCTCAACCGCATTAATCGATCCATGAGGATTCTTCCTAATCTCATTCAAAATAGGGTCAATCTTATAGTCCAATCTAGCAATCGCGGGATTAGATGAATTCACATGAGAAACAACCGGTGTGTTTCATGAATATTGAACTCTAGACTTATTCTCAATGATACCACACCGTCTCTCGGAGTTTTTCTTAAAAGATTACCACCCACGGCGGCATTTAAAGAATCTTGTTCAACCATATTAAGTGCATTATAAAAAGTATTAATTTGGTGTAACTCCGTGAAACCGTGGTGTGGACATTGTGTCAAAAATCCTTAAACCTTTCCCAAGCATCTCCAAACGGTTCATGCACTTTTTGTTCAAATCTATTTCATTCTTAAAGTGAGTTGTTTTAGATGGTGGAAAGAAATAATTCATGAACTTAGACACTAGATCGTCCCATGTCAAAATCGAACCCGGTGGTTCCTTTTCATACCAACGCGTAGCGTTTCCCTCGAGCGAGTACGGAAAAAGCATGAGCTTAATCGCGTCATTTGGCACATCTCTAAACTTGAGAGTCGAGGTAATACGACGAAAATTCCGATGTGAGAATGCGGGTTATCCGTCTCACTTCCTCGAAATTGGTCGGCACGAATGAGTGATAAAAGACCCGTCTTAATCTCATAATGATCCGCCAAAATAGCCGGCACAACGGTTGCTTCCCCATACCCTTCGGTGGGCGCACGGAGCAATTCCTCCATTCTTCGGTTATCGGCAATCTCAGCAACAATAGTTGGAAGCTCGGGTTCCACTACTCGTTGTTGACGATTTCTATTTCTACGAGGAATGTTTTCAATTCTATTGTGATTAAGTCGATTAGAACGTCATTGCATAAACCAAAGTGACGAGAATTTAGAGGGTTGAAGAAAAGAAAATAGATTAGAAGAAGATTATTTTTGGTTTTCCTATTTTTCAAATCAATCAAAGATTAATAAAAACAAGGAGTAAGGATAATTACTATGGAAGTAAACTACCCTCGCTCGACTTTGAAACGTAGGTGAAAACCTAAACGTCTCGAGGTTCAATATGTAAACAACGACAAAAATAAGGTTTAATACTACTTGAGTTGGCAGACCAATAATCGGTCGTCCCTCTCAATATACGCACAAGCAAGCGGGGAAAAGAGGTGGCACAAGCACTTAAAAACCTTTTTCCTTAGACGGCCTTTTATAGCTCGTCGCCTTATACCCACCTTATAGTTTGTATAAATAGAGTTTAAACTTTTTATTAGTATTTATCTATTTTGCCTTTATTTTTTTGTTTTGGATTCCAATACAATAGCTAGGTGATGAAATCCCGACTAAGGTTTGCGTTTTCACGCTTTTGGAGGTAGGTGAATTTATTGTTCTACATAATACAATATATTAGCAACAAAAACACGAAAAACGATATTTATTATATATATATATATAAAAATAACAAAACTTTCCAAGGATGGAAAGGGTCTTCAAATCAACGATCAACAAATCGCCACGAAAGAATCGTACACAATTTCCCCGACAGCGGCGCCAAAATTTTTGATGTGTGGGAAATGTGTCGGTGTATTTAAATGTAATACGTTATAGAGAAAATTAAGAAAATTACCTTTAGGAGAAACTAATAGTCTAAAATTCGCAAAAGACGGATTAATTAAACACGAGAGTGATACCGGTTCGTTGTACACGAATAAATTGTGAATTTGAAACTTTCGATTTGATTTGGACAATTTATTTGAATTGGTTTGGTTTTATCTAAATAATTCTACAAATTTATTAAAGTGCATGAATCGTTCCCAAATTAAATCAAAAAGCCGAATTTAAATTTATATTAATTTTTTATATTTACTTTTTATTGTGACAAAATTATTAAAACAATAATAATTTTAAAAATAATAAAATACTTATTTTTATTTTTTATATTTTGTTTAAACTAATGATTAGTGACAAAATTTAAATAAACTCTTTTATTAAAAGTTAATATACTTTTTTTTACTTTTAAATTAAATTTTAAAATGAATAAAACGTTTAATTCTAAATTAACAGTCCAAAAACAGAATGTAATATAAATCCTAAATGAAATACTTGTAACTAAAAGAGAGCCCAACTCAGTTGGTTGGGATGTTTGGTCAATGAAGGGCAGGTCTCGAGTTCGAGACCTGCGAGTGACAATTTTTGATATATTAAATTTTTGGAACAGATTTTGTATTTAATTATCATACGAATCAAAACAGTACTCGAATAGAAACAACAATAAGACTCTGATTAAAAAAAATCAGAGCAAATTATTTAGCAGCTAAAAAAGAATATTAACCACTACAACACAATAATATAAAGTAATCACACAAGAAATCTAATCAGGCAAACCAAATCAGTAATAAAATCTCAATTAGCAAACTAATTAAGGCAACAGTATCACAATAGCAGTTTGTTTAAAACATGAATGACAATCTAGCAAAATAAATAGCCATAAACATGGACATGAAAACATAAATCAAGACCCCATCATAACAATATCTTCAGCTGATAACAAGTAAAATCAAAACATTCAACGAATAATAGAGATTAACAACAAAGATCAATCATATCTTAAATTCATGCATATCCTATAGCACCTTACTGTCAGGCATTCAAAATCTCGAAGCTACGAACCTTAGATCATCACAGACCAAAACACCAAATTAATTACAGCTAGTTACATATAACGCACATCACAAGTAACCAAATAGCAGCAGATTATGTATGCAAGAATCTCTAACCAAAATCCCAAACAACCCTTATTCAAGTAGTGATGCAGGCAGAAAAATAAAACGCATAGAAACATTAGATAGACAGTAACGACCATTCATATAAAAAACTCAACACCATATAACAGCCACACATTTCAGTAGTAGATAAAACTATATCAGCATACATGACTTACAACATACAATCAAATACAATAACAGCTGATATGTGTTAATATTAACAGTTAGAAAAACAAAAAGATTAATATCATAAACTACATAAAAGTATAACTACTAAATTATTTAACAATACAAAGATATCAAGCAGATTCAAATAAATCCCTTCAAACAGATCAAACAGTACAAATTAAAATCTACTAAAAATATGCAGAAAATGTAAACCGAGCTTAACCATGGATTTTCGAAGGCAACCGTTGATGAAGAAGTATGGCGCGGAGCCAACTTAGAACTAAAACAGTCTAAACACCTATGAACTATGCACCTCGAACCACAAACCAATAAACACCACTTGAATCTCGAACGATGAACGAATCACGAACCAACATTCATATTTTGATGTTTATTTAGTGGGATAAACATTTTTCCCTATTTCTACTTAATTATCCACATAAGCTATTATTCTAGCTTAAATAAACAATACTCAATCATAATGAAATTTATAGATAAAATGCAAACATTCTTTTAATAAAATAACAAACGCAGACTTAGAAATTATGAAACTGAGAATCGAACTTTTTTAATTCAAATCAAGAATTACAAAATTTATAAGAAAAGAAAATTACAATTCCTAACTACAAAATACCATTATAATAGTAAGTAAAAAGAGGGATAAAAATTACAAGACTTAAGGGGGTATTTATAGATGGCGAAGAGGGGTTGGGTTGAGGAGTTTGTTGAGGAAGAATCAATCTAGAGCCCTTGGATGAACATCCCCATTCTCTCTCTCCCATCAGTTTTGATCCAAGGGCTGTCCTTTGCCCTTGGTCACACGGATCGCCAGAGTGGCATTTTTTTTCAAGTGTAAGGCTGATTTGGCAAGGTGTGATTGGATCTTTGTCAAATGGCAGTCATATCAACCAATAGGAGAGGATCAGTGATGCAACCAAGTGCCAGGTTGGGACTTGGTGCTTGGAATCTTCACACCATCCTTTCTCCTATTTTCTCTCTAATTAATTTGGGCGCGTGAACATCATTTGCCCTCCCTAATAATTAGGGTTCTTCACCTGCTGCGTATTGTTGTTCGTCCCCAATATTTATCTCTCGTCTCTTTTCTTTCTTTGTTTAATCTTTCTTTGACCGATTTCTTTGACCAACAAGTTATATAACTCTTTCTTTCGTCAATTTGTTTGTTGTTGATGGGCCTTGATGGACCCTAAACAAGTATATAAACTCCACCGTCTCATTTTTATTCATGACTTGGGCTTATGACCCAAAGTTTGTATGAATTCCATCCGTTCCTATATCTCTCTTATGGGATTTTGGACTTGGGCCTATCAATATATCAAAGTTACCTAAAATCTTTACTAATGGGCTTCTAGGCCCATTAAGCTCAAGTGGGCCCCACTAAAGCCCAATAATCTTTGATAAAATTGAACCGGCGAATAAAAACGACTTGTCTTTTGGTCTTGATAGAATCTTCAATATCGTGTCGATTTTTGCCGGTTTTTGTGATCTTGGTACCTACACTCACGATACGACAAGCATATACAAGGATAATTTCATATGTTTTATGCATTTTATGTCCATTTTGTGATATAAATGATATTAGTAATTACACTCATCTCAACACCCCACAGAGAATAGAACTGGGATTGGCGGGACTTTGAAATCAAAGATCTTGAAATCATCGCTAAGCTAATAAAAGACACTTAGATGAAAAACAACGACGATAATTAGAGATTGAAGATTCAAAGGAGAGATCACTTCATGTAGCGACTTTCTTCTCAGCTTGTCCTTTAGCAAAGCTTAGGAGGCTAGGTTTTTGCACTCTCGAGAATAGTATCGGAGCTCACGGGACCTTTGACTTCTACACTCTCTATTACCGTCTAAACTCTTATAAAAAATTGACGAATTCTAGTTGAACTTCAGATTTAAATTTTAGAAAAAGCAAGTTTCTCACAATTATAATTAAAGCAACAAAAACACTTATTCATTTATTCGACTGTAACTCTATTAAACATTTTTTTTCTCTCTCTCTCTTTTTTCGATTCGAATTTTTTTTTAACATTTTTATTCACGCAACATTATTTCAGTTTTTAAGAAAGTATGCTTTCACTCAAATTTAAATAAAAAGTTGAACTAGGACTCTATATCAAAATTGTATAAGAATTTATTTTTGCATAACAAAACGATTATTAACGTTAGTCTAGTTATAATCTAGGAGGAGAAGCCACAGGTTACTCATATAAACTCAAAAGAGTACCAATTACTCCACGTTTAGTATTTTCATTTGCACAATTCCTAAAAGCTTAGTCTAAAAGTTAAGGGAGCAGACAGATCAACAATGTGGCAGAGTCAGGATCCCCTTTGTTCTAGCCTACAGGACAAGTCAATCACGCACGGTAAAAAACGTTTTATTATTTTAAAAAAACACACATTTGATCAAAATAGGATGGAAGAGGGCAAACAAGTAGGCATGAATATGATCATATTGATATAAAACCCCCTACACTTAGAATCAAACATTAGCCTCAATGTTCAAAAGTGATAAGGTGCTACCCCTACACTTAAGAACACAAAAGGCTAATGCTAGAATTCCAAGTGTAAGAAGGAGAACACAATCATATATGTATAGATAATAATGAGAACTGAGTACTCCCCTGATATAAACATGTAGATCGATCGGAGACTGAAGGAAGAAGATGATGCAGAATAGCAACATCAACCCTTTGAAATTATTCTCAATCAGAGGGAATCCTGCACAAAAAAACAAAAACCACCAAGCACACATGTAGAGAAGCACGCCCCTATACTTATGTTAGAAAATAAATAAAAAGGATATATCCTCGGGTTGCCTCCCGAGAAGCGCTTGTTTTTGTTAACCGAGTCATGAGCCTGACTCGACCCCGAATTAAATAGTCCATGGGGGAGCAAGAGAATCACCACTGGCTCAAAATAGATATGCCAGGGTCAAAAATCGTATCCTCATTACCGGATGAGAATAAAGAAGAAGAATCCACAGTATAAGTCAAGAAAAGCAGAAGGATTCTTATAACATACGAGAAATATGTATAAAGGCGATCCTTAAGAATACTCGTCTTCGCCACCTCCTCTACGATGAGAGGTGGCATGGCTAACAAAGAATGTTCATCAATAGCAAGAGAGTCGGAGCTATCAATGTCCTCAATCCCCTCTTCAAAGAGAGGATTCACCTTACTAGAGATGTAGGCATGATATGAGCAAAATCTCATATCAATAAGTCAACAAATCACCCTAAATCACATAGCAAATATCTAACTTTTATGCCATAAAGCTGTATTATGTGGTATGTTTTGTGTTTGTGCTTGTTTAGGTAACAAGGATACAAATTTGGAGCAAACAAATGAAATCAAGCTTAAAGATGAAGAAAATACAAGAGAAGGATCAATAATGACAAGCCATGAGAAGATAAAGGACCTATCTTGACAACATTCAAAAGATGAAGGACTAAAGTGCAACCTTTGGAAAAGTTAAGATCATAGTCAAACTTGGTCAACATTCAAGTCAAACAAGTCAAAGGATGAATCTTGGTCATTAACAAAGTCAAAGAGCCATTTATGTCAAGTTTATGAAGACTAGAGCTCAAAGCATAAATCTGCCAATGATGAGGACTAATTCTGTCAAAGTTTCAAACTTAAATTATCCTTGATCCGGATCATAACATTGCAACCAATAAGAAGCCAAAGAAAAAGTCACATGGATTACCAACACATGCCACCTCACCCACTCAGCCGCCTCTCACATTTAATATCTAGTCGTGTTTGTGATCTAGACTACCTCAGAAGCTGATTCAAGTTGCAAAATGTTTCTTATGACAAAACTAAGCTTAATAATCAAAAATTTACTCAATAAGCACACTCAATAAGCTGGAAAGTCAAATAAGCACTTATGTTAAAAGTCAAAGTAGTTGGTTTTCTAGTAAAAAGTCAAAGTCAAAGTCCAATAAGCTCCACTCTACTTAAATGGGTCAAATAATGAAGACCTATCACAAAAAATAAGTTGTTGCAAGTCTGGATAAGCTAGAATAGCTTATTGATAAGCTGATGACAAAATTGCACTAGCAGGGGCTAGTTTTGGATGTTGAGCAGTGGAAACTTTTTCCACTGCTTGACTATTTTGACTTTTTGTCTTTAGTGACTTTTTCTTGGATTCAGATTACACAAAGGCACCCAAATGATCTTTGGATCAAAAGGAGTCAATCACAATCAAAATAACACAATCACTAACACCTAATTGATACAGTTTAATCAATTAATCATCAGACATGATACAGACATGAACAATAAGCAGTTGAGCACAAATAAGCAGTTTTAGCAATAATCAGCCAGCCAAATTTAACCAAATGCACACACAAGCTATTATAAACTCCAATAAGCAAGTCTAAACAGGTTTCATGCACTGGTTCAAAGAATTAAGCAAGATTCAAGCAATGAATGTTACTGATGAACACTAACACATGCAGTTTTTACTTTTGCTGATGTATTTGACACACAAGCCAATTTCAACACTTCAAATCTATCAAATAGGTTATATTGATGATGTTTTAACAGCTTTTATCCCTAAACATGCATAAACTCTAGGTTTTCCCAAAATTTTAGGTCAAAAAACAGTCAACTCAACAAGCTATAGCAATTTGTTTGATTCAAGGTTTCAAACTCAGAAACTTGCAGCAAAACACTCTCAAACAAAGGTAGAACAGATATCAAGTATAAACAACACAAACTAACAACACAATAACAAGTTGCAAGTACTAACCAGTAGACCCAAACACCCCTTTATCTTTTCCAAATCAAAATTTTCAAAGGCAAAGTGAGATTTCAGGCCAACCAAGCATCAATTAACACTAAAACAAGTAAGATAAATAGATTCAAGCATATTTAAGCCACAAAATTCACAAGAACACAAGTTTCATACAAATATCACCAAAAATCACAATTTAAGCAGATTTTGAGATTGAGTATGCAAACCTCATGGATGTACATCCACACCCACGAATTTTGAGCTTATGTGCTAGCAAGAACAAGCACAAGCTTCCATAATAAGCCTGCTAAGATTGAACAAGGGTAAAGCACAATATCATAAAAATCAGAAACTTTGAAAATCTTGATTGATGCAAACTTGTTACCCCACACTTGATTATCCCCAAGTTATAAGCCTCACCACACCTTAACCAGCTCAGTTAGGATGCTATGATCAGCCCTATAGCCCAAGAATTCCAAGATTGGAACAAGACTTAGCAAAATATCAAGAAAATGAGAAAATGTGCAAACTTTTGCACACTCCTCTTTTGAAAACAGGTTTTAAACTTCAAGAACTAACAAGCATATAATAATAGAAAGCAGTAACAAAGATTGGCCAATGACTTTTCTTCAATGTTTCAAACTCAATTTCATTAAACTTTGAAATGGGATTTACAGAAACTTGAACAAGGAAAAATCAAAAGCAAACGTCTCATTGAGACCCTATGGCTTTATATATAGCCTTACAAGTGACTAAGGAACAGCTAAAAAGTTTAAACCCTAATGCTTGTTCTTCCAAATTTGCCCTTGATACTTTTGGCATCTTCTTGAATCATGTGACATGTTTTGGAGTTATGTATGAGTTGGCAGGTTGCAATTGTATCCAAAGGCTAGAAAGAAGCTTAAAATGTAAGCTTCAATCTTGAGTGTTGATTTTCTGGAAAGTTTTGGCAGTATCCTCAAAAACGTGTGAAGGAGGGAACTCATGTGAACTTGTGGGTGATGAGGTGTCATGTTTAAGGGTTGGGATGTGTTTAGGGTTGGCTTAATCATAAATCTGGAAAGAATTACAAGCTAATTCATAGTATTTAAGGAATACCCAAATTTGGCTTATGAACTCAAGAACAAGGTTTTGATCCAGTTTATGATTTAAAAACATGTTAAGCGCCCAAATTTAATTAACTAAACCGGGTTAGTTAAAAGTTGTTATAAGTGGAAGTTGACATGGGCAAGGGGTGAGTTGTGATTGGCTGGATGGAGTGAGTGGGGCACGTGTCACCCCCTCACTGGTCTAGGTAGGTTTGGTGTCTGCCCCTTTTTGGTCCCTTAACTCTTTTCTTCTTGCCTTTTCTCTTGAAAATTCTATCAACGCCCATTTATGCCTTAACAACTTTTGCACACTTTGCATTTTTGTCCCAAAAACTTTTACAAAATGAATTAAGGGGTATTTCTTGCCATTTTTGCATTCTTGAAGGACTGGTTTGGTAATTTCTATCAATGATAATGGTCTAGACTTGTATAATTGACATTTTGGAGGACTGAAATTGCCAAGTCTTGATGATTGAGGGACCATTTTTGCCAAATGTTGAAAGTTGAGGGTCCTTTTTGTAATTTTGAGATATTCAAAGGACCAAACTTGTCATTTCTTGTACTTTGAAGGATTTCATGATGTATTTGACTTTATGGATGATATTGGTTTGATAATTTAGCTTTGTTGAGGGGCTAAACTTGCCAATTCTTCAAAGTGGAGGGCCCTTTTTGTAATTTTGACCACCTTTAGGGACCAAACTAGTAATTATGAGGATACAAGGGTATAAAGTGTCAATTCTTCATAACTCGAGGACCCTTCTTCATAATTCTTCAAATCTTCAAGGGTTGATTTTGGGAAAATCTTCATTAGGGCTTGGTTCATTGTGCGGCTTCGTTTCCCGTGTTTATTTTTGCATGATTCTTGTGATCTTTTGTCATTTTCTCAATATCCGTACCTAAATACACAAGTAGCAAACACAAGCATATATATGGGTATTTTGATGATATTTAATGCATTTTAAGCCCTATTTGGAAGATGAGACTATGTATAAAAGCAGTCTCATCAAGCACACTCATATATTTTCAACCAATGAGAAGTAGCCATGCAATAATTAATATATCCATAAGGGATATCAATCCGTGTGAGGTTTATTGAGCGAATCTGAAGCAGCCACGTGTCATTTTCAAGTGTAGATCGAAGATCGAGTTTAAGTGAAGATCATGAAAAACTTCATATATGAAAAAGGATCATAAGGAGATGACGAAGATAGCCCAATGGTTTAATTAAACTCTAATTCACTCACTTGGAAAAGTTCAATCTGGATCATCATCTTCAAATTACAATTCACTTAATTGTCCACGTGGAGCTCAGAGATTGGCTACAACACGTCATCTACCCCAACTAACTCTCCTTTCTTCTCTATAAATACCCAGTCATTAGCTCATTTGATGTATGTAGCCTAGGTGTGAAATCACACACACTTAGAAAATTCGCCTTCAGATTCAGTTAGCTAGTTAGTTCTTAGCTTCTCTCAAGTGTTTGACACACACTTGAGAGTTAGTTAAAGTATTTATAACAACTTTGTAACCGTTTCACCTCATTAATTAAATTCCACTTCAAATTTCCTTCAAATCTCTTTTATTCTCTACTGCATTTCATATTGTTGCTGTTATACATGGATTTTGTTGATCACAACTGATCAATAGAGGTTGTTTGGTTACTTTGGAAGCTTTTAGTTCAAGTTCAGCATCAATTCAGTTCATTCCAGTCTTATGTAGCAGTTTGAAGGAAGGTAGTTTAGAAGGCTCAGCGCCTTTCTACTCCATCAACAGAGGTGATTTGGTTGGTTGATTGGTGATAACTGGTTGGTTGATAATTGGGGTTGAAGTTGATTGATCAGATACTGGTTAATGGAGGTGATTTGGTTGGTTGATTGGTGATAATTGAGGTTGAAGGAAGGTAGTTTAGAAGGCTCAGCACCTTTCTACTCCATCAACGGAGGCCTTTGCTAAAAGGTGTTCATTTCTTGTTTTGGTTCCCCTAAATCAGCAATGTTATGCTCAATTCTTAGTTATAGGTTTTAACTGCTTGAATCTGTTGAATTTGTGTTAGTTTTGATCAATATGTGATGTTCTGTTAAGTGATTAGTTGTTCACTTAGCCTGTTTACATTTTAGTCTTACTTGATTTTGCTTGTAGTAGCCTAAATTGTCACAGTTTTCTCATTTCTTGTGCTAATAATCCTGCAAGTTTTGATGATGATTTGATATAGTTCACATGTGTTGATTGCCTGTGTTTAGATTGCTTAGCCTTAATCTTGTTTTAGAGTGCTCAAATTTACTTGTCACTGTATATAGCCGTCATAATAGTCTAAGTTTCTTATTCTAGTATAAACCTGTTAGTTTTTAGTGTTTTGCTGGTGCACTTGGTATATGTGACATAGATCAGTAGTTGTAATTGCATTTCAAAGGCTTTTAGTAAGATTTCATTTGTAGAAATTCTCAAAAATCAGTAAAGAGGTGCTTGGCTTTTGAGATTATTTGGTTTTACAGCTTAAGTTTTTAAGTAATTCTTGTTTGAATCAGTCATTTATCCTATTAGGAATTTGTTTGCAAGTTTTCTAGCTAAAACTCTCAGTCAAAGAGCATTTGCTCCCAAAAATAAGTGTGTAGTTCTCATCACAAGTTTCTGGATTTTTCAAGTTGCTTTAAAATCTTCATTTCTTAGTGTTATGATTCAAATCTTGGCTTTTTAGAAACCTCTTCTTACCAGCTTCTCAGAACATATAAGCTTTTTGTCCAGTTTTTGGTTAAGCTTATTCAAATAAGCATTTTAAAGTTTTTATAGTGCACCTACATTTAGTCCTTGATCATTTTCAATACTAGCATATCTACTTCATAAACCTAGCAATTTTCTTTCATAATTCTGTTTAGAAACTTGTCATAAGTGATTTTTGAGAATTTCAGCTTTTTCAAGATTTTGGTCAACGCTTGGTCAAATAAGCTCTCATTTGGCTTATTTCTATTTCCAACTTATTTTCTTAATAATTTTCAAAGTTTTCAAACATTCCATGCTTCTTGTTATTAGTTTAATCAGTTTCAAGTAAAAATCAAGTTGTGCTTGTTTCAATGAGTTCCTTAGCTTAATTGTAGCTTATTAGAAAAAGCGTTTTAGAGTTTTACAACATCTGAGCTTATTTCCTTTTGGCTACCTAGCTTAAATCTTTTTTTAAACTGTTTGCAAAAAGAAAAACTTGAAAAGCTCTTGAAATAAGCTCAAATGAGCTTAAACTTGGTTTGCCCGTTTTCTTGTATACCAAACATTTTGTGACACTTTTTACCCCTAGAAATTAGGCTTGTTTTCACTTGCGACTTTAATACTTTCCTGTTAGAATTGGTTACACAGTTAGTCCCTCTAGTTTTAACAGTTATAATTTCAGTCTATATAGTTTTAAGTTTGTTACATTTTGAGCACTTATATTTTCATATTTTTACATTTCAAGTTTTATAGTTTGTGTATGCATTAGTAACTTGTACCTTTAGCATAATTAGTTGTACTTTGCATTTTTACTTTTTCATTAACTTTCATTTTAGCAATTTATTATTCATGCAATAGAAACTAGTACTTTGTGAATAATATTTGGTACTTGCACTTTGTTTTACGGATACGTAGCTATAATATTTTCTATTTTTACGTGCTTGTTTGAAGTAGACCTAGAATCCAAATAACCCTTTACAACCAAGAAAAATTTATAGCTTGAAATTAATTGGCCTTTCAATTGGTTGAGAATCGAGAATAAACGAACTTGCAAATACTCAATTTCAAATGGCGCCGCTGCCGGGTCATGACATTACGAGAGACTATTGATTGACGGTTTCGATTGGATTTTGGGATCCGATCCCCGAGTGGACGTTATTTTTACGTATCATAAATCAAAAACATAAAAAAAAAAATATAAAAATATAAAAACTAAAA
The DNA here is from genome assembly GCA_025667525.1 of Glebionis coronaria. Taxonomy (NCBI): domain Eukaryota; kingdom Viridiplantae; phylum Streptophyta; class Magnoliopsida; order Asterales; family Asteraceae; genus Glebionis; species Glebionis coronaria. The sequence continues at coordinate 354,186,557 of CM046876.1, forward strand.
AATAACAAAATCCATTCTTTTCCTTAAGAATTGAACCAAAAAAATAAAAAATTCAAAAAGCATTCTTTTTCCTAAGAGATTGCACCCAAAAATATATATTATTGGATTTCATCGGTTTTTACGTACATATAGTATTTTCTTTGAAAACCAAATAAATACAAAAATATTTTTGATATATTATTATATGTAGATACATATACGTATACGAACACTCAATACACATACTTCCATAAGTATTGCTTTTGCAATACACCGTGTTCGGGAGCGTTCCGGTCCTTGACACGTGTATCGATCAAATTTAATTAAAGCAAGAATAGATAAATACTTCTAATAGGCAAGAATTCGAAGAATACAAACTACAAAGTGAATAGAAAGGCGACGTGCTATAAAATGCCGTCTAAGGGTTAATAGGTACTTAAGTGCTTCGCGCCATCTAACCCCCCCCCCCCCCCCCCCCCCCCCCCCGTTCACTAGTGCGTATTCTAAGAAGGAAAGCTTGATTGGGGGTCTTGCACCCAAGTATTACTTACATATACACTATACTTTCTTGTTTATATTACTTATTGAACCTCGGAAAGGATAATCCCTTCTTTTCCAAAGTCGAACGAGAGCTTCTCTCTCACTCCTTGATTTGAGTTGCATGCTCACCCGCGGGCGTGCACAAATACCATTTGGTGTATAACCCCTTCCTCCGAAAAGGAAGAAAAAGAGAAAGAGTAAAAACAACACCGTCCATCAAGCCGATCCCGAGAATCTTGCTTTCAACAACACACAAGAAGCCATGGTCGCCGTTGACAATCGACCTTTGATGGAACACCTTCAATCCAATGTCCAAGGATATGCCGATGCTATTGTTATACCAAAGATACCCGCAAACACCTTTGAGCTTAAGACATCTATGATTAGCTTGGTTTCAAACACACCATTTTTTGGGAGACCTAGTGATAACCCACACGATCAAATTAAGAAGTTTATATCTCTTTTCAATACCATTAAGTACAATGGATTTCCCCATGATGCTATTAAGTTGATCTTGATCCAATTCTCCTTAGAGGGCAATGCTAAGTATTGGCTAGATACACAACCACCTAAGAGCATTACCACTTGGGATGACTTTACTAAGAAGTTTTTGAACAAGTTCTTTCCCTCATCTAAGACCACGGCTTTGAGAAACCTAATTATTGGATTTCAACAAAAACCTAGCCAAACCTTCAGTGATGCTTGGGAAGAGTTCAAGGAGTTATTGAGAAAATGCCCCAATCATGGATTCAATGAGGTTGAACAAATCAATACTTTCTACAATAGATTAAGACCACATCATCAAGATTCCCTCAACGCCTCAGTGGGTGAGAATATTCTTTCCAAATCCATTCAAGAGGCATGGGACATTATTGAGACTAAATACATGGTGCAAACTAACACACAATTTGATGAGAGAGTCCATGTTATTCAAGAGGGTGTTTCCAAAACATTTAAGAGTCAACTCCTTTCACAAATGCAAGAATGGACCCAAGCCCAAAAGGCACATCAAGCACTCTTGCAAGATACCCAAAAGATGCAACAAACAATGATGCAAGACTTTATGAAAGTTTCCTTGGGCAACAATTCCACCAATGATGTGAATGCCATTGCTATTTGTTAGCCTCAAAATATTGAGTCAAACAAGAATGCTCGGTCATATGTTTATTATGTATCGTATTTTAGAACGTTGTAATAGGTACTTTATTAGTCGTGTTATACGGGCTTAACTTTAGGCTAAAGTTCATTCATAAGTAACTAAAGCCCAAAAGGAAAAGCCCGACCCAAACAATATAGTCCATAAAGAAGCCCGCATGTGGGTGGACTATATATACCCTTCCTAGCATGTTAGGAAGGGTGTTGGTTCATTTTATTCATTTTCTCCTAATCTAATATTCACCTAGTTCCAACCAATTCTCTCTCTTTTCTCTCTCTAATTTCTCTCTCTTGAATTCATCTACTTCATCTATTTTCTTTCTTTCTTCCTTGCTTAATCATCACAAATATATGGGACAACAATTGGTATCAATCGCCATGGGGTAGTTTTGTGATTGGTTGTTGTGTTTTCATTTGATTCGTTTGATTTGATCCTTATTTCATCTACGAATTCAAGATTTTTTTTGTTTTTTTCGTGTTCTAAATCTTGCAAAAAATCTTCTCTATAGTTGTAGTAGTGATTTGGGTATTTTGGTTTGGGTAAAATCATATTTTTTCTTGGCAAAAATCTCATTTTTTACCTAAAGTTTAAAAAAGTACCCACATTGCGACAGAGTTTCCATCGGAAAGTACTAGAAAGGACAGTTATTGCGATACCCCTGATTCCGACGTGGATTGCGATCGTACATTGCGATCGTGGATTGCGACGGAATTTAGGCAAAGTGAAACGTTACTCTGTCAAAATTTCATTTGCCACATTGCGATAGTAACGATATTCCGATACAGGTCATTGCGATAGGAATATTGTGACATGGGTCATTGCGACAGGTTTATTCCGACAGAACATTCCGACAGAACATTCCGACAGAACATTCCGACGGGACATTCCGATAGAACATTTCGACAGAACATTCCGACAGAACATTCCGATGGCACATTCCGATGCTATGTTTTGCTAAATTTTGTTTGAGTCTTTTTTAGACTTAGCCATCATCTAAATTTTGTTTGAGTATATTCCCGTCAAGTAAATTCAAATTTTTTCCATACTAGTTTTAGGACTTTTCTAGCTCAATTTCAAAATTTGGCGATACAAAATTTTTTTTGTCTACCGTTTTGTCGGACTGAGGAATTTATTGTCGGACTGAGAAAAATAGCAATTTTCGGAATTTCAACATCAACTCAATCACATCATATCTACTTAAGATCCAAAGTCACTTCATCAACAGATAGAGACGATCATCATGACAACGAGTAATACGGTTACTGAATGTTCAGACGTGAAAGACCTCGATCTGGAACGACTACAACAACGGACACGTCTCATGAGAGGAAGTTTAATGAACGGTATTAACGGACTTCAGTCAACTTTTGAGAACCTATCAAAAGTTTTGCGAGTCTTATGTGATTCTACGAGCACTTTCACAAGCACATTCACCCAAGCCATGAATAAACTTGCCACGCAGCTTGTCAAACAAAGACTCATTGGTAGTGAATGTCAGATCACTTTAAAGGAACTCAAGACAACACTTGCAATGCAATTTAACTCTGAATTCATCGAGTCTCCAAGCACAAGGGAGTGCTTCAAGAGGAATAAAGCATTAGATGCTCTCTCCTACAATGATTTGATCACCCAAAACATCGAATTCATTGCAACCTATGTCAACAAAACAATCATTCACGAACAAGAGATCGACATACGATTCAAAGCAAGTGGTGGTACAGTATTGGGTCATGAGAATGAAAGTTGCACATCACAGAACACAAAGCCTACCATACATGGGATAGAAAGCAGCAGCATTGGCACACAAGGCATCAGTCCTGAGACTATCATCAGCAATACACCTTCCTATGATAATGGTCCTGTTTACGATTCTGAATCGTTGGAAGAGGTACACAATGATGAAATTAATGTGTTTGCCAATACCAATACGCATGAGCATAGTGATCAAATAACAACCCTTATTGACACATGTATGACGGAAAAGGCTGATAGCAATGCCACACCCGATTCATTAAACATGTGCAATAATACGTTTAAGGATGATCAACATGCAAATGAGTATGATGATGAGGAGCGTGTCGCGCTTGCTAATTTAATTGCTAGTTTACAAAAAGATGTCAATGAAACTAAAAAGAGTCAAAAGCAATTAAAGAAGGCAAACTCTACGCTCACTCAAAATTTTGAAGAATGCAAAACTGCTCTAATTAAGTCTAATGACCAAAGAGCTGAACTTGATAGTCATAGAGCTGAACTTCTTCAAAAGACCAAAGAGCTTGAGGGGAACAAGGGTAGTGCGTTAACAAATCAAAAGGACGATCTTGAAAAGAAATACAACGAAACTCTTGAGTTATTAACCAAAGAGAAACGTCAATTTAATGTCATATTAATGGATGAACGTCAAAAAACATACCTTCCTACCACCAAAGTTAACGAACTTGAACAAAGGCTTTCTATAACCACTACCGATTCTGCTAAAATTCTTGAGGTAAAGAAACAAGAGGTTGAAACGTTAAAACAAGATTTCAAAAGTCGACATGATAAAGAAACCAAAAAAGTAACGAAACTAGAAGAACAAGTCGAATTTTTGAAGAAAGTTGTTTATAACACGCATGATTCTATTCAAACCGTAAGAATGATAGCACCTCCATCGATTTTAATGGTCAAGCTAGCTTTGCAAGTCCTGAGTACCTTGCCAAAGCTCAAGCTGCGAACCCGCGTCTTTATCTTGATGAGTCTGAAAGGACCGATCTTGATTGCATGCCTGTTAGTGCCGATAGTTAAGAGACTACCCTTTGGGATGATGATAGTCGACCACTTGTCAATAAGGAGTTTGTGAAACCATTTAATTATGCTTATGAGAATAGTCTTTATGGTCTGTTCAACAAACAAACTCAGAAATCTCATGAGGAAGTGTTTTTAGAATGTAAACAAAAGAGAATTCAATGGAAGAAAGCATTTGCCCCTAAGAAATCTAATGTTTACAAATATATGAACTACCTTCCTCTAGATGAGTCAAAAAGCAAGAGTAGGAAAACATTAGGTATTCTTAAACACCACATAGATAATGTTAAATCTATTGTTGAAAGAGATTGGGCAAAACGTGAAAATGCTGAGTGGCAACGCCCGATTCCTCAAGATATTACTTTGCTTGTGAAAGAACTCTTAATTCCAAATACAGCATTGATTAAAGAAACTGTTCTTCAATTTGATGAGTTAATTCGGACTGAAATGTTTGATGATTTAAAATATGTTGAGTCTATTGAGAAAAACATTGATGATCTTCAAATGGAGAAGCCTGATTTTTCAAATGAATATGATTTACTCTTATAAGAATGCGTTTCTAAAGATGTTATGTGTGCTTATTTTACATCTTGTGCTGATATTGATGAATATTCTGATGTTGCATGCAAATATCTTGATAAGATCAAAGAGTGTGAGCGTCTTGAACTTGAGCTTTCGAAACGTAAAGAAAATGTTGATAAAAAGGATTTTGAGTTACTTCAACACAAAACTGATTCCTTAAAAAACATTGTCATTCTCTTGAACTTGCTTTGAAAAAAGACGTTGGTAGTTTTCCACATGATAATAACTTGCAAGAAAAACTTTCCAAAACGTTTCGAGAAATGAATGAACAGAATTTGGAAATTAAAGGGTTGAAAGCTCAGTTACAAGACAGGAAAAGAGCGATAGCAGAGTTGCAGAAACTCGTTGCTAAGATGGGTAGGAAAGTTACGGAACCTAAAGTTATGAAACCTGTTGTTCGACAACCCAATGCCTACAAGGATCCAAAGCCATCTATCTTAGGAAAACCGACTCCTTTCTCTAATTCTTCTCATGTAAAATCTAGGTTACCCCCTAAGACCGATGTGCAACCAAGTGTTCCAAAACCATCCATTTCACCCTATGTTCCTCCATTTAGAAAGCATATTGTTGCTACACCCAACCATGTGAATGCACATAGCACTTCTAGGAATCCTAAAATATATATATATATATATATACGTATATATATATATATATATATATATATATATATATATATATATATATATATATATATATATATATATATATATATATATATATATATATATATATTTATATATATATATATATATACATATATATATATATATATTTATATATATATATATATATATATATATATATATATATATATATATATATATATATATATATATATATATATATATATATATATATATATATATATATATATATATATATATATATATATATATATATATATATATATATATATAACATTCGCGTCCACAAAGGAATCTGTAGGTTCAAATGACTTCGTTCATACCAACAACCTAGAGAATGCTAAACAAAAGGGAAGATTCAGAAAGACAAACCCGTGTATTCAAAACCTAGTTCACCAAATCCCGCTAGAGTTCAACACACTCCTGATGGCAGTCAACCAAAACCTAGGATCCCTCACCAGCAATCTAGGAATTGGAAACCATCCATGGATAATCGTGTTTCGAACACTACGCCTGAACGATTTGAACAACCCAGGAATACAAGGACTTTCATGAATCCTAAATTCCCTGTATGTCCCACTTACAAAAAGGGCATTCACAATGGAAATCATGACCATTGAATTTTGCAATACCTCTATGAGGTCAAATCTCGTTCCTTTGAACAGAGATCGAATACAGAATCCCATAAGACAACAAGGAGATACAAACCCGTCGCAAAGAAAAGCAACCACACCAAATTTGAAACGTGGATTCAAAAAGGACATAGTTTCTCTCCAAAGAAGTCTTCCGCTGTGCAAGAGAAAACTACTCCTAAATCTAGCCTTCAGTGGAAACCAACGGGTCGGATCTTCACGGAAGTTGGTCTTAAGTGGATTCTAATAGAGAAGAGTGATGAAACCTGCGCTAGCACGCATGCAAATGTTTTGGCTGTAGACAAGGAATTTGTTACTCCTAACACTAGTATTTGTACGAACTCTTCTTCTATTATTGTAGGTACCTCAGCGGATTCTGAACCCACATCTTCCTCCAAGGGTTCCAATTCTGTATATTCGATATCACATTCTTCTGTTGTACGAAAATCTATTTTGGATTATTTTCGAAAAACTTGAGAAAACACAAAAATATAATAAAACGTAAATATCCATAGAAAAACAAAATAAAAAAATGGAAAACCTTTCACAATACCAAAAATATTCTTCTCGACATGTCTTTCAGTTTCGATAATATGGACGTGCCTAGAAATGTCACTCAATAACGAAACGGGTGTGTACATAAAGCTGGAATGAAAGTTTTAAATATTTTTCAAAACATGTCATTTCAATGATTTACAATTGCCTCAGATTGTGACTCGTACTTCGAAGAAAGGAAAGTTGATCACGATGATTACTTATCCTCAACAACGGGAAAATTAAATTTCTCGGTCATGAGCTATCGATAAAAACATTCAAAGTTTTTAAGCTCATGTAAACGACTTATAGTTAAATGTCAGACTGTAAGTCGAACTTCAAATAAAGGAAAGTGTATTTTTAGAGATAACTTATCCTAACTAAAGGGGTAGAGCAATCTATCACGGGTTGAGCTTGTTACAAAACATTCAACGTTTTGAGCTCAACACAATGGCTTGTAATCACTTTCAGATTGCAACCCGGAACTATATTCACGGGGGAGTGTACGATTTCGTGCTCTTACCATCAGCAAAAGAAGGTAAATCTTCTTACACTTGAGTGGCATCGTCAAGACATTCAAAGTCTATAAACTCAAGTTTATGCTTTAGAAAAACCTTTTCGCCAAAAAGAATTAATTTTTCAAAAAGCGTTAAACACAATTTTTTCAAGAATTTCTCAATGATATTCAAAATCTTTCAAAAATTGTATGTTCAACAACTCCTATCCTCGAAAATTGAAATGTGGATCACATACTCACAATGACAATTCAATTGGATCAATTTTTGATGGGGAGCGTTCCATTTTCATGCTAAGTTTGACACATTTTTCTCCCAAAAAGGTTTTAAAACTATTTTTCAAAATATATTTTAATCAAATTTGGTATCTCTAATCTCAAAAGATTTTATACATTAGAGATAGGGGAGAAAATGTGATTAAAATGTGATCTATAGACTCAAGCACTTTAACTCTTACCCACATGTGCAAAATGTCTACTTAAATTCTTTCGCATATCAATGCACATGTGAAGGGGGAGCATTTCTGAAACGACAAAACTAGCAAGGTGTTAAATGTTTTTCAAACACTTTTTTAGAATTTAAAGTGGTTTTCATGGTTACGATCAAATACCCACAACATCTTTAATTCACGACGTTATTGGTGTCAAAAGGGTGGCTAGGTTTTAAGTCCTATAATCCAACCAAAACCGGAGGGATCTTCCCAGGGACAATCCAATAGATTATTAGAAGTCCTTAGGAAAGATGGAGTAGAATGTGAATGTAGTTGAATGCCGACTAAGTACTGATGTTAGCACTGGAACAATCACAACAAGGTGTTTGTAATGATGTCTTGGTAAGCATTGAAGGGGTTGAAGAATGAAAAAGAAATGTAAGGAAAAAGGGTGTAAAGAAATTAGCCCTCCATACAACTTAGGCAGAAACCGGGTCAACACATCATGAAGACAACTCATCATGGACCCGGTGATGTGAAGCACAACCCTTTCCTAGCTACTCAGGCTTCTCTCAAAAGAAGTTTGTTTTATTGTCACGGAGATTAACATGAATTCTATTGACTTTCTCACTCTGAGATAGTTGATATTGAATAGGTGGCATCTGCTCCAGCCTCCGACCACTAAAAGTGCACAAATCGAGTCTAGATCCTAGAGATCAATCAAATCTCGTTAGGACACACGGAATGACGATAAAGAGAGTCCTACGCTATATCTTTGTGATATTGCTAGAACACTCAGAGTGATACTACTGAGTATTCACAATGATGAGTGGAAATCCTTCCAGTGTTAACATCAAACAACACCACGGTAGGTCATGTGTAAGATTCTTTATGAATTTAACATGTGTAAAGATGAAAAGCAACAGTGGTTTGATTCTGAATTGATTCAAACTCGTTTCAGGTTTCTACGCAATATCTTTATGGTCTTGCCAGCACATTCAGAGTGATATTCATTGATATTCACAGTGATGAACGGAAATCCTTCTAGCGTCAACATCAAACAGCGCTACGGTAGATAACTTGCGAGATTCTTATGAATCAAGCTTGTGTCAACTGGAAAGAAACAATGGTAAGATTCTGAATGAATCAAACATGTTCCAGGAATTTGAATTGACGACTTTAATCAAGCGGATATCTATCCAATTGATTCACTCTATATGTTCGTAGTCTTGCTTTGAGATGGTCGAGTAAAGAGAACGGCTAGTACTGCCGTGAACCCTATCAGGGAGATTCTTAATTGAATCTACCTAATCATAGGTACGGTATCTAATATCGTATAACGGTCTTCACTGACCGGAGGTAAAACGCTACCGATTTAGGACGAATGTCAAAGCCATTCAGTCCGTGTAACACCCCCAAATTTATACAACTTAGTACAGCGGAAGACTAGTTGGTGTTACGGGATAGCACATTACTCACATCATAGACAACGCATAAAAATCGTGTCGTTTATTTATAAATCATTTCCATTCATAAACAACAAAGTTACATCGGTCCCAAGTCATTACATTGCATACAAAAGTTTTACAAAATGTTTGAATGGAAAAATATTGTTTAAGTGCGGGCCATGAATTCTTGTCGTCTTCCCGAGAATTACCTTCAAGTACCTGAGATAAAACATGTTAAAAGAAAAGGTCAGCGATAACGCCGAGTGAATTCATAGAGTTTAATAAATTCCATCAATAAAATTTTGGTAAAAATTAGTACCAAAAATCAATTCGTACTATTCATTGTAATAGGCCGTAAAATAGCCAAAATCATTTTATACAAATCCTTATCGAAAATCATAATATAGGCATTTGCCTTAAAAATTATAATACGAGCCAATGTCGTAAAATCATCATACAATACGTCTTACGACGTTGTATGAAAATAAAACCGTTATATGAGTATGGTTATGAAAACCAAAAATACAAACATAATATCAATAGTATGACCCTGTATTGCTAGTCAGGCAATACATCGTAATTCGGAGCGTCTATTAGTATTTCGTTAATTCGGATTATTATAAGCCGCATGACATTGTTACCTTACTAAACCAACAACGGGTAGCTAACCCGATACCAATTTTGCCCATCTAAAGTAGCGTGTCGTCACAAAGGTCACGCTATTGGAAATCTTCTCATACATTAATTCGCTTACCAATCAATGTGGCACGACGGGGATCAACCGTCAAGGCGCGAACTGGGGTGATCGTCCCCAAATAGTACTATTAAATGCATAAGCGTCTACCAACTCCCGGTAGTTCACAATTCATGCTAATGGGACTTTTAGTGACATAACCTAACTTTAATAATCCATTTAATTTCATCTATCGGGTCCATTAATCATTTATCGGGTCATACAATCGGGTCATTCAATCATTCGGGTCCAAAATCAATAAACAAACAATCGGGACAAATGGTGTCCAAACTTTTATAAAAACTAACATGTTATCTCCCTCGCGGGTTTTATAAAGCATTTATAAAACATTTAAAAGAGTGCGAGGCTATGAACTCACGTTGATGTGGGAAGGCGGGTTGTCGGCAATTCGGACGTACGGTACGTGCTTCAATCACGGAAACCTAAACAAATAATACTTCGTCTTAGACTCATGTCCAATGACTTTATAAAATAACAATTATGTATACATATGATGATTAATACATATGATGATCAAGTGGGTTTACATATTCTCGTTTACTCCTTTTAGTGTTTATATGTCGATAACTTTTATATTAGTTTACCAGTTTTACCCGTTTGCGTGTCTTAAGTCCAATAAGCTTATTATAAGTTATTTAACTTATTTTAATTCATTTTGTACCTATATTATCAGTATTTATACTTTCCAAGTTGTGCCTAAATGGGTTAAGCCCAATAATTTTCTTTTTATAAGTTTATATCTTATTTAGTCCAATTATTAGTCCAAGTATTAGTCCAATATGTTTACTTAGCCCGTTAATGTCCGTATGCCCTATAGTTCGGGTTTTATTATTCGGTTTTTACTTGTTATATATGTCTATATATCAGTATATAAGTTTTATAAAGTTTACATTAGACGGGTCCAACCATCTAAGTTTTATTTAACAAAAACGTTAATTTTACGGCGATAGCCGAAAAAGTCGTAAAAATCAAGTTTATAGTTTTATAACTTATAAAACTTAACAAGTTACCATTTTTATAAAAGGTCCACTTATTTAGCCTTTTACATACTTATATAAATAAAATCCATAAGTTAGTGGGTTTTACTTTTACATTTTATACATTATAATTTGAGTGCTTATATAATAGTATTATTCTTTAATTTCCAAAAATCTGATTTTTAACTTCATCTTCACCAAAACTGCCATATCTTGAGTTCTATATGGAGATAGAATCTCAAATTTTTATCACATAAACTAAATGATATGTGCTACATTTAACTCTTCTATAGCTACTGTTGAATCATCCTTTAAGTATTTTCTAAAAATCGTCCAAAATATTAACTTCAGATTTATACCCTAAACTTGTTTTGATCATATCTCACTCATTATTTTGATTCCATTGCATGGCCAACTCTCACATGTGTACAATACATTTAGCTTACTGTAAATCCATCCTATTTCATCATTTTATCAGTTCATGACTTACTTCTTTACTGTTTTATACAGCCATGTAATTTAAACAAGATTTTAACCTTGTTTCATATGGTTTTTCACCTTTTTAATCATGTTTATCAACAACAAATCCCCACATAACATTTTTATCATCATATAATCATCATAAATATATAAAATAGGAAATAAAATACATGTTTACATAATCAAAATAACAAGAAGTTGAGGAGGACAATCTTTATACCACCAACTTGATGTAGGTTATGAGTTTGGCATGGTTTTTGATGGAGAAACTTGTGCTTAGCCAACACCATCTTCAAGAACTCCAATCTTCATCAACTCCTTGTGGAAAATCAGCCTCATGACGCCATGAAAACTCCTCCATGGATGTTATAAGTTGCACCAATCTTCATCTTTTTGAATGGGGATTAACATATGTTAATTATAACATATGTTTATGGTTAAATTTTGATCAATGATGGTGTTTAGGGGCTGAATTGGGACGGCAATCTAGAGAGAGAGATGGGAGAAAATGGTGGTTTGCATGTTGGAAATGGGAAGTATGAAGTAGCTAGTTGTTTTAGTTAGCTTAAGTGGTAAGTGTTGGCTTACAAAGTAAGCTTAAAGGACAAGTGTCCATTTAGCTAAGTAAAAATGACACCAAATGTGGTGTGTTGTACATGTTTGCCGTCCAATGTTGCTAGTGGGGTGGGACAATGTATTTTGTCCCATCTCACTAGTTTACGGGTATTCCTCGATTTTAGTTTCCTCGATTTGCGTGCCCTCGGGTCGTTTTACGAAAAACGTTTTTATAAACTATGAATCGACGTCACAAAACGAATCCAATAAAAATTGTTTCATCAAAAACGGAGTTCGAAAACGTAAATACGAAATCCTAAGGTTTCCGGTTTAGTCGTAAAGGACGTTAAATTAAAATCGTAAGTCCTAGTCTTTTCTCGTAAATTTGTGAGTTTATGAACCAACACAAATTTAAAACTCCAAAATAATATTCTCAGATAAATTTATTTTCTGAAACGTCGGACTGTCACCAAAGACGGTGTATGTAAACGTAAGCACGTAACGTTGAATCCTCCGGTTTAGACGTAGTCGATGCTAATTCAAGACGTAAAATCCAAATTTCTTCCCAAAAATAAGTGAGTTCATATTGTAACATTAAAATAATATTTTCAAATAATATTTGAGAATAAAATATCAATCGTAAATTGACGGATTGTCACAGCATTTACCCCTAAACAGGATCTTTGTCCTCAAAGATCATCTTACCTTACTACTCGCTTCTTATAGAGTTAAAGCCATGTGGGTATTTCCTCCACATTCGGTCTTTTCTCACAAGTGAAATTGCAATACGCGAGTTTCATCAAACATAACTACGGGAATAAGATCAGGCTTAATGTTGACTTACTTTCTCTATCCATGATGTTCACGGGTTTTTGATGAATGCAACTTTTCGCCGATCTAAGCTTTACTAAGAATAATCAGATTTTCACTTGATAGGTATTCCATCAAGTTCGATTTACGAAACATAATTCACGCAGTCTTTGAAGTCCTAGGGTAGATCCAGCTTATATGCCTTTCAATCCCAACTTTTACATCATTTCAATGGTCCCATACAACGGGGACTTATATCCCATGATTTGCCAAATCATGAATTCCTTTGTCCAAGTTTTAAAAATTGTGGCATAACTTCGCTACCCATTTGGCACTTCAAGATCTACATTTCACATTCACATAATCTCTTGCCTACTATCGGCGGTTAATAATCAAATCCTAATTTCAACAATCATTTCAGATCTCGCGGGTCGGGTATTTTGCAAGGATAGGTTCGCCATCATAGGAAACCTTAAACCTAAGAGACATGTCCAACTCACAATGGGTGTATGTCGGATGTCTTCATCACAACTCCTGCTTACAGATGCTCTAAGATTTAGATCCTAACAGGGTTCGATCTCGATCCTAATACGATGATTATCAATGATAATCCTTTCAAAGGAAAACGATTATACGGTTTATTACCAAAGGTCATTCATTCAAACATAAAATAACACTTATATTACCTTGTATCATTACTTTACCTCGTCCCTTCGATTTGGGGTGGTATATATTACTCTCATCAAGGTTCGTTCTCAATGATTTCTGAGCAAATCTCTAGAAATTCGATGCGAAGCGAAGATCTTGATAAAGATGTTCGATACAGGCACACTATGTTTACATAATTCTTTTGCATTTATCATTAACGGGAATGATATTAGCAGATTTGGTCAGTCTGTCGATGATGACCCAAATCGAATTAAATTTAGATGATGACCTTTGCAATAGCTAAACGTTAACTAATGTATGAGGCGATGTCTGCCTTCATGATTGCCATTAGTACAGCTTCTTTAGACAAAGATACTTTTAGTCAAAGATGACATACATATAATACTTATACTTACAAATTCCAACTTAACTATATCTCACAATCCTCCATATTTAGACAATCACAAGTGGTCTTTTAAAATATTTAACGCTATCGGCTTCTCAATTCTGATGGTTCACATTAGCCGCGAACCCCTTTTATTATCTATATTATCGGCTATATTTTAAATTGTTCGGCAATTTATTTTGCACCTTCATTATTAAAGAACATGTCCTAACTGGTTCTTTATCTTTTATACATAATGCGTCGGTATCTATATTCACTTCTCATGATGATATAATTATCATGTCCACAATTCACTCAGATATTCTTTCTATATTATGCGTCAGTAATTACGTTCACTTTCTCTTGATAAAATAAATATCATAATTGTATTTATTCAAAATTCTTTCTTCATATCTTCTATGTTTTAGTTTCGTCTTTACTATCATTTTTATCAGTTTTTTTTTTTTTTTTTTTTTTTTTTTTTTTTTTTTTTTTCTCAATTCGGCGTCTAAAGCGTCGATAATTATTAAATGTAAATTAAATAATTATTAGTTAATTTTTATGAAGCATGAATGTAAAAGTTTTAAATTTCTTAGTTCGACCAATTATATAAAATGTTCAAAATAAATTTGTGTTTAATTAATAAGATTTTCGTTGATTTATCGAAAATAATTAATAAGATTCGTAAATGTTCGAAAAACCTTTATTTATACTTTGGTCAAAGTTTTCTTAGTTGAAAAGCAAAAATTGTCGTTTTAAGTTTCAAGTTATGGTTTTAATGGGTTTTCTCAATCTTCTTAAGTTGTCTAGAAGTATACACAAACATTTACCCCTAAACAGAAGTTTAGTTAAATGGTTTGTGTACAAGGGAATAATCCCGTAAAGTCCTTTGTTAAAATATTTGTCAAAACATATTTCCATTTCTTTTTGGTAAAATCCAAAGTCTTAAAAGGGCTCTTAATTTTTGAAGAGTCAATTTATATTCCATTATCCTTTTAATTCCATAGTCAAATCATGTAAAGTATTATGTCTTTAATCACGTGTTAATTATTCAAGGTACAGGTTTTTATCGTTTAGCCAATTCAGGGCATTCTTATTAATAATTATTAACTCATCCTTATTCTTATATACAAACAAATAGTCCTTAATGATCACGAGCATGAATTTATCAAATTACAGCCTACACACGTGATTCACCAAATTTATGAATACTGCATGTGCATCGGTCAATCCAAACGACATCACGTGAAACTCATAATGTTCATTACAAGCACCGGATGTAGTGATTGGAATAGATAATCTCTTTCGCAAATGCGAAGTTGATGATAACCATGCTATGGATCAAATTTGCTAGAACCTTGTAAACGATCGAACAATTCTTCCATTTCGAGTTATGGATATTGTTTTCGATTGTCAATTTACTCAGTCACAGTAATCTATAAATATAAGGAAAGATAACACCATAGCTCTTCAGGATGACAGGCTTGGTATAATAAAATCTTTCTCCGACAACTTTCTCAGTTGTACGGAAATTTCTTAAATTTAGATGGTGCTGACGTGCAGTGCACATGCCATAGGTGCAACACCGGAAATATAATCAATACCAATTTCAACTTGCCTTAATGGCAAAAGTCTAGTTAATTCATCAACAAATACTTCCTAAAGTTTCAGATAACCGAAACATCTTTTAATAAATTCATATTAGGTTCTGCTAGATTACAATATCTATAACTAATTCACAACCATTCACGGTATAATTTCAAGTCTTAATACAGGATATGGTCATCCATCAAGAATTATTTAGATTACTTTTGATAATCAGCATCTTATCATTTAGGGGAATTCTACTCGAGTTCCCATCAATTAAGACAATGTCGTCATGTCATAATCAATCAATCCATTCTACGGGCACTATCAACTTTCTAGTTGCATTGCCGTCGATAAGATGTGAACTTCTCAAAAGGCTAATAATAATTCATAATCCTTCACAAAGTCAAGGATATCTGGAGTCACAACTACTATTAAAAGAGCAAGGTCAACGTATAATCTACGCAAGAGAATTTCAAATCAGGTACAGACGAAAACATTTAACGAATATGAATATATCCCATGTTTACATGATTCGAGTACGCATTCGAAAGCTCCTCGGATCGTTACCTAGGTCATTCAAATGAAATCAAATCATAAGAAATGATAGGAACGTCAATACATCCAGTCGGGTATCAACACTCGATAATCAGATATTTTTCCTAAGAATCTCACTACGGGAGAATTGGACAAGAAAGAATTGTCAATTGTCAAATAAGACAATTTCCACAGATGAGTAAATTCGACTCAGAAGAATAGATGCTACAGGTACATTGTAGGTGTCCCTATCAATATGTCCCTATTTTTCACTTCTTGCAGATCTCATAAAATTTAATCTTTCACATCTTCAAAGACAATGTACTGTTTATTCATTAGTTTTATGGTGACTACTAATCAGTCTTGCATAGTCCATTCCAAATTGTATGTAGGCGCGCAACTATATACAATTTCAAGATTAACGATGCAATACTCAGTTCGTCAAAACTTTATCATCATGTTTATAATGAAAACACTTTCATGCTTAATAAGAATCAAGAATAAATTTACAAAAGATTTTCTTTATCATGAAAACAATTAAGTTTTCCAAGGTGTTTTATAAACAACCTCATTTTGATAACAATCACTTATAAATATCACTTTAAATAATCCATATAGTGTTGAAAATCCAATTTTCCTCAAGGGATACTGTTTTAACTTTATAAAAACAATGTGGGATCTGCAAAAGAGTGATGGAAAGATGTTCACCAAGAACTAACTTCAATATATATATCAGGAAATGAGCTTAGCCAAATAATCATGAGGTTCATGATCTCGATGGCACTCAGGAATACAAAGAGAATAATCCACAACGTAACTCAAATCAAGATGAGTACTTGTTCAATGGTTGCATCACTAATGCGAACATTAGGATGAAACAAGAAAAGATAGATAACATCGATACATGTAGAATTTAGTAATCAAAGGTAGTCTTTTCATTAATCACAAACAAGTCAAAATTGTACCGTAACACATTACGTGTCACTATGTCATACAATTCCCAGAACTCATCCTACCAACTGATATCTCAGTTAAGTTAGGGATTATTTTTAAAAGATACCACAATGAATACTAATCTACAAGAGTCATTAGGTGTTCCATATGTCCCGGAAGATCCATCGGTCCCAATTCAGAAGAAGATTTCTTCAATTTATTTATTGGACACTGGGCATCCTCATTAGTGGACAATGGCCTAGGAACAACCCTTAACACAAACCTACAATCAATTAAAACCTTATAATTCATTCACAAAATTTAACGACTTCCTCTTAACAATCTCACATTCCATATAGGTTAAGTTTTACTTCATTCAAGTCTTAACCAATTATACTCAATTCGATATCCTACCTTATATTCCAATACTTACAATCTTATTCTTCGGCCTTGTAAAGGCAATACAATCTCAATATGAATTAACACTTAATTTCCAATCCTATATCTCTTACAACAACAATTATCAAATGAGTCATTAATATGAAATGACTCGATCATTCAACTAGACTTCTCGGAAAGGTATTAGTGGCATGTGGCTTTTGGGTAATGATTCCAATAACAGCCTCAAGTGCAACATTCACCCTTTCGATTCCAATTTAAGAATTGGATGACAACGAATCAGATGACATCTTTCTAGGTGGTAACGTTTTGTCAAACTCCACTCTATAAGAAAAGATCGTCATGACACCGATATCATATTTAATCTCGCCAATTCTTTTTCAATATCACAATCAACTAATATCTATATTTCTACGAATATCAACCATTTGTTGGGATCATAAATATTCACAACTTGGTTTAGATCTAGGATAGCTAGGATTCCTATAAGAATAGCTTCGATTAGTGTACTAGGGGATTTAGGGTACATTGTGACAATCTACGTCGTATAAATATCTCGTATAAAATCAAAATAATCATCAAACAATCATGTAATAAAATTACATCATATATATATATAATCCAAGTTATATATATATATATTAAAATAACACTTCTTAGTCTGGCCTTGTCGGTAACTCGGGAATTCTTCGGCACCGTTATAGTCAAAAGATTTTTAGACATTTTTAGAAAAATGTTTATAGTTAAAAGATTTTGAAAAGTTTTATTCAAAACTTGGTTTTAAAAATCTTTCGTTCTCTATAACGAGAGCTCTGGTACCAAACTGTAACACCCCCAAATTTATACAACTTAGTACAGCGGAAGACTAGTTGGTGTTACGGGATAGCACATTACTCACATCATAGACAACGCATAAAAATCGCGTCGTTTAATAATAAATCATTTCCATTCATAAATATCAAAGTTACATAGGTCCCAAGTCATTACATTTCATACAAGTTTTACAAAGTATTTGAATGGAAAATAGTGTTTAAGTGCGGGCCATGAATTCTTGTCGTCTTCCCGAGAATTACCTTCAAGTACCTGAGATAAAACATGTTAAAAGAAAAGGTCAGCGATAACGCCGAGTGAATTCATAGAGTTTAATAAATTCCATCAATAAAATTTTGGTATAAAATTAGTACCAAAAATCAATTCGTACTATTCATTGTAATAAGCCGTAAAATAGCCAAAATCATTTTATACAAATCCTTATCGAAAATCATAATATAGGCATTTGCCTTAAAAATTATAATACGAGCCAATGTCGTAAAATCATCATACAATACGTCTTACGACGTTGTATGAAAATAAAACCGTTATATGAGTATGGTTATGAAAACCAAAAATACAAACATAATATCAATAGTATGACCCTGTATTGCTAGTCAGGCAATACATCGTAATTCGGAGCGTCTATTAGTATTTCGTTAATTCGGATTATTATAAGCCACATGACATTGTTACCTTACTAAACCAACAACGGGTAGCTAACCCGATACCAATTTTGCCCATCTAAAGTAGCGTGTCGTCACAAAGGTCACGCTATTGGAAATCTTCTCATACATTAATTCGCTTACCAATCAATGTGGCACGACGGGGATCAACCGTCAAGGCGCGAACTGGGGTGATCGTCCCCAAATAGTACTATTAAATGCATAAGCGTCTACCAACTCCCGGTAGTTCACAATTCATGCTAATGGGACTTTTAGTGACATAACCTAACTTTAATAGTCCATTTAATTTCATCTATCGGGTCCATTAATCATTTATCGGGTCATACAATCGGGTCATTCAATCATTCGAGTCCAAAATCAATAAACAAACAATCGGGACAAATGGTGTCCAAACTTTTATAAAAACTAACATGTTATCTCCCTCGCGGGTTTTATAAAGCATTTATAAAACATTTAAAAGAGTGCGAGGCTATGAACTCACGTTGATGTGGGAAGGCGGGTTGTCGGCAATTCGGACGTACGGTACGTGCTTCAATCACGGAAACCTAAACAAATAATACTTCGTCTTAGACTCATGTCCAATGACTTTATAAAATAACAATTATGTATACATATGATGATTATATACATATGATGATCAAGTGGGTTTACATATTCTCGTTTACTCCTTTTAGTGTTATATGTCGATAACTTTTATATTAGTTTACCAGTTTTACCCGTTTGCGTGTCTTAAGTCCAATAAGCTTATTATAAGTTATTTAACTTATTTTAATTCATTTTGTACCTATATTATCAGTATTTATACTTTCCAAGTTGTGCCTAAATGGGTTAAGCCCAATAATTTCTTTTTATAAGTTTATATGTTATTTAGTCCAATTATTAGTCCAAGTATTAGTCCAATATGTTTACTTAGCCCGTTAATGTCCGTATGCCCTATAGTTCGGGTTTTATCGGTTTTTACTTGTTATATATGTCTATATATCAGTATATAAGTTTTATAAAGTTTACATTAGACGGGTCCAACCATCTAAGTTTTATTTAACAAAAACGTTAATTTTACGGCGATAGCCGAAAAAGTCGTAAAAATCAAGTTTATAGTTTTATAACTTATAAAACTTAACAAGTTACCATTTTTATAAAATGTCCACTTATTTAGCCTTTTACATACTTATATAAATAAAATCCATAAGTTAGTGGGTTCTACTTTTACATTTTATACATTATAATTTGAGTGCTTATATAATAGTATTATTCTTTAATTTCCAAAAATCTAATTTTTAACTTCATCTTCACCAAAACTGCCATATCTTGAGTTCTATATGGAGATAGAATCTCAAATTTTTATCACATAAACTACATGATATGTGCTACATTTAACTCTTCTATATCTACTGTTGAATCATCCTTTAAGTATTTTCTAAAAATCGTCCAAAACAGTAACTTCAGATTTATACCCTAAACTTGTTTTGATCATATCTCACTCATTATTTTGATTCCATTGCATGGCCAACTCTCACATGTGTACAATACATTTAGCTTACTGTAAATCCATCCTATTTCATCATTTTATCAGTTCATGACTTACTTCTTTACTGTTTTATACAGCCATGTAATTTAAACAAGATTTTAACCTTGTTTCATATGGTTTTTCACCTTTTTAATCATGTTTATCAACAACAAATCCCCACATAACATTTTTATCATCATATAATCATCATAAATATATACAATAGGAAATAAAATACATGTTTACATAATCAAAATAACAAGAAGTTGAGGAGGACAATCTTTATACCACCAACTTGATGTAGGTTATGAGTTTGGCATGGTTTTTGATGGAGAAACTTGTGCTTAGCCAACACCATCTTCAAGAACTCCAATCTTCATCAACTCCTTGTGGAAAATCAGCCTCATGACACCATGAAAACTCCTCCATGGATGTTATAAGTTGCACCAATCTTCATCTTTTTGAATGGGGATTAACATATGTTAATTATAACATATGTTTATGGTTAAATTTTGATCAATGATGGTGTTTAGGGGCTGAATTGGGACGGCAATCTAGAGAGAGAGATGGGAGAAAATGGTGGTTTGCATGTTGTAAATGGGAAGTATGAAGTAGCTAGTTGTTTTAGTTAGCTTAAGTGGAAGTGTTGGCTTACAAAGTAAGCTTAAAGGACAAGTGTTTAGCTAAGTAAAAATGACACCAAATGTGGTGTGTTGTACATGTTTGCCGTCCAATGTTGCTAGTGGGGTGGGACAATGTATTTTGTCCCATCTCACTAGTTTACGGGTATTCCTCGATTCTAGTTTCCTCGATTTGCGTGCCCTCGGGTCGTTTTACGAAAAAAGTTTTTATAAACTATGAATCGACGTCACAAAACGAATCCAATAAAAATTGTTTCATCAAAAACGGAGTTCGAAAACGTAAATACGAAATCCTAAGGTTTCCGGTTTAGTCGTAAAGGACGTTAAATTAAAATCGTAAGTCCTAGTCTTTTCTCGTAAATTTGTGAGTTTATGAACCAACACAAATTTAAAACTCCAAAATAATATTCACAGATAAATTTATTTTCTGAAACGTCGGACTGTCACCAAAGACGGTGTATGTAAACGTAAGCACGTAACGTTGAATCCTCCGGTTTAGACGTAGTCGATGCTACTTCAAGACGTAAAATCCAAATTTCTTCCCAAAAATAAGTGAGTTCATATTGTAACATTAAAATAATATTTTCAAATAATATTTGAGAATAAAATATCAATCGTAAATTGACGGATTGTCACAGCATTTACCCCTAAACAGGATCTTTGAAGATCTCAAGATTTAAAGACAAAGTCGAAAGACAACGACTAAGGCTCAAAGATCACAGCATGAAGAAACAAGAATACTATTACACGTTAGAGACTCATTTATGGCGAGATTAGTGATCTCTACAAATCTCCAAATGACAAAGGGTAATGACCTCTCGGGTAATGACCTCTCATTGGGGGAGATTGTTAGCCTCAAAATACTGAGTCAAACAAGAATGCTCGGTCATATGTTTATTATGTATTGTATTTTAGAACGTTGTAATAGATAGTATATTAGTCGTGTTATACGGGCTTAACTTTAGGCTAAAGTTCATTCATAAGTAACTAAAGCCCAAAAGGAAAAGCCCGGCCCAACAATATAGTCCATAAAGAAGCCCGAGTGTGGGTGGACTATATATACCCTTCCTAGCATGTTAGGAAGGGTATTGGTTCATTTTATTCATTTTCTCCTAATCTAGTATTCACCTAGTTCCAACCAATTCTCTCTCATTTCTCTCTCTAATTTCTCTCTCTAGAATTCATCAACTTCATCTATTTTCTTTCTTTCTTCCTTGCTTAATCATCACAAAAATATGGGACAAAACTATTTCATGTGAGACTTGTGGAGGTCCTCATTCTTACCTACAATGTGATAAAGTTCAAAATTACCAAGTTGAGTGTTATGCTTATCAAGAAGAACATAGAGAACACTTGAAACCTAACATCAATCAAAACAATCTCTCTTACAAGTCAAATAACTACCTTGCTCCACCCGGCTTTCCACCCCATCAACCCACCCAAAATCAACCCAACCCTCCTCAATTGTTACAAAGAAATCAAGGTCCTAGGCCAAACTACTAAGGAAACAACTATAGAGCACAAAATAACTTTCAACATTAAGGGAATAACTTTCATACAAACAATCAAGGATTTAACCAACCACCTCCACCTCAATATCCAAACCAAGGTTTTTATCAAGTAAATGTGCAACCTAATCCTATGGATTTGATTCTTCAAAAGCTTACTTCTTATGAAAGACAAATGAAAGAGGCTCAGAAGGAAAACAACAAGAAATTTGCTCTTCTACACAACCAAATTATGCATACTCAAAGGCCACAAGGGGCTCTACCTTCAAACACATAAACAAACCCAAGGGCTAATGTCGATTCTATCACAACAAGAATTGGAAATACAACTAATGATCCTTCACCTCCTACACCTTCTATGGTTAAGCCTACTATGGTTCCACCTTGTGATAAGCCTTCTACATCTTCTTTACCACCTTCAAGCTCTACCACTTCAACACTTACACCTTCTCATCCTACACCCACTTCTCCTTTACCTTCCACACCTACTAATGAAGAACCTAACAAAGAGAAACCTTCCACCAAAACAACTACTCAACCTATACCAAAACCAAGCTTACCATATCCATCCAGATTGAGAAAGGAGAAATTGAAAAACAAGGATGATATTCAAGTCTCAAACTTTTTGAGGATGTTCAAGCAACTTAACATAAACATCTCCTTTGCGGAAGCTCTTGCATATATGCCAAAGTTTGCTAAAATGTTCAAAGATATCCTCTCCAACAAGGAAAAATTGGTGGATTTGCCTAACACATCACTTAATGAGAATTGCTCCGCCGTGTTGCTCAAAGCCTTACCTACAAAACGTGGAGATCTGGGGCGATTTTTTATCCCTTGTAATTTTCCCAGGGTGGAAAATTGCATGGCACTAGCGGATCTAGGGGCAAGCATTAATCTCATGCCTTTATCGGTTTGGCAAAAACTCTCTCTTCCTGAGCTCACTCCTACTAGGATGACCCTTGAGTTAGTCAATCATACCATAGCTTATCCTGTAGGCATTACGGAGGATGTGTTTGTAGGTGTGGATAAGTTTACCTTTTCGGCGGACTTTGTAGTGGTTGATTATGATATGGACTCGAGAGTTCCTCTAATTGTTGGTAGACCATTTTTAAGGACGGGTCGTACTCTTATAGACATGGCGGAGGGAGAAATAACTATGAGAGTTGAGGATGAGAGAGTGGTGTCTAAGTTAGGAAAAGTGACTAAGAAATCTCAAGGTTGTGAAACGATTAACATAGTCGATGTTCTTGATGAGGTGTGTGATGAGCATTTTCATGAAGCTTGTAAGAATGATAGTGAAGACATGCCTCATGTAGAGATCGTTGCCTCGATTGCTCCCTCCTTAACACCTTTTGGAGAGAGTGATTTCCTCTTTGAGGAATTTAAGTCCAACTTCCTTGTTAATGATGATTCTCCCATCATTTAGGAAGAAGACATTCTCACTATCCAAAAGTTGCTCAATGAGGATCCCATTCCTTCACCTATCCCACAAGAAGTTACCATAGATGATCCATCCATAGTGAAACCTTCCATAGAGAGTCCACCTTCCCTTGAACTTAAGGACCTTCCATCCCACCTTGAATATGCTTTTTTATAGGGGAAAGATCAATTACCCGTGATCATAGCAAAATACTTGAAAGAGGATGAGAAGGAAAAACTCGTAGAGGTGCTTAAGAAACATAAGCAAGCCATAACATGGAAAATATCCGACATACGGGGAATTGATCCAAATTTTTGTACACACAAGATTCTTATGGAGGATGATTACAAACCCGCCATTCAAAGCCAAAGAAGGGTTAACCTTAAAATCCATGAGGTCATTACAAAGGAAGTTATCAAACTCCTTGATGTGGGCATGATTTACCCCATTTCCGACTCTCCATGGGTTAGCTCGGTACATTGTGTTCCTAAGAAGGGTGGAATCACCGTAGTGCCTAATGAGAACAATGAGCTTATTCCTATTAGACTTGTCACGGGTTGGAGAGTTTGTATCGATTATTGGAAGCTTAATGATGCTACTAGGAAAGATCATTTCACATTGCCTTTTATGGACCAAATGCTTGAACGCTTAGCGGGAAATGAGTACTATTGCTTTCTAGATGGATTCTCGGGTTATTTTCAAATACGCATTGACCCTAAGGATCAAGAAAAGACGACATTCACTTGTCCATATGGTACATTTGCTTACAAGAGAATGCCTTTTGCCTTGTGCAATGCACCGGGGACATCCAAAGGTGTATAATGGCAATCTTTCGTGACATGATTGAGCACACTATGGAAGTTTTCATGGATGATTTCTCTGTTTTGGAGATTCATTCACTTCTTGTCTCTCCCATATAGAACGTATGCTTAAGAGGTGTGAAGACACACGTCTTGTTCTTAATTGGGAGAAGTGCTATTTCATGGTCAAAGAGGGGATACTCTTGGGACATAAGATATCCAATAAGGGTTTATAAGTGGATCATGCTAAAATTGATGTTATTGCTAAGCTTCACCCACCTACCACGATGAAAGGAGTTAGAAGTTTTTTGGGTCATGCGGGATTCTATAGACGTTTCATACAAGATTTCTCTAAGATTGCAAGGCCGATGACCCACCTCTTGGAAAAAGAGGCTCCTTTCATTTTCACCCAAGAATGTTTAGACTCTTTTGAGATACTTAAGGAAAAGTTTACTAAGGCTCCCGTTTTGGTTTCTCCAAATTGGGATTTGCCTTTTGAACTTATGTGTGACGCTAGTGATTGTGCCGTGGGGGCCGTGGTAGGAAAAAGAGTGAATAAGCATTTTCAACCTATACACTATGCTAGTAAAACCATGACGGGTGCTCAACTTCACTATACCACCACGGAAAAGGAGTTGCTTGCTATAGTCTATGCCTTTGAGAAATTTAGACCCTATCTTGTTCTCTCCAAGACCATAGTATATATGGATCATTCCGCTCTCAAGTACCTCATGACAAAGCAAGATGCTAAGCCTAGACTTTTGAGATGGGTTTTGTTGCTACAAGAGTTTTCCATTGAGATTCGTGATAAGAAAGGAGCCGAGAATTTAGCAGCTGATCACTTGAGTGGACTTGAGCATCCTTTTCAAGGTGAATTGCCTCATAAGGGAATTAATGAATCCTTTCCATTAGAGGAGCTCATGTCTATCTCTTTACAATAGGATTCCACCCCTTAGTTTGCGGATATTACAAACTATCTTGTGAGGGATGTGCTAATAGAGGGTCTCACTTCACAACAAAAGAAGAAATTTATTAAGGAAGTGAAATACTATTTTTGCGATGACCCTTACCTCTTTAGGCAATTTGCGGACCAAATCATTAGACTGTGTGTAGATGGGCCCGAGGCATTTAAGATCTTAGAAGCTTGTCATAAGGGACCCACGGGTGGACATTTTGGGCCCAACTATACCGCCAAAAAGTCTCTTATTCGGGTTACTATTGGCCTTCAATATACAAAGATGCTCGAGAGATGGTGAAATTTTGTGATGTATGTCAAAGACAAGGAAAAATTACTCAACAAGATGAGATGCCACAAAACTTCATACAAGAATGTGAGATTTTTGATGTATGGGGAATATATTTCATGGGACCTTTTCCATCATCAAAGGGAAACAAGTACATACTCTTAGCCGTGGACTATGTGTCAAAGTGGGTTGAGGCCAAGGCCTTTCCTAATAATGATGCTAGAGTTGTAGTGAAAATTTTTAAGCAATTATTTGCTAGATTTGGTGTACCTCGGGCCATCATAAGTGATCGTGGTACTCATTTTTTTAATGATCAATTTACAAGAGTCATGAAGAAGTATGGTGTTAACCATAGACTTTCTACCGCGTATCACCCTCAAACCAATGAGCAAACCGAGGTCACAAATCGTGGTTTAAAGAGAATTTTGGAAATAACACTAGGAGAGCGTCGAGTTTCTTGGTTGGATAAGCTTGATGATGCTTTGTGGGCTTTTAGGACGGATTTTAAGACACCAATTGGTTGTACCCCATATAGGCTTGTCAATGGAAAAGCATGCCACCTCCCATTCGAGTTAGAGCATAAGGCTTCATGGGATCTCAAGTGGGAAAACTTTGATTTAATCCAAGTCGGTTCACATAGAAAGGACCAACTCAATGAAATGACTGAATTGAGAGCCAATGCTTATGAGAACTCATTGCTTTACAATGAAAAGACTAAGCAATTGCATGATGCTAAGATCAAGAACCGTGAGTTCAAAGTTGGAGAGCCGGTTATCCTCTTTAATTCAAGGTTGAAACTCTTTGCGGGCAAGCTTAAGTCAAGATGGTCCGGTCCATTCACTATTTCTCAAGTATTTCCATATAGAACTATTGAGTTGTCACAACCCAATGGCCCAAATTTCAAAGCGAATGGTCACCGTGTTAAGCACTATTTTGAAGAGGACATTTCCATGGAAACGGTCCAAGAAATCCCCATTTTCCTCATGAATTAATTCATTGTGGGAAGATTCGAGTTAGAGACTCCATAAATCAAGCTTGAATAACTAGGTTTAGAGTTTTTAGACTTAGAGTGTGGTAGGATAGGAATAAGGATACAGAGTTGAGGAGAAGTGTAGGGGGAGACCTTCCTTTTGTCTTCATGTTGTTTGTAGGGGTGCTCTCTCATCACGTGCATTGGAGCTTATGGAGGAGGCCCTTGTATCCGGTTCACTTTGTTACTATTGTGATTTTTCATAGACACGTTGTGCTTAAAAATGAATTCACTATAGTTGATTTTTCTTAGCTTGGGTTAAGCAAAGTTGTCAATGTCCTAAGTGTAGGGGAGTTTACTCTAATGCTTTTAAACATTGAGGACAATGTTTATCTTAAGTGTAGGGGGTCTTCTATCGAAGTGACCTTACCTAATCTATTGCCTTTGCTAACATGATAATAGGAAAATTAAGTTTTTCAACACTTTTCAAATTTTTGATCTACTTTGGCCACCAAAAATATGCATTCATAATTTTTCATAAATCATTTTTAATTTTCATAACACATTTGCATTGTATATATTTCTTCTTTTGTTCATTATGAAAAATTGAAAAAGAAAATATATAATAAGGACATGGTTTAACAAATTTAGATCTCTTTGACATATTAGGCCCGCCATGAATCTTTTGAATCAACCCGAGTTTGCTTATCTAAGCTTACTATAGCTAGTATCCTTAACCATGTAGTCCTACATTGGTCTATTAGGTTAAGCATCCACGAGTCTCATTATTTGAGATTTTAAATTTGTGGAGAATGGGAGATGATAGAGTTGAAGCAAGTATAAAAGAGCTAGATAAAGTTCATGACAATTACTTGTGGCTAAACCCTTCTCTTTCTTTGCCTCTATTTTCTTCGCATGTATATATGTTAATAAATAATCAAGAACGGTTTTAATCGTTTTTTAGTATCTTATGCATTTTTGACTAATCATTCACGGTTAGTAGAAGTACGTCTAAAGATTCTAAGTTTGAACGCTTTATGTGTACTAGACTTATGTCATGCTTAATACTTAGCGAGTGTTTTTCAAATTTATTCTTTTCAACTTTCTTTATGAGGAATAAAGAAAAATAAGAGCGGCTTATGAAAAAAAATTGAGTGGCTAGAAAAAAAAGAAAAAAAAATAATTATTCAAGACTCCCAAGAGGAGCAGTGAAGTGTTAATTATAGTGACTATTGAATTCCAATATTACTCCCAGAAGGGTTGCGGGGTTTTAATAGTTGCTCCAATCCGATATTACCTTGACGGGTTCCGGGGTTGAAGATCCAAGGTCTCAAAAAGGCGGCGGATGTAAGTTATTGCGTGAGATTTATTTTTCTTTCCTTAGCGAGTGTGTAGCTACTTATTAATACATGACATGAGGAGTTTACACATAAGACGAATGACTTATTATTCTTGAGTCGGACTTATATTAACTATGGGCGATTTTTCAAGTAATGGATGAGATGACTACTTAGGGTTAAAACTGTGCTTCCTTATTTTTGGATTTTGCATTTCTTATACTTCACGCTTTAATAATGACAAATTTGCCTTCAAGCAATTTGATCAAATAATAACCGGTTCCACAATTAAATGTTATAAATAAGTTGATGCACTTTTTACTTG
Organism: Glebionis coronaria; assembly: GCA_025667525.1. Taxonomy (NCBI): domain Eukaryota; kingdom Viridiplantae; phylum Streptophyta; class Magnoliopsida; order Asterales; family Asteraceae; genus Glebionis; species Glebionis coronaria. The sequence continues at coordinate 354,215,114 of CM046876.1, forward strand.
TGAATGCAATGATCCCATTTTTAATCTTGGTATGGGGAAAGTGAAACTTGAGGGTGATAAAAGTTCATGGTACAAAAGCCCTAATCCAAGTCTTTGATTTCTTTATGAGTTATTTCTATCAAAACCATTTCAATAAAATACAAAAATATGTAAATATTCAAATCATGCATCATATGGCCATTGTGGGTTAATTATAAGAAAAGTGTAATCTATCATTTTGAAAACTTATCATTGCATGTGGGCATGGAAATGGTCAAGTGTTGGGAATTTGATATGAGTAAAATCTCATATCAATAAGTCAACAAATCACCCTAAAACACATAGCAAATATCTAACTTTTATGCGATAAAGCAGTATTATGTGGTATGTTTTGTGTTTGTGCTTGTTTAGGTAACAAGGATACAAATTTGGAGCAAACAAGTGAAATCAAGATAAAAGATGAAGAAAATACAAGAGAAGGATCAATAATGACAAGCCATGATAAGACAAAGGACCTATCTTGACAACATTCAAAAGATGAAGGACTAAAGTGCAAATTTTGTAAAAGTCAAGATCATAGTCAAACTTGGTCAACATTCAAGTCAAACAAGTCAAAGGATGATCTTAGGCATTAACAAAGTCAATGAGCCATTTATGTCAAGTTTCTGAACACTAGAGCTCAAAGCATAAATCTGACATTGATGAGGACTAATTCTGTCAAAGTTTCAAACTTAAATTAGCCTTGATCTGGATCATAACATTGCAACCAATTAAAAGCCAAAGAAAAAGTCACATGGATTGCCAACACATGCCACCTCTCCCACTCAGCCGCCTCTCACATTTAATATCAAATCTCTATAGTGGATCGCACTCATACATTTTCAACCAATGAGAAGTAGCCATGCAATAATTAATATATCCATAATGGATATCAATCCGTGTAAGGTTTATTGAGCGACTCAGAAGCAGCTACGTGTCATTTTCAAGTGCAGATCGAAGCTCGAGTTTAAGTGAAGATCATGAAAAACTTCCTATACGAAAGATGATCATAAGGAGATGACGAAGACACCCCAATGGTTTAATTAAACTCTAATTCACTAATTTGGAAAAGCCCAATCTGGATCATCATCTTCGAATTACAATTCACTTAATTGTCCACGTAGAGCTCAGAGATTGGCTACAACACGTCATCTACCCCAACTAACTCTCCTTTCTTCTCTATAAATACCCAGTCATTATCTCATTTGATGTATGTAGCCTAGGTGTGAAATCACACACACTTAGAAAATTAGCCTTCAGATTCAGTTAGCTAGTTAGTTCTTAACTTCTCTCAAGTGTTTGACACACACTTGAGAGTTAGTTAAAGTAGTTATAACAACTTTGTAACCGTTTCACCTCATGAATAAAATTCCACTTCAAATTTCCTTTAAATCTCTTTTATTCTCTACTGCATTTCATACTGTTCCTGTTATACATGGATTCTGTTGATCACAATTGATCAATAGAGGTTGTTTGGTTACTTTGGAAGCTTTCAGTTCAAGTTCAGCATCAAGTCAGTTCATTCCAGTCTTCTGTAGCAGTTTGAAGCAGTTTGGGTATAGATTGATCAGATACTTGTTAATGGAAGTGATTTGGTTGGTTGATTGGTGATAATTGGGGTTGAAGGTAGTTAAGAAGGCTCAGCGCCTTTCTACTCCATCAACGGAGGCCTTTGCTAAAGGTGTTCATTTCTTGTTTTGGTTCCCCTAAATCAACAATGTTATGCTCAATTCTTAGTTATAGGATTTAACTGCTTGAATCTGTTGAATTTGTGTTAGTTTTGATCTATATGTGATGTTTTGTTAAGTGATTAGTTGTTCACTTAGCCTGTTTACATTTTAGTGTTACTTGATTTTGCTTATAGTAGCCTAAATTGTCACAGTTTGCTCATTTCTTGTGCTAACTAGTTTGATTGCTTAATCCTGCAAGTTGTTATGATGATTTGATATAATTCACATGTGTTGATTGCCTGTGTTTAGATTGCTTAGCCTTAATCTTGTTTTAGAGTGCTCAAATTTACTTGTCACTACATATATCTGTCATAATAGTCCAAGTTTCTTATTCTAGTATAAACCTGTTAGTTTTTAGTGTTTTGCTGGTGCACTTGGTATATGTGACATAGATCAGTAGTTGTAATTGCATTTCAAATGCTTTTAGTAAGATTTCATTTGTTGAAATTCTCAAAAATCAGTAAAGAGGTGTTTGGCTATTGAGATTATTTGGTTTTACAGCTTAAGTTTTTAAGTAATTCTTGTTTGAATCAGTCATTTAGCCTATTAGGAGTTTGTTTGCAATTTTTCTAGCTAAAACTCTCAGTCAAAGAGCATTTGCTCCCAAAAATAAGTGTGCAATTCTCATCACAAGTCTCTGGATTTTTCAAGTTGCTTTAAAATCTTCATTTCTTAGTGTTATGGTTCAAATCTTGGCTTTTTAGAAACCTCTTCTTACTAGCTTTTCAGAACATATAAGCTTTTTTGTCTAGTTTTTGGTTTAGCTTATTCAAATAAGCATTTTAAATTTGCTATAGTGCACCTACATTTAGTCCTTGATATTTTTCAATACTAGCATATCTACTTCATAAACCTAGCAATTTTCTTTAATAATTCTGTTTAGAAACCTATTTTAAGTTATTTTTGAGAATTTCAGCTTTTTCAAGGTTTTGATCAGCGCTTGGTCAAATAAGCTCTCATTTGGCTTATTTCTATTTCCAGCTTATTTTCTTAATCATTTTCAAAGTTTTCAAACATTCCATGCTTCTTGTTACTAGTTTAATCAGTTTCAAGTAAAAAATCAAGTTGTGCCTGTTTCAATGAGTTCCTTAGCTTAATTGTAGCTTATTAGAAAAAGCGTTTTAGAGTTTTACAGCATCTGAGCTTATTTCCTTTTGGCTCTCTAGCTTAAATCTGTTTTTTAAATGTTTGCAAAAAGAAAAACATGAAAAGCTCTTGAAATAAGCTCAAATGAGCTTAAACTTGGTTTGCCCGTTTTTTATTGTGTACCAAACATTTTGTGACACTTTTTACCCCTAGAAATTAGGCTTGTTTTCACTTGCGACTTTAATACTTTCCTGTTAGAATTGGTTACACAGTTAGTCCCTCTAGTTGTAACAGTTACAATTTCAGTCTATATAGTTTGAAGTTTGTTACATTTTGAGCACTTATATTCTCATATTTTTACATTTCAAGTTTTATAGTTTGTGTATTCATTAGTAACTTGTACCTTTAGCATAATTAGTTGTACTTTTTATTTTTACTTTTTCATTAACTTTCATTTTAGCAATTTACTTTTCATGCAATAGAAACTAGTACTTTGTGAATAATATTTGGTACTTGCACTCTGTTTTACGGATACATAGCTATAATATTTTCTCTTTTTACGTGCTTGTTTGAAGTAGACCTAGAATCCAAATAACCCTTTACAACCAAGAACAATTTAAAGCTTGAAATTAATTAGCCTTTCAATTTGTCTAGAATCAAGAATAAACGAACTTGCAAATTGTAACACCCCCAAATTTATACAACACAGTACAGCGGAAGACTAGTTGGTGTTACGGGATAGCACATTACTCACATCATAGACAACGCATAAAAATCGCGTCGTTTATTTATAAATCATTTCATTTCATAAACAACAAAGTTACATCGATCCCAAGTCATTACATTGCATACAAAAGTTTTACAAAATGTTTGAATGGAAAAATATTGTTTAAGTGCGGGCCATGAATTCTTGTCGTCTTCCTGAGATTTACCTTCAAGTACCTGAGATAAAACATGTTAAAAGAAAAGGTCAGCGATAACGCCGAGTGAATTCATAGAGTTTCATAAAATCCATCAATATAATATCAGTATAAAATTATTACTGAAAATCATCTTGTACAAATCATTTTAATAGGCCATAAAATAGCCAAAATCATTTTATACAAATCTTTATCGAAAATCATAATATAGGCATTTGCCTTAAAATCAATATACGAGCCAATGTCGTAAAAACATCATACAATACGTCTTATGAAGTTGTATAAAATCAAATAAAAACCGTTATATGAGTATGGTTATGAAAACCAAAATACAAACATAATATCAATAGTATGACCCTATATTGCTAGTCAGGCAATACATCGTAATTCGGAGCGTCTATTAGTATTTCGTTAATTCGGATTATTACAAGCCGCATGACATTGTTACCTTACTAAACCAACAACGGGTAGCTAACCCGATACAAATTTTGCCCATCTAAAGTAGCGTGTCGTCACAAAGGTCACGCTATTGAAATCTTCTCATACATAAATTCGCTTACCAATCAATGTGGCACGACGGGGATCAACCGTCAAGGCGCGAACTGGGGTGATCGTCCCCAAATAGTACTATTAAATGCATAAGCGTCTACCAACTCCCGGTAGTTCACAATTCATGCTAATGGGACTTTTAGTGACATAACCTAACTTTAATAATCCATTTAATTTCATCTATCGGGTCCATTAATCATTTATCGGGTCATACAATTGGGTCATTCAATCATTCGGGTCCAAAATCAATAAACAAACAATCGGGACAAATGGTGTCCAAACTTTTATAAAAACTAACATGTTATCTCCCTCGCGGGTTTATAAAGAATTTATAAAACATTTAAAAGAGTGCGAGGCTATGAACTCACGTTGATGTGGGAAGGCGGGTTATCGGCAATTCGGACGTACGGTACGTGCTTCAATCACGGAAACCTAGACAAATAATAATCGGTCTTAAACGTTTGTCCAATGACTTTATAAAAATACCAATTATGTATAAATATGATGATTATATATATATGATGATCAAGTGGGTTTACATATTCTCATTTACTCATTTTTGTGCTATGTGTCTATAACTTTTATACTAGTTTTCTCGTTTCACCTATTTACGTGTTTTAGGTCCAATAGGCCTATTATAAGTACTTTAACTTGTTTTAATCCCTTTTATACCTATATTATCAGTACTTAAACTTTACAAGTTTGGTCCAAATGGGTTAAGCCCAATAATAAGTTTATAAGTGTTTTAGTCCATTTTTGTTGTATGGTTAGTCCAATAACGTTAATTTAGTCCGTTAACGTCCGTATATCCTATAGTTCGGGTTTTATCGGTTTTTACTTGTTATACATGTCTATACATCAGTATATAAGTGTTATAAAGTTTTCATTAGACGGGTCCAACCATCTAAGTTTTATTTAACAAAAACGTTAATTTTACGGCAATAGCCGAAAAAGTCGTAGAAATCATATTTATAGTTTTTATTACTTATAAACATCATTTCACCACCATTTATATAATTTATCCATTTGATTAATCTTATATGTATATATATTTATATAAATAAGTTTTATAAGTTAGTGGATTTTTATTTTACATTTTATATATTAAAATGTGAGTGCTTATATAATAGTATTATTCTTTAATTTCCAAAAATCTGAGTTTTAACTTCATCTTCACCAAATCTGCCATATCTTGAGTTATACATGGAGATAGAAGCTCAAATTTTTATCACATAAACTACATGATATGTGCTACATTTAACTCTTCTATAGCTACTGTTGAATCATCTTCTAAATATTTTCTAAAAATCGTCCAAAACAGTAACTTCAGATTTATACCCTAAACTTGTTTTGATCATATCTCACTCATTACTTTGATTCCATTGCATGGCCAACTCTCACATGGGTACAAGACATTTAGCTTACTGTAAATGGATTCTATTTCATCATATTATCAGTCCATGACCTGTTTACTTACTGTTTTATACAGCCATGTAAATTAATCAAGATTTTAACCTTGTTTCATATGGTTTTTCACCTTTTTATCCATGATTATCAACAACAAATCCCCACATAACATTTTTATCATCATATAATCATCATAAATATATACAATAGGAAATAAAATACATATTTACATAATCAAAATATTAAGAAGATGAGGAGGACAATCTTTATACCACCATGATGATGTAAGTTGTGATTAAAACATGGATTTTGATGGAGAAACTTGTGGATATCCATGACCATCTTCAAGACCACCATGCTCCATGGACTTCTTGTGGAAAATCAGCCTCATGACACCATGAAAACTCCTCCATGGATGTTATAAGTACCATCAATCAATAGGGTTTTGAAAGGGCTTCAACATATGCAAGTATAACATATGGTTTCATGGTTGAATCAAGATCAAAGGGTGTTTGTGAGAGAGATATGGGACGGCATGAATGGGGAAGGAGAGAGTGTTTGAGGTGGTTTTGCATGTGTGAAATGAGAAGTATGAGAGTTGCAAATGGTTTTGTGTTGTGGTAAGCTTAAGGTATAAGCTTTCTTGACAAGTGTAAACCTTAAGCTTCCATTTTGACACATAAAGTGTTGGGGTGGCAAGGTTTAAACCGTCCCATATTGGGGGTGGGGCAAAACTTGTTTTGTCTCATCCCCAATTATTTACGGGTACTCCTCGATTCTAGTTTCCTCGATTTGCGTGCCCTCGGGTCGTTTTACGAAAAACGTTTTTATAAATTATGAATCTACGTCACAAAACGAATCCAATAAAAATTGTTTCATCAAAAACGGAGTTCGAAAACGTAAATACGAATTCCTAAGGTTTCCGGTTTAGTCGTAAAGGACGTTAAAATAAAATCGTAAGTCCTAATCTCTTCTCGTAAATTTGTGAGTTTATGAATCAACACAAATTTAAAACTCCAAAATAATATTCACGGATAAATTTATTTTCTAAAATGTCGGACTGTCACCAAGGACGGTGTACGTAAACGTAAGCACGTAACGTTGAATCCTCCGGTTTAGACGTAGTCGATGCTACTCCAAGACGTAAATCCAAATTTCTTCCCAAAAATAAGTGAGTTCATAAAATAATATTTTCAAATGAAAATTGAGAATAAAATATTGACCATAAATTGACGGATTGTCACAGCATTTACCCCTAAACAGGATCTTTGTCCTCAAATATCATCTTACTACTCGCTTCTTATTGAGTTAAAGCCATGTGGGTATTTCCTCCACATTCGGTCTTTCCTCACAAGTGCAATTCATTACAATGCGCGAGTTTCATCAAACATAACTACGGGAATAAGATCAGGCTTAATGTTGACTTACTTTCTCTATCCATGATGTTCACGGGTTTTTGATGAATGCAACTGTTCGCCGATCTAAGCTTTACTAAGGAACAATCAGATTTTCACTTGATAGATATTTTATCAAGTTCGATTTACGAAACAGAATTCACGCAGTTCTTGAAGTCCTAGGGTAGATCCAGCTTATATGCCTTTCAATCCCAACTTTTACATCATTTCAATGGTCCCATACAACGGGGACTTATATCCCATGATTTGTCAGATCATGAACTCATCTTTCCAAGGTTAAAAATTGTGGCATAACTTCGCTACCCATTTGGCACTTCAAGGTCTACATTTCACATTCACATAACCTCTTGCCCACTATCGGCAGTTAATAATCAAATCCTAATTTCAACAGTCATTTCAGATCTCGCGGGTCGGGTATTTTGCAAGGATAGGTTCGCCATCATAGGAAACCTTAAACCTAAGAGACATGTCCAACTCACAATGGGTGTATGTCGGGTGTCTCCATCTCAACTCTTGCTTACGGATGCTCTAAGATTTAGATCCTAACAAGATTTGATCTCAGTCCTAATACGATGATTATCAATGGTAATCTCTCCAAAGGAAAACGATTATACGGTCTATTACCAAAGGTCAATCATTCAAACATAAAACAGCACTTATATTACTTTGTATCGTTACTTTACCTCGTCCCTTCGATTTGGGGTGGTACATAGTACTCTTATCAAGGTTCGTTCTCAACGATTTCTGAGCAAATCTCTAGAAATTCGATGCGAAGCGAGGATCTTGATATAGATGATCGATACAGGCATGCTATGTTTACATAACTCTTTTACATTTATCATTAACGAGAATGATGTTAGCAGATTTGGTCAGTCTGTCGACGATGACCCAAATCGAATCAAATTTAGATGATGACCTTTGCAATAGCTAGACGTTTACTAATGAATGAGGCGATGTCTGCCTTCATAATTTGCCATTAGTACAACTTCTTCAGACAAAGATACTTTTAGTCAAAAATGACATACATATAATACTTATACTTACAAATTCCAATATAACTACATCTCACAATCCTCCATATTTAGACAATCACATGTGGTCTTTTATACAATTAACGCTATCGGCTTCTTAATTCTAATGGTTCATATTAGCAGTGAACCACTTTTATTATCTTTATTATCCTTTTTATAAACATTGTTTATTTTTATATCATTCGGCAATTTATTTTGCACCTTCATTATTAAGAAATATATCCTAATTGGTTCTTTATCTTTTCTACATAATGCGTCGGTATCTATATTCACTTCTCATGATGATATAATTATCATGTTCATATTTATTCAAAACTTATTCTTCACATCTTCTATGTTTTAGTTTCTTATCATTTTTTATCCGTTTTACTCAATCCGTCGTCTAAAGCGTCGATAATTATTATAATTAATTAAATAATTATTAGTTAATTTTTATGAAGCGTAAACGTAAAAGTTTTAAATTTCTTAGTTTGACCAATTATATAAAATGTTAAAAATAAATTTGAGTTTAATTAACAAGATTTTCGTTGATTTATCGAAAATAATTAATAAGATTCGTAAATGTTCGAAAAACCTTTGTTTATACTTTGGTCAAAATTTTCTTAGTTGAAAAGCAAAAATTTTCGTTTCAAATTTCAAGTTATGGTTTAAATGGTTTTCCTCAATCCTTTTTAAGTTATCTTGAGGTATACACAAACATTTACCCCTAAACAGAAGTTTAGTTAAATGGTTTGTGTATAAGGGAATAATCCCTTTAAAATCCTTTGTTAAAACATTTGTCAAAACATATTTCCATTTCTTTTTGGTAAAATCCAAAGTCTTAAAAGGGCTCTTAATTTTTGAAGAGTCAATTTATATTCCATTATCCTTTTAATCACATAGTCAAATCATGTAAAAGTTCAAGTCTTTAATCATGTGTTAATTATTCAAGGTTCAGGTTTCTATCGTTCGGCCAATTCAGGGCAATCTATAATTAATTATTAACTCATTCTTATTCTGGTAAACAAACATATAGTCCTTAATGATCACGAGCATGATATTTATCAAATTACAGCCTACACACGTGATTCACCAAATTTGTGAATACTACATGTGCATTGGTCAATCCAAACGACATCATGTGGAACTCATAATAGTCATTACAAGCACCGGATGTAGTGATTGGAATAGATAATCTCTTTCGCAGATGCGAAGTTGATGATAACCATGCTATGGATCAAATTTGCTAGAACCTTGTAAATGATCGAACAATTCTTCCATTTCGAGTTATGGATATCGTTTTCGATTGTCAATTTACTCAGTCACAGTAATCTATAAATATAAGGAAAGATAACACCATAGCTCTTCAGGATGACAGGCTTGGTATAATAAAATCTTTCTCCGACAACTTTCTCAGTTGTACGGTAATTCCTTTAATTTAGATGGTGCTGACGTACAGTGCACAAACCACGAGTGCAACACCGGAAATATAATCAATACCAATTTCAATCTTGCCTTAATGGCAAAAGTCTAGGTAATTCATCAACAAATACCTCCTAAAGTTTCAGATAACATAAGCATCTTCTTAATAAATTCGTTTTAAGTTCATTCTAGATTATAATATTTATAACTAGTTCACAACCATTCATGGTAATATTTCAAGTCTTAATACAGGATATGGTCATCCATCAAGAATTATTTAGATCCCTTTTGATAATCAACATCTTATCATTTAGGGGAATTCTACTCGAGTTCCCATCAATTAAGACAATGTCGTCATGTCATAATCAATCAATCCATTCTACTGGCACTATCAACTTTCCAGTTTCATTGCCGTCGATAAGATGTGAACTTCTCAAAAGACTAATAATAACTCATAATCCTTCACAAATTCAAGGATATATGGAGACACAACTACTATCTAAAGAGTAAGGTCAACGCATAATCTACGCGAGAGAATTTCAAATCAGATACAGGCGAAAACATTTAACGAATATGAAATATCCCATGTTTTCATAATTTGGAGTACGCATTCGAAAGCTCCTCGGATCGTTACCCAGGTCATTCAAATGAAATCAGATCAAAAGAAATGATAAGAACGTCAATACATCCAGTCGGGTATCAACACTCGGTAATCAGATACTTTTCCTAAGAATCTCACTACGGGAGAATTGGACAAGAATGGATTGTCAATTGTCAAGTAAGACAATTTCCACAGATGAGTAAATTTAACTCAGAAGAATAGATGCTACAGGCACATATGTAGGTGTCCCTAACATTATGTCCTTATTTTTCACTTCTTGCATATCTCATAAATTTTAATCTTTCACAATCTTCAAAGAAAATGTAGTGTTTATTCATTAGTTTTATGGTGACTACTAATCAGCCTTGCATGGTCCATTCCAAATTGTATGTAGGCGCGCAACAATATACAATTTCAAGATTAACGATGCAATACTCAGTTCGTCAAAATTTTATCATCAAAAACATTTTCATGCTTAATTCTTAAATAAGAATCAAAATAAATTCACAAAGATTTTCCTTGTTATGAAAACAATTAAGTTTTCCAAGGTGTTTTATAAACAACTTCATTTCGATAACAATCACTTATAAATCTCACTATGAATAATCCTTATAGTGATGAAAATTTAATTTTTCTCAAAGGATACCGTTTTATCATATAAAAACAATGAGTGATCTTGCAAAAGAGTGATGAAAGCTTGTTCACCAAGAACTAACTTCATTATGATAGGAAATGAGCTTAGCCAGACAATCATGAGGTTCATGACTTCGATGGCACTCAGGAATACAAAGAGAATAATCCACAACGTAACTCAAATCAAGATGAGTACTTGTTCAATGGTTACATCACTAATGAGAACATTAGGATGAAGCAATAAAAGATAGATAACATCGATACATGTAGGATTTAGCAATCAAAGGTAGTCTTTTTCATTAATCACAAACAAGTAAAATTGTACCGTAACACATTACGTGTCACTATGTCATACAATTCTCAGAACTCATCCTACCAACTGATGTCTCAGTTAAGTTAGGGATTTTTAAAAGATACCACAATGAATACTAATCTACAAGAGTCATTAGGTGTTCCATATGTCCCGGAAGATCCATTGGTCTCAATTCAGAAGAAGATTTCTTCAATTTATTTCTTGGACACTGGGCATCCTCGTTAGTGGACAATGGTCTAGGAACAACCCTTAACACGAATCAATAATCAATTAAATCCTTATAATTCAATCACAAAACATAACGACTTCCTCTTAACAATCTTATATCCCATACAAGTTAAATTTTACTTTATTCAAGTTTCAATCAATTTTATACTCAATTCGATATCCTACCTCATTATCCAATACTTACAACCTTATTCTTCGGCCTTGTAAAGGCAATACAATCTCAATATGAATCAACACTTAATTCCCAATCCTATATTTCTTACAACAACAATTATCAAATGAGTCACTATCATGAAATGACTTGATCATTCAACTAGACTTCTCGGAAAGGTATTAGTGGCATGAGGCTTTTGGGTAATGGTTCCAATAACAGCCTCAAGTGCAACATTCACCCTTTCGATTTCAAATTTAAGAATTGGATGACAACGAATCAGATGACATCTTTCTAGGTGGTAGCATTTTGTCAAACTCCACTCTATAAGAAAAGATCGTCATGACATCGATATCAGTCTTAATCTCGCCAATTCTTTTTCAATATCACAATCAACTAATATCTACATTTCTACGAATATCAACCATTTGTTGGGATCATAAATATCCACAACTTGGTTTAGATCTAGGATAACTAGAATTCCTACGAGAATAGCTTCGATTAATTTACTAGGGGATTTAGGGTTACTTGTGACAATCTACGTCGTATAAATACCTCGTATAAAAATCAAAATAATCATCAAACAATCATGTAATAAAATTACATCATATATATATAATCCAAGTTATATATATATATTAAAATAACACTTCTCAATCTTGGTCTTGTCGGTAACTCGGGAATTCTTCGGCACCGTTATAGTCAAAAGATTTTTAGACATTTTTAGAAAAATGTTTATAGTTAAAAGATTTTGAAAAGTTTTATTCAAAACCTTAGTTTTAAAAATCTTTCATTCTCTATAACGAGAGCTCTGGTACCAAACTGTAACACCCCCAAATTTATACAACACAGTACAGCGGAAGACTAGTTGGTGTTACGGGATAGCACATTACTCACATCATAGACAACGCATAAAAATCGCGTCGTTTATTTATAAATCATTTCCATTCATAAACAACAAAGTTACATCGGTCCCAAGTCATTACATTGCATACAAAAGTTTTACAAAATGTTTGAATGGAAAAATATTCTTTAAGTGCGGGCCATGGATTCTTGTCGTCTTCCCGAGAATTACCTTCAAGTACCTGAGATAAAACATGTTAAAAGAAAAGGTCAGCGATAACGCCGAGTGAATTCATAGAGTTTCATAAAATCCATCAATATAATATCAGTATAAAATTATTACTGAAAATCATCTTGTACAAATCATTTTAATAGGCCATAAAATAGCCAAAATCATTTTATACAAATCTCTATCGAAAATCATAATATAGGCATTTGCCTTAAAATCAATATACGAGCCAATGTCGTAAAAACATCATACAATACGTCTTATGACGTTGTATAAAATCAAATAAAAACCGTTATATGAGTATGGTTATGAAAACCAAAATACAAACATAATATCAATAGTATGACCCTGTATTGCTAGTCAGGCAATACATCGTAATTCGGAGCGTCTATTAGTATTTCGTTAATTCGGATTATTACAAGCCGCATGACATTGTTACCTTACTAAACCAACAACGGGTAGCTAACCCGATACAAATTTTGCCCATCTAAAGTAGCGTGTCGTCACAAAGGTCACGCTATTGAAATCTTCTCATACATAAATTCGCTTACCAATCAATGTGGCACGACGGGGATCAACCGTCAAGGCGCGAACTGGGGTGATCGTCCCCAAATAGTACTATTAAATGCATAAGCGTCTACCAACTCCCGGTAGTTCACAATTCATGCTAATGGGACTTTTAGTGACATAACCTAACTTTAATAATCCATTTAATTTCATCTATCGGGTCCATTAATCATTTATCGGGTCATACAATCGGGTCATTCAATCATTCGGGTCCAAAATCAATAAACAAACAATCGGGACAAATGGTGTCCAAACTTTTATAAAAACTAACATGTTATCTCCCTCGCGGGTTTATAAAGAATTTATAAAACATTTAAAAGAGTGCGAGGCTATGAACTCACGTTGATGTGGGAAGGCGGGTTATCGGCAATTCGGACGTACGGTACGTGCTTCAATCACGGAAACCTAGACAAATAATAATCGGTCTTAGACGTTTGTCCAATGACTTTATAAAAATACCAATTATGTATACATATGATGATTATATATATATGATGATCAAGTGGGTTTACATATTCTTATTTACTCATTTTTGTGCTATGTGTCTATAACTTTTATACTAGTTTTCTCGTTTTACCTATTTACGTGTTTTAGGTCCAATAGGCCTATTATAAGTACTTTAACTTGTTTTAATCCCTTTTATACCTATATTATCAGTTCTTCAACTTTACAAGTTGGGTCCAAATGGGTTAAGCCCAATAATAAGTTTATAAGTGTTTTAGTCCATTTTTGTTGTATGGTTAGTCCAATAACGTTAATTTAGTCCGTTAACGTCCGTATATCCTATAGTTCGGGTTTTATCGGTTTTTACTTGTTATACATGTCTATACATCAGTATATAAGTGTTATAAAGCTTTCATTAGACGGGTCCAACCATCTAAGTTTTATTTAACAAAAACGTTAATTTTACGGCAATAGCCGAAAAAGTCGTAGAAATCATATTTATAGTTTTTATTACTTATAAACATCATTTCACCACCATTTATATAATTTATCCATTTGATTAATCTTATATGTATATATATTTATATAAATAAGTTTTATAAGTTAGTGGGTTTTTATTTTACATTTTATATATTAAAATGTGAGTGCTTATATAATAGTATTATTCTTTAATTTCCAAAAATCTGAGTTTTAACTTCATCTTCACCAAATCTGCCATATCTTGAGTTATACATGGAGATAGAAGCTCAAATTTTTATCACATAAACTACATGATATGTGCTACATTTAACTCTTCTATATCTACTGTTGAATCATCTTCTAAATATTTTCTAAAAATCGTCCAAAACAGTAACTTCAGATTTATACCCTAAACTTGTTTTGATCATATCTCACTCATTATTTTGATTCCATTGCATGGCCAACTCTCACATGGGTACAAGACATTTAGCTTACTGTAAATGGATTCTATTTCATCATATTATCAGTCCATGACCTGTTTACTTACTGTTTTATACAGCCATGTAAATTAATCAAGATTTTAACCTTGTTTCATATGGTTTTTCACCTTTTTATCCATGATTATCAACAACAAATCCCCACATAACATTTTTATCATCATATAATCATCATAAATATATACAATAGGAAATAAAATACATGTTTACATAATCGAAATATTAAGAAGATGAGGAGGACAATCTTTATACCACCATGATGATGTAAGTTGTGATCAAAACATGGATTTTGATGGAGAAACTTGTGGATATCCATGACCATCTTCAAGACCACCATGCTCCATGGACTTCTTGTGAAAAATCAGCCTCATGACACCATGAAAACTCCTCCATGGATGTTATAAGTACCACCAATCAATAGGGTTTTGAAAGGGCTTCAACATATGCAAGTATAACATATGGTTTCATGGTTGAATCAAGATCAAAGGGTGTTTGTGAGAGAGATATGGGACGGCATGAATGGGGAAGGAGAGAGTGTTTGAGGTGGTTTTGCATGTGTGAAATGAGAAGTATGAGAGTTGCAAATGGTTTTGTGTTGTGGTAAGCTTAAGGTATAAGCTTTCTTGACAAGTGTAAACCTTAAGCTTCCATTTTGACACATAAAGTGTTGGGGTGGCAAGGTTTAAACCGTCCCATATTGGGGGTGGGGCAAAACTTGTTTTGTCTCATCCCCAATTATTTACGGGTACTCCTCGATTCTAGTTTCCTTGATTTGCGTGCCCTCGGGTCGTTTTACGAAAAACGTTTTTATAAATTATGAATCTACGTCACAAAACGAATCCAATAAAAATTGTTTCATCAAAAACGGAGTTCGAAAACGTAAATACGAAATCCTAAGGTTTCCGGTTTAGTCGTAAAGGACGTTAAAATAAAATCGTAAGTCCTAATCTCTTCTCGTAAATTTGTGAGTTTATGAATCAACACAAATTTAAAACTCCAAAATAATATTCACGGATAAATTTATTTTCTGAAATGTCGGACTGTCACCAAGGACGGTGTACGTAAACGTAAGCACGTAACGTTGAATCCTCCGGTTTAGACGTAGTCGATGCTACTCCAAGACGTAAATCCAAATTTCTTCCCAAAAATAAGTGAGTTCATAAAATAATATTTTCAAATGAATATTGAGAATAAAATATTGACCATAAATTGACGGATTGTCACACAAATACTCAAATCTCAAGGCGTCATCAAAATCAAATAAAGGGTTCGAATAAATCTTTAAATTTTCCTTCAGAACGTCTTCATCGGATAGTGACTTGTCATCACTAGAAGTAAAATCATCATCGAGATCAAAAAGAGTATTAGAGAAAGCCAAAGAATCATCTCCCAATATTTTGGTGGGAGGTAATGAATCATCACTAGAAAGAGATTCACACTCACTATCACTATCAGAAGCAACCGTAGGCTCACTTTGGATTGGAATAAGAATGTCATCACAAGGAAGAGTGATAAGACCCTCATCCCCCATGATGAGAGAGGCATCGGTCTCCATAGTGGAAGAATCGAGGATAGGAGTGGTAGTCTCACATGATGGATGGAGATCGTAAATATTATACTCGTTATCATCATAACAATAAGGAATCACACTAGGCGTAGAGGTATAAGCACTATGAATAGATACTTGCTCTTGTCGTTGTTGCTCGTCCAATGTTTCGCTTAGTCGAATTAAACCGTCACGAAGTGTGAAAAAAAGGACTAGTTCTTCGTCACTGAAAGAAGGTTGATGATCGAGGGTGTAATGTGGGGGCTCAAAATTATGAAAACCGGAATTATAGCACGGATTTGGTTCATAATAATTTATCGGTTGACAAGAAAAAGTATCGTGAGGGCCCCCACAATTGTTGCAACACGGGTATTGAGAAAAACCCGATGCACCTTGCGGATAAGTATCCCCATATATGCAAGAGGGGGAGATACTTTCAATAGAGGTGAAGTACGAATTGATCGAATTACACGATGGACAATGTCCAAATTGTGAATTGTGGAGATCTCTTCTGCACCGCTCGCATGAACACCATTGACATGATTGAAAACCATACAATGGTCTCCCACACCCTACGTAATAGACATACGAATCAATGACGAATTAGAAATAAGAGGGGTTGCAAAAAAGAATTATTGAAAGTAAGAGAAGTAGAAGATAAGAATTAAACGATAAGAGGGTGAGGAGAAAATAATTAAACACGATAGAATATAAAGAAGAATATTTTTGAAAACCTTTTTTTTATATTTAATAATAAAATAATAATAAAATAATAAAAAGAAAATATTAGATTATAATATACTATATAAAACTATATATCATATATAATATATAGATAAAAGAAAAATAAAGTCGAAAGAAAATATTTTTTGAATTTTTTTAAATGATAAATATAGTAATAAAGAAAAGAAAATAAAAGAAGAAAATATTTTTTTTGTTTTTATAAATTTTATATATATATTTTGGATTTTTAAATATTATATATATATATATATATATATATATATATACATAAATACGTAAAATAAACTTTCAAAGCGAAATGATCCTCAAGTCACTAACTAAAAACACAATGCAAATATCGCTACACGCATTCCCCGACAACGGCGCCATTTTAATAGAGTCATTTTGAGTATAAACCAGAAAGGTTATCGTAGTTTCAGTGAAGTGTGAATGGAAATCCGCGTTTATGTCTAAAGTTTGATGCTCAAATAGAAAAGGTTTTGATTTTAATATTTAAATCTACTAATTTAAACGACTAAATATTAAAATATATAAAAGCGATAAGGATGAAAATTAAACTATAATTATAAAGCGAGAAATATCTAAAATAATAATAATGACAATAAAAATGCTACTAAACAACTATAATTAAAACTACTCAAATCATGCCATTAAAGATAAACATGAACAAGGCAACATTAATAATTATATAGAAGCTAACATTAAAGCTAGAAATCAATAAAGCAATAATGCCGAACATATTAAAGCTAAGTAAACGATGATAATAAAAAGAGATAGAGAATAGAACCCGAGCGAATAACCGGATACACCGAGATCACAAGACAACAAACGGTTAACGATAAATAAACTAATCGACATTTTAAAAGTTATTTTTTAGAAAAAATAAATTTTATTAACTAATAAAAATTAATTTAAACTAACTCTAATATAAAAGTTTAATTTAACTAAATTTAATTAACTAATAGAAGTTAACCTTTGTTAAAATGCGTCCTACCTCTATCTAAAAAAACACAAAAAAAACACAGAGATGATATCAAATAAGTGAGTATAAGATGCCTAAACAAAATCTGATCTATCTATCTTTCTAATAAAATAAACGCATGGGAAGAATATTGAAGAATAAAGATGCGTATACTATGGAATCTTAATATCTATATATTAAAGAAATAGATATTGAGAATCAAGATTTATACAGGGAAGTAAAAAAGGAAGATGCATATCTATCCTAATATATTAATGTTGGAAATTCATTTTATTTGCGACATTTAAGAATTCCCATTAGTTATCATAGTCACTCACGCAAGGACTAGACTAGGAAATGATATATAGTATGTATGCGTGAGTGACTTTAAATACCCCTCCAAGGCTTCCAAGGAGGGATTGTTGGTTGTGTTTTTCTCTTTTCATTTATCACATTGCCTTTCTCTCTCTAGAAACACCTTCAACCTCTCTCTCTAACTCATCAATGGCTACCACCACCATATACCACCCTACTAGACCACCGGATCTATAATATAGCAATCCCACAATTGGCATCAGAGCCGACGGTTAAATACTTGGATCGTTCGTGTTTATTGTTATTCATTTGGTGGTCAATTTTTTTGGTCTAATATGTCATTTTATGTTGTCAGTTTTTGTCACGGCATAAACTTTTTGTCCCGATGGCATTGTTTTGTTATCCAAAAAGTCATAACTTTTTGTCATACTATTCTTGTCACTGGTTATCATCTCTGATTATCATTTTTTGTCTCATGGTTTATTTCTAAATATTCTTCTATCTATATGTTTTCCTGGTAAAAAGTTAGTGACCTTACTTTTTCGGATCTGATTTTGATCTTTTTATCATAACTCTATAACTGGTATCACCAATAGTTGTATAAAGTTCCTTTTTTTGTAAAATGTTTATTTTTCTAGGTTTCTTTCTTTTTTGAAGATAAGATGAGATCCATAAAACACATATCCGGAAATCAAGGAAAATAGTACATATGGATAAGATTTCAGATATTGCGATAGGGTTTCTAAGACATTGCGATATGTTAAAAGATTTGACATTGCGATGTTATGTTTCACAACATTGCGATGTATATGATTATGTGTATTGCGATGGGTATGTGTGTCATTGCGATGTGTGTACTTAGGACATTGCAACAAGACTCACATACCATTGCGACAGTTTAACAAAACCCGAAAACCGAGACCTAAACCAATATCCAATACACCACCTTTTCACTCCAACCAAATCCATCATATCTAACTTAATCCCTTCGTCTCCTAATCCCGCCTCTATCTCAATATCTTGGACCCTAAAGACTCAAACAGAAAACATTTAGATCTCAGTTTCATTTATTTTCATGGGTTATTATTACTCTTGTGACCTCTTGAGATCATTCACATGAAATATAACACCATCATCGATCTGTCAATAGTTTTAACCATTCTTTAATATTCGAAAATCAAGATTGAATCATAACAATTGTGTTATATTCGAATCTTCGTTTCGACTATTTAAATACACAAATCTTCCACATGCAATCCAAATTAAAACAACTCATCTAAAACTAGTAACACCTACTCGAGACCCTGTATGGATCTAGAAGACGAAATCTTTTATTATCATCATTAGTGGGTATAATAAAAAAACGTGATTGTATTTCTGCTTGTGGGTACATGCACATCTTCATTTGATTGGAGATGGGTTATTTTTTAAATTTGGTACTGGAGATGAGGGATGATTAAGCGGAGATTTATGAGATTGATTTTTGTGGCTGAGATGGATAAAAGGATATGGGATAAACGAAAAGATGGGGGCAGAGATTTGATGAGATGGGGTTTGATTTCTTGTTTTGAGATTAGATAAATATGGGAGCAGATCTATTTTGGATGCGAAAAGGGGCGGAGTGTTTGAGGTGTGTTAGATTGTTGCGAAGGTTTTGTGGGATTAGGTTATGTGTGTGATTAGGGTTAGGTGTTTTATACCTAATTTTTAGGCTTGGTTTAGTAATGGACCGGGTTCTACTCGTTGAAATGGGCTGTACATGGACTGTGTATAGTTTGGTGACTGATATGCCTTACTTGCAAATACTGGCCACGTGTGTGTTCAGTTTTTTAATTGGAGTAAAGAGTGTCACTCTAATATCTCATTTCGTGGTTGTGGTAATTGTTTCATGGGCCAAGTGATACGTGTGACAAAATAGAATTGGGCTAGGAAGGGTCATATGCTCTAAAGGATAATGAATATTGGTTTTACGATTGACAAAATGTATCCTGTGTAGTCTCAAATTGGGCTGATTATTACAACATGTCATACACATTTTTAACTTAATTTTTTTAAAGTTAAAATTTTGTATTATGTTGTTAAAGTTATATTTGTGTCTTACAAATTTAAAACGTGACGAAGTGACAAAAGTGATGAGACAAAGTGACAAAATTTATTTGACGAGACCAATAAAAATGGCTTATTCTTGAATTAAAGTGGTTACAGAATCGATCGGGTATTATTATTTGCAATTGAAGACGGATTTTTCGAACGCGTGGTCTTATTTTATCCCTGAAATCGGGGTTGATTAATGATTTCAATGATAACTTGCTCATGCTTAATCATTAGGATGAAGACTTGTTTATCTAGTTTCTGGGTTCGGGGTGGTTGGTTGATGAACCGGTTAACTAGATACATTGTTGTACTCAGTGTCACGCGCATAGTCGACGTGCATAATTTCAAGAGGTGATGTACCTATATACTTTGTTAGTAATGTATTGGGTACTTAGAAATTTCTCAGAAATGATATTTCTACACCGTTCCTCATTCAACAATAGTGCAAGCTTAAGTCACAAGGTCGTAGAATTTTTATTCAATTTCACGTTTGGTATATCTGGTTCATTCCATCAGTGGTCATTTCAAATTGCCTACAAGGGGGTTTGTGAAGATAGCCATGGAGAGTTTATGAGAAGAGAATTTCGATCAACAACTGATTCTCGCCGAATATAATTAATCTTATTTATTATTCTCACGAGATTTTAGGTACATGTGCGTACGATTTATTGCTGGTTCTGAGTTTCGAAACCATCAAGGGGGAAGAAGAAGACATATTGAACGCACAACGAGTACACGTGATGAACTTTACACCTTCTTTTTATTTGAAGGCATTCCGGGAAGACAAATGTCATAACCGCAGAGAAAATCAGTGTTTTAACTCTTGGCGTTATCAGTCTCTAAAGGGTACACTATTGTTCGATGTTTAATTGTTTTGATGTTGAAATTATTCATTATCATTATCCTATATGGAGAGATATGCATTTCCGGGACTTAATTGACTCTGGTGCATCTCCGGAAGAAGATATGTACATTTTCGGGACTTAATTTACTCTAGTGTTATGATATCAACTTCATGAATGTGATAAAGTGTCCACTTCAGTATTTGAGCTTCATACATGGGATTGGTTTCCTTTCTTCAACTTCGTGGGGGAAGAAATGTCTTGATTCTTTCTAGTATGCATAACTTGAACTCTCAGGGGGAAGAAAAATTCATAAGAATTATTCAAGCGCGAGAAGAGAAGTTGTTGATCTACTTGGTGTGCCCCAAACTTTCAATCAATCATAGCAACATTATCATTTCATATGATGGGGTTTGCTTGTTAAATTCCGTTGTGCACATAATAATTCTAAGCTTTATTGAAATCTTTGAAATTGCTCATGAGGATTGTTGGTTTAGGGAGAAGCTATTAAAAGCTTCTACATCAAGAATATGTGGCATGAATTAGGGGGAAGTTAATTCAGAAGCTTCTCCTTAACCAGAAGTATATGGATTACTTAGCTCGTGTCGTTACAGTATTTCTACTACAAGTTACTACGAAGATGAGTCACTCTTGAGTGAAGACTTGAAGTCAAAGGCCTCAAAAGAGTTCATCAGCATTGGACGCTTCATGGATGCTTTTGTTCTTAATCATTATGTACTTGTTAGGAAAAATATTGTAAGGAATTCTACACATCGTCCCATGGGGAAGATTGTTGGAAATATACTTTATGTGACGACATTTAAGAATTCTGATTAGTTATCATAGTCACTCACGCAAGGACTAGAATAGGAAACGATGTATAGTATGTATGCGTCAGTGACTATAAATACCCCTCCAAGGCTTCCAAGGAGGGGTTGTTGGTTGTGTTTTTCTCTTTTCATTTATCACATTGCCTTTCTCTCTCTAGAAACACCTTCAACCTTTCTCTCTCTCTAACTCATCAATGGCTACCACCACCTTATACCACCCTACTAGACCACTGGATCTATAATATGGCAAACCCACAATTAAAAATGCATGATACATAATAACTGAGGATAAGAAAGAAAAAATAAAAATGGAATGTTTGATTTTTTCCTCCTAAATCTGATCTACATCACTCAACTTTCTACGAAATAAAAAAACAATGAACAATAAACGTGTACAGCTATGCTGCGTTCTATCTTCCTAATAAATATATTGAAATGAAAACAAGGGAAGATCTCTATCCTAAACTAATACTTTGTCTAAAAAGAAACACAGGAAGAAAAGTAGTAGTATGGAATGTGTTGACTGCCTGTTTTCTATATCTATCCTATTTCTAAAAATTGAAATACTGGGAAAATAAAAAAAAAGCGCCTATCTTATCTATTAAAATAAAAACAGGATAAGATCTATAAGAAGTTAATGAGATGTGTCTATAAAATCCTACGTAAAAGGTAATACAGGGAATAAACAATTCTCTAATGTGCAGACTAAAAAAATAAAGTGAGGATAGGAAGATAAGAAAAAAAGACAGTACTCCTAATTTATTCTATCTATCTACGAAAAATTAAACAAGAGACGGGGCATTGAAAATTGAATTATGTGTGTATTTTAAGCACACAATCTGATCTTCATTTCATTGTGATGGGCTTTTCCTTCGTGGCTTCATCACCTCATGGGCCTGCCTTTATGGCTGCAACCTTTATTCTTTTTACTGCTGGGCCTGCTGGGCTTTGGCGGGCCTATGTGGCTGTATGGCTTAAGATATATTAATGGGTCGGTCCGACCCATTTCAATGGTGTCGGGCCGGCCCAATAAAACATGAATGCATCGTAAACTCGATTTTCCGTGCTCTTTCCATATCTTGTGCTCTCTTTTGGCTCTTTAGCTTCGTTTTTGCTCATTTTCTTTGATATCCGTACCTATAATAATAAATAGAAAATATAAATGATAAATGCACTAAAAATACATTTTTGCTATTTATTATGCGAAAAATGAAGGGAAATTCTCACTAAATGCATGAATAATTATGTGTTTAACATGGGACATGGACCAAAAGGCCCATTCTTTCTTCCTCTTGTCTTTGTGCCGCGTCCAACATAGCCCAAAAGGAAAAACCGAAGCCTTTTCTAGTTAAGTTAAATATTCGTGTGTGTTCGCGTTTTAGTTATCGTGAGTTAATTGTCTTAATCATGACACATTTATAATATACGTAAATGCATGTTATTTAATGTCGTGACACGTGTAATATATTATAAATAGAAAGTTTAAATTTTATTGTATTTTCGTGTATTTACTATCCATGTTTACTGTTCATGGTATTATAATGCGGGTTTTACAACTCTTCCCCTCTAAAAGAATAATTCGTCCTCGAATTAGAGAAAACGTAAACTGAGAGAAAACATACCTGAATTAGAACTGGAAATGAGGGTAAGAAGTCCTTATAGACTCCTCCGCCTCCCAAGTGGCTTCCCGCTCAGGTTGATCCCTATCAGAGGATTTTGACGAATGGGATCGTCTTCCTCCGCATGACACAATCTTGTCGTTCAAGAACTCTCTCGGGTTCTTCTACATATGAAAGATCCTCTCAAATCTGATCAAGTGGATACTGAACAGTATGAACGGTGTGATAGTTGTATCCTCTGAGTATAGACATATGGAACACGTTGTGAACGTGTGATAGCTGAGACGGTAACACTAAACGATATGACATTTCACCAACGCGTTCTATGATGTCGAACGATCCGATGAAGCGAGGACTGAGCTTCCCTCTGATTCCAAAACGCTTAACTCCTCATGCAGGTGATACCTTGAGGAAAACGTGATCACCTACTTTGAAAGATATATCCCTACGACGCTTATCGACATAGCTATTCTAGCGTGCACGAGCTTCCTGAAGCTTCTCTTTGGTGACGGCGACCTTCTCATTAGTTAACTCAATCATCTCTGGACCCTTAATCAGTCGTTCGCCCACCTGATGAGACTGCAATTATACATAGTCTCATCGTCCAAATCGGGCTTAAAACGGTCAAAATAGCATTAAAATACCGGAAAATATACTGGTATTCGTTTATTGTATGTTTTAGGTATGGATATCGAGAAAAAGACAAAAATATTACAAGAAACAAAGAAAAACGAACACGGGAAATGGAGCCGCACAATGAACCGGACCCGAGTGTTGAATTTTACAAAAAGACCCTCAAGTTTGAAGAAATGACAAGAATGGTCCCTCATCGTTTGAAGACTTCTCACTTTAGACCCTGTAAATCTCATATATTACAAGTTTGGTCCTAAAGTTTCAAGATATGTCACTTAAAGACCTTGAAGATTGCCATTTTTACATAATTAGTCCCTAATTCTAAGTTTATGAAAGTTAGAGGGACTGATTTGTAATTAGATGAAAGATATAACATAAGGAATGAGGGTGTAAGCTGTTTAAACTAGATTTGACAAAATCATAGGAGTCTAGGGACTAAACTTGCCTAAAATTAAACCCAAACCCCATTATTACCCAACACTTCTACCTAGCCACAGTCAAAATAGTCAAATAATAACTACGGGGAACACATCACTGTTATCATCATCCCCTCTAATCCTCTCATAATCCCCTTCATAGACCCTAATTCCTCCAGATCCAATTAAAAGCAAAACAAAGGGCAAACTCAAATTAACTTAGTGGGGAGTTAATTAAGCTCAAGTAATATCTATACCATGTGCAAGATTCGAGCCACATCATCAAGGGGGACCTCTCCAGCTTGCAAAATCACAGGTTCATACTTTTTTGACAGCAAGGAAGACCAAATCAACGACTTGTGTTAACTCCTTGGTCACCACATCAATATAGACGGTCAAGATCATGTCCTTTCCTGCTACACCACATGGGAGTATCACATGAAGGCAAGAAAAAAATTCAAAATTGGCAACAATTCAACATATATTCAAGATTCCTCAGGGGTGTTTTTGGTAGATCACTAGACTAGGGTTTTAGTTTTTGTTGTTTAGATTGTAGTATAAATATAGAACGTAGCAAATTATGTACTCTTGTTCCAGTTTTTCTCTCAAATATTGTAAATCCTTTTTTATTTATAAAAGTTGGTAATTTTGATAAATTCTTTTTTATTGCTTAAAAGTTGGTGTAATTTGAGATTAAATCTGAGTTCCATCATAATTCATGTCTATTGCTTAAACTTGTCAAATATACTACCTTTTTCAAGAAATATTTTTGAAAAGTTGATGTTCTGCCAAGTTTATTTCCAAAATCTGTTAAAGAGTTTTTTTATTATTGAGGATTTTTCTTAGATTGTTAAGGTTTAAAAAGGATGTTTTGTAAAAGGAACTGGAAAGAAAGTTTTTTTTATATAAACCAAAATCCAAGTTTACGAGTG
Organism: Glebionis coronaria; assembly: GCA_025667525.1. Classification (NCBI taxonomy): domain Eukaryota; kingdom Viridiplantae; phylum Streptophyta; class Magnoliopsida; order Asterales; family Asteraceae; genus Glebionis; species Glebionis coronaria. The sequence continues at coordinate 354,240,568 of CM046876.1, forward strand.
TTGGGTGTTCACTGTAGCATAAGCTACAAGTCTCAGCTTATTGATAATAAGTTGAGCTTATAGCTCGTGTTGGCTTTGTTCTTTTTGGTCTTGTTATTATTTCAGGAAAGGAGTTGGCTTCGAGTTCAAGAAATTTCCAGTGATTGATATTCCAAGTGGATGTTTTTGATGTGCATAAGCTTGGGTGATAAGCTCGGGTAGATTTTGGTTGTTCGAGGTGTAAAATAGTTGAGTTGAGGTTCTTTCAAGAGGGGTAGATTTTTAGAGCTTGGACCGCCTTGTAAGATTTTTCCTCCTTTTTTATTTCTTTGAAGTCCTTTGTTCTGCTTAGCTTAATCCGTGTTCATGTGCTTATGTGTTTTGTTTTATTTATTTGCTTTTCCGCATATTGTCTTGTTGTTCATGTTCATAATCTGCTTATTCATTTTTTTTCTCTTTGCTTTAATTTTATGTCGAGCCTAAAGTAGTGTTTGGGAATGCTAGGATTGAGGGTCGGATTACCACCTCTTTACCCATGATGTACTCTGCACCATTGAGTGGCTTAGGGTGATTAGATTTTTCCAAAAATTTGGAGTCGTAGTATAAAAATCTTGTTTTGGTAGTTCGCTTCTATAAATCTGCCATGTGTTTACCTTCGTTTCTCTGATTGGAATTGGGCATTGATTAGGTTAAGTTTTAGCTCATTTTTATTAATAGGATCATAAAAGCTTATTTGGTAGAAGCTAGTTCACCAAAAGCTTGGTAAAGGGTGTCCTTGTAGCACACTGTTTGCAAAAATATTTGGTTCAAAAAATTTGGGTGTGTATGATTACTTAATGACTCAGGGATTCTTTGCTTATTGAATCTACGCAGCTTATTCCTGGAAGTCACCATAAGCATAACACCCCCTTTGTAGTTTAAGCTTTGGTTGTCTAAGTTCACAGGGTTGTGTTGTCTGCACCACTGAGTGTGTGTCATGCTTCACCTTTCTGCGTTAAACCACTCACTTAGCTTTTTAGGTAGTTAGCATATGTTATAGGTCTTGATTCTTGCTAGTGCATTAGGTCTTAGGATATTGAGTACTGGTAGAGTGGAAGCTAGTTCGGGTTCTTAGATGATTTACTTCAAGTTTTGTAGGCTTATTTAAGCTTATTTTGCATAAGCAACTTCACCCAAGCCACCTTGTAGGTTTCTGTGAGCCCGCTGTTTTGCTGTCAAGTTTGAGGCGCGAACAAAAATTGTTAATTGTGCTTTTGTTTTTTTTGTGGCTTTTGTTACCTGCCTTATGCTCCAAAAGCAAATACCAAGCAAACCAATAAACAACGAAAAAGTAAAAACAACATTGAAGTTTCTGTGTAAAATTAGTGGTGTGAATTTGTTTTTGATTGTGTTTTGGATTTGGTCAAGTTAGTTGGTTTGTTGGTCTCTGCAAGTGTATCCATATAGCAATAATACAAAAAACAAGATTAGCCATAAAAAGAGAGCAACCGAAGCTAAGACCTGCTGGTTTCTTGTGTTTAACTATGCACACTTTTGGATTAAACTAGCTGCGTGGATTGTCCTTCGTGATAATTTGATTGTGTTAGTAGTGTTTGGAGTTGAACAATTTTAGCTTAATATTGTAGCTTAGGTCTTGATCTCCCTTAAGTCTTATTAGTTAGATTACATTATAGTTAGTTTAGCATAGGGTTAGTCATAAAATCAGAAAAGAAAAAAAAATAAAAAAATTCACAAATTTTTAAAATATTGTAACTGTTGGTAATCATAGGTTTAACAGGTATTGTTTTTTGTGTAGAGTAAGATATAATTAATTTAGTAAGGTAAGATTGAGTTGTGCTTTAAGTTTCCTAGGTGTTTACACAGCTTTGTTACAATTTAGATATCATTTTGATATTTTGAGAAAAAAATTATCACTATACATTTGCAGATCTTTAACTCATTCATATGAAGGATTTATATTCTAAAAATTTTCTCCCTCGTAGCTTAGATTAGGATCTTTTTCTGTTTTTTCTGTTATTGTGTTAGTAGTGTTTGGAGTTGAACAATTTTAGCTTAATATTGTAGCTTAGGTCTTGATCTCCCTTAAGTCTTATTAGTTAGATTAAATTATAGTTAGTTTAGCATAGGGTTAGTCATAAAATCAGAAAAGAAAAAAAAATAAAAAAATTCATAATTTTTTAAAATATTGTAACTGTTGGTAATCTTAGGTTTAACAGGTATTGTTAATTTTGTGTAGAGTAAGCTATAATTAATTTAGTAAGGTAAGATTGCGTTGTGCTTTCAGTTTCCTAGGTGTTTACAGAGCTTTGTTACAATTTAGATATCATTTTGATATTTTGAGAAAAAAATTATCACTATACATTTGCAGATCTTTAACTCATTCATATAAAGGATTTATATTCTGAAAATTTTCTCCCTAGTAGCTTAGAGTAGGATCTTTTTCTAGTGTAGTTTACAGCTTATTATGAGCTTATCTATAAGCTCAAAGTTGGTGTCATAGAACGTTAGGTGCATTTAGATTTCATCTGCTGATATATGTTCTTATACAGTTTCTGTTTTTCCTTTGTCTGTATTATTGCCAAAAGTTCAAATAAATTAAAAGATAGCAAAAAGAAAGTGACAGTGATGGGTTTTGAACCCTAGACCTGCACAACAAAGCAGACATAACGCAGCTATAGACAACCATCTGCTCTCTACGCTTGTTTTGGTTCTATTCCCTGTAATATTTCTTTTATATTGTTTTAGAAAAACAACCTCAGTAAGTCTCGAACCCCTGACCTAAACAGCCATAGAGACGTAGCAGGGCACCCCATGACCATCTGCACTATGGTTTGTTTTTGTTACTAGTTCCCCCTTATTTTTGTCTTAAATTGTTTTTTTGTTTCCTGTATTTTAAGTTTAACAACTTTTACAACTTATTTCATAGCTTATTTTAGTATTCTTTTTTATCACCTTTTATATTTTATAAGTTTTAAATTGATTTTAGAACGTTCAGTAAATTTTTGTTTCTTTTTATAAATTAATTTAGTATTTTTTAAATCATTTAATTAGTTTTAATCTTAACTAATTCATAAAAAATTATTTAAAAGTCAAAAAATATAATTATTCTTTTTTCAAACTTTTCTTTTGTCATTTAAGACGTAGGAAAAATAAATTTACTTTTGTATAGTTTAAATTTCATAATTTTCTTTTTATTATTTCTAAGATTATTCTCATGTTAAACTTAAAAAAAAAGTCATAAAAAATAGAAAAAAAGTTTAGAAAATTTTTCAAAAAAATATTTTTAGTTTTTAAATAGTATAAACTAGGTTTGCAACTAATTAAGTTTGAATTTTTTCCTTTTCTTAGTTAATTTATTTTTTAGGATTTTTACTTAACTTTAAATATCAATATAAAATAATTTAACGACTTTCAAATTTTTTTAGTTTATATTTTATTTTTAATTAGAATTTTAGGACTTTTTAGTCATTTTTAATTATTTTTTTGGTGAAATTTTTCGTTGGGTCGCGCTTTTACGTTCGTACGTTCGCGCGTTTTCGTCCGTTTTGAGCGTAGTCCGATCTCGTTTTCTTTTCTTTCCTTTTTTCCAAAAGTGTAATAACTCGAATAAATAACGTATAATTATTATTGGCTAAACACCATACCTCCTCGAGAACGAACTCAACGACGAGTATTCGCGATTTTCACAAAACGTGATACTTAATACTTACCCGCTTTTGTCATTTTGTTTTTCCTAAAACAAAAGTGTACAAATACTCTACATCAAAATGGCGCCGCTGCCGGGAAGGTGTGTTTAGCCATATTTATTTATCGTGTTTGTTTGAGTGTTTACGTTTTATCGTAAATACTTCTTTTTATTATTCTATACTATTAGCTATACAAATAAATAGTGTTAAATTGAACTCAATTAACACAAAATCGTTTTCTCGCTTTTATTGTGCATAATATATTGTATTTACGTAGAACAATTAACACACAATAATTATCCAAATACGCGAGAAATCGTACCTCAATAGTTGAGCGTTCCGGTCACTATTGTTGTATCGAATTCAAACGAAATCAAAGGCAAAATAGATAAATACTCTTAATTGGTTTAATCTCGATAAATACAAACTATAAGGTGGGTATAAGGTGGTTGTATTTCACGACCTAAGGAAAAAAGGCTCTTAAGTGCTTCGCGCCGCCTCGTTTTCTCCGCTCGCTTGTGCGTATTTTGAAAGTGACGATTAATTAGGGGTTTGCCACATCAAGTATTATTAATCTATTTTTGTGAGTTTTAATTATTGAACATCGAAACGTTTTGGCGGCGCAAACGTTTCAAAGTCGACGAGGGTTTTTACTTCACGTAATTACCTTCATTCTTCTTGGGTTCATTAATTGAGACCTTTGATTAGTGGATAGTTTTTTTAGATTAATTTCTACGTACTACACCAAAATTCCAAAAAAATAAAAAAATAAAAAACACAAAAAGATTCTTCGATTTTTCCCTCTATTTTCATAATTCTTTTTCTCAACCCCTCTAAATTTTAATTCTTCATGGATTTTCATTGCCAAGGTTGTGGGAGACGAAAGTTTGGTTCCGTGACTTGTCCATGGCGTGTATGCGAAAGGTGCGGAAAATATGTCAATTATGCAATATTTAGGGCATGTCCACCGTGTAATCCGAATAATTGTTTGTACTCTAACGAAGAACGTCTTATCCATTGCCGATATTGTGGAAGCCCTTCCATTGGCACGATGAGTGTCAAATTCAATACACAAATGGTCACAATCACAATCCAAATCCGAATTTCATTGACCAGTCTTCGTAATACTCACCATCACGTGAGTATTGTGGAGATGAACCTCACTATGGGTACGATTGTCAACCGACGAACCATAATACGTATTTTGACAATCAATTTTCCGGTTTTGGCGAATCACACGACATGGGTTACAATTACGACAATGGGGGTGGTTATCCATACGACGAACCGGATTTTTCTCCAAATCCGTGTTGCGACAATTGTGGGGGGCCTCACGATACTTTTTCTTGCCAACCAATGGATTATGATGAACCCAATTCATACGATAATTCCTGTTTTGATAATTTTGAGGCCCCACCATACAATCTCGATCCTCAAAATTCCCATGAGCCCGATCCATGTTACAATTCCGACTTTGACCAACCATCTCCACAACATATTTTCGATGATGATCTAGGTTCTAGTCGTGTAGACGAAAGGTCTAAACATTTCAATGAACGAATTGATATGCTCTTCCAACTAATTATAGAGAAAAAAGATAGCCTAATTGTTGAAGAGGTTGAAAAGAGCATCGAGGATGAGGAAACGAGGGTGTCGACGAACGATGTTTTTTAAAATGTTTTGGAAAATAAACAACAAGAAAAACTCGTAGCACGTGTTAGAACGATGAATGTTAAACCTTTGGAACCTAATTTTTCTAATGAAGTTAAAATTATCAAAGATTTTCGAAATCAAAATACACAAGATTTTGACGAAGATAGTCCGTTAAGTGATTTTGAAAAAGAAGAAATTGATAAGGTTTTAAGGAGAATCATTGACCCCTCTATTTTTGAAGAGTATCAAAATTTAATTCCGGAGGGACTTGTTACTACTATTTCTACGTCTTTTTAGAACCCGCATTCGATTCCTCCGAAGGACCAATTTGAAACAATCAAGGCTACAACGTCAAGTGACGAGCCTTTTATTCTTAATCTCACACCGTGTGAGATTATGGACTTATCATGTGAGAAGTTCGCCGATGGCCTTGCTCACATTGGTACGTTTTTCAACGCCGATGTCGAAACCACTAAGGCAAAATCTTCATATGAAGAGCCTTTTACTCCTATACCCTCTACGGAAACCGATGCCTCTCTAAGTATGGGGGAGACGAATCTTAGCACTAATCCTAGTGTCGAGATCCCTATTCCAATCCAAAGTGATCCTACGGTTTTCTCCGAAGATGTGGTAAGTGATTTTGCTCTCGATGAATTTTTCCACGAAGATTCCAACGAGGCAAATCACAATAGTGAGTGTGAATCGATTTCTTGTGATGATGTCTTTCCCATTGACACTTCGGGGAGAGAATCAACGACTTTTTCGAACCCTCTTTTCAACAACGATGCTTTTTCCGCTAGTGATGACGAGTCACTAATCGACGAGGACGTTCAAAACAACAATTTTAAAATCTTTTCGAACCCTTTATTCGAATTTGATGACGTGTTCATTTTTGGTGACGTAAATCCTCTCTTTGATGAGACGTTCGAGGGAATCGAGAGTGAGGATTCTAAGGATCCTAAACTCGATGAGCCGGATTTGCTAGTCACCCACCCGAAGTCTCAAACGGTTGAGACTCCTCTTTCTACTTGTGACGTTTCCATTCTCGAGGGGTTCACCGATGGACCGCCTCTCGATGAGAATGAGGATTTTAGTGAGGCTTTTGCCTTCGATCTGGGGGGAAATTTTGAAACTCCTATTTTTGGTGATTCTCTTTTAATTTTACCTTCGTTTCAAAGTATACCAACCCACCCCCTCGGATATGATGAGTTTACCTACGTTGTAAGGAGTTTTCTTCCTTACAAGATGTATCCTCCGGCTTTGCGTGTTTTATTCTCAACAAAATGTGAGGATACGATCTTCGATCCCGGTATAAAGGATTTGCCTTTATTACCGGTTGCTTTTGGGCCTTGATTACATGTAAGTCCCACCGAAAATGACCGAACCAAGGTAATCCCTAAATGATCACATTTATTGGGATTCGAGTCGAGCTTTGGACTCGGTTATCAAAAACAAGGTGCCTCGTGGGGGAGATCCCATGCTTATCCATGTACATATTATCGCTTCTAATGTAGCTAATATGAGGGGATTTGTGCCCTTCCAACCTTTGTTCCGTGGTTGTTTGTGAATTTTGGTTTTTAGATGATCATCTTCACGATTGGAGCCTCTCGTGTTCGTTTTACGTGAGCACTCGATTGTTTGCTTTGAAGAATTTCTCGATATCCATATGATATATCTTTTGATGTTCTAACCTTAGTTCTTTTAGCACACTTTATAAACGGCTATTGATTTAATGGTTCCACCCTTTCCATGCTAGATTAAGCATTCGACTACGTCTCTAGTATGGGGGTGTTTCACCCCTAGACTCGAAACATTGAGAACAATGTTTAGTTTTAGTATGGGGGGGTGAGTAGATACTTCACCTTGCTCACGTCAACACGCAATCTAATATTCATCGTTTTGTTCTCGTTTTATGCAAAATAAGGCTAAAAATGGCCAAAATTTAAAAAAATTTCATCTTTTTCGTAAGTGTTTGAAGACACGAATGTAGGTTTTCTGATGGCGAGAATAAGAGTAATTTTTGACTCAACCGTGCGTGTTGAGCACTTAGCTTCGATTCCTTAACTTTTTAGGCTAAGTCTCTTAAATGAGGACGAGAAATGATAGAGTTATTTATAAGTCTCGTAATGTTTCACGATCTCATGTGTAGTAATTATTAGCTTATTCTCCCCACGCTTTCATAATAAATTGTTAATAAATATTGATTTAGCGGTTTAGTCACTATTGTTGGTTTCTAATTTGTTTTAGTAGCTTCCATGTAATTAAATTGGGAAAACATTAAGGTATCACCAGCGTCACGTTTTTGAAGTATTGACAACCCGAATAATCAAAAGCTTCACCCAATAATAAGATTTCAAGTGCTCACCTAAATTAAGCAAAATTTTGAAGCTCACAAGGCCGAAAAATCTATGCTCAAATTGAATGTGAATCAAGCCTTAATCTTTGAAGCTTTAAAGATCCAAAATTCGCTTTAGCGTGAGGATATACGTCAAGTCATAATAAAACCACCGATGATGGCGGATAATAAAAGACAAGGGCAAGACCAAAGTCAAAATAAAAGCTTCATGGCGAAGTTGAATAAAAGATAGAGGCAAACCATGATAATAAAACCACCGATGATGAGGCGGATAATAAAGTCATGGTTATAATTCTCATGTTCAAAATCGTTCTAAAATCGTGTTTATCGATCCTTCTTGTTGACTTAATTTTTTGACATCGTTGTCTATTAGGGTGAATTATTAATTCGATGATTTTGGTTACACCGTTAAGACTCTATTTTTGGACCTAATCTCTATTCACGCATAAGTCAATGATGTATCCTCGTAATCATTGAGACAGAATAAAATATAAGAGATACCAATTAGGAATAACGGAGTTTAGGTATGTAATAAACACTCATGAGATATGATTGTGTTGCTAACTTATAATAACAATGATCTCGTTACACGCTTAGCATGGAATTGGGTTAAAATCAAGGACGACGAAATTATTTCTAACAAATCGTTCACGTGTTCTTATTCTTTGACCCTAAAAGTCACTTAATCGTGATGAAAACAATACATTATGTCTAAAACACGTGTAGTAGTTTATTTAAATTTATGTCTTCAATAAATGTCATCATAAAATGAATTTTGGAAGTGCTACGATACTTAATTCTAGCATTGCGTGGGGACACGGCAATGGTTTAGTATGGGGGATTGATGAGACTGCAATTATACATAGTCTCATCGTCCAAATCGGACTTAAAACGGTCAAAATATCATTAAAATACCAGAAAATATACTTGTATTCGTTTATTGTATGTTTTTGGTATGGATATCGAGAAAAAGACAAAAATATTACAAGAAACAAAGAAAAACGAACACGAGAAATGGAGCAGCACAATGAACCGGACCCGAGTGTTGAATTTTCCAAAAAGACCCTTAAGTTTGAAGAAATGACAAGAATGGTCCCTCATCATTTGAAGACTTGTCACTTTAGACCCTGTAAATCTCATATATTACAAGTTTGGTCCTAAAGTTTCAAGATATGTCACTTAAAGACCTTGAAGATTGCCATTTTTACATAATTAGTCCCTAATTCTATGTTTATGAAAGTTAGAGGGACTGATTTGTAATTAGATGAAAGATATAACATAAGGAATGAGGGTGTAAGCTGTTTAAACTACATTTGACAAAATCATACGAGTCTAGGGACTAAACTTGCCTAAAATTAAACCCAAACCCCATTATTACCCAACCCTTCTACCTAGCCCCAGTCAAAATAGTCAAATAATAAATACGGGGAACACATCACTGTTATCATCATCCCCTCTAATCCTCTCATAATCCCCTTCATAAACCCTAATACCTCCAGATCCAATTAAAATCAAAACAAAGGGGAAACTCAAATTAACTTAGTGGGGAGTTAATTAAGCTCAAGTAATATCTATACCATCTGCAAGATTCGAGCCACATCATCAAGGGGGACCTCTCCAGCTTGCAAAGTCACTGGTTCATACTTTTTTGACAGCAAGGAAGACCAAATCAACGACTTGTGTTAACTCCTTGTTCACCACATCAATATAGAGGGTCAAGATCATGTCCTTTTCTGCTACACCACATGGGAGTATCACATGAAGGCAAGAAAAAAATTCAGAATTGGCATCAATTCAGCATATATTCAAGATTCCTCCGAGGTGTTTTTGGCAGATCACTAGACTAGGGTTTTAGTTTTTGTAGTTTAGAATGTAGTATAAATATACAACGTAGCAAATTATGTACTCTTGTTCCAGTTTTTCTCTCAAATATTATAAATCCTTTTTTATTTATAAAAGTTGGTAATTTTGATAAATTCTTTTTTATAGCTTAAAAGTTGGTGTAACTTGAGATTAAATCTGAGTTCCATCATAATTCATGTCTATTGCTTAAACTTGTCAAATATACTACCTTTTTCAAGAAATATTTTTGAAAAATTGATGTTCTGCCAAGTTTATTTCCAAAATCTGTTAGAGTTTTTTTTATTATTGAGGATTTTTGTTAGATTTTTAAGGTTTAAAAAGGAGGTTTTGTAAAAGGAACTGGAAAGAAAGTTTTTTTTATATAAACCAAAATCCAAGTTTTTGAGTGTTGGGTGTTCACTGTAGCATAAGCTACAAGTCTCAGCTTATTGATAATAAGCTGAGCTTATGGCTCGTGTTGGCTATGTTCTTTTTGGTCTTGTTATTATTTCAGGAAAGGAGTTGGCTCCGAGTTCAAGAAATTTCCAGTGATTGATATTCCAAGTGGATGTTTTTTATGTGCATAAGCTTGGGTGATAAGCTTAGGTAGATTTTGGTTGTTCGAGGTGTAAAATAGTTGAGTTGAGGTTCTTTCAAGAGGGGTAGATTTTTAGAGCTTGGACCGCCTTGTAAGATTTCTCCTCTTTTTTTATTTCTTTGAATTCCTTTGTTCTGCTTAGCTTAATCCGTGTTCATGTGCTTATGTGTTTTGTTTTATTTATTTGCTTTTCCGCATATTGTCTTGTTGTTCATGTTCATAATCTGATTATTCATTTTTTTCTCTTTGCTTTAATTTTTTGTCGAGCCTAAAGTAGTGTTTGGGAATGCTAGGATTGAGGGTAGGATTACCACCTCTTTACCCCTGATGTACTCTGCACCATTTAGTGGCTTAGGGTGATTAGATTTTGCCAAAAATTTGGAGTCGTAGTATAAAAATCTTGTTTTGGTAGTTCGCTTCTATAAATCTGCCATGTGTTTACCTTCGTTTCTCTGATTGGAATTGGGCAGTGATTAGGTTAAGTTTTAGATCATTTGTATTAATAGGATCATACAAGCTTATTTGGTAGAAGCTAGTTCACCAAAAGCTTGGTAAGGGGTGTCCTTGTAGCAAACTGTTTGCAAAAATCTTTGGTTCAAAAAATTTGGGTGTGTATGATTACTTAATGACTCAGGGATTCTTTGCTTATTGAATCTACGCAGCTTATTCCTGGAAGTCACCATAAGCATAACACCCCCTTTGTAGTTTAAGCTTTGGTTGTCTAAGTTCATAGGGTTGTGTTGTCTGCACCACTGAGTGTGTGTCATGCTTCACCTTGCTACGTTAAACCACTCACTTAGCTTTTTAGGTAGTTAGCATATGTTATAGGTCTTGATTCTTGCTAGTGCATTAGGTCTTAGGATATTGAGTCCTGGTAGAGTGGAAGCTAGTTCGGGTTCTTAGATGATTTACTTCAAGTTTTGTAGGCTTATTTAAGCTTATTTTGCATAAGCAACTTCACCCAAGCCACCATGTAGGTTTCTGTGAGCCCGCTGTTTTGCTGTCAAGTTTGAGGCGCGAACGGAAATTGTTAATTGTGCTTCTGTTTTTTTTGTGGCTTTTGTTACCTGCCTTATGCTCCAAAAGCAAATACCAAGCAAACCAATAAACAACGAAAAAGTAAAAACAACATTGAAGTTTCTATGTAAAATTAGTAGTGTGAATTTGTTTTTGATTGTGTTTTGGATTTGGTCAAGTTAGTTGGTTTGTTGGTCTCTGCAAGTGTATCCATACAGTAATCATACAAAAAAAAGATTAGCCATAAAAAGAGAGCAACCGAAGCTAAGACCTGCTGGTTTCTTGTGTTTAACTATGCACACTTTTAGATTAAACTAGCTGCGTGGATTGTCCTTCGTGATAATTTGATTGTGTTAGTAGTGTTTGGAGTTGAACAATTTGACCTTAATATTGTATCTTAGGTCTTGATCTCCCTTAAGTCTTATTAGTTAGATTAAATTATAGTTAGTTTAGCATAGGGTTAGTCATAAAATCAGAAAAAGAAAAAAAATCACAAATTTTTAAAATATTGTAACTGTTGGTAATCATAGGTTTAACATGTATTGTTAATTTTGTGTAGAGTAAGCTATAATTAATTTAGTAAGGTAAGATTGAGTTGTGCTTTAAGTTTCCTAGGTGTTTACACAGCTTTGTTACAATTTAGATATCATTTTGATATTTTGCGAAAAAAATTATCACTATACATTTACAGATCTTTAACTCATTCATATGAAGGATTTATATTCTGAAAATTTTCTCCCTAGTAGCTTAGAGTAGGATCTTTTTCTGTTTCTAAATTTGGTGTAGTTTACAGCTTATTATGAGCTTATCTATAAGCTCAAAGTTGGTGTCATAGAACGTTAGGTGCATCTAGATTTCATCTGCTGATATATGTTCTTATACAGTTTCTGTTTTTCCTTTGTCTGTATTATTGCCAAAAGTTCAAATAAATAAAAAGATAGCAAAAAGAAAGTGACAATGATGGGTTTTAAACCCTAGACCTGCACAACAAAGCAAACATAACGCAGCTATAGACAACCATCTGCTCTCTACACTTGTTTTGGTTCTATTCCCTGTAATATTTCTTTTATATTGTTTTTTTCGTATATATTCAGTTTATAAGATAGTAAAAAATTAAAAAGAAGAAAAACATCCTCAGTAAGTCTCGAACCCCTGACCTAAACAGCCATAGAGACGCAGCAGGCCACCCCATGACCATCTGCTCTATGGTTTATTTTTGAAACTAGTTCCCCTTATTTTTTTCTTAAATTGTTTTTTTTTGTTTCCTATATTTTAAGTTTAACAACTTTTACAGCTTATTTCATAGCTTATTTTAGTATTTTTTTTATCACCTATTATATTATATAAGTTTTAAATAGATTTTAGAACCTTCAGTAAATTTTTGTTTTTTTATAAATTAGTTTAGTATTTTTAAATCATTTAATTAGTTTTAATCTTAATTAATTCATAAAAAACTATTCAAAAGTCGAAAAAATATAATTATTCTTTTTTTCAAAATTTTCTTTTGTCATTTAAGACGTAGGAAAAATAAATTTGCTTTTGTATAGTTTAAATTTCATAATTTTCTTTTTATTACTTCTAAGATTATTCTCATGTTAAAATTAAAAAAAAGTCATAAAAAATAGAAAAAAAGTTTAGAAAAATTTTTAAAAAATATTTTTAGATTTTAACTAGTATAAACTAGGTTTGCAACTAATTAAGTTTGAATTTTTTCCTTTTCTTAATTAATTTATTTTTTAGGATTTTTAATTAACTTTAAATATCAATATAAAATAATTTAACGACTTTCAAATTTTTTTAGTTTATATTTTATTTTTAATTAGAATTTTTAGGACTTTTTAGTCATTTTTAGTTATTTTTTTGGTGAAATTTTTCGTTGGGTCGCGCTTTTACGTTCGTACGTTCGCGCGTTTTCGTCCGTTTTGAGCGTAGTCCGATCTCGTTTTCTTTTCTTTCCTTCTTTCCAAAAGTGTAATAACTCGAATAAATAACGTATAATTATTATTGGCTAAACACCATACCTCCTCGAGAACGAACTCAACGACGAGTATTCACGTTTTTCACAAAACGTGATACTTAATACTTACCCGCTTTTGTCATTTTGTTTTCCCTAAAACAAAAGTGTACAAATACTCTACATCACCACCTGATCCCAGCAGATTAGGGCGCGACACTTCCTACCATACAACATCTCAAACGATGCACACTTGATGGTATCGTACCAACTGTTGTTGTATGCAAACTCCACTAGATAGATATAATCGTCCCAGCTTCATGTCTATTCTAGAGCACACGCCCGTAACATGTCCTTGAATGTCTGAATGGTACGCTTCAACGGTCCGTCGGTCTGAGGATGAAAGGCAGTGATGAGCTTAAATCTGGTGCCCTAAGCTTTCTGCAGACTCTGCCAAAAACGTGAGGTGAAATGGGGATCTCTGTCAGAGATTATTTCTGATGGAGTACCATGTAGTCTCATGATCTCCTTCTGAAAAGTGTCTGCCAATTTGTTGACCTGATGCTCCTTGCGGATTGGCAGAAAATGAGCAGATTTGGTCAACCTATCCACAATAACCCAAATGGCGTCGTGTTTCCTCTGAGTCACTGGAAGACCAGTAACAAAATCCATGGAGATTTTGTCCCACTTCCATTCTAGAATATCCAGTGGTTGTAGTAACCTACTAGCTCTCTAGTGTTCGATCTTAACCAGCTGGCAGATCATACATTTAGAAACGAAGGTGGCAACATCCTGCTTCAAACCACTCCACCAGAAATGCTGCTTGATGTCGTGGAACATCTTGGTGGAACCAGGATGTATGGTAAATGGAGAGCTGTGAGCTTCAGTCAGCACAGCTTCCCTGAGAGTAGAGTCATCGGGAACAACTAGTCTAGTGCCCTGCCATAAGATACCGTCATCATCAACACGAAATTCCGTTTGCTGATCAAGGTTCTGTATGATAGCCCAAATCTCACCATCGTCTTTCTGAGCTTCCTTGATCCTAGAATGTAAGTCTGGTTCCACTCTAAGATTCGCCCAGTAACCATCTTGTCCTCGTACATAAAACTCAATATCGGTCATCTCCAGGTCAAGGAAGATCTCCTTTGCAATCCAGATGCCAACAATCATACACGACCTTCTACTTAGAGCATCAGCCAACACATTCGCCTTACCAGGATGGTACTGAATATTGGTGTCATAATCCTTCAACAGGTCTAACCATCTTTTCTGTCTCATGTTTAGGTCCTTCTGGGTGAAGATGTACTTGAGACTCTTATGATCTGTGAAGATGTACTTGAGACTCTAGTGGTTAGTATTTTTGCTTTTATATGTCAAAAATAATAAAGTCCTTTTTGATAATTTTTCGGGTGCTCACGCCCCATCGGATTAAGATGTGTATATTATTTTTGTGTCTTTAGAGTTTTAAATAGATTTAGAGGAGTCAAATACAAGTTTATGTTTAAATTTTGATTTTTGTTTTACTTTACTTGCTCGAGGGCGAGCAATGCTTAAGTTTGAGGGGATTTGGTAACGCTCAAATCCAACATGTATTAATAAGCGTTATCTTCACTATTGATATAGTATTTGTGGTAATAAACGGACTTTTATTTCTAATATTGTGCAAAGTTCGATTATTGTGTTTTGTGGGAAGCAAGGATGAAGAAAAGTTAATAAAGGAATAAAAAGCGCGAATTGGAGGCGAAGGAATAAACGAGGCATGGAAACGTAAGCTCTCGTATGAAGAATAAATGAGAACGAAGGAGTCTTGGAAAGTTTAGATGAAAGATGGAGGAAGAAATAAAGAAGAAGAACTAGAAGGGAAAAATGTGGAAGATGGCCCAGTTGCCACCAACAACTTTTATTCTACCACCAGCAAAACAACACCATTTTGCCACCAGCAGAAATAAAGTCGCCACCAGCATTTTGCAGCCCATTTGCCACCAGTAGGATCAAAGTTGCAACCAGCATTTTGATAGTCAGGTTTAGCAAAAGTCACACTTAAACACTCTTAAACCACCACCCTCAATGAGAGGCTTCTCATTTCCCCTCCATTATCATTTCCAAACGTTTTTGCATTCTCCCCAAGCCAAAATCATATATAAATTGTCATTAGTTTTAGTGTTCTTTGAAAAACTATTGGTAAATTCTTGAACTTGAATTGATTCTCATTATAATTTAAGTATTGTTGAATGTTTGAGAAAGTTATGAATTGTGTTGCAATGTGTTTGAATTCCGAGTAGTGTGATATACTTGTGTGATGAACATGGATTATAAAGGAGAGTTTGGATTTATGATCAAGAGAATATAATTGGGTTTTATGGTTGATAACTTCTTGAAACATGTTTTGATAATCAAATGAAATATAGCTTTTTATTGGATTTAGAGGTCGAAAGGATTTCCGGTAAACTATGTTCCAAAAGATTTATGCATGAGTCAATTTGGTCTCTTGGTGATGGAAACTCACCTTGATGAGTTGGTTAAAGGAATTTGTCAAAAGATTTATCTTGGGTATAGGTCGAAAGAACCCATTCAAACCAAACTTATCTCTTTGTATTTTATAACAATGGGGATTATAATAAATTGGAATAGATAATCATAGGTCGAAAGGGTTTGTCTACACCAATTTGTTAATATGGATTCTATGAAAAATACCATGGAATGGAATTCATGTACTTTAGATTTTTGATTCATAGTTGCTAAACGCACGCAAATTATCTCTCCTATGGGTGAAATGCAATTCACACAAGTATTACTTTTAATTATGTTTTCCTTTACAAAGTTAATTCTAGCGGTAATATCGGTAGTGACAACCCTATTACCTACACACCTAAACGTTTTGAATATACGCAAATCCCATAGGACGATCTTGACTTACCCGACTTTACTACAATAGAACGAGTATACTTGCT
Organism: Glebionis coronaria; assembly: GCA_025667525.1. Lineage (NCBI taxonomy): Eukaryota > Viridiplantae > Streptophyta > Magnoliopsida > Asterales > Asteraceae > Glebionis > Glebionis coronaria. Next base: position 354,256,604 of record CM046876.1, read on the forward strand.
CGTATGTGTAGTTAAGGAATTAATAAGTCTTGTTTATGAATGTAAAACTAGGAGTGCAAGACACGCATCATGTTTTTGGCACCGCTGCCGAGGATTTGTTTATTTTTCATATTATAATCATTACAAATTAGTGGTGGTGTTAAAATTTAGTTTTTAGTTTTAATAAAAAATGAGTAAGAATAGGTTTAGGATCTTATAGTTTAAATAAAATGCTTTTGAATAAATGTGTCTTATGTTTATTTGATGTTTGCATTGCATATTTAATAAGCTCACTCATACACATAAAATTACAAAAAGATAATAAAAGCAATTAGGTAGTGTTTGGATTAGCCTTTATTTTGTTTAGATTAGTAAAAAAGAGATGGTAAATCAAAGTAAAAAAAATAAAAACATTTGGGCAGGCAGTTGATACTAGATATTTTGTATGGTGAAAAAGTTCGTTATTCTCGGAATCCTCTCGAATTGATCTCAGTTAAAAGTGGAATGATTTGTTCTTGGTGACAAAAAGAGGGTTTAGTTTGATAATGTAAGTAAGTGCAATAAATAAACAAGGACTAGGATAAAAACAGTAAACAAATTAACACAAAGATATAGTTAAACAATTAAAACATGAAATTAATAAAAGAACCTTACTGAAAATAGTGCTATTCGGAAAATCACCCTTATGCGGAAAACATGCCTATGCGGAAAATCTTGCCCTATGCGGAATATATGGCCTATTCGGAATAACTGGTTTATGCGGAAAGTGAAGCTCTATGCGGAAAATAATGTCTACTCGGAAAAACCAGTCTATGCGGAAAGTATCAGTTATGCGGAAAATCCTCTATTCGGAAAATGTTGCTCTATGCGGAAAGTAAGGACCATTCGGAATATTGCTCTTATGCGGAAAATTAAGGCTATGCGGAATATGTAAAATATTCCGAGTAAAGGAAATGTAAACACCCCTATTCGGAATATCCAGGATTCCGAATAAGGGAGATATAAACTTGGCTGTTCGGAAAGTTATTCTTGTTCGGAATAATCTGGGCAGCGAAGAACAGTAACAGCAGTCACCAATGATTTCCAATCTAAACACCAAAATACTCAAAAAGGTTTTACCAAATTAAACATAAATCATCTAGATACCATAAGCAATAAATCCCACCAATAAAAACACTAAATCAACAACTTTTTGAAATCAAACTTGAATCAAATAAGAACTTAGAAACTTGCAATAAAAATGGAGATGAACAAGATGAATGAGAAGATGGAATAAATTGATTAATAGAAGAGTAACAAGGTTAATGATTAAGGATTACAAGATTGAAAAAGAAAATGAAAAATCATCAAACACCCTAATGGTGTTTGTGATGAGGCTCCGAACCAAAAGAACTGGAAAAAGAAAAATGAACTAACTCTCCCCTAAAATGTGAAGGGAGTATCTATTTATACTCCTAGTGGTTGGATGGTGAGTGGGCTTTCTCCCTTTCTTCTTGTCTTCTCGTCTTTTCAGAAAAGTTGACTTTTTCGATTCTGATTCGGGATTTGTCGTCGATTAAATCCAACTCGTCTTTTAATTTCTTCGTTAAATAGACTCGAGTTTCTTCGACTTATGAAAATCTTCCGTCTTTAGTCCTTTTCTTCGATAAATCTTCGAATAGGCCCAGTAACTTCAAATCTTTTGCATCTCTTGGACAATAGACTTTATCTTGAGTCTTTTTCCTTGATAAATCCCGTGCAATCCCATGTTTTCTTTAATATGTATCCGGTTAGCTCTGAAAACACAATAAACACAAAAACCACGCATAATTCCAAACAAATGATATTAAATACGTGTTTTGGTCTCGTTTTAGTCCGAATTAAGTGGTAAAAGGATGGGTGTTTACACACCTATCAAATCCCCTACACTTAACCATTGCCATGCCCTCATGCAATGCTTAGTGATAAAGCAATTTTACAATTTTCTCATAATTAATCAACCTTGGCCTTATTCAAATACTACTAAATAAGAATCAAATTACTAAGAGAAATAAAAACTTTAAGATAAACAAAAAGAATGGAAATAACTTGTAAAGAAATCAAGGACTTACATTAGGGCTTTGGTGTTGCGAAGATTTATCACCCTCAAGTTTCACGTTCCCCAAACTAAGCTTAAAAACGAGATCATTGTTATTATAAGTTAGCAATTCAAACACTTACACACATGGCTTAATTAAATGCTTAAACTCCCTTATTCCTAGTTGTATCTCTTATATTTTATTTTTGTCTTAGAATGATCATGAAGATGCATTTTTGGACTTATTTCGATAGTTTATTAAGGCTGAAAGCAAAGTAGGACGATTTGATCAATAGTTAGCTAAAGGACAAAATCTCTTAAAACTGCTTCTCGGGATATCAAAAAGTTCATATCTTGGCATAACTTGGTTCACGATTTGAGACCTTTCTCGGGCCGATATTTGGCATGTACTTCATACTTCATATCTTCGAGAGACGTTCTTGAGATAATGGTCTTCTCATCATAATAGAGTTTCTTCACTTGGAGACTTTTGAGGGGTACTCCAACTTTGTTGACCACGACTTCATGATTATTTCTTCAATCTCTAATTGGGATTTTGAGATACAACGATCCGCCTCCTTTTCGGACTTGGATCTATTTATCCTCATACCTTGTTAGGGTCTTTTCGGATAGACTTCTCCATGATCTTTATGGGAGTTGATTGCTTTTCGTCGTGAGTCTTGATCCTTCATATTGACTTTAGGAATAATGCTTTTCACATCACTTTGGATCTTCAGCAATAAAATTGAATCCTCATGCCTTGTTAGGGCCTTTTCGGACTCGCCAATCTTCGCGCCCCGCTTCATAAGTTATGCCTTGGCTATGAACTCTTATCATTACCGAGCAACTTTTAAACGATCTTGGGCTAGAAGCTAAGTAACTTTTCAAATCGTAAGACCTTACTTATTGCAGATAAATTATTAGCAAGTGATGGGAGAATAGGCAAATAATTACATCAAGTGAGCTTGCGCAAGAATACCGACTCATAATTGACTCTATCATTTCTCGTCCTCCACAATTTAAAATCTCAAGTAATGAGACTCGTGGACACTTAGCCTAATAAACCAATTGAGGTTTACATGGTTAAGGATACTAGCTAGAATAAACTTGGATAAGTCTATTCGGGTTGAGTCAAAATAAACGCAACGGGCCTAATATGTCAAAGATATCTAAACTAGCTACAACACTTTATTAATATTTTTGACTTTATTGCGAGATATATACATATGAAAGCAATGATAAAAATTTAAAATTTACGACTAAATGACCAAAGTTAATAAAAAATTTGAAAAATGTTGAAAAATAGGATTTTCCAGTTAAATGAAGGCATTTTCATGGAAAAGTCCACTTAAAACTTCGATAGAAGTCTCCCCTACACTTAAGATAAACATTGTCCTCAATGTTTAAGCATGTGGGAAAAGTCTCCCCTACACTTATGACATTGTGCACGTTGGTTAACTCGAGTTAAGGAAGAGACGACTAAAGTGATCAATTTCAAATGTGAGTATGAAGAAAATTGAATCACGATAGTTGAGAGATAGAACCGGATTTCGGATAACACGGGAGCACGGTTCTTCAACGATTCCAAGAGTGCAGTCATCCCTGTAAGCACATCACCACAAAAACACAAATGACCAAAATAGGTCCTCCCCTACACTTAGGGCGTTAAAGGGATAGATACTCGGGCTGCCTCCCGAGGAGCGCTTGTTTTTGATAACCGAGTCACGAGCCTGACTCGACCCAAATTCAGTTTATGGGGAACGTGGTGAGGGATGGAATCACCTCCTTAGAGGTGTCCTCACCAAAGTACAACTTCACTCGTTGGCCATTCACCTTAAAATTTGGTCCATCAGGTTGAGCGAGCTCGAGAGTACCATATGGAAAAATTTGGGCAATGGTGAATGGGCCGGACCAACGAGATTTGAGCTTGCCCGAAAAGATTTTCAACCGAGAGTTAAAAAGTAAGACTTTGTCTCCAACATGGAACTCTCGGTTTTTGATCTTGGAGTCGTGAATGAGCTTAGTTCGTTCCTTATAGATCAAAGAATTTTCATAAGCCTCATTCCGAAGTTCATTCAGCTCATTGAGTTGGATCTTGCGTAGGTCACCGGCTTTGTTTATATCAAAATTAGCCCATTTCAAGGCCCAATAAGCCTTGTGCTTCAACTCAATGGGGAGGTGGCACGCTTTCCCGTACACAAGACGATAAGGCGTACAGCCGATCGGGGTCTTGTAAGCAGTACGGAAAGCCCACAAAGCATCATCAAGTTTATCAGCCCATGTGGCACGATGCTCTCCCACGGTTCTTTCAAGAATTCGCTTAAGCCCTCGGTTGGATATTTCAGCCTGGCCATTAGTTTGTGGGTGGTAGGCTGTGGAAAGACGATGATTTACACCGTACTTAGCCATGACTCGAGCAAATTGATCATTGCAGAAATGAGTCCCACGATCACTAATAATGGCACGAGGCACGCCGAATCTAGCGAATAGAGCCTTCAAAGTTACAAACCACCCTTGCGTCATTAGTAGGCAAAGCTTTGGCTTCAACCCACTTTGAAACGTAGTCAACGGCTACAAGGATGTATTTGTTTCCTTTAGAAGAAGGGAATGGCCCCATAAAGTCGATACCCCAAACGTCAAAAATTTCACACTCTTGGATGAAATTCTGAGGCATCTCGTCTTTATGTGTGATTTTGCCTTGCTTTTGGCAAACATCACATTTTTTAACCATATCATGAGCATCACGATATATGGAGGGCCAATAAAATCCGGAATCAAACACTTTTTTAGCGGTGTAGTTGGGACCAAAGTGACCACCGGTAGGTCCTTTGTGGCAAGCATTAAGGATTTCAGACGCTGCCGGTCCATCAACACATCGGCGAATAATCAGGTCAGCACATTGTTTAAATAGGTAAGGGTCGTCCCAAAAGTAATTCTTGATGTCGTTGAAGAACTTCTTCTTTTGTTGGGACGTCAACCCTTCCTTGAGAATTCCACCCGCCAAGTAGTTTGCAAAGTCCGCAAACCACGGGGTTTCATTCGGCTTCGAGTTTACAGACATTAAGGTCTCCAAGGGAAAAGAATCATTGATTTCTTTGGTCGGATGATCCCCTTGGTAAGGATCCTCAAGTCTGCTAAGATGATCCGCGGCTAAGTTTTCTGCTCGTTTTTTATCGCGGATTTCGATTTTAAATTCCTGGAGCAGCAAAACCCAGCGAAGAAGTCTTGGTTTGGAATCTTGCTTTGTCAACAAGTACTTCAGCGCGGAATGATCGGTGTACACAATGGTGGTAGAAAGGACAAGATAGGGGCGGAATTTTTCAAAAGCATAGACAACAGCTAAAAGCTCTTTCTCGGTTGTCGTATAATGCAATTGTGCCCCAGTCATTGTCTTGCTAGCGTAATGGATCGGTTGGAAGTGTTTGTTCACTCTTTGTCCAAGAACCGCTCCAATAGCAAAATCACTAGCATCGCACATCAACTCGAAGGGAAGCTCCCAATTAGGGGTAACCAAGACGGGTGCCTTAGTTAGCTTATCCTTAAGCGAGTTGAAGGCTTCAAGGCACTCTTTGGAAAAGATAAAAGGAGTATCTTTTTCCAAGAGGTGGGTCATCGGGCGAGCGATTTGAGAAAAATCTTTGATGAATCGACGGTAAAAGCCCGCATGGCCCAGGAAACTTCTCACACCCTTCACGGTTGAAGGTGGAGGCAACTTTGCGATAACATCGACTTTAGCACGGTCTACTTCAAGACCGGCTTTCGAGATCTTATGTCCAAGCACGACGCCTTCTTTTACCATAAAATGGCATTTTTCCCAATTCAGAACAAGGCGAGTGTCTTCGCACCGCTTTAGCATACGTTCCAAATTGGCAAGGCAAGAAGAGAATGAATCCCCGAAGACCGAGAAATCATCCATGAAGACTTCCATGGTTTGTTCAACCATGTCATGGAAGATAGCTAACATACACCTTTGGAAAGTCCCGGGCGCATTACATAAGCCAAAAGGCATTCTTTTGTAAGCAAAAGTGCCATAGGGACAAGTGAATGTAGTCTTCTCTTGATCTTGGGGATCGATGGGTATTTGAAAATAACCCGAGAAACCATCAAGAAAGCAGTAATATTCATTACCAGCTAGACGTTCAAGCATTTGGTCCATAAAAGGTAGAGGGAAATGATCCTTTCTCGTGGCATCATTGAGTTTGCGGTAGTCTATACAAACTCTCCACCCAGTAACGAGACGAGTGGGAATCAACTCGTTGTGTTCATTGGGAACAACGGTTATTCCGCCCTTCTTGGGCACACAGTGGATTGGACTAACCCACGGTGAATCCGAAATAGGGTATATCATACCCGCATCAAGAAGTTTGAGAACCTCTGTTTTGATGACTTCATGTATTTTTGGATTCACCCTTTGTTGGCTTTGAATTGTGGGCTTAAAGTCGTCCTCCATGAGAATTTTGTGTGTGCAGAAGTGAGGATCAATTCCACGAATATCCGAAATCTTCCAAGCAATAGCCTTCTTGTGATCTTTCAATACAGCGACAAGTCGAGCTTTCTCTTCATCCTTCAAATCCTTAGCAATGATGACTGGCGACTTCTTCTCTTCTTCGAGGAATACATACTCAAGATGGGGCGGCAACTCCTTAAGTTCCAAATCCGGAGGATTTTCGACGGGAGGCGTATTCGAAGTCGGAGTCTCGATAGCAATAACAGTGGGAGATGGAGGGGAAGGATTGTCTTCTCTGAGGAGGTTTGCAATGAAACTGAGATCGTCATCCCAATTGGCAGTAGAATCGTCATTGTTTTGCTTCACATCTCCCAAGGTGGCTTCCAAATCTTTCCAAAGGAAATCACTTTCTCCAAATAGAGATAGTGATGAGTCGATAGAGGAAACGGTCTCAACATTGGGAAGAGAGGTAGGAATGTTTTTACAAGCATCCTTGAAGTGTTCTTCACAAGCCTCATCAAGAACGTCAATACAGTTAACGCTCTCATATGAATAAGGCTGTTTAGACAACTTTCCCATGTTGAAGACTACTTTATCGTCACCCACTCTCATGATAAGCTCATCGGCTTCAACATCAATGAGAGTGCGACCGGTCCTCAAGAATGGACGACCAACAATGAATGGCACACGGGGGTCCATCTCGTAGTCGACGACAACAAAATCAGCAGGGAAGGTGAATTTGTCGACTCCTACAATGACGTCTTCGGCTATCCCCACTGGATAAGCAACCGTACGGTTGGCTAATTCCAAAGTCATTTTGGTGGGGACTAGCTCTGGGAGAGATAATTGCTTCCAAACACTTAGAGGCATGAGATTAATACTGGCACCTAGATCGGCTAGGGCCATGCAATTCTCTACTCCCGGGAAATTGCAAGGGATAAGAAAACGACCCGGATCACCAAGCTTGGTTGGCAATTTCCTTAAGAGCACTGTAGAGCAATTCTCATTAAGTTGGGTGTTGGCAATATCGAGGAGCTTTTCCTTGTCGCTCAGAAGATCTTTAAACATTTTGGCATACTTGGGCATGTGAGCGAGAGCCTCAGCGAAGGAGATATTGAAATTCAGTTGTTTGAACATTTTAAGGAAATTCGAAACCTGAATATCATCCTTGCTCTTTTGCGTCTCTTTCCTCAACCTAGATGGATAAGGTATATTGGAAGAAGAGGAATGCTTTAGGGGAATAGGATCACTCACAACCACGGGTGGAGGAGGGGTAGAAAGAAGAGGTAGAGAAATTGGGGAAGTAGAAGGAGGAGGAATAGGAGCAGGTGACTCGTTCTCCTTAGTCACAACCACCGGTGGAGGTATAGGAAGCTCGGGTTCCTTAGTACCTTTGCCACTTCGAGTAGTGATTGCTTTCATCTCCCCTCTTGGATTTGCAACGGTGTTACTCGGAAGAGTACCCGAAGAAGAGGGTTGACTACTTTGGAAGAAACTAGCCATCATGTTCCGCAGATCATTAGTTTGGCTATCCAACGTATTTCTCATATCTGCTCTCAAATCGTTTCCTTGCTTGACCAAGTCTGCCTTCAAGTTGAGCACCTCTCTCTGAAGATTTCCCACTATCGCATCATTAGTCCTCATATAAGTTTCCACTTCTTGGTGAAGAGCGGTGGGTTGGTTGGGAGGAGCATTGTATGCAGGTGGTTGGTAAGCAGGTTGTTGGTAGACTTGATTGTTTCTTTGAGGTGGTTGTTGCTGCTTGTGAGGTGGGATGTATGGTTGTCGAGGTTGTTGTTGTTGTTGAGGAGGGCGATTAAGGTTTTGTTGTTGGTTTGGGTTGGCAGGAGGGAAACCAGGTGGTGAAAGATAGTTGTTGTTGCGGTAGCTAAGCAAGTTACGGTCACCTTGGGGTCTAGCTTGATAAGCAGGTTGAGGATAGGTGCCATATGCCGCATTCACATTCTCAGCGGGGTATTCTTGAGTGGCGGTACAAGTTGTGTAAGAATGAGGACCACCGCATATCTCACAAGGTTGGCTGACAGCATTTACTTGAGCATTTTTGGCGTTGTTGCTGTTGTTGTTGCTGACGGTGTGGGTGACAAGCGATTCAAGAAGCGTAGTGATTTTGTCTAATCGCTTGTCGTTGTCATTAGTGCTAGCACTAGCAACATTGGTCCTAACACTCTTGGTTTGCTCACGAGATTTATTCTCAATGATGTCCCAAGCAGCATTGGAAGTCTTAGCCAATAAATTACCCCCTGAGGCACTGTTCAGTGAATCTTGGTCACTCATGCTTAAACCATTGTAAAAAGTATTGATTTGATGTACTTTGGTAAAACCATGTTGTGGGCATTTTCTTAAAAGATCTTTAAAACGATCCCAAGATTCACTGAACGACTCATCGTACTTTTGTTCAAAGTTTATAATCTCATTCCGCAAAGCGGCAGTACGAGAGGGTGGAAAAAAGTAGTTGATAAACTTTGTTTCCAAATCCGTCCACGAGAGAATACTCTGTGGCGGTTCCTTAGCAAGCCAATGTCGGGCTTGTCCCTCTAAAGAAAAGGGAAAAAGTTGTAACCTTATAACCTCCTGTGGAACCCCATTGAATTTGACCGTGTTGGTGAGTTGTAGAAATCTCTTGATGTGGTCGTGTGGATCATCAATGGTTCGTCCCAAGAATGGCTGAGCGGAGACCATCTGGATAAAGCCTGATTTGAGCTCGAAATTGTTGGCGGCAATTGGTGGTATAACAATTGGATCCGTGTTGCCATCGACATGAGCTTGGAGCAATTCAATCATGGGGCGGTTAACCGGAAGGGGCTCATTGTTGTTGTTATTCATGTTGTTGAAAGGTGGGTTGTTGTTGTTATTATTGTTGTTCGGAGGTGGTATGTTATTGTTGTTTTGTACACCAGCCATGTCTAAATTATCGAGAGGCTCGGGCTCTTGATAAGACGTGGATCGGGTGCGCATACACCTGCAAAAGAACGAACAAAGAAAAACAAAGCAAAAATATTTTTGGTTTTTATGTTTTTTACTTTTTAGGAGTTTTGAAAATTTTATATTTTTTAGTGTTTTTGAAATTTTTTTTTAAAAAAGTAACGTTCACGGGGAACGGATCCCAAAATCCAAATTCTCACAAAAAACTTTTGATCTTAACGAGAAGAGCCGGCAGCGGCGCCATTTGATACTAGATATTTTGTATGGTGAAAAAGTTCGTTATTCTCGGAATCCTCTCGAATTGATCTCAGTTAAAAGTGGAATGATTTGTTCTTGGTGACAAAAAGAGGGTTTAGTTTGATAATGTAAGTAAGTGCAATAAATAAACAAGGACTAGGATAAAAACAGTAAACAAAATTAACACAAAGATATAGTTAAACAATTAAAACATGAAATTAATAAAAGAACCTTACTGAAAATAGTGCTATTCGGAAAATCACCCTTATGCGGAAAACATGCCTATGCGGAAAATCTTGCCCTATGCGGAATATATGGCCTATTCGGAATAACTGGTTTATGCGGAAAGTGAAGCTCTATGCGGAAAATAATGTCTACTCGGAAAAACCAGTCTATGCGGAAAGTATCAGTTATGCGGAAAATCCTCTATTCGGAAAATGTTGCTCTATGCGGAAAGTAAGGACCATTCGGAATATTGCTCTTATGCGGAAAATTAAGGCTATGCGGAATATGTAAAATATTCCGAGTAAAGGAAATGTAAACACCCCTATTCGGAATATCCAGGATTCCGAATAAGGGAGATATAAACTTGGCTGTTCGGAAAGTTATTATTGTTCGGAATAATCTGGGCAGCGAAGAACAGTAACACCAGTCACCAAATGATTTCCAATCTAAACACCAAAATACTCAAAAAGGTTTTACCAAATTAAACATAAATCATCTAGATACCATAAGCAATAAATCCCACCAATAAAAACACTAAATCAACAACTTTTTGAAATCAAACTTGAATCAAATAAGAACTTAGAAACTTGCAATAAAAATGGAGATGAACAAGATGAATGAGAAGATGGAATAAATTGATTAATAGAAGAGTAACAAGGTTAATGATTAAGGATTACAAGATTGAAAAAGAAAATGAAAAATCATCAAACACCCTAATGGTGTTTGTGATGAGGCTCCGAACCAAAAGAACTGGAAAAAGAAAAATGAACTAACTCTCCCCTAAAATGTGAAGGGAGTATCTATTTATACTCCTAGTGGTTGGATGGTGAGTGGGCTTTCTCCCTTTCTTCTTGTCTTCTCGTCTTTTCAGAAAAGTTGACTTTTTCGATTCTGATTCGGGATTTGTCGTCGATTAAATCCAACTCGTCTTTTAATTTCTTCGTTAAATAGACTCGAGTTTCTTCGACTTATGAAAATCTTCCGTCTTTAGTCCTTTTCTTCGATAAATCTTCGAATAGGCCCAGTGACTTCAAATCTTTTGCATCTCTTGGACAATAGACTTTATCTTGAGTCTTTTTCCTTGATAAATCCCGTGCAATCCCATGTTTTCTTTAATATTTATCCGGTTAGCTCTGAAAACACAATAAACACAAAAACCACGCATAATTCCAAACAAATGATATTAAATACGTGTTTTGGTCTCGTTTTAGTCCGAATTAAGTGGTAAAAGGATGGGTGTTTACACACCTATCAGCAGTTTTGCCGCCGGCAAAAACACCTTGCCGACCGGCAAAACGGCCACTGTTCCCATGTTTCCGCCGGCGAGATAGTTTTCCTGGCCGACAAAATACCTTCTGTTAACATGTCGCCGCCGGTAAAACACCCTTAACGGTTGGCAACTCATTACTAAAAAAATTATTATTTTGTTTTTATTTGGTTTGTTTTATAGATTTCTTATAAATAGGATTATTTGTTTAATGTACTAACATACTAACATTTCAAGTGTTGTAAATGTTTTAGAAGCAAAATAAGACAATGCCTCACAACCCGTTGATCTAAAAATATGAACAGAAGTATGGCAAAGGCGAGGTACCATACAAGGTGAGGGCTGTGTCGCATGAGTACTTGAAGTGGAAAGGATTAGGAGAAAGGGAACGTCATGCTTACAACTTGAGATTGTCGAGGTTACAAGGGAAGACCTTTGGCAAGCCTAGAATAGCTAAGTGGGGCTTGCTCAAGAAGTTTGGTTGATGATGAGATTTTGAAGCAAAAGTTGAGGATGACATACACTCATAGTTCGGGAGCAACTTTCAAGGAATGTATATATCAAGTCTAAGTTTTGAAACTAATCTAATAAGTATATTATGAATAATAACATCTCAAATATAACTATGCCCTAAATTCCCTTAGAAACCCTAGAATCCCCATAAATAATTCATAAACTCAAGAATGGTGAACTATGAATGTACAACCCCTACGAATAAGTAATAAAGTATTATGAAAAAGTTATAAACTATCATTGATAATTATAATTCAATCCTAGAACACTAAGTATAAACCATTTAAAGCTAAGTACAAGTAAATGTACATAATAAGTCTAGATCACCACCTAGAATCCATTTCACAATAAATTAGAGCCTAATCTTTTGCAATCAATTATGAAACTCAACTAAGTATCATACTAAGACATTATTTTCACTTCAAGTTAATGTACAAATAATTAAAGCACAAAGTACAAGTTTTCAAATCATAGAATTTTAATTAAACCTGTTATCTCCTAGGATATGATTAAGCAATAAAACTTATTAAACTAAGTGTGTAGACTCCTTAGAAACCTTAAACACAATATATAAGACCTAGAATATGCCATATAAGAAGCTAAACACTAATTACCCAAAGTACAAAGTCATTAGGCTTAATGACCTAAAAACCCTTATATTAAGCATTTTACTTAGAATCAATGCATAGTCTTTTAGGACAAGTATACAAACTTCAATAAGCATTACATTTATTCTGTATTATCATCATAAGATAAGGTACAAGTACCCTAATGCACAAGGTACAACATTTCAATATATGACTTACAAATTATGTCAAAATAAGTATTTTCACACTTTAGATATTTTTACTTAGAATAACTTAGTAAACAAGTGTAGAGACTTAATGAAAACATTAAGGACAATTTAGGATGTATAAAATGAATTTAAATCAGTATCTAAATCAATAATAATGACTTTAACAAGGATTGAACAATAGATCACTAGAAATACTAATCTGGCTAGGTTTTCTGCCCAATTTCACTTCAAACCAATGTTAAACTTCAAACCAAGGACCCAAACTTCCTAATCATAATGTTTAAACCCTAATTAAACCCTAATATATCACCAATCATATTCCTGAACCCTTAATTACAAAATTACAAATTTACAAAGTTAGAAGCCCTAGAAATGCATTCGGCTAGGTTTTTCCCTCCAAAAATGCATTTAAACTCATTCCCTCCCAAATTAAAACCTAGGATCAGATCTAATAGATATTTTGAGATAATTTTAAGTAGGTGGATAATCTATTTGAAGGTTACACGTCATTTTTCTCATCTAAATGTTGTTGTGGCTTCCTTAGGCTTCCCTAGCATCCCTTAGTCACTACCTTGCCATTCCTACACGTTTCAAGGCTTAGCTTGGAGCATAAGGGTTGAAAATTAGTATAAAAGGGGGAAACTACCATTCATTTGAAACTCGCATCCCGTTCTCCTTTAACTTCATACCATTATGATTTTACACTTATAACAAAGTTATAAAGATGCATTGAGACCAAAAAACCAGGTCTAAGAAGTAGCCATTGAAGTTCTTGGAACTTTAGAAGTAAAAGATGTTCATAAGGAGCCCTAAAAGTCATTTTGGAGCTACATACGTAATCACTATGTTATTAAAGCTTAGATATTGTTATAATGTTGTTTTAATATTTTTTATAATGTTAATAAGCTAATATAATAAGTCTTAGTTCATATAATAAGCTAAAATGGAAGATATAAGCTAAAGATGTAATAATAATGAGTTAAAATCCATTTCAAAAAGCTATAGATCTGAAAAAATAGTAATATTATGATTAGAAATGTGTTTATAAACTTTGTTTAAGTTCCTAGGTGAGGTTGTTATGTAATTTTAAGCAAGTATAGGGACTAAAACTGTCATTTTTGAAACTATAAATATTTTGGGCCAAAAGTGTCATTTTACTAAAGATTAAACTATAAGTATTGATATTTAAGTTTGAAACCTTGAGGTTAATATTAGAAGGTTAAAATAATCAATACTTAAAGGGTTAAAAGTGTAATTAAGCTAAACTTATAATAAAAGGGTAATTTTTGCCAACTTTGAAACTAAAAGATATACAATATATATTATACTATACTTATCATTTGAAGAAAGTAATAAATGTATCATGTCAGTATGGAATTTTGTACAAAGATGTTCTATCTTGATATTACGTTCTGATTGAGTGGTTGGGTTTACGATTTAAAGTGCCCTCCCTCCTCAAACGTTTATAGAATGGCTTCTGAGTATGATGGATCGAAGAATGATGCTATAGTTACAACAAATTATAAATCAAAGAATAGATAATTAATACTTAAAAGTATTGAACTCAAGATGAAAGACTTGATACTATACAAAATGTGTTAATCCATGTTTGTGTGAGACCAAGTTGTTGTTTGTGAGACCAAGTTGTTGTTTGTGAATGAAATATATTTGATGCAGCTCAGACATTATGGACATAAGGTGAGTTCATAGCCTCACTAAAGTAATACTTTATAAATTATTTGAAAACTCGTGAGGGGGATATATGCTAAATTGGAATACAAGTATTTTTGGTATGCTTCCTAGATATGTTAATTGACACTATGTTTACTGCTGCCTAAAAGGTCCCTTTTCAATTGTGAATCACTAATCATTTCATGGAAAATGGGCGTTAATATTATAGATATTACTATTTGAGGACTGACATCCTCTGTCTGGGCAAGTCGCACTTGCTAAAGCCTTAGTGGCCAAACAATCATACTTAATTTTGTAAACCCAGTTTAGTTTGGCAGACTCCTGCATAAGGTCAAATTGTTGGTTTCTGATATATCTAGTCGCGGTATCATGAGCTTAGTGCAATGTAAACATGAATTATTTTATGTGGGCGAATAACAACGTAGCTCAAGAAAAAGGATCTTGTATTTAAAATGATTTATAAACCTATGAATTCACTCAACCATTGTGTTGATTTTAAGCATATATATCAGGTATTAAAGATTGATAGCATGGAGCAGAACAAATATGGCATGAATAGGCACAAGCTTAAAATTATTATGGTAGATTTTAGAAACCTCATATTGTAAAACTCTAATTTTAAGTGATATATAAAGAAAGTTGATTTAATCACTCTTTTGAGTTGTTTTCTATCATTATGACTTGTGTTTTATGAAGTAATACCCCAAAATATTTCACTGTGTTAATGTAAAAATAGAGGTGTTACAACTATAGTCTGTATAATATACATAAAAAAGCAATTTAGTGTTATACATTCATTGAATTCGTAGTTAAGATATTGTGTATTGAACAAAAAAAAATTGTATATCATAACCTGTGAAATATGAGGATATGGCGACATAACAGTCTTCAACCTAGAAAATCTTCTCCCATATATGTCGTAACCACCAACTTCATGCCCATTTTCATAATACCCAGTAATATAGAAACGATCATCCCCTTCTTCCTCAAAGTGTAAACGTTCTACATTATTGTCTATATTCCTAATAGAAACACTTTTCCACTTTTCCCCACATATGTACCAATTGCCAGTGTTTGGTTTTATTAAATCAACTTTGTATCGTTTTCTATCTAGACTAGTTACATACATATTACTATTTCTCTAGTGAGCATAATAGTTATACATATAAAGAAGGTCCTACACATACAAATAAAAGTTTTTGTATTCATCATTAACTTAAAGGTTAACAAGCTATTTACAAGTGTTTTTACTAAATGAATATATAGTACATGTGACTCTCGAAATATGTTTTTGTTCAGCCACCATACAAATTTTGTTGCCATTTTCTTGTGCAAAATATTTAGTATTAATTAAAACTTAATTTAAATAATTAAAATTTTTTGTTATAAAAGATAATTTATATATAATCAGTAATTTAATTTACGATTAAATTGAGGATTTCTTCATTCAAGAGTTTTAGTAACATGCATTCAAAATACAATATCATCCTGCATCTACTAATATCATTCACAGCTTTAATTTGTTGTAATTGTTAACCAATGATCTTAATCTTCCATTTCAATTGGTAATTTAAAAACATTGAAAAATAACATTTAATTCATCGCAATTCATTTAAAAATTATGCATTTTTAATTGTTGATTCTAATATGACAAATAAGAACATACCTCTTATCGGAATTGATTATTTGATATGGTCTAACTAGTGGTGTGAAGTGTTTATCATTTGTGTTGTTTAAACCGTAAATATACTAGAGTATATAAGTTTAGAAAAATGTTAAAACTACTCATGTGTTATATTAGTTGTATATCTTAGTCACGGAGTATTTTTAATATTATCATTGATTATATATATTCAGTTGATGTATTTTTGCATTTAATAGTTGTAAACAAAGTTTTAAAACTTGTAATACACAAAATTAAATTAAACTTTTTGAGGTAATTAATAAAGAGATATCAAAATGTTTAATAAGTAGTATAGATTAAAAATATGATGAAGAAGTACCAATTCGTTTTAAACTTACAAAGAACTATATCCACAAAAAATGCTAGAACTATTATTGATGACACGTCAGATGAAGAGCTTGATAAACCCAAATATGTGGATGAATACTATGTTTGAAGAAGAAGCTGATGATGTAGACGCAATATATGACAAGCTTAACGAAAACATAAAATAATAAACAAATGATTCACAAAATTCATAAAAAAACGGTGATGAATCAAATGATGATTATGATTATTTTGATTCTTTTATAGTGACGAACAACAAGACGATGATGATATCACAAATGAGCTAGCAATGCACAGTCATTTTGTTAATCTCAATAATGTACTTTTCATAATTTTCACGTATGAGATTAAGCTCTTATATATTTTTTTAAGTCTTATTATTATGAATAAGATATTAATTTTTTAGTCTATATAATTTATCAATTATATATTTTAAAAATTTTGTACTTACTAATGAATTACATAATATAATACATTGTAATTAAATGTATTTTGTCAAAAGCCAAACAATAATTTATATGACAGTTAATATACATTTTAAAACACATACACTATTATGTTTATCACTAAAGGTTTCTTGGCCCAGCGATATGTAAGTAGTCCTCTAACCTAAAAGTTGTGGGTTCAAGTCTCAGTGGAGACATATGAAATAGAATTTGTAAGATAATTTATGTGAGTTGTAAAAACAAATTTACCGTTTAAATAAACTATCATGTTTATCATCTTATTTATAACAATAAAATTCAAAATTTAAATTTAAAGCAAATACAAGTAAATAATATTTCAAATCAAGATTTACAAGAAAAGTATACGTACAATTTAAGTAATTATAATTAATATGTAATCTACAATTTAGGTAAAATGTGTTTCAACATATTAATAAAAAAACATACTTAATATTTGGATATTGAAATCAAAACATTGTTGAAAAAAAACATTCAATTTTTTTTTATTTTTCTTTCATAATCAGGTGAAAAGTTTACTTTTATGGATTAGTAACATGATTACATAATGCCTTTTAAATTAAACAGAAGATAACTTTTGATATTCGTTTGTTTTGGGATGACAATAAACAAAAGCTAAGGACAAACATTGTCACGTGTAGCATTGTTCTTACACAAGCCGGTTTTCTCACACGGGCAATTGTATGTTGCCGTATCAAAAGTCACAAAAAAGAAAAGGGTAGTAAACCTAGAATAATCATCAGTGATAACAAAACAAAACTACACAAATAAAACAACAAATTTTGTTTACTAGAAAGTGCTACACAAGTTGTGATTACGTTTTTTTACGTTTAATGAACCATACCTTATGAAACAATGTAATGTTTCAACTTTTTCTTTTGTAATACAATTATATTCTTATTAACTTTTTATTATCATAAATTTATTTTGTTGAGTTTTTTATTCTCAGCTCATTTTAATTTATGTTACAAACTTATCATTCATATGGCTGAGTCCTTTTCATTTTATTAACTACCAATATTCAACCATGTATAATATACAAGAAAAAAACTTATGAAGCTCGCTCGCCATCGGACGGGTCATGAACTTAGTACATGTTATAGAGCATATGTTACAAGTACACATTAATTAATATATTAAACACCATAATTATTAATATATTAAACGCCATAATTAATAGTATCTTTAAATTGTCCCTAAAATAAAAATAAATTTTATTATACATATTGCACAACTAATAAAACACAAAAAAATTCATATAACTTACAAGTTGGTGGTATATATTATTTTAAAATCGGACCAGACCAACGGGTTTAATCGAGAAATAGAGTGGTCACCGGTTCGGGTAGCCAATACAAGTCGTGCGAAAGGGAAACGGAGATAACCAGGTGAACTTGGCCTAAATCGGTGAACCAGGTCAGACTATGATATTTTTTTTATTATACCCCGATTAAACAATTCAACATGTTTATTATATGACGCATAAACATTAACCACATAAGCAAGAAAAGGTCTTTCATAAAAAATCAGGATAATTTTTTGAAAAATGATGCAAAGATGTAAAATCACAATTGATAATTTCTTTCAACTTATACATATAATACATCATATCATAGTATCTTATAAATCATATTATGCACTCTTTCTTCATTAAGTTTTTAAGTAATACACATTTCAAAATATACTGTACAAGTCAATTAAGTATGTTTTATAAACCATCTCATGCACTTTCTCATCATTAAACTTTTTAGTAATACAAATATTAAAACATATTTTACAAGCCAATTAAATATTACCGTCATTTTTTTAAAATTAATTTTAATTCATACATGTTATAAAGCATATCTTACAAGTACACATTAGTTAATATATTAAACACTCTAATTAATAATATCTTTAAATTACTCCTAAAATAAAAATTATATTTTATTATACATATTGTACAACTAATAATACACAAAAAAAATCATATAACTTACAAGTGTGTGGTATATATAGTTTTAAAACTGAACTAGACCAAGGGTTTAATCGAAAATTTGATTGGCCATCGGTTCGGGTAGCCATTACAAGTCGTGCGTAATGGAAACGAAGATAACTGGCTGAACTCGACATAAATGGGTGAACAAGGTCGAGCTGTGATCATTTTTTTATTATACTCCGATTAAACAATTTATCATTTTATTATGTGACGCATAAACATTAAATACAAAACCAAATAAAAACGATCTTTCATTAAAAAAATCGGAATGCTTGTTTGAAGACAAATGATGCAAATGTACAAAGTGCTAATAAAATTAATATATTAATAATTATTATATATATATATATATATATATATATATATATATATATATATATATATATATATATATATATATATATATATATATATATATATATATATATATATATATATATATATATATATATATATATATATATATATATATATATATATATATATATATATATATATATATATATATATATATATATACTAGTGGCAAAACCCGCCCGATGGGCGGGTATGACTTGTGATTATCGTTTACATATTTTTCTTTCTTTATATCGTTACCAAAATTATATTACTGTTAATTTGATAATTGTTCAATATTGTTTTACATATTCGAGTTTATTTATGTAATCGTAAAAAATCGAAAAATTAAATCAACATCTTTAAAGTTTAGATCTTTCACCACATCATTTGATAAACACCAAAATTATAATTCTTGTATTTATTATTTTTGGTAAAATGGCTTATCACAAAAAATACATACATTGCTTTTTATTTATTGCAGGGTATCTCTCGAGTGCTTCTTTGTTGGTGTTTGTTGTAATGAGTTGATTACATTTTCAGTTCATGATAAGATTATTTAAATATTACTACCTCTGTCTTATATTAAATATTTATTATAAAATATTATGAGTTTTTTATTGAATTTTAACCATAAATATTTGTAATTGTGTTCTTGATGAAAGTTATATTAATAGATTCGGTATTAAAATTTATTTTCATGATATAATTTTCATCAAGTGTTATATAACAAAAATTGAAATATTTATAGTCAAAGTAGAAAAAAAAGACTACAAAAAGTTAAAATAGAGACTTATTATGGGACGCAAGGAGATACCCTTTAAGCCAAAAGCAATGTTTTGAAACCCGGGTCAACCGGTTGACCCAGTTCAGGCCGAAAAAACAGGTCATGTTGACCCGGGTTTCACATTTTCGAAACCCGGCTCGACCCGCCGGGTTTGGGGTGACCCTGGTCAACCGGTTCTTGAGACCCGGCTGGGTTTCGACTTTTTTTGTTTTTTTAAAAAAATATATATATATTTTACGTATTTACGACGGAATTTTATTTTTCCATATTATATTGGTTGGTAAACAATATATATTTTAATATACGGGAATTTTTATGTTTATATATAACTTTAGTTAATTATTAAAAATATTTAAAAAATACAATTATAAAACCGGGTTGACCCGGACCCGGTGACATGACCGGGTCGATTTGAGACCCGGGTTTTAAATCGTTGACCAAAAGTACTACGAAATAACTCTTTAAACCAAAACTACTACGTACGAAATAAATAATTCAGAGGATTCATTTTTTGCTCTTAATAAGCTAACTATTATTTTAAGATATTACCATGTAATGAAAAGTACTACGAAATACTACTCTTTAAACCAAAAAGCAACCAATAAGGAAAGTTGGCAATACAATAGCGCCGTAAGGCTTAACTTTAAGTCTAAAACCAATTTTCTTTTCCAAAAATCGCCTAAAGCTCTTGAACCAAGGCTGTCAACAAAATATTATTAAAAAAACTGTCAATAAATTCTAAGGTGATTGTGTGTACGTTCTGTATACTACTGACACGCTGCCCCTTGAAAGAGCTATTCTAGCCACTTGACAGATCTGTCTTTCCTGTATAAAAGGACACATGCCCTTTCATGATCCTTAGTACTCATTTTCAGAAATAAGTGTTTTGCATAGTAGACCTTCCTTTCCAAAACACCTGATCAATTTCAGTGTTAAGTATAAATGTTAGATTAAACTTCAACTGATACTTCAACGAAAAGATGCTTACTCTTAATATAAGTTCTTAGATACTTAATACTGCTTGAAAATTGGAGTGTCAACATCGTTGAGTTCAAGGCAAATGAATTGTCCTCCTTTTTTAGTACCCTGATAAAAGATATCTATTAACAAAGAAAAATCAAAAGGAACTATCATATGATTCCTACACCTTTTATTTTCTTCAACAATGATGTAATTAAACAGATTCATCTTATTATGTTTTCATCAACACCAACATATTCTAACTTGTAAGTCAAGTACCTGTATGCTTCAGCAAGAGCTTATAAACTTGCATCATCACTCTAATATGGATGATGAATTTTTGTTATGTAACTTAACAAAACATACCTCTTCGTTGGGCTCACTTTCTGGATCCAACATATTTGGATTAATATCGCAAACATAAATCAGAGTTCCTGCCTGTAAATCATCTTCAAAAGTGTCTTGTATGGTTTTGCGGTTGATGTTATTGACAGCTTCCAGGACACAACATCGAATTCCATGAATAGAAATCACATGCTTATGATTTAATATAAATCAAATTCCATGATCAGTTAGAGATCAATTTCAAATGAGCTATGGGTGTGGTTGGATTAGCTTATTTAAACAGATTAACTGCTTAAAGATAGGCTGTTTATGTTTACGTTTGGTGGCGCTTGAGTGATTGAGAAAAAAACATTACCTTTATTTCACGACATGAGATGTTTTTGGTTTGGTTTTATTATAAGCTATATCTTTGATGTAGGATTACACCTTTTGGTCGTAAGAAAGAGCTTGGTCTTCCCTTTGCCTTGTCGTGTTCTTTACAGACATGTCTGTTGCTAACTTGTTTGCAAGCTGCCTAGCTTTCATTGCTACTAGTTGGGCCTTAATATCTGTAAGTTCATCCAATAATATAATTATTAACCAAACAACTCTAATATTCAAAGTGAATGCATTCTCTGATCTTTATTTGATAATTGTTAGTTCATGTCGTGTTATTCTCTCTGGTCCCTTGCATTTTCATTCTAGAAATTATAAGTTTTAACAACATAAGATGACTTTATGTATCTCGGTTTAGCATGCACTTTCCTTGAAACATCTGACGCTGGATGATGCGGCATAAGAGTACATGCAGAAATGTGTATTATTATTTGAAATAATAAAACTTCAATATAAAGTATAAACAAAAAGTCACTGATATGTGGTTTTAAAGTGAAAAAGCATCAGATTTCAGCAAATTACCTGATTTCTTTTTCATCGCTGGAAAACGATTTCCTATATGCATCGGAGGCTAAATATTTCATATGAAAAAGGGAACATAATACTATAAAACAAAAGAAGGTAACGTGCATCTGGCTATAAAGGGGAAAAGTAAAATTCTTGAAGCTTTACTACTATGGCTAAAATGGATCAAATTGTTAAACATATCTAAATTATATGAAATACATCCTAACGCATCCGGCAAAGGAGGAAGACGTGTCACCAAGCGTGTAATACAGTTATCCAATAAGTTAACAATGCGACATTAGGGTAACAATATCCTTTCAGACACAAACTATATGTAGCGAGGTGAAGATTTCGGCTTATCATTTACTCAAAGATATTAATTTTGGTAAACAGGTAAAAAACAGCGAAATGGGAAAAGGTCCAATCGGTTAAATGAGTCAAACTAATCATAAGTAGTTCGAAGCGTATTTTTAATGCTTATGACCTTCTAAATCGTTTTATATAGATGTTATAATACTACTAAAATAATATAATAGACACTAATTTTCACGAACTTTGACTTTGAAAAAAGGGACATACCAACCCGTTTCAGTATCTACTGTTTTGGACCAAACCTGTTCTCTGCTGATACTCAACCCGCTGTGACATCTATTAGAAATACTAAGTACTTACCAAGGTTATATGCTTTAGAATCAACATGGGGGGAAATATTAGTAGAAATATTCCTTTTGTTAGTCTATGCAAGATAAATGCTCCCCTTATCACAATGCTCTTGTGTTACTTGATTAGAAATGTTTCCACTGATCAAGAAGGATTGACTCATTTAATGACATGTTGAAGATGATCCATGTTATATAAAATCTACAAAAGTTTAAAAAGATACATAAAAAATTTTCTCATTCCGCAACAGACTATTCACAATAATATAATTAGAGCTAGCTTTTTTTGTTACCTTGCTGGAAGATATAGTGATGGTTTCATGCTTATACTATATATAGACACACCAAAACTTTGAAGGTAGATGTTTGCAAGAAACTCAGTAGGAGATATAACTACCTACAACAATTTATAATTATTACCTTAAAGAGGATATGTCATCAACGTGACATTCGCACAGATTAGATCAAATGTGGTCTGACTCTCGTCTGATTCTCCTTCCATAACATATCTGGAAACCTTAGGATACACGCATAAAAAACATCGATTCTAAAATATTTATAAACGAAAAATATGAAGCTCTGCCACAAAATAAACTCATGAAACATTGGAGTGATGCTGGACCCCCCAGCAATCATTCCGTATGGTCTCACAACACGAAACCAATACTTGAACCTTGCACTATATTCTGATAAGCGTCCACATCATGTGCATCGGACATCACATAAATTCGTCTTTACCTTTCACATCACATAAAGTCGTCATCAGAATGATTAAGTATAAGAACTACATACCAATAATCTTGATATTTAACAGGCCAAATAAGTAAATGGACTAACCATCATTAGGCATGTGTGTAATGAATAAATAGTGAAATGGTTTGACTGCCAAACAGATGTTTCCCTTTAAAATATCACACAGGATAGTTCACTCTAAGGTGATCTAAAAAAAATTCTCATAGTAATAGATGTCACAACTAAGCAAAATCTAAAAAAGTGAGTAAAGTGCATGGAGAAAAAAAGAGAGTATCATATAGGTTTGATGTAATTTGCATATCCCAATCTAGGCTAGACCCAAAAACTTAAATTTACATCAAGCTCAGTTATAGAGAAGTCAATCCACTGCTCAAGAATAGTTCGAAAACACATATAAGATTCAGTTCGGACTATCATTATTGTTAGTCAATGGGAAAAACCAAAAAGAGAACTTACATATTATATTGTTGGAGAACTCAAGAGAGAACTTACATATTCAGTTATGACTATCATTATTGTCAGTCAATGGCAATTGCAGCATACAGAATGGCAAAATAGGCAGGATATCCCAAAAAGTAAAAAAGTTATATTAGCTTTTTACTCTATCATTGATAAATAGAGTATAGGAGATAATGCATCATAGTTAGCCGAAAAGCTGTGCAAGAGACTGTTGTAGCTGCCGAGCCAAAAGGTGGACCGTCAAAACACCCAGTTTGGGTCAAATCGAAACACTTACTGCCCAGATATATCTGAGGTAATTCATGTAAAGTTTGTGTTTGCAAATGTACATAATTATGTTAAATTATTTTCAAGAAAAGTTAAAAGGCTACAAATCTGAAAGATTAAATAAAACAAAACAGAACTTTTTGACCCTTAAGCTAAAGCTGCCAAGTCATAAAAAGGGGCTGATTTTCATGCCAAAGCTCCTACTGTGGGACCATATAATTTTACACCAAACACGGAAAGAGAGAAAGAAACACATACCATCCTCTTTATGTCGACTACCGCATCATCTAGGCCATCGTTGGAGGTAACCTGAATATATATGACAAGGGCCAATAAATATAGAGATGACAATGAAAATTTGTACAGTGAGAGTTGAGAGTAATACATTCATAACTATACAATAAACATCAAGTTTCCATGTTATAGAGTTAAGCTAGCAATACCCTCAATCGAGTCTGAATACATTTGGTCATCCTTTTATGTTCTTAATCTGATCCCTATATAGTTATAGAGTTATAAGATCTAACCTGTTAAGCTGTTTCTAATGCAGGATGGTGATCGAGCAACGAAATAGAACAAACATGCAATGAAAGGTCTAGTGCATTTGCTCTTTTGCTTCTAACAATGATGATTAATTTATTTTAGGGACATGCATCACCCACATTACAAACTCACAACCCAAATCTTAAAGCACCTCTTTATAGAATCTTTTTACCAACATCAATATGTGAGACAGTGAGCGGAGGAAAAGTGATGCATCTGTTCTTTTTGCTTTATCTCCTCGCTGTAGGTTTTACAGATGTAAAAGCATCATATTGTGAATAAAAGTCCGTTCCAAAGTTTGTAAGCAGTTAATTTACAAATACCACACAGGTGTGACTTTGTCTAGCTGAACTCGAAGTCGAAAGACCCTTGCTCAGATGTTTTTACGCATTGGGTCATCTTTAGCAGGCATTAGTTTATCTTGATAAAGTTCTTGGACTCTTGCTAATGAGACCGTGATAGCTACAAATAAAATGCCGGTGATTAAAAGTTGCAACAAACGCAATGCCAACACTTTTATATAGAATTGCTAACGCGAGAATGGTCTGCATTGGTAATATCCATATGTCATGGAGATACCACGCCTACCCTTTGTACATCATCTTATAATATTTGATGAAAAAGTTCAATAAAAAAGTACATACTTATGGCTTTAGCATGATTAGCTGATGCAGCGGCGTGTATAGTTGAACAGGCGCATCACCACACCCAAATCCGATCTCTTGTCCAACTCAACCTCACCATCCAAAAGTGGCTGACAAAGTAGTCGTGAGATGCAAGTAGTGAACCGAATATAATCTTGATTGCTTGTGTTGGTCTCCTTTGTTTAGATTTTGGTCTGAACGTGATTCTCGAATGACCATGTGAAATTGTAGCACAACTGAAAGAATGGAAAAGTACCTAAGAAATGGCTTGATGTAATAACAGATAATTAGAGGAATATATATATGAATAAGATTTGTAGGTTTTCCTCCATACCGTTTATTCTCAGAAACATCACCCTAACATCTCGTTCAAATTTGACCCCGCTCTGCAAAACTCGTTGAAACATATTTTATTCAATGTATTGGTCCAAAGTGAATGGAGCTTGGATGTGAGTTGTGTTGTAGTCATCTTAAATCTGAACAAACCTAAAAAAGAACCACTTTTTAAAAATCTACCATAACAATTTTCTTTCATTACATCTTTTTATAAAATACGGAAATAAAAATCAAAATGAAAATGGGCATTAAAGATAAATGTTTTACATTTGGGCATATTATTTTTATGCTTGGTGTGCACTTGATCATAATTGCCAAGCTTTCAGAGCAACAACACCATGTTGCAAATTTTATGAATATGTTAGTAACCCTGAGTGGCAGACACTCTATACAGAATCACAAGAAACTGAAACTTACATGCTTTTACTAATTTAAATTTATCGTCGACTGCATGTAGGAGTATTGTTCTTTAGAAAATCCCCGTACTTGGTGATGCCACGTTTAAGCTTTAATCTTTTACTGCATAAATAGAAAGAAAAAGATCAGTTTTGCGAATCGGTTGATGATCTATTTGCTTTGTTGCAAGTCAAAGTTGATGCATTACTTTGGGCATTAAAAGTCTTCATGCTTGCTGTCAAGAGTTGTTTGTATGACTGATATAAGATTATGTTTGGTTGCAGACTGAGGTGTTTTGATGGCTGCTGTAAGGGTATTTGGTTGTTGGTTCCATTACAGTGCTGCTTAAGGAGATTCTTTGTTGTTGTCAAGAGGTGTTTGTGACTTTGGTTAACTTTAGAAACACCCAGAACTTCCTGCACATTACTACTTTGAAGAAATTACTCATTTTGATAATAGTAGAATGTTTTGGGTAGAAAAAACATGTTTTAATACTTCTTGCCAGAAATACCTTTAAGAGGTGGCGTCCATTGAATGTTGCACTTTTGATACACATGTTCGGACATTAGAACTCTTAAGAGTGAAACTCTTACTTAGATGGTACCTAGAATCGCCCGACAAAAATTAATGCATCCGTAGAGCAACATAGAAATAGAAACTTTTAAACCGGAAGTGTCATATGATGCCATGATGGATTTGGCTCAATTCAAGGTTTTGTTTCATTATAAAGAGGTATAAAAGTGGATCGGAAAAATCAAGAACTTACGTCATTAGTCAACTTCTTAGCTTCTTTTCCATTAACTTTCTTGGACTCGGTTTGACCTTCTTTGGTTAAAACACCTACCTTGCAGAATAAGCAATTATAAAAGGTGTAAACATATATGTATCTTAAGCAGGATTACTATAAATAAGAATAGAAAAAGATGATCAGATATAAGAAAAATATGAATATACAATCCTGACTAAGCATTAACAACTACATACAAAAAAATAAACACCCCTTATCACTTTTGTCCTTTGGCTTAAATATAAGTTCCATAATCATAGAATTCTTGATTTCATGTAGTGCAAATTATTCTCTTCGAAATGTTTTTGCTTTGAATCATGTTAAAGGATAATGAGTTCACGCCATACAATTTAAACAAAGTGATGCTCAAACTAACCTATCCTAGTAACAGATTTAGTTCTTCCAGGATCGATGACTACGTAGGAGACGAGTAAGTTGCCTGGAAAATGAAATCCATTTTAATCATAGCTAAGAACAAAAAGATTGTCGTGCAATTCTGATTGACAAAACCTTATTAGAGAGCCCAAATTATAAGGCAGCCCACTGAACTCATATGAGTTTATGAGTTATATAGGCCCCCAGTTTCAACTTTATATAATCTAAAGTGTTCAGAAAATTCACCTTAAGGAAAGCAAGCCGTTGGACCCAATACTCAACCTAAAGTGATCCATGAACTGAAAAACATCATAGAAAAATATGTTAAGTTAATGAATTCTTCTACTATAATAATAGTGATAGATATAAGGTTGCATATAAATATGTTTACTATGACTTCAAATATGATATGTGGATCATAATAGTCAGTTGGTGGCAGTCCCTTTACTGTATTCTAATTATTGCTAAGATCATGAAACCATATATCAACATTGCAGTAGAAACATTCTTGTTAGTCTTTGTTGTATCTGGTTCCTAATAATGATCATAATGAATTATAATGTACAAAACGATTTAGATTGATAGTCCTTACCTTGGTACCCTTTTGTTTCCTTTGTTTTGACGCAGGCAACACCCAGTGATCTGATCGCTTCAAAATCTTCAAAAACAGTGCGGGACCAAAAGAAAAGCCGCCATGGATGATTAAGAAATGATCTTAGGGGACGTTAGGGTTTTGTGGGACTAACGAAAAACAGAACTAATGAATTAGGAGTAAAACAGGACTAATGAAAAACCGGACTAATTCTATCTTGCAAAATAAGTCACAAATATTGGGCAGGTACTGATTTTGTAAATATATTAATTTTGTTTTGAAAAATAAATCATAAATATTGGCTTAGTCCACCGGTGATGCCTCATGTCTTTGTTTAACTCAACCCTTGTTCGAACCTTGTAATCGACTAACCTTTTAATTATAACCGGATTTATTTAAAAATTTAAATAATGATGACGATGCTTATGTGACATATCCCTTCTCTTATATATAATGTATATATATATACATATATATATATATATATATATATATATATATATATATATATATATATATATATATATATATATATATATATATATATATATATATATATATATATATATATATATATATATATATATATATATATATATATATATATATATATATATATATATATATATATATATATATATATATATATATATATATATATATATATATATATATATATATATATATATATATATATATATATATATATATATATATATATATATATATATATATATATATATATATATATATATATATATATATACATTGTTTCTTGAACATTTTTTTTACATTATAAACACTTTCTTGTTTATGGACAAGTGTCACAAAGATAGTTCTTAATATAAACATATATATATATATATATATATATATATATATATATATATATATATATATATTTCACATTACAAGATGTATATCGTAAAACTATTTTTGTTAACATATAGAAAAATATGTTTAAAGATTACATGACGCTCCTTAAAAAAATAAAAAAACTTCTTCTCTTATTTGAAGGTACATTATATTACATACTAGACGATTACCCATGCATAGTGGCGTAAATTCCTAGCGACAAATAATTAACGATATGTTATATGTGGTAAGTGTTTCGTGTGACATTCAAAATAAAACGTGTACATATCAAGTTATTCACTTTGTTAAAGTAGAACAACATGAAAATTTTAAATTACCATCCATAACCCGTTGTAGAAGTAACATGTTTTGACCCACTAACCCAAATACTTTGAAAACCCAATTGGACCCGACCGGTTCAACCAATTATAAAAGCGGTTAAAATTAAACCTCGTCTTATATTTTTCGAAACCTTGTTACACCCGATGGGCGGCTTGACCCGGTGGACGAACCGGTAACCGGGTGACTCGATCGGGTTGACCCGGTGGTCGCCCGGTGGTCGAAATTAGGAGTAGTGAAATTATGGAAGAAGTTTGACTAATTAATGATTAAATATATTTATGGAATTTAAGTTTTCATATTTAACTATTTATAAAATTTAAGTTTTCACGTTTCAATTTTCACTTTTCAAGAAATGAGGGTTTTTTTCTTTATAGGTAGTATATATATAGATATAGATATTGTAGCATAAGTTTACCAACTATCGTCTCTTTATTGACGTAACATCGTGTTAATAATTTAAAATTTTAATAGTTTAGTAGGTTGATTTTGTTCATCATTTTCTTTAAGGTATGTAAACCCAATATATTTTCATAATTGACAATATTAAGAAAAAACTCAAAAATAGAACTATTTTCGCCAATAACTTTATTAGATAGTACCCGCTGTTACAACGCGTAGATAACCTGCAAATTATTATTATTTTTGTATTATTTTTAGACTTTGGTTTTATTATAAATGATAAGTACAAAACTAGAATCATGGCAAAAATATGAAATAAAATAGTAAAAAAATAAAAAAAATTTATCTTATAATGTCAATAAAAGACACAAGAAGTAAGCACAAGAGCAATATGAACAGTGACGGTGAGGCTCGCCATTTCTGTCATGAACGCTTCCCAATTTTTCACAATTTGATTGTCATAAAATCACCTTACCTTGTTATTTCTTGACTTTTGGTCGCTCCTCATGGAAGTGAGAAACAAAACGACAAACGTTTTAAAATATTATAAAAAGTAGAAGGGAGTTGAATAGTTTAGTGGTTAAGAATTACATTTATAAAAATATTTTCTTATTATAATGTTATATTTGATTTTATATTAGTTCTACTTGTAAAAATACAATATTAAAATCTAACTAATAATGGAAATCACAAGTATATGGAAAGAGTAGCAAGAGAAGGGAAGTAACAACCAAACCACGACACTGATGTTTATAGTGGTTCGACTACGAAACACCTTTTCGCCCTACTCCATTCATCGAGTATCCTACTCGAGATTTCACTATGTCGACAAGCTCTCTATATGTGGAGAAAACCGCACACAAGCAGCTTACACCAATTACCGACACAAAGCCAAATATCGAATCCTAATCCTAGCTATAAGCAATCTATCACTCATATTTTCTCACCTAGGAAATACTACCACGATCACTCGATCTCAAAACTATAGTTTATCAAACACGATCACACCGGTCATAAGTATTTCGTCGCCTTGGGAATACACTCACAATCTTTAATAATATCTACAGCACAAGATCTCATGAGATCATAAAAATATACAACATGAACAATATACATATTATGTAAAAACCGATTAAAATCCACGAACATTAATTACACGCAGTCTCAGAATTTATTAAAACATTCCATAATTTATTATTTATTCAGAATAATAAATAATATTTTTTTTATTCAAGTATTTACAGCTATTATTATTATTTATTCAATAAAATAAATACACGTCAGGATTAAACAAGGGAATTAAAACACGATAATGCACGATAAATAGTTTAAACACGAAAATGAAATGTACATTGTGTGTGTTGGTTTTGGGTCACAGCTACAAAAGAAAAACAAGAAGAGATGGGCCTTGAGCCCAGTCCACTTAACACATGTAAAACCACATGGATCTAATTAGTTCCTCATTTTTCAAGTTACACAAAACTCAGAAAAAACCGTAGCACCTTTTGGCCGCCGTATTTTTAAGAAGAACAAGGAGACGGATCGAGTTTAATCTCTAAAATATTCGGGTTTGTGTGTGCATCAAATCATTAACCTTTATACGATCCGGTATCCTTAACCTTATTCTTTTAGTTAAATTATTAATCATGGTTATGTAATTAATCTAAGAATACAGAAATCATAACAATAATCAAGAGGAGGGTTGCATTTTGTTTGGGTTTCATGAAAACCGAGAATCTTAGACTCTCGGTGTATTGGTTTTAGACCAGCCGATAGGGCAGTGGTGGTTTTGATGTTGTCGGCAGCAAGACAAAGCCAAACAGGGGGTGTTTGGTTAATATAGGGGGATGTTTGTTTGTTGTCAGTGGAAACCGAGACCCTTAAGTTCTCGGTGGGTCTTAGCATATCAGCGAAGGAAACGTGGGGAGCAACAGTGGGTAAACCGGCTTATTCCGGTGGGATTTTTGACCAAGAAGTGGGTACCGAGAGTCAAAGGACTCTCGGTGGGAGCTTAGTGAGCAGCAGTGGTTGCTATTGGTTAACGACAGCAAGGCCACGACCCTTTCGGTTGTGGTGTGTTTGTGGTTCAAGACTGACCCAAACCAATGGGTGTGTCGGATGGACTTGACTCGAGATTTTGGGGTTACACGAGATTTTATTACTCGGGATGTTCGGGTTAACGTTTTAAAACCAAGTTATTAATTTAATTGTCTTTATTAAATTAATCAAGTAAATCATTTTAAATTAATTACATTAATTTTATAATCAAGTTATGTTAGCTTATTTAATAATACATAGAATTAAATTAAATGATTTATTATTCATGAAACTATTTACGGAAATCTTACTATTTTGGGAACTTTCTATTTTAGGAAACTTTCTATTTTTAGCAGGTTACTTATAACAGTATAATAATACAAGAATACATGTTATACACTAATTAGAAATACATGAGCATAGTCAGAATTACAAGAGTATACACGAAACAGTAAAACAATACAAGAACATGTAAAGCAAGTTAAGAGCAATAAGAATTAGTAAAAGCATACAGTAATCAGACAACTCATTCACGTCCTTTATTCATGTAGCTCTCGTGAAGTCAGAGTAGGAGTTTCATCCTATTTCTCTTCAGTCAGTTATTGGACACAATGTACGGATTTTCCGTCCTTCAGTATGGACTTTCCTTTCTATGCATGATTAGGATTCCCCGTATACGGCCAACTTTTTTCCCTAGTTACGTTATAAAACTTTACATGATTTTCCATGATAACTAAGTTAATTGCCTGAGATTTATATACATGCATGACCAGTTTCATCTAGTTATGGAGGTACCTTAACCATGACACTTGAGGCACTGGTGTCATAACTCCTCTACGAGGGAGTTGTTGATCCCTTTGACTGGATATATATTCTGTTAAGAACTAGTATAGTACTTTGTAATCAAGCTAAAACACTTTGAGAACTCTTACTCAAGCTAAATAACTTAGGCAGAATCTAACTTATAAAGCACAGAAGAACATAATTAATTTTAACTATTCGATTCTCTTATTAATCGACTTGAATGAGGTACATGAATGTCATCGTACCTATGTTCCTTTTATAGAGGAAGGAACCCCAAAAACCTTAGAATTTTCTATAAAGATAAGTATATCACATACGATATTTTATCAATATTCTAACTATTAAGTATATCACATAATAAACTCTAACTATAACTATGACATATCTTATACAAAGATATATTCGTCCTAATCAATATAGCAGTACTTACTTTATAAGTAGCAGTACTTACTTTGTACTGCGTTAACACTAACGGCACTTGAAAGATACTAACAGTACTTAAATTACACTGACGGTACTTGACACTTAACAATAATTCCCAACAATCCTCCCCTAAACAAGAATGATAACTTGTTGTCTTCTTGTTTCTCGTTGTAAAACCCGCATACTTTTACCATGAACAGTATACTTATAATTGTACGTACAAGATTAAAAATTTTCTTAATTAACATGAACACATATCACAAATATTAATTTCAATAATTACGTACGTGTTATAACACGATAGGTATTTACTAAGTATGAACACACAATAATTATTTAAATAATTATTATAATCACGAACATATAATTTGTGCTTACGTAATTATTAAAATGACGAATGTCGTTAGCTAATGGTAATTATAATATCACGAATAATTAATAATGACATAACACGAAAGCACGAGCATTTAACACAATTATTATTATTACATATACTTATTTAAACACGACAAGTATTACGTAAAATAATATTACGTATAACACATGAAGTTATTACAAGATAGTTCACGACATAATTTATACAAGAAACCGAATACGTAATTAATTAAACGCGTACGTTTTATTAAGCGAATAATACAAACACATAAGAATAAGTACAAGGGTTGTTTTAGACAAACAAGAGAAGAGGCAGGACTTGGGCCCAAGGCCTAAGTATTTGGTGTTTAGTCGTGTAAATAAAACAGACGGGAGGGGTTTTGTTTTTTTGCTTTGGTCGACACAAATAACACAAACCCGGAAACCCTAATCTAAAAATACAGCCGCCAGTTTTGTCTCCTTCTTTTCTTTCTTCTATGCCGCGACCTACACAAAGAAACAAGGAAACCATGGCTTCATGATCCAAGAAGAACGAGGAGTACATTTATTTTGGATGTCCTAAACCCTAACACGAAAAGAAACAAGGTAAAACCCTAAATCCCGTTTTCTTTTCTTTCTTTGTGTATTGAATCACAAAATCCAAGATAAAACGTCTAAAACATGTTAATTAAACGTTAGATAAAAGGGGGGTTTGCGTTTGTTTATTGCTGGGTTCGAAAGGCACACAAACCGAGACTCATAGGAGTCTCGGTGGTACTTATTTCCACCAGCCGCAATCCAATTAAGGGTGTTGGCTTGGTTTGTACTAACGTGGGGAAACAACAAACAGGCAGGGGGGTTTGGTTTGGTCTGGCAGTGGTAACCCACGGCTGGCAAGTTTAGCCAGTCGGTGGGAGTTTTAAACAAACATGGGGAACGCAAAGCTGCCAGGGGCAACTGGCAGTGTAAAGGGGGTGTTTGGTTTTGGGTTTAAATCAGACTTAAGGGTGCGTTTGGCAGTGAATTTGATGACCCGAATTTAAGGGGTTGTTAGGTTCGGCTTATATATGGTTTGAGTTACGTCGTGTTTCAATAAAATAATACAGGGTTACGGGTTATTATTTTACAAGTCATTAATTTTAGCATGTATGCTAATTTAAAAGGTAAATTAAATTAATAAAACGCGACTTATTATTACGAGATTAATTGTTAAAAGATTAATTAAATTAATTTAATATGCTAGATAATTAATTTAAATAAGCATGGACTTAGGTTTGTTATTATTAATTAATAATACATGGATTTTTAGCCTAAGTATTTATTATCAGATTATATAATTAATTAATTATTAAAACCATGACTTATAACTAATTAAATTACATGACTTAGGTTATATATTAATAGTTAATAATACATGTTTTAACCTAAGTATTTATACCTTTATTTAATTAAAATCATACTATATTTAATTAAATACTTTAACATATAGTTTATTTAATTCACATGAATAATTAATAAACTATACCTTATAATCTCATAACTTAGAATATTAATCAGGAAACACTTAGCTTATATTATTAGCTTAATTAATCAGCTTATATCTAATTATGGAAACTTTCTATTTTTAGAAACTTATTTAATTAATCAGCTTATATCTAATTATGGAAACTTTCTAATTTTAGAAACTTATTTAATTAAGGAAGCTAATCTATTTATGGAAACTTTCTATTTTTAGAAACTTATCTATTTTAAGTAGTAATTCAATTTTTGGAAACTTTCTATTTTTGGTAACTTTCTATTTTAGGAACCTGCTATTTTTAGAAAGTTACTTATTATTACAAAACAAGTATAATAATACATGAAATACAAGAAATACTTAATCAGAATAGACATAATATATGATAACCACAATATTAAGCTTAAAACAGTAAAACATGACATGAACTTATAAAATAAGCTAAGACATAATATTTAACCAGTTACGTATTCAGTAATCAGATACTTATACACGTATGTATTTATGTAGCATTAGTGATAGCGAAGTAGGACTCTGTTCCGTTCGTCTTCTTCGTTCACTGGACATAAGATACGGATTCTCGTCCTTTCAGTATGGACATTCTTTCCTTATTAGGATTCCCCGTATGCAGCCAACTGTTTCCGCATAGTATAAGTTACGTGTTTGATTGCTTATGTTTAATTAAGATTACCTATAGCCATATACATGCATGACCAGTTTCACCTAGTTATGGAGGTACCATAACCATAACATTAGAGGCACTGATGTTATGACTTCACCACGGCGGAGTGATTGCTCGTGGCGTCCCTTCAACTTTTGGCCATTTATATTATATTTATCATGTGGGGCGTATGGGTGCATCCTAGTTACATGTTTTCAGTCAGGATTTCATGGTGAATGTGGTGTGTGCCTTGCATCCTTCACAAGGAGCTGATCCCTCCTACCCAAAAACCAGTATATTGAATTAGAGGCAGCCCCTCTAATTTGCATGATGAGGTCACCCCTCCAAGTATTCATGCACGGTGGATTTTCGTGACCTATATTGACTAATGGTAAAATATGTTAAACAGTTTTCATAAGACAAACATAAGGCTTTTCAAACTATAAAACTAGTTTTATGAACATGTTCCAGGTTTTCCAGGACTTATACATTTCTGCTGCTATTAAGTCTCTATTATATTTTAGTCACTTATACTATGTCTATATCCGTGCACTGAGCGTTTTGCTCAGCCGTTACTTTCCTTTCCATGTCCCAAAACGGCAGGTACCCTAGGAAAGACTCGAGCATTTGGAGGACGTGCATAGGATGGAAGCTGCTAGAGACTTCTTTTCCTTTTTGCCTTCATATACTTATGCTTGTTTAGTCTTTCATTTATTTCTTTTGCTTTATTATGTTTTGGGCTTATGTTTGGGAACCGATGTTTGATTCCGGTTATCCCTATGGTCATGTAATGTTTTATACATTTATCCTTGTATGCTTTGATGACACGCCATAATTACGCGTGACATTCCATTATCAAAATGGGGTGTTACAATTATGGTATCAGAGACAAGGCTTCGACCTATAGGCTCTAAAACTTGACCTGTGACTAGTAGGTAGTCACCAGGAGCTTCCCAAGCCAACGTTTGATATTCTACGTATTGATGTTTTCAGCGCATTGTTGTTTTAAACCATGATGTTTTTCAGCACCTTGAGGTTTTAACTGGATGTTTTCATTGATATTGTTGTACTAATATGGATGGACAACCGTCATTCATATTTAGTTACGTGTCATTATTTCATGCATGACGTTCCTCGTGAACTGTGACTATGTGGACTGAACCTCAATAGTTCATAATTAGTCACATAAATTTTTTTTTTCTGATAAGTTTTGACAGATGAGTTTCATTTATTTATGTTTCATGTATCATTGTTGTAGGGATTATGACTAAGTAATGGTTGGTACAGGACTGGCCCTATTTAGTCGCATGTGCTTTTATCGAAACTTTTAACTTTGGGACCGACCCATAGGCGTCCCCCTCGCCATGTCTTCTGTTTTGGAACCGACCCATAGGCGTTCCTTCGCACATATAAAGGTTTTATAAACTACATTACGCATTCATGCACTATTTTCATGCATAAAATTTTTCTCATGATTTAAATTGGCATAAAAAAATTTTTTCATGTCCCCTCATAAGTTATTATGTTTTTATGTCAAGTATATTTTCATACTGTCATGGTTAACTTCAGTTTCATGCTGATTAGGTTATACACTCCTTCATGATAGATGGTTTCATGTTTCTTCATGATAATTCCGTCTTCATGTTGATTATGTTTTACGCCTATTTTGTTATTTATGTTGTCCTGCAAGACATTGTTAGATTTCATTGAATCATGCTTTCATGATAGTCATGGTTGGTTTTCATTTATCATGCTGTCAGGCAAATCATCGTTGAATTTTGTGTAATCACACTTTAACGTTTCCGTTATAACTAGAATGATGTCTATGCTAATACTGCTAGGTTATCATGATGGTTTTCCTAACCGTTTAACCGATTTACTTTCCTTAAATCATGACAAATGATCGACCCCCATACCGATCATTTCATGTACATTCCATGTGTACTCCATGTACCTTATCCCACGTGTCTACTTCCACTGGATGATACTCTACAAATTGCTGATGTCGCTCATAACTTGGAGATGTTACTAAAGGTTGATGCTGCTGACGTTCAGAGACGCTACGAGATGCGGATGCTGTTCACAACCTGGAGATCCTACAAGACCTTCGGAGCAAAGCAATTGGACGAGAAGATGCTTCACCATCAGACGATTCACATCAATCATTGTCCCTAATTCTTAGTTCATGTCACACGTCATTCGGCTGTCATTTCAACCATATGAGTGCAAACCGGTACCAGCCGGCCACTCAGCTGAATAGTTACATGAATCACGGTCATGAGAATGACCGTCATGGAACTGACAGACAGGACGATAGTAACCACTACTATGACAGAACTATCCTAGAAATCGCAACCGAGGCTCCGGCCGCGGACGTGATCAGACATGCAAAGGATCAGTATTCCAACCGATCCGCCAAGTCTGGCATAATAACCTAATATTGTAGTTCTATTATTTTACGTCTCGAGACACATGTCAAGACATCAGTTAAGACACATGTCTCACATATACTTTCTGAAGACACATGTGAAGACATCAGTCAAGACACATGTCTCACGTATACTTTCTGAAGACACATGTCAAGATACCAGTCAAGACATATGTCATGCTTCTACTTCCAAGACACGAGTCAAGACACACGACTCACGTACAACTATGAAACATTTCTAAGAAATTCAGGGTACCCTCCAAGGGTATATCCATTCTGTTGTGCCATGTATAAATCAGGCCACAAGAGTTTCAACACCATTACCGGCGCATCAGTGAGAACTGTCACGTTGCCGATGTCACTTTCATTCTTGTAACCATACTTCATATATTCATGATCATGAAGGACGCCTTTCGTACTCCCACGTATACGAAGGTTTTCCTTCAGCTTAATGATGAGATCCAAGATGTAAACGTATTTCCTTGGACAGACACGAGTTGAATTTTATCCTAATTGTGAACTATGAACAGCACACTATGCTATGATTCATAATTATGTACAGTAATGTTCAGGCTCCTGAATACTTTCAGCTTGATTTTCCATCGGAAAACCTGTACAAATTATCTATGCTTACAAGCATGTGCGTTGTTAGCTATGGTCGCAAAAATTTTCTAGCGGTCAGTAAGACACGACCACTTAATTCTTTTAAGCATAGCCAGTTGATTATTCCAAAGTCTTCCTATACACTCCAGAAGAACATACAAGGAGAAGGATGGTACCATGAGATTATGTGTCGACTACCGTCGACTTAAACAAATCACCATTCATGACCGTTATTCTCCTCCACGTATTGACGACATGTCCAATCAACCGTATAGTGTTAATCACTTTTCCAAGATCGAACTCTTGATCATGCTGCCAACAGTGACGAGTGAAAAAACAGGACATATCCATGACTGCTATTCGTGCACGACTCGGTCATGCTAGATTTATGATTTTGACTTAGTTTCATCAATGCTTTAACGACATTATAAAAATGAGTTTCCATGAACTCATAACAAATTCATCAGCATTTTCATTAAGGATAACTTGATTTCCTTTAAGCCTAGAGAAGAACAGGAAGACCATATCTGCACTATGTTGCAAATTCTTGACAAGAGAAATTTTACCCTAGAAAATTTTCCAATATCAATTCTGTTTGATTACAGTAACACGCTGAATCACATGGGTTCCTATGGTTAATCTTACCATGACTCTGCTTATGCGTAAAGGAGAGAACCCTACACTACATTAGGTGTTCTAGGAAATCCTACGCTAGGAGAAGTCTAGATTCAGAGACTCAGAGTTTCGCAACCTTCTATGTATCAAGTTTCTACGAAGCAGGATACAGCTACGTCCATATCTATGTACCTGACATACCAAAAGGCTAAGATAGGACACCAACAAACTGGGATGTTTCATCATTTGAAATTGTGAACTAAAATGGGACAAGATCTCCATGGATTTTGGTTACCAGTTTAACGCAAACTCAGAAGAAGCATGATGCTATCTGGTTTATTACAAACAGTTAGATCAAGTCTGCAAAATTCTTACATCCGCAAGGATTTCAGAACTAACAGATTGATCGGACATGTTCTAGCCAAGGCTCATCCGATCACTTGGAAATTCATCAGGTATCGAGTCAGACAAATATTCATAATTATGCTCCTCAGTTACTTCACGTCTTTGTTCTAACTCCACGCCTTGCTTTCGCGCTCGCGTTCATGACACTATTCACGTTCATGATCGTATTTTGGCCCTACGATTTTACGTTCATTTCTTTTCTGATTCTGGGTAGTTTGCAAGAACTTGAGAGACCAGACCCAAGTTTAGTATAACTCTCCATCATCAGATAGACGTTTCACGTCATATTCCACGTCTCACCTTGTAGCGTTTGACGTTACCGCCATTGTATTCTATGATCACGATATGTTTCACATGTCATGTTCATTCCACGTTCCTCATATCATGATCAAGATATGTTACACGTATCATGGATCACGATATGTTTACTCATACTACACTCGCCATATCTCCACGTAGCACGTTCAAAATTTTTCACGTATTACGTTTGATTTACTCATTTTCGTACACCCGAAGGTTATCGTAGTTCCGGTGAAGTGTGAATGGAAATCCGCATTTATGTCTTAAGTTTGATGCTCGAATAAAAATGGTTTAGATTTTAATATTTAAATCTACTAATTTGAAAAGACTAAAAAAATAAAACGAAAAAGAGCGACAATTATACTACAAATTTTAAGCTAAAGGCACCTAAAATAATACTAAGGGCAATAACGATGGTAAATAAACGAGCATAATTAAAACTAATATAATCTCGACATTAAAATTAAACAATAACAAGGCAATAATACGAATCATACTTAAGCTAGCGGAACTAAGATAAAAGAAACGAACCGTATGACGAACCGGAGATGCCGAGATAACATAAAACATAAAACATAAAACGTTAACGACATTTAAAATAAACGACATGTG
This sequence comes from Glebionis coronaria, assembly GCA_025667525.1. Taxonomy (NCBI): domain Eukaryota; kingdom Viridiplantae; phylum Streptophyta; class Magnoliopsida; order Asterales; family Asteraceae; genus Glebionis; species Glebionis coronaria. The sequence goes on from CM046876.1 coordinate 354,296,687, forward strand.
AAACTAATTAATAAAAACTAATTTTATTTTAAACTTAAATTTTATAAAATAATTAAAATACTATCTAAAATTTATCAAAAGTGATTTAAAACTTTTGTATAAAATCTATTTATTTGAACTAATTAATTTTGAAACTTATTAACTAAAATAAGTAAAATGCTAATGTCTCCTTAATCTTCTACTCATATAAACGCAGGGGTTGAATACAAATAAGAAGAGAATATCTAAAAACAAGGAATATAGTTATCTGCTAAGATGATGCTACCTTCCAAAAATAATAAAAATACAGAATGAAAGATGTGTAAAAAAAAGTAACGCAGGAATGATATAAGTAACGAAAAGAAAAGCTGCCTAATCCTGAATATCAAACCCAACTGATAAAGATCATATATGAAATTTGAATATATATTAAGATCTAAAAATCAAAACTGCCATATATATAAAAAAATAAAACAAATTACCTTCTTTATCTCAATTAAAGTAATACGCAGGGAGGATATAAAAAAAAGATGGGATCTATCTACCTATAAAATGACGAAGATAAGGAATATATAAAATAAAAGGAGATGCTCCGTGTAAAAATAAAATGGAAACCTACGAATTCAATATATCCAAAACTGAATATGCTGGAAATCTGAATATACATTCAACAACAATATTCTAACCGAAATCAAATCAACCTTCAAACTGGAATTTAAAGGATCGGAAAGAAAGAATAAGCAGAGAAAACAAAACTAGATCTAAAAAAACGGAACTATTCTCTTAAAAAAAATCCTACCGCTACAAAAAAAATGCAGGTTTTGAAAGAAAAATAAAAGGTGAAGTGAGTGTGGGCTCCCCCGCGTAAAAATTAAGCAGTCCCCCTTTTGCTGCCTTTATTTCTTTTCCCCCAGCAACATCCGATATTTCCTTTCTTTTCTTTATGGGCCCTCGTGTGGGCTTGCTCTTTAATTCTGGGCTAGTGCTTTGTTGTTGGGCTATTGGGTTTTTTTAGTGTATTAATGGGTCGGTCCGACCCATATAAATGGTGTCGGGTCGGCCCACTAAAATATAAAGGCGCCACCGGACTCGATTTCTCGTGCTCTTTCCATTTCTCGTGCTAATTTTTGGCTCTTTGGCTTCGTTTTTGCTCCTTTTCTTCATATCCGTACCTACAATAATAAATAACACATTTAAACGATATATGCACTAAAAACACACGTTTTGCTATTTATTATGTCATAAACGAAGGGATATTAACACTAAAAACTTGAATAATTACGTGTCTAACACACCCCTACACTTAAGACGTTGCTTGCCCCCAAGCAACTACTATCACAAATGCTAAGTCCAAAAACAAATTAAAACTACCTTATTCAAAATCGCCTTCTAATAAAATAAAAATAAAAATTCAAAGTGACCCGCCATGCTCGACTTTTTATTCAAGGTATAAGGATCATAGAACGGGAAACACGCAAACTGGGTGTCTCCAGGGAATAAATATCGTCATCCTCTTTTTATTACTCCCAACTAAGCTAAGATTCCTTGTGCAAACCTTTTGGCAAAATGCTAACACTACTTATACTAATAACCTATGTAAATATAACTTTTCACTCCTATAATTATAACAACTAGGCAAGTGTGTTCATTTTCAAATTTTTCATCGTTCAAATCGACATTTGTTATGGTTGCCTAATCATCTAAGTGGAATATTAGACTCACCGAAAATAACGAGATTTAAGATTCAAAAATGGCCTTTCCCATGTAGCGGCTTTCTTCTCGGGACGTCTCAACCTCATCGGTTAAGCGCCCGGGCTTTTGACACCCCACGGAGAATAGTACCGCGATCGGCGGGATTTTGAAATCAAAGATCTTGAAATCACCGCTAAGCTAATAAAACACACTTAGATGAAAAACAACGACGGTAATTAGAGAATGAAGATACAAAGGAGAGATCACTCCATGTAGCGACTTTCTTCTCAGCTTGTCCTTTAGCATAGCTTAGGAGGTTAGGTTTTTACACCCTCGAGAATAGTATCGGAGCTCACGGGACCTTTGACTTCTACATTCTCAATTACCGTCTAAACTCTTATAAAAAAAATTGACGAATTCTAGTTCAACTTCGTATTTAAATTTAAGAAAAAGCAAGTTTCTCACAATTATAATTAAAACAACAAAAACATAAAACTCTTTTTCATATTTTTTTTTATTCTTTTTTTTTCTCTTTTTTTTTCTTTTCTTCTTTTTTTTCAAATTCTTTTTTTTTTCATTTTTTTTTTTTTTTTTTTTGCAATTTTTTTTCAACTTATTTATTCACGCAACATTATTTCAAATTTAAGAAAGTATGCTTTCACTCAAATTTAAATAAAAAGTTGAACTAGAACTCTATATCAAAATTGCATAAGAATTTATTTTTACATAACAACACAATTTTTAACGTTCAAAGGCTTGAAAAAAAAAAACACACTTATATAGTCTAGTTATAATCTAGGAGGAAAAGCCACAGGTTACTCATATAAGCTCTAAAGAGAACCAACTACTCCACGTTTAGCATTTTCATTTGCACAATTCCTAAAAGCTTAGTCTAAAAGTAAAGGGAGCAGCCAGATCAACACTCAGGCAGAGTCAGGATCCCCTTTGTTCTAGCCTACGGGACAAGTCAATCACGCACGGTCAAAAACGTTTTATTATTATTTAATAAAATAAAATAAAACAAACACACATTTGCTCAAAATAGGATGCTAGAGGGCAAACAAGTAGGCATGAATATGATCCATATGATATAAACCCCCCTACACTTAGAACCGAACATTGGCCTCAATGTTCAAAAGTGATAAGGTGCTACCCCTACACTTAAGAACACAAAAGGCTAATGCTAGAATTCCAAGTGTAAGAAGGAGAACATAATCAAATATGTATGGATAAAGATGAGAACTGAGTACTCCCCTGATATAGACATGAAGATCGATCGGAGACTGAATGAAGAAGATGATGGAAAACAGCAACATCAACCCTCTGAAAGTCTTCTCGATCCAAGGGAACCTGCATACAAAAACAAAGACCAACAAGCACACATGGAGAGAAGCACACGCCCCTACACTTATGTTAGAAAATAAATAAAAAACATAGATCATCGGGTTGCCTCCCGAGAAGCGCTTGTTTTTGTTAACCGAGTCACGAGCCTGACTCGACCCCGAATTAAATGGTCCATGGGGAGGCCTCGAATGTAATACCGGGATCAAAAATCTTATCCTCGGTCCCGGATGAACATAATAAATGAGAGGCAGGATGATAAGTCATGAAAGGTAGAAAAGTCCTCTCAACATACGAAAAGTATGTGAGGTCGTGATCCACGGGAGGTGGGATGGGTAAAGGAGACAAATTGTCATCCCCCAAAGACAATGGATGGTCACTATTCGGCAAAGCCGTAAAGGTATCAATCATAGAATGGTCAATGTCACCTCCCGGGTCAAAGCACTCATCCTCATTTCCCGGTATAAAATGAGGAGAGTAAAAGCGATACATCACCTGCTTGGGTGTGCACGCGGTAGGACGGGGTGGCAACATAATATGAGAAATATCAGAAGACATATCTACCACCCGCGTCACCTCACCAGACCGAATCAAACGGAAGGTAGGGTCAAATCTCTCCACCTCCTCTATGATGGGAGGTGGCATGGCTAACAAAGAATGCTCATCAATAGCAATGGAGTCGGAGCTATCAATGTCCTCAATCCCCTCTTCAAAGAGAGGATTCACCTCACTAGAGATGTAGGCGTCATCAAAATCAAATAAAGGGTTCGAATAAATCTTGAAATTTTCCTTCTGAACGTCTTCATCGGATAGTGACTCGTCATCACTAGAAGTAAAATCATCATTGAGATCAAAAAGGGGATTAGAGAAAGCCAAAGAATCGTCTCCCAAGATGTCGGTGGGAGGTAATGAATCATCACTAGAAAGAGATTCACACTCATCGTTACTATCGGAAGCAACCGTAGGCTCACTTTGGATTGGAATAAGAATCTCATCACAAGGAATAGTGATAAGACCCTCATCCCCCATGATGAGAGAGGCATCGGGCTCCGTAGTGGAAGAATCGAGAATAGGAGTGGTAGAATCCTTAGGCTTGAGAGCCGGCAAGTCGAGAGAAGGAATTACAATTGCACTAGGACATTGAGCACAAAGATCATTCCAAGAAATAGTATTCTCATCGTCATCATCATCATAATAGAAAGAACGCACAAGAGGCGGAGTATAATTACTAAGATTAGATACTTGTTCTTGTCGTTGTCGTTGTTGCTCCTCCAATGTCTCGGTCTGTCGAATTAAGCCGTCATGAAGTTCCAAAAGAAGGGCTTTTCTTTCGTCATTCAAAGCATTGATTTGTTGAATTCTATGAGAGGATTGATGATTGAGGGTGGGATGTGGGGGCTCATAGTTATGAAAACTAGAATTATAGCACGGATGTGGCTCATAGGAAGTCATCGGTTAAGAAGAATTAGAACACGGATTTGGTTCATAAAAATCCATCGGTGAAGAAAAATGAGGACACGGATTTGGCTCATAATAATTCATTGGCTGACAACACGAAGTATCGTGAGGGCCCCCACAATGATTGCAACACGTGTATTGAGAAAAACCCGATTCATGTTGCGGATAGGGATGGTCATAGACGGGAGGGGGGGGAGAAAGTATTATAAGAGGAGAAGTACGAATTCGTTGAATTGCAAAATGGACAAAATCCAAATTGTGTATTGTTGATATCAAAACCACACCGCTCACAAATACACCATTGACATGTTTGAAAACCATGCCATGGTCTCCCACACCGAACGCAAGACGAATCCATGAAGAATTATAAATAAGAGGGGTTGAGAAAAAGAATTAAACACAATAGAAGATAAAGAAGAATATGTTTTTAAACTTTTTTTTTTCATTTTTTTTATGATATATATAGTAATAAAGAAAATAAAATAAAATAAGAAAATATTTTTGATTTTTATAAATTTTATATTTTTTTTATTTTTATAATTTTTTTTATTATATATATATATACAAATACGAAAATAAACTTTCAAAACGAAAGGATCTTCAAGTCACCAACTAAAAAAACACAACGCCAATATCGCTACACAGAAAGCCGACAGCGGCGCCATTTGATTTACTCATTTTCGTACACCCGAAGGTTATCGTAGTTCCGGCGAAGTGTGAATGGAAATCCGCATTTATGTCTTAAGTTTGATGCTCGAATAAAAATGGTTTAGATTTTAATATTTAAATCTACTAATTTGAAAAGACTAAAAAAATAAAACGAAATAAGAGCGACAATTATACTACAAATTTTAAGCTAAAGGCACCTAAAATAATACTAAGGGCAATAACGATGGTAAATAAACGAGCATAATTAAAACTAATATAATCTCGACATTAAAATTAAACAATAACAAGGCAATAATACGAATCATACTTAAGCTAGTGGAACTAAGATAAAAGAAACGAACCGTATGACGAACCGGAGATGCCGAGATAACATAAAACATAAAACATAAAACGTTAACGACATTTAAAATAAACGACATATGAAACTAATTAATAAAAACTAATTTTATTTTAAACTTAAATTTTATAAAATAATTAAAATACTATCTAAAATTTATCAAAAGTGATTTAAAACATTTGTATAAAATCTATTTATTTGAACTAATTAATTTTGAAACTTATTAACTAAAATAAGTAAAATGCTAATGTCTCCTTAATCTTCTACTCATATAAACGCAGGGGTTGAATACAAATAAGAAGAGAATATCTAAAAACAAGGAATATAGTTATCTGCTAAGATGATGCTACCTTCCAAAAATAATAAAAATATAGAATGAAAGATGTGTAAAAAAAATAAGGCAAGAATGATATAAGTAACGAAAAGAAAAGCTGCCTAATCCTGAATATCAAACCCAACTGATAAAGATCATATACTGAAATTTGAATATATATTAAGATCTAAAAATCAAAACTGCCATATATATAAAAAAATAAAACAAATTACCTTCTTTATCTCAATTAAAGTAATACGCAGGGAGGATATAAAAAAAATAAAAGATGGGATCTATCTACCTATAAAATGACGAAGATAAGGAATATATAAAATAAAAGGAGATGCTGCGTGTAAAAATAAAATGGAAACCTACGAATTCAATATATCCAAAACTGAATATGCTGGAAATCTAAATATTCATTCAACAACAATATTCTAACCGAAATCAAATCAACCTTCAAACTGGAATTTAAAGGATCAGAAAGAAAGAATAAGCAGAGAAAACAAAACTAGATTTAAAAAAAAACGGAACTATTCTCTTAAAAAAAAATCCTACGCTACAAAAAAATGCAGGTTTTGAAAGAAAAATAAAAGGTGAAGTGAGTGTGGGCTCCCCCTGCGTAAAAATTAAGCAGTCCCCCTTTTGCTGCCTTTATTTCTTTTCCCCCAGCAACATCCGATCTTTCCTTTCTTTTCTTTATGGGCCCTCGTGTGGGCTTGCTCTTTAATTCTGGGCTAGTGCTTTGTTGTTGGGCTGTTGGGTTTTTTTAGTGTATTAATGGGTCGGTCCGACCCATATAAATGGTTTCGGGTCGGCCCACTAAAATATAAAGGCGCCACCGGACTCGATTTCTCGTGCTCTTTCCATTTCTCGTGCTAATTGTTGGCTCTTTGGCTTCGTTTTTGCTCCTTTTCTTCATATCCGTACCTACAATAATAAATAACACATTTAAACGATATATGCACTAAAAACACACGTTTTGCTATTTATTATGTCATAAACGAAGGGATATTAACACTAAAAACTTGAATAATTACGTGTCTAACAACGTTTAAAATTTTTCACGTACTACGTTTCTTTATGTCTCGCGCATCGTTTCTAGTTATCAGTTACGTCAGATTGTCTTGCATCGTAACGTTTCAGTTAACCTAGCACGTTAACTCTTATTTTCCTCGATCGAATTTAGGGGATCTACCTTCCCTTGATAACCAAGAATTTCTTCGTATTCCAAGTCAAGGTCAGGAGGACCAAGATTTATCATTAGTGTCAAGATCTTCTGAAGGAACCGTTCCAAGAGGGAGGCCACTTGGAAACGGACAAGTTCATCCGGACTTCTTATCCATTTTTTTTCTCTTATCAATTAGATATGTCCTTTCAGTGGAGTCACGTTCCATGTCCTTTCAAGACATGTCAAGTTCCACGTTCCTTCTACCATGTCACCTGTACGTTCATTAACCTTACATACCCTCTCAGTTTGATTCGGGTATGTTTCTCTTTCAGGTACGTTATCTATAATTCGGGGACGAATTATTCTTTTTAGGGGGGAAGAGCTGTAAAACCCGCATGCTTTTACCATGAACAGTATACTTATAATTATACGTACAAGATTAAAACTTTCCTTAATTAACATGAACACATATCACAAATATTAATTTCAATAATTACGTACGTGTTATAACACGATAGGTATTTACTAAGTATGAACACACAATAATTATTTAAATAATTATTATAATCACGAACATATAATTTGTGCTTACGTAATTATTAAAATGACGAATGTCGTTAGGTAATGGTAATTATAATATCACGAATAATTAATAGCGACATAACACGAAAGCACGAGCATTTAACACAATTATTATTATTACATATACTTATTTAAACACGACAAGTATTACGTAAATTAATATTACGTATAACAAATGAAGTTATTACAAGATAGTTCACGACATAATTTATACAAGAAACCGAATATGTAATTAATTAAACGCGTACGTTTTATTAAGCGAATAATACAAACACATAAGAATAAGTACAAGGGTTGTTTTAGACAAACAAGAAAAGAGGTAGGACTTGGGCCCAAGGCCCAAGTATTTGGTGTTTAGCCGTGTAAATAAAACAGACGGGAGGGGTTTTGTTTTTTTGCTTTGGTCGACACAAATAACACAAACCAAGAAACCCTAATCTAAAAATACAGCCGCTAGTTTTGTCTCCTCCTTTTCTTTCTTCTATGCCGCGACCTACACAAAGAAACAAGGAAACCATGGCTTCATGATCCAAGAAGAACGAGGAGTACATTTATTTTGGATGTCCTAAACCCTAACACGAAAAGAAACAAGGTAAAACCCTAAATCCCGTTTTCTTTTCTTTCTTTGCGTATTGAATCACAAAATCCAAGATAAAAGGTCTAAAACATGTTAATTAAACGTTAGATAAAAGGGGGGTTTGCGTTTGTTTATTGCTGTGTTCGAAAGGCAATCCAATTAAGGGTGCTGGCTTGGTTTGTACTAACGAGGGGAAACAACAAACAGGCAGGGGGTTTGGTTTGGTCTAGCAGTGGGAACCCACGGCTGGCAAGTTTAGCCAGTCGGTGGGAGTTTTAAACAAACAGGGGGAACACAAAGCTGCCAGGGGCAACTGGCAGTGTAAAGGGGGTGTTTGGTTTTGGGTTTAAATCAGACTTAAGGGTGCGTTTGGCAGTGAATTTGATGACCCGAATTTAAGGGGCTGTTAGGTTCAGCTTATATATGGTTTGAGTTACGTCGCGTTTCAATAAAATAATACAGGGTTACGGGTTATTATTTTACAAGTCATTAATTTTAGAATGTATGTTAATTTACAAGGTAAATTAAATTAATAAAACGCGACTTATTATTACGAGATTAATTGTTACAAGATTAATTAAATTAATTTAATATGCTAGATAATTAATTTAAATAAGCATGGACTTAGGTTTATTATTATTAAATAATGATACATGGATTTTTAGCCTAAGTATTTATTATTAGATTATATAATTAATTAATTATTAAAACCATGACTTATAATTAATTAAATTACATGACTTAGGTTATATATTAATAGTTAATAATACATGTTTTAACCTAAGTATTTATACCTTTATTTAATTAAAATTATACTATATTTAATTAAATACTTTAACATATAGTTTATTTAATTCACATGAATAATTAATAAACTATACCTTATAATCTCATGACTTAGAATATTAATCAGGAAACACTTAGCTTATATTATTAGCTTAATTAATTAGCTTATATCTAATTATGGAAACTTTCTATTTTTAGAAACTTATTTAATTAATCAGCTTATATCTAATTATGGAAACTTTCTATTTTTAGAAACTTATTTAATTAAGGCAGCTAATCTATTTATGGAAAATTTCTGTTTTTAGAAACTTATCTATTTTAAGCAGTAATTCAATTTTTGGAAACTTTCTATTTTTGGTAACTTTCTATTTTAGGAACCTGCTATTTTTGGAAAGTTACTTATTATTACAAAACAAGTATAATAATACATGAAATACAAGAAATACTTAATCAGAATAGACAGAATATATGATAACCACAGTATTAAGCTTAAAACAGTAAAACATGACATGAACTTATAAAATAAGCTAAGACATAATATTTAACCAGTTACGTATTCAGTAATCAGATACTTATACACGTATGTATTTATGTAGCATTAGTGATACCGAAGTAGGACTCTCTTCCGTTCGTCTTCTTCGTTCACTGGACATAAGGTACGGATTCCCGTCCTTTCAGTATGGACATTCTTTCCTTATTAGGATTCCCCGTATGCAGCCAACTGTTTTCCCGTAGTATAAGTTACGTGTTTGATTGCTTAATTAAGATTACCTATAGCCATATACATGCATGAACAGTTTCACCTAGTTATGGAGGTACCATAACCATAACATTAGAGGCACTAATGTTATGACTTCACCACGGCGGAGTGATTGCTCGTGGCGTCCCTTCAGCTTTTGGCCATTTATATTATATTTATCATGTGGGGCGTATGGGTGCATCCTAGTTACATGTTTTCAATCAGGATTTCATGGTGAATGTGGTGTGTGCCTTGCATCCTTCACAAGGAGTTGATCCCTCCTACCCAAAAACCAGTATATTAAATTAGAGGCAGCCCCTCTAATTTGCATGATGAGGTCACCCCTCCAAGTATTCATGCACGGTGGATTTTCGTGACCTATATTGGCTAATGGTAAAATATGTTAAACATTTTTCATAAGACAAACATAAGGCTTTTCAAACTATAAAACCAGTTTTATGAACATGTTCCAGATTTTCCAGGACTTATACATTTCCGCTGCTATTAAGTCTCTATTATATTTTAGTCACTTATACTATGTCTATATCCGTGCACTGAGCGTTTTGCTCAGCCGTTACTTTCCTTTCCATGTCCCAAAACGGCAGGTACCCTAGGAAAGACTCGAGCATTTGGAGGACGTGCATAGGATGGAAGCTGCTAGAGACTTCTTTTCCTTTTTGCCTTCATATACTTATGCTTGTTTAGTCTTTCATTTATTTCTTTTGCTTTATTATGTTTTGGGCATATGTTTGGGAACCGATGTTTGATTCCGGTTATCCCTATGGTCATGTAATGTTTTATACATTTATCCTTGTATGCTTTGATGACACGCCATAATTACGCGTGACATTCCATTATCAAAATGGGGTGTTACACTCTTTGTACTGAATGTATTTAGAATACATGTCTTCAGTCTTCTCTTCAAACTTGGATTGAGGGAATTTATACTTGTATCCAATTGAATGTAGCCAAACACTTCAATGTAGATCTTCTTCTGATAAGATAACACTCGAATCTTATGAACATCATCTTTATCTTCAAACTATGATCATCTTGTGTCTTGTAAACATTCACTTGATTTTGCAGCAACAGTAATTGTCTTCTTGAGTTAAATCTATGAACTCTTGATCATGAACTTCTGTCTTGATTTGATGAGACAAAACCTTCTAAGTATTCTTTCCTTTAATACTTTTTGCTTGCAACTTCATACCTGAAATAAAACAGTTACAACAAAAACCAATCTGTATTGGCTTCATGATTTTTAGCAAATCATCAGCTATCAACGGATTTGATTTATTCTTTACCAGTTAGCCGTACCCTCTAGAATAGCCAATACTTTATTCATAAAGAATAAGGTGTACTGATAACCCTACAATTTTTGGTAAACTGTCAACCATCAACGGATTTGATAATGTCTTTACCTAGTATCGTTTGTCTAGGACTAGCCAACTCTTTGTCTCGAAACGAAGTGAGTTAGAACCATATAGTTTTTATCAAACTACCAGCTTTCAAGGGATTTGAGAAGTCTTTACCATAAACCGTTTGCTTATGGACTAGCCAGTTCTTATGTGTGTTAGACATGGTGAATTGAGAACCATTTGTGAAGTTTGATTGTAAATCAAACACTTAAGGCTCTTTCTCATCTTCTTCCTCTTGCTCCAAATCCTTGATTTGTTGTTTAACCATTCTAATCAACTCCAAAGCACCAACAGACTCATCTGAGACTTCCAATTGTTGTTCCAACATTCTTTCCAACAATATTCTCTCAAATGGATATCTCTTCTCTTGTAGCATATAGTAAGTAACATCATCTATATCCAAAATATGTAGCCACATGACCTATAATTTCTCCAATAACTAGGAACCTGATTCTCTAATTCCTTCAACATTTTCTGATCACAGTTGTGTGGTTCATACATGAAGATTAATTCATTATACAATAGTGATACCTCAGTTTTACCTGCACTGGCTTCTTGAACTAACCTGAAAAGATCTTGAATATCTTGTATGTCAAGACTATGAAGAATATCTTCTAACAGCGTGAACATTTTTGTTGTGCCATCTATTCTTAATATTCCATGAGCTTCCAGTCCTTGATCCATAGTATATATCTGTCAAACTCGCATGCTTTTACCATGAACAGTTGACTTAGTAAACGTGCGTACATATTAAAACTTTCCTTTTATAGCATGAACACGTGTCACGATTAGTAATTATAGAATTATGTACGTATAATTACATGATAAGTATTAAGTATGTGTTAGTACACGATAATTATTAACAATAATAATTATAATCACGAACATGAAATCATGAACGTTAAAATCACGAACACGTAATTACGTGCTTAATTAATATAATACCATTAATATCGTTACATACAAGTATTTAAATATAACACGAACAATTATAACACAAAAATACCATCATACGAAAATGTAAAATTATAACACGGGAAAAACTTCGGGTTTTTCCCTTGTGGGCCTTACATGCCGCGACACAAAGAAGAAAGGGAGGGCTCAAGCCCACTTTTGGTTTACTTAAGGGAAACTAAAAACACAGAGTTTTTCATAAACATATTTTTATAGAAAAGTTGAAAACCCTAGCCCTTGGTGACTCCTTCGCCGCATCATCAACACAAGAACAAGAGGCATTCATTTTTTATTTTTGATCTTTTTTTATTGGTTCGTGTTCGTGTTATTCTCCATCACACAAGGGTAAAACATTAAACCTTGATCTTTAATTATTTAATTTAATTATGTTTTATGTTAGATATTTAAAAACAATTAAATAAAACATGTTATAAATTTAAATAAACATGGGAAAGGGTTCGTTTAGCTTGGTTTTGTGGTTCGGCAGCCAACCGAGAGTCGAATGACTCTCGATGTCCCTTTTTAGCCACATCCGAGAGCACCTAAGAGGCTCGGTGTGGTTCTCGGCGCAACAGCAGGCACCACCGGCTTAAGCCGGTTTCTGCTTGGGTCGAATAGTGGGAACGACGAAGGCAGTAGGGGGAAACCACCGGCCTGCACCGGTGGGATCTTTGTGCTGGCAGTGGGTAGCCACGGCGCAGCAGCGGCAGCAGCCGCCGCTGTTGGCAGCGCAACCGCCACCGCAGCCGCGGCTGTGGGTGGTGGTTGGTGTCGGGTGTTTGGTTGGTCCGGTTCAGGGGGTTTCCGGTCCGATTTACGGCGTGTCTAAATTAAATTCACGGGTCCGGTTCATGACTAAAATTATAAAGTATTTTGGTTTTACAAGTTATTATTTTTAACAAGATATTAAATTAACTAAACATGACTTATAATTAATTTAATTAAATCATGGACTTAGGTTAATTATTATTTATTAAATAATACATGTTTTAACCTAAGTATTTATTTATTTAATTTAGACTATAGTATTAATTAATTATTTAAGACATGAAATATAATTAAATAATAAACATGACCTAGGTTATAATTAATATAATATTAATACACATTTTAACCTAAGTATTTTATACATCTTAATTTAATTAAATCATTCTTATATTTAATTAAATCATATAACCTATAGTTTATTTAATCAACATGATATTATTAATAAACTATACTATAATCACATGACTTATGTTATTTAACCAGTAAACTTAAGCTTATATTGTTAGCTTATTAATCCAACTTAATTCTAAATATGGAAACTTTTTAATTCAGGAAACTTACTATTTTTAGAAACTTTCTATTTTTAGAAACTGATCTATATTACGAAGCTAATCTATTTTTGGAAACTTTCTATTTTTTGGAAACTTTCTATTTTAGGAAACCTGCTATTTTTAGAAAGTTACTTATTATTACACAACAAGTATAATAATACAAGAAATACAAGTAATACTTAATCAGACTACATAGAATACATGATAAACACAAAATAACATTAAAATCAGTAAAACGAAACAATAGCATACAAAACTAGCTAAGACACGATATATAATCAGTTAAGTACTCAGTAAACAGAATACTTATACATGTATCCTATTTATGTAGCATTAGTCAGATCGAAGTAGGACTTCCATTCTTTCGTCTTCTTTGTTCACTGGACATAAGGTACGGATTTCCCGTCCTTTCAGTATGGACATTCTTTCTTTATTTGGATTCTCCGTTTCCAGCCAATTGTTTTCCCAGTATTGTTTTATATGTTTGATACTTATGTTAGTTTACGAGCCTAAGCCATATACATGCATGACCAGTGTCACCTAGTAATGGAGGTACCATAACCATAACATTGGAGGCACCAGTGTTATGACTTCCCCACGAAGAAGTGATTGCTCGTGGCGTCCCTTTTTAGCTTTGGCCATTATATTATATTATCATGTGGGGCGTATGGGTGCATCCTAGTTACATGTTTACTAGTAATATCATAGTGAATGTGATGTGTGCCTTGCATCCTTCACTAGGAGTTGATCCCTCCTACCTAGACTATTTAATTAGAGGCAACCCCTCTAATTGCATGACGAGGTCTCCCCTCCAAGTATTCATGCACACTAGAACCTCATGACCTATATAGGCTATTTGGCTAATTAATACAGATTTTCATAGAGACATAAGTCTTTTCAAACTATAAAACTAGTTTTATGAGCATGAATCCAGATTGCTTAGAACTTATATTATTCCGCTGCTATTAGTCTTATATGCTTATGTTATTCCATGCTATGCTTGCATATCCGTGCACTGAGCATTATGCTCAGCCGTTTTCCTTTCATGTTCCCCAAATGGCAGGTACTAAACGGTGTTCGTAGACTGTAAGCGTACGTGCATATGGATTGGAAGCTATCTAGCCTTCTCTACATTATGCATTTCATCATACATTTTGCTACTTATTTCTTTGGAAATTGTTTAGCCCTTTTCCTTTATAGTACTTACGTTTGTGTGTGATGAGCTTATACTTGGGGTACCGATATTTGTTTCTGGTATTTCCTTTCATGGCCATTTAATGTTTTTAAGATATTTACCTTGTATGCTTTGATGACACGCCATAATCACGCGTGACATTCCATTTACCAAAATAGGGTGTTACAATATCCATCTAGAAATGGATGACTTCTTCCCAAAAATCTCTGTGTCTATACATTGATCTTCAAAATTTACTATCTTCAAGTACTTTCTTATGCTCTCATCATCATCACTATCTTCTGTTGTTGATTTAGCCTTTTTTTGGCTTCTAGCTTCTTCTTTGTTGATCTTTTCCTCTTAACACCCTTGGAGGTTCCTTCAAATTCCATTGAACCTTCCTCCAAATCTGTATGTACCGTTCCTTTAGTATGTACCGCTTGTACATTTTCAGTCTTATCAACACTTTGAGCTTTATCTCCTTCATTCATTCTTTGAGCAGTCTCTGTCTCTTTTGAACTTACCTGTTCCTTTCTACTGTTCCTCACATATGTAGCCGTGATAGGTGGAGATGTTCTTGTATGTCCAGCAGTACTTGACTCAAATCTAGGAGCACTTCCAAATTGTCTTTGTTGTTGCAGATGTCTTTTGGCTTCTTCAACAGCTAGCCTATCTGCTTCAGATCCAATCTGAACAAAATTCAATTTAGATCTCTTGTGTTTTTCATACAAAGCCTTGATTTCTTCCAAATTCTTTCTGACCAAATGAGCATGAGTGAAATGCTTAACTTTCTTGAGAAAAGCCATCATTTGATTCCTAATCTGCATGGTAGTTGGAAGCTTAATCCTTTCTCTTCATCTTTTCTCAGCAAGGAATCTTTGTTGCTCCCTTACTAGATCATCAATCAATTTTGCTTTTTCTTCTTCATTATAAGCATCCCTTTCTTCAGCTATCAATGAGTCTACAAGAATCTCACTTGCATGTTAATAAGTGTGAAAACACTTATCCTTTTACCACTTATTTCCAATAATAACAAGACCAAAACGTGTATTTTATGTCGTAAAAGTCGTAATTATGCGTGGTTTGTGTTTTTATTGTGATTTAGGACCAAAAGATGCAAAACGAAGAAAACATGGGCTATCACGGGCTTTTATCAAAGAAAAAGACTAAAGACGAAGTCGAAAGATCGAGAATGCAAAAAGAACGGAAGTCCAAGGCCAATTCTGAAGATTTATCGAAGAAAAAGTCTAAAGACGGAAGTTTAATAAAATCGAAGAACTCAAGTCTAATTATAGAAGAAAATTATAAGACAAGTTCAACTTATATCGACAAATCCCGAGACGACGTCGAGAAAGACAAAGAAATTAAGTCGAGTCGAGACGAGAAGAAATAAATAAGATAGCTTAAGCATGTAATCTCCCCACCTCCTATAAATACCCTCCTAATATGTCATTAGGAGGGTGTTAGGTGTTTTTAGTTTTAATAGTTATAGTTTAATTTTTTAAGTGCTTTTAATTTTTCTCTCTAGTTTTCCTTAAAAACCTGTTCTTGTAATCTTTTGATATTCATCTTGAATCAATCAAGCTTATTTTCTTAATTCTCATTCTACCTTTCTTAATCTTTTTCTTAATCTTGATAATCATGTAGTTAATCTCATCTCTTTGATTAAGTGATTGTTTTATTCATGTGATTGATCTTGTGGTATTTGATCTTCTAGTGTTTGGCTTATTTTTGATTAAGTTGTTTTGATAGATTAATAGAGTTGCTTAATAGTTGATTTTAAATGTTTTGATTATTTAGTGTTTTTATAGTTTTTAATTGGTGGCTTATTTTGTTCTTCTTAAAACTTATTTGGTTAAAGTTTTGGTCAATTGCTTGTTTGGTTCATGCTTATTCGTAGCTTATTTCTTAAATTTTGTTGTTACTGATTAATTGTGTCTGTGTTGTTATATTTTCAGAAAAGGGTTTTAAACTCTGAATTCATCCTTTTTCTGAAATTGCAATTATTCAGAAATTCCCTTTTCTCTGAATTCATCATTTCTATGAATTCATCATTTTTCCTGAAAAGTTTATTATTCCGAAAAAGCTATCTTTTCTGAAAACCTTCTTTTTCCGAAAATTCAATTTTTCTGAAAATCTCTTTTTTTCCGAAAACCCATTTTTTCTGAAAAGTCTGTTTTTTTCAAAAATATCCTTTTCTCTGAAAATCTTTTTTTTTTCCCGAAGAAATCTCTTTTTTTTGAAAAGGCAGTTATTCTGAAGAAACCTCTTTCTCTGAAAACACCATTATTCCGAAAACCAAAATTTCTCTGAAAAGTCATTTTTTCCGAAAATGTCATTTTCTATGAAAAGTTCATTATTCCGAAAAATCCAATTTTTCTGAAAAGCTCTTATTCCGAAATCATCACTTTTCCGAAAACCCATGTTTTTCCGAAGAAACCTCTTTCTCTGAAATGACCTTTATTCCGAAGATACTATTTTTTCTGAATTGTTGCATTTTTCCGAAGAACCCATTTTTCTTAATTGTGTCTTTATTCCGAAGAAACCATTTTTCTGAAAAGCTTGTTATTCTGAAGAAACCATTTTTCTGAAATTCCAATTTTCAGTCTTAGTTTAATTAGTAATTTTCTGAATTGTTTCTATTTTCCAAACTTTAATTTTTCCCGCCTTTTTACCTAGCATTGTTTTAACTTGTTTTATCTTAGATTAAATTTTCAAGCTTTCAACGACATTTTTATTTTTAGTTAAAATAGATAACTTTTCCCTATTTATTATTCCTCCAAGAATGACTGAGTCGCACTTTCAACTTGTAATCAATTCGAAAAAATCGGTTTAACGAACTTTCATACGAGCTTAAAAACCTTGTATTAAATGGCGCCGCTGCCGGCTCTTTTCGTTAAGATTAACGCTTTTTAGTGAGAGACGCGTTGGATTTTGGGATCTGTTCATCTTTGAACGTTATTTTCCTTGCTTTAAAAGTTTCAAAAATCCATAAAAATTAAAAGTTTTCAAAAATACAAAAAAATAGAAAAAAGACATAAAAAACGAAAAATATTTCTTGTCTATTTTTCTAATCCTTTTGTAGGTGTGCATGCGTACTCGTGCTCGTAAGAAGAAAGCAGCTCAAGCCGAAGTCATTACTCCACCTATTGTCACCATGGACAATCAACCAATGATCGAGCTTTTGCAATCGCACGTAGAAGGCAACACCGATGCTATTGTCATACCCGAGATTGGAGCCAACAACTTTGAGCTTATATCCGACTTCATTCAAATGGTCTCTGCTCAACCCTTCTTGGGGCGTTCAATTGATGATCCTCATGACCATATAAAAAGGTTCCTACAACTCACTAATATGGTTAAGTATAATGGGGTTTCACAAGAGGTAATTCGCTAGCAACTTTTTCCTTTCTCCTTAGAGGGACAAGCCCGACATTGGCTTGATAAGGAACCGCCACAAAGTATTCTTACGTGGACGGATTTACAGACCAAATTCATCAACTACTTTTTCCCACCCTCACGTACTACCGCTTTGCGGAATGAAATCATTACATTTGAACAAAAGTACGGTGAGACATTTAGTGAATCTTGGGACCGTTTTAAGGAACTTTTAAGAAAGTGTCCACAACATAGTTTAACAAAAGTACATCAAATCAATACCTTTTACAATGGTTTAAGCATGAATGACCAAGATTCACTAAATAGTGCCTCGGGGGGTAACATCTTGGTTAAGTCTTCTAATGCCGCTTGGGATATTATTGAGAACAAGTCTAGAGTGCAAACCAAGAGTAGGGGAGTCTACTCCCACATGCTTAAACAATGAGAACACTGTTGTGTAGGGGGGACTTCTATCGAAGTAAGTGGTTTTTCCATGAATTTGTTCTCATTTTTACTGGAAAATTTGATTTTTCGACATTTTTCAAAATATTTAATCTATTTTGGCCTTGTAGCTTTCCTTTGTTATCGTTATTTACTTTCTTTTCTAGAATAAAAGTTTAATAAAGTGGTTTTAAATTTTTCAAAGTCGTGAATATTTTGACTCAACCCGAGTTTACTTATCTAAGTTTACTCTAGCTAGTATCCTTAACATGTTTAAATCAAGTTTTTCTAGGCTTTTATATAGGGAACTTTAAAACGCGAAAGTCTTAACTCTCACGGGTTAAGAACAAGAACTTTTCGCAAGTTCCTATAATTGATCCTAGAGAGTCGTTTATCAAGGGAACTTTAAAATGCAAATTCTAAACAGAAAAAGTCTAAGAGTTTGCAAGATCCTATAGACGGCTCGAAAACCCAAAACTTTGATTTAATTGGCTAAGCATCCACGAGTCTCATTCCTTGAGATTTTAAACTGTGGAGGACGAGAGATGATAGAGTCAATTAAAAGTTTCGTATTCTTTCGTGAATTTATGTGAGTTAATTATGAGCCTATTCTCCCATCGCTTGTTAATAAATTTATCTGCAATAAATAAGGTTGTACGATTTGAAAAGTTACTTAGCTTCTAGCCCAAGATCGTTTAAAAGTTGCTCGGTATTAATTAGAGTTCATAGCCAAGGCATAACTTATTGAAGCGGGATGCGAATATTGGCGAGTCCGAAAAGGCCCTAACAAGGCATGAGGGCTACATTTTGTTGCTAAAGATCCAAAAGTGATTTGAAGAATCATTTATCAAAAATCAATATGAAGGATCGAGACACATGACTAAAAGCAAAAAAACTCCCCTAAAGATCATGGAGAAGTCTATCCGAAAAGACCCTAGCAAGGTATGAGGATAAATAGATCCAAGTCCTAAAAGGAGGCGGATCGTTGTATATCAAAGTCCAAAATAAAGATTGGAGAAATGAAGAAGTCGTGGTCCAAATATGAAGAATCTCTCAAAAAGTTCAAGTGAAGAAATTCCTATTATGAATAGAAGACCATTATTTCATGAACGTCTCTCAAGATTCAAAGTATGAAGTCGCTGCCAAATATCGGTCCGAGAAAGGTCTCAAATCGTGAAGCGAGTTATGCCAAGATATGAACTTTATAAGGTCCCGAGAAGCAGTTTTAAAAGATTTTGTCCTTTAGCTAACTATTGATTAAATCGTCCCACTTTATTTTCAGCCTAAATAACTATCGAAATAAGTCAAACAATGCATCCTCGTGATCATTCAAGACACAATTAAAATATAAGAGATACACCTAGGAATAAGGGAGTCTAAATAATTGGCCCACATGAATTCGTGTTAGTTTGCTAACTTATAATAGCAATGATCTCGTTTTTAAGCTTTGTTGGGAAACGTGAAACTTGAGGATGATAAACGTTCATGGCAGCCAAAACCCAATGTAAGTCTTTGATTTCTTTACTTGTTTTTATCTTTTTATTTTCCTCAAATGTTTAGTAATCAATACAGGCCAAGGTGGGTTATCTATGATGAAAAATGTAAACCGTGCTTTGAAATTGGTGCATTGCATGAGGACATTGCAATGGTCAAGTGTAGGGGATTTAATAAGTGTGAAAACACTTATCCTTTTACCACTTATTTCCAATAATAACGAGATCAAAACGTGTATTTTATGACGTAAAAGTCGGAATTATGCGTGGTTTATGTTTTTATTGTGTTTTAGGACCAAAATATGCAAAAGGAAGAAAACATGGGCTATCACGGGCTTTTATCGAAGAAAAAGACTAAAGACGAAGTCGAAAGATCGAGAATGCAAAAAGAACGGAAGTCCAAGGCCAATTCTGAAGATTTATCGAAGAAAAAGTCTACAGACGGAAGTTTAATAAAGTCGAAGAACTCAAGTCTAATCATAGAAGAAAATTATAAGACAAGTTCAACTTATATCGACAAATCCCGAGACGACGTCGAGAAAGACAAAGAAATTAAGTCGAGTCGAGACGAGAAGAAATAAATAAGATAGCTTAAGCATGTAATCTCCCCACCTCCTATAAATACCCTCCTAATATGTCATTAGGAGGGTGTTAGGTGTTTTTAGTTTTAATAGTTGTAGTTTAATTTTTTAAGTGCTTTTAATTTTTCTCTCTAGTTTTCCTTAAAAACTTATTCTTGTAATCTTTTGATATTCATCTTGAATCAATCAAGCTTATTTTCTTAATTCTCATTCTACCTTTCTTAATCTTGATAATCATGTAGTTAATCTCATCTCTTTGATTAAGTGATTCTTTTATTCATGTGATTGATCTTGTAGTTTTGATGTGGTGGATGTTTTGAGCTTATTGTGGTATTTGATCTTCTAGTGTTTGGCTTATTTTTGATTAAGTTGTTTTGATAGATTAATAGAGTTGCTTATTAGTTGATTTTAAATGTTTTGATTATTTAGTGTTTTTATAGTTTTTAATTGGTGGCTTATTTTGTTCTTCTTAAAACTTATTTGGTTAACGTTTTGGTCAATTGCTTGTTTGGTTCATGCTTATTCATAGCTTATTTCTTAAATTTTGTTGTTACTGATTAATTGTGTCTGTGTTGTTATATTTTCGGAAAAGGGTTTTAAACTCTGAATTCATCCTTTTCTGAAATTGGAATTATTCCGAAATTCCCTTTTCTCTGAATTCATCATTTCTATGAATTCATCATTTTTCCTGAAAGGTTTATTATTCCGAAAAAGCTATCTTTTCTGAAGACCTTCTTTTTCCGAAAATCCAATTTTTCTGAAAATCTCTTTTTTTCCGAAAACCTATTTTTTCTGAAAAGTCAGTTTTTTCGAAAATATCTTTTTCTCTGAAAATCTTTTTTTTCCCGAAGAAATCTCTTTTTCTGAAAAGGCAGTTATTCTGAAGAAACCTCTTTCTCTGAAAACACCATTATTCCGAAAACCACAATTTCTCTGAAAAGTCCTTTATTCCGAAAATGTCATTTTCTATGAAAAGTTCATTATTCCGAAAAACCATTTTTTCTGAAAAAGCTCTTATTCCGAAATCATCACTTTTCCGAAAACCCTTGTTTTTCCGAAGAAACCTCTTTCTTTGAAATGACCATTATTCCGAAGATACTATTTTTTCTGAATTGTTGCATTTTTCCGAAGAACCCATTTTTTTTGAATTGTGTCTTTATTCTGAAGAAACCATTTTTCTGAAAAGCTTGTTATTCCGAAGAAACCATTTTTCTGAAATTCCAATTTTCAGACTTAGTTTAATTAGTAATTTTCTGAATTGTTTCTATTTTCCAAACTTTAATTTTTCCCGCCTTTTTACCTAGCATTGTTTTAACTTGTTTTATCTTAGATTAAATTTTCAAGCTTTCAACGACATTTTTATTTTTAGTTAAAATAGATAACTTTTCCCTATTTATTATTCCTCCAAGAACGACTGAGTCGCACTTTCAACTTGTAATCAATTCGAAAAGATCGGTTTAACGAACTTTCATACGAGCTTAAAAACCTTGTATTACATGTAGTTCAGCTTGAATCCTATCATACTCTTGTATATTCCATTCTTGCTGCATTCTCTTAGCTTCAAGCAATTGCTGCTTTGCTGCAAGTTCCTCTTGTAACTCTTCTTCACGAATTTGTGCTTGCCCTCTGAAAGCAAATTCCTCATCATGTTCTAGTTGATTATATCTGTACATGACTTTGCTTATATCATCATCTGAATCACTTTCATTTTCAGATTCTGATTGTAACTGCTTCTTGCCCTTATCCTTTAGATTAATCTTTGGTAACTTCTTCTTCAGCTTTGAAGATCTTTCATCCGCATTAGCTTGTTGTTTAATAACAATACCTTTAGTGGGCTGTGAAGCTTGAACTTTCTTACCTTTAGTTTTATCCTTTTTGGCAAGAACTTCTTGTTGTGTCTTCTTCTCAATCTCTTCTTGTCTTGCTTTTTCAGCTGAACTCTTTTCTCTGAGATCAAGCAATACTTGAACTAAAGTCTCATCCTCTCCAAAAGGAGTTTTGACTTTCCAGTGAAGGTTGATCACCAGCAGTACTTGCAGTCGACTTAGTTGGCTTAGCAGTACTTGGGTCTTTAACAATGTCAACACTACTTGCAGTTGGCTTAGTTGGCCTAGCAGTACTTGGATCTTCAACAATGTTGACTTCATAAGTGTAAGACACACTTGCTTCTTCAATCACAAAAGTATCTCCAGATACCTTTTCTTCTAATGAAGCTATCTTCTCAACTTGTAACTCCTCAGTCTTGTCTGATCCATAACTCACTCTTGATCTTGACAGTACTTGGAAAGACTGTTTCTTGTGAAACCAGAATTGCCTTTGCGGTGCAGTTGAAGATATAGGAAATTGGACATGCTATGAGTAACAATGGTTTGCTTCTTACACTGCCATGATATGAGTCTTTTGCCTAGGAATTGACAACCTCCTGTTGTGCATTTCCTATCATAATTAGCTCCAGCATAATCACTGTCTGAGTAAGCTTCCAAATCAAAGGTTGAATCTATAGGATACCATAATCCTAAATTAGGTTGACTTTTAAGATACTTAAAAATCCCCTTCACAACATGTAGATGTGACACCTTTGGATTAACTTGGAACCTTGAACAAACACACACAGCAAATATAATATCTGGTGTTGAAGCAGTAAGATACATCAATGAACCAATCATTGACCTATATAGATGAATGTCAACATTTTCACCATGTTCATCTTTTGATAAAGACTTCTTAGCTTCAAAAGGTGTGCTTGTACTCCTTGTAAACATACATGAAAACTTTTTCAAGATTTCAGCAACATCTTTATCTTGGCTGATAAATATTCCATCTTTCCTCGGTTTGACTTGTAGTCCCAAAAAGAAAGTAAGTTCTCCCATAGAACTCATCTGAAATCTTCATTTCATCAAAGCCTCAAACTCTTCACACCATGATTTCTTGGTTGAACCAAAATAATGTCATCAACATAGACTTGTACTAGAATAATATCCTTAGAATTCTTTTTTATGAATAGAGTTTTGTCAATGGTTCCTCTCCTATATCCTGTTCTAACAGAAAATTGGATAAAGTTGCATACCAAGCCCTTGGAGCTTGATGTAGACCATAAAGTGCTTTGATAACTTTGTAGTCTCTATTGGGGAATTTAGGATCTACAAAACTTGGAGGTTGTGAAACATATACCTCCTCTGAAATAGTACCATAAAGAAAGGCACTTTTCACATCCATCTGATAGACTATAAAACTCATATATGATGCAAAGGCCAAAAATAACCTAATGGCTTCTATTCTTGCCACTGGTGCAAAAACCTCATCATATTCTATCCCTTCTTTCTGTCTATAGCCTTGAGCAACAAGCCTTGCCTTGTTCCTCACAACAACTCCTCTTTCATCCTTCTTGTTTATGAAAACCCATCTAGTACCAATAACCCTTTTACCTGAGGCAAGATCCACAAGAATCCAAACCTTTTGTAGCTTAAATTGTGTTAATTCTTCTTGCATGACATCTACCCAACTTTCTTCATCAAGAGCTTGAGAAATGTTCTTAGGCTCTACTTGTGATAAGAAACAGGCAAACAAACAATTCTGAGTATCCTTATGATTTGTTCTCTGCTGTTGTTTGACATAACTCACAAGTGCATGAGTTTCAGTATTGGTTTGAAGTTGTCTTCTGGTTTGCACAGCAGACTTGGGATTTCCAGTAATCTGAGTAGTAGGATGGTTGTTGTTGATTTCATGAGTAGGAATAGAACTAACTGGAATTTCAGTTTCCAAATTATTGAAATCAGTTACTACACCCTGCTCATCATAGGAAGCTTTGGAGAAGATTCCTTCAGCTGGACTAGCATAAATGTCTTCATCCTTCATAGCTTGTAAAATATCTTCTAATGAATCAACAAACTTTGCAGATTTTGACTTATTGCAGATGAGGTACCGCTAGTTGTAGTGTGTACTGCTGAGTGTTGTAACTCAAAAGATTCTTCTCCGGAATGCTTATTAGCAGATGTAACATTCTTTTCTTGATCTTGAAGCCTCTGAAGCTCTTGGGAGGCATGATCATTAGTTGATGGCATTGTTTACTTCTGGGGAGTAGCAGTCATAGGAGAAACAGTGTGCATACTGGGTACATAGATGTGAATATCATCATCCTAAGAGTCTGATGAAGAAGGTTCTCCTTGAGTACCTGATTTAGTTGTACCAATCTCCTCACCTGCATTGTTAGTTTGACAATCCTTTTGCACAGAATAGTAATCCATGGAATTAGTAAGATAATCCAAATCAAACATCCAAGCATAACCTATTCCTAGGACATTAGGTTTATTTTCTAAGAAATTAACATGGGCATTTTCTTCAACCTTTTTAGATGCCAAATTATAAACCCTATATGATTTACTTTGCAATGAATATCCTACAAGATATCCTGGATCAGATTTTCCATCAAACTTCCCCAAATGATCAAGAGTATTTAATATAGACACATGACATCCAAAAGGTCTTAAATAACTTATGGTTGTCTTAATACCAGTCAAAAGTTCATAAGGTGTCTTGTGTTGAGGCTTGGTCACTAAGACTCTATTTAACACATAACATGCAGTATTGATTGCTTCTGCTCAAAATGTATTTGGCAAAAGAGAATTAGATAACATAGTTCTAGCAACCTCAATTAGTGTCCTATTCTTCCTTTCAGCTACTCCATTTTTTGTGGAGTCCTAGGATTACTAAATTGTCTCTTGATGCCTTTAGACCTAAAAAAATCATCAAATTCAGCATTCTTGAATTATGTCCCATTATCTCTCTTAATGATTAAGACTTGTTTAGTGAACTGCTTTTCAACTAAAGTGATAAAATCCTTAAGTAATTCATTGGTTTCACTATTAAGAGCTAAAAAGAAAACCCAACTGAATCTACTATAATCATCAGTTATAACTAGGCAAAAGGTCTTATGACTAATGCTCCTGATAGAAACTGGACCAAAAAAATCCATATGCAATAGTTGCAAAGGTTTTGTCACAGAATTTACAGTCTTGGTCTTACAAGAGGTTCTATGTTGTTTACCTTTTTGATAAGCAGTACATGTGAAATCATTTTAAAAAGATTTGTTAGGTAATCCTCTAACCAAATTTCTATTCACTAATCTATTATGATTCTTGAAATTCACATGACCTAACCTCCTATGCCATAAATTAGACTCATCATTAGAAGCCTTAGCTAGCAAACATGTAATTCCACCTGTTGGGTAATAGTATGAAGATTAAAGGTGTACATGTTTTCTTGCCTGGGTACCATAAGTAGTACTTGAGATTCTTTAGGCATCTCAAAGTCTTTAAAGAGCACCAAGCAGTCTGTATCTGTAAACATAATAAGTGTGAAAAAACTTATCCTTTTATCACTTAATTATAATAATAACCAAGCCAAAACATGTATTTTATGTCGTAAATGTCGGAATTATGCGTGGTTTGTGTTTTTGTTGTGATTTAGGATCAAAATATGAAAAGGGAAGAAAACACAAGCTTTCACGGGCTTTTATCGAAGAAAAAGACAAAAGATGAAGTCAAAAGATCAAGAGTGCAAAAAGAACGGAAGTCCAAGGCCTATTCTGAAGATTTATCGAAGAAAAAGTCTAAAAACGAAAGTTTAATGAAGTCGAAGAACTCAAGTCTAATTAATGAAGAAACTATAAGACAAGTTCAATTTGCCCATCGACAAATCCTGAGACAAAGTAAAAAAATCGAAGAATCTAGAAGACGAAAAGACGTGAAGAAGAAGAAAGGAACAACACATGATAATCTCCCTATAAATAGAATCCTTGACCTCATTTGTGAGGTGTTAGCTAATTTGACCAAATTAGTCTCTCCATTTTATTTCATGCTCTTTTCTTAATTGTCATTTTAATACTTGTCATTTATTTTTCAAGATCATTCCAAGTAAGTCTTTAATTTTGTGTATTGAATCTTAATCTTTAATCAAGTTTTAATTAATCTCTCATTCTACCTTTCTTGTTGATTTAATCTTTATGCTTATTTGCTTATTGTTATGCTTATTTGATTGTTCCTTATGTTTTTATATGTTTGATTGTTATAGATTATTGTGTTTGGTGCTTATTGTTTGATATTGCTTATTTTAATTATGTGTTTTTAAAAGTTGTTTTATAAAAAGTTGATTTTTATTATTTAGATTAATTAGTGTTTTTCAAGTTTTTTAATTTGTGGTTGAATTAGTTTTTCTTAAAAATTGTTTAGATTAAGTTTTGGTAGATTGCTTATTTGATTTTAGGTTATTCGTGGCATATTCCTTGTTTTTAGCTAATATTGTTTCTGTCCATCTGATCTTTAGTATCTTCGGAAAAGGGTTTTGACATTCCGAAATAATACCCTTTTTCCGAAGATTGTGTATTCCGAAAATTTCCTTTCATATCAGCTTTTCCGAAAATTTGTATTTATCCGAATTAGCATTTTCTCTGAATTTATTCATTTTTCCGAAATTATTCATTATTCCGAAAAAGGGCGGTTTTTCCGAAATAGTGAGTTTTTCCGAAAACATCTTCATTTTTTCAAAATAGTAGGGCATTCCAAAGAAGTTGATTTTTCCGAAGATTCTATATATTCCGAAGATTGCAGTTTATTCCGAAGATTATATTTTATCCGAAAATCTTAGTTTTATCCGAAGAAATAGATTTCTCCGAATTAGTTTAATTTATCCGAATTTAGTCTCTTTTTCCGAAGATTTAGTATTTTTCCAAAAAAGGTGTTTATTCCGAAAATATTTGTTTTTTCTGAAATAGTTAGTTTACAATTTTGATTTTATTTTATCTTAGATTTATTTTCAGTTTTAATTTTTATTAAGTTTTCAAATTTACTTTTCGTCAAGCTTTAATTTTTCGCCATTTACTTTTTAATCAATTTTAGCTTTATTTACTTTGCCATTTACGTTAAAATTTTGCAATTTTATTTTAAACAACGGCCAGAATTTCTTCTTTTCCACCAAAAGACGACCGAGTCGCATGTTTAACTGTAGTCAATTCGAATAGAGTCGAGACGATTTCAACTTAATAAAATTCAGTTATTAAAATGGCGCCGCTGCCGGCTCTTTTCGTGAGGATTAACGGTTTTCTGTGAGAGACGCGTTGGATTTTGGGATCCGTTCACTCGTGAACGTTATTTTTCGTATCAAAAATTATCAAAAATCCATAAAAATTAAAAAAAATTTCAAAAATCCAAAAATATAAAAAACTTATAAAAAGCATTTATTTTTCAAAGTTTTGCAACAAAAAGATTTTATTTTTAAAAGTACATATATACTCTCTATTTCTTTGGTATCTTTTTCTTTTTCTTTTGCAGGTGTATGCGTACTAGATCTTCATCTAATTTTGAGCCTGAGACTCTTGAAGATTTAGATATGGCTGGTGTGCACAACAATAATAACCCACCTCACCTCAACATGAATAATAACAACCATCTTCCTCAACCCGACCTTCGTACAATGGAGGAGCTTTGTCAACCTACGATGAATGGACGCGGAGGACCGATTGCGCCGATGCATATCACGGCTCTAGAGTTTTCGTTGAAGCATCACATGATCCAACAAGTTCAAAACACTTGTCCATTTCGCGGATTGCCGGATGATGATGCCAACAAACACCTCGACAAATTCATTACCGTAACTCAAAGCATGAAGTTGCCCGGTGTTACCATGGATTTTCTTCGCCTTCATCTATTTCCACACACTTTATCCCACCATGCCGAAAAATGGTTTGATCGTCTTCCGAAGAATTCAATCCATACATGGGACGAAATGACTCAACGATTTTTGTCGCGCTACTTTCCACCATCCATGGTCACTAGTCTACGGAATCAAATCAGTGGTTTTACACAAGAACCTGATGAATCACTTTTCGATGCTTGGGAATGTTATAATGTTTTGATCGATCGATGTCCTAATCATAATATTATCCCCGTCACTTTGATTGATACTTTCTACAACGGTTTAACTTTTCGTGATCGTGATACGATTAATGCAGCCGCCGGTGGCACATTTATGAAAAGAAGACCCGAGGAGTGTAGAGAGCTTATAGAGAACATGACTACTCATCACAAAAATTAGGATTCATCCGCATCTTCAAGGAATAACCCGAGAGTCAATGTTTCTTATACTTCATCAAACCCCGAGATGACTGAACTCACCCGCATGATGGCCGAAATGAACAAAAATATCCAACTCATGGCTACGAATCAACTACAACAAGTTAAAGCTGTAGCACTTTCTTGTGAGATCTACGGCGGTCCTCATTCATACACTGATTGTCCTTCTACTCATGACAATCCGGAAAACGTGTATGCGGCTCATGGTAACTATTCAACGGAAAGCTATCAAGCCCGACCTCAAGGTGATCGTAACTTGCTAAGTTATCGTTCCAACAACTTTCTTTCACCTGGTTTTTCTCCTCAAAACCACAACCCCAACACCTACAGTCGAAGCAATCCAAACCCACCTCGAGCTTCTAATCCCTATGACCCACCCGCTCCCCAAGCTCTACCCATCACTCCACCCACGACTTATGATCATGATGTTGAAACTTTCATGAGAACCCAAGGAGAGGTAGTTAAGAATCTTCAAAGCCAAATCATCAACTTGAAAGGAGATATCACTAAACAAGGGAATGATATTCGCACCGAGCTTAGACATGATATGCAAACCTCTTTAAGCAATCAAACGAATGATTTGAGGAATATGATGGCAAGTTTCTTCCAAACCACTCAACCCTCAACTTCGGGCTCTCTTCCTTCGAATACCGTCACCAACCCAAGAGCGAATGTGAGTGCTATTACTACACGCAGTGGAGAAACTCTAGTAGGACCATCTACCCCTCCCCCCGCTATTCCATCTACACCTCCTCCACCCCCATTTATCCCTCCTACTTCCATGCCTAGTACTAGTTCTACATTACCGTCTCCACCTCTTACGGAAGAAGTATCAAAGAAAAACCCTTCACCATCCCCACCTTCAACCTCTAAACCTTCTACTTCTCAACCTTCACCTTCTACACCTACACCACCTAAACCCAATATCCCTTATCCTTCTCGGTTAGACAAGTTCAAATTGCTCACTAAAGAGGATGCTCAAGTTACTTCTTTTTTGAAGACGATCTCCCAACTGAATTTCAACATTAGCCTTGTTGAAGCACTTGTCCAAATGCCGAAATTTATGAAAGTATTCAAGGAATTGCTTAGTAAAAAGGAGAAGATGGCCGAGTTTGTTAATACTCGATTGAATGAGAATTGTTCTGCAGTCCTTTTTAAAGAACTTCCGAAAAAACTTGGAGATCTCGGTCGTTTTGTGCTACCATGTACTTTTAACCAAACCGAAGAATTTACTGCCTTAGCCGATCTCGGGGCAAGTATAAATTTGATGCCATTAAGTGTTTGGAAAACGTTATCATTACCCGACCTTACACCAAAAAAGATGACTCTTGAGCTAGCAAATCGAACTCTCGCTTACCCCGTTGGTATTGCCGAAGATGTGTTTGTTAAAGTTGGTACCTTCACTTTTCCGGTCGACTTTGTTGTTGTTGATTATGAAATGGACCCTCGTATTCCGTTAATACTTGGATGGCCATTCTTGAGAATCGGAAAAGCTTTAGTCGATGTTGTCGAAAGTGAACTAATCTTAAGGGTCGGGAATGATCAACAAGTTTTTAAGATTGGAAAGATCACAAACAAATTAAATGGAAGAGAATCGGCAAATATGATTAATGTGCTTCAAGACGAGCTTGATACAACTACTTGTGAAAGTACAAAGCTTGTAGATTTTGTCGTCTACAACAATCCTATTTTCAAGCCTATTTATGATAATCCACTATTCCAAGATGATATGGATGATTCTTTCTCCAATTTGGATCCTCCACCAATATATGATGCTCCACCAATCTATGATGAAAATTCTAGTTCCATTGTGGATGATTATGATAATTTTGCTTCAGAGTATAAAGACATGCCAACATATGATGACTTTGATGATGTTTATACTCTTTTGATTGATTCTTCACATGATGACCTTGTTCCTACTTTTGATGAAGATCCTCCACCAACAATGCTTGATCCTACTTTGGATGACTACTCATTTCAGGAAGATTTTGCCACTTTTCTCAATACTTACTTCCCCAATGAGAATGATTCTCCTCCTTTGGACTTTGATTATGGTCTTTATCCTTCTTCGGATATTAAGAAACCCGTTTCAAAGGAGAAGAAGCCGGACGACACCGATATACGTAGTACCTATGTCTTGAGACCTCTTTGTCCACCTTCCGAGGATGAGATTGTGCGATTTATGAGCGGATATTCTTCAAGGTCTACTGAGCCTGAGTGTTATTTTCCCCTAAAGGAAAAGGTGTTCGATCTCGGTATTGCAATTTTTAAGCCATCTCAGTATCCATCTGATGAAATAAAAGGAAAGATTTTTGGAACTTATGGAGATATGCTTGCACCTCATCACACTCTCTACCACCATGCTCAATCTCTGCTTAAGGGAACCTTGCCTATTCTTCTTTTGCTTGCCTTGTTCGCCTTAAGCTTGTGCTACTTGATGGATGTAAACCATGTATTTCATCCCGGTGGATGTTCTTCAAGCTTCTTACCATGTTAATCAAGGTCGAGTCAGGCTCACGACTCGGTTAACAAAAACAAGCGCTTCTCGGGAGGCAACCCGCAGTATCTATCCTTTTTCTCTATTTTTATAATAAGTGTAGGGGGAGACCCGAGTATGTGTTTGTTGTTTTCTTTCTTATCATCTACAGGGATTCGAGCTTTCAAAGATACATTCTTGATGACTTTTGACGACCCGTGATTCCGTGTACCCGTCTTCTCGGTTCTATCCTAAACTCTTTTGATTCACTATTTTATATTCTTCATTATTAAAATAGGAATCACTTTAGTTTTCCTTTCCTTAGGAAGATTTTAACAAACGTGCACAATGTCCTAAGTGTAGGGGAGGTTACTTCCACATGCTTAAACATTGAGGACAATGTTTATATTAAATGTAGGGGGACTTCTATCAAAGTTAAGTGGGCTTTTCCTTGTATTTGTCCTCATTTTAACCGAAAAATTGATTTTTCGACATTTTTCAAATTTTTTTATCCATTTTGGCCTAGTTGTATTTACCTTTGTATAGTTATTTTCTTTCTTTGCTAAAATAAATTTTAATAAAGTGGTTTTAATTTTTAAACGTTGTGAATCTTTTGACTCAACCCGAGTTTACTTATCTAAGTTTACTCTAGCTAGTATCCTTAACGTGTTTAAGTCAAGTTTTGCTAGGCTTTTATATAGGGAACTTTAAAACGTGAAAGTCTTAACTCTTACGGGTTAAGAACAAGAACTTTTCGCAAGTTCCTATAATTGATCCTAGAAAGTCGCTTATCAAAGGAACTTTAAAATACGAATTCTAAAACTTGAAAAAGATGCAAGATCCTATAGATGACTTGAAAACCAAAAACTTTGATTTAATAGGCTAAGCATCCACGAGTCTCATTCCTTGAGATTTTAAACTATGGAGAACGAGAGATGATAGAGTCAATTATAAACTTGGTATTCTTTCATGAATTTATGTGAGTTTATTATGAGCTTTTTCTCCCATCGCTTGTTAATAAATTTAATTGCAATAAATAAGGTCGTACGATTTGAAAAGTTACTTAGCTTCTAGCCCAAGATCGTTTAAAAGTTGCTCGGAATTAATTAGAGTTCATAGCCAAGGCATAACTTATTGAAGTGGGATGCGAAGATTGGCGAGTCCGAAAAGGCCCTAACAAGGCATGAGGGCTACATTTTGTTGCTAAAGATCCCAAGTGATGTGAAGAATCATGTATCAAAAATCAATATGAAGGATCGACACACACGACGAAAAGCAAATACTCCCCTAAAGATCATGGAGAAGTCTATCCAAAAAAACCCTAACAAGGTATGAGGATAAATAGATCCAAGTCCTAAAAGGAGGTGGATCGTTGTATATCAAAATCCCAAATAAAGATTGGAGAAAAATGAAGAAGTCGTGGTCCAAATATGAAGAATCTCTCAAAAAGTTCAAGTGAAGAAATTCCTATTATGAAGAGAAGACCATTATTTCATGAACGTCTCTCAAGATTTGAAGTATGAAGTCAATGCCAAATATCGGTCCGAGAAAGGTCTCAAATCGTGAAGCGAGTTATGCCAAGATATGAACTTTATGAGGTCCCGAGAAGCAGTTTTAAAAGATTTTTTCCTTTAGCTAACTATTGATTAAATCGTCCTACTTTATTTTTGGCCTAAATAAACTATCAAAATAAGTCGACAATGCATCCCCGTGATCATTCAAGACAAGAATAAATTATAAGAGATACACCTAGGAATAAGGGAGTCTAAGTAAATAATTGGGCCACATGAGTTTGTGTTAGTTTGCTAACTTATAATAACAATGATCTCGTTTTTAAGCTTGGTATGGGGAACGTGAAACTTGAGGGTGATAAACATTCATGACATCCAAAACCCTAATGTAAGTCTTTTATCTCTTTCCTTGTTTTCTTCCTTTGAATATTTTTATAATTTTCTATCTCTTTAATGTCTTGTGTTTAATAAAGGCCAAGGTAGGTTAATTATGATGGAAAATGTAAATTTTGCTTTGTAACTAATGCATCGCGTGAGGACATTGCAATGGTCAAAACAGCACCTTGTTCTTCTTATCACACATTTGTGACACAGAAAAGAGATTGAATTCATTCCATTCTTTTACAAAGAACACATAAGGTCTGAATTTCTCAAATGCATACACCACGGCAAGGAACTCCTTCTCCGTTGTAGTGTATTTTAGTTAAGCCTTGGTCCTCGTCTTGCTAGCATAGTGAATAGGCAAGAAGTGCTTTTCATGACGTTGCCCCAATACGACCCCAATAGCGTAGTCACTAGCATCACACATGAGCTCAAAGGGGAGGTTCCAATTGGGAGCAACAAGAATGGGAGCTTCGGTA
Source organism: Glebionis coronaria (assembly GCA_025667525.1). Lineage (NCBI taxonomy): Eukaryota > Viridiplantae > Streptophyta > Magnoliopsida > Asterales > Asteraceae > Glebionis > Glebionis coronaria. The sequence continues at coordinate 354,330,065 of CM046876.1, forward strand.
AGTTTCCTCTTAAGGATCTCAAAGGCTCGTACACAATCTTCGTCAAAGATAAAACGTGCCTCTTTTTCAAGAAGATGTGTAATAGGTCGAGAGATCTTTGAAAAATCCTTGATGAATCGACGATAAAAGCCCGCGTGGCCTAGGAAACTCCTAACTCCCATAACGGTTTTGGGATGAGGTAATTTGGCGATGACGTCTACCTTAGCTTGATCTACCTCAATCCCCGCTTTCGAGACCTTGTGCCCTAAGACGGTTCCACTCTTAACCATAAAATGACACTTTTCCCAATTGAGCACAAGTTTGGTTTCCTCACAACGTTTCAACATTATCTCAAGATTCGACAAACACGAAGTGAACGAATTACCAAACACGGAAAAGTCATCCATGAAAACTTCCATCGTCTTCTCGATCATATCATGAAAAATAACCATCATGCACCTTTGAAAGGTTCCCGGTGCATTGCAAAGTCCGAATGGCATTCTACGATAGGCAAACGTTCCATATGGACACGTAAACGTAGTTTTTTCTTGATCACGAGGATCGATGGGAATTTGGAAGTAACCGGAAAAACCATCTAAAAAGCAATAGAAATCGTTTCCCGCAAGACGCTCTAACATTTGGTCCATGAAGGGCAAGGGAAAATGGTCTTTTCGAGTGGCGTCATTCAATTTACGATAGTCAATGCACACTCTCCATCTGGTCACGAGTCTAGTGGGAATTAACTCGTTGGCATCGTTTGGCACAACATTCATTCCTACCTTTTTAGGGACACAATGAATAGGACTCAACCAAGGGCTATCAGAAATAGGGTAAATCATTCCCGCGTCAAGGAGTTTAAGGACTTCCTTTTTGATGACGTCGTGAATTTTGGGGTTCACCCTTCTTTGACATTGGATTGCGGGCTTGTAATCCTCCTCCATTAAGATTTTGTGGGTACAAAATTTGGGATCGATTCCCTTAATGTCGGATAACTTCCACGCAATTGCCCCTTTGTGATCCTTTAGAACATTGACAAGTGCGGTTTTTTCATCATCCGAAAGTTCCTTCGCAATAATAACCGGCAACTTGTCTCCCTCCTCCAAATAGAAATATTCGAGATGAGGAGGTAAATCTTTCAACTCGAGGATAGGTGGTTCCTCAATTGAAGATTTGGGCTCGATACTCATAACCTCCTCGGGTGGAGGAAATGGGAAATCGTTAAGAAAATCCTTGATAATCGAGAAGTCCTCATCGTTGTCGAGGTCTTCGTTACAAGTACGTGGAACATCGAATTCTTCCAACGTAAAACCACCATCTTCAAATGGAGTGAAGGTTGGTGTCGAGTTATCAAGGATAGGATCTAACATAGTAGAATTGCCACCATTTTCTTCATCACCAAAACCTAGAACTTCTTGTGAAAATTCCTCGCAAACCACGTCGATCATATCAACGAGGTTTATGGTTGAAACGGAATAAACATGAGAAATTTGAGAGTTTTGAGTTGCGTTTATAACAAGTTCCTCGTCGTTGAAACGTAAGGTGATCTTTCTAGCTTGAACATCGATCAAAGCCATAGACGTATCTAAAAACGAACGACCTAAAATGAGAGGAACTTGAGGATCTGTGGGAATATCGACAACGATAAAGTCTACGGGATAGTAGAACTTCCCCACTTTCACAAAAACGTCTTCCGCCAATCCACATGCGGGAATCGTGGAATGGTCGGCCAACTCGATAGACATTAGTGAAGGAGTAAGATTAGGAAGATTGAGCGACTTGAAGATTGCAAGTGGCATCAAGTTAATGCTAGAACCAAGATCGGCCAAGGCAAAGCATTTTTCCATATCTTGGATTGCACAAGGGATCAAAAATTTAGCGGGATCACCGACTTTTTGAGGTATGCGATTAAGATAAACCGATGAACAACTAGACAATTGGTGTAATTTCTTCTTGTTGTTCAACATACTCTTAAAGTTAGCGGCAAATCGAGGCATCATGACCAAAGCATCGGTGAAACTCACATTAAAGTGCAAATCACAAAACATTTTCATAAAAAGCTCAAATTGGTAATTGTCGCGCTCTTGGCGTTTCTCTTTCCTAAGTCTCGATGGATAGGGCAAAGGTGGTGTGGGTTGAGGCATAGGCATAGCCTTTGGAATCTCGGGTTCCAATGTTGGTAATGGGTCAACCGTAGGTGTGGCATGAGCGGTACTTCGTGGGATTAGAACATGCTCCTTTTGGACCACCACCTCGGGTTCTTCCTCAATTGCTTCCTCCGTAGGAGCAATTGGTTGAGGAGTCGATTCCTTAAGTGTCTTACCACTACGTGTGGTAATCACTTTCATCTCACCCTTAGGGTTTGATACGGTGTTGCTAGGAAGACTACTCAAAGACGGTTTACACATAATTGCCTCAAACATAGATGAGATTTTGTCTTCAAACATGGATTGCCTCTTCTCGGCTTTAATCATTTCTTGTTTAATCTCATGTTGCCCTTGTTCCATTTTTTGTTGGTTTTGTTGTAACCTAGTTACATTTCCTTCCATCTTGTTGGTATGGATTTTAAGCTCATTTGCTAACTCATTTTTCAACTCTTTCTTCAAGTCGTTCTTAAACTCGGATCTTAGGCTAATGATTTATCTTTGAATGTTGTCAAACCTAGCATCGTTCCCATTAGCGTATTCAACAAATTCATTTGGAAGATCTTTCAAAGTTTGCAAACTTTTGTTGTTGTTTTGAAAATCATTTTGATTTTTGTTTGAAACTTGATTATTAGCCCCTTGATTACCATAGTTTCCCTTGTTGTAATTGTTTTTGAAACCAACTTGATTGTTGCGATAGTTGTTGTTAGCATTTTGATTTGAACCAAAACCCGGTGGAGTCAATTGATTAGAGCGGGTAACTTGACCGTTTTGGTTGTAAGTTCCCGTGGCCGCGTAGGCACTCGAAGTGTTACCACCGTTGGTAATGCACTCGGAGAAATCATGACCTCCACCATAATACATGCATGAAACCACAACCGCTTTAGCCGTAGCGGGCGCACTTGGTTCTCCAACTTTGAACTCTTTCAAAAGACCCTTAAGCTTATCAAAGATTTTGTTTTCCAAGTTCGTCTCAATTTGGCAAGCATCGATGGTAGTAGATAAAGAAGGTGAAGCCGAAGACGAAGCCTTACGAACACTAGACGTGCTACGAGGACTATACACCTTAAATCTATTCTCAATTATCACCAAAGCTTCCTCAACCGTTTTACACAAAATATTACCACCCGCGGCGACATTAAGATAATCTCTTTCATGATCATTAAGTCCATTGTAAAACGTGTCAATTTGATGCAAGTCGGAAAAACCGTGATGAGGACATTCATGTAACATTTCCTTAAACCTATTCCAAGCCGTTGAAAAACTTTCATTAAACTCTTGTGAAAACTTTGAAATCTCGTTTTTCAAGTGCGTAGTCTTAGAGGGCGGAAAAAATTGGTTCACAAACTTAGACACGAGATCCTTCCACGTCAATATAGAATTGGGTGGCTCTTTCTCTTACCAAATTTTAGCAGGCCCCGCTAAGGAATACGGAAAAAGCATCATCTTAATAGAGTCATTAGACACATCCTTAAACTTGCAAGTGGTGGTAAGACGATTGAATTGGCGGATATGGTTGTGTGGATTGTCCTTCTCATCACCACAGAATTTTTTGTTTTGGATCATCGACAACAAACCCGTTTTCACTTCAAAATTCTCCGCAAGGATAGCGGGAATCACAATAGCCTCTCCATAACCCTCGGTGGGTGCTTGAAGTAACTCCATCATAGTACGATTCACCATGGTTGGTTCTTTCTCTACAATGGGTTCAACAATAGGAGATTCCTCACTAGAAGATGTTTGGTTTCCTTCCTTTTGACGACGTTTACGTGCCCGTCTTGCTTTGGAGCGAGTTTGCATAAACGTCACGTACAACGAGGGGATGAGCAAAGAAGATTCTTTTTGGTGTTTTGAGTTTTTCCAATTTTTTTTGTGGTTTTTGATTGTTTTTACGTTTTTGGATTTTTGTGATTGTATTAGGCAGACAAAAATCTACAAATCTCCTCCTTAATCAAATCTCTTGATTAAAGAAGCCTCAAGGAATGAAAACGATCACGTGAAGTGAACGCCTTCGATGACTTTAGAACGTTGGTGGAACACCAAACGTTCAAGAGGGTTTAATCAATGAAACCAAGAAAGTATATATGATACTTAATAATACTTTGGGCGGCAAAACCCTCGATTAGATCTCAAAATCAAATACTCACAAGCAAGCAGGGAAACGAGGCGGCGCGAAGCACTTAAGAGCCTTTTTCCTTAGGATATATTTTATAATATCCGCCTTATACCCACCTTATAGTTTGTATTTTTCAAAATCGAGCTTCACGAAAGTATTTATCTATTTTTGCCTTTTTCTTTGGTTTGATATTCGAATACAATGATTGGGTAATGACCTCCCAAGTCAAGGTTGTGATTTCTCACGTATTTGGAGTACTTGTGAATTTATTGTTCTATGTATACAATATAGTAATAGTATTCACACAAAAAAACGAAAAACCGATAATACGTATTAGTAGAGTGCTACTAATACAATTAGCTATTATAGCTATATAAAAACAACAATTGTTCAAATCAAAACACAACACGCCTCCCCGGCAGCGGCGCCAAAATGATGTTGGAGTTTTTACCACTCTTTAGGAAAAGAGGGCAAATTAGGGCAAGTATTAACAAGTGACTTAGGAAAATCACGAGTTATGACCCAAAGTGGGGATCGTTCTCAAGGAGGCTTGGTGTGTGAGTAATGAAATGATTAACTTTGTGATTATATTGATTATGAGAAAGAAAAATAGAAAAGGGATAAGAAGAGAATGACGGTCACGATGACGGATTAAACTAGGACGAAAGAGTCGTACACGTAAAACCGTAAAAGTACCAAATTTGAAAATTTACTCTAAAAATTCCTAAAAAAGTTGCAATAAATCCTAAATAATGTATTAAGAGTTTACAAGAAATCAAAAATCACCTAAACCTTTTAATTAATTGAATAATGATTTTTTAATGCTAATTAAAGCCCTAAAAATCAATTTAATTAACAAAAAGCCCAAAATGAGTTTTATCACTTTGTAAACCTCTAAAACACCCTAACTTAATTTAAAACTATTTTTGAAAATTTTAAAATTAATTAAAACTATTTAAAAACAATTAAAAACTATTAAAACTTAAAATAATTCTAGAAAATAATTAAAAGACCCTAAAAATATTTGGAAAGTTGTAAAATTCCTAATTAAGTGTCTAGAATCTAGGAAAAATATAAAACGTAGAAAATCAAACTTTTAATTTTTAATGATAAAATAATATTAAAATATTAATAAAAATCCAAAAATCCTAAAAAATTCTAAAAAGTTGCAAACTAGCTAATTTTAACCTAAATAACTCATAAATGAACTTGAAATTACCTAAATACCCTTAATGGGCCTAGAAAATGGGCTAAACCCAAAACAGACTCCTTAATGGGCCAAATTGAGCCCAAAATGAAAAAGTGGCCCAAATAAGCCCAAAAAGCACTACTTGACTCAAAATTTGATTTTGAACAACTTTTTCAACTGGCCCAAAAGCTAAAAATCTGAAATAAGCAAGCTTATACCAAACAGCTTATTCTTAATGGGCTTTTTGGCCCATTAAGCTATAAGCTAATGCCATAAGCTCAAATTAGACACACAAGCTTCTTTTGAGCTAAATAAGACTTCTGTAAAAAGAAATTTGAAATAAACCAAAGGAATAAGCCTGAAAATGCAAAAAGCAATCTACAGAAAACGACAAAATAGTCGTTTTTGAGTTCTAGGCTATCCCAAGAGCTGATTCAAATTGCAAAAGCTTTTAAATGACTTAAATAAGCTAAATCAACAAAAAGTTTTCAAATAAGCTGACTCAATAAGCCGGAAAAAGCAAATAAGCACTTATGAAAAAGTCAAATAAGTTGGTTTTCTAGCAAAAAGTCAAAGTCAGAGTCTAATAAGCTCCAGTCTAATCAAATGGGTCAAATAATGAAGATCTATCACCAAAAATAAGTTGTTGCAAATATGGCTTATTGACAAGCTAACTGAAAAATTGCACTAGCAGGGGCTAGTTTTGGGTGTTGAGTAGTGGAAACTTTTTCCACTGCTTGACTTGTTTGACTTTTTGTATTTAGTGACTTTTTTGGAGATTCAAGTTTCAACAAGGCACCCAAATGATCATTGGATCATAAGGAGTCAATACAAACAAAGAAATCAACAATCCAACAAGCCAATTGATACAGTTAACTCAAACAATCACCAGATCTGACACAGACATGAACAAATAAGCAATTGAGGTTCAAAAAGCACTTATAGCACAATTCAGCCAGCCAAACTTAACCAAATGCATACACAAGCAATATTAAACTTAAATAAGCAAGTCTAAACAGGTTTCATGCAATGATTCAAAGTTTTAAGCAAGATTCAAGCACCTTAAGTTTCTGATGAACATAAACACATGCAGTTTTATACTTTGCTGATGCAATTGACCAACAAGCTAGATTCAATCACTCAAATCTATCACATATGTTATATTAATGATGTTTAAGCAACTTTTATCCCTAAGCATGCATAAAATCTAGGTTTTACCAATCTTAGGCCAAAATCAGTCAAACTCACTTAGTTATAGCATAATGTATGATTTGAGGTTTCAAACTCAAAAACTTGCAGCAAAATACTCTCAACCAAGCATATATCAGATAACAAGCATAAAAACAACCTTCTAACAACACAATAACCAATTATGAACTCAAACAAGTAATCCCAAACACCCCTTTATCTTTTCAATCCAAAAATTAAACAAGTATAAGTGTGATTCAGTTTACCAAATGATTAATCTAGCATACTAACAACATTATCATGCAAGATTAAGCAGATTCAAGCCAACAAAACAACAAGAACACAAGTAGAGCACAAATCCACCAAAAATCTAAAATTTATCAGATTTTCAAGGTTTTAAGACAAACCTCATGGATGTACATCCACACCCACGAATGTTAGAGCTTATGTGCTAGCAAGAACAAGCACAAAGCTTCCAACAACAACCCTGCTAGGATTCAACAGAGTTAGAAGCACAATATCAAAACAGAAAGGTGACTTTGTTGGAAAATAAACTTGATTAATGCAACTTTGTTGGAAATACGTTTTACGTATTTATGAAGGATCGGTCGCTCCAACGATAATTATGTAATGGGCTCGTGATCCATTTAGTTTATGTATAGTCCATATAGCCCACATGTAGGGTGGGCTATATATATCCCCTCCTAGCATGTTAGGAGGGGTTGTTCATTTTTCATATTTGATAATTAATCTTTACTTTCTCTCTCTACTTTTCTCCCTTCTCTCCTTTCTCTCTCTACTCCTTCATCTCCCTCCTTCATCTTTCTTATGTTTATCAATTAATCAACCATCTTTATACATCAAATCCATCAAATCCATCATGTAGAATAGTCCAATAATTACGTAGACCTTCAATTGGTATCAAGAGCATGGTTAGTTTGGTTTATTCTTGTTTTTCTTTTATTGATTTTGGTGGGTTTTGATTTAATCAAGCTTTTATCTTAAAAAGTTTGTTTTTTTATGCTTTAAATCATGTCAAATCTTTAGATTTACTTACTTTTTAGATAAAAATCACAAATTTCTATACAAAAATCAAAAATTTTATTATCAAATCTTAAAAAGTTTATGTTTTTCTCTTTTTAATTTTGTATTTTTATTGATAAACCCTTTCTATTTTGATTGCATTTTTGTTTGAATTCTTTAAATTGAACTTTTAATTTTATTCTTTTTTTATTTTTTTAATCAGTTTCCACTTTAATTTTTTTTATTATTAGTTTTTCTTTTATCAGTTTTTTTATAATCAGTTTTTTTTATATAATTTTTTTTATAATTTTTTTATAATCTGTCCATCGAATCTGTTTCTCTTTTTCTTGGTTATCCAATTGTCAAGTATCAGTTTTCTGTTTTTTATAAGTTTCTCAGTCTTTCTTAGTTTTCCATTTTCATCATCTTTTTGTCCAAGAATCTCAGTCAGTCTCATCAAGTTCCGGGTGAACAAAAGTTACGGGTGCACAAAAGTTCCGGGTGAACGAATGTTCCGGGTGAACGAATGTTCCGGGTGAACGAAACTTCCGGGTGAACGAAAGTTCTGGGTGAACGAAAGTTCCGGACGAACGAAACTTCCGGACGAACGAAACTTCCGGACGAACGAAACTTCCGGACGAACGAAAGTTCTGAACGAACGAAAGTTCCGAACGAACGAAAGTTCCGAACGAACGAAAGTTCCGAACGAACGGAAGTTACGAACGAACGGAAGTTCCGAACGAACGGAAGTTCCGAACGAACGAAAGTTCCGAACGAACGGAAGTTCCGAACGAACAGAAGTTCCGAACGAACAAAAGTTCCGAACGAACAGAAGTTCTGAACGAACAGAAGTTCCGAACGAACAGAAGTTCCGAACGAACGAAAGTTCCGATCGAAGCTTCTAAATTCAAACATAACGTAAAACACTTGGACTCACACTCTAGACCTAGACTCACCTCCCTCGACCCACCCTCGAAAACTCCCTCGTCACACCCTCGTTCAAAATCTCTCGAAAAACAGACTCCAAATCACCCACCCACCTTCGACTCTAAACTCAACTCGAACCTCGACTCATCACAATCAAGTGACTCAAAATCATTTTTTTAAAATCAACTGACTCGTCTCAACTGACTCGACACACACCCTCAACTTCAAAACTGATTACACTTAAAATTGTTTACACTCACGCTGTAAAACACTCGAACAACAAAAAACCCACACTCACTCGATCTCACCACTAGCTCCCACAACCCACATCACTCGACCCTAACACAAATCAACCTCGACCCAACTCTCAACTCTCGCTCACACATACACTCGACAAAGACACCACATCGACCCAGACCCTCAAACCCTCTTTCACTCTCCCTCACAAGACTCCTCAATTTTAATCAAAAAAACTTACCCACAAACACAAACCCACAGACTCGACTCTTCATCTACACCACACCAAACACACAGAAAGACTCTACAGATGATAGAAAGACTCGATCAAAACTCTCGTCAAAACACTGAAATCAATTGACCTACCTGAGATTCTTAAAATAAAAGAACCTTGCAGCCGTGTTCTTTTCTTGTGATCTTGTAGCCGTGTAACGTGAAATCCTTTTCATATAACAAGATGGGTTTATATTACAAATTCATAGACGGAGGATTTGTGAAGTATTGAGCTTTGTGTGATTTGTGAAGAGACTGTGAGAGTTTTTGAGGGGAGAGAGAGAGTTGAATGGAAGGGTGAAGACGGAAGTTGTGTGAGAGAGAGAGAGAATAGATTGGAGTATATTAAGTGGGCGGATAAAACGAGGGTATTAATTTATTGGGACGGAGAAAACAAGGGAGTGCTATCCACGCGTTTGACTAAGGCCAGGACACGTTTGGATTATTTTTTTTAAAAACGAAAAAATTATAATATTTTTTTTAAAATTTTAATATTTTTTGAATTTTAATATTCTTGATAAATATATATATATATATATATATATATATATATATATATATATATATATATATATATATATATATATATATATATATATATATATATATATATATATATATATATATATATATATATATATATATATATATATATATATATCATATTTTGTTTTGGGATTTTTCTTTTAAAAGTTGGTTGCTTGTTCGAGTTTTAACGGTAAGACGCAAAGACGAGTCTAAGTTACAAAATTTATTTGACGTGATCAAGAATTTCTTTTTTCTTTCTTTCTCTTTCATTCTTCATCGAACTTACAATGGATTCGTTGAAAACGAAAAATCAAGAGAGAGCATCGCATTCAATGCAAAACAAAGTTAGAAAAAATGACATCACTTCATTTCAAATGCTTCAGTCTCATCTTGTCACTCTTTCGAGGATTCAAGGAGGGAGCGAATTTGTGACAATCTTTGGACAAGATCGTCATATATTCATCGACTCAATATTCACCACTTTGACCCAACTCGCCGAGCAACTCAACCATAACAACTTTAATCACTCGGCATCGGCACTCGCATATAAGGCTCTTGTGACACAACTCACGCCTTTCCTCCAATTAAATATCATCAAGCCTGAAAGTTCAGTGATTTGCCAATCATTTCTTTGAGATACACATACCGAGCTTCGAGTTTTCCGTGATACAATTTTGAAACTCATGACATCGGTCTCGTCTTCGATTTATGAATGATCTCGACTTCAGCAAGGGTATGATAATGGAGTGCAAGATTCTTCGATGCAAGAGGAAACTGGTCATACGATTGACAACTTGGAGCCTAACGATGGCAAGAGCACGGAATCAGGAGGACAACATGATACTAGTGGCACGTCAGGGAATGTTCACGAGATCTCTCTTGATGACACCTTACCTGTTTATGACGAAGAGCCTGCAAACATGGTACAATGTAATGTTGTTTATGATGTATATGTTGATGCCATGCCGCATATTGAGCATTCTGAATATAACTATGACAAACATGGGATGGAAAAGAGTGATAGAAATACCACTTCTGATTCATCCGATGTGAGTCATAATGGAGGAGAAAGTGTTCAAAATGCTAAACATCATGATAATTATCCTATAACTGCTTCATTGACTGCTTCTGATTCCAAGATTAGAGAGCTCGAAACGATTGTAGCTCAACAATCAAAAGATCTTGAGGATGCCAAACTTGAATTTTCTAAGAAAACGGACAAATTTGAAACATACTTTGAAAAACTTGAAAAGTCAAACGTTGTTCTTGAAAGAAAATTAGATCAAAAAGTTTTAGATTCTAAAGCTGAAAAGGATAATCTTTTGAAACAAATTCAGTTACTAGAGTCTAAATTGGCATCCCAAGATAGATTACTCAAAGAAAATGAAACGTTAAAAGCCCAAGTTCAGGAAAAGGTGTTTGTTATAGCTGCGTTGAAAAACGAGTTAAGGAAAAATAGAGGACCTAGTGTGGACACTAAGCTTGAAAACCATCAATCTTGGGGAAACCGCCTACAAATCAGCTCATCAGATAACCGATTGTCAGACAGCCTACTGCATTTAGATCCGAGCGACCACAATCTTCGAGACCGCGGTTTGCCTCCCAAGTTGATTTGGGTCATATTTCTAGAACAGTCACTCCACCAACTAGGCCCAATGTGACTAAATCAGTTTTAGCAAGACCTCATCACATGATTGCCCCTAGTTTCTCTAAGAATAGTTCAATGAACACGTCTAGAACTAGTTCAACTAATGTGCGCCATGATTTTGGTCAAAGGGAAGCTATTCAAAAGACACATGTAAGAGATAGCAATGTCCAACCTAGGCAGATGCCTTCTAGATTACCCAACACTGCTAACCGTAGCATGACGTCTCCTAGGAGCATCGATCAATCATCTAGGAATTACTCGGACATTAAATATGCTACTTGTAAAACATGTAGAAAATGTGTCTTTACGGCAAATCATGACTCTTGTATCAAAAAATTGCTTAATGAGGTGAACTCCCGTGCTCGACTTAAATCCCAGTGGGTTGCTAAAATCAAACCCTTTGGTAAAGATTGGCGCCCCACTGGTAGAACTTTCACTCTTGTAGGAAACGAGTGCCTTTTAACTAGGATAGTCTCCGTTTCTTCTAAGACTACTAGGGAGGAAATTGATAAAGATGATACTTCACTTAAGCCTCAACTTAAGATTTTCTATAAAAGGAAACGTTTGCCAGCTAAGATAAGTGAATCATCTACTCAGGTCGCCTCTGACACAAGTAAAGCCAACTGTGAACCCCAACGTGCTTCAAAAATAGATATCTCTAACCCATGCAAAAGTATACAAACTCCTAATGAGAATGCAGGTACCAAAGTTGATGTTCCAAAAGAACGTAGCGGTCCAATCGTTGTATACCGTTCAACTAAGGACACTCTTAGAGTTTGGTTGCTGAAGAAGCAGATATCAGAGAAACAAATGTCTCAGGGGATTCATGGTTAAGCTCCAAACAAGGACTTATAGTCACATCACAGACTATAACTCGATCTTCAAAGAAAGGAAAGTTTATCGCCGATGGTAAACTTATCCTAACAACGAGAAATTAAATTTTCTCGGGCATGAGCTTATATCAAAAACATTCCAAGTTTTTAAGCTCATGCATTAAGGCTTATAGATAAATGACAGTCTATAACCCGCTTTTCAAAGAAAGGAAAGTTTATCGCCGATGATAAACTTATCCTCATTAACGAGAAATTAAATTTTCTCGGACACGAGCTTACGTTAAAACCATTCAAAGGTTTTAAGCTTGTGTAAATGACTTACAGTTAAATGTCAGACTGTAACTCGAACTTAAAATAAAGGAAAGATTATCTTTTATGATAACTTATCCTCTTAACGAGAAATTCACCTTTCTCGGTCATGAGCTTGTATTAAAACATTCGAAGTTTTAAGCTCAGAAAGGAAAGTGTATCTTTTAAATAAGAGAACTTTTCCTCATAACGAGAAATTAACCTTTCTCGGTCATGAGCTTTCCGTTAAAACAGTCAAAGTTTTCAAGCTCATGAAAACGACTTCTAAGTAAATGTCGGCTTAGGACTCGTCCTTCAGATAAAAGGAAAGTTTATCGCCGATGGTAACTTATCCTTAACAACAGGAAGTTTACAACTTCTCGGACTTGAGCTCGCCTTTAAGATATTCAACATCTTAAGCTCAAGTAATTGGTTTTCAAAACTTTGAACACAATTTTTCAAGAATTTTTCAAAAGGTTTTTCTAAATCTTTCAAAATTGTGTGTTCAAAAACGTTTTGATAAAACGAGCATGTCTTCTGGAATCGATAATATTTACGACCTAGAAATGTCATTCAATAATGACACGGGGTTGTAAATAAAGTTCGAGCAGAAGTTTAAAAGATTTAAAACATGCTCCATAATGGTTTGCTATTATTTCCAATAGTAACCCGCTTTTCACATTGAAGTCAAGCATTTCACCGGAAAGCTTTGACTTCAGAATCCGAAGTTATCGACTCCACAATCCAAAGTTCGTTGCAATTGATATCTACATACTCGACGATGCAACTACTCAAACGGTGACTACAGCTCTTTCAATAGAACACGGGTCAACAATTGAGGGGGAGCAATTGTCCAGCATTCAGAATCCTTGATGCCGAGAGTGCCAAGTTCACATATTGTTGTCAAGACAACGATATCAATCATACACATGGATTCAAGAGATAACTTCAGACGTGACGAGGTGACCAACATTCGTGAACAAGAACCATGTGAATCTTTCATATGATGTTCTCCATCATTTAGGTCCAACCTTGTAAATTGCTAATCTTGTGAATACATTATCATATATGATTCTTTGCACGTGATAAATACCTTACACTTGTGTTTAAAAGGTATTTAATTTACGTTTCAGCACACCCTCATTAATTTGAGGGGGAGCTTGTGTAATTCATGAAGATAATTGGATTTGCATTTTTCTTCCCAAATTTTCTTAAAATTCTATTAAATCAATAGATATTAAAAACATCGATTGGGTTAATATTTTTAATATGGGGGAGAAAATGTGATTTCATATGGGATATGATCAATCATAAATGGTTTGACTTAACGTGATAGCTCATCCCGACATGTGCAAAATGTTTTCGGATATCGTGGCATATGTTAAGGGGGAGCAAAATGGATTTGCACTTCAAAATGGATTTCATGGTGACATACACTTACCCAAAACATCTCTATTCACGACGGTGAAGATTGTGGTGACATAAGGATGGTAGGATAGGTTAAAGTCCAATGATTTCTCTAGAACCGGTGGAATCTTCCCAAGGACATTCCATAGCTAGAAATAGTAGTCCTTAGGAAAGATGGAGAAAGATTGTGAACGTAGCTGAATGCCGACCAAGTACTTAAGTTAGCACTGGAACAATCACAACAAGGTGCTAGTTATGACGTATTGGTAAGCATTGAAGGGGTTGAAGAATGAAAAAGAATTGTAAAGATAAAGGGTGTAAAGAAAGAAGCCCTCCTTACAACCTTAGGCAGAAACCGGGTCAATTCATATGCTATTGAGATCATTTATGATTCTCGATATTGAAGATAGACATCATGGACCCAGTGATGCAAGGCACAACCCATCCCAGCTAACTCAGATATCTCTCAAAAGATATTTGTTTTAATCACACGGAGACAACACATTATCTGTTGATTTATTCACTCCGAATAAATTGGTATTGAAAAGGTGGCACTCCTCTCCAGCCTCCGATCACTAAAAAAAATCCAAAATGCACGATGGAGTCTAGAGCCATTTGACATCATCAAATATCTCATTAGGACACACTTTCATATTTCCTGGCTTCTTCACACACTGTGAAAAGTAAGAAAGATCTTAAGAGTCCTACGTAAAATCTTCATGATCTTGCCTGAACATCCGAGTAATACGAAAGTATTTACAATGAAGATGGAAATCCTTCTTGAGCGAATATCAAAAAGCTCATGGTAGGTGACTTGTGCGATTCTTTATGAATCAAACTTGTGATAACTGGAAAGCAACAGTGGTTTAATTCTTAAATGAATTTAAACACGTTCCAGGCCTCTACGCAATATCTTAGTGATCTTGCCAGAACATTCAGAGTAATACTATTAAGTATTTACAGTGACGAATGGAAATCCTTCTAGTGTTAACATCAAACAGCACTTGGTAGGTAACTTACAAGATTCTATATGAATCAAGCTAGTGACAACTGGAAAGCAACGATGGTGCGGTTCTTAATTGAACTTCACTTGTTCCAGGAACATGAATTGACGGCTTCAAATCATGCGGATAATGTTATCCAAATGATCCACTCTTTACGTTCGCAGTTAGCTTTGGACGGTCGAGTAAAGAGAACGGGTTTACCCGCGAAATCTTGTCAAGTAGGTTCTTTATTGAAACTACCTACCACAAGTACGATATTTAATATCGTCCAACGGTCTTCACCGACCGGAGGTAAAATGCTACCGAATTAGAATGAAATGTTCAAGGCCATTTCTTCCGTGTATATTGTTTGTTGCTAACTGTCTTATGCAGCGTAACAAGAAGGTGGCATTGCGGTGTACAATCCAGAAGAAGTCGTCACCACATGCTTATACTACATACAATTAGTACTTCAACAAATTCAAGAAAGCCTGAAGGTCAAGTCTTCCGTTGTATCAAACTCTGAAGCTTTCAAGAATTTAAAAGTATAAGTATGTGGAACATGAAGTCACGACGAGGCAAATATCACAAGTGAAGAATACACAAGGTCAAGGCAAGGAAACATGCTCAAGACTAAAGTCAAAGATCACATCAAGCATATTCACAAGAACAAGATCGAAGACTCAAGCATAGATGCTAGGTTTAAGATTTTGTAAAAAGATGTGACCTCCCTTAGGGGGAGATTGTTGGAAATACGTTTTTCCCTATAAAGTCTCGGTCACATCTTAGTTAGCATAGATCACGAGATATAGACTATTTAGAACTTTGTCTCTTGGAGCGACCTCCCTTAGGGGGATATTGTTGGAAATACGTTTTACGTATTTATGAAGGATCGGTCTGTAACACCCCATTTTGATATATGGAATGTCACGCGTAATTATTGCGTGTCATCAAAGCATGCAAGGTAATATGTAGTAAAACATACATGACCATAGGGAAAACCGGAATCAAACATCGGTTCCCAAACATAAGCCCAAAACATAACAAAGTAAATGAACTGAATGAAAGACTAAACAAGCATAAATATATGAAGGAAACAGGAGAAGAAGTCTATGGCAGCTTCCATCCTATGCATGTACTCCAAATGCTCGAGTCTTGGGTACCTGCCGTTTTGGGACATGGAAAGGAAAGTAACGGCTGAGCAAAACGCTCAGTGCACAGATATAGAAATAGTATGAATGACAAAACATGATAAAGACTTAATAGCAGCGGAAATGTATAAGTCCTGGAAAAACCTGGTATAGCTTAGTAAAACTGGTTTTATAGTTTGAAAAGCCTTATGTTTATCTTGTAGAAACTGTTTAACTGATTTACCATTTAGCCAATATAGGTCATGAAAAGGTCACGTGCATGAATACTTAGAGGGGTGACCTCATCATGCAAATTAGAGGGGCTGCCTCTAATTTAATACACTGGTTTCTGGGTAGGAGGGATCAGCTCCTTGTGAAGGATGCAAGGCACACACCACATTCACCATGAAATCCTGACTGAAACATGTAACTAGGATGCACCCATACGCCCCACATGATATAATAATATGGCCAAAACTGAAAGGGACGCCACGAGCAATCACTCCGCCGTGGGGAAGTCATAACATTGGTGCCTCCAATGTTATGGTTATGGTACCTCCATAACTAGGTGAAACTGGTCATGCTTGTATATGGCTATAGGTTATGCTAATTAAACATAAGCAATTCAAAAACAATAAAACAAATACTGGGAAAACAGTTGGCTGCATACGGGGAAATCCTAATAAGGAAAGAATGTCCATACTGAAAGGACGGGAATCCGTACCTCAAGTCCAGTGAATGAACGGAAGAAAGACTCCTACTTCTAGATCACTAATGCTACATGAATACACACGTGTATAAGTATCGAATCACTGAATACGTACGGGGTTTCATGTCTTATCTTAGCTTATTTCATATGTTTTAAGTCATGTTTTACTGCTTTAAGCCTTAATCTGTGTTTATCTTATATTCTGATAAATCTGATAAAGTATTACTGGTATTTCATGTATTATTATACTTACTGTGTAATAATAAGTAACTTTCCAAAAATAGCAGGTTTCCAAAAATAGAAAGTTTCCAAAAATAGAAAGTTTCCAAAAATAGAAAGTTACCAAAAATAGAAAGTTTCCAAAATAGAAAGTTTCCAAAAATAGAAAGTTTCCAAAAATAGAATTTACTGCTTAAAATAGATTAGTTTCTAAAAATAGAAAGTTTCCAAAAATAGATCAGCTGCCTTAATTAAATAAGTTTCCATATATAGAAGGTTTCCATGATTAGAAATAAATAGGTTTCCATATATAGAAGGTTTCCATTAATAGATTAGTTGCCTTATTTAATTATGTTTCTATAAATAGAAGTTTCCATAATTAGAATTAAGCTGGTTACATAAGCTAAAGTATAAGTCTGAGTGTTTATATGCTTATTTCTTAAGTCATATGATATAGTGCATAGTTTAATTATTATTTCATGTATTTTAATTAAACTATAGGTTAAGCATTTTAATTAAAGTATAACATGTTTTAATTAGAATGGAATAAAATACTTAGGTTAAATGTGTATTATTATGTGTTAAATATATAACCTAAGTCATGTCTAAATTAATTAATTATAAGCATGGTTTCAAAATAATTAATTAATTATAACTTATAACATAAAAATACTTAGGTTAAATTAATATCATGCTAAATTAATAATTAAATTACCCTAAGTCATGGTTTAATTAATATATCACTTTATTAATTAATTTATATCCTAAGCTCATAATTCATAAAATTAACATGTAGCATAAATCGTGTTTTAACCAACGAACCATGAATCGGGCATGAACTCGACACCGTACCCCGAACCAACTCGGGGTACTCGTGTCCCCTTGCTGCCATGGGTCCCACACGCACCAACCAAGACCAAAAGGGTCTTGGTGGTGGTCGGCTAAAAACAAACCGAACCCCCCTCGGGGTCGGTTGTACCATGCGGCCAAAAAAACAAACACTCCTATAACGTCTTTTGATTTTAATTAATACCAAAACATGTTAGATCTATGTTTAATTATTATGTTTTAAAAAAAATAATTACAACATGTTCATGAGAATAATCAAAGATTAAAGAAATGAAAAAGAAAGGTTTAGAAAAGATATACCAATACGTAGCTTGGAAGATGATGAACAAACACGGGTTATTGCACTTATTTTTATGATCAAAATCAACCAACACCGTCCTATGGAGGTGTTAAAGGTGGCGGCACAAAGAGGAACCAAGGAGGAGGAGAGAAAACTTTTTAGGTTAAATGAATATCTTACTTGAAATGTGGAAATGAAATGAATATTTACCATAACCCCCCCCCCTTTCAAGTAAAAAGTCAATGGGCTTAGCCCATTTGGTTATGTGTGCCGTGGGTATGGGGCCCCACATGGGGTTCCCGTACCTTTTCTCGTGTCCTGATGTTTCGTGTTCGTTCGTGGTTAATCGTGTTCGTGTTTAAAGTGTTTCTGTTTATTTTATCATGTAGCTTATCGTATTATTTACGCTCGTAATTATATTATATGTATTTACGTAATTATTTTAGTTCGTGTTTTAATGGTGATCATGATTTAATTATGTTCACGTGAAATACTTATTAAATGCTTATCATGAGTTCGTACGTAAACGATACTTATCATGTTATACACGTATGTACTTACTTGATTAATAGCACGTGAATGTGATCAATACTAAATAAGGTACGTTTTAATCTAGGACGTACGATCTTAAGGGCACTATTCATGGTAAAAGCATGCGGGTTTTACAATTCTTCCCCCCTAAAAAGAATAATTCATCCCCGAATTATAGATAACGTAACTGGAAGCGGAACACACCCGAATCAGCCTCAGAGGGTATGTGAGATAATGAACGTGCAGGTGATCTAGCAAAAGAACGCGGAACGTGCATGTCTTGAAAAGACATGGAACGTGACGTGACTGAAAGGACATATCTAATTTTGATAAGAGAAAACGGATAGGAAGTCCGGATGGACTTGCTCGTTTCTGAGTGGCTTCCCTCTTGGAACGATTCCTTCCCCAGGTCTTGCCACGGATGATAAATTTTGGTCCTCCTGACCTTGACTTGAAATCCGAAAACGAGTTGTTGGTTATCAACGTAAGATGAATTCCCTGGATTTGATCGAGGGAATAAGAATTAACGTATAAGAGTAACTGAAACCTTATTGTGCAAAACAATTTAACTGAACGAATAATTCGCAACGATGCTCGAGAGATAATGAAACGTAGTACGTGAAAAATTTGAACGTAATACGTGAAAATGTTAAACGGAATACGTGAAAATCTGGTGAGTGTAGTATGAGTAAACACATCGCGGTCCATGATATGGGAACATATCATGAACGTAGAATAACTTAGATGACAATGTTAACTGGTATGGGTAAGACGCGAAGTGTGACGTGAAATGTCTGTCTGAAGATGGAAAATTATTGAACTTAAGTCTGGTCTCCCAAGTTCCTATAACTTCCCGGAATGAAATTGGGAGTTACATCGTAAGCTAGAATACAGTCATGAACATGAATAGTTCATGAACGTGAATGCTGAAGCAAATCATGAGATTGGCTGGAGGCATGATCGTAAGAAAATGAATCTGAATATGAGTGTAAATCTAATCTGATATCCGAAAGAGGTCAAGTGATCGTACGATCTTTGGCTGAAATATCATAAAGTCTACTACTGTTAAATCTTCGCGGATGCAAGGATTTGGCAGACTTGATCAAACTGTTGACCATGACCCAGATAGCATCATGCTTCGTCTGAGTTTGCTGTAATCTGGGAACCAAAATCCATGGAGATCTTGTCCCTTTTCTGATCACAATTTCTGATGGTGGAAAACATCTAGTTTGTTGGTGTTCTATCTTAGCCTGTTGGTATGTCAGGTACATATATATGAACGTAGCTGTGTCATGCTTCGTAGAAACTTGATACCTAGAAGTTTGCTAAACTCTGAGTCTCCGAGATTAGACTTTTCTTAGCGTAGGATTTTCTTGAAACACCTAACGTATTGTAGGGTTCTCACCTTTACGCATAAGCTGAGTCATGGTAAGATTAACCGTGGGAATCCATATGATTCATCATGTCACTGTAATCAAACAGAATTGATATTGTAAAATTTGCAGGTTGAAATTTCCTCTGACATAGAATTTGCAACATAGTGCAAATATGGTCTTCCTGCTCTTCTCCAGACTTAGATAAAATCAGGTCGTCCTGAAGAAAACACTGATGAATTTGTTTATGAGTTCATGGAAAATCGATTTACTAAGTCCATAATGTTGTTGGAGCATTTATGAGACTAAAGCAAAATCATGAATCTAGCATGACTGAGTCGTGAACGAGTAGCAGTCATGGACATGTCCTGCTCTTTCACTCGTCACTGTTGGCAGCATGATCATGAGTTCGATCTTGGAAAAGTGATTAACACTATAAGGTGGATTGGACATGTTGTCAACACGTGGAGGAGAATAACGGTCATGAATGGTGATTTGTTTAAGTCGACGGTAGTCGACACATAATCTCATGGCACCGTCCTTCTCCTTGTAGGTTCTTCTTGGAATGTATGGAAAGATTTTGGAATAATCAACTGGCTATGCGTAATAGGACTTAAATAGTCGTGTCTTACTGACGGCTAGAAAATTTTAGCGACCATGGCTAACAACTCACATGCTTGTAAGCATAGATAATTTGTACAGATTTTCCCTGATGGAAAATCAAGCTGAATGTATTCAGGAGCCTGGACATTACTGTACATAATTATGAATCGTAGCATGGTGTGCTGTTCCTAGTCCATAATTAGGATGAAATTCATCTCGTGTCTGTCCGAGGAAATGCGTTAGCAGCTTGGATCTCATCATTAAGCTGAAGGAAAATCTTCGTATACATGGAGAATACGAAAGACGTCCTTCATGGTCATGAATCGTATGAAATATGGTGAAAGAAGTGAAAGTGTCATCGACAACGTGACAGTTCTCACGATACGCCTGTAATGGTACTGAAATTCTTATGGCCTGATTAATACATGGCACAACAAAATGTATATACCCTGGGAGGGTACCCTGAATTTCTTATAAATGTTCCATCATTGGACGTGAGTCATGTGTCTTGACTCGTGTCTTGGAAGTATAAGCATGACATATGTCTTGACTGGTGTCTTGACATGTGTCTTCAAAAGTATACGTGAGACATGTGTCTTGACTGATGTCTTGACACGTGTCTCGAGATGTGAAGCAAATAGAACTACAATACTAGGTTATGTATGCCAAAATTGGCGAATTGCTTTGTACGCTAGCCCTTGTAATACCCGATCACGTCCGTGACCGTGTTCTATGGTGATTACCAGGATGGTTGCAGTCAAAGTAATGGTTACTATTGCCTTGTCTATTAGTTCCATGACTGTCATTTTCATGACTGTAATTCATGTAACTATTCAGTTGAGTGGCCGGCTGGTACCGGTTCTCAATCATGTGACTGAAAAGACAACTGAAAGGCCTATGACATATGATAAGGTAAGAACATGGATTGTGATGGAAATCCTCCGGTGGTGAAGCATCATCTCGTCCGACCGCTTCGATCTAACGCCTTTGTCTTCGTCTTTTAGGATCTCCAGGTTGTAAATGTCATCAACATCTCGTAGCGTCTCCAACTAATCCACATCATCAACGTTTAGTAACATTTTCGAGTTGTGAGCGGCATCAGCATTTGTAGAACATCAACAAGTGGAATACGCCTGAGATGATTTAGAATCGACTAGTGAACACTCATGGAGTATTGGCAGAGAAATAGACATGGAACATGGTAAGTGTAATACACATGGAATAGGTACTTGGAGTACACATGGAATGCACATGAAATGATCAATATGGGTTGATCCTATAACATGGTTCGCATGGAATAAATGATTAACGGTTTGAAGACCAACTGGGCTGATCATCATGATAGCCTAGCAATATCAGCATATACATCATTCTGGTTACGTAGGAAAACACCCAAAAGTATGATGGAACGAAATTCAACAATGATTATCATGAAAGCATGATTAATGAAAACCAACCATGACTGTCATAAAACTGGATTTAATGAAATCCTTCCATGTTTAGCAGGAGGGCATGCTCAACATGACGAGAACATAATCAAGATAAAACTTAAGACATACTAAATCGCGAAGATGAAATCATCATGAAAATATTGGAATGAAATTGATCAAGATGGAGTATAAAACGTAATCAGCATGAAAATGAAGTTAACCATGATAGTATGAAACCATAATCGACATAAAGACTATGAAAAAATTTAATGAGTGTACATGAAATAAATGTGACTGTAATGAAATAAAGTTTGAAAATCACTGGTGTGAAAGGCTAGGTCCGACTCCCAAAACAAAAGCGTAATATAAATAAACACGAAACAAAATTTTATGCCATAATCATGAAAAAAAATTTATGCGTAAAAACAGTGAATAAATGTATGATGTAGTTTATAAAACTTATATGCGCGAAGGTAAATGCCTATGGTCAGTTTACCCAAAACAAAATGACAGGGCGCGGGGACGCCTATGGGTCGGTCCCAAATTTAAAAGTTTCGATAAAAGCACATGCGACTAAATAGGGCCAGTCCTGTACCAACCATTACTTAGTCAAAATTCCTACAATAGATGACATATGATATAAATTCATGAATGCATGAAACATAAATAATTAAAAGTCATTGTCAAAACTTAACAGAAAAAAATTTATGTGAAAAATATGAACTATTGGGGTTCAGTCCACATAATCACAGTTCACGAGAAACATCATGCATAGACAATGACACATAACTAAGTATGGATGACGGTTGTTCATTCCATATTAGTAAAACAATACTGGTGAAAACATCATGGTTAAACCAACAAGGTGCTGAAAACGTCATAGTTAAAACAAAAAGGTGCTGAAAACGTCAATACGTGGAATAACAAGCGTTGACTTAGGAAGCTCCTGGTGACTACCCACTAGTCACAGGTCAAGTTTTAGAGCCTACAGGTCGAAGCCTTGGGCTCTGATACCATAATTGTAACACCCCATTTTGATATATGGAATGTCACGCGTAATTATGGCGTGTCATCAAAGCATGCAAGGTAATATGTAGTAAAATATACATGACCATAGGGAAAACCGGAATCAAACATCGGTTCCCAAACATAAGCCCAAAACATAACAAAGTAAATGAACTGAATGAAAGACTAAACAAGCATAAATATATGAAGGAAACAGGAGAAGAAGTCTATGGCAGCTTCCATCCTATGCATGTCCTCCAAATGCTCGAGTCTTGGGTACCTGCCGTTTTGGGACATGGAAAGGAAAGTAACGGCTGAGCAAAATGCTCAGTGCACGGATATAGACATAGTATGAATGACAAAACATGATAAAGACTTAATAGCAGCGGAAATGTATAAGTCCTGGAAAAACCTGGTATAGCTTAGTAAAACTAGTTTTATAGTTTGAAAAGCCTTATGTTTATCTTGTAGAAACTGTTTAACTGATTTACCATTTAGCCAATATAGGTCATGAAAAGGTCACGTGCATGAATACTTAGAGGGGTGACCTCATCATGCAAATTAGAGGGGCTGCCTCTAATTTAATACACTGGTTTCTGGGTAGGAGGGATCAACTCCTTGTGAAGGATGCAAGGTACACACCACATTCACCATGAAATCCTGACTGAAACATGTAACTAGGATGCACCCATACGCCCCACATGATATAATAATATGGCCAAAACTGAATGGGACGCCACGAGCAATCACTCCGCAGTGGGGAATTCATAACATTGGTGCCTCCAATGTTATGGTTATGGTACCTCCATAACTAGGTGAAACTGGTCATGCTTGTATATGGCTATAGGTTATGCTAATTAAACATAAGCAATTCAAAAACAATAAAACAAATACTGGGAAAACAGTTGGCTGCATACGGGGAAATCCTAATAAGGAAAGAATGTCCATACTGAAAGGACGGGAATCCGTACCTCAAGTCCAGTGAATGAACGGAAGAAAGACTCCTACTTCTGGATCACTAATGCTACATGAATACACACATGTATAAGTATCGAATCACTGAATACGTACGGGGTTTCATGTCTTATCTTAGCTTATTTCATATGTTTTAAGTCATGTTTTACTGCTTTAAGCCTTAATCTGTGTTTATCTTATATTCTGATAAATCTGATAAAGTATTACTGGTATTTCATGTATTATTATACTTACTGTGTAATAATAAGTAACTTTCCAAAAATAGCAGGTTTCCAAAATAGAAAGTTTCCAAAAATAGAAAGTTTCCAAAAATAGAAAGTTACCAAAAATAGAAAGTTTCCAAAAATAGAAAGTTTCCAAAAATAGAAAGTTTCCAAAATTAGAAAGTTTCCAAAAATAGAACTTACTGCTTAAAATAGATTAGTTTCTAAAAATAGAAAGTTTCCAAAAATAGATCAGCTGCCTTAATTAAATAAGTTTCCATATATAGAAGGTTTCCATGATTATATTAGCTGCCTGAAATAAATAGGTTTCCATATATAGAAGGTTTCCATTAATAGATTAGTTGCCTTATTTAATTAAGTTTCTATAAATAGAAGTTTCCATAATTAGAATTAAGCTGGTTACATAAGCTAAAATATAAGTCTGAGTGTTTATATGCTTATTTCTTAAGTCATATGATATAGTGCATAGTTTAATTATTATTTCATGTATTTTAATTAAACTATAGGTTAAGCATTTTAATTAAAGTATAACATGTTTTAATTAGAATGGAATAAAATACTTAGGTTAAATGTGTATTATTATGTGTTAAATATATAACCTAAGTCATGTCTAAATTAATTAATTATAAGCATGGTTTCAAAATAATTAATTAATTATAACTTATAACATAAAAATACTTAGGTTAAATTAATATCATGCTAAATTAATAATTAAATTAACCTAAGTCATGGTTTAATTAATATATCACTTTATTAATTAATTTATATCCTAAGTTCATAATTCATAAAATTAACATGTAGCATAAATCTTGTTTTAACCAACGAACCATGAATCGGGCATAAACTCGACACCGTACCCCGAACCAACTCGGGGTACTCGTGTCTCCTTGCTGCCGTGGGTCCCACACGCACCAACCAAGACCAAAAGGGTCTTGGTGGTGGTCGGCTAAAAACAAACCGAACCCCCCTCGGGGTCGGTTGTACCATGCGGCCAAAAAAACAAACACTCCTATGACGTCTTTTGATTTTAATTAATACCAAAACATGTTAGATCTATGTTTAATTATTATGTTTTAACAAAAATAATTACAACATGTTCATGAGAATAATCAAAGATTAAAGAAATGAAAAAGAAAGGTTTAGAAAAGATATACCAATACGTAGCTTGGAAGATGATGAACAAACACGGGTTATTGCACTTATTTTTATGATCAAAATCAACCAACACCCTCCTATGGAGGTGTTAAAGGTGGCGGCACAAAGAGGAACCAAGGAGGAGGAGAGAAAACTTTTTAGGTTAAATGAATATCTTTCTTGAAATGTGGAAATGAAATGAATATTTACCATAACCACCCCTTTCATGTAAAAAGTCAATGGGCTTAGCCCATTTGGTTATGTGTGCCGTGGGTATGGGGCCCCACATGGGGTTCCCGTACCTTTTCTCGTGTCCCGATGTTTCGTGTTCGTTCGTGGTTAATCGTGTTCGTGTTTAAAGTGTTTCTGTTTATTTTATCATGTAGCTTATCGTATTATTTACGCTCGTAATTATATTATATGTATTTACGTAATTATTTTAGTTCGTGTTTTAATGGTGATCATGATTTAATAATGTTCACGTGAAATACTTATTAAATGCTTATCATGAGTTCGTACGTAAACGATACTTATCATGTTATACACGTATGTACTTACTTGATTAATAGCACGTGAATGTGATCAATACTAAATAAGGTACGTTTTAATCTAGGACGTACGATCTTAAGGGCACTATTCATGGTAAAAGCATGCGGGTTTTACACGGTCGCTCCAACGATAATTATGTAATGGGCTCGTGATCCATTTAGTTTATGTATAGTCCATATAGCCCACATGTAGGGTGGGCTATATATATCCCCTCCTAGCATGTTAGGAGGGGTTGTTCATTTTTCATATTTGATAATTAATCTTTACTTTCTCTCTCTACTTTTCTCCCTTCTCTCCTTTCTCTCTCTACTCCTTTCTTCTCCCTCCTTCATCTTTCTTATGTTTATCAATTAATCAACCATCTTTATACATCAAATCCATCAAATCCATCATGTAGAATAGGCCAATAATTACGTAGACCTTCAAACTTCTTGTACCCACTCTTGATTATCCCCAAGATATGAGCTTCACAACACCTTAATATCACAATTAGGGTGCTATGATCAGCTTATATCCAAAAAATTCCAAGATGTACCAAGAAAACTTAGCAAAATATCAAATTTTAGTCCGATGTGTAATTTCTTACACAAGGTTTACAAACACGTTTTAAGGTTCAATTTCAGTTAACATATAACATAAACAAGCTTAAAATTAAATGGCCCTTGGTCTTTCTTCATCAAACTCAACACAATTTCATTAATCAGAAAGTAGGATTTACAAGTTTGTGAACTAGGAAAAACCAAAAGCAAACTGCAAATGTTGCACCCTAAGGCCTTTAAATAGGCTTACAAGTTATCTAGAAAGCTGAAAAATAAGTAAAAACCCTACCCTTGAACTTCCAAATTTGCCCTTGTCTTGTTTGAACTTTTGAAGAATCATGTGACAGATTTTGTTGTCTTGTGGTAGCTGGCAAGTGAAAAGAGTATCCAAGGGGCTTGTATTAAGCTTAAGATGTAAGCTGAAATCTCCAACGTTGGATGGTTGCCACAATTTTGGCAGTTAGCTCACTAGTGTAGCAGGGGAATCTCATGTGGGACTGTGGAGTGATGTGGCATGAGTTTTTAGTGTTGGGTTATGATAATGGCATGTTTAATCATCATTCTGGAGCAGATTAGGGCTTAATTGTTACACAATTAAGAAAACCCAAATTTTGTATGAACATGAAGAACAGCTCATTTGATCTTGGTTGTGGGTTTAAGAGGTGTTTAGCGCCTGTTTTTATTATTAATTAACCATTTGAAAAGTTAGTTAATAACAAACGGGTGAGTGGGATAGGATGTGGAGGAGTGGAGAGTTTTCATTGGTTGTGGAGTGGTAGTGGGGCACGTGTCACCCCACTACTGGTCTAGGTAAGTTTGATGTCTGCCAGATTACACCCCTTTACTCTCTTCTCTTTGTCATTTCAGTTTAAAAACTTGTTAACGCCCAAATCCTTCATAACAACTTTCCTTTTTCACACTTTTACCCCAAAAAGTTTTGTAAAATGATTTCAGGGGTATTTCTTGCCAATTCTTGATTCTTGAAGGACTGATTTGGTATTTTCTTCAAGGGTAATGGTCTAAACTTGTATGATTGACATTTTGGAGGACTGAAATTGCCAAATCATGTTTGATGAGGGACCATTTTTGCCAAATCTTCAAAGTCAAGGGACCTTTTAGTAATTTTGATATTTTCAAAGGACCAAACTTATAATTCTTGTAACTTGGAGTCCTTCTTGATATGTCTAAAATTGAGGAGAATAAATATTGACAATTTAGCTTTGTTGAGGGGCTAAAATTGCCAATTCTTCAAAGTGGAGGGACCTTTTTGCAATATTGACAAACTTTAGGGACCTCTTGTAATTATGAAAGATACTAGGGTATAAAGTGTCAATTCTTCCATTTTGGAGGACCCTTCTTCATAATTATTCAAGTCTTCAAGGGTTTTCTTGGGAAAATCTTCATTAGGGCTTGGTTCAATGTGCGGCTTCATTTCCCGTGTTCGTTTTTGCATAATTCTTGTGTTTTTTTTTGTCATTTTCTCAATATCCGTACCTAAAATACACAATCAACAAACACAAGCATATATATGGGTATTTTGATGATATTTAATGTATTTTAAGCCCTTTTTGGACGATGAGACTATGTATAAAAGCAGTCTCATCATGCGCCAACTACAACATGATTGAAATCATGATGAATTTAGATTCATTGAAACCAAGTGGAGTTTCTTTGACACAATTCTCGTAAAATATAAGTTGTTATTTTATGAGATTATTAGAATGTATTCATTGATCTCATAAAATGCAAGTTGTTATTTTATTAGATTTTTGGAACGTGTACAATGAAATCAAGAAGAATTTTTTTTGAACAAGATATTGACAATGGTATGAGTTATCATTAAATATCAGATTACATACACTATTTTTATTAAATTAGTGGAAGAGTTTGTTTGACTTGTGTAATTCATTGTAAATTGGGCCGAGTTTAATTATAAACCATATATAATTCTTGAAACCTTGTTGAGTTTTTAAATATATCTATAGAAACCTTGTCGAATTTAAAGGTAAATCTATAGAAACCTTGTGGAGTTTCTTTAGTAGAATGGATCTACTGAAACCTTGTTAAGTTTCATTGTAGAAATTGATCATGTGAAGTTAAGATCTTCTGAATGAAGATTGACAACATGATATTACATATGTGTTTTTTGGTAAAAACATTATGTTATAGCTGATATTTTCTTTAATTGTTTAGTCGAAAGACTTCCTTTAAAGTGGGTTTTGAAAAATGGACCTTACAAAACGTTTGTGTTTTAAACAAGAGTCGATGTAATTCGCTTTTGGTTAAGAAACACTATGTGATTTAACACGTCGTTAATAGTACCAAAATTAGTGTCAACTAAATCATGGGACCTCTTAATAACATTCGGAATGTCACGAGTGACATCTAAAGGATCTGATCCCTTACTTGTAAAATGGGAGACCGATACTCGAGTTATGTGTACGATAGATGCTTTAAAGCATTCAGAAACCTTTTGTGCCATAACTATGTGTTAAATGGCTAGAATGACATGAAAACTGAGGTCATGAGTGAATCCAACCATGAATAATGGTGCATGTCACTTATGTATCATGTCATGTATATGGTGATAAGAGTTTGATTAACTCTTATATTGTAGTTTGAGAATGGAGAGAACGAGTTTCAGCAACTCTCCAACTGCTAATATCAAGGAAAAAGACGCGATTTACATCTAGAAAAGAAACTAAGTTAACCAACGTTGTGCGTGCCGGAGATTTGTAGAATCTTGAATCTGGATAGTTGCTTAATGAAATTTGGCTTTCATTTGTGTTTGATTCAAATAAAAATCGATTTAACGAATAACATAAATTTAGTGCCTACGGGTTATGCCTTTAAAATGGTTAAGTTGATTATATTTTATAATGGTCATTTTTAAATGTATGTTATGACTTACTTTTACATGTTTTAAAGTTTTACTCAACATGTTGTCCAATTAAACCAAATTGGATACCCATTTTTGTATTGACACAGATTACAAAATCAAAACTTAGGTTAAAGCCAAATTGATAAGTCCTTTCTCTTGGTTGAACAGAAATAACCAAAAACCTTGATATGATTCACATGGTTTTATGTGATTTGGAATTGATACCTACTAAGGTATAGAGTATCGTGTACTTCACCATATTGGCTAATGTGATACAAAATATTGCTATTTACACTTACTTGAGAGTAAGGATATAGACAAGCTTGATCTATACACATAAGTTGAGAACCAACTTATTATCGATAATAAGGGTATTCGAAGTTATTGGAGGTGAATATGTGTCTTCATTTCTATATTTTTATGTTAAACTTAGAATAATACACAAATTCATTGCTCTTGATATAGAAAAGAATCGTGCCTTAGAAGAAATGGTTAATGCCATGTTCTTAAGTCCAGATTTAAGCCATGGCATGTGGGGTAAAGCGGTTATATCGATTACTTATCTTTTAGATAAGATCCATTGTAAACAAATAAGATACTTCTTACGAACTATGGGTGAGAAGAAAACTATCTTATACGTACTTAAAAATGTGGGGGATATCTAGCTAAGATATCCGTATGAAATTCATGGTTCGAAAGATTGGACCTAAACCTATGGATTGTATGTTCACAGGATTTGTTATGAATAGAAGTGCTTATCATTTCAATGTACATGAATCGAAAATAGACATAGTAATGGAATTAAGAATTGATTCATTCTTCAGAAATATATTCCTTGTTTATGAAGTAAATTGAAAGATCATCTAGAATAGATGACGAGGTTGTCCAAGGTCAGAGACAACGAGATGATATTCATCTCTTAGAAGAGAGACAAGATTGACCCAAGAAGAGGTTAAACCTATAAGAAACAATATGGCATGAACCGAGAGATTGGTTAGATTCGGTTTTTGTTTCTTTTATGGTAAAAAAATGGAAAAATGAGTCTACTTCTTACTGAGAAGCAATAACTTCTTTGAAAGGGTATCAATAGAAAGAAGCCATTAAAAGTGACATAGATTCTATTTCACAAAAGTAAAATTAGAAGCTCGTGGATGTACCTTAAGTTGTAAACTACTAGGCTATAAATGGATCTTCAAAAAGCAGATAAAAGTCGATGTCACCATTGACATGTGTAAAGAAAGATTGGTAATCAAATAATTTAAAAAAACGAGAAGGTCTATCTTCCTTTGATGCTTATTCGCATGTTACACGAATAACCTCAATTATGATGGTACTTTATTGCCGCATTAAGAAATTTGGGAAGTTTCTTATGTGGATGTGAAAACGATATTTCTAAACAGGGATTTAGAAAAAGGAACTATACATGAACCAGTATGAGGGTTTCATAGTTCCTATGCTAGAGAGAAAAGTTTGTAGGCTAATTAAGTCATTATATGGTTTAAGGCAAGCTACCAAACAATGACATCAATTTTTTTGACCATATCATGTCAGAATGTGGATTCAAAATTGATGTATGTACGTGTGATCAATAGTAATTATGTACTCTTATGTTTATACATGAATATACTTATCACTAGAAGTGATAACAAGATGAATAAATATACTAATGATCTGTTAGAGTTAATATTTGACATGAATTTCATTAGTTGTTGGGTTTGTTGAACCCATATGGATTTGTTTTGAAGTCAAACATTAAGAAAAACAATATTATTGAGAGTTCAATGTGGGGGATTCCGGCCTAGCTAGAGTCCTGTGACATCTTTTAAATCTATTTAAAATAGAGGTAAAATTGTTTCCCATTTGAATACTCAAAGAATATTGGGTATCTTATGTGTCTAATGACGTATGCATGATCTGATTTAGAACTTATAATCATGCAAGCAGATATATTAGTAATTCAAGTGGGGACCATTTGAATAAGTATTACTTGAGTACTATGATACTAATAAGATTGCATTATGGAAGATATCCTACTACTATCAAGTGATAGAATAATGCAAATATATATTCTTACATATAAGAATCTAAATCCACTAGCGGGGATGTATTTATCCTAAGTGGAAAGCTATGTCCTAGAAATCTTGAAAGTGTTTCAAAGAGACAATTATAGCTAAATCTATGATGAAATATGAATTTATTATTTGAGATAAATTTATAGAATATGCAGGATAGTTTACATTAATTCGTAAAGGACATACCAAGATGGCGTATACCGGTAACGGCCATGTTTATAAAGTGTGATAGTCAATAGAATTTGACAGAGCTCATATCACAAATGTAAAACGGTAAGTCGAGACATATCCATCATAGATTGTGATTGTTGCGACAACTACTCTCAACTAGAGTTATCACGATTGACTACGTAACGTCAAAGGATAACATCGCGGATCCGCTTACGAAAGGCTTAAGGAGAGAGTTAGTTAGTGAGTCGTCTAAAGGAATGGGACTAAAGCCCTTGAAATAATGAGTTTCTATGAAGGAAAAACTAACCCAGTTGACTGGAGATCCCAAGATCTGGGTTCAATATGACAACCTAATCATAGAAATGTGGGGGAAGTCACGTCAATGTGGGGGAGTTACTTAATACAGTAACTTTCCTAGTCCATTCCTAGAACAATGTGACTTTTTGAGAGGTTAAACATATGGCTTAAATGATTCAAGATGAAATCATAAAGCATGATGATTCAAGATGAAATCATAAAACATATGTTTTTAATGATTCAAGATGAAATCACCTATGTGAGAGAGAAGTAGGGGTCGCTTCGAAAGAAATTATGGGGGCGCAATTTTTAAGAGCTCTTGCAGAACCAGGCTAGTGTTCATGACCATAACGAACATGACTATGAGGACTTGACAATGTCAGGGAGAGTCTTGTGTGAGTGTGTATTGTCGTCTACGTAAACAGAGGCTGAGTTCAAAGACATCACGTCTACTTAGATCTAGGAGACTAAGTGCATCTCACAAGGGAAGGTTCAAAGGGTCACACCTACCTATCCCTATGCAAGATTCAACTGTTAGAATTTTATTGAAACTTTTGTGTATTACAACCGATCTCTATTCATGTGGGGGATTGTTGGAAAATATTGTTCGTAAAATAACTTTTGACCAACTTTGGACACAATTATGTATATGTATGTATCATATATATCAGTCGTACTTTATAGTCTCGCGTTCATCTTGAAAAGAGCTTCGAAATGAGCCTTTATGTGTCCAAAATGAAGGTGATGTGAATGAGATATCGTGTCTCAAAGTTAGGAATTTGGTACCGTGCTTAAAGAGGAAAAATAGTTCATTTTTTGTCCCACATCGGTGGGATGAGTAAACTGGAAGAGAGCCTCTTGTGTATAAATAGAGGCCTAATTCCATAGTTTTTTTAACACATCAAATCAATAAGTATTATTATTGATTTCCAACATATGGAGTACGCATCTGTAAAGGTGAAATTCCGGGCAGTTTTGTTAAGTCCGACAGTACACTTACTGTTTCGACTGTTGTACCCTGGGAAACAGACGACGAATCTGTTTTAAGGGAAGCGTGTCAAACACGTGCCTCGGCTCATTAGTTCTAAGCGCGTCTTACGCGTGCCTCGACTTGTTGGTGATTTAGTAAGTCTTTTTATAATTTAATTGTTTTATTTAATTATCGTTTATAATTATGTCTGTATTTATTTTTCTGTTATTTATATTCTGTTATTTGTTTTATGTTAATTTAATTAATTTTATTTATTTGATTTATAAATAAAAGTGTTATAGTTTCCCTACATCATGTTCGTTTGAAGGTCCAATTATACTCCTAAGTACCCTAAACATCTTAAAACATTAATTTAAACCAGACTGATTTCAAAACTGTTTTGACCTCCGACTGTTGTAACCTGTTTTTGACCCACTTCCGGACCTCTAAATCAAATCTAGTTTCTTACATTTGAAATCCAATTCAATTACCTTTTCAGGGATATAAGATTCGAAAATTAAAAGTTTGTAGAACTCTAATATGATCAAAACAATGCACCAAAAATTCTGCCCAGTTTTTAATTACGATTTTAATTGATGTTTACATGAATTAGAAACATGATTTAGTTAATAAAAACGTAATTAGAACATGATTTTTACCTCTAATCTTCAAGGGATTGATTTTTCTTGAAAACCCTAACCTTCATTGATGTATTTTCGACCGTATAACTGATATAAGTCGTTCATGTCCTTTAGGGGTCTTAATTTGTATTAAAACACATTTCCTACTCCAAATTTAAGGCTAAAACCAAAACTTTCCATATTTTCTAACCCCCTTCCACCAAATTGGCCCATAACCGACCCAAATAGCCTTTTTCTTTATTTTTTTTATTATTTACTATAAATTAACTATTAATTATCATTACCTTAAATTTCCTTAATTTATTTCAGCTCCTAAAACCTCCAAAACCGCTAAACCGTAAAACTAGTCAATTTACGCGTATACCGTAAAAGACGTAAAAATATACAGTTTATAAAAACTCTTAGAATATGAAATAAACTATACAAATAAGTTCTAAATGACTTAAAACCATCCCGTAAATTATTCCCGTTACTAATTACCTCATCCGAGACCTCTTAATGCTAAACCTGAAATCGTAAAAATACTATTTTCTATAATACATATACGTATACGTAAAACCACTAAATAACACCATCGTATTTCATAGTCACTACTATGTGAGCTCATGAACATAAAAACGTCACACATCATTTCACTCACAAGGTACCCCGTACCCGAAAACGATGTCCAAACCACACTCTATTCACACCAAATAACACATAAACACATAAAGACACATAATTTCACGAAATATGCCCAAAATAAAACTAAGTGATGAACCTTAAAACCCTGGTTGTCACATCGGGCTTGGCTTGTCTTGGGCTTAGAGCCCCTAACTTATACAACATTAGCTTAAAGTCCAAGCCCGGTTTTTCCGACTAACCTATTACAATACAAGACCATTAATGAGTAAGATGGCCTATTACATTCTTGTTCGGTTATATATAAAATATAGGGCTAACACGTGTTAAGTTATCCTTGATGTGGTTTTCTTTAGTGACAACGGTTTTTGAGGATGAGGTTAGGTTTTGAGTGTTGGGTTTACACCGTTTTTGCCTTCATTTTTGGACTAATAATTATTAAATAAGTCAAATGAGTCTTTGGGTGAATGACAAAATTTAAAATCTACAGATACAACTAGGAATAAATGAGATAGATTTTAACACAAATTACTTGTATAAGTGGTCTTAACATTGTGACTTATGATTGACAATGATCTTGTTTTTAAACTTGGCTTGAAAAGAGTGAAAAGTCGAGGACGATGAATCTATTCGAGTTTTATGATCCTAAAAGTTATTTTTAATAATAAAAGCAATACATTATGTCTTTGCAAAATAAAGTCTCAAAAGTCGAATAAAAGCGTAGTTAGTGTTTTATCTTATCATTGCGTGAGGACACGACAATTGCTTAGCAAGGGTGAGTTTGATATGAGTATAATTACTCATATCATTTATATCATAAAATGGACATAAAATGAATAAAACATATGAAATTATCCTTGTATATGCTTGTTTTATTGTTTCGTGAGTGTAGGTACCAAGATCACAAAAACCGACAAAAATCAACACGAGATTGAAGATTCTATCAAGACCAAAAGACAAGTCGTTTTTATTCGTGGATTCAATTTTATCAAAGATTATTGGGCTTTAGTGGGGCCACTTGAGCTTAATGGGCCTAGAAGCCCATTAGTAAAGATTCGAAGTAACTTTGATATATTGATAGGCCTAAGTCCAAAAGCCCATAAGAGAGATATAGGAACGTATGGAATTTATACAAACTTTGGGTCATAAGCCCAAGTCATGAAGAAAAATGAGACGGTGGAGTTTATATACTTGTCTAGGGTCCATCAAGGCCCATCAACAAAAAACAAATGAGACGAAAGAAAGAGTTATATAACTTGTTGGTCAAAGAAATCGGTCAAAGAAAGATTAAACAAAGAAAGAAAAGAGACGAGAGATGAATATTAGGGAAGAACAACAATACGCAGCAGGTGAAGAACCCTAATTATTAGGGAGGGCGATTGATGTTCACGCGCCCAAATTAATTACAGAGAAAATAGGAGAAAGGATGGTGCGAAGATTCCAAGCACCAAGTGCCAACCTGGCACTTGGTTACATCACTGATCCTCTCCTATTGGTTGATATGATTGCCATCTGACAAAGATCCAATCACACCTTGCCAAATCAGCCTTAAACTAGCACAAAAATGCCACTGTGGCGATCCGTGTTACCAAGGGCAAAGGACAACCCTTGGATCAAAACTGGTGGGAAAGAGAGAATGAGGATGTTCATCCAAGGGCTCAAGATTGATTCTTCCTCAACAAACTCCTCAACCCAACCCCTCTTCGCCAGCTATAAATACCCCCTCAAATCTTGTAATTTTTATCCCTATCTTTACTTACTGTTATAATGGTATTTTGTAGTTAGGAATTGTAATTTTCTTTTTTTATAAATTTTGTAATTCTTGATTTGAATTAATAAAGTTCGATTCTCAGTTTTATAATTTCTAAATCTACGTTTGTTATTTTATTAAAAGAATGTTTGCAATTTATCTATAAATTTCATTATGATTTAATATTGTTTACGTAAGCTAGAACAATAGCTTATGTGGATAATTAAGTAGAAATAGGGAAAAAAATTTATCCCACTGAATAAACATCAAAATATGAATGCTGGTTCGTGATTCGTTCATGGTTCGAGATTCAAGTGGTGTTTATTGGTTCGTGGTTCGAGGTGTATAGTTCATAGGCGTTTAGACTGTTTTAGTTCTAAGTTGGCTCAGCGCCATGCTTCTTCATCAACGGTTGCCTTCGAAAATCCATGGTTAAGCTCGGTTTACATTTTCTGCATATTTTTAGTAGATTTTAATTTGTACAGTTTGATCTGTTTGAAGGGATTTATTTGAATCTGCTTGATATCTTTGTTTTGTTAAATAACTTAGTAGCTATACCTTTACGTAGTTTATGATATTAATCTGTTTGTTTTTCTAACTGTTAATATTAACACATATCAGCTGTTATTGTATTTGATTGTATGTTGTAAGTCGTCTAAGCTGATATAGTTTTATCTATTGCTGAAATGTGTGGCTGTTATATGGTGTTGAGTTTTTGATATGAATGGTTGTTACCGCCTATCTAATGTTTCTATGAGTTTTATTTTTCTGCCTGCATCGCTACTTGAATAAGGGCTGTTTGGGATTTTGGTTAGAGATTCTTGCATACATAATCTGCTGCTATTTGGTTACTTGTGATGTGCGTTATATGTAACTAGGTGTAGTTTATTTGGTGTTTTGGTCTATGATGATCTAAGGTTCGTAGCTTCGAGATTTTGAATGCGTGACAGTAAGGTGCTATAAGATATGCATGAATTTAACATATGATTGATCTTTGTTGTTAATCTCTATTATTCGTTGAATGTTTTGATTTTACTTGTTATCAGTTGAACATAATGTTATGATGGGGCCTGGATTTATGTTTTCATGCCCATGTTTATGGCTATTTATTCTGCTAGATTGCCATTCAAGTTTTGAATAAACTACTATTGTGAAACTGTTGCCTTAATTAGTTTGCTGATTCAGATTTTATTGCTAATTTGGTTTTCCTAATAAGATTTCTTGTGTGATTACTTTATATTATTGTGCTATAGTGGTTAACATTTTTTTAGCTGCTGAATAATTTGCTCTGATTTTGTTTTAATCAGAGTCTGATTGTGTTTTCTATTCGAGTATTGTTTTGATTCGTATGATAATAAAATACAAAATCTGTTCTAAAAACTTAATATATCAAAAAATTGTCACTCGCAAGTCTCGAACTCGAGAGCTACCCTTCATTGACCAAACATCGCGACCAACTGAGCTGGGCTCTCTTTTAGTTACAAGTATTTCATTTAGGATTTTTATTACATTCTGTTTTTGGACTGTTAATTTAGAATTAAACGTTTTATTCATTTTAAAATTTAATTTAAAAGTAAAAAAATATATATTAACTTTTAATAAAAGAGTTTATTTAAATTTTGCCACTAATCATTAGTTTAAATAAAATATAAAATATATAAATAAATATTTAATTATTTTTAAAATTATTATTGTTTAAATAAATTTGTTACAATAAAAATTAAATATAAAAAAATAATATAGATTTAAATTCGTCTTTTAGATTTAATTTGGGATTGATTCATGCACTTTAATAAATTTGTAGAATTATTTGGATAAAACCGAACCAATTCAAATAAATTGTCCAAATAAAATCGAAAGTTTCAAATTCACAATTTCTTCGTGTACAACGAACCGGGATCACTCTCGTGTTTAATTAACCCGTCTTTAGCGAATTTTAGACTATTACTTTTTCCTAAAGGTAATTTTCTTAATTTGCTCTATAACGTATTACATTAAAATACACCGACACGTTCCCCCACATCAGGTGTCAAAAGCACGGGCACTTAACCGATGAGGTTGGGACGTTCCGTGAAGAAATACGCTACATGGGAAAGGCCATTTTTTATTCTTAAATCTCGTGATACTCGGTGAGTCTAATATTCCACTTAGATGATTAGCAACTATATGATGATTTGAACGATCAAAAATTTGAAAATGAACACACTTGCCTAGTCTTTTATAATTGTGGGAGTGAAATTTTTTATTTACATAGGTTATTAGTATAAGTAGTGTTAGCATTTTGCCAAAACATTTGCACATGGAGTCTTAGCTTAGTTGGGAGTAATAAAAAGTGGATGACGATCTTTATTCCCTGGAGAAACCCAGTTTGCGTGTTTCCCGTTCTATGATCCTTATACCTTGAATAAAAAGTCGAGCATGGCGAGTCACAATGAATTTTTATTTTTATTTTATTAACAAAGCAATTTCGAATAAAGTGGTTTTAATTTGTTTTTGGACTTAACATTTGTGATAATAGTTGCTTGGGGGCAAGCAACGTTTAAGTGTAGGGGTGTGTTAAACACGTAATTATTCATGCATTTAGTGAGAATTTCCCTTCATTTTTCGCATAATAAATAGCAAAAATGTATTTTTAGTGCATTCATCGTTTATATTTGCTATTTATTATTGTAGGTACGAATATCAAAGAAAATGAGCAAAAACGGAGCCAAAGAGCCCAAAAACGAGCACAAGATATGGAAAGAGCACGGAAAATCGAGTTTGACGGTGCATTCATGTTTTATTGGGTCGGCCCGACACCATTTAAATGGGTCGGACCGACCCGTTAATATATCTTAAGCCAGACAGCCACACAGGCCCGCCAAAGCCCAGCAGACCCAGCAGTAAAAAGAATGAAGACTGCAGCCACGAAGGCAGGCCCATGAGGTGATGAAGCCACAAAGGAAAAGCCCATCACAATGAAATGGAGATCATATTTTGTGCTTAAAATACACGCAGAATTCAATTTTCAATGCACTATCTCTCATTTTATTTTTTGTAGATAGATAGAATAAATTAGGAGTACTGTTTTTTTTCTTATCTTCCTATCCTCACTTTATTTTTTTAGTCTGCACATTAGAGAATTGTTTATTCCCTGTATTACCTTTTGCGTAGGATTTTATATACACATCTCATTCACTTCTTATAGATCTTATCCTGTTTTTATTTTAATAGATAAGATAGGCGCTTTTTTCTACTTTTCCCAGTATTTCAATTTTTAGAAATAGGATAGATATAAAAAACATGCAGTCAACACATTCCATACTACTACTTTTCTTCATGCGTTTCTTTTTAGACAAAGTATTAGTTTAGGATAGAGATCTTCCATTGTTTTCATTTTAATATATTTATTAGGAAGATAGAACGTAGCATAGCTGTACACGTTTACTGTTCATTGTTTTTTATTTCGTAGAAAGTTGAGTGATGTAGATCAGATTTAGGAGGAAAAAATCATACATTCCATTTTTATTTTTTTCTTTCTTATCCTCAGTTATTATGTATCCTGCGTTTTTAATATATTAGGATAGATATGCATCTTCCTTTATTTACTTCCCTGTATAAATCTTGATTCTCTATATTTATTTCTTTAATAGATAGATATTAAGATTCCATAGTATACGCATCTTTATTATTCAATATTCTTCCCATGCGTTTATTTTATTAGAAAGATAGATAGATCAGATTTTGTTTAGTCATCTTATACTCACTTATTTGATATCATCTCTGCGTTTTTTTTTATTTTTTTAGATAGAGGTATGACGCATTTTAACAAAGGTTAACTTTTATTAGTTAATTAAATTTAGTTAAATTAAAATTTTATATTAAAGTTAGTTTAAATTAATTTTTATTAGTTAATAAAATTTAGATTTTCTAAAAAATAACTTTTAAAATGTCGATTAGTTTATTTATTATTAACCGTTTGTTGTCTTGTGATCTCGGCGCATCCGGTTATTCGCTCGGGTTCTATTCTCTATCTCTTTTTATTATCATCGTTTACTTAGCTTTAATATGTTCGTCATTGTTCCTTTATTGATTTCTAGCTTTAATGTTAGCTTATATATGATTATTAGTGTTGCCTTGTTCATGTTTAGCTTTAATGTCGTGATTTGAGTAGTTTTGATTATAGTTGTTTAGTAGCATTTTTATTGTCATTATTATTGTTTTAGATATTTCTCGCTTTATAATTATAGTTTAATTTTCATCCTTATCGCTTTTATATATTTTAATATTTAGTCGTTTAAATTAGTATATTTAAATATTAAAGTCAAAACCTTTTTCTATTTGAGCATCAAACTTTAGACATAAACGCGGATTTCCATTCACACTTCGTCAGAGCTACGATAACCTTTCGGGTTTATACTCAAAACGACTCTATTAACCCAATATTAATCCATTTTTAATAAAAACTCCAGGGGTTTACATAATATAGTTTTTATTAAAATTCAAGAAACCCTAAGTATCTCTTCTATCTCTTTCTTGCCATTGACCACCAAGAACACCACAAGGGTGTTTGTTAATTTTGATCTTTTATTTTGGTGGTACGTGTTCGTGTTAATAACCTCCATTCGTCTACGTCATCAGTATGATCGAAACCTTTTTCTTTTAATGATACTTTTACTTTTATTTGATCATGTGTCTAAATCTTAAAAACAAACAAGAAACATGTTAGTGTAATCAAGATTCGTAAAAAGGAAGGGTTTTGGTTTGGTTTTGGTTTGGTTTTTGTTTCGGTCGACCCACCACCGAGAGCTCAAAGCTCTCGGTTTTCCTAGTTCGCTCCACCACCGAGACTTAAAGTCTTAGCTTGGTTGGTTTTGGTTGATCGCACGACAAGGGATCCCCGACATGGAGTCGGGGTATGGTTTAGTTTGATTTTGGTTTGATTTTGGGCTAACCGAGACCACTAGGGTCTCGGTGTGGCTCGGGTAACAAAAACAGTGGGAACCCGGCTTATGCCGGGGCCACGTTTGGCTTAGTAGTAGGTCAGTAGGGGGAAAGTTTGAGCTGCCAGTGGCACCCGGTCTAGCCACTGACGGGCTGTTTGTTTTGGCTCGGTTGGTTTGGACCTTTCGGGTTCAGGTTCGGGTCAATATTAAAATCAATTTATTTAATGATTTTCAAGACTTAGGTGATAATTATTTTATTTAAATAATTCATGACATAGCCTAAGTATTTAACTAGCTTAGTTTAATTAAACATGTATTTTAATTAAATTCTTATAATCTATAGTTTATTAAATTAACCAAGTTATTTATTTAATAAGCTATAATCCTTTAACCATGACTTGTATTTTTACTAATAAACTTTACTTTATATCTTTATAATCCAGCTTATTCTAATTATGAAAACTTACTATTTTTGGGAAATTTCTATTTTTGGAAACTTACTATTTTAGGAAACCTGCTATTTTTAGAAAGTTACTTAGTATTACAATACAAGTATTATAATACCTTATTATATGAATAATAAAACAACAGAATACAAGAATGAATACAGTTAATACTTAAAACAGTTAAAACATGACAGAACATGAATAATAAGCTAAGAACACAAAGAACCAATAAAACACATGTATATCAGACAACTCATACACGTCCCTATTCTTATGTAGTATTATCCGTCAAGACGGAGTAGGTTCTTCAGCGTTTTCGTTAGCTTCTACTGGACACAAGGTACCGATTTCCCGTCCTTCAGTAAGGGCAATCTCTTCCTTTATTAGGATTTCCCATATGCAGCCAACTGTTTTCCTAGTAGTTACAGATTTAAATGCTTATGTTTTATTAGTTACCTTTGCCATATACATGCATGCCAGTTTTACCTAGTTATGGAGGTACATAACCATAACACTAGAGGCACTAGTGTTATGACTTCACCATGGCGGAGTGATAGCTCGTAGCGTCCCTTCAGTTTATTTGGACTTTATTATAATTATATTATCATGTGGGGCGTATGGGTGCATCCTAGGTACAGTTTCAGTCAGGATTTCCTGGTGAATGTGGTGTGTGCCTTGCATCCTTCACAAGGAGCTGATCCATCCTACCCAAACCATATTAATTAGAGGCATCCCCTCTAATTGCATGACGAGGTCACCCCTCCAAGTATTCATGCACGTTGTTGACCTTATGACCTATATTGGCTTTTGGTATATTAAAATAATACAAATTTTCCTAAGTAAACATAAGTTATGTTTTCAGAACTAAAACCAGTAAACATGTTATACGCCTCGGTTTCCCAGGACTTATTCATTTCTGCTGCTAGTCATGCTTTATATGCTCTTTATATGCTTTCAATACTCTATGTTTTCCATGCTTTATTGTATATCCGTGCGCAGGGCGTTATGCTCAGCCGTTTTCCATTTCCATGTTCCCAAACGGCAGGTACCCAAGGTCGCTAGTAGGATCTCAAGAGTATGTGCATTCGGTTGGAAGCTATCAAGCCTTCTATATCTTATGCATTTATCATACTTTATCTTACTTATTTCATGTTGGACATTGTTTAGTCCTTTCCCTTTTCAGTACATATATTTACTTGTGTTGAGTTACTTGGACTATCGATCTTTGTTTCTGGTATTTCCTTTTATGGTCATGATGTTTAGACATTTACCTTGCATGCTTTAGTGACACGCCATATATTATTGTGATATTCCATTTTACCAAATGGGGTGTTACAAATTTGGTTGATTATAAAGTTGATATTGGTGATTCCCTTTGGATGTTGCTTGGGGATTTCGACGTCATTTTAT
The DNA here is from genome assembly GCA_025667525.1 of Glebionis coronaria. Classification (NCBI taxonomy): domain Eukaryota; kingdom Viridiplantae; phylum Streptophyta; class Magnoliopsida; order Asterales; family Asteraceae; genus Glebionis; species Glebionis coronaria. The sequence continues at coordinate 354,372,559 of CM046876.1, forward strand.
CTTTTGAAGAGAGTTCTAGCTGCAATAGTTCTAGAGTTGGGGGTATGGATGAGTTTTATGACTGTGTTCATACTCTTGAAGTGGAAGATCTATGTAGAAATGGTATGTTTTATACTTGGATCAAGAAGCGAAATGACCCTAATAGTGGTATCCTTAAGAAGCTAGATAGGGTTATGGTTAATGAGGGATTCTCTCATTTGTTTAGTAGGTGTTTTGCTAATTTCATGCCATATTTGTCATCTGATCACTGTCCAACTCTTGTTAGTTTTTTTGATGTGGTTAGTTTGAAGCCTATATCATTTAGGTTTATGAACTTTCTCGTTGAGAAGGAGGGGTTTATGGATAGGGTGAAGGATAACTGGTTTGTAGAAGTGAGTGGCTTTTCTATGTTTGTGTTGGCCAAAAGACTTAAGAATATGAAGAAATACATGAGAGGGTTTAATAGATAAAGTGAAAATGTGTTTGAGAATGTTAAGGTGCTTAAGGATGATTTAAAGGATGTGCAGAGAAGGCTTGATCAAGACCCTCTTAATCCGTCATTAAGAGAAGAGGAGAGGATTTTTTCCAAAGCTTATCATGATGCGGTCCTTGATGAAGAAAGTGTTATAAGACATAAAACCAAGATTGAATGGCTGAGAGAAGGTGACAACAATACGGCTTATTTCCATAAGTTTCTTAAAGGCAAAACCAGTAGAAGTAGGATTGAAGCTGTTTACGATGATGAAGGCCATACTTATTATGGTTGTGAAGTTTATGATCGTTTTGTGGACCACTACAAGAAGTTCTTTCAGAAAGATGATGAGTTTTTTCAGATTGAAGATATTGATGGTTTGTTTTCCAAGAAACTTGATCCTTTGAAGGCTGAGCATATGATCAGATCTGTGTTAGATGAGGAAGTTAAGATTGCTATGTTTGGTATTAAGGATGATAAAGTTGTAGGCCCGAATGGTTATACTTCTAAATTTTTTTAGAAAGCTTGGAGTGTGGTTGGCCCAGATGTTTTCAAGGATGTGAAGGAATTCTTTATATCTAGTAAACTCCTTAGTGAGTTAAACACTAGTCTTGTTACTCTAATTCCTAAACTCAAGGTTTCTAGGAAGTTTTCAGACTATAGACCTATAGCCTGTAGTAATGTGGTTTATAAGTGTCTTAGTAAGGTGTTAACTAATAGGATTAAGGAGGGTCTAGATAGCCTTGTGGATAGTAATCAGTGTGCTTTTATTCCGGGTAGGCATATTAGTGATAACATTCTGATTATGTAAGAGCTAATGGTTGGTTATGATAATTCTACTAGTTCTAAGAATTGTGCATTCAAGGTTGACATTAAAAAGGCTTATGACACAGTTAATTAGGATTTCCTTAAAACCATTTGCTAAGTTTGGGTTCCATAGCACAATGATAAATTAGATTATGGCTGCATCCTTCTCAGTATGTATTAACGGGGAAGTCCATGGTTTTTTAAGAGTGGTAGAGGCTTAAGACAGGGTGATCCCATATCACCCTATCTTTTTACCTTGGTTATGGAAGTTTAAAACCTTATGATCAAAAGAGAGATTAAGTTGGATAAGAGGTTTAAGTTTCATTCTATTTGTAAGGAGCTTAATTTGACACACCTATGCTTTGCGGATGATCTGTTGCTTCTTTGTCATGCTGATGAAGTCTCGGCTAGTATACTTAGGAGAGGGTTGGATGTGTTCAACATGTGTTCTGGTCTATACCCTAGTATGGAGAAGAGCACTGCTTATTATAGTAATGTTCCGAATGATATTAAGTTAAGAATTGGTCTTGCTCTTCTGTTTGCTGAAGGAAGTCTTCCTATAAGATATTTGGGAGTCCCCTATGGTTACTAAGAAGCTCTATAATATTGATTGTAGGATTTTGATTGATAAGATTAAGTGTAGGATTTTGGACTGGAAGAATAATTATATTTCTTATGCGGGTAAGCTACAACTTATTTCCTCTGTCCTATCTTCTTTGAGTGTCTATTGGGCCCCAATGTTTGTTCTGCCAAAACATATATGTGCTAGTATTGATAAAGTGATGAAAAACTTTTTATGGGGTTTTAATGAGGGTAGGAAGGGCTTCACTAGTGTGGCTTGGAAAGATATTTGTAGACCAAAATATCAAGGTGGCCTTGGGATAAAGTCTACTAAGAGTATGAATGATATTCTTATGACTAAACATTTATGGAATGTCTTTAGTAGGAAAGCATCATTATGGGTGAAGTGGGTGAATATTTATAGGCTTAAGGGTAACAGCATATGGAGTTGTCAGATTAAGAGTCATGCTTTGTGGTCTTGGAGACATATCCTAATGCTAAGAGATAAAATCAAGAGTTTTGTTGGCGTGAAGCTTGGGGACAGGAAAGATTGTTTTTTGTGGATTGATAATGGCATGAAAAGGGTTTGCTTTGTGATGTTATTTATGATGTTCTTAAAAGGTCTAGTGGATACAATATTAAGGACAAAGTTGTGGACAGAATTAGTAGAAACTGTTGGTCTTGACCCCATGACTGGAATAGGAGGGATAGGAGCTCTCTTAATTTTGAGCCTCCTAATCTTAATGATAACAATGATATAGCCATTTGGTTTAATAAGAATATGGTTGCTACCAAGTTTAGTGTAAGTGAAGTTAGTAAGGTGTTAAGGAAGGATGATCCAAAAGTTCTATGGTCTGATCATGTCTGGTTCTATCAGTGTATTCCTCGTCACTCTTTCATTTTATGGCTTGCGGTTAGAGAGAGGCTGAAAACACAAGATAGGTTATCTAAATGGTTCCATGTTGACATGGTTATGTGTCCATTGTGTAATACTGTGATAGAAACTGCATCTCATTTGTTCTTCGATTGTATATTTTCTACATGTGTTTAGGACAAGATGAAATCCCTTGCTAAATTAAATGACATTTCTTATACCTAGGCTGAAGTGGTCTCAGGGGTATGCATTAGGAAGGCTAATAGTTCTGTTTGGAGTATTGTCCTAAGATTTGTCTTAGGTGCCACTGTTTACTACATATGGCAAGAGAGAAATTCTAGACTTTTTGCTAAAGCTTCTAGACCAGAGGAGGCTGTGATCAATATTATTATGATTGTGGTTAGATTGAAACTTCTTGGTCTCAAGTTTAAGTGGTCTACTGATGTTCATATTGCTGCAAAGTTATGGGATCTTCCTGGTCTTAAAGCTAAGAAGGTGTGTGATGGTGTGACTGATATGGATATTGATGATAGGTAGTTCTTTCACTTTGATGTTCTACTACATGGTGATGAGAGGCTTGCAGGTTTCTTTGCTCTTGTTTGGTATTTTCTGTTTCTTTAAGGTAGTTTACTTCCTGTGGTGGAATGAAGGATTCCAAGATGATGGTAAGAGTTTTGAGCAGCTTGGTTATTATCATGTTTGTTGCTGCTTCTTCAGGTGGTAAGGAAGGCATGAGCCATTGTTGTACTCTTTTTCCCTCTCATGATTTCCCACTTGGTTTTACTTGGGAGGGTTTTTAAGGATGCAAAATGGTTCATGTTGCACTGGCACTTCCTTTTGAATACATATTGCATTCCAATTGGAGTATAACAGGTTGTCTATTGAATGTTCCTTGTATTACTTATCCATGGAAAGTGTTCTATTGGGATGGATTGGGCCAACTGGATGCTTCCTTTTTGGGTTGATTAAGAGGTTTCATAGATTATGAAGTAGGCCTTTTGTGGTTAAGTAATTGGATTTGTGTTCCAATGGAGTGTATTGATGGTATTAGGTTGTAGTTTAAGTTTCAAGTTACTGTTTTTATTCTTGTAATTTAGACTAATTATAGTATTGTATTATGAGCTTGGGAATTGTCTAATGCCATATGTTTTTTGATTCTAGCCAAAGTATGTTGTCAAGGGATGTGTCCTTTATGATTTATGCTTTGTGCTTTATGTATCTTGTGTGGCTACTTGCCTTTTCTCTCTTTATAATGTTTACCATTTAGAGTGAACACGGTTCATATTAAAGAGGGTACTCCTAGCATTTTCCCGAACACGTATTCTACTATTATGTCCTAGACCATCTAGGAACTCAGCCGCTATTGTGACAATCCTCAAATTTCCCATATTTGTTATGTGTTATGATTGTATGAATATGAAAATTTGACTAAAAAGTTTTGCTTCTATGCCTTACTTGGTAAGATGAATGGGTTCTCACAACCTTAACTGCCATTTCAACATATTCGTATATGTTGTAACAATGTATATATCAAGTCTAAGTTTTGAAACTAATCTAATAAGTATATTATGAATAATAACATATCAAATATAACTATTCCCTAAATTCCCTTAGAAACCCTAGAATCCCCATAAATAATTCTAAACTCAAGAATGGTAAACTATGAATGTAAAAACCCTACGAATAAGTAATAAAGTATTATGAAAAAGTTATAAACTATCATTTATAATTATAATTCAATCCTAGAATACTAAGTATAAACCATTTAAATCTAAGTACAAGTAAATGTACATAATAAGTCTAGATCACCACCTAGAATCCATTTCACAATGAATTAGAGCCTAATCTTTTGCAATCAATTATGAAACTCAACTAAGTATCATACTAAGACAATATTTTCACTTCAAATTAATATACAAATAATTAAAGCACAAAGTACAAGTTTTTAAAGCATAGAATTTTAATTAAACATGTTATCTCCTAGGATATGATTAAGCAATAAAACTTATTAAACTAAGTGTGTAGACTCCTTAGAAACCTTAAACACAATATATAAGACCTAGAATATGCCATATAAGAAGGTAAACACTAATTACCCAAAGTACAAAATCATTAGGCTTAATGACCTAAAAACCCTTATATTAAGCATTTTACTTAGAATCAATGCATAGTCTTTTAGGAAAAGTATACAAACTTCAATAAGCTTTACATTTATGCTATATTATCATCATAAGATAAGGTACAAGTACCCTAATGCACAAGGTACAACATTTTAATACATGACTTACAAATTATGTCAAAATAAATATTTTCACACTTTAGATATTTTTACTTAGAATAACTTAGTAAAACAAGTGTAGAGACTTAATGAAAACATTAAGGACAACTTAGGATGTATACAATGAATTTAAATCAGTATCTAAATCAATAATAATGACTTTAACAAGGATTGAACAATAGATCACTAGAAATACTAATCTGGCTAGGTTTTCTACCCAATTTCACTTCAAACCAATGCAAAACTTCAAACCAAGGACCCAAACTTCCTAATTATAATGTTTAAACCCTAATTAAACCCTGATCTATCACTAATCACATTCCTGAACACTTAATTACAAATTTACAAATTTACAAAGTTAGAAGCCCTAGAAATGCATTCGGCTAGGTTTTTCCTTCAAAAATTGCATTTAAACTCATTCCCTCCCAAATTAAAACTTAGGATCAGATCTAATAGATATTTTGAGATAACTTTAAGTAGTTGGATAAGCTACTTGAAGGTTACACATCATTTTTCTCATCTAAATGTTGTTGTGGCTTCCTTAGGCTTCCTTAGAATCCCTTAGTCACTACCTTGCCATTCCTATACGTTTCAAGGCTTAGCTTGGAGCTTAAGTGTTGAAAACTAGTATAAAAGGGGCGAACTACCATTCATTTGAAACTCGCATCCCGTTCTCCTTTACCTTCATACCCATTATGATTTTACACTTATAACAAAGTTATAAAGATGCCTTGAGACCAAAAACCAGGTCTAAGAAGTAGCCATTGAAGTTCTTGAAACTTTAGAAGTAAAAGATGTTCATAAGGAGCCCTAAAAGTCATTTTAGAGCTACATAGGTAATCACTATGTTATTAAAGCTTATATATTGTTATAATGTTGTTTTAATATTTTTTATAATGTTAATAAGATGTTAATAAGCTAATATAATGAGTCTTAGTTCATATAATAAGCTAAAATGGAAGATATAAGCTAAAGATGTAATAATAATGAGTTAAAATCCATTTCAAAAAGCTATAGATCTGAAAAAATAATAATATTATGATTAGAAAGTGTTTATAAACTTTGTTTAAGTTCCTAGATCTTTTTACAAATTTGAGGTTGTTATGTAATTTTAAGCAAGTATAGGGACTAAAACTGTCATTTTTGAAACTATAAACATTTTAGGCCAAAAGTGTCATTTTACTAAAGATAAAACTATAAGTATTGATATTTAAGTTTGAAACCTTGAGGTTAATATTAGAAGGTTGAAATAATCACTACTTAAAGGATTAAAAGTGTAATTAAGCTAAACTTATAATAAAAGGGTAATTTTTGTCAACTTTGAAACTAAAGGATATACAGTATATATTATACTATACTTTTCATTTGAAGAAAGTAATAAATGTATCATGTCAGTATGGAATTTCGTACAAAGATGTTCTATCTTGATATTACGTTCTGAATGAGTGGTTGGGTTTACGATTTAAAGTGCCCTCCCTCCTCAAACGTTTATAGAATGGCTTCTAAGTATGATGGATCGAACAATGATGCTATAGTTACAACAAATTATAAATCAAAGAATAGATAATTAATACTTAAAAGTATTGAACTCAAGATCAAAGACTTGATACTATACAAAATGTGTTAATCCATGTTTGTGTGATACCAAGTTGTTGTTTGTGAATGAAATATATCTGATGCAACTCAGACATTATGGACATAAGGTGAGTTCATAGCCTCACTAAAGTACTACTTTACAAATTATTTGAAAACTCGTGAGGGGGATATATGCTAAATTTGAATACAAGTATTTTTGGTATGCTTCCCAGATATGTTGATTGACACTATATTTATTGCTGCCTAAAAGGTCCCTTTTTAATTGTGAATCGCTAATCATTTCATGGAAAATGAGCATTAATAGTATAGATAGTACTATTTGAGGAATGACATCCTCTGTCTGGGCAAGTCTCACTTGCTAAAGCCTTAGTGGCCAAACAATCATACTTAATTTTGTAAACCCAGTTTAGTTTGGCAGACTCCTGTATAAGGTCAAATTGTTGGTTTCTGATATGTCTAGTCGCGGTATCATGAGCTTAGTGCAATGTAAACATGAATTATTTTATGTGGGCGAATAACAACGTAGCTCAGGAAAAAGGATCTTGTATTTAAAATGATTTATAAACCTATGAATTCACTCAACCATTGTGTTGATTTTAAGCATATATATCAGGTATTAAAGATTAATAGCATGGAGTAGCACAAATATGGCATGAATAGGCACAAGCTTAAAATTATTATCGTAGATTTTGGGAACCTCATATTGTAAAACTCTGATTTTAAGTGATATATAAAAAAAGTTGATTTAATCACTCTTTTGAGTGGTTTTCTATCATTATGACTTGTGTTTTATGATGTAATACCCCAAAACAATGTTTCACCGTGTTAAGGTAAAAATAGAGGTGTTACAGCTATAGTCTGTATAATATACATAAAAAAGCATTTTAGTGTTATATAAATTCAATTCATTGAATTCATAGTTAAGATACTGTGTATTGAAAAAAATAAAATTGTATATCATAACCTATGAAATAAGAGGATATGGCGATAGAATAGTCTTCAACCTAGAAAATCTTCTCCCATCTATGTCGTAACCACCAACTTCATACCCATTTTCATAATACCCAGTAATATAGAAACGATCATCCCCTTCTTCCACAAAGTGTAAACGTTCTACATTATTATCTATATTCCTAATAGAAACACTTTTCCACTTTTCCCCACATATGTACCAATTGCCAGTGTTTGGTTTTATTAAATCAACTTTGTATCGTTTTCTATCTGGACCAGTTACATACATATTACTATTTCTCTAGTGAGCATAATCATTATACATATAAAGGAGGTCCTACACATACAAATAAAAGTTTTTGTATTCATCATTAACTTAAAGGTTAACATGCTATTTACAAGTGTTTTTACTAAATGAATATATAGTACATGTGACTCTCGAAATATATTTTTGTTCAGCCACCATAAAAATTTTGTTGGCATTTTCTTGTGCAAAATATTTAATATTAATTAAAACTTAATTTAAATAATTAAAAGTTTTTTGTTATAAAAGATAATTTATATATAATCAGTAATATAATTTACGATTAAATTGAGGATTTCTTCATTCAAGAGTTTTAGTAACATGCAATCAAAATACAATATGATCCTGCATCTACTAATATTATTCAAAGCTTTAATTTGTTGTAATTGTTAACCAATGATCTTAATCTTCCATTTTAATTGGTAATTTAAAAACATTGAAAAATAACATTTAATTAATCGCAATTCATTTAAAAATTATGCATTTTAATTGTAGATTCTAATATGGCAAATAAGAACATACCTCTTATCAGAATTGATTACTTGATATGGTCTAACTAGTGGTGTGAAGTGTTTATCATTTGTGTTGTTTAAACCGTAAATATACTAGAGTATATAAGTTTAGAAAAATGTTAAAAATACTCATGTGTTATATTAGTTGTATACCTTAGTCACGGAGTATTTTTAATATTATCATTGATTATATATATTCAATTGATGTATTTTTGCATTTAATAGTTGTAAACAAAGTTTTAAAACTTGTAATACACAAAATTAAATTAAACTTTTTGAGGTAATTAATAAAGAGATATCAAAATGTTTAATAAGTAGTATAGATTAAGAATATGATGAAGAAGTACCAATTCGTTTTAAACTTACAAAGAACTATATCCACAAAAATGTTATAACGATTATTGATGACACGTCATATGAAGAGCTTGATAAACCCAAATATGTGGATGAATACTATGTTTGAAGAAGAAGCTGATGATGTAGACGCAATATATGACAAGCTTAACGAAAACATAAAATAATAAACAAATGATTCACAAAATTCATATAACAACGGTGATGAATCAAATGATGATTATGATTATTTTGATTTTTTTATAGTGACGAACAACAAGACGATGATGATATCACATATTATTTTGATGATCACAAATGAACTAGCAATGCACAGTCATTTTGCTAATCTCAATAATTTACTTTTTATAATTTTCACGTATGAGATTAAGCTCTTATATATTTTTTAAGTATTATTATTATGAATAAGATATTAATTTTTTTAGTCTATATAATTTATCAGTTATATATTTTAAAACTTTTGTACTTACTAATGAATTACATAATATAATACATTGTAATTAAATGTGTTTGTCAAAAGACAAACAATAATTTATATGAGAGTTAATATACATTTTAAAACACATGCACTATTATGTTTATCACTAAAGGCTTCTAGGCCCAGCGATATGTAAGTAGTTCTCTAACCTAAAGGTTGTGGGTTCAAGTCTTAGTAGAGACATATGAAATAAAATTTGTGAGATAATTTGTGTGAGTTGTAAAAACAAATTTGTCGTTTAAATAAACTATTATGTTTATCATCTTATTTATAACAATAACAAATTCAAATTTCAAATTTAAAGCAAGTACAAGTAAATAATATTTCAAATCAAGATTTACAAGAAAAATATACGTACTTTTTAAGTAATTATAATAAATATGTAATCTACAATTTAGGTAAAATGTGTTTCAACATATTAATAAAAAACATACTTAATATTTGGATATTGAAATTAAAACATTGTTGAAAATTCATTCTAACATTCAAGAATTTTTTTAATTTTCCTTTCATAATCAGGTGAAAAGTTTACTTTTATGGATTAGTAACATGATTACATAATGCCTTTTAAATTAAACAGAAAATAATTTTTGGTATTCGTTTGTTTTAGGATGACAATAAACAAAAGCCAAGGACAAACATTGTCACGTGTAGCATTGTTCTTACACAAGCCGGTTTTCTCACACGGACAATTATATGTTGCCGTATCAAAAGTCACAAACAAGAAAAAGGTAGTAAACCTAAAATAATCACCAGTGATAACAAAACAAAACTACACAAATAAAACAACAAATTTTGTTTACTAGAAAGTGCTAAACAAGTTGTGATTACGTTTTTTACGTTTAATGAACCATACCTTATGAAACAATGTAATGTTTTAACTTTTTCTTTTGTAATACAATTATATTCTTTTTAACTTTTTATTATCATAAATTTATTTTGTTGAGTTTTTTCATTCTCAGCTCATTTTAATTTATGTTACAAACTTATCATTCATATGACTAAGACCTTTTCATTTTATTAACTACCAACATTCAACCATGTATAATATACAAGAAAAAAACTTATGAAGCTCGCTCGTCCATCGGACAGGTCATGAACTTAGTACATGTTATAGAGCATATGTTACAAGTACACATTAATTAATATATTAAACACCATAATTATTAATATATTAAACACCATAATTAATAATATCTTTAAATTGTCCCTAAAATAAAAATTAATTTTATTATACATATTGCACAATTAATAAAACACAAAAAATCATATAACTTACAAGTTGGTGGTATATATGATTTTAAAATCGGACCAGACCAACGGGTTTAATCGAGAAATGGAGTGGTCACCGGTTCGGGTAGCCAATACAAGTCGTGCGAAAGGGAAACGAAGATAACCAGGTGAACTTGGCCTAAACCGGCGAACCAGGTCAGACTATGATCATTTTTTTATTATACCCCGATTAAAAAATTCAACATGTTTATTATGTGACACATAAACATTAACCACATAAGCAAAAAAACGGTCTTTCATAAAAATCTGTATAATTTTTTGAAGACAAATGATGCAAAGATGTAAAATCAGAATTGATAATTTCTTTCAACTTATACATATTATACATCATATCATATCATAGTATCTTATAAATCATATTATGCACTCTTTCTTCATTAAGTTTTTAAGTAATACACATTTCAAATATACTGTACAAGTAAATTAATTATGTTTTATAAATCATCTCATGCACTTTCTCATCATTAAATTTTTTAGTAATACAAATATAAAACATATTGTACAAGTCAATTAAATACTACCGTCATTTTTGTAAAATTAATTTTAATTCATACATGTTGTAAAGCATATCTTACAAGTACACATTAATTAATATATTAAACACTCTAATTAATAATATCTTTAAATTACTCCTAAAATAAAAATTATATTTTATTATACATATTGTACAACTAATAAAACACAAAAAAATCATATAACTTACAAGTGTGTAGTATATATAGTTTTAAAACCGAACTAGACCAAGGGTTTAATCGAAAATTTGACTGGCCACCGGTTCGGGTAGCCATTACAAGTCATGCGTAATGGAAACGGAGATAAGTAGGCGAACTCGACATAAATGGGTGAACAAGGTCAAGTTGTGATCATTTTTTTATTATACTCCGATTAAACAATTTATCATTTTATTATGTGACGCATAAACATTAAATTCAAAACCAAATAAAAACAATTTATCATTTTATTATGTGACGCATAAACATTAAATTCAAAACCAAATAAAAACGATCTTTCATAAAAAAAATCGAAATGCTTGTTTGAAGACAAATGATGCAAATGTACAAAGTGCTAATAAAATTAATATATTAATAATTATAATATATATACACATGGTTTCTTGAACATTTTTTTGCATTATAAACACTTTCTTGTTTATGGAAAAGTGTCACAAAGATAGTTCTTAATATAAACATATTTATAAATATATATATATATTTCACATTACAAGATATATATCGTAAAACTATTTTTGTTAACATATAGAAAAATATGTTTAAAGATTACATGACGCTCCTTAAAAAAACAAAAAAAAATTCTTCTCTTATTTGAAGGTACATTATATTACATACTAGACGATTATCCGTGCATAGTGGCGAAAATTCCTAGCGACAAATAATTAAAGATATGTTATATGTGTTAAGTGTTTCGTGTGACATTCAAAATAAAACGTGTACATATCAAGTTATTCACTTTGTTAAAGTAGAAAAACATGAAAATTTTAAATTACCATTCATAACCCGTTGCAGAAGTAACATGTTTTGACCCACTAACCTAAATACTTTGAAAACCCAATTGGACCCGACCGGTTCAACCAATTAGAAAAACGGTTAAAATTGAACCTCGTCTTATATTTTTGAAACCTTGTTACACCTGGTGGGCGGCTTGACCCGGTGGACGAACCGGTAACCGGGTGACTCGATCGGGTTGACCCGGTGGTCGCCCGGTGGTCGAATCGATAACCGGTGGTCGAAATTAGGAGTAGTAAAATTATGGAAGAAGTTTGACTAATTAATGATTAAATCTATTTATGGAATTTAAGTTTTCATATTTAACTATTTATAAATTTTAAGTTTTCACGTTTCACTTTTCACTTTTCAAGAAATGAGGGTTTTTTTCTTTATAGGTAGTATAGATATAGATATAGATATTGTAGCACAACTTTACCAACTATCGTCTCTTTATTGACGTAACATCGTGTTAATAATTTAAAATTTTAATAATTTAGTAGGTTGATTTTGTTCATCATTTTCTTGTAGGTATGTAAACCCAATATATTTTCATTATTGACAATATTAAGAAAAAACTCAAAAATGGAATTATTTTCGTCAATAACTTTATTAGATGGTACCCGCTGTTACAACGCGCAAATAACCTACAAATTATTATTATTTTTGTATTATTTTTAGACTTTGGTTTTATTATAAATGATAAGTATAAAACTAGAATCATGGCAAAAATATGAAATAAAATAGTAAAAAAAGTAAAAAAAAAAAGTTATCTTATAATGTCAATAAAAGACACAAGAAGTAAGCACAAGAGCAATATGAACAGTGGCGGCGAGGCTCGGCATTTCTATCATGAAAGCTTCCCAATTTTTCACAATTTGATTGTCATCAAATCATCTTACCTTGTTATTTCTTGACTTTTGGTCGCTCCTCATGGAAGTGATAAACAAAACGACAAATGTTTTAAAATATTATAAAAAGTAGAAGGGAGTTGTATAGTTTACTGGTTACAAATTACATTTATAAAAATATTTTCTTATTATAATGTTATATTTGATTGTATATTAGTTCTACTTGTAAAAACAAAATATTAAAATCTAACCAATAATGTAAATCACAAGTATATGGGAAGAGTAACAAGAGAAGGGAAGTAACAACCAAACCACGACACTGATATTTATAGTGGTTCGACTATGAAACACCTTTTCGCCCTACTCCATTCATCGAGTATCCTACTCGAGATTTCACTATGTCAACAAGCTCCCTATATGCAGAGAAAACCGCACAAAAGCAGCTTACACCAATTACCGACACAAAGCTAAATATCAAATCCTAATCCTAGCTATAAGCAATCTATCACTCATATTTTCTCACCTAGGAAATACTACCACGATCACTCGATATCACAACTATAGTTTATCAAACACGATCACGCCGGTCATAAGTATTTCGTCGCCTTGGGAATACACTCACAATCTTTAATAATATCTACAGCACAAGATCTCATGAGATCATAAAAATATCAACATGAACAGTATACACATTATGTAAAAACCGATTAAAATCCACGAACATTAATTACACGCAGTCTCAGAATTTATTAAAACATTACGTAATTTATTATTTATTTAGGATAATAAGTAATATTTTTTATTCAAGTATTTACAGCTATTATTATTATTTATTCAGTAAAATAAATAATACACGTCAAAATTAAACAAGGGAATTAAAATACGATAATGCACGATAAATAGTTTAAACACGAAAATGAAATGTACATTGTGTGTGTTGGTGTTGGGTCGCGACTACAAAAGAAACACAAGAAGAGATGGGCCTTGAGCCTAGTCCACTTAACACATGAAAAACCACAGGGATCTAATTAGTTCCTCATTTTTCAAGTTACACAAAACTCAGACAAAACCCTAGCACCTTTTGGCCGCCGTATTTTTAAGAAGAATAAGGAGACGGATCGAGTTTAGTATCTAAAATATTCGGGTTTGTGTGTGCATCAAATCATTAACCTTTATACGATCCGGTATCCTTAACCTTATTCTTTTAATTAAATTATTAGTCATGGTTATGTAATTAATCTAAGAACATAGAAATCATAACAATAATCACGAGGCGGGCTGCGTTTTGTTTGGGTTTCATGAAAACCGAGAATCTTAGACTCTCGGTGTAGTGGTTTTAGACCAACCGTTAGGGTAGTGGTGGTTTTGATGTTGTCAGCAGCCAGACAAAGCCAAACAGGGGGTGTTTGGTTAATATCGGGGTGTGTTTGTTTGTTGTCAGTGGCAACCGAGACCCTTAAGGTCTCGGTGGGTCTTAGCATATCAGCGAAGGAAACGTGGGGAGCAATAGTGGGTAAACCGGCTTAGGCCGGTGGGATTTTTGACCAAGCAATGGGTACCGAGAGTCAAAGGACTCTCGGTGGGATCTTAGTGAGCAGCAGTGGTTGTTGTTGGTTAACGGCAGCAAGGCCACGACCCTTGCGGCTGTGGTGTGTTTGTGGTTCGAGACTGACCAAAACCAAGGGGTGTCTCGGATGGACTTGACTCGAGATTTTGGGGTTACACGAGATTTTATTACTCAGGATGTTTGGGTTAACATTTTAAAACCAAGTTATTAATTTAATTGTCTTTATTAAATTAATCAAGTAAATAATTTTAAATTAATTACATTAATTTTATAATCAAGTTATGTTAGCTTATTTAAATAATACATAGAATTAAATTAAATGATTTATTATTCATGAAACTATTTACGGAAATCTTACTATTTTGGGAACTTTCTATTTTAGGAAACTTTCTATTTTTAGCAGGTTACTTATAACAGTATAATAATACGAGAATACATGTTATACACTAATCAGAAATACATGAGCATAGTCATAATTACAAGAGTATACACGGAATAGTAAAACAATACAAGAACATGTAAAGCAAGTTAAGAACAATAAGAATCAGTAAAAGCATACAGTAATCAGACAACTCATTCACGTCCTTTATTCATGTAGCTCTCGTGAAGTCAGAGTAGAAATTTCATCTATTTCTCTTCAGTCGGTTATTGGACACAAGGTACGGATTTTCCGTCCTTCAGTATGGACTTTCCTTTCTATGCATGATTAAGATTCCCCGTATACGGCCAGCTATTTTCCCCAGTTATGTTATAAAACTTTACATGATTTGCCATGATAACTAAGTTAATTGTCTGAGCTTTATATACATGCATGACCAGTTTCATCTAGTTATGGAGGTACCGTAACCATGACACTTGAGGCACCGGTGTCATAACTCCTCTACGGGGGAGTTGTTGATCCCTTTGATTGGATATATATTCTGTTAAGAACTAGTATAGTACTTTGTAATCAAACTAAAACACTTTGAGAACTCTTACTCAAGCTAAATAAGTTATGTGGAATCTAACTTATAAAGCACAGAAGAACATAATTACTTTTAACTATTCGATTCTCTTATTAATCGACTTGAATGAGGTACATGAATGTCATCGTACCTATGTTCCTTTTATAGATTAAGGAACCCTATAAACCTTAGAATATTCTATAAAGATAAGTATATCACAGACGATATATTATCAATATTCTAACTATTAAGTATATCACATAATATAATCTAACTATAAGTATGACATATCTTATACAAAGATATATTCGTCCTAATCAATATAGCAGTACTTAATTTATAAGTAGCAGTACTTACTATGTACCACGTTAAAACTAACGGCACTTGAAAGATACTAACAGTACTTAAATTACACTGACGGTACTTGACACTTAACAATAATTCCCAACAATCCTCCCCTAAACAAGAATGATAATTTGTTGTCTTCTTGTTTCTCTTTGTACTGGATGTATTTAGAATACATGTCTTCAGTCTTCTCTTCAAACTTGGATTGAGCTTGGAATTTATACTTGTATCCAACTGAATTTAGCCAAACACTTAAATGTAGATATTTCTAATAAGATTACTCTCAAATCTTATGAACATCATCTTTGTCTTCAAAATATGATCATCTTGTGTCTTGTAAACGTTCACTTGATTTTGAAGCAACAGTAATTGTCTTCTTGAGTTAAATCTATGAACTCTTGATCATGAACTTCTGTCTTGATTTGATGAGACAAAACCTTCTAATTATTCTTTCCTTTAATACTTTTTGCTTGCAACTTCATACCTAAAGTAAAACATTTAACAACAAAAACCAATCTGTATTGGCTTCATGATTTTTAGCAAATCATCAGCTATCAACGGATTTGATTTATTCTTTACCAGTTAGTCGTACCCTCTAGAATAGCCAATACTTTATTCATAAAGAATAAGGTGTACTGATAACCCTACAATTTTTGGTAAACTGTCAACCATCAACGGATTTTATAATGTCATTACCTAGTACCGTTTGTCTAGGACTAGCCAACTCTTTGTCTCGAAACAAGGTGAGTTAGAACCATATAGTTTTTAGAAAACTACCAGCTTTCAACGAATTTGAGAAGTCTTTACCACAAACCGTTTGCTTATGGAATAGCCAGTTCTTATGTGTGTTAGAGATGGTGAACTGAGAACCATTTGTGAAGTGTGATTGTAAATCAAACACTTAAGGCTCTTTCTCAGCTTCTTCCTCTTGCTCCAAATCCATGATTTGTTGTTTAACCATTCTGATTAACTCCAAAGCACCAACTGACTCTTCTGAGACTTCCAATTGTTTTACCAACAATCTTCTCTCAAATGGATATCTCATCTCTTGTAGCATATAGTAAGTAACATCATCTATATCCAAAATATGTAGCCACATGACCTATAATTTCTAGTAACTAGGAACCTGATTCTCTAATTCCTTCAACATTTTCTGATCACAGTTGTGTGGTTCATACATGAAGAGTAATTCATTATACAATAGTGATACCTCAGTTTTACCTGCACTAGCTTCTTGAACTAACCTGAAAAGATCTTGAATATCTTGTTTGTCAAGAATATGAAGAATATCTTCTAACAACCTGAACATTTTTGTTGTGCCATCTGTTCTTAATATTCCATGAGCTTCCAGTCCTTGATCCATACTATATATCTGTAAAACCCGCATGCTTTTACCATGAACAGTACACTTAGTAAACGTGCGTACATATTAAAACTTTCCTTTTATAGCATGAACACGTGTCACGATTAGTAATTATAGAAATTATGTACGTATAATTACACGATGAGTATTAAGTACGTGTTAGTACACGATAATTATTAACAATAATAATTATAATCACGAACATGAAATCATGAACGTTAAAATCACGAACACGTAATTACGTACTTAATTAATATAATACCATTAATATCGTTACATACAATTATTTAAATATAACACGAAAATACCAACATACGAACATGTAAAACTATAACACGGGAAAAACTTCTGGTTTTTCCCTTGTGGGCCTTACATGCGCGGCACCAAGAAGAAAGGGAGGGCTCAAGCCCACTTTTGGTTTAATTAAGGAAAACTAAAAACACAGAGTTTTTCATAAACATATTTTTACAGAAAAGTTGAAAACCCTATCCCTTGGCGACTCCTTCGCCGCAGCATCAACACAAGAACAAGAGGCATTCATTTTTTATTTTTGATCTTTCGTTATTGGTTAGTGTTCGTGTTATTTTCCATCACACAGGGGTAAAACATTAAACCTTGATCTTTAATTCTTTTATTAAATTATGTTTTATGTTAGATCTTTAAAAACAATTAAATAAAACATGTTATGAATTTAAATAAACATGGGAAAGGGTTCGTTTAGCTTGGTTTTGTGGTTCGGCAGCCAACCGAGAGTCGAATGACTCTCGGTGCCCCTTTTTAGCCACAGCCGAGAGCACCTAAGGGGCTCAGTGTGGTTCTCGGTGCAACAGCAAGCACCACCGGCTTAAGCCGGTGTCTGCTTGGGTCGAACAGTGGGAACGACGAAGGCAACAGGGGGAAACCACCGGCCTGCGCCGGTGGGATCTTTGTGCTGGCAGTGGGTAGCCACGACGCAGCAGCGGCAGCAGCCGCCGCTGTTGGCAGCGCAGCCACTAGCCGCCACCATAGCCGCGGCTGTGGGTGGTGGTTGGTGTCGGGTGTTTGGTTGGTCTGGTTCAGGGGGTTTCTGGTCCGATTCACGGCATGTCTAAATTAAATTCACGGGTCCGGTTCATGACTAAAATTGTACAAGTATTTTGTTTTTACAAGTTATTATTTTTAACAAGATATTAAATTAATTAAACATGACTTATAATTAATTTAATTAAATCATAGACTTAGGTTAATTATTATTTATTAAATAATACATGTTTTAACCTAATTATTTATTAATTTAATTTAAACTATATCACTATAGTATTAATTAATTATTTAATACATGAAATATAATTTATTAATAAACATGACTTAGGTTATAATTAATATAATATTAATACACATTTTAACCTAAGTATTTTATACATCTTAATTTAATTAAATCATTCTTATATTTAATTAAATCATATAACCTATAGTTTATTTAATCAACATGATATTATTAATAAACTATACTATAATCACATGACTTATGTTATTTAACCAGTAAACTTAAGCTTATATTGTTAGCTTATTAATCCAGCTTAATTCTAAATATGGAAACTTTCTAATTCAGGAAACTTACTATTTTTAGAAACTTTCTATTTTCAGAAACTGATCTATTTTAAGAAGTTAATCTGTTTTTGGAAACTTTCTATTTTTGGAAACTTTCTATTTTAGGAACCTGCTATTTTTAGAAAGTTACTTATTATTACACAAAAAGTATAATAATACAAGTAATAATTAATCAGAATACGTAGAATACATGATAAACACGGCATAACATTAAAATCAGTAAAACGAAACAAGAACATACAAAACTAGCTAAGACACGATATATAATCAGTTAAGTACTCAATAAAAAGATGACTTATACATGTATCCTATTTATGTAGCATTAGTCAGATCGAAGTAGGACTTCCATTCTTTCGTCTTCTTCGTTCACTGGACATAAGGTACGGATTTCCCGTCCTTTCAGTATGGACATTCTTTCCTTATTAGGATTCCCCGTTTGCAACCAATTGTTTTCCCAGTATTGTTTTATATGTTTGATACTTATGTTAGTTTATGAGCCTAAGCCATATACATGCATGACCAGTGTCACCTAGTTATGGAGGTACCATAACCATAACATTGGAGGCACCAGTGTTATGACTTCCCTACCGAGAAGTGGATTGCTCGTGGCGTCCCTTTTTAGCTTTGGCCATTATATTATATTATCATGTGGGGCGTATGGGTGCATCCTAGTTACATGTTTACCAGTAATATCAGAGTGAATGCGATGTGTGCCTTGCATCCTTCACTAGGAGTTGATCCCTCCTACCTAGACTATTTAATTAGTGGCAACCCCTCTAATTGCATGACGAGGTCTCCCCTCCAAGTATTCATGCACGGTGGAACCTCATGACCTATATGGGCTATTTGGCTAATTAATACAGATTCTCATAGAGACATAAGTCTTTTCAAACTACAAAACCAGTTTTATGAGCATGAATCCAAATTGCTTAGAACTTATATTATTCCGCTGCTATTAGTCTTATATGCTTATGTTATTCCATGCTATGCATGTATATCCGTGCACTGAGCGTTATGCTCAGCCGTTTTCCTTTCTTGTTCCCCAAACGGCAGGTACTCAAGGGCGCTCGTAGACTTTAAGCGTACGTGCATATGGATTGGAAGCTATCTAGCCTTCTCTACTTTATGCATTTCATCATAGATTTTGCTACTTATTTCTTTGGAAATTGTTTAGTCGTTTTCCTTTACAGTACTTACGTTTGTGTGTGATGAGCTTATACTTGGGGTACCGATGTTTGTTTCTGGTATTTCCTTTCATGGTCATTTAATGTTTTTAAGATATTTACCTTGTATGCTTTGATGACACGCCATAATCACGCGTGACATTCCATTTACCAAAATAGGGTGTTACAATATCCATCTAGAAATGGATGACTTCTTCCCAAAAATCTCTGTGTCTATCCATTGATCTTCAAAATTTACTATCTTCAAGTACTTTTTATGCTCTCATCATCATCATCACTATGATCTGTTGTTGATTTAGCCTTTTTCTTGGCTTCTAGCTTCTTCTTTGTTGATATTTTCCTCTTAACACCCTTGGAGGTTCCTTAAAATTCCATTGAACCTTCCTCCAAATCTGTATGTACCGTTCCTTTAGTATGTACCGCTTGGACATTTTCAGTCTTATCAACACTTTGAGCTTTATCTCCTTCATTTATTCTTTGAGCAGTCTCTGTCTCTTTTGAACTTACCTTCTCCTTTCTACTTTTTCCTCACATATGTAGCCTTGATAGGTGGAGATGTTCTTGTATGTCCAGCAGTACTTGACTCAAATCTAGGAGCACTTCCAAATTGTCTTTGTTGTTGCAGATGTCTTTTGGCTTCTTCAACAGCTATCCTATCTGCTTCAGATCCAATCTGAACAAAATTCAATTCAGATCTCTTGTGTTTTTCATACAAAGCCTTGATTTCTTCCAAATTCTTTCTGACCAAATGAGCATGAGTGAAATTGTTAACTTTCTTAAGAAAAGCCATCATTTGATTCCTAATCTGCATGGTAGTTGGAGGCTTAATCCTTTATCTTCTTCTTTTCTCAGCAAAGAATCTTTGTTGCTCCCTTACCAGATCATTAATCAATTTTGCTTTTTCTTCTTCATCATAAGCATCCCTTTCTTCAACTATCAATGAGTCTGCAAGAATCTTACTTGCATGTAGTTTAGCTTTAATCCTATCATACTCTTGTATATTCTATTCTTGCTGCACTCTCTTAGCTTCAAGCAATTGCTGCTTTGCTTCAAGTTCCTCTTGTAACTCTTCTTCACGAATTTGTGCTTGCACTCTGAAAGCAAATTCCTTATCATGGTCTACTTGATTAAATCTGTACATGACTTTGCTTATATCATCATCTGAATCACTTTCATTTTCAGATTCTGATTGTAACTGCTTCTTTCCCTTATCCTTTGGATTAATCTTTGGTAACTTCTTCTTCAGCTTCGAAGATCTTTCATCCTCATTAGCTTGTTGTTGAATAACAATACTTTTTGTGGGCTGTGAAGCTTGAACTTTCTTACCTTTAGTTTTATCCTTTTTTGCAAGAACTTCTTGTTGTATCTTCTTCTCAATCTCTTATTGTCTTGCTTTTTCAGCTGAACTCTTTTCCCTGAGATCAAGCAGTACTTGAACTAAAGTCTCATCCTCTCCAAAAGGGGTTTTACTTTCTAGTGAAGGTTGATCACCAGCAGTACTTGCAGTCGGCTTAGTTGGCTTAGCAGTACTTGGGTCTTCAACAATGTCAGTAGTACTTGCAGTTCGCTTAGTTGGCCTAGAAGTACTTGGATCTTCAACAATGTTGACTTCATAAGTGTAAGACACACTTGTTTCTTCAATCACAAAAGTATCTCCAGATACCTTTTCTTCCAATGAAGCTATCTTCTCAACTTGTAACTCCTCAGTCTTGTCTGATCCATAACTCACTCTTGATCTTGACAGTACTTGGAAAGACTGTTTCTTGTGAAACTAGAATTGCCTTTGCGGTGGAGTTGAAGATATAGGAAATTGGACATTAATCTCCTCCAGCTTCTCATAGAAACTACTCCGATTCACTTGAAGTTGTGGTGATTGAGGTTGTGGCTCTGGCTGAGTTACCAACATTTCTTCAATTTATGGTTCCTCATTAGTAGGTTGTAGTTCTTCTTATTGAAGCTCCATGTTAGTAGGCTCCAAGCTATACTTTTGCACACCAATCTCTAAACCATTACCATCATCAAAATTTTCAATGACATCATCATCAGCTTCGAAGGTGATGTCATTCCCAGAGACCCTTGTTTGAATATCAGAAGAAGGTAGTGGTTCTTCATAATTCCTCCCCTGTTTGGTTGCATTCAGTTACCTTTTCTTGAGGTTTCTGAATCTTTGCTTCTTAAGAGAAGCCTTCTGAATAGACCTATTCTGCCTCATCCAAGGAGATACCTTATTCCTTAGCTTGATTAGACTGGCCTCCAATTTAGCAATTTTCTTATCTTGAACAAGCTTCTCCTTTTGCAATACATGTACCTGTTTAGACAAGCTAGTGCACAAAGCAGTTGAATTTGCAACATCCACCACCTCTGTTGCTTGTGCTTGTGGTGAACCACTAGCAGAAATGGAAGCAGCATGTGTATGGATCATCTCATCTGAATTTGGTTGATTACCAATATTGTGAGAAGAAGATTAAGTATCTTCTAACGAATGGGAACTCTGGTTAGAAGGAGTTTGCTGAGAACCACTAGCAGTGCTAGGTTCCTCACCTTCTTGGTTGGCAAGTTGGGCTACCATATTAGAAAATAAGGGTGTGATAGTTCATGTAAAGGCATTGCCTTGTTTGGTCAAGAAAGAGAAAGTTCTCTTTGTAAATGTAGGAACATCACATGTATTTCTTAACTCTGGTAGGTTAGGGATTTGTTCATTAACTAAAGTCTGAATGAATCTAGGATACATTAAAAACTTCTTAACTCCTTCCAAATTCCTAGTCATGCCTTCAAAAATTAGTTTTGAAAAATTTAAAACTCTGTTATTTGCTAGACAAATACCAGCTGATGCCAATGCAACAGGGATTTGATCAAAAGAAGTATTTTTGGAGCTTAAACAGTGAATAATGGCATGAAAAAGCAATTTCCATTGTGATGAAAACAAAGCTTTAAAGAAAGTAAGACTTTCCCTACCACCCTCATAACCCATGGCTGCAAGGCTATCGTGTATCTCTGTATTGTTTAACATACTTAGTCCATTTTCATCATTTAGTCTCAAACTAGCCCTTAGCAGTACCTCAGTTACATAGATATTTCTATGATTCACCCTAGCCTTAATGCAAGGTTGATCAAAACGATACCTAACATAGCAGTATTCCAAAATTGTTCAACAATAGGAATGCAGACAATAGGACTTACAGTAAGCGCAAAACGAATATGACTTCGAGATAAAAATCCAAGTATCTCATGGAAACCAAGAGAATCATCATTTTGAGCAAGGTTCGCAACCAAGTTGTGCTTAGAGATCACTTGTAAAGCAGCCATTAGTATTTTTGATGATCGAAAAATTAGGGAGAATGTTATAGAAATAAGAGATAAGAATAAAAGATTAGGTGAATCAATTATATAATTGGAGTAAGTATTTATGTAAATAACAAACCCAAGCGCGAAGAAACCGCCAAATTTACAAAAGAGATCCTTAACGGTACAACGGACATGTAGCGGTACATGGAACATACTCGGTACTTGGATTTGTGCTAGCGGTACTTGGATCCATAATGGTACCTCACAAATTTTGACCAGTTCATGCATTCCACTATCATTATAACCTCTTTTATCTTATTTTATCAACCTGTAATCATATCAAAAACACAAAAACGTACACTATACAATAAAAATTAGAATAAAAATAGTACAGCTATTACCTCCCCTTAACAGATGCAGCAGTTTATTGGTTGAGCATACCAATATGTGTCACCAAGAATTCAAATCTCTTTGCATCAAATGCCTTGGTCAACAAATCAGCTACATTGTTATCTGTATGAATCTTCAATACTTGAATAAGCTTCTTGTCATAGGCATCTCTTATGAAGTGATGTCTTATTTCAATATACTTGGTCTTGGAGTAAAAGACTGGATTCCTCACAATGCATATAGTACTTTCATTATCAATGTAAATCTTGGTGTTCATGAAGTTGAACCCATAATCTAACAACTAATTTTGAACCTAAAGTACTTGTCCACAGCAATGAGCAGCAGCTACATATTCAGCTTCAGTTGTAGAAGTAGCAACAATTGTTTACTTCCTACACTGCCATGATATGAGTCTTCTGCCTAGGAATTGACAACCTCCTGTTGCTGATTTCCTATCATGATTAGCTCCAACATAATCACTGTCTGAGTAAGCTTCCAAATCAAAGGTTGAATCTCTAGGATACCATAATCCTAAAGTAGGTTGACTTTTAAGATACTTAAAAATCCTCTTTACAACATGTATAAAGTTGCAAAAAATTGGATAAAGTTGCATACCAAGCCCTTGGAGCTTGATGTAGACCATAAAGTACTTTGATAACTTTGTAGTCTCTGTTGGGGAATTTAGGATCTACAAACCCTGGAGGTTGTGAAACATATACCTCCTCTGAAATAGTACTATAAAGAAAGACACTTTTCACATCCATCTGATAGACTATAAAACCCCTATATGATGCAAAGGCAAAAAAATAACCTAATGGCTTCTATTCTTGCCATTGGTGCAAAAACCTCATAATAGTCTATCCCTTCTTCCTATCTATAGCCTTGAGCAACAAGGCTTGCCTTGTTCCTCACAACAACTCCTCTTTCATCCTTCTTGTTTCTGAAAACCCATCTAGTACCAATAACCCTTTTACCCGAGGGAAGATCCACAAGAATCCAAACCTTTTGTAGCTCAAATTGTGTTAATTCTTCTTGCATGACATCTACCCAACTTTCTTCATCAAGAGCTTGAGAAATGTTCTTGGGCTCTACTTGTGATAAGAAACAGGCAAACAAACAATGCTGAGTATCCTTATGATTTGTTCTCTGCTGTTGTTTGACATAACTCACAAGTGCATGAGTTTCAGTATTCGTTTGAAGTTGTCTTCTTGTTTGCACAGCAGACTTCGGATTTCCAATAATCTGAGTAGTAGGATGGTTGTTGTTGACTTTATGAGTGGGAATAAAACTGACTGGAATTTTAGTTTCCAAATTATTGAAATCAGTTACTACACCCTGCTCATCATAGGAATCTTTGGAGAAGATTCCTTCAGTTGGACTAGCATAAATGTCTTCATCGTCCACAGCTTGTAAAATATATTCTAATGAATCAACAGACTTTGCAGATTTTGACTTATTGTAGATGAGGTACCGCAAGGTGCAGTATGTACTGCTGAGTGTTGTGACTCAAAAGATTCTTCTCCGGAATGCTCATTAGCAGATGTAACATTCTTTTCTTGATCTTGAAGCCTCTGAAGCTCTTGGGAGGCATGATCATTACTTGATGGCATTGTTTACTTCTGGGGAGTAGCAGTCATAGGAGAAACAGTAGGCATACTGGGTACATAGATGTTGATGACGTATAGTCCCCAGTCGGGTCATGAACCCGGCCCATGGGTACTACCCGTATCCGGCCCATCACAGATGGGTGGAATAATGTCATTCAGGCTTATGGGCTTGGATGAACAGTGACCGCACACATGTGTGCGACCCACGGCCCGGTACGGCCGACATAGGGTTGGACAGAATAATATTCTGTCTAGGAATATCTTTATCCCAATGGAGGAGGATATTCACTACCAAAATTAGAAGATAACAATCATTCTAATTTGATAGTTATCTCTTCCTTGGGGTCGAAGCATCAGTGAAAGCCCATTAGGGTTTCACTGCCTATAAAAGGAACCCTCTAAGGTTCCACAAAGGTATTACGACTTATACTCTCAACTCACATAAACCCTAAATCGATTACTTACTCTCACGCCGGAGTCTAATCGTGGGAAACCTTCCCACGGTAAGCCTAACGCGTGCTGTTTAGTGTGCAGGGTCCCAACCAAACAATTCACTTGGTGCAGGAGCCGGAGCCCAGCCAACCCGAATTAAGCCTAACTCGGGTCTAGCAAGGATCAACCAACTTTTGCATCAACAAGTTGGCGCCATCCGTGGGACCATTACACTAAGCTAGAACAAAACCTCATCTTGAATTTCCAATGACAAAGGGGCATCCGCAAGATAACCCTAGGAATGCGAATCCCGGGAACCGGAAGTCCCAAGGGGAAGGGATTCTCATCCCCAATCAATCACCTAGCCGCCTCGCAGGCGGGCCCAGTAACCGTGGCGGTTTTCAGTCCTTGGGGGTGACGAGCACGATCTCCATAACACCCACACCTACTTCAACCCTAGATAACCCTGACCCAGGGAGTGCGCCAAACTCTCCTAACAAGGAACCGCGCAGACCCTCGACGGAGGAAGAGGTGGAAGTCCTACCACTCAGCGAGGACGATCTTACTCGAGTTCTCACGCAGAACTTTGATAGGATCGTCCCGGGGATCGCATCAAGGTTGAATCTGGGGAGGAACCTCCAATCCAGACTCAACTTTGGTGACACTGGGCCAATCACCTCCTCCCAAAATCAGAGGAGAAGGAGAGCTCGGCCTCTGGAACAGGGCACCTTTGAGGAAACCCCTCAACCCCGGAAAGTGTTTGAGCGCATAGGAGATCGCCTCATACAGGAACTAATGCAGTCTCGAGAGGGAGAAAGGTCGGATGGCTCACCCGAGCGACCAGGTCGAGAGCTGGCCAGAACCGCACGTCGCCCGAGTGTGTGGGACAGGATGAACACTGGGAAAAAGGCTCCTGGTTCGTCCCAAAAAAGTGGTCCCTACCTAAAGGATGGGGCACCACCGCCGTCCCCGGACCCGTCAGGGGAGGACTCAGATGACCATCCGCCTAAGCGTCGCCAGCCTAGGCGTACCCCACCACCACCACCAAACAATGATGAGTATTATGGTGGCCCCTACTATCGAGATGCGGAAGCGGAGGATCTTTCGCGTCCATGGTGTGAACCATGGGATGACCCTAGGCTCACCCGGCCATGGGCGGATCCCAGGGAAGACCCGTTCACCCTTCGCATACGGAACTACTCTGAGGACACCAAACGTCGCATGCCGGCGTGTATCAAGACTTATGATGGGTCCGGTGATCCGGTGGATCACCTTAAAATATTTGATACGCAAGCTAAAATTGAGCGATGGCCCATGCCTACATGGTGCCAAATGTTCAATTCAACCTTGATCGGAAATGCCCGTGACTGGTTTGAGGCACTCCCTCCACGGAGCATTGATAGTTTCACGGAACTACGCACTGTGTTTGAGAACAATTATTCTCAGAGGAAGAAGTATAATAGGGATCCGGTCTCATTGGCAACTATCAAACAACGACCGGGGGAGTCCACAGAAGCCTTCGCTGAACGCTTCAATGATGAGTGCACGCGCACAAGAACAATGCCGGAGCTCCTGAAAATCTCTGACTACATGCACGCCATAACAGACAGAGAGTTGATCAGGCGCCTCAATGACAAGCGTCCAGAGAGATATGATGACCTCATGGAAAGGGTCAGAAATTTCATAGAAGGAGAAACAGCCGTTGCGGTGGCCTACCCATCTCGAGGAAATGGGTATCAGTCAAATGATCAGTCCCGGAGACAGTCGTGCGGTCAAGGCAATCAGAACAATAACAAGGGCTCAGACTATAAGAGCCAAAGCAAAGGAGGACGGCCGGACGATAAGTTCACCCCCCCTAAAGATGTCCTACCGGGAGATCTTGTTGACGAAAGGGGCGAACTTTCCAAGGCCTCCCCCAATGACCACTCCACCGGAACGTCGGCAAGGAAATCGCTTCTGCGAGTTCCATAATGACAAGGGCCACGGTACGGAGGAGTGTATCCAGCTCAAGAAGCATATTGAGTCACTGATCAAATCAGGTAAACTCAAGCACCTAGTTAAGGATTGGAAGGATGGAAAAGACAACAACAAGAAGTATGATAAGAAGGATCCCCAAAAGGACAAACCTTCGACTATATACATGATCCAATCCAGAAAGCACCGTACGAGGCAGAAAGTTGGCCAAAAATTTTCACGCGGCAGGGAAATCTCATTCCCTCCCATCACAGCAAGCGATGTGATTGATGCGCCTCTCACTATTGAGATAAGCATTGGAACACACAACGTTCGTCGCATGTATGTGGATGGAGGATCGTCAGCAGAGGTGCTATATGAACACTGTTTCGTGCAGTTATGCCCATAAATAAGAAGCTAATTAGTACCGGCCACGTCGCCGCTTACTGGCTTTAGTGGAGACACTATCTGGCCGATAGGGCAATTACGTTTGCTTGTAACCATTGGGAATGAGGAACATTCCACTACGACGTGGATGAACTTCATGGTGATATGCTCACACTCTCCGTACAATGGGATCATAGGCAGACCAGGTATTTTGGCTATACGGGCGGTACCCTCTACGGCGCACGGAATGATCAAATTCCCTGTTGAGGGGGGAATTGTTACCATTTACAACACAATCGTACCGGCATCGGAGTGTCACACCGTGACAACACCGGCTCCACCTGTTCCACCCAAGGATGGATCACCACCTCCCAATTGGAAGGTAGCTATTCACCCTGACTATCCGGAATAGGAGGTATCCATAGGAGGGGCGCTCTCGGATAGCGGCAAAAGGGCCATGTGCTCTCTTTTAAGTGCAAACCTATATTCGCATGGGAGCCAAAGCATATGACAGGCGTGCCACGTGCGATAGCAGAGCATAAGCTCCAGATCCGCCAAGGGTACCAACCCATCAAGCAAAAGAAGCGCGGCCAGGCGCCTGAGCGCAGCCAAGTGATATTGGAGGAAGTACGGAAACTAGTGGATGCAGGCATCATGCGCGAGGTATACTACCACGAGTGGTTGTCGAATCCGGTCATGGTCAAGAAACATGACAGAAGTTGGCGCATGTGTGTGGATTTTACGGATCTAAACAAGGCCTGCCCACAGGACAGTTACCCGTTACCGAAATCGACTGGAAGGTGGAGTCCCTATGTGGGTATCCTTTAAAATGCTTCTTGGACGCATATAAAGGGTATCACCAAATCCAGATGGCGGAAGAGGATGCAGAAAAAACGACGTTCCATACGAGTCTTGACCATGACGTCATCTGTACTTCTTCATCATCATCGCCCATCATTCGGCGAAGGCTGGAGGTGGTTAGGTCAATATTATCCCCCTGCTGTTCCTTGTGTGGTGAGGAGGGCCCGGTTCCTCCTTCATTCATCTGGTTATCACCACCATTGTCTCCATGCTCTTCCTCGTCCGAGTGGGGATCTGGCACGGCTTCGAGAGCAACCGTCACGTTTTGGGTATGCTCAAGAAGGGGTCGTTCATTCTCACAGAGAGGACGGTAACCCTCCGGTACAAGCTTCGGGTCGCCCTGGCGCAAGAGTCCAAAGAAGTTCATTTCTGCCCAATACGAAACAAAATGTGTTAGCCATTTATCAAATAATTGAATACATTTTTGCGTACGGATGATAGCCTACCTTCACCCTGCCTTCTCCAAAACACAGGATACCTATTGGACGGACCAAAGTAATTGCGGCTAATCCCTAGCAAACATAGGAATGACTCGGGAAGACTTCTATGGAACCCGGTCCTATTCAGATCTAGTTCTTGGGAATGTCGGGGGTTGTATGAACTTGTGTGCGGCTTGGGGTCGTGGGGTATCCTAGTTCTAAAGGTGTAATCGGCTTGGGGTCGTGGGGTATCCTGAGAGTCTGATGAAGAAGGTTCTCTTTGAGTACCTGATTTAGTTGTACCAATCTCCTCACCTACATTGTTAGTTTGACAATCCTTTTGCACAGTATAGTAATCCATGGAATTAGTTAGATAATCCAAATCAAACATCCAAGCATAAACTATTCCTGGGAAATTAGGTTTATTTTCTAAGAAATTAACATGGGCATTTTCTTCAACCTTTTTAGATGCCAAATTATAAACCCTATATGATTTACTTTGCAATGAATATCCTACAAGATATCCTTGATCAGATTTTCCATCAAACTTCCCCAAATAATCAAGAGTATTTAATATAGACACATGACATCCAAAAGGTCTTAAATAACTTATGGTTGGCTTAATACCAGTCAAAAGTTCATAAGGTGTCTTGTGTTGAGGCTTGGTCACTAAGACTCTATTTAACACATAACATGCAGTATTGATTGCTTCTGCCCAAAATGTATTTGGCAAAAGAGAATCAGATAGCATAGTTCTAGCAGCCTCAATTAGTGTCCTATTCTTCCTTTCAGCTACTCCATTTTTTTGTGGAGTCCTAGGATTACTAAATTGTCTCGTGATGCTTTTAGACCTAAAATTCATCAAATTCAGCATTCTTGAATTTTGTCCCATTATATGTCCTAATGATTAAGAGTTGTTTAGTGAACTGCTTTTCAACTAAAGTGATAAAATCCTTAAGTAATTCATTGGTTTCACTCTTAAGAGCTAAAAAGAAAACCTAACTGAATCTACTATAATCATCAGTTATAACTAGGCAAAAGGTCTTATGACTAATGCTCCTGATAGAAACTGGACCAAAAAAATCCATATGCAATAGTTGCAAAGGTTTTGTCACAGAATTTATAGTCTTGGTCTTACAAGAGGTTCTATATTGTTTACCTTTTTGATAAGCAGTACATGTGAAATCATTCTAAAAAGATTTGTTAGGTAATCCTCTAACCAAATTTCTATTCACTAATCTATTAAGATTCTTGAAATTCACATGACCTAACCTCCTATTCCATAAATTAGACTCATCATTAGAAGCCTTAGCTAGCAAACATGTAAGTTTACCTTGTTGGAAATACGTTTTACGTATAAAGAAAGTCTCGGTCACTCCAACAATATAGTTATAGGCTCGTAGTATTATTTAAGTAATGTTTATGTTAAGCCCGACCCATGAGCATGTTCATGGGCCAGAGGCCCAAGTCGATTTAAGGACTTGGGTATATAAACCCCTTTCCACCATGAAAAGGGGTGTTGGTTGTTTATTCTCTCAAGGAAATACACATAGTTTCTCTCACTTGTCTCTCTTGTTTCACTCTCTAGAAAAACATCAACCCTCTTGAAATACAAAGATTATCACGATTCTACAATTGGTATCAAGAGCTATGGGATGAAATATAGGTTGGTCTTTGTGTTGTTCATGCTTATTTAAGCATTTCGTGGTGTGTTTGATTCTTTTACCAAAGCTTCAAATTTTTTTCGTGTTTTTAGTGTTCTTCATAAGTCGTATACCTTCTTCATAGTTACATTAGTGATTTGGGTATCTTGTTTTCGGTTAAAACACAAATCTTTTGGCTAAAAGTTAGGAATTTCTTTGCTTCAACTTTGTGAAATTCATCCTTCCATTGCAACTGCTTCCATCGGAATATCACAAGTAAGTACGGCTCGATCGCAATAACCCTAGGGTTTTACTTTGCGATCACAGGTATTGCGATACCCTTATTCCGACGTATATTGCGATCGCTCATTGCGATCGTGGATTGCGACGGTTTTAAGGTTTATTTAAAAGTCACTCTGTCAAAATTTTATTGGCCATATTGCGATCATGGATTCCGATAGTGTATCATTCTGATACTTGTAGCATTCAGACAGATCTCATATTCAGACAATAGACATTCCGATAGAAGGGGTATTCCGAAAGACCTTACATTCTGATACTTGAGACATTCCGATAGAAGGGGTATTCCGACATATTCTACATTCCGATACTTGAGACATTCCGATAGAATTTGCTATTTGGGATAAAAATTGCATAACTTAGAGGATTTTTCTATTGTGCATTGATTTGGTAATTTTCAAAATCACACACAACAAAAAGATAACAACATCATTCATTCAACAATACAAAAACACATAACCTTATTTCATTGCTCGATCATTTTTGACAATCTTTATTCAAGGGATCATAAAATGAATTCAAATTCATATATGCCAACAATGACATTGCTTACCGATATCTCAATCATCTTGGGTACCGACACTCGCCCACCGTTGCTCAAAGATTTATTTAAAGCATGGCAAGGTCGCATGAAAACTTACATCATGGGTAAACCCAATGGTAGACTTATGCTTCAATCCATTGAAAAAGGTCCACTAGATTGGGGAGAAGTTACTGTCAACAATGTGACGCGGACAAGGTTGTATCATGAGTTACCAGATGCTAACAAACTCATTGCCGATGCTGATGAAAGGGCCGTTCAGACAATACTTCAAGCCCTTCCACCCGATATCTATAGAATGGTAAGTGAACACACAGTGGCAAAGGTTCTTTGGGATCGATTAGCTGCTTTGTTACAAGGGACCTCTCTAACTAAGCAAGAACAAGAGTGCCAATTGTATGACTTGTTTGATAGGTTTACCTACATTCCAGGGGAAACTCTTCATGATTACTACTGGCGTTTCACTACTTTGACGAATGATATGAACGTGTATAATCTAAGGATTGCTCAATTTCAACTAAACACAAAGTTCTTGACCACGTTACCCCAAGAATGGAGTCAATATGTCACCGATGTTAAGATGATTCGAGATTTGCACAAGTCAAATTTAGATCAACTCGATGCTTTCTTGCAACAACACGAGAAGTACGTGATCCAAAAACGCATCTCTCAGGGATCTTATCAAGAACCATTGGCATTAATGGCAAATCATCCAACATTGTCATATCACAACTCTCCGTTTGCTTTGGGACACCAATCTTCCTATCAACCATTGTATCAAACACCAAGCTTCCCATCGTATTCGATCTTGCCACAACCGCCTACATCTTATCACCAACAATACAAGCAACCAACAACATCATCACAAGGAGACTCACATCAGTTACCTTATGCTTCACAATAGTATTCACCTTATCAACCTCCAACAAACCCTGCCATCACCTATCAACAACATGAGGCTCCTCAACCCCATTACTCACAACATATTAGTGTTCCCTCAAATCAGCTTGTAGCTCAATCAGCACCATCATTCTATTATGATGACGAGATTCCTGTCCCTGAGTTTAGACAAGGGGATAATCCTACTGATATACTTGCTCAAATGTCTGCTTATCTCACTCAAACATTGAACAAACGAGGTTACAGAGGACCCGCTCCAAAAAATAATCAGTTAAGGAACTCTTCTAACTCTCGACAACAAGCTACAATTCAAGATAGCAGAGTAATGGTACAACCACTTCAGGGGAGACCAAGTTCATCTACTGCTGGTGCAAATCCATCTAACACTGCTGCTACAAGGGGTAATAACATTGGAAAAATGAAGATGATTATATGTTATAACTACAAAGGGGAAGGGCACATGGCTCGAGAGTGTAAGCAGCCCAAGAGAAAAAGGGATAGCACATGGTTTTAGGAGAAGATCTACTTGGTGAATGCTCAAGCCCAAGGACGTGAGCACGATGAAGAAGAGTTAGCATTTCTCGCAGATCCGGGAGTTGCGGACACTGACGGTCTCACAGCAGCCATCACCAACAATGCCGCATATCAATGTGATGATCTGGATGCATACGACCCTGACTGTGATGATCTCAATACCGCCACGGTAGCTCTAATGGAAAATCTTTCACTTTATGGAGCTGACACAATTTCTGAGGTACCAAATACTGCCACGGATACTAGTATTGTACCTTATCAAGTTGAGCAAGTGTCTGAGTATCCAAAACAGCCTCCGGTGGTTAGTAACTCAAACGAGGAGACAAACAGTGATAGCAATATCAATGCAAGTCCCCAGACATTGAGTGAACCACAACCGGGAGCTATTACAACTACAAATTCATTTGCTTAACCCGATTTGGTTATGGTGTCGGCATCTATGCTTAGCCAAATGAATAATGCGGTCCTTGAAACCCCCAGTGTTAATCAGACTTTATCTGCCGAGCTTGCTTTTCATAAGGAAAAGGTTAAAACCTTGGAATTAACTCCAGTGACCACTACCTTAACCAATCCAGAATTTGATAGGTTTAGGAAAGTCCAAATGGATAATTTGCTAGAAATTGAGAGTTTAAGAGCAAATCTTTCGAAAGAACTTAAAGAAAAAGAGCCAGTTATTAATAATTTTCAAAAACTACAAACGGATTTCAAAATTCTCAAGTCTAAAAGGGTTGAAACGGAAATTAAGGCGTCTGAGAAAGTTAAAAAGACTAAAATTTTGCTTTTAAAACAATACTCTGCTTCACATTTAGTACACTTGTTTCATTCTTCTTTTCAAGAGTTCAATCTATCGCTTCTAATAGACCTACCACCTAACTCGGGGTATGCAAAGCAAGCATTTAACCACAACCCACGACTTTATGATGCAACCAAGTTAGGATTGGTCTTAGATCCGATTGTGTTTTTAAATGAATCTGAGAGCATGTCGCTACATGAAGAGAATCGGTCAAAAGTAATTTTTACATATCCTGAGTATGATTATGCACAACTTAATGCAACATATGCAAAAATAGATCTTAGAACTCGCTTTAATATGCAAAAGGAATTTATCCATACACTAGCTTACATGCCTACTAGAGAAAGCCTTAGTATACTTCCTACACTTGTTAATTCGGACGAACCTAAGGAAATTCCTAAGAATCTTCCACCGGTAAGTACGGTATTACTATGCTTGGAAGAGATTAAGCGATACCTAACCGAGTTTGACAAGGTCATCCTGGAATGTACGACTTCAACGGCTCAAACCACTGGAGAATGCGCTTTCGAAAACATGAAAACGGTGTTTGAGAAAGAGATCGTTCCGTTTGTAGACAATATTAAAGAGGGATTTTACGATCTTGCGGAAAATCTTAGTTTCAAAATGGGTGAAGTTCGAAAAGTTTTCTATGAATGGATGATGCTTATTAACAACATTTAATTGAGAAAGAAAAGACTTTGTCCGAATATGACCGATTCTTAGAACATATAGTGTCTCTCGAAGTGATGCAAGTTGTTACTATTGAATTTGCTTTTGTGATGACATCTGCTATGAATAAATGTGATGATGTGCATGATATATCTATGAATATTGTTGAACCTCTGAATACTGTAGATAATCATTCTTGTCATGAATCTAACGCTGAATTCTTAAAGCTTTAAGATTCTTATAACTCACTTTCAAAACGTGTTGGAAATACGTTTTGTGTATTAAGAAAGTCTCAGTCACTCCAACAGTATAGTTATAGGCTCGTAGTATTGTTTAAGTAATACTTATGTTTAGCCCGACCCATGAGCATGTTCATGGGCCGGTGGCCCAAGTCCACTTAAGGACTTGGGTATATAAACCCCTTTCCACCATGGAAAGGGGTGTTGGTTGTTTAGTTTATTTTACACACTTAATAAAGTTTCTTTGTTTCTCTCTCTAGTTTCTCTCTCTTGAATAACAACAACCCTCTTGATTAGTTATAAGATTATCACGATTCTACAATTGGTATCAAGAGCCATGGGATGATATAAGGTTTTTTGTTGTGTTAGTTTTTAGTTTTCATACTGTTTTAATCAAGATATATCTGTGTTTTCAAATTTTTTTGTGTTTTTCACCACAAAATATTTACTACAAATTGCCTACATAGTTGTGGTAGGAATTTGTGTTATTCATATTGGTGATTTTCATAAAAAAGTTGGAATTTTTGGCTTGATTTTTGGGTAAAACTTAAAAGTTCAAAATTTTGCTTATACGGGTTATAAGGGTTTTAGTTGTCGGAATACAAGGGTTTTAAGTTATTCAGGATAAGAGTCAGAAGTGTTTTCCGGATAAGAGGTCTGCAAGTTATTCCAGATAACAAGAAGGAATTCCGGATAAGAGACTGAGCCATATTCCGGATAAGAAGAACTTGTCATTCCGGATAAGAAGGCTGAGACATATTCAGGATAAGCAACACTTGTCATTCCGGATAAGAGATTGAACCATATTCCGGATAAGAAGAACTTGTCATTCCGGATAAGAAGGTTGCCATTTTCCGGATAAGAACTGCAAGTTATTCCGGATAATCTGAAGTAGTAACTCCGGATAAGAAGGTTGAGTCATATTCCGGATAAGAACTACAAGTTATTCCGGATAATATGAAGTAGTAATTCTGGATAAGAAGGTTGAGTCATATTCCGGATAAGAGCTGTAAGTTATTCCGGATAAGCTGAAGTAGTAATTCCAGATAAGAAGGCTGAGCCATATTCCGGATAAGCAACAGTTGTCATTCAGGATAAGAAGACTGACCCATATTCCGGATAAGATCTTCTATACAGATTCCGAATAGTGGTCAGAACGTGTATTCAGGATAAGCTTCAGATTTCTACATCAATTCACAACAAATTTCATAACCTTATTTCATTGCTCGATTAAAAAGATAATTTTTTTCTATCAAGTGTTCCAAAAATGAATCCTCATTCATTTATGCCTACAATGACATCACTTACTGACATTTCCATCATTTCGGGTACCGATACTCGCCCACCGTTGCTCATCAAAGACTTATTTGAAGCATGGCAAGGTCGTATGAAAACTTACATCATGGGTAAACCCAATGGTATACTTATGCTGCAATCCATTGAAAAAGGTCCACTAGATTGGGGAGAAGTTACTGTCAACAATGTGACGCGACCAAGGTTATATCATGAGTTAGCAGATGCTAACAAACTCATTGCCGATGCAGATGAAAGGGCCGTTCAGACAATACTTCAAGCTCTTCCATCCGATATCTATAGAATGGTAAGTGAACACACAGTGGCAAAGGATCTTTGGGATCGATTAGCTGTTTTGTTACAAGGGACTTCTCTAACTAAGCAAGAACGAGAGTGTCAATTGTATGACTTGTTTGATAGGTTTACATACATTCCAGGGGAAACTCTTCATGATTACTACTGGTGTTTCACTACTTTGATGAATGATATGAACGTGTATAATCTAAGAATTGCTCAGTTTCAACTAAACACAAAGTTCTTGAACACGTTACCCCAAGAATGGAGTCAATACGTCACCGATGTTAAGATGATTCGAGATTTTCACAAGTCAAATTTAGATCAACTCTATGCTTTCTTGCAACAACACGAGAAGCACGTGATCCAAAAACGCATCTCTCAGGGATCCTATCAAGAACCATCGGCATTAATGGCAAACCATCCAACATTGTCATATCACAACTCTCCGTTTGCGTTGGGACACCAATCTTCCTATCAACCATTGTATCAAACACCAAGCTTCCCACAATATTCGATCTTGCCACAACCGCCTACATCTTATCACCAACATTACAAGCAACCAGCAACATCATCACAAGCAGACTCACATCACTTACCTTAGGCTTTACAACAGTATTCACCTTATCAACCTCAAACAAACCCTGCTATTACCTATCAACAACTTGACGCTCCTCAACCGCATTACTCACAACATGTTAGTGTTCCCTCAAATCAGCTTGTAACTCAATCAGCACCAACATTCCATTGTGATGATGAGATTCCGGTCCTTGAGTTTAGACAAGGGGATAGTCCCACTGATATACTTGCTCAAATGTTTGCTTATCTCACTCAAACACTGAACAAACAAGGTTACAAAGGACCAGCTCCAACAAACAATCAGTTAAAGAACTCTTCTAACTCTCGAAAACAAGCTACAATTCAAGATGGCAGAGTAATGGTGCAACCACTTCAGCGGAGACCTAGTTCATCTACTGCTGGTGCACGTTCATCTAACACTACTGCTACAAGGGGTAATAGCACTGGCAAAATGAAGATGATAATATGTTATAACTGCAAAGGGGAAGGGCACATGGCTCGAGAGTGTAAGCAGCCCAAGAGGAAAAGGGATAGCACATGGTTTCAGGAAAAGATCTACTTGGTGAATGCTCAAGCTCAAGGACGTGAGCTCGATGAAGAAGAGTTAGCATTTCTCGCAGATCCGGGAGTCGCGGACAGTGATGGTCTCACAAAAGCCATCACAAACAATGCCGCATATCAATGTGATGATCTGGATGCATACGACTCTGACTGTGATGATTTCAATACCTCCAAGGCAGCTCCCATGGCAAATCTTTCACTTTATGGAGCTGATACAATTTTTGAGGTACCAAATACTGCCACGGATACTAGTATTTTACCTTATCAAGTTGAGCAAGTGTCTGAGTATCCGAAACAGCCTCCGGTGGTTAGTAACTCAAACGAGGAGACAAACAATGATAGCAATATCAATGCAAGTCCCCAGACTTTGAGTGAACCACAACCGGGAGCTATTACGACTACAAATTCGTTTGCTCAACCCGATTTGGTTATGGTGTCGGCATCTACGCTTAGCCAAATGAATAATGCGGTCCTTGAAACCCTCAGTGTTAATCAGACTTTATCTGCCGAGCTCGCTTTGCATAAGGAAAAGGTTAAAACCTTGGAATTAACTCCAATGACCACTACCTTAACCAATCCTGAATTTGATAGGTTTAGGAAAGTCCAAATGGATAATCTGCTAGAGATTGAGAGTTTAAGAGAAAATCTTTCGAAAGAACTTAAAGAAAAAGAGTCAGTCGTTAATAATTTTCAAAAACTACAAACGGATTTCGAAATTCTCGAGTCTAAAAGGGTTGAAACAGAAATTAAGGCGTCTGAGAAAGTTAAAAAGACTGAAATTTTGCTTTTAAAACAATACTCTGCTTCACATTTAGTACACTTGTTTCATTCTTCTTTTCAAGAGTTCAATCTATCGCGTCTAATAGACCTACCATCTAACACGGGGTATGCAAAGCAAGCATTTAGCTGTCGGGGAATGTGTGTAGCGATGTTGGCGTTGTGGTTTTAGTTGGTGACTTGAAGATCCTTTCGCTTTGAAAGTTTATTTTCGTATTTGTATATACATATATATATATATATATATATATATATATATATATATATATATATATATATATATATATATATATATATATATATATATATATATATATATATATATATATATATATATATATATATATATATATATATATATATATATATATATATCTATATATATATATATATATATATATATATATATATATATATATATATATATAAATATTTAAAAATCCATAAAAATATATAAAATTTATAAAAACCAAAAATATTTTCTTATTTTATTTTATTTTCTTTATTACTATATATATCATATAAAAAAAATTAAATTAAAAAAAAGTTTTAAAAAATATTATTCTTTATCCTCTATTGTGTTTAATTCTTTTTGTTAGAAGTAATTAAAGTGATGCTCATATAATATATCGTTGCGAAGCTCGTGAAAAATGTTATTTAATGATGTCGAGAGTTTTTAGTTATTATTGTTTATGTAACGGGATTTAGTCCCGAACACACAAATGAGTAAGGCCTCCTAAACATTTCTTAGTTAGTATAAAAGGTCTCCTAATCCTCATTTGTGTGTGTGCTTTCCATTTTGATTAGTTTTAGAGAGAGAAAGGTGTGTTTGTTTCTCTCACTAGGAACACCAACTTTGTATTTCTTTTCTTTTCTTCATCTTAATCTAATCCTTCTTTTTTGGTTTAATCATCATCATGTTATTTGTGTTTGATTAGTCGTGTGATTAAGTCTTACAAGTGGTATCATTCGCCAAGGGATTCGTAGTTAGATTTGGTGTTGATTTGGTGTGGATTTGGTATTGATTACGTGGGATTTTGGTTTAGGTTATTGGATTCGATTAGTATTTGAGGCTTTGAGGTGTTATTATTGGTGTAATCGACGTGGATTCTGGTATTGGTGGATTCGAGGTGTGGTTTTTGTGGTTTTGTTTCTTATCAGTCGACTCACAAAGCTATAACATGAATTTTCAGAATAATCTTCGCAACAGGGTTTTATATTCCGAAATCTTGCCCTTTTTCTGAAAACTTTTCTGAAATCACCAATTATTCCGAAGAAACAATTTTTTCTGAAAATCCAATTATTCCTAAAAAGGTATTTTCTCTGAAAAGCCAATTATTCCGAAAAAAGCAGTTTTTTCTGAAAATCCACTTATTCCGAAGAAATTTCTGAAAATCCACTTATTCCGAAAAAGTTTTTCTCTGAAGATCCATTTATTCCAAAAAAGTTTTTTTTTTGAAAATCCATTTATTCCGAAGAAAATTTTTCTGAAAAACTCATTTTTCCGAAAAAGTCATTTATTCCGAAAAACTCATTTTTCCGTAAAAGCATTTTTCTTTGAAAATCCTTTTATTCCGAAAAAGCTTTTATTCCGAAAATGTCCTTATTCCGAAAAAGTGATTATTTCTGAAAATCCCCTTTATTCCGAAGATTTTGTTTCAGGAGTGTTATTTTTAGGGGATTTAATCATATTTAGGGGATTTTAACTTCAACATTCTGCTTTCTACGAATTGAGATCCTGTTTTTCACACGACTTCTACGATGACGTCTCAACAAGATATTTACGCTGCGGGTACTGAGAATCGTCCTCCCATGCTCACCAAGGAGAACTACACTACATAGGCTAGTCGTCTCCTTCGATATGCAAAATGTAAACCTTTGGGAAAATTGATTGTCAACTCGATTCAAAAAGGTCCGTATGTTAGAAGAACAATCATTGGGCCTGGGGACCCTACGAATGCTAACCCAGTGGCTGACTCAAGTCATGAGCAAAGGGATGAAGAATTAACTGAAGTTGAATCTAAACAACTCGACGCTGATGATCAAGCAATTCAAGTCATCCTTATGGGACTTCCAGAAGATGTTTATGCTGCTGTCGATAGTTGTGAAACCGCACACGAGATGTGGCTTAGGATTCAGAAAATGATGAAGGGGAGTGAAATTTTTTTGCAAGAGAAGGAAACTAAGTTGCTTCGTGAATGGGAGAAATTCACGTCTACTGAAGGGTAACAAATTGAACCTTACTATCATCGATTTTCAACCCTCATGAATCATTTTAGAAGAAACAAACACGAACCTGCACAAATTGCTGCAAACATCAAATTTCTTGATAATCTTCCTTCTGAATGGTCAAGATATGTCGCTCTTGTCAATCAAACCAAGGATCTTCATGTAGTGGACTACACTCAAGTATATGATTATTTGAAGATGAATCAAGATGAAGCTAACGAAGTTAGGGCTGAAAGACGTGCCAAGACACAAGATCCATTGGCTTTCATGGAAAACTCTCCATCAAACCCTCATCAAGTAACTTCATGCCACAACAACAAGATCCATTGACATATCCCATGGTACCTTACCATCAACCCTCGTCAAGTAACTTCATGCCACAACAACAACAACAACTCACTCCTTATGGATATCAACCTCCTGCTGCGGTGAACTACTTACAACAACCCATTGCCTGTTTTGATAACATCACCGATCCTACTCATGTGATTAATAATGGTCTTGCACTCCTTGCAAAGGCATTCAAATTTACCATTAACCCCACCAACAACAATCAGAGAATCTCCTCGAACACTAGAAATAGGCAGATTGCTCAACCTTTCATGAATGCGAATCAAGATCGTCAATTGGTAGCTGCTGGGACACAATATGGTCAGAATGTTGGGAATGCAGGAAATCAATATGGACAAATTCGTGGTCAGGATCCGAAGGTTCCAAATGTGGGTAATCAGAATGGGTTAATAGCTGTGCCAGCGGTTGGTAATCAGATGGGAAACATTGTGGCTGCAAGGGATGAGAATACTGGTACAGGAAATGGAACCAACAATCGTCAGGTTCAGTGCTACAACTGTAGGGGAATTGGTCATTATCCTCGAGATTGCACAGCCAATAAGAAGAGGGATGCTGCTTATCTTCAGACTCAGCTTCTCATAGCACAAAAAGAAGAGGCAGGGATTCCACTTCAAGCTGAGGAATTTGATCTTATGGCTTCTGCTGCAGAATATGACGAGGAAGAAGAGGTGAATGCCAACTACATCTTGATGGCAAAGTTACAGCAAGCATCAACCTCAGGAATGCATGATGACAATCTCGTCTATGATTCAGACGGTCCCTCTAAGGTACACCCAAGTTTCGATGATAATGATATATATAATATGTCTAATCAGGAAGAAGAGTATACTAAAATGCTTGAGCCTTACATTGAGACACACGAGGATCAAACGAATAATAGTAATATTATTTCGAATGATCCTAGTGTGGACCTTAGTGTGGATCAAGTTGCTCAGCCTACAACCCTTCCTGATGAGACTCATGCGTATTATAAATCTCTATTTGATAAGCTTGCTAAGGATGTAGATCATGCTACGGTGGTTAATAATAAGTTTAGAGAAACTAATGCCAAATTGACCACTGAGCTTGCGGGATATAAGGAACGGGAGAAAAGTTTTGAAATTCATCAGGCTAAAATTAAAGAACTTGAACAAGCTCATGCTACATCGGTTTATCAAGAAAAATGCCCAACTAAGAAATTAAATGCCTTACATTTAAGTAGTGCTAAAAAGATAAGCAAATTGAATGATGAAATCACGTCTCTTAATAAACAGCTTTCAACTGAAAAATCTACCATTTTGGAGTTAAAAGA
This sequence comes from Glebionis coronaria, assembly GCA_025667525.1. Taxonomy (NCBI): domain Eukaryota; kingdom Viridiplantae; phylum Streptophyta; class Magnoliopsida; order Asterales; family Asteraceae; genus Glebionis; species Glebionis coronaria. The sequence goes on from CM046876.1 coordinate 354,414,692, forward strand.
AGAACGAAAAAAGCTGAAACATGATTTCAAAATTCGAGAAGATGGGCTTCTTGAGTATTTTTGCAAAGCTCAGGATAGGATTAGAGAATTAGACAACCTTTTAGTTAAACGTGGCCAAACTATACAGACGATAAATATGCTCGCACCAAAAGTGAATGAGATAAATTACACTCGATACAAATTGGCTTTAGGTTGTCCTCTTCCCCCTAATCCCGGATACCTTAAGCAAGTTCAAGCCACTAATGAAACTTTATATAATGGTAGTGTGATATTGTCTGATGAGCATGATCCTCCTATTGTGCATGATTCTGAGGAAACTACTGAACTTTCTGAAGAGACTCGTTTAAGAATGAAAAAGCTTGATAAAGAAGTGACACCCGTTTATTATCCGAAAATCAATCCTCCAACTGTTTTTGTTCGGTCTAAAACGAGTACTGAAATGCTTTTGCTACCAAGTGAGGAATTGTCTGATGACCCTCCTATACCGAGTATTACACGCCGATTTCTAAACGAGCTTAAAGATAACTTTGTCATCCTTAAACGTGTCGTTAATTCCAAAATAACTGGAGGAAATTTTACATCACCTGTTCAGATTGAGGTCCAGAAAATTCTTCAAAACGATATTAATCCGATTGTTAATCAAGTTGATGCTAGGCTAGGTAATTTGGAAAACGCTTTTCTAAAAGAATTTGCCAACTTTGTTGAAGACTTTAAATCTTTGGCGAAGGAAGCTGATGAATCTCTTGAAAAAATCAAAGTTTTGGAAAATGATCTTGAACACCTCTCTAAAGCTCGTGATTGTATTGATAGTAGCCCTGTTGAGTTAAGTACCTCTGTGTCGCATAATGAAAACCTTCAAACTGAGATTGATCTTATGAAAGAGAAAATGGAATCTTATGTCATTAAAAAAGATAAAGAATTCACCGATCTTTGGAATAAATTTGTCAAAAAATGTGATGAATGCAAATATGACAAGATTTCGTATGAAAAAGCTTACAATGAAATGCAACAAACTATCACTCGGTTGCAGGCTCAGTTAGGAGAAACGAATTTGGCCTCTTCGGGGTTAGAGAGTGCTAGTGATGGTAATGTCCAGAAGCTTAAGGCTAAGATTGCAGATTTAGAATCCGTTTTCGTTTCATATAAGCGGGCTATTGAACAAAGCAAATCTGTCTATCAGAAACTTATTGATAAAACATGTGAGAACTGTAAATTAAAGGCCTTGTTAAAAGAAAAGACTTCTGAGCCTAGCTCGATTGTGGATACGATGATCCAGAAACCAGCAACCTCGGGACCCACTCGTATTGTTGTAACACCATTTCCCAAGGCTGTTGGAATGAAAACTGCTGTTATAGTCCCAGGAATGTTTCGCGTTAGACCTTCATCTCCAACTAGGGTAGATATCTCTGTGCCTAGAAACCAACGTAAAGCAAGCGTTAGGACAAAACCGACCACTATCGCACAACCACAAGTCATTGATTTAAAAAATGCTAATTCTAACAAGCGTGTCTCTTTTTCTACAGGAATGAACAACTACACTAAGAGCAGAAGGTCACAGCCTACGAGCAATACACGGAATGATAGGGTCCCTTTTGCCTCTAGAAGTAGTCGTCCCAAGGCTAATAATGTCGAACTAGAAGAACACCGTAGGAATTTACCGTTTTTTATTCATAATCAGAAACTTTATTATTTTAAATGTAATGACTTTAAACTTGCTATTCGGAATGAAAAATCTAAGTTATTTGTGCTAAATGTAATAAATGTTTCTTTACATTTAGTCATGATGTTTGTGGTTTGACTATGAATGGTTTGAACTATGGTGGTTACACTCGACTTGACAAGCTTTCTGTCAGCGAAACACATAGCACTCCTAAGGCTAAAGTGTATGTTCCGAAAACTAAGCAGGTAGGGTCCACTAAAAGTCTTGCTACGCCTAGAAGTCCTAGAGTTACCTCTAAGTGGGAATCGAAGTCTTCTCTTATCATTGGCAGGATGTTGAAATTTGTCTCTGGTGTGTGGACTCAGGCTGTTCCAAACATATGACTAGGAATCGAAGTCTTCTCAAGAACTTTGTATGGCGTTTTATGGGAACTGTTCGATTTGGAAATGATCATGTAGCCGCAATTCTAGGCTATGGTGATCTTCATTGGGGAAATATTATAATCACCAGAGTTTCTTTTGTTGATGGCTTGGGACACAATTTATTCTCGGTTGGGCAATTTTGTGATTCAGATTTGGAGGTTGCCTTCAGAAGTCATACTTGCTTTGTTAGGGATCTTGAAGGAATTGATCTGTTGAAAGGAAATCGCACAACAAACCTTTACACCACTGATCTTTTTCAAATGTCTGCTGCATCTCCAATTTGTCTCATGGCCCGGGCCACTTCAACAAAATCATGGTTATGGCATCAAAGGTTATCTCATCTCAATTTCGATGCCATCAACCAACTTGCAAAAGATGATCTCGTTACCGGTCTTCCAAAGTTCAAATATACTAAAGACCATCTTTGTCCATCATGTGAGCAAGGTAAAAGAAAGAAGAAGCCTCACAAACCCAAACCTGTTCCAAATTCGTCGAATAGGTTGCATCTCCTTCATATGGATTTGTGTGGCCCAATGAGAATCAAAAGCATTAATGGAAAGCAGTATGTCCTTGTGATTGTGGATGATTATTCTCGTTTTGGGTTCATTTTATTGCTTCGAAAGATGAAGCCCCGGATGTAATTATCAATTTATTGAAGAAAACATCAGTGCTACTTCAAGCCCCTGTTATCATTGTAAGAACGGATAACGGTACAGAATTAACCAATCAGAAACTGAAAGCTTATTTTGACGAAGTTGGGATTTCTCATCAAACTTCAGCTGTAAGAACTCCAGAGCAGAATGGAGTTGTGGAACGGAGGAATCGTACGTTAGTTGAAGCTGCTCGGACGATGCTTCTCTCCTCCAGTGCACCGTTATTCCTTTGGGCTGATGCTATAGCAACTGCATGTTATACTCAAAACCGCTCCATTAATCACACCCGCTTCAACAAAACACCTTATGAGATCATTAATGGAAGAAAACCGGATATTTCATTTTTACATGTCTTTGGTGCTCTATGTTATCCGAAGAATGATCGTGAAGATATCGGTAAACTTGAACCTAAAGGTGATATTGGCTTTTTCATTGGTTATTCTTCAACTGCTTGTGCTTACAGGGTTTATAATCGAAGGAAAAGAAAGGTAATGGAGACTATGAATGTTACTTTTGATGAACTCTCGGGTATGGCCTCTCAACATAGAAGTTCACATCCCGAGCTTCAAGGTCAGACTTCTAGACACGTAAGTTCATGACTCGCGCTTCAATTTGCACCGTCAGCAATCTCTTCGTTACAACCATCGGAACGTGACCTGGAAGTTCTATTTGGGCCAATCTATGATGAATATATGGAGGGTCCTTCGTCGTTTGGTGTTCCTCAGAATGCCCTGGCTGCACCTGCTGCGGTAGTTCCAGAACCACCAGCTGCATCTACACCAACGACATCCGTTTTTGCCCCATCTACGTCAACCTCAACCATATTGACTCCAAACATTCCAACCACGTCTCCGACTGCTGACGCAACTCAACAACATTCTCATCAAATTCCAAATCATGTTTATCTTCAGAATGAAATAGTTGCTGAAAATGCAAACAATGCGATGCTCAACGAACACGAGTTTGTTAATCCATTTGCGGCTTCCACAAGTTCTACTCAGCCTTCAACACCATATGTGGATCCGTCGAGCTCGAATCAAGTTTTTCATACACTTCCACATGAACAAAAATGGACTAAGAATCATCCTTTGGTTCAAGTGATTGGTAATCTCTCAAGACCAGTCTCAATACGAAATCAGCTGCGTACGGACGGTGATATGTGTATCTATGCACTATCAGTCAGCACAATGGAACCAGCAAGTGTTAAAGAAGCAATGACCGATGCATCATCGATTGAGTCTATGGAAGAAGAGCTCAATCAATTCATCCGGATTGATGTATGGGAGTTAGTACCTCGACCGGACAATATCGATCCCCTTACACTGAAATGGTTATTCAAAAATAAGATGGATGAGGAGCAAACGGTCATTAGGAACAAGACTCGGTTAGTTGTGAGAGGATATAAACAACAGGAGGGAATTGATTTCGTAGAATCCTTCGCCCCGGTTGCTCGTATGGAAGCTATTAGGATTTACTTGGCATACGATGCACACAAATCGTTCACTGTGTATCAAATGGACGTGAAGACGGCTTTCTTGCATGGACCGTTAAAAGAAGATGTGTATGTATGTCAACCTGAAGGTTTCATCAACACCGAACATCCAAGCCATGTCTACAAGTTGAAAAAGGCAATTTATGGTTTGAAACAAGCACCGAGGGCATGGTACGACGAATTAGCATCATTTCTTCTACAAAATCACTTCAGCAAAGGAACCATTGATCCAACTTTTTTTATCAAGCACTACGGAAACGACATATTGGTGGCTCAGGTCTATGTAGATGATATTATATTTGGTTCTACTAACCCAAAATATTCCATATTATTTGCAGACCTTATGAAAAGTCGATTTGAAATGTCCATGATGGGGGAAATGACGTTTTTTCTTGGTCTCCAAGTTCACCAATCCCCCCGTGGCATTTTCATATAACAGGCCAAATATGTGCTTGAAATTCTAAAGAAATTTGGAATGGAAAACTGTGATCCTATTGGTACTCCAATGGACACTAAACACAAGCTTGATTTGGATAAGAAAGGGACATTTGTAGATGCTACAAAATACCGAAGTATGATCGGGTCCCTTATGTACTTAACCTCAAGTAGACCGGACATTGTGCATGCTACTTGTTTATGTGCTCGGTACCAGGCTAAGCCAACCGAGAAGCACCTCAAGGAGGTTAAAAGGATCCTTCGTTATCTCTGAGGAACCGTTCACCTGGGTCTCTGGTATACGAAGGATTCTGGTTTTAATCTCACTGTTTTTTCAGATGCCGACCATGCAGGATGTCATGATTCATTCCAGAGCACTTCCGGTGGAGCACAATTCTTAGGTGAGAAGCTAGTGAGCTGGTCATCAAGAAAACAAGACTGTACGGCATTGTCCACAGCGGAAGCAGAATATGTGTCTCTATCTGTGTGTAGTGCTCAAGTCCTTTGGATGAGAACACAACTCATGGATTATGGCTTTCACTTTAACAAGGTGCCTATCTATTGTGACTCACAATCAGCCATAGCCATATCCTGTAACCCGGTCCAACACTCCAAGACCACGCACATTGATGTCCGATTCCATTTCATAAAGGAGCATGTGGAAAAAGGAACGATCGAACTGTATTTTGTCAAGACGGACTACCAACTAGCCGACATCTTCACCAAAGCTCTTTCTCAAGACAGATTTGAATTCTTGGTTCGTCGACTTGGTATGCGTATTTTCACTCCTGATGAACTTGAACGTCTTGCACATTCGCAGTAACCTTGTATATATCTATCAGAAAATCAAAATACAAAAATATAAAACCTATAAAAACAAAATAAAAAAAATGAAAAAATCTTTCAAAATACCAAAAATATTCTTCTTCGACATGTCTCTCAGCATCGATAATATGGACGTACTTAGAAATGTTGTTCAATAAGGACACGGGTACGTACATAAAGTTCGAATGAGAGTTCAAATGTTTTCAAAACATGTCTTTTCTATTTTTCTTCTCATAATGGCTTATAGTCACATGTCAGACTATAACCCGATCCCCAAAGAAAAGAAAGTCTTTGATTTATCCTCAACAACGAGAAATTCGTTTTTCTCGTTCATGAGCTTATATCAAAACATTCAAAGTTTTAAGCTCATGAACACAATTTTCTCGGACTTTTGAGCACAATTTTTCAAAGTATCTCAAAACAATGTGCTCATATACTCCCCTATTTTTTCGAGGGGGAGTAGAATGATTTCAAAAAAAAATTGTTCTAAAGTTTCATGACACATTATTCTCTCCATGTTTTATCACTAGTTTCACAAAAAATTCAATTTCATGCAATTTTTGAGGGGGAGAATAGTGATTAAAATGTGTTATTTTGGATAAGATCTTTGATTTATGTGCTTTCTCTTCCTAATATGTGCAAAAACTTTTCCTTTTATGATGCGCATATGTAGAGGGAGCGTTTTGGGTGATATAGAAAACTTTCAAGGTGTAAACATTGATTTCATCAACACCTTGATTGCATTTTCAATTGATTTTTCTGGCTAAGATATCTATACCCTTCAACACATTAATTCACGATGGTATTGGTGTCAAAAGGTGGTTAGGTATTCGTCCTATGATCCAACCAGAACCGGAGGGATCTTCCCAGGGACAATCCGTTAGAACTTAGATGTCCTTAGGAAAGATGGAGTAGTTGAGTGTACGGGAAAAATGCCGACTAATGACTTAAGCTAGCACTGAAACAATCACAACAAGGTGCTAGTTATGACGTCTTGTTAAGCATTGAAGGGGTTGAAGAATGAAAAAGAAACGTAAGGATAAAGGGTGTAAAGAAAGAAGCCCTCCATACAACTTAGGCAGAAACCAGGTCAATACATATACTATCAGAATCATGTTGATGATTTCTGGTATTGAAGACAAAGTATCATAGACCCAGTGATGCAATGCACAACTCCTCCCAGCCTACTCAAGCTTCTCTCAAAAGAAGTTTGTTTTATTGTCACGGAGTTCAACTCATTTCTATCGACTTTCTCACTCCGAGATAGTAGATATTGAATAGGTGGCAGTCTGCTCCAGCCTCCGATCACCAAATAAACGTGCACTTATAGAGTCTAGAGCTAACGAGATTCATAAAAAATCTCATTAGGACACTCATTTCTTATATCAATTATTGTTCATCATTAGAACACAAGCGATAATTTACAGAGTCCTACGCTCTATCCTTGTGGTATTGCTAGAACATTCAGAGTGATACCCTCTAGTACTCACAGTGATGAATGGAAATCCTTCCAGTGTTAACATCAAACAGCATTGCGGTAGGTCATATGTAGGATTCAGTTTGAATCAAACATATGCTAACTGGAAAGCAACAATGGTTTGATTCTTAATTGATTCAAACTCGTTCCAGGTCTCTACGCAATATCTTTATGATCTTGCCAGAACATTTCGAGTAATACTTTTTAGTATTTACAGTGACGAATGGAAATCCTTCCAGTGTCATCATCAAACAGTACTGCGGTAGGTGACTTGTGCGATTCTATATGAATCAAACTTGTGTCAACTGGAAAGCAACGATGGTTTGATTCTTAATTGATTCAAACTTGTTCCAGGAAATTGAATTGACGACTTAATCAGCATAATGAAACTGTATGATTCACTCCTTACTATGAATTATCTTTCGATTAATTCAAGTATTGAGAACGGCTACCACAGCCGGAAACCCTGTCAAGGAAGTTCTTTGAACTTACCTAATCATAGGTACAGTATTCTTACTATATAACGGGAAACCGGAGGAATGCAAACGGTGGCGTAATTTCAAGAAGTCGTAATTCAAGACCACATGCTCATATAAATAAAGAAAGCTCAAGAACATCTAAAGACAAAGACTTCTGCTACTCTGATGATCAAGGGAGATTGTTAACAAGCTTTCAACTCAACACAAAACATGAGTATGTGGAGAAAGACACAAGAACACAAGCTGGAAAAGTTACAAGATCAAGTCAAGGCAAAGATCAAAGATCCAAGATCACAAGTCATGAAAGTAACTATGAAGAAACTCTCAAGACATCGAGCTTCAAAGTCTGCAACAAAAAAGAAGTGAAGTCACATATTACATGACCACCCCTTTAGGGGGAGATTGTTAGAAGTAATTAAAGTGATGGTCATATAATATATCGTTGTGAAGCTCGTGAAAAATGTTATTTAATAATGTCGAGAGTTTTTAGTTATTATTGTTTATGTAACGAGATTTAGTCCCGAACACACAAATGAGGAAGGCCTCCTAAACATTTTTTAGTTAGTATAAAAGGTCTCCTAATCCTCATTTGTGTGTGTGCTTTCCATTTTGATTAGTTTTAGAGAGAGAAAGGTGTGTTTGTTTCTCTCACTAGGAAATCACCAACTTTGTATTTCTTTTCTTTTCTTCATCTTAATCTAATCCTTCTTTTTTAGTTTAATCATCATCATGTTATTTGTGTTTGATTAGTCGTGTGATTAAGTCTTACACTTTTTCTCAATCCCTCTTATTTTTAATTCTTCATGGATTCGTATTGTATAAGGTGTGGGGGACCATCGTATGGTAGTCAATCATGTCATTGGTGTTCATGCGAGCGGTGCAGAATGTATATCCCTAATTACGAATTTGGACATTGTTCATTTTGCAATTCGATCAATTCATACTCAACCTCTAATGACACTATCTCAACTTCTTCCATATATGACGATCCGTATCCGCAACATGCACCGGGTTTTTCTCAATACCCGTATTGCAACAATTGTGGGGGACCTCATGACACTTTTTCTTGTCAACCGATGAATCATTATGAGCCCGATCCGTGCTATATTTCCTGTTTTCATAATTTTGATCCCCCACAATACACCCTCGATCATCAACCTTCTTTGAATCCGAATGACGTAACACAAGCACTTCTTTAGAAAATTCATGACGGTGTAATTCGACTAAAAGAAACATGGGAGGAGGAAAAGCGACAACAACAAGAGCAAGTATCTAATCTTAGTGCTTATACCTCTACGCCTCATGTAATTCCTTATTGTTATGATGATGACGAGGATAATATTTATGATCTCAATCCATCATGTGAGACTACCACTCCTATTCTCGATTATTCCACTACGGAGACCGATGCCTCTCTCATCATGGGGGATGAGGGTCTTATCACTATTCCTTGTGATGAGATTCTTATTTCAATCCAAAGTGAGCCTACGGTTGCATCTGATAGTGATAGTGAGTGTGAATCTCTTTCTAGTGATGATTCATTACCTCCCACCGACATCTTGGGAGATGATTCTTTGGCTTTCTCTAATCCTCTTTTTGATCTCGATGATGATTTTACTTCTAGTGATGACGAGTCACTATCCGATGAAGATGTTCTGAAGGAAAATTTTAAGATTTATTCGAACCCTTTATTTGATTTTGATGACGCCTACATCTCTAGTGAGGTGAATCCTCTCTTTGCAGAGGGGATTGAGGACATTGATAGCTCTGAATCTCTTGTTATTGATGAGCATTCTTTGTTATCCATGTCACCTCCCATCGTAGAGGAGGTGGAGAGATTTGACCCTACCTTCCGTTTGATTCGGTCTGGAGAGGTGACGCAGGTGGTAGATATTTCTTCTGATATTTCTCATATTATGTTGCCACCCCGTCCTACCACGTGCATGACCAAGCGGGTGATGTATCGCTTTCACTCTCCTCATTTCATACCGGGAAATGAGGATGAGTGTTTTGATCCTGGAGGAGACGTTGATGTTGCTATTACTTGTGATGTTTTACCGGCTACCCCATCGAATCTTACTTTTAGTTTCAATCAAGTGTCCTCAGGTGACACTTTGATATCTTTTTCTCCCACCCTCCCGCCCTTGGCGAAGACGAGTATTCTTAAGGATATCCTTTATACCTATTTCTCGTATGTTATATGAAACTTGGATTTTATATGTTTTGCAAATTTAAGCAATTAATGTTCGTTTTTCCTCGATTCGACTCGAATTTGATTTCCGGTTTAACGTATCGACTTAACTTGTTTCTGGTAAAGATAACTTTGGAATTTTTTAAACTAACTTAAATCTATTTAATTAAAAGAAATCTATTTTAATTAACTATTTAAACTAATAATTTGAAAATAAAATTTAACTAATTAATAAAACATAAAAACTTTTAATTAGAATCTATTTTTAAACAAAAGTTAATAAATTGAAAACTAAATTTTAAATCTAAAATTTAAATAAGAATTTAAAACTACTTTTAAATCTATATAAAAGAAACTATTTAAAATTATAAAAGAAATTTAAAACTAATGTAAATTTATAAAAGTAAATAAAATTAAAATATTTTTTTTATCCTTTTTATATTTTTTAAAAAACACTGAATTGAAACAAAAATTTTGTATTTAATTTAAATAAAACTAAACTTGTATTAAACTAATTTTAATAAAACTGCCACTAATTTAAACAACCTATATTAATTTAACTGGACCTAAATGAACACAAAAAGGGTGCTAGAGTAACTGGTTGGGGCGTTTGGTAGTTGAACGAGGGGTCTGGGGTTCGAATCTCACCCCAGATAGAATTTGTTAATATTTTTTACTATTAAATTTTTTATGGAACTATTTCTTTGGACAGAATAACTCTCAAGCCAAATGAGCCTGAGAGTATAAACAGTATCAACAATTAGCAAAACAACCAATAGACAAAAAGCTGAATAAATATAAGCAGGAACCAAATAAGCCAGATAAGCAGTTAAATCCTATAAGCTGAAACTAAATAAGCTAAAATACCTTTTAAACAAATAAGCTCATAAAACAAATCCAACTAACAAGCAAAACTCAAAGCAAAATTAGACAATCGCATAAGCAGTTTAAACATTCAGAATATCCGAATAAGCATATACGAAAACCAAATAAGCTAGACCAATCCCTATAAGCTAACTAATTCTAAACAGATTAATCAAGTGCAGAGCCAAACAGTAACTAAAACAGAAATCAAAATTAAACAAATAATAAACAGATGTCAAATAAGCAGTTAAAAAAATAACAATCCTAAAAGAACTTAAAACCACTTAAGCAGATTTATTACTCCCCAAATAATAGAAAACAAACCGATTCAAAACTCAATAAATCAAATAGCAGATTTTACCAAATTCTACAAACTGAAAACTAAACTCAGATAGTACTAAAACTTAAGCATTCAGTTTAACTAAACAGATAAACAATGTAAACACTAAACTAAACAATAAAAGTAAACGAGATATAAAACCTTATGTTGATTTCCGTTGGGTAGAAGAAGCGGCGCTGAGCCGTCTTTTAACAAATCCGAACAAAACACCTCCTTATTACCCACCGTATATCATCATAAATAATCCAACCGAGAAGTACCAAGAAGAACACTCGAACAGTAACCGTATATATTAATTTCCCAGTGGGGGAAAATAATTTACTCTTTCTTTATCTTTTTGTTTTCTTTTATATTAAATCCATAATGATGAACATGAACAGTAAAAAAACGAAGATTAAAGGAGAATTAAATTGAGACTTGCAAGAAATTTAAATGAAAGACAAATATAATTAAAAACTAACTTTCCATTAATTTAAATCAAGAGTACATTGACTGGAAATTAAAATTACAAGATTAAATTCCTAAATCTATTTTTTACTGAAAATAAAAATAATAAAGAAAAGCACACAAATTACATGATAGATGGGGGTTTTTATAGGAGAACCCCCAGAAACCCTAATCTTGGCTTCTCTTGTAAGCATCCAATCTGAACCGTTGATTCAATCATTCTTCTTCTCTCTCTTCTTTTCTTCTAATCCAGTGGCTGAGATCATCCCTTGTGACTCGGATTGCCATCATGGCACTGATTGTGCTAGTTGTGCTTGTTTGAGGGTGAGGTGGCATGATGTAATTGGTTGATGGGTGTATGGAGGAGTGTTTCCTCCAATCAAAACTGGAGATTTAGGCCACGTCGGATTGATTTTGAGGACCACAGTGAGTGTATGCTCCGATTTCATTGGGGATTTAATTCTTATGGGTGTGAATTACCCAATAAGGGTAAAAGCCCTATTTTCGATTGGTTAATTTTTGGTGTAAAAAATTAGGGTTTGGATGTTGAGGTTATGTAAATGGGGAGGGAGATGATGAGCAGTAAAACAATGTGTGTGTTTTGTTTATATCGAAAACAAGGAGAGAGATAGGGTAAATGTTAGTTTTATTTGGGGAATGGGTAAAGTGGAAAACACGTGGGGAGTAAATAAGGTGTGAGGGTAACAGCGTTTGGTTTACTTGCGTGTGTGGGTTGACCATGATTTCAACCAAAGTAAAAATATACATTTACGTTTCTTTTGTGTATTTGACCGGTCAAAAACAAATATTCAACCGACCCAACTTACTCCAATTTGGGCTTGGCCCATTGCTTTTAATCCGTGTGATTTGAATAGCCAATTTGGGCTTAATGGGCTATTATTTTTCAAAGATGATAATTTAATCCACACAAATGGGCTTTTGGGCCCATTAATCACAAGTGGGACCCACAAGCCCGTTAAAATCCATGAAAGATTAATTCCACTAAAAACGAGCTTGAAATCGACTTTCTTGATCATTACTTTAAAATTAAGTTGACTTTGTCGGTTTTCGTGATCTTCGGCACACTTTGGTCTTTTAACTTTTGTCCTCGGCTTTTTCTTGACTCTTCTTCGACATTTGATCGTGAAATCCCGTGTTTTCTCTTCTTTTGATCAATTGTACCTATTTAACACACTAAACACAAAACCACGCGTAATTCCGACATTTATGATATAAAACACATGATTAGGTCTTGTTTTTCCTTGATTTTAGTGGCAAAAGGATAAGTGTTTACACACTTATTAAATCCCCTACACTTGACCATTGCAATGACCCTATGCAATGCATAATTTTAAAGCATTAAGTTACATTTTCTCATAATCAATCCATCTCGGCCTTTATTACTATTACTACTACTACCACGACGAAAAGATAAAACTTAAGAAAGAAACAAAAGTTATAACAATTCATTAACTTGGAAATTATTTGATGGAAGAAACTTGTAAAGAACTCTAAGACGTTAATTAGGGCTTTGGTGTCATTAATATAAATCACCCTCAAGTTTCACGTTCCCCATACCAAGCTTAAAAACGAGATCATTGTTTACCATAAGTTAGCACAACTAACACTTACTCATGTGGTTTAATTAATCACTTAGACCCCCTTATTCCTACGGTGTATCTCTTGTATTTTATTTTTGGTCTTGAATGATCACGAGGATGCATTTTTGACTTATTTCGATAATTTATTAAGGCTGAAAATAAAGTGGGGCGATTTAATCAATAGTTAGCTAAAGGAAAAAATCTTTTAAAACTGCTTCTCGAAACCTCAAAAAGTTCATATCTTGGCATAACTCGTTTCATGATTTGAGACCTTTCTCAGACCGATATTTGGCTTGTACTTCAAACTTCAAATCTTGAGAGACGATCTTGAAATTATGGTCTTCTCTTTATTTTGGTATACATCTTCATTAGGAGTGAAATATGCTTCAAACGTTGACCACGACTTCTTCATTTATCCTCTTCTTTATTTAGGATTTTGATATACCACGATCCGCCTCCTTTTCGGACTTGGATCTATTTATTCTCATACCTTGTTAGGGTCTTTTTGGATAGACTTCTCCATGATCTTTAGGGGAGTAATTGCTTCTCGTCGTGTGTCTTGATCCATCATATTGATTTGGATTGATGATCTTCACATCATCTTAGGATCTTTAGCAAAAAGTGAATCCTCATGCCTTGTGAGGGCCTTTTTGGACTCGGGTATCCTCATGCCTTGTTAGGGCCTTTTTGGATAAGCCAATCTTCGCGTCCCGCTTCAATAAGTTATGCCTTGGCTATGAACTCTAATTAATACCGAGCAACTTTTAAACGATCTTGTGCTATAAGCTAAGTAACCTTTTAAATCGTACAACCTTATTTATTGCAAATATATTTATTAACAAGCGATGGGAGAAAAAGCTCATAACTAACTCACATAAGTTAATGAAAGAATACCGAACTTATAATTAACTCTATCATCTCTCGTTCTCCACAATTTAAAATCTCAAGGAATGAGACTCGTGGATGCTTAGCCTAATAAACCAATTAAGTCCCATATGGTTAATGATACTAGCTAGAGTAAACTTGGATAAATAAACTCGGGTTGAGTCAAAATATTCACGACGGGCCTAATATATCAAAGACATTTAAACTTGTTAAAACCATTTTATTTATTTATTTCATTTTTGACTTTATTCTTGAAATGGAAATTATTACGATGCGATAATAAAAGGAAAGAAAATAAAAAAATACTACTAGGCCAAAATAGATAAAAAATTTGAAAAACGTTGAAATTTTTTTTTAATTTTCCGGTTAAAAGGGGTCAAATTCATGGAAAAGCCCACTAAAATTCGATAGAAGTCCCCCCTACACTTAATATAAACAATGTCCTCAATGTTTAAGCATGTGGGAGAATAAACTCCCCTACACTTAGGACATTGAGTACGTTGTTTAAAATCGAGCTAAGGAAGGGACAACTAAAGTGGATTACATTTATTCGTTTTATTTATATACAAGTATGAATCACAATAGTTTTGATAGAACCGGGTACACGGGAACACGGGATCACGGGTCGTGTCAAAAGTGCCAAAAGTGGATCATCAAAGCACATGTCCCTGCACACAATCACAACACACAAACAACCTACTTGGCTCCCCCCTACACTTATTGGTGGAAAATGGATGAAGGTGAAAAAGGGTGGAAAGGATGGTAAAGGTAAAAATCTAACCTAGTTATACGATGCTTGATTTATTTACCACGAGTCTCTAGCTCTACTCGATTTCCCGAATTAATTCAAGGGAAATGTGGAGAGGGATGGAATCATCTCGTGAGAGATGTCCTCTCCATAGTACAACTTAACCCGTTGGCCATTCACCTTAAAGTTAGGCCCATTTGGTTGGGATAACTCAATGGTGCCATAAGGGAAGACTTGGGCCACGGTGAATGGACCGGACCAACGGCTCTTAAGTTTACCCGAAAAGATTTTCAACCGAGAGTTAAAGAGTAAAACTTGATCACCAACATGGAACTCTCGGTTTTTAATCTTGGAATCATGAATGAGCTTAGTTTTCTCCTTGTAGATTAATGAATTTTCATAAGCCTCATTCCTAAGTTCATTGAGTTGGATTTTCCTATGATCACCGGCTTTGTTAATGTCAAAATTAGCCCATTTCAAGGCCCAATAAGCCTTATGCTCCAACTCAATGGGGAGGTGGTATGCATTTCCGTACACAATGCGATAAGGAGTACAACCTATAGGTGTCTTATAAGCGGTACGGAAAGCCCACAAAGCATCATCTAATTTATCGGCCCATGAGGCACGATGCTCTCCCACGGTTCGCTCTAAGATTCTCTTAAGACCACGGTTAGAAACCTCGGCTTTTCCATTAGTTTGAGGTTGATACGCGGTGGAAAGTCGGTGATTGACACCATACTTAGCCATGACTCGTGCAAATTGATCTTTGCAAAAATGAGTCCCGCGATCACTAATAATAGCACGAGGCACACCGAATCGAGCAAACAATTGTTTCAAGAAGTTAACAACCACCCTCGCATCGTTAGTAGGTAAAGCCTTTGCTTCAACCCATTTGGATACGTAGTCAACGGCTACGAGGATGTACTTGTTTCCCTTCGATGATGGAACGGCCCCATAAAGTCGATGCCCTATACGTCAAAGATTTCACATTCTTGGATGAAATTTTGAGGCATCTCATCTTTATGTGTGATCTTGCCTTGTCTTTGGCAAGCATCACAATGTTTAACCATTTCATGTGCATCATGATAAATGGAGGGCCAATAGAATCCGGAGTCGAAAACTTTTTTAGCGGTGGAATTAGGACCAAAGTGACCACCGGTGGGTCCTTTATGGCAAGCTTCAAGGATTTGTAAAGCCGCCGGCCCATCAACACATCTACGAATGATTAAACCCGCACATTGCTTGAAAAGATAAGGGTCGTCCCAATAGTACGTTTTAACGTCCTTGAAGAATTTTTTCTTTTGTTGGGACGATAACCCTTCGATAAGAACACCACCCGCCAAATAGTTTGCAATGTCCGCAAACCATGGGGTATCATCAAGATTGGAATTAATAGACATTAATGTCTCAAGGGGAAAGGATTCATTAATCTCTTGATTTGGAGATTCCCCTTGATAAGGATCCTCAAGTCTACTAAGGTGATCCGCGGCTAGGTTTTCCGCTCCTTTTTTATCACGAATTTCGATTTTAAATTCTTGTTGGGGCAAAACCCAACGAAGGAGTCTCGGTTTAGCATCTTTCTTGGTCAACAAGTATTTCAAGGCGGAATGGTCGGTGTAAACGATGGTGGTGGAAAGCACAAGATAGGGGCGGAATTTCTCAAAAGCATACACTACGGCTAAAAGCTCTTTTTCGGTAGTGGTATAATGCAATTCAGCCCCCGTCATTGTCTTACTAGCATAATGAATGGGTTGGAAATGTTTGTTAACTCGTTGACCTAAAACCGCTCCTACCGCGAAATCACTAGCATCGCACATGAGCTCGAAAGGTAACTCCCAATTTGGAGAGACTAAGACCGGTGCCTTAGTTAATTTACCTTTAAGAAGTTCGAAAGAGTCGAGACATTCTTGAGAGAAGATGAAAGGAGCATCCTTTTCTAAGAGATGAGTCATTGGACGAGCTATTTTGGAGAAATCTTGGATGAAACGTCGATAAAATCCCGCATGGCCTAAAAAACTTCTAATTCCTTTGACGGTGGTAGGTGGAGGTAACTTAGCAATGACGTCAACTTTAGCACGGTCGACTTCGATTCCGGCTTTGGAAATTTTATGACCTAGGACGATGCCTTCTTTTACCATGAAATGGCATTTTTTCCAATTAAGAACGATACGAGTGTCTTCACACCGTTGGAGCATACGTTCTAAATTAGCAAGGCAAGAAGAGAAAGAATCACCATAGACCGAGAAATCGTCCATAAAGACTTCCATAGTTTCTTCAACCATGTCATGAAATATCGCCATCATACACCTTTGGAAAGTCCCGGGAGCATTGCACAAGCCGAAAGGTATTCTTTTGTAAGCAAATGTTCCATAGGGACAAGTGAATGTGGTTTTTTCTTGGTCTTTTGGATCGATAGGGATTTGAAAATATCCGGAAAAGCCATCTAAGAAGCAATAGAAATCATTACCCGCTAAACGCTCGAGCATTTGATCCATGAAAGGAAGAGGGAAATGATCCTTACGAGTGGCATCATTGAGCATACGATAGTCGATGCAAACTCGCCAACCCGTTACGAGTCGAGTAGGAATCAACTCGTTGTTTTCGTTGGGAACAACGGTGATTCCGCCTTTCTTAGGCACACAATGGACGGAACTAACCCATGGCGAATCCGAGATAGGGTAAATCATTCCGGCATCGAGAAGTTTGATAACTTCTTTCTTAATGACTTCATGAATTTTTGGATTAACCCTTCTTTGATTTTGTATTGCGGGTTTAAAGTCATCTTCCATGAGAATTTTATGAGTACAAAAATTGGGATCAATTCCGCGAATGTCGGAGATTTTCCAAGCAATTGCTTTCTTATGATTCTTAAGCACGTCGATAAGTCGGGATTTTTCATCTTCTTTTAAGTCCTTAGCAATAATGACGGGCAACTTATTATCCTCCTCTAAGAAAACGTACTCTAAATGAGACGGTAAATCCTTAAGCTCTAAATCCGACGGATTGTCGATGGAAGGTTTAGTCAAAGTAGGATCATCATTTGTAACTTCCTTAGGAGTAGGTAGAGAAATATTGTCCTCATTGAGAAGTCTCTCAATAGTACGAATGTCTTCATCCTAATTGGTGGGAGAATTATCATAGTTAATATCGAGAGGACCCAAGCTAGCTTCAAAATCATCTAAGTCACTTTCTCCAAATGGAGTCAATGAAGGAGCAATAGAAGCTACGGTCTCAACATGAGGTAAAGGAGAAATCCCGCTCTTACAAGCCTCGTGAAAATGTTCTTCGCATGCTTCGTCAAGCACATCGATGAAATTCACGGATTCGGGCTCATCGGGAAGTTTGGAAAGTTTACCCATGTTAAAGACGATTTTGTCATTCCCCGACCCTCATGATAAGTTCACCCGCGGCTACATCAATTAATGTACGCCCGGTTCTCAAGAAGGGTCGTCCCACAATTAAGGGAACACGGGGATCCATTTCATAGTCGACTACGACGAAATCGGCAGGAAAAGTGAATTTGACGACTCCTACAAAAACATCCGCGGCTATCCCCACCGGATAAGCAACCGTACGGTTAGCTAATTCCAATGTCATACGAGTGGGGACTAACTCGGGTAAAGATAATTGTTTCCACACGGACAATGGCATAAGATTGATACTCGCTCCGAGATCCGCCAAGGCCATACAATTCTCAACACCCAGAAAATTACAAGGAATAAGGAATTGACCGGGATCTCCTAACATAACCGATAATTTTCTCAAAAGAACCGCGGAACAATTCTCATTCAATTGGGTATTGGCAATATCAAGCAACTTTTCCTTATCACTTAAAAGATCCTTAAACATCTTAGCGTACTTGGGCATGTGAGCGAGCGCCTCGGCAACGGTGATATTAAAATTCAATTATTTGAACATTTTTAGGAAGTTCGAAACTTGAATATCATCCTTATTCTTCAATTTCTCTTTCCGCAACCTTGAGGGATAAGGTATATTGGGTTGAGATGTAGGCTTTGGAGTGGATTGCTCACTTACATCCTTTGGTGGAGGAGGAGGAATAGAAATAGAATGTGAAGGAACCGTTTTGGGAATTAAAGGTGTGGTAGAAAATTTAGGTATCGGTGGAACATAAGGTGTAGAGGAATGCATAACGGGAGGTATGTCACAAGTGGAAGAAGAAGGAGGTTGTGTCGAAGAAGAAGGTATCTCGGGTCCTTGGTTAGGTGGGGAAGGTTCTACGGTGGTCTTACCGCTCCTAGTAGTGATAGCATTAACATTAGCCCTCGGATTGGTCACGGTGTTCGAAGGAAGGGTACCTTGGGGACGAAAGGTTTGAATCATAGTCAAAAATTTCTTATCGGTCGATTCTTGCATCTCTCTCATCATTCGTTCATGGTCGGATAATTTTTGTAAAACCAAGTCCATTTGAGGATTATGCATGTTCATTTGATTATAACCTTGATTAGGAAAACCTTGGTTTTGATATTGATTAGAACCTTGATTAAATCCTTGATTTTGAAAACTTTGGTTATTAAATCCTTGATTATTTAACCCTTGGTTTTGCCCTTGAAAATTCCCTTGCTTTTGATTAAAACCCTGTTGATTAGAATTTCCTTGAAAATTACCCCGTTGAGGACCTTGGTTCCTATTTTGGGCGGGTGTGGGTGGTCTTTGTGGTGCTACAAAACCCGGGGGAGCCAAATAGTTATTAGACTTGTAAGACAAATGGTTAACATCAACATTTGGTTTGAAATGAATCCGATCATTTTCATTGTTGTTATAAGCATAAACTTCTTGTTGATTATTGTAAACCTTGTCACAATTATAGTACGAATGTGGTCCACCACAAGTCTCACACGTTTCACTTTTTTCTTTCACGGCATGCACATGTGTAGTGAGGGCGTCGGTTTTTAGAGCGAGTGTTTCAACAAGCGAAGTAAGTTTATTAATTTGATCATTCACCTCATTATTACTCGTACTAGCACTTGCCATATTAGCCCTAACACTTTTGGTTTGCACTTTTGCCTTGTTCTCAATAATGGCCCAAGCCTCGTTCATGGTTTTCACAAGAATATTGCCCCCCGCGGCACTATTAAGTGAGTCTTGGTCGTTTAGAGTTAAACCATTATAAAGCGTATTGATTTGATGCACTTTAGTAAAACCGTGTTGTGGACATTTTCTTAACAGATCTTTAAAATGATCCCAAGACTCACTAAACGTTTCCCCATATTGTTGTTCAAAGGTGATGATCTCATTTCTTAAAGAAGTGGTCTGTGATGGTGGGAAAAAGTAGTTAATGAACTTGGTCTCTAAGTCGATCCATGTGGTAATACTTTGGGGTGGTTCCTTATCAAGCCAAATCCGGGCTTGTCCCTCGAGGGAAAAAGGAAAAAGTTGTGGGCGAACGGCCTCTTGTGGCACCCCATTGTATTTGACGGTATTAGCTAATTGGATGAAACGTTTGATATGAGCGTGTGGTCATCATTAGTACGGCCTAAAAATGGTGTAGCGGAAACCATTTGAATAAAACCCGATTTAAGTTCGAATTGATTAGCTCCAATATTCGGCACCATAATCGCGTCATCGTTTCCTTCAACGTGAGATTGTATAATCTCAATCATTGGTCGATTATCCGTTGCCATCGTATTGTCGAAAGCTCGATTCTCGGGATCGGCTTTAATGACGGCCTTTTTGTTTTTCTTCTTCTTCTTTTTAGAAGAATTAGAAGAATTTGGTACACCAATCGGTATGTATGTATGCGCGCGAGTGTGCATACAATTAAAACTATGGAATGAGGTAGGTGACCTCGGTCGACTTTGAGAGGAAAAGGATTTTCCCTCTCGAGGAGCAATATGAAAAATCTACAAAAATATATACGTAAATACTACTTGAGTTAGCAAACCAATAATCGGTCGTCCCTCTCAATATACGCACAATCAAGCGGGGAAACGAGGTGGCACAAAGCACTTAAAAACCTTTTTCCTTAGACGGCCTTTTATAGCGCGTCGCCTTATACCCACCCTATAGTTTGTATATGTCGAGTTCAAAAGTCTTACTAGTATTTATCTATTTTGCCCTTTTTTTTCGTTATGGATGCGACTACAATAGTTAGGTGATGAAATCCCAACTAAGGCTTATTTGAAAAGTGGGTAATGTATTGTGCTACGTAATATATTATAGTAAAAGAAAAATCTTTTTGTATTTTTTTAGAAAAATATATTCACAAGAAAAACGAAAGAAATCGAACTAAAAATTAACACTAATACGTAATATTTTTGGTGTAATACTTTTAGGAAAAAGTATTACTTTTGATTTTTTAATTTTTTTTTTTGGTACAGTTCTTTAGGAAAGAAATTGCTTTTGTGATTTTTTAATTTTTTGTATTTTTAAGTTTTTGATTTTTTTGTATTTTTGATTTTTTGTGCAAGAAAATTAACGTTCAAAATCGAACGGATCCCAAAATCCAAACGCCTTCACGAAAAATCGTCAATCGTACGAGCGAAGCGGCAGCGGCGCCAATTTGAAACTTGGATTTTATATGTTTTGCAAATTTAAGCAATTAATGTTCGTTTTTCCTCGATTCGACTCGAATTTGATTTCCGGTTTAACGTATCGACTTAACTTGTTTTTGGTAAAGATAACTTTGGAATTTTTTAAACTAACTTAAATCTATTTAATTAAAAGAAATCTATTTTAATTAACTATTTAAACTAATAATTTGAAAATAAAATTTAACTAATTAATAAAACTTAAAAACTTTTAATTAGAATCTATTTTTAAACAAAAGTTAATAAATTGAAAACTAAATTTTAAATATAAAATTTAAATAAGAATTTAAAACTACTTTTAAATCTATATAAAAGAAACTATTTAAAATTATAAAAGAAATTTAAAACTAATGTAAATTTATAAAAGTAAATAAAATTAAAATATTTTTTTATCCTTTTTATATTTTTTAAAAAACAATGAATTGAAACAAAACTTTTGTATTTAATTTAAATAAAACTAAACTTGTATTAAACTAATTTTAATAAAACTGCCACTAGTTTAAACAACCTATATTAATATAACTGGACCTAAATGAACACAAAAAGGGTGCTAGAGTAACTGGTTGGGGCGTTTGGTAGTTGAACGAGGGGTCTGGGGTTCGAATCTCACCCCAGACAGAATTTGTTAATATTTTTTACTATTAAATTTTTTATGGAAGCAGGAACCAAATAAGCCAGATAAGCAGTTAAATCCTATAAGCTGAAACTAAATAAGCTAAAATACCTGTTAAACAAATAAGCTCATAAAACAAATCAAACTAACAAGCAAAACTCAAAGCAAAATTAGACAATCGCATAAGCAGTTTAAACATTCAGAATATCCGAATAAGCATATACGAAAACCAAATAAGCTAGACCAATCCCTATAAGCTAACTAATTCTAAACAGATTAATCAAGTGCAGAGCCAAACAGTAACTAAAACAGAAATCAAAATTAAACAAATAATAAACAGATGTCAAATAAGCAGTTAAAAAAAATAACAATCCTAAAAGAACTTAAAACCACTTAAGCAGATTTATTACTCCCCAAATAATAGAAAAAAAACCGATTCAAAACTCAATAAATCAAATAGCATATTTTACCAAATTCTACAAACTGAAAACTAAACTCAGATAGTACTAAAACTTAAGCATTCAATTTAACTAAACAGATAAACAATGTAAACACTAAACTAAATAATAAAAGTAAACGAGATATAAAACCTTATGTTGATTTCCGTTGGGTAGAAGAAGCGGCGCTGAGCCGTCTTTTAACAAATCCGAACAAAACACCTCCTTATTACCCACCGTATATCATCATAAATAATCCAACCGAGAAGTACCAAGAAGAACACTCGAACAGTAACCGTATATATTAATTTCCCAGTGGGGGAAAATAATTTACTCTTTCTTTATCTTTTTTTTCTTTTATATTAAATCGATATTGATGAACATGAACAGTAAAAAACGCAGATTAAAGGAGAATTAAATTGAGACTTGCAAGAAATTTAAATGAAAGACAAATATAATTAAAAACTAACTTTACATTAACTTAAATCAAGAGTACATTGACTGGAAATTAAAATTACAAGATTAAATTACTAAATCTATTTTTTACTGAAAATAAAAATAATAAAGAAAAGCACACAAATTACATGATAGAGGGGGGTTTTTATAGGAGAACCCCCAGAAACCCTAATCTTGGCTTCTCTTGTAAGCATCCAATCTGAACCGTTGATTCAATCATTCTTCTTCTCTCTCTTCTTTTCTTCTAATCCAGTGGCTGAGATCATCCCTTGTGACTCGGATTGCCATCATGGCACTGATTGTGCTAGTTGTGCTTGTTTGAGGGTGAGGTGGCATGATGTAATTGGTTGATGGGTGTATGGAGGAGTGTTTCCTCCAATCAAAACTGGAGATTTAGGCCACGTCGGATTGATTTTGAGGACCACAGTGAGTGTATGCTCCGATTTCATTGGGGATTTAATTCTTATGGGTGTGAATTACCCAATAAGGGTAAAAGCCCTATTTTCGATTGGTTAATTTTTGGTGTAAAAAATTAGGGTTTGGATGTTGAGGTTGTGTAAATGGGGAGGGAGATGATGAGCAGTAAAACAATGTGTGTGTTTTGTTTATATCGAAAACAAGGAGAGAGATAGGGTAAATGTTAGTTTTATTTGGGGAATGGGTAAAGTGGAAAACACGTGGGGAGTAAATAAGGTGTGAGGGTAACAGCGTTCGGTTTACTTGCGTGTGTGGGTTGACCATGATTTCAACCAAAGTAAAAATATACATTTACGTTTCTTTTGTGTATTTGACCGGTCAAAAACAAATATTCAACCGACCCAACTTACTCCAATTTGGGCTTGACCCATTGCTTTTAATCCGTGTGATTTGAATAGCCAATTTAGGCTTAATGGGCTATTATTTTTCAAAGATGATAATTTAATCCACACAAATGGGCTTTTGGGCCCATTAATCACAAGTGGGACCCACAAGCCCGTTAAAATCCATGAAAGATTAATTCCGGTTAAAACAAGCTTGAAATCGACTTTCTTGATCATTACTTCAAAATTAAGTTGACTTTGTCGGTTTTCGTGATCTTCGGCACACTTTGGTCTTTTAACTTTTGTCCTCGGCTTTTTCTTGACTTTTCTTCGACATTTGACCGTGAAATCCCGTGTTTTCTCTTCTTTTGATCATTTGTACCTATTTAACACACAAAACACAAAACCACGCGTAATTCCGACATTTATGATATAAAACACATGATTAGGTCTTGTTTTTCCTTGATTTTAGTGGCAAAAGGATAAGTGTTTACACACTTATTATTATAAGAATCCTTCTGCTTTTCTTCACTTATACTGTGGATTCTTCTTCTTTATTCTCATCTGGTAATGAGGATAAGATTTTTGACCCTGGCATATCTGTTTCGAGCCAGTATTCTCTTGCTCCCCCATAGACCATTTAATTCGGGGTCGAGTCAGGCTCGTGACTCGGTTAACAAAAACAAGTGCTTCTCGGGAGGAAACCCGAGGATCTATCCTTTTTATTTATTTTCTAACATAAGTGTAGGGGCGTGTTTCTCTCCATGTGTGCTTGTTGGTATTTGTTTTTGTGTGCAGGGTTCCCTTGGATCGAGAAGACTTTCAGAGGGTTGATGTTGCTTTTTTCCATCATCTTCTTCATTCAGTCTCCGATCGATATTCATGCTTATATCAGGAGAGTTCTCAGTTCTGATTATTTTCTATATATATATATCTGATGTTGTTCTCCTTCTTACACTTGGAATTCTAGCATTAGCCTTTTGTGTTATTACGTGTAGGGGTAGCACCTTATCACTTTTGAACATTGAGGCCAATGTTCGGTTCAAAATGTAGGGGGTTTATATCATATTAATCATATTCATGCCTACTTGTTTGCCCTCTTGCATCTTATTTTGATCAAATGTGTGTTTGTTTTTATTTATTTTATTAAATAATAATAATAATAATAAAACGTTTTTGACCGTACGTGATTGACTTGTCCCGTAGGCTAGAACAAAGGGGATCCTGACTCTGCCAGAGTGTTGATCTGGCTGCTCCCTTAACTTTTAGACTAAGCTTTTAGGAATTGTGCAAATAAAAATGCTAAACATGGAGTAGTTGGTTCTCTTTAGAGCTTATATGAGTAACCTGTGGCTTTTCCTCCTAGATTATAACTAGACTAAATAAGTGTTTTTTTCAAGCCTTTGAACGTTAAAAATTGTGTTGTTGTGCAAAAATAAATTTTTAAGCAATTTTGATATAGAGTCCGAGTTCAACTTTTTATTTAAATTTGAGTGAAAGCATACTTTCTTAAATTTGAAATAATGTTACGTGAATAAATATGTTGAAAAAAATCGAATCGAAAAAAAAAGAAAAAAGAAAAAAAAAACAAAAACAAAAAAGAAAAAAAAAAGCAAAAAAAAGAAAAAAAAATTGAAAAAAAGAGTGTTCAATAGAGTTAGAAGAGTCGAGTGAATGAATAAGTTTTTTTTTGTTGCTTTAATTATAATTGTGAGAAACTTTCTTTTTCTTAAATTTAAATCCGAAGTTGAACTATAATTCATCAATTTTGTATAAGAGTTTAGACGGTATTAGAGAGTGTAGAAGTCAAAGGTCCCGTGAGCTCTGATACTATTCTCGAGGGTGTAAAAACCTAGCCTCCTAAGCTTTGCTAAAGGACAAGCTGAGAAGAAAGTCGCTACATGGAGTGATCTCTCCTTTGAATCTTCAGTCTCTAATTACCGTCGTTGTTTTTCATCTAAGTGTCTTTTATTAGCTTAGCATTGATTTCAAGATCTTTGATTTCAAAATATCGCCATTCCCGGTACTATTCTCCATGGGGTGTCAAAAGCCTGGGCACTTAACCGATGAGGTTGGGACATTCCGAGAAGAAAGCCGATACATGGGAAAGGCCAATTTTGAATCTCAAATCTCGTCGTTTATGGTGAGTTTAGTATCCCACTTAGATGATTAGCAACCATAACAAATGTCGATTTGGATGATCAAAAATTTGAAATTTAACACACTTGCCTAATCTTTTATAATTATAGGAGTGAAAAAATATATTTACATAAGTTATTAGTATAAGTAGTGTTAGCATTTTGCCAAAACGTTTGCACAAGGAATCTTAGCTTAGTTGGGAGTAATAAAAAGAGGATGATGATATTTATTCCCTGGAGACACCCAGTTTGCGTGTTTCCCATTCTCTGATCCTTATACCTTGAATAAAAAGTCGATCATGGCGAGTCACTATGATTTTTATTTTTAAATCAATTTCAAATAAAGTGGTTTTAGAATTGTTTTTGGATTTAGCATTTGTGATAAATAGTTGCTTGGGGGCAAGCAACGTTTTAAGTGTAGGGGTGTGTTAAACACGGAATTATTCATGTTTTTAGTGCTAATATCCCTTCGTTTATGGCATAATAAATAGCATAAGTGTACTTTTAGTGCATATATCGTTTAAAATGTGCTATTTATTATTGATAGAGTTGATAATAAGTTTAAGGGTTAATTCTTGCTTATATGAGTTTTTGTGGCTCTTTCTCCCCGCTTGTATATTTAATTTCTTAATAAATGAGGATTTTTACGATGTAGATTCGATATTTTAACTCTTAGCCAAATCTTTTATCTCCTTGTAATTAAAGCATGAACACATTGAGGATGCCAGCGTTGTGAACTTCCGACTAAGGTGGCTCATAACCACTAAGTAGGAGGTATTCAGACCATGGGACCGCGGAATTTGGCCTACTATATATATCATAAATAAGAAAGAATAAGATTAAAACATGACCTCAAGGAGCCTTAGGGTGTGGGACATGTAGCACGAACCTTGTCATTAGAGCCTTAGGGTGTATGGCATGATAAGTGTTGAATAAAAATTGATCAAAAATCAATTCCCTTGTTTATGGTTCAAGGAGCCTTAGGGTGTGGACCATAGATGAGGAGCATTTTTACATCTTAAAGAGCCTAAGGGTATATGATGTGGACTTGCTAAAAAGTCTACATGACTTTTGAGGAATAAATAATAAGTTGTACTATTGGCCAAATTTTGGATCCGGGAATTTATTCCCCAAATCGTGTTAAATTATCCTTGATGTGGGCTTACTTTAGTAACAACGTTTTTGAGGACGAGGTTAGGTTCTGAGTGTTGGGTTTGCACCGTTTTGCCTTCATTTTTGGACTAATAATTATTAAATAAGTCAAATGATCCTACGGGTGAATGACAATCTTTAAAATCTAGAGATACAACTTAGGAATTGGAGAAAGAGTATTACACAATTGTCTTATATAAGTGGTTTTAACTTAAGAACTTATGGTAAACAATGATCTCGTTTTTAAGCTTGGTATGGGGAACGTGAAACTTGAGGGTGATTAATATTCATGACACCAAAGCCCTAATTTAAGTCTTAGATTTCTTTACGAGTTTCTTCCATCAAACAATTTCAAGGTTAATGAAAATTATTAAAACTTTTGTTTCCTTTAATAAAGTTTTTATCTTTTCGTCTTTCTTTAGTAGTAATAGTATATCGTAATAAAGGCCAAGATAGGTTAATTATGAGAAAAGTGTAACTTTATGCTTTAAAATTATGCATTGCATGGGGTCATTGCAATGGTCAAGTGTAGGGGATTTAATAAGTGTGTAAACACTTATCCTTTTACCACTAAAATCAATGAAAAACAAGACCTAATCATGTGTTTAATATCGTAGAAGTTGGAATTACGCGTGGTTTTGTGTTTTTGTGTGAAATAGGCACAAAAGAATAGAAGGAAAGAAAACACGGGATTTCATGGTCATTTGTTGAAGAAAAGTCAAAGAAAGAGACAAAGTCAAAGTCAAAGAACCAAAAGTGTACCGAAGATCACAAAAACCGGCAAATTCGACACGGGTTTTGAAGAAAAGATCAAAGAAGCCAAAATCGAGTTCTTTTAGTGGATTTAATCTTGAATGGAGTTATTTGGGCTTGTGAGTCCCACATTTGGATTAATGGGGCCAAAAGCTCATTAACAAAAGCAAAGTAACTACTTTTTCACCAATAGCCCAACAAAAGCCCAATTCTAATATACAAGATATACGGATGTGTGTATATTTGGGCCAACAGCCCAAACATTACAACATATAAACATGAGACGGTGGGAATTATTTTTGGGTCCAAATTGAAATCAAGGCCCAAAAGTGAAAAATAGTTGGACGGTGGAGTAAGTTTTATATAAACTTTGGGGGTCAAGTTTTCGGTCAAAACAAAACACAAAAGAAAAACGCAACAAAATAAAGAGAGAGAAAAAAAGAAAACGCATAGAAGAAAGAAGAATGAAGAACTCTACTCCCAGTAATAAAGCCCTAGAATTTAGGGGTTTCCACCCAACTATCAATTGGAGGCCACGCGCCTGTTTTTCAAACGATTCAGGGCTAGATGAAGCGCGTGATGTTGAGCATAAGGCATCCACGTGGCCCAAGGAAGCGTCACATCTCGTTTCCTATTGGTCCAAGACCTATCACTCAACCAACGAACCAATCATAATCTTCCACTTCAGCATCCAAGAAGCACAAAAAACACAAATCCCTGCCACCTTGGAAATCCGAGGGAGAGAGGGCTATTTTCAGCCGTTTGATCAAGTATGTGAAGAAAGAGAAGAGAAGAAATTTATCTAAGGGCCAGAAATTTACTCATCATCAGCAACCCAAACCCTCTCGGTAGCTTCTAAATACCCTCTTATTTTTCTTGAAAATAATCCCTTTTTTCTTTCTTTTTATTGTTCTAATTTTAATTTAGATACAGTATTTTGTATTCTATTTTATTACTATTGTAATCGATTTTCTGAAATTAATAAAAGTCATTTTAATTTCAATCTGTTTTTTTATTTTACTGTTAAACTTTATTGAATTTATTCTTCTACATTTTGTTATTATAATATAAGTGAGATTGGGAATACAAAGTCTAACCCTACTGGTTTGACTAAAAAGAATATTATGGTTCGTATTGATCTGATGGTGGTTTGATTGTTATATGGTGGTGTGTCGTTTTGTTCAAAGGTGGTTCAGCACCATCCTTCTACTCAACGGATCTATAATATAAGGGTTAAGCTCGTTTTTCTTTTTTTTAGTTAATTTCTATTTAGTTTAATCTGTCTAGTTCTATGAGTTTATATATCTGCTTGGATACATATTTGAGAAACTGATTATTGATTTTATTAGTTTAAGTTTATGTTTGTGATTTTTGGCTTATATTTGATTGTGATTCCCTTATAGTAGATAGTGGTGTTCAGTTTCTGTTTGTTTATTATCGAAAACTATAGCAGGATTTACATTCGGTTGTAGGATTTGGTTATGGTTCGGTTTATACAAAAATTTTGATTATATGTGCGGTTAGTTAAATCTGAAACCCATGAGTCTTACTGAATGCATTAAGTTTGAAGCTGATTGATAATTTTTAAGTATGTGTAATGCTCATTGCTGGTAGTTTGGAATCGAGTAGTAACTTTGTTTGCTGAGGTTTTCAGTCTAGTAATTGCTTGTTTTAGAAATTTCTCTCACTGTATTGGTTTATTGCTTAATTTTGGAAGATGTTTAATTATTCTACTGTCATTTTGCATCTGTTTGATTAGTGAATGTTATTTATCCGCTATTGATTTATATCAATTGTGAGCTGTCATAATTTTTGTATTTGCTTGACCCTAATTCTGTTATTGGTTTGTTTTAATTTTTCTGTTTATAATCTATATTCGCTGCGTGATTTTGGCCAGCAGACTCTCTTGGTCTGTTTGGTTTGTATTAATCCAAATCTGGATCTAAAAAAATAAATAATACCAAAAAAATGTCCATAATTGGATTCGAACCCATGACCTCCTGGTCATGGGCCAAACGCATTAACCAATTGTTCTAACATCTTATTTGTGTTTAATTATAGCTTTTGTTATTAATATAGCCTGTTACATTTTAGCAGGCAGTTTTAATTTCTATTTTAATTCTTAGTTTTCATTAATTAAATTTTTAAATAATTTGTTTTCTAAAATTTCTTTTAAAAAGTTTTAAAAAAATATAAAAAAAATAATAAAAATATTTTATTACTTTTAGAAATTTAAATTAGTTTTTAAATAATTTAGTTTTATATAAAATTAGTTTTAAGTTTTGTTTAAATTTAAAATAGTTTTTAAATTTGTTTAAATAATTTTATTTTAAATAGTCTAAATTAGTTTATAAATTTTAAAAAGTTAAGTTTTAGTTAACTTCATTAGTCTATAAATTTAAATAGTTTTAGATTAGTTTCATTAGTTTTAATTAAGATTTGTAATAGTGAAAAAGTATTTTTAATTAAATATTTTCTTTTTAATTAGATTAAATAGTTCTTAGATTTAAATACCAAACAAAGTACTTTTAACCAAGAACAATTAATCTCTACGTATAAATTTGATATCAATTTGAGTGAGTCGAGGAACGAAAAAAAAGAGATAAAAAAGAATTGAAAAATTCCTATATTAAAATGGCGCCGCTGCCGGGGACACATTGATTCAAATCAGCAGAACCAAGAAGCATCCCCAACTTACCGTCCAGTGGCACAAAGGGTACGAAACAAGTGCTAGCTACCTGATAAACAAGATTAATGAAAAGTTGCGGAATGACGCTTGATGAGGAGTATTGAACGATTCGTTGGTAGCAGACCATATGGAGCGCACCACAAGCTGATGCAACGATCCATCTAATGGGTCGTACTATCTCAGGTCTATTCCATATTGGTTAATTTGTGAATATGTAAATATTGTAAATATTGTGCTTTTGTGGCTTGTTGTAGTGTGAAAGTATGATAATGTTTCAAGAATTTCTCACGAGATTCTAAATCTTTCAAAATCTATCATACTCAAGCACTACAACTATCCCTCATTAACTTGAGGGGGAGCATTGACATGTTCTATGGCCAATAACTAATTTCATTTTATTACCCAAAGACCGGTTAATCCATTCAATATCCCAAATATTAATGGTTAACATTTTGGATAAGGGGAGAAAATGGGATTAAGGAGACTTAATGATATTTGGCTAAAATAAATGAAAAAGACTTAAAAGATAAACCAACTTAATATGTGTAATGCACATGTTAAGGGGGAGCATTTTTGATGAACAAAACACTTAAGGCACAAAAACATTGATTATAATATCACAAGTGCTTTAAGTGATTTTCAAGGATTTTTCATGGTGACAATACTTACCTAAAACACACCTAATTTATGACGGATGTGGTGACAAAAGGGTCGTAGGAATAGGTATTAGTCCTATGATTCATCAGAACCGATGGAATCTTCCCAAGGACAATTCCCTAGATAGAATTAGAAGTCCTAGGAAAGTTGGAGATGATTGTGAACGTAGCAGAGTACCGACTAATTACTGATGCTAGCACTGGAACAATCACAACAAGGTGCTAGTGATGATGTATTGGTAAGTACTAAAGGGGTTGAAGAATGAAAAAGAAATGTAAAGATAAAGGGTGTAAAGAAAGAAGCCCTCCTTTCAACTTAGGACAGAAACCGGGTTAACACATCTATTTATTGGGATCATTTTTTAAAAAAATGATTCTCAATATTGAAGACAAGATATCATGGACCCAGTGATGTCATGCACAACCCCTCCCAGCTAACTCAAATATCTCTCAAAAGATGTTTGTTTTAATCACACGGAGCTCAACACGTTATCTATTGGTTTATTCACTCCGAATAGACTGATATTGAATAGGTGGCAATCCTCTCCAGCCATCGCTCACTAAATCAAAACGCACTATCGAGTCTAGAGCCACGAGATCATCAAAAGTATAATTAGGACACTTTCCATTTATTCCTTGCTTCTTCACACACTGTGAAATGTAAGAGATCTCTATGAGTCCTACGCAGTATTCTTGTAATATTGCCAGAACATCCGAGTAATACTCAAGTACTACAATGAAAATGGAAATCCTGCTTGAGCCAACATCAAACAAGCTCATGGTAGGTGACACGTGCGGTTCTTTAAGAACCAATCTTGTGAAAAACTGGAAAGAAACAGTAGTTTAATTCTTAATTGAACTTAAACTCGTTCCAGACCTCTACGCATTATTGTATGATCTTGCCAGAACACTCAGAGTGGCACTCTTTAGTGTTCACAATGACGAGTGGAAATCCTTCTAGTGTTAACATCAAACAGCACTTGGTAGGTGACGTGTAAGATTCTATATGAATCAAGCTCGTGACAACTGGAAAGCAACAATGGTGAAAATCTTAATTGAAATTCACTTGTTCCAGGTTCATGAATTGACGGCTTCAATCACAAGGATAATTTATCCAAGTGATTCACTCTTTATGTTCGCAGTCAGGCTTAGTGATCGCCGAATAAAGAGAACGGGTTTACCCGCGAAATCCTGTCAGGAAGTTACTCAATTGAAACTATCCGTCACAGGTACGATATCTAATATCGTCCAACGGTCTTCACCGACCGGAGGTAAAATGCTACCGATTTAGAATGAAATATTCTAAGCCATTTCGTTCATGTCTTGTTATGTTGCGGCATTTGAAGACGGTGGCGTTGTGGTGTACTAGATGAAGTCGTTCCCACATGCTTATGTTTTTCTGCATCAATTTCAACAAAATTCAAGAAAGTTCAAAATGAAGTCTTCCACTGTACCAAACTCTGAAGCTTTCAAGAATTCAACAAAAAAAATAAGTGTGTGAAACATGGAGTCACGAGGAGGCAAGAATCACAAGAAGGCAAAGATCGCACGTGAAGGGTCAAAAGAACAATGCTATAAAGCCAAAGCCTAAAAGATCAACATCAACATATTCACAACAAAAAGAAAAGAGAAAAGAGAAAGTGGACTACGAGCTCAAGAACAAGATCTAACATGCTAGATTAGGACTTTGTAAATTTGGAGTGACCTCCCTTTGGAGGAGATTGTTGGAAATACGTTTTGTGTATTAAGAAAGTCTCCGTCACTCCAACAATATAGTTATAGGCTTGTAGTATTGTTTAAGTAATACTTATGTTTAGCTCGACCAATGAGCATGTTCATGGGCCGGAGGCCCAAGTCCACTTAAGGACTTGGGTATATAAACCCCTTTCCACCATGGAAAGGGGTGTTGGTTGTTTAGTTTATTTTACACACTTAATAAAGTTTCTTTGTTTCTCTCTCTAGTTTCTCTCTCTAGAATAACAACAACCCCCTTGATTAGTTATAAGATTATCACGATTCTACAAGACGTTTTGATGAGCTTCAACAACATTGTATATCTCTTGAAATTGAAAATCAATCTAAAACTGAAACTCTTTAAAAAACAAATGATTGTGAAAACTCCGTTGAGGCGAGTGACAAGATGATTCAGGTGGTTCGGGCATTAGAGGAAGAAATTATGAGACTTAAGATAGAATCAGTAGCCGAGAAACTGGAACTAGAGGCTGCAGAGATTAAAAATCTTGCCCTAGAAGATAGAATTACTTCTATGCTAGGGGAGTTCGATAAAGTAAAGCAGGGTTTTTCACAAATTTATGGTTCGTTAGAAGAACGCTTCGCTTTTAATGCGGCAGAGCAAAAGTCACTCGTTGACCAACTAAACCATAAGTGTGAGGAAATCTCTGACTTAAATATTCAACTCATAGACAAAAACATGGTTTTGGCTGAGTTAAAGGAGACAGTTCAACTTAAAGGACAAGAAGCTGTTGATAATCCAGCTACAATCTCTGCCCCGACCACTAGTGCTCCAAAAACCAACAAGGTGGTGATCACTAAGAACCCGTACAATAAGCACAACCCACTATCATATAAGTGGTATATGGAAGATGTCGTTAAGCACGCGGAGCTTGCTAGGGATGTGGTAGATGATTTCTATGAAATTGATCCTATGAATAGTCACTATTAATCTGCTCATACTTACATTGAGAGGGTACAACAATGCTTAGAGCACTTGAAGTACATAGGACAACCGGGTTCTGCACCACTTAAACAAAAAACCACCACCATTGCCATGACTCCATTCAATAAGAATCCAGGATCTAAGCCTATATTAAACACACCCATAAAGGCTAAATTAAAATCTGTCACTAATGTTACATTGGCTTCTACAGGAGTAATTATGTCTACTAAGGCTAAAGGATCTCAAGACAAGAAAGATAGGATCAAGCCTTCCACTAGTAGGACTGCCAAGAAGAAAGTAGAAGTTCACCCTCGGAATGTTATTTCAGTTTCAAATAAAAAGAATCATGTATCTTAGATAAAAGGATCTGCCTCTGTGCAGAAGCCTAAGCAAAATGTGAATTCGAATTTGCGATGTTGGATTTGTAATGAATGCATGTTTTCTCAGTGTCATGATTTATGCCTTGTTGATCACGTGAATGAAATGTATGCAATTAGGAACAATCTTGAATGGATTCTAACGAGGAAGAAATTCACCCAAGTTGGTTGGCAATGGAAACCCACTGGTAGAACCTTCACTGCTAATGGAACTACGTGCCCTTTAACTAGGATCACATCCAAAGAAATTAGGTCTCAGCGTCCTTTAAATAGGAACACTAGCACTAAGAAATGGAAAAAGCGCCCTTTAACTAGGTCTGCCCCCACTATTGTGCCTACCAGTGAAGAAGTACCTCAGGATCTTAGACAACTAGAATCTAAGCCGGCATTTAGGAAGCAAATTTGGAAGCCGGAGAATTCTTCGATTATCAAGTCTAAGATAAATATATATGTACCTGCTAACACAGAGCAACAACTAGATTCCGATACATCGTCTTTGTTTGGTGATATTTTCAGGTGGTCCAAATCATCCTCTGGTACTTGGACTCTGGATGCTCAAAGCATATGACCGGAGATCGCTCGATGCTCAGAAATTTCGTCAGCAAGTTTCTAGGAACGGTTAAATTCGGCAACGACCATATTGCGATGATTATGGGTTATGGTGAATACCAAATTGGGAATGTTACGATTTCAAGGGTATATTATATGGAGGGACTTGGTCACAATTTATTTTCAGTGGGACAATTTTGCGATTCAAACCTTGAGGTTGCTTTTCGACAACATACTTGCTTTATTCGCGATCTTGCAGGAAATGATTTGTTAAAGGGTTCTCGAGGAGATAACCTCTACACACTGTCCATTCAAAACATGATGGCCGCCTCTCCTGTATGCCTTCTTTCCAAAGCATCTAAGACCAAGTCATGGTTGTGGCATCGTCGGTTATCTCATCTTAACTTTGATGCTATAAACCATTTGGCTAAAAATGAACTTGTTCGTGGTCTTCCAAAACTTAAGTTCGACAAGGATCATTTATGTTCCGCGTGTTCTTTGGGGAAAAGCACCAAGAAATCATACAAAACTAAAGCTGAAGACACGAACCAAGAACCACTGTATCTTTTGCACATGGATCTTTGCGGGCCAATGCGTACGGCTAGTGTGAGTGGTAGAAAATACATCCTCGTCATGGTGGATGATTTCACAAGGTTTACATGGGTAAAATTTTTAGTATACAAGGATCAAGGACCAAAGTATATTATTACTTTCTTAAAGATGATCCAAGTACGTCTTAATGCTACTGTTTGCCGTATTCGCACTGATAATGGAACTGAGTTCTTTAATCAAACTCTATGAGACTATTATGAAAAGGTTGGTATTTCACATGAAACTTCTGTTTCTCGCACTCCACAACAAAACGGTGTCGTGGAAAGACGTAACCGTACACTAATGGAAGCTGCTAGAACTATGTTGATTTATGTGAATGCTCCTTTATTCTTATGGGCTGAAGCAGTGGCAACCGCATGTTATACCCAAAACCGCTCCATCATTCGTAAACGCCATGGTAAAACTCCGAGCTACTTCATGGACACAAACTCGATATTTAATTTCTTCATGTGTTTGGTGCACTGTGTTATCCAAATACAAATAGTGAGCATTTGGGCAAACTTCAACCGAAGGTTGATATTGGAATTTTCATTGGTTACTCACCAGCAAAGAAAGCTTACCAAATTTATAACCGTCGTCTTGGCAAGATAGTAGAAACTTTAGATGTCGACTTTGATGAGCTGACATCGATGGCTTCTGAGCAACACAGCTCTGAACCCGCATTACATGAGATGGGAACCGGTACGATTAGTTCCGGATTAACTCCCAACAATCCTACTTCTCCATCATTTATACCACCTACAAGGCCCGAGTGGGATGAGTTATTTCAACCTATGTTTGATGAATTCTTTGATCCACCTAGTAATGATTCTCCAGCACCTGCAGTAGTAGCTCCGATTCCCGAAGTTGTTGCTCAAGATAATGGAAATCAGTCTGAGACATCTACTGTTACTATTGAACCAGATGTCTCATCCCCCACCAATTCACAAACTACACCTGAATCATCACCCCCACTTGTTCCTAATGATGTTGAAGAGGATCACTATGATCACGATTTGGAATTTGCTCACTTACAAAAGCTTCCTTTCTTTGGTTCATAAATACTTGAAAACCCTAACGGTGCGTCTACCTCAGAGGAAGCTCCTACAATCTTTCACTCCCGACCACCACGGATTGAAACTCACAACACAAAATGGAAAAAGGATCACCCAATCCGCAATATTATTGATGACATCAATCGACCAGTCTTAACACGCCATCAACTCCAAGAACATGCATTATATTGCTACTTTGATGCATTTCTTTCCGAGACTGAACCTAAAAATTTGCAACAAGCCATGACAAAATCATCTTGGATTGAAGCCATACAAGAGGAACTTAATGAATTTCAACGTCTTGAAGTGTGGGAATTAGTTCCTTTACCCAGCAACGTTGAAATCCTTA
Source organism: Glebionis coronaria (assembly GCA_025667525.1). NCBI lineage: Eukaryota > Viridiplantae > Streptophyta > Magnoliopsida > Asterales > Asteraceae > Glebionis > Glebionis coronaria. The sequence continues at coordinate 354,451,051 of CM046876.1, forward strand.
CATTGTTGTAGGTATATAAGGTTAAACTCGATGAGTTAGGTGGAATGCTGAAGAACAAAGCTAGATTGGTTGCTAGAGGTTACAAACAAGCTTTGGGTATTGACTTTGAAGAATCCTTTGCTCCTGTGGCTCGATTGGAGGTAATTAGACTATTCCTTGCTTATGCTGCTCAGATGAACATGATCGTCTACCAAATGGATGTTAAGACGGTATTTCTCAATGGTGAATTAAGGGAAGATGTCTACGTAAGCTAGCCGAAAGGATTCGTCAACTCGGAGTATCCTAATCACGTGTACAAGCTCAAGAAGGCTCTTTACGGGTTGAAACAAGCTCCACGCACGTGGTACGATCTCCTATCGTCGTATCTCAACTCGAAAGGCTTCTCCAAAGGAAATGTGGACCCAACATTATTTATTCTCAAGGAGGACAACGACATGATACTGGTACAAACTTATGTTGATGATATAATATTTACTGCCACTACTCAAAGACTGTCTGACCATTTTGAGAAAATTATGTCCACACGTTTTAAGATGTCGATGATGGGAAAAATATCATTTTTCTTAGGGTTGCAAATTTCTCAAAATCACAGAGGCATCTTCATTAATCAATCCAAATTTGCTCTTGAATCATTAAAGAAGTATCATTTTGAAAATTGTGACCCCGTGGATACTCTAATGGTGGAGAGATCCAAGTTAGATGAAGATAAGGAAGGGATAGCTGTCGATCCTAAACTTTACCGTGGGATGATCGACACCCTTCTCTATCTAACTGCTAGCAGGCCTGATTTGCAATTTGCTATATGCATGTGTGCCCGGTATCAGGCTCGGCCTACCGAAAAGCACTTACATGTTGTGAAAAGGATCTTTCGGTATCTTAAAGGAACACTTAATCGTGGTCTGTGGTATCCAAAGGATTCCTCTATTGCACTAATCTCATATGCAGATGCGGATTATGTTGGGTGTCAAGATACTAGACATAGCACTTCTGGCAGTGTGCAACTTCTTGGAGATAGACTTGTTAGTTGGGCATCTAAAAGGCAGAAAAGCGCTGCGATATCAAGTATAGAGGCTGAATACATTGCTATGTCCGGTAGTTGTGCTCAAGTTCTTTGGATGAGATCACAATTAACCGACTACGGTCTTGGATTCAACAAATGCCGATGTACTGTGCTAACAAAAGTGCAATTGCTCTGTGCTGCAACTACGTTCTACATTCCCGGGCGAAGCACATTGACATACGCTAGCACTTCATCAAAGAGAAAGTGGAAAATGGAGTGATCGAACTGTATTTTGTCAACACTGAGTATCAGCTGGCAGATATATTCACAAAGGCCTTAGATCGAGGACGTATCGAGTTTTTGATCGAAAACCTAGGCATGAAATCATTCTCACCAGCGACACTTAAGGAGTTGGCAGAAGAATCTGAAGAATAGTGGTGGTAAACTATTCTAGTGTATCCTTTGATCGTGATCTTGTATATTATCGTATATAATTAAACCATCAAAAGAAAAATACAAAAATATAAAACATACAAAAACCATAAAAAATATAAAATCAAGAAAATACAAAAATATTTTTCATTTTAAAACGGGCATGTCTTTTAGTACGGTAATATTTACGGCCTTAGAAATGTCGAATAAAATTGACACGGTGCCATAAATAGAGTCCGTATAAAAGTTGTACATATTTTAAAACATGCCCAAATGGCTTGTAGTTATTTCAGACTGCAATCCGCTTTTCGCATTAAAGTCACGTACTTCTTTTGAAAACGTTGGCTCACAACGGGAATTAATTTTCTCGGGCAAGGTTTGCTTAAAAACCTTGTAAGGGATCAAGTTTACTTTATAACTTGGTCTAACACAAATTAGTGTACGTTTCAGTGCACTTGTTTTGTAAAAATAAGAGAAATCTTATTGCCACCAGAATCGTTCCATAAAATCACTAAAACGGAAAATGTCTTCATGGATATTTGCTTCTTTAAAATCATCGACTACAACTCTTTAAATAGAAAACGGGTCCGTGTTTAAGGGGGAGCAAATATTAAATGCTTTGGAGTTAAAATTGATCTTCAAAAAGGGTTTTCAGAAAATATAAACCGATCATTTTCATCATTATATGCATTGTGTGCTTTATGTGGTATATGGTTTGAGGTAAAGGTTGTTAGCAATTAAGAGTTAAGTGTAAGTGTTCGTGTTTTTGTGCGGGTTAGTACCTCGTTAAGTCATTCGGTTAATCCTAGTGTTCTTAACAAACCTTACTAACTGGGGGACTGCTATTGCAATATTTTCAATTTGGGGGGTCTCATGTGTTATTTTGGCAAAAAATTGACCAAGTCAACTACTACACCCCCACCCCTCCCCGTCTCTTTCATTTCTATCACAAAACACAGACATAAACCCTCTCCGCCATTAACAATCCTTCATTCTTGATTTTTTGCTTGCATTCACCATCCATCCATCTAGGTATATTTCCTTGTTTATATGCTTATTATAATTCCCATCTTAACATGACAAACAACCCGTAATCAAGATTTAATCAAATTTAGGGTTTCGAATTTTTTGTGTTGAAAGTGTTAATTGATTAGTGGGATTTGTTCATCTAGCATAGATAAACAAAGGTTTTTGCCCAGTTTTGCCTTAAACACTTCCAATCTCCCGTAATCGCGAAGTCAAACTTCAAATCGAATCCATGTCTCGGATTGCGATGAATATTGCGACAAACATTGCGATGCATGGTCATTGCGATGAGTCATTCCGATGGCTCATTGCGATGGGTTATTGCGATGGGTCATTTCGATGGCTCATTGCGATGGCTCATTGTGATGGATCATTACAATGACACATTGCGATGGCATATTGCGATGGTGCATTCCGACGCATCATTGCGATGGCATCGTAATGGTATTGCGATGGGGACTTATTGCGGTAGTTTTTCAACATTGCGATGGAAACACAAATATTGCGATGACTGTGTGATTGAGATAGGACAGGATTGCGATAGGATTGTGATGGTTACACATTGCGATGGTTGTCGGATTACGATGGATGGTTTGATTGCGATGGACTTAGGATTGTGATGAAGTTATAATTCTGATGACTTGAAAGATTGCGATGAGTAGTCTTGGTAAACATTGTGATAGCTTATAGTATTATGTTAACTCTATAAGATTGTGATGAGTAATAGTATTGTCATGATAGTATTACGTTAGGTGGCACCTATAGACATGTGTCGTGATCAAGTTTTAGTTGTTCAATAAATGTAATGCGCTAATGCTTGTCGTGTGTTACTGCAAATGCTACAGCTTGACACGGATTTAAGATATATATTTGTGTATATCATTTGTTTTTATGTGATCTAAGCAGGAAGATGTCGGTCACAAAAGCTAATGAAACGATCCATCTAATGGGTCCTATCTCAAGTCATCTCCATATTGTTTAATTTGTGAATATGTAAATATTGTGAATATTGTGCTTTTGTGGCATGTTGTAGTGTGAAAGTATGATATTTTTTCAAGAATTTCTCTCGAGATTCTAAATCTTTCAAACATATCGTACTCGAGCACTACAACTAACCCTCATTAATTTGAGGGGGAGCATTGAAATGTTCTTTAGCCAGCATCTAATTTCATTTTATCACCCAAAGACCGGTTAACCCATTCAATATCCCAAATATTAATGGTTAACATTTTGGATAAGGGGAGAAAATGGGATTAAGGAGACTTAATGATATTTGGCTAAAAGATGAAAAAGGCTTAAAAGATAAACCAACTTAATATGTGTAATGCACATTTTAAGGGGGAGCGTTTTTTATGAACAATACACTTAAGGCACAAAAAGTTTGATTATAATATCACAAGTGCTTTAAGTGATTTTCAAGGATTTTTCATGGTGACAATACTTACCCAAAACACACTTAATTCACGACGGATGTGGTGACAAAAGGGTTGTAGGATTAGGTATTAGTCCAATGATTCATCAGAACCGATGGAATCTTCCCAAGGAAAATTCCCTAGATAGAATTAGAAGTCCTAGGAAAGTTAGAGATGATTGTGAATGTAGTAGAGTACCGACTAATTACTGATGCTAGCACTGGAACAATCACAACAAGGTGCTAGTGATGATATATTGGTAAGTACTAAATGGGTTTAAGAATGAAAAAGAAATGTAAAGATAAGGGGTGTAAACAAAAGAAGCCCTCCTTACAACTTAGGACAGAAACCAGGTCAACCCATCTATTATTGGGATCATTTTTTTTAAAATGAGTCTCGATATTGAAGACAAGATATCATGGACCCAGGGATGTCATGCACAACCCCTCCCAACTAACTCAAATATCTCTCAAAAGATGTTTGTTTTATCACACGGAGCTTAACACGTTATCTATTGGTTTATTCACTCCGAATAGACTGATATTGAATAGGTGGCAATCCTCTACAGCCATTGTTCACTAAATCAAAAGTCACTATCGAGTCTAGAGCCACGAGATCATCAAAAGTCTCATTCGGACACCTTCCATTTATTCCTTGCTTCTTCACTCACTGTGAAAAGTAAGAGATCTTTATGAGTCCTACGCAGTATTCTTGTAATATTGCTAGAACATCCGAGTAATACGCAAGTACTACAATGGAGATGGAAATCCTGCTTGATCCAACATCAAACAAGATCATGGTAGGTGACACGTGCGGTTCTTTAAGAACCAATCTTGTGAAACTGGAAAGAAACAGTAGTTTAATTCTTAATTGAACTTAAACTCGTTCCAGGCCTCTACGCATTATCGTATGATCTTGCCAGAACACTCAGAGTGACACTCTTTAGTGTTCATAGTGACGAGTGGAAATCCTTCTAGTGTTAACATCAAACAACACTTGGTAGGTGACGTGCAAGATTCTATATGAATCTAGCTCGTGACAACTGGTAAGCAACGATGGTGAAAATCTTAATTGAAATTCACTTGTTCTAGGTTTCATGAATTGACAGCTTCAATCATAAGGATTTTTAATCCAAATGATTCACTCTTTATGTTCGCAGTCAGCTTTGGACGGTCGAATAAAGAGAACGGGTTTACCAACGAAATCTTGTCACGGAGATCTTTAATTAGAGCTACCTGTCACAAGTACGATATTTATTATCGTCCAACGGTCTTCACCGACCGGAGGTAAAATGCTACCGAATTAGAATAAAATGTCATAGCCATTTTATTCATGTCTTAATATGTTGCTGCATTCGAAGACGGTGGCGTTGCAGTGTACCAGTTGAAGTCGTCCTCACATACTTATTCCTTCTACATCAAATATTTCAGTAAATTCAAGAAAGTCTGACCTAAAAGTCTTCCGCTGTAACGACTCTGAAACTTTCAAGAATTCAACAAAGGATAGGTGTGTGGGACATGAAGTCATGAAGAGGTAAACATCACAAGAAGATAAAGATTGCACGTGAAAGGCCAAAAGAACATGTTCCAAGCAAAAGCGTGATATTATTCAACACATATTCACAAAAATAAGAAAATTTAAAGAAGAAAAGAGAAATTGGACTACGAGCTCAAGAACAAGATCTAACATGCTAGATTAGGACTTTGAAAATTTGGAGTGACCTCCCTTTGGGGGAGATTGTTGGAAATACGTTTTACGTATAAAGAAAGTCTCGGTCACTCCAACAATATAGTTATAGGCTCATAGTATTGTTTAAGTAATCTTTATGTTAAGCCCGACCCATGAGCATGTTCATGGGCCAGAGGCCCAAGTCCATTTAAGGACATGGGTATATAAACCCCTTTCCACCATGGAAAGGGGTGTTGGTTGTTTATTCTCTCAAGGAAATACACATAGTTTCTCTCACTTCTCTCTCTTGTTTGTCTCTCTAGAAAAACATCAACCCTCTTGAAATACAAAGATTATCACTAATCTACACACCTGTTGGAGTAATAGTATGAAGATAAGAGGTGTACATGTTTTCTTGCCTGGGTACCTTAAGCAGTACTTGAGATTCTTTAGGCATCTCAAAGTCTTTGGAGAGCACCAAGCAGTCTGTATCTGTAAACAGCACCTTGTTCTTCTTATCACACATTTGTGACACAAAAAATAGATTGAATTCATTCAATTCTTTTTCAAAGAACACATCCTCAAATTCCAACTTCCCTGTATTGATTTTTCCTTTGCCAGTGATTCTACCTTTGCTACCTCCAAAGGCCACTGGTCCACCTCTGAATTCTTCAAATTCAACCAGGAAATCTTTATTCCCTGTCATATGTCTTGAGCATCCACTATCTACTATACCTTTATCTTTTAATTCATCAATCAGATGCCCCTCCACATACACAAAACTTATTATTTTTTAACAGGGACCCAAGCCACATTTGGCTCGGATCTTGTGGGACCTACATACTTAAGAGTTTGATAGGTAGTTTTTCCAGTAAGACTACATACACTCTTATACTTCATGGTTCCAGTCAAATAATCAAAGACATAAGTAGGTTTGTTGTCTTTGTACATTTTTGACCTAAGTACTGTTTTAGCAGTACTTGCTTGAACACATGGTTTTTCACCTTTAGGAACCCACAATTGCACTGGTTTGTTATTAGACTTACTTCTATATGTTCTAGCTTTCTTAACTGCATTCTTATAAGTCTTGTGGGACTTTGGTTTTATAGACTTTTGACCAGCGGTACTCGAGTTTGGTCTAGCAGTACTTGCAGTTCTAGACTTGTCGGTACTTGGTTTACATACTTTAAAGGTACTAGACTTTTTTCATAAGTACTGATATTGGGACAAAGTTCTTGATAGAGATATTTGTAACCTTATGAGGTTCAGCTACCCTTTTAGCATGATCAAACTTAGGTTTGTCATCTTTATATCCCTGTTGCCTATTAACCTGTGCATTTTTCCCATTACTTTTCTTTGTGACCTTTTGTGCAGCCTTTTTGTAACACCCCCAAATTTATACAAGTCAATATAGCGGAAGACTCGTTGGTGTTACGGGATAGCACATTACTCACATCATAAACAACGCATAAAAATCGCGTCGTTTAATAATAAATCATTTCCATTCATAAACATTAAAGTTACATCGGTCCCAAGTCATATCATTTCATACAAAGTTTTGCAAAGTATTTGAATGGAAAAATATTGTTTAAGTGCGGGCCATGAATTCTTGTTTTCTTCCCGAGAATTACCTTCAAGTACCTGAGATAAAACATGTTAAAAGAAAAGGTCAGCGATAACGCCGAGTGAATTCATAGAGTTTAATAAAATCCATCAATATAATATCAGTATAAAATTATTACTGAAAATTATTTTGTACAAATCTTTGTAATAGGCCATAAAATAGCCAAAGTCATTTTATACAATTCCTTATCGAAAATCATAATATAGGCATTTGCCTTAAAAATCATTATACGAGCCAATGTCGTAAAAACATCATACAATACGTCTTATGACGTTGTATGAAAATAAAAACCGTTATATGAATATGGTTATGAAAACCAAAACACGAATATAATATTAATAGTATGACCCTGTATTGCTAGTTAGGCAATACATCGTAATTCGGAGCGTCTAGTAGTATTTCGTTAGTTTTGGATTATTATAAGCCGCATGACATTGTTACCTTACTAAACCAACAACGGGTAGCTAACCCGATACCAATTTTGCCCATCTAAAGTAGCGTGTCGTCACAAAGGTCACGCTATGGAATCTTCTCATACATAAATTCGCTTACCAATCAATGTGGCACGACGGGGATCAACCGTCAAGGCGCGAACTGGGGTGATCGTCCCCAAATAGTACTATTAAATGCATAAGCGTCTACCAAATCCCGGTAGTTCACAATTCATGCTAATGGGACTTTTAGTGACATAACCTAACTTTAATAATCCATTTAATTTCATCTATCGGGTCCTTTAATCATTTATCGGGTCATACAATCGGGTCATTGAATCATTCGGGTCCAAAATCAATAAACAAACAATCGGGAAAAATGGTGTCCTAATTTTATAAAAACTAACATGTTATCTCCCTCGCGGGTTTATAAAACATTTATAAAAACATTTAAAAGAGTGCGAGGCTATGAACTCACGTTGATGTGGGAAGGCGGGTTGTCGGCAATTCGGATGTACGGTACGTGCTTCAATCACGGAAACCTAAACAAATAATACTTTGTCTTAGACTCATGTCCAATGAATTTATAAAATAACAATTATGTATACATATGATGATTATATACATATGATGATCAAGTGGGTTTACATATTCTCGTTTACTCCTTTTAGTGTTATATGTCGATAACTTTTATATTAGTTTACCAGTTTTACCCGTTTGCGTGTCTTAAGTCCAATAAGCTTATTATAAGTTATTTAACTTATTTTAATCCATTTTGTACCTATATTATCAGTATGTATACTTTCCAAGTTGGGCCTAAATGGGTTAAGCCCAATAGATTCTTTTTACAAGTTTTTATCCTATTTAGTCCATTTATTAGTCAAATATGTTTATTTAACTTGTTAATGTCCGTATGCCCTATAGTTCGGGTTTTATCGGTTTTTACTTGTTATACATGTCTATATATCAGTATATAAGTTTTATAAAGTTTTCATTAGACGGGTCCAACCATCTAAGTTTTATTTAACAAAAACGTTAATTTTACGGCAATAGCCGAAAAGTCATAAAAATCATGTTTATAGTTTTTATTACTTATAAACATTATTTCACCACCATTTATATAATTTATCCATTTGATTAACCTTTTATATATATTCATATAAATAATTTTTATAAGTTAGTGGGTTTTTATTTTACATTTAATATATTAAAATGTGAGTGCTTATATAATAGTATTATTCTTTAATTTCCAAAAATCTGATTTTTAACTTCATCTTCACCAAAACTGCCATATCTTGAGTTCTACATGGAGATAGAAGCTCAAATTTTTATCACATAAACTAAATGATATGTGCTACATTTAACTCTATTTAAGCTACTGTTGAATCATCCTTTAAGTATTTTCTAAAAATCGTTCAAAACAGTAACTTCAGATTTATACCCTAAACTTGTTTTGATCATATCTCACTCATTATTTTGATTCCATTGCATGGCCAACTCTCACATGTGTACAAGACCCATAGCTTACTGTAAATCTATTCCACTTCATCATTTTATCAGTTTATGACTTACTTCTTTACTGTTTTATACAGCCATCAAATTTAACCAAGATTTTAACCTTGTTTCTTATGGTTTTTCACCTTTTTATCCATGATTATCAACAACAAATCCCCACATAACATTTTTATCATCATATAATCATAATAAATATATACAATAGGAAATAAAATACATGTTTACATAATCAAAATAACAAGAAGTTGAGGAGGACAATCTTTATACCACCAACTTGATGTAGGTTATGAGTTTGGCATGGTTTTGGATGGAGAAACTTATGATGCACCAAGACCACCTTCATGACCACCATTCTTCATAGAAACCTTGTGGAAAATCAGCCCTAATACTCCATGGAAACTCCTCCTTTGATGTTATAACTTACACCAATCTTCATCTTTTTGGATGGAGATTAACATATGTTAATTATAACATATGTTTATGGTTAAATTTTTGTATGAGATGGGTGTTTTGTGGATCATTTGGGACGGCCAAAATGGGAGGAGAAGAGAGAGTTGTAGCTAGTTTGCATGAGTAGAATGAAAGCAAATGGTTTGCTTGGTGGTTTTGTGTGTTGGTTAGCTTAAGATGTAAGCTTGATGACATGTGTAAGGCAAGTTAGCTACACTTGACACATCAAGTGTTAAGTTGCTAACTTAGGCCGGTTTTGGGAGTGGGGTGGGACAAGTGTCCCACTTGTCTCATCCCATTTATTTACGGGTACTCCTCGATTCTAGTTTCCTCGATTTGCGTGCCCTCGGGTTGTTTTACGAAAAACGTTTTTATAAATTATGAATCAACGTCACAAAACGAATCCAATAAAAATTGTTTTATCAAAAACGGAGTTCGAAAACGTAAATACGTAATCCTAAGGTTTCCGGTTTAGTCGTAAAGGACGTTAAAATAAAATCGTAAGTCCTAATCTCTTCTCGTAAATTTGTGAGTTTATGAACTAACACAAATTTAAAACTCCAAAATAATATTCATGGACAAATTTATTTTTTGAAATGTCGGACTGTCACCAAGGACGGTGTATGTAAACGTAAGCACGTAAAGTTGAATCCTCCGGTTTAGACGTAGTCGATGCTACTCCAAGACGTAAATCCAAATTTCTTCCCAAAAATAAGTGAGTTCATATTGTATCATTAAAATAATATTTTCAAATAATATTTGAGAATAAAATATCGACCATAAATTGACGGATTGTCACAACATTTACCCCTAAACAGGATCTTTGTCCCCAAAGATCATCTTACCTTACTACTCACTTCTTATAGAGTTAAAGCCATGTGGGTATTTCTTCCACATTCGGTCTTTTCTCACAAGTTCAATTCGTTACAATACGCGAGTTTCATCAAACATAACTACGGGAATAAGATCAGGCTAAATGTTGACTTACTTTCTCTATCCATGATATTCACGGGTTTCTGATGAATGCAACTTTTCGCCGATCTAAGCTTTACTGAGAACAATAAGATTTTCACTTGATAGATATTCCATCAAGTTCTATTTACGAAACATAATTCACACAGTCTTTGAAGTCCTAGGGTAGATCCAGGTTATATGCCTTTCAATCCCAACTTTTACATCATCTCAATGGTCCCAAACAACGGGGACTTATATCCCATGATTTGTCAGATCATGAATTTATTTTTCCAAGGTTAAAAATTGTGGCATAACTTCGCTACCCATTTGGCACTTCAAGATCTACATTTCACATTCATATAACCTCTTGCCCACTATCGGCAGTTAATAATCAAATCCTAATTTCAACAATCATTTCAGATCTCGCGGGTCGGGTATTTTGCAAGGATAGGTTCGCCATCATAGGAAACCTTAAACCTAAGAGACATGTCCAACTCACAATGGGTGTATGTCGGATGTCTTCATCTCAACTCCTGCTTACAGATGCTTTAATATTTAGATCTTAACAAGATTCTATCTCGATCCTAATACGATAACTATCAATGGTAATCTTTCCAAAGGAAAACGATTATACGGTTCATTACCAAAGGTCAAACATTCAAACACAAAACAGCACTTATATTACCTTGCATCGTTACTTTACCTCGTCCCTTCGATTTGGGATGGTACATAGTACTCTCATCAAGGTTCGTTCTCAAGGATTTCTGAGCAAATCTCTAGAAATTCGATGCGAAGCGAGGATCTTGATTTAGATGTTCGATACAGGCACACTATGTTTACATAACTCTTTTGCATTTATCATTAACGGGAATGATATTAGTAGATTTGGTCAGTCTTTCGACGATGACCCAAATCGAATCAAATTCAGATGTTGATCTTTGCAATAGCTAGACGTTTACTAATGTATGAGGCGATGTCTGCCTTCATAATTTGTCATTAGTACAACTTCTTTAGACAAAGATACTCTTAGTCATAAAATGACATAAATAGAATACTTATACTTACAAATTCCTACATAATTATATCTCACAATCTCCATATTTAGGCAACCACAAGTGGCCTTTAAAACATTCAGCGCTATCGGCTTCTCAAATTTAATGGTTCACATTAGCCGTGAAACCTTTCACTATTTATATTATCCTTCTTACCAACATCGTTTATTTTTATATCGTTCGGCAATTTATTTTGCACCTTCATTATTAAGGAACACGTTCTAATGGATTCTTTATCCTTCTTATAAACATCGGCTATATTTTAAATTATTCGGCAATTTTCACGTTCATTATTAAGAAATACATTCTAATTGGTTCTTTATCTTTTATACATAATACGTCGGCATCTACTTCTCATGATGATATAATTATCATGTCCACAATTCACTCAGATATTCTTTCTATATTATGTGTCAGTAATTACATTCACCTTTCTAGATGGAATAATTGTCATGACCGTATTTATTCAAAATTCTTTCTTCATATCTTCTATGTTTTAGTTTCATCTCAACTATTATTTTTATCAGTTTTACACAATCCGTCGTCTAAAGCGTCGATAATTATCATAATTAATTAAATAATTATTAGTTAATTTTTATGAAGCGTAAAAGTTTTAAATTTCTTAGTTCGACCAATTATATAAAATGTTCAAAAATAAATTTGAGTTTAATTAACAAGATTTTTGTTGATTTATCGAAAATAATTAATAAGATTCGTAAATGTTCGAAAAATCTTTGGTTTATACTTTGGTCAAAGTTTTCTTAGTTGAAAAGCAAAAATTGTCGTTTTAAGTTTTCAGGTTATGGTATAAATGGTTTTACTCAATCCTTCTTAAGTTATCTTGAGGTATACACAAACATTTACCCCTAAACAGAAGTTTAGTTAAATGGTTTGTGTATAAGGGAATAATCCCTTAAAATCCTTTGTTAAAACATTTGTCAAAACATATTTCCATTTCTTTTTGGTAAAATCCAAAGTCTTAAAAGGGCTCTTAATTTTTGAAGAGTCAATTTATATTCCATTGTCTATTAATCACATGGTTAAATCATGTAAAAGATTAAGTCTTAAATCTCATGTTAAATATTCAAGATACAGGTTTTAATTGTTCGGCCAATTCAGGGCAATTTATAACTAATTATTAACTCATTATTATTCTTATATACAAACAATTGGTCCTTAATGATCTCAAGCATGAATTTATCAAATTACAGCCTACACACGTGATTCACCAAAGTTATGGATGCTACATGTGTATTAGTCAATCCAAACGGCATCATGTGAAACTCATAATGTTCATTACAAGTACCAGATGTAGTGATTGGAATACATAATCTTTTTCGCAGATGCGAAGTTGATGATAACCATGCTATGGATCAAATCTTTAAAACATACAGTAGAACCTTGTAAATGATCGAACAAATCTTCCATTTCGAGTTATGGACATCGTTTTCGATTGTCAATTTACTCAATCACAGTAATCTATAAATATAAGGAAAGATAACACCATAGCTCTTCAGGATGACAGGCTTGGTATAATAAAATCTTTCTCCGACAACTTTCTCAGTTGTACGGTAATTCCTTAAATTCAGATGGTTCTGACGTACAGTGCACAAGTCACAAGTGCAGCACCGGAAATATAACCGATACCAAATTCAACTTTCCTTAGTGGCGAAAGTCTAGGTAATTCATCAACAAATACTTACTAAAGTTTTAGATAACATAAACATCTTTTAATAAATTCATTTTAGGTTCTTCTAGATTACAATATCTATAACTAGATCATAACCATTCACGGTATAATTTCAAGTCTAAATGCATGATATGGTCATCCACCAAGAATTATTTAGATCACTTTTGATAATCAACATCTTATCTTTTAGGGAATTCAATTCGAGTTCCCATCAATTAAGACAATGTCGTCATGTCATAATCAATCAATCCATTCTACCGGCATTATCAACTTTTCAGTTTCATTGTCGTCGATAAGATGTGAACTTCTCAAAAGACTAATAATAACTCATAATCCTTCACAAATTCAGGGATATCAGGAGACATAACTATCATCTAAATAGTAAGGTCAACGCATAATCTATGCGAGAGAATTTCAAATCAGATACAGACGAAAACATTTGACGAATATGAATATATCCCATGTTTTCATAATTTGAGTACGCATTCGAAATCTCCTCGGATCGTTACCCAGGTTATTCAAATGAAATCAAATCAAAAGAAATGATAGGAACGTCGATACATCCAGTCGGGTATCAACACTCGGTAATCAGATACTTTTCCTAAGAATCTCACTACGGGAGAATTGGACAAGAAAGAATTGTCAATTGTCAAATAAGACAATTTCCACAGATGAGTAAATTCAACTCAGAAGAATAGATAGTACGGGTACATATGTAGGTGTCCCTAACACTATGTCCCTATATTTCACTTCTTGCAGATCTCTTAAAATTTAATCTTTCACAATCTTCAAAGAAAATGTAGTGTTTATTCATTAGTTTTATGGTGACTACTAATCAGTCTTGCATAGTCCATTCCAAATTGTATGTAGGCGCGCAACTATATACAATTTCAAGATTAACGATGCAATACTCAGTTCGTCAAAATTTTATCATCATGTTTATAATAAAAACATTTTCACGCTTAATTCTTAAATAAGAGTCAAAAATAAATTTACAAAGATTTTCCTTGTCATGAAAACAATTAAGTTTCCAAAGCGTCTCATAAACAACTTCATTTTGATATCAATCACTTGTAAATCTCACTTTGAATAATCCTTATTGTGATGAAAATTAAATTTTCTCAAAGGATACTGTTTTAACTTTATAAAAACAAGGTGTGATCTGCAAAAGAGTGATGAAAGCTTGTTCACCAAGAACTAACTACAATATAACAGGAAATGAGCTTAGCCAAATAATCATGAGGTTCATGATCTCGATGGCACTCAAAAAGAATAATCCACAACGTAACTCAATTCAAGATGAGTACTTGTTCAATGGTTGCATCACTAATGCGAGCATTAGGAAGAAGCAAGAAAAGATAGATAACATCAATACATGTAGAATTTAGCGATCAAGGGTAGTCTTTTTTTATTAATCATAAAAAAGTCAAAATTGTACCGTAACACATTACGTGTCACTATGTCATACAATTCTCAGAACTCATCCTACCAACTGATGTCTCAGTTAAGTTAGGGATTTTTAAAAGATACCACAATGAATACTAATCTACAAGAGTCATTAGGTGTTCCACATGTCCCGGAAGATCCATCGGTCTCAATTCAGAAGAAGATTTCTTCAATTTATTTCTTGGACACTGGGCATCCTCGTTAGTGGACAATGGTCTAGGAACAACCCTTAACACGAATCAACAATCAATTAAATCCTTATAATTCAATCACAAAACTTAACGACTTCTATTAATAATCTCATATTCCATATGGGTTAAGTTTCACTTTATTCCAGTTTTTAACCAATTTTATACTCAATTCGACATCCTGCCTTATTCTCCAATACTTACAACCTTATTCTTCGGCCTTGTAAAGGCAATACAATTTCAATATGAATCAACACTTAATTTCCAATCCTATTAGCTCTTACAACAACAATTATCAGATGAGTCACTAACATGAAATGACTCGATCATTCAACTAGACTTCTCGGAAAGGTACTAGTGGCATGAGGCTTTTGGGTAATGGTTCCAATGACAGCCTCAAGTGCAACATTCACCCTTTCGATTTCAATTTAAGAATTGGATGACAACGAATTAGATGACATCTTTCTAGGTGGTAATGTTTTGTCAAACTCCACTCTATAAGAAAAGATCGTCATGACATCGATATCAGATTTAATCTCGCCAATTCTTCCTTAATATCGTAATCAACTAATATCAACATTTCTACGAATATCAACCATTTGTTGGGATCATAAATATCCACAACTTGGCTTAGATCTAGGATAGCTAGAATTCCTACGAGAATAGCTTCGATTAATTTACTAGGGGATTTAGGGTTACTTGTGACAATCTACGTCGTATAAATACCTCGTATAAAAATCAAAATAATCATCAAACAATCATGTAATAAAATTACATCATATATATATAATCCAAGTTATATATATATTAAAATAACACTTTTCAGTCTTGGCCTTGTCGGTAACTCGGGAATTCTTCGGCACCGTTATAGTCAAAAGATTTTTAGACATTTTTAGAAAAATGTTTATAGTTAAAAGATTTTGAAAAGTTTTATTCAAAACCTTGGTTTTTTTTTTTTTTTAAATCTTTCGTTCTCTATAACAAGAGCTCTGGTACCAAACTGTAACACCCCCAAATTTATACAAGTCAATACAGCGGAAGACTCGTTGGTGTTACGGGATAGCACATTACTCACATCATAGACAACGCATAAAAATCGCGTCGTTTAATAATAAATCATTTCCATTCATAAACATTAAAGTTACATCGGTCCCAAGTCATATCATTTCATACAAAGTTTTGCAAAGTATTTGAATGGAAAAATATTGTTTAAGTGCGGGCCATGAATTCTTGTTGTCTTCCCGAGAATTACCTTCAAGTACCTGAGATAAAACATGTTAAAAGAAAAGGTCAGCGATAACGCCGAGTGAATTCATAGAGTTTAATAAAATCCATCAATATAATATCAGTATAAAATTATTACTGAAAATCATTTTGTACAAATCTTTGTAATAGGCCATAAAATAGCCAAAGTCATTTTATACAATTCCTTATCGAAAATCATAATATAGGCATTTGCCTTAAAAATCATTATACGAGCCAATGTCGTAAAAACATCATACAATACGTCTTATGACGTTGTATGAAAATAAAAACCCTTATATGAATATGGTTATGAAAACCAAAACACGAACATAATATTAATAGTATGACCCTGTATTGCTAGTCAGGCAATACATCGTAATTCGGAGCGTCTAGTAGTATTTCGTTAGTTTTGGATTATTATAAGCCGCATGACATTGTTACCTTACTAAACCAACAACGGGTAGCTAACCCGATACCAATTTTTCCCATCTAAAGTAGCGTGTCGTCACAAAGGTCACGCTATGGAATCTTCTCATACATAAATTCGCTTACCAATCAATGTGGCACGACGGGGATCAACCGTCAAGGCGCGAACTGGGGTGATCGTCCCCAAATAGTACTATTAAATGCATAAGCGTCTACCAAATCCCGGTAGTTCACAATTCATGCTAATGGGACTTTTAGTGACATAACCTAACTTTAATAATCCATTTAATTTCATCTATCGGGTCCTTTAATCATTTATCGGGTCATACAATCGGGTCATTCAATAATTCAGGTCCAAAATCAATAAACAAACAATCGGGACAAATGGTGTCCTAATTTTATAAAAACTAACATGTTATCTCCCTCGCGGGTTTATAAAAAATTTATAAAAACATTTAAAAGAGTGCGAGGCTATGAACTCACGTTGATGTGGGAAGGCGGGTTGTCGGCAATTCGGATGTACGGTACGTGCTTCAATCACGGAAACCTAAACAAATAATACTTCGTCTTAGACTCATGTCCAATGACTTTATAAAATAACAATTATGTATACATATGATGATTATATACATATGATGATCAAGTGGGTTTACATATTCTCGTTTACTCCTTTTAGTGTTATATGTCGATAACTTTTATATTAGTTTACCAGTTTTACCCGTTTGCGTGTCTTAAGTCCAATAAGCTTATTATAAGTTATTTAACTTATTTTAATCCATTTTGTACCTATATTATCAGTATGTATACTTTCCAAGTTGGGCCTAAATGGGTTAAGCCCAATAGATTCTTTTTACAAGTTTTTATCCTATTTAGTCCATTTATTAGTCCAATATGTTTATTTAACTTGTTAATGTCCGTATGCCCTATAGTTCGGGTTTTATCGGTTTTTACTTGTTATACATGTCTATATATCAGTATATAAGTTTTATAAAGTTTTCATTAGACGGGTCCAACCATCTAAGTTTTATTTAACAAAAACGTTAATTTTACGGCAATAGCCGAAAAGTCGTAAAAATCATGTTTATAGTTTTTATTACTTATAAACATTATTTCACCACCATTTATATAATTTATCCATTTGATTAACCTTTTATATATATTCATATAAATAAGTTTTATAAGTTAGTGGGTTTTTATTTTACATTTTATATATTAAAATGTGAGTGCTTATATAATAGTATTATTCTTTAATTTCCAAAAATCTGATTTTTAACTTCATCTTCACCAAAACTGCCATATCTTGAGTTCTAAATGGAGATAGAAGCTCAAATTTTTATCACATAAACTACATGATATGTGATACATTTAACTCTTCTATAGCTACTGTTGAATCATCCTTTAAGTATTTTCTAAAAATCGTTCAAAACAGTAACTTCAGATTTATACCCTAAACTTGTTTTGATCATATCTCACTCATTATTTTGATTCCATTGCATGGCCAACTCTCACATGTGTACAATACCCATAGCTTACTGTAAATCTATTCCACTTCATCATTTTATCAGTTTATGACTTACTTCTTTACTGTTTTATACAGCCATCAAATTTAACCAAGATTTTAACCTTGTTTCTTATGGTTTTTCACCTTTTTATCCATGATTATCAACAACAAATCCCCACATAACATTTTTATCATCATATAATCATCATAAATATATACAATAGGAAATAAAATACATGTTTACATAATCAAAATAACAAGAAGTTGAGGAGGACAATCTTTATACCACCAACTTGATGTAGGTTATGAGTTTGGCATGGTTTTGGATGGAGAAACTTATGATGCACCAAGACCACCTTCATGACCACCATTCTTCATAGAAACCTTGTGGAAAATCAGCCCTAATACTCCATGGAAACTCCTCCTTTGATGTTATAACTTACACCAATCTTCATCTTTTTGGATGGAGATTAACATATGTTAATTATAACATATGTTTATGGTTAAATTTTTGTATGAGATGGGTGTTTTGTGGATCATTTGGGACGGCCAAAATGGGAGGAGAAGAGAGAGTTGTAGCTAGTTTGCATGAGTAGAATGAAAGCAAATGGTTTGCTTGGTGGTTTTGTGTGTTGGTTAGCTTAAGATGTAAGCTTGATGACATGTGTAAGGCAAGTTAGCTACACTTGACACATCAAGTGTTAAGTTGCTAACTTAGGCCGGTTTTGGGAGTGGGGTGGGACAAGTGTCCCACTTGTCTCATCCCATTTATTTACGGGTACTCCTCGATTCTAGTTTCCTCGATTTGCGTGCCCTCGGGTTGTTTTACGAAAAACGTTTTTATAAATTATGAATCAACGTCACAAAACGAATCCAATAAAAATTGTTTTATCAAAAACGGAGTTCGAAAACGTAAATACGTAATCCTAAGGTTTCCGGTTTAGTCGTAAAGGACGTTAAAATAAAATCGTAAGTCCTAATCTCTTCTCGTAAATTTGTGAGTTTATGAACTAACACAAATTTAAAACTCCAAAATAATATTCATGGACAAATTTATTTTTTGAAATGTCGGACTGTCACCAAGGACGGTGTATGTAAACGTAAGCACGTAACGTTGAATCCTCCGGTTTAGACGTAGTCGATGCTACTCCAAGACGTAAATCCAAATTTCTTCCCAAAAATAAGTGAGTTCATATTGTATCATTAAAATAATATTTTCAAATAATATTTGAGAATAAAATATCGATCATAAATTGACGGATTGTCACACTTTTGTTTTACAATTTTACCTTCATGTCATACGTCAACCCTAACTTCATTCATAACTCGAGGCTCAAATGCCAAAACAAATCAATAACAACAAAATATCCAACATTAAAGAAAATGATCATAACAATTCAGGCGGAAATTCGAATATACTAGTAGTCGCAGACTCAACATCGGTACTATCCTGTTATTACCTAGCGCACCTCTTCTTTTACGCGACATGGGTTACACTAAATAGGTTCCTACACTTCTGGTTCATACGTCGCATCAATAGAAAATAAATGAATGTACTTACATATATTATGTCTCAATAAGTAAGTATGAAAGTAAATAAATATCTAAAACGAAATTAACACTTAAGCACTCCATATACTACAATGCACATATACCCCTATGACACCTACATGCATGGACCCTTAAGCTATAGACTAGGCTACTAAACTAAGCAACCTAATTCTCTATAAGCATTGGCTCTGATACCATTCTGTCACACCCCACCATGGCGAAATATAGGGTGCGACGTATGGATATCATCACAATAGCGTGTGTCTATAGAGATAACTAAATGAAATGGAAATATCATAAATGGTGACACAATGTCATGAAGATATCACGAATAATGCAGGCGTCTAGGTAAGTAGGTAAGTGGTCTACCTCTTACCAAAGAAATATAACTAACAAATACAAACATATAGGTGTCTACAAAGTATCACTTATTCAAACATAAGTAAAGACTAAGAGGAAAGGGGTTCCTCCAATGCAATCCTAAGCCTTCCAGCTAGCCACTCTTATTCTCACGCTTAACCACATTCTCACCTGGTCAACATAAAGTTGGTGAGAGCCATAGGTTTAGACTCTAACTCCAAATCAATTATAAGTTGTGAATAACAACCATTAACAAAAGAACATATGGACAATGTGCTACAATTATGTATTAACAACTAGCATTCAAGATTAAGCAATCACCACATATCCAAGGCTCCAAGCCTTACTAATAACCACAATTCCAAGGCTCCAAGACTTACCAATAACCATGGTCCCATAGGCGCCCATACACCTATGAACCAATCCCAAGGCCCCGCCTTGTCAACATCCCCGTGGTACCAAGTCAAACCACAATAACTGAGACAGTACGTGTCGCCCGATCCAAATCATAAACACAATCAAGAATCACTTAGCAGTTAATCACATAAGTGTACATACAAGTTCATCACAAACCATAAAAACATTCACAGCATTCTTTACAAAATCATACAGTGTCTCTTCCATCCCATTTGAAAGTCAAAACATCAAAAGATATGAGACTATGAAACTCACCAGAACAAGCTTCTCCAAATATCCGTGCTCTAGCAAAAATCTAAACACACAAACGTATACAATCAAGACATGAACCACATACCAAAATGGCTCACCTATCTATGATGGATATATAACCTTACCCTACCACTTAACCTCATTTATATGCCATATTCATCTCATTACATCCCTCTATAAAGCCCTTAACTTAGTTTAGTTCATAACTCGCGCCGTTAACATTTAACCCAAAACAGTCCCGTTTTTCATACTTCAAACTATGAGTCGAACACCCTCTTAACCAAAATAACATGCCCTGTAAAAGAAATCATATGCCCTTACATGGGTTATCTAACTCTCACATTTGGCCTCAATCTTAAAGCTACTGTTAAGGCCTCCATATATATATATATATATATATATACTTTTACCTATCCAGAATTTACTGATTTTGAACATATGAAAAGTTTGTTATGATCAGAGGGTCTTACCCTAACCCATTTGTTTAGCCCTCATCCAGATCTTTTATTTAACATATAATCTAAGTATCATGTTCGTTTGAAGGTCCAATTATACTCCTAAGTACCCTAAACATCTTAAAACATTAATTTAAACCAGACTGATTTCAAAACTTTTTTGACCTCCGACTGTTGTAACCTATTTTTGACCCAATTCCCGACCTCTAAATCAATTCTACTTTCTTGTATTTGAAATACAATTCAATTACCTTTTCAGCGATATAAGATTTGAAAATTAAAAGTTTGTAGAACTCTAGATATGATCAGAACAATGCACCTAAAATTCTGCCCAGTTTTTAATTACGAATTTAATTGAACTAACCTAATTAGTTATTCTTAATTTATTTAATCACAAGTACTAATTTATCTAGTCATTATAATAACATTAATTCTCAGATTTTAATTTTTTCCTAAACCTAAATCCATCATAATTGATGTTTACATGAATTAGAAACATGATTTAGTTAATAAAAACGTAATTAGAACATGATTTTTACCTCTAATCTTCAAGGGATTGGTTTTTCTTGAAAACCCTAACCTCCATTGATGTATTTTCGACCGTATAACTGATATAAGTCGTTCATGGCCTTTAGGGGTCTTAATTTATATTAAAACACCTTTCTTAATCCAAATTTAAGGCTAAAACCAAAACTTTCCATATTTTCTAACCCCCTTCCACCAAATTGGCCCGTAACCGACACAGATAGCCTTTTTCTTTATTTTTTTATTATTTACTGTAAATTAACTATTAATTATCATATTAATTTATTTCAGCTCCTAAAACCTCCAAGACCGCTAAACCGTAAAACTAGTCAATTTACGCGTATACCGTAAAAGACGTAAAAATATACAGTTTTATAAAAACTCTTAGAATATGAAATAAACTATACAAATAAGTTCTAAATGACTTACAACCATCCCATAATTATTCCCGTTACTAATTACCTCATCCGAGACCTCTTAATGCTAAACCTTAAATCGTAAAAATACGATTTTCTATAATACATATACGTATACGTAAAACCACTAGATAACACCATCTTATTTCATAGTCACTACTATGTGAGCTCATGAACATAAAAACGTCACACATCATTTCACTCACAAGGTACCCCGTACCCGAAAATGATGTCCAAACCACACTCTATTCACAGCAAATAACACATAAACACATAAAGACACATAATTTCACGAAATATGCCCAAAATAAAACTAAGTGGCGAACCTTAAGACCCTGGTTGTCACATCGGGCTTGGCTTGTCTTAGGCTTAGAGCCCCTAACTTATACAATATTAACTTAAAGTCTAAGCCCGGTTTTCCTGACTAACCTATTATAATACAAGACCATTAATGAGTAAGATGACCTATTACATTCTTGTTCGACTATATATAAAATATAGGGCTAACACGTGTTAAGTTATCCTTGATGAGGGCTTTCTTTAGTGACAACGGTTTTTGAGGATGAGGTTAGGTTTTGAGTGTTGGGTTTACACCGTTTTTGCCTTCATTTTTGGACTAATAATTATTAAATAAGTCAAATGAGCCTTTGGGTGAATGACAAAATTTAAAATCTAGAGATACAACTAGGAATAAATGAGATTGATTTTAACACAAATTACTTGTATATGTGGTCTTAACATTAGGACTTATGATTGACAATGATCTTGTTTTTAAACTTGGCTCGGAAAGAGTGAAAAGTCGAGGACGATGAATCTATTCGAGATTTATGATCCTAAAAGTTATTTTTCAATAGTGAAAGCAATACATTATGTCTTTGCAAAACAAAGTCTCAAAAGTCGAATAAAAGCGTAGTTAGTATTTTATTTTATCATTGCGTGAGGACACGACAATTGCTTAGCAAGGGGGAGTTTGATATGAGTGTAATTACTCATATCATTTATATCATAACATGGACATAAAATGAATAAAACATATGAAATTATCCTTGTATATGCTTGTTTTATTGTTTCGTGAGTGTAGGTACCAAGATCACAAAAACCGGCAAAAATCAACACGAGATTGAAGATTCTATCAAGATCAAAAGACAAGTCGTTTTTATTCGCGGATTCAATTTTATCAAAGATTATTGGGCTTTAGTGGGGCCCACTTGAGCTTAATGGTCCTAGAAGCCCATTAGTAAAGATTTGAAGTAACTTTGATATATTGATAGGCCCAATTCCAAAATCCCATAAGAGAGATATAGGAACGGACTGAATTTATACAAACTTTGGGTCATAAGCCCAAGTCATGAAGAAAAACGAGACGGTGGAGTTTATATACTTGTCTAGGGTCCATCAAGGCCCATCAACAAAAAACAAATGAGACGAAAGAAAGAGTTATATAACTTGTTGGTCAAAGAAAGATTAAACAAAGAAAGAAAAGAGACGAGAGATAAATATTGGTGAAGAACAACAATACGCAACAGGTGAAGAACCCTAATTATAAGGGAGGGCAATTGACGTTCACGCGCCCAAATTAATTACAAAGAAAATAGGAGAAAGGATGGTGCGAAGATTCCAAGCACCAAGTGCCAACCTGGCACTTGGTTGCATCACTGATAATCTCCTATTGGTTGATATGACTGCTATCTGACAAAGATCCAATCACACCTTGCCAAATCAGCCTTAAACTAGCACAAAAAATTCCACTGTGGCGATCCGTGTGACCAAGGGCAAAGGACAGCCCTTGGATCAAAACTGGTGGGAGAGAGAGAATGGGGATGTTCATCCAAGGGCTCAAGATTGATTCTTCCTCAACAAACTCCTCAACCCAACCCCTCTTCACCAGCTATAAATACCCCCTAAAATGTTGTAATTTATATCCCTCTTTTTACTTACTGTTATAATGGTATTTTGTAGTTAGGAATTGTAATTTTCTTTTTTTATAAATTTTGTAATTCTTGATTTGAATTAATAAAGTTCGATTCTCAGTTTCATAATTTCTAAATAATGCGTTTGTTATTTTATTAAAAGAACGATTGCAATTTATCTATAAATTTCATTATGATTGAGTATTGTTTATGTAAGCTAGAATAATAGCTTATGTGGATAATTAAGTAGAAATAGGGAAAAATGTTTATCCCACTGAATAAACATCAAAATATGAATGCTGGTTCGTAATTCGTTCATGGTTCGAGATTCAAGTGGTGTTTATTGGTTTGTGGTTCGAGGTGCATAGTTCATAGGCGTATAGACTGTTTTAGTTCTAAGTTGGCTCAGCGCCATGCTTCTTCATCAACGGTTGCCTTCGAAAATCCATGGTTAAGCTCGGTTTACATTTTCTGCATATTTTTAGTAGATTTCAATTTGTACTGTTTGATCTGTTTGAGGGGATTTATTTGAATCTGCTTGATATCTTTGTTTTGTTAAATAATTTAGTAGCTATACTTTTATGTAGTTTATGATATTAATCTGTTTGTTTTTCTAACTGTTAATATTAACACATATCAGCTGTTATTGTATTTGATTGTATGCTGTAAGTCGTCTAAGCTGATATAGTTTTATCTATTGCTAAAATGTGTGGCTGTTATATGGTGTTGAGTTTTTGATATGAATGGTTGTTACTGCCTATCTAATGTTTCTATGCGTTTTATTTTTCTACCTGCATCGCTACTTGAATAAGGGCTGTTTGGGATTTTGATTAGAGATTCTTGCATACATAATCTGCTGCTATTTTGTTACTTGTGATGTGCGTTATATGTAACTAGCTGTAGTTTATTTGTTGTTTTGGTCTGTGATGATCTAAGGTTCGTAGCTTCGAGATTTTGAATGCGTGACAGTAAGGTGCTATAGGATATGCATGAATTTAACATCTGATTGATCTTTGCTGTTAATCTCTATTATTCGTTGAATGTTTTGATTTTACTTGTTATCAGCTGAACATACTGTTATGATGGGGCCTGGATTTATGTTTTCATGTCCATGTTTATGGCTATTTATTCTGCTAGATTGCCATTCAAGTTTTGAATAAACTGCTATTGTGATACTGTTTCCTTAATTAGTTTGCTGATTCAGATTTTATTGCTGATTTGGTTTGCCTAATTAGATTTCTTGTGTGATTACTTTATATTATTGTGTTGTAGTGGTTAATATTCTTTTTAGCTTCTGAATAATTTGCTCTGATTTTGTTTTAATCAGAGTCTGATTGTTGTTTCTATTCGAGTATTGTTTTGATTCGTATGGTAATTAAATACAAAATATGTTCCAAAAATTTAATATATCAAAAATTGTCATTCGCAGGTCTCGAACTCGAGACCTGCCCTTCATTGACCAAACATCGCAACCAACTGAGTTGGGCTCTCTTTTAGTTACAAATATTTCATTTAGGATTTATATTACATTCTGTTTTTGGACTTAATTTAGAATTAAACGTTTTATTCATTTTAAAATTTAATTTGAAAGTAAAAAAATATATATATTAACTTTTAATAAAAGAGTTTATTAAAATTTTTCCACTAATCATTAGTTTAAATAAAATATAAAATATAAAAATAAATATTTAATTATTTTTAAAATTATTATGGTTTAAATAATTTTGTTACAATAAAAATTAAATATAAAAAAATAATATAGATTTAAATTCGTCTTTTAGATTTAATTTGGGAACGATTCATGCACGTTAATAAATTTGTAGGATTATTTAGATAAAACCGAACCAATTCAAATAAATTGTCCAAATCAAATCAAAAGTTTCAAATTCACAATTTCTTCGTGTACAACGAACCGGGATCACTCTCGTGTTTAATTAACCCGTCTTTAACGAATTTTAGACTATTACTTTTTCCTAAAGGTAATTTTCTTAATTTGCTCTATAACGTATTACATTAAAATACACCGACACGTTCCCACACATCAGGTGTCAAAAGCCCGGGCACTTAACCGATGAGGTTGGGACGTTCCGTGAAGAAAGACGCTACACGGGAAAGGCCATTTTTTATTCTTAAATCTCGTGATACTCGGTGAGTCTAATATTCCACTTAGAAAATTAGCAACCATAGCAAATGACGATTTGAACGATCAAAAATTTGAAAATGAACACACTTGCCTAGTCTTTTATAATTGTGAGAGTGAAAAGTTTTATTTACATAGGTTATTAGTATAAGTAGTGTTAGCATTTTGCCAAAACGTTTTCACAAGGAGTCTTAGCTTAGTTGGGAGTAATAAAAAGAGGATGATGATCTTTATTCCCTGGATACACCTAGTTTACGTGTTTCCCGTTCTATGATCCTTATACCTTGAATAAAAAGTCGAGCATGGCGAGTCACAATGAATTTTTATTTTTATTTTATTAACAAAGCAATTTCGAATAAAGTGGTTTTAATTTGTTTTTGGACTTAACATTTATGATAATAGTTACTTGGGGGCAAGCAACGTTTAAGTGTAGGGGTATGTTAAATACGTAATTATTCATGTTTAGTGAGAAGTTCCCTTCATTTTTCGCATAATAAATAGTAAAAATGTATTTTTAGTGCATTTATCGTTTATATTTGCTATTTATTATTGTAGGTACGGATATCAAAGAAAATGAGCAAAAACGGAGCCAAAGAGCCAAAACGAGCACAAGATATGGAAAGAGCACGGAAAATCGAGTTTGACGGTGCATTCATGTTTTATTGGGTCGGCCCGACACCATTTAATGGGCCGGACCGACCCATTAATATATTTTAAGCCAGACAGCCACATAGGCCCGCCAAAGCCCAGCATGCCCAGCAGTAAAAAGAATGAAGATTGCAGCCACGAAGGCAGGCCCATGAGGTGATGAAACCACAAAGGAAAAGCCCATCACAATGAAACGGAGATCAGATTTTGTGCTTAAAATACACGCTGAATTCAATTTTCAATGCGCTGTCTCTCATTTTATTTTTTGTAGGTAGATAGAATAAATTAGGAGTACTGTTTTTTTCTTATCTTCCTATCCTCACTTTATTTTTTTAGTCTGCACATTAGAGAATTGTTTAATCCCTGTATTACCTTTTACGTAGGATTTTATATACACATCTCATTCACTTCTTATAGATCTTATCTTGTTTTTATTTTAACAGATAAGATATGCGCTTTTGTTTTAAATTTCCCAGTATTTCAATTTTTTGAAATAGGATAGATATAGAAAACATGCAGTCAACACATTCCATACTACTACTTTTCTTCCTGCGTTTCTTTTTAGACAAAGTATTAGTTTAGGATAGAGATCTTCCATTGTTTTCATTTTTATATTTTTATTAGGAAGATAGAACGCAGCATAGTTGTCCACTTTTACTGTTCATTGTTTTTTTATTTCGTAGAAAGTTGAGTGATGTAGATCAGATTTAGGAGGAAAAAATCAAACATTCCATTTTTATTTTTTTATTTCTCCTCAGTTATTATGTATGTTGTGTTTTTAATATATTAGGATAGATATGCATCTTCCTTTTTTTACTTCCCTGTATAAATCTTGATTCTCTATATTTAGTTCTTTAATAGATAGATATTAAGATTCCATAGTATACGCATCTTTATTATTCAATATTCTTCCCCTGCGTTTATTTTATTAGAAAGATAGATAGATCAGATTTTGTATAGTCATCTTATACTCACTTATTTGATATCATCTCTACGTTTTTTTTTGTTTTTTTAGATAGAGGTAGGACGCATTTTAACAAAGGTTAAGTTTTATTAGTTAATTAAATTTAGTTGAATTAAAATTTTATATTAAAGTTAGCTTAAATTATTTTTTATTAGTTAATAAAATTTAGATTTTCTAAAAAATAACTTTTAAAATGTCGATTAGTTTATTTATTATTAACCGTTTGTTGTCTTGTGATCTCGGCGTATCCGATAATTCGCTCGGGTTCTATTCTCTATCTCTTTTTATTTTCATCGTTTACTTAGCTTTAATATGTTCGTCATTGTTGCTTTATTTATTTCTAGCTTTAATGTTAGCTTCTATATGATTATTAGTGTTGCCTTGTTCATGTTTAGCTTTAATGTCGTGATTTGAGTAGGTTTGATTATAGATGTTTAGTAGCATTTTTATTGTCATTATTATTATTTAAGATATTTCTCGCTTTATATTTATAGTTTAATTTTCATCCTTATCGCTTCTATATATTTTAATATTTACTCGTTTAAATTAGTATATTTAAATATTAAAATCAAAACCTTTTTCTATTTGAGCATCAAACTTTGGACATAAACGCGGATTTCCATTCACACTTCGCCGGAACTACGATAACCTTTTGGGTTTATACTCAAAACGACTCTATTAACCCAATACTAATCTATGTTTAATAAAAACTCCAGGGGTTTACATAATATAGTTTTTATTAAAATTCAAGAAACCCTAAGTCTCTCTTCTCTCTCTTTCTTGCCATCGACCACCAAGAACACCACAAGGGGTGTTTGTTAATTTTGATCTTTGATTTTGGTGGTACGTATTCGTGTTAATAACCTCCATTCGTCTACGTCATCGGTATGATCAAAACCTTTTTCTTTTATTGATACTTTTAATTTTATTTGATCATGTGTCTAAATCTTACAAACAAACAAGAAAACATGTTAGTGTAATCAAGATTCGTAAAAAGGAAGGGTTTTGCTTTGGTTTTTGTTTCGGTCGACCCACCACCGAGAGCTCAAAGCTCTCGGTTTGCCTAGTTCGTACCACCACCGAGACTTAAAGTCTCGGCTTGGTTGGTTTTGGTTGATCACACGACAAGGGACCCCCGACATGGAGTCGGGGTATGGTTTAGATTTGATTTTGGTTTGATTTTGGGCTAACCGAGACCACTAGGGTCTCGGTGTGGCTCAGGTAACAAAAACAGTGGGAACCCGGCTTAAGACGGGGCCGCGTTTGGCTTAGCAGTGGCTCAGTAGGGGGAAAGTTTGAGCTGTCAATGGCAGCCGGTCTAGCCACTGACGGGCTGTTTGTTTTGGCTCGGTTGGTTTGGACCTTTCGGGTTCGGGTCAATATTAAAATCAATTTATTTAATGATTTCAAGACTTAGGTGGTAATTATTTTATTTAAATAATTCATGACTTAGCCTAAGTATTTAACTAGCTTAGTTTAATTAAACATGTATTTTAATTAAATTCTTATAATCTATAGTTTATTAAATTAACCAAGCTATTTATTTAATAAGCTATAATCCTTGAACCATGACTTGTATTTTTACAAATAAACTTTATTTTATATCTTTATAATCCAGCTTATTCTAATTATGGAAACTTACTATTTTTGGAAACTTTCTATTTTTGGAAACTTACTATTTTAGGAAACCTGCTATTTTTAGAAATTTACTTAGTATTAAAATACAAGTATTATAATACCTTATTACATGAATAACAAAACAACAGAATAGAAGAATGAATACAGTTAATACTTAAAACAGTTAAAACATGACAGAACATGAATAATAAGCTAAGAACACACAGAACCAATAAAACACATGTATCTCAGACAACTCATACACGTCCCTATTCTTATGTAGTATTATCCGTCAAGACGGAGTAGGTTCTTCAGCGTTTTCGTTAGCTTCTACTGGACACAAGGTACGGATTTCCCGTCCTTCTGTAAGGACAATCTCTTCCTTTATTAGGATTTCCCGTATGCAGCCAACTATTTTCCCAGTAGTTACAGATTTAAATGCTTATGTTTTATTAGTTACCTTTTCCATATACATGCATGCCAGATTTACCTAGTTATGGAGGTACCATAACCATTACACTGGAGGCACCAGTGTTACGACTTCACCACGGCGGAGTGATAGCTCGTAGCGTCCCTTCAGTTTATTTGGACTTTATTATAATTATATTATCATGTGGGGCGTATGGGTGCATCCTAGGTAAAGTTTCAGTCAGGATTTCATGGTGAGTGTGGTGTGTGCCTTGCATCATTCACAAGGAGTTGATCCCTCCTACCCAAACCATATTAATTAGAGGCATCCCCTCTAATTTCATGACGAGGTCACCCCTCCAAGTATTCTTGCACGTTGTTGACCTCATGACCTATATTGGATTTTGGTTTATTAAAATAATACAGATTTTTATAAGTAAACATAAGTTATGTTTTCAGAACTAAAAACAGTAAACATTTTATACGCCTAGGTTTCCCAGGACTTATTTATTTCTGCTGCTATTCACGCTTAATATTCTCTTTATATGCTTTCATTAGTCTATGGTTTCCATGCTTTATTGTATATCCGTGCACAGGGCGTTATGCTAAGCCGTTTTCCATTTCCATGTTCCCAAACGCAGGTACCCAAGGTCGCTAGTAGGATCTTAAGAGTATGTGCATTCGGTTGGAAGCTATCAAGCCTTCTATATCTTATGCATTTATCATACTTTATCTTACTTATTTCATGTTGGACATTGTTTAGTCATTTCCCTTTTCTGTACTTATATTTGCTTGTGTTGAGTTACTTGGACTATCGATGTTTGTTTCCGGTATTTCCTTTTCTGGTCATGAATGTTTAGACATTTACCTTACATGCTTTAATGACACGCCATATATTACTGTGATATTCCATTTTACCAAATGGGGTGTTACAAATTTGGTTGATTATAAAGTTGATATTGGTGATTCCCTTTGGATGTTGCTTGGGGATTTCGACGTCATTTTATCTTTTGAAAAGAGTTCTAGCTGCTATATTTCTAGAGTTGGGGGTATGGATGAGTTTCGTGACTGTGTTCATACTCTTGAAGTGGAAGATCTATGTAGCAATGGTATATTCTATACTTGGATCGAGAAGCGAAATGACCCTAATAGTGGTATCCTTAAGAAGCTAGATAGGGTTATGGTTAATGAGAGCTTCTCTCATTTGTTTAGTAGGTGTTTTGCTAATTTCATGCCATATTTGTCATCTGATCACTGTCCAGCTCTTGTTAGTTTTCCTGATGTGGTTAGTTCGAAGCCTATATCATTTAAGTTTATGAACTTTCTCGTTGAGAAAGAGGGGTTTATGGATAGGGTGAAGGATAATTGGTTTGAAGAAGTGAGTGGCTTTTCTATGTTTGTGTTGGCCAAAAGACTTAAGAATATGAAGAAATACATGAGAGGGTTTAATAGATAAAATGGAAATGTGTTTGAGAAAGTTAAGGTGCTTAAGGATGATTTAAAGGATGTGCAGAGAAGGCTTGATCAAGACCCTCTTAATCCGTCATTAAGAGAAGAGGAGAGGATTTTTTCCAAAGCTGATCATGATGCGGTCCTTGATAAAGAAAGTGTTCTAAGATATCCAAGATTGAATAGCTGAGAGAAGGTGACAACAATACGGCTTATTTCCATAAGTTTTTTAAAGGCAAAACCAGTACAAGTAGGATTGAAGCTGTTTACGATGATGAAGGCCATACTTATTATGGTTGTGAAGTTTATGATCGTTTTATGGACCAATACAAGAAGTTCTTTCAGAAAGATGATGAGGTTTTTCAGATTGAAGATATTGATGGTTTGTTTTCCAAGAAACTTGATCCTTTGAAGGCTGAGAATATGATTAGACCTGTGTTAGATGAGGAAGTTAAGATTGCTATATTTGGGATTAAGGATAATAAAGTTGTAGGCCCGAATGCTTATACTTCTAAGTTTGTTTAGAAAGCTTGGAGTGTGGTTGGCCCGGATGTTTTCAAGGCTGTGAAGGAATTCTTTATATCTAGTAAACTCTTTAGTGAGTTAAACACTAATCTTGTTACTCTAATTCCTAAACTCAATGTTTCTAGGAAGTTTTCATACTATAGACCTATAGCTTGTAGTAATGTGGTTTATAAGTGTCTTAGTAAGGTGTTAACTAATAGGCTTAAGGAGGGTCTAGATAGCCTTGTGGATAGTAATCAGTGTGCTTTTATTCTGGGTAGGCATATTAGTGATAACATTCTGATTATGCAAGAGCTAATGGTTGGTTATGATAATTCTACTAGTTTTAAGCATTATGCATTCAAGGTTGACATTAAAAAGGCTTATGACACAGTTAATTGGGATTTCCTTAAAACCATTTGCTAAGTTTAGGTTCCATATCACAATGACAAAATTGGATTAAGGTTGCATCCTTCTCTTTATGTATTAACGGGGAAGTCCATGGTTCTTTTAAGAGTGTTATAGGCTTAAGATAGGGTGATCCCATATCACCCTGGTTATGGAAGTTTTAAACCTTATGATCAAAAGAGAGATTAAGTTGGATAAGAGGTTTAAGTTTCATTCTCGTTGTAAGGAGTTTAATTTGACACACCTATGCTTTGCGGACGATCTGTTGCTTCTTTGTCATGCTAATGAAGTCTCGGCTAGTATACTTAGGAGAGGTTTGGATGAGTTCAAGATGTGTTCTGGTCTATACCCTAGTATGGAGAAGAGCACTGCTTATTTTAGTAATGTTCCGGATGATATTAAGTTAAGAATTAGTCTTGCTCTTCTGTTTGCTGAAGGAAGTCTTCCTATAAGATATTTGGGAGTCCCTATGGTGACTAAGAAGCTCTATAATTTTGATTGTAGGATTTTGATTGATAAGATTAAGTCTAGGATTTTGGACTGGAAGAATAAGTATATTTCTTATGCGGGTAAGCTACAACTTATTTCCTCTGTCCTATCTTCTTTGAGTGTCTATTGGGCCCCAATGTTTCTTCTGCCAAAACATATATGTGCTAGTATTGATAAAGTGATGAAAAACTTTTTATGGGGTTTTAATGAGGGTAGGAATGGCTTCACTAGTGTGGCTTGGAAAGATATTTGTAGACCAAAATATCAAGGTGGCCTTGGGATAAAGTCTACTAAGAGTATGAATGATAGTCTTATGACTAAACATTTATGGAATGTCTTTAGTAGGAAAGAGTCATTATGGGTAAAGTGGGTGAATATTTATAGGCTTAAGGGTAACAACATATGGAGTTGTCAGATTAAGAGTCATGCTTTGTGGTCTTGGAGACATATCCTAATGCTAAGAGATAAAATCAAGAGTTTTGTTGGCGTGAAGCTTGGGGAAGGGAAAGTTTTTTTTTGTGGATTGATAATGGTTTGAAAAGGGTTTGCTCTTTGATGTTATTTATGATGTTCTTAAAAGGTCTAGTGGATACAATATTAAGGACAAAGTTGTGGACAGAATTAGTGGAAACTGTTGGTCTTGACCCCATGATTGGAATAGGAGGGATAGGAGCTCTCTTGATTTTTACCCTCCTAATCTTAATGATAACAGTGATATAGCCATTTTGTTTAATAAGAATATGGTTGCTACAAATTTTAGTGTAAGTGAAGTTAGTAAGGTGTTAAGGCAGGATGATCCAAAAGTTCTATGGTCTGATCATGTCTGGTTCCCTCAGTGTATTCCTCGTCACTCATTCATTTTATGGCTTGCGGTTAGAGAGAGGCTGAAAAAACAAGATAGGTTATTTAAATGGTTCCACATTAACATGGTTATCTGTCCATTGTGTAATATTGTGATAGAAACTTCATCTCATTTGTTCTTCGATTGTATCTTCTCTAGATGTGTTTAGGACAAGATGAAACCCCTTGCTAAATTAAATGACATTTCTTATACCTGGGCTGAAGTGGTCTCAGGGGTATGCATTAGGAAGGCTAATAGGTCTGTTTGGATTATTGTCTAAAGATTTGTCTTGGGTGCCACTGTTTACTACATATGGCAAGAGAGAAATTATAGACTTTTTGCTAAGACTTCTAGACCAGATAAGGCTGTGATCAATATTATTATGAGTGTGGTTAGATTAAAACTTCTTGGTCTCAAGTTCAAGTGGTCTACTGATGTTCATATTGCTGCAAAGTTATGGGATCTTCCTGGTCTTAAAGCTAAGAAGGTGTGTGATGGTGTGACTGATATGGATATTGATGATAGGTAGTTCTTTCATTTTGATGTTCTACTGCATGGTGATGAGAGGCTTGCAGGTTTCTTTGCTCTTGTTTGGTATTTTCTGTTTCTTTAAGGATGTTTACTTCCTGTGGTGGAATGAAGGATTCCAAGATGATGGTAAGAGTTTTGAGCATCTTGGTTATTATCATGTTTGTTGCTACTTCTTTAGTTGGTAAGGAAGGCATGAACCATTGCTGTACTCTTTTAAGGATGCAAAATGGTTCATGCTTTACTGGCACTTCCTTTTGAATACACATTGCATTCCAATTGGAGTATAACAGGTTGTCTATTGCATGTTTATTACTTATCCATGGAAAGTGTTCTATTGGGATGGATTGGGCCAATTGGATGCTTCCTTTTTGGGTTGATTAAGAGGTTTCATGGATTCTAAAGTAGGCCTTTTTGTGGTTAAGTAATTGGATTTGTGTTCCAATGGAGTGTATTGATGGTATTAGGTTGTAGTCTAAGTTTCAAGTTACTTTTTTTATTCTTGTAATTTAGACTAATCCTAGTATTTTATTATGAGCTTGGGAATTTTCTAATGCCATGTGTTTTTTGATTCTAGCCAAAGTATGTTGTCAAGGGATGTGTCCTTGATGATGTATGCTTTGTGCTTTATGTATCTTGTGTGGCTACTTGCCTTTTCTCTCTTTATAAAATTTACCATTTCGAGTGAACACGGTTCATATTAAAGAGGGTACTCCTAGCATTTGCCCGAACACGTATTCCACTATTCTGTCCTAAACCATCTAGGAACTCAACCGCTATTGTGACAATCCTCAAATTTCACATATGTGTTATGTGTTTTGATTGTATGAATATGAAAATTTGACTAGAAAGTTTTGCTTCTATGCCTTACTTGGTAAGATGAATGGGTTCTCACAACCTTAACTGCCATTTCAACATATTCTTATATGTTGTAACAATGTATATATCAAGTCTAAGTTAAGAAACTAATCTAAAAAGTATATTATGAATAATAACATCTCAAATACAACTATGTCCTAAATTCCGTTAGAAACCCTATAATCCCCATAAATAATTCATAAACTCAAGAATGGTGAACTATGAATGTACAACCCCTACGAATAAGTAATAAAGTATTATGAAAAAGTTATAAACTATCATTTATAATTATAATTCAATCCTAGAACACTAAGTATAAACCATTTAAAGCTAAGTACAAGTAAATGTACATAATAAGTCTAGATCACCACCTAGAATCCATTTCACAGAGAATTAGAGCCTAATCTTTTGCAATCAATTATAAAACTCAACTAAGTATCATACTAATACAATATTTTCACTTCAAGTTAATGTCCAAATAATTAAAGCACAAAGTACTAGTTTTCAAAGCATAGAATTTTAATTAAACCTGATATCTCCTAGGATATGATTAAGCAATAAAACTTATTAAACTAAGTGTGTAGACTCCTTAGAAACCGTAAACACAATATATAAGACCTAGAATATGCCATATAAGAAGGTAAACACTAATTACCCAAAGTACAAAGTCATTAGGCTTAATGACCTAAAAACCCTTATATTAAGCATTTTACTTAGAATCAATGCATAGTCTTTTAGGACAAGTATACAAACTTCAATAAGCATTACATTTATGCTATATTATCATCATAAGATAAGTTACAAGTACCCTAACGCACAAGATACAAAATTTCAATACATGACTTACAAATTATGTCAAAATAAGTGTTTTCACACTTTAGATATTTTTACTTAGAATAACTTAGTAAAACAGGTGTAGAGACTTAATGGAAACATTAAGGACAATTTATGATGTATAAAATGAATTTAAATCAGTATCTAAATCAATAATAATGACTTTAACAAGATTTGAACAATATATCACTAGAAATACTAATCTGGATAGGTTTTCTACCCAATTTCACTTCAAATCAATGTTAAACTTCAAACCAAGGACCCAAACTTCCTAATTATAATGTTTAAACCCTAATTAAACCCTAATCTATCACTAATCACATTCCTGAATCCTTAATTACAAAATTACAAATTTACAAAGTTAGAAGCCCTAGGAATGCATTCGGCTAGGTTTTTCCCTCCAAAAGTGCATTTAAACTCATTCCCTCCCAAATTAAAACTTAGGATCAGATCTAATAGATATTTTGAGATAATTTTAACTAGGTGGATAAGCTACTTGAAGGTTACACATCATTTTTATCATCTAAATGTTGTTGTGGCTTCCTTAGGCTTCCCTAGAATCCCTTAGTCACTACCTTGCCATTCCTACACGTTTCAAGGCTTAGCTTGGAGCTTAAGGGTTGAAAACTAGTATAAAAGGGGCGAACTTTCATTCATTTGAAACTCGCATCTCGTTCTCCTTTACCTTCATACCCATTATGATTTTACACTTATAACAAAGTTATAAAGATGCCTTGAGACCAAAAACCAGGTCTAAGAAGTAGCCATTGAAGTTCTTGAAACTTTAGAAGTAAAAGATATTTATAAGGAGCCCTAAAAGTCAATTTTGGAGCTACATAGGTAATCACTATGTTATTAAAGCTTAGATATTGTTATAATGTTGTTTTAATATTTTTTATAATGTTAATAAGATGTTAATAAGCTAATATAATAAGTCTTAGTTCATATAATAAGCAAAAATAGAAGATATAAGATAAAGATGTAATAATAATGAGTTAAAATCCATTTCAAAAAGCTATAGATCTGAAAAAAAAATATTATGATTAGAAATGTGTTTATAAACTTTGTTTAAGTTCCTAGATCTTTTTATACAAATTTGAGGTTGTTATGTAATTTTAAGCAAGTATAGGGACTAAAACTGTCATTTTTAAAACTATAAACATTTTGGGCCAAAAGTGTCATTTTACTAAAGATAAAACTATAAGTATTGATATTTAAATTTGAAACCTTGAGGTTAATATTAGAAGGTTGAAATACTCAATGCTTAAAGGGTTAAAAGTGTAATTAAGCTAAACTTATAATAAAAGGGTAATTTTTGCCAAATTTGAAACTAAAGGGTATACAGTATATATTATACTATACTTATTTGAAGAAAGTAATAAATGTATCATGTCAGTATTGAATTTGGTACAAAGATGTTTCATCTTGATATTACGTTCTGACTGAGTGGTTGGGTTTACGATTTAAAGTGCCCTCCCTCCTCAAACGTTTATAGAATGGCTTCTGAGTATGATGGATCGAACAATGATGCTATAGTTACAACAAATTATAAATCAAAGAATAGATAATTAATACTTAAAAGTATTGAACTCAAGATCAAAGACTTGATACTATACAAAATGTGTTAATCCATGTTTGTGTGAGACCAAGTTGTTGTTTGCGAGACCAAGTTGTTGTTTGTGAATGAAATATATCTTATGCAGCTCAGACATTATGGACATAAGGTGAGTTCATAGCCTCACTAAAGTACTACTTTATAAATTATTTAAAAACTCGTGAGGGGGATATATGCTAAATTGGAATACAAGTATTTTTGGTATGCTTCCCAGATATGTTGATTGACACTATGTTTACTGTTGCCTAAAAGGTCCTTTTTTAATTGTGAATCGCTAAGCATTTCATGGAAAATGAGCGTTAATATTATAGATAGTACTATTTGAGGACTGACATCCTCTGTCTGGGCAAGTCGCACTTGCTAAAGCCTTAGTGGCCAAACAATCATACTTAATTTTGTAAACACAGTTTAGTTTGGCAGACTCCTGCATAAGGTCAAATTGTTGGTTTCTGATATGTCTAGTCGCGGTATCATGAGCTTAGTGCAATGTAAACATGAATTATTTTATGTGGGAGATTAACAACGTAGCTAAGGAAAAAGGATCTTGTATTTAAAATGATTTATAAACCGATGATTTCACTCAACCATTGTGTTGATTTTAAGCATATATATCAGGTATTAAAGATTGATAGCATGGAGCAGCACAAATATGGCATGAATAGGCACAAGCTTAAAATTATTATCGTAGATTTTGGGAACCTCATATTGTAAAACTCTGATTTTAAGTGATATATAAAGAAAGTTGATTTAATCACTCTTTTGAGTTGTTTTCTATCATTATGACTTGTGTTTTATGAAGTAATACCCCAAAACAATGTTTCACTGTGTTAAGGTAAAAATAGAGGTGTTACAGCTATAGTCTGTATAATATACATAAGAAAGCATTTTAATGTTATATAAATTCAATTCATTGAATTCATAGTTAAGATATTGTGTATTAAACAAAAAAAAATAAAACTGTATATCATAACCTGTGAAATATGAGGATATGGCGACAGAACAGTCTTCAACCTAGAAAATCTTCTCCCATCTATGTCGTAACCACCAACTTCATGCCCATTTTCATAATACCCAGTAATATAGAAATGATCATCCCCTTCTTCCAGAAAGTGTAAACGTTCTACATTATTGTCTATATTAAATGTTCTACATTATTGTCTATATTCCTAATAGAAACACTTTTCCACTTTTCCCCTTATATGTACCAATTTCCAGTGTTTGGTTTTATTAAATCAACTTTGTATCGTTTTCTATCTGGACCAGTTACATACATATTACTATTTCTCTAGTGAGCATAATCGTTATACATATAAAGGAGGTCCTACACATACAAATAAAAGTTTTTGTATTCATCATTAACTTAAAGGTTAACATGCTATTTACAAGTGTTTTTACTAAATAAATATATATAGTACATGTGACTCTCAAAATGTGTTTTTGTTCAGCCACCATACAAATTTTGTTGGCATTTTCTTGTGCAAAATATTTAATATTAATTAAAACTTAATTTAAATAATTAAAAGTTTTTTGTTATAAAAGATAATTTATATATAATCAGTAATTTAATTTACGATTAAATTGAGGATTTCTTCATTCAAGAGTTTTAGTAACATGCAATCAAAA
This sequence comes from Glebionis coronaria, assembly GCA_025667525.1. NCBI lineage: Eukaryota > Viridiplantae > Streptophyta > Magnoliopsida > Asterales > Asteraceae > Glebionis > Glebionis coronaria. Next base: position 354,489,923 of record CM046876.1, read on the forward strand.
TACAATATCATCCTGCATCTACTAATATCATTCACAGCTTTAATTTGTTGTAATTGTTAACCAATGATCTTAATCTTCCATTTTAATTGGTAATTTAAAAACATTGAAAAATAACTTTTAATTAATCGCAATTCATTTAAAATATATGCATTTTAATTGTAGATTCTAATATGGCAAATAAGAACATACCTCTTATCGGAATTGATTACTTGATATGGTCTAACTAGTGGTGTGAAGTGTTTATCATTTGTGTTGTTTAAACCGTAAATATATTAGAGTATATAAGTTTAGAAAAATGTTAAAAATACTCATGTGTTATATTAGTTGTATATCTTAGTCACGGAGTATTTTTAATATTATCATTGATTATGTATATTCAATTGTTGTATTTTTGTATTTAATAGTTGTAAACGAAGTTTTAAAACTTGTAATACACAAGATTAAATTAAACTTTTTGAGGTAACTAATAAAGAGATATCAAAATGTTTAATAAGTAGTATAGATTAAGAATATGATGAAGAAGTACCAATTCATTTTAAACTTACAAAGAACTATATCCACAAAAAATGCTAGAACTATTATTGATGACACGTCAGATGAAGAGCTTGATAAACCCAAATATGTGGATGAATACTATGTTTGAAGAAGAAGCTGATGATGTAGACGCAATATATGACAAGCTTAACGAAAACATAAAATAATAAACAAATGATTCACAAAATTCATATAACAACGGTGATGAATCAAATGATGATTATGATTATTTTGATTCTTTTATAGTGACAACAACAAGACGATGATGATATCACATATCATTCTGATGATCACAAATGAGCTAGCAATGCACAGTCATTTTGTTAATCTCAATAATTTACTTTTCATAATTTTCACGTATGAGATTAAGCTCTTATATATTTTTTAAGTCTTATTATTATGAATAAGATATTAATTTTTTTAGTCTATATAATTTATCAATTATATATTTTAAAACTTTTGTACTTAATAATGAATTACATAATATAATACATTTTAATTAAATGTGTTTGTCAAAAGCCAAACAATAATTTATATGAGAGTTAATATACATTTTAAAACACATACACTATTATGTTTATCATTAAAGGCTTCTTGGCCTAGCGATATGAGTCCTCTAACCTAAAGGTTGTGGGATCAAGTCTCAGTGGAGACATATGAAATAAAATTTGTGAGATAATTTGTGTGAGTTGTAAAAACAAATTTGCCGTTTATGTAAATTATTATGTTTATCATCTTATTTATAACAATAACAAATTCAAATTTCAAATTTAAAGCAAATACAAGTAAATAATATTTCAAATCAAGATTTACAAGAAAAATATACGTACAACTTAAGTAATTATAATAAATATGTAATCTACAATTTAGGTAAAATGTGTTTCAACATATTTAATAAAAAAAAACATACTTAATATTTGGATATTGAAATCTAAACATTGTTGAAAATTCATTCTAACATTCAAGAATTTTTTTTATTTTCCTTTCATAATCAGGTGAAAAGTTTACTTTTATGGATTAGTAACATGATTACATAATGCCTTTTAAATTAAACAGAAGATAATTTTTGGTATTCGTTTGTTTTGAGATGACAATAAACAAAAGCCAAGGACAAACATTGTCAGGTGTAGCATTGTTCTTACACAAGCCGATTTTCTCACACGGAAAATTGTATGTTGCCGTATCAAAAGTCACAAACAAGAAAAGGGTAGTAAACCTAGAATAATCATCAGTGATAACAAAACAAAACTACGCAATAAAACAACAAATTTTGTTTACTAGAAAGTGCTACACAAGTTGTGATTACGTTTTTTTACGTTTAATGCACCATACCTTATGAAACAATGTAATGTTTCAACTTTTTCTTTTGTAATACAAATATATTCTTTATAACTTTTTATTATCATAAATTTATTTTGTTGAGTTTTTTCATTCTCAGCTCATTTTAATTTATGTTACAAACTTATCATTCATATGACTGAGACCTTTTCATTTTATTAACTACCAACATTCAACCATGTATAATATACAAGAAAAAACTTATGAAGCTCGCTCGTCCGTCGGACGGGTCATGAACTTAGTACATGTTATAGAGCATATGTTACAAGTACACATTAATTAATATATTAAACACCATAATTATTAATATATTAAACATCATAATTAATAATATCTTTGAATTGTCCCTAAAATAAAAATTAATTTTATTATACATATTGCACAACTAATAAAACACAAAAAAATTCATATAACTTACAAGTTGGTGGTATATATGATTTTAAAATCGAACTAGACCAACGGGTTTAATCGAGAAATGGAGTAGTCACCGGTTCGGGTAGCCAATACAAGTCCTGCGAAAGGGAAACGGAGATAACCAGGTGAACTTGGCCTAAACCGGTGAACCAGGTCAGGCTATGATCATTTTTTATTATACCCCGATTAAACAATTCAACATCTTTATTATGTGACGCATAAACATTAACCACATAAGTAAAAAACGGTCTTTCATAAAAAATGGGGATAATTTTTTGAAGATAAATGATGCAAAGATGTAAAATCACAATTGATAATTTCTTTCAACTTATACATATTATACATCATATCATAGTATCTTATAAATCATATTATGCACTCTTTTTTCATTAAGTTATTAAGTAATACACATTTCAAAATATACTGTACAAGTAAATTAAGTATGTTTTATAAACCATCTCATGCACTTTCTCATCATTAAATTTTTTAGTAATACAAATATTAAAATATATTATACAAGTCAATTAAATATTACCGTCATTTTTGTAAAATTAATCTTAATTCATACATGTTATAAAGCATATCTTACAAGTACACATTAATTAATATATTAAACACTCTAATTAATAATATCTTTAAATTACTCCTAAAATGAAAATTATATTTTATTATACATATTATATAACTAATAAAACATAACAAAAATCATATAACTTACAAGTGTGTGGTATATATAGTTTTAAAACCGAACTAGACCAAGGGTTTAATCGAAAATTTGACTGGCCACCGGTTCGGGTAGCCATTACAAGTCGTGCGTAATGGAAACGGAGATAACTGGGTGAACTCGACATAAATGGGTGAACAAGGTCGAGCTGTGATCGTTTTTTTATTATACTCCGATTAAACAATTTATCATTTTATTATGTGACGCATAAACATTAAATACAAAACCAAATAAAAAACGATCTTTCATAAAAAAATCGGAATGCTTGTTTGAAGACAAATGATGCAAATGTACAAGGTGCTAATAAAATTAATATATTAATAATTATAATATATATATATATATATATATATATATATATATATATATATATATATATATATATATATATATATATATATATATATATATATATATATATACACATGGTTTCTTGAACATTTTTTTTGCATTATAAACACTTTCTTGTTTATGGACAAGTGTCAAAAAGATAGTTCTTAATATAAACATATTTATAAATATATATATATATATATATATATATATATATATATATATATATATATATATATATATATATATATATATATATATATATATATATATATATATATCTATATACATATATATATATATATATATATATATATATATATATATATATATATATATATATATATATATATATATATATATATATATATATATATATATATATATATATATTTCACATTACAAGATGTATATTGTAAAACTATTTTTGTTATCATATAGAAAAATATGTTTCAAGATTACATGACGCTCCTTAAAAAAATAAAAAAAACTTCTTCTCTTATTTGAAGGTACACTATATTACATACTAGACGATTACCCGTGCATAGTGGCGAAAATTCCTAGCGATAAATAAATAACGATATGTTATATGTGGTAAGTGTTTCGTGTGACATTCAAAATAAAACGTGTACATATCAAGTTATTCACTTTGTTAAAGTAGAACAACATGAAAATTTTAAATTACCATTCATAACCCATTGTAGAAGTAACATGTTTTGACCCACTAACCCAAATACTTTGAAAACCCAATTGGACCCGACCGGTTCAACCAATTAGAAAAACGGTTAAAATTGAACCTCGTCTTATATTTTTCAAAACCTTGTTACACCCGGTGGGCGACTTGACCCGGTGGACGAACCGGTAACCGGGTGACTCAATCGGGTTGACCCAGTGGTCGCCTGGTGGTCGAATCGATAACCGGTGGTCGAAATTAGGAGTAGTGAAATTATGGAAGAAGCTTGACTAATTAATGATTAAATCTATTTATGGAATTTAAGTTTTCATATTTAACTATTTATAAAATTTAAGTTTTCACGTTTCATTTTCACTTTTCAAGAAATGAGGGTTTTTTCTTTATAGGTAGTATAGATATAGATATAGATATTGTAGCATAACTTTACCAACTATCGTCTCTATAATGACGTAACATCGTGTTAATAATTTAAAATTTTAATAATTTAGTAGGTTGATTTTGTTCATCATTTTCTTTAAGGTATGTAAGCCCAATATATTTTCATTATTTACAATATTAAGAAAAAACTCAAAAATGGAATTATTTTTGCCAATAACTTTATTAGATGGTACCCGCTGTTACTACGCGCAGATAACCTGCAAATTTTTATTATTTTTGTATTACTTTTAGACTTTGGTTTTATTATAAATGATAAGTACAAAACTAGAATCATGGCAAAAATATGAAATAAAATAGTAAAAAAAAGTTATCTTTTAATGTCAATAAAAGACACAAGAAGTAAGCACAAGAGCAATATGAACAGTGGCGGCGAGGCTCGCCATTTCTGTAATGAACGCTTCCCGATTTTTCAAAATTTGATTGTCATCAAATCACCTTACCTTGTTATTTCTTGACTTTTGGTCGCTCCTCATGGAAGTGAGAAACAAAACGACAAACGTTTTAAAATATTATAAAAAGTAGAAGAGAGTTGAATAGTTTACTGGTTACAAATTACATTTATAAAAATATTTTCTTATTATAATGTTATATTTGATTGTATATTAGTTCTACTTGTAAAAACACAATATTAAAATCTAACTAATAATGTAAATTACAAGTATATGGAAAGAGTAACAAGAGAAGGGAAGTAACAACCAAACCACGACACTGATATTTATAGTGGTTCGACTACGAAACACCTTTTCGCCCTACTCCATTCATCGAGTATCCTACTCGAGATTTCACTATGTCAACAAACTCCCTATATGCGGAAAAAACCACACACAAGCAGCTTACACCAATTACCGACACAAAGCCAAATATCGAATCCTAATCCTAGCTATAATCAATCTATCACTCATATTTACTCACCTAGGAAATACTACCACGATCACTCGATCTCACAACTATAGTTTATCAAACACGATCACACCGGTCATAAGTATTTCGTCGCCTTGGGAATACACTCACAATCTTTAATAATATCTACAGCACAAGATCTCATGAGATCATAAAAATATACAACATAAACAATATACACATTATGTAAAAACCGATTAAAATCCACGAACATAAATTACACGCAGTCTCTGAATTTATTAAAACATTACGTAATTTATTATTTCTTCAGGATAATAAATAATAGTTTTTTTCAAGTATTTACAGCTATTATTATTATTTATTCAGTAAAATAAATAATACACGTCAGGATTAAACAAGGGAATTAAAACACTATAATGCACGATAAATAGTTTAAACACGAAAATGAAATGTACATTGTGTGTGTTGGTGTTGGGTCGCAGCTACAAAAGAAAAACAAGAATAGATGGGCCTTGAGCCCAGTCCACTTAACACATGTAAAACCACAGGGATCTAATTAGTTCCTCATTTTTGAAGTTACACAAAACTCAGACAAAACCCTAGCACCTTTTGGCCGCCGTATTTTTAAGAAGAACAAGGGCACGGATCGAGTTTAATCTCTAAAATATTCGGGTTTGTGTGTGCATCAAATCATTAACCTTTATATGATCCGGTATCCTTAACCTTATTATTCTAATTAAATTATTAATCATGGTTATGTAATTAATCTAAGAACACAGAAATCATAACAATAATCAAGAGGGGGGCTGCGTTTTATTTGGGTTTCACGAAAACCGAGAATCTTAGACTCTCGGTGTAGTGGTTTTAGACCAGCCGCTAGGGCAGTGGTGGTTTTGATGTTGTCGGCAGCAAGACAAATCCAAACACGGGGTGTTTGGTTAATATCGGGGGGTGTTTGTTTGTTGTCAGTGGCAACCGAGACCCTTAAGGTCTCGGTCGGTCTTAGCATATCAGCGAAGGAAACGTGGGGAGCAACAGTGGGTAAACCGCTTAGGCCGGTGGGATTTTTGACCAAGCAGTGGGTACCGAGAGTCAAAGGACTCTCGGTGGGAGCTTAGTGAGCAGCAGTGGTTGCTGTTGGTTAACGGCAGCAAGGCCACGGCCCTTGCGGCTGTGGTGTGTTTGTGGTTCGAGACTGACCCAAACCAAGGGGTGTCTCGGATGGACTTGACTCGAGGGGGTTACACGAGATTTTATTACTCGAGATGTTCGGGTTAACGTTTTAAAACCAAGTTATTAATTTAATTGTTTTTATTAAATTAATCAAGTAAATCATTTTAAATTAATTACATTAATTTTATAATCAAGTTATATTAGCTTATTTAAATAATACGTAGAATTAAATTAAATGATTTATTATTCATGAAACTATTTACGGAAATCTTACTATTTTGGGAACTTTCTATTTTAGGAAACTTTCTATTTTTAGCAGGTTACTTATAACAGTATAATAATGCAAGAATACATGTTATACACTAATCAGAAATACATGAGCATAGTCAGAATTACAAGAGTATACACGAAACAGTAAAACAATACAAGAACATGTAAAGCAAGTTAAGAACAATAAGAATTAGTAAAAGCATACAGTAATCAGATAACTCATTCACGTCCTTTATTCATGTAGCTCTCGTGAAGTCAGAGTAGGAGTTTCATCTATTTATCTTCAGTCAGTTATTGACACAAGGTACGGATTTTCCGTCCTTCAGTATGGACTTTCCTTTCTATGCATGATTAGGATTCCCCGTATACGACCAGCTGTTTTCCCTAGTTACGTTATAAAACTTTACATGATTTTCCATGATAACTAAGTTAATTGCCTGAGATTTATATACATGCATGACCAGTTTCATCTAGTTATGGAGGTACCGTAACCATGACACTTGAGGCACCGGTGTCATAACTCCTCTACGGTGGAGTTGTTGATCCCTTTGACTGGATATATATTCTGTTAAGAACTAGTATAGTACTTTGTAATCAAACTAAAACACTTTGAGAACTCTTACTCAAGCTAAATAAGTTATGCGGAATCTAACTTATAAAGCACAGAAGAACATAATTACTTTTAACTATTCGATTCTCTTATTAATCGACTTGAATGAGGTACATGAATGTCATCGTACCTATGTTCGTTTTATAGAGGAAGGAACCCTAGAAACCTTAGAATTTTCTATAAAGATAAGTATATCACATACGATATATTATCAATATTCTAACTATTAAGTATATCACATAATAAACTCTAACTATAACTATGACATATTTTATACAAAGATATATTCGTCCTAATCAATATAGCAGTACTTACTTTATAAGTAGCAGTACTTACTTTGTACCGCGTTAACACTAACGGCACTTGAAAGATACTAACAGTACTTAAATTACACTGACGGTACTTGACACTTAACAATAATTCCCAACAATCATCTCCTAAACAAGAATGATAACTTGTTGTCTTCTTGTTTCTCTTTGTACTAAATGTATTTAGAATACATGTCTTCAGTCTTCTCTTCAAACTTGGATTGAGCTTGGAATTTATACTTGTATCCAACTGAATGTAGCCAAACACTTCAATGTAGATCTTCTTCTGATAAGATAACACTCAAATCTTATGAACATCATCTTTGTCTTCAAACTATGATCATCTTGTGTCTTGTAAACATTCACTTGATTTTGTAGCAATAGTAATTGACTTCTTGAGTTAAATCTATGAACTCTTGATCATGAACTTCTGTCTTGATTTGATGAGACAAAACCTTCTAAGTATTATTTCCTTTAATACTTTTTGCTTGCAACTTCATACCCTAAATAAAACAGTTAACAACAAAAACCAATATGTATTGGCTTCATGATTTTTAGCAAATCATCAGCTATCAACGGATTTGATTTATTCTTTACCAGTTAGCCGTACCCTCTAGAATAGCCAATACTTTATTCATAAAGAATAAGGTGTATTAATAACCCTACAAATTTTGGTAAACTATCAACCATCAACGGATTTGATAATGTCTTTACCTAGTACCGTTTGTCTAGGACTAGCCAACTCTTTGTCTCGAAACAAGGTGAGTTAGAACCATATAGTTTTTAGCAAACTACCAGCTTTCAACGGATTTGAGAAGTCTTTACCACAAACTGTTTGCTTATGGACTAGCAAGTTCTTATGTGTGTTAGACATGGTGAACTGAGAACCATTTGTGAAGTGTGATTGTAAATCAAACACTTAATCCTCTTTCTCAGCTTCTTCCTCTTGCTCCAAATCCTTGATTTGTTGTTTAACCATTCTGATCAACTCCAAAGCACCAACAGACTCTTCTGAGACTTCCAATTGTCGTTCCAACATTCTTTCCAACAATCTTCTCTCAAATGGATATCTCTTCTCTTGTAGCATATAGTAAGTAACATCATCTATATCCAAAATATGTAGCCACATGACCTATAATTTCTCCAGTAACTAGGAACCTGATTCTCTAATTCCTTCGACATTTTCTGATCACAATTGTGTGGTTCATACATGAAGAGTAATTCATTATACAATAGTGATACCTCAGTTTTACCTGCACTGGCTTCTTGAACTAACCTAAAAAGATCTTGAGTATCTTGTCTGTCATGAATATTAAGAATATCTTCTAACAGCCTGAACATTTTTGTTGTGCCATATGTTCTTAATATTCCATGAGCTTCCAGTCCTTGATCCATAGTATATATCTATAAAACCCGCATGCTTTTACCATGAACAGTACACTTAGTAAATGTGAGTACATATTAAAACTTTCCTTTTATAGCATGAACACGTGTCACGATTAGTAATTACAGAAATTATGTACGTATAATTACACGATAAGTATTAAGTACGTGTTAGTACACGATAATTATTAACAATAATAATTATAATCACGAACATGAAATCATGAATGTTAAAATCACGAACACCTAATTACGTACTTAATTAATATAATAACATTAATAGCGTTACATAAAAGTATTTAAATATAACACGAACAATTATAAAATGAAAATACCAACATACGAACATGTAAAATTATAACACGGGAAAAACTTCGAGTTTTTCCCTTGTGGGCCTTACATGCCGCGGCACCAAGAAGAAAGGGAGGGCTCAAGCCCACTGTTGGTTTAATTAAGGGAAACTAAAAACACAGAGTTTTTCATAAACATATTTTTACAGAAAAGTTGAAAATCCTAGCCCTTGGTGACTCCCTCGCCTCAACATCAACACAAGAACAAGAGGCATTCGTTTTTTATTTTTGATCTTTCGTTATTGGTTCGTGTTCGTGTTATTTTCCATCACACAGGGGTAAAACATGAAACCTTGATCTTTAATTCTTTTATTTAATTATGTTTTATGTTAGATCTTTATAAACAATTAAATAAAACATGTTATGAATTTAAATAAACATGGGAAAGGGTTCGTTTAGCTTGGTTTTGTGGTTCGGCAGCCAACCGAGAGTCGAGTGACTCTCGGTGTCCCTTTTTAGCCACAACCGAGAGAACCTAAGGGGCTCGGTGTGGTTCTCGGCGCAATAGCAGGCACCACCGGCTTAAGCCAGCGTCTGCTTGGGTCGAACAGTGGGAACGGCAAAGGCAGCAGGAGGAAACCACCGGCCTGCGCCGGTAGGATCTTTGTGCTGGCAGTGGGTAGCCACGGCGCAGCAGCGGCAGCAGCCGCCGCTGTTGGAAGCGCAGCTACCAGCCCCCACCGCAGCCGCGGCTGTGGGTGGTGGTTGGTGTCGGGTGTTTGGTTGGTCCGGTTCAGGGGGTTTCCGGTCCGATTCACGACATGTCTAAATTAAATTCACGAGTCCGGTTCATGACTAAAATTGTACTAGTATTTTGTTTTTACAAGTTATTATTTTTAACAAGATATTAAATTAATTAAACATGACTTAAATTAATTTAATTAAATCATGGACTTAGGTTAATTATTATTTATTAAATAATAAATGTTTTAACCTAAGTATTTATTTATTAAATTTATACTATAGTATTAATTAATTATTTAAGACATGAAATATAATTAATTAATAAACATGACTTAGGTTATAATAAATATAATATTAATACACGTTTTAACCTAAGTATTGTATACATCTTAATTTAATTAAATCATTCTTATATTTAATTAAATCATATAACCTATAGTTTATTTAATCAACATGATATTATTAATAAACTATACTATAATCACATGACTTATGTTATTTAACCAGTAAACTTAAGCTTATATTGTTAGCTTATTAATCCAGCTTAATTCTAAATATGGAAACTTTCTAATTCAGGAAACTTACTATTTTTGGAAACTGTCTATTTTTAGAAACTTATCTATTTTAAGAAGTTAATCTATTTTTGGAAACTTTCTATTTTTGGAAACTTTCTATTTTTGGAAACTTTCTATTTTAGGAAACCTGCTATTTTTAGAAAGTTACTTATTATTACACAACAAGTATAATAATACAAGAAATGCAAGTAATACTTAATCAGAATACGTAGAATACATGATAAACACAACATAACATTAAAATCAGTAAAACAAAACAAGAACATATAAAACTAGCTAAGACACGATATATAATCAGTTAAGTACTCAGTAAACAGAATACTTATACATGTATCCTATTTATGTAGCATTAGTCAGATCGAAGTAGGACTTCCATTCTTTCGTCTTCTTCGTTCACTGGACATAAAGTACGGATTTTCCGTCCTTTCAGTATGGACATTCTTTCCTTATTAGGATTCCCCGTTTGCAGCCAACTGTTTTCCCAGTATTGTTTTATATGTTTGATACTTATGTTAGTTTACGAGCCTAAGCCATATACATGCATGACCAATGTCACCTAGTTATGGATGTACCATAACCATAACGTTGGAGGCACCAGTGTTATGACTTCCCCACGGAGAAGTGATTGCTCGTGGCGTCCCTTTTTAGCTTTGGCCATTATATTATATTATCATGTGGGGCGTATGGGTGCATCCTAGTTACATGTTTACCAGTAATATCAGAGTGAATGCGATGTGTGCCTTGCATCCTTCACTAGGAGTTGATCCCTCCTACCTAGACTATTTAATTAGAGGCAACCCCTCTAATTGCATGACGAGGTCTCCCCTCCAAGTATTCAAGCACGGTGGAACCTCATGACCTATATGGGCTATTTGGCTAATTAATACAAATTTTCATAGAGACATAAGTCTTTTCAAACTATAAAACCAGTTTTATGAGTATGAATCTAGATTGCTTAGAACTTATATTATTCCACTGTTATTAATCTTATATGCTTATGTTATTCCATGCTATGCTTGTATATCCGTGCACTGAGCGTTATGCTCAGCCTTTTCCTTTCATGTTCCCCAAACGGCAGGTACTCAAGGCGCTCGTAGACTATAAGCGTACGTGCATATGGATTGGAAGCTATCTAGCCTTCTCTACTTTATGCATTTCATCATATATTTTTCTACTTTTTTCTTTGGAAATTGTTTAGTCCTTTTCCTTTACAGTACTTACGTTTGTGTGTGATGAGCTTATACTTGCGGTACCAATGTTTGTTTCTGGTATTTCCTTTCATGGTCATTTAATGTTTTTAAGACATTTTACCTTGTATGCTTTGATGACACGCCATAATCACGTGTGACATTCCATTTACCAAAATGGGGTGTTATAATATCCATCTAGAAATGGATGACTTCTTCCTAAAAATATCTGTGTCTATACATTGATCTTCAAAATATACTATCTTCAAGTACTTTCTTATGCTCTCATCATCATCACTATCTTCTGTTGTTGATTTAGCCTTTTTCTTGGCTTCGAGCTTCTTCTTTGTTGATCTTTTCCTCTTAACACCCTTGGAGGTACCTTCAAATTCCATTGAACCTTCCTCCAAATCTGTATGTACCGTTCCTTCAGTATGCACCGCTTGTACATTTTCAGTCTTATCAACACTTTGAGCTTTATCTCCTTCATTTATTCTTTAAGCAGTCTCTGTCTCTTTTGAACTTACCTTCTCCTTTCTACTTTTCCTCACATATGTAGCCTTGATAGGTGGAGATGTTCTTGTATGTCCAGTAGTACTTGACTCAAATCTAGGAGCACTTCCAAATTGTCTTTGTTGTTGCAGATATCTTTTGGCTTCTTCAACAGCTATCCTATCTGCTTCAGATCCAATCTGAACAAAATTCAGTTCAGCTCTCTTGTGTTTTTCATACAAAGCCTTGATTTCTTCCAAATTCTTTCTGACCAAATGAGCATGAGTGAAATGCTTAACTTTCTTGAGAAAAGCCATCATTTGATTCCTAATCTGCATGGTAGTTGGAGGCTTAATCTTTTATCTTCTTCTTTTCTAAGCAAAGAATCTTTGTTGCTCCCTTACCAGATCATTAATCAATTTTGCTTTTTCTTCTTCATCATAAGCATCCCTTTCTTCAGCTATCAATGAGTCTGCAAGAAGCTTACTTACATGTAGTTTAGCTTGAATCCTATCATACTCTTGTATATTCTATTCTTGTTGCACTCTCTTAGCTTCAAGCAATTGCTGCTTTGCTTCAAGTTCCTCTTGTAACTCTTCTTCACGAATTTGTGCTTGCACTCTGAAAGCAAATTCCTTATCATGGTCTACTTGATTAAATATGTACATGACTTTGCTTATATCATCATCTGAATCACTTTCATTTTCAGATTCTTTGCCCTTATCCTTTAGATTAATCTTTGGTAACTTCTTCTTCAGCTTCGAAGATCTTTCATCCTCATTAGCTTGTTGTTGAATAACAATACCTTTTGTGGGCTGTGAAGCTTGAACTTTCTTACCTTTAGTTTTATCCTTTTTGGCAAGAACTTCTTGTTGTGTCTTCTTCTCAATCTCTTCTTGTATTACTTTTCAGCTGAACTCTTTTCCCTGAGATCAAGCAGTACATGAACTAAAGTCTCATCCTCTCCAAAAGGAGTTTAACTTTCTAGTGAAGGTTGATCACCAGCAGTACTTGCAGTCGGCTTAGTTGGCTTAGCAGTACTTGGGTCTTCAACAATGTCAGCAATACTTGCAGTTGGCGTAGTTGGCCTAGAAGTACTTGGATCTTCAATAATGTTGACTTCATAAGTGTAAGACACACTTGTTTCTTCAATCACAAAAGTATCTCCATATACCTTTTCTTCCAATAAAGCTATCTTCTCAACTTTTAACTCCTCAGTCTTGTCTGATCCATAACTCACTCTTGATCTTGACAGTACTTGGAAAGACTGTTTCTTGAGAAACCAGAATTGTCTTTGCGGTGGAGTTGAAGATATAGGAAGACATTAATCTCCTCTAGCTTCTCATAGAAACTACTGAAAATAATTTGAAGTTGTGGTGATTGAGGTTGTGGCTCTGGTTGAGTTACCAACATTTCTTCAATTTATGGTTCCTCATGAGTAGGTTGTGGTTCTTCTTGTTGAAGCTCCATGTTATTAGGCTCCAAGCTATCCTTTTCCACACCAGTCTCTAAACCATTACCATCATCAAAATTTCCAATGACATCATCATCAGCTTCAAAGGTAATGTCATTCCCAAAGACCCTTGTTTGAATATCAGAAGAAGGTAGTGGTTCTTCATAATTCCTCCCCTGTTTGGTTGCATTCAGTTACCTTTTCTTGAGGTTTCTAAATCTTTGCTTCTTAAGAGAAGCCTTCTGAATAGACCTATTCTGCCTCATCCAAGGAGATACCTTATTCCTTAGCTTTATTAGACTGGCCTCCAATTCAACAATTTTCTTGTCTTGAACAAGCTTCTCCTTTTGCAATACATGTACCTGTTTAGATAAGCTAGTGCACAAAGCAGTTAAATTTGCAACATCCACCACCTCTGTTGCTTGTGCTTGTGGTGAACCACTAGCAGCAATGGAAGCAGCAGGTGTATGGATCATGTCATCTGAATTTGGTTGATTACTAATATTGTGAGAAGAATATTGAGTATCTTCTGACGAATGGGAACTCTGGTTAGAAGAAGTTCGCTGAGAACCACTAGCAGTGCTAGGTTCCTCACCTTCTTGGTTGGAAGGTTGGGCTAACATATTAGCAGATAAGGGTATGACAGTTCATGTAAAGGCATTGCCTTGTTTGGTCAAGAAAGAGAAATTTCTTTTTGTAAATGTAGGAACATCTCATGTATTTGTTAACTCTGGTAGGTTAGGGATTTGGTCATTAACTAAAGTCTGAATGAATCCAGGATACATTAAAAACTTCTTAACTCCTTCCAAATTCCTAGTCATGCCTTCAAAAATTAGTTTTGAAAAATTGAAAACTCTGTTATTTGCTAGACAAATACCAGCCGATGCCAATGCAGCAGGGATTTGATCAAAATAAGTATTTTTGGAGCTTAAACAGTGAATAATGGCATGAAAAAACAATTTCCATTGTGGTGAAAACAAAGCTTTAAAGAAAGTAAGACTTTCCCTACCACCCTCATAACCCATGGCTGCAAGGCCATCATGTATCTCTGGATTGTTTAACATACTTAGTCCATTTTCATCATTTAGTCTCAAACTAGCCCTTAGCAGTACCTCAGTTACATAGATATTTCTATGATTCACCTTAGCCTTAATGCAAGGTTGATCAAAACGAGTACCTAACACAACAGTATTCCAAAATTGTTCAACAATAGGAATGGAGACAATGGGACTTATAGTAAGCGCAAAACGAATATGACTTCGAGATAAAAATCCAAGTATCTCATGGAAACCAAGAGAATCATCATTCTGAGCAAGCTCCGCAACCAAGTTGTGCTTAGAGATCACTTGAAAAGCAGCCATTAGTATTTTTGATGATCGAAAAATTAGGGAGAAGGTTATAGAATTAAGAGATAAGAATAAAAGATTAGGTGAATCAATTATATAATTGGAGTAATTATTTATGTAAATAACAAACCCAAGCGCGAAGAAACCGCCAAATTTACAAAAGAGACCCTTAACGGTACAACGGACATGTAGCGGTACATGGAACATACTCGGTACTTGGATTTGTGCTAGCAGTACTTGGATCCATAACGGTACCTCACAAATTTTGACCAGTTCATGCATTCCACTATCATTATAACCTCTTTTTATCTTATTTTATCAACCTGCAATCATATCAAAAACACAAAAACGTACACTATACAATAAAAATTAGAATAAAAACTGTACAGCTATTACCTCCCCTTAATAGATGCATCAGTTTATTAGTTGAGCATACCAATATGTGTCACCAAGAATTCAAATCTCTTTGCATCAAATGCCTTGGTCAACAAATCAGCTCATTGTTGTCTGTATGAATCTTCAAGACTTGAATAAGCTTCTTGTCATAGGCATCTCTTATGAAGTGATGTCTTATTTCAATATGCTTGGTCTTGGAGTAAAAGACTGGATTCCTAACAATGCATATAGTACTTTCATTATCAATGTAAATCTTGGTGTTCATGAAGTTGAACCCATAATCTAACAACTGATTTTGAATCCAAAGTACTTGTCCACAGCAATGAGCAGCAGCTACATATTCAGCTTCAGTTGTAGAAGTAGAAACAATGGTTTGCTTTTTACACTGCCATGATATGAGTCTTCTGCCCAGGAATTGACAACCTCCTGTTGTGGATTTCCTATCATGATTAGCTCCAACATAATCACTGTCTGAGTAAGCTTCCAAATCAAAGGTTAAATCTCTAGGATACCATAATCCTAAATTAGGTTGACTTTTAAGATACTTAAAAATCCTCTTCACAGCATGTAGATGTGACACCTTTGGATTAACTTGGAACCTTGAACAAGAACACACAAGAAATATAATATCTGGTCTTGAAGCAGTAAGATACATCAATGAACCAATCATTGACCTGTATAGATAAATATCAACATTTTCACCATGTTCATCTTTTGATAAAGACTTCTTAGCTTCAAAAGGTGTGCTTGTACTCCTTGTATCCATACATGAAAACTTTTTCAAGATTTTAGTGTGACACCCCCAAATTGAGTCAAATGCATCGAAAATAATATTTTGGTGTCACGTAGGTGGATCAACAGCAGATAGCGTATAGAGCAGCAGATAAAAGATTATCATTACATTTATTACATGAATAAAATTGCAATTGTTAGTAAAATAGTCTTAAACATTATTCAGTAGCTTGAATTATTCCCAATTTTATAAAACCCTAGATGACCTCTATAAATGCAGCCTATCATGATGCTTGACTCCATGCACACCAATACCTGCTTCAGTTTCCTAAGAAAACATACTTAGAGAGTCAACATAAAGTTAGTAAATTCACATGTTTAATAAAATAAGTTTGGACAATAAACATTCACTGAAGTAGTAATGCATAAAGCATCAACACTAAAAAGGTAATTACATTCCCATATTGCCCGAAACTAAGACTTGACAGTTAAGCCCTTAACAAATAAGGACCCTTCGCCTTATAAAAGGCACCCAAAACTAATAAGTGCTGACATGTGAAACATCTGTTGTCCTGGCCTAGGCACAGTGAGCATGACTCACCCAGATGGGGATGGTCAATCCCAAATAGATCTATTTATGACATTCAGGTAATTAAAAAATTCTAACAGTTTCAGATGTACGGGTCACGCGGGTTCATCTACAATAGGCAAATGTAATAAAAGGTTTCGCAGTTCAGTTTATGTCCATCAAATAAAATATGTTGCATGTTTTCTTCCCCATAAAAAGGTTTAAAAGTTTGTCAATATATAAAGTGAGGCCATGAACTCACCTCAGTAGTACAACAAATAGTCACAAGTAAATCTGATATGATGCTCACGATACAGTCAACGACCTAAATAATTATAAGGTCTCAGTAAATGTATAACATAATGCATAAAAGTTTCAGAACAAGTTTGTGCATGCTTATACTGGTTTTAAGCATTTTATTACGATATCTGTAATTTAGTTCATCATTGTACAAGTTATAGTGGTATTTATTTTAAGTATAAAATAATTAATATTGTTAAATTAATTAACTAGTTTAATAAATATCCTCGTACTTGTATTGTTCATAAGGTGATTTAAATATTTATAAAAAGCAAGTTTTATATTTATTTAAAGTGAAAATAAATATAATTAATATATTTATTTTTATAAGTTAATCATTTTCAATTTATATCTTATATATAAATAGGGTTTATAAAATTTATAACATTTTAGATAAATTTAGTTTTCCTGATATTTGTATAACTATTACATTATAAGTTGGGAAAAATAACGAACGTTGGACTTTTACAATAATTAAGTTTTACCTTTTTAATATTAACGTTATATATATAATTAGGGTTTAACTTAAGTTTAGGAAAATTACGTTTTAGTCCCTCGATTAAATAAAATACCCGCGACAATATTAATATAATATTCCTAGGGTTCGTTTAACTTTCAAACAATGGCAGAACAAGTCCCTCCCTAGTTACACGTGTAAGTAGGGTTTATAAAAGTTTCATAAGTTGTCACTTTTGGTCCTCCTACTATTCGGCTTATATTAGGTTTAATATAGTTTCATAAATGCCCCCTAGGGCTTCATTTAAGTTTCGGCTTATGCCAAACAGCCACTAGGGTTTGTCTAGGGTTTATTAAACTTTACAATTTAGGCAAAAGGGGTCCCTAGGGTTACTATTAGGTTTCGGCAAAAGGCAAAAGGGGTCCTTAGGTTCCTATTATGTTACACAAGTCACCCTAACTTAGTAATAATTCCATTTAAGTCCTCCTATTATATTTGAAGTTTCGGATAGTGTTAAAACACTACCCTCAACTCTCGGCAATTTACAATATTAGCCCTTATGGTTATCTTTTTGGAAAAGAGAGTTACTATAAGTATTCATTTAGATCCCTAAACTTAAGAAAATTACAAAATTAACCCAAAAGTATTATATTCATCATTTTTAGTCTAAACCATCATGGATTTACTATTTTAACCCGAAACTTCATAGATCTATCATTTTAGTCCAAATCATTTATAGATCTCATTTTTAAATCCAAAAGTTTGTAAAATCATATTTTTCACACCAAAAGTTTTATAAAAACATTATTTAATAAAAATGAAGTTTATTTAGGCAAGCTTATTATAGTGGCTTAATAGTTTAACTTCTATAAGGCAAAATAGTGAGCTTATTAATCTAAGGCAACTAGTAACTTAGATCAAGTGTTTCTAGGCTTGTTTAAACATTACAAAGTTAACCATATCATTAAACTATGAGGATAACCCCACGTCTAATATATGCATGTTTAGGTTTTTCATGGTTTTTATAGTTTAACATGTTCATGAGGTTATACTCATTATAGTTAGCAAGATTTTATATCACCTTAAATCACAAACCCATTTTAGTCGTGACCTATATGGTATAGGGTTTCATGGTTTTGTTTCAACATTAAGTTTTTACTATTGATATGAAAGTATATGTTTATGTTTATGAAAATGAGTATATTGAAAAGATGAGTTTTAAGATGCTTACTTGTTTAGATATTTCAAGGAATGGACAAGAGAATGAGTAGTGATTAGAGCTTGGTTTCAACAATGGTGAACACTTGTAATAAAAGCTTAGTCGTGGCCTTCATTTGAGTAGCTAGGGCTCTTTGTTGTCTTGAAGATCAAGGTGGTTGTAGAAGTGACAATGATTAGTGTTTAAGTTGCACGAGACATAGTAAATGAGCTTGAAAGATCTTGGCTATGGTGTAAATGCTTCTAGTCGTGAGTTCTTGAGAGAAAGTGAAGTGAGATTTGAAATATTTTGTGTTGTGTGTGTGAGGGTGCATGTGTGTTTCGAATCAAATAAGGAAAGAGGGGATCAAGTGAGTATCTTAGTATGGTACTTAGTATCTTGGAAAAGATATGTTGGAGATTCATGTTAGATATCACACAAATATTTCTACACATGTCTAAAATAAGAAAAGTATTTCCTTCCCACTCTTGCTATTCTTGCCGTGTGTTTTGAGGTCAAAGGAGTACAAGGTAATGTCTCAAATAGTGTATGTGTAAGATAGTATAGTAAGTTGTATGGTGGCATAGTGTAGGACTTGACTTTGGGGTATGATTCCTTGTAAGATTGTAAGACTTGATGATTTAGGATAGTGCATACATACATATACACGGAACACTTATGTATATTTTGGATAAATGTGTTAATTTTTATCAAGTGTTGGAAGGTAATAATAGTCCTTGTATTATATTGTATGCATTTGTTAAGTTTATAGGTATTTTAGTTAAACCTTTAGGTAATTTAGTGAAAGTATATAATGAATATATCATTATAAGTATTTTACTTGAATAAAGTAAATAAATGACAATGTCAAATAATGTACATTATTTTAAAGTGTTAGGTGTTTATTCATAGTATGAAATATATGTAAATATATACATATAAATATAAGTCCAAGTACTTACTAAATTAAATAAGTAAGGTTAGAGTTTCTCCCAAAATGTGTACAGAGGTGATGAGTCTTTATTCATTCAGGTGGCCAGTCAATTGCCAGAGTAGTCAATAATGACTAAGGGTTCATAAAAATGTACAAATAAATATGAAAGATGGTATGACAAAGGTATATGATTAATAATAAGTCATATAAAAGTGGAATTATATAGATTCCAAAAATAAAGAGTACAACAGTTGACAAAGTCAATAAGGTTAAATCAAAGGTTTTACAGCACCATCCCGTTATTTTAGCTTTGTCCTCAAAGCTTAAGATGAAGTCACCGGTCAGGTGAACAAGTGTGGGTACTTGGTTTTGAACGATTCTTCTCGTTCCCAAGTGAACTCAGGGCCTCTCCTCGAGTTCCAACGTACTTTGATCAACGGGATGCGACTGCGTTTCAATTTCTTAACTGTCCTCTCCATGGTTTCTACTGGTTCTTCTATGAACTGGAGTTTGTCGTCAAACTGAACTCCCTCCAATGGCATAGCCAATGGTTCTTCAGCATAGCACTTCTTCAGGTTAGACACGTGAAAGGTAGAGTGTACAAACGATAAGCTACTTCCCCGATCCTGGAGATTAATTTGAAAGGGCCAATATAACGTGGATTCAGTTTCCCACGTTTGCCAAAGCGTAAAATACCCTTCCAAGGTGATACTTTGAGCATAACACGGTCACCTACTTCAAATTGCATAGGTTTCCGTTTCAGGTCCGCGTAGCTCTTTTGTCGGTCGCGAGCAGCTTGAATTCTTTGATTAATGAGGACGATCTTGTCTGTAGTCTCCTGGATTAGTTCTGTCCAGTGAGCTGAAATTCACCTACTTCTGCCCAGCACACAGGTGAACGACACTTTCGACCGTATAGTGCTTCAAAAGGGGCATCCTTAATACTGGCATGATAACTGTTGTTGTAGGAGAATTACACTAAAGGAATGTGGTCAATCCATCCATTTCCAAAGTCAATCACACATGCCCGTAGCATGTCTTCTAGAGTCTGGATGGTTCGTTCACTTTGACCGTCAGTCTGTGGATGATAAGTTGTGCTCATGTCCAAATTGGTACCTAAGGCTCGTTGGAAAGCCTTCCAAAAGTTTGATGTGAACCTACAGTCTCGATCACAAATTATCGAAACTGGTATTCCATGTTTGGTCACTATCTCCTTTAGGTACGTTTTTGCTAGTCTTGCAAGGGAATCGTTCTCCCTAATTGGCAGGAAATGAGCGGACATGGTAAGTCGGTCGACGATTACCCAGATAGTATCGTAACTGTGAGATGACTTTGGGAGTTTGGTGACGAAGTCCATGGTGATGTTGTCCCACTTCCATTTCGGTATTTCGGGTTGTATAAGCAAACCCGATGGTCTCTGGTGTTCAGTTTTGACACGTGAACATGTCAAACACTTCTGCAAGTAGGTGGCGCTGTCAGCTTTCATATTGGGCCACCAGTATAATTTCTTCATATCCTGATACATCTTTTTGGATCCGGGATGTATAGAATATTTAGACTTATGAGATTCGTGCATGATCACGTTCCTCAAATCTCCATAGCAAGGTAACCAACTTCGTCCGTGAAGGAATAGGGTTCCATCTGCTCTGGGTTCTAGTTTCTCCTTAGTAAGGTTGGCCCTGAGCATTCCCCGACTTATTTCTTCACGAGTTTTCAGGTAATTGGGCTTGAGTCTGAGCTTCCAAAATCTGTTTGGGTAGATCCAAACTGATTGTCATAACTAATGCCCGAACTCTCATAGGAGGGTCCGTTTCCTTATGACTTAAAGCATCAGCAACCACATTTGCTTTACCGGGGTGGTATTTGATCTCTCAGTCGTAGTCACTCAACAGCTCAATCCAACGGCGTTGTCTCATGTTCAGCTCCTTCTGGTACAATATGTGTTGCAAACTTTTCTGGTCAGTATGCACTATGCACTTTGTTCCGTATAGGTAGTGTCTCCAGATTTTGAGAGCAAAAACTATGGATTCAAGTTCTAGATCGTGAGTGGTGTAGTTCTTCTCATGCTTCTTCAGTTGTCTCGAAGCATAGGCAATCACTTTCATCCTCTAAATCAATACTGCACCTAGACCTTTATGTGAAGCATCACAGTATACAATGAAATCATCGTTGCCTTCAGGCAAGGCTAATATAGGTGCACTACACAACTTCTGCTTGATCAGCTGAAAAGCTGATTCTTCCTTCTCTCCCCAATCGAAATTTATTCCTTCTGCGTGAGTTTGGTCATTGGCTTGGCTATTTTGGAAAAATCTTTAATAAATCTACGGTAGTACCCGGCAAGGCCTAGAAATTGGCGGATCTTTGTCAGTGATTTAGGAGATACCCAATCCTTGACAGATTCGACCTTCGCTGGATCTACGTGAATAACGTCACAATCGATGACATGACCGAGGAATTGCACTCTGGGAATCCAGAATTCACATTTGGAGAATTTAGCATAGAGTTGTTCCTCCTTTAGTACCTTTAGTACTTGTGCAAGGTGTTCCCCGTGTTCTTGTTCGTTCTTGGAATAAATGAGTATATCGTCAATGAAGACTATCACGAATTTATCCAGGTAGGGTCTGCACACACGGTTCATGAGGTCAATGAAAATAGTTGGTGCGTTGGTCAACCCAAATGGCATAATGTGAAATTCGTAATGACCGTAACGAGTTCTAAAAGCTGTTTTTGGAATATCTTCCTCCCTGACCTTTAGTTGATGGTATCCAGATCTCAATTCAATCTTGGAATACACACTTGACCATTGTAGTTGGTCAAATAGGTCGTCAATGCGAGGTAGCGGATAACAATTCTTAATACATTTCTTTTGCTTAGCATTTGTGTACTTGATATCGTTCTCGGTATCTAATCGAATTGATCACGGTTAATGGTGGAATAGTCGGTAATGGTTACTAAAAGGGGGAGTTGATTTTTTATTCTACTAGAAGGGTAAGTGTGAAACATAATTAAAATAGGCTAAAAGAAAATCTAGAAAAACTGTCACTTTTTCTCTCTAAAATTAGAAAAACACTTGTTAAAAACAGATATTTCGGGAAGCATGCAATTTTTGGAAATTAAAACGTAATGAATTTAAAATTTAAAACTTTTTAAAACTAAAAACTTAACCCATCGGAATGTTACTGTCGGAATGTATCAAAACTGAATCCATCAGAATAAGTGAAAGTAAAGCATCGAAATAATAGTAACCAATACTATCGGAATGTAACTTCTATCTGAATGTCAATTCTGTCGGAATACTAAGGTATCGGAATAATAAAGGTTACACCTATCTGAATATTGGAAACTGTCGGAATGTTCAAAGTATCGGAATAATGTAACTTCTGTCGGAATGTGGCTAACAAAAATTGGGCAGCGTTTCGTCTTAAAATAACCTTAAGACCCGTCGCAATATACGATCGCAATGAGCGATCGCAATCACGATCAGAATAAGGGATCTGAATACACTTGATCGCAAAGTAAAATCCTAAGGGTTATTACGATCACAAAGAAACCGTCGGAATGTAGCGTCGTAATATAGAAACCCTATGATTGCGATGGAGCACAAATTAATCCGAAAAGGGAGATAAGCTAAAAACTCAATAAGCACTTCTAAAAAAAACACTTAACGGAAACTTAACCAACTCAATAAGAACAAATTTGAAAACTTTTAAAATACGAAATAAGCAAACTTTATGAATCAAACTTTTAAAAACACTAAACTTTTAAGAAAACTTAAAAAAAGGTAAATAAGCTAAATACTAAATAAGCCAAAAAAGCATAACAAGCCTTAAGCTTAATCGTATAAAAACTTATATAGGATTAAAAAGATAAACTTTTTAATCACATAAACATCAAATTTAAGCAAAATCAAAGATTATAACGGATAAAAAAAACAACTTAAAAATAAAGAAAGGTAGAAGAAGATTAAGATTAAAAGATTAAACTTAAACTTGTAGATTAAAGATTTCAAAAGATTAAATCAAAGCTTAAACATGAAAGGAAAGAAAAGATGAAGTTCTAGTGAGAGAAAGTTAAACACTTTCTCTCTCTAAAATGAAAACTAAAGAAAGAAAAATGAAACTAGCTAAATTAACTAACACCCTCCTAACGTGTCATTAGGATGGTATATATAGGAGGTGGGGAGGTGCATATGTTGCTTCCTTCTTTCTTTCTTCTCGACTCGATTTAAATTCTTTGTCTTTCTCGACGTCGTCTCGGGATTTGTCGACATAAATTGAACTTGTCTTATAATTTTCTTCTTCTATTAGATTTGAGTTCTTCGACTTCGTTAAACTTCCATCTTTAGACTTTTTCTTCGATAAATCTTCAGAATAGGCCTTGGACTTTCGTTATCTTTACACTCTTGATCTTTTGTCTTCGTCTTTTCTCGTTTTCTTTGATAAAAGCCCGTGATAGCCCGTGTTTTCTTCCTTTTTCATATTTTTATCCTAAAACACAATAAAAACACAAACCACGCATAATTCTGACTTTTACGACATAAAATACACGTTTTGGTCCTGTTATTATTGGAAATAAGTGGTAAAAGGATAAGTGTTTTCACACTTATTAATTCTTCACAATTAACTTATTTAGTTCTCTGTAGTCGATGCACATTCGGAAAGAACCGTCTTTCTTTTTGACAAATAACACAGGAGCTCCCCATGGTGAGGAACTGGGTCAAATAAATCCTTTGTCAGATAGTTCCTGGAGTTGTTCAGCTAGTTCTTTCATTTCTGATGGTGCCAACCGGTATGGAGCTTTAGCTACAGGTGCAGCTCCGGGAATCAAATCGATTTGAAATTCCACTTGTCGGGTCGGTGGTATGTGATAACTAGGGTTTTACCTAATTAAAAAGATTCGTTTAAGTATGTCTCTTCGAATTGAAAACCGTGTTAACTGTGCGACTCAGTTGTTCTTTGGTGAAACAAAAGCGTGTCGTTGTAGTATATTAAAGTAAAAGACAATTAAAGTAAATGACTTGAAAGTAAATCTAAATCTAATTTAAAATAAATGGTGCAAGTATTTAAAAGCGAGACGGAAAATTAAAGGGCACGAAATGTAAATAACGCGAACTTAAATCTAACTAAGGCAAACTTAAAACGCAACTAAAACTAAAAATTAAACTAAGGCAAGGTTAAAATAATTCTAAGGCAAATAAACTTAAAGTGCGACTAAGTAAAAAGGTGGGAAAATTAAAGCTCGAAATTAAGAAAATTAAAGACTAAAATGAAAGAAACTGAAAATTACCCCTATCCGGAATAAACCCTATTCGGAATATTAAGCTTACTCGGAATATGTCACCTATCCGGAATAAAACCCTCTATTCGGAACAATGCAGCCTATTCGGAATAATGGCAACTCGGAATAATTCCTATGCGGAATATATCCCCTATTCGGAATATTTCCTTACCCGGAATATTGTCATCTACTCGGAATAAGTCCCTATGCGGAATAAAGTGTTCTATGCGGAATAAATCCCCTATGCTGAATAAATCCCCTATTCGGAATATCGAGCCTTACTCGGAATAACACTTCTATGCGGAATATATTGGCTATTCGGAAAGTTACCTCTATCCGGAATATCTATTCCTATTCGGAATATCTACCCTTACTCGGAATGAAGTGCCTATTCGGAATACCTTTCCCTTTCCCTATGCGGAATGTTTCCCTATCCGGAATATCTAATATTCCGGATGGAGCTCCAGGGTAAAGAACTTGATACGGAATGTTGCTGGAAAAGATCATTACCTGGGAAAATCAGAAAACCGAAGAACAAGGAACAAATAATGCACGAATTTAATCAAAACAAAGATAAATCAACCACAAGATTAAATCAAACAAACAAATTAACATCTATTAATCATAAACAATCAATCCAAAATAATCAAACTCACAAAACTAATCAAAATAATCAAAACCACTTGATCAAAATAATAAAAATAAGAACATAAACATGAACATAAACAATAAGAATCAAAGATTAAGAAAGGTAGAATGAGATTAACAAGATAAAGATGAAGATTAACAAGAACTAAAAGAAAAACTTACTTGAAATTAAATGGTAATTAAGGTGCAAGACAGGAATTTAAATTTGAAAAGTATTTAAATGACAAGGTAATTAAAAGTGGAAGAACTAATTGTCACGATTAGCCAACAAAGAAAAATAATTAACTAGCCTAATCTATATATAGGGGAGGATTAGGAAGCTTTCTCCCCTCCTTCATTTTCTCTTAATTACAAGATTAAGTCCTTCCTTCTTTAATCTTCTTTTAATCGCACCATTAGTCCTTAAGCCTTTATTCTTCATTAATCTTGGACTTTAAATGGTTTTGTCTCGGGATTTCTTTGAACTCGTCTTTTAATTCTTCAATAAAGTAGACTTGAGTTCTTCGGCTTTAAGTAAACTTCCGTCTTTCGACTTTTTCTTCGATAAATCTTCAGAATTGGTCTTGGACTTCCGTTCTTTTTGCACTCTTGACTTCTCGACTTCATTTTTCATCTTATTCTTCAATAAAAGCCCGTGAATGCCGTGTTTTCTCCACTTTTCACCTTTTCGTCCTAAATCACAACAAAAACACAAACCACGCATAATTCTGACATAAAGGACATAAAATACACGTTTTGTCTCGGTTATTATTGTAATTAAGTGGTAAAAGGGATGGGTGTTTACACACCTATCAAATCCCCTACACTTGACCATTGCAATGTCCTCATGCAATGCATTAGTTACAAAGCACGTTTACATTTTTCATCAAAATCAATCCACGCTGGCCTTAAATAAAGAGATAGAAAACTATAAACATTCAAAGTAAAGAAATCAAAAGCATACCTTGGGTTTTGGAAATGTCATGAATAATCATCATCCTCAAGTTTTCACTTTCTCCAAACCAAGCTTAAAAACGAGATCATTGTTATTATAAGTTAGCAGACTAACACGAACTCATGTGGGCCAATTATTCACTTAGACTCCCTTATTCCTAGGGGTATCTTTTATATTTTATTATTGTCTTGAATGATTACGAGGATGCATTTTTGACTTATTTCGATAGTTATTTAGTCCGAAAATAAAGGGAACGATTTAATAAATAGTTAGCTAAAGGACAAAATCTTTTAAAACTGCTTCTCGGGACCTCATAAAGTTCATATCTTGGCATAACTCGCTTCGCGATTTGAGACCTTTCTCGGACCGATATTTGGCAGCGACTTCATACTTCAAATCTTGAGAGACGTTCATGAAATAATGGCCTTCTCTTCATAATAGGAATTTATTCACTTGAAATTTTGAGAGATTCATACTTGGACCACGACTTCTTCATTTTTCTCCAATCTTTATTTGGGATTTTGATATACAACGATCCGCCTCCTTTTATGACTTGGATCTATTTATCCTCATACCTTGCTAGGGTCTTTTCGGATACACTTCTCCATGACTTTTGGGGAGTTTTTGCTTTTCGTCGTGTGTCTTGATCCTTCATATTGATTTTCGATAAATGATTCTTCACATCACTTTGGATCTTTAGCAACAAAATATAGCCCTCATGCCTTGTTAGGCCTTTTTGGACTTGCCAATCTTCGCATCCCGCTTCAATAAGTTATGCCTTGGCTATGAACTCTAATCCATACTGAGCAACTTTTAAACGATCTTGGGCTAGAAGCTAAGTAACTTTTTAAATCCTACAACCTTATTTATTGCAGATAAATTATTAGCAAGCGATGGGAGAATAGGCTTATAATTAACTCACATAAATTCCCGAAAGAATACCGAACTTATAATTGGCTCTATCATCTCTCGTTCTCCACAGTTTAAAATCTCAAGTAATGAAACTCGTGGATGCTTAGCCTATTAAATCAAAGTTTTGGGTTTTCGAGTCGCCTATAGGATCTTGAAAATTCTTAGACTCTTTCAAGTTTAGAAATCGCATTTTAAAGTTCCCTTGATAAACGACTCTCTAGGATTAATTATAGGAACTTGCGAAAAGTTCTTGTTCTTAACCCGTGAGAGTTAAGACTTTCGCGTTTTATTGCTCCCTATATAAAAGCCTAGCAAAACTTGACCTAAACATGTTAAGGATACTAGCTAGAGTAACTTAGATAAGTAAACTCGGGTTGAGTCAAAATATTCACAACGTTTGAAAATTAAAACCACTTTATTAAGCATTTATTCTAGCAAAGAAAGAAAATAACTATACAAATGAAAAAACTAATAGGCCAAAATAGATCAAAAATTTTGAAAAATGTCGAAAAATTGATTTTCCGGTTAAAATGAGGACAAATACAAGGAAAAGAGCCACTTAACTTCGATAGAAGTCCCCCCTACACTTAAGATAAACATTACCCTTAATGTTTAAGCATGTGGGAGTAAACTCCCCTACACTTAGGACATTGTGTACTTTGTTTAAATCTTGCTAAGGAAAGGACAACTAAAGAGATTCCTATTTTAATATTGAGAAAATATAAAATAGTGAATCGAAAAGAGTTTAGGATAGAACCGGGAAGAGCTGGAACACGGAATCACGGGTCGTCAAGAATCATCAAGAGTGTGACTTTGAAGCTCGAATCCCTGATTAAGAAAGGAGAGGAGAGGAAATAGCAAACCAAAGGGTCTCCCCTACACTTATGATAAAGAAAGCGAAAAGATAGATGCATGGGTTGCCTCCCAAGAAGCGCTTGGTTTTTGTTAACTGAGTCATGAGCCTGACTCGACCTTGATCATCATAGGAAGAAGCATGAAACATATCCACCAGGATCAAAGACATATTTTTCGTCCATCAAATAGCAGAGGCTTAAGTCGAACAAGGCAAGCCAAAGAAGAGTAGGCAAGGTTCCCTTAAGCAGCGATGGAGCACGATGGAAGCAAGGGTGAAGTGGTGCAAGAAGATTTCCATAAGTTCCAAAGATATTTCCTTTTATTTCATTAGGTGGATACTGAGATGGCTGCGGAATATCAATACCGGGGTCGAACACCTTTTCCTATAATGGAAAATAGCACTCAGGCTTAGCAGAGTGTGAAGAAGATCCGTGAAGAAGCACAACCTCGTCCTCAGAATGGGGACAAAGAGGTGTTAACTCATACGTGTTGCGGATATCAGTGTCGACCGGTCTTCTCCTTTGAAAGAATTTGCTTCAAATCCAAAGTAGGATCAAGACGATAATCTTCAAAATCATAAGGAGGAGCATCACTCTCATGAGGGAAGTAAGTGTTGAGAAACGTAGAAAAATCTTCCTCAAATGAGTAGTCGTCCAAAGTAGGATCGAGTGATGGCGGAGGATCTTCATCATGTGAAGAATCGCTCGAAAGAGTATCGGCCTCATCGAAATCATCATATGTGGGCAGCTAGGGATACTCAGAAGTAAGGTCATTGTAATCATCCGAGTCTGAGCTAGAATCATCATCATAAGCATCAAAGACCGGTGGAGAATCATAAATGGGAGAAGGTTCCAAATTGGACCGAGAATCATCCACATCATCTTGAAAAAGTGGATTATCAATGGAAGAATCGAAGAGAGGATTGTTGTAGACAACAAAGTCATCATGCACATTAATCATATTCACTGATTCGCGACCTCCAAAGGTTGTACTTGTAAGCTTCCCCATTTTGAAGACTTGTGCATCATCCCCGACTCTTAAGGTAACTCACCTTCGGCCACATCCACTAAAGCTCGTCCGGTTCTCAAGAATGGCCGACCAAGTATTAAGGGAATACGAGGGTCCATTTCATAATCAACGACGACAAAATCGACCGGGAAAGTAAATGTGCCAACTTTGATGAACACGTCTTCGGCTATACCAACGGGGTAAGCGAGAGTGCGATTTGCAAGTTCGAGAGTCATCTTTGTTGGAGTGAGGTCGAGTAATGATAGTGTTTTCCAAACACTCAGTGGCATCAAATTTATACTGGCCCCGAGATCAACAAGGGCAGTAAATTCTTCAGTTTTGTTGAACACGCAAGGCAACACAAAACGACCGGGATCTCCAAGCTTTTCCGGAAGTTCTTTAAGAATAACTGCAGAGCAGTTTTCATTTAAGCGTGTGTTGGCGAGCTCAAGCAACTTCTCTTTCTTGTTAAGCAATTCCTTAAATGCTTTGACAAATTTGGGCATGTGGACAAGTGCTTCAAGAAAGCTAATGTTGAAGTTCATTTGAGAAATCATCTTGATATAGCTCGTCACTTGAGAGTCCTCCTTGGTTAGCATCTTGTTCTTGCCCAAGCGAGAAGGATAAGGGATATTAGGTTTGGGTGGTGAGGGTGCAGGCGTAGCAGGTAAAGGTTGAGATGTTGAAGGTTCCTTCCTAGGAACATCATCATGACGAGGCGGAGACGGTAATGGTGCACTAATACTAGGTGTAGGAGGAGTAGGGATAAATGGTGGTGGAGGAGGTGTAGATGATGGGGGCGGGATAGGTGGATCGACAATGGTAATTCCACTACGAGTAGTAATAGCACTCACATTTGCTCGTGGATTGGTGACGGTGTTTGAAGGTAGAGAACTCAAAGAAGAAGGTTGAGCTGCGGGCAAGAAACTAGCAAGCATATTCTTCAAATCATTGGTTTGATTGCTAAAGGAGGATTGAATATTATCTCGAAGCTCGGATCTTATCTCATTTCCTTGCTTGGTGATATCTCCTTTCATATTGATAATTTGGCTCTGCAGATTCTTGATTTGCTCACCTTGGGTTCTCATTATGGCTTCAACATCGTGGTTAATGGGTGGGGTTTGTTGGGTGGGTGGTTGATAAGGATTAGAAGCTCTTGGTGGGATTTGGTTGCTTCTATTGTAGTTGTTGGCGGGGTTTTGGTTTTGAGGAGAAAAACCGGGTGAAAGGTAGTTGTTTGATCGGTAACTCAGGAGATTTCTATCCCCTTGAGGTCGAGCTTGGTAATTTTCCGGTGAATAATTACCATAAGCTGCATACACATTTTCCGGATTTCCTTGTGTCGAAGGACAATCGGTGTATGAGTGAGGACCGCCGCATGTTTCACAAGGATTAGCAACCGCTTTCACTTGTTGTTGCTGTTGGTTTGAAGCGAGAAGCGTGATACTTTTGCTCATTTTAGTCATCATGCGGGTGAGTTCGGTCATATCATGGTTTGCTGAAGTAGAGGAAACATTGACTCTCGGGTTGTTCCTTGAAGAAGCAGAGGAATCCCAGTTTTTGTGGTGAGTAGTCATGTTCTCAATAAGCTCTCTACACTCCTCGGGTCTCCTTTTCATGAATGTGCCACCGGCGGCTACATTAATCGTATCACGATCATTAAAAGTCAAACCGTTGTAGAAAGTATCAATTAAGGTCACAGGGAGCATATTGTGGTTTGGACAACGATCAATCAAGACATTATATCTTTCCCAAGCATCAAAAAGAGATTCATCGGGTTCTTGCATGAAACCGCTGATTTTATTGCGAAGGCTTGTGACCATGGATGGTGGAAAGTAGCACGACAAAAAGCGTTGAGTCATGTCATCCCAAGTGTGAATAGAATTCTTCGGGAGACGATCAAACCATTTCTCGGCATGATGCGATAAAGTATGTGGGAAGAGTTGTAGGCGAAGAACATCCATTGTGGCACCAGGCAACTTCATGCTTTGGGTGATTGTAATGAACTTGTCAAGGTGTTTGTTGGCATCATCATCAGGCAATCCACGGAATGGGTTAGTTTGCACTTGCTGAATCATGTGGTGCTTCAACGAAAACTCAGGAGCGTTGATTTGCGTCGGCGCAATCGGTCCTCCTCGTCCAAACATGGTAGGTTGACAAAGCTCCTCCATTGTCCGAAGATCGGGCTGTGGAAGAACATTGTGGTTATTGTTAAGGTGTGGTGGATTATTGTTGTTAACACCTGACATAGCTAAATCTTCTTGAGTCTCGGGCTCTTGATAATTAGAAGATCTAGTACACATACACCTGAAAATGCAAAAGAAAACAATACAAAACACAAAGACAATATCTATACACAATAAAGATAAAATCTTTTTGGATTTTTGAAATTTTTAATTTTTATGTATTTTTATCAATTTTTAATTTTTATGATTTTTTTTTTAATTTTTTATGCAAGAAAAATAACGCTCACAAGTGAACGGATCCCAAAAAGCAACGCGTCTTTCACAGAAAAACGTTAATCTTTACGAAAAGAGCCGACAGCGGCGCCATTTGATAACTAGGGTTTTACCTAATTAAAAAGATTCGTTTAAGTATGTCTCTTCGAATTGAAAACCGTGTTAACTGTGCGACTCAGCTGTTCTTTGGTGAAACAAAAGTGTGTCGTTGTAGTATATTAAAGTAAAAGACAATTAAAGTAAATGACTTGAAAGTAAATCTAAATCTAATTTAAAATAAATGGTGCAAGTATTTAAAAGCGAGACGGAAAATTAAAGGGCACGAAATGTAAATAACGTGAACTTAAATCTAACTAAGGCAAACTTAAAATGCAAATAAAACTAAAACTTAAACTAAGGCAAGGCTAAAATAATTCTAAGGCAAATAAACTTAAAGTGCGACTAAGTAAAAAGGCGGGAAAACTAAAGCTTGAAATTAAGAAAATTAAAGACTAAAATGAAAGAAACTGAAAATTACCCCTATCCGGAATAAACCCTATTCGGAATATTAAGCTTACTCGGAATATGTCACCTATCCGGAATAAAACCCTCTATTCGGAACAATGCAGCCTATTTGGAATAATGGCAACTCGGAATAATTCCTATGCGGAATATATCCCCTATTCGGAATAGTTCCTTACCCGGAATAT
Organism: Glebionis coronaria; assembly: GCA_025667525.1. NCBI lineage: Eukaryota > Viridiplantae > Streptophyta > Magnoliopsida > Asterales > Asteraceae > Glebionis > Glebionis coronaria. The sequence goes on from CM046876.1 coordinate 354,522,456, forward strand.
TGTCATCTACCCGGAATAAGTCCCTATGCGGAATAAAGTGTTCTATGCGGAATAAATCCCCTATGCTGAATAAATCCCCTATTCGGAATATCGAGCCTTACTCGGAATAACACTTCTATGCGGAATATATTGGCTATTCGGAAAGTTACCTCTATCCGGAATATCTATTCCTATTCGGAATATCTACCCTTACTCGGAATGAAGTGCCTATTCGGAATACCTTTCCTTTTCCCTATGCGGAATGTTTCCCTATCCGGAATATCCAATATTCCGGATGGAGCTCCAGGGTAAAGAACTTGATACGGAATGTTGCTGGAAAAGATCAGTACCTGGGAAAATCAGAAAGAGAAGAACCGAAGAACAAGGAACAAATAATGCACGAATTTAATCAAAACAAAGCTAAATCAAACACAAGATTAAATCAAACAAACAAAATAACATCTATTAATCATAAACAATCAATCCAAAACAATCAAACTCACAAAACTAGTCAAAATAATCAAAACCACTTGATCAAAATAAGAAAAATAAGAACATGAACATGAACATAAACAATAAGAATCAAAGATTAAGAAAGGTAGAATGAGATTAACAAGATCAAGATGAAGATTAACAAGAACTAAAAGAAAAACTTACTTGAAATTAAATGGTAATTAAGGTGCAAGACAGGAATTTAAATTTGACAAGTATTTAAATGACAAGGTAATTAAAAGTGGAAGAACTAATTGTCACGATTAGCCAACAAAGAAAAATAATTAACTAGCCTAATCTATATATAGGGGAGGATTAGGAAGCTTCCTCCCCTCCTTCATTTTCTCTTAATTACAAGATTAAGTCCTTCCTTCTTTAATCTTCTTTTAATTTCACCATTAGTCCTTAAGCCTTTATTCTTCATTAATCTTGGACTTTAAATGGTTTTGTCTCGGGATTTCTTTGAACTCGTCTTTTAATTCTTCAATAAAGTAGACTTGAGTTCTTCGGCTTTAAGTAAACATCCGTCTTTCGACTTTTTCTTCGAAAAATCTTCAGAATTGGTCTTGGACTTCCGTTCTTTTTGCACTCTTGACTTCTCGACTTCATTTTTCATCTTTTTCTTCAATAAAAGCCCGTGAATGCCGTGTTTTCTCCACTTTTTACCTTTTCGTCCTAAATCACAACAAAAACACAAACCACGCATAATTCCGACATACAGGACATAAAATACACGTTTTGGCTCGGTTATTATTGTAATTAAGTGGTAAAAGGGATGGGTGTCTACACACCTATCAGTAAGCCTGGAAACTCATCAGGAAAGACTTCTGGAAAATCTCGGACGATAGGTACGTCCTTGATTTGTTTCTTCTCAGGCTTGTCCTCTTCATCTGTTTGCGAAATATGGGCCAAGAAGATATGACATCCTCTCAAAAAATATTTTTGGGCTTTAGTACAAGAGATAACACTAAGTAGTGTCAGTGAGGTCGGTATTACCGTCTCCTCGAATGATTAAAGTTTCGTTTCCCCATGGAATACGGACTAGTTTTTCATCACAAACTATGACTGCGCGGTATCTCGCTAACTAGTCCATACCGATAATAATATCAAAACTACCAAGGTTTACGGGAATAAGGTCAATGTTGAACGGATGTTTGGAAAGATTTAAGGTACAACCTCTAATGATAGTGTCAGCATCTACAGTCTTACCGTCAGCTAGTTCTACGGAGTAATGGTTATCTAAAATTGATGGAAAGACTTCTAGTACTTGGCTAAATTCAGTGGATATAAAACTTCGGTCTGTTCCAGTATCAAACAAAATAGATGCATAACGATTGTTTAGTAGGAACGTACCAGTAACGATGTTTGAATCAGGGTTGGCTTTTGCATTGCCGACCACGTACACTCTCGACGAAGCTCCTCCACTGTTCCTGTTCTGGTTGGCCCGCTTAGGAAAACCTGGTCTCACGTGTCCTGGTGCTCTAAACTCATAGCTCACTACTCCCTTCTTGGGTCCATTTTTATTTCCTCCATCAGCATTGTGGTTTCCCTGCTGTCCGTTTCCGTTCCCACGGGCATTGTATCTGCCCCTGTTGTTGTAGTTCCCAGTGTTTTGATTGGGTCGGGCCTGAGTGACAGCATTAACTCGACAGGTCTTAGCAAAATGACCCACTTGTCCACATTTGTAGCAGGTCTGGCATGGGCTATCAACAGTATGATGATAGTTGCACTTGGAGCACAAAGGTTTTGCGCCCACATACGACCTAGTCCCTGCGGTGGTAGCACTATAAACTTGCCCAACATTTTGCTTTTTAGGATGCTGCTGGTGCTGACTACGGAAATATTCCTCTGCCTTTTGCTTGTTGTCAGTTTGCCTCTCGGATATGGTACGGACTCTTTTGTTGATCAATTCAGTAGCGAACTCGATGGCATGTCGACAGTAATAGGTAGAGATGCGAGCACGTTGTCATGAATGGCGTCTGGGAGTCCACCAACATACTTTTCAATCTTATCTTCCTCCTCCACAAACATTCTGGTACACATTAGAGTCAACTCTTGAAACCTTTGGTTGTATGCAGTGATGTCATTGTTCCTGTATCTGAGATCCCACAATTCGATTTCAAGTTTCTTCATTTCTCCCCTTGGACAATATTTCTCTGTCATTCTCTCCTTCAGTTCAGTCCAGTTGAGAGCATAGGCAGCGTCGTGTCCAAGAGTAGCAACTACAGAGTTCCACCAAGTAAGAGTACTCTCAAGTAATATGCAGGTGGAAAACTTTACTTTGTTCTCTTCTGCACAGTCGCTGATGTGGAACACATTCTCCAACCTTTCAAACCACTGCATCAGTTCCACCACTCCTTCTTTTCCCTTGTAATAGGAAGGCTTACATTTCAAAAAGTCGGGGTAAGAACAACCCCTAGTGGTTTGATTATTCCGGCGGTTGTTGGAGTTTTGACTATCGTCCATGTTTCTGCTGGCGGCCATCGTAGTTGCGATGCCTTGATCAATCATTTCCCTTAGTTTGGCAGCAGTGACGTTTTGGGTAGTCTCGGCATTATTGGGGTTCGTGCTAGTGATTACCATTTTTCTATAATTATACACAAAAATGAAATCATTAGTTTAGGGTGTTAGCACAGTTTTATATAAAAACACGAAAAGAAATTCATGCATAGACTTCACAACAAATTGGGTAACCTGTTTAAAAGTTTATAATATAATACAGTACAGGATATAACAAAGATAAAGGGGTACATGCCATATGTCTAGAATAGGAATACAGTACAAATTGCACAACCAATCCAAGACAGAGCACAGACCGCCTGTCTGGGATGGTGGTACACATAATATAAAGTACATCATCTACGAATCCCTAATCTAAATAGTACGATACAATGATACAACTGATAAAAGAAAGTACAAATACATGAGGTCCTATATCATGATAGCCGGGATACAACCCTAATAGCTTATCATGATATAAAAAAGATCTAGTACACCTAGTCTACTCATGCCTAACAGACTCCTCAGAAACGGCTGGTGTTACTGGTGGTGATGAGACGGCTGGTGCCTGCATGGCATCCTGCATCGAAGTCATGGCAGCTCAGGTCTCCTTAAGGAGTCGAAGTGCCTCCAAGAACTGGTCTCAGAGGGTCTGCTGAACTCCCTGAAGATGAGTAGTCTCTGATGTCAATCCCTGGTGACGGACGTCCTAGAGATCGAAGAAGATGGCAAGCGTCTGCTCCATGGACATGAGAGCGATGTGAGTCTCAGTCTGCTGACTCTACAGTAGGTAGATCTGCTCACGGAGGAACTCATTCTCCTCCAGCAACCACTAGAGAGAATGGTAAGTCGTGGACCATGCTCCTCGAGCAGCGTGTGCCTCAGCACTAACAGTCTAGCATAGAAGGTCCTGACGCGACTGCAGAGCAGTGCGTCCAAGCTGTCCATCGGCCAGCAAAGCATGAATCTCTGCAACATCCTGTGCCTTGTGTGCGGCCAGTGCAGTGATCTAGGGCTGGACAGGATCCACAGGCATCGCACCCGAACCCTCACCGATCTCAAAAGTAGAGTCGACATGCGCCTCATACCTCCTCTTACGAGGCGGCAGAGACTCGGGTGCGTAGTCCCGAAGTGAGGAAACTGGTGGTAAGGGTGGTAGGGCAGCAGTCGGCTGAAACTCTTCCCCAACGGGGGAAATAGGTGAAATAGGTGGAGTAGCGATGAGTGCAGCAACGAGAGCGGTGTCACCCGAAGTGTGACTTTCGTCTGTGTCACTGGCAGATATCCATCCATGCAAGACGGATGTCGGTGATACGGCAGCAGGAGTGTCAGTGGGTGATGTCATAGTAATCTGAAAATAATATCGTTTTAATAGACATAAGTATAAACTTACTCAAGTTAAAAGTTTTTTTTTGGGAATAATGATTAAATTATATAATAGTGCCGTTTAACATGACGATGTTAAAGGTTACATTAATACTTATGAGATTAATTAACCGGATGTTAATAACCAATGCACAGATAGCCACGTAAGAATGTATGCTCTACACTCTATATGCTTAATTATTCTAGTCCCGAAAATCCCAAAAGATTTATAAAGTAGTTATAGTCCAGATTATATAAAGAAATTATTTTTATGTTTATTTAAGTTTTGTTCTGGTTCTCTATAACTATCACTCTGATACCATTCTGTGACACCCCCAAATTTTGTCAAATGCAGCGGAAATAATATTTGGGTGTCACGTAGGTGGGTCAACAACAGATAGCGTATAGAGCAGCAGATAAAAGATTATCATTACATTTATTACATGAATAAAAGTGCAATTGTTATTAAAATAGTCTTAAACATTATTCAGTAGCTTGAATTATTCCCCGGTTTATAAAACCCCATATGAGCTCTATAAATGCAACCTATCACAATGCTTGACTCCATGCACACCAATACCTGCTTCAGTTTCTTGAGAAAACATGCTTAGAGAGTCAACATAAAGTTGGTGAATTCATAGGTTTAATAAAATAAGTTTGGACAATAAACATTCACTGAAGTAGTAATGCACAAAGCATCAACACTAAAAAGGTAATTACATTCCCATATCCCCCGAAACTGAGACTTGACAGTTAAGCCCTTAACAAATAAGGACCCTTCGCCTTATAAAAAGGAACCCAAAAATAATAAGTGCTGACATGTGAAACATCTGTTGTCCTGGCCTAGGCACAGTGAGCATGACTCACCCTGATGGGGATGGTCAATCCCAAATAGATCTATTTACACCATTCAGGTAATTCAAAAATTCTAACAGTTTCAGATGCACGGGTCATGCGGGTTCATCTACAATAGGCAAATGTAATCAAAGGTTTCGCAGTTCAGTTTATGTCCATCAATTAAAATATGTTGCATGTTTTCTTCCCCATAAAAAGGTTAAAAAGTTTGTCAATATATAAAGTGGGACCATGAACTCACCTCAGTAGTACAACAAATAGTCACAAGTAAATCTGATATGATGCTCACAATACAGTCAACGACCTAAATAATTATAAGGTCTCAGTAAATGTATAACATAATGCATAAAAGTTCCAAAACAAGCTTGTGCATGCTTATACTGGTTTTAAGCATTTTATTACGATATTTGTAATTTAGTTCATCGTTGTACAACTTATAGTGGTATTTATTTTAAGTATAAAATAATTAATATTGTTAAATTAATTAACTAGTTTAATAAATATCCTCGTACTTGTATTGTTCATAAGATGATTTAAATATTTATAAAAAGAAAGTTTTATATTTATTTAAAGTGAAAATAAATATAATTAATATATTTATTTTTATAATTTAATCATTTTCAATTTTTATCTTATATATAAGTAGGGTTTATAAAATGTATAACATTTTAGTTAAATTTAGTTTTCCCGATATTTGTGTAATTATTACATTATAAGTTGGGAAATATAACGAACGTTGGACTTTTACAATTAGTTTAGTTTTACCTTTTTAATATTAACGTTATACATATAATTACGGTTTAACTTAAGTTTAGGAAAATTATGTTTTAGTCCCTCGATTAAATAAAATACCCGCGGCAATATTAATATAATATTCCTAGGGTTCGTTTAACTTTCAAATAATGGCAAAACAAGTCCCTCCCTAGTTACACGTGTAACTACGGTTTATAAAAGTTTCATAAGTTGTAACTTTTGGTCCTCCTAGTATTCGGCTTATATTAGGTTTAATATAGTTTCATAAATGCCACCTAGGGCTTCATTTAAGTTTCGGCTTATGCCAAAACAGCCCCTAGGGTTTGTCTAGGGTTTATTAAACTTTGCAAGTTTGGCAAAAGGGGTCCCTAGGGTTACTATTAGGTTTCGGCAAAAGGCAAAAGGGTCCCTAGGTTCCTATTATGTTACACAAGTCACCCTAACTTAGTAATAATTCCATATAAGTCCTTCTATTATATTTGAAGTTTCGGATAGTGTTAAAACACTACCCTCAACTCTCGGCAATTTACAATATCAGCCCTTATGATTATCTTTTTGGAAAAGAGAGTTTATATAAGTATTCATTTAGATCCCTAAACTTCAGAAAATTAGAAAATTAACCCAAAAGTATTATATTCATCATTTTTAGTTTGAAACATCATGGATTTACTATTTTAACCCGAAACTTCATAGATCTATCATTTTAGTCCAAAACATTTATAGATCTCATTTTTAAATCCAAAAGTTTGTAAAATCATATTTTTCACAACAAAAGTTTTATAAAAACATTATTTAATAAAAATGAAGTTTATTTAGGCAAGCTTATTATAGTGGCTTAATAGCTTAACTTCTATAAGGCAAAATAGTGAGCTTATTAATCTAAGGCAACTAGTAACTTAGATCTAGTGTTTCTAGGCTTGTTTAAACATTACAAAGTTAACCATATCATTAAACTATAAGGATAACCCCACGTCTAATATATGCATGCTTAGGTTTTTCATGGTTTTTATAGTTTAACATGTTCATGAGGTTATACTCATTATAGTTAGCAATATTTTATATCACCTTAAATCACAAACCTATTTTAGCCGTGACCTATATGGTCTAGGGTTTCATGGTTTTGTTTCAACATTAAGCTTTTACTAGTGATATGCAAGTATATGTTTATGTTTATGAAAATGAGTATATTGAAAAGATGAGTTGTAAGATGCTTACTTGTTTAGATAGTTCAAGGAATGGAAAAGAGAATGAGTAGTGATTAGAGCTTGGTTTCAACAATGGTGAACCCTTGTAATAAAAGCTTAGTCGTGGCCTTCAATTGAGTAGCTAGGGCTTATTTGTTGTCTTGAAGATCAAGGTGGTTGTAGAAGTGAAAATGATTAGTGTTTAAGTTGCATGAGACATAGTAAATGAGCTTGAAAGATCTTGGCTATGGTGTAAATGCTTCTAGCCGTGAGTTCTTGAGAGAGAGTGAGGTGAGATTTGAAATATTTTATGTTATGTGTGTGAGGGTGCATGTGTGTTTCGGATCAAATGAGGAAAGAGGGGATCAAGTGAGTATCTTAGTATGGTACTTAGTATCTTGGAAAAGATATGTTGGAGATCATTGTTAGATATCACACAAATATTTCTACACATGTCTAAAATAAGCAAAGTATTTCCTTTCCACTCTTGCTATTCTTGCCGTGTGTTTTGAGGTCAAAGGGGGACAAGGTAATGTCTCAAATAGTGTATGTGTAAGATAGTATAGTAAGTTGTATGGTGGCATAGTGTAGGACTTGACTTTGGGGTATGGTTCCTTGTAAGATTATAAGACTTGATGATTTAGGATAGTGCATACATACATATACACGACACACTTATGTATATTTTGGAGAAATGTGTTAATTTTTATCAAGTGTTGGAAGATAATAATAGTCCTTGTATTATATTGTATACATTTGTTATGTTTATAGGTATTTTAGTTAAACCTTTAGGTAATTTAGTGAAAGTATATAATGAATATATCATTATAAGTATTTTACTTGAATAAAGTAAATAAATGACAATGTCAAATAATGTACATTGTTTTTAAGTGTTAGGTGTTTATTCATAGTATGAAATATATGTAAATATATACATATAAATATAAGTCCAAGTACTTAATAAATTAAATAAGTAAGGTTACAGTTTATCCCAAAATGTGTACCGAGGTGATGAGTCTTTGTTCATTCGGGTGGCCAGTCAATTGCCAGAGTAGTCAATAATGACTAAGGGTTCATATAAATGTACAAATAAATATGAAGGATGGTATGACAAAGGTATATGATTAATAATAAGTCATATAAAAGTGGAATTATATAGATTCCAAAAATAAAGAGTACAACAGTTGACAAAGTCAATAAGGTAAAATCAAAGGTTTTACATTCAGCAACATATTTATCTTGGCTGATAAATATTACATCTTTCCTCTGTTTGACTTGTAGTCCCAAAAAGAAAGTAAGTTCTCCCATAGAACTCATTTGAAATCTTCCTTTCATCAAAGCCTCAAACTCTTCACACCATGATTTCTTGGTTGAACCAAAAAGAATGTCATCAACATAGACTTGTACTAGAATAATATCCTTAACATTCTTTTTGATGAATAGAGTTTTGTCAATGGTTCCTTTCTTATATCCTGTTCTAACAAAAAATTGGATAAAGTTGCATACCAAGCCCTTGGAGCTTGATCAAAACCATAAAATGCTTTGATAACTTTGTAGTCTCTGTTGGGGAATTTAGGATCAAAGAAACCTAGAGGTTGTGAAACATATACCTCCTCTAAAATAGTACCATAAAGAAAGGCACTTTTCACATCCATCTGATAGACTATAAAACCCATATATGATGCAAAGGCCAAAAATAACCTAATGGCTTCTATTCTTGCCACTAGTGCAAAAACCTCATCATAGTCTATCCCTTCTTCCTGTCTATAGCCTTGAGCAACAATCCTTGCCTTGTTCCTCACAACAACTCCTATTTCATCCTTCTTGTTTCTGAAAACCCATCTAGTACCAATAACCCTTTTACCTGAGGCTCTACTTGTGATAAGAAATAGGCAAACAAACAATTCTGAGTATTCTTATGATTTGTTCTCTTCTGTTGTTTGACATAACTCACAAGTGCATGATTTTCAGTATTGGTTTGAAGTTGTCTTCTGGTTTGCATAGCAGACTTGGGATTTCCAATAATCTGAGTAGTAGGATGGTTGTTGTTGACTTTATGAGTGGGAATAGAACTGACTGGAATTTTAGTTTCCAAATTGTTGAAATCAGTTACTGCACCCTGCTCATCATAGGAAGCTTTGGAGAAGATTCCTTCAGCTGGACTAGCATAAATGTCTTCATCGTCCATAGCTTGTAAAATATCTTCTAATGAATCAACAGACTTTGCAGATTTTGACTTATTGCAGATGAGGTACCGCTAGGTGTAGTATGTACTGCTGAGTATTGTGACTCAAAAGATTCTTCTCTGGAATTCTCATTAGCAGATGTAACATTCTTTTCTTGATCTTGAAGCCTCTGAAGCTCTTGGGAGGCATGATCAATAGTTGATGGCATTGTTTGCTTCTGGGGAGCAGCAGTCATAGGATAAACAGTAGGCATATTGGGTACATAGATGTGAACATCATCATCCTGAGAGTCTGATGAAGAAGGTTCTCCTTGAGTACCTGATTTAGTTGTACCAATCTCCTCACCTGCATTGTTAGTTTGACAATCCTTTTGCACAGAATAGTAATCCATGGAATTAGTTAGATAATCCAAATCAAACATCCAAGCATAACCTATTCTTGGGAAATTAGGTTTATTTTCTAAGAAATTAACATGGGCATTTTCTTCAACCTTTTTAGATGCCAAATTATAAACCCTATATGATTTACTTTGCAATGAATATCCTACAAGATATCCTGGATCAGATTTTCCATCAAACTTCCCCAAATGATCAAGAGTATTTAATATAGACACATGACATCCAAAAGGTCTTAAATAACTTATGGTTGGCTTAATACTAGTCAAAAGTTCATAAGGTGTCTTGTGTTGAGGCTTGGTCACTAAGACTCTATTTAACATATAACATGCAGTATTGATTGCTTCTGCCCAAAATGTATTTGGCAAAAGAGAATCAGATAGCATAGTTCTAGCAGACTCAATTAGTTTCATATTCTTCCTTTCAGCTACTCCATTTTTTTGTGGAGTCCTAGGATTACTAAATTGTCTCTTGATGCCTTTAGACCTAAAAAATTCATCAAATTCAGCATTCTTGAATTATGTCCCATTATCTGTCCTAATGATTAAGACTTGTTTAGTGAACTGCTTTTCAACTAAAGTGAAAAAATCCTTAAGTAATTCATTGGTTTCACTCTTAAGAGATAAAAAGAAAACCCAACTGAATCTACTATAATCATCAGTTATAACTAGGCAAAAGGTCTTATGACTAATGCTCCTGATAGAAACTGGACCAAACAAATACATATGCAATAGTTGCAAAGGTTTTGTCACAGAATTTACAGTCTTGGTCTTACAAGAGGTTCTATGTTGTTTACCTTTTTGATAAGCACTACATGTGAAATCATTCTAAAAAGATTTGTTAGATAATCCTCTAACCAAATTTCTATTCACTAATCTATTAAGATTCTTGAAATTCACATGACCTAGCCTCCTATGCCATAAATTAGACTCGTCATTAGAAGCCTTCGCTAGAAAACATCTAATTCCGCCTGTTGGAGTAATAGTATGAAGATTAAAGGTGTACATGTTTTCTTGCCTGGGTACCTTAAGCAGTACTTGAGATTCTTTAGGCATCTCAAAGTCTTTGGAGAGCACCAAGCAGTCTGTATCTGTAAACAGCACCTTGTTCTTCTTATCACACATTTGTGACACAGAAAAGAGATTGAAATCATTCAATTCTATTATAAAGAACACATCCTCAAATTCCAACTTCCCTGTATTGATTTTCCCTTTGTCAGTGATTCTACCTTTGCTACCTTCAAAGGCTACTGGTCGATGTCTGGATTCTTCAAATTCAACAAGGAAATCTTTATTCCATGTCATATGTCTTGAGCATCCACTATCTACTATACCTTTATCTTTTAATTCATCAATCAGATACCCCTCCACATATACAAAACTTATTAGTTTTTAACAGGACCCAAGCCACATTTGGCTCGGATCTTGTGGGACCTACATACTTAAGAGTTTGATAGGTAGTTTTTCCAGTAAGACTACATACAATCTTATACTTCATGGTTCCAGTCAAATAATCAAAGACATAAGTAGGTTTGTTGTCTTTGTACATTTTTTGCCTAAGTACTGTTTTAGCAATACTTGCTTGAACACACGGTTTTTCACCTTTAGGAACCCACATTTGCATTGGTTTGTTATTAGACTTACTTCTAGATGTTCTAGCTTTCTTAACTGCATTCTTAGAAGTCTTGTGGGACTTTGGTTTTACAGACTTTTGACCAGCGGTACTTGAGTTTGGTCTAGCAGTACTTGCAGTTCTAGACTTGTCGGTACTTGGTTTACATACTTTAAAGGTACTAGACCTTGTTTCATAAGTACTGATCTTGGGACAAAGTTCTTGATAGAGATATTTGTAACTTTATGAGGTTCAGCTACCCTTTTAGCATGATCAAACTTAGGTTTGTCATCTTTAGATCCCTGTTTCCTATTAACCTGTGCATTTTTCCCATTACTTTTCTTTGTGACCTTTTGTGCAGCCTTTTGTTTTACAATTTTACCTTCATGTAAAGTACAATCTTTGATAAAATGATTTAGACTACCACAAACATAACATCCTCTTCTTCTCAAAGAAGACCCAAAAGGTTGTTTTGACTTAACTTTCTCAAAACCTACCCCACCCCTCTTGGTTTTATTATGTTTTACATTATTATCCAATGCCTTGCTAGAAGTTTTTACCTGCTTGTGAGAAGAACTAGTTTTAGACACTTCATACATAAAATTGCTCATTAAAGGTGGATAAACAATGTTTTTGGTCACAACAGATTTATCTTGGGTCAAGGTACTAGAGTTTGAATCATTAACAGCCTTTGATTCATCTTACTCTATACCTGTGTCATTACTAGGGGGCATGAAAATTCCTAATAATAGTGGAGGAACTGCCTTCATTTCTTCAACATATCTATCATTTTCAGGTGTATCATCTGACTCACTAGAACTATCAAAAATCCCCTTTGATAAGTCCTTGTCAGTTAAAGTTATCCCAGGTTGGTCCTCAATATATCCTAGGCCTAACTTATCATAATACCCCATTTGTGAATTAATCAGTTTACCCAATCCTTTAGAGGATTTTTGCCAATGAATAATCACTTCCCTTTCATTATAAAGACTGACTTTTCAAGCTTCATTGTCTGCTGATACTTTTAAAAGTTATTTTTCAAAAGCTTTAATTTCCATATTTTTTCCCTCATTTGAAGAGTTAAAATTCTGATTTTCTCTTCATAGTTCTGTTGACCCTTTTTATACAAAACTATATTTTCCTCTAGCTTAGCAACACCCTGTTTAAAAGCATTTGTTTCTACAATGCATGTGTTGACTTTTTGATACTGTTCATCTAGTTCTACTTTTAAGCTATAAAAATTTAAGAACACACTCGTTAGAACAAGGATGTACCTCAGTATCTTCGTCTGAGAGAGCCATCAAACCAAGCTCTTCTTCTTCCTCATCTTCAGCCCAGTTCACCACTCCATCTACAGTTACCAATTCTTTGGTTCCTTTGTGACTCTTGCTTTTTCCTTTTGAAAAGCTTTCAAAAAAGTTTGGACTGGTTCTATCGCTGTTTTTGGACTTTTGACTGCTACTTTCAACCTTGTCTCTAGTGCACTCCCTTGAAAATTGTCCATTCCTTCCACAGTTATAGCATTCAACTGTAGACTTGTCATATCCTAATGGCTCATTAGGATCAACAGTCATCTTCCTTCCAGTCTTCTTAAAGAACCTATTAGATCTCATAGAAACCATAGCAGCTAGCCATTTGAGATCCATCTCTTCAACATCAGCATCATCCATTTGGAACAAGTCATTGAGAGTCAATCTTGGTCTGTTGTCTTGTCCAGCAAAGGATGATAAGGCATCATTGTCACTAAACAATGGTGAAGATCTTCCTTGTGGATTTTGAGAGACTACAGGACTGCCTTCAGTACTTAGTGAGTAAGTACCGCTTGTAAGTCCTCTAGCGGTATTTTGGAAGTAAGTACCGTTGCTTGATCCACTAGTAGTATTTTGAAAGTAAGTACCACCGTTACCTTCTGACACAAAAGCCAAGTTAGACTTTGTTGTTGTTGTTGCTTTGGTCACCTTAATGCCTTTAACATCCATCTCATAAGCTCTAAGATTGTTGTAGAGATGATCAAAAGGAATTGTATCCAGATCTTCCCTTGTAATGAAGTGCATCACCATTGCTTTCCATTCTTGTGGAACACTTCTTAAGAATTTTAGATTAGCTTCATCATTAGAAATTATTTGTCCATAAATTGCCAATTGAATGAGCAGCTTACTGAACCTTCCATAGTCACCATGGATTCCTTCTATACTGGAAATTGAGAAGTTATCAAATTCTTGTTTCAAAACAATCTTCTTCATCTTCTTAGATTTGTCATTACCTCCAAATCTAAGTTCGATGGCATCCCACATAGCCTTTGCATCCTTATAGTGATGAAAGCTAGGTAAGATGTCCTCTGAAAGTGCCATAGCCAAAGCAGTTCTGGCTTTTCTTTCTCTGATCTTTACTTGTACCTCCTTAGCAGTCACAACAGGTAAATCATAGCATGTACCATCAGGCAACCAGTGTAAATTCTTAGGTGTATTCCCATTCTTGATAACTTACCACAAAGTATGATCTGTGTGATTCAAGTAATGTTCCATCTGCATAGCCCATATCTCATAGTTATCACCCTTGAGAACTGGGAGTTTGACAGCAGAAACAGTATGGGAAGGTGTTGTAGTTGTAGAAGTAACTACAACATCTATGGCTTTAACCCCTTGTGGTGGTGTAGGATGCACAACTTGAGGCTATCCCTGTGGTATTGGATTAGGATCTAGAATGTCTTCCAAGTGAGGTTCATCACCAGGTTGAGACATTGAGTTTTAGTATGAGTGGATTTTTTAGGGTTGTGTTATTGTTTTTAAGAGTTTCTCAACAAGATCTAATACCACTTGTTGATCCCTTTGATTGGATCTATATTCTGTTAAGAACTAGTATAGTAGTTTGTAATCAAACTAAAACACTTTGAGAACTCTTACTCGAGCTAAATAAGTTATGCGGAATCTAACTTATAAAGCACAGAAGAACATAATTACTTTTAATTATTCGATTCTCTTATTAATCGACTTGAATGAGGTACATGAATGTCATCGTACCTATGTTGCTTTTATAGAGTAAGGAAACCTAGAAACCTTAGAATATTCTATAAAGTTAAGTATATCACAGACGATATATTATCAATATTCTAACTATTAAGTATATCACATAAGATATACTCTAACTATGACTATGACATATCTTATACAAAGAAATATTCGTCCTAATCAATATAGCAGTACTTATTTTATAAGTAGTAGTACTTACTATGTACCGCGTTAACACTAACTGTACTTGAAAGATACTAATAGTACTTAAATTATACTAACGGTACTTGACACTTAACAATAATTCCCAACAGGAGTGATTTCTCGTAGCGTCCCTTTCATTTCAGTTGGCCATTTATCAGTATATTATCAGCGGGGCGTATGGGTGCATCCTAGTTTATCGGTTTTATAGTTTATCAGGTGAATGTGGCGTGTGATCTACATCCTTCACATTGGAGCTGATCCCTCCATCCTGCTTATCAGTTAGAGGTCACCCCTCTATAGCATGACGAGGTCACCCCTCTATGTATTCATGCACACGTTGTTACAGCACATGACATATATAAGCTCTTGGCACTTAAAATATAGTACATGCATGTTTTCAGATTTAACAGTTAATAGTTTAGCTTTATCAGTTATAAATCAGGTTGTTCTAGAACATACACAGTTTTCCACTGTGTTAATGCAAGTAATGCCTAAAAACATTATTAGTGTTAACTAATCTTTCTTAGTTTTGATCACAACAAACCATACAACACATTTAGTGTAAAACACAAATTGAATTATTTAACTAACACTATCATCAAGGTAATAATCATATCACTAACCTTTCTTAATAATACTTAGTGATCATCAAAATGATTATCCTTAAAACTCACTTTTGTTAATAAGACAAAAGACTTTTTAATAAACTTTCTTTTTTAGAAAATGTTTTATTAAAATGGAAAATGAAAATTTGAAAATGGCATATTCCAAATGCTGTTAGAATATCCTTTGAAGGGTTCAAATACCTCAGATATTCCCACCCCACTAAAAGACAAAAAACGGAGCGGAGTCTAGTGGCGGTACCTTAAGTACCTACGCGGTACCTTAGCGATATGGTATCACGGGGTGAGATAAGGTACCGCGCACAGTAGCCGTTATAGATCCGTTGTAACTTTGTCTCCTTTAAATAGTGGGTCAAATCTCATTTTCCAGCAAGCCTCTTGGACGTTTTTCTCAGCCCTCTTTCTATTTTCTATAGCATAATCATTAGTAAATGATCACTTAAATTGTTAAGGATGTTTACATATGATTATCCTCTTGATCCCCTCCTTTACCATGTCCAATGAGAAGATCACTCACTCACTAGTGTAGTGATAAAGATGAATTTATGAGCTAGTCATATTCATCATGATACCCTTTTTGTTTTAGGTCAATCCAATGTATTTATGAATACTTGGACTAGTTGTGTTCATCCAAGTTATTTGTGGATACTTGGATTTGTTGTGTACATCCATTACATATGTGTTTGCTTGGATTTGTGTTGTGTAAATCCAAGCTACATGTGTGTACTTGGATAAGTCTAGTTGAGTTGTAATAGATTTGATTAGGAGTTCTCACTAAACTATAAAGTGATGTGGTTGTGTCTTGTGAGTTCTCACTAAACTTTAAAGTGATTAGTAGTTGTGTTGTGTGAAGTTCTCACTTAGCTTCAAAGTGAAGAGTCGTGAAGATTGGTTCTAGCTTTCGATTAGAACTCGACATCTAGCCTTGTGTCGTAAAATGGTGAAGTAGGCAACGTCGTGAAGATTGGTTCTACCTTTCGATTAGAACTCGACATCTAGCCTTGTGTCGTTAAATTGTTAAGTAGGCAACGTCGTGTAGATTGGTCCTAGCTAAAGATTAGGTCTCGACATTTAGCTTAGTGTCGGAAAATAATGTAAGCAACGATGTAAGGTTTTCTCCGCCGAGAAGGGAGCTTGTGGATATAGTGGAAATCTCGAGTAGGTGTACTCGAGGAGTGGAGTAGAAACGAGGATAGAGCCTCGTTGTCGAACCACTATAAATCTTGGTGTCTTCCCACTAGGTTGTCTCCTTCCTTGCTCTTTACTTATTTCATTATCATTATACTTGCTTATTATTCTTGCTAGTGCATTTCAATTGAACCTAATCATTATGCAACTTAGCTTTAAGTAAAAGATAGTTTTGATACAAACCAAATTGAAAGCATTTTTAATTTGGTCACCAATGGAAGAGAAACTATTCAACCCCCCCTTCTAGTTTCTACACATTGCATTTTAATTATCAGTATTTCAGTTTTAGTATTTGTTAACTGTTTCATTTCAGTACTTCTTATCATGTCTTTATATTCGTTCACTCGGCGTTATGCTCAGCCGTAGTTTCTTTTCATGTTCCAAACGGAAGGTACACAGGGACGCTCTTAGGATTCTGAGAGTATGTGCATTTGGATGGAAGTTATCCAGACTTCTTACTTTATGCACTTCATACATTACTTTGCTTGTTTGGACATTGTTTAGTCCTTCCTTTCAGTATTTACATTTACATGTTTGAGCTTATGTTTTGACTACTGATGTTTGATTCTGGTATTTCCTTTATGGTCAGTTAATGTTTTTAAGACATTTACCTTGCATGCTTTGATGACACGCCATAAATACAACGTAAGGGTTCACTTATCCAAGTGGGGTGTTACACAATATATGAACTCTATATCATAGTACTTGATCTTTGAGGAATCAAAAGTATTATTCTCTTGCACAACGTAGAAGTAAATCAATAGGATCATTTGTAAACAAATTGATACAAGTTATATGATCAAAGGAAGGGAATGATTTAGAAACTCATTTAGACATAAGGTTTCATATTTGCAAAGAGGTATTTAGCCAAGAAAACAGTAGACTATTTATACTGAGAGACCCAGAGGTGGAGTGTCGCTGCTGCTCTTGGTAAGGAAATCAATGCTCTTAGCTAAGGGCATCGACTGCCTAGTCTAGAGCACCAACTATACTAGACGCTCCACCTTTGTCTCTTAGCGGTGAAGGTATTTTCTAGTGTAGGTTTTAATCCGTTAGGAGAGGAAAATTGAAATTGAAATTAATTTGTTTGATTAAATATTTCTTTAATCCGAGAAAATATTTTGTAACATTTTATACATTATGTGTAGCTTTTATAAAATGCTAGTTATAAGAAAACTAATTTTTTCTTTCATCACTTTCCAAGTATATAATTTATTTCTTCATACTTTAAGTGATATATTTCCGAAAAAAGTATTAACTACTAAAAACTTTGCTTACGTGTTTGCATAGAACGTTTTTGCATTTTGTAACTATTAAAACGTTGAAAAGTCAAAAAAAATATAAATAACGTTTTTATAACATTATATGTATTAAAAAATATAAGGGCATCCACTATGTTAGACCTTTACATAGGTTTATAACTCATCAAAGTCATTAAAATTTAAACTTTTTTGGTTGTATAAACCTATATCCACTATAGCTAAATTTCTTAAAGTTTAGAAACATCACATATATCCCAAATACATTAAATTATGAAGAGGGCCAAGATATTAAACATATTCATGCCAGTAAGCATGAAATAAGCTTCTACTATGGTTTTCAAAAGTATTAACCTTTTCATGATATTATAGACGTATATTTAAACTACCATAGTGGATGCTCTAAGTGTTGCTTACTTTTTGTATATGCATATTTAATTAAAAAATAAAAAGTTAACCCCTGACTCTATAAATGAGACTTTATTTATTTGAAATTTTACACTTAATCCCAAACACAAATCTGATATGGATTATTCATTTACACATACTATCGCTGAAATTAAAACTTTGGTTAAAAAAACTAATTGACGAATATATTATTGATAGAAATAAATTATGGAGTTATTTGTGTAATTTGACAATGCATCTATGTGTAAAGATGATCTCATGCTAACATACGCGAAATGCAATAAAATTCCACAAGAAAATCATATTTTGATCGACATTTTTCTGAACCAAGAATCTACGAAAAATTACAAGATACATAATGCTTTGTTTAGCAAGGCGTCAAAAATAGAACAACAACTGAATAATAAATTTGTTTGGTTGAATGAAAAATACAATTAGGACGATTGTCTTTTAAATTTATGTATTGTTACTTTAATAATTAAAGTGTTGTACTTATAAAGTTTGTATTGTAAAACAACTACTTTTCTTCTAAGAACACTTTTTAATTATCCTTTCATTTTCTCACATAACTTCTTATTAAACTCTCTCAATTCTCATTCATTTTCACACAAACTCTATGGCTAAGAAACCAAATGAGATGGAGATGCTATTTTAAGCGACTACAAACATAACAAGAAAAGGAGGTCCTTTTGGCTAACAATTTGTTTGGTGATATGACTCTTTATCTCCTCCATCACCTTAAACGTATTGAGGAGCTAACGAGGGTGTACTCGCTAGCCATCTACCAGGCGATTAATAGCTATGGTATGCATGCTCTACTTAGTGATCGCAGAACAAGATAAGCATATATCAACCGTCTTAAAGGTCGCTAGAGAAACATTGACGAAAAGCATAAACGAAAAGCAAGAACTCGTCAACAATTATCGATTAGCCTAGTTCTTGGATGATTTGGGGTTTTCGTATTGTGTCATTTCTGGCTTCATATTAGTTTTTAAATTCTCATATGTTTTTAGTATTATTGTATTGTAGTTTAAATTTTATTAAATAAAATTCAGTTTTTTTTAAAATTGGAAGTGGTTGAGGTGTGAGGCCTAAATGAAAAGTCAAAACTTATTATGAAAATAAATTACTCTATTAGAATAGTGTTAATTTAATGTATTTTATTTATCTTATAATTATACTTCATGTTTTAGTTTGAATTGTTCCAAATTAATTGTCTACTTTTAAATATATATAAATAATTTAGATTTGGTTTATTGTATTACTATCACTTGAGAAGATAATTACAAACTTTTAAAAAGTTCTAAACTAATTGGTTAATGATAAATTGTTTTTTACAAAAAAAAGTAAAAAAAAAGTTAATAGTAATGATTTTTTTCTTACACTATGTATTTTTTTCTGATGATCTAAAATCACAAGACAGACTAAGTAACACATGGTAAGAATCAAACGATATCATATCTGTGATTGATTGATTGAGTCTATGCTAAACTAATGGTTTATGTTGAACTTTTTTCATCTTCACTATACATATTCATCATAATCCAATAGATAAGACTAAACCAAAAACCCATTTTCTCATATTTTATTTTCAAACATTAATATCTCTTAAACCGTTAATCGTTATGCGAAAAAATATACTATTACGACGGGCATTTAATTATCTTTCTACAGATATGCTATATGATATACCTTCGATAAAAAAAATTCGTTTTTTCACGTTTTTTTCGTTGTCGAAAATTATCATATATGATAGTAACACTAGTATCATATATGATATAACTTATCATATATAATATAAACTAATATCATATATGATACAATAATAATTTGTAACCTACACTAATATCATATATGATGAAACACTATTATCATATCATATTTTACGCAAATTTAGAAAAACGAAAAAAAAGACGAATTTTTTTTCTTCAAAAGTATATCATAATGCATATCTGTAGAAAGTTTATTAAATGCTCGTCGCGGTGGTATAGTTTTTTGTTTTACGGTTAACGGTTTAAAAGATATTTAAATTATAAAAATAAATAAAATAATTAAATACTTTTAATCTTATCCAATAGATGGGTAGAGATGGATGATAGGGATGAGTCCCTTTGTATCCAAAGTAAATATGGTATTTAAAATAACTCTCCTTTAAAACAAAACAATATAAAAAAATATTTTATTCTATTAATATTGTGTTCGTTAAAAGTAACTATCTTTGCTTTAAAATTATTTTCTATTTCTTTCATGTCAATTTACTTGTCCACTTTTAACTTTTCAAATCTTTCTTCATCAACTTTTATTTTAATTTAAAAATTATGTAATACTTATGAAAATTATATAAATGAATTGTGTTTTAAATGTATTTTTATTGTCTTAAATTTTATCAAATATTATATAACACAAAAAATTTAATTTATTGTTAAAATTGAAAAAAAAATACTTGAAAATCTAAAGTGGATAAATAAATTGGGATTCAGGGAATATTATTTTATTTCAAGTTATTTGAAAATTATTGTTCGTTTTTTAAAATAAACAGAGAATTTATATTGATCTTATCATATTATTCTTACTTGAGAGTATTAATACAAATAATACTCAGTCCGGTTTTTTACGAACGTTTCAAAATAATTGTCCACTACGAAAAATAGAAAGAGAAACTTAATCAAGTTTATTATATTGTCATTTCTGAAATTATTATTACAAGATTTAAAGCGTTTGTTTAATTAGATAAGAATAAAATTATTATTTTGTTAAAAAATAATAAAAATAAAATTGTAATAAATAATTTGTTTTTTAAATATGTATTTTTTATTAATAAATAATAATTTTAAAATGAAAAAATAAATAATTTTAAATTAATTAATTAAATATAAAACTATCATTGTAAGTAATTACTTGAAATATGTTTTTTTTTATGGAAGGTGATTTGCACACTCCACAAAATGATTGGTACACTCAAAATGTGTGTTGTGTTGACATGTTTACCCTTAATGCTTATGTTAAAAGTTGTCCACACTATTTAATAAAATGGTATAAATGTCAACACACATATTTTGAGTGTGCCAATATTTTCGGAGTATGCAAATCACATTTTTTTATAATCTTATGTTTTTCATGTGTGAATAATAACTTCTAGAAAAAAGAAGTATTAATTATAATCTAACGAGTATTTTCTCAAAATTTGTGTACATAACTGATCTTTAAATAACTTTGGTCCCACATGTTTATTCATAGTGATTTGTTCCAAAAATCAAATGTGGTCCAAATTACCCTCCCAAGATGGGTCTCAGTACCAATTTCTAACAAAACAATGTGTTGAATTTCTTGGCCATACGCCTTTGACTTGAGCATCTCACCTTCCTTCACATATACAACATTCAATCGACCTATAAATTCAATTAAGTTTCAAACGTTACATAAAAATGATATAGCATTACTTAAATGCCACCATTCAAATCGAAAACGACCTAAACAAGACTATATTGTACTTTCTCAACACTACCACTAGATTCTATTTTAAAAACCAGTTTAGCTTAACAATATGGGGAAGATGTTTCACACGCAAGTGTAACAAGTTTTTAATTTATACTTTTCAGCTTATATTAAATGTTCATTTTAAATAATTTTAGTTTTTTTTTAACTTTGAATTTAAATATGTTTATACGTGTATATAATTTGATGTAACGTATATACAACGATTGTGTTTTGAATGTACTTTTTATTAATATTATTTTTAGCAAATATTATATAATGTAAAAATCATTATTTTTTGTCAAAATTTAAAAAGTAAGATTTAAAAAATTAAATATGAACATTTAATATGAGACGAAAAGAGTATATTTTAAAGTAAGCAGATTTTTACAAGTAACTTAAAAGCTTGCTACGTTATATCAAAATTAAGATAGAGATGAGATATGTATAAAAACATGATTTAATAAAAAAAAAATGATTAATCTCTATTATTTATTATTCATTAAACAATAAAAAAAAATTCTACTTCTTTTCAAAAGAATATATCTTTCAGATGGTAAGTCGTCGAACTACAAGAGATACGATAAATCGTCGGATTACAAAAAATACACCATCGAGACGAGTATAATCTTACCTTTCCGTTGTGTGGAAAATTAATGCAAATGTGGGATATGGTCAGACTTGTAAATGGATTTGGAGGTTGGGAGTGTACACTCGTTAAGTCCCTGACCTCCTTGGACTCAATATAGTAGTTTGTTGATGATGGTTTCCATCAGTGGGTAGATCATCATCAGTGGGTGGGTTATATCCATCAGTGGGTAGAAATCTTTGTAACCTCTTTGATAGTTTATAGAGGAGTTTACGATTGACTTAATGACCATGATTATGGTCATATAACCACTACGTATTCATGTGAGAAATAATGAGATTAATTGGCCGATTAATACTCATCATTCTTTTGACCTTGAGTTACATTCTTAGGAATGGTATCCCTATTAATAGGGATAACACTTGCATGAAGAAACACACAGAAAACAAGAAATACTTGAACGCATAGGATTCTTGATTCGTGCCTAAAACAAAAACAAACATTTGGTTTTATCCCAAGGAGGTATTCGTGTTAACCCAGGAACAGGGTCGAATAATCTTCTTTGGAAAGTGATACACGACTTCAAGTGATACCCGGTAACCATTCATTGGTACGTAGTTAGGCTATTGATTATCTTTACCATGTTGGAACGAATAAACCCCAACAATCAAAGAAGATTATTTTGTGATAATCAATGGTGGCTGCAATGAAGCATATGGTGGCTAATTTCTCCAATCTGTACAAGTTTGAAGGGGTTGATTTCAAGAGATGGCAAAAGAAGATGCACTTTCTTCTTTCTACCATGAACGTGGTGTACGTGCTGAAAACTCCTATTCCTGATGGTGGTGATGATGCTACCTTGGAGGACATGAGGAAAATGAGCAAATGGGAGAATGACGACTATGTGTGTCGTGGAATTATTCTCAATGGTATGTGTGATTCTTTTTTTGATATTTACCAAAGTTTTGAATCTGGTAAAGAACTATGGGATTCCTTAGAAGCTAAATATATGGTTGAGGATGCATCAAGTAAGAAGTTCCTTGTGAGTGATTTCACAAATTACAAAATGACTTATTCAAGACCAATCATGGAACAATACAATGAACTTCTTGGAATACTTGGTAGATTTACACAACATAAAATAAACATGGATGAGACCATTCAGGTCTCTTGTGTCATTGACAAACTACCTCCTTCTTCGAAAGATTTCAAGAAAACCTTGAAACATAAGAAGGATGAGTTAACTCTTGTTTAGTTGGGCTGCAAAACCCGCATAAAAT
Source organism: Glebionis coronaria (assembly GCA_025667525.1). Taxonomy (NCBI): domain Eukaryota; kingdom Viridiplantae; phylum Streptophyta; class Magnoliopsida; order Asterales; family Asteraceae; genus Glebionis; species Glebionis coronaria. The sequence goes on from CM046876.1 coordinate 354,545,808, forward strand.
ATCTTAGAACATTTAATATATGAAAACACGGATAAATTAAAACTTTACGATTAATTTATATATGACACGTGTCATGAACATTTAATGTAAGTATTACGTATATTAATTAATTGCGACAAGTATTACGTAAGTTATTATTTATTATTATCTCATAATAAGTATTTACGTATAATACTTAAAACACAACAACAAATAAAACACGAGATTAAAACATGAACACACATGACATTTTTAGTTAAACACGAAAAATGAAAACCTTATGAAGGGGTGTTTGGCCGGAGGTCCAAAAAGAAACAAGAGAAGGGCTTGGCCCGGCCCATTAACCAGTATTAACTAATAAACAAAATATGTCTAGGATTTTTATAAATCACTTTTAAAGAAACTTAACAAAAACCCTAGCCTCCTTGTTTCTCTCTCTCTTGGTCGCGTCACCCTCAAGAACACAAGGAATGAGTTGTTTGATCTATGTTTAATTTACAATATATGTTCGTGTTCTTAATCCTAAATTAATACACGCTTTTGGTATCTCTTAAATCCTTAATCTTTTATTTTTATTTTTCTTTTATTCATGAATTAGTAAACCAAATAAGAACATGTAATTAAAAAGGTTAAAAACATGGAAGGATTCGGAATTTAGGTTGGTTTTGGTACGGTTGTCACGCAAACCAAGAGTCGAATGACTTTCGGTGGGGTTTGTCTCGGCCAGCCGCACCCTTACTTGGGGCGGTGGTTATTTCTTGTGACCGGTCGCAACACCAAACACCCCAATCAGGGGCTGGTTTGGCTTGGTAGTGGCAAACTGAGAGCCTATGGCTCTCGGTGGGCGACTGTTGCACGCAGGGGGAAACCAACAAGCAGCAGGGTCTGCGTTGGTTGTGTAGTGGCAAGCCACAGCCTTTCGGCTGTGGTGATTGCTGTTGGGTCGCGCCGAAGTCGAGACCTCAAAGTCTCGGTGTGGCGTTGTTGTTGGGCTCGAGTAGAACCGAAACACACACATGGTGTGTTTGGTTAATTTTTGCTAAAATACTTTTATGTTTTATTTAATTATTTAATTACATTAAATAATGCATGTATAATAAAATTAGTTAAAACAAGGACTTATGATATGATTATTTAATATAATTATCATAACATAAAAACATGGTCATTTATTTAAATACCTATAGGTTATAATAATTATTACAATAATTATTCATGGCATGAGTTCATGTTACATTTAATTAATTAAGAACTTAGCTTAATTTATTTATTTCATTTTAACCAAGGTTTAATTAAATTAATAACATACTTTAATTTAATAATATAATAATCAGTAAAGATAAAATTTAATTAATATAATCATGTTATATTATTAATTAATTAATTACTTATAAAATCATGTATTATATTATTAATTAATAATCATTATGTTATGATTAAGTATTTAATATTAATCAACTTTACTATATATTTATATTTATTAATCATGGCTTATAATATATGCTTATTAAACCATAGGTTATATCATATACTTATTTAATAAGCTTATTGCTATTTATGGAAACATACGAATTATGGAAACTTTCTATTTTTGGAAACTTACTAATTATAGAAACTTTCTATTTTTAAAAACTTACTATTTATGGGAACTTGCTATTTTTGGAAAGTTACTATATATGGAAACCTGTTTTTTTGGAAAGTTACTACATATAGAAACCTGTTATTTTTAGAAAGTTACTCATTTTTGATAAAACAAGTACAATAACCCATAAAACATGAAATACACTAATCAAGAACACATGAAACACTAAGAAACACATGATAAAACATGAAATAGTAAAACAAGTCAAGAACATGTAAAACAAGACAAGAACAAGTAAAACAAGTTAAGAACACGTCATGTAAACTAATAATCAGTAAATATACGTTAAACAAACAACTCATTCATGTCCCTTTTATTATGTAGCACTCGTGAAGTCGGAGTAGATCTTCCGTTTTCATCCTCATTTCCATTACCGGGCATAAGGTACGGATATTCCATCTTTTAGTAAGGACATTCTCTTCCTATATTTAGAATTCCCCGTTTGCAGCCATCTATTTTCCCCAGTAGTTTAAATTAAACTTTTCAGTAATTACTATGATTATCATTTTAAACTTCCTGAGCTATATACATGCATGTCATGTTTCACCTAGTTATGGAGGTACCATAACCATAACACTTGAGGCACCAGTGTTATGACTCTTCCTCGGTGAGAGTGATTGCTCGTGGCGTCTCTTTCAGTTATTTGCCCTTTTATATTATTATCATGTGGGGCGAATGGGTGCATCCTAGTACATGTTTAGTAGATTACAAGGTAATTGTGGTGTGTGCTTTACATGCGTTACATGGAGCTGATCCCTCCACCCAGACTATTATAATTAGAGGCAACCCCTCTAATTGCATGACGAGGTCACCCCTCTATGTATTCATGCACGTTGATACCTTCATGACCTGTATGGGCTCTTGGGCATTTAAAAAACCGTTTTTATGAAATAAACATAAGTCTTTTCAGATATAAACCAGTTTATAAAACATACTCCAGGTTTTTCTAAGACTTACATTATTCCGCTGCACTTATATTTCATACTTTACTTATGTTTATGTTATTCGTATCATTGTCATATATTCGTGCACTGAGCGTATTGCTCAGTCGTATTTTCTTTCCATGTCTCCATACAGCAGGTACTAAAGGGCAGAGTTAAGCAATCAAGAGTACGTGCATTAGGATGGAGGCTCCCTTGACTTCATTTCTTTTAATGAATTTATTTACTTATGCTTTGTTGGACATTGTTTAGTCCTTATTCTACATTCTTTACTTATGCATTGTGTGTGAGCTTATGTTTGGAACCGATGTTAGTTTCCGGTTTCCTTTATGGTAATTAATGTTTTTAAGACATTTACCTTGCATGCTTTGATGACACGTCATAATTATCATGTAACGGTCCACTTGTCAAAGTGGAGTGTTACAGTTATGGTATCAGAGCCAAGGTTTCGACCTGTAGGCTCAAAAATTTTACCTGTGACTAGTGGGTAGTCACCAGGATCTTCCTAAACTGACAGTAAATTTCATTTCATGTATCATTGTTTTCTTTAAGTTTTTGACTAAGTAAGGGTTGATACGGGATTGACCATACTTAGTCGCATGTGGTTTTATTCGAATTTTGTTTTGTGGCCTGAACCATAGTCGTCCACCTTTGCGAAAGCTAGTTTTCGTTGGCTATGCCTTCATAAATTCTTGCATGCATCTCTTATGTTTATCCTATGTTTCTAACATATTAATCATTCTATTTTCTTATTTGAAACTGTCACATGGTTAACACACGCACCAACGAGGAACTTGTTGCAACTGTCAATGCAGCTTTGCACAAGCTATGCTCCCTCAAATCCGAAATCAAATTCAGAATGAGTATCAGGCTCATCAGAATCAGAATCAGAATAATCCTCCTCCTCCTACACCTGTCACACTCCACACATGGCTAGAGAGATTCAACAAGCATAATCCTCGAGCATTCGAGAAGGCTGAGGTTTCGTCTGATGCTGAACACTGGATCTCGCACATGTAGAAGATCTTCGATGCCATGGGTTGTGATGGGGTGTACAAGGCACGGTTGGCTTGCTACAAGTTTGAGGGCAATGTGTTAGCATGGTGGAGAGCGTACAAGCAGACCAATTGAGGTGATGCATGGTTGTCTACTTTGACATGGGATCATGTCACAGAGTTGTTCTGTAATCAGTTCTTCCCTAGGGCTGAGCAACAACGACTAAAGAGGGATGACCATGCTATTCGTCAGAAGATAGGTGAGAACAGCACGGAGTTCATGCATAGATTTCTCAGGTTAGCTGGATTTATGGGCGCTGCTGCTGGTACAATTGAGGAGCAAGCGAAGCATTTCTGTTGGGCTCTAATAAATGACTTTTTGCATATTTGTGTACTTGTACTCGTTTGTTCTCAGTGTCTAATCGAATTGATCACGGTTTAAAGTGGACTTATCGGTTTTGGTCACTAAAAGGGGGAGCTTTTGGTTATCTATTTTAAATTAAAATGACAAATTAACAAAACTAAGATTAAACGAAATAAAAAGGTAATAAAATTAATTAAAAACTTAATTAAAAGTAAATTCGAAAATAAAATGAGATAAGACAATTTAAAATTAAAGTAGACAAAAATGGTGAGAAAGAAATACACTTCGAAAAACAACTAAGTAAAATAAAACAAAGTAATTTGATCCGATCACAATCTAGATCGCAACACACTATCTTGGCCTACGATCTCACCCTTCGATCGCACCAGGGATCGCAGCGTGCTATCGAAATATGGGTCGCAGTCAACGATCGTACTCGAGATCGCAACTCAGATCGGAACCCAGATCGTAGCCCACGATCGTAACCTAGCGATCGTAGTCCTTGATCGTGACAACCAGAATCCAAACCTAGTCGTAGTCTTCGATCGCACCCTTCGATCGCAACACGCGATCGTAGTATGGATCGTAGTATGTGATCTCAACTGTTATCACAGTCTGTGATCGTAGTATGTGATCGAAGTATTTGATCGCAAGTAGAAACCCTAAGGCTTATGCGATCACAATACTCGATCGAAACAAGTAAAACCCTTGCAAATATTAAGATGGAATGTAAAATGATAATGAGCAAAAACCAAATAAGCACTTTCTTAAAAAGCACTCACCCAAAACTTAACCAACTCAACAATAAGAAGGACTAAATAAGCACGTATGAAAAACATTCAAAACACTAAATAAGCAAGATTTTTAAAATACACTTTTAAAAAGATTAAACTTTTGAAAACACTTAAAAGGAAATAAGTTAAACACGAAATAAGTAAAATCGCAATAAGCTAAAACCTTAAATCGTTTAAAAACATTGATAAGAACAAAAAGATGAAAACTTTAATCAAATAAGCACCAAGATGAAACAAGTTACTTACTTTGAACCGAATCAAAATCAAGATTAAAACACGAAAGGTAGAATAAGATAGATTGTGAAAAGCTTGAATTTAAACATGGAGATTAAAGATTATAATACAAGATTAAAGTGAAAAACTTAGAACTTAAAATAAAATGAAAGACATCTAGAGAGAGAAAGTAGAGCACCTACCTCTCTCTAAAGATATGAACTAAAAATAAAAATGACTAACTCCCTAAAATGAACTTTTAGGGGAGTATTTATAGGAGAGGAGGGGTGTGGTGTGTTGCTTGGTTCTTTCTTCCTTTTGTCTTCTCGTCTTTTTAAATGACTCGTCTTTCTCGACTTTGTCTCGGGATTAGTCGAATGATAAAATGAACTTGTCTTCTAATTTTCTTCTTTTAGTAGACTTGGTTCTTTGACTTCGTCAAACTTCCGTCTTTAGACTTTTTCTTCGATAAATCTTCAGAATAGGCCTTTGACTTCCGTTCTTCTTGCACTTTTGATCTTTTGACTTCGTCTTTTGTCTTATTCTTCGATAAAAGCCCGTGAAAGCCCGTGTTTTCTTCCTTTTTCATATTTTTGTCCTAAAACACAATAAAAACACAAACCACGCCTAATTCTGCCTTTTACGACATTAAATACACGTTTTGGTCTTGTTATTATTATAAATAAGTGGTAAAAGGATAAGTGTTTTCACACTTATTAAATCCCCTACACTTGACCATTTTAATGCCCTCATGCAATTCATTATTTTCAAAGCATAGTTTACATTTTCCATCATAATTAACCTACATTGGCCTTTATTAATTACTAGAAAATCAGGAAACCAAAAAGATAGAAAATTACAAAATGCTAGAAGGAAGAATAAGTAAAGAGATCGAAGACTTACATTAGGGCTTTTGTTGTCATAAATGTTTATCACCCTCAAGTTTCACGTTCCCCACACCAAGCTTAGAAACGAGATCATTGTTATTATAAGTTAGTAAGCTAACACTCACTCATGTGGCTCAATTATTCGCTTAGACTCCCTTATTCCTAGGTGTATCTCTTATATTTTATTATTGTCTTGAATTATCACAAGGATGCATTGTTGACTTATTTCGATAGTTTATTTAGGCTGAAAATAAAGTAGGACGATTTAATCAATAGTTAGCTAAACGACAAAATATTTTAAAACTGCTTCTTGGGACCTCATAAAGTTCATATCTTGGCATAACTCGCTTTACGATTTGAGACCTTTCTCGGACCGATATTTGGCATTGACTTCATACTTCGAATCTTGAGAGACGTTCTTGGAATTATGGTCTTCTCTTCATAATAGGAATTTGTAACACCCCCAAATTTTATACAATTCAATACAGTGGAAGACTCGTTGGTGTTACGGGATAGCACATTACTCACATCATAGACAACGCATAAAAATAGCGTCGTTTATTAATAAAGCATTTCCATTCATAAATATCAAAGTTACATAGGTCCCAAGTCATTGTATTTCATACAGGTTTTACAAAGCATTTGAATGGAAATTATTATTTAAGTGCGGGCCATAAATTCTTGTCGTCTTCCCGAGAATTACCTTCAAGTACCTGAGACAAAACATGTTAAAAGAAAAGGTCAGCGAAAACGCCGAGTGAATTCATAGAGTTTAATGAAATCCATCAATATAACATCGGTATAAAATTACTACCGAAAATCATTTTGTACAAATCTTTGTAATAGGCCATAAAATAGCCAAAGTCATTTTATACAAATCCTTATCAAAAATCATAATATAGGCTTTCGACTTCAAAATCATTATACGAACCATTGTCGTTAAAAACATCATACAGTACGTTTTATAACGTTGTATAGATTGAATAAAAACCGTTATATGAATATGGTTATGTAAAACCAAAACACGAACATAAAATCAATAATAAGACCCCGTATTGCTAGTCAGGCAATTCATTGTAATTCAGTGTGTACAGCAGTATTTCATTATTTCTGGATTATTATAAGCCGCATGACATTGTTACCTTACTACAACAAACAACGGGTAGCTAACCCGAAACTCATTTGCCCATCTAAATTAGCGTGTCGTCACAATAATCACGCTTGTGTAAATCTTCTCATACATAAATTCGCTTACCAATCAATGTGGCACGACGGGGATCAACCGTCAAGGCGCGAACTGGGGTGATCGTCCCCAAATAGTACTATTATATGCATAAGCGTCTACCAAATCCCGGTAGTTCACAATTCATGCTAATGGGACTTTTAGTGACATAACCAAACTTTAATAATCCATTCATTTCATCTATCGGGTCATATAATCATATAACGGGTCATACAATCATTCGGGTCCAAATCAATAAACAAACAATCGGGACAAATGGTGTCCTATTTTATAAAAACTAACATGTTATCAACCTCGCGGGTTTATAAAACATTTCATAAAAACATTTAAAAGAGTGCGAGGCTATGAACTCACGTTGATTGGGGAAAGGCGGTAATCGGCAATTCGGATGTACGGTACGTGCTTCAATTACGGAAACCTAGAAAATAATACTCGTCTTAGACTTTTGTCCAATGACTTTATCAAAATAACAATTATGTATATATATGATGACTTTATATATATGATGATGATCAAGTGGGTTTATACATTTTTACTCATTCATTATAGTGTTTATGTGTTGGTAACATTTTTATACTAGTTTTACTAGTTTTACTTATTTACATGTTTTAGGCCCAATAAGCCTATTACAAGCCCAATAATTTATATTAGTCCATTTTACACTTTTATTATCAGTATTATGCTTTTCATGTTGGGCCCAATTGGGTTAAGCCCAATAACTAAGTTATAAGTGTTTTACCAAATTAGTCGGGTTTATTGTCCATTAAGGCTACTTTGGCCCGTTAATGTCTATATGTTGTAAAGCTCGGGTTTTACCGGTTTTTACTTGTTATATATTTATACATCAGTATGTGAGTTTATAAAAGTTTATATTAGACGGGTCCAACCGTCTAAGTTTTATTTAACAAAAACGTTAATCTTTCGGTTTTAGCCGAAAAGACGTAAAACTTAGTATATAGTTTTATAACTTGGAAAAACATTTATACTTGTAATTTATATAACATGTCCCATTTTAATATCAATATTTATATAACTCTTTTATTATAATTATTATCCACTAGTGGGTTTTATATATTTATATATTTTATATAAATTTTGAGTGTTTATATTATATATTATTTATACAAAATCAGTCCCAAAAATCTAGTTTACTAAAATGGTCATATCTAGAGTTCTACATGGAGATAGAACCCCAAATTTTTATCACAAAAACTACATGATATGTGCTTCATTTTATTCCTATAGCTACTGATGAATCAACCTCTAAGTATTTTATAAAATTCGTCCAAAACAGTGTAGTCAGATTTGCACTCTAAACTTGTTTTGATCATATCTCACTCATTATAATGATTCCATTGTATGGCCAACTCTCACATGTGTACAAGACTCATAGCTTACTGTATATTAATTTATTCAAGCCATTTTATCAGTTTATCATAAGATTTTTTACTGTTTTATACAGCCATCATTTTAAGCATGATTTTAACCTTGTTAGCTATGGTTTTTCATCTCTTTAATCATATTTATCAACACTTGATCCCCACACAACATTTTTATCATCATATATTCATCATATACATATACAATAAGAAAGAAAATACATGATTACATAATCAAAATAACAAGAGGATGGGAAGAACAATCTTTATACCACCAAGATTATGTAGGTTGTGATCAAGACATGGATTTTGATCACACAACTTGTGATAAATCAACACCAATCTTCAAGGCCACCATTACTTGTAAACTTTATGTAGAAATCAGCCCTTGGACATCATCAAATCACCTCCTTGGATGTTAGAATCACCACCAATCAATATAGCTTCAAAAGGTTTTCATCATATATGTGAATAACACAAGATATTGTGGTTAAAATTGATCAAATGGGGTGTTTTTGGGTTGAGTTTGGACGGCAAAGACAAGAGAGAAAGAGAGGATTTTTGGTGGTTTTGCATGTGTTGAATGTGGAAGTGGTTTGTGTGAGTGGTTTTGATATTGGTAGCTAGTTTACAAAGTTAAGCAAGACATGTGTCTTGCTTACTTTGTAAGATTGACACCTAAGGGTGTGGTTAGCTTGTTAGCCGTCCCATATTGGGGGTGGGGCAAAAGTGGTTTTGTCTCATCCCCAACTATTTACGGGTATTCCTCGATTCTAGTTTTCTCGATTTGCGTGCCCTCGGGTCATTTTACGAAAAACGTTTTTTTATAAATTATGAATCAACGGCACAAAACGAATCTAATAAAAATTGTCTCATCAAAAACGGAGTTCAAAAACGTAAATACGTAATCCTAAGGTTTCCGGTTTAGTCGTAAAGGACGTAAAATTAAAATCGTAAGTCCTAATCTCTTCTCGTAAATTTGTGAGTTTATGAACCAACACAAATTTAAAATTCCAAAATAATATTCACGGATAAATTTATTTTCTGAAATGTCGGACTGTCACCAAAACGGTGTATGTAAACGTAAGCACGTGACGTAGAATCCTCCGGTTTAGACGTAGTCGATGCTACTTCAAGATGTAAACCCAAATTTCTTCCCAAAAATAAGTGAGTTCATAATATAACATTAAAATAATGTTTTTAAATCATATTTGAAAATAAAATATCAACCATAAATTGACGGATTGTCAAAGCATTTACCCCTAAACAGGATCTTTGTCCTCAAAGATCATCTTATCTTACTACTCGCTTCTTATAGAGTTAAAGCCATGTGGGTATTTCCTACATATTCGGTCTTTTCTCACAAGTGTAATTCATTACAATACGCGAGTTTCATCAAACATAACTGCGGGAATAAGATCAGGCTTAATGTTGACTTACTTTCTCTATCCATGATGTTCACGGGTTTTTGATGAATGCAACTTTTCGCCGATCTAAACTTTATCAAGAAGTGATCAGATTCTCACTTGATAGACATTTTATCAAGTTCGATATACGAAACATAATTCACGCAGCTCTTGAAGTCCTAGGGTAGATCCAACTTATATGCCTTTCAAACCAATCTTTTACATCATCTCAATGGTCCAATACAACGGGGACTTATATCCCATGATCTTTCAGATCATCAATTCATTTTTCCATGGTTAAAATTTTTGGCATAACTTCGCTACCCATCCGGCACTTCAAGATCTACATTTCATATTCACATAACCTCCTGCCCACTACTGGCAGTCAATAATCAGATCCTAATTTCACCAATCATTTCAAATCTCGCGGGTCGGGTATTTTGTAAGGTTAGGTTCGCCATCATATGAAACCTTAAACCTAAAAGATATGTCCAACTCACAGTAGGTGTATGTCGGATGTCTTCATCCCAACTCCTACTTACAGATGCTCTAATAATTAGATACAAACAAGATTCGATCTTGATCCTAATACGATAATTATCAATGATAATCTCTCCAAAGGAAAACGATTTTACAGTTTATTACCAAAGGTCAATCATTCAAACATAAAACAGCACTTATAGTATTTTGTATCGTTACTTTACCTCGTCCCTTCGATTGGGGTGGTAAACAGTACTCTCATCAAGATTCGTTCTCAATGACTTCTGAGCAAATCTCTAGAAATTCGATGCGAAGCGAGGATCTTGATAGAGATGATCGATACAGGCACACCATGTTTACACAACTCTTTTAAATACAAAAGAGTCAATTTCTTTATCGAGAATTTATCATTAACTAGAATGATATTAGTAGATTTGGTCAGTCTGTCGACGATGACCCAAATCGAATCAAATTCAGATGATGACCTTCGCAATAGTTAGATGTTTACTAATGTATGAGGCGATGTCTGCCTTCATATTTTGCCATCAGTACAACTTCTTCAGATAAAGATACATTTAGTCAGAAATGACATGAATAGAATACTTAATCTTACGAGATTCCAACATAACTAAATCTCAAAATCTCCATATTTAGACAACCACAAGTGGCCTTTTATACATTTAACGCCATCGGCTTCTCAGTTCTAATGGTTCACATTAGCCGCGAACCTCGTTTTATTATCTATATTATCCTTTTTACAAACATCGTTTATTTTTATATTGTTCGGCAATTTATTTTGCACAGTCATTATTAAGAAACACATCCTAATTGATTCTTTATCCTTTCTATATAATGCGTCAGTATCTACATTCACCTTCCCTGATGAAATAATTATTATGACCACAATTTACTCAGAAATTCTTTCTTCATATTTTCTAAGTTTTGGTTTCGTCTCAGCTATTATCTTTATTAGTTTCGCTCAATCCGACGTTTAAAGCGTCGATAATTATTACAAGTAATTAAATAATAAATATTTAACTTTTTATGAAACGTAAACGTAAAAGTTTTTAAATTTTCTCAGTTTGTCCAATTATATAAAAATGTTCAAAATAAATTTGAATTTAATTAACACAATTTTTGTTGATTTATCAGAAATAATTAGTAAGATCCGTAAATGTTCGAAAAATCTTTGTTTATACTTTTGTCAAAATTTTCTTAGTTGAAAACCAAAAAGTGTCGTTTCAAATTTCAAGTTATGGTTTAAATGTTTTCCTCAATTTCGCTTAGGTTTTCTTGAGGTATGCACAAACATTTACCCATAAACAGGAGTTTAGTTAAATGTTTTGTGTATAAGGGAATAATTTCTTAAAAATCCTTTGTTAAAACATTTGTCAAAACATATTTGCACTTTATTTTTGGTAAAACCCAAAGTCTTAAAAGGGCTCTAATTTTTGAAGAGTCAATATAGATTCAATTATCTTATTAATCACACAGTCAATTAATGTAAAGGATTAAGTCTCTCATCACATGTTAAGTATTTAAGGTACAAGTTTTTATTGTTCGGTAAATTTAGGGCAATCTATAAATAATTACTTACTCCTTTTTATACTTATAAACGAACAAATGGTCCTTAATGATCACAAGCATGAAATTATCAAATTACAACCTACACACGTGATTCACCAAATTTATGGATGCTACATGTGTATTAGTCAATCCAAACGACATCACGTGAAACTCATAATGTTCATTACAAGTACCGGATGTAGTGATTGGAATAGATAATCTTTTTCGCGGATGCGAAATTGATGATAACCATGCCGAGGATCAAAATTCTTAAAACATACGCTAGAACCTTGTAATTAATCGAACAATCTATCATCTTGGGTAGTGGATATAGATTTTAATCGTCAATTTACTTAGTTCACGGTAATCAATAAACATAAGGAATGATAACACCATAGCTCTTCATGATGACGAGCTTGGTAGAATAAAAGCTTTCTCCGACAACTCTCTCAGTTGTACGGTAATTCTTTTAATTTAGATGGTGCTGACGTACCCAGTACACAAGCCACAGGTGCAGCACCGGGAATATAATCAATACCAATTTCAACTTGCCTTAATGGCAAAAGTCTAGGTAATTCACCAACAAATACCTCCTAAAGTTTCAGATAACGAAAACATCTTTTAATAAATTTACTTTAAGTTCTTTCTAGATTACAAGATCTATGATCAGTTTATAATCATTCATGGTATAATTTCAAGTCTAAATGCAGGATATGGTCATCCATCAAGAATTATTTAGATCACTTTTGATAATCAACATCTTATCATTTAGGGGAATTCTACTCGAGTTCCCATCAATTAAGACAATGTCGTCATGTCATAATCAATCAATCCATTCTACTGGCACTATTAACTTCCAGTTTCATTGTCGTTGACAAGATGTGAATTTCTCAAAAGACTAATAATAACTCATAATCCTTCACAAGTTCAAGGATATCTGGAGACATAACTAACCTTAAAAGAGTAAGGTCAACGCATAATCTACGCGGGAGAATTTCAATTCAGATACAGACGAAAACATTTAACGAATATGAATATATCCATGTTTTCATAATTTGAGTACGCATTCGAAAGCTCCTCGGATCGTTACCCAGGTCATTCAAATGAAATCAAATCAAAAGAAATGATAGGAACGTCGATACATCCAGTCGGGTATCAACACTTGGTAATCAGACACTTTTCCAAAGAATCTCGCCACGGGAGAATTGGACAAGAAGGGAATATCAATTGTCAAATAAGACAAGTTCCACAAATGAGTAAATTCGACTCAGAAGAATAAATACTACGGGCACATATGTAGGTATCCCTAACAATATGTCCCTAATTTGCACTTCTTGCAGATCTCATAAAATTTAATCTTTCCCAACTTCAAAGAAAATGTAGTGTTTATTAATCAATTTTATGGTGACTACTAATCAGCCTTGCATGGTCCATTCCAAATTGTATGTAGGCGCGCAACTATATACAATTTCAAGATTACCGATGCAATACTCAGTTCGTCAAAATTTTATCATCATGTTTATAATAAAAACATTTTCATGCTTAATTCTTAAATAAGAATCAAGAATAATATTACAAAGAATTTATTTGTTATGAAAACAATTAAGTTTTCCAAGGTGTTTTATAAACAACTTTATTTCGATAACAATCACTTATAAATCTCACTTTGAATAATCCTTATAGTGATGAAAATTCAATTTTCTCAAAGGATACTGTTTAGCCAAAGAGTGATGAAGAGTTGTTCACCAAGAACTAACTACAATATAATAGGAAATGAGCTTAGCCAAATAATCATGAGGTTCATGACCTCGATGGCACTCAAAAAGAATAATCCACAACGTAACTCAAATCGAGATGAGTACTTGTTCAATGGTTGCATCACTAATGCGAGCATTAGGAAGATGCAAGAAAAGATAGATATCATCGATACATGTAGAATTTAGCAATCAAAGGTAGTCTTTTCATTAATCACAAACAAGTCAAAATTGTACCGTAACACATTACGTGTCACTATGTCATACAATTCCAAGAACTCATCCTACCAACTGATGTCTCAGTTAAGTTAGGGATTTTTAAAAGATACCACAATGAATACTAATCTACAAGAGTCATTAGGTGTTCCACCTGTCCCAGAAGATCCATCGGTCTCAATTCAGAAGAAGATTTCTTCAATTTATTTCTTGGACACTGGGCATCCTCGTTAGTGGACAATGGCCTAGGAACAACACTTAACACGAATCAACAATCAATTAAAACCTTATAATTCAATCACAGGACTTAACGGATTCCTCTTAACAATCTCATATTCCATATAAGTTAAATTTTACTTTTATTCAAGTTGCAGCCAAATCATACTCAATTCGATATCCTACCTCATTCTCCAATACTTTCAACCTTATTTTTAGACCTTAACAGGGCAATAAAAGCTCGATATGAACAAAACTTAATTTCCAATCCTATAGCTCCTTACAACAATAGTTATCAAATGAGTCACTAGTATGAAATGACTCGATCATTCAATTAGACTTCTCGGAAAGGTACTAGTGGCATGAGGCTTTTGGGTAATGGTTCCAATGACAGCCTCAAGTGCAACATTCAACCTTTCGATTTCAATTTAAGAATTGGGTGACAACGAATCAGATGACACCTTTCCAGGTGGTAATGTTTTGTCAAACTCCACTCCATAAGGAAAGATCGTCATGACATCGATATCAGATTTAATCTCGGCAATTCTTCTTCAATATCACAATCAACTAATATCTACATTTCTACGAATATCAACCATTTGTTGGGATCATAAATATCCACAACTTGGTTTAGATCTAGGATAGCTAGAATTCCTACGAGAATAGCTTCGATTAATTTACTAGGGGATTTAGGGTTCCTTGTGACAATCTACGTCGTATAAATACCTCGTATAAATATAGAAATAATCATCAAACAATCATGTAATCAAATTACATCATTTGTATATATATAATACAAGTTATATATGTATTAAAATAACACTTCTCATTTTGGCCTTGTCGGTAACTCGGGAATTCTTTGGCACCGTTATAGTCAAAATATTTTTAGACATTTTGAGAAAATGTTTATAGTTAAAAGATTTGAAATGTTTTATTCAAAACCTTGGTTTTAAAAATCTTTCGTTCTCTATAACGAGAGCTCTAGTACCAAACTGTAACACCCCCAAATTTTATACAATTCAATACAGCGGAAGACTCGTTGGTGTTATGGGATAGCACATTACTCACATTATAGACAACGCATAAAAATCGCGTCGTTTATTAATAAAGCATTCCCATTCATAAATATCAAAGTTACATAGGTCCCAAGTCATTGTATTTCATACAGTTTTTACAAAGCATTTGAATGGAAATTATTATTTAAGAGCGGGCCATAAATTCTTGTCGTCTTCCAGAGAATTACCTTCTAGTACCTGAGACAAAACATGTTAAAAGAAAAGGTCAGCGAAAACGCCGAGTGAATTCATAGATTTTAATGAAATCCATCAATATAACATCGGTATAAAATTATTACCGAAAATCATTTTGTACAAATCTTTGTAATAGGCCATAAAATAGCCAAAGTCATTTTATACAAATCCTTATCAAAAATCATAATATAGGCTTTCGCCTTCAAAATCATTATACGAACCATTGTCGTTAAAAACATCATCCAATACGTTTTATAACGTTGTATAGATTGAATAAAAACCATTATATGAATATGCTTATGTAAAACCAAAACACGAACATAAAATCAATAATAAGACCCCGTATTGCTAGTCAGGCAATTCATTGTAATTCAGTGCGTACAACAGTATTTCATTATTTTTGGATTATTATAAGCCGCATGACATTGTTACCTTACTACAACAAACAACGGGTACCTAACCCGAAACTCATTTGCCCATCTAAATTAGCGTGCCGTCACAATAATCACGCTTGTGTAAATCTTCACATACATAAATTCGCTTACCAATCAATATGGCACGACGGGGATCAACCGTCAAGGCGCGAACTGGGGTGATCGTCCCCAAATAGTACTATTATATGCATAAGCGTCTACCAAATCCTGGTAGTTCACAATTCATGCTAATGGGACTTTTAGTGACATAACCTAACTTTAATAATCCATTTCATTTCATCTATCGGGTCATATAATCATACATCGGGTCATACAATCATTGGGGTCCAAATCAATAAACAAACAATCGGGACAAATGGTGTCCTATTTTATCAAAACTAACATGTTATCTCCCTCGCGGGTTTATAAAACATTTCATAAAAACATTTAAAAGAGTGCGAGGCTATGAACTCACGTTGATTGGGGAAAGGCGGTTATCGGCAATTCGGATGTGCGGTACGTGCTTCAATTATGGAAACCTAGACAAATAATACTTGTCTTAGACTTTTCTCCAATGAATTTATCAAAATAACAATTATGTATATATATGATGACTTTATATATATGATGATGATCAAGTGGGTTTATACATTTTCACTCATTCATTATAGTGTTTATGTGTTGGTAACATTTTTATACTAGTTTTACTTATTTACATGTTTTAGGCCCAATAAGCCTATTACAAGCCCAATAATTTATATTAGTCCATTTTACACTTTTATTATCAGTATTATACTTTTCATGTTGGGCCGAAGTGGGTTAAGCCCAATAACTAAGTTTATAAGTGTTTTACCAAATTAGTCGGGTTTATTGTCCATTAAGGCTACTTTGGCCCGTTAATGTCTATATGTTGTAAAGCTCGGGTTTCATCGGTTTTTACTTGTTATATATGTTTATACATCAGTATGTGAGTTTATAAAAGTTTATATTAGACGGGTCCAACCATCTAAGTTTTATTTAACAAAAACGTTTTTTTTTGTTTTAGCCGAAAAGACGTAAAACTTAGTATATAGTTTTATAACTTGGAAAAACATTTATACTTGTAATTTATATAACATGTCCCATTTTAATATCAATATTTATATAACTCTTTTATTATAATTATTATCCACTAGTGGGTTTTATATATTTATATATTTTATATAAATTTTGAGTGCTTATATTATATATTATTTATACAAAATCAGTCCCAAAAATCTAGTTTACTAAAATGGTCATATCTAGAGTTCTACATGGAGATAGAACCCTAAATCTTTATCACAGAAACTACATGATATGTGCTTCATTTTATTCCTCTATAGCTACTTATGAATCAACGTCTAATTATTTTATAAAATTCGTCCAAAACAGTGTAGTCAGATTTGCACTCTAAACTTGTTTTGATCATATCTCACTCATTATAATGATTCCATTGTATGGCCAACTCTCACATGTGTACAAGACTCATATCTTACTGTATATTAATTTATTCAAACCATTTTATCATTTTATCATAAGATTCTTTACTGTTTTATACAGCTATCATTTTAAGCATTATTTTAACCTTGTTACCTATGGTTTTTCATCTCTTTAATCATATTTATCAACACTTGATCCCCACACAATATTTTTATCATCATATATATATATATATATATATATATATATACAATAAGAAATAAAATACATGATTATATAATTAAAATAACAAGAGGATGGGAAGAACAATCTTTATACCACCAAGATTATGTAGGTTGTGATCAAGACATGGATTTTGATCACACAACTTGTGATAAATCATCACCAATCTTCAAGGCCACCATTACTTGTAAACTTTATGTAGAAATCAGCCATTGGACATCATCAAATCACCTCCTTGGATGTTAGAATCACCACCAATCAATATAACTTCAAAAGGTTTTCATCATATGTGTGAATAACACAAGATATTGTGGTTAAAATTGATCAAATGGGGTGTTTTTGGTTGAGTTTGGACGACAAACACAAGAGAGAAAGAGAGGATTTTTGGTGGTTTTGCATGTGTTGAATGAGGAAGTGGTTTGTGTGAGTGGTTTTGATATTGGTATCTAGTTTACAAAGTTAAGCAAGACATGTGTCTTGCTTACTTTGTAAGCTTGACACCTAAGGGTGTGGTTAGCTTGTTTAGCCGTCCCATATTGGGGGTGGGGCAAAAGTGGTTTTGTCTCATCCCCAATTATTTACGGGTATTCCTCGATTCTAGTTTTCTCGATTTGCGTGCCCTCGGGTCGTTTTACGAAAAACGTTTTTATAAATTATGAATAAACGGCACAAAACGAATCTAATAAAAATTGTCTCATCAAAAACGGAGTTCAAAAACGTAAATACGTAATCCTAAGGTTTCCGGTTTAGTCGTAAAGGACGTAAAATTAAAATCGTAAGTCCTAATCTCTTCTCGTAAATTTGTGAGTTTATGAACCAACACAAATTTAAAATTCCAAAATAATATTCACGGATAAATTTATTTTCTGAAATGTCGGACTGTCTCCAAAACGGTGTATGTAAACGTAAGCACGTAACGTAGAATCCTCCGGTTTAGACGTAGTCGATGCTACTTCAAGATGTAAACCCAAATTTCTTCCCAAAAGTAAGTGAGTTCATAATATAACATTAAAATAATGTTTTTAAATAATATTTGAGAATAAAATATCAACCATAAATTGACGGATTGTCACAGAATTTCTTCACTTGAAGTTTTTTTTTGAGAGATTCTTCATATTTGGACCACGACTTCTTCATTTTTCTCCAATCTTTATTTTGGATTTTGATATACAACGATCCGCCTCCTTTTAGGACTTGGATCTATTTATCCTCATACCTTGCTAGGGTCTTTTCGGATAGAATTCTCCATGATCATTAGGGGAGTATTTGCTTTTCGTCGTATGTCTCGATCCTTCATATTGATTTTTGATAAATGATTCTTCACATCACTTGGGATCTTTAGCAACAAAATGTAGCCCTCGTGCCTTGTTAGGGCCTTTTCGGACTCACCAATCTTCGCATCCCGCTTCAATAAGTTATGCCTTGGCTATGAACTCTAATTACTACCGAGTAACTTTTAAACGATCTTGGGCTAGAAGCTAAGTAACTTTTCAAATCGTACAACCTTACTTATTGCAATTATATTTATTAACAAGCGATGGGAGAAAAAGCTCATATTTAACTCACATAAATTCATGAAAGAATCCAAAACTTATAATTGACTCTATCATCTCTCGTTCTCCACAATTTAAAATCTCAAGGAATGAGACTCGTGGATGCTTAGCCAACTAAATCAAAATTTTGGGGTTTTAAGTCATTATAGGATCTTGCAACTTCTTAGACTTTTTCAAGTTTAGAATTCGCATTTTAAAGTTCCCGTGATAAACGACTTTCTAGGATAATTTATAGGAACTTGCGAAAAGTTCTTGTTCGTAACCCGTAAGATTTAAGACTTTCCCGTATTAAAGTTCCCTATATAAAAGCCTCGCAAAACTTGACTTAAACACGTTAGGGATACTAGCTAGAGTAAACTTGGATAAGTAAACTCGGGTTGAGTCAAAAGATTCATGACAGGACTAATATATCAAAGACATCTAAACTTATTAAAACCATTTTATTTAACTTTATTTTTCTCTTTTGACTTTATTTTTGAAATGAAATATATATATATATATACGATGCAAGAAAATAAAAGACGATAATTGAAAAATACTACTAGGCCAAAATAGATCAAAAATTTTGAAAAATGTCGAAAAATTAAATCTTCCGGTTTAAATGAGGACATATTCATGGAAAATCCCACTTAACTTCGATAGAAGTGCCCCTACACTTGATATAAACATTGTCCTCAATGTTTAAGCATGTGGGAGTAAATTCCCCTACACTTAGGACATTGTGCACTTTGTTTAAATTTTGCTAAGGAAAGGACAACTAAAGTGATTTCAATGTCAACATATAGGATATGAAATATTGAATCACAAGAGTTTAGGATAGAACCGGGAAGATGGGAAAACGGGATCACGGGTCGTCAAATATCATCAAAAGTGCTCTTTGAAAGCTTGAATCCCTGCACATCATAAGAAACAAGACAAAAAACACCTATGTAGCTCCCCCTACACTTATTATGAAAATGGGTAAAAAGGATAGATCATCAGGTTGCCTCCCGAGAAGCACTTGTTTTTGTTAACCGAGTCACGAGCCTGACTCACCCAGAACTAATTCAAGGGAAACGTGGTGAGGGATGGAATCATCTCATGAGAGATGTCCTCACCAAAGTAAAAATTAACACGTTGTCCATTCACTTTAAAATTTGGCCCATTTGGTTGTGATAACTCAATGGTGCCATAAGGGAAGACTTTGGAAACGGTGAATGGACCGGATCAACGGCTCTTAAGCTTGCCCGAAAAGATTTTCAACCGAGAGTTAAAGAGTAAAACTTGATCACCTATGTGAAACTCTCGGTTCTTAATCCTAGAATCATGAATGAGCTTGGTTTTCTCCTTGTAGATCAATGAATTCTCATAAGCCTCATTCCTCAGTTCATTAAGCTCATTGAGTTGGATTTTTCTAAGATCACCGGCTTTGGTTATGTCAAAATTAGCCCATTTCAAGGCCCAATAAGCCTTATGCTCCAACTCAATGCGGAGGTGGCAAGCCTTTCCATACACAAGGCGATAAGGGGTACAATTAATAGGTGTCTTATATGCGGTACAGAAAGCCCACAAAGCATCATCTAACTTATCAGCCCATGAGGCACGATGCTCTCCCATAGTACGCTCTAAGATTCGCTTAAGTCCACAGTTAGAGATCTCAGCTTGACCATTAGTTTGTGGATGATACGCGGTGGAAAGTCGGTGATTAACACCATACTTAGCCATGACTCGAGCAAATTGATCATTGCGAAAATGAGTACCACGATCACTAATGATAGCACGAGGAACACCGAAACGAGCATATAATTGTTTTAGAAAGTTTACAACCACCCTCGCATCGTTAGTAGGTAAATCCTTTGCTTCAACCCATTTAGATACGTAGTCAACGGCTACAAGGATGTACCTGTTACCTTTAGATGATGGAAATGGCCCCATAAAGTCGATTCCCCATACGTCAAAGATTTCACACTCTTGGATGAAATTTTGAGGCATCTCATCTTTATGTGTGATCTTCCTTTGTCTTTGGCAAGCATCACAATGCTTAACCATTTCATGAGCGTCATGATAAATGGTGGGCCAATAAAATCCAGAGTTGAAAACTTTCTTCGCGGTATAATTAGGACCAAAGTGACCCCTGGTGGGTCCTTTGTGGCAAGCTTCAAGGATTAGTAAAGTTGTCGGCCCATCAACACACCTACAAATAACAAGATCCGCACATTGCTTGAAAAGGTAAGGGTCGTCCCAATAATAGTGTTTAATGTCCTTGAAGAACTTTTTCTTTTGTTGGGATGTTAACCCTTCCATAAGAACACCACCCGCTAAATAGTTTGCAATGTCCGCAAACCATGGGGTATCATTAAGATTGGAGTTAATAGAAATTAAGGCCTCAAGGGGAAAAGATTCATTAATCTCTTGATTTGGAATTTCCCCTTGATAAGGATCCTCGAGTCTACTAAGATGATCCGCGGCTAGGTTTTCCGCTCCTTTTTTTATCACGAATTTTGATTTTAAATTCTTGTAGGAGAAAAACCCAACGAAGGAGTCTCGGTTTAGCATCTTGCTTGGTCAACAAGTATTTCAAGGCAGAATGATCGGTGTAAACGATGGTGGTGGAAAGCACAAGATAGGGTCGGAATTTCTCAAAGGCATACACTATAGCTAAAAGCTCTTTTTCGGTAGTGGTATAATGCAATTTAGCCCCCGTCATTGTCTTGCTAGCATAATAGATTGGTTGGAAATGTTTGTTCACTCGTTGACCTAAAACCGCTCCTACCGCGAAATCACTAGCATCGTACATGTGACAACCATGGTTTTGGGGTTCGTCACTTAGACAATAGTTTAGGGTGTTTTGTGTAAATATGTGCTTTTATGAGCTTATGTGTTTATTTTGTATGTTTGGAGTGAGGTTTGGATATCGTTTATGGGTATATGATACTCATAAGTAAATAGAGGAATGGTTATTTCATGTTCATGAGCTCACAAGGTAGTGACTATGAAAAGAGATTGTGTTTTTCGTTGTTTTATGTATACGTATATGTATTATAGAAAATCGTATTTTTACGATTTAAGGTTTAGCATAGAGAGGTCTCGGATGAGGTAATTAGTCGCAGGAGTATTTTTCGGGATGGTTTTAAGTCATTTAGGACTTAGTTAATTAGTTTATTTCATATTTCAAGTGTTTTTATAAAACTGTATATTTTACGTCTTTTACGGTATACGCGTAAATTTGACTAGTTTTACGGTTTTGAGGTTCATGAGGCTTTAGGAGCTGAAATAAATTAAGGGAATTTAAGGTAATAATAATTAATAGTTAATTTACAGTACTATAATTAAAAAAGTCGGCCATTGGGTGTTGGACTTGATTTTGGGCCGAATTTTGCTTAAGGGAAGGAAGGGGAGCCCAGTTTGAGTACTATTAGGCTTCCTGGTTAGTTTTAATTACCCATATTACTCCCTTTAGCCCCAAAAACGAAATTATCTTTTCCATAAATCTAATCTCAGTGGTTTCTATCAATGGAGGAGCAAGAAAATCCAATAATTCAATTAGGGTTTAAGGTACACACTAAAACTATGACAGTTAACGTTTAATTTACGTATATGTAACTTAATATGATGGATTAGGGTTGAGATTCATAATTTTTTATTAGGGTTTGTTAATGACCTATAATTAGTGATGTAATTAACGGGTTTTTATCATTGGTAATCGTTTTTAGGTTTTAATTAGGGTTTATGTATGATTAATTAGGTTAATCATATTAAATTCGTCATTAAAGACTGGGCAGAATTTTTGGGTTATTGTTTTGATCATATCTGGACTTTTACAAACTTTTAAATTGCCATATTGGTACCCCTAGAAAGGTATTTGAGTTGGATTTCAAATGAAAGAAACGATAACTAAATTGTAGGTAGGGAAGTGGGTCAAAAACAGGTTACAACAGTCGGAGGTCAAATTAGTTTTGAAATCAGTCGGTTTTAAATTAATGTTTTAAGATGTTTAGGGTACTTAGGAGTATAATTGGACCATCAAACGAACATGAAACTTAGATTATATAATAAATAAAAGATCTGGAGGAGGGCTAAACAAATGGGTTAGGTTAAGACCCTCTGATCATAACAAACTTTATGTATATATATGGAGGCCATAACGGTAGCTTTAAGGTTGAGGACAAATGGGGGAGTTAGCTAACACATGTAAGTCCATAGGGTTTCTTTTACAGGGCATGTTATTTTGGTTAAGGGGGTGTCCGACCCATAGTTTGAAGTAGGAAAAACAGGACTGTTTTGGGTTAAATGTTAACGGGGCGAGTTATGAACTAATCTAAGTTATGGGCTTTATAGAGGGATGTAATGAGATGCATATCGCATATAAATGGGTTTAAGTGGTAGGATAAGGTTATATATCCATTATAGATTGATGAGTCATTTTGGTATGTGGTGCATGTCTTGATTTTATATGTTTGTGTGTTTAGATTTTTGCTAGAGCGCTGATACTTGGAGAAGCTTGTTCAGGTGAGTTTCATAATCCCATGTCTTTTTATGATTTGATTGGAGATGGGATGGAAGAAACACTATATAGTTTTGTAAAGAATGTTGTGAATGTTTTTATGGTTTGTGATGGACTTGTGTGTACACTTATGTGATTAACTGCTATGTGATTCTTGATTGTATTTATGATTTGGATCGGGGGACACGTACAGTCTCAGTTATTGTGGGTTGACTTGGTACCAAGGGTATGTTGACAAGGCGGGGCTTTGGGAGTGGTTCATAGGTGTATGGGCGCCTATGGGACCATGGTTATTGGTAAGGCTTGGAGCCTTAGAATTTTGGTTATTGGTAAGTCTTAGAGCCTTGGATTTGTGGTGACTGGTTAATCTTGAATGCTAGTTGTTAATACATAATTATAGCACATTGTACATATGTTCTTTTGTTAATGGTTGCTATTCACAGCTTATAATTGATTTAGAGTTGGAGTCTAAACCTATGACTCTCACCAACATTATTGTTGACGTGTTTTAGTGTCTCTTTCAGGTGAGAATGTGGTTAAGCGTGAGAATAGGAGTGGCTAGCTGGAAGGCTTAGGATTGCATTTAGAGGAACCCCCTTTCCTCTGAGTCTTTATTTATGTTTGAATAAGTGATGCTTTGTAGACACCTATATGTTTGTTATTTGTTAATTGTATGTCTTTGGTAAGAGGTAGACATGTTATCTACTTACCTAGACGCCTGCATTGTTTGAGATATCTTCATGACATTGTGTCACCATTTATGATATTTCCATTTCATTTAGTTATCTCTATAGACACGCTATTGTTGTGATGATATCCATACGTCGCGCCCCATATTCCGCCATGGTGGGGTGTGACAGAATGGCATCAGTGGCAATGGTTATAGAGAATTAGGTTGCCTAGCCTAGTCTGTAGCTTAAGGATCCCTGCATATAGGCTTCATAGGATTACGTGTGGTCTTGATTGTATTTTCCCAATATTTTATTTTTTGAGAATTTTGACTAGTATGAGTTGAAATGTAGTTGCCCATACTTAGTCACCTGTTAATTTCTGTTTTGCTTTTAATATATAAATTACTTTCAGCATAGTAAGTTATTTGGTGTACCTAATGTATAGTATTTTTCTTTTGATGTTTAAGTCATGTTCCCTAAGAATCATGTGGTGATTCGAGTTACTAGGAGTAGGTGGATAGGAAGGATTTTAAGTTGTTTCCAGTCTTATGGGCGACATGACTTATAACTGATTATGATGTTGTGTTGGAGTTTGTCTATGCTGTTTTAGCTAGACTATGGATTTATGTATTCCAAGAGTTTGACTATATTATTTTAATAGATGGAGTTTTAGACCTTATTGTTTATGTGGTTTTGAGCTTATGTGAGTATATGGATTTATGTGTTATATGTTGTATTGATTCTTATAAGTGTCATCATAGGAGGGAGTGCATTGAGGAAAGGGTAATTGTATAAGTATGGTGGCCAACGTAGTTATATAAGTACCACAACTTCAATGGGTTCTTAAGTATGATTGCATGAAAGAGGGTTAGTACATGCTTGTATATGATGACATGTGGATTTTGGGTATAGGTATAATATATGGGTTTATGTAACGGTTGCCTACAATATGGCTATTTTTTAGTGTGTTATATGTTTTGGGTTATACTCATGTTGTGTGATTATGTGGTCACGCGATATGGACTGATTTTAGTGGTGGGTTTGATGCCTTGTTGTAAGATGGTGATTACTCATATGGAAAAAACGAGTGTATAACGCGATTGATTGATCTGACATGTATGGTAACGAGTATGTTTTGGGTGATTTAATAGGTATATATATGCGGATGTATATATACTACTATGTGTTAAGTTATGATATATGGTCATTCAGTAGTTATTATAACTTGAACGTACCTTGTGTTTGCTCGTGTTTTATGGTGCTGGAGTTTGATGGAGTTCCAATGACGTTTTGAGTTTTTTTAATGTGTGTCTACATTCGGGTATGTATTTTAATTAATAAGAACTACTAAATTTTCTTGCAAATAAGTCTGGCTAATTACAGGAAATCGATTTTGAAAATAATTTGTAAGTGTATGGTATGATATCGTGACTTACATATCTTTTTTAAGTTTGTGGTAGTAAGTTAAAAAAAATCTTGAAAATGATTGGATTAGTTTTCTAGGTAACATGTAATAATAAATTTTAAAGGGGTAAAGAAATTTTACAAAACTTTTTTTAAGTGGAATTAAAATTTTAGAAGTATTTAACTAGACAGAAAAAGTAAAAAGGGAGATTTTATTATAGTAATGATAATAATAACACCACACCTTGTAAACATGTAGTAGTTTAGTTATAACCAGCATAAATGGATTTTATAAAATAATAATAATAATAATAATAATAATAATATAGAATAAAATGAAAAAAAACACACTATATTTTATAAACATGTATTGGTTTCATAATAACAAGTGAAATAAGTTTAATATGAGTAAACAAGATAATAGTTAGAATAAGATTGTGTATACTAACTAATTGATATCTTTGATAAAATAATGAAGATAAAAGATGAGTTTATGGTTAAAAATGAGTATGATTGATTTTAGTATTATTGAAGTTTGGTTCTTACGAGAAGTAACTAATTGGGGCGAAAGTTTAAAATTTTCTAAGGTATCGAAATTTGGTGATACTAATCGTGATGAGTCTAAATTTTCATTGTTGGCACACTCCATTGATCTTTCGGATTACATTGTTTCATTTTGAGCTGTTTTGGCTAGGGTTCATTATGGTTGATCTTTCGGTTTACCCTATATTTATTATGGGACGCGATTGTTTGGAGTTCTTTTGGTACACATCATGGTTGATTTAGTTATGCGGTTGAGGAAATGTTAGGTTGAGATGATAGAGTTGGGTAGTATTACTTATGGTTAGATATTAGAATGGAGAGATGTCTTTTGGTTTAAAGGTTGTGTTGAGATAATAATTAAGATTTGTGGAGTTTTGAAACATAGATTGGTTGCGAGAATAAGGGAGTAAGTAGAGTTAGTTGACTGGTCAAGGGAACGAGATGTCATGCTATGAGAAGTTGGTTAAAGTACCATTAGGAGATTGATGAAAGTACCAGCGGAAGTGAGGGTAGAGTAGAAATTTTCTAGTAATAGAAAGATTGGGCAAATAAGACGCAAGGGAATTGGTATAGTTATGTAGGCGAGGTAGTAGTAGACACGTGAAGGAAAACCTAGATGTGAAAGAATGATTGGTAGGAGGCTGATTAATGGTGATTACAACAAGTAAGAATGAGTGAGCCATTGAGGGGTTGAAGTACCTTTAGAAATATTGTGGTAGATGAGTTGAAGTTAGAGGCTACTAGGTAGTGTGAAGTTCCTAGGTAACATCATAGAGACGAGAAGGAGTGCATGAAGAGCTACATCGTGAATCAAGAAGCTGAAAGAACTACGTGCCGGCTGCTAAAAGGAAGCAAGAGATTTCGTAGGAGTCACAAAAGTTGCAAGGACTGGAAAGGTGACAAGCACTATGATGGGAATCTCCGTATGGTTCATGACGAAGAAGGACAAATCGAGTACCGTAGTGGAGTTACAAAGAGCTGAACTAGTGGATCGTGATGAATTAAATACATAACATGGGAGATTAAGAACTCGTGGAGGTAACAAGGGGAGTTGAGTGACTACGCGGATAGAATTTTTGTGGCAATCAATATCGAGGGATGAGTATTGAAGCTGAGCTGAATAAGTTCATGGAGAAGTGATTAGAGAGTCAGTTTTTTGAAGGTGTTATGAAAGATCTTTGGAAGAGACAGTTATGCATTATCCATTGCACTAGCGATTTCCATAGATTTGATGAATGAAGTATGGAATTTCTGTTAGACGGGATAGTGTAGGAATTAGGGAGAACCATGGAAGGAGAGAACCAAGTATTACTAGAAGATGATGATTGAAAGTACCTCATGTTGGGTGTAAGATCAAAATAGAAGTATGAGATTTGAATAAGAATTTAAAATATGGCTTAGTTTAGACAAATGGAAACTAATATGGGTATAAGATGAGAGTGTGATCCGCATGGGATCACATAAAACTCTAGTATGTCCCTATTAGGAGGGAGTAGGAGAACTGATCGTGAGGAAAAACAAGTGAAGCTACTTGGAAAAAATTTGAGGTATAGATGACTTGAAAGACGGGAAGCATAACATCGTGTTGTATGTCATGAGCTGAGGAAGAAGAAGGAAGTATGGATAGATTCGAATCATGAATGAGATAGGTCGAGATAGGAACCGAAGGTAAAACTTTGGTATTGCCTAATGAGTAGACTAAGGCACTAAGCCCGCTAATATTGTTGTAGTGTGGAAATGAAATGACACTGACCTATATTCTTTGATTGGACGGCTTAGTATCGATAATCGAATGGATGAGGAGTTATAAATGTGATGTGTCATGAGAGACGAAGGGTTTGGTCTCACTAAAACAAGATGAGGAGCACTATGACCTTGAAGGTAAGACATTTTTTTGGTATAAAGGAAAAAAAATGTAGCTAATTGTCTTAGAAAGAGTTGAATTGTTCGAGGGTAAGTTGAATATAAAGGATCATTAAAAATCATTCATTGAGGAAAGTGAGAAAAGAAGTGTATGAGTGCTACTAATGAGCTATCCAAATGTAATGGAAGTAGTTGTAGCATGGGTTTGGATGGCAGTTGACGGAACTAACTAATGAATATGTGAAAGACCGTCATAGGTCACTTTTGTAAGGAAATTGGAAATTTTTATGTGGTTTGAGGTACGGACTAAAGGGATTTGATGAACATGATTGGATATGAGTATATACGGCTGATTGGAAATGGATGGACGAAGTGAGAGATTGCTACAAGTATAGGAGTCGTGTTGAGATCTTGGGTGACTGATTTAGAGGGGGGTGGGAAACTCGATAGCAATGTCTGAGTTTTCATATAATGATAGTTATCATACTAGAAGTCGATGAAGGCCATTTGAGGCACTATATGGAAGGATAGGGTGAGTTATCCTTATGGTGGACTAAAATTAGGGAAAGAGACTACTAATGTAGTAATGGTGTTTGTGGAAAGGATGAGAGCAACAAGAGATGCTATGTCGAAAAGGAGGAAACCACTACAGTTTAGTGACAAAGTTATATAGAAAGTTTCACCCATAGTAACGGGCGCCATGTTTAGGAAAAAAAAGGAAAAGTTGATGTCGAGTTTGGTAGGTCCGTTTATGATCTTTTGAAAGATTGGACCAGTAGTTTATGGGTATAGAATTACCTGGGGAATTGAGTGGTGTACATGATATATGTCATGTATTGAGATTTGGGAAATGTGGTTTGAGAATGCATATTTGCATGTGCGGTTATTAGGGATTTGTGTTAAATATAGTCATTTGTGAGATTTATGGGCTGTGAGGTCAATAGTTTTGGAATGAGTTTAAATAATGTTGGTTAATATATGTTGTAATTTGAGAGTTGAACTAAAGTACACATGGAAATGAGTGGAGTTCATTTAGAACAAGTATCCTCATGTGATTTGTTGTTTGTGTGTTTAATCCTAAGGAGTAAATCTCGGGACGAGATTTCTATTAGTAGGGAGTGATGTGACAACCATGGTTTTGGGGTTCATCACTTAGACTATAGTTTAGGATGTTTTGTGCAAATATGTGCTTTTATGAGCTTATGTGTTTATTTTGTATGTTTGGAGTGAGGTTTTGGATATCGTTTATGGGTATATGGTACTCATACGTAAATAGAGGAACGGTTATTTCATGTTCATGAGCTCACAAGGTAGTGACTATGAAAAGAGATTGTGTTTTTCGTGGTTTTACGTATACGTATATGTATTATAGAAAATAGTATTTTTACAATTTAAGGTTTAGCATTTAGAGGTCTCGGATGAGGTAATTAGTCACGGGAATATTTTTCGGGATGGTTTTAAGTCATTCAGGAATTAGTTTATTAGTTTATTTCATATTTCAAGAGTTTTTAAAAAACTGTATATTTTACGTCTTTTACGGTATACGCGTAAATTTGACTAGTTTTACGGTTTTGAGGTTCATGAGGCTTTAGGAGCTAAAATAAATTAAGGGAATTTAAGGTAATAATAATTAATAGTTAATTTACAACAATATAATTAAAAAAAGTCGGCCATAGCGTGTTGGACTTGATTTTGGGCCGAATTTTGGTTAAGGAAAGGAAGGGGAGCCCAATTTGAGTACTATTAGGCTTCCTGGTTAGGTTTAATTACCCATATACTCCCTTTAGCCCCAAAAAGGAATTTATCTTTTCTATAACTCTAATCTCAGTGGTTTCTATCAATGGAGGAGCAAGAAAACCCAATAATTCAATTAGGGTTTAAGGTACACACTAAAACTATGACAATTAACGTTTAATTTACGTATATGTAACTTAATATGATGGATTAGGGTTGAGATTCACAATTTTTGATTAGGGTTTGTTAATGACCTATAATTTGTGATGTAATTAATGGGTTTTTATCATTGTTAATTGTTTTTAGGTTTTAATTAGGGTTTATGCATGATTAATTAGGTTAATCATATTAAATTCGTCATTAAAAATTGGGCAGAATTTTTGGGTTATTGTTTTGATCATATCTAGAGTTTTACAAACTTTTAAATTACGATATGGGTACCCCTGGAAAGGTATTTGAGTTGGCTTTCAAATGAAAGAAACGAGAACTAAATTGGAGGTCTGGAAGTGGGTCAAAAACAGGTTACAACAGTCAGAGGTCAAATCTGTTTTGAAATCAGTCGGGTTTAAATTAATGTTTTAAGATGTTTAGGGTACTTAGGAGTATAATTGGACCTTCAAACGAACATGAAACTTAGATTATATATTAAATAAAAGATCTGGAGGAGGGCTAAACAAATGGGTTAGGGTAAGACCCTATGATCATAACAAAATTTTCGTATGTTCAAAATCAGTAAATTATGGATAGGTAAAAGTATATATATATATATATATATATATATATATATATATATATATATATATATATATATATATATATATATATATATATATATATATATATATATATATATATATATATATATATATATATATATATATATATATATATATATATATATATATATATATATATATATATATATATATATATATATATATATATATATATATATATATATATATATATGGAGGCCTTAACAGTAGCTTTAAGGTTGAGGCCAAATGGGGGAGTTAGCTAACACATGTAAGTACATAGGGTTTCGTTTACAGGGCATTTTATTTTGGTTAAGGGGGTGTTCGACCCATAGTTTGAAGTAGGAAAAACGGGACTGTTTTGGGTTAAATGTTAACGGGGCGAGTTATGAACTAAACTAAGTTAAGGGTTTTATAGAGGGATGTAATGAGATGCATATGGCATATAAATGGGGTTAAGTGGTAGGATAAGGTTATATATCCATTATAGATTGATGAGCCATTTTGGTATGTGGTGCATGTCTTAATTTTATATGTTTGTGTGTTTAGATTTTTGCTAGAGCGTTGATACTTGGAGAAGCTTGTTCAGGTGAGTTTCATAGTCCCATGTCTTTTTATGATTTGATTTCCAGATGGGATGGAAGAGACACTGTATGGTTTTGTAAATAATGTTATGAATGTTTTTATGGTTTGTGATGGACTTGTGTGTACACTTATGTGATTAACTGCAATGTGATTCTTGATTGTGTTTATGATTTGGATCGGGAGACACGTACCGTCTCAGTTATTGTGGTTTGACTTGGTACCAAGGGGATGTTGACAAGGCGGGGCCTTGGGATTGGTTCATAGGTGTATGGGCGCCTATGAGACCATGGTTATTGGTAAGGCTTGGAGCCTTGGAGTTGTGGTTATTGGTAAGGCTTGGAGCCTTGGATTTGTGGTGATTGGTTAGTCTTGAATGCTAGTTGTTAATACATAATTATAGCACATTGTCCATATGTTCTTTTGTTAATGGTTGCTATTCACAGCTTATAATTTATTTAGAGTTGGAGTATAAACCTATGACTCTCACCAACATTATTGTTGACGTGTTTTAGTGTCTCTTTCAGGTGAGAATGTGGTTAAGCGTGAGAATAGGAATGGCTAGCTGGAAGGCTTAGGATTGCATTTGGAGGAACCCCCTTTCCTCTTAGTCTTTATTTATGTTTGAATAAGTAATACTTTGTAGACACCTATATGTTTGTTATTTGTTAATTGTATATCTTTGGTAAGAGGTAGACCTGTTATCTACTTACCTAGACGTCTGCATTGTTTGAGATATCTGCATGACATTGTGTCACCATTTATGATATTTCCATTTCATTTATTTATCTCTATAGACACGCTATTGTTGTGATGATATCCATATGTCGCGTCCCATATTCCGCCATGGTGGGGTGTGACAGCCCATGAGCTCGAAAGGTAACTCCCAATTTGGAGAGTCTAAGACCGGTGCCTTAGTTAATTTACCTTTAAGAAGTTCGAAAGAATCGAGACATTCTTGAGAAAAGAAGAAATGAGCATCCTTTTCTAAGAGGTGAGTCATAGGACGAGCTATCTTAGAGAAATATTGGATGAAACGACGGTAAAATCCCGCATGACCTAAAAAACTTCTAACTCCTTTGACGGTGGTAGGTGGAGGAAACTTAGCAATGAAGTCAACTTTAACACGGTCGACTTTGATACCGGCTTTGGAAATTTTATGATCGAGAACAATGCCTTCTTTTACCATGAAATGGCATTTTTCCCAATTAAGAATGAGACGAGTGTCTTCACACCGTTTAAGCATACGTTCTAAATTGGCAAGGAAAGATGCGAAAGAATCACCATAGACCGAGAAATCGTCCATAAAGAATTCTATAGTTTCTTCAACTCTGTCATGGAATATAGCCATCATACACCTTTGGAAAGTCCCAGGAGCATTGCATAAGCCAAAAATCATTCTTTTTTAAGCAAATGTTCCATAAGGACAAGTGAATGTAATTTTCTCTTGGTCTTTTGGATCGATAGGAATTTGAAAATACCCGGAGAAACCGTCTAAGAAGTAATAATAGTCATTACCCGCTAAACGCTCAAGCATTTGATCCATGAAAGGAAGAGGAAAATGATCCTTGCGAGTGGCATCATTGAGCTTGCAATAGTCTATGCAAACTCGCCAACCCGTGACAAGTCGAGTAGGAATCAACTCGTTGTTTTCATTGGGAACAAACGGTTATTCCGCCTTTCTTAGGCACATAATGGACGGGACTAACCCATGGCGAATCCGAAATAGGGTAAATCATTTCGGCATCTAGAAGTTTGATTACTTCTTTCTTGATAACGTCATGAATTTTTGGATTAACCCTTCTTTAGTTTTGGATTGCGGGTTTAAAGTCATCTTCCATGAGAATTTTATGAGTACAAAAGTTAGGATCAATTCCGCGGATGTCAAAAATTTTCCAAGCAATTGCTTTCTTATGATTTTTGAGCACATCGATAAGTCGAGATTTTTCATCCTCTTTTAAGTCCTTTGAAATGATGACGGGTAACTTCTTATTGTCTTCTAGGAAAACGTATACAAGATGAGACGGTAAATCCTTAAGCTCTAAATCCAGAGGATTCTCAATGGAAGGCTTAGTCAAATTCGGATCATTGTTTGTAACTTCCATAGGAGAAGGTGGAGAAATATGGTCCTCATTTAGAAGTTTCTCAATGGTGTGAATGTCTTCATCCTAATTGGAGGGAGAATCGTCATATTTTAAGTGCACGTTCCCTAAAGTTGCTTCAAATTCTTTCAAAAGAAAATCACTTTCTCCAAATGGAGTCAATGATGGAGCAATAGAGGCAACAGTCTCAACAATGAGTAGAGAAGAAAAACCACTATTACAAGCGTCTTTGAAATGTTCTTCACAAGCCTCATCAAGTACGTCAATGAAATTAACGCCTCTCGTGTTCATAAGGTTGCTTAGAAAGTTTACCCATGTTGAAGACGATTTTGTCGTCACCAACTCTCATGATTAATTCGCCCGCGGCTACATCAATAAGAGTGCGACCGCTCCTCAAGAATGGACGTCGAACGATTAATGGAAAACGGGGATCCATCTCGTAGTCAACGACAACAAAATCCGCTAGAAAGGTGAATTTGTCGACATCGACGAAAACGTCTTCGGCTATCCCCACCGGGTAAGCAATCGTACGGTTAGCTAACTCCAATGTCATTCGTGTGGGGACTAGCTCGGGTAGATATAATTGTTTCCAAACTCTTAATGGTATTAAGTTGATACTAGCACCTAGATCGGCTAGGGCCATACAATTATCTACCCCGGGAAACTTGCAAGGAATAAGAAATCGACCTGGATCACCAAGTTTGGTTGGTAATTTCCTTAAAAGAACCGCGGAGCAATTCTCATTAAGTTGGGTTTGAGCAATATCAAGGAGTTTTTCCTTATCACTTAGAAGATCTTTGAACATTTTAGCATATTTAGGCATGTGAGCGAGTGCCTCGGCAAAGGAGATGTTGAAATTCAATTGTTTAAACATTTTAAGAAAGTTTGAAACTTGAATATCATCCTTGTTCTTCAACTTTTCTTTCCTCAACCTTGAAGGATAAGGTATATTGGGTTGAGATGAAGGATTTGGAATGGATTGCTCACTCACATCCTTGGGTGGAGGAGGGGTGGGGTTGGAAGGTGAAGGAATTGGTGAAGGTTGCTCGTTTTCCTTTGTCACAATCATCAGGGTAGGTTTAGGAATCTCAGGTTCCTTATAACCGTTTCCACTTCGGGTGGTGATTGCTTTCATCTCCCCTCTTGGATTAGCAACGGTGTTACTCGGAAGAGAACCCCAAGCAGAGGGTTGATTACTTTGGAAGAAACTAGCCATCATATCCCTTAAGTGATTCGTTTGACTGCTTAAAGAGTTTCGCATGTCATTCCTAGGCTTGACTCGAAGATCATTCCCTTGTTTCGTCATGTCACCTTTAAAGTTAATAATTTGACTCTGAAGATTCATCACCAGCGCATCATTAGTCCTCATGAAAGTTTCAACCTCGTGATTAAAGGCCGTGGGTTGGTTGGGAGGAGGTGCTTGGTAAGCGGGTGGTTGATAGGTGGGTTGTTGGTAAACTTGATTATTTCCTTGAGGTGGATATGGATTTTTTTGGGTTTGATATTGATTAGGAGCTCGAGGTTGGTTTTGATTGTTGCGATTGAAGTTGTTTTGTTTTGAGGAGGAAAACCGGATGGTGAAAGAAAATTATTGGAACGATAACTTAGAAAATTGCGGTCACCTTGAGGACGTGCTTGATAGCCTCCCGTGGAAAAGTTATCGTTAGCCGCATACACGTTTTCCGGATGGTCATGAGTAGAAGGACAACCAGTGTATGAATGAGGAACGCTGCAAGTCTCACAAGAAAGTGCTACAGCTTTAACTTGTTGAAATTGGTTCGTAGCCATGGTTAAGAAATTTTTGTTCATCTCGGCTATTTGGCGGGTGAGTTCGGTTAACTCGGGGTTTGATGAAGTAGAAGAAACATTGGCCCTCGGATTATTTCTTGAAGATGCGGATGAATCCCAGTTTTTGTGATGAGTGGTCATGTTCTCTATAAGCTCTACACACTCCTCGGGTCTTCTTCTTATAAATGTACCACCGGCGGCTTCATTAGTCGTATCACGATCACGAAAAGTTAAACCATTGTAGAAAGTATCAATTAGAGTGACGGGGAGCATATTATGGTTAGGACGACGATCGATCAAAACATTATAACGTTCCCAAGCATCAAAAAGAGACTCAAGTTCTTGAGTGAAACCACTGATTTGATTCTAAAGACTAGTTACCATGGATGGTGGAAAGTAGCGCGACAAAAAATTTTGAGTCATCTCGTCCCATGTATGAATTGAGTTTTTAGGAAGACGATCAAACCATTTTTCGGCATGGTGGGATAAAGTGTGTGGAAAAAGATGAAGGCGGAGAAAATCCATGGAAACACTGGGCAATTTCATGCTTTGAGTGACGGTTATGAATTTATCGAGGTGTTTGTTGGCATCATCATCCGGTAATCCGCGAAATGGACAAGCATTTTGAACTTGTTGGATCATGTGATGCTTCAACGAAAATTCGGGAGCCGTGAATTGCATCGGCGCAATCGGTCCTCCACGTCCATTCATAGTTGGTTGGCATAGCTCCTCCATCGTACGAAGGTCGGGTTGAGGGACACGGTTGTTATTATTCATATTGGGGTGAGGTGGGTTGTTATTATTATGCACACCGGCCATATCTAGGTCTCTACGAGTCTCGGGCTCAGGATAAGACGAAGATCGAGTACGCATACACTAAAAATGAAATACAATATTTTTGAATTTTTTTGTCTTTTTTTTTATTTTTATTTTTTTTGAAAGTTTTATATTTTTTAGGATTTTTTTTAAAAATTTTATGCTTGAAAATAACGTTCCTAAAAGAACGGATCCCAAAATACAATTTTTCTCACTAAAAACCGTTAATCTTTACGAAAAGAGCCGGCAACGGCGCCATTTTAATAAATGACTTTTTGCATATGTGTGTACTTGTACTCGTTCGTTCTCGGTGTCTAATCGAATTGATCACGGTTTAAGATGGACTTATCGGTTTTGGTCACTAAAAGGGGGACCTTTTGGTTATCTATTTTAAATTAAAATGACAAATTAACAAAACTAAGATTAAACGAAATAGCAAGGTAATAAAAGTAATTAAAAACATAATTAAAAGTAAATTCGAAAATAAAATGAGATAAGACAACTTAAAATTAAACTAGACAAAAATGGTGAGAAAGAAATACACTTCGAAAAACAACTAAGTAAAATAAAACCAAGTAATATGATCCGATCACAATCTATATCCCAACACACTATCTTGGCCCACGATCGCACCCTTCGATCGCACCAGGGATCGCAGCGTGCTATCGTAATATGGGTCGCAGTCAACGATCGTACTCGAGACCGCAACTCAGATCGGAACCCAGATCATAGCCCACGATCGCAACCTAGCGATCGTAGTCCTTGATCGTGACAACCAAAATCCCAAACTGGATCGCAGTCTTCGATCGCACCCTTCGATCGCAACACGCGATCGTAGCATGGATCGTAGTATGTGATCTCAACTGTTATCACAGTCTGTGATCGTAGTATGTGATCGAAGTATTTTATCGCAAGTAGAAACCCTAAGGCTTATGCGATCATAATACTCGATCGGAATAAGTAAAACCCTTGCAAATATTAAGATGGTATGTAAAATGACAATGAGAAAAAACCAAATAAGCACTTTCTTAAAAAGAACTTACCCAAAACTTAACCAACTCAATAATAAGAACAACTAAATAAGCACGTATGAAAAACATTCAAAACACTAAATAAGCAAGATTTTTAAAATAAACTTTTAAAAAGATTAAACTTTTGAAAACACTTAAAAGGAAATAAGTTAAACACTAAATAAGTAAAACTCGCAATAAGCTAAAACCTTAAATCGTTTAAAACATCGATAAGAACAAAAAGATGAAAACTTTAATCAAATAAGCACCAAGATGAAACAAGTTACTTACTTTGAACCGAATCAAAATCAAGATTAAAACAAGAAAGGTAGAATAAGATAGATTGTGAAAAGCTTGAATTTAAACTTGGAGATTAAAGATTCTAATACAAGATTAAAGTGAAAAACTTAGAACTTAAAATAAAATGAAAGAAATCTAGAGAGAGAAAGTAGAGAACCTACCTCTCTCTAAAGATATGAACTAAAAATAAAAATGACTAACTCCCTGAAATGAAGTTTTAGGGGAGTATTTATAAGAGAGGAGAGGTGTGGTGTGTTGCTTGCTTCTTTCTTCCTTTTGTCTTCTCGTCTTTTTAAATGACTCGTCTTTCTCGACTTTGTCTCGGGATTAGTCGAATGATAAAATGAACTTGTCTTCTAATTTTCTTCTTTTAGTAGACTTGGTTCTTTGACTTCGTCAAACTTCCGTCTTTAGTCTGTTTCTTCAATAAATCTTCAGAATAGGCCTTTGACTTCCGTTCTTCTTGCACTTTTGATCTTTTGACTTCGTCTTTTGTCTTTTTCTTCGATAAAAGCCCGTGAAAGCCCGTGTTTTCTTCTTTTTTCATATTTTTGTCCTAAAACACAATAAAAACACAAACCACGCATAATTCTGTCTTTTACGACATTAAATACACGTTTTGGTCTTGTTATTATTATAAATAAGTGGTAAAAGGATAAGTATTTTCACACTTATTAGGCTCTTCACTCTTCGAATACTGATCGTCTTTTATGTGCCACTTTCGCCAATGTGTTACAAGTGGCAGACGCATCACGCAGTCTGGAGATGCTCCACGAGAGAGACGACTATGATGAGTCATCTCGTCCTGAGAAGAGGTATAAATTTCAGTCATCAAGCATTACCATCTCATTTAAATCAGTATTTTCATTTTATATCTTGTTCTATTCAATTGTATCTTTCAGGCAGAAGGGTGGAGACCGGTCCCAACCGCCCACTCAGCTGACCAACAACAAGGGGTACGGTCAGGTTAATGACCGTTATGGATCAGACAGGCGTAGTAGTAGTGATAACTACCGTAACAATTCTAGTTACTCCAACAACAGCAGGTCCCTAAAAATTTAAACTCTTCTATGTTAAGCTGTTGTATCGCATAAATTCTAACATCTCAGCATCATAACAGGAACTCTTCGAATGGGCGTGACCAGAACACTAAGAGTCAGCAGCCTAATCACTCATCTTCATCTGGTATTATAACTTAAACTTTCAGTGTAGTCATGTTTATGTCCCAATAATCATGTCTCACGCATATATTATGAAATAGGCTCTCAGGTAGCGAGGGTACCCCCTGGAGGGTATACCCATCCTATCTGCACTACTTGTAGCCGTTGGCATCCTGGACCATGCTGTCGTGCTATCGACGTTTGTTTTAAGTGTGGGCAAGCAGGCCATCAGATGAAGGACTACAAGAAAGGAGAGACTGTTGGTACGTCAGGTACTGCCCCTCCAAAACCACCAGCTTCAGGTCGTGAGTTCACTACCACCAGAGATCAGGTGAACAAGTCTACATGTACCATTACTGGCATCTTATTTATGTACGAACATGCTGACTGCGTTTTATTTGATACGGGTGCAACCAACTCAGTTATATCCACTACTTATGCTTCCCGTATTAATAAGACATCTACACCACTTAAGAATATATTAAATATATCTACGCCAATTAGAGACTCCGTGCGCATTATCCATGTGTACAGAGACCTTCCCTTAGAATTCGATGATAAGATTTGTCCCGTTGATACACTTCCTTTCGACATGTGCGAATTTGATATAATCTTAGGCATGGACTGGTTAGCTAAACACCATGCCACGATCGATTTCCATACATATAGAGTTATATTCGGTGATGTTCAAGCTCCGAGTACATTTATAATGGTTTCATACCAGGAAAGTCTGTACAAATCATTTCTGCCTAACAAGTAGGGTGGGAATCGGGTCGGGTCAACCAGGTTCGGTTCAATTCGGGTCGGGTGAAGTCGGGACAAGACTCAAAAAAATCATACCCGAACCCGAGCCTAATTAGAACTCGGTTGAGTCGGGTTCGCGTCAATTCGGGTCGGGTCAATTCGGTTCGGGTCAACTCGGGTTGGGGCAACCCGAGTATAAGTAAAAAATTTAAAAATTGGCTTATTTAAGTATATTTACAAGGTAAAATGTGTTAAAAACTCCGGTAAATTCGGATTGGTCGATTTCGGGTCTACATGTACCATTACTGGCATCTTATTTATGTACGGACATGCTGACTGCGTTTTATTTTATACGGGTGCAACCTGCTCAGTTATATCCACTACTTATGCTTCCCGTATTAATAAGACATATACACCACTTGAGAATATATTAAATATATCTACGCCAATGAGAGACTCCGTGCGCATTACCCATGTGTACAAAGACCTTCCCTTAGAACTCGATGATAAGATTCGTCCAGTTGACGCACTTCCTTTGGACATGTGCAAATTTGATATAATCTTAGGCATGGACTGGTTAGCTAAACACCATGCCACGATAGATTTCCATACATATAGAGTTATATTCGGTGATGTTCAAGCTCCCGAGTACATTCATAATGGTTTCATAACAGGAAAGTCTGTGCAAATCATTTCTGCCTTACAAGTAGGGGTGGGAATCGGGTTGGGTCAACCGGGTTCGGGTCAATTCGGGTCGGGTGAAGTCGGGTCAAGACTCAAACAAATCATACCCGAACTTGAGCCTAATTAGAACTCAGGTCAGTCGGGTTCGGGTCAATTCGGGTCAGGTAAATTCGGGTCGGGTCAACTCGGGTTCGGGTCAACCCGAGTATAAGTAAAAAATTTAAAAATTGGCTTATTTAAGTATATTTACAAGGTAAAATGTGTTAAAAAAACTCCGGTCAATTCGGATTGGTCGAGTTCGGGTCAAGTCGGGTCGGGTAAAGGCTAAAAATATAAACCCGAACCCGAGCCTAATTAGAACTCGGGTAAATTCGGGTCAACCCGAATTGACCCGAATATGTTTTTGAACCCGATTGACCCGACCCGAATAGGCTTATTCGGGTTCGGATCAACTCTTTCGACACCCCTACTTACAAGCACGTGCTTTACTAACTGATGGTTGCGAAGGTTTCTTAGCTACAATTCAGGACATTACTGCAGAAGCTCCGTTGATTTAGGAACAGACAGTTATTTCAGAATTCCCTGACGTGTTTCCAGAAGAACTTTCGGGTATACCACCTATCCGCGAAGTGGAGTTTGGCATTAAGCTCATTCCAGGAGCTGAACCTGTCTCCAAGGCTCCTTATCGCATGGCTCTCATATAGATCAATGATTTAAAAGACCAGCTGCAGGAGTTACTGGAGCGAGGTTTCATTCGTCCGAGTGTATCACCATGGGGTGCACCGGTACTTTTCGTCAAAAAGAAGGACGACAGCATGCGACTGTGCATTGACTATCGTGAGCTGAACAAGATCACAATCAGAAACCATTATCCATTGCCGCGTATCGATGATCTATTCGACCAACTACAATGTGCCAAGCACTTTTCCAAGATTGATCTACGATCATGTTATCATCAGCTGCGAGTGAAGGAGCAAGATATCCCTAAGACTGCTTTTCGCACAAGATATGGTCACTATGAGTTCGTAGTCATGCCTTTCGGACACACAAATGCTACAGCGGTATTCATTGACTTAATAAACCGCTTCTTTCATGAGTTTCTAGACAAATTTATCATCGTATTCATCGATGACATTTTGATCTTCTCAAAATCCAAGGAAATGCACGAGGAACATCTTCGCACCGTATTACAAATTCTTCGCCAGAAGCAACTGTATGCAAAATTTTCCAAGTGTGAATTCTGGTTAAACAAGGTTGCATTTCTGGGCCGCATTGTCTCCGCAGAAGGTATCACCATGGAATCTGTGAAGGTTGAAGCTATCACAAAATGGCCAAGACCGACGTCCGCAACAAAGGTTTGTAGTTTTCTGGGTTTAGCTGGATATTATCGCAGATTTGTGGAGAAATTTTCACGGTTAGACTT
Source organism: Glebionis coronaria (assembly GCA_025667525.1). Classification (NCBI taxonomy): domain Eukaryota; kingdom Viridiplantae; phylum Streptophyta; class Magnoliopsida; order Asterales; family Asteraceae; genus Glebionis; species Glebionis coronaria. The sequence continues at coordinate 354,586,841 of CM046876.1, forward strand.
GCCTTTGACCAAGCAGATGCGTAAGGGAGAGAAATTCGGCTAGAATGATGAGCGGGAGAAGAGCTTTGAAGAATTTAAGCAACGATTGGTTTCGGTACCTATTCTTACTCTCTCATCTGGCACAGGTGGATTTCAGATCTATAGCGATGCTTTGGGTAAAGGACTTGGCGGAGTACTCATGCAACATGGGAAGGTGATTGCCTATGCATCACGTCAGCTTAAGCCTTATGAGGAAAATTATCCCACTCACGATCTGGAACTGGTAGCAGTTGTTTTTGCACTCAAAATATGGAGGCATTATCTATACGGTGAATCATGTGACATCTTCACTGATCACAAGAGCCTCAAATATATATTCACTCAGCGAGAACTAAATATGAGGCAGAGACGGTGGTTAGAGCTACTCAAGGATTATGACACCAATATTCAGTACCATCCTGGTAAAGAGAATGTGGTGTCGATGCTCTCAGCAGCAAATCAGGCATGATTGCTGGTATCAAAGTGGAAGAAGAGATCATACGTGATCTAGAGCGTTTATATATTGAGTTCTTTGTACGTGGACATAATGGGTACTGGGATAATCTTAGAGTTGAGCCAGACTTAATCTCTCAGATCAAGACAGCTCAGAAAGATAATGGTGAGATATGGGCGATTATTCAGAATATTGACCAGCAGACAGAGTTTCGTATAGACGAAGATGGCATCGTATGGCAGGGCACCAAGTTATGTGTTTCGGACGATATTACACTCAGAGAAGCCTTACTGACTGAGGCTCACAGCTCTCCATTCTCCATTCATCCAGGATCCACCAAGATGTACCATGATCTCAAAAAACATTTTTGGTGGAGTGGCAAGAAGCAGGATGTTGCTACTTTCGTTTCCAAATGTCTAACCTGCCAGCAGGTTAAGATAGAACATCAGCGAGCTAGTGGTTTACTACAACCATTAGAGATTCCCGAATGGAAGTGGAACAAGATCTCTATGGATTTTGTTATCGGACTTCTGCAGACTCGGAGGAAACATGATGCTATATGGGTCGTTGTCGATCGTTTAACCAAGTCAGCTCATTTTCTTCCAATTCAAAAAGATTATCTAGTTAGCAAATTGGTAGATATATACCAGCAGGATATCATGAGACTGCATTGTACTCTATCAGATATCATATCAAACAGAGATCCTCGATTCACTTCCAAATTCTAGAGAGGTTTGTAGAAAGCTTGGGGCACCAGACTAAGGCTTAGCACAACCTTTCATCCTCAGACCGATGGTCAGTCAGAGCGTACTATTCAGACCTAAGAAGACATGCTGCATGCTTGTGCGTTGGAATGGACAGGGAGTTGGGATGACTACATGTGACAACCCTGGTTTTGAGGTTCGTCACTTAGTTTTATTTTGAGCTAGTTACGTGTCTTTACGTGTTTATGTGCTAATTGGTGTGTATAGATTGTGGTTTGGATATCGTTTCCGGTACGGGGTACCTTGTGAGCGAAACGATGTGTGATGCTTTCATGTTCATGAGTTGACAATGTAGTGACTATGAAATGAGATGGTGTTATTTGGTGGTTTTAAGTATACGTATATGTATTATAGAAAATCGTATTTTTACGATTTACGGTTTAGCATTTAGAGGTCTCGGATGAGGTAATTAATCATATGGATATTTTTAGGGATGGTTTTAAGTCATTTAGGACTTAGTTATAAAGTTTATTTCAAAATTTGAGATTTTTTTTAAAAGTGTATATTTTACGTCTTTTACGGTAAAACGCGTAAATTTGACTAGTTTTACGGTTTTGGGGTTTTGGAGGCTTTAGGAGCTGAAATAAATTAAGGTAAATTAAGGTAATATTATTAATACATATATTAATAATAAAAATTAAAAAAACGAAATTAAGGAGGGTTTAAGTCGGTTTTGGACGCAAGAAAAGAAAAGAATAGGGGAAAAAAGGAAAAAGGGAACCGGGCTTTTGGAATGGGCCAAGGACTTGTTAGGAAACTATATAAATACTTTTTATTAAGCAAAACACTTCATAAAATCCCTGGAGATCAAGTTTTAGTCGGCATCAATGGTGGTTTTAGGGTTCTTCATTAATTTTTTCTTCTTTCAAAAATTCTAAGGTAAAATCTTTAATACTCTTTTTAATTAAATTGTTTTAATTCTTTCTCAATCATCTTATGATGGATTTAGGTTAGGGTTTGAATAAGAATCTGTATTTTAATGATAACATAAGGATTAGATGGTTTAGGGCTTGTAATTAATGGGGTTATGGGTAATTAATTAGGTTAACTTGATTAAACCCGTTTTTAAAAACTGGGCAAAATTTTGAGTCAATTGTTTTGATCATATTGGGAGTTCTACAAACTCTTATTTTGCGATCCAAGTATCCATGAAAAGGTAATTGAAGTGGCTTTCCAATTCAAGAAACTAGAACTAAATCGGATGTCGGGAAGTAGGTCAAAAACAGGTTACAACAGTCGGAGGTCAATACAGTTTTGAATTCAGCCTGTTTTCTTTTTAAGTTATGGGTTGTTTGGGGTACTTAGGGTTGCATTGGGATCTTCTCACAAACATGAGAGATGGTTTATATATTTTAGAAAGTATCTGCACTTGGGCTAAGGTTGTGGTTTAGGTTAAGACCCCTTAATTGTAACAAACTTTTTGTATGTTTAAAATCAGGAAATCTGGAATGACAAAAGTATATATATATATATCGGGGCCTTAACAGTAGCTTTAAGGTTAGGGCAAGTGGGAGGTGTTAGCTAACATACGTAAGGGTATGAATATTCCTTTTGTAGAGTTCACGGGATGTGTTATGAAGTAAAACGAGTTAAGGGCTTTATAGAGAGGTGTAATGAGATGCTTAGAGCATATATATAAGGTATATATATGGGAGAAGGTTAGATGTACATCATAGGTTGATGAGCCATTTTAGTGTTTGGTTCATGTTTTGATTATGTGTTTTTGGTTGTTAGCTTTTTGCTAGTGCTCGGATGTTTGGGGAAGCTCAATCAGGTGAGTTTCATAGTCCCATGTTTAATATTGATTTTAACTTCCAGATGGGATGGAAGAGACACTGTGTTGAGTTATTTTCTAAATTGATGCTGTGAATGTGTTTGTGATTTGAGATGGACTTGTGTGTACATTATGTGATTAACTGCTATGTGATTCTTGATTGTGTATGATTTGGATCGGGGGACACGTGCCGTCTCAGTTATTGTGGTTTGACAAGGTAGTAGCCTTGTGGTTTGACAAGGTAGTGGCCTTGTGGTTTGACAAGGTAGTGGCCTTGTGGTTTGTCAAGGTAGTGGCCTTGGGATAGGTACATAGTGTGATCATCTATGGTACCATGATGTTGTTTGGCAAGGTAGGAGCCTTGGATTGGTTTGGTATGATTAATCTTGATTGATAGTTGTTAATGCATATTTGTAACACATTGTCCATATTTTATTGTATTGATGGTTGTTGTTCACATCTTATAACTATTTTGGCGTTGGAGTCTAAACCTATGACTCTCACCAACTTTATGTTGACGTGTTTTAGTGTCTCTTTCAGGTGTGTATGTGGTTAAGCGTGAGGATAGAAGTGGCTAGACTTGGATGCATTAGGATTGCATATAGAAGGAGATCCCCGTTCCTTCTTAGTTTTCCTTTATGTTTTTTTGAATAAGTGATATTGTTGGCACCTATATGTTTGTTTTGTTTGTATTATTTGTTTGTCTTGGGTAAGAGGTAGGACTGTTACCTACTTACCTAGACTCCTGCATGTTGAGATATTGTCATGACATTTGTGTCGCCATTTATGACATTTCTTATATCATTTAGTTATCTCTATAGACACGCTATTGTTGTGATGATATCCATACGTCGTGCCCCATATTCCGCCGTGGTGGGGTGTGACAGAATGGTATCAGAGACAATGGTTATAGAGAATTAGGTTTCCTAGTCGCGTAGCCTAGTCTATAGCTTAAGGGTCCCTGCATATAGGCGTCATAGGAGTATGTGTGCATTTTACATAAATTGATGTGTTGGGATGTTATTTATTGCGATGTTTTGACTAGTATGAATTGAACCATAGTAAGTTCATACTTAGCCACATGTTATTTTCTTTTCGGGTTGTGACTAGGGCGGGTTGAACCATAATCGTCCACGCTAGTCATTGTCGTATTTTGCTTAAATTGTACATTATAGTACATAATTTGGTTCATGGTAGTTTCTATCTTTTGTCGAGTTATTTTACATACCTGAGGTATGTTACTTTTTCTTTTGATGTTTAAGTCATGTTCCCTAAGAATCGTGTGGTGGTTCGAGTTACTAGGAGTACATGGGTAGGAAGGATTTTAAGTTGTTTCCACTCTTATGGGCGATATGACTTATATCTGATTATGTTTTCGTTTTGGATTTAGTCTAGGCTGTTTAAGCTAGACTATGGATTTCTGTATTCCAAGAGATTTATTATGTTATTTTTATAGATTGAGTTTTGTATCTTATTGGTTATGTGGTTATGAGCTTATGTGAGTAGATGGATCTATGTGTTATATGTTGTATTGATTCTTATAAGTGTCATCATAGGAGGGAGTGCATTGGGGAAAGGGTAATTGTATAAGTATGGTGGCCAACATAGTTATACAAGTACCACAACTTCAATGGGTTCCCAAGTATGGTTGCATGAAAGAGGGTTAGTACATGCTTGTATATGATGAGATGTAGAATTTGGGTATACGTATTATATATGAGTTTATGTAATGGCTACCTACGATATGGCTATTGTTATTTTTGTGTTATATGTTTTGGGTTATAGATGTGTTGTGTGATTTTAGGGTCACACGATATGGTTTGGTTTTGGAGGTTGGCTTTATGCCTTGTTGTGGCACGGTGAGATGGTGATTACTCGTATGGAAAAAAACGAGCGTATAAAGCGATTGACTGACTTACGTGTATGATAACGAGTATGTTTGGGGGATTCAATAGGTATACGTATGCGGATGTATATATACTACTATGTGTTAAGTTATGGTATATGGTCGTTCACTAGTTATTATAGCTTGAACGTACCTTGTGTTTGTTCGTGTTTTATGGTGTTGGAGTTTGGTGGAGTTTCAACAACGTTTTGAATCTTTTGAACTATGTCTTGTAGCGTATTCTTTGAGTTTCGTATTTCACGTGTACGTTTTAAAACGGTGTTCTTGGTTTTAAGTCTATTGAAATAACCTGGGATTTCTTTTGAGATAATGAAATCTTTTGTGTTGAGTCTTACATTTCTTTTGGTTGGTATATGAAAAAAGGGGACTTGGAAATCTAGTATAGGGTTAGATAGTTGGTCGTATTCGGTAAAATAAGGGTAAGGTGTTGGGGTCGTGTTTGAAACAAGATGTAACATAAGATTTCTTTTTAGTCAACACTTATTTATTTCAAATTCTAAAAGACTTTCTTTAATATAAAGCGAAGTAAAATTTCTTTCTACTTACATAGTTTATATAATTGGGTTTAACCGATTCACGTCATTTATAATTATTAATACAAGGTTAAATTGAGTTTATGAAGATTACACATACAATTTTATCTTTCATTAATATAAAACTGTTTTGGTCATAACTTGTTCGTTTTTAAAGCTTTTTGGATGATTCAAAAGCCTAAAATTATGTACTCGGAACGTACTTTTCAAATACTCAGAATGTATATTCATGGGAGGTCAGTATCTTGGCCGAAATTATTGTACAAGTGTCGGGTTAAAGGTTGAGTTTTAAATATTAGTTTATTTTTACGATTTGGGATGCACGGGATACCTAGTCTTTGAGTTGAGTTTTGAGTTCGTCAAGAGGGTTGTTTGTAGATTGTTTGAGTCACATAGATGTGGGAGATAATAATAAAAAAAGAAGATATATATTCTTTTGGAAAATTCGATCTTTTGCACGGTTTAAATAATATGTCGCGGGGCGTAATATGTTTGGTTGCCATTGGGTGTTTCTTGGATTATTTTTCGTTGTCATGGGTCATTTTGAATTGATACACGTTTTGGGTTTGAATTTTCTTTCGAGTCTCATGGTTTTGACTTGTTTTAATTGGTGCACGTGAAATGTCGTTAGTTATCCGTTGGTTTGATTCGTTGATCGTATCTGATGGATTCAGGATGTAGTTTGGGTTTCGTATTGTTCGGGAGCGTTGAGGTAGTCGTATGAAAGACTTGGTCGCGCCTACACGCTTAAGTAGGTGACCATGAGAGAACGGTCGGAATACCCTTAGTGGGGAGGAAAGAAGTTCGTAGACGAACTAGTGTGGTCATGAGGTCTCTTAGGAGTACCAAGGAGATGAATAGAGATTTGTGGGATATTAGCACAAGTAACGCGCCATAGAGAGTGTTGTAAGGGGAAGTAATACCTCAAAGGTATTTATGATTGTTCGTAGGGCATGTATGTTTTCCAAAAATTTCCTGAAATTTAGTAGGTTTGCCTATTACTGTGAGGTAGAACCATAAATAGAGCAAGTAGGAGAAGTGAGAGGAGTTGTAGTTAGTGCCCTTCTAAGGCAAATCGTTGATGGAGTGATTTAAAAAAACAAGAGCTGTTAGAGATTGCAAGGAATGCCGGATAAAAGTTGAGTTGCTTAGTAGTAGATTGGTGAAATGTGTATAATGCAAGTTCGTTTTCTCAGTTCTTAACTAATAGAAAGTCCAACCAATATCGGATTTATAATTGTTCTTGGTAGTTCAAGCTTGCTTGGTAATCTATTGCTAATTCAAACAACACTATCTAAAAATGAAAAATATAAACCTACTTATACGTAAAACAAGTTGCAAATTCCAAATTTTATTCAGTAAAATATAAAAATGCAAAATATAAAACTATAAGGACTGAAAATGTAATTTCTATGAAATGTAAATGCTTGAAATGAAAGTTCTATCAACTATAGGGACTAAAAATGTAAAACAGTTAACTAAAAGGACCAAACTTGTAAAAACTCTAACAAACTAACCAAATAGTAACAACCTAACAAACTTAACAACTGAAATTTAACAAACTTCAAAGTCCAGGGACTGATTATATGCAAACCCTAAAAACTAGCAAGATTAGCCAAATTTTGAAACTGCTTAAAATTCTAGGGACTAAAGTGCAATAAAACCAAAGTTTTAACTAAAAGCGGGACAAAGTAAAGATTAAGCTCGTTTGAGCTTAATACTCAACCAAATAAGCTGAAACAACTTGCAAAACTCTTAAAATTCAATTATAGCTACGTGTGTTCAAGGAAATAAGCTAAAAGTCCAAAATAAGCAATTGAGTGCTTATTAATAAGCACAAAATAAGCTACAGCTTATTTCAATCAGTCACAACCTGATTTTTGTGACAATTCTGATTAAGCACTTGATTTTAAGAAGGGGAAATCAAATTAGAACCAATTTCATCCAGTAATAAGCTAGATATCCGAAATAAGCTAAAATGAGCTTATGTTGACCAAACGTTGACCAATTTTTATGAAAAAGCTCAAAATCTCAAAAACTCATATTCAACACTAACTAAGTGGATTTGTGAAAGAAAATCAAGACTTTTCTGAAGTGGATAATGAGAACTAGTAAAACAGTAAGCTTTTCACATCAGAGAATGACATTTGCTTAGGCTTGAGCTTAAAAGCTTATTACCAGCTTAATTCTTAATACTGTAGATTTTCCTCTTAAAGTCTAAAAGTTTATGTTATAAGCTATAACTAGAAACTGGTTTGAGCAAATTTCATTAAGTATTGAAGGAGAAATCAGCAAGTGAATTTGGCAAGTTTTCAAACAAAAGCTGATAAGAAGAATGACCCAAACTTTTTGTTAACCAATTGCCTGTTTGACCTTTTTTATGACTTGCAAATGACTAAGAACTACTTGTTACCACTTATTGACTAGAAACAAACTCTGAAACACCAATTTCTAATACTTGAAAACCTTTAAAAAGACATTCCCAAACACTCCTTAATCTGTTTTAATCAAACTTTTACAAAGACTTATTGAGTAATGGTTTAGACTGATTCAAGAGCTATAGCAAACTTGTTTCAATGAACAAAATGAAAGCTAATGAAACTGAAACTAAGCAATTATCAAGACTAGAACTCAATTAAGGTGCAAAGCTAAAATGTTACTGAAAATGAGCTAAAATCTACAAACTGAACTCAGATTAACAAGTATGAAGTAACTGAACTACAAACACTCAAACACAATCAAACAGCAACTAATCAAGTATAACATGTAGCCATCAAGATTATACTAGAGAATTGAGCATGCAAGGACTGTTTAGAGGAACATAAACAAGAGCTTTGAAACCTAATGTAGATGTCCTTTGGGAAGAAGAGGAGCGCTGAGCTCTCTTGCACTAGTGATACCACCACCTATCACTAGTATTCAGCTAAAATCAACAATCAAAACAGCTAAATCATCAAACTGCCATGAATTCTTCAAGAACAATGGAAATGCTTGAACTCTGATCAAACAGCTACAAGACTTCAACAATGTCAGTTATGATCATTGATTGATCATAACAAACATTTAACAGCAACAATGGAATCACACAACAGCAGGAAAGTAGCAGGAATTGAAGAACAGAATTTGGCGGGAAACTTGAATTTGAAATTTTATTGATTGAATTCAGTTATAAAAGTAGTTACAAGCTTCTAACTAACTAACTGACTCAAGAGTTTGTCAGACTCTTGAGTAGTTAGGTGAAAAGTAGGGAAAAAGGGAAAGGAAAGATTGAACTATGTGTTTTTTTACAAAACTAGGCTACAATCACAAATGAAGTACAAGCTAGGTATTTATAGGCATGAGAGGAGATTCTGTTGGGGTTTGTGACGTGTTCGAGCCAATCATAGCTTGACACGTGGAGGAATTCTGCAAATCCCACTTTGAAGGTGATGAACTCATTTTGGGTGTTTTTGATTCAATGGATGATATGTTAATTAGATTGCACCATTGAATTCGTCTTCCAAAATTGAGCAACTTTGGTGTTTTGATCTTCTCTTGAAACAGCTTCTATAAAAATCCCGTTCCTGGTAAATATTTTCTTTGAAGGAGAAGGACACGTGGCGTCTTCTGGTTGGTTGTGAGGGCGTCACACGGATTGAAACTGTTGTGATATGGTATTAATTGTGGCGGCTGTAAGTGGGAATTTATTGCTTGATCCATGTTTACTCTTTCCTTGTTTCTGATTGGTTTAGAGCTTTTCACTTGGATTCAACTTTGCAAAACTTTCCAAACTTGACAGATTTGGTCCTTGAATTTGGCAGATTTCCATTTCAAGCTAGGATCTTCATTCCTTTGTCATTTTTGGTCCTTTAACTTCCAAAACTTGTACAAAATGGCCCTTTGACTGAGTTGACTTTGTAGTTGACCAGTTTTGACTTTAATCTTGACTTTACATTATTTGCACTTTAAGTCCTTCAACTTTCACAAATTGTCAAGATAGGTCCTTGAACTTCAAAGTCTTGTCACTTTTGATCCTCTTTTGTCTTTTTCATCCATTTGAGCTTGGTTTTTCCTTGTTTGCTTGAAATTGTATCCTTTTACCTACATAAGATCACACAAACACAAACATACCACATAACACTGCTTTTTACAAGATAAATGGGTATTTTGCTTCATGTTTTAGGGTTATTTGTTGATAAAAGGATATGAGTTTAAGCTCATATCAAATTCCCCTACACTTGAGCATTGCCATGTCCTCATGCAATATTATATTTCAAGGTTTAAAAATTTACATTTCCCTCATAATTAATCCACCTTGGCCATATGAGATGCATCTACACTACTCTAAACTAGATGATGCATGATTTTGACTTTTAATAATGCAATGAATCAAAATACAATTCTATCTATATCTTTTTGATTTTTCTTGAAATGGTTTTGATGGAAATAACTCATAAAGAACTCAATGACTTGGATTAGGGCTTGGATACCATGAACACTTATCATCCTCAAGTTTCACTTTCCCCATACCAAGCTAGTAAATGGGATCATTGCATTCACAAGTAAAAAGTGCATCAACTTATTCATGACAATTAAATGTGGAACCGGTTATTATTTGAGCAAATTGCTTGTGGGCAAATTTGTCATTATTAAAGTGTGAAATATAAGAAATGTAAAATCCAAAAATAAGGAAGCACGGTTTTAATCCTAAGTAATCTTCTCATCCATTACTTGAAAAACCGCTCACAATTAATATAAGTCCGTATTAAGAGTAATAAGTCATTCGCCTTATGTGTAAAATCCTCATGTCATGCTTTCATAAGTAACTACACACTCGCTAAGGAAAGAAAAATAAAACTCACGCAATAATTTACATCCGCATCTTTTTGAGATTTTGGATCTTCAACCCCGCAACCCGTCAAGGTAATATTGGATTGGAGCAATCTATTGAATCCCCGCAACCCGTCAAGGTAATATTGGAACTCAATAGTCACTATAATTAACACCACACTGCCCCTCTTGGGAGTCTTGCATTATTTTTTTATTTTTTTTTTCTTTTTTTTTTCTAGCCACTCATTTTTTTTCATAAGCCGCTCTTATTTTTCTTTATTCCTCACCAAAAAATTTGCAAAGAAGAAAAGGAAAAACACCCGCTAAATATGGAGCATGACATAAGTCTAGTACACATAAAACGTGCTAACTTAGAATCTTAAGACGTACTCATATCGACCATGAATGATTAGCCAAAAATGCATAAGAGATTACGAACCAATTAAAACCGTACTTGATTATTTATTAACAATTATATACATGCGAAGAAAATAGAGGTCAAGAAGAGAAGGGTTTAGCCACAAGTAATTGCCATGAAGTCTATCTAGCCCTTTTATACTTGCTTCAACTCTATCATTTCTCATTCTCCACAAATTTAAAATTTCAAAGAATGAAATTGGTGGAAGCTTAGCCTAATAGACCAATTAAGGACTACATGGTTAAGGATACTAGCTAGAGAATGCTAAAATAAGCAAACTCGGGTTGAGTCAAAATATCCATGGCGGGCCTAATATGTCAAAGAAATCTAAACTTGTTAAAACCATGTTTTATTATATTTTTTTCTTTTTATAACTTTTTGATGAAAAATAAGAGAAGAAATATATACAATGCAAATGTGTTATGCAAAATGAAAAATGATTGATGCAAAAATCATGAATGCATATTTTTGTTGGCCAAAGTAGATCAACAATTTGAAAAATGTTGAAAATTCAATTTTCCATGTTATCATGCAAGACAATGACAAGTTCTAGGTAAGGTCACTTCGATAGAAGACCCCCCTACACTTAAGCTAAACATTGTCCTCAATGTTTAAGAGCATGGAAGTATAAAAACTTCCCCTACACTTATGACAATGAATAGACTTTGCTTAACCCAAGTTAAGGAAAGGACTACTATTAGTGAAATCATGTTTAAGCACAAGGTGTCAATGAAAAATCACTAAAGTAACGAAGTGAACCGGATACAAGGGCCTCCTCCATAAGCTCCAAAGCATGAGATGAGTGAGCAACCCTACAAACAAGCATGAAGACAAAAGAAGGTCTCCCCTACACTTATCTCCAAATCTATACCCTTATTTCTAACCTACAACACTCTAAACCTAGTTATACGATGCTTGAGTTAATGAGTCTCTAGCTCGACTCGTCCCTCAATGAATTAATTCATGGGGAAAATGGGGACCTCTTGGACCATTTCAACGGAAATGTCCTCCCCAAAGTAGTGCTTAACACGGTGACCATTCACTTTAAAATTTGGACCATCGTTTTGGGACAACTCAAGAGTTCCATATGGAAACACTTGAGCAATAGTGAATGGACCGGACCATCTTGACTTAAGCTTGCCCGCAAAAAGCTTCAATCTTGAGTTAAAGAGGAGAACCGGCTCTCCAACTTTGAACTCACGATTCTTAATCTTAGCATCATGCAATTTCTTAGTCTTTTCCTTGTATAGCAAAGAATTCTCATAGGCATTGGCTCTCAACTCATCCATCTCATTGATTTGATCTTTCCTATGTGAACCGGCTTGGTTTAAATCAAAGTTAGCCCACTTGAGAGCCCAAGATGCCTTATGTTCTAACTCAAATGGGAGGTGGCACGCTTTTCCATAGACAAGCCTATAAGGAGTACAACCAATTGGTGTCTTAAAGGCCGTCCTAAACGCCCACAAAGCATCATCAAGCTTATCCGACCAAGAAGCTCTATGTTCTCCCACCGTTCTCTCTAAAATTCTCTTTAAACCACGATTTGTGACCTCGGCTTGACCATTTGTTTGAGGGTGATACGCGGTAGAAAGTCTATGATTCACTCCATATTTCTTCATAACTCTCGTGAATTGATCATTACAAAAGTGCGTACCACGATCACTTATGATGGCCCGAGGTACACCAAATCTAGCAAACAATTGTTTCAAGAACTTTACAACCACTCTAGCATCATTAGTAGGTAAGGCTTTAGCCTCCACCCACTTGGACACATAATCCACCGCCACAAGTATATACTTGTTTCCCTTAGAGGATGGAAAAGGTCCCATGAAATCTATTCCCCATACATCAAATATCTCACACTCTTGTATAAAATTTTGTGGCATCTCATCACGTTGTGTAATTTTTCCTTGTCTTTGACAAACATCACAAAATTTCACCATCTCTTGAGCATCCTTGTAAATGGAAGGCCAATAGTAACCCGAATCAAAGACTTTCTTGGCGGTGTAGTTAGGCCCAAAATGTCCACCCGTAGGTCCTTTATGACATGCTTCTAAGATTTTAAATGCCTCGGGCCCATCTACACACCGTCTAATGATTTGGTCCGCACATTGCCTAAAAAGATATGGATCATCCCAAAAGTAATACTGAACTTCCTTAAGAAACTTTTTCTTTTGTTGGTAAGTAAGACCCTCAATAAGCACATTGCCCACAAGATAATTTGCAATATCCGCAAACCAAGGTGTGGCATCCTCTTGGGAAGAGATAGACATGAGCTCCTCTAATGAAAGGATTCATTGATTTCTTGATGTGGGAAATCTCCTTGAAAAGGATGCTCAAGTCTACTCAAATGATCCGCCGCTAAATTCTCGGCCCCTTTTTTATCACGAATCTCTATCTTAAACTCTTGAAGCAACAAAACCCATCTCAAAAGCCTAGGCTTAGCATCTTGTTTTGTCATAAGATACTTGAGAGCGGAATGATCCGTATACACTATGGTCTTGGAAAGCACAAGGTATGGTCTAAACTTCTCAAAAGCATATACTATAGCAAGCAACTCTTTTTCCGTGGTAGTGTAATGAAGTTGTGCACCGGTCATGGTTTTACTCGCATAGTGTATAGGTTGGAAATGCTTATTAACTCTTTGTCCTAAGACGGCCCCCACCGCATAATCACTAGCATCACACATAAGCTCAAAAGGTAATTCCTAATTTGGAGAAACCAAAACGGGAGCCTTTGTCAATTTTTCCTTAAGTGTCTCAAAAGATTCTAAACAAGCTTGATCAAAAATGAAAGGAGCCTCTTTCTCCAAGAGATGAGTCATCGGTCTAGCTATCTTAGAGAAATCTTGTATAAAGCGCCTATAAAAACCCGCATGACCTAAGAAACTCCTCACACCTTTAACCGAGGTGGGTGGGGGAAGCTTAGCAATCACATCAATTTTGGCTCGATCAACTTCTAATCCCTTATTGGATATCTTGTGTCCTAAAACAATCCCCTCTTTTACCATAAAGTGACATTTCTCCCAATTAAGCACCAAACGTGTTTCCTCACAACGCTTAAGCATTCTCTCAAGATTGGTGAGACAAGAGCTAAAGGAGTTCCCAAATACGGAAAAGTCATCCATAAAAACCTCCATGGTTTGCTCTATCATGTCATGGAAAATTGCCATCATGCACCTTTGAAACGTCCCCGGTGCATTACATAGGCCAAAAGGCATCCTCTTGTAAGCAAATGTACCGTATGGACAAGTGAATGTGGTCTTTTCTTGATCCTTAGGGTCAATGGGTATTTGGAAATAACCCGAAAAGCCATCAAGAAAACAATAGTACTCATTTCCCGCTAAGCGTTCAAGCATTTGATCCATAAAGGGAAGCGGGAAATGGTCTTTCCTAGTTGCCTCATTGAGTTTTCTATAATCAATGCAAACTCTCCAACCGGTTACAAGTCTCGTGGGAATAAGCTCATTGTTCTCATTAGGCACCACGGTGATTCCACCCTTCTTTGGAACACAATGAACCGGGCTAACCCATGGAGAGTCGGAAATGGGGTAAATCATACCCGCATCTAAGAGTTTAATCACTTCTTTCTTAATAACCTCATGAATTTTTGGGTTAACTCTCCTTTGGTTTTGAATGGCGGGTTTATAATCATCCTCCATAAGGATTTTGTGAGTACAAAAATGTGGATCAATTCCCCTTATGTCGGATATTTTCCATGCTAAGGCTTTCTTATGTTTCTTAAGGACTTCAATGAGTTGCTCCTTCTCATCCTCTTTCAATTCCTTAGCAATAATCACCGGTAATTGGTCTTTTCCTTCTAAGAAAGCATATTCTAAGTGGGATAGAAGTTCCTTAAGTTCAATGGGAGGTGGACTCTCTATGGAAGGTTTTACTATGGAAGGTTCCTCAATGGTAATCTCTTGTGGAATAGGGGAAGGAAGAGGGTCCTCATTGAGCAACTTTTGGATCGTAAGAATATCTTCTTCCCAATTAATGGGAGAATCATCATCACCAAGAAAGTTGGACTCAAATTCCTCCAAGAGGAAATCACTCTCTCCAAAGGGTGTTAAAGAGGGAGCAATTGAGGCCACGGTTTCAACATGTGGAATCTCATCACTAGCATTCTTACAAGCATCATGAAAGTGTTCATTACACACTTCATCTAGCACATCCACAATGTTAATCGTCTCACAAGGTCTAGACTCCTTAACCTCTTTTCTATCACAAACTTTCCCTAACTTAAACACCACTTTCTCATCCTCTACTCTCATAATTAATTCTCCTTCCGCCACATCTATCAAGGTACGACCCGTTCTCAAAAACGGTCTACCAACAATCAAAGGCACTCTAGGATCCATGTCATAATCGACCACTACAAAGTCGGACGGAAAGGTAAACTTATCCACACCTACAAACACATCTTCCGCTATACCTACGGGGTGAGCTATGGTTCGGTTGGCTAGTTCAAGAGTCATCCTAGTGGGGGTGAGCTCGGGAAGAGAGAGTTGTTTCCAAACCGATAAAGGCATGAGATTTATGCTTGCCCCTAAATCCGCCAAAGCCATGCAATTTTCAACACCGGGAAAATTACAAGGTATCAAGAAGCGCCCCGGATCTCCAAGTTTTGTTGGTAAGGTTTTAAGTAACACCGCGGAACAATTTTCATTAAGTGATGTGTTGGGCAAATCAACCAATTTTTCTTTGTTTGAGAGCAAATCCTTGAACATCTTAGCAAACTTTGGCATATAAGCAAGAGCTTCCGCAAAGGATATGTTGATATTGAGTTGCTTGAACATCCTTAAGAAATTGGAGACTTGTATGTCATCTTTGTTCTTTAACTTGTCCTTTTTCAACCTTGAAGGGTATGGAAGAGTAGGTTTGGGTGTAGGTGGAATAGGTGTTGTAGTGGAAGATTTGTCTTTGTTAGCCTCTTCATTGGGAAGTGTGGAAGGTAAAGGAGAAGTATGAGGTAATTGAGGAGGTGTGTTTGAGTGAATAGGAGTACTTTGAGGAGGTGGAGTAGAAGTAGAAGGCTTATCACAAGTAGGAGCACAAGTGGGTTGAACAATAGTAGGTTTAGGAGGTGAAGGATCCTTTGTTGTTGTACCACTCCTTGTTGTAATAGCATTAACATTGGCCCTAGGGTTTGTTTGTGTGTTAGAAGGTAAAGCCCCTTGTGGTCTTTGAGTTACCGCCACTAAAACCCTATTGATTTGTTCCTCCATTGTACGTTTCACTTGGTCATTCATTCTCTTCTCAATTTCACGCATTTTCTTGTCAACATACTCTTGAGTCTCTTGCATCCCATATCCTTGAGTTTGATTTTGAGGGTAAGCTTGATTTGGTATTGGAGCATATGCTTGATTGGGAAGAAATGGAAGTGGTTGATTAAATCCTTGTTGTGGTGGATAAAAGGTATTAGTTTGAGGTTGAAATTGATTAGGTGCCTTGTAATTATTTCCTTGGTATGGTTGTCTTTGCCCTTGATTCCTTGCTAAAATTTGAGGAGGATTTTGTGGAATTTGGGTGGGTGGTTGGGGTGGGAAGCCGGGTGGAGTAAGGTAATTTTGGGATTTGTAAGAAAGGTTATTTGGATTGATGTTAGGCTTAAAGTGTTCACGGTGTTCCTCTTGGTAAGCATAGCATTCCCCTTGATACCCTTGCACCTTGTCACATTGTTCATAAGAGTGGGGACCTCCACAAGTAACACAAGAAATGGTGATGGCATTCACATTGTTTGAGGAATTGTTCAATGTCATGCTCTTAAAATCTTGAATCATGCCTTGAGTCATTTCTTGTCCTTGTTTGACTTGTTGAAGAATCTCTTGAAGAATTTGGAGTTCACAAGGGGTTTTAGAAGTATTTTGGATAACATGAACTCTTTCTTCAAATGGATCGTTTGTTTGAACCATTGCCTTAGTCTCAATAATGTTCAAAGCCTCATGGTATGTCTTGAAATGAATACTCCCTCCCGCGGAAGCATTTAGTGAATCTTGGTGGTGAGGTTTAAGGCCATTATAGAAGGTATTGATTTGGCTTAGATCATCCATTCCATGGTTAGGGCATCGCCTCAACAACTCACTATACTCTTCCCAAGCATCACCAAAGGATTGACTAGGTTTTTGTGTAAAGCCCATAATCAAATTTCTCAAAGCCATAGTCTTTTGTGGAGGAAAGAATTTGTTCAAAAACTTAGTGGTAAAATCATCCCATGTGGTGATACTATCGGGTGGTTGGGTGTCTAACCAATGCTTAGCACTCCCATCTAATGAAAATGACACTAACATCAATCTAATGACATCAGGTGGAACCCCATTATGCTTAATGGTGTTGCAAAGTGAAAGGAATCTCTTAAGATGAGCATGGGGATCCTCATTTTGTTTTCCAAAGAAAGGTGATGCAGAAACCATATTGATCATAGATGTATGTAGCTCAAATGTGTTAGCGGGAAAGTCGGGAATCTTAATGGCACTAACATATCCATGAATGTTGGATTGCATACGTTCAAACAAAGTACGGTTATCATTAGCCATGGCTCCTTGTGGTGGTGATAAAGCACGATTCTCGTGATCGGCTTGGTGGACGGTGGTGGTCTTACTCTTTCTCTTTTTCTTCCTTTTCGGAGGAAGAGGTTGTACACCAATCGGTATTTGTGCACGCCCGCGAGTGAGCATGCAACTCAATACGAGGAATGAGAGAGAAGCTCTCGTGTGACTTTGAAAAGAATAAGATTATCCTCTTCGAGTTTCAATATTAAATATCCACAAGAAAGTAACAATATATGTAATACTACTTTGGGTGCAAGACCCTCAATGAAGCTTTCCTTCTTAGAATACTCCCAAGTGAACGGGGGGTTAGGTGGCGCGAAGCACTTAAGTACCTATTGACCCTTAGATGGCATTTTATAGCACATCGCCTTTCTATTCACTTAAATGTTCGTATTCTTCAAATTATTGCTTATTGAGAGTATTTATCTATTCTTGCTTTATTTTGTTTGATCGATACGCGTGTCAAGGACCGGAACGCCCCTCAACACGGTGTATTGCCTCGGCAATACTTATGGAAGATATGTAGATTGATTGTTCTTATACGTATACGTATTTACTTATAATAATATATGGAAAATATTTTTGTATTTATGAGTTTTTATTGGAAAATACTATATGTACATAAAAACCGAGAGAATCCAATAATATATATTTTTGGTTGCAATCTCTTAGGAAAAAGATTGCTTTTTGGATTTTTTAATTTTTTTGGTCAATTCTTTAGGAAAAGAATTTTTTTGTTAAGTTTTTAGTTTTTATATATTTTTATATTTTTTTGATTTTTTTATTTGTTTTTGATTTATGATACGTAAAAATAACGTTCACCAAATGAACGGATCCCAAAAGCCAATGAAAACCGTCAATCGATAGTCTCTCGTGTAGTCAAAGAACCGGCAGCGGCGCCATTTAATATCTCGTTTTTAGTGTAGTTGTCTTCTCAGCTCGATTCGAATTGATATAACGTTTTCTAGCAAAGACTTAATTGTTTTTGGTTATACAAATTTGTTTGGTATCTATTTCTAATTTGCACAAAGCAACTTAAAAGGTAAAAATATTCTATAAACTACGTATACGTACTACTCTAAAAACATTTAGCAATTACACATTTAACGCACGAATGTTAAAACTGAAAATACAAATTTATTCTACAAAAATAAAATAGTAACTCTAAATCTAACTAATACAGTTTATAAAGAAAATCTACTTTATACTAAATGTAACTACGTTTTTTAAAAAAAAACTGAAATGAAAACAAATTTTCATTGAAATCCTATCCAACTGGATCCACTAATACAATTGGCCCAAAAGATTCATCTAGCCCAACAGCGAACTTCAAGCCTACCAAGACTAATGTATAACAGCAACATTCATGAATTAAAAGGACTAAAATTGTTAAACTCCTAAACTTGACTATCTGGCAAATGTTCCCAGTGTATCTAAGGTCGATACTTATTAACTCCTATTTTTTCTCATAAAATTGCTGAACTAAGCTCATTAACTAAACACCTAACAAATCACACTTGACAAATCTAACTGAATACTCAGAATCATTCAAATCAAATTATCCCTAGATCAATTACAGCTTATATGCACGTCTTTGAAGCTAGATTTTAACAAACCTATTGAGCTCTAATCCTATCGCACTAAAAACGACTATACTTACCACTATACTAACAGACTTCACTAACCACCTAATCCTTAACTGAAATCTACAACAGACTCTAAATCAAAAATCTATTACAGCTGATGACCAAAATTGAGAAATTCTTTAACAAATATACGAAGAAAAATCAAACTAGCACTTAATGAGCAACTGAATATGAACAAATTCAACAAGTAACGAAAAGATTTACGCTACAAGAGAACAAACTTTTACACTACTAATGCCGAAAATTAAAGAGTGAAACTCCCTGCATCCGAAGTAAGTCCGCTGAGTTGAAGCTCGGCGCTGAGCCGGCTTAGCTATCTGCTACTGCTGAACGGAACTACAAACTAATCGAACCACCAGCTAAATTCAGTAAGCTCAATCTGAACAGCACTCTGCTTAACTGCTACCTCGAACTCTAAACAACTGTCACTTGAATATACAGAAATCGAACTCCAACTGATTTGCTTATTCTTTCAGCAAATCCAAACGCACCTTACAACGACTCCACTGATCTGAATTGAACCCAAATACCTGCACAAATGTTATGAAAAGAAACACTATATTTTGAACTTTATCTACTATTATTTTTTTCTTGAACAAAGACAATAAATCTGAAAGCTATTCACTAGAACTGATTAGCCTACTAGTTTCTTTAGCTTTCCATATCAAAACTAAGTGAAAAACATTTAACCATAAAACTTGAAAAGACTGTAATCACTCATTCTATAGAATCAGTTTACGCTTAAGAAAATCGAAAAAACTGATTATGTAATTTTGAAAACAAAAACTTGATAAAGAAAGTTTGTACTGTGATCGAATTACAAATGGTTAGTTACCAAAGAAACAGAACTTGTTACAACAAACTTTAACAATATAAAATGTAAAGATCAAACTCAGAACTAGTAAAACTTCAACAAAAGAAACTGAAATTAGAACAACAATATGAAATCGGATCTCTGACTTAAAAGCTCATATCTACTTAAGAATCCTAAAAGCTGAACTCAAAATAGCAAATCCAATACAGTATAACTCGCGGTTAACAGTAACAGTAGAAGAAGAATTAAAAGAAAGTCAAGAAAGCTTAAAGGAAAAGCTTGAATTCATTAATGGTGAAAAAAAACAATTGGTTACAAAAGCTTAACAGAATCTAACTGAATTGCTAACTGAAAATCATAAAGCATTTGAGAGAAAAGCTAACTACTCCTAACTAATAGAAAGTCCAACCAATATCGGATTTATAATTGTTCTTGGTAGTTCAAGCTTGCTTGGTAATCTATTGCTAATTCAAACAACACTATCTAAAAATGAAAAATATAAACGTACTTATACGTAAAACAAGTTGCAAATTCCAAATTTTATTCAAGTAAAATATAAAAATGCAAAATATAAAACTATAAGGACTGAAAATGTAATTTCTATGAAATGTAAATGCTTGAAATGAAAGTTCTATCAACTATAGGGACTAAAAATGTAAAACAGTTAACTAAAAGGACCAAACTTGTAAAAACTCTAACAAACTAACCAAATAGTAACAACCTAACAAACTTAACAACTGAAATTTAACAAACTTCAAAGTCCAGGGACTGATTATATGCAAACCCTAAAAACTAGCAAGATTAGCCAAATTTTGAAACTGCTTAAAATTCTAGGGACTAAAGTGCAATAAAACCAAAGTTTTAACTAAAAGCGGGACAAAGTAAAGATTAAGCTCGTTTGAGCTTAATACTCAACCAAATAAGCTGAAACAACTTGCAAAACTCTTAAAATTCAATTATAGCTACGTGTGTTCAAGGAAATAAGCTAAAAGTCCAAAATAAGCAATTGAGTGCTTATTAATAAGCACAAAATAAGCTACAGCTTATTTCAATCAGTCACAACCTGATTTTTGTGACAATTCTGATTAAGCACTTGATTTTAAGAAGGGGAAATCAAATTAGAACCAATTTCATCCAGTAATAAGCTAGATATCCGAAATAAGCTAAAATGAGCTTATGTTGACCAAACGTTGACCAATTTTTATGAAAAAGCTCAAAATCTCAAAAACTCATATTCAACACTAACTAAGTGGATTTGTGAAAGAAAATCAAGACTTTTCTGAAGTGGATAATGAGAACTAGTAAAACAGTAAGCTTTTCACATCAGAGAATGACATTTGCTTAGGCTTGAGCTTAAAAGCTTATTACCAGCTTAATTCTTAATACTGTAGATTTTCCTCTTAAAGTCTAAAAGTTTATGTTATAAGCTATAACTAGAAACTGGTTTGAGCAAATTTCATTAAGTATTGAAGGAGAAATCAGCAAGTGAATTTGGCAAGTTTTCAAACAAAAGCTGATAAGAAGAATGACCCAAACTTTTTGTTAACCAATTGCCTGTTTGACCTTTTTTATGACTTGCAAATGACTAAGAACTACTTGTTACCACTTATTGACTAGAAACAAACTCTGAAACACCAATTTCTAATACTTGAAAACCTTTAAAAAGACATTCCCAAACACTCCTTAATCTGTTTTAATCAAACTTTTACAAAGACTTATTGAGTAATGGTTTAGACTGATTCAAGAGCTATAGCAAACTTGTTTCAATGAACAAAATGAAAGCTAATGAAACTGAAACTAAGCAATTATCAAGACTAGAACTCAATTAAGGTGCAAAGCTAAAATGTTACTGAAAATGAGCTAAAATCTACAAAACTGAACTCAGATTAACAAGTATGAAGTAACTGAACTACAAACACTCAAACACAATCAAACAGCAACTAATCAAGTATAACATGTAGCCATCAAGATTATACTAGAGAATTGAGCATGCAAGGACTGTTTAGAGGAACATAAACAAGAGCTTTGAAACCTAATGTAGAGGTCCTTTGGGAAGAAGAGGAGCGCTGAGCTCTCTTGCACTAGTGATACCACCACCTATCACTAGTATTCAGCTAAAATCAACAATCAAAATAGCTAAATCATCAAACTGCCATGAATTCTTCAAGAACAATGGAAATGCTTGAACTCTGATCAAACAGCTACAAGACTTCAACAATGTCAGTTATGATCATTGATTGATCATAACAAACATTTAACAGCAACAATGGAATCACACAACAGCAGGAAAGTAGCAGGAATTGAAGAACAGAATTTGGCGGGAAACTTGAATTTGAAATTTTATTGATTGAATTCAGTTATAAAAGTAGTTACAAGCTTCTAACTAACTAACTGACTCAAGAGTTTGTCAGACTCTTGAGTAGTTAGGTGAAAAGTAGGGAAAAAGGGAAAGGAAAGATTGAACTATGTGTTTTTTTTACAAAACTAGGCTACAATCACAAATGAAGTACAAGCTAGGTATTTATAGGCATGAGAGGAGATTCTGTTGGGGTTTGTGACGTGTTCGAGCCAATCATAGCTTGACACGTGGAGGAATTCTGCAAATCCCACTTTGAAGGTGATGAACTCATTTTGGGTGTTTTTGATTCAATGGATGATATGTTAATTAGATTGCACCATTGAATTCGTCTTCCAAAATTGAGCAACTTTGGTGTTTTGATCTTCTCTTGAAACAGCTTCTATAAAAATCCCGTTCCTGGTAAATATTTTCTTTGAAGGAGAAGGACACGTGGCGTCTTCTGGTTGGTTGTGAGGGCGTCACACGGATTGAAACTGTTGTGATATGGTATTAATTGTGGCGGCTGTAAGTGGGAATTTATTGCTTGATCCATGTTTACTCTTTCCTTGTTTCTGATTGGTTTAGAGCTTTTCACTTGGATTCAACTTTGCAAAACTTTCCAAACTTGACAGATTTGGTCCTTGAATTTGGCAGATTTCCATTTCAAGCTAGGATCTTCATTCCTTTGTCATTTTTGGTCCTTTAACTTCCAAAACTTGTACAAAATGGCCCTTTGACTGAGTTGACTTTGTAGTTGACCAGTTTTGACTTTAATCTTGACTTTACATTATTTGCACTTTAAGTCCTTCAACTTTCACAAATTGTCAAGATAGGTCCTTGAACTTCAAAGTCTTGTCACTTTTGATCCTCTTTTGTCTTTTTCATCCATTTGAGCTTGGTTTTTCCTTGTTTGCTTGAAATTGTATCCTTTTACCTACATAAGATCACACAAACACAAACATACCACATAACACTGCTTTTTACAAGATAAATGGGTATTTTGCTTCATGTTTTAGGGTTATTTGTTGATAAAAGGATATGAGTTTAAGCTCATATCAATTGGATGTGGAAAGAGGTTGAGTGGTCTGATGAGAGGAAGTACCGGTCTTTTAAGATGCGTGTAGAATTTTGCAAGTAGAACGAGGTAGGAATTTATTCGTATTGCCGCTAAGAGAGGGTGCAAGGAGGACATAGTTGAAACTGCTAAGGATGTTGTATGAACGCTTTGGGTTTATGGTTATGTATTTGGCTTCACCAAAGCACTAGCGGTTTTCATGGTGTCAATGAACCAAGTGTGCATGAACGTGTATAAACGAGTTGTCATCGGGAGCGTCGATGACATCTTGAACTACTCAAATCTGAGAAGGAGGGTGAGGCGAATTATGTGTTGGTTTTGGAGTGGAGTTATACGTGAGATTTTCGAGTGTGAGTTTTTAGTATTAAGTTTACCATGATGAGTAGTTAGAGATGATGGCGTATCATGGAACCAGCAAAGGGCGAAGTGAAGAAGGATGAGGAACCGTTTTGGAGACTGACGAAGTGGATTGGATAATGAGCCGATCTTGGCATTATCGGAAGGACTGGATGAATTCGCGAAGCATGACGATACGTGGAGCAAGGATTTGGACGTGTACGAGGACGAGAAAGAAAGGCGATCGCTTATACGTTGCAGGAACTGAAGATTTGCAAGAACTAATAGATATGTGAAAGACCGCCATAGGTCACTTTGTAAGGAGATTGGAATTTTTAAGTAGCTTGGGGTACGGACTGAAGGGAGTTGATGAACATGATTGGATATGAGTATATCCAGCGAACTGGGAAAAGGATAGGCAAGTGAGATATTTATACAACCTTCGGAGTTACACTGAGGGCATGAGTGATTGATAAGAGGGAGTTAGGAAACTCATTAGCGATGGCTGAGTTTTTCGTATAATGATAGTTATCATACTAGAAGTCGATAAATGCCATTTGAGTCACTATATGAAAGGATAGGGTGAGTTGTCCCCATGGTGGACTAGAATTGGTAAAAGAGGCTACCAATGCGGTAATGATGTAGAAAGGGGGAAACCACTAGAGTTAGTGACAAAGTTAGGTAGGGAGTTTCACCCATAGTAGCAGGTGGTATGTTTTGGTAAAATGGAAGAGTTGATGTAGAGTTTTGTAGGTCCATTTATAATCTTTGGAAAGATCAGACCATTAGCTTATGAGCATAGAATTACCTGGGAGAAATGAGTTGTATACATGATACATTTCATGTATTGGGATTGGTAAAGGTTGTTTGAGAATGCATTTTGCATGTACGGTTATTCGGGACTGGTGTTAATGAGAGTCTTTGTTTTATCAAAGAGTCATCTGTGAGATTTATTGACTGTGAGGTCGAGAGTTTGGCAATGAGTTTAATTATTTTTGGGTTGTATACATGGTATTTTGAAACTCGAACTGAAGTTCACATGGATATGTGAGGAGTTCGTTTAGAACAAGTATCCTCATGTGATTTGTTGTTGGTGTGTTTGATCCTAAGGAGTAAATCTCGGGACGAGATTTTTATTAGGGGGGAGTGATGTGACAACCCTGGTTTTGAGGTTCGTCACTTAGTTTTATTTTGAGCTAGTTACGTGTCTTTACGTGTTTATGTGCTAATTGGTGTGTATAGATTGTGGTTTGGATATCGTTTCCGGTACGGGGTACCTTGTGAGCGAAACGATGTGTGATGATTTCATGTTCATGAGTTGACAATGTAGTGACTATGAAATGAGATGGTGTTATTTGGTGGTTTTAAGTATACGTATATGTATTATAGAAAATCGTATTTTTACGATTTACGGTTTAGCATTTAGAGGTCTCGGATGAGGTAATTAATCATATGGATATTTTTAGGGATGGTTTTAAGTCATTTAGGACTTAGTTATAAAGTTTATTTCAAAATTTGAGATTTTTTTTAAAAGTGTATATTTTACGTCTTTTACGGTAAAACGCGTAAATTTGACTAGTTTTACGGTTTTGGGGTTTTGGAGGCTTTAGGAGCTGAAATAAATTAAGGTAAATTAAGGTAATATTATTAATACATATATTAATAATAAAAATTAAAAAAACGAAATTAAGGAGGGTTTAAGTCGGTTTTGGACGCAAGAAAAGAAAAGAATAGGGGAAAAAAGGAAAAAGGGAACCGGGCTTTTGGAATGGGCCAAGGACTTGTTAGGAAACTATATAAATACTTTTTATTAAGCAAAACACTTCATAAAATCCCTGGAGATCAAGTTTTAGTCGGCATCAATGGTGGTTTTAGGGTTCTTCATTAATTTTTTCTTCTTTCAAAAATTCTAAGGTAAAATCTTTAATACTCTTTTTAATTAAATTGTTTTAATTCTTTCTCAATCATCTTATGATGGATTTAGGTTAGGGTTTGAATAAGAATCTGTATTTTAATGATAACATAAGGATTAGATGGTTTAGGGCTTGTAATTAATGGGGTTATGGGTAATTAATTAGGTTACTTTGATTAAACCCGTTTTTAAAAACTGAGCAGAATTTTGAGTCAATTGTTTTGATCATATTGGGAGTTCTACAAACTCTTATTTTGCGATCCAAGTATCCATGAAAAGGTAATTGAAGTGGCTTTCCAATTCAAGAAACTAGAACTAAATTGGATGTCGGGAAGTAGGTCAAAAACAGGTTACAACAGTCGGAGGTCAATACAGTTTTGAATTCAGCCTGTTTTCTTTTTAAGTTATGGGTTGTTTGGGGTACTTAGGGTTGCATTGGGATCTTCTCACAAACATGAGAGATGGTTTATATATTTTAGAAAGTATCTGCACTTGGGCTAAGGTTGTGGTTTAGGTTAAGACCCCTTAATTGTAACAAACTTTTTGTATGTTTAAAATCAGGAAATCTAGAATGACAAAAGTATATATATATATCGGGGCCTTAACAGTAGCTTTAAGGTTAGGGCAAGTGGGAGGTGTTAGCTAACATATGTAAGGGTATGAATATTCCTTTTGTAGAGTTCATGGGTATGTTTAAGGGGGAGATTAACCCATAGTTTAAGGTATGAAAAACGGGACTGTTTTGGGTAAAAATGTTAACGGGATGTGTTATGAAGTAAAACGAGTTAAGGGCTTTATAGAGGGGTGTAATGAGATGCTTAGAGCATATATATAAGGTATATATATGGGAGAAGGTTAGATGTACATCATAGGTTGATGAGCCATTTTAGTGTTTGGTTCATGTTTTGATTATGTGTTTTTGGTTGTTAGCTTTTTGCTAGTGCTCGGATGTTTGGGGAAGCTCAATCAGGTGAGTTTCATAGTCCCATGTTTAATATTGATTTTAACTTCCAGATGGGATGGAAGAGACACTGTGTTGAGTTATTTTCTAGATTGATGCTGTGAATGTGTTTGTGATTTGAGATGGACTTGTGTGTACATTATGTGATTAACTGCTATGTGATTCTTGATTGTGTATGATTTGGATCAGGGGACACGTGCCGTCTCAGTTATTGTGGTTTGACAAGGTAGTAGCCTTGTGGTTTGACAAGGTAGTGGCCTTGTGGTTTGACAAGGTAGTGGCCTTGTGGTTTGTCAAGGTAGTGGCCTTGGGATAGGTACATAGTGTGATCATCTATGGTACCATGATGTTGTTTGGCAAGGTAGGAGCCTTGGATTGGTTTGGTATGATTAATCTTGATTGATAGTTGTTAATGCATATTTGTAACACATTGTCCATATTTTATTGTATTTATGGTTGTTGTTCACATCTTATAACTATTTTGGCGTTGGAGTCTAAACCTATGACTCTCACCAACTTTATGTTGACGTGTTTTAGTGTCTCTTTCAGGTGTGTATGTGGTTAAGCGTGAGGATATAAGTGGCTAGACTTGGATGCATTAGGATTGCATATAGAAGGAGATCCCCGTTCCTTCTTAGTTTTCCTTTATGTTTTTTTGAATAAGTGATATTGTTGGCACCTATATGTTTGTTTTGTTTGTATTATTTGTTTGTCTTGGGTAAGAGGTAGGACTGTTACCTACTTACCTAGACTCCTGCATGTTGAGATATTGTCATGACATTTGTGTCGCCATTTATGACATTTCTTATATCATTTAGTTATCTCTATAGGCACGCTATTGTTGTGATGATATCCATACGTCGTGCCCCATATTCCGCCGTGGTGGGGTGTGACACTACATATGCTTGGTTGAGTTTGCCTACAACAACAGTTGGCATGCGAGTATCAAGTGTGCACCTTTCGAGATGCTTTATGACAGGAAGTGTCGTGCTCCAATCTGCTAGGATCAGGTTGGTGAACGAATCATTGAGGGTCCAGAGATTATAGAGGTGACCAATGAGAAGTTCGCCATCACCAAGGCGAAGCTGCAGGAAGCTCGTACTCGTTAGAAGATATGTCGATAAACATCGTAGAGCATTAGAATTTCAGCTTGGTGATCGTGTTTTCCTAAAGGTATCACTAGCATGTGGGGTCAAACGTTCTGGACTTAAGGGCAAGCTCAGTCCTCGTTTCATCGGACTGTTTGAGATTCTCGAACGTGTCGGTGAGGTATCGTATCGTCTGGTGTTACCTCCTCAGCTATCTAATGTTCATAATGTGTTCCATGTGTCCTTACTCAGAGGCTACAATTATCATCCATTTCACATTGTCTTATATCCACTCGATCAGATTCGTGAGGATCTATCCTATGTTGAGGAACCCGAGGCAGTTCTTGATCGTCAGGATGTGGTCATGAGGAGAAAGATGATTCCATTCGTCAAAATCCTTTGGAGGGACCATTCCGAGCGGGAAGCCACTTGGGAAACGGAGGAGTCTATCCGGACTTCTTACCCTCATTTTCAGCTATGATTCGGGTATGTCCTTTTCAGCATATCGTATCTCCAATTCGAGGACGAATTATTCTTTTAGATTGAAAGAGTTGTAAAACCCGCATAAAATACCTTAGAACATTTATTACATGAAAACACGGATAAATTAAAACTTTACGATTAATTAATATATGACATGTATCATGAACATTTAATGTAAGTATTACGTATATTAATTAATTATGTCAAGTATTACGTATGTTACTATTAATTATTATCTCATAATAAGTATTTACGTATAATACTTAAAACACAACCAGAAATAAAACACGAGATTAAAAACAAACACACACGACATTTTTAGTTAAACACGAAAAGCGAAAACCTTATGAAGGGGTGTTTGGTCGGCGGTCCAAAAAGAAACAAGAGAAGGGGGCTTGGCCCGGCCCATTAACCAATATTAACTAATAAACAAAATATGTCCAGGGATTTTTATAAATCACTTTTACAGAAACTTAACAAAAATCCTAGCCTCCTTGTTTCTCTCTCTCTCTCTTGGCCACGGCACCCACAAGAACACAAGGAAGGAGTTGTTTGATCTTTGTTTAATTTACAGTATATGTTCGTGTTCTTAATCCTAAATCAATACACGCTTTTGGTATCTCTTAAATCCTTAATCTTTTATTTTTATTTTTCTTTTATTCATGAATTGGTAAACCAAATAAGAACATGTAATTAAAAAGGTTAAAAACATGGAAGCATTCGGGATTTAGGTTAGTTTTGGTTCGGTTGTCACGCAAACCGAGAGTCGAATGACTCTTGGTGGGGTTTTGTCTCGGCCAGACGCACCCTTAATAGGGGCGGTGGTTGTTTCGTGTGACCGGTCGCAACACCAAACACCCCAATCGGGGGCTGGTTTGGTTTGGCAGTGGCAAACCGAGAGCCTATGGCTCTCGATGGGTGACTGTTGCACGAAGGGGGAAACCAGCAAGCAATAGGGGCTGCGTTGGTTGTGCAATGGCAAGCCACAGCCATTCGGCTATTGTGATTGTTGTTGGGTCGCGCCGAAGCCTAGATCTCATGGTCTTGGTGTGGCGTTGTTGTTGGGCTCGGGTAGAACCGAAACACACACAAGGTTTATTTGGTTAATTTTTGCTAAAATACTTTAATGTTTTTTTAATTATTTAATTATATTAAATAATGCATGTATAATTAAATTAGTTAAAACAAGGACTTATGATATAATTATTTAATACAATTATCATGACATAAAAAATGGCCATTTTTTAAATAACTATAAGTTATAATAATTATTACAATAATTATTCATGGCATGAGTTCATGTTACATTTAACTAATTAAGAACTTAGCTTAATTAATTAATTTCATTTTAACCAAGGTTTAATTAAATTAATAACATACTTTAAGTTAATTATTTAATAATTAGTTAAGGTAAAGTTTAATTGATATAATCATGTTATATTATTAATTAATAATTACTTATAAATTTATGTATTATATTATTAATTAATAATCGTTATATTTTGACTAAGTATTTCATATTAATAAACTTTACTATATATTTACATTTAATAATCATGGCTTATAATGTATGCTTATTAAACCATAACTTATATCATATACTTATTTAATAAGCTTATTTCTATTTATGGAAACATACTAATTATGGAAACTTTCAATTTTTAGAAACTTACTAATTATGGGAACTTTCTATTTTTGGAAACTTACTATTTATAGAAACTTGCTAAGTTACTATATATGGAAACCTACTATTTTTAGAACGTTACTATATATAGAAACCTGCTATTTTTAGAATGTTACTCATTATGATACAACAAGTACAATAACCCATAAAACATGAAATACACTAATCAAGAACAGATGGAACACTAAGAAACACATGATAAAACATGAAATAGTAAAATAAGTCAAGAACATGTAAAACAAGACAAGAACAAGTAAAACAAGTTAAGAACACGTTAATTAAACTAATAATCAGTAAATATACGTTAAACAAACAACTCATTCATGTCCCTTTTATTATGTAGCACTTGTGAAGTCGGAGTAGATCTTCCGCTTTCCTCCTCATTTCCATTACTGGACATAAGGTACAGATATTTCGTCCTTCAGTAAGGACATTCTCTTCCTATATTTAGGATTCCCCGTTTGCAGCCATCTGTTTTCCCCGGTGGTTTACATTAAACTTTTCAGTAATTACTATGATTAGCATTTTAAAATACCTGAGCTATATACATGCATGCCATGTTTCACCTAGTTATGGAGGTACCATAACCATAACACTTGAGGCACCGGTGTTATGACTCTTCTACGGTGAGAGTGATTGCTCGCGACGTCCCTTTCAGTTATCTGGATTTTTATATTATTATCATGTGGGGTGAATGAGTGCATCCTATTACATCTTTAGTAGATTACAAGGTAACTCTGATATGTGCTCTACATCCGTTACATGGAGCTCATCCCTCCACCCAGACTATTATTATTAGAGGCAGCCCCTCTAATTGCATGACGAGGTCACCCCTCCGCAGCTTTCTTATGTTCACGATGTTTTCCATGTGTCCTTACTCAGAGGGTACAAGTATCATCCTCTTCAAATGGTCCAGTATCCACTGGAACAGATTCGTGAAGATCTCACTTTCATAGAAGAACCCGAACGAGTTCTTGACAGACAAGAACGAGTCATGAGGAGGAAGACGATTCAATTCGTCAAAATACTTTGGAGGGATCATACCGTGCGGGAGGCCACTTGGGAAACAGAGGAGTCTATCCGAGCTTCTTACCCTCATTTCATATCTTGAATTCGGGTATGTTCTTCTCTTCCAGTTTACGTTATCTATAATTCGGGGACGAATTATTCTTTTTAGGGGGGAAGAGTTGTAAAACCCACATGCTTTTACCATGAATAGTACCCTTAGAATCGTACGTACATGATTAAAACTCTCCTTTTATAGCACGTTTATGTTTCACGAATAGTAATTTCAAGTATTACGTACATGTTATTACACGATAAGTATTTAAGCAGAATAAATCACGATAATTATTATCCATAATAATTATAATCACGAACATGAAAATCATGAACGTAATAATCACGAACATATTATTATGTATTTACGTATATTTATTACGTACGTATAAATATATTTTACGACGCGAACGAACAATAATTAAATCACGTAAACACGAAACGAGAACACGTAATATATTAGAACACGGAGAACAACGAGTTTCCCCTTGGGGGCCTACATACCCACGGCAAGAAGGGAAGTAAGGGGCCAAGCCCACTATGTTTTTAACTAAAATAAGAAAAGAAGGAAAATAGATTTTTCATAATACAGAGATTAGAAAGATAACATAAACCCTAGTCTCCTTCTTTTGCTCCTCTCTTGGCCGCCGGTTTTAGAACACCACAAAGGGTGTGTTTGTTGATTTTGGTTGATCCAAGTATTGCTAGGTCATTCGTGTTAGTAATCTCCTTGTTATTCACGAATCGGTATTTCCTTAAACCTTTTCTTTTTAATTGTTTATTAGATCTAAACACATGAAATCATGAAGTTATTAAACAAGTTAATAATTATTTAGATCTAAACATGGGGTATTAAAAATACATGGGTTTAAGGGGGTGTTTGGTTCGGTCGACGCAAAGAACCGAGAGCCTAGGCTCTTGGCTTGCTTTTGTTTCGCACCAACAACCGAGACCAAGGGATCACGGTGTGGCTGTGGTGTCTCGGTCGCAAGAACAAGGGACCCCGACTTATGTCAGGGTGTGGTTTGGTTTGTGTGGGTCTCGGATAAAAACAAACATGCACCACCGGCTTAAGCCGGTGGCTAAATAAGGAAAGCAGGGGGAACACCAGCCGCGACAGCAGGGGGAACCACCAGCTAACTTTCGATGGGAACTTTTGCTAGCCGGCGGCTAGCCAAGACCAAGGGAACCACCGGCGTAGGCCGGTGGCTGTTTTGCGAAAACAGTGGCAACCGGCCAAGCCGGTTTGCCACTGTTAAAGGGTTGTTTGTTTGGCCGGTTCAAGGGTTAAACCGGTTTGGTTCACGACATGTTTAGGTTTTAAACACGGGTTCGGTTCATGGTTTATTTTTTTACAAGTTAATTTTTTTTACAAGTTAAATAAATACAAGGTTTAATTAAATTAATTTAACGTGCTTTATAATTAATTTAATTTAGACATGACTTAGGTTATTTATTATTAATAATAATACATGATTTTAACCTAAATATTTTATGGTTTAATTTTAGACTAAAGTATTAATTAATTATTAAAACATGACTTATAATTAATTAATTTCCATGACTTAAGTTATATTAATAATAAATATTAATACATGTTTTAACCTAAGTATTATTTACACTTTAATTTAATTAAATCATGCTATAATTAATTAAATCTTATAACATATAGTTTATTTAATTTACATATAATAATTAATAAACTATACCATTTAATCACATGACTTAGAATATTAATCAGTAAACACATAAGCTTATATTATTAGCTTAATAATCTAGCTTATTTCTATTTATGGAAACTTTCTATTTTTAGAAACTTATTTAATTAAGGCAGCTAATCTATTTATGGAAACTTTCTATTTTTAGAAACTTATTTAATTAAGGCAGCTAATCTTTTTATGGAAACTTTCTATTTTTGGAAACTTTCTATTTTCGAAAACTTTCTATTTTTGGAAACCTACTATTTTTAGAAAGTTACTTATTGTTAAACAACAAGTATAATAATACAAGAAATACAAGTAATACTTAATCAAAATAGACAGAATTACATGATAAACACATCATAACGATAAAATCAATAAAACATGACATGAACATATAAAACAAGCTAAGACATGATATAAAACCAGTTACGTACTCAGTAATCAGAATACTTATATACGTATATTTTTTATGTAGAATTAGTGATATCGAAGTAGGACTCCCTTCTGTCGTTTTCTTCGTTCACTAGACAAAAGGTATGGATTCTCCGTCCTTTCAGTATGGACATTCTTTCCTTATTAGGATTCCCCGTATGCAGCAAACTGTTTTCCCAGTATATGTTTTATATGTTCTTGAATTGCTTATGTTTAATTAGATACCTAAATCCATATACATGCATGACCAGTTTCACCTAGTTATGGAGGTACCATAACCATAACACTGGAGGCACCAGTGTTATGACTTCACCACGGCGGAGTGATAGCTCGTGGCGTCTCTTCAGTTTTGGCCATATTATTATTATCATGTGGGGCGTATGGGTGCATCCTAGGTTACATGTTTTTGCAGATTATTCAGGTGAATGTGGTGTGTGCCTTGCATCCTTCACAAGGAGCCGATCCCTCCTACCCAAAAACTTATATTAATTAGAGGCAGCCCCTCTAATTGCATGACGTGGTCACCCCTCCAAGTATTCATGCACGTTGATATTTCATGACCTAAATTGGCTAATGGTAAACATGTTAAACAGTTTTTATAAGATAAACATATGGCTTTTCAAACTATAAAACCAGTTTTACTAAGATATGTCAGGTTATCAAGGACTTAGTCTTTTCCGCTGCTATATGCTTATATGCTTATATTATTCATGCTATACTTGTATATCTGTGCACTGAGTGTTATGCTCAGCCGTTTTTCCTTTCATGTTCCCAAAACGGCAGGTACTCAGGGACGCTCGTAGACTTTAAGCGTACGTGCATATGGACTGGAAGCTTCCTAGCCTTCATTACTTTATGCATTTCTTCATACTTTTGGATACTCATTTCTATGGACATTGTTTAGTCCTTTTCATTTACAGTTCTTATGTGTGTGTGTGTGATGAGCTTTACTTTGGGGTACCAATGTTTGTTTCCGGTATTTCCTTTATGGTCATGTGATGTTTAATACATTTATCCTTGTATGCTTTGATGACACGCCATAATCACGTGTGACATTCCATTTATCAAAATGGGGTGTTACAATTATGGTATCAGAGCCCAAGGCTTCGACCTGTAGGCTCTCAAAACACGACATGTGATTAGTGAGTAGTCACTATGGTCTTCCTAGAACTGATAGTCAGTTTTCATGCATTCATTGTTTTCATGCATACATATATGTGTCATTGTCGCAAGTTTATGACTAAGTAATGGTTGGTACATGACTGGCCCTATTTAGTCGCATGTGCTTTTATCGAAACTTTTAAGTTTGGGACCGACCCATTGGCGTCCCCTCGCCATGTCTTTTGTTTTGAGTGAACTGACCATAGGCGTTCACTCTCGATCATATAAAAGTTTTCATAAAACTACATCATGCATTCATGTACTAGTTTTCCTGCATAAAATTTTTCTCATGATTTATTGGTATAAATTTTTTCATGTATATAGTTTATGTTTTGATCAGTTAATCATGTATTTTTATGTTATACTGTCAGATGGTAAACACACACAATATCCGGGAGATGGTTGCAGTTGCCAATGCAGATTTGCAGGACATCCTTCACCAAAACGACAACTATCCTCCCCCACCTCATATCTTTCCCACCGAGGGAAGGAATAGGCTCATGAGAGAATACTACGCTATTAGGCAGCGAGCTGAGGAAAACAACAACGATTTCATGCAGCGTTTCCTTCGGTTCGCTGGTGTCCTGAGAGCAGCAACGGGCACTGCTGAAGAGCAGGCACACCATTTTTGTTGGTCCCTTTCTCCAATGATTGCCAATAACTTGGAGGGTACTACCTTCAACACGATGGCACAAGTGGCCGATGCAGCACGTAAGCTGGAGATGCTGCAAGAAAGAGAAGAGTTCAGAGAAGCAGAGAGACCCGATAAGAGGTAAACATTCGTTATTCAGCGGTGACAAACCGTATTCTTCAGCATATGTCATATTTACATCTCTTTTAAACTGTATCTTCTAGGCAGAAGACTGGGGACCGGTCTCAGCCGGCTACTCAGCCCAAGGGAATCGGTCAGACTCACGACCGTTCTGCTACGGATAGGCGTGGCGGTAATGATAATTGCTGTAACAACGCTGGAAACTCCAACAGCATCAGGTCCTTATACTTACTCATTTTCTTATGATTATATGCTATAATTTTTAATTCTGACACATTAGAGAATCTTCTACCAGGAATCAAGGTAACGGGAGGGACCAGAACCAGAGAGGTTCACAGCCTAACCGTCCAGCTATCACTAGTATTCCATCTTACGAATTATCCGCATTGTCCTTTGTACCTATTATCATGTCTCATGTATATTGTTCTTATCAGGCTCTCAGCCAGCAAGGACACCTGCTGAAGGATATACTCGTCCTCTTTGCACTACCTGCAACCGTAGGCACCCAGGGCCATGCCGCGATAGCGACACATGCTTCAAGTATGGTCTTCTAGGCCATCGCATGAAGGACTGCCGCAAGGGCGAGATGGAGGGCACATCGGGACATGCTGATACCAAGCCGCCTCCTACTAGTGGACGCGTTTGCATGACATCTCGCGATCAGGCCAACAAGTCTATAGGTACCATCACTGGAATCTTGTATATGTATGGTCAAGCTGCATGTGTTCTTTTTTACACGGGTGCGACTTACTCGGTCATTTCTACTGCTTATGCTAAGAATGTTAGGATACTCCCCATGCCACTAGAGAATATACTGAATATTTCAACGCCTTTAAGAGACTCTGCACGCATAACCCATGTGTACAAGAGCCTTCCCCTAGAGTTTGATGACAAGATTCGTCCTGTTAACGCACTTCCGCTGGACATGAATGATTTTGACATGATATTGGGCATGGATTGACTATCCAAGCATCATGCTACCATAGACTGCCATTCATATCGAGTCATCTTCGGTGATGTTAATGCACCAGAGTACATTCACAACGAGTTCGTACCCGGAAGGTTTGTACAAATCATATCAACCCTACAAGCACGTGCATTACTTTCACATGGTTGCGAGGGCTATCTAGCTACTGTTCATGACATGCATGATGAATCTCCATCAATTCAAAATCAGCCGATAGTGTCAGAATTTCCAGATGTATTTCCGGAAGAACTTCCGGGAATACCACCTGCACGTGAAGTGGAATTTAATATCGAGCTCATCCCAGGAGCTGAGCCGATTTCCAAGGCTCCTTATCGTATGGCTTCCATAGAGTTGAAGGAGCTGAAGGATCGATTGCAAGAACTTCTAGAACGAGGCTTCATTCGACCGAGCGCATCTCCATGGGGCGCACCGGTCTTATTCGTGAAGAAGAAGGACGGTAGTAGGCGTTTTGCATAGACTATCGCGAGCTCAACAAGATCACCATCAGGAATAGGTATCCTCTCCCACGCATAGACGATCTGTTTGACAAACTCCAAGGGGCCAAACATTTCTCCAAGATTGATCTAAGGTCGGGCTATCATCAACTACGGGATAAAGAGCAGGACATCGCCAAGACTGCCTTCCGTACACGCTATGGCCACTACAAATTTGTAGTCATGCCATTTGTCCTTACCAATGCTCCAGCAGTATTCATGGATTTGATGAACAGAATCTTCCATGAATTTCTGGACAAGTTCGTCATTGTCTTCATTGACGACATCCTGATATTCTCTAAGTCCAAGGAGGAACACGAAGACCATCTTCGTACAGTATTACAGAATCTTCGCCAGAAGTAGTTGTATGCTAAATTCTCCAAGTGTGATTTCTGGTTAGACAAGGTGGCATTCTTAGGTCACATTGTATCAACGAAAGGAATCACTATGGATCCAGCAAAGGTTGAGGCTATTACCAAGTGGCTAAGACCGCCATCAGCGACTGAAGTTCGTAGTTTCCTAGGCTTATCTGGTTACTACCGTAGGTTCGTGGAGAACTTTTCCCGTTTAGCACTACCATTTACCAAACTGATGCGGAAAGGGGAGAAATGCGTCTGGACTGAAGAAAGAGAGAAGAGCTTTAAAGACCTGAGCAGAAGTTAGTATCTGCATCGATTCTTACTCTCCCATCTGGTACAGGTGGATTTCAGATCTACAGTGACACATCAGGGAAGGGACTTGGCTATGTTCTCATGCAACATGGGAAAGTTATCGCGTACACTTTACGACAACTTAAGCCTTATGAGGAAAATTACCCTACGCATGACTTGGAACTTGCAGCAGTCATGTTTACATTGAAGATATGGAGGCACTACTTGTATGGAGAATCATGTGACATATTCACAGACCACAAGAGTTTGAAGTACATCTTCAATCAACGTGAATTAAACATGAGACAAAGGAGATGGTTAGAGCTGTTGAAGGATTATGACATTAATCTGCAATATCATCCTGACAAGGCGAATGTAGTGGCAGATGCACTTAGCAGAATGTCCGGAATGATAAACGGCATTTAAATTGAGGAGGAAATTATAAGGGACTTGGAGCGACTAGACATTAAGATCATGGTACGTGGACAGAACGGTTACTGGGCTAATCTTAGAGTGGAACCCGAGTTACTCTCTATGATCAAGGAAGCTCAGAAAGATTATGGTGAAATCTGGGCGATAATTCAGAATTTGGAGAAGCAGACAGAATTTTGAGTAGACGCAGATGGTATCTTATGGCAGGGCACGAGACTTTGTGTTCCTGATGATCAAGAACTCCGGGAAGCATTGTTAGTTGAGGCTCATAGCTCCCCATTCTCTATTCATCCTGGTTCGACCAAGATGTACCATGACATCAAGCAATACTTTTGGTGGAGTGGTAAGAAACAAGATGTTGCGACTTACGTCTCCAAATGCCTTACCTTCCAGCAGGTTAAGATCGAGCATCAGCGATCTAACGGTCTTCTTCAATCGTTAGATATTCCAGAGTGGAAGTGGGACAAAATCACCATGGATTTTGTTACCGGTCTTCCGCCGACAAAGAGGAAGACGATGCGATTTGGGTTATCGTTGATCGACTTACCAAGTCAGCTCATTTCTTACCGATCCGCAAGGAAGATTCGGTCAGTAAACTCGCCGA
This sequence comes from Glebionis coronaria, assembly GCA_025667525.1. Classification (NCBI taxonomy): domain Eukaryota; kingdom Viridiplantae; phylum Streptophyta; class Magnoliopsida; order Asterales; family Asteraceae; genus Glebionis; species Glebionis coronaria. The sequence goes on from CM046876.1 coordinate 354,624,678, forward strand.
TACTTACAAGAAGGAGATCATGAGACTTCATGGTGCTCCATCCAGCATCGTCTCAGACAGAGATCCTCGTTTCACTTCACGATTTTGGAGGAGTCTGCAGAAAGCTTGGGGTACAAAACTTAAGCTTAGCACGGCTTTTCATCCTCAAACAGACGGGCAATCGGAGTGAACAATTCAGACATTAGAAGACATGTTGAGGTCATGTGCGTTGGAATGGACGGGAGATTGGGACAATTACATCTGTTTGGTAGAGTTTGCATACAACAACAGTTGGCACGCAAGTATCAAGTGTGCTCCATTCGAAATGTTGTATGGCAGAAAGTGTCGCGCCCTAATCTGCTGGGATCAGGTTGGTGAGCGAACACTTGAAGGACCAGAAATGATAGAGTTGACCAACGAAAAGGTCGCAGTAGCTAAGCAGAAATTGCAAGAAGCACGGTCACGTCAGAAGAGTTATACCGACAAGCATCGTAGGGACTTACACTTTAACGTAGGAGATCACGTTTTTCTTAAGGTATCGCCGGCACGTGGTGTTAGACGTTTTGGAATCAAAGGGAAGCTCAGTCCTCGATTCATCGGACCGTTTGATGTCATTGAGCGAGTCGGTGAAGTATCTTATCGTTTAGCGTTACCTCTGTAGCTTTCTCATGTTCACGATGTTTTCCATGTGTCCTTACTCAGAGGGTACAAGTATCATCCTCTTCGCATGGATCAGTATCCACTAGAACAGATTCGTGAAGATCTCACTTTCATAGAAGAACCCGAACGAGTTCTTGACAGACAAGAACGAGTCATGAGGAGGAAGACGATTCCATTCGTCAAAATACTTTGGAGGGATCATACCGTGTGGTAAGCCACTTGGGAAACAGAGGAGTCTATCCGGGCTTCTTACCCTCTCATATTTTGAATTCGGGTATGTTCTTCTTTTCCAGTTTACGTTATCTATAATTTGGGGACGAGTTATTCTTTTTAGGGGGGAAGAGTTGTAAAACCCGCATGCTTTTACCATGAATAGTACCCTTAGAATCGTACGTACATGATTAGAACTCTCCTTTTATAGCACGTTTATGTTTCACGAATAGTAATTTCAAGTATTACGTACGTGTTATTACACGATAAGTATTTAAGCAGAATAATACACGATAATTATTATCCATAATAATTATAATCACGAACATGAAAATCATGAACGTAATAATCACGAACATATTATTATGTATTTACGTATATTTATTACGATTACGTATAAATATATTTTACGACGCGAACGAACAATAATTAAATCACGTAAACACGAAACGAGAACACGTAATATATTAGAACACGGGAAAACAACGGGTTTCCCCTTGGGGGCCCATATACCCACGACAAGAAGGGAAGTAAGGGGCCAAGCCCACTATGTTTTTAACTAAAATAAGAAAAGAAGGAAAATAGATTTTTCATAATACATAGATTAGAAAAATAACATAAACCCTAGCCTCCTTCTTTTGCTCCTCTCTTGGCCGCCGGTTTTAGAACACCAAAAAAGGGTGTGTTTGTTGATTTTGGCTGATCCAAGTATTGCTAGATCGTTCATGTTAGTAATCTCCTGGTTATTCACGAATCGGTAATTCCTTAAACCTTTTCTTTTGAATTGTTTATTAGATCTAAACACATGAAATCATGAAGTTATTAAACAAGTTAATAATTATTTAGATCTAAACATGGGGTATTAAAAATACAAGGGTTTAAGGGGGTGTTTGGTTCGGCTGACGCAAAGAACCGAGAGCCTAGGCTCTCAGCTTGCTTTTGTTTCGCACCAACAACCGAGACCAAGGGATCACGGTGTGGCTGTGGTGTCTCGGTCGCAAGAACAAGGGACCCCGACTTATGTCGGGGTGTGGTTTGGTTTGTGTGGGTCTCGGCTAAAAACAAACATGCACAACCGGCTTAAGCCGGTGGCTAAATAAGGAAAGCAGGGGGAACACCAGCCGCGGCAGCAGGGGGAACCACCGGCTAACTGTCGGTGGGAACTTTTGCTAGCCGGCGGCTAGCCAAGACCAATGGAACCACCGACGTAAGCCGATGGCTGTTTTGCGAAAACAGTGGCAACCGGCCAAGCCGGTTTGCCACTGTTAAAGGGTTGTTTGTTTGGCCGGTTCAAGGGCTAAACCGGTTCGGTTCACGACATGTTTAGGTTTTAAACACGGGTTCGGTTCATGGTTTATTTTTTTACAAGTTAATTATTTTTACAAGTTAAATAATTACAAGGTTTAATTAAATTAATTTAACATGCTTTATAATTAATTTAATTTAGACATGACTTAGGTTATTTATTATTAATAATAATACATGATTTTAACCTAAGTATTTTATGGTTTAATTTTAAACTAAATTATTAATTAATTATTAAAACATGACTTATAATTAATTAATTTCCATGACTTAGGTTATATTAATAATAAATATTAATACATGTTTTAACCTAAGTATTATTTACACATTAATTTAATTAAATCATGCTATATTTAATTAAATCTTATAACATATAGTTTATTTAATTTAATGTAATAATTAATAAACTATACCATTTAATCACATGACTTAGAACATTAATCAGTAAGCACTTAAGCTTATATTATTAGCTTAATAATCCAGCTTATTTCTATTTTGGAGACTTTCTATTTTTAGAAACTTATTTAATTAAGGCAGCTAATCTATTTATGGAAACTTTCTATTTTTAGAAACTTATTTAATTAAGGCAGCTAATCTATTTATGGAAACTTTCTATTTTTGGAAACTTTCTATTTTTGGAAACTTTCTATTTTTGGAAACTTTCTATATTTGGAAACCTGCTATTTTTAGAAAGTTACTTATTGTTAAATAACAAGTATAATAATACAAGAAATACAAGTAATACTTAATCAGAATAGACAGAATACATGATAAACACAGCATAACGATAAAATCAATAAAACATGACATGAACATATAAAACAAGCTAAGACATGATATAAAACTAGTTACGTACTCAGTAATCAGAATACTTATACACGTATATTATTTATGTAGCATTAGTGATATCGAAGTAATACTCTCTTCCGTCGTCTTCTTCGTTCACTGGACACAAGGTACAGATTCTCCTTCCTTTCAGTATGGACATTCTTTCCTTATTAGGATTCCTCGTATGTAGCCAACTGTTTTCCCAGTATATGTTTTATATGTTGTTGAATTGCTTATGTTTAATTAGATACCTAAAGCCATATACATGCATGACCAGTTTCACCTAGTTATGGAGGTACCATAACCATAACACTGGAGGCACCAATGTTATGACTTCACCAAGGCGGAGTGATAGCTCGTGGCGTCCCTTCAGTTTTGTCCATATTATTATTATCATGTGGGGCGTATGGGTGCATCCTAGGTTACATGTTTTTACAGATTATTCATGTGAATGTGGTGTGTGCCTTGCATCCTTCACAAGGAGCTGATCCCTCCTACCCAAAAACTTATATTAATTAGAGGCAGCCCCTCTAATTGCGTGACGAGGTCACCCCTCCAAGTATTCATGTACGTTGATATTTCATGACCTATATTGGCTAATGGTAAACATGTTAAACAGGTTTATAAGATAAACATAAGGCTTTTCAAACTAAAAAACCAGTTTTACTAAGATATGTGAGGTTATCCAGGACTTAGTCTTTTCCGCTGCTATATGCTTATATGCTTATATTATTCATGCTATACATGTATATCCGTGCACTGAGCGTTATGCTCAGCCATTTTTCCTTTCATGTTTCCAAAACGGCAGGTAATCAGGGACACTCGTAGACTTTAAGCGTACGTGCATATGGACTGGAAGCTTCCTAGCCTTCATTACTTTATGCATTTCTTCATACTTTTGGATACTCATTTCTATGGACATAGTTTAGTCCTTTTAATTTACAGTACTTATGTTTGTGTGTGATGAACTTTACTTTAGGGTACCGATGTTTGTTTCCGTTATTTCCTTTATGGTCATGTGATGTTTAATACATTTATCCTTGTATGCTTTGATGACACGCCATAATCACGCGTGACATTCCATTTATCAAAATAGGGTGTTACACATAGAATCAGAATTCGTATGATGGTTTTACGTTATTCAGATTAGACGACTTAATGAAGTTACTCATTGAGATCTGGAAACTTAAGGCATTCAGAAGGGATGAAACATGTTTACAATGCAAAACGTTCTTTTGGCAACGTAAATCCCTTAAATATCTAGAAATTTAAAATTGTTTGTCAATTGAATTGTTCGACAAGTCGCTATGTTGAGTACATTCATTACTACCAGATCAACTCATGTAATGGATTTATGTCAATATAGTTCTAGAATTCAAGGAAAATAATATGGTTTTTATACCAGGGCAATTTTATTTTCTTGAAAGTATATTATTATCGAAAATACTAATATTTGAACTTATTTATGTAGAAATGGCTCAACCCGACAATAATACTATATGTTCTACGTTCAAAGCTTTCTTTGATAGTCCTGAACTTACTGGCCCAAACTTTAATGATTGGTACCGCTCACTAAGAATTGTCTTGAGAGTAGCGGGTACTATTGATATATTGACTACTCCTTATCCAGAGGATCTTGCTGAAGGAGTATCTGATGCGCAAAGGCTTGAATACGTTGTTAATGTTAAGAAGCACTCTGAGGTGGCTGGCTTAATGTTAGGAAAAATGGCTCCTCCACTTTAATAGATGTATGAGCTATTTCACCTAAGAGAATGTTTGATGAGCTCAAGGCTATGTTTGAAAAGCCACAAGCTGTGGAGATCTACGACTTAGTAGATGCTTTGCATAGCTGCAAACAAGATCCTGGAAAGTCTGTTAGTGCCCATTACATGGAGATGAGGGGTTATATGGAACAGCTCATTGCACTAGGATAACCCTATGATCATAATATGGCTATCAACTTGATCAATAGGTCCCTTAACAAGGACTTCAATGATTTTGTTTGAAACTATAATTTCATTGCATGGGGAAGACAGTTAATGATTTGCATGCAATGCTCATTGACTATGAAAAGGGGTTAAAAGACAAGGCTACTTCTACGCCTACTGTACTAACCATACAAAAGGGTAGAGTGAGTAAGCCAAAACCGCAAGCGAACAAGAAGAAAGGCAAAGGCAAGGGTGATAAGGGCAAGCAAGTTGCGACTTATTCGAAACCTAAGCAGAACTTTGTCAAAAAGAATAGATCTAAGAAGGATGAAACTTGTCACCATTGCAAGGCAAGTGGTCACTGGAAGAGGAATTGCCCTCTTTACCTCGAAGAATTGCGAGAAATAAAGAAGTCTGAACAGGCGCTGCAGCTTCAGGTACTTTATATATGATTGAATTGTTCAATTTAACATACAAATTAAATTCCTGGGTATATGATACGGGATGCGGTATTAACATTTGTAATTCGCTGCAGGGATTTAATCTGGAAAGGAAGCTATCCTGTTGGGAACAATTTCAACAAGTGGGCAATGGCGCACAAGCAGCGGTTGAAGCTATAAGAACATTTAATTTAGTTTTACCTTCGGGTTTAGTACTAATTTTAAATGATTTTCATTATGCACCTACAATTGTTAGGGGTGTTATTTCCTTTTCTTGTTTGTTGAATAACGGACTCGTTCACACGATTAATAATAATGGAATTTCTGTTTGGAAATATGGTATTTTCTATTTTAATGTAATTTCTGTGAATGGTGTGTTTGAAATAGACATGCATGATAATGAATCCAAGAATAATAAATCTGTCTTTAGCATGAGTAAGAATAGAAAGTTGACAAAAACTCTTCTTATCTTTCGCATTGAAAACTTGCCCATATTGGGAAGACTCGTATACAAAAGCTTCAACGTGAAGGACTTTTGGAAAATATCAATGATGAATCATTTGATAAATGTGAGTCTTGTATATCTGGAAAGATGACCAAGAAACCTTTTAATAAAAATATTAAAAGGGCTACTGATCTACTTGGACTAATACATACTGATGTGTGTGGACCACTTAGACATGTATCAAGTAAAGGTGCTAGCTACTTCTTAACATTTACGGATGATTATAGCCGTTATGGTTATGTTTATTTACTTAAGCATAAACATGAGGTATTTGAAACATTCAAAGTGTTTAAAGCAGAAGTAGAACTGCAATTAGGAAAGAAGATTAAAGCTCTTCGTTCTAATAGAGGTGGTGAATATTTAAGTCAAGAGTTTATAATTATCTAAGTGAGAATGGAATTGTTCAGCATCTTACTTCTCCCTATACTCCACAACAAAATGGTGTATCTGAAAGGAGAAATCATACATTATTGGATATGGTGTGATCTATGTTTAATCTTACAACTTTACCTTTATCCTTATGGGATTATGCTTTAGAATCTGCTATTCACATTTTAAATATGGTTCCTACAAAGAATGTCGATAAGACACCATATGAACTATGGCATGGTAAGAAGCCATATTTGTCTTATTTAAAGGTCTGGGGTTGCGAGGCATATGTGAAACATGACTCGGTGACAAACTCCAACAATGATATGCGAAATGTATCTTTGTAGGATACCCTAAGGAAACTATGGGTTACTACTTTTTTTATCCACCTGAGAACAAAGTGATTGTTGCTAGGTATGGAGACTTCCTTGAAAGTGAACTTGTAAATCAAGAATTCAGTGGGAGAAATTATGATCTTGAAGAGAGTCATATAGATACATTACTTTCTGAAAACACTAGCGATATAATTCCTGTAGAACCAGAAAGTTTAGCGGTTCTATCGAAATTAGTTCTTTTGTGTAGGTTCGCAAGGATTAAAAACGCAAATAGTAATATGTAGAAATAGAAGGGGGGGTGAATAGTTTCTTATATTTACTTGTTAAAATATGGTTTCCAAAAATCCTTTTTCAAAAACTTAGGCTTGAGGAAATATGTGAAATCTTCTTATGCACAATATGAACAATAATAGTGAAGCTAAACTAATACTAACAAAAATATATCCACAAAGAATAAAGAATGATAGTGTAGCTAATCTAATACTAACACATGTATATGCAAAAAGAATAAAGAATGTAAGGAGTTAAGGGTAAAGAAAGATCAAACCGAACACCAAGGATTTATAGTGGTTCAGCAACGAAGCTCACTCCTCGTTCCTACTCCACTCCTCGAGTACTCCTTACTCGAGAGTTCACTACACAACAAGCTCCTTATGGTAGAGAAAACCGTACACGTCGCTTAACCAATTTCCGACTCTAAGCTAAAAGTCGAGCCCTAATCATAGCTAGGACCAATCTACACAACTATACTTAGTACATACACAACTTCCAAATAGACACAACTACTTGGATCTTCACAACTATGACACAATTACAAGTATATAAAATTTGATCTTCAATAGATCTTTGGTGGTGGACTCAATACTTCACTAGGATAGTGTTCTTCTCTTTGCACTTGGAGAGGAAGGGATGGAAGAACAAGATTCACTTCTTAAACAAGTAATAATCAAACAAATGATCAAAGATTTGAGTGATTAAAGAAGGGGTTTGAATCTGGAAATAAATGTGCAAAAGAGGTGAGGTGAAAAGCTGAGAATGGTCCACTATTTAAAGGATAAAGGAGCCAACGGCTATATCTGCCCGCGGTACCTTATCACAGCCCGCGGTACCTTATCGATAAGGTACCGCCTAGGCGCTAAGGTACCGCCGGACTAGACTACGCTCCTTTTTGTCCTTTAGTGGTGGAGGTCTTATCTGGGTATAAAAAATATCCTGAATGGATATTCTTAACAGAATAAGAATATGCCATTTTCAAATTTCAAATAATTAATTTAATAAAACATTTTCTTAAAAATAAAGTTTAATAAAAACTTGTCACATATAATAAAAAGTGAGTTTTAAGAAAAGATTAAATCACTTGATCACTTGATGGAGGTTAGTACTTGTTTATCCATACCTTAAGTGAAAATGGGTAAAATGAAAAAATACTTGAACTCAAGAATTCGTTTTTCGTTGTTTTCGTAAATGCTTGTTTTTACATATTGTCGTAATCAAAACTAAGCGAGACCGAAAAATGCAAGTAACGTTTTTAGTCATTATTGCATTAACAATCTCCCCCTTTTTGATTCCGACAATACATAAACTCAATCACACAAAAACAAGATTTTCGAAGACGAGTTTATTCATTTCTCCCCCTTTGTCGAAGCAAAAAGGTTGCGTAAGCCGGTGTTGAAGAAACGGACTTTGCAAAGACTCCCCCTTGGTGCTTACTCCCCCTAGCTTGGGGCACCGGGGAATCGAGATATGGTGACAAGCTACATAGAAGGGTTAGTTGAACAAAAGAAACAACCAACAATATATAGCAATGGGTCACATAAAGAAAATTAAAAGAGAAGAAAACACAAAGACAAAGATCCAAGATAGGTTACTAAAGAAACATCATACAAAGAATTATGGAAAAAAAAGAAAAAAAAAGAAACAAGCCAAAAGCATAAATCTAATCTTAGTTATTCTAGAATTCTAAGATTTGCTTGAATTTGGTGTCTTGAGGATAAGCAGTCAATGCTTATATGAAAGACAAGGTAATAGCGGAGGGTGGTGGTGGTGGCTTGTTGGAGATCTCATAATCAAAGTGAAGAGGAGGCTTGATTAAGAGACTCTTGATGTAGCTCAACTCCTCATAGATGTGTGCCATAGCAAGATGTTGATATTGACAACAATGACAATATGTTCCATGGTGCATGACATTATCATGAGAAGGAGGAAGAACACTAAAGGGTGGTGGTGGAAGAAATGAAGTTCCACAATCAACATTCTTGGTAGGAGAGATGTGATTAAGAGTGTTCTTGGGTGGGTTTGGATTGAAAGCAATTTGAGAAAATGGAGGAGATTCAAGGCTTTCATTGGGAGAATAAGACATTTTGGATGTGAAGTAATGCAAAATGCTTATGGTTTAAATAGGGAAGGCTTGGGGTATTTTTGGGGTGGTCAAAGGGTTTGAAACAAAGATTCTCAAAAAAGTTGGAGCAAATCTGGAGTTTTAGACAAAAACCCGAAAAAGGAAGGCCACTTTAGGCGGCTCCTTATCTATGATGGCGGTACCTTATCAATAAGGTACCGCGGTTCACATATGGAACCGCCTGCAGAAGCAGGGTTTGGTGTTTGGAGAAAGATTTTTTCAGCAAATCTTATTTTTCTAGTCTAACTTATCATAGAGATGTGCTTAAAAGCAAAGATAGACAAAGAAAACATATGCAAACTTACCAAATAGAGATTTGACCAAAATACATGGACTAAAATATCAATGTAGGAGGTGTGTAAGACAAGACCTTAAGTCATGACACAATGATCCTCCATGATTCAATCTTGTTCTTGCTATGTTTGAGAGAATCATACATATGAATTATGTAAGCTCTACATTAATAGCGAGAATCTATGAAAAATCGTTTTTAGATTGAATTAACAATGTCAACCGAATTTCTCAACCATTTTTGAAAGAGACTTTGAGAGTTTTGAAAAGGAGAGGAGAAGATTTTTCAAAAGGATTTAAAAAGACTCAAGGACTCAAAGTGGTAATTGAAAACACACAAGAAGAAAAGAATTTAAGGAAGATGTTCCATTAATCCTAGACCTAGACGCAAGTAATTAAAAGGTTCCCTCTTAAGTGGCTTAGTGAAGATATCGGCTAAGTTGTCCTCGGAGGGCACCTTTTCAATAGTAATGTTCCCCTTTTGAACATTATCCCTAAGGAAATGGTGTCTAATTTCTATGTGTTTGGTTCGCGAATGTTGCACGGGATTCTTGCTTAGGTCTATAGCGCCTTTATTATCGCACATGATGGGAACATCATCAAGAGAAATCCCGTAATCAACAAGCGCTTGCTTCATCCATAGAGCTTGTTGGTATGCTTTTCCGGCACTTACATACTCGGCTTCCGTGGTGGATATCGCAAGAGCGGTTTGTTTCTTGGAGAACCAAGAAGTTAAACAACAACCCATGAAGGTACAAACTCCACTAGTGCTTTTCCGGTCCACATAGTCTCCCGCATGATCCGAGTCCGCGTAGACAATGGTTTCTACGCCGGTCCCTTTAGGATACCATAATCCTAAATGTATAGTGCCTTTAATGTATCGGAAGATACGCTTAACCGCTTCAAGGTGAGAGGTTTTGGGAGCCTCTTGGAAGCGAGCACAAAGGCAAACACTAAACATGATATCCGGTCGACTTGCCGTTAGGTACAACAAACTACCAATCATACCTCTATATTTGGTGTTGTCTACCGACTCACAATCATCATCTACGTCGAGTTTAGTATCCGAGGTCATAGGGGTCTTTATTGGTCTAGATTCTTCTAATCCAAATTTCTTTAGCATTTCTTTAGCATACTTAGATTGACTAAAGAAAATACCATCGTCCATTTGTTTAATTTGGAGTCCTAAAAAGAAGTTAAGTTCTCCCATCATACTCATTTCAAACTCATCATGCATGATTTTGGCAAAGTCATCACACAATTCTTGACAAGTTGAGCCAAATATAATGTCATCAACATATATTTGTACGATTATGAGGTGAGAACCTTTCTTCTTTGTAAAGAGTGTATTGTCTACCATTCCCATGGTATACTCATGTTTAACAAGAAACGATTTAAGTCTATAATACCAAGCTTTGGGTGCTTGTTTGAGTCCATAAAGTGCTTTCTTAAGCTTGTAAACATGGTCCGGTTTCTCAAAATCAATGAAGCCGGGAGGTTGAGCCACATATACCTCCTCATTGATCAAACCGTTAAGAAATGCACTCTTTACATCCATTTGTTGAAGCTTAATATCTAAGGCACAATCGTAGGCTAAAAGGATTCTAATTGATTCTAATCTAGCTACCGGTGCATATGTCTCGTCATAATCAATCCCTTCTTGTTGATTATAGCCTTGAGATACAAGTCTAGCCTTGTTACGAGACACAACACCATTCTCATCTAGCTTATTCCTAAATACCCATTTGGTTCCTATAATGGTAGAACTTCTAGGTGGAGGAACAAGTTCCCAAACATCATTGGCAACGAATTGATTCAATTCTTCTTGCATCGCAATGACCCAACTCTCATCCGTCAAAGCTTCTTTAACGTTCTTTGGTTCAATCAAGGAGACAAAACAAAAGAAGTTGCTTTGGTTTTGGACTTGAGATCTTAGGGTCCTTTGATTTAGGTCACCAATGACATTATTGAGAGTATGATCCCTAGACTCCTTAATGTTTACTTCCTTTTCAACACTAAGGTCTTCAACTCCTATTTTTCTAACCTCTTTGGCTTTAACTACTTCTAATTCATCCAAGTCATCATCAACCAATGGTGGTGTCTTGGGTGAAGGATGGGTTTCATCAAAGGTTACGTTGAGTGATTCTTCAATAACCCCTGAGGTTCTATTTAAGACTATGTAGGCCTTACTAGTTTGGGAATAACCTAAAAGGATACCTTCGTAAGACTTTGGGTCAAACTTGGTAAGGTAGTCTTTGGTGTTGAGGATAAAGCACTTGCTTCCAAACACCCTAAAGTATTCTAATGAGGGTTTCTTACCTTTAAGAATCTCATAGGGGGTCTTTCCTAGGAAAGGTCGAATAAGAATTCGGTTGAGAATATAAGTCGATGTATCCACGGCATTGCACCAAAACTTTTGAGGCAAAGATTGCTCGTTTAACATCGTCCTACTCATCTCTTGGAGAGTCCTATTCTTTCTTTCAACTACCCCATTTGATTGTGGAGTGCGAGGAGCCGAGAAGTTATGGGTAATACCATTAGCTTCACAAAAGGCATCAAATTGCACTTCATTATCAAATTCCCTACCATGATCCGTCCTAATAGAAACAATTGAACATCCTAGTTGATTTTGAATTCTTCGACTAAAGATTTCGAAGTGATCGAAAGCTTCATTCTTAGATGCCAAAAATCTAGTCCAAGTGAATCTAGAATAGTCATCAACTATAACTAGGGTATAAAGGTTACCTCCATAACTCCGTATGGCGGAAGGTCCAAAGAGATCCATATGTAGGAGCTCTAAGCACCGAGAGGTCGAAACCAAATTCTTGGCTTTGTGACTTGAATGAAATTGCTTTCCAACTTTGCAAGCATCACAAAAGTGACTATCAAAATTAATCTTGGGGAGGTGTCTTACCAACTCCTTAGAGACTAAAGATTGAATTAAACGCATATTAGCGTGACCTAATCTCCTATGCCAAAGAGTAGAACTATCATCTATAGTCGCAAGACATATGTTGTCTTTTGACTTCTTATTAACCTTCATGACATAAAGCCCATGCTTTTTAACACCTTTTCCAATGACTTTTCCATCTTTTACGATTTCACTGTCATGTTCCAAAAAGATGACCTTACACTTATTATCACAAATTTGACCTATACTTAAAAGGTTAAAACCTAAGTTATCTACGTGCTCAACATTATCAATGGTCATGGAGTCAAGAGAAACCGTACCTTTGCCAATGATATTACCACGTAGACTACTAGCGAATGTGACGTTACCTCCATCATATGCTTTGTAGTGCGAGAACAAACTTCGATTACCCGTCATGTGTTTAGAACATCCACTATCCTTAATTCACTCATCGGGCTCCAAATTAATTCCCAAGCATATCTAGGTAACAACACACAAGATCAAACATTTGGTCCCCAATATCTCATGGGTCCAAAAGTGTTAGTTCCAAACATCCCTTGCATTTTGTTGGGATGCATGAATGAGGAGGGGATTCCCCATGGAGAACAAAATGGAGGAGGGTAGTAATTCATGTAACCATTTTGTTGTTCATTACTTCTCCTAGGTGTGTTTGATCTAGGTTTAGAGTTATTATTATTCCTTCTAGGTGTTGGATTTTTACTTCTAGGTCGTGAGTTGTTTTGATTATCTCTTGTAGGCGTTGTCGTTCTACTTCTAGGCTTAGGCTCATTCCGTACTCTAGGTGGAGTAGAAGATAGTCTAGATAAACTTCTATTTCGCATGAGAGGTTTACTTAACGGCTTATAGAACTTACCAATAGCATTGTCGTCAAGTATGGTAATTTAACCTTATTAACAGTAAGATGCTTTGGTTTTTCATTTAACTTAGATTTTTCAGAAAGTTCAGAATTTACACACAAGACTCAACTTCTGGCCGCGGTACCTTATCTATGGCCGCGGTTCCATAGTGATAAGGAACCGCGCCATACAATGTGGAACCACGTCCAGAAGGTGTTTTCTGTGAAAACCTGACTTGTTTTGGTTCACTAGTTGAGGATTCATTTGAGTTAAAACCTAGACCAAGTTTTTCCTTAGAATGAACTTGTTTGTTTAACAAATCATCAAGAGCACTAGTACCTTTCATGAACTTTTCCAATTTAATGGAGGTGCTCTTGAGATCATCATTCTCTAATCTAAGTTTCTCACAACTTAAGCAACCTAAATCAACCTCTTTGTTTTTCTCAAGTTTAGCCAATTTCTCCCTAAGTTCATTGATCTCATTTTCAAGCTTAGTTTTGGTTGATTTTAAGGTTTTATTCTTTTCTATGAATTTAAGACTAAGTTTGTGTAAGCTATCATATTTGCCTTCAAATTCAATATCATCTAAAGTGGAACTATCATTGCTATAATATTCGGTTTCAGAATGTACCTCTTTAGAAGTGTGAGCCATAAGACATTTCTCCTCTTTGGGGTTGTCATCAACATCTTCACCGCTATCGCTCCAAGCGCCACTAACGAATGCCGTGTGGTTCTTATCACGAGCGGGCTTTGGATAATCACCAATGAAGTGATTTGGATCACCACATCTAAAGCAATTCCTATCACCTTTTTCGTTCTTGACAAACCGATTCTTTGACAATGGTTTCTTGTCATAGTTTGGTTGCCTAACGTGTTGACCTCGTCTCTTGAAGAACTTCTTGAAATCTCTCACCGCCAATGCATACTCCTCGTCATCACTTTCCGAGGAACTATCATGGTCACTTTGTGCCTTCTTGGCTTTAAGTGCAAGAGATTTCCTTTCACTCTTGGTTTTTACTAATTCCGAGTCCTTCAAAATTATCATCTCGTGAACCTTCAAGTTTCCTATGAGTTCATCGAGTGATAAAGTTGAGAGATCTTTCGACTCTTCAATAGCCGTGACTTTTGCTCTCCACTTTGGATGTAAGGCCCTTAGAAACTTCCTAACATTGTTCTTGCTAGAAAAACCTTCATCAAGTGCTTTTAGACTAGTAATAATGGTGTTAAATCTAGCAAATGCACTATCAATAGTTTCATCTTCTAAGATGACAAATTGTTCATATTGTTGGACAAGAAGATCGATTTTACTTTCTTTGACTTGGCTATTACCTTGGTGGGTTACTAAAAGAGTGTTCCAAATATCTTTAGCGGTTTCACACGTAAAAATTCTTTCATACTCTTTCTTAGGCAAAGCATTATAGATCACCATTTTAGCCTCATAATTTTTTGAAAGTTTCTTTTTAGTATCATCATTAGCTTTGTCAAAAGTGACTAATTCTTTTGTTTTAGAAACTTCATTAAATTGAAAGGGTAAAAAATCACCATTGGTAATAACATGCCAAAGATCTAAATCTTTTGATTTCACATAAGTTTCAAATCTATTTTTACAATAAATAAAACTATCGGTTTCAAAAAGTGGTGGTCTTTGCATAGACTGCCCTTCTAGGTACTTGTTGGAATCCATAGATCGATTCAAGTTTTAAAATACAATATACTTTAAAAATTCTTGAGCAACCCGCTCTGATACCAATTGTAGAAACTAGAAGGGGGGTTGAATAGTTTCTTATATTTACTTGTTAAAATATGGTTTCCAAAAATCCTTTTTCAAAAACTTAGGCTTGAGGAAATATGTGAAATCTTCTTATGCACAATATGAACAATGATAGTGTAGCTAAACTAATACTAACAAAAATATATCCACAAAGAATAAAGAATGATAGTGTAGCTAATCTAATACTAACACATGTATATGCAAAAAGAATAAAGAATGTAAAGAGTTAAGGGTAAAGAAAGATCAAACCGAACACCAAGGATTTATAGTGGTTCGGCAACAAAGCTCACTCCTCGTTCCTACTCCACTCCTCGAGTACTCCTTACTCGAGAGTTCACTACACAACAAGCTCCTTATGGTGGAGAAAACCGTACACGTCGCTTAACCAATTTCCGACTCTAAGCTAAAAGTCGAGCCCTAATCGTAGCTAGGACCAATCTACACAACTATACTTAGTACATACACAACTTCCAAATAGACACAACTACTTGGATCTTCACAACTATGACACAACTACAAGTATATAAAATTTGATCTTCAATGGATCTTTGGTGGTGGACTCAACACTTCACTAGGATAGTGTTCTTCTCTTTGCACTTGGAGAGGAAGGGATGGAAGAACAAGATTCACTTCTTAAACAAGTAATAATCAAACAAATGATCAAAGATTTGAGTGATTAAAGAAGGGGTTTGAATCTGGAAATAAATGTGCAAAAGAGGTGAGGTGAAAAGCTGAGAATGGTCCACTATTTAAAGGATAAAGGAGCCAACGGCTATATCTGCCCGCGGTACCTTATCACAGCCCGCGGTACCTTATCGATAAGGTACCGCCTAGGCGCTAAGGTACCGCCGGACTAGACTACGCTCCTTTTTGTCCTTTAGTGGTGGAGGTCTTATCTGGGTATAAAAAATATCCTGAAAGGATATTCTTAACAGAATAAGAATATGCCATTTTCAAGTTTCAAATAATTAATTTAATAAAACATTTTCTTAAAAATAAAGTTTAATAAAAACTTGTCACATATAATAAAAAGTGAGTTTTAAGAAAAGATTAAATCACTTGATCACTTGATTGAGGTTAGTACTTGTTTATCCATACCTTAAGTGAAAATGGGTAAAATGAAAAAATACTTGAACTCAAGAATTCGTTTTTCGTTGTTTTCGTAAATGCTTGTTTTTACATATTGTCGTAATCAAAACTAAGCGAGACCGAAAAATGCAAGTAACGTTTTTAGTCATTATTGCATTAACACAATATATGTCTTAACATAGAGGATGATGATGAAGTAGGGGATCTTGGTGAACCTGCTAATTATAAATCCGCCATACTTGATCATGAAAAGGATAAGTGGATGGTTGCTAAGGATGAAGAAATGAAACCCATGAAAGTTAATGATGTTTGGGTTCTTGTAGATCCACCATCGAATGCTAAAGTAGTGAGACATAAGTGGATATACAAGAAGAAAACCAACATGGACGGAGAAGTACAATCCTATAAGGCCTGTTTAGTAGCTAAAGGTTTTACTCAAACTTTTTGCGTAGACTGTGAGGAGACATTTTCTCCTGTAGCAGACTTAAGAGCTATTAGTATTCTCATAACTATCGCAACATACTATGACTATGAGATATGGCAAATGATGTTAGAATTGCCTTCTTGAACGGTAGCTTAGATGAAGACATCTATATGTAGCAACCAGAAGGGTATGTTGATCCTGAGAATCCAGGACATGTGTACAAACGTCAAAGGTCCATTTATGGTTTGAAGCAAGCATCACGTCAATGGAATAAAATATTTGATGAAGAAATCAAAAAGTTTGGATTTATTCAGAATCGTGATGAGCATGTGTATATCGTAAAGCTAGTGGGAGTGATGTAGTATTCCTAGTCCTATATGTTGATGACATATAAATCATGGGAAGTAACATTACAAGACTTAAAGCTGTTAAGGATTATCTTGGTAAATATTTTTCTATGAAGGATTTAGGAGAAGCTGCATACATTCTGGGAATTAAGATCTATCAGAATAGGAAAAGACGGTTAATTGGTCTATGTCAAGATGCTTATGTAGATAAGATTTTTAAGAATTATAATATGCATAAATCCAAGTAAGGTTTTCAACCTATGGAAGTTAAGCATAATCTGAGTCATGAGATGGATGCATCAACTCCTGAAGAGGAGGCATACATGCAGAAGGTGCCTTATGCTTCGGCTGTAGGATCTATAATGTATGTTGTTAGATGCACAAGGCCTGATGTAGCATTTGCTCAGAACATGGTCAGTATATACCAACAGAATCCAGGGAAGCTCCACTGGACTGTTGTTAAAAATATTCTAACGTATTTGAGGAGTACGAAAGATATGTTTTTGGTATATGGAGGGAAACCAGACACAGAACTAAATGTTACAAGTTTCTATGATGCGTCCTGGAAATGGTACGAAGTCTCAGACGGGTTACGTTTTTGTTATCAATGGAGGAGCAGTTAACTGGAAGAGCAAGAAACAGACAACGATTGCAATGCATGCTACTCAGTCTGAGTACATGGTTGCTTCAGAAGTGCAATGGAAGCTGTTTGGATTAGGAAGTTTATTGAAGATCTTGGAGTGATGCCTTCAATTAAAGAACATATTGGTATGTATTGTGACAATTCTGCCGCAATAATATTTGCCACTGACCCTGGAGTCATGAAAGGCACCAGACACTTTATGCGTAGACATCACTACGTCCGATAACAAGTTGAAGCTCGGGAAATAAAATTGATAAAAGTTCACACAGATGATAACATAGCTGATCCTTTAACTAAGGCTTTGCCTAGACCAAAGGTAGTTAAGCATGCCAAAGCGATTGGGCTGCAACTAGCTAGCGAACGCATGCAATAAATCTGTGATTAGTATTTGGATAAAGGATGTTATGACATTATTATATAATGAAACAAAGATTGGGTTTTGTTTATTTTTATTATTTAGTAAGTGTATCCTATTTTACATGTTTTAATCCATGAATAAAAGTTATACTAAATGTCCGTTATCGATTAATAATATGGGAATATTATTAAACTAAGATAAATCAAAATAGCGATAGAGTATACTTGAAAGTATATTGATCGAATTTGGATGATATTCGATGAGTCGAATATAGGACTTTTCCCAACTATATGTTATTACTTTATGGATCTTTTTCATTAAGTAAAAATATAAATAGTTATCTATAGACTTGAGATACCAGGAAACTGTTATGAATCTAGTGCATCTCTGTGGAGTAATCTAACACTAAACGTAACTGGTAGCTATAAGGATTATTTTCGAAAGTGTTGCAAAATTCATAAGTTTTGCTCGTAGTCAATATGGGATTTATTTCCTCTAATTTTGTTTTGGAGTTTAATACAGCTGGGCCCCTCGTGGGATTAGTAAGATGTTTGTGTGGCCACAACCCAATTTGTTTTGGTAATCTTGCTGAATTTGTGATCGAGAAATAGAATGGTTAATGAAAGGAATGACTGAGATCCATATCCTTATTAACGTTGTATTAGAAATAAAAGGATAATAATAACGATGCATAGTCGTTAAAAGGTTTTGTCCAGGAGACCTTACTCGAGTTGTACTAGAGACATTGCTATGTGTAACTAGACGCTAGACAATGTAATCACGATATTCTAAATATGTCCAAGTGGGAGCTGAAAGTTTATGGACTTATATTTAATAGTCGTATGATAGGATCGAATTCGAGATTACGAGATTGCACATAATAGTAAAGAGTTAATTTAATTAACAAATATATTTTTTGTATTTATTAATTTATTTAATAAATATATTTGTGTATTTATTAATTTAACCGAGCAAGTAACTATATATCTTTAACGATCGTTAATTAATTAATAGTTAAATTATAACGACCGTTAAATAAACATATAGTAAGTAATCAAAAGGAAAGAAGAACGGAAGGTTTTGGAACACCCCATGGAGGGTGTTCGACCGTCGGTTATAGCAAGGGGGGGGCAAAAGTTGCCTTATATTTATATTTATTTGGACTACAATGGGTTGGAGGTCTATAAATACACCTCCTAATCCCTCATAATCAACACAACATAAATCTTTCTCCCTTTCTTTCTTTGCTTCGATCGCAAGGTGTACCCAACAAAGGGTTTCGGTTGGTTTTTCTTGGTTGATCGATTGTATACGTAATCTATTCCTAGCCCCTGTCTAGGGTTGTTGGGTAGATTATTTACAAGCGTTATGGATCGGTTTTCACGTGCTATAATCACGGTTAGCTCGTTGTATTACGTGTGTACAAGATCGTAATATAGTCTTACTTTAGACTATATCTTGGTATATACGGTATAAACCCGAATTGGTGATTCGTTATTCTTCTTGTGGAATTGCTTTAGCGTAAAGGTATGTAACCCTAATTCGATTAATTATAATTGTGTTATTAATTATGATCTTATTAAATCACTTCCGCTATATGTGCTTTGATCTCGTTTAGGGTTTTATATAATTGTTATGATACTAATAAACCTTCATAAACATGGTGCGTTTATTGGTTTTGGCTATTTGTGTAATCAAATGTTCAGGCTTAACATAGATTCTGAGATAACTAACAGTACTAACTTAGTTAATACCGCTAGTTTGAATATTGGTTCAGTCCTGATGTTTACCACTAAACTGAATAATTCATCATTATGACATGCTAGGCTAGGCCATGTCCACTCTAAAAGGATGCACGATATGTCTAAGGATGGGTTAATTCCAGCCTTTGACATGGACATTGATAAATGTCAGACTTACATGCTAAACAAAATTACTAAGAACCCGTTTCAAAATGTAAAACATGAAACTGAAGTTTTGGAGCTAATCCATAGTGATCTATGTGATTTGCACGATACTCCCTCATTCGGGAATAAGAAATACTTGGTAATATTTATTAATGATGCTTCAAGTTTTTGCTATGTTTATTTGTTACATGCCAAGAATGAAGCATTATATAAACTTAAAGTATTTAAAACTGAAGTTGAATTACAACAAAGAGTCCAAATCAAAATATTTAGGACTGATAAGGAAGGTGAGTACATGGATACTTTGTACTTTCAGTTTGTTGGAATAATCCATGAAATGACTACCCCATATACCCAACAACAAAATGTTATATAAGAAAGGAAAAATAGAGTACTAAAAGTGATGGTTAATTCCATGTTGTCCTACTCAGGACTGAGTCAAGGGTTTTGGGGTGAAGCTATGTTAACAGCTTGCTATTTATTAAATAGGGTTCCCAACAAAAGGAGAAAGACTACCCCTTATGAACTCTGGACTAAAAGGAAACCAAACTTGAACTATCTCAAGGTTTGGGGTTGTAGGGCTGTTGTAAGATTCCCTCATCCAAAGGTGAAAACCTTGGGTAAAAGAGGCATTGAATGCATCTTTGTTTGATATGCTGAGAATTCCAAAGCTAACAGTTCTATGTTATTGAACCTAATGATTCGGTTTCAATAAACTCAATCATTGAATTAAGGGATGCTAACTTTGATGAGACTAGATTCTCATCAGTCCCTGGACCAAACCTTAGGACTCCTATTGGAGCTGAGGACATTGGTGCTTCAGTGTAACCTGATGAAAGTTTATGGACTTATATTTAATAGGCGTGTGATAGGATCGAACTCGAGATTACGAGACTGCACTCAATACGTAAAGAGTTAATTTATTTAATAAATATATTTATTGTATTTATTAATTTATTTAATAAATATATATTTATGTATTTATTAAATTAAACCGAGACATAACTTTAACGATCGTTAATTACTTAAGAGTTAAGTATTAACGAGTGTTAAATAAATATATAGTAAGTAAATAAAAAGAAAGAAGTTTGTAAGATTCCGGAACACCCCTAAGGGTGTGTTTGGTCGGTCGGTTATGGGGGAAAAGGAAGGGGGAAAACTTCCCTTTTATTTGTTTTAGGTTACAAGCTTAGGCTTATATAAACAATCATTGTTCTCATAATTCAACTCACAAAAATCTCTCCCTCCTTCTTCTCTTTGTTGCGATCGTAGGAAAAACCCACAAAGGGGGTTTTGGTTGGTTTTCTTGTTTGATCAATTTACTTATTATCTAGTCTTAGCCCCTCTCTAGGGTTGTTGGGTAGATTATTTACAAAAAAAGCGTTGTAGCTCGGTTTACACGTGCTAGAATCACGGTTAGCTCGTTGTATTACGTGTGTTCAAGATCGTAATATAGTCTTACTTTAGACCATATCTTTGTGGTATTCGTTCTAAAACCTAATTGGTGATTCGTTCTTCGTCTTGCGGATTTGCTTTAGCGTAAAGGTATGTAAACCTAATTCGATTAATTATAATTGTGTTATTATTATGATCTTGTTAAATTGCTTCCGCTATTTGTGCTTTGATCTCGTTTAGGGTTTTATATAATTGTTATGATGTTTATAAACCTTTAGTGGCATCAAGAGCCGTTTTAACATGTTATAGTTATCGAAAATCTAAAGTTTTTTAACAAATAATTGTTTTGAGTTAAAACTACATGTTTTTTAGGTTTTCTTAAAATTAGGGTTTTGGTTTCTAAAAATTAGAGTTTTGGCCGAATTTTTTAATTACAAAAAAGAATTGTTTTGAAACCCTAAATTACATGTGGGATAATTTTAGATTAATTATTATGTCATGTATGGTTACGATCCGTAGAGATTTAATTTTTGAAATTTGTGGGAGAATCCATGATAACGTGCATGTTTTCATGGATTGTAAAATAATATGTTTATATTATTTTATGTGCTACGTGATTATTTGATTCAATAAATCTTGAATTAGGGAAGGCTTTTATATGAATATAAAAACCTAGATTTTATGATTATTGAATAAATCATATGCATGTGGCTATTTGATTTATCTATTGCACATATAAATTGTTATTATGTGTTTATGATTTAGTTGTTTTTTACTTGTTTATATTAAATTTTTGAATTGTTGTAAACAAGGGTTTTTTTTCGAAAAGAAATAGTATGGACTAAATCATATTTAAATAAAGATTTGTTACAGAAATAAATTACATAAGATTACGTTGATTGGTGAATTGCAATAATAATCTAACGGCCTACTCCTTTTGACAAACTATAAAGTGGGTATAACGCACCGCTGGTCATGTACCTGGTTAAGGAAGGAGGTGTTATGCCATTAGTCACTGACCAAATACCCGGCTCGCTTGTGCGTCAAATTGAAATTACCTATGATTATTAATTGAATTATACCTTACGGTTGATTTACCGCATATTCACATCCAAAACACAATGAATAAGGGTATTGCTTTGTGCTTTTGCCGAGTTCTAGAAAAAGTACTTTGTGAATAGTTGTGGGTAAATTCTTTAATTGGTTTAACCAATACCTCAGCATAATTTATGTAGAAATTTAGTCCCTTGAAGAAGTTTACTTTGTATGCATACTTCTCCATACATTGATTTTGACATCAAAATTTATACCCTTAAATTTAAGTCGAATGCTCCTAATTGACAAACACTTGAAATTACTACGTCATCAAATGAGATTTTTGGGTGATGTTATGATGGAGAGAAAACTTTCATAGAATGAGAATTCGTATGATGGTTTTACGTTATTCAGATTAGACGACTTTGTTGGGAATAAAATTGACCAAGTCCCTAGACGCTGACAAGAGGAACTTGGACGCTGACAAGAGTAAACAGGGCGTTGACAGATGAGACGCTGATAAGAATTATCAAGACGCTGACGAGAAGAATCTTAACATAAAGACAAGGACTAAATCTGTCAATGATGAATTCTTCAAGATGGTGGACAAAATATGAAGATAAGAATTCAGAATATATTCTTAATGTTTAAAAAGATTTAGTCAATATTTTATTTGAGTATGTTTATCTTGTGTCTCTTCCTAAAATAGTTGATCTTAGCTTTTTGTACAAGGCTCCTTAAACCTATAAAAGGAGGCCTTAGGGTTAGACATAAGACACATCTCACACACATCTTTTTCACACATCTCTTTCACATATCTCATAACACTTTCATTGTAATCATTCATTGATATTATTAATCAAAGTGAAAGTTTGGTTTACATTGTTTTGTTCTTTGTTCTAAGTGTTAAATTCCGCATAACACTTAGTTTGTTCAATACAACAAAGTTTCTCTACGTGTTAAACTTGATTTAATCTCGTTAACACAAAGCTAAATCGATCTAAGTTTGGGATCAACAAGTGGTATCAGAGCTTGTTGAGAAACTTTGATTTAAAGAACGAGATCCAATATTGTGAGGTGAACCAGGCTAAGGAAGAAGGTGAAGAAGAATTTGATGATGTTTTCAGTCAAGGCGAAGTCTACTTCAAGTTCTAACTCATCTTCGTCATCTGATAATGAGGTATGTGATGACTCTTCTTATAGGATAAATACTGAAAAACTTAATAAAGAGATTTTAAAATTAAAATCAGATCTTTCAGACGTAAGATGCACGTTATCTAATTATCAAGTGGCACTTGTTCAAACTGAAAAGACTGTTTCTGAGTATAAGAAAATGGAGTTTGATTTAAAAGATAAAATAAATATCTTAAAACATGAGTTAAATCAAAGTAATGATATTAACGATATCGTGAATAGGGTTAATGTTGATTTAATAGCTAAGTTAGATGAGGCTAATAAGAATAAAGACAATGTGAGTCTTAAAATTCAGAGATTTGATAAGGCTACACAAACCCTAGGAGAATGTGTTAATAAACAAAGGGATTCTAAGGATATGTTTGGGATTGGGTTGAAAGAATATGTTGCCGTTCCACCACCTGCTGGGGACTTCTATGGTGTCCATAGAAAGGATCTCTCTTGGACTGGTATTCCAGAACTCCAAGAAGAGGAATTTATTCCTCCACCTAGAGTTCTTTCCCCAGTTGAGGAATATCAACAAAAGGTTACTGACCTAGAAGAATGGAAGAAGGCTAACCCCACTTTGTTTGTTAAGGGTGGGATGCTTAGTGAGAGTCCATTCGTGCCTACACCCATTGAGAGTCCAGTAGTATCTAAACCTATCACTGTGACCAATCCCATCACTGGAAAAGCTGTTAATCTTGGCTCCCTAATTAAGAAACAACCTAGTGTTAAATATGCTGGAATGTATAGGAAACCTAGGTCACTCAAAAGCCAAGAAAGTATTAATGGGACAGGGTTTTACCAGTCTAAGCCTAAGTTTGTGTCTAAAAAGGCTTGTTATACATGTGGGAGCTTTTCTCATTTGGCCTATAATTGTGTCAGTGGACACAATTCATTCGCTGGCAATAGGTCATCCAATGTCAATCATAGACCTTTTGTCCACACTAGACCACAGGCTACTAGACCAACTCCTTTCTTCTCTAAGGCAGCTAACACCCATGGACAAAGGCCCTTTCAAAAGACCAACACTTGGTCAAACAGACAGTATGTTCCTGTAGCAAACCCTAATTTGGGCGCTGATAGGAACAAATTCAGCGCTGACAAGAAAAAATTCAGCGCTGACAAGAAAAAATTCAGCGCTGACAGGAACAAATTCAGCGCTGACAACAATAGATTCAGCGCTGACAGGAACAAATGCAACGCTGACAGCTCCAAATTTGGTATGAGACCTTATTTTAGACCATATAAACAAAGATACTTGGTTAGTAAGGGTCAAGGGTCTAGGGCATCATCCCACATAACTTGGAAACCTAAACAAGAGCAAAACTCTAGTTTTAATGGTATTTCAATGACTTGCAATAGATTTAAATATCTTGAGAAGGTCATTACTAGTCTCATTGGAACAAACTGGGTGCTTAGGTCACAAAGGGATGAACAGGCATTTATGGTAAAGAATAATACCACTCTAGTTGAACAACTAGACAGATCCAAGTCTGATAAGGCTTGGATCTCCAAAGAAAACTAATTTGTTTTCTTTTTGAGCAGCCTATCCAAAAGCAGTTTAATGATCAAGGATATTGGGATAGTGGATGCTCAAGGAACATGCATTGTTGGTCTTTCCACTAATATTATTTTTATCCACTGACATGTTATCTCTACCCATTATCATGGGATAGGGTAGCCTCTGTTGGTGTGTGTTTTTGTGGTTTTTGTCTAACTATGCAGGAAAGTGGAGCTACATTTGGATGGATACAGAGTTGCAAACTTTTATTTATGATGGTTGGAATGTTTACATTCTTATCTTGAGATAAAATTTTGCTTCTTCACATATAATGATTTGTATGCTTCTGTTAAGGGGAGGTAAACCTCTAGGTTTTTGAGTATTCTTAGAATGCTCTTATCGCAATTCTAGATTGTGTCCACTGGTGAGTGGGGGTTAGAAATAGTGAAGACTTTTCCTTATGGAATTGTTGGAATTTATAAACCTCGAGGCACTGTAGCATTCACGTTTTTATTTAAACATGCGTGCTACCAAGACTTTTGACCTAGAATTGGGTGTGGTCGTATGGGTGACTTGGGGTAGATATATTTTTGGGTTACTTGGGGAGTTGCAAAGGTTTTATATGAGTTAACTTTCTCTTTGGGGCGTTTGTGAACAAAGGACTCTAGAGTTCATGTGTGTCTATCATGCGTTTGCATGAGTGTATGCATGAACAGTGTTTGTCATTCTTGCTTATTAGAGACTAGTTAATTTCCTTAGGATTATTACCTTTGTTTGTGTTTTAACTAAGGTTTTATGCATTCTCAAGTACATTTTATGCTATGCCATCTTAGCTGATGTCATTTTTAAACTTCTTTATAGACCCAAAATGTTTCATCACCCTTACATTTTTCAAAATTTTGGATATCTGGAAGCCTAATGATCATTGAGATGTTTTTCCTATTGATTGACATCTAGTAGCAGCAGAGATCACTTTCACAAGGGTGTATAGTGTTATGGAGATGGCTAGGACTATTGACACTAGCTTTAATGCAGGTCAAGTCAGTCTTATCATCAATAAGTCCATCCCCATGTCCTATGAATCAACATTGAGGATTCATTTCCCGAATGTGGATGAGGACAGTATGAAACCTTTGACATTAATGGAATTGACGAAAATCTGTATTAGCTTGTAAAAGCATAATACAGAAATGGTACAAATTGTCAAGGATCACAGTTTTGAACTGATAGACTTGTTGTTTTGGAAGCTGATGCAAGGAGGATGTTCTTGGTTCCGTCCTTGTATATTGATCTTGGAGAGGAGTCTTAAAAAGGGGAGGAGCAATCGAATTTGAGTGACAAAAGTAATAAAGAAAGCTCCAAAGACTCTACAGGTGTTGAAGATGATTAAGACCAAGTGAAGGCTGACTATACAAGTGATTTGAGTGATTGACTTTTCGAGATTTATTATTACTCAAATTCATGGATAAGTATATTTGTAAGAATCCTCTCTGTATGTTTTATTTTATTCAGAAACTTGATTACTAGAGTAGATATCAAGTTTAGGGGAGGATTGTTGGGAATAAAATTGACCAAGTCCCTAGACGCTGACAAGAGGAACTTGGACGCTGACAAGAGTAAACAGGGCGTTGACAGATGAGACGCTGATAAGAATTATCAAGACGCTGACGAGAAGAATCTTAACATAAAGACAAGGACTAAATCTGTCAATGATGAATTCTTCAAGCTGGTGGACAAAATATGAAGATAAGAATTCAGAATATATTCTTAATGTTTAAAAAGATTTAGTCAATATTTTATTTGAGTATGTTTATCTTGTGTCTCTTCCTAAAATAGTTGATCTTAGCTTTTTGTACAAGGCTCCTTAAACCTATAAAAGGAGGCCTTAGGGTTAGACATAAGACACATCTCACACACATCTTTTTCACACATCTCTTTCACATATCTCATAACACTTTCATTGTAATCATTCATTGATATTATTAATCAAAGTGAAAGTTTGGTTTACATTGTTTTGTTCTTTGTTCTAAGTGTTAAATTCCGCATAACACTTAGTTTGTTCAATACAACAAAGTTTCTCTACGTGTTAAACTTGATTTAATCTCGTTAACACAAAGCTAAATCGATCTAAGTTTGGGATCAACAAGAGATTATGGAAACCTTGGTTTCCGGATCTTTTAAGCTACTAGGAATGCATCACGTTCATATGATTATACAATCAAAGCGGAATTAGAACATGACACATTAACAAGGTGTTTAGGCACGAATAACATGAATTAAAACAATAGGATTGCTAATTATATTAATAATCAACAATCACTAGACGTGTATACATTGAATCCCACGTCTAGTCGACACACACTTTAAGTTTACATTGTGAATGAATTGAATGAATAAAACCTATGACCCTTGGTTCCTTTTATAGTGTAAGGATTAGGGTTTACAAGAGATAATGATGAATAAACAAGTAAATCTTCTATTTAAATAAACTTATGCAGAATATCTTTTGCATGTTTATCTAAATAGAAACTTCCATAAGCTTCTTTTGTCTACGTTTTGTCAATGCTTGAATTACATGTAACAATGCTTACATTGTACATGACAACTCTTGAGCCATCAACGCCTAATTAACTCTTGTCAACGCCTGGAATGCTCTTGTCAACGCCTAGACAAATACTTCACGTTTTCTTCATTTTTGAGTTTCTGCCACATCAACTTTTTGACCCAACAATCTTCCCCTAGTTGATAGTGGCAAAACTCTATGTGTATCTCTTGTAAGTTATACATGATCTTCAAATTGCTTCCCCTCAAGTGTAGCATGTATTTTCTTCCCCTTTTTGTCACATCAACAAGGAAGTAAACAATGTATGCAATGTTGAAGATTCTCCAGAAGTAGCTCTATGTAATGATCTTGAAGAACAATTAATATAATATTTTTGATGTAGAAGTAGAATAACCCAACCTTGTGTTCCATATCTTGTACTATCCATGTGATGAAGAACTTATAAAAAGGTCTGGAAAATATAAGTAGATCTCGATCTCTTGTCAATATTCTCATCCTATGTGAGACACTGAGCACGATAATGTAACTCCTTCAAGTGTTTATGACAAGCCTTCATCACCAACCATGTAAAGCACGAACAAGTTACCTTTAAAGTCAGTGAATGGTACGCCACGACTTTAAGATATGATAGAACACAAACTCGCGAAAATCTTCTTCAATCATCAAACTTACCATAAGAATTCTTCCCCTTAAGCCAACACCTCTTCATGACGATTTTAATGGAATCACATCTTCATACCATATGTAAAAGTACTTGGATGGATAACTCTTTCACAAGGCTATCCCGATTACATAGTTTAAAATATCCATCAAATTCTCACGAATAGTTGCTAGCTCGCTTTAAGATCATTAATTCCTTTCAAAAATATCCGAGCCATAAATATCATCATGATATTCTAAATTATAACGAAGATTCCATGTACCTTTGTGTGTATAATCCTCCTTTTTGTGTGCTCAAAACATACCAATTTTCTCAAACAGCAGCAATTCCTGTGTTGTCCAATATCACCTTTTATCTAACATCTTTGGCAGTTATTGTCCGATATCAGACAATACCTATCAGCGTTGAAAAACCATATCTCGGACGACACTGTCAACGCTGTCAGCGTTGACTTATTCTGTCAGCGTCAAAAGTAAATCTGTCAGCGTTAAATTAAGCCTTGTCAGCGTCAAATTCCTGTCACTGTCGACTTATCCTTTTGCTGACATCATCAGCAGCTCATATTAGCTTTGAAAAATAATATCCCATGATTTTAGGAGCATCAATAGCTGTTGTATCCACTTGGCTGATGGTCCCATGTCACGTCTTTTCGTTTGTATCTTAGTACCCAACTTGTACTTTATGCAATCATAGGACCATCAATTCTTAACTGTGAATAACGATAATACCAAAAGTATTAAATACTTTTTGCAACTTGACTTCATTCACGTTTTAAACAAACGAATATATAGATCTATTTAACCATGTGAACACAATCTTTCCACCAATTAGAGATGAGTGACCATGTGAACACAAATTAAAAGGACCGTGTGAACACAAAGTGTTCCACTAATAGGAATGCTTCAACCGTGTGAACACCTTAGATATGCATGCATCTCTTTTTGGCCGTGTGAACATAAACTGCTATGCTTTTGCTACATTCCTTGGTTAGACGATTGCAGCCTTTTCTTTGTTGCAGCCTTTTCTTTGTATAATCATATGAACGCATATATAGACTTATTCGTGTGAACACAGACTTTGAACCAGCCAATCAAAACCTTGAACAGTAGAAGTGTTCTCGTGACCCCATCTGCTCTCTTTAACTCAAATCTTGAACGAATCCCTTGTAAGCCTTAAGATACGTCCATATAATAGCAAAAGAAAATAATACCTGACCAAAAATTTCGTCCAACACATATTCATCTTTTGTTCCTTGCGTATCATATCCAAAAAGATATGTGTATATTCCCACGTCTGTTATTGAACCCACGTGAGCAATATATGCTTTCTATCCAAATCCTTCTTTTTATCACTGTGATGAACACATGCCTCCTTGTACAGCCTTTAACCTATGGTTGCTGCTCACTCTCTTTATCACGACCAAACTTAGAGTTCACAAATAAAAGAACCCTACAAACTCTTTATCACAACAACACAAATCATCAAAGACACGAGACTTCTTTTCTGCCTTAATAATCAATCTAGGGTTTATGATTTGAACACCGAAACCCTAATTAGGGTTTGTAAATTAACCTTAGATCAAGTGTTACCTTGAATCATAACAGCCACAAACTGTAATTCTTCCTGATTTTAAGTAGATCTAGGGTTTGAGGAACCCTAGTTCATGATTTTATGTAAAAGCAGAAAACTGAAATCAACCATCAGCCAACTTCGACGCTTAATAACTTTTGCCTGGGGATAAAACTCGACAATCCGTCTGGTGGATGTTTAGATCTATGTATGTAGAACACACCTATACAATTTCGTGACGATCCAACGGTTCAATCAAAATTTATGACCTTCTGAATACTGCTGCGCACACAAAAACGTCCAGAAAAACTCTATACGAATTTTTCTTTTCTTCTCCAAACACGAACACCTTGTTGGTCCTAGCATCACGAGCCACGAGGCTCTGATACCAATTGTGGAAACCTTGGTTTCCGGATCTTTTAAGCTACTAGGAATGCATCACGTTCATATGATTATACAATCAAAGCGGAATTAGAACATGACACATTAACAAGGTGTTTAGGCACGAATAACATGAATTAAAACAATAGGATTGCTAATTATATTAATAATCAACAATCACTAGACGTGTATACATTGAATCCCACGTCTAGTCGACACACACTTTAGGTTTACATTGTGAATGAATTGAATGAATAAAACCTATGACCCTTGGTTCCTTTTATAGTGTAAGGATTAGGGTTTACAAGAGATAATGATGAATAAACAAGTAAATCTTCTATTTAAATAAACTTATGCAGAATATCTTTTGCATGTTTATCTAAATAGAAACTTCCATAAGCTTCTTTTGTCTACGTTTTGTTAATGCTTGAATTACATGTAACAATGCTTACATTGTACATGACAACTCTTGAGCCATCAACGCCTAATTAACTCTTGTCAACGCCTGGAATGCTCTTGTCAACGCCTAGACAAATACTTCACGTTTTCTTCATTTTTGAGTTTCTGCCACATCAACTTTTTGACCCAACAGACTTAATGAAGTTACTCAGTGAGATCTGGAAACTTAAGGCATTTAGAAGGGATGAAACATGTTTACAATGCAAAACGTTCTTTTGGCAATGTAAATCCCTTAAATATCTAGAAATTGAAAATTGTTTGTCAATTGAATTGTTCGACAAGTAGCTATGTTGAGTACATTCATTACTAGCAGATCAACTGATGTATTGGATTTATGTCAATATAGTTCTAGAATTCAAGGAAAATAATATGGTTTTTATACCAGGGTAATTTTATTTTCTTGAAAGTATTTTATTATCGAAAATACTAATATTTGAACTTATTTATGTAGAAATGGCTCAACCCAACAATAATACTATATGTTCTGCATTCAGAGCTTTCTTTGATCGTCCTGAACTTACTGGCCCAAACTTCAATGATTGGTACCGCTCAGTAAGGATTGTATTGAGAGTAGCGGGTACTATTGGTATCTTGACTACTCCTTATCCGGAGGATCTTGCTGAAGGAGCATCTATGCGCAAAGGCTTGAACACGCTGTTAATGTTAAGAAGCACTCTGAGGTGGCTGGCTTAATGTTAGGAAAAATGGCTCCTCCACTTTAACAGAAGTATAAGCTATTTTCACCTAAGATAATGTTTGATGAGCTCAAGGCTATGTTCGAAAAGCCACAAGGTGTGGAGATCTACGACTTAGTAGATGCTTTGCATAGCTGCAATCAAGATCCTGGAAAGTCTGTTAGTGCCCATTACATGGAGATGAGGGGTTATATGGAATAGCTCATTGCACTAGGATAACCCTATGATCATAATATGGGTATCAACTTGATCAATAGGTCCCTTAACAAGGACTTCAATGATTTTGTTCGAAACTATAATATGCATTGCACGGGGAAGACAGTTAATGATTTGCATGCAAGGCTCATTGACTATGAAAAGGGGTTAAAAGACAAGGCGTCTACTTCTACGCCTACTGTACTAACCATACAAAAGGGTAGAGTGAGTAAGCCAAAACCGCAAGCGAACAAGAAGAAAGGCAAAGGCAAGGGTGATAAGGGCAAGCAAGTTGTGACTTATTCGAAACCTAAGCAGAACTTTGTCAAAAAGAATAGATCTAAGAAGGATGATACTTGTCACCATTGCAAGGCAAGTGGTCACTGGAAGAGGCATTTCCCTCTTTACCTCGAAGAATTGCGAGAAATAAAGAAGTCTGAACAGAGCGCTGCAGCTTTAGGTACTTTATATATGATTGAATTGTTCAATTTAACATACAAATTAAATTCCTGGGTATATGATACGGGATGCGGTATTAACATTTGTAATTCATTGTAGGGATTTAATCTGGAAAGGAAGCTATCCTATGGGGAAAAATTTCGGCAAATGGGCAATGGCGCACAAGCAGCGGTTGAAGCTATAAGAACATTTAATTTAGTTTTACCTTCGGGTTTAGTACTGATTTTAAATGATTGTCGTTATGCACCTACAATTGTTAGCGGTGTTATTTACTTTTCTTGTTTGTTGAATAATGGATTCGTTCACACGATTGATAATAATGGAATTTCTGTTTGGAAAGATAGTATTTTCTATTTTAATGCAATTTCTGTAAATGGTGTGTTTGAAATAGACATGCATGATAATGAATCCAAGAATAATAAATCTGTCTTTAGCCTGAGTAAGAAGAGAAAGTTTGACAAGAACTCTTCTTATCTTTCGCATTGAAAACTTGCCCATATTGGGAAGACTCGTATACAAAAGCTTCAACGTGAAGGACTTTTGGAAAATATCAATGATGAATCATTTGATAAATGTGAGTCTTGTATATCTGGAAAGATGACCAAGAAACCTTTTAATAAAAATATTGAAAGGGCTACGGGTCTACTTGGACTAATACATACTTATGTGTGTGGACCACTTAGACATGTGTCAAGGAAAGGTGTTAGCTACTTCTTAACATTTACGGATGATTATAACCGTTATGGTTATGTCTATTTACTTAAGCATAAATATGAGGTATTTGAAACATTCAAAGTGTTTAAAGCAGAAGTAGAACTGCAATTAGGAAAGAAAATTAAAGCTCTTCGTTCTAATAGAGGTGGTGAATATTTAAGTCAAGAGTTTATAGATTATCTAAGTGAGAATGGAGTTGTTCAGCATCTTACTTCTCCCTATACTCCACAACAAAATGGTGTATCTGAAAGGAGAAATCGTACATTATTAGATATGGTGTGATCTATGTTTAATCTTACAACTTTACCTTTATCCTATTGGGATTATGCTTTAGAATCGGATGTTCACATTTTAAATATGGTTCCCACAAAGAATGTCGATAAGACACCATATGAACTATGGCATGGTAACAAGCCATATTTGTCTTATTTAAAGGTCTGGGGTTGCGAGGCGTATGTGAAACGTGACTCGGGTGACAAACTCCAACAACGATATGTGAAATGTATCTTTGTAGGATACCCTAAGGAAACTATGGGTTACTACTTTTATTATCCACCTGGAACAAAGTGATTGTTGCTAGGTATGGATACTTCCTTGAAAGTGATCTTGTAAATCAAGAATTCAATGGGAGAAATTATGATCTTGAAGAGAGTCATATAGATACATTACCTTCTGAAAACACTAGCAATATAATTCCTGTAGAACCAGAAAGTCTGGCAGTTCCACCGGAATTAGTTCCTCAGCGTAGATCCGCAAGGATTAAAAATGCAAATAGAAATATGTGTCTTAACATAGAGGATGATGATGAAGTAGGGGATCTTGGTGAACCTGCTAATTATAAATCCGCCATACTTGATCCTGAAAAGGTAAGTGGATGGCTGCTAAGGATGAGGAAATGAAATCCATGAAAGTTAATGATGTTTGGATTCTTGTAGATCCACCACCGAATGCTAAAGTAGTGAGACATAAGTGGTTACAAGAAGAAAACCAACATGGACGAAAAATTACAATCCTATAAAACTCGTTTAGTAGCTAAAGGTTTTACTCAAACTTTTGGCGTAGACTATGAGGAGATATTTTCTCCTGTAGCAGACTTAAGAGCTATTAGGATTCTCATAACTATAGAAGCATACTATGACTATGAGATATGGCAAATGGATGTTAAAACTGCCTTCTTGAACGGTCGCTTAGATGAAGACATCTATATGCAGCAACCAGAAGGGTATGTTGATCCTGAAAATCCAGGACACGTGTGCAAACTTCAAATATCCATTTATTGTTTGAAACACGCATCACGTCAATGGAATAAACGATTTGATAAAGAAATAAAAAAGTTTGGATTTATTAAAAATTGTGATGAGCCTTGTGTATATCGCAAAGCTAGTGGGATTGATATAGTATTTCTAGTCCTATATGTTGATGACATATTAATCATGGGAAGTAACATTCCAAGACTTAAAATTGTTAAGGATTTTCTTGGTAAATGTTTTTTATGAAGGATTTAGGATAAGCTGCATACATTCTGGGAATTAAGATCTATTAGGATAGGAAAAGATGGTTAATTGGTCTAAGTCAAGATGCTTATATAGATAAGATTTTGAAGAAGTATAATATGCATAATTCCAAGAAAGGTTTTCAACCAATGAAAGTTAAGCATAATCTGAGTCATGAGATGGATGCATCAACTCCTGAAGAGGAGGCGTACATACAGAAGGTGCCTTATACTTTGGTTGTAGGATCTATTATGTATGTTGTTAGATGATGTGGCGGTTGCTCATAACTTGGTCAGTAGATACCAACAGAATCCAGGGAAGCTCCACTAGACTACTGTTAAACATATTCTAAAGTATTTGAGGAGTACAAAAGATATGTTTTTGGTATTTGGAGGGAAACCAGAGAGAGAACTGAATGTGACAGGTTTCTGTGATGCGTCCTGGCAATGTGATAAAGACGATACGATGTCTCAGACGGGTTACGTTTTTGTTATCAATGGAGGAGCAGTTGACTGGAAGAGTAAGAAACAAACTACGATTGCAATGCATGATACTCATTATGAGTACATGGCTGCTTCAGAAGTTGCAATGGAAGCTGTTTGGAATAGGAAATTTATTGCAGATCTTGGAGTGATGCCTTTAATTAAAGAACCTATTGATATGTATTGTGACAATTCTGCCGCAATAATATTCGCCAATGACTCTGGAGTCATGAAAGGCGCCAGACATTTTATACGTAGACATCACTACGTCCGAGAACAAGTTGAAGCTCGTGAAATCAAATTAATAAAAGTTCACACATATGATAACGCAGCTGATCCTTTTACTAAGGCTTTGCCTAGACCAAAGGTAGTTAAGCATGTCAAAGCGATTGGGTTGCAACTAGCTAGCGAACTCATGCAATAAATCTGTGATTAGTATTTGGATAAAGGATGTTATGACATTATTATATAATGAAATAAAGATTAAGTTTCGTTTATTCTTATTATTTAATAGTGTATCCTATTTTACATGTTTTAATCCATAAATAAATTGTTATGCTAAATGTCCGTTGTCGATTAATAATATAGGAATATTATTAAATTAAAAGAAATGAAAATAGCGATAGAGTATACTTGAAAGTATATTGATCGATTTTGGATGATATTCGATGAATCGAATAATGAACTTATCCCAACTATATGATTTTACTTTGTGGATCTTTGTCATCAAGTAAATCATAAATAGTTATCCTTAGACCCGAGATACCAGAAAACTGTTTTGAATCTAGTGCATTTTTGTGGAATAATTTAATGCTAAACGTAACTGGTAGTTATAAGGATTTTTCAAAGGTGTTGAAAAATTTATAAGTTTTGCTTGTAGTCAGTATGGGATTTATTTCCTCCAAGTTTGTTTTGGAGTTTAATACAGCTGGGTCCCTCGTGGGATTAGTAAGATGTTTGTGTGGCCACACCTAAATTTGTTTTAGTAATCTTGCTGAATCTGTGAACGAGAAACATAATGGTTAATGAAAAGAATGACTAAGATCCATATCCTTATTAACGTTGTATTAGAAATAAAAGGATAATAATAATGATGAATCATTAAAAGGTTTTATCTAGGACACCTTACTCGAGTTGTACTAGAGACATTGCTAAGTGTAACAAGAGGCTAGTCAATGTAATCACGATATTCGAAATATGTCCAAGTGGGAGCTGAAAGTTTATGGACTTATATTTAATAGTCATGTGATAGGATTGAACTCGAGATTACGGG
Organism: Glebionis coronaria; assembly: GCA_025667525.1. Classification (NCBI taxonomy): domain Eukaryota; kingdom Viridiplantae; phylum Streptophyta; class Magnoliopsida; order Asterales; family Asteraceae; genus Glebionis; species Glebionis coronaria. The sequence continues at coordinate 354,660,287 of CM046876.1, forward strand.
ATTGCACTCAATACGTAAAGAGTTAATTTATTTAATAAATATATTTATTGTATTTATTAATTTATTTAATAAATATATATTTATGTATTTATTAAATTAAACTGAGACATAACTTTAACGATCGTTAATTAATTAAGAGTTACGTATTAACGAGTGTTAAATAAATATATAGTAAGTAAATAAAAAGAAAGAAGTTTGGAAGATTCTGAAACACCCGTAAGGGTGTGCTTGGTCAGTCGGTTGTGGAGGAAAAGGAAGGGGGGAAAACTTCCCTTTTATTTGTTTTAGGTTACAAGCTTAGGCCTATATAAACAATCCTTCTCCTCATAATTCAACACACAAAAATTTCTCCCTCTTTCTTCTCTGTGTTGCGTTCGCAGGACAAACCCACAAGGGGGTTTTGGTTGGTTTTCTTATTTGATCAATATACTTATTATCAAGTCCTATCCCCTCTTTAGGGTTGTTGGGTAGATTATTTACAAGTGTTGTAGCTCAGTTTACACGTGCTAGAATCACGGTTAGCTCGTTGTATTACGTGTGTACAATATCGTAATATAGTCTTACTTTAGACTATATCTTGGTGGTATTCGTTATAAAACCTAATTGGTGATTCGTTCTTCGTCTTGTGGATTTGCTTTAGCGTAAAGGTATGTAACCCTAATTCGATTAATTATAATTGTGATATTATTATGATCTTGTTAAATCGCTTCCGCTATGTGTGCTTTGATCTCTTTTAGTGTTTTATATAATTGTTATGATGTTTATAAACCTTCACCTGAAAGGGTTACTGATGAGGTTGTGGTTCAGCGACCTGAGCCTGAGCTTAGAAGAAGCAAAAGGCATAGGAATCCAAGGAATTTTGGGCCTAAATTTCAACTATTCTTTGTTTAAGGGACAAGGGATGAGGTCTCTAACCAATACTACTATTGCTTTAATGTTGAGGATGATCCCAAAACATTTGATGAATCAATGAAGTCCCAAGATGTCGCTTTCTGGAAAGAAGTAATCAATGATGAGATGGACTCCATCATGAGCAATAAAACTTGGGTGTTGGTTGATCTACCTCCAGGTTACAATCGACTTGGATGGAAATGGATTTTCAAAAGAAAGACGAAGGTAAATGGAACTATTGAAAAGTTCAAGGTAGTCATTCAAGGCTTTAGGAAAAATTCAAGGATAGACTACTTTGATACTTATTCTCCAGTAACACGCATAAGTACCATAAGAATGTTGATTGCCTTTGAAAGTTTTCACAATATGATTATTCATCAGATGGGTGTGAAGACAACATTCTTGAATGGTGATTTGGATGAGGAGGTTTATATGAACCAACCTCAAGGTTTCATCATGCTTGGTCATGAAGCTAAGGTGTGTAAACTGATTAAGTCTTTATATGGACTGAAGCAGGCACCTAAGCAATGGCATCAAAAATTTGATGAAGTGGTTTTGTCTAATGGTTATTTACTTAACCAAGCTGAAAAATATGTATATAGCAAATTTGATGAATTTGGTAAAGGAGTCATCATTTGCCTATATGTTGATGACATGTTAATCTTTGGTACTGACCAAGTTCAGGTTGACATGACAAAGGAATTATTGTCATCAAGGTTCTACATGAACGACATGGGGGAGGTTGGTGTTATGCTTGGCATAAGGATTAAACATGAAGGTGATGGTATTGTAATTTCTCTATCTCGTTATATTGAGAATGTCTTGAAGAAATTTAATCACTTTTATTATACTCCAGTGAGTACACCTATAGATACAAGTGAGAAACTGGTGTCTAACAATGGTCAAGATGTCTCCCAACTTGAGTATTCTAGGGCAATGGGTTGCTTGATGTATGTCATGACTAGTACTAGGCCTGACATAGCATTTGTAGTGGGTAAATTGAGTAGGTACACTAGTAATCCTGGTACTCAGCATTGGCAAGTTATTCAGAGGGTACTGAAATATTTTAAAGGAATTATGGATTATTGTAACACCCCATTTTGGTAAATGGCATGTCACGCATGATTATGGTGTGTCATCAAAGCATGCAAGGTAAATGTCTTAAAAACATTTAATGACCATGAATGGAAATACCGGAAAAAAAACATCTGTAGTCCAAGTATAAGCTCATCACATATAAACATAAGTAATGAAATGGAAAAGGACTAAACAATGTCCAAAGAAATAAGTAGCATAATGTATGGAAAAATGCATAAAGTAGAGAAGGCTAGATAGCTTCTAATCCATATGCATGTACTCTTATAGTCTACGAGCGCCCTTGAGTACCTGTCGTTTGGGAACATGAAAGGAAAATGGCTGAGCATAACGCCCAGTGAACGGATATACAAGTATAGCATGGAATAACATAGCATAAAAGACTAAAAGCAGCGGAAATGTATAAGTCCTAGATAACCTGGAACATGTTCATAAAACTGGTTTTATAGTTTGAAAAGACTTATGTTTTTTTATGTAAAATCTGTATTAATTAGCCAATAGCCCATATAGGTCATGAGGTTCCACCGTGCATGAATACTTGGAGGGGAGACCTCGTCAAGCAATTAGAGGGGTTGCCTCTAATTAAATAGTCTGGGTAGGAGGGATCAACTCCTTGTGAAGGATGCAAGGCACACATCGCATTCACTATAAAAATCTTGTAAAACATGTAACTAGGATGCACCCATACGCCCCACATGATAATAAATATAGGCCAAAACTGAAAAGGGACGCCACGAGCAATCACTCCGCCGTGGGGAAGTCATAACACTGGTGCCTCCATTGTTATGGTTATGGTACCTCCATAACTTGGTGACACTGGTCATGCATGTATATGGCTTAGGCATTTAATCTAACATAAGTATCAAACATATAAAAGAATACTAGGAAAACAGTTGGCTGCAAACGGGGAATCATAAATAAGGAAAGAATGTCCATGCTGAAGGACGGGAAATCCGTATCTTGTGTCCAGTGAACGAGGAAAGACGAAAGGATGAAACTCCTACTCCGACCTCACTAATGCTACATAAATAGGGGACATGTGTAAGTATTCTGATTACTGAGTACGTATTTGATTATAACATGTCTTAGCTTGTTTTATATGTTCTTGTCTTGTTTTACATGTTTTAAATGTTATACTGCGTTAATCGTGTAATTCATGTATTCTGATTAAGTATTAACTTGTATTCTTGTATTATTATACTTGTTGAGTAATAATAAGTAACTTTCTAAAAATAGCATGTTTCCTAAAATATAAAGTTTCTAAAAATAGAAAGTTTCTAAAAATAGATCAGTTGCTAAAAATAGATCAATTTCTAGAAATATAAAGTTTCTAAAAATAGTATGTTTCCTGAAATAGAAAGTTTCCATATTCAGAAATAAGCTGAATTAATAAGCTAATAATATAAGCTTAAATTTACTGGTTAAATATCATAAGTCATGTAATTAATAGTATAGTTTATTAATAATATCATGTTAATTAAATAAACTATGGGTTATACGATTTAATTAAATATAAGCATGATTTAATTAAATTAAGACATATAAAATACTTACGTTAAACATGTATTAAAAATCTATTAATTATAACCTATGTCATGATTTATTAATTAATTATAGTCCATATTTTTAATAATTAATTAATACTATAGTCTAAATTAAATGGTAAAATACTTAGGTTAAAACATGTATTATATCTAAAATAGTTATAACCTAAGTCTATGTTAAATAAAAATTAATTACTAGTCATGGTTTTAATTAATTTAATTTTCTTGGAAAAAATAACATAACTTGTAAAAATTAATCATGTGATCGAACCCGTGTTTTAATTTAGACCGTACCATGTGATAACTAGGTTTTTGCCTAGTAAGAAAATTATCGTTCTAGTGGTCTTAACGAATTGATCCTGGTTAACTATGCGACTCAGTCGTTCTTTGGTGGAAACAAAAAGTTGTCGTTGTAGTATATTAAAATGTACAAAGCAATGTAAGTAAATCTACAATTTAATCTTAAAATAAGACGGGAATTTAAAGCGATGCTAAAAGTAAATGGCACTTAATTAAATCTAAACTAACTAAAAGTAAAGGGTGCAATATTAAAACTTTGAAAAGTAAATTAATTAAATGACTAAAAATAAAAGCGTGACGAAAATTAAATTTGACAACGTAATATAATTTGAAAACTTAAAAATAAATCAAGTAAAAAGGCGGGAAAACAAAATTTAAAATAAAAACAAAAACAAAACAAGAATACGAGTCAGATCGCACTACGATCGCAACCAATGAAGTGGTTGGATCGCACCCGGATCTTACTTGATCGCAGTCTAGATCACACTTGGTGATCGTAGCCCACGATCGCACTTGATGCGATGGAAACAAGATAGATCGTACTCTATGGATCGTACTCTATGGATCGCACTCCACCACGATCGCAACAAAGTGGATCGCAATGGGTGATCGTGACCAAGCGATCGCAACACGGATCGCAGTCTATGATCTCACCCACGATCGCAACGAGTGATCGTGGTGTGGATTATGGAGTGTGATCGTATTATGATCCTAGTCCTTGATCGCAACACTGGATCGCAAGTAGAAACCCTTAAGGGTTTATGCGATCGCACATGTTGGATCGTACAAGGGTAAAAAGCAATTACGATGGGAATAAAGAAAACATAATAAGCAAATGAAATAAGCACTAAGACAAATAATCAAATACCAAAGAAACACTATTGAATATAAGCAAATAACAAAACTTGATTTAAAACGAGATTAAGAAAAACAAAATAAGCTTAAACTTAAAAACTTTTCAAAACACAAAATAAGCAAACTAAATGAGCAAACTTTTGAAAAGATGAAACTTTGAGAAAATTAAGAAATTAAAATAAGCTAAGTATGAAACAAGCCAATAAGATTGTCAAAATTATAGCTTATCTCATATAAAAACTTAGATAAAAGTAAAAAGATAAACTTTTTAGTAAAATAAGCAAAGAGATTAAGCTAAAACCTTGCTTAATCCGAATTTGAAATGAACCAAAAAGAAGAAAAGTAGGATGAGAGTGATGAAAAGAAACTTGATCAAAGGTAAATAAAGATTAAAGCAACAAAATTAAGAACACTTACTTGGAATTAAAAGGTATTAAAAGTGCAAGACAAGTATTTAAAATGACATGAATTTAAAGAGCAAGTAATTAAAAGGTGGAAGACTAATTGTCACCTTAGCCAACAAAATGAAATGATAATACTCATGGTCTATATATAGGGGAGGATTAAGGGGTGGTTAGGAACCTTCCTCCCCTCCTTCATTTCTTCTTAATTGCACCATTAAGTCCTTCCCTTCTTAATCTTTTGTTAATCTTGGACTTAAATGACTTTTGGCTCGGGAATTCTTTGGACTCGTCTTTTATTTTCTTCATAAATAAGACTCGAGTTTTTCGGCTTTCGATAAACTTCCGTCTTTTGACTTTTTCTTCGATAAATCTTCAGAATTGGTCTTGGACTTCCGTTCTTTTTGCACTCTTGACTTCTTGACTTCGTCTTTCATCTTTTTCTTCAATAAAAGCCCGTGAATACCCGTGTTTTCTCCACTTTTCACCTTTTCGTCCTAAATCACAACAAAAACACAAACCACGCATAATTCCGACATAAAAGACATAAAATACACGTTTTGGCTCGGTTATTATTGTAATTAAGTGGTAAAAAGGATGGGTGTTTACACACCTATCAAATCCCCTACACTTGACCATTGCAATGTCCTCATGCAATGCATTAGTTACAAAGCACGTTTACATTTTCCATCAAAATCAATCCACGTTGGCCTTTATTAAAGAGATAACTATAAACATTCAAAGTAAAGAAATCAAAAGCATACCTTGGGTTTTATAAATTTCATGAATAATCATCATCCTCAAGTTTTCACTTTCTCCAAACCAAGCTTAAAAACGAGATCATTGTTATTATAAGTTAGCAAACTAACACGAACTCATGTGGGCCAATTATTTACTTAGACTCCCTTATTCCTAGGTGTATCTCTTATATTTTATTTTTGTCTTGAATGATCACGAGGATGCATTGTTTGACTTATTTCGATAGTTATTTAGTCCGAAAACAAAGTGAATGATTTAATCAATAGTTAGCTAAAGGACAAAATCTTTTAAAACTGCTTCTCGGGACCTCATAAAGTTCATATCTTGGCATAACTCGCTTCGCGATTTGAGACCTTTCTCGGACCGATATTTGGCAGCGACTTCATACTTCAAACCTTGAGAGACGTTCAGGAAATAATGGTCTTCTCTTCATATAGGAATTTCTTCACTTGAAGTTTTGAGAGATTCATACTTGGACCACGACTTCTTCATTTTTCTCCAATCTTTATTTTGGACTTTGATATACAACCATCCGCCTACTTTTTGGACTTGGCTTTATTTATTCTCATACCTTGTTAGGGCCTTTTTGGATAGACTTCTCCATGACTTTTGGGGAGTTTTTGCTTTTCGTCGTGTGTCTCGATCCTTCATATTGATTTTCGATAAATGATTCTTCACATCACTTTTGGATCTTTAGCAACAAAATGTAGCCCTCATGTCTTGTTAGGACCTTTTTCGACTCGCCAATCTTTGCATCCCGCTTCAATAAGTTATGCCTTGGCTATGAACTCTAATCCATACCGAGCAACTTTTAAACGATCTTGGGCTAGAAGCTAAGTAACTTTTCAAATCGTACAACCTTATTTATTGCAGATCAATTTATTAACAAGTGATGGGAGAATAGGCTTATAATTAACTCACATAAATTCACGAAAGAATACCAAACTTATAATTGCCTCTATCATCTCTCGTTCTCCACAGTTTAAAATCTCAAGGAATGAGACTCGTGGATGCTTAGCCTATTAAATCAAAGTTTTGGGTTTTCGAGTCGCCTATAGGATCTTGCAAACTCTTAAACTTTTTCAAGTTTAGAAATCGCGTTTTAAAGTTCCCTTGATAAACGACTCTCTAGGATCAATTATGGGAACTTGCAAAAAGTTCTTGTTCTTAACTCGTGAGAGTTAAGACTTTCGCGTTTTATAGCTTCCTATATAAAAGCCTAGCAAAACTTGACCTAAACACGTTAAGGATACTAGCTAGAGTAACTTAGACTTGTAAACTCGGGTTGAGTCAAAAGATTCACAACGTTTTGAAAATTAAAACCACTTTATTAAAGATTTATTCTAATAAGGAAAGAAAATAACTATACAAAGGGAAAAACTAATAGGCCAAAATAGATCAAAAAATTTTGAAAAATGTCGAAAAATTGATTTTCCAGTTAAAATGAGGACAAATACAAGGAAAAGAGCCACTTAACTTCGATAGAAGTCCCCCTACACTTAATATAAACATTGTCCTCAATGTTTAAGCATGTGGGAGTAAACTTCCCTACACTTAGGACATTGTGCACTTTGTTTAAATCTCGCTAAGGAAAAGACAACTAAAGAGATTCCTATTTTAATATTGAGAAAATATAAAATAGTGAATCGAAAAGAGTGTAGGATAGAACCGGGAAGAAGGGAACACGGAATCACGGGTCGTCAAGAATCATCAAGAGTGGATCATTGAGCGCTCGAATCCCTGATTAAGAGAGGAGAGGAAATAGCAAACACCAACGGGTCTCCCCTACACTTAGGATAAAGAAAGCGAAAAGATAGATACATGGGTTGCCTCCCAAGAAGCGCTTGATTTTTGATTACCGAGTCGTGAGCCTGACTCGACCTTGATCATCATAGGAAGAAGCATGAAACATATCCACCAGGATCAAAGACATAGTTTTCGTCCATCAAATAGCAGAGGCTTAAGGAGAACAAGGCAAGCCAAAGAAGAGTAGGCAAGGTTCCCTTAAGCAGCGATGGAGCACGGTGGAAGCAAGGGTGAAGTGGTGCAAGCAGATTTCCATAAGTTCCAAAGATATTTCCTTTTATTTCATCAGAAGGATACTAAGATGGCTACAGAATATCGATACCAGGGTCGAACACCTTTTCCTTTAGGGGAAAATAGCACTCAGGCTCAGCAGAGTGTGAAGATGATCCGCGAAGAAGATGCACAACCTCGTCCTCAGAAGGTGGACAAAGAGGTGTTAAATCATATGTGCTACGGATATTGGTGTCGACCAGTTTCTTCTCCTTTGAAAGAATGTTCTTCAAATCCAAAGTAGGATCAAGACGATAATCTTCAAAGTCCAAAGGAGGAGCATCACTCTCATGAGGGAAGTAAGTGTTGAGAAATGTAGAGAAGTCTTCCTCAAAAGAGTAATCATCCAAAGTAGGATTAAGCATGGATGACGGAGGATCTTCATCATGTGAAGAATCACTCGAAAGAGTATCGGCCTCATCAAAATCATCATATGTGGGCAGGTCGGGATACTCGGAGGTAAGGTCATCATAATCATCCGAATCTGAGCTAGAATCATCATCATAAGCATCAAAGATCGGTGGAGAATCATAAATGGGAGAAGCGTCCAAATTGGATAGAGAATCATCCACATCGTCTTGAAAAAGTGGATTATCAATGCAAGAGTCGAATAGAGGATTGTTGTAGATGACAAAATCATCGAGCACATTAATCATATTCACTGATTCTCGTCCATAGGATTTGCTTGTAAGCTCCCCATTTTGAACACTTGTGCATCATTCCCGACTCTTAAGATTAACTCACCTTCGGCCACATCAACTAAAGCTCGTCCGGTTCTCAAGAATGGCCGACTAAGTATTAAAGGAATACGAGGGTCCATTTCATAATCAACAACGACAAAGTCGACCGGGAAAGTAAATGTGTCAACTTTAATGAACACATCTTCGGCTATACCAACAGGGTAAGCGAGAGTGCGATTTGCAAGTTCAAGAGTCATCTTTGTTGGAGTAAGGTCGGGTAATGATAGTGTTTTCCAAACACTCAAAGGCATAAGATTAATACTGGCCCCGAGATCAACAAGGGCAGTAAATTCTTCAGTTTTGTTAAAGAGGCAAGGCAACACGAAACGACCGGGATCTCCAAGCTTTTCCGGAAGTTCTTTAAGAATAACTACAGAGCAGTTTTCATTTAAGCGTGTGTTGGCGAGCTCAATCAGCTTCTCCTTCTTGTTAATCAATTCCTTAAATGCTTTAACAAATTTCGGCATGTGGACAAGTGCTTCAATAAGGCTCATGTTGATGTTCATTTGAGAGAGCATCTTCACATAGCTTTGCACTTTATAGTTATTCTTGGTTAGCTCGTTGGTCTTGCCTAAGCGAGAAGGATATGGGATATTGGGTTTGGGTGGTGAAGGTGAAGGTGAAGGTGGTAAAGGTTGAGATGTTGAAGGGTCCTTCCTAGGTACATCGTCATGACGAGGCGGAGACGGTAATGGTGCACTAATACTAGGTGTAGGAGGAGTATGGATAAATGGTGGTGGAGGAGGTGTAGATGATGGGGGCGGGATAGGTGGATCGACAATGGTAATTCCACTATGGGTAGTAATAGCACTCACATTTGCTCGCGGATTGGTGACGGTGTTTGAAGGTAGAGAACTCGAAGAAGAAGGTTGAGCGGCGGGCAAGAAACTAGCAAGCATATTCTTCAAATCATTTGTTTGCTTGCTGAAGGAGGATTGAGTATTATCTCGAAGCTCGGATCTTATCTCATTTCCTTTTAAGATTGATAATTTGGCTTTGTAGATTCTTGATTTTCTCACCTTGGGTTCTCATGATGGCTTCAACATCCGGGTTAATGGGTGGGGTTTGTTGAGCGGGTGGGTGATAAGGATTAGAAGCTCTTGGTGGGATTTGGTTGCTTCTATTGTAGTTGTTGGCGGGGTTTTGGTTTTGAGGAGAAAAACCGGGTGAAAGGTAGTTGTTTGACCGGTAACTCAGCAGATTTCTATCCCCTTGTGGTCGAGCTTGGTAATTTTCCAGTGAATAATACCATAAGTTGCATACACATTTTCCGGATTTCCTTGTGTAGAAGGACAATCGGTGTATGAGTGAGGACCGCCGCATGTTTCACAAGGATTAGCAACCGCTTTAACTTGTTGTTGTTGGTTTGAAGCGAGAAGCAAGATACTTTTGCTCATTTCAGTCATCATGCGGGTGAGTTCGGTCATATCAGGGTTTGCTGAAGTAGAAGAGACATTGAATCTCGGGTTATTCCTTGAAGAAGCGGAGGAATCCTAGTTTTTGTGGTGAGTAGTCATGTTCTCAATTAGCTCTCTACACTCCTCGGGTCTCCTTTTCATAAATGTGCCACCGGCGGTTGCATTAATCGTATTACGGTCTCGAAAAGTTAATCCGTTGTAGAAAGAATCAATTAAGGTCACAGGGAGCATGTTGTGGTTTGAACAACGATCAATCAGCACATTATATCTTTCCCAAGCATCAAAGAGAGATTCATCGGGTTCTTGCATGAAACCGCTGATTTGATTGCGAAGGCTCGTGACCATGGATGGTGGAAAGTAGCGCGACAAAAAGCGTTGAGTCATGTCATCCCAAGTGTGAATTGAATTCTTCGGGATACGATCAAACCATTTCTCGGCATGATGTGATAAAGTATGTGGGAAGAGTTGAAGGCGTAGAACATCCATTGTGGCACCGGGCAACTTCATGCTTTGGGTGATTGTAATGAACTTGTCGAGGTGTATGTTGGCATCATCATCAGGCATTCCTCTAAAAGGATTTATTTGCACTTGCTGAATCATGTGGTGCTTCAACGAAAACTCCGGAGCCGTGATTTGCATCGGCGCAATCGGTCCTCCTCGTCCAAACATGGTAGGTTGACAAAGCTCCTCCATTGTCTGAAGATCGGGCTGTGGAAGAACATTGTTGTTATTGTTGAGGTGCGGTGGATTATTGTTGTTAACACCTGACATACTTAAATCTTCTCGAGTCTCGGGCTCTTGATAATTAGAAGATCTAGTATGCATACACCTACAAAGGCAAAAGAAAACAATACCAAACGCAAAGACAATATATATACACAATAAAGATAAAATCATTTTGGATTTTTAAAATTTTTAATTTTTATGGATTTTTGAATTTTTTGTGCAAGAAAATAACGCTCACAAGTGAACGGATCCCAAAAAGCAACGCGTCTTTCATAGAAAACCGTTAATCTTTACGAAAAGAGCCGGCAGCGGCGCCATTTGATAACTAGGTTTTTGCCTAGTAAGAAAATTATCGTTCTAGTGGTCTTAACGAATTGATCCTGGTTAACTATGCGACTCAGTCGTTCTTTGGTGGAAACAAAAAGTTGTCGTTGTAGTATATTAAAATGTACAAAGCAATGTAAGTAAATCTACAATTTAATCTTAAAATAAATGACGGGAATTTAAAGCGAGGCTAAAAGTAAATGGCACTTAATTAAATCTAAACTAACTAAAAGTAAAGGGTGCAATATTAAAACTTTGAAAAGTAAATTAATTAAATGACTAAAAATAAAAGCGTGACGAAAACTAAATTTGATAACGTAATATAATTTGAAAACTTAAAAATAAATCAAGTAAAAAGGCGGGAAAACAAAATTTAAAATAAAAACAAAAAAAAACAAGAATACGAGCCAGATCGCACTACGATCGTAACCAATGAAGTGGTTGGATCGCACTCGGATCGTAGCTTGATCGCAGTTTAGATCACACTTGGTGATCGTAGCCCACGATCGCACTTGATGCGATGGAAACAAGATAGATCGTACTCTATGGATCGTACTTTATGGATCGCACTCCACCATGATCGTAACAAAGTGGATCGCAGTGGGTGATCGTGACCAAGCGATCGGATCGCACTCTATGATCTCACCCACGATCGCAACGAGTGATCGTGGTGTGGATTATGGAGTGTGATCGTATTATGATCCTAGTCCTTGATCGCAACACTGGATCGCAAGTAGAAACCCTTCAGGGTTTATGCGATCGCACATGTTGGATCGTACAAGGGTAAAAAGCAGTTACGATAGGAATAAGGAAAACAGAATAAGCAAACGAAATAAGCACTAAGACAAATAAGCAAATACCAAAGAAACACTATTGAATATAAGCAAATAACAAAAATTGATTTAAAACGAGATTAAGAAAAACAAAATAAGCTTAAACTTAAAAACTTTTCAAAACACAAAATAAGCAAACTAAATGAGAAAACTTTTGAAATGATGAAACTTTGAGAAAATTAAGAAAATCAAATAAGCTAAGTATGAAACAAGCCAATAAGATTGTCAAACTTATAGCTTATCTCATACAAAAACTTAGATAAAAGTAAAAAGATAAACTTTTTAGTAAAATAAGCAAAGAGATTAAGCTAAAAGCTTGCTTAATGCGAATTTGAAATGAACCAAAAAGAAGAAAAGTAGGATGAGAGTGATGAAAAGAAACTTGATCAAAGGTAAATAAAGATTAAAGCAACAAAATTAAGAACACTTACTTGGAATTAAAAGTTATTAAAAGTGCAAGACAAGTATTTAAAATGACATGAATTTAAAGAGCAAGTAATTAAAAGGTGGAAGACTAATTGTCACCTTAGCCAACAAAATGAAATGATAATACTAATGGTCTATATATAGGGGAGGATTAAGGGGTGGTTAGTGTTGGGAATAAATTTAGGCCAGAACACTTGAACGCTGACAAGAACAACTTAAGCGTTGATAAGAGCAAAGTGAGCGCTGACAGCATAAGCGTTGACAAGTTAAAGTCAAGCGTTGACAGATTGAAGACAAGCACTGATGGAAGATGTGAGCTACACGTTTATTATATTCTAGAATACTTCTAGTAAGGATAGAGACGACAATGTATTTTCTATGTTTATCTTTACCTAGAATAGTTGATTCGTAGCTTATTGTACAAGACTTCTTGTTCTATAAAAGAAGATCTTTTAGGTTAAAGTTCAATATCAGTTTTCATAAGTATTCGCAAGTTAAACTCTTTCATTGTAACCAAGTACGATTATTCTAATACAAGTGAAAGTTTGTTTAACATCATTGTGTTTTAGATCAAGTGTTAATTCCGCATAACACTTTGTTACTTTATTCATAAGCAAAGGTTTCTCTACGTGTAGTACTTGATCTAATCTCGTATACACAAAGCTTAATCGATCTAAGTTTGGGATCAACAAGTGGTATCAGAGCTTGTTGAGAAACTTTTGATCTTTAAGTAACGCAAGAACCCTAAAACACCAAAAACCCTAAATATTCCAAATAGCTCTCAAAATATATATATGAACAATAAAAATTTATGTCAAGACAGGAATATAAATATTCCAACCATCATCCATAAACAAAACATGTCCAAATAGCTCTTCAAAGATCCATAAGCAACTCTGTATCCAATGGCATAAAGCTACCACCTACCTGCACATTTAGATGAAAACCACAAAACTAACATTTGTTGCTGACAGCGTCCCGACAACACTTAACAGCGTTGAAGGAACTCTTGTCAGCGTTAGACAATAATATCTCTAACAACGGCAAAATAACACTTGACAGCGTTACATTTACCTTTGTCAGTGTTAGCAAAATAGAGTGGAAAATCTAAATCATCACAAAGACCAATAACAATGCATTATCCTGTACATACTTTTACAAAAGGATTCCAAAAACACATATTAAGTGAGATTAACCATTCCAATATTTGTTACTAAATATTGAAATCTTCCAGCATCAAAAGGTTTAGTTAATAAATCAGCCACATTGTCCTCTGTGTCTACCCTATCTGGTTGTATTAAACCTTTCTCAAAGCAATCTCTTATAAAATGATGTCTAATTTCTATGTGTTTGGTTTTAGAATGATGTACAGGATTTTTAATAATGCATAAAGTACTGTTATTATCTACAAAAATCTTGGTATGCATAAAATTATACCCATAATCCAACAGCTGGTTCTGAATCCATAAGACTTGTCCACAACAAGCAGCTGCTGCAACATATTCTGCTTCAGTTGTAGAGTTTGCCACCACTGTTTGTTTCTTGCATTGCCAAGATATCAATCTGCTCCCAAGAAATTGGCATCCACCAGTTGTGGATTTCCTATCAAACTTGTCACCACCATAGTCACTGTCTGAATATGCAATAAGGTCCAAGGGAGAATCTTTTGGGTACCACAATCCAAGATCTGGGTAACATCATAGGTACCTAAAAATTCTCTTCACAGCAAAAAGGTGACATTCTTTGGGAGTCACTTGATGGCGTGCACATGCACACACAGCAAACATGATGTCAGGTCTTGAGGCGGTAAGATACATCAATGATCCAATCATTGATCTATAGTGCCTAACATCCACATCCTTTCCAGCTCCAATTTTTCCCCAAGGGTGTTGCCTATCCATAGGAGTGGAAGCCTCCTTCTCATGTGGAGAAAAACCATATTTCTTCAAGATTTCAGCTACATACTTGTCTTGGGAGATGAAGATACCATCTTCTTTCTGCTGAACTTGTAACCCTAGAAAGAAGTTCATCTCACCCATTGCACTCATCTTGAATTTATCTGTCATGAGCTTGGAAAAGTCCTCACTCATTTTTGGATCAGTAGACCCAAAAATGATGTCATCAACATAGACCTGCACAAGCAACACATGTTTTCCTTTCTTCTTTGTAAACAATGTCTGATCTATGGTGCCCCTCTTGAAACCATTTTCCACCAAGTAGGTGGACAATGTACCATACCATGCTCTTGGGGCTTGATGAAGTCCATACATTGCTTTCTTCACTCTATAAACCTTGTCTGGATTTTCAGGATCTTCAAAACCAGGAGGTTGCATAACGTATACTTCCTCAACAATTGTCCCATAGAGGAAAGCACTCTTCACATCCATTTGGTAAACAGTAAAATTCATACAAGAGGCATAAGCTAGAAAAATTCTTATAGCTTCAATTCTTGCAACTGGTGCAAAAACTTCTTCATAATCAATTCCCTCCTCTTGTGTATATCCCTGAGCTACCAAACGTGCCTTGTTTCTGACCACAATGCCTCTTTCATCTTTCTTGTTCCTTAGAACCCATCTTGTCCCAATTGGTCTCACATATCTAGGACAATCAACCAGCTCCCAAACATCCTGTATAGCAAATTGGTGAAGCTCATCCTGCATTGCTTCCACCCAACTTGGTTCTTTGAGAGCATCAAAAATTTTATTGGGTTCTTCCTGTGACAGAAAACAGGCAAACAAACATGCTTGTACAAGAGGGGTATCAACCTTCTTGTGTATATTGGCAATAAATCCACCAAGACCTTGATGGGATCTTCTTGTCTGAACTGGAGCCATAACATCACCAGTGATCTGAGATGTGGGGTGATCCTTTGCTGTGGAAGTGAGAACTCCTCCTTCAAAAAGTCTGGTGTCCTCAACTTCACGCTCCATGTTGCCAATATCTTCTTCCTCAGATTCTTCTTGATCAACAGAAATCCCTTCATGGACATTGGAAGGTTCACCTTGTTCAAAATGGGAAGAGAAAAGCTGTGTAAAGGTGTCTCCAAAGTCTGAACCTTGTTTGTCAGCGCTTGGGCTAACAACGCTTGAACTATTGTTGTCAGCGTTGGAGCCATCAGCGTCTGAATTGGTCGTGTCAGCGCTGGATTTCCCTTTGTCAGCGCCTGAAGAATCATGCATGTTTGTATTTGGTGGTATTTGAACACCACCATTATCTTTCCTTGCAGCAGTAGCAGCAGCATAATACTCATCTGTCCATATAGGAAGTGTAACAAATTCTTGTGTGGGAGATGATTTAACTGCTGGTGGTCCATCCTCCTTAGCAACCTGTATACCTGAAGCATTACCAATTCTCTTTTCCAAAACACTTGAAGTTACCTTCACAATGTCTGGATCAGTAACAGGCATATAATTTAAAGCTCTAGATAAAGGTTCTAAGTCAAACAACCAATTTGGACCACTTTCAGGATCACTAGGTTTACTTTCTAAAAACCTAACATGTACCTTTTCAAGTATACGTTTTTCCTTTTTAATGTAAACCCTATATCCTTTACTCTGCACTGAATAACCCATGAAGTAGCCTTCATCACCTTTAGAATCAAATTTACCTAGGGCCTCACTAGTCTCTAAAACAACTACATGACAACCAAAAGGCTTGAGAAAGCCAATATTAGGCTTTCTTCCCCAAAGTAATTCATAAGGTGTCTTATTATGTATCTTGTTGACCAATGCCCTATTTTGAACATAACAAGCTGTGTTAACAGCTTCAGCCCAAAAGGCTATAGGAAAGTGGGCATCAGCCAACATGGTTCTGGCTGCTTCAATAAGGGTCCTATTCTTCCTTTCAGCAACCCCATTTTGCTGTGGGGTTCTAGCTATGCTAAACTGCCTAGTAATCCCTTTCTTGGCACAAAAATCATCTAACAACTGATTTCTAAACTCACCCCCATTGTCACTTCTAATAATTTTGACCTTATTACCATTTTTCTTTTCAATTTGGGTAATGAAATTAATCAGACTTTGGGCAGTTTCACTTTTCTTGGCTAAAAAGAAAGTCCATGTAAACCTGGAAAATCATCAGTGATAACAAAACAATATGATTTACCCTTCAAACTTTCTATATTAGTTGGACCAAAGAGGTCCATATGCAATAAGTGAAGTGGTTTAGAACTAGAGTGCACCTGTTTAGACCTGAATGAGACCTTGTGCTGCTTGCCCTTAAGACATGCAACACAAGAGTGGTCATTGTGGAAGGCCTTTTCAGGCAAACCATCAACTAAACCAAGCCTCACAAGTCTATTGATATTCTTAAAGTTTATGTGCCCTAATCTCCTGTGCCAAAGATTACTTTCATCTACTGAGGCTTTAGCATACAGACATGACATTTTATTATTTATCTTAATTCCATTAAGATTCACATTATATATGTCTTTATGCCTTGGTGTTCTAAAATCTATGTATTTTTTCCTCAGGGAGCTTATAATCTTTGCTTAACACCAAGCACTCAGTATCTGTGAAAAGAACCTTATTTTTGTTATCACACACTTGTGATACACTAAACAAATTATAATCCAGTTCTTTTACCAAGAAGACATTCTCAAACCGTAGATTGTTGGTGACAAGGGTTCCTTTTCCAGTAATGGTGCCGTAGCCCCCTCCAAAGTATACCTTATCACCATCTTGAATAGGAGAGAAATTGGTCAGATAGTCTTCCTTTCCTGTCATGTGCCTTGAGCATCCACTATCCCAGTATCCATAATCATTGATCTTCTTCTGAATGCCCTGCACATAAAGAAAACACATTAGTTTTCTTTGGGAACCCAAGCCTTAGAAGACTTGGATTCATTTGGTTGTTCAACAAGAACAGACTTGGTTCTCATAACAACCCCATTTTCATCCCTGTTTGAATGAAATTCCCAGTTAACCCCAATTGGTGTTGACAATGCCTTTGAAATATAATGAAACCTGTTGCATGTCATAGAAATACCAGTAGAATTAGGGTTTTGGTCTTGTTTTGGTCTCCATGTTAAGCTAGTAGAAGCTTTAGACCTATTTCCCTGTGGTTGCAAATACCTAGGTTTAGCAGTGTGTCTGTCAGCGCTGAAATTTCTCTTGTCAGCGCCCCGATTGCTCTTATCAGCGTTGAACCTAGGGTTTGCTACAGGAACCCATTGCCTATTTGACCAAGTGTTTGACTTTTGAAAAGGTCTTAGGCCTTGTGTGTTAGACCCTTTAGAAAAGAATGGGGCTGGTCTAACAACTTGTGAACTTTTGTTCACAAAGGTATTGGGTCTGACAGTGTTTGACCTATGTTGACTTTTGTCAGCGCTGAAATGGTTCCTATCAGCGTTGACATTGGAAGCGTTGACACATTTGTATGCCAAATGTGAGAAGCTACCACATGTGTAACAAGCTTTTCTAGACATAGTCTTAGGTCTAGAAGCAAAGAAGCCTGTTCCATGATTACTAACTTGGCTTTTTGGTGACCTAGTATTTCTATACATCTCAGCATACTTAACACTAGGTTTTCTAACAGTTTGTGGGCCAAGGTCAACAGCTTTGCCAGTGATAGGGTGTGTGATCTTAATGGGTTTAGGATCATAGGACTCCACAATTGGTATCATGTTTGGTGTGGGCTCATTTGGACTTTCACACAACAAACCTCCCTTAACAAACAAGGTGTGGTTAGCTTTCTTCCACTCATCTAGGTCAGTCAGTTTTTGCTTGTATTCCTCAACTGGGGAAGTCACTCTAGGTGGAGGAATGAATTCCTCCTCTTGGCATTCTGGCAAGCCAGTCCAAGATAAGTCCTTTGATTGGACACCATAGAAATCCCCAGCTGGTGGTGGAACACCAGTATAATTATTCATCCCAATCCCACTCATATCCTTAGAGTCTCTTTGTTTACTAACACACTCTCCTAGGGATTGTGTGGCCTTATCAAATCTCTGGATTTTAAGACTCACATTATCTTTATTTTTGTTAGCCTCCTCTAACTGAGCTATCAAATCAAGATTAACCCTATTTACTATATCTTGCACATCTTTACTCTGATGTAACTCATGTTTTAAAATATTTATTTGATCCTTTAAATCAAACTCCATTTTCTTATACTCAGCTACTGTCTTTTCTGTTTGGGTAAGAGCAATTTGATAATTAGATACTTTGCATCTTTCAGTACTTGCCTCATCTAATAATTTTACTATCTCTTGTTTTAATTTTTCAGTATTTAAACGACAACCCTTAGAACAGAAAGCATCATCATATACCTCATTATCTGATGAAGAGGAGGAGTGTGCCATGAGAGCATATTCAGCATGCTCTTCTTTAACTTCAGCAACCAAAGCTCTGTCCTCTTCCTCATTCTTAGCCATCCAGCTCCAGTCCCATTCTCCAACTCCATCAATTTGTTGAACAGCAACCATGGCCTTGGGATCTGGGCTCTTAATCATTTGGCTTGAAGGCTTCCCAGCATCAGATCTTCTTGGAGATCTACATTCCCTCATAAAGTGCCCCATCCTATGACAGTTGTAGCACTCAACCTTGGACTTGTCAAATCCAGCAACATCCTTAGCATTAAAGGTCATCTTCTTTTTGAACCTTTTATTGAACCTGTTTGCTCTTAAACTTACAAGAGCCATAGTCCACTTGATATCCATCTCTTCCAATTGTTCATCACTTATCTGCTCAAGATCTTCATATGTAATCCTTGAATCACTGGGCAAAGAAGCAATGAATGCACACACAGTATCTAGATCAAAACCAGCAGGTTTAATTCTATCAGCGCCATGATTGTGTGTGCCAGCGCTTGAGTACAAAGCGTTGACAGGATATGATCCAGCGCTGACAGACTGAGATCCAGCGTTGACACATTGAGATCCAGGGGCTGAATGTCCATAGAAGTTCATGGAATCAAATTGGCCTTCACTTTGTGAGAAGAAGGCCATGTTGCTGCTGGAAGATTTATTATCACTATCCAATTGCCATTCATTCTCCAACAGTCTTAGTTTGTTGAAGATATCATCAAACCTGGAAGTCTTGTGGGTGTTATTGACAAGAATGGATCTTGTCTCAATCTTCCATACATCACCAAGGCTTTTGAGAAAAGTAGCATTCAATTCAGGGTCAGCAATCTGTGTTCCCATGAAGGAAAGTTGACTTGTGATGTCAAGAAGTCTACTTCTCACACTGCTAAGATTTTCATTGGGTTGAGCTTTAAAGACAGCATACTCATGCAAGAGTTGCTTCTTCTTTTCATCTTTTGTGTCAGCATTGCCACCATGTGCTACTTCAAGAGCTTCCCAAAGCTCTTTTGCAGACTCAAAGCGTTTGTACTTGTGCTGATTCTCATGACCTAGGGCATGTTTCAAGATGTTCAAGATTTTCATATCCACCCTCTTCTTGGCTATATCTTCAACAGCTACAGCTCTCCCATCTCCAGGCTTTTCCACCTTATCAGCTTCAGGACAATTAGGAACAGCTGTCCTTGTGGCAATTGCAGCAGTAATCTTTGCTGCTTTGTCGAATGTGTTTCCATATTCGATAATCTCCCAAAGAGTGTAGTCATGAATAGCTATGTATTGCTCAAAATTGGACATCCAAAGCTCAAAGTTCCTGGCATCAAACATAGGAATTTTGATACTAGGGTTTGAGAAGTTGTTTTGAAGCAAAGAAGCAGGTTGATCTGTGCCAGACATGATGTTTTTAGGGTTTTGAGAATTTTAGGGTTTTTAGGTATCCATATGATACTCTTATCACAATTCTAGATTGTGTCCACAGGTGAGTATGGGTTAGTTTTACTAAACCATGAGGCACTGTAGCATGCATAGTATATCAACTTTGCATGCTGCCAAGACATTTTTGGCCTAGAATTGGTTGTGGTCTGTTGGGAGACTTGGGAATCATTTTGATATGGGTTTTACCTGGGAGTAACAAGGATTTTATGAGGTAACTTGGTTGTTAAGAATTTTGGTTAGCAAGGGACACTAGAGGACTGTTATGTCTATCTTGCTTATGCAAGTGTGCATAACTGGACAGTGCTTGCCGCCCTATGATAATTATCAGCTTTTGGTTATCTTCTCTAGGATAAATTACTTGTTAAGGTCATTTTTCACTTTTTAAAACAATTTTATTTTTGGACGCTGACAAGATTTTTCCAAGCGTTGTTGTGACCAAAATGGACGCTGACATGGCTTTAGGCGAACGTTGACAAGATTATAGCCGTTGGGCGTTGATGGGTTATATTTGACCGTTGACAAACAATGGGACCTACCCAGTTGTTACTTTTTGACATATTTTCAAGCCGTAATTTTAGGAGTTGTTACTTTCATTAAATGCATGAGATAACTTATAAACTTTTTCAATATTTTCATGATTGATTTTTGAAAATCTTTGCCTATTTTTGGGCCAATCACGTGCATTCATCCACTCCTATAAATTTGGCTCCTCTTTTAAACAGGGTATCTATAATTCTTGTCTAACAACTTTTCTCTTATCAACCTTCATCTTTTATACTTCAAATTAACAGCTTTCATCAATGGCACCAAGATTTAACTCAGCAGAATTGGATTTGGGGTTCAAGTCTCAACACAACATGATTGCTTATCTTGTTGCTGATAATACTTTGTTCCCTCAATATACACAGATGGTGGAGTATTTGAATGCATCCCCATTAAGGTATGCTCTTTCTCATGCACCACTCATTCCAGTCACACACATTAAATAGTTTTGGAACACTGTCAGTTCCTCAACAGTTAATGGAGTGACCACATTGACTTCTATTGTACATGGGAGACCTTGGGTGGTTACTGAGGCCTTGGTACGCCAGGCCTTGCATCTTAATGATGCTGATGGTATAACCATTCTTCCCATATCTGAAATAGAACAAGGGCTTAGGGCTTTGGGATACCCTATTCCTGATGAAGGTACTCTTAATAAGTACCATAAGCAGGAATTTCCCCCAGCCTGGAAGTACCTAATTCACATTCTCCTTCAATGTTTGAGTCCCAAATGTACTGCACACAATGAGATCAATAGATCCATTGCAACTGCTATTGTGTGTATTACAACAGGGCAAAATTATAACTGGTCTAAAATGATTTTTGAAGGAATGTGTAAAAACAAGGGGACAAAAATGACTTTAGCTTATCCCCGTTTTCTGCAAATGGTTTTTGATGCTCAAAGATATTGTTCAAGGGATCACAATGATTTTTATAAGATCCCTAAACAAAAGAAGGCTATTTTTACCAAGATGAATTCACCACCTCATAGAGACCTACCATTAACCCCAGCTATGCTTGCTGTAATTGCAGCAGCACAACCTCAACCAGACCCCCAACCTCATATTGACCCTCACCCACAGCTTGAACCTATCCCTGAACCTTTACCCTCACCTGACCAAATGCAAATAGACCAAAATCCCTTTGACGCTGACACATCTAATGTGGGCGTTGATGTGCCTATTTCCAACACTGACACCCAACCATCACAATCCCAAACACCCCTTAACCAACCCACATCTACACCTTCTTCTACACCATCTTCCACACCACCTGAATATAGGTTGATTAAACGCCAAAGTACTGCTGGAGTGTTCTCCTCTGGTGGTCCTAGCCATGAAGCAGAGAGAACCACCACCACAAGTGTGGCTGGTGACCTGGATGAGGCTGGGACTATTGGTTCTGGCTTAGAAGCTGGCCAAGGCAGTCCCACCATAATTAAGTCCTCATCCATGCCCAATGAACCTGACTTGGGAGGTCAAATCCCCATTTTGGAAGAGGGCAGACTGGAACCAATGACGCTTTTAGAATTGACGGCTGTCTGCATTAGCTTGCAAAAGCAAAATGTAGACTTAGTACAAATTGTCAGTAACCAAGGCCTTGAACTCAAAGAATTGAGGGAGAGGATTGTTGTTTTGGAGAGTGCTCATTCAAGGGGAGGTATGGAGGAGTCTTCCAAAGGGGAGGAAGATCAAAGAAATCTGAGTGATAAGAGCAGTCAAGATGGTCAATCATTGGATGTTGCTGAAGCTCTTACTACTTTGAAGGAACAAACAGGTTTTGATACGTCCTTGATCTCTCCAACCAATTTAAATTTATCATTTACAGATATGTTGAGAGAGGTTACACAAGGCGCTGAGGGAAAATATTTGAGCGTTGATAAGACAAGTTTGGACGCTGACAGAAGTATTTTGGGCGCTGATAGAGGAAATTTGGGCGTTGACAGATCTGCATATGGAGGTGATGTATTCCAGTCATCATCTATCATCAAAGATGTTCCTACTCAGGTATTATCATCTACCCTACCAACAATTGAACCAACGGATAAGGGTAAGGGTAAGTTGGTAGAAGAAATTGTTCCAAAGAATGCAGCTCAGGTTGAATTTGATAGAAGATTGGCTGAGCAAATGATGGAACAAGGTGAAAAGGAAAAGTCACCATTTGTTGTGACTTCTGAAGAAGAAAGTGATGGAGCTAGCTCAGATTCAAGTGTGATGATTGTTGAACCAGAAAGACTTGAGTATGGTGATGAGCTTGCTAGGGAAAAGCTGAGAGATTTAAAGTTGCAGATTGATTTTGATATGCCAGAGGTAGTTCAGATGTACAATTCTTGGGAAGAAAGCTATATGGATAATCCAGACTTGACCATTTCAGATCAGATATGGGGTTTGGAAATTCTTCTTGGAGTTCAGAAGGATTGTAAGGTGATGTTGAAGTACAAGGCAAGCAACATTCTCTCTGAGTTGAAAAGGGATAGAAGGAAGCTCTACTTTATGTTGCTCAAATGTCATGGAGTTGGATGGACACATCAAAAGCTGAAGGCTTTGACATTTGATGAGTTGGAACATAGGGCTTATCCTATTTGGGTGAAAGTGCAAGAAGAAAACACTTTCAGACTTCTTTCAGATGAAAGGAAGGAGCAACTTGCAGAAGAGATGGCAATCAAGAAAGCTATGATAGTTCCTAGACCAGTAAAGAAGGGATTTATTCTTGAGTTTCCAAAAGATATGAATCAACTATATCCAAGTGAAGCAATCATTAGAAAGAGCCTCAAGCTCTCCCCATTAGAAGCTTCAGATATGGTGCATGTGTTACCACTAGATTCCAGGAATCCAATTGTAAGTTATGAGGAAGATGAATGTGGATTCTGGAAAATTGGAAGATTTGGCAAGGAGGTACACACTTTTACCACTCTCATATCTTTATTTGCAAGTTGTGACAGAGAAGACTTGGTGGACCTTTGGAGGTTGCTAGAGACCAAGTATGAGGCTGAAGCACCAACTTCAGCCAATGGAATAAAACTTTGGACCACATTCAAAAGAATGTGTGGGACAAAAGAAGAAGATCCTGAAATATGGAAGGATCTTGAAGATGACCTCAGTGGTCTTCAATGGAGGTTATATTCAGCTGCAGGTGTATACCATTTGAGTTCTACAAAGTTTGCTGAGTATTTACTTGTAGATGCTCAGTATTTCATATCCAAGGTTGTTTTGGAGAAGATGAAGGACACCCAGTTGGAGATAGACTATACAAGTGACGTGGCAAAGAATTTGATCAGATTTATTTATTACCAATATGATAAGGTTTGTCAGACTCCTCCAAGTTCTTAATGTTTATTCAGAAACTTGATCATAAGAGTGGATATCAAGTTTAGGGGAGGATTGTTGGGAATAAATTTAGGCCAGAACACTTGAACGCTGACAAGAACAACTTAAGCGTTGATAAGAGCAAAGTGAGCGCTGACAGCATAAGCGTTGACAAGTTAAAGTCAAGCGTTGACAGATTGAAGACAAGCACTGATGGAAGATGTGAGCTACACGTTTATTATATTCTAGAATACTTCTAGTAAGGATAGAGACGACAATGTATTTTCTATGTTTATCTTTACCTAGAATAGTTGATTCGTAGCTTATTGTACAAGACTTCTTGTTCTATAAAAGAAGATCTTTTAGGTTAAAGTTCAATATCAGTTTTCATAAGTATTCGCAAGTTAAACTCTTTCATTGTAACCAAGTACGATTATTCTAATACAAGTGAAAGTTTGTTTAACATCATTGTGTTTTAGATCAAGTGTTAATTCCGCATAACACTTTGTTACTTTATTCATAAGCAAAGGTTTCTCTACGTGTAGTACTTGATCTTAGGAAGCTTCCTCCCCTCCTTCATTTCTTCTTAATTGCACCATTAAGTCCTTCCCTTCTTAATCTTTTGTTAATCTTGTACTTAAATGACTTTTGGCTCGGGATTTCTTTGGACTCGTCATTTATTTTCTTCATAAATAAGACTCGAGTTTTTTGGCTTTTGATAAACTTCCGTCTTTTGACTTTTTCTTCGATAAATCTTCAGAATTGGTCTTGGACTTCCGTTCTTTTTGTACTCTTGACTTCTTGACTTCGTCTTTCATCTTTTTCTTCAATAAAAGCCCGTGAATACCCGTGTTTTCTCCACTTTTCACCTTTTCGTCTTAAATCACAACAAAAACACAAACCACGCATAATTCTGACATAAATGACATAAAATACACGTTTTGGCTCGGTTATTATTGTAATTAATTGGTAAAAAGGATGGGTGTTTACACACCTATCACCATGAACCAGACCGGACCCCTTGAACCAGACCGAACCAAACACCCCTTAGCAGTGGCTACCCGGCCTAGCCGGTTGCCACTGCTCGAACAACATCACCACTGGCTGCAGCCGGTGGTTCCCCCTACTGTTTGTTGCGTTCCCACTCCTAGAACAAAGTAGCCACCGGTCTTGGACCAGTGGTGCTGCTGTGCTGCGCCGAGACCCATGACAAGACACAAGGCCACCTCGACATGAGCCAGGTCCTTCCCCTGCTGTCAAACCATACCAAGACCACGCCGAGACTTGATGTCTCGGTGTGTTGCGAACAAAACAAGCCGAGAGCCATGGGGCTCTCGGTTGAGTGTCGGCCGAACCAAAACCAACCTAAACCAATTCCTTTTTACGTTTTTATGATTTACTAACATGTGTTCTTATTTGTTTTTAAGATCTACATAACATGTGTTCATGATTCCATTAAAAAGAATAAAAAGAAAAGGTTAAAGAGGTTACCAAAGGCGTGATTAAAAGGAACTAAGAACACGAACACTAACAC
The DNA here is from genome assembly GCA_025667525.1 of Glebionis coronaria. NCBI lineage: Eukaryota > Viridiplantae > Streptophyta > Magnoliopsida > Asterales > Asteraceae > Glebionis > Glebionis coronaria. The sequence continues at coordinate 354,685,792 of CM046876.1, forward strand.
CCGAATATCAACAATCAAAACGAATCAAACACCCCTTTGGTGTCTTGATTAACCGGCGGCAAGAGGAGGCAAGAAAAGAGGCTAGGGTTTTCTTGATTGTAAAAAAATAATTGTGTTATGTTTTTCCTGTGCTTTCCCTTTTCCTAAACTAGTCAAAATCAAATTGGTTGGGCTCTCTCTCCTTCCCTTTTCCGCGGCTATAAGGGACCCACAAGGCCTTGTCGGGCCTTGTTCGTGTTATATAACTTACGTGTTCGTTTACTAATGTGTTCGTGTTAGTTCGTGGTTGAACGTTCGTATTATAATTAATACTTGTACGTAATCAATATTTATCTTGAAATAATAATAATACGTAGTTCACATGTTCTTGTTTTATTGTTCATGATTACATGCTTGTGATTATAATTATTATGATTAATAACTATCGTGTAATATCATGTACTTAATAATTATCATGTACTAACACGTACGTAATTTCTGAATTTAGTATTCGTGACACGTGTTCATGTTATAAAAGGAAAGTTTTAATTGGTACATATGATTACGTAGTGTACTGTTCATGGCATTTAGATGCGGGTTTTACAACTCTTCCCCCCTAAAAAGAATAATTCGTCCCTGAATTATAGATAAAGTAAACTGAAAGAGGAACATACCCGAATTCAAAACATGAAATGAGGGTAAGAAGCGCGGATATACTTCTTTGTTTCCCAAGTGGCTTCCTCCCTCCAAAGGATTTTGACGAATGGAATTGTCTTCTTCCTCATGACTCGTTCCTGTATGTCAAGAACTCGTTCGGTTTCCTCGATGAAGGTAAGATCTTCACGAATCTGTTCAAGGGGATACTGAACCATGTGAAGGGAATGATACTTGTATCCTCTGAGTAAGGACACGTAGAAAACGTCGTGAACGTGAGAAAGCTGCAGCGGTAACGCTAAACGATACGATACTTCACCGACTGGCTCGATGATATAAAACGGTCCAATGAATCGAGGACTGAGTTTTCCTTTGATTCCAAAACGTCTAACACCACGTGCCGGTGATACCTTAAGAAAGACATGATCTCCCACGTTGAAATGCAAATCCCTATGATGCTTTTCGACATAACTCTTCTGACGTGCACGAGCTTCTTGTAATTTCGCCTTAGCTACAGCGACCTTCTCATTGGTCAACTCTATCATCTCCGGTCCTTCAAGTTTTCGCTCACCAACTTGATCCCAGCAGATTGGAGCGCGAAACTTCCTGCCATACAACATCTCAAACGGTGCACACTTGATGATGGCGTGCCAAATGTTGTATGCAAACTCTACCAAGCAGATATAATCGTCCCAATATCCTGTCCATTCTAATGTACATGCTTGAAGCATGTCTTCTAATGTCTTAATGGTTCGCTCCGACTGCCCGTCTGTTTGAGGATGAAAAGTCGTGCTAAGCTTAAGTTTGGTACCCTAAGCTTTCTGCAGACTCCTCCAAAATCGCGAAGTAAACCGAGGATCTCTGTCCGAGATGATACTGGATGGAGCACCATGAAGTCTCATGATCTCCTTCTTATAAGTGTCAGCCAATTTGCTAACTGGATCATCCTTTTGGATCGGTAAGAAATGGGCTGACTTGGTAAGTCGATCAACGATAACCCAAATTGCATCATGGTTCCTCTTGGTCTACGGAAGACCGGTAACAAAATCCATGGTGATCTTGTCCCACTTCCACTCTGGAATGTCTAATGGTTGTAGTAGACCACTAGACCGCTGATGTTCGATCTTCACCTGCTGGCAGGTAAGACATTTGGAGACATAAGTAGCAACATCCTATTTCATACCACTCCACCAAAAGTACTTCTTGATGTCGTGGTACATCTTGGTTGAACCAGGATGAATGGAGAATTGGGTGCTATGAGCTTCAGCCAATAACGCTTCCCTGAGTGTAAGATCATCAGGAACACAAAGTCTAGTGCCCTGCCATAAGATACCATCGTCATCCAACCGAAACTCTGTCTGCTGCTCTAAGTTATGAATGATTACCCAAATTTTACCATCATCCTTCTGAGCTTCCTTGATCCTAGAGAGTAATTCAGGTTCCACTCTAAGATTAGCCCAGTACCCATGTTGTCCACGTACCATGATCTCAATGTCTAGTTGATCCAAGTCTCGTATAATCTCTTCCTCTATCTTAATGGCGTTGATCATACCCGACTTCCTACTAAGAGCATCTGCCACTACATTCGCCTTTCCGGGATGATACTGCAGATTAATGTCATAACCTTCAACAACTCTAACCACCTTCTCTGCCTCATGTTCAGTTCACGCTGAGTGAAGATGTATTTTAGGCTCTTGTACTCTATGAAGATATCACATGATTCGCCATACAAGTAGTGCTTCCATATCTTCAGTACAAACACGACTGTTGCAAGCTCCAAGTCATGCGTAGGGTAGTTCTCCTCATAAGGCTTAAGATGACGTAATGCGTAAGCAATCACTTTCCCATGTTGCATGAGAACACAGCCAAGTCCCTTCCCTGAAGCATCACTGTAGATTTGAAATCCACCTGTACCAGATAGGAGAGTAAGAATCGGTGCAGATACCAGCCTCTGCTTTAGGTCTTCAAATCTCTTCTCTCTTTCTTTAGTCCAGACGAATTTCTCCCCTTTTCGCATCAGTTTGGTCAATGACAGTGCTAAACGGGAAAAGTTCTCTACGAACCTACGGTAGTAACCAGCTAAGCCTAGAAAGCTGCAAACTTCAGTCGCTGATGTCGGTCTTGGCCACTTGGTAATAGCCTCAACCTTTGCTGGATCCATGGTTATTCCTTCTGCGGATACTATGTGGCCTAGGAACGCCACCTTGTCTAACCAGAATTCGCATTTGGAGAACTTGGCATACAGCTGCTTCTGGCGAAGTATCTGTAATACTGTACAAAGATGGTCTTTGTGTTCCTCCTTTAACATAGAGAAAATCAGAATATCGTCAATGAAAACAATGACGAATTTGTCCAGAAACTCATGGAAGATACGGTTCATCAAATCCATGAAAACAGTTGGATCATTGATAAGGCCAAATGGCATGACTAAAAATTCATAGTGTCCATAACATGTACAGAAAGCAGTCTTGGCGATGTCCTGCTCTTTAACCCGTAACTGATGATAGTCCGACCTCAGATCAATCTTGGAGAAATGTTTAGCCCCTTGGAGTTGGTCAAACAGATCATCAACGCATGGTAAAGGATATCTATTCCTGATGGTGATCTTATTAAGCTCACGATAATCAATGCAGAGACGCATATTGCCGTCCTTTTTCTTTACGAATAAGACTGGTGCGCCCCATGGAGATGCACTAGGTCGGATGAAACCTCGTTCCAAAAGTTCCTGAAGTTGTTCCTTTAACTCCTTCAGCTCTATGGGAGCCATGCGATAAGGAGCCTTGGATATTGGCTCAGCTCCTAGGATGAGCTCAATATTAAACTCCACTTCACGAGCAAGTGGTATGCCCGGAAGTTCCTCTAGAAACACGTCTGGGAATTCTGACACGATTGGCTCATTTTGGATAGATGGAGATTCAGCCTCCAAATCATGAATAGTAGCTAGGTAGCCCTCGCAACCATGTGATAGTAATGCACGTGCGCTTCTGGGTATAAAACTGTTGTGAATGTACTTTGGTGCGTTTACATCACCGAAGATGACCCGATATGATTGTCAGTCAATGGTGGCATGATGTTTGGATAGCCAATCCATGCCTAATATTATGTCAAAACCGCACATGTCCAATGGAAGTGCGTCAACTGGGCGAATTTTATCGTCAAACTCGAGGGGAAGACCCTTGTATCCATGTGTTATGCGTACAGAGTCTCATAAGGGTGTGGAAATGTTTACGACATTTTCTAATGGCATAGGGGATATCCTAACATTCTTGGCATAAACAGTAGAGATGACCGAATGAGTAGCACCCGTGTCAAATAAAACGCATGTAGCTTGACCATACATATACAAGATTCCAGTGATGGTACCTGTTGACTTGTTGGCCTGATCACGCGAGGTCGTGTACACCCGTCCAGTCGTAGGAGGTAGCTTGGAGTCGGCATGTCCGGAAGTGCCCTCTATCTCACCCTTGCGGCAGTCCTTCATGTGATGGTCTGGCTGGCCACACTTGAAGCAAGCGTCGCTGTCACGGCGACACGGCCCTGGGTACCTGAGGTTGCACGTAGTTTAGAGAGGGTGGGTATACCCTCCAACAGGTCCCCTTCTGGCTGGGAGAATGTTTAGAGAAGTATACGTGAGACATGGTTAATGGGTACAAACAGGACAATGTAGAAAATTGTAAGGCGTAATACCACTGATAGATCCACGGTTGGGCTGTGAAACTCTAGGTCCTGCTCCCTTCCGTTGCCATGATTCCTGGTAGAAGATGTTGAAGTGTCAGAATTATGAATCATAAAGCATATAACGTAAGAAATGAGTAAGTTAGGGACATGCTGTTGTTGGAGTTGCTAGCATTGTTACGATAATTATCATTACCACCACGCCTATCCGAAGCAGAACGGTCTTAGGTCTGACCGTTACCCTTGTGCTGACTCTGCTGCTGCTAGGTGGCCGGTTGGGACCGGTCCCCAGTCTTCTGTCTGAAAGATGCAATTTTATAGAGAAGATAAATATTTGGATAGTACTGAATGAATTAAAATGATCACCGCTGAATGACAAGATATACCTCTTATCGGGTCTCTCTGCTTCTCCAAACTCATCCCTCTCTTGCAGCATCTCCAACTTACGTGCTGCATCAGCTACTTGTGCCACCGTGTTAAAGGTAGCACACACCAAGTTATTGGCGACCGATGTACGAAGAGCCCAACGAAAGTGGTACGCTTGCTCCTCTACAGTCCCTGCTGCTGCGCCAAGAAATCCAGCCAAACGAAGAAACCTCTACATGAACTCATTGTTGTTCTCCCCAGATCTTTGCCTAATCCTGTGGTACTCCCTCTTAAGCTTATCTTGCACAACCTTTGGGAAGAACTGTCTCATAACCAACTCCCTGAACTGTACCCAAGTCAAGCCAGCCACCCAATTGTCACCTCCCTTAGATTGTTTCACTGACTTCCACCATCCAAGCACGTCCCCTTCAAACTTGTAACACGCTAACCTTGCCTTAAAGACAGGGTCGCATCCCATCACATCAAAGATCTTCTCAATATGAGCTAGCCAGCTCTCAGCCTCATTGGGGCTGTCAGTCTTCTCGAAGGATCGCGGACGCTGCTTGTTGAATCGCTCCAGCCATGTGATCAGTGTAGCTGGAGGAGGAGGAGGATTCTGATGTTGGTGCTTAATAAGTGTGAAAACACTTATCCTTTTACCACTTATTTCCAATAATAAACAAGACCAAAACGTGTATTTTATGTCGTAAAAGTCGGAATTATGCGTGGTTTATGTTTTTATTGTGTTTTAGGACCAAAAGATGAAAAAGGAAGAAAACACGGGCTTTCACGGGCTTTTATCGAAGAAAACAGGAAAAGACGAAGTCAAAAGATCAAGAGTGCTTAAAGAACGGATGTCCAAGACCTATTCTGAAGATTTATCGAAGAACAAGTCTAAAGACGGAAGTTTAATGAAGTCGAAGAACTCGAGTCTAAATAAATGAAGAAATGTTAAGACGAGTTTAATTAATCCCGAGACGACATCGAGAAAGACAAATGAATTAAATCGAGTCGAGAAGAAAAGAAAGAAGGAAGCACCACACATGCACTTTCCACTTCCCTATAAATACCCTCCTAATCACATTAGGAGGGGGTTAGCTAGTTTTTATTTTTAAGTCTTCTTTCTAGTTTTTAGAGAGAGAAAGTTCTAAACTTTGTCTCACTAAGTTTTTCATCTTTCTTTTAAGCTTTCATTAATCTTTGTAATTGAGTTTCTTTAATCAAAAAGTTTTAAGTTTAAGCTTTGTGTTCTTTAATCTCCTTCTATATTTCTTGGTTACTTTATCTTTGATCCGAATTGCATATCTCATTCGTATGATTTGATGTTTTCGTGATTAAAGGATTAATCTTTTTTGTTTGCACGTAAGCTCCTACACGTATAAGTTGTAAGCTTTTAATGCTTATTGGCTTATTCATGTCTCAGCTTATTGGTTTTTGGATTTCTCAAAGGATTTAGTCATTTCAAAGTTCATTTCATAAAGTTTATAATCTTTTATGTTTTAGAAGTGGTCGAATCTAAGCTTTTTGGAATTATTTAAGGTTCGGCTAGGATAGCTTATTGTATCAGCTTATTGAGTTTTAAACTTGCCATCATTTTCGGATTAATCTTGTGTTCATCGCAATATTTTGATTCTCCACATTCCGACGGGGTACTGGATTTGATCGCAATAACCCTCAAAGGGTTTTACTTTGCGATCGGTGGGCCATTTCTCCCTTATTCCGATCTGGATTGCGATCGCTCATTACGATCGCACATTCCGACGGGACTAAGGTCTTTGTTAAGACGAAGTGCTGCCCATTTTTCGACAGCAACATTACGATAGCCATTATTCCGATTGATGCACATTGCGATAGAGGTGTTTTAGTTATTCCGATCTGAAACATTGCGATAGAGGATATTCCGATAGATGCACTTTACGATAGAACCTTATTCCGATAGAATTGCATTTTACATTCCGACAGCTTTACATTTATGTATTCCGATGGTTGTGATTTTGGTGTATTCCGATGGACATGATTTGCATTATTCCGATTGACTAAGTTTTTAAGTTTTAAAGTTTTACAAAGTTTTAAGTTTTAAGTGTTTCCCTAATTAACTTTTAGTTTAATTTTGTCAAAGCTTCTACTTTACTCATCGACATTTTCATACTTGCCTTTAAATTAGATAACCAAACCAAACCAAATCATTTTGTTCACCAAAAGACAATTGAGTCGCACTTTAGACCGGTAATCAATTCGAGGAGATCGGACGATAAGATTTTATACTTAGCCAAAAAGCCGAGTATTAAATGGTGCCGCTGTCGGCTCTTTTTGTTACGATTAACGGTTTCTAGTGAGAGACGCATTGAATTTTGGGATCCGTTCTTTGAACGTTATTTTCCTTGCTTCCAAAATTTTCAAAAATCCTAAAAAATATAAAATTCTTCAAAAATACAAAAACATTGAAAAATCATTAAAAGCAATTCTTTTCCAAAGGTTTTGCACCAAAAAGATTATATAGATATTCTCTTTGTGTATATTTTTCTTCTGCAGGTGTATGCGTACTAGATCTTCGAACTATTCTGAGCCCGAGACTCGTGAAGATTTAGATATGGCTGGTGTTAATAACAACAATAATAACCCACCTCTACCCAATTTGAATAACAACAACAACAACAACAACAATGTCCCCCTACCTGATTTACGAACAATGGAGGAATTGTGTCAACCCACCATGAACGGACGCGGAGGCCCGATTGCGCCGATGCACGTCACGACTCAGGAGTTTTCGTTAAAGCACCACATGATCCAACAAGTGCAAACTAACCCATTTCGCGGAATTCTGGATGATGATGCCAACAAACACCTCGACAAATTCATTACCATCACCCAAAGCATGAAGTCCCCCGGTGTTTCTATGGATGACCTTCACCTCCAACTCTTTCCCCACTCGCTTTCTCACCATGCCGAAAAATGGTTTGACCGTCTCCCAAAGAATTCTATTCATACGTGGAATGACATGACTCAACGCTTTTTGTCACGCTACTTCCCTCCATCCATGGTCACAAGCCTTCGTAACCAAATCAGTGGATTCATGCAAGACAATGATGAATCGCTCTTCGATGCTTGGGAACGATACAATGATTTGATCGACCGCTGTCCAAATCACAACATGCTCCCCGTCACTCTCATTGATACCTTCTACAATGGTCTCACTTTTCGTGATCGTGACACGATCAACGCCGCCCCCGGTGGTACTTTTATGAAAAGGAGACCGGAGGAATGTAGAGAGTTGATTGAAAACATGACTACTCACCACAAGAATTGGGATTCATCCGCATCCTCAAGATCTAACCCAAGAGTCAATGTTTCTTCTACTACTTCCAATCCTGAGATGACTGAAATTTCTCGACAACTCGCTGAGATGAACAAGAATTTCATGACCATGGCCACAAACCACTTTCAACAAGCTAAAGCCGTTGCTATTTCTTGTGACACATGTGGTGGTCCTCATTCTTACAATGATTGTCCTTCTACCCAAGGCAATTTTTCTGAAAACGTTAACGCAGCATACGGTACTTATCCCACGGGAGGCTATCAAGCTCGCCCTCAAGGAGATCGTAGCTTGCTAAGTTATCGTTCAAACAATTATCTTGCTCCACCCGGTTTCCCTCCTCAAAACCAAAACCAACAACAAAGCTATAACCGAAACAACCAATCCCAACCTCGTGCTACCAATCAATATCAATCCCAAAGAAACCCATACCCAACTCAAGGAAATTCTCAAGCTTACCAAGCTCCACCTCTTAATCAACCGATGGCATTGAATCCAGACGTCGAAACATTCATGAAGACTAATAGAGAGATGGTGACGAATCTTCAAAGTCAATTTGTCAACTTGAAGAATGACATGGCGAAACAAGGGAGCGATATTCGAGCCGAGCTAAGGAATGACATGGCAAAACAAAGCAATGAAATTCGCGCAGACATCAGAGACTCTTTCAGCACTCAAGCGCTTAACATACGTGATATGATCGGTTCGCTCATCCAAGGTAATCAACCCTCTTCTTCGGGTACTCTTCCGAGTAACACCGTTGCGAATCCAAGAGGGGAGATGAAAGCAATCACCACTCGTAGTGGAAAAGGTTATACGGAACCCGAGCTTCCTACACCTCCACCCGTGATTGTGAACAAGGAAAAAGAGCAACTTTCCCTACCTCCTTTGCCTTTTACCCCCATTTCCCCACCACCCGTGGTTGTGAGTGATCCTACTCCCCTAAAGCCTTCTTCTTCATCCAATATACCTTACCCTTCAAGGTTGAGGAAAGAGAAGCAAAAGAGCAAGGATGATATTCAAGTTTCGAACTTTCTTAAAATGTTTAAACAATTGAATTTTAACATCTCCTTTGCCGAGGCTCTCGCTTACATGCCCAAATACGCGAAAATGTTTAAAGATCTTCTAAGTGACAAGGAGAAGCTTCTTGACATTGCTCAGACCCAACTTAATGAGAATTGCTCCGTCGTTCTCTTAAGGAAATTGCCCACCAAACTTGGTGATCCGGGTCGCTTCTTGATTCCTCGCAACTTCCCGGGAGTAGAGAATTGCATGGCCCTAGCCGATCTAGGTGCCAGTATAAACTTAACGCCTTTAAGTGTTTGGAAGCAATTATCTCTCTCCGAGCTAGTCCCCACCAAAATGACTTTGGAATTAGCCAACCGTACGGTTGCTTATCCAGTGGGGATAGCCGAAGATGTCTTCTTTGGCGTTGACAAATTCACCTTCCCGACGGATTTTGTTGTCGTTGACTATGAGATGGACCCCCGTGTTCCATTAATTGTTGGACGTCCCTTCTTGAGGACAGGTCGCACTCTCATTGATGTAGCCGCGGGCGAAATAATCATGAGAGTTGGTGACGATAAAATTGTCTTCAACATGGGTAAGATTTCTAAGCAACCTTATTCATATGAGAGTGTTAATGCTATTGATGTTCTCGATGAGGCTTGTGAAGAACATTTTCATGATGCTTGCAAAAGTACTCCCTCTTCTCTACCCAATGTTGAGTCCGTTGCCTCAATTGCTCCGGCATTGACTCCTTTTGGAGAAAGTGACTTGGATGATTTCGAAGCTAGCTTGGGTCCTCTCGATATTAGGTATGATAATTCGCCCACCGATTGGGATGAAGACATTCGTACTATTGAGAGACTTCTCAATGAAGACCCGTTTTCTCCTCCTTCTCCTAAAGAGGTGACTAATGATGATCCATCGTTAGTTTCACCATCTATTGAGGATCCTCCCACTCTTGAGCTTAAATACCTACCCCCTCATCTAGAGTACGTTTTCCTTGAAGACAACGAGAAGTTACCGGTCATCATCGCAAAGGACCTAAAAGAAGAAGAAAAAGCCCGACTTATCGTCGTGTTGAAGAAGCATAAAAGAGCTATCGCTTGGAAAATCTCCGACATTCGCGGAATTGATCCTCACTTTTGCACACATAAAATTCTCATGGAGGACGACTTTAAGCCCACAATTCAAAGCCAACGAAGGGTGAATCCTAAAATACATGAAGTCATCAAAAAAGAGGTCATCAAACTTCTTGATGCGGGTATGATTTACCCTATTTCGGATTCACCATGGGTTAGTCCAGTCCATTGTGTGCCTAAGAAAGGTGGAATCACCGTTGTGCCCAATCAAAACAACGAGTTGATTCCTACCCGTCTCGTTACTGGGTGGAGAGTTTGTATAGACTACCGCAAACTCAATGATGCCACGAGAAAGGATCATTTCCCTCTTCCTTTTATGGACCAAATGCTTGAACGTTTAGCGGGTAATGAAGATTACTGCTTTCTTGATGGTTTCTCGGGTTATTTCCAAATACCCATCGATCCCCAAGATCAAGAGAAGACAACATTCACTTGTCCCTATGGCACATTTGCTTACAAAAGAATGCCTTTTGGCTTATGCAATGCCCCCGGGACTTTCCAAAGGTGCATGTTGGCTATCTTCCATGACATGGTTGAGCAAACCATGGAAGTCTTCATGGATGATTTCTCAGTCTTTGGGGATTCCTTCTCTTCTTGCCTTGCCAATTTGGAACGTATGCTTAAGCGGTGCGAAGACACTCGCCTTGTTCTGAATTGGGAAAAATGCCATTTTATGGTAAAAGAAGGCATTGTGCTATGACACAAAATCTCTAAAGCCGGTCTTGAAGTCGACCGTGCTAAAGTTGATGTCATAGCCAAATTACCTCCACCTTCAACCGTGAAGGGTGTGAGAAGTTTTCTGGGTCATGCGGGCTTCTATCGTCGATTCATTCAGGATTTCTCTAAAATCGCTCGCCCGATGACCCACCTCTTGGAAAAAGATACTCCTTTTATCTTTTCTAAAGAGTGTATTGAAGCCTTCAATCTTCTTAAGGATAAGCTAACTAAGTCACCGGTCTTGGTTACCCCTAATTGGGAGCTACCCTTTGAATTGATGTGCGATGCTAGCGACTTTGCTATTGGTGTGGTTTTGGGCCAACGAGTGAATAAACACTTCCAACCAATCCACTATGCTAGCAAAACAATGACGGGGGCTCAATTGCATTATACGACAACCGAAAAATAGCTTTTAGCTGTTGTCTATGCTTTTGAAAAATTTCGCCCCTATCTTGTTTTATCCACCACCATCGTATACACGGACCATTCCGCGTTGAAGTACTTGATGACTAAGCACGACTCTAAGCCAAGACTTCTTCGCTGGGTTTTACTCCTTCAAGAATTCAACATTGAAATTCATGACAAAAAGGGTGCTGAAAACCTGGCCGCAGATCATCTGAGTCGACTTGAGGATCCATATCAAGGGGATCATCCGAACAAAGAGATTACTGACTCTTTCCCCCTTGAGACCTTAATGTCTATAAATCTCAATCTTGATGACACCCCGTGGTTTGCCGACATTGCAAACTACTTAGCGGGTGGTGTTCTCATCAAAGGGTTAACATCCCAACAAAAGAAGAAGTTCTTGAATGATGTTAAGACTTACTTTTGGGATGACCCTTTTCTATTCAAACAATGTGCTGATCTGATCATTCGTCGATGTGTTGATGGACCGGCAGCCTTTGACATTCTCCAGGCTTGCCACAAAGGACCCACCGGTGGTCACTTTGGTCCCAACTACACCGCTAAGAAAGTGTTTGATTCTGGATTCTATTGGCCCACCATTTATCGTGACGCTCACGAAATGGTTAAGCATTGTGATGCTTGCCAACGCCAAGGCAAGATCACACATAAGGATGAGATGCCTCAAAATTTCATACAAGAATGTGAAATCTTTGACGTATGGGTGATGAGACTGCTTTTATACATGGTCTCATCGTCCAAATCGGCCTTAAAATACATAAAATATCATAAAATATGCCAAATATATGCTCGTGTTTGTTACTTGTGTATTTTTAGGTACGGATATTGAGGAATTGGAAAAAGATCACAAGAATCATTCAAAAACGAACACGGGAAACGAAGCCGCACAATGAACCGGACCCAAGTTTGGAAATTTGCAAAATGACCCTTGAAGAATTGAAGATTGTCAAGTTTAGTCCCTCATCTTTGAAGAACTTGTCACAATTGACCCTCCAAATGTTAATTGTACAAGTATGGTCCTTATTATTTGAAGATTGTACAAGACCAGTCCATCAAGAATCAAGAAAATACATTAAAGGCCCTTGGATAAAATTTTAGAAGTTTTTGTGCCACTTTTGACAACTTGTCCAAAGTTGTTATGTGCAAACTAGGCGCTGATGGGATTTATTTACAAAATGAAGAGAAGTGAAATGATTGGGGACCAATTCTGCCACAAACCAAAACCCACACCAATTATATCCACCATTCACAACGTGACACCTCAGCAAAACCCACCCACCAACCCATTAACCCTACCCATATCCTACCCAAACCCGTCCATTACCCAAACCGGTTTTCATTTAAAAAAATGGTCAATGGTCAACTCCCACTTAACCCCATCTTTTCCCACCATAACATGATTTTAAAATCATGTTTACCCAAAAAAAGATTAAACATTTCCCCTAATCCCTATAAACCCTAATTATTTCCCAGACCTAATCACACCCAAACAAAAGGGGTTTTGTCCCACCTAGTGCAGATCACTAATTAACACTCCTCTCAACATTTCCCACTCTACAAAACATACCCACATGGCCTGAGGGACCCACCCCGTACCTCCCTTGCTCAAGTCATTTTCCCCCAAACCCTATGTCCCGACCAATTTAACGTTTGGGATGATCCCCTTGGTCCCCAAGTCCAATCCAACGTTCACAAACAAGTCTCCAAGCTGGCATCTTCACATGATCACATGAAGGCATGATTTTGACCCATTTTCAGTCAAATTTTCAAAGGGCAACTTTGGCATTTCATTAACTAGGGTTTTAGTATTCTAGAGAGTTCTGTTAAGTAGTATAAAAGGAGGATGAGGCTTGTTCATTCCCCTTTGTTCCAGTTTTAGCATTTGCACTTGTAATTCCTTTTTTATTTAAATTAAAGTTGGTATTTTGAAGAGCAAAAGTGATTCCTTTTACTTTATTAAAAAGTTGTGTGTTGTGTTTATGCTAATTCTGAGTTCCATTTAAAAATTAAGAAACACTTTGAGTGTTTGGTTTTCAAAAGTAAGTTTCAAAAAGGTTTGAAAGGATTTTACAAATTCAGGAATCAAAGATTGTTATGAAGTGAAAGTGGAGTAGCATTCTTTGGTTTGTGATTTGTAAGTTGTTTGTAAAACAAGTTTCAAAGGTTTTGGCAGTTTTCAGAAAAAATCAGAAAGTTGCATTGTTTGTGTTTCATTTTCTTAGCAGGGTTGTTTGGGCTTGATTGAATCAAGGTTCTGCATACACCCGAGTGTATTGGAGGTGGATTAACATCCACAAAGGGACCTGGATGTAGGTCCCTTAGGTAAAAATCATTTTTCCTTTTTAATTTCAGTTTTGTTGAATTTGGTATGAGATTTGTTGATTTGCATGCTAAGGGTGTAATATTGGTTTGATTTGAGTTCTTAGGCATTAGTATGCATGTTTAGAAGGAATTGAATCAGTTTGGAGTTGGTTTGATAAGTGTTGCTTTGTTAAATCTCTTAAACTGATTTTAAAAGGGGTGTTTGGATTTGAGTTTTATAAAGAGATTTTGATAGATTTAGTAGTGGAAAACGTGTTATATAGCTTGAATAGGGTTGTGTTAGGTTGCAGTTTAGTATTAGTTTGAATTGGTGAAGTTTTGAAACAAGTTGGGTGCAAAAAAGTGAAAACCATAGCTAAAAAATTGCATAACCACTTTTTCTGCTTATTTTCATGTAATTTGTGCTTGGATCTTGACACTTGTTAGATTATAGGGGATTCTAGGATTGAAGCTTGTTTTTATGTTAATTGGTGCTACTGTGTGCTAAATCTTGGACTTTGAAATCCATTGGTGTGCTAGTAATCTGCTAAGAATCCCACCAGACCTAGTTACTTATATCAGCAACCTTGTGTGTCTGATTTTGTGAGTTTTTGGCTTGATTGTGTGAAGTGACTTATTTGTTTTCTGCTTATTATTGACTCCCTACACTCAGAAAGAGTGTAGGGGTGCCTTTGTCATCCAGAAACATCACCAATACAACACAAAACCAAGTCCTCTTGGTTTATGCACAAGTGAAGAACTCTTCACTTGTTCATCAGAAACACAAGTAAACTGGGCACGTTTTTGCCAATAATTTGGCTTTATTTTTGGTAAAAAGTGAATTGGATTTGTGTTAAAAAGGTTACAAGTGTTACTGATTAAGTTTTTTAAAAAAAAAAAAAAAATTTTTGCAAAACTTCACCCTGCCTGGACTCGAACCCCCGACCTGCAGCTCGGGAGTGAGGGGTTCTACCAGTGATCTAGATGAGTTTTTATGTTAACCTTTCATTTCAATAGTTATATAAGGTGACTTTGTTTTGTTCTCTTTTAAATAAGCCGTAGCTTATTTGGTTATTTTTAGCTTATTTAGTAAGCATTTTTGGCTTATTTCATTTTTCCTAGGTTTTGATTAGTAATCTAGACTTTTCTGTTAAAAGTTTTATTTTTCCCATTGTTTAATTAATTATTAGGATTATTTTTAGTTTTAATTTTAGAAAGTCAATTAAAAATAGCAAACATTAATTAAAAAATCCAAAAAATAGTTTTTAAGTTTTAATTTATATTTTTGAGGTTTACATATCAAAAAGTTTTCAAAAAGTCTTATTTTTAATTTTATTTAATTTTAGGGTTTTTAGACAACTTTAAAAATTAATATAAAATTAATTAAAAGGATTTAGGAACTTTAATTTACATTTCATTCTTAGTTAGAATATTTAGGATTTTTGAGAATTTTTTAGAATTAATTTGAGAACTTTTTATTTTTTAGATTATTTTAATATTATTTTATTAGAAAAAATTCAAAGTTTTATTTTTAATTTTTTTTCATTTTTCCTAGATTCTAGACATTAAATTAGGAACTTTGTCACTTTCCAATTAATTTTTAGGCTTTTCAATTAATTTTTAGAATTAATTTAAGATTTAATAGATTTTAATAGTTTTTAGGAGTTTAAAAATAGTTTAATTTGGTTTTAAAATTTTTAAAAGTAGTTTTTAGCTTAATTAGGTCATTTTTGAGGTTTACAAACTATTCAATCTTGTTTAGGGTTTTTTAATATTTAAAAGTGATTTTTAGGGCTTTAATTAGCATTAAAAAGTCATTATTAAATTAATTAAAAGGTTTTGGCAAGTTTGGATTTTTTGTAAACTCTTAGAATTTTATTGTGGATTTTTAGTAGTTTTTAGGAATTTTTAGGTTAAAATTTTAATTTTAGTCATTTTTACGTTACTACGTCTTAACTTTCTAGTAGTGTTTTTGCCTATTTTTCTATTTTTTCGTCTTCGTCATTTTCTCTTCTCTTTTCTTGATAATAATCAAAAACAAATCAATTCAATTCACAACACACTAGCCTCCTCGAGAACGAACTCACATCAAGGGTCATAACTTGTGGTTTTCCTAAATCACTCGTTAATACTTACCACATTGTAATCAAGCAAAACGTGCACGTAGAGGCAAGAACAAAACTCCCACTCCAACTCATTCTAGTGAGGAGTCTCCTATTGACGAACCCATTGTACGAGAAGAACCAACCATGGCGAATCGAACTATGATGGAGTTACTTCAAGCACCCACCGAGGGTTATGGAGAAGCTATTGTGATTCCCGCAATCCTTGCGGAGAATTTTGAGGTGAAAACGGGTTTGTTGTCGATGATCCAAAACAACAAATTCCGTGGTGATGAGAAGGACAATCCCCACAACCATATCCGCCAATTTAATCGTCTTACCGCCACGTGCAAATTTAAGGATGTCTCGAATGACTCGATTAAGATGATGTTATTTCCGTATTCCTTAGCGGGGCCCGCTAAAATTTGGTTAGAGAAAGAGCCACCCAATTCTATATTGACGTGGAAGGATCTCGTTTCGAAGTTTGTGAACCAATTTTTTCCGCCCTCTAAGACTACGCATTTGAAAAACGAGATTTCTAAATTTTCACAAGAATCAAATGAAAGTTTTTCTACGGCTTGGAATAGGTTTAAGGAGATGTTGCATGAATGTCCTCATCACGGTTTTTCCGA
This sequence comes from Glebionis coronaria, assembly GCA_025667525.1. Lineage (NCBI taxonomy): Eukaryota > Viridiplantae > Streptophyta > Magnoliopsida > Asterales > Asteraceae > Glebionis > Glebionis coronaria. Next base: position 354,702,101 of record CM046876.1, read on the forward strand.
TTTACACCAAATCGACACGTTTTACAATGGACTTAACGATCATGAAAGAGATTTTTTAAATGCCGCCGCGGGTGGTAATTTTTTGTGTAAAACGGTTGAAGAAGCTTTGGTCATAATCGAGAATAGGTCTAAGGTTTATAGCCCTCGTCACACACCGAGTGTTGCCAAAAGGGGCTCATCATCGTCTCAAAGTATCAATGCATTACATGATGAAGCAAATGAAGAAAACCGATTTTTCGATAGATTTGCTAACCTTATGTCCCATTGGAAGGCTCAAGAAGCTTCCAATTCCGCTTCGGTTAAAGCGGTTTCTAAAAGTTGTTTGTCGTGTGGGGGAGCTCATGATCTTTCCGAGTGCATTACCGCGGATGGTAACACTTCGAATGCTTTTGTAGCCATGGGAACTTATAACCAAATCGGTCAAGGTTCTCGTCCAAATCAAGCTCCACCAAATCAAAATGCTAATAACTATCGAAACAACAATCAAGGTGGAAATTACCAAGGAAATCAAAGAAATTATAACAAAGGTAATTACCAAAGTGGAAATGGGCAAATTTCTAATCAAAACCAAAACCGTGATTTTCAAACCAATGCCCAAGGTTTTCAAAACGATCACACCAAAAATCTTCAAGGAGAGTTTTTGAATTATGCTAAGGCTAATGATGCTAAGTTTGACAATATGCAACGTGAAATGGTTAGCTTAAGGTCCGAGTTGAAAAACGAGCTTAAAAATGAACTTGCTAATGAACTTAAAACTCATGCTAATAAAATGGAAGGAAATGTCACACGACTCCAACAAAATCAACAAAAAATGGAGCAAGGTCAACATGAGATTAAGCAAGAATTGTTAAAAGTGGATGCTAGGCAATCTAAGTTTGAAGACCGTATGGCTAAAATGTTTGAAGCTATCATGTGTAAGCCCTCTTCTTCGGGTGGTCTTCCTAGTGATACCATCGTGAACCCGAAAGGAGAATTGAAGGTTATTACTACTCGTAGTGGTAAAACTTTCAAAGAACCTATTTCTCGTCCAAGTACTTCTATGGAGAAGGAAAAAGAGAAAGAACCCGAGGTTGTGGTTGAAAAGGAGCAAAATACAAGCCCACGAAGTACCGCTCAAACCACACCTACGGTTGAACCTACACCAATCATGGAACCTGAGATTCCAAGGCCGATGCCTATGCCTAATTTGCCCCAACCCACACCACCTTTACCCTACCCATCAAGACGAAACAAGGAAAAGGCACAAGAACGAAATAATTATCAATTTGAACTTTTTATGAAAATGTTTCGTGACTTGCATTTTAATATAAGTTTTGCCGACGCCTTAGTCATGATGCCTCGATTTGCCGCGAACTTCAAAAGTATGTTGAATAACAAAGAGAAATTGCAAAAATCGTCTAGTTGTTCTTCGGTTTTTCTAAGCCGCATACCTCAAAAGGTCGGTGATCCTGGAAAGTTTTTAATCCCATGTGCTATCCAAGACATGGAAGAATGCTACGCCTTGGCCGATCTTGGTGCTAGTATTAATTTGATGCCTCTTGAGATTTTTAAATCGCTCAATCTTCCAAATCTCACTCCTTCAAGAATGTCAATCGAAATGGCCGATCATTCTACGATTCTAGCTTGTGGAGTTGCCGAGGACGTCTTTGTGAAAGTTGGAAAGTTCTACTATCCTGTAGACTTTATTGTTGTTGATATTCCCATCGATCCTAAAGTTCTGTTAATTTTAGGTCGATCTTTTTTGGATACCTCGAGAGCACTTATCGATGTGCATGCAAGAAAAATCACTCTTCGTTTCAATGAGGAAGAACTCGTCATTAATGCAACCCAAAACTCCACTCTTTCTCATGTGTATTCTATCACATCTTTGTACAATGTCAATCCCATCAAAAGCATTTGCAAAAAGATTTCAAATAGAGTTTTAGGAGTTGTTGAGAAAAATGAAGTTCCGTCCCCTCCGCCGGTGGAGGTTAAGAGTATTAAGCCTATAATTCCAATCTCGAGTGAATCTTCGGATGATGATTACGTTGATCCCGATGGGGAGGTTTTCTTTATTGACAAAAGATTTGAAAACTTGCCACCACCTAAACCAAAAAGATTTCAAAATGTGAGAATTTTTAGTGTGACTAACATTGTTTTAGATACACCAAATATTTTTGACATAATCAAATCAGGTTTTCACAAGGAGAGTGTTAAAGATGAAAAAGGAAAAGATTTTGAATTTAATTTAAAGGATTTTTCTACAATTCTAACTCCGTCATCACCGCGTTTATTGAGTACTACAAGTTCGTCTACTCCTTTTGACGATGCTTTGTGTGGACTTAGTGTGGGGGAAGCCCCTTATGTTCCCTTCCCTTTCTCCACCGAGGACGAGATATTTGATGCTGGAATTGCTTATATAGGGAAATCTCGGTCTTCCACCGATGCAATAAATGGAAAATCTTTTCATTTGATTGGTGCGAGTCTACCTCAAGTAGCTCAATGTTTTGACTTACCCATTGTCCCACCCTTCTATTTCTTCTCTCCTATTTTCTTCTACCCCATTGGGGTTTGTGTTGAAGAAGTGTTGTTTCGTCTTTCATCCGAAAACGAGAACGCTATCTTTGACCCCGGTATACGTTTATCGGATTTTTAAAGTACTCCACGTGCTTTTGGGCCTTGTTTATCATGTAAGCCCCACCAAAAATTGACCATATTATCCCTAAATATCACATTTATGGGGATTCGAGTCGAGCTTTTGACTCGGTTATCAAAAACAAGGTGCCTCGTGGGGGAGACCCATGCTTATCCATGTACATATTATTGCTTTCTAATTAGTTTAATGTGAGGGGATTTGTGCCCTTCCAACATTTGTTATGTGGTTGTTTGTGCATTGTGGTTTTTAGATCATTATCTTCACGATTGGAGCCTCTCGTGTTCGTTTATGGGAGCACTCGATCGTTTGCTTTGGAGGCCTTTCCCAATATCCATACGATATATCCTTTTATGTTCTAACCTTAGGTTTATAGCACACTTCATAAATGGCTATTACTTATTGGTTACACCCTTTCCATGCTAGATTAGGCATTCAACTACGTCTCTAGTATGGGGGTGTTTGCACCCCTAGACTCGAAACATTGAGGACAATGTTTAACTTTAGTATGGGGGTGAATAGATACTTGCCTTACCAAACCTTCACGCTTTCCAAAGTTTATAGTTTTGTTTATCGTTTTTGTTGTAAAATAAGGCTAAAAATGGCAAAATTTTAAAATTTTTCTCATGTTTCATAAGTGTTTGAAGACACGAATGTAGATTTTCCGATGGCGAGAATAAGAGTAATTTTTTACTCGACCGTGCGTGTTGAGCACTTAGCTTTGATTCCTTAACTACACATTAGGCTAAGTCTCTTAAATGAGGACGAGAAATGATAGAGTTAATTATAAGTTACTATGCTAAACGTAGAGTACTCGTATTCTTTCAAAAACTCATGTGTTCTCGTTGTTTGCTTATTCTCCCTTCGCTTGTAAATATTTTTTGCTTAATAAATATTGATTTAGCGGTTTAGTTTTGATTGTTGGGTTTCTAGTCTTTTCTAGTAGCTTCCGTGTAATTAAATTGGGAAGACATTAAGGTATCGCCAGCGTCACGGTTTTGAAGTATTGGCACCCGAATAATCGAAAGCTTCACCCAATAATAAAATTTCAAGTGCTCACCTAAATCAAGCAAACAATTTGAAGCCCCACAAGGCCTAAAATCTATGCAAAATTGAAAGTGAATCAAGCCTTAATCTTCGAAGCTTTAAAGATCCAAAATTCGCTTTAGCGTGAGGATATACGTCTTTGGCTAATAAAACCACCGATGAGGCGGATAATAAAAGGCAAGGCAAGACCGAAGTCATAATAAAAGCTTCATGGCGAAGTTGAATAAAAGATGGAGGTAAACCAAAGATAATAAGGCCCTTCCGTTAGGGGGCGTATAAAAGTCTTGGTAATAAGTCTCATGTTCAAAACCGTTATAAAACCGTGTTTATCGATTCTTCTTGTCGACTTAATTTTTTGACATCGTTGTCTATTAGGAGGGGTTATTGATTTGATGGTCTTAGTTACACCGTTAGGACTCTATTTTTAGACCTAAATCTCTATTATCACATAAGTCAACAATGTATCCTCGTGATCATTAAAGACATAATAAAATATAAGAGATACAACTTAGGAATAATGGGAGAATAAGTACGTGATTAGGGCATATGAGTAGTGTTAGCATTACTAACTTATAATGACAATGATATCGTTGCACGGTTGGCATGGAATTAAGGTGAAAATCGAGGACGACGAAATTATTTCTAACGAAGCATTCACGTGTTCTTATTCTATGAACCTAAACGTCCCATTTTGCGATGAAAATCATACATTATGTCTATAACGCAAGTAGTAGCAATAGTAGTAGTGTAGCTAGTTTATCCTTTCAATAAAATGAATAAAATTAAATTTTGGAGGTGCTTTGATACTTTATTCTAGCATTGCGTGAGGGCATGGCAATGGTTTAGTATGGGGGAGTGATGAGACTGCTTTTATACATGGTCTCATCGTCCAAATCGGCCTTAAAATACATAAAATATCATAAAATATGCCAAATATATGCTCGTGTTTGTTACTTGTGTATTTTTAGGTACGGATATTGAGGAATTGGCAAAAGATCACAAGAATCATTCAAAAACGAACACGGGAAACGAAGCCGTACAATGAACCGGGCCCAAGTTTGGAAATTTGCAAAATGACCCTTGAAGAATTGAAGATTGTCAAGTTTAGTCCCTCATCTTTGAAGAACTTGTCACAATTGACCCTCCAAATGTTAATTGTACAAGTATGGTCCTTATTATTTGAAGATTGTACAAGACCAGTCCATCAAGAATCAAGAAAATACATTAAAGGCCCTTGGATAAAATTTTAGAAGTTTTTGTGCCACTTTTGACAACTTGTCCAAAGTTGTTATGTGCAAACTAGGCGCTGATGGGATTTATTTACAAAATGAAGAGAAGTGAAATGATTGGGGACCAATTCTGCCACAAACCAAAACCCACACCAATTATATCCAACATTCACAACGTGACACCTCAGCAAAAACCCACCCACCAACCCATTAACCCTACCCATATCCTACCCAAACCCGTCCATTACCCAAACCGGTTTTCATTTAAAAAAATGGTCAATGGTCAACTCCTACTTAACCCCATCTTTTCCCACCATAACATGATTTTAAAATCATGTTTACCCAAAAAAAGATTAAACATTTCCCCTAATCCCTATAAACCCTAATTATTTCCCAGACCTAATCACACCCAAACAAAAGGGGTTTGTCCCACCTAGTGCAGATCACTAATTAACACTCCTCTCAACATTTCCCACTCAACAAAACATATCCACATGGCCTGAGGGACCCACCCCGTACCTCCCCTGCTCAAGTCATTTTCCCCCAAACCCTATGTCCCGACCAATTTAACGTTTGGGATGATCCCCTTGGTCCCCAAGTCCAATCCAACGTTCACAAACAAGTCTCCAAGCTGGCATCTTCACATGATCACAAGAAGGCACGATTTTGACCCATTTCCAGGCAAATTTTCAAAGGGCAACTTTGGCATTTCATTAACTAGGGTTTTAGTATTCTAGAGAGTTCTGTTAAGTAGTATAAAAGGAGGATGAGGCTTGTTCATTCCCCTTTGTTCCAGTTTTAGCATTTGCACTTGTAATTCCTTTTTTATTTAAATTAAAGTTGGTATTTTGAAGAGCAAAAGTGATTCCTTTTACTTTATTAAAAAGTTGTGTGTTGTGTTTATGCTAATTCTGAGTTCCATTTAAAAATTAAGAAACACTTTGAGTGTTTGGTTTTCAAAAGTAAGTTTCAAAAAGGTTTGAAAGGATTTTACAAATTCAGGAATCAAAGATTGTTATGAAGTGAAAGTGGAGTAGCATTCTTTGGTTTGTGATTTGTAAGTTGTTTGTAAAACAAGTTTCAAAGGTTTTGGCAGTTTTCAGAAAAAATCAGAAAGTTGCATTGTTTGTGTTTCATTTTCTTAGCAGGGTTGTTTGGGCTTGATTGAATCAAGGTTTTGCATACACCCGAGTGTATTGGAGGTGGATTAACATCCACAAAGGGACCTGGATGTAGGTCCCTTAGGTAAAAATCATTTTTCCTTTTTAATTTCAGTTTTGTTGAATTTGGTATGAGATTTGTTGATTTGCATGCTAAGGGTGTAATATTGGTTTGATTTGAGTTCTTAGGCATTAGTATGCATGTTTAGAAGGAATTGAATCAGTTTGGAGTTGGTTTGATAAGTGTTGCTTTGTTAAATCTCTTAAACTGATTTTAAAAGGGGTGTTTGGATTTGAGTTTTATAAAGAGATTTTGATAGATTTAGTAGTGGAAAACGTGTTATATAGCTTGAATAGGGTTGTGTTAGGTTGCAGTTTAGTATTAGTTTGAATTGGTGAAGTTTTGAAACAAGTTGGGTGCAAAAAAGTGAAAACCATAGCTAAAAAATTGCATAACCACTTTTTCTGCTTATTTTCATGTAATTTGTGCTTGGATCTTGACACTTGTTAGATTATAGGGGATTCTAGGATTGAAGCTTGTTTTTATGTTAATTGGTGCTACTGTGTGCTAAATCTTGGACTTTGAAATCCATTGGTGTGCTAGTAATCTGCTAAGAATCCCACCAGACCTAGTTACTTATATCAGCAACCTTGTGTGTCTGATTTTGTGAGTTTTTGGCTTGATTGTGTGAAGTGACTTATTTGTTTTCTGCTTATTATTGACTCCCTACACTCAGAAAGAGTGTAGGGGTGCCTTTGTCATCCAGAAACATCACCAATACAACACAAAACCAAGTCCTCTTGGTTTATGCACAAGTGAAGAACTCTTCACTTGTTCATCAGAAACACAAGTAAACTGGGCACGTTTTTGCCAATAATTTGGCTTTATTTTTGGTAAAAAGTGAATTGGATTTGTGTTAAAAAGGTTACAAGTGTTACTGATTAAGTTTAAAAAAAAAAAAAAAATTTGCAAAACTTCACCCTGCCTGGACTCGAACCCCCGACCTGCAGCTCAGGAGTGAGGGGTTCTACCAGTGATCTAGATGAGTTTTTATGTTAACCTTTCATTTCAATAGTTATATAAGGTGACTTTGTTTTGTTCTCTTTTAAATAAGCCGTAGCTTATTTGGTTATTTTTAGCTTATTTAATAAGCATTTTTGGCTTATTTCATTTTTCCTAGGTTTTGATTAGTAATCTAGACTTTTCTGTTAAAAGTTTTATTTTTCCCATTGTTTAATTAATTATTAGGATTATTTTTAGTTTTAATTTTAGAAAGTCAATTAAAAATAGCAAACAGTAATTAAAAAATCCAAAAAATAGTTTTTAAGTTTTAATTTATATTTTTGAGGTTTACATATCAAAAAGTTTTCAAAAAGTCTTATTTTTAATTTTATTTAATTTTAGGGTTTTTAGACAACTTTAAAAATTAATATAAAATTAATTAAAAGGATTTAGGAACTTTAATTTACATTTCATTCTTAGTTAGAATATTTAGGATTTTTGAGAATTTTTTAGAATTAATTTGAGAACTTTTTATTTTTTAGACTATTTTAATATTATTTTATTAGAAAAAATTCAAAGTTTTATTTTTAATTTTTTTTCATTTTATCTAGATTCTAGACATTAAATTAGGAACTTTGTCACTTTCCAATTAATTTTTAGGCTTTTCAATTAATTTTTAGAATTAATTTAAGATTTAATAGATTTTAATAGTTTTTAGGAGTTTAAAAATAGTTTAATTTGGTTTTAAAATTTTTAAAAGTAGTTTTTAGCTTAATTAGGTCATTTTTGAGATTTACAAACTATTCAATCTTGTTTAGGGTTTTTAATATTTAAAAGTGATTTTTAGGGCTTTAATTAGCATTAAAAAGTCATTATTAAATTAATTAAAAGGTTTTGGCAAGTTTGGATTTTTTGTAAACTCTTAGAATTTTATTGTGGATTTTTAGTAATTTTTAGGAATTTTTAGGTTAAAATTTTAATTTTAGTCATTTTTACGTTACTACGTCTTAACTTTCTAGTAGTGTTTTTGCCTATTTTTCTATTTTTTCGTCTTCGTCATTTTCTCTTCTCTTTTCTAGATAATAATCAAAAACAAATCAATTCAATTCACAACACACTAGCCTCCTCGAGAACGAACTCACATCAAGGGTCATAACTTGTGGTTTTCCTAAATCACTCGTTAATACTTACCACATTTACGTTCTTTTTCCTAAAAGACGTATTTCTACCACTACATCAATGGGGCATCGACTTTATGGGGCCATTTCCATCCTCCAAAGGGAACAAGTACATCCTCGTAGCCGTTGACTACGTTTCTAAATGGGTTGAAGCCAAGGCTCTCCCTACGAACGATGCGAGGGTGGTTGTGAACTTTTTAAAGTAGCTGTTTGCTCGATTCGGCATTCCTCGTGCTATTATCAGTGATCGCGGGACTCATTTTTGCAATGATCAATTTGCAAGAGTCATGGCTAAGTATGGTGTTAATCACCGTCTTTCCACCGCCTATCATCCCCAAACCAATGGACAAGCCGAGATTTCCAACCGTGGATTAAAGCGAATTTTGGAGCGTACTGTGGGAGAGCATTGTGCCGCGTGGGCCGATAAGTTAGCTGATGCTCTGTGGGCTTTCCGTACTGCTTATAAGACCCCGATCGGTTGTACACCTTATCGTCTTGTGTACGGGAAAGCATGCCACCTCCCTAATAAGTGTGTAAACACTTATCCTTTTGCCACTAAAATCAAGGAAAAACAAGACCTAATCATGTGTTTTATATCATAAAAGTAGGAATTACGCGTGGTTTTGTGTTCTTGTGTTAAAATAGGTACAAATGATCAAAAGAAGAGAAAACACGGGATTTCACGGTCAAATGTCCAAGAAAGAGTCAAGACAAAGATCAAAAGACCAAAAGTGTGCCGACAATCACGGAAACCGGTTAAACCGACACGAGTTTGAAGAAATGGCGAATTCAAGTTCGAGTTTTAGCGGATTTAATTTTTATGGAGATTAACGGGCTTATGGGTCCCACTTGTGATTAATGGGCCCCAAAAGCCCATTTATGTGGATAAAATGATTATCTTTGGAAAAGAAGAGCCCATTAAGCCCATTTGGCTATTTACAACATACGGATACAAGGATTTGGGCCACAAGCCAATATTAAACAATGGGAGTCAAGGATTTGGGCCACTAGCCCAACAAACAAAATACGAATTGTTTTGCAAGTTTTCACTTTGGCAATTTACTTTTGAAACGGTCAACCCATTTCTTTGTCCCAGTCAAACTCCCCAAACGCCCCATCCCTTATCTCCCCACGTGTTATCCACCCACCAACAACCTAATAAATAAACAAAAAAAAAATTACCCCATCCCATTTACACACTTATTTACGTTACAAACTAGAGTTTCTCTCACTACCCTTTCTTCCCCAAATATCACGCAGCAAACACAAACCCTAATTTAAATCCAGTAAAAATTAACAATGTAAAAATTGGGGGTTTTACCCAATTCGTGTGATTCACACGGATTGGGATTAAATCCCCCAATTTTTCGGATCATCCACTCATCCTCTCCTCCATACGTGGCCAAATCATGAGGTTTGATTGGCTAGGCCACGTCCATATTTAAAACCCCCCAATAAAAGCATGCCACCTCACCTTGCAACAAACACAACTAGCACACATCTTGCCACGAGGGCAATCCGTGGCTACAAGGCAGATTCTCCACCGTTTGATCATAAGAGAAGAAAGAGAAGGAAGATTAGCGGCCCAGATTCTTCACCGTGGTCACCAAGGAAGACCTAGAAGGTTCGGGGGATCCCTATAAAAACCCCCTTTATCATGTATTTGTTCATGCTTTTCTTTATTTATTTAATTTTCAGAAAAATTAGTTGATAGGTTTTAATCTTGTAATTTTCAATTTCCAGTATTGTAATTTTTGATTTGAATTAATGAAAAATTAAGTTTGTTTTAATTCTCGTCTCAATCTTAATTTCCAGTACTGTTTGTTTCTTTTTAATCTATTTAAAAAAGTTGTTGTTACTGCTCTCGTTTTGATTATGATATAAAAAAAAGAAAAAAATATATATAAAGGAAAGTGAGTTATTTCCCCCACTAGGAAATATAAAATAAGAAAAAGGTTACTGTTCGTCTGTCTATTGTCACTGTTCGAGACGAAGAGTTGTTCGATTTTTTTTTGGTTCGTTTGGTTTCGAAAAATGTTGATGTTGTTGACGAGTAACGGAGGTGTTTGATTTTGGTTTAAGCTCGCTCAGCGCGACGCTTCTTCTCAACGGTTTCGACAATTAGGTTTAATCATTTTTCTCATTTAATTTTTAGTAGATTAATATTAGTATTCTGATTAGTTTAAGGCTGTTTGGATCTGCTATTGTGTTTACTGCTTATTGAGAGTATTTTGGATTGTGATTTATTGATTTATATTTAGTCAGTATAGTTTAAGTTGGATCAGCAATTTAGCATTGTGCATTACAGCTTATTCGGTTTAGCTTATGTTATGTAGCTTATTTGTTCAGTTTTTAAATCATGCTTATTGGCTTTGAATGTTTAGTCTGGATTTGCTTATTGAAGTTTTGTTTAGTTTATTAGGTTTCGGCTTATTTGTGGTTTAGGTATTGCTTATTGTCACCATATTGCTTATTTGGGTTTTCGGCTATTTGCTTATTAGGATAATCTATTTAGCTTGCTTATTTTGATATTCAGCTAGTTGACTGTTTGGTTTTGGTTTTCAGCTTATGTTTGCTTAATTGATTCCTGCTTATTGTGTCTTGTATAGCTTAACTGTCTATTCTGCTTATTGTTTGGCTTGGCTTATTTGACTGTTTATATGCTTATTTCACTTTACTGCTTAAAAGAAAACTGAACCAATTGTTCAGTTTTTGACTCTCTGTCCAATAATCAAGTTCCAATAAAAAGATCAAAAATATTAGCAAAACTTTGCTACTGTCTAGATTCGAACCCTGGACCTCCTGTCCATGGGCCAAACGCCTCAACCGTTGTGCTAGTACCTTTCTTTATGTTTTGTTCCCATCTATTTCTTTAATATAGCGTATTTTTAGGATAGGTAGTTTTAAGGTGTAATTAGTTTTAATCGTTTTAAAGTTTGTTATTAATTAATATTTACTTTAGTCAGATTTTTAAATAGATATAAAAAGAAAAAAAATAATAATAAAAAAATAATATAGTTTTAATTTTTAATTACTATTATAAATTCTAAATTAGATTTCTTTTAAAAGTTTAGTTTTAAAAATTTAGTTAGTAGATTTTAATATAAAAAAAGTACTAGTTTAAAATATTAGATTAAGTTTTATTTAATACGAATTATTTTTTTCAAATTAAATAGATTCGATTTTAATAGATTAGATTAAAAGTTTTTATTTCATTTAAATAGTTTAAAATTTAGTTTATTAAAGTTAATTAGATTTGTTTAATCATTTTAATTAGTTTTTAAAATAGATTTCTTATAATAGTATTTAATTATATAATTTTTAGTTAGATTAAAAATACCAAAAAGAGATTTTACCAAAAACAAGTTAAGTTGAAACGTAAAACCGGAAATCAAATTCGAGTTGAATCGAGGAAAAACGAACATTAAAAAGGATTAAAAATCCTAGTTTCAAATTGGCGCCGCTGCCGCTTCGCTCGTACGATTGACGATTTTTTTCGTGAAGACGTTTGGATTTTGGGATCCGTTCTTCTTGAACGTTAATTTTCTTGCACCAAAAAAATCAAAAATCTAAAAAAATCAAAAACTTAAAAATACAAAAAAATTAAAAAACCACAAAAGCAATTTCTTTCCTAATAATTGCACCAAAAAAATTAAAAAAATCAAAAGTAATACTTTTTCCTAAAAGTATTACACCAAAAATATTACGTATTAGTGTTAATTTTTCGATTCGATTTCTTTCGATTTTTCTTGTGAATATATATTTTTCTAAAAAATACAAAAAGATTTTTCACTTTACTATAATATATTACGTAGCACAATAAAATTACCTACTTATCAAATAAGGCCTTAGTTGGGATTTCATCACCTAACTATTGTATTCGAATCCATAACGAGAAAAAAAGGGCAAAATAGATAAATACTAGTAAGACGTTTGAACTCGACATATACAAACTATAAGGTGGGTATAAGGCGACGCGCTATAAAAGGCCGTCTAAGGAAAAGGTTTTTAAGTGCTTTGTGCCACCTCGTTTCCCCGCTTGCTTGTGCGTATATTGAGAGGGACGACCAATTATTGGTTTGCCAACTCAAGTAGTATTTACGTATATATTTTTGTAGATTTTTCATATTGCTCCTCGAGAGGGAAAATCCTTTTCCTCTCAAAGTCGACCGAGGTCACCTACCTCATTCCAAAGTTTTAATTGTATGCGCACTCGCGCGCATTCATACATACCGATTGGTGTACCAAATACTTCTAATTCTTCTAAAAAGAAGAAGAAGAAAAACAAAAAGACCGTCATTAAAACCGATCCCGAGAATCGAGCTTTCAACAATACGATGGCAACGGATAATCGACCAATGATTGAGATTCTACAATCTCACGTTGAAGGAAACGATGACGCGATTGTGGTGCCAAATATTGGAGCTAATCATTTCGAACTTAAATCGGGTTTTATTCAAATGGTTTCCGCTACACCATTTTTAGGCCGTACTAATGATGACCCACACGCTCATATCAAACGTTTCATCCAATTAGCTAATACCGTCAAATACAATGGGGTGCCCCAAGAGGCCGTTCGCCTCCAACTTTTTCCTTTTTCCCTCGAGGGACAAGCCCGGATTTGGCTTGATAAGGAACGACCCCAAAGTATTACCACATGGATCGACTTAGAGACCAAGTTCATTAACTACTTTTTCCCACCATCACGGACCACTTCCTTAAGGAATGAAATAATCAACTTTGAGCAAAAATATGGGGAAACTTTTAGTGAGGCTTGGGATCGTTTTAAAGATCTTTTGAGAAAATGTCCACAACACGGTTTTACTAAAGTTCATCAAATCAACACGTTTTATAATGGTTTAACTCTAAACGACCAAGACTCACTTAATAGTGCCGCGGGGGGCAATATTCTTGTGAAAACCATGAATGAGGCTTGGGCCATTATTGAGAACAAATCAAAAGTGCAAACCAAAAGTGTTAGGGAATATGGCAAGTGCTAGTACGAGTAATAATGAGGTGAATGATCAAATTAAGGAGCTTACTTCAATTGTGAAAACCCTTGCTCTAAGAACCGACGCCCTCACTACACATGTGCATGCCGTGAAAGAAAAAAGTGAGACGTGTGAGACTTGTGGTGGACCACATTCATACTTTAATTGTGACAAGGTTTACAATGATCAACAAGAAGTTTATGCTTATAATAACAATGAACTTGATCGGATTCAATTCAAACCAAATGTTGATGTTAACCATTTGTCTTACAAGTCTAATAACTATTTGGCTCCCCCGGGTTTTGTAGCACCACAAAGACCACCCCCACCCGCCCAAAATAGGAACCAAGCTCCTCAACGGGGTAATTTTCAAGGAAGTTCAAATCAACGGGTTTTAATCAAAATCAAGGGAATTTTCAAGGGCAAAACCAAGGGTTGAATAATCAAGGATATAATAACCAAAGTTTTCAAAATCAAGGATTTAATCAAGGTTCTAATCAATATCAAAACCAAGGTTTTAATCAAGGTTATAATCAAATGAACATGCATAATCCTCAAATGGACTTGGTTCTTCAAAAATTATCCGACCATGAACGAATGATGAGAGAGATGCAAGAATCGACCGATAAGAAGTTTTTGACTATGATTCAAACCTTTCGTCCCCAAGGTACCCTTCCCTCGAACACCGTGACCAATCCTAGGGCAAATGTTAATGCTATCACTACTAGGAGCGGTAAGACCACCGTTGAACCTTCCCCACCTAACCAAGGACCCGAGATTCCTTCTTCTTCGACACAACCTCCTTCTTCTTCCACTTGTGACATACCTCCCGTTATGCATTCGTCTACACCTTATGTTCCACCGATACCCAAATTTTATACCCCACCTTCGGTTCCAAAACCGGTTCCTTCACCTTCTATTTCTACTCCTCCTCCTCCAAAGGATGTGAGTGAGCAATCCACTCCAAAGCCTTCATCTCAACCCAATATACCTTATCCCTCAAGGTTGCGGAAAGAGAAATTGAAGAATAAGGATGATATTCAAGTTTTGAACTTCCTAAAAATGTTCAAACAATTGAATTTTAATATCACCTTTGCCGAGGCGCTCGCTCACATGCCTAAGTACGATAAGATGTTTAAGGATCTTTTAAGTGATAAGGAAAAGTTACTTGATATTGCCAATACCCAATTGAATGAGAATTGTTCCGCGGTTCTTTTGAGAAAATTACCGGTTAAGTTAGGAGATCCCGGTCGATTCCTTATTCCTTGTAATTTTCCGGGTGTTGAGAATTGTATGGCCTTGGCGGATCTCGGAGCGAGTATCAATCTTATGCCATTGTCCGTGTGGAAACAATTATCTTTACCCGATCTAGTCCCCACTCGTATGACATTGGAATTAGCTAACCGTACGGTTGCTTATCCGGTGGGGATAGCCGAGGATGTTTTCGTAGGAGTCGACAAATTCACTTTTCCCGCCGATTTCGTCGTCGTCGACTATGAAATGGATCCCCGTGTTCCCTTAATTGTGGGACGACCTTTCTTGAGAACCGGGCGTACATTAATCGATGTAGCCGCGGGTGAACTTATCATGAGGGTCGGGGATGACAAAATCGTCTTTAACATGGGTAAACTTTCCAAACTTCCCGATGAGCCCGAATCCGTGAATTTCATCGATGTGCTCGACGAAGCATGCGAAGAACATTTTCACGAGGCTTGTAAGAGCGGGATTTCTCCTTTACCACATGTTGAGACCATAGCTTCTATTGCTCCTTCATTGACTCCATTTGGAGAAAGTGATTTAGATGAGTTTGAAGCTAGCTTAGGTCCTCTCGAGATTAACTATGATAATTCTCCCACCAATTGGGATGAAGACATTCGTACTATTGAGAGACTTCTCAATGAGGACAATATCTCTCCACCTACTCCTAAAGAAGTTACAAACAATGATCCTACTTTGACTAAGCCTTCCATTGATAATCCGCCGGATTTAGAGCTTAAAGATTTGCCGTCTCATCTAGAGTACGTTTTCTTAGAGGAGGATAATAAGTTGCCCGTCATTATTGCTAAGGACTTAAAAGAAGATGAAAAATCCCGACTTATCGATGTGCTTAAGAATCATAAGAAAGCAATTGCTTGGAAAATCTCCGACATTCGCGGAATTGATCCTAATTTTTGTACTCATAAAATTCTCATGGAAGATGACTTTAAACCCGCAATCCAAAATCAAAGAAGGGTTAATCCAAAACTTCATGAAGTCATTAAGAAAGAAGTTATCAAACTTCTCGATGCCGGAATGATTTACCCTATCTCGGATTCGCCATGGGTTAGTCCCGTCCATTGTGTGCCTAAGAAAGGCGGAATCACCGTTGTTCCCAACGAAAACAACGAGTTGATTCCTACTCGACTTGTAACGGGTTGGCGAGTTTGCATCGACTATCGTAAGCTCAATGATGCCACTCGTAAGGATCATTTCCCTCTTCCTTTCATGGATCAAATGCTCGAGCGTTTAGCGGGTAATGATTTCTATTGTTTCTTAGATGGTTTTTCCGGATATTTTCAAATCCCTATCGATCCAAAAGACCAAGAGAAAACCACATTCACTTGTCCCTATGGAACATTCGCTTACAAAAGAATGCCTTTCGGCTTATGCAATGCTCCCGGGACTTTCCAAAGGTGTATGATGGCGATACATGACATGGTTGAAGAAACTATGGAAGTTTTTATGGACGATTTCTCGGTCTATGGTGATTCTTTCTCTTCTTGCCTTGCTAATTTAGAACGTATGCTCCAACGGTGTGAAGACACTCGTCTGGTTCTTAATTGGGAAAAATGTCATTTCATGGTAAAAGAAGGCATCGTCCTTGGTCATAAAATTTCCAAAGCCGGTATCGAAGTCGACCGTGCTAAAGTTGACGTCATTGCTAAGTTACCTCCACCTACCACCGTCAAAGGAGATAGAAGTTTTTTAGGCCATGTGGGATTTTATCGACGTTTCATCCAAGATTTCTCGAAAATAGCTCGTCCAATGACTCATCTCTTAGAAAAGGATGCTCCTTTCATCTTCTCTCAAGAATGTCTCGACTCTTTCGAACTTCTTAAAGGTAAATTAACTAAGGCACCGGTCTTAGTCTCTCCAAATTGGGAGTTACCTTTCGAGCTCATGTGCGATGCTAGTGATTTCGAGGTAGGAGCGGTTTTAGGTCAACGAGTTAACAAACATTTCCAACCCATTCATTATGCTAGTAAGACAATGACGGGGGCTCAATTGCATTATACCACTACCGAAAAAGAGCTTTTAGCTGTAGTGTATGCTTTTGAGAAATTCCGCCCCTATCTTGTGCTTTCCACCACCATCGTTTACACCGACCATTCCGCCTTGAAATACTTGTTGACCAAGCAAGATGCTAAACCGAGACTCCTTCGTTGGGTTTTGCTCCTACAAGAATTTAAAATCAAAATTCGTGATAAAAAAAGGAGCGGAAAACCTAGCCGCGGATCACCTTAGTAGACTTGAGGATCCTTATCAAGGGGAATCTCCAAATCAAGAGATTAATGAATCCTTTCCCCTTGAGACCTTAATGTCTATTAATTCCAATCTTGATGATACCCCATGGTTTGCCGACATTGCAAACTATTTGGCGGGTGGTGTTCTTATCGAAGGGTTATCGTCCCAACAAAAGAAAAAATTCTTCAAGGACGTCAAAACATACTATTGGGACGACCCTTATCTTTTCAAGCAATGTGCGGATTTAATCATTCGTAGATGTGTTGATGGGCCGGCGGCTTTACAAATCCTTGAAGCTTGCCATAAAGGACCTACCGGTGGTCACTTTGGTCCTAATTACACCGCTAAAAAAGTGTTCGACTCCGGATTCTATTGGCCCTCCATTTATCATGATGCACATGAAATGGTTAAACATTGTGATGCTTGTCAAAGGCAAGGCAAGATCACACATACAGATGAGATGCCTCAAAATTTCATCCAAGAATGTGAAATCTTTGACGTATGGGGCATCGACTTTATGGGGTCGTTTCCATCATCGAAGGGAAACAAGTACATCCTCGTAGCCGTTGACTACATATCAAAATGGGTTGAAGCAAAGTCTTTACCTACTAATGATGCGAGGGTGGTTGTTAACTTCTTGAAACAATTGTTTGCTCGATTCGGTGTGCCTCGTGCTATTATTAGTGATCGCGGGACTCATTTTTGTAATGATCAATTTGCACGAGTCATGGCTAAGTATGGTGTCAATCACCGACTTTCCACCGCGTATCATCCTCAAACTAATGGACAAGTCGAGGTTTCTAACCGTGGTCTTAAGAGAATCTTAGAGCGAACCGTGGGAGAGCATCGTGCTTCATGGGCCGATAAATTAGATGATGCTTTGTGGGCTTTCCGTACCGCTTATAAGACACCTATAGGTTGTACCCCTTATCGCCTTGTGTACAGAAAGGCGTGCCACCTCCCCATTGAGTTGGAGCATAAGGCTTATTGGGCCTTGAAATGGGCTAATTTTGATATTAACAAAGCCGGTGATCATAGGAAAATCCAACTCAATGAACTCAATGAACTTAGGAATGAGGCTTATGAAAATTCATTAATCTACAAGGAGAAAACTAAGCTCATTCATGATTCCAAGATTAAAAACCGAGAGTTCCATGTTGGTGATCAAGTTTTATTATTTAACTCTCGGTTAAAAATCTTTTCGGGTAAACTTAAGAGCCGTTGGTCCGGTCCATTCACCGTGGCCCAAGTCTTCCCTTATGGCACCATTAAGTTATCCCAACCAAATGGGTCCAACTTTAAGGTGAATGGCCAACGGGTTAAGTTGTACTATGGAGAGGACATCTCTCACGAGATGATTCCATCCCTCTCCACATTTCCCTTGAATTAATTCGGGAAATCGAGTCGAGCTAGAGACTCGTGATAAATAAATCAAGCATCGTATAACTAGGTTAGATTTTTTACCTTTACCATCCTTTCCACCCTTTTTCGCCTTCATCCATTGTCCACCAATAAGTGTAGGGGGGAGCCAAGTAGGTTGTTTGTGTGTGGTGATTGTGTGCAGGGACATGTGCTTTGATGATCCACTTTTGGTACTTTTGACGAGACCCGTGATCCCATGTTCCCGTGTACCCGGTTCTATCAAAACTATTGTGATTCATACTTGTATATAAATAAAACGAATATATGTAATCACTTTAGTTGTCCTCTCCTTAGCTCGATTTTAAACAACAGACTCAATGTCCTAAGTGTAGGGGAGTTTAGTCTCCCACATGCTTAAACATTGAGGACAATGTTTATATTAAGTGTAGGGGGGACTTCTATCGAATTTTAGTGGCCTTTTCCATGAATTTGACCCCATTTTACCGGAAAATGTTAAAAAAATTTCAACGTTTTTCAAATTTTTGATCTATTTTGGCCTAGCAGTATTTTTATTTATTTTCTTTCCTTTTATTATCGCATCAGAATAATTTCCGTTTCAAGAATAAAGTTAAAAAATAAATAAATAAATAAAATGGTTTTAATAAGTTTAGATGTCTTTGATATATTAGGCCCGTCGTGAATATTTTGACTCAACCCGAGTTTACTTATCTAAGTTTACTCTAGCTAGTATCATTAACCATATGGACCTTAATTGGTTTATTAGGCTAAGCATCCACGAGTCTCATTCCTTGAGATTTTAAATTGTGGAGAACGAGAGATGATAGAGTTAATTATAAGTTTGGTATTCTTTCATTAACTTATGTGAGTTAGTTATGAGCTTTTTCTCCCATCACTTGTTAATAAATATATTTGCAATAAATAAGGTTGTACGATTTAAAAGGTTACTTAGCTTCTAGCACAAGATCGTTTAAAAGTTGCTCGGTATTAATTAGAGTTCATAGCCAAGGCATAACTTATTGAAACGGGACGCGAAGATTGGCTTATCCAAAAAGGCCCTAACAAGGCATGAGGATACCCGAGTCCAAAAAGGCCCTCACAAAGCATGAGGATTCACTTTTTGCTAAAGATCCTAAGATGATGTGAAGATCATTAATCCAAATCAATATGAAGGATCAAGACACACGACGAGAAGCAATTACTCCCCTAAAGATCATGGAGAAGTCTATCCAAAAAGACCCTAACAAGGTATGAGGATAAATAGATCCAAGTCCGAAAAGGAGGCGGATCGTTGTATATCAAAATCCTAAATAAAGAAGAGGATAAATGAAGAAGTCGTGGTCAACGTTTGAAGCATCTTTCACTCCTTATGAAGATGTATACCAAAATGAAGAGAAGACCATAATTTCAAGATCGTCTCTCAAGATTTGAAGTTTGAAGTACAAGCCAAATATCGGTCCGAGAAAGGTCTCAAATCGTGAAACGAGTTATGCCAAGATATGAACTTTTTGAGGTTTCGAGAAGCAGTTTTAAAAGATTTTGTCCTTTAGCTAACTATTGATTAAATCGTCCCACTTTGTTTTCGGCCTAAATAAATTATCAAAATAAGTCAAAAATGCATCCTCGTGATCATTCAAGACAAAAATAAAATACAAGAGATACACCGTAGGAATAAGGGGGTCTAAGTAATTAACTAAACCACATGAGTAGGTGTTAGTTGTGCTAACTTGTAATAACAATGATCTCGTTTTTAAGCTTGGTATGGGGAACATAAAACTTGAGGGTGATTAATATTCATGACACCTAAGCCCTAATCTAAGTCTTAGATTTCTTTACGAGTTTCTTCCATCAAAATAATTTTCAAGTAATAAATCAATTAACTTTTGTCTCCTTTAAGTTTGTATCTTTTATTTGTGTTAGTAGTAGTAATAATAATAAAGGCCGAGATGGATTGATTATGAGAAAAATGTATCTTTATGCTTTGAAATAATGCATTGCATGGGGTCATTGCAATGGTCAAGTGTAGGGGATATAATAAGTGTGTAAACACTTATCCTTTTGCCACTAAAATCAAGGAAAAACAAGACCTAATCATGTGTTTTATATCATAAAAGTCGGAATTACGCGTGGTTTTGTGTTCTTGTGTTAAAATAGGTACAAATGATCAAAAGAAGAGAAAACACGGGATTTCATGGTCAAATGTCCAAGAAAGAGTCAAGACAAAGATCAAAAGACCAAAAGTGTGCCGACAATCACGGAAACCGGTTAAACCGACACGAGTTTGAAGAAATGGCGAATTCAAGTTCGAGTTTTAGCGGATTTAATTTTTATGGAGATTAACGGGCTTATGGGTCCCACTTGTGATTAATGGGCCCCAAAAGCCCATTTATGTGGATAAAATGATTATCTTTGGAAAAGAAGAGCCCATTAAGCCCATTTGGCTATTTACAACATACGGATACAAGGATTTGGGCCACAAGCCAATATTAAACAATGGGAGTCAAGGATTTGGGCCACTAGCCCAACAAACAAAATACGAATTGTTTTGCAAGTTTTAACTTTGGCAATTTACTTTTGAAACGGTCAACCCATTTCTTTGTCCCAGTCAAACTCCCCAAACGCCCCATCCCTTATCTCCCCACGTGTTATCCACCCACCAACAACCTAATAAATAAACAAAAAAAAAATTACCCCATCCCATTTACACACTTATTTACGTTACAAACGAGAGTTTCTCTCACTACCCTTTCTTCCCCAAATATCACGCAGCAAACACAAACCCTAATTTAAATCCAGTAAAAATTAACAATGTAAAAATTGGGGGTTTTACCCAATTCGTGTGATTCACACGGATTGGGATTAAATCCCCCAATTTTTCGGATCATCCACTCATCCTCTCCTCCATACGTGGCCAAATCATGAGGTTTGATTGGCTAGGCCACGTCCATATTTAAAACCCCCCAATAAAAGCATGCCACCTCACCTTGCAACAAACACAACTAGCACACATCTTGCCACGAGGGCAATCCGTGGCTACAAGGCAGATTCTCCACCGTTTGATCATAAGAGAAGAAAGAGAAGGAAGATTAGCGGCCCAGATTCTTCACCGTGGTCACCAAGGAAGACCTAGAAGGTTCGGGGGATCCCTATAAAAACCCCCTTTATCATGTATTTGTTCATGCTTTTCTTTATTTATTTAATTTTCAGAAAAATTAGTTGATAGGTTTTAATCTTGTAATTTTCAATTTCCAGTATTGTAATTTTTGATTTGAATTAATGAAAAATTAAGTTTGTTTTAATTCTGTCTCAATCTTAATTTCCAGTACTGTTTGTTTCTTTTTAATCTATTTAAAAAAGTTGTTGTTAGTGCTCTCGTTTTGATTATGATATATATTAAAAAATATATATATATATATATATATATATATATATAAAGGAAAGTGAATTATTTCCCCCACTGGGAAATATAAAATAAGAAAAAGGTTATTGTTCGTCTGTCTATTGTCACTGTTCGAGACGAAGAGTTGTTCGATTTTTTTTTGGTTCGTTTGGTTTCGAAAAATGTTGATGTTGTTGACGAGTAACGGAGGTGTTTGATTTTGGTTTAAGCTCGCTCAGCGCGACGCTTCTTCTCAACGGTTTCGACAAATAGGTTTAATCATTTTTCTCATTTAATTTTTAGTAGATTAATATTAGTATTCTGATTAGTTTAAGGCTGTTTGGATCTGCTATTGTGTTTACTGCTTATTGAGAGTATTTTGGATTGTGATTTATTGATTTATATTTAGTCAGTATAGTTTAAGTTGGATCAGCAATTTAGCATTGTGCATTACAGCTTATTCGGTTTAGCTTATGTTATGTAGCTTATTTGTTCAGTTTTTAAATCATGCTTATTGGTTTTGAATGTTTAGTCTGGATTTGCTTATTGAAGTTTTGTTTAGTTTATTAGGTTTCGGCTTATTTGTGGTTTAGGTATTGCTTATTGTCACCATATTGCTTATTTGGGTTTTCGGCTATTTGCTTATTAGGATAATCTATTTAGCTTGCTTATTTTGATATTCAGCTAGTTGACTGTTTGGTTTTGGTTTTCAGCTTATGTTTGCTTAATTGATTCCTGCTTATTGTGTCTTGTATAGCTTAACTGCCTATTCTGCTTATTGTTTGGCTTGGCTTATTTGACTGTTTATATGCTTATTTCACTTTACTGCTTAAAAGAAAACTGAACCAATTGTTCAGTTTTTGACTCTCTGTCCAATAATCAAGTTCCAATAAAAAGATCAAAAATATTAGCAAAACTTTGCTACTGCCTAGATTCAAACCCTGGACCTCCTGTCCAGGGGCCAAACGCCTCAACCGTTGTGCTAGTACCTTTCTTTATGTTTTGTTCCCATCTATTTCTTTAATATAGCTTATTTTTAGGATAGGTAGTTTTAAAGTGTAATTAGTTTTAATCGTTTTAAAGTTTGTTATTAATTAATATTTACTTTAATCAGATTTTTAAATAGATATAAAAAGAAAAAAAATAATAAAAAAAAATAATATAGTTTTAATTTTTAATTACTATTATAAATTCTAAATTATATTTCTTTTAAAAGTTTAGTTTTAAAAATTTAGTTAGTAGATTTTAATATAAAAAAAAGTACTAGTTTAAAATATTAGTTTAAGTTTTATTTAATACAAATTATTTTTTTCAAATTAAATAGATTCGTTTATAATAGATTAGATTAAAAGTTTTTATTTCATTTAAATAGTTTAAAATTTAGTTTATTAAAGTTAATTAGATTTGTTTAATCATTTTAATTAGTTTTTAAAATAGATTTCTTATAATAGTATTTAATTATATAATTTTTAGTTAGATTAAAAATACCAAAAAGAGATTTTACCAAAAACAAGTTAAGTTGAAACGTAAAACCGGAAATCAAATTCGAGTCGAATCGAGGAAAAACGAACATTAAAAAGGATTAAAAATCCTAGTTTCACTCCCCATCGAGCTGGAACATAAGGCGCACTGGGCCTTGAAGTGGGCTAACTTCGACATCAACAAAGCCGGTGATCATCGCAAGATTCCACTCAACGAGCTCAACGAACTGAGGAATGAAGCTTACGAGAACTCACTGATCTACAAGGAGAAGACCAAGATTATTCATGACGCAAGGATTATGAACCGAGAGTTCCACGTTGGTGATCAATTCTTACTTTTTAACTCTCGGTTGAAGATCTTCTCTGGCAAGTTGAAGAGCCGCTGGTCTGGTCCATTCACCGTCACCAAAGTCTTTCCATATGGGACCATTGAGCTTTCTCAGCCAAATGGGCCCAATTTCAAGGTGAATGGCCAGCGTTTGAAGCTGTACTTTGGTGAGGACATCTATCAAGAGATGATTCCATCCCTCACCACGTTCCCCATGAACTAAATTGGGTCGAGTCATGCTCGTGACTCGGTGAACAAAAACAAGCGCTTCTCGGGAGGCAACCCGTGATCTATCCTTTCCTGCTTTCATAATAAGTGTAGGGGGAGCCCCGTATGTGTTTGTTGTCTTGTTTCTTGTGCTGTGCAGGGATTAAAGCTTCAAAGATCCACCTTGATGACTTTTGACGAACCGTGATACCGTGTTCCCATCTTCCCGGTTCTATCCTAAACTCGCGTGATTCAATATTTCATATCTTATATGTTCACATTGAATTCACTTTAGTTGTTCTTTCCTTAGCAAGCTTTAAACAAAAGTGCACAATGTCCTAAGTGTAGGGGAGTTTACTCCCACATGCTTAAACATTGAGGACAATGTTTATATCAAGTGTAGGGGGGACTTCTATCGAAGTAAGTAGTCTTTTCCTTGCATTTGCCCTCATTTTAACCGGAAAATTTGATTTTTTCGACATTTTTCAAAAATTTTAATCTATTTCGGCCTAGTTGTATAGTTGTATTTTCCTTTATTATGTTATTTTCTTGCCTTGCTAGAATAAATTTTTAATAAAGTGGTTTTAAATTTTTCTTAGTCATGAATATTTTGACTCAGCCCGAGTTTACTTATCTAAGTTTACTCTAGCTAGTATCCTTAACGTGTTTAAGTCAAGTTTTGCTAGGCTTTTATATAGGGGGCTATAAAACGCGAAAGTCTTAACTCTCACGGATTAAGAACAAGAACTTTTTGCAAGTTCCTGTAATTGATCCTAGAGAGTTGTTTATTAAGGGAACTTTAAAATGCGATTTCTAAGCTTGAAAAAGTCTAAGAATTTGCAAGATCCTATAGGGGACTCGAAAAACCCAAAACTTTGATTTAATAGGCTAAGCATCCACGAGTCTCATTCCTTGAGATTTTAAACTGTGGAGGACGAGAAATGATAGAGTCAATTATAAGTTCGGTATTCTTTCGTGAATTTATGTGAGTTAATTATAAGCCTATTCTCCCTTCGCTTGTTAATAAATGTATCTGCAATAAATAAGGTTGTACGATTTAAAAGGTTACTTAGCTTCTAGCCCAAGATCGTTTAAAAGTTGCTCGGTACGGATTAGAGTTCATAGCCAAGGCATAACTTGTTGAAGCGGGATGCGAAGATTGGCGAGTCCGAAAAGGCCCTAACAAGGCATGAGGGCTACATTTTGTTGCTAAAGATCCAAAAGTGATGTGAAGAGTCATTTATCGAAAATCAATATGAAGGATCGAGACACACGACGAAAAGCAAATACTCCCCTAAAGATCATGGAGAAGTCTATCCAAAAAGGCCCTAACAAGGTATGACGATAAATAGATCCAAGTCCTAAAAGGAGGCGGATCGTTGTATATCAAAGTCCAAAATAAAGATTGGAGAAAAATGAAGAAGTCGTGGTCCAAATATGAAGAATCTCTCAAAACTTCAAGTGAACAAATTCCTATTATGAAGAGAAGACCATTATTTCATGAACGTCTCTCAAGATTCGAAGTATGAAGTCGCTGCCAAATATCGGTCCGAGAAAGGTCTCAAATCGTGAAGCGAGTTATGCCAAGATATGAACTTTATGAGGTCCCGAGAAGCAGTTTTAAAAGATTGTGTCCTTTAGCTAACTATTGATTAAATCGTTCACTTTATTTTCGGCCTAAATAACTATCAAAATAAGTCAAACAATGCATCTTCGTGATCATTCAAGACAAAAATAAAATATAAGAGATACACCTAGGAATAAGGGAGTCTAAGTGAATAATTGGCCCACATGAATTCGTGTTAGTTTACTAACTTATAATAACAATGATCTCGTTTTTAAGCTTGGTATGGGGAACGTGAAACTTGAGGATGATAAACGTTCATGACAGCCAAAACCCAATGTAAGTGTTTGATTTCTTTATTTGTTTTTATCTTTTTATGATTAGCATTTAATAAGGGCCAAGGTGGGTTATTTATGATGGAGAATGTAAACCGTGCTTTAAAATTAATGCACTGCATGAGGGCATTGCAATGGTCAAGTGTAGGGGATTTAATAAGTGTGAAAACACTTATCCTTTTACCACTTATTTCCAATAATAAACAAGACCAAAACGTGTATTTTATGTCGTAAAAGTCGGAATTATGCGTGGTTTGTGTTTTTATTGTGTTTTAGGACCAAAAGATGAAAAAGGAAGAAAACACGGGCTTTCACGGGCTTTTATCGAAGAAAACGGGAAAAGACGAAGTCAAAAGATCAAGAGTGCTTAAAGAACGGATGTCCAAGACCTATTCTGAAGATTTATCGAAGAACAAGTCTAAAGACGGAAGTTTAATGAAGTCGAAGAACTCGAGTCTAAATAAATGAAGAAATGTTAAGACGAGTTTAATTAATCCCGAGACGACATCGAGAAAGACAAATGAATTAAATCGAGTCGAGAAGAAAAGAAAGAAGGAAGCACCACACATGCACTTTCCACTTCCCTATAAATACCCTCCTAATCACATTAGGAGGGGGTTAGCTAGTTTTTATTTTTAAGTCTTCTTTCTAGTTTTTAGAGAGAGAAAGTTCTAAACTTTCTCTCACTAAGTTTTTCATATTTCTTTTAAGCTTTCATTAATCTTTGTAATTGAGTTTCTTTAATCAAAAAGTTTTAAGTTCAAGCTTTGTGTTCTTTAATCTCCTTCTACATTTCTTGGTTACTTTATCTTTGATCCGAATTGCATATCTCATTCGTATGATTTGATGTTTTCGTGATTAAAGGATTAATCTTTTTTGTTTGCACGTAAGCTCCTACACGTATAAGTTGTAAGCTTTTAATGCTTATTGGCTTATTCATGTCTTAGCTTATTGGTTTTCAGATTTCTCAAAGGATTTAGTCATTTCAAAGTTCATTTCATAAAGTTTATAATCTTTTATGTTTTAGAAGTGGTCGAATCTAAGCTTTTTGGAATTGTTTAAGGTTCGGCTAGGATAGCTTATTGTATCAGCTTATTGAGTTTTAAACTTGCCACCATTTTCGGATTAATCTTGTGTTCATCGCAATATTTTTGTGAGACCCCCAAAATCTGACATGGAACAACTAGGCAACGAGGGGGTAACACGTCATAGTACAAGAAACAATGAATTACAGTTCATACAAAGCTGACGAAATAAAAACATGTACATTACATCATAAAAGGTCAGAGTTTTTAAACATAGGTCCTAGAGTTTTAAAAGCGAAAAATTATATTATTTCGTCTCGATTTATAACAATAAGTTGCCCAAAAGATTTAATAAACTTCTGATAGTTTATATAAAACAAATCTTTCAAAAGCATCACAGAAATCTCCAAGCTGCGATAATATCCTGCGGGCTCCCATCCAAGCAAAGCTAAGTGATAATACCTGAGATTAAACATGTAAATTCGTCAACATAAAGTTGAGTGATATTCATAGGTTTAGCAGTAAAGGTGTGGAACACACGCATTCTTTTGTAAAACAAGTAAATAGAGAAAATGGTTATGATCATTAAACATAGTCTGAAACCAATATTATTGCTGTTTAGTTTATGAACCGAAGCTTAACTCAAAGTAAGTTCCTCTAGGGAGTATTCAGCCTAAATACTCAAGTATAAACAAATGTAAGTGCGTCAAGGTAATCGGGACGGGGATTGTCAATCCCGATGGATCCACCCACAACATTCGCGCTTAGCGCAAAGCATACGGGACAATTAACGGTTCATGATCAAGAGAGGAAACTTAAAGCTATTAACTATAAGCAATAATATCAATGAAAACTGTTGGAAAGCATACAAGTCTGAATAGCATACAAGTTCTGAATAGCATACAGTTTTTAAATGGACGTGTTCCACCATGTGAAATCTCACCCCGCGTTTAGAAACAATGTACAAGTAGTAAAAGGGGATATGAACTCAACTTTAGTAAGTAATCACAAGGTAAAAGGTGCTGAGCAAAAAGAAGTCTTCACGGACCTATGCAATGGTGACGCGTAATAAGAATGCGTTCAATGAAGCAATAACGTTTTAGAAGTGGTGGGACATAGTATGACTAGGTAACTTGCGTGCGATGGCGAGACCTAAGCTTAAGTTAAAATTTTGACCCAACACCTTGAACCTACTGTAATAACCTAATATCAACCTTGTATGATGGTCCAAGTATTTATGTGTGGGTTTCGAACACGTTTAAGACTCGGTTTGAAAAATCCAAAACAAGGGACTGCATTCAGTTTTCTGAAAAAGGCTGTGAATATTTGGTCATATCTAAAAATTTATAATAGTACAGGAGTTGAAATTTATTGACATGTATAGGTATTTCTCTTACCTTTAAAAGTTGGGAAAGAACAGCCCTAGAACTATTTTCAATCAACGGGAAATGCACTTTTAGTGACAGACTATCAAAACAGAAAGTTGTAAACGTCTTTCGTACCTTACGGTAGATTAAGCATAAATCCCAATCGGTAAAAGATTTTGACACGAAACCAAAAAGATAAGTTTTATTATATTTGTAGCTACTGTAAAAAGTCATAAAATCATAAATTAATCCTTTTTACCCAAGTTAATTTACCCACGTTTTAAGCATAACATTCAGATTTGACCTAGTTTAGTAAAACGACCGTTTCGGGCTCATCCGGACACTTCTCGTTTCCATCCAACTCAACACATACTAATCACATCAGTGGGTATCCATTTTTCAAATAAAAACAAGGTCATATGTTTAAGAAAATTTTGCCATGACCTGTTTGTTTCTGTGGTGATTTCCATACTACAAAAACGACTCCATTTAGCTACCTAACCTCAATCAAGCAACACTTAGGCTATACCAAATCGCCACGCAAGTGTCCTAAGTCCTAATATGCCCTAAGTATCTATAATCTCAGTGGGTTTCACCCAAGGAATTCAAAATCCATGAATAAAAGAATCAAAGTACTAGTAACATCAAAACTAAAATGCTAGGAGTGACTATACCTTCATAACATGTAGGAATTAATCCAAACACGCAAATTAAACAATTCCTCCTCCTCGATCCTTAGAAATTTCGTGGCCCTTAGCCACGTGTTAAGTCAATCACGGTACTCAGCAACTGAGTAGAAACAATGTAGTGAGACGATCACCGACGATATGGATGCCCGGGGAAAACACGAAAACCGCAACCTATCACAATAAGGCGCGCGTTAAGACTCGAACTCAATATCGATATATATACCAAATATAAAATGACTCAAATGTTTTCAAAGTATACACGTTTCAAAACCATTGACACGAATCAAATGAATTCATACTACCCATTATTCCAATACTACACGTTAAAACACTTGGACACTTGAAAATGACCCGTCATACGACGCCAAGTCAACGCAAGTCAAACTATCCTTTACCCTTATTTGGACCAGTAGCTAAGTCATTTATATAATGACTAAGCACTTGAGTAAGTCACCATGTCCGATGGTGAACACTCAAACTCACGCAACACAAGCATTGAACCACGTGTCCAAAATAAAAATCAGCAAGTACACCCCGAATGTACACACCGATCTACCCTATCTAGACTTATCTGTTTAACATGAAAAATGGTGTCAAGGTCACTTATAACCTGTATAAGACCTCACCAAAATTTGAGCTAAAGTTCACACTTTAAAATCCATCAGCTCGACGCTTTACTCGACTCCAAATTTTAGGACAGATTTGTGCACTTGTTTTGTAACACCGTTTGGACCACTTTAAAAATACTATCTCGACAATCCGTCTTTTGAAAACACTACTAGACTCATCAAACTCAGTTTGTAAACTTTGAAAATCAGTAGATACATTTATCTAACCAAGCCTAAAGTCCCCGAGAGTCGACCCAAAATCAGCCACAATTTCGGATTGCGCCGACTTGCGTCTCCCGGTACACGAAAACTAAAACTAGCATAACTTTTGACTCGTAATGAGTTAGAAGCTCTATCTTATACCGAAACGAGCGTCTCGGAAAACTCTACAATAATATCAAATAATATCAGCCTTTCACAGACCTTAAACCCACGAAACATACTGTTTAAGGCTGTTGTCCCAAATTAGCTTTTTAGAAAACATGACAAATCTATTTTTCACTCAAAACCAATCATTCCCATACCCCTAGGATCACTATACTATTATATCCATCAACCAAACACTCCTAAAAACACTTGTATGAAAAATCTAACAAAAATCAAAGATTAAAAACAAGACTTTTAAGGATCAAAACATGATAATCTTACCAAATATAACATATGCAAGATGATTAGAACATCACCAACCATAAAATCATCAAAACTTCAAAAGTTGATGCATGTGTACAAATTTTGTACCAAAAGAAGCACCTTAAAATTATAAGAAGTGGTCTTAATTTTGTTTTGGCTAAATAATAATGGATGATGATGAAAATTAGGTTTTTTTTTTTTTTTTTTTTTTTTTTTTTTTTTGGGTCTCACGGCAAGAAAGGGGGTGAGGGTTTGTGTTTGTGTTTTTTTTTTTAATGATGTGTATGTGTATTTTAGTGGAAGATTTTTGGTTTAAATATGCTAGTTAGGTATAAGGGTTATAGTTGTCAAGTATAAAACTTTAGGACTAGAAAATAAATACTAGTTTAAAGGGTAGAAAATGGTTATTGGTAAATATTAAAAATATTTACGGGGCTCGGGTTTCGTAAAAATACTTTTTTTTAAAGTTACAACGCATCATAAAAATGATTATACGATTTCCCGACATGACTTAATACGTAATTAAAACAAAATCGTCGAAAATATTAATTATCGAAATAATCGATAAATAAACGTAAACTTTTGGGCATCCGTCGGTATCGCGATCGCTAGGAGTTTTCGTTGTACATTGATTTTGAATAAACTCGTTATAAAACGCACGCGGGTGATTTTAAATCAAAAACTTTGATTTAAATTAAATATGAAAAAATAAAAAAATAAAAAATAAATTTTTTATAATTCCATATGAAGCATTGTCAATGAACAAAATAATACTTAAAAGTATAATTTAAAAATCTCAGGATTTACATATAAAGTATTCAAGAAAACGTAATACATTGGAAAATTCAAGAAGCACGAATAAAAAGAATAAAATAATGTTGGGAAAGTACGGGTTCTCACAGTCTTCCCCCCTAAAGGAACTCTGGTCCCCAGAGTTCTCCTGAAAACAGTAGAAGATGCAAACAAGAGGAGGTACAAAGTGTAGAACAAAATTCATTGCTTCCCAGGTAAACTTCCGTACCATGACGAATCTTAACGGTTAGAATTCACTATGCTTCAGTTTCTTAACTCCTTTTCGTATAACTTTTCAGTCTTGGATTAGGATAACGATCTTTCAATACGGAGATATATTGAGAGATAGAGTTGTTGGAAATACGTGCGATAAACTAACAAGAATGAACACAAGAATCGCTTAAACAGGCAAAGTGCGATAAAATGAACCAAGATTGTAAATCAACAAGGGGTCGCAAATCGTGCAACTGTAAAACGTGAAAATCTTAAAACGTAATAATCCAGTCACAAGCGAAATAGAAGGGAAAAGAAAATGAATAGCATATGATCATTTAAAATACAAGTTGTCTTAATCAGTTGTCTAGCATTTTGGGATTACTTTAAAAAACTCAGTTTAAATATTTTCTTAATTAAAAGAAAAGTTTACCAGATGTAGTGATTTAAAAATCAAATATATAAAATGAGTGGGTAACAGTTGTCAAATCTTTTTCTTGATCAGGACTTCAAAGTAAAAGTAGAACAGTTCAAAATAGTTATCCTGATCGGCTTAAGAACTTTTGGATGACTGCATGAAATTATTGTTAAAACCTCAGGTTTATCGTTACCATTAGAAAAATCAGTTTTTTTTCCAAGTTATTTTTAATCATTGTTAGAAATTATAAATTATTTTAAATAATTTCATTAGGTTGACAATAAAGTATGATATAATCAAATACTTTAAAAGATACAGCTTGATATCCTTTGAAACATTAGGTAAATTTACCAAAGAGGATATATAGATTTGATACTTAACTTGAAACAGTTATTTTGGTAATTTAAACATTTGATAAAATGTATAAAATGTTCTTAAAAATTAATAATAATTTTTTTTTAGAAATTTAAGAAAGTGTTTAAGATATCAAACGATAAACACATAACAGTTTCTGGTTTTCAAAAGGTGACAAGACAACAACGAATGTGAATCATATAAAGGTCAACAATCTGTATGCGAGCAATATACAAAGGAATAAGACGGAAGTCGTATCAATTCTTAACAAACGTGGTAGAATAGTCGCGTCAATAATGAAAATAATAAGAAACAAGGATTATAGCAAGATTAATTCACGAGTGCGGTTGGCGTCACCAATAACGGCTTATTAAGTTCTCGGTGGTCGAAATACGATCGAAAGGGAAAAGCCACACAACGATTTTTCGAATCAAAGAAAATTCTTAAGAAGTCAACTGAGAGAAGTTCCAGTAAGATGAACAACATTAGCAATGAAAGGCGAAATCAACACATGATTCACACGAATGAAATTTCAAGACGATAGTATCTTAACAAATATCATGGCAATTACATGTAATCATCGTTCACGTCCAGTTATAAATCACTAATCACGTCCAGAGACGTTTCGAAGGTCTACTAAAATAGATAGAGATGGTCAATCGATGTAGGATCATAGCAACGTTGAAACTTTCAAGTCGGGTATCAATGGTAAGAAATTAGGCAAATGGTAACGAAAATCGTATCATGAGGATGATGAGGTAACAGGTAAAACAAAGGTCGTTGAGTAAGGAAATATGTGCTCGAGGCATGTACTTAGTTCAAGAAAAGATAATGGTTCATATGTGTATGTTGCAAACTGTTGCTACTCGCATAAGATGTAAAAGTTTTCAAAACTTTATATTTATCTAACTTTTTAAGAAACATAATTAAAAAGTTGATTCTTGGTTAAATATTTAAGGTGACTATTATTTGGCCTTGCATGGCTCCTTCTAAATTAGGCATAGGTGATCAGGCCATGCATAATTTAGGACTAGCAATGCGATGCTCAGCTTCGTCAACCAATATTACATATCATATGATTTAAAATATGCATATAATGCCATTTGTAAAACAGGAATCAAAATAGTTTATGAAAAATTTTCGCATATCAGTTACTGGCTAACTGTTTTAAATCGACAATTCGTATAGTTACAAGGGTTCTTTATAAGACCGTATTAGAACAATTTGTGAAAATACATTGTAAAATTAATATAAATTAATTTTATAAGATAACCTTCAAGTATTTTGTAAAGTCCAAGTGGAACTTATGTAAAATGATTCGCAAACAATACCAGTTTGAGTTGTATGGTAACATGACAATAGTTTATAAAGTAGCGAGTGGGTTACAAGAGGGAAATAAGGAGTAGTTCAAGACAACCAATAAAACGGTTACAAGGTGATTAGGTTTCAAGAGGTTTAGCCGAAATCGTCAGGAGACACGTGTCAAGATGATAACAAACAATATGAAAGCAAGATCTTCAAATCTCGATCCAATTCAGTGGTACGATCAAAGCAATGAAAGAAAATGTAGAATGACAAATAAGTCATAGATAAAAGAAAGGATAAAGGAATCCGTATGTGCACAGCGTGATTTATTTGACAAGATACACTTTTAAGAAAGTAGGATATCAGTTAACAAATAGTACAATCACTTCGAAAAGTTTCTATATTAGGAAGTTACCGAATTTCAAAAGTTCAAGATCTAGGTACATGTATGACCGAACTCAAAGTTACTATTCTATTCTTTTCAAACACAATCATTGTTTTTAGTTTACAAAATATCATTAGTTAAAGTTTTACGAGCTCAAACGAACTCAAAAACGCTTCAATCCATGTTTTTTTAACTTTTATTAGTTTTGACCTTTGGGTTTGACTAGACCAATTAACTCACTAAACGATATTCTAAGACGCAAAGTCTAATGCATTTCGATATAAAACAATGTTTTGAACAACTTTCTAGTTTTACCCGAGACTTGAAATGGAATAAAAATGGACGAAAATGCCCTTGCATTAAATCTGTTAACAAAATGATATTTTAGCATTATTCAAAAAATAACTTCTTAGATTTTACAATCTCAAATGAGCGTAACTTGCTCGATTTTAAAGTTTACTGGTCAAATTTTATGTCCTAAACGGACGTCTCAACATGTAGAAATATATATATTTTTATGTCTAAAGTTATAAAAATATTTTCTCGACACTGTTAAACTTCCTGTAAAGTTTCTGTACAAAGTATATTTTTCGACACAGCTTGAAATTAAATCCAAATTTCATGATAACTCAAAATTAATGTACACATAGGACTTGTGGATTCCAAAAAGACGAAAGAAGGTAAACTGTATAATTAGTCATGTAAAGAAAACACAGTATTAAAAGGTTCAAGAATACCAACGATAATCGGAGACATAAAAAAAAGACGCACATCATCCGTGTCTTCGGCTGCAAGATGCAATGCAGAAAGGTCTCTTGGTGGCATGATTTCCAAAATCACAAGATATATCGAGAAAGAAACGGGACAATAACAAGTGGCATTCCTGGAGCGAGGAGGTTCAATGAAAAGGGAGGATACAAGTAGGATCGTATTCCAAACAATCATCACATAATAAAATGACGATTATGTGTTCAAGGTACAACGGATGTTCTAAGTTGAAAATCGAAACGTATAATGGTCAATGAAGTAAGATGTAATCCATGTACAAGTGTCGCGTAAAACGGTGGCGTAAAGGTAAATCAAGATTATGAAAACCCACAATATTATTCAGCACTGATTCAACGAATTCTTCGAGATGTGAGACTCACACGATGTCCTTTAGTCTTTCTGGGAGACACATTGAGCTACACAATGGTCTATAGACTAGACATTCAATTATGAATGGTCAGAAAGAAAATCTGTGTATCTAAGTAGATATTTTGAGGGAAATAAACAATGAAAGCAACACACACGGTAGTAGAATGAAAATCAGAAGTTCATCAAAAACAACACTTATTCAATCCCGAACAATGGTATCGCGAGAGTATGCACAACACGTATCAGCGAGTCAAGAAAAAAAACCAGACGGTTCAAACCGAACGAGCATATAAATTCAGTCGTATCACGCATAAATGAAATAGCAATAGTACTCAGAAAAATGAGTATGAAAATTCGGCAGCATACGCGCTCTGAATACAAGTATGTAACGTCATAACGATATAATATCATTGCAATAAGATCAATTCACAAGAACAAGAATTTAAGAAATACAGTATAGGCAGATGTAATCACAGTAACATTCAATGATAATTCATGAAGCACATAAGCTTTGAAAAGACATAGTAATTATCGTCATTAGCGTAAAGTAATATTTCAAAATGAAATCAAGAGATGAAATACTACAACGATAATTAAAAGTAAATAATAAGGATTAGAGAGTTACGCGCGAAGATATCGAACAACAATGGCAAATTCTGTGTTTGACACTTAGAAACAATAAAATATTTGAACTTTCGGTTATAGACTAAGTTTTGAAAAACGACTCAGTTCCCTATAACCATCGCTCTGATACCAATCTGTGAGACCCCCGAAATCTGACATGGAACAACTAGGCAACGAGGGCGTAACACGTCATAGTACAAGAAACAATGAATTACAGTTCATACAAAGCTGACGAAATAAAAACATGTACATTACATCATAAAAGGTCAGAGTTTTTAAACATAGGTCCCAGAGTTTTAAAAGCGGAAAATTATATTATTTCGTCTCGATTTATAACAATAAGTTGCCCAAAAGATTTAATAAACTTCTGATAGTTTATATAAAACAAATCTTTCAAAAGCATCACATAAATCTCCAAGCTGCGATAATATCCTGCGGGCTCCCATCCAAGCAAAGCTAAGTGATAATACCTGAGATTAAACATGTAAATTCGTCAACATAAAGTTGAGTGATATTCATAGGTTTAGCAGTAAAGGTGTGGAACACAAGCATTCTTTTGTAAAACAAGTAAATAGAGAAAATGGTTATGATCATTAACCATAGTCTGAAACTAATATTATTGTTGTTTAGTTAATGAACCGAAGCTTAACTCAAAGTAAGTTCCTCTAGGGAGTATTAATGTATGAGATTTTACTAGTTGAAAAAGTTCGTTTTCTCGGTATCTTCTCGAATTGATTTCCGGTTAATTGTGTGAGATTAGTTGTTCTTGGTGAAAACAATGTTTTTGGATTTGGTAAAATAAATGTGCAAGACTTAAAAATAAATGACGAGAAATTAAAACTAAAACTAGTTTAAACGTAAACGGTGCAATATTTAAAGCTTGAAAAGTAAATGACGAGAAATTAAAACTAAAACTAGTTTAAAATGAACTAGTTAAATAAAAACACAGGATGAAATTAAAATGAACTTAAAAATAAAACGAGAAAAATTGGCACTTAAACTAAAACAAAATATCAAAACAAATCAAAGGCATCCAATCGGAATACACCCGATCGGAATCCAATAGGAATCCGATCGGAATGTACCCATCGGAAAAACGCTAATCGGAATACAAAGAAGGGAAGTGATCGGAATGTAAGGGGTCCAATCGGAATAATGGTAGAAACAAGACATGATCGGAATGTTAGGAACAAGGCTATTATCGGAATACATCAAAAACTTTCATAAATCGGAATATCTGAAACTTGCATCAATCGGAATATATAAAATGGACAAATCGGAATATGGAAAAACAGAACAATCGGAATACCCTAACACCCACCGTCGGAATGTGAGACTATCACCAATCTGAATGTTAAAACCCTTTTCCGATCGGTCGATCGGAATAAGGGGGTCTTTGGTCGGAAAACTCAATCGGAAAAGGGCTTTGCCCTTTCCGAAATTGGTGCTAAACCGAGGCTAAAAGCAAGGAGATAAGCTTATTGAATAAGCTAACTCCCAAAACTAACTCGAATCCAATAAAATACTGATCAAATAAGCACTTAAAAACAACTTATCAAACTTAAAATCAACAAACTTTTAAAATCAAAACATAAAAAGATAAACTTTTTAGGCGCGAAAACATGAATGAACAACACGGATCAAATGTAAATCGCACCAAAAGCAAACAAGAATCAAGAAAGGAAGATGAGAGATTAAGACAAGAAAAGTAAAGATTAAAGATTAAAGAACAAATGATGAAAACTCACTTGAAAATTAAATAATTAAAAGTGCATAACATTTAATTAAAGTGAAAGAAATGAAATGACAAGAAATGAAAATGGTGGAAGAGTGGTTTGTCAAGCCACCAACAACTCTCAACAAATGAGGTTGGTTGGTATTTATAGGGAGATTAGGGAGGAGCTTAGGAAGCTTCCTCCCTCTTTCTTCTTTCTCTTAATTGCGCACTTAGGTCCTTGATCTCTTTAATCTTTTGCTAGTCTTCTTAATACTTGGACTTTGTCTTGGGATTTCTTCAAACTCGTCTTGTATTTTCTTCATAAATAAGACTCGAGTTCTTTGGCTTTTTAGTAAACTTCCGTCTTTTGACTTTTTCTTCAATAAATCTTCAGAATTGGTCTTGGACTTCCGTTCTTTTTACACTTTTGATCTTTCGACTTCAACTTTCGTCTTTTTCTTCGATAAAAGCTCGTGAATGCCGTGTTTTCCCCACTTTTCACCTTTTCGTCCTAAATTACAACAAAAACACAAACCACGCATAATTCCGACATAAATGACATAAAATACACGTTTTGGCTCGGTTATTATTGTAATTAAGTGGTAAAAAGGATGGGTGTTTTCACACCTATCAAATCCCCTACACTTAACCATTTGCAATGTCCTCATGCAATGCATTAGTTACAAAGCAAGATTACATTTTCCATCATAATCAATCCACGTTGGCCTTTATTAAAGACATAGAAAATTATAAACATACAAAGTAAAGAAATCAAAAACATACCTTGGGTTTTGAAAATGTCGTGAATGATCATCATCCTCAAGTTTCACGTTCCCCATACCAAGCTTAAAAACGAGATCATTGTTATTATAAGTTAGCAAACTATCACGAACTCATGTGGGCCAATTACTCACTTAGACTCCCTTATTCCTAGGGGTATCTCTTATATTTTATTATTGTCTTGAATGATCACGAGGATGCATTGTTTGACTTATTTCGATAGTTGTTTAGTCTGAAAATAAAGTGAACGATTTAATCAATAGTTAGCCAAAGGACCAAATCTTTTAAAACTGCTTCTCGGGACCTCATAAAGTTCATATCTTGGCATAACTCGCTTCGCGATTTGAGACCTTTCTCGGACCGATATTTGGCAGCGACTTCATACTTCAAATCTTGAGAGACGTTCATGAAATAATGGTCTTCTCTTCATATAGGAATTTCTTCACTTGAAGTTTTGAGAGATTCATACTTGGACCACGACTTCTTCATTTTTCTCCAATCTTTATTTTGGACTTTGATATACAACGATCCGCCTCCTTTTATGACTTGGATCTATTCATCCTCATACCTTGTTAGGGTCTTTTCGGATACATTTCTCCATGACTTTTGGGGAGTTTTTGCTTTTCGTCGTGTGTCTTGATCCTTCATATAGATTTTCGATAAATGATTCTTCACATCACTTTTGGATCTTTAGCAACAAAATGTAGCCCTCATGCCTTGTTAGGGCCTTTTCGGACTCGCCAATCTTCGCATCCCGCTTCAATAAGTTATGCCTTGGCTATGAACTCTAATCTGTACCGAGCAACTTTTAAACGATCTGGGGCTAGAAGCTAAGTAACCTTTTAAATCGTACAACCTTATTTATTGCAGATAAATTTATTAACAAGCGGAGGGAGAATAGGCTCATAATTAACTCACATAAATTCACAAAAGAATACCGAACTTATAATTGGCTCTATCATCTCTCGTTCTCCACAGTTTAAAATCTCAAGGAATGAGACTCGTGGATGCTTAGCCTATTAAATCAAAGTTTTGGGTTTTCGAGTCATCTATAGGATCTTGCAAATTCTTAGACTTTTTCAAGTTTAGAAATCGCATTTTAAAGTTCCATTGATAAACGACTCTCTAGGATCAATTATAGGAACTTGCGAAAAGTTCTTGTTCTTAACCCGCGAGAGTTAAGACTTTCGCGTTTTATAGCTCCCTATATAAAAGCCTAGCAAAACTTGACTTAAACATGTTAAGGATACTAGCTAGAGTAAACTTAGGTAAGTAAACTCGGGTTGAGTCAAAATGTTCACAACTAGGAAAAATTTAAAACCACTTTATTAAAAATTTATTCTAGAAATAGCAAGAAACTAATCATGATAAAGGAAAATACAACTATACAACTTGGCCAAAATAGATTAAAAATTTTGAAAAATGACGAAAAATCAAATTTTCCGGTTAAAATGAGGACAAATACAAGGAAAAGACCACTTACTTCGATAGAAGTCCCCCCTACACTTGAGATAAACATTGTCCTCAATGTTTAAGCATGTGGGAGTAAACTCCCCTACACTTAAGACATTGCGCACTTTGTTTAAGTCTTGCTAAGGAAAGGACAACTAAAGTGAATTCAATGTGAACATATAAAATATGAAATATTGAATCACAAAAGTTTAGGATAGAACCGGGAAGATGGGAACACGGTATCACGGTTCGTCAAAAGTCATCAAGAGTGTGTCTTTGAAGCTCTAATCCCTGCACATGATAAGAAAGAAAGCAAGAAACACCACGGGGCTCCCCCTACACTTATGGTGAAAACAGGTAAAGATAGATAATTGGGTTGCCTCCCAAAAAGCGCTTGTTTTTGTTGACCGAGTCACGAGCCTGACTCGTCCCCGAATTAAATGGTCCATGGGGAAGCCTCGAATGTGATACCGGGATCAAAGACCTTGTCCTCGTTCCCGGTGGACATTAACAAAGGGGAGGCGGGGGAATAAGTCTTAAATGGGGGAAAGGTCTGCTCAACATACGAGAGGTATGTGAGGTAATGATCCACGGGAGGTGGGGTGGGTAAAGGAAACACATTGTCATCCCCTAAAGACAATGGATGCTCAGCAGCAAGCGGCAAAGGCGTAAGGTCATCAAGCATAAAATAATCAATGACACCCCCCGGGTCAAAGCGCTCATCCTCATGAACGTTAATCGCTTCGATTTCTTCATCATAGATAGGTGCGTCAAACCAAGGTTTGTCGTTCCCATCATTGAGGATTTCAGAAACTCGCTCGAAAAGATCACGATCAAGTACGAAACCATCATTCATTTGTGGGGATTGTTGATAAGTTAAATCCGCACGAATGTGGTAAACGTAATTCTCAGTGGAGGAGTGTTGATTAGGTAACTCCTCGAAAATAGGATGATTGGTCAAGTGAGTTGGTTCGTCATTATTATGAAAAATAAGACGCTCCAACTCATCAAGTTCGGCATCGATGTTGGAAAAATCGACCTCGCTTGTAGGAGGAAGCGGAGGTAAAAGAGCTAGCTCTCGTTCGATAATTTCCGCAATCTCAGGCTCGAATTGGAATTCATCATTAAAAGCGACCTCATCCTTACCTTCAGCAAAAGTCGGAATATGACAAACCTCATCAAAGAATTCTTCAAGACCAAAAACACGAATCTCACTCGAAGTATCACTATCCTTAGACGAATTGGTGTTATCAAGAATAGGAGTTGTAATCTCAGAAGATGGGTTGAGATCATAGACATCATCCTCGTCATCATCATAATAGTATGGATACACCGGAGGAGGAGTATAAGTCTCGATATTCGATATTTGCTCTTGTCGTTGATCCTCTTGCCATTTTTCGATGATCTTGTTGAAAGTTTCTTGAATTTGTTGACTTTACTTAACAAGAGAGTTCCATTGTTCGTGGGGGCTCAATTGTTCGAAGGAAGGTTGATGATCGATGATGTGCTGTGGGGGTTCAAAATGTTGAAAACCTGAATTATAGCATGGTTGTGGCTCATAGTAGTTCATCGGTTGAGAAGAATTATAAACCGGATTTGGTTCATAATAATCCACTTGTGAAGGAAAATGAGGGCACGGATTTGGCTCATAACAATTCATTGGTTGACAATAATAAGTATCGTGAGGACCCCCACAGTTGTTGCAAACCGGGTATGGAGAAAACTCAGGTGCGTCTTGTGGATAGCTATTTTCATTGTCATAATTGTACCCCGGTTCTTGCCCGTAATCATACGAGTATTGAACCGGGCACGAAACATGCCAAGGAGAATCGCTTCCACAATAGAAGCACGGAGAAAGAGTAGGTGGGTTCAAAAATGACGAATTAAGTGAGTGGCACAAAGGACAAAATCCTGGTATTAATTGTGTATCTTTGATATCGTTTCCGCACCGCTCACATGTACACCATTGACAAGAGTCGTTCCCGTACAATCGTCTCGCACAACCGACGCAATGGACATAAGAATCCATAAAGAAAGATAGATGAGCAAGAAGAATATTTTTGGTGCAAAACTTTGAAAAAGAAATGCTTTTTATGATTTTTCAAATGTTTTTGGATTTTTGAAAAATTTTTGAATACGAAAAATAACGTTCACAAGTGAACGGATCCCAAAAGCCAACGCTTCTCTCACAAAAAACTTTCGATCCTCACGAAAAGAGCCGGCAGCGGCGCCATTTTAATGTATGAGATTTTACTAGTTGAAAAAGTTCGTTTTCTCGGTATCTTCTCGAATTGATTTCTGGTTAATTGTGTGAGATTAGTTGTTCTTGGTGAAAACAATGTTTTTGGATTTGGTAAAATAAATGTGCAAGACTTAAAAATAAATGACGAGAAATTAAAACTAAAACTAGTTTAAACGTAAACGGTGCAATATTTAAAGCTTGAAAAGTAAATGACGAGAAATTAAAACTAAAACTAGTTTAAAATGAACTAGTTAAATAAAAACACAGGATGAAATTAAAATGAACTTAAAAATAAAACGAGAAAAATTGGCACTTAAACTAAAACAAAATATCAAAACAAATCAAAGGCATCCAATCGGAATACACCCGATCGGAATCCAATAGGAATCCGATCGGAATGTACCCATCGGAAAAACGCTAATCGGAATACAAAGAAGGGAAGTGATCGGAATGTAAGGGGTCCAATCGGAATAATGGTAGAAACAAGACATGATCGGAATGTTAGGAACAAGGCTATTATCGGAATACATCAAAAACTTTCATAAATCGGAATATCTGAAACTTGCATCAATCGGAATATATAAAATGGACAAATCGGAATATGGAAAAACAGAACAATCGGAATACCCTAACACCCACCGTCGGAATGTGAGACTATCACCAATCTGAATGTTAAAACCCTTTTCCGATCGGTCGATCGGAATAAGGGGGTCTTTGGTCGGAAAACTCAATCGGAAAAGGGCTTTGCCCTTTCCGAAATTGGTGCTAAACCGAGGCTAAAAGCAAGGAGATAAGCTTATTGAATAAGCTAACTCCCAAAACTAACTCGAATCCAATAAAATACTGATCAAATAAGCACTTAAAAACAACTTATCAAACTTAAAATCAACAAACTTTTAAAATCAAAACATAAAAAGATTAACTTTTTAGGCGCGAAAACATGAATGAACAACACGGATCAAATGTAAATCGCACCAAAAGCAAACAAGAATCAAGAAAGGAAGATGAGAGATTAAGACAAGAAAAGTAAAGATTAAAGATTAAAGAACAAATGATGAAAACTCACTTGAAAATTAAATAATTAAAAGTGCATAACATTTAATTAAAGTGAAAGAAATGAAATGACAAGAAATGAAAATGGTGGAAGAGTGGTTTGTCAAGCCACCAACAACTCTCAACAAATGAGGTTGGTTGGTATTTATAGGGAGATTAGGGAGGAGCTTAGGAAGCTTCCTCCCTCTTTCTTCTTTCTCTTAATTGCGCACTTAGGTCCTTGATCTCTTTAATCTTTTGTTAGTCTTCTTAATACTTGGACTTTGTCTTGGGATTTCTTCAAACTCGTCTTGTATTTTCTTCATAAATAAGACTCGAGTTCTTCGGCTTTTTAGTAAACTTCCGTCTTTTGACTTTTTCTTCAATAAATCTTCAGAATTGGTCTTGGACTTCCGTTCTTTTTACACTTTTGATCTTTCGACTTCAACTTTCGTCTTTTTCTTCGATAAAAGCTCGTGAATGCCGTGTTTTCCCCACTTTTCACCTTTTCGTCCTAAATTACAACAAAAACACAAACCACGCATAATTCCGACATAAATGACATAAAATACACGTTTTGGCTCGGTTATTATTGTAATTAAGTGGTAAAAAGGATGGGTGTTTTCACATCTATCAAGTATTCAGCCTAAATACTCAAGTATAAACAAATGTAAGTGCGTCAAGGTAATCGGGACGGGGATTGTCAATCCCGATGGATCCACCCACAACATTCGCGCTTAGCGCAAAGCATACGGGACAATTAACGGTTCATGATCAAGAGAGGAAACATAAGGCTATTAACTATAAGTAATAATATCAATGAAAACTGTTGGAAAGCATACAAGTCTGAATAGCATACAAGTTCTGAATAGCATACAGTTTTTAAATGGACGTGTTCCACCATGTGAAATCTCACCCCGCGTTTAGAAACAATGTACAAGTAGTAAAAGGGGCTATGAACTCACCTTTAGTAAGTAATCACAAGGTAAAAGGGGCTGAGCAAAAAGAAGTCTTCACGGACCTATGCAATGGTGACGCGTAATAAGAATGCGTTCAATGAAGCAATAACTTTTTGGAAGTGGTGGGACATAGTATGACTAGGTAACTTGCGTGCGATGGCGAGACCTAAGCTTAAGTTAAAATTTTAACCCAACACCTTGAAACTACTGTAATAACCTAATATCAACCTTGTATGATGGTCCAAGCATTTATGTGTGGGTTCCAAACACGTTTAAGACTCGGTTTGAAAAATCCAAAACAAGGGACTGCATTCAGTTTTCTGAAAAAGGCTGTGAAGATTTGGTCATATCTAAAAATCTATAATAGTACAGGAGGTGAAATTTCTTGACATGTATAGGTATTTCTCTTACCTTTAAAAGTTGGGAAAGAACAGCCCTAGAACTATTTTCAATCAACAGGAAATGAACTTTTAGTGACAGACTATCAAAACAGAAAGTTGTAAACGTCTTTCGTACCTTACGGTAGATTAAGCATAAATCCCAATCGGTAAAAGATTTTGACACGAAACCAAAAAGATAAGTTTTATTATATTTGTAGCTACTGTAAAAAGTCATAAAATCATAAATTAATCCTTTTTACCCAAGTCAATTTACCCACGTTTTAAGCATAACATTCAGATTTGACCTAGTTTAGTAAAACGACCGTTTCGGGCTCATCCGGACACTTCTCGTTTCCATCCAACTCAACACATACTAATCACATCAGTGGGTATCCATTTTTCAAATAAAAACAAGGTCATATGTTTAAGAAAATTTTTCCATGACCTGTTTGTTTCTGTGATGATTTCCATACTTCAAAAACGACTCCATTTAGCTACCTAACCTCAATCAAGCAACACTTAGGCTATACCAAATCGCCACGCAAGTGTCCTAAGTCCTAATATGCCCTAAGTATCTATAATCTCAGTGGGTTTCACCCAAGGAATTCAAAATCCATGAATAAAAGAATCAAAGTACTAGTAACATCAAAACTAAAATGCTAGGAGTGACTATACCTTCATAACATGTAGGAATTAATCCAAACACGCAAATTAAACAATTCCTCCTCCTTGATCCTTAGAAATTTCGTGGCCCTTAGCCACGTGTTAATTCAATCACGGTACTCAGCAACTGAGTAGAAACAATGTAGTGAGACGATCACCGATGATATGGATGCCCGGGGAAAACACGAAAACCGCAACCTATCACAATAAGGCGCGCGTTAAGACTCGAACTCAATATCGATATATATACCAAATATAACATGACTCAAATGTTTTCAAAGTATACACGTTTCAAAACCATTGACACGAATCAAATGAATTCATACTACCCATTATTCCAATACTACACGTTAAAACACTTGAACACTTGAAAATGACCCGTCATACGACGCCAAGTCAACGCAAGTCAAACTATCCTTTACCCTTATTTGGACCAGTAGCTAAGTCATTTATATAATGA
Organism: Glebionis coronaria; assembly: GCA_025667525.1. Taxonomy (NCBI): domain Eukaryota; kingdom Viridiplantae; phylum Streptophyta; class Magnoliopsida; order Asterales; family Asteraceae; genus Glebionis; species Glebionis coronaria. The sequence continues at coordinate 354,746,751 of CM046876.1, forward strand.
CTAAGCACTTGAGTAAGTCACCATGTCCGATGGTGAACACTCAAACTCACGCAACACAAGTATTGAACCACGTGTCCAAAATAAAAATCAGCAAGTACACCTCGAATGTACACACCGATCTACCCTATCTAGACTTGTCCGTTTAACATGAAAAATGGTGTCAATGTCACTTATAACCTTTATAAGACCTCACCAAAATTTGAGCTAAAGTTCACACTTTAAAATCCATCAGCTCGACGCTTTACTCGACTCCAAATTTTAGGACAGATTTGTGCACTTGTTTTGTAACACCGTTTGGACCACTTTAAAAATAATATCTCGACAATCCGTCTTTTGAAACCACTACTAGACTCATCAAACTCAGTTTGTAAACTTTGAAAATCAGTAGATACATTTATCTAACCAAGCCTAAAGTCCCCGAGAGTCGACCCAAAATCAGCCACAATTTCGGATTGCGCCGACTTGCGTCTCCCGGTACACGAAAACTAAAACTAGCATAACTTTTGACTCGTAATGAGTTAGAAGCTCTATCTTATACCGAAACGAGCGTCTCGGAAAACTCTACAATAATATCAATAATATCAGCCTTTCACAGACCTTAAACCCACGAAACATACTGTTTAAGGCTGATGTCCCAAATTAGCTTTTTAGAAAACATGACAAATCTGTTTTTCACTCAAAATCAATCATTCCCATACCCCTAGGATCACTATACTATTATACCCATCAACCAAACACTCCTAAAAACACTTGTATGAAAAATTTAACAAAAATTAAAGATTAAAAACAAGACTTTTAAGGATCAAAACATGATAATCTTACCAAATATAACATATGCAAGATGATTAGAACATCACCAACCATAAAATCATCAAAACTTCAAAAGTTGATGCATGTGTACAAATTTTGTACCAAAAGAAGCACCTTAAAATTATAAGAAGTGGTCTTAATTTTGTTTTGGCTAAATAATAATGGATGATGATGAAAATTGGGGTTTTTTTTTTTTTTTTTGTTTTTTTTTTTGGGTCTCACGGCAAGAAAGGGGGTGAGGGTTTGTGTTTGTGTTTTTTTTTTAATGATGTGTATGTGTAGTTTAGTGGAAGATTTTTGGTTTAAATATGCTAGTTAGGTATAAGGGTTATAGTTGTCAAGTATAAAACTTTAGGACTAGAAAATAAATACTAGTTTAAAGGGTAGAAAATGGTTATTGGTAAATATTAAAAATATTTACGGGGCTCGGGTTTCGTAAAAATACTTTTTTTAAAAGTTACAACGCATCATAAAAATGATTATACGATTTCCCGACACGACTTAATACGTAATTAAAACAAAATCGTCGAAAATATTAATTATCGAAATAATCGATAAATAAACGTAAACTTTTGGGCATCCGTCGGTATCGCGATCACTAGGAGTTTTCGTTGTACATTGATTTTGAATAAACTCGTTATAAAACGCACGCGGGTGATTTTAAATCAAAAACTTTGATTTAAATTAAATATGAAAAAATAAAAAAATAAAAAATAAAATTTTTATAATTCCATATGAAGCATTGTCAATGAACAAAATAATACTTAAAAGTATAATTTAAAAATCTCAGGATTTACATATAAAGTATTCAAGAAAACGTAATACACTGGAAAATTCAAGAAGCACGAATAAAAAGAATAAAATAATGTTGGGAAAGTACGGGTTCTCACAATTTTGATTCTCCACATTCCGACGGGGTACTGGATTTGATCGCAATAACCCTCAAAGGGTTTTACTTTGCGATCGGTGGGCCATTTCCCCCTTATTCTGATCTGGATTGCGATCGCTCATTGCGATCGCACATTCCGACGGGACTAAGGTCTTTGTTAAGACGAAGTGCTGCCCATTTTTCGACAGCAACATTACGATAGCCATTATTCCGATTTATGCACATTGCGATAGAGGTGTTTCAGTTATTCCGATCTGAACCATTGCGATAGAGGATATTCCGATAGATGCACTTTACGATAGAACCTTCCGATAGAATTGCATTTTACATTCCGACAGCTTTACATTTATGTATTCCGATGGTTGTGATTTTGGTGTATTCCGATGGACATGATTTGCATTATTCTGATTGACTAAGTTTTTAAGTTTTTAAGTTTTACAAAGTTTTAAGTTTTAAGTGTTTTCCTAATTAACTTTTAGTTTAATTTTGTCAAAGCTTCTACTTTACTCATCGACATTTTCATACTTGCCTTTAAGATAGATAACCAAACCAAACCAAATCATTTTGTTCACCAAAAGACAATTGAGTCGCACTTTAGACCGGTAATCAATTCGAGGAGATCGGACGATAAGATTTTATACTTAGCCAAAAAGCCGAGTATTAGTGCTGATTGTTGGCAGCTTGCACCTCGACCCTGATTTCATTCCTCAGTTGAGGAAGCATGGACTGCATCGCAGCTTGAACTGCTGCATTGAGTTGCTCTTGTTCACGTGTGAGAACCATCTGACAGTATAAAACAAAATGCATGATTAACTGATCAAAACATAATATATATATACATGAAAAAAATTATGCATATAAACATGAAAAATATTTTATGAATGAAAACAGTGTATGAATGCATCATGATGAAATGACATGAGTTTGGGTGAACGCCTTTGGGTTGGTTCACCAAAACAAAATGACATGACGAGGATGAACGCCTATGGGTCGGTTGATCAAAACAAAATGATTCGACTAAAAGCACATGCGACTAAATATGGCCAGCCCTGTACCAACCATTACTTAGTCAACATTTCTGCAACAATGATACATGAATAAATGCACGAAAACAACTGTCAGTTCTAGGAAGACCATGGTGATTACCCATTAATAATAGGTCATGTTTTAAGAGCCTACAGGTCGAAGCCTTGGCTCTGATACCATAATTGTAACACCCCATTTTTGTAAATGACATGTCACGCGTGATTATGGCGTGTCATCAAAGCATGCAAGGTAAATGTCTTAAAAACATTTAATGACCATGAATGAAAATACCAGAAACAAACATCGGTAGTGTAAGTATAAGCTCATTACACATAAAAATAAGTACTGAAATGGAAAAGGACTAAACAATGTCAAAGAAATAAGTAGCATAATGTACGGATAAATGCATAAAGTAGAGAAGGCTAGATAGCTTCCAATCCGTATGCACGTACTCTTATAGTCTACGAGCGCCCTTGAGTACTTGCCATTTGGGAACATGAAAGGAAAATGGCTGGGCATAATGTCCAGTGAACGGATATACAAGTATAGCATGGAATGACATGGCATAAAATACTAAAAGCAACGAAAATGTATAAGTCCTAGATAACCTGGAACATGTTCATAAAACTTGTTTTATAGTTTAAAAAGACTTATGTTTTTATGGTAAAATCTGTATTAATCAGCCAATAGCACATATAGGTCATGAGGTTCCACCATGCATGAATACTTAGAGGGGAGACCTCGTCATGCAATTAGAAGGGTTGCCTCTAATTAAATAGTCTGGGTAGGAGGGATTAACTCCTTGTGAAGGATGCAAGGCACACATCGCATTCACCATGAAAATCATGTAAACATGTAACTAGGATGCACCCATACGCCCAACATAATAATAAATATAGGCTAAATCTGAAAAGGAACGCCACGAACAATCACTCCGCCGTAGGAAAGTCATAACACTGGTGCCTCCAGTGTTATGGTTATGATACCTCCATAACTAGGTGACACTGGTCATGCATGTATATGGTTTAGGAATTTAATCTAACATAAGTATCAAACATATAAAACAATACTGGGAAAATAGTTGGCTGCAAACGGGGAATCCTAAATAAGGAAAGAATGTCCATACTGAAGGACGGGAGATACGTACCTTGTGTCTAGTGAACGAGGAAAGACGAAAGGATGAAAGTCCTACTCCGACCTCACTAATGCTACATAAATAGGGGACATGTATAAGTATTCTGATTACTGAGTACGTAACTGATTATAACATGTCTTAGCTTGTTTTATATGTTCTTGTCTTGTTTTACATGTTTTAATTGTTATACTGCGTTAATCGTGTATTTCATGTATTCTGATTAAGTATTAACTTGTATTCTTGTATTATTATACTTGTTGTGTAATAATAAGTAACTTTATAAAAATAGCAGGTTTCCTAAAATAGAAAGTTTCCAAAAATAGAAAGTTTCAAAAAAAAGAAAGTTTCCAAAAATAGACCAGTTTCTAAAAATAGATCAATTTCTAAAAATAGAAAGTTTCCAAAAATAGTAACTTTCATGAAATAAAGTTTCTATATTTAGAAATAAGCTGAATTAATAAGCTAATAATATAAGCTTAAATTTACTGGTTAAATATCATAAGTAATGTAATTAGTAAAATAGTTTATTAATAATATCATGTTAATAAAATAAACTATAGGTTATACGGTTTAATTAAATATAAGCATGGTTTAATTAAATTAAGACGTATAAAATACTTAGGTTAAACATGTATTAATAATTTATTAATTATAACCTAAGTCATGATTTATTCATTAATTATAGTCCATGTTTTTAATAATTAATTAATACTATAGTCTAAATTAAATGGTAAAATACTTAGGTTAAAACATGTATTATTTCTAAAATAATTCTAACCTAAGTCCATGTTAGATTAAATTAATTACTAGTCATGGTTTTAATTACTTTAATTTTCTTGGAAAAAATAACATAACTTGTAAAAATTAATCACGTGACCGAACCCGTGTTTTAATTTAGACCGTACCATGAACCGGACTAGACCCCTTGAACCGGACCGAACCAAACACCCCTTAGCAGTGGCTACCCGGCCTAGCCGGTTGCCACTGCTCGAAATCACCACCGGCTGCAGCCGGTGGTTACCCCTGTTGTTAGCTGCGTTCCCACTGCTAGAACAAAGCAGCCGCCGGTCTTGCCGAGACCCACGACGAGACATAAGGCCACCCCGACGTGAGTCGGGGTCCTTGTTTCCCCTGTTTTCGAGCCACACCAAGACCATGCCGAGACTTGATGTCTCGGTGGTGGTGCGAACAAAACAAGCTAAGAGCCATAGGGCTCTCGGTTGAGTGTCGGCCGAACCAAAACCAACCCAAACCAATTCCTTTTTACGTTTTTATGATTTACTAACATGTGTTCTTATTTGTTTTTAATATCTACATAACATGTGTTCATGATTCCATTAAAAATATTAAAAAGAAAAGGTTTAAGATGTTACTGAATGTGTGATTAAAAGGAACTAAGAACACGAACACTAACACCCGAATATCAACAATCAAAACGAATCAAACACCCCTTTGGTGTCTTGATTAACCGGTGGCAAGAGAAGGCAAGAAAAGAGGCTAGGGTTTTCTTTATTGTAAAAAAATAATTGTGTTATGTTTTTCCTGTGTTTTCCCTTTTCCTAAACTAGTCAAAATCAAATGGGTTGGGCCCTCTCTCCTTCCCTTGTACGCGGATATAAGGGCCCCACAAGGCCTTGTCGGGCCTTGTTCATGTTATATAATTAATGTGTTCTTTTACTAAATTGTTCGTGTTAGTTCGTGGTTGAACGTTCGTATTATAATTAATACTTGTACGTAATCAATATTTATCGTGAAATAATAATTATACGTAGTTCACATGTTTATGTTTTAATGTCCGTGATTACATGCTTGTGATTATAATTATTATGATTAATAATTATCGTGTAATATCACATACTTAATAATTATCGTGTACTAACACGTACGTAATTTATGAATTTAATATTTGTGACACGTGTTCATGTTATAAAAGGAAAGTTTTAATTGAAGGTTTATTAGTATCACAACAATTATATAAAACCCTAAACGAGATCAAAGCACATATAGCGGAAGCGATTTAACAAGATCATAATTAATAACACATGTATAATTAATCGAATTAGGGTTACATACCTTTACGCTAAAGCAATTCCAAAAGACGAAGAACAAATCACCGATTCGGGTTTAAACCGTATATACCAAGATATAGTCTAAAGTAAGACTATATTACGTTCTTGTACACACGTAATACAACGAGCTAACCGTGATTCTAGCATGTGAAAACCGAGCTACAACGCTTGTAATTAATCTACCCAACAACCCTAGAGAGGGGCTAGGACTAGATTAAGTATACAATCGATCAACTAAGAAAACCAACCAAATACCCCTTTATGGTGTGTCTTGCCATCGACCCAAAAGAGAAGGAAGGGAGAAAGATTTATGTTGTGTGATTATGAGGGGATTAGGAGGTGTATTTATATGCCTCAACCCTTGTTGCCCAAGATAAATAAAAGGCAACAAATGCCCCCCCTTAGATCCCGTAATCGGCCGACTATAACACCCCTTAGGGGTCTTCCGGAATCTTCCAAACTTCTTTCCTTTTGTTTATGTATACTATATATTTATTTAACGCTCGTTATAACTTAACTATTAATTATTTAACGACCGTTAAGGTTATATAGTTACTTGCTCGGTTAAATTAATAAATAGATAAATATATTTATTAAATAAATTAATAAATACAATAAATATTTATATTAATTATATTAACTCTTTACGTATTGTGTGCAATCTTGTAATCTCGAGTTCGATCCTATCACACGACTATTAAATATAAGTCCATAAACTTACATTAATTGGTACACATGATTACGTAGTGTAACTGTTCATGGCATTTAGATGCGGGTTTTACAATTATAGTATTTCTTATACCAGATATCCTTTAGTGTTAGAAGCTTACACTGATGCACGTTGGATCAGCAATACTGAGGATAATTCATCCACAAGTGGGCTTGCTACTGATTCTCTGCATTACTGGTTCAACAATGGAATATGAGTTTGTGGCTCTAGCAGCTGTTGGTAAAGAAGCTGAATGGTTGAGAAACTTGCTTCTTGAGATTCCATTGTGTAGCAAACCTATGGCACCAATATCTATGCCTTGTGATAGTGCAACTACATTGGATAAGGCTTATAGCCAAATGTGCAAAGGTAAGTCTAGACACTTAGGTGCCAAACATACCATGATTCGTGAGCTGATCATGAATGAGGTGATTTCTATAGAGTTTGTGAGGTCTCAACAAAATTTAGCTGATCACTTGACGAAAAGATTGGCTAAAGACTTGGTTTTAAAGTCTGCTAAAAGGATGTGTTTAAAGTCCAAACTAGTCACTGAATGCTAGGGCAACTCCCTCCTATGGAAACTTGGGAGTTGAGTTCAATGTGGAAAGCTGAACATTCAGGGGACTAAAGCACATGTTTTGCATAATCATCCCAAGGATGTGCTTGTGCTTTCTGAAAGGAGGATGAAGTTGTAAACTTCTCAATGGTTAATTTATTTGAAAAATTGCTAAAGCAGGAGCATGAACTATAGAGGAACCACCTATGTAAATGTTGAGGTTTCGCCGCCTCAAGGAGCATGGAATTTGCCTCTTACAACATTTATGAATTGGACATGGACACATGGCTTGTATGGCGTCAGGAGCATTTTAAGTGTTTGAAAATTTGTGTGTATTTTATTTTTAAGTATTCAAAGTAGTTGAAGTGTTCAATTATTGGAACACCCAAGATTCTCGAATATTTGAAGTGATGTACTAACATGGAAATTCAATCCTCGGGACATTTTCATTTATGCATTAGTTTTGTTAAAAGTTGATTTTCATGCAAAAATGAATTGTACTAAATTGAGGAGGATTATTAGAAATTTAGTACAATTGTATACAACTTATAAAAATATATTCATATCACTTTTAACATTAAGTGCATAAATTTAAGATATTTAAATAATTATTACCTAATGCAACATTTTAATACAAAGATAAAAATTATAGTAACATTTAAGTAATTCAATACTACAAGTTAATTATATAAATTTTAAAAACAAATATTTTAATTTATTGTTTGAGCAATTAGTATAGTTAGATTTCTCTCGTTTTAAAAAAAAATTCGACAAAAAACAAATAATTTAAAAAATACATATTTATTATAACATTTCTCGTATACTTTTTGACAAAATAATTTTACTGTTAACTAATTAATTAAAAAAAGTAATTTTGTAATTATAATTTCAAGTAAAATTAATATAATAAACTTAAACAAACATTCCTTTCTAATATTAGTATGAGATAATTAAATTAGGAGATCCTAAAAAAACGTGGACAATAATATTGTGACAGAATAAATATTAATAATAAAATAATTAAGCGCTTGTAACATAACAGATAGATACATCTGACGAAACAAAAATTTGAATCTACTATATCAGTTAGGGGTGGCATTTTCTGACCCGAAGTGAAACCGACACGAAAATTAACAGGTTCAGATTGAGTATAATTAATCTTGGGTCGGGTTTGGGTCGATCTATCAGACCCATTTGTTAAACAGGTTAGAGTTTGGGTTGGTATTAAATTAAGCGGGTCAATCTGACAACCCGTTTAATCTTTTTTTTCCTTATATCAAAAATGATAAATATTTTATCATACGTGTTAAGTAGGTTAAACGAGTCGAACCTAAACTATTTACCATGTTAACACGTATGTGGCCTATTTATATATATAAAACTTGTTAAATGAGTAAACCTGAAATCTGCTTAACCTATTCAACCATATAACTTATTTAACGCCAACTCAAATATATATATGAGTTAAATAAGTTAGGTTCGGGTTATATATAAACAGGTTAGGGTTGATATACCCGACCCGATTATTTAAATAAGTCAAGTTTAAATTAAGATTTTTTAACCCATCAACATAACAACTCAAACCCGCTAATCTGAACTCGACCTAAATTACCACCCCTATGCATGTTCGCAAAAACATCGAGGAGTAGTAAACTAGTAATTTGTGTAAATATTTAAACCTTTTAACATCTCGCTTGCAAATATTCTCTGTTCATATGGGAAGAATAAAAAATGTAAATGTAACATGAGGAAAAAGAAAACATTGATTAGATGTACCACTTATTAAATGAATTGATATATTTAAACATGTCATATTATCGATCATTGTAACTAACGGATTAATTTATATAGGAAATTGGAATACAACTAATATGAGATAACAAATCATCAAATAAATACAAAACTACCAATGATTCCATTTTATAACCTTACCTTCCATATGCTTCATTTGTCTTTCCACCCCCAACTCACCCCACCTCACACCTCTTTGATTACATATATACATACCCACAATACCCTCTTTTTATTCAGCCATATATCTAATTTATTTATATATATTACGTATCTACTTTCAATACTCTCACACAAACAACAATTAACAACCCTAGCTAGATACAGAAACAGAGATGGAGGCTTTGCCAAGATCAGAAATATCATTTAGAAGGTCAGGATCATCAGGGCTTGTATGGGATGATAAGCTTTTGTCAGGTGAGCTTAAACCATCAAAGCCACAAACCGAAGAAGAAAGAGAAAAAGAACAACAAAGATCAGAACCAAAGGCTTATAAATCAGTTGAAGTTGAACCCACTATTGACCCACCATCACCAAAGGTCTCTGGATGCTGTGCTATCTTTGGAAAACCTGTTAAAGCTGACAAGAACACAAACCAAAAGCACAAAGCTAAAACAACCCACAAATCATAATCTTGAAAAGGTTATGAGTTTGGTTGTTGCATCTTATTGGTACTTTGATGTTTGTGAGTCAATTTTTCATACTTTTGGAGTTAGTTATATGAGATGCATCTTTATATATCTCTATATATTGTCTTTATATCTCTCTGTCTATATCTATATATAGATACACATATATATATATATATATATATATATATATATATATATATATATATATATATATATATATATATATATATATATATATATATATATATATATATATATATATATATATATATATATATATAGAGTCAGGACATAGAGCATAGGAAAGTCTTGTTTGTGTTCATGGGATGTTCTTGTGTTTTTCTTGATGTAATTGTTTGTGTATACAATTCTTTCTTCTCTCAATTTCTGAGTGCGTCAAAGATCTCTTTTATAAAGAATCCCTAAATTATATCTTCATGCATTAGAGGTTGTACCATTGGATGGATCACAAACATAAATGATATCAATATGTTCTGCTTTTTTACGAAAAAGTTCTCAATTTTTATCTTTATTCATTCAAGATTGTACCTCAAATGAATCATCTATATATATTTGCTTTTTGCTACTTTAATTTAGGGGAGTGTTAAAGATTTGATATACAAAGAATCTCTAGTTTCTGTCTTGATACATTAAAGTTTGCACCTTTGAGTGAATCACAAGCATATTCAAATATCAGGTTGATGTATCCGAATCCTTAAAAAGTTTTTGGTTTATGCATTAAAGATTGTACCTTGGAATTAGTCTCCAAGATTATCATGATCTTTACTTTGTTTTCTCCATATGAGTGTGCCCAAGATATCATGAATGCAGAATCCAACAATTTCTACAAAGCTGACACCTAATGCATTAAATGGCTGTACCTCGATGCATAAAAAGGTTGTATCATGCAATGAAATTATTGGCAATGACTAGGTAAGCATCTTTTGGTTGTTCATGGTGTCTTCTTTTGCCAATATTAAATTAATTGAATTGCACAAGGTATAAGTCTTGTTGCATATGCCCAGAGGTGGCAAAATGGGCGGCGGGCTAAACGGGCACGGGCGAAACGGGCGGGCGAAACGGGCGCAAGCTAAAAAAGGAAAAAAACATATAAAAACTTACAAATAAAAAATAAAAATACTTGTTTGAAAGACGGGATAAAAAATTTAATAAAAAATATTCGTCGAGTATATTAATTTGTATTTTACAAGTGCGTCCGTTAAGCCCATTTAGTTTCTTACATATGCGCCCGTTTAGCCAATTCATTATAAAGAATGGGAAAAGGTGCCCATCTTTTTTTGAAAATAGGCAAAAAGTGCCCATATGTATCAAAATGGGCAAGATTTGTCACCTCTACATATGCCATTAATTTATTAGTAAATGATATACAACAGTTTTCTATAGGATGGTTATTGGTACCCGTCTAAATCGATTCTAGTACCCTCTTAACTTTTTGATTTTATTTATTTATTTATTTTTTTTTATTTTTTTTTATTATAAAACTGTGAAACAGAAAATGTAGAATAAAAAATATAAAGTTTAACATGTTTAAATCAGTAAAGTGTTAAAAAATACGAAACAGAAACTGACAGAAAACTGTGCTATAAAGTGGGCAAAAGGAAAGTATTCGAAGTATTTTTTTGTACTTTTAGAAGGGTAAGAAAAGTATTGAAGGGTAAGAAAAGTATTAATAACATGATTGATGTTAACTATGGATGATGTGTTGCAATGTTTTAAAACCCGGGTCTTAGATTGACCCGGTCGAGTTGCCGGGTCCGGGTCAACCCGGGTTAACCCGATTTTCTAAAAAAAATTTTTTTTTTTATATTTTTAATAATTAACACAATTATACTTATAAAAACTACAAAAACTTACGTATATTGAAAATATAAATTGTTTACCAACCAAAATAATATGTAAAAATAAAATTTCGTCGCGAATACGTAAAATTAAAAAAAAAAAAAATTAAAAAAAACCGAAAAATTCGAAACCCGGCCGGGTCTAGAGAACCGGGTTGACCCGGGTCACCCCAAACCCGCCGGGTCAAGCCGGGTTTCTAAAATATGAAACCCGGGTCAATATGACCCGTGTTTTTGGCCGGAACCGGTTCAACCGGTTGACCTGGCCGGGTCGACCTGGGTCTGAAAACATTGATGTGTTGGATTTTGATAAGAAAACAATAGAGGTTTCAAAAAAGATGGCTACTTTTTTTAATTTTAATTATTATTTTAGATGACAATTGCATGTGATGTGATGGTGGTATGGTAGTGTTTGTAGGTGTAATATATTTGCTTTTTTATCATGCCACAATTATATGCATCTTGATTGCACAAAGGTCATATGGCTATGATGGCAACAACACACCCATAATGCACAACTCATTGAAGCACGCGGCACAATACTTCACTACATTTAGATGGATCCTCTGCGGATGATGGCGATCACTTTAAAGATGGAATGGAATATAAATTTACTATTGTTATCTCAACGTTATTTCATTTTTTTTCTCACTTATTTAACTCGTTTTTTTATTTTATTGATGATTATCTTATCTCATTAAAAACATAACACACTAACAAACTAATAAAATAAATTAAAAAAAAAAATCAAACTCATATATGTGTAACTCACCTAAGTGAAGAACCCACTTCTGAAATAACATATCACACGTGAGTTTTTCATTCGCTCACACGTGAGTTTTTCATTCGGGGTGGTACTCACCCGTAAGTTTTGCAACTCAGTTTTGGTCAGAGGCGGACGCAGAACTTAAAAATAGGGTATGTACTTCGAAAAAAAAAATCTCCATTTAGATTTCCAGTTTAGAATTTTTGTTCAAGTTCGGCATTTAAATTTTTTATTCGCATCCAATAACAAAGTAAAGTAAATAAACTAATAATCAAGATATTATGTTCCATAACAAAGCAAAATATTATGTATTGTACATGGGTTTTAATTGCTTTTGTTACACATTGGCTCACCTTACCTTTACTTTAGGACACAATCTGTAAAATTTCTTTAAAGGGTATGCTTTTTGTTCAAGTTCGGCATTTAAATTTTTTATTCGCATCCAATAACAAAGTAAAGTAAATAAACTAATAATCAAGATATTATGTTCCATAACAAAGCAAAATATTATGTATTGTACATGGGTTTTAATTGCTTTTGTTACACATTGGCTCACCTTAGCTTTACTTTAGGACACAATCTGTAAAATTTCTTTAAAGGGTATGCAATCAATTTTTAAAAAGTATGCGCCTCTCACATTTGTTGCTATAAAAATTACTTTTCCTATACTTGACAATAGAAAAAAAAATTAAAGGTATGCAAGTGCATACCCATGTATACACTTGTGTCCGCCCATGGTCTTGGTATTAACCCATTCCGTCCAGCCTTAGAGTGTAGTAATATCGAATTAGCGTTAATGCCCACGTGGGCTTTAGAGTTGGTGGTGTTATTATATTGTTGTCTTGCATTGAAGCTCGACGTTACGAATGACGTTGGCCATGACATTGAAGCCCGACGTCACGAACGACGTTGGCAATGCAATGTGCATTCGGTGAAGGTGGAGACGGGGATAAGAAAGAGTGGTGCGAAATAAGATTGGTGTTATCTGTTTAATGCCCAATAAGTGTGCGTAAAATAAAAATCCAAATCAAAGGATGATAAATGAAATAAAATTTTATTTGTGTAGGGGTGTTAGGAAAAACAAAAGGTTAATGGTGTTGTTTGATGTTATGATAAAAGGAGTTGTATCGGTGTTGGTGCTATGTTGATATGATAATATTTTTTTGATGTTACAACAATTAAGGCTCTTATTCGATGTGTTCGTTTTGGCTTATGAGATTTGAGTTTATTTTCAAGTCTCAGTTGTTGGTTTATTTTGAAAATTGTCGCCTTATATATCTTTATTATAATGTGATAAACTTGTACAAGTCTTCGGAAGCAGGACGATCATCATTTTAGGACGATCATCATTATTTCTTGCAACATCACCTCTTTTTTGACGACCTAGGGATGGCTTTTTACCACTATAGAACAAACATTACTTTTTATTCAATAAAATTATATCTTATTAAATAATAAAAACATTACATACTAATAAAACATTATATAACAGTTAAATTAAAATAGCACATAGATTATTGAAAACAATACACAACTAATTTAAAATAGTAAACGTACGAAACTAATCTGAATCAAATTTTTACCTCAAGTTTCGAACTGAATAATTTATCATGAGCTCCGTCTTACCTTATTCTTTCTTCTTACACTTATTCAGTTGTTGCTTCTATTGGAATTTAACAACTAAATGTATCAAAAATGTACACGCATCAAAAGTAAACGCAACGGATAGTAGTAGATCACATACGCACATAAGTAATTAACATAAAGATCTTGAAGTACATACCTTTTCTTACAACAATGGTGGAAAGAACGAAAATCACCAAACAAGAAAACCCCTTTTCTTATCTATAAACGATTCACCAATAAAATCCAAGATCAAAAGTTATGATCTTCTCTAAGGTAGTCCACACAAGACCTCAATCAACCATCCTTGATAGCTAGGTGATGTAGTATTTTTCAACCTTAGGAAAGTATTGGATAAGTATTAAGTAGACATAAATGTTAGAAAACGTAAACGTAAACCGAAAGTCGAGATCGTTCCTAGCGAGGTGACGTGTTAGCCAATTAATACTTTTTTGGATTTGTTACGTTCTTGGGAATGAAAGGTTTAAAATTAAAAAGACGAAGCTACACTACGATGGTTAAAAACTAAACCGAATTACGCAGGCACCCAAAACGAGAAAAATAATATTAGAATAATACAAAGAATTAAAAGAATTAAAAACTTCAAAAATTAATTAATTTTAACCTAATTAAAACGAAAATGAAAATAAAAATTCCTGAAAATAGGTTTGGGCCTTGAAATGGGCCAAAACCTAAAACAACCTAATCACTAATGGGCTTTTTAGGCCCAAAGTAAAAACTTTTGAAAATTGAAAATCTAAAAGACTAGTCTGACTAAAATTGATGTTCTAAACAACTTTTCCTAAAGGCCCAAAAGGTGAAATGAGCTTATCACACTTTAATAATCAATAAGCTACCTTGTTGGGCCTTTGAAAGCCCAATAAACTCAAAACTTATTGCCATAAGCTATAAACAGGCATACCTTAGTCTTTTCGGATAACTAAGATATTGCAAAAAGAAATTTAAAAACGATAAACAAATAAGCTCAAAATAAGCAAAAAGTTTTTTTACATAAAAACACAAAATAGTCACTACAACAAATTGAAGTTAAGGCAACACCAGTAAAGTGTTGTATTATGCCTTTAAAATGTTGTATTATGCATAATGTGACACTTTTTAAAGTGCTATGTTATGTAACGTCGCCTTAGCTATATGCAACACTTATACTGGATTATGCAACATTTTTTAAAAAGTGTTGGCCATGTTTAGCAATTATGATACTTCAATGTGCAACACTTTTAAAATAAAAGGCAACGCTTTTTACACTAAAATACAACACTTATACACACTGGTGCAACACTTTTAGATGCATAGCAACACTTTTCACGTTGAAGTGCAACACTTCTTCACTTAAAACCATTATATATGTAACACTTTAATGTATCAAGTGCGACACTTTATAATATTTATTATATTAATGCAACACTTTTTTCAATGATATCTAGCACTTCTATTTCACTTCATGCAACACAGTCACACACTAATGTTAAATGTTTATAATTATAATTCACAATTCATTGAGAAGGTCTAATATATAAATTGCCATTTTTCATTCAAAAATATGATATTGTACTTCGATCGAATTATTTAATGTAAAATAACTAATATACATAACTCGATAGAAATTTTTTTTCTAATCAAAATTCCAAAAATCTTGATGTATTCTTTAAAGCTCTCCGCGTCCATGTTTTTTTTGTTGGTAAAAGAGGTCAAAACAATGTAACCTGCACGGAAAAGATTAAGATTAGTTTTTTATACATATCTTGAAATTAAAAAGATACTACCATTACTAAAATAGGTACGATAAATTTCAACTTTGTTTACAACACGTTGGAATAAGTGGGCTAGCTCCATAATATTACTTGAGCAATTATGACGTTTTGTGCAATATGGATATAAAGGGGGTAACAAGGCAAGGCAAGATGAGGTTGTTAGAGCTTGGGAGTTTCTCAACCAATGAATTTCAAATTAGTAAAAAAAGATGTAATGTATGATTAGGAGGAAATGTGAAATAGTAATTTACTGACATTAAGTGGTAAGAAAGGTGTAGGATTGTACCTACAAGTTGAGGCCAAGACGATACAAAGAATTTGTACCATGAACTTAAGAAACAAATCAGAAGGCATAAACCCAATGGAATATATTTCATCCAATGTTTTCGCTACTTCCCTCCTATTAGAATTCGAACCCCCTTCTATCTGTGCAAATCCAAATTATAACATTAACGACAGCCAAACTTACTCTTCGACTTCGCCGAACAAGGTTTCAAGTCAACCAACAAACTACAGAATATAAAGCTCATGCCTTTAATGCATTCAAAAGAAGAGGAGTCATCAAATCTATTGTAATAAGTAGGAAAACGGTTTAGTTACTATGATCATATAAATAATATACTATGTATGGTAAATAGATAAAAGAAACTTTAGCATTAACTATAGATTTAGTTGAAGAACTGACTCACGGTTAGTCACTTAACATGTGTTTGCAAGAAAACACAATCTTCACTAATATGTTAAATTATTAGACAAAAAAGTGGTTTGGGTCAACATGGCCCATTGATATAAGTCAGAAACTAACCCAGTTGACCCGTTATCCAACCTACCGATTTCAGGACCTTTTCTCATGATCTCGTTCTACATAGGACAAATAACTTATTTCCTATACTTTTTCTCCAACATGTTTATATAAGGAGTTTGAGAACATACGCATCAAATACTCCTTTTCTTCCTGAGTGACTGATTCATCTAGAGTACTCCACATTACATCCCAGTACCTGCATTGTTTATTATGTTTTACCATATTAAATTTGACCTATTAGTAGCTTGAAGCTATTATATATGGCTTAAAATTGTAACTTACCCTATACAACTTCATCATTATGTACCCAAAGAACATTATCAAGGTCATCTATTTTTGATTATGTCACTTGAACTTTGCCATTATCCCTCACTACCTATGGTCAAAGAAAACTTTGATAACGCCTTACGGTGAAAAGTAATAATGGATCTGGAAAAAAATAAAGAAAGAAAATGGTCTTACCTCTAGTTCGACATTTTGAAACTTCAATATGTGCGAGTTATCAGTCAACCGGTTAAACTCAAACCTCAGGGTCAAGTTTTCATTAGTGAGGGCTTCAACTTTCAACGAGAGTTCTTCGGCTTCAGCCTAAATAATTTAAATTTCGAATCTACATATATCACCAGCATTTATTGTTTTTAAAATTCATGTTCCAAAATATCAATGTACATGTTTTCTTAATCTGGACTTCTTGGCAAAGTCTTAATTAGATTGCTTTATCTTGTCCCTTTTAAGTTCATGCCCTTTCTGTCACAGTTCCAAAGCAAAAATGTAAAACTAAGATAAAGATAACAAATACCCACTATAGTTCAATTAAACTTATAGTATATCATTTAACACATGCATAAGATTAATAAAACGGACCTACAAAATAGATTCACTCGGCACCATTGCAAGAGTAGCTGAGGCAATCACATAAGTTGCAGTGGGAGACCTCTTCAGGCTGGAATCAGAAAGAACCTTAACAGGGCCTTACACCGAACCAGTGAAATTTTATAGAAGCCCCATTCAGTTCAACAGTAAACAATTGGCCCCTTAGTGGTTCAGCCTCGCCAACTTCAACTGTTGCAATAAAATATAATTAATGAGTGCATAAGCAAAATAGTTGAAAAAGGTGTATACTTTCTGTGAAAGACTGTATCTTACGAGCATTGGGTGATTCTTCATGGCTCCTTTTCCTACTATCAAAACAAGGGTGTTATTATCTTAAACATAGAATAATATTGTAGGTATATAAGTTATTTTCTCAGGTAAGCGGATAAAGTTTTCTTGGTGAATCTCTTGAATCAGATATATGCGCCTATGCCTAATTGAGTATACCTTACCGTTTCTGACACTTTCACTTAAATTTTAACCCCTACATCCACTTTACTTCAGACAAGTGCAGATAGTTGTAAGAGATGTTTTAATAATTAATGAAATTCATGTCCAGATTCAAAAAGAATCTCCATAATTTTCGATTTCAAGGTCTCCTTAATTGCCGATTAATATGGGCATTGCATTTTGTATAGTTTGCGTCTTTGTAGCAGCAGTTTCTACATGTGACATTAGTTTCACACATAAACATAATTGACATAATTTAAATCCATGAAATCATAACAGAAAGTTTCTAATAGGCAAAAATACAAAACCAAGCTCATAATTAAAGACTAAAGACATCATTTCTGGCTGAAAAGTAAACAAGACCTGAATACTACCAACAACAATATATGTATATGATTACCGGTATTACAATTCATTGAACATCACCACATGTCATTTACTGGATGTCAGGCACACCACACACATAGGCTTGAAATGACTGCTTGATTAACTTTTAAAGGTTAAAAAATGATCTGCAGCATAGGAATAAAACTGAATAAGTAGAAACTTGTCGCCGCCAGCTCAAAATTGAAACCTTAAAAAAGTAAACATATATAAATTGAAGAAAGAAATACTTTCAAAATTCTTGCAGGTTATAGGCATGATATGAATAACACAACCATAATTTCACCCAAATCGCCTCGACATCATACACAAAAGTTTATTGAAATCAATTATATGGTAAATGTAACGACATATATAAACATTAAACAGACACAACGAGGCTAATTGCAATGATTTAAATAACTCCTAAGAACACGAAGATAACCTCAATACACATCAATTGGTTATATAATCTGCAATAAACATAGTAATATAGTAATATACAAACAATTAGACAAGAATTAGTTGGTTACCTTGATAAAACGGCTTGGAAGGAGAAAGAAAATAGAGATAGGATTGATAGTAGAGGTGGCAATTTCAACCTATTCCACCAAAAGTAGGCAATTTCATAACCTTATTGGTTGAAATGGGTTGAGCAAGAAAAAGAGTGATGGGTCAAATGGGTCAACCCTTTCTATGTGTAAAATGAAGTTTGGGTCAAATGGGTTTGAGAATGGGTCAAATGGGTTTAAAAATAGGTCACATGGTTCCTATTATTTTACCGAAAACCCAATAGTGTAAAAAGTTAGTTTTTATTATTAAGTCACTAAATTTACGTACTCGTCAGAAAATTTACGTTTTCGTCAGTAAATTTACGTTTTCGTCAGTAAATTTACGTTTTCGTCAGTAAATTTACGTATTCGTCAGAAAATTTACGTTTTAGTTAGTAAATTACGTTTTCGTCAGTAAATTACGTTTTGTCAGTAAATTTACGTTTTCGTCAGAAATTTAACGTTTTCTTCAGTAAATTTACGTTTTCGTCACTAAATTTACGTATTCGTCAGAAAATTTACGTTTTCGTCAGTAAATTTACGTTTTTGTCAGTAAAATTACGTATTCGTCAGAAAATTTACGTTTTCGTCAATAAATTTACGTTTTCGCCAGAAAATTTACGTTTTCGTTAGTAAATTTACGTATTCGTCAGAAAATTTACGTTTTCGTCAGTAAATTTACGTTTTCGTCAGTATATTTACGTTTTCGTCAGTAAATTTACGTTTTCGTCAGTATATTTACGTTTTCGTCAGTAATTTAACGTTTTCGACAGTAAATTTACGTTTTCGTCAGTAAATTTACGTTTTCGTCAGAAAATTTACGTTTTCGTCAGCAATTTTACGTCTTCTTCAGTAAATTTACGTTTTCGTCAGTAAATTTACGTATTCGTCAGATTATTTACGTTTTCGTCAGTAAATTTACGTTTTTGTCAGTAAAATTACGTATTCGTCAGAAAATTTACGTTTTCGTCAGTAAAATTACGTATTCGTCAGAAAATTTACGTTTTCGTCAGTAAATTTACGTTTTCGCCAGAAAATTTACGTTTTCGTTAGTAAATTTACATATTCGTCAGAAAATTTACGTAAATTTTCTGACGAATACGTAAATTTACTGACGAAAACGTAAAGTTTCTGGCGAAAACTTAAATTTACTGACGAAAACGCAAATTTACTGACGAAAACGTAAATTTTCAATAAAATACAAATTTACTGACGAAAACGTAAATTTTCTGACGAATACGTAAATTTTCTGACGAAAACGTTAATTTTCTAACGAGTACGTGAATTTACTGAGGAAAACATAAATTTTATGACGAAAACGTTAATTTTCTGACGAAAACGTAAATTTACTGACGAAAACGTAAATTTACTGACGAAAACGTTAATTTTCTGACGAAAACGTAAATTTTCTGACGAAAACGTAAATTTACTAACGAAAACGTAAATTTTCTGACGAAAACGTAAATTTACTGACGAAAACGTAAATTTACTGACGAAAACGAAAATTTACTGACGAAAATGAAAATTTACTGACGAATACGTATATTTACTGACGAAAACGTAAATTTTCTGACGAATACGTAACTTTACTGAGGAAAACGTAAAGTTTCTGGCGAAAACTTAAATTTACTGACGAAAACGTAAATTTTCTGACGAATACGTAAATTTTCTGACGAAAACGTTAATTTTCTAACGAATACGTGAATTTACTGAGGAAACAATAAATTTTCTGACGAAAACGTTAATTTTCTGACGAAAACGTAAATTTACTGACGAAAACGTAATTTTTTTGACGAAAACGTAATTTTTTTGACGAAAACGTAAATTTACCGACGAAACGTAAAATTTTCTGACGAAAACGTAAATTTACTGACGAAAACGTAAATTTACTGACGAAAACGTAAATTTTCTGACGGATACGTAAATTTTCTGACGAAAACGTTAATTTTCTAGCGAATACGTGAATTTACTGAGGAAAACATAAATTTTCTGACGAAAATGTTAATTTTCTGACGAAAACGTAAATTTACTGACGAAAACGTAAATTTACTAACGAAAACGTAATTTTTTTGACGAAAACGTAAATTTACTGACGAAAACGTAAATTTACTGACGAAAACGTGAATTTTCTGACGAAAACGTGAATTTTCTGACTAAAACGTATATTTACAGACGAAAACGTAAATTTATTGACAAAAACGTAAATTTACTGACGAAAACGTAAAAATAATGATGAAAACGTAAAAAAATCGATGAAAAACTTAAAAAAAAAACTGACCAAAACGTAAAAATCGAACGAATACAGATAAAAACGTTTGAACATGTTAAAAGATAGGAAAATATTGTAAGTTAATGGGTTGACCCGACCCAAACCATTTGACCCATAACCTATTTGACCCATTATTAAATGATGACCCATTTGACCCATAACCCATTTGACCCACAACCCATTTGACCCATGAACCAAACCCAACCAAACTAACCCATTTGCCACCTCTAATTGATAGGATTGATAGAAATGGTAGGAGCCATTGAAATATTCAATTTTGACTAATTAAGATGTAAAACTGATTTGGGTGAAAATAATTTGTGGTGAAAATAATTTTAGGAGGAGCGGGAGAAGTTTCATCTAATTTCATTTTGGAGGGGTGGAAGGATAGTTTCAATTTTTAGTAAAATTTAAGATATAAAAATGACAACGCTTTTGATAAAAATGTTGCAATAAAACTTGAAGAGCAACACTTATTTTAAAAATGTTGTTTAAAGTTTAAGGTTATCCATAATGCAACATTTTTAATAAGTGTTGTTTATAAAATGTTGCATTAGCCATATTTTATTGTAGTGAGTCGACTTAGAGAAATAAGCAACTACAAGGTCTGGTTTTTTGCAACAAGCTTGAAAATGGATAACTAAGATAAAGAAATAAAGAAAAGTCCAATAAGCTAAGTAAAAAAGCTAGAATAAGCAAATAAGCAATTTTAAATAAGCAAAAAAATCTTATTTCCTAGTAAAATCTTTAAAATAAAAAGCTACAACTTTGGAAATAGTAAAATAAGCTGAGAAAAATGATTTTGCCTACAAAAACTAAGTTGTTGACTGATTAGTTAAGCTGGTTAAGCACAATAAGCCAAAATGGTCAATTTTGTATTGTTTGACTAAAAAGTCAACTTAAGAAAAATGAAAGTAAAAGTTAAAAGGACTAAAAATGTTGGAACGAGTGAATTGTGTAATGAGAGTGAGGTCAAGACCTTGACTTGCTTAATTTGGACAGTTTACTTGATTTTTTTATACAATTAAGCAGATGAATAAGCAGTTGCCTTATTAACCTGAAAATATGCAAGCAATCCAACAACACACAAATAAGCAGTAATTACACACAATAAGAACAGATACAAGGAAAAAAATGAAATGCAAGCAATTAAAATAAACGCTACAGTGGACTAGAACAACATTGTTTTAGGTAATGAGCTGAATTTTAGCTTAACAGAGCTACAAAGAGCTTGAAATTACTCTAAAACCTAAAACATATATCAACCAATATCTAATCTACTCAAATGCTGAAAATAAAAAACTAAACCTTAAAGCTAGGCAGATATGATTGCTAATGTGTTTGACTATATTTAGAGCACAAGTTTGCAAATTTCGCACTCAAATAGAATCCTACATGAAAACTAGCATTCTAGGCATACCAGATAAGTTAAGTACCTAAGACAAAACACAAATGCTATATCAGGCACACCAAAAAAAAATTTAAACTTAGTTATATTAGATAACTTAGCAGATAATTACAAAGCACACAAACTTTTGATTTCTAAGTTTCAAAACCAAATCAACAGTTGATTATGATTTGTTTCCTCTAACCTAATATGACTGAAAAGATTGAAACCAACAAGAATGCTGGGACTTAGTGAACAACCTTGACCTAAACACCCTTTTAGGTCAAGACAATACAAAATAACAAAGTAGGTTGATTTTAAGAACAAGTACAAATTATATGAATTGTAAGAAAAGTTAAATAAGCAAACAAGAAAGGAATTTGAGCAATTAAGACTAAAAAATAAACAGTCAATAAGCACTAGGCCAACAAGCATATAACAAGTAGTTTAAACAAGCCTAGGGGAGTTCAAAGCTTACCTTCACTTGATCCACATCGAGACCAAGTAAATAGCAGCTGATGCAACCCTAGAGCTTATTCAACAACTGAATAAGCTCTTGGTTGTGGGCTTAAAGATTACAAGGACTACAATAGTTCTTGTTGAAGGAGATGGATTGAGAACATGTCTTTAATTCCTAGAACACAACATAGGAAAACAAACTTCAAGTATCATATTAGCTAAGGCCCTAGCTTATTTGTCAGATAAGCTAGGGGTTAACTTATTTCTATAGTGAGAATAAGCATAAAATAAAAAACCATGATTTTTGAAAAAACATTTGGAAGAAAACACTTTTGCAATTGAAAATAAAGGGTAACCATCATATATTTAACACAGAGCCAAACCTATTTATAACTTGGACGTCAATTAAGTTGCAAAATAAGTTTGAAATTATGGATCTCCAAAAACCTTTTAGCAAATTACTTTGAAAAGAGTTTTGAATAAACTGAAATTAAAAGTGCATTTAACATAAAAGAGACTAAAATTTAAAAAAACAGATTAAAATAATTTGGAACTCAAAATATGCATTGTTCAAAAGATTTCATTAACCAAGAAATTTTGTATTAAAATTTTGGAATAAAATGATAAACTACAGCTAATTTCCTATTTATACAACTAAAAAGGAGAAATACGAGGGAGAAACCCTAGCCCTAATTCATGTAGAATGTTCCTAAACTGCCCTTGGAGGATCAGAGGTGATGACGTATAATCCCCAGCTGGGTCATGAACCCAGTCCACGGGCACAACCGGTATCCGGCCCAGCAAATATGCATTGGGTAGTTTCTGTCTTGGGCACATACGAACCAAGGGACAGTGGTCGCACGCGGCATGGTGCAGGCCACGTCCTAACCGTACGCGGTTGGGATCACATAATCATAACCTAAGAAGGATTGTGATTCGTCCAAAGTTAGAAGATATTTACTAAACTTATTTGAGTGATAAGGACAAAGCCAATTTGGTAGTTATCTCTTACTTGGGGCTCAAGGTTCGGTAAGCCTAACTAGGGTTTGACTGCCTATATAAGGAACCTCCAATGGTTCCACAAAGGTACGACTCACATAACAACTTTTACCCTTACCGATTACTAAACCCTAAAACCGATTACTTACTCTCACGCAGGAGTCTAATCGTGGGAAAAAACACCACGGTAAGCGTAACGGTGCGTTATTCTTTCGTGTGCAGGGTCTCGTTAGAAGTTCATTTGGTACGAGAGCGGGAGTCCATGATATCCGAATTAAGCTTAATTCGGGTTAGCCAAGGTCCATCCAACTTTTGTATCAACAAGTTGGCGCCATCCGTGGGACCCTACACTAGACTCTGCCAATGACGAAGGGCAATCCCCATGTGGGAAACTCAAAAAACATTAGCAAGAAAGCGTCAACGTTAGAGACGCACCTAGCTTCCACTCAGTCACCCACCGGGTCAACTGGTGGGAAACAGCCAAAACATGGCGAACCAACCCTTACGAGGAGCTAACCCGCTATTCACTACTCCTGCTCTGACCCTGGCTGTAAACAACCCTTATACAAGATCAGCCCACCTCCCCCCAACAAGGAGGCGCAAAAACAGCCCGTTACAGAGCCAGAAGTCGAGATGACCATCTTCGTCAATAAAGGGAGTATTGAAGACTATGTAACCTAGAACTTTGATACAGTCGTCCCTCTCATCACGGCGAGGTTAAACCAAAGAGGGAGTCTGAAATCAAGGCTTAGTTTTGACGTTGATTTGGGTGATACGCCTCAGAGAACACCGAAAAGGTGAAGGAGGCGTCAGGCCCAGGAACAACCGGAGCCACGGAACGTATTCGAGCGCGTCGGAGATTAAATTATCGAAAACCTAGCATTGGGGCAAGAAACCTCTAACCATTCTGATGGGTCATTGGGTCGCGCAGATTCGGAAACCCCCGCGGAAAATACTCGGCGGACCAGCGTTTTCAAGCGAATAAGTCCATCATCCAACGCGAAGGACCTAACCGTGGAATATCCGGGAAGAACCCTAAAAAGGAGCCGATGAAGCAGGTCTAGGCGGAGGAGACGATCCCCAAGCTATGATTCATCCAATTCTGACTCTGATGATCACCATCTTAGGACACATAGGCCAATGTATTCCTCCTCGAACTCCCAGACGGGGAAAGAGAACACTGGCGACACTCCCATCACCATCTCCAGCGAGAGAACGAGGACTTGTGTCTTAATAATTTGTTTTTAGTATCGTTTCTCTCTCGGTCTAATCGAATTGATTAACAATTATAAGGAAGTACCTTATTGTTTTTGGTTATGGTTTGTAATTTGGAATCTATTTCTAATTAGCACAAAACAATCAAAAAGGTAAAATATTATCTATGTAAAGATACGTACTAATCTAAAAACACGTTGCAAGTACAAGCATATAAGCATAATGTACAAGTCTATAATGCACAACAAAGTAATAAAACTTGAAAATGTAAACTTTATAAAAGTGCAAAGCAAAACGTGTAACAAACCCAAACTATCTAACAATATTCTAACAAACTCCAAACTATGAGGACTGAAAATGACTAACTGAAAGTTAAAACTAATTACCAGATTATTGTAACTACTCCTAAACTTAAAGGACTAAAACTCCCTAATTAAGTTTGGACTAAAAACGGGCTATCCAACTTCAATAAGCTAGAACAAGCTCATTAAGCCATCCCATAAGCTCTAGTTTTTTGCAAAGGCTTTTAAATCCAATTTCACCTAGCCAGCTTAAAGGAAACTTTCTGAAATAAGCTAGATCTCCTAAACAGCTTTTTCAATAAGCTACTTTTATCCAATAAGGTAATCTAAACAAGCACTTAAGCTACAAACTATGGACATCATGTATAAGCTCAAATAATGGATACCTGAAAAAGAAATTTCCAAAAACCTCCAAAGAATAATCCAGAAATGATTTTAAGCTAAAACGAGCTTATGTTGACCAAGCGTTGACTTTTGTTGACCAAAAGTTGACCGAGTCTAAATCTTATTTTCAACACTTGTAAAATCCTTTTGTAAAATAAAATGGACAGGTTTGTGAAGTGAATCAGCTGGAATTGAAAAACAGACTAGGCAAATATAGCTTTTTCTTACAGAGACTTTTAAGCTAGTAGAGCTTATTCTATAGTGAGCGACAAGTCCAAAACTTTACACAGTCTTAAAGTTCAGATATTCAGCTTTCTAAATCACTAAAGAACTTAAGATAACTCTAAGAATTTAGGTAGTTATGAGCTTTTGAAAATTGCTAATCTACTAGTACTATTCTGACCCAAACTTTTTTACAGTCATTTGTCGTTTGACTTTGAGTTTGACTCTGAAAATTGGTAAGACTACTTCTTATCAGATGCTAACTGAAAAGGTAACAAGTGTTACCACTATCACTAACATAATTAACAGATTATGATCAATCCAAACACTACTTATGGCTAGAATGCAGAATCATCAAAAGAAAAATGAATTAAGCTAAGAGATTGAGCTAACAAACTACACAACCAACTCAGTTATGCCAAGTAAGATCAAATATCAGCAAGTAAAGACAGAAATTAAGCTAATGAACTAAAAATAGCATGCAGAACTAGTTTGAGAGGAATTCTAAAACAGAAATGATGCATTTTAGCTTGAAGTCTCCCTTGACGGAGAAGCTAAGCGTTGAGCTTGCTTAACACTTAATCACCACCTTATTAACCATCTACAATCATCTAATCACCATAAAACTCCAATGATCATCACCAAAACTCTGAAATTCTAATTTCTGGCTTGGACTTTTAGGCTATAACTGGATGTGAGCTACAATTCAACATCTGATCTAACAAGCTTCCAAAACACTAACAATATTCTGTTATTCAGTTGTGAATAACAAAATCAAGGAATTCTGGTAATTAATACAGTCATTTTCGTACACCCGAAGGTTATCGTAGTTCCTGGCTAAGTGTGAATTGAAATCCGCGTTTATGTCTCAAGTTTGATGCTCAAATAGAAAAGATTTTGATTTTTATATTTAAACTACTAATTTGAAAAGACTAAAAATATAAAACGACATAAAAACGACAATTATACTACTAATGCAAAACGAAATATATCTAACTAAAAGTAATTTCTATAAAACTAGCAATGCAATTTTATTAAAAGCTATTTTATATTACTAATACTATATACTATATAAAGTCTATACTACTTAAATGAAAATGAAACGTTATAACAAAATTAGTCTAAAAACAATACTAGCAAATCCAATTCAGAAGTTCAAAAGCAAAACAAATCCTAACAGTCCCGATTTTGGCCCAACAAGAATTATGATAAAAAACTACCAATGTAACATTAGGTTAGCATTTTATATTCGTTATAGCTTGGCCTATTTGACTAACCAAAAGGATATGCGGATATGCACTGTAACGAAATTCAACTAAATTGAAGACAAAAAAAAGGACATTAGCTAAACTTGTATTAAAAGAAATGCAATTCAGTGGAGATAAGATCTGATGTTGATAACTAACTATTATTTCTACCTATCTAATAATAAAAATGCAGGGGAAAGAATATTTGCTATCCTCTACAGCTATTCTACCTCCAAATAAAAAAAAACAATGAAAATGATTACTTGTGTTCCGAATAAAATACAAAAAATACCTTTCATCAAATTATAAATCTGCTTATTTCCTCCAAATAAATAAAAAAAAACGAATCATGCCAAAAATAAAAAAATAAAGCTGCGTTTTTATTAAACAAAAAAAACTGGATATCCTTAAAAAAAATTAATACGCAGGTAAAAAAAAAATTAAATAAGGATGCAAAAAATTGGAATTAAAGATAACTGAGATCTATTTTCTACACAAAAAATCAGGGAAAGGAATATATCTGAAATAAAGCTGCGTCTCCTCCTTTTTAAATAAAAAAACGCTGCATAAAAAGAACTGGATCTATTCCTTTTTCTAAAACTACCTACCTAAGCTAAAAAGAAGTGAAACAATAATAGAACAGAAAAGATAGATCTCCATGAGCTGCCGTTTCTTTTTGCTATCCCTCCCTCATTTTGGGCTTTTTCCTTAACTGGGCTCGGGATGGGCTTTTCCTTAGCAGGCTTCTTTTTTTCTTTCTTGATTCTTTCGGGCCTGTGTTGGGCTGAACCTATAAATCGGGCCTAGTGGTCTTTCTTTGGGCTGCAGTTATATTAAGTCCATTTGAGTATTGATACGTCGGTTCGACCCATATAAATGGTGTCGGGTCGGCCCACTAAAGTATGAAAGCACCGCCGGACTCGATTTTTCGCGCTCTTTCCATTTCTCGTGCTAATTTTTGGCTCTTTGGCTTCGTTTTTGCTCCTTTTCTTCATATCCGTTCCTACAATAATAAATAACACATTTAAACGATATATGCACTAAAAATACACGTTTTTCTATTTATTATGTCATAAATGAAGGGATATTACTACTAAAAACACGAATAATTACGTGTCTAACACACCCCTACACTTAAGACGTTGCTTGCCCCCAAGCAACTATTATCACAAACGTTAAATCCAAAAATAATTTTAAAACTATTTTATTCGAAATTGCTTTAAAAATAAAAATACATAGTGACCCGCCATGCTCGACTTTTATTTCAAGGTTTAAGGATCATAGAACGGGAAACACGCAAACTGGGTGTCTCCAGGGAATAAATATCTTCATCCTCTTTTTATTACTCCCAACTAAGCTAATATTCCTTGTGCAAACGTTATAGCAAAATGCTAACACTACTTATACTGATAACCTATGTAAATATAACTTTTCACTCCTATAATTATAAAAGACTAGGCAAGTGTGTTCATTTTCAAAGTTTTGATCGTTTAAATCGACATTTGTTATGGTTGCTAATCATCTAAGTGGAGTATTAGACTCACCGAAAATAACGAGATTTAAGATTCAAAAATGGCCTTTCCCATGTAGCGGCTTTCTTCTCGGAACGTCCCAACCTAATCGGTTAAGTGCCCGGGCTTTTGACACCCCACGGAGAATAGTACCGGGATTGGCGGGATTTTGAAATCAAAGATCTTGAAATCACCGCTAAGCTAATAAGAGACACTTAGATGAAAAAACAACGACGGTAATTAGAGAATGAAGATTCAAAGGAGAGATCACTCCATGTAGCGACTTTCTTCTCAGCATGTCCTTTAGCAAAGCTTAGGAGGCTAGGTTTTTACACCCTCGAGAATAGTATCGGAGCTCACGGGACCTTTGACTTCTACATTCTCAATTACCGTCTAAACTCTTATACAAAATTGACGAATTCTAGTTCAACTTCGGATTTAAATTTAAGAAAAAGCAAGTTTCTAACAATTATAAATAAAGCAACAAAAACATAAAACTCTTATTCATTTTTTTTTTTTTTTTTTTTTTTATTTTTTTATTTTTTTTATTTTTTTTTTTCAAATATTTTCTTTTTCTCTTTTTTTTTTTTTTTTTTTTTTTTTTTTTTTTTGAATCGAAAACATATTTATTCAAGCAACATTATTCCAAATTTAAGAAAGTATGCTTTCACTCAAATTTAAATAAAAAGTTGAACTAGGACTCTATATCAAAATTGCATAAGAATTTATTTTTTTACATAACAACACAATTTTTAACGTTCAAAGGCTTGAAAAGAAACACACTTATTTAATCTAATTGTAATCTAGGAGGAAAAGCCATAGGTTACTCATATAAGCTCTAAAGAGAACCAACTACTCCACGTTTAGCATTTTTATTTGCACAATTCCTAAAAGCTTAGTCTAAAAGTTAAGGGAGCAGCCAGATCAACACTCAGGCAGAGTCGGGATCCCCTTTGTTCTAGCCTACGGGACAAGTCAATCACGCACGGTCAAAAACGTTTTATTATGATTAATAAAATAAAATAAAAACAAACAGACATTTGATCAAAATAGGATGCTAGAGGGCAAACAAGTAGGCATGAATATGAGCAATATGATATAAACCCCCCTACACTTAGAACCGAACATTGGCCTCAATGTTCAAAAGTGATAAGGTGTTACCCCTACACTTAAGAACACAAAAGGCTAATGCTAGAATTCCAAGTGTAAGAAGGAGAACACAATAAGATATGCATGGATAAAGATAAGAACTGAGTACTCCCCTGATATAGACATGAAGATCGATCGGAGACTGAATGAAGAAGATGATGGAAAACAGCAACATCAACCCTCTGAAAGTCTTCTCGATCCAAGGGAACCCTGCACACAAAAACAAATACCAACAAGCAGACATGGAGAGAAGCACACGCCCCTACACTTATGTTAGAAAATAAATAAATAAATAAATAAGATAGATCATCGGGTTGCCTCCCGAGAAGCGCTTGTTTTTGTTAACCGAGTCACGAGCCTGACTCGACCCCGAATTAAATGGTCCATGGGGAAGCAAGAGAATCACCACTGGCTCAAAACAGATATGCCAGGGTCAAAGATCTTATCCTCATTACCGGATGAGAATAAAGAAGAAGAATCCACAGTATAAGTGAAGAAAAGCAGAAGGATTCTTATAACATACGAGAAATAGGTATAAAGGCGATCCTTATGAATACTCGTCTTCGCCAAGGGCGGGAGGGTAGGAGAAAAAGATATCAAAGTGTCACCCGAGGACACATGATAGAAACTCAAAGCAAGAGTTGATGGGATAACCGGTAAAACATCACAAGAAATAGCAACATCAACGTCTCCTCCGGGATCAAAACACTCATCCTCATTTCCCGGTATGAAATGAGGCGAGTAAAAGCGATACATCACCTGCTTGGGTGTGCACGCAGTAGGACGGGGTGGCAACATAATATGAGAAATAGCAGAAGAAATATCGACCACCCGCGTCACCTCTCCAGACCGAATCAAACGAAAAGTAGGGTCAAATCTCTCCACCTCCTCTACGATGGGAGGTGGCATGGCTAACAACGAATGCTCATCAATAGCAAGAGAGTCGGAGCTATCAATGTCCTCAATCCCCTCTTCAAAGAGAGGATTCATCTCACTAGAGATGTAGGCGTCATCAAAATCAAATAAAGGGTTCGAATAAATCTTGAAATTTTCCTTCTGAACGTCTTCATCGGATAGTGACTCGTCATCACTAGAAGTAAAATCATCATTGAGATCAAAAAGAGGATTAGAGAAAGCCAAAGAATCTTCTCCCAAGATGTCGGTGGGAGGTAAAGAATCATCACTAGAAAGAGATTCACACTCATCGTCACTATCGGAAGCAACCGTAGGCTCACTTTGGATTGGAATAAGAGTCTCGTCACAAGGAATAGTGATAAGACCCTCATCCCCCATGATGAGAGAGGCATCGGGCTCCGTAGTGGAAGAATCGAGAATAGGAGTGGTAGAATCCTTAGGCTCGAGAGCCGGTAAGTCGAGAGAAGGAATTACAATTGCACTAGGACATTGAGCACAAAGATCATTCCAAGAAATTGTATTCTCATCGTCATCATCATCATAATAGAAAGAACGCACAAGAGGCGGAGTATAATCACTAAGATTAGATACTTGCTCTTGTCGTTGTCGTTGTCGCTTTTCCTCCTCATTTGCTTCTTTTAGAAGAACAACGGCTTCTTGAAGTTGCAAAACAATGGCGCGTGTTTCGTCTTTCAAAGCATTGAGTTGTTGAATTCTCTGAGAGGATTGATGATTGATGGTAGGATGTGGGGGCTCACAGTTATGAAAACCAGAATTATAGCACGGATGTGGCTCATAGGAAGTCATCGGTTGAGAAGAATTAGAACACGGATTTGGTTCATAATAATCCATCGGTGAAGAAAAATGAGGACACGGATTTGGCTCATAATAATTCATTGGCTGACAATACGAAGTATCGTGAGGGCCCCCACAATGATTGCAACACGGGTATTGGGAAAAACCCGGTTCATGTTGCGGATAGGGATTGTAATAGACGGGAGGGGGGGAGAAAGTATTGTAAGAGGAGAAGTACAAATTTGTTGAATTGCAAAATGGACAAAATCCAAATTGTGTATTGTCGATATCAAAACCGCACCGCTCACAAGTACATCATTGACATGTTTGAAAACCATGCCATGGTCTCCCACACCGAACGCAAGACGAATCCATGAAGAATTATAAATAAGAGGGGTAGAGAAAAGAATTAAACACAATAGATGATAAAGAAGAATATTTTTAAAACTTTTTTTTTTTTTTATATTTTTTTATGATATATATAGTAATAAAGAAAATAAAATAAAATAAGAAAATATTTTTGATTTTTATAAATTTTTTTTTTTATTTAATTATTTTTTTAATTTTTTTTATTATATATATATACAAATACGAAAATAAACTTTCAAAAAGAAAGGATCTCCAAGTCACCAACTAAAAGCACAACGCAAACATCGCTACACACAGAGCCGGCAGCGGCGCCATTTAATACAGTCATTTTCGTACACCCGAAGGTTATCGTAGTTCCTGGCTAAGTGTGAATTGAAATCCGCGTTTATGTCTAAAGTTTGATGCTCAAATAGAAAAGATTTTGATTTTTATATTTAAACTACTAATTTGAAAAGACTAAAAATATAAAACGACATAAAAACGACAATTATACTACTAATGCAAAACGAAATATATCTAACTAAAAGTAATTTCTATAAAACTAGCAATGCAATTTTATTAAAAGCTATTTTATATTACTAATACTATATACTATATAAAGTCTATACTACTTAAATGAAAATGAAACGTTATAACAAAATTAGTCTAAAAACAATACTAGCAAATCCAATTCAGAAGTTCAAAAGCAAAACAAATCCTAACAGTCCCGATTTTGGCCCAACAAGAATTATGATAAAAAACTACCAATGTAACATTAGGTTAGCATTTTATATTCGTTATAGCTTGGCCTATTTGACTAACCAAAAGGATATGCGGATATGCACTGTAACGAAATTCAACTAAATTGAAGACAAAAAAAAGGACATTAGCTAAACTTGTATTAAAAGAAATGCAATTCAGTGGAGATAAGATCTGATGTTGATAACTAACTATTATTTCTACCTATCTAATAATAAAAATGCAGGGGAAAGAATATTTGCTATCATCTACAACTATTCTACCTCCAAATAAAAAAAAACAATGAAAATGATTACTTGTGTTCCGAATAAAATACAAAAAATACCTTTCATCAAATTATAAATCTGCTTATTTCCTCCAAATAAATAAAAAAAAACGAATCATGCCAAAAATAAAAAAATAAAGCTGCGTTTTTATTAAACAAAAAAAACTGGATATCCTTAAAAAAAATTAATACGCAGGTAAAAAAAAAATTAAATAAGGATGCAAAAAATTGGAATTAAAGATAACTGAGATCTATTTTCTACACAAAAAATCAGGGAAAGGAATATATCTGAAATAAAGCTGCGTCTCCTCCTTTTTAAATAAAAAAACGCTGCATAAAAAGAACTGGATCTATTCCTTTTTCTAAAACTACCTACCTAAGCTAAAAAGAAGTGAAACAATAATAGAACAGAAAAGATAGATCTCCATGAGCTGCCGTTTCTTTTTGCTATCCCTCCCTCATTTTGGGCTTTTTCCTTAACTGGGCTCGGGATGGGCTTTTCCTTAGCAGGCTTCTTTTTTTCTTTCTTGATTCTTTCGGGCCTGTGTTGGGCTGAACCTATAAATCGGGCCTAGTGGTCTTTCTTTGGGCTGCAGTTATATTAAGTCCATTTGAGTATTGATACGTCGGTTCGACCCATATAAATGGTGTCGGGTCGGCCCACTAAAGTATGAAAGCACCGCCGGACTCGATTTTTCACGCTCTTTCCATTTCTCGTGCTAATTTTTGGCTCTTTGGCTTCGTTTTTGCTCCTTTTCTTCATATCCGTTCCTACAATAATAAATAACACATTTAAACGATATATGCACTAAAAATACACGTTTTGCTATTTATTATGTCATAAATGAAGGGATATTACTACTAAAAACACGAATAATTACGTGTCTAACAGTAATGAACAGTAACATGCTAAGAACTTTGAGAATTAAGAAGGAAATGTGAAGGTTTTTATTAATGGAAGAGATATGTTACAACTGTTGCTAACTAACTAACAGAAGTGTCGCTGTCAATCACACTTTAGTAGTTAGCTAAGGAAAGGGAAATACAAGTGAAGGATTAACTATTGTGTGAAATTTCACTCTTAAACTACTTGCTACAAATGAAGGCTAATAGGGGTATTTATAGGCTGAGAAGTGATGTTGGTGACGTGCTTGCTCCAATTACATTACTCCACGTGACAAAATTCTTTTTTTAGTTCATCATTTGTTCTTGGCCGAATTTGGGGAATTTATATGAGTTGATTTCAATGTAATTGAAAGGTTGAGTTAAGTTCGTCTTGCCAATACGATCATTTTCTATGTTGGAAGTTCTTCATGAAACACCCTTAATCGTGCTCTGCGTTCTAGAAATAGAGGTGACACGTGGCTGTCCATGATTGGTCCATTATTTAGCACACAGATCATTATCCGTTGCACAGTAAAAGTGTAATGCGATGGAAGTTTCTTATTGGCTGACATGAGCGAGTGAGGTTTACTATTGGGATATACTTGGCAGATTCTCTTTCCACATTTATTGAGCTGAGTTGGTGATCCGTGTCACCTAAATACTCGCTTCCCATTGGTCCACAACTCAACACACGGATTAAGCCCACAAATAACTTTGAAAGTTGGCAGATTTGGTCCCTAAGCTTTGGCAGTTTCTTGTTTAAGCATGAAGACTTTGTAGAAATGGAAACTTCAACCCTTCAACTCCTGAAATCAACAAATAAGGCCCTTGAACTTTTAAGACTTGTCATAATTGGTCCTTCTTTTGTCTTCTTCTCCATGATTAGGCCTTGGAGTCCATGTTTGTGTTGAAAACATATCATTTTACCTACATAATCACAAACTACAAAGAATACCACGTAATTCCGTTTTATCACATTTAAACTTGGTAATTTCCTTGTGTTTAAGGGGGTTTATATGTAATAATTGATATGAGATATGACTCATATCAAATCTCCTATACTTGACCATTGCCATGCCCACATACAATGACGTATTTAAAAGCAATAGAATACACTTTTCTCATAATTAACCTACCTTGGCCAATATGAGATGCAATTATACTATGCTAAGTTATATGATGCATGATTTTGATTTTTATAATGCAATGCAAGGAAAACAATTCTATTTATATATTTTTGGATTTTCATGAAATGGTTAGATGGAAATAACTAATTAAGAAATCTATGACTTTGGTTAGGGCTTTTGTACCATGAATACTTATCATCCTCAAGTTTCACGTTCCCAATATCAAGCTTAGAAACGAGATCATTGTTATTCGTAAGTGAAATTGCATCGACTTATTCATAATAATTAATTGTGTTACTACATACCCCCACTTATTCTTCCTCTATCGAATTGTAATTGATCAAATTGCTTTTGAGCGAATTTGTCATTAATGATAGATAATCATCTTATCCATTACTCGAAAAAACGCCCACAATTGATATAAGTCCGACCTAATATAATAAGTCATTCGCCTTATGTGTAAGAAACTTACGTCATGCTTTAATTAGTAGCTACTCACTCGCTAAGAAAAGAAAAATAAAACTCACGCAATATTTTATATTCGTCGCCTTTTTAAGACCTTGGATCTTCAATCCTGCAACCCTTGTGAGAGTAATATTGGATTAGAGCAACTACTAAATCCCCGCAACCCTTGTGAGAGTAATATTGGAATTCAATAGCTACTATAACTAACACCACACTGCCCCTTTTGGGAGTCTTGTATAATTATTTTTTTTCTTTTTCTCTTTTTTTCCTTGTCTAGCCACTCATTTTTTTATAAGCCGCTCTTATTTTTCTTGATTCCTCACAAAGAATAGAAAAATAATTAAAAGAAAAACACCCGCTAAGTATTAAGCATGACAAAAGTATAGTACACATAAAACGTTCTAACTTAGAATCTTAAGCCGTACTTATACCAACCACGAATGATTAGTCAAAAATGCATAAGAGACTAAAAACCGATTAAAACCGTTCTTGATTCTTTATTAACAATATATACATACGTTGACAAGAAAGTAAAGGTTACCAAAGGGCGTAAAATAGACACAAGTAATTAATATAAGGTTTATCTATCCCTTTACATTTACTTCAAACTCTATCATTTCTCGTTCTCCACAATTTAAAATCTTAAATAATGAGACTCGTGGATGCTTAGCCTAATAAACCAAATGAAAGGTTTACATGGTTAAGGATACTAGCTAGAGTATGTTTGGATAAGAAAACTCGGGTTGAGTCAAAAAATTCATGATGGGCCTAATATGTCAAAGACGTCTAAACTTGTTAAACCATATCCTTTATTATGTCTTTTTCTTTTTCATTTATGTTTTAAGAACAAAATAAGAACTATATACAATGAAAATGTGTTATGTAAATGAAAAATGATTTATGCAAAAATTATGAATGCAATATTTTTGTGGCCAGAGTAGATCAAAAATTTGAAAAATGTTGAAAAATTAATTTTCCCAATTATCATGAAAGCAAAGGCAATGGTCTAAGCAAGGTCACTTCGATAGATGACCCCCCCTACACTTAAGATAAACATTGTCCTCAAAGTTTAAGAGCATTAGAGTAAACTCCCCTACACTTAGGACATTGCGTACTTTGTTTAACTCGAGCTAAGGGAAGGTCTACTAAAGTGAATTCATTTTAGACATTATTAATAGTCAAGTTTGAATCACAAAAGTATCAAAGTGAACCCGATAGGAGGGCCTCCTCCATAAGCTCCATGATTGAAATGAGAGAGAGAAACCCTACATAAACACCAAAAAATTTCAAAAGAGAGGCACCCCCTACACTTCATCTCAACTATATCACCCTCTTATTATTCCTAACCTACCAAAGTCTACTCTAGATGATCTAACCTAGTTATTCAATCTTGATTTAAGGAGTCTCTATCTCGACTCATCCCACAATGAATTAATTCATAGGGAAAATGGGGGTCTCTTGGACCATTTTAACGGAAATGTCCTCCCCAAAATAGTGCTTCACATGATGGCCATTGATGTTCGTTTGCAAGTATTAATTTTTTATTACAAGGTTTAGACAAAACAAGGGACTAGAATACAAACACGGGAAAGTATACCCTTTTGTTCATAATATAGCTTGTAGTGTAATACAAGGTTTTTTTGCCAAGTATGGAAATTTGTTCGTCTCGATTCAATTCGAATTGATTACCAGTTAAATGTGTGACTCGGTCGTCTTTGGTGGATAAAAGAAAGGGTGTCGTTGTCTAAAACTAATTAAAGATAAAAATAAAGATTTAAAAGGAAATGACAAAATATAAAAGGAATATACTAAAAATTCAAACGGTTGACAAATAATAAAGAAACGATATTAAAACGAATACTAAAAACGAAACAATTAATAAAAATAAAATTAAAAGAAGAAATTAACTTCGACTGAAAAATAAAATTTACTAAATGAAAAAGGAGGAAATAAAACTAAGGGGGTACTTTAAAACTGAACGAGGTAAAAACTAAAGCGGACAATAAATAAAATATAAAACTTAAACTTTTCGAAAAAATACTAATACTAAAAATCGACGAAAAATACAACTGAAAATACGTGACTTTCAAAATAGAATTCGGAAAAACTTTCAGATAAAACTAATCGATTACGGAACACGGGTTACTAATATGGGAACATGTTTCCCTTTGAAAACAACATTTAGGGGCCAAAATAAAGTAAAGCATGCAGGCATGCATGTTAACTATCAGAATGTTAAGATTGGACCCATCTGAATATAAGCAAAAAAAAACTATCGGAATACTAATATTATAAAACTGTCGGAATGTTTAAAAGAAATGTATCGGAATGTCTAAAAATAAAAACTGTCGGAATAATTAAAGTGCCAAATTCTATTGGAATGTAAGACCTATCGCGATGTTAAGCTGTCACAATGTGACTGTCAAAATTTGGGCATCATTTCGTCACAATATGCCTTATACCCGATCGCAATGTACGATGCCAGGGGCAATCGCAATCTCGATCGGAATAAGTGATCGGAATGACTATCACAATAAGCTGTCACAATGTCAAAACCCTAATGATATTGTGATTGAAAAATCACAATATTCGGATGGAGTACAATAAGAAAAAAATCAAATAAGCACTTTAACAAAAAATTTAACCAAAACAAATAATAAGAAGAACAAAAATAAGCTACGAATTTAAAACTTATCAAAACACAAAATAAGCAAAATTTATAAAATAAACTTTTGAAATTACTTAAAAGAGAATAAGCTAAAAACTCAAAAAAGTTAACCACGAATCTAGGCAAATGATAAAACTTATAAAACTTCAACACACAAATCAATAAACACAAAAAGTAAAGATCTTTATGTGGTATTTAGAAAAATAAAGTGAAAAAGATTATGAACACGAAATCGTAACTAACAAGAAAGATTAAAAAGATGAAGATTAAACCAAGATTAAACTTTAAAAAGTAAAGATTAGATTAAAACAAGAAAGAAAATAAAAGATGAAGTTTTCCTAGTGAGAGAAAGTTAAACACTTTCTCTCTCTAAAAGTTAAAGCTACAAAAGAAAAAATGAAGACTAACTCTTAAAAACTCTATTTTCTAAACTATATATAGGAGGTGGAAAATGGATGTGTTGCTTCCTTTTTTCTCGTCTTTTAATTTTTCGTCTTTCTCGACTTTGTCTCGGGATTAGTCGAGTGATAAAACGAACTCGTCTTCTAATTTTCTTCTTTTAGTAGACTTGGTTCTTCGACTTTTTCAAACTTTCGTCTTCAGACTTTTTCTTCGATAAATCTTCAGAAT
The DNA here is from genome assembly GCA_025667525.1 of Glebionis coronaria. Taxonomy (NCBI): domain Eukaryota; kingdom Viridiplantae; phylum Streptophyta; class Magnoliopsida; order Asterales; family Asteraceae; genus Glebionis; species Glebionis coronaria. The sequence continues at coordinate 354,785,431 of CM046876.1, forward strand.
AGGCCTTCGACTTCCGTTCTTCTTGCACTTTTGATCTTTTGACTTTGTCTTTTGTCTTTTTCTTCGATAAAAGCCCGTGAAAGCCCGCGTTTTCTTCCTTTTTCATATTTTTATCCTGAAACACAATAAAAACACAAACCACGCATAATTCTGACTTTTACGACATAAAATACACGTTTTGGTCCTGTTATTATTGGAAATAAGTGGTAAAAGGTAAGTGTTTTCACACTTATTAAATCCCCTACACTTGACCATTGCAATGCCCTCATGCAATGCATTAATTACAAAGCATGTTTTACATTTTCCATCATAATCAATCCACATTGGCCTTTATTAAAGAGATAGAAAACAAGTATAAAGATTAATCACTTACCTTAGGGTTTTGGAATGTCATGAATGATTATCACCCTCAAGTTTCACGTTCCCCATACCAAGCTTAAAAACGAGATCATCGTTATTATAAGTTAGCAAACTAACACAAATTCATGTGGCCTAATTATTTACTTAGACTCCCTTATTCCTAGGTGTATCTCTTATATTTTATCATTGTCTTGAATGATCACGAGGATGCATTGTTGACTTATTTCGATAGTTATTTAGGCTGAAAATAAAGTAGGACGATTTAATCAATAGTTAGCTAAAGGACAAAATCTTTTAAAACTGCTTCTCGGGACCTCATAAAGTTCATATCTTGGCATAACTCGCTTCATGATTTGAGACCTTTCTCGGACCGATATTTGGCATTGACTTCATACTTCAAATCTTGAGAGACGTTCATGAAATAATGGTCTTCTCTTCATAATAGGAATTTCTTCACTTGAACTTTTTGAGAGATTCTTCATACTTGGACCACGACTTCTTCATTTTTCTCCAATCTTTATTTGGGATTTTGATATACAACGATCCGCCTCCTTTCAGGACTTGGATCTATTTATCCTCATACCTTGCTAGGGTCTTTTCGGATAGAATTCTCCATGATCTTTTAGGGGAGTATTTGCTTTTCGTCGTGTGTCTCGATCCTTCCTTTTGATTTTTAATAAATGATTCTTCACATCACTTTTGGATCTTTAGCAACAAAATGTAGCCCTCATGTCTTGTTAGGACCTTTTTGGACTCGCCAATCTTCGCATCCCACTTAAATAAGTTATGCCTTGGCTATGAACTCTAATCAATACCGAGCAAATTTTAAACGATCTTGTGCTAGAAGGTAAGTAACTTTTCAAATCGTACAACCTTATTTATTGCAATTAAATTTATTAGCAAGCGATGGGAAAAAAAGCTTATAATTAACTCACATAAATTTATGAACGAATACCAAACTTATAATTGACTCTATCATCTATCGTTCTCCACAATCTAAAATCTCAAGGAATGAGACTTGTGGATGCTTAGACAATTAAATCAAAGTTTTGGGTTTTCAAGTCATCTATAGGATCTTGCAACTTCTTAGAATCTTTCATGTTTAGAATTCGCATTTTAAAGTTCTCTTGATAAACGACTTTCTAGGATCAATTATAGGAACTTGCAAAAAGTTCTTGTTCTTAACCCGTAAGAGTTAAGACTTTCGCGTTTTAAAGTTTCCTATATAAAAGCCTAGCAAAACTTGACTTAAACACGTTAAGGATACTAGCTAGAGTAAACTTAGATAAGTAAACTCGGGCTGAGTCAAAATATTCACAACGTTGAAAAATTAAAACCACTTTATTAAAATTTATTCTAATAAAGAAAGAAAATAACTATAACAAAGGTAAAACTACTAGGCCAAAATAGATCAAAAAATTTGAAAAATGTCGAAAAATCGATTTTTCGGTTAAAATGAGGACACATACAAGGAAAAGCCCACTTAACTTCGACAGAAGTCCCCCTACACTTAATATAAACATTGTCCTCAATGTTTAAGCATGTGGGAGTAAACTCCCCTACACTTAGGACATTGTGCACGTTGTTTAAATCTTGCTAAAGAAAGGACAACTAAAGTGATTCCTATTTTAATATTGAAGAATACAAAATAGAGAATCAAAAGAGTTTAGGATAGAACCGGGAATACGGGATCACGGTTCGTCAAAAGTCATCAAGTATGGCTCTTTGAAAGCTCGAATCCCTGCATATGATTAGAAAGAAGACAACAAACACATACTAGGGTCTCCCCCTACACTTATTATAAAAAACAGATAAAAAGGATAGATACCGCGGGTTGCCTCCCGAGAAGCGCTTGTTTTTGTTAACCGAGTCGTGAGCCTGACTCGACCTTGATTAGCATGGTAAGAAGCTTGAAGAACATCCACCGGGATCAATACATGGTTTTCGTCCATCAAGTAACACAAGCTTAAGGCGAACAAGGCAAGCCAAAGAAGAGTAGGCAAGGTTCCTTTAATTAGTTGTTGAGCACGGTGGTAGAAAGTAGGATGAAGTGCAAGCATATCTCCATTGTGTCCAAAAATCTTTCCTTTTATTTCATCAAATGGATACTGAGATGGCTTAAAAATTGCAATACCGGGATCGAACACCTTTTCCTTTAGGGGAAAATAACACTCAGGCTCAGTAGACCTTGAAGAAGATCCGCTCATAAATCTCACAATCTCATCCTCAGAAGGTGGATAAAGAGGTGTCAAGACATAGGTACTACGGATATCGGTGTCTTCCGGCTTCTTCTCCTTTGAAATGGGTTTCTTAATATCCGAAGGAGGATAAAGAGCATCATCAAAGTCTAAAGGAGGAGAATCATTCTCATTGGAGAAGTAAGTATTGAGAAAAGTAGAAAAGTCTTCCTCAAATGAGTAGTCATCCAAAATAGGATCAAGCATTGGTGGTGGAGGATCTTCATCAAAAGTAGGAACAAGATCACCATTTGAAGAATCACTCGAGAGAGTATTAACATCATCAAAATCATCATAAGTTGGCATGTCTTTATACTCTGAAACAAAATCATCATAATCATCTATGTCAGAACTAGAATCATCATCATAGTCATCATTGATTGGTGGAGACTCATAAATTGGTAGAGGATCCAAATTGGAGAGAGAATCATCCACATTATCTAGGAAAAGTGGACTATCGTAGCCAGAGTAAAAAATAGGATTGTTGTAGACGACAAAATCATCAAGCTTTGTACGTTCACAAGTAGTTGTATCAAGCTCGTCTTGAAGCACATTAATCATATTCGCTGATTCTCTTCCATTGGTTTTGTTTGTAATCTTCCCTATTTTAAACACTTGTGCATCATTCCCGACTCTTAGAATGAGTTCACCTTCGGCAACATCGACTAAATCTTTTCAGGTTCTCAAGAATGGCCGACCAAGTATTAACGGAATACGAGAGTCCATTTCATAATCAACAACAACAAAGTCGACCGAAAAGTGAAGGTGCCAACTTTAATAAACACATCTTCAGCAATACCAACGGGGTAAGCGAGAGTGCGATTTGCTAGCTCAAGAGTCATCTTTGTTGGAGTAAGGTCGGGTAATGATAGTGTTTTCCAAACACTTAATGGCATCAGATTTATACTTGCCCCGAGATCAGCTAAGGCAGTAAAGTCTTCGGTTTTGTTGAAAATGAAAGGAAAGACAAAATGACCAGGATCTCCAAGTTTTTCCGGAAGTTCTTTAAGAATGACTGCAGAACAGTTTTCATTTAAGCGTGTGTTGATAAACTCAGCCATCTTTTCCTTCTTGTTAAGCAATTCCTTGAATGCTTTGACAAATTTCGGCATTTGGACAAGTGCTTCAACAAGGCTAATGTTGAAATTCATTTGAGAGATCATCTTCAAACATGAAGTAACTTGAGAATTCTCCTTAGTAAGCAATTTGCACTTGTCTAACCGAGAAGGATAAGGGATGTTGGGTTTAGATGGTGTAGGTGTAGCAGGTAAAGGTTCAGATGTTGAGGGTTGAGAAGTAGAAGGTTTAGAGGTGGTAGGTGGGGTTGGTGGAGGGTTTTGTTTAGGTACTTCTTCCGTGGGAGGTGGAGACGATAATGGAGAACTAGCACTAGGTGTGGTAGTAGGAGTGATAAATGGAGGTGGATGAGGTGTAGATGGAGTAACTTGAGGAGGGATAGAAGGTCCTACTAGAGTTGCTCCACTTCGTGTAGTAATAGCACTCACATTAGCTCTAGAGTTTGTTTCGGTGGTAGAAGGAAGAGCACCTTGGGGACAAAGGGTTTGTAACATTTGAACGAATTTCCTATCCGTGGACTCTTGCATTTGTCTCATAGATTCTTGCATTGCTTGCATTTTTTTCTCATGTTCATTTAATTTTTGCAAAACCAAGTCCATTTGCGGATGAGGTAAATTGAACCCTTGTTGTTGAAAAACTTGGTTTGGGTATTGGTTATAAGGTGGAAAACCTTGAGGATTGAAACCTTGGTGTTGAAAACCTTGGTTTTGCATGTGATAGTTTTCCTGGTTTACATTGGAGCCCCTCACATTAGCATTTTGTAGAACATTTGCTCTTGGTGGCCCTTGGTTGTTATGGGTGGGTGGTGGTGGTCTTTGCTGAAAACCGGGTGGAGCCAAGTAATTTGTCGAGTTGTAAGACAAGTGATTAACATCGACATTAGGCTTGAAATGAACTCTCTCGGTGTTGTTGTAAGCATACACTTCCCGTGGGATTGATCATAAGCTTTATCACAATTAGCATAAGAGTGTGGCCCACCACAAGTTTCACAAGTTATATTAAGAGCATTGTTGTTTTTGGCATTGTTAACAGCTTGTAAAGCAAGTGCTTCAACAACCGTAGTAAGCTTATCAAGTCTCTTGTCGGTGTCACTAGTGCTAGCACTAGCCACATTAGCCCGAACATTCTTAGTTTGCACTCTAGACTTATTCTCAGTAATATCCCACGCGGCATTAGAAGACTTAACCAAAATGTTACCCCCCGAGGCACTATTTAGTGAATCTTGGTCATTCATGCTTAAACCATTGTAAAAAGTATTAATTTGATGCACTTTTGTAAAACCATGTTGTGGACAGTTTCTTAAAAGTTCCTTAAAACGGTCCCAAGATTCACTAAATGTCTCAACGTACTTTTGTTCAAAGTTAATGATTTCATTCCGCAAAGCGGTAGTACGTGAGGGTGGGAAAAAGTAGTTGATGAATTTGGTCTCTAAATCCGACCACATAAGAATACTTTGTGGCGGTTCCTTATCAAGCCAATGTCGGGCTTGTCCCTCTAAGGAGAAAAGAAAAAGTTGCAAGCGAATTACCTCTTGTGAAACCCCATTAAACTTGACCGTATTAGTGAGTTGAAGAAACCTTTTGATATGGTCATGAGGATTATCAAGTGTACGCCCCAAGAATGGTTGAGCAGAGACCATTTGAATGAAGCCTGATTTGAGCTCAAATTGTTGGCTCCAATCTTGGGTATGACAATAGCATCGGTGTTTCCCTCTACGTGCGATTGCAAAAGCTCGATCATTGGTCGATTGTCCATGGTGACAATAGGTTGAGTTTCGACTTCGGCTTGAGTTGCTTTCTTCTTAAGAGCACGGGTACGCATACACACCTACAAAAGGAAAAGAAAGATAGACAAGAAATATTTTTGGTTTTTTATGTTTTTCTATTTTTTTTGGTTTTTTTTTTGAAATTTTTATATTTTTTAGGATTTTTGAAATTTTTTGAAAATTAGACAAGTAAAATAACGTTCAAGAGTGAACGGATCCTAAAATCCAACGCGTCTCTCACAATAAACCATTAATCTTCACGAAAAGATCCGGCAGCGGCGCCATTTAATACAAGGTTCTTTTGCCAAGTATGAAAATTTGTTCGTCTCGATTCAATTCGAATTGATTACCAATTAAATGTGTTACTCAGTCGTCTTTGGTGGATAAAAGAAAGGGTGTCGTTGTCTAAAACTAATTAAAGATAAAAATAAAGCTTTAAAAGGAAATGACAAAATATAAAAGGAATATACTAAAAATTAAAACGATTGACAAATAATAAAGAAACGATATTAAAACGAATATTAAAAACAAAACAATTAATAAAAATAAAACTAAAAGAAGAAATTAACTTTCGACTGAAAAATAAAATTTACTAAATGAAAAAGGAGGAAATAAAACTAAGGGGGTACTTTAAAACTGAACGAGGTAAAAACTAAAGCGGACAATAAATAAAATATAAAACTTAAACTTTTCGAAAAAATACTAATACTAAAAATCGACGAAAAATACAACTGAAAATACGTGACTTTGAAAATAGAATTCGGAAAAACTTTCAGATAAAACTAATCGATTATGGAATACGGGTTACTAATATGGGAACATGTTTCCCTTTGGGAAACAACATTTAGGCGCCAAAATAAAGTAAAGCATGCAGGCATGCATGTTAACTATCAGAATGTTAAGATTGGACCCATCGGAATATAAGCTAAAAAAAACTATCAGAATACTAATATTATAAAACTGTCGGAATGTTTAAAAGAAATGTATCGGAATGTCTAAAAATAAAAAATGTCGGAATAATTAAAGTGCCAAATTCTATTGGAATGTAAGACCTATCGCAATCTTAAGCTGTCACAATGTGGCTGTCAAAATTTGGGCAGCATTTCGTCACAATATGCCTTATACACGATCGCAATGTACGATGCCAGGGGCAATCGCAATCTCGATCGGAATAAGTGATCGGAATGACTATCACAATAAGCTGTCACAATGTCAAAACACTAATGATATTGTGATGGAAAAATCACAATATTCGGATGGAGTACAATAAGCAAAAAAATCAAATAAGCACTTTAACAAAAAATTTAACCAAAACAATAATAAGAAGAACAAAAATAAGCTACGAATTTAAAACTTGTCAAAACACTAAATAAGCAAAATTTATAAAATAAACTTTTGAAATTACTTAAAAGAGAATAAGCTAAAAACTCAAAAAAGTTAACCACGAATCTAGGAAAATGATAAAACTTATAAAACTTCAACACGTAAATCAATAAACACAAAAAGTAAAGATCTTTATGTGGCGTTTAGAAAAATTGCACTCAAGGACTAAATCATAAAATGCACTCAAGGACTAATGACTGATGAAAAACAAAACTTGAATCAAGTAAATGTAAATTCAAGCTAAAAAAGTACTCACAAGCTATCAATCCAACTCAGTTACACTAAAACAAGTCTAAACACATGATCATAGCAGCATATATTGTTTACACTAGGAATTGAGCATGCAAACTTCAATTGAGTGAAACCTAAAAACAGAATTCTAAAACCTTTTAGCTAGAAGCCTCCCTTGATGGAGTAGTATGGCGTTGAGCCAACTAAGATCTACAAGAACACCACCTTTAACTAATTAATTACCTCCAAAAGCTAACTCTGAACCAAATCAACAAGAACTGCTTCTATGACTGCTACAATGGAACTGGAACTTGAACTGCTAGGCTGAATCAACATGAATAGCTTCCAAAATACTCAAAAACACTTCATTGATCAATGATGATCAATGAAATCACAAAGTATAACAGTAATGCAGGACTTGAGTAGGTAAATGAAGAATAAAGAATGATGAATATTTTTTTGTTCTTTTATTGATTTTGGAGGGAAAAGTAGGTACAACTGTTTAACTAACTCTCAAGTGTGTGTCAAACACTTGAGAGAAGTTAACTAACTGAAGGTAAAAACAGAGTTGAGAGAGAAAAACTTTAAGTGTGTGTTTTTGCACACTTAACTACACACTGAGAAATGAAACACTAGCTGCTATTTATAGGAGTTGATGATGATGAGTTGGGGTAGTCTGACGTGTCTCATCCAATGAGGAGGTGCCAGGTGTCACAATCTGATGGATTGTAGATTTCACTCCAAGAACACAAAAGGGGTTTTCTTCTCCTTTGATCTTCAATTTAATTAAGTTTTGTAGTTGGATTCGTCTCTTTATTTCGAGCATTTTTCATGTATAAAGTTTTTCATGAAATGCATTGTAGCTTGAAATCGATCCTGGACTTGTTCTTCATTGAAGATGCCACGTGTTATAATTTGATTGGAAGTTGGCCCTTTACACGGATCGTTATCCACTATGGATAAAAGATATATTGCATGTTGATTTCTTATTGGTGGAGAAAAGTAAAGTGCGCTGCACTGTGTAGGATCAAATATTAAATGCATTGGGTGAGCTGGCCATTACTTTGGCAATCCATGACTTTATTTTCTTGCAATATGATTGGTTAAGAAGAGTGTGACACGGATCAAACCAAACTTTGTTTATTTTTGACATATTCAGCCCTTCACTTTAGCAAATTCTTCAAATAAGCTCTTTTCTTCATTCCAATGGCAATTTTGGTCCTTTGACTTGCATTCTTGTTTATTTTACTCCCTTGACTTGGTTGACTTGAAGTTTGACCAAGTTTGACTTTGATCTTGACTTTTCCAAATTTTGCATTTAAGTCCCTCAACTTTTGAATATTGTCAAGATAGGCCCTTCATCTTCAAATGACTTGTCATCTTTGATCCTTCTCTTGTCTTTTCATCATAAATGAGCTTGATTTCCTCTTGTTTGCTTGAAATTGTATACTTGTTACCTATTTAAGCACAAACACAAAACATACCACATAATACTGCTTTATAGCACAAAAGTTAGGTATTTTCTATGTGTTTTAGGGTGATTTGTTGATTAATTGATATGAGATTTTGCTCATATCAAATCCCCTACACTTGAACATTTCCATGACCTCATGCAATGCTATATTTTAAAGCATAAATTTACATTTTCCTCATAATTAACCCACCTTGGCCAATATGGAATGTTTTTACACTACTCTACACTATATGATGCATGATTTTAATTTTGTACAATGCAATGCAGAGAAGAACAATTCTATTTATATATTTTTGATTTTTCTCATAAATGGTTTTGATGGAAAAACTCATAAATAAATAAATGACTTAAATTAGGGCTTTGGTACCATGGACACTTATCACCTCAAGTTTCACTTTCCCCATACCAAAGCTTAAAAATGGGATCATTGCATTCATAAGTAAAAAGTGCATCAACGTATTCATGACAATTAAATGTGGAACCGGTTATTATTTGAGCAAATTGCTTGAAGGAAATTTTTTCATTATTTGAAGCGTGAAATATAAGAAATGTAAAATCCAAAAATAAAGAAGCACGGTTTTAATCCTAAGTAATCCTCTCATCCATTACTTGAAAAACCGCTCATAATTAATATAAGTCCATTTCAAGAATAATAAGTCATTCTCCTTATGTGTAAAATCCTCATGTCATGCATTAATAAGTAGCTACTCACTCGCTAAGGAAAGAAAAATAAAACTAACACAATAATTTACATCCTCTTCCTTTTTGAGACTTTGGATCTTCAATCCCGCAACCCGTCAAGGTAATATTGGATTGGAGCAACTATTAAATCCCCGCAACCCGTCAAGGTAATATTGGAATCTAATAGTTATTATAATTAACACTTCACTGCCCCTCTTGGGAGTCTTGTATAATTATTTTTTTTTCTTTTTTTTCTAGCCACTCATTTTTCTTTCATAAGCCGCTCTTATTTTTCTTTATTCCTCACAAAGAAAGTTGAAAAAGAATAAAAGAAAAAACACCCGCTAAGTATTAAGCATGACGTAAGTCTAGTACACATAAAACATTCTAACTTAGAATCTTAAGCGTACTTATACCAACCATGAATGATTAGTCTAAAATGCATAAGAGACTACAAACCTATTAAAACCGTTCTTGATTATTTATTAACATATATACATGCGAAGAAAATAGAAGTAAAGAAGAAGAAGGGTTTAGCCACAAGTAATTATCATAAAGTTTATCTAGCCCTGTTATACTTGCTTCAACTCTATAATTTCCCATTCTCCACAAATTTAAAATCTCAAATAATGAGGGTGGTGGATGCTTAGCCTAATAGACCAATGAAGGACTACATGGTTAAGGATACTAGCTAGACAATGCTTAGATAAGCAAACTCGGGTTGAGTCAAAGTATCCATGGCGGGCCTAATATGTCAAAGAAGTCTAAATTTGTTAAACCATGTTCTTATTATATTTTTTTCCTTTTTCAATTTTTCATAAGGATCAAAAGAAGAAATATATACAATGCAAATGTGTTATGCAAATGAAAAATGATTGATGCAAAAATTATGAATGCATATTTTTGGTGGCCAAAGTGGATCAAAAATTTGAAAAAATGTTTGAAAAATTAATTTTCCATGTTATCATGAAGGTCAATGACAAAGTCTAGGTAAGGTCACTTCGATAGAAGACCCCCCTACACTTAAGCTAAACATTGTCCTCAATGTTTAAGAGCATGGAAGCATAAACTTCCCCTACACTTATGACAATGAATAGACTTTGCTTAACCAAAGCTAAGGAAAGATCAACTATAGTGAATTCATTTTTTAAGCATAATGTGTCTATGAAAAATCACAATAGTAACGAAGTGAACCGGATACAAAGGCCTCTTCCATAAGCTCCAAAGCACGTGATTAGTGAGCACCCCTACAAACAACATGAAGACAAAAGGAAGGTCTCCCTTACACTTCTCATCAACTCTCCATCCTTATGTCTAACCTACAACACTCTAAGTCTAAAACCGTTAAACCTAGTTATTCAAGCTTGATTTAAGGAGTCTCTAGCTCGAATCTTCCCACAATGAATTAATTCAAGGGGAAAATGGGGATCTCTTGGACCATTTCCATGGAAATGTCCTCCCCAAAATAGTGCTTAACACGGTGACCATTCACTTTGAAATTGGGACCATCGGGTTGTGACAACTCAATAGTTCCATATGGAAATACTTGAGAAATAGTGAAGGGATCGGACCATCTCGACTTAAGCTTGCCCGCGAAGAGTTTCGACCTTGAGTTAAAGAGGAGAACCGGTTCTCCAACTTTGAACTCACGGTTCTTGATCTTAGCATCATGCAATTGCTTAGTCTTTTCCTTATAAAGCAATGAGTTCTCATAAGCATTGGCTCTCAATTCATCCATTTCAGTGAGTTGGTCCTTTCTATGTGAGTCGGCTTGGTTTAAATCAAAGTTAGCCCACTTGAGAGCCCAAGAAGCCTTATGCTCTAACTCGAATGGGAGGTGGCATGCTTTTCCATAGACAAGCCTATATGGAGTACAACCAATTGGTGTCTTAAAAGCCGTCCTAAAAGCCCACAAAGCATCATCAAGCTTATCCGACCAAGAAGCTCGATGCTCTCCCACCGTTCTTTCCAAAATTCTCTTTAAACCACGATTTGTGACCTCGGTTTGACCATTGGTTTGAGGGTGATACGCGGTAGAAAGTCTATGGTTAACACCATACTTCTTCATAACTCTTGTGAATTGATCATTACAAAAGTGAGTACCACGATCACTTATGATGGCCCGAGGTACACCAAATCTAGCAAATAATTGCTTCAAAAACTTTACTACAACTCGAGCATCATTAGTAGGTAAGGCTTTGGCCTCAACCCAATTTGACACATAATCCACCGCTACGAGTATGTACTTATTTCCCTTAGAAGATGGAAAAGGTCCCATAAAATCTATTCCCCACACATCAAAAATCTCACATTCTTGTATGAAGTTTTGTGGCATCTCATCTCGTTGAGTAATTTTTCCTTGTCTTTAACATACATCACAAAATTTCACCATCTCTTGAGTATCTTTGTAAATAGAAGACCAATAGTAACCCGAATCAAAGACTTTCTTGGCGGTATAGTTGGGCCCAAAATGTCCACCCGTAGTTCCCTTATGACAAGCTTCTAAAATCTTAAATGCCTCGGGCCCATCTACACACCATCTAATGATTTGGTCCGCACACTGTCTAAAGAGGTAAGGGTCATCCCAAAAGTAATACTTCACTTCCTTAAGAAATTTCTTCCTTTGTTGGGAAGTGAGACCCTATATTAGCACATCCCCCACAAGATAGTTTGCAATATCCGCAAACCAAGGGGTGGCATCCTCTTGAGAAGAGATAGACATGAGCTCCTCTAATGGAAAAGATTCATTGATTTCCTTATGAGGTAAATCTCCTTGAAAAGGATGCTCAAGTCTACTCAAGTGATCCGCCGCTAAAATCTCGGCTCCTTTCTTGTCAAGAATCTCTGTCTTGAACTCTTGGAGCAATAAAACCCATCTCAAAAGTCTAGGCTTAGCATCTTGCTTTTTCATGAGATACTTGAGAGCGGAATGATCCCTATACACTATGGTCTTGGATAACACAAGATAGGGTCTAAATTTCTCAAAAGCATAGACTATAGCAAGCAACTCTTTTTCCGTGGTGGTATAATGAAGTTGTGCACCCGTCATGGTTTTACTAGCATAGTGTATAGGTTTAAAATGCTTATTCACTCTTTTTCCTAACACGGCCCCCACGGCATAATCACTAGCCTCACACATAAGCTCAAAATGCAATTCCCAATTTGGAGAAACCAAAACGGGAGCCTTAGTCAACTTTTCCTTAAGTATCTCAAAAGAGTCCAAACACTCTTGGTTGAAAATGAAAAGAGCATCTTTTTCCAAGAGATGGGTCATCGGTCTTGCTATCTTAGAGAAATCTTGTATAAAACGTCTATATAATCCCGCATGACCCAAAAAACTTCTAACTCCTTTAACCGTGGTAGGTGGGGGAAGCTTAGCAATCACATCTATCTTAGCACGATCCACTTCTAAACCTTTGTTGGATATCTTATGTCCCAAGACTATCCCTTCCTTAACCATGAAATGACACTTCTCCCAATTAATAACAAGACGTGTTTCTTCAAACCTCTTTAGCATACGTTCTAAATGGGAGAGACAAGAAGTGAATGAGTCTCCAAAAACCGAGAAATCATCCATGAAAACTTCCATAGTTTGCTCAATCATGTCATGGAAAATTGCCATCATACACCTTTGAAATGTCTCCGGTGCATTACACAAGCCAAAAGGCATTCTCTTGTAAGCAAATGTACCGTAGGGACAAGTGAATGTGGTCTTTTCTTGATCCTTAGGGTCAATAGGTATTTGAAAATAACCCGAGAATCCATCTAGAAAGCAATAGTACTCATTTCCCGCTAAGCGTTCAAGCATTTGGTCCATAAAAGGCAATGGGAAATGATATTTCCTTGTATCATCATTTAGCTTCCTATAGTCAATACAAACTCTCCAACCCGTAACAAGTCTAGTAGGAATAAGCTCATTGTTCTCATTAGGCACTACGGTGATTCCACCCTTCTTAGGAACACAATGTACCGGGCTAACCCATGGAGAGTCAGAAATGGGGTAAATCATGCCCGCATCAAGGATTTTGATAACTTCCTTCTTAATGACCTCATGGATTTTAGGGTTAACCCTTCGTTTGCTTTGAATAGCGGGTTTTTAATCATCCTCCATAAGGATTTTGTGTGTACAAAAATTTGGATCAATTCCCTTTATTTCGGATATTTTCCATGCTATGGCTTGCTTATGTTTCTTAAGGACTTATATGAGTTTTTCTTTCTCATCCTCCTTTAAATCTTTAGCAATGATCACAGGTAATTGGTCTTTCCCCTCTAAGAAATCATACTCTAGGTGGGATGGAAGGTCCTTAAGTTCAAGGGTAGGTGGACTCTCTATGGAAGGTTTCATTATGGATGGATCATCATTGGTTACTTCATGTGGGATGGGTGAAGGAATGGGATCCTCATTGAGCAACTTTTGGATAGTGAGAATGTCTTCTTCCCAATTAATGGGAGAATCATCATTACCAAGGAAGTTGAACTCAAATTCCTCCAAGAGAAAATCACTCTCTCCAAAAGGTGTTAAGGAGGGAGCAATTGAGGCAACGGTCTCAACATGGGGCATATCTTCACTATTACTCTTACAAGCGTCATGGAAATGCTCATCACACACCTCATCAAGTACATCAACTATGTTAATGGTTTCACAAGCTTGAGACTTCTTAGTCACTTTTCCTAACTTCAACACCACTTTCTCATCCTCTACTCTCATGATTAGTTCTCCCTCCGCCACGTCTATAAGAGTACGAACCGTCCTCAAAAATGGTCTACCAACAAGTAGAGGAACTCTCGGGTCCATGTCATAATCAACCACTACAAAGTTGGCCGGAAAGGTAAACTTATCCACACATACAAACACATCCTCCGCAATACCTACTGGGTAAGCTATGATACGATTGGCTAACTCAAGGGTCATCCTAGTTGGAGTGAGCTCGGGAAGAGAGAGTTTTTGCCAAACCGATAAAGGCATGAGATTTATGCTTGTCCCTAGATCCGCCAATGCCATGCAATTTTCCACCCTGGGAAAATTACAAGGGATCAAAAAGCGCCCCAGATCTCCAAGTTTTGTAGGTAAGGTTTTGAGCAACACGGCGAAACAATTCTCATTAAGGGATGTGTTGGGCAAATCCACCAATTTTTCCTTGTTGGAGAGGAGATCTTTGAACATCTTAGCAAATTTTGGCATATAAGCAAGAGCTTCCGCAATGGAGATGTTTATGTTAAGTTGCTTGAACATCCTCAAAAAATTTGAGACTTGTATATCATCCTTGTTTTTCAATTTCTCCTTTCTCAATCTTGAAGGTTAAGGAAGGTTTGGTTTAGGTGTGGTTGGAGTAGGTGTTGTAGTGGAGGATTTCTCTTTGTTATCTTCTTCATTGGTAGTTGTGGAAGGTAAAGGAGAAGTGGGTATAGGTTGATAAGGTGTTGGTAATGAAGTAGTAGAGCTTGGAGGTGGTGAAGAAGATGTAGAAGGCTTATCACAAGATGGAATCATAGTAGGCTTAACAATAGAAGGTGTAAGAGGTGAAGGATCATTAGTTTTTTTCCACTTCTTGTTGTAATAGCATTGACATTGGCCGTCGGGTTTGTTTGTGTGTTAGAAGGTAAAGCCCCTTGTGGTCTTTGATTATGCATAATTTGGTTGTGAAGAAGAGCAAATTTCTTGTTGTTTTCCTCTTGAGCCTCTTTCATTTGTCTTTCATAAGAAGTAAGATTTTGAAGAATCAAATCCATGGGGTTAGGTTGCACATTCCCTTGATAAAAACCTTGGTTTGGATAGGGTGGGGGTGGTGGATTAAATCCTTTATTGGGTGGATGAAAGTTATTTCCTTGATTGTGAAAGTTGTTGGGTGCTTTATAGTTGTTCCCTTGGTATTGTGGCCTTGGTCTTTGGTTCCTTTGTAATAATTGAGGGGGATTGGGTTGAGTAAGGGTGGGTGGATTGGGTGGGAAACCCGGTGGTGCAGGGTAGTTTTGAGACTTATAAGAAAGGTTGTTTGGATTGATGTTGGGTTTGAAATGTTCTCGATGTTCTTCTTGGTAAGCATAACACTCCCCTTGATATCCTTGAACTTTGTCACATTGTTGATAGGAATGGGGACCTCCACAAATCTCACATGAAAGAGTAATAGCATATACATCACTGGTGGAATTGTTCAAGAAAAGGCCCTTAATGGTTTGGATTAATTCTTGATTTGACTTAAGATGCATCTCTTGATTCCTATCAATTCTTTGGAGTATCTCTTGGTGACTCTTGAGGAATTGGTTATCATAATGTGTTTGAGAACTATCTTGTATAACATGAACCCTTTCATCAAATTGTGTGTTAGTTTGCACCATTGATTTGGTCTCAGTAATGTCCCAAGCATCTTGAATGGATTTAGAAAGAATATTTCCACCCGCGGAAGCATTGAGTGAATCTTGGTGATGAGGTCTTAATCCATTATAAAAAGTATTGATTTGGTGAACTTCATCGAATCCATGATTTGGGCATTTTCTCAATAACTCCTTGAACTCCTCCCAAGCATCACTAAAGGTTTGACTAGGTTTTTGTTGAAAGCCTATAATTAAGTTTCTCAAAGCCATGGTCTTAGATGGGGGAAATGACTTGTTCAAAAACTTCTTAGT
Organism: Glebionis coronaria; assembly: GCA_025667525.1. Lineage (NCBI taxonomy): Eukaryota > Viridiplantae > Streptophyta > Magnoliopsida > Asterales > Asteraceae > Glebionis > Glebionis coronaria. The sequence continues at coordinate 354,801,263 of CM046876.1, forward strand.
GAAACCATCCCAAGTAGTAATGCTCTCGGGTGGTTGTGTATCTAACCAATACTTGGCATTGCCCTCTAGTGAAATTTGTATCAATATCAACTTAATGGCATCATGGGGAACTCCATTGTACTTAATGATGTTGCATAGAGCAAGAAAATTCTTAAGTTGATCATGTGGATTATCATTTTTATTCCCAAAAAATGGTATGTTTGAAACCAAGTTAATCATAGATGTCTTTAGCTCAAAGGTGTTTGCGAGAATATCGGGTATCTTGATAGCATTGGCATATCCTTGCACATTGGATTGCAAGTGCTCCATCAAAGGTCGAGTGTCAACGTCGGCCATGGCTTCTTGTTCTGTATGGATCAAAGCACGATTCTCGGGATCGGCTTGATGGACGGTGGTGTTTTTACTATTTCTCTTTTTCTTCCTTTTGGGAGGAAGGGGTTGTACACCAAATGGTATTTGTGCACGCCCGCGAGTGAGCATGCAACTCAAATCGAGGAGTGAGAGAGAAGCTCTCGTTCGACTTTGAAGAAGAAGGGATTATCCGCTTCGATATTCAATATGGAATATCCACAAGAAAGTATAATATATGTAATTACTACTTGGGTGCAAGACCCCCAATCAAGCCTTCCTTCTTAGAATACGCACTAGTGAACGGGGGGTTAGGTGACGCGAAGCACTTAAGTACCTATTAACCCTTAGATGGCATTTTATAGCACATCGCCTTTCTATTCACTTTGTAGTTTGTATTCTTCGAATTATTGCCTATTGGAAGTATTTATCTATTCTTGCTTAATTAAATGTGATCGATACACGTGTCAAGGACCCGAACGCTCCCTAACACGGTGTATTGCAAAAGTAATACTTATGGAGATATGTGTATTGGTTGTTCGTATACGTATACATATCTACATATACTAATATAGAGAAAATATTTTTATATTTATTGGGTTTTTTTAAAGAAAATACTATATGTACGTAAAAAACTGAGGAAATCCAATAATATATATTTTTGGTTGAAATCTCTTAGGAAAAAGATTGCTTTTTGAATTTTTTATTTTTTTTGTCAATTCTTTAGGAAAAGAAGTGTTTTTGTTATTTTTTTAGTTTTTATATTTTTATATTTTTGATTTTTTTATGTTTTTGATTTATGATACGTAAAAATAACGTTCGCGGGGTGAACGGATCCCAAAAACCAATGAAAATCGTCAATCAATAGTCTCTCATAAAGTCAAAGAACCGGCAGCGGCGCCATTTGAAATTGAGTATATTGAAGTTCGTTTTCTCTCAATTCTTGACAAATTAAAAGTCCTAAAAATCTCAAGTCTTTAATTGTTCTTGGTTGATAGGATATTTGGATATTCTATGTCTAATTCAATCAACACGTAAAAAGGTGAAAAATATTAAGCTATGTATCCGTAAAACACTTAGCAAATACCAAATAATATTCACAAAAGTTCAAAATGTAAAAAACATGAAAGTAAAGTGCTTGAAATGTAAACTAATTGAAAGTACAAGGCTTGAACTATAAAGTTCAGAAAGTATAAGAACCTAAAATGTAAATTCTAACAAACTTGTAACAACTTTTAACAACTTTAACAAACTTCCTAACCAATTTTAGCAAAGACTGAAAGTATAAGGGGTGTAAACTTGCAAAACCTAAAAACTTGTAAAGATTAGCAACAAATTAACTCTTTTAAGAACTATGAGGACTAAAATGCAATTTATTGGAATTCTTTAACAAAAACGGGCCCACAAGTTCAATAAGCTGATTTAAGCTTGTTATTGGACCAAATAAGCTCTAACTTGTTTCAAAATGCTTAAAGTTGAATTTTAGCTAGACTTGTATGAGGAAACAACTTAAAAACAATTAGAACTCAAATAAGCTCATTCTAATAAGCCAACTTTAAGCTAACTGAAAATCCAGACATCCACATCTTGATTTTAATGCTCAAACATGTTAAACAGCTCAATTGGAGTATGGAATGTCTTTCCTTTTTGAAAATGATTCACTGAATAAGCTGGAAAATGAAATTAAGCTAGAAAGTGCTTATTTAACCAACTTTGACCAAAAATATGAAAAGGCTGAAAAGTTCAAAAACTACTTAGGACACGTTTTAGACAAGATTTGTGAAAGAAAACTAGAACATTTATGAAGTAGAAATGGCTATCCAAGAAAACAGTCAAGCTTCTATTATAGAAACTTGAGTTTGGTCTGTGACTAATTAAAAAGCTGATTCCTAGCTTAAAACTAAGAACTGTGTAATTTCCTTTAACAGACTTAAACTATAGATGTTAAACTACAAATGATAATTAGTTTCAAGCAATTTGGTTAAGAAATTAAGAAATGGCATGGACTTCAATTGAACAAGTTTCCTGAATGAACATATTCACAGACCTTGACCCATACTTTTTATGTCAATTGCCTTTTTGTCTATTGTTTTGACCACTAAACTAAACAAATGAGTTACCACTTGCTTACTGAATGTGACTGAACAAGTAAGACAGATTTTTAACAAGTTTTGATCACAAAGGCTTACAAACCCAATGTTGTCCCTAATAATATGATGATAGATTAAAGAAATGAGATGGAAAAGATATGAATTTTAGAGAGAGAAAGTAGTGAGAGAAATTAGAGAGAAAGAGATGATTAACTTGTGAAATTAGATTAAGAAATATGAGATTATCCACCCTCCTAACATGCTAGGAGGGTACTTATATAGTCCACCCACATGCGGGCTTCTAATGGACTATATATCTTTTGGGTCGGGCTTGAATAAATGCTTAGTACCTTGAAAGAGGCCTTTTAAGCTAACCATCAAGCCCGTAATATCACGACTATTTTAACTAACTATTACAACGTTCTAATAAATATTACAATATAAACCTATGACCGAACATTCTTGTTTGACTCAATAATTTGAGGCTAACAATCTCCCCCAATGTGAGGTCATTCCTCTTCGACATTTGGAAATCAATGGAGATTATGAATTTCGTCATAAATGAGTCTTGAACGTGTAATATTCATCTTGTTCCTTCATGTTGTGATCTTTGATCCTTTGTCGTTGTCTTTCGACATTGTCTTTAAACTTGAGATCTTCAAATTATCCTTGACTTGTCTTTGCCATCTTGCGATCTTGTGTCTTTATCCTCATACTCATACTTTGAACAATCTTGAAAGCTTGCTAACAATCTCCTTTGAAGAAAGGTCATTAATCATCAGAGTTATGGAAGTATTTAGCTTTCTTGATTGTTGAATGTCTTTGGGCATGAGTATGTGGTTTTGAATCTTTGACTTTGCTGAGTACATTGTAACGCCACCTTCTCGAGACAAAACATAGACACGGACTGAATGGCTTTGACATTCGTCCTAAATCGGTAGCGTTTTTACCTCCGGTCGGTGAAGACCGTTACACGATATTAAATATCATACCTGTGATTAGGGTAAACAATTAAGAATCTCCTTGACAGGGTTTCGTGGCTGTACTAGCCGTTCTCTTTACTCGACCGTCTCAAAGCAAGACTGCGAACATAAAGAGTGAATCAATTGGATAAATATCCGCTTGATTAAAGTCGTCAATTGAAAATCCTGGAACAAGTTTGATTCATTAAGAATCTTACCATTGTTGATTTCCAGTTGACACAAGCTTGATTCATAAGAATCTCGCAAGTTACCTACCGTAACGCTGTTTGATGTTGATGCTAGAAGGATTTCCATTCATCACTGTGAACATTAATATATATCACTCTGAATGTTGGCAAGACCATAAAGATATTGCGTAGAAACCTGAAACGAGTTTGAATCGATAATGAAACAAACCACTATTGCTTTTCAGTTTTACATATGTTCAATTCATAAAGAATCTTACACATGACCTACCGCAGTGCTGTTTAATGTTAACACTAGAAGGATTTCCACTCTTCATTGTGAATACTAGGTAGTATCACTCTGAGTGTTCTAGCAATATCACAAGGATATAGCGTAGGACTCTCTTGATCGTCATCCGTGTGTCCTAATGAGATTTCATTGATCTCTTGGCTCTAGACTCGATTTGTGCACTTTTAGTAGTCGGAGGCTGGAGCAGATGCCACCTATTTAATATAAACTATCTCGGAGTGAGAAAGTCAATAGAAGTCGTATTGATCTCCGTGACAATAAAACAAACTTCTTTTGAGAGAAGCCTGAGTCAGCTGGGGAGGGGTTGTGCATTACATCACTAGGTCCATGATGCGTTGTCTTCATGATGTGTTGACCCGGTTTCTGCCTAAGTTGTATGGAGGGCTTCTTTGTTTACACCCATTATCCTTACATTTCTTTTTCATTCTTCAACCCCTTCAATGCTTACCAAGACATCATTAATAGCACCTTGTTGTGATTGTTCCAGTGCTATCATCAGTACTTAGTCGGCATTCAGCTTCGTTCACATTCTACTCCATCTTTCCTAAGAAATTCTAATAATCTATTGGATTGTCCCTGGGAAGATCCCTCCGGTTCTGGTTGGATCATAGGACTTAAACCTAACCACCCTTTTGACACCAATAACGTCGTGAATTAAAGATGTTGTGGGTATTTGATCATAACCATGAGTGCTTGAGTCTTTAGATCACATTTTAATCACATTTTCTCCCCCTATCTCTAATATATAAAATCGATTGATATTAGAGATACCAAATTTGATTAAAATATATAGTGAAAAATAGCCTTGAAAAACTTTCGGGAGAAAAATGTGTCAACCATATCATGAATTTGGAACGCTCCCCCTCAAAAGTTGATCCAATGGAATTGTCATTACGAGGATATGATCCACATTAAACTTTTGAGGATAGGAGTTGTTGAACACACAATTTTTGAAAGATTTTGAATATCATTGAGAAATTCTTGAAAAAATTGTGTTCAACGCTTTTTAAAAAATCAATTATTTTTGGCGAAAAGGTTTTTCTAAAGCATAAACTTGAGTTCATAGACTTTGAATGTCTTGACGAATCCACTCAAGTGTAAGAAGATTTAACTTCTTTTGCTAAGGGTAAGGGCACGAAATCGTACACTCCCCCGTGAATATAGATCCGAGTTGCAATCTGAAAGTGATTACAAGCCATTGTGTTGAGCTCAAAACGTTGAATGTTTTGTGACAAGCTCAACCCGTGATAGATTGATCTACCCGTTGTTGGAAATATTGTCCAAACGAGACAATTTCCTTTATAAAAGATAGAAATGACATGTTTTGAAAAATATTTACAAGTTCCATTCGAGCTTTATGTACACACCCGTGTCGTTATTGAGCGACATTTCTAGGTACGTACATATTATCGATACTGAAAGACATGTCGAGAAGAATATTTTAGGATTATCAAAGATTTTTTAATTTTGTATTTTGCTTTTTCATTAATATTTACAAGTAGATGTTTGATAGATGAATCAAGCAGGCTTGTTTGCCAAAACCTCCAGTTCTGCTGGAGTCAAACATCTCATTCCAATTTGCCTAACAAGATACGCAAATCTCTCGTTCAAAAGATCTTTTGTAAACAAGTCAGCTAATTGGTAATCAATTCCAACAAAGTATAATTCAACAATACCCTTTTCAACTTGTTCCTTAATGAAGTGATATTTGACATCAATGTGCTTTGTGTGGGAATGCTTTACCGGATTGCAGGAGATGGCTATGGCGGACTTTGAGTCACCGTACATAGGTACTTTATCAAAGTGGAAGCCATAATTCGTGAGTTGTGTTCTCGTCCAAAGAACTTGAGCACAACATGCAGATAAAGACACATACTTCGCTTCGGCTGATGATAATGATGTGCAATCCTGCTTTTTGGAAGACCATCCCAAGCTTATCTTGACCTAGAAAGTGCACCATCATAAGTACTTTTGCGTGTATCAAGACACCATGAATATGAATAGGCCGTTAGAAAGAAACCGGTTTCCCTCGGACACCAGAGACCCATGTGAATGGTATTCTTAAGGTACCGAAAGATCCGTTTAACCTCCTTGAGGTGCTTTTCAGTGGGTCGTGCTTGATATCGTGCACAGTAACACGTAGCATGTGATATATCTGGTCTGCTTGCTGTTAAGTACATGAGGGAGCCGATCGTGGAACGATATCTCGTTTGATCTATGGCATCTCCTTCCAAATCAGCATCTAGGGATGTGGTTGATAATGGTGTCCCAACTGGGTCACATGAGGTCATACCATGCTTTTTGATTATCTCTTGACAATACTTAGCTTGGTTAATAAAGATACCACTTGGGGATTGGTGAACTTGAATTCCTAGAAAGAATTTTAGTTCGCCCATCATAGACATTTCAAATTTGATGTGCATTACTTTTTCAAACCATTTTGAAAGTTTTGGGTTTGTAGACCCAAAAATAATGTCATCAACATAAATCTGCACAAGCAAAATGTCATCCCCATATTTATAAGTGAACAAAGCTAGATCAATGGAACCTTTTGAGAAAACTTTGGAGACCAGAAATTTTGAGAGCTCGTCGTACCACGCCCTTGGAGCTTGCTTGAGTCCATAAAGTGCTTTGTGGAGACGATACACCTTGTCAGGATAATGAGGATTAACAAATCCTTCTGGCTGCGTGACATAGTCTTCTTCCTTCAAAGGAACGTTAAGAAACGTTGTCTTTACGTCCATTTGATAAACGATGAATCCCTTATGTGCAACATAAGCAAGAAAAATCCCGACCACTTCCATTCGGGCAACTGGTGCAAATGATTCTTCAAAATCAATACCCTCTTATTGGCCATAACCTTTAGCCACTAGCCTAGATTTATTCTTGATGATCGTGTTCTCTTCATCCATCTTGTTTTTCCAGATCCATCGAAGATTTAATGGTATTACATCGTATGGTCTGTCAACAAGTTCCCAGACTTTAAGTCTTTCAAATTGTTGAATTCATCCGTCATCGATTCAATCCAAGCATGATCAGCCATGGCTTCTTTGATGTTTTTCGGTTCAGCTGAACTCACGACGAGTGCGAACATATAAACATCGCCAACGGTTTCAAGTTGTCGTCTTGTACGAAACGGGCTGTGAAGGGTTTCCAATTACTTGAACCAAAGGATGATCTCGGGTCCAATGATGTATAGAAGGATGTTGTTGGTAGAACGTATGCATATTTGACGGATCAACATGGCGAGTAGAAGACTCTCCAGTTTCGTGTACCGGTGTACCGAATGGGTTGATAAATTCGTCTTCGTCAGATAATGCATTGTCTGCTTGATTTGTGTTCTCTGGAGCAATGAAAATAGTTGTGGATGTTATAGGAGCGGTTGTTGATGTGATATTCTGAGGAAGTAAATCTCAGCAACCGGTGTTGAAGTAGATGAAGTTGTATCCTTGTGTTGACGATGATCGGTATCATCATTCTTATCATGAGTGACAGCGGAAGACTTCGATACAACATGTTTCTCCCCCGTGAAATATTCATCATACATTGGTCCATATAACATTTCCAACTCTTCAAGTGTCGTGTTTACTGTCATATCTGCTCTGGGAACCTTTCCTTGAACCAGCTTTGAACTTGACGGTTCATTGCTGTGGTCTTGAGTTCCGAGTTCCGTGCGGTTGTGAACGGAAGTCGTTTGTCGTTGTGTTTCGGGACTTAAACTGTTTTGTTCAAGTGCCATTTCTTGTAATTCATCAAATCGGAAGTGAATGGTCTCGACTATGAATTTTGTTCTCTTGTTGTATACTATATACCCCTTAGATTGAGTTGCATATCCCACAAGAATACATGCATCACCTTTCTCTTTTATCTTATCCAAATTTTCACCATCTCGTATTATGTAACAAGTACATCCAAAAACGTGAAGGTGTTTGAGTGAAGGTTTTCGATCATGAATTATGTGATATGGTGTCTTTTCGTGTCTTGGTATAATTAATGAGCGGTTTTGTATGTAGCATGCGGTTGACACGGCTTCGGCCCAAAAGTATAGTGGAAGTTTTGAAGTGGATAATAATGTCCGAGCAGCCTCAACTAAAGTACGATTTCGTCTTTCAACAACGCCGTTTTGTTCGGGTGTGCGAGCAATAGATGTTTCATGTTCAATTCCTTCGGCTTCAAAATAGTTTCTCAGTTTTGAATTCAAAAATTATTTACCTCTGTCAGTACGAACCACTTTAACTTGAGCTTGAAGACCACGTTGTATCAGTTTAAGGAAGCTGATGAGAACTTCGGGTGTTTCATCCTTGGACCTCAAGAAGTGAGTCCATGTGTACCTTGAGTAATCATCGACAATTACCAGAACATATTTCTTCCCATTGATACTATGAACACGCATGGGACCACACAGATCCATATGGAGAAGATCTAACCGTCCTTTAAAGCTTGGTGTAGTCTTTGTTTTGAAGCTACTTCGTTTAGCTTTACAAAGCTCACAAGAAGAACAAAGATGATATTTGATAAATTTCAAGCTCGGAAGGCCTCTCACAATATCTTTCTTGGAAAGCAAGTTGATGGTATCAAAATTAAGATGAGATAACTGTTGATGCCATAACCATGCCTGAGTCGTTAAAGCTTTAGCCATGAAGCAAATTGGAGTTGATGAAGTTGTATCTTGAAGTGAAATAGTGTAGAGATCAGTACCCCGTGTACCGATAAGTAAATCATTTCCATCATAATCACGAACAAAACATGTCTTCTTTATGAAAGCAACCTCCAAATCCGCATCACAGAATTGACCAAACGAGAAAAGATTGTGATTGAGCCCTTTGACGTAGTATACCCTTTTGATCGTCATATTCCCCTGAACCAAATCTCCATATCCTAAGATCGGTGCAAATTGATCATTTCCGAATCGGACCGTACCCAGGAACTTCTCCACGAAGTTAATTAGAAGCTTGAGATTCCCCGTCATGTGCTTCGTGTATCCGGAGTCCAGTATGAAGAGAATTATTTGTATCACCTTCAGAAGAGTTAGAACACGATGGAGCATTTTCTAAATTGGATACCACAGTAGTTGTGATTGTAGAATCATTAGTGTCCTTAACAAAATTTAAAGGCATACTAACACTCGTTGTCACATTTTCTGTCCTAACCTTAGGCATCTATTTATATCCTGGAGGGCATTGATTAGCAAACCACCATTTCTAATACTTGCTAGCAGACTCATATAATTCCTTAATTCTGCTTCTAGGGTTCTTAGTGGTGGAGTCTGATGCATTACTTTTCTTAGTGGGGGTTGCACCAGAATGGTTCACTTTGCGTTTGGGTTTACAAGCACTAATAGGCATCGCAACTTGCTTCTTAGTTCTAGTATCTACGCCTTTGACATTATTGATAGCACACATAGAATTATTAGCACTAGCACATTTTTCACATTTGACACAAACAAATTTCACATTCATAGCATTCAAATCATTCAAATCATTCAAATTGTCATTACACGCGATTACAGACTTTTTATTCTCAAAAACATTCAAATTCCTAGGGTGTTCTTCTACTTCCTTCATCTTCTCTTGACTCTTGTGTTTCCAGACCTTATGATTCACTTGAGTGCTCTTAAGCTGAGGCCGGCTAACACTAGCAGTGGAGACTACTCCTGTAGTAGAAGACACACGAATATTAGTGTTTCTAGATGTCTGAGGTGAGTGACTAACTTTGTTTGTGGGTTTAGTGGTCATTCTATACATCCCTGGTTTAATCACATTATTGTGCTTAACGCTTGGTGCTATAACATTCCTTATGGGTTGATTATGTGGTAACCTTTCCATCCATCTTGGGGGCAAACACAGGTTTTGCAAACGAAGAATTTGAGAAAGCAGATGGTTTTCCTAAGATAGATGATCTATTCACTCTAGAGGCATTGGGTTGTCTAACAACAGGTTGCTTAACGCTAGGTTCCACAACTTTCCCACCCATCTTAGCAACGAGTTTCTTCAACTATGCTATTGCTATGTTTTTTTCTTGTAACTGAGCTTTCAAATCCAAAATATCAAGACGTTTTTCGTTTAATAATCGACATGACTCAGATAATTTTACTTCTAAAGATGTATCATTTGAAAAGCTGCCAACTTTCTTTTGCAAAGCAAGTTCAAGTGAGTGGCAATGTTTTTGACGATAATCATATCTATGTTGAAGTAACGAAAACTCTTTTTGGTCAATTTTATTCGAAAGCTCAGTTTTAAGACGTTCACGTTCTTTAACTTGATCAAGATATTTGCATGCAACATCAGAATATTCATCAATATCAGCACAAGATGTAACATATGCACACATAATATCTTTTGAGAGACATTCATGTAAGAGTAGATCATATGCTGTAGAAAACTCGTCTCTTTCAGGCTGATGGTCATTCACTTCTTGTTCAAGAGATTCCACATATTTCAAATCACCAAACATTTCTTGCTTAATTAGTGTTTCAAATTCCAAAATATGTTTTTGCGTTCTTTCCGCAAGCGGAATCAAAATACTTTTCACAAGCACAGTTATATCGTGAGGAATTTATTTGTCTCCTTTCGAAAGTTCACGTTTTTTCCAGTCATCATCAACAACCTTTTTGAAATTTTCAATGTTACTCTTGAGAATACTTAATGCTTGCTTACTCTTTCTTACAGAAGCTTTATATGGCAAATAGTCGATAAATTTTGAAACATTAGTTTTCTTAGTGGCAAAAGCTTGTCTCTATTTTATTCTTATTTGTTCACATTCGAACAATATTTGCTCACGAGTTTTCTGTGTTTGCGCATTGAAAAGACCATAAAGACTGTTTTCATAAGCATAATTATATGGTTTAACAAATTCTTTATTAACTTTTGGTCGACTCTCTTCTTCCAAGTCGTGTGTCTCTTCACTATCGGGCCTAACAACAAGACAATCAAGATCGGTCCATTGGGACTCATCAAGATATAAGTGCTGATTCTCAGATTGAGCATGCTCAAGGTACTTAGGATTTGCAAAACTAGGTCTATCCTTGAAAAACGAACGAGGTGCCAACATTCTCATGGTTTGAATTGATTGATAAGTTTTGTAAACAATTTTCTTATAAAAATCAAGTTGAGTTTCAATTTCCACCATTTTGTCGATGTCATTCGCTTGTTTAGTTTTGAAATCCTTTTCCATCTTTTCAACCACTGCTTTCTTTTCATTAATAAGTTTAGTTTTATCCTCTTGAAGAAAACCATTTACTTGAGTTAGCTCATTGACTTTAGTGGTAGCCAGATACGTTTTGTGACGTTGATACTCAAAGAGGTGTTACAATTACGTTTCTCTTGTTCAAGAAGCTTAAGAGTTTCGTTATATTTCTCTTGAAAATCGTCCTTTTTAACATTAATTAAACACCCTTTGTATCCCTCAACCTCATTGGTCTTTTGAAGAAGCTGAGCTCTATAACTATCAATGGTCTCACTAGATTTAATTAGAGCAGCTTTGCATTCTTCAAAATTTTGAGTGAGCGTAGCGTTTGCCTTCTTTAATTGCTTTTGACTCTTTCTAGTTTCTTTGACATCTTTTTGTAAAGAAGCACATAAGTTAGCAAGCGCAATACGCTCCTCGTCATCATCATACTCATTTGCATGTTGATCATCCTCAGACTCATTATTGCACATGTTTGATGAATCAGGTGTGGTATTGCTATCAACCGTTTCCATCATACATATGTCATTAATGGCTTTGGGTAGCTCACAATGCTCATGAGTATTACCAAACACATGATATTCTTCTTCAGTGTGTACCTTATCGATTGGCTCAGTGTCAAAGATAGGACCATTGTCATCTTCAGTGACGTGGAGAACTTCTTCAACATTTGCCATGTACGAGTAATGTGCTTCAAGTTCTTGATCGGAGGCTTTATCATCAGTATCATCAAGCATTGCTCCTTCCTCAGCCGACAGTTTAACCCCAACTTCCATCTTCTTGCAAAGCAGCATCTTTTCCTTATGATAGCCAGAGTCCCTAACCCGTTTCGGCTTCCTACATTCCTTTGCCATATGCTTATAGCCTTGACAATTAAAGCACTGAATCCCACTTTGTTGAACCACTTGAGTACCAACAGTTTCCCTATTCCCAGCAGCAGTAACAATCCTCTGAGCATCATACTTAGCAGTTTGTCGATCATACCGTGCAGAACCCTCAACATGTGTTGGATTACGTCGATCATACCTAGGAGGGATTTCATCACGTTGACGTGTGTCATACCTTCGAGGACTCTCAACATATTGGTTCCTTGTATTTGATGATGTTCGAAGATTGTTTTTGGTGGGTTTGAAGATTTTCTTGTAGGTCTTCATAATGAAAGAAATTTTTTGCTTTATCTCCCTCTGAGCTAGTTCTTCATCATTGTCCTCTTCAGATGATGGCTCAGGTGATGGTGATGGTGCTCTTGGTTCTTTGTCACGTGATCGTGTGGGAGCAGAATACTTAGATGAAGTGGAGTATCTTGGTGAGGAGGATGTAGTGGAGTACCTTGGTGAGGATGATGTAGTGGAGTATGACTTTGGAGCACGAGAGTGATGATCTTGAGTGTGTTGAGTGGTAGACACCAAAGCAAGTGGATTAGCAGTCTTTGTTATCCTTTCAGCACGAAGTTCATTTGCCTCATTCTAAAATTGTTTAAAAATGTCAAAGAGCGTGTGATAGTTGACCTCATCTAACTAACTTTGTTGTTTCACCAAAGTTACAAATCGTGTCCACTCAGGTTGAAGTTGCTGTAGAAATTGCACATTGACTTGCATGGTGGAGACTTACAAATTGTTTCTTGTCATGTCATTCATCATCTTGTAGAACCTTGAGTAATATGAAACAATTAATTCCCCATCCAAGGAAGTAAACTTACTAAAGTTCCAAAACAAGTTAGTTTTGACATCTTGCTTGTTAAGTGATTCACCTTGTTGCAAGCGTTCAATGGCAAACCACATCTATTTAGCAGTAGAGCATGCATCAACCGTTGAGTAAATATCATCCCCAATCCCACTTAGAATCAAATAGATTGCTTCTTTCTCTGCATCGATCCAAGCACGTTTCTCTTTCGAAGTGTTCTCATATGTTTCCTCAATTGTTTGCTCATCGGAACCAGTCGTCGAGTCGGTTGCTGGAATTGCAGGAATGGTGATTGAAGTGAGAGTATAAGGTCCTTCTTTGATGCAAAGTCGAAGAACATCACCATTGGGTTTGGTGTCAAGATATCGAAGGAATTGTGATTGCCATTGTGAATATCTACCAGTGACAAGCATTGGTGGTCTCTCTTTGTTACCCGCCACCATGATGTTATTCGTAACACGATATTCAGTAGTAGAATCCATCTCAAGAATAAAGTGAAGTGAAAAAGGATCTTAAGTAGATGATGCTGTGAGTAGATTGTGGTTGAAACTTCACGAAATGGTGTGAAAACCCTAAACAATGTCTTCGTAAGAAACCAAAAAATCGTAGGCGAAAAATCACACGGTTAAAAATTTCAAAATCACGTTTTTGAAAATTTTATAACAATTCAGAATATTTAATTCTATGTCAAATCCAGAATCTGAATAAACCCTTATCCAAAATCTCGAAAAACTACGAATCCGGAATGTTACTTTCTTGATACTATCTGGAATATCAAACTTGTGCTTATCCGGAATCTTCAAAACTGACATATCCGGAATCCTGAAAACTTTCTTGTCTGGAATAATCGTCCAAGATGTTATCCGGAATAATACTTTATCTGGAAGCAGTTATGATGGTTATCCGGAATATGTGTTTTGCCAAGTATCCGGAATGTGACTTTTGGTAACTATCCGGAATACGTGTGGTTGACCTTATCCGGAATCTTCGATGCTTAGCTTATCCGGAATACAAAATTACAAAGTAATCTGGAATCCTGTTGGAGTTGCTTATCCGGAATCCTGTTGGAGTTGCATATCAGGAATCTTGTTGGAGTTGCTTATCCGGAATCCTGTTGGAGTTGCTATCCGGAATGTGTACAAGCTTATCCGAAATTTCTGATTGCTTATCCGGAATATCACAAAAATATCCTTATCCAGAGTATTGCTTAACTTTTGCTTATTCGGAATCCAAGTTTTATCTACTATCCGGAACCCAAGTTTTGGCCACTATGCGGAATCTAAGTATTCCTTAACCGGGTTCTTGCAAAACTTCTTATCCGGAATGTGTATAAGGAGCCTTATCCGGAATAACTGTCTACTTCTTATCCGCAATATGGCTTCACACTACTATCCAGAATAAATGAAAACCCCTATATCCTGACTAACAAAACCCTCATAACCCGGATTAAGAAACTTTCCAAAAACTTGATTTTTTTTCAAACTTTTTCCAAAAATCAAACCAAAGCCCTTAAAATCTGGATAAAAAAAAAATATTTCGAACCTTGCAAATTTCCCAATAATCAAACCAAAATTACCAACTTTTTCATGAAAATTAAGAAAATGATAAACACAAATTCCTACCACAACTTTGTAGGCAATTTGTATATTTGAGCTCGAAAACACAAAACTTTTTGAGACGAGATGATTTGTAGAAGAAAATCACACGAATAAAAAAATGATAACCACAAACTAAACACAAATCTACCCCATGGCGATTGATACCAATTGTTGTCCCTAATAATATGATGATAGATAAAAGAAATGAGATGGAAAAGATATGAATTTTAGAGAGAGAAAGTAGTGAGAGAAAGTAGAGAGAAAGAGATGATTAACTTGTGAAATTAGATTAAGAAATATGAGATTATCCACCCTCCTAACATGCTAGGAGGGTACTTATATAGTCCACCCACATGCGGGCTCTCTAATGGACTATATATCTTTTGGGTCGGGCTTGAATAAATGCTTAGTACCTTGAAAGAGGCCTTTTAAGCTAACCATCAAGCCCGTAATGTCACGACTATTTTAACTAACTATTACAACGTTCTAATAAATATTACAATATAAATCTATGATCGAACATTCTTGTTTGACTCAATAATTTGAGGCTAACACCCAAACACTACTTAACAAGACTATTATGAACTTTTATAAAGCAAATTTAAGTAAATGAGTGAACCAAACTTTGACTGATATCAGGACTTGTTTAATGAGTAACATGAAAGTAAACTTGACTGATTTTAGACTTATTAACACACCGAATCATAAAATGCACTCAAGGACTAATGACTGATGAAAAACAAAAGTAGAATCAAGTAAATGTAAATTCAAGCTACAAAAGTACTCACAAGCTATCAATCCAACTCAGTTACACTAAAACAAGTCTAAACACATGATCATAGCAGCATATATTGTTTACACTAGGAATTGAGCATGCAAACTTCAATTGAGTGGAACCTAAAAACAGAATTCTGAAACCTTTTAGCTAGAAGCCTCGCTTGATGGAGTAGTATGGCGCTGAGCCAACTAAGATCTACAAGAACACCACCTTTAACCAAATAATCACCTCGAAAAGCTAACTCTAAACCAAATCAACAAGAACTGCTTCTATGACTGCTACAATGGAACTGGAACTTGAACTGCTAGGCTGAATCATAATGAATAGCTTCCAAAATATTCAAAAACACTTCATTGATCAATGATGATCAACGAAATCACAAAGTATAACAGTAATGCAGGACTTGAGTAGGTAAATGAAGAATAAAGAATGAGATGAATATTTTTTTTGTTCTTTTATTGATTTTGGAGGGAAAAGTAGGTACAACTGTTTAACTAACTCTATAACTAACTATCAAGTGTGTGTCAAACACTTGAGAGAAGTTAACTAACTGAAGGTAAAAACAGAATTGAGAGAGAAAAACTTTAAGTGTGTGTTTTTGCACACTTAACTACACACTGAGAAATGAAACACTAGCTGCTATTTATAGGAGTTGATGATGATGAGTTCGGGTAGTCTGACGTGTCTTAGCCAATGAGGAGGTGCCAGGTGTCACAATCTGATGGATTGTAGATTTCACTCCAAAAACACAAAAGGGGTATTCTTCTCCTTTGATCTTCAGTTTCATTAAGCTTTGTAGATTCGTCTCTTCATTTCGAGCATTTTTCATGTATAAAGGTTTTCATGAAGTGCATTGTAGCTTGAAATCGATCCTGGACTTGTTCTTCGTTGAAGATGCCACGTGTTATAATTTGATTGGAAGTTGGCCCTTCACACGGATCGTTATCCACTATGGATAAAAGATATATTGCATGTTGATTTCTTATTGGTGGAGAAAAGTAAAGTGTGTTGCACTATGTAGGATCAGATATTAAATGCATTCGGTGAGCTGGCCATTACTTTGGTAATCCATGACTTTATTTTCTTGCAATATGATTGGTTAAGAAGAGTGTGACACAGATCAAACCAAACTTTGTTTATTTTTGACATATTGAGCCCTTCACTTTAGCAGATTCTTCAAATAAGCTCTTTTCTCCATTCCAATGGCAATTTTGGTCCTTTGACTTGCATTCTTGTTTACTTGACTCTCTTGACTTGGTTGACTTGAAGTTTGACCAAGTTTGACTTTGATCTTGACTTTTCCACAGTTTGCATTTAGGTCCCTCAACTTTTGAATATTGTCAAGATAGGTCCTTCATCTTCAAATGACTTGTCATCTTTGATCCTTCTCTTGTCTTTTCATCATAAATGAGCTTGATTGTCACACCCCACCATGGTGGATTATGGGACGCGACGCATGGATATCATCACAACAACAGCGTGTCCATAGAGAGAGCTATATGAATTAGAAATGTCATAAAAGGTGACACAAATGTCATGACAATATCTCAACAATGCAGGAGTCTAGGTAAGTAGGTAACAGTCCTACCTCTTACCCAAGACAAACAAATAACACAAACAAATCAACATATAGGTTCATAGTATCACTTATTGAAACAAAAAGAAAAATAAACTAAGAAGGAACATGGATCTCCTTCTAAATGCATTCCTACGCGACTCCAATCCTAGTCACATATGTTCTCACGCTTAACCACTTTATCACCTGAAAGAGACACTAAAACACGTCAACATAATGTTGGTGAGAGTCATAGGTTTAGACTCCAACCGAAAATAGATTATAATAAGCTGTGAACAACCATAAACCACTAAACATATGGACAATGTGCTACAAGTATGCATTAACAACTAACATTCAAGATCAATCATTCCAAACCAAATCCAAGGCTCCCAGCCTTACCAAACACCATGGTACCATAGGCGCCCATACAACTATGTACCAATATCACCCCACTATCTTCACAACCTCTTGCTCCCTCGAATCATTCTTCCTTCATACTACTTTTCGCTTGTCTCTCCACAATCTTAATTTCCATACCATCTTATATCCCGTCTGCAGCCTATAATTTAGGTGTTTCCTCCTTTATTCCTTACATCCTCATCAATGGGGAATATGCCCCTCTCACCGGTGACTCTCTCTTTGTAGGAGAATTCTTCCTAATATAATGCGTTCTCCAACTATCTCCAAATCTCACGCCAATGCTCTAGGCGTCTTTCTCAATTACCCCTATAGTATGCTCATACCAAACATTAGTCTATCAACGGTATACTACGCTTGCTTCCCATTGTTTCTTCCCTTGCCATAATCCATCATAAGGCATTCCATACATATTAGGCTAACTTTTACGCAAAACCCTCTATTCCATCACATCCATACGCAATCCTTCCAACTTCTCAACTACTTGACTTCTCATTCCTCTTGAAATATGAGATGAATTAGTCAGTCTATTGACTATCACCCAACTCTCGTCGTACTTATTCCTCCACCCCATTATGTATCCCTTTCACAAACTTCGTCCTTACATCGCCCTTTCTAAGCTACCCCTATCTATGTAGGAAGTATAGTCTACGTCCCTTTTCTCCATATGATTGTCCAAGCCACGCAACATACATGTTGACGCGTTCTCTGCTTTAGACAACTCAACTCGTGCAACCTACATCCTTCATCCAAACCACCCTAATACGTCATCCATATAGTTCAAGTTCATCTCAGCTTCACTTCATTCTTCTTATTCCATGTTTCATCAACCATGCTTGCCTTTCCTAGATGGTACATGGCCTTGCAATTTTCTTTCATCACTTAACTCCACCCATCACCTTTGCCAAATGTTCAATCAAGATGATTAAATATGTGTTGGAGACATTTATGATCCGTATAGATCATTATCTATGTCTCGTACCCCAAATGCCTCTAGCATTCTAGGCAGATATAACAATCCAGATCCACTAACTAAGTCTTATCCAGTTCTTCCAATCTTTAGTTCCTGCATCGTATAAGCAATCGCCTTTCTTTGTCGTTCTCGTACACCTCCAAATCCTTGCTCCACGTATCGTCATGCTTCGCGAATTCATCTAATCCTTCTGATAATGCCAAGACCGGATCATTATCCAATAACCTCTTCAGCCTCCAAAACGCTTCCTCATCCCTCTTTACTTCGCCCCTTGCTGGTTCCATGATATACCATCATCTCTAACTACTCATCCCGGTCAACTTAATCCTAAAACTCACACTTGAAAATCTCACGTATAATTCCCTTTCCTAACAAATCCAAAACCAACTCATAATTCGCCTCACTCTCCTTCTTAGATTTGAGTAGATCAAGATGTCGTTGATGCTCCCTATGACAACTCGTTTTTATATTGTCATGCACCCCCGGTTCATTGACTCCATGAAAACTGCTAGCGCCTCGGCGAAGCCAAAATCATAACCGTAAACCCAAAGCGTTCATACAACATCCTTAGTAGTTTCAACTACGTCCTCCTTGCACCCTCTCTTAGAAGCAATACGAATAAATCTCTACCTCGTTCTACTCGCAAAATTCTACACGCATTCTAAAAGACCAATACTTCCTCTTATCAAACCATTCAACCGCTTTCCACATCCACTCTACTACGAGGCAACTCAACTTTTATCTTGTATTCCTTGCTATTTCTAACAGCTCCTATTTTTAAATCATTCCATCAACGATTGCCTTGGAAAGGCACTAACTACAACTCCTCTCACTTCTCATACTTGCTCTATTCATGGTTCTACCTCACAGTAATAGGTAAACCTACTAAATCTCAGGAAATTTTTGGAAAACTTACATGCCTTACGAACAATCATAAATACCTTTGAGGTATTATATCCCCTTCCAACACTCTCTATGGCGCGTTACTTTTGCCAATATCCATACATTATACAAATCTCTATTCATCTCCCTTGGCAGTCCTAAGAGACCTCATGACCACAGTAGTTCGTCTACGAACTTTTAACTCTTTCATCCCCACTAAGGGCATTCTGACCATTCTCTCAGGGCCACCTACTTAATCGTGTAGGCGCGACCAAGTCTTTCATATGTCTACCTCAACGCTCCCAATCAATACAAACCCAAAACTACATCCTGAATCCACTAGATACGATCAACGAATCAAACCCACGGATAACTAACGACATTTCACGTGCACGAGTTAAAACAGACCAAAACCACGAAAACTCAAATGGAAAACTCAAACATGTACCAATTCAAATGACTCATGACAACGAAAAATGATTCAAGAAACACTTAATGGCAACCAAAACATCTTATGCCCCGCGACATATTATTTAAACCGTGCACAAGATCGACTTTTCCAAAAGAATATTTTTTTCTCTCCTCACCACATCTATGTGACTCAAACAATGTACAAACAACCTTCTAGACGATCTCAAAACTCAACTCAAAGAATAGGTATCCCGTGCATCCCAAATCATAAAAAAACTACTATTCAAAACTCAACTTTGAACCCGTCACTTGTACCAAAATTTCGATCAAGCTACTGACACCCCATGACTATACATACCAAATATTTGAAAAGTACATTCCGAGTACATAATTTTAGCCTTTTGAATCACCAAAAAAGCTTTAAAAACGAACAAATTATGACCAAAACAGTTTTATACTAGTTGTTTTTTTTTAAAAAAAACTAAAGAATCCTCTTAGTAATTAACGCATTCCTTTTTAAATGAAAAGAAATAAATGTATGTGAAATTTTCATAAACTTTTTTTAGTCTTGCATAAATAATTATAAATGACGTATATTGATTAAGCTCACTTATATAAACTATTTAAGTAGAAAGAAATTTTATTTCGCTTTATTTTAAAAAAGGTCTTTTAGAATTTGAAATAAATAAGTGTTGAAAAAAAATCTTATGTTACATCTTGTTTCAAACACGACTCCAACACCTTACCCTTATTTTACCTAATACAACCAACTATCTAACCCTATAGTAGATTTCCAAGTCCCTTTTTTTCAGTATATACCGACCAAAAGAAATGTAAGACCCGACACAAATGATTTCATTATCTCAAAAGAAATCCCAAGTTATTTCAATAGACTTAAAACCAAGAACACCATTTTAAAACGGACACGTGAAATAGGAAACTCGAAGAATACGCCACACCGGAGGTTGAATATCTAAAAAGAAGCGAGCTAGCCACTCTCCTAAGGATACAATCGATAATTATAGGGGATCATACATATATAGGCATATCGGGATACATATACTTAAATCCGTCTAACATCTACTATACAAGCATGTATTAACCCTCTTTCATGCAATCATACTTAGGAATCCATTAGAGTTATGGTACTTGTATAACTATGTTGGCCACCATACTTATACAATTACCCTTTCCCCAATGCACTCCCTCCTATGATGACACTTATAAGAATTAATACAACACATAACACATATAACCATCTACTCACATAAGCCCATAACCACATAAACAATAAAGTCCAAAACTCCATCCATTAAAATAACATAGTCAAACTCTTGAAATACATAAATCCATAGTCTAGCTAAAACAGCATAGACTAAATCCAAAACGAGAACATAATCAGTTATAAGTCATGTCGCCCATAAGAGTGGAAACAACTTTAAATCCTTCATATCCACCTACTCCTAATAACTCGAACCACCACATGATTCTTAGGGAACATGACTTAAACATCAAAAAAAAAATACTATACCTCAGGTACATAAAATAACCCAACAAAAGATAGAAACTACCATGTACCAAATTATGTACTATAATGTACAATTTAAGCAAAATACGACAATGACTAGCGTGGATGATTATGGTTCAACCAGCACTAGTCACACCCCGAAAAGAAAATAACATGTGGCTAAGTATGAACTACTATGGTTCAACTCATACTAGTCAAAACTTAACAAACATCGCAAGTAAAAACCAATAGCATCCAGAAAACTTTAATTAATATAAAATGCACACACACTCCTATGACGCCTATATGAAGGGACCCTTAAGCTATAGATTAGGTTACTAGACTAGGCAACCTAATTCTCAATAACCATTGGCTCTGATACCATTCTGTCACACCCCACCATGGCGGAATATGGGACGCGACGCATGGATATCATCACAAAAATAGCGTGTCCATAGAGAGAACTATATGAATTAGAAATGTCATAAAAGGTGAAACAAATGTCATGACAATATCTCAACAATGCAGGAGTCTAGGTAAGTAGGTAACAGTCCTACCTCTTACCCAAGACAAACAAATAACACTAACAAATCAACATATAGGTTCATAGTATCACTTATTGAAACAAACAAAAAAATAAACTAAGAAGGAACATGGATCTCCTTCTAAATGCATTCCTACGCGACTCCAATCCTAGTCACTTATGTTCTCACGCTTAACCACTTTATCACCTAAAAGAGACACTAAAACACGTCAACATAATGTTGGTGAGAGTCATAGGTTTAGACTCCAACCGAAAATAGATTATAATAAGCTGTGAACAACCATAAACCACTAAACATATGGACAATGTGATACAAGTATGCATTAACAACTAACATTCAAGATCAATCATTCCAAACCAAATCCAAGGCTCCCAGCCTTACCAAACACCATGGTACCATAGGCGCCCATACACCTATGTACCAATCCCAAGGCCCCGCCTTGTCATTATCCATTGGTCCTATAGATGCTCACACATCTATGTACCTCCCCAAGGCCCCGCCTTGTCAACATTCCCTTGGTACCAAGTCAAATCACAAAACAATCATAAATCAATTAGCAGTTAATCACATAAGTACACACAAGTCCATCACCAATCATGAAACATTCACATCAACAATTTACAAAACCATAACGAGTGTCTCTTCCATCCCATCTGGAAGTCAAAATCATTAAAAGATATGGGACTATGAAACTCGCCTGAACAAGCTTCTCCAAGTACCCGCGCTCTAGCACAAATCTAAACACACAAACGTATACAATCAAGACATGAACCACATACCAAAATGGCTCATCAATCTATGATGGATATCTAACCTTCTCCCATATATATACCTTATTTATATGCTCTAAGTATCTCATTACACCCCTCTATAAAGCCCTTAACTTAGTTTACTTTATAACCCGTCCCGTTAACATTTTACCCAAAACAGTCCTAGTTTTTAGGTCTCCAAACTATAAGCCAAACGCCTACCTAACCATACCCATGATCTCTGTAAAGGAAACCCTATCCCCTTACATATGTTAGCTAACTCCTCCCTTTTTACCCAACCTTAAAGCTATCCCCTTATATATATATATATACTTCTGCCTATCCGCATTTTACCGATTTTGAACATACAAAAAGTTTGTTATGATTAGGGGGTCTTACCCTAACCTATTTGCTTAGCCACCCTTCAGGTCTCTTATTTAATATATAAACCAACACCCATGCTCATTAGAGGGCTCAAGTGTACTCCTAAGTACCCCAATCACCTTAAAACGTTAAATTAAACCCGACTGATTTCAAAACTGTTTTGACCTCCGACTGTTGTAACCTGTTTTTGACCCACCTCCCGACCTCCAATTTAGTTCTAGTTTCTTTCATTTGAAAACCACTTCAATTACCTATTCAGGAATGCTTGGATCGCAAAATAAGAGTTTGTAGAACTCTAGATATGATCAAAACAATTGACTCAAAAATCTGCCCAGTTTTTAAAAACGAATTTAAACATGATTAAACCCTAATTAACATCACTAATAATCACCAATCATTATCCTAATCATGTTAATTGTTATAAAACCCCTAATTACAGATCTATTAAGAACTCTAATCCATCATATAAATTGATTACATAAAACTTGAAGCCTTAATGCTATAAAACAAGAAAACTATAAGAATTAAATCAAGATTTTTACCTCAAATCTTCAAGAAAATTATTTTTGATGAATCCCTAAATTAGGGCTTGTAAAAATTCGGCCAAAATGGTAGAAAATTAATGAAAAACTGATTTTTGTGATATAAACATGGTATTTATATGTTTTATTAATAAGACTTCCAAATTGGGCTCAAGTTGGGTCTTTTGGCCCATTATCCTTTATTTTTCTTTTCTAGTCGGTTTAAAACCCGATCATATATATTTTTTTATTTTTTTCTTTTTAAGACTTATTAATATATTATTAATAATACCTTAAGTTACCTTAATTTATTTCAGCCACTAAAGCCTCCGAAACCTTAAAACCGTAAAACTAGTCAATTTTAGGCGTATACCGAAAAAACATAAATATACAGTTTTAAAAAAAATCCTAAATTTTGAAATAAACTTTATAACTAAGTCTTAAATGACTTAAAACCATCCCGAAAAATACTCACATGACTAAACACCTTATCCGAGACCTCTAAATGCTAAACCCCAAATCGTAAAAAAAATACGATTTACTATAATACTTATACGTATACGTAAAACACCAAAATAACACCATTTCATTTCATAGTCACTAATTTGTGAGCTCATGAACATGAAATAACTGTTCCTCGATTTACTTATGAGTACTTTATACCCATAAACGATATCCACACCAACCTCGTTCACGCAAAATAACATGTAAACACGCAAATCACATAGTCACACATAAATTAACCTTAAAATAAGACCAAGTGACAAACCTCAAAACCACGGTTGTCACATTGATTTCCTCTTGTTTGCTTAAAATTGTATCCTTGTTACCTATTTAAGCACAAACACAAAACATACCACATAATACTGCTTTATAGCACAAAAGTTAGGTATTTTCTATGTGTTTTAGGGTGATTTATTGATTAATTGATATGAGATTTTGCTCATATCAGCTATGAAGGCGTCAAATTTAGCAAAAAGTTCTTCGTCGAGGATGGTTCCTTCGATAGAATATAAAATTTCGCTTCCTTCATCAAGAATAGCGTCAAAATCGGCTTCAACGACTTCGTCAATGACATCAATACTAAAGCAAGTATCGTTATTAGGATACGAGTGTTTCATTGCTTCGTTGATAGAAAAGGAAATTCTATCTTCTCCAACTCCAAGGTTGGGTTGTTTTTGTTTTACTCGAATCATAGCATCAGTTGTATGTAAGAAAGGTCTACCAAGGATACGTGGTACCTTGTTGTCTTTTTCCATCTCTAGGATTACAAAGTCAACAAGAAAAATGAATTTTCTAACTCTAACGAGCATGTTTTCGGCTATTCCCATTGGGTATTGAAAAGAATGGTCCGCGATGCGAACACTTATTTTTGTGGGTTTGAGAACATCTTTTGAGAGTTTAGCATACAAAGAGTATGGCATGAGGTTGATACTAGCGCCAAGATCGGCCAAGACGTTACACGAGTATGAGTGATGGAAAGTATATGGAATTAGAAAACTTCCAGGATCTCCAAGTTTTGGTGGAACTTTGTTTTAGATAATGGCAGAACATTCATAATTTAGAAAAGCTGAAGAAACACCTTCAAACTTATGTTTGCTTTTAATGAGTTCTTTGAGAAATTTTCCATAGTTTGTCATTCCAGCCAGAACATCGACTAAAGGCATGTTAATTCGAACTTCTTGGATTAAGTCGAGGAATTTACCATACTTAGCTTGCATCTTTTGCTTGCGTAAGCGTTGGGGGTATGGCACTTTTGGTTTATATGGTTTGGGTGTTGGGTTTGAGTTTTCAGTGGGTTTGGTTTTTGTTGGTTGAGCTTCATCCTCATCGTCACTATCGAGTAGATTTTCGATTGGTGTATCTTGGGTAGGTTTGGTAGGTGATTCTTAAGATAAACCACTTCACGTAAATACGGCATTCACATGCTCGTTACGAGCTTGAGGTGGTTGATATTTGTTGTTGTTTTTGGGGTTTGGGTTGGTATTGCTTGGTAAAGAACCAGAAGCGCGATTCGATTGCTTATCAGCAAAAAGATCAAATTTAGCTTCGAGGCTTTGAATGGAAGCTTGGTGGTTTTTGTTTGAAGTCTCGAACTTTGTTTTCAGGTCAGAGAATGTATCTCGCATGAAAAGGTTGGTTTTTCTTTGAGATTCAATAAAATTGTCGAGCTTGGTTTCGAGGTTGGATTTGTCTTTGGTTTGGTTGGGTTTCTTTTCGTCTCGACCATAACTTGGTTTATCGGTATATCTTCAATTATCACGATCACGATTATGATAATCATTATAAAATCGAGTTTGACGAAAGGTGTTCATGAAATTGGCTTCTTCTTCTTTTGCCATGGGTGTGTCATCGTCATCACATTCACTAGAAGGATGGGTGGGTCGACGAATATCGGATAATATACTTCTAACTCAGGAGCTTATGCGTAACTATCATAGACGAAGTGGGCCGCCCAGGTGTTCTTTTAAGGTTGATATTCAGAAAGCATATGATACCGTTGATTGGGGTTTCCTTCGTTCTGTTCTGATTGGATTCGGGTTTCCTCATACTATGGTTGAATGGATTATGGTGTGTGTTACGTCTACATCGTATTCTATTTGTATTAACGGGAATATTCATGGCTGGTTTCATGGTAAAAGAGGTCTGCATCAAGGGGATCCGTTGTCACCTTACTTATTCACTCTTGTCATGGAGGTGTTAACGCTTATTTTGAGGAAACGTGTGCGTGATGCTGAGGAATTTTATTATCACTATCGGTGTGAGAAGAATTCTATTGTTAACCTTTGTTTTGCAGATGACTTATTCTTGTTTACGCATGGTCATCTTCAGTCGGTACGTGTTATTATGGATGCTTTGGATGAGTTTAAGAATGTTTCTGGCCTTGTTCCTAGTATCCCTAAGAGTACTGTGTTCTTCTACAATGTTTCTCCTACGGTGAAGACTAGTATTCTTAATCTGCTGCCGTTTGCTGAAGGGCAGCTCCCCGTTCGATATTTGGGTGTACCACTTATATCTTCTCGACTTCTTTATAGGGACTGTAAAGTCCTTGTGGAAAAGTTGGAGAGCAGGGTTAATGATTGGCGGAATAAGTATCTTTCTTTGGCAGGCAGGTTACAACTTATTCGCTCAGTTCTTTCTTCTATGCATATTTACTGGGCTTCTGTCTTTATTCTTCCTGCCCGGATCATATCGGAATTGGATCAACTTATGCGTGGTTTTTTGTGGTCCCAAGGACCTTTGAAACGGGGTAAAGCCAAGGTTGCTTGGGAGCTGGTTTGTTTGCCACAACGTGAGGGTGGCCTGGGGATTCGTAACCTGGTAGACTTTAATACTGCTCCTATGACTTCGCATATTTGGTGTATTATTACTCGGAAGGAGTCTCTATGGGTTCAATGGATTCATTCGTATAAACTTAATGGGAGGAGCTTCTGGGATGTTCCGGCTATTGGTGACATGAGTTGGGGTTGGCGAAAATTACTTATGATTCGGCAGCGTGTACGGCCGTTTATTTGGCATAAGATTTCTAGCGGTTCTTCTACGTCTATGTGGTTTGATCGATGGGCGGAGATTTGTCCTCTCCGGAATGTTATTACTGTTCGCAATATTATTCGGTCGGGTTTTACTCTTGCTGATTCGGTTCGTGACCTTATTTTTAATGGCGCTTGGCAATGGCCTCCGGATTGGCCTGAACATTATCCTTTGTTAGATTCTTTGCCTGTTCCGGCTCTCCAGGATGATCTTGAGGATGTTATTATGTGGCGTGATACTAGGGGCGCCCTACACCCATTTTCTGTGGCTAGGGTTTGGGACTCTATTCGTACTCATTCAGAGGCTGTTGAGTGGTACCATGTTGTGTGGTTTGCGCATTGTATCCCTAGACATGCAGTTCATATGTGGCTTATGGTACAGGGTAAACTAAAGACTCAAGACAGATTGAGGCATTGGGATGTAGGCCTTAACGTGGATATTGCTACTTTGCGGTGTCCATTGTGTGGGGCGGTTGCGGATTCCCATTCACACTTATTTTTTGAGTGTTCTTTCTCTTCGCATGTTTGGTGTAATGTTCGGGAGTTGGCTGATATGGGATCTGTACCTCCGAGATTTGCGGACATCTTTGCCTATTTATCCCCTATTTCGAAGGCTCGATCTGTGATTAGCATTATTGGCCGAATGGTCTTGGCTGCGACTTCTTATTTCTTATGGGCCGAACGGAATTCTCGTTTGTTCAGAGGGCAACGCAGGAATGTTGATCAAGTTGTGGTGTTGATTTGTGATACTATTCGACTAAAGCTTGTCACCTTCAGATTTAAGAAGGTTAGTGCCCGTTCCAAGTCCTTGTTGGATCGGTGGAGATTGCCTAGTATATGCGTTTCTCATGGTGGTGTTAGTGTATGAGGGCCGTACTCTTTTTTCCTTCTTGGGGTTTTTCTCGAGAAGGTTTTTTAAGGAGGCGGCCTCATGTGGATCCTTTGCTGCCGCTGGCGTGCTGTTGGAGTGGTGGGGTGTTTTCTTTGTTTCAAGACTTCATTCTGCTGGTGTTCATCTGTTCGATGATTAGTTTATGATGTAGTCTATGTCATTTGATATATGTAGTGTGTTTATGTCATGTCATAAGCACTAGTTTCCAAGCCTTTGCTTGAGGTTAATGTGGTACTTCGGCCACATTCCTGTGTACTTAACATTATTTTTTGGTTAATATATTTACCGGGGTAACCCATTACCAAAAAAAAAGTTTCATGACTTTTGTTTTTCATCTCTTTATATTGAGTATCGATTTTAAGAGACATGTCGTCTATACGAGCCATAATTGTTTCGGTGTCAGTTGGGTTGTTGCTTTCTTCGGCAAAAGCTACGGTTTTTCGAGGGTTTTTGTTCTTGTGATTTTTGGACCAATCAAGCTTGAGTAAGACTTTGTCATCTAATAAGTGGTAGGCTTGGTTAGGAGTTTTGTAAAGGAAAATACCGCCCGCTGCGGCGTTCAATGCATCTTGGGTAGCATCGTCAAGACCATGATAGAAAATCTTGATTATTCCTTCCTTTTTGAGTCCATGACCATGGCAGTTTTTGAGTAATTCTTTCATTCTTAACCATGCGTCAGTGAGAGTTTCTCGATCTTGTTGAGAAAAGCTTCAGATTTCTCCGAGAAGTTTTTCAAATAGGGCAGGGGAAATAATCGGCTAAGGAAAGCGGTTCTAAGACTTTCCCATGTTCGAATGGTTCCTTCATTAAGTTCGTCGAGCCATGACTTGGCTTCTCCAGTAAGGGATTATGGAAACATCATGAGTTGAACAACTTCGGTTTGTCCTTCTCCATAATTAAACATTTTGCAAATTCCGCTAAATTCATGGATGTGTTTGTGAGGATCAATTTTTATTCGACCATCAAATTGGTGGTTTTGACAAGTGTCAAACGGTTTCCTTTTATTGCAAAATCGTTTTCAATTTCAGGTAAAACGATGGCAGAGCCAGGAGTTGGTGCTACAACTCTATCGGCTGACCATATTGGTTCATCATCGGTGTCTGACATTGGATTGCAACGTTTGATGAGTTTGGTGAGAAATAGGAATTGAGAAAGGTTATCGAAAGGTTGGTTGATTTCGCGAGGTTGAGGTTGCTCGTGTCTGCTATCTAAAGGTACACGAAGGTGAAGTCTACGTAACCTTCGGTTAAGGGTACGTTCAGGTTCTGGTAACGGTGATACTGGTGGAGTTTCGGATGAACGGGTGTGCATCCAACAATGGTTTTGGTGTTACAGTAGGAAATGTGCGTCACACTTTTGAATTGTGCGACGTACTTTGATTCGCTACAGGAAGTGCGACACGCTTTTGAATTTTACGGCGTACTTTCTGTACTGCAGAAAAATTTTGGGTGGGAAATGGTTCAATTCTTCAAAGATTATGAAAATTTTGGTTACAAAACAGGATTGTAAGTCCCCGGCAGCGGCGCCAAAAACTTGATGTTCGTTTGTAAGTCTTAAATTTTTATTACAAGTTTAGACAAAACAAGTGACTAGAATACAAACATGGGCAAGTATACCCTTTCGTTCGTAATATAGCTTGTAGTGGTAAGCCAGGATCGTTCGCTGAGAGTTAATTTCGTTTTGGTAATCAGTATAATAATTGAAGAAATAAATGATTGAAATAAATAATAATAGTAACAAGTATGACTAATATGGGATAGTTCGTATAAGTTCGTGATGATGATAATAATGATCGAGATATGTTTATGTAGGTAAAGAGTGATAATCCTTTTTCGTCAAAATGGCATTTACACAATTTACTTTCGTGTGATTCAAGGCTTATGTTTGATTAAGCGACTAAGCTTAAAACAATTTGCCAACAAGTTCAATATTTTATCAAGGTTTCTAAGCGGATCTCTCCAACCAAAGATTCAAAACCATAGAGGAGTTCTTAAAAACTTAATATAACAATTTGCGTTTCTCAACGCCAAATTATCGTAACAAATCAACTCTAGATAAAATACGGTTTATAGAACTAGGTGATAAAATGGTTCTACAACATTAACTTGAAATCAATTATAAAGGATCATATCATAGCATCATCACTAATTATAGTCACATACCCATATAGTCACAAATATCTTAGCCTAACATAGTAATCAGAGTAACAAATGGAAAAGAGTAAGAGAACGTCACACTTAGACTGATCGAATGAACGAGTACACAAGTGTCACGATTGTATCGTTTCTCCAAGAATCAAAGAGTGGAATACTCTCGTTACAAGTATTTCCCAAAAGTGGATAATACTGAAAATTTACTAAGAAAGCTAAAATACGCGAGCTAAGGAGTATTAGATAGAATAGGTGTGTGTAAAATGAGTAGAAGTGGCCTCTATTTATAGTGCTGGCTGAGGGAAAATGTGCGCCGCACTTCTCCAAAAGTGCGTCGCACTTTGGAGGTGTGGAATGTGTGCCGCACTTTTGTGCGTTCCAGAATCTTCTCTTAATAGTTTTGTTTATTTTCACTTCAAGGACCCTTCTTTGTATATCTTCACTTTGCTTCCTTAAACTTTACACCTGCATGTAAAACGCAATATATTAATTATCGAGAGCTCTTATTTATAATACAAAGTGGCATTATAATAACGGATTGAATATGTATATTTAGGTTGTTATCAGCCATTCACTTTAAATTTTGGGCTATTTGGTTGAGATAACTCAATAGTCCCATAGGGAAACACTTGAGCTACAGTGAATGGACCGGTCCATCGTGACTTAAGCTTGCCCGCAAAAAGTTTCAACCGTGAGTTATAGAGTAAAACCGAATCTCCAACTTTGAACTCACGGTTCTTAATCTTGGCATCATGAAGTTGCTTAGTTTTCTCCTTTTAAAGCAATGAATTCTCATAATCATTGGTCCAAATCTCATTCATCTCATTGAGTTGGTTCTTCCTATCTGAACCGGCTTAGTTAAGGTCAAAGTTAGCCCATTTTAAAGCCCATGAAGCCTTGTGTTCCAACTCAAAAGGGAGGTAGAATGCTTTTCCATATACAATACGATAAGGTGTGCAACCTATAGGTGTCTTGTATGCGGTTCGAAAAGCCCACAATGCATCATCAAGTTTATCCGCCTAAGAAGTGCAATGCTCTCACATCGTACGCTCCAAAATTCTTTTCAAACCATGATTAGTGACCTCGGTTTGCCAATTGGTTTATGGGTGATATGTGGTAGAAATTCTATGGTTAACATTATACTTCTTCATGAATCTAGTAAATTGATCATTAGAAAAATGAGTCCCGCGATCACTAATAATGGCACGGGGTGCATCAAATCTAGCAAACAATTGCTTCAAGAATTTGACTACAACTCGAGCATCATTAGTAGGCAAGGCCGTAGCCTCAACCCATGTTGATACATAATCCACCGCTATTAGTATGTACTTATTTCCCTTGGAAGATGGAAAAGGTCCCATAAAGTCTATTCCCCACACATCAGATATTTCACACTCTTGTATGAAGTTTTGTGGCATCTCATCATGTTGATTAATTTTTCCTTATCTTTGACAAACATCACAATATTTCACCATCTCTTATGCATCCTTGTAGATCGTAGGCCAATAAAAATCCGAATCAAATACTTTCTTAGCCGTGTAGTTGGGCCCAAAATGGCCCCCCTGTGGGTCCTTTATGGCAAGCTTCTAAGATCTTAAAAGCTTCGGGCCCATCGACACATCGTCTTATGATTTGATCCGTACATTGCCTAAAGAGGTATGGGTCATCCCAAAAGTAGTATTTAGCTTATTTTAGAAACTTCTTCTTTGTTGGGAAGTAAGACCCTCAATAAGCACATCCCCCATAAGATAGTTTGCAATATCCACAAACCAAGGGGTGGCATCCTCTTGTGAGGAGATAGACATGAGTTCCTCAAGAGGAAAGGATTCATTAATTTCCTAATGTGGTAAGTCCCCTTAAAAAGGATCCTCAAGTCTACTCAAATGATCTACGGCTAAATTCTCGGCTCCCTTTTTTATCACAAATCTCAATGGAAAACTCTTGGAGCAACAAAACCCATCTCAACTAACTAGGCTTAGAATCTTGCCTTGTCATAAGGTATTTGAGAGCAAAATGGTCCATATACAATATGGTCTTTGAAAGAACAAGATAGGGGCAAAATGTCTCAAAACCGTACACAATGGCTAACAACTCTTTTTCCGTAGTAGTGTAATGCAATTGAGCAACCGTTATTGTCTTACTAGCATAGTGTATAGGTTGGAAGTGTTTGTTAATCCTTTGTCCCAAAACGGCTCCCACCGCATAGTTACTAGCATCACACATGAGCTCAAAAGGCAAATCCCAATTTGGTGAAACCAAAGAGCCTTAGTCAATTTTTCCTTAAGGATCTCAAATGATTCTAAACACTCTTGTGTGAATATGAAAGGAGCCTCTTTTTCTAAGAGGTGGGTCATGGGTCTAGCTATCTTAGAAAAGTATTGTATGAAACGTCTATAGAAACCCGCATGTCCCAAAAAGCTCCTAACTCCTTTCAGAGTAGTAGGTGGGGGAAGTTTAGAAATAACATCAACTTTAGAACGATCCACTTCTAATCCTTTCTTAGAAATCTTATGGCCCAAAACTATCCATTCTTTAACCATGAAATGGCACTTTTCCTAATTTAGAACAAGGCGGGTTGCCTCACACCTTTTAAGCATACGTTCTAAATGGGAAAGGCAAGAAGTGAATGAATCTCCAAACACCAAGAAATCATCCATAAACACTTCCATGGTTTGCTCGATCATATCATGAAAGATTGCCATCATACACCTTTGAAATGTCCCAGGAGCATTGCACAAACCAAAAGGCATTCGTTTGTAAGCAAATGTTCCATAGGGGCAATTGAATGTGGTCTTTTCTTGAACTTTTGGATCAACTGGGATTTGAATATAACCCGAGAATCCATCAAGAAAGAAATAGTATTCATTTCCTAGCTAAACGATCTAGCATTTGGTCCATGAAAGGTAAGGGAAAATGATCCTTTCTTGTGGCATCATTGAGATTTCAATAGTCAATACAAACTCTCTAACCCGTAACAAGTCTAGTAGGAATTAACTCATTGTTTTCATTGGTAAAAACGGTTATTCCATCTTTCTTAAGCACACAATGCACCGGGCTAACCCATGGGGAGTTAGAAATTGGGTAAATCATGCCCGCACCAAGGAGTTTGATAACTTCCTTTTTTATGACTTCATGGATTTTTGGGTTAACCCTTCTTTGATTTTGAATCGCGGGTTTAAAATCATCTTCCATATGGATCTTATGAGTGCAAAAGTTAGGATCAATCCCCCTAATATTGGAAATTTTCCAAGCAATAGCTTGCTTATGCTTTTTAAGAACCTTAATAAGCTTTTTCTTTTCATCCTCTTTCAAATCCTTAGCAATGATAACGGGTAGCTTATCTTCTCCCTCTAAGAAAGCATACTCAAGGTGTGATGGTAAATTCTTAAGCTCTAAGGAAGGTGGACTCTCAATAGAAGGTTGTATTAATGAGGGATCATCATTGGTAACTTCTTGTGGAATAGGTGAAAGAATGGGTTCCTCATTGAGTAACTTTTGGATAGTAAGAATGTCTTCTTCCCAATTGATGGAAGAATCTTCATTTCCAAGAAAGATAGACTCAAATTCCTCTAAGAGAAAATCACCCTCTCCAAATGGAGTTAAGGAAGGAGAAATTGAGGTACGGTCTCTACATGCGGAATGTCCTCATTATTACTCTTCCAAGCATCATGAAAGTGTTCATCACAACTTCATCTAGGACATCCACAATGTTCACGGCTTCACACACTTGAGATTTCTTAGTCACTTTTCCCATCTTAAACACAACTTTCTCATCTTCTACCCTCATAATGATTTCCCCTTCCGCAACATCAATGAGAGTGCGACCAGTTCTTAATAAACGTCTTCCTATAATAAGCGGAACTCTCCGATCCATATCATAATCCACAACTACAAAGTCCGCGGGGAATGTGAACTTGTCAACTCTTACAAAAACATCTTCCGCTACCCCCACCGGATAAGCAATCGTACGATTTGATAATTTGACTGTCATTTTAGTGGGGGTAAGCTCGGGAAAAGAGAGTTGTTTCCAAACCGATAAAGGCATCAAATTTATGCTAGCACCAAGATCCGCTAAAGCCATACAATTCTCTACCCCCAGAAAATTACATTGAATTAAGAACCGGCCCGGATCACCAAGTTTAATAGGTAACATCTTTAACAACACCGTGGAACAATTCTCATTTAATGAAGTATTAGGCACATCAACCAATTTTTCTTTGTTCAAGAGAAGGTCCTGGAACATTTTGGCAAATTTAGGCATGTAAGCTAAAGCCTCCGCAAAAGATATGTTGATATTCAATTGCTTAAACATCCTCAACAAATTGGACACTTGTATATCATCTTTATTCTTTAACTTCTCCTTCCTCAACCTAGATGGGTATGGTAGATTGGGTTTGGGTGAAGGTTGAGTAGAGGGTGTTGGAAAACTCTTCTCTTGGGTTTCCTCAAGGGTGGACTTGGAAAGTATAGGGTCGGTTAATGGTGGAATGTCACAAAGAGGGGTCGTGGGAGGAGTCACCGAAGGGGAAGTAGGATCACTCATTGTTACCTTCGGGCCCTGTTCCTCCATTGATGGCGCAGGAATGGAAGATCCCACGGTGGTTTTCCCACTCCTTGTAGTAATGGTATTAACATTAGCCCGAGGGTTGGTTTGGGTGTTTGAGGGAAATGCACCTTGAGGTCTTTGGGTGTGCAAGATTTGTGTTTGTAATAGAGCAAATTTCTTATTGTTTTCCTCTTGAATTTGATTCATCTTATGAAGCACAAGCTCAATTTGGGGGTCAAGAGTATTGCCTTGATGAAAACCTTGAGGTTGAAAACCTTAATTATAAAACCCTTGGTTTTGAAAATTTTGGTTTTGGCCTTGAAAGTTATTTCCTTGGAAATGATTTTGGTTTCTTGAATTAGCATTTCCTTGAAATTGATTTTGACCCCTCAAATTAGAATTCTCTTGAAAGTTTCCTCTATTAGGCCTTTGGTTTCTATTAAGCACTCGTGGGTTGTTTCCTTGGGTTTGGGTGGGTTGATTGGGAGGGAAACCAGGTGTAGCAAGGTAGTTGTTGGATTTGTAAGATAAGTGATTAGGATTGATGTTCGGTTTGAAGTGTGCCCTTCCATCATCATTGTATGCATAGCATTCTCCTTGATAGTTATGCACTTTGTCACAATTCAAGTAAGAATGAGGGCCACCACATGTCTCACATTGAAGAGTGATGGCATTAACATTGTTGGTAGAAGAGTTGCTCAATTGAATTTCCATAACCTTTTGAAACATACCATAAGATTGGTGAATCTTTTGAAGTAATGGATCATCAATTGATTGAGTAGCACACCCTTGCACAACATGTACCACCTTATCCCTATCCCTATTACTTTGGACCATGGATTTAGTCTCAATGATGTCCCATGCATCTTGGGTGGACTTAGCAAGAATGTTTCCACCTGCGGCCAAGTTAAGGGAATCTTGATGGTGTAGTCTTAAACTATTGTAGAAAGTATTGATTTGCTGGACTTGGTCAAAACCATGGTTATGGCATGTTCTTAATAACTCCTTGAATTCATCACAAGCATCACTAAAAGTTTGATCTTTCTTTTGTTGAAAACTTGTGATTTGATTCCTCAATGTGGTGGTACATGATGGTGGAAAGAATTTGTTCACAAACTTTTTCTGTAAGTCCTCCCAAGTGAGAATGCTATTGGAGGGTTGTTTATCAAGCCAAATCCTAGCATTCCCTTCCAAAGAGAAAGGAAATAGCATCAATCTAACCACCTCTTGGGATACCTCATTATAGTTGATAGTGTTACTCATGGATAAGAATCTCTTGATATGATCGTGAGGGTCATCCATGGGTCTCCCTAAGAAGGGGATGGTGGACACCATTTGGATGATACATATCCTAAGATCGAAGTTATTAGCGGCTATCGCGGGAATGACTATGACATCCGCATTCCCATCCATGTTGGATTGGAGAATCTCGATCAATGGACGTTGATCCATGGCTTCGTTTATGTTGTCCAAAGCGCCATGCTCGTGATCGGCTTGATGGACTGTTTTCTTGTTCTTCCTTTTGGGAGGAAGAGGTACACCACTAGGTATATGTGTACGCGTTCATGTACGCATACAACTAAACACGAGGAATGAGAGAGGAGCTCTCGGTCGACTTTGAAAGGGAAGAGATTATCCCCTTCGAGGTTCAATAGTAAAAAACACAAGTAAATATATAGCTACGTAGTACTACTTGGGCGACAAGACCCACGATTAGCCTTCCTTCTCAAAATACTCACAAGTGTACGGGGGAAACGAGGTGACGCGTAGCTCTTAAGTACCTTTTTCCTTAGACTTGTATCATTTCTCAAAATACTCACCGTATAGTTCGTATTTTTAGAACTCGTGCTTCTCGAGAGTATTTATCTATTTTTTCTTTTTATTTTCTTTGATCTATACACGTATTTGGCACTGAAATGCCACCAAATACGGTGTATTGCCAAGGTAATACTTATGGAAGTAGGTGTGTTAAGATTCGCATCTACGTATACTTATTACATATAATAATATAGAGAAAATATTTTTGTATTTATTTGATTTTTTAAGAAAATATAATATGTACGTAAAAACGATTGAAAACAATATATACCATATATTTTTGGTGTAATCTTTTAGGAAAAAGATTACTTTTGTATTTTTTTGTAAATTGTTTTTGGTTCAATCCTTAAGAAAGAATTGATTTTTATGATTTTTTATTCTTTATATTTTTATCTTTGAGATTTTTTTTTATTTTTATATTTTTGATTTAACAAAAAGGAACGTTCACAAGTGAACGGATCCCAAAATCAAATATGTAGCTCATTAGTAATCGTCAATCTCCATGAAAATAACCGACAGCACCGCCATTTAATAATTCATTTTTAGTATCGTTTCTCTCTCGGTCTAGTCGAATTGATCAACAATTATAAGCAAGTACCTTATTGTTTTTTGTTATGGTTTGTAATTTGGAATCTATTTCTAATTAGCACAAAGCAATCAAAAAGGTAAAAATATTATCTATGTAAAGATACGTACTAATCTAAAAACACATTGCAAGTACAAGCATATAAGCACAATGTACAAGTCTATAATGCACAAAAAAGTAATAAAACTTGAAAATGTAAACTTTATAAAAGTGCAAAGCTAAATGTGTAACAAACCCAAACTATCTAACAATATTCTAACAAACTCCAAACTATGAGGACTGAAACTGACTAACTAAAAAATAAAACTAATTACCAGATTATTGTAACTACTCCTAAACTTAAAGGACTAAAACTACCTAATTAAGTTTGGACTAAACACAGGCTATCCAACTTCAATAAGCTAGAACAAGCTCATTAAGCCATCACATAAGCTCTGGTTTTTTGCAAAGGCTTTTAAATCCAGTTTCACCTAGCCAACTTAAAGGAAACTATCTGAAATAAGCTAGATCTCCTAAACAGCTTTTTCAATAAGCTTCTTTTATCCAATAAGCTAATCTAAACAAGCACTTAAGGTACAAACTATGGACATCATGTATAAGCTCAAATAATGGACACCTGAAAAAGAAATTTCCAAAAACCTCCAAAGAATAAGCCATGATTTAAGCTAAAACGAGCTTATGTTGACTAAGTGTTGATTTTTGATGACCAAAAGTTGACCAAGTCTAAAATTATTTTAACACTTATAAAAGCCTTTTGTAAAAAAATGGACATGTTTGTGAAGTGAATCAGCTGGAATTGAAAAACAGACTAGGCAAATATAGATTTTTCTTACAGAGACTTTTAAGCTATTGGATCTTATTCTACAGTGAGCGCCAAGTCCAAAACTTTACACAGTCTTAAAGTTCAGATATTCAGCGTTCTAAATCATTAAAGAACTTAACCTAACTCTTAGAATTGAGGTAGTTATGAGCTTTTGAAAATTGCTATTCTACTAGTACTATTCTGACGCAAACTTTTGACAGTCATTTGCCGTTTGACTTTGAGTTTGAATCTAAAAATTGGTAAGACTATTTCTTATCATATGCTAAGTGAAAAGGTAACAAGTGTTACCACTATCACTAACAGAATTAACAGATTATGATCAATCCACACACTACTTATGGCTAGAACGCAGAATTATCAAAACCAAAAAGAATTAAGCTAAGAGAATGAGCTAACAAACTACACAACCAACTCAGTTATGCCAAGTAAGATCAAATATCAGCAAGTAAAGATAGAATTAAGCTAATGAACTAAAAATAGCATGCATAACTAGTTTGAGAGGAATTCTAAAATAGAAATGATGCCTTTTAGATTGAAGCCTCCCGTGATGGAGAAGCTAAGCGGGGTGCTTGCTTAACACTGAATCACCACCTTATTAACCATCTACAATCATCTAATCACCATAAAACTACAATGATAATCACCAAAACTCTGAAATTCTGATTTCTGGCTTGGACTTTTAGGCTAGAACTGGATGTGAGCAACAACTTCAACATCTGATCTAACAAGCTTCCAAAACACTAACAATTATCTGTTATTCAGTTGTGAATAACAGAATCAAGGAATTCTGGTAATGAACAGTAGCATGCTAAGAACTCTGAGAATTGAGAAGGAAATGTGAAGGTTTTTTATTAATGGAAGAGATCTATTACAACTGTTTCTAACTAACTAACAAACTAATAGAAGTGTGGTTCTCAATCACACTTTAGTAGTTAGCTAAAGGGAAATACAAGTGAAGGATTAACTATTGTGTGAAGTTTCACACTTAAACTACTTGCTACAAATAAAGGCTAATAGGGGTATTTATAGGCTGAGAAGTGATGTTGGTGAGGTGCTTGCTCCAATCACATTACTCCACGTGGCAAATTCTGTTATGAGTTCATCATTTGTTCTTGGCCGAATTGGGGGAATTTATATGAGTTGATTTCAATGTAATTGAAAGGTTGGGTTAAGTTCGTCTTGCCAATACGATCATTTTCTATGTTGGAAGTTCTTCATGAAACGCCCTTAATCGTGCTCTGCGTTCTGGAAATATAGGTGACACGTGGCAGTCCAAGATTGGTCCATTATTTAGCACACGGATCATTATCCGTTGCATAGTAAAAGTGTAATGAGATGGACGTTTCTTATTGGCTGACATGAGTGAGTGGGGTTTACTGTTGGGATATACTTGGCAGACTCCCTTTCCACACTTATTAAGCTGAGTTGGTGATCTGTGTCACCCAAATACTCGCTTCCCATTGGTCCACGGCTCAACACACGGATTAAGCCCACAAATAACTTTGAAAGTTGGCAGATTTGGTCCCTATGCTTTGGCAGTTTCTTGTTTAAGCATGAACACTTTGTAGAAATGGAAACTTCAACCCTTCAACTCTTGAAATCAACAAATAAGGCCCTTAAACTTTGAAGACTTGTCATATTTGGTCCTTTTTATGTCTTCTTCTACATGATTAAGCCTTGGAATCCATGTTTGTGTTAAAAACGTATCATTTTTACCTACAAAATCACAAACAACAAAGAATACCACATAATTCTGTTTTATCACATTAAAACTTGGTAATTTCCTTGTGTTTTAGGGGTTTTATATGTTATAATTAGTATGAGATATGACTCATATCATCTCTCCCGTGGAGCCGAAAGAAGGAAGATGCATTCACAAGTCGCATCCGAAACTATTCGGAGGATAAGAAGCGATGGATGCCATCGAATGTTAAAACTTATGATGGTACAAGCGATACTGATGACCATCTGAAAGTTTTCGAGTCACATGCGAAAATTGAACAGTGGCCAATTCCCATGTGGTACCACATGTTCAAATCCACACTAATTGGCAATGCGCGGACTGGTTTGAAAAACTCCCCCGTCGAAGCATCGATGGGTTCGAAGACCTGCGAAGGTCATTCAGAAGAAATTATACTCAAAGGAAGAAGTATAACAAAGATCCTGTCTCGCTCGCCACCGTGAAGCAGCTACCAGGGGAATCCACTCAAGATTTCACGGAGCGATTCAAAGACGAGTGTACCAAAGTCAAGGCATGCCCAGAAGTTTTAAAAATATCTGACTATATGCAAGAAATAAAGGATCAAGAACTGCTAAGAAGCCTGAACGACAGTATCCTGGTAACCTTCGATGAACTAATGATAATGGTCAGATCCGTCATACAAGGAGAAATAGCGGCTGCTAATAGTAGAAAGGGAAACCAGAGCTATAGGGCCCATGATCAGCCCAAACAGCAGTCGAATAATCAGACCAATAACTGAAGCCTTGACTATCAAGGTTAACCAAGAGGAGGGCATGGTAATGACAAATCCACCCTCAAGATGACTCCAAATGATATATTAATGTCTGAAGGAGCGAATTTCCCAAAACCGCCCCAATGACTACCCCGGCGAATTGTCGTGAAGGTAATCAGTATTGTGAGTACAACAATGACAAAGGTCACGGTACGGATGAGTGCATCCAGCTCAAAAATCATATTGAGGCACGGGTAAAGTCGGGCAAGCTTAAGCACGTCACCAAGGATTAGAAAGATGGGAGGGGCAACAAGAGAAACGATAAGAAAGACCAATCAAAGGATAAGCCCACAACCATATTTATGATACAGTTGTGGCAGCGCACGACCAGGCAAAAAGTCAGCCTAAAATTTTCTCGTAGTAAAGAGATCTCGTTTCCTCCCTTAACCGCAAGCAACGTAGCCGAAGGACCTCACACAATCGAGGTAAACATGGGAGATCACATAGTCCGCCACATGTATATTGATGGGGGATCATTAGAAGAAGTCCTCTCTGAACACTGCTTCATACGACTACGCCCAGAAGTTAAGAGCCAGTTGATGCCGGCCACGTCGCCCTTCACAGGCTTCAACGGTGAAACAATTTGGGCACTAGGTCAATTACAACGTTTGGTGACAATTGGGGATTAAGAGCACTCGACCATAACATGGATGAACTTCATGGTGATAGGCTCACCATTGCAATATAATGGCATTATTGGAGACCAGGAATCCTAGCCATCCGAGTCGTCCCATCCAGAACCCATGCTATGCTCAAATTCCCTGTGGATGGTGGTATTGTTACTAAAAGTCCCTAATCAATGCGAGAAACCCTAATCTTAACTTAATCAACACAAGGTATTACTTTTCAAACGTAATCTTATTATTGTATAATAAAGAATTACAAGTGTTATGGATAACACCGTTTGATGACAATGTGTTGTGCACACTTTGAACAACAATAAACCTTAACTTATGAATACAGTCGTAGCTGTTTGATTCACTAAGTTACACGCACTAATGTTCTTAATATTCCAAAGTGTTGAATCTTAATGCAAGGATACACATCCTATTTATAGTGTTACGAGTTTGACTTGAACAGTACTTGATGTCGACTACACAACTTTTACAAGTTCCCACATCAGTCACATGATGTCCTTCTATTCTTGGTAGTCTTCCATTATGCTTTAAGGAACAGTTGTCCAAAACAGTTTCCTTATTCTTCATATTCTCGAACACACAAATGGCATGTCCAAAGTGTGCTGAGAGTTATCAGGGTATTGCCACCCCTGTTAACTCTCAACCCCTCAGAGTCCCTAATACATCTTGGCTGTTATCCATCACAGCCAAGGAGTATGTCTTCAGGTAATCTTCGACTTCCCTGACAATGTCTCTGACATGGACTCCTCTGAGGTTGCTCACAGAGATTCGGATCTCTGTGAGTCTTGTGAAACTTGCCTGCCTCCTAGGCACAGGCAAGGGACTATCTATCAGCCTAATTATGTTTAAATCAATGAACAGGGAATCTAACAAGTTTAGATTCCCAACAATCTCCCCCTATTTAAACATAAATAGTGCTAGATCTAACTAAGTTAAGGTAAGTGAGTTTAACAGCTTCTTCTTACACATAACAGATCTAAACAAACATACCTCATGATTTTATTAAGACTTAAAGAAAAATTACAAGTTCATTACATAAGTTAAATAAAAGATGAAGGTAAAAGGGCTGATACTTTCTTCAATAGTCATCATTTTTGATTCTTTCTTCAGCTTCGGCCACATCTAATCTGTTATCAATTTCATCCTGCAAAGTCTTTGCAAACTTCTTGGAATACTCAGAGTTGATCTTGAGACACTTCTTGTGACAGAGCAGCTGAATAGTTGAAGCCAGGCATAGCTCATCTTCCCTCTGAAAAGCATATTGGCAGGCTTTGTTCATAAACGCCATTCCTCTTTCAGGCACTGAGTAAGTCTGACCATCAACAGGGCCAACTATACCATTAGGAAGGATCAGATCCCTGTGCATGCCATCCACACGAACATCTTCAGTAACAAAAGTTTCATCAATGATTTGGGAAATTCTTCTTCTTTTGTTGCCTGTCTTTGGGGGTCCTTGTTCGAAAAGCTGTGGTGGGGGATCAATCTTGAGTTTGGCAGCTGTTTCCTTGATCCAGTTAAACTTAGCCTTAAGAGTTTTAAGCAGAAGGAAATTTGCCTGACCAGACTTTTTGGCAGCTAAGGCTTCGAGTTCAAACCATTCTGATAACCCAAGTGTTTTTAACCTGAAGTTGTCAAACACATCCATATTCCCCGTTTGATTATCCCTCCATAAGATCATCTGTGGAGTGTTTGTGGACTTGTGAATGGTGTATCTAAACTTGGTTATCTTGCCAGCAGCATACCTGTTGTTTACGCAGGCATCATAGTCAGCTTTGACTTTCTTTAGGGCCTCAGCGCGTTTAAGTTCCATTTCCCTCAACCTTTGTTTTTGTTTTTCTTTTTCAGGTGGTGTCATCTTCCTCAGAGTGGCTTCATTTAATTCTTTGGCTGCCTTGAGCTCACTCAGTCTTTTGAATTCTTCAGCATGTTGCTCTATTTCTTCAGGCGTTAGAGGTCTCTCATCAGAAGGTGTAAAGGTTGAAAATTGGGAAAGGTCTGTTGTGGATCCTCCTGTCTCTAGCATCGCAGTTATCTTCTTAAGTTTGGTGTCAGTATCCACCAAAACTATCTCTTTACCTTTCTTTGAGACAGAGGACTCCACACTTATGTTTTTCAAATCATCAGCTCTTTTGAGGAACGCTGTCTGAGCTTGATTTTGAATAGATTTTGGTAGGGAGCTCACAGTGAATTTAAGCTTCTTGGCTGCTGGTTCATCCTCATCCTCAGGCTTGCTGATGTTAACTAGGATCATGGATTTAGATGAGTCAGCTCCATCTTGTGTCTGTTGCTCCCCCTGAGTCTGATCCTCATCATCAGATACTTTGACTGGTGGGATGACTTGAAGAGGAACAGGTGTTGTTGAAGGATTGGCTGAAGATGAGCCTTGTTCAGCAGATGCAAGGCTGAGTTTAGTATTCTTCTCCCCCTCACGTTCATCCTTACTTCTAAGATTCGTGGATGAACGTGCCTGAAATCTTCTTGCAATCTGCTCCACAGAGGCAGCCATGGCACGCTGTCTCTTTCTTGATGCCCTGGCAATCTTCAGCAATAGGTTGGCATTAGCATTGGTATTCGCCTGAACTCGCCTGACAATAAAACCAGCATGGTTGTATTGCCTGTTGCGTACTGCATTGAAGTGCCTGTTAATGTTGGTTTCTTGTTCTTGGAACAATGCAGGGACAACGGAGTCAATGGCATTCTTGATTCTTGTCGAGAGATGACTTAGTCCTTGAGCCACACCTTTTCTTGTACCCTCCTGAATAGGCTCAGTGACAGCCTCAGTCACAGCCTTCTTTATTATACCTGGAAAGGTGACAGTAAAATTGTGCATCTCTGACTTGATCACGTCCAACTTTCTTGACAAGCGCTCAATATCAGACTGATGGTGTACAGGCTGAAGATTCTTGATATTGAGGCTTTGTTGAGCAAAATCATCCTCCCTTGGAATTAAGTCGAAGTTAGTCTGGGTAGGATGATCAAACAAAAGGAATTCAGCTGTTGGATCATATATTGGTCTTTGAAGGACTGTTGTTGCAGATGTAGCAGAGTTTTGTGTGTCAACAGCTTCCTTAAGAGGAGAAGTCTTGTCATCTTCTTTAGGAGGAGAGGCTGACAGCTGGTCATCCTCATCTTCTTCCTCTTCCTCATCAAACATTCCCTCAGGGAATTCATCTTCAGGCATTGGTTCAAACTCAGCGACATAATCTTCTACAGAAAGCATTTCTTCATCAGCATTGAGCACAAGTTCTTCTTCAATCTGAATGTCCTGAGTTATTGTTTCAGCCTCCTTTTCATGTACCTGAGGTTCTTTGACTGGCTGTACAATTTCAGCCTGCAAGTTTGTTGAAATTAGTAACAGGGAAAATATAAAGTGGATGGTCGCCATTTCGCTGTCCCAGAGAGGCTGAGGGTGATTACTCAGCCACTCCAAAGGATAGATCCTTGGGATTCTTTTAAGTGTGAATGAAGTGTGGTTAATGGTCGCCATTCGCTGCCCCTAGGAAAGCTGAGTGTGATTATTCAGCCCCCCCAAAAGGTAAAAACCTTTGGGACTCTTTTGATTGTGAAACATATGTTGTTTAATGATCGCCATTTCGCTGCCCCTAGGAAAGCTGAGTGTGATTATTCAGCCCCCCCAAAAGGTAAAACCTTTGGGACTCTTTTAAGAGTGAAACATATGTTGTTGTTGGTCGCCTGTTACGCTGCCCCTAGGAAAGCTGAGGGTGATGATTCAGCTTCCCCTGAAAGGATAAATCCTTTGGGACTCTTTTAATGAGGGAACCAAGAGGCTGTGTGAAGTACAGCCATCAAGGTTGAGACATTAATGTATTCAGGTTGTTGTTAGCCTGAATACTGTCTAGAGGGTTCAGGGTCATCGGGGTGCTTTATAAACACAAATGAATCACTCCCTGGTGCAAAGACAGAGTGTACAGAAGTCTTAAAGAATTCTAAGTGAAATGACAGACTTCTATGGGTCGAGGATTACCCTAACTTCACCACTCTCTCCTACAGACAAATGAGAGTGGTTGATTGTGAACCTCTAAAAATGTACACTGATTACCTGTGAGATATCAGCTTGGTTTGGCTGGTTTCCTGTAGTCTCTGCTGACCTAGAGACACTAGACGCCTGTTGTTTGTCAGCCAAAGATTCTGTATCCACAAGAGTATCTGGACCAGAGGCGATGTCAATCTTCTTTTCCTTGGCCTTGCTAACAGCTTTAGGTTGGGAAGAAGAGGGGATTTTCTTCTTCTTTAGCTGTTGGCCAGAAGAAGCCTTGGACTTAGTAGTGTGCTGCCCAGAGGTCAAAGACGTAGACTTGCCAGCGACACTAGAAGTATTC
Organism: Glebionis coronaria; assembly: GCA_025667525.1. Taxonomy (NCBI): domain Eukaryota; kingdom Viridiplantae; phylum Streptophyta; class Magnoliopsida; order Asterales; family Asteraceae; genus Glebionis; species Glebionis coronaria. The sequence continues at coordinate 354,846,185 of CM046876.1, forward strand.
ACCTTCTCAGAGGAAGGGATCAAGGACCTCTCAGCGATGGGTACCTGGTTTGCAACGTTCAGCATGTGAGCGGTCACAGGGAAATCCTCAGCTCCTATCTCCTTGTAAATGGCGCCTGTGATGCGATAGGGCTTCAGGGTTGTCAAGGCCTTGTTATGGTAGTTTTCTCCCAGCAAACTCTCAAAGATCAGGGACAAATAACGCACGTAACAGATGTTCTTTTCCCTGACCTGATTCCTTCCCTTTAGTTGTTCTACCAGGTTAGAGAAAAGAAGGCTTCCAACGTCAACATCAGCTCCCCAAATTAATCCATACGCAATAGTCTGATGTTTGAACGACATTTGATCTTGTGATCCCTGCATGCCTCCCAGGGACTTCACAATGTGGGTGAAGAGGACACGCCACATAGGAGAAAAATACTTGATCTTCAGAGGGGCTTTAGCAAGGATTTCAGCTGGTGTGAGGGCAGGGTTAATGTCATGACAGGGTTTGAGTGTGGCCAAAGCTTCCTTGACAGCCTTTTTGTCAACTGACTTTAGGCATGCATCTCCATGTTTAAGTCCGGCCACACTGGCAAAATCAGCAAGGGAAAAGGCAAAAGGATGTTCATTGCAAGAAAGGCTAAAGGTAATGGTGTCTTCTTCAACTTCAGCAGAATACCAGAATTCCCTAAGGTATTCTTGGTAAAAGGTGGAAGGAGATTTGGTGAAGGCTTCGTTTAGGTCACAATTCTGCATGAAATTTACCAGATCCGAGTAGGTGTTGTTGGGTGCCTTGATCCATCCAATAGCGTTATTTGAGGCGATGATGCTCTCGTTGATCTCGAAATTCACATTGGAGGCTTTTGGTACGGGAAACGCCATTGATTTAAGGTTGAAGGTGAATGAAAATGGTGGATGGTTGAGAGAGATAAGAGTTAGAGAGAGAAAATGATTTTGAGAATGGTGGAGGGTGAGAAGAGAAAGAAGACAATATATAATCAAACTTGAGTGAACAGTTATTCAACCGTATTAAATGCAAAAGCGAAAATGACTGCTCAAGTGGGTCCCATTGACCTTTCAAAAAATTTGTCTCCTCGTTATCCGAAACTTAAATGATTAAAAAATGTGAGAATGTTTTTCGCATTTACTTGGAACGCAACTACCTAGTTACATGTGAAAAACATTTAATAAAACATTTAATATAGAATCAATCATTTAATGAACACATTTAATATCAAGCCACAGGCTTTGAGATATTGAGCATCCCTAGCTCAGCAACTAGCCTGTTGAACGTAGGTTCAGCCAAAGGCTTTGTAAAGATATCAGCTAGTTGCAGCTCAGTGGGAACAAAATGCAGCTCAATATCTCCCTTCATAATATGATCCCTGATAAAATGATACCTGATATCAATGTGTTTGGTACGAGAGTGAAGAACAGGGTTGTTGGATATGGCAATGGCGCTGGTGTTGTCACAAAAGATTGGCACTTTGTCATACAAGATTTCATAGTCAGCCAATTGACTTTTCATCCAGAGCACCTGAGCACAACAGCTGGCTGCAGCGACATATTCAGCTTCAGCTGAAGACATAGCCACAGAGTTTTGCTTCTTAGCACTCCATCCAACCAATTTTCCTCCTAGGATTTGACAGCTGCCTGAAGTACTTTTCCTGTCAATACAGCATCCAGCATAATCTGAATCTGAATAGGCCTTGAGATCAAAGCCTGATTCCTTTGGATACCATAGTCCTAGGGATGGTGTTCCTTTGAGATACCTGAAAATTCTCTTAACAGCCACTAGATGGGATTCTTTTGGGTTAGCTTGGTACCTTGCACAGAGACATGTGGAGAATTGGATATCTGGACGACTGGCTGTTAAATACATCAGTGACCCAATCATGCCTCTATATAAAGTCTCATTGACAGAGACCCCTGACTCATCAGGGCCCAAGTTGTTGGGTGGAAGCATGGGGCATTTCACTGAAGCACAATCAGCCAAGTCATATTTTTTAAGTAAATCCTTAACATACTTTTCTTGACAAATAGAAATTCCCTTAGGACATTGTTTAATTTGAAAACCCAAAAAGTAAGTTAATTCACCCACCATACTCATCTCATATTTCTTGGTCATTAATTTAGCAAAACGTTTACTAAGATTGACATTTGTTGACCCAAAGATGATATCATCCACATAAATCTGCACAATGATGAAATCACTCTTGTCCTTGAAGGTAAAGAGTGTTTTATCAATAGAACCCCTGACAAATTTGTTTTCAGATAAGAAATTTGAAAGAGTTTCATACCATGCTCTTGGAGCTTGTTTCAGACTATACATAGCTTTGTGAAGTCTGTACACATGGTTGGGAAACTCGCTGCTCTCAAATCCTTCAGGTTGAGCAACATAGACTTCCTCAGCCAAATCACCATTGAGGAAGGCACTCTTTACATCCATCTGATAGACAGTGATGTTCATATAGGCAGCATAAGCAAGAAAGATTCTGATGGCTTCAAGTCTAGCAACAGGGGCAAAAGTTTCATCATAATCAATTCCTTCAGTCTGAGAGTATCCCTGTGCTACCAATCTTGCCTTGTTCCTGATGATGTTTCCAATTTCATCCATCTTGTTTCTATATATCCATCTAGTGCCTGTGATATTCTTTCCAGGTAGAGCTGGCACTAGTGTCCAAACTTTGTTCCTTTTGAACTGATTGATTTCTTCTTGCATAGCAGCTACCCATCCATCTTCTACCAGAGCCTCAGCAACTCTTTTAGGTTCAATTTGAGAAAGAAATTCAGCAAATAGACATTCATTGGCTGAGGCTGACTTAGAGTCTTGGATTCGCTGTCTGGTTGTGACCCCTGCATTTGGTTCCCCAATAATGTTGACAAGAAGAATGTGTTGATCTCTTGACCACTTATTTTGAGGAGCTGGAGATTCAAGAACAGGGGTACTTGAGGGCACAGCTGGAACAATTTGAATCTCATCCTGCTGACTAGGAGGGCTTTCTTCAAAAACTACTTCAGTGTCTGAGTCTTCTTCAGCCACATCAAGGGAAGCAATTTCATTATCAGCAGGAGCAACTTCAGAGTTTTGAAGAATTGGTGAGTCATTAATATCCTGAGAAGGACCATCAGAGATTTGAGGTTCTTCTTCATCAAGTCCCTGAGAGGTAGGAACTTCTATGTTGTGAGTAGACAGAGGATCAAAAGCAGGAACATAAGGAGTGAGAGTGTTGGAGTGGTGATGACTGGTAGGTCTGGGTTCTGTGAACTCATCACTTGGGAAAGAAATATTTTCATTAAAATCTACTTTATCACCCTCTGTTCCTGTTCTCTGTATGACTTCATCATCTTCATTAAATCTGACATGGAAAGTTTCTTCTACTTCTTGTCTTCTGATGTTGAATACTCTGAAGGCTTTGGCTGTTGGAGAGTATCCCAAAAAGAATCCATCATCAGCCTTTTCATCAAACTTTCCAAGTTTATCCCTGTAGTTATAAATAAACACAGGGCATCCAAACACATGAAAATAGCTGACGTCTGGAGATCTTTTTCTGAAAACTTCATAGGAGGTTTTGCCATGTCTTTTGACAATGATTGATCTGTTTTGAGTATAGCAGGCAGTGTGTACAGCTTCTCCCCAAAATTGCTTTGGTAAGGCTGCACCATTTAACATAGTTCTTGCTGCTTCAATCAGAGTCCTGTTTCTTCTTTCAGCCACACCATTTTGTTCAGGAGTGCCAGCTGAAGAGAAGTTCTGTGAAATCCCTTTTTCATCACAAAATGATTCAAGTTGATGATTCTTGAATTCTGTACCATTATCACTTCTTAGAGCTTTGACTCTAACATCATTCATATTTTCCACTTGTCTGATGAAGGACATGATGGCATCAGCTGCATCACTTTTCCTTCTGAGGAAGAACACCCATGTATATCTTGAAAATTCATCAACTATGACCAAGGTGTATTTGTTGTGATTAATGGTTTGAGGTTTGACAGGCCCAAACAAGTCCATGTGAAGGAGATGTAAGCACTTGTCAATAGAGAATGATTGCCTAGTCTTGAATGAAGACCTGTGATGTTTTCCTTTGACACAGGCAGAGCAAGTTTTGTCTTTAGAAAACATTACTGAAGGTAGACCAGCAACCAAGTTTTGAGTGGCTATCTTATTGATGTTCTTGAAGTTGAGATGAGACAGTCTTTTGTGCCACAGCCAGTTGACACTTTCAGAGGCTTTGGCAAGAAAACAATTTGAGCTGTCTTCAGAGCACACAGCCATGTTGATGACATAAACATCTCTCCTTCTAGGTGCAACCAGCACAACATCATTATTTTTGTTGAATATGGTTCCCTGAGTCTTAGTAAACAAAACCTTATAATCAGCATCACATAACTGGCTGATGCTAATAAGATTGTGCTTAAGACCATTCACATATGCAACCCTGGTAAATGTGATCCCATTGCAATTCACTGAGCCATATCCTTCTGTGTCACCTGAAGAGTTATCTCCAAACACCACTTTGGGACCTGGCTCCTTTGAGTATCTGTGCAGGTATTGTTGAATCCCTGTCATGTGTCTAGAACAGCCACTATCTAGATACCATACAGATTCCTTGAGATATTTCTTTTTCATTGTGATGTCGACCCATTGTCCTGATCTTGCATCACCTTTTCCAACAGCTGGTTCATCATCAGCTATTGCCATAAAAGCCCTGACCCTTGTGGTGTCTTCTTCATCTGAAGTCAATGGTTCATCATTCCAATCATAGGTTTCAGCAACCAACCCTTTCTCAGCCTTTTTCTCACCACCTTTCTTTTTGGACATAGCTTCAATCTTCAAATTCATCTGTTCTAACTCAGCTTTAAGTGCCTTGTACTTATTTTTGTAATCTTTCTTCTCAGTGTCTGAAGAATTGGATTGCGATGAGTTGTTATTTTGTTTGAACTTGTAGGGTTTGGATGAAGATGATGGATAAGATGGTGAGGATGTTTTGGTGGAAGGACATTCTTTTTGAAAATGTCCAAGCTTTCCACAGGCAAAACATGTTTCTTTTGACCTGTCAGTTGGTTTGCTAGCTGATCCTACTCTTCCAGATCTTTTGTAGTATCTTCTTTGGTTGGCTAGCAGTGCTCTTTCATGAAATTCTGCATTGAGGTCTGACAAGAACTCTTGGCTGCTACGGGTATCTTCTTCCATATCAGAATCGCTGTCAAGAGGATGTGTTGCAGAGATCAAAGCTTTGGAAGATGCTCCTTGGACTACAAATCTTTCAGTCTCTGATTTGTAGATAGTATCGATCAGCCCTTCTTCATAATTGTACTTTCCATAGAGCTGAGCAAGGGTATCATTTTTGATTGAGTTGTTAGCTCTCTGAGTCTGATTCATGCTCAGCCACTTTCTTGGAAGGCTGTTGACAAAAGTGGCATTGATCTCAGCTTGACCAATAGTAACATCATTCATAGCGAGGTCATTTAGAAGAATCTTCAGCCTAGTATAGGTTTGCTGAACTTTTTCACCTTCAAGAGACTTAAAGGCATTAAACTGAAGTCTGAATGCCTGAATCTTTGTCTCTCTTGTTTCAGAGGGTCCTTCATGGCCAAGAATAAGGTCTGTCCACATCTGTTTAGCTGTGGGACACTGAATGACAGACTTCATGATATGCTTTGGAAGACAGGAAATTATGATGCTTTTGAGACGTTTATCTTGGTTTGCTAATTTCCTATCAGCAGCGGTCCATTGTTTGACAGGCTTGGGAAGAGGGTTTTCTTCAGTAGAAGTGAGTGCCATGGGAATATATGGACCATTTTCTAAAATTTCTAAGAGAAAAGGTTCAAGTCCATCAAGGTATACAAGAAACTGACTCTTCCAACTGGCAAAGTCTTCTTCATCAAAGACTGGTACACTGGTTACGTGTGATCCACCTCTTGAGTCAAGAAGTTGGGGTAGATCATCGTCATTTGGTGGGGCGGTAAGTCTTGGTGAAGATGGGTTTCAGGAAGGTGAGTGTGGGCTAGAGGTTTCCGGCATGGTGGATCTTGATTATAAAACAGAGAACGATGTTTCTTGAAGGTTTTAATATCAAACACCGCTCTGATACCAATTGAAAGTCCCTAATCAATGCGAGAAACCCTAATCTTAACTTAATCAACACAAGGTATTACTTTTCAAACGTAATCTTATTATTGTATAATAAAGAATTACAAGTGTTATGGATAACACCGTTTGATGACAATGTGTTGTGCACACTTTGAACAACAATAAACCTTAACTTATGAATACAGTCGTAGCTGTTTGATTCACTAAGTTACACGCACTAATGTTCTTAATATTCCAAAGTGTTGAATCTTAATGCAAGGATACACATCCTATTTATAGTGTTACGAGTTTGACTTGAACAGTACTTGATGTCGACTACACAACTTTTACAAGTTCCCACATCAGTCACATGATGTCCTTCTATTCTTGGTAGTCTTCCATTATGCTTTAAGGAACAGTTGTCCAAAACAGTTTCCTTATTCTTCATATTCTCGAACACACAAATGGCATGTCCAAAGTGTGCTGAGAGTTATCAGGGTATTGCCACCCCTGTTAACTCTCAACCCCTCAGAGTCCCTAATACATCTTGGCTGTTATCCATCACAGCCAAGGAGTATGTCTTCAGGTAATCTTCGACTTCCCTGACAATGTCTCTGACATGGACTCCTCTGAGGTTGCTCACAGAGATTCGGATCTCTGTGAGTCTTGTGAAACTTGCCTGCCTCCTAGGCACAGGCAAGGGACTATCTATCAGCCTAATTATGTTTAAATCAATGAACAGGGAATCTAACAAGTTTAGATTCCCAACAGTTACTATCCTCACTACAGTGATATCACCGATGGAATGCCACACGATAACAGCCCCGTCGCAGCCAACTACACAAGAGAAGGGGACGCCACCAACAAATTTAAAAGTGGCAATCCATCTGGATTATCCGAAATAAGAATTCGCAATCAGGGGAACATTGTTTGAAAAAGGTAGAGCCACCATGTGCACTCTCCTAAAAAAAACTATGATGTGTTCGCCTGGGAACCCAAGGACATAACTGGAGTACCTGGATTGATTGTGGAGCACAGGCTACAGATCCTCATCGGATATCCCCCGGTAAAACAAAAGAAGCGTGGGCAAGCACCCGAGCACAACAAGGTTATACTTGAAGAAGTAAAAAAGTTGGTTGACGCGGGAATTATGCGATAAGTCTACTACCATGACTGGCTATCCAACCCGGTCATGGTTAAAAAAATGACGGTAGTTGGCGCATGTGTGTGGAATTAACGGATCTCAATAAGGCTTGTCCACAACACTGCTACCCACTGCCAGGGGATTGATTGGAAAGTAGAATCCCTGTGCGGGTATCCTTTTAAGTGCTTTTTGGATGCATACAAAGGGTACGATAAGATTCAAATGGAAGAGTAGGACGAGGAGAAGACGACCTTCCATATGAGCCAGGGGGTCTATTGTTACACTTAGATATCGTTCGGTTTAAAGAACACGGGCGCCACCTACCAATGACTGGTTGATAAAGCCTTCGACGGCCAGATCGAGCGTAACTTAGAAGTTTATGTAATGACCTGGTTATCAAGAGTCACATAGATGAAGAGTTAATCAAGGACATTCAGGAAACCTTTGGGACACTAAGAAAGATTAACATGAAGTTGAATCCCAAAAAGTGTGCGTTTTGAGCGATCAAAGGAATGTTCTTGGGATATATGATTGACCCCAACGGCATTAAGCCATGCCCGGACAAAACTGAAGCCGTGACACAACTTCCATTCCAAAGACACTAAAGGAAGTCCAATCCCTTCACGGAAAGCTTGCGGGGCTAAACAGATTTCTCTCTAAGTTCGTAGAAAAGTCACTTTCGTTATTCAAAACGCTCAAGAATTATATGTGTAAAACCCGCATAAAATACATGAAGACATTAAATACACGAAAACACAAATTAATTAAAACTTTATAATTTATTAAGACACGACAAGTATCATGAACATTAAGTGAATAACGACAAGTATTACGTATATTATTTATTTAATGACAAGTATTTACATATAATAAATTATATACGACAAGACTTGACACGAATTTAAAACACGAACATATGTCACAAATATCAACTCACAGAAATTAAATAAAACACGAAATATAAGTTAAGGGGTGTTTTGTGACCGGCTAGAAAAGAAAGAACCAAAAGGGCCCAAGCCCGGCCCGTTAAGTAATTACTAGTAACAAAACCAATCCCAGGAAATTCATTTACCAATTTTACAAAAATTATAAAGAAACCCTAAGTTGCTTTGGGTGAAGCCGCCGGCCAAGAAACAAGATCAAGGGAGAAACATTTTCGATCTTTGGTTAAATCATAAGTTTGTGTTCGGGTTATTCATCCGTGAATCTTAAGCAATTTGGTAACCCTTAATCATATTTTCCTTCATTATTATTATTTGTGTAGTCAGTGGCAACCGAGAGCCCCATGCTCTCGGTGGGAATTGTTATGCCGCAAGTGGGAACCGGATACACCCGGTGGCAGTCTCGGCTGGTCAGTGGCAGGGCCACGCCGTCAGTGGGGCTCGGGTGGTGTTTGTTTGTTTGCTTTGCTATTCGTGCAACCAAATACACATGGGCCACTAGGACTCGGTGGGCTTGTTAGGGGGATCGGCTAAACCGAACACACAACGGTGTGTTTGGATATGAATTTTGCTAAGTTAATTTTGAACTTATAATAATTGATTTATTTAATTATTCATGAAATAAACATGGCACCATTTATTAAATTAATTATGAACTTAGCCTAATTAATTAATTACATTTTAAACCATGGTCTAATTAAATTAATTAAGGTGTAATTTAATTATACAATTATCAAATTTAAGGTAAAGTTTATTAAAATATAAATCATGCTTTATTATTAATTAATAATTACTTTATAAATCATGTTATATTATTAATTAATAATTATTATGTTATACTAAAGTATTAAATTGTATAAACTTTACTATATTACCATTTAATGAATCATGACTTATAAAATATATTCATTAAGCCTCAGCTTATATAATATGCTTATTAAACAAGCTTATTGCTATTTATTGAAACTTTCTATTTTTGGGAACTTACTATTTATGGAAACTTACTATTTTTGGAAACTTATTATTAATGGAAACTTATTATTTTTGAAAAGTTGCTATATATGGAAACCTGCTATTTTTGGAAAGTTACTACATATAGAAACCCGCTATTTTTAGAAAGTTACTACTTATGAAACATCAAGTATAATAACACATGAAACATGAAATACGTTAATCAAGAACATATGAAACACTAAGAAAGACATGATAAAATAGGAACAAGTAAAACAAGTCAAGAACAAGTATAGTAAACTAAAAACCAGTCAGTTATGCATGAACATACAACTCATATGCGTCCTTTATTATGTAGCACTTGTGAAGTCGGAGTAGTTACTTTCTGCCTTTCATCTTCATTCGTTACTGGACATAACGTATGGATATTCCGTCTTTGAGTAAGGACATTCTCTTTCTATGCATGATTAGGATTCCCCGTTTGCTAGCATCTGTTTTCCCCAATTTACATGTCATAAAACTTTCATTGTTTGTCATGCTATCATTTTAAATTGCCTGAGCTATATACATGCATGACTATGTCCACCTAGTTATGGAGGTACCATAACCATGACACTTTGAGACACCGGTGTCGTGACTCTTCCGTGACGAAAGTGATTTCTCGCGGCGTCCCTTTAGTTTCTTTGGCTATTGTTATTATTATCATGTGGGGCGTATGGGTGCATCCTAGTACATGTTTTGCAGGTTTACAAGGTGATTGTGGTGTGTGCTCTACATCCATCACATTGGAGTTGATCCCTCCATCTAGACTTATATAATTAGAGGTCACTCCTCTATGTATTCATGCACGTTGATATATATCATAACCTATATGAGCTCTTTGGCATTTAAATTACATTTGCATGTATAAATATAAGACGTTTTAGTTATAAACCAGTTTATAAAACATGTTCCAGGTTTTCCAGGACTTACACATATTCCGCTGCATTTCATATCATTTGCTTCTATTTTAGTTATTCTATTTCATGTCATTTTATCCATTCACTAAGCGTATTGCTCAGCCGTATTTTCTTTCCATGTCCGATACGGCAGATACACAGGGACGAACTTGAGCATTGAGATTACGTGCATAGGATGGAAGTTACCTTAGACTTCTTTTCCTTTCTACATTTTATTTACTTATGCTTGGTTGGACAATGTTTTGTCCCTTTTCCTACTTCATTTACTCTATGCATGTGAGCTTAGTTTGGGGGCCGATGTTTGTTTCCGACTTTCCTTTATGGTCATTTATGTTTTTAAGACATATTACCTTGCATGCTTTGATGACATGCCATAATTATCATGTAACGGTCTTCTTGTCAAAGTGGGTTGTTACAATTATGGTATCAGAGCCCAAGGTTTCGATCTGTAGGCTCTAAAACTTGACCTGTGACTAGTGGGTAGTCACCAGGATCTTCCTAAGGTGACATTTGACTTTATTTCATGTATCATTTCTTTTCTGCTAAGTTTTGACTAGTATCAATTGAACCATAGTCGTTCATACTGTCACATGTGTTCTTTCAAATTTAGACTGGTATAGGTTGAACCATAGTCGTCCATACTCAGTCACATGTCTTTCCTTCAGACTTTTTGGGCTAAACCATAGTCGTCCATACCAGCGATTTTCAGATTTTATTCTAAAACTGTCATACTTCTTCCATGTTGTCTCATTAAATATCTTATGTTTCTAACCGATTAATCATTTACTTCCCTTGAAACTGTCAGATGGTTAACACACGCACAGATGCGGAACTCACTGCAGCTGTCAATACAGCTTTGAAGGCTATGCTTCCCCAAATCCGCAATCAGATTCGGGTAGAATTCTAGGCTATACCAAATCATGCAAATCCTCCTCCTCCTCCACCAGTCACACTCCACACATTGCTGGAACGCTTCAAGGAGCAGAAGCTTCGATCATTTAAGAAGGTAGATATCTCGTCAGATGCTGAGAACTGGATATCGCATAAGGAGAAGATCTTTGACACCATGGGTCACGATGGGATATACAAGGCGAGTTTGGTAGTCTACAAGTTTGAGGGTGATGCGTTAGCCTGGTGGAAGGCTTACAAGCAATCCAATGGGGGTGAGGCATGGCTTGCGACATTGACATGGGCACATTTCAAGGATTTGTTCTACAGTCAGTTCTTCCCTAGAGCTGAACAAGAGGGACTGAAGAGGGATTATCAGGCTATCCGTCAAAAGGTAGGTGGGACTAGCACATAATTGTTGCAATGTTTCCTTAGGCTAGCTACTTTTCTAGGTGAAGCTGCTGGCACAGCAAAGGATCAAGCGAAGCGTTTCCGTTGGGCTCTTCGTACTTTGAGTACTGATCGTCTGATGTGTGCTACATTCACCAATGTGGCACAAGTTGCTGACGCAACACGCAGTTTGGAGATTCTTCAGGAGAGGGATGAGTTTGAGGAGTTGGATCGACCAGAAAAGAGGTATACTTCAGTCATCAAGTGTTACCATTTCATTCATATCTGTAATTTGAATTATATATCATGCTTTATTCAATTGTATCTTTTAGACAGAAGGGTGGAGACCGGTCCCAACCGGCCACTCAGTAGAATAACTACATGAGCCACGGTCAGACTAACGACCGTAATGGATCTGACAAGCGTGGCGGTAGTGATAACTACCGTAACAATGCTAACCACTCCAACAACAACATGTCCCTTAAATTAAACTCTTCCATGTTAAGTTGTTGTATGACATAATCTCTAACATCGTAGCATTATAACAGGAACTCCAGTAACGGGCGTGACAAGGATAACAAGGGTTAGCAGCTTAACCGTCCATCTCAATCTAGTATTATAAACTAAACTTTTAGTGTAGTCATGTTTATGTCCCAATAATCATGTCTCACACATATCTTCTGAATCAGGCTCTCAGCTAGCGAGGGTACCCACTGAAGGGTATACCCATCCCATCTACACCACTTGTGGACGAAGGCATCCTGGACCATGTCGTCGTGTTGTAGGTGTTTGCTTCAAGTATGGGCAAGCAGGTCATATCATGAAGGACTGCAAGAAAGGGGAAACCGTTGGTACATCAGGACATGCCCCTTAGAAACCATCAGCATCCGGCCGTGTGTTCACCACTACTAGGGACCAGGACAACAAGTCTTCAGGTACCATTACTGGCATTTATGTTTGGACATGTTTCCCGCATTTTGTTTGATACGGGGGCGACCCATTCAATAATATCCACTACATTTGCTGCTCGTATTAATAAGACACCTACACTACTTGATAACGTGTTAAATATATCTACGCCTATGAGAGAATCTGTTCGCATTACCCATGTGTATAGAAATCATCCCTTAGAGTTTGATGACAAGATTCGTCATGTCGACGCACTTCCTTAGGACATGTGTGAACTTGATATGATTTTAGGCATGAAATGGTTAACAGCGCACCACGCCACGATTGATTGCTTTACATATCAAGTCATATTCGGTGATGTTCAAGCTCCAGAATACATCCATAATGGCTTCCTTCCAGGAAAATCAGTGCAAATTATTTCTGCCTTACAAACCTGTGCCTTACTAGCTCATGGCTGCGAAGGTTTCTTAAATACTATTCATGACACTACTGCTGAAGCTCCATCTATTCATGTTCATCCGATTGTTTCAGAATTCCCATATGTATTTCCAGAAGAACTCCTGGGTATACCACCTATCCGTGAAGGTGGAGTTTGGCATTGAGCTTATTCCTAGAGCTGAACTTATCTCCAAGGCTCCTTATCGCATGGCTCCCATTGAGCCCAAGGAGTTGAAAGATCAGCGGCAACAGTTACTGGAACGAGGTTTCATTTGCCCGAGTGTACCACCATGGGGTGCACCAGTGCTATTTGTTAAGAAGAAGGACGACAACATGAGATTGTACATTGATTACCGTGAGCTGAACAAGATCACGATCCGAAACCGTTATCCACTACCACGTATCGATGATTTGTTTGACCAACTGCAGGGTGCTAAGCACTTTTCTAACATAGATCTACGATCAGGCTACCATCAGCTACGAGTAAAGGAGAATGATATTTCTAAGACTGCTTTTTGCACACGTTATGGTCACTATGAGTTCGTGGTTATGCCTTTCGGGCTCACGAACTCTCCAGCGGTATTCACGGATTTGATGAACCGAGTTTTCCATGAGTTTTTTGATAAATTCGTCATTGTATTCATCGATAACATTCTGATCTTCTCAAAATCCAAAGAAGAACACGAGGATCATCTTCGCACGCTATTGCAGATTCTTCGCCAGAAGCAACTATATGCAAAATTTTCCAAGTGTGAACTCTGGTTAAGTAAGGTGGCATTTTTTAGCCACGTCGTTTCAGCATAAGGGATTACCATGGATCCTGCGAAGGTTGAGGCTATCACAAAATGGCCAAGACCGATGTCTGCAATTGAAGTAAGTAGTTTTTTGGGATTATCTGGCTATTATCGCATGTTTGTGGAAAAAATTTCATGGTTAGCCTTGCCTTTGGCTAAGCTGATGCATAAGGGAGAGAAATTTGTTTAGAATGATGAGCGGGAGAAGAGCTTTGAAGAACTTAAGCAACGATTGGTTTATGCACCTATTCTTACTCTCCCATCTTGCACAGGTGGATTTCAAATTTACAGTGATGCTTCGGGAAGAGGACTTGGCTGTGTACTCATGTAACATGGGAAGGTGATTGCCTATGCTTCACGACAGATTAAGCCTTACAAAGAAAATTATCCCACTCATGATCTGTAATTAGCAGCAATTGTATTCGCACTCAAGATTTGGAGGCATTATCTTTGGTGAGTCATGTGACATCTTCACTGATCATAAGAGCCTCAAATACATCTTCACTCAGCGAGAATTAAACATCATACGGAGATGGTGGTTAGAGTTGCTGAAGGATTACGATACCATCATTCAGTACTATCCTGGTAAAGCTAATGTGGTGTGTTGGTCCCTTATAAGTAGTGCTATACTTAAGAATACTAAGTATAGTCCTAACCCATGGTTAAGTAATGCAATAAGCTTAATACAAGTAAAGTAAATAACACAAAGGTTTTTCAACGTTTAACTCTTAGCTTTATTAAAGAATTATACCCTATTGTATACGAAGCTACAATGGGGATTGAATAGACAATGTGTGGTTTTGTGATCTCCTCACTAACAAGCTAGTCCAATCCTAACGATTGCTAAGCTTGACGATTCTATCAGCAAGAGTTTAGAACTCAAGTGTTTGATCTTATTTGGAGGAGATAAAACTTTGTTTGTGAATGACTAAAGCATTAAGTACCCAAACTTATTTTCTCTCCTTTTACAAGCATCCTATTTATAGAAGGAAGGTTGGATAGAAGACAAAGAATTTCCCATGTGGAATTCTTGTCTTAGTGGTACAGTGTAGTATCTTGTCTTAGCCTATTCTAAGTAGTAAGACGTAAGTCCTTTTACACTTGTCAGTACCCTATCTATCCCAAAAGGGTAAGTCGCGCTAATTGTGTGATGTACTCCATCTTGTCACAATTCAACTTATCCCGCCTTTACTTCAGTCTTGGAGAATGCTTGTTTTCTTCAGGGAGATCGTATGGGGTTCAGTGAGTCTATTGCTACAACTCACTGAACCCATCACCTTCTTCTTCGTCATAGAAGTCATTCATTGAGCTTCGCCTATCTGAATGCTCGAGTATTTCTTTTAGACTCGGTCTAGGAACTCGAAGGCAACTCACTGAGTGACTGTTCACTCAGTGACTTTGTTATGTTCAAGGTTAATACTTTACTTAGGCTGATTGTTATTCAAATCCATAAGTAAGGTCATTAGGTACTGAATTGACCTAACAATCTCCCCCTATTTGGATATAAATTTTGCCCAAGTAAAATTGTTATAAGTGAGCAAAGAGGTTTCTTATTATACAAACTATTCTACTGATGAAAAGACTTGATTTAACAAAGTACTTCATTTTTATTCATCATTACATAAGACTGAATAGTCTGATACAAGAAACATAAACAAAACAAAAGATTACAATGATTCAGGAATCTATTGCTTCCCTCTTCACTCTTGATGACTTTAACACCTTTTCTTTATCAAGTCTCGTAGCAATTATCTCCCTGAGCTTCTCAACAAATATTTTATTCTCATCAGTCTGAACTTGTCCAGCCATCACTAGAAAGATGAGAACACTCTCAGTGGTGCATTTCTCTATGTCACTTATTCTTTGAAAAGCTTGGTCTCCAAATACATCAATGAAGAAGATACCCCACTCAGGTTCTTTTATGACCATGTTGTTCACAAAGGGGACATTGTCAGGGAGAGTACAATTGCAGTCTAACCCAGGGATCTTAGTCTCAGCTTCCAGCTCAACTCTTTTCATTTTTCTTCCCTGAGTCTTGGTAGGATCCTGTTCAGCTAAAGGAAGATCTTTAGTGATCCCTAATTGCTCCTTGATCTGATTCAACCTCTCATATCTCTTACTGAGAGAGTTGAGTATCCCAGGGACACATTTATTCGTCTTGGTCCTAAAGATACTTCCCATTTCGTCCCACTCACTGAGACCGAAATCACCAAATGAAAATTTCTTCATAACTTCAAAATTCCTTTCATCATTGTTTCTGTAAATAGATAGTGAGACTGGTGTGGTATGAGGAATGATTTGAAGGTTTGTGATTGGTTCAGGCTTCCTTCATTGAGTGACGACTTTGGTGTATTGGTCATATATTTTCTTCAGTTGGGTGGTTCTTTGTTGTTGCTTCAAGACCATTTCATCCTGAATGGCCTTGAGTTCTTCCTCTTGCTTTTGGATGAACTCCTCTCCCCCTTTCTTACTCAACAAGGCCTCAGGGTCACTACCCACTTCTTTCACAAACTCAGTGGATACCCTTAAAGTTTCAGCCCTTGTTGCTTCACTAGCCTTAGACAACTCCATTCTATCTAAGTACTCTTGGATTTGATCAGGAGTCATCTTGTACATCTTTCCATTAATCTCATATGGTACCAAGACAATAGCATCAAGATCAGGCCTTCTTTCTCTTGAAGCTTTTACAAGCTTCTTTGGTGGAGTTGTTAGGGTTTCATCAGTAATGCCTTTGCCCCTATCTAAATTAGATACATAGGGCTCAGGGTTGGGAGGAATTGAGTTTAAGGGTTAGGGTTGTTCTAGTTCTTCCTGCTCCCCCTCAATGTGAGAATGAGGTTCAGTCCAAGTTAGCATCATTGGTGGCACATTCCCCCCTCAAAAGGTGAAGGATCAGCCTGACTAATCCCAGCTTTTGCCCTTTGTGATGGTCCTGAGGTGGTGGTGGAGGATCCCTTGAAAGCCTGAAACATCTCAGTTACCATCTCCTTCATGGACTGAGTGTCAGCTTTGATAGTTTTAACATCCAACTGAATTAGGGATTGAGTGTTTTCGATGGTGGTGATCCTTGTCCTAAGTCTGGGAATATCAGCATCTTTCAGGGACTTGGAGATGTCAGAGAGATTGGAAGCATTAGCCATGTAACCTTCTACAGCCCTTGACAACCTAAATTCTGCCTCACCATCCATGTGTACATCCTCATAGATGGCATCACATTTTCCCTTCACCATATCCAAGTCAGACATGAGAGAGTCCAACCTGGTGAAAACCTTAGTGAGCCTGTCCTCCTTCAATAACTCAACTAATTGACTAACTCTGGAAGTGGACTCAGTAGTGCTAGTGATCAGTCCATCCAGAGTTGACTTCAAGGACACATTTTCTTCAACAGTTGGAAGAGCATGGTTGAGGTTTTCATGACTACTGTTAACAAAACTGATGAATTCCATTTGGTTGTCCACCTGAATTCTCATCTTTTTCTCAGCCATGTCAAATCTATCACCATATGTTCTGAACTCATCAAGGAGTTCATCAGTCTTTGAAGCCAAATCTTAATGGACCTGAGTCACTTCAGCTTTCAGGATAGTGGAAGCATGAGTTAAGACACCCTGTAGGGTTTCATTCAAAACCTTCTCAGTGACAGGCTTGGTGTCGTCAAAAGTGGTATCCAGAACCACAGTCTGAGTCCCCATCGAAAAGGTGTCAAGTTTTGCCTCATGGGAGGGCTTTTTCGGTACCTCAGGGGAGGGCTCTTTTTGTTCGGATGCCTCAGGGGAGGGCTTTTGTTGAGCCACAAGGGAGGGTGGTATGTCCTCGAACACTGGTGGGGACTGTGGTTTCTGGTCTGATGGAGGAGGGGCCTGGATGTCAGGTTCATCCCCAGCCTCAATCATGTCATCGTCGTCACTAAAACCTTGGAGTAACTCCTCAGGCTCCTCGAGTAGATCTACAAAATCTCCAAAGTTCAGTGAACCCCGTGGTTTGTCCAGCTCCCCTTCAAAAGAAGGTTTTCCTTGGTTATCGTCACTCCCTGCCCCAAATCCTGAGGCTTGGGTTTTAGCCGACTGATACTCAGGGGCAATTTGCGATTGATCAATTGTGGAGGTGGGATCCCTATCAACGGTATGTTTTACCCGTGGGCGTCCCTCTGAGTCTAAGGAATTGAGTTTTGGGTCCTCAGGCAAAGACTTTTGAGCTAGTGTGCCTTCATTGGATTTGGTGGAAGTGATAGGCCTATCAGCGAGGTGTGTTGCCCGTAGGCGTCTCTCTAAGTCTTTGGCCTTAGTTTTGACCTCAGGCAAAGGTTGTGATTTACGAATGCCCTCATCGGTCTGAGTGGAAGGCAGTCCCATAGGAGAAGGTTTCTCCATAAAGAGGACCAGTAGTTTGGACCGTCGACCCTGACTGTGACGTATCAGGGCCTCCCGAAAGCTCTTTCCCTTAGGGTAGATGAAGCTTGGTCTGAATAAGGGTGGTCTTTTTAGCCTTGTCCTTTTTGGGTCGTGCCTCGGAAGCCTGAGGGCCCTGTGCCTTTGTTGGTTTGGTCTTAGGCACAGTCTGAGTCTTCTTGTTCCCCTTCTTTGGTAAGAAGGGAATGGGAGACACGGATGATTCACGACTGATCACCTCAGTCATGTGAGCCGTCAATGCAACGGGGTTAACTTCAGATGGGTTCTTTGAAAAATTTGTGGAACTCAGGATGGGAGTAGAAAAAATATTGAATTTTTCCTGAGTGTAGAGGGAGCCCAATAACCGTTCTAAGGCGCATGATATGAATCTTGGGTAAGTAACATACTTTTGCCTAGACTCCTTCAGGAGCCTGGTTACGAGATCATTATAAACTATCTCTTCTATGTCAATCTTCAGTCCATTAATAAGACTGTAGATTAGCATCTGCTGAGTAGAATAAACTTGCTTAGTAGATGAATAAATCCCACCGATCACCAGAATCACAAAAGTGACAAGGATCCTCCAAGCCATGGGGAAAGCAGTTTTGATCAATGGGGTTTTAGTCACAATTAAATCAGGGACCCTGATTTCTTTTAGTCCTTATTTAACTAACTCCATGTCAGGATGTGAAACATACTTTCCATTGTTATAATCAAGTCCACTGGTTTGACAAAATGTTTTAAAGTTTAAAATTGTGACAACCCAAACCTGAGGTCATTTATTTAATATTATATAATATTATTTTACGAATGATTTTGAAATTTTTGATGAGTTGAATGATATGACGGTTGATGGTTTTATTTAAAACCGACGTTAGAAGTCTTATTTTTATCTTTGTACTAATAGCGAGGATTATTAGTGACCACGATATCGACGGATGCCCGAGATTTTATGTTTTATCATTTGTTGTCTCGATGTTTAAATTTTTGACTTTTTTATTTTAAGTTCGTATTAAGTCGAACCGGGATCATATTAACATCATACTATGAGTAGTTTTAACTTTTGAAAAGTATTTTTACGAAGCCCGAGCCTCGTAAATATTTTCAAAATTGACAATTTACATTTTCTACCCTCACAACTATTTAATTGCATTTTGGACCAAAACTATCACAAATTGGCAAAACAAGCCCCTCCACCACCATATATAAGGTGATTCTCCCACCTAACTTCACACACACAACATGTGTACTCAAAAATCTCTTCCATCTCTCTCTCTCTCTTTTCTCTTGATGCCGAGACCATCACCACCTAAACACCAGTCCATCTCAAATTTTACTATGATCTATCCAAAATCAAATCAAGACCACCTCATAAAATTCAATTGTGCATCTAATGGTATAAATTTTATACACATGCAAGAACTTTTATTTTTTTAATATGATCCATGCTTGTTTGATCTATTTTTATTGTGTGGGTGTGTTGTTAGTATTGTTATAACTGATTTTTGAGTATTGCATGTATGGATTTTTGAGTGGGTAAGTTTTTGAATAATTATTCAAGGTGTTATGGGTTAGATGATATGTTTTGATGATATTAGGATGATTTTAGGCATATGAGATTGATTAAAATTGGTTGAAAAAATGATTTTGACATGATTTTTAAAGTGGTGTTTTAGATCAGTAGGTTCAAGCCCAATTTTGGGTACCTTACTGTTTGAAAATGAAAAAACTAATAAGATGATGTTGTACATAATTCTTTTAGCTTCGATTTGATATAAGGTAGAGCTTCTAGCTCCAAACGAGCGTGAAGTTATGATGATTTGATTATTCGTGTACCCGGAGACGAGTATCGACACAATCCGAAGTTGTTGTCGATATTTGGATCGAATCTCGGGGACTATAAAATGAGTTGTAAAAATGGTCAAGGACTGATGTTTGGTTCTAAACTTAGGGTTGTGAGTCTATTTTTAAACTCAAGTGTCGGATTTGTAAACGAGATTGTTTAGAATGGTCAAAATGGTTGTATGAGTCGGTGACGTAAAACTGTCCGGTTTTTGTAGTTCAAAGATGTGTCGGGCAGGGAACTTTAAAAGTAAAATCTTTTGATGAGATTTTAACAGGTCTTTCTATAAATAGTAAGTGATATCTCTGATTAGTATCATAAGTATTTGACGTGTTTAAGTGGGGTAAATGAGCTCGTACATTTGGTGTGTACCGGCAGATTTTTATCGAAAGAATTGACTAATAAAGTAAACATATAGAATGAAGTAATAGTATCACTTGTATTGTTTTTCTTCGGGGTGTCGTAATATTATGATTTTGAGTTTGATGTTATTAAGTATGGATTTTATTCGAGTTTATTATTGATGAACGCGCCTTATTTGATAGGTTGCGGTTTTTGTGTTTATCGGGCATCAACTATCGTCGAAGATCGTCTTGCTACTGCTATTACTCAAGGTTAGTCTATAGCCTCACTATTTATTATGTTGTAAATGATTTTAAACCGCGAGGGGATACATGCTATTTGAAAGTAAAATGAACTCAAGTCATGAGTAATTGTTGGACCCGAATGTTGCCTTTGTTGCCTTTGTTGATTTGAATTGTATAAGTACCTAAATTGCAAAAGTCCCTAAATTCATGAGCTGTTAACTATCTTATGACTTGATGTTGTGAGTTGGGAATAGCCGCTTATTCTAATGATAGTACTATTGGGCTGACAACCCTATTTGAGACCAGTGCTTTACGCTGAGTAACCTCTGGGAAGGATAATTTTACGAGAATGAGAATTGGTATTCTTGCAATTGATACCCTAGTAGGGGCACTGGAATTCATCTAGTCATGTCGGCTTTAGGAGTGAGTGACTAAGTTAAGGGGTCGGTGTCATGAGCTTAATACAATTCAATAGCTATTGCTATATACCAGAATGCCTGATCAATAGATTGTGACGACAATTCTATTAAATAATTATGATTGATTTTTCTCTTGTGTTCAAATGATGATTTGGAAAACCTATAGACTCGCTCAACCGTTGTGTTGATGATTTTAAGCATGTATTTCAGGTGATTGAAATTGATGAATTGCGGAGCTTGCTGGAGAAGGATTGCGGGTTGCTTTTGTGGTGATTGGTCTAAAATATATTTCTTTCCCTTTTGTCATAAAAATAATAATGTACGGTCATGTACTTTGGTAAATTGTTATTGATTGAATGAAATCTTTGGGCGACCTAAATTTTACCCTGATATTTCTAAAAGAATTTACTTGGGATCGAAAGTTTTAGATAATGGTTAAATTATATCCTTTTATATTTCAAATGTATCATTTTGAGATTGTTCAAAGTGTCTTGTATAACGATTTTTGTATTTAGCACCCAAATGTGTGTTTCCGCTGCGCAATGTAATTTGGGGGTGTTAAAGATTGGTATCAGAGCTTTTTCGTTATAGCGAATTAGGTCGATTTTTTGAAAAATGTCCTAAACTATAACTTTGGTGTCGAAAATATTTTACAAAAGCACCCAACTTCTCCGCAAGGCTCCTGTAATATTATTTGTTTTGTATTGTTTTATAGTTAGATTTATCCCTTAAAACTGAAATGATTTATCGAGTATTTATTAAGTAAATACTATGATGATGTATTGATGTTGTTGAAAGTACGTTGAGTACTTGTTATCGTAATTTTCTTTATGTAATGAATATGTATATAATTTTAAATAATGACCTTATATACTGCCGAGGGTCTAGGACAGTAGACCAGATGTTGAACGGTTTTACAACTGATTTCTTGCGACTTGCGTCGGGTATGAGGATGTTTGATTAGCTGATGTATGATAGATATGTGGTTGAAATTGGTGTGATTAGAAGGTTGATGTGAAAGAAAAGTTGTTTTAAGGTTGTATTTGGTATGTGGATAATTGAGTTTGTTAGGACTTGGAAGATGGATGAGATTACTAGTCTTGGTTCGATTGTGATGAATTTGTGTGCTTGAATTGAAAGGTTTAAAGAGAAGTAGGTAAGATTTGAAAGGATGAGTGAGTCGGAGTCTTATGTGAGATTGATTCTGAGTCAAGCTTGGAAGCTTAAGAATGTTGAAAGTCGTACTGAGACTTGCCTTGTGATTAATCTGCCGTGTATGAGTGAGTATTTGGAATTTGAGAGTGAGCTTCCATCATGTTATGGATTTGACCTTGAAGTGCAAAAAGGGAAATAGAAGAGAGTGAGGAAGCTGACGGCAATGATAAGGAGGATGAGGAGCTGGTGTCTAAGGAACTAATCGCGAGATGAATTTCTTTGTATCTTATTTTCTTTTTGTGATCGAACTTATTTAAAACCTTGTGTCGTAGCATTGTGATCGAACTTATTATCTTTTAAGTTTGTTCGGTAGATGATTGTAGTGACATACATTGCCACTATCTTGTTGAATCCTCAACGCAATCTGAATTACCCTCATGATCTATGATGTGCCTTTATTAACTCTTTTGAGTTTTGGTTGAAGAACCATTGTAGTTTAAGTAAGGAATTTTAGTCCAATTAATGCAATTAATGTTCGTTTTCCTCGACTCACTCGAATTCATTTCCGATTAAACGTAAAACTTATTTTGTTCTTGGTAAATAAAACTTTTTGGTATTTTAAACTAATTAAAAACTATTTGAATTAATTACTAATTAATCTAATTAATCTATTTAAAAACTAAAATTTAAATAAGACTTAATACTAATTTTTAATCTATAAAAACTATTTTTTTAAAACAAATCTATATTAATTTTGAAACAAAACTTTATAAAGAAAAC
Source organism: Glebionis coronaria (assembly GCA_025667525.1). Classification (NCBI taxonomy): domain Eukaryota; kingdom Viridiplantae; phylum Streptophyta; class Magnoliopsida; order Asterales; family Asteraceae; genus Glebionis; species Glebionis coronaria. The sequence goes on from CM046876.1 coordinate 354,868,822, forward strand.
TTTAATAAAAACTTTTTAATTAAATTTAGTGAAAAACTATTTAAACTAAAATTGAATTTATACTTATATATTAAACTGACTGCTGAAAATAGAATAAACTATATTAATAAAACGAAAGGAGCTAATCCACAAAAACAAGACCAGAACAATTGGTTATGCCATAGGACTGATAAGCGAGAGGTCAGGGGTTCGAGTCCCCTGACAGACGAAATTTTGCTATATTATTTTTTAGCTTTTTGGACAATCAAACTAACAGACCAAATGAGTCTGTTATAATAGAAGTAATATAAGCAAACCAGTAAAAACAAACACAGCTCAAATAAGCTACGAACCAGCAATAAGCAAATAAGCATATAAACCTAGAATAGCAAACGAGAATAAGCAGACAAGCAACTAAGCCTAAACTAGAAAATAATCATATATACTAAAAATAAGCAAATCGAACTCTAGAATAAGCAAATTAACAAAAGCTATCAAATAAGCAAACTTAACTAGAATTTAAGCTAAATAAGCAAGTCTAACAGTAACACTAAATCAAATAAGCAGATAAATAAGAAACCGATTCAACCACTACTAAAACTAAATGAACTTAAGCAGATTAATAAGCTACTACAAAACCCGATAAAATAAATACCAATCAAATAAGCATTTTCAACTTAACCAAAAATAAACAGATACAAACTATCTTAAACCAACAACTTAAACAAAACTTATTATATTAAGCAAATCCGAACATAGAATAATAACACAAGCAGATCTAAACAACTCGAACCCTAAACAAATACAAACTTAATCCAAACAAAAGCAGATAATAAAAAAGCAGATTAAATAATCATTAAATAACACAAACATTAATCTAACATAAACTTAACATAAAAATTGAGATCAAACCTGATGTAGAAACCGTTGCGACGAAGATCGGCGCTGAGCCGTCTTAATGACTAAACCGAACAAACACCACCTTCGAACCAAACACAAAGCATCAAACAAATTTTTTTTAAACTTCCAGTGGGAAGTTTATGTACCACTTTCTTTTATTTATTTTTTTTATTTTTTTTATCAATTAATAAAAGCGAACAGTTATATAAAAAATAAATTAAATATGATAATTAAACTTGGTAGAAAATACATTGAGACGAAAATTAATTAAAAGCAGCTTTTCATTAATAATAGTAAAATTACAATTACTGAAAATTAAAAATTACATTAAACCTAAAGCTAATTTTGCAGAAATTAAATAAAAGAAAAAGTGCTATCAGTTACATCTTTGATGGGGGTTTTTATAGGCAAAACCTTAAAACCTTCTTGAATCTTCTTGAGGAAGAAATCGAATCTGAGCCGTTAAACACTTCTTTTCTATCTTCTCTCTCTTCATTTCTAGATCAAACGGCTAAAAATACACTACCCATCACACGGATTGCCACCGTGGATGGGTGGTGTGCTTCTTGTGCTAGTTCTATGCTGAGGTGGAGGATGTTTATTGGAGGGTTTGTGGAAATTGGCTGTCACAACCAATCAAATGAGGGTGAAAAGGCCACGTACGATTTGGACCACCACCTTCTACCTCCAAAATCTTGGGGGATTTATTTGTGTGCGTGTGAATCACATGATTTTGGTGAAACCCCCAATTTTCATTGGGTAATTTTTGTTTAAGGGTGAATTAGGGTTTGGGGAAGTTGGGTAAAAATGGGGGATGTTTATTTGTTTGAGAGAGAGAAGGGTAACAATGAGTGGAAGGTGGGTGAATGGGGGTGACTTTCTAGTTATTATCGAAAAGTAAATAAGGTGGGTGGAGTAAAAAGGATACGTTTATGGGGTGTTGTGTGTTGACCGAAAAACTTGACTAGCAAAAAATTGTTTCCTCCGTCCCTTATTTGGTTAAATTGGGCTTGGCCCAATTGTTTAACTTAACCAAGATTCGTGTAATAATAAATTGGGCTTGGGCCCAATTTGTATAACACCATCCGTTTCACTTGATTTGTACTTATGGGCCATATTGGGCTTTTGATCCCATTTATCCAATGTGGGACCCACAAGACAAAAATTCTTCAAAGACTTGAATCCGTGAGCAAATTTGAACTTGATTTTCGGCTTTCTCGATTTTTCTTTAATCTCGTGACGGTTTAGCCGGTTTTCGTGAACATGGCACACTTTTGATCTTTTAACTTTGTCTTCGTCTCTTTTTGGACTTTTCTTCAACATTTGACCGTGAAATCCCGTGTTTTCTTTCTTTTTGATCATTTGTACCTATTTTAACACAAAAACACAAAACCAATAATTCCGAATTTTATGATATAAAACACATGATTAGGTCTTGTTTTTCCTTGATTTTAGTGGCAAAAGGATAAGTGTTTACACACTTATTAAATCCCCTACACTTGACCATTGCAATGACCCCATGCAATGCATTATTTTAAAGCATAAAGTTACATTTTTCTCATAATTAATCCATCTCGGCCTTTATTAATACTACTACGATGAAAAGATAAAAACTTCAAAGGAAAAAGTTATAACAATTTATTTAACTAGGAAATTATTTAATGGAAGAAACTCTTAAAGACATCTAAGACTTGAATTAGGGCTTGGGTGTCATGAATATTAATCACCCTCAAGTTTCACGTTCCATAAGTCCTCAAGTTAAAACCACTTATATAAGACAATTGTGTAAACTCTTTCTACAAGTCCTAAGTTATATCTCTAGCTTTTATTGATTGTTATTCACCGTAGGCTCATTTGACGTATTTGATAATTATTATTCCAAAAATGAAGGCCAAACGGTGCAAACCCGACACTCAAAAGCTAACCTCGTCCTCGAAAACGTTGTCACTAAAGTAAGCCCACATCAAGGATGATTTAACACGATTTGGGGAATAAATTCCCGGACCCAAAATTTGGCCAATAGTACTACTTATTAATTATTCCCTCAAAGTCATATTGACTTTATGTGGAGTTTAGCAAGTTCACATCATATACCCTTCGGCTCTTTAAGATGTAAAAATGCTCCCCGTCTATTGTCCACACCCTAAGGCTCCTTGAACGATAAACGAGGGAATTGATTTTTGATCAATTTTGTTTCAACACTTACCATGCCATACACCCTAAGGCTCTTATGACAAGGTTCGTGCTACATGCCCCACACCCTAAGGCTCCTTGAGGTCATGTTTTAATCGTATTCTTTCTTTATTTATGATATGTATAGTAGGCCAAATTCCACGGTCCCATGGTCTGAATACCTCCTACTTAGTGGTTATGAGCCACCTTAGTCGGAAGTCCACAACACTGGAACCCTCAATGTGTTCATGCTTTAATTACAAGGAGAATAAAGATTTAGCTAAGAGTTAAGATATCGAATCGACACCGCAAAAATCCTCATTTATTAAGCAATTAAATATATAAGCGGGAAGAAAGAGCCACAAAAACTCATATAAATAAGAATTAACCCTTAAACTTATTATCAACTCTATCATCTCTCGTTCTCCACAATTTAAAATCTCAAGGAATGTGACTCGTGGATGCTTAGCCTAATAAACCAATTAACGTCCATATGGTTAAGGATACTAGCTAGAGTAAACTTGGATAAGTAAACTCCGGTTGAGTCAAAATATTCACGACGGGCCTAATATATCAAAGACATCTAAACTTGTTAAAACCATTTTATTCATTTATTTTTTTTTTTACTTTATTCTTGAAATGGAAAATATAAATAAGATGCGATGACAAAAGGAAAAAAAATAAATGAAAATACTACTAGGCCAAAAGAGATCAAAGATTTGAAAAATGTTGAAATTTTTTTAAAATTTTCGGTTAAATGGGGTCAAATTCATGGAAAAGTCCACTAAACGTTCGATAGAAATCCCCCCTACACTTAATATAAACATTTTCCTCAATGTTTAAGCATGTGGGAGAATAAACTCCCCTACACTTAGGACATTGAGTACGTTGTTTAAAATCGAGCTAAGGAAGGGAAAACTAAAGTGATTACATTTATTTGTTTTATTTTTATACCAGATTGCATCACAATAGCAAAAACTTATCGAAGGAACCGGGTACACGGGAGACACGGGATCACGGGTCGCGTCAAAAGCACCAAAAGTGGATCATTAAAGCTCATGTCCCTGCACAACATCATAACACAAAAACAACCTACTTGGCTCCCCCCTACACTTATTGGTGAAAATGGGTGAAGGTGAAAAATGGTGGAAATGATGGAAAAGGTAAAAAACTAACCTAGTTAAACGATGCTTGATTTATTTATCACGAGTCTCTAGCTCGACTCGATTTCCCGAATGTTATCATTCAAATGGGAAAATCATGGAAAAACCGAGGTTTCCAAGGGAGGAAAATCTCTCAATGATACAAGGGTGAAATAAAGTCATATAAGGCATACCCCATGAAAATCCACCCGGGTAAAACACATAATTTCCATCACAAATGGAAATAAACTCCGAAGTGGTAAAATCACAAAGCAAAGAAAAATGGGGTATCCTTGGGCAATGATCTCTTAGTATGGTGATATGGCAATGAAAGTACAAAAGTCTCTATTCCGGGATCAAACACCGGTTCCTTAACGGGAAAATAGCAAGAGGTGTTGACATTTAAGCTCAAAATATCATCAAAATCCAAAGTGGGAAGGTCGTCCTCTTCCAAACTCGATGTGAAAACATAAGTATCATCGGAGTCGTAGGAAAGCTCATCCTCGTGAGGAAAATAGGAGTTTAGAAAGTTATCTAAATCCTCCTCAAATGGAATAACCTCTAAAGTCGGAATGATCTCTAAGAGTGGAGGATCCTCCTCAATAGTCATGACTTCTAAAATTGGAGTATAAAAGTCAAAAGGAGTCTCCATAGAAGAATCACTCATAGAGATATGAGGTGCATTAAGATCATGGGGTGGGTCATCAAAGTTAATGAGATCACTTAAAGAAGTGTCATCATCGTAAGTATCAAAGATTGGTTATTCAAAAATGGGTGGGTCAAAGGTGGGTGGGTCAAAAGACGGGTCGTCTAAGCCGAAGATAGTGTGATCACTTGAAGAAGAGTCATCACTATAGGTGTCATAAATAGGAGTATCAAAAATTTGAGGCTCTAAGGGAAGGGATGAATTTATCACAAAATCATTTTGATTAGACGTTTTAATTCCAAAAGGGTTAATAAAAATCTCGTCATTATCATAATTAAGAACATCAATCATATTGACCGACTCTTTTTCATTTGATTTTGTTGTGATTTTTCCCATTTTAAAAACTTGTTGTTCATCCCGAACCCTAAAAATTAACTCCCTTTCGGTCACGTCAACTAAGGCTCTTCCGGATCGTAAGAATGGTCTACCAAGTATTAACGGAATATGAGGATCCATCTCATAGTCGACGACGACAAAGTCCACGAGAAAAGTGAATGTACCAACTCGAACAAAAACGTCTTCGGTAATACCAATGGGGTACCCGAGAGTTCGATTAGCTAACTCGAGAGTCATGCGAGTCGGTACAAGGTCGGGTAATGACAATTGTTTCCAAACCGAAAGTGGCATAAGATTGATGCTAGCGCCGAGATCCGCTAAATCCATACAATCATCGATTTGAGGAAACGAGCAAGGTAACACGAATCGTCCGGGATCTCCTAGTTTTTTGGGAAGCTCTTTGAGAAGAATCGCGGAACAATTCTCATTTAAACGGGTGTTCATGAGCTCAACCATTTTTTCTTTCTTGTTAAGCAAATCTTTAAACATTTTGACAAATTTTGGCATCTGAGCAAGTGCTTCAATAAGGCTTATGTTAACATTGACGTTGGAAATCATTTTCAAAAAGTTAGAGACATGAACGTCATCTTTGGTGAGCACTTTAGCCTTGTCTAACCTAGATGGATAAGGGATATTAGGCTTAGACTTTGAAGGTTGAGAAGGAGAAGGACTCGCTTCTTGAACAACCGTAGGGATAGGCTCTTTCGGCAATGGAGAACTAGTACCAGGAGTGGTAGTGGGAGGGATCACCGGAGGGGGAGTAGGATTACTCATTATGACCTCCGGGCCTTGTCTCTCCTTTATGGGCGAAGAGATGGAAGGTCCCACTAAAGTGGCTCCACTTCGAGTATTGATAGCACTCACATTAGCACGAGGGTTAATCTCGGTATTTGAAGGTAAGGCTCCTTGGGGTCTAAGGGCTTGAATCATTGTCAAAAATTTCTTATCGGTCGATTCTTGCATCTCTCTCATAATTCGCTCATGGTCGGTCAATTTTTGTAGAACCAAGTCCATTTGAGGATTATGCATGTTCATTTGATTAAACCCTTGATTAGGAAAACCTTGATTAGGAAAACTTTGATTAGTAAAACCTTGGTTTTGATATGGAGGTTGAAAACCGTTGTTATTATGAAAACCTTGGTTATTATTTTGAAACCCTTGATTTTGACCATTAAAATTCCCTTGATTTGCATTCCCTTGAAAATGACCCATTTGAGGACCTTGGTTCCTATTTTGGTGTTGGGTATTTTGGGCGGGTGGGGGTGGTCTTTGTGGAGCTACAAAACCCGGGGGAGCCAAATAATTAGTACTCTTATAAGACAAATGGTTAACATCAACATTAGGTTTAAATGGAACCCTTTCATTAGCATTAAAAGCACAAACTTGTTGTTGTTGATTATTGTAAACCTTGTCACAATTAAAATATGAATGTGGTCCACCACAAGTCTCACACGTTTCACTAGTTTCTTTCAAGGCATTCACTTGACCATTAAGGGCTTGGGTTTGTAAAGCAATCGATTCAACAAGTGAAGTGAGTTTATCGATTCTCTTGTCACTCTCACTAGAACTAGCACTTGCCATAGTGGCCCTAACACTCTTGGTTTGTACTTTAGCCTTGTTTTCAGTTATGGCCCAAGCCTCGTTCATTGATTTCACAAGAATATTGCCCCCCGCGGCACTATTAAGTGAGTCTTGGTCATTTAAAGTTAAACCATTGTAAAACGTATTTATTTGATGCACTTTAGTGAAACCGTGTTGTGGACATTTTCTTAAAAGCTCTTTAAATCGATCCTAAGACTCACTAAACGTTTCCCCATATTTTTGTTCAAAGGTAATAATTTCATTCCTTAAAGCGGTGGTCCGTGATGGTGGGAAAAAGTAGTTTATGAACTTGGTCTCTAAGTCAATCCATGTGGTAATACTTTGGGGTGGTTCCTTATCAAGACAAATCCGGGCTTGTCCCTCGAGGGAAAAAGGAAAGAGTTGTAACCGAATAGCCTCTTGTGGCACCCCATTGTATTTGACGGTGTTTGCCAATTGTATGAAACGTTTGATATGAGCGTGTGGGTCATCATTAGTACGGCCTAAAAATAGTGTAGCGGAGACCATTTGAATAAAACCCGTTTTAAGTTCAAAATGATTTGCTCCAATATCCGGCACCACAATCGCGTCATCGTTTCCTTCAACGTGAGATTGTAGAATCTCAATCAATGGTCGATTATCCGTTGCCATCATATTGTCGAAAGCACGATTCTCGGGATCGGCTTGAATGACGGTCTTTTTGTTTTTCTTCTTCTTCTTCTTTTTGGAAGAATTTGAATAATTTGGTACACCAATAGGTATGTATGTATGCGCGCGAGTGCGCATACAATTAAAACTTTGGAATGAGGTAGGTGACCTCGGTCGACTTTGAGAGGAAAATGATTTTCCCTCTCGAGGTGCAATATGAAAAAGCTACAAAAATATATACTTAATACTAATTGAGTTGGCAAACCAATAATCGGTCGTCCCTCTCAATATACGCACAAGCAAGCGGGGAAACGAGGTGGCACAAAGCACTTAAAAATCTTTTTCCTTAGACGGCCTTTTATAGCGCGTCGCCTTATACCCACCTTATAGTTTGTATATGTCGAGTTCAAACGTCTTACTAGTATTTATCTATTTTGCCTTTTTATTTCGTTATGGACGCCAATACAATAGTTAGATGATGAAATCCCAACTAAGGATTATTTGAAAAGTAGGTAAATTAATGTTCTACGTAATATAATATAATAAAAGAAAAAAATCTTTTTGTATTATTTAGAAAAATATATATTCACAAGAAAAATCGAAAGAAATCGAACTAAGAAAAATAACACTAATACGTAATATTTTTGGTGTAATACTTTTAGGAAAAAGTATTACTTTTGAATTTTTTTATTTTTTTTGGTGCAAATCTTAGGAAAGAGTTTGCGTTTGTGATTTTTTTAATTTTTTGTATTTTTAAGTTTTTGATTTTTTTTTGTGTTTTTGATTTTGTTTCAAGAAAATTAACGTTAAAAAAGAACGGATCCCAAAATCTAAACTTCTCACGAAATCGTCAATCGTAACGAGCGAAGCGGCAGCGGCGCCATTTTAATGTAAGGAATTTTAGTCCAATTAATGCAATTAATGTTCGTTTTCTTCGACTCACTCGAATTGATTTCCGATTAAACGTAAAACTTATTTTGTTCTTGGTAAATAAACTTTTTGGTATTTTAAACTAATTAAAAACTATTTGAATTAATTAATAATTAATCTAATTAATCTATTTAAAAACTAAAATTTAAATAAGACTTAATACTAATTTTTAATCTATAAAAACTATTTTTTTAAACAAATTGATGGTTGAGTTTTTGCACACCTTTAGGAAAAGGAGGCAATTAGGGCAAGTGTTAACGAGTAGTTTAGGAAAACCTCAAGTTAAGACCCTAAAGTGAGTTCGTTCTCGAGGAGGCTAGTGCGTTGTGTAATGAAATGATTAACTTCGTGATTTTATTGTTATGAGAAAAGAAAATAGAAAGGGGATAAGAAGAGAATGACGGTTACGATGTCGTATTAAACTAAGACGAAAAGGTCGTACACGTAAAACCGTAAAAGCACCAAATTTAAAATTTTATCCTAAAAATTCCTAAAAATTTCAAACAAATCCTGAATAATGTATAAAGAGTTTACAAAAAATCAAAAATCACCCAAACCTTTTAATTAATTAAATAATGATTTTTTAATGCTAATTAAAGCCCTAAAAATCAGTTTAATTACTAAAAAGCCCAAAATGAGTTTTATCACTTTGTAAACCTCTAAAACAACCTAACTTAATTTAAAACTATTTTTGAAAATTTTTAAACTAACCAAAACTATTTAAAATGATTTAAAAACTATTAAAACTATTAAAACTTAAAATAATTATAAAAATAACTCTAAGGACAATGAAAATATTCTAAAAGTTGCAAAACTCCTAACTTTAGATATTTGAACTAGGAAAAATGAAAAAAGTAGAAAAAACTAACTTTCAATTTTTAATAATAAAATAATAATAAAATATACAAAAAAAATTCGAAGTTTATAAAAAAATTCTAAAAAATTATCAAAAATCTAGAAAAATGTAACTAAGACAGAAATGCAATCAAAAGTTTCCAAAACCTTTTTAAGAATTTTATATTAATTTCCAAAGTTGGTTAAAAACCCTAAAATCATATAAAATCAAAATTAAGTTAATCTAAAAACTTTAAATGTCGTAAACCTCAAAAATACAGTTAAAAACTTAAAAACTATTTTTCCAGATTTTTAAAACACTTTTTCCTATTTTTTATTTACTTTCTAAAATTAAAACTTAAAATAATCCTAGTAAATTAACTATTCACGTGTAAAATAAACTTTTTAAACCAAAAAGTCCTAAACCTAATAAAGAACAAGGGAAAAATACAAACTAGTAAAAAGCTAATAAGAATAAGCTGGAAACAGCATATTACAAAGCTGATTGCTTTAATAAGCTTAAAACACACACCCCTTAAGTATTTAAATGACCAAGTGATAACCAGTCAAAGACCCTAGGGCAACTGGTTATCACGTTGGTGTGTGAGAGGAGTGGCGCAGGTTCGAGTCCTGGCCACGTCCTTTTTGTTCAAAACCTTTTTTTTTTAATTTATAAAACTCAAGTCAGTAACCTTTACTTACTCTGAGACACAATCTTTATAACAAATAAGCTGAATTTAACCAAGTAAAGTTAAAAATATGCCCAGATTAGATTTGTTTGATGAACACAAAGGAAAAACGTATCTTCACTTGTGAAGAAATGAACAAGAGGGCTTGTTCTTGGTGATTTCTTGGTATATGATGGACAATGGGGGCACCCCTACACTCAGTTGAGTGTAGGGTGTCAATGAAAGCAAGAAAAACACCAGCTAATACACAAAAAATTCACACTCCAAAGCAAAATCAGTAACTGATATGCTAAAGGCAGGCAAGGGGTATCTGCTGATCTAATATGCACTTAGGGTGAGTTCTACAGCCACAAACTAGCAGAAAACCAACCCAATGCACACACAAACTAAACACAGTCCTAACTTACCCTAAAACTTATCAAAGAACAAAGATCAACAACAAGATTTGGCTAAGAATCTAGGCTGTCAAGGGCATTCTCATAATTTACCAAATTTAATCAAGAATAAGACATGCAATTCCTATAAAACTTGACCAAACTCAGAACCAATGAGAACAATGAGCTAATACTGATAAAACAAGTTTGTTTAGGCAGTTTCCTTCTAGTTTAAAGTCAACTTAAACCACTCAGACCCTTAACCCAAACAGCCCTTAACTTTCTGATTTTAAACTTTAACAAACAAAATGTTTACAAAACCTAACCAAATTGATTCTAACCTATCTAAGCATGCATAAACACCCTAAACAAGCATAATCAAACAGAAAACTTGATCATAAGAACATAATCATGCAAACTCATATAACACACAAATTTTCAGTAAAATAAGAGAGTAAAATGAGAAAGGAAAGAGAATGAGCACCTCCCTCACTTTGCATCCTAGTGAGGGTCAGCTATGCTCCCCTGAGCTTAACCAACAACTAGGTAAGCCAGGGGTCCTTGGAAGAAAAAATGGATAAAGTGAGGTTGCTGATTGAGTAGAAATACTCCAACCTTTTGATGATATATGGGTATTTCCCTGCACAATCACCACAAAACCAACAGAAAAACTTCAAATATCAAATGCTACAAGCTTAGAGCTTGTAGCTTTTGATATAGTATTTTCCGTACCAGAGCCATTAGTATAAGTGTTAAAACCAATGGGTCAAAACAAGCAAAAAGGTTTTCACCTCAATATGCTTTTTACCCAAGCTCTATACCCACTGAATCTTGATATCCACAAGATATCAAGGTTCAATGGTCATATAGGAGCCCAAATAAAACAGCTTATGTGGACTTTGAACCAATTTGCTAACCAAGAAAACGGATTTTCAGAAACTTTTAAATGCTTTATGAAAACTCTTTCAACAAAGTACTCAATCAAATCAATGTGGAACCCAGCTTGCTTTTCAAACACACACCAACTTTTAAAACAATAAAAAGGAATTATATATTTAAAACATACCAACTTTCATTAATTTTTTAGAAAGGAATTACAAAATGTTAAAAAGCAAAAACTGGAACAAGAAAATATAAGTGACAGGCCACTTATATTTATACTAACTAAAAGAACAATCTAGAAAAATGAATAAAATATTACAAAGCTTAAACCCTAATTGCTGAATTTCCTTGAATGCCCTTGGTCTTCAAATTCGAATCTTGGTCAATGGTGGAGTCTTGTGACATGAGAGTGATAGCCAGCTTTTTGATGTGATCTAGGACGCTTATTTGGAGTGGGGGACAAGTAGTATCATCACAGGCGTTCATCTTGTCGATTTGGGGTTTGGGGATGAAAGTGACGCAGCAGGGGAGGTCCCTACTGCTCACATGTGTGTGTTGGCATCATGTTTTTGGTGTGGGATGTGTTTAACATATGGTTAATCAATGATCTGGAAAGGGATGAACAAAACCCCTTTGTTTTGGCTTTGATTGATCCTTGGATGAGCTAGGGTTTATGGAGTGATTATAGTGAGTTTAATCCTATTTGGGGGTTAATTAATTTGAATTGGGTGTTTTAGTGGGAAAAAATATAACTTATTAAATCAGTGTTATAAAAGGTGGGTGGAACTCTGACGTGGAGTGAGGGTGGAATAGGATTGGTGGAAAAGTGAGTGGGTGATGAGGTGGCGTGTGGTGATAGGGTGAGGTGAGTTTGTTGTCTGGCCAGGAAAAGCCCCCCATGTCTCTTCACTTCTTCACTTTGTAAATAATAGCCAACAACTCTTAATTCCTTAATAACAACTTTGCCAAGGTTGTCAAATGTGACACAAGCTTTTTCCAAACTTTGGATAAGGACTATTCATGCAATATTTGAATTCTTCAAGGGCCAATAATGTAATATCTTGAAACTTTAGGACCAAACTTGTAATAATTGAGGTTCATAAGGGTCTAAAGTGACAAGTCTTCAAAAAGTGAGGGAACAATCTTGCCAATCTTCAAATCTTCAAGGTCTTCTTCGGAAATTCATTATTCGGGTCCGGTTCATTGTGCGGCTTCATTTCCCGTGTTCGTTTTTGATTGATTCTTGTGATCTTTTTGTCATTTCCTCAATATCCGTACCTAAAATACACAAGCAACAAACACAAGCATATATTTGGGTATTTTAATGATATTTAATGCATTTAAAGCCCAAAATGGACGATGAGATTATGTACAAAAGCAGTCTCATCACTCCCCCATACTAAACCATTGCCGTGCCCTCACGCAATGCTATAATAAAGTATCATAGCACCTCCAAAATTCATTTTTATTCACTTTATTGAACGATAAACTAGCTACACTACTACTATTACTACTAATTGCATTTTAGACATAATTTATGATTTTTATCGCAAAATGGGACGTTTAGGTTCATAGAATAAGAACACGTGAATGCTTCGTTAGAAATAATTTCATCGTCCTCGATTTTCACCCCAATTCCATGCCAAGCGTGCAACGAGATCATTGTCATTATAAGTTAGTAATGCTAACACTACTCATATGCCCTAATCACGTGCTTATCCTCCCATTATTCATAAGTTGTATCTCTTATATTTTATTTTGTCTTAAATGTTTCACGAGGATACATTGTTTGCCTTATGCGATAATAGAGATTTAGGTCTAAAAATAGAGTCCTAACGGTGTAACCAAGACCATCAAATCAATAACCCCTCCTAATAGACAACGATGTCAAAAAATTAAGTCAACAAGAAGGATCGATAAACACGGTTTTATAACGGTTTTGAACATGAGACTTATTACCAAGACTTTTTTATGCCCCCTAACGGAAGGGCCTTATTATCTTTGGTTTACCTCCATCTTTTATTCAACTTCGCCATGAAGCTTTTATTATGACTTCGGTCTTGCCTTGCCTTTTATTATCCGCCTCATCGGTGGTTTTATTAGCCAAAGACGTATATTCTCACGCTAAAGCGAATTTTGGATCTTTAAAGCTTCGAAGATTAAGGCTTGATTCACTTTCAATTTTGCATAGATTTTTCGGCCTTGTGGGGCTTCAAATTGTTTGCTTGATTTAGGTGAGCACTTGAAATCTTATTATTGGGTGAAGCTTTCGATTATTCGGGTGCCAATACTTCAAAACCATGACGCTGGCGATACCTTAATGTCTTCCCAATTTAATTACACGGAAGCTACTAGAAAAGACTAGAAACCCAACAATCCCAACTAAACCGCTAAGTCAATATTTATTAAGCAAAAAATATTTACATGCGAAGGGAGAATAAGAAAACAACGAGAACACATGAGTTTTTGAAAGAATACGAGTACTATACGTTTAGCATAGTAACTTATAATTAACCCTATCATTTCTCGTCCTAATTTAAGAGACTTAGCCTAATGTGTAGTTAAGGAACCAAAGCTAAGTGCTCAACACGCACGGTCGAGTCAAAAATTACTCTTGCTCTCGCCATCGGAAAATCTACATTCGTGTCTTTAAACACTTACAAAACATGAGAAAATTTTAAAATTTGGCCATTTTTAGCCTTATTTTGCAACAAAACGATAAACTAAAAGATAAACTTTGGAAAGCGTGAAGGTTTGGCAAGGCAAGTATCTATTCACCCCCCCATACTAAAGTTAAACATTGTCCTCAATGTTTCGAGTCTAGGGGTGCAAACACCCCCATACTAGAGACGTAGTCGAATGCCTAATCTAGCATGGAAAGGGTGTAACCGTTAAATTTAAAGCCGTTTATGAAGTGTGCTAAAAACCTAAGGTTAGAACAAATAAGGATATATCATGTGGATATCGAGAAATTCTTCAAAGCAAACGATCGAGTGCTCACGTAAAACGAACACGAGAGGCTCCAATCGTGAAGATCATGATCTAAAAACCACAATTCACAAACAACCATGGAACAAAGGTTGGAAGGGCATAAATCCCCTCACATTAAACTAATTAGAAAGCAATAATATGTACATGGATAAGCATGGGTTTCCCCCACGAGGCACCTTGTTTTTGATAACCGAGTCAAAAGCTCGACTCGAATCCCCATAAATGTGATCATTTAGAGATAATCTTGGTATGGTCAATTTTTAGTGGGGCTTACATGATAAACAAGGCCAAAAAACAACCGGTATTAAGGACTAAGTCCTTTGATGGTGCAAAATACCGGGATCGAAGATGGCGTTCTCGTTTTCATTGGAAAAACAAATCAACGGCACTTCATCATGTGTCAACACAAACCCAAAGGGTTTCAAGAAAATAGATGAGAGAAAATAGAAGGGTGGGACAATGGGTAAGTCATAAAAACCATGAGCTACTCGAGGTAGACTCGCACCAATCAAATAGAAAGATTTTCCATTTATTGCATCGGTGGAAGACCGAGATTTCCCTTTATAAGCAATTCCAGGATCAAATATCTCGTCCTCGGTGGAGAAAGGGGAGGGAACATAAGGGGATTCCCCCACACTAAGTCCACACAAAGCATCGTCAAAAGGAGAAGACGAGCTTGTAGCACTCAAAACACGAGGTGATGACGGAGTTAGCATTGTAGAAAAATCTTTTAAATCCAATTAAAAATCTTTCCCTTTTTCATCTTTTAAACTCTCCTTATGAAAACCCGACTTAATTATTTCAAAAATATTTGGTGTTTCTAAAGCAATGTTAGTCACACTAAAAATTCTCACATTTGAAAACCGTTTTGGTTTTGGTGGTGGTAAGTTCTCAAAACGTTTGTCAACAAAGAAAACTTCCCCATCGGGGTCAACATATTTATCATCCGAAGAATCATTCGTGATTGGAATCGTAGGTTTAACACTCTTAACCTCCACCGGCGGAGGGGACGGAAAATCGTTTTTATCATCAACTCCAAAAACTCTCTTTGAAATCCTTTTGCAAATGTTTTTGATGGGATTGACATTGTTCAAAGACGTGATAGAATACACATGAGAAAGTGTAGAGTTTTGAGTTGCATTTATGACGAGTTCTTCCTCATTGAAACGAAGAGTGATTTTCCTAGCATGCACATCGATAAGTGCTCTCGAGGTATCCAAAAATGATCGACCTAAAATTAGAGAAACTTTAGGATCGATGGGAATGTCAACAACGATAAAGTCTACGGGATAGTAGAACTTTCTAACTTTCACAAAGACGTCCTTGGCTACTCCACAAGCTAGAATCATAGAATGATCGGCCATCTCGATTGACATTCTTGAAGGAGTGAGATTAGGAAGATTGAGCGACTTAAAAATCTCAAGAGGCATCAAATTAATACTAGCACCAAGATCGGCCAAGGCGTAGCATTCCTCCATATCTTGTATTGCACATGGGATTAAAAATTTACCGGGATCACCGACTTTTTGAGGTATGCGGCTAAGAAAAACCGAAGAAAAACTAGACGACTTTTGCAATTTCTCTTTGTTAATCAACATACTTTTGAAGTTTGCGGCAAATCGAGGCATCATGACCAAGGCGTCGGCAAAACTTATATTAAAATGCAAGTCACGAAACATTTTCATAAAAAGTTCAAATTGATAATTATTGCGTTCTTGTGCCTTTTCCTTGTTTCGTCTTGAAGGGTAAGGTAAGGGTGGTGTGGGTTGGGGCATAGGCAACGGCCTTGGAATCTCGGGTTCCACTATTGGTATTGGTTCAACCGTAGGTGTGGTTTGAGCGGTACTTCGTGAGCTTGGAATTTGCTCCTTTTCAACCACCACCTCGGGTTCTTTCTCTTTTTCCGTCTCCGTAGAAGTACTTGGACGAGAAATGGGTTCTTTGAAAGTTTTACCACTACGAGTAGTAATAACCTTCAATTCTCCTTTCGGGTTTACGATGGTATCACTAGGAAGACCACCCGAAGAAGAAGGTTTACACATGATAGCCTCAAACATTTTTCCCATTCGGTCTTCAAACTTAGATTGCCTAGCATCCGCTTTTAACAATTCTTGCTTAATCTCATGTTGACCTTGCTCCATTTTTTGTTGATTTTGTTGGAGACGTTGAACATTTCCTTCCATTTTATTTGCATGAGTCTTAAGTTCATTAGCAAGTTCGTTTTAAGCTCGTTTTTCAACTCGGATCTTAAGTTAACCATTTCACGTTGCATATTATCAAACTTAGCATCGTTTGCTTTAGCATAATTCAAAAATTCTCCTTGAAGATTTTTGGTGTGATCTTTTTGAAAACCTTGTGTGGGAGTTTGAAAATCACGGTTTTGGTTTTGGTTTGAAATTTGCCCATTTCCACTTTGATAATTACCCTTGTTGTATTTACGTTGATACCCTTGATAAGCACCACTTTGATTGTTGTTTCGATAGTTGTTAGCATTTTGATTTTGTGGAGCTTGATTTTGGCGGGAACCTTGACCGTTTTGGTTATAAGTTCCCGTGGCTACATAAGCATTCGAAGTGTTACCATCCGCGGTAATGCACTCGGAAAAATCATGAGCTCCACCACACGAAATACAACTCTTGGCAACCGCCTTAACCGATGCGGAATTCAAAGCATCTTATGCTTTCCAATGAGTCATAAGAGTCGAAAACCTATCGAAAAACCTCCTCATTTGCTTCATCTTGCAAGGCATCAATGCTACGAGACGATGACAAACCCAAATTGGTAACACTCGGTGTGTTACGAGGGATATAAACCTTGGACCTATTTTCAATGATTTTCAAAGCCTCATCGGTCGTTTTGCACAAAAAATTACCACCCGCGGCGGCATTTAGGTAATCTCGTTCATGATCATTAAGCCCATTATAAAAAGTGTCAATTTGATGCAATTCGGAAAAATCATGGTGTGGACATTCATGTAAAATTTCTTTAAACCTTTCCCAAGCCATTGAAAAACTTTCATTAGATCTTTGTGTAAATCGTGAAATCTCGTTTTTCAAATGTGTTGTTTTAGATGGTGGAAAAAATTGATTCACAAATTTAGAAACGAGATCACCCCATGTCAAAATCGAATTTGGGGGTTCTTTCTCGAGCCATATCTTGGCAGGTCCATCTAACGAGTGTGGAAACAACATCATCTTAATGGCATCGTGTGGTACATCCTTAAACTTGCTTGTCGCGGTGAGACGATTAAATTGCCTAATGTGATAATGTGGGTTGTCTTTTTCGTGTCCGCGAAACTTATTGGATTGAAGCATAGACATTAAAACCGTCTTGATCTCGAAGTTCTCCGCAAGGATGGCGGGAATCACAATGGCCTCTCCAAAACCCTCGGTGGGTGCTTGAAGCAACTCCATCATAGTACGATTAGCCATGCTAGCTTTTTGTTCTACAATAGGTTCCTCACTTGGAGTCTCTTCACTAGAAAGATTAGGAGTAGGTGTTGACTCCTTTTTGTTTTTTCGTTTACGTGTACGTCTTGCTTGATTACGAGTAAGCATAAACGTCACGTACAACGTGGGGATGAGCAAACAAGATTATTTTTAACTTTTTCAAATTTTTTTTGGATTTTTGATTGTTTTTACTTTTTTTGGATTTTGGAATTGTATTAAGTAGACAAAAATCTACAAATCTCCTCCTTAATCAAATCTCTTGATTAAAGAAGCCTCAAGGAATGAAAACGATCACGTGAAGTGAACGCCTTCGATGACTTTAGAACGTTGGTGGAACACCAAAACGTTCAAGAGGGTTTAATCAAATAAAACCAAGAAAGTATATATGATACTTAATAATACTTTGGGCGGCAAAACCCTCGATTAGCTCTCAAAATCGAATACTCACAAGCAAGCGGGGAAACGAGGCGGCGCGAAGCACTTAAGAGTCTTTTTCCTTAGGATATATTTTATAATATCTGCCTTATACCCACCTTATAGTTTGTATTTTTCAAAATCGAGCTTCTCGAAAGTATTTATCTATTTTTGCCTTTTTCTTTGGTTTGAGATTCGAATACAATGATTGGGTAATGACCTCCCAAGTCAAGGTTGTGATTTCTCACGTATTTGGAGTACTTGTGAATTTATTGTTCTACGTATAAAATACAGTAATAGTATTCACAAAAAAACGATAATACGTATTAGTAGAGTGCTACTAATACAATTAGCTATTTATGGCTATATAAAAACAACAATTTCCAAATCAAAACACAACACGCCTCCCCGGCAGCGGCGCCAAAATGATGGTTGAGTTTTTGCACATCTTTAGGAAAAGGAGGCAATTAGGACAAGTGTTAACGAGTAGTTTAGGAAAACCACAAGTTAAGACCCTAAAGTGAGTTCGTTCTCGAGGAGGCTAGTGCGTTGTGTAATGAAATGATTAACTTCGTGATTTTATTGTTATGAGAAAAGAAAATAGAAAGGGGATAAGAAGAGAATGACGGTTACGATGTCGTATTAAAATAAGACGAAAAGGTCGTACACGTAAAACCGTAAAAGCACCAAATTTAAAATTTTATCCTAAAAATTCCTAAAAATTTCAAACAAATCCTGAATAATGTATAAAGAGTTTACAAAAAATGAAAATCACCCAAACCTTTTAATTAATTAAATTATGATTTTTTAATTCTAATTAAAGCCCTAAAAATCAATTTAATTACTAAAAAGCCCTAAATGAGTTTTATCACTTTGTAAACCTCTAAAACAACCTAACTTAATTTAAAACTATTTTTGAAAATTTTTAAACTAACCAAAACTATTTAAAATGATTTAAAAACTATTAAAACTATTAAAACTTAAAATAATCCTAGTAAATTAACTATTCACGTGAAAAATAAACTATTTAAACCAAAAAGTCCTAAACCTAATAAAGAACAAGGGAAAAATACAAACTAGTAAAAAGCTAATAAGAATTAGCTGGAAACAGCTTATTACAAAGTTGATTGCTTTAATAAGCTAAAAACACACACCCCTTAAGTATTTAAATGACCAAGTGATAACCAGTCAAAGACCCTAGGGCAACTGGTTATCACGTTTGTGTGTGAGAGGATTAAGCAAGTCTTCTTTGATCCTGCTTATTAATCAGTTTTCCCGCGAAGGAGTGGCGCAGGTTCGAGTCCTGGCCACGTCCTTTTTGTTCAAAACCCCTTTTTTTTAAATTTATAAAACTCAAGTTAGTAACCTTTAGTTACTCTGAAACACAATCTTTATAACAAATAAGCTAGAATTTAACCAAGTAAAGTAAAAAATATGCCCAGATTAGATTTGCTTGATGAACACAAAGAAAAACGTATCTTCACTTGTGAAGAAATGAACAAGAGGGCTTGTTCTTGGTGATTTCTTTGTATATGATGGACAATGGGGGCACCCCTACACTCAGTTGAGTGTAGGGAGTCAATGAAAGCAAGAAAAACACCAGCTAATACACAAAAAATTCACACTCCAAAGCAAAATCAGTAACTGATATGCTAAAAGCAGGAAAGGGGTATTTGCTGATCTAATGTGCACTTAGGGTGAGTTCTACAGCCACAAACTAGCAGAAAACCAACCCAATGCACACACAAACTAAACACAGTCCTAACTTACCCTAAAACTTATCAAAGAACAAAGATCAACAGCAAGATTTAGCTAAGAATCTAGGCAGTCAAGGGCATTCTCATAATTTACCAAATTTAACCAAGAATAAGACATGCAATTCCTACAAAACTAGACCAAACTCAGAACCAATGAGAACAATGAGCTAATACTGATAAAACAAGTTTGTTTAGGCAGTTTCCTTCTAGTTTAAAGTCAACTTAAACCACTCAGACCCTTAACCCAAACAGCCCTTAACTTTCTGATTTTAAACTTTAACAAACAAAATGTTTACAAAACCTAACCAAATTGATTCTAACCTATCTAAGCATGCATAAAGACCCTAAACAAGCATAATCAAACAGAAAACTTGATCATAAGAACAAAATCATGCAAACTCATATAGCACACAAATTTTCAGTAAAAATAAGAAAGTAAAATGAGAAAGGAAAGAGAATGAGCACCTCCCTCACTTTGCATCCTAGTGAGGGTCAGCTATGCTCCCCTGAGCTTAACCAACAACTAGGTAAGACAGGGGTCCTTGGAAGAAAAAATGGATAAAGTGAGGTTGCTGATTAAGTAGAAATACTCCAACCTTTTGATGATATATGGGTATTTCCCTGCACAATCACCACAAAACCAACAGAAAAACTTCAAATATCAAATGCTACAAGCTTAGAGCTTGTAGCTTTTGATATAGTAAGTGTTAAAACCAATGGGTCAAAACAAGAAAAAAGGTTTTCACCTCAATATGCTTTTTACCCAAGCTCTATACCCACTGAATCTTGATATCCACAAGATATCAAGGTTCAATGGTCATATAGGAGCCCAAATAAAACAGCTTATGTGGACTTTGAACCAATTTGCAAACCAAGAAAACGGATTTTCAGAAACTTTTAAATGCTTTATGAAAACTCTTTCCACAAAGTACTCAATCAAATCAATGTGGAACTCAGCTTGCTTTTCAAACACACACCAACTTTTAAAACAATAAAAAGGAATTACAGATTTAAAACATACCAACTTTCATTAATTTTTTAAAAAGGAATTACAAAATGTTGAAAAGTAAAAACTGGAACAAGAAAATATAAGTGACATGCCACTTATATTTATACTAACTAAAAGAACAATCTAGAAAAATGAATAAAATATTACAAAGCTTAAACCCTAATTGCTGAATTTCCTTGAATGCCCTTGGTCTTCAAATTCGAATCTTGGTCAATGGTGGAGTCTTGTGACATGAGAGTGATAGCCAGCTGTTTGATGTGATCTAGGACGCTTATTTGGAGTGGGGAACAAGTAGTATCATCATAGGCGTTCATCTTGTCGATTTGGGGTTTGGGGATGAAAGTGACGCAGCAGGGGAGGTTCCTACTGCTCACATGGGTGTGTTGGCATCATGTTTTTGGTGTGGGATGTGTTTAACATATGGTTAATCAATGATCTGGAAAGGGATGAACAAAACCCCTTTGTTTTGGCTTTGATTGATCCTGGGATGAGTTAGGGTTTATGGAGTGATTATAGTGAGTTTAATCCTATTTGGGGGTTAATTAATTTGAATTGGGTGTTTTAGTGGGAAAAAATATAACTGATTAAATCAGTTATATAAAAGGTGGGTGGAACTCTGACGTGGAGTGAGGGTGGAATAGGATTGGTGGAAAAGTGAGTGGGTGATGAGGTGGCGTGTGGTGATAGGGTGAGGTGAGTTTGTTGTCTGGCCAGGAAAAGCCCCTCACGTCTCTTCACTTCTTCACTTTGTAAATAATAGCCAACAACTCTTAATTCCTAAATAACAACTTTGCCAAGGTTGTCAAATGTGGCACAAGCTTTTTCCAAACTTTGGATATGGACTATTCATGCAATATTTGAATTCTTCAAGGGCCAATAATGTAATATCTTGAAACTTTAGGACCAAACTTGTAATAATTGAGGTTTACAAGGGTCTAAAGTGACAAGTCTTCAAAAAGTGAGGGACCAATCTTGCCAATCTTCAAATATTCAAGGTCTTCTTTGTTAATTCATGATTCGGGTCCGGTTCATTGTGCGGCTTCGTTTCCCGTGTTCGTTTTTGATTGATTCTTGTGATCTTTTTGTCATTTCCTCAATATCCGTACCTAAAATACACAAGCAACAAACACAAGCATATATTTGGGTATTTTAATGATATTTAATGCATTTAAATCCCAAAATGGACGATGAGACTATGTATAAAAGCAGTCTCATCACAAATCTATATTAATTTTGAAACAAAACTTTATAAAGAAAACTTTAATAAAAACTTTTTAATTAAAATTAATGAAAAACAATTTAAACTAAAATTGAATTTAAACTTATATATTAAACTGACTGCTGAAAATAGAATAAACTATATTAATAAAACGAAAGGAGCTAATACACAAAAACAAGACCAGAACAATTGGTTATGCCTTAGGACTGATATGCGAGAGGTCAGGGGTTCGAGTCCCCTGACAGACGAAATTTTGCTATATTATTTTTTAGCTTTTTGGACAATCAAACTAACAGACCAAATGAGTCTGTTATAATAGCAGTAATATAAGCAAACCTGTAAAAAAACACAGCTCAAATAAGCTACGAACCAGCAATAAGCAAATAAGCATATAAACCTAGAATAGCAAACGAGAATAAGCAGACAAGCAACTAAGCCTAAACTAGAAAATAAGCATATAGAGTAAAAATAAGCAAATCGAACTCTAGAATAAGAAAATTAACAAAAGCATCAAAATAAGCAAACTTAACTAGAATTTAAGCTAAATAAGCAAGTCTAACAGTAACACTAAATCAAATAAGCAGATAAATAAGAAACCAATTCAACCACTACTAAAACTAAATGAACTTAAGCAGATTAATAAGCTACTACAAAACCCGATAAACTAAATACCAATCAAATAAGCAGTTTCAACATAACCGAAAATAAGCAGATACAATCTATCTTAAACCAACAACTTAAACAAAAATTATTATATTAAGCAAATCCGAACATAGAATAATAACACAAGCAGATCTAAACAACTCGAACCCTAAACAAATACAAACTTAATCCAAACAAAAGCAGAAAAGCAGATTAAATAATCATTAAATAATAGAAACATTAATCTAAAATAAACTTAACATAAAAATTAAAGGAGATCAAACCTGATGTAGAAACTGTTGCGACGAAGATCAGCGCTGAGTCGTCTTAATGACTAAACCGAACAAACACCACCTTCGAATCACCTCCTTCGAACCAAACACAAAGCCTCGAACATATTTTTTTTTAAACTTCCAGTGGGAAGTTTATGTACCACTTTCTTTTATTTATTTTTTATTATTTTTTTTATCAATTAATAAAAGCGAACAGTTATATAAAAAAAATTAAATATGATAATTAAACTTGGCAGAAAATAAATTGAGACGAAAATTAATAAAAAGCAGCTTTTCGTTAATAATAATAAAATTACAATTACAGAAAATTAAAAATTACATTAAACCTAAAGCTAATTTTGCAGAAATTAAATAAAAGAAAAAGTGATATCAATTACATCTTTGATGGGGGTTTTTATAGGCAAAACCCCAAAACCTTCTTGAATCTTCTTGAGGAAGAAACCGAATCTGAGCCGTTAAACACTTCTTTTCTATCTTCTCTCTCTTAATTTCTTGATCAAACGGCTAAAAATACACTACACATCACACGGATTGCCACCGTGGATGGGTGGTGTGCTTCTTGTGCTAGTTCTATGCTGAGGTGGAGGATGTTTATTGGAGGGTTTGTGGAAATTGGCTGTCACAACCAATAAAATGAGGGTGAAAAGGCCACGTATGATTTGGACCACCACCTTCTACCTCCGAAATCTTAGGGGATTTATTTGTGTGCGTGTGAATCACACGATTTTGGTGAAACCCCCAATTTTCATTGGGTAATTTTTGTTTAAGGGTGAATTAGGGTTTGGGGAAGTTGGGTAAAAATAGGGGTTGTTTATTTGTTTGAGAGAGAGAAGGGTAACAGTGAGTGGAAGGTGGGTGAATGGGGGTGACTTTCTAGTTATTATCAAAAAGTAAATAAGGTGGGTGGGGTATATGGGATACGTTTATGGGGTGCTGTGTGTTGACCGAAAAACTTGACTAGCAAAAAATTGTTTCCTCCGTCCCTTATTTGGTTAAATTGGGCTTGGCCCAATTGTTTAACTTAACCAAGATTCGTGTAATAATAAATTTGGCTTGGGCCCAATTTGTATAACACCATCCGTTTCACTTGATTTGGACTTATGGGCCATATTGGGCTTTTGAGCCCATTTATCCAATGTGGGACCCACAAGACAAAAATTCTTCAAAGACTTGAATCCGTGAGCAAATTTGAACTTGATTTTCGACTTCCTCGATTTTTCTTTAATCTCGTGACGGTTTAGCCGGTTTTCGTGAACATGGCACACTTTTGATCTTTTGACTTTGTCTTCGTCTCTTTTTGGACTTTTCTTCAACATTTGACCGTGAAATCCCGTGTTTTCTTTCCTTTTGATCATTTGTACCTATTTTAACACAAAAACACAAAACCACGCGTAATTCCGACTTTTATGATATAAAACACATGATTAGGTCTTGTTTTTCCTTGATTTTAGTGGCAAAAGGATAAGTGTTTACACACTTATTAAATTCCCTACACTTGACCATTGCAATGACCCCATGCAATGCATTATTTTAAAGCATAAAGTTACATTTTTCTCATAATTAATCCATCTCGGCCTTTATTAATACTACTACGATGAAAAGATAAAAACTTCAAAGGAAAAAGTTATAACAATTTATTTAACTTGGAAATGATTTAATAGAAGAAAATCATAAAGACATCTAAGACTTGAATTAGGGCTTGGGTGTCATGAATATTAATCACCCTCAAGTTTCACGTTCCCCATACCAAGCTTAAAACGAGATCATTGTTTACCATAAGTCCTCAAGTTAAAACCACTTATATAAGACAACTGTGTAAACTCTTTCTCCAAGTCCTAAGTTGTATCTCTAGCTTTTATTGATTGTCATTCACCTGTAGGCTCATTTGACTTATTTGATAATTATTATTCCAAAAATGAAGGCCAAACGGTGCAAACCCGACACTCAAAACCTAACCTCGTCCTCAAAAACGTTGTCACTAAAGTAAGCCCACATCAAGGATGATTTAACACGATTTGGGGAATAAATTCCCGAACCCAAAATTTGGACAATGGTACTACTTATTAATTATTCCTCCAAAGTCATATTGACTTTATGTGGAGTTTAGCAAGTTCACATCATATACCCTTCGGCTCTTTAAGATGTAAAAATGCTCCCCATCTATTGTCATACACTTCATGGAAAAGTCCACTAAACTTTCGATAGAAATCCCCCCTACACTAAATATAAACATTGTCCTCAACGTTTAAGCATGTGGGAGAATAAACTCCCCTACACTTAGGACATTGAGTACGTTGTTTAAAATCGAGCTAAGGAAGGGACAACTAAAGTGATTAAATTTATTTGTTTTATTTTTATACAAGATTGAATCACAATAGCAAAAACTTATCGAAGGAACCGGGTACACGGGAAACATGGGATCACGGGTCGCGTCAAAAGCACCAAAAGTGGATCATTAAAGCTCATGTCCCTGCACAACATCATAACACACAAACAACCTACTTGGCTCCCCCTACACTTATTGGTGAAAATGGGTGAAGGTGAAAAAGGGTGGAAAGGATGGAAAAGGTAAAAATCTAACCTAGTTAAACGATGCTTGATTTATTTATCACGAATCTCTAGCTCGACTCGATTTCCCGAATGTTATCATTCAAATGGGAAAATCATGGAAAAACCGAGATTTCCAAGGGAGGAAAATCTCTCCATGATAAAAGGGTGAAATAAAGTCATATAAGGCATACCCCATGAAAATCCACCCGGGTCAAACACATAATTTCCATCACAAAAGGAAATAAACTCCGAGGTGGTAAAATCACACAAAGAAAAGAAAAATGGGGTATCCTTGGGCAATGATCTCTTAGTATGGTGATATGGCAATGAAAGCACAAAAGTCTTTATTCTGGGATCAAACACCGGTTCCTTAACGGGAAAATAGCAAGAGGTGTTGACATTTAAGCTCAAAATATCATCAAAATCCAAAGTGGGAAGGTCGTCCTCTTCCAAACTCGATGTGAAAACATAAGTATCATCGGAGTCATAGGAAAACTCATCCTCGTGAGGAAAATAGGAGTTTAGAAAGTTATCTAAATCCTCCTCAAATGGAATAACCTCTAAAGTCGGAATGATCTCTAAGAGTGGAGGATCTTCCTCAATAGTCATGACTTCTAAAATAGGAGTATAAAAGTCAAAAGGAGTCTCCATAGAAGAATCACTCATAGAGATATGAGGTGTATTAAGATCATGGGGTGGGTCATCAAAGTTAATGAGATCACTTAAAGAAGTGTCATCATCGTAAGTATCAAAGATTGGTTGATCAAAAATGGGTGGGTCACAGGTGGGTGGGTCAAAAGACGGGTCGTCTAAACCGAAGATAGTGTGATCACTTGAAGAAGTGTCATCACTATAGGTGTCATAAATAGGAGTATAAAAAATTTGAGGCTCTAAGGGAAGGGATGAATTTATCACAAAATCATTTTTATTAGACGTTTTAATTCCAAAAGGGTTAATAAAGATCTCGTCATTATTATAATTAAGAACATCAATCATATTGACCGACTCTTTTTCATTTGATTTTGTTGTGATTTTTCCAATTTTATAAACTTGTTGTTCATCCCGAACCCTAAGAATTAACTCCCTTTCGGCCACGTCAACTAAGGCTCTTCCGGATCGTAAGAATGGTCTACCAAGTATTAACGGAATACGAGGATGCATCTCATAGTCGACGACGACAAAGTCCACGGGAAAAGTGAATGTACCAACTCGAACAAAAACGTCTTCGGCAATACCAACGGGGCATGCGAGAGTTCGATTAGCTAACTCGAGAGTCATGCGAGTCGGTACAAGGTCGGGTAATGAAAATTGTTTCCAAACCAAAAGTGGCATAAGATTGATGCTAGCGCCGAGATCCGCTAAAGCCATACAATCATCGATTTGAGGAAACGAGCAAGGTAACACGAATCGTCCGGGATCTCCTAGTTTTTCGGGAAGCTCTTTGAGAAGAATCGCTGAACAATTCTCATTTAAACGGGTGTTCACGAGCTCAACCATTTTATTCTTTCTTGTTAAGCAAATCTTTAAACATTTTGACAAATTTTGGCATTTGAGGAAGTGCTTCAATAAGGCTTATGTTAACATTGACGTTGGAAATCATTTTCAAAAAGTTAGAGACATGAACGTCATCTTTGGTGAGCACTTTAGCCTTGTCTAACCTAGATGGATAAGGGATATTAGGCTTAGACTTTGAAGGTTGAGAAGGAGAAGGACTCGCTTCTTGAACAACCGTAGGGATAGGCTCTTTCGGCAATGGAGAACTAGTACTAGGAGTGGTAGTGGGAGGGATCACCGGAGGGGGAGTAGGATTACTCATTATGACCTCCGGGCCTTGTCTCTCCTTTATGGGCGAAGAGATGGAAGGTCCCATTAAAGTGGCTCCACTTCGAGTATTGATAGCACTCACATTAGCACGAGGGTTAATCTCGGTATTTGAAGGTAAGGCTCCTTGGGGTCTAAGGGCTTGAATCATTGTCAAAAATTTCTTATCGGTCGATTCTTGCATCTCTCTCATAATTCGCTCATGGTCGGTCAATTTTTGTAGAACCAAGTCCATTTGAGGATTATGCATGTTCATTTGATTAAACCCTTGATTAGGAAAACCTTGATTAGTAAAACCTTGGTTTTGATATGGAGGTTGAAAACCGTTGTTATTATGAAAACCTTGGTTATTATTTTGAAACCACCCTTGATTTTGACCACTAAAATTCCCTTGATTTGCATTCCCTTGAAAATTACCCATTTGAGGACCTTGGTTCCTATTTTGGTGTTGGGTATTTTGGGCGGGTGGGGGTGGTCTTTGTGGAGCTACAAAACCCAGGGGAGCCAAATAATTAGTACTCTTATAAGACAAATGGTTAACATCAACATTAGGTTTAAAAAGAACCCTTTAATTAGCATTAAAAGCACAAACTTGTTGTTGTTGATTATTGTAAACCTTGTCACAATTAAAATATGAATGTGGTCCACCACAAGTCTCACACGTTTCACTAGTTTCTTTCAAGGCATTCACTTGACCATTAAGGGCTTGGGTTTGTAAAGCAATCGATTCAACAAGCGAAGTGAGTTTATCGATTCTCTTGTCACTCTCACTAGAACTAGCACTTGCCATAGTGGCCCTAACACTCTTGGTTTGTACTTTAGCCTTGTTTTCAATTATGGCCCAAGCCTCGTTCATTGATTGCACAAGAATATTGCCCCCCGCGGCACTATTAAGTGAGTCTTGGTCATTTAGAGTTAAACCCATTATAAAACGTATTTATTTGATGCACTTTAGTGAAACCATGTTGTGGACATTTTCTTAAAAGCTCTTTAAATCGATCCCAAGACTCACTAAACGTTTCCCCATAATTTTGTTCAAAGGTAATAATTTCATTCCTTAAAGCGGTGGTCCGTGATGGTGGGAAAAAGTAGTTTATGAACTTGGTCTCTAAGTCAATCCATGTGGTAATACTTTGGGGTGGTTCCTTATCAAGCCAAATCTGGGCTTGTCCCTCGAGGGAAAAAGGAAAGAGTTGTAACCGAATAGCCTCTTGTGGCACCCCATTGTATTTGACGGTGTTTGCCAATTGTATGAAACATTTGATATGAGCGTGTGGGTCATCATTAGTACGGCCTAAAAATGGTGTAGCGGAGACCATTTGAATAAAACCCGTTTTAAGTTCAAAATGATTTGCTCCAATATCCGGCACCACAATCGCGTCATCGTTTCCTTCAACGTGAGATTGTAGAATCTCAATCATTGGTTGATTATCCGTTGCTATCGTATTGTCGAAAGCACGATTCTCGGGATCGGCTTGAATGACGGTCTTTTTGTTTTTCTTCTTCTTTTTCTTTTTGGAAGAATTGGAAGAATTTGGTACACCAATAGGTATGTATGTATGCGCGCGAGTGCGCATACAATTAAAACTTTGGAACGAGGTAGGTGACCTCGGTCGACTTTGAGAGGAAAAGGATTTTCTCTCTCGAGGTGAAATATGAAAAAGCTACAAAAATATATACTTAATACTAATTGAGTTGGCAAACCAATAATCAGTCGTCCCTCTTAATATACGCACAAGCAAGCGGGGAAACGAGGTGGCACAAAGCACTTAAAAACCTTTTTCCTTAGACGGCCTTTTATAGCGCGTCACCTTATACCCACCTTATAGTTTGTATATGTCGAGTTCAAACGTCTTACTAGTATTTATCTATTTTGCCTTTTTATTTCGTTATGGATGCGAATACAATAGTTAGGTGATGAAATCCCAACTAAGGCTTATTTGAAAAGTAGGTAAATTAATGTTCTACGTAATATAATATAATAAAAGAAAAAATGTTTTTGTATTTTTTAAAAAAATATATATTCACAAGAAAAATCGAAAGAAATCGAACTAAGAAAAATAACACTAATACGTAATATTTTTGGTGTAATACTTTTAGGAAAAAGTATTACTTTTGAATTTTTTAATTTTTTTTGGTGCAAATCTTAGGAAAGAGTTTGCGTTTGTGATTTTTATTTTTTTGTATTTTTAAGTTTTTGATTTTTTTTTTGTGTTTTTTTTTTGTTGCAAGAAAATTAACGTTCAAAAAGAACGGATCCCAAAATCCAAACGTCTCACGAAATCGTCAATCGTAACGAGTGAAGCGGCAGCGGCGCCATTTTAATGTAAGGAATTTTAGTCCAATTAATGCAATTAATGTTCGTTTTCCTCGACTCACTCGAATTGATTTCCGATTAAACGTAAAACTTATTTTGTTCTTGGTAAATAAAACTTTTTGGTATTTTAAACTAATTAAAAACTATTTGAATTAATTACTAATTAATCTAATTAATCTATTTAAAAACTAAAATTTAAATAAGACTTAATAATTTTTAATCTATAAAAACTATTTTTTTTAAACAAATCTATATTAATTTTGAAACAAAACTTTATAAAGAAAACTTTAATAAAAACTTTTTAATTAAAATTAATGAAAAACTATTTAAACTAAAATTGAATTTAAACTTATATATTAAACTGACTGCTGAAAATAGAATAAACTATATTAATAAAACGAAAGGAGCTAATACACAAAAACAAGACCAGAACAATTGGTTATGCCTTAGGACTGATAAGCGAGAGGTCAGGGGTTCGAGTCCCCTGACAAACGAAATTTTGCTATATTATTTTTTAGCTTTTTGGACAATCAAACTAACAGACCAAATGAGTCTGTTATAATAGCAGTAATATAAGCAAACCAGTAAAAACAAACACAGCTCAAATAAGCTATGAACCAGCAATAAGCAAATAAGCATATAAACCTAGAATAGCAAACGAGAATAAGCAGACAAGCAACTAAGCCTAAACTAGAAAATAAGCATATAGACTAAAAATAAGCAAATCGAACTCTAGAATAAGCAAATTAACAAAAGCTATCAAAATAAGCAAACTTAACTAGAATTTAAGCTAAATAAGCAAGTCTAACAATAACACTAAATCAAATAAGCAGATAAATAAAAGACCGATTCAACCAATACTAAAACTAAATGAACTTAAGCAGATTAATAAGCTACTACAAAACCCGATAAACTAAATACCAATCAAATAAGCAGTTTCAACTTAACCAAAAATAAGCAGATACAAACTATCTTAACCAACAACTTAAACAAAACTTATTATATTAAGCAAATCCGAACATAGAATAATAACACAAGCAGATCTAAACAACTCGAACCCTAAACAAATACAAACTTAATCCAAACAAAAGCAGATAATAAAAAAGCAGATTAAATAATCATTAAATAACACAAAATTAATCTAAAATAAACTTAACATAAAAATTAAAGGAGATCAAACCTGATGTAGAAACCGTTGCGACGAAGATCGGCGCTGAGCCGTCTTAATGACTAAACCGAACAAACACCACCTTCGAATCACCTCCTTCGAACCAAACACAAAGCCTCGAACAGATTTTTTTTTAACTTCCAGTGGGAAGTTTATGTACCACTTTCTTTTATTTTTTTTATTTTTTTTATCAATTAATAAAAGCGAACAGTTATATAAAAAAATTAAATATGATAATTAAACTTGGCAGAAAATAAATTGAGACGAAAATTAATTAAAAGCAGCTTTTCATTAATAATAACAAAATTACAATTACTGAAAATTAAAAACTACATTAAACCTAAAGCTAATTTTGTAGAAATTAAATAAAAGGAAAAGTGCTATCAATTACATCTTTGATGGGGGTTTTATGGGCAAAACCCCAAAACCTTCTTGAATCTTCTTGAGGAAGAAATCGAATCTGAGCCGTTAAACACTTCTTTTCTATCTTCTCTCTCTTCATTTCTTGATCAAACGGCTAAAAATACACTACCCATCACACGGATTGCCACCGTGGATGGGTGGTGTGCTTCTTGTGCTAGTTCTATGCTGAGGTGGAGGATGTTTATTGGAGGGTTTGTGGAAATTGGTTGTCACAACCAATCAAATGAGGGTGAAAAGGCCACGTATGATTTGGACCACCGCCTTCTACCTCCGAAATCTTGGGGGATTTATTTGTGTGCGTGTGAATCACACGATTTTGGTGAAACCCCCAATTTTCATTGGGTAATTTTTGTTTAAGGGTGAATTAGGGTTTGGGGAAGTTGGGTAAAAATAGGGGTTGTTTATTTGTTTGAGAGAGAGAAGGGTAACAGTGAGTGGAAGGTGGGTGAATGTGGGTGACTTTCTAGTTATTATCGAAAAGTAAATAAGGTGGGTGGGGTAAATGGGATACGTTTATGGGGTGTTGTGTGTTGACCGAAAAACTTGACTAGTTAAAAATTGTTTCCTCCGTCCCTTATTTGGTTAAATTGGGCTTGGCCCAATTGTTTAACTTAACCAAGATTCGTGTAATAATAAATTGGGCTTGGGCCCAATTTGTATAACACCATCCGTTTCACTTGATTTGGACTTATGGGCCATATTGGGCTTTTGAGCCCATTTATCTAATGTGGGACCCACAAGACAAAAATTCTTCAAAGACTTGAATCCGTGAGCAAATTTGAACTTGATTTTCGGCTTCCTCGATTTTTCTTTAATCTCGTGATGGTTTAGCCGGTTTTCGTAAACATGGCACACTTTTGATCTTTTGACTTTGTCTTCATCTCTTTTTGGACTTTTCTTCAACATTTGACCGTGAAATCCCGTGTTTTCTTTCCTTTTGATCATGTGTACCTATTTTAACACAAAAACACAAAACCACGCGTAATTCTGACTTTTATGATATAAAACACATGATTAGGTCTTGTTTTTCCTTGATTTTAGTGGCAAAAGGATAAGTGTTTACACACTTATTATAGTTTGTGTTGTTCGTGCATGTAGTATCCATGATATGTCCTGATAAAGAAATCTTTCTTTTATCTTGATATGTATACTTATCATGTTTCTTTCTTCCGTGATGATGGAAGAAGGAGTAGGGGAATCATTTTTTTGTCATTAGTGGATACCCACGTGACTAAGTGTCTTGAAACATCGCCAAAACTAACGACTGCTACTGTGAACACTATGATCGAACAAGTTATTGCTAGAGCACATGAAGCTGATCGTGCTGCAAGGAATCAAGATGTTGGAGTTGGTTGTGCTGGAGATAATGGTGTTGCAGTTGATGCTGCTGAGAATAATGATAATGCTGCTGAGAATAATGATGATGATGCTGATTCAGATGATAGCGTTGCTGTTGTTCTGCAAGTTCAAGAGAATGTACTTATGTTAGTTTTTGGGAAGAGTGGTTCTACGCAGTTTTGTGGTATTAGTGGTGCATTAGAATTGCACAGGTGGATTGATAAGATAGAGAGTACTTTTGAGATATTTAGGTGTTCTTGAAACTAATAAGGTGAAATTTGCTGCTGCTATATTTCAGGATGGTACACTAAGATGGTGAAATAACCAAGTGACTACTTTAGGATTGGTTGTGGCTAAAGTTAAGACATGGACCGTGATGAAAGGACTATTGACGGCTAGGTTTTATTCCGAGAAGGAACTAGGACAGTTGGTATCCGAATTGAGATAATTCGTGCTAAGGAACGATGTTATTACTGCTTACTGGGAAATTTTATGAGCTATATTTGCTATGTCCTGATACTTTTGTGATGACTGTAAGGCAAAGAAGCAGTACATTAGAGGATTGTCTAGTGATATCAAGGGTAAGATTATTTCTTCAAAACCTGAATCTTTCAATGAAGCTGTTCAGATGGCGCATGATTTAATGGATGTGAAAGAGCAAGATAGGAAAGATAGTATTGTTGAAAACAATAAAAGGAAACGGGAATCTGCTAAGTCCAAAGAGAATCAAGGTAAGAATCGTGGGGATTACAGTAATAACAATAACCAAAGACAGAACTGAAACCAGTATTTAAACCATGGAAGGAATGATGGGATTCGTGCTGCCACTGTGTCTGGAAATAACAAAATAAATCTCAAGTGTGTTTGCTGTACTCTATACCATTGAAGGTCTACGAGATTAATGGCCTATTCTATGTTATGGATTTGGTGGATTTAGATGGTTGATTGATTGATTAATAAAGAAGAAATGAAGGAATTAGATGAGGGATTAGAGAGAGAAAGGAGAGAAGGGAGAGAATTGTAGAGAGAGAAAGAAAAGATGATAAATGATTAAGTGTAAATGTGAATCAACAACCCCCTCCTAACATGCTAGGAGGGGTTATATATAGCCCACCCTACATGTGGGCTATATGGACCATACATAAAGTAAATAGATCACGAGCCCATTACATAATTATCGTTGGAGCGACCGATCCTTCATAAATACGTAAAACGTATTTCCAACAATCTCCCCCTAAGGGAGGTCGCTCCAAGTTACAAAGTTCTAAATAGTCTATATCTCGTGATCTATGCTAACTAAGATGTGACCGAGACTTTATTTGGAAAAACGTATTTCCAACAATCTCCCCCTAAGGGAGGTCACATCTTTTTACAAAATCTTAAACCTAGCATCTATGCTTGAGTCTTCGATCTTGTTCTTGTGAATATGCTTGATGTGATCTTTGACTTTAGTCTTGAGCATGTTTCCTTGCCTTGACCTTGTGCATTCTTCACTTGTGATATTTGCCTCTTTGTGACTTCATGTTCCACATACTTATACTTTTAAATTCTTGAAAGCTTCAGAGTTTGATACAGCGGAAGACTTGACCTTCAGGCTTTCTTGAATTTGTTGAAGTACTATTTGTATGTAGTATAAGCATGTGGTGACGACTTCTTCTGGATTGTACACCGCAATGCCACCTTCTTGTTACGCTGCATAAGACAGTTAGCAACAAAACAATATACACGGATGAAATGGCTTTGAACATTTCATTCTAATTCGGTAGCATTTTACCTCCGGTCGGTGAAGACCGTTGGACGATATTAAATATCGTACTTGTGGTAGGTAGTTTCAATAAAGAACCTCCTTGACAAGATTTCGCGGGTAAACCCGTTCTCTTTACTCGATCGTCCAAAGCTGACTGCGAACGTAAAGAGTGAATCATTTGGATAATATTATCCGCATGATTTGAAGCCGTCAATTCATGTTCCTGGAACAAGTGAAGTTCAATTAAGAACCGCACCATCGTTGCTTTCCAGTTGTCACTAGCTTGATTCATATAGAATCTTGCAAGTTACCTACCAAGTGCTGTTTGATGTTAACACTAGAAGGATTTCCACTCGTCACTGTGATCAATAAAGAGTCACTCTGAGTGTTCTGGCAAGATCATATGATAATGCGAAGAGGCCTGGAACGAGTTTAAATTCATTTAAGAATTAAACCACTGTTGCTTTCCAGTTATCACAAGTTTGATTCATAAAGAACCGCACAAGTCACCTACCATGAGCTTTTTGATATTCGCTCAAGAAGGATTTCCATCTTCATTGTAAATACTTTCGTATTACTCGGATGTTCAGGCAAGATCATGAAGATTTTGCGTAGGACTCTTAAGATCTTTCTTACTTTTCACAGTGTGTGAAGAAGCAAGGAATAATGAAAGTGTGTCCTAATGAGATATTTGATGATCTCAAATGGCTCTAGACTCGATCGTGCATTTTGGATTTTTAGTGATCGGAGGCTGGAGAGGAGTGCCACCTTTTCAATACCAATTTATTCGGAGTGAATAAATCAATAGATAACGTGTTGATCTCCGTGTGATTAAAACAAATACCTTTTGAGAGATATTTGAGTTAGCTGGGGAAGGGTTGTGCATTGCATCACTGGGTCCATGATGTCTTTCTTCAATACCGAGAATCATTAACAAAAATGACCTCAATAGCATATGTATTGACCCGGTTTCTGCCTAAAGTTGTAAGGAGGGCTTCTTTCTTTACACCCTTTATCTTTACAATTCTTTTTCATTCTTCAACCCCTTCAATGCTTACCAATACGTCATAACTAGCACCTTGTTGTGATTGTTCCAGTGCTAACTTAAGTACTTGGTCGGCATTCAGCTACGTTCACAATCTTTCTCCATCTTTCCTAAGGACTACTATTTCTAGCTATGGAATGTCCTTGGGAAGATTCCTCCGGTTCTAGAGAAATCATTGGACTTTAACCTATCCTACCATCCTTATGTCACCACAATCGTCACCGTCGTGAATAGAGATGTTTTTGGGTAAGTTTATGTCACCATGAGATCCATTTTGAAGTGCAAATCCATTTTGCTCCCCCTTAACATATGCTACGATATTCGAAAACATTTCGCACATGTCGGGATGAGCTAACACGTTAAGTCAAACCATTTATGATTGATCATATCCCATATTAAATCACATTTTCTCCCCCATATTAAAGATATTAACCCAATCGATGTTTTTAATATCAATTGATTTAATAGCATTTTAAGAAAATTTGGGAAGAAAAATGCAAATCCAATTATCTTCATGAATTTAACAAGCTCCCCCTCAAATTAAGGAGGGTGTACTTGAAGCGTAAATTAAATACCTTTTAAACACAAGTGTAAGGTATTTATTACGTGCAAAGATCATATATAATAATGAATTCACAAGATTAGCAATGTACGAGGTTGGACCTGAATAATGGAGAACAGCATATGAAAGAAGCACATGGTTCTTGTTCACGAATGTTGGTCACCTCGTCACGTCCCCGAGAAAATTAATTCTCGTTGTAGAGTCAAAGCTTTCCGGTGAAATGCTTGACTTAATTATGAAAAGCGGGTTGCTATCTGAAATAATAGCAAACCATTTTGAGCATGTTTTAAAGGTTTGAACTTCTGCTCGAACTTTATTTACAACCCCGTGTCATTATTGAATGACATTTCTAGGTTCGTAAATATTATCGATTCCAGAAGACATGCTCGTTTTATCAAAACGTTTTTGAACACACAATTATGAAAGATTTAGAAAAACCTTTTTGAGAAATTCTTGAAAAATTGTGTTCAAAGTTTTGAAAAAAAAATTACTTGAGCTTAAGATGTTGAATATCTTAAGAGCGAGCTCAAGTCCTAGAAGTTGTAAACTTCCCGTTGTTTAAGGATAAGTTTATCATCGGCGATAAACTTTCCTTTTATCTGAAGAACGAGTCCTAAGCTGAAATTTACTTAGAAGTCGTGTTCATGAGCTTGAAAACTTTGACTGTTTGAACGGAAAGCTCATGACCGAGAAAGGTTAATTTCTCGTTATTAGGAAAAGTTCTCTTATTTAAAAGATACACTTTCCTTTCTGAGCTTAAAACTTCGAATGTTTTAAGACAAGCTCATGACCGAGAAAATTGAATTTCTCGTTATGAGGATAAGTTTATCATTAATGATAAACTTTCCTTTATTTGAAGTACGGGTCATCGTCTGACATTTAACGATGAGCCATAATGCATGAGCTTAAAAACTTGGAATGTTTTTGATATAAGCTCATGCCCGAGAAAAATGAATTTCTCGTTTTTAGGATAAGTCATCATCGGGATGAACTTTCCTGTCTTTTGAGATCGAGTTACAGTCTGTTATGTGACTGTAAGTCCTAGTTTGCAGCTTAACCATGAATCCCCTGAGACATTTGTTTCTCTGATATCTGCTTCTTCAGCAACCAAACTCTAAGAGTGTCCTTAGTTGAATGATACACAATGATTGGACCGCTTTGTTCTTTTGGAACATCAACTTTGGTACCTGCATTCTCATTAGGAGTTTGTATACTTTGACATGGGTTAGAGATATCAATTATAGAAGCACGTGGGGGTTCACAGTTGGCTTTACTTGTGTCAGAGGTGGCCTGAGGGGATGATTCACTTGTCTTAGTTGGCAAACGTTTCCTTTTATAGAAAATCTTAAGTTCGGGCTTAAGTGATGTATCATCCTTTGCAATTTCCTCCCTAGTAGTCTTCGTAGAATCAGAGACTATCCTAGTTAAAGGGCACTCGTTTCCTACAAGAGTAAAAGTTCTACCAGTGGGGCGCCAAACTTTACCAAAGGGTTTGATTTTAGCTATCCACTGGGACTTAATTCTAGCACGGGAGTTTACCTCATCAAGTAATTTCTTGACACAAGCATCATGATTTGCCGTAAAGACACATTTTCTACATGTTTTACAAGTAGCATATTTAATGTCTGAATAATTCCTAGATGATTGATCGATGCTCCTAGAAGATGGCATGCTACGGTTAGCAGTGTTGGGTAATCTAGAAGGCATCTGACTAGGTTGGACATTGTTATCTCTTGCATGTGTCTTTTGCTTAGCTTCCCCAAGACCAGATTTATGGCAAACGTCATTTGAACTAGTTCTAGACGTGGTCTTGGTATCTTTAGGGAAACTAGAGGCAATCATATGATTTGGTCTTGCTAAAGCTGGAGTGATCACATTGGGCCTAGTTGCTGGAGTGACTGGTCTAATAAGATGAACCAAATCAACTTGGGAGGCAAACCGCGGTCTCGAGGATTGTGGTCGCTCGGATCTAAATGCAGTAGGTTGTCTGACAATCGGTTGTCTGACGAACTGATTTGTAGGCGGTTTCCCCAAGATTGATGGTTTTTCAAGCTTAGTGTCCACACTAGGTCCTTTACTTTTCCTTAACTCGTTTTTCAACGCAGCTATAGCAAAAACCTTTTCCTGTAATTGGGCCTTTAATGTTTCATTTTCTTTGAGCACGTTATCTTGGGATGCCAGCTTAGATTCAAGCAGTTGAATTTGTTTCAAAAGATTATCCTTTTCAGCTTTAGAATCTAGAACAGTTTGATCCAATTTTCTTTCAAGAACAACGTTTGACTTTTCAAGTTTTTCAAAGTATGTTTCAAATTTGTCCGTTTTCTTAGAAAATTCAAGTTTGGCATCCTCAAGATCTTTAGATTGCCGAGCTACGATCGTTTCGAGCTCTTTAATCATAGAATCAGAATCAGTTAACGAGGCAGTTATAAAGCATTTATCATGATGAACTGTAGCATTTTGAACACTTTCTCCCCCATTATGACTCACATCGGATGAATCATAAGTGGTATTTCTATCACTCTTGTCCATCCCATGTTTGTCATAATTAGGTTCAGAATGCTCAATATGCGGCATGTCATCAGCATATACATCATAAACCACATTACATTGTACCATGTTTGCAGGCTCTGCGTCATAAATGGGTAAGGTGTCATCAAGAGAAATCTCGTGAACATTCCCTGACGTGCCACTGGCATCATGTTGTCCTCCTGATTCTGTGCTCGTGCCATCGTTAGGCTCCAAGTTGTCAACCGTATGACCATTATCCTCTTGCATCTGCGTCATTGATTCTTGCCCTCCATTAACATACACTTGCTGAAGTTGTGATCTTTGATATATCGAAGACGAGACCGATGACATGAGTTTCAAAATCGTATCACGGAAAACTCAATTGTCAGCTCAAGAAATTTTTGTCGACTCAACCGTTTGATAAAACAAATCGGAATCCAATACTCCCTTGATTCGGAACTTTTGGATTGATCCGGAAGATCACCTTGATTCGGAACTTTTGGATTGATCCGGAACTTATTGGTTCGGAAGTTCTTGGTTCGGAACTTTGGCTTGATCCGGAACTTCTTGACTCGGAAGTTCTTGGTTCGGAAGTTTTGCTTGATCCGGAACTTCTTGACTCGGAAGTTCTTGATTCGGAACTTTGGCTTGATCCGGAACTTCTTGACTCGGAAGTTCTTGGTTCGGAACTTTGGCTTGATCCGGAACTTCTTGACTCGGAAGTTCTTGGTTCGGAAGTTTTGCTTGATCCGGAACTTCTTGACTCGGAAGTTCTTGATCCGGAACTCCTTGATCCGGAACTCCTTGATCCGGAACTTCTTGATCCGGAACTTTTGCTGAATGAACAGAAGATTGTTCCGATGAACAGTCGAACAGTAACAATGAAGATTAAGCCCGGATTTTGACCAAATAACCCAAAAAGTTTTGTGCTTTCGACTAAAATAAGTAACAACTAATACTTATCCACTAATCCCAATCACAAAAATACCAAAAACACTAAGAATCAAGATGGTTTTTCTTAAAGAACACTAATACAAACTTTTTATGATTTAAGCATGATTAAATCAAAACCCACCAAAATCAAAAAGAAATAAAACAAGAATAAACCAAACTAACCAAGGCTCTGATACCAATTGAAGGTCTACGAGATTAATGGCCTATTCTATGTTATGGATTTGGTGGATTTAGATGGTTGATTGATTGATTAATAAAGAAGAAATGAAGGAATTAGATGAGGGATTAGAGAGAGAAAGGAGAGAAGGGAGAGAATTGTAGAGAGAGAAAGAAAAGATGATAAATGATTAAGTGTAAATGTGAATCAACAACCCCCTCCTAACATGCTAGGAGGGGTTATATATAGCCCACCCTACATGTGGGCTATATGGACCATACATAAAGTAAATAGATCACGAGCCCATTACATAATTATCGTTGGAGCGACCGATCCTTCATAAATACGTAAAACGTATTTCCAACAACCATGTAGGTGATTTTACACATTTGCGACTAGCGTTAGGACAACCTGGTCATAAAGCTGCTAAGTGTAGGACAAGAGGATTAGTTACTAGAAATAGTACCCCTGGAGTTGTGATATGTTTTAGCCGTGGTGAGGAAGGGCACAGACAAGGTAATTGTCCAAGGAAAGGAAATTGACACGATAGGAATGCTACCGCTCCAGCTTACGTTTGAATGATGTTGAAAAACCTTAAGGTCTGAACGTTGCAAATGGTATATTCTTATTTAATGTTCTTAATGTTAGTACATTGTTTGATTTCAGATCAGATAGAAACTATAGAAATGTAAAGATTCAGTTGTTTTATCAATGGAGAATTAGTAAGATTGACAATTAACTATGATGTGGAGTTAACCGATGGAAAGGTTGCTAGTATTAGTTCTATACTAAGAGTGTGTTCCTTGAATTTAGGAAGGTAGGTGTTTAGTATCGACTTGATGCTCAAAGAGTTGGAATATTTGGATGAAGTTTATTAGTATAAATTGGTTAGTGGTGTGAAGTGCTGATGCTTGAGATTAGACTAATCTTCACCATAAATTGATAGTTGTTGGTTTAGATGTTGCTTCGAAGCTGAGTGTTAACTGTGAGAGGTGATGAGTGAACTTTCCGTTAGGGAAGTATATTTTGTTTGGAAACAAGGAAGTATGTGGGAAGAGGGATGTGATGTATTTCTAGCTCAGGTAATTAGTGATAGGGTAGTGAGGAGAAGCTGGGAGATATGTTAATGACTCGAGAGTATTCTGAAGTTTTCCTGAAGTTTTGTAGAGTTGTTACCGCCTCATGAAGTGGAGTTAGAGTCGATTGAGTGTTGTAAGCGATAGGTGTAGTGCTTCTGTGTTTTGTTGAATAGTATTTGTATGCCTTATCATTTGGCACCGTCAGAGTGGAATGAGTTATCCGGTCAACTGCGAGTGATGGATAAGGGATGTATTAGATTAGGTTTCGTTGCAATGGCAATCGTTTGTGTTGTTTGTCAAGAAGGATGGACTGTTTCGGATGTGTATTGATTACTGAGAGCTTAACAAATTGACAGTCAAGAATCGATATTCATTACCAAAGATTGAGTTGATTGACCAGTTGTCTGGATCCAGTGTGTACTCAAAGATCGCTTTGATTTCTGGTTATCATTAACTGAGAGTTAAGGAGGAATATATTCATATAGTTGTTTTTCGTACTTGATGTGGTTACTTTAAGTTTCAAGTGATGTTTTTGGAATGGACGAACGCGTCTGCCATATTCATGGACTGGGTGAACCTTGTGTGTAAGATGTGCTAGGATGAGTTAGTCATTGTATCTATTGATGATATTCTATATTATTCCAAGAGGAAAGGAGGAACATAAGTAGCATATGAGGATAAATTTTGGGATGGTTGGAAAAAGAGAAACTGTATGTAAAGTTTCCTATGTGTGAGTGTTAGTTGAATTATTTGCGTTTTCTAACGCAGTTGTTTGACAACAAAGTATTCGTGAAGATCTTACCAAGATTGAAACGTTTAAGGATTTGTCGGTACCAACGACACCGACGGAAATCTGTTAATTCCTTGGTCTAAGCTAGGAATAATCGGAGGTTTATCGAAATGTTTTCACTGATTGTTAAACCAATGATTAAAGCTGACTAAGAAGAATTGGATGTATGAGTCCCACTTATACATCTAAATTTTAAGTTTCGAGATATGATCCTTATCAGATGGGGAAGATGTATTCTGAACACTGAAGGGTAGGTTGTGTTCTGCACCGATGTTGTCATTGTTGAAAGGATCTGAAGTATTCATAGTTTGTAGTTTGCTGTGATGCGTCTCATAAGGGTTATGTAGTTGTGGTGTTTGCTTCAAGATTGTAGAAAATATTACTTGTATGGAATCAAGAGTGTAATAATAAAGGATCATAGAAGTTTGCTCCATAGTTAATTTCTTGGGATGATAAAGGAGATGAGTAGAGGATTATCAGTTATATATTTTAAGTATTTGAGTATGTTGATTGTTATGACTGTGAGTGATTATAACTATGAGATTCGCTGCCATCCGGGGAAGGCGAATGTGGTAGCTGATGCACTTATCAGGAAGAAAAAGGAAAAAGCTTCTAAGGTTTGAGTTTTGGTAATGACAAAAGTGTGGACTTGATAGAAAGGATTTTGTTGTAAAGCCAAGTTAAACGTGGTATATTGAGCACTCATAACATATCTAAGTTGAGCAAGTGAGACTTAGTGATGAAGGAATCTCACAAGTCAAGTAATCGATACGTTTTGGTTTGGGTAAAGGTGAAAGTTGAGTTGAGTACTGTGTTATACAGAGAATGGGCAGAGTGAAAGAACGATTCGAACATCGAACGGTATACTTGTGCGTGTGTGATTGACATAGGAATTGTTGGAATTTTTATATGACGATGATTATCATGCTAGTAGTATGGTTGTACTATTGATGGTACATAAAGAACTTCAATTTGTGAAGGGTAAAGATCGTGAGTTATGGACGTAAGTCATGTTTTTGGTGCATTGCAGAGATGTAGGTGGAATTGAATGACTGAACTAGAAGTGAGATTGGAAAATATTGATAAGATTGTATAGGTTAAGGACCGTTTATTAGTAACAAGGAGTTGCCCGAAGAGTTATGTTGGCTTTCGAAGAAACCGATGGAGTTTGAAATTGGGAAACGTGGCTATGCATAAGGTGTCGTTATGAAGGGTGAAATTTTTTTGGGGAACAACAAGGAAGGAATACAACTTGAAGATAAGTTGCTTTTCATAGAAAGAGAACTATGAAGAGTTCTTATGAGGTCGAAACATAGTAAGGATTATATTATAAAGATACAATAATTCCAGGAGTGGAATCTGAAATTGTGAAGGAAGCATGAGGATTTCTTTAAGGAAAAGATTTCTCTTTTGTTATGGAGGTATGGAATGTGAGTATAAGAGGGGCCGAGCGCCAGAGCGTCGCTCTCTTTTAGAAGGGTAGGATGTGACAACCCAAACCCGAGGTCATTTATTTAATATTATATAATATTATTTTACGGTGAATTTTTTGATGAGTTGAATGATATGACGATTGATAGTTTTATTTAAATCCGACGTTGGAAGTCTTATTTTTATCTGTTTACTAATAGTAAGGATTATTAGTGACCACGATATCGACGGATGCCCGAGATTTTATGTTTTATCATTTGTTGTCTCGATGTTTATATTTTGGACGTTTTTATTTTAAGTTCGTACTAAGTCGAACCGGGATCATATTATCATCATATTTTGAGTGTGTTTTAACTTTTGAAAAGTATTTTTACGAAACCCGAGCCTCGTAAATATTTTCAAAATTGACAATTTATATTTTCTACCCTCACAACTATTTAAATGCATTTTGGACCAAAACTATCACAAATTGGTAAAACAAGCCCCTCCACCACCATATATAAGGTGATTCTCCCACCTAACTTCACACACACAACATGTGTACTCAAAAATCTCTTTCATCTCTCTCTTTTCTCTTGATGCCGAGACCACCACCACCTAAACACCACTCCATCTCAAATTTTACTATGATCTATCCAAA
The DNA here is from genome assembly GCA_025667525.1 of Glebionis coronaria. Lineage (NCBI taxonomy): Eukaryota > Viridiplantae > Streptophyta > Magnoliopsida > Asterales > Asteraceae > Glebionis > Glebionis coronaria. The sequence goes on from CM046876.1 coordinate 354,912,299, forward strand.
ATCAAATCAAGACCACCTCATAAAATTCAATTGTGCATCTAATGGTATAAATTTTATACTCATGCAAGAACTTTTATTTTTTTGATACGATCCATGCTTGTTTGATCTATTTCTATTGTGTGGGTGTGTTGTTAGTAGTGTTATAATTGATTTTTTGTATTGCATGTATGGATTTTTGAGTGGGTAAGTTTTTGAATAGTTATTCAAGGGTGTTATGGGTTAGATGATATGTTTGTGATGATATTAGGATGATTTTAGGCATATGAGATTGATTAAAATTGGTTGAAAATTGATTTAACATGATTTTTAAAGTTGTGTTTTAGATCAGTAGGTTCAAGCCCATTTTTGGGTACCTTACTGTTTAAAAATGAACAAACTACTAAGATGATGTAGTAGATAATTCTTTTAGCTTCGCTTTGATATAGGGTAGAGCTTCTAGCTCCAAAAACGAGCGTGAAGTTATGATGATTTGATTATTCGTGTACCGGGAGACGAGTATCGACACAATCTGAAGTTGTTGTCGATACTTGGATCGAATCTCGGGGACTATAAAATGAGTTGTAAAAATGGTCAATGACTGATGTTTGGTTCTAAACTTAGGGTTGTGGGTCTATTTTTAAACTCAAGTGTCGGATTTGTAAACGGGATTGTTTAGAATGGTCAAAATGGTTGTATGAGTCGGTGACGTAAAACTGTCCGGTTTTTGTAGTTCAAAGATGTGTCGGGTAGGGAACTTTAAAAGTAAAATCTTTTGATGGGCTTATAACACGTCTTTCTATATATAGTAATTTATATCTCTGATTAGTATCATAAGTATTTTACGTGTTTAAGTGGGGTAAATGAGCTTGTACATTTGGTGTGTACCGGCAGATTTTTATCGAAAGAATTCACTAATAAAGTAAACATATAGAATGAAGTAATAGTATATCACTTGTATTGTTTTTCTTCGGGGTGTCGTACTATTATGATTTTGAGTTTGATGTTATTAAGTATGGATTTTATATGAGTTTATTATTGATGAACGCGCCTTATTTGATAGGTTGCGGTTTTTGTGTTTATCGGGCATCAACTATCGTCGAAGATCGTCTTGCTACTACTATTACTCAAGGTGAGTCTATAGCCTCGCTTTTTATTATGTTGTAAATTATTTTAACCCGCGAGGGGGATACATGATATTTGAAAGTAAAATGAACACAAGTCATGAGTAATTGTTGGACCCGAATGTTGCCTTTGTTGCCTTTGTTGATTTGAATTGTATAAGTACCTAAATTGCCAAAGTCCCTAAATTCATGAGTCATTAACTATCTTCTGACTTGATGTTGTGAGTTGGGAATAGCCGCTTATTCTAATGATAGTACTATTGGGCTGACAACCCTATCTGAGACCAGGGCTTTACGCTGAGTACCCTCTGGGAAGGATAATTTTACGAGAATGAGAATTGGTATTATTGCAATTGATACCCTATTAGGGGCACTGGAATTCATCTAGTCATGCCGGCTTTAGGCGTGGGTGACTATGTTAAGGGGTCGGTGTCATGAGCTTAATACAATTTAATAGCTATTGCTATATACCAGAATGCCTGATCAATAGATTGTGACGACAATTCTATTAAATAATTATGATTGATTTTTCTCTTGTGTTCAAATGATGATTTGGAAAACCTATAGACTCGCTCAACCGTTGTGTTGATGATTTTAAGCATGTATTTCAGGTGATTGAAGTTGATGAACTTCGGAGCTTGCTGGAGAAGGATTGCGGGTTGCTTTTGTGGTGATTGGTCTAAAATAGATTTCTTTCCCTTTTGTCATAAAAATAATAATATACGGTCATGTACTTTGGTAAATTGTTATTGATTGAATGAAATCTTTGGGGGACCTAAATTTTACTCCGATATTTCTAAAAAAATTTTACTTGGGATCGAAATTTTTAGACAATGGTTAAATTATATCATTTTATATTTCAAATGTATCATTTTGAGATTGTTCAAAGTGTCTTGTTTAACGATTTTTATATTTAGCACCCAAATGTGTATTTACGCTGCGCAATGTAATTTGGGGGTGTTAAAAAAATCATGGCGTCTTCCCATTGTTTATAGTTAACATGATGACACAGTTCTTATGTGACTTGGTCTCAGACCCCTGAGATCCTTTAGGCCCTTGGGTAGTGGGGGTTACGACCACAGCCTTATACCAGAACTCCCTGAGATATTCATGGTAGAAGACTGAGGGGGGTTTTAGTAAAAGCATCAGCCCAATCACAGTTTTTCAAAAATTTACAAATTGGTTTGTAGGCTGATACACTACTAGGGTAATTGATATTTCCCTCATAGTTGTTTCCTTCAAAATGAACACCCTCATTGGTGAGATGCTCAGCCTGAGGGGCATATTTTATAGCTTTGGACATTGCCATTAAAGTTAATTGTTTTGAAGATTTGAAGAAAGGACAATGGCACTTTGTGGAAATCATATCAAGACTTGTTTCTTGTTATAATACAACAAGGTTCACCAAGTGACCTAATGCAAACTTTTGCCTTATAAAAAGGATCAAGAGTTATAAACAATAAGTAACTTTGATTGTTTGTGCTATATAAAAATAAAACAAGTGATCAATGTGATTGCCTTTTTGCAAGAAACTTTTTCTGGAAACAACGTTTGAACACACACAATTTTTCTCTGAGAGAAAATTTTGGCAGAGTAAGATTGCTAAATTCTTTGTGTGTGTGTTTGTTTTTATTGAGGGGTATTTATAGGCTCGGATGTGAAATAGAGTTTTATTTGTTATAATTTCTTTTCACGTCCGCATTGAATGAAAGTGTACAAGTGGTCCCCCTATTTTCTTGGCAACTGTTTCGTTACTGCAGAGATAACGCTTTTGCAGAGATGACGTGGGGTCACGTGCATTTGAAAGGACATTTTTACAATGGATTTTGCTAGAAAAAGGGTAAGCATTTAATTCTTAGTGGGATACTTGACATTGGGTGACCCCTTGACTGGTTTATGACAATTTATTGAAGGAATATATGTTCCTTATTTAATATTGTGAATCACCAACCAAGGACATTAAGTAACTAAATCCTTAGAGCATTTAGTTACTTCATTTAATGTACCTTAGTGTCAAGGGGGGACAATAAGATATATTTACTCAGAGAGAGGATCAAGAATATACATCATACTGAATCCATTGTCATCAGGGAGCCTGATTAATCAATATTCAGCATACCAAGTTCAGCTTTCAGTCTAGTGAACTTTGGTTCATACAAAGGTTTGGTAAACATATCAGCTAGCTGATATTCAGTGGGGATGAAATGTAATTCAGTATCTCCTTTAAGATGTGGTCCCTGAGGAAATGATATCTTATGTCTATGTTTTTAGTCCTTGAGTGTAGGACTGGATTATTTGAAATGGCAATCGCACTGGTGTTGTCACTAAAGATAGGGAATACTTTGTATTCCATATTATAGTCCCTGAGTTGACTTTTCATCCAAAGGATGTTTGCACAACAACCAGCAGCTGCCACGTACTCAGCCTCAATAGAGGACATTACGACTGACTGTTGTTTCTTTGCACTCCAACATACTAGCTTGCCACCTAGGAATTGACATGCACCTGGGGTACTTTTTCTATCCATATTGCAGCCAGCATAGTCGGAGTCTGAGTATCCTTTAAGATCGAAGCCTGAGCAACGAGGATACCATAGACCTAGTGAAGGAGTACCCTTTAGGTACCTGAAGATTCGTTTAACAGCAGTAAGATGTGATTCTTTGGGATCAGCCTGATATCTTACACATAGAATTGTTGAGAACTGAATATCAGGCCTGGTTGCAGTTAGGTACATTAATGATCCAATCATTCCCCTGAATAAGGTTTGATTGACTGATTTACTAGTGAGATCAGGACCTAAGTTGTTGGGGGGAACCATGGGAGTCTTTACTGAAGCACACTCAGAGATATCATATTTCTTAAGTATTTCTCTGGTGTATTTTTTTTGACAGACTGAGATCCCTTTGTCCCCCTGTTTGATTTGTAGTCCAAGAAAATATGTTAATTCACCCATCATACTCATTTTAAATTTCTTTGTCATAAGTTTTTCAAACTTTCTACAAAGGTTATAGTTAGTAGATCTGAATATGATGTCATCAACATATATCTGAACTAGTAGAACATCCTCCTTGGTTCTGAAGATAAACAAGGTGTTGTCTATCTTCCCCCTGAAAAATTTGTTCATTATCAGGAAGGTAGAGAGAGTTTCATACCATGCCCTTGGTGCTTGTTTCAGTCCATAAAGGGCTTTGTCAAGTTTACAAACATGGTTTGGGAACTCAGAACTCTCAAAACCAGGAGGCTAAGCAACATAAACTTCTTCAGTGATCTTTCCATTCAGGAAGGCACTTTTTACATCCATTTGGAAAACTTTGAAGTTCATGTAAGTAGCATAGGCGAGGAAGATCCTGATGGCTTCCATTCTTGCTACAGGGGCGAAGGTTTTTTCATAGTCGATCCCTTCAAGTTGACCACACCCCTAAACAACAAGCATAGCTTTGTTTTTAATGACAATTCCATCTTCATCAGTCTTGTTTTTAAATACCCATTTTGTACCAAGAGCTGATTTACCTTCAGGGAGAGGAACAAGTTTCCACACTTTGTTCCTGAGGAATTGATTGAGCTCTTCTTGCATGGCCTCAACCTACCCTGGATGTGTCAGGGCCTCTGAAACCTTTTTGGGTTCAATTTCAGAGAGAAAGTCTGCAAACAGACATTCATGGGCTGAGGCAGCAGAGAGTTTAGCAGCCTGACTGCGTGTGAGCATCCCCTCAGACACATCACCAATTATATTTACAAGCTCTATGTGTTGTTGTCTTGACCATCTGTCCTGAGAACATGGATTAGAGCTTGTTGATAGCCGATGATTATCAGGGACTGGCGGTTCAGTACATGGTACTGGGACATCACCTCTTTTTGAATGATTTTTAGTAACAGGAGGATCGATATATTCATCACCTGTCCCTTCAGTGTTCCCATAGATGAGTGAATCATTTGATTCTTCAGCTTGAGAAGTGATAACTTCAGGGACATGTTAAGGTGTGATTAAATTATCGATTGACCTATTGTGAGGTGATATATGAAAGGATATATCAGCATCAGTTTGATACTTCTTTGAGGGACAATGTTCATACTCATCAGGAGGATATCTTGATAAGTCATTGATCCCGATCTCTTCCATTGATTGATTTGTGAAGTTAATGGCATCCATACTTTCATCAAAGGTGACATGAAATGAATCCTCAACTTGTTGTCTCCTTGTATTAAAGACCCTGAAGGCTTTTCAGACAAAAGAGTATCCAAGAAAGTATCCATCATCAGCTTTGGCATCAAATTTACCAAGATGGTCCTTTTGATTGTGAATGAACACAGGACATCCAAACACATGAAAGTAGCTGATATCTGGAATCCTTTCCCTGAATATTTCATAAGGAGACTTATCATGTCGTTTGACAATAATACATCTATTCTGAATATAGCAAGCTATTTTCACAGCCTCGGTCCAGAAGTGTTTTGAAAGATTAGATCCATTGAGCATGGTTCGAGCAGCTTTAATGAGAGTTCTATTCTTCCTTTCAGCCACACCATTTTGTTCAGGTGTAGGGAGAAGAGAAGTTCTAAGAAATTCCTTTCTCATCACAAAAGCTCTCAAGCTCATGGTTCCTGAATTCTGTTCCATTATCAGTTCGTATTTGTTTAACTTTAGTATCATTTTGATTTTCTACTTGCCTGATAAATGACATTATGAAATCAGGAGCTTGACTCTTCTTTTTCAGGAAGTATACCCAAGTGTATCTAGAGTATTCATCAACAATCACAAGGGTATATTTCTCATGATTTATAGACATTGGACTAACAGGCCCAAATAAGTCCATATGAAGAAGATGAAGACACTTCCTGATAGAAAAGTTTTGTTTTGGCTTGAAAGAAGCTCTCTTGTGTTTACCTTTTTCACAGGCTGAACAAGGTTTGTCTTTTGAATAACAAGAGATGGTAAGCCAAGAACTTTGTTTTGTTTTGCAAGTTTATTCATGTCTTCGAAATTGAGATATGACAGTCTCTTATGCCAAAGCCAATTGACAGAGTCTGAGGCTTTAGCAAAGAAACATGCTCCTGAATGTGTTACAGATGACATGTCTAGGACATATACATCATTTCTTCTTGGAGTAGTCAACACAATTTCTTTGTTAGCATTGAAGATTGTTCCTTGCTTATCATCAAACTGAACGATGTACTTAGCATCACACAGTTGGCTGATATTGATGAGATTGTACTTCAGACCATTTACAAACGCCACTTTTGAGAAAACTATTCCACCACATTTAATTGAACCATATCCCTCGGTAACATTAAGATGAGTTATCACCGAATACTACCTTAGGACCTGGTTGCTCCACGTATTTGTGCAGATAACTTTTGACCCATGTCATACTTCTTGAACACCCACTGTCTAAGTACCAGACAAGCCCCTTGAAGTGTTTCTGCACAAATAACGAGGTGGGTTAGTTTCTCTTGTGAGCCCACTTTTTAGTAGGCTCTTTGGCTCGAAAATCATGACGTCTTTCACCTCGTTTGAAGTACTCAAACTCCGCATGATCTGATATAGAATGAACATTGCTTCCACATGTTTTGTAGCTTAGTCCGACTGAGGATTCAGTACTTTGAGATGACTCGGCTAGCATCCCCCTTCTGACCATGATTATCCTATTATGTCTCGAGGTAGTATTGCTTCCACAAATCTCACACTCAAGGTAGTATACATAATCATCAGGTCTATGATCAGGGATGCCACAATGTGTACGTGGTGGGTAAGGCTTAGCCTTGGATTTTCTGATTTGTTGTGAGGCGGGCCCATAGTTGTAAGGCTGAGCATTGTATCTTTTAGCATTTCTAATAGAAGCCATGTGCATATCATGGTCTGTTGTCCTGTGATCTTCACTTTTACATTTCATGCAATATAGAACGCTAAAGCAGTTGTTAGTGGTGTGATTTGTATAGTGACATGGCTCACAGGAAGGTTTCTTTGTTTTAACTTTCTTAGAAGACTCAGGTTTAGTTTTGTTACTTGTTTATGATTCAGGCTGTGAAGACACAGATGTTTCACCCTGAGTTTTAGAGGCTGAGTTCAGCTTCTCTTCCATGAAAAGTTGGAATAATTTACTTAACTCCTCTTGATTTACAATAGGATAGAGTTGACTGAGTGTGCAAGAGTCCCTGGGGGAGAGATAGGTTTGGTTGTTTTCTCAGTGACAGTTCCTGACTCAGTGTGATTTGGTATCACTTTTGAGTCAGGCTTTGTATGTTCAATACAGCCTAACCCATCTCCTCCTCTAGGTGAGTGTTCTTAATAAGATAATGGAATTAGTTCAGAACATGGACTTGCCCCTTGGATATTTTTCAAAGGAGGTAGAGGAGTTTGAATGTCTTCAGCAACACTAGGTGTTTCAGTGTTACTAAATTTATCAGTCTCTTCATTAAGACCAAGTTTTTCATTAATAGCCTGAGATTCAGGAATTAATATTTTTCCAGTATCAAAGTTAGGCAACACACTCTCAGGATTTGATCTCTCAACCCAGTCTTTCGACTTAGGAATCATTTCATGATCAAACCCTACTAAGGCAAGAAGAAATGCTTTTTCACTCATTTCCTTAGTAGGTGCTTTTTCAGTGAGTTGTCGTGCCCCAAGATTATTCTTCTTTTGGGCCGGAATTTGACTGTTTATACACTAAGAAGCTAAGGTAGAGCTATTTGTCCATTTCTCATTGATGCGTTTTTCTTCCTTAAGTTGTTATTGAAGAGCATGATTGATTTTAGTAAGTTCAGTGTTATGAAGTTGACAACTTACAGCTTCAAGTTTGGCTTGTTTTAAAATCAATAAATCTTCTCTACATTTGTTTAATTCAAAAACAAGTTTATTATATTTTGAAAGAAGATTCAATCTCTACTCTTCAACGAACGATAGGTCAATCTTTATATACTTAAGGAATTTTTGCCAATCAGATTCTTCATCCATAGAGAGAAGCATGTTTACCTTTCTCATAGTGATGTCAATCCATTCTCTATTTCGAGCATGATTCTTTCCAACTGATAGTTCATCATTAGCTAGAGCCATTAACACTTGATATTTGACTTCCTCCTCTTCTGAGGACAAGTCTTCATCATCCCAATCAAAGGTTTCAGCTACTAGCCCTTTGGCTTTATTCTGAGCAGGCTTTTGAGTCTGAGTAACTGTAGGTTCAGCTTCCAAGAGTGCAAGTTTTGCTTTAACCTTTTTATACTCAGACCTATAGTCCTTCTCAATTTTCTTACTATTTTGAAAACTTTGGTTAATTGGAGAAGCCTGAATTAGTTTTGGTGTAAACTTGGGTTGAAAATTGTCATTCCCTGATGAATAATTTTGATTTTTATAAGAGGCCAATGGAGTTTTTGAAAGACTATATTTTGCAAAATGCCCAGTTTTACCACATCGGTAGCAATCTACTCCCTCAGTAGATTGGTTACCAGCAAATCTAGTTCTTTTGATATAGCGTTTGGTATTTGCCAACATGGCCCTTTCATGATATTCCCTGTTTAGATCCCTTATGTATTCAGCACTAGATCTTTCATCAACCTCATCATCTGAGGTTTCCTGAAAATCTTGAACAATTGCATTTGAGTAAAAAACAGTTGTAATGGGGCCATGATCAATTTGGGTAGGTTTGGCTGAGGTGTCTGTTATTAAGGCCTTCTTGGACTCAGGATATCTTCTATGTCTGCAAGATCCTGAGTCTGTATGTGATTAGCATTTCTCAATCCTTGAGAAAAACCAAGCCATTTTTCAGGGAGACTGTTCACAAACCAACATTGATTTCATGCTTAGACAGTTTCACCCCGTCATTCGTTAGCTCATTGAGCAAGGTCTTATACCTGGTGTAAGTCTGAGGAAGTGTTTCAGATGGTTTGGCCCTGAAAGTGTTATATTCTAACTTCAGGTCCATGATCCTGTTTTCCTTAGTGTCGGATGGTCCTTCGAAACTAAAAACAAGATCTGTCCAAGTCTCTTTGGCCGTCTCACATTCAATGACAGTCTCCATAATATCGTCAGGATGACAAGATATTATGATGCTTTTGAGACGTTGGTCTTGATTGACCCCTCTCCTTTCATCGTCAGACCATTGGTTTTCAGGTTTGTCATCACCAGCTGTTGTTTTTGGTTTGAATGGACCATTCTTAATACAAGTAATGTAATAAGGTTCCATTCCCATCAAATAACATAGCATTCTTTTCTTCTATTTGTTAAATCTTTCAACTTCTAACTTAGGAGCGTTAACAGAGTAACTCGCTCCCTTTTTGTTAACAAGTTGGGGTACATTAATTTTAGCCATGATGGATCAAGGTTTTAAAAACTTTGAGACGATGGTTACAAAGTTTTATAATCCTACCGCTCTGATACCACTTGTAGTTCCCTTGGAATTAGTGTTATACTCAAGAATACTAAGTATAGTCCTAACCCATGGTTAAGTAATGCAATAAGCTTAATACAAGTAAAGTAAATAACACAAAGGTTTTTCAGCGTTTAACTCTTAGCTTTATTAAAGAATTATACCCTATTGTATACGAATCTATAATAGGGATTGAATAGACAATGTGTGGTTTTGTGATCTCCTCACTAACAAGCTAGTCCAATCCTAACGATTGTTAAGCTTGACGATTCTATCAGCAAGAGTTTAGAACTCAAGTGTTTGATCGTATTTGGAGGAGAGAAAACTTTGTTTGTGAATGACTAAAGCATTAAGTGCACAAACTTATTTTCTCTCCTTTTACAAGCATCCTATTTATAGAAGGAAGTTTGGATAGAAGACAAAGAATTGCCCATGTGCAATTCTTGTCTTATTGGTACAGTGTAGTATCTTGTCTTAGCCTATTCTAAGTAGTAAGACGTAAGTCCTTTTACACTTGTCAGTACCCTATCTATCCCAAAAGGGTAAGTCACGCTAATTGTGTGATGTACTCCATCTTGTCACAATTCAACTTATCCCGCCTTTACTTCAGTCTTGGAGAATGCTTGTTTTCTTCAGGGAGATCGTATGGGGTTCAGTGAGTCTATTGCCACAACTCACTGAACCCATCACCTTCTTCTTCGTCATAGAAGTCATTCATTAAGCTTCGCCTCTCTGAATGCTCGAGTTTTTCTTTTAGACTCAGTCTAGGAACTCGAAGGCAACTCACTGAGTAACTGTTCACTCAGTGACTTTGTTATGCTCAAAGGTTAATACTTTACTTAGGCTGATTGTTATTCAAATCCATTAGTAAGGTCATTTGGTACTGAATTGACCTAACATGGTGGCTAATGCTTTAAGCAAGAAATCAGGCATGATTGATGCCCTAGAAGAAGAAATTATTCATGATCTTGAGCGTTTAGACATTGAGCTTTTTGTACGTGGACAACATGGTTACTGGGCTAATCTGAGAGTTGAGCCAGACTTAATTTCTCGGATCAAGGCAGCTCTGAAGGACGACGGTGAGATATGGGCGATTATTCAGAATATCGATCAGCACACTGAATTCCGTATAGATGATGATGGAATTGTATGACAGGGTACCAAGTTATGTGTTCTAGAAGATCTTACAATTAGAGAGGCCTTATTGACTGAGGCTCACAGCTCTCCATTTTCTATTCATCAAGGTTCCACAAAAATGTATCATGACCTCAAGCAACATTTTAGGTGGAGTGATATGAACCAAGATGTTTCTACTTTCGCTTCTAGATGTCTGACCTGCCAGCAGGTTAAGATAGAACATCAGCGAGCTAGTGGTTTACTACAACCATCAGAGATTCCCGAATGGAAGTGGGACAAGATCTCCATGGATTTTGTTACCGGACTACCACAGACTCAAAGGAAACATGATGCCATCTGAGTCGTTGTCGATCGTTTGACCAATCTCCACATTTTCTTCCAATCCGCAAGGATTACCCAGTTAGCAAATTGGCAGAAATATTCCAGCAGGAGATCGTACGACTACACGGTACTTCATCAAATATCATATCAGATAGAGATCCACGATTTACGTCTCGTTTCTTGAGAGATTTGTAGAAAGCTTGGGCACCAGACTCTGGCTTAGCACAACTTTCCATCCTCAGACTGACGGTCAGTCAGAGCGTACTATTCAGACCTTGGAAGACATGTTACGTGCTTGTGCGTTAGAGTGGACAGGAAATTAGGATGACTACATATGTTTGGTTGAGTTTGCTTACAACAACTGTTGGCATGCAAGTATCAAGTGTGCACCCTTCGAGATGTTTCATGGCAGAAAGTGTCGTGCTCCGATCTGATGAGATCAGGTTAGTGAACGAATCATTGAGGGTCCAGAGATGTTAGAGGTGACCAATGAAAAGGTCGCCATTGCCAAGGAGAAGCTTTAGGAAGCTCGTGCTCGTCAGAAGATTTATGTTGACAAACATCACAGATCATTAGAATTCCATCTTGGTGACCTTGTATTCTTGAAAGTATCATACGCACGTGGAGTCAAGCATTTTGGTATTAAGGGCAAGCTCAGTCCTTGTTTCATCGGACCGTTCGAAATCCTCGATCGTGTCGGTGATGTATCGTATCGTTTGGCTTTATCTCCTCAGCAATCGCATGTTCACAACGTGTTCCACGTATCTTTACTCAAAGGTTACAATTATCATCATCTGCGCATTGTTACGTATCCACTCGATCAGATTCGTGAGGATCTATCCTATGTTGAGGAACCCGAGGTAGTTCTAGAACGTCAGGATCGGGTCATGAGGAGAAAGACTATTCAATTTGTCATGATCCTTTGGAGGGACCCTCCCGAGCGGGAAGCCACTTGGGAAACTGAGGAGTCTATCCAGACTTATTATCCTTCTTTTCGTCTATAATTCGGGTATGTCCTTTTCAGCTTATTATATCTCTAATTCGAGGATGAATTATTCTTTTTAGAGGGGAAGAGTTGTAAAACCCGCATAAAATACATGAAGACATTATATACACGAAAACATCGATTAGTTAAAACTTTATAATTTATTAAGACACGACAAGTATCATGAACATTAAATGAATAACGACAAGTATTACGTATATTATTTATTTAATGACAAGTATTTACGTATGATAAATTATGCACGACAAGACTTAACACGAATTTAAAACACGAATATGTCATGAATATCAACTCACGGGAATTAAATAAAACAGGAAATATAAGTTAAGGGGTGTTTTATGGTCGGCTAGAAAAGAAAGAACCAAAAGGGCCCAAGCCCGGCCCGTTAAGTAATTACTAGTAACAAAACCACTCCTAGGAAATTCATTTACCAATTTTACAAAAATTAAAAAGAAACCCTAGGTTGCTTTGGGTGGAGCCGCCGGCCAAGAAACAAGGTCAAGGGAGAAACTTTTTTTATCTTTTGTTAGATCATAAGTTTGTGTTCGGGTTATTCATCCGTGAATCTTAAGCAATTCGGTTTCCCTTAATCATATTTTTCCTTCATTATTATTATTTGATTTATGAATCCATTAATTACAAGAGCACATGATATGATTAATTTAAAAACAATATTAAAGTATGGTTTTTGGTTGGTTTGGACACGGAAATCGAGAGCTTAAAGCTCTTGGTAGGGAATTAAATCTAACAGCCGCCGGCCATGTTGGCTCGGTGGCTGGGTTATATGGTCGGCCGCGAGGCAGCAGACCCCACAAGGGGGTGTTTGTGCAGTTAGTGGCAACTGAGAGCCCTAGGCTCTCGGTGGTAATTATTGTATCGCAAGTGGGAACCGGCTACAGCCGGTGGAAACACCACTCGGTAGTGGGTAAATCCACAGCCGGTGGCAGTCCCGGCTGGTCAGTGGCAGGGCCACGTCGCCGGTGGGGCTCGGGTGGTGTTTGTTTGTTTGCTTTGATATTCGTGCAACCGAATCACTAGGACTCGGTGGGCTTGTTAGGGGGCTCGGCTAAACCAAATACACAAGGGTGTGTTTGTTTTTGAATTTTGTTAAGTTAATTTTGAACTTATAATAATTAATTTATTCAATTATTCATGAAATAAAACATGGCACCATTTATTAAATTCATTAAGGACTTAGCCTAATTAATTAATTACATATTAAACCATGGTCTAATTAAATTAATTAATGTGTAATTTAATTATACAATTATCAAGTTTAAGGTAAAGTTTATTAAAATATAAATCATGCTTTATTATTAATTAATAAGCACTTTATAAATCATGTTATATTATTTATTAATAATTATTATGTTTACTAAAGTATTAAATTGTATAAATTTTACTATATTACCATTTATTGAATCATGACTTATAAAATATGTTCATTAAGCCTCAGCTTATATAATATGCTTATTAAACAAGCTTATTGCTATTTATGGAAACTTTCTATTTTTACAAACTTACTATTTATGAAAATTTACTATTTTTGGAAACTTACTATATATGGAAACTTACTATTTTTGGAAATTTGCTATATTTGGAAACCTGCTATTTTTGAAAAGTTACTACATATAGAAACCCGCTATTTTTAGAAAGTTACTATTTATGTAACATCAAGTATAATAACACATGAAACATGAAATACGTTAATCAAGAACACATGAAACACTAAGAAAGACATGATAAAACCGGAAAAAGTAAAACAAGTCAAGAACAAGTAAAGTAAACTAAGAACCAGTCAGTTATGCATGAAAATACAACTCATACACGTCCTTTATTATGTAGCACTCGTGAATTCGGAGTATTTACTTTCCGCCTTTCATCTTCATTCGTTACTGGACATAAGGTACGGATATTCTTTCCTTCAGTAAGGACATTCTCTTTCTATGCATGATTAGGATTCCCCGTTTGCTGGCATCTGTTTTCCCCAGTTTACATGTCATAAAACTTTCATTGTTTGCCATGCTATCATTTTAAACTACCTGAGCTATATACATGCATGACCATGTCCACCTAGTTATGGAGGTACCATAACCATGACACTTGAGGCACCGGTGTCATGACTCTTCTACGACGAGAGTGATTTCTCGCGACGTCCCTTCAGTTTATTTGGCCATTATTATTATTATTATCATGTGGGGCGTATGGGTGCATCCTAGTACATGATTTGTAGGTTTACAAGGTGATTGTGGTGTGTGCTCTACATCCATCACATTGGAGCTGATCCCTCCACCCAGACTTATATAATTAGAGGTCACCCCTCTAGTTGCATGACGAGGTCACCCCTCTATGTATTCATGTACGTTGATATATATCATGACCTATATGAGCTCTTTGGCATTTAAATTACATTTGCATGTATAAATATAAGACTTTCAGTTATAAACCAGTTTATAAAACATGTTTCAGGTTTCTAGGACTTACACATATTCCGCTGCATTTCATATCATTTGCTTATATTTCAGTTATTCTATTTCATGTCATTATATCCGTTCACTGAGCATATTGCTCAGCCATATTTTCTTTCCATGTCTCATACGGCAGGTACACAGGGACGAACTTGAGCATTGAGAGTAGGTGCATAGGATGGAAGCTACCTTAGACTTCTTTTCCTTTTTGCATTTTATATACTAATGCTTGGTTGGACAATGTTTAGTCCCTTAGCCTACTTCATTTACATTATGCATGTGAGCTTATGTTTGGGGGCCGATGTTTGTTTTTGGCTTTCCTTTATGGTCATTTATGTTTTTAAGACATATTACCTTGCATGCTTTGATGACACGCCATAATTATCATGTAATGGTCTTCTTGTCAAAGTGGGTCGTATACAGTATGAAAAAGGGAGATTTCCGCTGGACAAAAGAGGCAGAAGAGGCCTTCGAACAAATCAAAAAGCATTTGCCGAATATTCCCATGCTGGTCGCACCGCGACCTAAGTAATAATTGATTGATTATTTATCCATCACACATGGAGCGATTAGCGCAGTGCTAATGACAGACAGAATTTCCGTTCTCACTCTAGTTTATTTTGTGAGTAGAACATTGCAAGGGCCAGAATTGAATTACCCTCCGATGGAAAAGTTAGTCTTGGCATTGGTTTATGCTGCAAAAAGATTATGCTGTTACTTCCAGGCGCATCCTATTGTAGTGATCACAGATCAGCCGATTAAGCACATAATATCGAAGCCGGAAGTTGCGGGAAGACCACAGAAGTGGAGCGTCATATTAGGAGAACACAATATTTTGTATAGACCACGTATGACAGTCAAAGGGAAAATCCTGCCAGATTTCATCATAAAAAAACCAAATGAAGAGACTACGATCGCCCCAAAAGTTGAGGAACCCCAGGAGCCATAGATCTTGTTTACGGATGGGTCCTCGTGCACTGACGGTTCGGGGGCCGGCCTCATACTGACAAACCCGAAAGGTATGGAGTTCACTTACACTTTACGCTTTGAGTTCACAGCCACAAACGATGAGGTTGAGTATGAGGCATTAATCGCGGGTCTAAGAATAGCCGCTCGCATGGGTGTACGCAACCTAGAGGCATACTGATAACGACCTAATTGTACATATTCAACCTATCATTATAATGCCACTTTGTAGTATAAATAAGAGCTTCTGATACTTAATATGTTGTGTTTTATATGCAGATATAAAGTTTGAAGGAGCAAAGTGAAGATATACAAAGAAGGGGCCTCAATATGCAATAAAGCCAAAGATATTAAAAGAATATTCTGAATCATCCAGAAGTGCGGCGCACAAAGTTAGACGTGCGGCGCACATTCTCATCTCCAAAGTACGGCGCACTTGAAGAGAAGTGCGGCGCACATTTGACCCCAGACAACACTATAAATAGAGGCCATTTCCAATCATTTTACACACACCTCTCTCTCAATACTCCATAGCTCGAGTATTTTAGTCCTTTTAGTAAATTTTTATTATTATCCACTTTTGGGAGATACTTGTAACGAGAGTATTCCACTCTTCGATTCTTGGAGGAACGATACAATCGTGACACTTGTGTACTCGTATATTCAATCCAATCTAAGTATGATGTTCCCTTACTCTTTTCCAATTGTTATTTTGATTACTATGTTAGGCTAAGCTATTTGTGAATATGTGGGTATGTGACTATAATTAGTGATGATGCTATAATATGATCCTTTATAAATGATTTCAAGCTAATGTTGTAGAACCATTTTACCTCCTAGTTCTACAAACCATATTTTATCTAAGTTGATTTGTTACGATAGTTTGGCGTTGAGAAACACAAATTGTTATAATAAGTTTTCTAGAACTTGTCTATGGTCATGAATCTTTGGTTGGAGAAATCCGCTTAGAAACTTGATAAAATATTGAACTTGTTGGCAACTTGTTTTGAGCTTAGTCGCTTAAATAAACATAAGTCTTGAATCAACCCAAGTGAATTGTGTCAACGCCGTTTTGACGAAAAAGGATATTCACACTTTACCTACATAAACATATCTCGATCATTATTATCATCATCACGAATTTATACGAACTATCCCAGATTAGTCATACTTGTTATTATTGATATTACTTCAACTATTTATTTCTTTAATTATTATCTTGATTACCAAAACGAAACTAAGTCTCAGCGAACGATCCTGGCTTACCACTACAAAGCTATATTACGAACGAAAGGGTATACTTGCCCGTGTTTGTCTTCTAGTCCCTTGTTTTGTCTAAACCTTTTAATATAAATTTTAGACTTGCAAACGAACATCACATACGTTGACTCGCAGTTGGTAGCAAACCATATCTTAGGAGAGTACGAAGCCAAAAAGAGGACAATATGGTCCAATACCTAGAGAAAACTAAATCACTCATTGAAGGCTTTAGCAAGTTCACCATACGGAAAATTCCGAGGGGTGAAAACAAAAAAGAAGATGTGCAGAGCAAGATTGCGTCCACTAGCTTCGCTCACTTATCAAAACATGTATTGGTGGAAATCCTTAAAGATTAGTCAATTGCAGAAAAGGAAGTCTCTACGGTCTAGATGAAGAGGGTCCTACATGGATGACCCCAATCATCGAGTATTTGACCAATGAGACCCTCCATGATGATGAAAAGGAAGCACAACGCATTAAACAGAAATCACACCAGTTTGAGGTCCGTGATGGAATCCTCTACAAACGATCATTTTTACATCCCTGGCTACGATGCGTGAGACCACGTCAAGCCATTTACGTGATCAGTGAAATTCATGAAAGGTCGTGTAGTATGCATGTAGGACCTAGGTCTATTGTAGCAAGAGCTTTGCGAACAGGGTACTATTGGCTAACTATGCACAAGGACGCAAGAAACCTAATCCTTAGATGCAATGACTGCCAGGTCCATAGGCCAGTACTGCGTCGACCACAATAAGAGTTGACACCTATTATGTCCCCATGGCCGATCTACAAATGGAGAATTGACATTGCTGGTCCTTTCCCCGTGGCGGTCGGGGGCGTCAAATTCTTAATAAAAGCCATGGATTACTTCACTCGATGGATCGAAGCTAAAGCAGTAGCAACTATCACATGCAAGCGGGTAAAAAAATTTGTTTGGAAAAATATTGTATGTCGTTTTGGTTTGCCAGGGGAGATAGTCTCTGACAATGGGAAGCAGTTCGCGGATAACCCATTCAAAAATTGGTGTGCGGCGTTGAACATCACACAAGGATTTACATCAGTCAAACATCCACAGACCAATGGGTTAGTAGAACGAGCTAATAGAAGCCTGGGGGAAGGAATTAAGGTGGCTTGGATGGAAGAAGTGCTAAGTGGGTATACGAGTTACCCAATGTCCTATGGGCGCACAGGATAATGATTAGAACAACTAATGGGGATACTCCATTCGCGTTAGCCTATGGTACAGAAGCAGTAATCCCAATAGAGATTAGAATGCCAATAATCCGTACTGCGGAAGTGGACGTCATCACGAATGACGAAGAGCTACGGATCAATTTGGATTTGCTAGAAGAAAAAAGGGAGTTGCCAACAATCAATGAAGCCAGAGCTAAGTCAAATATGAAAGGGTACTATGATGCTAAGGACAGAGGAGTGTGTTTCAAACCAGGTGATTTTGTTTATCGTGTGAACGAAGCAAGTCGCGTGGAAAACACAAGAAAGCTCGGACCAAAGTGCGAAGGACCGTACGAGGTGACGGAAGCTCTGGGAAAAGGCGCGTACAAGTTACGTGACATGGATGGTCGTGACTTAGGCCGTAAATGGAACATTTTCAATCTTAAGAAATGCTATCTCTAAGGCCCTAGCCTCCGCATGGATAATCATTAGCTGTAGTCAGCCCCAATAAATATCCATGTAATTTTTTCTTAATTCTTTATTAGGTCTTTTATGTTTCAAAAACTTGCAAGTATTAATAAAACGCCACGGTTCCTAACTAGCTCCGCGACCCATTCCCTCTTCAATGGTTATTGTTTTTTCATTTATATTAGTTAATTATTCCTAGTTAATCAATTATGTTAATGCAAGTGATGCCTAAAAACATTATTAGTGTTAACTAATCTTTCTTAGTTTTGATAACGACAAAGTAAAAAGACATTTACCATCAAAGACAATAGTAAGACGAATTATTTAACAAACACTATCATCAAGGTAATAATCATTTAAGTATTGCACAAACATATCTTAATCATGTTTAGTGATCATAAAAAGTGATTAGCCTTAAAACTAACATTTTGTCAAATATGACAAAATATTTTAATAAACTTTCTTTTCAAGAAAATATTTTATTAAAATGGAAAATGTAAATTTGAATATGGCATATTCCAAATGCCATAGGAATATCCTTTGAAGGTAAAACTTACCTTAGATATTACTTCCCCACTAAAGGACAAAAAGGAGCGGAGTCTACTACCCGCGGTTCCTTAAATAGGCCTATGTTTATCAATAAGGAACCGCAGTGACAAATAAGGAACCGTAGGCAGATAGCCATCGGCTATTGTCTCCTATAAATAGTGGATCAAATCTGCATTTTCCATGAACCTTTTTAGACATTCTTTTTACCTCTTTTCTCTTTTCTATATCCTAATCCTTAGTAAATGATAACTTAATGTGTTAAGTATGTTTACTTATGATTATCCTCTTGATCCCCTTCTTTACTTGTCCAAAGAGAAGATCACTCACACATTTGTGATGTGATTAAAGATGAATCCTTGATGAAGATCAACCTATTTTAGGTCTAGTCATGTTCATCATTTTTATTTGAGTCTTGTGTAGATCTAATGGATCTTGTGTAGATCCAATGTATTTGTGGATGAAGGATCGATGTTTTCTAAGGATTAGACATTGTTGGATTATACTATTGATATGGATGATAAATGGAAGAACTTAGAGAGAGAAAGAAGAGAGAGAAAGGAGAGGATGATTAAGAAGAAAGATGAAATGTGATTATGTGTTATGAAAGTGTTCAACAACAAACAACAACCCCTCCTAACATGCTAGGAGGGGGGTTTATATAGCCTACCCTACATGTGGGCTATATGGGCTATATTGGATCACGAGCCCAATATCATTGGAGTGACCGATCCTTTCTAAATACGTAAAAACGTATTTCCAACAATCTCCCCCAAAGGGAGGTCACTCCGAGTTACAATGCCCTAAATAGTCTATAGCTCGTGATCTATGCTAATAATGATGTGACCGAGACTTTCCTTGGAAAAACGTATTTCCAACAATCTCCCCCAAAGGGAGGTCACACCATTTTACAAAATCTTAAACCTAGCATACTATGCTTGAGTCTTCGATCTTGTTCTTATGAATATGCTTGATGTGATCTTTGACTTCAGCCTTGAGCATGTTTCCTTGCCTTGATCTTGTGCATTCATCACTTGTGATATTCGCCTCTTCGTGACTTCATGTTCCACATACTTATACCTTTATAATTCTTGAAAGCTTCAGAGTTTGATACAGCGGAATACTTGACCTTCAGACTTTCTTGAATTCGATGAAGTACTGAGTGTATGTAGTATAAGCATGTGGTGACGACTTCTTCTGGATTGTACACCGCAATGTCACCTTCTTGTTATGCTGCATAAGACGGTTAGCAACAAACCATATACACGGATGAAATGGCCTTGAACATTTCATTCTAATTCGGTAGCATTTTACCTCCAGCCGGTGAAGACCGTTGGACGATATTAAATATCGTACTTGTGGCAGGTAGTTTCAATAAAGAACCTCCTTGACAAGATTTCGCGGGTAAACCCGTTCTCTTTACTCGACCATCCAAAGCTGACTGCGAACGTAAAGAGTGAATCATTTGGATAATAATATCCGCATGATTTGAAGCCGTCAATTCATGTTCCTGGAACAAGTGAAATTCAATTAAGAACCGCACCATCGTTGCTTTCCAGTTGTCACGAGCTTGATTCGTATAGAATCTTGCAAGTTACCTACCAAGTGCTGTTTGAGGTTAACACTAGAAGGATTTCCACTCATCACTGTTAACACTAAGGTATCACTCTGAGTGTTCTGGCAAGATCACTAAGATATTGCGTAGAGGCCTGGAACGTGTTTAAATTCATTTAAGAATTAAACCTCTGTTGCTTTCCAGTTATCACAAGTTTAATTCATAAAGAATCGCACATGTCACCTACCATGAGCTTTTTGATATTCGCTCAAGAAGGATTTCCATCTTCATTGTAAATACTTTCGTATTACTCGGATGTTCAGGCAAGATCATGAAGATTTTGCGTAGGACTCTTAAGATCTTTCTTACTTTTTCACAGTGTGTGAAGAAGCAAGGAATTGTGAAAGTGTGTCCTAATGAGATATATGATGATCTCAAATGGCTCTAGACTCGATCGTGCATTTTGGATTTTAGTGATCAGAGGCTGGAGAGGAGTGCCACCTTTTCAATACCAATTTATTCGGGGTGAATAAATCAATAGATAACGTGTTATCTCCGTGTGATTAAAACAAATATCTTTTAAGAGATATCTGAGTTAGCTGGGATGGGTTGTGCCTTGCATCACTGGGTCCATGATGTCTTTCTTCAATATCAAGAATCATTAAACAATGATCTTAATAGCATATGTATTGACCCGGTTTCTGCCTAAGTTGTAAGGAGGGCTTCTTTCTTTACACCCTTTATCTTTACAATTCTTTTTCATTCTTTAACCCCTTCAATGCTTACCAATACATCATCACTAGCACCTTGTTGTGATTGTTCCAGTGCTAACTTAAGTACTTGGTCGGCATTCAGCTACGTTCACAATCTTTCTCCATTTTTCCTAAGGACTACTATTTCTAGCTATGGAATGTCCTTGGGAAGATTCCTCTGGTTCTAGAGAAATCATTGGACTTTAACCTATCCTACCATCCTTATGTCACCACAATCTTCATCGTCGTGAATAGAGATGTTTTGGGTAAGTGTATGTCACCATGAAATCCATTTTGAAGTGCAAATCCATTTTGCTTCCCCTTAACATATGCCACGATATCCGAAAACATTTTGCACATGTCGGGATGAGCTATCACGTTAAGTCAAACCATTTATGATTGATCATATCCTATATTAAATCACATTTTCTCCCCCATATTAAAAATATTAACCCAATCGATGTTTTTAATATCAATTGATTTAATAGCATTTTAAGAAAATTTGGGAAGAAAAATGCAAATCCAATTATCTTCATGAATTACACAAGCTCTCCCTCAAATTAATGAGGGTGTGCTGAAACGTAAATTAAATACCTTTTAACCACAAGTGTAAGGTATTTATCACGTGCAAAGATCATATATGATAATGAATTCACAAGATTAGCAATTTACGAGGTAGGACCTGAATGATGGAGAACATCATATGAAATATTCACATCGTTCTTGTTCGCGAATGTTGGTCACCTCGTCACGTCTGAAGTTATCTCTTGACTCCATGTGTATGATTGATATCGTTGTCTTGACACCAATATGTGAACTTGGCACTCTCGGCATCAAGGATTCTGAATGCTGGACAATTGCTCCCCCTCAATTGTTGACCCGTGTTCTATTGAAAGAGCTGTAGTCGCGGTTTGAGTAGTCGCATCGTCGAGTATGTAGATATCAATTGTAAATTGCTACGGTTGGTGGAGATGATAACTTCATAAAACAAGATTTCTCTTGTTTTAACAAATAAATGCACTGACACGTACATATATTCGTGTTAGATTGTGTTATTACGTAAATACAATCCCTTACATGGTTATAAAGTAAACCATGCCCGAGAAAATTAATTCCCGTTGTTGAGTCGAAGCTTTCCGGTGAAATGCTTGACTTGAGTATGAAAAACGGGTTACTATCTGAAATAATAGCAAACCATTTTGAGCATGTTTTAAAACATTTGAACTTCTGCTCGAACTTTATTTAGAACCCCGTGTCATTATTGAATGACATTTCTAGTATCGTAAATATTATCGATTCCAGAAGACATGCTCTTTTTATCAAAACATTTTTGAACACACAATTTTTTAAAGATTTAGAAAAACCTTTTGAGAAATTCTCGAAAAATTGTGTTCAAAGTTTTGAAAACCAATTACTTGAGCTTAAGATGTTGAATATCTTACAAAACGAGCTCAAGTCCGAGAAGTTGTAAACTTCCCGTTGTTAAGGATAAGTTTATCATCGGCGATAAACTTTCCTTTTAACTGAAGAACGAGTCCTAAGTTTACATTTACTTAGAAGTCGTTTTCATGAGCTTGAAAAACTTTGAATGTTTTAACGAAAAGCTCATTACCGAGAAAGATGTATTTCTCGTTATGAGGAAAAGTTCTCTTATTTAAAAGATACACTTTCCTTTCTGAGCTTAAAACTTGGAATGTCTTAATACAAGCTCATGACCGAGAAAATTTAATTTCCCGTTACGAGGATAAGTTATCTTTAAAGATAAGCTTTCCTAAAATAGAATTCTGGGGCATAATCTGAAATATAACTATACGCCATTGTGCATGAGCTTAAAAACTTGGAATGTTTTTAATATAAGCTCATGCCCGAGAAAAATTACTTTCTCGTTGTGAGGATAAGTTTATCATCAGCGATAAACTTTCCTTTATTTGAAGAACGGGTCATCATCTGATATTTAATGAAGAGCCTTATACACGAGCTTAAAACCTTTGAATGGTTTTAGGATAAGCTCGTGTCCAAGAAAACTTAATTTCTTGTTAAGAGGGTAAGTTATCGTTGCGTAGATAAACTTCCCTGTCTCTGGAGTCCGGGTCATCGTCTGTCATTTAACGAGGAGCCATAGTGCATGAGCTTAAAAACTTGGAATGTTTTAATATAAGCTCATGCCCGAGAAAAATGAATTTCTCATTGTTAGGATAAGTTTACCATCGGCGATAAACTTTCCTTTCTTTGAAGATCGAGTTATAGTCTGTGATGTGACTATAAGTCCTTTGTTAAGCTTAACCATGAATCCCCTGAGACACTTGTTTCTCCGATATCTGCTTCTTCAGTAACCAAACTCTGAGAGTGTCCTTAGTTGAACCGTATACAATGATTGGACCGCTTCGTTCTTTTGGAACACCAACTTTGGGACCTGCATTCTCATTAGGATTTTGCATGCTTTGACATGGGTTAGCGATATCAATTATAGAAGCACGTGGGGGTTCACAATTGGCTTTACTTGTGTCAGAGGTGACCTGAGTAGATGATTCACTTATCTTAGTTGGCAAACATTTCCTTTTATAGAAAACTTTAAGTTCAGGCTTAAGTGATGTATCATCTTTTTCAATTTCCTCCCTAGCAGTCTTAGAAGAATCGGAGATTATCCTAGTTAAAGGGCACTCGTTTCCTACAAGAGTGAAAGTTCTACCAGTGAGGCGCCACATTTTACCAACGGGTTTGATTTTAGCAACCCACTGGGATTTAAGTCTAGCACGGGAGTTCACCTCATTAAGCAATTTCTTGATACAGGAATCATGATTTGCCGTAAAGACACATTTTCTACATGTTTTACAAGTAGCATATTTAATGTCCGAGTAAGATCTAGAATTCCTAGATGATTGATTGATGCTCCTAGGATGTGACATGCTACGGTTAGTAGTGTTGGGTAAACTAGAAGACATCTGACTAGGTTTGAAATTCCTATCTCTTACTTGTGTCTTTTGCTTAGCTTCCCTTAGACCAAATGTATGACGAACGTCATTTGAACTAGTTCGAGACGTATTATTTGGACTATGTCTAGGGAAATTAGAGGCAATCATGTGATTAGGTCTTGCAAAAGCTGTTTTAGTCACATTGGGCCTAGATGGTGGAGTGACTGTTCTAGAAAGATGAACCATATCAACTTGGGAGACAAACCGCGGTCTCGAGGATTGTGATCGCTCGGATCTAAATGCAGTAGGTTGTCTGATGGATGGTTGTCTGACGAACTGATTTGTAGGCGGTTTCCCCAAGATTGATGGTTTTTCAAGGTTAGTGTCCACACTAGTTCCTCTATTTTTCCTTAACTCATTTTTCAACGCAGCTATAGCAAAAACCTTTTCCTGTACTTGAGCCTTTAACGTCTCATTCTCTTTGAGCAGTTCATCTTGGGATGCCAACTTAGATTCTAGCAGTTGAATTTGTTTCAAAAGATTATCCTTTTCAGCTTTAGAATCTAAAACTTTTTGATCCAATTTTCTTTCAAGAACAACGTTTGACTTTTCAAGTTTTTCAAAGTATGTTTCAAATTTGTCCGTTTTCTTAGAAAATTCAAGTTTGGCATCCTCAAGATCTTTTGATTGTTGAGCTACAATCGTTTCGAGCTCTCTAATCTTAGAATCATAAGCAGTCAAAAGACAATTATCATGATGTTTAGCATTTTGAACACTTTCTCCCCCATTATGACTCACATCGGATGAATCAGAAGTGGTATTTATGTCACTCTTTTCCATCCCATGGTTGTCATAATTAGGTTCAGAATGCTCAATATGCGGCATGGCATCAGCATATACATCATAAACAACATTACATTGTACCATGTTTGCAGGCTCTTCGTCATAAACGGGTGAGGTTACATCAAAAGAGATCTCGTGAACATTTCCTGACGTGCCACTGGTATCATGTTGTCCTCCTGATTCCGTGCTCTTACCATCGTTATGGTCCAAGTTGTCAACCGTATGACCATTCTCCTCTTGCATTTGCGTCATTGATTCTTGCACTCCATTATCATACGCTTGCTGAAGTTGTGATCGTTGATAAATCGAAGACGAGACCGATGTCATGAGTTTCAAAATTGTATCACGGAAAACTCGAAGCTCGGTATGTGTATCTCGAAGAAATGATTGACAAATCACTGAACTTTCAGGTTTGATGATATTGAATTCGAGGAAAGGCGTGAGTTGTGTCACAAGAGTCTTATATGCAAGTGCCGATGCAGAGTGATTGAAGTTGTCATTGTTGAGTTGCTCGGCGAGTTGGCTCAAAGTGGTGAATATTGAGTCGATGAATATATGACGATCTTGACCAAAGATTGTCATAAATTCGCTCCCTCCTTGAATCCGTGAAAGAGTAACTAGATGACACTGAAGCATTTGAAATGAAGTGATGCCACTTTTTCTAACTTTGGTTTGCATTGAATGCGATTCTCCCTCAAGAGATATTGAAGTCAACGAATCCATTGAAGTTCAATGAAAAATAAAGGAAGAATTACTTATCGATGAAAAATTCGTCTTCACTTACAAATACCTGATCTAAAACTCGTCGGAAAAATAAGCTTTGTCACTTTATCACGTTACTTTGTCACGTAGTCACGTCACTTTTGTCTTCAAATCCGGCCACAAAAACTTTTAACCCGTCAAATATGTTACCGCTTTGGTTCTCTCGAAATACCCGCCTCAACACGATCTACGAAAACCAAAAAATAACGATTGACAAATATACAAAATTAACTTAGCTAAAAAAAATTAAATTTAAAATATTAAAAATATAAAAAGTTAACTTATCTTTAAAAAAAATTAACTTAATGAATCTCAAAAAGACACTCATAACCAGATTTTGAAACAAAGGCGTAAGTTTATATAGCCTGACGATGGAAAAGTTAATTTTCATGAGTGTAAAAATTAGGTAAAGTATTCAAAAACAAAGGCGAGAGTTAAGTTAAGTTAACTTTGATGCCTTACGCGGTTATGAATCTCAAAAAAATAAAAATAACTTAATGAATCTCAAAAACACGTGGCTAAAAATACTAAGTTAAGTTAACCAGACACTCATAACCACACTCATAACCAGACACGTCTTTTTAAAATGAAGCCCACTTGATCTAACGTGTCCCCAAAATATGCAATGATGCCAAAAAACGTGGCAAAAAATTAGGCAGTCAACATCCTTGTATAAAACACACACAGCCCTAAATAAACCAAATGTTACTCAGAAAAACCTAATCTCACACTCTCGTTTAATCCGCCCCTTTTCCTCTCACCTACTTAAAATGATCCAATCCCAATCTCTGATAGCCCCTAAAAAAAATCTTAATCCATCGGATTGAATAAACCTACAGTCGTCTCATTCCACAAATCATATGAGCCTATATGAATCAAGCTCGAATAATAAAAAAAACACGGCTTCAAGATCCAGTGAAGGATCTCGGGTAGGTTTGTAATTGTTGTTTTTATTTTAGGTTTTGAGTCAGTGATCGATGATGTTTGTTTATACGGAGGTCTTGCTGTTTGTGTGGGTCGATAGTTAAGTCGAGTCAAGGGTGAGAGATTTGAGTGGTATTTGAGGTCTTTCTGTTTGTTTGTGTTTAGTGTCGGTTTGATTTGAGTGGTATTTGGGTCGATAGGGGTCAGATGGTGGTTGATTATGTTTGTTGAGTGATTTGAGTGTCGAGGGGGTGTTTGCGACGGGGTGTTTTTAAAACTTTGCAAGTCTTTGTGAGTCGAGTGTGAGTCGAATAGATTTGGTTGGGGTTGAGGAGAGAGTAGAGTCGTGAGATTTGATTGTCGAATTGGTTTTGATCGAGAGAAGAGTGAGTGAGATTTTGTGTTCGAGGGTGTCGAGTCTGTGGATGTCTTTATGGGTTCGAGTAAGGTTGGGTGTTGGTTGAGTTTGTGTTTTGTTGAGTCGAGTGCTAAGGTTTTTAGAGATTTGTGTCTAAAAGGTTTGAGTCGAGTCCTGATTGTAAATCTTGAGACAGTTTGGAGTCCGAGTGTGATGTGTTCGAGTATTTCTTTGATAAAGTAAATCAGTGTGTGTCGAAGGAGTGTTTGTTTGAGTTTGTTAGTGTGATAACTTAGAAAGAAATAATCTTATCGCAATATTTTAAAAAACAGTCATCGCAATCTTCAACCATTCCATCGCAATACCCACACATCCCATCGTAATATTTTTCATTTCCATCGCAATATCAAAAAAAACTTTCCATCGCAATGTGACGAAAAAAAATTGGGCAGAGTTTCGTCTTACTTTACCTTAAACCCGTCGCAATCACGATCGTAAAAAGGCTATCGCAATCACGTCGGAATAAGGGAATCTGAAAAGATTGATCGCAAAGTAGAACCACTTAGTTATTGCGATCGAAATGTCAAAGCATCGGAAAAAAGGCAGCTTTCTATCGGAATGGGACGAAAAAATGAATGCATCGGAATAATCTATAAATCCTTTTCCGATAAACAGGACAGAAAAAAAAAGCCCAACAACAACTTTACCAGGGATAGACAGAAAGTGACAAAAGTTGATTAAAAAAAATTGATACTTTTGAATATAAAAACTTAAAACATTTTCAGACTAATAAACTTGGATCAGGACAAGACTAAAAATAACCAAAAATTAAAAAATTGATACTTTTTAGAAAATAAAAACTGATATTTTTTAAGAATATGAATATGAAAAAGAAAATTTCCGTGACCAAAGAAAATAAAAGAGAGAGAAATTTCCGTGACCAAGAAAAAATAAAATATAAAATAAGATGAACTTTAAAAGATAGAAAGAAAATAAAATTAAACTTTACCAAGTCAATAGATTAAAAAAGCGCTAATCTGAAGAATCAACCATGCTCTTGATACCAATTGAAGGATCGATGTTTTCTAAGGATTAGACATTGTTGGATTATACTATTGATATGGATGATAAATGGAAGAACTTAGAGAGAGAAAGAAGAGAGAGAAAGGAGAGGATGATTAAGAAGAAAGATGAAATGTGATTATCTGTTATGAAAGTGTTCAACAACAAACAACAACCCCTCCTAACATGCTAGGAGGGGGGTTTATATAGCCCACCCTACATGTGGGCTATATGGGCTATATTGGATCACGAGCCCAATATCATTGGAGTGACCGATCCTTTCTAAATACGTAAAAACGTATTTCCAACAATCTCCCCCAAAGGGAGGTCACTCCAAGTTACAATGTCCTAAATAGTCTATAGCTCGTGATCTATGCTAATAATGATGTGACCGAGACTTTCCTTGGAAAAACGTATTTCCAACAGTGGATACTTGGATTAGTGTTGTGTTGATCCAATGTATTAGTGAATACTTGGATTAGTCTTGTGTAAATCCATTGTATATGTGCATACTTGGATTTATCTTGTGTGGATCCAAGTTACATATGTACACTTGGATATGTTTTATTGAGTTGTAAGTTTTGTGTGTAAGTTCTCACTAAACTATAAAGTGATCTGTGTATGTGCCTTGTGAGTTCTCACTTAGCTTCAAAGTGAAGAGTTGTGAAGATTGGTTCTAGCTTTCGATTAGAACTCGACATCTAGCCTTGTGTCGGAAAAGAAGATGAGCGACGAAGATTGGTTCTAGCTTTCGATTAGAACTCGACATCTAGCCTTGTGTTAGAAAATGGTGAAGTAGGCGACGTGTGTAGATTGGTCCTAGCTAAGATTAGGTCTCGAAAATTAGCTTAGTGTCGGAAAATAATGTAAGCGACGTTGTAAGGTTTTCTCCGCCAAGAAGGTAGCTTGTGGATATAGTGGAAATCTCGAGTAAGGTTTACTCGAGGACTGGAGTAGGAATGAGGATAGAGCTTCACTGCCGAACCAATATAAATCTTGGTGTCGTTCTTTAGGTTGCTTCTTTCCTTACTCTTTACTTATATTTACATTCTTGCATTGCATTCAATTGTCACTTACATTTTAAATGCACTTAGAATTGAACCTAACCATTATGCAACTAGCTTTCAAGTAAAAGGTAGTTTTGTCACAAACCTAATTGAAATAATTTTTAATTAGGACATTAACCGAAGAGAAACTATTCACCCCCCCCCCCCCCCCCCCCCCTTTCTAGTTTCTACAAATTATTCATTATCTTCTTCCCACGGGTGTACATGTACCATTCGTTTCTATGTGAAATAACAGGATTGAGTGAGCCTAACAATTCAACTTGTCATATAAGAGGAATGCAACCCAACGACCACGAATCACGTATCCTTGATAGATACCTTATTTTCAAGACGTTGTAATAAGTTAAACATGTCGCACTACCAAGTGATGGACTTGTTAAAGACACACCGTGCATGTTTAGCAATATTAGTCAAATCTTGACCACTTATGATAAGTCGTGGCACGTCACGCATAATGATATATTTCATTCATGATTTCATAATGTAATAAACTATTCAATCAATACAAACTACTACGGATATCCGTGGGCCAAATGTTCTAACTTATAGTACATATGTTCCTGTTAACACACCACACGCGATGCACATAAAATAAAACAAAGAGTTTTAGCAAAAGGAAACTACTACGGTGGAACGTGCTCTGACAAAGTCTTCTTCCGCTCACTAATAGAGGTCGCAGTTGAGTTGTTGGCAGCAGATGCTTCTTCCAGAGCTATCGCCAAACCAACCTGGGTAGGAACTTACACGGAAAATCCATCGGACCGAGTTAGATGGGCAGATCTAGCTGTGGGAGTCCGACATACAATGCGGTTCTTTTTGTTAACACGAGCCTTGTTGGCATCTATCGCCTCACCCAATAACTTCTCCCCCTTTAGGGACCATGGGTCGTGGGGGGTGTCATCTGCATAAATGGGGATCCGTACCTACTGGAAACTTGGCTGCATGTCAACCTACCAGTCAGGAGCATCTTGGGAGCCAAAATCGCCATTTAGATGTAATATTTCCATAATTAAGTCCAGTGGCGCGTCCTTAAGGGCCTCTAGTTCAATTATCAATTGATACTGGGTGTCCTTAAGAGCAAGCATAGACCCGTTCATTGCTCGTTCAGCACCTGGTTTGAAGTATTTATGGCCCTCTACTGGCTTACCCTCTTGGGCATGTTTGATACCAGCTAGTAACCCCTCGTGCGTCCCTCGGTCTATGGCATCGGATATGACATTTGCAAAGGGAATGACCATTTCTAGGGAATCGGGCACCTTCATAACGGTAAGTCGTAGCCCGTTCCCAATGATCCACCTACGGCCTGTGATAGCTGTTAGCATATGAGGATATCATTCCTCGTCAAAATCAATGGCTAATGCATCCAATCGCAAGTCATGCTCCTCTAACTTCTCATCCACAAGCTTATCTTTCACGACTCTTGATTGAAGGACTTCTGTGATTATTACCTTTTATGAGGATTTGGAGCTTGTCACAGGCCAAGGTCAGAGCGGCTACTTCTTCTATCAAAGACTGGATAGATGAATCTGCAGCAGCTACCTGTGGGATATGACGGTGAATTTACATAATATAAAAGGCATATAAGTCTTATTCTACTTCTTTAAGGAAGGACGGGTACCTTGTCATTAGAAATCTTGAATTCGGCCTGTAACTCCGTCACATGAGTCTCAAAATTACTGGCGTGGCCGGCTTGTTCATTTATGGTAGCTTCCGCGGTTGCTAGTTGGGTGTGAAGAGAAGCGACGGTGGCCTTAGATGATTGTAAGGAAGCATCAGTTGTAGACAGTTGGCTCAACTTTTGATCTTGTTCCTCGATAACCTTTCTTGCTTGCTTATTTTTCTATCCGCACTCTCCAGTCGGAGGAGGGCCTCTTGGAATATTTCCTCAAACTTGTGCCTAATGCAACATGATGTGTGGTCGGCACGTTGAACTCCTCTAAGAGCTCATCGTGAGATAGCCGGTGTAGGGCGGCCGCATAAGCGGATGGCGTGACATGGTTAAAAAATTCTTAACAGGATCGCGGTGTCTCTAGCATGTCTTCCTCTGTGATACTCCATTGGGGACAGAAGACGCTTTGGGATGACTCTCCAGTGATAGGTTCTTGAGTACGGGTTGTTGGAGACGGCGACCTAGGTATGTCTTGAAAGACGTGTGAAGGCTCTTGATGGTGTGTCTCTTGAGTGGGCAACTTCTCCCTGACTTCTTCTTCTTGTGTCCTTGCGGCTTCAACATGGTTACCCCTACACATGCATAACAAGTTGCTATGGGTCAGTACGGCATGCGTACGACATGTGAGGTAGGATAAAAGGATACTTACGTAGCGCCTATGGCGAGCTTAGAGAACAGAGGTGGAGCAAAGGACACGGGGTTAGGATTCAAGAATAGAGTGGGTCCGCTCTTCTCTATATCTACAATTATGGCTGCTTCAGCGCTACCTCCGACCCCGTACTGCGGGTGATCTTTCCTTAGTCTCTTGAGTGGAGTGTTGAACTGGTCGTACTCGGCCACGGGAGTTTTTCTTTTCATGGTCTTACGATTCCTTGAGTGATGTGTGGTAGGTATGGTACTTGTATTCTCTTCACCTTCACTCTCAGCGGCCCCGTCCTCTACGAGTTCTTTAGATAGGTTAGGCACTGAAGCTGCACCAGCGCCTACGAACGTAGCTGCATCATCTTCCAACAATAGATTATCCCCATCCTCGTTAGCGAAATCCAGAGATTATTTTTCCACTTGAGATCTCCAAGGTCGGATTGGGGCTTGGGATGTGTGAATAGGGGATAGTGATGTTCTTCGTAGCTTCGAGTAGGGGTGGTTCATTTACCATTCTTGTTCGTTGGCTTTTGGTCACTTCCTGTGGGTTTCCCTGGCGTAGAAGTCCGAACAGGTTCATCTCCGTATACACATAAACAAAATAATTAGTATTTGTCGAAGCCGGATGTTCAAATATTGTGTTAAAAGGAATTTTACCCACCCTCATTGCGGCTGTTTACAAAGGTAGGGTATCGATCCGGATTCCCAAAGTAGTTATGACTAATTCCTACAAGGCATAAGAAGTATTTGGGCAACTTGTTGAACATCGTACGATGAGTCTCTAGGCTCCTAACATCATGCGAACTATATGTATCCGAGGTGGGGGGATAGTCAATGCCTAATCGGTATTTAAGCTCGAATGAGCGAGGGAAGACTGTTGCGCCAACGAAAAAGAGGCGGTTGAACCAGTTTTTAAGAGAGTCCATGGCTTTGTTGTAGCATTGGGGTACTAATAACTGTAAAATTATTTCTTTGAAGTATGTCTAATCGTTCTCGGTGTCTAATCGAATTGATTACTGGTTAAAAGTATGACTCAGTCGTCTTTTGGTGAAAAAGAAATAGATTGGCCGTTGTTGTAAAATAAAATTGCAAAACTTTAAAGTAAAAGGCAAGGTAAATAAAGCTATAAATGATTAAAAAGTAAATTACGAGAAATTAAAACGATTGACAAATAATAAAGAAACGATATTAAAAACAAATATTAGAACGAAACAATTAATAAAAATAAAACTAAACGAAGAAATTAACTTTCGACTGAAAAATAAAATTAACTAAATGAAAAAGGAGAAAATAAAACTAAGTGGGTACTTTAAAACTGAACGAGGCAAAAGCTAAAGCGGGTACTAAATAAAAGATAAAACTTAAACATTAGGAAAAAATACTAATACTAAAAATTGACGAAAAATTCAACTAAAAATACTTAACTTTCTTAAAATCGGAACAACATTCAGATTAAACTAAACAATTACGGAATAATACTTAATAATAAACAAGCTAGCAGGCAAGCAGCTGGAAGCAGCCAACAGGCACCTCAAATTGGCGCCAAAGTTGCTAAGCTACCAGGTAGGTAGGACAAAATCTTCGGAATATCTGTTTTTTCGGAATGTTGGGAAATTCATAACTTTCTTCGGAATGTTTATATGAGAATGAAATCTTCGGAATCTTATACTATTTCACAACTTTTTTTTTCGGAATAAATCTTTTCAGAACTTTCTTCGGAAAAATGATTTTCAGAGTTTTTACTTTTTCAGAGTTTTTGACTTTTTCAGAAAATTAACTAATTTTAGAGAAATCTTCGGGATATCAAACTTTTACACAGAAACTTAAGATTTTCGGAAAAACAAGTAATTCAGAGAAAACTAATTCAGAGAAAATATCTTCGGAATAAGGGGCATTCTTCGGAATGTCAAAACCCTTTTCCGAAGATCTTGAAATAAAGATAAACATATAACAGTAAAAACTAAAAATCAGAAAATAAGCTAAAAATAAGCTAAAATCAAATAAGCAATCTACCAAAACTTAATCTAAAACACTATTAAGAAAAACTAATTAAACCACAAATTAAAAACTTGAAAAACACTAATAAAACTAAAAATTAAAAATCAACTTTTTATAAAAATTAACTAATAAGCACTTATTTAAAAATAAGAAAAGCACACAATAAGCTATAAAATCAATAATCCAACACAATCAAAAACATAAAAACATAACAATTAATCAAATAAGCATAACAATAAGCACATAAACATAAAGATTAAATCAAAACAAGAAAGGTAGAATGAGAGATAAATGAAATACTTGATTAAAATTAAAGATTCAACAATAATTAAAGGTAAAATTAAAAGACTTACAAATTTAAGGTGCAAGACAAGGAACGTAAATTGACAAGAAATTAAATGACATGAAAATTAAATGTGGAAGAGCTATGTGTCAAATAGTCAACACCTCCTAATGTGTCATTAGGAGGGTATTTATAGGTGATTAGGGAGGTTAGCATGTGTTGCTCCTTTCTTTCTTCTCTCGTCTTTTCGTCTTTATAAATTCTTCAACTTTTTCGACTTTGTCTCGGGATTATTTGAACTCGTCTTATTATTTCTTCACTTATTAGACTTGAGTTCTTCGACTTCATTAAACTTCCATCTTTAGACGTTTTCTTCGATAAATCTTCAGAATAGGCCTTGGACTTCTGTTCTTTTTGCACTCTTGATCTTTTGACTTTGTCTTTTGTCTTTTTCTTCGATAAAAGCCCGTGTTTTCTTCCCTTTTCACATTTTCATCCTAAATCACAACAAAAACACAAACCACGCATAATTCCGACATTACGACATAAAATACACGTTTTGGCTTGGTTATTATTATAATTAAGTGGTAAAAGGATAAGTGTTTTCACACTTATTAAATCCCCTACATTTGACCATTGCAATGTCCTCATGCAATGCATTAATTACAAAGCAAGTTTTACATTTTCCATCATAATCAATCCACCTTGGCCTTTATTAAAGAGACAAAATATTTAAAGGAAGAAAACAAGTAAAAAGATCAAAAACTTACCTTAGGGTTTTGGAATTTCATGAATGATTATCATCCTCAAGTTTCACGTTCCCCATACCAAGCTTAAAAACGAGATCATTGTTATTATAAGTTAGCAAACTATCGCAAACTCATGTGGGCCAACTATTCACTTAGACCCCCTTATTCCTAGGTGTATCTCTTATATTTTATTGTTATCTTGAATGATCACGAGGATGCATTGTTTGACTTATTTCGATAGTTATTTAGGCCGAAAATAAAGTAGGACGATTTAATCAATAGTTAGCTAAAGGACAAAATCTTTTAAAACTGCTTCTCAGGACCTCATAAAGTTCATATCTTGGCATAACTCGCTTCACGATTTGAGAGCTTTCTCGGACCGATATTTGGCAGTGACTTCATACTTCAAATCTTGAGAGACGTTCATGAAATAATGGTCTTCTCTTCATAATCGGAATTTCTTCACTTGAAATTTTGAGAGATTCTTCATATTTGGACCACGACTTCTTCATTTTTCTACAATCTTTATTTGGGATTTTGATATACAACGATCCGCCTCCTTTTAGGACTTGGATCTATTTATCCTCATACCTTGTTAGGGCCTTTTTGGATAGACTTATCCATGATCTTTACGGGAGTATTTACTTTTCTTCGTGTGTCTCGATCCTTCATATTGATTTTTGATAAATGATTATGCACATCACTTGGGATCTTTAGCAACAAAATGTAGCCCTCATGCCTTGTTAGGGCCTTTTCGGACTCGCCAATCTTCGTATCCCGCTTCAATAAGTTATGTCTTGGCTATGAACTCTAATTAATACCGAGCAACTTTTAAACGATCTTGGGCTAGAAGCTAAGTAACTTTTCAAATCGTACAACCTTACTTATTGCAAATATATTTATAAACAAGCGATGAGAGAAAAAGCTTATAATCAACTCACATAAATTCACGAAAGAATACCAAACTTATAATTGACTCTATCATCTCTCGTTCTCCACAATTTAAAATCTCGAGGAATGAGACTCGTGGATGCCTAGCCAATTAAATCAAAGTTTTGGGTTTTCAAGTCATCTATAGGATCTTGCAAATTCATAGACTTTTTCAAGTTTAGAGATCGCATTTTAAAGTTCCCTTGATAAACGACTCTCTAGGATCAATTATAGGAACTTGCAAAAAGTTCTTGTTCTTAACCCGTAAGAGTTAAGACTTTCGCGTTTTAAAGTCCCCTATATAAAAGCCTAGCAAAACTTGACTTAAACACGTTAAGGATACTAGCTAGAGTAAACTTAGATAAGTAAACTCGGGTTGAGTCAAAAAATTCACAACGTTGAAAAATTAAAACCACTTTATTTAAAATTTATTCTAGCAACGAAATAAAATGACTATAACAAAGAACAAACTAATAGGCCAAAATAGATCAAAATTTTTTAAAAATGTCGAAAAATCAATTTTCCGGTTAAAATGAGGACAATTACAAGGAAAAGCCCACTTAACTTCGATAGAAGTCCCCCTACACTTAATATAAACATTTTCCTCAATGTTTAAGCATGTGGAAGTAACCTCCCCTACACTTAGGACATTGTGCACTTTGTTTAAATCTTGCTAAGGAAGGGACAACTAAAGTGATTCCTATTTTAATATTGAAGAATATAAAATAGAGAATCAAAAGAGTTTAGGATAGAACCGGGAAGACGGGTACACGGAATCACGGGTTGTCAAAAGTCATCAAGAATGGATCTTTGAAAGCTCGAATCCCTGCATATGATTAGAAAGAAGACAACAAACACATACTAGGGTCTCCCCTACACTTATTATAAAAACAAAGAAAAAGGATAGATACTCAGGTTGCCTCCCGAGAAGCGCTTGTTTTTGTTAACCGAGTCGTGAGCCTAACTCGACCTTGATTAGCATAGGAAGAAGCTTAAAGAACATCCACCGGGATCAAATACCCATGGTTTTCATCCATCAAGTAGCACAAGCTTAAGGCGAACAAGGCAAGCCAAAGAAGAGTAGGCAAGGTTCCCTTAAGCAGGTGTTGAGCACGGTGGTAGCAAGGGTGATGAGGTGCAAGCATATCTCTATAAGTTCCAAAAATCTTTCCTTTTATTTCATCAGATGGATATTGAGATGGCTTAAGAGTTGCAATTGTGGAAACCTTGGTTTCCTCGATCTTTTAGCTACTAGGAATGCATCATGTTCATATGATTAGATAATCAAAGCGGAATTAGAACATGACACATTAACAAGGTGTTTAGGGCACAAGACACATAAATTACTCAACGATTGTTCATTATATTAATAACAAACAACCACTAGACGTGTATGCATTGAATCCTACGTCTAGTCGACACACGCTTTAGGTTTACATTGTATATGAAAGTTATGAATAAACCTAATACCCTTGGTTCCTTTTATAGTGTAAGGATTAGGGTTTACAAGAGATAAGAATTAATAAACATGTAAATCTTCGATTCAAATAAACTAATATAGAATATATTCTGCATACTTATCTAAATAGAAGCTTCCAACAACACTTGTCAATGTTTCTGTCAATGCTTGGATTGTACATCACAATGCTTGGATTGCACTTGACAATGCTTGTCAATGTTGACTTCTGTCAATGCCTGATTTGCTCTTGACAACGCCTGGATTACACTTGTCAACGCTTAGACAAATGCCTTCATGTTTTCTTCGTTTTTGAGGTTCTGCCACATCAACTTTTTGACCCAACAATGTTCCCCTAGTTGATGTCGGCAAAACTCTTTGTGTGTCTCTTGTAAGTTGTACATCATCTTCAAATTGCTTCCCCTCAATTGTAGCATGTATGTCTTCCCCTTTTTGTCACGTCAACAGGGAAGTAAACAATGTATGCAATATTGAAGATTCTCCAAATGTAGCTCTATGTAATGATCTTGAAGAAAAATAAATAAAGTAATCTTGATGTAGAAGTAGAATAACCCAACCTTATGTTCCATGTCTTGTACTATCCATGTGATGAAGAACTTATACTAATGATTAAATATAAGTAGACCTCGATCCCTTGTCAATATTCTCATCCTTTGTGAGAAACTGAGCACGATAATGTAACTCCTTCAAGTGTTATGACAAGTCTTCGTCACCAAACATTTAAAGCACGAACAAGTTATCTTCAAACTAATGGGATCTATCCACGATTTAAAGATATGATAAAACACAAACTCACGAAAATCTTCTTCAAGCATCAAACTTACCATAAGAATTCTTCCCCTTAATCCAACACCTTTTCATAACGAATATTAATGAAATAACATCTTCATACCATATGTAAAAGGACCTGAACGGATAACTCTTTCACAAGGCTACCCCGATTACATAATCTAATATCCATCAAATTCTTCATGAATTGTTGCTAACTTTTGTAAAAATCATTAATCCCTTTTTAAAAATATCCGAGCCATAAATATCAACTTGATATTCTAAATAAAAATGGAGATTCCATGTACCTTTGCGTGTAAATAACTCCTTTTTGTGTGCTTAAAACGTACCAATTTTCTCAAACAGCAGCTATTCTTTTGTTATCTAAAATCCTTCATTGTCCAATATCTCTGTCATGTGTATTGCCCAATATCGGACAAAACGTATCAGTGCTTGAACAAAACTTTTCTCAGACAACTCATGTCAATGCTTTCTATCAGCGTTTGACTTATTCTTGTCAGCGTCAAATTAACAAGTATCAGCGGCTAACATCATTAGTGGCTAAAATACAAGTCGGTGACTTGTATAATATAAGCTTTAGACAAAAACCCTCGTAACTTCCAGAAAGAATAATAGTACTTATGTCTTAAGCCCATCAGCCCATGTATCTTACGTAAAGCACAAAAGATAATATAGCTTCTTGATAATCAAATATATGAAAGATATATTGATACCCTAAAAATCAGCTATACTATGAATAGATCTTCCTTCCTAATCGTGAATTATAACTGTCTTTGCATTATTCAATATTCCCAAGAATCACAGCCAAATATATCCCATGCAAAATACAATCAGATATCTCGTTAGAAACAAAAGATATGTGTGTATACCTTTTTCTTCGTGATTTACTTATCAAAAACAACATCTGGCGTCTTTTTCTTCATTATGCATGTGAACACACTATCAAAACATTCGTGTGAACAGAATCTTCACACAAGGACCAATCATATGATTTGTGTTATGTTTCTACACGTCCTTGTTAGCTACAAACATGACCATACGAGTATAACCATCTGCTGCAAATATTATCATTACCAATCTAGGGTTTTCAGTCCAATATTATAACTTATGCATCGAAAACCCTAACTGGTTCGAATCTTATAACATCATGCTTCATAACAGCCAACAGACCTCCAACTTTTCGGCCTTAAGTCGAATTAGGGTTTAAAGAAAACCCTAACCATGATTTCATGTGAAAGCAAAAACTTGAGTACCTCATTATACAGCCAACTCCGACCTCGAATAACTTCATCAAGAGATCTCATATTGAGGATCCCTTCTGTGAGATCCTAGACACAAGTGCCAAGAACCTACATTTCAAAAATCACGATGATCCAACGGTTAACGAAGGAGAAATCATGTTTTGAACATGGTTGTCCACAGAAAACTGCATTCATCCTACTGCTGACTTTGAAGCTTAATAACTTTTTCCTGGGGATAAAACTAGACAATCCCTCCGGTGGGTGTCTAGATATATGTGTATAGAACACACACAAGAAATTTTGTGACGATCCAATGGTCCAATAAAAAGTTATGACCTTCTGAATACTGCTACGCACACAAAAACGTCCAGAAAAACCCTAGACGGATTTTTCTAATCTTCTCGATACACGAACACCTTGTTGGTCCTAGCATCACGAGCCACGAGGCTCTGATACCAACTGAGGAAACCTTGGTTTCCTAGATCTTTTAGCTACTAGGAATGCATCATGTTCATATGATTAGATAATCAAAGCGGAATTAGAACACGACACATTAACAAGGTGTTTAGGGCACAAGACACATAAATTACTCAACGATTGTTCATTATATTAATAACAAACAACCACTAGACGTGTATGCATTGAATCCCACGTCTAGTCGACACACGCTTTAGGTTTACATTGTATATGAAAGTTATGAATAAACCTAATACCCTTGGTTCCTTTTATAGTGTAAGGATTAGGGTTTACAAGAGATAAGAATGAATAAACTTGTAAATCTTCTATTCAAATAAACTAATACAGAATATATTCTGCATACTTATCAAAATAGAAGCTTCCAACAACACTTGTCAATGTTTCTGTCAATGCTTGGATTGTACATGACAATACTTGGATTGCACTTGACAATGCTTGTCAATGTTGACTTCTGTCAACGCCTGATTTGCTCTTGACAACGCCTGGATTACACTTGTCAACGCTTAGACAAATGCCTTCATGTTTTCTTCGTTTTTGAGGTTCTGCCACATCAACTTTTTGACCCAACAGCAATACCGGGATCGAACACCTTTTCCTTTAGGGGAAAATAACACTCAGGCTCAGTAGACCTTGAAGATGATCCACTCATAAAATCGTACAAT
Organism: Glebionis coronaria; assembly: GCA_025667525.1. NCBI lineage: Eukaryota > Viridiplantae > Streptophyta > Magnoliopsida > Asterales > Asteraceae > Glebionis > Glebionis coronaria. The sequence goes on from CM046876.1 coordinate 354,952,259, forward strand.
CTCATCCTTAGAAGGTGGATAAAGAGGTGTCAAGACATAGGTACTACGGATATCGGTGTCATCCGGCTTCTTCTCCTTTGAAACGGGTTTTTTAATATCCAAAGACCAAAATCAAAGTCCAAAGGAGGAGAATCACTCTCATTGGGGAAGTAGGTATTGAGAAAAGTATCAAAGTCTTCCTCAAATGAATAGTCATCCAAAGTAGGATCAATCATTGTTGGTGGAGGATCTTCATCAAAAGTAGGTGCGAGGTCATCATGTGAAGAATCACTCGAAAGAGTATCGACATCATCCAAGTCATCATAAGTTGGCATGTCTTTATACTCAGAAAAAAATTCATCATAATCATCCATGTCAGAACTAGAATCATCATCATAGTCATAATAAATTGGTGGAGACTCATGAATTGGTGGAGGATCTAATTTGGAGAGAGAATCATCCACATCATCTTTGAACAGTGGATTATCATAGCAAGAATCGAAAAGAGGATTGTTGTAGACGACAAAATCATCAAGCACATTAATCATATTCGTTGATTCTCTTCCATTGGGTTTGGTTGTGATCTTCCCCATTTTAAAGACTTGTGCCTCATTCCCGACTCTTAAGATTAACTCACCTTCGGCAACATCGACTAATGCTTTTCCGGTTATCAAGAATGGCTGACCAAGTATTAACGGAATATGAGGGTCCATTTCATAATCAACAACAACAAAGTCGACCGGAAAAGTGAAGGTACCAACTTTAACAAACACATCTTCGGTAATACCGACAGGGTAAGCGAGAGTGCGATTTGCTAGCTCAAGAGTCATCTTTGTTGGTGTAAGATCGGGTAATGATAACCTTTTCCAAACACTTAAAGGCATCAGATTTATACTTGCCCCGAGATCAGCTAAGGCAGTAAATTCTTCGGTTTGGTAAAAAGTACATGGTAGCACAAAACGACCGGGATCTCTAAGTTTTTCCGGAAGTTCTTTAAGAAGGATTGCAGAACAATTTTCATTCAATCGAGTATTAACAAACTCGGCTATCTTTTCCTTCTTATTAAGCAATTCCTTAAACATCTTAACGAATGTTGGCATTTGGGCAAGAGCTTCAACAAGGCTAATGGTGATGGTCACTCCTGAAATCTTCTTCAAAAAGTTTGACACTTGAATGTCATCCTTGGTGAGCAATTTGCACTTGTCTAGGCGAGAAGGATAAGGGATGTTGGGTTTAGGTGGTGTAGGTGTAGAAGGTGAAGGTTGAGATGTTGAAGGTTTAAAGGTGGAAGGTGGGGTTGGTGAAGGGTTCTTCTTGGGAACTACTTCAATAAGAGGTGGAGACGGTAATGGAGGACTAATACTAGGCGTGGAAGTAGGAGGGATAAATGGTGGTGGAGGAGGTGTAGATGGAGTAACTGGAGGAGGGATAGATGGTCCTACTAAGGTTGCTCCACTGAGTGTAGTAATAGCACTCACATTCGCTCTTGGGTTGGTGACGGTATTAGAAGGAAGAGAGACCGAAGTAGAGGGTTGAGTACTTGGAAAGAAACTAGCCATCATATTCTTCAAATCATTTGTTTGATTGCTAAAAGAGGTTTGCATATCATGTCGAAGCTCGGTTCTAATATCATTCCCTTGCTTAGTGATATCTCCTTTCAAATTGATGATTTGGCTTTGAAGATTCTTAACTAGCTCTCCTTGGGTCTTCATGAAAGCTTCAACATCATGATTAATGGGTGGTGCTTGTTGAGCGGGTGGGTGATAAGGATTAGAAGCTCGAGGTGGCTTTGGGTTTCTTCTATTGTAGTTGTTGGGGTTGTGGTTTTGAGGAGAAAAATCGGGTGAAAGAAAGTTGTTAAACGGTAACTTAGCAAGTTACGATCACCTTGAGGTCGGGCATGGTAGTTTTCCGTTGAATAGTTACCATGAGCCGCATACACGTTTTCCGGATTGTCATGAGTAGAAGGACAATCAGTGTATGAATGAGGACCGCCGCAGATCTCATAAGAAGTTGCAACAGCTTTAACTTGTTGTTGTTGATTTTGTAGCCAGAAGTTGCATATTCTTGCTCATTTCGACCATTGCGCGGGTCAATTCGATGATATTAGGGTTTGAAGAAGTAGAAGAAACATTGACTCTCGGGTTATTCCTTGAAGATGCGGATGAATCCCAATTTTTATGATGAGTAGTCATGTTTTCGATAAGCTCTCTACACTCCTCGGGTCTTCTTTTCATAAATGTGCCACCGACGGCTGCATTAATCGTATCACGATCACGAAAAGTTAAACCATTTTAGAAAGTATCAATTAAGGTGACGGGGAGCATGTTGTGGTTTGGACATCGATCGATCAAAACATTATATCGTTCCCAAGCATGAAAAAGTGATTCATCAGGTTCTTGTGTAAATCCACTGATTTGATTCTGAAGGCTCGTGACCATGGATGGTGGAAAGTAGCGCGACAAAAAGCGTTTAGTCATCTCATCCCAAGTATGAATTGAATTCTTCGGAAGACGATCAAACCATTTTTCGGCATGGTGGGATAAGGTGTGTGGAAATAGGTGAAGGCGAAGAAAATCCATAGTAACATCGGGCAACTTCATGCTTTGAGTAACTGATAAGTGTGAAAACACTCATCAATAATGATCCAAAAACCACTCAAAACACTGTCAAATACCTGATATTAAACTGTAAAATATCATAATTACGCGTGTATTTGTGTTTTTGTGTTTTCAGGAAAAGAAAGATACATTTTGAAGCAAAGACACATTTTCAAGGATTTATTTGATAAAAAGATGAAGAAAGAGACAAAAGATGATTCAAGGACTTTATTTGCCAAGTTTTCAAAGATCAAGGGCTGAACTTGCAATTTTCTACAAAGATGAGGATGAAAGGAAAATGGTGCTAAAAAGTTTATATACATTTGGAAAGAAAGAAGAAGTGGAAGGACTAAAGAGGAATAATGAGGAAAGTTTATTAATTTTACTTAACTTGGTCAAAAGTCAGCAAGACCAAGTCAAATCCTTCTTCATCAAACGAAGATAGAGAGAGAAAAGATATATCGTTTCATACTTTTCTTCACCAAAACCTGCAAGTTCAATTCAAGAAAGATACACAAGATTTCAAAGGAAGATTAAAGAAGCAAAAATGATCCTCATATTCTCCTCTACAAGATGATACAACTTAATTTTATCAAGACTCAAAGAAGAAGAAACACCTAAATTCTGGAATGAAGATGAAGAACCCTAATCTCGTATTTTCCACGTGGCACGACTTGAGTGGCTTAAACATGTCATCTCACCTCCCTCAATCTCTATAAATACCAGTCATCCACCTCATTTCGAGACGGTTAGACTAGGTGTAGATTTCACACACTTAGTTAGTTAGATAGTTAGGAGTAGTTAATTGTAATCTTTCGATACATTTTTCTTCTTCTCTTTTTAGTTGAGATTTGTAACGGATTCTTTCCATTCATGAATTTGAAGCTTCTTGATTCTTAATTCTGTTTCACAATTTTGTTAAGACTTACTGTTAGAATTCAGTTTTATCAGTTATAACTGATTTCCATAAATGAATCTTAGTTCTACTTACTTACCAATCGATTTTATGAAGATTAGTTGAATGTTTGTTAATCTTGTTACTGATTTCCATCAATTAGAAGTTTAAGCTTTTGATCTCTTGTTATTTCAAGTTCTGCAAAGGTTCATGTGATTTGGTAGAGAGGATCATTCAGTTTTTGGTCAGTTGGAGTAGTTATTAGGTGTAGTTTTTAGGAGAAGTTTATCAAATCTTTCATAGTTCTTATTAATCAGTTTTGTAGTTAATGTCGTTACGTTTTCTGCTAAGTTTTAGTAACCGATTTTTCCATTAATGAAAAGCTTTTGAATTTCCAGTTTCAGTCTCTTCCTACCATTCATTAAGCTGCTTCTCAGTTCATAAGCTTGAAAAATCTTATGAGAATACTATTTGAGTCATCTAATGTCTTTTATAAATAACTGTAGTTTTGTGTTCAAGGTTAAGAGTAATCTTTCAAAGTTTTATTAGTTTTGTTCAATCATTGTAGTAGGATAGGCTGTTTGTTTGTTGTTTTGCAGGTACTATAGCAGATCGTAGAGATACAGTTGGAATTTGTTTCGCAGGATTTGATTGGATTTGATGTTCACAATTTACTGGCAGAAGTAGCAGTAGAATTGGTGAATTAGGGATCAAGATTAGATAAGCGAGCTCAGCGCTCCGCTTTGACATCAAAGGACTGACTTCGGATGAGGGAAGTTCCATTTTAAGTTTTGCATTCAGTAGTATATTCTATTAATCAGCGTTTATAGAATAAATTTGACTGCTATTTGTCTTAACTGCTCAGAATAATAGAGTTACTTGATTGATTTTACTTGTTGAATTTGTCTGATATTTTACTGTTAATTCTTTTACTTGTATTCACTTGTATCAGTCATGGTACATGATAGGTGTGTAAACACCCATCCTTTTACCACTTAATTCTGAGTAAAACGAGACCAAAACACGTATTTAATATCATTTGTTTGGAATTATGCGCGGTTTTTGTGTTTATTGTGTTTTCAGAGCCAACCGGATGATTATTGAAGAAAACATGGGATTGCACGGGTTTTACTGAAGAAAAGGACTCAAGATAAAGTCTATTGTCCAAGAGATGCAAAAGATTTGAAGTCACTGGGCCGATTCGAAGATTTATCGAAGAAAAGGACCAAAGATGGAAGATTTATATAAGTCGAAGAAACTCAAGTCTATTAAACGAAGAAATTAAAAGACGAGTTGAATTTAATCGACGACAAATCCCGAATCAGAATCGAAAACGTCAACTTTTCTGAAAAGACGAGAAGACAGGAAGAACGGGAGAAAGCCCACTCACCAACCAAAAGACAAGGCTATATAAAGCCCACACCTCACACACTTAGTGCAAGTTAGTTTTTAGTTTTCTTCTCCCCCATTTTTCTCTCCTTCATGTTTCGTAGCATCACCATCACCACTAGGGTGATTGGTGATTTTAATCTTTGTTTTTCCAATCTTGTTATTTTAATCCTTGTTTTATCTTGTTAAATCATTAATCATTTAATACAAGTTCTTGTTTAATCTTTCTATTTCATCTTGTTCATCATCATTTTTCTTTTCAAGTTCTTAAGTTCTTATTTTCTTGATTTGATCTTCAAAAGTTGTCGGGATTTATGTTTTTGTTGATGGGATTTGTAGTTTATGGTTAGTAGATGCTTTGTGTTGAGTTTTATTTAAGATTTGGTGAAAAACTTGGTGATTTTTGGATTAAAAGTTGTTTCCTTGTTCTTCGGGGTAAGTTACTGTATCTGGGTTTCCCAGACTTCCGGATGAACAGTAAGTTCCGGATGAACACCTGAAGTTCCGAATAAAGCTGTTTTCCAAAAGTTCCGAGTGAACTGAAAAGTTCCGAATGAGTTTTGTTTCTGAAAAGTTCCAAATAAGTTTTGTTTAAAAAGTTCCGCATGAATCACAAAGTTCCGAATGAACCATAAAGTTCCGGATGAATCCAATCTTCCGAATGAACTGAAGTTCCGGATGAACAGTAAGTTCCGAATGAATGTGTTTTGAAAAGTTCCGAGTGAGTTTTTCCCTTAAAAGTTCCGAATCAGTAGAAAGTTCCGAATGAACCTAAAGTTCCGAATGAAGCAAAACTTCCGGATGAACCAAACTTCCGAATAAACTTCCGATTAAAGTTCCGAGTGAAGGTAACCAAAAAGTTCCGAATGAAGACTTCCGGGTGAAAAGTTCCGGATGAACAAAGTTCCGAATCAAGGTTAAACAGTTCCGAATCAATTTTCTTTATTTTTAAGAGTAACTGTATTACTGTTTCTACTGTTTCTTTGGTTTAACTTTAATTTCAGTTTTCATTTTAATTTTAAATTGTCATTAAATTAATTATCTTTGATTTAAGTTTTCATTTTATTACATTTTAACATTTAGTAGATTAGAAAACCAAACCCTTTTTCTTAGTAGCCAAGAACAATCATTCCACTTAAGGCCGAGATCAATTCGAGAGGACTGTGAGAGAAATTCTCAAAAATACAAAAAAAAAAAAAATTAAAAAAAAAACATAAAAACCAAAAATATTTTTGCTTTGCTTTTCTTTGTTCGTTCTTTTGCAGGTGTATGCGCACTCGATCCACGTCTTATCAAGAGCCCGAGCCTCTCGATAACCTAGACATGGCTGGTGTACAAAACAACAACATACCACCTCCGAACAACAATAATAACAACAACAACCCACCTTTCAACAACATGAATAACAACAACAATGAGCCTCAACCAGATAATCTCCCGATGATTGAATTGCTGCAAGCTCATGTAGATGGCAACACGGATCCAATTGTCATACCTCCAATTGCCGCCAACAATTTCGAGCTAAAATCAGGCTTTATCCAGATGGTCTCCGCTCAACCATTCTTGAGACGTACCATTGATGATCCACACGACCATATCAAGAGATTCTTGCAACTAACCAACACGGTCAAATTCAATGGTGTTCCACAAGAGGTTATAAGGTTACAACTTTTTCCCTTTTCTTTAGAGGGACAAGCCCGGCATTGGCTTGCTAAGGAACCGCCACAGAGTATTCTCTCGTGGACGGATTTGGAAACAAAGTTTATCAATTACTTTTTCCCACCTTCTCGTACTACCGCTTTGCGGAATGAAATCATAAATTTTGAACAAAAGTACGATGAGTCGTTCAGTGAATCTTGGGATCGTTTTAAAGATCTTTTAAGAAAATGCCCACAACATGGTTTTACCAAAGTACATCAAATTAATACTTTTTACAATGGTTTAAGCATGAGTGATCAAGATTCACTGAACAGTGCCTCGGGGGGTAATCTATTGGCTAAGACTTCCAATGCTGCTTGCGACATCATTGAGAATAAATCTCGTGTGCAAACCAAAAGTGTTAGGACCAATGTCGCTAGTGCTAGCACTAGTGACAGCGACAAGCAATTGGACAAAATCACTACGCTTCTTGAATCGCTTGTCACCCACACCAACAGCAACAACGCTAAAAACGCTCAAGTTAACGCTGTCAGCCAACCTTGTGAGATATGCGGTGGACCTCATTCTTACACCACTTGTACCGCTACCCAAGACTACCGCAAACTCAATGATGCCACGAGAAAGGATCATTTCCCTCTACCTTTTATGGACCAAATGCTTGAACGTTTAGCGGGTAATGAATATTACTGCTTTCTTGATGGTTTCTCGGGTTACTTCCAAATACCCATCGATCCCCAAGATCAAGAGAAGACTACATTCACTTGTCCCTATGGCACATTTGCTTACAAAAGAATGCCTTTTGGCTTATGTAATGCGCCCGGGACTTTCCAAAGGTGCATGTTAGCTATCTTCCATGACATGGTTGAACAAACCATGGAAGTCTTCATGGATGATTTCTCGGTCTTCGGGGATTCCTTCTCTTCTTGCCTTGTCAATTTAGAACGTATGCTAAAGCGGTGCGAAGACACTCGTCTTGTTCTGAATTGGGAAAAATGCCATTTTATGGTAAAAGAAGGCACCGTGCTTGGACATAAGATCTCGAAAGCCGGTCTTGAAGTAGACCGTGCTAAAGTCGATGTTATCGCAAAGTTGCCTCCACCTTCAACCGTGAAGGGTGTGAGAAGTTTCCTGGGTCATGCGGGCTTCTACCGTCGATTCATCAAAGATTTTTCTCAAATCGCTCGCCCGATGACCCACCTCTTGGAAAAAGATACTCCTTTTATCTTTTCCAAAGAGTGTCTCGAAGCATTCAACTCGCTGAAGGATAAGCTAACTAAGGCACCCGTCTTAGTTACCCCTAATTGGGAGCTGCCTTTTGAGTTGATGTGCGATGCTAGTGATTTTGCTATTGGAGCGGTTCTGGGACAAAGAGTGAACAAACACTTCCAACCAATCCATTACGCTAGCAAGACAATGACGGGGGCACAATTGCATTATATGACAACCGAAAAAGAGCTTTTAGCTGTTGTCTATGCTTTTGAAAAATTCCGCCCCTATCTTGTCCTTCCACCACGATCGTGTATATCGATCATTCCGCGCTGAAGTACTTGTTGACAAAGCAAGATTCCAAACCAAGACTTCTTCGCTGGGTTTTGCTGCTCCAGGAATTTAAAATCGAAATTCGCGATAAAAAAGGAGCAGAAAACTTAGCCGCGGATCATCTCAGCAGACTTGAGGATCCTTACCAAGGGGATCATCCGAACAAAGAAATCAATGATTCTTTTCCCTTGGAGACCTTAATGTCTATAAATTCCAAATCTAATGAAACCCCGTGGTTTGCAGACTTTGCAAACTACTTGGCGGGTGGAATTCTCAAGGAAGGGTTGACGTCTCAACAAAAGAAGAAGTTCTTCACCGACATTAAGACTTACTTTTGGGACGACCCTTACCTATTCAAACAATGTGCCGACCTGATTATTCGCCGATGTGTTGATGGACCAGCAGCGTCAGAAATCCTTGATGCTTGCCACAAAGGACCCACCGGTGGTCACTTTGGTCCCAACTACACCGCTAAAAAAGTGTTTGATTCGGGATTTTATTGGCCCTCTATATATCGTGACGCTCACGATATGGTTAAACGATGTGATGTGTGCCAGAAACAAGGCACGATCACACATAAAGACGAGATGCCTCAGAATTTCATTAAAGAGTGTGAAATCTTTGATGTTTGGGGTATCGACTTTATGGGGCCATTCCCTTCTTCTAAAGGAAACAAATACATCCTTGTAGCCGTTGACTACGTTTCAAAGTGGGTTGAAGCCAAAGCTTTACCTACTAATGACGCAAGGGTGGTTTGTAACTTTTTGAAAGCTCTTTTCGCTAGATTCGGTGTGCCTCGCGCCATTATTAGTGATCGTGGGACTCATTTTTGCAATGACCAATTCGCAAGAGTCATGGCAAAGTACGGTGTAAATCATCGTCTTTCCACAGCCTACCACCCACAAACTAATGGCCAGGCTGAAATATCCAACCGAGGACTTAAGCGAATTCTGGAAAGAACCGTGGGAGAGCATCGTGCCTCATGGGCTGATAAACTTGATGATGCTTTGTGGGCTTTCCGTACTGCTTACAAGACCCCGATCGGTTGTACGCCTTATCGTCTTGTGTACGGGAAAGCGTGCCACCTCCCCATTGAGTTGGAGCACAAGGCTTATTGGGCCTTGAAGTGGGCTAATTTTGATATAAACAAAGCCGGTGACCTACGTAAGATCCAACTCAATGAGCTGAATGAACTCCGTAATGAGGCTTATGAAAATTCTTTGATCTATAAGGAAAGGACTAAACTCATTCACGATTCTAAGATTAAAAACCGAGAGTTCCATGTTGGAGACAAAGTCTTACTTTTTAACTCTCGGTTGAAAATCTTTTCGGGAAAGCTCAAATCTCGTTGGTCCGGCCCATTCACCATTGCCCAAATTTTTCCATATGGTACCCTCGAGCTCGCTCAACCTAATGGGCCGAATTTTAAGGTGAATGGCCAACGAGTGAAGTTGTACTTTGGTGAGGACACCTCTCAGGAGGTGATTCCATCCCTCACCACGTTCCCCATGAACTAATTTTGGGTCGAGTCAGGCTCGTGACTCGGTTATAAAAAATAAGCGCTCCTCGGGAGGCAGCCCGAGTATCTATCTGTGACAACCCGTCAATTTCAGGTCGTTATTTTAATCTCGACTATTACGTATTACGTGTTTGCTCTAATAAGAATTTTACATTATCGACTAACCGAGAAGGTTATGACTTGAAACTAGCATAAGAATGTCGATTAGATGAAAAACGACAAGGAATATGTTAGGTATCGATATTATATTCTCAAATAATCATAAAAATGATTTTTATTATATTTAATCGTTATTTCTCGTGTTTTACGTTTTAACGAATGACGATAACTATTAGTGATCGCGATACCGACGGATGCCCAAAAATTTACGTTTTATTATCGATTGTCTCGATATTGTATATTTTCGACGTTTTCGATTTAATTTCGTTTTAAGTCGTGTCGAAGCTTTATTATTATTTTTATGAAGCGTTTTAACTTTCGAAAAGTATTTTTACGAAACCCGAGCCCCGTAAATATTTTTAAAATGTACAATTTACATTTCCTACCTTGTAAACTATTTACTTACAATATAGGACCAAAAGAATGCATTTTTGACAAAAACTACCCTACCTTTGGACTATTTAAACATTTTCCACTAACACACTCACATTTAAAAATTCATTTTTAACAAAAACACACAAAATCTCTCTCCCCTCTCCTTGTTTTGCCGTCCACCTCCAACATCAAAACCCTCCCAAAATTTTTGATTTACTTTGAATCAAGCAAAACTAAAACAAGACCCATCTTGGAAATTTCATAAGCTTTCTATTGGTATAATTTTCTTCTACATGCATTCACTAAAATTTTATTTTCAATTTTTGGTGAAGAACTTGATGTTTGATCCATGTTTATGTTTATATATGGTGTTAATAATATAATATTCATAGTGGGTTATGGTTGCATGTAAGATTTTTGATGGTTTAATTTTTATGAGATCAAATTTGAGGGTGTTATGGGTTAATTAGTTGTGTTAGTATGATATTAGGATCATATTAGGACTATAGGGATTGTTGGAATGGGTCGAAAAATTGTTTTGGTATGATTTTTAGATAGGCTATTTTAGGCAGTAACTTTAAGGCCGTTTTTGAACATGTTACTGTGATAAACTTGGTAAACTAATAAGATAGGGTCGTAAAGAATTTCGTTAGCTTCGATTTGAGCTAAAGTAGAGCTTCTAACTCATTACGAGCGAAAAGTTATGCTACTTTTAGTGTTTGTGTACCGGGAGACGGGTATCGGCACAATCCGAAAATTGTTGTCGATATTTGGAACGAATCTCGGGGACTATAAAATGAGTTTTAAAAATGTTCAAGGGCTGTTGTAAGTTGATAAACCTCAGGTCATGAGTCTATTTTCAAACCCGAGTGTCGGTTTTTCAAACGGAATTGTTTAGATAAGTCAAAATGGTTTTACAAGTCAAAAGCGTAAAACTGTCCGGTTTTTGCAACACGAAGGTGTGTCGGGCAGAAGGTCTTAGAAGTAATATTTTTGAATGAAATTTAAACTGAGTCTTATTCATATTATGTGTGAGTTTGTCACCAAGTTTCGTCGAAATTAGACATGTCTAGATAGGTTAGATTGGTGTGTACATTTGGAGTGTACATGCTGAGTGGTATTTTGGACACGTAGTTCAATACTTGTATGGCGTGAGTTGAGTATTCACTATTGGACATGGTGACTTACTCAAGTGTTAAGTCATTATATAAATGACTTAGCTACTGGTCCGAGGGAAGTAAAATGATGGTTTGACTTGCGTTGACTTGGCGTCTTATGACGGGTCAATGTCGAGGGTGTAAGTGTCTAAAAGAATAAGTGTTGAATAAAAGGGTATAGAAGTACACTTATATTTTTGTTAATTATCGGGATTTTCATGGTCATTTGAAATCGACTTTCGTATTATTTAAGTATTATTTATACTTGAGTCGTTTATTAACGAACGCGCCTTAATTGGTAGGTTGCGGTCTTCGTGTTTAACGGGCATCACAAATCGTCGGCGATCGTCACGTCACTACTATCGTACCAAGGTGAGTCTATAGCCTCGCTTTAACATGTTTACTTGTTTTATAAAACCCGCGAGGGGGATAACATGCTTGTTTTATTAAAATAAAAGGGGTACGACGAGAATTTGTGGAAACCCTTATTATTGGAAAAACATTATATAAATGAAGGGTACAACGAGAAGTTGTGGTAAACCATCATTCTTTTAAAATTGAACACAAAGGACCCGATTGTATGCTTAGATGAAAGTTGTTATATAAGTTTGTTTAGCCTTAAAGACCCATGAATCGTGAATTGTTAATCGAAAAGAACGCTAATACTATGGATAGATCTATCGGGGTGACACCCAGTCCGGTCGCGACTAGCTATCGCGTGGTGTTGTGATGCACCAGTAATGAAACATCGGATGCAATTGTATAAGAGAAATATACGCACTTGGCTAGGTGTGTTGGGCTGAAATAATATATGTTAACGTTCAATTTCACGAGACTTATGAAATAACAACGATAATTATGTCTGATCCACATGATTGTCAACCACGGAAGGTTTATTCAGAATACATGTGTTCGTTTATTTAATTTAAACTCTATAGATTCACTCAATATTTTTGTTGACTTTATAGCATGTTTTATCTCAGGTCCATGAAGAAGGCACTCAAGGAAGGCGGTTTCACGCAGCTTGCTAAATTAAATTGTTTGGCCCGCTTTACTAAACTATGTCCATTCTAAGAAACTTTTATTATTTGGTTGGTTGTGTAAACTTAAAACTAATTGGGACCATGTGTGAACTGTTTTATTTTTAAACAAATGAATGGATGTATGTTTTGTTAAAACGACTCATTTTGAGGCGTTTTCTATGATATTGAGGTTGAACCATGATAGTAACACCCAATGACCCTTCCGCTGCTATGACCCGAAATTGGGGGTGTTACAGATTGGCATCAGAGCTCAAGTTATAGAGAACGAAAAGATTTTCCAAAAATATAATTTTGAAATCTTTTGACTATAACATCTGCAAGCGAAACCTCCGAGTTGCCAATGGACGAGAATAAGAAAAGTATATATATGTTATACATATTTAATTATTAATTATGCTTAAAGCATAATGAAATTACATTTATTTATTTATAAATGTTTATTATTTGATTATTATAATACTAATACGTGATTTACAAACGACGCTGATTGTCACAATAGAAATCCCTGTCTTTTGACTCATCCCTCGTGAATCTTCGTTCCTTGTCTAAATTCTATTCCTTATTCTATCATCCATTCTTGTTTCTTTTCATCTATCTATTCTTATTCTGTGTTATTCATGTTTTGTTGTCACAAGCGTTGAATGAATACTCATTTTGATGTGAATTGTGTAACAGGATCATGCCGCCAAAACAGTTGACTGAGACTCAGTTACGTGCTATAGTATCTGATCAATTTCAGATATCTATGAATGCATTTATGGCAAAATTGAATAATGGAGCCGGTGGATCTGGTGGAGCTAGTGGAGCTAGTGGATCCGGTGGAGCTGGTGGATCTGGTGGAGCTGGCGATACTGGAGCTGGCAACACTGGAGCTGGCGCTACTGGAGCTGGCGCTACTGGAGCTGGCGCTACTGGAGCTGGCGCTACTGGAGCTGGCGCTACGGGAGCTGATAATGCTGGAGCTGGTAATGCGGGAGCTGGCAATGCTGGTGCTGGAACTGGTGATGCTGATAGACCAGTAATTCCTGAAAATAAGAAGTGCAATTATACCTCGTTCATGAAATGCAAACCTCCAACTTTTAAGGGTACTGAAGGCGCTGTTGGGTTAATGCAATGGTTTGAGAAATTGGAATCCGTGTTTCGATTTAGTGGAAGTGAGGAAGGAGATAAAGTGATGTTTGCCTCTGCTACTCTTCAAGGGCGAGCATTAACTTGGTGGAATGGAAGAATGGCATCATTGGGTATGGATGCTGCTTATGCTACACCTTGGATTGAGGTAAGAAGGTGGATGACTGAGGAATTCTGTCCAAGGAGTGTTATTCAGAGGTTAGAACAGGAATTATATCAGCTGAGACTGAAGGGTACTGACATCGATGGATACACCAACAGATTCCATGAGCTTGCTCTACTTTGTCCAAACAAAGTTAACCCTGAATACTTGAAGGTAGAGCAGTATATTCGAGGCTTACCGACCAACATCCGTGGTGATGTGACCTCCTCTAAACCTGCCAATATTGATGAAGCTGTTCGTATGGCTTACCAACTAATGGGCCAAATCATCCAAGACAAGGCTGATGGTGTCTCTGAAGGTAATAAAAGAAGAGCTGACAATGACAATGATGATCGTGGTGATAACCGTCAATCTCACAACAGAAATCAAAACCGAAGGAGGGGCAATGCTAATGCGATGACTGAAGCTGCAACTGCGGACAAGGGAACCAGATGTCAATGCTGCAAGAAGTCTCATACTGGTGAATGTGCTAAGTGTGGAAAGTGCAACAAGTTAGGTCACAAGACCGAAGACTGTTGGGGACCAGGAAAGAAGGGAGTGACGTGTTATAACTGCCAAGGTAAAGGTCACATGAGGAACCAATGCCCTCAACCTCCAAAGAATGCACGTGGTGGAGATAACCAAGGAAGAGCTTATCAGTTGGGAGAAGCCGAAGCGAAGCAAAACCCGAAAGTTGTCACTGGTACGTTTTTACTGAACAACCATTATGCTACAGCTTTATTTGATTCTGGTGCGGACAAAAGCTTTGTGTCTACAAGTTTTAGTGCCTTAATTGATATCAAACCGGTCGAATTAGACGCAAGTTATGAGGTAGAACTAGCTGATGGTAAATTAGTGAGTACAAATCGTGCGCTCCTAGGATGTTCTCTTAATCTCTTGAACCGTATTTTTAAGATAGACTTGATGATTGTTGAATTGGGAAGTTTTGATATTATTATCGGAATGGATTGGTTATCCAAGTATAACGCGTCTATCTTGTGTGGAGAAAAGAAAGTTAGGATTCCTTTAGACGACAAGACCATGGTTATCGAAGGTGATCAACGTAATTCACGACTGAAAATCGTTTCGTGCATTAAGGCTCGTAAGTATATCGAAAGAGGCTGTGAGTTATTCCTAGCTAAAGTAGTGGAGAAAGAATCGAAGGAGAAACGTGCTGAAGATGTACCTGTTATCCGTGACTTTCCTGAAGTGTTTCCGGAAGATTTGCCTGGACTTCCTCCTCCAAGGCAAGTAGAATTCCAAATTGACCTAATTCCTGGTGCTGCACCCGTGGCTCGTGCGCCATATCGTTTAGCCCCATCCGAGCTGAAGGAGTTATCTGTGCAATTGCAAGAGCTATCTGATAAGGGTTTTATATGACCGAGTTCGTCACCTTGGGGAGCTCCTGTCTTATTCGTTAAGAAGAAAGATGGTTCGTTTCGTATGTGTATTGATTACCGAGAGTTGAATAAGCTAACGATCAAGAATCGTTATCCGCTTCCAAGAATTGATGATTTATTCGATCAACTTCAAGGTTCTCGTGTTTTCTCCAAGATTGATCTTCGTTCTGGTTACCATCAACTTCGCATACGTGAGGAAGATATTCCTATTACGGCGTTTAGAACTCGTTATGGTCATTATGAGTTTCTAGTTATGCCTTTTAGTTTGACTAATGCACCTGCTGTATTCATGGACTTAATGAATCGCATTTGTAAGCCGTATCTTGATAAATTCGTGATCGTTTTCATAGATGATATTCTAATCTACTCCAAGAGCAATGAAGAGCATGCCGAACACTTAAGGATTATCTTGAACTTGTTGAAGAACGAAAAGTTATACGCTAAGTTCTCAAAGTGTGATTTTTGGCTTAATTCTGTACAATTTCTCGGACACGTGGTCGATAAAAGTGGAGTACATGTTGATCCTGCAAAGATCGAAGCCATCAAGAATTGGAGTGCTCCGACTACTCCAACTGAAGTGCGACAATTTCTAGGTTTGGCTGGTTATTACCGAAGGTTTATTGAAGGATTCTCTTTGATATCGAAACCATTAACGAAGCTGACTCAGAAGAATAAACCGTATGTGTGGGGCGATGATGAAGAAGAAGCTTTCCAAACCCTGAAGATGAAACTCTGTAGTGCGCCGATTTTATCATTACCTGAAGGAAGTGAAGACTTTGTTGTTTATTGCGATGCATCTCTTCGAGGATATGGTGCTGTTCTCATGCAACGTGAAAAGGTGATCGCATATGCCTCTAGACAATTAAGGAAGAATGAGGAGAACTACACTACCCATGACTTGGAATTGGGCGCTGTGGTTTTTGCTCTGCGACTTTGGAGACATTATCTGTATGGTACGAAGTGTACAGTATTCACTGATCATAAAAGCCTACAATACATATTGGATCAAAAGGAGCTGAATATGAGGCAACGTCGATGGGTTGAACTCTTGAGTGATTACGACTGCGAATTCGTTATCATCCGGGAAAGGCGAACGTGGTAGCTGACGCGTTAAGTCGAAAGGAAAGGGAGAAACCGATTCGAGTGCGTGCTTTGGTGGTGACAGTTCATAATAACTTACCTGAGCAGATTCGGAAGGCACAAGTTGAAGCATGCAAGAAGGAAAATATTGCTGCCGAAAGATTTAGAGGAGACGGTGAAACATTTGAGACGCGAGCCGATGGTATCAAATTAGAGGTCGAATTTGGTTACCATTCTTCGGTGGACTGAGAGACTTGATTATGTTAGAATCTCATAAGTCCAAGTATTCTATTCATCCTGGATCGGACAAAATGTACCAAGACTTGAAAAAGTTATACTGGTGGCCGAATATGAAAGCTGATATTGCAACATACGTCGCGAAATGCTTAACATGTGCAAAAGTGAAAGCTGAATATCAGAAGCCGTCAGGATTACTTGTCCAACCTGAAATTCCAGTCTGGAAATGGGAGCGAATTACGATGGACTTCATCACAAAACTCCCAAGGACACCGTCTGGGTTCGATGCAATTTGGGTTATTGTCGATCGTTTAACTAAATCCGCTCATTTTATTCCAATCAACGAGAGGTTCGGTTTGGAGAAACTCGCCGATATTTATCTGAAGGAAATCGTGTGCAAGCATGGTGTTCCTATTTCAATCATTTCCGATAGATATAGTCGTTTTGCTTCTGGATTTTGGAGATCACTTCAAAAGTCATTAGGAACCAATTTGGATATGAGCACAGCCTATCATCCGCAAACTGATGGGCAAAGCGAAAGAACAATTCAAACTTTGGAGGATATGCTACGTGCTTGTGTGATAGACTTTGGAAGTAGCTGGGATAAGCACTTACATTTGGCCGAATTATCGTACAATAACAGTTATCACGCGAGTATTAAAGCTGCACCTTTTGAAGCACTGTATGGGAGAAAATGTAGATCACCCGTTAGCTGGAGTGAGGTTGGTGATGCCCAACTCACTGGACCAGATTTGATTAGAGAGACGACGGATATGATTGTGCAAATCAAGAATAGGTTGTTGTCTGCTCGAAGCCGACAGAAGAGTTATGCGGATGTGAGAAGAAAACCATTGGAGTTTAACGTGGGAGATAAGGTTATGCTAAAGGTATCACCATGGAAAGGTGTTGTACTATTTGGAAAACGTGGGAAGTTAAGTCCTCGTTATATCGGACCATTCAAGGTTACATCTAGAGTAGGACCCGTGGCATACCAACTTGAACTACCACAAGAACTGTATGGGATTCATAACACTTTTCACGTGTCGAATCTGAAGAAGTGTTTATCCGATGATGAACTCGTTATACCGTTAGACGAGGTTAAGGTTGATAAAAAGTTGCATTTTATTGAAGAACCAGTCGAGATCATGGATCGTGAGGTCAAGCAACTGAAGCAAAGCCGAATACCTATCGTCAAAGTTCGATGGAACTCTCGAAGAGGACCGGAGTTTACTTGGGAACGAGAAGACCAAATGTGGAAGAATTACCCTCATCTCTTTGATTTCAACAAGCGATCGGGCAAGAACGCAAGTTGATCTTCGAGGGCGAAGATCCTAATTTGGTGGGGATGATGTGACAACCCGTCAATTTCAGGTCGTTATTTTAATCTCGACTATTACGTATTACGTGTTTGCTCTAATAAGAATTTTACATTATCGACTAACCGAGAAGGTTATGACTTGAAACTAGCATAAGAATGTCGATTAGATGAAAAACGACAAGGAATATGTTAGGTATCGATATTATATTCTCAAATAATCATAAAAATGATTTTTATTATATTTAATCGTTATTTCTCGTGTTTTACGTTTTAACGAATGACGATAACTATTAGTGATCGCGATACCGACGGATGCCCAAAAATTTACGTTTTATTATCGATTGTCTCGATATTGTATATTTCGACGTTTTCGATTTAATTTCGTTTTAAGTCGTGTCGAAGCTTTATTATTATTTTTATGAAGCGTTTTAACTTTCGAAAAGTATTTTTACGAAACCCGAGCCCCGTAAATATTTTTAAAATGTACAATTTACATTTCCTACCTTGTAAACTATTTACTTACAATATAGGACCAAAAGAATGCATTTTTGACAAAAACTACCCTACCTTTGGACTATTTAAACATTTTCCACTAACACACTCACATTTAAAAATTCATTTTTAACAAAAACACACAAAATCTCTCTCCCCTCTCCTTGTTTTGCCGTCCACCTCCAACAACAAAACCCTCCCAAAATTTTTGATTTACTTTGAATCAAGCAAAACTAAAACAAGACCCATCTTGGAAATTTCATAAGCTTTCTATTGGTATAATTTTCTTCTACATGCATTCACTAAAATTTTACTTTCAATTTTTGGTGAAGAACTTGATGTTTGATCCATGTTTATGTTTATATATGGTGTTAATAATATAATATTCATAGTGGGTTATGGTTGCATGTAAGATTTTTGATGGTTTAATTTTTATGAGATCAAATTTGAGGGTGTTATGGGTTAATTAGTTGTGTTAGTATGATATTAGGATTATATTAGGACTATAGGGATTGTTGGAATGGGTCGAAAAATTGTTTTGGTATGATTTTTAGATAGGCTATTTTAGGCAGTAACTTTAAGGCCGTTTTTGAAATTGTTACTGTGATAAACTTGGTAAACTAATAAGATAGGGTCGTATAGAATTTCGTTAGCTTCGATTTGAGCTAAAGTAGAGCTTCTAACTCATTACGAGCGAAAAGTTATGCTACTTTTAGTGTTTGTGTACCGGGAGACGGGTATCGGCACAATCCGAAAATTGTTGTCGATATTTGGAACGAATCTCGGGGACTATAAAATGAGTTTTAAAAATGTTCAAGGGCTGTTGTAAGTTGATAAACCTCAGGTCATGAGTCTATTTTCAAACCCGAGTGTCGGTTTTGCAAACAGAATTGTTTAGATAAGTCAAAATGGTTTTACAAGTCAAAAGCGTAAAACTGTCCGGTTTTTGCAACACGAAGGTGTGTCGGGCAGAAGGTCTTAGAAGTAATATTTTTGAATGAAATTTAAACTGAGTCTTATTCATATTATGTGTGAGTTTGTCACCAACTTTCGTCGAAATTGGACATGTCTAGATAGGTTAGATTGGTGTGTACATTTGGAGTGTACATGCTGAGTGGTATTTTGGACACGTAGTTCAATACTTGTATGGCGTGAGTTGAGTATTCACTATTGGACATGGTGACTTACTCAAGTGTTAAGTCATTATATAAATGACTTAGCTACTGGTCCGAGGGAAGTAAAATGATGGTTTGACTTGCGTTGACTTGGCGTCTTATGACGGGTCAATGTCGAGGGTGTAAGTGTCTAAAAGAATAAGTGTTGAATAAAAGGGTATAGAAGTACACTTATATTTTTGTTAATTATCGGGATTTTCATGGTCATTTGAAATCGACTTTCGTATTATTTAAGTATTATTTATACTTGAGTCGTTTATTAACGAACGCGCCTTAATTGGTAGGTTGCGGTCTTCGTGTTTAACGGGCATCACAAATCGTCGGCGATCGTCACGTCACTACTATCGTACCAAGGTGAGTCTATAGCCTCGCTTTAACATGTTTACTTGTTTTATAAAACCCGCGAGGGGGATAACATGCTTGTTTTATTAAAATAAAAGGGGTACGACGAGAAGTTGTGGAAACCCTTATTATTGGAAAAACATTATATAAATGAAGGGTACAACGAGAAGTTGTGGTAAACCCTCATTCTTTTAAAATTGAACACAAAGGACCCGATTGTATGCTTAGATGAAAGTTGTTATATAAGTTTGTTTAGCCTTAAAGACCCATGAATCGTGAATTGTTAATCGAAAAGAACGCTAATACTATGGATAGATCTATCGGGGTGACACCCAGTCCGGTCGCGACTAGCTATCGCGTGGTGTTGTGATGCACCAGTAATGAAACATCGGATGCAATTGTATAAGAGAAATATACGCACTTGGCTAGGTGTGTTGGGCTGAAATAATATATGTTAACGTTCAATTTCACGAGACTTATGAAATAACAACGATAATTATGTCTGATCCACATGATTGTCAACCACGGAAGGTTTATTCAGAATACTTGTGTTCGTTTATTTAATTTAAACTCTATAGATTCACTCAACATTTTTGTTGACTTTATAGCATGTTTTATCTCAGGTCCATGAAGAAGGCACTCAAGGAAGGCGGTTTCACGCAGCTTGCTAAATTAAATTGTTTGGCCCGCTTTACTAAACTATGTCCATTCTAAGAAACTTTTGTTATTTGGTTGGTTGTGTAAACTTAAAACTATTTGGGACCATATGTGAACTGTTTTATTTTTAAACAAATGAATGGATGTATGTTTTGTTAAAACGACTCATTTTGAGGCGTTTTCTATGATATTGAGGTTGAACCATGATAGTAACACCCAATGACCCTTCCGCTGCTATTACCCGAAATTGGGGGTGTTACACTATCCTTTATGTTTTTAACCTCATAAGTGTAGGGGGACTTCTATACGTGTTTGTCTTTGTGTGGTGATGTGATTACAGGGATTAGTGCACTCTTGGAAACTTTGAAGAACCGTGCTCCCTTGTTATCAGAAATCCGGTTCTATCTCTCAACTATCGTGATTCAATTTTCTTCATACTCACATTTGAAATTGATCACTTTAGTCGTCTCTTCCTTAACTTGAGTTAACCAACGTGCACAATGTCATAAGTGTAGGGGATACTTTTCCCACATGCTTAAACATTGAGGACAATGTTTATCTTAAGTGTAGGGGGGACTTCTATCGAAGTTTTAAGTGGACTTTTCCATGAAAATGCCTTCATTTAACCGGAAAATCATATTTTTCAACATTTTTTAAATTTTTATTAACTTTGGCCATTTAGTCGTAATTTTTAAATTTTTATCTTTGCTTTCGTATGTATATATCCCGCAATAAAGTCAAATTTTAATAAAGTGGTGTAGCTAGTTTAGAAATCTTTGACATATTAGGCCCGTTGCGTTTATTTTGACTCAACCCGAATAGACTTATCCAAGTTTATTCTAGCTAGTATCCTTAACCATGTAGACCTTAATTGGTTTATTAGGCTAAGTATCCACGAGTCTCATTACTTGAGATTTTAAATTGTGGAGGACGAGAAATGATAGAGTCAATTATAAGTCGGTATTCTTGCACAAGCTCACTTGGTGTAATTATTTACCTATTCTCCCATCACTTGCTAATAATTTATCTGCAATAAGTAAGGTCGTACGATTTGAAAGGTTACTTAGCTTCTAGCCCAAGATCGTTTAAAAGTTGCTCGGTAATGATAAGAGTTCATAGCCAAGGCATAACTTATGAAGCGGGGCGCGAAGATTGGCGAGTCCGAAAAGGCCCTAACAAGGCATGAGGATTCCATTTTATTGCTGAAGATCCAAAGTGATGTGAAAAGCATTATTCCCAAAGTCAATATGAAGGATCAAGACTCACGACGAAAAGCAATCAACTCCCATAAAGATCATGGAGAAGTCTATCCGAAAAGACCCTAACAAGGTATGAGGATAAATAGATCCAAGTCCGAAAAGGAGGCGGATCATTGTATCTCAAAATCCCAATTAGAGATTGAATAAATAATCATGAAGTCGTGGTCAACAAAGTTGGAGTACCCCTCAAAAGTCTCCAAAGTGAAGAAACTCTATTACGATGAGAAGACCATTATCTCAAGAACATCTCTCGAAGATATGAAGTATGAAGTACATGCCAAATATCGGCCCGAGAAAGGTCTCAAATCGTGAACCGAGTTATGCCAAGATATGAACTTTTTGATATCCCGAGAAGCAGTTTTAAGAGATTTTGTCCTTTAGCTAACTATTGATCAAATCGTCCTACTTTGCTTTCAGCCTAAATAAACTATCGAAATAAGTCCAAAAATGCATCTTCATGATCATTCTAAGACAAAAATAAAATATCAGAGATACACCTAGGAATAAGGGAGTTTAAGCATTTAATTAAGCCATGTGTGTAAGTGTTTGAATTACTAACTTATAATAACAATGATCTCGTTTTTAAGCTTAGTTTGGGGAACGTGAAACTTGAGGGTGATAAATCTTCGCAGCACCAAAGCCCTAATGTAAGTCATTGCTTTCTTTTCAAGTTATTTCCATATAGCTATTTTCAAGTGAAAATGGTTTTCTATCCTTTTGTTTCCTTTAAAGTTTAATTTCTTTTAAGTTATTTAATTTTTGTTTAGTAGTATTTGAATAAGGCCAAGGTTGATTAATTATGAGAAAAATGTAAAATTGCTTTATCACTAAGCATTGCATGAGGGCATGGCAATGGTTAAGTGTAGGGGATTTGATAGGTGTGTAAACACCCATCCTTTTACCACTTAATTCTGAGTAAAACGAGACCAAAACACATATTTAATATCATTTGTTTGGAATTATGCGCGGTTTTTGTGTTTATTGTGTTTTCAGAGCCAACCGGATGATTATTGAAGAAAACACGGGATTGCACGGGTTTTACTGAAGAAAAGGACTCAAGATAAAGTCTATTGTCCAAGAGATGCAAAAGATTTGAAGTCACTTGGCCGATTCGAAGATTTATCGAAGAAAAGGACCAAAGATGGAAGATTTATATAAGTCGAAGAAACTCAAGTCTATTAAACAAAGAAATTAAAAGACGAGTTGAATTTAATCGACGACAAATCCCGAATCAGAATCGAAAACGTCAACTTTTCTGAAAAGACGAGAAGACAAGAAGAACGGGAGAAAGCCCACTCACCAACCAAAAGACAAGGCTATATAAAGCCCACACCTCACAAACTTAGTGCCAGTTAGTTTTTAGTTTTCTTCTCCCCCATTTTTCTCTCCTTCTTATTTCGTAGCATCACCATCACCACTAGGGTGATTGGTGATTTTAATCTTTGTTTTTCCAATCTTGTTATTTTAATCCTTGTTTTATCTTGTTAAAACATTAATCATTTAATACAAGTTCTTGTTTAATCTTTCCATTTCATCTTGTTCATCATCATTTTTCTTTTCAAGTTCTTAAGTTCTTATTTTCTTGATTTGATCTTCAAAAGTTGTCGGGATTTATGTTTTTGTTGATGGGATTTGTAGTTTATGGTTAGTAGATGCTTTGTGTTTAGTTTTATTTAAGATTTGGTGAAAAACTTGGTGATTTTTGGATTAAAAGTTTTTTCCTTGTTCTTCGGGGTAAGTTACTGTATCTGGGTTTCCCAGACTTTCGGATGAACAGTAAGTTCCGGATGAACACCTGAAGTTCCGAATAAAGCTGTTTTCCAAAAGTTCCGAGTGAACTGAAAAGTTCCGAATGAGTTTTGTTTCTGAAAAGTTCTGAATAAGTTTTGTTTAAAAAGTTCCGCATGAATCACAAAGTTCCGAATGAACTGAAGTTCCGGATGAACAGTAAGTTCCGAATGAATGTGTTTTGAAAAGTTCCGAGTGAGTTTTTCCCTTAAAAGTTCCGAATCAGTAGAAAGTTCCGAATGAACCTAAAGTTCCGAATGAAGCAAAACTTCCGGATGAACCAAACTTCCGAATAAACTTCCGATTAAAGTTCCGAGTGAAGGTAACCAAAAAGTTCCGAATGAAGACTTCCGGGTGAAAAGTTCCGGATGAACAAAGTTCCGAATCAAGGTTAAACAGTTCCGAATCAATTTTCTTTATTTTTAAGAGTAACTGTATTACTGTTTCTACTGTTTCTTTGGTTTAACTTTAATTTCAGTTTTCATTTTAATTTTAAATTGTCATTAAATTAATTATCTTTGATTTAAGTTTTCATTTTATTACATTTTAACATTTAGTAGATTAGAAAACCAAACCCTTTTTCTTAGTAACCAAGAACAATCATTCCACTTAAGGCCGAGATCAATTTGAGAGGACTGTGAGAGAAATTAGAACCCATAGAGAATCAAAGTATCAGTACATATTGTGCTAGTTAAAATGACTAGTTTGTGATTCATATGTTCTTCTACTTCAAAACTGTTACATTGCTCATTGCTTGTTATTAGCTATTAGTTGTTAAGTGTAGTTAATTTTGAGTGTTTCTTGTATGTCTTGCTTTACTGATTGGTGATAGATGTCTGTGATAGCTTACTGATTTCAATGAGATTGACTGTCAAGATTCACATTCTAGCTGATATAGAGTGTTTGGTACCTGGTTTTATAGATTTTGTCTTGGTCAGATGAATTTGGTATAAAATGCCTGTAATTGCAATGAAGAAAGTTTAGGCAGTTATTCAGTTTTTACAAGGTAAGTAGATTAACTCTTGCCAAGAGGTTATCAGTAGGAATTGAGACGCAAATTTGAGGATAAATTTAGCTAGTAAAAGTCATATTTGTTAGAAGAATTTTGAAACAAGTGTATACAGTAGCTAGTCTCGTTTTATTAGTTCATTCTAGCTGTCTAAAATTAGTTTGTTGAATAGTCAAATTTGGTCCCTAAACTTGTATAGTATTATGACAGTTAAAGTCCTTACTTGTTAAAATAGTAAGACCGTTAGATAAATGGTCAACAGTTTAGTCCTTTCTGTTAATTCCATGTTGGATCAGTTTTAGGTTGTTGGGCTTTATATTTCATTTGGGCCATTTTAGACTTATAGCAGATTTATTTTCATTTTATAAAATTTCATTTTAGGAATAGTGAATTTGTATTTCTACTTTTGTAGAATTAGTTTTTTTTGTATATTGCAATTTAATTTTGTAGTGTAAATTTGAATTTTACATTTTAAAATTTTGTACATTTAATTGACGTAATTGCAATGTGTTTTTAGATAGTACACATATGTAGCGTAATATAGCTATTTTGCATTTGTACTTGTTTTGTGCCAATTAGACATAAATTCCAAACAAGACTTTACCACCAAAAACGATTAAGTCAAACTTGAGATTGTTATATCAACTCGAATCGATACCGAGAAAAACGAACTAAAAAGACATATATTAAATGGCGTCGCTGCCGGTTCTTTTCGTGAAGATTAACGGTTTCGAGTGAGACGATTGGATTTTGGGATCCGTTCACTTTGTGAACGTTATTTTTACGTATTATAAATCAAAAAGATAAAAAAAATCAAAAAGATAAAAATACAAAAAAATAAAAAATCACAAAAATCAATTTTTTTCCTAAAGAATTGAACCAAAAGAATAAAAAATCCAAAAAGTAATCTTTTTCCTAAAAGATTACACCCAAAAATATATATTATATCGGTTTTCATCATTTTTTACGTACATATAGTATTTTTCTTAAAAAAAATCAAATAAATACAAAAATATTTTTCATATATTATTATATGTAAATACGTATACGTATAAGAACAACCAATACACATATCTTCCATAAGTATTGCCGAGGCAATACACCGTGTTGAGGGGCGTTCCGGTCCTTGACACGCGTATCGATCCAATTTAATTAAGCAAGAATAGATAAATACTTCCAATAGGCA
Organism: Glebionis coronaria; assembly: GCA_025667525.1. NCBI lineage: Eukaryota > Viridiplantae > Streptophyta > Magnoliopsida > Asterales > Asteraceae > Glebionis > Glebionis coronaria. The sequence goes on from CM046876.1 coordinate 354,977,786, forward strand.
ATAATTCTAAGAATACAAACTACAAAGTGAATAGAAAGGCGATGTGCTATAAATGCCATCTAAGGGTCAATAGGTACTTAAGTGCTTCGCGCCACCTAACCCCCCGTTCACTAGTGCGTATTCTAAGAAGGAAGGATTTATTGGGGGTCTTGCACCCAAGTAGTAATTATATATATTATACTTTCTTGTGGATATTTCATATCGAACCTCGAGGGAGATAATCTCTTCTCTCTCAAAAGTCGACCGAGGGCTACTCCCTCATTCCTCGTGTTTACTTACACGTGTACTCGCACGCGTGTAAACATACCACCTTTGGTGTATTACTTCCTTCCCCCGAGGAAGCTTTTAGACGTCATTTCACTTATATATGCATTCGACCATTTTGCCACACATGGATAATCGTCCTATTTTGGAGATATTACAAGAGGAGCATTATCGAGCTGTGTATGGGCCTTGTGCGACTTGTGTAGGACCGCATGGTACAAATAATTGTCATCTATACGCGAGCGATTATGATCAACGTTTTAATGAGGATTTTCAAAATCAAGAATTTTTAAATCACGACGATTTTCAAAATGAAGAGAATTTTCAAAGTCATAATCAAACAACCTTTCACAATCAAGGCGTTTATCATTTCTTGAGTAAAGACGCTTTTAAATTTGTAATGCAAGCACTTGAGACAATGCAAGAGGCAACTGATCCGAAAATCTAAGGCTTGAGCACATACGTCTTGCAACTCATGAGACCGAACGATGCTTTACCAGATGATGAGCCTTCTTTGAGAGTAGATGTTGAGGATGATACACTTAGTGATGTTCCTATTATAGATCCTTCCATCTCTCCACCGACTATACTTGAGCCATACACACCTTCATCACCTTTACCTCACATGGGACCCACCGACTCTTTAACCATGGGGGACGAGCCTCTTAGCACTAATACAAACACCAATTCGGATGAATTAACCTCTTCTAGTGTTGAGAACCTTATCCTAATCTAAAGAGAGCTTGAGAGGGTTTCCAATGAACCATGTGATGAGCTTTGTTTTGATACCTCTTCTCCTCATGATCACATTGAGATTTTATCACATATTGACCTTCATGCTACTACTAGTGATTTTGGTGACTTTTATCTTGATGAATTGTTTAAAGAAAGGGATAATGAGATTGAGGAAGAGTTTGTGGAAGACTTTCCACAAATGGAGGATGATGATTGTGATTCTAGTGACGCGTCTTATGCTATATCATCCAATGATTTGTCTTGTCAAGATAATATTCCTGATTTGGATGAAGAGTTTGCTCCTATAGGAAAAGCGGATCCTTCTCCTCTACCACCATATGATTCTTGTGATGAACCCTTTGATTATCCTTATGATAGTGATGAGTCTTTTACTTCTGATGATGATGACTCCATTTCTTCTATGACTCCTTCACCTATTCCTCTAAGTAATTTTGTGATACATTCAAATCCTCTTTTTGAGACATGTTTTGATAACCCACTTTTTGAGGAGTGTGAAGAACCTAATAATGAGTCTATAGAAGAAGAACCCTTGATTGATCATCCTTCACTGGTTTTTGAGGATACACCTATTGATTTTTATGATCATATCATCCCTTTGAGTGATTCTATCATTAATACACCTCCTTTTGAGCCTTATGTTCCTACCCTCCCACCCTTGAAGTTGGTTATTGATGAAGATCCTTTCCTCTTAGAGATTGATACTTTTTCATCTAAGGCACCTTTAGAACTCAAAACCTTTGATATGGACTTTTTTATGGAGATTGATACCACCATAGAGGATACATTTGCACATTTTGATATAGAGGTCGACGATAGTGTTTCTAATTTGGAAGAGGAGGTTCGTCTTATTACTACATTGCTTTTTGGGAACATAGAGCCTACACCTCATCCACAAGACACTATTAATCTTGATCCTCCTTTTTCTATGCCTTCTATGGAAGATTACCCACCTTTTGATGATGATGACGAGCCTAATATGGACATAATAGTTATGAATGTTTTGATACCTACACCTTCGTTGTCTCATGATGCTTTGATCACTAAGGGGGAATCTTATATGGTTGACACGAGCTCATCTTCTTATTTTCCCATGAAGGGAAAGGTTTTTGATCCTGGGATACGTATGTTTGAGACACCTTTGTTTTCATCTACTCCACTTAAGAGTGTGACTTCTATTGATATGGGCTTCTTGTATGAGCTTACTTTGGTGATGCTACCTACTTTGGAGTTGTTCACTTGTCGAGATGGAAACTATGTATTTGATCCTGGGGTGCTTCATATATGAGAGACTTCGTATGTTGGAGAAACTTGAGACACGTTGGACCGTTCCATTTATCGAGGCGGATATTGTAAATCTTATAGTAAATGGCAACGTGCTAAGTTTGAGTGTATCATGTGAGATGTGCTTCAAAGTGGATATTCTTTATTCTCCATGATGGTTTCCCCAAGGACGACCCAATTCGGGGCCGAGTCGAGCTAGCGACTTAGGGTTAAAAAAACTCAAGCAATGAATAACTAGGATAGAAAATGTAGAGTAGATTTTCAATAGGTTAGGTTTAATTAAAAGGATGTTATAGTGGAGTTGAAGTGGAGGGGTGCCTTTCTTCGTCTTTTTGTGCTTGCTTCAAGGGTTGCTCTCTCTCATTTCATGCTTGGAGCTTATGGAGGAGGCCCGTGTATCCGGTTCACTTTGATTAGTTTTTGCTATCGTGATATTAAACACTTGTGCTTAAAATGAATATCCTTTAGTTGTCTCTTCCTTAACTTGGGTAAAGCAAAGTTATCAATGTCATAAGTGTAGGGGAGTTTACTCCAATACTCTTAAACATTGAGGACAATGTTTATCTTAAGTGTAGGGGAGACTTCTATCGTAGTGACCTTACCTAGACCATTGCCTTAACTTCATGATAACATGGAAAATTAATTTCTCAAACGTTTTTCAAGTTTTTGATCTACTTTGGCCACCAAAAATATGCATTCATAATTTTTGCATCTATCATTTTTCATTTGCATATCACATTTGCATTGTATATATTTCTTCTTTTATTTTTCATCAAAAAATATATAAAAGAGACAAAAAATATAATAGGACATGGTTTAACAAGTTTAGACTTCTTTGACATATTAGGCCCGCCATGGATATTTTGACTCAACCCGAGTTTGCTTATCTTAGCATTCTCTAGCTAGTATCCTTAACCATGTAGTCCTTCATTAGTCTATTAGGCTAAGCATCCACCAATCTCATTATTTGAGATTTTAAATTTGTGGAGAATGGGAAATGATAGAGTTGAAGCAAGTGTAAAAGGGCTAGATAAACTTCATGATAATTACTTGTGGCTAAAACCTTCTCTTCTTAACCTCTAATTTCTTCGCATGTATATATGTTAATAAATAATCAAGAACGGTTTTAATTGGTTTGTAATCTCTTATGCATTTTTGGCTAATCATTCATGGTTGATATAAGTACGTCTTAAGATTCTAAGTTAGAACGTTTTATGTGTACTAGACTTATGTCATGCTCAATATTTAGCGGGTGTTTTTCCTTTTATTCTTTTAAACTTTCTTTGTGAGGAATAAAGAAAAATAAGAGCGGCTTATAAAAAATGAGTGGCTAGAGAAAAAAGAAAAAGAAAAAGAAAAAATATATATATACAAGACTCCCAAGAGGGGCAGTGTGGTGTTAATTATAGTGACTATTGAGTTCCAATATTACCTTGACGGGTTGCGGGGATTCAATAGATTGATCCAATCCAATATTACCTTGACGGGTTGCGGGGTTGAAGATCCAAAGTCTCAAAAAGATGGCGGATGTAAATTATTGCGTGAGTTTTATTTTTCTTTCCTTAGCGAGTTTGTAGCTACTTATGAAAGCATGACACGAGGATTTTACACATAAGGCGAATGACTTATTACTCTTGAAACGGACTTATATTAATTGTGAGCGGTTTTTCAAGTAATGGATGAGAGGATTACTTAAGATTAAAACCGTGCTTCCTTATTTTTGGATTTTACATTTCTTATACTTCACACTTGAAATAATGACAAATTTGCCCACAAGCAATTTGCTCAAATAATAACCGGCTCCACATTTAATTGTCATGAATAAGTTGATGCACTTTTTACTTGTGAATACAATGATCCCATTTTTAAGCTTGGTATGGGGAAAGTGAAACTTGAGGGTGACAAATGTCCATGGTACCAAAGCCCTAATCTAAGTCATTGAATTCTTTATGAGTTATTTCCATCAAAACTATTTCAAGAAAATACAAAAAGATGTAATAGAATTGTTTTCTCTTGCATTGCATTGTATAAATTTAAAATCATGCATCATATAGTGTAGAGTAGTGTAGATGCATTCCATAATGGCCAAGGTGGGTTAATTATGAGAAAAGTGTAACTTGGTGCTTTAAAATGCTGCATTGCATGAGGTCATGGCAATGGTCAAGTGGAGGGTAGTTGATTTGTGTGAAAACACTCATCAATAATGATCCAAAAACCACTCAAAACACTATCAAATACCTGATATTAAACTGTAAAATATCAGAATTACGCGTGTATTTGTGTTTTTGTGTTTTCAAGAAAAGAAAGATACATTTTGAAGCAAAGACACGTTTTCAAGGATTTATTTGATAAAAAGATGAAGAAAGAGACGAAAGATGATTCAAGGACTTTATTTGCCAAGTTTTCAAAGATCAAGGGCTGAACTTGTAATTTTCTACAAAGATGAGGATGAAAGGAAAATGTGCTAAAAAGTTTATTTACATTTGGAAAGAAAGAAGAAGTGGAAGGACTAAAGAGGAATAATGAGGAAAGTTTATTAATTTTACTTAACTTGGTCAAAAGTCAGCAAGACCAAGTCAAATCCTTCTTCATCAAACGAAGATAGTGAGAGAAAAGATATATCGTTTCATACTTTTCTTCACCAAAACCTGCAAGTTCAATTCAAGAAAGATACACAAGATTTCAAAGGAAGATTAAAGAAGCAAAAATGATCCTCATATTCTCCTCTACAAGATGATGCAACTTAATTTTATCAAGACTCAAAGAAGAAGAAATGCCTAAATTCTGGAATGAAGATGAAGAACCCTAATCTCGTATTTTCCACGTGGCACGACTTGAGTGTCTTAAACACGTCATCTCACCTCCCTCAATCTCTATAAATACCAGTCATCCACCTCATTTCGAGACGGTTAGACTAGGTGTAGATTTCACACACTTAGTTAGTTAGATAGTTAGGAGTAGTTAATTGTAATCTTTCGATACATTTTTCTTCTTCTCTTTTTAGTTGAGATTTGTAATGGATTCTTTCCATTAATGAATTTGAAGCTTCTTGATTCTTAATTCTGTTTCACAATTTTGTTAAGACTTACTGTTAGAATTCAGTTTTATCAGTTATAACTGATTTCCATAAATGAATCTTAGTTCTACTTACTTACCAATCGATTTTATGCAGATTAGTTGAATGTTTGTTAATCTTGTTACTGATTTCCATCAATTAGAAGTTTAAGCTTTTGATCTCTTGTTATTTCTAGTTCTGCAAAGGTTCATGTGATTTGGTAGAGAGGATCATTCAGTTTTTGGTCAGTTGGAGTAGTTATTAGGTGTAGTTTTTAGGAGAAGTTTAGCAAATGTTTCATAGTTCTTATTAATCAGTTTTGTAGTTAATGTCGTTACGTTTTCTGTTAAGTTTTAGTAACCGATTTTTCCATTAATGAAAAGCTTTTGAATTTCCAGTTTCAGTCTCTTCCTACCATTCGTTAAGTTGCTTCTCAGTTCATAAGCTTGAAAAATCTTATGAGAATACTATTTGAGTCATCTAATGTCTTTTATAAATAACTGTATTTTTGTGTTCAAGGTTAAGAGTAATCTTTCAAAGTTTTATTAGTTCCGTTCAATCATTGTAGTAGGATAGGCTGTTTGTTTGTTGTTTTGCAGGTACTATAGCAGATCATAGAGATACAGTTGGAATTTGTTTCGCAGGATTTGCTTGGATTTGATGTTCACAATTTACTGGTAGAAGTAGCAGTAGAATTGGTGAATTAGGGATCAAGATTAGATAAGCGAGCTCAGCGCTCCGCTTCGACATCAAAGGACTGACTTCGGATGAGGGAAGTTCCATTTTAAGTTTTACATTCAGTAGTATATTCTATTAATCAGCGATTATAGAATAAATTTGACTGCTATTTGTCCTAACTACTCAGAATAATGGAGTTACTTGATTGATTTTACTTGTTGAATTTGTCTGATATTTTACTGTTAATTCTTTTACTTGTATTCACTGCTATCAGTCATGGTACATATTGTGCTAGTTAAAATGACTAGTTTGTGATTCATATGTTCTTCTACTTCAAAACTGTTACATTGCTCATTGCTCATTGCTTGTTATTAGCTATTAGTTGTTAGTGTAGTTAATTTTGAGTGTTTCTTGTATGTCTTGCTTTACTGATTGGTGATAGATGTCTGTGATAGCTTACTGATTTCAGTGAGATTGACTATCAAGATTCACATTCTAGCTGATATAGAGTGTTTGGTACCTGGTTTTATAGATTTTGTCTTGGTCAGATGAATTTAGTATAAAATGCCTGTAGTTGCAATGAAGAAAGTTTAGGCAGTTATTCAGTTTTTACAAGGTAAGTAGATTCACTCTTGCCAAGAGGTTATCAGTAGGAATTGAGACGCAAATTTGAGGATAAATTTAGCTAGTAAAAGTCATATTTGTTAGAAGAATTTTGAAACAACTGTATACAGTAGCTAGTCTCGTTTTATTAGTTCATTCTAGCTGTTTAAAATTAGTTTGTTGAATAGTCAAATTTGGTCCCTAAACTTGTATAGTATTATGACAGTTAAAGTCCTTACTTGTTAAAATAGTAAGACCGTTAGATAAATGGTCAACAGTTTAGTCCTTTCTGTTAATTCCATGTTGGATCAGTTTTAGGTTGTTGGGCTTTATATTTCATTTGGGCCATTTTAGACTTATAGCAGATTTATTTTCATTTTATAAAATTTCATTTTAGGAATAGTGAATTTGTATTTCTACTTTTGTAGAATTAGTTTTTTTTTGTATATTGCAATTTAATTTTGTAGTGTAAATTTGAATTTTACATTTTAAAATTTTGTACATTTAATTGACGTAATTGCAATGTGTTTTTAGATAGTACATATACGTAGCGTAATATAGATATTTTACATTTGTACTTGTTTTGTGCCAATTAGACATAAATTCCAAACAAGACTTTACCACCAAAAACGATTAAGTCAAACTTGAGATTGTTATATCAATTCGAATCGATACCGAGAAAAACGAACTAAAAAGACAGATATTAGTAACGGTAGTGAATTTGTCGAGGTGTTTGTTGGCATCATCATCCGGCAATCCACGAAATGGACAAGTATTTTGAACTTGTTGGATCATGTGATGCTTCAACGAAAACTCTAGAGCCGTGATTTGGATCGGCGCAATCGGTCCTCCTCGTCCATTCAACGTAGGTTGACACAACTCCTCCATCGTTCGAAGGTCGGGTGGGGGAACATTGTTGTTGTTATTCATGTTGGGGTGGGGTGGATTATTGTTGTTGTGCACACCAACCATATCTAAATCTTCACGAGTCTCGGGCTCTGAATAAGATGAAGATCTGGTACGCATACACCTGCAAAAGCAAAAGAAAAAGATACCAAAGAAATAGATAATATATATGTACGTGTAAAAATAAAAATAAAAATAAAAATCTTTTTGAATTTTTGAAATTTTTTAATTTTTATGGATTTTTGAAAAATTTTAAGCAAGAAAAATAACGTTCACGAGTGAACGGATCCCAAAATTCAACGCGTCTCTCACAGAAAACCGTTAATCTTAACGAAAAGAGCCGGCAGCGGCTCCATTTAATAACTCTTTTTTAGTATATTAAAAATTATATCTTTGTTCGTCATCGGTATCTAATCGAATTGATTACTGGTTAAAAGTGTGACTCAGTCGTCTTTTGGTGAAAAAGAAATAGATTGGTCGTTGTTGTAAAATAAAATTGCAAAACTTTAAAGTAAAAGGCAAGGTAAATAAAGCTATAAATGATTAAAAAGTAAATTACGACAAATTAAAACGATTGACAAATAATAAAGAAACGATATTAAAAACAAATATTAGAACGAAACAATTAATAAAAATAAAACTAAACGAAGAAATTAACTTTCGACTGAAACTAAAATTAACTAAATGAAAAAGGAGAACATAAAACTAAGTGGTTACTTTAAAACTGAACGAGGCAAAAGCTAAAGCGGGTACTAAATAAAAGATAAAACTTAAACATTAGGAAAAAATACTAATACTAAAAATTGACGAAAAATTCAACTAAAAATACTTAACTTTCTGAATTAAAATCGGAACAACTTTCAGATTAAACTAAACATTTACGAAACAATACTAAATAATAAACAAGCTAGCAGGCAAGCAGCTGGAAGCAGCCAACCAGGCACCTCAAATTGGCGCCAAAGTTACTCAGCTACCAGGTAGGTAGGACAAAATCTTCGGAATGTTGGAAAATTCATAACTTTCTTCGGAATGTTTATATGAGAATGAAATCTTCGGAATCTTATACTATTTCACAACTTTTTTTTCGGAATAAATCTTTTCAGAACTTTCTTCGGAAAAATGATTTTCAGAGTTTTTACTTTCTCAGAGTTTTTGACTTTTTCGGAAAATTAACTAATTTCAGAGAAATCTTCGGGATATCAAACTTTTACACAGAAACTTAAGATTTTCGGAAAAACAAGTAATTCAGAGAAAACTAATTCAGAGAAAATATCTTCGGAATAAGGGGCATTCTTCGGAATGTCAAAACCCTTTTCCGAAGATCTTGAAATAAAGATAAACAGATAACAGTAAAAATTAAAAATCAGAAAATAAGCTAAAAATAAGCTAAAATCAAATAAGCAATCTACCAAAACTTAATCTAAAACACTATTAAGAAAAACTAATTAAACCACAAATTAAAAACTTGAAAAACACTAATAAAACTAAAAATTAAAAATCAACTTTTTATAAAAATTAACTAATAAGCACTTAATTAAAAATAAGAAAAGCACACAATAAGCTATAAAATCAATAATCCAACACAATCAAAAACATAAAAACATAACAATTAATCAAATAAGCATAACAATAAGCACATAAACATAAAGATTAAATCAAAACAAGAAAGGTAGAATGAGAGATAAATGAAATACTTGATTAAAATTAAAGATTCAACAATAATTAAAGGTAAAATTAAAAGACTTACAAATTTAAGGTGCAAGACAAGGAATGTAAATTGACAAGAAATTAAATGACATGAAAATTAAATGTGGAAGAGCTATGTGTCAAATAGTCAACACCTCCTAATGTGTCATTAGGAGGGTATTTATAGGTGATTAGGGAGGTTAACATGTGTTGCTCCTTTCTTTCTTCTCTCGTCTTTTCGTCTTCATAAATTCTTCGACTTTTTCGACTTTGTCTCGCGATTATTTGAACTCGTCTTATAATTTCTTCACTTATTAGACTTGAGTTCTTCGACTTCATTAAACTTCCGTATTTAGACTTTTTCTTCGATAAATCTTCAGAATAGGCCTTGGACTTCCGTTCTTTTTGCACTCTTGATCTTTTGACTTTGTCTTTTGTCTTTTTCTTCGATAAAAGCCCGTGAAAGCCCGTGTTTTCTTCCCTTTTCACATTTTGATCCTAAATCACAACAAAAACACAAACCACGCATAATTCTGACATTTACGACATAAAATACACGTTTTGGCTTGGTTATTATTATAATTAAGTGGTAAAAGGATAAGTGTTTTCACACTTATTAGGTACGGATGGGGAGCCTTTTTTAAAATAAATCCATCCGTTGACCATGTTGGGAACATAAAAAAACTCTATATAAGCTAACAGTTGGGATAATGTTCAGGGCGCGACAACTAACCTCAAATTGATTTATCTTGCACGCTCCTATACAGTGCAATTAGGATATGTGGAAGTCGTAATATTGTAGAAGGTTTACAAGGAATCTGGTGAAGGGGATATGATAGTTAGCCGTGTCGAACAAACGGGTGTACACACCTATTTTGCCAGAGGGAGGTTCGGTTATGGAATCTAATTCCCCAAGGAGATAGGGATGGACTTCGGAAGGAATATAATACTCAGAGCAGTACTCTAAGAATTTCTCCTCTGGGTACTCATTAATTACAGTCATGATGGTGGCTGTGTCCTTAACCATGTTTTACTAAGAATGTGAGAAGGGTGTGGTAAGCTAACCTGGAAAAAGGAGGATCCATGTGAAAACGTGGGTGGGCGAAGGATGAAGGTGCAACAATGGCGAAATTACTCTTAACAGTTGTGTGTATGTACAGTTACACCGAGTTCTATATATAGAGTTGCTTCAGTTATCGTGTATCGATGTATGATTTCCACGTGTATTCCACTCACCCAATCCAACGGATAAGGATCGGTGGGTAGTTGTAACGTCAGAGGGACCCACGCGGTCTAATCAAGCGCCCAGTTTCGCGTGGCTCGAGGGGAAGACTCACTTGGGTCGCTTTTTCAGGTTGTGTCAGGTGAACAGTTGCTTATGTGGTACAATGTTTTACCGTTCACGGCTAGTAATAATTATGTTCATTAAATTGGTTCCTATATACTGTTGCTCGCATAAATTTGTGTATTCAAACATAATTATTTGTTTCTCACGCTACACGTGTTTAGGATTTCTTAGTCTAGCAGTTACACCTACGGTTGTCACCACTAGACTAGGGGGACATGATGACGTATAATCCCCGGCTGGGTCATGAAACCGGTCCACGGGCACAACCCGTATCCGACCCAGAAAGTATGGGTTGTGTAGTTTATGTCTTGGGCTCATAAGGACCAATGGACAGTGGTCGCACGCGGCATGGTGCGGGTCATGACCTAACCGTACGCGATTGGGATCAGACAGAATCATAACCTAAGAAATATTATGACTCGTCTAAAGTTAGAAGATATTTACGAATCTTATTTAATTGATAAGGATCAAAGCATATTTGGTAGTTATATCTTGCTTAGGGCTCAAGGTTCGATAAGCCCAACTAGGGTTTGACTGCCTATATAAGGAACCTTTAATGGTTCCACAAAGGTACGACTCACAACACAGCTTTTATCCTTACCGATTACTAAGCCCTAAAACCGATTACTTACTCTCACGTCGGAGTCAAATCGTGAGAAACAAATGGTAAGCCTAACGGTGTGTTATTCTTTAGTGTGCAGGGTCTCGTTAGAAGTTCACTTGGTATGAGAGCCGGAGTCCAGGATACCTGAATTAAGATTAGTTCGGGTTAGCCAAGGTCCATTTAACTTTTGTATCAGCAAAAGGATATTCCAAAATTGATTCTTCTTCTAGGTCCTCCTACTCGCATCCCATGTGATATGGCTGTTGTAACTATGATCTTGGTTATCTAAAATTTGTGCTTAACATGCAATTGAATGTAGGCTGTTGATTTGGTCAATATCTCTGTAAAGGTGAAAGAGACATGGGGTTCTTATGACTTGGAAGGGACCATGTGATGAGTTGGGTGAGTTTTGAGCATGTGGGATTGATATATGTTAGATAGTGATAAAATCCCAAAGCTTAATTTGGAAAAAACCTTTGTGTATAAGCCAATTGAAACTAGGTATGAGATAGTAGGGTTTAGGTGAACAATGATCATTTTAATTGATTTTGGGAATAGATTAAATGTTACCCACCAAGTTTAAATGTTTAAATTTTGGAGAATGGTAAAACTGGTCCTTGTTGTCTTTGCAAATAATTTCGTCCCATTCCTTTGTTATGCAAGTTTGAAAAACGACCCTGGAACCCCTAAACTTCTTGAAAACATGGTATTGTTGAAGTTTGGTGATGTTGTCACATTTGGTCCTTCTGGATGACTATGGAATAATGACAAACAGGTCCTTCACTTTAGATAACATTCATTTAGCTAAGTTAACATTCATTTAACTTTGCTAAATGACAATATCAGTCTCTCGACTTTGTAAATCCATTTATAAGGACTTGAAATGTAATTTCTCTATTCTTCAAGGACATGTCTTGTACAATCAACAAAATTTAGGGACCCCTTGGTACTTTTGTGATTATTAGGGGTATAAAGTGACAATTTATGAAACTTGAGGGACCATTCTTATAAATCATCAATTTTTCAAGGGTATTTTGGTAAATTCACATCCGGCTTCGGTTCTTTTGTACGACATCGTTTCCCGTGTTCGTGTTTGCTTGATTTTGTGATTTCCAAGTGAATTCCCAATATCCGTGACTACAAACACACAAATAGAGAAAACAAGGGTATTTGGCACACATTTGATGATAGTTTCCGTATTTTAAGTCCGTTTTGGGGCACGAAATGATGTATAGTTAGAGTCTCATCAGTTCTCCCATACTAAACCATTGCCATGTCCTCACGTAATGCTAGAAATAAGTATCGTAGCACTTCCAAATTTCATTTTTATTCAACTTTTATTCAAAATAAACTTAACTAGATGCGTTTTGGATATAATGTATTGTTTTCATCACGTAAATGTGACTTTTAGGATCATAGAACAAGTACATGTGAATGCTTCATATAAATAGTTTAGTCGTCCTCGATTTTCATTCAATTCCATTCTAAGCGTGAAACAAGACCATTGTCGTTTATAAGTTAGTAATGCTAACACTACTCATATGCCTTAATCACGTACTTAGACTCCCTTATTCCTAATTTGTATCTCTTATATTTTATTTTTTTCTTAATGATCACGAGGATGAATTTTTTACTTATGTGAACAGAGATTAAGGTCCAAAAATAGAGTCAAAACGGTGTAAGCAAAACCATTAATTATTAACCTTTCCTAATAGTGACGATGTCAAAAAATTAAGTTAATAAGAAAGTTTCGATAAACACTATTTTACAACGGATTTGAACATTTGACTTATTACAAATACTTTTATATGCCCCTACCAGATGGGCTTTATTATCTTTGGTTTATTTTGGCTTTTTAGGGATTCGTCTTGCCTTGCCTTTTATTTACCCCCTAACCGGATGGGTTTTATTATGGCCAAAGACGTATATCCTCAACCTCGAAATGTAATTTTGGATCTTTAAAGCTTTAAGATTTTAAGACATTCACTTTGATTTTACATTGAATTTCAGTCTTGTGAGTTTCAATTTTTTTTCTAATTTTGGATAAGATGAATTTAAATTATTATTGAAAAGCTTTCGATTATTCGGGTTGCCAATACTTTAAATCCGTAACGCTTACGAACTCTTAAATGTCTTCCCAATTTAATTACATGGAACTACTAGAATTAGTTAAAAATCAAAAATTATGATCAAACCGCTAAAACAATATTTATTAACAAATTATTTATATACAATCGATGGGAGAATAAGCAAACAATCAAACCACATAAGTTTTTGAAAGAATACGAATACTCTATGTTTAGCATAGTAACTTATAATTGACTCTATCATTTCTTGTCCTCAATTTAATGATACTTAGCCTAATATAGTTAAGGAACGAACCTAAGCGCTTAACACGCCCGGTCGAGTAAAAAATTACTCTTATTCTCACCAACGGAAAACCTACATTCATGTCTAAACACTTATGAAAAAGACGAAAAATTTTAAAATTTGGCCATTTTTAGCACTTATTACTAACAAAACGATGAAAATTGGATAGCGTGAAGACTTAGCAAAGCAAGTAACTATTTACCCTTATACTAAAACTAAAATTGTCCTCAATGTTTGAAGTCTAAGGGTGAAACACCCCCATACTAGAGATGAAGAGTTGAATGCTTAATATCTAGCATGAAAAGGGTATAACGAATGATCTAAAAGCCGTTTATAAAGTGTGTAAAAAGATAAACGTGGGAACTTCCTCTTGCATCTCTGTGGCCATCTCCTTGCTACTGTCCTTGGCTTGGTATTTAGGGTGATCCTTTCTCAAGCTATGGTGAATCCACATGTATGCACCTTCATCTTCCATTTCTTCCTCCTCATCCTCTTCTTCCTCTTCCATAACTTCCTCTTCTACAACTAGAGGTTCAGTAGATGGATCGGTGGAAGCAGTGGATGGGGCTTTGTTTCCTTCCAGCAGGGGGTTGTCACCATCCTCATTAGCAAAGTCGAGGGGTAACTTATTCACATGCGACTCCTCTACATCGAATTGAGTTACGACGGTGGTAACTAGGGGAATGGTAATGCCCCCCGTTGCTTTAAGAAGGGGAAACTCACCTTCCCTCCGGATGCGAGTGCCATTAGTAACTTCTTTAGGGTTTCCTTGGCGGAGTCCAAACAAATTCATTTCTGCACAAAAACGAATGGTAAGTTTCGCATATATGGCTATGGCTAAGGTATAACAGGATTGAATATTACATAAGTATGGTACCACCCTCGTTGCGGCTGTTCACGAATGTGGGGTACAAATCGGGGCTTCCAAAGTAGTTACGGCTGATGCCCACGGGGCATAGAAAGGATCTTGGGAGTTTATTGAACATGGTTCGGTGTGTATCAAGGTTTCTAACATCTGCGTTGCTATATGTATCTCGGCTGGGGGGTAATCTCTGCCTATTTCGTACTTAAGCTCAAAAGGGCGTGGAAATACTACAGCATCGACGAAGAAGAACCTATTGTTCCAGTTCTTAAGGAATCCATAGCTTTTGAATAGCATTGAGGTGCGGATGGTGAACGTTTGTTGAAAGAGATCCATCCATTGACCATGAAAGGAATGTAAAAGACTCTAAATAAGCTTACGGAGGGGATGATATTTAAGCAACAGCAGCTAACCTCGAACTGATTTATCTTACACATTCCTATGCAGTGAAGTTGTGATATATGTACATCGTATTACTCAAGAAGGCTAACTAAAAACCTAGAGAGGAGGATACGGTAATTAGCCGTATCGAATAAACGGGTGTATACACCTATCTTACCTGAAGGATGGTCGATTTTCGCGTCCATTTGCCCAGGAAGTTGGGGGTGAACATCCTCATGAATATATTTATCAGAGAAGAACTCTAAAACTCTTGCTCCGAGAGTTCTTTAAGGGCGGACGTGCGGTGGCAATATCCCTAACCATTTTTTACCTAATACATGTAAGGGGCGCGGTGTGGTAACCTGGTAAGATGGAGATCCGTAGATAAACGTAGAGGTGTGCCGTGTAAAGGTGCAACAATGGTGGCTCTTAGTTAAACTGTGTAAATGAGTGTACAATCACATATGGGTTATAGATAGGGTTACTTCGATTCTCGTGTACCCTTGGATCATTACCACGTGTACTCCACAGCCCTAATCAAACGAGCAAGGTGAGGTGGGTAGTTGTAACGTCATATGGGCCCACGTGGTCTTGTCATCAACAATTTTACATGGCTCGAGGAGCAGACCCTCTTGTGCGCTTTTTCATATTTGGCAGATGAACATTTGCTTATGTGGTACATTGTTCGCCGCGGATGATAGTTCTTATTCACATTCGTTGAATTTGATCATTGTTGTTCTGTCTAGGTTATGGCTTTCACAGTTTCGTGTTTACAAATATGGTTGTTTGCTTACAGCCGTACGAATGTTTTCTTTTATGAGAAATTACTAGTCTAATGGTCACAACTACGATTGTAACTACTAGACTAAGGGGACATGATGACGTATAGTCTCCAGTCGGGCCAATAGCCTGACCCACGGGTACTGCCCGTATCCGGTCCAATAAACATGGATTGGATTAATACTGTCTTGGCTCACGAGGCCCAATGGACGGTTGCCGCACATAGTATCATGCGGACCGCGTCCTAGCCGTACACGGACAGTGTTAGACAGAATCACAATCTAAATAGGATTGTGATTCACCTAAGGCAAGAAGATATACACTCTCCTTATTTAGAAGATATGGATCGCATTAAGTATATTAATTATATCTTGCTTAGGCCTCAAGATTCGAGAAGCCCAATTAGGGTTTCACATGCTATATTAGGAACCTCTAGGTTCCACAAAGGTACGATTCATTCACTCTAAAACCCTCACCGATTATATCACAAAAACGTTTACTTACTCTCACTTTGGATTCTAATCGTGGGAAACAATCCATAATAAGCCTAACTGTGTGTTTCTATTTAGTGTGCAGGGTTTTACTATAAGTTCACTTGGTGTAAGAGCCGGAGTTTCAAACACCCGAATTAAGCCTAATTCGAGTTAGACGTGATCCATCCAACTTTTGTATCAACAAACATATTAAACTACTGTAATACATAAAAAGTAAGCTACGAAATCTCACTTTTATCATCATAAAATACTTTCAATAATATAAATTAAAATTAAAATTAAAAGCATAACGGTGTTTCTCATCAAACTTTTCATTCATTTTGCTTCGATGAGTTAAAGATTCGTTCCTTATCTATACTACATATTAAGCATATTTGTCCTTCTCTCCTCATTAAATGCTCAATTTTTAAGAGGTACAATCATCCAAGCACAATTTACAAGATATTAATGCATAAAAAAATCAGATTTAAATAATACAAGATACTAATGCATATGTACAACTTACACAAGTATAGTACATAAGAATAATTAAAACTTATAATTAAAATAATTAATATACTTTATTACCTAAATGTATAATTATTATTACACACTTTACAACAATGAAAAGCCTATATACGTATTAAATACATAATTAACATAATTAATACACATATTTAGTATGCTCCATTACATAAATGTACAAACAAAGTTACACAGTTTACAACCATGAAAAACATATATGAATATTACAAACATAATTAATATAATAATAATAATTAATAATTCTAATTAAAATCTCCATCTCTACTAATTTATAAAGCATTTAAACCATTATATTTTAAGTCTTATAAAAACTAGGCGAGTACCCGCGCATAGCGGCGGAAGATCTTAACGACAGATAATCAACTATGTGATATTGCTTCCCTTGTCTGCGTGTATGTAGCAGTGTGCTTAAAACTCGTTGATTAGTAAGTCACCTAAACTGTCAAAAGTCATAGTTTGAAAAAAAAGCCAAGTGGTCATCTGATTTGTAATGTAAGTAATGAATTAAAGATACACACTTTATGTTTTAATAAAGATACAGCTGCTAGCGAATTAACGTTCTTCTTAAATTTGTTGCGAATCAACTCTTCATTTGGGAGTTGCTAAAAGACGTGTTGTGGTTTGAAACTTTGAACAAGCACATCTTAAAAGATAAAAATGTCATCTCAAACATTCATGTGACGCAGAAATAATGTTTTGAAATCCGGGTTGATCCGATCGGTTCAACCGGTTCCGATGGAAAAAATGGTCAAATTGACCTGGGTTTTATAGTTTAGAAACCCGGTGTGACCCGGTCTGAAGCGACCCGGGTTGACCCGGTCCGTGAGACCAGGCCGAGTTTTGATTTTTTTTGTTTTTGTTATATTTACGTGTTTTTTTCGCGATTTACTTATATGTATTTGGAGCGTAACTTTTTTTACTTATTATATTTATTAGTAAATGGTGCTTAGGCTAAATATATAAAATATTCTTGATTTTTATATATATCTTTTTTGTAGTATTGCAAATATAAATATAAAAAAATCGGGTCGATCTGGCGGTCCAACCGGTTGAAGTGGTGACCCAGTAGCTCGTCCGGGTCGATTCGAAATCCGAGTTTCAAAACATCGCTCGGTCCGAGTCAACGTGTTTTTTTAAAACAAGTCCAAACACGGCGGAGAACGAAAGATGCAATACCTCAACCAACCGGTATATGCATATTTGACAAAGATACGAAAACATAACAGAAAAATGTTACCGGTTGAAGTTCATAAAAAACCATACATTCACTTTTTCACTTTTAAGATAGGGGAAGTACTTGAATCTTTCCCAACATATGTACAAACATAGAAACTAAAAAGGATAAAAGTTATAAAATACTATTTTACTTATTGATTTGTGCCGACTTTAAATACTTACTTTTTTATCTCGTGACTTTAACAATGAACTTTTAAATTTGTTCTGACTATACCAATATAAACATAAAATGACTATATTATCCTCGTCTTTTTCAATATAATTACATGCATTGCCACTTATCTGCTTGTTACTATTTCTTTCTAGTTTTTTTTTAAAAAAACTTTTGTTTCATTGAAAAACAAAAAGAAATATAAGATCTATATTATCCAGATCTATATTATCCTCAGAATCCCCATTTTCGCCACATTCAATTTCATAAAACGAGTTTTCATAATCAGAATCAAAATCAAAATTGAACCGGATATTAGCACAACCCGAATCTGATAATGCGCCAAGATCGATGCTATTTTTCTCGAGAAGTAAAGGAGTCACCACATTCGTATCATCTTTATCACCAATTGATTCATACTTATTTCTTAAACATCTATGCAAACTGCAACAACTTGTAAGCTCAACAACAATAACTCCGAAAACATAAAAACAACATAAACTCATTTAAATAAACTCGAGGTCTTCAGTTAAAACAATTCATTCATGTGGCCACAAGAAACAAATATATTTTTCGATTTGATTTAACTTCGGGTTTAACAGATTTTAGTGGTTTATGATATTCAGATGTTTTTGAAGGTGGATAAATGGGAGACGGTGAGAGTTAAGAAAGGAGAAGGTGGGAAGAAGGGAGAAGGTGGATTGACAGTGATATGATGTTGGATTTTGGTTGTATGTGATTTGGTGAGAGACGGTGGGTGGGTAAAGAATAAGGAGGGTGACGGTGAGGTTAAGAGAGAAATGATGGATTTTTTTTATTTTTTATGTGACGGAGGGTAGATTTTAGATTTGAGATAGGATGATTATTTCTGTTTTGTAATTGGCATAAAACACTCATCACACATTTCTCGAACATCAGCTAGTTTACAATTAAGCTGACAAGATATCAAAGAAGAAAGATGGGCCCGATGTTTATTGCACTCGTTACTAAATACATGGTGCTTCTAGCAAAACAAACAAGGAGGTTGCAATTTACAGTGATGGGCGAATTTGGTGAGGATGAATCCCAATGCATAGTCAATAAGCATAAGAAATATTAAAAACGTTGGTGATATTTTTTAGTCAATTCAAAAAAAAGACAAAGGGTATATTAGTCATTTAAGAGGGTAGAATAGTCATTTTATGCTTATATTGGTATAGTCAGAACAAATTTGAAAGTTCATTGGTAAAGTCACGAGATAAAAAAGTAAATGTTTAAAGTCGGCACAAATCAATAAGTAAGATGGTATTTTATACATTTTACCCAACTAAAAAATTACCTTCATAAACCAATTAACGAAAACCACCCAAGAGTTCCTATAACCCATCTTAATTTTTTGTAGACAAAACCCAAGACTAACAAACATAAACACATCGGTCCAGTTGAGTTTACGAGATCATTGTGAGACGTCTTGATGTTTTAGAGAAGTTAGCAAATGATTAATAAATATGCGTTATGCAATAACAACCATGATGTAGTTTTTGTTGGTACAGTGATTCCACGAACTTCTACAAATCACATAACATAAATCTATTGAAGATGTACAGCCCTTTGCAAAGTGCATCTGATATAATGCTTGTATGATTAGTGCTAGCACATATATGTTAAATAAATCAAAACAAAAAATAAGATAGTTTTCACATCTAGATAGGAATTATTCTAAGTATTTCACCAAATCTAATGATTAAAATATAACATGAATAATCACATAGCCCTAACAGTTTAGTTGCACCAACTCCTAGACTATTATGTTTCTCCAAACAATCCCTGTAATCTTAATCATGATTGCTACAACAAACACTAAATTAACAATCTGCTACGTTCGAAACAAAATAACAAACACTCCTTAGAAGTAGCAAGATGGCAAGCTGCTGAGGTATTAACGGGTCTTTTTGCACACTTCGAACCAAGAAACGTCGTCTGCCCAACAAACATTATTTTTTCCATTTGGTTATATATTTATTCTATCGCCAATGTGGAGCTGGTTTCTTTAAGTTGTGCAGGAATACAAATGTTTTTTTGTCTATGTTGTATAATAGTGTAAAAAGATGATACATGAACGTCAAGTATTGTAAGAGGCAAAGAGGGTGAATTTGCAAAGACTTCCAGAACAACAGCTTCACCATTTTCTCAAGTTCCATATTTTCAGATGCACTATTGAAGCCTGCTGACGAACTCTATGTATGTGAAATATAACTTAACTTAATTCAGTAAGGAAACATAGCAAACAATCTATAAAGAGAGAAAGAGGAAAAGTATATACAGTTTGAACCATAAGCAAGACCTCTTCAATGTTTGGTTTGCACGACTTGACCTAAAGACTTACCAGGTGCCCTATGAAAACATAAGCCAAATATAAACTACACCTTTCGATCAGCAGCAACCAGATGATCGACAACCCGTGCCCATCGATAGCTGTTTGCCTTTGTTCATGACGTGATGAGCTGGTCGGGATGTCATGTGATGGCTTACTCGCAGAAAATTTACGTCATTAAACTGTCTTATCCAAAAGAGGTTGAACCTCTTCACTCCTTTGATGCATTGTGTTCTACAAGGTCAATATAGAAACTATATTAAGGAACAAAAAGTAAAACTATATGTAGATATATACGAACACCAAATTACAAAAAAAAAGAGTAAAAATTGTACAGATTTGAAGTTGTAAGCAAACATATATAAGAAAAATGAAGATAATCATACAACAATTATACAAGAGTTAATCGAAAAATAAAAAAAAAGGAATAAGATCAGAAAAATATGATGAAACTCACTATTCATGTTTGGCATCTGTCTTAAAGTAGCTGAATGCCTTCTTCAAGTATTGCAAGTATTGATAGTTATAATAGAAACTACCTGGTCTTTCAATAGATTGAAACTTTAATGGCATATTGATGTTTTGAGTTTTCTTGCTATAAGCTACTGAGGCTACCAAGAAAAATGAATCATTCTATAACTTCATTAGCAAAGATTAGCAAAGCTACTGAGTCGATTCTTGGTTCAATATAAGCTTATAAATGTGCGAAGCAATATTAGAGTAATCACTAACCTTGTAAGCTCTATATAGTCACTCTGAATTGATATACCTATGTGAAAAAAAGGCTATGGTGAGAAACAATAAAAATAGTCAACCTGAATAGCAAGTTCGTTTCGTAGATATGTCATCGAACTATAGACAACACCAAAACAACAACTTGAAAGGAAAAAAAAATTGAACATGGATATCAGTATTAAAAAATCATACACGCTTTTCGGTCTTAATTAGGTATAAGGTAAAAGTAATCAAGATGATTTTGGAAACTTACACCTTCAATTATACATGGTGTTGAATAACGTGAACACACTTTGCTCGACTCATCCTGCTGCACTTATGACCTAAAAAATAAGGACTCAAACATAAAAGAGAAAGAGAAAGGCGTGCGTGTTCTTTTTCTTTCAGTATTGAATAGGGAAGATATTAAATATGTAGATTAAAGGGGCACATCTTGATATTGTGTGTAGAAGAAGCTTTGAATCAAAACTCAAATCAATATCAATATCTAAAATAAATAGTATCTAATGTTTAATTCTTACCTTATATAATTCTAGATTCGCTTCATATAACTTCCATATACAAGTTTTTCAACCATGTTCCACCTATTTACCAACTGTCAATCACAAGAATATACGGTATACTGTTTCCATGTTTAGATTTGTTTCAAATAGCACAGCTATATTGTTTCTTACATAAGTTTTGTTGAATTTTTTTAGTTGACAAAGGGGTTTCTTTTTATAAATATATTGAGAATGTAATTAAGGTATTGTTGAGAAAAGTTACTAATTATAAGAATGAATAGATTTTTGAAAAAGTAAAATACAGCATTTATAAGTAGTAGAGATTCAACCACTAAAATATTATTTTATTACGAAATTAATCTTTCTTGATAAACGTAAGTATGTGAAAACTAAACATTCAAATTCAAAAGTTTGTAACATGCAATGTCCTGTAACTGGTATATTATTAAACGGCATTTTTATGGCCTAATTAATTATTTAAAAAAAGTCTATGGCCATTTAATTACTTGGTCAAAATTCTTTAATTGTTTGGTAAAAAAAAGTTTGTATTTTAATTATTCAACTTCAATCTCTGTAACAACATTTTCATTTTGTAACGTAGAATATTATAAGATATAAATAGTCACGAACACATGTTACTACTCAAGATTTACATGTAAACACCTTCAGCCGCTTCCACAACCACCCTCTTACTGCAACGACAACGTACAACATTTGTATGAAAACTATAGATTCAAAAATTATAATTAAAAAATACGAATTATAACATTGAATAATTTAGTCACAGGGTACTCGCGCCCGCGCGATGCGGCTACGGATACCCTGCTAGTTTATATTTTATAGTTTTCAGACATATATTTGGCCGCACTGAATGTAAACGAAAACAAGCATATGATTGACTTATAAATTCATTTTAATATATTGGTGATTTATATGTTAAAAGCTAAAAACTTGAATTGTTGTTCTATATACATTGTCCTTTAAACTTTACAACAAAATTATTAAAGTATTGTTACCCAAAATATCAGAATTTTCGTATCCAAAAGACCAACAACTAATGATTGTAAACCTCAGAACGTCGTTAACTGTTTTTATTGGCAGGCCTTCGACAATTTTATAGCCCATGTACACGCTACAGCTGTAACAATATAGCCCAAGGCTCGCCGTTCAAAAAAGAAAAAAAAATAGCCCAAGGCTTATTTATGAAACCCCCCACAAATGCAACTATCAAAATTGTTTGTTTTGTGGTGAAAAAAAGTATACTAGAAAACATTTCTTTCGAATAAACATGTTAGTAGTACGTTTAGAGCAAATGGTACGGTCGGCCGGTGGCGTCGTAAGCGGCGCTACGACTTAGGGCATCGAAACGGCGCATCACATCTTTTTCGCATCACAATCACTCGCGTCGTCATCATCAGCCCACTAATTCTTGCCTTTTCGTTTTTTAATAGTTTTAATAATATATCTCGGGGTTTTATTAAATGAATAATTTATATATTTAAGTTTATTTGGATACAAAAGTTTATTTGGATATCAAGACCAATCTCCATCTTCAATATTTATTTTAATTCAATAGATAAGATTAAACACAAAATATATTTTCACCCTCTTTTTTCAAATATCAATATCTCTTAAACCATTAATTGTTATGCGAAAAAAACATACCGTTACGAAAAGCTTTTAATTATCTTTCTATAGATATGCTATATGATATACTTTTGACAAAAAAAAAAAATCACGTTTTCGAAAATTATCATATATGATACTAATATCATATATGAAGTATCACCATTATCATATATGATATAACGTATCATATATGATAGAAACAAATATCATATATGATTTAACACTATTATCATATATGATGAAACAGTATTATCATATATGATATTTCACGTAAATTTTAACAAGAAAAAAAAAGAAATTTTTTTTCTTCGAAAGTATTTCATAGTGCATATTGGTATAAAGATAATTAAACGCTCGTTGTGATGGTATAATTATTTTCGCTTAATACTTAATGGTTTAAGAGGTATTTAAATT
Organism: Glebionis coronaria; assembly: GCA_025667525.1. NCBI lineage: Eukaryota > Viridiplantae > Streptophyta > Magnoliopsida > Asterales > Asteraceae > Glebionis > Glebionis coronaria. Next base: position 355,001,400 of record CM046876.1, read on the forward strand.
ATAAAAAATATGTGAAAAATAAAATATATTTAATCTTATCTATTAGATAGAAATGAGATGCATGGTATATGAGTCTCTTTATGTTTAAGGAAACGTATATTATACAAAATAACTCTTCTCTAATTTATATAGGAATTGATTGGCACACTCTGAAATTTGATTGGGACACTTAATGTACAACGCAATTAATGCAGTTTGTATTTAACAGTACAACTATTTAATGCATATGTAAAAGTGTGTCAATCAATTATGAGTGTGCAAATCGCTAACCAGTTTATATTATGTTTATGTTTGTGTATTTGTATTTGTTTATGTTTTTTAGTGTATTCTTGTTTAATGTTGTATATGTGATTTCGTTTGCTTTTTAATTTGTTGGTTTTAGTTGAATAAGATGGCTGGCGAAAAAGAAAAGGTTTTTATATTTCTTTAAACTTTAAATTATATTTATTTACGTAATTAGTCTTTGTAAATATTTTGTCTACATTGTTAATTTTTTTTTCACCATTGGTCGTAAATCAATAAGATGTTTTTTATATAAACTAGTTTTAATGTCCGTGCACGCACGAGACTTGAAAACAAACGATAAATTAAGTAATAATTTTGTTATTATGATTTTATATATATTATATATACTAATGTTATATGTTTGACTATATTGTTGTTTTACTGTTCACCGTGCAAAATGAATACAAACTCACTTTAATGTTTATATTTCGAATTTCATACTCTTTTTGCTTTCGATATTTTTATTTTAGATAGTTATATCTTAGTTATTAATCAACAAATCATTTACATCAACCTTAACGTACACGATTTATAAATTTATAAATTTGTAATGCCTAATATCATTTTATAAAACAATATTAATATTTTAATACTTAAATAGTTATGATGCTTATGAACTCACGAGTTTTACATTATTTTTCATTATGTGATAATATCAATTAATATTTTAAATAAATATTTGTTGCACAAAAGATTTAACTTTGTTTAACTGAAATATTAACTATTTTTTTTCTAGACATTATGTGTTAAGTAACATATAACGATCTTGAAAAAATATATGTTGTTATGATATGTATAATGTCGTATATTTATTTTCATCTCAAACCGATGTATGACATCCTGCATTTATTTTTATATTTATAATTAGTTAATAATAATTTACTTAAATTGCATTGTTTGACTTTGTTAAGTGTTAAAATACAAATAGACAATAATTTGTGTTTTTATTTGAATATTTATAATCATGTGATTTATTGATTTTTTTAATTTAATATATATATTGTATTTTTAAAATATAAATAGAGGGTATAAAGTTTAAGGGGGTATTTTGTTTATTTTATAAAGTTACTAAAAGATATAAAAAATTATAAGTTTACATTTAAGTCCATCTAAATATATTTAAAATTCAACCATTAAAAGTTTATTATTCCACTCCATCTTTTTTAAGTTTTTATTTTCACAAATTTGACACATATATCTTTGTGTGTTTACATTAAAATCTTCCACCAAAATCTTTAATTTTGACTAAATTGATTTCAATTTTGACTTTTCTCCACCAATCACATCGCTCGATTTTGCTTATGTGTCAAGATCAAGCTATTTGATTGGTCCAATTGTTTTTTCTACAACCTCTACTTTTCACTAAAATTCTCTAATAATCTAATTCTTTTATTATATAAAAGATGAATTTTTTGTATAAAGTTTATTTCTATATATTTAATGATATAATTAAATAAAAAGTAGTAAAAAAATAAAATAAATTTATGACATCGTTTTTTTTTTCTTAACACACCAAAAAACATCTCAAATAGTCATAGCAATTTTTATGCCTGCCTGACTTTTTGATTATAAGACAACTTTTCTTCCACTGGCACACCCTATGCTCTTAGAGCACACGGTACGGGACGTTTTCGCCTAGCGTTTTCTCACGGCGCCACATCAAAACGCGAGTGCCACACTCCTGTTGGCGTTTTCATGTCTCGAGCCGAGGGCACGGCGCACGTTTTCGTGCATAATTAATTTATTTTTTATTTTTTAATTTTCAAAAAAAAAATATTACCGTTAGAATTTAATTTTATACCGTTGGAGATCTTTTTTCAAAAAAACCCTATTTTTTAACCTATAAAACTCCCATTTTCACCTATAAATCACATACAGACCACCCATTTCACCTCAACAATCATAAACACACATTAGTAAATTTAAAATGAAAGACATTCCCAATATGTATGAATATTACTCCACAGTTGATATAAATAATTACGCTCAACACGTCGATTATTTAGATCGAATAGAAGAAGTTGAAGACGAAAGAGACCCGTATACAAGACGCTACATTCCACGTGAAAGAGAATGGGCGGAAGAAAAATTACAACGAGATTATTTTGGGGTTGAAGATACGCCACCTATATATATCCGGAAGAATATTTTCGACGAAGGTATCGTATGAGCTCCACTTTATTTAATAAAATTGTTAGTGATATACAAAATTATAATGCCGACGCTTTGCCCGAATGCTTCCTTTTTTTTAAGCAACGTGAAGATGCAACGGGTCGTTTGGGGTTTTCTACTCGTTTGAAATGTACATTCGCCATACCCCAATTGGCATATGGTACAAGCCCCGATGCATTTGACGAGTATTTGTAATGTGCGGCACGTTGTTCCCGTGAATGCTTATGGCATTTTACTAAATACATATATATATTGTATGTTGAAGAATATTTGAGAAAACCTAATTTAGCGGGTGTCCAACATGTATATGATTTACATGAGAAGAAACACGGTCTTCCGGGAATGCTAGGGAGCATAGATTGTATGCATTAGGAATGGGTTAAATACCCCAAGGCGTTACATGTCAATTTAAAAATAGATGTAAAAATACCCGACTATAATGCTTGATGTAAAACCTGTAAATTTCAGGTTTTGACTATGTCATCATTGTACACGTCACCTCATGATATCTGTAATACATATTACTACCTTTGCATGAAAACTTTTTGAGCAGTCATATGCATCATACATGAGCATACATTATTTTAATCATCAGAATATGGAAACATTTGATCACGTAGCATTACATTATGATTATGAGTATTTAATCATAAAGACACAACCACATTTATATGACTACATTATATGAGCATGCGGGACAGTAAACAGTCACTTCTTTTGAACATTTAAGTCACCTGAACTTATAATCATAAGCATTCATCATATTGATTTATAAAAATCAAAACTCATGATCACGATTAATAACATTTACTTAAGAATTATTTTAAAGCTTTAAAATATATATTTATATATATTTTCCTCACATCATGAATGACATTACGTTACGACATCAACAGTTTTTATTATTAAACATTACCTTTAACCACTCTAACTTATTTGAACAAAGTTTTTTTGCTTTTAATAAAGTAAATTATTTTCTCATTTAATTACGACCATACTTTCACCAAGGATCCCAAACTTAAACCAAAATCAACCTAGACTTAAACCTACTCACACAATACTATACCTACACTCCTAGTAACTATACTTAGAAATAATATTTAAACATAAAACTAGCTTAGGCTCACTTACTAGCCGAATGTACACAACATACACAACATTTCATACTTAAAACCATTACCAATTATACATTTGACTTTCTAGACCTTGTAAAACACACCTCATTAAAGCATACACTATTTGAGCACTCTCTTTTCCTTTGACTAAGCCAAAACGGCCAGTTACATGCCCAAAACCAAGACACCATGTACAATTTAGCATTTAAGGAATGTACTAACTTAGTTATGCATGTATAAGGAAAATAAGACACCTAGCACACTCCCTTTACCCTAGACGTGTGATAGAACAAACCACACATCCATTTTGCTTGTACAACATTTCCATTTATTTCAAATACTATGAAAACACTTTGTGTCCCCTAGTCATGCATATATGCGACGACAAGAAGGCCTCAGGGGGGTCAAGTGTACATATTGTTGCTCATTAAACCTTGTACTTATCTAGTACACATCAAAATCCACCATATCTAGCCATACACTCTCTCTTGGCGTGTATATACCCCGAACCACACCCCTCAATCTCACATTTAGATATTTAGATAAGCATTTGAACTTCACATATCACTTACAGTCCCCACATTCGGATATCCTCTCCACAAAACGCCTAGACTAAGATCAAGCATTTACTTCTACATGTTCATGGTATTCTCAAGCATTTAGTGCAAGTATACAAGATATTTTTAGCATTCAAGTCAAGTCCAAGACCTCCTTAGGTCACGTGTAAGAAAAGTCGACGCCTAGAAGCCCTAATCCCTAGTCATTACCACATTTTGCTAAGACAAGTAAGTATGAGATCTTTCTAAACTTTTTCCTTACTCATTTCACTTGTCATGCATGTAAAAGCTATGAAAATGAAACAAGGAGTACATACATACGTATAAAACTCCTAGACAAGTCCTTAACAACATATAAGCCCACGGCTTATATGATGTTCATGGACAAATTTGCTTCAAAACCTTAAGGATTTGTAAGAATATGCATATAGAACATAACATGAGCCCTAAGTAGTTAAACTAGTCATAAAAGCCTATAACATGTTATATAAGCCGAAACATATAAGCTTATATAAGCTCATGAGCCATATAAGCATAGACCTATTTAAGCTAGTCATTAAAGCCCTAAGACTTTATATAAGCCGAAACCTAAAGGCTTGTATAAGCCATGACATTGAAACCCTAAAATCTAATATAAGCCGAGACCAAGAACTTGTATAAGCCATGACATTAAAACCCTAAAATCTAATATAAGCCGAGACCTAGAACTTGTATAAGCCATGACATTGAAGCCCTAAAATCTTATATAAGTGATAGGTGTGAAAACACCCATCCTTTTACCACTTATTTCTTGCTAAAACGAGACCAAAACGCGTATTTAATATCATTTGTTTGGAATTATGCGTGGTTTGTGTGTTTGTTATGTTTTCAGAGCCAACCGGATAAATATTGAAGAAAACATGGGATTGCACGGGTTTTATCGAAGAAAAAGACGAAAAGACGAAGTCTATAGTCCAAGATATGCAAAAGATTTGAAGTCAATGGGCCTATTTGAAGATTTATCGAAGAAAAGGACCAGAGATGGAAGATTTACATATGTCGAAGAACTCAAGTATATTAAACGAAGAAATTAAAAGACGAGTTGAATTCATTCATCGACAAATCCCGAATCAGAGTCGAAAACGTCAACTTTACTGAAAAGACGAGAAGACAAAAAGAAAGGGAGAAAGCCCACTCACCAACCAACTCCAAGGCCTATAAATAGGAGACCTCCTTCACATTTTCAAGAGAGCTTTCATTTTTTCTATTTTTCTTCTTTTTGTTTCGTAGGGTAACCAACACTCTTAAGGTGTTTGGTGATTTTTCTTTTTCAATCCAAGATCTTGTAAGTTTAATCTTTGCTTTTTGTTTGTTTGAATCCTAGCTTTTAATACAATCTTTCATTTAATCTTGTTCTTCCTTATCTTGTTGATTCAAAGTTTTAAAGTTTTTATTTTGTTGATTTTGATCTTTAAAAACAAGTGGGTTTTGTGTTTTTGTTGATTTGGTTTGATGTTTATCATTAGTTGATGATTAGTGGGTAGTTTGGTTTAATCTTTGGATAAAACTTGGTAGCTTTTGGTTAAAATTCGTGTTGTCTTATTTCCCCTGTTCTTCGCGTTTATTTTCTTCCCCAGATCCCGAATGAGTGAGTTTATTCCGAACAAAGGGTTTTGATAATTTATTCCGGATGAATTAAGTTTTCCGAACCAGCTCTTTCTTCTAATTTTTCCGAACGAAGCATGTATTCCGAATCAAGGTTTTGATTGGTGTATTCCGAATGAGCATTTTATTCCGCATGAGTGATTGTTCCATTTTATTCCGAATGAACTAATATTCCGCATAAACATTTTGTTCCGAATCAAGCATTTGTTTTAATTATTCAGGATGAAGGTCAAATATTCCGCATGAGCATTTTTCGTTTATTCTTCCGCATGAGCAGAACATTCCGAACCAAGCTTTATTCCGCATGAGCGAGATTTTTTCCGGATCAACAGGTTATTCCACATGAAGCCAGTTATTCCGAGTGAGCAGCTTTTCACTTATTCCGAATAAACGTTTATTCCGCATGAAGGTTTTCTGTTTTCTTTCTGGTTTTTCTTATTTTCTAAATTAAGTTTTCTAAATTAAGTTTCCAAATTAGGTTTCTATTTATTGTTTAATTTTAATTTCCGCTTTAATTTCTTTTAAATTGTTTTAATTTGTTCATTATTTTTAGCTAATTTTTATCCTTTTGTGCATTCACCTTTTAAGTAGAATAGATAACCAACCCTTTTTACTTTCCACCAAGAACAATTGAGTCGCACTTTTAATCGGTAATCAATTCGAAAAGACTTGGAACGAATTTATTTTCATACGAGGCTAAAAACCTTGTATTAAATGGCACCGATGCCGGCTCTTTTCGTTAAGATTAACGGTTTTTAGTGAGAGACGCGTTGGATTTTGGGATCCGTTCATTTTTAATGTTATTTTCCTTGCTTTAAAAATTTTCAAATATCCTAAAAAATATAAAATTTTCAAAAATACAAATAAAAATAGAAAAACATAAAAAAAAACCAAAAATATTTCTTGTCTATTTTGTTTTTCCTTTTGTAGGTGTGCATGCGTACTCGTGCTCGTAAGAAGAAAGTAGCTCAAGCCGAAGTCATTACTCCACCTATTGTCACCATGGACAATCAATCAATGATCGAGCTTTTGCAATCGCACGTAGAAGGCAACACTGATGCTATTGTCATACCCGAGATTGGAGCTAATAACTTCGAGCTTAAATCCGGCTTCATTCAAATGGTCTCTGCTCAACCCTTCTTGGGGCGTTCAATTGATGATCCTCATGACCATATTAAAAGGTTTCTTCAACTCACTAATACGGTTAAGTATAATGGGGTTTCACAAGAGGTAATTCGCTTGCAACTTTTTCCTTTCTCCTTAGAGGGACAAGCCCGGCATTGGCTTGATAAGGAACCGCCACAAAGTATTCTTACGTGGACGGATTTAGAGACCAAATTTATCAACTATTTTTTCCCACCCTCACGTACTACCGCTTTGCGGAATGAAATCATTACTTTTGAACAAAAGTACGGTGAGTCATTTAGTGAATCTTGGGACCGTTTTAAGGAACTTTTAAGAAAGTGTCCACAACATGGTTTAACAAAAGTACATCAAATTAATACTTTTTACAATGGTTTAAGCATGAATGACCAAGATTCACTAAATAGTGCCTCGGGGGGTAACAATTTGGTTAAGTCTTCTAATGCCGCTTGGGATATTATTGAGAACAAGTCTAGAGTGCAAAACAAGAGTGTTCGGACCAATGTGGCTAGTGCTAGCACTAATGAGAGCGACAAGAGAATTGATAAGCTTACTTCGCTTGTTGAATCACTTGCTCTCCAACCCACCAACAATACCAAAGCTATCACTGCCCAAGCTAGTGCTTTGACTCAATCATGTGAAATATGCGGGGGATCTCACTCATACACCGATTGTCCTTCGACTCATGACAATCCGAAAAATGTGTATGCCGCCAACGGTAACTTTTCTACAGGAGGCTATCAAGCACGTCCTCAAGGTGACCGCAATTTGCTCAGCTATCGCTCAAACAACTTTCTTTCACCACCCAGTTTTCCCCCGCAAAAACCAAACAACCTCAATCGCAACACTCAAAACCAACCTCGTGCTCCAAATCAATATCAAACCCAAAGAACCCCATATCCACCTCAAAGAAACAATCAAGTTTACCAACAACCTGCTTATCAACCACCTGCCTACCATGCTCCTCCTCCCAACCAACCCACCGTATTTAATCACGAGGTTGAAACTTACATGAGGACTAATGATGCGATAGTGCAGAATCTTCAGCGGGAAATGGCCAACATGAAAGCAGATATGGTGAAACAAGGGAATGATCTTCGAGCCGATATGCGAAACTCTTTTACAAGTCAAACGAATGACTTAAGGAACATGATGGCTAGTTTTTTCCCAAGTAATCAGGCCTCTGGTTCGGGTTCTCTTCCGAGTAACACCGTTGCTAATCCAAGAGGGGAGATGAAAGCAATCACCACTCGTAGTGGAAAAGGTTTAAAGGAACCCGAGCTTCCTACACCTACACCGGTGATTGTGACAAAGGAAAACGAGTTTCCTTCTCAAATTCCTCCACCTACTATTTCTCCAATTCATCTAACTTCTCCTTCTCCAATTCCACCACCTTCAACTTCTACCCCTCCACCACCCAAGGATGTGAGTGAGAATTCCATTCCAAAGCCTTCATCTCAACCCAATATACCTTATCCTTCAAGGTTGAGGAAAGAGAAATTAAAGAACAAGGATGATATTCAGGTTTCTAACTTTCTTAAAATGTTTAAACAACTGAATTTCAATATCTCCTTTGCTGAGGCTCTCGCTCACATGCTGAAATATGCAAAAATGTTTAAAGATCTTCTCAGTGATAAGGAGAAACTTCTCGATATTGCTCAGACCCAACTTAATGAGAATTGCTCTACAGTGCTATTAAGGAAATTACCAACCAAACTTGGTGATCTGGGTCGTTTCTTGATTCCTTGCAACTTCCCTGGGGTAGAGAATTGTATGGCCCTAGCCGATCTAGGTGCTAGTATCAACTTAATGCCTTTAAGCGTTTGGAAACAATTGTCTCTACCCGAGCTAGTCCCCACACGAATGACTTTGGAATTAGCTAACCGTACGGTTGCTTATCCAGTGGGGATAGCCGAAGACGTCTTCGTTGGTGTCGACAAATTCACCTTTCCGGCGGATTTTGTTGTCGTTGACTACGAGATGAACCCCCGTGTTCCACTAATCGTTGGACGTCCATTCTTGAGAACTGGTCGCACTCTCATTGATGTAGCCGCTGGCGAATTAATCATGAGAGTTGGTGACGATAAAATCGTTTTCAACATGGGTAAACTTTCTAAGCAGCCTTCTGAAAACGAGAGTGTTAATTTCATTGACGTTCTTGATGAGGCTTGTGAATAACATTTCAAAGACGCTTGTAAAAGTGGTTCTTCTTCTCTACCCACTGTTGAGACCGTTGCCTCTATTGCTCCATCACTAACTCCATTTGGAGAAAGTGATTTCATTTTCAAAGACTTTGAAGCAACTTTGGGAGATGTGGACTTAAAATATGACGATTCTCCCTCCAATTGGGATGAAGACATTCGTACCATTGAGAAACTTCTCAATGAGGACCATATTTCTCCACCATCTCCTAAGGATATCTCTACCGATGAACCGAATTTGACGCCTTCCATCGAAAATCCTCCGGATTTAGAGCTTAAGGACCTACCATATCATCTCGAGTACGTTTTCCTTGAAGGCAACAAGAAGTCACCCGTCATCATTGCAAAGGACTTGAAAGAGGAAGAAAAATCTCGACTTATCGCCGTGCTGAAGAATCACAAGAAAGCGATTGCTTGGAAAATCTCCGATATTCGTGGAATTGATCCTCACTTTTGCACACATAAAATTCTCATGGAGGACGACTTTAAACCCACTATTCAAAGCCAAAGAAGGGTGAATCCCAAGATCCATGATGTTATCAAAAAAGAGGTTATCAAACTTCTTGATGCGGGCATGATCTATCCTATCTCGGATTCACCATGGGTTAGTCCCGTCCATTGTGTGCCTAAGAAAGGTGGAATCACCGTTGTGCCCAATGAAAACAACGAGTTGATTCCTACTCGTCTCGTTACAGGGTGGAGAGTTTGTATAGACTATCGCAAACTCAATGATGCTACGAGAAAGGATCATTTTCCCCTTCCTTTCATGGACCAAATGCTTGAACGTCTAGCGGGTAATGACTATTACTGCTTTTTAGACGGTTTCTCCGGGTATTTTCAAATTCCCATCGATCCCAAAGACCAAGAGAAAACCACATTCACTTGTCCTTACGGAACATTTGCTTATAAAAGAATGCCTTTCGGCTTATGCAATGCTCCTGGGACATTTCAAAGGTGTATGATGGCTATCTTTCATGACATGGTTGAAGAAACTATGGAAGTCTTCATGGATGATTTCTCGGTTTATGGTGATTCGTTCTCTCATTGCCTTGCCAATTTGGAACGCATGCTTAAGAGGTGTGAAGACACTCGCCTTGTTCTAAATTGGGAAAAATGTCATTTCATGGTAAAAGAAGGCATTGTGCTTGGACATAAAATTTCAAAAGCCGGTCTTGAAGTGGACCGTGCTAAAGTGGATGTCATAGCCAAATTACCTCCACCTTCAACCGTGAAGGGTGTGAGAAGTTTCCTTGGTTATGCGGGCTTCTATCGTCGATTCATCCAAGATTTTTCTAAAATCGCTCGCCCGATGACCCACCTCTTGGAAAAAGATACTCCTTTCATCTTTTCCAAAGAGTGTCTTGAATCCTTCAATCTTCTTAAGGATAAACTAACTAAGGCACCGGTCTTGGTTACCCCTAATTGGGAGCTACCTTTTGAGTTGATGTGTGATGCTAGCGACTTTGCTATTGGAGCGGTTTTGGGCCAAAGAGTGAACAAACACTTCCAACCAATCCACTATGCTAGCAAGACAATGACGGGGGCTCAATTGCATTATACCACTACCGAAAAAGAGCTTTTAGCTGTAGTGTATGCTTTTGAAAAATTCCGCCCCTATCTTGTCCTTTCTACCACAATCGTGTATACCGATCATTCCGCGTTGAAGTACTTGTTGACTAAGCAAGATTCTAAGCCAAGACTTCTTCGTTGGATTTTGCTCCTTCAAGAATTCAACATTGAAATTCGTGACAAGAAGGGAGCCGAAAACCTAGCCGCGGATCATCTAAGTAGACTTGAGGATCCTTATCAAGGGGATCATCTGAATCAAGAGATCAATGACTCTTTTCCCCTTGAGGCCTTAATGTCTATCAATCGAAATCTTGATGAAACCCCGTGGTTTGCGGATATTGCAAACTACTTAGCGGGTGGAATTCTCAAGGAAGGGTTAACGTCCCAACAAAAGAAAAAGTTCTTTAAAGATATTGAACATTATTTCTGGGACGACCCTTACCTCTTCAAACAATGTGCGGATCTTGTCATTCATCAATGTGTTGATGGGCTGGCAGCGGTATAAATTCTTGACGCTTGCCATAAAGGACCTACCGGTGGTCACTTTGGTCCCAATTACACCGCGAAGAAAGTATTCGACTCTGGATTTTATTGGCCCACCATTTATCGTGACGCTCACGACATGTTTAAACATTGTGATGCTTGCCAAAGACAAGGCAAGATCACACATAAAGATGAGATGCCTCAAAATTTCATACAAGAATGTGAAATCTTTGATGTATGGGGTATCGACTTTATGGGGCCATTTCCATCATCTAAAGGGAACAAGTACATCCTCGTAGCCATTGACTACGTTTCTAAATGGGTTGAAGCTAAGGCTCTCCCCACGAACGATGCGAGGGTGGTTGTGAACTTTTTGAAGCAACTTTTTGCTCGATTCGATGTTCCTCGTGCTATCATCAGTGACCGCGGGACTCATTTTTGCAATGATCAATTTGCAAGAGTCATGGCTAAGTATGGTGTCAATCACCGTCTTTCCACCGTCAATCATCCCCAAACCAATGGTCAAGCCGAGATTTCCAACCGTGGATTGAAGCGAATTCTGTAACGTACTGTGGGAGAGCATCGTGCTGTGGGCCGATAAGTTAGACGATGCTTTGTGGGCTTTCCGTACCGCCTATAAGACCCCGATTGGTTGTACACCTTATCGTCTTGTGTACGGGAAGGCATGCCACCTCCCTATCGAGCTGGAACATAAGGCATACTGGGCCTTGAAGTGGGCTAACTTCGACATCAACAAAGCCGGTGATCTTCGGAAGATTCAACTCAACGAACTTAATGAACTGAGGAATGAAGCTTACGAGAACTCACTGATCTACAAGGAGAAGACAAAGATCATCCATGATGCAAGGATTAAGAACCGAGAGTTCCACGTTGGTGATCAAGTCTTACTTTTTAACTCTCGGTTGAAGATCTTCTCGGGCAAGTTGAAGAGCCGTTGGTCTGGTCCATTCACCGTCGCCAAAGTCTTTCCCTATGGCACCATTGAGCTTTCTCAGCCAAATGGGCCAAATTTTACGGTGAATGGCCAGCGCGTGAAGTTGTACTTTGGTGAGGACATCTCTCATGAGATGATTCCATCCCTCACCACGTTTCCCATGAACTAGTTTTGGGACGAGTCAGGCTCGTGACTCGGTTAACAAAAACAAGCGCTCCTCGGGAGGCAACCCGAGTATCTATCCCTTTCCATTTTACCTCCAAAGTGTAGGGGGACCTATATAGGTTGCTTGTGTTTGTATGGTGATATGATTACAGGGATAAGTGCACTTTTGGAATCTTTAAAGAACCGTGCTCCCTTGTTATCCGCAATCTGGTTCTATCTCTCAACTATCATGATTCAATTTTCTTCATACTTACATTTGAACTTGATCACTTTAGTTGTCTCTTCCTTAGCTTGATTTAACCAACGTGCACAATGTCATAAGTGTAGGGGAGACTCTTCCCACATGCTTAAACATTAAGGACAATGTCTATATCAAGTGCAGGGGGACTTCTATCGAAGTAAGTGGGCTTTTCCATGAATTTGTCCTCATTTTAACCGGAAAATTTGATTTTTCGACATTTTTCAAAATTTTTAATCTATTTTGGCCTAGTCGTATAGTAGTATTTTCCTTTGTTATCGTTATTTTCTTTCTTATTTTTAATAAAGTGGTTTTAAATTTTTCAAAGTCGTGAATATTTTGACTCAACCCGAGTTTACTTATCTAAAGTTTACTCTAGCTAATATCCTTAACGTGTTTAAGTCAAGTTTTGCTAGGCTTTTATATAGGGAACTTTAAAACGCGAAAGTCTTAACTCTCACGGGTTAAGAACAACTTTTCGCAAGTTCCTATAATTGTTCCTAGAGAGTCGTTTATCAAGGGAACTTCAAAATGCGAATTCTAAACTTGAAAAAGTATAAGAATTTGCAAGATCCTATATATGACTCGAAAACGAAAAACTTTGATTTAATTGGCCAAGCATCCACGACTCTCATTCCTTGAGATTTTAAACTGTGGAGGACGAGAGATGATAGAGTCAATTATAAGTTTGGTATTCTTTCGTGAATTTATGTGAGTTAATTATAAGCCTATTCTCCCATCGCCTGTTAATAAATTTATCTGCAATAAATAAGGTTGTATGATTTGAAAAGTTACTTAGCTTCTAGCCCAAGATCATTTAAAAGTTGCTCGGTATTAATTAGAGTTCATAGCCAAGGCATAACTTATTGAAGCGGGATGCGAAGATTGGCGAGTCCGAAAAGGCCCTAACAAGGCATGAGGGCTACATTTTGTTGCTAAAGATCCAAAAGTGATGTGAAGAATCATTTATCGAAAATCTATATGAAGGATCGAGACACACGACGAAAATCAAATACTCCCCTAAAGATCATGGAGAAGTCTATCCAAAAAGGCCCTAACAAGGTATAAGTATAAATAGATCTAAGTCCTAAAAGGAAGCGGATCGTTGTATATCAAAATCCAAAATAAAGATTGGAAAAAAATGAAGAAGTCGTGGTCCAAATATGAAGAATCTCTCAAAAAGTTCAAGTGAAGAAATTCCTAATATGAAGAGAAGACCATAATTTCATGAACGTCTCTCAAGATTTGAAGTATGAAGTCGCTGCCAAATATCGGTCCGAGAAAGGTCTCAAATCGTGAAGCGAGTTATGCCAAGATATGAAATTTATGAGGTCTCGAGAAGCAGTTTTAAAAGATTTTGTCCTTTAGCTAACTATTAATTAAATCGTCCCACTTTGTTTTCAACTTAAATAACTATCGAAATAAGTCAAACAATGCATCCTCGTGATCATTCAAGACAACAATAAAATATAAGAGATACACCTAGGAATAAGGGAGTCTAAGTGAATAATTAGGCCACATGAGTTCGTGTTAGTTTGCTAACTTATAATAACAATGATCTCGTTTTTAAGCTTGGTATGGGGAACGTGAAACTTGAGAATGATGAACATTCATGACAACCTAAAACCCCAATGTAAGTCATTGAATTCTTTGCTTGTTTTGTTCTTTTGGTTTCCTTAGTGTTTAGAATTTAATAAAGGCCAAGGTGGGTTATTTATGATGAGAAATGTAAACCGTGCTTTAAAATTAATGCATTGCATGAGGGCATTGCAATGGTTAAGTGTAGGGGACTTGATAGGTGTGAAAACACCCATCCTTTTACCACTTATTTCTTGCTAAAACGAGACCAAAACGCGTATTTAATATCATTTGTTTGGAATTATGCGTGGTTTGTGTGTTTGTTGTGTTTTCAGAGCCAACCGGATAAATATTGAAGAAAACATGGGATTTCACGGGTTTTATCGAAGAAAAAGACGAAAAGACGAAGTCTATAGTCCAAGAGATGCAAAAGATTTGAAGTCAATGGGCCTATTTGAAGATTTATCGAAGAAAAGGACCAAAGATGGAAGATTTACATATGTCGAAGAACTCAAGTCTATTAAACGAAGAAATTAAAAGACGAGTTGAATTTATTCATCGACAAATCCCGAATCAGAGTCGAAAACGTCAACTTTACTGAAAAGCCGAGAAGAAAAAAAGAAAGGGAGAAAGCCCACTCACCAACCAACTCCAAGGCCTATAAATAGGAGACCTCCTTCACATTTTCAAGAGAGCTTTCATTTTTTCTGTTTTTCTTCTTTTTGTTTCGTAGGGTAACCAACACCCTTAAGGTGTTTGGTGATTTTTCTTTTTCAATCCAAGATCTTGTAAGTTTAATCTTTACTTTTTGTTTGTTTGAATCCTAGCTTTTAATACAATCTTTCATTTAATCTTGTTCTTCCTTATCTTGTTGATTCAAAGTTTTAAAGTTTTTATTTTGTTGATTTTGATCTTTAAAAACAAGTGGGTTTTGTGTTTTTGTTGATTTGGTTTGATGTTTATCATTAGTTGATGATTAGTGGGTAGTTTGGTTTAATCTTTGGATAAAACTTGGTAGCTTTTGGTTAAAATTCGTGTTGTCTTATTTCCCCTATTCTTCGCGTTTATTTTCTTCCCCAGATTCCGTATGAGTGAGTTTATTCCGAACAAAGGGTTTTGATAATTTATTCCGAATGAATTAAGTTTTCCGAACCAGGTCTTTCTTCTAATTTTTCCGAACGAAGCATGTATTCCGAATCAAGGTTTTGATTGGTGTATTCTGAATGAGCATTTTATTCCGCATGAGTGATTGTTTCATTTTATTCCGAATGAGCCAATATTCCGCATAAACGATTTATTCCGAATCAAGCATTTGTTTTAATTATTCCGGATGAAGGTCAAATATTCTGCATGAGCATTTTTCGTTTATTATTCCGCATGAGCAGAACATTCCGAACCAAGCTTTATTCCGCATGAGCGAGATTTATTCCGGATCAACAGGTTATTCCACATGAAGCCAGTTATTCCGAGTGAGCAGCTTTTCACTTATTCCGAATAAACGTTTATTCCGCATGAAGGTTTTCTGTTTTCTTTCTGGTTTTTCTTATTTTCTAAATTAAGTTTTCTAAATTTAGTTTCCAAATTACGTTTCTATTTATTGTTTAATTTTAATTTCCGCTTTAATTTCTTTTAAATTGTTTTAATTTGTTCATTATTTTTAGCTAATTTTTATCCCTTTGTGCATTCACCTTTTAAGTAGAATAGATAACCAACCCTTTTTACTTTCCACCAAGAACAATTGAGTCGCACTTTTAATCGGTAATCAATTCGAAAAGACTTGGAACGAATTTATTTTCATACGAGGCTAAAAACCTTGTATTAATAAGCCGAGGCTTAGAAACATGTATAAACTAGCTCATATAATCCCTAAGAATAATAAATAAGTCGAGTCATATAAGCTCACTTATAACCTAATAAATAAGACTATAAACTTAGAAATAAGCCGAATGGAAATAAGCCCATAAACTTATTTATAAGCCGAGTAAACCTAAGCCCATAAGCCCAAAAGGTAAATTTAGATTAACTAACCCACTAGTAAAGTTATTGGTTAATTAAATAAGTCCATTAGGCCCATTAAATCCAAGCTGAGACCCCATTGGGCCAACCAAGCCCAAAACTTGTTTTTGGAGACTTTCCGTTCGTTTATAGCCAATTGGTGAAAGTTAGGGTCAATTATGTAACTTAATAAAACTTTTATATATACTTCGTGACTTTTAAGAAGTAGGAGGACCAAAACTGTAAATTTTGAAAGTATAGGGTGCGTATATGTTGAAGTCATGAGCTAAACAAAAACCACAAGGACTAATTGTGCCATTATTGAAACTTAATATAAGCCCTAGTTTCCATTTTAAATATTTCGAGACTTCAAGGGTCATTATTGCCACTTTTGGAAACTTATTACAAACCCTAACCTTATATTTAAATATTTCGAGACCTCAAGTACCAAAAGTGTCATTTTGGAAACTTATTACAAGCCCAACTTTATATTTGGATATTTCGAGACTTCAAGGACCATTAGTGTCATTTTGAAAACTGAAAACAAACCCTAACCCTTATTTAATTATTTCCGAGACATAGGGGGGTGTTTTTTCATTTCCCCAAAGTTTTATAAGCCCTAGGGGCGTTTTTGAAAATAAATAAAACGGACAAGGACTAACGACGTGATATACTTAACGAACAAAACCTTAAAGGTTATTTTTGGTAAATTGTTATACTAATGAGGACTCAAGTGTAAATTTAAGTTAATTAAAAATATTAATAAATCATTTTATTGATGAATTAACTTGGTCATTTGGATAATTAGATAAATTACTAAGTTTGTTCGCGAAACCTTATAAACTAACAAGTCTCGTTAATTATATTCTTGAAGCCTTAAGAAAATTTATTAGTATTTCATTTTCTTACTATAAATTAAATGAAATGGAAACCTATTTATTTAATTTATTACCCATTTTACTAGACAATTTATATAAATTTTTAGAAACTAAAAATATATGTATTTACAATTCACTATAAGTGTAAACACTTAAACAATCGTAATAGCTTACTAATTCGTGATCATGCATTTTCAACCATACATTTATCATGCATTGTTATTTTGCATTTACTAAGGAACTTAAAATTACTTAGGTAATTTCTCCAGTTCGTGATCATACTATACCAGTTTATTCAGTGACATCATCCCCACATCATTATCACTAAGGTGAGTTCATGGCCCCATCTTTACTATTTTATAACTGGGAGAGAAAACATACAAAAACTATATATATTTAAATATGCAAACACGCATTGATAACAACAACAATTTATTGCCTATTGTTTGCCCCATACCCGTGGACTGTAATAGTTAATAGTGTAGCGCAAAATGTATGAATAGATCTATTCGGGTATTGACAACACCCGACCTGCTTGACTTGCTATCACGAAACGCTTAGGCCAAGCAACAGGTTTATTTCATTGTCAGACTAAGGGAACATCATCAGGATACGCCCAAATGGGCGTACTGAGCATCATTTGTCTAGCTTCTATTACAGGGCAGTAGGAACTACTATAGTACTGGGCTGTGATTGTCCTACTATGACCGTGGTGTTTGGCATATTAGTAATTTATTTATTTAATTAAACCTATGGATTCACCAACTTCGTGTTGACCCCCACATATTACTCTATATCTTTTCTTAGGAAAATAAAGCAGGTTCATGCCTTGGATTCCAGCATTATAGGAAGCATCATGTTTACCATCGGGCTGGGATATTTACTTCTATTTTATAATAAATGTGGTTTTACAAACAAGATACTAAGTGTGTACAATGAATTCATGTAATATCTTTTAAATGACTATTATGATCATTTCTCTATATATTGTGTGCTATCGATCCACCCAAGTAACACCCCAAGTACTATTCCGCTGCATTTGACCATCAAGGGGGTGTTACAGAAATGGTATCAGAGCGCATAGTTATAGAGAACCAGATCAATAATAAAAATTTTAAAATATAATAAAATTTTAAACTGTACTATAACTGAAATTTTAAAATCAATGAAATAAAAAAAACATTGATTTTTGGGGAACCTTTATAAGTTAGGCATATAGCATATAGAGCGTGTATATTATCTGAACTAACCTCACACTGATTTATAACCTTTGAGTTAATAAATCACCTAATATCTACTCATACTTTTAACAAGAATAGTTAAAAGACATAAACCGCATTGCATATGCATCTTAAAACTTTTTGAATTGTGTAAGCTAAAAACTTACTCAACTTTGAAATGTTATTTTCAGATATCATGACGACACCTACTATTGTGACTACCTTCGAGGAGCTCATGGCTCCTACCATCACACCATTATCGCCGACATCAGTACTTGCTGGACCTGCATCTGACACCGAGTCCAGAGATGGCCAGCCAGACGGAGTCATTATACTTTCAGATTCACCTACCCCATCACCACCTACTGTATCGCCTACTTCACCACTGCTAGTAGTACCTACATCTCCTCCTAGGGAGATGGATCAGGTTGTACCTTCCTTACCACCTTTGCCACCACCTTCTGCACATCGCATTTACCCTACCAGTGCTTTGCCAACTCGTAAGAGGAGGCGTTATTCTATTCCCGACTCGACCTTCGAGATTGGAGAGGGATCAGGAGCTGGACAGGCTAGTCTTGGCGCCTTACAGGCACAGGTCGATGCACTTGTGGCCCAACAGGCGCATGATACTGCACTTATTCATGTCCTACTACAGGCGGACCAGTAGGGTCGCGCCGTACTTCAGGAGAGATTTAGTTCTCTCTACTGGACTGTGGCTGGTGAGTCACACACCACTCAGAGTTCTTTGGGTATGACCCAGGGGACCATACAGTGGTTGTTGGATGAGGTTGCTTACCTCCGTTACCTGCTAGCTTCACTAGAGGGTCACTCGTACGAGACCCAGGCTGCCATCCTCACGCAGTAGGAGACCTTCCGGACTTTCATAGACTTGGCAGATCTTCGCCACCAGGGAGTCATTGCAGAGACGGATCATCTACAGAGCGCCGATACTGCACGTCAGCACCAGTTGCTCGAGACCATGAGATTCTCCCGAGAGACCAGGAGAGCGATGATTCGCATGCAGGATGATCGTGCACCCACACCTCCAGCTTGACCACCCGCACCTACAGACAACCATACTAGTGTAGGCTAGATTCCTTTGTACATGGCAGCATTGAGTTGCATCTCAACTCGCATGATTTAGGTCTTTTCTACTTGTATTTTCATTTCAGTTGTATCCGTATCGTAGCACCGAACCTTAGTAGGTAGGTTATCTTTTGTTGTACTACAAACATGTGTACCACTATCTCAGACAGGATTGTTGTATCTCTGTCTTAGATTGGTTGTATTTGTATCATATTGATGTTCACAAGTATTGACATATTATCACTTGCTTGTTTGTTTGAATTTATATTATTATGAAATCTTCACAGGTTATCCAATTTGTTGTGAATTCTATGCATACCCATTTTCATGCAGCTTAATATAATAATCCTACTGACCAACTAATAAATCTCATATGTGTGTATGATAGAACAATGGCACAAAGAGTCACTCGACAGAATCCTGACGCTACTCCCTCAGCGACTATTTCAGAAGCACAACTTAGAGTGCTTATCAGTCAAGGCATTGTTGATGCCCTAGCCACCAGGGAAACACACCCCAGCGGAAACCAGGGCGACAACCAAAATTCGAATGACAGAGATCGAACTGCCAGAGGGTGTACCTATCCCGACTTCCTCAAATGCAAGCCCAGTTACTTCAAGGGCAAGGAAGGGTAAGTAGAACTCATGCAATGGTTCGAAAGGACCGAGACAGTGTTCCGCATTAGTGATTGCACCGGAAAAAACAAGGTGAAATTTGCCACCTGCACTCTCTTGGAACATGCTCTCACCTTGTGGAACTCTCTAGTTGCTACCCTCGGGCATGATGAAGCCTATTGGATGACCTGGAATGCATTTAAGGAAAGACTTACCACGAAATACTATCCTCGTGGTGAAATCAAGAAACTAGAGGTTGACTTGTGGAACCTCAAATGCTCAAATCATGACATCACAGCTTACAATCAGAGGTTTTAGGAGCTGATTTTGATGTGTACACGAATGTTCCCTGACGTGAAGGACAAAATAGAAAAGTACGTCAGTGGACTTCCTGATTCTGTTCATGACAGTGTACTCGCATCCCGACCCACTACGGTCGAGGGTGCCATAAAATTTGCCACGGAGTTGATGAACAAACGGGGACGTGATCATGTGCTTAGGCAGTCTGAGTACAAGAGAAAAGTTGAGGAGAACTACCGAAGTCATCATCAGGCCCAGCCACCAAAGAGACAAAACTTGGGCCAGATCTGTAGTGTTGTTTCCTCAGCACCACCACCATATGCAGGCAACAAGCCAAAGTGCTCCAAGTGCAATTTCCATCATTTCTCTACTGCTGAATGTCGAAGACCCGGACAGGGCAACTCCCATGCTCCAGCCATCAGGAACAACTCCAGTACCAACTACAGGCCCCACAATGGCAACAACCAGAACTTCCGAGGAAATGGACAGCAGGGAAACCGCCAGCACACTGGCAGCGGTAGCATGGCTCGTAGGGAAGTTCGTTGCTATGGTTGCGGGGAAATCGGGCACATCAAGCTTGATTGCCCAAAGCGAGCAGTTAGGGAACAGAGGAGGAGCACTGTCTAGAGTCTATGTGATAGGAGACACCAAGACCAACCCCGACTCCAATGTGGTTACCGGTATGTTCCTTCTAAACAATCGCTATGCAACTATTTTATTTGATACGGGAGCCGATTGGAGTTTCATATCCACATAATTTAGTAGCTTACTAGACATCACACCTACACCGTTGGATGACTGTTACAGAGTCGAGTTAGCAGACGGTAAAATCATTGAAACTAACACTATTTTAAGAGGTTGTACCTTAAATCTTTTAAATCATCCATTCGACATTCATTTGATACCTGTAATTTTGGGTAGTTTCGACGTCATCATTGGTATGGACTGGTTAGCCAAATATCACGCAACCATTGTGTGCGACGAAAAGCTAGTCCGTATACCATGGGGAAAAGAAAATCTAATTGTCCGAGGAGAATGAAATTCAGATAGGACTGACACCAGACTGAGTGTTATCTCATGCACTAAAGTCCAGAAGTATATACTAAAAGGATGCCCTATCTTTTTAGCATATATTTCAAAAACCGACAAAGAAGATGAACCAGAGAAGAAACAAATCAAGGACGTACCAATTGTTCGTGATTATCCCGAAGTTTTCCCAGACGACTTACCTGGTTTGCCTCCGACTCGTCAAGTTGAATTTCAAATCGACTTGATACCAGGAGCTACACCTGTAGCTAAAGCACCATACCGATTAGCACCAACCGAGATGAAAGAACTCGCTAAACAACTTCAAGAACTGTTAGACAAAGGTTTTATCATACCCAGTTCCTCACCTTGGGGAGATCCAGTGGTTTTTGTCAAAAAGAAAGACGGATCTTTCTGAATGTGTATCAATTACATAAAACTGAATAAGTTAACTATGAAAAATTGTTACCCACTACCACGAATCGACGACCTATTTGATCAGTTACAGGATCAAGTGTATACTCCAAGATCGACCTACGATCGGGGTATTACCAGTTGAGGGTCAGAGAAGAAGACATACCGAAAACAGCTTTCAGAACTCGTTACGATCATTATGAATTTCAAGTCATGCCATTTGGACTGACCAACGCTCCAGCCATATTGATGGAACTCATGAATCGAGTGTGCAGACCCTATCTGGATAAGTTCGTGATCGTGTTTATCGACGACATACTCATCTATTCCAAGAATGAGCAAGAGCAAGGAGAACATCTTGCTCAAGTACTAAAATTACTTAAGGAAGAGAAGTTGTACGCAAAATTCTCAAAGTGTGATTTTTGGATTCCTAAAGTGCATTTCCTCGGTCATGTGATCGATGACAAAGGAATTCAAGTGGACCCCGCGAAAGTTGAATCTGTGAAGGATTGGGCATCACCCACTTCACCAAAGGAGATTCGCCAATTCTTAGGTCTTGCCGGTTACTACCGGAGATTTATAGAAGGATTTTCTAAGATAGCTAAATCTATGACGAAGCTTACTCAAAAAGGCATAAAATTCGATTGGAGAGAAAAAGAAGAGGCTGCATTCCAAACCATTAAGTAGAAATTGTGCAGTGTACCCATTTTAGCCCTACCAGAAGGCAACGAAGACTTCGTTGTCTACTATGACGCCTCACACAAAGGCTTAGGAGCTGTATTGATGCAGAGACAGAAAGTTATTGCCTATGCTTCAAGACAATTGAAGAAGCACGAACAGAATTACTCTA
This sequence comes from Glebionis coronaria, assembly GCA_025667525.1. Classification (NCBI taxonomy): domain Eukaryota; kingdom Viridiplantae; phylum Streptophyta; class Magnoliopsida; order Asterales; family Asteraceae; genus Glebionis; species Glebionis coronaria. Next base: position 355,023,888 of record CM046876.1, read on the forward strand.
CTCACGATCTAGAGCTTGGATCTGTAGTTTTTGCCTTGAAAATTTGGAGACACTACCTGTATGGAACAAAGTGCACAGTGCATACTGATCACAAGAGTTTGCAACATATCCTAGACCAGAAGGAGATGAACATGAGGAAACGTCGTTGGATAGAGTTTCTCAGTGACTACGACTGCGACATCAAATACCACCCAGGTAAAGCCAACGTAATTGCAGATGCACTAAGTCAAAAAGGAACTGATCCTCCCATGAGAGTTCGAGCCCTAGTTATGACCATTAGCTTGGATCTACCCAAGCAGATATTAGAGGCTCAACTCCAAGCACAGAAGCCTGAAAACATCGGAAAGGAAGACATAGGAGGAATGCTTAGGACTGACCTAAGCAAGGAGAAGTTGGAAGCTAGAGCAGACGGAACGTTATGTTTACACGGAAGAAGTTGGTTACCATGTTATGGAGACTTGAGAAACGTGATCATGCACGAATCTCATAAGTCCAAGTACTCCATACATCCCGGATCTGAAAAGATGTATCAGGACGTGAAGAAATTATATTGGTGGCCGAACATGAAAGCAGACATTGCCACATACGTGAAGAAATGTCTGACTGTGCCAGAGTAAAGACAGAACATCAGAGGCCAGCCGGTTTGTTATTCCAAACTGAAATACCAAAATGGAAATGGGACAACATCACCATGGACTTCATTACCAAACTTCCTACTTCATCTCACGGTTACGATACAATTTGGGTAATCGTTGATCGACTCAAAAAATCAGCTCATTTCCTGCCCATCGGAGAAAATAACTATCTGAACAAGTTAGCTAAGCTGTACCTGAAGGAAATCGTGACTAGACATGGTATACCAGTCTCAATCATTTGCGATCGAGATGGTAGATTTACGTCAAACTTTTGGAAGGCTTTCCAACGAAGTTTAGGAACAAACTTGGACATGAGCACCGCATATCATCCATAGACTGACGGTCAGAGTGAACGAACAATCCAAACCCTAGAAGACATGCTAAGAGCATGCATGATCGACTTTGGGAAAGGATGGGTCGAACATATACCATTAGTTGAATTCTCCTACAACAACAGCTACCATGCTAGTATCAAAGCAGCACCATTTGAGGCCCTCTATGGCCGCAAGTGTAGATCACCCGTATGCTGGGCAGACGTGGGGGAATTTCAACTGACTGGACCCGAACTAATCCAAGAGACGACTGAGAAGATCACTCTCATCAAACAACGAATTCAGGCTGCCTAGGATAGACAGAAAAGCTATGCAGACAGGAAACGGAAACCTATGGAGTTTGCTGTAGGTGACCATGTTATGCTAAAGGTATCACCTTGGAAGAGCGTTGTACGATTTAGAAAACGTGGGAAACTAAATCCACGTTACGTAGGACCTTTCAAAGTGATTGCCAGAATCGGTGAAGTCGCTTATCGTTTAGAATTGCCCCAGTAGTTGAGCCGGGTACACTCTACATTCCATGTCTAAAAACTGAAGAAATGCTACGCGGATGAGCCGCAAGCCATGCCATTGGAGGGAGTCCACTTTGATGACAAACTTCAATTCATAGAAGAGCCAGTATAAGTCATGGAGAGAGTAGTCAAGAAGCTAAAGCGAAGCCAAATCCCGTTATTAAGATACGATGGAACTCCAGGAAAGGTCCTGAGTTCACTTGGGAACGCGAAGACTCATTTAGAGCTAAGTACCCACATCTGTTCACCTGAGCAGTAACGTCATCTTAAGCTTTGAGGATAAAGCTAAAATAACGGGTTAATGTTGTAAAACCTGTAAATTTTAGGTTTTGACTATGTCATCATTGTACACGTCACCTCATGATATCTGTAATACATATTACCACCATTGCATGAAAACGTTTTGAGCAATCATATGCATCATACATGAGCATACATTATTTTAATCATCATAATATGGAAACATTTGATCACGTAGCATTACATTATGATTATGAGTATTTAATCATAAAGGCACAACCACATTTATATGACTACATTATATGAGCATGCGGGACAGTAAACAATCACTTCTTTTGGACATTTAAGTCACCTGAACTTATAATCATAAGCATTCATCATATTGATTTATAAAAATCCAAACTCATGATCACGATTAATAAAATTTACTTAAGAATTATTTTAAATCTTTAAAATATATATTTATATATATATTCCTCACATCATGAATGACATTACGTTACGACATCAACTGTTTTTATTATTAAACATTACCTTTAACCACTCTAACTTATTTGAACAAAGTTGTTTTGCTTTTAACAAAGTAAATTATTTTCTCACTGAATTACGACCATACTTTCACCAAGGATCCCAAACTTAAACCAAAATAACCTAGACTTAAACCTACTCACACAATACTATACCTACACTCCTAGTAACTATACTTAGTAATAAGTGTGAAAACACTTATCCTTTTACCACTTATTTCCAATAATAACAAGACCAAAACGTGTATTTTATGTCGTAAAAGTCGGAATTATGCATGGTTTGTGTTTTTATTGTGTTTCAGGATAAAAATATGAAAGAGGAAGAAAACATGGGCTATCACGGGCTTTTATCATAGAAAACGAGAAAAGACGAAGTCGAAATATCAAGAGTGTAAAAAGAACGGAAGTCCAAAGCCTCTTCTAAAGATTTATCGAAGAAAAAGTATAAAGACGGAAGTTTAATGATGTCGAAGAACTCAAGTCTAATAGAAGAAGAAAATGATAAGACAAGTTCAATTTATATCGACAAATCCCGAGACGACGTCGAGAAAGACAAAGAATTTAAATCGATTCGAGACGAAAAGAAAGAAGGAAGCAACACATGCACTCCCCACCTCCTATATATACCCTCCTAATGCACATTAGGAGGGTGTTAGTTAGTTAATTTAGCTAGTTTATTTTTCTTTCATTAGTTTTCATTTTAGAGAGAGAAAGTGTTTAACTTTCTCTCACTAGAATTTCATCTTTTCTTTCTTTCATGTTTGAGCTTTAATTTACTCTAGTATTTTGGAATCATTAATCTACAAGTTCAAGTTAAGTTTTTCATCTTCAATCTCTTTCTACCTTTCTTGATTTTTACTTATTTTTTATTAGTGATAAGCTTGATCTTGTTTCATCTTGATGTTTATGAGATCAAAAAGTTTATCTTTTGGTTTCTATCTAAGTTTTATACGGATTAAGCTTTGAGCTTATCATGCTTATTGGCTTATTTTGTGTTTAGCTTATTTACTTTTTAGTTTTCTTAAAAAGTTTAGTCTTTTTAAAGTTTGATTCATAAAGTTTGCTTATTTCGTGTTTTAAAAGTTTTTAAATTTATGCTTGTTTTCATTTGGTTGAGATTTAAATAAGTGCTTATTCGTCTTTTCTTATTAGTGCTTATTCGGGTTTGAGCTTATTGAATCCCATCCGAATATCTTTTGTTTTCCATCGCAATATCATTAGGGTTTACATATTGCGACAGTCATTCCGATTCAGCTTTACGATCGCAATAACCATTAGGGTTTTACTTTGCAATCGATTATTCCGATCACTTATTCTGATCGTATACTGCGATTTCTCCTAGCATTGTACATTGCGATCGGTGAAGGCTTATTGCGACGAAACGCTGCCAAACTTTCAACAGCCATATTCCGACAGACTTCACATTCAGATAGAACTTTGCGATCAGTATTGCGATGGCTTAAACATTGCGACAGTTTATACATTGTGACAGCTTGCATTACATTCCAATAGATTTGGTTTATTATTATTCCGATGCTTTTCTTTATTATTCTGACAGAATTCATTTGTTACATTCCGATATGATTCAGATCAAGGACATTCCGATGGGTTAAGTTTTTAGTTTTACAAAATTTTAAGTTTTAAATTCACCTTTAAATTTTTAAGTTTTAATCATTTATTTTTAACTCGTAGTTTTAGTCTTTTAAAAGCTTTTATTTTACTCAACAACATTTTCATATTTGCTTTTAGTTTAAAATAGATAATCAAACCAATTTATTTTCCACCAATAACGACTGAGTCGCACTTTTAACTAGTAATCAATTCGAGAAGATTGGAATAACGAACTTTCATACGAGGCAATCCCATGTATTAAATGGCTCCGCTGCCGGCTCTTTTCGTTAAGATTAACGGTTTTTAGTGAGAGACGCGTTGGATTTTGGGATCCGTTCATTTTTTAACGTTATTTTCCTTGCTTAAATTTTTTTCAAAATTCCATGAAAATTAAAAAATTTCAAAAATTAAAAAAAAATTAAATAAATTAAAATAGAAAAACATAAAAAAAAACAAAAATATTTCTTGTCTATCTTTCTTTACTTTTTGTAGGTGTGTATGCGTACCCGTGCTCGTAAGAAGAAAGCAATTCAAGTCGAAGTCGAAACTCCACCTATTGTCACCATGGACAATCGACCAATGATCGAGCTTTTGCAATCGCAAGTGGAGGGCAACACCGATGATATTGTCATACCCAAGATTGGAGCCAACAACTTTGAGCTCAAATCCGGCTTCATTCAAATGCTCTCTGCTCAACCATTCTTGGGATGTACACTTGATGATCCTCATGAACATATCAAAAGGTTTCTTCAACTCACTAATACGGTCAAGTATAATGGGGTTTCACAAGAGGTGATTCGCTTGCAACTTTTTCCTTTCTCCTTAGAGGGACAAGCCCGCCATTGGCTTGATAAGGAACCACCACAAAGTATTCTTACGTGGTCGGATTTAGAGACCAAATTCATCAACTACTTTTTCCCACCCTCACGTACTACCGCTTTGCGGAATGAAATCATTAACTTTGAACAAAAGTACGGTGAGACATTTAGTGAATCTTTGGACCGTTTTAAGGAACTTTTAAGAAAGTGTCCACAACATGGTTTCACAAAAGTACATCAAATTAATACTTTTTACAATGGTTTAAGCATGAATGACCAAGATTCACTAAATAGTGCCTCGGGGGGTAACATTTTGGTTAAGTCTTCTAATGCCGCATGGGACATTATTGAGAATAAGTCTAGAGTGCAAACTAAGAGTGTTCGGACTAATGTGGCTAGTGCTAGTACTAGTGACGCCGACAAGAGAATTGATAAGCTCACTTCCATTGTTGAAACACTTGCTCTACAAACCGCTAACAATACCAAACGCATCAATGCGCAAGTCAATGCTATGAGTCAGTCATGTGAAATATGCGGGGGATCTCATTCGTACACCGATTGTCCTTCGACTCATGACAATCCGGAAAATGTGTATGCCGCCAACGGTAACTTTTATACGGGAGGCTATCAAGCACGTCCTCAAGGTGACCGCAATTTGCTCAGTTATCGTTCAAACAACTTCCTTTCACCACCCGGTTTCCCCCCACAAAACCCAAACAACCTCAATCGCAACAATCAAAATCAACCACGAGCTCCAAATCAATATCAAACCCAAAGAAACCCATATCCACCTCAAGGAAACAATCAAATCCACCGACCACCCGCTTATCAACCACCTGCCTACCATGCTCTTCCTCCCACCCAACCCACCGCATTTAATCAAGAGGTTGACACTTATATGAGGACTAATGATGCGATAGTGCAGAATCTTCAGCGGCAAATCATCAACTTGAAAGGAGATATGGCGAAACAAGGGAATGATCTTCGATCCGATATGCAAAACTCTTTGACCAGTCAAACTAATGACTTAAGGGATATGATGGCTAGTTTCTTCCAAAGTAATCAAGCCTCTGGTTCGGGTTCTATTCCGAGTAACACTGTTGCTAATCCAAGAGGGGAGATGAAAGCAATCACCACTCGAAGTGGAAAAGGTTTAAAGGAACCCGAGCTTCCTACACCTACACTGGTGATTGTGACAAAGGAAAACGAGTCCCCTTCTCCAATTCCTCCACCTTCTACTTCTCCAATTCCTCTACCTTCTATTTCACCAATTCCTCCACCTTCTACTTCCACCCCTCCACCACCCACAGATGTGAGTGAGAATTCTATTCCAAAGCCTTAATCTCAACCCAATATACCTTATCCCTCAAGGTTGAGGAAAGAAAAGTTGAAGAACAAGGATGATATTCAGGTTTCTAACTTTCTTAAAATGTTTAAACAACTGAATTTCAACATCTCCTTTGCTGAGGCTCTCGCTCACATGCCGAAGTATGCTAAAATGTTTGAAGATCTTCTCAGTGATAAGGAAAAGCTTCTTGATATCGCCCAGACGCAACTTAATGAGAATTGCTCCGCAGTGCTCTTAAGGAAATTACCAACCAAACTTGGTGATCCGGGTCGTTTCCTCATTCCTTGCAACTTCCCCGGGGTAGAGAATTGTATGGCCCTAGCCGATCTAGGTGCTAGTATAAACTTAATGCCATTAAGTGTTTGGAAACAATTATCTCTACCCGAGCTAGTCCCCACACGAATGACTTTGGAATTAGCTAACCGTACGGTTGCTTATCCAGTGGGGATAGCCGAAGATGTCTTCGTCGGTGTCGATAAATTCACTTTTCCGGCGGATTTTGTTGTCGTTGACTACGAGATGGATCCCCGTGTTCCATTAATCATTGGACGTCCATTCTTGAGGACCGGTCGCACTCTCATTGATGTAGCCACGGGCGAATTAATCATGAGAGTTGGTGACGATAAAATCGTCTTCAACATGGGTAAACTTTCTAAGCAGCCTTGTGAAAACGAGAGTGCTAATTTCATTGACGTTCTTGATGAGGCTTGTGAAGAACATTTCAAAGACACTTGTAAAAGTGGTTCTTATTCTCTACCCATTGTTGAGACCGTTGCCTCTATTGCTCCATCACTAACTCCATTTGGAGAAAGTGATTTCCTTTTGAAAGAATTTGAAGCAACTTTGGGGGATGTAGACTTAAAATATGACGATTCTCCTTCCAATTGGGATGAAGACATTCGAACCATTGAGAAACTTCTCAATGAGGACCATATTTCTCCACCATCTCCTAAGGAAATCTCTATCAATGATCCGACTTTGACTACACCTTCCATCAAAAATCCTCCGGATCTAGAACTTAAGGATCTACCGTCTCATCTCGAATACGTTTTCCTTGAAGATAATAAGAAGTTACCCATCATCATCGCTAAGGACTTGAAAGAAGAAGAAAAATCTCGACTTATCGACATGCTGAAGAATCATAAGAAGGCAATTGCTTGGAAAATTTCCGACATCCGCGGAATCGATCCGAACTTTTGTACTCATAAAATTATCATGGAGGATGACTTTAAACCCGCAATCCAAAGCCAAAGAAGGGTTAATCCTAGAATTCATGACGTCATCAAGAAAGAGGTTATCAAACTTCTAGATGCCGGAATGATTTTGTGACAATCCGTCAATTTATGGTTGATATTTTATTCTCAAGTATTATTTAAAAATATAATTTTAATGTTATATTATGAACTCACTTATTTTTGGGAAGAAATTTGGATTTACGTCTTGAAGTAGCATCGACTACGTCTAAACCGGAGGATTCTACGTTACGTGCTTACGTTTACATACACCATTTTGGTGACAGTCCGACATTTCAGGAAATAAATTTATCCGTGAATATTATTTTGGAATTTTAAATTTCTGTTGGTTCATAAACTCACAAATTTACGGGAAGAGATTAGGACTTACGATTTTAATTTAACGTCCTTTACGACTAAACCGGAAACCTTAGGATTACGTATTTACGTTTTCGAACTCCGTTTTTTATGAGATAATTTTTGTTCGATTCGTTTTGTGCCGTTGATTCATAATTTATAAAAAGGTTTTTCGTAAAACGACCCGAGGGCACGTTAATCGAGGAAACTATAATCGAGGAGTACCCGTAAATTAGTGGAGATGAGACAAGTGGGACACTTGTCTTACCCCACTATAACCGGCCATATTAAGCTAACAACACAACATATGTGTCAAAGCTTACTAAGTAAGCTAGGACACTTGTCCTAGCTACTTGCAACTTCACAAAACCATCCAAGCATAAACCACTCATCTCATTTTCATTCATGCAAACCACCAAAAACACAAACTCTCTCTCTCTAGCCATTTTTTGCCGTCCCATCTCAACCAAAAACACCTATTTTGATCTTGGTTTAACCATTAAATCCTATGTTATTCACACATATTATGGAAACCCTTTGAAGACTTGTTGATTGGAGGTGATCATAACATCCACAAAGGAGATTTTATGAAGATCAAGGGCTGATTTCTCAAGGAGTATACAAATATTTGGTGATCCTAGAAGTGGTGTTGATATCTCATAAGATTGGTTACCCAAAACCAAGCCTTGTTCATCATCAATCCCATATTTTCATCAACTATGGTGGTATAAGGATCATTCTTCCTATCCTTCTTGTTATTTTGATTATGTAATCTTGTATTTTCTTTTACTTATGTATATGTATATGATGATGAATGATGATTAAAAATATTATATGGGGATTTGGTATTGATAGATTTGATTAAAAAGATTAAAAGCTACATAAAAGGATGTTAAAATTATGGCTAAATTAAGAGGCTGTATAAAACAGTAAAGAATCTTATGATAAACTGATAAAATGGCTTGAATAAATTACTATACAGTAAGCTATGAGTCTTGTACACATGTGAGAGTTGGCCATACAATGGAATCATTATAATGAGTGAGATATGATCAAAACAAGTTTTGAGTGCAAATCTGACTACACTGTTTTGGACGAATTTTATAAAATACTTAGAGGTTGATTCATCAGTAGCTATAGGCAACAAAATGAAGCACATATCATGTAGTTTCTGTGATAAAAATTTGGGGTTCTATCTCCATGTAGAACTCTAGATATGACTATTTTAGTAAACTAGATTTTTAGGACTGATTTTATATAAATAATATATAATATAAGCACTCAAAAATTTATATAAAATATATAAAAGTACAAATTCCACTAGTTGATAATGATTATAATAAAAGAGTTATATAAATGTTGATATTAAAATGGATTATGTCATATAAAGTATAAATATAAATGTCTTTCCAAGTTATAAAACTATATACTAAGTTTTACGTCTTTTCGGCTAAAACCGAAAGATTAACGTTTTTGTCAAATAAAACTTAGACGGTCGGACCCGTCTAATGTAAACTTTTATAAAATCACATACTGATATATAGACTTATATAACAAGTAAAAACCGATAAAACCCGAGCTTTTCAACATATAGACATTAACGGACCAAAGTAGCCTTATTGGACTATTAACCCGACTAGTTTGGTAAAACACTTATAAACCTACTTATTGGGCTTAACCTATTTGGACCCAACATGTAAAGTATAATACTGATAATAAAAGTGTAAAATAGACTAATATAAAGTATTGGGCTTGTAATAGGCTTATTGGGCCTCAAAATGTAATTAAATTGAACTAGTATAACTAGTATAAAAATGTTACCAACACATAAACACTATAATGAATGAGTAAAGATGTATAAACCCACTTGATCATCATCATATGTATAAAATCATCATATGCATACATTATTGTTATTTTTATAAAGTCATTGGACAAGAGTCTAAGACAATTATTATTTGTCTAGGTTTCCGTGATTGAAGCACGTACCGTACATCCGAATTGCCGATAACCCGCTTTCCCACATCAACGTGAGTTCATAGCCTGGCACTCTTTTAAATGTTTTTATGAAATGTTTTATAAACCCCCGAGGGAGATAACATGTTAGTTTTTATAAAATAGGACACTATTTGTCCCGATTGTTTGTTTATTGATTTGGACCCGAATGATTGTATGACCCGATGAATGATGCGATAACCCAATAAAAGAGATAAAAAGGATTATTAGTAGTTAGGTTATGTCACTCAAAGTCCCATTAGCATGAATTGTGAACTACCGGGATTTGGTAGATGCTTATGCATATAATAGTACTATTTGGGAACGATCACCCCAGTTCGCGCCTTGACGGTTGATCCCCGTCGTGCCACATTGATTGGTAAGCGAATTTATGTATGAGAAGATTTACACAAGCGTGATTATTGTGACGATACGCTAATTTAGATGGGCAAATGAGTTTCGGGTTAGCTACCCGTTGTTTGTTATAGTAAGGTAACAATGTCATGCGGCTTATAATAATCCAAAAATAACGAAATACCGCTATACGCACCGAATTACGATATATTGCCTGACTAGCAATACTGGGTCTTATTATTGATTTTATGTTCGCGTTTTGGTTTTACATAACCATATTCATGTAACGGTTTTTATTTAACTTTATACAACGTTATAAAACGTATTGTATGATGTTTTTAACGACAATGGTTCGTATAATGATTTTGAAGGCGAAAGCCCATATTATGATTTTTGATAAGGATTTGTATAAAATGACTTTGGCTATTTTATGGCCTATTACAAAGATTTGTATAAAATGATTTTCGATAAAAATCATGTAGCGATGATATATTAATGGTTTTATTAAACTCTATGAATTCACTCGGCGTTTTTGCTGACCTTTTCTTTTAACATGTTTTATCTCAGGTACTTGAAGGTAATTCTCGGGAAGACAACAAGAATCATGGCCCGCACTTAAATAATAATTTCCATTCAAATGCTTTGTAAAACTTGTACGAGATACTATGACTTGGGACCTATGTAAATCTGATATTTATGAATGGAAATGCTTTATTATTAAACGACGCGATTTTTAAGCGTTGTCTATGATGTGAGTATCCCGTAACACCAACGAGTCTTCCGCTGTATTGAATTGTGTAAATTTGGGGGTGTTACAGTTTGGTACCAGAGCTCTTGTTATAGAGAACAAAAGATTTTAAAAAAACCAAGGTTTTGAATAAAACATTTCAAAATCTTTTAACTATAAACATTTTTCTCAAAATGTCTAAAAATCTTTTGACTATAACGGTGCCAAAGAATTCCCGAGTTACCGACAAGGCCAGACTGAGAAGTGTTATTTTAATATATATAACTTGGATTATATATATATGATGTAATTTTATTACATGATTGTTTGATTATTATTTTGATATTTATACGAGGTATTTATACGACGTAGATTGTCACAAGGAACCCTAACTCCCCTAGCAAATCAATCGAAGCTATTTCCATAGGAATTCTAGCTATTCCAGATCTAAACCAAGTTGTGGATATTTATGATCCCAACAAAATGGTTAATATTCGTAGAAATGTAGATATTAGTTGATTGTGATATTGAAGAAGAATTGGCGAGATTAAAACTGATATCGATGTCATGACGATATTTCCTTATAGAGTGGAGTTTGACAAAACGTTACCACCTGGAAAGGTGTCATCTGATTCGTTGTCACCCAATTCTTAAATTTGAAATCGATGCACTTGAGGCTGTCATTGGAACCATTACCCAAAAGCCTCATGCCACTAGTACCTTTCCGAGAAGTCTAATTGAATGATCGAGTCATTTTATACTAGTGACTCATTTGATAACTATTGTTGTAAGAGCTAATAGGATTGGAATTAAGCGTTATTGATATCGAGCTTTTATTGCCCTTTAAAGGCCTAAGAATAAGATTGAAAGTATTAGAAATTAAGGTAGGATATCACATTGAGTATAAGTTGATTGAAACTTGAATGAAGTAAAATTTAACTTGTATGGAATATGAGATTGTTAAGAGGAAGTCGTTAAGTTTAGTGATTGAATTATAAGGTTTTAAATGATTGTTAGTTTGTGTTAAGGGTTGTTCCTAGGCCATTGTCCACTTACGAGGATGCCCAGTGTCCAAGAAATAAATTGAAGAAATCTTCTTCTGAATTGGGACCGATGGATCTTTTGGGACAAGTGGAACACCTAATGACTCTTGTAGATTAGTATTCATTGTGGTATCTTTTAAAAATTCCTAACTTAACTGAGACATCAATTGGTAGGATGAGTTCTTGGAATTGTATGACATAGTGACACATAATGTGTTACGGTACAATTTTGACTTGTTTGTGATTAATGAAAAGACTACCTTTGATTACTAAATCCTACATGTATCGATGTTATCTATCCTTTATTGCTTCATCCTAATGTTCACATTAGTGATGCAACCATTGAACAAGTACTCATCTCGATTTGAGTTACGTTGTGGATTATTCTTTTTGAGTGCCATCGAGGTCATGAGCCTCATGATTATTTGGCTAAGCTAATTTCCTATTATATTGTGGTTAGTTCTTGGTAAACAACTCTTCATCACTCTTTTGCAGATCACTCATTGTTTTTATAAGATAAAACAGTATCCTTTGAGAAAATTGAATTTTCATCACTATATGGATTATTTAGAGTGAGACTTATAAATAATCATTATTGAAATAAAGTTAATTATGAAATACCTTGGAAAACTTAATTGTTTTCATAACAAAGAAAATCTTTGTAAATTTATTTTTGATTCTTATTTAAGAATTAAGCATGAAAATGTTTTTATTATAAACATGATGAAAAAGTTTTGACGAACTGAGTATTGCATCGTTAATCTTAAAATTGTATATAGTTGCGCGCCTACATACAATTTGGAAGTAACCATGCAAGGCTGATTAGTAGTCACCGTGAAATTATTAATAAACACTAAATTTTCTTTGAAGATTGTGAAAGATTAAATTTTATGAGATCTGCAAGAAGTGAAAAATAGGGACATATTGATAGGGACACCTACAAATGTGCCCGTGCTATTATTCTTCTGAATCGAATTTACTCATCTGTAGAAACTGTCTTATTTGACAATTGACATCCCTTTCTTGTCCAATTCTTTCGTGGTGAGAAAAGTATCTGATTACAGAGTGTTAATACCCGACTGGATGTATCAACGTTCCTATCATCTCTTTTGATTAGATTTCATTTGAATGACCTGGGTAACGATCCGAGGAGCTCTCGAATGCGTACTCAAATTATGAAAACACGGGATATATTCATATTCGTTAAATGTTATCGTCTGTATCTGATTTGAAATTCTCTCCCGTAGATTATGCGTTGACCTTACTCTTTTAAGGTTAGTTATGTCTCCAGATATCCTTGAACTTGTGAAGGATTATGAGTTATTATTAGTCTTTTGAGAAATTCACATTTTATCGACGGCAATAAAACTGAAAAGTTGATAGTGCCAGTAGAATGGATTGATTGATTATGACATGACGACATTGTCGTAATTGATGGGAACTCGAGTAGAATTCCCCTAAATGATAAGATGTTGATTATCAAAAGTGATCTAAATAATCCTTGATGGATGACCATATCATGCATTTAGACTTGAAATTATACTGTGAATGGTTGTGAATTAGTCATAGATATTATAATCTAGAAAGAACCTAATATGAATTTATTAAAAGATGTTTATGTTATCTGAAACTTTAGGAGGTATTTGCCGATGAATTACCTAGACTTTCACCATTAAGGCAAGTTGAAATTGGTATTGATTATATACCCGGTGTTGCACCTGTGGCATGTGCACTGTACGTCAGCACCATCTGAATTAAAAGAATTACCGTACAACTTAGAGAGTTGTTTGAGAAAGCTTTTATTCTACCAAGCTCGTCATTATGAAGAGCTATGGTGTTATCATTCCTTATATTTATTTGTTGAATTACCGTGAACTAAGTAAATTGACGATTAAAATCTATATCCACTACCCAAGATGATAGATTGTTCGATCATTTACAAGGTTCTAGCTTATGTTCTAAAGATTTGATCCACGGCATGGTTATTATCAACTTCGCGTCCGTGAAGAAGATTATCTATTCCAATCACTACATCCAGAACTCGTGATGAACATTATGAGTTTCATATTATGTTGTTTGGATTGATCAATGCACATGTAGCATTCATAAATTTGATGAATCACGTGTATAGGCTGTAATGTGATAAATTTATGCTTGTGATCATTAAGGATCATTTGTTTGTTTATAAGAATAGGAAGGAGTTAATAATTATTTATAGATTGCCCTGAATTGGCCAAACAATGAAAACCTATACCTTGAATAATTAACATGTGATTTAAAACTTAACCCTTTACATGATTTTATCATGTGATTAATAAGATAATGGGATCTATATTGACTTTTTAAAAATTGGAACCATTAAGGCTTTGGGTTTTACCAAAAAGAAAATGGAAATATGTTTTGACAAATGTTTTAACACAGGATTTTTAAGGGATTATTTCCTTATACACAAATCATTTAACTAAACTCCTGTTTAGGGGTAAATGTTTGTGTATACCTCAAGACAACCTAAGAGGGATTGAGGAAACCGTTAAACCATGACTTAAAATTTGAAACGACAATTTTTGCTTTTCAACTAAAAAAATTTTTGCCAAAGAATAAACGAAGGTTTTTCGAACATTTACGGATCTTACTAATTATTTCCGATAAATCAACAAAAATTGTGTTAATTAAATTCAAATTTATTTTGAACATTTTTATATAATTGGACAAACTGAGAAAATTTAAAAACTTTTTGCGTTTACGTTTCAAAAAATTAAATATTTATTATTTAATTACTAGTAATAATTATCGACGCTTTAGACGTTGGAATGAGCAAAACGGATAAAAATGATAGTTGAGACGAAACTGAAACTTATAGAATATGAAGAAAGAAAATTTTGAATGAATACGGTCATGATAATTATTTTATCGGTGAAGGTGAATTTAGATACTGACGCATTATGTAAAAAGGATAAAGAACCAATTAGGATGTGTTCCTTAGTAATGAAGGTGCAAAATAAATTGCCGAACAATATAAAAATAAACAATGCTTGTAAGAAGGATAATATAGATAATAAAAAGGGGTTCGCGGCTAATATGAACCATTAGAATTGAGGAGCCAATGGCGTTAAATGTATAAAAAGGCCACTTGTGGTTTCCTAAACATGGAAGATTTCGAGATTTAGTTATGTTGGAATCTCATAAGATTAAGTATTCTATTCATGTCATTTCTGACTAAATGTATCTTTATCTGAAGAAGTTGTACTAATGGCAAATTATGAAAGCAGAAATCGCCTCATACATTAGTAAACGTCTAACTATTGCAAAGGTCATCATCTGAATTTGATTCGATTTGGGTAATCGTCGATAGACTGACCAAATCTGCTAATATCATTCCTGTTAATGATAGAATCTCAATGAATAAATTGACTCTTTGTATATAAAGGAGTTGTGTAAACATAGTGTGCCTGTATCGATCATCTCTATCAAGATCCTCGCTTCGCATTGAATTTCTAGAGATTTTCTCAGAAGTCATTAGGAACGAACCTTGATGAGAGTACCGTTTACCACCCCAAATCGAAGGGACGAGGTAAAGTAACGATACAAAACACAAGAAGTGTTGTTTTATGTTTTAATGATTGACCTTTGGTAATAAACTGTAAAATCGTTTTCCTTTGGAGAGATTATCATTGATAATTATCGTATTAGGATCAAGATCGAATCTTGTGAGGATATATATTAGAGCATCTATAAGCAGGAGTTGGGATGAAGACACTCGACATACACCCATTGTGAGTTGGACATGTCTTTTAGGTTTAAGGTTTCCTATGATGACAAACCTAACCTTACAAAATACCCGACCCGCGAGACCTGAAATGATTGTTGAAATTAGGATCTGATTATTGATTGCCGGTAGTGGGCAGGAGGTTATGTGAATATGAAGTGTAGATCTTGAAGTGCCGGATGGGTAGCGAAGTTATGACAAAAAATTTAACCATGGAGAAATGAATTGATGATCTGAAAGATCATGGGAATTAAGTCCCCGTTGTATGGGACCATTGAGATGATGTAAAAGATTAGTTTGAAAGGCATATAAGCTGGATCTACCCTAGGACTTCAAGAGCTGCGTGAATTATGTTTCGTATATCGAACTTGATAAAATGCCTATCAAGTGAAAATCTGACTATTCCTTAATGAAGTTTAGATCGGCGAAAAGTTGCATTCATCAAAAACCCGTGAACATCATGGATAGAGAAAGTAAGTCAATATTAAGCCTGATCTTATTCCCGTAGTTATGTTTGATGAAACTCGCGTATTGTAATGAATTACACTTGTGAGAAAAGACCGAATGTGGAGGAAATACCCACATGGCTTTAACTCTATAAGAAGCGAGTAGTAAGATAAAATGATCTTTGAGGACAAAGATCCTGTTTAGGGGTAAATGCTGTGACAATCCGTCAATTTATGGTTCATATTTTATTTCAAGTATTATTTAAAAATATTATTAATGTTATATTATGAACTCACTTATTTTTGGGAAGAAATTTGGATTTACGTCTTGAAGTAGCATCGACTACGTCTAAACCGGAGGATTCTACGTTACGTGCTTACGTTTACATACACCGTTTTGGTGATAGTCCGACATTTCAGGAACTAAATTTATCCGTGAATATTATTTTGAAATTTTAAATTTGTGTTGGTTCATAAACTCACAAATTTACGAGAAGAGATTAGGACTTACGATTTTAATTTAAAGTCCTTTACGACTAAACCGAAAACCTTAGGATTACGTATTTATGTTTTCGAACTCCGTTTTTGATGAGACAATTTTTCTTAGATTCATTTTGTGCTGTTGATTCATAATTTATAAAAACGTTTTTCATAAAACGACCCGAGGGCACGTAAATCGAGGAAACTAGAATCGATGAGTACCCGTAAATTAGTGGAGATGAGACAAGTGGGACACTTGTCCCACCCCCACTATAACCGGCCATATTAAGCTAACAACACAACATATGTGTCAAAGCTTACTAAGTAAGCTAGGACACTTGTCCTAGCTACTTGCAACTTCACAAAACCATCCAAGCATAAACCACTCATCTCATTTTCATTCATGCAAACCACCAAAAACACAAACTCTCTCTCTCTAGCCATTTTTTACCGTCCCATCTCAACCAAAAACACCCATTTTGATCTTGGTTTAACCATGAAATCCTATGATATTAACACATATGATGGAAACCCTTTGAAGACTTGTTGATTGGAGGCGATCATAACATCTACAAAGGAGATTTTATGAAGATCAAGGGCTGATTTCTCAAGGAGTCTACAAATATTTGGTGATCCTAGAAATGGTGTTGATATCTCATAAGATTGGTTACCCAAAACCAAGCCTTGTTCATCATCAATCCCATATTTTGATCAACTATGGTGGTATAAGGATCATTCTTCCTATCCTTCTTGTTATTTTGATTATGTAATCTTGTATTTTCTTTTACTTATGTATATTTATATGATGATGAATGATGATTAAAAATATTATGTGGGGATTTAGTGTTGATAGATTTGATTAAAAAGATTAAAAGCTACATAAAAGGATGTTAAAATCATGGTTAAATTAGGAGGCTGTATAAAACAGTAAAGAATCTTATGATAAACTGATAAAATGGCTTGAATAAATTAATATACAGTAAGCTATGAGTCTTGTACACATGTGAGAGTTGGCCATACAATAGAATCATTATAATGAGTGAGATATGATCAAAACAAGTTTAGAGTGCAAATCTGACTACACTGTTTTGGACGAATTTTATAAAATACTTAGAGGTTGATTCATCAGTAGCTATAAAGGAATAAAATGAAGCACATATCATTTAGTTTCTGTGATAAAAATTTGGGGATCTATCTCCATGTAGAACTCTATATATGACCATTTTAGTAAACTAGATGTTTAGGACTGATTTTGTATAAATAATATATAATATAAGCACTCAAAAATTTATATAAAATATATATAAATACAAATTCCACTAGTTGATAATGATTATAATAAAAGAGTTATATAAATGTTGATATAAAAATGGATTATGTCATAAAAAGTATAAATATAAATGTCTTTCCAAGTTATAAAACTATATACTAAGTTTTAGGTCTTTTCGGCTAAAACCGAAAGATTAACGTTTTTGTCAAATAAAACTTAGACGGTCGGACCCGTCTAATGTAAACTTTTATAAAATCACATACTGATATATAGACTTACATAACAAGTAAAACCGATAAAACCCGAGCTTTACAACATATAGACATTAACGGACCAAAGTAGCCTTATTGGACTATTAACCCGACTAGTTTGGTAAAACACTTATAAACCTACTTATTGGGCTTAACCCATTGGGCCCAACATGTAAAGTATAATACTGATAATAAAAGTGTAAAATGGACTAATATAAATTATTGGGCTTGTAATAGGCTTATTGGGCCTCAAAATGTAATTAAATTGAACTAGTATAACTAGTATAAAAATGTTACCAACACATAAACACTATAATGAATGAGTAAAGATGTATAAACCCACTTGATCATCATCATATGTACAAAATCATCATATGTATACATAATTGTTATTTTTATAAAGTCATTGGACAAGAGTCTAAGACAAGTATTATTTGTCTAGGTTTCTGTGATTGAAGCACGTACCGTACATCCGAATTGCCGATAACCCGCTTTCCCACATCAACGTGAGTTCATAGCCTCGCACTCTTTTAAATGTTTTTATGAAATGTTTTATAAACCCGCGAGGGAGATAACATGATAGTTTTTATAAAATAGGACACTAGTTGTCCCGATTGTTTGTTTATTGATTTGGACCCGAATGATTGTATGACCCGATGAATGATGCGATGACCCAATAAAAGAGATAAAAAGGATTATTAGTAGTTAGGTTATGTCACTCAAAGTCCCATTAGCATGAATTGTGAACTACCGGGATTTGGTAGACGCTTATGCATAAAATAGTACTATTTGGGGACGATCACCCCAGTTCGCGCCTTGACGGTTGATCCCCGTCGTGCCACATTGATTGGTAAGCGAATTTATGTATGAGAAGATTTACACAAGCGTGATTATTGTGACGACACGCTAATTTAGATGGGCAAATGAGTTTCGGGTTAGCTACCCGTTGTTTGTTGTAGTAAGGTAACAATGTCATGCGGCTTATAACAATCCAAAAATAATGAAATACTGCTATACGCACCGAATTACGATATATTGCCTGACTAGCAATACGGGGTCTTATTATGGATTTTATGTTCGCGTTTTGGTTTTACATAACCATATTCATGTAACGGTTTTTATTAAACTTTATATAACGTTATAAAACGTATTGTATGATGGCTTTAACGACAATGGTTCGTATAATGATTTTGAAGGCGAAAGCCCATATTATGATTTTTGATAAGGATTTGTATAAAATGACTTTGGCTATTTTATGGCCTATTACAAAGATTTGTATAAAATGATTTTCGGTAAAAATTATATACCGATGATATATTAATGGTTTTATTAAACTCTATGAATTCACTCGGCGTTTTCGCTGACCTTTTCTTTTAACATGTTTTATCTCAGGTACTTGAAGGTAATTCTCGGGAAGACAACAAGAATTCATGACCCGCACTTAAATAATAATTTCCATTCAAATGCTATGTAAAACTTGTACGAAATACTATGACTTGGGACCTATGTAAATCTGATATTTATGAATGGAAATGATTTATTATTAAACGACACGATTTTTAAGCGTTGTCTATGATGTGAGTAACGTGCTATCCCGTAACACCAACGAGTCTTCCGCTGTATTGAATTGTGTAAATTTGGGGGTGTTACAGATTTACCCTATTTCGGATTCGCCATGGGTTAGTCCCGTCCATTGTGTGCCTAAGAAAGGCGGAATAACCATTGTTCCCAATGAAAACAACGAGTTGATTCCTACTCGATTTGTCACGGGTTGGCGAGATTGCATCGATTATTGCAAGCTCAATGATGCCACCCGCAAGGATCATTTTCCTCTTCCTTTCATGGATCAAATGCTCGAGCGTTTAACGGGTAATGATTATTATGCTTCTTAGACGGTTTCTCCGGGTATTTTCAAATTCCCATCGATCCTAAAGACCAAGAGAAAACAACATTCACTTGTCCTTATGGAGCATTTGTTTACAAAAGAATGCCTTTCGGCTTATGCAATGCTCCTGGGACTTTCCAAATGTATATGATGGCTATCTTCCATGACATGGTTGAAGAAACTACGGAAGTCTTCATGGATGATTTCTCGGTCTATGGTGACTCCTTCTCTTCTCGCCTTGCCAATTTGGAACGCATGCTTAAGCGGTGTGAAGACACTCGCCTTGTTCTGAATTGGGAAAAATGCCATTTCATGGTAAAAGAAGGCATTGTGCTTGGACATAAAATCTCAAAAGCCGGTTTCGAAGTGGACCGTGCTAAAGTTGATGTCATAGCCAAATTACCTCCACCTTCAACCGTGAAGGGTGTGAGAAGTTTCCTTGGTCATGCGGGCTTCTATCGTCGCTTCATTCAAGATTTTTCTAAAATCGCTCGCCCGATGACCCACCTCTTGGAAAAAGATACTCCCTTTATATTTTCTAAAGAGTGTATTGAATCCTTCAATCTTCTTACGGACAAGCTAACTAAGGCACCGGTCTTGGTTACCCCTAATTGGGAGCTACCGTTTGAATTGATGTGCGATGCTAGCGACTTTGCCATTGGAGCGGTTTTGGGCCAAAGAGTGAACAAACACTTCCAACCAATCCATTATGCTAGCAAGACAATGACGGGGGCTCAATTGCATTATACCACTACCGAAAAAGAGCTTTTAGCTGTAGTGTACGCTTTTGAAAAATTTTGCCCCTATCTTGTCCTTTCCACCACCATTGTCTATACCGACCATTCCGCGTTGAAGTACTTGTTAACAAAGCAAGATTCTAATCCAAGACTTCTTTGTTGGTTTTTGCTCCTTCAAGAATTTAAAATTGAAATTTGTGACAAGAAGGGAGCCGAAAACCTAGCCGCGGATCATCTAAGTAGACTTGATGATCCTTATCAAGGGGATCATCCGAATCAAGAGATCAATGACTCTTTTCCCCTTGAGGCCTTAATGTCTATCAACTTCAATCTTGATGACACCCCGTGGTTTACAGACATTGCAAACTACTTGGCGGGTGAAATTCTCAAGGAAGGGTTAACGTCCCAACAAAAGAAAAAGTTCTTTAAAGACATTAAACACTATTTTTGGGACGACCCTTACCTTTTCAAACAATGTGCGGATCTTGTCATTCGTCGATGTGTTGATGGGCCGGCAGTGTTACTAATCCTTGAAGCTTGCCATAAAGGACCCACCGGTGGTCACTTTGGTCCTAACTATACCGTGAAGAAAGTGTTCGATTCTGGATTTTATTGGCCCACCATTTATCATGACGCTCATGAAATGGTTAAACATTGTGATGCTTGCCAAAGACAAGGCAAGATCACACATAAAGATGAGATGCCTCAAAATTTCATACAAGAATGTGAAATCTTTGACGTATGGGGCATCGACTTTATGGGGCCATTTCCATCATCTAAAGGGAACAAGTACATCCTCGTAGCCGTTGACTACGTATCTAAATGGGTTGAAGCAAAGGCTTTACCTACGAATGATGCGAGGGTGGTTGTGAACTTTCTGAAGCAATTATTTGCTCGATTCGGTGTTCCTCGTGCTATCATCAGTGACCGCGGGACTCATTTTTGCAATGATCAATTTGCACGAGTCATGGCTAAGTATGGTGTCAATCACCGTCTTTCCACCACTTATCATCCTCAAACAAATGGTCAAGCCGAGATATCTAACCGTGGACTGAAGAGAATTCTTGAGCGTACTGTAGGAGAGCATCGTCCCTCGTGGGCCGATAAGTTAGACGATGATTTGTGGGCTTTCCGTACCGCATATAAGACTCCGATTGGTTGCACTCCATATCGTCTTGTGTACGGGAAGGCATGCCACCTCCCTATTGAGTTGGAGCATAAGGCGTACTGGGCCTTGAAGTGGGCCAATTTTGATATTAACAAAGCCGGTGATCTTCGGAAGATTTAACTCAACGAGCTAAATGAACTAAGGAATGAAGCTTATGATAACTCATTGATCTAAAAGGAGAAAACCAAGCTCATTCATGATGCTAGGATTAAGAACTGAGATTTTCACGTTGATGATCAAGTTTTACTCTTTAACTCTCGGTTGAAGATTTCCTCGGGCAAGCTGAAGAGCCGTTGGTCTGGTCCATTCACCGTCGCCAAAGTCTTCCCATATGGCACCATTGAGCTTTCTCAGCCAAATGGGCCTAATTTTAAAGTGAATGGCCAGCGTGTGAAGCTGTACTTTGGTGAGGACATCTCCCATGAGATGATTCCATCCCTCACCACATTTCCCTTGAATTAGTTATGGGTCGAGTCAGGCTCGTGACTCGGTTAAAAAAAACAAGCGCTTCTCGGGAGGCAACCCGTTGATCTATCCTTTACCATTTTAATAATAAGTGTAGGGGGAGCCCCGTATGTGTTTGTTGTCTTGTTTCTTATGATGTGCATGGATTAAAGCTTCAAGCTCCATTCTCGATGACTTTTGACGAACCGTGATCCAGTGTACCCGTCTTCCTGGTTCTATCCTAAACTGTCGTGATTCAATATTTCATATCTTATATGTTCACATTGAAATCACCATAGTTGTCCTTTCCTTAGCAAGCTTTAAACAAAGTGCACAATGTCCTAAGTGTAGGGGAGTTTACTTCCCCATGCTTAAAAATTGAGGACAATGTTTATATCAAGTGTAAGGGGGACTTCTATCGAAGTAAGTGGGCTTTTCCATGAATTTTAACCGGAAAATTTGATTTTTCGACATTTTTCAAAAATTTTTAATCTATTTTGGCCTAGTTGTATAGTAGTATTTTCCTTTACTATCGTTATTTACTTTCTTTTCTAGAATAAATTTTGAATAAAATGGTTTTAATTTTTCTAAGTCATGAATCTTTTGACTCAACCCGAGTTTACTTATCTAAGTTGACTCTAGCTAGTATCCTTAACGTGTTTAAGTCAAGTTTTGCTAGGCTTTTATATAGGGAACTTTAAAACGCGAAAGTCTTAACTCTCATGGGTTAAGAACAAGAACTTTTCGCAAGTTCCTATAATTGATCCTAGAAAGTCGTTTATCAAGGGAACTTTAAAATGCGAATTCTAAACTTGAAAAAGTCTAAGAATTTGCAAGATCCTATAAATGACTCGAAAACCCAAAACTTTGATTTAATTGGCTAAGCATCCACGAGTCTCATTCCTTGAGATTTTAAATTGTGGAGAACGAAAGATGATAGAGTCAATTATAAGTTTGGTATTCTTTCATGAATTTATGTGAGTTGATTATAAGCTTTTTCTCCCATCGCTTGTTAATAAATATATTTGCAATAAATAAGGTTGTACGATTGAAAAGTTACTTAGCTTCTAGCCCAAGATCGTTTAAAAGTTGCTCGGTATTAATTAGAGTTCATAGCCAAGGCATAACTTATTAAAGAGGGATGCGAAGATTAGCGAGTGCCAAAAGGCCCTAACAAGGCATGAGGGCTACATTTTGTTGCTAAAGATCCCAAGTGATGTGAAGAATCATTTATCAAAAGTCAATATGAAGGATCGAGACACACGACGAAAAGCAAAAAAACTCCCCAAAAGATCATGGAGAAGTCTATTCGAAAAGACCCTAGCAAGGTATGAGGATAAATAGATCCAAGTCTGTTAGCCTCAAAATATTGAGTCAAACAAGAATGTTCGGTCATAGGTTTCTATTGTATTATTTATTAGAACGTTGTAATAAGTAGTTATTTAGTCGTGATTCACGGGCTTGGATTTAAACTAATTAAAGTCCAAAATACAAGCCCGGTCCAATATATAGTCCATTAAAGCCCGCATGTGGGTGGACTATATATACTACCCTCCTAGCATGTTAGGAGGGTGGATGGTCATTTGTAACTTCTTTTCTTAATCTAATCTCACCAAGTTCACACACTTCTCTCTCTTTTCTCTCTCTAGTTTCTCTCTCTACAATTCATCTCATTTCTTCCTTTCTTTCTACCTTAATTCGTATTATATAATCATCATTATATTAGGGACAACAATTGGTATCAATCGCCACGGGGTAGATTTGTTATTGGTTGTTCTTCTTATATTTGATTCGTGTGATTTCTTCCATAAATCAACTCGAATTCAAATTTTTTTGTGGTTTTCGTGTTCTTTATCTTGCTACAAATCATCTATATACTTGTTGTAGAGATTTGGTTGTTTTGGTTTGGTAAAAATCACGAATTTGTTGCCTAAAAGTTGCTAATTTGTTGCCTAAAAGTTGCTAATTTGTTGCCTAAAAGTTGCCAAAAACCGTTGCCTAAAAAGTTGGAAGAAAAAGCACCATTATTGCGACAGCTTGAATTTAGGAAAGGTAAGTACGGTTTCGATCGCAATAACCCTAGGGTTTTACTTTGCGATCACATTGCGATACCCCATATTGCGATAGATATTGCGATAGATATTGCGATAGCCATATTGCGATAGATATTGCGATACAACATTGCGATAGCATTGCGACAGAACATTGCGATAGCATTGCGACAGAACATTGCGATAGCATTGCGA
The DNA here is from genome assembly GCA_025667525.1 of Glebionis coronaria. NCBI lineage: Eukaryota > Viridiplantae > Streptophyta > Magnoliopsida > Asterales > Asteraceae > Glebionis > Glebionis coronaria. The sequence goes on from CM046876.1 coordinate 355,048,312, forward strand.
CAGGATATTGCGATGGACTATATTGCGATGAGTGACATTGTGATGCTAAAATTTGTTTGAGCAATTTTGTGACTTAGCCACTATCTAGACTAGTTTCGGACCATAATGTTAAATCTATTGTTGAACGAGACTGGGCAAAACGTGAAAATGCTGAATGGACACGTCCGATTCCTCACGATATTACCTTGCTTGTCAAAGAACTCTTAATTCCAAACACGGCGTTGATTAAAGAAACTGTTCTTCAACTTGAGGAGTTCATTCGGACTGAAATGTTTGATGATTTAAAATATGTTGAATCTATTGAGAAACACATTGATGATCTTCAAATGGAAAAGTCTGATTTCTCAGATGAATATTATTTGCTCTTGCAAGAATGCGTTTCTAAAGATGTTATGTGTGCTTATTTTACATCTTGTGCTGATATTGATGAATATTCTGAAGTTGCATGCCAATATCTTGATAAGATCAAAGAATGTGAACGTCTTGAAATTGAGCTTTCGAAACGAAAAGAAAATGTTGACAAAAAGGCTTTTGAGTTACTTCAACACAAAACTGATTTCCTTCAAAAACATTATCATTCACTTGAACTTGCTTTGCAAAAAGATGTTGGTCGTTTTCCACATGATAATAAATTGCAAGAAAAACTTTCCCAAACATTTCGAGAAATGAATGAACAGAATTTGGAAATTAAAGGGTTGAAAGTAATAACTGACTTTTGGTTGGTTAATAAAAAGGTTTTTGCTTGCAAGATCTCTCTTTGCGTTGCTCGTACCCAATTGATATATATCGTTGTTTCGTTCTTGGTGTCTTCTCGAATCGAACACGGTCAAAAGTGGAATAGTTGTAATTGGTGACTAAAAAGGGGGAGGTTTGGTCTAAATCTACTAAATTGATAAAGGCAAGTAATAATAAAACTAGACTAGAAACTATAAATTCAAACTTCAAATGAACAGTAGAAAATACCTCAATAAAACTGGACCTCTCTTATTCGGAATGTTTCCCTTACTCGGAATAATGCTGAACAGATCTCTTATGCGGAAAACGAGAGGCTATGCGGAAAGTTATGATTATGCGGAAAAATCTTCCTACTCGGAATAATAAGCTACTGGGAAAGATAGGGTCATTCGGAAAATAATCGCTATGCGGAAAGGAGAATTCTATTCGGAAAACTTGGGCTATTCGGAATATGGAAGATATTCCGAATAGAGGAAATGAAATAAGTCTATGCGGAATAATGAGGGTAATTCGGAAAATAGGGTTGTTCGGAAAAAGTTCCGAATAGAGAAACACAAAGAATCCTATGCGGAAAAAGTCTTCTATTCGGAAAATCTGAAATGTTCTGAATAACCAAAAAGGAAAGAACCCTATTCGGAATAAATGAAAGTTCCGAATAGACACAAAACTTAAACCCTATTCGGAATAAAAGAAAAGTTCCGAATAACACAAAATTCAAACCCTTACTCGGAATAATGGAAAGTTCCGAATAATCAACAAAGAGAAAACCCTATTCGGAATAACGGAAAATTCCGAATAGACAAAACCCCCAGATTCCCTATTCGGAATCTGGGCAAGATCAGAAAATGGGACGAAGAACAGTAAGCTACGATTTATACCAAACCAACCCAATCAAGCAAAAAGGTTTTACCAAATTAACCACAATTCATCCACTAACTACAAGGATTAAATCCCAATCATAAAAACACCAATTCAACAACTTTTTAGAATCAAGCTAGAACCAAATAGAGCTTAAGAACATGAAAGAAAAAGATGAAGAAGAACAAGATGAATCAAAAGATTAAAAGAGGAATTGTATTAATGAATTGAGATTCAAAACAACAAAGATTAACTTACAAGATTGGAAGATAAATCAAACAAAGATTAAAACCACTCCTTAAGGGAGATGGTTCCTAAGAACTAGGAAGAAAAACTGGAAAAAGAAGAAGAGAGTCCCGTGTGTGTATGTGGGAGGAGTATTTATAGGCTTCTCCCTTGGTTGGTGAGTGGGCTTTCTTCCCTTCTTTTTGTCTTCTTGTCTTTTCAGAAAAGTTGACGTTTTCGATTCTGATTTGGGATTTGTCGTCGATTAAATTCAACTCGTCTTTTACTTTCTTCGTTAAATAGACTTGAGTTTCTTCGACATGTGTAAATCTTCCGTCTTTGGTCCTTTTCTTCGATAAATCTTCAAATAGGCCCATTGACTTCAAATCTTTTGCATCTCTTGGACAATAGACTTTGTCTTCAGTCTTTTTCCTTTATAAAACCCGTGCAATCCCATGTTTTCTCCAATATTTATCCGGTTGGCTCTGAAAACATAACAAACACACAAACCACGCATAATTCCAAACAAATGACATTAAATACGCGTTTTGGTCTTGTTTTTGCAAGAAATAAGTGGTAGAAAAGATGGGTGTTTACACACCTATCAAATCCCCTACACTTAACCATTGCCATACCCTCATGCAATGCTTAGTGATAAAGCAACATTACACTTTTCTCATAATTAATTAACCTTGGCCTTATTCAAATATTACTAAACAAAAAGCACTAAAAGAAATTTAAAGCAATCAAAAGGATAGAACATAACTATGTGGAAATAACTCGTAAAGAGATCGAGGACTTACATTAGGGCTTTTGGTGCTGCGAAGACTTATCACCCTCAAGTTTCACGTTCCCCAAACTAAGCTTAAAAACGAGATCATTGTTATTATAAGTTAGCAATTCAAACACTTACACACATGGCTTAATTAAATGCTTAGACTCCCTTATTCCTAGGTGTATCTCTTATATTTTATTTTTGTCTTAGAATGATCATGAAGATGCATTTTTGGACTTATTTCGATAGTTCATTTAGGCTGAAAGCAAAGTAGGACGATTTGATCAATAGTTAGCTAAAGGACAAAATCTCTTAAAACTGCTTCTCGGGATATCAGAAAGTTCATATCTTGGCATAACTTGGTTCACGATTTGAGACCTTTCTCGGGCCGATATTTGGCATGTACTTCATTCTTCATATCTTCGAGAGACGTTCTTGAGATAATGGTCTTTTCATCATAATAGAGTTTCTTCACTTTGGAGACTTTTGAGGAGTACTCCACTTTGTTGACCACGACTTCATGATTATTTCTTCAATCTCTATTTGGGATTTTGAGATACAACGATCCGCCTCCTTTTCGGACTTGGATCTATTTATCCTCATACCTTGTTAGGGTCTTTTCGGATAGACTTCTCCATCATCTTTGTGGGAGTTGATTGCTTTTCGTCGTGAGTCTTGATCCTTCATATTGATTTTGGAGATAATGCTTTTCACATCACTTTTGGATCTTCAGCAATAAAATTGAATCCTCATGCCTTGTTAGGGCCTTTTCGGACTCGCCAATCTTCGCGCTCCGCTTCATAAGTTATGCCTTGGCTATGAACTCTCGTCATTACCGAGCAACTTTTAAACGATCTTGGGCTAGAAGCTAAGTAACCTTACAAATCGTACGACCTTACTTATTGCAGATAAATTATTAGCAAGTGATGGGAGAATAGGCAAATAATTACACCAAGTGAGCTTGTATAAGAATACCGACTTATAATTGACTCTATCATTTCTCGTCCTCCACAATTTAAAATCTCAAGGAATGAGACTCGTGGATGCTTAGCCTAATAAACCAAATAAGGTCTACATGGTTAAGGATACTAGCTAGAATAAACTAGAATAAGTCTATTCGGGTTGAGTCAAAACAAACGCAACGGGCCTAATACGTTCAAGATTTCAAAACTAGCTACATCACTTTATTAATATTTTTGACTTTATTGCGGGATATATACATATGAAAGCAACGATAAAAATTTAAAATTTACGACAAAATGGCCAAAGTTGATTAAAAATTTGAAAAATGTTGAAAAGTATGATTTTCCGGTTAAATGAAGGCATTTTCATGGAAAAGTCCACTTAAAACTTCGGATAGAAGTCTCCCCTACACTTAAGATAAACATTGTCCTCAATGTTTAAGCATGTGGGAAGGGTCTCCCCTACACTTATGACATTGTGCACGTTGGTTAACTCAAGTTAAGGAAAAGACGACTAAAGTGATCAATTTCAAATGTGAGTGTGAAGAAAATTGAATCACGATAGTTGAGAGATAGAACTAGATTTCGGATAACATGGGATCACGGTTCTTCAAAGATTCCAAGAGTGCAATAATCCCTGTAATCACATCACCATCCAAAAACAAGCAACCTATATAGCTCCCCCTACACTTATGATGAAAAACGGGAAAGGGGGATAGATACCCGGGTTGCCTCCCGAGGAGCGCTTGTTTTTGTTTACCGAGTCGCGAGCCTGACTCAGTCCCGAACTAATTTAAGGGAAACGTAGTGAGGGATGGAATCATCTCCTTAGAGATGTCCTCACCAACGTACAACTTCAAACGCTGGCCATTCACCTTGAAGTTAGGCCCATTTGGCTGAGAAAGCTCAATGGTGCCATAGGGAAAGACATTGGCGATGGTGAATGGACCAGACCAGCGGCTCTTCAACTTGCCTGAGAAGATCTTCAACCGAGAGTTAAAGAGTAAGACTTGATCACCAACGTTTAACTCTCGGTTCTTGATTTTGGCATCGTGGATAATCTTGGTCTTCTCCTTGTAAATCAATGAGTTCTCGTAAGCTTGATTCCTCAATTCTTGAAGCTCGTTGAGTTGAATCTTCCGAAAATCACCGGCTTTGTTGATGTCGAAGTTAGCCCACTTCAAGGCCCAGTATGCCTTATGTTCCAGCTCGATGGGAAGGTGGCAGGCTTTCCCGTACACAAGACGATAAGGTGTACAACCAATCGGCGTCTTATAGGCGGTACGGAAAGCCCACAGAGCATCATCAAGTTTATCGGCCCACGAGGCACGATGCTCTCCCACAGTACGTTCCAAAATTCTCTTCAATCCACGGTTGGATATCTCGGCTTGACCGTTGGTTTGAGGATGATAGGCGGTGGAAAGACGGTGATTGACACCGTACTTAGCCATGAATCTTGCAAATTGATCGTTGCAAAAATGAGTCCCGCGGTCACTGATAATAGCACGAGGGACACCGAAACGAGCAAACAGTTGTTTCAAGAAATTACAAACCACCCTCGCGTCGTTAGTGGGTAAAGCTTTTGCTTCAACCCATTTAGAAACGTAGTCGACAGCGACAAGGATGTATTTGTTGCCTTTAGAAGACGGGAATGGCCCCATAAAGTCGATGCCCCAGACATCAAAGATTTCACATTCTTGTATGAAATTTTGAGGCATCTCATCTTTATGTGTGATCTTGCCTTGTTTTTGGCAAGCATCACAATGTTTAACCATCTCGTGAGCATCACGATAAATGGTGGGCCAATAGAATCCCGAGTCAAACACTTTTTTGGCGGTGAAGTTGGGACCAAAGTGACCACCGGTGGGTCCTTTGTGGCAAGCTTGGAGAATATCAAAAGCTGCCGGTCCGTCAACACACCGACGAATGATCAGGTCAGCGCATTGTTTGAATAGAAAAGGGTCCTCCCAAAAGTAAGTCTTAACATCGTTCAAGAACTTCTTCTTTTGTTGGGATGTTAACCCTTGGATGAGAACACCACCCGCTAAGTAGTTTGCAATATCGGCAAACCACGGGGTGCCATCAAGATTGGGATTGATAGACATTAAGGTTTCAAGGGGAAAAGAGTCATTGATCTCTTTGTTCGGATGGTCCCCTTGATATGGATCCTCAAGTCTGCTCAGATGATCCGCGGCCAGGTTTTCAGCACCCTTCTTGTCAGGAATTTCAATGTTAAATTCTTGAAGGAGTAAAACCCAGCGGAGAAGTCTTGGCTTAGAATCATTCTTAGTCATCAAGTACTTCAACGCGGAATGGTCCGTGTATACGATGGTGGTGGATAAAACAAGATAGGGGCGAAATTTCTCAAAAGCATAGACAACAGCTAAAAGCTCTTTTTCGGTTGTCGTATAATGCAATTGAGCCCCTGTCATTGTTTTGCTAGCATAGTGGATTGGTTGGAAGTGTTTATTCACTCGTTGGCCCAAAACCGCACCAATAGCAAAATCGCTAGCATCGCACATCAATTCAAAAGGCAGCTCCCAATTAGGGGTAACCAAGACCGGTGCCTTAGTTAGCTTATCCTTGAGAAGATTGAAGGCTTCAAGACACTCTTTAGAAAAGATAAAAGGAGTATCTTTTTCCAAGAGGTGGGTCATCGGGCGAGCGATTTTAGAGAAATCTTGAATGAATCGACGATAGAAACCCGCATGACCCAGAAAGCTTCTCACACCCTTCACGGTTGAAGGTGGAGGTAATTTGGCTATGACATCAACTTTAGCACGGTCGACTTCAAGACCGGCTTTAGAAATTTTGTGTCCTAGCACAATGCCTTCTTTTACCATAAAATGGCATTTTTCCCAATTTAGAACAAGGCGAGTGTCTTCGCACCGCTTAAGCATGCGTTCCAAATTGGCAAGGCAAGCAGAGAAGGAATCCCCGAAAACCGAGAAATCATCCATGAAGACTTCCATGGTTTGCTCAACCATGTCATGGAATATAGCCAACATGCACCTTTGGAAAGTCCCGGGGGCATTGCATAAGCCAAAAGGCATTCTTTTATAAGCAAATGTGCCGTAGGGACAAGTGAATGTTGTCTTTTCTTGATCTTGGGGATCGATGGGTATTTGAAAATAACCCGAGAAACCATCCAGAAAGCAGTAATATTCATTACCCGCTAGACGTTCAAGCATTTGGTCCATAAAAGGTAGAGGGAAATGATCCTTTCTCGTGGCATCATTGAGTTTGCGGTAGTCTATACAAACTCTCCACCCAGTAACGAGGCGGGTAGGAATTAACTCATTGTTTGCATTGGGCACAACGGTGATTCCGCCTTTCTTAGGCACACAATGGACTGGACTAACCCATGGGGAATCCGAAATAGGGTAAATCATACCCGCATCAAGAAGTTTGATAACCTCTTTTTTGATGACATCATGGATTTTAGGATTTACCCTTCTTTGGCTTTGAATAGTGGGCTTAAAGTCGTCCTCCATGAGAATTTTATGTGTGCAAAAGTGAGGATCAATTCCGCGGATGTCGGAGATTTTCCAAGCGATAGCGCGTTTATGCTTCTTCAACACTGCCACAAGGCGGGCTTTTTCGTCTTCTTTCAGATCCTTTGCGATGATAACCGGTAACTTCTCGTCGTCTTCTAGGAAAACGTACTCAAGATGAGGCGGTAGGTCCTTAAGCTCGAGAGTAGGAGGATCCTCAATAGATGGTGAAACTAACGATGGATCATCATTAGTCACCTCTTTAGGAGTAGGAGGAGAGAATGGGTCCTCATTGAGAAGTCTCTCAATAGTACGAATATCTTCATCCCAATTGGTGGACGAATTATCATACTTAATAACGAGAGGACCCAGGCTAGCTTCGAACTCATCCAAGTCACTTTCTCCAAAAGGAGTAAATGCCGGAGCAATTGAGGCAACGGTCTCAACAATGGGTAGAGAAGAGAGAGTACTTTTGCAAGCATCATAAAAATGTTCTTCACAAGCCTCATCGAGAACATCAATAGCATTAACACTCTCATATGAATAAGGTTGCTGAGAAATCTTACCCATGTTGAAGACAATTTGATCGTCACCAACTCTCATGATTAATTCGCCTGCGGCTACATCAATGAGAGTGCGACCGGTCCTCAAGAATGGACGTCCAACGATTAATGGAACACGAGGGTCCATCTCGTAGTCAACGACGACAAAATCTGCCGGAAAGGTGAATTTATCAACGCCAACAAAGACATCTTCGGCTATCCCCACTGGATAAGCAACCGTTCGGTTGGCTAATTCCAAAGTCATTCGTGTGGGGACTAGCTCGGGGAGAGATAATTGCTTCCAAACACTTAAAGGCATTAAGTTTATACTGGCACCTAGATCGGCTAGGGCCATGCAATTCTCTACTCCCGGGAAGTTGCAAGGAATCAAGAAGCGACCCGGATCACCAAGTTTGGTGGGCAATTTCCTTAAGAGCACTGCGGAGCAGTTCTCATTAAGTTGGGTCTGAGCAATGTCAAGAAGCTTTTCTTTATCACTTAGAAGATCTTTAAACATCTTAGCATATTTGGGCATGTGAGCGAGAGCCTCGGCAAAGGAGATGTTAAAATTCAATTGTTTAAACATTTTTAGGAAGTTTGAAACTTGAATATCATCCTTGCTCTTTTGCTTCTCTTTCCTCAACCTTGAAGGATAAGGTATATTGGATGAAGAAGAAGGCTTTAAGGGGATAGGATCACTCACAACCACGGGTGGTGGGGAAATGGGGATAGAAGGTGAAGGAGGTGGAGAAAGTTGCTCTTTTTCCTTGTTCACAATCACAGGTGGCGGTGTAGGAAGCTCGGGTTCCATATAACCTTTTCCACTACGAGTGGTGATTGCTTTCATCTCCCCTCTTGGATTTGCAACGGTATTACTCGGAAGAGTACCCGAAGAAGAGGGTTGATTACCTTGGATGAGCGAACCAATCATATCACGAAGGTGAAGAGCTTGATTATTGAAAGAGTTTTGCATGTTGGTATTAATAGCATCGCTATGTTTGGCCATATCATTCCTTAGCTCGGCTCGAATATCGCTTCCTTGTTTCACCATGTCATTCTTCAAGTTGACAAACTGACTCTGAAGATTCGTCACCATCTCACGATTGGTCTTCATGAACGACTCGACGTCGGGATTCACTGCCATCGGTTGATTGAGAGGTGGAACTTGGTAAGCTTGAGAATTTCCTTGAGTTTGGTAGGTATTTCTTTGGGTTTGATATTGATTTTGAGCACGAGGTTGGGATTGGTTGTTCCGGTTATAGTTTTGTTGTTGGGTTTGGTTTGCAGGAGGAAAACCGGGAGGTGCAAGATAATTGTTGGAACGATAACTTAGCAAGCTACGGTCTCCTTGAGGGCGAGCTTGATAGCCTCCCGTGGGATATGTACCGTAAGCTGCGTTAACGTTTTCAGAATAATTGCCTTGAGTGGAAGGACAATCATTATAAGAATGAGGACCACCACATGTGTCACAAGACATAGCAACAGCTTTAGCTTGTTGAAAGTGGTTTGTGGCCATGGTCATGAAATTCTTGTTCATTTCAGCAAGTTGTCGAGAAATTTCAGACATTTCAGGATTGGAGGTAGTAGAAGAAACATTGACTCTCGAGTTAGATCTTGAGGATGCGGATGAATCCCAATTCTTGTGGTGAGTAGTCATGTTTTCAATCAACTCTCGACACTCCTCTGGTCTCCTTTTCATAAAAGTACCACCGGCGGCGGCATTGATCGTGTCACGATCACGAAAGGTGAGACCATTATAGAAGGTGTCAATGAGAGTGACGGGGAGCATATTGTGATTAGGACAGCGGTCGATCAAATCATTGTAACGTTCCCAAGCATCGAAAAGCGATTCATCATTCTCTTGCATAAATCCACTGATTTGGTTACGAAGGCTAGTGACCATGGATGGGGGAAAGTAGCGCGATAAAAAGCGTTGAGTCATGTCGTTCCATGTATGAATAGAATTCTTAGGAAGACGGTCAAACCATTTTTCGGCATGGTGAGAAAGCGAGTGAGGAAAGAGTTGGAGGCGAAGGTCATCCATAGAAACACCGGGAGATTTCATGCTTTGGGTAATAGTGATGAATTTGTCGAGGTGTTTGTTGGCATCATCATCCGGAATTCCGCGAAATGGGTTCGTTTGTACTTGCTGGATCATGTGATGTTTCAACGAAAACTCCTGAGCCGTGACATGCATCGGTGCAATCGGGCCTCCACGTCCGTTCATTGTGGGTTGACATAGCTCCTCCATGGTTCGTAAGTCGGGTGGATTATTCATATTTGGGTGGGGTGGGTTATTATTATTGTTATTGTTTTGGGGGGGTGGAATATTATTGTTGTTGTTGTGTACACCTGCCATGTCTAATTGTTCGAGAGTCTCGGGCTCTGAATAAGACGTGGATCGAGTACGCATACACTAAAAAGAAAATGCAAGAGAAAATATTTTTTTTGTTTTTATAGGTTTTATATTGTTTTTGTATTTTTGGAAATTTTATATTTTTATGGATTTTTGAAAATTTTTGTGCTTGAAAATAACGTTCCCGAAAGAACGGATCCCAAAATCCAATTTTTCTCACAAGAAACCGTTGATCCTTACGAAAAGAGCCGGCAGCGGCGCCATTTTAATAACTGACTTTTGGTTGGTTAATAAAAAGGTTTTTGCTTGCAAGATCTCTCTTTGCGTTGCTCGTACCCAATTGATATATATCGTTGTTTCGTTCTCGGTGTCTTCTCGAATCGAACACGGTCAAAAGTGGAATAGTTGTAATTGGTGACTAAAAAGGGGGAGCTTTGGTCTAAATCTACTAAATTGATAAAGGCAAGTAATAATAAAACTAGACTAGAAACTATAAATTCAAACTTCAAATGAACAGTAGAAAATACCTCAATAAAACTGGACCTCTCTTATTCGGAATGTTTCCCTTACTCGGAATAATGCTGAACAGATCTCTTATGCGGAAAACGAGAGGCTATGCGGAAAGTTATGATTATGCGGAAAAATCTTCCTACTCGGAATAATAAGCTACTGGGAAAGATAGGGTCATTCGGAAAATAATCGCTATGCGGAAAGGAGAATTCTATTCGGAAAACTTGGGCTATTCGGAATATGGAAGATATTCCGAATAGAGGAAATGAAATAAGTCTATGCGGAATAATGAGGGTAATTCGGAAAATAGGGTTGTTCGGAAAAAGTTCCGAATAGAGAAACACAAAGAATCCTATGCGGAAAAAGTCTTCTATTCGGAAAATCTGAAATGTTCCGAATAACCAAAAAGGAAAGAACCCTATTCGGAATAAATGAAAGTTCCGAATAGACACAAAACTTAAACCCTATTCGGAATAAAAGAAAAGTTCCGAATAACACAAAATTCAAACCCTTACTCGGAATAATGGAAAGTTCCGAATAATCAACAAAGAGAAAACCCTATTCGGAATAACGGAAAATTCCGAATAGACAAAACCCCCAGATTCCCTATTCGGAATCTGGGCAAGATCAGAAAATGGGACGAAGAACAGTAAGCTACGATTTATACCAAACCAACCCAATCAAGCAAAAAGGTTTTACCAAATTAACCACAATTCATCCACTAACTACAAGGATTAAATCCCAATCATAAAAACACCAATTCAACAAATTTTTAGAATCAAGCTAGAACCAAATAGAGCTTAAGAACATGAAAGAAAAAGATGAAGAAGAACAAGATGAATCAAAAGATTAAAAGAGGAATTGTATTAATGAATTGAGATTCAAAACAACAAAGATTAACTTACAAGATTGGAAGATAAATCAAACAAAGATTAAAACCACTCCTTAAGGGAGATGGTTCCTAAGAACTAGGAAGAAAAACTGGAAAAAGAAGAAGAGAGTCCCGTGTGTGTATGTGGGAGGAGTATTTATAGGCTTCTCCCTTGGTTGGTGAGTGGGCTTTCTTCCCTTCTTTTTGTCTTCTTGTCTTTTCAGAAAAGTTGACGTTTTCGATTCTGATTCGGGATTTGTCGTCGATTAAATTCAACTCGTCTTTTACTTTCTTCGTTAAATAGACTTGAGTTTCTTCGACATGTGTAAATCTTCCGTCTTTGGTCCTTTTCTTCGATAAATCTTCAAATAGGCCCATTGACTTCAAATCTTTTGCATCTCTTGGACAATAGACTTTGTCTTCAGTCTTTTTCCTTTATAAAACCCGTGAAATCCCATGTTTTCTCCAATATTTATCCGGTTGGCTCTGAAAATATAACAAACACACAAACCACGCATAATTCCAAACAAATGACATTAAATACGCGTTTTGGTCTTGTTTTTGCAAGAAATAAGTGGTAGAAAAGATGGGTGTTTACACACCTATCAGAAAGCTCAATTACAAGACAGGGACAGAGCGATAGCTGAGTTGCAGAAACTTATTGCTAAAATGGGTGGGAAAATTGTGGAACCTAGCATTAAGAAAAATGTTGTTAGACAACCCAATGCCTCTAAAGAGAATAGATCCTCTATCTTGGGAAAACCATCTGCTTTATCTAATTCCTCGTTTGCAAAACCTGTGTTTGCCCCCAAGATGGATGGAAAGGAAAGGTTACCACAAACTCAAACCATAAGGAATCCTGTAGCACCAAGCGTTAAGCACAATAATGTGATTAAACCAGGGATGTATAGAATGCCCACTAAGCCCACAAACAAAGATACTCACTCGCCTCAGACTTCTAGAAACACTAATATTCGTGTGTCTTCTACTACAGGAATAGTCTCCACTACTAGTGTTAGCCGGCCTCAGCTTAAGAGCACTCAAGAGAATGATAAGGTCTGGAAACACAAGAATCAAGGGAAGATGAAGCAAGTAGAAGAACACCCTAGGAATTTGAATGTTTTTAAGAATAAAAAGTCTGTTATCGCATGTACTGACGATCTGAATGCTGTGAATAATTTGAATGCTATGCATGTGAAATTTGTTTGTGTCAAATGTGGCAAGTGTGCTAATGCTAATCATTCTATGTGTGCTATAAATAAAGTCAAAGGCGTAGATACTAGAACTAAGAAGCAAGTTGCAATGCCGATTAGAGCTAGTAAACCCAAACGCAAAGTGAACCATTCTGGTGCAACCCCCACTAAGAAAAGTAATGCATCAGACTCCACCACTAAGAATCCTAGAAGCAAAATTAAGGAATTATATGAGTCTGCTAGCAAGTCTTGGAAATGGTGGTTTGCTAATCAATGTCCTCCCGGATATAAATGGATGCCTAAAGTTAGGACAGAAAATGTGAAAACGAGTGTTAGTTTGCCTTTAAATGTTGATAAGGACACTAATGATTCTACTATCACAACTACTGTGGTCTCCAATTTAGCAAATGCTCCATCGTGTTCTAACTCTTCTGTAGGTGATACAAATAATTCTCTTCATAATGGACTCCGGATGCACGAAGCACATGACGGGGAATCTCAAGCTTCTAATTAACTTCGTAGAGAAGTTCCTGGGTACGGTCCGATTCGGAAATGATCAATTTGCACCGATCCTAGGATATGGAGATTTGGTTCAGGGAAATATTACGATTAAAAGGGTATACTACGTCGAAGGGCTCAATCACAATCTTTTCTCGGTTGGTCAATTCTGTGATGCGGATTTGGAAGTTGCTTTTAGAAAGAAGACATGTTTTGTTCGTGATTATGATGGGAATGACTTACTTACCGGTACACGGGGTACTGACCTTTACACAATGTCACTTCAAGACACAACTTCATCAACTCCAATTTGCTTCATGGCTAAAGCTTCAACGACTCAGGCATGGTTATGGCATCAACGTCTTTCTCATCTCAACTTTGATACCATTAACTTGCTTTCCAAGAAAGATATTGTGAGAGGCCTTCCAAGCTTGAAATTCATCAAAGATCATCTTTGTTCTTCTTGTGAACTTTGTAAAGCTAAACGAAGTAGCTTCAAAACAAAGACCACACCAAGCTCTAAAGGACGGTTAGATCTTCTTCACATGGATCTGTGTGGTCCCATGCGTGTTCAGAGTATCAATGGCAAGAAATATATTCTAGTAATAGTCGATGATTACTCAAGGTACACATGGACTCATTTCTTGAGATCCAAAGATGAAACTCCCGACGTTCTCATCAGCTTCCTTAAATTGATACAACGTGGTTTTCAAGCTCAAGTTAAAGTGGTTCGCACTGACAGAGGTACATAATTTTTGAATTCTAATCTGAGAAAGTATTTTGAAGCCGAAGGGATTGAACATGAAACATCTATTGCTCGAACACCCGAACAAAACGGCGTTGTTGAAAGACGAAACCGTACTTTGGTTGAAGCTGCTCGAACATTATTATCCGCTTCAAAACTTCCACTATACTTTTGGGCCGAAGCCGTGTCAACCGCATGCTACACACAAAATCGCTCCTTAATTATCCCAAGACACGAAAAGACACCATATCACATAATTCATGATCGTAAACCTTCACTCAAACACCTTCATGTTTTTGGATGTATTTGTTACATTATACGAGATGGTGAAAATTTGGATAAGATGAAAGAAAAAGGTGATGCATGTATTCTTGTGGGATATGCAACTCAGTCTAAGGGATATAGAGTGTTCAACAAAAGAACAAAATTGATTGTCGAGACAGTTCACATCCGATTTGATGAATCTCAAGAGATGGCACTTGAACAAAGCAGTTTAAGTCCCGATCCACAAGGACAAACGACTTCCGTTCACAACCGCACGGAACTCGGAACTCAAGACCACAGCAATGAACCGTCAAGTTCAAAGCTGGTTCCTGAACATGTTCCTAGCGCAGATATGACAGTGGACACGACACTTGAAGAGTTGGAAATGTTATATGGACCAATGTATGATGAATATTTCACGGGGGAGAAACAAGTTGCATCGAAGTCTTCCGCTGTCACTCATGATACAAATGCTGATACCGATCATCATCAACAAAAGGATACAACTTCATCTACTTCAACACGGGTTGTTGCAGATTTACCTCCTCAGAATATCACTTCAACAATCGATCCTACAACATCCACAACTACTGTCATTGCTCTAGAGAACACAAACCAAGCAGACGGTGCATTATCTGACGATGACGATTTTCACAACCCATTCGGTACATCGGTACACGAAACTGGAGAGTCTTCTACTCGCCATGTTGATTCGTCAAATATGCATACGTTCTATCAACGACATCCTTCAACACATCATTGGACCCGAGATCATCCTTTGGTTCACGTAATTGGAAACCCTTCACAGCCCGTTCGTACAAGACGACAGCTTGATACCGATGGCGATGTTTGTATGTTCGCACTCGCCGTGAGTACTGCTGAACCGAAAAACATCAAAGAAGCCATGGCTGATCATGCTTGGATTGAATCGATGACGGATGAACTTCAACAATTTGAAAGACTTAAAGTCTGGGAACTTGTTGACAGACCATACGATGTGACTCCTTTAAATCTTCGTTGGATCTGGAAAAACAAGATGGATGAAGAAAACACGATCATCAAGAACAAAGCTAGGCTAGTGGCTAAGGGGTATGGCCAGAAAGAGGGAATTGATTTTGATGAATCATTTGCACCAGTTGCTCGCATGGAAGCGGTCAGGATTTTCCTTGCTTATGCTGCACATAAGGGATTCATTGGCTATCAAATGGACGTAAAGACGGCATTTCTTAACGGTCCTTTGAAGGAAGAAGTCTATGTCACGCAGCCGGAAGGATCCGTCAATCCTCATTATCCTGACAAGGTGTATCGTCTCCACAAAGCACTATATGGACTCAAGCAAGCTCCAAGGGCGTGGTACGACGAGCTCTCGAAATTTCTGGTCTCCAAAGGTTTCTCAAAAGGTTCCATTGATTTAACTTTGTTCACTTATAAATATGGGGATGACATTCTGCTTGTGCAAATTTATGTTGATGACATTATTTTCGGGTCTACAAACCCAAATCTTTCAAAATGGTTTGAAAAAGTAATGCACAGCAGATTTGAAATGTCAATGATGGGCGAACTAAAATTCTTTCTAGGAATTCAAGTTCACCAATCCCCAAGTGGTATCTTTATAAACCAAGCTAAGTATTGTCAAGAGATAATCAAAAAGCATGGTATGACTTCATGTGACCCCGTTGGGACACCATTATCAACCACATCCCTAGATGCTGACTTGGAGGGATTACCCATAGATCAAACGAGATATCGTTCCATGATCGGGTCCCTCATGTACTTGACAGCAAGCAGACCTGATATTCATCATGCTACATGTTATTGTGCACGATATCAAGCACGACCCACTGAAAAGCACCTCAAGGAGGTTAAACGGATCTTTAGGTACCTCAAGAATACCATTCATTTGGGACTCTGGTATCCGAGGGAAACCGGTTTCTTTCTAACGGCCTATTCAGATTCTGATCATGCAGGGTGTCTTGATACACGAAAAAGTACTTCTGGTGGTGCACAATTTCTAGGTCAAGATAAGCTTGTGGGATGGTCTTCCAAGAAGCAGGATTGCACGTCACTTTCATCAGCCGAAGCGGAGTATGTGTCTCTATCTGCGTGTTGTGCTCAAGTTCTTTGGATGAGAACACAACTCACGGATTATGGCTTCCACTTTGATAAAGTACCTATGTATTGTGACTCAAAGTCGGCCATAGCCATCTCTTGCAATCCGGTACAGCATTCCCGCACGAAGCACATCGATGTCAGATACCACTTCATAAAGGAACAAGTTGAAAGAGGTATCGTTGAATTATACTTTGTTGGAACGGATTACCAATTAGCCGACTTGTTTACGAAAGCTCTGTTGAAAGATAGGTTTGAGTACCTCGTTAGGCAAATTGGTATGAGATGTTTGACTCCAGCAGACCTGGAGATTCTGGCAAAGGTGCCTGCTTGATTTACCTATCAAACATCAACTTGTAAATATCTTTGAAAAAGCAAAATACAAAAATATAAAACACATAAAAGCAAAACACAAAATAAAAAATCTTTCAAAATCCAAAAATATTCTTCTCGACATGTCTTTCAGTATCGATAATATGGACGTGCCTAGAAATGTCGCTCAATAACGACACGGGTGTGTACATAAAGCTCGAATGAAAGTTGTAAATATTTTTCAAAACATGTCATTTCTTCTTTTAATAAAGGAAGTTGTCTATTTTGGACAAATATTTCCAAACAACGGGTAGAGCAATCTATCACGGGTTGAGCTTGTCACAAAACATTCAACGTTTTGAGCTCAACACAATGGCTTGTAATCACTTTCAGATTGCAACCCGGATCAATATTCACGGGGGAGTGTACGATTTCGTGCTCTTACCCTTAGCAAAAGAAGTTAAATCTTCTTACACTTGAGTGGATTCGTCAAGACATTCAAAGTTTGTGAACTCAAGTTTATGCTTTAGAAAAACCTCTTCGACAAAAAGAAATAGGATTTTTCAAAAAGCGTTGAACACAATTTTTTCAAGAATTTATCAATGATTATTCAAAATCTTTCAAAAATTGTGTGTTCAACAAACTCCCATCCTCAAAAAGCGAAATGTGGATCATATCCTCATAATGACAATTCAATTGGATCAATTTTTGAGGGGGAGCATTTCAACTTCATGCAAAAGCTTAACACATCTTTCTCCCGGAGATTTCAAGACTATTTTTCAAAATATATTTTAATCAAATTTGGTATCTCTAATATCAAAAGATTTTATATATTAGAGATAGGGGGAGAAAATGTGATCTAATATAAGACTCATGCACTTTAACTCTTACCTACATGTGCAAAACACTTTCGAGTATCGATGCACATGTGAAGGGGGAGCATTTCTAAAACGACAAAACTAGCAAGGTGTTAAATGTTTTTCAAACACTTTGTTAGAATTTAAAGTGGTTTTCATGGTTACGATCAAATACCCACAACATCTTTAATTCACGACGTTATTGGTGCCAAAAAGGTGGTTAGGTTTAAGTCCTATGATCCAACCAGAACCGGAGGGATCTTCCCAGGGACAATCCGATAGATTATTAGAAGTCCTTAGGAAAGATGGAGTAGAATGTGAACGTAGCTGAATGCCGACTAAGTACTGATGCTAGCACTGGAACAATCACAACAAGGTGCTAGTAATGATGTCTTGGTAAGCATTGAAGGGGTTGAAGAATGAAAAAGAAATGTAAGGATAAAGGGTGTAAAGAAAGAAGCCCTCCATACAACTTAGGCAGAAACCGGGTCAACTCATCATGAAGACAAACTCATCATGGACCCAGTGATGTGAAGCACAACCCTTTCCTAGCTACTCAGGCTTCTCTCAAAAGAAGTTTGTTTTATTGTCACGGAGATCAACACGACTTCTATTGACTTTCTCACTCCGAGATAGTTGATATTGAATAGGTGGCATCTGCTCCAGCCTCCGACCACTAAAAGTGCACAAATCGAGTCTAGAGCCAAGAGATCAATCAAATCTCGTTAGGACACACGGATGAAGATCAAGAGAGTCCTACGCTATATCCTTGTGATATTGCTAGAACACTCAGAGTGATACTACTTAGTATTCACAATGATGAGTGGAAATCCTTCCAGTGTTAACATCAAACAGCACTGCGGTAGGTCATATGCAAGATTCTTTATGAATTGAACATATATAAAACTGAAAAGCAACAGTGGTTTGATTCTGAATTGATTCAAACTCGTTTCAGGTTTCTACGCAATATCTTTATGGTCTTGCCAGAACATTCAGAGTGATATTTATTAATATTCACAGTGACGAATGGAAATCCTTCTAGCGTCAACATCAAACAGCGCTACGGTAGGTAACTTGTGAGATTCTTATGAATCAAACTTGTGTCAACTGGAAAGCAACAATGGTAAGATTCTTTATGAATCAAACTTGTTCCAGGAACTTGAATTGACGACTTTAATCAAGCGGATATTTATCCAATTGATTCACTCTTTATGTTCGCAGTCTTGCTTTGAGACGGTCGAGTAAAGAGAACGGCTAGTACTGCCGCGAAACCCTGTCAAGGAGATTCTTAATTGAATCTACCTGATCACAGGTACGATATTTAATATCGTATAACGGTCTTCACCGACCGGAGGTAAAACGCTACCGATTTAGGACGAATGTCAAAGCCATTCAGTCCGTGTCTATGTTTTGTCTCGAGAAGGTGGCGTCACGGTGTACTCAGCAAAGTCAGATATACACAACCACATATTCATGCCCAAAATCCAACAATTGATAGTGTGAGCATGTGGATAAAGACACAAGATCACAAGATGGCAAAGACAAGTCAAGAATGATTTGAAGATCTCAAGACTTAAAGACAAAGTCGAAAGACAACGACAAAGGCTCAAAGATCACAGCATGAAGGAACAAAACTACTGTTACACGTTCAAGACTCATTTATGACGAAATTCATAAATCTCCATTGGAATCCAAATATCAAAGAGGAATGACCTCACATTGGGGGAGATTGTTAGCCTCAAAATATTGAGTCAAACAAGAATGTTCGGTCATAGGTTTCTATTGTATTATTTATTAGAACGTTGTAATAAGTAGTTATTTAGTCGTGATTCACGGGCTTGGATTTAAACTAATTAAAGTCCAAAATACAAGCCCGGTCCAATATATAGTCCATTAAAGCCCGCATGTGGGTGGACTATATATACTACCCTCCTAGCATGTTAGGAGGGTGGATGGTCATTTGTAACTTCTTTTCTTAATCTAATCTCACCAAGTTCACACACTTCTCTCTCTTTTCTCTCTCTAGTTTCTCTCTCTACAATTCATCTCATTTCTTCCTTTCTTTCTACCTTAATTCGTATTATATAATCATCATTATATTAGGGACAACAAAGTCCTAAAAGGAGGCGGATCGTTGTATATCAAAGTCCAAAATAAAGATTGGAGAAAAATGAAGAAGTCGTGGTCCAAGTATGAAGAATCTCTCACAAACTTCAAGTGAAGAAATTCCTATTATGAAGAGAAGACCATAATTTCAAGAACGTCTCTCAAAGATTCGAAGTATGAAGTCGCTGCCAAATATCGGTCCGAGAATGGTCTCAAATCGTGAAGCGAGTTATGCCAAGATATGAACTTTAAGAGGTCCCGAGAAGCAGTTTTAAAAGATTTTGTCCTTTAACTAACTATTGATTAAATCGTCCCACTTTATTTTTTGCCTAAATAAACTATCAAAATAAGTCAAACAATGCATCCTCGTGATCATTCAAGACAAAATTAAAATATAAGAGATACACCTAGGAATAAGGGAGTCTAAGTGAATAATTGGGCCACATGAGTTCGTGTTAGTTTGCTAACTTATAATAACAATGATCTCGTTTTTAAGCTTGGTATGAGGAACGTGAAACTTGAGGATGATAAACATTCATGACGGCTAAAACCCCAATGTAAGTCTTTGATTTCTTTACTTGTTTTGTACATATTTCTATCTTTCTAGTTTCCTTAATGTTTAGTATTTAATAAAGGCCAAGGTGAGTTATTTATGATGAGAAATGTAATTTGTGCTTTGAAATTAATGCATTGTGTGAGGGCATTGCAATGGTCAAGTGTAGGGGATTTAATAAGTGTGAAAACACTTATCCTTTTACTACTTATTTCCAATAATAACAAGACCAAAACGTGTATTTTATGTCGTAAAAGTCGGAATTATGCGTGGTTTGTGTTTTTATTATGTTTCAGGATAAAAATATGAAAAAGGAAGAACACATGGGCTATCACTGGCTTTTATCAAAGAAAGCGAGAAAAGACGAAGTCAAAAGATCGAGAGTGTAAAAAGAACGGAAGTCCAAGGCCTATTCTGAAGATTTATTGAAGAAAAAGTCTAAAGACGGAAGTTTAATGATGTCGAAGAACTCAAGTCTAAAAGAAGAAGAAAATGATAAGACAAGTTCAATTTATATCGATAAATCCCGAAACTACGTCGAGAAAGACAAAGAATTTAAATCGAGTCGAGACGAAAAGAAAGAAGGAAGCAACACATGCACTCCCCGCCTCCTATATATACCCTCCTAATGCACATTAGGAGGGTGTTAGTTAGTTAATTTAGCTAGTTTATTTTTCTTTCTTTAGTTTTCATTTTAGAGAGAGAACGTGTTTAACTTTCTCTCACTAGAATTTCATCTTTTCTTTCTTTCATGTTTGATCTTTAATTTACTCTTGTATTTTGGAATCATTAATCTACAAGTTCAAGTTAAGTATTTCATCTTTAATCTCTTTCTACCTTTCTTGATTTTTACTTATTTTTTATTCGTGATAAGCTTGATCTTGTTTCATCTTGATGTTTATGAGATCAAAAAGTTTATCTTTTGGTTTCTATCTAAGTTTTATACGGATTAAGCTTCAAGCTTATCATGCTTATTGGCTTATTTTGTGTTTAGCTTATTTACTTTTTAGTTTTCTTAAAAAGTTTAGTCTTTTTAAAGTTTGATTCATAAAGTTTGCTTATTTCGTGTTTTAAAAGTTTTTAAATTTATGCTTGTTTTCATTTGGTTGAGATTTAAATAAGTGCTTATTCGTCTTTGCTTATTAGTGCTTATTCGGGTTTGAGCTTATTGAATCCCATCCGAATACCTTTTGTTTTCCATCGCAATATCATTAGGGTTTACATATTACGACAGTCTTTTCGATTCAGCTTTGCGATCGCAATAACCATTAGGGTTTTACTTTGCGATCGATTATTCCGATCACTTATTCTGATCGTATATTGCGATGCTCCTAGCATCGTACATTGCGATCGGGTATAAGGCTTATTGCGACGAAACGCTGCCAAAATTTCAACAACCATATTCCGACAGACTTCACATTCGGATGAACTTTGCGATCAGTATTGCGATGGCTTAGACATTGCGACATTTTATACATTGTGACAGCTTGCATTACATTCCGATAGATTTGGTTTATTATTATTCCGATGCTTTTCTTTATTATTCCGACAGAATTCATTTGTTACATTCCGATATGATTCAGATCAAGGACATTCCGATGGGTTAAGTTTTTAGTTTTACAAAGTTTTAAGTTTTAAAATAACCTTTAAGTTTTTAAGTTTTTAAATTTTAGTTTAATTTTTAAAAGCTTTTATTTTACTCAACGACATTTTCATATTTGCTTTTAGCTTAAAATAGATAATCAAACCAATTTATTTTCCACCAAGAACGACTGAGTCATACTTTTAACTAGTAATCAATTAGAGAAGATTGGAATAACGAACTTTCATACGAGGCAATCCCTTGTATTACTTAGACATAAGATTTAAACATAAAACTACCTTAGGCTCACTATCTAGCCGAATGTACACAACATACACAACATTTCATACTTAAAACCATTACCAATTATACATTTGACTTTCTAGACCTTGTACAACACACCTCATTAAACCATACACTATTTGAGCACTCTCTTTTCCCTTGACTAAGCCAAAACCGCCAGTTACATGCCCAAAACCAAGACACCATGTACAATTTAGCATTTAAGGAATGTACTAACTTAGTTATGCATGTATAAGGAAAATAAGACACCTAGAACACTCCCTTTACCCTAGACGTGTGATAGAACAAACCACATATCCATTTTGCTTGTACAACATTTCCATTTATTTCAAATACTATGCAAACACTTTGTGTCCCCTAGTCATGCATATATGCGACGGCAAGAAGGCCTCAGGGGTCAAGTGTACATATTGTTGCTCATTAAACCTTGTACTTACCTAGTACACATCAAAATCCACCATATCTAGCCATACACTCTCTTGGCGTGTATATACCCCGAACCACACCCCTCAATCTCACATTTAGATATTTAGATAAACATTTGAACTTCACATATCAATTACACTCCCCACATTCGGATATCCTCTCCACAAAACGCCTAGACTAAGATCAAGCATTTACTTCTACATGTTCATGGTCTTCTCAAGCATTTAGTGCAAGTATACAAGATATTTTTAGCATTCAAGTCAAGTCCAAGACCTCCTTAGGTCACGTGTAAGAAAAGCCGACGCCTAGAAGCCCTAATCCCTAGTCATTACTACATTTTGCTAAGACAAGTAAGTATGAGACCTTTCTAAACTTTTTCCTTACTCATTTCACTTGTCATGCATGTAAAAGCTATGAAAATGAAACAAGGAGTACATGCATACGTATAAAACTCCTAGACAAGTCCTTAACAACATATAAGCCCACGGCTTATATGATGTTCATGGACAAATTTGCTTCAAAACCTTAAGGATTTGTAAGAATATGCATATAGAACATAACATGAGCCCTAAGTAGTTAAACTAGTCATAAAATCCTATAACATGTTATATAAGCCGAAACATATAAGCGTATATAAGCCCATGAGCCATATAAGCATAGACCTATTTAAGCTAGTCATTAAAGCCCTAAGATTTTTATAAGCCGAAACCTAAAGGCTTGTATAAGCCATGACATTGAAACCCTAAAATCTAATATAAGCCAAGACCTATAACTTGTATAAGCCATGACATTGAAACCCTAAAATCTAATATAAGCCGAGACCTAGAACTTGTATAAGCCAGGACATTGAAGCCCTAGAATCTTATATAAGCCGAGTGATGTAGTGTTTTGTATACCCTTTTAGGAAAAAGAGTGCACAAAGTAGTGGTAAGCGTTAAGTGTCGGTTTAGGAAAACCGAGCACTAATGACCAAATAAGTTCAAGTTCGTTTCCAGAGGAGGCAAGTGCGTTGTGTAATGAATTGATTAATGATTTGTGATTATATTGAAAAAAATAAAATAGAAATGGGGTGAGAAGAGAATGACGGTTACGAAGACGGATCGAGCTAAGACGAAAAGATCGTTCACGTAAAACCGTAAAAACTACCAAAATTAAAATTTTAACCTAAAAATTAATTAAAAGCTAAAACTAAGTCTAAAATAATATAAATAAGAATAAAAATCCAATAAAAATTTTTTAAAACCTTTTATTAGTTAAATATTCAATTTTAAATGCTAATTAAAGCCCTAAAATTAAATATAATTAATCAAACTGTCCAAAATATTATTTTATTGAACAAATAACTTACTTATATTATCTAAAGACTAAAAAGTATTTTTCCTAAATTTTAAAAACTATTTTTCTATTTTTAAATCACTAAAAACTATTTTTAAACCAAAATAATTATTAAAAAATAATAAAATAATGCTAAAAATAATTTGACACTTTTAAAAATCCTAAATTACTCTAATGAACAGTATAAAAATGAAAAAGTTTGAAAAATATTAAATTTTTCACTAGAAGACAAAAACAGTTTAAATTTAAACCCTAATTAAACTAAATTAATTCTAAAAAATTAATAAAAAGTGAACAATAAAAACTTTTTGAACTAAAAATCTTAAAATGTTTTTCTAAGTCTAATAAAAATTTTAAAACTGAAAAATAACAATTTTTGTCACTAAAAGACAAAAATCAGAAATTAAAAAGTATTTAAAAATGCAATTTAACCTAAAAAATAGCAAATGAACAGTAAATTAAAAACTAATTAAGCAGAAAAATCAGAAATAAAATTAGAAAAATATAGAAACTAATTTCAAGACCTAATTCCCAATTAAAGGCACTAAAGACAAAAAATATAGGTTTCTGATAGTGACACTTGACAGGTTTTGTCTTTTAGCTTAGCAGTACTAACCAATACACTAGCAGGGGTAACTTTTTTTCCCACTGCTAGTGTAAAAATATGGTCTGGTGGATTTTGAGCTTAGGAAAGCTCTTGGTGATGATTTTATTTGGACAACAAGGCACCCCCACACCAGTTGGGTTGTGGGGAGTCTAAGTAAACACAAAAATCACACAAGTATTTCACAAAATCACACACAAATGGCACCAAAAGTTACTGATTAAGGACCTAGGTTTCTGATGAACAGTAGGCCCTTTTTTACTTGCACAAAAACGAATTTCAAAGCCTCAAATCTTGCAAATAAGTTCACCAAATCACATAAAAACTATCAATAATCCTATATGATATCAATCTTTGACAAACTTAGCAACTTGATAAACCAATATCAACAAAAACAGTACCCAAAAGGACTTACTGATTTTTAGGCAGTTTTACCAATTTTTTAACATGCAAATGCTTTGAAAACCTACCAAACCAAATGCTACCTACTTGTAACTTGTGACACATACAACCTAAGTGCAACCTAACAATTTTTAACTCAAAAGCTATCACTAATTTCTAGCTAAATCTCAGATCCAAACACTCCCTAAGTTTCTGAAAATCAACATTATCAAAACAACCCTATTCAAAATTGCACAAATCTACTTGAACTAGCTTCTATCATGCATACAATCCTAACATGAGCATAATCAAACCAATCAACAAGCAAACAAACAGCTTCCACAAATCACATAAATCACAATATTTTGAAACTCAAAACAAGGTATAAGAAAGTTACCTTGTGGGACCCACATCCAGGTCCCACAATGGCTGCATTGCCATCTCCTACAAGCTCGGGCTTGTGTAGACTCTTTTGGGTGTTTGAATGCAAAAATGAAAATGATGATGATGACCTTCTTAGTTCTTACTTTGAACCTGCACAATCACCACCAAACAAGGAAACAAATCCAAGCTTCAATAAGCTAAGCCCACAAGCTGGTGTCAAGAGCTTGTGGGGGTAGCTTATGAAACAGTAAGCTTCACAAAAATAATGAAAAGTTTCTGAAAATCCCACTTTTGAAATACCACTTGGAAAACAACTTTCAAACTTTTGAAGCAAATGAGCCTTGAAATCAATGGCTTGGATCCACTTCCACTTCACCAAGCTACCAATCACAAGCTCTTGAAAGCTTTTTCAGAAAACAAGTTTATAGGACCAATTTCTGAAAACCTTTGATACTTAAAAAACTTTTGAACTCAAAAACGGATTAGATTAATGGAACTCAGCTAGCTTTCAATCACACACCAACTTTTACAACTATAAAAAGGAATTACTTTGCTATCAAACACCAACTTTTATAAATTAATAAAAAGGGATTACAAAATGTTGAAAGCTAAAACTGGAACAAAGGGGAATGTACATGCACATCCCCTATTTATACTACTACTCAGAAGGTTCTAGTATATTATGAATAAAATAATACAAAGCAAAACCCTAATGTAAGAAAATCCGAAATTGCCCTTGGTCTTCATCTTGAAATTGGTCAAAAGGCTCACATGTGATGTTGCCAGTTGGAAAGGGAGTTGCTGGGTTGATCTTGGGTGTTCATTTGGTATTGGGGACCAAGGAATACATGTGGGGCGTTTATCTGGTCGGGTTTAGGGGTTTGGGACGAAAGTGATGGGCAGGGGAGGGTCCTACAAGACACATGGGTGTGTCTTGGTCACGGTTTTTGTGTGGGTTTTGGTGAGGGTAAGGTTAATTTATAATCTGGAAAGATTGGGGTAAAACCCCTTTGTTTTGGCTTGATTTGATCCTGGGTTGTGTTTAGGGTTTATAAGGGATTAGGGGTTATTTAATCTGATTTGGATAAATTTTTATTTAAATAATGTGTTAAGGAGGGAAAATTTGGGGTTTGACTGGGGGGTTGACCCAGTTTATTTAATAAACTGGGGGAAGGTGGCGTGGAGAAGGTGGTGAGGTGGTGGCTTGTGAGTGGATGGTGGGGTGATGTGGATAGATGATTGGTGGTGGTGAGTTTGAGTGTTTGACCAGTTTGGCCCCCAAAGTTTCTTGCTTTGTCCACTTTGTAAAAACAGCTAACAACTTCTAATTCCCTTGTTAACAAATTTAGGCAGCTTGTCAAATTTGGCACAATATTTTCTCAAACTTAAAACAAGGACTTTAAATGCATAACTTGCATTCTTCAAGGGCCATTCTTGTAATATCTTCAAACATGGAGGACCTTTCTTGCCAAATGATGATTTCTTCAAGGTCTTTCTTTGCCAAATCTTCAAAAATGAGGGACCAATGTTGACAATTCTTCAAACTTCAAGGTATTTTTGGAAATTCTTGATTTGGGTCCGGTTCATTGTGCGGCTTCGTTTCCCGTGTTCGTTTTTGATTGATTCTTGTGATCTGTTTGTCATTTCCTCAATATCCGTACCTAAAATACACAAGCAACAAACACGAGCATATATTTGGCAGTTTTAATGATATTTAATACATTTTAAGCCCGATTTGGACGATGAGACTATGTATAAAAGCAGTCTCATCACTGAGGCTTAGAAACATGTATAAACTAGCTCATATAAGCCCTAAGAATAATAAATAAGCCGAGTCATATAAGCTCACTTATAAGCCTAATAAATAAGCCCATAAACTTAGAAATAAGCCGAATGGAAATAAGCCCATAAAGTTATTTATAAGCCGAGTAAACCTAAGCCCATAAGCCCAAAAGGTAAATTTAGATTAACTAACCCACTAGTAAAATTATTAGTTAATTAAACAAGCCCATTAGGCCCATTAAATCCAAGCCGAGACCTCATTGGGCCAACCAAACCTAGAACTTGTTTTTGGAGCCTTTTCGTACGTTTATAGCCAATTGGTGAAAGTTAGGGTCAATTATGTAACTTAATAAAACGTTTATATATACTTCGTGACTTTTAAGAAGTAGGAGGACCAAAACTGTAAATTTTGAAAGTATAGGGTGCGTATATGTTGAATCCGTGAGCTAAACAAAAACCATAAGGACTAATTGTGCCATTATTGAAACTTAATATAAGCCCTAGTTTCCCTTTTAAATATTTCGAGACTTCAAGGGTCATTATTGCTGATATGAGTAATTTTACTCATATCATTTATATCAATAAACACACAATAAATGCATAAAACCAATGAAAATGGCTTTGTATATGCTTGTTTGTTGTTTCATGTGTGTAGGCACCGAAGATCGCGAAAATCAGCAAAAACCAGCACGAGTTTGAAGAAAAGATCGACAAAGCCAATATCAAGCTCGTTTTTAGCGGATTTAATCTTATATGGACTTTAACGGGCTTGTGGGTCCCACATTTGGGTATTCGGCCCAAAAGCCCAATATTGGAATGTGATTATTAGCTAAATGTCCAAAAGCCCAACAATGGCCCAATAGGGAAGATTATATGGACGGATGGAGTATTAACAATTACACAATTTGGGCTAAAAGCCCAAATGAAACACAAGTTTGGAACTTAATTTGCTTATCAGTCGAGATTTATGGGTCCAAGGCCCATAATAAAGGATGAGACGGTGGAAATCGTATTTACTCATTTAACTTGGTCAACTTTCTACTCATATACCACACACCAAACGAAACGTTTATCCCACTTTTCCACCACACACATTATTTTTATTTTCGATATTTACTATGTACTTTCTCCTTCTTCCCCAAATTAACCTGTAAAATTACTATTCCCTTAAAACCCTAATTCACTAAATCTCAAATAAATTGGGGGTTTTATCTCACTCATGTGATTCACACGAGTTGGGAATTAATTCCCCCTTAATTCGGACCTAGAAGATGGAGGAGTGCAAGAGACGTGGCAAAGATTCAATGGATGTGACAGCAAAAATTCTCCCCTCCACCAATAAGAAAGAGCCAAATCAGCCTCAAAGAAGCACAAGTAGCACAACGGATTTCCACGTTGGCAATCCGTGTGACTATTGACTCATCACAACCGTATGATCAAAACAGAAAAGAGAGAGAAGATAGAAGAGATGATCTAAGGGCCACAATCGATTCTTCCTCAACAACCCAAACCTCTACCTCAGCTATAAATACCCCCTCAATTTATTTAGTAAATCATCCCTTTCTTTCTGTTAAAGTTATTATGTCAATTTAGTTATAGGATTAGTGTAATTTTAATTTTTCAAGTATTGTAATGATTTAAATGATTTAATATAAGTTTTAATTTTCTGTTTAAATCTCTTTGAATATCGTGATCTATATTTATGTTTAAAATTTATACTAATCTCTTCTATAATAAATTGATATTATTGCGTGGTTTTTATAATAAATTGATATTTATTTCTTTACAGTTATAATGCTAGTTTTTAGTCAAAGTTGTAATTTTCTTTTATTAAAGTTGTAATGAATATTTGATTTAATAAAATTTTGATTTTCGGTTTCATAATCTCTTTAATTTACGTTTTGTTATTATGTTTAAATATTTGCAATATTGAATTTGAAACTTGTTATAACCGATAATTACTCATTTAAGCTTAATCTATAGCTTTAGTGAGTTATTGAGTAAGAAAGAGGGAATCACACTTTACCCCACTGGTAAAGTGAAAGTATAGTTAAAATAAGCTGATGGTTCGAGGTCTTACTGCTGGTTCGTGATGGTCCATGGTGCAAGATCTAGTTCTTATTAATGGTGGTTCGTGGGTCATGGTTCGAGGAAGTAAAAGGCGTTTAGGTTGTAGTTAGATATAAGGTAGCTCAGCGCTCACCTTCGTCTCAATGGTTATCTTCAACACATGGTTAGGCGTGGTTTATATTATTTTGCATTTTTTATATTATCTGCTAGTATAAATTTGTAGTTTATGCTTGATTGAGTTGCTTTTACTGTGCGAATGGTTATTTGTGAATGTGGAACTGGTATTGCAGTTATGAGAGTTGAATAATGTGCTTTTGAGGTTTACTGTTGTTGAATGAGTATAGATATGATTTTTTTATTTTTGGAAGATCATTGATAAGTCTGCTCATAATAATAATCTGTAATATGGATCTACTTGAGTTTGGATTATAATATTTTAGATATATTTCAGTTTATGATTTAGGTCTGTTTGCTTTTGATCTAAAATTGTTGGATTGTGACAGTGTAGGAATAAGCTGTTAGTAATATTAAAATCTGTAGGATTTGTTGCGGATATGTTTTAGTTTGTTTTGGAAGAAGATTAGGCTTATATTTGTTCAGTTATAGTAGTTTCTGATTTGTAAGAGATCGTTATCTACTGAATTAATGAGCTTGCATAAGGGTTTATGAACTATGTTTGTAGTTAATCTTTAACTGCTTGTTACTGAGTATAAGTTTACATGTGTGATTGTATTTGATTAAGTGCTGCTTTTACTCTTAATATTTTGCTTGAGTGTCTTGCTGTTAGAAGGGTCTGTAGAGTTTAACTTAAGATTGTTGATTTTTAGAGTTGACATATAAGTTTTGTGTTACTGATTATTCGAATTTTAAAAAGTGAAGTTTAGGTTGACTGTTATCTTTGTTTTATTTTGGTTTGTATGAAGTTACTGCATAATGCTCATTTAGTATTTACTGTATGTTTGAAAGTTTTATATTATACTCAATAATTGAAAAATTAATTTACTGTTTCAAGAGAAAAATCAATACCAAAAAAATTGTTCTCGACCTCGAGACCTCTCGTTCAATGACCCAACGCCTTGTCCAACTGGGCTAGGCACTCTGTTTTGTTTATAACTATCTCGTCAGTTTTATATTTCTACATTTTAGAGTGTAATTTTTGTCTATTAGACGTTTTTTTTACATTTGATTTAAAAAGTTTACTTTAAAAGTTATAATTACTTCTAAACAATAAATTGTGTATTTTAATTTAATATAAATTATAAGTTTCAAAAAAAAATATATGTTTATTTATTTTTATGATTTTAATTAGTTATAAAAATTTGTAGATTTAAATTAAATTAGTTTTAAATAAAAATAGCTTTTTAAATAGATTTTGTCTTATAAAAAGTAAAAGTAAAGTTAGCTGGGATTAATTAGTTTATAGATTTTAAATAGTTTATTTTCTAAAATAGATTTTTAAATAGTTTAAATTTTTAAATTACTCTTATTTTAAGGTAGTTGTTTTTAGATTAAATTAATATATTTTGGGTTTACGATTCATGCACTTTAGGTTAAAAATTGGTAGAATTAATTTAGTTAAAAACCGAAACCAATTCGAATCAATTGTCCAAATCGATACAAAACGTCTCAAATTCATAAGATCTTCGTGTACAACGAACTTGGTTCACCGAACGTGTTTAATTAAATTCGTCTTTGGTAATTTTAGTCTATTACTTTTTCCTAAAGGTAATTTTCTAATTTAACCTATAACGTATCTTAATTATCACATATACTATCCACATCACGATCACATCAACACCAAATTTTGGCGCCGCTGTCGGGGAACGAACCCGGGTCACCCGCGTGACAGGTGGGAATACTTACCACCGGGGGACATCATGGTGCCAACGCCACCGCGAAGAAAGTCTTTGATGCCGGCTTCTTTTGGCCTTCTATATATCGTGATGCCCAAGACTTGATCAAGACTTGTGATGCTTGTCAACATCAAGGAAAGAACTCACAAAGGGATGAAATGCCTCAAAACATTATCCAAGTTTGTGAAATCTTTGACATGTGGGGGATCGATTTTATGAGGCCATTTCCATCTTCGAAAGGAAATAAGTACATTCTCGTAGCCGTGGACTATTTGTCTAAATGGGTCGAAGCTAAGGCTTTGCCCACGAATGATGCTCGAGTTGTGGTGAAATTTTTGAAACAACTCTTCGCTAGGTTTGGAACTCCACGGGCTATTATAAGTGATCGTGGGACCCATTTTTGTAATGAACAATTTGAAAAAGTTCTAAAGAAATATGGTGTCACTCATCGACTTTCAACGGCTTATCACCCTCAAACGAGTGGTCAAGTGGAGGTTTCAAACCGAGCTCTTAAAAGGATTTTGAAGCGTTCTATTAGAGAAAATCGCACTTCATGGTCGGATAAATTGGACGATGCATTGTGGGCTTTCCGTACGGCTTACAAGACGCCAATTGGTTGTACACCATTTAGGTTGGTCTACGGAAAAGCATGCCACTTGCCAATTAAACTCGAAAATAAGGTGTATTGGGCTCTTAAGCATTGTAACTTTGATTTGAGGACCGCGGGTGATTATCGCAAGGTTCAGTTGAATGAACTAAGTGAATTAAGGGATCAAGCTTATGAAAATTCTTTGATCTATAAAGAGAAGACTAAGAGGATTCATGACTCTAAGATCAACAACCGCATTTTCAATGTTGGTGATCAAGTCCTCTTGTTCAACTCTAGACTTAAGATTTTCTCAGGCAAGCGTGACCATTCACCATTTCACAAGTTTTCCCTTATGGCACCATTGAGCTAGCTCAAAAAGACGGGACTAACTTTAAGGTGAATGGTCATCGTATGAAACACTACTTTGGAGGGGACATACCTACGGAGGTTGTTCCGGATCTTCAAACTTTCCCTAAGGACCAATGAATGCGGGGATCGAGTCGAGCTCATGACTCGGTTAACAAAAACGAGGTGCCTTGTGGGAGAGTCCCATACATTATATCTTCTTTCTATTTTCTAACACTAATAAGGCTTGATCTTTCAAGCTCATGCTCGTGTTTTGTTGTGTTGTGAATCATAGGTATGACCCTAATCATTGAAGACTCTCGTGTTCGGTTTTTGCCGGTCCACTTGATCTTCCAATCTTTGATTGCCAAAAGGGGCACACTCTCTATCCTTTGATTTTTATCGACTAACATTTTATCTTGAGGCATAATTAATAAACGGCTTATAGATTTACGTGCTCTTTCCATGTTAGGATTTTGCATTAGACTCTTCGTATTTTAGCAAGGGGGTGTTACTCTTGAGCAAAGAAACATTAAGGACAATGTTTGGTTTTAGCATGGGGGAGTCAATCGATATAATCGCTTGCAATTGCTTTTGTCGTGTCCAAACGTAATCGTTTTTCTCATTTTTCATAAAAAATTTAAATTTTTTAGTGTTATTTTAAGTTTTAATAAAGAAAATAAGTGCTTTTGACACAAATGTAGGCTTTCCGTTGGTGAAAATAAAAATAGTTTTTGACTCGACTCGGTTTTTACCTTAGCTTTTCCTTAACGTGTTTAAATTAAGTTTTGCTAGGCTTTATATAGGGAGCTTTAAAACGCGAAAGTCTTAACTCATACGGTTTAAGAACAAGAACTTTTCGCAAGTTCCTATAATTGATCCTAGAAAGTCGTTTATCAAGGGAACTTTAAAACGTAAATTCTAAAACTTGAAAAAGTATAAGAAGATGCAAGATCCTATAGATGACTTGAAAACCAAAAACTTTGATTTAATAGGCTAAGTATCCATTGATTTCACATTTTTGAAATTTTACAATATGGAGAACAAGAGATGATAGAGTTTAATAATAAGTTCTAAGATTGATTATTCTTTGTGCAAGTATTTTTGTGTTTGATTTAATCTCCTCGTATTTATTTTCCACGCTTGAATAATAATTGCTTAATAAATGAAGTTTTTAGCGGTTTAGGCTTGATATCTTAACTCGTAACTCCTTCTTTTTCTTCCCTTGTAATTAAAGTGAGAACACATTAAGGATGTCAGCGTCATGTACTTTTGATCATGGAATTGCGGAAATTTGGCTTACTATATATATCATAATAATAAGAAGATTAAATAAAAACATGTTCTCTTGGAGCCTTCGGGTGGGAGTCATGTAGCACTAACCTTGTCATTAGAGCCTTAGGGTGTATGGCAAGGGGACGTGTTGAATAAAAATTGCTTCATCATCATGAGCCGTAAGGTGGGATGGTGATGTCAATTCCCTTGTTTTTGTCCAAGGAGCCTTCGGGTGTGGATTTTAAATAAGGAGCACAATTGCATCTTAAAGAGCCACAAGGTGTTATGATGTAGTTGTTGCTAACTCCATTAATAAAGTCATAATTGACTTTGGAGGTTTTTATTGTTGCTTTTAAGTAGTCCTATTAGCCAAATTTCAGGTCCGGGGATTTATCCCTCAAATCGTGTTAAGTTATCCTTGATGTGGGCTTTCTTTAGTGACAACGGTTTTTGAAGTCGAGGTTATGTTAGCCTCAAAATATTGAGTCAAACAAGAATGCTCGGTCATATGTTTATTATGTATCGTAAATTAGAACATTGTAATAGGTAGTAGATTAGTCGTGTATAACGGGCTTAACTTTAAGCTAAGGTTCATTCATAAGTAACCAAAGCCCAAAAGGAAAGCCCGGCCCATGATCATATAGCCCATTAAGCTACATGTAAGCAAAGGCTATATAAACCCCTCCTAGCATGTTAGGAAGGGTGTTGGTTCATTTTTATTCTCACTTCTCAATCTAATATTTCACAAGTTCCAACCATTTCTCTCTACTTTCTCTCACTACTTTCTCTCTCTAGAATTTCATCTTCTTCATCTATTTTCTTTCTTAAATTCGTGATAGAATCATCATATATTAGGGACAACAATTGGTATCAATCGCCATGGGGTAGTTTTGTGATTGGTTGTTGTGTTTTCACTTGATTTATTTGATTTGATCCTTATTTCTTCCACGAATTCAAGATTTTTTTGTGTTTGTTTGTGATTTCAAGTCGTATACCTTCTTCAATTGTGTTGTAGTGATTTTGGTATCTTGGTTTTGGTTAAAAACACAAACTCTCTTGGATCAAACGTTCAAAAATCCTTGGTTTTTCATCATTCTGAAATTCTAGCAAAGGTATCCATCGGAAAGTACAAGTGTTTTGAGGTCAGATCGCAATAACCATTAGGTTCTACTTTGCGATCTAAGGATTCTGATACCTTATTCCGACGAGACATTCCGATCGTACATTGCGATCTGGGACTCCGACGGTTTCAAGGGATTTTTGAGTCGTTACTCTGCCAAATTTGTTTCAGCCATATTCCGATCTGAACATTCCGACGGTACATTGCGATCTGGGATTCCGATAGGTATACATTGCAATCTAAGCATTCAGACAGAAGGACATTCCGATCTAAACATTCCGACAGTGCATTGCGATCTAAGCCATATTCCGATCTAAACATTCCGACAGTGCATTGCGATCTAAGCATTCCGACAGCCAACATTCCGATGGACATTCCGACGGACATTCCGATGGCACATTCCGATGGACATTCCGATGACATGTTTAGCTAAATTTTGTTTGAGTAATTTTTAGACTTAGCCACCATCTAGACTAGTTTCGAAATATCGTTTACACGAAGATCAAAAAAAAAGTTAAAATTTTTCCGTCAAGTAAATTCAAATTTTTTCCATACTAGTTTTAGGACATTTCTATCTCAATTTCAAAATTTGGCGATACAAAATTTTTTGGTCTACCGTTTGTCGGACTGAGGAATTTAATGTCGGACTGAGAAAAAAAAATAGCATTTTCGGAATTTCAACAAGAACTCAATCACATAATATCTACTTAAGATCCATATTCACCTCATCATTTCAGAGAATTTTGAGATGGATTCTACTGCAGAATACCGTGTGACGAACAAAACATAATGGTGGCGGGTAACAAAGAGAGAGCACCAATACTTGTGGCCGGTCGATATGCTCAATGGCAATCATGTTTTCTTCGTTATCTTGATACAAGACCTAATGGTGATGCATTGAGGCCATGTATTAACAATGGACCATATGTTTTCTCCGATATCACTGTTCCTCATACACCAGCCACTGACACTACCACAGAAGTACCCGCAACCACAAGAAAAGAAACGTTATCTGATCTTACACCAAAGAAGCGTGCTTGGTATGATGCAAAAAAAGAAGCGATATATATGATTCTAAGTGGAATTGGAGATGATATTTATTCCACGGTTGATGCATGCCCTATGGCACAAGAAATGTGGACGGCTATTGAACGCTTGCAACAAGGAGAATCTCTTAACAACCAAGATGTTAAAACTAACTTGTTTTGGAATTTTGGTAAGTTTACTGCATTGGATGGAGAATCAATTGAGTCTTATTATTCACGATTCTACAAGATGATGAACGACATGAAAAGAAACAACCTAGAGGTCTCCACCATGCAAGTCAATGTGCAATTTCTTCAGCAACTTCAACCAGAGTGGACACGTTTTGTTACTTTGTTGAAACAACAGAAGCAGTTAGACAAGGTAAACTATCACACTCTCTTTGATATCTTGAAACAATTTCAGCATGAGGCAAATGAAATTCTAAAAATGGGAGTGGTTTCTATTCTACTAAAGGTTTAAATGCACGAAAATGTAAACTTAAATTTTAAAAGCAATTAAATTAATAACAATTAATAAAAACTTGAATTAAAATATAAAGTAAAAATGAAGAAACAGTAAGAAACAGTAACACTTAAGAAACAGTAACACTTAAAAATAATCAAAGAAAATTGATTCGGAAGTTAACCTTGATTCGGAACTATTGATCCGGAACTTTTCACCCGGAAGTTTATCCGGAACTTCACCCGGAACTTGGGTCGGAACTTGATTCGAAAGATTTGGTCCGGAAGTTTATCCGGAACTTGCTGACCCGGAACTTTTGGCTCGGAAGTTTATACGGAACTTCACTCGGAACCTCCTTCGGA
This sequence comes from Glebionis coronaria, assembly GCA_025667525.1. NCBI lineage: Eukaryota > Viridiplantae > Streptophyta > Magnoliopsida > Asterales > Asteraceae > Glebionis > Glebionis coronaria. The sequence continues at coordinate 355,084,176 of CM046876.1, forward strand.
ACTTCACCCGGAACTTTGATCCGGAATTTTATCCGGAACTTCTAAAATGAGACTTATTCGGAACTTTTCAAAATTGATTCGGAACTTTTTGAAAGAAAATTCATTCGGAACTTTTAACAATTGATTCGGAACTTTTTTGAAAGGAAATTAATTCGGAACTTCTGAAAACACATTCACCCGGAACTTTTAGTTCATCCGGAACTTGTTGTTCACCCGGAACTTTTTGTTCACTCGGAACTTGTTGTTCATCCGGAAGTTTGTGTTCATCCGGAACCTGGGGATACTCAAGAACAGTAACTTACCGAAAAAACAGGGGAACTCAAATTCGATCCAAAAATCACCAAGTTTTTCACCAAAACTTAAACAAATCTAAACACAAATGATATACTAACCAATAACAACAAATCCCATCAATAAAAACATAAAACCCAACAACTTTTGAAGATCAAATCAATCAAATAAGAACTTTAACTTTTAACCAAATAGATGAAGATGAACAAGATGAAAATGGAAAGATTGTATTGATTGAACAAGGTTTTAACAATCAAAGGACAAAGATTAAACTACAAGATTTGAAAAACAATAATCAAAATCACCAAACACCCTAGTGGTGTTGGTGATACCTACGAACAGAAAGGGAGAAAAAGAAGGAGAAAAACAAAAACTAAAAAAACTCATGAAAACTGTGAAGGGTGGACTTTATATAGGCTTGTCTTTTGGTTGGTGAGTGGGCTTTCTCCCGTTCTTCTTGTCTTCTCGTCTTTTCAGAAAAGTTGACGTTTTCGTTTCTGATTCGGGATTTGTCGTCGATTAAATTCAACTCGTCTTTTAATTTCTTCATTTAATAGACTTGAGTTTCTTCGACTTATATAAATCTTCCATCTTTGGTCCTTTTCTTCGATAAATCTTCGAGTAGGCCCAGTGACTTCAAATCTTTTGCATCTCTTGGACAATAGACTTCATCTTGAGTCTTTTTCTTCCATAAAACCCGTGCAATCTCATGTTTTCTTCAATATTTATCCGGTTGGCTCTGAAAACACAATAAACATAAAAACCACGCATAATTCCAAACAAATGATATTAAATACGTGTTTTAGTCTCGTTTTAGCCAGAATTAAGTTGAAAAAGGATGGGTGTTTACACACCTATCAAATCCCCTACACTTAACCATTGCCATGCCCTCATGCAATGCTTAGTGATAAAGCACATTTACACTTTTCTCATAATCAATCAACCTTGGCCTTATTAAAATACTATTGAACAAAAATTAAAGTACTAAAAGAAATTAAACTTTAAAGTAACAAAAAGATAGAAAACCATTTTCACTTGAAAATAGCTACATGGAAATAACTTGCAGAGAGATCAAGGACTTACATTAGGGCTTTGGTGCTGCGAAGATTTATCACCCTCAAGTTTCACGTTCCCCAAACTAAGCTTAAAAACGAGATCATTGTTATTATAAGTTAGTAAATCAAACACTTACACACATGGCTTAATTATATGCTTAAACTCCCTTATTCCTAGGTGTATCTCTTATATTTTATTTTTGTCTTAGAATGATCATGAAGATGCATTTTTGGACTTATTTCGATAGTTTATTTAGGCTGAAAGCAAAGTAGGACGATTTGATCAATAGTTAGCTAAAGGACAAAATCTCTTAAAACTGCTTCTCGGGATATCAAAAAGTTCATATCTTGGCATAACTCGGTTCACGATTTGAGACCTTTCTCGGGCCGATATTTGGCATGTACTTCATACTTCATATCTTGAGAGACGTGCTTGAGATAATGGTCTTCTCATTTTTAATAGAGTTTCTTCACTTGGAGACTTTTGAGGGGTACTCCAACTTTGTTGACCACGACTTCATGATTATTTCTTCAATCTCTAATTGGGATTTTGAGATACAACGATCCGCCTCCTTTTCGGACTTGGATCTATTTATCCTCATACCTTGTTAGGGTCTTTTCGGATAGACTTCTCCATGATCTTTATGGAAGTTGATTGCTTTTCGTCGTGAGTCTTGATCCTTCATATCGATTTTGGGAATAATGCTTTTCACATCACTTTGGATCTTTAGCAATAAAATGGAATCCTCATGCCTTGTTAGGGCCTTTTCGGACTCGCCAATCTTCGCGCCCCGCTTCATAAGTTATGCCTTGGCTATGAACTCTTATCATTACCGAGCAACTTTTAAACGATCTTGGGCTAGAAGCTAAGTAACTTTTCAAATCGTACGACCTTACTTATTGCAGATAAATTATTAGCAAGTGATGGGAGAATAGGCAAATAATTACACCAAGTGAGCTTGTGCAAGAATACCGACTTATAATTGACTCTATCATTTCTCGTCCCCCACAATTTAAAATCTCAAGTAATGAGACTCGTGGATGCTTAGCCTAATAAACCAATTAAGGTCTACATGGTTAAGGATACTAGCTAGAATAAACTTGGATAAGTCTATTCGGGTTGAGTCAAAATAAACGCAACGGGCCTAATATGTCAAAGATTTCTAAACTAGCTACACCACTTTATTAATATTTTTGACTTTATTGCTGGATATATACATACGAAAGCAACGATAAAAATTTAAAAATTACGACTAAATGGCCAAAGTTAATTAAAATTTTTGAAAAATGTTGAAAAATAAGATTTTCTGGTTAAATGAAGGCATTTTCATGGAAAAGTCCACTTAAAACTTCGATAGAAGTCCCCCCTACACTTAAGATAAACATTGTCCTCAATGTTTAAGCATGTGGGAAAAGTCTCCCCTACACTTATGACATTGTGCACGTTGGTTAACTCAAGTTAAGGAAGAGACGACTAACGTGATCAATTTCAAATGTGAGTATGAAGAAAATTGAATCACGATAGTTGAGAGATAGAACCGGATTTCGGATAACACGGGAGCACGGTTCGTCAAAGATTCCAAGAGTGCACTTATCCCTGTAATCACATCACCACACAAATACAAACACCTATAGAGGTCCCCCTACACTTAGGGGGTAAAAACAGAAAAGGATAGATACTCGGGCTGCCTCCCGAGGAGCGCTTGTTTTTGATAACCGAGTCATGAGCCTGACTCGACCCAAAATTAGATCATGGGGAACGTGGTGAGGGATGGAATCATCTCCTGAGAGGTGTCCTCACCAAAGTACAACTTCACTCGTTGGCCATTCACCTTAAAATTAGGTCCATTAGGTTGAGCGAGCTCGAGAGCACCATATGGAAAAATTTGGGCAATGGTGAATGGGCCGGACCAACGAGATTTCAGCTTGCCCGAAAAGATTTTCAACAGAGAGTTAAAGAGCAAAACTTTGTCTCCAACTTGGAACTCTCGGTTTTTGATCTTAGAGTCGTGAATGAGCTTAGTCATCTCCTTATAGATCAAAGAGTTTTCATAAGCCTCATTACGGAGTTCATTGAGCTCATTGAGTTGGATCTTGCGTAGGTCACCGGCTTTGTTGATATCAAAATTAGCCCACTTCAAGGCCCAGTAAGCCTTGTGCTCCAACTCAATGGGGAGGTGGCATGCTTTCCCGTACACGAGACGATATGGCGTACAACCAATCGGAGTCTTGTACGCGGTACGAAAAACCCACAAAGCATCATCAAGTTTATCAGCCCATGAGACACGATGCTCTCCCACGGTTCTTTCAAGAATTCGCTTTAATCCTCGGTTAGAGATTTCAGCCTGGCCATTAGTTTGTGGGTGGTAGGCGGTGGAAAGGCGATGATTTACACCATACTTAGCCATGACTCTTGCGAATTGATCATTGCAAAAATGAGTCCCGCGATCACTAATAATGGCACGAGGCACACTGAATCTAGCGAATAGCGATTTCAAAAAGTTACAAACCACCCTTGCGTCATTAGTGGGTAAAGCTTTGGCTTCAACCCATTTGGAGACGTAGTCAACGGCTACAAGGATGTATTTGTTTCCTTTAGAAGAAGTGAATGGCCCCATAAAGTCGATACCCCAAACATCAAAGATTTCATATTCTTGAATGAAATTCTGAGGCATCTCGTCTTTATGTGTGATCTTGCCTTGTTTTTGGCAAGCATCACATCGTTTAACCATATTGTGAGCGTCACGATATATGGAGGGCCAATAAAATTCCGAGTCAAACACTTTTTTGGCAGTGTAGTTGGGACCAAAGTGACCACCGGTGGGTCCTTTGTGGCAAGCATCAAGGATTTCTAAAGCTTCCGGTCCATCAACACATCGGCAAATAATCAAGTCGGCACATTGTTTGAATAGGTAAGGGTCATCCCAAAAGTAAGTCTTAATGTCGTTGAAGAACTTTTTCTTTTGTTGGGATGTTAACCCTTCCTTGAGAATTCCACCCGCTAAGTAGTTTGCAATGTCCGCAAACCACGGGGTTTCATCAGAATTCGAATTGATAGACATTAAGGTCTCCAGAGGAAAAGAATCATTGATTTATTTGTGTGGATGTTCCCCTTGGTAAGGATCCTCAAGTCTACTGAGATGATCCGCGGCTAGGTTTTCAGCTCCTTTTTTATCACGAATTTCGATTTTAAATTCCTGGAGCAGCAAAACCCAGCGAAGAAGCCTTGGTTTGGAATCGTGCTTTGTCATCAAGTACTTCAACGCGGAATGATCGGTGTAAACGATTGTGGTGGAAAGGACAAGATAGGGGCGAAATTTTTCAAAGGCATAGACAACAGCTAAAAGCTCTTTTTCGGTTGTCGTATAATGCAATTGAGCCCCAGTCATTGTCTTGCTAGCGTAATGGATCGGTTGGAAGTGTTTGTTCACTCTTTGTCCCAGAACCGCACCAATAGCAAAGTCACTAGCATCGCACATCAACTCGAAGGGAAGCTCCCAATTAGGGGTAACCAAGACGGGTGCCTTAGTTAGCTTATCCTTAAGCGATTTGAAGGCTTCGAGACACTCTTTGGAGAAGATAAAAGGAGTATCTTTTTCCAAGAGGTGGGTCATCGGGCGAGCGATTTGAGAAAAATCTTTGATGAATCGACGGTAGAAGCCCGCATGACCCAGAAAACTTCTCACACCCTTCACTGTTGAAGGTGGAGGCAACTTAACGATAACATCGACTTTAGCATGGTCTACTTCAAGACCGGCTTTGGAGATTTTGTGTCCTAGCACGATGCCTTCTTTTACCATAAAATGGCATTTTTCCCAATTCAGAACAAGGCGAGTGTCTTCGCACTGCTTAAGCATACGTTCCAAATTGGCAAGGCAAGAAGAGAAGGAATCCCCGAAGACCGAGAAATCATCCATGAAGACTTCCATGGTTTGTTCAACCATGTCATGGAAGATAGCTAACATGCACCTTTGGAAAGTCCCGGGGGCATTGCCTAAGCCAAAAGGCATTCTCTTTTAAGCAAATGTGCCATAGGGACAAGTGAATGTTATCTTCTCTTGATCTTGGGGATCGATGGGTATTTGGAAATAACCCGAGAAACCATCAAGAAAGTAGTAATATTAATTACCCGCTAAACGTTCAAGCATTTGGTACATAAAAGGTAGAGGGAAATGATCCTTTCTCGTGGCATCATTGAGTTTGCGGTATTCTATACAAACTCTCCACCCAGTAACGAGACGAGTGGAAATCAACTCGTTGTGTTCATTGAGAACAACGGTTATTCCGCCCTTCTTGGGCACACAATGGACTGGACTAACCCATGGTGAATCTGAAATAGGGTAAATCATACCCGCATCAAGAAGTTTAATAACCTCTGTTTTGATGACTTCATGGATTTTTGGATTCACCCTTCGTTGGCTTTGAATTGTGGGCTTAAAGTCGTCCTCCATGAGAATTTTGTGTGTGCAGAAGTGAGGATCAATTCCACGAATATCAGAAATTTTCCAAGCAATAGCCTTCTTATGATCTTTAAGCACGACGATGAGGCGAGTTTTCTCTTCATCTTTCAAGTCCTTCGCGATAATGACGGGCGACTTCTTCTCTTCTTCAAGAAACACGTACTCGAGATGAGGCGGCAACTCCTTCAGTTCTAAATCCGGAGGATTTTTGATGGGAGGCGTTTTCAAAGTCGGAGTATCGATAGCAATAACCGTGGGAGATGGTGGAGAAAGATTGTCTTCGTTGAGAAGGTTTTCAAAGAAATGCATGTCTTCATCCCCATCGGTGGGAGAATCGTCATTAGCTAAGTTCACATCTCCCATGGTGGCTTCAAGATCGTTCCAAAACAAATCACTTTCTCCAAATAGAGACAGTGATGAATCAATAGAGGAAACGGTTTCAACATTGGGAAGAGAGGTAGGAATACTTTTGCAAGCATTTTGGAAGTGTTCTTCGCAAGCCTCATCAAGAACGTCAATACAATTAACACTCTCGTTGGAATAAGGTTGTTTAGACAACTTTCCCATGTTGAAGACGATTTTATCGTCACCTACTCTCATGATAAGCTCACCGGCTTCAACATCGATGAGAGTGCGACCGGTCCTCAGGAATGGACGACCAACAATCAGTGGCACACGAGGGTCCATCTCGTAGTCGACGACAACGAAATCGGCAGGAAAATTGAATTTGTTGACTCCTACAAAGACGTCTTCGGCTATCCCCACTGGATAAGCAACCGTACGGTTAGCTAATTCCAAAGTCATTTTGGTGGGGACTAGCTCAGGGAGAGATAATTGCTTCCACACACTTAAAGGCATTAAGTTGATACTGGCACCTAGATCGGCTAAGGCCATGCAATTCTCTACTCCCGGCAAAATTACAAGGGATTAAGAAACGACCCGGATCACCAAGCTTGGTTGGCAATTTCCTTAAGAGCACTGCAGAGCAATTCTCATTAAGTTGGGTGTTGGCAATATCGAGAAGCTTTTCCTTGTCACTTAGAAGATCTTTAAACATTTTTGCGTACTTAGGCATGTGAGCGAGAGCCTCAGCGAAGGAGATATTGAAATTCAATTGTTTGAACATTTTAAGAAAGTTCGAAACCTGAATATCATCCTTGCTTTTGAGCTTCTCTTTCCTCAACCTAGATGGATAAGGTATATTGGAAGAAGAGGAAGGTTGTGGAAGAATAGGATCACTCACATCCTTGGGTGGAGGAGGGGTAGAAGTAAGAGGTGGAGAAATTGGGGAAGGAGAAGGATGAGGAATAGGAGCAGGTGACTCGTTCTCCTTAGTCACAATCACCGGTGGAGGTATAGGAAGCTCGGGTTCCTTGGTACCTTTGCCACTGCGAGTGGTGATTGCTTTCATCTCCCCTCTTGGATTCGCAACGGTGTTACTCGGAAGAGTACCCGAAGAAGAGGGTTGATTACCTTGGAAAAACTAGCCATCATGTTCTTTAAGTCATTCGTTTGACTATCCAACGTGTTTCACATGTCAGCTCTCAGATCGTTCCCTTGTTTGACCAGGTCTGCTTTCAAGTTGAGCACTTCCCGCTGAAGATTTCCCACTATCACATCGTAAGTCCTCATGTATGTTTCCACTTCTTGGTGAAGAGCGATGGGTTGGTTGGGAGGAGCATTGTATGCGGGTGGTTGATAAGCAGGTTGCTGGTATACTTGGTTGTTTCGTTGAGGTGGTTGTTGTTGTTTGTGAGGAGGTATGTATGGTGTACGAGGTTGTTGTTGTTGTTGAGGAAGGCGATTGAGGTTTTGTTGTTGGTTTGGGTTGTTTGGAGGAAAACCGGGTGGTGAGAGGTAGTTGTTGGAGCGGTATCTAAGTAAATTACGGTCACCTTGAGGTCTAGCTTGATAAGCAGGTTGAGGATAGGTGCCATAAGCTGCATTCACATTTTCAGAAGGGTAGTCTTGGGTGGCAGTACAAGTGGTGTAAGAGTGAGGACCCCCGCATATCTCGCATGGTTGGCTAACAGCATTGACTTGAGCGTCTTTAGCGTTTCTAGCGTTGATGCTGTTGGTGTTGCTGGCGGTTTGGGTAGCAAGCGATTCAAGAAGCGTAGTGATTTTGTCAAGTCGTTTGTCGCTGTCACTAGTACTAGCACTAGCAACATTGGTCCGAACACTCTTGGTTTGCACACGAGACTTATTCTCAATGATATCCCAAGCAGCATTGGAAGTCTTAGCCAAAAGATTACCCCCCGAGGCACTGTTTAGTGAATCTTGGTCACTCATGCTTAAACCATTATAAAAAGTGTTAATTTGGTGCACTTTGGTAAAACCATGTTGTGGGCATTTTCTTAAAAGATCTTTAAAACGATCCCAAGATTCACTAAACGACTCATCGTACTTTTGTTCAAAATTTATGATTTCATTCCGCAAAGCGGTAGTACGAGAGGGTGGGAAAAAGTAATTGATAAACTTGGTTTCCAAATCCGTCCACGAAAGAATACTCTGTGGCGGTTCCTTAGCAAGCCAATGCCGGGCTTGTCCCTCTAAATAAAAGGGAAAAAGTTATAGACGGATTACCTCTTGTGGAACACCATTGAATTTGACCATATTGGTAAGTTGCAAGAATCTCTTGATGTGGTCATGTGGATCATCAATGGTACGCCCCAAGAATGGTTGAGCAGAGACCATCTGGATAAAGCCGGATTTGAGCTCAAAATTGTTAGCTGCAATCGCTGGTATGACAATTGGATCAGTGTTGCCATCTACATGAGCTTGCAGAAGTTCAATCATCGGGCGATTATCCGGTAGAGGCTCATTGTTGTTGTTATTATTCATGTTGTTGAAAGGTGGGTTGTTGTTGTTATTATTGTTGTTTTGAGGTGGTATGTTGTTGTTGTTTTGTACACCGGCCATGTCTAAGTTATCGAGAGGCTCGGGCTCTTGATAAGACGTTGATCGAGTGCGCATATGCCTGCAAAAGAACTAACAAGGCAAAAACAAAGCAAAAATATTTTTGGTTTTTATGTTTTTTAATTTTTAGGATTTTTGAAAATTTTATATATATTTTTTTTTTAGGATTTTTTTTGAAAATTTTATGAAAAAGTAACGTTCACGGGGAACGGATCCCAAAATCCAAGTTCTCACAAAAAACTGTTGATCTTAACGAGAAGAGCCGGCAGCGGCGCCATTTGATACTTGGTTTTTGCACTGGGGTTCTCTAAATTCTCTCGATATCCTCTCGAATTGATCTCGGTTCTAAGTGGAATGATTGTTCTTGATTACTAAAAATGGGAGTGGTTTTCTATTCTAATAAAGGTTTAAATGCACAAAAATGTAAACTTAAATTTCAAAAGCAATTAAATTAATAACAATTAATAAAAACTTGAATTAAAATATAAAGTAAAAATGAAGAAACAGTAAGAAACAGTAACACTTAAGAAACAGTAACACTTAAAAATAATCAAAGAAAATTGATTCGGAAGTTAACCTTGATTCGGAACTATTGATCCGGAACTTTTCACCCGGAAGTTTATCCGGAACTTCACCCGGAACTTGGGTCGGAACTTGATTCGGAAGATTTGGTCCGGAAGTTTATCCGGAACTTGCTGACCCGGAACTTTTGGCTCGGAAGTTTATACGGAACTTCACTCGAAACTTCCTTTGGAACTTCACCCGGAACTTTGATCCGGAAGTTTATCCGGAACTTTGATCCGGAACTTCTAAAATGAGACTTATTCGGAACTTTTCAAAATTGATTCGGAACTTTTTGAAAGAAAATTCATTCGGAACTTTTAACAATTGATTCGGAACTTTTTTGAAAGGAAATTAATTCGGAACTTCTGAAAACACATTCACCCGGAACTTTTAGTTCATCCGGAACTTGTTGTTCACCCGGAACTTTTTGTTCACTCGGAACTTGTTGTTCATCCGGAAGTTTGTGTTCATCCGGAACCTGGGGATACTCAAGAACAGTAACTTACCGAAAAAACAGGAGAACTCAAATTCGATCCAAAAATCACCAAGTTTTTCACCAAAACTTAAACAAATCTAAACACAAATGATATACTAACCAATAACAACAAATCCCATCAATAAAAACATAAAACCCAACAACTTTTGAAGATCAAATCAATCAAATAAGAACTTTAACTTTTAACCAAATAGATGAAGATGAACAAGATGAAAATGGAAAGATTGTATTGATTGAACAAGGTTTTAACAATCAAAGGACAAAGATTAAACTACAAGATTTGAAAAACAATAATCAAAATCACCAAACACCCTAGTGGTGTTGGGATACCTACGAACAGAAAGGGAGAAAAAGAAGGAGAAAAACAAAAACTAAAAAAACTCATGAAAACTGTGAAGGGTGGACTTTATATAGGCTTGTCTTTTGGTTGGTGAGTGGGCTTTCTCCCGTTCTTCTTGTCTTCTCGTCTTTTCAGAAAAGTTGACGTTTTCGCTTCTGATTCGGGATTTGTCGTCGATTAAATTCAACTCGTCTTTTAATTTCTTCATTTAATAGACTTGAGTTTCTTCGACTTATATAAATCTTCCATCTTTGGTCCTTTTCTTCGATAAATCTTCGAATAGGCCCAGTGACTTCAAATCTTTTGCATCTCTTGGACAATAGACTTCATCTTGAGTCTTTTTCTTCCATAAAACTCGTGCAATCCCATGTTTTCTTCAATATATATCCGGTTGGCTCTGAAAACACAATAAACACAAAAACCACGCATAATTCCAAACAAATGATATTAAATACGTGTTTTGGTCTCGTTTTAGCCAGAATTAAGTGGAAAAAGGATGGGTGTTTACACACCTATCAGTGATGAAGATCAAGCTCATAAGAATCAGGAAATGAAACAACAAATTGCTTTCATTATGAAGACTTACAAGAAAATCTTCAAACCCACAAACAACAATCTTCGAACATCATCCAACACAAAGAACCAATATGTTGAGAACCCTTCAAGGTATGACACACGTCGGCGTGGTGAAAGTCCTTCTAGGTATGATCGACATAATCCAACACATGTTGAGGGTTCTGCAAGGTATGATCGACAAACTGCCAAGTATGATACTCAGAGGATTGCTGCTGCTACTGGGGATAAGGAAACTGTTGGAACGCAAGTGGTTCAACAAAGTGGGATTCAGTGTTATAATTGCCAAGGTTATGGGCATACGGCAAAGGAATGCAGAAAGCCGAAACAGGTTAGGGACTCCAGCTATCATAAAGAGAAGATGTTGTTATGCAAGAAGATGGAAGCAGGGGTCAAATTGTCGGCTGGGGAAGGAGCAATGCTTGATGATACTGATGATGAAGCCTCCGACCAAGAATTAGAAGCACATTACTCGTACATGGCAAAGGTTGACGAAGTTCTAAACGTCACTGAAGATGACAATGGACCTATCTTTGACACTGAGCCACTCAATAAGGTACACACCACTGATGAATATAATGTGTTTGGTGATACTCATGAGCATAGTGAGCTACCCAATGCCATTAATGACACATGTATGACGGAAAAGGTTGATAGCAATACCACACCCGCTTCATCAGACATGTGCAATAATGAGTTTGAGGATGATCAACATGCAAATGAGTACGATGATGAGGAGCGTGTCGCGCTTGCTAATTTAATTGCCAGCTTACAAAAAGATGTCAATGAAACTAGAAAAAGTCAAAAGCAATTAAAGAAGGCAAACGCAGCGCTCACTCAAAATTTTGAAGAATGCAAAGCCGCACTAATTACATCTAGTGAGACCATTGAACACTATAAAGATGAGCTTCTTCAGAAAACCAAAGAACTTGAGGGGTACAAGGGTAGTGCGTCAAAAAGTCAAAAGGACGATCTTGAAAAGAAATACAACGAAACTCCTGAGTTATTAACCAAAGAGAAACGTCAATTTAATGTTTTGTTAATGGATGAACGTCAAAAAACGTACCTTGCTACCACCAAAGTTAACGAACTTGAACAACGGCTTTCAATGGATAACACCGAGTCTGCTAAAATTCTCGATGTTAAGAAACAAGAGGTTGAAACGTTAAAACAAGATTTCAAAAGTCGACATGAAAAAGATACTGAAAAAGTAACGGAACTAGAAAAACAAGTCGAATTTTTGAAGAAAGTTGTTTATAAAACGCATGACTCTATTCAAACCGTAAGAATGTTAGCACCTCCGTCCATGTTTAAGGGTCAAGCTAGCTTTGCAAGTCCTGATTATCTTGCCCAAGCTCAAGCTGCGAACCCGCGCATTTATATGGATGAGTCCGAATGGACCGATCCTGAATATCCTCTTGGTTATGATGAGACATCCCTCTAGGAAGAGGAGAGTAGATCACCGGTCAATAAAGAGTTTGTGAAACCATACAATTATGCTTATGAGAATAGTCTATATGGTCTTTTCAATACGCAAAAACAAAAGTCTCGTGAGGAATTGTTTTTAGAATGCAAACAAAGAAGAATTCAATGGAAGAAAGCTTTTGCTACTAAGAAAACAAACGTTTCTAAGTTCATCAACTACTTGCCTCTTGATGCTTCTAAAAGCAAGAGCAGGCAGACATTTGGTTTTCTACAACATTACATTGATAATATTAAATCCATTGTTGACAATGAATGGAAACAATGAGAAAATGACGAGTGTAAAAAACCAATTCCTCAAGATATAACTGTGCTTATCTAACAAATCTTAATACCGAACACGACCACATTAAAAGAAAATATGCTTGAATTTGAAAGATTAATTCGGTCTGAAATGTTTGATGATTTAAAATATGTTGAGACTATTGAGAAAGAAATTGACGATCTTCAAATGGACAAGTCCGTTTTTTCAGATGAATATGATTTACTCTTAGAAGAATGTCTCTCCAAAGATATTTTGTGTGTTACTCTTCAATCTTGTGCTGATATCGATGAATATTCTAATGTTGCATGCAAATATCTTGATAAAATCAAAGAATGTGAGCGTCTTGAACTTGAGCTTTCGAAATGTAAAGAAAATGTTGATAAAAAGGCTTTTGAGTTACTTCAACACAAAACTGATTTCCTTGAACTTGATTTGCAAAAAGACGTTGGTAGTTTTCCACATGATAATAACTTGCAAGAAAAACTTTCCACAACGTTTCGAGAAATGAATGAGCTGAATTTGGAAATTAAAGGGTTGAAAGCTCAGTTACAAGACAAGGAAACAACGATAGCAGAGTTGCAGAAACTCATTGCTAAAATGGGTGGGAAAGTCGTGGAACCTAGCATTAAGAAACCTGTTGTTAGACAACCCAATGCCTCTAAAGTGAATAGATCCTCTATCTTCGGAAAACCATCTGCTTTATCAAATTCCTCCTTTGCAAAACCTGTGTTTGCCCCCAAGATGGATGGAAAGGAAAGGTTACCACAGAATCAACCCATTAAGAATACTATAGCACCAAGCGTTAAGCACAATAATGTGATTAAACCAGGGATGTATAGAATGACCACTAAGCCCACAAACAAAGTTAGTCACTCGCCTCAGACTTCTAGAAACACTAATATTCGTGTGTCTTCTACTACAGGAATAGTCTCCACTACTAGTGTTAGCCGGCCTCAGCTTAAGCGCACTCAAGTGAATGATAAGGTCTGGAAACACAAGAGTCAAGAAAAGATGAAGGAAGTAGAAGAACACCCTAGGATTTTCAATGTCTCTAAGAATAAAACGTCTGTAATCGCGTGTAATGACGATTTGAATGATTCGACTATGAATGCTTTAAATGTTAAGTTTGTTTGTGTGAAATGTGGAAAGTGTGCTAATGCTAATCATGTTATGTGTGTTTTGAATAATGTCAAAGGCGTAGATACTAGAACTAAGAAGCAAACTGCGATGCCTATTAGTGCTAGAAAACCCAAATGTAAAGTGAACCATTCTGGTGCAACCCCCACTAAGAAAAGTAATGCATCAGACTCCACCACTAAGAACCCTAGAAGCAAAATTAAGGAATTATATGAGTCTGCTAGAAAGTCTTGGAAATGGTGGTTTGCTAATCAATGTCCTCCAGGATATAAATGGATGCCTAAATTTAGGACAGAAAATGTGACAACGACTGTTAGTATGCCTTTAAATGTTGATAAGGACACTAATGATTTTACTATCACAACTACTGTGGTATCCAAATTAGCAAATGCTCCATCGTGTTCTAACTCTTCTGCAGGTGATACAAATAATTCTATTCATACTGGACTCCAGATGCACGAAGCACATGACGGGGAATCTCAAGCTTCTAATTAACTTCGTGGAGAAGTTCCTGGGTACGGTCCGATTCGGAAATGATCAATTTGCATCGATCCTAGGATATGGATATTTGGTTCAGGGGAATATTACAATCAAAAGGGTATACTACGTCGAAGGGCTCAATCACAATCTTTTTTCGGTTGGTCAATTCTGTGATGCAGATTTGGAGGTTGCTTTCAGGAAGAAGACATGTTTTGTTCGTGATTATGATGGGAATGACTTACTTACCGGTACACGGGGTACTGATCTCTACACAATTTCACTTCAAGACACAACTTCATCAACTCCAATTTGCTTCATGGCTAAAGCTTCAACGACTCAGGCATGGTTATGGCATCAACGTTTATCTCATCTTAACTTTAACTTTGATACCATCAACTTGCTTTCCAAGAAAGATATTGTGAGAGGGCTTCCAAGTTTGAAATTCATCAAAGATCATCTTTGTTCTTCTTGTGAGCTTTGTAAATCTAAACGAAGTAGATTCAAAACAAAGACCACACCAAGCTCTAAAGGACGGTTAGATCTTCTCCTTATGGATCTATGTGGTCCCATGCGTGTTCAAAGTATCAATGGTAAGAAATATATCCTGGTAATTGTCGATGATTACTCAAGGTACACATGGACTCACTTCTTGAGGTCCAAGGATGAAACACCCGAAGTTCTCATCAGCTTCCTTAAACTGATACAACGTGGTCTTCAAGCTCAAGTTAAAGTGGTTCGTACTGACAGAGGTACAGAATTTTTGAATTCAAATCTGAGAAACTATTTTGAAGCCGAAGGAATTGAACATGAAACATCTATTGCTCGAACACCCGAACAAAACAGTGTTGTTGAAAGACGAAACCGTACTTTAGTTGAGGCTGGTCGAACATTATTATCCGCTTCAAAACTTCCACTATACTTTTGGGCCGAAGCCGTGTCAACCGCATGCTACACACAAAACCGCTCCTTAATTATCCCAAGACACGAAAAGACACCATATCACATAATTCATGATCGAAAACCTTGACTCAAACACCTTCATGTTTCTTGATGTACGTGCTACATTATTCGAGATGGTGAAAATCTGGACAAGATGAAAGAGAAAGGTGATGCATGCATTATAGTGGGATATGCAACTCAGTCTAAGGGATATAGAGTGTACAACAAGAGAACAAAATTGATAGTCGAAACTATTCATGTCTGACTTGATGAATTACAAGAAATGGCACTTGAACAAAGCAGTTTAAGTCCCGATCCACAACGACAAACGACTTCCGTTCACAACCGCACGGAACTCATAACTCAAGATCACAGCAATGAACCATCAAGTTCAACGCTGGTTCCAGAAAATGTTCCTAGAGCTGATATGACAGTCGACATGACAATTGAAGAGTTGGAAATGTTATATGGACCAATGTATGATGAATATTTCACGGGGGAGAAACAAGTTGTATCGAAGTCTTCCACTGTCACTCATGATAAGAATGATGATACCGATCATCGTCAACAACCAGATACAACTTCATCTACTTCAACACGGGTTGCTGCAGATTTACCTCCTCAGAATATCACTTTAAAAATCGATCCTACAACATCCACAACTACTGTCATTGCTTGTCACACCCCACCATGGCGGAATATGGGGCGCGACGTATGGATATCATCACAACATGGCGTATCTATAGAGATAACTAAATGAAATAAGAAATGTCATAAATGGCGACACAAATGTCATGACAATATCTCAACATGCAGGAGTCTAGGTAAATAGGTAACAATACTACCATTTACCCGAGACAAACAAATAACACAAACATATCAAACATATAGGTGCCAACATGCATCACTTATAAAAAAACATAAAGGTAAACTAAGAAGGAAACGGAGATATCCTTCTATATGCATTCCTATGCTCTCCAAATCCTAGCCACATAAGTTCTCACGCTTAACCACGTTATCACCTGAAAGAGACACTAAAACACGTCAACATAGAGTTGGTGAGAGTCATAGGTTTAGACTCTAACGCTAAATCAGTTATAAGCTGTGAATAACAACCATCAACACAATAACATATGGACAATGTGTTACAATTATGTATTAACAACTAAAATTCAAGATCAATCATACCAAACCAAAATCCAAGGCCCTCAGCCTTACCAAACACCATGGTACCATAGATGATCACACTATGTACCTATCCCAAGGCCACTACCTTGTCATTATCCATTGGTCCCATAGACGATCACGCTATGTACCTATCCCAAGGCCCCTACCTTGTCAAACCACAATAACTGAGACGGCACGTGTGCCCCGATCCAAATCATACACAATCGAGAATCACATAGCAGTTAATCACATAAGTGCACACACAAGTCCATCACAAAACCATAAAAACATTCACAACATCAATTTATAAATAACTCAACACATTGTCTCTTCCATCCCATCTGGAAGTCAAAATCAATAGGAAACATGGGACTATGAAACTCACCTGATAGCTTCTTCACAAGTCCTCGCACTAGCAACGAGCTAACAAACCAAAAACACACAATCAATACCCGAACCAATCACCAAGATAGATCATCAACCTATGATGGACATCTAGCCTATTCCCATATAATTACCTCATTGTTAAGTTCTAATCACCCCATTACCCTTTCTTAACAAGTCCCTAACTTGGTTAAGTTTAATAGCTATCTCGTTCATAATTTTACACAAAACAGTCCCAGTTTTAGGTCTCAAAACTTTAAGTCAAACGTCCACTTAAATATACCCATGGTTTCTTTAAAAGGAATATTCACACTTTTATACATGTTAGTTAAAACCTCCCACTTGCCCTAACCTTAAAGCTACTGTTAAGGCCCCGATATATGTGTATATATTGCTACCTATCCAGAATTCACTGATTTTAAACGTATGAAAAGTTCATTACCATTAGAGGGTCTTACCCTAAACCACAATCTTAGCCTAAGTGCAGATACTCACTACAATATATAAACCATCTCTCATGTTCGTGAGAAGATCCCAATGCAACCCTAAGTACCCCAAACAACCTAAAACGTAAAAAGAAAACAGGCTGAATTCAAAACTGTTTTGACCTCCGACTGTTGTAACCTGTTTTTGACCCACTTCCCGACCTCCAATTTAGTTCTAGTTTCTTCCATTCGAAAGCCACTTCAAATACCTTTTCAGGGCTAGTTTGATCGCATCTTGAATGTTCCTAGAACTCCAAATATGATCAAAACAATTGACTCAAAATTCTGCCCAGTTTTTAAAAACGGGTTTAACAAAATCAACCTCATTAATTAACCCTAATCCCTCTAATTACAAGCTCTAATTTATTTAATCATTAATATATGATTAATATACTGTTTTTAATTAAACCCTAATCTAATCCATCATTTGATCATAGAAACATTAAAAACATTTAATATGAAAAGGGTTAAGAAGGTTTTACCTTTGAATTAATAGAAGATGAAGAAAACCTAATTTTTGAGGAACCCTAATTGGCCACCATTGATGAATTTCGGCTAGAAGATGTTATGGAGGTTAAAAACCTGATTATTATGGTTATGAGTTGGGTTTGGTTAAGTCCTAAAGGCCCCCTAATCCCATTACAAGTCCATTGGGCCTGTTTTGGGCTTTTCCCTTCTTTCTTTCTTCTTTGGTGCGTCTAAACCGACCCGAACACCCCTAAATTCGTTTTTTTTTATTATTTAACATTATGTTATTAATATTACTTTAATTTTCCTTAATTTATTTCAGCTCCTAAAGCTTCCAAAACCACAAAACCGTAAAACTAGTCAAATTTACGCGTTTTATCGTAAAAGACGTAAAATATACACTTTTAAATCTCAAATTTTGAAATAAACTTTATAACTAAGTCCTAAATGACTTAAAACCATCCCGAAAAATATTCATATGACTAATTACCTCATCCGTGACCTCTAAATGCTAAACCGTAAATCGTAAAAATACGATTTTCTATAATACATATACGTATACTTAGAACCACCAAATAACACCATCTCACTTCATAGTCACTACCATGTGAACTCATGAACATGAAATCATCACACATCGTTTCATTCACAAGGTACCCCGTACCGAAAACGATATCCAAACCACAATCTATACACACCAATAAGCACATAAACACGTAAAGACACGCAACTAGCACAAAATAAAACTAAGTGACGAACCTCAAAACCAGGGTTGTCACATCACTCCCTCCTAATAGAAATCTCGTCCCGAGATTTACTCCTTAGGATCAAACACACAGACAACAAATCACACGAGGATACTTGTTCTAAAAGAACTCCTCTCATCACATGAACTTTAGTTCAAGTTTCAAAATACCACATATACAAACCAAAAACAATTAAACTCATTGCCAAACTCTTGACCTTAAAGTCAATAAATCTCCTAGATGACTCTTTGATAAAACAAAAACTCTCATTAACACAAGTCCCGAACAACCGTACATGCAAAATGCATTCTCAAATAACCTTTACCAATCTCAATACATGAAATGTATCATGTATACAACTCATTTACCCCAGGAAATTCTATGCTCATAAGCTTGGTCCGATCTTTCTAAAGATCATAAATGGACCTACAAAACTCTACATCAACTCTTTCATTTTACCAAAACATACCACCCGTTACTATGGGTGAAACTCCCTACATAACTTTGTCACTAACTCTAGTGGTTTCCTCCTTTTCTACTTAGCATCCCTTGTTGCTCTCATCCTTTCCACAACCATCATTACCACATTAGTAGCCTCTTTACCAATTCTAGTCCACAATAGGGGCAACTCACCCTATCCTTTCATATAGTGCCTCAAATGGCATTTATCGACTTCTAGTATGATAACTATCATTATATGAAAACTCAGCCATCGCTAACGAGTTTCCTAACTACCTCTAAATCAATCAGTATAGGTCAGTGCCATTTCCTTTTCCACACTACGACAGTATTAGCCTGCTTGTGCTTTATTCTACTCATTAAACTCAACCAAAGTTTTACCTTCGGTTCCTATCTCGACCTATTTCATTCATGCTTCGCTTCTATACACACTTCCTTCTTCTCCTTCAACTCCTACCATACATCACGATGTGATGCTTCCCATCGTTTCTTCCCTTGCCATAATCCTTCATAAGGCATTCCATACATATTAGGCTAACTTTTACGCAAAATCCTCTATTCCATCACATCCGTACGCAATCCTTCCAACTTCTCAACTACGTGACTTTTCATTCCTCTTGAAATATGAGATGAATTAGTTAGTCTATCGTCTATCACCCAACTCTCGTCGTACTTATTCCTCCACCGCATTATGTATCCCTTTCACCAACTTCGTCCTTACATCGCCCTTTCTAAGCTACTCCTATCTATGTAGGAAGTATAGTCTACGTCCCTTTTCTCCATATGATTATCCAAGCCACACAACTTACAGGTTGACGCGTTCTCCGCTTTAGACAACTCAACTCGTGCAACCTATCCCCTTCATCCAAACCACCCTAATACGTCATCCATATTGTTCCAGTTCGTCTCTACTTCACTTTATTCTTCTTATTCCATGTCTCATCAACCATACTTGCCTTTCCCAGATGGTACTTGGCCTTGCAATTTTCTTTCATCACTTAACTCCACCCATCACCTTTGCCAAAAGTTCAATCAAGATGATTGAATATTTGTTGGAGACGTTCATGATCCGTATAGATCATTCTCCACGTCTCGTACACCAAATGCCTCTAGCATTCTAGGCAGATATAACAATCCAGCCCCACTAACTAAGTCCATCTAGTTCTTCCAAATCTTCAGTTCCTGCAACGTATAAGCGATCGCCTTTCTTTGTCGTCCTCGTACGCGTCCAAATCTTTGCTCCACGTATCGTCATGCTTCGCAAATTCATCTGGTCCTTCCGATAATGCCAAGATTGGCTCATTATCCAATCCACCTCTTCAGCCTCCAAAACGCTTCCTCAACCTTCTTCACTTCGCCCCTTGCTGGTTCCATGATACGCCATCATCTCTAACTACTCATCATGGTAAACTTAATACTAAAAACTCACACTCGAAAATCTCACGTATAACTCCACTCCAAAACCAACACATAATTCGCCTCACTCTCCTTCTCAGATTTGAGTAGTTCAAGATGTCATCGACGCTCCCGATGAAAACTCGTTTATACACGTTCATGCACACTTGGTTCATTGACACCATGAAAACCGCTAGTGCTTTGGTGAAGCCAAATACATAACCGTAAACCCAAAGCGTTCATACAACATCCTTAGCAGTTTCAACTATTTCCTCCTTGCACCCTCTCTTAGCGGCAATACGAATAAATTCCTACCTCGTTCTACTTGCAAAATTCTACACGCATCTTAAAAGACCGGTACTTCCTCTCATCAGACCACTCAACCTCTTTCCACATCCAATCTACTACTAAGCAACTCAACTTTTATCTGGCATTCCTTGCAATCTCTAACAGCTCTTGTTTTTAAATCACTCCATCAACGATTTGCCTTAGAAGGGCACTAACTACAACTCCTCTCACTTCTCCTACTTGCTCTATTTATGGTTCTGCCTCACAGTAATAGGCAAACCTACTAAATTTCAGGAAATTTTCGGAGAACTTACATGCCCTACGAACAATCATAAATACCTTTGAGGTATTACTTCCTCTTCCAACACTCTCTATGGCGCGTTACTTGTGCTAATATCCCACAAATCTCTATTCATCTCCTTGGTACTCCTAAGAGACCTCATGACCACACTAGTTCGTCTACAAACTTCTTTCCTCCCCACTAAGGGTATTCCGACCGTTCTTCCATGGTCACCTACTTAAGCGTGTAGGCGCGACCAAGTCTTTCATACGACTACCTCAACGCTCCCGAACAATACGAAACCAAAACTACATCATGAATCCATCAAATTCGATCAACGAATCAAACCAACGGATACTAACGACATTTCACGTGCACCATTTAAAACAAGTCAAAAACCACGAGACTCAAAAGAAACTCAAACCCAGAACATGTATCAATTCAAAATGACCCATGACAACGAAAAATAATCCAAGAAACACCCAATGGCAACCAAAACATATTACGCCCCGCAACATATTATTTAAACCATGCAAAAGACCGACCTTTCCAAAAGAATATACTCTTATTTATTATTATTATTATTTTTTTTACCTCCCCACTCTATGTGACTCAAACCATCTACAAACAACCTTCTAGGCAATCTCAAAACTCAACCCAAGGACTCGGTATCCCGTGCACCCCAAATAAAAATAAACTACTATTCAAAACTCAACCTTGAACCCGACACTTGTACAACAATTCCGACGAGTCCACTGACCTCCCATGACTATACTTTCTGAATATTTGAAAAGTACGTTCCGAGTACATAATTTTTGGCTTTTGAATTACTCAAAAAGCTTTAAAAACGAGCAAGTTATGACCGAAACAGTTTTATATTAATGAAATATAAAATTGTATGTGAAATCTTCATAAACTCAATTTAACCTTGAATTAATAATTATAAAATACGTGAATCGGTTAAACCCAATTATATAAACTATGTAAGTAGAAAGAAATTTTACTTCGCTTTATTTTAAAGAAAGTCTTTTAGAATTTGAAATAAATAAGTGTTGACTAAAAAGAAATCTTATGTTACATCTTGTTTCAAACACGACTGATAGGTGTGTAAACACCCATCCTTTTTACCACTTAATTACAATAATAAGCGAGCCAAAACGTGTGTCTTTTATGTCGGAATTATGCGTGGTTTGTGTTTTTGTTGTGATTTAGGACGAAAAGGTGAAAAGTGGAGAAAACACGGGCATTTACGGGCTTTTATTGAAGAAAAAGATGAAAGACGAAGTCAAGAAGTCAAGAGTACAAAAAGAACGGAAGTCCAAGACCAATTCTGAAGATTTATCGAAGAAAAAGTCAAAAGACGGAAGTGTACTAAAAGCCGAAGAACTCGAGTCTTATTTATTGAAGAATTAAAAGACGAATTCAAAGAAATCCCGAGCCATAAGTCATTAAAGTCCAAGATTAACAAAAGATTAAGAAGGGAAGGACTTAATGATGCAATTAAGAAGAAAGGAAGGAGTGGAGGAAGCTTCCTCTAACCATCTCCCTAATCTACTATAAATAGGATCATCTAGTTTCATTTTTTTCTTTGTTGGCTAGAGTGACACTAGTTCTTCCACCTTTTAATTACTTGCACATTTACTTTACATGTCAATTCAAATACTTGTCTTGCACTTTTAATACCTTTAATTTCCAAGTAAGTGTTCTTTAATTTTCTTGTTTTTATCTCTCATTCTACCTTTCTTTCTTTGCTTGATCTTTATGTTTATGTGTTTATTATCTTGCTTATTTGATTAAAGATTATGTTTTTATGCTTTTGATTGTTTTGGATCATTGATTTTTATAGCTTATTTGTTTTCATCTTAAAGTTTCTTAAGTTTTTATAAAGTTATTTTTATATTAAGTTTGATTTCGTAAACCTTTGTTTAATTTCGTGTATTTAAAAGTCTTTAAATCATAGCTTATTAGCTTTTTCTTATACGGTTTTGTTTAGGATTTTAGACTTGTACTTATTTGATTTATAGCTTATTTGTTTAGCTTATTATCATTTTCCTTTACTGTATTCCGATCTGGTTGATCGGAAAAGGGTTTCATATTCCGACCAGCACTTCTTGGCTTGGTCGGAAAAGGGCTTTGGTATTCCGATTGGGAGGTGGCTTAGGTATTCCGATCAGAGTTCCGTGACAGCATTCCGATCTGAGGCTATTCCACATTCCGATCGAGGTGTTCGTTTGGTTATTCCGATTAGGATAGGTGACAATATTCCTATTAGGGGTTCCGATCAGCATTCCGACCAGGGTTCATTCCTTATTCCGATCAAAGGTAAGTTTGATATTCCGATCAGGTATAGTGACAGTATTCTGATTGGGAGTCACTCCAGCATTCCGATCAGGTAGGTGAATATATTCCGATCAGCTTTCCGATCTGGAGGTAGGATTATTATTCCGACTGTGTTCCGATCGGAATACATTCCGATCAGGTTTGTTATTTTTTTTATTATTTCGTCTTATTTTATTTTTAAGTTCTCATTTTAATACTTTGTCAAATTTTAATTCTCATCACGCTTTGATTTTAAGTCATTTAATTTCTTGTTATTTATTTTTCAAAGTTTTAAATATTGCAACCTTTTCTTTTAATTAGACTTAGTTTTATTTTAACGCATTTTATTTTAACGTCATTTACATTTACGTCTTTGCACATTTTTAATATACTACAACGACACAACTTTTGTTTCCACCAAAGAACGACTGAGTCGCATAGATAACTCCTTTTTCAATTCGATTAGACATACATCAACGAATCTTTTTAACTAGGAAAAAAAACCTAGTTATCAAATGGCGCCGCTGCCGGCTCTTTTCGTAAAGATTAACGGTTTTCTGTGAGAGACGCGTTGCTTTTTGGGATCCGTTCACTTGTGAGCGTTATTTTTCTTGAACAAAAATTCAAAAAACCATAAAAAATTAAAAATTGATAAAAAAATCCATAAAAATTAAAAAGTATAAAAATCCAAAAAGATTTTATCTTTATTGTGTATATATATTGTCTTTGCATTTGGTATTGTTTTCTTTTGCCTTTGTAGGTGTATGCGTACTCGATCTTCTAATTATCAAGAGCCCGAGACTCGAGAAGATTTAAGTATGTCAGGTGTTAACAACAACAATAATCCACCGCACCTCAACAATAATAACAACAATGTTCTTCCACAGCCCGATCTTCGGACAATGGAGGAGCTTTGTCAACCTACCATGTTTGGACGAGGAGGACCGATTGCGCCGATGCAAATCACGGCTCCGGAGTTTTCGTTGAAGCACCACATGATTCAGCAAGTGCAAACTAATCCATTCGCCAGAATGCCTGATGATGATGCCAACAAACACCTCGACAAGTTCATTACAATCACCCAAAGCATGAAGTTGCATGGTGCCACAATGGATGTTCTTCGCCTACAACTCTTCCCACATACTTTATCACATCATGCCGAGAAATGGTTTGATCGTCTCCCGAAGAATTCTATTCATACTTGAGATGACATGACTCAACGATTTTTGTCGCGCTACTTTCCACCATCCATGGTCACGAGCCTTCGCAATCAAATCAGCGGTTTCATGCAAGATCCTGATGAATCTCTTTTTGATGCTTGGGAAAGATATAATGTCTTGATTGATCGTTGTCCAAACCACAACATGCTTCCCGTCACAGTGATTGATACTTTCTACAACGGTTTGACTTCTCGAGATCGTGATACGATTAATGCAGCCGCCGGTGGCACATTTATGAAAAGGAGACCCGAGGAGTGTAGAGAGTTAATTGAGAACATGACTACTCACCACAATAACTGGGATTCCTCTGCTTCTTCAAGGAACAACCCGAGAGTCAATGTTTCTTCTACCTCAGCAAACCCTGATATGACCGAACTCACCCGCATGATGACTGAAATGAGTAAAAGTATCTTGCTTCTCGCTTCAAACCAACAACAACAAGTTAAAGCGGTTGCACCTTCTTGTGAAACATGCGGCGGTCCTCACTCATACACCGATTGTCTTTCTACACAAGGAAATCCGGAAAATGTGTATGCAGCTTATGGTAATTATTCACCGGAAAATTACCAAACTCGACAACAAGGGGATAGAAATTTGCTGAGTTACCGGTCCAACAACTACCTTTCACCCGGTTTTTCTCCTCAAAACCAAAACCCCACCAACAACTACAATAGAAGCAACCAAATCCCACCAAGAGCTTATAATCCTTATCACCCACCCGCTCAACAAACCCCACCCATTAACCCTGATGTTGAAGCCATCATGAAAACCCAAGGTGAGCAAATCAAGAATCTGCAGAGTCAGATTATCAACCTTAAAGGAGATATTACCAAGCAAGGAAATGAGATAAGATCCGAGCTTCGAGATAATATCCAATCTTCCTTCAGCAATCAAACCAATGATTTGAAGAATATGCTTGCTAGTTTCTTGCCCGCCGCTCAACCTTCTTCTTCAAGTTCTCTACCTTCAAACACCGTCACCAATCCGCGAGCAAATGTGAGTGCTATTACTACCCGTAGTGGAATTACCATTGTAGATCCACCGATCCCACCCCCATCATCTACACCTCCTCCACCACCATTTATCCCTACTCCTCCTACACCTAGTATTAGTGCACCATTACCGTCTCCGCCTCGTCATGACGATGTACCTAGGAAGGAACCTTCAACATCTCAACCTTTACCTACACTTGCACCTTCACCACCCAAACCCAATATCCCTTATCCTTCACGTTTAGGCAAGACCAAAATGCTAACCAAGGATGACTCTGAAGTGTCGAGCTATGTGAAGATGATCTCTCAAATGAACTTCAACATTAGCTTTCTCGAAGCACTTGTCCATATGCCAAAATTTGTTAAAGCATTTAAGGAATTGCTTAACAAGAAGGAGAAGCTGATTGAGCTCGCCAACACACGCTTAAATGAAAACTGCTCTGCAGTTATTCTTAAAGAACTTCCGGAAAAGCTTGGAGATCCCGGTCGTTTTGTGTTGCCATGCGTTTTCAACATAACTAAAGAATTTACTGCCCTTTCTGATCTCGGGGCCAGTATTAATCTTATGCCTTTGAGTGTTTGGAGAACACTATCATTACCCGACCTCACTCCAACAAAGATGACTCTTGAACTTGCAAATCGCACTCTCGCTTACCCCGTTGGTATAGCCGAAGACGTGTTCCTTAAAGTTGGCACATTTACTTTCCCGGTCGACTTTGTCGTTGTTGATTATGAAATGGACCCTCGTATTCCTTTAATACTTGGTCGGCCATTCTTGAGAACCGGACGAGCTTTAATTAATGTGGCCGAAGGTGAGTTAATCTTAAGAGTCGGGAATGATTCGCAAGTTTTTCAAATGGGGAAGCTTACAAGCAAATCCTATGGACGAGAATCAGTGAATATGATTAATGTGCTTGATGACTTTGTTGTCTATAACAATCCTCTATTCGACACTTGCATTGATAATCCACTCTTTCATGATGATGTGAATCATTCTCTATCCAATTTGGACGCTTCTCCCATTTATGATTCTCCACCGGTCTTCGATGCTTATGATGATGATTCTAGCTCAGATTCGGATGATTATGATGACCTTACTTCTGAGTATCCCGATCTGCCCACTTACGATGATTTTGATGAGGTCGATACTCTTTCGAGCGACTCTTCACATGATGAAGATCCTCTGCCATCACTCGATCCCACTTTGGACGATTACTCATTTGAGGAAGACTTCTCTACGTTTCTCAACACTTACTTCCCTCATGAGAGAGATGCTCCTCCTTATGATTTTAAAGATTATCGTCTTGATCTTACTTTGGATTTGAAGAAAATTCTTTCAAAGGAGAAGAAACCGGTCGACACCAATATCCGCAGCACATATGATTTAACACCTCTTTGTCCCGCTACTGAGGACGAGGTTGTGCATCTTCTTCGCGGATCTTCTTCACACTCTATTGAGCCTGAGTGCTATTTTCCCTTAAAGGAAAAGGTGTTCGACCCCGGTATCGATATTATGCAGCCATCTCAGTATCCACCTGATGAAATAAAAGGAAATATCTTTGGAACTTATGGAAATCTGCTTGCACCACTTCACCCTTGCTTTCACCGTGCTCCATCGCTGCTTAAGGGAACCTTGCCTCTTCTTCTTTGCCTTGCCTTGTTCGCCTTAAGCTTGTGCTTATTGATGGACGAAAACTATGTCTTTGATCCTGGTGGATATGTTTCATGCTTCTTCCTATGATGATCAAGGTCGAGTCAGGCTCACGACTCGGTAAACAAAAATCAAGCGCTTCTTGGGAGGCAACCCATGTATCTATCTTTTTGCTTTCTTTATCCTAAGTGTAGGGGAGACCCGTTGGTTTGCTATTTCCTCTCCTCTCTTAATCAGGGATTCGAGCTTCAATGATCCACTCTTGATGATTCTTGAAGACCCCGTGATTCCGTGTTCACTGCTTCCCGGTTCTATCCTAAACTCTTTTCGATTCACTATTTTAAATTTTCTCAATATTAAAATAGGAATCTCTTTAGTTGTCTTTTCCTTCGCGAGATTTAAACAAAGTTCACAATGTCCTAAGTGTAGGGGAGTTTACTCCCACATGCTTAAACATTGAGGACAATGTTTATGTTAAGTGTAGAGGGGACTTCTATCGAAGTTAAGTGGCCTTTTCCTTGTATTTGTCCTCATTTTAACCGGAAAATCAATTTTTCGACATTTTTCAAAATTTCTAATCTATTTTGGCCTATTAGTTTTTCCCTTTGTATAGTTATTTTTCCTTCTTTGTTAGAATAAATCTTTAATAAAGTGGTTTTAATTTTCAAACATTGTGAATCTTTTGACTCAACCTGAGTTTACTTATCTAAGTTTACTCTAGCTAGTATCCTTAACGTGTTGAAGTCAAGTTTTGCTAGGCTTTTATATAGGGAGCTATAAAACGCGAAAGTCTTAACTCTCCCGGGTTAAGAACAAGAACTTTTCGCAAGTTCCTATAATTGATCCTAGAGAGTCGTTTATCAAGGGAACTTTAAAATGCAATTTCTAAACTTAAAAAAGTCTAAGAATTTTCAAGATCCTATAGGTGACTCGAAAACCCAAAACTTTGATTTAATAGGCTAAGTATCCACGAGTCTCATTCCTTGAGATTTTAAACTGTGGAGAACGAGAGATGATAGAGTCAATTATAAGTTTTGTATTCTTTCGGGAATTTATGTGAGTTAATTATAAGCTTATTCTCACATCGCTTGTTAATAAATTTATCTGCAATAAATAAGGTTGTACGATTTGAAAAGTTACTTAGATTCTAGCCCAAGATCGTTTAAAAGTTGCTCGGTATGGATTAGAGTTCATAGCCAAGGCATAACTTATTGAAGCGGGATGCGAAGATTGGCGAGTCCGAAAAGGCCCTAACAAGGCATGAGGGCTATATTTTGTTGCTAAAGATCCAAAGTGATGTGAAGAATCATTTATCGAAAATCAATATGAAGGATCGAGACACACGACGAAGAGCAAAAACTCCCAAAAGTCATGGAGAAGTGTATCCGAAAAGACCCTAGCAAGGTATGAGGATAAATAGATCCAAGTCATAAAAGGAGGCGGATCGTTGTATATCAAAGTCCAAAATAATGATTGGAGAAAAATGAAGAAGCCGTGGTCCAAGTTTGAATCTCTCAAAACTTCAAGTGAATAAATTCCTATTATGAAGAGAAGACCATAATTTCATGAACGTCTCTCAAGGTTTGAAGTATGAAGTCGCTGCCAAATATCGGTCCGAGAAAGGTCTCAAATCGCGAAGCGAGTTATGCCAAGATATGAACTTTATGAGGTCCCGAGAAGCAGTTTTAAAAGAATTTGTCCTTTAGCTAACTATTGATTAAATCGTTCACTTTATTTTCGGACTAAATAACTATCGAAATAAGTCAACAATGCATCCTCGTGATCATTCAAGACAAAAATAAAATATAAGAGATACACCTAGGAATAAGGGAGTCTAAGTGAATAATTGGGCCACATGAGTTCGTGTTAGTTTACTAACTTATAATAACAATGATCTCGTTTTTAAGCTTGGTTTGGAGAAAGTGAAAACTTGAGGATGATGATTATTCACGACATTTCCAAAACCCAAGGTATGTTTTTGATTTCTTTACTTTGAATGTTTGTAATTTTCTATCTCTTTAATAAAGGCCAATGTGGATTGATTATGATGAAAAGTGTAAACATGCTTTGTAACTAATGCATTGCATGAGGACATTGCAATGGTCAAGTATAGGGGATTTGATAGGTGTTTAAACACCCATCCTTTTTACCACTTAATTACAATAATAACCGAGCCAAAACGTGTATTTTATGTCTTTTATGTCGGAATTATGCGTGGTTTGTGTTTTTGTTGTGATTTAGGACGAAAAGGTGAAAAGTGGAGAAAACACGGGCATTTACGGGCTTTTATTGAAGAAAAAGATGAAAGACGAAGTCAAGAAGTCAAGAGTACAAAAAGAACGGAAGTCCAAGACCAATTCTGAAGATTTATCGAAGAAAAAGTCAAAAGACGGAAGTGTACTAAAAGCCGAAGAACTCGAGTCTTATTTATTGAAGAATTAAAAGACGAGTTCAAAGAAATCCCGAGCCATAAGTCATTAAAGTCCAAGATTAACAAAAGATTAAGAAGGGAAGGACTTAATGGTGTAATTAAGAAGAAAGGAAGGAGGGGAGGAAGCTTCCACTAACCATCTCCCTAATCTACTATAAATAGGATCATCTAGTTTCATTTTTTTCTTTGTTGGCTAGAGTGACACTAGTTCTTCCACCTTTTAATTACTTGCACATTTACTTTACATGTCAATTTAAATACTTGTCTTGCACTTTTAATACCTTTAATTTCCAAGTAAGTGTTCTTTAATTTTCTTGTTTTATCTCTCATTCTACCTTTCTTTCTTTGCTTGATCTTTATGTTTATGTGTTTATTATCTTGCTTATTTGATTAAAGATTATGTTTTTATGCTTTTGATTGTTTTGGATCATTGATTTTTATAGCTTATTTGTTTTCATCTTAAAGTTTCTTAAGTTTTTATAAAGTTATTTTTATATTAAGTTTGATTTCGTAAACCTTTGTTTAATTTCGTGTATTTAAAAGTCTTTAAATCATAGCTTATTAGCTTTTTCTTATACGGTTTTGTTTAGGATTTTAGACTTGTGCTTATTTGATTTATAGCTTATTTGTTTAGCTTATTATCATTTTCCTTTACTGTATTCCGATCTGGTTGATCGGAAAAGGGTTTCATATTCCGACCAGCACTTCTTGGCTTGGTCGGAAAAGGGCTTTGGTATTCCGATTGGGAGGTGGCTTAGGTATTCCGATCAGAGTTCCGTGACATCATTCCGATCTGAGGCTATTCCACATTCCGATCGAGGTGTTCGTTTGGTTATTCCGATTAGGATAAGTGACAATATTCCGATTAGGGGTTCCGATCAGCATTCCAACCAGGGTTCATTCCTTATTCCGATCAAAGGTAAGTTTGATATTCCGATCAGGTATAGTGACAGTATTTCGACTGGGAGTCACTCCAGCATTCCGATCAGGTAGGTGAATATATTCCGATCAGCTTTCCGATCTGGAGGTAGGATTATTATTCCGACTGTGTTCCGATCGGAATACATTCCGATCAGGTTTGTTATTTTTTTTATTATTTCGTCTTATTTTATTTTTAAGTTCTCATTTTAATACTTTGTCAAATTTTAATTCTCATCACGCTTTAATTTTAAGTCATTTAATTTCTTGTTATTTATTTTTCAAAGTTTTAAATATTGCAACCTTTTTCTTTTAATTAGACTTAGTTTTATTTTAACGCATTTTATTTTAACGTCATTTACATTTACGTCTTTGCACATTTTTAATATACTACAACGACACAACTTTTGTTTCCACCAAAGAACGACTGAGTCGCATAGATAACTCCTTTTTCAATTCGATTAGACATACATCAACGAATCTTTTTAACTAGGAAAAAAAACCTAGTTATCAACGACCCCAACACCTTACCCTTATTTTACCGAATACGACCAACTATCTAACCCTATACTAGATTTCCAAGTCCCCTTTTTCCATATACCAACCAAAAGAAATGTAAGACTCAACACAAAAGATTTCATTATCTCAAAAGAAATCCCAGGTTATTTCAATAGACTTAAAACCAAGAACACCGTTTTAAAACGTACACGTGAAATATGAAACTCAAAGAATACGCTACAAGACACAGTTCAAAAGATCCAAAACATCGTTGAAACTCCACCAAACTCCAGCACCATAAAACACGAACAATCACAAGGTACGTTCAAGTTATAATAACTAGTGAACGACCATATACCATAACTTAACACATAGTAGTATATATACATCCGCATATGTATACCTATTGAATCCCCCAAACATACTCGTTATCATACACGTAAGTCAATCAATCGCTTTATACGCTCGTTTTTCCATACGAGTAATCACCATCTCATCGTGCCACAACAAGGCATAAAGCCCACCTCCAAAACCAAACCATATCGTGTGACCCCAAAATCACACAACACAACTATAACCCAAAACATATAACACAAAAAGAATAATAGCCATATCGTAGGTAGCCATTACATAAACTCATATATAATACGTATACCCAAATTCTACATCTCATCATATACAAGCATGTATTAACCTTCTTTCATGCAACCATACTTGGGAACCCATTGAAGTTGTGGTACTTGTATAACTATGTTGGCCACCATACTTATACAATTACCCTTTCCCCAATGCACTCCCTCCTATGATGAAACTTATAAGAATCAATACAACATATAACACATAAATCCATCTACTCACATAAGCTCATAACCACATAACCAATAAGATCCAAAACTCCATCTATAAAAATAACATAATAAAACTCTTGGAATACAGAAATCCATAGTCTAGCTAAAACAGCCTAGACTAAATCTAAAATGAAAACATAATCAGTTATAAGTCATGTCGCCCATAAGAGTGGAAACGGCTTAAAATCCTTCCTACCCATGTACTCCTAGTAACTCGAACCACCACACGATTCTTAGGGAACATGACTTAAACATCAAAAGAAAAAAATACTATACCTCATGTACATAAAATAACCCAACAAAAGATAGAACTACCATGTACCAAATTATGTACTATAATGTACAATTTAAGCAAAATACGACAATGACTAGTGTGGACGATTATGGTTCAACCCGCACTAGTCACAACCCAAAAAGAAAATAACATGTGGCTAAGTATGAACTTACTATGGTTCAATTCATACTAGTCAAAACATCACAATAAATAACATTCAAACACATCAATTATAATAAAATGCACACATACTCCTATGATGCCTATATGTAGGGACCCTTAAGCTATAGACTAGGCTACGCGACTAGGCAACCTAATTCTCTATAACCATTGGCTCTGATACCATTCTGTCACACCCCACCATGGCGGAATATGGGGCGCGACGTATGGATATCATCACAACATGGCGTATCTATAGAGATAACTAAATGAAATAAGAAATGTCATAAATGGCGACACAAATGTCATGACAGTATCTCAACATGCAGGAGTCTAGGTAAATAGGTAACAGTACTACCATTTACCCGAGACAAACAAATAACACAAACATATCAAACATATAGGTGCCAACATGCATCACTTAACA
This sequence comes from Glebionis coronaria, assembly GCA_025667525.1. Classification (NCBI taxonomy): domain Eukaryota; kingdom Viridiplantae; phylum Streptophyta; class Magnoliopsida; order Asterales; family Asteraceae; genus Glebionis; species Glebionis coronaria. The sequence continues at coordinate 355,116,586 of CM046876.1, forward strand.
AAAAAAACATAAAGGTAAACTAAGAAGGAAACGGGGATATCCTTCTATATGCATTCCTACGCTCTCCAAATCCTAACCACATAAGTTCTCACGCTTAACCACGTTATCACCTGAAAGAGACACTAAAACACGTCAACATAAAGTTGGTGAGAGTCATAGGTTTAGACTCTAATGCTAAATCAGTTATAAGCTGTGAATAACAACCATCAACACAATAACATATGGATAATGTGTTACAATTATGTATTAATAACTAACATTCAAGATCAATCATACCAAACCAAAATCCAAGGCCCTCAGCCTTACCAAACACCATGGTACCATAGATGATCACACTATGTACCTATCCCAAGGCCACTACCTTGTCATTATCCATTGGTCCCATAGACGATCACGCTATGTATCTATCCCAAGGCCCCTACCTTGTCAAACCACAATAACTGAGACGGCACGTGTCCCCTGATCCAAATCATACACAATCAAGAATCACATAGCAGTTAATCACATAAGTGCACACACAAGTCCATCACAAAACCATAAAAACATTCACAGCATCAATTTATAAATAACTCAACACAGTGTCTCTTCCATCCCATCTGGAAGTCAAAATCAATAGGAAACATGGGACTATGAAACTCACCTGATAGCTTCTTCATAAGTCCTCACACTAGCAACGAGGTAACAAACCAAAAACACACAATCAATACCCGAACCAATCACCAAGATGGCTCATCAACCTATGATGGACATCTAGCCTATTCCCATATAATTACCTCATTGTTAAGTTCTAATCACCCCATTACCCTTCCTTAACAAGTCCCTAACTTGGTTAAGTTTAATAGCTATCCCGTTCATAATTTTACACAAAACAGTCCCAGTTTTAGGTCTCAAAACTTTAAGTCAAACGTCCACTTAAATATACCCATGGTTTCTGTAAAAGGAATATTCACACTTTTATACATGTTAGTTAAAACCTCCCACTTGCCCTAATCTTAAAGCTACTGTTAAGGCCCCGATATATGTGAATATATTGCTACCTATCCAGAATTCACTGATTTTAAACGTATGAAACGTTCATTACCATTAGAGGGTCTTACCCTAAACCACAATCTTAGCCCAAGTTCAGATACTCACTTCAATATATAAACTATCTCTCATGTTCGTGAGAAGATCCCAATGCAACCATAAGTACCCCAAACAACCCAAAACGTAAAAAGAAAACAGGCTGAATTCAAAACTGTTTTGACCTCCGACTGTTGTAACCTGTTTTTGACCCACTTCCCGACCTCCAATTTAGTTCTAGTTTCTTGCATTGGAAAGCCACTTCAAATCCTTTTCAGGGCTAGTTTGATCGCATCTTGAATGTTCCTAGAACTCCAGATATGATCAAAACAATTGACTCAAATTTCTGTCCAGTTTTTAAAAAAGGGTTTAACAAAATCAACCTCATTAATTAACCCTAATCCCTCTAATTACAAGCCCTAATTTATTTAATCATTAAAATATGATTAATATACTGTTTTTAATTAAACCCTAATCTAATCCATCATATTATCATAGAAACATTAAAAACATTTAATATGAAAAGGGTTAAGAAGGTTTTACTTTTGAATTAATAGAAGATGAAGAAAACCTAATTTTTGAGGAACCCTAATTGGCCACCATTGATGAATTTTGGCTAGAAGATGTTATGGAGGTTAAAAACCTGATTATTATGGTTATGAGTTGGGTTTGGTTAAGTCCTAAAGGCCCCCTAATCCCATTACAAGTCAATTGGGCCTGTTTTGGGCTTTTCCCTTCTTTCTTTCTTCTTTGGTGCGTCTAAACCGACCCAAACACCCCTAAATTCGTTTTTTTATTATTATTTAATATTATTTTATTAATATTACTTTAATTTTCCTTAATTTATTTCAGCTTCTAAAGCTTCCAAAACCACAAAACCGTAAAACTAGTCAAATTTACGCGTTTTACCGTAAAAGACGTAAAATATACACTTTTAAAAAAAATCTCAAATTTTGAAATAAACTTTATAACTAAGTCCTAAATGACTTAAAACCATCCCGAAAAATATTCATATGACTAATTACCTCATCCGCGACCTCTAAATGCTAAACCGTAAATCGTAAAAATACGATTTTCTATAGTACATATACGTATACTTAGAACCACCAAATAACACCATCTCACTTCATAGTCACTACCATGTGAACTCATGAACATGAAATCATCACACATCGTTTCATTCACAAGGTACCCCATACCGGAAAGGATATCCAAACCACAATCTATACACACCAATAAGCACATAAACACGTAAAGACACGCAACTAGAACAAAATAAAACTAAGTGACGAACCTCAAAACCAGGGTTGTCACATTGCTCCAGAGAACACAAATCAAGCAGACGATGCATTATCTGACAAAGACGAATTTATCAACCCATTATGTACACTGGTACACGAAACTGGAGAGTCTTCTACTCGCCATGTTGATCCGTCAAATATGCATACGTTTTATCAGCGACATCCTTCAACACATCATTGGACATGAGATCATCCTTTGGTTCACGTAATTGGGAACCCTTCACAGCCTGTTCGTACAAGACGACAACTAGCAACCGATGGCGATGTTTGTATGTTCGTACTCGCCGTGAGTTCAGCTGAACCGAAAAACATCAAAGAAGCCATGGCTGATCATGCTTGGATTGAATCGATGACGGATGAACTTCAACAATTTGAAAGACTTAAAGTCTGGGAACTTGTTGAAAGACCATACGATGTAATACCATTAAATCTTCGATGGATCTGGAAAAACAAGATGGATGAAGAGAACACGATCATCAAAAATAAATCTAGGCTAGTGGTTAAAGGGTATGGACAGAAAGAGGGTATTGATTTTGAAGAATCATTTGCACCAGTAGCTCGTTTGGAAGCGGTCAGGATTTTCCTTGCTTATGCTGCACATAAGGGATTCATTGTCTATCAAATGGAGGTAAAGACGGCGTTTCTTAACGGTCCTTTGAAGGAAGAAGTCTATGTCACGCAGCCGGAAGGATTCGTCAATCCTCATTATCCTGACAAGGTATATCGTCTCCACAAAGCACTTTATGGACTCAAGCAAGCTCCAAGGGCGTGGTACGACGAACTTTCGAAATTTCTGGTCTCCAAAGGTTTCTCAAAAGGTTCCATTGATTTAACTTTGTTCACTTATGCATATGGGGACGACATTTTGCTTGTGCAGATTTATGTTGATGACATTATTTTCGGGTCTACAAACCCAAAACTTTCAAAATGGTTTGAAAAAGTAATGCACAGCAGATTTGAAATGTCTATGATGGGCGAACTAAAATTCTTTCTAGGAATTCAAGTTCACCAATCCCCAAGTGGTATCTTCATTAACCAAGCTAAGTATTGTCAAGAGATAATCAAAAAGCATGGTATGACCTCATGTGACCCCGTTGGGACACCATTATCAACCACATCCCTAGATGCTGATTTGGAGGGATTACCCATTGATCAAACGAGATATCGTTCCATGATCGGGTCCCTCATGTACTTGACAGCAAGCAGACCTGATATTCATCATGCTACATGCTATTGTGCACGTTATCAAGCACGACCCACTGAAAAGCACCTCAAGGAGGTTAAACAGATCTTTCGGTACCTAAAGAATACCATTCATTTGGGACTCTGGTATCCGAGGGAAACTGGTTTCTTTCTAACGGCCTATTCAGATTCTGATCATGCAGGGTGTCTTGATACACGTAAAAGTACTTCTGGTGGTGCACAATTTCTAGGTCAAGATAAGCTTGTGGGATGGTCTTCAAATAAGCAGGATTGCACGTCACTTTCAGCAGCCGAAGCGGAGTATGTGTCTCTATCTGCGTGTTGTGCTCAAGTTCTTTGGATGAGAACACAACTCACGGATTATGGCTTCTACTTTGATAAAATACCTATGTACTGTGACTCAAAGTCCGCCATAGCCATCTCCTGCAATCCGGTACAGCATTCCCGCACGAAGCACATCGATGTCAGATACCACTTCATAAAGGAACAAGTTGAAAGAGGTATCGTTGAACTATACTTTGTTGGAACGGATTACCAATTAGCCGACTTGTTTACGAAAGCTCTGTCGAAAGATAGGTTTGAGTACCTCGTTAGGCAAATTGGTATGAGATGTTTGACTCCAGCAGACCTGGAGATTCTGGCAAAGGTGCCTGCTTAATTTATCTATCAAACATCTACCTGTAAATATCTTTAAAAAAGCAAAATACAAAAATATAAAACATATAAAAACAAAACACAAGATTAAAAATCTTTCAAAATCCAAAAATATTCTTCTCGACATGTCTTTCAGTATCGATAATATGGACGTACCTAGAAATGTCGCTCAATAACGACACGGGTGTGTACATAAAGCTCGAATGAAAGTTGTAAATATTTTTCAAAACATGTCATTTCTTCTTTTAATAAAGGAAGTTGTCTATTTTGGACAATATTTCCAAAAAACGGGTAGAGCAATCTATCACGGGTTGAGCTTGTCTCAAAACATTCAATGTTTTGAGCTCAACACTATGGCTTGTAATCACTTTCAGATTGCAACCCGGATCGATATTCACGGGGGAGTGTACGATTTAGTGCCCTTACCCTCAGCAAAAGAAGAGAAATCTTCTTACACTTGAGTGGATTCGTCAAGACATTCAAAGTCTATGAACTCAAGTTTATGCTTTAGAAAAACCTCTTCGGCAAAAAGAAATAGGATTTTTCAAAAAGCGTTGAACATAATATTTTCAAGAATTTTTCAATGATTATTCAAAATCTTTCAAAAATTGTGTGTTCAACAACTCCCATCCTCAAAAAGAGAAATGTGGATCACATCCTCACACTGACAATTCAATTGGATCAATTTTTGAGGGGGAGCTTTCAAAATTTCATGCTAAGTTTGACACATTGTTCTCCCGAAGATTTTCAAGACTATTTTTCAAAATTTATTTTAATCAAATTTGGTATCTCTAATATCAAAAGATTTTATATATTAGAGATAGGGGAGAAAATGTGATTAAAATGTGATCTATAGACTCAAGCACTTTAACTCTTACCCACATGTGCAAAATGTCTACTTAAATTCTTTCGCATTTTAATGCACATGTGAAGGGGGGGCTTTTCTAAAATGACAAAACTAGCAAGGTGTTAAATGTTTTCCAAACACTTTGTTAGAATTTAAAGTTGTTTTTCATGGTTATGATCAAATACCCACAACATCTTTAATTCACGACGTTATTGGTGTCAAAAGGGTGGTTAGGTTTAAGTCCTATGATCCAACCAGAACCGAAGGGATCTTCCCAGGGACAATCCAATAGATTATTAGAAGTCCTTAGGAAAGATGGAGTAGAATGGAACGTAGCTGAATGCCGACTAAGTACTGATGCTAGCACTGGCACAATCACAACAAGGTGCTAGTAATGATGTCTTGGTAAGCATTGAAGGGGTTGAAGAATGAAAAAGAAATGTAAGGATAAAGGGTGTAAAGAAATTAGCCCTCCACACAACTTAGGCAGAAACCGGGTCAACTCATCATGAAGACAAACTCATCATGGACCTAGTGATGTGAAGCACAACCCTTTCCTAGCTACTCAGACTTCTCTTAAAAGAATTTTGTTTTATTGTCACGGAGATCAACACGATTTCTATTGACTTTCTCACTCCGAGATAGTTGATATTGAATAGGTGGCATCTGCTCCAGCCTCCGACCACTAAAAGTGCACAAATAGAGTCTAGAGCCAAGAGATCAATCAAATCTCGTTAGGACACACGGATGAAGATCAAGAGAGTCCTACTCTATATCCTTGTGATATTGCTAGAACACTCAGAGTGATACTACTTAGTATTCACAATGACGAGTGGAAATCCTTCCAGTGTTAACATCAAACAGCACTGCGGTAGGTCATATGCAAGATTCTTTATGAATTGAACATGTGTAAAACTGAAAAGAAACAGTGGTTTGATTCTAAATTGATTCAAACTCGTTTCAGGTTTCTACGCAATATCTTTATAGTCTTGCCAGAACATTCAGAGTGATATTGATTAATATTCACAATGACGAATGGAAATCCTTCTAGCGTCAACATCAAACAGCGCTACGGTAGGTAACTTGCGAGATTCTTATGAATCAAGCTTGTGTCAACTGGAAAGCAACAATGGTAAGATTCTTAATGAATCAAACTTGTTCCGGGAATTTAAATTGACGACTTTAATCAAGCGGTTATTTATCCAATTGATTCACTCTTTATGTTCGCAGTCTTGCTTTGAGACGGTCGAGTAAAGAGAACGGCTAGTACAGCCGCGAAACCCTGTCAAGGAGATTCTTAATTGAATCTACCTGATCACAGGTATGATATTTAATATCGTATAACGGTCTTCACCGACCGGAGGTAAAACGCTACCGATTTAGGACGAATGTCAAAGCCATTCAGTCCATGTCTATGTTTTGTCTCGAGAAGGTGGTGTCACGGTGTACTCCGCAAAGTCAAAGATTCAAAACCACATACTCATGCCTAAAGACATATTCAACAATTAAGAGTGTGAGCATGTGGATGAAGACACAAGATTGCAAGATGGCAAAGACAAGTCAAGGATGATTTGAAGATCTCAAGATCAAAAGACAAAGTCGAAAGACAACGACAAAGGCTCAAAGATCACAGCATGAAGGAACAAGACTACAATTACACGTTCAAGACTCATTTATGGCGAGATTAGTAATCTCTAAAAATTTCCTAAATGACCAAGGTTTATGACCTCTCATTGGGGGAGATTGTTAGCCTCAAAATATTGAGTCAAACAAGAATGCTCGGTCATATGTTTATTATGTATCGTAAATTAGAACGTTGTAATAGGTAGTAGATTAGTCGTGTATAACGGGCTTAACTTTAAGCTAAGGTTCATTCATAAGTAACCAAAGCCCAAAAGGAAAGCCCGGCCCATGATCATATAGCCCATTAAGCTACATGTAAGCAAAGGCTATATAAACCCTTCCTAGCATGTTAGGAAGGGTATTGGTTCATTTTTATTCTCACTTCTCAATCTAATATTTCACAAGTTACAACCATTTCTCTCTACTTTCTCTCACTACTTTCTCTCTCTAGAATTTCATCTTCTTCATCTATTTTCTTTCTTAAATTCGTGATAGAATCATCATATATTAGGGACAACAGGTTAGGTTTTGAGTGTTGAGTTTACATCGTTCTTGCCTTCATTTTTGGACTAATAAATATCAAATAAAGTCAAATGAGCCTTTGGGTGAGTGACAAATAAAATCTAGAGATACAATTAGGAATAATAGGAGATTGAGTTTAACACAAATTACTTGTATGAATTGGTTTAATTTTGGGGCTTATGATTGACAATGATCTTGTTTTTGCACTTGGCATGGAAAGTGAAAAGTCGAGGACGATGAATCTATTTGAGTTTTATGATCCTTAAAGTTATTTTTCAAATAATGAAAGCAATACATTATGTCTTTGCAAAATAAAATGTCAAAAGTTTAATAAAAGTGTAGTTGTTGTTTTATTTTATCATTGCGTGAGGACACAGTAATTGCTTAGCAAGGGGGAGTTTGATATGAGTAATTTTACTCATATCATTTATATCAATAAACACACAATAAATGCATAAAACCAATGAAAATGGCTTTGTATATGCTTGTTTGTTGTTTCATGTGTGTAGGTACCGAAGATCGCGAAAATCAGCAAAAACCGGCACGAGTTTGAAGAAAAGATCGACAAAGCCAATATCAAGCTCGTTTTTAGCGGATTTAATCTTATATGAAGTTTAACGGGCTTGTGGGTCCCACAATTTGGGTATTGGGCCCAAAAGCCCAATATTGGAATGTGATTATTAGCTAAATGTCCAAAAGCCCAACAATGGCCCAATAGGGAAGATTATATGGACGGATGGAGTATTAACAATTACACAATTTGGGCTAAAAGCCCAAATAAAACACAAGTTTGGAACTTAATTTGCTTATCAGTCGAGATTTATGGGTCCAAGGCCCATAATAAAGGATGAGACGGTGGAAATCATATTTACTCATTTAACTTGGTCAACTTTCTACTCATATACCACACACCAAACGAAACGTTTATCCCACTTTTCCACCACACACATTATTTTTATTTTTGATATTTACTATGTACTTTCTCCTTCTTCCCCAAATTAACCTGTAAAATTACTATTCCCTTAAAACCCTAATTCACTAAATCTCAAATAAATTGGGGGTTATATCTCACTCGTGTGATTCACATGAGTTGGGAATTAATTCCCCCTTAATTCGGACCTAGAAGATGGAGGTGTGCAAGAGACGTGGCAAAGATTCATTGGCTGTGACAGAAAAATTCTCCCCTCCACCAATAAGAAAGAGTCAAATCAGCCTCAAAGAAGCACAAGTAGCACAACGGATTGCCACGTTGGCAATCCGTGTGACTATTGACTCATCACAGCCGTATGATCAAAACAGAAAAGAGAGAGAAGATAGAAGAGATGATCTAAGGGCCACAATCGATTCTTCCTCAACAACCCAAACCTCTACCTCAGCTATAAATACCCTAGTAAATCATCCCTTTCTTTCTGTTAAAGTTATTATGTCAATTTGGTTATAGGATTAGTGTAATTTTAATTTTTCAAGTATTGTAATGATTTAAATGATTTAATAAAAGTTCTAATTTTTTGTTTAAATCTCTTTGAATATCGTGATCTATATTTCTGTTTAAATTTTATACTAATCTCTTCTATAATAAATTGATATTATTGCGTGGTTTTAATAATAAATTGATATTTCTTTCTTTACAGTTATAATGCTAGTTTTTAGTCAATAGTTGTAATTTTCTTTTATTAAAGTTGTAATGAATATTTGATTTAATAAAATTTTGATTTTAGGTTTCATAATCTCTTTAATTTACGTTTTGTTATTATGTTTAAATATTTGCAATATTGAATCTGAAAACTTGTTATAACCGATAATTACTCATTTAAGCTTAATCTATTGCTTTAGTGAGTTATTGAGTAAGAAAGAGGGAATCACACTTTACCCTACTGGTAAAGTGAAAGTATAGTTAAAATAAGCTGCTGGTTCGAGGTCTTACTGCTGGTTCGTGATGGTCCATGGTTCGAGATCTAGTTCTTATTAATGGTGGTTCGTGGGTCATGGTTCGATTAAGTAAAAGGCGTTTAGGTTGTAGTTAGATATAAGGTAGCTCAGCGCTCACCTTTGTCTTAATGGTTATCTTCAACACATGGTTAGGCTTGCTTTATATTATTTTGCATTTTTTTTATTATCTGCTAGTATAAATTTGTAGTTTATGCTTGATTGAGTTGCTTTTATTGTGCGAATGGTTATTTGTGAATGTGGAACTGGTATTGCAGTTATGAGGAGTTGAATAATGTGCTTTTGAGGTTTACTATTGTTGAATGAGTATAGATATGTTTTGTTATATTTTTGGAAGATCATTGATAAGTCTGCTCATAATAATAATCTGTAATATGGATCTGCTTGAGTTTGGATTATAATATTTTGGATATATTTCAGTTTATGATTTAGGTCTGTTTGCTTTTGATCTAAATTTGTTGGATTGTGACTGTGTAGGAATAAGCAGTTAGTAATATTAAAAGCTGTAGGATTTGTTGCGGATATGTTTTAGTTTGTTTTGGAAGAAGATTAGGCTTGGAATCTGATATTTGTTCAGTTGTAGTAGTTTCTGATTTGTAAGAGATCATTATCTATTGAATTAATGAGCTTGCATAAGGGTTTATGAACTATGTTTGTAGTTAATCTTTAACTACTTGTTACTGAGTATAAGTTTATATGTGTGATTGTATTTGATTAAGTGCTGCATTTTTAGTCTTAATATTTTGCTTGAGTGTCTTGCTGTTAGAAGGGGCTGTAGAGTTTAACTTAAGATTGCTGATTTTTAGAGTTGACATATAAGTTTTGTGTTACTGATTATTCGAATTTTAAAAAGTGAAGTTTGGGTTGACTGTTATCTTTGTTTTATTTTGGTTTGTATGAAGTTACTGCATAATGCTCATTTAGTATTTACTGTATGTTTGAAAGTTTTATATTATACTCAATAATTGAAAAATTAATTTACTGTTTCAAGAGAAAAATCAATACCAAAAAAATTGTCCTATACAGGTCTCGACCTCGAGACCTCTCGTTCAATGACCCAACGCCTTGTCCAACTGGGCTAGGCACTCTGTTTTGTTTATAACTATCTCGTCAGTTTTATATTTCTACATTTTAGAGTGTAATTTTTGTCTATTAGACGTTTTTTTTTACATTTGATTTAAAAAGTTTACTTTAAAAGTTATAATTACTTCTAAACAATAAATTATGTATTTTAATTTAATAGAAATTATAAGTTTAAAAAAATAAAAAAATAAAAAAATAAAAAAATAAATAATATGTTTATTTAATTTTATGATTTTAATTAGTTATAAAAATTTGTAGATTTAAATTAAATTAGTTTTAAATAAAAATAGCTTTTTAAATAGATTTTGTCTTATAAAAAGTAAAAGTGAAGTTAGATGGGATTAATTAGTTTATAGATTTTAAATAGTTTATTTTCTAAAATAGATTTTTAAATAGTTTAAATTTTTAAATTACTCTTATTTTAAGGTAGTTGTTTTTAGATTAAATTAATATATTTTGGGTTTACGATTCATGCACTTTAGGTTAAAAATTAGTAGAATTAATTTAGTTAAAAACCGGAACCAATTCGAATCAATTGTCCAAATCGATTCAAAACGTCTCAAATTCATAAGATCTTCGTGTACAACGAACTTGGTTCAACAACGTGTTTAATTGAATTCGTCTTTGGTAATTTTAGTCTATTACTTTTTCCTAAAGGTAATTTTCTAATTTACCCTATAACGTATCTTAATTATCACATATACTATCCACATCACGATCACATCAACACCAATTGCCACTTTTGGAAACTTATTACAAACCATAACCTTATATTTAAATATTTCGAGACCTCAAGGACCAAAAGTGTCATTTTGGAAACTTATTACAAGCCCTAACTTTATATTTGGACATTTTGAGACTTCAAGGACGATTAGTGTCATTTTGAAAACTTAAAACAAACCCTAACCCTTATTTAATTATTTCCGAGATATAGGGGGTGTTTTGTCATTTCCCCAAAGTTTTATAAGCCCTAGGGGCGTTTTTGAAAATAAATTAAACGGACAAGGACTAACGACGCGATATACTTAACGAACGAAACCTTAAAGGTTATTTTTGGTAAATTGTTATACTAACGAGGACTCAAGTGTAAATTTAAGTTAATTAAAAATATTAATAAATCATTTTATTGATGAATTAACTTGGTCATTCGGATAATTAGATAAATTACTAAGTTTGTTCGCGAAACCTTATAAACTGACAAGTCCCGTTAATTATATTCTTGAAGCCTTACGAAAATTTATTAGTATTTCATTTTCTTACTATAAATTAAATGAAATAGAAATATATTTATTTAATTTATTACCCATTTTACTAGACAATTTATATAAATTTTTAGAAACTAAAAATATATGTATTTACATTTCACTATAAGTGTAAACACTTAAACAATCGTAATAGCTTACTAATTCGTGATCATGCATTTTCAACCATACATTCATCATGCATTGTTATTTTGCATTTACTAAGGCACTTAAAATTACTTAGGTAATTTCTCCAGTTCGTGATCATACTGTGCCCGTTTATTCAGTGACATCATCCCTGCATCATTATCACTGAGGTAAGTTCATGGCCCCATCTTTACTATTTTATAACTGGGGAAGAAAACATACAAAAACTATATATATTTAAATATGCAAACACGCACTGATAACAACAACAATTTATTGCCTATTGTTTGCTCATATCCGTGGACTATAATAGTTAATAGTGTAGCGCGAAATGTATGAATAGATCTATTCGGGTATTGACAACACCCGGCCTGCGTGACTTGCTATCACGAAACGCTTAGGCCAAGCAACGGGTTTATTTCATTGTAGGACTGAGGCAACATCATCAGGATAGACCCAAATGGGCGTACTGAGCATCATTTGTCTAGCTTCTATTACAGGGCAGTAGGAACTACTATAGTACTGGGTTGTGATTATCCTACTATGATCGTGGTGATATGAGTGATTTTACTCATATCATTTGTATCTTAAAATGAGCTTAAACTGCATAAATACCATGAATATGGCAATGTATACGTTTGTTTTGTTGTTTGATGTGTGTAGGTACCAAATTCAAGAAAACCGACAAAAACCGACACAAGTTTGAAGAAAAGATCGTTAAAGCCAAAGACAAGCTCGATTCTAGTGGATTTTATCTTTATGGAGGATTTTGGGCCAAGTGGGACCCACTTTTGGTAAATGGGCCTAAAATCCCATTTAAGGAAATCCTTTATTTACTTTTGGTTTTATACTTGAAATAAAAGCCCAAATCAGATTTATTTGGACGGATGGGTAAGCTTTTGCTTGGGCCAAAAGCCCATACTAATCTCACAAAACAATAAATAAAACGTGAACTGTGTTAAGCAAAAGTAAAAGTAATAAACGTTTTTCTTGGTCAAACTTTATCTTTCACCACACAAATTCATTCGATACAAACAAATCACAATTCCTTTCTCTCTTTCTCACCTCATCACCAAACCAGACATCACCCCAACCCTAGTTAATCAAATAAATAACTTTTGGGGCTATTTCAAGCAAGTGAATCACACGAGTGGGGAATTAATTCCCCACTTTTTCGGAGGGAAGATGGTGCTGATATCCATCACACATGGCAACGAGTCTCGTCACAACTAGCTTGTGATTGGTTGATTCTCTGAAGACCAATTATTGAACCAATGATTGCCTGCCAAGTAAGCATCAAAGAAACACAAGAAGCACAAGGATTGCCACTCTGGCAATCCGAGTGAAAGGAACTGATTTTCAGCTGTTGGATGAAAACAGAATAGAGAGATGAAGAATAGATGGCTATGATTTAATCTTCATCAACAACTTACCCTCTCGGGTTCCCTATAAAAAACCCCTTATTTTCATTGTAATGGGTATCCCTTTTTCTTTTCCTAGTGTTATAATAATAGTGTAGTTTTAGATTAATTTTGTATTATCTTTCTTATTGTAATTTCTGATTTGAATTAATAAAAAGTTTAATTTTCAGAATCTATTTTACTTGATAACCTGCATTTATAATTTTCTATTTACTTGCAAATCTGTTTTTATAAACATTAATATTATAACTGTGAATTAATATTTGATAAGCTTTTACCATAGCTTATGAAAATATTTGGAAAAGAATTGGGAGAATGTTTATCTATTGATAAACATCTAAAAAAAAGAAACTGCTAGTCGAGTTTCATTGAGATTGCGAGGGTTTTGGTTCGTGACTAGTTAGTAGTTCAAGATATTTGATTATTATGGTTAGAGTTCTATTGGCGGATTTGGTGTTGTTTAGAGTTTAAAGGAGGCTCAGCGCCTACCCTCACATCAACGGTTTCTTCATAAGACTGGTTAAGCTCAGTTTCTTTTATAAAGTTAGCATAATTAGAATTTTTTATTTATCCTGTTATATGTGAATCTGCTTTACTGCTTTGTTTGGGTTTATGATTTTTAATTTTGGAGACTGATTGTTGAGATCTTAGGAAAAATTGTTGTACGTTCATTGTTGATGCTGCTGTTTTGTTTGTTCTGCTTACGTGGACTTATTAGTCAATTTATTGTTTTAAATCTGCTTATGTTGCTTTCGTTAATTGGACTGATGTTGTGAAATTGTAATAATTGCTGGAAGTAGCTTGGATTAAAAGGGTCTTGCTGTTATGCAATTTACACGTTTGCAATATTGAACGTTTGTGTTGATAATAGGATTTACCAGCTAGCTGTTTTAAATTTCGATTTCATGTTGTTGATGTTATGTTTAATTGTTGAGATGATGTTTGTTCCTAGCTGTAATTTTGCATATTGTTCGTCTTGTTGCTATAGCATAATTTTCAAGGGATATAGTTTTGCATAGCTGGTATTATAGTAGTTTTTTTGAGAATCTATTTTTGTTGCCTACATTACTGCTCGAATAGAGGCTGTTTGGGAGTATGGTTAGTGAATCTTGTATCCGTAAGCTGCTGCAACTTTTGGTTCTCGTTGCCTTTATAAGTTTTGTTTTGCTGGAATGATCAGTAGGTGAATGTTTTAGTGAGACTAATTTTATTCATGTTTACTGATAGATTGTATGTTCAGTTCTTTACTGTACTGTTTAATTTGAGTTTTCTGATTTATGGATGTGTCTCTTTAATATGTAATTATGTTGATGCCATTAGTGCTGCGTTTTGATTTTAGATCTTGACTGTTTGTAGTTTACTGGTAAGATTTAAGTTTTTTTTTTAAAAAAATTAGTTACTGTATGATCATAATACCATCTATTGCCTTTATTTGAATATGTTATGTATTTAGTGTTTAAATAATATACTTGTTTGATTAAGTCTACTGTGACTGTTATGGAATTCTTTACTATATTCTTGCAAAATTAATATTTCGTATCAAAAATAAATAATTCGCAAAATAGTGTCCATAGTAGGACTCGAACCCTTGACCTCAAGGGTGTGCACCAGTGTGTTTTCCATCTATGCTAGCAGCCTGTTTGAGTTTTAATACTATCCCTTTAATTAATACAGCTTCATTAAAGTCAACTGTCAGATTTTTAAATAGTTAAATACAAGTTTTCACTTAACTAAAGTTTAATTAATAGTTTTAAAATATTTACTTTTATAAAGTTTTTAAATAATAAACAAATAAAAACAAAATAAAAATGTTTTATTAATTTTAGGAATTTTAAATTAGTTATTAAAAATTAGTTTTAAAATAATTAGATTTTAATTAGATTAAATTGGTTTTAAATAAATAGAATTTGTTTAGTTTAAAAGTAAAAAGTTAATTTTTAAATAGAATTGATAATTTTTAATTAGTTTTAATAAAGTTTTAAATTAGTTTTAATAAAGTTTTTTTTTAACGATTCATGCACTTTAAGATAAAATTAGGTTTTAAATTTGTAGAATTTAATTTTAGTTAAAAACCGAAACAAATTCAAATCAAATGTCCAAATCAAAGCAAAACGTCTCAAATTCACTCGATCTTCGTGTACAACGAACTTGGTTCATCCACGTATTTAATTGAATCCGTCTTTGGTAATTTTAGTCTATTACTTTTTCCTAAAGGTAATTTTCTAATTTACCCTATAACGTATCTAATTATCACATATACTATCCACGACACATCAAAAAATTTGGCGCCGCTGCCGGGGATCTTGTGTACGATTCGTTTTCGTGGAGATTTGTTGATCGTTGATTAGAAGACCCTTTCCGTCCTCGAAAAGTTTTGATTGATTTATGAAAAATACCAAAAATAATCTTCTTAATTCTCTATCATATTTAATTCTTTTTCTCCTCACCCTCCAATTTTTAATTCTTCCATGAATTCCTTCGTCAATTGTGAAGGGTGTGGAGAACCGTTATATGGTCTTTTACCAGGTCGGTGGTGTACGTGTGAGCGTTGTGGAAATGATTTACGTCACGATATACGAGTTGGATTTTGTCCTTTTTGTGATGATAATACTTCATGTGGAAATCCGAATTTTTCGAATAATTCTCTTGATTTTTACCCACCTCCACACCCCACATACGAGACACCCTCGTGTGAGTTTTATGGAAATGATTCTCATTTAGGAATTAACTGTTCGCATCGATTCTCACTTAATTACGAGCAAGAACCGAGCTACAATCAAAACTTTAATGATAATTGTTATCCACAAGATTTACCGAGTTTATAACAACAACATCCTTGTTGTGAGTATTGTGGAGGTCCTCATGAGAGTTTTTGTTGTCAACCGAGAGATCAAAATTTTTGTGAACCCAATCCTTGCTATAATTCTATTCCTTCCGGTTTTGACCAATCTCCACAATATTCTTTCGATATTGAACGACTTGAAACGATGTTCCAACAAATAACGAATCAAAGAAATGTTGAAATTGTTGAAAAGAGCATTGAAGATATGTTGTTAGAAAAGAGACAAATCAATCAAGAGATTAACGATATAACTAATGATTTGGGAAGTCGAAGATTCCATGGAGAAATAATTGATGAGGGATTTAAAAGAGAATGTGAAATAAGGATTAGACAACTTTCGCAAGATTATAATGGATTAAGCATTGAGATTCGAGAGAAAGAACGAGCTCAAGCAGAAGCAAGATGTCTTGCTAATCGTGAACTCGAGCGTTCTCTTCTTTTGGATGATGACGAGGAGAGTACTATTTCTTTGCGAGATCTTACTGCTCTACATCCTTCGTCTAGTGCAATCGTGCTTCCTTTTCATATCTTGCCGGCTAAGGAGCCCGAGGATTCACTGATGAGACTGCAATGATACATAGTCTCATCGTCCAAATCGGGCTTAAAACGCTTAAAATATCATCAAAATACCCCTATATATGCTTGTATTTGTGTCTTGTGTATTTTAGGTACGGATATCGTGAAATCAACAAATGATCACAAGAATGAAGCAATAACGAACACGGGAAATGAAGTCGCACAAAGAACCGGGCCCAAATCATGGATTTTCCAAAATGACCCTGAAGTTTTGAAGAATGGCAACATTGGTCCCTCATCTTTGAAGATTTGGCAAAGAAAGACCTTGAAGAAATTATCATTTGGCAAGAAAGGTCCTCAATGTTTGAAGATATTACATAAACAGCCCTTGGATAATGCATTAATTGCAATATTAGTCCTTATTTAAGGTTTGAAACTAATATGTGCCAAAAATGACAAGTACTTGAAACTTGTTACAAAGGAATATGGGATATATTGCTGGTAGACTTTGTTTGAAGAGTATTTGGAAAGTGGGGGATCACTTTTGCCCAGACATACAAACTCCCCACCACCACTCTCACGCTGACACCTCATCAACCCACCCCACTCCACCAATTAACACCCTCCAACTCACCCTCTAGCTCCACGTCACCCACCACAGGTTTATTTAAATAAACCTGGTCAAAAGCACCAGTCAAACCCCTCTTAATTTCCCTCTAAAACACAAATTTAAATCCTAAATACCCCCAATTCGGATTAAACTTCACCTGCTAATCTACCTCAACCCCATAAACCCTAATTTCCTACACCCCTTAATTCAAAGGGGTTTTCCATAATTTTCTCCAGATTACTGATTAACCCCACCCCAAACCTTTCCCACTCACAAACAATATCAACCCGTGACTCAAATGGGCCCCCCGTCCCTCCCCTGCTTCTCCCAAAATAGTAAAATGGGAATCCTCAGTCCATCCAACGACTATGATTCAATTTCTTTATCCCAATGTCTCTCAAACATGCTGGCACATCACTCTCCAAGCAAGAATCACGTGAAGATCAAGTTGACCAATATTCAAGATTATTTTCAAAGGGCTTTTTAGGAATTAGCATGTTTAGGGTTTTCTTTTCTAGAATTTTCTATTCACTAGTATAAATACAGGCAACATGTGCCTTGTATTATTGTTCCAGAATTTTTGTAGAATTTTAAATATTAATGAAAATGAATTTTAATCTTTTACAATAATCTGAGTTCCAATTGTTCTACCTTATTTGTTTAAGTAATATTTCTTGTTTGAAAGTATTTTTGGGTGAAAAAGTTCTCATTTTTATCAAAAAGTTTCAAGAAATCCGTTTGGAAACCAATCTTTCTTAGAAGCTAAAAGAGATAAGCTAGCTTAATCAATAAGCTAGTCTTATACTCTTATAAGCTTTGTTAATCCAGGTCTCTTTCTTGACTTGTTTGATCTTAGCAGGAGTGCAAATTTTGCATATTGGATGTGGTGACCTTTTCTTGGACTCGTCATCATCATCTCTTATCCATACCAACAAGCCCCTTCTGAAAATGATCAGCTCAAGCCCGAGCTTGATGGAAAAGGCACAAGCAGCCTTTGTGATCCCTGGATGTAGGGTCACAAGGTAAGGAATTGTGGTTTTCTATACTTGCTTAAATATATTTTTGAGAAATGATGATTTAGAGTAGTAGGTTGTTGGATGCTACGTCAAATGCTAGATATTGTTCACTTGTTAGTTTAAAACAGGTTAGGATAGGTTAGATTGGGGTTAAAAGCTATACAATACCATCTTACTTAGCAAAATGTACCAACTTTAAACACTTACAATTTAATCGCTAGACATTACCAATAAACTTTCAAATTGATTATACACTTTACCAATATGACCCTAAAATGACAATATTACCCTTGTCTTCTTTTACATAATTACAAATAATGCCACATTCACTCTTTCTCACACCATAATCATTAAACGTAGTAGCTAAAGGATGAGGAGCCAAACCCACAATCGTAAAAAAACCGATGAAAATTTACTGACGAAAACGTAAATTTATTACTTTTGTTTTACATTTTTCATCGATTTTTTTACGTTTTCATCAGTAAATTTACGTTTTCAACAGAAAATTTACGTTTTCGTCTGTAAATATACGTTTTAGTCAGAAAATTTACGTTTTTCGTCAGTACATTTACGTTTTCGTCAGTAAATTTACGTTTTCGCCAAAAAATTTACGTTTTCGTCAGAAAATTTACGTTTTCGTCAAAAAATTCACGTTTTTCGTCAGT
This sequence comes from Glebionis coronaria, assembly GCA_025667525.1. Lineage (NCBI taxonomy): Eukaryota > Viridiplantae > Streptophyta > Magnoliopsida > Asterales > Asteraceae > Glebionis > Glebionis coronaria. The sequence goes on from CM046876.1 coordinate 355,135,286, forward strand.
ACATTTACGAAAACGTAAATTTACTGACGAAAACGTAAATATACTGACGAAAACGTAAATTTACTGACGAAAACGTAAATTTACTGACGAAAACGTAAATTTTCTGACGAATACGTAAATTTACTAACGAAAACGTAAATTTTCTGACGAAAACGTAAATTTACTGACGAAAACGTAAATTTACTGACGAAAACGAAAATTTTCTGTCGAAAACGTAAATTTACTGACGAAAACGTAAATTTACTGACTAAAACGTAAATATACTGACGAAAACGTAAATTTACTGACGAAAACGTAAATTTTTTGACGAAAGCGTAAATTAATTGAGGAAAACGTAAATTTTCTAATGAATACGTAAATTTACTGACGAAAACGTAAATTTTCTGACGAAAACATAAATTTACTGACGAAAACGTAAATTTACTGACGAAAACGTAAATTTTCTGACGAAAACGTAAAATTACTGACGAAAACGTAAATTTTCTGACGAATACGTAAATTTACTGACGAAAACGTAAATTTACTAACGAATACGTAAATTTACTGACGAAAACGTAAATTTACTGACGAAAATTTACGTAATTATGTAAAAAAAGAAACTAACCTTTTTGGTGGAATGGGTTGAAAATGCCACCTCTAGTAATTATGTAAAAAAAGAAAAAGGGTAATATCGTCATTTTAGGGTCATATTGGTAAAGTCAATAATCAATTTGAAAGTTCATTGGTAATGTCTAGCGATTAAATTGTAAGTGTTTAAAGTCGGTACATTTTGATAAGTACGATGGTATTGTATAGTTTTTACCCTTAGATTGGATTTGGTGCAAGTTTGGTTACAAGTTCTTTGTTAATTTTCAATTTTCTGATTTAAAGGGGTGTTTGGATTCAGGTTTTATAAATAGTTTGTGAGATGCAAATGTTTTGAAATCAGTTTAAATACACTCCTCTTATTAGTTTTGTGTACTATCAGTTTAGTGTGTTGGATTTGGTAGGTTTTTGAAAGAAGTTGCATGCACAAGTCTTGAAAAATCAGTAGAGCGTTTAAATGCCTTGATTTTTGTGAATTAGACATACACATCTTGGAGCTTGATAGGAATTAGGGTAGGTTAGTACTCGAGTTTGATTTGGGTAAGCTAGGGAGCAAATTGAGTGAGTTTTGGCCAACCAAAACTCACCCAATTGCACTTTGCATCAGCAAACAAACCAACAGCCCCCTAGTCTTGATACAGTGACTGTCATAGGGGTTTTTCTGCTTGAATTTGTTAAGTGAGTTAGTGTTTTTAGCTTTTATTTGACTTCCCACAAGCCAACTGGTTGTGGGGGTGCCTTTGTTTGCCCACAAAACCAATTAACCAAGCAGATACAAGCTAAAAAGTCCACAGACCCGTTTTTCTGTGAAGACAGTGGGAACTGAGTTCCCACTGGTAGTGTTAGCAGTTCCCACTGCCAAGCTACTGGACAAAACAAAGTCACATGTCACTTTCATAATCTGAGTTTTTCGTCTTTTGTGAACTTTTTTAGGATATAGAACTTGATTTTTGTTTTGTTATTTTTCTTATTTAATTTGTGATTTTTCTGTTTAGTTAAATTTTTAGTTACTGTTCATTTTCATTTTTTTAGATTTAATAGCATTTTAAATTACTTTTTAATTGACTGTTTTTTGTCTTTTAGTGTAAAAGTTTAATATTTTTCAGTTTTAAAAATTTTCTTATATCTAGAAAAATATTTTAAGACTTTTAGTTCAAAAACATTTTACTGTTCACTTTTTTAATTAATTTTTAGATTTTATTTAGTTTAATTAGGGTATTAATTGTATACTGTTTTGTCTTTTAGTGAAAAATATTTAATTTTTCAAACTTTTTTCATTTTTCTACTGTTCATTAGTGTAATTTAGGATTTTTAAAATAGTCAAATAATTTTTAGCATTATTTTATTATTTTTAATCATTATTTTAGTTTAAAAATAGTTTTTAGAGTTTTAAAAATAGAAAAATAGTATTTAAAATTTAGGAAAAATACTTTTTAGTTTTTAAATAATATAACTAAGTTATTTGTTCAATAAAATAATATTTTGGGCTTTTTCTTAATTATATTTAATTTTTGGGCTTTATTTAGCATTAAAAATTGAATATTTAATTAATAAAAGGTTTAAAAATTTATTTATTAGATTTTTATTCTTATTTATATTATTTTAGACTTAGTTTTCATTTTTAATTTGTTTTTTAGTTAAAATTTTTTAATTTTTCACGTTTTACGTATTTACGTTCGCGTTTTACGTCACTCGTCGTAGTTTAGTTGTAGTCGTACCTCGTCTTTATTTTTCTTTCTTTTCTTATCCAAAAACGTCACTACCCCAAACTTTGTTATTTATTTTTGGCATCTAATGCACACACCTCCTCGAGAACGAACCCGCATTTATTCGATTCGTCGTTTTTCCTAAATCGTCGAGTTTAATACTTGCTCATTATACGCTCTTTTTCCTAAAAGACGTATTTCTACGACTATCAAAATGGCGCCGCCACCGGGGAGGTGTTTTTAGTGTGCCATTATTAGTATCGTGTTTGTGTGAGTGGTGCGTTTTTGCTTTTCAAATTTTGGAAAGCGTGAATATCGTACATACTCATTTTTGTTATTTTTCCTTATTATATTATAGTATCCAAATAAATTGTGTTTAATTTTCCTAAATTAAACACGCAACAATCATTTTACTATATTGTAGATATATTTGTTTTCGTTTTTATTGTGAATATATTACTATATTGTACTTACGTAGAACAATAAATATACAAGTACTCCAAAAGCGTGAAAACGCAACCTTGATTCGGGATTTCATCACTCGATTATTGTATTCGAATCCAAAGTAAAAGTTTAAAGGCAAAATAGATAAATACTTTCGTGAGACTTAATTTTAATTAACACAAATTATAAGGTGGGTATAAGGCGGTTGTATTTCACGACCTAAAGGGAAAAAGGCTCTTAAGTGCTTAGCGCCGCCTCGTTTCCCCCGCTTGCTTGTGCGTGTTTTGAGAAAAAGGGCTAATCGAGGGTTTGCCAACCAAAGTATTATCTACGTATATATTTGCTTGTTTTCAAGATTAAACCCTCTTGAACGTTTTGGTGTTCCACCAACGTTCTAAAGTCATCGAATGCGTTCACTTCACGTGATCGTTTTCATTCCTTGAGGCTCCTTTTATCGAGAAAGTCGATTCGAGGAGAGATTTATAGATTTGAGTCTACGTAATACAACAAAAATCGAAAAAAATTAAAAACAATCAAAAATCAAAAATATTCTTCTTACCCTTATCCATTAATTCTATTTCTAACCCTCTAGTGTTTAATTCTCGTAACACCGTTCTCGTTGCATCATGTCAAACAATGGTGGATACTATTCGTGTCCATATTGTGGAGGCCCGCCCGATGGTGCCAATTGTTTTTATTGTGAGGTTATTGGAGGTCGAGGGGGTTATATCTATAACCCCTGTAACACCCCACTTGGATAAGTGGACCGTTACGTGTATTTATGGCGTGTCATCAAAGCATAAAGTAAATGTACTAAAACATTAAATGACCATAACGGAAATACCGGAATCAAACTTCGGTAATCCAACCTAAGCTCAAAACATGAAAAATAAAATACTGAAAGAAAGGACTAAACAATGTCCAAATAAGCAGAATAATGTAAGTGCATAAAATATGAAGTCTGGATAGCTTCCATCCCAAATGCACGTGCTCTTAGAATCCTAAAAGCGTCCTGGTGTACCTGCCGTTAGAACATGAAAGGAACTACGGCTGAGCATAACGCTCAGTGAACGGATATAAAACATGATAAGAATATACTAAATGAAACAGGCGATAGAATACTGAAGCTGTAAGAATGATATGTAACATGTGGTAGGACTCTGCATAAAATCTGAGAAACCTAGTTCGTATATACTGATACTGAAATATAACTATTAATTCTGAAAACATGCATTTACTGTATTTTATTTGCCAGAGCTTATATAGGTCACGTGCTGTAACAACCGTGCATGAATAACTGGAGGGGTGACCTCATCATGCTATAGAGGGGTGACCTCTAAATAACTATGCTGGGTGGAGGGATCAGCTCCAATGTGAAGGATGTAGAGCACACACCACATTCACCCTGATAACTTGTAACACATATAAGCCTAGGATGCATCCATACGCCCCACTAATAATACTGATAAAATGGCCAAGCTGAGCTGAGTGGGACGATGCAGGATATCACTCTCCTGCATGTGAGTCACGACACCGGTGCCTCTAGTGCCGTGGTTACGGTACCTCCGTAACTAGTACATAAACCGGTCGTGCTTGTATATAATGCTCAGGCAATTTATTTAGTTATTAACATGATTACTGATAAACTTAAACATATACTGGGGAAAAACATTTGGCTGAAGACGGGGAATCCTAATCATGCATAGAAAGGAAGTCCTTACTGAAAGGACGGGAAATCCGTACCTCGTGTCCAGTAATGAAATAAGAATGAAAACTGAAGGATCGACTCTGACTTCACGAATACTACAAAAATAATATACGGAAATAAGTCGTCTGATTACTGTTTGCTGTTACTGATTATTATGTTCTTAGTTTAATTTATTTTATTCTTGTATTACTGTTTATATATAATCTGATTATATCTGATAGTCTGGTGTATTTCTGCTAAATCTGACCGTTCTAAAATGTTTACTAATTAGTATATATCCTGTATTTCTAGTTACTTTGCATTACACTGTGTTCTGTTATTTACGATATTACTATAATTAATAACCTGTTATAAATAGAAGGTTTCTGAAATAGAAGGTATCCTAAAATAGAACGTTTCTAAAATAAATGGTTTCATAAATAATTAACTCATTTAATTAAGCTCATACGTTTTTAATAAATAAAGCAAGTTAAATCATTAATAATTTAATTTACTAATTAAATTAATAAAAGCAATTACCGTTTTGCTAAAATTACGATATGTAGCTTAATTTGTAAAATGATTTAAATGTTAAAAAAAATAAATCCCTTGTTTCATTTCTTTTCAAACGCGCACCCGAACCCGAGTCAAAGTCTTCCCGAGACACTAAGTCTCGGGTCAGCCTAAAGCCGAGGCCCAACAGCCCTTGGTTGTGGCCCAACAGCAGTTCCCACTGCTTTGTTTCCCACTGTTAGCCCAATGTTCCCCTGCCTAGTATTCGGTTCCCACTGCCAGTACATAGTTCCCACTGCTAGTAATCCCAAACACCCCCTTTCTGCTAGTTACACCCAAACACCCCTGCTGTCTTATTTTACCCGCTGTTATTAGATCCAAACACCCCCTGCTGATGCAAAACGTCCCCCCCCCCCCCCCTTGGTGGGTTTGTGTCTCGGCTGACAGAAATGGCCACCACCGAAACCGACCTGGTGGTCACGGCTGGGCAACACCCCTTTATTAATTTAATTCTGTTTTTATTAAGCCACGAGTTCTTGATGTGAGTTCCATGACTCACGATTTTATAAAAGAAAAGAGAAGAGATGTTTACCTTTTCCGATAGTATGGAATGACTAACGAACATGTAAGCCTAGCCGATTGCAAGATCACGTTTTTCTTTTTTTGTATTCTTATTTCTGGCCGGCGGCAGTCAAAAGAAAGACACCAAAACCCTAGTTCTGTCCCTTTTTTTTTGTTATGTCTGATTGTGAAAGGGATAAAACCCGCGTCCTCTTTTTTTTTAAATGGGCTTGGCCCAAGTTTTCTTCCTTGTTTTTTTAAAACCAAAAACCCGGCCATGGGCCTTTTTCTTTCTTTCTCTTTTTTTTTTTAAAGTAGCCGGCCAAAATTTTATTCATATAGTTTCATTCATTTTTTTTTATTTCGTACGCTTTCATTTGATTCTCGTGTTTTATTTCCGTATGCTAGATAATAGAATTATAATTTATTTAACATCTAAAATGCGTATTTAATATTATCATTTTAAATACGGGTTTTACAATTCTTCCCCTCTAAAAAAAATAGTTCGTCCCCGAATTAAGGATACGACTGTACTGGGTTTTACAATTCTTCCCCTCTAAAAGGAAAAATTCGTCCTCGAATTAAAGATAATAAGCTGGTGAAGTTATAAGAACTGAAAGAACACGTAGACCGAAAAGACAATTAAGCTGAAGGATAAATTGTCTTCTAATTAAGACATAATGTTGCTGATAGGTATAAACCTGACATGACTGAAATGATCATGTAACGAGACATGGCTGAAGAGAACATGGAACGTGACATGACTGAAAGAACATAACTGAATTTATTGAAGAAAATAATGAGAGGTCCAGATGGACTCCTTCGTTTCGAGTGGCCTCCCGCTCGAAACGATTCCTTCAAAGGTCTAACATAATAAATAAAATCTTGATCCATGATGACCCTGTCCTGATGATGCTGAATAGCTTCTGGTTCCATATTTAAGATGGACTTTCTGAATCTGATAGACTGAATAACTATAGCATGTATGATACATGAAACGATGCGGGTAAATATTCTGAAAAGATAACATTTATAACTCTGAGCAAGCTGCTGAAATATATAGGGATGAACTATGTGAATAATTGTGAACGTGCTACGTGAGCAATTGTGAACGTGGTTCACGATTATATGAGGAATGATGGGCATGGAATATATTGTGCTGATGATACATGAAACATACTGTAAACGTGATGCTAGGACATATCATGAACATATGCTGACTGAGGAAAGAATGAAAAACGATATGGCATGAGACGTGAAACGTCTGCCTGGGTATGAAGAAGCTCTGCTAACTTGAGTCTGGTTTCTTAAGTTTTATGTATCCGTATTCGGTACTAAACCGTGAAACGTGTATTGCGAATGGCACACGAACTTGAACATAAGCAATGTTACCAACGCTAACGTGAGCTTAAATCATGTGATAGTACAAAGCATGAACTGAAACAGCATCATACTGCGAATAAAACTTAAATGTGAAAGTGAAAATAAACGTGAACGTAAATGTGAACGTACACATGATTGTGAACATGAACGTGAGCGTGATTCGCAAACGCTAATTTCGATCTGACAAGATTGTTGATGGAATACTTTAGAATCATACGACCTATTGCTGAATTTCCTGCAACATGTCGGTGTCCTATCTTGGACCTGAGGTATGTCAGGCATCCAGATATGAACATAGTTGCATCCATTATGTTATACTGCTTCTATCAAAATTCTGCCTGGGGTTACGGTACCTTTTGGTGAAATCTGAGTGATTAGTCATGAAAGAATTTTTGAGTCTGAGTAAAATAGATCTCTCGTAGTGTAGGGTCTTATGGAATACAAAGTTTTAGTGTAGGTCCTATCCTTTATGCGAAAGTTTAGCCATAGAAAGCTAATCATGAGAACTTTCAACAATTTCTGTGATAGTAGCCAACTGAATTCTAGGAATTTTGTACTTCATTCACCGGCGTCGGTCGTGACCATCTGGTGATGGCCTTCACCTTCGCAGGATTATCTGAAATTCCTTTCTGCTGAAATAGTGTGGTCAAGAAATGCCACCTTGTTCTACTGGGATTCATATCTAGAAAGCTGCGTATATAATTTTTCTCCTATCGGAGAATCTATTTCACTGTGAGAAGATGATTATCTTGTACCTCTCTAGAATTTAGAAGATCAGAATGTTATCAAAAAAAACATACTGATGATTTTGTCTACGAAGTCATAAAAATTTTATTCATAAATTTGATACTATAGCTGGAGCATTAGGGAGCTCAGAAGTATAATTCAAAAAATTTTAGAGTGACTATAATATGTTTCTCTCACCACTAATGGTGACATGATTAGAAATTGTCCTGGAAAATGTTTAGGACCTCGTAGCAGATCAAAGAAACCTGCTATTTATGGAATGAACATTGATTAAGAATGGTGATCTTGTAGAAATTTTCAGTGATCGATACATGATCTCATGATACCGGCCTTCTTCCTGATAGACATAAACGGTGCACTTCCTGGTAGTGCGCTAGGCGAATAAAGCCTCATTTCAGTAATTCTTGCAGCAAATGTTGCAACTGTTTTAACTTAGCTGCAGCCCAACAACAAGGGATTTTGAAAACATGTTTTGTTCTTGAGACAAGCTCGATGTAGAATTCTGTATCGTGGTTAGAAAGGAATTTCCAAAAAAACTTTCTGAGATTATGTCTAGGAACTCTGGAGTAATCTGTGGTCATGAGTTTAAGGAATTTCAGAAGTGAATTTATAACTGGTGGCTAGACTGTCTTCGTAGCTATGGACTGCTAAGTCACGCGCTTTTAAGGCAGAAACAATTTGTACTGATTTTTCTGGCAGAAATATAATGAATATATTTGAGATTTAGTAAGACGGATCTTGTCGTTAACTGAAAGGAGAACTTTAATAAATATGGATAATACTATGGAGTCTTTTCTGGCTAGGAGGTAGGTAATACCTGATTTAGATAAAGCTGACATATGAATAGGCGAAGCAAACGTGGCAATTTTTTTCACTGAATGCGTTCGTCTGTAACCTCTCTGAATGAATACTGCGTGTTTAACTTGAGTAATACTCTAGTGGTGGTGACTGAAAATGATCTGATTCATGCGCGACATAATAGAACGGGTATACCCCTTTCTGAAGGGTACCCTGAATTACTGAGGGCCTAATTTAGGAACATACTGGAGTTATGAGTTCTGGCTCGTATTTTGAGAAAAGATTCGTACAACGTGTACCACGACTGATGTCCTGATATGTGTCTTCCGAAATGATACGTGAGACTTATGTCCTGACTGATGTCTTGACATGTCTTTTAGTGGATGAATTTGGACAAGGCTGAAAAATTTCGGTAACTGCTAGGATTGGCAGACCGGTTAGACTGCTGACCTTTGTATTTCTGGTCACGTCCGTTCCGGAGTTCCGATGGTTACTGACTGATTAATTATAAGCACGGTGGTTATCACTACTGCTTTGTCTGTCAATTTATGACGGTCATTATCATGACCGTGATTCATGTAACTATTCTGCTGAGTGACCGGCCCGGTTCCCACTCTTCTGAATGAACGATTAGCTGAGCGAAGTGTGACATCTAACTGAGAAGGTAAAAGTATGGAATGGAGTGGTAGTATCTGATGGTTGAAATTTATTCTTGTTAGAAATTTCAAATTTATAGTTTTCATCCTTGTTCTGTAGAGTCTTCATAGTATGAACGACATCAGCATCCTGAGAGATCTCCAAAGTATCATCAACATTAGCATTTGTGAGGTCTTCAAAGTGTTGGCAGCATCAGCATCTGGTAAAATCTTCAACTCACGAGCAGCATCAACACCTGGTAAAATATCGACAAGTGGAAATGCCTGAGATGATTGAGGACCGATTAGAAATATCCATGGAGTAGGGTACCTGGTGTACACCTGGACTACTGTACATGAAATACAAAATGAATACTGCATATGGAGCATATCTGAGACACCGTACGTGGAGTACACATGAAATACTATACATGGAGTACAACTGAGACACTGTACATGGGGTACATATGGAATACTGTACATGGCACTGGTGGAAATTTTATGGGATGATCAATACTGGTGTCGCTTGTCTGACATGATCAAGCAAATAATTTGATTTAAACGATAGTAAACTGATTTGAAATAAGTAACATGATAGGCTGACAATTCCTACGTCGACTTACTACTGGTTGTATCGAGGCTGAAAAGTATGATATAATCAAAGTCCCAACAGTGGTCAGCATGAAGCATGATTAATGAAGGTCAATCCTGATTTATCATGAAAACGGGTTTTACTGAAGTTCTTGTGTATCTTAACATGAAAACATCATTACCTTGTTGAAAACATAATCCTCGTAAGGAGACATGAAACTGAATCATCATGTAGATGACATCAACGTGAGGGTATGAAAATTTGACTGTTACAAGGAACATAAAAAAATCAAATCAACTGAGGTGTAATGTCAACTGATGTGGACGGCTATGGTTCAATCTACAGAATTTAAAGAAGAAAACCTGAGACTAAGTAGGGGCTATTCTGGTTCGATCCATACTGGTCAAAATTTTCTGAGAACAGTCATGTATAGAAATTTATAATCTCGGACTAAATATGGATGGATGTAGTTCAATCCATACTTGTCAAAATTTATGAAATGTCCTGATATGACAAAGGTGAACAACTGTGGATCGGTTCACAAATCATCATTTGACTGAAAAGCATGAAATTCGACTTGAGAAATGGTGAACGTTTATGGCTGGTTCACCAAGTGATATTTGATTGAAAACATGAATCTGACATGAGTAAGGGTAAACGCCTATGGTCGGTTTACCAATACAAAAATCTGAATGGCAAGGGTGAACGCCTATGGGTCGGTTCACCAAAACAAAATTCAAATGAAAAGCACATGCGACTAAATATGGTCAGTCTTATACCAACCTTTTACTTAGTCAAAACATTAAGAAAACTGACTGATAAATGAAGAAAACTGACTGAATAATCCATGAGAAACATGAAAGATAATAACGCCAAAATCTGGGAAGTTCCCTGGTGACTACCCACTAGTCACAGGTCAAGTTTTAGAGCCTACAGGTCGAACCTTGCGCTCTGATACCATAATTGTAACACCCCACTTGGATAAGTGGACCGTTACGTGTATTTATGGTGTGTCATCAAAGCATAAGGTAAATGTACTAAAACATTAAATGACCATAACAGAAATACCGGAATCAAACTTCGGTAATCCAACCTAAGCTCAAAACATGAAAAATAAAATACTGAAAGAAAGGACTAAACAATGTCCAAATAAGCAGAATAATGTAAGTGCATAAAATAAGAAGTCTGGATAGCTTCCATCCCAAATGCACGTGCTCTTAGAATCCTAAAAGTGTCCTGGTGTACCTGCCGTTAGAACATGAAAGGAACTACGGCTGAGCATAACGCTCAGTGAACGGATATAAAACATGATAAGAATATACTAAATGAAACAGGAGATAGAATACTGAAGCTGTAAGAATGATATGTAACATGTGGTAGGACTCTGCATAAAATCTGAGAAACCTGGTTCGTATATACTGATACTGAAATATAACTATTAATTCTGAAAACATGCATTTACTGTATTTTATTTGCCAGAGCTTATATAGGTCACGTGTTGTAACACCGTGCATGAATAACTGGAGGGGTGACCTCATCATGCTATAGAGGGGTGACCTCTAAATAACTGTGCTGGGTGGAGGGATCAGCTCCAATGTGAAGGATGTAGAGCACACACCACATTCACCCTGATAACTTGTAACACATATAAGCCTAGGATGCATCCATACGCCCCACTAATAATACTGATAAAATGGCCAAGCTGAGCTGAGTGGGACGATGCAGGATATCACTGTCTTGCATGTGAGTCACGACACCGGTGCCTCTAGTGTCGTGGTTACGGTACCTTCGTAACTAGTACATAAACTGGTCGTGCTTGTATATAATGCTCAGGCAATTTATTTAGTTATTAACATGATTACTGATAAACTTAAACATATACTGGGGAAAAACATTTGGCTGAAGACGGGGAATCCTAATCATGCATAGAAAGGAAGTCCTTACTGAAATGACGGGAAATCCGTACCTCGTGTCCAGTAATGAAATAAGAAGGAAAACTGAAGGATCGACTCTGACTTCACGAATACTACAAAAATAATATACGGAAATAAGTCGTCTGATCACTGTTTGTTGTTACTGATTATTATGTTCTTAGTTTAATTTATTTTATTCTTGTATTACTGTTTATATATAATATGATTATATCTGATAGTCTGGTGTATTTCTGCTAAATCTGACCGTTCTAAAATGTTTACTAATTAGTATATATCCTGTATTTCTAGTTATTGTGCATTACACTGTGTTCTGTTATTTACGATATTACTATAATTAATAACCTGTTATAAATAGAAGGTTTCTGAAATAGAAGGTTTCTGAAATAGAAGGTTTCCTAAAATAGAACGTTTCTAAAATAAATGGTTTCATAAATAATTAACTCATTTAATTAAGCTCATACGTTTTTAATAAATAAAGCAAGTTAAATCATTAATAATTTAATTTACTAATTAAATTAATAAAAGCAATTACCGTTTTGCTAAAATTACGATATGTAGCTTAATTTGTAAAATGATTTAAATGTTAAAAAAATTTAATCCCTTGTTTCATTTCTTTTCAAACGCGCACCCGAACCCGAGTCAAAGTCTTCCCGAGACACTAAGTCTCGGGTCAGCCTAAAGTCGAGGCCCAACAGCCCTTGGTTGTGGCCCAACAGCAGTTCCCACTGCTTTGTTTCCCACTGTTAGCCCAATGTTCCCCCTGCCTAGTATTCGGTTCCCACTGCCAGTACATAGTTCCCACTGCTAGTAATCCCAAACACCCCCTTTCTGCTAGTTACACCCAAACACCCCTGCTGTCTTATTTTACCCGCTATTATTAGATCCAAACACCCCCTGCTGATGCAAAACGCCCCCCCCCCCTGGTGGGTTTGTGTCTCGGCTGACAGAAATGGCCACCACCAAAACCGACCTGGTGGTCACGGCTGGGCAACACCCCTTTATTAATTTAATTCTGTTTTTGATTAAGCCACGAGTTCTTGATGTGAGTTCCATGACTCACGATTTTATAAAAGAAAAGAGAAGAGATGTTTACCTTTTCCGATAGTATGGAATGACTAACGAACATGTAAGCCTAGCCGATTGCAAGATCACGTTTTTTTTTTGTATTCTTATTTCTGGCCGGCGGCAGTCAAAAGAAAGACACCAAAACCCTAGTTCTGTCCCTTTTTTTTTGTTCCGTCTGATTGTGAAAGGGATAAAACCCCCGTCCTCTTTTTTTTTTTAAATGGGCTTGGCCCAAGTTTTCTTCCTTTTTTTAAAACCAAAAACCCGGCCATGGGCCTTTTTCTTTCTTTCTCTTTTTTTTTTAAAAGTAGCCGGCCAAAATTTTATTCATATAGTTTCATTCATTTTTTTTTTATTTCGTACGCTTTCATTTGATTCTCGCGTTTTATTTCCGTATGCTAGATAATAGAATTATAATTTATTTAACATCTAAAATGCGTATTTAATATTATCATTTTAAATACGGGTTTTACAACCCCGCTCCACGCGATCATAGTAACAATTTTCAATCTTACGACCAAGGTCACCCATCGTCTTCGTTTTATTCGTCGTATGATCCGTCTTTTAATTGCAATAATGAGTCTATTCATAATGCCTTTAATCATTTTGTGAGACGAAATAATGAGAAATTAACGATGGTGGAAGAACAAATGACAAGCCTTAAGGAAACTTGTAATAAACGAATGGCAACCCAAAGGGAAACTTTCAAAAAAATGGAAAACGATTATGACACCCTTTTTGAAGAGCAACAACGTTTGTATGACCAAAATCAAGAGATGTGGAAAGGATACGTGAATAACATTAAGGAAAATCATGCTAATGAGAGAGATAAAATTCTTTTAATGTTCGAGGGCTTAGTGGAAAAATTTAATTCTTTGTCAAATAACACCAATCCTAATTCTGATGGAGAGGTTAAAGCCTTATCGACTCCTAAGACTCGTACGTCTCGTATTGATCCATATCTCTCTAATTTTAGAGTCGTGCAACCTTCGTCGTCTTGCAAAAACGTAGAGAAAACGAAAAAGTCATCTAACGAAGTTTTGAAAAATGTTTTTGAAAATAAACCAAAGGAAAAACTCGTAGGATACTTGGGAGTATTAAATCTTGTACCTTCTAAACCTGATTTTTCTAATGAGGATGAAATTGTTGAGGATTTTCTAAATCAATATACACTTAATTTTGACGAAGAAATTCCATTAAATGATTTTGAAAAACAAAAAATGTGAAAAGGTTTTAAAGGAAATCGTTGAACCCTCGTTTTTACAAGATGAACAAAAATTAATTCCGAAGGGACGTGTTAGTAGTTTTGCTAAAATGTTTGAAAATCCACATTCGATCCCTTCGAAGGACAAAGTTGAAACCGTCAAGGCAAAATCGTCACGAGACGAGCCTTTTACTCCTAATCCCACATTGAGTGAGATTTTGGATTTGTCATGTGAGAAGCCCGTCTATGGCCTTGCTCACATTGATACGTTTTTCGATGTCGAGGTCGAAACGACAAAGGCAAAATCTTCAATTGAAGAGCCTTCCTTTCCTAGTTTCACGACGGTTGAAGCTAGCGACTCGATTATCGACAATTTTATTGCTCAACCTCTTCCACGAGGAAGAGAAGACGTTTTTGATCCCGATGGCGATTTTTCTGAGATCAAACGTATTCTTGATGATCCGCCTTCTATTTTCGAGTTTGATGAGGACCGTTGCGTTAGCCCGGAGGGGGATGATTTATTAACCGATTCACGTTTTAAAAATTCAAATCCTCCTCCCGCCTTCAAGATAAATGTGGAAATTTTAAGTGTGCCTAGAATTGTTTTAGAAACACCAAATATTTTCAATTTAATCAACTTGGGTTTTCGTAACAAAGAGTTAAAAAATAAAAAAGGGAAAGATTTTACAATTGATTTAAAAAATTTTCCAAAGTTAACTCCGTCATCACCTCGCTTAATTGAGCTTGCTACAAACGCGTCTACTTCTTTTGACGACATTTTGTGTGGATCTAGTATGGGGGAAGCCCCATTTGTTCCCTCACACTTCTCCACCGAGGACGAGATTTTTGACCCCGGTATCACGTTTAAGATAAAATCTCGGTCTTTTACCGAAGTAGTCACTAGAAATCCTTTCTACATTTACGGTGAGAGTTTACCTCGAGTAACTCGATTTTTATGCCCACCCAATGTCCCACCTTTCTCTTCTCATTCTATTTTCTTGTGTCCCATTGGGACGTTGTTACTTGAAGTCGTGTTGTTTCGTTTATCATCCGAAAACAAAGACACGATCTTTGATCCCGGTATAAAGGTTTTGCCTTTATACACGGTTGCTTTTGGGCCTTGGTTACATGTAAGTCCCACCAAAAATGACCGAACCATGATTATCCCTAAATGATCACATTTATGGGGATTCGAGTTGAGCTTTTGACTCGGTTATCAAAAACAAGGTGCCTCGTGGGGGAGACCCATGCTTATCCATGTACATATTATTGCTTTCTAATTAGTTTAATGTGAGGGGATTTTTGCCCTTCCAACCTTTGTTCCGTGGTTGTTCGTGATTGTGATTCATTATGTACATCGACATCATTGAAGCCTCTCGTGTTCGTTTTACGGATCACTCGAGTTTCGATCGTTGCCTTTGGAGATTCCGACATCCGATGATATCCTTTTATGTTCTAACGTTTATCTTAATAGCATAATTCATAAACGGCTTTTAGGTTATTCGTTTTACCCTTTCCATGCTCGAGATTAAGCATTCGACTACATCTCTAGTATGGGGGTGTTTGCACCCCTAGACTCAAAACATTGAGGACAATGTTTAACTTTATTATGGGGGTGAGTAGATACTTCACCTTGCTTACGTCAACACACAATCCAAATTTCATCTTTTTGTTATCATTTTGTTGCAAAATAAGGCTAAAATGGCCAAATTTTAAAATTTTTCTTGTTTTTCATAAGTGTTTAAGACACGAATGTAGGTTTTCCGATGGTGAGAATAAGAGTAATTTTTTACTCAACCGTGCGTGTTGAGCACTTAGCTTCGATTCCTTAACTTTTTAGGCTAAGTCTCTTAAATGAGGACGAGAAATGATAGAGTTATTTATAAGTCTCGTAATCGTCACGATCTCATGTGTACTAATTATTAGCTTATTCTCCCCACGCTTTTGATAAATAAATTGTTATTAAATATTGATTTAGCGGTTTAATCACTATTGTTGGTTTCTAATTTATTTTAGTAGCTTCCATGTAATTAAATTGGGAAAACATTAAGGTATCGCCAGCGTCACGGTTTTGAAGTATTGGCACCCGAATAATCGAAAGCTTCACCTAATAATAAGATTTCAAGTGCTCACCTAAATTAAGCAAAAATTTGAAGCTCACAAGGCCGAAAAATCTATGCCCAAATTGAAAGTGAATCAAGCCTTAATCTTCGAAGCTTTAAAGATCCAAAATTCGCCTTAGCGTGAGGATATACGTCTTTGGCTAATAAAACCACTGATGAGGCGGATAATAAAAGGCAAGGCAAGACCGAAGTCATAATAAAGGTTCATGGCGAAGTTGAATAAAAGATGGAGGTAAACCAAAGATAATAAGGCCCTTCCGTTAGGGGGCGTATAAAAGTCTTGGTAATAAGTCTCATGTTCAAAACCGTTATAAAACCGTGTTTATTGATCCTTCTTGTTGACTTAATTTTTTGACATCATTGTCTATTAGGGTGAATTATTAATTTAATGATTTTGGTTATACCATTAAGACTCTATTTTTAGACTTAATCTCTATTCACGCATAAGTCAATGATGTATCCTCGTGATCATTAAGACAAAATAAAATATAAGAGATACCAAGTAGGAATAAGGGAGTTTAGGTTCGTAATTAACACTCATCAGAAGTTATCGTGTTGCTAACTTATGATAACAATGATCTCGTTACACGCTTAGCATGGAATTGGGTGAAAATCGAGGACGATGAAATTATTTCTAACGAAGCATTTACGTGTTCTTGTTCTATGATCCCAAAAGTCACTTAATCGTGATGAAAACAATACATTATGTCTAAAACACGTGTAGTAGTTTATTTAAATTTACGTCTTCAATAAATATCATCATAAAATGAATTTTGGAAGTGCTAAGATACTTAATTCTATCATTGCGTGGGGACACAGCAATGGTTTAGTATGGGGGAGTGATGAGACTGCAATTATACATAGTCTCATCGTCCAAATCGGGCTTAAAACGCTTAAAATATCATCAAAATACCCCTATATATGCTTGTATTTGTGTCTTGTGTATATTAGGTACGGATATCGTGAAATCAACAAATGATCACAAGAATGAAGCAATAACAAACACGGGAAATGAAGTCTCACAAAGAACCGGGCCCAAATCATGGATTTTCCAAAATGACCCTGAAGTTTTGAAGAATGGCAACATTGGTCCCTCATCTTTGAAGATTTGGCAAAGAAAGACCTTGAAGAAATTATCATTTGGCAAGAAAGGTCCTCAATGTTTGAAGATATTACATAAACAGTCCTTGGATAATGCATTAATTGCAATATTAGTTCTTATTTAAGGTTTGAACTAAGATGTGCCAAAAATGACAAGTACTTGAAACTTGTTATAAAGGAATATGGGATATATTGCTGGTAGACTTTGTTTGAAGAGTATTTGGAAAGTGGGGGATCACTTTTGCCCAGACATACAAACTCCCCACCACCACTCTCACACTGACACCTCATCAACCCACCCCACTCCACCAATTAACACCCTCCAACTCACCCTCCAGCTCCACGTCACCCACCACAGGTTTATTTAAATAAACCTGTTCAAAAGCACCAGTCAAACCCCTCTTAATTTCCCTCTAAAACACAAATTTAAATCCTAAATACCCCCAATTCGGATTAAACTTCACCTGCTAATCTACCTCAACCCCATAAACCCTAATTTCCTACACCCCTTAATTCAAAGGGGGTTTCCCTAATTTTCTCAAGATTACTGATTAACCCCACCCCAAACCTTTCCCACTCACAAACAATACCAACTCGTGACTCAAATGGGCCCCCCGTCCCTCCCCTGCTTCTCCCAAAATAGTAAAATGGGAATCCGCAGTCCATCCAACTACTATGATTCAATTTCTTTATCCCAATGTCTCTCAAACATGCTGGCACATCACTCTCCAAGCAAGAATGACGTGAAGATCAAGTTGACCAAGATTCAAGATTATTTTCAAAGGGCTTTTTAGAAATTAGCATGTTTAGGGTTTTCTTTTCTAGAATTTTCTATTCACTAGTATAAATACAGGCAACATGTGCCTTGTATTATTGTTCCATAATTTTTGTAGAATTTTAAATATTAATGAAAATGAATTTTAATCTTTTACAATAATCTGAGTTCCAATTGTTCTACCTTATTTGTTTAAGTAATATTTCTTGTTTGAAAGTATTTTTGGGTGAAAAAGTTCTCATTTTTATCAAAAAGTTTCAAGAAATCCGTTTGGAAACCAATCTTTCTTATAAGCTAAAAGAGATAAGCTAGCTTAATCAATAAGCTAGTCTTATACTCTTATAAGCTTTGTAATCCATGTCTCTTTCTTGACTTGTTTGATCTTAGCAGGAGTGCAAATTTTGCATATTGGATGTGGTGACCTTTTCTTGGACTCATCATCATCATCTCCTATCCATACCAACAAGCCCCTTCTGAAAATGATCAGCTCAAGCCCGAGCTTGATGGAAAAGGCACAAGCAGCCTTTGTGATCCCTGGATGTAGGGTCACAAGGTAAGGAATTGTGGTTTTCTATACTTGCTTAAAAATATTTTTGAGAAATGATGATTTAGAGTAGTAGGTTGTTGGATGCTAGGTCAAATGCTAGATATTGTTCACTTGTTAGTTTAAAACAGGTTAGGATAGGTTAGATTGGATTTGGTGCAAGTTTGGTTACAAGTTCTTTGTTAATTTTCAATTTTTTGATTTAAAGGGGTGTTTGGATTTAGGTTTTATAAATAGTTTGTGAGATGCAAATGTTTTGAAATCAGTTTAAATACACTCCTCTTATTAGTTTTGTGTACTATCAGTTTACTGTGTTGGATTTGGTAGGTTTTTGAAAGAAGTTGCATGCACAAGTCTTGAAAAATCAGTAGAGCCTTTAAATGCCTTGATTTTTGTGAATTAGACATACACATCTTGGAGCTTGATAGGAATTAGGGTAGGTTAGTACTTGAGTTTGATTTGGGTAAGCTAGGGAGCAAATTGAGTGAGTTTTGGCCAACCAAAACTCACCCAATTGCACTTTGCATCAGCAAACAAACCAACAGCCCCCTAGTCTTGATACAGTGACTGTCATAGGGGTTTTTCTGCTTGAATTTGTTAAGTGAGTTAGTGTTTTTAACTTTTATTTGACTCCCCACAACCCAACTGGTTGTGGGGGTGCCTTTGTTTGCCCACAAAACCAATTAACCAAGCAGATACAAGCTAAAAAGTCCACAGACCCGTTTTTCTGTGAAGACAGTGGGAACTGAGTTCCCACTGGTAGTGTTAGCAGTTCCCACTGCCAAGCTACTGGACAAAACAAAGTCACATGTCACTTTCATAATCAGAGTTTTTCGTCTTTTGTGAACTTTTTTAGGATATAGAACTTGATTTTTGTTTTGTTATTTTTCTTATTTAATTTGTGATTTTTCTGTTTAGTTAAATTTTTAGTTACTGTTCATTTTCATTTTTTAGATTTACTAGCATTTTAAATTACTTTTTAATTGACTATTTTTTGTCTTTTAGTGTAAAATTTTAATATTTTTCAGTTTTAAAAATTTTCTTATATCTAGAAAATTATTTTAAGACTTTTAGTTCAAAAACTTTTTACTGTTCACTTTTTTAATTAATTTTTAGATTTTATTTAGTTTAATTAGGGTTTTAATTGTATACTGTTTTGTCTTTTAGTGAAAAATATTTAATTTTTCAAACTTTTTCATTTTTCTACTGTTCATTAGTGTAATTTAGGATTTTTAAAATATTCAAATAATTTTTAGCATTATTTTATTATTTTTAGTCATTATTTTAGTTTAAAAATAGTTTTTAGAGTTTTAAAAATATAAAAATAGTATTTAAAATTTAGGAAAAATACTTTTTAGTTTTTAAATAATATAAGTGAGTTATTTGTTCAATAAAATAATATTTTGGGCTTTTTCTTAATTATATTCAATTTTTGGGCTTTAATTAGTATTAAAAATTGAATATTTAATTAATAAAAGGTTTAAAAATTTATTTATTGGATTTTTATTCTTATTAATATTATTTTAGACTTAGTTTTCATTTCTAATTTGTTTTTTAGTTAAAATTTTTTAATTTTTCACGTTTTACGTATTTACGTTCACGTTTTACGTCACTCGTCGTAGTTTAGTTGTAGTCGTACCTCGTCTTTATTTTTATTTCTTTTCTCATCCAAAAACGTCACTACCCCAAACTTTGTTATTTATTTTTGGCATCTAATGCACACACCTCCTCGAGAACGAACCCGCATTTATTCGACTCGTCGGTTTTCCTAAATCGTCGAGTTTAATACTTGCCCATTATACGCTCTTTTTCCTAAAAGACGTATTTCTACGACTATCATTCACCCATCCTAGATGATGAGGAAATCTCTCATGACATCACCACTCCTATTCATGATTCCTCCACCGTGGAACCCGAAAATTCTCTAAGCAAGGGGGACGAGCATATTCGCACTATTCCGGACACGGAATCGGACGAAGTAATAAAGTCTAGTGTTGAGATTCTTGTCCAAAACCCTAGAGAGTTTGACGGTATTTCCAATGAAACGTGTGATTTGCCACATTTTGATGACTCTACTTCTTCCATTCACTTTGACATTTTCTCAAAATCTAATGATGAAAATTGTGATGGAAATGAAGATTTTGAGGATGATTCGACTTCTAGTGAATTTTATAATTAGGAGTTCTCCGATGAACTTTCTTATAAAGATGATATTCACGACTCGGATTTTGAGGGGTTTACCGATGAACCTACTCTTCTTCACCCATTTCCACCGGGAAATGAGGATGATAGTGATCCGGTTTTTGAGAGGTTCACTTTTGAACTTGCTCCTTTAGACCCATTTCCACCGGGAAATGAGGTTGATTTGACTATTCCGATCCTTGAGAAGTTCACCGATGAACTTACTCATTTAGATGTAGAGGACGTGATTCTTCGTGAGAAATTATCCAACGTCTATCTTCTCATTTCTAAGATCGAGGCCTTGAATTCTAAGCCTAATGACAAGTCTTTCTCCCCATCTCCTATTCCCGTTGAGGATAGTGATCCGCTTATGGAGGAGATTGACACTTTTCTTGCTTCTAATGATTCAATACCACCGGGTGTTGATGACATCGACCCAGAGGGGGACGCTCTCTTTTTAGAGAATTTACTTGATGACTTTGTCCCAAGTCCTCCTCCCACCCACTTTGACCTTAATGTGCGGGTTTTTCATGTGACTCATATTGAGTACCATGACCTAATTGATCACATTTCTAAGGGTGAAATGGTCGTTAAAGCTAAGAATGTTGATTCCACTATGGATGAGACTTTTGTTCCACCATTACCATGTGCTTTATATGATCTTGGATTAGCATGGGGGGACGACACCGTGTTATCCTTTCCTTTCTCTTCCGAGGACGAGGTATTTGACCCCGGAATCATTGATTTAGGGAAATCTCAGCCTTTCATCGATGTAATAATTGAAAGACTTTTCGATCATCTTGGTGCAAGTTTATCTCGGGGAACATGCTTTATCCATATCATGATTTGTGACTACTATCTCTTTTTGGAGATTTGTGTTGGAGTTTTATCCTTTCGTTTGTCATCCGACGACGAGGATGAGATCTTTGACCCCGGCATCATGCTTTATGTTGGATTCTATTCCAATATGCCGGTTTTCACCATTTTCCCTAAGGACCAATGAATGCGGGGGTCGAGTCGAGCTCATGACTCGGTTAACAAAAACGAGGTGCCTTGTGGGGGAATCCCATACATTCTATCTTCTATCTATTTTCTAACACTAATAAGGCTTGATCTTTCAAGCTCGTGCTCGTGTTTTGTTATGTTGTGAATCTTAGGTATGACCCTAATCATTGAAGACTCTCGTGTTCGGTTTTTGCCGGTCCACTTGATCTTCCATTCTTTAAATGCCAAAAGGGGGCACACTCTCTATCCTTTAATTTTTATCGACTAACGTTTTATCTTGAGGCATAATTAATAAACGGCTTATAGATTTGCGTGCTCTTTCCATGTTAGGATTTTGCATTAGACTCTTCGTGTTTTAGCAAGGGGGTGTTACTCGTTAGCTAAGAAACATTGAGGACAATGTTTGGTTTTAGCATGGGGGAGTCAATCGATATAATCGCTTGCAATTGCTCTTGTCGTGTCTAAATGTAATTGTTTTTCTCATTTTTCATAAAAATTTTAAATTTTTAGTGTTATTTTTAAGTTTTAATAACGCAAATAAGTGCTTTTGACACAAATGTAGGCTTCCCGTTGGTGAAAATAAAAATAGTTTTTGACTCGACTCGGTTTTTACCTTAGCTTTTCCTTAACGTATTTGAATTAAGTTTTGCTAGGCTTTTATATAGGGATCTTTAAAACGCGAAAGTCTTAATTCATACGGGTTAAGAACAAGAACTTTTCGCAAGTTCCTATAATTGATCCTAGAAAGTCGTTTATCAAGGGAACTTTAAAACGCAAATTCTAAAACTTGTAAAAGTATAAGAAGATGCTAGATCCTATAGATGACTTGAAAACCCAGAACTTTGATTCAATAGGCTAAGTATCCATTGATTTCACATTTTTTACAATATGGAGAACAAGAGATGATAAAGTTCAATCATAAGTTTCTAAGGTTAATTCTTCTTTGTGCAAGTATTTTTTGTGTTCGATTTAATCTCCTCGTATTTACGCTTGAATAATAATTGCTTAATAAATGAAGTTTTTAGCGGTTTAGGCTTGATATCTTAACTCGTAACTCCTTCTTTTTCTTCCCTTGTAATTAAATTGAGAACACATTAAGGGTGTCAGCGTCATGGACTTTTGATCATGGGATTGCGGAAATTTGGCTTACTATAAATATCATATTAATAAGAAGAATAAATAAAAACATGTTCTCTAGGAGCCTTCGGGTGGGAGTCATGTAGCACTAACCTTGTCATTAGAGCCTTAGGGTGTATGGCAAGGGGACGTGTTGAATAAAAATTGCTTCATCATCATGAGCCATAAGGTGGGATGGTGATGTCAATTCCCTTATTTTTGTCCAAGGAGCCTTAGGGTGTGGATTTTTAATAAGGAGCACAATTGCATCTTAAAGAGCCACAAGGTGATATGATGTAATTGTTGCTAACTCCATATAAAGTCATAATTGACTTTGGAGGTTTTTATTGTTGCTTTTAAGTAGTCCTATTAGCCAAATTTAGGGTCCGGGGATTTATCCCTCAAATCGTGTTAAGTTATCCTTGATGTGGGTTTTCTTTAGTGACAACGGTTTTTGAAGTCGAGGTTAGGTTTTGAGTGTTGAGTTTACACCGTTTTTGCCTTCATTTTTGGACTAATAAATATCAAATAAAGTCAAATGAGCCTTTGGGTGAATGACAAATAAAATCTAGAGATACAATTAGGAATAATAGGAGATTGATTTTAACACAAATTACTTGTATGAGTTGGTTTAATTTTGGGGCTTATGATTGATAATGATCTTGTTTTTTCACTTGGCATGGAAAAGTGAAAAGTCGGGGACGATGAATCTATTTGAGTTTTATGATCCTAAAAGTTATTTTTCAAATAATGAAAGCAATACATTATGTCTTTGCAAAATAAAGTTTCAAAAGTTGAATAATGGTGTAGTTAGAGTTTTACTTTATCATTGCGTGAGGACACGGAAATTGCTTAGCAAGGGGGAGTTTGATATGAGTGATTTTACTCATATCATTTGTATCTTAAAATGAGCTTAAACTGCATAAATACCATGAATATGGCATTGTATACGTTTGTTTTGTTGTTTGATGTGTGTAGGTACCAAATTCAAGAAAACCGACAAAAACCGACACAAGTTTGAAGAAAAGATCGTTAAAGACAAAAACAAGCTCGATTCTAGTGGATTTTATCTTTATTGAGGATTTTGGGCCAAGTGGGACCCACTTTTGGTAAATGGGCCTAAACCCATTTAAGGAAATCCTTTATTTACTTTTTGTTTTATACTTGAAATAAAAGCCCAAATCAGATTTATTTGGACGGACAGGTAAGCTTTTGCTTGGGCCAAAAGCCCATACTAATCTCACAAAACAATAAATAAAACGTGAACTGTGTTAAGCACAAGTAAAAGTAATAAACGTTTTTCTTGGTCAAACTTTATCTTTCACCACACAAAGTCATTCGATACAAACAAAGTACAATTCCTTTCTCTCTTTCTCACCTCATCACCAAACCAGACATCACCCCAACCCTAGTTAATCAAATAAATAACTTTTGGGGCTTTTTCAATCAAGTAAATCACACGAGTGGGGAATTAATTCCCCACTTTTTCGGAGGGAAGATGGTGCTGATATCCATCACACGTGGCAACGAGTCTCGTCACAACTAGCTTGTGATTGGTTGATTCTCTGAAGACCAATTATTGAATCAATGATTGCCTGCCAAGTAAGCATCAAAGAAACACAAGAAGCACAAGGATTGCCAATCTGGCAATCCGAGTGAAAGGAACTGATTTTCAGTTGTTGGATGCAAACAGAAAAGAGAGATGAAGAATAGATGGCTATGATTTAATCTTCATCAACAACTTACCCTATCGGGTTCCCTATAAAAAACCCCTTATTTTTATTGTAATGGGTATCCCTTTTCTTTTCCTAGTGTTATAATAATAGTGTAGTTTTAGATTAATCTTGTATTATCTTTCTTATTGTAATTTCTGATTTGAATTAATAAAAAATTTAATTTTCAGAATCTATTTTACTTGATAACCTGCGTTTATAATTTTCTATTTACTTGCAAATCTGTTTTTATAAACATTAATATTATAGCTGTGAAGTAATATTTAATAAGCTTTTACCATATCTTATGAAAATATTTTGATAAGAATTGGGAGAATTTTTATCTACTGATAAACATCTAAAAAAAAGAAGCTGCTAGTCGAGTTTCATTGAGATTTCGAGGGTTTTGGTTCGTGACTAGTTAGTAGTTCAAGATTTTTGATTATTATGGTTAGAGTTCTATTGGCAGATTTGGTGTCGTTTAGAGTTTAAAGGAGGCTCAGTGCCTACCTTCACATCAACGGTTTCTTCATAAGACTGGTTAAGCTCAGTTTCTTTTATAAAGTTAGCATAATTAGAATTTTTGATTTATCCTGTTATATGTGAATCTGCTTTACTGCTTTGTTTGGGTTTATGATTTTTAATTTTTGAGACTAATTGTTGAGATCTTAGGATAAATTAATGTACGTTCATTGTTGATGCTGCTGTTTTGTTTGTTCTGCTTACGTGGACTTATTAGTCAATTTATTGTTTTAAATCTGCTTATGTTGCTTTCGTTAATTGGACTGATGTTGTGAAATTGTAATAATTGCTGGAAGTAGCTTGGATTAAAAGGGTCCTACTGTTATGCAATTTACACGTTTGCAATATTGAACGTTTGTGTTGATAATAGGATTTAACAACTAGCTGTTTTAAATTTCGATTTCATGTTGTTGATGTTATGTTTAATTGTTGAGATGATGTTCGTTCCTAGCTGTAATTTTGCATATTGTTCGTCTTGTTGCTATAGCATAATTTTCAAGGGATATAGTTTTGCATAGCTGGTATTATAGTAGTTTTTCTAAGAATCTATTTTTGCTGCCTACATTGATGCTCGAATAGAGGTTGTTTGGGAGTATGGTTAGTGAATCTTGTATCCGTAAGCTGCTGCAACTTTTGGTTCTCGTTGCCTTTATAAGTTTTGTTTTGCTGGAATGATCAGTAGGTGAATGTTTTAGTGAGACTAATTTTATTCACGTTTACTGATAGATTGTAAGTTCAGTTCTTTACTGTACTGTTTAATTTGAGTTTTCTGATTTGTGGATGTGTCTTTTTAATATGTAATTATGTTGATGCCATTAGTGCTGCGTTTTGATTTTAGATTTTGACTGTTTGTAGTTTACTGGTAAGATTTAAGTTTTTTTTTTTAAATTAGTTACTGTATGATCATAATACCATCTATTGCCTTTATTTGAATATATTATGTATTTAGTGTTTAAATAATATACTTGTTTGATTAAGTCTACTGTGACTGTTATGGATATCTTTACTATATTCTTGCAAAATTAATATTTCGTATCAAAAATAAATAATTCGCAAAATAGTGTCCATAGTAGGACTCGAACCCTTGACCTCAAGGGTGTGCACCAGTATGTTTTCCATCTCTGCTAGCAACCTGTTTGAATTTTAATACTATCCCTTTAATTAATACAGCTTCATTAAAGTCAACTGTCAGATTTTTAAATAGTTAAATACAAGTTTTCACTTAACTAAAGTTTAATTAATAGTTTTAAAATATTTACTTTTATAAAGTTTTTAAATAATAAACAAATAAAAACAAAATAAAAATGTTTTATTAATTTTAGGAATTTTAAATTAGTTATTAAAAATTAGTTTTAAAATAATTACATTTTAATTATATTAAATTGGTTTCAAATAAATAGAACTTGTTTAGTTTAAACGTAAAAGTTAATTTTTAAATAGAATTGATAATTTTTAATTAGTTTTAATAAAGTTTTAAATTAGTTTTAATAATGTTTTTTTAACGATTCATGCACTTTAAGATAAAATTAGGTTTTAAATTTGTAGAATTTAATTTTAGTTAAAAACCGAAACCAATTCGAATCAATTGTCCAAATCAAAGCAAAACGTCTCAAATTCACTCGATCTTCGTGTACAACGAACTTGGTTCATCCACGTATTTAATTGAATCCGTCTTTGGTAATTTTAGTCTATTACTTTTTCCTAAAGGTAATTTTCTAATTTACCCTGTAACGTATCTAATTATCACATATACTATCCACGACACATCAAAAAATTTGGCGCCGCTGCCGGGGATCTTGTGTACGATTCGTTTTCGTGGAGATTTGTTGATCGTTGATTTGAAGACCCTTTCCGTCCTCGGAAAGTTTTGATTGATTTATGAAAAATACCAAAAATAATCTTCTTAATCCTCTATCATATTTAATTCTTTTTCTCTTCACCCTCCAATTTTTAATTCTTCCATGAATTCCTCCGTCAATTATGAAGGGTGTGGAGAACCGTTATATGGTCTTTTACCATGTCGGTGGTGTACGTGTGAGCGTTGTGGAAATGATTTACGTCACGATATACGAGTTGGATTTTGTCCTTTTTGTGATGATAATACTTCATGTGGAAATCCGAATTTTTCGAATAATTCTCTCGATTTTTACCCACCTCCACACCCCACATACGAGACACCCTCGTGTGAGTTTTGTGGAAATGATTCTCATTTAGGAATTAATTGTTGGCATCGATTCTCGCTTAATTACGAGCAAGAACCGAGCTACAATCAAAACTTTAATGATAATTGTTATCCACAAGATTTACCGAGTTTATCACAACAACATCCTTGTTGTGAGTATTGTGGAGGTCCTCATGAGAGTTTTTGTTGTCAACCGAGAGATCAAAATTTTTGTGTACCCAATCCTTGCTATAATTCTATTCCTTCCGGTTTTGACCAATCTCCACAATATTCTTTCGATATTGAACGACTTGAAACGATGTTCCAACAAATAACGAATCAAAGAAATGTTGAAATTGTTGAAAAGAGCATTGAAGATATGTTGTTAGAAAAGAGACAAATCAATCAAGAGATTAACGATATAACTAATTATTTGGGAAGTCGAAGATTCCATGGAGAAATAATTGATGAGGGATTTAAAAGAGAATGTGAAATAAGGATTAGACAACTTTCGCAAGATTATAATGGATTAAGCATTGAGATTCGAGAGAAAGAGCGAGCTCAAGCAGAAGCAATATGTCTTGCTAATCGTGAACTCGAGCGTTCTCTTCTTTTGGATGATGACGAGGAGAGTGCTATTTCTTTGCGAGATCTTATTGCTCTACATCCTTCGTCTAGTGCAATCGTGCTTCCTTTTCATGTCTTGCCGGCTAAGGAGCCTAAGGATTCACTGATGAGACTGCAATGATACATAGTCTCATCGTCCAAATCGGGCTTAAAACGCTTAAAATATCATCAAAATACCCCTATATATGCTTGTATTTGTGTCTTGTGCATTTTAGGTACGGATATCGTGAAATCAACAAATGGTCACAAGAATGAAGCAATAACGAACACGGGAAATGAAGTCGCACAAAGAACCGGGCCCAAATCATGGATTTTCCAAAATGACCCTGAAGTTTTGAAGAATGGCAACATTGGTCCCTCATCTTTGAAGATTTGGCAAAGAAAGACCTTGAAGAAATTATCATTTGGCAAGAAAGGTCCTCAGTGTTTGAAGATATTACATAAACAGCCCTTGGATAATGCATTAATTGCAATATTAGTCCTTATTTAAGGTTTGAAACTAAGATGTGCCAAAAATGACAAGTACTTGAAACTTGTTACAAAGGAATATGGGATATATTGCTGGTAGACTTTGTTTGAAGAGTATTTGGAAAGTGGGGGATCACTTTTGCCCAGACATACAAACTCCCCACCACCACTCTCACACTGACACCTCATCAACCCACCCCACTCCACCAATTAACACCCTCCAACTCACCCTCCAGCTCCACGTCACCCACCACAGGTTTATTTAAATAAACCTGGTCAAAAGCACCAGTCAAACCCCTCTTAATTTCCCTCTAAAACACAAATTTAAATCCTAAATACCCCCAATTCGGATTAA
The DNA here is from genome assembly GCA_025667525.1 of Glebionis coronaria. Taxonomy (NCBI): domain Eukaryota; kingdom Viridiplantae; phylum Streptophyta; class Magnoliopsida; order Asterales; family Asteraceae; genus Glebionis; species Glebionis coronaria. Next base: position 355,163,830 of record CM046876.1, read on the forward strand.
ACTTCACCTGCTAATCTATCTCAACCCCATAAACCCTAATTTCCTACACCCCTTAATTCAAAGGGGTTTTCCATAATTTTCTCAAGATTACTGATTAACCCCACCCCAAACCTTTCCCACTCACAAACAATACCAACCCGTGACTCAATTGGGCCCCCCGTCCCTCCCCTGCTTCTCCCAAAATAGTAAAATGGGAATCCCCAGTCCATCCAACGACTATGATTCAATTTCTTTATCCCAATGTCTCTCAAACATGTTGGCACATCACTCTCCAAGCAAGAATGACGTGAAGATCAAGTTGACCAAGATTCAAGATTATTTTCAAAGGGCTTTTTAGGAATTAGCATGTTTAGGGTTTTCTTTTCTAGAATTTTCTATTCACTAGTATAAATACAGGCAACATGTGCCTTGTATTATTGTTCCAGAATTTTTGTAGAATTCTAAATATTAATGAAAATGAATTTTAATCTTTTACAATAATCTGAGTTCCAATTGTTCTACCTTATTTGTTTAAGTAATATTTCTTGTTTGAAAGTATTTTTGAGTGACAAAGTTCTCATTTTTATCAAAAAGTTTCAAGAAATCCGTTTGGAAACCAATCTTTCTTAGAAGCTAAAAGAGATCAGCTAGCTTAATCAATAAGCTAGTCTTATACTCTTATAAGCTTTGTTAATCCAGGTCTCTTTCTTGACTTGTTTGATCTTAGCAGGATTGCAAATTTTGCATATTGGATGTGGTGACCTTTTCTTGGACTCATCATCATCGTATCCTATCCATACCAACAAGCCCCTTCTGAAAATGATCAGCTCAAGCCCGAGCTTGATGGAAAAGGCACAAGCAGCCTTTGTGATCCCTGGATGTAGGGTCACAAGGTAAGGAATTGTGGTTTTCTATAGTTGCTTAAAAATATTTTTGAGAAATGATGATTTAGAGTAGTAGGTTGTTGGATGCTACGTCAAATGCTAGATATTGTTCACTTGTTAGTTTAAAACAGGTTAGGATAGGTTAGATTGGATTTGGTGCAAGTTTGGTTACAAGTTCTTTGTTAATTTTCAATTTTCTGATTTAAAAGGGTGTTTGGATTCAGGTTTTATAAATAGTTTGTGAGATGCAAATGTTTTGAAATCAGTTTAAATACACTCCTCTTATTAGTTTTGTGTACTATCAGTTTAGTGTGTTGGATTTGGTAGGTTTTTGAAAGAAGTTGCATGCACAAGTCTTGAGAAATCAGTAGAGCCTTTAAATGCCTTGATTTTTGTGAATTAGACATACACATCTTGGAGCTTGATAGGAATTAGGGTAGGTTAGTACTTGAGTTTGATTTGGGTAAGTTAGGGAGCAAATTGAGTGAGTTTTGGCCAACCAAAACTCACCCAATTGCACTTTGCATCAGCAAATAAACCAACAGCCCCCTAGTCTTGATACAGTGACTGTCATAGGGTTTTTTCTGCTTGAATTTGTTTAGTTAGTGTTTTTAGCTTTTATTTGACTTCCCATAACCCAACTGGTTGTGGGGGTGCCTTTGTTTGCCCACAAAACCAATTAACCAAGCAGATACAAGCTAAAAACTCCACAGACCCGTTTTTCTGTGAAGACAGTGGGAACTGAGTTCCGGTAGTGTTAACAGTTCCCACTAACAAGCTACTGGACAAAACAAAGTCACATGTCACTTTCATAATCTGAGTTTTTCGTCTTTTGTGAACTTTTTTAGGATATAGAACTTGATTTTTGTTTTGTTATTTTTCTTATTTAATTTGTGATTTTTCTGTTTAGTTAAATTTTTAGTTACTGTTCATTTTCATTTTTTAGATTTAATAGCATTTTAAATTACTTTTTAATTGATTGTTTTTTGTCTTTTAGTGTAAAATTTTAATATTTTTCAGTTTTAAAAATTTTCTTATATCTAGAAAAATATTTTAAGACTTTTAGTTCAAAAACATTTTACTGTTCACTTTTTTAATTAATTTTTAGATTTTATTTAGTTTAATTAGGGTTTTAATTGTATACTGTTTTGTCTTTTAGTGAAAAATATTTAATTTTTCAAACTTTTTCATTTTTCTACTGTTCATTAGTGTAATTTAGGATTTTTAAAATAGTCAAATAATTTTTAGCATTATTTTATTATTTTTAATCATTATTTTAGTTTAAAAATAGTTTTTAGAGTTTTAAAAATAGAAAAATAGTATTTAAAATTTAGGAAAAATAGTTTTTAGTTTTTAAATAATATAAGTGAGTTATTTTTTCAATAAAATAATATTTTGGGCTTTTTCTTAATTATTTTCAATTTTTGGGTTTTAATTAGCATTAAAAATTGAATATTTAATTAATAAAAGGTTTAAAAAAATTTTATTGGATTTTTATTCTTATTAATATTATTTTAGACTTAGTTTTCATTTTTAATTTGTTTTTTAGTTAAAAAAATTTAATTTTTCACGTTTTACGTATTTACGTTCACGTTTTACGTCACTCGTCGTAGTTTAGTTGTAGTCGTACATCGTCTTTATTTTTCTTTCTTTTCTCATCCAAAAACGTCACTACCCCAAACTTTGTTATTTATTTTTGGCATCTAATGCACACACCTCCTCGAGAACGAACCCGCATTTATTCGATTCGTCGGTTTTCCTAAATCGTCGAGTTTAATACTTGCCCATTATACGCTCTTTTTCCTAAAAGACGTATTTCTACGACTATCATTCACCCATCCCAGATGATGAGGAAATCTCTCATGACATCACCACTCCTATTCATGATTCCTCCACCGTGGAACCCGAAAATTCTCTAAGCAAAGGGGACGAGCATATTAGCACTATTCCGGACACGGAATCGGACGAAGTAATAAAGTCTAGTGTTGAGATTCTTGTCCAAAACCCTAGAGAGTTTGACGGTATTTCTAATGAAACGTGTGATTTGCCACATTTTGATGACTCTACTTCTTCCATTCACTTTGACATTTTCTCAAAATCTAATGATGAAAATTGTGATGGAAATGAAGATTTTGAGGATGATTCGACTTCTAGTGAATTTTCTAATGAGGAGTTCTCCGATGAACTTTCTTATAAAGATGATATTCACGACTCGGATTTTGAGGGGTTTACCGATGAACCTACTCTTCTTCACCCATTTCCACCGGGAAATGAGGATGATAGTGATCCGGTTTTTGAGAGGTTCACTTTTGAACTTGCTCCTTTAGACCCATTTCCACCAGGAAATGAGGTTGATTTGACTATTCCGATCCTTGATAAGTTTACCGATGAACTTACTCATTTAGATGTAGAGGACGTGATTCTTTGTGAGAAATTATCCAACGTCTATCTTCTCATTTCTAAGATCGAGGCCTTGAATTCTAAGCCTAATGACAAGTCTTTCTCTCCATCTCCTATTCCCGTTGAGGATAGTGATCCGCTTGTGGAGGAGATTGACACTTTTCTTGCTTCTAATGATTCAATACCACCGGGTGTTGATGACATCGACCCGGAGGGGGACGCTCTCTTTTTAGAGAATTTACTTGATGACTTTGTCCCAAGTCCTCCTCCCACCCACTTTGACCTTAATGTGCGGGTTTTTCATGTGACTCATATTGAGTACCATGACCCAATTGATCACATGTCTAAGGGTGAAATGGTCGTTAAAGCTAAGAATGTTGATTCCACTATGGATGAGACTTTTGTTCCACCATTACCATGTGCTTTATATGATCTTGGATTAGCATGGGGGGACGACACCGTGTTATCCTTTCCTTTCTCTTCCGAGGACGAGGTATTCGACCCCGGAATCACTGATTTAGGGAAATCTCGGCCTTTCACCGATGTAATAATTGAAAGACTTTTCGATCATCTTGGTGTGAGTTTATCTCGGGGAACATGCTTTATCCATATCATGATTTGTGACTACTATCTCTTTTTGGAGATTTGTGTTGGAGTTTTATCCTTTCGTTTGTCATCCGACAACGAGGATGAGATCTTTGACCCTGGCATCATGCTTTATGTTGGATTCTATTCCAATATGCCGGTCTTCACCATTTTCCCTAAGGACCAATGAATGCGGGGATCGAGTCGAGCTCATGACTCGGTTAACGAAAACGAGGTGCCTTGTGGGGGAGTCCCATACTGATAACTAAGATTTTACCTAGTTAAAAAGATTCGTTATAGTGTGTCTAATCGAATTGATCTGGTTAACTATTCGACTCAGTCGTTCTTTGGTGGAACAAATAGTTGTGTCGTTGTAGTAATTAAAAAGTGCAAAACTTTAAAGTAAAAGGCAAGTAAAATAAATCTAACTCTAATTAAAAATAGAAGGCGAGTATTTAAAAGCTTGACGAAAATTAAAAGGCACTAAAAGTAAATAACGCAAACTTAAATCTATCTAAGGCAAACTTAAAACGCAACTAAAACTTAAAACTAAGGCAAGGCTAAAATAAATTTAAGGCAAATAAACTTAAAGTGCAACTAAGTAAAAAGGCGGGAAAGTAAAGCTTGAAAATTAAAAACAGAAAGTTAAAAAACTAAAACTAAAAAGAACCTGAAAACAGCTCATCCGGAATAAACCTTCGTTCGGAATAATCACTCATCCGGAATGTCACCTTCGTTCGGAATGATTCTTCTTTACTCGGAATATTCACCAAAACCCTTGATCCGGAATAAATCCTTTATCCGGAATATGTCACTTATCCGGAATAAAGTCTTGATTCGGAATACTTGGTTGATTCGGAATGTTGCTGATCCTGAATATTATTCCGAATAAAACTCCCTGATCCGGAATATGTCACTTATTCCGGATGGAAGCCTTTGATTCGGAACATCTCCTTGATCCGGAATGTTTGGTTGATCCGGAACTTTTAGCTTGATCCGGAATGTTTGGTTGATTCGGAATGAAAGGTTGATCCGGAATGTCTAATATTTCGGATGAACGGTTTGATCCGGAATAATAAATTATTCCGAATAAACTCTTCTGATCCGGAATGTCCAATATTCCGGATGAACACCCTTGATCCGGAATAAACTTGCACAAACCCTTCACTCGGAATGTTTTGCTGGGCTTGATCTGGAACGTTTCCCGGGAAAAGATAGTAACAGAAAACCGAAGAACAAGGAGAACAAAGATAATACGGATCTAATAAAAACTAAACAAAATCAACCACAATATTAAATCAAACTAATCAATAAACATGTATTAATCATAAACAAACAATCCAAAACAATCAAACGAACAAATATAACCAAAATAATCAAAACCCACTTTAATCAATAAAAACACAAAAACATAAACATGAACATAAACATGAAGATTAAAGATTAAGATCAAATAAAGAAAGGTAGATAGGAGACTGACAAGAAAAATAAAGATTGACAAGAATTAAAAGAAAACTTACTTGAAATTAAAGGTATTTAAGGTGCAAGACAATTAAGGTAAATGACATGTAATTAAATGACAAGGAAATTAAAATTGGAAGAACTAATTGGAATAAATAATTGTCACTATTAGCCAACAAAAATGAAATGAATTTAATCTAATCTATTTATAGGGGAGGATTAGGGAGTGCTTAGGAAGCTTCCTCCCCTCTTTCTTCTTTTCCTTAATTGCAAGATTAAGTCCTTAATCTTCTTAATCTTCTTAAATCTTGGACTTTAATGACTTTGTCTAAGGATTTCTTTGAACTCGTCTTGTAATTCTTCAATAAATTAGACTTGAGTTCTTCGGCTTTTAGTAAACTTCCGTCTTTTGACTTTTTCTTCGATAAATCTTCAGAATTGGTCTTGGACTTCCGTTCTTTTTGCACTTTTGACTTCTTGACTTCGTCTTTCGTCTTTTTCTTCGATAAAAGCCCGTGAATGCCCGTGTCTTCACCACTTTTCACCTTTTCGTCCTAAATCACAACAAAAACACAAACCACGCATAATTCCGATATAAATGACATAAAATACACGTTTTGGCTCGGTTATTATTGTAATTAAGTGGTAAAAAGGATGGGTGTTTACACACCTATCACATACATTCTATCTTCTATCTATTTTCTAACACTAATAAGGCTTGATCTTTCAAGCTCGTGCTCGTGTTTTGTTGTGTTGTGAATCTTAGGTATGACCCTAATCATTGAAGACTCTCGTGTTCGGTTTTTGCCGGTCCACTTGATCTTCCATTTTTTGAATGCCAAAAAGGGGCACACTCTCTATCCTTTTATTTTTATCGACTAACGTTTTATCTTGAGGCATAATTAATAAACGGCTTATAGATTTGCGTGCTCTTTCCATGTTAGGATTTTGCATTAGACTCTTCGTGTTTTAGCAAGGGGGTGTTACTCTTGAGCTAAGAAACATTGAGGACAATGTTTGGTTTTAGCATGGGGGAGTCAATCCATATAATCGCTTGCAATTGCTCTTGTCGTGTCTAAATGTAATTGTTTTTCTCATTTTTCATAAAAAATTTAAATTTTTAGTGTTATTTTTAAGTTTTAATAAAGAAAATAAGTGCTTTTGACACAAATGCAGGCTTTCCGTTGGTGAAAATAAAAATAGTTTTTTACTCGACTCGGTTTTTACCTTAGCTTTTCCTTAACGTATTTGAATTAAGTTTTGCTAGGCTTTTATATAGGGAGCTTTAAAACGCGAAAGTCTTAATTCATACGGGTTAAGAACAAGAACTTTTCGCAAGTTCCTATAATTGATCCTAGAAAGTCGTTAATCAAGGGAACTTTAAAACGCAAATTCTAAAACTTGTAAAAGTATAAGAAGATGCAAGATCCTATAGATGACTTGAAAACCCAAAACTTTGATTTAATAGGCTAAGTATCCATTGATTTCACATTTTTTACAATATGGAGAACAAGAGATGATAAAGTTTAATCATAAGTTTCTAAGGTTAATTCTTCTTTGTGCAAGTATTTTTTGTATTTGATTTAATCTCCTCGTATTTACGCTTGAATAATAATTGCTTAATAAATGAAGTTTTTAGCGGTTTAGGCTTGATATCTTAACTTGTAACTCCTTCTTTTTCTTCCCTTGTAATTAAAATGAGAACACATTAAGGGTGTCAGCGTCATGGACTTTTGATCATGGGATTGCGGAAATTTGGCTTACTATAAATATCATATTAATAAGAAGAATAAATAAAAACATGTTCTCTAGGAGCCTTCGGGTGGGAGTCATGTAGCACTAACCTTGTCATTAGAGCCTTAGAGTGTATGGCAAGGGGACGTGTTGAATAAAAATTGCTTCATCATCATGAGCCATAAGGTGGGATGGTGATGTCAATTCCCTTATTTTTGTCCAAGGAGCCTTAGGGTGTGGATTTTTAATAAGGAGCACAACTGCATCTTAAAGAGCTACAATGTGATATGATGTAATTCTTGCTAACTCCATATAAAGTCATAATTGACTTTGGAGGTTTTTATTGTTGCTTTTAAGTAGTCCTATTCGCCAAATTTTGGGTCCGGGGATTTATCCCTCAAATCGTGTTAAGTTATCCTTGATGTGGGCTTTCTTTAGTGACAACGGTTTTTGAAGTCGAGGTTAGATTTTGAGTGTTGAGTTTACACTGTTTTTGCCTTCATTTTTGGACTAATAAATATCAAATAAAGTCAAATGAGCCTTTGGGTGAATGACAAATAAAATCTAGAGATACAATTAAGAATAATAGGAGATTGAGTTTAACACAAATTACTTGTATGAGTTGGTTTAATTTTGGGGCTTATGATTGACAATGATCTTGTTTTTGCACTTGGCATGGAAAAGTGAAAAGTCGGGGACGATGAATCTATTTGAGTTTTATGATCCTAAAAGTTATTTTTCAAATAATGAAAGCAATACATTATGTCTTTGCAAAATAAAGTTTCAAAAGTTGAATAATGGTGTAGTTAGAGTTTTACTTTATCATTGCGTGAGGACACGACAATTGCTTAGCAAGGGGGAGTTTGATATGAGTGATTTTACTCATATCATTTGTATCTTAAAATTAGCTTAAACTGCATAAATACCATGAATATGGCATTGTATACGTTTGTTTTGTTGTTTGATGTGTGTAGGTACCAAATTTAAGAAAACCGACAAAAACCGACACAAGTTTGAAGAAAAGATCGTTAAAGACAAAAACAAGCTCGATTCTAGTGGATTTTATCTTTATGGAGGATTTTGGGCCAAGTGGGACCCACTTTTGGTAAATGGGCCTAAGTCCATTTAAGGAAATCCTTTATTTACTTTTGGTTTTATACTTAAAATAAAAGCCCAAATGAGATTTATTTGGACGGACGGGTAAGCTTTTGCTTGGGCCAAAAGCCCATACTAATCTCACAAAACAATAAATAAAACGTGAACTGTGTTAAGCACAAGTAAAAGTAATAAACGTTTTTCTTGGTCAAACTTTATCTTTCACCACACAAAGTCATTCGATACAAACAAAGCACAATTCCTTTCTCTCTTTCTCACCTCATCACCAAACCAGACATCACCCCAACCCTAGTTAATCAAATAAATAACTTTTGGGGCTTTTTCAAGCAAGTGAATCACACGAGTGGGGAATTAATTCCCCACTTTTTCGGAGGGAAGATGGTGCTGATATCCATCACACGTGGCAACGAGTCTCGTCACAACTAGCTTGTGATTGGTTGATTCTCTGAAGACCAATTATTGAACCAATGATTGCCTGCCAAGTAAGCATCAAAGAAACACAAGAAGTACAAGGATTGCCAATCTGGCAATCCGAGTGAAAGGAACTGATTTTCAGTTGTTGGATGAAAACAGAAAAGAGAGATGAAGAATAGATGGCTATGATTTAATCTTCATCAACAACTTACCCTATCGGGTTCCCTATAAAAACCCCTTATTTTCATTGTAATGGGTATCCCTTTTTATTTTCCTAGTGTTATAATAATAGTGTAGTTTTAGATTAATTTTGTATTATCTTTCTTATTGTAATTTCTGATTTGAATTAATAAAAAGTTTAATTTTCAGAATCTATTTTACTTGATAACCTGCGTTTAATTTTCTATTTACTTGCAAATCTGTTTTTATAAACATTAATATTATAACTGTGAAGTAATATTTAATAAGCTTTTACCATAGCTTATGAAAATATTTGGAAAAGAATTGGGAGAATGTTTATCTACTGATAAACATCTAAAAAAAAGAAGCTACTAGTCGAGTTTCATTGAGATTTCGAGGGTTTTGGTTCGTGACTAGTTAGTAGTTCAAGATATTTGATTATTATGGTTAGAGTTCTATTGGCGGATTTGGTGTCGTTTAGAGTTTAAAGGAGGCTCAACGCCTACCTTCACATCAACGCTTTCTTCATAAGACTGGTTAAGCTCGGTTTCTTTTATAAAGTTAGCATAATTAGAATTTTTGATTTATCCTGTTATATGTGAATCTGCTTTACTGCTTTGTTTGGGTTTATGATTTTTAATTTTGGAGACTGATTGTTGAGATCTTAGGATAAATTGATGTATGTTCATTGTTGATGCTGCTGTTTTGTTTGTTCTGCTTACGTGGACTTATTAGTCAATTTATTGTTTTAAATCTGCTTATGTTGCTTTCGTTAATTGGACTGATGTTGTGAAATTGTAATAATTGCTGGAAGTAGCTTGGATTAAAAGGGTCCTGCTGTTATGCAATTTACACGTTTGCAATACTGAACGTTTGTGTTGATAATAGGATTTACCAGCTAGCTGTTTTAAATTTCGATTTCATGTTGTTGATGTTATGTTTAATTGTTGAGATGATGTTCGTTCCTAGCTGTAATTTTGCATATTGTTCGTCTTGTTGCTATAGCATAATTTTCAAGGGATATAGTTTTGCATAGCTGGTATTATAGTAGTTTTCTGAGAATCTATTTTTTCTGCCTACATTGCTGCTCGAATAGAGGCTGTTTGGGAGTATGGTTAGTGAATCTTGTATCCGTAAGCTGCTGCAACTTTTGGTTCTCGTTGCCTTTACAAGTTTTGTTTTGCTGGAATGATCATTAGGTGAATGTTTTAGTGAGACTAATTTTATTCACGTTTACTGATAGATTGTAAGTTCAGTTCTTTACTGTACTGTTTAATTGAGTTTTCTGATTTGTGGATGTGTCTTTTTAATATGTAATTATGTTGATGCCATTAGTGCTGCGTTTTGATTTTAGATTTTGACTGTTTGTAGTTTACTGGTAAGATTTAAGTTTTTTTTTTTAAATTAGTTACTGTATGATCATAATACCATCTATTGCCTTTATTTGAATATGTTATGTATTTAGTGTTTAAATAATATACTTGTTTGGTTAAGTCTACTGTGACTGTTATGGAATTCTTTACTATATTCTTGCAAAATTAATATTTCGTATCAAAAATAAATAATTCGCAAAATTTGTTTAGTTTAAACGTAAAAGTTAATTTTTAAATAGAATTGATAATTTTTAATTAGTTTTAAATTAGTTTTAATAATGTTTTTTTAACGATTCATGCACTTTAAGATAAAATTAGGTTTTAAATTTGTAGAATTTAATTTTAGTTAAAAATCGAAACCAATTCGAATCAATTGTCCAAATCAAAGCAAAACGTCTCAAATTCACTCGATCTTCGTGTACAACGAACTTGGTTCATCCACGTATTTAATTAAATCCGTCTTTGGTAATTTTAGTCTATTACTTTTTCCTAAAGGTAATTTTCTAATTTACCCTATAACGTATCTAATTATCACATATACTATCCACGACACATCACGTGGTGTTTGGCATATTAGTAATTTATTTATTTAATTAAACCTATGGATTCACCAACTTCGTGTTGACCCCCATATTTTACTCTATATATTTTCTCAGGAAAATAAAGCAGGTTCATGCATTGGATTCCAGCATTATAGGAAGCATCATGTTTACTATCGGGCTGGGATATTTACTTCAGTTTTATAATAAACGTGGTTTTACAAACAAGATACTAAGTGTGTACAATTAATTCATGTAATATGTTTTAAATGACTATTATGATCATTGCCCTATATACTGTGTGCTATCGATCCATCCAAGTAACACCCCCAAGTACTATTCCGCTGCATTTGACCATCAAGGGGGTGTTACACTTGAGGTCGTAGCCGATCAACAATTATTGTTTTGGCATGCATATTTTGGGGTACCGGGTGCAAATAACAACCTTAATGTGTTAAATGGTTCACCGTTATTTGATGACCTTCTAGCCGGTAGAGCTCCCGAAACTCCGTTTGAAGTTAACGGGAATACTTATAACAAAGGTTATTATTTAGCGGATGGCATTTATCCACAATGGTATACTTTTGTCAAAGCTTTTAGTGTCGCTAGGGATGCAAAAACATTGAAGTTTAAAAAGGTTCAAGAAAGTGCAAGAAAAGATGTTGAAAGAGCCTTTGGTGTGCTACAAGGTCGGTGGGGAATTATACAACAACCGGCACGAGCGTATCAAATGAACATCATTAGGAGAATTATGTACACTTGCATTATATTACACAACATGATACTGAAAGACCAAAAGTTCGATATAAGTGAATATATGCACATGTACGTTTCTCCCGAACCCAACATTACACGTATTTGGGTCAAACGATGCGAAAGACAACAAATGAAAACAAAAGAACTTCGGGATAGAGCAACGCACGAAGACCTTCGATACGACCTTGTTGAACACTTCTAGAATCAAGAAGAAGAGCAATAAATTTTATTCCGGTTTGTGTAATTTTTTTTATTAATGAAATGTTATTTTAATTTTTTTATGTGGGCCCAATGTATACTCCATGGCTCAAGACAACCAAGGAGCATGAAATGTGGTGTTTTCATGTTTCTGGTGTGGTGGGATCATTTAGCCATCACTCACCATACCCCCTCAAAATTCTGGTGTTTTCCCATGGCTCAACACGAAAACACCAAACCATACCCTGTGCTCTTAGACAATGTTTTGAACCCGGGGTTTAAATCGACCTAGTCGAGTGATCAGATCCGGATCAACCTAGTTTTTTAAAAAAATTAAACTTTTTTTATATTTTTAATAATTAACAAAAATTATGTGTACAAATTATAAAAACTTTTGTATATTGAAGTTATAAATTGTTTACCAACCAATATACTACAAAACTATAAATTTTCTATCATAAATACGTAAAATTTACATGTTTAAAAAAAACCCGTAAAAATCAAAACCCGACAGGATCTCGAGAACCGGGTTGAGTCGGGTCACCCCAAAACCAGTGGGTCTAGCCGTGTTTCAAAAATGTAAAACCCAAGTCAAAATGACCCTTTTTTTCGGCCGGAACCGGGTCAACCAGTTGAACCGGCTGAGTCGACCCGGATTTCAAAACATTTCTCTTAAAGTCTTAGGTTATGATTAAGATTTTTGTGAAAAGTGTGGGTTGCATATTTCCACCTTTCAGGAGCGGAGGAAAGAAGGGTCATAAAAGTCACGTGATGTTCTAGCGAAAATATTATAAAAAGTTTTTTTTCTTCAAATTTGACCTCTTTAAAAACAATTTTATAATATTAAAAATCTCAAACTTTAACCCTCATACTCAATTTTTTGCTCCAGCCCGACCACCTCTTCTATCTTTCATGAAGAACCCAATATTAGTTTCAAGCTGAGCTGGGTGTCCAGCCTCGTGGATCACCACATGTTCTACTTTCTCAAGAAAAGAGCAACAACGATGAGATTTAATTTTATTTAATAAGTTCTAAGAAATAAGATATTATATGCAGCTAACCCTTTGTTTTCTAGATATTGCTCTGGACGCGAACATGTGTACATGCTTCAAAAGTGATAAATTCAATATGAGCCTCGTGGATCACCACATGTTGAGCTGGGTGGCCAGCCTCGTGAATCACCACATGTTATACTTTCTCAAGAAAAGAGCAACAACGATGAGTTTTGATTTTATTTAATAAGTTCCAAGAAAGAAGATATTATATGCAACTAACCCTTTGTTTTCTAGATATTTCTCTGGACGCGAACATGTGTACATGCTTCAAAAGTGATAAATTCAATATGTATGTTCGCCACAACATGTATTGATACTCTCATGTGCATGTCACTATTGCTAAGTTAACTGAAGCACAAGCTCAGTCTTGTTTTCTAAATATTGCTCCCGCACCCAACATGTGGGCCAGTTACAATTGTCAATTATCAACATCTTTTAATTCTTAGACTGAGGGAGTGAGGGAAAATTCACTTACTTCCACGTCAGTGTCACATCAACTTTTAACAAATTTATCCAAACTCCCTATAGGAGGTAATGACACTCACCCAAACTCACCCACACTCACTTTTCATACCTATTTTTCTATTATTTAAACACACTCCACTCACAAAAAAACGTCCAATAATAAACCTAACAAAAAAATAAAACCACCCGGACCCACAATATTACAACTCATGCTGGGTGAGTTTGCCTATGTTTTTTGTTTGGTAGAAGTAAGTCGCGAGTGAGTCAAATGGTAGGGGGTGAGACTCGCGCACGGGTTAGGGTAACTAGCGAGTGGCTTGAGAGCCACTCCCTTCAGCCTTACGGTAATAAGACAACTCGGCATAACATCAACTGAGGTCTTATATACCTACGTTCAGCCAGTTTTCTGATTAAGCCTCACTGGATATGCGTCAAGATTTTAACACAATGACACTTGAGACTTTTTCCAAAATTTTAAAATAAAAGCAGACAAGTGATAAACATGGACTAGAAAAAAATAAAAGAGAAATAAAATTTAATGTTTATTCCATGTTCTCGAGTTAGAAAAAATTGAAAAGAAGACAAAGAAAAAATTACATCCTTCGTTCAAAATTAGTGATTTACATTTTTTTGAGATGTCACCATATAATTATCAACTATTAAAAATATATAAAAAGATTTGATTAAGTCTACAATATTATCTTTGTTTAAAATTATTATTACAAACTTTAAATTTCTTTTGATTAATAAGCTAAAAACATAAGATATGATGAAAAGGAGTAGGGATGGCAATGGATGAGAAAAAACCCATAACCGCGTGTACCCACATGTAAATGGGTAGGTAATTTTTTCATTTTTCACCCTTGGGTGGGTCGTGGGTATAAACTGAAACCCATCGATGGGTGGCGCGTGGATGACGGGTATAGTATACCCGTTACGGATAAACCCATGATACCCATTACAGGTAAACCTATGATACCCATTTGATATACCCATGAGTGTACCCAACAATATAATTATATGTGTACCCATAAACCCATTTAAAATAAAATAAAATTAATTATCTTTTAAATAGTTGTACTTAGATAGTTGTGTCTTGTGACAACGTTGTAAATCTTAATAGCTACTACTATCAATAAAACAAATTAAGCTAAAAAATACTATTTGATTTTCTAGACTATAAAATGAAGATGGAAGATCAAATAATCAAATATATATACATGGATAATTTCGTTCGTCTCTTCTTGTGCAACTAAAACATCAATTCATTCATACTACTAGTAATACATATATACTACTATTGTTTTACATTTACAGCATATGGTATAGTGGTGTTGTAACACCCCACTTGGATAAGTTGACCGTTACGTGTATTTATGGCGTGTCATCAAAGCATAAGGTGAATGTCCTAAAACATTAACTGACCATAAAGGAAATACCGGAATCAAACATCGGCAATCCAAACATAAGCCCAAAACATGAAAAATAAAATACTGAATGAAAGGACTAAACAATGTCCAAATAAGCAGAATAATGTAAGAAATGCATAAAGTAAGAAGTCTGGATAGCTTCCATCCAAATTCACATGCTCTTAGAATTCTAAAAGCGTCCTGGTGTACCTGCCGTTAGAACATGAAAGGAACTACGGCTGAGCATAACGCTCAGTGAACGGATATAAAAACATGATAAGGAATTACTGAAATGAACAGATGATGAAATACTGGAGCCGTAAGACTGATAAGTAAAGTTGCAGCAGAAATCTGTGTATAATCTGTAAGGTCTGATTTATAAATAATAAAGTTGAACTGATATCTGTTAAATCTGAAAACATGCATTTACTGTATTTTAATTGCCAAGAGCTTATATAGGTCATGTGCTGTAACCACTGCTGCATGAATATATAGAGGGGTGACCTCGTCATGCTGTAGAGGGGTGACCTCTAAATAACTGTGCTGGGTGGAGGGATCAGCTCCAATGTGAAGGATGTAGAGCACACACCACATTCACCTGCTAAACTGTAATCTGTAGCCTAGGATGCATCCATACGCCCCACTAATAATACTGATAAAATGGCCAAGCTGAGCTGAGTGGGACGATGCAGGATATCACTCTCCTGCATGTGAGTCACGACACCGGTGCCTCTAGTGCCGTGGTTACGGTACCTCCGTAACTAGTACATAAACTAATCATGCTTGTATATAATGCTCAGGCAATTTATTTAATTATTAACATGATTACTGATAAGTTTAAACATATACTGGGGAAAAACATTTGGCTGAAGATGGGGAATCCTAATCATGCATAGAAAGGAAGTCCTTACTGAAAGGACGGAAAATCCGTACCTCGCGTCCAGTAATGAAAATAAGAACGAAAGCTGAAAGATCTACTCGACTTCACGGATACTACATAAATAACATACGCGAAAATAAGTTGACTGATGATATATATTTTACTGCTCATAACTGTTTTCGTTGGATTTAATTTATTCTTGCAATAATGTCCGTATGTATAAACTGATAAATCTGTGCCTTCTAATATTTCTTTTAATCGTATTTCGTGCTACTATTTTTTATGACATAACACGTATTCTGACGTTATACTAAAATATATATTTTGCAACCTGCTAAAAATAGAAAGTTTCCTAATTAAGAAAGTTTCCAAAATACTTTAATTTATTTAATAAAATTATACCCTTTTAAATTTTATAACTAGTTTATATTTAATTTATTAAATCCATCATTAAGACATTTATTTAACATAAGCTAATAAAAAATATATAATTCAAAAATCTTCATTTTTATTATTTTAACTATAACCCGAGCCTACCGAGATACCACTTTCTCGGTCGCATTAAAAAAATTAAACTTATATATGAAATCTGCCTATAGGAATTAGCGACAGAAAAATCTGTCACTAAAAAGTGTGACCAAAAACTGAGTTTTAAAAACTGTCAATAAAACTGTCAATTACAATCTGCGACGGAAATTAGTGTCACAAAACTGTCGCTAATTCAAAATGAAATCACCATTTTTCTGTCTAACTTTTCCCACTGTTGAGTTATATTACAGTTCCCACTGTTTGGCTTCCTGTTCCCACCGATAGGTAAAATATCCCATTGTTTATATAACAGTTCCCACTGTTTGTTACTATATCACTGTTCACTAAAACAAACACCCCCTTATGTTGTGACTGCCCCTGTTTGGCTTTGTTCCCCACTGTACACGAACCAAACACCCCATGTTTGGCTTTTTGGGGCTGTGAGTCCAGTCAAACACACCACACTCCATTTGTGGTCACGGCTGGCCAAAAGAAAACCACACCGAACCCTTTTTTTTCTAGCTGTGTGCGTGGCTGGGAAAGAAAGGACCACCGAGAGGGTATAACCTCTCGGCTGAACAAACCAACAGCCCACCGAGAGCTTCATGCTCTCGGTTTCCTTTGTACAAAACAGACCCGCATCACTTTGTTAAACTTAATAAGATTACCCACTGATTTATTTTGTAACCCCCAATTTGAGATAGTAACGTGATAATCAAAGAATAAGGAACGAAGTGATTACCTTGCATTAATTTAAAACAAAATGAAGAACACCCGCAGAGCTTAGAAGATCACTAGGCGGTTTTTTTTTTTTTTTTGTTCTATCCCGGCGGCCACAACTCTCCAACCCTAATCTTCTTTTTGTTTTTTTTTTTTACTACTATACAAAGGGTGGGGATTTTACTCCCGTGTTTTTTTTAAAACAAGTCTGGGCTTCAAGGCCCATTGTTCTTTTTCTTTCTTTTTCTTTCTTTCTTTTTAAGTCCGGCCCCCTAGCCCTATATAGTTTCCATTCTTTTTTTTTCATGTTATCATTTAGATGTTCGTGTTACGGTTTTAATTCCTCGTGCTGAAATTCGGAAGTGTATTATTTATTTGTCTGACTAAATAATAATTACATATTACTTGTCGTGTATTGATTTCTGAGACGTTTTAATAAAATATGTGCTGACGTGAAATAAATGTTCATGGATTTATAAAGCGGGTTTTACAATTCTTCCCCTCTAAAAAGAATAATTCGTCCCCGAATTAAAGATACGACTGTACTGGTTTTACAATTCTTCCCCTCTAAAAAGAAGAATTCGTCCTCGAATCTAAAGGTATACAAGCTGATTGGGTAAAAAAAACTGAAAATGCTAATAAGCTGAAAAACGTATAAGCTGAAAAGACATGAAAGCTGAAGAGGCATAAGAGCTGAAAGATCATTCATCCCTGATTTAGAACATAATGTTGCTGAAAGGGTATAAACATGGCTTAACTGAACTGAATATGCAACGTGACATGACTGAAAGGACTTAACTGGATTTATTAAAGGAAAAGGTATGAGAGGTCCGGATGGACTCCTCTGTTTCGAGTGGCTTCCCGCTCGAAACGATTCCTTCAAAGGTCTAAACATAATTGATGTAGTGTTTTTACTACCCTTTAGGAAAAGAGCAATAAAATAGGGTAAGCGAGCACGACGATTTAGGAAAACCGTGTGTGAATGACCCTAAAGGTGAGTTTGTTCTCTCGAGGAGGCACGTGTGTTGTGTGATGAATGATTGATTATGTTTTTTATTATTAATGAGAAGTAAAGAAGAGAAAATGACGAAGACGAAAAAATAGATAGAAAAATAAGGCGAAAACACTACTAGAAAGTTACGACGTAGAACGTAAAAAGTGCAAAATTTAAAATTTTAATCTAAAAATTCCTAAAAATTACTAAAAATCCACAATAAAATTCTAAGAGTTTACAAAAAATCCAAACTTGCCAAAACCTTTTAATTAATTTAATAATGACTTTTTAATGCTAATTAAAGCTCTAAAAATCAATTTTAAATATTAAAAAGCCCTAAACAAGATTTAATAGTTTGTAAACCTCAAAAATGACCTAATTAGGCTAAAAACTATTTTTAAAAATTTTAAAACCAAATTAAACTATTTTTAAACTCCTAAAAACTATTAAAATCTATTAAATCTTAAATTAATTCTAAAAATTAATTGAAAAGCCTAAAAATTAATTGGAAAGTGACAAAGGTCCTATTTTAATGTTTAGAATCTAGGAAAAATGAAAAAAAAATAAAAATAAAACTTTGAATTTTAATGAATAAAATAATAATAAAATATTCTAAAAAATTAAAAGTTCTCAAATAAATTCTAAAAAATTCTCAAAAATCCTAAATAATCTAACTAAGAAGAAAATGTAAATTAAAGTTCCTAAAACCTTTTAGTTAATTTTATATTAATTTTTAAAGTTGTCTAAAAACCCTAAAATTAAATAAAATTAAAAATTAAAGTTTTTGAAAACTTTTTGATATGTAAACCTCAAAAATACAAATAAAGACCTAAAAACTATTTTTTTGGATTTTTTAATTACTGTTCACTATTTTTTATTGACTTTCTAAATTTTAAAAGAAAAATAATCCTAAAAATTAATTAAATAATAGGAAAAATAATATCTTTAAACAGAAAAATCCTAAAACCTATAAATGTCCTAGGAAAAATCAATTAAGCTAAAAACACTTAATAAATAAGCTAGGAAAAATAAAATAAGCTACGGCTTATTAAAATAAGCCCAAACCAAAGTCAAGTTAAATACTTAATGAAATGAGAGCTTGACGTAAAAAGTCATCTAGATCAATGGTAGAACACGTTACTCCTGAGCTGCAGGTCGCGTGTTCGAGCCCGTTGCGGGTGAACTTTTTATAAAAATTTTCTTTTTTTTTCTTTTAAAACTTGATCAGTGACACTAGTAGGCTACAAAAACACAATCACAATCCAATTTGACCAAGGATTGAATCAAATAGAAGCTCAAAAATGCCCAGTTAGGCTTTGGTTTCTGATGAACAAATGAACAACCAAGAGGACTTGGTTTTTGCTTGTTTGGTGGAGATTGTTGATGGACAAAGGCACCCTTGTGCTCTTTGGAGCACAAGGAGTCAACAATAAGCAGAAAACAAATAAGCACTAAGCACAAACAAGCCAAATATCCAAAAAAACAGGCTCACAAGGCAAACTTAAGTTGCTGATATAAATTTCAAGGTCTGGTGGATGTTCTTGGCAGATTCAAAGCACACAAATGAGTTTCTAAGCCACCAATCTTGTACACTCTCACTCCCAATAGCATACAAACATACTTCAGCCCTATTACACCCTATAATCTAACAAGCAATCAAAATCTAAGCACCAAAATCAACAAAACAGTCACACAAGAGCAGATTTCTGATTTTAGCTCTTTTTACCAACTTTGATCATGCAAATGTGAATAATAACCTATTAAACTGATCCCAATGAGCACATATCATATGAGAAGCACCAAAGAAGTGTTTTTAATCTGGTTTTAACACAAATCAAACCAAGAAAACTGAAACAATGTGTAAATCCAAACACCCCTTTAAAACTGATTTCAACAAATTTTCAAACAAAACCTATGCTAAACCACTCCTAACTGATTCTAACAGCTTCTAACATGCATTAACTACCAAATCAACTCAAATCCAATCAACTAATCAACTAGCATGCAGATTCAACAAATCTCATACTAAATTTCACTTTTCTGAAAATTTCAAAAAGTAAAAGTATTTTTTACCTAAGAACCCCACATCCAGGGTTCTTTGTGGTTGCAATACCACTTCCCATACACACGGGTGTATGCAGAACCTTTAACAGCAACACATCAAACAAAATCCTGCAAATCAAGAACAAACACAAGAAAATGCACTTTTCTGATTTTCTGAAAATTCAAACCTTGAAACCCAATAACCTTTGAAACTAAACAGGTTTTAAACAAATCCAAACTCACAAAGCAAAACTCCTTTTCCACTTTTACTTCAAAGGGTTTTGCTTTCTGAAATTTGAATCAAATTTAAAACTTATGAAAATTTTTTGAAAATTCTCAAAACACACAAGTGTTTACCCAATGTTAAATGGAACTCAGACTTTCTCAACAAAAATATACCAAACTTTTAAAAAACATTAAAAGGAATTATATTTGAACAAAACACCAACTTTAATTTCTTTAAAAAGGAATTACAACTTTTTGGAGAAAAATCTGGAACAAAGCTAAATGACTAAACTAAGCTGCCTTTTATAGGCGTACAAGGAAGGTTCTAGTCCCTAAAACCCTAGTATGGAAATGCCAGAAAAGCCCTTGAGTTCTTGGTCTTCAAAATCGGTCAAAAGTAATCCCATGTGATATGCCAGCTTGGAATCTTCAATCTTGGACGTAGGATTGGTCTTGGGGACAAAGGGATTGATCCTAGATGTTAAACTGGTCGGGTGTGGGGTTTTGTGTGAAAACGATGGACAGGGGAGTGCTTGGGTGAGGACCACAAGCCACGTGGCACTGTTTTAAGGAGTGGGTTTGGGTGTGGGGAGTGCTAATTAGGGATCTGCACTTAATTGGGGTAAACCCCTTTGTTTTTTAGCTAATTGAATCTGGGGTGTTAGGGTTTATGGGAGGGGATTAAGAGTGAGTTTAATCTGTTTTTGGAAATAAAATTTTTAAAATTAGTGTTTAGGAGGGAATGGTTGGGTTAAGTGGGTTTGACTTTGTTTGACCACAGCTTATTAATAAACCGGTTTAAAGGAATTTGGGTATGGACGGGTTGGGTAGGATATGGGTAGGTTATATGGGTTGATGGGTGGGTAGGGCTGAGGTGTCACGTGGTGACTGGTTGGGAAGGTTTGGTGGATTGGCAGATTTGGTCCCCAGGCTATTCACTTTCTTCCAAGTTGTAATTAAAAGCTATCAGCGCCTTCTTTTGCCTTGTCAACTTTTGCCAAGTTGTCAAAAATGGCACAATCAATTCCAAAACTTTTCCAAAGGGTATTAAATGTATATTCTTCATATTCCAGGGACTGGTCTTGTACAATCTTCAAACATTAAGGATTATACTTGTACAATTGACATTTTGAGGGTCAAATGTGACAAGTTCTTCAAAGATGAGGGGCCATTTTTGCCAATCTTCAATTCTTCAAGGGTCTTTTTGCAAAATTCCAAACTTGGGCCCGGTTCATTGTGCGACTTCATTTCCCGTGTTCGTTTTTGATTGATTCTTGTGATCTTTTGCCAATTCCTCAATATCCGTACCTAAAAATACACAAGTAACAAACACGAGCATATTTTTGGTCTATTTTATGATATTTAATGCATTTTAAGGCCGTTTTGGACGATGAGACCATGTATAAAAGCAGTCTCATCACTCCCCCATACTAAACCATTGCCGTGCCCTCACGCAATGCTAGAATAAAGTATCAAAGCATCTCCAAAATTTAATTTTATTCACTTTTATTGAAATGATAAACTAGCTACATGACTACTATTGCTACTACTTGTGTTGTAGACATAATGTATGATTCTCATCGCAAATTGGGACGTTTAGGTTCATAGAATAAGAACACGTGAATGCTTCGTTAGAAATAATTTCGTCGTCCTCGATTTTCACCCTAATTCCATGCCAAGCGTGCAACGAGATCATTGTCATTATAAGTTAGTAATGCTAACACTACTCATATGCCCTAATCACGTACTTATTCTCCCATTATTCCTAAGTTGTATCTCTTATATTTTATTTTGTCTTAATGATCACGAGGATACATTGTTGACTTATGCGATGATAGAGATTTAGGTCTAAAAATAGAGTCCTAACGGTATAACTAAGACCATCAAATCAATAACCCCTCCTAATAGACAACGATGTTAAAAAATTAAGTTGACAAGAAGAATCGATAAACACGGTTTTATAATGGTTTTGAACATGAGACTTATTACCAAGACTTTTATACGCCCCCTAACGGAAGGGCCTTATTATCTTTGGTTTACCTCCATCTTTTATTCAACTTCGCCATGAAGCTTTTATTATGACTTCGGTCTTGCCTTGCCTTTTATTATCCGCCTCATCGGTGGTTTTATTAGCCAAAGACGTATATCCTCACGCTAAAGCGAATTTTGGATCTTTAAAGCTTCGAAGATTAAGGCTTGATTCACTTCAATTTTGCATAGATTTTAGGCCTTGTAGGGCTTCAAATTGTTTGCTAGATTTTGGTGAGCACTTGAAATCTTATTATTGGGTGAAGCTTTCGATTATTAGGGTGCCAATACTTCAAAACCGTGACGCTGGCGATACCTTAATGTCTTCCCAATTTAATTACACGGAAGCTACTAGAAAAGACTAGAAACCCAACAATCCTAACTAAACCGCTAAATCAATATTTATTAAGCAAAAAATATTTACATGCGAAGGGAGAATAAGCAAACAACGAGAACACATGAGTTTTTGAAAGAATACGAGTACTCTACGTTTAGCATAGTAACTTATAATTAACTCTATCATTTCTCGTCCTCATTTAAGAGACTTAGCCTAATGTGTAGTTAAGGAATCAAAGCTAAGTGCTCAACACGCACGGTCGAGTCAAAAATTACTCTTATTCTCGCCATCGGAAAATCTACATTCGTGTCTTCAAACACTTATAAAACATGAGAAAAATTTTAAAATTTGGCCATTTTTAGCCTTATTTTGCAAGAAAACGATAAACAAAACGATAAACTTTGGAAAGCGTGAAGGTTTGGCAAGGCAAGTATCTATTCACCCCCCCATACTAAAGTTAAACATTGTCCTCAATGTTTCGAGTCTAGGGGTGCAAACACCCCTATACTAGAGACGTAGTCGAATGCCTAATCTAGCATGGAAAGGGTGTAACCATTAAATTAATAGCCGTTTATGAAGTGTGCTATAAACCTAAGGTTAGAACATAAAAGGATATATCATGATGGATATTGGGAATGGCCTCCAAAGCAAACGATCGAGTGCTCCCATGAAACGAACACGAGAGGCTCCAATCGTGAAGATGATGATCTAAAAGACACAATGCACAAACAACCACGGAATAAAGGTTGGAAGGGCACAAATCCCCTCACATTAAACTAATTAGAAAGCAATAATATGTACATGGATAAGCATGGGTCTCCCCCACGAGGCACCTTGTTTTTGATAACCGAGTCAAAAGCTCGACTCGAATCCCCATAAATGTGATCATTTAGGGATAATCATGGTTTGGTCAATTTTTGGTGGGGCTTACATGATAAACAAGGCCCAAAAGCACGTGGAGTACTTTAAAAATCCGATAAACGTATACCGGGGTCAAAGATAGCGTCCTCGTTTTCGGATGAAAGACGAGACAACACAACTCCAACACAAATCCCAATGGGATAGAAGAAAATAGGAGAGAAGAAATAGAAGGGTGGGACAATGGGTAAGTCATAACATTGAGCTACTCGAGGTAGACTCGCACCAATCAAATGAAAAGATTTTCCATTTATTGCATCGGTGGAAGACCGAGATTTCCCTATATAAGCAATTCCGGGATCAAATATCTCGTCCTCGGTGGAGAAAGGGGAGGGAACATAAGGGGCTTCCCCCACACTAAGTCCACACAAAGCATCGTCAAAAGGAGAAGACGAGCTTGTAGTACTCAATAAACGTGGTGATGACGGAGTTAGAATTGTAGAAAAATCCTTTAAATTAAATTCAAAATCTTTTCCTTTTTCATCTTTAAAACTCTCCTTGTGAAAACCCGATTTAATTATGTCAAAAATATTTGGTGTATCTAAAACAATGTTAGTCACACTAAAAATTCTCACATTTTGAAAGCGTTTTGGTTTAGGTGGTGGCAAGTTTTCAAATCTTTTGTCAACAAAGAAAACCTCCCCATCGGGATCAACGTATTCATCATCCGAAGAATCACTCGAGATTGGAATCATAGGCTTAACACTCTTAACCTCCATCGGCGGAGGGGACGAAACTTCATTTTTCTCAACTCCTAAAACTCTATTTGAAATCTTTTTGCAAATGTTTTTGATGGGATTGACATTGTACAAAGATGTGATCGAATAGACATGAGAAAGAGTGGAGTTTTGGGTTGCATTAATGACGAGTTCTTCCTCATTGAAACGAAGTGTGATTTTTCTTGCATGCACATCGATAAGTGCTCTCGAGGTATCCAAAAAAGATCGACCTAAAATTAACGGAACTTTAGGATCGATGGGAATATCAACAACAATGAAGTCTACAGGGTAGTAGAACTTCCCAACTTTCACGAAGACGTCCTCGGCAACTCCACAAGCTAGAATCGTAGAATGATCGGCCATTTCGATTGACATTCTTGAAGGAGTGAGATTTGGAAGATTGAGCGATTTAAAAATCTCGAGAGGCATCAAATTAATACTAGCACCAAGATCGGCCAAGGCGTAGCATTCTTCCATGTCTTGGATAGCACATGGGATCAAAAACTTTCCAGGATCATCGACTTTTTGAGGTATGCGGCTTAGAAAAACCGAAGAACAACTAGACGATTTTTGCAATTTTTCTTTGTTATTCAACATACTTTTGAAGTTCGCGGCAAATCGAGGCATCATGACTAAGGCGTCAGCAAAACTTATATTGAAATGCAAGTCACGAAACATTTTCATAAAGAGTTCAAATTGATAATTATTTCGTTCTTGTGCCTTTTCCTTGTCTCGTCTTGAAGGGTAGGGTAAAGGTGGTGTGGGTTGGGGCAAATTAGGCATAGGCATCGGCCTTGGAATCTCGGGTTCCATGATGGGTATTGGTTCAACCGTAGGTGTGGTTTGAGCGGTACTTCGTGGGCTTGAGATGTGCTCCTTTTCAACCACAACCTCGGGTTCTTTCTCTTTTTCCTTCTCCATAGAAGTACTTGGACGAGAAATGGGTTCTTTGAAAGTTTTACCACTACGAGTGGCAATAACCTTCAATTCTCCTTTCGGGTTCACGATGGTATCACTAGGAAGACCACCCGAAGAAGAGGGCTTACACATGATAGCTTCAAACATTTTAGCCATACGGTCTTCAAACTTAGATTGCCTAGCATCCGCTTTTAACAACTCTTGCTTAATCTCATGTTGTCCTTGCTCCATTTTTTGTTGATTTTGTTGGAGTCGTGTGACATTTCCTTCCATTTTATTAGCATGAGTTTTAAGTTCATTAGCAAGTTCGTTTTTTAGCTCGTTTTTCAATTCGGACCTTAAGCTAATCATCTAACGTTGCATGTTGTCAAACTTAGCATCATTAGCCTTAGCATAATCTAAAAATTCTCCTTGCAAATTTTTAGTGTGAGCATTTTGAAAACCTTGAGTAGGAGTTTGAAAATCACGGTTTTGGTTTTGGTTTGAAATTTGCCCATTTCCACTTTGGTAATTACCTTTGTTATAATTCCTTTGATTTCCTTGGTAATTTCCACCTTGATTGTTGTTTCGATAGTTATTAGCATTTTGATTTTGTGGAGCTTGATTTTGGCGGGAACCTTGACCGATTTGGTTATAAGTTCCCGTGGCTACATAAGCATTCGAAGTGTTACCATCCGCGGTAATGCACTCGGAAAAATCATGAGCTCCACCACATGAAATACAACTCTTAGCAACCGCTTTAACCGAAGCGGTGTTTGAAGCTTCTTGAGCTTTCCAATGAGACATAAGAGTCGAAAACCTATCGAAAAACCGATTCTCCTCATTTGCTTCATCTTGAAAGGCATTAATGGAACGAGATGATGACGAGCCCAAATTGGCAACACTCGGTGTGTTACGAGGGTTATAGACCTTAGACCTATTTTCTATGATTTTCAAAGCCTCATTGGTCGTTTTGCACAAAAAATTACCACCCGCGGCGGTATTTAAATAATCTCGTTCATGTTCATTAAGCCCATTATAAAAAGTGTCAATTTGATGCAATTCGGAAAAATCATGGTGTGGACATTCATGTAGCATTTCTTTAAACCTTTCCCAAGCCATTGAAAAACTTTCATTTGGTCTTTGTGTAAAACGTGAAATCTCGTTTTTCAAATGTGTTGTCTTAGATGGTGGAAAAAATTGATTCACAAATTTAGACATGAGATCGGCCCATGTCAAAATCGAATTCGGCGGTTCTTTCTCAAGCCATATCTTGGCGGGTCCATCTAACGAGTAAGGAAACAACATCATCTTAATGGCATCGTGTGGTACATCCTTAAACTTGCTTGTCGCGGTGAGACGATTAAATTGCCTAATGTGATAATGTGGGTTGTCTTTTTCGTGACCGCGAAACTTGTTTGCTTGAAGCATAGACATTAAACCCGTCTTGATCTCAAAGTTCTCCGCAAGGATGGCGGGAATCACAATGGCCTCTCCAAAACCCTCGGTGGGTGCTTGAAGCAACTCCATCATAGTACGATTAGCCATGATAGCTTCTTGTTCTACAATAGGTTCCTCACTTGGAGACTCCTCACTAGAATGAGTTTTAGTAGGAGTTTTGTTCTTGCGTCTACGTGCACGTTTTGCTTGATTACGAGTGAGCATAAACGTCACGTACAACGTGGAGACGAGCAAAGAAGATTCTTTTTGGTATTTTGTGTTTTTTCAATTTTTTTGTGGTTTTTGATTGTATTAACTTTTTTTGGAATTGGTGAATGTATTAAGTAGACAATGAGTCCACAAATCTCCTCACTAATCAAATCTCTTGATTAAAAAGGCCTCAAGGAATGAAAACGATCACGTGGAGTGAACGCCTTCGATGACTTTAGAACGATGGTGGAACACCAAATCGTTCAAGAGGGTTTAATCAAATGGAAACCAAGAAAATATATATGATATGTAATAATACTTTGGGCGGCAAAACCCTCGATTCACTCTCAAAATCAAATACGCACAAGCAAGCGGAGGAAACGAGGCGGCGCGAAGCACTTAAGAGCCTTTTTCCTTTAGGTTGTGAAATACAACCGCCTTATACCCACCTTATAGTTTGTATTATCAAAATCAAGCTTCACGAAAGTATTTATCTATTTTTGCCTTTTTCTTTGGTTTGAGATTCGAATACAATGATCGAGTGATGAAATCCCGAATCAAGGTTGTGATTGCTCACGTATTTAGAGTACTTGTGTATTTATTGTTCTACGTATACAATATAGTAATAATATTCACACAAAACCGAAAAACGATAATACGTATTAATAGAGTGCTATTAATACAATTACTTTTATGGCTAATATAGAAAACAACAATGTTCAATCAAAACACAACACGCCTCCCCGGCAGCGGCGCCAAAAAATGATGTAGTGTTTTTACTATCCTTTAGGAAAAGAGCAATAAAATAGGGTAAGCGAGCACGACGATTTAGGAAAACCGTGTGTGAATGACCCTAAAGGTGAGTTCGTTCTCTCGAGGAGGCACGTGTGTTGTGTGATGAATGATTGATTATGTTTTTGATTATTAATGAGAAGAAAAGAAGAGAAAATGACGAAGACGAAAAAATAGATAGAAAAATAAGGCGAAAACACTACTAGAAAGTTACGACGTAGAACGTAAAAAGTGCAAAATTTAAAATTTTAATCTAAAAATTCCTAAAAATTACTAAAAATCCACAATAAAATTCTAAGAGTTTACAAAAAATCCAAACTTGCCAAAACCTTTTAATTAATTTAATAATGACTTTTTAATGCTAATTAAAGCCCTAAAAATCACTTTTAAATATTAAAAAGCCCTAAACAAGATTTAATAGTTTGTAAACCTCAAAAATGACCTAATTAGGCTAAAAACTATTTTTAAAAATTTTAAAACCAAATTAAACTATTTTTAAACTCCTAAAAACTATTAAAATCTATTAAATCTTAAATTAATTCTAAAAATTAATTGAAAAGCCTAAAAATTAATTGGAAAGTGACAAAGGTCCTATTTTAATGTCTAGAATCTAGGAAAAATGAAAAAAAATTAAAAATAAAACTTTGAATTTTAATGAATAAAATAATAATAAAATATTCTAAAAAATTAAAAGTTCTCAAATAAATTCTAAAAAAATCTCAAAAATCCTAAATAATCTAACTAATAAGAAAATGTAAATTAAAGTTCCTAAAACCTTTTAGTTAATTTTATATTAATTTTTAAAGTTGTCTAAAAACCCTAAAATTAAATAAAATTAAAAATTAAAGTTTTTGAAAACTTTTTGATATGTAAACCTCAAAAATACAAATAAAAACCTAAAAACTATTTTTTTGGATTTTGTAATTACTGTTCACTATTTTTTATTGACTTTCTAAATTTTAAAAGAAAAATAATCCTAAAAATTAATTAAATAATAGGAAAAATAATATCTTTAAACAGAAAAATCCTAAAACCTATAAATGTCCTAGGAAAAATCAATTAAGCTAAAAACACTTAATAAATAAGCTAGGAAAAATAAAATAAGCTACGGCTTATTAAAATAAGCCCAAACCAAAGTCAAGTTAAATACTTAATGAAATGAGAGCTTGACGTAAAAAGTCATCTAGATCAATGGTAGAACACGTTACTCCTGAGCTGCAGGTCGCGTGTTCGAGCCCGTTGCGGGTGAACTTTTTATAAAAAAATTTTTTTTTTTCTTTTAAAACTTGATCAGTGACACTAGTAGGCTACAAAAACACAATCACAATCCAATTTGACCAAGGATTGAATCAAATAGAAGCTCAAAAATGCCCAGTTAGGCTTTGGTTTCTGATGAACAAATGAACAACCAAGAGGACTTGGTTTTTGCTTGTTTGGTGGATATAGTTGATGGACAAAGGCACCCTTGTGCTCTTTGGAGCACAAGGAGTCAACAATAAGCAGAAAACAAATAAGCACTAAGCACAAACAAGCCAAATATCCACAAAAAACAGGCTCACAAAGTAAACTTAAGTTGCTGATATAAATTTCAAGGTCTGGTGGATGTTCTTGGCAGATTCAAAGCACACAAATGAGTTTCTAAGCCACCAATCTTGTACACTCTCACTCCCAATAGCATACAAACATACTCCAGCCCTATTACACCCTATAATCTAACAAGCAATCAAAATCTAAGCACCAAAATCAACAAAACAGTCACACAAGAGCAGATTTCTGATTTTAGCTCTTTTTACCAACTTTGATCATGCAAATGTGAATAATAACCTATTAAACTGATCCCAATGAGCACATATCATATGAGAAGCACCAAAGAAGTGTTTTTAATCTGGTTTTAACACAAATCAAACCAAGAAAACTGAAACAATGTGTAAATCCAAACACCCCTTTAAAACTGATTTCAACAAATTTTCAAACAAAACCTATGCTAAACCACTCCTAACTGATTCTAACAGCTTCTAACATGCATTAACTACCAAATCAACTCAAATCCAATCAACTAATCAACTAGCATGCAGATTCAACAAATCTCATACTAAATTTCACTTTTCTGAAAATTTCAAAAAGTAAAAGTATTTTTTACCTAAGAACCCCACATCCAGGGTTCTTTGTGGTTGCAATACCACTTCCCATACACACGGGTGTATGTAGAACCTTTAACAGCAACACATCAAACAAAATCCTGCAAATCAAGAACAAACACAAGAAAATGCACTTTTCTGATTTTCTGAAAATTCAAACCTTGAAACCCAATAACCTTTGAAACTAAACAGGTTTTAAACAAATCCAAACTCACAAAGCAAAACTCCTTTTCCACTTTCACTTCAAAGGGTTTTGCTTTCTGAAATTTGAATCAAATTTAAAACTTATGAAAAATTTTTGAAAATTCTCAAAACACACAAGTGTTTACCCAATGTTAAATGGAACTCAGACTTTCTCAACAAAAATATACCAAACTTTTAAAAAACATTAAAAGGAATTATATTTGAACAAAACACCAACTTTAATTTCTTTAAAAAGGAATTGCAACTTTTTGGAGAAAAATCTGGAACAAAGCTAAATGACTAAACTAAGCTGCCTTTTATAGGCGTACAAGGAAGGTTCTAGTCCCTAAAACCCTAGTATGGAAATGCCAGAAAAGCCCTTGAGTTCTTGGTCTTCAAAATCGGTCAAAAGTAATCCCATGTGATATGCCAGCTTGGAATCTTCAATCTTGGACGTAGGATTGGTCTTGGGGACAAAGGGATTGATCCTAGATGTTAAACTGGTCGGGTGTGGGGTTTTGTGTGAAAACGATGGACAGGGGAGTGCTTGGGTGAGGACCACAGGCCACGTGGCACTGTTTTAAGGAGTGGGTTTGGGTGTGGGGAGTGCTGATTAGGGATCTGCACTTAATTGGGGTAAACCCCTTTGTTTTTGAGCTAATTGAATCTGGGGTGTTAGGGTTTATGGGAGGGGATTAAGAGTGAGTTTAATCTGTTTTTGGAAATAAACTTTTTAAAATTAGTGTTTAGGAGGGAATGGTTGGGTTAAGTGGGTTTGACTTTGTTTGACCACAGCTTATTAATAAACCGGGTTAAAGGAATTTGGGTATGGACGGGTTGGGTAGGATATGGGTAGGTTATATGGGTTGATGGGTGGGTAGGGCTGAGGTGTCACGTGGTGACTGGTTGGGAAGGTTTGGTGGATTGGCAGATTTGGTCCCCAGGCTATTCACTTTCTTCCAAGTTGTAATTAAAAGCTATCAGCGCCTTCTTTTGCCTTGTCAACTTTTGCCAAGTTGTCAAAAATGGCACAATCAATTCCAAAACTTTTCCAAAGGGTATTAAATGTATATTCTTCATATTCCAGGGACTGGTCTTGTACAATCTTCAAACATTAAGGATTATACTTGTACAATTGACATTTTGAGGGTCAAATGTGACAAGTTCTTCAAAGATGAGGGGCCATTTTTGCCAATCTTCAATTCTTCAAGGGTCTTTTTGCAAAATTCCAAACTTGGGCCCGGTTCATTGTGCGACTTCATTTCCCGTGTTCGTTTTTGATTGATTCTTGTGATCTTTTGCCAATTCCTCAATATCCGTACCTAAAAATACACAAGTAACAAACACGAGCATATTTTTGGTCTATTTTATGATATTTAATGCATTTTAAGGCCGTTTTGGACGATGAGACCATGTATAAAAGCAGTCTCATCAATAATGAACAATTCTTGGTCTTGATGACCCTATCCTGATAATGCTGAATAATTTCTGGTTCTAAACTTAAGGTGGATTTTCTGAACCTGAATGAATAAGCTATAGCATGTAGTATACATGAAACGGTACGTACAATTATCCTAAAAAGATAACATTTATATCCCTGAGCAAGCTGCTGAGAATATATATAGGGACGAACTACGTGAACAATTGTGAACATGCTAAGTGAGCAATTGTGAACGTGGTTCATAATTATATGAGGAGCGCTGGCATGGAATTAGAATATGATAAGTGAATCATACGGTGAACGTGCTACTAGAACATATCATGAACGTATGCTGACTGAGGAATGAATGCCAAACGATACGGCCTGAGATGTGAAACGTCTGACTGGTTATGGAATAGTTGTGCTAAACTTGAGTCTGATTTCCCAAGCTTTTTGTAACCGTATTCGGTAATAAACTGAGAAACGTGTATCGTGAAATGGCACACGAACTTGAACGTGAACAATGTTATGAACACAAACATGAGCTTAAATTATGAGATAGCATAAAAGATGAATTGAAACAGCATCATACCGCGAATGAGACGTAAACGTGTAAGTGAAAATAAACATGAACTTAAAGTGGGCGTAAACATACGCTTGATCGTGAACATGAATTCTGTCTGATATGATGGTCAATGGAATGCCTTGAATTCGTATGATTTAGTGCTGAATTTCAAAATTTTCTGCAGATCTGCTACTGCGTGATCCTTTCGGATGAAAGAAACACGCAGGCTGATTACATGGTTGACGATAACTTAGATAGTATCATACTTTCTCTGAGCCTGTGGTAGCTGATAACAATTTCATGGAATTTCGTCTCATTTCTGTTCAAAAATTTCTAAGGGTTGTAGTAACTCACTAACATGACGGCGTTCTATCTTGAACCTGCAGTAGGTCAGGCATCTAGATATGAACATAGCTGCATTAATGTGTGATGTGGATTTTATTAAAGTTTTGTCTGGGATTATGGAACATTCTGGTGGGAATCGGGTTGAATAGTCATAAAGCATTTTTAGTGATAATTATCGGCAATTTCTGCGGTAGTAGTCAATTGAGTTCTAGAAAATTGTACTTCGTTCACAGGCGTCAGTCGGGACCATCAGGTGATGGCCTTCACCTGCGCAGGATTGTCTGAAACTTCTTTCTGTTGATTGTGGTGGCTCAGAAATGCCACTTTGTTCAAGTGAGATTTATATCTGGAAAGTTGGGTATAAAAATAACTCCTATTAAAGATTCAGTACAATTGTGAGAATATGAGTCTCGTGTTCTTCTCTAGTATTAGGCATATCAGAATGTGATCAATGAATATACTGATGATATTGCATGGAAGTCATAAAAAAAAATTTATTCATAATTTCATAATCTAACTGGAGCGTTAGGGAGCTCAGAAGTATAAAATCAAAATTTTTAGAGAGACTATAACATGTTCAACAGCAATCTGGAAAACATCATGTTCTTCTCTCACCACTGTTGGTGGCACGATCTCGAATTGTTCTGGAAAATATTTAAGACATCGTAGCAGGTCAGGTAACCTCCTATTCGTGGAATGAGTATCGTTTTATGAATGGTACCGGCCTTCTTTCTGATAGACAGAAACGATACACCTCCTGGTGGTGCGTTAGGGCGAATAAAGCCTCGTTCCGGTAATTCTTGCAGCAATTGTTGCAACTCTTTTAACTTAGCTGAAGCCCTGTGATCAAGAATTCTGAAAACAGGTTCTGTTCTTGAGACTAGCTCGATGTTTAAATTTCTGTCTCGTGGTTAGGAAGGAATTTCTGGAATGACATCTGGAAATTTTAGTATAATCTGCTGATCATGGATTCGAGGAATTTTAGAAGTGAATTTATAACTGGTAGCGAAAAGTCTTCGTAGCTGCGGACTGATAAGTCACACGCTTGTAAGGCAGAATTAATTTGTACTGATTTTTCTGACAGGAAGTATAATGAATATATTTAGAATTTAGTAAGACGGATCTCGTCGTTAACTGAAAATAAGGCTTTAATAAATATGGTGATACTGCTGAGTCCTTTCTGGCTGAGAGGTAGGGGACCACCTGATTTAAGATAAAGCTGACATAGAAATACGTGAAGTGTACATGGCGAATTTTCACTGAATGTGTTCGTCTGTAACCTCACAGAATGAACTCTGCGTGTTTAATCTAAATAATACTCTAGTAGTGGTAACTGAGTTTTAATTATCTGATTTAGGCGTGCCATGACAAAAACGATATGCTCCCTTAGAGGGTACCCTGAATTTCTGAGAGCCTGATTTAGCAAACATACAG
Source organism: Glebionis coronaria (assembly GCA_025667525.1). Lineage (NCBI taxonomy): Eukaryota > Viridiplantae > Streptophyta > Magnoliopsida > Asterales > Asteraceae > Glebionis > Glebionis coronaria. Next base: position 355,197,194 of record CM046876.1, read on the forward strand.
AGTTATGAGTTCTGACTCGTACTCTGAGAAGATATTCGTATGACGTGTACCATGACTGGTGTCCTGATATGTGTCTTCCGAAATGATACATGAGACTTGTGTCTTGACTGTTGTCTGGACATGTATTTTAATTGTGAGTCTGGATAAGGTTAAGAATTTCTGGTAACTGCTAGGATTGGCGAACCGGCTAGACTACTGACCTCTGTATTTATGGTCACGTACGTTCTGGAGTTCTGATGGTTATTGACTGATTATTTTAAGCACGGTGATTGTCACTACTGCTTTGTCTGTCATTTATGACGGTCATTATCATGACCGTGATTCATGTAACTATTCTGTTGAGTGGCCGGCTGGGTTCCAGTTCCCACTCTTCAGAATGAACGGTTAGTTGAGTGAAGTGTGACATCTAGCTGAGAAGATCAGAGTATGGAATAGAATGGTAGTGTCTGATGGTTGAAATTTATGTTTGTCAGAAATTTCAAATTTATAGTTTTCGTCCTTGTTCTGCAGAGTGTTAATAGTATAAACGGCATCAGCATCTTGAGAAATCTCCAAAGTATCAGCAGCATCAGCATTTGTGAGACTTCAAAGTGTTAGCAGCATCAGCATCTGGTAAAATCTTCAACTCACGAGCAGCATCAACACCTGGTAGAATATCGACGAGTGGCCATGCCTGAGATGATTGAGGATCAATTAGCAATATCCATAGAGTAGGGTACCTGGAGTACACCTGGACTAATGTACATGAAGTACAAAATGAATACTGCATGTGGAGCATATTTGAGACACTGTACATGGAGTACACAGGAAATATTGTACATGGCACTGGTGGAAACTTTATGGAATGATCAATACTGGTGTCACTTGTCTGACATGATCAAGGATTAAATTTATTTAGACGGTAGTAAACTGATCTGAAATAAGTAACATGATAGTCTGGAAATTCCTGCGTGGATTTAAAGCTGGTTGTATAGAGTTTCAAAATTATGATTAAACGGAATTTCAACAATGGTCAGCATGAAGACATGACTGATGAAGGTCAAACATGATTATTATGAAAACATGATTTTATTGTAATTCTTTTTGTGTCTTATCATGTAGACATTTATCATTCTGCTGAACATAAAACCCTAGCACGGAGACATGAAACTGAAACAGCGTGGAAGCGACATCAACTTGAGATTGTGCGAACTGGATTGTTATAAAGACTATAAGAGTATGATCAACTGAGGTTTAACATTAACTGATGTGGACGGCTATGGTTCAATCCACATAATTCAAGGAACAAAACATATGACTAAGTATGGGCGATTCTGGTTCGATCCATGCTTGTCAAAATTTTATGAGAACTGTCATGTATAGAAATTTATAATCTGGGACTAAATATGGTTGGCTGTAATCCAATTCATATTTTTCAAGATTTAATGAAATGTCATGATATGACAAATGTGAACAACTATGGCTCGGTTCACAAAACAACATTTGACTGAAAATCAAGAGATTTGGTCTTGAACAATGATGAACGTATATGGGCTGTTTCACCAAGTAATATTCGACTGAAAATATGAATCTGACATGAGTAAGGATGAACGCCTATGGTCAGATCATCTATATAAAAATCTGAATGGCAAGGGTGAACGCATGTGGTCAGTTCACCAAAACGAGAATTTGCTAAAAAGCATATGCGACTAAATATGGCCAGTCCTATACCAGCCTTTTACTTAGTCAAAAATTTAAGAAAACTGACTAATAAATGAAGAAAACTGACTGATGAATGCATGAGAAACATGAACGATAACAACGCCAAAATCTGAGAAGTTCCTGGTGACTACCCACTAGTCACAGGTCATGCTTTAGAGCCTACAGGTCGAACCTATATCTTTGATACCATAATTGTAACACCCCACTTGGATAAGTTGACCGTTACGTGTATTTATGGCGTGTCATCAAAGCATAAGGTGAATGTCCTAAAACATTAACTGACCATAAAGGAAATACCGGAATCAAACATCGGCAATCCAAACATAAGCCCAAAACATGAAAAATAAAATACTGAATGAAAGGACTAAACAATGTCCAAATAAGCAGAATAATGTAAGAAATGCATAAAGTAAGAAGTCTGGATAGCTTCCATCCAAATGCACATGCTCTTAGAATTCTAAAAGCGTCCTGGTGTACCTGCCGTTAGAACATGAAAGAAACTACGGCTGAGCATAACGCTCAGTGAACGGATATAAAAACATGATAAGGAATTACTGAAATGAATAGATGATGAAATACTGGAGCCGTAAGACTGATAAGTAAAGTTGCAGCGGAAATCTGTGTATAATCTGTAAGGTCTGATTTATAAATAATAAAGTTGAACTGATATCTGTTAAATCTGAAAACATGCATTTACTGTATTTTAATTGCCAAGAGCTTACATAGATCATGTGCTGTAACCACTGCTGCATGAATACATAGAGGGGTGACCTCGTCATGCTGTAGAGGGGTGACCTCTAAATAACTGTGCTGGGTGGAGGGATCAGCTCCAATGTGAAGGATGTAGAGCACACACCACATTCACCTGCTAAATTGTAATCTGTAGCCTAGGATGCATCCATACGCCCCACTAATAATACTGATAAAATGGCCAAGCTGAGCTGAGTGGGACGATGCAGGATATCACTCTCCTGCATGTGAGTCACGACACCGGTGCCTCTAGTGCCGTGGTTACGGTACCTCCGTAACTAGTACATAAACTAATCATGCTTGTATATAATGCTCAGGTAATTTATTTAATTCTTAACATGATTACTGATAAGTTTAAACATATACTGGGGAAAAACATTTGGCTGAAGATGGGGAATCCTAATCATGCATAGAAAGGAAGTCCTTACTGAAAGGACGGAAAATCCGTACCTCGCGTCCAATAATGAAAATAAGAACGAAAGCTGAAAGATCTACTCGACTTCACGGATACTACATAAATAACATACGCGAAAATAAGTTGACTGATGATATATATTTTACTGCTCATAACTGTTTTCGTTGGATTTAATTTATTCTTGCAATAATGTCCGTATGTATAAACTGATAAATCTGGGCCTTCTAATATTTCTTTTAATCGTATTTCGTGCTACTATTTATTTATGACATAACACGTATTCTGACGTTATACTAAAATATATATTTTGTAACCTGCTAAAAATAGAAAGTTTCCTAATTAAGAAAGTTTCCAAAATACTTTAATTTATTTAATAAAATTATACCCTTTTAAATTTTATAACTAGTTTATATTTAATTTATTAAATCCATCATTAAGACATTTATTTAACATAAGGTAATAAAAAAAAATATAATTCAAAAATCTTCATTTTTATTATTTTAACTATAACCCGAGCCTACCGAGATACCACTTTCTCGGTCGCATTAAAAAAATTAAACTTATATATGAAATCTGCCTATAGGAATTAGCGACAGAAAAATCTGTCACTAAAAAGTGTGACCAAAAACTGTCAATAAAACTGTCAATTACAATCTGCGACGGAAATTAGTGTCACAAAACTGTCGCTAATTCAAAATGAAATCACCATTTTTCTGTCTAACTTTTCCCACTGTTGAGTTATATTACAGTTCCCACTGTTTGGCTTCCTGTTCCCACCGATAGGTAAAATATCCCATTGTTTATATAACAGTTCCCACTGTTTGTTACTATATCACTGTTCACTAAAACAAACACCCCCTTATGTTGTGATTGCCCCTGTTTGGCTTTGTTCCCCACTGTACACGAACCAAACACCCCCTGTTTGGCTTTTTGGGGCTGTGAGTCCAGTCAAACACACCACACTCCATTTGTGGTCACGGCTGGCCAAAAGAAAACCACACCGAACCCTTTTTTTCTAGCTGTGTGCGTGGCTGGGAAAGAAAGGACCACCGAGAGGGTATAACCTCTCGGCTGAACAAACCAACAGCCCACCGAGAGCTTCATGCTCTCGGTTTCCTTTGTACAAAACAGACCCGCATCACTTTGTTAAACTTAATAAGATTACCCACTGATTTATTTTGTAACCCCTAATTCGAGATAGTAACGTGATAATCAAAGAATAAGGAACGAAGTGATTACCTTGCATTAATTTAAAACAAAATGAAGAACACCCGCAGAGCTTAGAAGATCACTAGGCGGTTTTTTTTTTTTTTTGTTCTATCCCGGCGGCCACAACTCTCAAACCCTAATCTTCTTTTTGTTTTTTTTACTACTATACAAAGGGTGGGGATTTTACTCTCGTGTTTTTTTTAAAACAAGTCTGGGCTCCAAGGCCCATTGTTCTTTTTCTTTCTTTATTTTTAAGTCCGGCCCCCTAGCCCTATATAGTTTCCATTTTTTTTTTCATGTTATCATTTAGATGTTCGTGTTACGGTTTTAATTCCTCGTGCTGAAATTCGGAAGTGTATTATTTATTTGTCTGACTAAATAATAATTACATATTACTTGTCGTGTATTGATTTCTGAGACGTTTTAATAAAATATGTGCTGACGTGAAATAAATGTTCATGGATTTATAAAGCGGGTTTTACAGGTGTGGTGCCATAGCCAAAAAGTGGTGTCATAGCCAAAAAGTGCTGCCACGTAGGCTATAGCACGAGAATAGCTATCGCACCACATTTTATGGGGTGTGTAAGCCGTAAGAAAAATGGTGCCATATGACTAAAAAGTGGTGTGATGAGTCCACATATACCCCTTTTATTATATATATAAAAAAAAAATCCAAAACGCGACCTTTTGTGGGCTGAGAACTATGGCGCGAGACCCTATGGTGCCAAAGTCGGTGTGATGCGCCATACACTAGTACAAAATGTGGAATACGTCACACATACTGATTTTTGAACAGTCATACTGCCAGATAAGTATGTGACAAAACTCACCAGAATCAAATACACAACCACACTTGAACTCCTTATAAGTGACTATTTCGATTTTTCTCTGTCACACATAGTAGTATTGATGTGACTAGGCGCAAGTGCGAATTTTACCAGGTCCATCTCGCCACACACAATTTTACGCGTGTGACATAATGCAAATTAGTTTGACGTATCAGCCACACTATACATATGCGTATGTGACAATTATTTGTTACACACTTGAACAATGTGACCACATTTCATGTTTTGTCACATGAGTTAATTGTTTATGTGGTTAAATCATATACCCTCATTTGTCACATATTATTTAAACGTGACTTCGAATTTTTGCTCAATACTTTGCCACATATGAATTTTAAGTGCGTGACAACTGAAAAGTAAGTTTTAAATGTTAGTCTCCTATAACTATAAGAGTGACCAAGATAAGAGTGACCAAGATTCATATCTCGTCACACTAAACCGTCCCACGATCATGTGACTAACTGCTTTACAATAGTCACACGATGTCACAAATGTGTACCTAAATGATATCTATGGCCACATTCTAATGTGATTATGTGCGACCAATACATTCAAAACAGTCACATGTGAAATATTCGCGTCACTATGTTTGAGAACAAAATGTGATATCAGTCAACATTAACCTCGACATTAGTCACATTGAGCGTTTGTGTAGCTAAACTCATTATGCTATACATGGTTACATGACGTAATTGTTCATGTGACTAAATCATAGAGTCAAGTTTTGTCACACATTATTTATGTGTAACAAAAATCTTGTACATATGGTCACAAATTTAATTAAATAAAAAAACTAAAAAGAAAAGAGACAGAGTTACGGGGTTCGAACCCTGGACCTCAATAGAAAATTAGAAAGAAAAATGGCAGTCACAAGGTTCGATCACTAGACCTCAACAACAACTAGGACACAAAGGCAACATATTTACCAACTAGACTATGCATTTGTTTTTGTAATAGTTGTCAATGTGGTTATATATAAGGGGTGCTAGGAGTTTTAGTTAAGTAGAAAATAAAAAAATAATGTCAATTACAGGGTTCGAACACTTGACCTTGAAAATACGTAAGACGCAACTAACAACACATGTACTAAGTGTACTAAGCCTTTATGTTTGTAATAATTTGCAATGTGGCTATATATAAAGGGTGTTAAGAGTTTTAGTTACATTAAAAATTAAAAAGAAAAGCGCTATTAAAGGGGTTCAAACTCTAGACCTTGACAACACCTAAGAGATAACACATTTACCAACTCGACTAACACTTTCTTTTTGTCATATTTTGTAATGTGGTTATATATAAGCGGTCTTTTAATTAAACAAAATTATAATATGTATACTTAAGAATAAATGCGATATTTTACTTTAAAAATGTATATAAATAAAAATAATTTTTAAAATTAAAAGTAGATTTTAAATACTAATATATATTTTTATAAAAAACTTATTTTATTCTTATTATTATTTTATTATCAACATCACTTCATTAAAATCAAGATTTATAAAATTAGTGGGGAGTCAAGATACTAGTTGAGCCCCCACTCTTTTAGCTGTAGCAAAACCAGTCCTATTATATTACTTTAGTATTATTATTATTATTATTATTATTATTTTATAAACTTCACTTCATTAGAATAATATAATTTACAAGAAATTAGTGGGAAGCCGAGATACTATCTGGGCTCCCACTCCTTTATTATTATTAATATTATTATTATTATTTATTTTTATTTTATTTTTTTATTTTATATAACCATCACTTTATTAGAAACAAAAAAGGATTTACAACAAATTGGATGGGAGTCGGAATACTATCTGCGCTCCCACCCCTTTAGCAATAACAAAACCTATTATATGGAAAATGTGTACAGTAGCGCGCGCTCCAATGTCTTGAGCCTTAGAAAATCTCTGGATCCGCTTCAGCAACGCAACTGCATCTTCCTGTAAGTCACCTAGAGAAGAGAAAGAGAAAGGAAGAAACCCATATCCGAGAGCTGCATACTTAGCTAGGGGTGTGCAAGAAACCGAAAACCCGAACCTAAACCGAAAAAAATCGAAGAATCGAAACCTAAAAAACCGAAACCGATGGTTTGGTTTTTGCATTTTGAAAAAACCGAAGCTTTTGGTTCGGTTTGGTTTTAGCATTAAAGAAAATCGATATAAACCGAATCGATCTTTATAAACATGAGAATATATATATAAGTTTACGTCGAAGCTAATGGACGATAAATATGATATGCTAGATTAATTCTATCATGTTTAATAACTAATCATTGTTTCATATGCTTATTGAAAATGAATAAATAATAAGTTTTCTTCTCGATTATTTTTATAATTAGGTTTTTATCATTGCTATTGTGTTGATTTATACACATAAATGATTTTTTTAGGATTTTATAAGGTATTTTATCCTTATTGTTAATGTTGTGTTTCTTGTTGTTATTGTCTATTTAAAGCTTTTAACGTGTCAGTTTATGGTATATTCAAAATCGACTTGTAAAAGCGAAGCTCGATAAATCATATAGAAACCAAAAAAACCGAAAAACCAAACCGAAAGTAAATCGAAAACCGAAAAACCAAACCGACACAAAACCGAAACCGAATGGTTCCTAAAAATCAAAAACCAAAATTTATTGGTTCGGTTTCGGTTTTATGCAAAAACCAAACCAAACCGAACCATGCTCACCCCTACACTTAGCCATATACTTGCATCGTTTACGTTGTGCAGCATCAATCACAGCTCGGCCGGGTACAAGGTCATTCATCCCCGTTCGAGTCAAAGGAGAAGAACCAGTCAGATCAACACATACATCTTTACCTCCATCCCAAGAATAAAACAAAATATCTGTCGGACGTAATGCATTATCAAGTCCTCCATCTAATCTGATATTAACTTCCTTTCCGACAGATATCCCTGAACGATAGCATATATCAGCAAGAGTATCACGTACCAAATTGTGACGATGCTTAATCCCAACGATACCAGCACGATACCGCATGATCCCCAAATATATCCCCATCAAATACTCTCGAACAAGCTGAACAGGGCTTCAAAACAGAGAACAAGGGAATACCTAAGCGATAACACAAAACAAATCGATAAGTCCTCCCGTTCATAGTCTGACCCAACCCCGAAATAGGGACCGTCCTAAGCCAATCAGAAGTATGATCCTCCCTCCTAGATGTCCATAAAGCCATCTGTCGAGTAGACAAAGCGAAAGTGGATTCTGCATTCTTCGTAACTCGAGTAAAATCTATATCTGCCATTTTCTTCATGAGTTTGGGGGCAGCGACTTCACTCGGATTACTTAGAAAATCGATCTCCATAACCGAGTTAAACACAGATAATGCATCATCAAACTGAAGTCCATAAGCTCTAATATCAGTGTGTTGAAGAAGCTTAGACTGCAAATCAGCTGACTGTAACCGAGAAGCAAGAAAGCATAATGCAACACATCACCCGCATAATAGACACCCAACCCCCCAAAGGTAAAGGGCAACATAGCAAGTCTCCACTGCCAGTCACCAAACCCCGGTCCAAAAGCAATAACGATACGCTCCAAAGAAGAACGGAGTGCCATATCGAAAGAACTTTGGGAAGACTTTATTAATAACGATCTATTAATATTAATAATAATAATAATATTAATAACGATGCCAGGAGTGGCTCTTTTCTATTTCCTAGACTTGGTTTCTGTATTCAAAAGGGGGTGGGAGCGCAGCTTGTTTCGCGGCTCCCTTCCAATTTTGTGTGATTAATAAATAAAAGATTTTCAATAAAAAAAATAATAACGATCTATTATTATTATTATTATTATTATTATTATTATTATTGTTGTTTTTTACAAACAATTATTATTATTATTATTATTATTATTATTTTTTTTTTTTTTAACCTTCACTTTTATTAGAAACTCAAAAGATTTACAGTAGATTAGTGGGAAGCCGAGATACTATCTGGGCTCCCACTCCTTTAGCGATAGCGAAACTGATCCTATTAAATATATGAACTGCAGCACGAGCCCCAATGTCCTGAACCAAGGAGAACTTCCGAATCCGCTTCAGCAAGGTAACCGCATCTTCCTCTAATTCCCCAAAGGAAGAAAAAGAAAAGGGAAGAAACCCATATCCGATAGCTGCACACTTGGCCAAATACTTAACACGTTTACGCTTTGCAGCATCAACCACCGCACGACCAGGTATAAATTCAGCCATCCCAATTTGCGTCAAAGGTGAAGATCCAGTCAGATCCACACAAACATCTAACCCTCCATCCCACGAGTAAAGTAATATATCTGCTGGACGTAGTCGTTTGTCACAACCCCCATATAACCCGATATCAACTTCCTTACCAGCTGAAATTCCCGAACGATAACAAATATCAACAAGGATGTCTCGCACAACATTATGACGATGCTTAATACCAACAATACCAGCACACGATACCGCATGGTCTCCGTAAATATCCCCAGCAAAAACCCTAGAACAAGTCGAACAAGGCTTCGATACAGAAAACAAGGGGATGCCTAACCGGTAACACAAAACACAACGGTATGTCTTACCGTTCATAGTTTGTCCCAACCCAGAAATAGGAACCGCCCTAAGCCAGTCAGATGTGTGATCCTCCCTTTGAGATTTCCATAAGGCCACCTGTCGAGGGGATAAACAAAATGTGGATTCTGCATTTTTTGTAACCCGAGTGAAATATATATCTGCCAATTTCTTCATAAGTTTGGGGGCAGCGATCTCACTTGGATTGCTCAAAAGGTCAGTCTCCATAGAAGTATTAAACACACATAAGGCATCATCAAAATTAGGTCCACAGGTTTCAATACCAGTATGTCGAAGGATTATTATTATTATTATTATTATTATTATTATTATTATTATTATTATTATTATTATTATTATTATTATTATCCATCACTTTATTAGAAACAAAAAAGGATTTACAACAAATTGGACGGGAGTCAAGATAGTATATGCGCTCCCACCCCTTTAGCAATAGCAAAACCTATTCTATAGAAACTATGTACAGCAGCGCGCGCTCCAATGTCTTGAGCCTTAGAAAATCTTTGGATCCGCTTCAGCAACGCAACTGCATCTTCCTGTAACTCACCTAGAGAAGAAAAGGAAAAAGGAAGAAACCCATATCCGAGAGCTGCACACTTAGCCAAATACTTGCATCGTTTACGTTGTGCAGCATCAATCACAACTCGGCCAGGTACAAAGTCATTCATCCCGTACGAGTCAAAGGAGAAGAACCAGTCAGATCAACACACACATCTTTACCTCCATCCCAAGAATAAAACAAAATGTCCTCCATCTAATTCGATATTAACTTCCTTTCCGACATATATCCCTAAACGATAACATATATCAGCAAGAGTATCACATACCAAATTGTGACGATGCTTAATCCCAACGATACCAGCACACGATACCGCATGATCCCCAAATATATCCCCATCATATACTCTAGAACAAGCTGAACAGGGCTTCGAAACAAAGAACAAGGGAATACCTAAGCGATAACACAAAACACATCGATAAGTCCTCCCATTCATAGTCTGACCCAACCCCGAGATAAGAACCGTCCTAAGCCAATCAGAAGTATGATCCTCTCTCTGAGATGCCCATAAAGCCATATGTCGAGCAGATAAAGCGAAAGTGGATTCTGCATTCTTAATAACCCGAGCAAAATATATCTGCCATTATCTTCATGAGTTTGAGGGCAGCAACTTCACTCGGATTACATAGAAAATCAATCCCCATAACCGAGTTAAACACACGTAAGGCATCATCAAATTGGAGTCCATAAGATCTAATATCAGTGTGTTGAAGAAGCTTAGACTGCAAATCAGCTGACTGTAACCGAGGAGCAAGAAAAGCATAATGCAATACATCACCCGCAAAATAAACAACCAACCCCCAAAGGAAAAGGGCAATGTAGCAAGTCTCCACTGCCAAAAACCAAATCCCGGTCCAGAAGCAATAACGATACGTTCCAAAGAAGAAGCTTAGACTGCACACGATATGAGTCAAAAGGGTATCGTTTCACATGATATGAGTCTATCGAATATCGTTGTACACGATATGAGTCGATAGGGTATCGTTTCACATGATATGAGTCGATCAGGCATCGTTGTACACGTTATGAGTCGATAGGGTATCGTTTCACACGATATGAGTCGATCGGGTATCGTTGTACACGATATGAGTCGACAGGGCATCGTTTCACACAATATGAGTCGACCGGGTATCGTTGTATACCATATAAATCGATCGAGTATCGTTATACACGATATGAGTCGATAGGGTATCGTTGATATGAGTCGATAGGGTATCGTTGATATGAGTCGATAGGGTATCGTTGCACACGATATGATTCGATAGGGTATCGTTTCACATGATATGAGTCGATCGGGTATCCTTGTATACCATATAAATAGATCGGGTATCGTTGTACACGATATGAGTCGATAGCATATCGTTTCACACTATATGAGTCGATAGGGAATCGTGTACACGATATGAGTCGATAGGGTATCGTTGCACACGATATGAGTCAATATGGTATCGTTTCACATGATATGAGTCGATAGGGTATCGTTGTACAGGATATGAGTCGATGCGGTATCGTTTCACATGATATGAGTCGATCGGGTATCGTTGTATACTATATAAATCGATTGGGTATCGTTATACACGATATGAGTCGATAGGGTATCGTTGTACACGATATGAGTCGATAGGGTATCGTTGTACACGATATGAGTCGATAGAGTATCGTTTCACATGATATGAGTCGACCGGGTATTGTTGTATACCATATAAATAGATCGGGTAACGTTGTACACAATATGAGTTGATAGCGTATCGTTTCACACGATATGATCAGTCGATAGGGGAATCGTTGTACACGATATGAGTCGATAGGGTATCGTTTCACATGATATGAGTCGATCGGGTATCGTTGTACACAATATGAGTCGATAGGGTATCGTTTCACATGATATGAGTCGATCGGGTATTGTTGTATACTATATAAATCAATCGGGTATCGTTTCACATGATATGAGTCGATCGCGTATCGTTGTATACCATATATATAAACCCATTTCAGTAAGGTACAATCTTCGATCAGGTCCAATAAAACATAATTGTCGGTTTTACTGAAAACCGACACTAGACCAACCCGAACATAAAAAAAGATGAATCAATGACCAAACCAAAATATCTTCGATCAAATCAATCTACGATCTATTATGGTTAGTGGCGGATCTTGAACATTTATTTTGGGAGGGCCGAGTTAATTTTTACATATCAAAATAAAAAAATGAATAATAACTTTTAAACGGAATGTATAACATTTACACTACTCGTCAAAAATTTTGGGAGGGTCGGAGCTCTCCCCAATCTCCAAAGAGATCCGCCATTGATTATGACTCATACTTATATAAAACTAGTAACATTTTAGATAAAATATTATATTTAATCAATCTTTAAAATTAAATTTATGATCAGATGTGGCTTTCAACTTTTCATTGTTAAGTATAATTTTGTGCCAGTCAAATTTTTACAGTACATAAATTTTTAGTTTACTTTGAAAATTTTTTATCTCCCACCAACGCTACCGCCCATCTTTTCCTAAAAATTGAAACTCTCCCTCCCATCTCATTTCCCCAAATCAAAAAACCCTATCATTTCGACATCCTTCTCCCATCCTTTATTTGTTCACTTTCACCGGATTTTTTTCTTCTTCCATTGGAGTGTTTGTGAGATCCACCGGTAATAACCACATCACACAAAACCAGATCTGACAACCAAATATCATGAGTTCATGACTAAGAACAAAGAAACCTCAAAACAGATGAATAAGTTTCACTACCCTAATCCCAGATACGATAATCACTGATCAAAAGCAATACCACTCACAAAAAAACAATTTGAAATATAACCCACCGGTTGGATTATTTCTTGTAGCCATATGGAAAAGGTTCAATTAATATTGAAGATCGATTGGTTGATACTAAGATATTTCATAAGCTTTTCGAAAATCAATGTGAGGTCCATGTAATCGTTTAATATCTCTGATGTATTAGAGTTTTTATATATTTCATCTATTATGATTTGTGAAAATATTAATTCAGATACATGTCGTCTTTATTGCTATGCTATTTTCTGGATCTTAAATGACACTTATTGGTTTATATATGTCGTCTTTATTTTGATTTGATTGGGTTTAACACACTTGGTAGTATTATGTTCCTTGCCAATAGATGCTGTGTAAAGAAAATGTAGGCTTATATAGCTTAATAACTTATTTTCTTGGTTTCTGCAGATGTTGGCGTGTAACCTGGCCAAAGAAAGACAAGTCCAGCTGTTACAAGGATACAAATGAGGTTACATGTCATAGTTTTGAGTAATCCATTTTTTATTTCTGTTACACAGATTCTCGTGCATTTAGGGGCTGAAGCGTTGAGGCACGTTGTTGAAACTGCTGAAAAATTTGAGGTGAAGAAGTCAGTCTGAACTATATGTAGTACTTTTTGTCTGCACTTATTAGGATAATGAGACTTAGGAAATTAAGTTTAGACTCGTTATAGAACTTTAATTTTCGAAAATTCAGTAATTTGACTGGTAATTACTGTTATTTGCAGATCTTGGATGATCCTATAGAAGATGAAGTCAACAGAAAACCATGTGAAGAGACCTTGCGATTAGAGCCACTTGGTGATAAGGTACGTGGTTATACTTTGTACTCTTTCATTTAGATGGACAACTCTGTAGTATAAGCTCATAAGGATGTCTTTGTTACTATTTCATTAGTTGCCATAGATTGACATTACCGTAACTTCATTGATTAAAAACACACATGGTTCGCCATAGGTTCACATTAATCATAGAGTTTAACACTCAAGCGCATCACATGGGATATTAATCATGTGAAGTACGTGATGTACCAATATGCAACAAGATGATATTCAGAACACTGGTTTTATGGGATCCTAGGTTTATAAGCTACAAATGTAACAAGTTTTTTTTTTTTTTGGTAACCGTGATTTCCGACTCATTGGCCGACTAATCCACGGGGTTTGAGCCCACCGCCACACAGACTCAAACCAGGTAAAGCCCTCCCTTTTCAGGAGGTTGGCGTGGCCACTTCAAGGTTGTTTGCACCTAGTGGGAATTGAACTTGAGACAAATAAAATGACAGAAATATTTTATGTTATGTGCTTTAGTTGATCAGTAGAGTATGCTTTGTATCTCAAAAAAATGATAGAGTAATTAAGAATCATTTTGATTATATATTTATTTATTGGTGATATGACAATCTAATAGAAACGGTGAGTCGGTGATGCCTTGGGTGGGACTGGTTGGTCCATGACTGAGTTTGGTTGGGATGTTAAGTATGTCGGTGTTCAGACCCTTGTCGCTAAGGTCAGTTACTTGCTACATTGCGACATGACTGTGTTTTTTGATCATTTGGTCAATGTATGTAAGGATTTTGGTTGTGGTTTATGGTATGCAGTTCTTAATGAGCGGAAAAGGCCGTCGATATCATGGGGCAGTGTTTGGGAAATACCAGCAGAGAGTTTCATGTGTTCATGCCTTGGCAAAAATATAGTCGCAATGCTCAAAAGACACCTGCAGGCTTGATTTATCGCTAAAGATGGAACAACTTGCAGTCTGTCACAAGTGCATCTTTCCTTCTGACTGTTTATGCAGATTACCTTACTTCTGCCCTCAGAAACTTACAGTGTTCTTCTGGTACTGTCACCCCACCTCAGCTTCTAGCGTTTGCGAAATCTCAGGTAAACTCAAGCTTCCGTACATTTTGGCTTTAAGTCAACAGTTGCTACTTTAAAGAACATGTTTATATCGGTTTTGATATTTATGTAGGTGGATTATATTATTGGAGACAACCCAAGAGCAACAAGTTACATGGTTGGATATGGGAAGAACTATCCACGTCAAGTGCACCACAGAGCCTCCTCGATTGTGTCTTATAAGGTTAACCCTGCATTTGTAACCTGCAGAGGCGGTTATGCTACGTGGTTTAGCCGAAAAGCAAGTGACCCAATTCTCCTAACGGGTGCTATTGTTGGTGGGCTCGATGCATATGAAAATTTTGCCGATCGAAGAGACAACTGTCAGCAGACTGAGCCAGCTACATATAACAACGCTCCTCTTCTTGGAGTATTGGCAAGACTAAATGCTGGTCATCCTGGCTATAACCAGCTCCTTCAAGGTAGATTGTCAATTAATCAAGTCCCATTGGTCTGGTGAAGATTATCCGGGTCACCAAACAATTTACAGTCAAACTTACAGCTATCTTTTTTTAATCTTTGTTCGATTTTTTTTACAGTTGAAGTCCCTCTTCGTAGTACCGACGATGTTCAACCAGAACAAACTCCAGAAGCTAAAGTAACTCCATCTGCAGCAGGTAAAATCTCGATAATAAACTATATATTTATCAATATAATTCATAACTTTGTTGCATACGAGATTAACTGATTCTTGGTCCTATCTGTAGGTTTGATTGATATTGCACAGAAGACTACAAGTTCATGGACCGCAAACGGTAAAACACACTACAGATACTCGGTCACATTGACTAAAAAATCTAACAAGACAATCAAGAACATTAACATATCGGTAACAAAACTCTATGGTCCACTGTGGGGTCTTACCAAGACTTCAAGCGGTTCATACGGGTTCCCAACATAGGTTAGTTCATTAGCAGCCGGAAAAAGTATAGAGTTTGTGTACATTCATATTAACTCTCCAGCTGAGGTGTTGGTTTCAAGTTACACATTGGCTTGAAAAAGCCTATGAGAGCTGCTGCATTTATGGTTCTCTGTATTCGCTGTTGTTGCCGACACCTTTATTTGGGATCTAGAGAAGAATGTTCTTTTAGCTGTAATCGGTTCTTTTCGTGAGGTGGGTCTTTTATTTGTGTTATGCTTCAGTCAAAAGGGGAACACAATTTTTCTTGTACCCCGTACAGCTTATAGTTAGTGTTTGAATTGAAACACTATATCAGCTTATTATTTAATCCATCTTTCACACGTGCTGGTTTTTTTTTTCTATGATGTTTTGTAGTCGATTGTAAGTCAATCATCTCAAGCTATAGGTGAAACAACAACAACAAGAACAAGATCATCTTTCATAGCATATAAGCAACATCTGGATGTAAGATCGCTTTATATGCTTTTGATTTTGCATCACTTACCTATTATTATTTGCCAAACGGGAGTGTAGCTCATATGGTAGAGCGCTCGCATTGCATGCGAGAGGCACGGAGTTCGATTCCCCGCACTTCCTTATTAATACTTTTGGTCACTCTTTGCTTAATTCGTTGTGTAACTAAACATTACAAAACGTCACACAAGCATAAAATTTATGTGTCGCTATTTGATCACAATAGTCACATAAAACACACATTTGATTGAACTAAACAAGTATAATGTCACACTTATTAACACTATTAGTCACTTTATGATTCATTGTATGTGACTAAATTACCCCAAAGACAATCCTTTATGTGACTAAATATTACAAAACGTTACATAATCATAAACTTTATCTGGCTCTTGGATAACAATAGTCACACAAAATACATATTTGATTGAACTAAACAAGCATACGTTCACACTTATTAACACTAATAGCCACTTTATGATTCATTGTATGTGACTAACTAACCCTAATGACAATGCTACATGTGACTAAACATTACAAAATGTCACATAATCATAAACTTCATGTGGCTCTTGGATAATAATAGTCATACAAAACACATATTTGATTGAACTTGACAAGAATACGGTCACACATAATAACACTATTAGCCACTTTATAATTCATATTATGTGACTAAATTACCCCAAAATCTACGCAATATGTGAATAAACATTATAAAACGTCACATAATCATAAACTTCATGTGTCTATTAGATAATATTAGTCACACAAAATACACATTCATTTGACTTTCAACAACATATAACACACTTTTAGCCACTTTTTATTTTCTCGTATGTGACTAAGTCTAGGAAAAACCATGTTTTGTGTGACTAAACATTAAACAACTTATAATTATTAATTAATAATAATATTTCATGATGTCATATGTATATATTAATTAATAATCATCCATGATTTAATAATTAAACTTTACCTTAAAAATGATACAATTTAATTAAGCTAGGTATTAATTAAATTCATGCACATGAATAATTATGTAAATAATTATTTTAACCTAAGTTTTAATTTAAAAAATACACATACATGAATCATGGTGTTATTTGAATAAAATTATATCCGAGGTTGTGCATACTAATTAAATCTAATTAACATGTTTTTCATTAAACCAATTAACTAAAATAAAATTACATGTTTTATAAACTTAGCCAAAACCCCTTTTTTGTCCAATATACAAGATTTTTCAGTTCCGTCCCATATATAAAACTATAGTTCTGTCCAATATAAGCAACCGTAGTGTTGTCCGATATACTGGCCAACCCCTGTTCTATTTCCTGCTGTTTGGTTATGGCTACCCACTGACCTTAGTGTTGTTTCTGCTGTTTGTTTAACCTTACCCACTGTTCATATATATCTTTATCCACCGAGACCTTAGGGTCTCGGTTCCCACTGTTATTACCAAACGTGACCCTGCTGGGCGTTTGGGTAGCGACTGATAGAACAAAAACCCACCCGACCTTGTTGTTGGTGGAAGAATGTCACCACCAAGACACATAAGTGTCTCGGTTTGTGTGTAATCTGATTATAAACAACCACCCACGGTTTCCACCTTTTATTTAACTTGTAATTAACATGTTTTCCATAGATCTAGGGTTCTTAACAACCTAATAAAAACGAATAAAAAAAATGGTTACGATTACTTATCTTGCGTTAGGAATTAAGGAAAGAACACACAAGCCTTTTTCTTGAATCACATCCCACGAACTTTTCTCTTGATTTTGGTGTTCAGCTCAAGGCAGAAAGAAAAGAAGAAAATACGATCTTATGTTGTGTTGTTTTTAGGGTTTTTGATTACTTGCCAAAATAACATATACTCCCCCTGTGGTTTTTAGTGTTCTAACCGGCCTTGGAGTCCCAATTGGGCCTTGAGCCCATGTCTTATTCTTTTCTTTTGGTCCTTCCTTAATTGTCCAACACATGAACACACCCCTATTTGTTTTATTTCGTGCTTTCTTTAAATCTTTCGCGTATTCGTATTTTTAAATATTGTGTCTTATTTCTTGGATTATTTACTTCATGTAATACGTACATACATGTCGTGTATTAATAATAATAACAATATACGAAATTACTTATCGTACATAATAAACATACGTAATGATCTTAATATTAAAGTTTTAATTTATACATAATTTCATGCAATTTAATATTCTAGGGATTTTAAGCGGGTTTTACAACTCCTCTCCTCTAAAAAGAATAATTCGTCCTCGAATTAGAGATACGATAAACTAGAAAGGCATGGACGTGACGTGACTGTAGAGAACATGGAGCACGACGTGTCTGAAGGGAACATATAACGTGGAGTGGCTGAAAAGAACATATCTGGATTATGAAAGGAAAAGATTCCTCCGTTTCCAAGTGGCTTCCTGCTCGGAACAGTTCCTCTAAAGGGTCTTGACGAACAGAAATAATCGACATAAGTAACCTCTGAGCAATGATACACGGGACATATATGAAACGTAATACGTGAACGATTGAGAACGTGATACGTGAGCAATTGTGAACGTGATACGTGGAAATATGGTGAATGTAATGAGAAAACATATGGTGGACGTGATACTTGCAACCTATCGTGAACGTAGTATGAGAACGTAGGGTGAACATGATATGGGGAACATATCATGAACATGCAATAACTGAAGAGGTAACGCCAAACGGTACAAGATGAGACATGAAATTTGACGTGAAACGTCTGTCTGAGGATGGAAAGTTATACGAAACTTGAGTCTGGTCTCCCAAGCTTTCTGAAATTCTTTCCAGAATGCAGAGTGCAACGTAAGTCATGAGATAGGATACGATCATGAACGTGAACGATGTCATGGAACGTGAAAGTGAAAGCCAATTAAAACATGGATATAAACGCGAGCAAAGTCGTAAAACATAACTAGCGAGCTGAAATAGTCATACTGACGTGACCGTAATTAATGAACGTGAACTTGAACCTTTATCTGATCTGTTAGCTGAAAGAGTGTCGTGAAATCGTACGATCATCGGCAGGAAGATATCTAATGATCTGCTACTGCGTACTCCTTTCGGATGAAAGAGAACAGGCAGGATAGGTTAGATGGTCGAACGATGATCCGAAAATTTCTAAAGGTTGAAATGACTGCAATGTGTTGGCGTTCTATCTTAACCTGCTGATAAGTCAGGCGTTAAGATATGTGTAACACCCCCAGATTGGTCAAATGCAGCGGAATAATAGTTGGGGTGTTACTTGGGTGGATCGATAGCACATAGCATATAGAGCGATGATCATAAAATCATTCAAAAACATATTACATGAATTAATCGTACACATTGTATCTTGTTCAGAATAAAACCACATTTATTGTAAAGCAGAAATAAATATCCCAGCCCAAATGGTCAACATGATGCTTTCCTAAAATGCTGGAATCCAATGCATGAACCTGCTTACTTTCCTGAGAAAACATAAAAGTAAAAATGTGGGGGTCAACACGAGGTTGGTGAATTCACAGGTTTAATTAAATAAAGTATTAATATGCAAAGCATCACGAAGGTAGCAGGACATCACAGCCCAATACTACAGTAGTTCCTACTGCCCTGTAATAGAAGCTAGACATGATTGTCAGTACGCCCATTGGGTCTATCCTGAAGTTTGTTTCCCTTAATCCGACAATGACATAAACCTGCTGCTTGGCCTAAGCATCACGTGACAGCTGATCACGACAGGCCGGGTGTTGTCAACACCCGAATAGATCTATCCATACATTTCGCGCTACACTATTAACTATTACAGTCCACGGGAATGGGGCAAACAGTAGGCAATAAATTGTTGTTGTCTGTGCATGCTTGCATAAAAATAAACGTTTGTATGTTTTCTCCCCCAGTTATAAAACAGTAAAGATGGGGCCATGAACTCACCTTAGTGATAATGTGGTAGTGAGGACGTCACTGAATGTACTGGAGGAATTACCTAAGTAATTTGAATGTCTCAGTGAATGTAGAAATAATTATGCATGACAATGGGTGCATATGAAAAATGTATGATCACAGTTTATAGATTGATACGTTGGCTTAATTTATTCACAATAAATTAAGGATGTGTTTATATATATTGTTTTCAAGGAAAGAATATATATAAATATACAAGTTTATTAATTTGTGTTTAAGGAAAAAGGTATAGTAAATTAAATAACTCCACAAGTTTTATTTAATTTAAAATGAAGATTAAACTTTATACCTTGTTATGTCTTTAAGGTTTCACAAAGGAGATGGTTAAACGGTTTTGTTAATATCGTATAGTTGTAATTTAATTTAAATAATCCGTTTTGCATATTACCCGTTTTATGATAACCATTTTTAAGTAATTAATTTGGGATAACACTTGTAAATAATATATAGTTTAGAAATCTTATTATATATTTTCATCCGTTATAGTTATCACATCGTTAGTCCTTGTCGGTTATCCCGTTTTATGAAAACGCCCCTAGGGCTTGATAAACTTTCGGGAAAAGGCAAAATACCCCCCTCCAATCCCACGGCATAAAAATAAATGGGATTAGGGTTTGATTTAAGTTTCAAAAGTGTCACAAATGGTCCTTGTAGTTCATTATTACCCACGGTTTGATTCTAGGTACCCTTTAGTTTCAAAAATATCATAAACGGCCCTTGTATTTTATATAAGTCACGAAAATGATTTAAGATTTCTCTTGTTTCTCAAAATTGGCCATATCTTTTGGAACTTGTCACAAATGGCCCAAAAAGTTACTTGTTTAAATCAAATGGGCTAAAGTGGCCCATTAAAGGTCTCGGTTTATTGTGTTTAAGCTTAATGGGCTTAAATGGCCCAACAAGGGTCACGGTTTATTGTGTTTAAGCTTAATGGGCTTAAATGGCCCAACAAGGGTCACGGTTTATTTGATTTAAGTTTTACCAAAGTTAAATAATTTTTACCAAGTAGTAAAAGTAATAAATAAAGTTTCTATTTTAATATTTCCACTTTTGGGTCCAATCTTTCACCAATTTACACAACCGGCACAAAAAGTAACCCCTTATTTCCTTAATGGGCTACACGGCCCATTATCATTCGGTTAAGGTAAAAAGGGGTGTTGGGCTTGGTAAAACTTTGTGGTAATTTAGTAAATATTAATTTCTCACTAATGGGCTTATGTTAATTTACTATATGGGCTTATATATATCCGGCTTATATTTTTATTACTCATAAGCTTATGTAATTTTGAAGGCTTGTGGGCTTATTTTAAGGTCTTCTAAATTCGGCTTATATTAATATTGCACATGAGCTTATATAAATTCGGCTTTTATTACCCATGAGCTTATATAAATTCGGCTTATATATGTTTTAAGGCAAAGGAAAATGCTAACGCCCCTATAGGTTCATATATACGTGTTTTCAAGGATTTACAACGTAAGGCTTTCCAATTTAACCTATGTCGTGAGTTTATAAGTTGTTTAGAGTGGGACTAAGAACTTTTACGTGTGCATGTATCCTAACCTTAATATGTTTAGCATGGGAATGCATGAAACGCGAAAATGGTTAAGGAAAGGAAATGAGATGTTCATGCTTACTTGTTTTGGCCAAAGTGTAGACGAAAGGTGATGAAGATGAGGCGGCTTATAATCACACGAGTCTTAGGAGTCTTTACTTCAAGTCTTCAATGCTAGATTCGGTTAGTAAATGTGATAAGTTGAGGTTTGTTTAGTCTAGGTGTTTTGTGAGGATTTTGATCCGAGTGTTTGTGGTGAGGGAGAGGAATGAGTGTCTCAAGTTATATGTATTCAAATGTGAGGTGAAAGAGGTGTGGCTTGGGATTATGACACGGCAAGAGAGAGGGATAGCCAAGATTTTCCTAGCTTTGATTTGTACAAGAAGTACAAAACCTTAAATGTCCCAAATTTGTACAAGTTTGGTAGGGTTTGTGAGTGTGTATCCGTGGCATTTTAGGATTCCAAGAGAGGGAAAAGGTGTGTGAGTCATTATGGGTTTAAGGTTGTACAAAGTTTGTGTGTGGTGTGGGATGTTTACACGGCTCAAGACAAAGGAGAAAGAGTGATGTGTCTTAGCTTCTTAATGACACTCTTAGGACATCCTTAAATGCTAACTTAGTACAATTTCTCCCATGGTTTTGAGGAGAGAAAACCAAAACCGGCGGTTTTGGTATATGTTAGGGAGGAAAAATATATTTTGTGTATTAAGTTGTTAAGATTAATGTTAAGTTATAAAGGTTTGAGTAAAATGAAATGTTTTAGTGAAAAAGGTTTGTAGTTAAGTTTTTATATGCGTGTATGTATAGGTTTGGGTTCGTTTTGCTTATTAGTCGGGTTAAAATATGTGTCAAATGATTTTTAAGTTATAGTAATTTGAGTAAGCTCGGGTTTTAAGTGTTCAAGTTACGTTTAGTGCCTTTTGGTGAAAGAATGATCCCTAGGTAGTTATATTAGTACATTTACGTATAAAATATATTCATAGTATGATTTATTAAATAATCATATGTAAAAGTGATAGTTAGGGTAATCTGAAATCATTTATACTGAAAATATATATCCATAAATATATACAGATTATTTGAATTCATCAATGCTTATATATTTATAAATAGGTAATCAGTCATATACTGTGATCATGACGTTGTTCTTGGAGAAAAATCAGTGGGATGCATGCAAGTGATCATATGTTTCAAAAGGCTCTAAGTTCTCAACATTAGGTCATTTGTTGTCCTGTATGATTACTGAAATATAAACATACAAATGTAGTCACACTTTTGTAATAAAAGTGCATAGTCACAATAAAATTGTGATATAATTGCTTTCCTGATAAGATGATGCATGCTTATGAAATGCATGGGATGGTTCAAATGATTCATGCAAAGAAAAGTGGTATAAAATATTTAGATATCATGAAGTGACGTACATAATGTTCACAAGTCAAAACCTGAAATTCTCAGGTTTTACAGCATAAACCCGTTATTTTAGCTTTGTCCTCAAAGCTTAAGGTGACGTCACTGCTTAGGTAAAAAGGTGTGGATACTTGGCTTTGAACGATTCTTCGTGTTCCCAAGTAAACTCAGGTCCTTTCCTAGAGTTCCATCGTACTTTAACTAACGGGATTTGGCTTCTCTTCAACCTCTTGACTTCTCTCTCCACAACTTCCACTGGTTCTTCTACAAATTGAAGTTTGTCATCGAAATGGACTCCCTCCAATGGCATTGCTAAAGGTTCATCTGAGTAGCACTTCTTCAAGTTTGAGACATGAAATGTAGGGTGTACTCGGCTTAACTGTTGAGGCAGCTCTAAGCGGTAGGCCACTTCTCCAATCCTGGCAATCACTTTGAAGGGTCCTACGTATCATGGATTTAGCTTTCCTCGTTTCCCAAACCGTACAACACCCTTCCAAGGTGACACCTTTAGCATAACACGGTCACCTACGGCAAATTCCATAGGTTTACGTTTCCTATCAGCATAACTCTTCTGTCTATCCTGGGCAGCTTGAATTCGTTGCTTGATGAGAGTGATTTTCTCAGTGGTCTCTTGGATTAGTTCGGGTCCTGTTAGCTGAAATTCTCCCACTTCTGCCCAGCATACTGGTGAGCGACATTTGCGGCCATAGAGGGCCTCAAATGGTGCTGCCTTAATACTGGCATGGTAACTGTTGTTGTAGGAGAACTCTACTAATGGGATGTGTTCGGCCCATCCTTTTCCAAAGTCGATCACACATGCCCTCAGCATGTCTTCTAGTGTTTGGATTGTTCGTTCACTCTGCCCGTCTGTCTGTGGATGATATGCGGTACTCATATCCAGGTTTGTTCCCAACGCTCTTTGAAAAGCTTTCCAAAAGTTTGATGTAAACCTGCCATCTCTATCACAGATGATTGAGACTGGTATTCCATGTCTTGTCACGACTTCCTTCAAGTATATCTTGGCTAATTTGCTTAGAGAATCGCTTTCTCTGATGGGTAGGAAATGGGCGGATTTTGTGAGGCGGTCTACGATTACCCAGATTGTATCGTACCCGTGGGATGATGTAGGAAGTTTGGTGATGAAATCCATGGTGATATTGTCCCATTTCCATTTTGGTATGTCGGGTTGAACAAGTAACCCTGATGGTCGTTGATGTTCGATCTTTACTCTAGCACAAGTCAGACATTTCTTCACATAGGTGGCAATGTCGGCTTTCATGTTCGGCCACCAATATAATCTCTTCACATCTTGGTACATCTTTTCGGATCCGGGGTGTATGGAGTAC
The DNA here is from genome assembly GCA_025667525.1 of Glebionis coronaria. NCBI lineage: Eukaryota > Viridiplantae > Streptophyta > Magnoliopsida > Asterales > Asteraceae > Glebionis > Glebionis coronaria. Next base: position 355,221,602 of record CM046876.1, read on the forward strand.
TTGGATTTATGGGATTCGTGCATGATTACGTTTCTTAAGTCTCCATAACAGGGTAGCCAACTTCTCCCGTGTAGGCATAATGTCCCATCTGCTCTAGCTTCCAACTTTTCCTTGCTTAGGTCCGTCCTAAGCATTCCCCCTATGTCTTCCTTTCCGATGTTCTCAGGCTTTTGTGCTTGGAGTTGTGCCTCTAATATCTGTTTGGGTAGGTCCAAACTAATGGTCATGACTAGGGCTCGAACTCTCATGGGAGGATCAGTTCCCTTTCGGCTTAGTGCATCGGCGACTACATTTGCTTTGCCTGGGTGGTATTTGATGTCACAGTCGTAGTCGCTGAGTAGTTCTATCCAACGACGTTGTCTCATGTTTAATTCCTTCTGGTCTAGAATATGTTGCAAGCTCTTATGATCGGTGTGGACTGTGCATTTGGTTCCGTACAGATAGTGCCTCCAGATTTTTAAGGCAAAAACTACGGATCCAAGTTCTAGATCATGGGTGGAGTAATTTTGCTCGTGCTTCTTCAGTTGTCTTGAAGCGTAAGCAATCACTTTCTGTCTCTGCATCAACACAGCTCCCAACCCTTTATGTGAGGCGTCGCAGTAGACAACGAAGTCTTCGTTACCTTCTGGTAAAGCTAGAATGGGTGCACTGCATAATTTTTGCTTGATGGCCTGGAATGCAGCTTCTTCTTTTTCTTCCACACAAATTTTATGCCTTTCTGAGTGAGCTTGGTCATTGGTTTAGCGATCTTAGAGAAGTCTTCGATAAATCGTCGGTAGTAACCGGCAAGTCCTAAGAATTGACGAATCTCCTTTGGAGATGTGGGAGATGTCCAATCTTTCACAGATTCGACTTTCGCCGGATCAACTTGGATTCCCTTGTCGTCAATTACATGACCAAGAAAGTGTACTTTTGGGATCCAAAAATCGCACTTTGAGAATTTTGCATACAGCTTTTCTTCCTTAAGCAATTTTAGCACTTGAGCCAGATGTTCTCCGTGTTCTTGCTCATTCTTGGAATAGATGAGGATGTCGTCAATAAACACTATTACGAACTTATCCAGGTAGGGTCTGCATACTCGGTTCATAAGATCCATGAATATGGCTGGTGCATTAGTTAGTCCAAATGGCATGACTTGGAACTCATAATGACCGTATCGTGTCCTGAAAGCTGTTTTTGGTATGTCCTCTTCTCTGACCTTCAATTGATGATACCCAGATCGTAAGTCGATCTTGGAGTATATGCTTGATCCTTGTAGTTGATCAAATAGGTCATCGATTCGTGGTAACGGGTAGCGGTTTTTCACAGTTAACTTATTCAGTTCTCTGTAATCGATACACATTCGGAATGAACCGTCTTTCTTTTTGACAAACAGTACTGGAGCTCCCCAAGGTGAGGAACTGGGCCTTATGAAGCCTTTATCTGACAGTTCTTTGAGTTGTTCCGCGAGTTCTTTCATTTCGGTGGGTGCTAAACGGTAGGGTGCTTTAGCTACATGTGCGGCTCCTGGCACCAAGTCTATTTGGAATTCAACTTGACGAGTCGGAGGTAATCCTGGCAAGTCGTCTGGAAAGACTTCGGGATAATCACGGACGATGGGTACGTCCTTGATCTGTTTCTCCTTAGGTTTCTCTTCCTGATCTGTTTTAGAAATATGTGCTAAAAAGATAGGGCATCCTTTTAGTAGATATTTCTGGGCTTGGGTGCACGAGATTACACTCAACCTAGTATCTGCTTTATCCGAATTTCCGTCTCCTCGGATAATTAGGTCGGTGCCTCCCCATGGTATGCGGACTAGTTTCTTGTCACACACAATGGTTGCATGATACTTGGCTAACCAGTCCATACCAATGATGACGTCAAAACTACTTAGTTGTATGGGTATCAATTGAATATCAAATGGGTGGTTTTGGAGGTTTAGAGTACAGCCTCTTATGATGGTGTTTGTTTCTATGATTTTTCCGTCTGCTAGCTCAACTCTGTAACAGTTATCTAATGGGGTCGGTAAAATGTCTAGCAAGCTACCAAATTCAGTGGATACGAAACTCCTATCGGCTCCCGTATCGAATAAAATACTTGCATAGCGATTATTTAGAAGGAACGTACCAGTAACTACATTGGAGTCGGGGTTGGCCCTGTTCTCTCCTATGACATAAACCCTGGCGGGTGCTCCGCTTTGGCTTTCATTCTTACGCTTTGGACAGTCAGGTCTGATGTGTCCAATTTCTCCACAACCAAAGCAATGGATTTCTTTGCGAGCCATGTTTCCACTGCCTGTGAGCTGGCGGTTTCCTTGGTATCCACTTCCACGGGAATTCTGCCTGTTGCCATTGTGGGGCTTGTTGTTGGTACTGAAATTGTTTCTGTTGGTCGGGACAGGTGCATTGCTCTGCTCGAGACTTCGACACCCATTTGTGGAGTGGTGATGAAAATTACACTTGGGGCATCTGGGTTTGTTTCCTGCGTATCGCGGTGGTCCTGAGGAAATAGCACTGCAGATTTGACTTAAGCCTTGCCTCTTGGGCTGTTGAGTCTGAGGATGATGACGGTAGTTATCATCGACTTTCCTCTTGTGTTCTGCCTGCCTAGTCACATGATCACGACCACGCTTGTCCACTAGTTCTGTGGCAAACTCGATGGCACTATCGATAGTAGTAGGTCGAGATGCAAGCACACTGTCGTGGACAGAATCGGGAAGTCCACTAACGTACTTTTCTATCTTATCCGCCACTTTCGGGTACATGCGGGTACACATCAAGGTTAGTTCTTGGAATTTCTGGTTGTAGCTGGTGATATTGAAGTTGATGCATTTGAGATTCCACAATTCAATCTCCAGCTTCTTGATTTCGCTACGGGGACAGTATTTCATGGTAAGCTTTTCCTTCAACGCAGTCCATGTCATACCATAAGCTCCATCGTGTCCGAGGGTTGCAACTTGTGAGTTCCACCATGTGAGTGCATGTTCCAAAAGAGTACAGGTGGCGAACTTTACTTTGTTCTCTTCGGTGCAGTCACTAATACGAAACACCGTCTCAGTCCTCTCAAACCATTGCATGAGCTCGACTACCCCTTCCTTGCCCTTGAAATAGCTGGGTTTGCATTTTAGGAAGTCAGGGTAAGTACATCCTCGAGCTTCGCGGTTTCGGTTATTAGAGTTTTCACTGTCTCCATGGGTTCCGCTGGGGCGGTTTTCCCTGGCAGCTAAGGCGTCAGTAATGCCTTGCTCAATCAGTACTCTGAGTTGTGCATCAGACATAGTCGTTGCAGGTGTTTCTGCGGCGTTTGGGCGTACGCGTCTTGGTGGCATTTTCTATAAGAAAATTCTGAGATTCGTTAGTTGATAAAAGGTGGTTATATTAATCTGCATGGGGAATGTCTATGCATAGAATTCACAACAAATTTGATAATCCGTTAAGAGTTCATAATAATATAAATGTAACCAAACAAATGAACAGTAACATATCATTCCTGTGAACAATAATATAGTACAAGTACAACCGATCTAAGACAGGGTCATAGCAACCTGTCTGAAATAGTGGTACATATGTTTGTGATACAACCAAAAGATATCCTACCTACTAAGGTTAGGTACTACAAATACATCAGAAAAGGAATACAAATACAAAAGAGATAAATCATGAGAGCTGAGATGCAACTCAGTGCTTGTCATGACGTACAACTAAAAATCTACCCTACACTAGTGTGGCTGCCTGCAGGTGCAGATGGTCCAACTGGTGGTGCACGCTCGTCCTGCATACGGATCACGGCACTCCGGGTCTCCCTGGTGTGTCTCAAGGCCTCTAGTAGCTGCTGCTGACGTGCAGTGTCAGCACTGCGTAGCTGCTCTGTCTCTGTAGTAATCCCCTGATGACGGAGATCTGCTAGGTCCATGAAGGTCCTGAAGGTGTCCTCCTGTGAGTAGATGGCGGCTCGAGTCTCGTAGGAATGACTCTCCAACATAGCTAAACGGCAACGAAGGTAAGCTACCTCGTCCAATAGCCAATGTATGGTCTCTCTGGTGGTATATGACTCTCCGGCCATGGCCCAATAGAGAGAGTCTAGTCTCTCCTGGAGCACGGCGCGACCCTGCTGGTCCGCCTGTAGTAGAGAGTGAATGAGAGTGGTGTCCTGTGCCTGTCGGGCTGTAAGTGCATCGACCTGTGCCTGAAGGGCACTAAGTCTAGCCTGCCCGGCTCCTGAACCCTCTCCGACCTCATAAGTCGAATCGGTGATAGGGTCATGCCTCCTCTTACGAGGTGGCAAGGCACTGGTGGGGTGAGTGCGAGGTACAGAAGGTGGTGGTGGTAGGGAAGGTAAGACCTGGTCCGCCTCTCTGGGAGGGGATGCAGGTACTACAAGAAGTGGTGTAGTAGGAGGTGCAGTGGGTGGTGAAGGAGTAGGTGAATCTGTGAGTATGATGACCCGTCCTGCTGGTCATCTCGGGACTCCGTATCAGATGTAGGTCCAACTAACACTGATGTCGGTGACAAAGGTATGATGGTAGGAACCATAAGCTCCTCGAAGGTAGTAACAACAGTAGGCGTCGTCATGATATCTGAAAGTAATATTTTATAGTTTTGAGCAAGTTTTCAACTTACACAACATAAAATGTTTTCATGATGCATATGGGATGTGGTTTAAAAAGCTTTTAACCATGAGGTAAAAAGTATAAAACAGATACTTATGTGATTTATTTGCCATGAGGAAATAAATCAATGTGAGGTTAGCTCATAATAATATGCATGCTCTATAATGCCATATGCCTAACTTATAGGTTCCCAAAAATCAATTTTTCTTTTCAAACTGATTTTTATGTTCAGTTATAGTCCAGTTTTAAAAATTCCATTTCTTAAAATTTTTAAGTCTTTGATCTGGTTCTCTATAACTATGCGCTCTGATACCATTCTCTGTAACACCCCCAGATTGGTCAAATGCAGCGGAATAATAGTTGGGGTGTTACTTGGGTGGATCGATAGCACATAGCATATAGAGCGATGATCATAAAATCATTCAAAAACATATTACATGAATTAATCGTACACATTGTATCTTGTTCAGAATAAAACCACATTTATTGTAAAGCAGAAATAAATATCCCAACCCAAATGGTCAACATGATGCTTTCCTAAAATGCTGGACTCCAATGCATGAACCTGCTTACTTTCCTGAGAAAACATAAAAGTAAAAATGTGGGGGTCAACACGAGGTTGGTGAAATCACAGGTTTAATTAAATAAAGTATTAATATGCAAAGCATCACGAAGGTAGCAGGACATCACAGCCCAATACTACAGTAGTTCCTACTGCCCTGTAATAGAAGCTAGACATGATTGTCAGTACGCCCATTGGGTCTATCCTGAAGTTTGTTTCCCTTAATCCGACAATGACATAAACCTGCTGCTTGGCCTAAGCATCACGTGACAGCTGATCACGACAGGCCGGGTGTTGTCAACACCCGAATAGATCTATCCATACATTTCACGCTACACTATTAACTATTACAGTCCACGGGAATGGGGCAAACAGTAGGCAATAAATTGTTGTTATCTGTGCATGCTTGCATAAAAATAAACGTTTGTATGTTTTCTCCCCCAGTTATAAAACAGTAAAGATGGGGCCATGAACTCACCTTAGTGATAATGTGGTAGTGAGGACGTCACTGAATGTACTGGAGGAATTACCTAAGTAATTTGAATGTCTCAGTGAATGTAGAAATAATTATGCATGACAATGGGTGCATATGAAAAATGTATGATCACAGTTTATAGATTGATACGTTGGCTTAATTTATTCACAATAATTTAAGGATGTGTTTATATATATTGTTTTCAAGGAAAGAATATATATAAATATACAAGTTTATTAATTTGTGTTTAAGGAAAAAGGTATAGTAAATTAAATAACTCCACAAGTTTTATTTAATTTAAAATGAAGATTAAACTTTATACCTTGTTATGTCTTTAAGGTTTCACAAAGGAGATGGTTAAACGGTTTTGTTAATATCGTATAGTTGTAATTTAATTTAAATAATCCGTTTTGCATATTACCCGTTTTATGATAACCATTTTTAAGTAATTAATTTGGGATAACACTTGTAAATAATATATAGTTTAGAAATCTTATTATATATTTTCATCCGTTATAGTTATCACATCGTTAGTCCTTGTCGGTTATCCCGTTTTATGAAAACGCCCCTAGGGCTTGATAAACTTTCGGGAAAAGGCAAAATACCCCCCTCCAATCCCACGGCATAAAAATAAATGGGATTAGGGTTTGATTTAAGTTTCAAAAGTGTCATAAATGGTCCTTGTAGTTCATTATTACCCACGGTTTGATTCTAGGTACCCTTTAGTTTCAAAAATATCATAAACGGCCCTTGTATTTTATATAAGTCACGAAAATGATTTAAGATTTCTCTTGTTTCTCAAAATTGGCCATATCTTTTGGAACTTGTCACAAATGGCCCAAAAAGTTACTTGTTTAAATCAAATGGGCTAAAGTAGCCCATTAAAGGTCTCGGTTTATTGTGTTTAAGCTTAATGGGCTTAAATGGCCCAACAAGGGTCACGGTTTATTGTGTTTAAGCTTAATGGGCTTAAATGGCCCAACAAGGGTCACGGTTTATTTGATTTAAGTTTTACCAAAGTTAAATAATTTTTACCAAGTAGTAAAAGTAATAAATAAAGTTTCTATTTTAATATTTCCACTTTTGGGTCCAATCTTTCACCAATTTACACAACCGGCACAAAAAGTAACCCCTTATTTCCTTAATGGGCTACACGGCCCATTATCATTCGGTTAAGGTAAAAAGGGGTGTTGGGCTTGGTAAAACTTTGTGGTAATTTAGTAAATATTAATTTCTCACTAATGGGCTTATGTTAATTTACTATATGGGCTTATATATATCCGGCTTATATTTTTATTACTCATAAGCTTATGTAATTTTGAAGGCTTGTGGGCTTATTTTAAGGTCTTCTAAATTCGGCTTATATTAATATTGCACATGAGCTTATATAAATTCGGCTTTTATTACCCATGAGCTTATATAAATTCGGCTTATATATGTTTTAAGGCAAAGGAAAATGCTAACGCCCCTATAGGTTCATATATACGTGTTTTCAAGGATTTACAACGTAAGGCTTTCCAATTTAACCTATGTCGTGAGTTTATAAGTTGTTTAAAGTGGGACTAAGAACTTTTACGTGTGCATGTATCCTAACCTTAATATGTTTAGCATGGGAATGCATGAAACGCGAAAATGGTTAAGGAAAGGAAATGAGATGTTGATGCTTACTTGTTTTGGCCAAAGTGTAGACGAAAGGTGATGAAGATGAGGCGGCTTATAATCACACGAGTCTTAGGAGTCTTTACTTCAAGTCTTCAATGCTAGATTCGGTTAGTAAATGTGATAAGTTGAGGTTTGTTTAGTCTAGGTGTTTTGTGAGGATTTTGATCCGAGTGTTTGTGGTGAGGGAGAGGAATGAGTGTCTCAAGTTATATGTATTCAAATGTGAGGTGAAAGAGGTGTGGCTTGGGATTATGACACGGCAAGAGAGAGGGATAGCCAAGATTTTCCTAGCTTTGATTTGTACAAGAAGTACAAAACCTTAAATGTCCCAAATTTGTACAAGTTTGGTAGGGTTTGTGAGTGTGTATCCGTGGCATTTTAGGATTCCAAGAGAGGGAAAAGGTGTGTGAGTCATTATGGGTTTAAGGTTGTACAAAGTTTGTGTGTGGTGTGGGATGTTTACACGGCTCAAGACAAAGGAGAAAGAGTGATGTGTCTTAGCTTCTTAATCACACTCTTAGGACATCCTTAAATGCTAACTTAGTACAATTTCTCCCATGGTTTTGAGGAGAGAAAACCAAAACCGGCGGTTTTGGTATATGTTAGGGAGGAAAAATATATTTTGTGTATTAAGTTGTTAAGATTAATGTTAAGTTATAAAGGTTTGAGTAAAATGAAATGTTTTAGTGAAAAAGGTTTGAAGTTAAGTTTTTATATGCGTGTATGTATAGGTTTGGGTTCGTTTTGCTTATTAGTCGGGTTAAAATATGTGTCAAATGATTTTTAAGTTATAGTAATTTGAGTAAGCTCGGGTTTTAAGTGTTCAAGTTACGTTTAGTGCCTTTTGGTGAAAGAATGATCCCTAGGTAGTTATATTAGTACATTTACGTATAAAATATATTCATAGTATGATTTATTAAATAATCATATGTAAAAGTGATAGTTAGGGTAATCTGAAATCATTTATACTGAAAATATATATCCATAAATATATACAGATTATTTGAATTCATCAATGCTTATATATTTATAAATAGGTAATCAGTCATATACTGTGATCATGACGTTGTTCTTGGAGAAAAATCAGTGGGATGCATGCAAGTGATCATATGTTTCAAAAGGCTCTAAGTTCTCAACATTAGGTCATTTGTTGTCCTGTATGATTACTGAAATATAAACATACAAATGTAGTCACACTTTTGTAATAAAAGTGCATAGTCACAATAAAATTGTGATATAATTGCTTTCCTGATAAGATGATGCATGCTTATGAAATGCATGGGATGGTTCAAATGATTCATGCAAAGAAAAGTGGTATAAAATATTTAGATATCATGAATTGACGTACATAATGTTCACAAGTCAAAACCTGAAATTCTCAGGTTTTACAATATGAACGTAATTGCATCTTGTTTCATGTTGCTTCACAAAGGTGGTTTGTGATCATGATACATTTTGTAGGACATGGATACATGGAAATTGGAAAGCTAGGAATCTGGGTAAAATTAGACGTCTCTTAGCATAGGATTTTCTGGAACACATATGTTAGTGTAGGATTTTCTCCTTTACACGTAGGCATGGTTATGGTAAAATTTACCGTGAAAACTATGTGATTCAGCGTGTCACTGTAATCAGCTACGCACGTTCAGAAAATAAATACTCGGTGTGAATTTCTCCTGTTGTAAATCTTGGAACATAGAGTGAAGGTGGTCTTCGTGCTCTTCTCTAGACTTAAAGAAAGTCAGAATGTTAGCAATGAACAAAATGACGAACTTGTCCAGAGTTCATGAAATCCGATTTACCAAATCCATGATTACAGCTGGGCATTCGTGAGACCAAAAGATACGAAGATGAATCCATAATGACCATAACATGTGCGAAGGCAGTCACGGAAGTCTCATGTTCTTTCACCCGCAAGTGTTGATAGCTTGATTGTAAATCGATCTTAGAAAGTGTTTAGAGACTGGTAGTTGATCTGATAGACCAATAATACTTGGGAAGAGAATATCGTTACGAATGGTGGTATGATTGGTAGTTCTTTCTGGTAATATATCTAGAAAATTTTGAAGTAATCGACTGATTTTGAATAAAAAGAACAACAGAAGTTGTGTCATAAATGATAGCTAGGTAATCATCGTAGCCAACAACACATGCTTGTAAAGCAGAAGAAAAAAAATCACCGATGTTCCTGGTGGGAAAACCCTGATGAATGTATTCAGGAACCTGAACATCGCTGAATATAACCTGATACGAATGGCGATCCATTGCAGGGATGAAAGATCTTGTCGTCAAACTGAAATGAAAAGTCTTTATATACATGATGATACAACGGTGCCTTAGATGGACATGCATATATGAGTATGAAACCGAGAAATGAAAGTGTCATATTTGCACACGAAGTAAACGTGGCAGATTTCACTGAATGTGTTTCGTCCGTCTCTCACGGAACGAACACTACGTGACCAACAATGAAAAATAAGTCAGAGATGGTACTGAAATTTTAGTGGCTTGATTTGTACATGACACAACAAAATAAGTATACCCTTGGAAAGGTACCTTGAATCACTGAGGCTGAGTTCAGAAATTACGCATGAGTCGTGTGTATTAACTCATGTCCTGAGAACCATACGCGTGAGTGTGTGACATGTTTCTTGAATAGTGTCTTGACATGTGTCTCAAGGTGTGAAACGAATAATATTGAAAATCTTAGGTTATCTGATATGAGCAAAAACTCATATCAATTTATCAACAAATCACCCTAAAACACAAGCAAAAATACCAATTTATCTTGTCAAAACAGTATTATGTGGTATGTTTGTGTTTGTGTACACTTGTGTAGGTAAAAGGATGCATTTTCAAGCAAACAAGGAATAATCAAGCTTAATTTGATGAAAAAGACAAAGAAGGATAAAAAGTGACAAGACTTTGAAGTGCAAGGACCTATCTTGACAATCTGTCAAAGTTGAAGGACCAAAGTGCAAATATGGAAAAGTCAAGATCATAGTCAAACAAGGTCAACATTCAAGTCAAATCAGTCAAAGGATCATATTTGCTCAAGAATGAAGTTTGAAGGACCAAAAATGGCAAAGAAATAAAGTTACTAGCCTTAAAATACAATCTGCCAAAGTCAAGGGGTGAATATTGCCATTTTTGGAAAGTTAATGTAAGCTGATCCGTGTGCTAAGCTTTGGGCCAATGAGAAGCCAAGAAAGAGTGGACCTGGATTGCCACATCATGGCAATTAATACCCACTATCGCCGCCAGTCATAAATGAGCAAATCACAACAGTTCAATCCGTGTGCACTCTTTTCAGCCAATAACAAAGTGACACGTAGCATCTTCTTCAATAAAATAAATTGCTAGAATCGGGTTAGAGCTAGAGTGGATTTCAAGAGAAGTGCTTAACATCAAACTTGCTCAAAATCAAGAGACGAATCCATTGGTCATAACCAATTAAGCTAAAATCAACTCAATGATAAATAACCTGCAAAATCAATTGACTTCAATTGGACACGTGGAAGCCTGGGATTGGCTCCAACACGTCACCAACCCCAACTACTTCACTTCTCAAGTCTATAAATAGCATGCTTAGCCTTCATTTTCATTAGTAGTAGAAAAGTGTGAAAACACACACACTTTTATTTTCTTTCACCATTTTTCTAGTTCTTACCTCAACAACTCAAGAGTTTGACACACTCTTGAGTTTGTTAGTTAGTTTGTAACCAAATTACAGTTTTGTAACAACTTTCATTCAATAAAATTCAAATTCTCACTTTCCCGCCAATTCTCATTTCCTTCTATACTGTTCATCACCTATTACCTTGATACTCTTGTTGCTGTTTTGAGTTTGTTATGATCATACCTTGATCATAACTGACTTTGTGTGAAGATTGTAGCTGTTTGTTGAATCTAGTCCAAGTTTAAGCAGATTTGATGATTTCAAGCCATTTTTAGCCATGTTGATGATTAGTAGCTGTTTGTTGATTGTTGATTAGTGTTTGTCTAGTGCTAAGGTGGTGGTTAGCACTAGATTAGAGAGCACAACGCTCCTCTACTTCTCAAAGGTTGCTACAATAAGGTGTAAACGCTTCTTGTTTTCAATTCCTCTCAATTGTATATGCCTGCTACATTTCTAGATAACCTTTGTTGATTGCATGATAAAAGTTGATTAGACTGTTCTTGATTTGATTCTAGACTTGTTATAGCTTAAGTGTAGCTTAATCTGCTTATTGATTTGATACTTTTCCTAGTTTTCAGCTTAATTCAGTCACTATAGCTTTGCTATCCTATTTAAGTCCTAGTAGCTTTCAAGTAATTGCAACTAGCTTTCACATACTTCATTTTGGTCACTGAATTTGGTTTGATAAAGCTTTTTACTCAGTTTAAACTTGTACTAAAAAAGACTTCACAAATTTCCAAAAGTTCAGTTTAAGTGGTGTTTGGCATTAGCTTATGTGTGATAATCAAGTGTAAGAAATTGGTTAATTTTGCTTGATTTTCAGTTACAAAGTCATAACAAGTAGTTTTAAACCTTTTTGCAGTCAATTGTTAAGTCAAAAAGGCAAATGGCAGTTTAAAAAGTTTGGGTCATTTTCAGTCAGGTTTGTTTAGAAAAGTTATGATTTTAATTTGACTAGAATTTACTTGTTTCTTAATGAAATTCCATCAAACTAGCTCTTAATTCTAGGTCATAATATGAAGTTTTAGATTCTAAAAGGATTTTATACAGTATTCAGTATTCAGCAAGGAATAAGCAAAAATCTAAACCTATAAGCAAATGCATGTTTCTATAAATGGAATTCTGATTTTTCATATCTCACAATCCTATTCATAAACTAGTCCATTTTCTTTTACAAATTCACTTAGTAAGTGCTCATGGTTGATTTATGAGAAATTGAGCTTATTGAAAAAGTTTTGGTCAACGTTGGTCAACATAAGCCTATTTTTAGCTTATTTCAGATTCTGGGCTTATTACTGGATGATTTTGAACAAGACTTGATTTCCCATTCATATTTTGAGCTTAATAATCAGTTTCATTACTAAAATTGAGTTGTGCAAGTCTAGATTCCTTTATAGCTTATTTTGTGCTTATTGGAAAGTGCTTATCAGAGTTTTAGCCATTGTTAGCTTATTTCCTCTTACAGGTCTAGCTTATTTTTGATTTTAAGCATTTTGCAAGTGGTTTGAACAATTTTGGTTGAGAAATAAGCTTAAACGAGCTTATTTGTGTTTGAAACCCGTTTTTAGTTAAAAACTTTCAAATATTGCACTTAGGTCCTTAATGTTTTGAACTGGTTTTAAACTTGGCTAAACTTGAATCTTTTTAGGGTTTTCATTAATACAGTCCTTGAACTTTGAAGTTTGTTAAAATTCAGTTAGTTAGTTTTGAATTTGTTAAGAATTGGTTAATTGTTTGCATAGTTTTCAATTTCATTCCTCATAGTTCACTGATTTTACATTTTTAGTCCTTATAGTTGTAAAATTTACATTTTGAATTTTAATTGAATAAATACTTGGTATTTGCACGATGTTTTACATATAAGTAGACAATATTTTTCAGTTTTGCAAGGCATTGTTTGAATTAGCAAATAGAATATCCAAAAAATATTAACAACCAAAAACAGTTAAAAACCCGATATTGTTAGGACTTTCAATTTGACAAGAACTGAGAAAAACGAACTTCATTATACACAATTTCAAATGGCGCCGCTGCCGGTTCTTTGACTTTACGAGAGACTATCGATTGACGGTTTTCATTGGCTTTTGGGATCCGTTCACCTTGTGAACGTTATTTTTACGTATCATAAATCAAAAACAAATAAAAAAATCAAAAATTTAAAACTATATAAAAACTAAAAAATTAACAAAACAATTCTTTTCCTAAAGAATTGACCAAACAAATTAAAAAATCCAAAAAGCAATCTTTTTCCTAAGAGATTGCACCCAAAAATATATATTATTGGATTCTCTCGGTTTTTATGTACATATAGTATTTTCTCTTAAAAATTCATACATACAAAAATATTTTCCATATATTTTATAAGTAAATACGTATACGTATAAGAACAACCAATCTACATATTCTCCATAAGTATTGCCAAGGCAATACACCGTGTTGAGGGGCGTTCCGGTCCTTGATACGTGTATCGATCAAACAAAATAAAGCAAGAATAGATAAATACTCTCAATAAGCAACAATTTGAAGAATACGAACATTTAAGTGAATAGAAAGGCGATGTGCTATAAAATGCCATCTAAGGGTCAATAGGTACTTAAGTGCTTCGCGCCACCTAACCCCCCGTTCACTTGTGAGTATTCTAAGAAGGAAGGCTTCATTGGGGGTCTTGCACCCAAGTAGTACATACATATATATTATTTTCTTGTGGATATTTCATATTGAAACTCGAAGAGGATAATCCTTTTCTCTTCAAAGTCACACGAGAGCTTCTCTCTCATTCCTCGTATTGAGTTGCATGCTCACTCGCGGGCGTGCACAAATACCGATTGGTGTACAACCTCTTCCTCCAAAAAGGAAGAAAAAGAGAAAGAGTAAGACCACCACCGTCCATCAAGCCGATCACGAGAATCGTGCTTTGATTCATCCACAACAAGAAGCCATGGTTGTTGATAATCGTTCTTTGATGGAACGTTTGCAAACCAATGTTCATGGACATGCTAGTGCTATTAGGATTCTCGACATTCCCGCAAATACATTTGAGCTAAAAACGGCTATGATTACCATGGTTTCACAAACACCTTTCTATGGTAACAAGAATGATGATCCTCATGATCACCTTAAGAGATTCCTTGCTCTTTGCAATACCATTAAGCACAATGGAGTTCCACATGATGCTATTAAGTTAATGTTAGTGCCATTTTCACTAGAGGGACAAGCTAAGCATTGGTTAGACACCCAACCACCCGATAGTATCACCACATGGGATGGTTTCACCACTAAGTTTTTGAACAAGTTCTTTCCTCCATCTAAGACCATGGCCTTGAGGAACTTAATTATAGGCTTTCAACAAAAACCTAGTCAATCCTTTAGTGATGCTTGGGAAGAGTATAGAGAGTTATTGAGGCGATGCCCTAACCATGGATTGGATGACGTTCACCAAATCAATACTTTCTATAATGGCCTTAAATCGCACCACCAAGATTCACTCAATGCTTCCGCGGGAGGGAATATTCTTCTTAAATCCATGCAAGAGGCCGTGGACATCATTGAGACTAAAGCAATGGTTCAAACAAACACTCAATTTGAAGAAAGGGTTCATGTTATCCAAAACACTTCTCAAACACCTTGTGATAACCAATTCCTCAAATATCACCAAGAGATCATTCAACAAATGAATAAAGGTCAACAAGAGATGATTCAAGAGATGGTTCAAGCCATTAAGACCATTTCATTGAACAATTCTTCAAATGATGTGAATGCCATTACTCTTTCTTGTGTAACTTGTGGAGGTCCCCATTCTTATGAACAATGTGATAAGGTGCAAGTTTATCAAGGGGAATGCTATGCTTACCAAGACGAACATCATGAACACTTCAAGCCAAATATCAATCCAAATAACCTTTCTTACAAGTCCCAAAATTACCTTACTCCACCGGGATTTCCACCCCAACCACCCACCCAAATTCAACAAAATCCTCCTCAAATTTTACCAAGGAATCAAGGACAAAGACCACCTTACCAAGGGAATAACTATAAGGCACCCAATCATTTTCAACCTCAAGGAAATAACTTCTATCCACCAAACCAAGGATTTAATCCACCTCCTCCATCTTTTCTACAACAAGGTTTTTATCAAGGAAATTTGCAACCTAACCCCATGGATTTGATTCTTCAAAAGCTTACTTCTTATGAGAAACAAATAGAAGATAATCAAGAGGAAAATAACAAGAAATTTGCTCTTCTTCAAAACCAAATTATGTATAATCAAAGACCACAAGGGGCTTTACCTTCCAACACACAAACAAATCCAAGGGCAAATGTCAATGCTATTACAACAAGAAGTGGAAAGACAACAAAGGATCCTTCACCTCCTGAACCTCCTATTGTTCCATCCACTTGTGCTCCTACTTGTGACAAGCCTTCTACCTCTACTTCACCACCTCAAAATTCTCCCATTCACTTAAACACACCTTCTCAACCCATTCATACTTATCCTCTACCTTCCACACCTCTCAATGAAGAAGCTAAGAAAGAAAAATCTTCTACTACAACACTTATTCCACCTACACCAAAACCTACTCTTCCATATCCTTCAAGGTTGAAAAAGGACAAGTTAAAGAACAAGGATGACATCCAAGTCTCCAATTTCTTAAGGATGTTCAAGCAACTCAACATCAACATATCCTTTGCGGAAGCTCTTGCTTATATGCCAAAGTTTGCTAAGATGTTCAAGGATTTACTCTCAAACAAAGAAAAATTGGTTGATTTGCCCAACACATCCCTTTAATGAAAATTGTTCCGCCGTGCTACTTAAAACCTTACCAACAAAACTTGGAGATCCGGGGCGCTTCTTGATACCTTGTAATTTTCCCGGTGTTGAAAATTGCATGGCTTTGGCGGATTTAGGGGCAAGCATTAACCTCATGCCTTTATCGGTTTGGAAAAAACTCTCTCTTCCCGAGCTCACTCCCACTAGGATGACTCTTGAATTAGCCAACCGAACCATAGCTTACCCCGTAGGTATAGCGGAGGATGTGTTTGTAGGTGTGGATAAGTTTACATTTCCGGCCGACTTTGTAGTGGTTGATTATGACATGGATCCTAGAGTTCCTTTGATTGTTGGTAGACCGTTTTTGAGAACGGGTCTTACTTTGATAGATGTGGCGGAAGGAGAACTAATTATGAGAGTAGAATATGAGAGGTGGTGTTTAAGTTAGGGAAAGTTTGTGATAGGAAAGAGGCTAAAGAGTCTAGACCTTGTGAGACTATTAACATTGTTGATGTGCTAGATGAGGTGTGTGATGAACACTTTCATGATGCGTGCAAGAGTACTAGTGATGAGATGCCCCATGTTGAAACCGTGGCCTCAATTGCTCCCTATTTAACACCTTTTGGAGAGAGTGATTTCCTCTTGGAGGAATTTGAGTCACACTTCTTGGTGATGATGATTCTCCCATTAATTGGGAAGAAAATATTCTTACGATCCAAAAGTTGCTCAATGAGGACCCTATTCCTTCTCCTATTCCACAAGAAGTTACCATTGAGGAACCTTCCATAGTAAAACCTTCCATAGAGAGTCCACCTCCAATTGAACTTAAGGACCTTCCATCCCACTTAGAGTATGCTTTCTTAGAGGGCAAAGACCAATTACCTATGATCATTGCTAAAGAGTTGAAAGAGGATGAGAAGGAGCAACTTATTGAAGTCCTTAAGAAACACAAGAAAGCCTTAGCATGGAAAATATCCGACATAAGGGGAATTGATCCTCATTTTTGTACACACAAAATCCTTATGGAGGATGACTACAAACCCGCCATTCAAAGTCAAAGAAGAGTTAACCCAAAAATCCATGAGGTCATTAAGAAGGAAGTGATTAAACTCTTAGATGCGGGTATGATTTACCCAATTTCCGACTCTCCATGGGTTAGCCCGGTGCATTGTGTTCCAAAGAAGGGTGGAATCACCGTGGTACCTAATGAGAACAATGAGCTTATTCCTACGAGACTTGTCACCGGTTGGAGAGTTTGTATTGATTATAGAAAACTCAATGAGGCTACTAGGAAAGACCATTTCCCATTACCTTTTATGGATCAAATGCTTGAACGCTTAGCGGGAAATGAGTACTATTGCTTTCTTGATGGCTTTTCGGGTTATTTCCAAATTCCCATTGACCCTAAGGATCAAGAAAAGACCACATTCACTTGTCCCTACGGTACATTTGCATACAAGAGGATGCCTTTTGGCTTATGTAATGCACCGGGGACGTTTCAAAGGTGCATGATGGCGATTTTCCATGACATGATAGAGCAAACTATGGAGGTTTTTATGGATGATTTTTCCGTCTTTGGAAATTCATTTACCTCATGTCTCACCAATCTTGAGAAAATGCTTAAGCGTTGTGAGGAAACACGTTTAGTGCTTAATTGGGAGAAATGTCACTTTATGGTGAAAGAGGGAATTGTTTTAGGACACAAAATATCCAACAAGGGATTAGAAGTGGATCAAGCTAAAATTGATGTGATTGCTAAGCTTCCCCCACCCACCTCGGTTAAAGGTGTGAGGAGTTTCTTAGGTCATGCGGGATTTTATAGGCGCTTTACACAAGATTTTTCTAAGATAGCTAGACCGATGACTCACCTCTTAGGAAAAGAGGCTCCTTTCATTTTTAACCAAGATTGTTTGGACTCTTTTGAGACTCTTAAGGAGAAATTGACTAAGGCTCCCGTTTTGGTTTCTCCAAATTGGGAATTACCTTTTGAGCTTATGTGTGACGCTAGTGATTATGCGGTGGGGGCCGTCTTAGGACAAAGAGTGAATAAGCATTTTCAACCTATACACTATGCGAGTAAAACCATGACCGGTGCACAACTTCATTACACTACCACGGAAAAAGAGTTGCTTGCTATAGTATATGATTTTGAGAAATTTAGACCATACCTTGTGCTATCCAAAACCATAGTGTATACGGATCATTCCGCTCTCAAGTATCTTATGACAAAACAAGATGCTAAGCCTAGGCTTTTGAGATGGGTTTTGTTGCTTCAAGAGTTTAAGATAGAAATTCGTGACAAGAAAGGGGCCGAGAATTTAGCGGCGGATCACTTGAGTAGACTTGAGCATCCTTTTCAAGGAGATTTGCCACATCAAGAAATCAATGAATCCTTTCCATTAGAGGAGCTCATGTCTATCTCTTCCCAAGAGGATGCCACTCCTTGGTTTGCGGATATCGCAAACTATCTTGTGGGCAATGTGCTTATTGAGGGTCTTACTTATCAACAAAAGAAGAAATTTCTTAAGGAAGTAAAGTACTACTTTTGGGATGATCCTTATCTTTTTAGGCAACGTGCGGACCAAATCATTAGACGGTGTGTAGATGGGCCCGAGGCATTTAAGATCTTAGAAGCGTGTCATAAAGGACCTACGGGTGGACATTTTGGGCCCAACTATACCGCCAAGAAAGTCTTTGATTCGGGTTACTATTGGCCTTCCATTTACAAAGATGCCCATGAAATGGTGAAATTTTATGATGTGTGTCAAAGACAAGGAAAAATTACGCAACGTGATGAGATGCCACAAAATTTTATCCAAGAGTGTGAGATATTTGATGTGTGGGGCATTGATTTCATGGGACCTTTTCCATCCTCTAAGGGAAACAAGTATATACTTGTGGCGGTGGATTATGTGTCCAAATGGGTGGAGGCTAAAGCCTTACCTACCAATGATGCTAGAGTTGTTGTGAAGTTTTTGAAACAATTGTTTGCTAGATTTGGTGTACCTCGGGCCATCATAAGTGATCGTGGTACGCACTTTTGTAATGATCAATTCACGAGAGTTATGAAGAAATATGGAGTTAATCATAGACTTTCTACCGCGTATCACCCTCAAACAAATGGTCAAACCGAGGTCACAAATCGTGGTTTAAAGAGAATTTTAGAGAGAACGGTGGGAGAGCATCGAGCTTCTTGGTCGGATAAGCTTGATGATGCTTTGTGGGCGTTTAGGACGGCTTTTAAAACACCAATTGGTTGTACTCCTTATAGGCTTGTCTATGGAAAAGCGTGCCACCTCCCATTCGAGTTAGAACACAAGGCATCTTGGGCTCTCAAGTGGGCTAACTTTGATTTAAACCAAGCCGGTTCCCATAGGAAAGATCAACTCAATGAGATGGATGAATTGAGAGCCAATGCCTATGAAAATTCTTTGCTTTACAAGGAAAAGACTAAGAAATTGCATGATGCTAAGATCAAGAATCGTGAGTTCAAAGTTGGAGAGCCGGTTCTCCTCTTTAACTCAAGGTTGAAACTTTTTGCGGGCAAGCTTAAGTCGAGATGGTCCGGTCCATTCACTATTGCTCAAGTGTTTCCATATGGAACTATTGAGTTGTCACAACCCGATGGTCCAAATTTTAAAGTGAATGGTCACCGTGTGAAGCATTATTTTGGGGAGGACATTTCCGTTGAAATGGTCCAAGAGATCCCCATTTTCCCCATGAATTAATTCATTGAGGGACGAGTCGAGCTAGAGACTCATTAACTCAAGCATCGTATAACTAGGTTTAGAGTGTTGTAGGTTAGAAATAAAGGGATAGACTTGGAGATAAGTGTAGGGAGACCTTCTTTTGTCTTCATGATTGTTTGTAGGGTTGCTCACTCATTTCATGCTTTGGAGCTTATGGAGGAGGCCCTTGTATCCGGTTCACTTCGTTACTATTGTGATCTTTCATTGACACCTTGTGCTTAAACATGAATTCACTAATAGTTGTCCTTTCCTTAACTTGGGATAAGCAAAGTCTATTCATTGTCATAAGTGTAGGGGAAGTTTTTATACTTCCATGCTCTTAAAAATTGAGGACAATGTTTAGCTTAAGTGTAGGGGGTCTTCTATCGAAGTGACCTTACCTAGAACTTGTCATTGTCTTTCATGATAACATGGAAAATTGGATTTTCAAACATTTTTCAAATTTTTGATCTACTTTGGCCACCAAAAATAGGCATTCATAATTTTTGCATTAAACATTTTTCACTTGCATATCACATTTGCATTGTATATATGTCTTCTTTTATTTTGCATCAAAATATATAAAAAGAAAAATATAATAAAACATGGTTTTAGCAAATTTAGACTTCTTTGACATATTAGGCCCGCCATGGATATTTTGACTCAACCCGAGTTTTCTTATCTTAGCATTCTCTAGCTAGTATCCTTAACCATGTAGTCCTTCATTGGTCTATTAGGCTAAGCATTCACCAATCTTATTATTTGAGATTTTAAATTTGTGGAGAATGGGAAATGATAGAGTTGAGCAAGTATAAAAGGGCTAGATAAACTTCATGATAATTATTTGTGGCTAAACCCTTCTCTTCTTAACCTCTATTTTCTTCGCATGTATATAATTGTTAATAAATAATCAAGAACGGTTTTAATTGGTTTGTAGTCTCTTATGCATTTTTGGCTAATCATTCATGGTTGATATAAGTACGTCTTAAGATTCTAAGTTAGAACGTTTTATGTGTACTAAACTTATGTCATGCTCAATATTTAGCGGGTGTTTTTCCTTTTATTCTTTTAAACTTTCTTAGTGAGGAATAAAGAAAAATAAGAGCGGCTTATGAAAAAAAATGAGTGGCTAGAAAAAAAAAGAAAAAAAAGAAAAGAAAAAAAAAATATATACAAGACTCCCAAGAGGGGCAGTGTGGTGTTAATTATAGTGACTATTGAGTTCCAATATTACCTTGACGGGTTGCGGGGATTCAATAGATTGCTCCAATCCATTATTACCTTGACGGGTTGCGGGGTTGAAGATCCAAAGTCTCAAAAAGATGGCGGATGTAAATTATTACGTGAGTTTTATTTTTCTTTCCTTAGCGAGTGTGTAGCTACTTATGAAAGCATGACATGAGGATTTTACATATAAGGCGAATGACTTATTATTCTTGAAACGGACTTGTATTAATTGTGAGCGGTTTTTCAAGTAATGGATGAGAGGATTACTTAGGATTAAAACCGTGCTTCCTTATTTTTGGATTTTGCACTTCTTATACTTCACGCTTGAATAAATGACAAATTTGCCCACAAGCAATTTGCTCAAATAATAACCGGTTCCACATTTAATTGTCATGAATACGTTGATGCACTTTTTACTTGTGAATGCAATGATCCCATTTTTAAGCTTGGTATGGGGAAAGTGAAACTTGAGGGTGATAAATGTCCATGGTACCCAAGCCCTAATCAAAGTCATTGAATTCTTTATGAGTTATTTCCATCAAAACCATTTCAAGAAAAACCAAAAAGACATAGATAGAATTGTATTTTGTTCATTGCATTGTTAAAAATCAAAATCATGCATCATGTAGTTTAGAGTAGTGTAGATGCATTCCATATGGCCAAGGTGGATTAATTATGAGGAGAATGTAAATTTGTGCTTTAAAATATATAGAATTGCATGAGGACATGACAATGTTCAAGTGTAGGGGATTTGATATGAGCAAAAACTCATATCAATTTATCAACAAATCACCCTAAAACACAAGCAAAAATACCAATTTATCTTGTCAAAACAGTATTATGTGGTATGTTTGTGTTTGTGTACACTTGTGTAGGTAAAAGGATGCATTTTCAAGCAAACAAGGAATAATCAAGCTTAATTTGATGAAAAAGACAAAGAAGGATCAAAAGTGACAAGACTTTGAAGTGCAAGGACCTATCTTGACAATCTGCCAAAGTTGAAGGACCAAAGTGCAAATATGGAAAAGTCAAGATCATAGTCAAACAAGGTCAACATTCAAGTCAACTCAGTCAAAAGATCATATTTGCTCAAGAATGAAGTTTGAAGGACCAAAAATGGCAAAGAAATGAAGTTACTAGCCTTAAAATACAATCTGCCAAAGTCAAGGGGTGAATATTGCCATTTTTGGAAAGTTAATGTAAGCTGATCCGTGTGCTAAGCTTTGGGCCAATGAGAAGCCAAGAAAGAGTGGACCTGGATTACCACATCATGACAATTAATACCCACTATCGCCGCCAGTCATAAATGAGCAAATCACAACAGTTCAATCCGTGTGCACACTTTTCAGCCAATAACAAAGTGACACGTAGCATCTTCTTCAACAAAATAAATTGCCAGAATCGGGTTAGAGCTAGATTGGATTTCAAGAGAAGTGCTTAACATCAAACTTGCTCAAAATCAAGAGACGAATCCATTGGTCTGATTGGAGTAAAATACACCCTTTAGGAAAAGAGCGTAAATAGCGGTAAGTATCGAGTGATGATTTTAGGAAAAATCAACACTAATGACCCTTAATGGAGAGAAAGTTCGTTTCCCAAGGAGGTATATGTGTGTGAATTAACTTGTAATTATTTGAGATTAATATTGAGAAGGATGAGGATGAAAGGATGAAAAGACGGTTACGTTAAAATTACACTACGACGTAGAAAACGTAAACGTAAAGTTGTGAAAAACTACCCAAATTAAAATGATACTAAAACCAAAAACAAAATAAATAAAAGATTAAAAAGGCTAAAAAGAAGTCTAAAATAATATAAATAAAGATAAAAATCCAACAAAGATATTTTAAAACCTTATATTAATTAAATATTTAATTTTAAATGCTAATTAAAGCCCTAAAATTAAATACAACTAATAAAAATGTCTAAAATATGATTTTATTGAATAATTACTTAACTTATATTATTAGAAGACTAAAAAGTAATTTTCTAAAAATTAAAAGCTATTAAAACTATTTTTAAAACTCTAAAAATGATTTAAAATGATTAAAAACTAATTAAACTTAAGATAATTATAAAAATTAATCTAAAAGCTATGAAAATATTCTAAAAATGATAAAAGTCCTAATTAATGCTAAAGAATCTAGCAACTTTTAAACGATCTTGCGCTAGAGGCTAAGTAACTTTTCAAATCGTACGACCTTACTTATTGCAATTATGTTTTTAATTGTGGCTTTTTCTTCCCATAAGATCAATGCATTAGGAATAAAACATAATTGCAATAAGTAAGGTCGTACGATTTGAAAAGTTACTTAGCCTCTAGCGCAAGATCGTTTAAAAGTTGCTCGGGGTTGAATAGAGTTCATAGCCAAGGCATAACTTATTGAAGCGGGACGCGAAGATTGGCGATTATCCAAAAAGGCCCTAACAAGGCATGAGGAGCTCTATTTTTGCTAAAGATCCAAGATGATGTGAAGTATCATTATTCCTAAATCAATATGAAGGATCGAGACACACGACGAGAAGCAATTACTCCCCTAAAGAATGGAGAAAGTCTATCCAAAAGACCCTAACAAGGTATGAGGATAAAAATATCCAAGTCCGAAAAGGAGGCGGATCGTTGTATATCAAAATCCAAAGTAAAGATTGAAGAAAAATGATGAAGTCGTGGTCCTATATGAAGAATCTCTCAAAAACGTCAAGTGAAGAAATTCCAAAATATGAAGAGAAGACCATAATTTCAAGAACGTCTTCCCAAGATTTGAAGTATGAAGTACATGCCAAATATCGGTCCGAGAAAGGTCTCAAATCGTGAAACGAGTTATGCCAAGATATGAACTTAAGGAGATACACGAGAAGCCGTTTTAAAAGATTTTGTCCTTCGGCTAACTATTGATCAAATCGTCCTACTTTGCTTTCAGACTAATAACTACTCAAATAAGTCAATATGAATCACTTGTGATCCATGACAAATAGATAAAAAATGCTAGTAACCCATTTCGTTTTATAATAACTAGGATTGCGGGGAGAAAAAGTATTACACAATTTGGACGTATGAGTAGTGTTAGCATTGTGACTTGTACCAACAATGATCTTGTTTTTGCACTTAGCATGGAATGTACGACAATCAAGGATGACGAAGTTTACTCTAAGGGACATTTACTTGTTTCTATTCGTTGACCCTAAAAGTCACTTTTTGTGATGAAAATCATACATTATGTCTTTACACATCATCGTAGTTTGTTGCAAGTCTTTTACTCTTCAATAAAGGTTAATAAAATTGAACTTTGGTGATGCTTAGATACTTTATTCTAGCATTGCGTGAGGGCACGACAATGGCTTAGTATGGGGGAGTGATGAGATGGCATTTATACATGATCTCATCATTCTTTTCGGGCTTTAAATGCACAAAAATGTCATAAAATACCATATATATGCTTGTGTTTGTTTACTTGTGTATTTTAGGTATGGATATCGTGAAAAAGACAAAAGATCACAAGATACAAGGAAAAACGAACACGAGAAACGAAGACGCACAATGAACCGGGCCCTAATCATGAAATATTCAACAAATACCCTTGAAGATTTGAAGACAAACAAGATTGATCCTCAAAGAATGAAGAAATGACACTTAAAACCCTTGTATATTAATAATTACAAGTTTGGTCCCTTAAGTTTGTCAAAATTGCAAAAAGGTCCTTCAACTTTGAAGAAATGGCAAGAATAGTCCCTCAACAAATCAAAATTTCCAATTATGGTCCCTCATGAAGTCAAAGATACAAAGAAGACCTTTGAAGATCAATAAAGTCCAAGACCAGTCCTTGAATTATTCAAGAATGTCAAATATCACCCTTGAAACACTTTTTCCAAAAGTTTGTGCCAAAAGTGCAAAGATTGGAAAGTTGTTAACAAAGGAGAACACGTTTTTAGGGCTGAAGACTTTGTTTACCAAAAAAACCAAAGAACAGGGGCCCATTGTGCCAAATCCCAAAGTTTCAAACACAAACACGCGCCAAACACCCTTTTTCCCCCAAAATCGGATCAAACCAAGTTACTGTTTACCCTCTTCACCCCCAGTTTTTACCTCACTTAAATCTAGGGTAAAATGCAATTAACTTTGCACATGTGTGATTCACACATGCAGAAAGTTATCCCACACAAAAAAACCTTAATCCCATTCACTGTGGACCCCACCCCCAATTCCCCTTTCAACCAATCAGAGAACTACTTGGCCTCCAAGTATTATGACGTGGCCAAAATCAACAGCTATGGTTTATTGCTTCCTCCCAACGCACAAATGAACGCACAAGATCAAGTTTGACACCTCATCAACTCAAACGCGTCAAGGGCTTATTTGGGATTTTCATAGATTAGGGTTTATATTTTAGCATTCTAGATTGTTCTTCTTTGCCTATAAAAGGAGCTTACAACATGTGTAAAGCCCTTGTTCCAGTTTTTGGCAATCATCCTTGTAATTCCTTTTTTAAATTTAATATAAAGTTTGGTATTTTCTAAAAGAAATTGTAATTCCTTTTATGTTTATTAAAAAGTTGTATGTTTGATTGTTGATTCTGAGTTCCAATTATAATTTGTGTGAAAGATTTTCAAAAAGGTTTGTCATAAAAAGGTTTTGAAAATTTGAGATCTTTTGGTGAGAAATTGTTTCAAGGAATAGTGTTAAGAGGTTCAAAGTAATTAGTGATATAGTGTTTTTGAAACGTTTTGAGAAGTTTTAAAAGTTTTTGGAAAAGATTTTAAGAAGGTTAAAAGAAAACAGAATATTGAATTCATATCTTGTGCTTGTTCTTGCTTTTCTTTGTGATTTTCTTAAAACAGGTTGGAGATTTGTTTTGATTGAGTTCTGCATACACCCGGGTGTATAAGGAGGTGGATTTACATCCACAAAGAGCCTTGGATGTAAGGCTCTTAGGTAAAATTCTTTTTCCCTTTTGAATTTTCAGAAAAATTAAAGTTTATGTGATTTTGCATGCTTAGGTGCTTTTGGTTGTTTTATCTGTTGGACTTGAGTCATTTGAATGATATGAGGTTGCTAGGTTAGTTTTAGATCAGTTCTAGAAAGTTTTAAAGAGTTTGGTTTGAAAAATTTGATAAACAAAAATAATAAAGGGTTGTTTGGATTCAGGTTTAAGCAGGGGTTTTAATCTTGGATTTTGCTTTAAAAAAGGTGTTAGAGAGTTGAAATAGGTTACATGTTAGTTGGTAAGTAAGTTTGGCCAAGTTTTGAAGCAGGTTAAGTGATAAAATTGGAAAAACATAGCTAGAAATCTGCAATTGCCACTTTCTGCTTAATTTTCCTTGATTTTGGGTCTTTAATCTTGATTGCTTGTTAGAGATAGGATCATTAGGGTTTGTGAGTTGTTTCTAAGTTGTTTGGTGTAAGTGTATGCAAAGTATGGGCGTTTGAATCCCATTGTTGAGCTTATTGGAAGCATCTAAGCCCCCAGACCTGCACCTAGGACCTCAGCAACTCTCTTTTGCCCCCTATGGCCTATCTGGTTTGATTTTGTGTGCTAAGTGCTTAATTCTTTCTTGCTTTATACTTGTTATTGACTCCCTACACTCCAAAGAGTGTAGGGGTGCCCTCTTGTCCACAAATCAATGCCAAATAAGCATCCTCCAAGCTCCTCTTGGAGGTTTATTCAGTTGTGAAAAAACACAAAGTAGAAAAACCTGCTTGTGATTTGAATTTAGATACTGGCCACGTTTTTTTTCTTGTAATCTTGTTAATAAAGGATTGGAGTTGTGAATTTAAGCCTAAAAGTGTTAATAGATTGATTTGGAAAGTAAAAAAAATAAAAAAGAAAAAAAATTACAAAAAGTCACCCGCACCGGACTCAAACCCTTGACCTGCAGCTCAGGAGTAAAGGGTTCTACCGGTGATCTAGATGCTTTTTTACGTTAGTGTTTGATTTCAAACGTTATTTAACACCTTTTTCAAGTTAAGGCTTATTAATAAGCCGTAGCTTATTCACCCCTTTTCCAGCTTATTTGATTCGTGTTTTTGGCTTATTTGATTTTTCCTAGGACCTTTATAAACTTTAGGATTTTTCTAGCTTGGTTTCAAATTTTTCCCTTTATTAAATTATTTTCTATGCATTTTTCTTTATACGTTTTTTAATAATTCATTAAGAAATAGTTAAAAGTGTTTTAATTTTTAGGAAAAATAATTTTTAGTATTTAAATAATCTTTTTGAGGTTTACATCTAGTTTTGGTTTCAAAAACTTTAATTTTTAATTTTATATTATTTTAAGGTTTTTTATAAACTTTAATAAATTTTATAAAATTAACTAAAAGGTTTTAGGAGCTTTAATTTACTTTTTCATCTTAGTTAGAATATTTTAAGATTTTAGAAATTTTTTAGAATTAATTTTATAAACTTTTTATTTTTTCTATTATTTTAATATTATTTTATTATTAAAATTAAAAAGTTTTATTTTTATTTCTTTTTCATTTTTCCTAGATTCTTTAGCATTAATTAGGACTTTTATCATTTTTAGAATATTTTCGTAGCTTTTAAATTAATTTTTATAATTATCTTAAGTTTAATTAGTTTTTAATCATTTTAAATCATTTTTAGAGTTTTAAAAATAGTTTTAATAGCTTTTAATTTTTAGAAAATTACTTTTTAGTCTTCTAATAATATAAGTTAAGTAATTATTCAATAAAATCATATTTTAGACATTTTTATTAGTTGTATTTAATTTTAGGGCTTTAATTAGCATTTAAAATTAAATATTTAATTAATATAAGGTTTTAAAATATCTTTGTTGGATTTGTATCTTTATTTATATTATTTTAGACTTCTTTTTAGACTTTTTAATCTTTTATTTATTTTGTTTTTGGTTTTAGTATCATTTTAATTTGGGTAGTTTTTCATAACTTTACGTTTACGTTTTCTACGTCGTAGTGTAATTTTAACGTAACCGTCTTTTCATCCTTTCATCCTCATCCTTCTCAATATTAATCTCAAATAATTACAAGTTAATTCACACACATATACCTCCTTGGGAAACGAACTTTCTCTCCATTAAGGGTCATTAGTGTTGATTTTTCCTAAAATCATCACTCGATACTTACCGCTATTTACGCTCTTTTTCTAAAGGGTGTATTTTACTCCAATCACTTTGGCGCCGCTGCCGGGGAGGTGTGTTGTGCTTTAATTTGGAAGCTTTTGTTTTTGATATTATCCATAATAAGTATTTGTGTTAAGTGGAACTCCCTTAACACGTATTATCGGTTTTCTTGGTTTTTTCTTGTATAAATATTACTATATTGTATTAAGTATCACAATCAATATACAATATCTCCAAAAGTGTGAAAACACAACCTTAATTGGGATTTGATCTCCTAATTATTGTATTCGAATCTCAAACAAAAAAAGAAAAGGCAAAATAGATAAATACTTTCGTGAAGCTCGATTTTGAAAAATACAAACTATAAGGTGGGTATAAGGCGGGTATTATAAAATATACCCTAAGGAAAAAGGCTCTTAAGTGCTTCGCGCCGCCTCGTTTCCCCGCTTGCTTGTGAGTATTTTAAGATTGAAGGCTAATCGAGGGTTTTGCCGCCCAAAGTATTATTACGTATACTATATTTGCTTGGTTTTCTTTGTGATTAAACCCTCTTGAACAATTTGGTCTTCACCAAAGTTCTAAAGTCATTCGAAGGCGTTCAATCCACGTGATCGTTTTCATTCCTTTGAGGCTTCTTTAATCAAGAGTTTGATTCGAGGAGAGATTTTGTAGATTGTTGTCTACGAAGATACACCAAAATCCAAAAAAATTAAATATCATCAAAAACACAAAAAAATTGAAAATCCACAAAACACCCAAAAGAATCTTCTTTGCTCACCTCCCATTCTTCGTGTAGTTTATGATCACTCGTATTCAAGCAAAACGAGCTCGTAAACGACTTCAAAAGCAAGCCAATCATGGTCATAACCAATTAAGCTGAAATCAACTCAATGATAAATCCCCAATTCAAGTTCATAACCTTCAAAATCAATTGACTTCAATTGGACACGTGGAAGCCTGGGATTGGCTCCAACACGTCACCAACCCCAACTACTTCACTTCTCAAGTCTATAAATAGCATGCTTAGCTTTCATTTTCAGTAGTAGTAGAAAAGTGTGAAAACACACACACTTTTATTTTCTTTCACCATTTTTCTAGTTCTTACCTCAACAAATCAAGAGTTTGACACACTCTTGAGTTTGTTAGTTAGTTTGTAACCAAATTACAGTTTTGTAACAACTTTCATTCAATAAAATTCAAATTCTCACTTTCCCGCCAATTCTCATTTCCTTCTATACTGTTCATCACCTATTACCTTGATACTCTTGTTTCTGTTTTGAGTTTGTTATGATCATACCTTGATCATAACTGACTTTCTGTGAAGATTGTATCTGTTTGTTGAATCTACTCCAAGTTTAAGCAGATTTGATGATTTCAAGCCATTTTTAGCCATGTTGATGATTAGTAGCTGTTTGTTGATTGTTGATTAGTGTTTGTCTAGTGCTAAGGTGGTGGTTAGCACTAGATTAGAGAGCACAACGCTCCTCTACTTCTTAAAGGTTGCTGCAATAAGGTGCAAACACTTCTTGTTTTCAATTCCTCTCAATTGTATATGCCTGCTACATTTCTAGATAACCTTTGTTGATTGCATGATAAAAGTTGATTAGACTGTTCTTGATTTGATTCTAGACTTGTTATAGCTTAAGTGTAGCTTAATCTGCTTATTGATTTGATACTTGTCCTAGTTTTCAGCTTAATTCAGTCACTATAGCTTTGCTATCCTATTTGATTCCTAGTAGCTTTCAAGTAATTGCAACTAGCTTTCACATACTTCATTTTGGTCACTGAATTTGGTTTGATAAAGCTTTTTACTCAGTTTAAACTTGTACTCAAAAAGACTTCACAAATTTCCAAAAGTTCAGTTTAAGTGGTGTTTGGCATTAGCTTATGTGTGATAATCAAGTGTAAGAAATTGGTTAATTTTGCTTGATTTTCAGTTACAAAGTCATAACAAGTAGTTTTAAACCTTTTTGCAGTCAATTGTTAAGTCAAAAAGGCAAATGGCAGTTTAAAAAGTTTGGGTCATTTTCAGTCAGTTTTGTTTAGAAAAGTTGTGATTTTAATTTGACTAGCATTTACTTGTTTCTTAATGAAATTCCATCAAACCAGCTCTTAATTCTAGGTCATAATATGAAGTTTTAGATTCTAAAAGGATTTTATACAGTATTCAGTATTCAGCAAGGAATAAGCAAAAATCTAAACCTATAAGCAAATGCATGTTTCTGTAAATGGAATTCTGATTTTTCATATCTCACAATCCTATTCATAAACTAGTCTATTTTCTTTTACAAATTCACTTAGTAAGTGCTCATGGTTGATTTATGAGAAATTGAGCTTATTGAAAAAGTTTTGGTCAACGTTGGTCAACATAAGCCTATTTTTAGCTTATTTTAGATTCTGGGCTTATTACTGGATGATTTTGCACAAGAATTGATTTCCCATTCATATTTTGAGCTTAATAATCAGTTTCATTACTAAAATTGAGTTGTGCAAGTCTAGATTCCTTTATAGCTTATTTTGTGCTTATTGGAAAGTGCTTATCAGAGTTTTAGCCATTGTTAGCTTATTTCCTCTTACAGGTCTAGCTTATTTTTGATTTTAAGCATTTTGCAAGTGGTTTGAACAATTTTGGTTGAGAAATAAGCTTAAACGAGCTTATTTGTGTTTGAAACCCGTTTTTAGTTAAAAACTTTCAAATATTGCACTTAGGTCCTTAATGTTTTGAACTGGTTTTAAACTTGGCTAAACTTGAATCTTTTTAGGGTTTTCATTAATACAGTCCTTGAACTTTGAAGTTTGTTAAAATTCAGTTAGTTAGTTTTGAATTTGTTAAGAATTGGTTAATTGTTTGTATAGTTTTCAATTTCATTCCTCATAGTTCACTGATTTTACATTTTTAGTCCTTATAGTTGTAAAATTTACATTTTGAATTTTAATTGAATAAATACTTGGTATTTGCACGATGTTTTACATATAAGTAGACAATATTTTTCAGTTTTGTAAGGCATTATTTGAATTAGCAAATAGAATATCCAAAAAATATTAACAACCAAAAACAGTTAAAAACCCGATATTGTTAGGACTTTCAATTTGACAAGAACTGAGAAAAACGAACTTCATTATACACAATTTCATTATCATACCAGAATTGGCGGATCAGTTGGACTGCTGAACCTTGTATTTCTGATCACGTACGTGACCGGTGTTCTGTTGTGATTGCTGGAATAGTTGTTGTCACAGTAGTGGTTACTATCGTCTTGTCTGTCAGTTCCATGATGGTCATTCTCATGACGATGATTCATGTAATTATTCAGCTGAGTGGCCGGCTGGTAGCGGTTCTCACTCATATGACTGAAAAGACAACTGATTGATGTGTGACATATAACTAAAAGGTAGGGACATGGATTGTGATGGAAATCGTGTGGTGATGAAGCATCTTCTCATCCGATCGCTTTGATCTAACGCCTTTGTCTTCGTCTTGTAGGATCTCTAGGTTGTGAACAACATCAGCACCTCGTAGCATCTCCAAATAATCAGCAGCATCAACATTTAGTAACATCTCCAAGTTATGAGCGACATCAGCATCTTGTAGGATATTAACAAGTGGAATACGCCTAAGATGATCTAGAATTAATTAGCGAATACTCGTGGAGTATTGTAAGTGAAATACTCATGGATTACGGTACGTGTAATACACATGGGATACGGTACATGGAGTATACGTGGAATACGACACATGGAGTACACATGGAATGCACATGAAATGATCGGTATGGGGTCGATCATCTGATGTGATTTTAAAGGAAAATAATTGGTTAAACGGTTAGAAAATCGAACTGATATGAGCATCATGATAGCCTAGCAATTCCAGCATAGACATCATTCTGGTTGCATAGAGAAAACGCTAAAAGCGTGGTTAAACGAAATTCAACGATGATTTGCATGAAAGCATGATTAATGATAACCAACCATGACTATCATGAAAGTAGGATTAAATGAAATCCATCAATGTCTTGCATGAAAGCATAATCAACATGATGAAAGCATAATCAACATGATGAAAGCATAATCAACATAAGAGACATAAGACATAATCAACATAAAGATGAAATGATCATGAAGAAACATGGAACAAAATTAACATGAAGGAGCATAAAACATAAGCAACATGAAATCGAAGTTAACCATGATAGTATGAAAACATACTTTACATAAAGAAACATAACAATTAATGAGGGGACATGGAAGAATTATGACTGTAATGAAATGAAATCCAAAAATCGCTGGTGTGGACGACCATGGGTCGGTTCACAAACAAAACTGACATGAGTAAGGATGAACGCCTATGGGTCGGTTTACCCAAACAAAATTGACATGGCAAGGGTGAACGCCTATGGGTCGGTTCACCAAAACATAATTCGAATGAAAAGCACATGCGGCTAAATATGGCCAGTCCTATACCAACCATTACTTAGTCAAAATACCTGCAACAATAATACATGAAAATAAATAAGTGAAAACCAACTGTCAAAACTTAATAGAAAACGTATGACCAAGTATGAATTACGGGGGTTCAGTTCATCTTAGCCAAAGTTCTCAAGGAGCATCATGCATAAAACAATGACATGTAACTAAGTATGGATGACGGTTGTTCAATCACTATTAGTAAAAACATCTACGAGGAAAACATCATGGTTAAAACATCAAGGTGCTGAAAATATCAATACGTGGAATAACAAGCGTCGGCTTAGGAAGCTCCTGGTGACTACCCACTAGTCACAGGTCGAGTTTTGAAACCTACAGGTCAAACCTTGGCTCTGATACCATAATTGTAACACCCCATTTAGATAAATGGACCGTTACAGGATAATTATGGCCTTTCATCAAAGCATACAAGGTAAATGTCCTAAAATATTACATGACCATAAGGGATAACCGGAATCAAACATTTTGTTGGGTCAAAAAGTTGATGTGGCAGAAACTCAAAAACGAAGAAAACATGAAGATTTTGTCTAAGCGTTGTCAAGAGCAATCCAAGCGTTGACAAGAGCAAATCCAAGGTTGACAGAAGCAAGCATTGTCATGTACAATCCAAGCATTGTCATGTACAATGTAAGCATTGATAGAAACGTAGACAAGAAGCCTTTAGAAGCTTCTATTTGGATATATATGCAGGATATATTCTGTATATAGTTATTTAAATAGAAGATTCACATGTTTATTCATTCTTATCTCTTGTAAAACCCTAATCCTTACACTATAAAAGGAACCAAGGGTTATTAGTTTTTTCATAACTCATATTCACAATGTAAACCTAGAAGTGTGTGTCGACTAGGTGTGGGATTCAATGTACACACACCTAGTGGTTGTTGATTATTAATATAATTAGCAATCCATTTTGTTTTAATTCATGTTATTCGTGCCTAAACACCTTGTTAATGGTTGTTGTTCTAATTCCGCTTTGATTATCTAATCATATGAACAATGATCATTCCTAGTTGCTTAAAAGATCCGGAAGCCAAGGTTTCCACACATTTGGCTCCCAAACATAAACTCATAAACAAAGCATAAAGTAAATGTAATGCAAAAGGAACAAAAAACATAAAATAGCTCCCATCCTATGCACAACCTCTCCATGCTCCTGTCTGACCTTGGTACCTGCCGTTTGGGAACATGAAAAGAGAAAACGGCTGAGCGATACGCTCAGTGTGCGGATATATGACATAATATGGAATATCATAAACATAGGTAAAGACTGAAATGAAAGCATGACAATGAAAATGCAGCAGAATAATGTAAATCCTGGAAAACTTGGTGACATGTAATAAACTGGTTTATTCTGAAAAGATTAGGTTTATATCATAAAAACTATATTTTAAATGCCTGAGAGTCCATATTGGTCATGAATATAACAACGTGCCTGAATACATGGAGGGTGACCTCGTCATGCAATTAGAGCGCTGCCTCTAATTATAATAGTCTGGGTAGGAGGGATCAACTCCTTGTGAAGGATGCAAGGCACACACCACATTCACCATGAAAATACTTGTCTAAAAACATGTAACTAGGATGCACCCATTCGCCCCACATGATAATAGTAACATAGGCCATAATAATGTAAAGGGACGCTACGAGCAATCACTCTCACTGCAGAAAAGTCATAACACCGGTGCCTCCAGTGCTATGGTTACGGTACCTCAGTAACTAGGTGAAACATGACATGCTTGTATATAGCTCAGACAATTAAAATAAACATAACATTTCCTGACGTGTTTAAGACACATGACTACAGGGAAAACAGTTGGCTGAAAACGGGAAAACCTAATCAAACATGAAAAGGAAGTTGTCCTTACTGAAGGACGGAATATCCGTACCTTGTGTCTAGTAATGTGAACGAAGAAGACACGAAGAAAATCATATCCTGACTCCACAAGTGCTACATAATAAAGAGGGCCGTGTATGAGTTGTCTGATTACCTTATACTCAATTGATTATTAGTTTTACTTGACCTGTTATTACTTGTTTTCTTGTTCCTGTCTTGTTTTAAGTGTTCTGAACTTATTTTACTGTTTCATGTTTAGTCCTGTGTTTTTATAACGTTTCATGTGTTCTGATTAATGTAATTCATGTTTCTATGTGTTAAAGTAATTGTTGTATCATAATGTGTAACTTTCTAAAAATAGTAGATTTCTATATATAGTAACTTTCCAAAAATAGCATGTTTCCTTATTTAGCATGTTTCTATAAATAGCATGTTACCATATTTAATATATTTCCATAAAGAGCATAATACCATAAATAATATACTTCCATAAATAATAAAAGGCTTATTAAATGATAACCATGATATAATATATAATTTTAATAAGCTTATAATATGTCATGAGTATTTATATTGTAAAATTTAATAAAAATAGATACTTATGCATAAACTTATAATTATTAATTAATAATAATATTTCATGATGTCATATGTATTTATTAATTAATAATCATCCATGATTTAATAATTAAACTTTACCTTAAAAATGATACAATTTAATTAAGCTAGGTTTTAATTAAATTCATGCACATGAATAATTATGTAAATAATTATTTTAACCTAAGTTTTAATTAAAAAAAATCACATACATGAATCATGGTATTAGTTGAATAAAATTATATCCTAGGTCGTGCATACTAATTAAACCTATTTAACATGTTTTTCATTAAACCAATTAACTAAAATAAAATTACATGTTTTATAAACTTAGCCAAAACCCCCTTTTTGTCCAATATACAAGATTTTCAGTTTTGTCCTATATATAAAACTATAGTTCTGTCTAATATAAGCAACCGCAGTGTTGTCCGATATACTGGCCAACCCCTATTCTGTTTCCTGCTGTTTGGTTATGGCTACCCACTGACCTTAGTGTTGTTTCTGCTGTTTGTTTAACCTTACCCACTGTTCATATATACATTTTGAAAGTTTATGGACTTATATTTAATAGTCGTGTGATAGGATCGAACGGGATTACACACAATACGTAAAGAGTTAATATAATTAATAAATATATTTAACGTATTTATTAATTTATTTAATAAATATATTTATGTATTTATTAATTTTACCGAGCAAGTAACTATATAACTTTACCGATCGTTAATTAATTAAAACTTAAGTTATAACGAGCGTTAAATAAACATATAATATGTAAAACAAAAGGAAAGAAGGACGGAAGGTTCCGGAACACCCTATGGGAGGGTGTTCGACCGTCGGTTATAGGCTAGGGGGGGGGGGGGGTGGGGGGGGCAAAAGTTGCCTTATATATATTGCGCTATAATGGGTTGGAAGTCTATAAATACACCTCTTAATCCCTCATAATCAACACATCCGAAATCTTTCTCCCCCTTCTCTTTTTTGGTCGATCGCAAGGTGACTCCCACGAAGGGTTTCGGTTGGTTTTTCTTGGTTGATCGAAGATACGTAATCTAACACCCCCAATTTACATTGCGCAGCGGAAATACACAATTGGGTGCTAGACACAAGCATCGTCACACAAGGTATATTGAACGACTCAAAAGAGAGACGGTTACACATAAAATATAAGCAAGATTTTCATAATAGGTCTAAAACATAATTTCATCCCATATTGTACCAAAACGACACCAGAGTAAAGCGTTTAGTCCCCATGGATCTCGACCAACAACCAACAAGTTTAGTACAATACACAAACATTTAACAAATTGTTCAACAGTAAAAGGATAGAAATAGTTTTTAGACCAACATTCTTCCAAAAGTCAACCCACAACCTCCATAGCAAAGCTCCGCCTTCCATCACTTCCTATTACCTGAAACACATGCTAAAACGAGTCAACAATAATGTTGAGCGAGTCTATAGGTTTATCAAATCACATTTGAACACAAGAAGAAAATCAATCATAATCATTTATAGTATTGTCGTACACACAATCTATTTCAAGGCGAAACATTGTATTTAAGCTCATGACACCGACCCCTTAACCAAATAGTCACCCACGCCAAATGCCAGCATGACTAGAATAAAACCATTGCCCCTCTAGGGTATCAGTTGCTAATATACCACATTCTTATTCCCGTAAATTATCCTTCCCAGAGGTTACTCAGCGTAATGCCCTGGTCTCAAATAGGGTGGTCAACCCAATAGTACTATCATTAGAATAAGCGGCTATTCCCGACTTACAACATCAAGTCAGAATATAGTTAACGGCTCATGAATTTAGGGTCTTTAGCAACAAGGTACTCAATACAATGTAAACAACTTAGGCAACATTTGGGTCCAAAAATTACTCATGACTTGTGTGTTAATGCAAGTAATGCCTAAAAATATTATTAGTGTTAACTAATCTTTCTTAGTTTTGATCACAACAAACCATACAACACATTTAGTGTAAAACACAAATTGAATTATTTAACTAACACTATCATCAAGGTAATAATCATATCACTAACCTTTCTTAATCATACTTAGTGATCATCAAAATGATTATCCTTAAAACTCACTTTTGTTAATAAGACAAAAGACTTTTTAATAAACTTTCTTTTTTAGAAAATGTTTTATTAAAATGGAAAATGAAAATTTGAAAATGGCATATTCCAAATGCTCTTAGAATATCCTTTGAAGAGTTCAAATACCTCAGATATTCCCACCCCACTAAAAGACAAAAAAACGGAGAAGAGTCTAGTGGCGGTACCTTAAGTACCTACGCGGTACCTTAGCGATATGGTACCGCGGGGTGAGATAAGGTACCGCGCACAGTAGCCGTTATAGATCTGTTGTAACTTTGTCTCCTTTAAATAGTGGGTCAAATCTCATTTTCCAGCAAGCCTCTTGAACGTTTTTCTCAGCCCTCTTTCTATTTTCTATAGCATAATCATTAGTAAATGATCACTTAAATTGTTAAGGATGTTTACATATGATTATCCTCTTGATCCCCTCCTTTACCATGTCCAATGAGAAGATCACTCACTCACTAGTGTAGTGATAAAGATGAATTTATGAGCTAGTCATATTCATCATGATACCCTTTTTGTTTTAGGTCAATCCAATGTATTTATGAATACTTGGACTAGTTGTGTTCATCCAAGTTATTTGTGGATACTTGGATTTGTTGTGTACATCCATTGCATATGTGTTTGCTTGGATTTGTGTTGTGTAAATCCAAGCTACATGTGTGTACTTGGATAAGTCTAGTTGAGTTGTAATAGATTTGATTAGGAGTTCTCACTAAACTATAAAGTGATGTGGTTGTGTCTTGTGAGATCTCACTAAACTTTAAAGTGATTAGTAGTTGTGTTGTGTGAAGTTCTCACTTAGCTTCAAAGTGAAGAGTCGTGAAGATTGGTTCTAGCTTTCGATTAGAGCTCGACATCTAGCCTTGTGTCGTAAAATGGTGAAGTAGGCAACGTCGTGAAGATTGGTTCTACCTTTCGATTAGAACTCGACATCTAGCCTTGTGTCATAAAATGGTGAAGTAGGCATCGTCGTGAAGATTGGTTCTACCTTTCGATTAGAACTAGACATCTAGCCTTGTGACGTTAAATTGTGAAGTAGGCAACGTCGTGTAGATTGGTCCTAGCTAAAGATTAGGTCTCGACATTTAGCTTAGCGTCGGAAAATAATGTAAGCAACGATGTAAGGTTTTCTCCGCCGAGAAGGGAGCTTGTGGATATAGTGGAAATCTCGAGTAGGTGTACTCGAGGAGTGGAGTAGAAACGAGGATAGAGCCTCGTTGTCGAACCACTATAAATCTTGGTGTCTTCCCACTAGGTTGTCTCCTTCCTTTCTCTTTACTTATTTCATTATCATTGTACTTGCTTATTATTCTTGCTAGTGCATTTCAATTGAACCTAATCATTATGCAACTTAGCTTTAAGTAAAAGATAGTTTTGACACAAACCAAATTGAAAGCAATTTTAATTTGGTCACCAATCGAAGAGAAACTATTCAACCCCCCCTTCTAGTTTCTACAATTGGTATCAGAGCGATGGTCACTCAAGATCTTTGAAGTATATTGTACTTTAAAACTTGGATCGATCCATTGTCTCCTTAAATTAGAAGGTCTAGTTGTACTAAAGTTTCTCTTTGGTCAAAACTATGTTTTCTTTGAAAAATAGGTCTTTTAATTGATAATATTGCATCCCACTTAAGATTAGTAGCCTTTATGCATTTTAGATATACTCTTGAAATGTATCTACTAGTTTGCATCTTGCTTTGTGTAGGTACTCATGAAGATCAATCAATTAATTGGTTATGGATTGAGTCTTTGCACTTTTAGAAGAATCATCTTCATTGATCTTTAACATCTTTGAATGATGATACCAAGATGATTGGGAATGATACTAGTCCTTGAATACTTAGTACTCATCATAGTCATTGATTGGGCATAGCACTTATTCCTTCATGGATTGCTCCGTGTGGCCAAGGTACGCTTTCGTTCTTCCACACGCCCTTTGATCATTCTTTTGATCATTACTTGACTATGTGCTTGTTCTCGGCATCCTTGCCTTGACATTTATTTGTGGTTTGTGCTTCTTTTCTTTTATCCTCTCAAACCTTCATTGCTTGGATACTTGACTCACTATGGCGATGTAGAGTGAGTTAGTAGAAGCTTAAAGTATCAAGCATGATTTTCATGGTTTGCACCCATACGGTTAGTAGGCCCTTTGTGGGAGAGAAAGTGAATTAATACTTTGCTCATATTTTAGTTTAGACTAAGACTATTATTGAAAGTGATCTTAGTCTATACTTGAATAATTGCTTTGTGCTTATTCATTACCAAAGCCGTTTAACGTTTCGCCGGAAAGGCACGTCTTAAACCACTATATATGACACAAGCTCTTAGTTTCAATTACTTGAAGATTGTCATTAATCCCTTGAGCATTGATCCTAGTCTTGATTCACCTCTCTTGACTTCTCTCCACTTAGTCGTTTTGCTACGAGTAGTCGTTTGTCCGTTTCGGTTCTTTTCGATCTTGATTTAACTCGTAATCCTTCGTTAAGGCATATTGTTTAGTGTTATGATGATCCAATGATATTCTAAAAGGCTCATGATTTAATCTTAAGTATTTTAGAAAAACTGGATTTTCAAAATTTGGCGTTTTTCACAGATAAAAACCTGCCTCTGTAGGCGGTTCCTTATCTACGCGGCTCAAACCCGCGGTTCCTTATCGATAAGGTACCGCGGGCAGTAACTTTTGTCAGAGCGCCAGTTTGAGTTTTTTATTCTTTTTCAAACCAAACTCTCTCTCTCCCAAAAACACACAGCCGACGGGTTTTACTTTTTCCACCATTGTTGAAGCTTCCAAAACCTTCAATCACTCAAATTAATTGATCCCAAGTTGTGGGTTTCACTCATCCTTCATCTAACATCAATTAATTGTAAGTATTTTCTTTCAATTTCATCTATTTTGTTCTAGGGTTCATCCTTTCATAATTGGGGATTTTTAAAATTGAAATTGAATTAAAACCTTAATAGGAATATGGGTTGACATGGTAATCTTACTATGATTCCTTAGGTTGATATTCATTAAGATTTCACTAAAACCCACTTGTAGAACAAATCCGAATTTAGGCCAAATGATTTTGGTTGAATGATGGATTTGAGATGAACCCATGAACAAGTAGGTAATGACATTGTTAATGCTTACCTAAAAACCTTGTTTTGAAAAACCAATGTTCTAAGTTCATTGTTGATCCAACATAGTTCATATGTTCTTGGTAAATAATGGAATAGCTACATTGTGAACATGAGAATAATATGGATTCAATCCTTTGTTTGTCAAGAAATTGATATAACACATTCTCATATTCTTTGTTTGTTGATTTTAATTTTTCATATGAGTGATTGGAAAGATATTTTCGTGTTTAGGTACTTGTCATGTCTTCAAGATATCAAAAAGATCACGAACGAACACGAGCATACATGCCCTCTCACCCTCTTTTGATTCACTCTCACAAAAACTCGTCTAAGTCTCTTGAACATTGTTGTTTCCATGAAGGACGCATCGTTTGTTCCAATTTCGCAAATGAGTTTATTCGCTTCATGTTTAAGTCTATTGGGTTTGATTGTCTTCTTGATATTGATGAGCCAATATTTCCTTCGTTTCTTATGGAGTTCTTTAGCTCATTCACATTGATAAGCATCAATAATGGTTTGTCTATACGATTTTCCATTATGGGGAAAATCATTATTTACACTCTTGAAGAATTCGGTGATATTCTTGGAGTGCCATCTAATGGTCAATGTCGATTCACCGATGCTTGGAGTTTAGACTCTTTAGAATCGGCCCCTATTGATGCTCATTATGTGACCGTGCTTCCAACTCCTTCGGGCATCATTCATACCATTTCTAAACCTCGTGAGCATCCTATTCATGGTAAATTTCAAGTAGTTGTTCGAACTCTCTCTCCTTGGGAATTACTATCTAGTGATATTAATGATTTCATGTCTCCTTGGGCTGAAATCATTAGGGAAAATGCAATGTGTCTTGATGGGAATCGGGATTTAGTACCCGCTTGTCTTGCACACATGTTGTATTGTGTTGCCACCACAACTCCCTACAATCTCGCATTTTTCATGGCTAGAAGAATTAGGTTTGTTATTCTTGAGCCTAAGTCAAGTCTTCCCTATGGAATGCTTCTTTCTCGTCTTCTTCGAAGAGTCCTTATTGACTTTCCGTCTCTTCTATCTTCACCCTATCACTCTGTTGATCGTGTCATGTCTCCCATTCAAGGAAACATTACACCTGAGATCAATGTGAACTCGTGTCAAGTCGAAAATACTTCTCAAGAAGAGTCTTCTAGTAACCCTCCTTCATATTTCATTAACTTCATGTCCTCTTTAATCTCCATCTTGTCCTCCCATGAAGTTGATTCCGACTATCAATTTTATCTCAATCATCTTCTTCGAGAACGCCTCAGAAGTGAATCAAGGAATTAGATGTTATGCTCATAGTGACTTGCAACACTCATCTAGGATGTTTTCATGACTCTCTTCTCTTCATTTGTGTTAGAAATACGTTTTAACGTATATTAGAAGTATCGGTCACTCCACAATATGATTTATGTTGTAATAGCTCGTAGTTAGTAATTAGTTATTAGTTGCTTATTAACTTAAGTAAGAACCGGTCCATGGGCTTGTCATGGACCGGCCCAAGCCCAATGTTAGGCTTGGAATATAAATACCCCTTTCCACTAAGGAAAGGGGTTGGTTGTTGTTCCATTTTACACTTTCATATTAATAAAATCATTCACATATTCTCTCACTTTCTCTCTCTAGTTTCTCTCACTAGAAAACATCAACCCACTTCATAGATTCATAGGTTATCAATATTCTACATTTGGTATCAAGAGCTATGGGGTGATTTAAGGTAAGGATTGTGTTGCTTTTTTAGTTTTTGAATCAATTAGTGATCTTTAGAAAAAATCAATCTTGAATCTTGTTGTTTTTGGTGTTTTTGTTATTGGGATTGATTGATAAGGATTGGGTTTAGCTTATTTTGGTAAAAATCATAAAACTTTTTGTGGTTTTGGATCAAAAATCGGTGTTAATAGCTGCTTTTTAAGTCTCGGAACCAATTTTTTCCAGAACTTTCCGAATAGGGATTCCGAATAGGAAGATTTTTCAGTATAGAAGGTTTATTCCGAATAGGGATTCCGAATAGGAGAATATTCCGAATAGCAGAAGTTTCTGAATAGACATTCCGATTAGAAGGGTATTTTCCGAATAGCAGTTAATTTTCCGAATAGCAAATACTTTCCGAATAGCCAATTTTTTCCGAATAGCCAAAGACTTTCCGAATAGCCAAAATTCTTTCCGAATAGACAACATTTTTCCGAATAGCCAAAATATTTCCGAATAGGAAATATTCCGAATTGCCATCATTCCGAATAGCAGGTTTTCCGAATAAGCCAAATAGCAAAATATTCCGAATTGAAGAAATATTCCGCATAAAGATTTTTCCGCATAAGGGTTATTCAGCATAGGGTTTATTCCGAATAGGGCATTTTCAGCATAGGATTATTCCGAATAGGCATTATTTCGAATAGGGTTTATTCTGAGTTTGGGTTATTTCGTATAAGCAAGTTCAAGGGGTATTTGAGTTTTTTCGACGATCTTTAGTGGATTTAATCACAACACAAATTCTCAACCTTTCTTCACTGCTCGATCAACCGATAATCTTTGAGTCTGTTAAGTGATCACAATGAATCCAAGTTCATTAATGCCTCAGATGACATCTCTTACGGATATCTCGATCATAACGGGGACTGATTGTCGTCCACCGATGCTTATTAAAGAGGTGTTTGAGGCATGGCAGGGCCGTATGATGCAATATCTAAAGGGCAAACCAACATACGGAAGGCTTATGGTCAAATCGATCTTGAATGGTCCACTCGACTATGGTACCATTGTGGTTGACAACGTGACTAGACCACGAGAATTTGAAGAACTCACTCCAGCTCAACAACTTGTTGCAGATGCAGATGAAAAAGCTCTTCAAACCATTCTTCAAGCCCTTCCACATGATATTTATAGGATGGTAAGCAAGTATACTGTGGCAAAAGATTTATGGGAACGTCTTAAGGTGTTGCTACAAGGTACGTCTCTCACAAAACAGGAAAGGGAATGTCAGTTGTATGATCTGTTTGATAGATTCACGTACAACCCAGGGGAAACACTTCACGATTATTACTTCAGATTCACCACACTCATGAATGATCTGAATGTATACAATCTTGAGATTGCTCCATTCCAGGTTAACACCAAATTCTTGAATACTTTACCTCAAGCTGAATGGGGTGAGTATATTACCGATGTCAAGTTAACCAGGGATCTGCATAAGTGCAATTTGGATCAAATATACGCTTTCCTTCAGCAGCATGAGAAGCATGTGATTATGCACCGTTCTCCTCGCGGTATGTACCCAGATTCCTTAGCTTTGATGGCGAATCAACCAAGTTTGTCACACAACAACACACCCTATATCTTGGGACATCAAGCCTATCATCAATCACCTTACATGACACCAGCCTTTCCCCAATACTCGATTCTACCACAACCACCCACCTCACATCAGCAACAATATCGGTTCAATGCACCTTCACCACAGTATGCTTCACAACTTCATCCAGAAAATGTTGCACCTTATGCTCAGCCTTCATATTCTTCTTATCAAGAGAATGCAGCATATCCAACAAGCTATCCTGATCAAATGAGTATTCCTTCTACTGATTATGCAGCTCATCCAGATCAAGCACTG
The DNA here is from genome assembly GCA_025667525.1 of Glebionis coronaria. Lineage (NCBI taxonomy): Eukaryota > Viridiplantae > Streptophyta > Magnoliopsida > Asterales > Asteraceae > Glebionis > Glebionis coronaria. The sequence goes on from CM046876.1 coordinate 355,265,167, forward strand.
TATTGTGATGATGAAGAAGTCCCCGTTCCTGTTTTCCAACAAGGAGCTGACCCAGTTGAAGTGCTAACTACTATGTCTGCTTATCTCACACGAACTTTAAGCAAACGAGGATACAGAGGATCAGCTCCTACCAACAATCAGTTGAGGAATTCATCCAATTCTCGCCAACAAGCTACAATTGAGAATGGCAGGGTAATGGTTCAGCCAATTCAACCATATCAGGGGAGACCTTCCACATCAACCAATGCTCGCACGATCAATCCTGCTCCTGCTCCAATGGTCAACAATCCTCCACGGGCTAATACAGGCAAGTTGAGAATGATTACATGCTACAACTGCAAGGAAGAGGGTCATATGTCCAGGGATTGTAAGAAACCCAAGAGGAGAAGGGATGGACAGTGGTTTGCAGAAAAGATCTATCTGGTAAATGCTCAGGCGCAAGGAAGGGAACTTGATGAAGAGGAGCTTGCATTTCTTGCTGACCCAGGGATTGCTGAACAAGACGTTGTCACTACGCAGAATGCAGCTTACCAAGCCGATGATCTTGATGCGTATGACTCCGACTGTGATGACTTTCAAACTGCAAAGGCTGCTCTCATGGCAACTATCTCCAGCTTAGGGCCAGATAAGAGATCTGAGGTACTTATTAATAACACCGATAATGCCATTGATGCTAGTATTCAACCACATCAAGTTGTGCAAGAGAGTGCTGATTCGAATGAATCTTCGGTGGTGAGTCCTTCAAACGAGGAGACAAACAATGATAGCAATATCAATGTGAGTCCCCAGACTTTGAGTGAATCACAACCGGGACCCAGTTCGCATACGCCTACTCCTGCTCAACAAGATTTGGTCATGGTTCCTGCTACATTACTTAGCCAAATGAATGCTGCACTCTTAGAAACCTTAGCTAAGAATAAGAATTTGTCTGATGAGCTTGCCTTAAGCAATGAGAAAGTACAAACTTTGGAATTAGTGCCTTCGTCTAGTGTTCTCACAAATCTCGAATATGATCATTTTAGAAACAAACAAATGTGTCACTTGCAAGAGATCGAAAACTTAAGAGCAAATCTGTCTAATAAACTTAAAGAAAAGGAGTTAGTGGTCACTAATTTTCAAAAACTTCAAACAGATTTTGAATTACTCGAGTCTAAGAAGAATGAAATGGAGATTAATGCTGCTAATAAGATTAGAAGTCTAGACTACTTGCTTTTAAGACAATACACTGCTTCTCAACTAGTGCACTTATTTGATGCTTCGTTTAGAGAGTTTAACTTATCACGTCAAAAAGGCCTTCCCCCTAACCCAAGGTATGCAAAACAAGCTTTTAGACATAGTCCAAGATTGTATAATGCAACTCAATTAGGATTGGCCTTAGACCCGATTGTTTTTCCCAATGATCGAACAAATAAGGAACTAGTTGATGAGGATCGGTCATACAATTCAACAAAATATCCCGATTGTGATTATTTTAAAATGAATAAGGAGCTTGCTAAAACTGATTTTAGAGTTCGCTTCCATATGGATAAAGATCTCATTACAGCACCAACCTACATGATAGAGGAAGAAAGCCCTAGTACATTTCCTACACTTGTCAACATGGAAGATCCTAAGGAAATTCCAAAGAATCTTCCACCTGTTAGCACTGTATGGTTAAACTTGCAAGAGATTAACCGATACTTTACTAACTTTGACAAGGTCATTTTGGAATGTACGACTTCAAATGGCTTAAACGCCGGAGAATGGGCTTTCGAACACATGAACGAGGTGTTTAAAACTGAGATCAATCCGTTTGTCGAAAGTCTAAAAGGAAGTTTTGCATCTCTTAAGGAAAATCTTCAGTTTGAAATTGGTGAAGTTCAAAAAGTGTTTTATGAAATGGACACCGCTTACGAACTGCAACTAATTGAAAAAGAAAAGATTTTAACCGAATATGACCGATTCTTGTCCGAAGTTATCTCGTGTGATGTGCTTACTACTGTAAATGTTAATTATTCGAATGAGCTTACATCCGCTATGATTAATTGTGATGCTGTGAATATTTGTAATGATATTTGTGATGATGTTTGTGATCTCTCTGTAAATGTTGCTGATACTGTAAATGAGGTAGATAATCATTCTTGTCACGAATCTAACGCTGAGTTTTTAAAGCTACAAGATTCTTACAATTTACTTTTACAACGCTTTAATCAACTAGAACAACATTGTATATCTTTAGAACTAAAACAACAAACTCAAAATGAAAATCTTTTGATATCAAATGTTTGTGAAAACGGTGTTGAGAATAGTGACAAGATGATTGCAATTGTTAAGACATTAGAGGAAGAGATAATGAGATTGAAGAGAGATATGTCATCAAATGAAACACTCAAAATGGAACTAGAGGCTGCAGAGTCTAAAAACCAAGTCTTAGAAATTAGACTTTCGTCTGTTCTAGGGGAGATGGATCGGACAAGACAGGGATTATCCGCTCTTTATGGTTCACTAGAAGAACGCTTCGCTTTTAATGCGGCACAGCAACAATCTTTTGTTGAACAACTGAACCAAAAGTGCGAGGAAATCTCTGATTTGAACATCCTGCTCATAGACAAAAATATGGTTTTGGCTGAGTTAAAGGAGACACTTCTTCTCACCCGACAAGAAGTTGTTGATAACTTAGCTACCGACTCTGCACCGTCCACTAGTGCTCCAACAACCAAATCAGTAGTGCTTTATAAGAATCCGCTTCATAAGAGAAACCCGGTTACCTACGAGGATTATATGAGGAATGCCATTAAGCATGTCGATCTTCTTAGGGATATTTTAGACGATCTTTATGCCTTAGATCCCTCAAGTAGCGACTATTATTCGGCTCATGAATATGTTAAGCGAGTTCAATATTGCCTAGCATATTTGCAATACATAGGTACACCAGGTTCTGCACTACTTAATAATAGGCCCATTGCTGTCGCTCCATTTAATAAGACTCCAGGAGCGAAACCGTCATTGGCACAATCAAGTAAGACACCTTTAAAATCTGTTGCTAATGTTCCCACTTTGCCTTCTACAAGATTAAAAGCGACTACTAAGGCTAAAGGATCGCCACTCAAGAAAGCTAAGATCAAGCCCTCCACTAGTAGTGCCACAAAGAAGAAAGTAGAAGTTCACAATAGGAATGCTAGTTCAGTTTTAAATAAAAAGAATCATGTTAAGACTCTAAAAGCTCTGCGCCTGTGCAGCAGCCTAAACCATTCGTGAATTCTGATTTAAATTGTTGGAATTGTAATGAATGTATGTTTTCCCAGCGTCATGATTTGTGTCTGATTGATCACGTTAATGAAATGAATGCTATTAAGAATGGTCTTGAATGGAAGCCAACGGGTAGAACTCGTGCCCAAGTTGGCTGGCAATGGCGTCCCACTGGTAGGACCTTTACACTAGATGGTAAAATGTGCCCTTTAACTAGGAATGCATCCATTGAGGTTAGGTCTGAGCGTCCTTTAGTTAGGAACACTCGCACTCAAGTATGGAAACAGCGCCCTTTAATTAGGTCAGCCCCCACTATAGTGCCTATCAGTGAAGAAATACCTCAGGATTTGAGCCAACTAGAATCTACACCACCAATTAAGAAGAAGAAGGCTAGGAAATCTAAGAAACCTAGAGTTAGCAAATCTAAGATTATTAAATCTGTACATGCTAATAACAAGGAACACTCAGATTCCGATACCTCTACATTGTCTTTGTGTGGTGATATTTTCAGGTGGTCCAAATCATCCTGTGGTATTTGGACTCCGGTTGTTCAAAACATATGACCGGAAATCGCTCGATGCTCCGAAATTTCGTCAGCAAGTTTCTTGGTACGGTTAAATTCGGGAATGATCATATAGCAAAGATTATGGGGTATGGTGAATATCAAATTGGAAACGTGACGATTTCTAGGGTATACTATGTCGAAGGTCTTGGTCAAAACTTATTCTCAGTAGGACAGTTTTGTGATTCCAACCTTGAGGTTGCTTTTCGACAACACACTTGTTCATCCGCAACTTGGAAGGAAAAGATTTGTTGAAGGGATCTCGTGGTGCAAATCTTTATACGTTGTCTCTACAAGATATGATGGCCGCCTCTCCAGTATGTCTTCTCTCTACAGCATCTAAGACCAAGTCATGGTTATGGCATCGTAGATTATCTCATCTTAATTTTGATGCTATTAATCATCTGGCTAAAAACGAGTTAGTTCGTGGTCTTCCAAAGCTTAAATTTCACAAGGACCATTTATGTTCCGCGTGTTCAAGAGGGAAAAGCACCAAGAAATCTTACAAACCCAAAGCTGAAGACACTAATCAAGAAAAACTTCATCTTTTGCATATGGATCTTTGTGGACCAATGAGAACTGAAAGTGTGAGCGGTAAGAAATTCATTCTCGTCATTGTGGATGATTTTTCCAGGTTTACATGGGTTAGATTTCTACGTACAAAGGATGAAGCACCAAAGGCTATCATCACTTTTCTGAAGTTCATTCAGGTACGTTTGAATACCACTGTCCGCCGTATTCGTACAGACAATGGTACAGAGTTCGTCAACCAGACTCTTCGTGATTATTATGAAGGAGTTGGTATATCACATGAAACATCCGCTACACGCACTCCACAACAAAACGGTGTCGTTGAAAGACGGAATCGTACACTTATGGAAGCTGCTAGGACCATGCTTATTTATGCGAACGCTCCATTGTTCTTGTGGGCAGAGGCTATTTCTACTGCATGTTTCACCCAAAACCGTTCTATCCTTCGGAAACGCCATGGAAAAACACCTTATGAGCTTTTACATGACCGAAAACCCGATGTTTCATTTTTCCATGTGTTTGGTGCTCTGTGTTATCCAAACATCAACAGTCAGAACTTGGGTAAGCTTCAACCGAAAGCCGATATAGGTATTTTCATTGGTTACTCACCGTCCAAAAGAGCATACCGAATCTATAACCGTCGTCTTGGCAAGATTGTAGAAACTATGGACGCAGATTTCGACGAGCTGACAACGATGGCTTCTGAGCAACACAGCTCTGAACCCGCGCTTCATGAGATGGGAACCGGTGCTATTAGTTCCGGATTAGTTCCCAACAATCCTACTTCTACATCATTTTTACCACCAACAAGGCCCGAGTGGGATAAACTGTTTCAACCGTTGTTTGATGAATTCTTCGATCCCCCGACTGATGAAGTTCCAGTACCTGTAGTAATTGCTCCAATACCTGAAGTAGTTGCTCAAGTTAATGAACCTTTATCTAATGCATCTACAATTCACATTGAACCGGATGCACCTTCACCAAGTGATTCTCAAACTACACCTGAATCATCACCCCTACTTGTGCCTAATGATGTGGAAGAGGATTCTACTGATCACGACTTGGAATATGCTTACTTGCAAGAGCTTCCTTTCTTTGGTGTAGCGATCCCTGAAAACCCTTCAGCCGCGTCTACCTCAGAAGAAGCTCCTTCTATCGTTCACTCCAGACCACCTAGGATTGAAAACCATAGCACTAAATGGACAAAAGATCACCCAATTAGGAATGTTATTGGAGATCTAGATCGACCAGTCTCTACACGCCATCAATTACAAGAGAGTGCACTATATTGTTACTTTGATGCATTTCTCTCTGAAGTTGAACCCAAAAATTGGCAGCAGGCTATGACCCAATCATCTTGGATTGAAGCTATGCAGGAGGAACTAAACGAATTCCAACGAGTTGAAGTATGGGAATTGGTTCCTCGCCCTGACAAGGTTAACATCCTTACTTTGTTATGGGTTTATAAGGTTAAACTTGATGAGATGGGTGCGGTATTGAAGAATAAAGCTAGATTGGTCGCTAGAGGATATAAACAAGCCTTGGGTATAGACTTTGAGGAATCTTTTGCTCCTGTGGCTAGATTGGAGGCGATTAGACTATTCCTTGCGTTTGCTGCTCATATGAACATGATCGTCTATCAAATGGATGTGAAGACGGCATTTTTGAACGGTGAACTAAGGGAAGAAGTTTATGTTAGTCAACCGGATGGGTTCGTCAGTACGGAGTCTCCTAACCATGTGTACAAGCTTAAGAAGGCTCTCTATGGGTTGAAACAAGCTCCACGCGCGTGGTATGATCTCCTGTCAACATATCTCATGTCGGAAGGCTTCTCCAAAGGCAAAGTGGACCCCACTCTATTCACTCTCAAGGACGGCAACGACATGCTTCTGGTACAAATTTATGTTGATGATATAATATTTGCTGCCACTAACATAGAATTGTCTAAACAATTTGAGAAGATAATGTCCACACGCTTTCAGATGTCGATGATGGGAAAAATTTCATTTTTCTTAGGATTACAGATTTCTCAGAATCCCAGAGGCATCTTTATTAATCAATCCAAATATGCTCTAGAATCTCTTAAGAAATATCACTTTGAAAATTGTGACCCCGTGGACACTCCAATGGTGGAGAAATCCAAGTTAGATGAAGATAGGAATGGGACTATTGTCGATCCAAAACTTTACCGTGGGATGATCGGCACCCTTCTATATCTGACTGCTAGCAGGCCTGATTTGCAATTTGCTGTATGCATGTGTGCCCGGTATCAGGCTCGGCCTACCGAAAAGCACCTACATGTAGTTAAAAGGATCTTTCGGTATCTAAAAGGAACACTTCATCGTGGTCTATGGTATCCGAAAGATTCCTCGATTGCTTTAATATCATACGCAGATGCCGATCATGCTGGATGTCAAGACACGAGGCGTAGCACTTCTGGATCTGTGCAACTCCTAGGAGATAGATTGATCAGTTGGTCTTCAAAAAGGCAGAAAAGCGCTGCAATTTCTAGCACGGAGGCTGAATACATCGCCATGTCCGGTTGTTGTGCTCAAGTCCTTTGGATGAGATCACAATTAACTGACTACGGTCTTGGATTTAACAAAATCCCGATGTATTGTGACAACAAGAGCGCCATTGCCCTTTGCTGCAACTATGTTCAACACTCCCGGGCCAAGCACATAGACATTCGCTACCATTTCATTAAGGAGCAGGTGGAGAACGGAGTGATCGAGCTGTATTTTGTCACTACTGAGTACCAGCTGGCGGATATGTTCACCAAAGCCTTAGATCGAGGACGAATCGAGTTTTTGATCGACAAGCTTGGCATGAAATCATTCACCCCAGCGACTCTCAAAGAATTGGCAGAAGAATCAGCTGAATAGTCGTGGTAAACTATTCAGAGTATCCTTTGTTCGTGATCATGTATCTTATCGTAAATATATAAACAACAAAAGAAAAATACAAAAATATAAAACCAAGAAAAACCATAAAAAATATAAAACCTAGAAAAACCATAAAAAATTATAAAATCAAGAAAAACCAAAAATATTTTTCGTTTAAAACGGGCATGTCTTTTAGTACGGTAATATTTACGGCCTTAGAAATGTCGATTAATATTGACACGGTGCCATAAATAGAGTCCGTATAAAAGTTGTAATGTTTTAAAACATGCCCATTATGGCTTGTAGTTATTTCTGACTGCAACCCGGTTTTCATATTAAAGTCACGTATTTCCTTGGAAAACGTTGGCTCAGAACGGGAATTAATTTTCTCGGGCGTGATTTACAAGCCAAATCATGCAAAGGGATCAAGTTTACTTTACAACTTGGTCTAACACGAATTTGTGTACGTCTCAGTGCATTAATTTGTTAAAATAAGAGAAATCTTATTGACACCTCGAATCAAACTTTTTCAAGAGATAAATTGGAAATGTTTTCATCAATATTTGACTCTTTAAACAATGACTACAGCTCTTTAAATAGAAAACGGGTCATCGTTTAAGGGGGAGAAAATATTAAAATCATCTTCGTCATTAAATTGATTTTCAAAAGTGATTGTGAAAATTAAGGGCTACATGGTAATTGAGTGGTTTTTGCTTTAGAAAACGACTTGTGTTCGTTCTAAGTGATAGGCATGGCTTTTAGATATTGGAGATATGCTAATAGATTGCGTTTGCTAAGTTGTGTGTAAGTTAAACAAGGGATAAGTGAAATGAAAAAGTTAGAAATAAAAAGGAAAAGAATAGATAATAGAGGGACTAAAGGTGATGTTTAATGAAACTAGTCAAAAAGTTGACCTAAGTCAAAAAAAAAAAAAACAAAACACCCCGCCCCTCACTATTCCCATTCACTGTTTCTCCCTATCCTTTGCCGCCATTAACATCTTTACACACAAAAACTCACGAAATCAATCAAACTCGAATCAAATCAGTAATTCTCTTGTTCAAGATCTTCAAAAGGTATAACATCGGATTAATCTTTCATGCAAAACAAGTTAATTAACTGTTTAAATTGAAAACAATCGAAATCAAATTACTGCTTAATTAGGGTTAATTAATTTGGGGGTTTTGCTTGGGTTGTATTCGGATTAGATCTAATGACCTGATTTGGCCTTTAGAACACTTGCTTCAAACGATTTCATGCCTAAATTAAAAAATCATCACTGATTGAACTTTCAGAATAGGATGATTTTCCGAATAGGGAATGTTTTCCGAATAGAAAGAACTTTCCGCATGGTAAATCTTTCCGCATAGAAGCTGTTTTTCCGCATAGACAAAGTCTTTCCGAATAGGATTTTATTCCGCATAAGGCAAAATGTTCCGAATAGGATTTTATTCCGCATAGACAAAAATGTTCCGAATAGGGAATTTATTCCGCATAGGCAAAGTCTTTCCGAATAGGATTTTATTCCGCATAAGGTAAAATGTTCCGAATAGGATTTTATTCCGCATAGACAAAATGTTCCGAATAGGGAATTTATTCCGCATAGGCAAAGTCTTTCCGAATAGGATTTTTATTCCGCATAGGCCCAATGTTCCGAATAGAGTTTTTATTCCGCATAGGCAAAATGTTCCGAATAGAGTTTTTATTCCGCATAGGCCTAATGTTCCGAATAGAGATTTATTCCGCATAGCCTAAATGTTCCGAATAGAGTTTTTTATTCCGCATAGCCTAATGTTCCGAATAGAGATTTATTCCGCACAAGCCAAATGTTCAGAATAGGGATTTTATTCCGCATAGGCTAAATGTTCCGAATAGAATTAATATTCCGCATAGCAGTCTTATTCAACATAGATCAATTATTCCGAATTGAGTGATTATTCAGTATGGAAGATGTTTGCATGGTTTCAAAGCTTAAGGGATTATGTCATATGTACAATGCTTAGGTTTAAAGTCATAATGATATTCATACTTGTATGTATCAACCTTTGTGTTTTATCTTAAGCAGAGACGATGACTAACCCTACCGTACAACAAATACAAGTCAACAGAGCCGCCGCCATTGCTGAAGCCAAGACTCTAAAGTTTATTCCGAACAACTTTCGCTTGAAGGAGGTATCTCACTCTAACCATAATGGATTTAAGGTAGGTACAGCTATGCTTGATAAATCTCATTTCAAGCATGCGCTAAGGAGAAGTGCTTCAGTGCCCTATGACTACCTTTACGAGTTCTGGGCTACCAAAGAGAGGACGTCCAACAAAATCACCTTTTCCTTGGACAACAAGCAGCAGACGCTTACTGTGTCAGACTTTAGGAAGATTTTTGGATTTCGGCCGACACTCAAAGACTTATCATACTCAGCCAACCCGACTAAGGACCAGATCATGGAAATGTTCACCGCCATTGGATGTCTTGACATACGAACCCCGTCTGAGTTTACTACTGCCAAAGTAGGTCAACCATGGAAAGCTATTTTTGGGATTCTAAGCCGATGTTTAACACCCAAAACAACTGGGTTTGATGCTGTTCGTCCACCAATCATCAAGATGTTTTATGGTATGTTTAAAGGTATGGGTATTGATTATGCATCACTGCTGTGGGAGGAGTTCACTTTTCAACTCTTCACTAACACAAAGGGTAAAGTTAAAAGTTACCAGTACCCTAGGTTTATTAAGTTGATCATACATTACTTTATGGAAAACGATGCATCCATTAACAAGCGTGCAGGTAGTCGTCACCACATGATAGATGATGATGATTTGGTAGACTTAAGGCAGGAGACTCATTCGAATACGGTTATTCCTGGTCCCATTCCCAGTCATCTTCTGACCGATGAGATTATTGCATCTGCTGATTACAAGAACTTGCTAACCGAAATTGAGAATCAACGAGCAAGTATTCTAGCAGGTGAAGACTCTTCCACCACGGTTAAGAGCAAAGGTAAACGGAAGCAAGCAGATTTACCTGAATCCAAAGCCAAAAAGAAGAAGACAGAGGGTAAGAAGGGAAAGGGTAAGGCTGATGAGATGCGTTTACGTGACGAAGAAGGCATTGTTGATCCTACTCTTGATAAAACTGAGAAACAAATGATGAAGATAGCCATTAAAAGGAGTAGGAAAGATACTGGCGGTAGTGGTTCAGGTGCAAGGGTAGATGTTGAGGATGAGTACGTGGAACCAGATGATGTTGATGAGTTTGGGTCACCTGAACATTATTCCACTTCGAAGGAGCCATCAATCCCTATTTCAGCTGGTATTGACAAAGAGTCTACTCAACCGTTGGTAACTCAACTTCAACCAACTCAACCCTTACCAACCAGACCGGTTTCTACACCATTTCCTCCACCACCAATAAAGCCCATCCTCAGCACCGCAGTCACAACCGAGCCCATTCCATCAACCCAGAGCAGTTCTGCAACGTCTGCAATGGCAGCAATAGTGATGGCCGAGATGTTGGATAAACATGTGGATAATCACAAGAGAGAAATGGATGAACTTCGCCATGAGCTAAATAGAAGAGCTCAAAGTGAAGAAGCATCAAGGAAAGCTCAAGAAGAGTTGATTGCTAAGTTCGCTGCAGACATGGAATTTACACGTAAAGCTCATGCAGAAGAACTTGCTCAGGTTAAAAAGGCTGAAGCTGATAGGCATCAAGCACGAATTAAGAGACTTAAAGCTATTAAGGATGACCTTAAAGAGCAAAAAGAAGCTCTTGAAGCTACTATTGAGCAGAGAGTGAAAGACTCCATTGAATCTCTAATGCCTAAACTGCGTGATGAGTTGAAGACGCTTGCTGCTGACAACTTAATGATCAAATCATCCAATCCTTCAGAAGCCGCCTACAAGATTGCTTATGACTTGACGGATTTTGAACTAAAGAAGATCCTCAAAGCTCGAATGAAGGAACTTGGATCGTTTGATAAATCGAGGATTCAACGGGCTCTCTTCAAATCCCTGAATGACGCTATCATGGAGGATGATAGGTTGTTCAAGACGTTTGGAAGTGTGGTACCCTACCACATTCTCCCTAAAGAAGAAAGGGAAGAGAGTGACGAAGAAGAGGGTACTGGTGGAGAAGAGGAAGAAGAAGAAGAAGAGGATAAGAATGATGATGATGATGAGGATCAGAATGATGATGATGAGGATGATAATGATAAGGATGATGATAATGATGATGAAGATGATGATCATGATGAGGATGAAGATGCTGATGATGAGGATGAGGATGATGATGATAATGATGGTAATGATGGTGGTGATGGTCACCAGGAGAGTGTTAAGGGGAGCAATGCGGATAAAGGTGAACAGCCTGAGAAAGGGGATAAGGGTGCCAGCTCAAAGAAACCTGTTAAGTCTGGCACCAAATCCAAGAAAGATGCAGCACCAAAGGAAAAATCTACATCCACGGAATCCAGACGATCGAAGTGGCGCCATGATGTGAATGCCACTACAGGGTCATCTATTCCTGGTACATTTATCCATGCATCAATACCTGTTACCACTAACCCTGTTAGTTCTATTGTTGTTGCTCCTGTGATTGCAGAATCGGTAACCGAACCTGAAGCTGCTCAACACTCACCCGTCCATGACACTGCTGAAATGCCTGAATCTGAACAAGCAAATGTTCACGTCTCCACTCCTCTGCAACAAAACCCACAATCTACTATTCCTGAACCAAGCACAAAGGACTGGGAGGACACGTTGGAGATCGACGAGACTGCTCCACCACAGGCTTGGATCACGGCAGCGGCGCAGTATGATCCGATCACCGACGCCGACAAAGATGTCTTGTATCTTCGTATCCGAAGTCCGATTGACTTATGTGCATTTCTTGCTCATGAGTATAAGACTTCGGTTACTCCATCTTTGGTGAAGAAAGTACTGAAGGATAAAAGACTTCGCGCCAAAACCCGGTTGACCCAAATGGAGTTCGAATATTATGCCGAGGAGATCCTGAAGGCTCTGAATACCGTTCAACGGCCAGGTCTTCATGAATCAGAAAGAGCTCCACCTCCAATGGATCAAGATAATCAGATTGCTCTTGACTTCTTTGTCACCAATGATCTGGTGTATCTACTGAAGGGGTCATCAAAGTACGCAACATCCCTGACCTTGCTGAAAGCTGCCAACTGGGGGACAATACCCTTTATCGAGGAAAAGGTAAACAGACTCTGGGTCCCTAAGATAAATCATAATTATGATATGTATGCTGTCATAGGTGCATCTCATTGGGACGAACGAGTCCGAAGGGCGTACAGGGGTTGCTGCTTGGTCAATTCTGGAAGCAATGTTAGATCCGACATCCGCATCTCCAGCATCTTAGGAATGAAAACTGAAGCCAAGAATGGCTATTATCATGTGACGGAGATTCGTTTGAAAAGGGAGGATGACAGGGAATACAAAATCCAGCAGGGAGATTTTTCCATCATTCGCCTTGAGGATATCGAAGATATGCTGCTTCTGATGACCAGAGATCAACTCACACATATTCCTCGTGAAGACCTCATTGCTTTGAATACAGCACTTCGTATGTTCACACGAAGCGTTGTCATCAAGACACGAGTTGAAGATCTTCAGTTGGGAGTCGAAAGCTATCAAAGGAAGCTCAATTTAACCCGTCCTGTGAATCAAGTGCTACCTCAACATGTAGAAAGATGTCCCTATACCGGCATTTCTGTCCCGAATTACGGCATTTTCTACTTGAACAGTCGAGGTTTGATGAAGTTTATGAGGGTGGGGGAGCTCCACAAGTATAGTGATGGAACTCTTATACAAGTCAGAGGAAAGTTGGAGCATCTGAACTCGGGTGGGACTTTGCCAGAAATGACGGAGGATTGGCATCCAGGTTACCGGCAGATGGCGAAGTACGTGATCAAGAAGATCGATCAAAAGCTCCGTGAACGTAGATTGATGAGGAGTTTGGAAAGATTCGTGGGTGGTAGACCATATGGAGTGCACTACAGGACACTGCAACGATCCATCTAAAGGGTCGTACATTTCAGGTCACTCTATATTGGTATTCTTTGTGAATATGTATATTTGTGAATAATGTGCTTTAATGGCTTGTTGTAGTGTTAAGGTATGATAATTTTTTCAAGAATTTCTCACGAGATTCAAAATCTTTCAAATTATATCATACTAAAGCACTACAACTATCCCTTATTAACTTAAGGGGGAGCAATAACTTGTTCTATGGCCAAACAGCGATTTCATTTTTACCCAAAGACCGGTTAATCCATTCAATATCCCAAATATTAATGGTTAACATTTTGGATAAGGGGAGAAAATGGGATTAAGGAGACTTAAGTGATACTTGGCTAAAAGATGAAAAAGACTTAACGATAATCCAACTTAATATGTGTTAAGCACGTGTTAAGGGGGAGCGTTTTTGATGAACAAAACACCTAAGGTACAAAACTTTTGATTTCAATATCACAAGTACCTTATGTGATTTTCAATGATTTTTCATGGTGGCAATTCCTTCCCAAAACACGCTTAATTCACGACGGATGTGGTGACAAAAGGGTGGTAGGAATAGGTTTAGTCCAATGATTCATCAGAACCGATGGAATCTTCCCAAGGACAATTCCCTAGATAGAATTAGAAGTCCTAGGAAAGATGGAGAAAGAATGTGAACGTAGCTGAATGCCGACCAAGTACTTAAGCTAGCACTGGAACAATCACAACAAAGTGCTAGTTATGACTTATTGGTAAGCATTGAAGGGGTTGAAGAATGAAAAAGAAATGTAAAGATAAAGGGTGTAAAGAAAGAAGCCCTCCTTACAACTTTAGGCAGAAACCGGGTCAATACATATGCTATTGAGGTCATTTTTGCTAATGATTCTCGGTATTGAAGAAAGACATCATGGACCCAGTGATGCAATGCACAACCCTTCCCCAGCTAACTCAAATATCTCTCAAAAGGTATTTGTTTTAAATCACACGGAGATCAACACGTTATCTATTGGTTTATTCACTCCGAATAGACTGGTATTGAAAAGGTGGCACTCCTCTCCAGCCATCGCTCACTAAATCAAAACGCACAATCGAGTCTAGAGCCAAGAGATCATCAAAAGTCTCATTAGGACACTTTCCATTTATTCCTTGCTTTCTCACACACTGTGAAAAGTAAGAGATTTTCATGAGTCCTACGCAGTATTCCTGTAATATTGCCAGAACATCCGAGTAATACGCAAGTATTACAATGAAGATGGAAATCCTGCTTGAGCCAACATCAAACAAGCTCATGGTAGGTTACACATGCGGTTCTTTTAGAACCAATCTTGTGAAAAACTGGAAGGTAACAGTGGTTTAATTCTTAATTGAACTTAAACTCGTTCCAGGCCTCTTCGCATTATCATATGATCTTGCCAGAACACTCAGAGTGACTCTTTATTGACCACAGTGACGAGTGGAAATCCTTCTAGTGTTAACATCAAACAACACTTGGTAGGTGACGTGCAAGATTCTTTATGAATTGAGCTCGTGACAACTGGAAAGCAACGATGGTGAAAATCTTAATTGAAATTCACTTGTTCCAGGTTTCATGAATTGACGGCTTTTAATCACAAGGATAATTTATCCAAGTGATTCACTCTTTATGTTCGCAGTCAGCTTTGGACGGTCGAATAAAGAGAACGGGTTTACCCGCGAAATCCTGTCAGGAAGTTACTTAATTGAAACTATCCGTCACGGGTACGATATCTAATATCGTCCAACGGTCTTCACCGACCGGAGGTAAAATGCTACCGAATTAGAATAAAATGTTCAAAGCCATTTTATTCGTGTCATTGCTGTGTACCTGTTAAAGACGGTGGCGTTGCTGTGTACCTGTTGAAGACGGTGGCGTTGCTGTGTACCTGTGAAGACGGTGGTGTTACGGTGTACCTGTAAAAGTCGTTCCCACATGCTTATGTCTTTTGCAACAAAGTTCAGCAAAAAATTCAAGAAAGTACAAGATGAAGTCTTCCGCTGTACCAAACTCTGAAGCTTTCGAGAATTCAACAAAAAGACGTAAGTGTGTGGAACATGAAGTCACGAGGAGGCAAAGTTCACAAGAAAGGCAAAGATCGCACGTGAAAGGCCAAAGAACAATGCTCTCAAGTCAAAGCCAAAAAGATCAAATCAACATATTCACAACAAAAGAAAGAAAAGAAGAAAAGACTACGAGCTAAAGAACGAAGACTTAGTATAGTATGCTAGGTTTAGAACTTTGTAACGTGGAGTGACCTCCCTTAGGGGGAGATTGTTAGAAATACGTTTTAACGTATATTAGAAGTATCGGTCACTCCACAATATGATTTATGTTGTAATAGCTCGTAGTTAGTAATTAGTTATTAGTTGCTTATTAACTTAAGTAAGAACCGGTCCATGGGCTTGTCATGGACCGGCCCAAGCCCAATGTTAGGCTTGGAATATAAATACCCCTTTCCACTAAGGAAAGGGGTTGGTTGTTGTTCCATTTTACACTTTCATATTAATAAAATCATTCACATATTCTCTCACTTTCTCTCTCTAGTTTCTCTCACTAGAAAACATCAACCCACTTCATAGATTCATAGGTTATCAATATTCTACAATTTGGTTATGTATTAACTTATGCTTGGATTATTATTTACTTTGATCCTAAATGTTAATTATGCTTTCATGTTTGTGTTTTACATAGCTTTGTGCATGCCTTTTGATAGTTAGCTTATTAGATTATGATCTGTAGTTAACTTTGGCTTGTGAAACTTTTGGGAAAAATCTGGGTTTATCAAAAATTGGGAAGGGAAATTTTTGAAAACCTTCTGGTCGCGGTTCCATATCGACCCGCGGTTCCTTATCAATAAGGTACCGCCAGTCCTAGATAAGGAACCGCCGGTCACTGTGCACGACAGCATCTTTGCTTTACACTGTTTTCTTAATTTTGTGTAAACCTTGCATGATTTTCAGTAATAAACTGCACATTTCCTAAACTAGGGCATCTAAATTCATTATTCACCTAAAATGATTTTAACCCATTACTAGTTTGGATCATCCCCTCACCCATTTAAACCCACCTTGTTTGCCATGTTCTTCACACATCAAACATACTTCCCTAAACCTTAAAATCAACCATGGTGTGTACCAAAACCTCAAACACTTCCAAGACCTCCACCCCAAGAAAAACACTCAAAAAAGGGTTAAGGTAGCTAAGCCTAACTCTTCACCTTTCCTCACACCTAAGAATGAGAATGCTCCTATCCTCATTTCTTCATCACCTTCCCCACCTCTTGCACCATGCAAGACTTCTTCCACCCATGGTACTAACCACTCCATTGGTTCTACCTCCTCTTCATTCAACTCTAGAATGATTGAGCTTTCTTCACCCTTCACTCCAAGTGCACCCTTGGAAGTGATCACACAACCTCAACCAATCCAAAGCATTCCTTTTGGGAATGAATTTGATGAATCTTTGGTGACTTCACCATTTACCCCTCACAACTCACCAATTTCACCAACCTTGGAGGATTTACCTCCACACTCACCCATTTCCCCTTTGAGGAACATGCCTCCACTTTCACCCACTTCACCCTTGGAGAACTTGCCTCCTTCACCTCCACCCAACTCAAACATCCCAATTTTGGGTGTCCCTCTTTCCCTCCTCTTGGGTGATCCTTACTTTGGGTTTCAACAAACTCATGGTCCTAGATGTCCATGTTGTCTCTACAACCACTTCCTCATCCAAAACCTAAGGATGGATATGTATGGACTACATAAGGGTTTGCAAGATTTCTTGCTTACTTTGTTCTCCATGCCTCCTCCTAGGAGATGAATGATGGAGTCATTTCATAATAATAGTTTTCAACAACAAGCCAAAGAAAACTATTTATCTAGATTTTATGATAAGCTAGCTATGTATTAGTTAGTCTTTATTTGTCTTTGTACTTGTTTCACTAATGAATGTTTTATGTTGTTGACTTATGGATTTAGCTTTGTGTGATTCTATCCTTTTGTGCACACTAATCAACTTTAATTTGAAATTAAAATTGAACCTAAATCTATCACAACCCCTAAACTTGACTAAAATTGGTTCAAAATGATATCTAAATTATTTTGTCACCCTTTGTCAAGACATTCTTTGTGAATGTGTTGCTTTATGCAACCCTAGCATATTTTGGTTCTAATAGAGGTAAAATTCCAAGATTTGCAACTTTTTGAAAAAGTCTCAGTTTTTCCCAAAACCTAGGAAAAACATGGTTTAAAGTCCTCTGGACGCGGTTCCTCAAAGACCCGCGGTTCCTTAGCGATATGGAACCGCCGAACCCTATAAGGTACCGCGGCCAGAATGTGGCTTTTGACGATTTTTTGGTCAAAACTTATAAAACCCTATTCCCAGTCAAGATTCCTTGTTTACTCAAATTGACTAAACATTCCTTGACACTACACATTTTGTATTCAAATTCTTACCTTGATTACATTTTACTTATACCCCAACCTTGAGATTTCATTCTCACACCTTCCCAACCTTGAGAATTCATTCTCACATAACCTTGAGATATCATTCTCACACTCTCACAATGCATAACTCTTACATTCCTAACCTTGACATTTCTTTGTCACAACCCCACTGAAATTATGTATAATGCAGTTCGTTTTTCTCAGTTCTTGCTAATTGAAAGTCCAACCAATATCGGGTTTTTAACTGTTTTGGTTGTTAATCTTTTTTGGATATTCTATTTGCTAATTCAACAAAGCCTTGTAAAACTGAAAAATATTACCTACTTATATGTAAAACAGAGTGCAATTACCAAATTTTATTCAAGTAATATTCAAAATGTAAAATTTAACACTACAAGGACTGAAAATGTAAATTCTAGGAAATATAAATGCTTGAAATGAAAATTCTAACAAGTCTAAGGACTGAAAATGTAAATCAGCAAACTAAAAGGATCAAAAATGTGAAACTTGTAACAAACTAACCAAAATGTAACCAATTACCAAACTTGCTAACTGATTTTAAACTAACTCAAAACTGCAAGGACTTATGTGTGAAAACCCTAAAAAGATGGAATATTAGCCATGATTAGAAACTGCTCAAAACATCAAGGACCAAAATGCAATTTTAAAAACTTTATAAGCCAAAAACGGGTTTGAGAACAAATAAGCTCGTTTGAGCTTATTACTGCACCAAATTCAATGAGACCAATTGCAAAAGACTCTAAATTCAAAGTAAGCTATGTCTGTAAAAGGATTTTTACTAAAAGTTCAAAATAAGCAAATAAGCACTTCAAGATAAGCCCAAAATAAGCTATAGAACAAACCAGACAAGCACAACTTGATTTTCTTGCCAAAACTGATTAAGCAACTCAAATGATGAACGGGAAATCAAACTAGAACGAATTTCATCGAGAAATAAGCTAGAAATCTGAATTAAACTAAATTGTGCTTATCGTTGACCAGGCGTTGACCAAACCTTTTTGTCAAAAAGCTGAAACTTTCATAAATCATGTAACATCATATTCTAAGTGGATTTGTGCAATAAAATGGCTAGGTTAATGAAGCAAATCAAGAGATCTAAAAATTCAGTTTCAAGTTACAGAAACATGTCTTATCTCAGCTTTTCATGATTTTTCTTATTTCTCTTTGCTTATTAAAGACTGTGTAAAAAAACTTTTGGAATCTGAAACTTTATGATGTGAACTACAATTGAGGACAAGTATGGTGCAATTTCATCAACAAACAATCAAATGCCAGCCAAAAGAAAATGAGAACTTTTTGAGAGCTAAACTAACTAAAATGAGACCCAAACTTTTTATAGCCAATTGCCTTTTTGATCAGTTATTTGACTTGAAACTTACTCAAAATGCTTTAATATGACCTACAAATTAGTAATGAACATCTACTTTCCAAAATCCAACACTTGAAAACTCTTAATCAACTAGTACCAAACACTCCTTTTACTGAGATTTGAGAAAATTTCCAAAGACTTTTAAAAAGCTGGATTAGCTGAATGAAATTCTTTATCAATCCAAACTAAAGACTCAAAATGAGATAGTTTTAAACTGCAAGCAAGCACTAAGAACAACAATTACTCTATTAAGGTGCAAGTACTAAGATCTGACTGAATTAAGCTAATACTAGAAAATGATCCAAAATCTATAAGCAGGTAAACAAGAATTAAGCTACAAGTAAGTAAACTATCAATCAATCAGCCAACTAAACAACTTTGATCATGCATTCAACAAGATTTACACTAGGAAATGTAGCATGCATTTGACAAATTTAGGTGAACCAAAATCAGAACTTCAAAACCTTTTATAGTAATCCATTGGGAAGAAGAGGAGTGCTGAACTCTCTTAACCTAGTGATAACCACCACCTTATCACTAGCTCAATCAATCAACTATCAAAAACAGCTACACATCTACTAAGATCATCATTCTGGCTTGAAAACTTCAAAAAGGCTAAGCTTGAACTGAAATCACCACAACAACTACAAATCTCCTTCAAAGTTAGTTATGATCATTCAATGACCATAACAAACTCAATTCAGCAACACAATGATCAAATAAGAGCAAGGTATGAACAGTAGGATGAATATGAGATTTGGCGGGAAAATAAGAATTCAAATTTCATTGATGGAAATTGGTTACAAAGTTGTTGTAAAGCTGCTAACTAACTAACTAACTCAAGAGTTTGTCAGACTCTTGAGTAGTTAGGGTAAAAAGGAAGAAAGTTGAAAGGAAAATGTAAAGTGTGTGTTTTTACAATTTTTAACTACTCGTTACAAATGAGGATTAGCAGGCTATTTATAGACATGAAGAGGAAGTTTGTTGGGAATGATGACGTTTGAGACCAATCCCAGGTCTCCACGTGGCAAGATTCTACAAAACTGATCTTCCAAGTATGAACACAAATTGGGGCTTTCTTCTTGAGTGAATCTCATGTTAATTGGTGTTTACCATTGTGTTCGTCTCTCCAAAACAAACACTTTTGATGTTTACAACTTTTCATGAAATTGCCTCTAGCTAAAAAACGATCCTGGAAATATTTTGGTAGCTTGAAGATGATACATGGCACATTCTGAGTGGTCAAAACAAAGTCACACGGATTGAACTGTAGAGATTTTGTTAATTAATGTGGCGGATGATAGTGGATATTAATTGCATATAGCTGGCAATCCGTGTGTACTCAATACTAGCTTCTCATTGGCCAAAACTTGTATCACATGGATTGATCTTGAACAACTTTCCAATATTGGCAGTTTCAACCCTTGGACTTTGGCAGATTGCTTTTAAAGGCTTGTAACTTCATTTCTTTGGCACTTTTAGTCCTTCCAACTTCATCTTTGAGCAGAATTGGTCCTTTGACTTTGTTGACTTGATAGTTGACCAATTTTGACTTTGATCTTGACTTTTTACAATATTTGTACTTTAGTCCTTCAACTTTGGCAATTTGTCAAGATAGGTCCCTGTACTTCAAAGTCTTGTCACTTTTGATCCTTCTTTGTCTTTTTCATCCATTTGAGCTTGATTTTTCCTTGTTTGCTTGAAAATGTATCCTTTTACCTACACAAGTGTACACAAACACAAACATACCACATAATACTGTTTTTGCAAGATAAATTGGTATTTTGCTTCATGTTTTAGGGTTATTTATTGATAAAAGGATATGAGTTTAAGCTCATATCAAATCCCCTACACTTGAACATTGTCATGTCCTCATGCAATATTATATATTAAAGCTCAAATTTACATTCTCCTCATAATTAACCCACCTTGGCCATATGAGATGCATCTACACTACTCTAAACTACATGATGCATGATTTTGACTTTTAATAATGCAATGAACAAAATACAATTTTAGCTATATCTTTTTGATTTTTCTTGAAATAGTTTTGATGGAATTAACTCATAAAGAATTCAATGGCTTAGATTAGGGCTTGGGTACCATGGACACTTATCACCCTCAAGTTTCACTTTCCCCATACCAAGCTTAAAAATGGGATCATTGTATTCACAAGTAAAAAGTGCATCAACTTATTCATGACAATTAAATGTGGAACCGGTTATTATTTGAGCAAATTGCTTGTGGGCAAATTTGTCATTTATTCAAGTGTGAAGTATACGAAGTGTAAAATCCAAAAATAAGGAAGCACGGTTTTAATCCTAAGTAATCCTCTCATCCATTACTTGGAAAACCGCTCACAATTAATACAAGTCCGTTTCAAGAGTAATAAGTCATTCGCCTTATGTGTAAAATCCTCATGTCATGCTTTCATAAGTAGCTACACACTCGCTAAGGAAAGAAAAATAAAACTCACGCAATAATTTACATCCGCCGCCTTTTTGAGACTTTGGATCTTCAACCCCGCAACCCGTCAAGGTAATATTGGATTGGAGCAATCTATTGAATCCCCGCAACCCGTCAAGGTAATATTGGAACTCAATAGTCACTATAATTAACACCACACTGCCCCTCTTGGGAGTCTTGTATAATTATTATTATTATTATTTTTTTTTCTTTTTTTTTTCTTTTTTTTTCTAGCCACTCATTTTTTTCATAAGCCGCTCTTATTTTTCTTTATTCCTCACAAAGAAAGTTCAAAAGAATAAAAGGAAGAACACCCGCTAAATATTGAGCATGACATAAGTCTAGTACACATAAAACGTTCTAACTTAGAATCTTAAGACGTACTCATATCAACCATGAATGATTAGCCAAAAATGCATAAGAGATTACAAACCAATTAAAACCGTTCTTGATTATTTATTAACAATTATATACATGCGAAGAAAATAGAGGCAAAGAAGAGAAGGGTTTAGCCACAAGTAATTATCATGAAGTTTATCTAGCCCTTTTATACTTGCTTCAACTCTATCATTTCCCATTCTCCACAAATTTAAAATCTCAAATAATGAAATTGGTGGATGCTTAGCCTAATAGACCAATGAAAGAACTACATGGTTAAGGATACTAGCTAGAGAATGCTAAATAAGCAAACTCGGGTTGAGTCAAAATATCCATGGCGGGCCTAATATGTCAAAGAAGTCTAAATTTGTTAAAACCATGTTTTATTATATTTTTTCTTTTTATATATTTTTGAATAAAAGAAGAAATATATACAATGCAAATGTGATATGCAAAAGAAAAATGATTAATGCAAAAATTATGAATGCATATTTTTGTTGGCCAAAGTAGATCAAAAATTTGAAAAATGTTTGAAAATTTAATTTTCCATGTTATCATGCAAGACAATGACAAGTTCTAGGTAAGGTCACTTCGATAGAAGACCCCCTACACTTAAGCTAAACATTGTCCTCAATGTTTAAGAGCATGGAAGTATAAAAACTTCCCCTACACTTATGACAATGAATAGACTTCGCTTAACCCAAGTTAAGGAAAGGACAACTATTAGTGAAATCATGTTTAAGCACAAGGTGTCAATGAAAAATCACTATAGTAACGAAGTGAACCGGATACAAGGGCCTCCTCCATAAGCTCCAAAGCATAAGATGAGTGAGCAACCCTACAAACAATCATGAAGACAAAAGAAGGTCTCCCCTACACTTATCTCCAAGTCTATACCTTTATTTCTAACCTATAACACTCTAAACCTAGTTATACGATGCTTGAGTTAATGAGTCTCTAGCTCGACTCGTCCCTCAATGAATTATTTCATGGGGAAAATGGGGATCTCTTGGACCATTTCAACGGAAATGTCCTCCCCAAAGTAATGCTTAACACGGTGACCATTCACTTTAAAATTTGGACCATCGGGTTGTGACAACTCAAGAGTTCCATATGGAAACACTTGAGTAATAGTGAATGGACCGGACCATCTCGACTTAAGCTTGCCCGCAAAAAGTTTCAATCTTGAGTTAAAGAGGAGAACCGGCTCTCCAACTTTGAACTCACGATTCTTGATCTTAGCATCATGCAATTTCTTAGTCTTTTCCTTGTAAAGCAAAGAATTTTCATAGGCATTGGCTCTCAATTCATCCATCTCATTGAGTTGATCTTTCCTATGTGAACCGGCTTGGTTTAAATCAAAGTTAGCCCACTTGAGAGCCCAAGATGCCTTATGTTCTAGCTCGAATGGGAGGTGGCACGCTTTTCCATAGACAAGCCTATAAGGAGTACAACCGATTGGTGTTTTAAAAGCCGTCCTAAACACCCACAAAGCATCATCAAGCTTATCCGACCAAGAAGCTCGATGCTCTCCCACCGTTCTCTCTAAAATTCTCATTAAACCACGATTTGTGACCTCGGTTTGACCATTTGTTTGAGGGTGATACGCGGTAGAAAGTCTATGATTCACTCCATATTTCTTCATAACTCTCGTGATTTGATCATTACAAAAGTGCGTACCACGATCACTTATGATGGCCCGAGGTACACCAAATCTAGCAAACAATTGTTTCAAAAACTTCACAACAACTCTAGCATCATTGGTAGGTAAGGCTTTAGCCTCCACCCATTTGGACACATAATCCACCGCCACAAGTATATACTTGTTTCCCTTAGAGGATGGAAAAGGTCCCATGAAATCAATGCCCCATACATCAAATATCTCACACTCTTGGATAAAATTTTGTGGCATCTCATCACGTTCTGTAATTTTTCCTTGTCTTTGACAAACATCACAAAATTTCACCATTTCATGGGCATCTTTGTAAATATAAGGCCAATAGTAACCCGAATCAAAGACTTTCTTGGCGGTGTAGTTAGGCCCAAAGTGTCCACCCGTAGGTCCTTTATGACACGCCTCTAAGATCTTAAATGCCTCGGGCCCATCTACACACCGTCTAATGATTTGGTCCCCACATTGCCTAAAAAGATATGGATCATCCCAAAAGTAATACTTAACTTCCTTAAGAAACTTCTTCTTTTGTTGATAAGTAAGACCCTCAATAAGCACATTGCCCACAAGATAGTTTGCGATATCCGCAAACCAAGGTGTGGCATCCTCTTGGGAAGAGATAGACATGAGCTCCTCTAATGGAAAGGATTCATTGATTTCTTGGTGTGGTAAATCTCCTTGAAAAGGATGCTCAAGTCTACTCAAGTGATCCGCCGCTAAATTCTCGGCCCCTTTCTTATCACGAATCTCTATCTTAAATTCTTGAAGCAACAAAACCCATCTCAAAAGCCTAGGCTTAGCATCTTGTTTGGTCATAAGATACTTGAGAGCGGAATGATCCGTATACACTATGGTTTTGGAAAGCACAAGATATGGTCTAAACTTCTCAAAAGCATATACTATAGCAAGCAACTCTTTTTCCGTGGTAGTGTAATGAAGTTGTGCACCGGTCATAGTTTTACTCGCATAGTGTATAGGTTGAAAATGCTTATTAACTCTTTGTCCTAAGACGGCCCCCACCGCATAATTACTAGCGTCACACATAAGCTCAAAAGGTAATTCCCAATTTGGAGAAACCAAAACGGGAGCCATAGTCAATTTTTCCTTAAGAGTCTCAAAGGAGTCTAAACAATCTTGGTTAAAAATGAAAGGAGCCTCTTTCTCCAAGAGGTGAGTCATCGGTCTAGCTATCTTAGAAAAATCTTGTATAAAGCGCCTATAAAATCCCGCATGACCTAAGAAACTCCTCACACCTTTAACCGAGGTGGGTGGGGGAAGCTTAGCAATCACATCAATTTTAGCTCGATCAACTTCTAATCCCTTGTTGGATATCTTGTGTCCTAAAACAATCCCCTCGTTCACCATAAAGTGACATTTCTCCCAATTAAGCACCAAACGTGTTTCCTCACAACGCTTAAGCATCCTTTCAAGATTGGTGAGACATGAGCTAAATGAATTTCCAAAGACGGAAAAGTCATCCATAAAAACCTCCATGGTTTGCTCTATCATGTCATGGAAAATCGCCATCATGCACCTTTGAAACGTCCCCGGTGCATTACATAAGCCAAAAGGCATCCTCTTATAAGCAAATGTACCGTAAGGACAAGTGAATGTGGTCTTTTCTTGATCCTTAGGGTCAATGGGTATTTGGAAATAACCCGAAAAGCCATCAAGAAAACAATAGTACTCATTTCCCGCTAAGCGTTCAAGCATTTGATCCATAAAGGGAAGCGGGAAATGGTCTTTCCTAGTTGCCTCATTGAGTTTTCTATAATCAATGCAAACTCTCCAACCGGTCACAAGTCTCGTGGGAATAAGCTCATTGTTCTCATTAGGCACCACGGTGATTCCACCCTTCTTTGGAACACAATGAACCGGGCTAACCCATGGAGAGTCGGAAATGGGGTAAATCATACCCGCATCTAAGAGTTTAATCACTTCCTTCTTAATAACCTCATGGATTTTTGGGTTAACTCTCCTTTGGTTTTGAATGGCGGGTTTATAGTCATCCCCCATAAGGATTTTGTGTGTACAAAAATGTGGATCAATTCCCCTTATGTCGGATATTTTCCATGCTAAGGCTTTCTTGTGTTTCTTAAGAACTTCAATAAGTTGCTCCTTCTCATCCTCTTTCAACTCTTTAGCAATGATCACCGGTGATTGGTCTTTGCCCTCTAAGAAAGCATACTCTAAGTGGGATGGAAGGTCCTTAAGTTCAATAGGAGGTGGACTCTCTATGGAAGGTTTTACTATGGAAGGTTCCTCAATGGTAATCTCTTGTGGAATAGGAGAAGGAATAGGGTCCTCATTGAGCAACTTTTGGATTGTAAGAATATCTTCTTCCCAATTGATGGGAGAATCATCATCACCAAGAAAGTTTGACTCAAATTCCTCCAAGAGGAAATCTCTCTCTCCAAAAGGTGTTAAAGAGGGAACAATTGAGGCCACGGTTTCAACATGGGGCATCTCATCACTAGTACTCTTACAAGCATCATGAAAGTGTTCATTACACACTTCATCTAGCACATCAGCAATGTTAATAGTCTCACAAGGTCTAGACTCCTTAACCTCTTTCCTATCACAATCTTTCCCTAACTTAAACACCACTCTCTCATCTTCTACTCTCATAATTAATTCTCCTTCCGCCACATCTATCAAGGTACGACCCGTTCTCAAAAACGGTCTACCAACAATCAAAGGCACTCTAGGATCCATGTCATAATCAACCACTACAAAGTCGGCCGGAAAGGTAAACTTATCCACACTTACAAACACATCTTCCGCTATACCTACGGGGTGAGCTATGGTTCGGTTGGCTAGTTCAAGAGTCATCCTAGTGGGAGTGAGCTCGGGAAGAGATAGTTGTTTCCAAACCGATAAAGGCACGAGGTTTATGCTCGCCCCTAGATCCGCCAAAGCCATGCAATTTTCAACACCGGGAAAATTACAAGGTATCAAGAAGCGCCCCGGATCTCCAAGTTTTGTTGGTAAGGTTTTAAGTAACACCGCGGAACAATTTTCATTAAGGGATGTGTTGGGCAAATCAACCAATTTTTCTTTGTTTGAGAGCAAATCCTTGAACATCTTAGCAAACTTTAGCATATAAGCAAGAGCTTCCGCAAAGGATATATTGATGTTGAGTTGCTTGAACATCCTTAAGAAATTGCAGACTTGGATGTCATCCTTGTTCTTTAACTTTTCCTTTTTCAACCTTGAAGGATATGGAAGAGTAGGTTTTGGTGTAGGTGGAATAGGTGTTGTAGTGGAAGATTTGTCTTTGTTAGCTTCTTCATTGGGAAGTGTAGAAGGTAAAGGAGAAGTATGAGGAGGTTGAGAAGATGTGTTTGAGTGAATAGGAGCATTTTGAGGAGGTGAAGTAGAAGTAGAAGGCTTGTCACAAGTAGGAGCACAAGTGGGTTGAACAATAGTAGGTTTAGGAGGTAAAGGATCCTTTGTTGTTGTTCCACTCCTTGTTGTAATGGCATTGACATTGGCCCTTGGATTTGTTTGTGTGTTGGAAGGTAAAGCCCCTTGTGGTCTTTGATTTAATGCCATTAAAACCTTATTCATTTGGTCATTCATTTTCTTCTCCATAGCTTGAAACTTCCTTTCATTCTCTTGATTCATTTTTTGCAAGAAATCCATTGTGTGATAATCTTGTGGCACATAACCTTGAAAACCTTGAAGTTGGAAAGGTAAAGGTTGGGCATTAAATCCTTGATTTGGTGGATAAAAGGTATTTGCTTGAGGTTGAAATTGATTGGGTGCCTTGTAGTTATTTCCTTGGTAAGGTGGTCTTTGCCCTTGATTCCTTGGTAAAATTTGAGGTGGATTTTGTTGAATTTGGGTGGGTGGTTGGGGTGGGAATCCGGGTGGAGTAAGGTAATTTTGGGATTTGTAAGAAAGGTTATTTGTATTGATATTAGGCTTGAAGTGTTCACGATGTTCCTCTTGGTAAGCATAGCATTCCCCTTGATAGACTTGCACCTTATCACATTGTTCATAAGAATGGGGACCTCCACAAGTAACACAAGAAAGGGCAATGGCATTCACATTATTTGAAGAATTGTTCAATGAAACGGTCTTAAGGGCTTGAACTATCTCTTGAGTCATTTCTTGTTGTCCTTGTTTGACTTGTTGAAGGATCTCTTGGTGATATTTAAGGAATTGGTTATCATAAGGTGTTTGAGAAGTGTTTTGGATAACATGAACCCTTTCTTCAAATTGATTGTTTGTTTGAACCATCGCTTTAGTCTCAATGATGTCCAAAGCCTCTTGGTAGGTTTTAAGAAGAATATTCCCTCCCGCGGAAGCATTGAGTGAATCTTGGTGGTGAGATTTAAGGCCATTATAGAAGATATTGATTTGGTGAACATGATCCAATCCATGATTAGGGCATCTCCTCAATAACTCACTATACTCTTCCCAAGCATCACTAAAGGATTGACTAGGTTTTTGTTGAAAGCCTATAATTAAAGTCCTCAAAGCCATAGTCTTATGTGGAGGAAAGAACTTGTTCAAAAACTTAGTGGTGAAACCATCCCATGTGGTGATACTATCGGGTGGTTGGGTGTCTAACCAATGCTTAGCGAGTCCCTCTAGGGAAAATGACACTAACATCATCCTAATAACCTCATGTGGAACTCCATTATGCTTAATGGTGTTGCAAAGAGAAAGGAATCTCTTAAGGTGAGCATGAGGATCCTCATTCTTGTTACCAAAGAAAGGTGATTGTGAAACCATAGTGATCATAGATGTATGTAGCTCAAATGTGTTTGCGGGAAAGTCGGGAATCTTAATAGCACTAGCATATCCATGAATATTGGTTTGCATACGTTCCAACAAAGAGCGATTATCAATAGCCATGGCTTCTTGTGGTGAAGGAGTCAAAGCACGATTCTCGTGATCGGCTTGATGGACGGTGGTGGTCTTACTCTTTCTCTTTTTCTTCCTTTTCGGAGGAAGAGGTTGTACACCAATCGGTATTTGTGCATGCCCGCGAGTGAGCATGCAACTCAATACGAGGAATAAGAGAGAAGCTCTCGTGTGACTTTGAAGAGAAATGGATTATCCTCTTCGAGTTTCAATATTAAATATCCAAAAGAAAATAACAATATACGTATGTACTACTTGGGTGCAAGACCCCCAATGAAGCCTTCCTTCTTAGAATACTTACAAGTGAACGGGGGGTTAGATGGCGCGAAGCACTTAAGTACCTATTGACCCTTAGATGGCATTTTATAGCACATCGCCTTTCTATTCACTTAAATGTTCGTATTCTTCGAATTGTTGCTTATTGAGAGTATTTATCTATTCTTGCTTTATTTTGTTTGATCGATACACGTGTCAAGGACCGGAACCCCCCTCAACACGGTGTATTGCCTCGGCAATACTTATGGAAGATATGTAGATTGGTTGTTCTTATACGTATACGTATTTACTTATAATAATATATGGAAAATATTTTTGTATTTATGAATTTTTTAAGGGAAAATACTATATGTACATAAAAACCGAGAGAATCCAATAATATATATTTTTGGGTGCAATCTCTTAGGAAAAAGATTGCTTTTTGGATTTTTTAATTTTTTTTAGTCAATTCTTTAGGAAAAGAATTGTTTTGTTAATTTTTTAGTTTTTATATATTTTTATATTTTTGATTTTTTATTTGTTTTTGATTTATGATACGTAAAAATAACGTTCACAAGGTGAACGGATCCCAAAAGCCAATGAAAACCGTCAATCGATAGTCTCTCGTAAAGTCAAAGAACCGGCAGCGACACCATTTGAAAATGTGTATAATGCAGTTCGTTTTTCTCAGTTTTTGCTAATTGGAAGTCCAATCAATATCGGGTTTTTAACTGTTTTTGGTTGTTAATCTTTTTTGGATATTCTATTTGCTAATTCAACAAAGCCTTGTAAAACTGAAAAATATTACCTACTTATATGTAAAACAGAGTGCAATTACCAAATTTTATTCAAGTAATATTCAAAATGTAAAATTTAACACTACAAGGACTGAAAATGTAAATTCTAGGAAATATAAATGCTTGAAATGAAAATTCTAACAAGTCTAAGGACTGAAAATGTAAATCAGCAAACTAAAAGGATCAAAAATGTGAAACTTGTAACAAACTAACCAAAATGTAACCAATTACCAAACTTGCTAACTGATTTTAAACTAACTCAAAACTGCAAGGACTTATGTGTGAAAACCCTAAAAAGATGGAATATTAGCCATGATTAGAAACTGCTCAAAACATCAAGGACCAAAATGCAATTTTAAAAACTTTATAAGCCAAAAACGGGTTTGAGAACAAATAAGCTCTTTTGAGCTTATTACTGCACCAAATTCAATGAGACCAATTGCAAAAGACTCTAAATTCAAAATAAGCTATGTCTGTAAAAGGATTTTTACTGAAAGTTCAAAATAAGCAAATAAGCACTTCAAGATAAGCCCAAAATAAGCTATAGAACAAAACCAGACAAGCACAACTTGATTTTCTTGCCAAAACTGATTAAGCAGCTCAAATGATGAACGGGAAATCAAACTAGAACGAATTTCATCAAGAAATAAGCTAGAAATCTGAATTAAACTAAATTGTGCTTATCGTTGACCAGGCGTTGACAAAACCTTTTTGTCAAAAAGCTGAAACTTTCAGAAATTATGTAACATCATATTCTAAGTGGATTTGTGCAATAAAATGGCTAGGTTAATGAAGCAAATCAAGAGATCTAAAAATTCAGTTTCAAGTTACAGAAACATGTCTTATCTCAGCTTTTCATGATTTTGCTTATTTCTCTTTGCTTATTAAAGACTGTGTAAAAAAACTTTTGGAATCTGAAACTTTATGATGTGAACTACAATTGAGGACAAGTATGGTGCAATTTCATCAACAAACAATCAAATGCCAGCCAAAAGAAAATGAGAACTTTTTGAGAGCTAAACTGACTAAAATGAGACCCAAACTTTTTATAGCCAATTGCCTTTTTGACCAGTTATTTGACTTGAAACTTACTCAAAATGCTTTAATATGACCTACAAATTAGTAATGAACATCTACTTTCCAAAATCCAACACTTGAAAACTCTTAATCAACTAGTACCAAACACTCATTTTACTGAGATTTGAGAAAATTTCCAAAGACTTTTAAAAAGCTGGATTAGCTGAATGAAATTCTTTATCAATCCAAACTAAAGACTCAAAATGAGATAGTTTTAAACTGCAAGCAAGCACTAAGAACAACAATTACTCTATTAAGGTGCAAGTACTAAGATCTGACTGAATTAAGCTAATACTAGAAAATGATCCAAAATCTATAAGCAGGTAAACAAGAATTAAGCTACAAGTAAGTAAACTATCAATCAATCAGCCAACTAAACAACTTTGATCATGCATTCAACAAGATTTACACTAGGAAATGTAGCATGCATTTGACAAATTTAGGTGAACCAAAATCAGAACTTCAAAACCTTTTGTAGTAATCCATTAGGAAGAAGAGGAGTGCTGAACTCTCTTAACCTAGTGATAACCACCACCTTATCACTAGCTCAATCAATCAACTATCAAAAACAGCTACACATCTACTAAGATCATCATTCTGGCTTGAAAACTTCAAAAAGGCTAAGCTTGAACTAAAATCACCACAACAGCTACAAATCTCCTTCAAAGTTAGTTATGATCATTCAATGATCATAACAAACTCAATTCAGCAACACAATGATCAAATAAGAGCAAGGTATGAACAGTAGGATGAATATGAGATTTGGCGGGAAAATGAGAATTCAAATTTCATTAATGGAAATTGGTTACAAAGTTGTTGTAAAGCTGCTAACTAACTAACTAACTCAAGAGTTTGTCAGACTCTTGAGTAGTTAGGGTAAAAAGGAAGAAAGTTGAAAGGAAAATGTAAAGTGTGTGTTTTTACAATTTTTAACTACTCGTTACAAATGAGGACTAGCAGGCTATTTATAGACATGAAGAGGAAGTTTGTTGGGGATGATGACGTGTTGAGACCAATCCCAGGTCTCCACGTGGCAAGATTCTGCAAAACTGATCTTCCAAGTATGAACACAAATTGGGGCTTTCTTCTTGAGTGAATCTCATGTTAATTGGTGTTTACCATTGTGTTCGTCTCTCCAAAACAAGCACTTTTGATGTTTACAACTTTTCATGAAATTGCCTCTAGCTAAAAAACGATCCTGGAAATATTTTGGTAGCTTGAAGATGATACGTGGCACATTCTGAGTGGTCAAAACAAAGTCACACGGATTGAACTGTAGAGATTTTGTTAATTAATGTGGCGGCTGATAGTGGATATTAATTGCATATAGCTGGCAATCCGTGTGTACTCAATACTAGCTTCTCACTGGCCAAAACTTGTATCACATGGATTGATCTTGAACAACTTTCCAATATTGGCAGTTTCAACCCTTGGACTTTGGCAGATTGCTTTTAAAGGCTTGTAACTTCATTTCTTTGGCCCTTTTAGTCCTTCCAACTTCATCTTTGAGCAGAATTGGTCCTTTGACTTTGTTGACTTGATAGTTGACCAATTTTGACTTTGATCTTGACTTTTTACAATATTTGCACTTTAGTCCTTCAACTTTGGCAATTTGTCAAGATAGGTCCTTGTACTTCAAAGTCTTGTCACTTTTGATCCTTCTTTGTCTTTTTCATCCATTTGAGCTTGATTTTTCCTTGTTTTCTTGAAAATGTATCCTTTTACCTACACAAGTGTACACAAACACAAACATACCACATAATACTGTTTTTGCAAGATAAATTGGTATTTTGCTTCATGTTTTAGGGTTATTTATTGATAAAAGGATATGAGTTTAAGCTCATATCAAATCACCCAAAGCTTCCTCATCCAAGCTTTCAAAGAAACCGAAAATCTCGGTTCGACCCGTTTGGGTTAAGAAGAATGAACCATCTTCGTCCAAACCACCCAAAAACCCTACCTTCTCTCCAATCAAGTATTGGAATGAGACTTATACCATAAACCCCATCACCGGAGCAAAAGAAAATGTTCCACCACCACCACAATCCTTCAATACCCCCTAACTCAATGACCTTTCCACCTTCCCAAACCTCACAAGGCATTGTGAAAACACTCCCAAACCCTTTACCCCACCACCACCAAACCCTAAGTTTGATGCCATACCCTCATCAAACGATTTTGTGTTGCATCATGGATCCTCGTGTGATTGTTGCCGATTTCAACAAATTGAACTTTCTCATGTGTATGAGAAGTTAAATTTTCTTGAATTCCTCCTCACTCGACCTCCTATTCAAGTTTTCGTTCCGGTGGACAAAACTTCGAATGATGCATCGTCGTCTTTTTAGTTTTATTTTATTTTTAGCAATCTTGGAAAACATCACTATTAGACTAGCTTATGCTTAGTGGTTTATTTTCCATATTTATTGCTTTTAGATACTCATACTATGTGTATGACTATCTTCTTTGTTGTATTTTTTTACCTTTATGTTATTCGTGTGCTATCTAATTAGTTCTTTTTTGAGTTGATCTTGGTTAAATTTTTACAATTGCTTATGGGTGATTCCATCAATTCTACAGCTTTAACCCATTGACAAGCTTATCATCTTCATATGATTGAAGTTTGATTTTATCAATTACCTCTTTGGACATACTTAGCAAAATACTTGCTTCTAATTTGAGATTTCTTCTCTTTCTCCCTCTCAAGTTACTTAGTAGGTAGTGATCATATATACATTGGTGTTTCTTTCCTTTCTACTAACCTTTGTGTAGCATGTCATCTTAGCTCACAAACTTGGTGCCCCAAGCAAGGGGGAGCAACCACCAAGGGGGAGCTACTAGAAAAGTTCGATGCACTTCAAAGACTTATGCTAACCTTTTTGCTACGACAAAGGGGGAGAAATGATAGTGATAAACTAGTTAATAATTCCATAGAAATGAGTTTATCGTTTGCCGTAATCAAAAAGGGGGAGATTGTTAATGCAAGTAATGCCTAAAAACATTATTAGTGTTAACTAATCTTTCTTAGTTTTGATCACAACAAACCATACAACACATTTAGTGTAAAACACAAATTGAATTATTTAACTAACACTATCATCAAGGTAATAATCATATCACTAACCTTTCTTAATCATACTTACTGATCATCAAAATGATTATCCTTAAAACTCACTTTTGTTAATAAGACAAAAGACTTTTTAATAAACTTTCTTTTTTAGAAAATGTTTTATTAAAATGGAAAATGAAAATTTGAAAATGGCATATTCCAAATGCTGTTAGAATATCCTCTGAAGGGTTCAAATACCTTAGATATTCCCACCCCACTACAAGACAAAAAAAACGGAGCGGAGTCTAGTGGCGGTACCTTAAGTACCTACGCGGTACCTTAGCGATATGGTACCGCGGGGTGAGATAAGGTACCGCGCACAGTAGCCGTTATAGATCCGTTGTAACTTTGTCTCCTTTAAATAGTGGGTCAAATCTCATTTCCAGCAAGCCTCTTGGACGTTTTTCTCAGCCCTCTTTCTATTTTGTATAGCATAATCATTAGTAAATGATCACTTAAATTGTTAAGGATGTTTACATATGATTATCCTCTTGATCCCCTCCTTTACCATGTCCAATGAGAAGATCACTCACTCACTAGTGTAGTGATAAAGATGAATTTATGAGCTAGTCATATTCATCATGATACCCTTTTTGTTTTAGGTCAATCCAATGTATTTATGAATACTTGGACTAGTTGTGTTCATCCAAGTTATTTGTGGATACTTGGATTTGTTGTGTACATCCATTGCATATGTGTTTGCTTGGATTTGTGTTGTGTAAATCCAAGCTACATGTGTGTACTTGGATATGTCTAGTTGAGTTGTAATAGATTTGATTAGGAGTTCTCACTAAACTATAAAGTGATGTGGTTGTGTCTTGTGAGTTCTCACTAAACTTTAAAGTGATTAGTAGTTGTGTTGTGTGAAGTTCTCACTTAGCTTCAAAGTGAAGAGTCGTGAAGATTGGTTCTAGCTTTCGATTAGAACTCGACATCTAGCCTTGTGTCGTAAAATGGTGAAGTAGGCAACGTCGTGAAGATTGGTTCTACCTTTCGATTAGAACTCGACATCTAGCCTTGTGTCATAAAATGGTGAAGTAGGCAACGTCGTGAAGATTGGTTCTACCTTTCGATTAGAACTCGACATCTAGCCTTGTGTCGTTAAATTGTGAAGTAGGCAACGTCGTGTAGATTGGTCCTAGCTAAAGATTAGGTCTCGACATTTAGCTTAGTGTTGGAAAATAATGTAAGCAACGATGTAAGGTTTTCTCCGCCGAGAAGGGAGCTTGTGGATATAGTGGAAATCTCGAGTAGGTGTACTCGAGGACTGGAGTAGAAACGAGGATAGAGCCTCGTTGTCGAACCATTATAAATCTTGGTATCTTCCCACTAGGTTGTCTCCTTCCTTGCTCTTTACTTATTTCATTATCATTATACTTGCTTATTATTCTTGCTAGTGCATTTCAATTGAACCTAATCATTATGCAACTTAGCTTTAAGTAAAAGATAGTTTTGACACAAACCAAATTGAAAGCAATTTTAATTTGGTCACCAATCGAAGAGAAACTATTCAACCCCCCTTCTAGTTCTACATTGTGTTCATTTATTTTCAAATAGCATGTATCCCCCTCGCGGGTAATAAAACATTTAGTAGCTAGCATGAAAAGCGAGGCTACAGACTCACCTTAGTATAAGAGATCTAGCGAGATGATCGTCGATGAAAGAGGATGCCTTTCAAACACGAGAATCGCTACCTATCAAATAAGGCGCGTTCATTGATAATGACTCGAGAAATAAATAATACATAATAATATCAAACTAAAACTCATAAAATCACAATAAACTCGAGAGAAAACGATACAAATAACTCTATTACACTCTTCTACACATTTACTTTACCATTCTACACTTTCAACAAAATCCGCCGTCACATACTGCATGTACTAGCTTATTTACCCCTTTTAGACTCGTCAAACGTTTATGAAACGACTCGAGAAACTAAATTACTATATATAGAAAGTCCTCCAACAAGTTTATCAAATGAAATTACTTTTAAAGTTCTTTACCCGACTCATCTTCAAACTACAAAATCCGGACAGATTTACGTTAATAATTCATACAACCGTTTTAACTTCTTTAAACGACTCCATTTACAAAACCGACACTTGGATTTGAAAATAAACTCACCCACTACGGTTTACACTTCATTATCAGTATGTGTCTCATTTCAAAACTTCAATTTATAGTCCCCGAGATTTGATCCAAATATCGACAACAACTATATGTAGTGCCGATACTCGTCTCCTGGTACACGAATAATCAAAACATCATAACTTCGCGCTCGTTTGGAGCTAGAAGCTCTACTTTATATCAAATCGAAGCTAATCGAATGCTCTACAACCCTAGGCTATAAGTTAAACCATTATCACAACATAAAATTCCCAAAAATACAGTTTACCTACTGTTGTAAAATACCTTTCAAAAACTTGTATAAAATCATATTTTTACCTCAAACCAACCATAGTTATGATCATCCCATAACCCTAACACTAACATATATCAACTATAACACTTGAATCATCATAACAATCAAAACCTTCAAATCAAAATCAAATTTTTAACAAAACTTTAGCAATAAAACCTTTTGATCATCATAAAAATAACATGCATGATCATAATTCCCACCTACCAACTTGAAAAAAATGAAACTTATTGCATGATAGTTGTGGTATTTACCTCTTTAGGAAAAGGAAGGTAATTAGGGTAAGTAATGAATACGAGATTTAAGAAAACCGTGTACAAATGACCCTAAATGAGTTCGTTCTCAAGGAGGCTTGGTGTGCGTGTAATGAAATGATTAACTTTGTGATTATATTGTTATGAGAAAGAAAATAGAAAGGGGATAAGAAGAGAATGACAGTTATGATGATGATTTACACTAAGAGGAAAGAGTCGTTCACGTAAAACCGTAACAAGCATCAAAATAAAAAATTTACTCTAAAAATTCCTAAAAAATTGCAATAAATCCACTAAAATATTCTAAGGGTTTACAAAAAATCCAAACTTGCTAAAACCTTTTAATTAATTAAATATTAACTTTTTAATGCTAATTAAATCCCTAAAAATCAATATTAACTAATAAAAAGTCTAAATCAAGATCTTAAAGTTTGTAAACCTTTAAAATAACCTAATTAAGCTAAAAAGTATTTTTCAAAATTTTAAAACCACTAAAAACAATTTTTAAACAATTAAAAACTATTAAAAACTTAAAATAATTCTAGAAAATAATTGAAAAACCCTAAAAATATTTGGAAAGTTGTAAAATTCCTAATTAAGTGTCTAGAATCTAGGAAAAATATAAAAACTTAGAAAATCAGAATTTTAATTTTTAATAATAAAATAATATTAAAATATTAATAAAAATCCAAAAATCCTAAAAAGTTGCAAACTAGCTCAATTTAACCTAAATAATACAGAAATGAACTTGAAATTACCTAAATACCCTTAATGGGCCTAGAAAATGGGCTAAACCCAAAACAGACTCCTTAATGGGCCAAATTGAGCCTAAAATGAAAAAGTGGCCCAAATAAGCCCAAAAAGCACTAATTGACTCAAAACTTGATTTTAAACAACTTTTTCCAAATACCCAAAATCTGAAAATGTGAAATAAACAAGCTTATACCAAACAGCTTATTCTTAATGGGCTTTTTGGCCCATTAAGCTATAAGCTAATTCCATAAGCTCAAATTAGACACACAAGCTTCTCTTGACCTAAATAAGACTTCTGTAAAAAGAAATTTGAAATAAGCCAAAGGAATAAGCCTGAAAATGCAAAAAGCAATCTACAGAAAACGACAAAATAGTCGTTTTTGAGTTCTAGGCTATCCCAAGAGCTGATTCAAATTGAAAAAGCTTTTAAATGACTTAAATAAGCTAAATCAACAAATTTTTTTTAAATAAGCCGACTCAATAAGATGGAAAAAGCAAATAAGCACTTATGAAAAAGTCAAATAAGTTGGTTTTCTAGCAAAAAGTCAAAGTCAAAGTCCAATAAGCTCCAGTCTAATCAAATGGGTCAAATAATGAAGATCTATCACAAAAAATAAGTTGTTGCAAGTCTGGATAAGCAAATATGGCTTATTGATAAGCAAACTGAAAATTTGTACTAGCAGGGGCTAGTTTTGGGGGTTGAGCAGTGGAAACTTTTTCCACTACTTGACTTGTTTGACTTTTTGTCTTTAGTGACTTTTTTGGAGATTTAGATTTCACAAAGGCACCCAATTGATCAGTGGATCAAGGGAAGTTAATAACAATCAAAAAATCACAAACACAATCACCCAATTGATACAGTTTAATCAATTAAGTACCAGATATGACACAAACATGAACAAATAAGCAAATTAGGTTCAATAAGCACTTTTAGCAATATTCAGCCAGCCAAACTTAACCAAATGCATACACAAGCTATTATAAATTCAAATGAACAAGTCTAAATAGGTTTCATGTAATTATTCAAAGTTTTAAGCAAGATTGAAGCACCTCAAGTTACTGATGAACACAAACACATGCAGTTTTTACTTTTGCTGATGCACTTGACCAACAAGCCAGATTCAAACCTCCAAATCTATCACATATGTTATAATGACTTTGTTTAAACCACTTTTAGCCCTAAGCATGCATACACCCTAAGTGTTCCCAAGATCCTAGGTCAAAACAGTCAATAACAAAGATTTTATAGCAGATTGTTTGATTTCAAGGGTTAAGTCCAATAACTTGCAGCAAAATACTCTCAAACAAGTATATGACAAATAACAAACACAAACACAAACTTCCAATAACACAATAACACACAATGATTTCAAACAGGTAATCCCAAACACCCCTTTAACTTTTCAAAATCAAAATTTTCAAATCAAAAGTGAGTTTTAAGACCACCCAAGCCCAAATTAACACAATAACAGCTAAGATAAGCAGATTCAAGCAATACTAAGCCACAAAATTCACAAGAACACAAGTCACACACATATATCACCAAAAATCAAGATTTAAGCAGATTTTGGGATTAAGTATGCAAACCTCATGGATGTACATCCACACCCACGAATTTTGAGCTTATGTACTAGCAAGAACAAGTACAAGCTTCCTTAAACAACCCTGCTAAGAATCAACAAAGTTAAGAGCAAAAATAGTAAAATCAAAAAAGTGAAAAGCCTTGATTGATGCAACCTTGTTACCCCACACTTGATTATCCCCAAGTTATAAGCCTCACCACACCTTGATAACACAATATCAGGATGTTATGATCAGCCCTATAGCCCAAGAATTCCAAGGTTTGAACAAGAACTTAGCAAA
Organism: Glebionis coronaria; assembly: GCA_025667525.1. Lineage (NCBI taxonomy): Eukaryota > Viridiplantae > Streptophyta > Magnoliopsida > Asterales > Asteraceae > Glebionis > Glebionis coronaria. Next base: position 355,304,160 of record CM046876.1, read on the forward strand.
ATATCAAGCTTGAAGGAAAATGCAAACTTTTGCACCCTCCTTAAAAACAGGTTTTGAGATTCAAAATTATCAAACTAAGAACAATAATAAGCAGATATAAATGATGACACTTGGTCTTTCTTCAACAAACTTAACATAACTTCATTAATCAGAAAGCAGGATTTACAAGTTTGTGAACAAGGAAAAACCAAAAGCAGCTGAAATGTAAAGAGCTGAGGCCTTTATATAGGACTACAAGGAACTACTAAGTGCATAAAAATGTAACCCTAAGCTTGATGAAGTCCCCAAATTGCCCTTTGCAGATTTTGAAAACTTGAGGGTCATGTGACTCTTCCTTGTTTGTTTGTGGAGCTGGCATGATGTATTTGCATCCAAAGGCTTATAACAAGCTTAAAAAGTAAGCTGCAATCTCAAACATTGGATTGCTGTCCCAATTTTGGCAGTATGCACATCCTTGTAGCAGGGGAATCTTGTGTGGGACAAGGGAGTGAGGTGGCAAGGTATTTTAAGGTTGGGTTATGATTAAAACATCATTAATCATTAATCTGGACAATCTTAGGGTTTAATTGTAAGTAATTAGTAAATCCCCAAATTGTGTTCTTGGTAAATAGTTGCTAGTTTGATCCGGAGTAGGGGTGGTTTTGTTTAAATTTGGTGTTAAGGCGCCAAGATTAATTAATATTAATCTGGTGAGTGGAGGGTGATGTGGAGGTTTGGTGAAGTGTGATTGGAGGAGAGGAGTGAGTGGGACAGGTGGCGTGTGTTGGTTGGTCTAGGTAACAATTGATGTCTCCCCAATTCAGCCCCTCAACTCTTTCTTTCTTGTCTTTTCAGTTTAAAAACCTATCAACGCCCAAATCCTTAATACAACTTTTCCTTTTTCACACTTTTGCCCCAAAATGTTTTGTAAAGTGAATTCAGGGGTATTTCTTGCCAATTTGTGATTTTTGAAGGACTAATTTGGTATTTTCTTCAAGGATAATGGTCTAAACTTGTATGATTGACATTTTGGAGGACTGAAATTGCCAAATCATGTTTGATGAGGGATCATTTTTGCCAAATCTTCAAAGTCAAGGGTCCTTTTGGTAATTTTGATATTTTCAAAGGACCAAACTTGTCATTCTTGTAACTTGGAGTCCTTCTTGGTATGTTTGACTTTGAGGATGATAAATATTGACATTTTAGCTTTGTTGAGGGACTAAAATTGCCAATTCTTCAAAGTGGAGGGCCCTTTTTGCAATATTGACAAACTTTAGGGACCAATCTTGTAATTATGAGGATACAAGGGTATAAAGTGTCAATTATTCCATATTGGAGGACCCTTCTTCATAATTCTTCAAATCTTCAAGGGTTTTTCTTGGGAAAACTTCATTAGGGCTTGGTTCATTGTGCGGCTTCGTTTCTCGTGTTCGTTTTGCATGATTCTTGTGATCTTTTGTCATTTTCTCAATATCCGTACCTAAAATACACAAGAAACAAACACAAGCATATATATGGGTATTTTGATGATATTTAATGCATTTTAAGCCCTATTTGGACGATGAGACTATGTATAAAAGCAGTCTCATCACTCCCCCATACTAAACCATTGTTGTGCCCTCACGCAATGCTAGAAAAAAGTATCGTAGCACCTCCAAAATTCATTTTTATTCACTTTATTGAATGATAAACTAGCTATACTACTACTACTATTACTACTTGCGTTTTAGACATAATGTATGATTTTCATCGCAAAATGGGACGTTTAGGTTCATAGAATAAGAACACGTGAATGCTTCGTTAGAAATAATTTCATCGTCCTCGATTTTCACCCCAATTCCATGCCAAGCGTGCAACGAGATCATTGTCATTATAAGTTAGTAATGCTAAAACTACTCATATGCCCTAATCACGTACTTATCCTCCTAATTTCCTAAGTTGTATCTCTTATATTTTATTTTGTCTTGAATGTTTCACGAGGATACATTGTTTGACTTATGCGATAATAGTGATTTAGGTCTAAAAATAGAGTCCTAACGATGTAACCAAGACCATCAAATCAATAACCCCTCCTAATAGACAACGATGTCAAAACATTAAGTCGACAAGAAGGATCGATAAACACGGTTTTATAACAGTTTTGAACATGAGACTTATTACCAAGACTTTTATACGCCCCTAACGGAAGGGCCTTATTATCTTTGGTTTACCTCCATCTTTTATTCAACTTCGCCATGAAGCTTTTATTATGACTTCGGTCTTGCCTTGCTTTTTATTATCCACCTCATCGGTAGTTTTATTAGCCAAAGACGTATATCCTCACGCTAAGGTGAATTTTGGATCTTTAAAGCTTCAAAGATTAAGGCTTGATTCACTTTCAATTTTGCATAGATTTTTCGGCCTTGTGGGGCTTTCAAATTGTTAGCTTGATTTAGGTAAGCACTTGAAATCTTATTATTGGGTGAAGCTTTTGATTATTTGGGTGCCAATACTTCAAAACCGTGACGCTGGCGATACCTTAATGTCTTCCCAATTTAATTACACGGAAGCTACTAGAAAAGACTAGAAACCCAACAATCCTAACTAAACCGCTAAGTCAATATTTATTAAGAAAAAAATATTTACATGCGAAGGGAGAATAAGCAAACAACGAGAACACATCAGTTTTTGAAAGAACACGAGTACTCTACGTTTAGCATAGTAACTTATAATTAACCCTATCATTTCTCGTTCTCATTTAAGAGACTTAGCCTAATGTGAAGTTAAGGAATCAAAGCTAAGTGCTCAACACGCACGGTCGAGTCAAAAATTACTCTTATTCTCGCCATCGGAAAACCTACATTCGTGTCTTCAAACACTTATAAAACATGAGAAAATTTTAAAATTTTGCCATTTTTAGCCTTATTTTGCAACAATACGATAAACAAAAAGATAAACTTTGGAAAGCGTGAAGGTTTGGCAAGGCAAGTATCTATTCACCCCACCATACTAAAGTTAAACATTGTCCTCAATGTTTCGAGTCTAGGGGTGCAAACACCCCCATACTAGAGACGTAGTCGAATGCCTAATCTAGCACGAAAAGGGTGTAACCGTTAAATTTAAAGCCGTATATGAAGTGTGCTAAAAACCTAAGGTTAGAACATCAAAGGATATATCATGGATATTGAGAAAGTCTTCAAAGCAAACGATCGAGTGCTCCCATAAAAGGAACACGAGAGGCTCTAATCGTGAAGATCATGATCATCTAAAGTCCACAATTCACAAACAACCACGGAACAAAGGTTGGAAGGGCACAAATCCCCACACGCTACTACATTAGAAAGCGATAATATGTACATAGGATAAGCATGGGACTCCCCCACGAGGCACCTCGTTTTTGATTACCGAGTCATGAGCTCGACTCGATCCCCTCAATACTAATTATCATTGGGGAAGGTCACTTGGTCGAGGTAGTTCAAGGATGGAACTTCCCCGCCTAAGTAGTGCTTCAACCTATGTCCATTCACCTTGAAATTGGGGCCATCATTTTGAGCTAGCTCGATGGTCCCATATGGAAAAACTTGAGTCACGGTGAATGGACCGGACCAACGGGATTTTAACTTACCGGAAAAGATTTTCAAACGAGAATTAAAAAGCAAAACTTGATCCCCAATGTTAAAAACCCGGTTTTTAATTTTAGAATCATGCAACTTTTTAGTCTTTTCTTTATAAATCAATGAATTTTCATAAGCAATGTCCCTCAATTCATCCAATTCATTTAATTGCATTTTCCGGTGTTTTCCCGCGGTCTCCATGTCATCATTACAACGCTTTAGGGCCCAATAAGCCTTGTGTTCTAATTCAATTGGCAAATGACAATTTTTCCCATACACAAGCTTATAGGGAGTGCACCCAATGGGTGTTTTATGAGCGGTCCTAAAGGCCCATAAAGCATCGTCCAACTTATCCGACCAAGATTGTCGGTTTTCCCCAACAGATCTCTCCAAGATCCTCTTCAAAGCTCGGTTTGAAACCTCGACTTGCCCACTCGTTTGTGGGTGATAAGCCGTAGAAAGCCGATGTGTAACCCCATATTTCCTTAGGACCCTTTCGAATTGGTCGTTACAAAAATGGGTTCCATGATCGCTTATGATCGTACGAGGGGTTCCAAACCGAGAAAACAAGCTTTTCAAAAACTTGACTACTACATGAGCATCATTGGTGGGCAAAGCCTTAGCTTCCACCCACTTAGATAGGTAGTCAACCGCAACGAGGATGTACTTATTACCACGAGATGATGGGAACGACCCCATAAAGTCTATACCCCAAACGTCAAAGATCTCACACACTTGGATGATATTTTGTGGCATTTCAACTTTTTGTGAGGCTTTTCCTTGTCGTTGGCATGAGTCACATGACTTCACAAGATCTTATGCATCTCGTTAAATAGTAGGCCAAAAGAAGCCGGCATCAAACACCTTCTTAGCCGTGAGATTAGCACCGTGGTGACCACCCATGGGTCCCTCATGACAAGCTCTAAGGATATTAGAAGCTTCGGTGCCAAGTAAACAACGTCGTATGATTTGATCCGCACAAGTTCGAAACAATTAAGGGTCGTTCCAAAAGTAGAACTTGACGTCACGAAAGAATTTCCGTTTTTCTTGAGTCGTCATACCTTGATGATGAAGTTGCCCGCATGGTAATTTGCAAAGTCCACAAACCATGGGGTGGAAGAATCAAGCTTAGAATTCACTACACCAAGTGTCTCGAGCGGAAATGTTTCGGTGATTTCCTTGGGCTCGTAAACACTTTGGTGAGGATCTTCCAAACGAGAAAGATGATCGGCCGCTAGATTCTCGGCTCCTTTTTTGTCAACAATTTTGTGATCAAATTCTTGAAGGAGGAGAATCCAACGAAGTAATCTCGGCTTAGCATCTTGTTTAGCCATAAGATACTTGATAGCCGAATGATCCGTATACACTATGCATTTCGTCAAGACGAGATAAGGTCGAAATTTCTCAAATGCATACACCACGGCAAGGAACTCCTTCTCCGTTGTAGTGTATTTAAGTTGAGCCTCGGTCATCGTCTTGCTAGCATAGTGAATAGGCAAGAAGTGCTTTTCATGACGTTGCCCCAATACGGCCCCAATGGCGTAATCACTAGCATCACACATGAGCTCAAAGGGGAGGTTCCAATTGGGAGAAACAAGAATAGGAGCTTCGGTAAGTTTCCTCTTAAGGATTTCAAAGGCTCGTACACAATCTTCGTCAAAGACAAAACGTGCCTCTTTTTCAAGAAGATGTGTGATAGGTCGAGAGATCATTGAAAAATCCTTGATGAATCGATGATAAAAGCCCGCGTGGCCTAGGAAACTCCTAACTCCCTTAACGGTTTTGGGATGAGGTAATTTGGCGATGACGTCTACCTTAGCTTGATCTACCTCAATCCACGCTTTCGAGACCTTGTGCCCTAAGACGATTCCACTTTTAACCATAAAATGACATTTTTCCCAATTGAGCACAAGGTTGGTTTCCTCACAACGTTTCAACATTCTCTCAAGATTCGACAAACACGAAGTGAACGTATTACCAAACACGGAAAAGTCATCCATGAAGACTTCCATCGTCTTCTCGATCATATCATGAAAAATAGCCATCATGCACCTTTGAAAGGTTCCCGGTGCATTACAAAGTCCGAATGGCATTCTACGATAGGCAAACGTTCCATATGGACACGTAAACGTAGTTTTTTCTTGATCACGAGGATCGATGGGGATTTGGAATAACCAGAAAAACTATCTAAAAATTAATAGAAATCATTTCCCGCAAGACGCCCCAACATTTGGTCCACGAAGGGCAAGGGAAAATGGTCTTTTCGAGTGGCTTCATTCAACTTACGATAGTCAATGCACACTCTCCATCCGGTCATGAGTCTAGTGGGAATTAACTCGTTGGCATCGTTTGGCACAACGGTCATTCCTCCCTTCTTAGGGACACAATGAATAGGACTCACCCAAGGGCTATCGGAAATAGGGTAAATCATTCCCGCGTCAAGGAGTTTATGGACTTCCTATTTGATGACGTCGTGAATTTTGGGGTTCACCCTCCTTTGGCATTGGATTGCGGGTTTGTAATCCTCCTCCATTAAGATTTTGTGGGTACAAAATTTGGGATCGATCCCCTTAATATCGGATAACTTCCACGCAATTGCCCCTTTGTGATCCTTTAGAACATCGACAAGTGCGGTTTTTTCATCATCCGAATGTTCCTTCACAATAATAACCGGCAACTTGTCGCCCTCCTCCAAATACACATATTCGTGATGAGGAGGTAAATCTTTCAACTCGAGGATAGGTGGTTCCTCAATCGAAGATTTGGGCTCGATACTCATAACCTCCTTGGGTGGAGGAAATGGGAAATCGTTGAGAAAATCCTTGATAATCGAGAAGTCCTCATCGTTGTCGAGGTCTTCGTTACAAGTACGTGGAACATCGAATTCTTCCAACGTAAAACCACTACCTTCAAATGGAGTGAAGGTTGGTGTCGAGTTATCAAGGATAGGATCTAACATAGTGGGGTTGCCACCATTTTCATCATCACCAAAACCTAGAACTTCTTGTGAAAATTCCTCGCAAACCACGTCAATCATATCAACGAGGTTTATGGTTGCAACGGAATAAACATGAGAAATTTGAGAGTTTTGAGTTGCGTTTATAACAAGTTCCTCGTCGTTAAAACGTAAGGTGATCTTTCTAGCATGAACATCGATCAAAGCCATAGACGTATCTAAAAACGAACGACCTAAAATGAGAGGAACTTGAGGATCCGTGGGAATATCGACTACGATAAAGTCTACCGGATAATATAACTTTCCCACTTTCACAAAAACGTCTTCCGCCAATCCACATGCGGGAATTGTGGAATGGTCGGCCAACTCGATAGACATTAGTGAAGGAGTAAGATTAGGAAGATTGAGCGACTTGAAGATTGCAAGTGGCATCAAGTTAATGCTAGCACCAAGATCGGCCAAGGCAAAGCATTCTTCCATATCTTGGATTGCACAAGGGATCAAAAATTTACCGGGATCACCGACTTTTTGAGGTATGCGATTAAGATAAACCGACGAACAACTAGACAATTGGTGCAATTTCTCCTTGTTGTTCAACATACTCTTAAAGTTAGCGGCAAATCGAGGCATCATGACCAAAGCATCGGAGAAACTCACATTAAAGTGCAAATCACGAAACATTTTCATAAAAAGCTCAAATTGGTAATTGTCGCGCTCTTGACGTTGCTCCTTTCTAAGTCTCGATGGATAGGGCAAAGGTGGTGTGGGTTAAGGCATAGGCATAGCCTTTGGAATCTCGGGTTCCAATGTTGGTAATGGGTCAACCGTAGGTGTGGCATGAGCGGTACTTCGTGGGATTGGAACATGCTCCTTTTGGACCACCACCTCGGGTTCTTCCTCAATTGCTTCCTCCGTAGGAACAATTGGTTGAGGAGTCGGTTCCTTAAGTGTCTTACCACTACGTGTGGTAATCACTTTCATCTCACCTTTAGGGTTTGATACGTTGTTGCTAGGAAGACTACTCGAAGACGGTTTGCACATAATTGCCTCAAACATAGATGAGACTTTATCTTCAAACATGGATTGCCTCTTATCGGCTTTAATCATTTCTTGTTTTATCTCATGTTGCCCTTGTTCCATTTTTTGTTGGTTTTGTTGTAACCTAGTTACATTCCCTTCCATCTTGTTGGTATGGATCTTAAGTTCATTTGCTAACTCATTTTTCAACTCTTTCTTCAAGTCGGTTTTAAACTCGGATCTTAGGCTAATGATTTCTCTTTGAATGTTGTCAAACCTAGCATCGTTTCCATTAGCGTATTCAACAAATTCATTTGGAAGATCTTTCAACGTTTGCAAACTTTTGTTGTTGTTTTGAAAATCATTTTGATTTTTGTTTGAAACTTGATTATTAGCCCCTTGATTACCATAGTTTCCCTTGTTGTAATTGTTTTTGAAACCAACTTGATTGTTGCGATAGTTGTTGTTAGCATTTTGATTTTAACCAAAACCCGGTGGAGTTAATTGATTAGAGCGGGTAACTTGACCGTTTTGGTTATAAGTTCCCGTGGCCGCATAGGCACTCGAAGTGTTACCACCGTTGGTAATGCATTCAGAGAAATCATGACCTCCACCACAATACATGCATGAAACCTCAACCGCTTTAGCCGTAGCGGGAGCACTTGGTTCTCCAACTTTGAACTCAATCAAAAGACCTTTAAGCTTATCAAAGATTTTGTTTTCCAAGTTCGCCTCAATTTGGCAAGCATCGATGGTAGTAGACAAAGAAGGTGAAGTCGAAGACGAAGCCTTACGAACACTAGACGTGCTACGAGGACTATACACCTTAGATCTATTCTCAATTATCACCAAAGCTTCCTCAACCGTTTTACACAAAAAGTTACCACCTGCGGCGGCATTAAGATAATCCCTTTCATGATCATTAAGTCCATTGTAAAACGTGTCAATTTGATGCAAATCGGAAAAACCGTGATGAGGACATTCATGTAACATTTCCTTAAACCTATTCCAAGCCGTTGAAAAACTTTCATTAAACTCTTGTGAAAATTTTGAAATCTCGTTTTTCAAATGCGTAGTCTTAGAGGGCGAAAAAAATTGGTTCACAAACTTAGACACGAGATCCTTCCACGTCAATATAGAATTGGGTGGCTCTTTCTCCAACCAAATTTTAGCGGGCCCCGCTAGAGAATACAAAAAAAAGCATCATCTTAATCGAGTCATTAGAGACATCCTTAAAGTTGCAAGTGGCGGTAAGACGATTGAATTGGCGGATATGGTTGTGTGGATTGTCCTTCTCATCACCACGGAATTTGTTGTTTTGGATCATCGACAACAAACCCGTCTTCACCTCAAAATTCTCCGCAAGGATAGCGGGAATAAAAATAGCCTCTCCATAACCCTCGCTGGGTGCTTGAAGTAACTCCATCATAGTTCGATTCGCCATGGTTGGTGCTTCTCTTACAATGGGTTCGTCAATAGGAGACTCCTCACTAGAAAGATTAGGAGTGGGAGTTTTGTTCTTTCGTTTACGTGCACGTCTTGCTTGATTACGAGTTAGCATAAACGTCACGTACAACGAGGGGATGAGCAAAGAAGATTCTTTTTGGTGTTTTGTATTTTTCAATTTTTTGTGGTTTTTGATTGTATTAACCTTTTTGGATTTTGGTGAATGTATTAGGTAGACCAAAATCTACAAATCTCCTCCTTAATCAAATCTCTTGATTAAAGAAGCCTCAAGGAATGAAAACGATCACGTGAAGTGAACGCCTTCGATGACTTTAGAACGTTGGTGGAACACCAAAACGTTCAAGAGGGTTTAATCAAATGAAACCAAGAAAATATATATGATACTTAATAATACTTTGGGCGGCAAAACCCTCGATTAGCTCTCAAAATCAAATACTCACAAGAAAGCGGGAAACGAGGCGGCGCGAAGCACTTAAGAGCCTTTTTCCTTAGGATATATTTTATAATATCCGCCTTATACTCACCTTATAGTTTGTATTTTTCAAAATTGAGCTTCACGAAAGTATTTATCTATTTTTGCCTTTTTCTTTGGTTTGAGATTCGAATACAATGATGGGGTAATGACCTCCCAAGTCAAGGTTGTGATTTCTCACGTATTTGGAGTACTTGTGAATTTCTTGTTCTACGTATACAATATAGTAATAGTATTCACACAAAAAACGAAAACCGATAATACGTATTAGTAGAGTGCTACTAATACAAATATTATTATGGTTAGTATATAAAAACAACAATTTCCAAATCAAAACACAACATGCCTCCCCGGCAGCGGCGCCAAAATGATAGTTGTGGTATTTACCCCTTTAGGAAAAGGAAGGTAATTAGGGTAAGTAATGAATACGGCGATTTTAGAAAACCGTGTACAAATGACCCTAAAATGAGTTCGTTCTCAAGGAGGCTTGGTGTGCGTGTAATGAAATGATTAACTTTGTGATTATATTGTTATGAGAAAGAAAATAGAAAGGGGATAAGAAGAAAATGACGGTTATGATGACGATTTACACTAAGACGAAAGAGTCGTTCACGTAAAACCGTAAAAAGCACCAAAATTAAAAAATTACTCTAAAAATTCCTAAAAAATTGCAATAAATCAACTAAAATATTCTAAGGGTTTACAAAAAATCCAAACTTGCTAAAACCTTTTAATTAATTAACTATTAACTTTTTAATGCTAATTAAAGCCCTAAAAATCAATATTAACTAATAAAAAGTCTAAATCAAGATCTTAAAGTTTGTAAACCTTTAAAATAACCTAATTAAGCTAAAAAGTATTTTTCAAAATTTTAAAACCACTAAAAACTATTTTTAAACAATTAAAAACTATTAAAAACTATAAAAACTTAAAATAATTCTAGAAAATAATTGAAAAACCCTAAAAATATTTGGAAAGTTGTAAAATTCCTAATTAAGTGTCTAGAATCTAGGAAAAATATAAAAACTTAGAAAATCAGAATTTTAATTTTTAATAATAAAATAACACATAAATATTAATAAAAATCCAAAAATCCTAAAAAGTTGCAAACTAGCTCAATTTAACCTAAATAATACAGAAATGAACTTGAAATTACCTAAATACCCTTAATGGGCCTAGAAAATGGGCTAAACCCAAAACAGACTCCTTAATGGGCCAAATTGAGCCCAAAATGAAAAAGTGGCCCAAATAAGCCCAAAAAGCACTAATTGACTCAAAATTTGATTTTAAACAACTTTTTCCAAAGACCCAAAAGCTGAAAATGTGAAATAAACAAGCTTATACCAAACAGCTTATTCTTAATGGGCTTTTTGGCCCATTAAGCTATAAGCTAATGCCATAAGCTCAAATTAGACACACAAGCTTCTCTTGACCTAAATAAGACTTCTGTAAAAAGAAATTTGAAATAAGCCAAAGGAATAAGCCTGAAAATGCAAAAAGCAATCTACAGAAAACGACAAAATAGTCGTTTTTGAGTTCTAGGCTATCCTAAGAGCTGATTCAAATTGCAAAAGGTTTTAAATGACTTAAATAAGCTAAATCAACAAAAAGTTTTTAAATAAGCTGACTCAATAAAATGGAAAGAGCAAATAAACACTTATGAAAAAGTCAAATAAGTTGGTTTTCTAGCAAAAAGTCAAAGTCAAAGTCCAATAAGCTCCAGTCTAATCAAATGGGTCAAATAATGAAGATCTATCACAAAAAAAAGTTGTTGCATGTCTGGATAAGCAAATATGGCTTATTGATAAGCAAACTGAAAATTTGTACTAGCAGGGGCTAGTTTTAGGTGTTGAGCAGTGGAAACTTTTTCCACTGCTTGACTTGTTTGACTTTTTGTTTTTAGTGATTTTTTTGGAGATTCAGATTTCACAAAGGCACCCAATTAATCAGTGGATCAAGAGGAGTCAATAAAAATCAAAAAATCACAAACACAATCACCCAATTGATACAGTTTAATCAATTAAGTACCAGATATGAAACAGACATGAACAAATAAGCAGATTAGGTTCAATAAGCACTTTTAGCAATATTCAGCCAGCCAAACATTACCAAATGCATAAACAAGCAATTATAAACTCAAATGAACAAGTCTAAACAGGTTTCATGTAATGATTCAAAGTTTTAAGCAAGGTTCAAGCACCTCAAGTTACTGATGAACACAAACACATGCAGTTTTTACTTTTGCTGATGCACTTGACCAACAAGCCAAATTTAAACCTCCAAATCTATCACATATGTTATAATGACTTTGTTTAAACCACTTTTAGCCCTAAGCATGCATACACCCTAAGTGTTCCCAAGATCCTAGGTCAAAACAGTCAATAACAAAGATTTTATAGCAGATTGTTTGATTTCAAGGGTTAAGTCCAATAACTTGCAGCAAAATACTCTCAAACAAGTGTATGACAGATAACAAACACAAACACAAACTTCCAATAACACAATAACACAATAACACACAATGATTTCAAACAGGTAATCCCAAACACCCCTTTAACTTTTCAAAATCAAAATTTTCAAATCAAAAGTGAGTTTTAAGACCACCCAAGCCCAAATTAACACAATAACAACTAAGATAAGCAGATTCAAGCAATACTAAGCCACAAAATTCATAAGAACACAAGTCACACACAAATATCACCAAAAATAAAGATTTAAGCAGATTTTGGGATTAAGTATGCAAACCTCATGGATGTACATCCACACCCACGAATTTTGAGCTTATGTACTAGCAAGAACAAGTATGAGCTTCCTTAAACAACCCTGCTAAGAATCAACAAAGTTAAGAGCAAAAATAGTAAAATCAGAAAAGTGAAAAGCCTTGATTGATGCAACCTTGTTACCCCACACTTGATTATCCCCAAGTTATAAGCCTCACCACACCTTGATAACACAATATCAGGATGCTATGATCAACCCTATAGCCCAAGAATTCCAAGGTTTGAACAAGAACTTAGCAAAATATCAAGCTTGAAGGAAAAATGCAAACTTTTGCACCCTCCTTAAAAACAGGTTTTGAGATTCAAAATTATCAAACTAAGAACAATAATAAGCAGATATAAATGATGGCACTTGGTATTTCTTCAACAAACTTAACATAATTTCATTAATCAGAAAGTAGGATTTACAAGTTTGTGAACAAGGAAAAACCAAAAGCAGCTGAAATGTAAAGAGCTAAGGCCTTTATATAGGCATACAAGGAACTACTAAGTGCATAAAAACGTAACCCTAAGCTTGATGAAGTCCCCAAATTGCCCTTTGCAGATTTTGAAAACTTGAGGGTCATGTGACTCTTCCTTGTTTGTTTGTGGAGTTGGCATGATGTATTTGCATCCAAAGGCTTATAACAAGCTTAAAAAGTAAGCTGCAATCTCAAACGTTGGATTGTTGTCCCAATTTTGGCAGTATGCACATCCTTGTAGTAGGGGAATCTTGTGTGGGACAAGGGAGTGAGGTGGCAAGGTATATTTAGGTTGGGTTATGATTAAAACATTATTAATCATTAATTTGGACAATCTTAGGGTTTAATTGTAAGTAATTAGTAAATCCCCAAATTGTGTTCTTGGTAAATAGTTGCTAGTTTGATCCGGATTAGGGGTGGTTTTGTTTAAATTTGGTGTTAAGGCGCCAAGATTAATTAATATTAATCTGGTGAGTGGAGGGTGATGTGGAGGTTTGGTGAAGTGTGATTGGAGGAGAGGAGTGAGTGGGACAGGTGGCGTGTGTTGGTTGGTCTAGGTAACAATTGATGTCTCCCCAATTCAGCCCCTCAACTCTTTCTTTCTTGTCTTTTCAGTTTAAAAACCTATCAACGCCCAAATCCTTAATAGCAACTTTTCCTTTTTCACACTTTTGCCCCAAAATGTTTTGTAAAGTGAATTCAGGGGTATTTCTTGCCAATTTGTGATTTTTGAAGGACTGATTTGGTATTTTCTTCAAGGATAATGGTCTAAACTTGTATGATTGACATTTTGGAGGACTGAAATTGCCAAATCATGTTTGATGAGGGACCATTTTTGCCAAATCTTCAAAGTCAAGGGTCCTTTTGGTAATTTTGATATTTTCAAAGGACCAAACTTGTCATTCTTGTAACTTGGAGTCCTTCTTGGTATGTTTGACTTTGAGGATGATAAATATTGACATTTTAGCTTTGTTGAGGGACTAAAATTGCCAATTCTTCAAAGTGGAGGGCCCTTTTTGCAATATTGACAAACTTTAGGGACCAATCTTGTAATTATGAGGATACAAGGGTATAAAGTGTCAGTTATTCCATATTGGAGGACCCTTCTTCATAATTCTTCAAATCTTCAAGGGTTTTTCTTGGGAAAACTTCATTAGGGCTTGGTTCATTGTGCGGCTTCGTTTCCCGTGTTCGTTTTTGCATGATTCTTGTGATCTTTTGTCATTTTCTCAATATCCGTACCTAAAATACACAAGCAACAAACACAAGCATATATAAGGGTATTTTGATGATATTTAATGCATTTTAAGCCCTATTTGGACGATGAGACTATGTATAAAAGCAGTCTCATCATTGCATGTACCCAAATTTAACATCAAAATGATCTACTTACAATTATAGAGATGGGACTTGTGTTGTTTTTGCTTAGATCATCTTAGAAATTGAGTAAAAATTGATCAAATGGCAAGGGTGGGGGGTGACGGTTTGTTTAAAGAAGAGAGAAGAGAGGAATTTTTTTTGAGTTAGTGGATTCTATGTGTTTTTGGTGAAAAATAAGGAATTATATAGTGGTTGAGGGACCATAGTTGTCAATTTGCAATAGTTATGACTCAAAATGAAAATAGTTAGCTAAAAAGCGTGAAATAACTATTAGTCAATTTTGAAAATATTTACGGGGCTCAGGTTTCATAAAGATACTTTTAAAAATTTAAAACGTACCTCAAATATAATAATATCGACCCCCGACTCGACTTAATACGTCATTTAAAAGAAAACATCAAAAATGACAAACATCGAACAACCGACAATAAAACGTAAAATATTTGGCATCCATTAACATCACGCTTGCTAATACTCCTTATACCTATTAAATATAAAATATAAGCCTTCCAACATCGGTTTAAACTTAAACCTCCAAAAATAATACTGTAACACTCTCAAATTTCATATTGGTACAACGGAAGAGTCATTTGAGTGTTACGGGATAGCACAATAACTCGAATCGTAGACAACGCATAAAAATGGTTGTACAAGGTTTAACATACATTCATTCGAAATAAAAGTTTTAAGTGTACAACAGGTCCCCAAATTACACAGTCATAAAGTTTACAAAACATAGATCGAATGAATAATTTTTATTATGTGGGCCATCAGAGTCGATCTCCATCCAAATTACCCTCATGCACCTGAGATAAAACATGCAAAAATTATATCAGCGAATGCCGAGTGAATTCATAGAGTTTAATAAAACCGTTATATAAAACAATCAACGATATCAGAACACAAGTATAATAACAGAAGTAAGTCCTCGTATTGCTAGTCAGGCAATATATAAATCAAATCATTCATCTCAAACCGTCCATGAAACCACAATTTAAATATTATCGTTATTTGCATCGTATCATATCGGATATTTAAATTACATTGGATTATTATTAGCCGCATGACATTGTTACCTTACTATCACAAACAACGGGCCGCGAACCCAACAAACAATTTTCCCATCTAAGTTAGCGCGTCGTCACAAAAATCACGCTATATAAATCTTCTCATACATAAATTCGCTTACCAATCAATGTGGTACGACGGGGATCAACCGTCAAGGCGCGAACTGGGGCGATCTTCCCCAAGTAGTACTATCATATGCATAAGCGTCTACCAAATCCCGGTAGTTCACAATTCATGCTAATGGGACTTTAAGTGACATAACCTAACTACTAATAATCCATTTCATCTAATTTATTGGGTCATAGAATCATTCGGGTCCATATCATTCAGCATACCATCCGGACTACTTGTGTTCTATATTTATCAAAAACTAGCATGTTATCTCCCTAGCGGGTTTACAAAACATTTTATAAAACATTTAAAAGAGTGCGAGGCTATAAACTCACGTTGATTATGAAAGGCGAGTTATCGGCTACGTGCGTGCTTTGATAACAGAAACCTATATAAATAATACCCGGTCTTAGACTTTTGTCAAATGACTTTATAAAAATAATAGATATGTATATATATGATGATTTTATAAATATGATGATGATCAAGTGGGATTTTATCTCTTTATTTACTCATTTTAGGGTCATGTGTTGGTAAATTTTTAGACTAGTTTCACTAGTTTAACTTGTTTACATGTTAAGGCCCAATAAGCCCATGATAAGCCCATTAAATTATATTGGTCCAATTACACTTTTAACATCAGCCCTATACTCACATGTTGGGCCCAAGTGGGTTAAGCCCAATGAGTAAGTCCATTAGTGTCTAGCCAAATTAGTTGGGTTAATAGTCCAATAAGGCTAATTTGGCCCGTTAATGTCCATATGTTATAAAGCTCGAGTTTTATCGGTTTTTACTTGTCATATGTACTTATACATCAGTATATTAGTTATAAAAAGTTTACATTAGACGGGTCCGACCGTCTAAGTTTTATTGGCGAAAACGTTAATCTTTCGGTTTTAGCTGAAAAGACGTAAAACTTATGTATATAGCTTTATAACTTATAAAACTTATCAAATTGCCATCTTTATAAAATGTTACATTTATTTATCAAAGTACATACTTATTTATATGTAATATATAAGTTAGTGGTTTTAGGTATATATTTTATATTAGTTTTACTTGAGTGCTAATTTTATAATATATACTTTTATTTTACAAATCTGATTATGAATTTCACTTTCACCATTGTTACCATATCTTGAGTTCTACAAGGAGATAGAAGCTCATTTTTGGGCAGCACAAACTACATGATATGTGCTACGATTAACTCCGTTTTATCTACTGCTCAATCAACCTCTAAGTCTCTCTAAAAGTTCGTCCAAAACAGACTATACAGATTTGAACTTCAATATTGTTTTGATCATATCTCACTCATTTTATGGATTCCATTGAGTGGCCAACTCTCACATATGTACAAGTCACATACCTTACTGTATATTAATTTATCCAAGTCATTTTAATAATTTATCATATGGGTATTTACTATTTTATACAGCCTACTATTTTAAACATGATTTTAACATCTTTTCATGTAGCTTTTAATCTTTTTAACCAAGTTTATCAACACATGATCCCCACATAATACTTTTATCATCATATATCATCATATACATATACATTAAGAAAGAAAATACAAATTTACATTTACAAAATAACAAGATAATAGAAGGAATGATCTTGTTACCAACCAAGATAATGAAAGTTAAGATCAAGGCTTGACTTTTGATGACAAAACTTGTGGTACACCAAAACCAACTTCAAGATCACCAAACTTTATAAACTCCTTGTGGAAAATCAGCCCCAAAACACCAAGGAAACTTCTTTTTGGATGTTATAATCACCTCCAATCAATAAAGCTTCAAAAGGATATCATCTTATGTATGAACAACATAGGATTTGTGGTTGAATCAAGATCAAATGGGGGTGTTTTTGGTTGAAAGTGGACACCAAAGAGGAAGGAGAGTGAGAGGATTTGTGAGATTTTCATGAGATGAAAATGAAGTAGTGGTTTAGCTTTAGTTGGTTTTGTAAGTAAAGTGGTTTTGTAACAAGGTTAAGACAAGTGTCTTAGCTTGTTATGTAAGGTTGACACCTGAAAAGGGTTGTTAGCTTAAGCTTGCCGTCCCATATGTGGGGTTGGGGCAAGTTTATCTTGTCTCATCCCCATTTATTTACGTGTACTCCTCGATTCTAGTTTCCTCGATTTGCGTGCCCTCGGGTCGTTTTACGAAAAATGTTTTTATAAATGTGGGTTTGCTAAATAAGATCCGGTGGTCTAGGTGGGTGGTGGAAAGTGGTGGCAGCCATGGTGGAGAGAGAGATAGAGGGTTGTGTGTGATAAAGAAAGAAAATGTATTAAACTTCAAATGAAAACACAAGCAACACCCCTCCTTGGAAGCCTTGGAGGGGTATATATAGTCACACACCACACTTAACTATGCATTGTTTCCTAGTCTAGTCTAAGCGTGTGTGACTATGATAACTAATGGGAATTCTTAAATGTCGTCACATAAAGTGAATTTCCAACAATCTTCCCCCATGGGACGACGTATAGAATTCCTTACAATATTTTTCCTAACAAGTACATAATGATTAAGAACAAAAGCTTTCATGAAGCGTCCAATGCTGATGATGTCTTCTGAGGCCTTTGACTTCAAGTCTTCACTTCAAAAGGACTCATCTTTAAAGTAACTTGTAGTAGAAATACTGTAACGACACGAGCTAAGTAATCCATATACTTCTGGTTAAGGAGAAGCTTCTGAATTAACTTCCCCCTAATTCATGCCACATAAACTTGATGTAGAAGTTTTTAAAATAGCTTCCCCCTAAACCGACAATCCTCGTAAGCAACTTCAAAGCTTTCAATAAAGCTTAGAATGATTAAGCGCACAGCGGAATTTAAAAAGCAAAACCCATCATATAACATGATAATGTTTCTATGAGGGATTGAAAGTAAGGGGCACACCAAGTAGATAAAAAACGTCTCATCTCACGCTTGAATAATTCTTCTGAATTTTTCTTCCCCCTGAGAGTTCAAGTTATGCATACTAGAAAGAATCAAGACATTTCTTCCCCCACATAGTTGAAGAAAATAAACCAATCCCAAGTATGAAGCTCAAATACTGAAGTAGACACTTTATCCCATTCATGAAGTTGACATCGTAACACCAGAGTCAATTAAGTCCCGAAAATGCACATATCTTCTTCCGGAGATGCACTAGAGTCAATTAAGTCCCGGAAGTGCATATCTCTCCATATAGGATAATGATGATGAATAATTGCAACATCAAAACAATTAAACATCGAATCAGTAGTGTACCGTTTAGAGATTGATAACGCCACGAGTTAAAACACTGATTTTCTCTGCGGTTATGACAATTGTCTTCCCGGAATGTCTTCAAATCAAAAGAAGGTATGAAGTTCATCACGTGTACTCGTTGTGCGTTTAATGTGTCTTCTTCTTCCCCCTTGATGGTTTCCAAACTCAGAACCAACAATAAATCGTACGCACATGTACCTGAAATCTCGTGAGAATAATAAATAAGATGAATTATATATTTTGTGAGAGTCAGCTGCTGATCAAAATTCTCTACTCATAAACTCTCCATGGCCATCTTTTACCAACCCCCTTGTAGGCAATTTGAAGTGACCACTGATAGAATGAACCAGATACATCAAACATGAAACTGAATAAAAATCCTTCGATCTTGTGACTTAAGCTTGCACAATTGTTGAATGAGGAACGGTGGAGAAATCTCTAATTACCCAATACATCACTGAAGAAGTATATACGCACAACACCTCTTGAAATTATCCACGTCGACTAAGCGCGTGACACTGAGTACAACAATGTAACCCCTTTAAGTGGTAGTTATCCGAGTCATTAACCACCCCGAACCCGGAAATTAGATAAACAAGTCTTCATTCTAAGATTAAGCACGAGCAAGTTATCTTTGAAGATAAAATAAATACACGCCTTCGAAAAATCCGTCTTCAACTTCACATAATTAATACCCGATCAAACATCCTTAGTCGCTAAAAATATAGCCATTTTTTTTCTTGGTCTCGTCAAATAAATCTCGTCACTTTGTCACGTCATTTAGTCTTGCCACTATGTCTCAAATGGTATCCGAGTATGACTAATATAAGCAAAATTTAATCTTGTTGACACAAAGTTTATAATAAACTTGTGCAAAATCAAAGTAAATACATTTGTTACAATTAAATCCACTTTTCACGCCACCAACATCTGGCCCATGGTTATGCATAAATCACGTTGGTATTTTAATTATTAATCCTTCCAAGCATAAAAGCATTTGTGTAAGAATTATACTCACCACATTCGTGTCATGCAAAATATGAAACACGTATCACTGATCCTAGCACATGGGCCCATCAACATACTCGGATATACCCAAAACCAAATAAGAATAACTGGTCAAGAATATAAAACTCATTCCCAAATCCCACTTATCACAACCCTAAACTTAATCTCATTGTAACCTACTCCATCCATCTCAACAGCCTCCCACATAGAAACCTCCGCCCACCATTTTTACAACATAACACAGCCTCTTTCTGATCTAAACATTTCCCAATCTCAATCAATCATATAAAACTTCTTCAATCACAACCAAAACTGCGAATCCCCAATAATCATACTATTCAACTCACATCGAAACATCGAATTGATTAATCATAGTATTAAAACCATAAAATCGACGATGTCTTCACTAAGTGTGAAGACTGACTTTCATCATTTGTGAATCGAAGAACACGATGGTGCAATGATTCGTCTTAGATCATTTCAAATGGTCTCGGTTAGGTTGTAATTTTGTGATTGCATGTCGGTTTTTGTGTGTCAACGAAACGGAAAAAAGATTGTAACATAATTGTTATACATCTTCTTTTCATTCGAATATTAAGTACAGATCTGTGATGATATTCTTTTTGTGAGACTGGATCTTAAAGGTAATGCAAGTGATAGATTCAGTCGGTTAAAAAAATGAGTCTGAGATCAATTAATTTCTGTTCGAGTCTAGATGTGGAATGGAGATAGGAGACGTTGGGTTAGGTTAGTTATGGTGTTGTGGAGTTATAAGGATGATGGTTTGTGTTGGTCAATTGTTGTTATAGTTTTGGTCTCGGTAAGTTTTTGATACCACATGGTCTTAAGTATTTTGTTAAACTGGTCAAAGTCTTTTCTTTAAAAAAATTAGTGTCATCGCAATGTTGTAAAGACTACATCGCAATGTTTTCTGAACAAGCCATCGCATTCTAGTATATTTCCATCGCAACCTGATGTGCCCCATTGCGATGGTACCCATCGCAATGGTTCCATCGCAATGGTTCCATTGGAATGGTTCCATCGTAATGGTTCCACCGGAATGTGATCTATCGGAATATTCAATCGCAAGTAGAAACCCCTGGTTTATGCGATCGCAATATTCCGATCGGAATGGGAAAAACTTATCCGAATTTACTTTTACTTGATTTTCAGGATCTTACTTTTCTGGGTATCATCTTCATCATCATGTGTATAAAAAAATACTAGAAAAAATCCAGAAAATGCTGTTAAAAATCAGATAAGTAAACATCGACCATGGGAAAAAAATTTGACCAGGATATAATAACCAATGAGACAAAAATATAACTGTTTTGATGGACTGATTGGATGTAAACGAGACAAAGAGTTGTGATAAATTCAAACAAAAAAATAGACAAAAATATAACTATTTTGATGGACTGATTGGATGTAAACGAGACAAAGAGTTGTGATAAATTCAGACCAAAAAAATTTGATAGATCGAGACCCCAAAAAAATTTAACCACCGAATCGAACAATAAAAAACACTAACGATCCAAGAACTGAACCGAGGATCTGATGCCAATTGTGGGTTTGCTAAATAAGATCCGGTGGTATAGGTGGGTGGTGGAAAGTGGTGGCAGCCATGGTGGAGAGAGAGATAGAGGTTTGTGTGTGAAAAAGAAAGAAAATGTATTAAATTTCTAATGAAAACACAAGCAACACCCCTCCTTGGAAGCCTTGGAGGGGTATATATAGTCACACACCACACTTAACTATACATTGTTTCCTAGTCTAGTCTAAGCGTGTGTGACTATGATAACTAATGGGAATTCTTAAATGTCGTCACATAAAGTGAATTTCCAACAATAAATTATGAATCAACGACACAAAACGAATCTAATAAAAATTGTCTCATAAAAAACGGAGTTAAAAAACGTAAATACGTAATCCTAGGGTTTCCGTTTTAGTCGTAAAGGACGTTAAATTATGCACGTAAGCCCAAATTTCAATCCGTAAATTGTGAGTTCATCAACCAACACAAAAATAAGTTTCAAAACAATATACGAGAAAATAATTTACTACCTGAAAATGTTAGATTGTCATAGCTTTTCCTCCTAAAATGGATCAACGTCCTCGTGATCCATTTCATTTTGATGTCTGTTTCTTATTGAAATTAAAGAGGTGTGGGTATTTCTTCCACATTTCATCCTCTCGTTCCCAAGTAAACTCTAGTCCATGTTTTGAATTCCATCGGATCTTGACGATAGGTATCCGAATTTGTTTCAGTTGCTTTACCTCACGATCCATAACCTCTACGGGTTCTTCGATAAAATGCAACTTCTCATCTATTCGAACCTTATCCAACGATATTTTCTTATCACTCACTGCTAAACATTTCTTCAGATTAGATACATGGAATGTGGTGTGAACACCATGAAGTTCTTGGGGTAACTCTAATTTGTAAGCCACCGGACCTACTATAGATAAAATCTTAAAGGGTCCAATATAGCGGGGATTCAATTTCTCTCGCTTTCCAAATCTTATGACGCCTTTCCATGGCGATACTTTCAACATTACTCGGTCACCCACTTCAAACTTCATCGGTTTCCACCGCACATCCGCGTAACTTTTCTGTCTACTTCGGGCAGTCAACAGCCGACTCTTAATCTGAATAATACATGGTTTTGCCAAGTATGAAAAATTTATCGTCTCGTCTTGATTCGAATTGATCACGGTTAAATGTGTGACTCAGTTGTTCTTGGTGGGTAAAAATAATTTGTTTGTCGTTGAGTAAAGTAAAGAAACTAACTTTAAAGTAAATAGCAAGGTAAATTAAACCAAAAGTGATTAAAAAGTAAATGACGAGAAATTAAAGCTTGACAAAAAGTAAATTTGACAACTTAATAAAAATGCAAACTTGAAAATAAAATTAAGGTAAAACAATTCAAATAACACTTAAGAAAATGGCGGGAAAAATAAAGATTTAAAAATAAGACTGAAAACAAGAACTAAACCTAAATCGGGAAACAAGTATTGGACCTAATCCGGAAAACAAGTATTAGACCTAATCCGGAATCCAAAATCATGCATGCAGTTCGGAATCCATCATCCTGCATGCAGTTCGGAATACGAGTCCTAGGTATAATTCGGAATCTATAAATCCCACATAATCCGGAATGTGTAATCCACAAGTAATTCGGAATGCAGATTAGTCAACTAAGTTGATACAAAGTCCTTATCCTAATTCGGAATCCAAGTATACACCTAATTCGGAATCTACATCCCACACATAATCCGGAATAAGATCCTCGATCTAATCCGGAATCTACGGTTTTGAACGTAATTCGGAATCCAGGAATTATACTCAATTCGGAATGCATATCCTATACCTAATCCGGGATTGGTGATTTGGACTTAGTTCAGAATGAATGGGAACTAGACTTAATTCGGAATGGACAACTTCTGCATGTAAGTCGGAATAAAGGTTTGGTTTAGGAGGGAAAATAAATACTAAGTCGGAATAATAAAATTGTAACTAATTCGGGAAAAGAAAATTTGCACATAAGTCGGGAAAAGAGGGTTTTGGAACCCGGATAAGGAACAAATAAGCAAAATCAAAATTAAGCTAAAAACCAAATAAGCACTTATCTAAAAACTTAACCAAATCAACTTTAAGAAAAAGCAAATAAGCCAAAATTTAAAAACTTTTAAAAACTTTTAAAAACACTAAATAATCAAATATTTAAAACCAACTTTTTATAAAATAACTTTTAAAAACACTTAATTAAAATTAAGAAAAGCAAACAATAAGCTATAAGATTAAAAAGCTAAGATAATCAAACACATAAATCATAAGGAACAATCAAATAAGCATAACAATAAGCAAATAAACATAAAGATTAAGCAAACAAGAAAGGTAGAATGAGAGATGAATTAAAAACTTGATTAAAGATAAAGATTCAATAACACAAAATTAAAGACTTACTTGAAATTAAAGACAAGAGTTTAAATGACAATATGAAAGTGCATGAAAAATAAATGTGGAGAACTAATTTGTCAAATTAGCTAACACCACACAAATGAGGTTAAGTTAACTATTTATAGGAGGATTAAAATGTGTTGATGCTTTCTTCTTCTTCTCGTCTTTGTCTTTTAAATTCTTCGACTTTCTCGATGTTGTCTTGGGATTTGTCTATATAGATTGAACTCGTCTTATAATTTTCTTATTTTATTAGACTTGCTTCTTCGACTTTATTAAAATTCTGTCTTTAGACTTTTTCTTCGATAAATCTTCAGAATAGGCCTTGGACTTCCGTTCTTTTTACACTCTTGATCTTTTGACTTCATCTTTTGTCTTTTTCTTCGATAAAAGCCTGTGAAAGCCCAAGTTTTCTTCCTTTTTCACCTTTTGGTCCTAAAACACAATAAAAACACAAACCACGCATAATTCCGACTTTTATGACATTAAATATACGTTTTTGCTTGGTTATTATTATAATTAAGTGGCAAAAGGATGGGTGTTTACACACCTATCAAATACCCTACACTTGACCATTGCAATGCCCTCATGCAATGCATTAGTTACAAAGCAAGATTTATATTTTCCATCATAATTATCCTACCTTGGCCTTTATTTGAATTCAAGACATTAAGGGAACGTAAAAAGATAGAAGATAACAAAATATTTGAAGAAAGAAAACAAGTAAAGAGATCGAAGACTTACATTAGGGCTTTGGATTGTCATGAATGTTTATCACCCTCAAGTTTTACGTTCCCCAGACCAAGCTTAAAAACGAGATCATTGTTATTATAAGTTAGCAAACTAACACAAACTCATGTGGCCTAATTATTCACTTAGACTCCCTTATTCTTAGGTGTATCTCTTATATTTTATTGTTGTATTGAAATCACGAGGATGCATTGTTGACTTATTTCGATAGTTTATTTAGGCCGAAAATAAGGTAGGACGATTTAATCAATAGTTAGCTAAATGACAAAATCTTTTAAAACTGCTTCTCGAGACCTCTTAAAGTTCATATCTTGGCATAACTCGCTTCACGATTTGAGACCTTTCTCGGACCGATATTTGGCATTGACTTCATACTTCAAATCTTGAGAGACGTTCATGAAATAATGGTCTTCTCTTCATAATAGGAATTTCTTCACTTGAAGTTTTGAGAGATTCTTAATACTTGGACCACGACTTCTTCATTTTTCTCCAATCTTTTTTTGGGATTTTGATATACAACGATCCGCCTCCTTTTATGACTTGGATCTATTTATCCTCATACCTTGCTAGAGTCTTTTTGGATAGACTTCTCCATGATCTTTAGGGGAGTATTTGCTTTTCGTCGTGTGTATCGATCCTTCATATTGATTTTTGATAAATGATTCTTCACATCACTTGGGATATTTAGCAACAAGTTATGCCTTAGCTATGAACTCTAATTAATACCGAGCAAATTTTAAACGTTATTGGGCTAGAAGCTAAGTAACCTTTCAAATAGTACGACCTTATTTATTGCAATTATATTTATTAACAAGCGATGGGAGAAAAAGCTCATAATTAACTCACATAAATTCATGAAAGAATACCAAATTTATAATTGACTCTATCATCTCTTGTTCTCCACAATTTAAAATCTCAAGGAATGAGACTCGTGGATGCTTAGCCTATTAAATCAAGGTTTTGGGTTTTCAAGTCATCTATAGGATCTTGCATCTTCTTAGACTTTTTCAAGTATTAGAATTTGCATTTTAAAGTTCCCTTGATAAACGACTTTCTAGGATCAATTATAGGAACTTACGAAAAGTTCTTGTTCTTAACCCGTAAGAGTTAAGACTTTCGCGTTTTAAAGTTCCCTATATAAAAGCCTAGCAAAACTTGACTTAAACACGTTAAGGATACTAGCTAGAGTAAACTTAGATAAGTAAATTCGGGTTGAGTCAAAAGATTCATAACGGGCCTAATATATCAAAGACATCTAAACCTATTAAAACCATTTATTAAAATTTATTCTAATGAAAGAAAAATAACGATAACAAAGGAAAAACTACTAGGCCAAAATAGATGAAAAATTTTAAAAAATCAATTTTCCGGTTAAATTGAGGACAAATACAAGGAAAAACCCACTTAACTTCGATAGAAGTCCCCCTACACTTAATATAAACATTGTCCTCAATGTTTAAGCATGTGGGAGTAAACTCCCCTACACTTAGGACATTGTGCACGTTGTTTAAATCTTGCTAAGGAAGAGACAACTAAAGTGATTCCTATTTTAATATTGAAGAATATAAAATAGTGAATCAAAAGAGTTTAGGATAGAACCAGGAAGACGGATACATGGAATCACGGGTCATCAAAAGTCATCAAGAATGGATCTTTGAAATCTCGAATCCTTGCACATGATAAGATAGAAAACAACAAACACATACGAGGGTCTACTCCTACACTTATTATAAAAACGGATAAAAAGGATAAATACTCGGATTGCCTCCCGAGAAGCGCTTGTTTTTGTTAACCGAGTCGTGAGCCTGACTCGACCTTGATTAGCATGGTAAGAAATTTGAAGAACATCTACCGGGATCAAATACATGGTTTTCGTCCATCAAATAACACAAGCTTAAGGTGAACAAGAGAAGCCAAAGAAGAGTAGGTAAGGTTCCCTTAAGCAGTTGTTGAGCACGGTGGTAGAAAGTAGGATGAATTGTAAGCATAGCTCCATTGTTTCCAAAAATATTTCCTTTTATTTCATCAGATGGATACTGAGATGGCTTGAAAATTCCGATACCCGGATCAAACTCCTTTTCCTTTAGGGGAAAATAAGACTCAGGCTCAGTAGAATTTGAAGAAGATCCGCTCATAAATCGCGCAATCTCATCCTCAGAAGGTGGATAGAGAGGTGTTAAAACATAAGTACTGCGGATGTTGGGGTGTTCCGGTTTCTTCTCCTTTGAAATGGGTTTCTTAATATCCGAAGGAGGATAAAGATCATAATTAAAGTCCAAAGGAGGAGAATCATTCTCATTGGGGAAGTATGTATTGAGAAAAGTAGCAAAATCTTCCTCAAATGAGTAATCATCCAAATTAGGATCAAGCATTGTTGGTGCAGGATCTTCATCAAAAGTAGGAACAAGGTCATCATTTGAAGAATCACACGAAAGAGTATCAACATCATCAAAATCATCATATGTTGGCATGTCTTTACACTCTGAAGAAAATCATCATAATCATCCACATCGGTACTAAAATCATCATCACAGATTAGTAGAGCATCATATATTGGTGGGGCATCCAAGTTGGGAAGAGGATCTTCAGAATCTTCCACATTTTCTTGAAAAAGTGGATTATCATAGATAGGCTCGAAAAGAGGATTTTTGTAGACGACAAAATCATCAAGCTTTGTACTTTCACAAGTAGTTGTATCAAGCTCGTCTTGAAGCACATCAATCATATTCGCTGATTCTCTTCTATTTGATTTGTTTGTGATCTTCCCCCATCTTAAAAACTTGTTGATCATTTCCGACCCTTAAGATTAGTTCACCTTCGGCAACATCGACTAAAGTTTTTCCGGCACTTAAGAATGGCCGACCAAGTATTAATGGAATACGAGGGTCCATTTTATAATCAACAACAACAAAATCGACCGAAAAAGTGAAGGTACCAACTTTAACAAACACATCTTCGGCAATACCAACGGGGTAAGCGAGAGTTCGATTTGCTAGCTCAAGAGTCATCTTTATTGGTGTAAGATCGGGTAATGATAACTTTTCCCAAACACTTAATGGAATCAAATTAATACTTGCCCCGAGATCGGCTAAGGCAATAAATTCTTCGGTTTGGTTAAAAGTACATGGTAGCACAAAACGACCGGGATCTCCAAGTTTTTTCGGAAGTTCTTTAAGAAGGACCGTAGAACAATTCTCATTTAATCGAATATTAACAAACTCGGCCATCTTCTCCTTCTTACTAAGAAATTCCTTAAATGCTTTCACAAATTTCGGCATTTGGACAAGTGCTTCAACGAGGCTAACGTTGAAGTTCATTTGTGTAATCATCTTCAAAAAGGAAGTAACTTGAGCATCCTCTTTAGTGAGCACTTTACACTTGTCTAAGCGAGAAGGATAAGGGATATTGGGTTTAGGTGGTGTAGGTGTAGAAAGTGAAGGTTGAGATGTTGAAGGTTTGGATGGTGAAGGGTTTTTTTGGTTACTTCTTCCGTAATAGGTGGAGACGGTAATGGAGAACTAGTACTAGGCGTGGAAGTAGGCGGGATAAATGGTGGTGGAGGAGGTGTAGATGGAGTAACTAGGGGAGGAGTAGAAGGTCCTACTAGAGGTGCTCCACTGCGTGTAGTAATATCACTCACATTAGCTCTTGGGTTGGTGACGGTATTTGAAGGAAGAGATCCCGAAGTAGAGGGTTGATTACTTTGAAAGAAACTAGCCATCATATTCCTCAAATCATTCGTTTGATTGCTTAAAGAGGTTTACATATCATGTCTAAGCTCGGTTCTAATATCATTCCCTTGTTTAGTGATATCACCTTTCAAGTTAATAATTTGGCTTTGAAGGTTTTTAACCACCTCTCCTTGGGTCCTCATGAAAGTTTCAACATCATGGTTATATGTCGTGGGTTGAGTGATGGGTGGAGCTTGGGGAGCGGGTGGGTGATAGGGATTAGAAGCTCGAGGTGGGTTTGGAGTGCTTCTATTAAAGTTGTTTGGGTTGTGGTTTTGAGTAGAAAAACCGGGTGAAAGAAAGTTGTTGGAACGATAACCTAGCAAGTTACGATCACCTTGAGGTCGGGCTTGATAGCTTTCCGTTGAGTAGTTACCGTAAGCCGCATACACGTTTTCCGGATTGTCATAAGTAGAACGACAATCAGTGTATGAACGAGGACCGCCGCAAATCTCACTAGAAAGTGCTACAGCTTTAACTTGTTGTAGTTGATTCGTAGCCATAAGTTGGATATTTTTGTTCATTTCGGCCATCATGCGGGTGAGTTCGGTCCTCTCGAGGTTTGATGAAGTAGAAGAAACATTGACTCTCGGGTTATTCCTTGAAGATGAGGATGAATCCCAATTTTTATGATGAGTAGTCATGTTCTCTATAAGCTCTCTACACTCCTCGGGTCTTCTTTTCATAAATGTGCCACCGGCGGCTGCATTAATCGTATCACGATCACGAAAAGTTAAACCGTTGTAGAAAGTATCAATTAAGGTGACAGGGAGCATATTGTGGTTAGGACATCGATCGATCAAAACATTATAACGTTCCCAAGCATCAAAAAGAGATTCATCAGGTTCTTGCGTGAACCCACTGATTTGATTACGAAGGCTCGTTACCATGGATGGTGTAAAGTAGCGCGACAAAAATCGTTGAGTCATTTCGTCCCATGCATGAATTAAATTCTTTTGGAAGACGATCAAACCATTTTTCGGCATGGTGGGATAAAGTGTGTGGAAATAGATGAAGGCGAAGAAAATCCATGGTAACACATGGCAATTTCATGCTTTGAGTGACAGTAATGAATTTGTCGAGATGTTTGTTGGCATCATCATCCGGCAATCCGCGAAATGGACAAGTATTTTGAACTTGTTTTATCATGTGATGCTTCAACGAAAATTTAGGAGCCGTGATTTACATCGGCGCAATCGGTCCTCCACGTCCATTC
The DNA here is from genome assembly GCA_025667525.1 of Glebionis coronaria. Taxonomy (NCBI): domain Eukaryota; kingdom Viridiplantae; phylum Streptophyta; class Magnoliopsida; order Asterales; family Asteraceae; genus Glebionis; species Glebionis coronaria. Next base: position 355,333,369 of record CM046876.1, read on the forward strand.
ATTGTTGGTTGACAAAGCTCCTCCATCGTACGAAGGTTGGGTGGAGGAAGATGGTTGTTATTATTCATGTTAAGGTGAGGTGGGTTATTATTGTTGTGCACACCAGCCATATCTAAGTCTTCAAGAGTCTCGGGCTCAGAATAAGACGAAGATTTAGTACGCATACACCTGCAAAAGAAAAAGATAGCAAAGAAATAGAGAAAATATATTTACTGTAAAAATAAAATCTTTTTGGTGCAAAACTTTTGAAAAAGAATTACTTTTTATGATTTTTAAATGTTTTTAGATTTTTGAAAATTTTAATTTATATGGATTTTTTGAAATTTTTTGAGCAAGAAAATAACGTTCACGAGTGAACGGATCCCAAAATCCAACGCGTCTCTCACAGAAAACCGTTAATCTTCACGAAAAGAGCCGGCAACGGCCCATTTTAATACATGGTTTTGCCAAGTATGAAAAAGTTATCGTCTCGTCTCGATTCGAATTCATCACGGTTAAATGTGTGACTCAGTTGTTCTTGGTGGGTAAAAATAATTTGTTTGTCGTTGAGTAAAGTAAAGAAACTAACTTTAAAGTAAATAGCAAGGTAAATTAAACCAAAAATGATTAAAAAGTAAATGACGAGAAACTAAAGCTTGACAAAAAGTAAATTTGACAACTTAATAAAAATGCAAACTTGAAAATAAAATTAAGGTAAAACAATTCAAATGACACTTAAGAAAATGGCGGGAAAAATAAAGATTTAAAAATAATACTGAAAACAAGAACTAAACCTAATTCGGGAAACAAATACTGGACCTAATCCGGAATCCAAAATCATGCATGCAGTTCGGAATCCATCATCCTGCATGCAGCTCGGAATACGAGTCCTAGGTATAATTCGGAATCTATAAATCCCACCTAATCCGGAATGTGTTATCCACAAGTAATTCGGAATGCAGATTAGTCAACTAAGTCGGAATACAAAGTCCTTATCCTAATTCGGAATCCAAGTCATACACCTAATTCAGAATCTACATCCCACACATAATCCGGAATAACATCCTCGATCTAATCCGAAATCCACGGTTTTGAACGTAATTCGGAATCCAGGAATTGTACTCAATTCGGAATGCAGATCCTATACCTAATCCAGGATTGGTGATTTGGACTTAGTTCGGAATGAATGGGAACTAGACTTAATTCGGAATGGACAACTTCTGCATGTAAGTCGGAATAAAGGTTTGGTTTAGGAGGGAAAATAAATACTAAGTCGGAATAATAAAACTGAAACTAATTCGGGAAAAGAAATTTTGCGCATAAGTCGGGAAAAGAGGGTTTTGGAACCCGGATAAGGAACAAATAAGCAAAATCAGAATTAAGATAAAAACCAAATAAACACTTATCTAAAAACTTAACCAAATTAACTTTAAGAAAAAGCAAATAAGCCAAAATTTAAAAACTTTTAAAAACACTAAATAATCAAATATTTAAAACCAACTTTTTTTAAAATAACTTTTAAAAACACTTAATTAAAATTAAGAAAAGCAAACAATAAGCTATAAGATTAAAAAGCTAAGATAATCAAACACATAAAATCATAAGGAACAATCAAATAAGCATAACAATAAGCAAATAAACATAAAGATTAAGCAAACAAGAAAGGTAGAATGAGAGATTAATTAAAACCTTGATTAAAGATAAAGATTCAATAACACAAAATTAAAGACTTACTTGAAATTAAAGACAAGAATTTAATTGACAATATGAAAGTGCATGAAAAATAAATGTGGAGAAATAATTTGTCAAATTAGCTAACAACTCACAAATGAGGTTAAGTTCACTATTTATAGGAGGATTAACATGTGTTGATGCTTTCTTCTTCTTCTCGTCTTTGTCTTTTAAATTCTTCGACTTTCTCGACGTTGTCTTGGGATTTGTCGATATAGATTGAACTCGTCTTATAATTTTCTTCTTTTATTAGACTTGGTTCTTCGACTTCATTAAACTTCCGTCTCTAGACTTTTTCTTCGATAAATCTTCAGAATAGGCCTTGGACTTCCGTTCTTTTTGCACTCTTGATCTTTTGACTTCGTCTTTTGTCTTTTTCTTCGATAAAAGCCTGTGAAAGCCCATGTTTTCTTCCTTTTTCACCTTTTGGTCCTAAAACACAATAAAAACACAAACCACGCATAATTCCGACTTTTATGACATTACATATACGTTTTGGCTTGGTTATTATTATATTTAAGTGGTAAAAGGATGGGTGTTTACACACCTATCACTGAACTATCATCTTCCTAGTTTCCCGGATCAATTCCGGTCCTGTGAGCTGGGTATCCCCAACTTCACTCCAACATACAAGAGATCTACACTTCCTACCATACAAAGCTTCAAACGGTGCAGCCTTAATACTAGCATGATAACTATTGTTATACGAAAACTCTGCTAAAGGCAAATATTTATCCCAATTCTTACCAAAATCTATCACACAAGCTCTCAACATATCTTCTAGTTTTTGTATCGTTCTTCCACTCTGCCCATCAGTCTGGGGTGATAAGCAGTGCTCATGTCGAGATTCGTTCCCAAAGATCTTTGGAGAGATTTCCAAAAATTCGATGCGAATCTAGGATCTCGATTTGAAATGATCGATACAGGCACTCCATGCTTGCATACAACATTCTCAAGATAAATAGGAGTCAGCTTCTGCAGTGAGAACTACTCTTTAACCGGAATGAAGTGTGCTGATTTGGTCAGTCTGTCGACAATGACCCAAATCGAGTTATTTCTAGATGATGTTCTAGGAAGCTTGGTGATAAAGTCCATCGTAATTCGCTCCCACTTCCATTTAGGAATCTTTGGTTGTTAAAGTAGTCCTGATGGCTTTTGATGTTCAGCTTTGACTCTTGCACAAGTCAAGCATTGAAGAACATACATAGCAATATCAGCTTTCATATTCGGCCACCAGTACAACTTCTTCAAATCATGATACATTTTATCAGATCCAGGATGAATGGAATATTTAGATTTATGGGATTCCAACATGATCAAATCTCTTAAGCCTCCAAACTTAGGTATCCACATACGACCTCTTAAGCATTTTACTCCATCAGCTCTAACCTCTAAAGGATCTCCTTCTCCTCGAAACCCTTCATTAGCAAAACTTTCTTTCTTACAGACTTCTATTTGCGCATTTCTAATTTGCTCAGGCAAATTATTGTGCACAGTCAAGACTAGAGAACGTACCCTGATAGGCTCTATCTTTTCTACTTAACGCATCGGCAACAACATTTGCTTTTCCCGGGCGATATTTTATATCACAATCATAATCACTTAACAGTTCTATCCATCTTCGTTGCCTCATATTCAATTCCTTTTGATCGAGTATATACTGTAGACTTTTATGATCGGTGAATACCGTACACTTGGTGCCATACAGATAATGTCTCCACAACCTAAGAGAAAAGACTACGGCTCCTAACTTAAGATCATGAGTAGTATAATTCTCCTCATTCTTCCTTAATTGCCTAGAAGCATAAGCTATCACCTTTTCTCGCTGCATCAAAACAGCTCCATAACCTCTAAGAGATGCATCACAATATACTACAAAATCTTCACTTCCGTCGGATAATGATAGAACTGGCGCACTACATAATTTTTGCTTCAATATCTAAAATGATCCATCTTCTTCACTTCCCCAAACGAAAGGTTTATTCTTCTGAGTTAGCTTAGTCAGGGGTTTAGCTATTAAAGAAATTTCTTTAATGAATCACCTATAATAGCCAGCCAATTCTAAGAACTGTCGCACCTCCATTGGCGTTGTCGGTGCAGACCAATTCTTAATGGCTTCAACCTTTGCGACATCAACATGAATTATATCTTTGTTAATCACATGACCAAGAAATTGCACAGAATCCAACCAAAAATCACATCTTGAAAACTTACAACTTTTCATTCTTTAACAAGCTCAAGATAATCCTTAAATGTTCTCTATGTTCCTCTTTATTCTTAGAATGGATTAGAATATCGTCAAAAACACGATCACAAATTTATCCAAGTAGGGTTTGCACACTCGGTTCATTAGATCCATGAAGACCGCAGGTGCGTTTGTTAACCCAAATGGCATTACTTGAAATTCATAGTGTCCATAACGAGTTCTAAATGCAGTTATTGGAATATCTTCTTCATGGACGCGAAGTTGGTGATATCCTGACCGCAAATCTATCTTAGAATACACACTAGATCCTTGTAGTTGATCGAACAAATCATCAATCCTTGGTAAAGGATATCGATTTTTAATCGTCAACTTATTCAGTTCCTGATAATCAATGCACATACGGAAAGATCCATCCTTCTTCTTAACGAACAAGACTGGAGCTCCCCAAGGCGACGAGCTCGGTCGAATAAAACCTTTATCAGACAACTCCTTAAGTTGTTCAGATAATTCCTTTAATTCAGAAGGTGCTAATCGGTAAGGCGTACGTGCCACCGGTGCAGCACCAGGAATTAAATCGATTCGAAACTCAACTTGCCTTATCGGCGGAAGTCCGGGTAAATCTTTAAGAAATACCTCTAGAAAATCACAGATAATAGGTACATCTTCTAATCGTTTCTCCTTAGACTCATTCCCGGTCACTTGAGCTAAGAATAACTCGCAACCGTTCCTGATGTACTTTTGGACTTTAATACATGAAACGATTTTCAAACGGGATTCACCTCGATTACCATCAATCACTAACGTCCTATTCCTAAGAGGAATCTTAACCTTCTTTTCTCCACATAAAATAGTAGCATTATTCAACGAAAACCAATCTATACCAATAATAATATCAAAACTACCTAGTTCTATGAACATCAAATCAATCGGAAAGGAATAGTTTAAGAGATTTAGAGAGCATCCTTTTAATAGTTTATTAGTTTTCACTAACTTACCATCAGCCAATTCCACTTCGTAACTGGTATTTATCTCAACAGGTTCAATGTCAATAAGGGCACTATAGTGGATACAAAGCTCCTATCAGCACCCGAATCAAATAAAGCAACAACATAATGATTGTTGAGTAATAACGTACCAGTAACGACATTCGGATCCTCTTTCTTAACCTCAACCGTTCCAAGTTGATAAGCACCACCCTGGGCGTTTCTTCCAGGTCCAATCGCTTTCAACTTAGGGCAATCCAATTTCTTATGACCTTCTTCATTACAGTTGAAGCAAATAACTCCCCTCTTATACTTTTCCACTTTGTGTCCAAGCTTTCCGAAATTTCGACACTTCCAGCAGTCGCCAGCATGCCTCTTATTGCCACACATAGGACATTTTTCATCATTGCGCGGTGTGTTGTTGCTAAGAGCATTTTCATTCCCCTTTCTCTGCTTTTGACGACGATTGAAATTCTGCTTATTATCACCTTGACCTCCACGATCGCCATCACCCTTTCTTTTCTCACCAGAATGTGCTTCATCTTCCCTATCCTGAATTATCTGCCCAATGAGTTGGTAAGCTATTCGAACAACATCATCAATGGTCAGTGGTTTTGATGATGTCACGTTCCCTCGGATGTTCTTGGTTAACCCTTTAATATATTGTTCAATTCGGATCTCTTCGGGTTCCACCAATCGAGGACACAGCAAGGCCAACTCATGGAATCAGTTTGTGTAGCTATCAATGTCCACCCCTTTCATTCTCAAGTGAATCAACTCTTGTTCCAACCTAATGATCACACTACGGGGACATAACTCCAGAGTCATCCACTTCTTAATTTCATCCCAAGGAGTAGCATTAGCAACATCAATACCCATGAAAGCAATTCTCCCATTCCACCAAGTCAACGCACGACCTTTAAGAGTAGCCATAGCAAAAGTCACCTTATCTTCCTCCTTACACTTACTAATCCGAAACACCGACTTAATCTTCTCAATCCACTGGCTTAATCCTACAGCACCTTCAGTTCCATTAAAAGGTAGAGGTTCACACTTCATGATAAGTACAACCACCGACTTCAGGCGCATTAGGTCCAAGTCCTCCGACATTTCCTCCAGCATTAGCATTCACTTTATTAGCATTCACATTTACATTAGTACCGCCAATTCCACTACCGCCAGCTCCACTACCGCCAGCTCCACTACAGCCAGCTCCACTACCGCCAGCTCCACTACCGCCAACTCCATTTCTAGCATTTGCTATAAATTCAGTCATAGATGCGGCAACTTGCTCCGCAATGATCCTACGTACATCATCCTCAGTCACAGACTTCTTGGGCCGCATGGTTCTTAATTTCACAATTTTAAAGCATATTAAGCATTCACCCAACAAGGAATTCATATAAGATGGATTGAATTCATAATCAAGGTACAAATAAGGCACGCTATGGAATTCAAGACAAGATACATATTTCATTGGATTAGAAACAACCGCATTGTCTTAATTACATTCCACATCAAAGTTTCTAGCACTATACAAGCCCAAAATTCGTGCCAGATCTACTAACTAATAAGTAGGTTCAGTAAAAGTTACAAAAGATACAAAAGATACAAAGATGACTACTAAAGATAGACTGGTCTACTGAGAACCGCCAGATGGTCCATCATCCATCGTCTTCGGTATCTTCGTCGGACGATCACAAGACACATCTTTAGTTGGGCGCTTACGAATCACTCATTTCTCGACCATATCAGTATAAAACCTACTGTTCCAACCAATAGATATATTCAACTCTTTCTCAGCCTTCTCACGCATCGCACGAGCTACACTCAACTGAATCTCCATAGTATTCACCTTTTTCTTCATTTCAGCAAACTCACCACTTTCCAACACAGATAACCTCCTAAACGCCTCATTCAAACCACGCTCCACATCAGTAAAATCCAAATTAAGCAACTCCCGTTCTTTCTCACCAACCTTAGTTTTCGACTCCAAATAAGCAACCTGAGTCTGAACAACACCTAAACCAACCTCTGTCATACTACCACGAACACGAGAAGCATCTAAATCACGTCTCAAGGTCCAAGGTGCAAGACCATCAATATGAGTAGCCTCTCAAACCCTAGACGACTCTCCTATCACATGCCTACGAGTAGCAATCCCATCGGTACCATCAGGTGCATCATCATCCTCATCATCCTCTGATTCAGAATCAGATTCAGACGATTCAGACAATTCATCTCTAAGTAGCTCAAACTCAGAGTCAGACCAATAAATTGGAGGGGGTAAGGGCTCACCCTCCGCTACATCATAAGGGAAAATAAGCTCAGCCTCATCAACATCATCAACCTCATCATCTATACCTATCTCCTCCTCGACATCCTTGTCGTCATCCTCATTACCTACATCATCTATTCCAATCTCATCATCATTCTCAATACCAACATTATCATTATCATTCTCTACAACATCAACCTGAGGGGCAATCTGATCTCCTAGTCCTATCTCGGGCTCGGGATCCTCAAATGGTTCATCCTCATCATCATCCATATCCTCATTTACATCATAATCCACTAAGTCTAAATAAGGGTTATCATCTACATTAGGTTCGGGAATAACATGGTTCTCTACAGGAATATTAGGGTCAGCCATGACAATCTGCATTTATAATATATCTCGTATTAGCATAAAAATAATTATTAAACAGTTACATACTGAACCCAGGATATATACATACATATAAATTAAATTATATATATCAAAATATATATCTTCTCAATAAGGCTTGTTGGTAACGTCGGAGATCTTTGGCACCGTTATAGTCAAAAGATTTTTCAAACATTTTAAGAAAATGTTTATAGTTAAAAGATTTTGAAAAGTTTTGTTCAAAACCTTGTTTTTAAAAATCTTTCGTTCTCTATAACGAGAGCTCTGGTACCAAACTATAACACTCTCAAATTTCATATCGGTACAGCGGAAGAGTCATTTGAGTGTTACGGGATAGCACAATAACTCCAATCATAGACAACTCATAAAAATAGTTGTACAAGGTTTAACATACATTCATTCAAAATAAATGTTTTAAGTGTACAACAGGTCCCCAAATTACACAGTCATAAATTTTACAAAACATAGATCGAATGAATAATTTTTATTATGTGGGCCATCAGAGTCGATCTCCATCCAAATTACCTTCAAGCACCTGAGATAAAACATGCAAAAATTATATCAGCGAATGCCGAGTGAATTCATAGAGTTTAACAATTAACAAAATCATAACACAAATATAATAACAGAAGTAAGTCCCCGTATTGCTAGTCATGCAATATATAAATCAAATCATTCATCTCAAACCGTCCATGAAACCACAGTTTCAATATTATCGTTATTTGCATCGTATCATATCGGATATTTAAATTACATTGAATTATTATTAGCCGCATGACATTGTTACCTTACTATAACAAACAACGGGCCGCGAACCCGACAAAATATTTGCCCATCTAAGTTAGCGTGTCGTCACAAAAGTCACGCTATGCAAATCTTCTTATACATAAATTCGCTTACCAATCAATGTGGTACGACGGGGATCAACCGTCAAGGCGCGAACTGGGGTGATCTTCCCCAAATAGTAATATCATATGCATAAGTGTCTACCAAATCCCGGTAGTTCATAATTCATGCTAATGTGACTTTAAGTGACATAACCTAACTACTAATAATCCATTTCATCTCATTTATTGGGTCATAGCATCATTCGAGTCCATATCCTTAAGCATACCATCGGAACTACTTGTGTTCTATTTTTATCAAAAACTAGCATGTTATCTCCCTAGCGGGTTTACAAAACATTTTATAAAACATTTAAAAGAGTACGAGGCTATGAACTCACGTTGATTATGAAAGGCGGGTTATCGGCTACGGGCGTGCTTCGATCACGGAAACCTATATAAATAATACTCGGTCTTAGACATTTATTCAGTGACTTTATAAAAATAATAGCTATGTATATATATGATGATTTTATAAATATTATGATGATAAAGGGGGATTTTATCTCTTTATTTACTCATTTTAGGGCCATGTGTTGGTAAATTTTTAGACTAGTTTCACTAGTTTAACTTGTTTACATGTTAAGGCCTAATAAGCCCATGATAAGCCCATTACATTATATTAGTCCAATTACACTTTTAACATCATCCCTATACTCACATGTTGGGCCCAAATGGGTTAAGCCCAATGAGTAAGTCCATTAGTGCTTAGCCAATTTAGTTGGGTTAATAGTCCAATAAGGCTAATTTGGCCTGTTAATGTCCATATGTTATAAAGCTCGGGTTTTAACGGTTTTTACTTGTCATATGTACTTATACATCAGTATATGAGTTATAAATTTTTTACATTAGACGGGTCCGATCGTCTAAGTTTTAATTGGCGAAAACGTTAATCTTTCGGTTTTAGCCGAAAAGACGTAAAACTTATGTATATAGCTTTATAACTTATAAAACTTATCAAATTGCCATCTTTATAAAATGTTACATTTATTTATCAAAGTATATACTTATTTATATGTAATATATAAGTTAGTGGATTTTAGGTATACATTTTATATTATTTTTACTTGAGTGCTAATTTTATAATATATACTTTTATTTTACAAATCTGATTATGATTTTCACTTTCACCATGTTTACCATATCTTGAGTTCTACAAGGAGATAGAAGCTCATTTTTGGTCAGCACAAACTACATGATATGTGATACAAGTAACTCCTTTTCAGCTACTGCTCAATCAACCTCTAAATGTCTCTAACAGTTCGTCCAAAACAGACTATACAGATTTGAACTTCAATATTGTTTTGATCACATCTCACTCATTTTATGGATTCCATTGAGTGGCCAACTCTCACATATGTACAAGTCACATACCTTACTGTATATTAATTTATCCAAGTCATTTTAACAATTTATCATATGGGTCTTTACTGTTTTATACAGCCTACTATTTCAAACATGATTTTAACATCTTTTCATGTAGCTTTTAATCTTTTTAACCAAGTTTATCAACACATGATCCCTACATAATACTTTTATCATCATATATCATCATATACATATACATTAAGAAAGAAAATACAAATTTACATTTACAAAATAACAAGGAAATGGAAGGAATGATCTTGTTACCAACCAAGATAATGAAAGTTAAGATCAAGGCTTGACTTTTGATGACAAAACTTGTGGTACACCAAAACCAACTTCAAGATCACCAAAGTTTATAAACTCATTGTGGAAAATCAGCCCCAAGACACCAAGGAAACTTCTTTTTGGATGTTATAATCACCTCCAATCAATAAAGCTTCAAAAGGACATCATCTTATGTATGAACAACATAGGCTTTATGGTTGAATGAAGATCAAATGGGAGTGTTTTTGGTTGAAAGTGGACGCCAAAGAGGAGGGAGAGTGAGAGGATTTGTGAGATTTGCAAGAGATAAAAATAAAGTAGTGGTTTAGCTTTAGTTAGTTTTGTAAGTAAAGTGGTTTTGTAACAAGGCTAAGACAAGTGTCTTAGCTTCTTATGTAAGGTTGATACCTCAAAAAGGGGTGTTAGCTTAAGCTTTCCGTCCCATATGTGGGGATGGGGCAAGTTTATCTTGTCTCATCCCCATTTATTTACGGATACTCCTCGATTCTAGTTTCCTCGATTTGCGTGCCCTCGGGTCGTTTTACGAAAAACGTTTTTATAAATTATGAATCAACGGTACAAAACGAATCTAATAAAAATTGTCTCATCAAAAACGGAGTTCAAAAACGTAAATACGTAATCCTAGGGTTTTCGGTTTAGTCGTAAAGGACGTTAAATTATGCACGTAAGCCCAAATTTCAATTCGTAAATGTGAGTTCATCAACCAACACAAAAATAAGTTTCAAAATAATATACGAGAAAATAATTTTATACCTGAAAATGTTAGATTGTCACAAATATCATTCAAACTCATCAAAAATTTCAAAAATAATCGTAAAATAAGATTAAGCAATGACCTCAGTTTTGGGTTATCACATCCCCTCCTTCTTAAAAAGAGCGACGTCCGCAACGCTTAATCCTTCCTAAAAAAATGAGGATACTTATCCTTAAAGAAATCCTCACGTTCCCAGGTAAACTCTGGTCCACGTCTAGAGTTCCATCTCACTTCACAAATCGGAATCCTACTATGCTTCAATTTCTTAACTTCCCTATCCATAATCTCTACAAGCTCCTATATAAAATGCAACTTATCATCAAGTTGAATTTCCTCCAATGGAATCACCACATCCCTTTCAGCTAAACACTTCTTCAGATTAGACACATGAAAAGTATTATGAATAGCCTTAAGTTCATCAGGCAACTCTAACTTATAAGCAATCAATCCAATCCTTTGGATAACCTTAAATGGTCCAATATATCTCGGGCTCAACTTTCCTCTCTTTCCAAAACGAATCACTCCTTTCCATGGAGATACCTTTAACACCATGTCTCCTACTTCAAATTCCAACGGTTTCCTTCTGTTATCAGCATAACTCTTTTGTCTACTTCTGGCAGATAACAAACGCTTCTTAATTTGCACAATCTTTTCAGTCGTCTCAAATATCATTTCAGGTCCAGTCACTTGACTTTCTCCTACTTCACTCCAACACACTGGAGATCTACACTTACGTCCATATAAAGCTTCAAATGGTGCGGCTTTAATACAAGCATGATAACTGTTATTATACGAAAATTCAACCAATGGAAAATGCTTATCCCAACCATTTACAAAGTCAATCACATACGCACGAAGCATATCGTCTAACGTATGAATCGTTCTTTCACTTTCCATCAGTTTCCGGATGATATGCAGTACTCAAACTTAACTCCGTTCCCATCGCTTTCTGCAAAGATTTCCATAATTCTGAAGTAAACCTACTATCACGATCAGAAATTATCGAAAAAGGCACACCATGTCGACAAACAATCTCCTTCACGTACACTGTTGTTAACCTCTCCATACTATCCGTCTTCTTCATTGGCAAAAAGTAAGGAGACTTAGTCAATCTATCTACAATCACCCATATCATATCACAACCACTAGCGGTCCTTGGCAAACCTGTCACAAAATCCATAGTAATCTTATCCCATTTCCACTCAGGAATCTCAGGATGCACTAATAATCCAGACGGTTTCTTATGTTCAGCTTTCACTTTCGCACAAGTTAAACACTTATTAACATACTGTTCTATATCAGCCTTCATATCCGGCCCCCGATAAACTTTCTTAAGATCTTGATACATCTTGTCTGATCCAGGATGTATTGAATACTTTGACTTATGAGATTCATTCATCACTAAATCTCGCACTCCTAAAGAACCTTCCTCAGACGGACACAATGGTAACCAAATCCTATTCTCAAAATACCTCAATCCATTTGACCTTACTTCAAACAATGGTTTCAACATTCTACCCAATTTTTTATGCCTCAATATTCTTTTTCTTCAAACCATTAGATTGGGCTTTCAATATCGTTTCTGTCAAATCAACACTTTCCATCATTGCCAAAGCTCTAACTCTTATAGACTTATCTCTTTCCTTTCTACTAAGTGCATCAGCTACCACATTCGCTTTACCAGGATGGTAACTGATATGAGTGATTTTACTCATATCATTTATATCAATAAACAATGAATTAATGCATAAAATGTTCAAATATGCCTTGCATATGTGTTGTTTTGTTGTTTCATGTGTGTATGTACCAAGATCACAAAAACCGGCAAAAACGGCACGAATTTGAAGAAACAGATCGAAGAAGCCAATAACGAGCTCGATTTTAGCGGATTTGATATTTATGTAGCATTTTGGGCCAAGTGGGACCCACATTTGGTAATTGGGCCTGAAAGCCCAATTGTGAAAATGATTATTCATTCTTTAACCACAAGTTCATATCAAGGCCCAAAACCAAGCCCAATTGTTAACTAAAATGAAAAAAAACGAATGGAAGATTGGGTCCAAGCCCATCACCGATTTACTTGTCATGGGAAGTTATAACTGCCAAGGCCCATTAGGGTTTGTCATGATTAATAAACATTTGTTTATACACTTTTTTAGTCAAAACAAACTTCACCCATTTACGTTTTTTAACTCACACCACACGTTTATTTCACCCATTTGTTTATTTTCGATACACTCTAAGTTTATCATCTCTCACCTCTCAAAACCAAGCCAGACATCCCCATTCCTAACCCTAAAATACAAATCACAAATAAATAATTGGGGCTTTTTGATTGTATCACTCGTGTGATTCACACGCATAGGGAATTAAATCCCTTGTTAATTCGGATATTGAAGATGGAGAAGTGTGGGTGACGTGGCCCCATTCCCTTCTTTGATTGGCTGTGACAGCAACAAAACCCCAATCCACCAATTAGGAGTGGCCAACTCAGCTTCAAGGAAACACAACTAGCACACATTTGTACACCGTGGCGATCCGTGTGAAGAGAGAGAGTCATCTACAGCCCTTGGATCATAACAAGAAGGAAAGAGAGAGACGAGATGCTTCATCAACGGCTCAAGATCGTTTATCTTCACCAAAAAAACTCTACCCCTCACCTCTCGGTTCTCCTATAAAAACCCCTAATCTCAATGTATTTTTTATCCCTTTCTTTCTTTTATCGTTATAATGTTAATTTATTTATAGAAAATTGTATTTTTATTTTTAAAAGTATTGTAATAATTTTCTGGAATTAATGAAAGTGATCTTTAGTATTACCTTGTGTTTATCAGCTTTAATAAATTTATGCAAATTTTATTCTATGATAAATTGATGTTATAATAGTGGTTGTTTAAATAAACTCGTGCCATAGTTTATTTGAATAATTGAAGTAAGATTAGGGATTACAAAGACTTAAGCCCACTGTTTAAGTCTATAAAAAGTTGTTGTTCGAGAAATATTATTGGTTCGTGGTTTTTAATTTCGTTTGGTGATTCGTGATGGTGGGATGATAGTGACAGTGTCGTTTAAGTTCTAAAGTCAGCTCAGCGCTGCACTTCATCTCAAAGGATTTTTTCAAATAGGTTTGTTTTCATTTGATTTTTTCATTTTTCTTAGATTGTTAATGATAGATGTATTAGATTTGTAAGGGACTGATTTTGTGTTTATTGAATATGTTTTGTATTGATTGGTTTGATTTAATCTTCTAGGATTATTGCTTAGTGATTTACTGTTTATGTTAATGTTCAAATGATTTTCCAGATAGATCAGGTTTTAATAAAACTAGTAATATATGAGTTATATAAACAAGGTTTAGATTAAAATTTTAAGTTGATTTGGTATTTTGGTGTAAGCGTATTCTGAATAATAGTTTTGCTGGCTGAAATTAATTGTGTTAAAAATCTGATAAAAAGTCTGTATTGTTTTGATTCTGTAATGGTCTTATTTTGCTGTGAATCTGTGTAGTATATTGGGTGGATCTGTTTGTTTGTGTTATTGCTTGTTTCGAACTAGTTGTTTTGGATATAGGGCTGTGATGGTTGACATCAGTTACTTGCTGATGAGTTTTGATTTATTCTGATATGCCTAAATTGTTCATCATATTTAATCTGATTAGTATGCTGTCATGATTAGTGCTTTTCAGATAGTGATATAAGAATCTGTAACCGGCTGTAGTAGTAATGGATCACGTGCTTGCTTCGGTTAAACGTTACTGATTTCAGTTAATCGTGAGCTTAATTGATTCTGAGTTTTTGTTATCACTCGCCACTGAATTGAGTCTTATTGGTATTGTTGTGTAGCTTTTGCTATCAGATCCAACTGATTTGATATAGCTTATAACTGTTTTACTAATCAGCTGTCAAAAGGTATCACCAAGGTCACCCCTGTGACTTTGCTTTCTTTCATTTTGTCAAAAAAAATAATTCACCAAAAATGTCTCCAAAGGGATTCGAACCCATGACCTCCTGGTCATGGGCCAAATAACTTACCAACTCATCCAGTTTTACTTTTGTGTTCAAATACGGTTTGTCACATTCATATAGGTTTATTGATTAGGCTGTCAGCCTATTTGTCATTTTAATAAATAATTTTAGATTTTGTTTGAATTTTAATCTTTTTAAATTTCTTCTATAGAGTTTACAAATAAATTAACAAAAACAAAAATTATTAATTTTAGATATTTAAATTGTTATTAAAATAAGTTTCTAAATATATTAGATTTCAATTAATTTAGATTTTAAATAAAAATTAGTTGTTAAAATAGATTTTGCTAATCAAATATGAAAGTTAATTTTTTTTTAGATTTGATAAATTTCTAGATTTAAAATAGTTTAATTGTTTTTAATTTTATTAATTGAATTCATATTTAAATAACAGTTTTCTTTAGATTAAATTAATAATGGGGTACGATTCATGCACTTAGGATTAATTAGCTTTAAATTAGTAGAATTAATTTTAGTTTTAAAAACCGAAAACTAATTCAAATCAGTTGTCCAAATCAAAACAAAACATCTCAAATTCACTCGATCTTTGTGTACAACGAACTTTGTTCACCAACGTGTTTAATTGAATCCGTCTTTGGTAATTTTAGACTATTACTTTTTCCTAAAGGTAATTTTCTAATTTACCCTATAACGTATCTTAATTATCACATATACTATCACACCTCATACATCCACATCAAATTTTGGCGCCGTTGCCGGGGATCTTGTGTACGATTCGTTTCGTGGAGATTTGTTGATCGTTGATTTGAAGACCCTTTCCGTCCTCGGAAAGTTTTGTTATTTTTCTATTATATAGTATGTATCGTTTTACGTGTTTTTGTGATTAATATATTGTATTACGTAGAACAATAAATTTACCTACTTTCCAATAAGACCTTAGTTGGGATTTCATCACCTAGCTATTGTATTCGAATCCAAAACAAAAAAAAGGCAAAATAGATAAATACTAATAAAAAGTTTGAACTCGATTTATACAAACTATAAGGTGGGTATAAGGCGACGTGCTATAAAAGGCCGTCTAAGGAAAAAGGTTTTTAAGTGCTTTGTGCCACCTCGTTTCCCCACTTGCTTGTGCGTATATTGAGAGGGACGACCGATTATTGGTTGCCAACTCAAGTAGTATTATATCTTATTTTTGTTGTTTACTTATTGAACCTCGAAAAGTTAATAAACGATGGAACCCTCATTTTGTGATAAAAAAAGTTAATTTCAAAGGAAGATTCTTGTCTTGTTGAATTGTGTTGTAAAATTATCTCGTCTCCACACGAGGATGATAGTTCTAAGATTGAAAAGGAAATTAATGACTACCTAAGTGCACCATTTGATGCTAGTGAGTTTGATAGTAAGAATTTTGATCCCGAGAGTGATATTGCTTTAATTGAAAAATCATTGAAAATGGACTCATTTTCACTCCCTCCGAAGGACCAAATTGATGATATTAAGGCACAATCTTCCGTTGAAGAGCCTTTGATTCCTAACTTCACACCGAGTGAGGTTAGTGACTATTCGTTGGATGAGTTCGTCGATGAACTTTTTGCTATCATTGATCCACTTCTACCGGGAAGTGTTTCTCATGATTTACCTACCATTCTCGAGGAATTTTCCGATGAATTTACTTCTAATGAGAATGATGATCTTGTATCCGAGTGCGACACACTTGATACTTTGTCGGATATTTCTTGTGACGACGAGAATGATGACACTTTTGTGACTTACTCGAATCCTTTTTTTGAAATTTCAATGAACAATAATCCATTGTTTAAAGAGGATTTTGAGAGCATCATACCTCCTTCATCTCACACCTTTTGTGATGATGAATATGTCGACCCGGATGGAGAAATTTTCTTTATTCCCAATCTCCCTCCCACTCGCTTTGATCTTAATGTGCGGGTTTTTCATGCGACTCATTTTAAGTACCATGACCCCTTTGTTCACATTCATAAGAGTGATAAGGTCAACAAAGTCATGCAAGTTGATACCACTATTGTTGAGAATTTTACCACACCATTACCATTCGCTTTATATGATTTTGTATTAGCATGGGGGGACGACACCGTGTTGTCTATTCCTTTCTCTCCTGAGGACGAGGTATTCGACCCCGGAATCAATGATTTAGGGAAATCTCGGCCTTTCACCGATGCAATAATTGAAAGATTTTTCGATCATCTTGGTGCGAGTCTATCTCGGGGAGCATGCTACATCCATATCGTGATTTGTGACTACCATCTCTTTTTGGAGATTTATGTTGGATTTTTATCCTTTCGTTTGTCATCCGACAACGAGGATGTAATCTTTGACCCCGGCATCGTGCTTTATGTTGGATTTTATTCCAATATGACGGTTTTCACCATTTTCCCTAAGGACCAATGAATGCGGGGATCGAGTCGAGCTCATGACTCGGTTAACAAAAACGAGGTGCCTTGTGGGGGAGTCCCATACATTCTATCTTCTTTCTATTTTCCTACACTAATGAGGCTTGATCTTTCAAGCTCGTGCTCATGTTTAGTTGTGTTGTGAATCTTAGGTATGACCCTTATCATTGAAGACTCTCGTGTTCGGTTTTTGCCGGTCCACTTGATCTTCCATTCTTTGATTGCCAAAAAGGGGCACACTCTCTATCCTTTGATTTTTGTCGACTAACGTTTTATCTTGAGGCATAATTAATAAACGGCTTATAGATTTGCGTGCTCTTTCCATGTTAGGATTTTGCATTAGACTCTTCGTGTTTTAGCAAGGGGGTGTTACTCTTGAGCTAGGAAACATTAAGGACAATGTTTGGTTTTAGCATGGGGAGTCAATCGATATAATCGCTTGCAATTGCTTTTGTCGTGTCTAAACGTAATTGTTTTTCTCGTTTTTCATAAAATTTTAAATTTTTTAGTGTTATTCTAAAAGTTTTAATAAATAAAATAAGTGCTTTTGACACAAATGTAGGCTTTCCGTTGGTGAAAATAAAAATAGTTTTTGACTCGACTCGGTTTTTACCTTAGCTTTTCCTTAACGTATTTGAATTAAGTTTTGATAGGCTTTTAAATAGGGAACTTTAAAACGCGAAAGTCTTAATTCATACGGGTTAAGAACAAGAAATTTTCGCAAGTTCCTATAATTGATCCTAGAAAGTCGTTTATCAACGGAACTTTAAAACGCAAATTCTAAAACTTGAAAAAGTATAAGAAGATGCAAGATCCTATAGATGATTTGAAAACCCAAAACTTCGATTTAATAGGCTAAGTATCCATTGATTTCACATTTTTGAAATTTTACAATATGGAGAACAAGAGATGATAGAGTTTAATCATAAGTTTCTAAGGTTAATTCTTTCTTGTGTAAGTATTTTTGTGTTTGATTTAATCTCCTCGTATTTATTTTCCACGCTTGAATATTAATTGCTTAATAAATGAAGTTTTTAGCGGTTTAGGCTTGATATCTTAACTCGTAACTCCTTCTTTTTCTTCCCTTGTAATTAAAGTGAGAACACATTAAGGGTGTCAACGTCATGGACTTTTGATCATGGGATTGCGGAAGTTTGGCTTACTATAAATATCATATTAATAAAGAAGAATAAATAAAAACACGTTCTCTAGAAGCCTTCGGGTGGGAGTCATGTAGCACTAACCTTGTCATTAGAGCCTAAGGGTGTATGGGAAGGGGACGTGTTGAATAAAAATTGCTTCATCATCATGAGCCATAAGGTGGGATGGTGAATGTCAATTCCCTTATTTTTGTCCAAGGAGCATTCGGGTGTGGATTTTAAATAAGGAGCACAATTGCATCTTAAAGAGCCACAAGGTGTTATGATGTGATTGTTGCTAACTCCATTAATAAGGTCATAATTGACTTTGGAGGTTTTATTGTTGCTTTTAAGTAGTCCTATTAGCCAAATTTCGGGTCCGGGGATTTATCCCTCAAATCGTGTTAAGTTATCCTTGATGTGGGCTTTCTTTAGTGACAACGGTTTTAAAGTCGAGGTTAGGTTTTGAGTTTTGAGTTTACACCGTTCTTGCCTTCATTTTTGGATTAATAAATATCAAAAAAGTCAAATGAGCCTTTGGGTGAATGACAAATAAAATCTAGAGATACAATTCGGAATAATAGGACATTGAGTTTAACACAAATTACTTGTATGAGTGTTTTAATTTTGGGGCTTATGATTGACAATGATCTTGTTTTCGCACTTGGTATGGAAAAGTGAAAAGTCAGGGACGATGAATCTATTTGAGTTTTATGATCCTAAAAGTTATTTTTCAAATAATGTAAGCAATACATTATGTATTTTCAAAATAAAAGTTTCATAAGTTGAATAATGGTGTAGTTAATTTTTAATTTTATCATTGCGTGAGGACAAGGCAATTGCTTAGCAAGGGGGAGTTTGATATGAGTGATTTTACTCATATCATTTATATCAATAAACAATGAATTAATGCATAAAATGTTCAAATATGCCTTGTATATGTGTTGTTTTGTTGTTTCATGTGTGTAGGTACCAAGATCACAAAAACCGGCAAAAACGGCACGAATTTGAAGAAAAAGATCGAAGAAGCCAATAACGAGCTCGATTTTAGCGGATTTGATATTTATGGAGGATTTTGGGCCAAGTGGGACCTACATTTGGTAATTGGGCCTGAAAGCCCAATTGTGAAAATGATTATTCATTCTTTAACCACAAGTTCATATCAAGGCCCAAAACCAAGCCCAATTGTTAACTAAAATGAAAAAAAACGGATGGAAGATTGGGTCCAAGCCCATCACCGATTTACTTGTCATGGGAAGTTATAACTGTTAGGACCCATTAATAAACATTTGTTTATACACTTTTTCAGTCAAAACAAACTTCACCCACTCATGTTTTTTTTAACTCACACCACACGTTTATTTCACCCATTTGTTTATTTTCGATACACTCTAAGTTTATCATATCTCACCTCTCAAAACCAAACCAGACATCCCCATTCCTAACCCTAAAATACAAATCACAAATAAATAATTAGGGCTTTTTGATTTTATCACTCGTGTGATTCACACGCATAGGGAATTAAATCCCCTGTTAATTCGGATGTTGAAGATGGAGAAGTGTGGGTGACGTGGCCCCATTCCCTTCTTTGATTGGCTGTGACAGCAACAAAACCCCAATCCACCAATTAGGAGTGGCCAACTCAACTTCAAGGAAACACAACTAGCACACATTTGTACACCGTGGCGATCCGTGTGAAGAGAGAGTCATCTACAGCCCTTGGATCATAACAAGAAGGAAAGAGAGAGATGAGATCCTTCATCAACGGCTCAAGATCGTTTATCTTCACCAACAAACTCCACCCCTCACCTCTCGGTTCTCCTATAAAAACCTCTAATCTCAATGTAGTTTTTTATCCATTTCTTTCTTTTATCGTTATAATGTTAATTTAGTTATAGAAAATTGTATTTTTATTTTTAAAAGTATTGTAATGATTTTCTGGAATTAATGAAAGTGATCTTTAGTATTACCTTATGTTTATCAACTTTAATAAATTTATGCAAATTTTATTCTATGATAAATTGATGTTATAATAGTGGTTGTTTAAATAAACTCGTGCCATAGTTTATTTGAATAATTGAAGTAAGATTAGGGATTACAAAGACTTAAGCCCACTGTTTAAGTCTATAAAAAAGTTGTTGTTCGAGAAATATTATTGGTTCGTGGTGTTTAATTTCGTTTGGTGATTCGTGATGGTGGGATGATAGTGACAGTGTCGTTTAAGTTCTAAAGTCAGCTCATCGCTGCACTTCATCTCAAAGGATTTCTTCAAATAGGTTTGTTTTTGTTTGATTTTTTCATTCTGCTTAGATTGTTAATGATAGATGTATTAGATTTGTAAGGTACTGATTTTGTGTTTATTGAATATGTTTTGTATTGATTGGTTTGATTTAATCGGCTAGGATTATTGTTTAGTGATTTACTGTGTATGTTAATGTTCAAATGATTTTCTAGATAGATCAGGTTTTTATAAAACTGGTAATATATGAGTTATATAAACAAGGTTTAGAGTAAAATTTTAAGCTGATTTGGTATTATTGTGTAAGAGTATTCTGAATATTAGTTTTGCTGGCCGAAATTAATTGTGTTAAAAATCTGATAAAAAGTCTGTATTGTTTTGATTCTGTAATGGACTTATTTTGCTGTCAATCTCTGCAGTATACTGGGTGGATCTGTTTGTTTGTGTTATTGCTCGTTTCGAACTAGTTGTTTTGGATATAGGCTGTGATGGTTGACATCAGTTACTTGCTGATGTGTTTTGATTTATTCTGATATTCCTAAATTGTTCATCATATTTAATCTGATTAGTATGCTGTCATGATTAGTGCTTTTCAGATAGTGATATAAGAATCTGTAACCGGCTGTAGTAGTAATAAATCACGTGCTTGCTTCGGTTAAACGTTACTGATTTCAGTTAATCGTGAGCTTAATTGATTCTGAGTTTTTGTTATCACTTGCCACTGAATTGAGTCTTGTTGGTATTGTTGTGTAGCTTTTGCTATCAGATCCAACTGATCTGATATAGCTTATAACTGATTTACTAATCAGCTGTCAAAAAGGTATCACCAAGGTCACCCCTGTGACTTTGCTTTCTTTCATTAATATATATATATTATACATAGACGGATACGACGTCGTTTTAGTTTTGTAAATGTCGTTTTGCTTTTTGCTCTATGTCGTTTTGGATAACCCACCAAAATAAATGCAATCGTAATGATTACACAACCAGATTTGCAAGTCACGATACTATTTGATGTATTAAAAAATAAACAATTTCAACCTTTAACTATTTATAAATTTTTAGTATAACAAATTTTACAAACGTATATCTATTGATTTATTTAGGAAAAATTACATAAAAAGATCGTCGAATTATGAACCAAATAAGCTCAATATTACAATGCTCTTATGATGAGACTGCTTTTATACATAGTCTCATCGTCCAAATCGGGCATAAAATGCATTAAATATCATCAAAATACCGAAATATATGCTTGTGTTTGTTGCTTGTGTGTTTTAGGTACGGATATTGAGAAAATGACAAAAGATCACAAGAATAAGTCAAAAACGAACACGGGAAACGAAGCCGCACGATGAACCAAGCCCTAATGAAGAATTTTCCAAAGAAAACCCTTGAAGATTTGAAGAATTATGAAGATTGGTCCTCCAAGTTTGAAGAATTGACACTTTATACCCTTGTATCTTCATAATTACAAGTTTGGTCCCTAAAGTTTGTCAAAATTACAAAAGGACCCTTAACTTTGAAGAATTGGCAAATTTAGTCCCTCAACAAAACTAAATTGTCAATATTGGTCCTCCAAGAAGTCAACAATCAAGTCAAACCTTTAAGAATGAAGAACATGCCAAAATCAGTCCTTCAAATATGAAGAAATTGCATGTTTAGCCCTTGTTTCAAGTTTAGAAAACATATTGTGCCAAAATTGCCAAATTGCCAAAGATGTTTACAAAGGAATTGGAGTTTATTGCTGTTTTATACAAGATGAAAGAAACAAGAACCTTTGGGGGCCAAAGATGTCAAACACACCAACTTACCCCCACCAATCATTTTGCCACCTCACCCCAACCCTCCACTCACAACACACCACCTCATCTCACCCTCCACGTCTGCTTTCCACCCACACCAATTAACTTAAATTAATCCCTTCCCTCCAAACATTTATTTAAAAACTCATTAAACCCAATTTGGATTAAACCTGCTCTAAACACCACTTAAACCCTAAAAATTTCCAGGCATAATTAACTTGTAATCAAAGGGGTTTTAATCCATCCTTTCCAGATTAGTAACTGAACCTTTTGTCATCACTTCCCACACCAAAACCATGACCCTAGACCATCCCATGTGAGTGTAGGGACCTCCCCTGCACGTCACTTTCTTCCCCAAACCCAATACCCGACCAAATGAACAACTAGATGGCCCTCCTTGGTCCCCAAGTACAAAATGGACGCTCCTGATCAATCATAACAGCTGGCTACTTCACATGGGGTTATATTGACCAAGATTTTGAAGATTCGTCCAAGGGCTTTTTAGGGAATTCCTGAATTAGGGTTTTAGGATTTTGATTTCCTTGTATTTTTTATTCAGCATTCTAGATTATTCTTCTAGCCATTATAAAAGGAGACGCATGTGTCCCTTTTACATGAAAAAAGGTGAAAGTTTGTTGATGAGAAGAAAAGAGCAAGCTTTATTTACATTGTTTGATTGTGGTCTAAGTTTCAAGTTTGTTTATTTTTCAAGTTTTTAAAATTTACTCTTGTTTTCAAAAGTTTCTGAAATTTTGATCTCCTTTGGTGAAATCTTGTTTCAAACTTGCATTTCCAGTTCTTGTAAGTGATTGTTTAAGTAGTTTAAAAGAAGTTTATTTGAGAAGTTTCTGAAAAGATTTGAAAGGAGAAAGAAAAAAATCAGATTTTCTTTGCTATTGTGTGGTATTTTTCTTAGCAGGTCAATTGAAGGATTGTTGCCCAAGTGTTCTGCACAGACCCCAGTCTGTATGGAGATGGCAAAGCAGCCATTGTGGGGCCTGGATGTGGGTCCCACAAGGTAGTCACCTTGTTTCCTTTTTCAGTTTTATAAAATTTAAGTTTTATGTGAATCTGCATGAGAAGTTGTTAAAAGTTTATTGATTGGTTTGATATTGCTCTATTGTTGGTTATATGCATGTTTAGGACTAGTTTAATCAGTTTGAGTGTGATTTGAAGCCATTTGCTTTGTTAAATTTTCAATGTCAGTTTTTAAGGGGTGTTTGGATTAAGGATTAAATCAGGGTAATTGTTACAAGTCTTGTTTAAAACTTGTTTAGATACACTCAGTAGAAGATTGTAGGGTTGTATGCTACTTGTCTTTTCAGTTTGTTGGAGTTTTTAATCAAAGTTGCATGATAAAAAGTTAAATCATAGCCTAAAAACAGTCATACCATTCTTCTGCTTGTTTTGATGAAATTTGTGCATCAATCTTGATAATCTGTTAGATACTGGGTTGTTTAAGGATTGTGTGATGTTTGTATGCTGTTTTGTGAGCTTGTGTGCAAGATATTAGCCATTGAAATCCATTTGAGTGCCAAGTGTATCAGCAAAATACACTCAGACACATATATGCTTCATCAGTAATTTGTTTTGGTCCTTTGTGCTTGATTTGTGTTAGATTTGTGCTTTTCTTGTGTTAGTATTGACTCCCTATACTCAACTGAGTATAGGGGTGCCCCTTTTGTCCATAAAAAACATCCACAAGACCAAAATCAAGACCTCTTGATATTAATCTGCACATGTGAAGAATCACACTTGTGTTCATCAGAAATACAATGCATACTTGAGCACGTTTTTGGTTCTAGATAGCTTAAATCTTAGTTATTTTGATTTGGATTTGTGTTTTTGTAGTTTAAAGAGTTGCTGGATTAAGTTTAAAAAAAAAAAAAAGTTTTTCAAAAAGGACTGGCCAAGACTCGAACCTGCGCCATCCTCCTCACAACACATCACACATACCATTGCGCCCTAGGGTCTTTGACTGCTAGGTTTCATTTCAAATATTACTTAAGGTGTATTTAATTTGTAGCTTATTTAACCATCAGCTTATTAAAAAGCTATTTCTAGCTTATTTCTTTAAGGATTTCACTGTTTAGCATTTTTCTCAGGTTTTTATTAGGGTTTTTGACTTTTCAGTTCAAAAAGTTTATTTTTCCCTTTATTAATTAATTTTCTAGGATTATTTTTAGTTTAAATTTTGAAAAGTAATTTAAAAAAAGAAAAAGGTAATTTAAAAATCTGAAAAAATAGTTTTTAGTTTTTTAATCATAACTTTGAGGTTTTTAGCTATTTAAGTTTTCAATTTAGCTTATTTTTGATTTTATTGGATTTTAGGGTTTTTAACCAACTTTATAATTTAATATAAAATTATTAAATAGAATTCAGAAAATTTTAATTGCATTTTTGTCTTAGTTACATTATTTTAGATTTTTGGTAATTTTTTAGAATTTTTTTTTGAACTTTGAATTTTTTTGAATATTTTAATATTATTTTATTATTAAAAATTGAAGTTTGATTTTTTTTTAGTTTTTACATTTTTCCTAGGTTAAGGACACTTAATTAGGAGTTTTGTCACTTTCCAAATATTTTTAGGACTTCCCAATTAATTTCTAGAATTAATTTAAGTTTTAAGTGATTTTAATAGTTTTTAAGTGTTTAAAAATAGTTTAATTTGGTTTTAAAATTTTAAAAAATAGTTTTTAGCTTAATTAGGATATTTTTGAGGTTTACAAACTATAAGATCTTGTTTAGGGCTTTTTAATAATTAATTGTGATTTTTAGGGCTTTAATTAGCATTAAAACGTCATTATCTCATTAATTAAAAGGTTTTAACAAGTTTGGATTTTTATAAACTCTTAGAATATTATTGGGGATTTTTAGTAATTTTTAGGAATTTTTAGGTTAAAAATTTTAATTTTGGCACTATTTACGGTTTTACGTGATCGCCTTTTTCGTCTTAGTTTAATCCGTTTTTGTAACCGTCTTTCTCTTCTAATCTCATTGATTTCTTTCTTTCTCAATCATATAATCACAAATCAATATCAATTCAATACACAACGCACTAGCCTCCTCGAGAACGAACTCACACTTAGGGTCATTTACACACGGTTTTCCTAAATCGTCGTGCACACTTGCCCTATTTTGTCATCCTTTTCCTAAAGGGTACAAAAACCTCAACATCATTTTGGCGCCGCTGCCGGGGAAGCGTGTTGTGTTTTGGTTGAACAATTGTTGTTTTCATATATAGCCATAAAAGTAATTGTATTAGTAGCACTCTACTAATACGTATTATCGTTTTTCGTTTTTTTTGTGAATACTATTACTATATTGTATACGTAGAACAATAAATTTACAAGTACTCCAAATACGTGAGAAATCACAACCTTGACTTGGGAGGTCATTACCCAATCATTGTATTCGAATCTCAAACCAAAGAAAAAGGCAAAAATAGATAAATACTTTCGTGAAGCTCGATTTTGATAAATACAAACTATAAGGTGGGTATAAGGCGGTTGTATTTCACGATCTAAAGGAAAAAGGCTCTTAAGTGCTTCGCGCCGCCTCGTTTCCTCCGCTTGCTTGTGCGTATTTTGAGATTGAAAGCTAATCGAGGGTTTTGCCGCCCAAAGTATTACTTAAGTATCATATATATTTTCTTGGTTTTCATTGATTAAACCCTCTTGAACGATTTGGTGTTCCACCATCGTTCTAAAGTCATCGAAGGCGTTCACTTGACGTGATCGTTTTCATTCCTTGAGGCTTCTTTAATCGAGAGATTTGATTAAGGAGGAGATTTGTATATTTGTGTCTACCTAATGCATTACAAAAATCCAAAAAAAGTAAAAACAATCAAAAACCACAAAAAAATTGAAAAAGTAAAAACACCAAAAAGAATCTTCTTTGCTCACCCCATCGTTGTACGTGACGTTTATGCAAACTCGCTCTAAAGCAAGATGTGCTCGTAAACGAAGAAACAAATCAATCACTCCTACTAGTGAGGAGTCTCCTATTGACGAACCCATTGTAGTGAAAGAAGCACCCATGGCTAATCGAACTATGATGGAGTTGCTTCAAGCACCCACCGAGGGTTATGGAGAAGCGATTGTGATTCCCGCTATCCTTGCGGAGAATTTTGAGGTTAAGACGGGTTTGTTGTCCATGATTCAAAACAACAAGTTTCGAGGTGACGAAAAGGACAACCCTCATAACCACATTCGCCAATTTAATCGTCTCACCGCCACATGCAAGTTTAAGGACGTCTCAAACGACTCGATTAAGATGATGCTTTTTCCATATTCCTTAGCGGGGCCCGCAAAAATTTGGTTAGAGAAAGAGCCACCCAATTCTATATTGACGTGGAAGGATCTCGTTTCAAAATTCGTGAACCAATTTTTTCCGCCCTCTAAGACTACGCACTTGAAAAACGAGATTTCAAAGTTTTCACAAGAATATAATGAGAGTTTTTCAACGGCTTGGAATAGGTTTAAGGAAATGTTGCACGAATGTCCTCATCATGGTTTTTCCGACTTGCATCAAATTGACACGTTTTACAATGGCTTGAACGATCATGAGCGTGATTATCTTAATGCCGCCGCGGGTGGTAATTTTTTGTGTAAGACGGTCGAGGAAGCATTGTTAATCATTGAGAATAGGTCTAAGGTCTATAGTCCTCGTAGCACGTCGAGTGTTCATAAGACTTCGTCTACACCTTCGCCTTCATTGTCACATACCATTGATGCTTGCCAAATCGAGGCTAATTTGGAGAACAAGATTTTTGATAAGTTGAAAGGATTGTTAATTGAGTTTAAAGTTGGTGAACAACCCACTCCCGCTACGGCTAAAGCGGTTGAGGTTTCTTGTATGTATTGTGGTGGAGCTCACGATTATTCCGAGTGCATTACCAACGGTGGTAACACTTCGAGTGCCTTCGCGGCCGTGGGAACTTATAACCAAAACGGTCAAGTTCCTCACACTAATCAATTGACTCCACCGGGTTTTCAACCAAATCAAAATGCTAACAATTATCGAAACAATCAAGTTGGTTACCAAAGCAATCAAAGGAACAATTTCAAGGGTAATAACAACTATGGGAATCAAGGAAGTAGTAGCCAATTGCAAAATCAAAACCAAAACCGTAATTTTCAAAACACGAGTCAAGGTCTTCAAAATGTTTATACTAAAGAACTTCCAATGGAATTTTTGAATTACGCCACGGCAAATGATAAGATTTTGGAAAACATACAAGAGCAATTGGCTAGTCAAGCTAGGGACACGGCTAAAAACACCAAAGAGTTGGCTAATTTTGTGAAGGAAAATCTTAACATGAGAAATGAGTTGAAAAATGATTTTGCTAATCAAATTAGAGGTCAAAACAATAAAATTGAACAAAGTCATGCTAGGCTTGAACAAAGAATTGACCAAAAAGCCGCTAGTCAAGATTTGAAGTTTAATAGTCAAGATGCTAAGCTTAATGCCATTTTAGAAGCCGTCATGGGAAACAAAGCCTCTACTTCGAGTGGTCTTCCTAGTAACACCGTTTCAAACCCGAAGGGAGAGATGAAAGTGATTACCACACGAAGTGGTAAGACACTTAAAGAACCGAATCCTCAACCAATTACTCCAACGGCGGAGGAAATTGAGGAAGAACCCGAGGTGGTGGTCGAAAAGGAGCATATTTCAAGCCCACAAAGTACCGCTCATGCCACACCTACGGTCGACCCATTACCAACATTGGAACTCGAGATTCCAAAGGCTATGCCTATGCCCCTACCCACACCACCCTTGCCTTACCCATCGAGACTTAGGAAGGAGAAACGACAAGAGCGCGACAACTACCAATTTGAGCTTTTTATGAAAATGTTTCGTGAGTTGCACTTTAATGTGAGTTTCGCCGATGCTTTGGTCATGATGCCTCGATTTGCCGCTAACTTTAAGAGTATGTTGAACAACAAGGAGAAATTGCACCAATTGTCTAGTTGTTCGTCGGTTTATCTTAATCGCATACCTCAAAAAGTCGGTGATCCCGGTAAATTTTTGATCCCTTGTGCAATTCAAGATATGGAAGAATGCTATGCCTTGGCCGATCTTGGTGCTAG
This sequence comes from Glebionis coronaria, assembly GCA_025667525.1. Taxonomy (NCBI): domain Eukaryota; kingdom Viridiplantae; phylum Streptophyta; class Magnoliopsida; order Asterales; family Asteraceae; genus Glebionis; species Glebionis coronaria. Next base: position 355,361,920 of record CM046876.1, read on the forward strand.
CATTAATTTGATGCCACTTGCAATCTTCAAGTCGCTCAATCTTCCTAATCTTACTCCTTCACTAATGTCTATTGAGTTGGCCGACCATTCCACGATTCGTGCATGTGGTTTGGCGGAAGAAGTTTTTGTGAAAGTGGGGAAGTTCTACTATCCCGTAGACTTTATCGTTGTTGATATCCCCACGGATCCTCAAGTTCCTCTTATTTTAGTTCGTTCGTTTTTAGATACGTCTATGGCTTTAATTGATGTTCATGCTAGAAAGATCACCTTACGTTTCAACGACGAGGAACTTGTTATAAACGCAACTCAAAATTCTCAACTTTCTCATTTTTATTCCGTTGCTACCATAAACCTCGTTGATATGATCGACGTGGTTTGCGAGGAATTTTCACAAGAAGTTTTAGGGTTTGGTGATGAAGAAACTAGTGGCAATCCCACTATGTTAGATCCATTTCTTGATAATTCGACACCAACCTTCACTCCTTTCGAAGGTGGTGGTTTTACGTTGGCAGAATGCAATGTTCCACGTACTTGTGACGAAGACCTCGACAACGATGAGGACTTCTCGATTATCAAGGATTTTCTTAACGATTTCCCATTTCCTCCACCCGAGGAGGTTATGAGTATCGAGCCTAAATCTTCACTTGAGGAACCACCTATCCTCGAGTTGAAAGATTTACCTCCTCACCTCGAATATGTCTATTTGGAGGAGGGCGACAAGTTGCCGGTTATTATTGCGAAGGAACTTTCGAATGATGAAAAAACCGCACTTGTCGATGTTCTAAAGGATCACAAAGGGGCGATTGCGTGGAAGTTATCCGAAATTAAGGGAATCGATCCCAAGTTTTGTACCCACAAAATCTTAATGGAGGAGGATTTCAAGCCCACAATCCAAAGTCAAAGGAGGGTGAACCCCAAAATTCACGACGTCATCAAAAAGGAGGTCCTTAAACTCCTTGACGCGGGAATGATTTACCCTATTTCCGATAGCCCTTGGGTGAGTCCTATTCATTGTGTCCCTAAAAAGGGAGGGATGACCGTTGTGCCAAACGATGCCAACGAGTTGATTCCCACTAGACTCGTGACCGGATGGAGAGTGTGCATTGACTATCGAAAGTTGAATGAAGCCACTCGAAAAGACCATTTTCCCTTGCCCTTCATGGACCAAATGTTGGAGCGTCTTGCGAGAAACGATTTCTATTGCTTTTTAGATGGTTTTTCCGGTTACTTCCAAATTCCCATCGATCCTCGTGATCAAGAAAAAACTACGTTTACGTGTCCATATGGAACGTTTGCCTATCGTAGAATGCCATTCGGACTTTGCAATGCACCGGGAACCTTTCAAAGGTGCATGATGGCTATTTTTCATGATATGATCGAGAAGACGATGGAAGTCTTCATGGATGACTTTTTCGTGTTTGGTAATTCGTTCACTTTGTGTTTGTCGAATCTAGAGAGAATGTTAAAAGGTTGTGAGGAAACCAACCTTGTGCTCAATTGGGAAAAGTGTCATTTTATGGTAAAGAGTGGAATCGTCTTAGGGCACAAGGTCTCGAAAGCGGGGATTGAGGTAGATCAAGCTAAGGTAGACGTCATCGCCAAATTACCTCATCCCAAAACCGTTAAGGGAGTTAGGAGTTTCCTAGGCCACGCGGGCTTTTATCGTCGATTCATCAAGGATTTTTCAAAGATCTCTCGACCCATTACACATCTTCTTGAAAAAGAGGCACGTTTTGTCTTTGACGAAGATTGTGTACGAGCCTTTGAAATCCTTAAGAGGAAACTTACCGAAGCTCCCATTCTTGTTGCTCCCAATTGGAACCTTTCCTTTGAGCTTATGTGTGATGCTAGTGATTACGCTATTGGGGCCGTTTTGGGGCAACGTCATGATAAGCACTTCTTGCCTATTCACTATGCTAGTAAGACGATGACCGAGGCTCAACTAAAATACACTACAACGGAAAAGGAGTTCCTTGCCGTGGTGTATGCATTTGAGAAATTCCGACCTTACCTCGTCTTGACGAAATGCATAGTGTATACGGACCATTCGGCTATTAAGTATCTTATGGCAAAGCAAGATGCTAAGCCGAGATTACTTCGTTGGATTCTCCTCCTTCAAGAATTTGATCACACCATTGTTGACAAAAAAGGAGCCGAGAATCTAGCGGCCGATCATCTCTCTCGTTTGGAAGATCCTCACCAAAGTGTTTACGAGCCCAAGGAAATCACCGAAACATTTCCGCTCGAGACACTTGGTGTAGTGAATTCTAAGCTTGATTCTTCCACCCCATGGTTTGCGGATTTTGCAAATTACCATGCGGGTAACTTCATCATTAAGGGTATGACGACTCAACAAAAACGAAAATTCTTTCGTGACGTCAAGTTCTACTTTTGGAACGACCCTTACTTGTTTCGAACTTGTGCGGATCAAATCATCCGACGTTGTGTATTTGGCCCGAAGCTTCTAACATCCTTAGAGCTTGCCATGAGGGACCCACGGGTGGTCACCACGGTGCTAATCTCACGGCTAAGAAGGTGTTTGATGCCGGCTTCTTTTGGCCTACTATTTACCGAGATGCACAAGATCTTGTGAAGTCGTGTGATGCATGCCAACGACAAGAAAAAGCCTCACAAAAAGATGAAATGCCACAAAATATCATCCAAGTGTGTGAGATCTTTGACGTTTGGGGTATAGACTTTATGGGGCCGTTCCCATCATCTCTTGGTAATAAGTACATTCTCGTTGCGGTTGACTACCTATCTAAGTGGGTGGAGGCCAAGGCCTTGCCCACCAATGATGCTCGTGTGGTAGTCAAGTTTTTGAAGCAATTGTTTTGTCGGTTTGGAACCCCTCGTGCTATCATAAGCGATCATGGAACCCATTTTTGTAATGACCAATTTGAAAGGGTTCTAAGTAAATATGGGGTTACACATCGGCTTTCTACGGCTTATCACCCACAAACGAGTGGGCAAGTCGAGGTTTCAAACCGAGTGTTGAAAAGGATCTTGGATAGATCCGTAGGGGAAAACCGACAATCATGGTCGGATAAGTTAGACGATGCTTTATGGGCCTTTAGGACCGCTCATAAGACGCCCATTGGGTGCACTCCCTATAAGCTTGTGTATGGAAAGAATTGTCATTTGCCTATCGAGTTAGAACACAAGGCTTATTGGGCCCTAAAGCATTGTAATGATGATATGGAGACCGCGGGAAAACACCGGAAAATGCAATTGAATGAATTAGATGAATTGAGAGACATTGCTTATGAAAATTCATTGATTTATAAAGAGAAAACTAAAAAGTTGCATGATTCTAAAATTAAAAACCGGGTTTTTAACATTGGGGATCAAGTTTTGCTTTTTAATTCAAGATTAAAAATCTTTTCCGGTAAGTTGAAATCCCGTTGGTCCGGTCCATTCACCGTGACTCAAGTGTTTCCGTATGGGACCATCGAGCTAGCTCAAGATGATGGTCCTAACTTCAAGGTGAATGGACATAGGTTGAAGCACTACTTTGTCGGGGAAGTTCCATCCTTGAACTACCTCGACCGAGTCACCTTCCCCAATGATAATTAGTATTGAGGGGATCGAGTCGAGCTCATGACTCGATAATGAAAAACGAGGTGCCTCGTGGGGGAGTCCCATGCTTATCCTATGTACATATTATCGCTTTCTAATGTAGCTTACGTGTGGGGATTTGTGCCCTTCCAACCGTTGTTCCGTGTTTGTTTGTGAATTGTGGTTTTTAGATTATGATCTTCATGATTGGAGCCTCTCGTGTTCGTTTTATGGGAGCACTCGATCGTTTGCTTCTGAGACTTTCTCAATATCCATGATATATCCTTGATTGTTCTAACCTTAGGTTTTTAGCACACTTCATAAACGGCTATTAATTTATTGGTTCCACCCTTTCCATGCTAGATTAGGCATTCGACTACGTCTCTAGTATGGGGGTGTTCGCACCCCTAGACTCGAAACATTGAGGACAATGTTTAACTTTAGTATGGGGGAGGGGGGGTGAATAGATACTTGCCTTGCCAAACCTTCACGCTTTCCAAAGTTTATCTTTTTGTTATCGTTTTGGTTGCAAAATAAGGCTAAAAATGGCCAAATTTTAAAATTTTTCTCATGTTTCATAAGTGTTTGAAGACACGAATGTAGGTTTTCCGATGGCGAGAATAAGAGTAATTTTTGACTCGACCGTGCGTGTTGAGCACTTAGCTTTGATTCCTTAACTACACATTAGGCTAAGTCTCTTAAATGAGGACGAGAAATACTATGCTAAACGTAGAGTACTCATATTCTTTCAAAAACTCATGTGTTCTCGTTGTTTGCTTATTCTCCCTTCGCTTGTAAATATTTTTTGCTTAATAAATATTGACTTAGCGGTTTAGTTAGGATTGTTGGGTTTCTAGTCTTTTCTAGTAGCTTCCGTGTAATTAAATTGGGAAGACATTAAGGTATCGCCAGCGTCACGGTTTTGAAATATTGGCAACCCGAATAATCGAAAGCTTCACCCAATAATAAGATTTCAAGTGCTCACCTAAATCTCGCAAACAATTTGAAGCCCCACAAGGCCGAAAAATCTATGCAAAATTGAAAGTGAATCAAGCCTTAATCTTCGAAGCTTTAAAGATCCAAAATTAGCTTTAGCGTGAGGATATACGTGTTTGGCTAATAAAACCACCGACGAGGCGGATAATAAAAGGCAAAAGACCGAAGTCATAATAAAAGCTTCATGGCGAAGTTGAATAAAAGATGGAGGTAAACCAAAGATAATAAGGCCCTTCCGTTAGGGGGCGTATAAAAGTCTTGGTAATAAGTCTAATGTTCAAAACCGTTATAAAACCGTGTTTATCGATTCTTCTTGTCAACTTAATTTTTTGACATCGTTGTCTATTAGGAAGGGTTATTGATTTGATGGTCTTAGTTACACCGTTAGGACTCTATTTTTAGACCTAAATCTCTATTATCGCATAAGTCAACAATGTATCCTCGTGAAACATTCAAGACAAAATAAAATATAAGAGATACAATTTAGGAATAATGGGAGGATAAGTACGTGATTATAGCATATGAGTAGTGTTAGCATTACTAACTTATAATGACAATGATCTCGTTGCACGCTTGGCATGGAATTAGGGTGAAAATCGAGGACGATGAAATTATTTCTAACGACGCATTCACGTGTTCTTATTCTATGAACCTAAACGTCCCATTTTGCGATGAAAATCATACATTATGTCTAAAACGCAAGTAGTAGTAATAGTAGTAGTATAGCTAGTTTCTCATTTCAATAAAGTGAATAAAAATAAATTTTGGAGATGCTACGATACTTTATTCTAGCATTGCGTGAGGGCACGGCAATGGTTTAGTATGGGGGAGTGATGAGACTGCTTTTATACATAGTCTCATCGTCCAAATCGGGCTTAAAATGCATTAAATATCATCAAAATACCCAAATATATGCTTGTGTTTGTTGCTTGTGTGTTTTAGGTACGGATATTGAGAAAATGACAAAAGATCACAAGAATCAGTCAAAAACGAACACGGGAAACGAAGCCGCACGATGAACCAAGCCCTAATAAAGAATTTTCCAAAGAAAACCCTTGAAGATTTGAAGAATTATGAAGATTGGTCCTCCAAGTTTGAAGAATTGACACTTTATACCCTTGTATCTTCATAATTACAAGTTTGGTCCCTAAAGTTTGTCAAAATTACAAAAAGGACCCTTAACTTTGAAGAATTGGCAAATTTAGTCCCTCAACAAAACTAAATTGTCAATATTGGTCCTCTAAGAAGTCAACAATCAAGTCAAACCTTGAAGAATAAAGAACATGCCAAAATCAGTCCTTCAAATATGAAGAAATTGCATGTTTAGCCCTTGTTTCAAGTTTAGAAAACATTTTGTGCCAAAATTGCCAAATTGCCAAAGATGTTTACAAAGGAATTGGAGTTTATTGCTGTTTTATACAAGATGAAAGAAACAAGAACCTTTGGGGGCCAAAGATGTCAAACACACCAACTTACCCCCACCAATCATTTTGCCACCTCACCCCAACCCTCCACTCACAACACACCACCTCATCTCACCCTCCACGTCTGCTTTCCACCCACACCAATTAACTTAAATTAATCCCTTCCTTCCAAACATTTATTTAAAAACTCATTAAACCCAATTTGGATTAAACCTGCTCTAAACACCACTTAAACCCTAAAAATTTCCAGGCACAATTAACTTGTAATCAAAGGGGTTTTAATCCATCCTTTCCAGATTAGTAATTGAACCTTTTGTCATCACTTCCCACACCAAAACCATGACCCTAGACCATCCCATGTGAGTGTAGGGACCTCCCCTGCACGTCACTTTCTTCCCCAAACCCAATACCCGACCAAATGAACAACTAGATGGCACTCCTTGGTCCCCAAGTTCAAAATGGACGCTCCTGATCAATCATAACAGCTGGCTACTTCACATGGGGTTATATTGACCAAGATTTTGAAGATTCGTCCAAGGGCTTTTTAGGGAATTCCTGAATTAGGGTTTTAGGATTTTGATTTCCTTGTATTTTTTATTCAGTATTCTAGATTATTCTTCTAGCCATTATAAAAGGAGACGTATGTGTCCATTTTACATTGTTCTTTTTTTTTCTCTTTGGTCACAACTTTGTAAGTCCTGTTTTTTTTGAATGAAAAAAAGGTAAAAGTTTGTTGATGAGAAGAAAAGAGCCAGCTTTATTTACATTGTTTGATTGTGGTCTAAGTTTCAAGTTTGTTTATTTTTCAAGTTTTTAAAATTTACTCTTGTTTTCAAAAGTTTCTAAAATTTTGATCTCCTTTGGTGAAATCTTGTTTCAAACTTGGATTTCCAGTTCTTGTAAGTGATTGTTTAAGTAGTTTAAAAGAAGTTTATTTGAGAAGTTTCTGAAAAGATTTGAAAGGAGAAAGAAAAAAATCAGATTTTCTTTGCTATTGTGTGGTATTTTTCTTAGCAGGTCAATTGAAGGATTGTTGCCCAAGTGTTCTGCACAGACCCCAGTCTGTATGGAGATGGCAAAGCAGCCATTGTGGGGCCTGGATGTGGGTCTCACAAGGTAGTCACCTTGTTTCCTTTTTCAGTTTTATAAAATTAAAGTTTTATGTGAATCTGCATGAGAAGTTGTTAAAAGTTTATTGATTGGTTTGATATTGCTCTATTGTTGGTTATATGCATGTTTAGGACTAGTTTAATCAGTTTGAGTGTGATTTGAAGCCATTTGCTTTGTTACATTTTCAATGTCAGTTTTTAAGGGGTGTTTGGATTAAGGATTAAATCAGGGTAATTGTTACAAGTCTTGTTTAAAACTTGTTTAGATACACTCAGTAGATGATTGTACGGTTGTATGCTACTTGTCTTTTCAGTTTGTTGGAGTTTTTAATCAAAGTTGCATGATAAAAAGTTGAACCATAGCCTAAAAACAGTCATACCATTCTTCTACTTTTTTGATGAAATTTGTGCATCAATCTTGATAATCTGTTAGATACTGGGTTGTTTAAGGATTGTGTGATGTTTGTATGTTGTTTTGTGAGCTTGTGTGCAAGATATTAGCCATTGAAATCCATTTGAGTGCCAAGTGTATCAGCAAAATACACTCAGACACATATATGCTTCATCAGTAATTTGTTTTGGTCCTTTGTGCTTGATTTGGGTTAGATTTGTGCTTTTCTTGTGTTAGTATTGACTCCCTATACTCAACTGAGTATAGGGGTGCCCCTTTTGTCCATAAAAAACATCCACAAAACCAAAATCAAGACCTCTTGATATTAATCTGCACATGTGAAGAATCACACTTGTGTTCATCAGAAATACAATGCATATTTGAGCACGTTTTTGGTTCTAGATAGCTTAAATCTTAGTTATTTTGATTTGGATTTGTGTTTTTGTAGTTTAAAGAGTTGCTGGATTAAGTTTTTTTTAAAAAAAAAAAAAAAGTTTTTCAAAAAGGACTGGCCAGGACTCGAACCTGCGCCATCCTCCTCACAACACATCACACATACTATTGCGCCCTAGGGTCTTTGACTGCTAGGTTTCATTTCAAATATTACTTAAGGTGTATTTAATTTGTAGCTTATTTAACCATCAGCTTATTAAAAAGCTATTTCTAGCTTATTTCTTTAAGGATTTCACTGTTTAGCATTTTTCTTAGGTTTTTATTAGGGTTTTTGACTTTTCAGTTCAAAAAGTTTATTTTTCCCTTTATTAATTAATTTTCTAGGATTATTTTTAGTTTAAATTCTGAAAAGTAATTTAAAAATAGAAAAAGGTAATTTAAAAATCTGAAAAAATAGTTTTTAGGTTTTTAATCATAACTTTGAGGTTTTCAGCTATTTAAGTTTTCAATTTAGCTTATTTTATATTTTATTGGATTTTAGGGTTTTTAACCAACTTTAAAATTTAATATAAAATTATTAAATAGGATTCAGAAAATTTTAATTGCATTTTTGTCTTAGTTACATTATTTTAGATTTTTGGTAATTTTTTAGAATTTTTTTATGAACTTTGAATATTTTTGAATATTTTAATATTATTTTATTATTAAAAATTGAAGTTTGATTTTTTTAGTTTTTACATTTTTCCTCGGTTAAGGGCACTTAATTAGGAGTTTTGTCACTTTCCAAATATTTTTAGGACTTTCCAATTAATTTCTAGAATTAATTTAAGTTTTAAGTGATTTTAATAGTTTTTAAGTGTTTAAAAATAGTTTAATTTGGTTTTAAAATTTTTAAAAATAGTTTTTAGCTTAATTAGGATACTTTTGAAGTTTACAAACTATAAGATCTTGTTTAGGGCTTTTTAATAATTAATTGTGATTTTTAGGGCTTTAATTAGCATTAAAAAGTCATTATCTAATTAATTAAAAGGTTTTAACAAGTTTGCATTTTTGTAAACTCTTAGAATATTATTGGGGATTTTTAGTAATTAATAGGAATTTTTAGGTTAAAATTTTAATTTTGGCACTATTTACGGTTTTACGTGATCGCCTTTTTCGTCTTAGTTTAATCCGTTTTCGTAACCGTCTTTCTCTTCTAATCTCATTGCTTTCTTTCTTTCTCAATCATATAATCACAAATCAATATCAATTCAATACACAACACACTAGCCTCCTCGAGAACGAACTCACACTTATGGTCATTTACACACGGTTTTCCTAAATCGTCGTGCACACTTGCCCTATTTTGTCATCCTTTTCCTAAAGGGTACAAAAACCTCAACATCATCTTAACATACATATGATTTTATAAAAAATATTGTAACTTAATACATATTAAAAAAAATTCTTATAAAAATAGTCCTTGCAAGGCAAATCATTGACGCGAACACTTTTTTCCATTACCGATCAACTGCAGTGTTAACTTTTACATAATTATATCTTTTTAATATAGCAAATTTCATTTATCAGATATGTGGCAAAAATATAAAGACTCATTAACCAAAATATATCTACGAAAACATATTTGAATTACGAACAAAACAAGCTTAATATTGCAATATTTTTTTTGCATATATGATTTATTAAAGAACATTTATTCAAATATATGTTTGAAATTTTTTAAAACGCACCCATAAACTATCTAGAATTTTAAAATAAACCACCAAAATAAAAATAAAAACATATTTTATATAGAAAACTCTCTTGACAAACATTTGACCGACATCAACAACTTTCTCGATAAAAAATATATTGACGACTACAACCTCGGATTATAAACAAAACGAAACCAATATTGACATGCTTTTGACATGTGTACCAATCTCTAAAAAGTTTTGTCATTTAACAAACATTAATAAAATATATTCACAAAACACACTTTTAATCTATTTATGAACTTTAAAAACTACCCACATTTTATTGACATAAAAATACATAAAATTATAGATGGTCCAAGTGGTTAATTATGAATAAATTTATGAAATTTTAGTTCTTACAAAAATTATTACGAAAATACAGCTTTAAAAAGCAAAGAAAAATAACGCCCACACGGAGCACGACATTGACGCGAACAGCCTTTGCATTATCGATCTACTACACCATTAATCCCGCATGCATCGCCGCAACGCGCGGGTTATAATCTCGTTTTGTCAAAAAAAAAAATAATTCACCAAAAATGTCCCCAAAGGGATTCAAACCCATGACCTCCCGGTCATGGGCCAAATAACTTACCAACTCATCCAGTTTTACTTTTGTGTTCAAATACGGTTTGTCACATTCATATAGGTTTATTGATTAGGCTGTCAGCCTATTTGTCATTTTAATAAATAATTTTAGATTTTGTTTAAATTTTAATCATTTTAAATTTCTTCTATAAAGTTTACAAATAAATTAACAAAAACAAAAATTATTAATTTTCGATATTTAAATTGTTACTAAAATTAGTTTCTAAATATATTAGATTTCAATTAATTTAGATTTTAAATAAAAATTAGTTGTTAAATAGATTTTGCTAATCAAATATAAAAGTTAATTTTTTTTAGATTTGATAAATTTCTAGATTTAAAATAGTTTAATTGTTTTTAATTTTATTAATTGAATTCATATTTAAATAATAGTTTTCTTTAGATTAAATTAATAATGGGGTACGATTCATGCACTTAGGATTAATTAGCTTTAAATTAGTAGAATTAATTTTAGTTTTAAAAACCGAAAACCAATTCGAATCAGTTGTCCAAATCAAAACAAAACGTCTCAAATTCACTCGATCTTCGTGTACAACGAACTTTGTTCACCAACATGTTTAATTGAATCCGTCTTTGGTAATTTTAGACTATTACTTTTTCCTAAAGTTAATTTTCTAATTTACCCTATAACATATCTTAATTATCACATATACTATCACACCTCATACATCCACATCAGTAACGAATCTCGCAGTCATAATCACTCAGCAACTCAACCCATCTCCTTTACCTCATATTCAATTCCTTTTGATCCAAAATATATTGCAGACTCTTATGATCAGTGAAAACCACACACTTGGTTCCATACAAGTAGTGTCTCCACAGCTTTAAAGCAAAAATCACAGCCCCAAGTTCTAAATCATGAGTAGTGTAATTCTCTTCATGCTTCCTCAATTGTCTTGATGCATATGCTATCACTTTCTCCCTTTGCATCAACACAACTCCAAATCCTTTATGAGACGCGTCAAAATACACCACAAAATCCTCAGATCCTTCTGGCAAAGACAAAATCGGCGCAGAACACAACTTATCCTTCAGCGTACTAAATGCAGATTCCTCTTCCAATCCCCATTCAAACACTCGATTCTTTTCAGTAAGCTTGGTCAACGGTTTAGCAATTAGTGAAAACTTCTCGATAAACCTTCTATAGTACCTAGCTAGACCAAGAAATTGGCGAACTTCAGTCGGCGTCGTTGGTATTGACCAATCTTTGATTGCCTCAATCTTAGCAGGATCCACACGAACACCTTCACTATCAATCACGTGCCCCAGAAATTGCACTGATTTCAACCAAAATTCACACTTAGAGAATTTCACATACAGCTTCTCTTTCTTCAACAATTCCATAATTGTTCTCAAATGCTTCTCATGTTCTTCTTCACTCTTGGAGTAAATGAGAATATCGTCAATGAATACGATAACAAACTCATCCAAATACGGCTTGCATACACGATTCATCAGATCCATGAATACAGCAGGCGCATTCGTTAATCCAAAAGGCATCACTTGAAATTCAAAATGTCCATATCGAGTACGGAAAGCTGTTATAAGAATATCTTCTTCCCTAACTCTCAGTTGATGATACCTAGACCTCAAATCGATCTTCGAGTATACACTTGATCCTTGCAATTGATCAAACAAATCATCAATCCTCGGCAATGGATACCGATTCTTGACAGTCAATTTGTTAAGCTCTCGATAATCAATACACATTCTAAAAGAACCATCTTTCTTCCTAACAAACAAAACAGGAACACCCCACGGCGACGAACTCGGTCTAATAAATCCCTTATCCACCAATTCCTTCAATTGATCAGATAATTCCTTCATCTCAGAAGGAGCTAAACGATACGGTGCACGAGCAACTGGCGCAGCTCCAGGCACTAAATCAATACGAAACTCCACTTCACGATGCAGCGGTAATCCTAGCAAATCTTCAGGGAAAACCTCAGGATACTCTTTAATCACAGGCACATCCTCCAATTTCCTTTCATTCACACCATCATTACTTATCTGTGCAAGAAATACATCAAAACCTGCTTCTATATACCTCATCATCTTCAAACAAGAAACAACTCTCAAACGAGAAGTACATTCATCACCTTTCACAGTCAATACCCTATTCCTTAGCGGTATCTGGACTAATCTCTCTCCACAAACAATCACTGCACCATTACCAACTAACCAGTCCATTCCAACGATCACGTCAAAAGATCCTAATTATATGGGCATCAAATCAATACTAAACACATAATTACCTAACTTCAAGGAACAACCTTTCAGTATAGAACTAGTGCTTACAACCTTACCATCAGCTAACTCCACCTTATAACTAGTTGTCAATCTCACTGGTTCTCTATCTAATAGCTGACTGAATCTAACATCTATGAAACTTCTATCGGATCCATAATCAAATAACACACTAGCATAACAAGCATCAAGTAAGAACGTACCGGTCACCACATTCGGCCCTTGAGGTTTGTCAGCATCTCCCATGACATAGGCTGGAGCAGCAGTCCCAGCAGCAACAGCAGCAACATTGCCTCCCTGTCGTATGCCAACCCTCGGACAGTTCCCTTGTTTATGTCCACAACCTCCACACCCAGAAAAGTTAACTACCTTAACAACATTGCCTCCAGTGGGCACACCCTCGTTTCTACAATTTGCCATCTTATGTCCGGCCTTTCACACTTGTTGCAAGCAGGTGGACAATTTCGAACATGATACAGATTACATCGACCACACTTCGGATTCACTTTGTTACCTTAAGTTCCAGTGGCAGTACGAACACCATCATTCCTTCTCAAATTGTATTGCTGATTCCTATTTGGTCCTTGGTTATTGTTGTTACGATAACCACCACGATTCTATCCTTGGTTTGAGTGTGCAGCTTCCCACTTTCTCTTACTCCCCTCAGCAATACTATCATTTCCATTCTGCAGATTTACATCCATTAAAGCATGAGCTATCTGAACAGCTTCATCAAATGACTTGGGTTTCGACGAAGTAGTCTCTCCCTTGATATTACTAGATAAACCTCTGATATACTGCTTCATCTTCTTACGGTCATCAGCAAAAGCATCAGGACACAACAAACATAAATCATAGAATCTCCTTGTATAAGCCACAATATCATTGTTCCTCAGCATTAAATGCCTCAACTCATCCTCTAACTGATCTAAATCTTCCTCAGGACAAAACTTAGCAGTTAGCAGTCCCTTGGTCACAGTCCATGTTCTAGCATTAGCTTCAACCAAACCCACAGTAGCTACCTGACTATTCCACCCGCTTAATGCATCATCCTGAAAAGTAGCTGCATCAAATTTCACCTTACTAGCTTCTGAACATCCACTGATTTCAAAAGTACTTTCAATCTTTTCAATCCACCTTCTTAATTCCAAAGCACCACCAGTACCACGAAATTGGGTAGGTCCATATTTCATGAAACTAGCATAAGAACATTCCTTCTGAATCTGTTGAACAGCATCATTACCTCCAACTTGTCCCGCAACATTTCCTATTCTCAGTCTCGTGGTTCCTTGCAACACGTTCAGCTTCCAGTGCTCTAGCAATAGCTTGCTCAATCATGGTATTAACAGTAGCAGTTGTCAATTTAGGCGGCATGTTTTAGGAAACTAACCAAACAATAATTTAGTAAAGTCAGAAAAATGCCTCCCAACTCCTTCCTGTGTCACTACAAAATAAAAAGAACAAGTAAGTATTCATATCAAGATAAGAAGAAGGATTTCTCTATCAAGATGTAACATGGAAACTACATGCACCAACAACACAGTTCACAATGAATTATTAACCAATTCACAAAAGAACTAATAAGACAAATCATAAGTCATGAAGGTAATTTGGATTGCATTGGAAAATTTCCACAAAATTGTGACAAGTAATGTCACTACAACCCTTCATCACGACAAACTTAAAAGTCATTAAGTTTCATCATAAACTACAATACTAGTCTACTTAAGTTCTATTTCAACAAGGCTAATAAAAATAATATAAAAGAACTAAACATCTGATCCCCGCAGCTTCTTGTACATCGGCTCATCATCACTGCTGCTATCATCTTCCTCAGAATCTTCCTCCACTTTTTCCTTTCCCTTTTGACTTCCTCCTTCACTTGGCTTCACCAATGCTTGAGCTTCAACCTGACTTGGCACATCACGAATCACCACACCTCGACTAGGAAAAGATCTCATCGGCACATCCCACGCATTCAACCTTGCATTCCTTTCTTGCTCCTCACTTAACCTTTCAATTTGACCACTCAAATTTAACACCATTGATCTTAACCTAACAAATTCATCCATTTCCCTTGCTCTAAATAACTCTTATCTCTTCACACTATTAACAAACTGTCAAACCTCTTCTCATTCTGCTCAAACCTTTTAATCATACGGGTTTCAACTAAATACCTTTCGAACAAAGGTCTATCAAACTTTTTAAGAAACCAGAAAATATCATCATAAGACCTAGGACCTGGACAATAAACCTTAGATATGCCATCATGAATAGATCGAGCACTAGCAGCATTACTCGACTCAACAGGAACATCACCCCTAGCAAATGCCATCCCAGGCAAACTGCTCATATAAGCTTCACAAGTAGGCGTCGAAGATCGTACAACAGGTCGTTGACAGTCCGGAACAGTTTGTGGCACAATATTAACTCTTAGAACATAACTACCTTGAATCACTTCAGGCTTGGTCTGTCCAACTGCAGTAGGAGAAATTCCATCATCTAAATACTCATAAGGCTCCTCATCGTCACTAGCACCAAAGTTATCTACCTCCTCACCGTCCAATACATCAGTCATATCAATCCATCCATCCTCACGAGGAACACCAACCATTTTCTACAATTATAAGGGTTCAAGGATACTTAAGCTCATTGTTAACAAAACAAAAACTAGTATGCAATACTTATGCAATGTTATACGTAATCTATGCTATGCAACACAATGCAAATGATGCTTATGCAATGCTCGCAAAAAAATATGATACTGACAAGCACTCATCGTACTTACAATAATTCCAATACAATATCGTAGTATTTACTTAATAAATACTCGGTAAATTCATTTCAGTTATGAGGGATACATCTATAATACAAAACAAAACTAAAAGTGATCTTACCGGAGCGTTGCAGAGGAGTTGTGTGCTTTTGAAGAATAAATACTTTCGACACCAAAGTTATAGTTTAGGATAATTTTTAAAATCGAGCCAGTTCTATATAACTTGTAGCTCTGATTACCAATCTCTAACACCCCCAATATACATTGCGCAGCGGAAATACACAATTGGGTGCTAGACACAAGCATCATCACACAAGGTATATTGAACGACTCAAAAGAGAGACGTTTACACATAAAATATAAGCAAGATTTTCATAATAGGTCTAAAACATAATTTCATCCCATATTGTACTAAAACGACACCAGAGTAAAACGTTTAGTCCCCATGGATCTCGACCAACAACCAACAAGTTTAGTACAATACACAAACATTTAACAAATTGTTCAACAGTAAAAGGATAGAAATAGTTTTTAGACCAACATTCTTCCAAAAGTCAACCCACAACCTCCACAATAAAGCTCCGCCTTCCATCACTTCCTATTACCTGAAACACATGCTAAAACGAGTCAACAATAATGTTGAGCGAGTCTATAGGTTTATCAAATCACATTTGAACACAAGAAGAAAATCAATCATAATCATTTATAGAATTGTCATAATGGCAAAACATTGTATTTAAGCTCATGAAATCGACCCCTTAACCAAATAGTCACCCACGCCAAATGCCAGCATGACTAGAATAAAAGCATTGCCCCTCTAGGGTATCAGTTGCTAGAATACAACATTCTTATTCCCGTAAATTATCCTTCCCAGAGGTTACTCAGCGTAATGCCCTGGTCTCAGATAGGGTTGCCAATAGTACTATCATTAGAATAAGCGGCTATTCCCGACTCACCACATCAAGTCAGAATATAGTTAACGGCTCATGAATTTAGGGTACTTAGCAACAAGGTACTCAATACAATGTAAACAACTTAGGCAACATTCGGGTCCAACAATTACTCATGACTTGTTTTCATTTATTTTCAAATAACATGTATCCCCCTCGCGGGTAATAAAACATTTAGTAGCTAGCATGAAAAGCGAAGCTACAGACTCACCTTAGTATAAGAGATCTAGCGAGATGGTCGTCGATGATAGAGGATGCCTTTCAAACACGGGAACCGCTACCTATCAAATAAGGCGCGATCATTAATAATGACTCGAGAAATAAATCATACATAACAATATCAAACTCAAACTCATAAAATCACGATAAACTCGATAGAAAACGATACAAATAACTCTATTACACTCTTCTACACATTTACTTTACCATTCTACACTTTGAACAAAATCCGTCGGCACATACTACATGTACTAGCTTATTTACCCCTTTTAGACTCGTCAAACATTTATGAAACGACTCGAGAAACTAACTAAATATATATAGAAAGTCCTCCAACAAGTTTATCAAATGAAATCACTTTTAAAGTTCTTTACCCGACTCATCTTCAAACTACAAAATCCGGACAGATTTACGTTAATAATCCATATAACCGTTTTAAATTCTTTAAATACTCCATTTACAAAACCGACACTTGGATTTGAAAATAAACTCACCCTCTAGGGTTTACACTTCATTATAAGTATGTGTATCATTTCAAAACTTCAATTCATAGTCCCCGAGATTCGATCCAAATATCGACAACAACTATATGTAGTGTCGATACTCGTCTCCCGGTACACGAATAATCAAAACATCATAACTTCGTGCTCGTTTTAAGCTAAAAGCTCTACTTTATATCAAATGGAAGCTAATCGAATGCTCTACAACCCTAGGCAATAAGTTAAACCATTATCACAACATAAAATTCCCAAAAATACACTTTACATACTGTTGTAAAATACCTTTCAAAAACTTGTATAAAATCATATTTTTAGCTCAAACCAACCATAGTTATGATCATCCCATAACCCTAACACTAACATATATCAACTATAACACTTGAATCATCATCAAAATAAAAACCTTCAAATCAAAATCAAGTTTTTAACAAAACTTTAGCAATAAAACCTTTTGATCATCATAAAAATAACATGCATGATCATAATTCCCACCTACCAACTTGAAAAAAATGAAACTTCTTGCATGTACTCAAATTTAACATCAAAATGATCTACTTACAATTAAAGAGATGGGACTTGTGTTGTTTTTGCTTAGATCATCTTAGAAATTGAGTAAAATTGATCAAATGGCAAGGGGGGGGGGGTGACGATTTGTTTAAAGAAGAGAGGATAGAGGAATTCTTTCTTTGAGTTAGTGGATTCTATGTGTTTTTGGTGAAAAATAAGGCTTTTATATAGTGGTTGAGGGACCATAGTTGTCAATTTGCAATAGTTATGGCTCAAAATGAAAATAGTTAGCTAAAAAGCGGGAAATAACTATTAGTCAATTTTAAAAATATTTACGGGGCTCGGGTTTCATAAAGATACTTTTAAAAATTTAAAACGTACCTCAAATATAATAATATCGACCCCCGACTCGACTTAATACGTCATTTAAAAGAAAACATCAAAAATGACAAACATCGAACAACCGACAATAAAACGTAAAATATTTGGCATCCATCGACATCACGCTTGCTAATACTCCTTATACTTATTAAATATAAAATATAAGCCTTGCAACATCGGTTTAAACTTAAACCACCAAAAATGAATATCATTCAAACTCATCAAAAATTTCAAAAATAATCATAAAATAAGATTAAGCAATGACCTTAGTTTTGGGTTATCACACGCAATCTAGTCCTAGCCCCAATCTAGGGTTGTTGGGTAGATTATTTACAAGCGTTGTAGCTCGGTTTTCACGTGCTAGAATCACGGCTAGCTCATTGTATTACGTGTGTACAAGATCGTAATATAGTCTTACTTTAGACTATATCTTGGTATATTACGGTATAGACCCGAATTGGTGATTCGTTCTTCGTCTTGTGGAATTGCTTTAGCGTAAAGGTATGTAACCTTAATTCGATTAATTATAACTGTGTTATTAATTATGATCTTGTTAAATCACTTCCGCTATATGTGCTTTGATCTCGTTTAGGGTTTTATATAATTGTTATGATATTAATAAACCTTCAGTGGCATCGAGAGCCGTTTTAACATGTTATAATTATCGAAATCTAAAGTTTTTTTAACTATAATTGTTTTTCGTTAAAACTACATGTTTTTTTAGGTTTTCATAAAATTAGGGTTGTTTTTTAAAAATTAGGGGTTCTACTCTATTTTTAATAAAAAAGGGAATTGTTTTGAAACCCTAAATTACATGTGGGATAATTTTAGATTAAATTACCTGATTAATTGTTATGTCATGTATGGTTACGATTCGTAGAGATTTAATTGTTAAATTTTGTAACACCCCCAAATTTATACAACTCAGTTCAGCGGAAGACTAGTTGGTGTTACGGGATAGCACATTACTCACATCATAGACAACGCTTAAAAATTGCGTCGTTTAATAATAAAGCTTTTCCATTCATAAATATCAATTTTTACATAGGTCCCAAGTCATTGTATTTCATACAAGTTTTACAAAGAATTTGAATGGAAATTATTGTTTAGGTGTGGGCCATGAATTCTTGTTGTCTTCCCGAGAATTACCTTCAAGTACCTGAGATAAAACATGTTAAAAGAAAAGGTCAGCGATAACGTCGAGTGAATTCATAGAGTTTAATAAAATCCATCAATATAACATCGGTATAAAATTATTACCGAAAATCATTTTGTACAAATCATTGTAATAGGCCATAAAATAGCCAAAGTAATTTTATACAAATCCTTATCAAAATCATAATATAGGCATTTGCCTTAAAAATCATTATACGAGCCAATGTCGTAAAAACATCATACAATACGTCTTATGACGTTGTATAAAGTTAAATAAAAACCGTTATATGAATATGGTTACGAAAAACCAAAACACGATCATAAAATCAATAATAAGACCCTGTATTGCTAGTCAGGCAATATATCTTTATTCGATGCGTATAGCAGTATTTCGTTGATTGGATTATTATAAGCCACATGACATTGTTACCTTACTACAACAAACAACGGGTAGCTAGCCCGAAACTCAATTTGCCCATCTAAATTAGCGTGTCGTCACAAAGGTCACGCTATGGAAATCTTCTCATACATAAATTCGCTTACCAATCAATGTGGCAAGACGGGGATCAACCGTCAAGGCGCGAACTGGAGTGATCGTCCCCAAATAGTACTATTATATGCATAAGCGTCTACCAAATCCCGGTAGTTCACAATTCATGCTAATGGGACTTTTAGTGACATAACCTAACTTTAATAATCCATTTTATTTCATCTATCGGGTCATTTAATCATTCATCGGGTCATACATTCATTCGGGTCCAAATCAAAAAACAAACAATCGGGACAAATGTGTCCTATTTTATAAAAACTAACATGTTATCTCCCTCGTGGGTTTATAAAACATTTCATAAAAACATTTAAAAGAGTGCGAGGCTATGAACTCACGTTGATGTGGGAAAGCGGGTTATCGGCAATTTGGATGTACGGTACGTGCTTCAATCACGAAAACCTAGACAAATAATACTCGTCTTAGACTCATGTCCAATGACTTTATAAAAATAAAAATTATGTATACATATGATGATTTTACATATATGATGATCAAGTGGGTTTACATATTCTCATTTGCTCATTTTAGTGTTATGTGTTGATACTTTTATACTAGTTTACTAGTTTTACCTATTTACGTGTTTTAGGTCCAATAAGCCTATTATAAGTTTATTAACTTGTATTAATCCATTTCATACTTGTATTATCAGTATTTATACTTTACATGTTGGGCCCAAATGGGTTAATCCCAATAAATAAGTTTATAAGTGTTTTAGCCCATTTTGTTGTATTGTTAGTCCAAATAACGTTACCTTAGCCCGTTAATGTCCGTATGTTGTATAGTTCGGGTTTTATCGGTTTTTACTTGTTATATATGTTTATATATCAGTATATGAGTTTTAAAAACTTTACATTAGACGGGTTTGATCGTCTAAGTTTTAATTGGCGAAAAACGTTAATTTTACGGTAGTAGCCGAAAAAGTCGTAAAAATTATGTTTATAGTTTTATAACTTATAAAACTTATCAAATTACCATTTTTATAAAATGTATCATTTATTTATCATTATACATATTTATATAAATGTATTATATAAGTTAGTGGGTTTTAATTCACATTTTATACTATTTTTATTTGAGTGCTTATATAATACTATTATACTTTAATTTCCCAAAATCTGATTTTTACTTTCATTTTCACCATTTTTACCATATCTTGAGTTCTACAAGGAGATAGAAGCTCATTTTTGGACACCATAAACTACATGATATGTGCTACAATTTACTTAGTTTAGCTACTGCTCAATCCAACTCTAAATATCCTTAACAGTCCGTCCAAAACTGACTATTCAGATTGGTACTCTAAACTTGTTTTGATCATATCTCACTCATTATAATGATTCCATTGCATGGCCAACTCTCACATGTGTACAAGACATATTACTTACTGTATATCCATTAATCTATGCCATTTTATCAGTTCATCACATGGTTCTTTACTGTTTTATACAGCCATCATTTTAAGCATGATTTTAACATTTTTACATATGGTTTTTCATCTTTTTACCCATGATTATCAACACCAAATCCCCACACAATATTTTTATCATCATATATTCATCATATACATATACAATAGGAAAGAAAATACATGATTACATAATCAAAATAACAAGAGGATGGGGAGGACAATCTTTATACCACCATGATGATGTAAGTTATGATCAAGACATGAATTTTGATGGAGAAACTTGTGATAAACCAAGACCATCTTCAAGACCACCATTCTTCAAGAATTCCTTGTGGAAAATCAGCCCCAAGACACCAAAAAAACTTCTCTTTGGATGTTAAAACTTGCACCAATCTTCATCTCTTTGAATGGAGATTAACATATGCTAATTATAACAAATGTTTGTGGTTAAATTTGATCAAAGTGAGGCGTTTATGGTGAGGATGGGACGGCATTATTGAGAGAGTGAGAGAGTTTGTAGGTTGTTTTGCATGGAGAAAATGAACAAATGGTTCTAGTTGCTAGTTTTGATGTGTTGGTGGGAAAGTTGGCTTAACTTGTAAGCTTAGCTTACAAGTGTAAACATTAAGCTTGCAACTTGACACCTCTTTGGTGTTGTGTCATATAGTGGCCGGTTATGAGTGGGGGTGGGCAAGATTTATCTTGTCTCATCCCCATTTAATTACGGGTAGTCCTCGATTCTAGTTTCCTCGATTTGCGTGCCCTCGGGTCGTTTTACGAAAAACGTTTTTATAAATTATGAATCTACGGCACAAAACGAATCTAATAAAAATTGTCTCATCAAAAACGAAGTTCGAAAACGTAAATACGTAATCCTAAGGTTTCCGGTTTAGTCGTAAAGGACGTTAAATTATAATCGTAAGTCCTAATCTCTTCTCGTAAATTTGTGAGTTTATGAACCAACACAAATTTAAAACTCTAAAAATAATATTCACGGATAAATTTATTTCTAAATTTATTTCCTGAAATGTCGGACTGTCACTAAAGACGGTGTATGTAAACGTGAGCACGTAACGTAGAATCCTCCGGTTTAGACGTAGTCGATGCTACTTCAAGACGTAAATCCAAATTTCTTCCCTAAAATAAGTGAGTTCATAATATAACATTAAAATAATGTTTTTAAATAATATCTGAGAATAAAATATCAACCATAAACTGACGGATTGTCACAGCATTTACCCCTAAACAGGATCTTTGTCCTCAAAGATCATCTTACCTTACTACTCGCTTCTTATAGAGTTAAAGCCATGTGTGTATTTCCTCCACATTCGGTCTTTTTCTCACAAGTGTAATTCATTACAATACGCGAGTTTCATCAAACATAACTACGGGAATAAGATCAGGCTTAATGTTGACTTACTTTCTCTATCCATGATGTTCACGGGTTTTTGATGAATGCAACTTTTCGCCGATCTAAACTTCATCAAGAAGTGATCAGATTCTCACTTGATAGATATTTTATGAAGTTCGATATACGAAACATAATTCACGCAGTCCTTGAAGTCCTAGGGTAGATCCAGCTTGTATGCCTTTCAAACCAATCTTTTTTACATCATCTTAATAGTCCCATACAACGGGGACTTATATCCCACGATCTTCCAGATCATCAATTCATTTTTTTCCATAGTTAAAATTTTTGGCATAACTTTGCTACCCATCTGGCACTTCAAGATCTACATTTCATATTCACATAACCTCCTGCCCACTACCGGCAGTAAATAATCAGATCCTAATTTCAACAATCATTTCAGGTCTCGCGGGTCGGGTATTTTGTAAGGTTAGGTTCGCCATCATAGGAAACCTTAAACCTAAAAGACATGTCCAACTCACAATGGGTGCATGTCGGGTGTCTTCATCCCAACTCCTGCTTACAGATGCTCTAATATATAAATCTTAACAAGATTCGATCTCGATCCTAACACGATAATTATCAATGATAATCTCTCCAAAGGAAAACGATTATACGGTTTATTACCAAAGGTCAATCATTCAAACATAAAACAACACTTATAGTATTTTGTATCGTTACTTTACCTCGTCCCTTCGATTGGGGTGGTACATAGTACTCTCATCAAGGTTCGTTCTCAATGACTTCTGAGCAAATCTCTAGAAATTCGATGCGAAGCGAGGATCTTGATAGATATGATCGATACAGGCACACCATGCTTACATAACTCCTTTAAATACAAAAAGAGTCAATTTCTTCATCGAGAATCTATCATTAACGGAATGATATTATCATATTTGGTCAGTCTGTCGATGATGACTCAAATCGAATCAAATTCAGATGATGACCTTTGCAATAGCTAGACGTTTACTAATGTATGAGGCGATTTCTGCCTTCATATTTTGCCATTAGTTCAACTTCTTCAGATAAAGATACATTTAATCAGAAATGACAGGAATAGAATACTTATACTTACAAGATTCCAATATAACTACATCTCACAATCTCCATATTTAGGAAACCACAAGTGGCCTTTAAAACATTTAACGCTATCGGCTTCTCAATTTTAATGGTTCCCATTAGCCGCGAACCACTTTTTATTATCTATATTATCTCTTTTTACAAACATCAGCTATTTTTAAATTGTTCGACAATTTATTTTGCACCTTCATTATTAAGAAATACATCCTAATTGGTTCTTTATCCTTTTTACATAATGCGTCAGTATTTACATTCACCTTTCTTTATATTTTCTAAGTTTCAGTTTCGTTTCAACTATCATTTTTATCAGTTTTGCTCGATTCGACGGTTAAAGCGTCGATAAGTATTACTAGTAATTAAATAATAAATATTTAATTATTATCAAACGTATATGTAACAATTTCAGTTTTCTTAGTTCGACCAATTATATAAAATGTTCAAAATAAATTTGAATTTAATTAACAAGATTTTTGTTGATTTATCGAAAATAATTAATAAGATTCGTAAATGTTCGAAAAATCTTTGTTTATATTTTGGTCAAAATTTTCTTAGTTGAAAAGTAAAAATTGTCATTTCAAATTTCAAGTCATGGTTTAAAAGGTTTCCTCAATCCCTCTTAGGTTGTCTTGAGGTATACAAAAACATTTACCCCTAAACAGGAGTTTAGTTAAATGATTTGTGTATAAGGAAATAATCCCTTAAAAATTTCGTTGATAAAATATCTGTCTAAACATATTTCCATTTCTTTTTGGTAAAATCCAAAGTCTTAAAAGGGCTCTTAATTTTTGAAGAGTCAATATATTCCATTTTCTATTAATCACACGATCAACTAATATAAAGGATTAAGCCTTAAAATTACATGTTAATTATTCAAGGTACAGGTTTTAATTGTTCGGCCAATTCAGGTCAATTTATAAATGATTATTAACTCCTTCCTATTCTTATAAACAAACAAATAGTCTTTAGAGATCACAAGCATGAATTTATCAAATTACAACCTACACACGTGATTCACCAAATTTATGAATGCTACATGTGCATTGGCCAATCCAAACAACATCACGTGAAACTCATAATGTTCATTACAAGTTCTGGATGTAGTGATTGGAATAGATAATCTTTTTTTTTGCAGATGCGAAGTTGATGATAACCATGCCGTGGATCAAATCTTTAAAACATACACTAGAACCTTGCAAATGATCGAACAAATCTTCCATTTCGAGTTATGGATATCGTTTTCGATTGTCAATTTACTCAGTTCACAGTAATCTATAAATATAAGGAATGATAACACCACAGCTCTTCATAATGACGAGCTTGGTAGAATAAAAGCTTTTTCCGACAACTCTCTCAGTTGTACGGTAATTCTTTTAATTCGGATGGTGCTGTCGTACAGTGCACACGCCACAGGTGCAACACCGAGAATATAATCAAATACCAAATTCAACTTGCCTTAATGGCGAAAGTATAGGTAATTAATCAACAAATACCTCCTAAAGTTTCAGATAACAGAAACATCTTTTAATAATTTTAGTTTAAGTTCTTTCTAGATTATAATATCTATGATTAATTCACAACCATTCACGGTAAAATTTCAAGTCTAAATGCAGGATATGGTCATCCATCAAGAATTATTTAGATCACTTTTGATAATCAACATCTTATCATCTAGGGGAATTCTATTCGAGTTCCCATCAATTAAGACAATGTTGTCATGTCATAACCAATCAATCCATTCTACTGGCACTATCAACTTTCCAGTTTCATTGTCGTCGATAAGATGTGAACTTCTCAAAAGACTAATAATAACTCATAATCCTTCACAAATTCAGGGATATATGGAGACACTACTACTATTAAAAGAGTAAGGTCAACGCATAATCTATGCGAGAGAATTTCAAATCAGATACAGACGAAAACATTTAACGAATATGAATATATCCCATGTTTTCATAATTTGAGTACGCATTCAAAAGCTCCTCGGATCGTTACCCAGGTCATTCAAATGAAATCAAATCAAAAGAAATGATAGGAACGTCGATACATCCAATCGGGTATCAACACTCGGTAATCAGATACTTTTCCTAAGAATCTCACCACGGGAGAATTGGACAAGAAGGGAATATCAATTGTCAAATAAGACAAATTCCACAGATGAGTAAATTCGACTCAGAAGAATAATTGGTACGGGCACATATGTAGGTATCCCTAACACTATGTCCCTATTTTTCACTTCTTGCAGATCTCATAAAATTTAATCTTTCACAATCTTCAAAGAAAATGTAGTGTTTATTCATTAGTTTTATGGCGACTACTAATCAGCCTTGCATGGTCACTTCCAAATTGTATGTAGGCTCGCAACTATATACAATTTCAAGATTAACGATGCAATACTCAGTTCTTCAAAATTTTATCATCATGTTTATTATAAAAACATTTTCATGCTTAATTCTTAAATAAGAATCAAAAATAAATTTACCAAGATTTTCTTTGTTATGAAAACAATTAAGTTTTCCAAGGTGTTTTATAAACAACTTCATTTCGATAACGATTACTTATAAATCTCACTTTGAATAATCCTTATAGTGATGAAAATTCAATTTTTTCTCAAGGGATACTGTTTTATCTTATAAAAACAATGAGTAATATGAAAAAGAGTGATGAAAAGTTATTCACCAAGAACTAACTACAATATGATAGAAAATGAGCTTTAGCCAAATAATCATGAGGTTCATGACCTCGATGGCACTCAAAAATAATACACAACGTAACTCAATTCAAGATGAGTATTTGTTCAATGGTTGCATCACTAATGCGAACATTAGGATGAAGTAATAAAAGATAGATATCATCGATACATGTAGGATTTAGCAATCAAAGGTAGTCTTTTTCATTAATCACAAACAAGTCAAAATGTACCGTAACACATTACGTGTCACTATGTCATACAATTCTCAGAACTCATCCTACCAACTGATGTCTCAGTTAAGTTAGGGATTTTTAAAAGATACCACAATGAATACTAATCTACACGAGTCATTAGGTGTTCCACATGTCCCAGAAGATCCATCGGTCCCTATTCAGAAGAACATTTCTTCAATTTATTTATTGGACACTGGCATCCTCATCATTGGACAATGGCCTAGGAACAGCCTTTAACACAAACCTACAATCAATTAAAACCTTATAATTCAATCACATGACTTAATAATTTCCTCTTATCAATCTCATATACAAGTTAAATTTTACTTAATTCAAGTTTCCACCAATTTTATACTCAATGCGATATCCTACCTCATTTTCCAATACTTTCAATCTTATTCTTACACCTTTAAAGGGCAACATAAGTTCGATATTATCAACACTTAATTTCCAATCCTATATCTCTTACAACAACAATTATCAAATGAGTCACTAGTATGCAATGACTCACACATTCAATTAGACTTCTCGGAAAGGTACTAGTGGCATGAGGCTTTTGGGTAATGGTTCCAATGACAGCCTCAAGTGCAACATTCACCCTTTCGATTTCAAATTTAAGAATTGGGTGACAATGATTCAGATGACATCTTTCTAGGTGGTAACGTTTTGTCAAAATCCACTCTATAAGGAAAGATCGCCATGACATCGATATCAGATTTAATCTCGCCAATTCTTCTTCAAGATCTCAATCAACTACTATCTACATTTCTACGAATATTAACCATTTTGTTGGGATAATAAACATCCACAACTTGGTTTTGATCTAGGATAGCTAGAATTCCTACGAGAATAGCTTCGATTAATTTACTAGGGGATTTAGGGTTCCTTGTGACAATCTACGTCATAGAAATACCTCGTATAAATATCAAAATAATCATCAAACAATCATATAATAAAATTACATCATATATATAATCCAAGTTATATATATATATATATATATATATATATATATATATATATATATATATATATATATATATATATATATATATATATATATATATATATATTAAAATAACACTTCTCAGTCTGGCCTTGTCGGTAACTCGGGAATTCTTCGGCACCGTTATAGTCAAAAGATTTTTAGACATTTTTAGAAAAATGTTTATAGGTAAAAGATTTTGAAATGTTTTATTCAAAACCTTGGTTTTTAAAAATCTTTCGTTCTCTATAACGAGAGCTCTGGTACCAAACTGTAACACCCCCAAATTTATACAACTCAGTTCAGCGGAAGACTAGTTGGTGTTACGGGATAGCACATTACTCACATCATAGACAACGCTTAAAAATTGCGTCGTTTAATAATAAAGCTTTTCCATTCATAAATATCAATTTTTACATAGGTCCCAAGTCATTGTATTTCATACAAGTTTTACAAAGAATTTGAATGGAAATTATTGTTTAGGTGCGGGCCATGAATTCTTGTTGTCTTCCCGAGAATTACCTTCAAGTATCTGAGATAAAACATGTTAAAAGAAGGTCAGCGATAACGCCGAGTGAATTCATAGAGTTTAATAAAATCCATCAATATAACATCGGTATAAAATTATTACCGAAAATCATTTTGTACAAATCATTGTAATAGGCCATAAAATAGCCAAAGTCATTTTATACAAATCCTTATCAAAATCATAATATAGGCATTTGCCTTAAAAATCATTATACGAGCCAATGTCGTAAAAACATCATACAATACGTCTTATGACGTTGTATAAAGTTAAATAAAAACCGTTATATGAATATGGTTATGAAAAACCAAAACACGATCATAAAATCAATAATAAGACCCTGTATTGCTAGTCAGGCAATATATCGTTATTCGATGCGTATAGCAGTATTTCGTTGATTGGATTATTATAAGCCGCATGACATTGTTACCTTACTACAACAAACAACGGGTAGCTAGCCCGAAACTCAATTTTCCCATCTAAATTAGCGTGTCGTCACAAAGGTCACGCTATGGAAATCTTCTCATACATAAATTCGCTTACCAATCAATGTGGCACGACGGGGATCATCCGTCAAGGCGCGAACTGGGGTGATCGTCCCCAAATTGTACTATTATATGCGTAAGCGTCTACCAAATCCCGGTAGTTCACAATTCATGCTAATGGGACTTTTAGTGACATAACCTAACTTTAATAATCCATTTTATTTCATCTATCGGGTCATTTAATCATTCATCGGGTCATACAATCATGCGGGTCCAAATCAATAAACAAACAATCGGGACAAATGTGTCCTATTTTATAAAAACTAACATGTTATCTCCCTCGCGGGTTTATAAAACATTTCATAAAAGCATTTAAAAGAGTGCGAGGCTATGAACTCACGTTGATGTGGGAAAGCGGGTTATCGGCAATTTGGATGTACGGTACGTGCTTCAATCACGGAAACCTAGACAAATAATACTCGTCTTAGACTCATGTCCAATGACTTTATAAAAATAACAATTATGTATACATATGATGATTTTACATATATGATGATCAAGTGGGTTTACATATTCTCATTTGCTCATTTTAGTGTTATGTGTTGATACTTTTATACTAGTTTACTAGTTTTACCTATTTACGTGTTTTAGGTCCAATAAGCCTATTATAAGTTTATTAACTTGTATTAATCTATTTCATACTTGTATTATCAGTATTTATACTTTACATGTTGGGCCCAAATGGGTTAAGCCCAATAAATAAGTTTATAAGTGTTTTAGCCCATTTTGTTGTATTGTTAGTCCAAATAACGTTACCTTAGCCCGTTAATGTCCGTATGTTGTATAGTTCGGGTTTTATCGGGTTTTACTTGTTATATATGTGTATATATATCAGTATATGAGTTTTAAAAACTTTACATTAGACGGGTTTGATCGTCTAAGTTTTAATTGGCGAAAAACGTTAATTTTACGGTAATAGCCGAAAAAGTCGTAAAAATTATGTTTATAGTTTTATAACTTATAAAACTTATCAAATTACCATTTTTATAAAATGTATCATTTATTTATCATTATACATATTTATATAAATGTATTATATAAGTTAGTGGGTTTTAATTCACATTTTATACTATTTTTATTTGAGTGCTTATATAATACTATTATACTTTAATTTCCCAAAATCTGATTTTTACTTTCACTTTCACCATTTTTACCATATCTTGAGTTCTACAAGGAGATAGAAGCTCATTTTTGGACACCATAAACTACATGATATGTGATACAATTAACTTAGTTTTAGCTACTGCTCAATCCAACTCTAAATATCCTTAACAGTCCATCCAAAACTGACTATTCAGATTGGTACTCTAAACTTGTTTTTATCATATCTCACTCATTATAATGATTCCATTGCATGGCCAACTCTCACATGTGTACAAGACATATTACTTACTGTATATCCATTAATCTATGCCATTTTATCAGTTCATCACATGGTTCTTTACTGTTTTATACAGCCATCATTTTAAACATGATTTTAACCTTTTTACATATGGTTTTTCATCTTTTTACCTATGATTATCAACACCAAATCCCCACACAATATTTTTATCATCATATATTCATCATATACATATACAATAGGAAAGAAAATACATGATTACATAATCAAAATAACAAGAGGATTGGGAGGACAATCTTTATACCACCATGATGATGTAGGTTATGATCAAGACATGGATTTTGATGGAGAAACTTGTGATAAACCAAGACCATCTTCAAGACCATCATTCTTCAAGAATTCCTTGTGGAAAATCAGCCCCAAGACACCAACAAAACTTCTCCTTGGATGTTAAAACTTGCACCAATCTTCATCTCTTTGAATGGAGATTAACATATGTTAATTATAACAAATGTTTGTGGTTAAATTTGATCAAAGTGAGGTGTTTATGGTGAGGATGGGATGACATTATTGAGAGAGTGAGAGAGTTTGTAGGTTGTTTTGCATGGAGAAAATGAACAAATGGTTCTAGTTGCTAGTTTTGATGTGTTGGTGGGAAAGTTGGCTTAACTTGTAAGCTTAGCTTACAAGTGTAAGCATTAAGCTTGCAACTTGACACCTCTTTGGTGTTGTGTCATATAGTGGCCGGTTATGAGTGGGGGTGGGGCAAGATTTATCTTGTCTCATCCCCATTTAATTACGGGTACTCCTTGATTCTAGTTTCCTCGATTTGCGTGCCCCCGGGTCGTTTTACAAAAAACGTTTTTATAAATTATGAATCAATGGCACAAAACAAATCTAATAAAAATTTTCTCATCAAAAATGAAGTTCGAAAACGTAAATACGTAATCCTAAGGTTTCCGGTTTAGTCGTAAAGGACGTTAAATTATAATCGTAAGTCCTAATCTCTTCTCGTAAATTTGTGAGTTTATGAACCAACACAAATTTAAAACTCTAAAAATAATATTCACGGATAAATTTATTTCTAAATTTATTTCCTGAAATGTCGGACTGTCACTAAAGACGGTGTATGTAAACGTGAGCACGTAACGTAGAATCATCCGGTTTAGACGTAGTCGATGCTACTTCAAGACGTAAATCCAAATTTCTTCCCTAAAATAAGTGAGTTCATAATATAACATTAAAATAATGTTTTTAAATAATACATGAGAATAAAATATCAACCATAAATTGACGGATTATCACAAAATTTGTGGGGAATCCATGATTACGTGCATGTTTTCATGGATCGTAAATTTATATGATTATATGATTTTATATGATACGTTATTATTTGATTCGATAAATCTAAAATTAGGGAAGACTTTTACATAGAGATATAAAGACCAAGATGTAATGATTATTGAATAAATTATATGCATGTGGCTATTTGATTTATTTGTTGCACATATAAATTGTTATTATGTGTTTATGATTTAGGGTTTTTTACTTGTTTATATAAGATTGTTGAATTGTTGTAAACAAGAATTTTTTTATGAAAAGAATAATATGAACTAAATCATATGAAAATAATGATTATTTAGAGATTTAAATTACACAAGATTACGTTGATTGGTGAATTGCAATAATAATCTAACGGCCTACTCTATTTGACAAACTATAAAGTGGGTTTAACGCACCGCTGGTCATGTACCCGGTTAAGGAAGGGGGTGTTATGCCATTAGTCGTTGACCAAATTCCCGGCTCGCCTGTGTGTCAAATTGAAATTACCGACGATTATTTATTGAATTATACCTTAAGGGTGATTTACCACAAATTCACATCCGAACCACAATGAATAAGGGTATTGCTTTGTGCGTAGCCGAGTTCTAGCAAAGTACGTTGTGATAAGTTGTGGGTAAATTCTTTAATTGGTTTAACCAATACCACAACATAATTTATGAAGAAACTTAATCTCGTGAAAAATTTTACTAAATCCTTTATTAAACTTATGCTATGGAGATTGTATGCATGCTTCTCCGTACATCGATTTTGACATCAAAATTTATACCCTTAAATTAAAGTCAAATGCTCCTAATTAACGAACACTTGAAATTACTTCGCCATCAGATGAGATTTTTGGGTGATGTTGTGATGGAGAGAAAACCGTTTGTAGAATGAGAATTTGTATGATGGTTTTACGTTACTCGGATTAAACGACTTAATTAAGTTACTCAGTGAGATCTGGAAACTTAATGCATTCAGAAGGGATGAAACATGTTTACAATGTAAAACGTTTTTTTGGCAATGTAAATCCCTTAAAAATCTAGAAATTGAAAACTGTTTGTCAATTCAATTGTTCGACAAGTTGCTATGTTGAGTATATTCATTACTAGCAGATCAACTTATGTAATGGATCTATGTCAATATAGTTCTAGAATTCAAGGAAAATAATATGTTTTTAATACCGATGTAATTTTATTTTCTTGAAAGTATTTTGTTATCGAAAATACTAATATTTGAACTTATTTCTGTAGAAATGGCTCAACCCACCAATAACATGATAAGTTCCGCGTTCAAAGCTTTCTTTGAACATCCTGAACTTACTGGCCTAAACTTCAATGATTGGTACCGCTCGCTAAGAATTGTCTTGAGAGCAGCATGTACTATCGATATCTTGACTACTCCCTATCCGGAGGATCTTGCTGAAGGAGCATCTGATGCGCAAAGGCTTGAACACGCTGCTAATGTTAAGAAGCACTCTGAGGTGGCTTTCTTAATGCTAGGAAAAATGGCTCTTGCACTTCAATAGAAGTATGAGCTATTTTCACCAAAGCGAATGCTTGATGAGCTCAAGGCTATGTTCGAAAAGCCGCAAGCTGTGGAGATCTACGACTTAGTAGATGCTTTGCATAGCTGCAAGCAAGCTCCAGGAAAGTCTGTAAGTGCCCATTATTTGGAGATGAGGGGTTATATGGAGCAGCTCATTGCACTTGTCGACAACCCTATTTTAACACCCCCAAATTTACACGCAGCGGAATACATCTTTGGGTGCTAAACAATGATACAACAACACATAATTTATAAAGAATGACTCGAAAAGAGACGTTTTAGATTTATCGTTCCTAAAACATTTGTCAGAGTAGCGTAGTCCCAAGTAATCGTTACCAAAAGATAAGTTAAAACAACATATTGGTTTTTTTTAAAAATGGAACGATAAATAAATCAAAGAGTTTGAACAACAAAAGTAGTGCACAACTTCGTTCCCCGTGACCTCCAAGCTTCCACTTCTTGATTACCTGAAATACATGTGAGTAAAACAATCAGCAAAAATGCCGAGTGAATCTATAGGTTTATGAAATCAATTTGAACACAAGCAAATATTATAAGTTTGTGGCATGCTTATAAGCATCAAATAATAATTTGCATCAACAATGATAACTGTATATAGCATAAATTGCAATAAGCTCATGGAACCGAGCCCTTAGACACTCCCTTTAGAGGTCTGATAAGACAGGAGATTTATTAATTGTCGGTTACCTCTAGATTAATGGTATATTGCCGTATACCTGACTTCTCAATACAATATGCTCAAACAGTGTGGAGGTCGGGCCTAAGCTTCTATGACAAGTCCACAAAAACTGAACCGGGGCGGCTTCCCCCATAGATCTATTAATTGTACTAGCGGTTAACGCATCATAGGTTAATTAACGGTCCATAATTGAGGTTTTAACAAAGGCAATCACTTAATGCAATTTAAAGGCAACCACGGGTCCATTCATAGAGGGACAAAGCATACCATAGAAATCTTGTGTTCTAAGTTTATAAAACATGTATTCCCCCTCGCGGGTTTAAAATCATTTAATAACTAGTATAAAGCGAGGCTATAGACTCACGTTGATAATGAAAGGCGGATTATCGGCTACGGGCGTGCTTCGGTCACGAAAACCTATATAAATAATAATCGGTCTTAGACTCTTGTCCAATGATTTTTATCAAAATAACAATATACATATGATGATTTTGTACATATGATGATGATCAAGTGGGTTTATATATCCTTGTTTACTCATTTTAGTGTTTATGTTTTGGTAACTTTTTACTAGTTTACTAGTTTTACCTACTTACCTATTTTAAGTCCAATAAGCTTAGTATAAGTTCTTTAACTTGTTTTAATCCATTTTATACCTATATTATCAGTATCTATACTTTCCATGTTGGGCCCAAATGGGTTAAGCCCAATAAGTCCTTTTTATAAGTGTTTAACTTATTTAGTCCAATTATTAGTCCAATATGCTTAGTTAGCTCGTTAATGTCCGTATGTCCTATAGTTCGGGTTTTATCGGTTTTTACTTGTATTAGTTACTTATATATCAGTATATTACTTTTAAAAACTTTACATTAGACGGGTTTGATCGTCTAAGTTTTATTTGGCGAAAAACGTTAATTTTACGGTAATAGCCGAAAAAGTCGTAAAAATCAAGTTTATAGTTTTTATTACTGATATAGTGTTTTTACACACCTTTAGGAAAAGGAGGTAAAATAGTGGTAAGCGTTAAGTGTCGGTTTAGGAAAACCAAGCACTTATGACCCAATGAGGTGAGTTCGTTCTCTCGAGGAGGCACGTGTGTTGTGTAATGAATGATTGATTATGTTTTTGATTATTAATGAGAAGAAAAGAAGAGAAAATGACGAAGACGAAAAAAAAAATAGAAAAATAAGGCAAAAACACTACTAGAAAGTTACGACGAAGAACGTAAAAAGTGCAAAATTTAAAATTTAAACCTAAAAATTCCTAAAAATTACTAAAAAATCCCAAATAATATTCTAAGAGTTTACAAAAAATCCAAACTTGCCAAAACCTTTTAATTAATTTAATAATGACTTTTTAATGCTAATTAAAGCCCTAAAAATCACTTTTAAATATTAAAAAGCCCTAAACAAGATTTAATAGTTTGTAAACCTCAAAAATGACCTAATTAAACTATTTACTATTTTTAAAAATTTTAAAACCAAATTAAACTATTTTTAAACTCCTAAAAACTATTAAAATCTATTAAATCTTAAATTAATTCTAAAAATTAATTGAAAAGCCTAAAAATTATTTGGAAAGTGACAAAGGTCCTATTTTAATGTCTAGAATCTAGAAAAAATGAAAAAGAAATAAAAATAAAACTTTTTATTTTAATGAATAAAATAATATTAAAATAATCTAAAAAAATAAAAGTTCTTAAATAAATTCTAAAAAATTCTCAAAAATCCTAAATATTCTAACTAGAAAGAAAATGTAAATTAAAGTTTCTAAAACCTCTTAATGAATTTTATATTAATTTTCAAAGTTGTCTAAAAACTCTAAAATTAAATAAAATCAAAAATTAAAGTTTTTGAAAACTTTTTTATATGTAAACCTCAAAAATACAAATTAAAACCTAAAAACTATTTTTTTGTATTTTTTAACTACTGTTCACTATTTTTTAAAGACTTTCTAAATTTAAAAATAGAAATAATCCTAAAAATTAATTAAGTAAAAGGAAAAATAATATTTTTAAACAGAAAAATCCTAATATCTATAAATGTCCTAGGAAAAATGAAAAGAAGCTAAAAAGCTTAATAAATAAGCTGAAAATGACTTAAAAGCTCACGGCTTATTTTAGATAAGCCAAAACAAAACCTCCTTAAGTATTTGACTTTGTAAACTCTTACCAGTCAAAGACCCTAGGGCAGATGGTTAGAGCGTATGTGTGTGAGAGGAGTGGCGCAGGTTCGAGTCCTGGCCACGTCCTTTTTGGCAAAATATATATTTTTTTTTAAAATTTAAAAACTTGAATCCAGAAACTTAATTACTTACTAAAACACAAACAAAATACAATTTAGACCAAGATTAAGCTAAAATCAATGAAAAATGTAACCAGGTCTGGGTATATTTCTGATGAACAAGTATGTTTACTTGTAAACTTTGGAAACCAAGAGGACTTGGCTGTGATGATTCTTTGTTGATGTTTTTGGAACCAAAGGGCACCCCTACACTCTTTCTGAGTGTAGGGAGTCAAAACAAGCAGGAAATCAACACTAGCACATAAGATCAAAGCAAATCAAGCACACCAAAAGCATATCAAGTTGCTGATATAAACAGATAGGTCTGGTGGGTGTTTTGCTAAACAGATTGCACACAAGTGACTGTCACAGCCCAAAACTTGTCACACAAGCTCACCAATCAATATACAAACAAAATCCAACCTGAAATCACCCTAACACTTAACAAGTTACAAGATCTAAGCACAAATCATAGCAAAAACAAGCAGAATAGGCATATGCAGATTTTAAGCTATCTATTCCCTTTTTACTTGCACAAATAGCTTCAAAACTAGATCCAAACCAAACTACAACCTACAAGCAACCTAACTCACACCTATATGACCTATCCAACACCTTTTTAAATCACACACCAAGAATTTTTACCCTGCTAAAATGCTAATCCAAACACCCTGTTAAAACTTGAAAACAAGATTTTTCAAATCAAACTCTTGCTAAACCTAACAAAACTGTTTCATCAAGCATCCAACATGCATACTAACTCAAAATGACACAATTCAAAGCAGATTTTCACACTTTAAACACCTTACACACAAAGATCACATAAACTTCCTATTTTCTGAAATCTCAAAAGGTAAAAGAGTTTACGTTAGGACCCTTACATCCAAGGGTCCTTGTGGATGATAAATCCATCTCCTTATGCACCCGGGTGCATGCAGACACAAAGATCAACAACCTTTCAAAACCTGCTTAAGAAAAATCAAAGAAAAACAGCATACAAGTAATATATATTCTGATTCACTTTCTTCTTTCTTAAAACTCTTCCAAAACCTTTCCAAACTTCTTAATACGTTTTCAAAACACTAATTCAACAAACAAAACCAATTTCTTAACATCAAACCTGAAACAATTTTTTTTACAAAAATCTTTCAAATTTCAGAAACCTTTTAAATAACTTTGAGAATCAAAGTTACTTAACCAAATAACAAAGTGGAACTCAGAATCTTAACTTCAACACAATACACAACTTTTTATAAACCTAAAAAGGAATTACACTTGATTTTCTCAAACACCAAACTTTTATTTCATAAAAAAGGAATTACAAGTAAGAAGCTAAAAAACTGGAACAAGGGCTTATGAATAGGCTCATATCCCTTTAAATACTAACTAAGAGAACATACTAGAAGACTAAAACCCTAGCTAACTGAAATGCCAAAAAGGCCCTTGAGGATTTGACTGAAAATGGGTCAAAAATTGCCCATGTGATCATATACTGGATGCCAGCTTGGAATCTTCAATCTTGGACGTTGGATGAACCTTTGGGACCAAGGGGATGATCTGAGGTGTTAATCTGGTCGGGACATAGGGTTTGGGGTGAAAGGGATGGACAGGGGAGTGCATTTGTGAGGACCACAGGACACGTGGAGGTGTTTTGTTGAGTGGGTTTGGGTGAGGAGAAGTTAAATTAAGGATCTGGAGGGATTTAGGGTAAAACCCTTTGATTTGGGTGAGATTGAATCTGGGGTGATTTAGGGTTTATGGGGATTAAGGTGGGTGTTTTGATTCGTTTTGGGTCTAATTATTTTTTAAATATATGTTATGGGGGGAAAGAATGGGATTAGTGGGTGGGTTTTGACCAGTTGACCAAGTTTATTAAATAAACTTGGGTTGGGTAATGGGTAATGGACGGGTAGGGTTAAGGGTTTGGGTTGGTGGGTGGGTAGGGTTGACGTGGCATGGTCTGAGTGGTGGTGGGAGTATGTTGGTTTGACAATTATGGTCCCCAAGGTATCAACTTTTCTTCACTTTGTAAATAAAGTCCATCAGCGCTTGTTTTTGCCTTGTCAACTTTTGACAAGTTGCTGAAAATGGCACAAACTCTTCCAAAAACTTTTCCAAGGGTGTTAAATGTATATTCTTGATTCCCAAGGGCTGAATTTGTAATATCTTCAAACATAAAGGATCATACTTGTACATTTGATATTTTGAGGGTCAAATGTGACAAGTTCTTCAAAGATGAGGGGCTATTTTTGCCAATCTTTAATTCTTCAAGGGTCATTTTGCAAAATTCCAAACTTGGGCCCGGTTCATTGTGCGACTTCATTTCCCGTGTTCGTTTTTGATTGATTCTTGTGTTCTTTTGCCAATTCCTCAATATCCGTACCTAAAAATACACAAGTAACAAACACGAGCATATATTTGGTCTATTTTATGATATTTTATGCAATTTAAGGCCGTTTTGGACGATGAGACCATGTATAAAAGCAGTCTCATCACTCCCCCATACTAAACCATTGCCGTGCCCTCACGCAATGCTAGAATAAAGTATCAAAGCATCTCCAAAATTTAATTTTATTCACTTTATTGAAATGATAAACTAGCTACACTACAATTACTACTACTTGTGTTATAGACATAATGTATGATTTTCATCGCAAAATGGGACGTTTAGGTTCATAGAATAAGAACACGTGAATGCTTCGTTAGAAATAATTTCGTCGTCCTCGATTTTCACCTTAATTCCATGCCAAGCGTGCAACGAGATCATTGTCATTATAAGTTAGTAATGCTAACACTACTCATATGCCCTAATCACGTACTTATTCTCCCATTATTCCTAAGTTGTATCTCTTATATTTTATTATGTCTTAATGATCACGAGGATACATTGTTGACTTATGCGATAATAGAGATTTAGGTCTAAAAATAGAGTCCTAACGGTGTAACTAAGACCATCAAATCAATAACCCCTCCTAATAGACGACGATGTTAAAAAATTAAGTTGACAAGAAGAATCGATAAACACGGTTTTATAACGGTTTTGAACATGAGACTTATTACCAAGACTTTTATACGCCCCTTAACGGAAGGGCCTTATTATCTTTGGTTTACCTCCATCTTTTATTCAACTTCGCCATGAAGCTTTTATTATGACTTCGGTCTTGCCTTGCCTTTTATTATCCGCCTCATCGGTGGTTTTATTAGCCAAAGACGTATATCCTCACGCTAAAGCGAATTTTGGATCTTTAAAGCTTCGAAGATTAAGGCATGATTCACTTTCAATTTTTGCATAGATTTTAGGCCTTGTGGGGCTTCAAATTGTTTGCTAGATTTAGGTGAGCACTTGAAATCTTATTATTAGGTGAAGCTTTCGATTATTCGGGTGCCAATACTTCAAAACCGTGACGCTGGCGATACCTTAATGTCTTCCCAATTTAATTACACGGAAGCTACTAGAAAAGACTAGAAACCCAACAATCAAAACTAAACCGCTAAGTCAATATTTATTAAGCAAAAAAAATATTTACATGCGAAGGGAGAATAAGCAAACAACGAGAACACATGAGTTTTTGAAAGAATACGAGTACTCTACGTTTAGCATAGTAACTTATAATTAACTCTATCATTTCTCGTCCTCATTTAAGAGACTTAGCCTAATGTGTAGTTAAGGAACCAAAGCTAAGTGCTCAACACGCACGGTCGAGTCAAAAATTACTCTTATTCTCGCCATCAGAAAATCTACATTCGTGTCTTCAAACACTTATGAAACATGAGAAAAATTTTAAAATTTGGCCATTTTTAGCCTTATTTTGCAATAAAACGATAAACAAAACGATAAACTTTGGAAAGCGTGAAGGTTTGGCAAGGCAAGTATCTATTCACCCCCCCATACTAAAGTTAAACATTGTCCTCAATGTTTCGAGTCTAGGGGTGCAAACACCCCCATACTAGAGACGTAGTCGAATGCCTAATCTAGCATGGAAAGGGTGTAACCAATAAGTAATAGCCGTTTATGAAGTGTGCTAAAAACCTAAGGTTAGAACATAAAAGGATATATCATATGGATATTGGGAAAGGCCTCCAAAGCAAACGATCGAGTGCTCCCATGAAACGAACACGAGAGGCTCCAATCGTGAAGATGATGATCTAAAAGACACAATTCACAAACAACCACGGAACAAAGGTTGGAAGGGCACAAATCCCCTCACATTAACTACATTAGAAAGCAATAATATGTACATGGATAAGCATGGGTCTCCCCCACGAGGCACCTTGTTTTTGATAACCGAGTCAAAAGCTCGACTCGAATCCCCATAAATGTGATCATTTAGGGATAATCATGGTTTGGTCAATTTTTGGTGGGGCTTACATGATAAACAAGGCCCAAAAGCACGTGGAGTACTTTAAAAATCCGATAAACGTATACCGGGGTCAAAGATAGCGTCCTCGTTTTCGGATGAAAGACGAGACAACACAACTCCAACACAAATCCCAATGGGATAGAAGAAAATAGGAGAGAAGAAATAGAAGGGTGGGACAATGGGTAAGGCAAAACATTGAGCTACTCGAGGTAGACTCGCACCAATCAAATGAAAAGATTTTCCATTTATTGCATCGGTGGAAGACCGAGATTTCCCTATATAAGCAATTCCAGGATCAAATATCTCGTCCTCGGTGGAGAAAGGGAAGGGAACATAAGGGGCTTCCCCCACACTAGGTCCACACAAAGCATCGTCAAAAGGAGAAGACGAGCTTGTAGTACTCAACACACGCGGTGATGACGGAGTTAGAATTGTAGAAAAATCTTTTAAATTAGATTCAAATTCTTTTCCTTTTTCATCTTTAAAACTCTCCTTGTGAAAACCCGATTTAATTATGTCAAAAATATTTGGTGTATCTAAAACAATGTTAGTCACACTAAAAATTCTCACATTTTGAAAGCGTTTTGGTTTAGGTGGTGGCAAGTTTTCAAATCTTTTGTCAACAAAGAAAACCTCCCCATCGGGATCAACGTATTCATCATCCGAAGAATCACTCGAGATTGGAATCATAGGCTTAACACTCTTAACCTCCATCGGCGGAGGGGACGGAACTTCATTTTTCTCAACTCCTAAAACTCTATTTGAAATCTTTTGACAAATGTTTTTGATAGGATTGACATTGTACAAAGATGTGATCGAATAAACATGAGAAAGAGTGGAGTTTTGGGTTGCATTAATGACGAGTTCTTCCTCATTGAAACGAAGAGTGATTTTTCTTGCATGCACATCGATAAGTGCTCTCGAGGTATCCAAAAAAGATCGACCTAAAATTAACGGAACTTTAGGATAGATGGGAATATCAACAACAATGAAGTCCACGGGATAATAGAATTTCCCAACTTTCACGAAGACGTCCTCGGCAACTCCACAAGCTAGAATCGTAGAATGATCGGCCATTTCGATTGACATTCTTGAAGGAGTGAGATTTGGAAGATTGAGCGATTTAAAAATCTCAAGAGGCATCAAATTAATACTAGCACCAAGATCGGCCAAGGCGTAGCATTCTTCCATGTCTTGGATAGCACATGGGATTAAAAACTTTCCAGGATCACCGACCTTTTGAGGTATGCGGCTTAGAAAAACCGAAGAACAACTAGACGATTTTTGCAATTTCTCTTTGTTATTCAACATACTTTTGATGTTCGCGGCAAATCGAGGCATCATGACTAAGGCGTCGGCAAAACTTATATTAAAATGCAAGTCACGAAACATTTTCATAAAAAGTTCAAATTGATAATTATTTCGTTCTTGTGCCTTTTCCTTGTTTCGTCTTGATGGGTAGGGTAAAGGTGGTGTGGGTTGGGGCAAATTGGGCATAGGCATCGGCCTTGGAATCTCGGGTTCCATGGTTGGTATTGGTTCAACCGTAGGTGTGGTTTGAGCGGTACTTCGTGGGATTGTAATGTGCTCCTTTTCAACCACGACCTCGGGTTCTTTCTCTTTTTCCTTCTCCATAGAAGTACTTGGACGAGAAATGGGTTCTTTGAAAGTTTTACCACTTCGTGTAGCAACAACCTTCAATTCTCCTTTCGGGTTCACGATGGTATCACTAGGAAGACCACCCGAAGAAGAGGGCTTACACATGATAGCTTCAAACATTTTAGCCATTCGGTCTTCAAACTTAGATTGCCTAGCATCCGCTTTCAACAATTCTTGCTTAATCTCATGTTGTCCTTGCTCCATTTTTTGTTGATTTTGTTGGAGTCGTGTGACATTTCCTTCCATTTTATTAGCATGAGTTTTAAGTTCATTAGCAAGTTCGTTTTTAAGCTCGTTTTTCAACTCGGATCTTAAGCTAACCATTTCACGTTGCATGTTGTCAAACTTAGCATCATTAGCCTTAGCATAATTCAAAAACTCTCCTTGAAGATTTTTGGTGTGATCGTTTTGAAAACCTTGGGCATTAGTTTGAAAATCACGGTTTTGGTTTTGGTTTGAAATTTGCCCATTTCCACTTTGGTAATTACCTTTGTTATAGTTCCTTTGATTTCCTTGGTAATTTCCACCTTGGTTGTTGTTGTTGCGATAATTATTAGCATTTTGATTGGGTGGAGCTTGATTCGAACGTGAACCTTGACCGATTTGGTTATAAGTTCCCGTGGCTACAAAAGCATTTGAAGTGTTACCATCCGCGGTAATGCACTCGGAAAGATCATGAGCTCCCCCACACGACAAACAACTCTTAGAAACCGCTTTAACCGAAGCGGTGTTGGAAGCTTCTTGAGCCTTCCAATGGGACATAAGGTTTGCAAATCTATCGAAAAATCGGTTTTCTTCATTTGCTTCATCATGTAATGCATTGATACTTTGAGACGATGATGAGCCCCTTTTGGCAACACTCGGTGTGTGACGAGGGCTATAAACCTTAGACCTATTCTCGATTATGACCAAAGCTTCTTCAACCGTTTTACACAAAAAATTACCACCCGCGGCGGCATTTAAATAATCCCTTTCATGATCGTTAAGTCCATTATAAAACGTGTCGATTTGGTGTAAATCGGAAAAACCATGATGAGGACATTCATGTAACATCTCCTTAAACCTATTCCAAGCCGTAGAAAAACTTTCATTTGATTCTTGTGAAAATTTAGAAATCTCGTTCTTCAAATGCGTAGTCTTAGAGGGCGGAAAAAATTGGTTCACGAACTTCGAAACGAGATCCTTCCACGTCAATATAGAATTGGGTGGCTCTTTCTCTAACCAAATTTTAGCGGGCCCCGCTAAGGAATACGGAAAAAGCATCATCTTAATCGAGTCATTCGAGACATCCTTGAATTTGCACGTCGCGGTAAGACGATTAAATTGGCGTATATGGTTGTGAGGATTGTCCTTCTCATCACCACGGAATTTGTTGTTTTGGATCATCGACAACAAACCCGTTTTCACCTCAAAATTCTCCGCAAGGATTGCGGGAATCACAATAGCTTCTCCATAACCCTCGGTGGGTGCTTGAAGTAACTCCATCATAGTTCGATTCGCCATGGTTGGTTCTTCTCGTACAATGGGTTCGTCAATAGGAGACTCCTCACTAGAAAGAGTGAGTGATTTGTTTCTTCGTTTACGAGCACGTCTAGCTTTAGAGCGAGTTTGCATAAACGTCACGTACAACGAGAACGCGAGCAAAGAAGATTCTTTTTGGTATTTTGTGTTTTTTCAATTTTTTTTGTGGTTTTTTGATTGTATTAACTTTTTTGGAAATTGGTGAATGTATTAAGTAGACAATGAGTCCACAAATCTCCTCACTTAATCAAATCTCTTGATTAAAAAGGCCTCAAGGAATGAAAACGATCACGTGGAGTGAACGCCTTCGATAACTTTAGAACGATGGTGGAACACCAAATCGTTCAAGAGGGTTTAATCAATATGAAACCAAGAAAATATATATGATATGTAGTAATACTTTGGGCGGCAAAACCCTCGATTCACTCTCAAAATCAAATACGCACAAGCAAGCGGAGGAAACGAGGCGGCGCTAAGCACTTAAGAGCCTTTTTCCTTTAGGTTGTGAAATACAACCGCCTTATACCCACCTTACAGTTTGTATTATCAAGATTAAGCTTCACGAAAGTATTTATCTATTTTTGCCTTTTTCTTTGGTTTGAGATTCGAATACAATGATTGGGTAATGACCTCCCAAGTCAAGGTTGTGATTGCTCACGTATTTGGAGTACTTGTGTATTTATTGTTCTACGTATACAATATAGTAATAGTATTCACACAAAAACCGAAAAACGATAATACGTATTAATAGAGTGCTATTAATACAATTATATTATGGCTAATATAGAAAAACAACAATGGTTCAATCAAAACACAACACGCCTCCCCGGCAGCGGCGCCATTTTGATATAGTGTTTTTACACACCTTTAGGAAAAGGAGGTAAAATAGTGGTAAGCGTTAAGTGTCGGTTTAGGAAAACCAAGCACTTATGACCCAATGAGGTGAGTTCGTTCTCTCGAGGAGGCACGTGTGTTGTGTAATGAATGATTGATTATGTTTTTGATTATTAATGAGAAGAAAAGAAGAGAAAATGACGAAGACGAAAAAAAAATAGAAAAATAAGGCAAAAACACTACTAGAAAGTTACGACGAAGAACGTAAAAAGTGCAAAATTTAAAATTTAAACCTAAAAATTCCTAAAAATTACTAAAAAATCCCAAATAATATTCTAAGAGTTTACAAAAAATCCAAACTTGCCAAAACCTTTTAATTAATTTAATAATGACTTTTTATTGCTAATTAAAGCCCTAAAAATCACTTTTAAATATTAAAAATCCCTAAACAAGATTTAATAGTTTGTAAACCTCAAAAATGACCTAATTAAACTATTTACTATTTTTAAAAATTTTA
This sequence comes from Glebionis coronaria, assembly GCA_025667525.1. Taxonomy (NCBI): domain Eukaryota; kingdom Viridiplantae; phylum Streptophyta; class Magnoliopsida; order Asterales; family Asteraceae; genus Glebionis; species Glebionis coronaria. The sequence goes on from CM046876.1 coordinate 355,406,385, forward strand.
AAACCAAATTAAACTATTTTTAAACTCCTAAAAACTATTAAAATCTATTAAATCTTAAATTAATTCTAAAAATTAATTGAAAAGCCTAAAAATTATTTGGAAAGTGACAAAGGTCCTATTTTAATGTCTAGAATCTAGAAAAAATGAAAAAGAAATAAAAATAAAAATTTTTATTTTAATGAATAAAATAATATTAAAATAATCTAAAAAAAATAAAAGTTCTTAAATAAATTCTAAAAAATTCTCAAAAATCCTAAATATTCTAACTAGAAAGAAAATGTAAATTAAAGTTTCTAAAACCTCTTAATGAATTTTATATTAATTTTCAAAGTTGTCTAAAAACCCTAAAATTAAATAAAATCAAAAATTAAAGTTTTTGAAAACTTTTTTATATGTAAACCTCAAAAATACAAATTAAAACCTAAAAACTATTTTTTTGTATTTTTTAACTACTGTTCACTATTTTTTAAAGACTTTCTAAATTTAAAAATAGAAATAATCCTAAAAATTAATTAAGTAAAAGGAAAAATAATATTTTTAAACAGAAAAATCCTAATATCTATAAATGTCCTAGGAAAAATGAAAAGAAGCTAAAAAGCTTAATAAATAAGCTGAAAATGACTTAAAAGCTCACGGCTTATTTTAGATAAGCCAAAACAAAACCTCCTTAAGTATTTGACTTTGTAAACTCTTACCAGTCAAAGACCCTAGGGCAGATGGTTAGAGCGTATGTGTGTGAGAGGAGTGGCGCAGGTTCGAGTCCTGGCCACGTCCTTTTTGGCAAAATATATTTTTTTTTTTAAATTTAAAAACTTGAATCCAGAAACTTAATTACTTACTAAAACACAAACAAAATACAATTTAGACCAAGATTAAGCTAAAATCAATGAAAAATGTAACCAGGTCTGGGTATATTTCTGATGAACAAGTATGTTTACTTGTAAACTTTGGAAACCAAGAGGACTTGGCTGTGATGATTCTTTGTTGATGTTTTTGGAACCAAAGGGCACCCCTACACTCTTTCTGAGTGTAGGGAGTCAAAACAAGCAGGAAATCAACACTAGCACATAAGATCAAAGCAAATCAAGCACACCAAAAGCATATCAAGTTGCTGATATAAACAGATAGGTCTGGTGGGTGTTTTGCTAAACAGATTGCACACAAGTGACTGTCACAGCCCAAAACTTGTCACACAAGCTCACCAATCAATATACAAACAAAATCCAACCTGAAATCACCCTAACACTTAACAAGTTACAAGATCTAAGCACAAATCATAGCAAAAACAAGCAGAATAGGCATATGCAGATTTTAAGCTATCTATTCCCTTTTTACTTGCACAAATAGCTTCAAAACTAGATCCAAACCAAACTACAACCTACAAGCAACCTAACTCACACCTATATGACCTATCCAACACCTTTTTAAATCACACACCAAGAATTTTTACCCTGCTAAAATGCTAATCCAAACACCCTGTTAAAACTTGAAAACAAGATTTTTCAAATCAAACTCTTGCTAAACCTAACAAAACTGTTTCATCAAGCATCCAACATGCATACTAACTCAAAATGACACAATTCAAAGCAGATTTTCACACTTTAAACACCTTACACACAAAGATCACATAAACTTCCTATTTTCTGAAATCTCAAAAGGTAAAAGAGTTTACCTTAGGACCCTTACATCCAAGGGTCCTTGTGGATGATAAATCCACCTCCTTATGCACCCGGGTGCATGCAGACACAAAGATCAACAACCTTTCAAAACCTGCTTAAGAAAAATCAAAGAAAAACAGCATACAAGTAATATATATTCTGATTCACTTTCTTCTTTCTTAAAAATCTTCCAAAACCTTTCCAAACTTCTTAATACGTTTTCAAAACACTAATTCAACAAACAAAACCAATTTCTTAACATCAAACCTGAAACAATTTTTTTTACAAAAATCTTTCAAATTTCAGAAACCTTTTAAATAACTTTGAGAATCAAAGTTACTTAACCAAATAACAAAGTGGAACTCAGAATCTTAGCTTCAACACAATACACAACTTTTTATAAACCTAAAAAGGAATTACACTTGATTTTCTCAAACACCAAACTTTTATTTCATAAAAAAGGAATTACAAGTAAGAAGCTAAAAAACTGGAACAAGGGCTTATGAACAGGCTCATATCCCTTTAAATACTAACTAAGAGAACATACTAGAAGACTAAAACCCTAGCTAACTGAAATGCCAAAAAGGCCCTTGAGGATTTGACTGAAAATGGGTCAAAAATCGCCCATGTGATCATGTACTGGATGCCAGCTTGGAATCTTCAATCTTGGACGTTGGATGAACCTTTGGGACCAAGGGGATGATCCGAGGTGTTAATCTGGTCGGGACATAGGGTTTGGGGTGAAAGGGATGGACATGGGAGTGCATTTGTGAGGACCACAGGACACGTGGAGGTGTTTTGTTGAGTGGGTTTGGGTGAGGAGAAGTTAAATTAAGGATCTGGAGGGATTTAGGGTAAAACCCTTTGATTTGGGTGAGATTGAATCTGGGGTGATTTAGGGTTTATGGGGATTAAGGTGGGTGTTTTGATTCGTTTTGGGTCTAATTATTTTTTAAATATATGTTATGGGGGGAAAGAATGGGATTAGTGGGTGGGTTTTGACCAGTTGACCAAGTTTATTAAATAAACTTGGGTTGGGTAATGGGTAATGGACGGGTAGGGTTAAGGGTTTGGGTTGGTGGGTGGGTAGGGTTGACGTGGCATGGTCTGAGTGGTGGTGGGAGTATGTTGGTTTGACAATTATGGTCCCCAAGGTATCAACTTTTCTTCACTTTGTAAATAAAGTCCATCAGCGCTTGTTTTTGCCTTGTCAACTTTTGACAAGTTGCTGAAAATGGCACAAACTCTTCCAAAAACTTTTCCAAGGGTGTTAAATGTATATTCTTGATTCCCAAGGGCTGAATTTGTAATATCTTCAAACATAAAGGATCATACTTGTACATTTGATATTTTGAGGGTCAAATGTGACAAGTTCTTCAAAGATGAGGGGCTATTTTTGCCAATCTTCAATTCTTCAAGGGTCATTTTGCAAAATTCCAAACTTGGGCCCGGTTCATTGTGCGACTTCATTTCCCGTGTTCGTTTTTGATTGATTCTTGTGTTCTTTTGCCAATTCCTCAATATCCGTACCTAAAAATACACAAGTAACAAACACGAGCATATATTTGGTCTATTTTATGATATTTTATGCAATTTAAGGCCGTTTTGGACGATGAGACCATGTATAAAAGCAGTCTCATCAATTACTTATAAGTATTATTCCACAACCATTTATATATTTTATCCATTTATTTAACCTTTTACATATTTATATAAATAAGTTTCATAAGTTAGTGGGTTTTTATTTTACATTTTATACAATAAAATTTGAGTGCTTATATAATAATAATAAACATTAACTCTCAAAATCTGATTTTTATTTTCATGTTCACCATTTTTATCATATCTAGAGTTCTATAATGAATTAGAAGCTCATTTTTGGATGACATGTTCTTCATATTATGTGCTACATTTAACTTAGTTATAGCTACTGCTCATTTTAAGTTTATCTTGCCTTAACAGTTCCTACAAAACTGCTTATTCAGATTAGAACACCCAACTTGTTTTGATCATATCTCACTCATTATATTGATTCCATTGCATGGCCAACTCTCACATGTGTATAACATCTTGTACTTACTGTAAATGGATCATACCATGCAATTTTATCAGTTAAAGTTTTAGTTATATACTGTTTTTATACAGCCAACTAAATAATCAAGATTTTAGCCTCATTTCTTATAGTTATTAACCTTTTTAAGCATATTTATCAACACTTGATCCCCACACAACATTTTATCATCATATATACATCATATACATATACAAAATGAAAGAAAATACATTTGTTCTTTACAAAAATAACAAGAGAAAATGGAGAGGATGATCTTCTTTACCAACCAAGTGTATTTCTTGTTTTTGGAAGACAAGAACTTGATGAACACCACAAATAACTCCAAGATCATCAAACACCAAGAACAATAGTTGAGAAATCAGCCCTAGGACACAAGCAAATCACCTCCTATGTTGTTAATATGGCCACCAAATGATCAAGGCTTCAAGATAACTCCATGATAGAGCTAGATAACATGTATTTCATGGCTAGAAAAGATCAAAAGGGGTGTTTTGTGCTTTGAAGTGGATGGCAAAAGGGTGGGGTTTTGAGAGAGTTTGAGGTAGTTTGCATGTATGAAATGGTGGTGTGTGTAGTAGCTAATGGTTTTGAGTGAATGGAAAGCTTAAAGTGTAAGCTTAGTCTTACACTTGTAAGTACTTAGCTAACATGATGCCACATCCTTAGATGTGGTGTCATGTGCCATCCCATGTTAGCTAGTGGGGTGGGATAATGTATTTTGTCCCACCTCACTAATTTACGGGTATTCCTCGATTCTAGTTTTCTCGATTTGCGTGCCCTCGGGTCGTTTTACGAAAAACGTTTTTATAAATTATGAATCAACGTCACAAAACGATTCCAATAAAAATTGTCTCATCAAAAACAGAGTTCAAAAACGTAAATACGTAATCCTAAGGTTTCCGGTTTAGTCGTAAAGGACGCTAAATTATGCACGTAAGCCCAAATTTAAATCCGTAAATTGTGAGTTCATCAACCAACACAAAAATAAGTTTCAAAATATTATACGATATAAAATTTTTGGCATCCGTCGGTATCGCGATCACTAGTAGTCCTCGTTGCTCGTCAAAATATTAAAATATAATATTTAATATCTGTTTCAACTTAAACCGTTGAACATAATAATATTTAACGTTATAAAATACTTCAAAATAATTGAAAATAGAATTAAATTATGACCTTATTTTTTTTACGGGTTTTACACCTATGATCATAATATGGCTATCAACTTGATCAATAGGTCCCTTAACAAGGACTTCAATGATTTCGTTAGAAACTATAATATGCATTGCACGGGGAAGACATATAATGATTTGGATGCAATGCTCATTGACTATAAAAAGGGGTTGAAAGACAAGGCATCTACCGCTACGCCTTCTATACTAACCATACAAAAGGGTAGAGTGAGTAAGCCAAAACCGCAAGCGAACAAGAAGAAAGGCAAAGGCAAGGGTAATAAGGGCAAACAAGTTACGACTTATTCGAAACCTAAGCAGAACATTGTCAAGAAGAGTCAATCTCAAAAGGATGAGACTTGTCACCATTGCAAGGCAAGTGGTCACTGGAAGAGTAATTGCCCTCTTTACCTCGAAGAAATTAGGAGAAATAAAGAAGAAGTCTGAGCAGAGCGCTGCAGCTTCAGGTACTTTATTTATGATTGAATTGTTCAATTTAACATACAAATTAAATTCCTGGGTATATGATACGGGATGCGGTATTAACATTGTAATACGCTGCTGGGATTTAATCTGGAAAGGAAGCTTTCCTATGGGGAATAATATCTGCAAGTGGACAATGGCGCACAAGCAGCAGTTGAAGCTATAGGAACTTTTGATCTAGTTTTACCTTCGGGTTTAGTACTGAGATTAAATGATTGTCATTATACACCTACAATTGTTAGGGGTGTTATTTCGTTTTCTTGTTTGTTAAATAATGGATTCGTTCATACGATTGGTAATAATGGAATTTCTATTTGGAAAAATGGTATTTTCTATTTTATTGCAATTTATTTGAATGGTGTATTTGAAATAGACATGCATGATAATGAATCCAAGAACGATAAATCTGTATTTAGCATGAGTAAGAAGAGAAAGTTTGACAAGAACTCTTCTTATCTTTGGCATTGTAGACTTGCCCGTATTGGGAAGACTCGTATTCAAAAGCTTCAACGTGAAGGTCTTTTGGAAAATATCAATGATGAATCATTTGATAAATGTGAGTCTTGTATCTCTAGAAAGATGACCAAAAAACCTTTTAATAGCAATATTGAAAGGGATACTGATCTACTTGGACTTATACATACTGATGTGTGTGGACCACTTAGACATACGTCAAGGAAAGGTGCTAGATACTTCTTAACATTTACGGATGATTATAGCCAAACATTCAAAGTGTTTAAAGCAGAAGTAGAACTGCAATTAGGGAAGAAGATTAAAGCTCTTCGTTCTGATAGAGGTGGTGAATATTTAAGTCAAGAGTTTATAGATTATCTAAGTGAGAATGGAATTGTTCAGCATCTTACTTCTCCCTATGCTCCACAACAAAATAGTGTATCCGAAAGGAGAAATCGTACATTATTGGATATGGTACGATCTATGTTTAATCTTACAACTTTACCTTTATCCTTTTGGGATTATGCTTTAGAATCTGTTGTTCGCATTTTAAATATGGTTCCCACAAAGAAGGTCGATAAGACACCATACGAACTATGGCATGGCAAGAAGCCATATTTGTCTTATTTAAAGGTCTAGGGTTGCGAGGCGTATGTGAAACGTGACTCGGGTGACAAACTCCAACAACGATATGTAAAATGTATCTTTGTAGGATACCAGAAGGAAACTATGGGTTACTACTTTTATTATCCACATGAGAACAAAGTTATTGTTGCTAGGTATGGAGACTTCCTTGAATATGATCTTGTTAATCAAGAATTCAGTGTGAGAAATTATGATCTTGAGGAGAGTCATATAGATACATTACCTTCTGAAAACACTAGCGATGTAATTCCCGTAGAACCAGAAAGTCTGGCGGATCCATCAGAATTAGTTCCTTTGTGTAGATCTGCAAGGATTAAAAACGCAAGTAGCAATATGTGTCTTAACATAGAGGATGATGATGAGTTAGAGGATCTTGGTGAACCCGCTAATTATAAATCCGCCATACTTGATTCAGAAAAGGATAAGTGGATGTTTGCTATGGATGAGGAAATGAAATTCATGAAAGTTAATGATGTTTGGATTCTTGTAGAACCACCACCGAATGCTAAAGTAGTGAGCCATAAGTGGATATACAAGAAGAAAACCGACATGGACGGAAAACTACAATCCTATAAAGCTCGTTTAGTAGCTAAAGGTTTTACTCAAACTTTTGGCATAAACTACGAGGAGAAATTTTCTCTTGTAGCAGACTTAAGAGCTATTAGGATTCTCATAGCTATAACAGCATACTATGACTATGAGATATGGCTAATGGATGTTAAAACTGCCTTCTTGAACGGTCGCTTAGATGAAGACATCTATATGCAGCAACCAGAAGGGTATGTTGATCATGAGAATCCAAGACATGTGTGCAAACTTCAAAGGTTCATTTATGGTTTGAAGCAAGCATCACGTCAGTTGAATAAAAGATTTGACGACGAAATCAAAAAGTTTGGATTTATTCAGAATCGTGATGAGCCATGTGTATATCGCAAAGCTAGTGGGAGTGATGTAGTATTCCTAGTCTTATATGTTGATGACATATTAATCATGGGAAGTAATATTCCAAGACTTAAATCTGTTAAGGATTATCTTGGTAAATGTTTTTCTATGAAGGATTTAGGAGAAGCTGCATACATTCTGGGAAATAAGATCTATCGGGATTGAAAAGGACGGTTAATTGGTCTATGTCAAGATGCTTATATAGATAAGATTTTGAAGAAGTATAATATGCATAATTCCAAGAAAGGTTTTCAACCTATCGAAGTTAAGCATAATCTGAGTCATGAGATGGATGCATCAACTCCTGAAGAGGAGGCATACATGAAGAAGGTGCCTTATGCTTAGAATGTAGGATCTATAATGTATGCTGTTAGATGCACAAGGCCTGATGTGGCGTTTGCTCAGAACTTGGTCAGTAGATACCAACAGAATCCAGGGAAGCTCCACTGGACTGCTTTTAAACATATTCCAAAGTATTTGAGGAGTATGAAAGATATGTTTTTGGTATATGGAGGGAAACCAAACACAGAACTGAATGTTACACGTTTCTGTGATGCGTCATGGCAATGTGATAAAGACGATATGAAATCTCAGACGGGTTACGTTTTTGTTATCAATGGAGGAGCAGTTCACTAGAAGAGCAAGAAACAGACAACGATTGCAATGCATGCTACTCAATCTGAGTACATGGCTGCTTCAGAAGCTGTTTGGATTAGGAAGTTTATTGAAGATCTTGGATTGATGCCTTCAATTAAAGAACATATAGATATGTATTGTGACAATTCTACCGCAATAATATTTTCCAATGACCCTGGAGTCATGAAAGGCGCCACACACTTTATGCGTAGACATCACTACGTCCGAGAACAAGTTGAAGCTCGAAAAATAAAATTGATAAAAGTTCACACATATGATAACGTAGCCGATCCTTTAACTAAGGCTTTGCCTAGACCAAAGGTAGTTAAGCATGCCAAGGCGATTGGGCTGCAACTAGCTATCTCATGCAATAAATATGTGATTACTATTAGGATAAAGGATGTTATGACATTATTATATAATAAAATAAAGATTGGGTTTCGTTTATATTTATTATTTAATAAGTGTATTATATTTTACATGTTTTAATCCATAAATAAAGGTTATGCTAAATGTCCGTTGTCGATTAATAATATGGGAATATTATTAAACTAAGACAAATCAAAATAGCGATAGAGTATACTTGAAAGTATACTGATCGATTTTGGATGATATTCGATGAATCGAATATAGGACATCCCAACTATATGTTATTACTTTATGGATCTTTGTCATTAAGTAAAACATAAATAGTTATCCTTAGACTTGAGATACCAGGAAACTGTTATGAGTCTAGTGCATCTCTGTGGAATAATCTAACGCTAAACGTAACTGGTAGCTATAAGGATTATTTTCGTAAGTGTTGCAAAATTCATAAGTTTTGCTCGTAGTCAATATGGAATTTATTTCCTCCTATTTGTTTTGGAGTTTAATACAGTTGGGCCCCTCGTGGGACTAGTAAGATGTATGTGTGGTCACGCCCAAATTTGTTTTGGTAATCTTTCTGAATTTGTGAACGAGAAACAAAATGGTTAATGAAAGGAATGACTGAGATCCATATCCTTATTAACGTTGTATTAGAAATAAAAGGATAATAATAACGATGCATAATCGTTAAAAAGTTTTGTCCAGGAGACCTTACTCGAGTTGTACTAGAGACATTGCTAAGTGTAACTAGACGCTAGTCAATGTAATCACGATATTCGAAATATGTCCAAGTGGGAGCTGAAATTTTATGGACTTATATTTAATAGTCATGTGATAGGATCGAACTCGAGATTACGGGATTTCACACAATACGTAATGTCACACCCCACCATGGCGGAATATGGGACGCGACGCATGGATATCATCACAACAATAGCGTGTCCATAGAGAGAACTATATGAATTAGAAATGTCATAAAAGGTGACACAAATGTCATGACAATATCTCATCAATGCAGGAGTCTAGGTAAGTAGGTAACAGTCCTACCTCTTACCCAAGACAAACAAATAACACAAAGAAATCAACATATAGGTTCATAGTATCACTTATTGAAACTAATAGAAAAATAAACTAAGAAGGAATGGGGATCTCCTTCTAAATGCATTCCTACGCGACTCCAATCCTTGCCACATATGTTCTCACGCTTAACCACTTTATCACCTGAAAGAGACACTAAAACATGTCAACATAATGTTGGTGAGAGTCATAGGTTTAGACTCCAACCGAAAATAGATTATAATAAGTTGTGAACAACCATAAACCACTAAACATATGGACAATGTGCTACAAATATGCATTAACAACTAACATTCAAGATCAATCATTCCAAACAAAATCCAAGGCTCCTAGCCTTACCAAACACCATGGTACCATAGGCGCCCATACACCTATGTACCAATCCCAAGGCCCCGCCTTGTCACTATCCATTGGTCCCATAGATGCTCACACATATATGTACCTCCCCAAGGCCCCGCCTTGTCAACATCCCCTTGGTACCAGGTCAAACCACAATAACTGAGACGGTACGTGTTCCCCAATCCAAATCATAAACACAATCAAGAATCACATAGCAGTTAATCACATAAGTGTACACACAAGTCCATCACAAACCATAAAAACATTCACAACATTCTTTACAAAACCATACAGTGTCTCTTCCATCCCATCTGGAATTGAAAATCATTAAAAGATATGGGACTATGAAACTCACCAGATTGAGCTTCTCCGAAAATCCGCGCACTAGCAAAAAGCTAACAAACAAAAGCACACAATCAAAACATGAACCAAACACTAAGATGGCTCATCAACCCATGATGGAAATCTAACCTTATCCCATATATATACCTCATTTATATGCTCTAAGCATCTCATTACACCCCTATATAAATCCCTTAACTTAGTTTACTTCATAACCCGTCTCGTTAACATTTTACCCAAAACAGTCCCGGTTTTTAGGTCTCCAAACTATAAGACAAATGCCCACCTTACCATACTCATGATCTCTGTAAAGGAAACCCTATGCCCTTACATATGTCAGATAACTTCTCCCTTTTGCACCAACCTTAAAGCTTTTTTTAAGACCCCGATATATATATATATACTTCTGTCTATCCGCATATTACCGATTTTGAACATACAAAAAGTTTGTTATGATTAGGGGGTCTTAACCTACTACATATTCTTAGCCCCAATGCAGATACTTCCTATAATATATAAACCAGCTCCCATGTTTGTTTGAAGGTTCAGATGTAACCCTAAGCACCCCAAACAATTCAAAACATAAAATAAAAACATGCTGATCCAAAAACTGTTTTGACACCCGACTGATGTAACCTGTTTTTGACCCACTTCCCTACCCCTAATTTAGTTCTTTTTTCTTGATTTTGAAAGCCAACTAAATTACCTTTCCAGGGGTACCAAGATCGCAAATTGAAAGTGTCTAGAACTCTAGATATGATCAAAACAATGACACAAAAATTCTGCTCATTTTTTAAAAACGAATTTAACACAATTAACCTAATTAATTACCATCACCATATTTATTTATGAACCCTAATTATTCTAATCATGTTTATATCATTAATTTACAGATTTCATAATTAACATAGCCCTAGATCCATCATGTATTGATTAAGAAAACATTAAAAACAATTTAATTGAAAAGGGATTTGAGGTTTTACCTTAAGATTAATGGAAGATAAAAAAAACAATGAAACCCTAAAACAAATCTTGTGAACCGTCCAAATTTATTTTTCTCCAGGGTTTTATGATGTGTTTTGGTTTATAACAATGCTTTATATAATTAACATACTAATCCTAGCCCAATACAATGTTTCCTTTTTCTCTTTTTTCCTTTTTTTTCTTTCCTTCCTTATGTTTTAATTGCATATACCGACTATATACCCCATAATTTCGATTTTTTTGTTTAATTTATTAATACTTGTAATAACAATATTACCTTAACTTTCCTTAATTTATTTCAGCTCCTAAAGCCTCCAAAACCTCAAAACCGTAAAACTAGTCAAATTTACGTGTATACCGTAAAATACGTAAAATATACAGTTTTATAAAAACTCTTAGAATATGAAATAAACTATATAACTAAGTCCTAAATGACTTAAAACCATCCCGAAAAATACTAGCGTGACTAAATACCTCTTCCGAGACCCCTAAATGCAAAACCCTAAACCGTAAAAATACGATTTTCTATAATACATATACGTATACGTAAAACCACTAAATAACACCATCTCATTTCATAGTCACTACCTTGTGAGCTCATGAACATGAAATAACCGTTTCTCGATTTACTTATGAGTACTTTATACCCATAAACGATATCCACACCAACCTCGTTCACGCAAAATAACATGTAAACACGCAAATCACATAGTCACACATAAATTAACCTTAAAATAAGACCAAATGACGAACCTCAAAACCACGGTTGTCACATCACTCCCTCCTAATAGAAATCCCGTCCCGAGATTTACTCCTTAGGATCGTCATTATCAATTAGCTGAGGATACTTGCTCCTCATTAATCCTTCCCGTTCCCACGTGAACTCTAGTCCACGTTCCAAATTCCATCTACCCATAACTACGGTATATTTCCTTTTTTATCCAACGTCCTAGCTTCACGACCCAAAATCTCTATCGGCTCTTCGATAAAACGAAGACTCGTATCCATACTAATATCATCTAACTATACTTGCAAGTCAGTTCTTGCTAAGCATTTCCTCAAGTTTGATACATGAAACACGTCATGCACACTACTCAATTCCTCCGGTAATCTCAACCTATACGCCACTAGCCCAATCCTTTCAAGGATTTCAAATGGACCCACAAATCTAGGTGCTAACTTCCCTTTTCTTTCCAAACCGCATCACCCCTTTCCATGGTGAAACCTTTAGCATAACTTTATCTCAAATCTCAACGGCTTACGCCTCTTGTCCGCATAGCTCTCTTGTCGGTTCTTTGCTATTTCAACCTCTACTTAGTCACTGCCACCACCTCCATAGTTTTCTGATCCACCTCCGGTCCAATACGTTGGCCGCTTCTAACTTCATCCCACTGTAACGGTGATCCACCTCATCTCCTATGAATTAACTCCAGCAGTTTCTACTACAATTCCTATCACCATACCTAACGGCTTCTATCCTATACGGATTTTCCATCATTCAGAAGTTCTCCCAACCTTAAACACATCCAATGGTATATGTAGGATTGCATAACCAAAATCTTCCCATAATATTCACAAGAAACATGTCATAACCACCACCTCATCCTTGCTTTCCCATGCTTGGCACCAAGTAACTAACCATCCTTCATACTAACATGTGTTACATCTTTTCTCTAGGTGGACGTTCCATTGTTGGTGACTACTAACCTCTTGCTCTAACGGTTTCTCTTCAATATCACCCCACTATCTTCACAACCTCTTGCTCTAACGGTTTCTCTTCAATATCATCCCACTATCTTCACAACCTCTTGCTCCCTCGAATCATTCTTCCTCCATACTACTTTTCGCTTGTCTCTCCACAATATTAATTTCCATACCATCTTATATCCCGTCTCCAGCCTATAATTTAGGTGTTTCCTCCTTTATTCCTTACATCCTCATCAATGGGGAATATGCCCCTCTCACCGGTGACTCTCTCTTTGTAGGAGAATTCTTCCTAATATAATGCGTTCTCCAACTATCTCCAAATCTCACGCCAACGCTCTAGGCGTCTTTCTCAATTACCCCTATAGTATACTCATACCAAACATTAGTCTATCAACGGTATACTACGCTTGCTTCCCATCGTTTCTTCCCTTGCCATAATCCTTCATAAGGAATTCCATACATATTAGGCTAACTTTTACGCAAAACCCTCTATTCCATCACATCCGTACGCAATCCTTCTGATATGAGCTTAAACTCATATCCTTTTAATATCAAATAACCCTAAAACATGAAGCAAAATACCAATTTATTTGGCAAAAACAGTGTTATGTGGTATGTTTGTGTTTGTGTACACTTGTGTAGGTAAAAGGATACATTTTCAAGCAAACAAAGAAAAATCAAGCTCAAATGGATGAAAAAGACAAAGAAGGATCAAAAGTGACAAGACTTTGAAGTATAAGGACCTATCTTGACAAGTTGTCAAAGTTGAAGGACTAAAAGTGCAAATATTGTAAAAAGTCAAGATTCAAGTCAAACTTGGTCAACTCTCAAGTCAACTCAGTCAAAGGACCATTTTGTTCAAGAATGAAAGTTGAAGGACCAAATATGTCAAAAGAATGAAGATCCTAGCTCAAAACAACAATCTGCCAAGTACAAGGACTAATTCTGCCAACAATGGAAAGTTATTCAAAGTTAATCCATGTGTACAACATTTCAACCAATGAGAGAAGGGAAAACAAAGCACACGGATTAAGCAATTAATACCCACTCAGCCGCTTTGCATTTAATATCCAATCTCAACAGTTGGATCCGTGTGATCAACTTTTAACCAATCAAATGCTGACACGTGGCGTCTTCTTCATCAAATAAATTTGCCGGGATCGTATTTGAGCTACAAGCAATTTCATGGAAAGATTTCAACACCAAAGTTGATCATTTTGAAGAGACGAACACAATGGTGCAAATCAATTAACATATCATCCACTCATTCAAGAAACCCCAAATCCTTGTTCATACCTGCAAATGCAATTGTGCAGAATTGTACAAGTGGCACGCTGGGATTGGTTCTGACACGTCACCAACCCCAACTAACTTCTCCTTCATGCCTATAAATAGATGGATAGGACTTCATTTGTACTGGTAGCTTAATTTTGTAAAAACACATAGTTCTTAAATTTCTTTCCCTTTCCTCCCTTTTTACTCTAGCTACTCAAGAGTCTGACAAACTCTTGAGTTAGTTAGTTAGTTACTTACATTCCAACAACTTTGTAACCGTTTTCATTGAATAAATTTCAAATTCACCATTTCCCGCCAAAACTGTTCTTCCTATTACTGTTCATACCTGCTACTATTGGATTCTTGTGTTGCTGTTTTGTGTTTGTTATGATCATAGATTGATCATAACTGACATTGAAGAAGTTTGTTAGCTGATTGAGCAGAATTCAGTTCATTCCATTGATTTTTGAAGATTTCAAGCATGTTGATAGAATCCTGTTGATTTGTAGCTGTTCTTGTTGATTGATTGATTCCTAGTGATAAGTCGGTGGTTATCACTAGGCTAAGAGAGCTCAGCGCTCCTCTTCTTCTCAGTGGTTAACTCCAATAGGTTTTAAAGTTCTTGTTTCAATTCCTCTCAATAAGTCAAATGCATGATTTCTTTTCATAGTGTAATTTTGATGGCTGAATGATAAAAGTTGTTTAGATTTGCCCTTTGTTGGTTCTTGATTACTTGTAGCTTAATCTGCTTACTTGTTCTTAGTTCTGGTTTAAGTCTAGTCTTAGCTTATTTTCAGTAGAATTTGGTACTTGCATCTTTTATGGTCCTTGTTGTTCTTAGTGCTCACTTGTAGTTTTAAATCAGTTCATTTGGAGTATTAAGTTTGGAAGTTAAAAGCATTTGATTCAGCTTAATTCAATTCTTAAAAAGCCTTTGTAAAAGTTTGAAATATCTGTTAAAGGAGTGTTTGGGATTAGCTTATAAAAAGTTTTCAATAATTGAGTCCTGGTGTTTTAAGGTACATTTGCAGTTAAAAGGTGATAATAAGGTGTTTGAAGTCATTTGCAAGTCAAAAATATAGTCAAACAGGCAAATGGCATAAAAAATGTTTGGGTTGTTTTCATTCAGTTTTGGTTTTTAGAACTTGTGATTTTGATTTGACCAGTACTCATTCCATACTTGATGAATTTACACCAAATTTGTTCTCAGCTTTAGCTTATATCATATAGAATCAGATTCCAAGAGGATTTTCTACAGTATTCAATAATCAGATAGAAATAAGCAAAAATCAGATAAGCATACTTAAGTCAAGTTTCTGTAACTTGAAACTGGAAATCTGTATCTCTTTATTCTCTTCATTAACATGTCCATTTTTCTTCACAAATCCTCTTAAAACATTGAGTTACATGATTTTTGAAAGAATCAGCTTTTTGAAAAATAAGCTGGTCAACGCTGGTCAACGATAAGCCCATTTTCAGCTTAATTCAAATTTAGAGCTTATTACTTGATGAAAAATGTTCTAGTTTGATTTCCCGTTCCTTAATTGAGTTGCTTAATCAGTTTCAATCAAAAAATCAAGTTGTGACTGATTAGATTTTGCTATAGCTTATTTTGTGCTTATTGATAAGCACTCATTTGCTTATTTTGAATCTTTAGCCAATTTCCTTTGACACACGTAGCTTATTTGGGATTTGAAAAGTTTTGAAACTTGTCTCATTGAATTTGGTTAAGAAATAAGCTCAAACGAGCTTATTTTCAAGCTTATCCCGTTTTTGGTTAAATAGTTTTAAAATTTGCTCTTTGGTCCTTTATGTTTTGATCAGTGCTTAAACTTGGCTAAACTTCCAAGTTTTTAGGGTTTGCAATCTGTTAGTCCTTGTAGTTTTTAAAGTTGTTATTTTTAGTTTACAAGTTGTTAGTTTGTTACATTTTTGGTTAGTTGGTTATAATTTTTGCATAATTGATCCTTGTAGTTAACTGTTTTACACTTTTAGTCCCTAGAATTGTTAGAATTTACGTTTCAAGCATTTATCTTTCATAGAATTTACAATTTCAGTCCTTTTAGTTTCATGTTTTACATTTTGAGTTTTACTTGAATAAAAATTTGGTATTTGCAATTTGTTTTACATATAAGTAGGTAATATTTTTCCGTTTTGCAAGGCTTTGATTGAATTAGCAAATAGAATATCCAAGCAAGTTTAACAACCAAGAACAATTAAAAACCCGATATTGGTTGGACTTTCCATTAGCAAGAACTGAGAAAAAAACAAACTGCATTATACACAATTTGAAATGGCGCCGCTGCCGGTTCTTTGACTACACGAGAGACTATCGATTGACGGTTTTCATTGGCTTTTGGGATCCGTTCACTTTGTGAACATTATTTTTACGTATCATAAATCAAAAACAAATAAAAAATCAAAAATATAAAAATATATAAAAACTAAAAAATTAACAAAACAATTCTTTTCCTAAAGAATTGACCAAAAAAATAAAAAAATCCAAAAAGCAATCTTTTTCCTAAGAGATTGCACCCAAAAATATATATTATTGGATTCTCTCGGTTTTTATGTACATATAGTATTTTCTCTTAAAAAGCTCATAAATACAAAAATATTTTCCATATATTATTATAAGTAAATACGTATACGTATAAGAACAATCAATCTACATATTCTCCATAAGTATTGCCGAGGCAATACACCGTGTTGAGGGGCGTTTCGGTCCTTGACACATGTATCGATCAAACAAAATAAAGCAAGAATAGATAAATACTCTCAATAAGCAACAATTCGAAGAATACGAACATTTAAGTGAATAGAAAGGCGATGTGCTATAAAATGCCATCTAAGGGTCAATAGGTACTTAAGTGCTTCGCGCCACCTAACCCCTCGTTCACTTGTAAGTATTCTAAGAAGGAAGGCTTCATTGAGGGTCTTGCACCCAAGTAGTACATACATATATTGTTATTTTCTTGTGGATATTTAATATTGAAACTCGAAGAGGATAATCCATTTCTCTTCAAAGTCACACGAGAGCTTCTCTCTCATTCCTCGTATTGAGTTGCATGCTCACTCGCGGGCGTGCACAAATACCGATTGGTGTACAACCTCTTCCTCCGAAAAGGAAGAAAAAGAGAAAGAGTAAGACCACCATCGTCCGCCAAGCCGATCACGAGAATCGTGTTTTGACTCCACCACAAGAAGCCATGGCTATTGATAATCGCACTTTGTATGAATGTATGCAATCCAACATTCATGGATATTCTAGTGCCATTAAGATTCCTGACTTTCTCGCTAACACATTTGAGCTACATACATCTATGATCAATATGGTTTCACAATCACCTTTCTTTGGTAACAAGAATGAGGATCCTCATGCTCACCTTAAGAGATTCCTTTCACTTTGCAATACCATTAAGCATAATGGGGTTCCACATGAGGTGATTAGGTTGATGTTAGTGTCATTTTCCTTAGAGGGAATTGCTAAGCATTGGTTAGACACCCAACCACCCGATAGTATCATCACATGGGATGGTTTCACCACTAAGTTTTTGAACAAGTTCTTTCCTCCACATAAGACTATGGCTTTGAGGACTTTAATTATGGGCTTTCAACAAAAACCTAGTCAATCCTTTAGTGATGATTGGGAAGAGTATAGTGAGTTGTTGAGGCGATGCCCTAATCATGGATTGGATCAAGTTCACCAAATCAACCTCTTTTATGATGGCCTTAAATCTCACCACCAAGATTCACTCAATGCTTCCGCGGGAGGGAATATTCTTCTTAAGACTTACCAAGAGGCTTTGGACATCATTGAGACTAAGGCAATGGTTCAAACAAACAATCCATTTGAAGAAAAGGTTCATGTTATCCAAAACAATTCTCACACTCCTTGTGATAACCAACTCCTCAAGTTTCAAGAAGAGATTTTTCAAAGGATGGATAGTCATAGTGAGAAGAATTTGCAAGTACAACTAGAGATGCTTCAAGCTTTTAAGAACATGTCATTGAACAATTCCTCAAATAATGTGAATGCCATCACCATTTCTTGTGTAACTTGTGGAGGTCCCCATTTTTATGAACAATGTGATAAGGTGCAAGGGTATCAAGGAGAATGCTATGCTTACCAAGAGGAACATCGTGAACACTTCAAGCCTAATATCAATCCAAATAACCTTTCTTACAAGTCCCAAAACTACCTTTCTCCACCCGGCTTCCCACCCCAACCACCCACCCAAATTCCACAAAATACTCCTCAAATTTTACCAAGGAATTAAGGGCAAAGACCACCATACCAAGGAAATAACTACAAGGCACCCAATCAATTTCAACCTCAAGCAAATACCTTTTATCCACCAAATCAAGGATTTAACTCCCAACCTTTACCTTTCCAACCTCAAGGTTTTCAAGGTCATGTGCCACAAGAGTTTAACACAATGGATCTCTTGCAAAAAATGAATCAAGAGAATGAAAGGAAGTTTCAAGCTATGGAGAAGAAATTGAATGACCAAATCAATAGGGTTTTAGTGGCAATAAATCAAAGACCACAAGGGGCTTTACCTTCTAACACACAAACAAACCCTAGGGCCAATGTCAATGCTATTACAACAAGGAGTGGAACAACAACAAAGGATCCTTCACCTCCTAAACCTACTCTTGTTCAACCCACTTGTGCTCCTACTTGTGACAAGCCTTCTACTTCTACTCCACCTCCTCAAAATGCTCCTATTCACTCAAACACACCTTCTCAACCACCTCATACTTCTCCTTTACCTTCCAGACTTCCCAATGAAGAAGCTAACAAAGACAAATCTTCC
This sequence comes from Glebionis coronaria, assembly GCA_025667525.1. Taxonomy (NCBI): domain Eukaryota; kingdom Viridiplantae; phylum Streptophyta; class Magnoliopsida; order Asterales; family Asteraceae; genus Glebionis; species Glebionis coronaria. The sequence goes on from CM046876.1 coordinate 355,425,358, forward strand.
ACAACAACACCTATTCCACCTACACCAAAACCTACTCTTCCATACCCTTCAAGGTTGAAAAAGGACAAGTTAAAGAACAAGGATGACATCCAAGTCTCCAATTTCTTAAGGATGTTTAAGCAACTCAACATCAATATATCCTTTGCGGAAGCTCTTGCTTATATGCCAAAGTTTGCTAAGATGTTCAAGGATTTGCTCTCAAACAAAGAAAAATTGGTTGATTTGCCCAACACATCCCTTAATGAAAATTGTTCCGCGGTGTTACTTAAAACCTTACCAACAAAACTTGGAGATCCGGGGCGCTTCTTGATACCTTGTAATATTCCCGGTGTTGAAAATTGCATGGCTTTGGCGGATCTAGGGGCGAGCATAAACCTCATGCCTTTATCGGTTTGGAAACAACTATCTCTTCACGAGCTCACTCCCACTAGGATGACTCTTGAACTAGCCAACCGAACCATAGCTCACCCCGTAGGTATAGCGGAAGATGTGTTTGTAGGTGTGGATAAGTTTACCTTTCTGGCCGACTTTGTAGTGGTTGATTATGACATGGATCCTAGAGTGCCTTTGATTGTTGGTAGACCGTTTTTGAGAACGGGTCGTACCTTGATAGATGTGGCGGAAGGAGAATTAATTATGAGAGTAGAAGATGAGAGAGTGGTGTTTAAGTTAGGGAAAGTTTGTGATAGAAAAGAGGTTAAGGAGTCTAGACCTTGTGAGACTATTAACATTGTGGATGTGCTAGATGAAGTGTGTAATGAACACTTTCATGATGCTTGTAAGAGTGCTAGTGATGAGACACCCCATGTTGAAACCGTGGCCTCAATTGCTCCCTCTTTAACACCTTTTGGAGAGAGTGATTTCCTCTTGGAGGAATTTGAGTCCAACTTTCTTGGTGATGATGATTCTCCCATTAATTGGGAAGAAGATATTCTTACAATCCAAAAGTTGCTCAATGAGGACCCTATTCCTTCTCCTCTTCCACAAGAGATTACCATTGAGGAACCTTCCATAGTAAAACCTTCCATAGAGAGTCCACCTCCCATTGAACTTAAGGACCTTCCATCCCACTTAGAATATGCTTTCTTAGAGGGCAAAGACCAATTACCGGTGATCATTGCTAAAGAGTTGAAAGAGGATGAGAAAGAGCAACTTATTGAAGTTCTTAAGAAACATAATGATACTCTCCTTTTTGTATGGTTCAATTTTACTCTCGATATCCTCTCGAATTGATCTAGGCCTTAAGTGGAATGATTTGTTCTTGGTTACTAAAAAGGAGTTGGTTTGTTTATCTATTTTTAAACTAATAACACTTAAATGTAAATGACGTTGAGTGACTTAAAATTGAGTGCTTGAAAACGTAAAGGAAAGATTTGAAAATTACTTTGAAAACTTAATTGAATTAATGCTTAAAAACTTGTTCTATCGGAATATCAAAAATTATTTCTATCGGAATATAAGAAAATCAAAGGCATCGGAATGTAATCATAACTACCATCGGAATGTCCATGTTTATCACCATCGGAATATTCAAAATACAAGCTGTCGCAATGATGCTATCGGAATGCCCCAGATCGGAATAAAGCTATCGGAAAGTTTCTAGATCGGAATGTTGTATATAAAAATCGGCCAGAGTTTCGACCAGAAAAGGGACCTAAACCCCGTCGGAATGTGCGATCGCAATATGCGATCGCAATCCCAGATCGGAATAGGGGTAACTTACAACCTATCGCAAAGTAAAACCCTTAAGGGTTGTTGCGATACCAAGCAAGAGATCCGTCGGAATGTGTTAAAAACCCTTGTATTGCGATGGAATGGCAGCAGTTCCGAAATTGGTGGGAAGCAAAAATCTCAATAAGCAAAGGAAATAAGCTAACCAATTCGAAACTTAAATAACTTAAAAAGGTTTAAATTCAACAACTTGTAGAAACGAAAAACCTTGGACTTTATGAAAGTAACTTTTATAAGAATAAAACTTATATAAAATCCGAAAACCAACAAGCTTAATCAAGAATATAGCCAATAAGAATGGAGAGCTTATGACCTATTCGTGTGAAAGCTTTGAAAAGAAACAAGAAATATTGAATTTGATCACAAACGAATCTTCAAATCCAAACCGTATGGAATTCACAATCGGATTAAAGATTTTGACAAATCAAGAAAAGTAGAAGAAAATTAAAGAGATTAAAAGCTTAACTTGATTGAGATTAATGAAATTTAAGGTACAAAGATTAAGGAAAGCTTAAATTAAAAGATGAAAAACAAAGAAAAAGTTTAGTGAGAGAAAGTTTGGAACTTTCTCTCTCTAAAACTAGAGAGAAAATGAAAAGAACTAAAGACTAGCTAAAACTAAGTGTGTCAAATTTTGTGAGGTGAAGGCTTTATATAGGCGTGTGTATGGTGTTGATGGGCTCTTGATTGGGCTTTGATTCGGGCTTCTCTTTCTTCTTAAGTCTTCACGCGTCTTTTAAATAAACGTTTCCGACTTGGATTTGAGAAGTGTCGGTGAATAATTCCAACTCGTCCTATAATATTTTATTTAATAGACTCGAGTTCTTCGACATATATGAATCTTCCATCTTTGGCTCTATTCTTCGATAAATCTTCAAATAGGCACAATGACTTCAAATCTTTTGCATCTCTTGGACAATAGACTTCGTCTTGAGTCTTTTTCCTTGATAAAACCCGTGCAATCCCATGTTTTCTTTAATATTCATCCGGTCGACTCTGAAAACACAATAAACACAAAAACCACGCATAATTCCAAACAAATGATATTAAATACGTGTTTTGGTCTTGTTTTAGCCCGATTTAAGTGGTAAAAGGATGGGTGTTTCCACACCTATCAAATCCCCTACACTTAACCATTGCCATGCCCTCATGCAATGCTTAGTGACAAAGCACAATTAAACTTTTCTCATTATCAATTAACCTTGGCCTTATTAAAATACTACTAAACAAAAATTTAAAGTACTAAGAAATTAAAATTTTAATGTAAACAAGAGAATAGAAAGTAACTTATGTGGTAATAACTTGGAAAGAGATCGAGGACTTACATTAGGGCTTCGGTGCTGCGAAGATTTATCACCCTCAAGTTTCACGTTCCCCAAACTAAGCTTAAAAACGAGATCATTGTTATTATAAGTTAGCAATTCAAACACTTACACACATGGCTTAATTAAATGCTTAAACTCCCTTATTCCTAGGTGTATCTCTTATATTTTATTTTTGTCTTAGAATGATCATGAAGATGCATTTTTGGACTTATTTCGATAGTTTATTAGGGCTGAAAGCAGAGTAGGACGATTTGATCAATAGTTAGCTAAAGGACAAAATCTCTTAAAACTGCTTCTCGGGATATCAAAAAGTTCATATCTTGGCATAACTTGGTTCACGATTTGAGACCTTTCTCGGGCCGATATTTGGCATGTACTTCATACTTCATATCTTCGAGAGACGTTCTTGAGATAATGGTCTTCTCATCATAATAGAGTTTCTTCGCTTGGAGACTTTTGAGGGGTACTCCAACTTTGTTGACCACGACTTCATGATTATTTCTTCAATCTCTAATTGGGATTTTGAGATACAACGATCCGCCTCCTTTTCGGACTTGGATCTATTTATCCTCATACCTTGTTAGGGTCTTTTCGGATAGACTTCTCCATGATCTTTATGGGAGTTGATTGCTTTTCGTCGTGAGTCTTGATCCTTCATATTGACTTTAGGAATAATGCTTTTCACATCACTTTGGATCTTCAGCAATAAAATTGAATCCTCATGCCTTGTTAGGGCCTTTTCGGACTCGCCAATCTTCGCGCCCCGCTTCATAAGTTATGCCTTGGCTATGAACTCTTATCATTACCGAGCAACTTTTAAACGATCTTGGGCTAGAAGCTAAGTAACTTTTCAAATCGTACGACCTTACTTATTGCAGATAAATTATTAGCAAGTGATGGGAGAATAGGCAAATAATTACACCAAGTGGGCTTGCGCAAGAATACCGACTTATAATTGACTCTATCATTTCTCGTCCTCCACAATTTAAAATCTCAAGTAATGAGACTCGTGGACACTTAGCCTAATAAACCAATTAAGGTCCACATGGTTAAGGATACTAGCTAGAATAAACTTGGATAAGTCTATTCGGGTTGAGTCAAAATAAACGCAACGGGCCTAATATGTCGAAAACTTCTAAACTAGCTACATCACTTTATTAATATTTTTGACTTTATTGCGGGATATATACATATGAAAGCAACAATAAAAATTTTAAAAATTACGACTAAATGGCCAAAGTTAATAAAAAATTTGAAAAATGTTGAAAAATAGGATTTTCTGGTTAATTGAAGGCATTTTCATGGAAAAGTCCACTTAAAACTTCGATAGAAGTCCCCCCTATACTTAAGATAAACATTGTCCTCAATGTTTAAGCATGTGGGAGAAGTCTCCCCTACACTTATGACATTGTGCACGTTGGTTAACTCAAGTTAAGGAAGAGACGACTAACGTGATCAATTTCAAATGTGAGTATGAAGAAAATTGAATCACGATAGTTGAGAGATAGAACCGGATTTCGGATAAACACGGGAGCACGGTTCTTCAAAGATTCCAAGAGTGCACTTATCCCTGTAATCACATCACCACAAAAGGCAAACACATATACAAGTCCCCCCCCTACACTTAGGGGATTAAAACATACAAGGATAGATACTCGGGCTGCCTCCCGAGGAGCGCTTGTTTTTGATAACCGAGTCACGAGCCTGACTCGACCCACATTTAGTTCATGGGGAACGTGGTGAGGGATGGAATCACCTCCTTAGAGGTGTCCTCACCAAAGTACAACTTCACTCGTTGGCCATTCACCTTAAAATTTGGTCCATCAGGTTGAGCGAGCTCGAGAGTACCATATGGAAAAATTTGGGAAATGGTGAATGGGCCGGACCAACGAGATTTGAGCTTTCCCGAGAAGATTTTCAACCGAGAGTTAAAAAGTAAGACTCTGTCTCCAACATGGAACTCTCGGTTTTTGATCTTAGAGTCGTGAATGAGCTTAGTTCTTTCCTTATAGATCAAAGAATTTTCATAAGCCTCATTCCGAAGTTCATTGAGCTCATTGAGTTGGATCTTGCGTAGGTCACCGGCTTTGTTTATATCAAAATTAGCCCACTTCAAGGCCCAATAAGCCTTGTGCTCCAACTCAATGGGGAGGTGGCACGCTTTCCCGTACACAAGACGATAAGGCGTACAGCCGATCGGGGTCTTGTAAGCAGTACGGAAAGCCCACAAAGCATCATCCAATTTATCAGCCCATGAGGCACGATGCTCTCCCACGGTCCTTTCAAGAATTCGCTTCAGCCCTCGGTTGGATATTTCAGCCTGGCCATTAGTTTGTGGGTGGTAGGCTGTGGAAAGACGATGATTTACACCGTACTTAGCCATGACTCTAGCAAATTGGTCATTGCAGAAATGAGTCCCACGATCACTAATAATGGCGCGAGGCACACCGAATCTAGCGAATAGAGCCTTCAAAAAGTTACAAACCACCCTTGCGTCATTAGTAGGCAAAGCTTTGGCTTCAACCCACTTTGAAACGTAGTCAACAGCTACAAGGATGTATTTGTTTCCTTTAGATGAAGGGAATGGCCCCATAAAGTCGATACCCCAAACATCAAAAATTTCACACTCTTGAATGAAATTCTGAGGCATCTCGTCTTTATGTGTGATTTTGCCTTGCTTTTGGCAAACATCACATCGCTTAACCATATTGTGAGCATCACGATATATGGAGGGCCAATAAAATCCCGAATCAAACACTTTCTTTGCGGTGTAGTTGGGACCAAAGTGACCACCGGTGGGTCCTTTGTGGCAAGCATCAAGGATGTCCGACGCTGCCGGTCCATCAACACATCGGCGAATTATCAAATCAGCGCATTGTTTGAATAGGTAAGGGTCGTCCCAAAAGTAAGTCTTGATGTCGGTAAAGAACTTCTTCTTTTGCTGGGACGTCAACCCTTCCTTGAGAATTCCACCCGCCAAGTAGTTTGCAAAGTCCGCAAACCACGGGGTTTCATTCGGCTTCGAGTTTATAGACATTAAGGTCTCCAAGGGAAAAGAATCATTGATTTCTTTGGTCGGATGATCCCCTTGGTATGGATCCTCAAGTCTGCTAAGATGGTCCGCGGCTAGGTTTTCTGCTCCTTTTTTTATCGCGGATTTCGATTTTAAATTCCTGGAGCAGCAAAACCCAGCGAAGAAGTCTTGGTTTGGAATCCTGCTTTGTCAACAAGTACTTCAACGCGGAATGATCGGTATACACAATGGTGGTGGAAAGGACAAGATAGGGGCGGAATTTCTCAAAAGCATAGACAACAGCTAAAAGCTCTTTTTCGGTTGTCGTATAATGCAATTGTGCCCCAGTCATTGTCTTGCTAGCGTAATGGATCGGTTGGAAGTGTTTGTTCACTCTTTGTCCAAGAACCGCTCCAATAGCAAAATCACTAGCATCGCACATCAACTCAAAAGGCAGCTCCCAATTAGGGGTAACCAAGACGGGTGCCTTAGTTAGCTTATCCTTAAGCGAGTTGAAGGCTTCAAGGCACTCTTTGGAGAAGATAAAAGGAGTATCTTTCTCTAAGAGGTGGGTTATCGGGCGAGCGATTTGAGAAAAGTCTTTGATAAAGCGACGGTAGAAGCCCGCATGACCCAAGAAACTTCTCACACCCTTCACAGTGGAAGGTGGAGGCAACTTTGCTATAACATCAACTTTAGCACGGTCTACTTCAAGACCGGCTTTCGAAATCTTATGTCCAAGCACGACGCCTTCTTTTACCATAAAATGGCATTTTTCCCAATTTAGAACAAGGCGAGTGTCTTCGCACCGCTTTAGCATACGTTCTAAATTGGCAAGGCAAGCAGAGAAGGAATCCCCGAAGACCGAGAAATCATCCATGAAGACTTCCATGGTTTGTTCAACCATGTCATGGAAGATAGCTAACATACACCTTTGAAAAGTCCCAGGCGCATTACATAAGCCAAAAGGCATTCTTTTGTAAGCGAAAGTGCCATAGGGACAAGTGAATGTAGTCTTCTCTTGATCTTGGGGATCGATGGGTATTTGAAAATAACCCGAGAAACCATCCAAAAAGCAGTAATATTCATTACCGGCTAATCGTTCAAGCATTTGGTCCATGAAAGGTAGAGGGAAATGATCCTTTCTCGTGGCATCATTGAGTTTGCGATAGTCTATACAAACTCTCCACCCAGTAACGAGACGAGTGGGAATCAACTCGTTGTGTTCATTGGGAACAACGGTTATTCCGCCCTTCTTGGGCACACAATGGATTGGACTAACCCATGGTGAATCCGAAATAGGGTAAATCATACCCGCATCAAGAAGTTTGATAACCTCTGTTTTGATGACTTCATGGATTTTTGGATTCACCCTTCGTTGGCTTTGAATAGTGGGCTTATAGTCGTCCTCCATGAGAATTTTGTGTGTGCAGAAGTGAGGATCAATTCCACGAATGTCCGAAATCTTCCAAGCAATAGCCTTCTTGTGATCTTTCAACACAGCGACAAGTCGGGCTTTCTCTTCATCCTTCAAATCCTTAGCAATGATGACTGGCGACTTCTTCTCTTCTTCGAGGAATGCATACTCAAGATGGGGTGGCAACTCCTTAAGTTCCAAATCCGGAGGATTGTCGACGGGAGGCGTATTCGAAGTCGGAGTCTCGATAGCAATGATAGTGGGAGATGGAGGGGAAGGATTGTCTTCTTTGAGGAGGTTTGCAATGAAACTGAGGTCTTCATCCCAAGTGGCAATAGAATCGTCATTGTCTTGCTTCACATCTCCTAAGCTGGCTTCCAAATCTTTCCAAAGGAAATCACTCTCTCCAAATAGAGATAGTGATGAGTCGATAGAGGAAACGGTCTCAACATTGGGAAGAGAGATAGGAATGTTTTTACAAGCATCCTTGAAGTGTTCTTCACAAGCCTCATCAAGAACGTCAATACAATTAACATTCTCGTAAGAAGAAGGCTGTTTAGATAACTTTCCCATGTTGAAGACTACTTTATCGTCACCCACTCTCATGATAAGCTCACCGGCTTCAACATCAATGAGAGTGCGACCGGTCCTCAAGAATGGACGACCAACAATGAGTGGCACACGGGGGTCCATCTCGTAGTCGACGACAACAAAATCAGCAGGGAAGGTGAATTTGTCGACTCCTACAATGACATCTTCGGCTATCCCCACTGGATAAGCAACCGTACGGTTAGCTAATTCCAAAGTCATTTTGGTGGGGACTAGCTCTGGGAGAGATAATTGCTTCCAAACACTTAGAGGCATGAGATTAATACTGGCACCTAGATCGGCTAGGGCCATGCAATTCTCTACTCCCGGGAAATTGCAAGGGATAAGAAAACGACCCGGATCACCAAGCTTGATTGGCAATTTCCTTAAGAGCACTGCAGAGCAGTTCTCATTAAGTTGGGTGTTGGCGAGATCGAGGAGCTTTTCCTTGTCGCTCAGAAGATCTTTAAACATTTTCGCGTACTTAGGCATGTGAGCGAGAGCCTCAGCGAAGGAGATATTGAAATTCAGTTGTTTAAACATTTTAAGAAAGTTAGAAACCTGAATATCGTCCTTGCTTTTGAGCTTCTCTTTCCTCAACCTAGATGGATAAGGTATATTGGAAGAAGAGGAAGGCTTTGGGATGATAGGATCACTCACATCCTTGGGTGGAGGAGGGGTAGAAGGAAGAGGTGGAGAAATTGGGGAAGGAGAAGGGTGAGGAATAGGAGCAGGTGACTCGTTCTCCTTAGTCACAACCACCGGTGGAGGTATAGGAAGCTCGGGTTCCTTGGTACCTTTACCACTGCGAGTAGTGATTGCTTTCATCTCCCCCCTTGGATTCGCAACGGTATTACTCGGAAGAGTACCCGAAGAAGAGGGTTGATTACTGTTGAAGAAACTAGCCATCATGTTCCTCAAGTCATTCGTTTGACTATCCATAGTGTTCTTCATATCAGCTCTTAGATCATTCCCTTGTTTCATCAGATCTGCTTTCAAGTTGCGCACTTCCTGTTGAAGATTATCCACGATCACATCGTTAGTCCTCATGTAGGTTCCAATGTCTTGATGTGATGCGGGGGTTTGGTTGGAAGGAGCAGTGTATGCGGGTGGTTGATAAGCAGGTTGCTGGTAAACTTGGGTGTTTCGTTGTTGTGGTTGTTGCTGCTTATGAGGAGGGATGTATGGTGTGCGAGTTTGTTGTTGTTGAGGAGGGCGGTTGAGGTTTTGTTGTTGGTGTTGGTTGTTAGAGTTAAAACCAGGTGGTGAGAGATAGTTGTTGGAACGGTAGCTAAGCAGGTTGCGGTCACCTTGAGGTTTTGCTTGATAAGCAGGTTGAGTATAGGTGCCATATGCTGCATTAACATTCTCAGCAGGGTAATCTTGGGTGGCGGTACAAGTTGTGTAAGAGTGAGGACCACCGCATATCTCACAAGGTTGGCTGACAGCGTTCACTTGAGCGTTTTTGCCGTTGTTGCTGTTGTTGTTGCTGACGGTGTGGGTGACAAGCGATTCAAGAAGCGTGGTGATTTTGTCAAGTCGCTTGTCGCTGTCATTAGTGCTAGCACTAGCAACATTGGTCCTAACGGTCTTGGTTTGCACACGAGATTTGTTCTCAATGATATCCCAAGCAGCATTGGAAGTCTTAGCCAATAGATTACCCCCCGAGGCACTATTCAGTGAATCTTGGTCATTCATGCTTAAACCATTGTAAAAAGTATTTATTTGATGAACTTTGGTAAAACCATGTTGTGGGCATTTTCTTAAAAGATCTTTAAAGCGATCCCAAGATTCACTGAATGACTCATCGTACTTTTGTTCAAAGTTTATAATCTTATTCCGCAAAGCGGTAGTACGAGAGGGTGGAAAAAAGTAGTTGATAAACTTTGTTTCCAAATCCGTCCACGAGAGAATACTCTGTGGCGGTTCCTTAGCAAGCCAATGCCGGGCTTGTCCCTCTAAAGAAAAGGGAAAAAGTTGTAACCTTATCACTTCTTGTGGAACGCCATTGAACTTGACCGTGTTAGTGAGTTGTAGAAATCTCTTGATGTGGTCGTGTGGATCATCAATGGTGCGTCCCAAGAATGGTTGAGCTGAGACCATCTGGATAAAGCCTGATTTTAGCTCAAAATTGTTGGCGGCAATTGGTGGTATAACAATTGGATCCGTGTTGCCATCAACATGAGCTTGCAGCAATTCAATCATCGGGCGATTATCCGGAAGGTGCTCATTGTTGTTGTTATTGTTCATGTTGTTGAAAGGCGGGTTGTTGTTGTTATTATTGTTGTTCGGAGGTGGTATGTTATTGTTGGTTTGTACACCAGCCATGTCTAAGTTATCGAGAGGCTCGGGCTCTTGATAAGACGTGGATCGAGTGCGCATACACCTGCAAAAGAACGAACAAAGAAAAACAAAGCAAAAATATTTTTGGTTTTTATTGTTTTTTACTTTTTAGGATTTTTGAAAATTTTATATTTTTTTGTTGTTTTTGAAGATTTTCTTGAAAAAGTAACGTTCACGGGGAACGGATCCCAAAATCCAATTTCTCACAAAAAACTTTTGATCTTAACGAGAAGAGCCGGCAGCGGCGCCATTTGATACTCTCCTTTTTGTATGGTTCAATTTTACTCTCGATATCCTCTCGAATTGATCTAGGCCTTAAGTGGAATGATTTGTTCTTGGTTACTAAAAAGGAGTTGGTTTGTTTATCTATTTTTAAACTAATAACACTTAAATGTAAATGACGTTGAGTGACTTAAAATTGAGTGCTTGAAAACGTAAAGGAAAGATTTGAAAATTACTTTGAAAACTTAATTGAATTAATGCTTAAAAACTTGTTCTATCGGAATATCAAAAATTATTTCTATCGGAATATAAGAAAATCAAAGGCATCGGAATGTAATCATAACTACCATCGGAATGTCCATGTTTATCACCATCGGAATATTCAAAATACAAGCTGTCGCAATGATGCTATCGGAATGCCCCAGATCGGAATAAAGCTATCGGAAAGTTTCTAGATCGGAATGTTGTATATAAAAATCGGCCAGAGTTTCGACCAGAAAAGGGACCTAAACCCCGTCGGAATGTGCGATCGCAATATGCGATCGCAATCCCAGATCGGAATAGGGGTAACTTACAACCTATCGCAAAGTAAAACCCTTAAGGGTTGTTGCGATACCAAGCAAGAGATCCGTCGGAATGTGTTAAAAACCCTTGTATTGCGATGGAATGGCAGCAGTTCCGAAATTGGTGGGAAGCAAAAATCTCAATAAGCAAAGGAAATAAGCTAACCAATTCGAAACTTAAATAACTTAAAAAGGTTTAAATTCAACAACTTGTAGAAACGAAAAACCTTGGACTTTATGAAAGTAACTTTTATAAGAATAAAACTTATATAAAATCCGAAAACCAACAAGCTTAATCAAGAATATAGCCAATAAGAATGGAGAGCTTATGACCTATTCGTGTGAAAGCTTTGAAAAGAAACAAGAAATATTGAATTTGATCACAAACGAATCTTCAAATCCAAACCGTATGGAATTCACAATCGGATTAAAGATTTTGACAAATCAAGAAAAGTAGAAGAAAATTAAAGAGATTAAAAGCTTAACTTGATTGAGATTAATGAAATTTAAGGTACAAAGATTAAGGAAAGCTTAAATTAAAAGATGAAAAACAAAGAAAAAGTTTAGTGAGAGAAAGTTTGGAACTTTCTCTCTCTAAAACTAGAGAGAAAATGAAAAGAACTAAAGACTAGCTAAAACTAAGTGTGTCAAATTTTGTGAGGTGAAGGCTTTATATAGGCGTGTGTATGGTGTTGATGGGCTCTTGATTGGGCTTTGATTCGGGCTTCTCTTTCTTCTTAAGTCTTCACGCGTCTTTTAAATAAACGTTTCCGACTTGGATTTGAGAAGTGTCGGTGAATAATTCCAACTCGTCCTATAATATTTTATTTAATAGACTCGAGTTCTTCGACATATATGAATCTTCCATCTTTGGCTCTATTCTTCGATAAATCTTCAAATAGGCACAATGACTTCAAATCTTTTGCATCTCTTGGACAATAGACTTCGTCTTGAGTCTTTTTCCTTGATAAAACCCGTGCAATCCCATGTTTTCTTTAATATTCATCCGGTCGACTCTGAAAACACAATAAACACAAAAACCACGCATAATTCCAAACAAATGATATTAAATACGTGTTTTGGTCTTGTTTTAGCCCGATTTAAGTGGTAAAAGGATGGGTGTTTCCACACCTATCACATAAGAAAGCTTTAGCATGGAAAATATCCGACATAAGGGGAATTGATCCACATTTTTGTACCCACAAAATCCTTATGGAGGATGAATATAAACCCGCCATTCAAAACCAAAGGAGAGTTAACCCAAAAATCCATGAGGTTATTAAGAAAGAAGTGATTAAACTCTTAGATGCGGGTATGATTTACCCCATTTCCGACTCTCCATGGGTTATCCCGGTTCATTGTGTTCCAAAGAAGGGTGGAATCACCGTGGTGCCTAATGAGAACAATGAGCTTATTCCCACGAGACTTGTGACCGGTTGGAGAGTTTGCATTGATTATAGAAAACTCAAAGAGGCAACTAGGAAAGACCATTTCCCGCTTCCCTTTATGGATCAAATGCTTGAACGCTTAGCGGGAAATGAGTACTATTGTTTTCTTGATGGCTTTTCGGGTTATTTCCAAATACCCATTGACCCTAAGGATCAAGAAAAGACCACATTCACTTGTCCCTACGGTACATTTGCTTACAAGAGAATGCCTTTTGGCTTATGTAATGCACCGGGGACGTTTCAAAGGTGCATGATGGCGATTTCCCATGACATGATAGAGCAAACCATGGAGGTTTTTATGGATGATTTTTCCGTATTTGGAAACTCCTTTAGCTCATGTCTCACCAATCTTGAGAGAATGCTTAAGCGTTGTGAGGAAACACGTTTGGTGCTTAATTGGGAGAAATGTCACTTTATGGTGAAAGAGGGGATTGTTTTAGGACACAAGATATCCAATAAGGGATTAGAAGTTGATAGAGCTAAAATTGATGTGATTGCTAAGCTTCCCCCACCCACCTCGGTTAAAGGTGTGAGGAGTTTCTTAGGTCATGCGGGATTTTATAGGCGCTTTATACAAGATTTTTCTAAGATAGCTAGACCGATGACTCACCTCTTGGAGAAAGAGGCTCCTTTCATTTTTAACCAAGATTGTTTAGACTCTTTTGAGACTCTTAAGGAAAAATTGACTAAGGCTCCCGTTTTGGTTTCTCCAAATTGGGAATTACCTTTTGAGCTTATGTGTGACGCTAGTGATTATGCGGTGGGGGCCGTCTTAGGACAAAGAGTTAATAAGCATTTTCAACCTATACACTATGCGAGTAAAACCATGACCGGTGCACAACTTCATTACACTACCACGGAAAAAGAGTTGCTTGCTATAGTATATGCTTTTGAGAAGTTTAGACCATATCTTGTGCTCTCCAAAAGCATAGTGTATACGGATCATTCCGCTCTCAAGTATCTTATGACAAAACAAGATGCTAAGCCTAGGCTTTTGAGATGGGTTTTGTTGCTTCAAGAGTTTAAGATAGAGATTCGTGATAAGAAAGGTGCCGAGAATTTAGCGGCGGATCATTTGAGTAGACTTGAGCATCCTTTTCAAGGAGATTTCCCACATCAAGAAATCAATGAATCCTTTCCATTAGAGGAGCTCATGTCTATCTCTTCCCAAGAGGATGCCACACCTTGGTTTGCGGATATCGTAAACTATCTTGTGGGCAATGTGCTTATTGAGGGTCTTACTTATCAAAAAAAGAAAAAGTTTCTTAAGGAAGTTAAGTATTACTTTTGGGATGATCCATATCTTTTTAGGCAATGTGCGGACCAAATCATTAGACGGTGTGTAGATGGGACCGAGGCATTTAAGATCTTAGAGGCATGTCATAAAGGACCTACGGGTGGACATTTTGGGCCTAACTACACCGCCAAGAAAGTCTTTGATTCGGGTTACTATTGGCCTTCCATTTACAAATATGCCCAAGAAATGGTGAAATTTTGTGATGTTTGTCAAAGACAAGGAAAAATTACACAACGTGATGAGATGCCACAAAATTTTATCCAAGAGTGTGAGATATTTGATGTTTGGGGAATTGATTTCATGGGACCTTTTCCATCCTCTAAGGGAAACAAGTATATACTTGTGGCGGTGGATTATGTGTCCAAATGGGTGGAGGCTAAAGCCTTACCTACCAATGATGCTAGAGTGGTTGTAAAGTTTTTGAAACAATTGTTTGCTAGATTTGGTGTACCTCGGGCCATCATAAGTGATCGTGGTACGCACTTTTGTAATGATCAATTCACAAGAGTTATGAAGAAATATGGAGTGAATCATAGACTTTCTACCGCGTAAAACCCTCAAACAAATGGTCAAACCGAGGTCACAAATCGTGGTTTAAAGAGAATTTTAGAGAGAACGGTGGGAGAGCATCGAGCTTCTTGGTCGGATAAGCTTGATGATGCTTTGTGGGCGTTTAGGACGGCTTTTAAAACACCAATTGGTTGTACGCCTTATAGGCTTGTCTATGGAAAAGCGTGCCACCTTCCATTTGAGTTAGAACATAAGGCATCTTGGGCTCTCAAGTGGGCTAACTTTGATTTAAACCAAGCCGGTTCACATAGGAAAGATCAACTCAATGAGATGGATGAGTTGAGAGCCAATGCCTATGAGAATTCTTTGCTTTACAAGGAAAAGACTAAGAAATTGCATGATGCTAAGATCAAGAATCGTGAGTTCAAAGTTGGAGAGCCGGTTCTCCTCTTTAACTCAAGATTGAAGCTTTTTGCGGGCAAGCTTAAGTCGAGATGGTCCGGTCCATTCACTATTGCTCAAGTGTTTCCATATGGAACTCTTGAGTTGTCCCAACCCGATGGTCCAAATTTTAAAGTGAATGGTCACCGTGTTAAACATTACTTTGGGGAGGACATTTCCGTTGAAATGGTCCAAGAGGTCCCCATTTTCCCCATGAATTAATTCATTGAGGGACGAGTCGAGCTAGAGACTCATTAACTCAAGCATCGTATAACTAGGTTTAGAGTGTTGTAGGTTAGAAATAAAGGTATAGATTTGGAGATAAGTGTAGGGGAGACCTTCTTTTGTCTTCATGATTGTTTGTAGGGTTGCTCACTCATCTCATGCTTTGGAGCTTATGGAGGAGGTCCTTGTATCCGGTTCACTTTGTTACTTTAGTGATTTTTCATTGATACTTTGTGCTTAAACATGTTTTCACTAATAGTTGCCCTTTCCTTAACTTGGGTTAAGCAAAGTCTATTCATGGTCATAAGTGTAGGGGAGGTTTTTATACTTCCATGCTCTTAAACATTGAGGACAATGTTTAGCATAAGTGTAGGGGGGTCTTCTATCGAAGTGACCTTACCTAGAACTTGTCATTGTCTTGCATGATAACATGGAAAAATTGAATTTTCAACATTTTTCAAATTTTTGATCTACTTTGGCCAACAAAAATATGCAT
The DNA here is from genome assembly GCA_025667525.1 of Glebionis coronaria. Taxonomy (NCBI): domain Eukaryota; kingdom Viridiplantae; phylum Streptophyta; class Magnoliopsida; order Asterales; family Asteraceae; genus Glebionis; species Glebionis coronaria. The sequence goes on from CM046876.1 coordinate 355,440,977, forward strand.
TCATAATTTTTGCATTAATCATTTTTCATTTTGCATAACACACTTGCATTGTATATATTTCTTTTTTATGTTTCATCAAAAATATATAAAAAGAAAAAAAATAATAAAACATGGTTTTAACAAGTTTAGACTTCTTTGACATATTAGGCCCGCCATGGATATTTTGACTCAACCTGAGTTTGCTATGTTAGCATTCTCTAGCTAGTATCCTTAACCATGTAGTCCTTCATTGGTCTATTAGGCTAAGCATCCACCAATTTCATTATTTGAAATTTTAAATTTGTGGAGAATGGGAAATGATAGAGTTGAAGCAAGTGTAAATGGGCTAGATAGACTTCATGATAATTACTTGTGGCTAAACCCTTCTCTTCTTGACCTCTATTTTCTTCGCATGTATATAATTGTTAATAAATAATCAAGTACGGTTTTAATTGGTTTGTAATCTCTTATGCATTTTTGGCTAATCATTTATGGTTGATATAAGTACGTCTTAAGATTCTAAGTTAGCACGTTTTATGTGTACTAAACTTATGTCATGCTCCATATTTAGCGGGTGTTTTTCCTTTTCTTCTTTTCAAATTTCTTTGTGAGGAATAAAGAAAAATAAGAGCGGCTTATGAAAAAAAATGAGTGGCTAGAAAAAAAAAGAGAAGAAAAAGAAAAAGAAAAGAAAAAAAATAATGCAAGACTCCCAAGAGGGGCAGTGTGGTGTTAATTATAGTGACTATTGAGTTCCAATATTACCTTGACGGGTTGCGGGGATTCAATAGATTGCTCCAATCCAATATTACCTTGACGGGTTGCGGGGTTGAAGATCCAAAGTCTCAAAAAGATGGCGGATGTAAATTATTGCGTGAGTTTTATTTTCCTTTCCTTAGCGAGTGTGTAGCTACTTATGAAAGCATGACATGAGGATTTTACACATAAGGCGAATGACTTATTACTCTTGAAACGGACTTATATTAATTGTGAGCGGTTTTTCAAGTAATGGATGAGAGGATTACTTAGGATTAAAACCGTGCTTCCTTATTTTTGGATTTTACATTTCTTATATTTCACACTTGAATAATGACAAATTTGCTCACAAGCAATTTGCTCAATTAATAACCGGTTCCACATTTAATTGTCATGAATAAGTTGATGCACTTTTTACTTGTGAATGCAATGATCCCATTTTTAAGCTTGGTATGGGGAAAGTGAAACTTGAGGGTGATAAATGTCCATAGTACCCAAGCCCTAATCTAAGCCATTGAATTCTTTATGAGTTATTTCCATCAAAACCATTTCAAGAAAAATCAAAAAGATATAGATAGAATTGTATTTTGTTCATTGCATTATTAAAAGTCAAAATCATGCATCATTTAGTTTAGAGTAGTGTAGATGCATCTCATATGGCCAAGGTGGATTAATTATGAGGGAAATGTAAATTTGAGCTTTAAAATATAATATTGCATGAGGACATGACAATGTTCAAGTGTAGGGGAATTTGATATGAGCTTAAACTCATATCCTTTTAATATCAAATAACCCTAAAACATGAAGCAAAATACCAATTTATTTGGCAAAAACAGTGTTATGTGGTATGTTTGTGTTTGTGTACACTTGTGTAGGTAAAGGGATACATTTTCAAGCAAACAAAGAAAAATCAAGCTCAAATGGATGAAAAAGACAAAGAAGGATCAAAAGTGACAAGACTTTGAAGTATAAGGACCTATCTTGACAAGTTGTCAAAGTTGAAGGACTAAAAGTGCAAATATTGTAAAAAGTCAAGATTCAAGTCAAACTTGGTCAACTCTCAAGTCAACTCAGTCAAAGGACCATTTTGTTCAAGAATGAAAGTTGAAGGACCAAATATGTCAAAAGAATGAAGATCCTAGCTCAAAACAACAATCTGCCAAGTACAAGGACTAATTCTGCCAACAATGGAAAGTTATTCAAAGTTAATCCATGTGTACAACATTTCAACCAATGAGAGAAGGGAAAACAAAGCACACGGATTAAGCAATTAATACCCACTCAGCCGCTTTGCATTTAATATACAATCTCAACAGTTGGATCCGTGTGATCAACTTTTAACCAATCAAATGCTGACACGTGGCGTCTTCTTCATCAAATAAATTTGCCGGGATCGTATTTGAGCTACAAGCAATTTCATGGAAAGATTTCAACACCAAAGTTGATCATTTTGAAGAGACGAACACAATGGTGCAAATCAATTAACATATCATCCACTCATTCAAGAAACCCCAAATCCTTGTTCATACCTGCAAATGCAATTGTGCAGAATTGTACACGTGGCACGCTGGGATTGGTTCTGACACGTCACCAACCCCAACTAACTTCTCCTTCATGCCTATAAATAGATGGATAGGACTTCATTTGTACTGGTAGCTTAATTTTGTAAAAACACATAGTTCTTAAATTTCTTTCCCTTTCCTCCCTTTTTACTCTAGCTACTCAAGAGTCTGACAAACTCTTGAGTTAGTTAGTTAGTTACTTACATTCCAACAACTTTGTAACCGTTTTCATTGAATAAATTTCAAATTCACCATTTCCCGCCAAAACTGTTCTTCCTATTACTGTTCATACCTGCTACTATTGGATTCTTGTGTTGCTGTTTTGTGTTTGTTATGATCATAGATTGATCATAACTGACATTGAAGAAGTTTGTTAGCTGATTGAGCAGAATTCAGTTCATTCCATTGATTTTTGAAGATTTCAAGCATGTTGATAGAATCATGTTGATTTGTAGCTGTTCTTGTTGATTGATTGATTCCTAGTGATAAGGTGGTGGTTATCACTAGGCTAAGAGAGCTCAGCGCTCCTCTTCTTCTCAGTGGTTAACTCCAATAGGTTTTAAAGTTCTTGTTTCAATTCCTCTCAATAAGTCAAATGCATGATTTCTTTTCATAGTGTAATTTTGATGGCTGAATGATAAAAGTTGTTTAGATTTGCCCTTTGTTGGTTCTTGATTACTTGTAGCTTAATCTGCTTACTTGTTCTTAGTTCTGGTTTAAGTCTAGTCTTAGCTTATTTTCAGTAGAATTTGGTACTTGCATCTTTTATGGTCCTTGTTGTTCTTAGTGCTCACTTGTAGTTTTAAATCAGTTCATTTGGAGTATTAAGTTTGGAAGTTAAAAGCATTTGATTCAGCTTAATTCAGTTCTTAAAAAGCCTTTGTAAAAGTTTGAAATATCTGTTAAAGGAGTGTTTGGGATTAGCTTATAAAAAGTTTTCAATAATTGAGTCCTGGTGTTTTAAGGTACATTTGCAGTTAAAAGGTGATAATAAGGTGTTTGAAGTCATTTGCAAGTCAAAAATATAGTCAAACAGGCAAATGGCATAAAAAATGTTTGGGTTGTTTTCATTCAGTTTTGGTTTTTAGAACTTGTGATTTTGATTTGACCAGTACTCATTCCATACTTGATGAATTTACACCAAATTTGTTCTCAGCTTTAGCTTATATCATATAGAATCAGATTCCAAGAGGATTTTCTACAGTATTCAATAATCAGATAGAAATAAGCAAAAATCAGATAAGCATACTTAAGTCAAGTTTCTGTAACTTGAAACTGGAAATCTGTATCTCTTTATTCTCTTCATTAACATGTCCATTTTTCTTCACAAATCCTCTTAAAACATTGAGTTACATGATTTTTGAAAGAATCAGCTTTTTGAAAAATAAGCTGGTCAACGCTGGTCAACGATAAGCCCATTTTCAGCTTAATTCAAATTTAGAGCTTATTACTTGATGAAAAATGTTCTAGTTTGATTTCCCGTTCCTTAATTGAGTTGCTTAATCAGTTTCAATCAAAAAAATCAAGTTGTGACTGATTAGATTTTGCTATAGCTTATTTTGTGCTTATTGATAAGCACTCATTTGCTTATTTTGAATCTTTAGCCAATTTCCTTTGACACACGTAGCTTATTTGGGATTTGAAAAGTTTTGAAACTTGTCTCATTGAATTTGGTTAAGAAATAAGCTCAAACGAGCTTATTTTCAAGCTTATCCCGTTTTTGGTTAAATAGTTTTAAAATTTGCTCTTTGGTCCTTTATGTTTTGATCAGTGCTTAAACTTGGCTAAACTTCCAAGTTTTTAGGGTTTGCAATCTGTTAGTCCTTGTAGTTTTTAAAGTTGTTATTTTTAGTTTACAAGTTGTTAGTTTATTACATTTTTGGTTAGTTGGTTATAATTTTTGCATAATTGATCCTTGTAGTTAACTGTTTTACACTTTTAGTCCCTAGAATTGTTAGAATTTACATTTCAAGCATTTATCTTTCATAGAATTTACAATTTCAGTCCTTTTAGTTTCATGTTTTACATTTTGAGTTTTACTTGAATAAAAATTTGGTATTTGCAATTTGTTTTACATATAAGTAGGTAATATTTTTCCGTTTTGCAAGGCTTTGATTGAATTAGCAAATAGAATATCCAAGCAAGTTTAACAACCAAGAACAATTAAAAACCCGATATTGGTTGGACTTTCCATTAGCAAGAACTGAGAAAAAAACGAACTGCATTATACACAATTTCACCTTCCAACTTCTCAACTACGTGACTTCTCATTCCTCTTGAAATATGAGATGAATTAGTCAGTCTATCGACTATCACCCAACTCTCGTCATACTTATTCCTCTACCCCATTATGTATCCCTTTCACCAACTTCGTCGTTACATCGCCCTTTCTAAGCTACTCCTATCTGTGTAGGAAGTATAGTCTACGTCCCGTTTCTCCATATGATTGTCCAAGCCACGCAACATACATGTTGACACGGTCTCGGCTTTAGACAACTCAACTCGTGCAACCTACATCCTTCATCCAAACCACCCTAATACGTCATCCATATAGTTCAAGTTCGTATCAGCTTAACTTCATTCTTCTTATTCCATGTCTCATCACCCACGCTTGCCTTTCCCAGATGGTACTTGGCCTTGCAATTTTTTCTTTCATCACTTAACTCCACCCATCACCTTTTCCAAATGTTCAATCAAGATGATTAAATATGTGTTGGAGACGTTCATGATTTGTATAGATCATTCTCTACGTCTCGTACCCCAAATGCCTCTAGCATTCTAGGCAGATATAACAATCCAGTTCCACTAACTAAGTCTATCTAGTTCTTCCAAATCTTTAGTTCCCACAACGTATAAACAACCGCCTTACTTTGTCGTTCTTGTATACATCCAAATCCTTGCTCCACGTATCATCATGCTTCGCGAATTCATACAGTCCTTCCGATAATTCCAAGATCTGCTCATTATCCAATCCACCTCTTTAGCCTCCAAAACGCTTCCTCACCCTTCTTCACTTTGCCCCTTGCTGGTTCCACGATATGCCATCATCTCTGACTACTCGTCCCGGCCAACTTAATCCTAAAACTCACACTTGAAAATCTCACGTATAATTCCCTTTCCTAACAACTCCAAAACCAACTCATAATTTGCCTCACTCTCCTTATTAGATTTGAGTAGATCAAGATGTCGTCGATGCTCCCGATGACAACTCGTTTATATATTGTCATGCACCCCCGGTTCATTGACTCCATGAAAACTACTAGCGCCTCGGCGAAGCCAAAATCATAACCGTAAACCCAAAGCGTTCATACAACATCCTTAGCAGTTTCAGCTACGTCCTCCTTGCACCCTCTCTTAGAAGCAATACGAATAAATTTCTACCTCGTTCTACTCGCGAAAATCTACACGTATTCTAAAATACCAATACTTACTCTTATTAGACCACTCAACCACTTTTCATTGCCAATCTACTACTAAGCAACTCAAATTTTACCTTGCATCCGTTGCAATTTCTAACAACTCTTGCTCTTAAAATCATTCCATCAATAATTTCCTTGGAAAGGCACTAACTAAAACTCCTCTCACTTCTCCTACTTGCTCTATTTATGGCTCTACCTCACAGTAATAGGCAAACCTACTAAATCTCAGGAAATTTTCGGAAAACTTACATGCCTTACGAACAATCATAAATACCTTTGAGGTATTATATTCCCTTCCAATACTCTCTATGGCGTGTTACTTGTGCCAATATCCATACATTATACAAATCTCTATTCATTTCCCTTGGCACTCCTAAGAGACCTCATGACCACATTAGTTCGTCTACAAACTTTTAACTCTTTCATCCCCACTAAGGGCATTCCGACCATTCTCTCAGGGCCACCTACTTAATCGTGTAGGCGCGACCAAGTCTTTCATATGTCTACCTCAACGCTCCCAATCAATACGAACCCAAAACTACATCCTGAATCCACTAGATACGATCAACGAATCAAACCCACGGATAGCTAACGACATTTCACGTGCACGAGTTAAAACAGACCAAAACCACGAAAACTCAAAAGGAAAACTCAAACATGTACCAATTCAAATGACTCATGACAACGAAAAATGATCCAAGAAACACTTAATGGCAACCAAACATCTTATGCCCCGCGACATATTATTTAAACCGTGTACAAGATCGACTTTTCCAAAAGAATATTTTTTTCTTTCCTCGCCACATCTATTGACTCAAACAATCTACAAACAACCTTCTAGACGATCTCAAAACTCAACTCAAAGACTAGGTATCCCGTGCATCCCAAATCATAAAAAAACTACTATTCAAAACTCAACCTTGAACCCGTCACTTGTACCAAAATTTCGATCAAGCTACTGACACCCCATGACTATACATACCAAATATTTGACAAGTACATTCCGAGTACATAATTTTAGGCTTTTGAATCACCCAAAAAGCTTTAAAAACGAATAAGTTATGACCAAAACAGTTTTATACTAGTTGTTTTTTAAAAAAACTAGATAATCCTCTTAGTAATTAACGTAATCCTTTTTAAATGAAAAGAAATAAATGTATGTGAAATTTTCATGAACTTTGTTTAGTCTTGCATAAATAATTATAAATGACGTATATTGATTAAGCTCACTTATATAAAATACTTAAGTAGAAAGAAATTTTATTTCGCTTTATTTTAAAGAAAGTCTTTTAAAGAAAGAAATTTTCACCCTCCTAAGGATACAGTCGATAATTGTAGGGGATCATACATATATAGGCATATCGGGATACATATACTTAAATCCGTCTAACATCTACTATACAAGCATGTACTAACCCTCTTTCATGCAATCATACTTAGGAATCCATTGAAGTTGTGGTACTTGTATAACTATGTTGGCCACCATACTTATACAATTACCCTTCCCCAATGCACTCCTTCCTATGATGACACTTATAAGAATTAATACAACACATAACACATATATCCATCTACTCACATAAGCTCATAACCACATAAGCAAAAAAAAGTCAAAAACTCCATCCATTAAAATAACATAGTCAAACTCTTGAAATACATAAATCCATAGTCTAGCTAAAACAGCATAGACTAAATCCAAAACGAAAACATAATTAGTTATAAGTCATGTCGCCCATAAGAGTGGAAATAGCTTAAAATCCTTCATATCCACCTACTCCTAATAACTCGAACCACCACATGATTCTTAGGGAAAATGACTTAAACATCAAAAGCGAAATACTATACATTAGATACAAGAAAATAACTCATCAACTATTGTGAGAGTAATTCGTATACCAAAAGAAAAACAATAATTAACAGGTGACTAAGTATGGGCAACTACATTTCAACTCATACTAGTCAAAATTCACAGAAAATAAAATTTAGGAAAATACAATCAAAACCATACACATAACCCTATGACGCCTATATACAGAGATCCTTAAGCTATAGACTAGGCTAGGCAACCTAATTCTCTATAACCATTGGCTCTGATACCATTTTGTCACACCCCACCATGGCGGAATATAGGACGCGACGCATGGATATCATCACAACAATAGCGTATCCATAGAGAGAACTATATGAATTAGAAATGTCATAAAAGGTGACACAAATGTCATGACAATATCTCATCAATGCAGGAGTCTAGGTAAGTAGGTAACAGTCCTACCTCTTACCCAAGACAAACAAATAACACAAACAAATCAACATATAGGTTCATAGTATCACTTATTGAAACAAACAGAAAAATAAACTAAGAAGGAACGGGGATCTCCTTCTAAATGCATTCCTACGCGACTCCAATCCTAGCCACATATGTTCTCACGCTTAACCACTTTATCACCTGAAAGAGACACTAAAACATGTCAACATAATGTTGGTGAGAGTCATAGGTTTAGACTCCAACCGAAAATAGATTATAATAAGTTGTGAACAACCATAAACCACTAAACATATGGACAATGTGCTACAAATATGCATTAACAACTAACATTCAAGATCAATCATTCCAAACAAAATCCAAGGCTCCCAGCCTTACCAAACACCATCGTACCATAGGCGCCCATACACCTATGTACCAATCCCAAGGCCCCGCCTTGTCACTATCCATTGGTCCCATAGATGCTCACACATCTATGTACCTCCCCAAGGCCTCGCCTTGTCAACATCCCCTTGGTACCAAGTCAAACCACAATAACTGAGACGGTACGTGTCCCCCGATCCAAATCATAAACACAATCAAGAATCACATAGCAGTTAATCACATAAGTGTACACACAAGTCCATCACAAACCATAAAAACATTCACAACATAATTTATAAAAACAAGACAGTGTCTCTTCCATCCCATCTGGAAGTGAAAATCATTAGTAGACATGGGACTATGAAACTCACCTGATTGAGCTTCTCCAAAAATCCGCGCACTAGCAAAAAGCTAACAAACAAAAGCACACAATCAAAACATGAACCAAACACTAAGATGACATCTAACCTTCTCCCATATATATACCTCATTTATATGCTCTAATAATCTCATTACACCCCTCTATAAAGCCCTTAACTTAGTTTACTTCATAACCTGTCTCGTTAACATTTTACCCAAAACAGTCCCGGTTTTTAGGTCTCCAAACTATAAGCCAAATGCCCACCTAACCATACCCATGATCTCTGTAAAGGAAACCCTATGCCCTTACATATGTCAGCTAAATCCTCCCTTTTGCCCCATCCTTAAAGCTACTTTTAAGGCCCCGATATATATATATATATATATATATATATATATATATATATATATATATATATATATATATATATATATATATATATATATATATATATATATATATATATATATATATATATATATATATATATATATATATATACTTCTGCCTATCCGCATATTACCGATTTTGAACATACAAAAAGTTTGTTATGATTAGGGGGTCTTAACCTACTCCATATTCTTAGCCCCAATGCAGATACTTCCTATAATATATAAACCAACTCCCATGTTCGTTTGAAGGTTCAAATGTAACCCTAAGCACCCCAAACAATTCAAAACATAAAATAAAAACATGCTAATCCAAAAACTGTTTTGACACCCGACTGATGTAACCTGTTTTTGACCCACTTCTCGACCCCTAATTTAGATCTTTTTTCTTGATTTTTAAAGCCAACTTAATTACCTTTCCAGGGGTACCAAGATCGCAAATTAAAAGTGTCTATAACTCTAGATATGATCAAAACAATGACACAAAAATTCTGCTCAGTTTTTAAAAACGAATTTAACAAATTAACCTAATTAATTACCATCACCATATATATTTATGAACCCTAATTATTCTAATCATGTTTATATCATTAATTTACAGATTTCATAATTAACATAGCCCTAGATCCATCATGTATTGATTAAGAAAACATTAAAAACAATTTAATTGAAAAGGGATTTGAGGTTTTACCTTAAGATTAATGGAAGATAAAAAAAAACAATGAAACCCTAAAACAAATCTTGTGAACCGTCGACTTTTATTTTTCTCCAGGGATTTATGATGTGTTTTGGTTTATAACAATGCTTTATATAATTAACATACTAATCCTAGCCCAATACAATGTTTTCTTTTTCTCTTTTTTCCTTTTTTTTTCTTTCCTTCCTTATGTTTTAATTGCATATACCGACTATATACCCCATAATTTCTTTTTTTTGTTTAATTTATTAATACTTGTAATAATAATATTACCTTAATTTTCCTTAATTTATTTCAGCTCCTAAAGCCTCCAAAACCTCAAAACCGTAAAACTAGTCAAATTTACGCGTATACCGTAAAATACGTAAAATACGTAAAATATACAGTTTTATAAAAAATCTTAGAATATGAAATAAACTATATAACTAAGTCCTAAATGACTTAAAACCATCCCGAAAAATACTCTCGTGACTAAATACCTCTTCCGAGACCCCTAAATGCAAAACCCTAAACCGTAAAAATACGATTTTTTATAATACATATACGTATACTGATGAGACTGCAATTATACATAGTCTCATCGTCCAAATCGGGCTTAAAACGCTTAAAATATCATCAAAATACCCCTATATATGCTTGTATTTGTGTCTTGTGTATTTTAGGTACGGATATCGTGAAATCAACAAATGATCACAAGAATGAAGCAATAACGAACATGGGAAATGAAGTCGCATAAAGAACCGGGCCTAAGAGTGGAATTTCCAAAAATACCCTTGAAGAATTGAAGAATGTCAAGTTTGGTCCCTTATTTTTGAAGATTTGGCAAGAAAAGTCCTTGGAGAACTCATTTGAACAAGTTTAATCCTTGAAGTTTGAAGACATGTCAAAGAAAGCCCTTGAAGAATGCTTTTTTTGCATTTATAGTCCTTTAAACAAGTTTGAAAACTTGTTGTGCCATGTTTGACAAGTTGCTGAAAGTTATAAACAAAGGAAAAAGGTTTTGATGCTGATTATTGTGAAGTAGCAAGTAATAAGGAATTGGGGGGCCATAGTTGCCAGACAATCAAACCCTCACCAGCCAACCCCATTACGCCACATCACCCCACTCAACTCCACCCACCAATCAAATTCCCTCCCTTCTCCACGTCACCTTCCACCATTTCTTAATAACTGATTTAATAATCAGTTATTAGTTTTCCCTCCCTAACAACATTTTAAAACTAATCTCCCCATTAAACAGATTAAAACCCCTCTTTTCTATCCCATAAACCCTAAACACCCCAGATCCAATTAACCCTAAATCAAAGGGGTTTTCCTAATTTTCTCCAGATCCTAAATAAACCATCACCTCAACAAAACCCACATCCCAAATCAACCAACCCGTGACTCCTATGGCCCACCACGTCCTCCCCTGCTCCCCTGTTGTGTCAAAAATAGCAAAGAAAGAATCGTCAGTCCATCCAACGACTATGATGCAATTTCCTTATCCCAAGGTTTCTCAAACATGCTGGCACATCACTCTCTAAGCAAGAATCATGTGAAGACCAAGTTGACCAAGATTCAAGACTATTTTCAAAGGGCTTTTTAGGAATTAGCATATTTAGGGTTTTCTTTTCTAGAATTTTCTATTCATCAGTATATAATGGGTGTCATGTACCCATTTATTCCACTTCCAGATTTTGTAATATTTTTAACTTTATTAATGAAAATGAAAAATCTTTTTAATTTTGCATAATCTGAGTTCCAATTTGTTTGAAGTTATGTTATTTGTTTGAAATTCGTTTTGGAGTAAGAAAGTTTTCATTCTTATCAAAAAGTTTCAAGAAATCTGTTTGAAAAAAACTGTTTTTCTCCTATAAGCTATGAGTGATAAGCTGGCTTAATTAATAAGCCAGCCTTATACTCTCATAAGCTATTATTTCCAGCTCACTCTCTCTCTTTTCCTTGTTTGATATCAACAGGTGCCAAATTCAGTATATTGGATAGTGGTGGTCTTCTCTTTTGAAGTCCATCAAACATCATCTTCTTGTCATACCACAAGTCCCTTTCTGAAGTTGTAAGCTCAAGCCCGAGCTTGATGGAGAAGGTTAAGCTACCCTTTGTGATCCCTGGATGTAGGGTCACCAGGTAAAAGTCTTTTTCCCCTTTTCTATACTTGCTTGGAAGATTTTTTTGAGCTAAAGTGATTTTTAGGAATTAGGTTTGTGGATGTTAGAACAAATGCTGGATATTGTATGCTTGTGGATTAAAACATGTTAGGGATGATTTGAATGGATTTGGGTGCATGTTTGAGTAGAGTTCTTTGTTTAATTTCATGTTTCTGTTTTTAAGGGGTGTTTGGATTCAGGTTTTAAATTCAGTTTGTGTGATGAATTTGATTTGAAAGCTGTTTAAATTCACCCATTTGAGTGGTTTTGTATGTATTCAGTTCATTGTGTTGGATTTGGTACCATTTGGTAGGTTTTGCATGAACAAATCTTGATAAACATTGTCTAAAAATCATTAAGCCATAACTGCCTAGATTTTTGTGATTTTTGCCATGTCAATCATTGTGCTTGATACGATTTAGGCTAGGTTAGTACTTGGGACTTGATTTGGGGTAGCTAGGGTGTGTATTGAGTGAGTTTTGGCCAACCAAAAACTCACCCAATTGCACTTTGCATCAACAAAGTCCCATCAGACCCATAAGTCCTATATCAATAACTTTAATTGGGTATTTTCTGCTTGATTTTGCTAAGTGCCATATTGTTTTTATCTTTTTGTTGACTCCCCACAACCCAACTGGTTGTGGGGGTGCCTTTGTTTGCCCACAAAACTAAGTAACAAGCAAGATCTAGGCACAAAAGTGCCCAGACCCGTTTTTTTGTGAAGGCAGTGGGAACTCACTTCCCACTGTTAGTGTTAAAAGTTCCCCCTACTACACAAGCAGACAAAGGAACCCACATGTCATTGTCAGATTCTATTTTTTTTGTCTTTAGTGGGTCAAAATAGGATTTAACATTCCATTTCTGTTTCATTATTTTTCTTATTTATTTTCTGATTTTTCCATTAAATTAGTTTTTTAGTTACTGTTCATTTTTTATTTTTTAGGTTTAATAGCATTTTAAATTACTTTTTTAATTAACTGTTTTTGTCTTTTAGTGAAAAATTTTAATATTTTTTTAGTTTTAAAAATTTTCGTATATTTAGAAAAATACTTTAAGACTTTTAGTTCAAAAATATTTTACTGTTCACTTTTTAATTAATTTTTAGATTTTATTTAGTTTAATTAGGGTTTTAATTGTATACTGTTTTGTCTTTTAGTGAAAAATATTTGATTTTTCAAACTTTTTCATTTTTCTACTGTTCATTATTGTAATTTAGGATTTTAAAATTGTTAAATAATTTTTAGCTTTATTTTATTATTTTTAATCATTATTTTAGTCTAAAAATTGTTTTTAGAGTTTTAAAAAATAGAAAAATAGTATTTAAAATTTAGGAAAAATACTTTTTAGTTTTTAAATAATATAAGTGAGTTATTTGTTCAATAAAATAATATTTTGGGCTTTTTTAATTATATTTAATTTTTTGGCTTTAATTAGAATTAAAAATTGATTATTTAATTAATAAAAGGTTTAAAAATATATTTGTTGGATTTTTATTCTTATTTATATTATTTTGAACTTAGTTTTCATTTTTAATTTGTTTTTAGCTAAAAAATTTTAAATTTTCACGTTTTACGTACTAACGTTCACGTTTTACGTCATTCGTCGTAGTTTAGTTGTAATCTTAGCTCGTCTTTGTTTTTCTTTCTTTTCTCATCTAAAAACAACACTACCCTAAACTTTTGATTATATTTATTGGCACATTAATCCACACACCTCCTCGAGAACGAACCCGCATTTGTTCGGTTTCGCGTTTTTCCTAAAACGTGCAACTTAATACTTGCCCATCATACGCTCTTTTTCCTAAAAGACGTATTTCTACGACTATCAAAATGGCGCCGCTGCCGGGGAGGTGTTTTTAGTGTTCCATTATTAGTATCGTGTTTGTATGAGTGGTGCATTTTTGCTTTTCTAATTTTGGAAAGCGTGAATATCGTACATACTCATTTTTGTTATTTTTCCTTATTATATTATAGTATCTCAATAAATTGTGTTTAGTTTTCCTAAATTAAACACACAACAATCATTTTACTATATTGTAGATATATTGGTTTTCGTTTTTATTGTGAATATTATTAATATATTGTATTTTACGTAGAACAATAAAAATACAAGTACTCCAAAAGCGTGAAAACGCAACCTTGATTCGGGATTTCATCACTCGATCATTGTATTCGAATCCAAAGCAAAAGTTCAAAGGCAAAATATATAATTACTTTCGTGAGGCTTAATTTCAATTAACACAAACTATAAGGTGGGTATAAGGCGGTTTGATTTCACGACCTAAGGGAAAAAGGCTCTTAAGTGCTTAGCGCCACCTCGTTTCCCCCGCTTGCTTGTGCGTGTTTTGAGAAAGAGGGCTAATCAAAGGTTTACCAACCAAAGTATTATCTACGTATATATATTTGCTTGTTTTCAAGATTAAACCCTCTTGAACGTTTTGGTGTTCCATCAACGTTCTAAAGTCATCGAAGGCGTTCACTTCACGTGATCGTTTTCATTCCTTGAGGCTCCTTTAATCGAGAAAGTCTATTCGAGGAGAGATTTGTAGATTTGAGTCTACATAATACAACAAAAATCCAAAAAAATTCAAAAATCAAAAAATATTCTTCTTACCCTTATCCATTAATTCTATTTCTAACCCTCTAGTGTTTAATTCTCGTAACACCGTTCTCGTCGCATCATGTCAAATAATGGTAGATATTATTCGTGTCCATATTGTGAAGGCCCGCCCGATGGTGCCAATTGTTTTTATTGTGAGGTTATTGGAGGTCGAGGAGGTTATATCTATAACCCGCTCCACGTGATCTTGGTAACAATTTTCAATCTTACGACCAAGGTCACCCATCGTCTTCGTTTTATTCGTTGTATGATCCGTCTTTTAATTGCAATGATGAGTCTATTCATAATGCCTTTAATGATTTTGTGAGACGAAATAATGAGAAATTAACGATGGTGGAAGAACAATTGACAAGCCTTAAGGAAACTTGTAATAAACGAATGGCAACCCAAAGGGATACTTTCAAAAAAAATGGAAAACGATTATGACACCCTTTTTGAAGAGCAACAACATTTGTATGATCAAAATCAAGAGATGTGGAAAGGATACGTGGATAACATTAAGGAAAATCATGCTAATGAGAGAGAAAATCATGCTAATGAGAGAGATAAAATTCTTTTAATGTTCGAGGGCTTAGTGGAAAAAATTAATTCTTTGTCAAAAAACACCAATCCTAATTCCGAGGGAGAGGTTAAAGTTATTTCGACTCCTAAGACTCGTACGTCTCGTATTGATCCATATCTCTCTAATTTTAGAGTCGTGCAACCTTCGTCGTCTTGCAAAAACGTAGAGGAAACGAAAAAGTCATCTAACGAAGTTTTGACAAATGTTTTTGAAAATAAATCAAAGGAAAAACTCGTAGGATACTTGGGAGTATTAAATCTTATACCTTCTTAACCTAATTTTTCTAATGAGGATGAAATTATTGAGGATTTTCTAAATCAATATACACTTAATTTTGACGAAGAAATTCCATTAAATGATTTTAAAGAAGAAAAATGTGACAAGGTTTTAAAGGAAATCGATGAACCCTCGTTTTTACAAGATGAACGAAAATTAATTCTGAAGGGACGTGTTAGTAGTTTTGCTAATATGTTTGAAACCCACGTTCGATCCCTTCGAAGGACAAAGTTGAAACCGTCAAGGCAAAATCGTCACGAGACGAGCCTTTTACTCCTAATCCCATACCGAGTGAGATTTTGGATTTATCATGTGAGAAGTCCGCGGATGGACTTTCTCACATCGATACGTTTTTCGATATCGATGTCGAAACGACAAAGGCAAAATCTTCAATCGAAGAGCCTTCTTTTCCTAGTTTCACGACGGTTGAAGCTAGCGACTCGATTATCGACGACTTATTGCTCAACCTCTTCCACGAGGAAGAGAAGACGTTTTTGATCCCGATGGTGATTTTTCCGAGATCAAACGTATTCTTGATGATCCGCCTTCTATTTTCGAGTTTTATGAGGACCGTTACGTTAGCCCGGAGGAGGATGCTTTATTAATTGATTCACGTTTTAAAAATTCAAATCCTCCTCCCGCCTTCAAGATAAATGTGGAAATTTTAAGTGTGCCTAGAAATGTTTTAGAAACACCAAATATTTTCAAATTAATCAACTTGGGTTTTCGTAACGAAGAGTTAAAAAATGAAAAAGGGAATGATTTTAAAATTGATTTTAAATATTTTCCAAACTTAACTCCGTCATCACCTCGTTTAATTGAACTTGCTACAAACGCGTCTACTTCTTTTGACGACGTTTTGTGTGGATCTAGTATGGGGGAAGCCCCATTTGTTCCCTCACACTTCTCCACCGAGGACGAGATTTTTGACCCCGGTATCACGTTTAAGATAAAATCTCGGTCTTTTACCGAAGTAGTCACTAGAAATCCTTTATATACTTACGGTGAGAGTTTACCTCGAGTAACTCGATTTTTATGCCCACCCAATGTCCCACCTTTCTCTTCTCATTATATTTTCTTGTGTCCCTTTGGGACGTTGTTACTTGAAGTTGTGTTGTTTCGTTTATCATCCGAAAACGAAGACACGATCTTTGACCCCGGTATAGAGGTTTTGCCTTTATACACGGTTGCTTTTGGGCCTTGATTACATGTAAGTCCCACCAACAATGACCGAACCATGATTATCCCTAAATGATCACATTTATGGGGATTCGAGTCGAGCTTTTACTCGCTTAACAAAAACAAGGTGCCTCGTGGGGGAGTCCCATGCTTATCCATGTACATATTATTGTTTTCTAATTAGTTAATGTGAGGGGATTTGTGCCCTTCCAACCTTTGTTCCGTGGTTGTTTGTGATTGTGATTCATTAGGTACATCGACATCATTGAAGCCTCTCGTGTTCATTTTACGTAGCACTCGAGCTTCGATCGTTGCCATTGGAGATTCCGATATCCGATGATATCCTTTTATGTCCTAACGTTTATCTTAATAGCATAATTCATAAACGGCTTTTAGGTTATTCGTTTTACCCCTTTCCATGCTCGAGATTAAGCATTCGACTACGTCTCTAGTATGGGGGTGTTTCACCCCTAGACTCGAAACATTGAGGACAATGTTTAGTTTTAGTATGGGGGGTGAGTAGATACTTCACCTTGCTTACGTCAACACGCAATCCAAAATTTCATCTTTTTGCTATCATTTTGTTGCAAATAAGGCTAAAAATGGCCAAATTTTTAAATTTTTCGTATTTTTCATAAGTGTTTAAGACACGAATGTAGGTTTTCCGATGGTGAGAATGAGAGTAATTTTTGACTCGACCATGCGTGTTGAGCACTTAGTTTCGATTCCTTAACTTTTTAGGCTAAGTCTCTTAAATGAGGACGAGAAATGATAGAGTTATTTATAAGTCTCGTAATCGTCACGATCTCATGTGTAGTAATTATTAGCTTATTCTCCCCACGCTTTTGATAATAAATTGTTAATAAATATTGATTTAGCGGTTTAGTCACTATTGTTGGTTTCTAATTTGTTTTAGTAGCTTCCGTGTAATTAAATTGGGAAAACATTAAGGTATCGCCAACGTCACGGTTTTGAAGTATTGGCACCCGAATAATAGAAAGCTTCACCTAATAATAAGATTTCAAGTGCTCACCTAAATTAAGCAAAAATTTGAAGCTCACAAGACCGAAAAATCTATGCCCAAATTGAAAGTGAATCAAGCCTTAATCTTCGAAGCTTTAAAGATGCAAAATTCGCCTTAGCGTGAGGATATACGTCTTTGGCTAATAAAACCACCGATGAGGCGGATAATAAAAGGCAAGGCAAGACCGAAGTCATAATAAAAGCTTCATGGCGAAGTTGAATAAAAGATGGAGGTAAACCAAAGATAATAAGGACCTTCCGTTAGGGGGCGTATAAAAGTCTTGGTAATAAGTCTCATGTTCAAAACCGTTAAAAAATCGTGTTTATCGATCCTTCTTGTTGACTTATTTTTTTGACATCGTTGTCTATTAGGATGAATTATTAATTTAATGATTTTGGTTACACCATTAAAACTCTATTTTTAGACCTAAATCTCTATTCACGCATAAGTCAATGATGTATCCTCGTGATCATTAAGACAAAATAAAATATAAGAGATACCAAGTAGGAATAAGGGAGTTTAGGTTCGTAATTAACACTCATGAGATATGATCGTGTTGCTAACTTATAATAACAATGATCTCGTTACACGCTTAGCATGGAATTGGGTGAAAATCGAGGACCATGAAATTATTTCTAACGAAGCATTCACGTGTTCTTATTCTATGAACCTAAACGTCCCATTTTGCGATGAAAATCATACATTATGTCTAAAACGCGTGTAGTAGTTTATTTAAGTTTATGTCTTCAATAAATGTCATCATAAAATGAAATTTGGAAGTGCTATGATACTTAATTCTAGCATTGCGTGGGGACACGGCAATGGTTTAGTATGGGGGAGTGATGAGACTACAATTATACATAGTCTCATCGTCCAAATCGGGCTTAAAACGCTTAAAATATCATCAAAATACCCCTATATATGCTTGTATTTGTGTCTTGTGTATTTTAGGTACGGATATCGTGAAATCAACAAATGATTACAAGAATGAAGCAATAACGAACACGGGAAATGAAGTCGCATAAAGAACCGGGCCCAAGAGTGGAATTTCCAAAAATACCCTTGAAGAATTGAAGAATGTCAAGTTTGGTCCCTCATTTTTGAAGATTTGGCAAGAAAAGTCCTTGGAGAACTCATTTGAACAAGTTTAATCCTTGAAGTTTGAAGACATGTCAAAGAAAGCCCTTGAAGAATGCTTATTTTGCATTTATAGTCCTTTAAACAAGTTTGAAAACTTGTTGTGCCATGTTTGACAAGTTGCTGAAAGTTATAAACAAAGGAAAAAGCTTTTGATGCTGATTATTGTGAAGTAGCAAGTAATAAGGAATTGGGGGGCCATAGTTGCCAGACAATCAAACCCTCACCAGCCAACCCCATTACGCCACATCACCCCACTCAACTCCACCCACCAATCAAATTCCCTCCATTCTCCACGTCTCCTTCCACCATTTCTTAATAACTGATTTAATAATCAGTTATTAGTTTTCCCTCCCTAACAACATTTTAAAACTAATCTCCCCATTAAATAGACTAAAACCCCTCTTTTCTATCCCATAAACCCTAAACACCCCAGATCCAATTAACCCTAAATCAAAGGGGTTTTCCCCAATTTTCTCCAGATCCTAAATAAACCATCAGCTCAACAAAACCCACATCCCAAATCAACCAACCCGTGACTCCTATGGCCCACCACGTCCTCCCCTGCTCCCCTGTTGTGTCAAAAATAGCAAAGAAATAATCCTCAGTCCATCCAACGACTATGATGCAATTTCCTTATCCCAAGGTTTCTCAAACATGCTGGCACATCACTCTCCAAGCAAGAATCACGTGAAGACCAAGTTGACCAAGATTCAAGACTATTTTCAAAGGGCTTTTTAGGAATTAGCATATTTAGGGTTTTCTTTTCTAGAATTTTCTATTCATCAGTATATAATGGATGCCATGTACCCATTTATTCCCGTTCCAGATTTTGTAATATTTTTAACTTTATTAATGAAAATGAAAAAGCTTTTTAATTTTGCATAATCTGAGTTCCAATTTGTTTGAAGTTATGTTATTTGTTTGAAATTCGTTTTGGAGTAAGAAAGTTTTCATTCTTATAAAAAAGTTTCAAGAAATCTGTTTGAAAAAAACCGTTTTTCTCCTATAAGCTATGAGTGATAAGCTGTCTTAATTAATAAGCCAGCCTTATACTCTCATAAGCTATTATTTCCAGCTCACTCTCTCTCTTTGCCTTGTTTGATATCAGCAGGTGCCAAATTCAGTATATTGGATAGTGGTGGTCTTCTCTTTTGAAGTCCATCAAACATCATCTTCTTGTCATACCACAAGTCCCTTTCTGAAGTTGTCAGCTCAAGCCCGAGCTTGATGGAGAAGGGTAAGCTACCCTTTGTGATCCCTGGATGTAGGGTCACCAGGTAAAAGTCTTTTACCCCTTTTCTATACTTGCTTGGAAGATTTTTTTGAGCTAAAGTGATTTTTAGGAATTAGATTTTTGGATGCTAGAACAAATGCTGGATATTGTATGCTTGTGGATTAAAACATGTTAGGGATGATTTGAATGGATTTGGGTGCATGTTTGAGTAGAGTTCTTTGTTAAATTTCATGTTTCTGTTTTTTAAGGGGTGTTTGGATTCAGGTTTTAAATTCAGTTTGTGTGATGAATTTGATTTGAAAGCTGTTTAAATTCACCCATTTGAGTGGTTTTGTGTGTATTCAGTTCATTGTGTTAGATTTGGTACCATTTGGTAGGTTTTGCATGAACAAATCTTGATAAACATTGTCTAAAAATCATTAAGCCATAACTGCCTAGATTTTTGTGATTTTTACCATGTCAATCATTGTGCTTGATAGGATTTAGGCTAGGTTAGTACTTGGGACTTGATTTGGGGTAGCTAGGGTGTGTATTGAGTGAGTTTTGGCCAACCAAAACTCACCCAATTGCACTTTGCATCAGCAAAGTCCCATCAGACCCCTAAGTCCTATATCAGTAACTTTAATTGTGTCTTTTCTGCTTGATTTTGCTAAGTGCCATATTGTTTTTATCTTTTTGTTGACTCCCCACAACCCAACTGGTTGTGGGGGTGCCTTTGTTTGCCCATAAAACTAAGTAACAAGCAAGATCTAGGCACAAAAGTGGCCAGACCCCTTTTTTTGTGAAGGCAGTAGGAACTCACTTCCCACTGTTAGTGTTAAAATTTCCCCCTGCTACACAAGCAGACAAAGGAACCCACATGTCATTGTCAGATTCTATTTTTTTTGTCTTTAGTGGGTCAAAATAGGATTTAGCATTCCATTTTTGTTTCATTATTTTTCTTATTTATTTTCTGATTTTTCCATTAAATTAGTTTTTTAGTTACTGTTCATTTTTTATTTTTAAGTTTAATAGCATTTTAAATTACTTTTTTAATTAACTGTTTTTGTCTTTTAGTGAAAAATTTTAATATTTTTTTAGTTTTAAAAATTTTCTTATATTTAGAAAAATACTTTAAGACTTTTAGTTCAAAAATATTTTACTGTTCACTTTTTAATTAATTTTTAGATTTTATTTAGTTTAATTACGGTTTTAATTGTATACTGTTTTGTCTTTTAGTGAAAAATATTTGATTTTTCAAACTTTTTCATTTTTACTGTTCATTAGTGTAATTTAGGATTTTTAAAATTGTTAAATAATTTTTAGCTTTATTTTATTATTTTTAATCATTATTTTAGTCTAAAATTTTTTTTTAGAGTTTTAAAAAATAGAAAAATAGTATTTAAAATTTAGGAAAAATACTTTTTAGTTTTAAAATAATATAAGTGAGTTATTTGTCCAATAAAATAATATTTTGGGCTTTTACTTAATTATATTTAATTTTTGGGCTTTAATTAGCATTAAAAATTTATTATTTAATTAATAAAAGGTTTAAAAATATATTTGTTGGATTTTTATTCTTATTTATATTATTTTGAACTTAGTTTTCATTTTTAATTTTTTTTAGCTTAAAATTTTTAAATTTTCACGTTTTACGTACTAACGTTCACGTTTTACGTCATTCGTCGTAGTTTAGTTGTAATCTTAGCTCGTCTTTGTTTTTCTTTCTTTTCTCATCTAAAAACAACACTACCCCAAACTTTTGATTATATTTATTGGCACATTAATCCACACACCTCCTCGAGAATGAACTCGCATTTGTTCGGTTTCGCGTTTTTCTTAAAACGTGCAACTTAATACTTGCCCGTCATACGCTCTTTTTCCTAAAAGACGTATTTCTACGACTATCATATACGTAAAACCACTAAATAACACCATCTCATTTCATAATCACTATCTTGTGAGCTCATGAACATGAAATAACCGTTTCTCGATTTACTTATGAGTACTTTATACCCATAAACGATATCCACACCAACCTCGTTCACGCAAAATAACATGTAAACACGCAAATCACATAGTCACACAAAAAATTAACCTTAAAATAAGACCAAGTGACGAACCTCAAAACCACAGTTGTCACACGTAAAGAGTTAATTTAATTAAAAAATATATTTTTGTATTTATTAATTTATTTAATAAATATATTTATGTGTTTATTAATTTAACCTAGCAAGTAACTATATAACTTTAATGATCGTTAAATAATTAATAGTTAAGTTATAACGAGCGTTAAATAAACATATAGTATGTAAAACAAAAGGAAAAATTGACGGAAGGTTCCAGAACACCCCATGGGAGAGTGTTCGACCGTCGGTTATAGGCTAGGGGGGACAAAAGTTGCCTTATATATATATATATATTGGACTACAATGGGTTGGAAGTCTAAATACACCTCCTAATCCCATATAATCAACACATCATAAATCTTTCTTCCCCTTCTCTTTTTTGGTCAATCGCAAGGTGACTCCCACGAAGGGTTTCAGTTGGTTTTTCTTGGTTGATTGATTGTATACGTAATCTAGTCCTAGCCCCTCTTTAGGGTTGTTGGGTAGATTATTTACAAGTGTTGTAGCTCGGTTTTCATGTGATAGAATCACGGTTAGTTCGTTGTATTACGTGTGTACAAGATCGTAATATAGTCTTTCTTTAGACTATATCTTGGTATATTACGGTATAGACCCGAATTGGTGATTCGTTCTTCGTCTTGTGGAATTGCTTTAGCGTAAAGTTATGTAACCCTAATTCGATTAATTATAATTGTGTTATTAATTATGATCTTGTTAAATAGCTTCCGCTATATGTGCTTTGATCTCCTTTAGGGTTTTATATAATTGTTATGATACTAATAAACCTTCATATTTATCTACCGAGACCTTAGTGTCTCAGTTCCCACTGTTATTACCAAAAGTGACCCTGTTGGGCGTTTGGGTAGCGGCTGATAGAACAAAAACCCACCCGACCTTGCTGCTGGTGGAAAAATGTCACCACCGAGACACATAAGTGTCTCGGTTTGTATGTAATCTGATTATAAACAACCACCCATGGTTTCCACCTTTTACTTAACTTGTAATTACCATGTTTTCCACAGATCTAGGGTTATTAACAACCTAACAAAATCAAATAAAAACAAAAACGGTTAGGATTACTTATCTTGCGTTAGGAATTAAGGAAAGAACACACGAGCCTTTTTCTTGAATCATATCCCACAAACTTTTCTCTTGATTTTGGTGTTCAGCTCAACGGCAGAAAGAAAAGAATAAAATACGATCGTTTGTTGTGTTGTTTTTAGGGTTTTTGATTACTTGCCAAAATAATATATACTCCCCCCGTGGTTTTTAGTGTTCTAACCGGCCTTGGAGTCCCAATTGGGCCTTGAGCCCATGTCTTATTCTTTTCTTATGGTCCTTCCTTAAATGTCCAACACATGAACACACCCCTATTTGTTTTATTTCGTGCTTTCTTTAAATCTTTCGCGTATTCGTATTTTTAAATATTGTGTCTTATTTCTTGGATTATTTACTTCATTTAATACGTACATACATGCCGTATATTAATAATAATAACAATATACGAAATTATCTATCGTACTTAATAAACATACGTAATGATCGTATTAAATGTTTGTGTTACATGTCGTATATTAATTAATATTAAAGTTTTAATTTATACGTAATTTCATGCAATTTAATATTCTAGGGATTTTAAGCGGGTTTTACATTACACAAATCCAGACTATGGTTCAGAAACCTATATGGGTTGTTCGTCTACACAACAACATACAAACCAATATATATTTCTTGATTTTTAATGGATGATGAATCAGTTGATGAACATGACAAAGGTGATGAATGTTATCTTAATGAGGAACACAAACATCTACTACTTCTTTATGAAGATGCATTAAGACAAACATAAAAAAAGAAGCAAAAGTTGAAAATTGTACGAGGAGAGATTTAGATAAGATGTAGCTGATGAGGAGTTGTTTCGATTGAAATTTTGTGTAAGCCGATCTAATTCGAACCCGAAAACAGATTAATCTATGTACTATCTTAATTTTCTTATTATGTATCGTTTTTTGTCATTGGTTTTTTCTCATCGTATTGTATGTTGTGTTTTTATTTAAAAGAAATAAATTAAGTTTGTTTTGGGATATATGAATAATAAAATAAAAGTGGTAGTGGTGGAGCCAAAATAAAGAGATAAGAATGTTACGAGAGATTAGGTATTACGAAGTGGTAGTGTCAAGCTAATGTGACAACTCGTGAGGATAAAATGAAGAGATTCGATGTTTCACCACACATTATATTTTAATTGAATAAAAATAGTAATAAATGCACTTGTACTAAACTCTATGCTTTTTATTTAATGACAATACTTTTAAGAAGAGAAAAATATGTTTTTATGCTTTTGAGATAAAGAAAAGAAAATTAATTAATGATTTTTAAATTAACTTTTGTTGTATAAAAAAGTCATTTGTATGATTATTAATCATAATTTTCAATTCGCTTTATCTATAAATCTTCATATTTTTTAAAGAATTTTTTAGAGAAAAATAAACAAAAATTTCTCTTCGTCTCATTTCTCTTCTCTCTTGAAATAACTTAAATACATAATGTTTTTTAGTTCTTAAAAAACTGAGTCAAAAATCTAAGACCAATTTCTCAAGAACTAAATTTACTTAAGTTTCTCAAGAACTTCGAAGAACTTTCTCCCCGTCTCATTTCTCTCCTCATCTAAAATCTACAGTTAGCATTACTACTTTTTAAAACCTGCCCACATTATATAACTCGAAATCATTTATGGGCAACTGTCACACCCCACCATGGCGGAATATGGAGCGCGACGTATGGATATCATCACAACATGGCGTGTCTATAGAGATAACTAAATGAAATAAGAAATGTTATAAAATGGTGACACAAAATTCATGACAATATCTCAACAATGAAAGAGTCTAGGTAAGTAGGTAACAATCCTACCACTTACCCGAGACAAACAATTAACATAAACAAAGCAAACATATAGGTGTGAACAGTATCACTTATTAAACAATCAAAAGAAACTAAGAAGGAACGGGGATCTCCTTCTATATACAATCCTAATGCCTCAAAAACTAGCCACTTCTATTCTCAAGCTTAACCACATTCTCACCTGAAAGAGACACTAAAACACGTCAACATAAAGTTGGTGAGAGTCATAGGTTTAGACTCCAACGCCAAAATCAAACCATAAGCTGTGAACAACAACCACTAACAAATGAACATATGGACAATGTGATACAAACATGCATTAACAACTAATATTCAATATTTAACAAAACAAACCAAATCCAAGGCTCCCAGCCTTACCAAACACCATGGTACCATAGGCGCCCATACACCTATGTACCAATCCCAAGGCCCCGCCTTGTCATTATCCATTGGTCCCGTAGATGCTCACATATCTATGAACCTCCCCAAGGCCCCGCCTTGTCAACATCCCCTTGGTACCAAGTCAAAACATAAAACAATCATGAATCAACTAGCAGTTAATCACATATGTATGCACAAGTCCATCACCAAACACAAAACATTCACAGCATAATTTATAAAAACAAGACAGTGCTTCTTCCATCCCATCTAGAAGTCAAAATCATTAGTAGACATGGGACTATGAAACTCACCTGATTGAGCTTCTCCCAATAATCCGTGCACTAGCAAAAAAACTAACAAACAAAAACACAAAATCAAAACAAGAACCAATCTCTAAAAATGGCTCATCAACATATGATGGACATCTAGCCTTCTCCCATATATGTTCCTCACTAATATGCTCTAAACACCCCATTACCCTTCCCTAACAAATCCTTAACTAGGTTAAGTTCGATACCTAACCCATTCATATTTTACACAAAACAATCCCAACTTTTAGGTCTCCAAACTATAAGCCAAACGCCCACCTAACCATACCCATGACCTCTGTAAAGGAAACCTATGCCCTTACATATGTTAGCTAACACCTCCCATTTAACCCAACCTTAAAGCTACTGTTAAGGCCTCGATATATATATATATATATATACTTTTGTCTATCCAGATTTTACTGATTTTGAACATACAAAAAGTTTGTTATGATTAGGGGGTCTTACCCTGACCCATAATCTTATCCCCAATTCAGATACTTACTATAATATATAAACCAACTCCCATGTTCGTTTGAACGTCCCAATAAAACCCTAGGTACCCCAAACAACCCAAAACATAAAAAGAAAACAGGCTGATTTCAAAACTGTTTTGACCACCGACTGTTGTAACCTGTTTTTGACCCACTTACCAACCTCCAATTTAGTTCTCATTTCTTGAATTTTAAAGACACTTCAATTACCTTTCCTGGGATACTTGGATCGCAAAATAAGAGTTTGTATAACTCCCTATATGATCAAAACAATTGACCCTAAATTCTGCCCAGTTTTTAAAAACGGGTTTAATTAAATTAACCTAATCAATTACCCATAATTCCACTAATTACAAGCCCTAATTCACCTAATCATTATAATATCATTAATATTCAGATTTTAATTTAAACCCTAACCTAAATCCATCATAAGATAATTATAAAAACATTAAAAACAATTAAATTGAAAAGGGATTTGAAGGTTTTACCTTAAAATAAATGGAAGATGAAAAAACAATGAAACCCTAAAAACCCTCTGAAAACCGTCGACCAAAAGACTCCAGGGAAAAAAATGACTTTTGGTTGTGAATAAAACAATATATAGGGTGTGGGTGAATCCTAGTCCAACCCAAACCTAACTTTCCTTTTTTTCCTCCTTCCCTTTTCTTTTGATCGTCCAAACCGACCCTCCCCCTTCTTTTTTTTTATTTTTTTTCTTTTTATTATTCATTATTACACTACTAGTGTTTCCTTAAATTTCCTTAATTTATTACAACTCCTAAAACCTCCAAAACCTCAAAACCGTAAAACTAGTCAAATTTACGCGTTTACCGTAAAAGACGTAAAATATAGAGTTTTAAAAAAAATCTTAAATTTTGAAATAAACTTTATAACTATGTCCTAAATGACTTAAAACCATCCCGAAAAATACTCACATGACCAAACACCTTATCCGAGACCTCAAAATGCTAAACAGTAAATCGTAAAAATACGATTTTTCTATAATACATATACGTATACGTAAACCACTAAATAACACCATCTCATTTCATAGTCACTACCATGTGAGCTCATGAACATGAAATCATCACACATCGTTTTACTCACAAGGTACCCCGTACCGGAAACGATATCCAAACCACAATCTATACACACCAATTAGCACATAAACATGTAAAGACACGTAACTAGCACAAAATAAAACTAAGTGACGAACCTCAAAACCGCGGTTGTCACATCACTCCCTCCTAATAGAAATCTCGTCCCGAGATTTACTCCTTAGGATCAAACATATCATTAGCAAACAACTGAGGATACTTGTTCTAAATGAACTCCTCTCATTTCCACGTGAACTCTAGTTCAAGTCTCAGATTACCACATATACTAACCAACAATATTTAAATTCATTGCCAAACTCTTGACCTCACAGTCAATAATCTCACAAATGACTCTTCGATAACACAAACCCTTATTAACATAAATCCCGAATAACCGTACATGCAAATATGCATTCTCAAACAACATTTACCAATCTTAATACACGAAATATAACATGTATACCACTCATTCCCCCCAGGTAATTCTATGCTCATAAGCTACTGGTCCGATCTTTCCAAAGATCATAAATGGACGTACAAAACTCTACATCAACTCTTCCATTTTACCAAAACATACCACCCGTTACTATGGGTGAAACTTCCTACATAACTTTGTCACTAAACTCTAGTGGTTTCCTCCTTTTCAACATAGCATCCCTTGTTGCTCTCATCCTTTCCACAACACCATTACCACATTAGTAGCCTCTTTTATCAATTCTAGTCCACAATGGGGACAACTCATCCTATCCTTTCATATAGTGCCTCAAATGGCATTTATCGACTTCTAGTATGATAACTATCATTATATGAAAACTCAGCCATCGCTAAAGAGTTTCCTAACTCCATCTAAATCAATCACTCATGCCCTCAGTGTAACTCCTAAGGTTGTATAAATATCTCACTTGCCCATCCTTTCCAGTTAGCTGGATATACTCATATCCAATCATGTTCATCAACTCCCTTTAGTCTGTACCCTAAACTACTTAAAAATTCCAATTTCCTTACAAAGTGACCTATGACGGTCTTTCACATATCCATTAGTTCTTCCAATCCAAATCAACTTATGATCTATACACATCCTCAAAAGGACGGTTATCTCAGTTAGTCTATCAACTGCCATCCAAACCCATGCTACAACTACTTCCATTAAATTTGGATAGCTCACTAGTAGCACCTATACACTTCTTTCTCACTTTTCTTCATGATTTTTTTATACCCAACACTTCCTTTATACCTACACAATGTCCTACCTTCAAGGTCATATTGCTCCTCATCTTGTCTCAGTTAGACCAAGCCCTTCGTCCCTATGGCACATCACACCTATAACTCCTCATCCATTCGATTATCGATACTAAGCCTCCCAAACAATCAGTATAGGTCAGCTCCATTTCCTTTTCCACACTACGACAGTATTAGCCTGCGTTGTGCTTTATTCTACTCATTAAGCTCTACCAAAGTTTTACCTTCGGTTCCTATCTCGACCTATTTCATTCATGCTTCGCTTCTATACACACTTCCTTCTTCTTCCTCAACTCCTACCATACATCACGATGTGATGCTTCCCATCGTTTCTTCCCTTGCCATAATCCTTCATAAGGCATTCCATACATATTAGGCTAACTTTACGCAAAACCCTCTATTCCATCACATCCGTACGCAATCCTTCCAACTTCTCAACTACATGACTTTTCATTTCTCTTGAAATATGAGATGAATTAGTTAGTCTATCGACTATCACCCAACTCTCATCGTACTTATTCCTCCACCCCATTATGTATCCCTTTCACCAATTTCGTCCTTACATCGCCCTTTCTAAGCTACTCCTATCTATGTAGGAAGTATAGTCTACGTCCCTTTTCTCCATATGATTGTCCAAGCCACGCAACATACATGTTGACGCGTTCTCTGCTTTAGACAACTCAACTCGTGCAACCTATATCCTTCATCCAAACCACCCTAATACGTCATCCATATAGTTCAAGTTCGTCTAAGCTTCACTTCATTCTTCTTATTCCATGTCACATCAACCATGCTTGCCTTTCCCAGATGGTACTTGGCCTTGCAATTTTCTTTCATCACTTAACTCCACCCATCACCTTTTCCAAATGTTCAATCAAGATGATTAAATATGTGTTGGAGACGTTCATGATCTGTATAGATCATTCTCTACGTCTCGTACCCCAAATGCCTCTAGCATTCTAGGCAGATATAACAATCCAGCTCCACTAACTAAGTCTATCTAGTCATCTATACGCCAAAATTTTCCAAGTAGCTTCACTTGTTTTTTTTTCTCCCAACCAGTTCTCCTACTCCCTCCTAATAGGGACAGACTAGAGTTTCATGTGATTCCATGCGGATCACACTCTCATCTTATACCCACATTAGTTTCCATTTGTCTACTAAGCCATATTTTGAATTCTTATTCAAATCTCATACTTCTACTTTGATCTTGCACCCAACATGAGGTATTTTCAATCATCATCTTCTAGGAATACTTGGTTCTCTCCTTCCATGGTTCTCCCTTATTCCTATACTATCCCGTCTAACAAAAAATCCATACTTCATTCATCAAATCTATGGAAATCACTAGTGCATTGGCTAATGCATAGCTGTCTTTCCCAAAGATCTTTCATAACACCTTCACAAAACTGACTCTCTAATCACTTCTCTACGAAACTTATTAAGCTCAGCTTCACTTCTCATCCCTTGATCCCCTTGTTACTTCCACGAGTTCTTAATCTCCCATGACATGTATTCATTTCATCACGATCCACCGGTTCAGCTCTTTGTAGTTCCACTCTGATACTCGATCTGCCCTTCTTCGTCACGAACCATACGTAAATTTCCCATCATAGTGCTTGTCACCTTTCCATTCCTCGCAACTTTTGTGACTCCTTCGAAATCTCTTGCATCCTTCTTGCAGCCGACACGTAGTCCTTTCAGCTCCTTGCTTCGTGATGTAGCTCTTTACGCACTCCTTCTCGTCTCCATGATGTTACCTAGGAACTTCACACTACCCGTGGCTTCTAACTTCAACTCATCTACCACAATATTTCTAAAAGTACTTCAACCCAAAACTATACCAATCCCTTGCGTGTTATTTACCCAACCTTTCCATAGTATAAACTTTCTACTCTACCCTCACATCCGCTAGTACTTTCATCAATCTCCTATTGGTACTTCAACCAACTTCTCATAGCATGACTTCTCGTTCCAACTACCAGTCAACTAACTTTACTTACTCTCTTATTCCCATAACCAATCTAAGTTTCCAAACTTCACAAATCTTAATCATTCCTTCAACACAACCTTTAAACCAATACACATTTCTCTATTCTAATATCTAACCATAAGTAATACTACCCAACTCTATCCTCTCATCCTAACGTTTCCACAACCGCATAACTAAATCAGCCATGACGTGTAACAAAAGAATTCCAAACAATCGTGTCCCAAAATAAAATATAGGGTAAAACGAACCCTAGCCAAAACAACCGAAAACAAAACAATGTAAACCGAAAGATCAATGGAGTGTGCCAACAACAAAAAATTTCGACTCTTCACGATTAGTATTACCAAATATCGATACCTTAGAAAATTTTTAAACTTTCGTCCCAATTAGTTACTTCTCATAAGAACCAAACTCCAATACTACTAAAATCAATCATACTCATTTTTAACCAATAACTCATCCTTTATCTTCATCATTCTATCAAGATATCAACTAGTTAGTATACTACAATCTTATTCTAACCATTATCTTGTTTACCCATATTAAACGTATTTCACTTGTTATTATGAAAGCAATACATGTTTATAAAATACACTGTTTTTTTTCTTTCATTTTAATCTATATTATTATTATTATTATTATTATTATATATAATCCATTTAGGCTGGTTATAAGGTGTGGTGTTATTATTATCATTACTATAATAAAATCTCCCTTTTTACTCTTTCTGTCTAGTTAAATACTTCTAAAATTTTAACTTCACTTAAGAAAATCATTGTAAAATTTCTTCACCCTTTAAGAATATATTATCACATGTTACATAGAAGACTAATCCAATTATTTTCAATACAAATTTTTTTTATAACTTACTACTACAACTAAAAAAATACGCAAGTTACGATATCATACCATACACTTATAAATTATTTTCACAGCCGTTTCCTATAATTAGCCAGACTTATTTGCAAGAAAATTTAGTAGTTCGCATTAATAAAAATACATACCCGAATGTAGACACACATCCAAAAGACTCAAAACGTCGTTGGAACTCCATCAAATTCCAGCACCATAAAACACGAACAAACACAAGGTACATTCAAGTTATAATAACTAGTGAACGACCATATACCATAACTTAACACATAGTAGTATATATACATCCGCATATATATACCTATTAAATCACCCAAAACATACTCGTTACCATACATGTTAGATCAACCAATCGCGTCATATACTCGTTTTTTTTTTCTACGAGTAACCACCATCTTACCACAAGGCATAAAACCCATCACTAAAACCAATCCATATCGTGTGACCCCATAATCACACAACATGACTATAACCCAAAACAATAACACACTCAAAAATATCCATATCGTAGGAAACCGTTACATAAACCCATATACTATACATATACCGATAATCCACATCTCATCATATACAAGCATGTACTAACCCTCTTTCATGCAATCATACTTAGGAACCCATTGAAGTTGTGGTACTTGCATAACTATGTTGGCCACCATACTTATACAATTACCCATTCCCCAATGCACTCCCTCCTATGATGACACTTATAAGAATCAATACAACACATAACACATAAATCCATCAACTCACCTAAGCACATAACCACATAAACAATAAGGTCAAAAACTCCAACTAATAAAATTACATAGTCAAACTCTTGGAATACAGAAATCCATAGTCTAGCTAAAACAGCATAGACAAAATCCAAAACGAAAACATAATCATTTATAAGTCATGTCGCCCATCAGAATGGAAACACCTTAAAATCCTTCCTTCCCATGTATTCCTAGTAACTCGAACCACCACACGATTCTTAGGAAACATGACTTAAACATCAAAATAAAAATAACATACCTCAGGTATATAAAATAACTCAACAAAAGATAGAAACTACCTTGTACCAAATTATGTACTATAATGTACAATTTAAGCAACATACAACAATGACTAGCGTGGACGACTATGGTTCAACCCGCACTAGTCACAACCCGAAAAGAAAATAACATGTGGCTAAGTATGAACCATAGTAGTTCATAACTTAACAAACATCACAAAATAACATTCAAACACATCAATTATTATAAAATGCACACATACTCCTATGACGCCTATATGCAGGGACCCTTAAGCTATAGACTAGGCTACGCGACTAGGCAACCTAATTCTCTATAACCATTGTCTCTGATACCATTCTGTCACACCCCACCATGGCGGAATATGGAGCGCGACGTATGGATATCATCACAACATGGCGTGTCTATAGAGATAACTAAATGAAATAAGAAATGTCATAAAATGGTGACACAAAAGTCATGACAATATCTCAACAATGCAGGAGTCTAGGTAAGTAGATAACAGTCCTACCACTTACCCCAGACAAACAATTAACCTAAACAAAGCAAACATATAGGTGTCAACAGTATCACTTATTAAACAATCAAAAGAAACTAAGAAGGAACGGGGATCTCCTTCTATATGCAATCCTAATGCCTCCAAAACTAGCCACTTCTATTCTCAAGCTTAACCATATTCTCACCTGAAAGAGATACTAAAACATGTCAACATAAAGTTGGTGAGAGCCATAGGTTTAGACTCCAACACCAAAATCAAACCATAAGCTGTGAACAACAACCACTAACAAATGAACATATGGAAATGTGATACAAACATGCATTAACAACTAATATTCAAGATTTAACAAACCAAACCAAATCCAAGGCTCCCAGCCTTATCAAACACCATGGTACCATAGGCGCCCATACACCTATGTACCAATCCCAAGGCCCCGCCTTGTCATTATCCATTGGTCCCATAGATGCTCACACATCTATGTACCTCCCCAAGGCCCTGCCTTGTCAACATCCCCTTGGTACCAAGTCAAATCATAAAACAATCATGAATCAAGTAGCAGTTAATCACATAAGTATGCACAAGTCCATCACCAAACACAAAACATTCACAGCATAATTTATAAAAACAAGACATTGTCTCTTCCATCCCATATGGAAGTCAAAATCATTAGTAGACATGGGACTATGAAACTCACCTGATTGAGCTTCTCCCAATAATCCGTGCACTAGCAAAAAAACTAACAAACAAAAACACAAAATCAAAACATTAACCAATCTCTAAAAACGGCTCATCAACCTATGATGGACATCTAGCCTTCTCCCATATATTTTCCTCACTAATATGGACTAAACACCCCATTACCCTTCCCTAACAAGTCCTTAACTTGGTTAACTTCGATACCTAACCCGTTCATATTTTACACAAAATAGTCCCAACTTTTAGGTCTACAAACTATAAGCCAAACACCCACCTAACCATACCCATGACCTCTGTAAAGTAAACCCTATGCCCTTACATATGTTATCTAACACCTCCCATGTGCCCCAACCTTAAAGCTACTGTTAAGGCCCCGATATATATATATATATATATATATATATATATATATATATATATATATATATATATATATATATATATATATATATATATATATATATATATATATATATATATATATATATATATATATATATATATATATATATATATATATATATATATATATATATATATATATATATATATATATATATATATATATATATATATATATATATATATATATATATATATATATATATATATATATATATATATATATATATATATATATATATATATATATATATATATATATATATATATATATACTTTTGTCTATCCAGATTTTACTGATTTTGAACATACAAAAAGTTTGTTATGATTAGGGGGTCTTACCTTAACCTATAATCTTAGCCCCAATGCAGATACTTCCTATAATATATAAACCAACTCCCATGTTCGTTTGAACGTCCCAATATAAGCCTAAGTACCCCAAACAACCCAAAACATAAAAAGAAAACAGGCTGATTTCAAAACTGTTTTTACCACCGACTGTTGTAACCTGTTTTTGACCCACTTCCCGACCTCCAATTTAGTTCTCGTTTCTTGCATTTGAAAGTCACTTCAAATACCTTTCCAGGGATACTCGCATCGCAAAATAAGAGTTTGTAGAACTCCTTATATCATCAAAATAATTGACCCTAAATTCTGTCCAGTTTTTAAAAACGGGTTTAATTAAATTAACCTAATTAATTAACCATAATTCCACTAATTACAAGCCCTAATTCACCTAATCATTATAATATCATTAATATACAGATTTTAATTTAAATCCTAACATAAATCCATCATAAGATGATTATAAAAACATTAAAAACAATTAAATTGAAAAGGGATTTGAAGGTTTTACCTTAAAATAAATGGAAGATGAAAAAAACAATGAAACCCTAAAAACCCTCTGAAAACCGTCAACCAAAAGACTCCAGGGAAAAAAAATAATGACTTTTGGTTGTGAATAAAAAATATAAAGGGTGTGGGTGAATCCTAGTCCAATCCAAACCCAACTTTCCTTTTTTTCCTCCTTCCCTTTTCTTTTGATCGTCCAAACCGACCCTCCCCCTTCTTTTTTTTATTTTTTTTCTTTTTATTATTTATTATTACACTACTAGTGTTTCCTTAATTTTCATTAATTTATTACAACTCCTAAAACCTCCAAAACCTCAAAACCGTAAAACTTGTCAAATTTACGCGTTTACCGTAAAAGACGTAACATATACAGTTTTAAAACAAATCTTAAATTTTGAAATAAACTTTATAACTATGTCCTAAATGACTTAAAACCATCCCGAAAAATACTCACATGACCAAACACCTTATCCGAGACCTCAAAATGCTAAACAGTAAATCGTAAAAATACGATTTTTCTATAATACATATACGTATACGTAAACCACTAAATAACACCATCTCATTTCATAGTCACTACCATGTGAGCTCATGAACATGAAATCATTACACATCGTTTCACTCACACAGTACCCCGTACCGGAAACGATATCCAAACCACAATCTATACACACCAATTAGCACATAAACACGTAAAGACACGTAACTAGCACAAAATAAAACTAAGTGACGAACCTTAAAACCACGGTTGTCACAACAACTAACAAAATTTATGCCGCGAAACACAGAGTTTATAAATTCGTTTAAATTCATTAGTTAGAGGACATGGCAATCAGTCTTAACCTCCTTGCAAGATATATGTCCCACGGTCTCGTGTCCAATGTACTCTTGTTATTAAGAAACTTCTTGAATCAGATACTAAAGTTATACATTTTTATAACAAACAAAATGCTTAACTTTGATTCAGGAACCATGTAAACAATACAAACATTTCATATTATCTTCATCGACCAAGTAAAATCCAACAAAAGTTTCATAATATCTTTCACAAAAAACTATTACCCCACAATATGTTTCCACTCTTTAATTTGGACAAGTCTAAAAGATTCATACCAACCACCAAAACTCATCTTTGTATTTTTGGCTGGCGGTGGAGTGGGGAGGTGATAGGTGTGTAAACACCCATCCTTTTACCACTTAATTCTGGCTAAAACAAGACCAAAACACGAATTTAATATCATTTGTTTGGAATTATGCGTGGTTTTTGTGTTTATTGTGTTTTTAGAGCTAACCGGATGAATATTAAAGAAAGCATGGGATTGCACGGGTTTTATCAAGGAAAAAGACTCAAGACGAAGTCTATTGTCCAAGAAATGCAAAAGAATTGAAGTCATTGTGCCTATTTGAAGATTTATCGAAGAATAGAGCCAAAGATGGAAGATTCATATATGTCGAAGAACTCGAGTCTATTAAATAAAAGATTATAAGACGAGTTGGAATAATTCACCGACACTTCTCAAATCCAAAGTGGAAACGTTTATTTAAAGATGCGTGAAGACTTAAGAAGAAAGAAGAAAAAGAAGCCCAAATCAAAGCCCAATCAAAAGCCCATCACCACCATACACACGCCTATATAAAGCCCTTACTTCACAATTTTTCACACACTTAGCTTAGCTTAGTTTTTCATTTTCTCTAGTTTTAGAGAGAGAAAGTTTATAACTTTCTCTCACTAGATTTCATCTTTTTCCATTTCTAGATCAAAACATTTGTATTACTTTTTTTTATTAATCAAGTTCAAGTTTTTATCTTTTAATCTTTAATCTCATTCTTCCTTTCTTTGATTTTGATTGATTTTGGTGCAAATCTCGTGTGATCCGTGTTGTTCATCTATGATTTGTGCTTAAAAAGTTGTTAACTTTTTATGTTTCCTTGAGTTTTTACCTAAATAAGCTTTGAGATCCTTGTTCTTATTGGCTTATTTGTTGATTTAGCTTATTTACTTTTTAAGGTTTTTATGAAAAGTTCATCTTTTATTGATTTGATTTAAAAGTTGTTTATTTAATCCTAGATAAAGTGTTTTTAGTGCTTATTTGATCAGCTTATTATTGGATTCGAGCTTGTTAGGGAAGTAGCTTATTCCATAAGCTCATTTCCTTGCTTAATTTTCGGATCAGCACCAATTTCGGAAAGGGAAAGCCCTTTTCCGATTGAGTTTTCCGACCAAAGCCCTTTTCCGATTGAGTTTTCCGACCAAAGCCCCCCCTTATTCCGATCGACCGATCGGAAGAGGGTTTTAATATTCAGATTGGTGAGTCTCACATTCCGACAGTAGCACACATGGATATTCCGATTGGAAGTTTCTGCATGTATTCCGATTGAGCAAGTTTTAACATTCCGATCATCATCATTTTTTTGGTTATTCCGATTGTTCTTAGGCCCACATTCCGATCACCCCAATCGGAATACATTCCGATTGGTGCACTTTTTCCCTTTATTCCGATTTACTTATCTTGCTTTGTCCCGTTCTTACTTTCTTTTAGTACTTTTCAATTAGGTCCATATTTTTACCAAGTTTTCCAAGAGTTAGTTTTTATTGAGTGTTCATTTATTTTAACTTAAAATCGTTAAGTTTTCAACATTTATTTTTAAACCCGTTTCTTACTTTAATCATTTAAGTCTTTGATTTTACTCTTCGACACTTAATTTCTTGTCATTAGTTTAAAATAGATAAACAAACCAACCACTTTTTATTAACCAAGAACAAATCATTCCACTTAAGACCGAGATCAATTCGAGGAGATTCCGAGAAAACGAACTGTTCAAACCATTGCAAAAACCATGTATTAAATGGCGCCGCTGCCGGCTCTTCTCGTTAAGATCAAAAGTTTTTTGTGAGAACTTGGATTTTGGGATCCGTTCCCCGTGAACGTTACTTTTTCAAGAAAATTTTCAAAAACAACTAAAAAATATAAAATTTTCAAAAATACAAAAAAATTAAAAAACAATAAAAACCAAAAATACTTTTGCTTTGTTTGTTCGTTCTTTTGCAGGAGTATGCGCACTCGATCCACGTCATATCAAGAGCCCGAGCCTCTCGATCACTTAGACATGGCCGGTGTACCACCTCCAAATAATAACAACAACAACCCACCTTTCAACAACATGAACAATAACAATAATAATGAGCCCCTTCCAGATAATCGCCCGATGATTGAATTGCTGCAAGCTCATGTCGATGGCAACACAGATCCAATTGTTATACCACCAATTGCCGCCAACAATTTCGAGCTAAAATCAGGCTTTATCCAGATGGTCTCCGCTCAACCATTCTTGGGACGAACCATTGATGATCCACACGACCATATCAAGAGATTCTTGCAACTCACCAACACGGTCAAGTTCAATGGCGTTCCACAAGAGGTTATAAGGTTACAACTTTTTCCCTTTTCTTTAGAGGGACAAGCCCGGCATTGGCTTGCTAAGGAACCGCCACAGAGTATTCTCTCGTGGACGGATTTGGAAACAAAGTTTATCAACCACTTTTTTCCACCCTCTCGTACTACCGCTTTGCGGAATGAGATCATAAATTTTGAACAAAAGTACGATGAGTCATTCAGTGAATCTTGGGATCGCTTTAAAGATCTTTTAAGAAAATGCCCACAACATGGTTTTACCAAAGTACATCAAATTAATACTTTTTACAATGGTTTAAGCATGAGTGACCAAGATTCACTGAACAGTGCCTCGGGAGGTAATCTATTGACTAAGACTTCCAATGCTGCTTGGGATATCATTGAGAATAAGTCTCGTGTGCAAACCAAGAGTGTTAGGACCAATGTCGCTAGTGCTAGCACTAATGACAGCGACAAGCGACTCGATAAAATCACTACGCTTCTTGAATCGCTTGTCACCCACACCGTCAGCAACAACGCCAAACACGCCCAAGTTAACGCTGTCAGCCAACCTTGTGAGATATGCGGTGGTCCTCACTCTTACACAACTTGTACCGCCACCCAAGACTAACCTGCAGAGAATGTGAATGCAGCATATGGAACCTATACTCAACCTGCTTATCAAGCAAAACCTCAAGGTGACCGCAACTTGCTTAGCTACCGTTCCAACAATTATCTCTCACCACCTGGTTTTAATCCTAACAACCAAAACCAACAACAGAACCTCAACCGCCCTCCTCAACAACAACAACAAACTCGTACACCATACATCCCTCCTCACAAGCAGCAACAACCACCTCAACGAAACACCCAAGTTTACCAGCAACCTGCTTATCAACCACCCGCATACACTGCTCCTTCAAACCAAACCCCCGCATCACATCAAGACATTGGAACCTACATGAGGACTAATGATGTGATCGTGGATAATCTCCAACAGGAAGTGCGCAACTTGAAAGCAGATCTGATGAAACAAGGGAATGATCTGAGAGCTGATATGAAGAACACTATGGATAGTCAAACAAATGACTTGAGGAACATGATGGCTAGTTTCTTCCAAGGTAATCAACCCTCTTCTTCGGGTACTCTTCCGAGTAACACCGTTGCGAATCCAAGAGGGGAGATGAAAGCAATCACCACTCGAAGTGGCAAAGGTACCAAGGAACCCGAGCTTCCTATACCTCCACCGGTGGTTGTGACTAAGGAGAACGAGTCACCTGCTCCTATTCCTCATCCTTCTCCTTCCCCAATTTCTCCACCTCTTCCTTCTACCCCTCCTCCACCCAAGGATGTGAGTGATCCTATTCTTCCAAAGTCTTCCTCTTCTTCCAATATACCTTATCCATCTAGGTTGAGGAAAGAGAAGCTCAAAAGCAAGGACGATATTCAGGTTTCTAACTTTCTTAAGATGTTTAAACAACTGAATTTCAATATCTCCTTCGCTGAGGCTCTCGCTCACATGCCCAAGTATGCGAAAATGTTTAAAGATCTTCTGAGCGACAAGGAAAAACTCCTCGATATTGCCAACACCCAACTTAATGAGAATTGCTCTGCAGTACTCTTAAGGAAATTGCCAACCAAGCTTGGTGATCCGGGTCGTTTTCTTATCCCTTGCAATTTCCCGGGAGTAGAGAATTGCATGGCCCTAGCCGATCTAGGTGCCAGTATTAATCTCATGCCTCTAAGTGTGTGGAAGCAATTATCTCTCCCTGAGCTAGTCCCCATCAAAATGACTTTGGAATTGGCTAACCGTACGGTTGCTTATCCAGTGGGGATAGCCGAAGATGTCATTGTAGGAGTCGACAAATTCACCTTTCCTGCTGATTTTGTTGTCGTCGACTACGAGATGGACCCCCGTGTGCCACTAATTGTTGGACGTCCATTCCTTAGGACCGGTCGCACTCTCATTGATGTTGAAGCCGGTGAGCTTATCATGAGAGTGGGTGACGATAAAGTAGTCTTCAACATGGGAAAGTTGTCTAAACAGCCTTATTCATATGAGAGCGTTAATTGTATTGACGTTCTTGATGAGGCTTGTGAAGAACACTTTAATGATGCTTGCAAAAGTATTCCTACCTCTCTTCCCAATGTTGAGACCGTGTCCTCTATTGATTCATCGTTGTCTCTATTTAGAGATAATGATTTATTCTGGAACAATCTTGAAGATACCATGGGAGATGTGAATTTAGCTACTAATGAATCTCCTATCGATGGGGATGAAGACATGAATTTATTTGACAATCTTCTCACCGAAGACAATCCTTCGCCTCCATCTCCCACGGTTATTGCTATCGATACTCCGACTTTGAAAACGCCTACCGTCGACAATCCTCCGGATTTAGAACTTAAGGAGTTGCCGCCCCATCTCGAGTATGTATTCCTTGATGAAGAGAAGAAGTCGCCAGTTATCATTGCTAAGGATTTGAAGGATGAAGAGAAAGCCCGACTTGTCGCTGTGTTGAAAGATCATAAGAAGGCTATTGCTTGGAAGATTTCGGATATTCGTGGAATTGATCCTCACTTCTGCACGCACAAAATTCTCATGGAGGACGACTATAAGCCCACTATTCAAAGCCAACGAAGGGTGAATCCAAAAATCCATGAAGTCATCAAAACAGAGGTTATCAAACTTCTTGATGCGGGTATGATTTACCCTATTTCGGATTCACCATGGGTTAGTCCAATCCATTGTGTGCCCAAGAAGGGCGGAATAACCGTTGTTCCCAATGAACACAACGAGTTGATTTCCACTCGTCTCGTTACTGGGTGGAGAGTTTGTATAGACTACCGCAAACTCAATGATGCCACGAGAAAGGATCATTTCCCTCTACCTTTTATGGACCAAATGCTTGAACGTTTAGCGGGTAATGAATATTACTGCTTTCTTGATGGTTTCTCGGGTTATTTCCAAATACCCATCGATCCCCAAGATCAAGAGAGTACTACATTCACTTGTCCCTATGGCACATTTGCTTACAAAAGAATGCCTTTTGGCTTATGTAATGCGCCCGGGACTTTCCAAAGGTGCATGTTAGCTATCTTCCATGACATGGTTGAACAAACCATGGAAGTCTTCATGGATGATTTCTCGGTCTTCGGAGATTCCTTCTCTTCTTGCCTTGCCAATCTAGAACGTATGCTACAGAGGTGCGAAGACACTCGCCTTGTTCTGAATTGGGAAAAATGCCATTTTATGGTAAAAGAAGGCATCGTGCTGGGACACAAGATTTCCAAAGCCGGTCTTGAAGTAGACCGTGCTAAAGTCGATGTTATCGCCAAGTTGCCTCCACCTTCAACCGTGAAGGGTGTGAGAAGTTTCCTGGGTCATGCGGGCTTCTACCGTCGATTCATCAAAGATTTTTCTCAAATCGCTCGCCCGATGACCCACCTCTTGGAAAAAGATACTCCATTTATCTTTTCCAAAGAGTGCCTTGACGCCTTCAACTCGCTTAAAGATAAGCTAACTAAGGCACCCGTCTTAGTTACCCCTAATTGGGAGCTGCCTTTCGAGTTGATGTGCGATGCTAGTGATTTTGCTATTGGTGCGGTTCTGGGACAAAGAGTGAACAAACACTTCCAACCAATCCATTACGCTAGCAAGACAATGACGGGGGCACAATTGCATTATACGACAACCGAAAAAGAGCTTTTAGCTGTTGTCTAAGCCTTTGAAAAGTTCTGCTCCTATCTTGTCCTTTCCACCACAATTGTGTATACCGATCATTCCGCGTTGAAGTACTTGTTGACAAAGCAAGATTCCAAACCAAGACTTCTTCGCTGGGTTTTGCTGCTCCAGGAATTTAAAATCGAAATTCGCGATAAAAAAGGAGTAGAAAACCTAGCCGCGGATCATCTCAGTAGACTTGAGGATCCTTACCAGGGGGATCATCCGAACAAAGAAATCAATGATTCTTTTCCCTTGGAGACCTTAATGTCTATCAACTCGACTGCTGACGAAACCCCGTGGTTTGCGGACATTGCAAACTACTTGGCGGGTGGAATCCTCGTTGACGGGTTAACATCCCAGCAAAAGAAGAAGTTCTGCAAAGACATTAAGACTTACTTCTGGGATGACCCGTATCTTTTCAAACAATGTGCTGACTTGATTATTCGCCGATGTGTTGATGGACCGGCAGCTTTTGAAATCCTTGATGCTTGCCACAAAGGACCCACTGGTGGTCACTTTGGTCCCAACTACATCGCCAAAAAAGTGTTTGATTCGGGATTTTATTGGCCCACCATTTACCGTGATGCTCACGAGATGGTTAAACGTTGTGATGCTTGCCAAAAACAAGGCACGATCACACATAAAGACGAGATGCCTCAGCACTTCATTCAAGAGTGTGAAATCTTTGATGTTTGGGGTATCGACTTTATGGGGCCATTCCCTTCCTCTAAAGGAAACAAATACATCCTTGTAGCCGTTGACTACGTTTCAAAGTGGGTTGAAGCCAAAGCTTTACCTACTAATGATGCAAGGGTGGTTTGTAACTTTTTGAAATCGCTGTTCGCTCGATTCGGCGTTCCTCGTGCTATTATCAGTGACCGCTGGACTCATTTTTGCAACGATCAATTTGCAAGAGTCATGGCTAAGTATGGTGTCAATCACCGTCTTTCCACCGCCTATCATCCCCAAACCAATGGGCAAGCCGAGATATCCAACCATGGATTGAAGCGAATTTTGGAGCGTACTGTGGGAGAGCATCGCGCCGCGTGGGCCGATAAGTTAGATGATGCATAGTGGGCTTTTCGTACTGCTTACAAGACCCCGATCGGTTGTACACCTTATCGTCTTGTGTACGGGAAAGCATGCCACCTTCCCATCGAGCTGGAGCATAAGGCGCACTGGGCCTTAAAGTGGGCTAACTTCGACATCAACAAAGCCGGTGATCATCGCAAGATTCAACTCAACGAGCTCAACGAACTAAGAAATGAAGCTTATGAGAACTCGCTGATCTATAAAGAGAAGACGAAGATCCTTTATGACGCAAAAATCAAGAACCGAGAGTTCCACGTTGGTGATCAAGTCTTACTTTTTAACTCTCGGTTGAAGATCTTCTCTGGCAAGTTGAAGAGCCGCTGGTCTGGTCCATTCACCGTCGCCAAAGTTTTTCCGTATGGGACCATTGAGCTTTCTCAGCCAAATGGGCCCAATTTCAAAGTGAATGGCCAGCGTCTGAAGTTGTACTTTGGTGAGGACATCTCTCAGGAGGTGATTCCATCCCTCACCACGTTCCCCATGAACTAATTTTGGGCCGAGTCAGGCTCGTGACTCGGTTATCAAAAACAAGCGCTCCTCGGGAGGCAGCCCGAGTATCTATCCTTTTATGTTTTAACCTCCTAAGTGTAGGGGGACCTACATAGGTGTTTGTCTTTGTGTGGTGATGTGATTACAGGGATAAGTGCACTCTTGGAAACTTTGAAGAACCGTTCTCTCGTGTTATCCGAAATCCGGTTCTATCTCTCAACCATCGTGAATCAATTTTCTTCATTCTCACATTTGAAATTGATCACTTTAGTCGTCTCTTCCTTAACTTGAGTTAACCAACGTGCACAATGTCATAAGTGTAGGGGAGACTTTTCCCACATGCTTAAACATTAAGGACAATGTTTATCTTAAGTGTAGGGGGGACTTCTATCAAAGTTTTAAGTGGACTTTTCCATGAAAATGCCTTCAATTAACCGGAAAATCATATTTTTCAACATTTTTCAAATTTTTTTTATTAACTTTGGCCATTTAGTTGTAATTTTTAAATTTTTATCGTTGCTTTCATATGTATATATCCCGCAATAAAGTCAAATTTTAATTAAGTGGTGTAGCTAGTTTAGAAATCTTTGACATATTAGGCCCGTTGCGTTTATTTTGACTCAACCCGAATAGACTTATCCAAGTTTATTCTAGCTAGTATCCTTAACCATGTAGACCTTAATTGGTTTATTAGGCTAAGTGTCCACGAGTCTTATTACTTGAGATTTTAAATTGTGGAGGACGAGAAATGATAGAGTCAATTATAAGTCGGTATTCTTGCGCAAGCTCACTTGGTATAATTATTTGCCTATTCTCCCATCACTTGCTAATAATTTATCTGCAATAAGTAAGGTCGTACGATTTGAAAAGTTACTTAGCTTCTAGCCCAAGATCGTTTAAAAGTTGCTCGGTAATGATAAGAGTTCATAGCCAAGGCATA
Organism: Glebionis coronaria; assembly: GCA_025667525.1. Taxonomy (NCBI): domain Eukaryota; kingdom Viridiplantae; phylum Streptophyta; class Magnoliopsida; order Asterales; family Asteraceae; genus Glebionis; species Glebionis coronaria. The sequence goes on from CM046876.1 coordinate 355,485,446, forward strand.
ACTTATGAAGCGGGGCGCGAAGATTGGCGAGTCCGAAAAGGCCCTAACAAGGCATGAGGATTCCATTTTATTGCTGAAGATCCAAAAGTGATGTGAAAAGCATTATTCCCAAAATCAATATGAAGGATCAAGACTCACGACGAAAAGCATTCAACTCCCATAAAGATCATGGAGAAGTCTATCCGAAAAGACCCTAACAAGGTATGAGGATAAATAGATCCAAGTCCGAAAAGGAGGCGGATCGTTGTATCTCAAAATCCCAATTAGAGATTGAAGAAATAATCATGAAGTCGTGGTCAACAAAGTTGGAGTACCCCTCAAAAGTCTCCAAGTGAAGAAACTCTAATATGATGAGAAGACCATTATCTCAAGAAGGTCTCTCGAAGATATGAAGTATGAAGTACATGCCAAATATCGGCCCGAGAAAGGTCTCAAATCGTGAACCAAGTTATGCCAAGATATGAACTTTTTGATATCCCGAGAAGCAGTTTTAAGAGATTTTGTCCTCTAGCTAACTATTGATCGAATCGTCCTACTTTGCTTTCGGCCTAAATAAACTATCGGAATAAGTCCAAAAATGCATCTTCAAGATCATTCTAAGACAAAAATAAAATATAAGAGATACACCTAGGAATAAGGGAGTCTAAGCATTTAATTAAGCCATGTGTGTAAGTGTTTGAATTGCTAACTTATAATAACAATGATCTCGTTTTTAAGCTTAGTTTGGGGAACGTGAAACTTGAGGGTGATAAATCTTCGCAGCACCGAAGCCCTAATGTAAGTCCTCGATCTCTTTGCAAGTTATTTCCACATAGCTATTTTCTATCCTTTTGTTTACTTTAAAGTTTCAATTTCTCTTAGTACTTTAATTTTTGTTTAGTAGTATTTTAATAAGGCCAAGGTTGATTGATCATGAGAAAAGTGTAAATTTGCTTTATCATTAAGCATTGCATGAGGGCATGGCAATGGTTAAGTGTAGGGGATTTGATAGGTGTGTAAACACCCATCCTTTTACCACTTAATTCTGGCTAAAACAAGACCAAAACACGTATTTAATATCATTTGTTTGGAATTATGCGTGGTTTTTGTGTTTATTGTGTTTTCAGAGCTAACCGGATGAATATTAAAGAAAACATGGGATTGCACGGGTTTTATCAAGGAAAAAGACTCAAGACGAAGTCTATTGTCCAAGAAATGCAAAAGAATTGAAGTCATTGTGCCTATTTGAAGATTTATCGAAGAATAGAGCCAAAGATGGAAGATTCATATATGTCGAAGAACTCGAGTCTATTAAATAAAAGATTATAAGACGAGTTGGAATAATTCACCGACACTTCTCAAATCCAAAGTGGAAACGTTTATTTAAAGATGCGTGAAGACTTAAGAAGAAAGAAGAAAAAGAAGCCCAAATCAAAGCCCAATCAAAAGCCCATCACCACCATACACACGCCTATATAAAGCCCTTACTTCACAATTTTTCACACACTTAGCTTAGCTTAGTTTTTCATTTTCTCTAGTTTTAGAGAGAGAAAGTTTATAACTTTCTCTCACTAGATTTCATCTTTTTCCATTTCTAGATCAAAACATTTGTATTACTTTTTTTTATTAATCAAGTTCAAGTTTTTATCTTTTAATCTTTAATCTCATTCTTCCTTTCTTTGATTTTGATTGATTTTGGTGCAAATCTCGTGTGATCCGTGTTGTTCATCTATGATTTGTGCTTAAAAAGTTGTTAACTTTTTATGTTTCCTTGAGTTTTTACCTAAATAAGCTTTGAGATCCTTGTTCTTATTGGCTTATTTGTTGATTTAGCTTATTTACCTTTTAAGGTTTTTATGAAAATTTCATCTTTTATTGATTTGATTTAAAAGTTGTTTATTTAATCCTAGATAAAGTGTTTTTAGTGCTTATTTGATCAGCTTATTATTGGATTCGAGCTTGTTAGGGAAGTAGCTTATTCCATAAGCTCATTTCCTTGCTTAATTTTCGGATCAGCACCAATTTCGGAAAGGGAAAGCCCTTTTCCGATTGAGTTTTCCGACCAAAGCCCTTTTCCGATTGAGTTTTCTGACCAAAGCCCCCCCCCCCCCCCCTTATTCCGATCGACCGATCGGAAGAGGGTTTTAATATTCAGATTGGTGAGTCTCACATTCCGACAGTAGCACACCTGGATATTCCGATTGGAAGTTTCTGCATGTATTCCGATTGAGCAAGTTTTAACATTCCGATCAGCATCATTTTTTTGGTTATTCCGATTGTTCTTAGGCCCACATTCCGATCACCCCAATCGGAATACATTCCGATTGGTGCACTTTTTCCCTTTATTCTGATTTACTTATCTTGCTTTGTCCCGTTCTTACTTTCTTTTAGTACTTTTCAATTAGGTCCATATTTTTACCAAGTTTTCCAAGAGTTAGTTTTTATTGAGTGTTCATTTATTTTAACTTAAAATCGTTAAGTTTTCAACATTTATTTTTAAACCCGTTTCTTACTTTAATCATTTAAGTCTTTGATTTTACTCTTCGACACTTAATTTCTTGTCATTAGTTTAAAATAGATAAACAAACCAACCACTTTTTATTAACCAAGAACAAATCATTCCACTTAAGACCGAGATCAATTCGAGGAGATTCCGAGAAAACGAACTTTTCAAACCATTGCAAAAACCATGTATTAGGAGGTAGAAGGTCATATATGCTAAATGGGTTGTCTCATTTCTCATAGAGTCACATGACACACATATGTAACATAACATTAATTTTGACATAAATGAGGGGTACCAAAGATAAAATGCAAATAAGACGTGTTGGGATTTAAAATCTAGTTAACCAATTAACTACAAGTACGCAGCGGATTGGATCTAGTTTAGCAAATATGGTTAACACATAATAATTAATAGAAGGGTAACGAGAAAACGTACCTTCGTCCAAAAGCAAATGAAACAAATAAGTGGCTAAAGTAAACCACCTCTATGGTTGCTCACACAAACACGTCAAACGAACACGTCCGGATTGCTAGCCGAAATTCACGTATAACCAAACAACAAGTGTTGTAACTTGAATTGGATCAAAACCAAATAAAGCTTAACAACTTTTTGTTCCAACTAAGAAGCCCAATACTTCTTTGTACAAAAGGAGTCCAATAACAAAATTGCTTATGCACAAAATTATATTGGGAACAAGAACGTCTGCTGCAACACTTTGACAATAGGAAACCACAATCTAAACCTTCAAATCAACAACCTGAGGATCGAATCAAACCGGGTGACCTCCTCAGATTATTGCGGCAATTGAATTGAGCGATTCAAAGATCAAATCCCTAATTAGGGTTTATTGTTGGGAATAAAATGTAGCCAGTACACTTGAACGCTGACAAGAAGAAAACAAGCTTTGATAAGAAGAAAACAAACGTTGACAGATCAAGCGTTGACAGGAAGAAGTCAAGCGTTGATAGGTTGAAGACAAGCACTGATAGAAAGATATGGTCTACGTGTATTATGTTTCTAGTTTGTTTCTAGTAAAGATAGGATCAACAATGTATTTTCTATAATTATCTTTACCTAAAATAGCTGATACGTAGACTCTTGTACAAGGCTTCTTATGTCTATAAAAGAAGACATTTAGGTTATTTTTCAAATATGTTTTTCATACATTTAAACACTTTCATTGTAAGCAAGTTCGATTCAATCAATCAAGTGAAAGTTTGTTTTACAACTGTTTGTGTGTTCTTGTTTAAGTATTAATTCCGCATAATACTTGAATTGTTTTATACACAACAAAGTTCTCTACGTGTATAACTTGATCTAATCTCGTTTACACAAGCTAAATCGATCTAAGTTTGGGATCAACAAGTGGTATCAGAGCTTGTTGAGAAACTTTGATCTAAAAGAACACAAGAACCTGATAGGTGTGAAAACACCCATCCATTTTACCACTTAATTACAATAATAACCGAGCCAAAACATGTATTTTATGTCATCTATGTCGGAATTATGCGTGGTTTGTGTTTTTTGTGATTTAGGACGAAAAGGTGAAAAGTGGAGAAAACACGGGATTTCACGGGCTTTTATCAAAGAAAAAGACGAAAGATGAAGTCGAAAGATCAAGAGTGGAAAAAGAACGGAAGTCCAAGACCAATTCTGAAGATTTATCGAAGTAAAAGTCAAAATACGGAAGTTTATTAAAAGCTGTTGGGTCTACTAGATGTAGATCTTGCAGCCTGTCAGGACCGGTGAATGACTTCTGTAATCACAAGTCAAATCACAAAGAGACTCTATACACAATATGAATGTAGAATATAAATATAATCAAGAGAAACAGAATAACTATAAAGACTTGATCCTTTCTAAGGATTTCTAATATTGATAATGACTAGAACTACGTTTTTTGAAGGTGTCTGTAACCCTTCTGCCTAAGGTTCCTTTTATACTACAAGGAAACCCTAATACATCATTAAAGAAAACGTGTAAAACTGATATGCATATCCTTTCCTAACATATCTCATGCATATCCTAACAGAATATTAAGTAAATAATAAAGTTTGACTTCGACTAGGACCAGGAGCAGGACTTGTTCCTACTACGACTAGGACCAGGAGGAACTACATACCTCCTAGTCTACCTATTACATATAACTATTACAATGGTCCTAACAATCCTCCCCTAAACTTGAATTTGACCTGTTGAGTTCAAGTTTCCTGGAAAACGTGCAAAGAAAGCCCGAGGATGGTATCAGCAAAACAAATAGCAACATCAACAAGATAAGAATCAGAAGAACAGTCGCAACATGAAACACTAGAAGCTTCTCCAAAGCTTGTAACAAATCAGCATCGTGTTGAATCTTTTCAGCAACATGAGCAGATTTGATGAGCCTTTACCAAGTAGCTGCTCGCTCTTGGGCTAGCTAGTCATTCTGGTGGAATAAGCATCACCCTGGGAGACTAAAACCCAGCCCAACTCTTAGAACGTGAATCAATGGTGAGTGGGAGTACCCTGATGATTTTAGGCAAACCATCACAGCCGTCAACGGATTTGATGCGTCTTTACCAGAAGCCGTACCCCTCTGGACTCGCCAACTCTTTGCAATGAAGCATCGGTGAGTTGAACACCCTATAGCTTTAAGCAAGCTATTACAGCTATCAACGGATTTGATAAGATCTTTACCAAGAGCCGTACCCCCTTGGATTAGCCACTTGTCAGTCCAAGACTATGGCAAGTGAAAACCATCCAGTTTTGGGTAACCTGGCAACCATCAACGGATTTGAGAATCGCACCAGGAGCCGTACCCTCAAGGTGAATCAACTTTTTCTTGTCGATTAGACATGGTAAGTTGAGAACCATTTGTTGTGTGGACCACGTCCAACACCAAGTGAAAACAAGTACCAGGACAAGCTCAAACCAGGAACGACATTGTGAAACAGCCAAGGGATATTATGTACAAGTATAAAAGCTAAACTGTGTTTAAAGTATAAGCAGATATTATATAAAAAGTATATATATATATATATATATATATATATATATATATATATATATATATATTTTTAACTATAAAGAATGAAATTCACCAATCACTGTACATATTGGTGAAAAGAATAAAAAGAAGATTAAAAATTCAAAGTATAAACACTTACAACCCAATCACCTTACATACCAGAAGCTGCCTTCTTATCCGCTAGCAACCGTGCCTGAATACCCTCTACCAAAGCCGTGGCCATACTCGACTCATTCCCAGAAGGAGCAGTAGAAATTTGCAAGTGACTTGCCAACATTGCTTCCATGGAAGAAATAGTCAAAGGATACTCAACATCCGTCAGCATAAACACCATATGACCAGATTCTAATTCCAACATATGAACTCCACATCCAGCATATAGCTTCCATCGCAGAATCTCCCATTGGAATTGATCCTTCCATATGCCTAAAACAGGAGCATTCGGAGGAGGATCCAACATCAGCTTGAGATCGGCCCAGAGACGGATACCAGGCCAGGAAGACACCGCCATGGGGTCAAACGGCATACTAGAATCAACAAGCCCAAACAACGCCATAAGATCCATACGGTCAGCCCATGATAACACACCCTGCGAACCCGTTGCCAATCGCACAGACCCATCACTCAAAGTAATCCGATGGGAGACACCACCAGGAAGTGTTGTAGAACGCTCAACTGTATAACCCGTAATGCTTCCATTGCCCAAAGGTAAGTCAGAATCGCTGTCAGAAGCTGCATCAATTAAGTTCTCAGGATCACGCTTCTCAAAAGGAACTGATTTACCACGGCGAACACGACGAGCAAGTTTCTGGCGAATGGAACGTCGAGGTGTGGGAGCCGAAGGTGTTGATTCAACCTTCACCTTAACTCCAGCAACAGCAGGGGAAGCAGTAGAAGTAGACTCATGAACATGTCCACCCAAAGGACCACTAGGAGCTGCATCAGAAGTAGGATTAGGTTGTGTTGCAGGAACTTGTGGTGATGGAGATGGCACATCAGATGTAGCAGCAGTAGGTATGGTGGGATCAACAAAGGTGCTTGCAGGAACATGGGTGGGGGTAGTAGTAACAGGTGTGGTGGTGGAAGCATGAGTGGTGGTGGTAGTAACAAAGATGGTAGTAGCAGGACCAGGAGTAGAACCAATAGGAGCAACCAAGGGTGTAGTAGCAGGACCAACAGAAGTAGCAATAGAACCAGAAGGACTACCATCAGAACCAGGAGTGGGTACAGACGAAGGACCAGTAGAATCAGCAGGCATAGAAGCAGTCACACCACGAGGATGGTAAATAAATCTTTCCGGAATAGGTTGACTCTGACGCTTCACCATCTTTTCATAAAGGACCTTAAGCTCATCAAATGTCAAAGCTCTCACCCGAGCCCAAGACCACGGAGCATTGAAATGAGCAGCAGATTGATATTTCACATAACGTTGCATCTGCTGGCGCTCCTCAGCCCGAGATAGAGGTTTGTTCCTTCTCTGTTTCTTTAGTTCTTCAGCAAGAGCCAACTGGTGCTTACGCATCATCACCATAGCACGCGGAATACAATTGTGCTCATCAACATCATCACCCAACAGATCTTTAAACTGAGCATAATCCCGAGTGAGAACAGGAAACACTTGCATCCATTCACCATCAGTCCAATGCATGGCATCATGCTGAATTTGCGCACGCCTGCGCTCTCGAAGCTCTTCCTCAGCAGCCCTATCCGCCTCATCAATCTCAGCCTGAACTCGACGAGCGACCTCTTCACCAAGCCTTTCTTCTTCAATCTGTCGACGAGTACGCTTGCGAGTCGGAGATGGAGAATCAGTCATTGGGGCTTTTCCCTTCGGATCATGAGAGGGACCAGCATGAGAACCATCAGCAGGATCAGAATCACCACCCATAGAAGGGGGAATAGCACTAGGAGAAGGAACATTGGAAGACATTGGAGGAACCGGCAAATCATCATAAACTTTATCAGCAAAAGCAGCCTTTGCCAACAACGTCAAGCCATCCTCAACATTCTCCGCACCCTCATCCTCAGAATCTGAAAGAACCACATGCTTCTTGCGACGACGTTGTTGATTCTCCAACACCTTTATGCGATCAGCCAGAGGAAGAACAAACTCCCTTGTAAGCTTCCGATGTTGGTTTAAGTCAGCTTCCAAACAAATCATCCTCTCATGGTACCTGTGCATAAGATCGAGCAAAGATGTCAGTGTAGTAGGCTCCTCCGCCTGCCCACCAAGAGAACTTGGATCAGGGAAAGCATCACGGGAGCCCGAAGCAACATGTGGGTCAACCTGTGGAGAACTAGCATCAAACGGGATATCAGTTGAGTGTGGGGCAGGACTAGGAGGTGGAGTCTCCACAAAAGGAGACTTTTGTGGAACTGAGGAAGGACCAGCCTTGGTAGGAGATGGTTTTTCAACCACCACTTCCTCAACTAGCTCCTCCTCTGCCACAGGAGTGGCACCAACAGTAGGAGCCTCCTCCTCCTCCATGGGGTCATCATCTATCACAACAAACTCAGGAGCCTCCTCCTCCTGACCCATAGGACCCTAAGCCAACCCCATCATGGCTTCAGTCAGGGGCCTCCAATCCCCAGTAAACCCATTCATCATATTGTAATACACTTTAGCTGTAAGTTTAGATGGCACATGCTCAGTCCTATCACGTGGAATGCAAACAAGGATTTGTTGAAGAAACCTAGGGTACATAAGAAATTTCTTCCTTGAACTAGCAGTAGACAAATTACTAGCCATCCCCTCAAATAGATAATGAGAAAAATTAAACACTCTACCCTGGGCTAAACATATAAGACCAGTAGCCAAAGGAGTAGGGAAAGCATCCCAACTCCCAGACTTGGGACTCATACAATGGATTAAAAAATGAACCAGAAGCTTCCATTAGGGGGAAAACCTATTCTTCTGGAAGTTAAACTTCCCCCCATGTTCATAACCTATGGCAGCCATACCCTCTAATACTTCCGAATTGGGGATTGAAACAACACCCCCCCTCATCCTGAAGATGAAGAGAAGAGCGAATAGACGCTTCAGTTACCACATATGCACGTCCATCTATGGTAGCATGGAGTGCACGTGGTCGTCCAGCCACATTCACAAGCTGAGCAGACGCCTAAAATTGACGTATCACACTATCATATATGGTAGGACAAACAGTAAATGCAAACCTTAAGTTAGAAGCTTCAATGAAATCCAAGATGTCAGCAAAATGTTCACGATTTGGACCATCACCAAGATAGGCAACACGATTGTGGGCAGGTTGGTAAGCAAGAGCAGCCATGGATCTTGATGAATTGATGGAAGAAGGATTGGGATTGGGATGTAGAGAGTAGAAGCGGTTTGTGTGTGTGTTTTAATTGTAATGAGTGAGTCAAGGGTGTATGTTGACCATATATGAAGAAAGTAGTAACTGTTCATTGACCCCTATTAATGGGGGGTTGCCCTTTCAAATTAAACCATAATGGTATAATAACCACTTGCCCTTTTTAACATAATAACCAACCCCCAATTTACTTGCTGAATTCAAACTTGTAAATACCAGTATTGGGAGCGTTGACCAAAAGTCAAAGCACACAATGGTCAGACCAGGAGCAAAACGTGATTAACAAAGGACAAAAGGAATGAACAGTATGCCAGACCAGTACCAGTACCAATAGCCAAACACCACTAGACATGGAAGGATTTCAAACCACCAGAAGACAACCAAGCATAACTAGAAGCTGACCAAGGAGGACCAGAAGCCAGTCATATAAGGCCATATCCACCAGAAGAGAGCAAAAATCCTCCATCAGAAGCACCACACACCAGCATAACCAAGAAATTATGTTGTTAAATACTATGAATACGTTAGACTGACCTAATATGTACACAAAGCCTCCCCTTAGGCTTTGTCTCCCCTCAATCCTAGACCTCAAGGATTGACCATCCCAATATGAACCACCAAGTGGTTAAACCGAGGCCCATCAAAAGCTTTAGTCAGCAAATCAGCAACATTGTCATCCGTATGAACTTTAAGAACCTGTATCAGCTTCTTCTCATTGGCATCGCGTATAAAATGATGCCGAATCTCAATATGCTTCGTCCGTTGATGAAATACAAGATTCTTCATAATGCAGATAGTGCTTTGATTGTCAATAAAAATTTTGGTATTCATAAAATTGAAACCATAGTCCAACATCTGATTTTGGATCCATAAAACTTGACCACAACAACTAGCAGCCGCAACGTATTCAGCTTCTGTTGAAGAAGTAGCTACGATTGTCTGTTTCTTACATTGCCATGAAATAAGCCGACGACCCAAAAATTGACAACCACCAGTAGTAGACTTCCTATCATTATTAGCACCAGCATAATCACTATCACTATAGGCTTCAAGAACAAAGGGAGATTCTCGAGGATACCATAGACCCAATTTAGGTTGAGCCTTGATATACTTGAAAATCTTCTTCACTGCATTTAAGTTCGAAACCGTTGGAGTCACCTGGTGTCTAGAACAAGCACTTACTGCAAACATAATGTCCGGACGTGATGCAGTCAAATACATGAGAGAGCCAATCATAGACCTGTACATGTGAACATTTACCGGGGGATCTGGCTCATTCTTAAGTTTGATTTTAGCAACTTCATAAGGAGTTGCTGCTGGTCTAAGAGGATCCATGTCAAACTTCTGAAGAATCTCATGAACATATTTATCTTGACTGATGAAAATCCCATCCGATTGTTGCTTGACCTGAAGACCAAGGAAAAATGACAGTTCTCCCATGGCACTCATCTGAAATTCGCCTTTCATCAAGTGTTCAAACTCATCACACCACTCCTTCCTTGTAGAACCAAAGATAATGTCGTCCACATAAACCTGAACAAGGATAATATCCTTGGAATTCCGCCGAAGAAATAGTGTTTTGTCAATAGTACCTCTTCTATAGCCATTCTTTAACAAGAAAGTGGAGAGACGCTCATACCAAGCTCTAGGAGCCTGATGTAACCCATAAAGAGCCTTGACCACCTTGTAGACTTTCTTGGGATGAAGTGGATCTACAAACCCCTTAGGTTGAGTAACATACACTTCCTCGTCAATTTTTCCATAGAGAAATGCACTCTTGACATCCATCTGGAACACCGTAAAGCCAACATACGAAGCAAAGGCCAAAAACAGACGAATGGCCTCGATCCTGGCAACAGGCGCAAAGACTTCAATATAGTCAATACCCTCAATTTGAGTGTGTCCTTGTGCGACAAGCCTAGCTTTATTCCTGACAACAATTCCCCGTGCATCCTTCTTGTTTTTGAGAATCCATTTGGTATTGATAGTTGTCTTCCCATCTGGTAAGTCAACCAGAACCCAAACATTCTGAAACAAGAATTGCTGCATTTCCTCCTGCATAGCCTCCACCCAACTTTGATCCTCAAGTGCATGAGAAACAGACCTAGGTTCCACCTGTGAAAGAAAACAAGCAAACAAACAGTGTTGAAAGTCCGTATGATTATTACGCTTTTGATCCTCAATATAGCCCACAAGAGCATGATGATCAGACGAGGCCTTCTGCTGCATTCTGCGTGTCTTGACGGTAGAACTAGGATCTCCAATAATTTGAGTGGTAGGATGATCTTTATGTGATTGCAAGACTGGATTGGAAGAAACCTCCACTTCTGGTGCCAAGTTATTGAGATCACCAACAAAATTAGCATCATATGAAGCATTTTGGAAAATCCCGTCTACCGGTTGTTTATAAATATCATCCAGCTTGGTAGAAGACTTCTGCTCATGGTTCCCCAAATCAGAAGGACTGGAGAAACGTGTATTGGAAGCAGACCCACTAGCCGGAGTACCAGTAGTTGATAAGCTAACACTAGGAGCAGAAGCTGGAGTACCAGGAGCAACTTTGTCAGTAGGCTCAACCAAGGGAAACTCAAAACTACCTTGAGCAGCTGCTTTAGTAGCTTCTTGTTGTTGCTTGAGAAGAGTGTCAAGAGCTGCTTGGGAATCCTGTACATCCAATGGAGTTGCATCACTAGGAGGAGTAGGAGAAACCATGGTGGAATAGGATGGAACCACAAAAATGTCATCCTCATCATCTGAATCAGAAAGACTAGAAGGAACACCAGTACTAGAAGTTGCAAACACTTGTGGTCCTGCATCATGGTTAGTTTTGAAGCGAAAATATCCTAACGAATCACTAAGATGATCAAGATCAAAATACCATTCTGGACCTTTGCCTTGGATGTTTGACTTCTCCTCAAAATACCTGAGATTAATAGTTTCAATTATCCGTTTGGCTTGAAGATTGTAGACACGATACGCCCGAGAATGAGCTGAATATCCCACAATGTATCCTTCATCAGCCTTGCCATCAAACTTCCCCAAATAGTCACTAGTATTCAGAATGGTGACTGGACACCCAAAAGGCTTCAAATGAGCAATATTTGGAACCTTGCCCGTGAGCAGCTCATATGGAGTTTTCTTGTGAGGATTGGTAATAGAAACCCTATTCAAAACATAACTTGCAGTATTAACAGCTTCTGTCCAGAACATGGTTGGAAGTTTGGAATCGGCAAGCATAGTTCTTGCTGCTTCTATTAGTGTCCGGTTCTTTCTTTCTGCCACACCATTCTGTTGAGGAGTCCGAGCAGCACTATAATCTCTTTTGATGCCCTTAGCATTGCAAAGTGTGATGAGGTCTCTATTTTTAAACTCGGTTCCATTGTCGCAACGAATACCTTTAACTTTCTTGGACAACTGATTCTCTATCAAGGTAAGAAAATCTCGAAGAATTGAGTAGGTCTCACTCTTGGCAGCCATGAAGAACACCCACGTAAACCTGCTATAACCACCAGTCACCACCAAACAGAATTGCTTGTGGTCAATGCTTCTGATGGATGTAGGACCAAATAAGTCCATGTGTAGAAGCTGCAACGGCTCAGTAATAAGACTTAAAGCAGTAATGGCCTTGAAGGATGCTTTGTGTTGTTTGCCTTTGCTACAGGCAATACAATTAATATCATTTCTAAACGTCTTGGGAGGTAAACCAGAGACCAGATTCAGATTGGCAAGTTTGTGAATGGTATTGAAATTCACATGTCCCATCCTTCGATGCCATTTAGTGGCTTCATCTTCTGAGGCTTTTGCAACCAGACATGCTAGTTGACCAGTAGGGTTGACTTCATTCAACTTGATACTATATAGATTGTGTCTTCTAGTGATTCTGAGTAAAACTTGTGAGTCATCCGGAAGCTGAAAATCTTTGGAAAGCACAAGTGCATCAGTATCAGTGAAGAGTACAAACTGCTTCTTGTCACAAATCTGAGAGACCGATATCAAGTTGAAGTGTTGAAGTGCTTCCACATAGTAGACCTGCTCAAAATTTAGATTTGGAGTCTTTATCGTTCCTTTGCCAGTGATTCTGCCTTCACCTCCACCAAAATAGACCTTGCCTCCATGAAATGGTACAAAGTTAGAGAGAAGACTTTTATTGCCAGTCATGCTCCTGGAGCAACCACTATCAACAATGCCTAGACTAGGATCCTGGTATGGAGTAACCTACAACAACAAGATAATAAAAGATGCAAAAATTAGTGTCTTAAGGGGACCCAAACCTTTTCAGATTTGAGCCTGCCTTGTGGATCATTAGAAGAATGCCAAGAAGATTGATGAGATCCACCATTGTTCCTTGGTTGCCTATGCATCATATGGGTATTATTATTTGACCAGGAACAACCTGCTGAGGGCTTAACGGCAGTTCCCAAATTTCCCAAACCAAAATACGTGTGGTCTAAAATATGCGGATAGATTGGATTAAGATTTGGAAAATAATTACTGGTTGGTTGGAATCCACTATCTCTCCAATAATCAGACGCGAAAGGAGAGGATATTCTAGAAGTATTAAACATTGGAGCACTGGGATTAAGTCTTCTAGAAGCATATGAAGCAGCTCCTGGTGAACCAGGAGCTAGAAAAGCATGATTAATAGATGCATGTGTGTCATAATAATCACAATCTTTAATTAAATGAAAGGAACTGCCACAAACAAAACATGTTTTGAAAGACCTTTTATTAGAATGAGATTGTTTCATACTGCCTACTTTATTACAAATATTTCTAGGAAAAACATTCTTCCTAGGACCCAATAAACAAGGACCAGACACACTTGACTTGACAGCAACTTTTTCTTCACACTTCCTAGCACCAGTAGCAGCATGTTCATTCGACTTGGAACTCGTAGGTCTTGACTCTTCACTTGAACCATTAGATGCAGAGTCACCGGCTTTGTCACTGAAAGTACATGAGACAAAGTCATTAGTATTAGTAGAACTTGTTGGGGACTCAAGCATCTGTGATCCATCCGAGTCATTATGCCATGAGGTGGGCATAAAAGTTCCAGTAAGAGGAGGAGGGACAGCATGCATTTCTGCTGCTAGTTTAAACCTATTGTAACTAGGTTTGCCCTCATCCTCTTTGTCGGCATCAAAGACACTTGAGAAAGATAAATCAAATACATCTTCTGAATCGATATATTTTTCAAATCCTAAGCCTCTTTTAGTTCTGCCAGACATGCTACTATCAATTAATTTTGAAAGATTTTTAGGTGCCTTTTGCCATTTGTCAAATCTCAACATTGTAGCATCTAATTTAGCTTGCATCTCCTCTTTTTCTTTGATACTTGCATCTCTTTCAGTTTCTGTATATTTAAGCATATTTGTAGTGTTTTCTAAATCAATGCCTAGTATCCTGATTTTATCCTCATACGCACGTTGTGTATCTTGTAACCACCTCTTTTGTTGTTCCAATGTGTTTAATGAAGCCTTATAGGCTTGTACCTCTAAAAAATACTTATCATTTTGATTATTTACTTCATTAAATTGGGACAACAATTTTGTGTATTTATCATGACAACCAAGAGGACAATGTTGTACCTGAGGTGAGATGCCCATAAGAGCAAACTCTTCTGCTTCTTCTGCATCAGAGAGATTCCCAGCAATCATTGCTAACACGTCAGTCGAGGATTCAGCTGATTCCAGAGTAGAAGCCTGATGATCATTCCAGTTGACCATAGAGTCAACAGATACCAATGCCTTCCTGTCATCTTTAACCTCCTGAACCTTGAAAGCGGAGTACCTGCTCTTCTCCTGATCATTCTTTCTAGGGCACTCCCTTGCAAAGTGACCCTGTTGCTGGCAGTTATAGCATCGTACCTTGCTTCTATCGAATCTTGATGGCTCCCGAGGGTTGTAATTAAATTTCCTTCCTGCTTTCTTCTCAAACTTGTGAACCCTAAGAGTAAGCATGGCCATCTGCCATTTAAGATCCATCTCATCCAGGTCAAGTTTATCGACCTGTTTGAAGTCATCAAAAGCAAGTTGTTGTTCAGCATTAACATCAGCCACAACAGAATGAAGAACAGCTTCTACCATACTACCAGACTTGGCAGCAGGATCAGGAGCAGAAGACATGGGACTAGATGCATATGACATGGGACTAGTATGCTGAATAGTATGCTGGGGGGAGACAGTATTGCTTTGGCTACTTGCATATGACATGGGACTAGATGCCATAGAGCTCACAAAGGCTGAATTAGCGGGGGTGGGAAAAGAGTCACTAGGATATCCTCTCACATGAGGTTCGAATGTTCTGAGCCTATGAAACAAATCATCAAAGGTGAGATAGTCAAGCCCACCTTTGGCTTTGAGAGAGATCACCACCTGGTTCCATGAGTAGGGTAAGGCTTTAAGAAACCTTGCATTAATGTCACCATCATCAGGTTTTGACCGAAGTTGATTCAATTGGCTCAAGATCTTCTGGAACCTATCATACCCTTGATTTAGACCTTCAGTTTCTGAGATTTTGAATTCGGTAAATTCATCTCTCAGCAGGGACCTTCGCATTTTCTTTGACTCCTCATTCCCGCCGAACCTTGCTTTTATGCCATTCCAGATCTCTCTGGCATCATCCAAATGGTAGAAGTCACCCATGTGATCTTCAGGAAGAGATTGAAGCAAAATTGTTTTTGCTTTTACCTCCTTCTGAATAGCGATGATTTCCTCATGAGATTTAGGGTCAAGATGAGTAATATTACCGTTCTTGTCTCGTCCAGTAAGCTTCCTGCTGTTTCCATTCAGAATGATCTTCCAAAGATCTTGATCAGTGTTGGTGATCCACCATTCCATCTTCATTGCCCAGTTATCATATTCACCCTTCTTCAGAAGAGGGAATTTTCCATTCGTGTTGGAGACCGTAGCCAGGATCTGCTGAGGTTGCACAATTTTTGGAGTGCTTTCTTCTCCTGTTTGAGTAGAAGTTGAGGCAGACATGATAAACAGATTGAGAGTAATAAGAGAACTTGATTCTTCTTGTATAGAGACCCTTCCAGGCTCTAATACCACTTGTTGGGTCTACTAGATGTAGATCACAAGTCAAATCACAAAGAGACTCTATACACAATATGAATGTAGAATATAAATATAATCAAGAGAAACAGAATAACTATAAAGACTTGATCCTTTCTAAGGATTTCTAATATTGATAATGACTAGAACTACGTTTTTTGAAGGTGTCTGTAACCCTTCTGCCTAAGGTTCCTTTTATACTACAAGGAAACCCTAATACATCATTAAAGAAAACGTGTAAAACTGATATGCATATCCTTTCCTAACATATCTCATGCATATCCTAACAGAATATTAAGTAAATAATAAAGTTTGACTTCGACTAGGACCAGGAGCAGGACTTGTTCCTACTACGATTAGGACCAGGAGGAACTACATACCTCCTAGTCTACCTATTACATATAACTATTACAATGGTCCTAACAAAAGCCGAAGAACTCGAGTCTAATTTATTGAAGATTACAAGACGAGTTTGAAGAAATCCCAAGACAAAGTCCAAGTATTAAGAAGATTAACAAAAGATTAAGAAGATCAAGGACTTAAGTGTGCAATTAAGAGAAAGAAGAAAGAGGGAGGAAGCTTCCTTAGCTCCTCCCTAATCCCCCTATATATAGTTTCCACCTTCATTTTGTTTAGGTTGTTGGTGGCTTGACAACCCATCCTTCCCCATTTTTCATTTTCCTGTTCTTTAATTTGATGCACCTTAATTTCATGTAATGCACCTTTAAATTTCTTTTAATTCCAAGTAAGTTTACCTTTAATTGTTATTAATCTTTACCTTATTGTTAATCTCCTTCTACCTTTCTTGTTTGATTTGTTCTTCATTTTCATTGTTAATGTTCTTGAGTTTTTTTATGATTTTGATCAAGTGGGTTTTGATTTATTTGGCTTTATTTGTTAGTTTTGATGATTTGTTTTGATTGGTTATTGTTAGTAGATGCTTTGTGGTTGTTTTGGGTTAATCTTTTGGTTTGTTTTGGTTAGATTTGATCAAATTCGTGTTTGGTTTTCATCTTACTGTTCTTATGTTTCTGCTTACTGTTCTTCCTCCCAGCATTCCGAATAGAGTAGATTTGATAGTTATTCCGGATGGTCCATTTTCTTTGTCCCCTATTCGGAATATCTGAATATTCCGAATAGATCTCCTTATTCGGAATATCTTATTATTCCGGATAGGAGTCCCTATTCGGAAAGTTAGATTATTCCGGATAGGTGTTCCATTCGGAATGTTCTGTTTATTCTGCATAACCAATTATTCCGAGTAGGATTTTCATTATTCCGCATAGCTTCAACATTCCGCATAGCAATTTTTATTCCGCATAGCTTATTATTCCGAGTAGCCTTGTTATTCCGCATGGTTTGTTTTATTCCGCATAAGCTCCATATTTCGCATAGCATTTGTATTCCGAATAGAGTTTTTTTAGTTTTTAGTTTTAAACTTTATTTTTCCCGCCTTTTTCTTTACTTGCACTTTTACTTGCTTTCCTTTTAGTTTAAGTTTAAGTTTGAGTTATTTACCTTTATTGTTTTTAATTTGCGTCATTTACTTTATTTACCTTTTAATTTCTCGTCATTTATTTCCCATCAAGTTTTAATCTTTCATTGTTTCTTCTTTTACCGTCTTTACGTTATTTTTATTTGTCTCAAGTCTTTATTTTTAATTAGATTTAGACAACGACCCTCTTTTATTTGATTCACCAAGAACAACTGAGTCACACAATTAACCAGAGATCAATTCGAAGAGATTCCGAGAAACGAACTTTCAACTAGTAAAATCTTTATATTAGAACCCTAAATCACCAAAAACCCTAATTTTGACAAAACCCTAAAAACATCATGTCTACTCCAGAAGTAACCTCCTCCTCCTCCTCAAACCACAACATCAAGATTCCCATGTTAGACCCAGACAATTTTGAGTTGTGGAAGTTTAACTTTGAGCAATATTTGCAAATCCATGACTACACTCTCTGGGAGATTACTGAATATGGAAACACATTCAATAAAGCTCAAAAGATTGTAGATGCCATTTCTACAAGAACAGCTGTTCAAGGATGCTCTAAAGTATATAGAAAAGAAAACCCTGAAGATGGTAGAGCTGTGTCTACTGAGGACATAGCAAAGAGAAGGGTTGATATGAAAACCCTAAGCATTCTGAAACTCTATTTGGGACAAGAAAATCAGCACAAATACAGAGGTTATGAGTCTGGAAAAGACCTTTGGGCAGCCCTTGAAGTTGCCTATGGTGGTAATGCTAATACTGTGGAAGAGAAAAAGAAGCAACTCTTACATGAGTATGC
Organism: Glebionis coronaria; assembly: GCA_025667525.1. Taxonomy (NCBI): domain Eukaryota; kingdom Viridiplantae; phylum Streptophyta; class Magnoliopsida; order Asterales; family Asteraceae; genus Glebionis; species Glebionis coronaria. The sequence goes on from CM046876.1 coordinate 355,503,625, forward strand.
TGTTTTTAAGGCTCAACCTAATGAGAAGCTAAGTAGTGTGAGAAGCAGACTTCTTGACATTACAAGCAAGTTGTCCTTCATGGGGACTATAATTGGTGATGTTGACATTATTGCCACTTTTCTTAAAAGCCTTGGTGATGCATGGAAGATTGAGGCAAGATCTATAATTGCCAACAACACTCACAAAAGTTCTACTTTTGATGATGTTTACAACAAACTAAGGCTGTTGGAGAATGAAACTCTTTTGGATCATGGAAGTAAGTCTACTAATGGAAACATGGCCTTCTTCCCACATAGTGAAGGTCAATTTGATCAGAAGGATTCATACATGCACCCAGTTACAGGATCAACATGTGTCAACGCTGGATCATATCCTATCAACGCCTCACATTTAGACGCTGACACATACAAAATTGACTCACCAAGAGTTAAGCCTGCTGGTATTGATCTGGATACTGTGTGTGCATACATTGCTTCATTGCCCAATGGTTCAGTGATTACATATGAGGACCTTGAGAAAATCAGTGATGAGCATTTGGAGGAGATGGATATTAAGTGGAATATGGATCTTGCAAGTATAAGAGCAAACAGATGGAATAGAAGATTCAAGAAGAAGATGACTTTTAATGCAAAGAACACTACTGGATTTGACAAAATCCAAGGTTCAGTGTTACAATTGTCATCGTATGGGGCACTTTATGAGAGAATGCAGATCTCCAAGAAGATCTGATGCTGGAAAACCCTCAAGCCAAATTGTTAAGGCTCAGGATCCTAAGGCCATGGTGGCAATGCAAGAAATTGATGGTGTTGGATGGGACTGGAGCTATTTGGCTAAGGATGAGGAAGAGGATAAAGCTTTGGTCGCTGAGATAGAAGAAGAAGAGCATGTTCAATATGCTCTCATGGCACACTCCTCATCTTCATCAGACAATGAGGTATATGATGATGCTTTTTGTAGTAAGGGTTGTCGTCTAAATACTGAAAGACTTAACAAAGAGGTTTTAAGGTTGTCAACAGATGTGAGTAATGAGAGATGCAAGTTGTCTAACTATCAACTTGCTCTTACTCAAACTGAAAAGACTGTAGCTGAGTATAAAAAAATGGAGTTTGACCTAAAAGATAAAATAAATATCTTAAAACATGACTTAAATGCTAGTACTGATATTAGAAACATCATGGAGAGGGTCAATGCTGAATTATAGGCTAAGTTAGATGAGGCTATCAAGAATAAGGATAATGTAGACCTTAAAATTCAGAGATTTGATAAGGCCTCACAAACCCTAGGAGAATGTGTTAGTAAACAAAGGGATTCTAGGGACATGACTGGGATTGGGATTAAAGAGTATGTTGGTGTTCCACCACCAGCTGGGGACTTCTATGGTGTCCAAAGAAAGGACTTATCTTGGACTGGTTTACCAGAACTCCAAGAAGAGGAATTTATTCCTCCACCGAGAGTCCTTACCCCAGTAAAAGAATATAGGCAAAAGTTGACTGATTTGGACCAATGGAAGAAAGCCAACCCTACCTTGTTTGTCAAGGGTGGCATGCTTTGTGATAGCCCAAATGAGTCTACCCCTATCAAAGTAACAAACCCAATCACTGACAAGACTGTTGACCTTGGCTCAAACGCTGTTAGAAAACCTAGCATTAAGTATGCAGAAATGTATAGAAATACTAGGTCACCAAAAAGCCAAGTTAGTGATAATGGAACAGGTTTCTTTTCTTCTAGACCTAGAGTTATGTCTAGAAAAGCCTGTTATACTTGTGGTAGCCTTTCACATTTAGCCTATAAGTGTGTCAACGCTTCCAAGGTCAATGCTGACAAAAGGTCAAACACTGTCAGACCCAAAACTTTTGTGGAGCAAAGTCTACAAGTTGTTAGACCAGCCCCATTCTTTACTAAAGGGTCTAACACTTATGGACAAAGACCTTTACCAATACATGGTCTAATAGGCAATGGGTTCCTGTAGCAAACCCTAGGTTCAACGCTGATAAGGGTAATTGCAGCGTTGACAAGACCAAATCAAACGCTGACAGAAACGTTGCCAGACCAAATAATGGTAAATATTTGCAACCACAGGGAAAGGGGTCTAAAGCTTCTTCTAGCTTGACATAGAGACCTAAGCAAGATCAAAACCCTAATTTTAATGGGATTTCTATGACCTGTAACAAATTTAATTATATTTCAAAGGTCATCACAAAACCAATTGGGGTTAACTGGGTATTCAATCCAAAAAGGGATGAACAAGGGGTTGTTATGAGGACTAAGTCTGTTCTTGTTGAACAACCAAATGAATCCAAGTCTGCTCAGGCTTGGGTTCCCAAAGAAAACTAATTCGTTTTCTTTATGTGCAGGGCATTCAAAAACAGGTAAATGATTATGGCTATTGGGATAGTGGATGCTCTAGGTACATGACTGGGAAGGAATATTATCTCACAAACTTCACTCCCATTAAGGATGGTGATAAAGTTTACTTTGGAGGCGGATATGGAACTATCACAGGCAAAGGAACTCTTCTCACCAACAACTTGCGTTTTGAAAACATGTTTCTGGTAAAAGAACTTGACTATAATCTTTTTAGTGTATCACAAGTTTGTGATAACAAAAATAAGGTTCTTTTTACTGATACTGAATGCTTGGTGTTGAGCAAGGATTTTAAAATTCCATATGAGAAATTTATTGATTATAGGACACCTAGGCATAAGGACATTTATAATGTGAATCTTAATGGTATTAGGATGAATAATAACTTGTCATGTTTTTATGCTAAAGCTTCAGTTGATGAGAGTAATCTATGGCACAGGAGACTAGGGCACATTAACTTTAAAAATATAAACAGGCTTGTGAGACTTGGCTTGGTTGATGGTTTGCCTGAAAAGGATTTCCACAATGACCATTCTTGTGTTGCATGCCATAAAGGCAAACAGCACAAGGTCTCATTTAAGTCTAAACAGGTGCACTCTAGTTCTAAACCACTTCACTTGCTGCATATGGACCTGTTTGGTCCAACTAATATAGAGAGTTTGAATGGTAAATCTGTTGTCCCTTATATTTGTGATGATTAAGCAATGAATAAAGAAAGAAAATAGATGAAGAAGAGATGGATTCCTAGAGAGAGAAAGTAGTGAGAGAAAGTAGAGAGGAGGAGAGAATTAACTTTTGGGAATATTAGATTAGAAGTGAGAAAAATGAACAACCAACCCTCCTAACATGCTAGGAGGGTAGTATATATAGTCCACCCACATGCGGGCTTTAATGGGCTATATATTGGGCCGGGCTTGTCTCTTGGACTTTAATTAGTTTAAATGCAAGCCCGTAAACCACGACTAATTAACTACCTATTACAACGTTCTAACTAATGTTACAATAATAACCTATGACCGAGCATTCTTGTTTGACTCAATATTTTGAGGCTAACAATCTCCCCCAATGTGAGGTCACACCCTTTTGATATTTGGAGATCAATGGAGATTACAAATCTCGTCATAAATGAGTCTTGAACGTGTAACAGTAGTTTTTTTCTTCATGATGTGATCTTTGAGCCTTTGTTGTTGTCTTTCGACTTTGTCTTTTAGTCTTGAGATCTTCAAATCATTCTTGACTTGTCCTTGCCATCTTGTGATCTTGTGTCTTTTATCCACATGCTCACACTATTAATTGTTGGATAAGTCTTTGGGCATGAGTATGTGGTTATGAATCTTTGACTTTGCTGAGTACACCGTGACGCCACCTTCTCGAGACAAAACATAGACACGGACTGAATGGCTTTGACATTCGTCCTAAATCGGTAGCGTTTTACCTCCGGTCAGTGAAGACCGTTATACGATATTAAATATCGTACCTGTGATTAGGTAGATTCAATTAAGAATCTCCTTGACAGGGTTTCGCGGCTGTACTAGCCGTTCTCTTTACTCGACCGTCTCAAAGCAAGACTGCGAACATAAAGAGTGAATCAATTGGATAAATATCCGCTTGATTAAAGTCGTCAATTCAAATTCCTGGAACAAGTTTGATTCATTAAGAATCTTACCATTGTTTCTTTCCAGTTGACACAAGCTTGATTCATAAGAATCTCGCAAGTTACCTACCGTAGCGCTGTTTGATGTTGACGCTAGAAAGATTTCCATTCGTCACTGTGAATATTAATAAATATCACTCTGAATGTTCTGGCAAGACCATAAAGATATTGCGTAGAAACCTGAAACGAGTTTGAATCAATTCAGAATCAAACCACTGTTGCTTTTCAGTTTTACATATGTTCAATTCATAAAGAATCTTACATATGACCTACCGCAGTGCTGTTTGATGTTAACACTGGAAGGATTTCCACTCATCATTGTAAATACTAAGTAGTATCACTCTGAGTGTTCTAGCAATATCACAAGGATATAGCGTAGGACTCTGTTGATCTTCATCCGTGTGTCCTAACGAGATTTGATTGATCTATTGGCTCTAGACTCTATTTGTGCACTTTTATTGGTCGGAGGCTGGAGCAGATGCCACCTATTCAATATCAACTATCTCGGAGTGATAAAGTCAATAGAAACCATGTTGATCTCCGTGACAATAAAACAAACTTCTTTTGAGAGAAGTCTGAGTAGCTAGGAAAGGGTTGTGCTTCACATCACTGGGGCCATGATGAGATTGTCTTCATGATGTGTTGACCCGGTTTCTGCCTAAGTTGTATGGAGGGCTTCTTTCTTTACACCCTTTATCCTTACATTTCTTTTTCATTCTTCAACCCCTTCAATGCTTACCAAGACATCATTACTAGCACCTTGTTGTGATTGTTCCAGTGCTAGCATCAGTACTTAGTCGGCATTCAGCTACGTTCACATTCAACTCCATCTTTTTCTAAGGACTTCTAATAATCTATTGGATTGTCCCTGGGAAGATCCCTCCGGTTCTGTTTGGATCATAAGACTTAAACCTAACCACCCTTTTGACACCAATAACGCCGTGAATTAAAGATGTTGTGGGTATTTGATCGTAACCATGAAAACCACTTTAAATTCTAACATAGTGTTTGAAAAATATTTAACACCTTGCTAGTTTTGTCGTTTCATAAATGCTCCCCCTTCACATGTGCATCGATAATCGAAAGTGTTTCGCACATGTAGGTAAGAGTTAAAGTGCTTGAGTCTTATAGAAGATCACATTTTAATCACATTTTCTCCCCCTATCTCTAATATATAAAATCTTTTGATATTAGAGATACCAAATTTGATTAAAATATAATTTGAAAAATAGTCTTGAAAATCTTCGGGAGAAATATGTGTTAATCTTTTGCATGAAGTTGAATTGCTCCCCCTCAAAAATTGATCCAATGGAATTGTCATTACGAGGATTTGATCCACATTAAACTTTTGAGGATAGGAGTTGTTGAACACACAATTTTTGAAAGATTTTGAATATCATTGAGAAATTCTTGAAAAAATTGTGTTCAACGCTTTTTGAAAAATCAATTTTTTTTTACGAAAAGGTTTTTCTAAAGCATAAACTTGGGTTCATAGACTTTGAATGTCTTGACGATTCCACTCAAGTGTAAGAAGATTTAACTTCTTTTGCTAAGGGTAAGAGTACAAAAGCGTACACTCCCACGTGAATTTAGATCCGGGTTGCAATCTGAAAGTGATTACAAGCCATTGTGTTGAGCTCAAAACGTTGAATGTTTTGTGACAAGCTCAACCCGAGATAGATTGCTCTACCCGTTGTTTGGAAATATTGTCCAAAACAGACAATTTCCTTTTGAAAAGATAGAAATGACATGTTTTGAAAAATATTTACAACTTTCATTCGAGCTTTATGTACACACCCGTGTCGTTGTTGAGCGACATTTCTAGGTATGTCCATATTATCGATACTGAAAGACATGTCGAGAAGAATATTTTTGGATTATCAAAGAATTTTTTAATTTTGTATTTTTCTTTTTCATTAATATTTACAGGTAGATGTTTGAAAGATGAATCAAGCAGGCTTCTTTGCCAGAACCTCCAGTTCTGTTAGAGTCAAACATCTCATACCAATTTGCCTAACTACATACGCAAACCTCTCTTTCGAAAGAGCTTTTGTAAACAAGTCAGCTAATTGGTAATCAGTTCCAACAAAGTATAATTCAACAATACCTCTTTCAACTTGTTCCTTAATGAAGTGATATCTGACATTGATGTGCTTCGTGCGGGAATGCTGAACCGGATTGCAGGAGATGGCTATGGCCGACTTTGAGTCACAGTACATAGGTACTTTATCAAAATGGAAGCCATAATCCGTGAGTTGTGTTCTCATCCAAAGAACTTGAGCACAACACGCAGATAGAGACACATACTCCACTTCGGCTGATGAAAGTGACGTGCAATCCTGCTTCTTGGAAGACCATCCCACAAGCTTGTCTTGACCTAGAAATTGTGCACCACCAGAAGTACTTTTACGTGTATCAAGACACCCCGCATGATCAGAATCTGAATAGGCAGTTAGAAAGAAACCGGTTTCCCTCGGATACCAGAGTCCCATGTGAATGGTATTCTTAAGGTACCGAAAGATCCGTTTAACCTCCTTGAGGTGCTTTTCAGTGGGTCGTGCTTGATATCGTGCACAATAGCATGTAGCATGATGTATATCAGGTCTGCTCGCTGTCAAGTACATGAGGGACCCGATCATGGAACGATATCTCGTTTGATCTATGGGTAATGCCTCCAAATCAGCATTTAGGGATGTGGTTGATAATGGTGTCCCAACGGGGTCACATGATGTCATACCATGCTTTTTGATTATCTCTTGACAATACTTAGCTTGGTTAATGAAGATACCACTTGGGGATTGGTGAACTTGAATTCCTAGAAAGAATTTTAGTTCGCCCATCATAGACATTTCAAATCTGCTATGCATTACTTTTTCAAACCATTTTGAAAGTTTTGGGTTTGTAGACCCAAAAATAATGTCATCAACATAAATTTGCACAAGCAAAATGTCATCCCCATATTTATAAGTGAACAAAGTTAGATCAATGGAACCTTTTGAGAAACCTTTGGAGACCAGAAATTTCGAGAGCTCGTCGTACCACGCCCTTGGAGCTTGCTTGAGTCCATAAAGTGCTTTGTGGAGACGATACACCTTGTCAGGATAATGAGGATTGACGAATCCTTCCGGCTGTGTGACATAGACTTCTTCCTTCAAAGGACCGTTAAGAAACGCCGTCTTTACGTCCATTTGAAAAACGATGAATCCCTTATGTGCAGCATAAGCAAGGAAAATCCTGACCGCTTCCATTCAAGCTACTGGTGCAAATGATTCTTCAAAATCAATACCCTCTTTCTGTCCATACCCTTTAGCCACAAGCCTAGATTTGTTCTTGATGATCGTGTTCTCTTCATCCATCTTGTTTTTCCATATCCATCGAAGATTTAATGGTGTTACATCGTATGGTCTGTCAACAAGTTCCCAGACTTTAAGTCTTTCAAATTGTTGAATTTCATCCGTCATCGATTCAATCCAAGCATGATCAGCCATTGCTTCTTTGATGTTTTTCGGTTCAGCAGTACTCACGGCGAGTGCGAACATACAAACATCGCCATCGATTTCAAGCTGTCATCTTGTACGAACGGACTGTGAAGGGTTTCCAATTACGTGAACCAAAGGATGATCTCGGGTCCAATGATGTGTTAAAGGATGTCGTTGATAGAAAGTATGCATATTTGACGGATCAACATGGCGAGTAGAAGACTCTCCAATTTCTTGTACCGGTGTACCGAATGGGTTGATAAATTCGTTTTCGTCAGATAATGCATTGTCTGCTTGATTTGTGTTCTCTGGAGCAATGACAGTAGTTGTGGATGTTGTAGGATCGATTGTTGAAGTGATATTCTGAGGAGGTAAATCTGCAGCAACCCGTGTTGAAGTAGATGAGGTTGTATCCATTTGTTGACGATGATCGGTATCATCATTCATATCATGAGTGACAGCGGAAGACTTCGATACAACTTGTTTCTCCCCCGTGAAATATTCATCATACATTGGTTCATATAACATTTCCAACTCTTCAATTGTCGTGTCGACTGTCATATCAGCTCTAGGAACATTTTCTGGAACCAGCGTTGAACTTGACGGTTCATTGTTGTGGTCTTGAGCTTCGAGTTCCGTGCGGTTGTGAACGAAAGTCGTTTGTCGTTGTGGATCGGGACTTAAACTGTTTTGTTCAAGTGCCATTTCTTTCAATTCATCAAATCGGATGTGAATTGTCTCGACAATAAATTTTGTTCTCTTGTTGTATACTCTATATCCCTTTGACTGAGTTGCATATCCCACAAGAATACATGCATCACCTTTCTCTTTCATCTTATCCAAATTTTCACCATCTCGAATAATGTAGCAAGTACATCCAAAAACATGAAGGTGTTTGAGTGAAGGTTTTCGATCATGAATTATGTGATATGGTGTCTTTTCATGTCTTGGGATAATTAAGGAACGGTTTTGTGTGTAGCATGCGGTTGACACGGCTTCGGCCCAAAATTATAGTGGAAGTTTTGAAGCGGATAATAATGTTCGAGCAGCTTCAACCAAAGTACGGTTTCGTCTTTTAACAACGCCGTTTTGTTCGGGTGTTCGAGCAATAGATGTTTCATGTTCAATTCCTTCGGCTTCAAAATACTTTCTCAGATTTGAATTCAAAAATTCTGTACCTTTGTCTGTACGAACCACTTTAACTTGAGCTTGAAGACCCCGTTGTATCAATTTAAGAAAGCTGATGAGAACGTCGGGTGTTTCATCCTTGGACCTCAAGAAGTGAGTCCATGTGTACCTTGAGTAATCATCGACTATTACAAGAATATATTTCTTTCCATTGATACTCTGAACACGCATGGGACCACACAGATCCATGTGAAGAAGATCTAACCGTCCTTTAGAGCTTGGTGTGGTCTTTGTTTTGAAGCTACTTCGTTTAGCTTTACAAAGTTCACAAGAAGAACAAAGATGATCTTTGATGAATTTCAAGCTTGGAAGGCCTCTCACAATATCTTTCTTGGAAAGCAAGTTAATGGTATCAAAGTTGAGATGAGAAAGACGTTGATGCCATAACCATGCCTGAGTCGTTGAAGCTTTAGCCATGAAGCAAATTGGAGTTGATGAAGTTGTGTCATGAAGTGAAATTGTGTAAAGATCAGTACCCCGTGTATCGGTAAGTAAGTCATTCCCATCATAATCACGAACAAAACATGTCTTCTTTCTGAAAGCAACTTCCAAATCCGCATCACATAATTGACCAACCGAGAAAAGATTGTGATTGAGCCCTTCGACGTAGTATACCCTTTTAATCGTGATATTCCCCTGAACCAAATCTCCATATCCTAGGATCGGTGCAAATTGATCATTTCTGAATCGGACCGTACCCAGGAACTTCTCCACGAAGTTAATTAGAAGCTTGAGATTCCCCGTCATGTGCTTCGTGCATCCAGAGTCCAGTATGAAGAGAATTATTTGTATCACCTACAGAAGAGTTAGAACACGATGGAGCATTTGCTAAATTGGATACCACAGTAGTTGTGATAGTAGAATCATTAGTGTCCTTATCAACATTTAAAGGCAAACTAACACTCGTTTTCACATTTTCTGTCCTAACTTTAGGCATCCATTTATATCCGGGAGGACATTGATTAGCAAACCACCATTTCCAAGACTTACTGGCAGACTCATATAATTCCTTAATTTTGCTTCTAGGATTCTTAGTGGTGGAGTCAGATGCATTACTTTTCTCAGTGGGGGTTGCACCAGAATGGTTCACTTTGTGTTTGGGTTTACTAGCTCTAGTAGGAATTACAACTTGCTTCTTAGTTCTAGTATCTACGCCTTTGACTTTATTTATAGCACACATAGAATGATTAGCATTAGCACACTTTCCACATTTGACACAAACAAATTTCACATTCATAGCATTCAAATCATTCACAGCATTCAAATCGTCATTACATGCGATTACAGACTTTTTATTCTTAAAAACGTTCAAATTCCTAGGGTGTTCTTCTACTTCCTGCATCTCCCCTTGATTCTTGTGTTTCCAGACCTTATCATTCACTTGAGTGCGCTTAAGCTGAGGCCGGCTAACACTAGTAGTGGAAACTATTCCCGTAGTAGAAGACACACGAATATTAGTGTTTCTAGAAGTCTGAGGCGATTGAGTAACTTTGTTTGTGGGCTTAGTGGGCATTCTATACATCCCTGGTTTAATCACATTATTGTGCTTAACGCTTGGTGCTATAGGATTCCGTATGGGTTGAGCTTGTGGTAACCTTTCCTTTCCATCCATCTTGGGGGCAAACACAGGTTTTGCAAACGAGGAATTAGATAAAGCAGATGGTTTTCCCAGGATAGAGGATCTATTCTCTTTAGAGGCATTGGTTTGTCTAACAACATTTTTCTTAATGCTAGGTTCCACAATTTTCCCACCCATTTTAGCAATGAGTTTCTGCAACTCTGCTATCGCTCTGTCCCTGTCTTGTAACTGAGCTTTCAACCCTATAATTTCCAAATTCTGTTCATTCATTTCTCGAAATGTTTGGGAAAGTTTTTCTTGCAATTTATTATCGTGTGGAAAAGTACCAACATCTTTTTACAAAGCAAGTTCAAGTGAATGACAATGTTTTTGAGGGAAATTATTTTTGTGTTGAAGTAACTCAAAAGCCTTTTTGTCAACATTTTCTTTAAGTTTCGAAAGCTCAATTTCAAGACGTTCACATTCTTTGCTTTTATCAAGATATTGGCATGCAACTTCAGAATATTCATCAATATCAGCACAAGATGTAAAATAAGCACACATAACATCGTTAGAAACACATTCTTGCAATAGTAAATCATATTCATCTGAAAAATCAGTCTTCTCCATTTGAAGATCTTCAATGTGTTTCTCAAGAGATTCAACATATTTTAAATCATCATACATTTCAGTCCGAATGAACTCCTCAAGTTGAAGAACAGTTTCTTTAATCAACGCCGTGTTAGGAATTAAGAGTTCTTTCACAAGCAAGGTAATATCTTAAGGAATCGGACGTGTCCACTCAGCATTTTCACGTTTTGCCCAGTCTCTTTCAACAATAGATTTAACATTATCTATGTGGTGTTTAAGAATACCTAATGTTTTCCTACTCTTGCTTTTAGATTCATCTAGAGGGAGGTAGTTTATGTATTTGTAAATATTAGATTTCTTAGGGGCAAATGCTTTCTTCCATTGAATTCTCTTTTGTTTGCATTCTAAGAACACTTCCTCACGAGTTTTCTAAGTTTGTTTGTTGAACAGGCCATAAAGACTATTCTCATAAGCATAATTATAAGGTTTCACAAACTCCTTATTAACAAGTGGTTGACTATCAGCATCCCAAAGGGCAGTCTCTTCACTATTGGCACTAACAGGCATGCAGTCAATATCTGTCTTTTCAGTCTCATCAAGATAAAGATGTGGGTTCGCAGCTTGAGCTTTGGCAAGGTACTCAGGACTTGCAAATCTAGCTTGACCCTTAAACATCGAAGGAGGTGCCAGCATTCTCACAGATAGAATAGAGTCATGCGTTTTATAAACAACGTTCTTCAAAAATTCGACTTGTGCTTCTAATTTCGTTACCTTTTCAGTTTCTTTATCATATCTACTTTTGAAGTCTTGTTTTAACGCATCTACCTCTTGTTTCTTATCCTCAAGAATTTTAGCAGAATCAGTAGTGGTCATAGAGAGCTTTTGTTCAAGTTCATGAACTTTGGTGTTGGCAAGGTACGTTTTTTGGCGTTCATCCATTAAGAAAACATTATATCGACGCTTCTCTTTTGCTAATAACTCAAGAGTTGTATTATATTTGTTTTCAAAATCGTCCTTTTGACTTTTTAACTCACTTCCCTTGTACCCCTCAAGCTCTTTGGTTTTCTGAAGGAGCTCATCTCTATAGGTTTCAGTCATCTCAGTAGATTTGATAAGAGCATCTTTGCATTCTTCAAAGCTTTGAGTGAGCGTAGCGTTTGCCTTCTTTAATTGCTTTTGACTCTTTTTATTTTCAGTGACATCTTTTTGTAAAGTAGCAATTAAATTAGCAAGCGCAATACGTTCCTCTTCATCATATTCATTTGCATGTTGATCATCCTCAGACTCATTATTGCACATGTCTGATGAATCGGGTGTGGTATTGCTATCAACCGTTTCCATCATACATGTGTCATTAATGGCATTGGGTAGATCACTATGCTCAGGAATATCACCAAACACATTATATTCATCAGTAGTGTGTACCTTATCGAGTGGCTCAGTGTCAAAGATAGGGCCATTGTCATCTTCAGTGACTTTAAGAACTTCTTCAACCTTTGCCATGTACGAGTAATGTGCATCGAGCTCTTGATCAGAATCTTCATCATCAGTATCATCAAGCATTGCTCCTTCCTCAACTGACAATTTAACCCCTGCTTCCATTTTCTTGCATAACAACATCTTTTCCTTGTGATAGCTGGAGTCTCTAACCCTTTTCGGCTTCCTGCATTCCTTTGCCATATGCCCATAACATTGGCAATTAAAACATTGAATCCCACTCTGCTGAACCACTTGACTTCCAACCGTTTCCCTATTCCCAATAGCAGCAGCAATCCTCTGAGTATCATACTTGGCAGTTTGACGATCATACCTTGCAGAACCCTCAACATGCGTTGGATTATGTCGATCATACCTAGAAGGACTTTCACCATGTCGACGTGTGTCATACCTTGGAGGACTCTCAACATATCGGTTCTTGGTGTTAGATGATGTGCGAAGATTGTTGTTGGTGGGTTTGTAGATTTTCTTGTAAGTCTTCATTATGAAAGCAATTTGTTGTTTCATCTCTCGATTCTTTTGAGCTTGGTCTTCATCACTATCTTCTTCAGATGATGACTCAGATGGTGGTGATGGTGCTCTTGGCACTTTACCTCGGGATCTTGTGGATGATGAAGACATAGATTGTGACAACCCGTCAATTTCAGGTCGTTATTTTAATCTCGACTATTACGTATTACGTGTTTACTTTAATGAGAATTTTAATTTATCGACTAACCGAGAAGGTTATGACTTGAAACTAGCGTAAGAATGTCGATTAGACGAAAACCGACAAGGAATATGTTAGGTATCGATATTATATTCTCAAATAATCATGAAAATGATTTTTATTATATTTAATCGTTATTTCTCGTGTTTTACGTTTTAACGAATGACGATAACTATTAGTGATCGCGATACCGACGGATGCCCAAAAATTTACGTTTTATTATCGATTGTCTCGATATTGAATATTTTCGACGTTTTCAATTTAATTGCGTTTAAGTCGTGTCGAAGCTTTATTATTATTTTTATGAAGCGTTTTAACTTTCGAAAAGTATTTTTTACGAAACCCGAGCCCCGTAAATATTTTTAAAATTTACAATTTACATTTTCTACCTTGTAAACTATTTACTTGCATTTTTGTACCAAAACTATGCCTAAATGACAAAAACTACCCTACCCTTGGACTATAAATACTTTTTCCACTAGAAAACTTACATTAAAAATTCATTTAACAAAATTTTTGTCCACTCTCTCTCTTGTTCTTCCCTTGACCGTCCACCATCAACACACCAAATCCATTGATTTTTGATTTTCTAGCTTGAATCTTCAAAAACTAAAGCAAGACCCATCTTGGAAATTTCATAAGCTTTCTATTGGTATAATTTTCTTCTACATGCATTCACTAAAATTTTACTTTCAATTTTTGGTGAAGAACTTGATGTTTGATCCATTTTTGTGTTTATATATGGTGTTAATAATATAATATTCATAGTGGGTTATGGTTGCATGTAAGATTTTTGATGGTTTAATTTTTGTGAGATTAAATTTGAGGGTGTTATGAGTTAATTAGATGTGTTATTATGATATTAGGATCATATTAGGACTATAGGAATTGTTGGAATGGGTCGAAAAATTGTTTTGGTATGATTTTTAGAATGTCTATTTTAGGCAGTAACTTTAAGGCCGTTTTTGAAATTGTTACTGTGGTAAACTTGGTAAACCAATAAGATAGGGTCGTAGAGAATTTCGTTAGCTTCGATTTGAGCTAAAGTAGAGCTTCTAACTCATTACGAGCGAAAAGTTATGCTACTTTTAGTATTTGTGTACCGGGAGACGGGTATCGGCACAATCCGAAAATTGTTGTCGATATTTGGAACGAATCTCGGGGACTATAAAATGAGTTTTAAAAATGTTCAAGGGCTGTTGTAAGTTGATAAACCTCAGGTTATGAGTCTATTTTCAAACCCGAGTGTCGGTTTTGCAAACGGAAATGTTTAGATAAGTCAAAATGGTTTTTACAAGTCAAAGGCGTAAAACTGTCCGGTTTTTGTAACACGAAGGTGTGTCGGGCAGAAGGTCTTAGAAGTAATATTTTTGAATGAAATTTAAACTGAGTCTTATTCATATTATGTGTGAGTTTGTCACCAAGTTTCGTCGGAATCGGACATGTCTAGATAGGTTAGATTGGTGTGTACATTTGGAGTGTACATGCTGAGTGGTATTTTGGACACGTACTTCAATACTTGTATGGCGTGAGTTGAGTATTCACTATTGGACATGGTGACTTACTCAAGTGTTAAGTCATTATATAAATGACTTAGCTTCTGGTCCGAGGGAAGTAAAATGATGGTTTGACTTGCGTTGACTTGGCGTCTTATGACGGGTCAAGGTCGAGGGTGTAAGTGTCTAAAAGAATAAGTGTTAAATAAAAGGGTATAGAAGTACACTTACATTGTTGTTGTTTTTCGGGATTTTTCATGGTCATTTGAAATTGACTTTTGTATTATTTAAGTATTATAAATATACTTGAGTCGTTTATTAACGAACGCGTCTTAATTGGTAGGTTGCGGTTCTTCGTGTATAACGGGCATCACAAATCGTCCGCGATCGTCACGTCACTACTATCGTACCAAGGTGAGTCTATAGCCTCGCTTTACATGTTTACTTGTTTTATAAAACCCGCGAGGGGGATAACATGCTTGTTTTATTAAAATAAAAGGGGTACGACGAGAAGTTGTGGAAACCCTTATTATTGGAAAAACATTTAGTAGCAAATGAAGGGTACAAACGAGAAGTTGTGGTAAACCCTCTTTCTTTAAAATTGAAACACAAAGGACCCCGATTGTATGCTTAGATGAAAGTTGTTATACAAGTTTGTTTAGCCTTAAAGACCCATGAATCGTGAATTGTTAATCGAAAGGAACGCTAATACTATGGATAGATCTATCGGGGTGACGCCCAGTCCGGTCGCGACTAGCTATCGCGTGGTGTTGTGATGCACCAGTAATGAAACATCGGATGCAATTGTATAAGAGAAATATACGCACTTGGCTAGGTGTGTTGGGCTGAAATAATATATGTTAACGTTCAATTTCACGAGACTTATGAAATAACAACGATAATTATGTCTGATCCACATGATTGTCAACAACGGAAGGTTATTCAGAATACTTGTGTTCATTTATTTAATTTAAACTCTATAGATTCACTCAACATTTTTGTTGACTTTATAGCATGTCTTATCTCAGGTCCATGAAGAAGGCACTCAGGGAAGGCGGTTTCATGCAGCTTGCTAAATTAAAATGTTTTGGCCCGCTTTTATAAACTATGTTCATTCAAAGAAACTTTTATTATTTGGTTGGTTGTGTAAACTAAAACTATTTGGAACCATGTGTGAACTGTTTTTATTTTAAACAAATGAATGGATGTATGTTTTGTTAAAACGACTCATTTTGAGGCGTTTCTTCTATGATATTGAGGTTGAACCATGATAGT
This sequence comes from Glebionis coronaria, assembly GCA_025667525.1. NCBI lineage: Eukaryota > Viridiplantae > Streptophyta > Magnoliopsida > Asterales > Asteraceae > Glebionis > Glebionis coronaria. Next base: position 355,519,437 of record CM046876.1, read on the forward strand.
AACACCCAATGACCCTTCCGCTGCTATGACCCCGAAATTGGGGGTGTTACAGATTGGCATCAGAGCTCAAGTTATAGAGAACGAAAAGATTTTCCAAAAATAAATTTTGAAATCTTTTTAACTATAACATCTGCAAGCGAAACCTCCGAGTTGCCAATGGACGAGAATAAGAAAGTATATATATGTTATACATATTTAATTATTATTTATGCTTAAAGCATAATGGATTACATTTATTTATTTATAAATGTCTATTATTTGATTATTATAACACTAATACGTGATTTACAAACGACGTTGATTGTCACAATAGAAATCCTGTCCTTTGACTCATTCCTCGTGAATCTTCGTTCCTTGTCTAAATTCTATCCTTCGTTCTATCATCCATTCTTGTTTCTTTTCATCTATCTATTCTTATTTCATGTTATTCATGTTTTGTTATCACAAGCGTTGAATGAATACTCATTTTGATGTGAATTGTTGTAACAGGATCATGCCGCCAAAACAGTTGACTGAGACTCAGTTACGTGCTATAGTAGCTGATCAATTTCAGATATCTATGAATGCATTTATGGCTAACTTGAATAATGAAGCTGGAGGATCTGGCGGATCCGGTGGAGCTGGTGGATTCCGGTGGAGCTGGTGGATCTGGTGGAGCTGGCGACACTGGAGCTGGCAACATTGGAGCTGGCAATACTGGGAGCTGGCAACACTGGAGCTGGCAACACTGGAGCTGGTGATACTGGAGCTGGCGCTACTGGAGCTGGTAATGCGGGAGCTGGCAATGCTGGTGCTGGAACTGGTGATGCTGATAGAACCAGTGATTCCTGAAAACAAGAAGTGCAATTATACCTCGTTCATGAAATGCAAACCTCCAACTTTTAAGGGTACTGAAGGCGCTGTTGGGTTAATGCAATGGTTTGAGAAATTAGAATCCGTGTTTCGATTTAGTGGAAGTGAGAAGGAGATAAAGTGATGTTTGCCTCTGCTACTCTTCAAGGGCGAGCATTAACTTGGTGGAATGGAAGAACGGCATCATTGGGTATGGATGCTGCGTATGCTACACCTTGGGTTGAGGTAAGAAGATGGGATGACTGAGGAATTCTGTCCAAGGAGTGTTATTCAGAGGTTAGAACAAGAACTATACCAGCTGAGACTGAAGGGTACTGACATCGATGGATACACCAACAGATTCCATGAACTTGCTCTACTTTGTCCAAACAAAGTTAACCCTGAATACTTGAAGGTAGAGCAGTATATTCGAGGCTTACCGACCAACATCCGTGGTGATGTGACCTCATCTAAACCTGCCAATATTGATGAAGCTGTTCGTATGGCCTACCAACTAATGGGTCAAATCATCCAAGACAAGGCTGATGGTGTTTCTGAAGGCAACAAAAGAAGAGCTGAACATGACAGTGATGATCGTGGTGATAACCGTCAATCTCACAACAAGAAATCAAAACCGAAGGAGGGGTAACCGCTAATGCGATGACTGAAGCTGCAACTGCTGATAAGGGAACCAGATGTCAACGATGCAAGAAGTCCCATACTGGTGAATGTGCTAAGTGCGGAAAGTGCAACAAGTTAGGTCACAAGACTGAAGACTGTTGGGGACCAGGAAAGAAGGGAGTGACGTGTTATAACTTGCCAAGGTAAAGGTCACATGAGGAACCAATGCCCTCAACCTCCGAAGAATGCACGTGTGGAGATAACCAAGGAAAAGCTTATCAGTTGGGAGAAGCCGAAGCGAAGCAAAACCCAAAAGTTGTCACTGGTACGTTTTTACTGAACAACCGTTATGCTACAAGCTTTATTTGATTCTGGTGCAGACAAAAGCTTTGTGTCTACAAGTTTTAGTACCTTAATTGATATCAAAACCGGTCGAATTAGACGCAAGTTATGAGGTAGAACTAGCTGATGGTAAATTAGTGAGAACCAATCGTGCGCTCCTAGGATGTTCTCTTAATCTCTTGAACCGTATTTTTAAGATAGACTTGATGATTGTTGAATTGGGAAGTTTTGATATTATTATCGGAATGGATTGGTTATCCAAGTATAACGCGTCTATCTTGTGTGGAGAAAAGAAAGTTAGGATTCCTTTAGACGACAAGACCATGGTTATCGAAGGTGATCAACGTAATTCACGACTGAAAATCGTTTTCGTGCATTAAGGCTCGTAAGTATATCGAAAGAGGCTGTGAGTTATTCCATAGCTAAAGTAGTGGAGAAAGAATCGAAGGAGAAACGTGCTGAAGATGTACCTGTTATCCGTGACTTTCCTGAAGTGTTTCCGGAAGATTTGCCTGGACTTCCTCCCCCAAGGCAAGTAGAATTCCAAATTGACCTAATTCTGGGCTGCTGCACCCGTGGCTCGTGCGCCATATCGTTTAGCCCCATCCGAGCTGAAGGAAGGAGTTATCTGTGCAATTACAAGAGCTATCTGATAAGGGTTTTATACGACCGAGTTCGTCACCTTGGGGAGCTCCTGTCTTATTCGTTAAGAAGAAAGATGGTTCGTTTCGTATGTGTATTGATTACCGAGAGTTGAATAAGCTAACGATCAAGAATCGTTATCCGCTTCCAAGAATTGATGATTTATTCGATCAACTTCAAGGTTCTCGTGTTTTCTCCAAGATTGATCTTCGTTCTGGTTACCATCAACTTCGCATACGTGAGGAAGATATTCCTATTACGGCGTTTAGAACTCGTTATGGTCATTATGAGTTTCTGGTTATGCCTTTTGGTTTGACTAATGCACCTGCTGTATTCATGGATTTAATGAATCGCATTTGTAAGCCGTATCTTGATAAATTCGTGATCGTTTTCATAGATGATATTCTAAACTACTCCAAGAGCAATGAAGAGCATGCCGAACACTTAAGGATTATCTTGAACTTGTTGAAGAACGAAAAGTTATACGCTAAGTTCTCAAAGTGTGATTTTTGGCTTAATTCTGTACAATTTCTCGGACACGTGGTCGATAAAAGTGGAGTACATGTTGATCCTGCAAAGATCGAAGCCATCAAGAATTGGAGTGCTCCGACTACTCCAACTGAAGTGCGACAATTTCTAGGTTTGGCTGGTTATTACCGAAGGTTTATTGAAGGATTCTCTTTGATATCGAAACCATTAACGAAGCTGACTCAGAAGAATAAACCGTATGTGTGGGGCGATGATGAAGAAGAAGCTTTCCAAACCCTGAAGATGAAACTCTGTAGTGCGCCGATTTTATCGTTACCTGAAGGAAGTGAAGATTTTGTTGTTTATTGCGATGCATCTCTTAGAGGATATGGTGTTGTTCTCATGCAAACGTGAAAAGGTGATCGCATATGCCTCTAGACAATTAAGGAAGAATGAGGAGAACTACACTACCCATGACTTGGAATTGGGCGCTGTGGTTTTTGCTCTGCGACTTTGGAGACATTATCTGTATGGTACGAAGTGTACAGTATTCACTGATCATAAAAGCCTACAATACATATTGGATCAAAAGGAGCTGAATATGAGGCAACGTCGATGGGTTGAACTCTTAAGTGATTACGACTGCGAAATTCGTTATCATCCAGGAAAGGCGAACGTGGTAGCTGACGCGTTAAGTCGAAAGGAAAGGGAGAAACCGATTCGAGTGCGTGCTTTGGTGGTGACAGTTCATAATAACTTACCTGAGCAGATTCGGAACGCACAAGTCGAAGCGTGCAAGAAGGAAAATATTGCTGCCGAAAGATTTAGAGGAGACGGTGAAACATTTGAGACGCGAGCCGATGGTATCAAATGTTTGAGAGGTCGAATTTGGTTACCATTCTTCGGTGGACTGAGAGACTTGATTATGTTAGAATCTCATAAGTCCAAGTATTCTATTCATCCTGGATCGGACAAAATGTACCAAGACTTGAAAAAGTTATACTGGTGGCCGAATATGAAAGCTGATATTGCAACATACGTCGCGAAATGCTTAACATGTGCAAAAGTGAAAGCTGAATATCAGAAGCCGTCAGGATTACTTGTCCAACCTGAAATTCCAGTCTGGAAATGGGAGCGAATTACGATGGACTTCATCACAAAACTCCCAAGGACACCGTCTGGGTTTGATGCGATTTGGGTTATAGTCGATCGTTTAACTAAATCCGCTCATTTTATTCCAATCAACGAGAGGTTTGGTTTGGAGAAACTCGCCGATATTTATCTGAAGGAAATCGTGTGCAAGCATGGTGTTCCTATTTCAATCATTTCCGATAGAGATAGTCGTTTTGCTTCTGGATTTTGGAGATCACTTCAAAAGTCGTTAGGAACCAATTTGGATATGAGCACAGCCTATCATCCGCAAACTGATGGGCAAAGCGAAAGAACAATCCAAACTTTGGAGGATATGCTACGTGCTTGTGTGATAGACTTTGGAAGTAGCTGGGATAAGCACTTACATTTGGCCGAATTCTCGTACAATAACAGTTATCACGCGAGTATTAAAGCTGCACCTTTTGAAGCACTGTATGGGAGAAAATGTAGATCACCCGTTAGCTGGAGTGAGGTTGGTGATGCCCAACTCACTGGACCAGATTTGATTAGGGAGACGACGGATATGATTGTGCAAATCAAGAATAGGTTGTTGTCTGCTCGAAGCCGACAGAAGAGTTATGCGGATGTGAGAAGAAAACCATTGGAGTTTAACGTGGGAGATAAGGTTATGCTAAAGGTATCACCATGGAAAGGTGTTGTACGATTTGGAAAACGTGGGAAGTTAAGTCCTCGTTATATCGGACCATTCAAGGTTACATCTAGAGTAGGACCCGTGGCATACCAACTTGAACTACCACAAGAACTGTATGGGATTCATAACACTTTTCACGTGTCGAATCTGAAGAAGTGTTTATCCGATGAAGAACTCATTATACCGTTAGACGAGGTTAAGGTTGATAAAAAGCTGCACTTTATTGAAGAACCGGTCGAGATCATGGATCGTGAGGTCAAGCAACTGAAGCAAAGCCGAATACCTATCGTCAAAGTTCGATGGAACTCTCGGAGAGGACCGGAGTTTACTTGGGAACGAGAAGACCAAATGTGGAAGAATTACCCTCATCTCTTTGATTTCAACAAGCGATCGGGCAAGAACGCAAGTTGATCTTCGAGGGCGAAGATCCTAATTTGGTGGGGATGATGTGACAACCCGTCAATTTCAGGTCGTTATTTTAATCTCGACTATTACGTATTACGTGTTTACTTTAATGAGAATTTTAATTTATCGACTAACCGAGAAGGTTATGACTTGAAACTAGCGTAAGAATGTCGATTAGACGAAAACCGACAAGGAATATGTTAGGTATCGATATTATATTCTCAAATAATCATGAAAATGATTTTTATTATATTTAATCGTTATTTCTCGTGTTTTACGTTTTAACGAATGACGATAACTATTAGTGATTGCGATACCGACGGATGCCCAAAAATTTACGTTTTATTATCGATTGTCTCGATATTGAATATTTTCGACGTTTTCAATTTAATTGCGTTTAAGTCGTGTTGAAGCTTTATTATTATTTTTATGAAGCGTTTTAACTTTCGAAAAGTATTTTTTACGAAACCCGAGCCCCGTAAATATTTTTAAAATTTACAATTTACATTTTCTACCTTGTAAACTATTTACTTTCATTTTTGTACCAAAACTATGCCTAAATGACAAAAACTACCCTACCCTTGGACTATAAATACTTTTTCCACTAGCAAACTTACATTAAAAATTCATTTAACAAAATTTTTGTCCACTCTCTCTCTTGTTCTTCCCTTGACCGTCCACCATCAACACACCAAATCCATTGATTTTTGATTTTCTAGCTTGAATCTTCAAAAACTAAAGCAAGACCCATCTTGGAAATTTTATAAGCTTTCTATTGGTATAATTTTCTTCTACATGCATTCACTAAAATTTTACTTTCAATTTTTGGTGAAGAACTTGATGTTTGATCCATTTTTGTGTTTATATATGGTGTTAATAATATAATATTCATAGTGGGTTATGGTTGCATGTAAGATTTTTGATGGTTTAATTTTTGTGAGATTAAATTTGAGGGTGTTATGAGTTATTAGATGTGTTATTATGATATTAGGATCATATTAGGACTATAGGAATTGTTGGAATGGGTCGAAAAATTGTTTTGGTATGATTTTTAGAATGTCTATTTTAGGCAGTAACTTTAAGGCCGTTTTTGAAATTGTTACTGTGGTAAACTTGGTAAACTAATAAGATAGGGTCGTAGAGAATTTCGTTAGCTTCGATTTGAGCTAAAGTAGAGCTTCTAACTCATTACGAGCGAAAAGTTATGCTACTTTTAGTATTTGTGTACCGGGAGACGGGTATCGGCACAATCCGAAAATTGTTGTCGATATTTGGAACGAATCTCGGGGACTATAAAATGAGTTTTAAAAATGTTCAAGGGCTGTTGTAAGTTGATAAACCTCAGGTTATGAGTCTATTTTCAAACCCGAGTGTCGGTTTTGCAAACGGAAATGTTTAGATAAGTCAAAATGGTTTTACAAGTCAAAGGCGTAAAACTGTCCGGTTTTTGTAACACGAAGGTGTGTCGGGCAGAAGGTCTTAGAAGTAATATTTTTGAATGAAATTTAAACTGAGTCTTATTCATATTATGTGTGAGTTTTTCACCAAGTTTCGTCGAAATCGGACATGTCTAGATAGGTTAGATTGGTGTGTACATTTGGAGTGTACATGCTGAGTGGTATTTTGGACACGTAGTTCAATACTTGTATGGCGTGAGTTGAGTATTCACTATTGGACATGGTGACTTACTCAAGTGTTAAGTCATTATATAAATGACTTAGCTTCTGGTCCGAGGGAAGTAAAATGATGGTTTGACTTGCGTTGACTTGGCGTCTTATGACGGGTCAAGGTCGAGGGTGTAAGTGTCTAAGAGAATAAGTGTTAAATAAAAGGGTATTGAAGTACACTTACATTATTGTTGTTTTTCGGGATTTTCATGGTCATTTGAAATTGACTTTTGTATTATTTAAGTATTATATATATACTTGAGTCGTTTATTAACGAACGCGCCTTAATTGGTAGGTTGCGGTCTTCGTGTATAACGGGCATCACAAATCGTCGGCGATCGTCACGTCACTACTATCGTACCAAGGTGAGTCTATAGCCTCGCTTTACATGTTTACTTGTTTTATAAAACCCGCGAGGGGGATAACATGCTTGTTTTATTAAAATAAAAGGGGTACGACGAGAAGTTGTGGAAACCCTTATTATTGGAAAAACATTTAGTAGCAAATGAAGGGTACAACGAGAAGTTGTGGTAAACCCTCTTTCTTTAAAATTGAACACAAAGGACCCGATTGTATGCTTAGATGAAAGTTGTTATACAAGTTTGTTTAGCCTTAAAAGACCCATGAATCGTGAATTGTTAATCGAAAGGAACGCTAATACTATGGATAGATCTATCGGGGTGACGCCCAGTCCGGTCGCGACTAGCTATCGCGTGGTGTTGTGATGCACCAGTAATGAAACATCGGATGCAATTGTATAAGAGAAATATACGCACTTGGCTAGGTGTGTTGGGCTGAAATAATATATGTTAACGTTCAATTTCACGAGACTTATGAAATAACAACGATAATTATGTCTGATCCACATGATTGTCAACAACGGAAGGTTTATTCAGAATACTTGTGTTCATTTATTTAATTTAAACTCTATAGATTCACTCAACATTTTTGTTGACTTTATAGCATGTCTTATCTCAGGTCCATGAAGAAGGCACTCAGGGAAGGCGGTTTCATGCAGCTTGCTAAATTAAAATATTTTGGCCCGCTTTTATAAACTATGTTCATTCAAAGAAACTTTTATTATTTGGTTGGTTGTGTAAACTTAAAACTATTTGGGACCATGTGTGAACTGTTTTATTTTAAACAAATGAATGGATGTATGTTTTGTTAAAACGACTCATTTTGAGGCGTTTTCTATGATATTGAGGTTGAACCATGATAGTAACACCCAATGACCCTTCCGTTGCTATGACCCGAAATTGGGGGTGTTACATAGATGATGTGGAAGATCGTGGTGAAGATGATGTAGTGGAATATGACTTAGGAGCACGAGAGTTATGACCTTGAACATGTTGAGTTGTAGTCACTAAAGCAAGTGGATTAGCCGTCTTGGCAATACGTTTAGCTCGAATCTCATTTGCTTCATTCTGAAATTGCTTCAAGATATCAAAGAGTCGATGATATGAGACCTCGTCTAACTTTTCTTGTTGTTTCACCAAAGTGACGAACCGTGTCCACTCGGGTTGAAGTTGTTGAAGAAATTGAACATTGACTTGCATGGTGGAGACTTTCAGATTATTTCTTGTCATGTCATTCATCATCTTATAAAACCTGGAGTAGTAAGAGTCAATTGATTCTCCATCCCTTGAAGTAAACTTGCCAAAATTCCAAAACAAGTTTGTTTTGACATCTGGTTTGTTGAGTGATTCTCTTTGTTGCAAGCGTTCAATAGCAGTCCACATTTCATGTGCTGTAGGGCATGCATCAACCGTGGAATAAATGTCATCTCCAATCCCACTTATAACCATATAGATGGCTTCCTTCTCCGCATCATGCCAAGCATAATTTTCAGGTGTGAGATCAGCTCTTGTTTCATCACGTTCACTTGCAGGTATTGGATCAGTAGTATCTGTGGCTGCTCTTGGAGGAATTAAGATCTTCTTAAATATATATGGTCCATGAGTAATACATTTCCTCAAGGCATCACCATTAGGTCTTGTATCAAGATATCGTATGAAACGTTATTGCCATTGAGCATACCGACCAGACACAAGCATTGGTGGTCTCTCTTTGTTACCCGCCACCATTATGTTGTTGTTCGTCACACGATATTCGGCAGTAGAATCCATCTCAATATTCTATGAAATGATGAAGTGAATATAGATCTTAAGTAGATTTGTTGTGATTGTTGTTGTGGTTTAAATTCCGAAAATTGCAATTTTTCTCCAGTCCGACAATAAATTCTCCAGTCCGACAAAAACGGTAGACCAAAAAATTTTCTATCGCCAAATTTGAAATTGAGCTAGAAATGTCCAAAACTAGTCTAGATGGTGGCTAAGTCTAAAAAATACTCAAACAAAATTTAGCAAAACACATCATCGGAATGTCGTCGGAATCACTTATCGGAATGTCCCCTAATCAGAATACAATCGGAATGATGTCGGAATGTCCTAATCAGAATAACCAAATCGGAATCTCCTAATCGGAATGTTAGCGGAATGTCCTAATCAGAATGCAATCGGAATCCTTGTCGGAATGATGTCGGAAAGAACCTTGTCGGAATACCAAATCGGAATACCTTGTCGGAATGATGTCGAAAAGACCTTGTCGGAATGTCAAATCGGAATGCAATCGGAATATTTTTAGTCCAGTCGGAATGATGATCGGAAAAGCTGGTCGGAATGTGTAAACCCTTTTCCGATGCGACTGATCGGAATCTCTAATCCCTTTTCCGATTGCACTGATCGGAATAATAGCACTGTTACGAGATTTTAAGGTAAAAAATGATATTTTCGACAAGAAATCCGTGATTTGAACCAACCAAATGCGACCAAATCCCTACCACAGCTATGTAGAAGATTTATATCAAGATTTAGAGCATAGAAGACACAAAAAAATCTTGAATTCGAGATGATTATAAGAGAAAATCACACGAACCAAGTAAAATGAACAACGAATCACAAAAACTACCCCATGGCGATTGATACCAAATGTTGTCTCTTATATTTGTGATGATTAAGCAATGAAGAAAGAAAGAAAATAGATGAAGAAGAGATGGATTCCTAGAGAGAGAAAGTAGTGAGAGAAAGTAGAGAGGAGGAGAGGATTAACCTTTGGGAATATTAGATTAGAAGTGAGAAAAATGAACAACCAACCCTCCTAACATGCTAGGAGGGTAGTATATATAGTCCACCCACATGCGGGCTTTAATGGGCTATATATTGGGCCGGGCTTGTCTCTTGTACTTTAATTAGTTTAAATCCAAGCCCGTAAACCACGACTAATTAACTACCTATTACAACGTTCTAACTAATGTTACAATAATAACCTATGACCGAGCATTCTTGTTTGACTCAATATTTTGAGGCTAACAAACTCTTACTGCTTTGTCATTACTGATTATTTTTCTTGGTTTACTTGGACTTTCTTTTTAGCCATGAAAAGTGACACTGCTGATACTTTAATTAACTTTATTAACCAAATTGAAAAGAAAACTGGTTATGAGGTTAAGATGATTAGAAGTGATAATGGTGGTGAGTTTAGAAATAAACTGTTGGATGATTTTTGTGCCAAGAAAGGGATTACTAGACAGTTTAGTGTTGCCAGAACCCCACAGCAAAATGGGGTTGCTGAGAGAAAGAATAGAACCCTAATTGAAGCAGCCAGGACTATGTTGGCTGATGCTCACTTTCCCATTGCTTTTTGGGCTGAGGCTGTGAATACAGCTTGTTATGTTCAGAATAGAGCATTAGTCAACAAGATACATAACAAAACACTATGAGTTACTTTGGGGAAGGAAACCTAATATTGGTTTTCTTAAACCTTTTGGTTGTCATGTAGTTGTACTAGATACTAGTGATGCCTTAGGTAAATTTAGTGCTAAAGGTGATGAAGGCTATTTCATGGGTTATTCAGTGCAGAGTAAAGGATATAGGGTTTAACTTAAGAAGGAAAAACGTATACTTGAAAAAGTACATGTTATGTTTTTAGAGAGTAAAACTAGTTATCCTGAAAGTGGTCCAATTTGGTTGTTTGACTTGGAACCTCTATCTAGGACTTTGAATTATATGCCTGTTACTAATCCAGACATTATGAAGGTAACTTCAAATGTTGTGAAAGAACTAGTTGTTGATGTTTCAGGTACACAGGTTAATAAAGAGGTTGGATCACAAGCAGACAAGTCATCTCCCATACTTGAGTATGTCACTATTCCCATATGGACAAATGCTTTTGCTGCTGCTGCTGCTGCTGGAAAGGAAAATGGTGGTCCCCAAGTATCACCAGTTAACAACATGCATGGTCTTTCAGGCGCTGACAAAGGAAAATCTGGCGCTGACAAGACAAATTCAGGCGTTGATGGCTCAAACGTTGACAACACCATTTCAGGCGTTGATGGATCCAACGCTGACAACCTTGGTTCAGGCGTTGACAACTCTTTTGACCATATTTTCTCTTCCAGTTTTGAACAAGGTGAACCTTCAAGTAGAAATGGAGAGGCTCATACAGATATTGATGGAAGAGAGTCTGAATAAGATATTGGTAACATGGATGATGAGATTGAAGACAACAGACTTTTTGAGGGAGGAGTTCTTACTTCTACAATGAAGGATCACCCCTCTTCTCTAAATATTGGAGATGTGATGTCTCCTGTTCAGACTAGAAGATCTCAATCTTGGAGGATTTATTGCCAATATACACAATAAGGTTGATACCCCTCCTGTTCAAGCATGTTTGTTTGCCTGTTTTCTGTCACAACAGGAACCCAAGAAGATTTTTGATGCTCTCAAAGAACCAAGTTGGGTGGAAGCAATGTAGGATGAGCTTCACCAATTTGCTATTCAGGATGTTTAGGAGTTAGTTGATTGTCCCAGATATGTCAGACCTATTGGGACAAGATGGGTTCTTAGAAACAAGAAAGATGAAAGTGGCATTATGGTCAGAAACAAGGCACGTTTAGTGGCTCAAGGATATACACAAGAAGAAGGGATAGACTATGAGGAGGTCTTTGCACCAGTTGCAAGGATTGAGGCTATAAGGATATTTCTAGCCTATGCTTCCTGCATGGGCTTTACTGTCTATCAAATGGATGTGAAGAGTGCTTTCCTTTATGGCACAATTGTTGAGGAGGTTTATGTAATGTAGCCTCCTGGTTTTGAAGATCCAGAGCATCCAGACAAGGTGTATAGAGTCAAGAAAGCTATGTATGGACTTCATCAAGCCCCAAGAGCATGGTATGGCACATTGTCCACCTATCTGTTGGAAAATGGATTCAAAAGGGGCACCATATACCATACCTTATTTACAAAGAAGACTGGTAAGGATGTCTTACTTGTTCAGGTTTATGTGGATGATATCATCTTTGGCTCTACAAACCCAAAGATGAGTGAAGACTTTTCCAAGCTTATGACAGACAAATTCAAGATGAGTGCAATGGGGGAGATGAACTTCTTTCTAGGGTTACAAGTTCAGCAGAAAGAAGATGGTATCTTCATCTCTCAGGATAAATATGTAGCAGAAATCTTGAAGAAGTTTGGCTTTTCTCCACATGAGAAAAGGGCTAGTACTCCTATGGATAGAGAACATCCTTGGGGAAAAGTTGGAGATGGAAAAGATATGGATGTCAGGCACTATAGATCAATGATTGGTTCATTGATGTATCTCACAGCCTCAAGACCTGACATTATGTTTGCTGTGTGTGCATGTGCACGCCATCAAGTGACTCTCAAAGAGTGTCACCTTCATGTTGTCAAGAGAATCTTTAGGTACATTAGATGTTATCTAGATCTGGGATTATGGTATCCAAATCTTAGATTATGTCAAGAAACAAACAGTGGTGGCCAATTCTACAACTGAAGCAGAGTATGTTGCTGCAGCTGCTTATTGTGGGCAAGTCTTATGGATTCAGAACTAGCTGTTGGATTATGGGTATAATTTCATGCATACCAAGATTTTTGTAGACAATAACAGTACTTTATGCATTATTAAAAATCCTATACATCATTCTAAAACAAAACACATAGAAATTAGACATCATTTTATAAGAGATTGTTTTGAAAAGGGTTTAATACAACCAGATAGGGTTGACACAGAAGAAAATGTGTCTGATTTATTAACTAAACCTTTTGATACTGGAAGGTTTCAATACCTGTTAACAAGTATTGGAATGATCAATCTCACTTAATATATGTTTTGGGGTTTTATTGTAAAGTATGTACAGGATATGCATTGTTATTGGTCTTTTTGAAAAGTTAGATTTTCCACTATATTTGTCTAACGCTGACAAAGGTTATCTTAACGCTGATAAGTGTTATCGTGACGTTGTCAGCAACATGTTAGTTTTGTAATTTTTGATCTAAGTGTGCAGGCGTTGTTAGCATTGTACCATTGGATACAGAGTTGCTTATGGATCCTTGGAGAATCAATTGGAGCATTTTTCAATTTATGGATGATGGTTGGAATATTTATATTCCTATCTTGACATAACTTTTTGTATTCATGCATATTATATAGCAACTTGTGTATCACAGTTTAAGGGGAGGTTTTAGGAACTTGTAGGACTTTTGGGTATTCTTATAATACTCTTATCACAATTTTAGATTGTGTCCACAGGTGAGTATGAGTTAGTTTACTAAATCATGAGACATTGTAGCATGCAAAGTTAACATACTATGCATGCTGCCAAGATATTTTTAGCCTAGAATTGGATGTGGTCTGTTGGGAGGCTTGGGAATGATTTATAATGGGTTTACCTGGGAGTTACAAGGAATTTTATGAGATAACATAATTGTTAAGAATTTTAGTTAGCAAGGGACACTAGAGGACTGTTATGTCTATCTTGCATAAGCAAGTGTGCATAACTGGACAGTGCTTGCCGCCCTATTATAATTATCAATTTATAGGTTATCTTCACTAGGATAAATTACTTTGCTAAGGTCCTTTTTCATTTTTATTACTTTTATTTTTGGACGCTGACAAATATTTTTCCACGCGTTGTTATGACCAATTTAAACGTTGACATGGCTTTGGCAAACGTTGACAAGAATATAGCCGTTGGGCGTTGATGGGTTATTTTTGACCGTTAACACTCATTGGGACCTACCCAGTTGTTATTTTTGACGAATTTTGGGGCCGTAATTTTGGGAGTAGATAACTTTTAATTAATGCACAAGATAACTTATTTTCTTTTCAAGATTTTCATCATTATATTTTGAAAATACTTGCCTTATTTTTTACCAATCACATGTGCCTATCTCTCCCATATATTTGTCTCCTATTTTTAAACAGGGTACTTCCTATTCTTGTCTAACACTTTTTCTCCTATAATTCATATTTCTCAATAATTCACAAACAGCTTTCTTCAACAATGGCACCAAAGTTTAAACCAAGTGACTTGGTATTGGGATTCAGAAGTCAGCACAACATGATTGCTTATTTGGAGGCTGATGATACTTTGTTTCCACAATACACTCAGATGGTGTCATATTTGAATGCATCTCCATTACGGTATGCTCTTTCTCATGCTCCTCTCATCCCTGTCACTCATATTAAACTGTTTTGGAACACTGTTAGTTCCTCAACAATTAATAATGTGACTACATTATTAGCTATTGTTCATGGGCGTACAAGGGTGGTTAGTGAAGCCTTGGTTCGCCAGGCTTTGCATCTTAATGATGCAGATGGTATAACCACCCTCCCTATTATTGAAATAGAACAAGGACTTCGGGCTTTGGGGTATCCTTTCCCTGATGAGGGTACTTTAAATAAATATCATAAACAAGAATTTCCCCCAGCCTGGAAGTACCTCATACATGTCATCCTTCAATGTTTGAGTCCCAAATGTACTGCACATAATGAAATTAACAGATCTGTTGCTAGTGCAATTGTGTGCATTGCAAATGGGCAAAAGTTTAATTTTTCAAAACTAATTTTTGATGGCATGTGTAAAAACAAAGGGAATAAGATGACTTTGGCTTATCCCAGATTTTTGCAAATGGTTTTTGATGTGCAAAATTACTGCACAAGGGATCATGATGATTTTTATGAGATCCCTGTGCAAAAGAAAGCTATTTTTACCAAGATGAACTCACCCCCTCACTGTGAATTACCCCTCACCCAAGCTATGCTTGCTGTTATTGCAGCAGCACAACCCCAACCAGACCCACAACCACAACTTGACCCAATACCAGAACCTTTGCCTTCACCTCAACACATGGAAATTGACCAAGAATCCTTCAACGCTGACACATTAAATGTTGGCGTTGACACAAGTAATCCAAACGTTGACACCTTTCCTTCACAGACTAGACACCCCTTAACCTTCAAACTACCACCCAATCCACATCATCCTCTACCCCACCTGAATATAGGTTGCAAAAACGCCCAAGGACTACTGGAGTGTTCTCCTCTAGTGGTCCTAGCCATGTATCAGAGAGAACCACCACCACAAGTGTGGTTGGTGCTATGGATGAGGCTGGGACTATTGGTACTCACTTAGATGCAGGCCAAGACAGTCCTAACATCTTTAAGACCTCATCCATGCCCCATGACTCTACTTTGGGAGGTCAAATACCCTTTATAGAGGAGGGCAGATTGGAACCATACACAATGATGAAATTGACTGTTGTCTGCATTAGCTTGCAAAAGAAAAATGCAGACCTGGTACAAACAATCAGTACACAAGGCCTTGAACTCAAGCAATTGAGGGAGAGGACTGTTGTTTTGGAAACTGCTGAGTCTAGGAGAAGGCAGACAAGAGTCCTTTCATCTGGGGAGGATTCTTACAAAGGGGAGGAAGATGCTACAGAGCCTGTTAATTTGAGTGATAAAGGCTCACATGAAGCTGCTACAGAGCCATTTGATTTGAGTAGAAAAGGCTCATATGATGGAGAATCTTTGGGTGTTGTTGAAGCCCTTACTGAATTAAAGAAGCAATCAGGTTTTGATACATCTCTGGTTACTCCTACAAATTTGAACTTGTCTTTTACAGCAATGATGGAGCAGTTCACAAGAGACGCTGAGACAAGTAAGTTGGGCGTTGACAAGCAAAATTTAAATGCTGGCACACCAAGCGCTGCCAAGAGTAAATTGGGCGCTGACACAAGGAATTTGAGCGTTGACAGATCTGCAGATATGGTTGATGTATTCCAGTCATCAGCTATCATCAAAGAAGTGTCTTCACATGTACCATCATCATCTTTACCCATCATTGATCCATTAGATAAGGGTAAAGGAATCATGGTAGAAGTAGAAGTTCCAAAGGATGTAGCACAAGTAGAGTTTGATTCAAGGTTGGCTGCACAACTTATGGAACAAGAAAGGAAGAAGGTTGGTGAATCACCATTTGTTGTCACTTCAGAGGAACAAGAAGGAAGTGATGAAGGAAGTTCAGATTCAAGTGTGATGATAATTGAACAACCAGAAAGACTTGAATATGGTGATGACTTGGCAAGAGAGAAGCTTAGAGAGTTAAAATTGCAAGTAGACTATGATATGCCAGAAGTTGCTCAGATGTACCATGCTTGGGAAAATAGGATTATGGAGAATCCAGATTTAATAATTTCAGACCAAATTTGGGGATTGGAGATTCTTCTAAGAGTTCAAAGAGACTGTAAGGTAATTCTGAAACATAAGGCTGGCAATGTTTTCTCACTGCTGAAGAGGGATAGAAGGGAGCTTTACTACATGTTACTCAGATGTCATGGAACTGGATGGACCTTCAAGAAATTGCATGGATTATCCTTTGAAGAATTGGAGTACAAGGCTTATCCCATTTGGGCAAGAGTACAGGAAATGAATACTCTTAGACTTCTTTCAGATGAGAGGAAAGAAGAACTTGAAGAAGAGATGGAGATTCAGAAAGCAATGATTGTTCCAAGGCCTTTGAAGAAGGGAGTTCCACTTGAATTTCCTAAAGATCTAAATAAAGTGGTTCCCAGTGAAGCTGTTCTTAGAAGAAGCATTAAGCTCTCACCTATGGAAGCTTCAATATGGTACAAGTGTTACCTCTTGATTCCAGAAACCCTATCATTAGCTATGAAGAAGATGCAAGTGGGTTTCGGAAGATTGGCAGATATGGGAAAGAGGTACACACATTTACTACTCTTATGTCTCTCTTTGGAAGTATGGATAGGGAAGACTTGGCAGACCTTTGGAGGTTGTTGATAGCCAAGTATGAGACTGAAACTCCTACTTCAGTCAATGGAATAAAGCTTTGGTCAACATTCAAGAGAATGTGTGCACTAGAAGAAGAAGATCCTGTTTGGAAGGATCTTGAGGATGATATTAGTGGTCTTCAATGGCGTTTGTATTTAGCTGCTGGTGTGTATTATTTGAGCTCTACAAAGTTTGCTGAGTATCTTCTTGTAGATGCTGAGTATCCCATGTCCAAAGAAGTTTTGGAAAAGATGAAGACAACACAACTGGAGATTGACTATTCAAGTGACGTGACCAAAGATTTGATTAGGCATGTTTATTACCAATATGATAAGATTTGTAAGATTCCTCCTAGTTCTTAATTTTTATTCAGAAACTTGATTACTATAGTAGATATCAAGTTTAGGGGAGGATTGTTGGGAATAAAATGTAGCCAGTACACTTGAACGCTGACAAGAAGAAAACAAGCGTTGATAAGAAGAAAACAAACATTGACAGATCAAGCGTTGACAGGAAGAAGTCAAGCGTTGATAGGTTGAAGACAAGCACTGATAGAAAGATATGGTCTACGCGTATTATGTTTCTAGTTTGTTTCTAGTAAAGATATGATCAACAATGTATTTTCTATAATTATCTTTACCTAGAATAGCTGATACGTAGACTCTTGTACAAGGCTTCTTATGTCTATAAAAGAAGACCTTTAGGTTATGTTTCAAATATGTTTTTCATACGTTTAAACACTTTCATTGTAAGCAAGTTCGATTCAATCAATCAAGTGAAAGTTTGTTTTACAACTGTTTGTGTGTTCTTGTTTAAGTAATAATTCCGCATAATACTTGAATTTTTTTATACACAACAAAGTTTCTCTACGTGTATAACTTGATCTAATCTCGTTTACACAAGCTAAATCGATCTAAGTTTGGGATCAACATTTATAAGTGAATCGGTTTTGGAGAAGATCAAGAGGCAAAGGCGAGTGAGTTCCTGTGATTTTCAATCTTATGATTTCGTATGTTTTAGAGAACAGGGTATGAAGGAGTATTTATACTCCTCAAATCCTCTCTATTGATAAGCTCCAAGTTCAAGTTCTAGGCCTTATCAAATCAAGTTCTATCACAACTCTTGCTTTCCTCTTATCCCAAATGAAATTCAAACACCCTCTATATCCTTCTATAGCCAGCAAGGGACTTAGAATATCTAAGGACTTTGTCCTAATCGTTTGTGTCCAAATGGTTCATAGTCAGAAGCTTTTATACATGAAACACTAAACGCATTCTAGTATTTTCGTGTGTGTGCCCCCAATAGGCTCACACACCTCTAGCCATACTTGGCTCATTCCAACGAGCTTGAACTAACAACTCCCACTTGGTCGTTGGAGTAGATAGCACAAATGTCAACGACGGAAACGTCTAGCAACGCTCAAACTCGTTATTTAACCAGAGGTGTTTGAGATATAGTTTCATAGAACATTCTCAGTAGCATGGTCATTTATGTCTTGCTTTTATCATCCTTTGTTATAGATACTGTTAAATCATGGATATGGATCCTAACTCATTCCATATAGTTTAACCATTTATATTCTCGTTATTGAATTCAATTCAGATATACCAAATGTGACCAAGATTCATCTTGCATTACCATTTGGGTTCGGCCAAATAGTTATCTGATTAATTCTAGAGAGGCGCCATGGTATCATTCTGCACATACTAAGTGGAGTAACAAATCCTTTATTGACTACAAATGTTGTGGATATTGCTTCACATCACTCCAAAAAATAGCTTCTATAACTACCTTATTCAGGACAGCGTTTTGCATATAATTATGAAAGTGATATCCACACATGCAGAACTTGTTTGCATCTCAAGTCTAAGGATGACTTAACAGACCATTTTCAACATCTTACTCATGACAACGATCCAAAAGTAAATGTTTGAAGTTGGGGAATCTAGTATGCATCCCTTATGAATACATATGAGTTTGGCTTAAAATAATTCTCATTCTCACAGAATATATCTAACACTCACATTTGCCTTATGTAAACAATATTCCCATATTGCTAACCGAAAATGGATATTTAGAATGATTAAATCATTCATGGATTAAACATGCAAATATAGTATAACAAATTTTATATGAATGAAATAACAAATACCTCGTATCTTTATTTATCAGATTATAAAACTGTCTTACAATTCCAAATTATCCAAATACTAATTAACATACAGATTTACATGAGACAACTAGCTGGTATCAAACCAATACCCCGAGTCAATTTAGAATGCTTAGGGAATGCTAATGCCTTCGTAAATGGATCAGCTAGATTGTCATATGTATGAACTTTTGCTATCTTGACATCACCCATCTCAATGGTCTCTCGAAGATAGTGAAATTTTGCGCGGAAATGTCTAGCACCCTTGGTGACTCCGCTTTCATTAGCTATAGTAATGGCTCCAGTATTGTCACAATACATATCAATAGGATCTTCAATTGTGGGCATAATACCAAGCCCAAAAATGAAATTACGAATCCAAACAGCCTCTTTAGCTGCATCAAAAGCAGCTATGTACTCAGCTTCTGTAGATGAAGTTGCAAAAATACTTTGCTTTGTGCTCTTCCAGTCTACAACAGCTCCATTTAGAACGAAAACATATCCAGTCTGAGATTTTAGGTAGTCAGCATCTGTCAGATATCCAGCATCAGTGTAGCAAGAAACCTTGAGCTCTCGTTTTTCGTCACCACCAAAAACCAAAAACATATCCTTAGTATTCCGTAAATACTTAAGAATATTTTTAACAACAGTCCAGTGAAGTTCACCAGTACTCTATTGAAATCGGCTTGTTATGTTCTGAGTGAACGCAACATCAGGACGAGTACATCTCACAACATACATAATTGATCCTACAGTTGAGGCATAAGGAACATTCTGCATGCGCTGCTTTTCAGCTGGTGAAATAGCACATTGTGACTTACTCAATTTAGGTTCATGCATTGGGGTAGTTCCACGCTTGGAATTCTCCATATGAAATCTTTTCAAGATTTTCTCAATGTAAGCACTTTGACATAAACCAATTAACCGTCTAGATCTATCTCGGTAGATCTTGATTCCAAGAATATATGCAGCTTCTCCTAAATCTTTCATAGCAAAACATTTTCCAAGGTAGGATTTTACCCCTTTCAACATTGGAATATTGTTCCCCATGAGCAATATGTCATCAACATATAGAATTAGGAAAGTAACATTACTCCCACTGGCTTTGTGATATACACATGGCTCATCTTGATTCTGAGTGAAACCGAATTTCTTAATCTCATCATCAAAACGCTTATTCCATTGCCTAGATGCTTGCTTATGTAAAACCCGCTTTAAATATATCTTAGTACGTTAATTACAGGAAATCACGTAGGAAATTAAACTATTCGAATAACTAGTACACGACACGAGCTACGAATATTATTATGTATATACTGTATGTTAATTAAAAACGATACGTAATTATGTAATTAATATTTACGTATAATATATATATTGATAACGATAAATATTTACGACCTTTAAAAACACGAATACGCGTAACAATTACCAAGTCGTGAAATAAAAAAATAAAACAAGTATAAGCGGGTGGTTGTTAGACGTGTGGAATAGGGGAAAAGTATGGGCCAAGGCCCACTAATACTCCTAAACCGACTAAGGAAAGAAGAATACAGATGGAGTACTATATATACACACGCATATACATAAAATCAAACGAAACCCTAAAACTACAAACAGCAACGACCGTCTTTTCTTCTTTTGGGAATTATGCGTTGTCTTCCATCCCTACGAACAAGAACATCACGTAAGTTTCTCATTTAAGAATTTTGGTTAGCATTCGGTTTTTTTTAAAAACCCTAAATCGCGAATAAGACTATCTAACTCTCGTTTTGTATATTTTCTATTAGTAATTGATTAAGAAACCCAAGAAAAACATATTATAAAGGTGATATAAAACGTGGGTTGATTAAGATATAGGGTTTTGGTCGTTTGTTTTCAGACTACACGCAAACTGAGACCAGTTTATGGTCTTGATGAGGATGTTATACCATCAGTCGTGGGGGATTTTGATCCAACAGTGGTACCCAAACGGTGGTGTTTGGTCTAAAACAGTGGGAACCGAGACACATGGTGTCTCGGTGGTTAACTAATAAGAGTCGGTGGTTAATAGTACACATTCGGTGGCTAGATATAAGTAAACAGTGGTTACAGATAACAAGCTGTAGGGTTATATGTAACACCCCATTTTGGATAATGGAATGTCACGCGTGATTATGTCGTGTCATCAAAGCATACAAGGATAAATGTCTAAAACATTACATGACCATAAAAGGAAATACCGGAATCAAACATCGATAGTCCAAAAGTAAAGCTCATCACACACAAACATAAGTACTGTAAATGAAAGGACTAAACAATGTCCTTGGAAAGAGTATCAAAGTATAGATAATGCATAAAGTAAAGAAAGGCTAGAAAGCTTCCAGTCCATATGCACGTACACTTAAAGTCTACGAACGTCCCTGAGTACCTGCCGTTTTGGGAACATGAAAAGGAAAACGGCTGAGCAATACGCTCAGTGCACGGATGTACAAATAAAGCATGGATAATATAAGCATACAAGCATGAAACAGCGGAAGAAACTAAGTCATGGATAACCCGGTTAAGTCTTAGTAAAGCTGGTTTTATAGTTTGAAAAAGCCTTATGTTTATCTTGTAAAAACTGTTTAACGTATTTTACCATTAGCCAATATAGGTCATTAAAATCCACGTGCATGAATACTTGGAGAGGTGACCTCGTCATGCAAATTAGAGGGGTTGCCTCTAATTTAATATACTGGTTTTTGGGTAGGAGGGATCAGCTCCTTGTGAAGTAAGCAAGGCACACACCACATTCACACTGAGTAATCTGCTGAAAACATGTAACTAGGATGCACCCATACGCCCCACATGATAAATATAATAATATGGCCAAAAGCTGAAGGGACGTCACAAGCAATCACTCCACCGTGGGGAAGTCATAACACCAGTGTCTCTAGTGTTATGGCTATGGTACCTCCATAACTAGGTGAAACTGGTCATGCATGTATATGGCTTTAGGTATTCTAATTAAACATAAGCAATCAAACTGTTAGCCCTATATTTTATATAGTCGAACAAGAATGTAATAGGTCATCTTAGTCGTTATTGGTCTTGTATAGTAATAGGTTAGTCGGGAAAACCGGGCTTGGACTTTAAGCTAATATTGTATAAGTTAGGGGCGTAAGCCCAAAACAAAGCCAAGCCCAGCCCAAGATGAAGCCCACAAAGGCCTTAGGCCGTGACATATATAACCATCTTCCACATGTGGAAGAGGGTGTTACTTTCTCTCTCTAGTAAACATTAACCTTCCAAATTCTCTCTAGTTTCTCTCTCTACTTTTCTTCTCTTTCTCTCTCTAAATATCTCTTCTAAATCTTGTGTTATGGATTGAATGAGAATAACATTTGGTATCAAGAGCCTATAATGGATAGGTGATTGAAGATTCGTGTGGTGTGTTCTTGATTTTTCGTGGTCATTTTGATCTTTATATCACGTCCCAAAAAATTTTTCTTGTGTTTTTTATGGTTTTTTCTTGATACAAATCTTCTACATAGTTGTGGTAGAGATTTGGTATTGTTACTTTGGCTAAAAACACAAAAATTTTGGGTGTTTTGATCATTTTTTGGCTTAAAATCACGAATTGGTTGAGTTTTGTCCGAGAAAAGTGGGATTTATTCCGATCAGGTCATCGGAAAGGGGTTTACAGTTATTCCGATTCCGATCAGTGTAATCGGAATAGGGTTTAGGGATTCCGATTTGGTCATTCCGATCTGACATTCCGATTTGACATTCCAATCTGAGCTTTCCGATTTACATTCTGATTGGTCATTCCGATTTGACATTCTGATTTGGCATTCCGACAAGGACATTCCGATTAGGGTATTCCGATTTGACATTCCGATTTGGCATTCCGACAAGGACATTCCGATTAGGTTATTCCGCTTTGACATTCCGATTTGGCATTCCGACAAGGACATTCCGATTAGGGTATTCCGATCAAGGTTATTCTGATGGACATTCCGATGGATATTTTGTTTTGAGTAATTTTTAGACTTAGCCACTATCTAGACTAGTTTAGGAACATCGTTTACACGAAGATTAAAAAAAAAAAAAAAAAAAAAAAAAAAAGAGTTAAAATTTTTAGGTCAGGTAAAATCAAATTTTTTCCCTATTAGTTTTTGGCTATTTCTAACTCAAATTCAAAATTTGGCGATACAAAATTTTTCGGCTTACCGTTTTGTCAGACTGAGGAATTTATTGTCGGACTGAGAAAAAAAATTTTGGAAATTTCGGAATTTCAATTTTAACCACACATCATCACAACAAATCCACTAAGATCTGCAATTCATTCACAAGTAATCACCATGTCTAACAACAACATCAACATTGCAACTGCTAATCAAATTCGTTTGGAACAAGGTGGCAACGGTAATCCACCTGTGCTCACTGCCGGTTGCTACGTTCAATGGAGATCTCGTTTTCTCAGATTTCTCGACGGAAAAGAAAACCGAACTGCTCTTCGTCACTGCCTTGAGAATCCACCTCTAGTTTTGAATTCAGACCAATTACCACACAGGCAGAGGATGGTACTTCATCAACTATACGAGCTATAGAGGATTTTGACACATGTTCTGCTGAGAAAAAGAAACTCCTCCAAGCTGAAGTTGATGCTGTAAACTTCATACTCACTGGAATTGATAACGATATCTATTCCACAGTTGATGCATGTCCTAATGCTATGGAAATGTGGAATGCAATTCATCGATTGAAGCAAGGTGAGTCGATCAATGTTCAAGATCTCGAGACTAATCTACTTTGGGAGTTTGGAAAATTCACATCTGAAGATGGTGAATCCATTGACTCATATTACTCGAGATTCTACAAAATGATGAATGAGCTTGTCAGAAATCAGTACACCATCTCCAACCATCATGCCAATGTTCAGTTTCTACTTCAACTCAAACCGGAATGGCAAAGGTTTGTGACTTTGGTTAAACAAAGGGAAGATATCAAGACCATCTCCTATCACAAACTTTATGATATCTTGAAACAACATCAGAATGAAGTGAATGAACTAAGGGCTGAAAAGGCAGAACGGTCTGCTAATTCTATTGATTTTGTGGCTGCTACTTCAACAAAACCCGTTCCTCGTCAACAACCACCTACTCATTCCTCAAAGTCATCAAGCTTATCCACCAAACCTCTAGTTGCTGCTAAACACAAAGCAAAAGCAAATGTCCCCACTCCACCTCCAAAGTATGACACCGAGTCAGATGGAGACAGTGATGATGAACAAACTTCAAGGGATAAGAAGATTGAAGAACTCATGTCTTTACTCACCACAACTTATAAGAAGATCTACAAACCTACCAACAACAATCTCAGATCATCATCCAATGCTAGATATAAGGAAGTTGATCATGCACCTAGGTATGATCATGATGCTAGGTATGATAATCAGAGGATGTTGAATCAAGTTGGGGCTAGAGATACTGTAGGCACTCTGGTTGTACAGAAGACTGGGATTCAATGCTTCAACTTCAAGGGATTTGGGCACATGGCTAGGGAATGAAAGAAGCCAAAACGGGTTAAGGACTCAGGGTATCACAAGGAAAAGATGCTGCTGTGTAAGAAAGAACAAGCAGGAATTCCACTAACAGCAGATGAAGTTGACTGGCGTGATGACACTGATGATGAAGCCGATGATCAAGAGCTAGAGGCACATTATGTGTACATGGCAAAGATTCAAGAAGTGCTTCCAGAGACTGCTGATACTTCTGGACCTATCTTTGATACTGAGCCAATTGAAAAGGTACCAACAAATGATAACTATAATGTGTTTGCTAATGAACGACGGCATCCTGAGCAACCCGAAAGCATCAATGACACATATGTAATGGACACGGAGGATAGCAATATCTCTACGGATTCACATCATATGTGTAATGATGACGGTAATGCTGCTCAGGATACTGACTCGGATGAGGACCGTGATTTGCTTGCGTCTATAATTGATTCTTTAAAACATGAAATTGAGGAAAACAAAGATGCTAATAAACATTTGAAGCAAGCAAACACATCCTTAGCCGAGGAGATAGACAGGCTTAA
Source organism: Glebionis coronaria (assembly GCA_025667525.1). Taxonomy (NCBI): domain Eukaryota; kingdom Viridiplantae; phylum Streptophyta; class Magnoliopsida; order Asterales; family Asteraceae; genus Glebionis; species Glebionis coronaria. The sequence continues at coordinate 355,544,587 of CM046876.1, forward strand.
AGAGTGTGATTATGTAAAAGAAGCTGATCGACGAGTTGTAATAGCTAATGGTTTGGTATATGAACGTAAGGTGCTCAACGAACAATATTGTTCTGAAGTAACACACGAAATTCATATGTCAAAACAGAAGATATCGGAACTTGAAGAACAACTGCTGCTACATAAACTCCAAATTACTGAATTAGAGTCGGTTAACAAAGAACAAACTGAGCTTTATAAAACTCGTGAAGAAAAGGATATTGAAAAAATTCTTGCTTTGGAAAAGAGAGTCGACACGTTAAACAACATTGTTTACAAAACGGGTCAGTCTATTCAAACTATGAATATGCTCAATAGAAATATGAAAACGAGTTTTGTCAAGCCTGAATATCTCAAGAAAGTTCAAAGTACCAAGCCTGCTCTTTATGATATCGGTTGTTATGTTGATAATCTTGCTCTTATGCTTTCCCCTGACTGCGACGAAATCATTCGTCAACAAGAAGAAAGTCGATCAAACTTAAGTGATTTAATAAACCTTTCTGATTCTAACAATCATATTAAGTTTGTACCTCAAAAAGAACTTTCAAAAGAACAAAAGATGTATAATAGTGTTCCACCACCAAGTGATGAACCACAAAAGAAAGTTTCTTTAAAAAGGAGTTTCAAAAAGCAATCAATTTTGTTAGAAAAGCGAATTTTGGATGAAAAACGTAAATGGGATGAGAAAAGCAAAAGTGTTCAGCAATTTGAGTTTATAAAACAAGGGGTTTTAAATTTGTACAAAGGTGTCGTCGACTATGAAAAAGTTTCTAGGGATACCATTTGGAATATTAAACCTAACCCACAAGTAGAAGTCGTCATTCAACAATGCATTGTTCCAACCATTGATGATCTTTCAAAAAATGTGGAAATGTTTTACAATGCTCTCACTGAGGAAATGTTAACTGATTTAAGCTATGTCAAATCTCTTGAAGATGAAGTTGATTTTCTGAAGGTCTACGCAATTAATGGCTTATTCTAGATCATGGATTTGGTGGATTAGGTTGGTTGATTGATTGATTAATAAAGAAGAAATGAAGGAATTAGATGAGGGATTAGAGAGAGAAAGGAGAGAAGGGAGAGAATTGTAGAGAGAGAAAGAAAAGATGATAAAATGATTAAGTGTAAATGTGAATGACAACCCCCTCCTAACATGCTAGGAGGGGTTATATATAGCCCACCCTACATGTGGGCTATATGGACTATACAATAAGTAAATAGATCACGAGCCCGTTACATAATTATAGTTGGAGCGACCGATCCTTCATAAATACGTAAAACGTATTTCCAACAATCTCCCCCTAAGGGAGGTCGCTCCAAGTTACAAAGTTCTAAATAGTCTATAACTCGTGATCTATGCTAACTAAGATGTGACCGAGACTTTATTGGGAAAAACGTATTTCCAACAATCTCCCCCTAAGGGAGGTCACATCTTTTTACAAAATCTTAAACCTAGCATTTATGCTTGAGTCTTCGATCTTGTTCTTGTGAATATGCTTGATGTGATCTTTGACTTTAGTCTTGAGCATGTTTCCTTGCCTTGACCTTGTGCATTCTTCACTTGTGATATTTGCCTCTTTGTGACTTCATGTTCCACATACTTATACTTTTAAATTCTTGAAAGCTTCAGAGTTTGATACAGCGGAAGACTTGACCTTCAGGCTTTCTTGAATTTGTTGAAGTACTAATTGTATGTAGTATAAGCATGTGGTGACGACTTCTTCTGGATTGTACACCGCAATGCCACCTTCTTGTTACGCTGCATAAGACAGTTAGCAACAAAACAATATACACGGATGAAATGGCCTTGAACATTTCATTCTAATTCGGTAGCATTTTACCTCCGGTCGGTGAAGACCGTTGGACGATATTAAATATCGTACTTGTGGCAGGTAGTTTCAATAAAGAACCTCCTTGACAAGATTTCGCGGGTAAACCCGTTCTCTTTACTCGACCGTCCAAAGCTGACTGCGAACGTAAAGAGTGGATCATTTGGATAATATTATCCGCATGATTTGAAGCCGTCAATTCATGTTCCTGGAACAAGTGAAGTTCAATTAAGAACCGCACCATCGTTGCTTTCCAGTTGTCACTAGCTTGATTCATATAGAATCTTGCAAGTTACCTACCAAGTGCTGTTTGATGTTAACACTAGAAGGATTTCCACTCGTCACTGTGATCAATAAAGAGTCACTCTGAGTGTTCTGGCAAGATCATATGATAATGCGTAGAGGCCTGGAACGTGTTTAAATTCATTTAAGAATTAAACCACTGTTGCTTTCCCGTTATCACAAGTTTGATTCATAAAGAACCGCACAAGTCACCTACCATGAGCTTTTTGATATTCGCTCAAGAAGGATTTCCATCTTCATTGTAAATACTTTCGTATTACTCGGATGTTCAGGCAAGATCATGAAGATTTTGCGTAGGACTCTTAAGATCTTTCTTACTTTTCACAGTGTGTGAAGAAGCAAGGAGATATGAAAGTGTGTCCTAATGAGATATTTGATGATCTCAAATGGCTCTAGACTCGATCGTGCATTTTGGATTTTTTAGTGATCGGAGGCTGGAGAGGAGTGCCACCTTTTCAATATCAGTCTATTCGGAGTGAATAAACCAATAGATAATGTGTTGATCTCCGTGTGATTAAAACAAATACCTTTTGAGAGATATTTGAGTTAGCTGGGAAGGGTTGTGCATTGCATCACTGGGTCCATGACGTCTTTCTTCAATATCGAGAATCATTAACAAAAATGATCTCAATAGCATATGTATTGACCCGGTTTCTGCCTAAAGTTGTAAGGAGGGCTTCTTTCTTTACACCCTTTATCTTTACAATTCTTTTTCATTCTTCAACCCCTTCAATGCTTACCAATACGTCATCACTAGCACCTTGTTGTGATTGTTCCAGTGCTAACTTAAGTACTTGGTCGGCATTCAGCTACGTTCACAATCTTTCTCCATCTTTCCTAAGGACTACTATTTCTAGCTATGGAATGTCCTTGGGAAGATTCCTCCGGTTCTAGAGAAATCATTGGACTTTAACCTATCCTACCATCCTTATGTCACCACAATCGTCACCGTCGTGAATAGAGATGTTTTGGGTAAGTGTATGTCACCATGAAATCTATTTTGTAGTGCAAATCCATTTTGCTCCCCCTTAACATATGCTACGATATTCGAAAACATTTCGCACATGTCGGGATGAGCTAACACGTTAAGTCAAACCATTTGTGATTGATCATTTCCCATATTAAATCACATTTTCTCCCCCATATTAAAAATATTAACCCAATCGATGTTTTTAATATCAATTGATTTAATAGCATTTTAAGAAAATTTGGGAAAAAATGCAAATCCAATTATCTTCATGAATTTAACAAGCTCCCCCTCAAATTAATGAGGGTGTACTTGAAACGTGAATTAAATACCTTTTAAACACAAGTGTAAGGTATTTAACACGTGCAAAGATCAATATATTATAATGAATTCACAAGATTAGCAATGTACGAGGTTGGACCTGAATAATGGAGAACAGCATATGAAAGAAGCACATGGTTCTTGTTCACGAATGATGGTCACCTCGTCACGTCCCCGAGAAAATTAATTCTCGTTGTTGAGTCAAAGCTTTCCGGTGAAATGCTTGACTTGATTGTGAAAAGCGGGTTGCTATCTGAAATAATAGCAAACCATTTGAGCATGTTTTAAAAGTTTGAACTTCTGCTCGAACTTTATTTACAACCCCGTGTCATTATTGAATGACATTTCTAGGTTCGTAAATATTATCGATTCCAGAAGACATGCTCGTTTTATCAAAACGTTTTTGAACACACAATTTTGAAAGATTTAGAAAAACCTTTTGAGAAATTCTCGAAAAATTGTGTTCAAAGTTTTGAAAAATAATTACTTGAGCTTAAGATTTGGAATATCTTAGGAACGAGCTCAAGTCCGAGAAGTTGTAAACTTCTCGTTGTTAAGGATAAGTTTATCATCGGCGATAAACTTTCCTTTTATCTGAAGAACGAGTCCTAAGCTGACATTTACTTAGAAGTCGTTTTTCATGAGCTTGAAAACTTTGACTGTTTTAACGGAAAGCTCATGACCGAGAAAGGTTAATTTCTCGTTATGAAGAAAAGTTCTCTTATTTAAAAGATACACTTTCCTTTCTGAGCTTAAAACTTCGAATGTTTTAATACAAGCTCATGACCGAGAAAGGTGAATTTCTCGTTAAGAGGATAAGTTATCATAAAAGATAATCTTTCCTTTATGTTAAGTTCGAGTTACAGTCTGACATTTAACTGTAAGTCATATACACGAGCTTAAAACCTTTGAATGGTTTTAATGTAAGCTCGTGTCCGAGAAAATTTTAATTTCTCGTTGTAAGGATAAATTTATCATCGGCGATAAACTTTCCTGCCTTTGAAGGACGGGTTACCATCTGATATTTAATGATAAGCCTTTTACACGAGCTTAAAACCTTTGAATGGTTTTAGGGTAAGCTCGTGTCCAAGAAAACTTAATTTCTTGTTAAGAGGGTAAGTTATCGTTGCGTGGATAAACTTCCCTGTCTCTGAAGTCCGGGTCGTCGTCTGTCATTTAACGAGGAGCCATAATGCATGAGCTTAAAAACTTGGAATGTTTTTGATATAAGCTCATGCCCGAGAAAAATGAATTTCTCGTTTTTAGGATAAGTTTACCATCGGTGATAAACTTTCCTTTCTTTGAGGATCGAGTTACAGTCTGTTATGTGACTATAAGTCCTAGTTTGCAGCTTAACCATGAATCCCCTGAGACATTTGTTTCTCTGATATCTGCTTCTTCAGCAACCAAACTCTAAGAGTGTCCTTAGTTGAATGATACACAATGATTGGACCGCTTTGTTCTTTTGGAACATCAACTTTGGTACCTGCATTCTCATTAGGAGTTTGTATACTTTGACATGGGTTAGAGATATCAATTATAGAAGCACGTGGGGGTTCACAGTTGGCTTTACTTGTGTCAGAGGTGGCCTGAGGGGATGATTCACTTGTCTTAGTTGGCAAACGTTTCCTTTTATAGAAAATCTTAAGTTCGGGCTTAAGTGATGTATCATCCTTTGCAATTTCCTCCCTAGTAGTCTTCGTAGAATCAGAGACTATCCTAGTTAAAGGGCACTCGTTTCCTACAAGAGTAAAAGTTCTACCAGTGGGGCGCCAAACTTTACCAAAGGGTTTGATTTTAGCTATCCACTGGGACTTAATTCTAGCACGGGAGTTTACCTCATCAAGTAATTTCTTGACACAAGCATCATGATTTGCCGTAAAGACACATTTTCTACATGTTTTACAAGTAGCATATTTAATGTCTGAATAATTCCTAGATGATTGATCGATGCTCCTAGAAGATGGCATGCTACGGTTAGCAGTGTTGGGTAATCTAGAAGGCATCTGACTAGGTTGGACATTGTTATCTCTTGCATGTGTCTTTTGCTTAGCTTCCCCAAGACCAGATTTATGGCAAACGTCATTTGAACTAGTTCTAGACGTGGTCTTGGTATCTTTAGGGAAACTAGAGGCAATCATATGATTTGGTCTTGCTAAAGCTGGAGTGATCACATTGGGCCTAGTTGCTGGAGTGACTGGTCTAATAAGATGAACCAAATCAACTTGGGAGGCAAACCGCGGTCTCGAGGATTGTGGTCGCTCGGATCTAAATGCAGTAGGTTGTCTGACAATCGGTTGTCTGACGAACTGATTTGTAGGCGGTTTCCCCAAGATTGATGGTTTTTCAAGCTTAGTGTCCACACTAGGTCCTTTACTTTTCCTTAACTCGTTTTTCAACGCAGCTATAGCAAAAACCTTTTCCTGTAATTGGGCCTTTAATGTTTCATTTTCTTTGAGCACGTTATCTTGGGATGCCAGCTTAGATTCAAGCAGTTGAATTTGTTTCAAAAGATTATCCTTTTCAGCTTTAGAATCTAGAACAGTTTGATCCAATTTTCTTTCAAGAACAACGTTTGACTTTTCAAGTTTTTCAAAGTATGTTTCAAATTTGTCCGTTTTCTTAGAAAATTCAAGTTTGGCATCCTCAAGATCTTTAGATTGCCGAGCTACGATCGTTTCGAGCTCTTTAATCATAGAATCAGAATCAGTTAACGAGGCAGTTATAAAGCATTTATCATGATGAACTGTAGCATTTTGAACACTTTCTCCCCCATTATGACTCACATCGGATGAATCATAAGTGGTATTTCTATCACTCTTGTCCATCCCATGTTTGTCATAATTAGGTTCAGAATGCTCAATATGCGGCATGTCATCAGCATATACATCATAAACCACATTACATTGTACCATGTTTGCAGGCTCTGCGTCATAAATGGGTAAGGTGTCATCAAGAGAAATCTCGTGAACATTCCCTGACGTGCCACTGGCATCATGTTGTCCTCCTGATTCTGTGCTCGTGCCATCGTTAGGCTCCAAGTTGTCAACCGTATGACCATTATCCTCTTGCATCTGCGTCATTGATTCTTGCCCTCCATTAACATACACTTGCTGAAGTTGTGATCTTTGATATATCGAAGACGAGACCGATGACATGAGTTTCAAAATCGTATCACGGAAAACTCGAAGCTCGGTATGTGTATCTCGAAGAAACGATTGGCAAATCATTGAACTTTCAGGCTTGATGATATTAAATCGGAGGAAAGGCGTGAGGTGTGTCACAAGAGCCTTATATGCAAGAACCGATGCAGAGTGATTAAAGTTTCCATGGTTGAGTTGCTCGGCTAGTTGGGTCAAAGTGGTAAAAATGGAGTCGATGAATATATGGCGATCTTGTCCAAAGATTGTCACAAATTCGTTCCCTCCTTGAATCCCCGAAAGAGTGACAAGATGAGACTGGAGCATTTGAAATGAAGTTATACCACTTTCTCTCGCGTTGGCTTGCACTTTATGTAATTCTCCCTTGTTCGATGTCGAATTCAAGAAATCCATTGAAAGTCGATGAATGACAACTCAATTGTCAGCTCAAGAAATTTTTGTCGACTCAACCGTTTGATAAAACAAATCGGAATCCAATACTCCCTTGATTCGGAACTTTTGGATTGATCCGGAAGATCACCTTGATTCGGAACTTTTGGATTGATCCGGAACTTATTGGTTCGGAAGTTCTTGGTTCGGAACTTTGGCTTGATCCGGAACTTCTTGACTCGGAAGTTCTTGGTTCGGAAGTTTTGCTTGATCCGGAACTTCTTGACTCGGAAGTTCTTGATTCGGAACTTTGGCTTGATCCGGAACTTCTTGACTCGGAAGTTCTTGGTTCGGAACTTTGGCTTGATCCGGAACTTCTTGACTCGGAAGTTCTTGGTTCGGAAGTTTGGCTTGATCCGGAACTTCTTGACTCGGAAGTTCTTGATCCGGAACTTTGGCTTGATCAGGAACTTCTTGACTCGGAAGTTCTTGGTTCGGAAGTTTGGCTTGATCCGGAACTTCTTGGTTCGGAAGTTTCTTGATTCGGAACTTCTTGACTCGGAACTCCTTGATCCGGAACTCCTTGATCCGGAACTCCTTGATCCGGAACTCCTTGATCCGGAACTCCTTGATCCGGAACTTCTTGATCCGGAACTTTTGCTGAATGAACAGAAGATTGTTCCGATGAACAGTCGAACAGTAACAATGAAGATTAAGCCCGGATTTTGACCAAATAACCCAAAAAGTTTTGTGCTTTCGACTAAAATAAGTAACAACTAATACTTATCCACTAATCCCAATCACAAAAATACCAAAAACACTAAGAATCAAGATGGTTTTTCTTAAAGAACACTAATACAAACTTTTTATGATTTAAGCATGATTAAATCAAAACCCACCAAAATCAAAAAGAAATAAAACAAGAATAAACCAAACTAACCAAGGCTCTGATACCAATTGAAGGTCTACGCAATTAATGGCTTATTCTAGATCATGGATTTGGTGGATTAGGTTGGTTGATTGATTGATTAATAAAGAAGAAATGAAGGAATTAGATGAGGGATTAGAGAGAGAAAGGAGAGAAGGGAGAGAATTGTAGAGAGAGAAAGAAAAGATGATAAAATGATTAAGTGTAAATGTGAATGACAACCCCCTCCTAACATGCTAGGAGGGGTTATATATAGCCCACCCTACATGTGGGCTATATGGACTATACAATAAGTAAATAGATCACGAGCCCGTTACATAATTATAGTTGGAGCGACCGATCCTTCATAAATACGTAAAACGTATTTCCAACATTTTCTTCAAATTAAATTAAAGACACAAGAACACCAACTTTCTAACGAAATTGATCGACTTTCTAAGGAATATTTTTATGCTGACCATATGAATGCTATACTTGGTGTGTATACCGGTCTGGATCAATATTGTCATGTAGCATGTCTAGTGTCAGAATCGGACGCGAAATGTCGCAATCTTGAAGTAGAGCTTTCAAAACAAATTCAGTCATACAACAAACTTTCGAAAAGTTTTTCTCAACTTGAGAAACACTCCATTTCTCTTGAACTTGCTTCACAAAAAGGTGAAAAATCTCATAATCATAAAAAGTGTCAAGAAATGTCAGCTTCTTCGTTTCGTCTACTAAATGAAAAAGATTTCGAAATAAATGATTTGAAAGCTCAGCTAAAAGAAAGGGACATAGCCATAAGTGAGTTACAGAAACTCATTGAGAAAATGAAAGGAAAGTCTGTTTTGGGTAAACCATCCGCCGTTCGTCAACCGAATGCGGTTAAATGCCCTAAATCATCTATTTTGGGACAATCCCCACAGACTTTGCCTAAGATAGGAAATGATAAGAGTACCAATGTGATAGCACCTGGAATGTATAAGATGAACACTAAGCCCACTCAGACTGGAACATCGAGGTTACCTCAGAATATTAAGAAAACTAATCAACGTGTGTCTTCTTCTACAGGAGTAATCCCCACTACTAGCGTTAGCAGACCACAGCTTAAGAGCGATAGAAAGCACGATAAGGTCATGCCTAACAATTGTCAAGGAAAGAAGTTGGAAGTAGAAGACCACCGTAGGAATTTTACGTTTTCTAAGAATAAAACGTCTATAACTGCATGTAATGACAGTTTAAATGCTAAGACCTCGAATGTTGAATTTGTTTGTGTTGAATGTGGCAAATGTGTTCGTACCTTCAATCATGATGCTTGTGCTCTTAATTGTAATGGCGTGAATACTAGAACTAGGAAGCCTATTCGTATGCCCACTAGTACTAGTGAACCCACAAGAACTTTGAACCAATCCACTGAGCAACCACTTAAGAAACTAAGTGTGTTAGAATCCACTACTCTACGTAAACAAAGCAGGTTAAAGAAGCTTTATGAGAACATGATTAGGACATGTACACGGGGGTATTCAAGATTTACACCACCCAGATACAAATGGGTACCTAAGACAACCCCCATTCTAATTGGGTCTATGAATGTTAGCTTGCCTTTAGAATCTAGGTCCACTACTATTTTGGAACCCGTTTCTATCAAGGGCTCCCATTTGTCAAATGCTACATTGTCTTCTAATTCTTCTGCAGCTCGTCGAAATCATCCTATTCATAATGGACTCCGGGTGCACAAAGCACATGACGGGCTCTCAAGCTTCTCATTAACTTCGTGGAGAAGTTTCTGGGTACGGTACGGTTTGGAAATGATCAATTTGCACTGATACTCGGATATGGAGACTTGGTTCAAGGGAATATCACTATTAAACGGGTTTATTACGTCGAGGGACTGAATCACAATTTATTCTCGGTTGGTCAATTTTGTGATGCGGATTTGGAAGTGGCTTTTCGGAAATCTACTTGTTATGTTAGAGAATACGATGGGAATGACCTTCTTACAGGTTCTCGTGGTTCTGATCTCTACACAGTAACTCTTCAAGACACATCTTCAACAAATCCAATTTTCTTAATGGCTAAAGCTTCATCATCTCAAGCATGGTTATGGCATCAACGATTGTCACATCTCAACTTTGACACCATCAACTTGCTTTCGAAGAATGATATTGTGACCGGTCTTCCTAAGTTGAAATTTGTCAAAGACCATCTTTGTTCTTCTTGTGAGTTGGGGAAAGAAAAACGGAAGTCTTTCAAAACAAAGACTACCCCAAGTTCAAAAGGACGATTGGAACTTCTACACATGGATTTATGTGGTCCCATGCGTGTAGAGAGTATGAACGGGAAAAAGTATATTCTCGTGATTGTTGATGATTACTCTAGATACACATGGACTTTCTTCTTAAGGTCCAAAGATGAAACACCAGAGGTTCTCAAAAACTTTCTCAAGATGATAAAACGCAATCTTCAAGCTCAAGTCTTAACCGTAAGAACGGATACGGGTACTGAATTTTTGAACAAGAACTTGCAATCTTACTTTCAAGAAGAAGGCATCGAACATCAAACGTCTATTGCTCGAACTCCTGAACAAAACGGCGTTGTCGAAAGGCGGAACCGTACTTTGGTTGAGGCTGCTCGAACAATGCTCTCTGCTTCAAAATTACCGCTATTCTTCTGGGCTGAAGCAATTGCAACTGCCTGTTATACTCAGAATCGTTCTCTCGTTATCCCTAGACATGAAAAGACACCTTACCACATCATCAATGGCAGGAAACCTACTGTCAAATTCTTTCACGTATTTGGATCTTTATGCTACATTCTTAAAGACGGTGAGAATCTCGACAAGATGAAAGAAAAAGGTGATGCATGTATTTTTGTGGGGTATGCGACATTGTCGAAAGGATATCGGGTCTATAACAAGAGAACAAAGATTATTGTCGAAACAATTCATGTGAACTTTGACGAATGGCCACTGATGGTACTTGATCACAACAGCTCAAGTCCCGCACCTCAATGTCCAGCAATGGCACCTACACAAAACAGTGTACGTCCTGTGCAAGAATGTCAACAAAGTACTCCTACAGCAGAATTGACGGATTCGACACATATGAATGAGTTGGTTGATTTATATGATCCAATGTTTGATGAATATTACTATGGAAACAATCAAGTTGTGTCAAAGCCTTCCGCTGTCAACACTGTTGATGCACCCGTACAAAATCAACAAGACACAACTGCATCTACTTCAGCAACCGTTGCTCAAGAGACAATTTCAGTGGATACTCAACAAACTCAAGAAACTGTCATACAACCAACATCACCAACCGTCAATGCTGAAGGAGGTAACAACAATCAAGCAGTCGATGCACAACCTGACGATGAAGAATTTATCAATTCGTTCGGTACACCGGTACACGAAGTCGGAGAGTCTTCTACTCAACATGTTGATCCGTCCAACATGCATACATTCTACCAACCATATCCATCCACTCACCATTGGACACGTGATCATCCATTGGAGCAAGTCATTGGAAATCCTTCACAACCGGTTCGAACACGAAGACAACTCGAAACCGATGGCGACGTGTGTATGTATGCACTCACCGTAAGTTCAACTGTACCTACAAACATCAAACAAGCCATGACTGATCATGCGTGGATTGAATCAATGCAAGACGAAATTCATCAGTTTGAATGCCTAAATGTTTGGGAACTTGTTGACCGACCCTATGGAATGTTAATTTTAGATTTCAAATGGATCTGGAAAAACAAACTGGATGAAGAACAAACCATCATCAAAAACAAATCTCGTCTTGTGGTTAAGGGATACCGTCAACAAGAAGGCATAGACTATGATGAATCATTCGCTCCAGTCGCTCGTTTAGAAGCAGTCAGGATATTCCTTGCTTATGTTGCACATAAGGGCTTCACGGTTTTTCAGATGGACGTTAAAACTGCTTTTCTCAACGGTCATTTGAAGGAAGAAGTGTATGTGAATCAGCCGGAAGGATTCATCGATCCTCATCATCCTTACAAAGTCTATCGTCTCAAGAAGGCTGTATATGGACTTAAACAAGCTCCCAGGACATGGTACGAAGAACTTTCAAACTTCTTGGTGTCCAAAGGATTCTCCAAAGGTTCTATTGATCCTACTCTCTTTACTAATAAATATGGGGATGACATAATGCTGGTGTAAGTTTATGTTGATGACATTATTTTTGGTTCTACGAACCCAAAACTTTCAAAACGTTTTGAAAAATTAATGCACAGCAGATTTGAAATGTCAATGATGGGGGAGCTAAAATTCTTTTTAGGCCTCCAGATTCATCAATCCCCACGTGGTATCTTCATTAACCAAACTAAGTATGCTCAAGAGATACTTAAAAAGCATGGTATGACCTCATGTGCTCGCGTTGGTACACCATTGTCGACCACATCCCTAGACGCTGACTTGTACTCATATCTCGTAGATCAAACGCGATATCGCAGTATGATCGGGTCACTTATGTACCTCACAGCCAGCAGGCCTGATATTCATCATGCCACATGCTATTGTGCACGATATCAAGCCAGACCTACTCAAAAGCACCTCAAAGAGGTTAAACGGATCTTTCGGTACCTTAAGAATACCATTCACATGGGACTCTGGTATCCGAGGGAAACCGGTTTTCATCTAACGGCTTTTTCAGATTCTGATCACGCAGGTTGTCTTGATAGTCATAAAAGCACTTCTGGTAGCATACAATTTCTAGGGGAAGACAAGCTTGTCAGCTGGTCGTCAAAGAAGCAGGATTGCACTTTGCTATCATCAGCTGAAGCAGAATATGTGGCTCTATCCGCTTGTTGTGCTCAAGTCCTCTGGATGAGAACTCAACTCACGGATTATGGCTTCCACTTTGATAAAATACCTATGTATTGTGACTCAAAGTCGGCCATAGCCATATCTTGCAATCCGGTTCAGCACTCCCGCACCAAGCACATCGATGTCAGATATCACTTCATCAAGGAACAAGTAGAACGCGGCATCGTGGAATTATACTTTTTCAGAACTGAGTACCAGCTGGCAGACTTGTTTACAAAAGCTCTATTGAAAGATAGGTTTGTGTATCTCGTTGGCCGTCTTGGTATGAAGTATATGACTCCCGAAGACTTGGAGGTTTTGGCAAATGAAGCTGCTTGATTTTTCTCTTATAACGACTTCTAAGCGCATCACAGCTTAGGACTCGGACCTCAACTAAGGAAAGTCTATCTCGGACGATAACTTATCCTTCTCAACGAGAAATTCATAGTTCTCGGTCATGAGCTTCTCATAAAACATTCAAAGTTTTTAAGTTCATGAAAAACGATTTCTAAGTCAATGTCAGCTTAGAACTCGAACTTCAACTTAAGGAAAGTTTATCACGGATGATAACTTATCCTTCATAACGGGAAATTTATTTTTCTCGGTCATGAGCTAGTCACAAAACATTCAAAGTTTTGAGCTCATGTAAATCGGAATTTATTTTAAAACCGTTGAACACAATTTTTCAAGACTTTCTCAAAAGGTTTTTTCTAAATCTTTCAAAATTGTGTGTTCAACACTCCCTTCCTCATAATAGGTTTTTATCTCAAAATGTCATATGTTATTTTGATCAATTTTTGAGGGGGAGCATTTTAAAATCAAGCCTTTTAATGTTGTTAGGTACATCTCTAAAATTGTCATATTTTATGTATCCAACACATTCCGAAAATGATATTAAATCTGTCATATATTATCGGTAAAGGCATCTCAACTCCGTACCTCAACATATTCTGTGGTGTCGTTTTTCTAAAATGTTTGTCAAATTTTGTCTCAAGACACACATATATTGTTGAGGGGGAGCGACCCGACTGAAAAAGTTCCATGATTCATGCGTGCACACATGTTTCTCTCCCAATCGGTTTTTAGAAAATGTCATATTTTAATCAATTGGTATCTCTAATATTATATTTTTATATTAGAGATAGGGGGAGAAAATGTGATTAAAATTTAATATATCGCAACATGTGATCTTAAAGACTCAAGTGCAACTCTTTCCTTCACATGCCAAACTATTTCGTATATCGATGCATGTGTGTAGGGGGGGCTTTTCGAAAAGATAAAACTTTCAAAGTGTTAAAAGTTTTGATTTTTATCAAGCACTTTGAATGGTTTTCAATGGTTTTATGGTTACGATCTTTACCCAAAACAACCTACTATCCACGACGGAACGATGGAGTCAAAAGGTGGTTTAGGATAGGAAACTAAGTCCTATGGTCCAACCAGAACCGGAGGGATCTACCCAAGGACATTCCATAGCTAGAAATAGTTGTCCTTAGGAAAGATGGAGTTGAATGAAGCTGAATGCGGACCAATTACTTAAGTTAGCACTGGAACAATCACAACAAGGTGCTAGTGATGACGTATTGGTAAGCATTGAAGGAGTTGAATATTCTATGCAACTTAGGCAGAAACCGGGTTAACACATCTTTTGAAGACAAGTGTCATGGACCCAGTGATGCGATGCACAACCCTTCCCCAGCCATTCAAGTTTCTCTCAAAAGAAACTTGTCTCATTGTCACGGAGATCAACACGTATCTATTGACTTTCTCACTCCGAGTCAGTTAATATTGAAAAGGTGGCAGTCTGCTCCAGCCTCCGATTACCAAAAATGCACTTATTGAGTCTAGAGCCAAACGAGATCTATCTATCATCTCATTAGGACACAATCGAGTCCTACGCATTATCCTTGTGATATTGCCAGAACATCTGAGTGATACGATTCACAATGAAGATGGAAATCCTGCTTGAGCCAACATCAAACAAGCTCATGGTAGGTAACTTGTGCGATTCTACACGAATCAAACTTGTGAGAACTGGAAAGCAACTAAGTTTGGATTCTTAATTGATTCAAACTTGATTCCAGGTTTCTTCGCAAAATCCGTGTGATCTTGCCAGAACATTCAGAGTGACACTCATTAGTGTTCACAGTGACGAATGGAAATCCTTCCAGTGTCAACATCAAACAGCACTGCGGTAGGTAACTCGCAAGATTCTCTATGAATCAAGCTTGTGACAAACTGGAAAGCAACAATGGTGCGATTCTTTTAGAATCAAACTTGTTCCAGGAAATCTGAATTGACGACTCTAATCAGACGGATAATTTATCCTTATGATTCACTCTTTACGTTCGCAGTCTGCTTTGAGACGGTCGAGTAAAGAGAACTGGCTACTACCGCCGGGAAACCCTGTCAAGGAGGTTCTTAATCGAATCTACCTGATCACAGGTACGGTATTTAATACCGTTTAACGGTCTTCACCGACCGGAGGTAAAACGCTACCGAGTTAGGGTGAAATGTTCAAAGCCATTTCATCCGTGTCTATATATGTTGCTGCATATCAAGAAGGTGGCGTAGTTGTACAACCGATGTCGATTCAGAAGTCACAAGAGCACAAGATGGCGATAATCAAGATACCTAAGAATGTAAGAATGTAATAGGTCATCTTAGTTACAAGGAGCACAGATGAAGATCTCAAGCAGTCAAAGTCAAATGACTAAGGCTCAAGATAAAGATCACGAAAGCATGAAGGAACAAAGTTGTTACAAACAAGATCAAGACCAAGATACAAGACCAAAGCAGGAAGATCTCCTCTACAAGAATGTATTCACTCAATCATATTATGCTTTTTAAGCTTTTTAAGATGACCGATACATTAGGGGAGATTGTTAGCCCTATATTTTATATAGTCGAACAAGAACGTAATAGGTCATCTTAGTCGTTATTGGTCTTGTATAGTAATAGGTTAGTCGGGAAAACCGGGCTTGGACTTTAAGCTAATATTGTATAAGTTAGGGGCGTAAGCCCAAAACAAAGCCAAGCCCGGCCCAAGATGAAGCCCACAAAGGCCTTAGGCCGTGGCATATATAACCCTCTTCCACATGTGGAAGAGGGTGTTGGTTCATTTTACTTTCTCTCTCTAGTAAACATTAACCTTCCAAATTCTCTCTAGTTTCTCTCTCTACTTTTCTTCTCTTTCTCTCTCTTTCTCTCTCTTCTAAATCTTGTGTTATGGATTGAATGGGAATAACACAAACATATAAACTTATACTATGGGAAAACAGTTGGCTGCATACGGGGAATCCTAATAAGGAAAGAATGTCCATACTGAAAGGACGGGAATCCGTACCTTAGGTCCAGTGAACGAAGAAGACGAACGGAAGAAGTTCCTACTTCGGTATCACTAATGCTACATAAATACATACGGGTATAAGTATCTGATTACTGAATACGTAACTGGTTTTATATCATGTATTGGCTTGTTTTATATGTTCATGTCATGTTTTACTGTTTTAAGCTTTATACTGTGTTTATCTTATATTTTGTCTATTCTAATTAAGTATTACTTGTATTTCATGTATTATTATACTTGTTGTGTAATAATAAGTAACTTCCTAAAAGTAGCAGGTTTCCTAAAATAGAAAGTTTCCAAAAATAGAAAGTTACCAAAAATAAAAAGTTTCCAAAATAGAAAGTTTCCAAAAATAGAATAACTGCTTAAAATAGATAAGTTTCTAAAAATAGAAAGTTTCCATAAATAGACATAAGCTGGTTAATTAAGCTAATTATATAAGCTTAAGTGTTTTCTGATTATTATTCTAAGTCATGTGATTATAAAGTATAGTTTATTAACTATTACATGTAAATTAAATAAACTATAGGTTAAAAGTATTTAATTAAATATAACATGATTTTAATTAAATAAAGGTAAAAAACTTAGGTCAAAACATGTATTATTAACTATTAATAATATAACCTAGGTCATGTTAATTAATTTATTATAGTCATGGTTTTAAATAACTAATTAATTATAAAGTCTAATTAAATATATATATACTTAGGTTAAACTTCATGAATTACTAATTAAATTTATAACCTAAGTCATGTACATTAAATTAATCATGTCATGCTTTTATTAATTTAATTTAAGTCTAAAACATAACTAGTGAAAATCATAAACCTTGAAAATAATTCATGAACCGGACCCGTGACTAAAAACCATGAACCAGACCCGTAACCATCACCATACCCCGACCTAAGTCGGGTTTCCCCTTGGTTTTGCTGCTTCCGTGGGACCACCACCACCATACCGAGACCATATGGTCTCGGTGGTGTTAAATAAGCCAAGTCGAGACCCCTATGGGGTTCGGTTAGGTGTCGGGCAAAACAAAAACACCCCTAAACCCTTGTTTTGATTTACCCCATGATTATTAACATGTTTAAATAATTGTTTTTAATTAGTTTTATTAAAAACATCATGATTTTATGTGATCATCAAAATCAAACATAAAAAGAAAAGGGTTAAAAGCTATACCGAATACGTGGATCAAATAAGGATGAACACACACGAATCCTTGCAAAATTTCCAAGATCAAAATCAACCCGAACACCCCTTTTGGTGATCAAAACCCGGCGGCCAAGAAGGAGAGGAAAAGAAACTAGGGTTTTTCTTATTTTCTTGATTTTGTAAATAATGAACATGTTTTTCCCTAAATTCTTGTTTAGTAAAAATTACATGGGCCAAGCCCATGTTCTTGTTGTGTAGCCGCGGGTAGGGGCCCCACTTGGGGTAACCCGTACCTTTTTCCGTGTCTAAATATAATAGTGTGTTCTCGTATTTTATCGTGTTCGTAAATTACGTGTTCTAATTAGTTTACGATCGTGACTTAGTTATTCGTGTTCGTAATAAATATATATACGTAATTAATATTAGCTCGTGATTAATTTACGTTCATGATTTCATGATCGCATGTTCGTGATTATAATTATTATTGAATAATTATCGTGTGTTCATACGTAATAAATTCTTATCGTGTTCTAACACGTACGCAATACTTGAAATTCTTATACGTGAAACGTAAACGTGCTATAAAAGGAAAGTTCTAATCATGTACGTACGATCTAAAGGGTACTATTCATGGTAAAAGCATACGGGTTTTACAACTCTTCCCCCCTAAAAAGAATAATTCGTCCCCGAATTATAGATAAAGTAAACTGGAAAAGAGAACATACCCGAATTCAAAATATGAAATGAGGGTAAGAAGCCCGGATAGACTCCTCTGTTTCCCAAGTGGCTTCCCTCTCGGTATCATCCCTCCAAAGGATTTTGACGAATGGAATCATCTTCCTTCTCATGACTCGTTCTTGTCTGTCAAGAACTCGTTCGGGTTCTTCTATGAATGTGAGATCTTCGTGAATCTGTTCCAGTGGATATTGAAGCATGTGAAGGGGATGATATTGGTACCCTCTGAGTAAGGACATATGAAACACATTTTGTACATGCGAAAGCTGCGGAGGTAACGCTAAACGGTAAGAAACTTCACCGACTCGTTCAATGATATCAAACGGTCAGATGAAACGAGGACTGCGCTTCCCTTTAACTCCAAAACGTCTAACACCACGTGCCGGGGAAACCTTAAGAAAAACGTGATCTCCTACATTAAAATGTATGTCCCTACGATGCTTGTCGGCGTAGCTCTTCTGACGTGATCGTGCCTCTTGAAGTTTCTGCTTAGCTACTGCGACCCTCTCATTAGCCAACTCTATGATCTCTGGTCCTTCAAGTGTTCTGTAACACCCCCAAATTTATACAACTCAGTTCAGCGGAAGACTAGTTGGTGTTACGGGATAGCACATTACTCACATCATAGACAACGCATAAAAATCGCGTCGTTTAATAATAAATCATTTCCATTCATAAACATCAAAGTTACATAGGTCCCAAGTCATATTATTTCATACAAAGTTTTACAAAGTATTTGAATGGAAAATATAGTTTAGGTGCGGGCCATGAATTCTTGTCGTCTTCCCGAGAATTACCTTCAAGTACCTGAGATAAAACATGTTAAAAGAAAAGGTCAGCGATAACGCCGAGTGAATTCATAGAGTTTAATAAATTCCATCAATATAATATCAGTATAAAATTATTACTGAAAATCATTTTGTACAAATCATTTTGATAGGCCATAAAATAGCCAAAGTCATTTTATACAAATCCTTATCGAAAATCATAATATAGGCATTTGCCTTAAAAATCATTATACGAATCATTGTCGTTAAAAACACCATACAATACGTTTTACAACGTTGTATAGATTAAATAAAACCATTATATGAATATGGTTATAAAAAGCCTTAAAAATCATTATACGAGCCAATGTCGTAAAAACGTCATACAATACGTCTTACGACGTTGTATGAAAATAAAAACCGTTATATGAATATGGTTATGAAAACCAAAATACAATCATAATATCAATAGTATGACCCTGTATTGCTAGTCAGGCAATACATCGTAATTCGGAGCGTCTAATAGTATTTCGTTAGTTTTTGGATTATTACAAGCCGCATGACATTGTTACCTTACTAAACCAAAACGGGTAGCTAACCCGATACCAATTTTGCCCATCTAAAGTAGCGTGTCGTCACAAAGGTCACGCTATGGAAATCTTCTCATACATAAATTCGCTTACCAATCAATGTGGCACGACGGGGATCAACCGTCAAGGCGCGAACTGGGGTGATCGTCCCCAAATAGTACTATTAAATGCATAAGCGTCTACCAACTCCCGGTAGTTCACAATTCATGCTAATGGGACTTTTAGTGACATAACCTAACTTTAATAATCCATTTTATTTCATCTATCGGGTCCATTAATCATTTATCGGGTCATACAATCGGGTCATTCAATCATTCGGGTCCAAAATCAATAAACAAACAATCGGGACAAATGGTGTCCTATTTTATAAAACTAACATGTTATCTCCCTCGCGGGTTTATAAAACATTTATAAAAACATTTAAAAGAGTGCGAGGCTATGAACTCACGTTGATATGGGAAGGCGGGTGATCGGCAATTCGGACGTACGGTACGCGCTTCAATCACGGAAACCACCAAGTTGATGTAGGTTATGATTTTGACATGGTTTTTGATGGAGAAACTTGTAGACAACCATGACCATCTTCAAGACCACCATGCTCCATGAACTCCTTGTGGAAAATCAGCCTCAAAACAATATGAAAACTCCTCCATGGATGTTAAAACTTGCATCAATCTTCCTCTTTTTGAATGGAGATTAACATATGTTGATTATAACATATGTTCATGGTTAAAATTTGTATGAAATGGGTGTTTGAAGTGTAAAATGGGACGGCATGAAAGGAGAGAGGGAGGAGAGTTTGGTGGTTTTTGCATGTAACAAATGAGAGCTAATGGTATGGTGAGTGGTTTTGATGGAACTTAGCTTCAAGTGAAAGCTAAAATGACATGTGTAGCTAGTTTAAGTGATAACTTGACACCAAGTTATCTTGGTGGAGGGTTGTAGCCGGTTTTGAAGTGGGGTGGGACAAGTGTCCCACTTGTCTCATCCCCATTTATTTACGGGTACTCCTCGATTCTAGTTTCCTCGATTTGCGTGCCCTCGGGTCGTTTTACGAAAAACGTTTTTATAAATTATGAATCACCGTCACAAAACGAATCCAATAAAAATTGTCTCATCGAAAACGGAGTTTGAAAACGTAAATACGTAATCCTAGGGTTTTCGGTTTAGTCGTAAAGGACGTTAAAATAAAATCGTAAGTCCTAATCTCTTCTCGTAAATTTGTGAGTTTATGAACCAACACAAATTTAAAACTCCAAAATAATATTTACGGATAAATTTATTTTTCTGAAATGTCGGACTGTCACCAAAGACGGTGTATGTAAACGTAAGCATGTAACGTTGAATCCTCCGGTTTAGACGTAGTCGATGCTACTCCAAGACGTAAATTCAAATTTCTTCCCAAAAATATGTGAGTTCATATTGTAAATTGTTTTCAAATAATATTGAGAATAAAATATCAACCATAAATTGACGGATTGTCACAGCATTTACCCCTAAACAGGATCTTTATCCTCAAAGATCATCTTACCTTACTACTCACTTCTTATAGAGTTAAAGCCATGTGGGTATTTCCTCCACATTCGGTCTTTTCTCACAAGTGCAATTCATTACAATAAGCGAGTTTCATCAAACATAACTACGGGAATAAGATCAGGCTAAATGTTGACTTACTTTCTCTATCCATGATGTTCACGGGTTTCTGATGAATGCAACTTTTCGCCGATCTAAGCTTTACTAAAGAACAATCAGATTTTCACTTGATAGATATTCCATCAAGTTCGATTTACGAAACATAATTCACGCAGTTCTTGAAGTCCTAGGGTAGATCCAGCTTATATGCCTTTCAAACCAATCTTTTATATCATCTCAATGGTCCCAAACAACGGGGACTTATATCCCATGATTTGTCAGATCATGATTTCATTTTCCCAAGTTTAAAATTTTGTGGCATAACTTCGCTACCCATTTGGCACTTCAAGATCTATATTTCACATTCACATAACCTCTTGCCCACTACCGGCATTCAATAATCAAATCCTAATTTCAACAATCATTTCAGATCTCGCGGGTCGGGTATTTTACAAGGATAGGTTCGCAATCATAGGAAACCTTAAACCTAAAAGACATGTCCAACTCACAATGGGTGTATGTCGGGTGTCTTCATCTCAACTCTTGCTTACGGATGCTCTAAGATTTAGATCCTAACAAGATTCGATCTCAGTCCTAATACGATGATTATCAATGGTAATCTCTCCAAAAGAAAACGATTATACGGTCTATTACCAAAGGTCAATCATTCAAACATAAAACAACACTTATAGTATTTTGTATCGTTACTTTACCTCGTCCCTTCGATTTGGGGTGGTACATAGTATTCTCATCAAGATTCGTCCACAATGACTTCTGAGCAAATCTCAAGAAATTTGATGCGAATCAAGGATCTTGATAGAGATGATCGATACGGCACACCATGTTTACACAACTCTTTTGCATTTATCATTAACGGGAATGATATTAGCAGATTTGGTCAGTCTGTCGATGATGACCCAAATCGAATCAAATTCAGATGATGACCTTTGCAATAGCTAGACGTTTACTAATGTATGAGGCGATGTTTGCCTTCATAATTGCCATTAGTACAACTTCTTCAGACAAAGATACTTTTAGTCAAAAAATGACATACATATAATACTTATACTTACAAATTCCAACATAGCTATATCTCACAATCCTTCATAGTTAGGCAACCACAAGTGGCCTTTAAAATATTTAACGCTATTGGTTTCTCTATTTTAATGGTTCACATTAGACGCGAACCTCTTTGATTATCTATATTATCCTTTTTACAAACATCGTTTATTTTTATATCGTTCGGCAGTTTATTTTGCACCTTCATTATTAAGGAACATGTCCTAATTGGTTCTTTATCTTTTTACATAATGCGTCGGTATCTATATTCACTTTTTATGATGATATAATTATCATGTCCACAATTCACTCAGATATTCTTTCTATATTATGCGTCAGTAATTACGTTCACCTTCCTGATGAAATAAATATCCTAACCGTATTTATTCAAAATTCTTTCTTCATATCTTCTATGTTTTAGTTTCGTCTCATCTATCATTTTTATCCGTTTTACTCAATCCGGCGTCTAAAGCGTCGATAATTATTATAATTAATTAAATAATTATTATTAGTTAATTTTTATGAAGCGTAAACGTAAAAAATTTAAATTTCTTAGTTCGACCAATTATATAAAATGTTCAAAATAAATTTGAATTTAATTAACAAGATTTTTGTTGATTTATCGAAAAATTTAATAAGATTTCGTAAATGTTCGAAAAACCTTTGTTTATACTTTGGTCAAAGTTTCCTTAGTTGAAAAGTAAAAATTATCGTTTCAAATTTTAAGTCATGGTTTAAATGATGTCCTCAATCCTTCTAAAGTTATCTGGAGGTATACATAAACATTTACCCCTAAACAAAAGTTTAGTTAAATGGTTTGTGTATAAGGGAATAATCCCTTCAAATCCTTTGTTAAAACATTCGTCAAAACATATTTCCATTTTCTTTTTAGTAATACTCAAAGTTCTAAAAGGGCTCTTAATTTTTGAAGAGTCTATATGCATACATCTTACCATTATTAATCCAACGGTCATTTATGTAAAGGATTAAGTCCTTAATCACGTGTTAATTATTCAAGGTTCAGGTTTTCATTGTTTAGCCAATTCAGGGCATTCTTATTAATAATTATTAACTCATCCTTATTCTTATATACAAACAAATAGTCCTTAATGATCACGAGCATGAATTTATCAAATTACAGCCTACACACGTGATTCACCAAATTTATGAATGCTACATGTGTATTAGTCAATCCAAACGTCATCTCATGAAACTTATAATGTTCATTACAAGTTCTAGATGTAGTGTTGGAATACATAATCTTCTTCGCAGATGCGAAGTTGATGATAACCATGCCGTGGATCAAATCTTTAAAACATACAGTAGAACCTTGTAAATGATCGAACAAATCTTCCATTTCGAGTTATGGATATCGTTTTCGATTGTCAATTTACTCAGTCACAGTAATCTATACATGTAAGGAAAGATAACACCATAGCTCTTCAGGATGACAGGCTTGGTATAATAAAATCTTTCTCCGACAACTTTCTCAGTTGTACGGTAATTCCTTAAATTCAGATGGTGCTGACGTACAGTGCACAAGCCACAGGTGCAGCACCGGAAATATAATCAAATACCAAATTTAACTTGCCTTAATGGCGAAAGTCTAGGTAATTCACCAACAAATACCTCCTAAAGTTTCAAATAAGATAAACATCTTTTAATTATTTCATATTAACTTCTTTCTAGATTATAATATCTATGACTAATTTACAACCTTTCACAATATAATTTCAATTCCCAATATAGGATATCGTCATCTACCAAGAATTATTTATATCACTTTTGATAATCAACATCTTATCTTTTTAGGGGAATTCTGCTCGAGTTCCCATCAATTAAGACAATATCGTCATGTCATCATCAATCAATCCATTCTACCGGCATTATCAACTTTTCAGTTTCATTGCCGTCGATAAGATGTGAACTTCTCAAAAGACTAATAATAACTCATAATCCTTCACAATTCAAGGATATCAGGAGACACAACTACCATTAAAAGAGTAAGGTCAACGCATAATCTATACGAGAGATTTTCAAATCAGATTCAGACGAAAACATTTAACGAATATGAATATATCCCATGTTTTCATAATTTGAGTACGCATTCGAAAGCTCCTCGGATCGTTACCCAGGTCATTCAAATGAAATCAAATCATAAGAAATGATAGGATCGTCGATACATCCAGTCGGGTATCAACACTCGGTAATCATATACTTTTCCTAAGAATCTCACTACAGGATAATTGGACAAGAAAGAATTGTCAATTGCCATATAAGACAATTTCCACAGATGAGTAAATTCGACTCAGAAGAATAGATGCTACAGGCACATATGTAGGTGTCCCTAACATTATGTCCCTATTTTTCACTTCTTGCAGATCTCATAAATTTTAATCTTTCACAATCTTCAAGGAAAATGTAGTGTTTATTCATTAGTTTTATGGTGACTACTAATCAGTCTTGCATAGTCCATTCCAAATTGTATGTAGGCGCGCAACTATATACAATTTCAAGATCAACGATGCAATACTCAGTTCGTCAAAATTTTATCATCATGTTTATAATAAAAACATTTTCATGCTTAATTATTTAAATAAGAATCAAGAATAAATTTACAAAGATTTTCTTTGTTATGGAAATAATTAAGTTTCCAAATCGTCTCTTAAACAACTTCATTTGATATCAGTCACTTATAAATCTCACTTTGAATAATCCTTATTGTGATGAAAATTAAATTTTCTCAAAGGATACCGTTTTAACTTTATAAAAATAATGTGTGATCTGCAAAAGAGTGATGAAGAGTTGTTCACCGAGAACTAACTACGATATGATAGGAAATGAACTTTAGCCAAATAATCATGAGGTTCATGACCTCGATGTCACTCACGAAGAATGATTCACAACGTAACTCAATTCGAGATGAGTACTTGTTCAATGGTTACATCACTAATGCGGTCATTAGGATGAAGCAGTAAAAGATAGATAACATCGATACATGTAGAATTTAGCAATCAAAGGTAGTCTTTTCATTAATCACAAACAAGTCAAAATTGTACTGTAACACATTATGTGTCACTACGTCATACAATTCTCAGAACTCATCATACCAACTGATATCTCAGTTAAGTTAGGGATTATTTTTAAAAGATACCACAATGAATACTAATCTACAAGAGTCATTAGGTGTTCCACTTGTCCCAGAAGATTCATCGGTCCCAATTCAGAAGAAGATTTCTTCAATTTATTTATTGGACACTGGGCATCCTCATTAGTGGACAATGGCCTAGGAACAATACTTAACACGAATCAACAATCAATTAAATCCTTATAATTCAATCACAGAACTTAACGACTTCTACTAACAATCCCGTATTCCATACAGGTTAAGTTTCACTTTATTCAAGTTTCAATCAACTTATACTCAATTCGATATCCTACCTCAATCTCCAATACTTTCAATCTTATTCTTCGGCCTTGTAAAGGCAATACAATCTCAGTATGAATTAACACTTAATTTCCAATCCTATTAGCTCTTACAACAATAATTATCAAATGAGTCATTAATATGAAATGACTTGATCATTCAACTTAGACTTCTCGGAAAGGTATTAGTGGCATGAGGCTTTTGGGTAATGGTTCCAATGACAGCCTCAAGTGCAACATTCACCCTTTCGATTTCAATTTAAGAATTGGATGACAATGAATCATATGACATCTTTCCAGGTGATAACGTTTTGTCAAACTCCACTCTATAAGGAAAGATCGTCATGACATCGATATCATATTTAATCTCGCCAATTCTTTTTCAATATCACAATCAACTAATATCTATATTTCTACGGATATCAACCATTTGTTGGGATTATAAATATCCACAACTTGGTTTAGATCTAGGATAGCTAGAATTCCTACGAGAATAGCTTCGATTAATTTACTAGGGGATTTAGGGTTACTTGTGACAATCTACGTCGTATAAATACCTCGTATAAAAATCAAAATAATCATCAAACAGTCATGTAATAAAATTACATCATATATATATAATTCAAGTTATATATATATATTAAAATAACACTTCTCAGTCTTGGCCTTGTCGGTAACTCGGGAATTCTTCGGCACCGTTATAGTCAAAAGATTTTTAGACATTTTTAGAAATATATTTATAATTAAAAGATTTTGAAATGTTTTATTCAAAACCTTGGTTTTAAAAATCTTTCGTTCTCTATAACGAGAGCTCTGATACCAAACTGTAACACCCCCAAATTTATACAACTCAGTTCAGCGGAAGACTAGTTGGTGTTACGGGATAGCACATTACTCACATCATAGACAACGCATAAAAATCGCGTCGTTTAATAATAAATCATTTCCATTCATAAACATCAAAGTTACATAGGTCCCAAGTCATATTATTTCATACAAAGTTTTACAAAGTATTTGAATGGAAAATATAGTTTAGGTGCGGGCCATGAATTCTTGTCGTCTTCCCGAGAATTACCTTCAAGTACCTGAGATAAAACATGTTAAAATAAAAGGTCAGCGATAACGCCGAGTGAATTCATAGAGTTTAATAAATTCCATCAATATAATATCAGTATATAATTATTACTGAAAATCATTTTGTACAAATCATTTTGATAGGCCATAAAATAGCCAAAGTCATTTTATACAAATCCTTATCGAAAATCATAATATAGGCATTTGCCTTAAAAATCATTATACGAATCATTGTCGTTAAAAACACCATACAATACGTTTTACAACGTTGTATAGATTAAATAAAACCATTATATGAATATGGTTATAAAAAGCCTTAAAAATCATTATACGAGCCAATGTCGTAAAAACGTCATACAATACGTCTTACGACGTTGTATGAAAATAAAAACCGTTATATGAATATGGTTATGAAAACCAAAATACAATCATAATATCAATAGTATGACCCTGTATTGCTAGTCAGGCAATACATCGTAATTCGGAGCGTCTAATAGTATTTCGTTAGTTTTTGGATTATTACAAGCCGCATGACATTGTTACCTTACTAAACCAAAACGGGTAGCTAACCCGATACCAATTTTGCCCATCTAAAGTAGCGTGTCGTCACAAAGGTCACGCTATGGAAATCTTCTCATACATAAATTCGCTTACCAATCAATGTGGCACGACGGGGATCAACCGTCAAGGCGCGAACTGGGGTGATCGTCCCCAAATAGTACTATTAAATGCATAAGCGTCTACCAACTCCCGGTAGTTCACAATTCATGCTAATGGGACTTTTAGTGACATAACCTAACTTTAATAATCCATTTTATTTCATCTATCGGGTCCATTAATCATTTATCGGGTCATACAATCGGGTCATTCAATCATTCGGGTCCAAAATCAATAAACAAACAATCGGGACAAATGGTGTCCTATTTTATAAAACTAACATGTTATCTCCCTCGCGGGTTTATAAAACATTTATAAAAACATTTAAAAGAGTGCGAGGCTATGAACTCACGTTGATATGGGAAGGCGGGTGATCGGCAATTCGGACGTACGGTACGCGCTTCAATCACGGAAACCACCAAGTTGATGTAGGTTATGATTTTGACATGGTTTTTGATGGAGAAACTTGTAGACAACCATGACCATCTTCAAGACCACCATGCTCCATGAACTCCTTGTGGAAAATCAGCCTCAAAACAATATGAAAACTCCTCCATGGATGTTAAAACTTGCATCAATCTTCCTCTTTTTGAATGGAGATTAACATATGTTGATTATAACATATGTTCATGGTTAAAATTTGTATGAAATGGGTGTTTGAAGTGTAAAATGGGACGGCATGAAAGGAGAGAGGGAGGAGAGTTTGGTGGTTTTTGCATGTAACAAATGAGAGCTAATGGTATGGTGAGTGGTTTTGATGGAACTTAGCTTCAAGTGGAAGCTAAAATGACATGTGTAGCTAGTTTAAGTGATAACTTGACACCAAGTTATCTTGGTGGAGGGTTGTATCCGGTTTTGAAGTGGGGTGGGACAAGTGTCCCACTTGTCTCATCCCCATTTATTTACGGGTACTCCTCGATTCTAGTTTCCTCGATTTGCGTGCCCTCGGGTCGTTTTACGAAAAACGTTTTTATAAATTATGAATCACCGTCACAAAACGAATCCAATAAAAATTGTCTCATCGAAAACGGAGTTTGAAAACGTAAATACGTAATCCTAGGGTTTCCGGTTTAGTCGTAAAGGACGTTAAAATAAAATCGTAAGTCCTAATCTCTTCTCGTAAATTTGTGAGTTTATGAACCAACACAAATTTATTTTTCTGAAATGTCGGACTGTCACCAAAGACGGTGTATGTAAACGTAAGCATGTAACGTTGAATCCTCCGGTTTAGACGTAGTCGATGCTACTCCAAGACGTAAATTCAAATTTCTTCCCAAAAATATGTGAGTTCATATTGTAAATTGTTTTCAAATAATATTGAGAATAAAATATCAACCATATATTGACGGATTGTCACATGTTCACTCACCAACCTGATACCAGCAGATTGGGGCGCGACACTTCCTGCCATACAACATCTCGAAAGGAGCACACTTAATACTTGCGTGCCAACTGTTGTTGTATGAAAACTCCACCAAACAGATATAATCGTCCCAATCACCCGTCCATTCCAACGCACATGACCTCAACATGTCTTCCAATGTCTGAATGGTTCGCTCCGACTGCCGTCTGTTTGAGGATGAAAAGTCGTGCTAAGCTTAAGTTGTGTACCCCAAGCTTTCTTCAGACTCTTCCAAAATCGCAAAGTGAATCGAGGATCTCTGTCTGAGACGATGCTGAATGGAGCACCGTGGAGTCTCATGATCTCTCTTCTATATGTATCGGCGAGTTTACTGACCGAATCTTCCTTGCGGATCGGTAAGAAATGAGCTGATTTGGTAAGTCGATCTACGATAACCCAAATTGCATCGTGCTTCCTCTTGGTTGGCGGAAGACCGGTAACAAAATCCATCGTGATTTTGTCCCACTTCCACTCTGGAATATCTAACGGTTGAAGGAGACCGCCAGATCGCTGATGCTCGATCTTGACCTGCTGGCAGGTAAGACATTTGGAGACGTAAGTGGCAACATCCTGTTTCATACCACTCCACCAAAAGTACTGCTTGATGTCATGGTACATCTTAGTCGAACCAGGATGTATAGAGAATGGGGAGCTATGAGCTTCAGCTAACAATGCTTCCCGGAGTTCTTGATCATCAGGAACATAAAGTCTCGTGCCCTGCCAAACGATACCATCTGCATCTACTCTGAATTCCGTCTGCTTCTCCAAATTCTGAATTATCGCCCAGATTTCTCCATCATCTTTCTGAGCTTCCTTGATCTTAGAGAGTAACTCGGGTTCTACTCTAAGATTAGCCCAGTAACCGTGATGTCCACGTACCATGATCTCTATGTCTAGTCGCTCCAAGTCTCTTATGATTTCTTCCTCAATTTTAATGTCGTTGATCATTCCGGACTTCCTGCTAAGTGCATCTGCTACTACATTCGCCTTGCCGGGATGATACTGCAGATTAATGTCATAATCCTTCAACAGCTCTAACCATCTCATCTGTCTCATGTTGAATTCACGCTGAGTGAAGATATACTTCAAGCTCTTGGGTCCGTGAAAATGTCACATGATTCTCCATATAAGTAGTGCCTCCATATCTTCAATGCAAACACGACTGCAGCAAGTTCCAAGTCATGCGTAGGGTAATTTTCTTCATAAGGCTTAAGCTGCCATGAAGCGTACGCGATCACTTTCCCATGTTGCATGAGAACACAACCAAGTCCCTTCCCCGATGCATCACTGTAGATTTGAAATCTACCCGTACCATATGGGAGAGTACGAATAGGTGCCGATACTAGCTTCTGCTTCAGGTCTTCAAAGCTCTTCTATCGTTCTTCAGTCCAGA
The DNA here is from genome assembly GCA_025667525.1 of Glebionis coronaria. Taxonomy (NCBI): domain Eukaryota; kingdom Viridiplantae; phylum Streptophyta; class Magnoliopsida; order Asterales; family Asteraceae; genus Glebionis; species Glebionis coronaria. Next base: position 355,574,538 of record CM046876.1, read on the forward strand.
CGAATTTCTCCCCTTTTCGCATCAGTTTGGTCAATGGTAGTGCTAGGCGGGAAAAGTTCTCCACGAACCTACGGTAATAGCCGGCTAAGCCTAAGAAACTACGGACTTCAGTCGCTGATGTCGGCCTCGGCCACTTAGTAATAGCCTCAACCTTCGCTGGATTCATAGCGATTCCTTTTGCTGATACAATGTGACCTAAGAATGCCACTTTGTCTAACCAGAACTCACACTTGGAGAATTTAGCATACAGCTACTTCTGGCGAAGAATCTGTAGTACTGTACGAAGATGGTCTTCGTGTTCCTCCTTGGACTTTAAGAAAATCAGGATGTCATCGATGAAGACAATGACAAACTTGTCCAGGAATTCATGGAAGATTCTGTTCGTCAAATCCATGAACACTGCTGGAGCATTGGTCAGGCCGAATGGCATGACTACGAATTCGTAGTGGCCATAGCGTGTACGGAAAGCAGTCTTGGTGATGTCCTGCTCCTTAACCCGTAACTGATGGTAGCCTGACCTGAGGTCAATTTTGGAGAAGTGTTTGGCCCCTTGGAGTTGGTCAAACAGATCGTCTATACGTGGGAGTGGATACCTATTCCTGATGGTAATCTTGTTGAGCTCGCGATAGTCAATGCAAAGGCGCATACTGTCGTCCTTCTTCTTAACAAAAAATACCGGTGCGCCCCATGGAGATGCGCTCGGTCGAATGAAACCTCGTTCTAGAAGTTCTTGTAGTTAATCCTTCAGCTCCTTTAACTCTATGGGAGCCATGCGATAAGGAGCCTTGGAAATCGGCTCAGCTCCTGGGATGAGCTTGATGCTGAATTCTACTTCACGTGCAGGTGGTATGCCCGGAAGTTCTTCTGGAAATACATCTTGGAATTCTGACACTATCGGCTGATCCTGAATTGATTGGGATTCAACATTCATGTCATGAACCGTAGCTAGATAACCCTCGCAGCCATGTGACAGTAGTGCACGTGCTTGTAGGGTTGATATGATTTATACAGATCTGTCGGGTACGAACCCGTTATGAATGTACTCTGGTGCATTAACATCACCGAAGATGACTCGATATGAATGGCAGTCTATGGTAGCATGATGCTTGGATAGACAATCCATGCCCAAAATCATGTCAAAGTCATTCATGTCCAGCGGAAGTGCGTCAACAGGACGAACCTTATCATCAAACTCTAGGGGAAGACTCTTGTATACATGGGTGATTAATACAGAGTCCCTCAAAGACGTGGAAATACTGAGTCTATTCTCTAGTGGCATGGGGAGTATCCTAACATTCTTGGCATAAGCAGTAGAAATGACCGAGTGAGTAGCACCCGTATCAAACAGAACACGTGCAGCTTGACCATACATATACAAGATTCCAGTGATGGTACATGTAGACTTGTTGGCCTGATCTCGAGATGTCGTGTCCAATGGTAGGAGGCGGCTTGGTATCAGCATGTCCCGATGTGCCCTCCATCTCGCCCTTACGGCAGTCCTTCATGCGATGGCCAGGAAGACCACACTTGAAGCATGCGTCACTGTCACGATGACATGGCCCTAGGTGCCTACGATGGAAAGTAGAGCAAAGAGGATGAGTGTATCCTCTAGTAGGTGCTCTGGCTGGCTGAGAACCTGAAAAAACACTATACATGAGACATGACAATAGGGTACAAAGGACAATGCGGATAATCATAAGATTGAATACTAGTGATAGCTGGATGGCTAGGCTGTGAACCTCTCTGGTTCTGGTCCCTACCGTTTCCATGGTTCCTGGTAGAAGATTTGATAATGTGTCAGAATTATGAGTTAACATGAAATCATAGGAAAATGCGTAATTATAAGGACCTGCTGTTGTTGGAGTGTCCAGCGTTATTACGGTAATTATCATTACCGCCACGCCTATCCGTAGCAGAACGGTCATTAGTCTGACCGTTTCCCTTGGGCTGATTAGGCTGTTGCTGAGTAGCCGGCTGAGACCGGGCCCCAGTCTTCTGCCTGGAATATATAATTTAAAGAGATGAAATATTTGACATATATAGAAAGAATACGGATTGGTCACCGCTTGATTATGAATGTTTACCTCTTATCGGGTTTCTCTGCTTCCCCGAACTCATCTCTCTCATGCAGCATCTCTAGCTTACGTGCCACATCGGCCACTTGTGCTACCGTGTTGAACGTAGCATACACCAAGTTGTTTGCGACCGATGTGCGAAGAGCCCACCTGAAGTGGTGTGCCTGCTCTTCAGGAGTACCTGCCGCTGCACCAAGGAAACCAGCTAAGCAAAGAAAGCGCTGCATGAACTCGTTGCTATTCTCTCCAGCTCTCTGTCGGATCCCATGGTACTCCCTCTTCAGCTTGTCTTGCTCAGCCTTGGGAAAGAACTGCTCCATCACCCTATCTTTGAACTGAGCCCACGTCAAACCAGCCACACAATTATCACCTCCCTCGGACTGCTTCAATGCTAACCACCAATTTAACACATCGCCTTCTAACCGGTAACATGTCAACCTCGCCTTGAAGACGGGGTCACAACCCATAGCATCGAAAGATCTTCTCGATGTGAGCCAACCAGCTTTCAGCTTCACTAGGGCTATCTGTTCTCTCGAAAGCTCGAGGACCGAGCTTGTTGAATCTCTCCAGCCATATTGCCAATGTCACTAGAGGAGGAGGAGGAGGAGGTGCTTGGTTTTGCTGCTGATTGTTGGCAGCCTGAACCTCAGCCCTGATGTCATTCCTCAGTTGAGGAAGCAAATCTTGCATTGCAGCTTGGATTGTTGCATTGAGTTGTTCCTGCTCGCGCGTGAGAACCATCTGACAGTATAACATAAAATACATGATTAAACTGATCAAAACATAAAATATATACATGAAAAAAAAATTATACCAATAAATCATGAGAAAAATTTTATGCAAGAAAATTTGTACATGTTGATGCAGTTTTATGAAAACTTTTGTATGCTCGAGAGTGAACGCCTATGGTCAGTTCACCCAAAATAAAAGACATGGCGAGGGGACGCCTATGGGTCGGTCCTAAATTTAAAAGTTTCGATAACACATATGCGACTAAATAGGGCCAGTCCTGTACCAACCATTACTTAGTCATAAACCTGCGACAATGACATATATATATGTATGCATGAAAATGATGAATGCATGAAAACCGACTGTCAGTTCTAGGAAGACCATAGTGACTACCCACTAATCACAGGTCATGTTTTGAGAGCCTACAGGTCGAAGCCTTGGCTCTGATACCATAGTTGTAACACCCCATTTTGGATAATGGAATGTCACGCGTGTTTATGGCGTGTCATCAAAGCATACAAGGATAAATGTCTAAAACATTACATGACCATAAAAGGAAATACCGGAATCAAACATCGGTAGTCCAAAAGTAAAGCTCATCACACACAAACATAAGTACTGTAAATGAAAGGACTAAACAATGTCCATGGAAAGAGTATCAAAGTATAGATAATGCATAAAGTAAAGAAAGGCTAGAAAGCTTATAGTCCATATGCATGTACGCTTAAAGTCTACGAACGTCCCTGAGTACCTGCCGTTTTGGGAACATGAAAAGGAAAACGGCTGAGCAATACGCTCAGTGCACGGATGTACAAATAAAGCATGAATAATATAAGCATACAAGCATGAAACAGCGGAAGAAACTAAGTCCTGAATAACCCGGTTAAGTCTTAGTAAAACTGGTTTTATAGTTTGAAAAAGCCTTATGTTTATCTTGTAAAAACTGTTTAACGTATTTTACCATTAGCCAATATAGGTCATGAAAAATCCACGTGCATGAATACTTGGAGGGGTGACCTCGTCATGCAAATTAGAGGGGTTGCCTCTAATTTAATATACTCGTTTTTGGGTAGGAGGGATCAGCTCCTTGTGAAGGATGCAAGGCACACACACCACATTCACACTAGGTAATCGGCTGAAAACATGTAACTAGCATGCACCCATACGCCCCACATGATAAATATAATAATATGGCCAAAAGCTGATGGGACGCCACGAGAAATCACTCCGCCGTGGGGAAGTCATAACACCAGTGCCTCTAGTGCTATGGTTATGGTAACTCCATAACTAGGTGAAACTGGTCATACATGTATATGGCTTTAGGTATTCTAATTAAACATAAGAAATCAAACATATAAACTTATACTAGGGGAAAACAGTTGGCTGCATACGAGGAGTCCTAATAAGGAAAGAATGTCCATACTGAAAGGACTAGAATGTCCATACTGAAAGGACTGGAATCCGTACCTTATGTCCAGTGAACGAAGAAGACGAACGGAAGAAGTTCCTACTTCGGTATCACTAATGCTACATAAATACATACGGGTATAAGTATCTGATTACGGAATACGTAACTGGTTTTATATCATGTGTTTTGTTTTATATGTTCATGTCATGTTTTACTATTTTAAGCTTTATATTGTGTTTATCTTATATTCTGTCTATTCTGATTAAGTATTACTTGTATTTCATGTATTATTATACTTGTGTAATAATAAGTAACTTTCTAAAAATAGCAGGTTTCCTAAAATAGAAAGTTTCCAAAAATAGAAAGTTACCAAAAATAGAAAGTTTCCAAAAATAGAAAGTTTCTAAAAATAGAAAGTTTCCAAAAATAGAAAGTTTCCAAAAATAGAATCCTACTTAAAATAGATAAGTTTCTAAAAATAGAAAGTTTCCATAAATAGATTAGCTGCCTTAATTAAATAAGTTTCTAAAAATAGAAAGTTTCCATAATTAGATATAAGCTGGTTAATTAAGCTAATTATATAAGCTTAAGTGTTTTCTGATTATTATTCTAAGTCATGTGATTATAAAGTATAGTTTATTAATTATTACATGTAAATTAAATAAACTATAGGTTAAAAGTATTTAATTAAATATAACATGATTTTAATTAAATAAAGGTAAAATACTTAGGTCAAAACATGTATTATTAACTATTAATAATATAACCTAAGTCATGTTAATTAATTACTTATAGTCATGGTTTTAAATAATTAATTAATTATAAAGTCTAATTAAATATATATATATACTTAGGTTAAAATTCATGAATTACTAACTAAATTTATAACCTAAGTCATGTACATTAAATTAATCATGTCATGCTTTTATTAATTTAATTTAAGTCTAAAACATAACTAGTGAAAATCATAAACCTTGAAAATAATTCATGAACTGGACCCGTGACTAAAAACCATGAACCGGACCCGTAACCATCACCATACCCCCGACCTAAGTCGGGTTTCCCCTTGGTTTTGCTGTTGCCGTGGGACCACCACCACCATACCGAGACCATATGGTCTGGGTGGTGTTAAATAAGCAAAGCCGAGACCCCTATGGGGTTCGGTTAGGCGTCGGCCAAAACAAAAACACCCCTAAACCCTTATTTTGATTTACCCCATGATTATTAACATGTTTAAATAATTGTTTTTAATTAGTTTTATTAAAAACATCATGATTTTATGTGATCATCAAAATCAAACATAAAAAGAAAAGGGTTAAAAGCTATACCGAATACGTGGATCAAATAAGGATGAACACACACGAATCCTTGCAAAATTTCCAAGATCAAAATCAACCCGAACACCCCTTTTGGTGATCAAAACCCGGCGGCCAAGAAGGAGAGGAAAAGAAACTAGGGTTTTTCTTTTTTTCTTGATTTTATAAATAAAGAACATGTTTTTCCCTAAATTCTTGTTTAGTAAAAATTACATGGGCCAAGCCCATGTTCTTGTTGTGTAGCCGCGGGTAGGGGCCCCACTTGGGGTAACCCGTACCTTTTTCCGTGTCTAAATATAATAGTGTGTTCTCGTATTTTATCGTGTTCGTAAATTACGTGTTCTAATTAGTTTACGATCGTGACTTAGTTATTCGTGTTCGTAATAAATATATATATGTAATTAATATTAGCTCGTGATTAATTTACGTTCATGATTTTATGATCGCATGTTCGTGATTATAATTATTATCGGAATAATTATCGTGTGTTCATACGTAATAAATTCTAATCGTGTTCTAACACGTACGTGATACTTGAAATTCTTATACGTGAAACGTAAACGTGCTATAAAAGGAAAGTTCTAATCATGTACGTACGATCTAAAGGGTACTATTCATGGTAAAAGCATGCGGGTTTTACATTATATGTCGATACAGTGGTTACTGTTAACAAGGCAGCATGTATAAGTATAAAAACAGTGGGTACCAATAACTAGCAGCAGGAACTAGTACAAGTTTGGGCAGTATCTTGGACAACACTGCTGTTCAGGATATTGGACAGGACCGTGTAACAAGATATTGGACAGAACTGGGGGTATGTTGGACAGAACTAGAAATGGATATATGGGATATCACTGTTTTCGGTTGTTTTGCTAGTTTGTTTAGTTTAAAGTGCGACCGAGACATGGGTGTCTCGGGTACATAAGCTTATGATAGATAATCAAGATTAATTTAATTATTATTTATGGGATATAATTAAATTATTTTTGCAACTTAGGTTATATTTAAATAACGGAGTTAATTTAAGTATTTTCGTTTGCGTAATTAAATTAATAACTAGGTTTAATTTACTTATGTAATTATGAAATTTAAGTAGCGTTTATTAACTTAAGCTTATTTTATTATTAATTAATGATCCTAAATATAAACCATGCATTTTATTATTAATTTATAATTATCATTTTAGCTTAAGTATTTATTTAATAAACTTTATTATATGATCTTGAATTATACATATTTTATGCTTTTAATTTATAAGAACATGAAGTATACTAATCAAAATACATGCTTTAACATGAATTAGTCAAACGAGTAAGAACATTTAAAGCAATACAAGAACAAGTAAACAAGTTAAGGAAACGTCAAGTAATTAATAGTCAGTTATGTATAGGTTAATCAGATAACTTATACACGTCTATTCTATTATGTAGCACTTGCAAGGTTTGAGTAGGATTCTCCGTGTTCTCTTCGTTCACATTACTGGACACAAGGTACGGATATTTCGTCCTTCAGTATGTACAATTCCCTTTGCATGTTTGATTAAGTTTTCCCTGTTTGCAGCCATTTGTTTTCCCTGTAGTCATGTGTCTTAAACACATCAGGAAATGTTATGTTTATTTTAATGGCCTGAGCTATATACACGCATGCCATGTTTCACCTAGTTACGGAGGTACCGTAACCATAGCACTGGAGGCACCGGTGTTATGACTCTTCTGTGGAGAGAGTGATTGCTCGCAGCGTCCGAAGCGTCCCTTTACAAGTTTGGCCTTTATTATTATTATCATGTGGGGCGAATGGGTGCATCCTAGTTTACAAGTTTACAATATTTTCATGGTGAATGTGGTGTGTGTCTTGCATCCTTCACAAAGAGCTGATCCCTCCTACCCAGACCAGTATAATTAGAGGCATCCCCTCTAATTGCATGATGAGGTCACCCCTCCATGTATTCATGCACGTTGTTATATTCATGACCTATATGGACTCTTGGGCATTTAAAATACAGTTTTTATGATATAAACCTAATCTTTTCAGAATAAATCAGTTTATTACATGTCACCAGGTTTTCCCAGGACTTACATTTTCCGCTGCATTTTTATTCTCATGTTTCCTTTTCAGTCTTTACTTATGTTAGGTTATTCCATATCAATGTTATATATCCGCGCACTGATCGTATTGCTCAGCCGTTTCTCTTTCCATGTTCCCAAACGGCAGGTACTAAAGAGCAAAGCTAGGAATCAAGAGTACGTGCATGGAATGAGGCGCCAGTCTTCTTTCATTCTTTAATGCATTTACATACTTTTGCTTTGCTGTACATTGTTTAGTCCTTTTTCCTTTACATTCTACTTATGCATTTCGTGTGCAGAGCTTATTTGGATCCGATGTTTATTTCCAGATTCTTTATGGTCAGTTAATGTTTTAGACATTTACCTTGCATGCTTTGATGATACACCATAATTATCCTGTGATATTCCATTTATCAAAATGGGGTGTTACAACTTAAGTCCATAAATGGAACGGTTGAGCTTGCATACTCGGTTAGGATATTTAGGATTGACAAAACCCTCATGTTGTACCATATAGACTTCTTAGGAAAGATTTCCATTGAGGAAGGCGGTTTTGACATCCATTTGCCAAATCTCATAGTCATAGAATGCGGCTATGGCTATAAGAATCCTTATAGCTCTAATGTCTGTTACAGGAGAAAATGTCTCTTCATAATCAACCCCGTAGGTTTGAGTGAATCCCTTTGCTACAAGACGAGCTTTAAAGGTGTGTACATTGCCATCCATGTCAGTCTTTTTCTTGAGTAGCCAGTTGCTACCAACGGTTCTACCGTTAGGAGGAAGATCAACTAATACCCATACATCATTATTGATATTAGACCAAAAGAACTCCCAAGCTCAATTGGTAATCATGTTGGGCGCTTATCCTTGAGGTCAAGGGTTCGAGTCCTGATATGGACTATTTTTGTGATTATTTTTGGACTTGGAAAAATGTAACTGATTAATGTTACAGTAATACCAAACAAAATGCTCGGACTGTTAAAATAACAGACTGATACAATACTTAAAACAAACCACAGATATGATCAAATCCTCCCAATATTAGTAAATACCATCAATATAAATCACACATGACTACTCAGTTGATCAGCATCAACTTTTAAACAATCATTAACTTCTAAAGCAATTACCAAAAAAAATCAGCAGATAAGAAAATCCTTCTACACCGGCATAATAATCAGATGAAAAATCTAAATGACAGTAACAAAAAAAATCCAATTTCATAATATCCATCATACAACAACTCTATCAATTAACAGCAGACTGATATCAGAGATAGCAAATAAAAAAACGGGCATCAATAAAATGATCACATGATAGATCAAAATAGCAGACCAAATATATTACCAAGCTAAATCAGATACAACATATAGCAACCAAAATCAACAACTCTATATATCGACCTTAAATATAACAGTAAATCAGTTTTACTTCTATCAGCAAATATTCAATCCACAAACTAACTAATTAAACATCAAGCTATGCAACCATAATATAAACAAACAGCAGATTAAGACATATGCAGTATAACAGCTATTATGAACCTCATATCAATTAAAAATGAATTAACTAATAAAAATAAAAAAATCGAGCCTAACCTTATTTGAAGATTTCCTTTGATGATGTAGGTGAGCGTTGAGCTCCCTAAAAACCTTAAACGACCCCAAGCTACACTAACTCTCGAACCGAAACCCCCAACCACAAAACACTCTGAATCGACAGAAACATCACCAAATCGTCATCAATGAACACTATTTTCAGCAGCTTATACGAACTCAATACTCTACTATCCCAAGCTTTCGAACCAAGTATAAATCTCGAAACAGCAATTTAGTTATAATATTCATTCAGTGGGAATGAATATTTATCCATTCTCAATCTTATCAATCACAAAAACTATTAATAAAGCTTAAATGACTGATAAACAATTATAACATAAATTCAAATTCAGAAAGTCAACTGAGTAAAATTAAAAGAATGATTTGCGAGATAAAATAAAACAAGATTATGATAAAGTTAACTTTCATTAATTCCAGAAGATCATTACAATACTTTTGTAAAAAAATAATATTATAAAATTCCTAAACCTAAATTAATATTATAACTATATAAGAAAGAAAAGGATGATTACTGAATAAATTGAGGGGGTTTTTATAGGCCAAACGAGAGGGTGTTGGGGTGGCTGATGAATGCAATCTAACCGTCCATGAGGTATCTTCTCATTCTATTTCTTCTTTAACTTGATCCAAGGGTTGAGAAATACCCACCCTCACACGGATTGCCAGGCTGGCATATCTGTGCTTTTTGTGCTTTCTCTTTGCTGATGTGGCCTCTCTTTATTGGTTCTCTTTTTGAATGGCAGGATATTGGCCAATGAGAGGAGAGTTGTGACGAATCAATCAACCACGTGGCACCTTGTGCTTAATATCACGCGCTTCATCTAGCCCTGAATTGTCTGAAAAACAAGTGCGTGGCCTCCAATTCATAACTGGGTGGAAACCCCTAAATTCTAGGGCTTTATTTTCTGCTTCTTCATCCCTCTTTTTCCTTCGTTCTTTTTTATCTTTATTTCCTCTCTTGTTGTTAACGAGTGAGAGTGAAAAGTTATAATTAACTTTCACCGTCTCTTTATTAGACCTGATGGGCTCGGCCCACGTCTTCATTATTTTTTAGTTGTTGAAAATTGGGCTTGAGCTAATAAATCTCCATCCTTTAATACATTGTGAAGTTGGATGTTGGGCTTGGGCCCGTGAATGCTATAATATTTCCCATTCGTTTCATAGAATTGTGATTTGGCTCATAATGGGCTTTCAGGCCCATTTCACCGATGTGGGACCAACTTGTCCAAAATCCTTAATAAATTTAAATCCACGAATAAAATCGAACTTGAAATTGGCTTTGTTGATCTTTTCTTCAAACTCGTGCCGTTTTTGCCGGTTTTCACGAACTTGGTGCCTACACACATCAAACAACAAAACAAGCATATACAAGGCAATATTTGAACATTTTATGCTATTATTGTTTGTTTTATGATACAAATGATATGAGTAATTTAACTCATATCAATTATCTTTCATGGATTGCATCTCCACATTCATCGCATTAAGCCATTTTTCGAATTCAGGATCCAATAATACAGCTTTATAGTTAGCAGGGTCTCTAAGATCCCCTAACTCATGCTCCTCAGCATCGACGTATATACATATTCGATCTAGCGCATGACGTGTCCTGGAGGACTTACGAATGGGATTGATATCACTTTTAGGTTCTTCAATTTCTAGATCATCCTCATCATGATCTAAGCCAGTGTCATCAGAAGGATTTGTATCTTCATCTTGAATGATTTCAAGATCTTTTATACTCCCACTTTCTTCTTGATCTAAGAGATTACTCTCAAAGAACTCAGCATTCCGAACAACAATAACTTTGTTCTCAGGTGGTTAGTAGAAGGAATATCCCATCGTTTCCTTTGGGTATCCTACAAAGATACACTTAATAGATCTAGGTTCTAGTTTGTCAGGTTTGGTCATCGTATCACGTTTAACCAAAGCTTCACAACCCCAGACTCTTAAGTAAGACAACTTAGGGGCTTGCCCATGCCATACTTCGTACGGTGTCTTTTCAACCTTCTTAGTTGGAACCATGTTGAGTATGCGTGCAATAGACTCAAGGGCATAATCCCAAAAGGACTTTGGAAGAGTAGTTTGACTCATCATGGATCGAACCATGTCTAGCAGTGTTCGATTCCTCCTCTCAGACACCCCATTATTTTGAGGTGTGTAGGGAGGAGTTCGATGGGCAATAATCCCATGCTCCTTAAGATGATCCAAAAACTCTTGACTCATATATTCACCTCCACGATCAGATCGTAGTGATTTTATGGTCTTACCGAGTTGATTTTCTACTTCCTTTTGAAACACTTTAAATGTCTTAAACACTTCATGTTTATGCTTTAACAGGTAAACATAACCATACCGACTAAAGTCGTCAGTAAAAGTGACAAAGTAGTTAGCTCCTTGCCTTGACATGATTCTAAATAGGTCACAAACATCAGTATGTATTAGTCCAAGTAGATCTTTAGCCCTTTCCACTTGATGTGAATTGGGTTTTCTTGCCATCTTCCCAGACATACAAGAGACACACTTTTCAAATGACTTAATGTCAGTTGAGGTGAGAAGTCCATCATGTTGCAACTTCTCCATGTGTTTCTTGCTTATGTGTCCAAGACGACAATGCCACAATAGAGTAGAGTCTAAATTTAATTTGGCTCTTTTATTGCTAACAGCAAACATAAAACTATCAATGGTTTTAGAACAAGACATATCAATTTCATAAATGACATCCCCTCGGGGAGTAGTAGTAAAATAAACAACATTATTCCTAGAAACTGAAATTACATTATTCGAATCAAAACAGTTTACAAAACCATCTTTAAACAAACCAGAAACTGAAATAATCCCTCTAGTGATAGAAAGAGCATAATGACAATTGTTCAAAACAATAACTAATCCACTAGGGAGACATAAATGATAATTTCCGATAGCTTCGACTCCTGCACGTTGACCATTGCCCATGTACAGATTCAAAGCTCCTGGATTCAGCTTCTTACTTCCCTTTAGACCCTGGGTATTATTACAAATGTGAGTACCACAACCAGTGTCATATACCCACGAATTACTCGGAAGGGAATATAGTTCTATAGTGAAAATACCTGAAGTGTTGGCTTCTTGAGACAACCTCTTCTTTTTCTGCAACTCGGCTAAGTGCTCGGGACAGTTCCGCTTCCAATGACCTATATGACCACATTTGTGACAGGGGTCGTCCTTAGCAGGATTATCCTTTTTGGGTGGTGGAGGATTTCTGATCTTGGGAGCATAAGATGGTTTGTGCTCAGGAGCATAAGCCAGCTTATTCTTTCCATTACCATAATTCCACTTCGCAGCCTTAGGCGGTTCTCTACCTTGGTTTTTCTGGACCTTGCCTACATGCACATTATGAAGTGCAGGTGAAACAAACTTCTTAGGAAGTGTCTAATCATGTTGTTTATGCATGGCATGCAGTTCATTCACCGAATTCACAGTCTTCCCCATGCCATGCATGTGGAAGGTTTGAACAAAACTGTCATACTCCTTGGAAAGGCCTATCCAAATCAGGCTTATTACATAGCTGACAGTCACGGGGTGACCAAGACGCTCCAAGTTCTCAATGTAGCCCTTCATCTTAAGAACATATGAGCCTACATTTTGACCTTCCGCAAGCTTGCACGCATGAAATTCACGCACAGTTTGAAGAAGTTCCTGTTCTGCTTGCTGAGAAAACATGGTTTTCAGCTCCTGCAACATGTCATATGCTCCGAGATGGGTTAGATTTCGTTGGATCTCTAAGTCCATAGTCATGAGCATAAGGGCAGCAATGTCCTTTGACCCTTTGACCCAAGCAGCATGAGCTGCAAGAGCATCGGGAGGGACTTGGTAACCAGGAGTTGTAACAGGTGCAGCAGGAATTAGATGTTCCAAGTATTGTTCCTTGTATTCAGCTGATAGGATAATGCGCAACTGGCGGTACCAATCAATGAAGTTAGGCCCAGTGAGTTTGTGTTTCTCGAAGAAACTCCTGAGTACCGAATTGTTTCCGACATTGGTAGTCATCTACAATTAAAAAGTTCAATCATTTAGTATTTTCGATAATTACATTCTTAATAGAATTAACGACCCAATTAATTACTAATTAATACTAAGATCCATCTTGTACTCCCACTCATTACAAAAGGACTGTCCAATATGTAAACAAGTGGGGAAAGAGGTAAGCGACGGTCGTTAATTGCATAACATGCAACTCTTAGACTTTATGAGACCGTTCAAGACACTAGTAAAACGGTAGTAATGTCATGAGCATGTTTAGTCTCATCTTATGCCTTGGGTCAATGGTTTGACCTTGCATACTCGAGTTAAGTTAACCAAGCAAGAACTTGCAAATATCACACATGGTCTGACCGTCGTGAAAAATTTGCCATGGGTTTGACAAGGCCCTTAGGACTGTCCAGAGAAGCCAAATCAAAAGCACGTGTTCTTAGTTGGCTGGCATACACTTAAATTTCACATAAGGTATAGCACATAATGTGGTAAAACATGTGTACAAAGAAGCATGTAAACAACTTTGTACCACAATTTTTTAAAACTTTTAGTAATGACACTGTAGTGATCTACGATGGTTCACGGTAGCTCCAATCGAACTCGCAAGCAAGCGCAGGACCAGACCAACGCAAGGCAATAGTCGGATATCCTTTAGGTGTGATTGTGCGCACCGGCTTATACCCGCCTTATAGCTTGTTTTAGTGGGTGACCCGTACATCCCATGAGTCCATAGCGTCCAGTTTTTATTTTCATGAAAGCGTGTTTCAATAGTGTTTAGGTCCTTTTATTTTATAAAACACTTTTCCACGTAACACATAACTGGTTACAATGAGCATGTATTTAGGCGTGTAAAATATTGACCAATTTTAATGTCATGTTTCTCTATAAGTAGTTATTCATATTGCATGTAATTTAGGTGTTTTGAAAAACATGTAACAATGATGCAATTAGGAAAACAAATACAATAAACATAAGACATTAAATAAACACATAAATCCGAGACCCCGAAGAGTCTTCCCCAAACAAAGAACCATAAGACTCTCATTAGGTTTTCATCAAGTACCTAAATCCCCCATGCATCACATAAAGTGATTGTAGTGAGTCTTATAGTCGGATACACAAATATTAAACATGGCAAACTTATTAACATTTAATTAGCCAATTTTAGTTTCTAATTAACCATTAATTTATTGTATTTCCAATTTCCAATTAATTATTTAATCATTTGCAATCTTGTTATTTTTTTTTAAATTAATGATAAGTAACAAAAGGTAGTTGTCAAACAAAAAATAAAACGAATAACTAAATTAGGTTTCATGTAGGCGTTACGCGTGTATATTTATTAAAGGTGTAACCCATATTCACAAAACGATTTGACTCGTGATGCTACTGTTGGGATTTAAAATCTAGTTAACCAATTAACTACAACTACGCAGCGGATTGGATCTAGTTGAGCAAATATGGTTAACACATAATAAATAATAAAAGGGTAACGAGAAAACGTACCTTCGTCCAAAAGCAAATGAAACAAATAAGTGGCTAAGGTAAACCACCTCTATGGTTGCTCACACAAACACGTCAAACGAACACGTCCGGATTGCTAGCTGAAATTCACGTATAACCAAACAACCAGTGTTGTAACTTGAATTGGATCAAAACCAAATCAAGCTTAACAGCTTTTTGTTCCAACTAAGAAGCCCAATACTTCTTTGTACAAAAGGAGTCCAATAACAAAATTGCTTATGCCCAAAATTATACTGGGAACAAGAACGTCTGCTGCAACACTTTGACGACAGGAAACCACAATCTAAACCTTCAAATCAACAACCTGAGGATCGAATCAAACCATGTGACCTCCTCAGATTATTGCTGCAATTGAATTGAGAGATTCAAAGATCAAATCCCTAATTAGGGTTTATAAGTGAATCGGTTTTGGAGAAGATCAAGAGGCAAAGGTGAGTGAGTTCCTGTGATTTTCAATCTTATGATTTCGTATGTTTTAGAGAGCAGGGTATGAAGGAGTATTTATACTCCTCAAACCCTCCCTATTGATAAGCTCCAAGTTCAAGTTCTAGGCCTTATCAATTACCAAATCAAGTTCTATCACAACTCTTGCTTTCCTCTTATCCCAAACAAAATTCAAACACCCTCTAGATCCTTCTATAGCCAGCAAGGGACTTAGAATATCTAAGGACTTTTTCCTAATCGTTTGTGTCCAAATGGTTCATAGTCAGAAGCTTTTATACGTGAAACACTAAACGCATTCTAGTATTTTCGTATGTGTGCTCCCAATAGACTCACACACCTCTAGCCACACTTGGCTCATTCTAACGAGCATGAACTACCAAGATGGCACCTCATCAACAAGGGGTAACTACTTCCATTAGTTAATTGCTTAGATGTTTTCTTTTTAAGGCTATGATTGCAACCTAATCTCGTTTTTATATCGTGTACTCTTTTTTCTATCTCTTTGTTAGTTGTTTATTTATTAATATCGTGATTTGGAAAGAAGAAAAAAATGTAAATCGATATTCATTTTAGGATGAAAGAAGTCACAGAGCAAAATCAATATTCATTTAATATGCAATGATAGAATTCAATTTAGTATAATTGTTTTTCATTTCTTCTCAAAAGGTTGCAAGAATGATTGTCAACTTGGAAGTTTCCTTCGAAATGATTAGTTTTGTTTAAACTACTCCAATGGAACTAATTCATAGGACCCATAACTGGATTAAAAAAATGATATATGCTTGAACTTGTGTCTCATTCAGAACTTCATATATAACTTATGTTGATATTATGAATGGTTATATCATCAGGTTTTAAAAGGTGCGTTTTCGACGTTAAGGCGACGTTAAAATGTGAAGCCTGGCTCACATGTTAAAAAATAAACCTCGGTAGTGGTTTTAAGCGTAACGAGAGATTTTTAAATATTTACAATTTTAGCTTGCATTTACTAATATTTTTAATTTGAGATTGATTACTGATGTTTATAACTTGTATAATTATTAATGTGATATAAAGCTAAAAATCTATAAATATATATCGCCGCTTTAAATCATGTTTTAAAAATACTAAACCGCTACGTTTTACGTAAAAACTTAAGATTTGATTATGTCACGTTGCACGCTATCTGGAAACATGAAGACATGCCTTTTTGGCTTTGTATGCAGCCTAATCGGTATTCAGGTGACTATCTCCGGATGTTTCCCTTGAATCTCTCGATTCAGGAAAGGAGCTATGTTTGAACTCTTTTTCTTCAGAGACATACGAGTTCATGATTAAGTACTAGATATTTTATATATTGATTAGTAACATGCATTTGACTTATCATGGGTAAGCACTGAATTACATAGTAGATCAAGTCTAAATTAAAATATATCTATGTATATATGACACAGTGATTGTGAAAATATATAATTCTCAAATAATTCATTTATATATATATGATGCTCACATCAAAATTTATGCTAGCTCGAATCTATTTACCAAACCATTCAATTTGTTGCTGTTGCTTTCCATCTTTCAAGGAATTTATGAAAAAGAGTTACTATAGGTGCTCTCAGATCTTGTATTATAAACATGGTTTTCTAAGGGTGCGTTTGGTTTGCTACTTTGGTATGGGTTTTTATTTGATGTAATGATAAACAATTGTTTGGTATATGCTTTTGGTATTGAATTTTTCTTTGACACCCTTAAATAAAGGGTTACACGATAGAAAGGGGAGGAGGTGGATGTATCAACAGTAACATGTCATTTCCTGCTGCCACTAGCTTATTTGTTTGTCTTATATACCTTTTTGGTTTTTTGTTATATTTTAGTGGGTCCAATTTAATATTTTATTTAATTATATAATTATAAAATATCAATTCGTATCCAGATTTGCATATCAACTGATGAACCAAACAATTTTTAACATTACAGTAAATCTTTTCTTTCAAACTTATCTTTGAATTCATTACTAGATCATAGTTTTATTCCAAACCTTCAAACAAACCAAACGCACCCTAAATTCAACGTAACAAACCAACCAGAGAATTCTCACCTCATGCATACATATTGGATCTGAAAGCGAGTATTTGACACAAACATAGACGACCTAATCAAGGTTTTAACCCTTAAATGCGTACATAGTTAGAGATATTTTTAAAAGATAATGATTACTTTCTAACTAATAGTCGACAGCTGAATAGATTCAATGAGAAATTAATTAAAACTTACATTTTCTGATTCGCGGACCACTGAATAGATCCAATGAGAAATTGACAAGTATGAGATTCGACAACTCGCATGTTCGTTTTTATATATATTGAAGACTGTGAAATAAAACTAAAAAAACCAAGACCATAACTTGTATAAATTATCTCATGCACCTATCACATGGTTTGCTTCTCAAAACTCTCTTCTTAAACCATCAACACATACCTTATTTCACTAACCACAAACATTTAAGAAAAAGCTTAGAGCTAAAAAATGACAACCCATGAAAAGCAAAAGAAAGGAGCAATGTACGTGTACAAACTAGACACCGGAGGCCACCCTCCAACACCGCCACAATCCACATCGAAAAAAGCCGTTTCTAGGAGTTGGGGACTACTAAAAAGATCCAAAACCTATCGAGAAACCAATCTTAAGCATCAACATGATTACGGAAAGGAAGAAAAGAAAGAAATGGTTCAAGAATCCGCTAGAAAGTCAGTTTCGGTGATGGAAGGAGGGAGAAACTCGGTCTCATTGATGGAATATGCAGGGAGAAGATCCGTTGGGAACGCAGCAGAAATGGATACAGGGAAGGTGGAGCAAGTGGCCACGGTACTGCAAGTGCGGGTGTTAGTAACGGACATGCCACCGTTCATGCAAACTCATGCATTTCGGTGCGCTAGACAAACATTTGATAGCTTAGAGAAATTTAGTGCTAAACAAATTGCCCTCAACTTAAAAAAGGTACGGATCTTAACTATTGTATTTGATTCTAACTTTAACAATACTAGATAGCTAGTAAAAATTAAGAAAATACTCTATATCCTGTGGAGAAGACATAACTAGCAGGGCCGTCGCATGACTATCGGAGGCCCTAGGCAAAAACAAAAAAGAGGTCCCGTTTCACTTGTAAATTAATGATCAATCACATCTAAAACTGAATTATATGATTCACATATAATTAATATATAACGTATTTATATATAAATTTAAGAAAAATGAGGCCCTTTATAAATGGAGGCCCGGTGTGATAGCACCACTTGCACACCCCTTGAGCCACCTCTGATAACTAGTTATGTTTTCTTGGTTTTGTTGATGTCCGGATAAGATGCTTCTTGACACAGTAAATATGTAACAGTATATACACCTTCTTAAATCTACGTATGACTTAACTTACATTGGATGCCACATATTATGGTTAGGAGTTTAGGACCACGTATATGTTTTTTTTTGTTTTGTTTTGTGATACATCTAGCCCAAGTTTTCTATACGCAACAGGAACATTAAATATGATTTGGATCTTGTTCACCATGTAGCAAACACCTATCAACTGTCTCTATAGTCCCATGTGCTTTAGATTTGTTTTTAGTGAGCAGTGATGGATCGATTACATTGCTTTTGGCCCCCAACTAGTGGCAAACGGCTATTTATGTTATTTAATGTTCTATCTTTTATTTTTTTTAACGGTAATTTTATTAAGACTAGCTAAAAGCTAGAAAAACATTATAAAGGAGAAAAAGAATCTAAAGGTTTACGTAGTCAACAATCTCACCAAAACTTGCAATTATAATTTCGTGAAGAAATCCAAAGATAAGAGAACGAAATGATCAAGTCCAATACACAGGACTTCTTCATCGAAGTATGCGAAAAGAGAAGATCATTTCTAAACTTCCAAATGCACCATAAAATCGTACCTCCCACTGCTTCGATTACAGCCTTAGACCCCCGCGAGATATGTAAAGAGTCAATTCACCCGTACCAATCGTCAATAGAAGAGCATAATGTTCATCTTTTATCATCGGGTCTATTACTAAATTCAATGCCATGACATTTTAAGATTCTCTAAAGTCTATGTTCTATGTTCTATGTAATCTTTCATAACTCCATTAGAAAAATATAAAATGATACTTATGTATTCTTATTTTCTAATCTAAATTTGAAATTGACCACCAACTTGCATGTGATCGAACATTGCCTTTTGACCAACCCATGTGTGTTCAAAGTTAAACTATGTCTTATATACAGTGTTTAAAAAACCGGTTCAACTCGGGCGGTTCAATCGGTTGAACCGAGAACCAAAGTGTAGACCGGTCCGTTGTGAGGCGGTTTTCTACTGCATCTCGAACCGGATTGAACCGCCGGGTTTCGAGTGACCCGGTCGAACCGCCGGACTGGAAACTGGCCGGATTTAACATATCAAGAGAAAAAATAGAATGATTAACAACATGAACCATAAGTTGATGCGACAAGGAGCTGACTTTGTGAAAGATGATGATCCATCGATGAAAATGAGGATTCGTGTGCATAACGAGTGATGCAAGAAAATGAGGTTCCATATATAAAAAGGAGATGATGGCTGATACATGAAGTAAAGAGATGGTAGCTGGTGGTTAAAAATAAAGTCATGAGTATGGATTTGTTTGGGAGTTCTTGTTTGTCAAAGTAAAAAGTTAATGAATCTGTGTTTTGAAAATGACGACTGATGGATGGAGTCAAAGGTTGAGTGAAGCAAGTTTCAAAGTGATATAATGGTACTTTGATAACAATGCTAAAAAACAGATACTACTAATATCACTAAAGTTGTTTTTTTTCCTTTCCTAGAAAATAGTAACGTGGTTCATATGCACATTAAAAATGTAAATATATTTTTTGACAAAATCGGTTTGACCTGGCGGTTCAACCGATTGAACCGGTGAACCGGTAGATCGACCGGGTCAATAAAAAACCCGGTTTTAAAACATTGCTTATATACTACTGATATAATTATTTCTTTCTTTCTTTAAGTGTAGGAAATTATTGATAATATTTGTTGTGATGGCAGGAATTTGACAAGGTGTATGGGCCAGCATGGCATTGCATTGTGGGCTCAAGTTTCGGATCATTTGTGACCCATGCAACCGGGTGTTTTCTTTATTTTTCCATGGAAAAATTGTACATCTTAGTTTTTAAAACAAAAGTTAAAAAAAGTGTAAAGTAAATGATACGTAGATTTTCTAAATTGACTCCTGATAAATCAATGTTGTATTTATGGTTTTTTTTTATGAATTTCTAATTCTTATTAAAATCTATTTTTTAAGTGTTACGCATTTCCGGGATTGTTTGAAATCATTGTTATATTCTTTGCAAATATTTATATTTATATCATTAGCAGGGCATCTGCGCGTTGCGACGTGAAATTAAAATTCTATAAACGCAATATTTTATGATTATATTTACGAATAATGATGATAAATTTAAGTTGGAATAACTTTAAAGTAATAAACAATTTTATATAAATATAAAATTACGGTATTCTGATAATTGATAGTGAAAGGTATTTGCTAATATGTTTAATATTCATCACAATATTATATAACATGTTCGTATAGAAAATCTTCGTAGTTTATATGTTTACACGATTCATATATTATAATAACCTTAAAATCGTCTTATTGTGATATGTATGATTTAATCGAATTAATTAGAAAAATAATTACTTGATTAGTATTTCATTAAATTTGTACTAAGTTACATAGATAGACGATATATTTTTCAAATATGCAAATTTATAAAATTGAATGGTTCAAAATCAAACACATATTTGATATTAAAATTACATTAGAGAAAATTTTAAAGAATTGTATGTAAAAGTTTATAGCTTATAACAATAATCATTTATACATGTTGCATATTTGATATAGATTAAAAACAAGATAAATAAATTAGATCTGTTGATTCCAGTGAATACCAAAAACAACTCTTCCAACAATCGTTGATTCTAATAAATACTGATTATTAGGGTAAAAACTTGGCAAATAACGGTAAATGGTTTAACTTTTATTAAACTGATAATTGTCTTGCTAGTGTTACAGCAGATTATTTAAATAAAGACATGATACAAAGAAAAACAAACCGCAATGGTCTGGACTGTACCCCACATACAAAGTCCAACAAAAAACGAAAAAATATAAAAATATAAACAAATCAAGTAAAAGGGCTTTTCGGGCCTCAAAAAATCCTTAACCTGCTAAGAGATGGTTACAACGGCGTCCTCTCATATCCTGGACGTTTTGACATGTATGGGCTAACAACGGATTTATGATGCTCAGGTTATCGCTGTTTTAAGAAATCTCTCTTCCTCACACGATCTTGAGCTTCCAGAAACAAGTCAGCTCGTACTTCAATACTTAGGCCTCCATCATTCCCCTGGATAGGAAACGTTCTTCCTCGAATTCCCAACAGTATCATCAGAAGAAGAATCACCATGGTAAGGAAAAAAGTGTTTCACACTAAAAACATCATAAAATCGAATATGGCTTGGTAACTTTAGACGATAAGCATTCCAGTTCATCTTCCCCACAATTTCCAATGGGCCAATCTTCTTCGCAGATAACTTATTGTACTCTCTAGTTGGAAAATGATTTTTAGTCAAAACATCCGACATAAAGTATCCTACTTCAAATCAACATGTCACCTCTTTTGATCCACATCATACTTGTACTTTGAATTTGCGCGAACCAGATGTCATGAATAGATTTATGAATATCATATAACCCCTCAAAAAAATATTGCACTTTCTTCGGAACAGGCCTAGAAACCTGATGAGTTATAAGATCAAGAGGACCACGTGGTTGAGCAGAATAAACAACCTGGAATGGACTAAACCCAGTGCTCCAATTAACAACATGATTATGAGCAAACTCATGTTGGAACAACTTCTGATCCCATGCCTTCACATGATCACTTACTAAATACCTTAACGTATTACGAAAGTACCTGTTAACAACTTCAATTTTCCCATCAGTTTGAGGATGATAAGCAATGGAAGAAGGTAAATCCTAGTGTCACGATAAAAAATAAAAGAGGAAGGAATTCCATGTAAACGGTACACGTCCCTAAAAAAAGTTGGGCTACATTAATTGCTTCTGTTAACTTCTTGCAAGGAATAAAATGAACCATTTTAGAAAAACGATCAACAACAACATATATTAAATCATTTCCCTTTTGATTACGAGGTAGCCCCAACACAAAATCCATGCTAATATCAACCCAAGGCTGCAAAGGAACTAGAAAAGAGATATAAAGTCCTGTTTGGTAGTTGTTCCCTTTGAAACTTGAAAAATACGACACCACTTGACGTAACGATCCACTTCATTCCTCATAGTAAGCCAAAAATAAGAAGCTTGAACCAACTGTATAGTGCGATCACGACCAACATGTCCTTCATCATGAAACTACTTAGTAATTTGCAAGTGAATACTTGAATCAGGAATACAAAGTTGATACCCCTTGAATAGGAACCCATCATGCGGAACAAAATCTGTTTTCTCTCCAGATTGCACACCCTACGAAACAACCGAAGAGTATGGGTCCATAGTCGCCATGTCACGAATTACATCAAGTCTTGGCTCATCAAATTACATGGTCACAAGTAAACTACTCCTCATGCGTAAGGCATCAACAACATGATTGGAAACACCAGCTTTTTGTTTCACCATAAAAGTAAACTTCTCAAGAAAATCCAACCAACTCACATGCTTATGGAGTACCTTATCTTGAGTACGAATATGCCTTAAGGAATCATGATCAGTGAACAAAACTAACTCCTTATGAAACTGAGTGTTTTTCACTTAGTACGTACACTTAGTCTATTTGTTGTTGAAATCTAGCTTATAACCACCATCACAATTTACAACAGCCTCCACCACATTCTAAACCTATGTCTTAGTGACTTAAGATCAAACAAACCCATTTGGTATACCGTATACCCATTAAACCATTACTCAGATTTTTCATATCAAAATCAATAGGAACCAAATAAGTGATCTTCGTGTTATAGTCGGATTTTATCCCGCGACCAACAGGGATTTAATCCACCTTCTTTTTCAATATATTGATCAATATTTTTTTATGTGGGTTTGGGTTTTGATTTCTCGATCTGGTTTTTGTTATTTGAGATGTAATGATGATTTTGGTTATAGGATATGGGTTATCTTCGAACAGATTGTGTAAAACCCGTATTTAAAATTTTGAATATTAAATACGCAGTCTCGATTTATTATAAACTATATACAATTATTCTGAAAAATAATTATTAAGTTGCAAGAAATATGACTTAGATATTAATTATTATACAGAAAAGACTATTACATTTTCAAAAAATTAGAACGCGAGAATCAAATATGAATTACATAAATAAATGTTAATGTAAAAATATGTATATAAGTATATATAACAAATGGGGGCCGGTTTTTAAAAGAGCAAAAGAAAGGAAGTTGGGCTTGAGCCCACTTCACTACTAAACAAGAAACAAACGGGGAAAACCCTCTTTCACTTAACAATATCGAACAAAAAAGAAAGAAAGAAAGGATCTAGTGTTTTGGGCTGCCGACAGAAAGAAAAAAAAGGAAGAGATATCGAATTCTGCTTGTTTGGGTTCGGGTTGGTGATTGTTTGTCATCCATCCTAACACTATAGGTATGATCAATCCGTTTTGATCCTTATGGTTATTGTAATAAAAAAACGAATTCATTCAAATAAATATCACATGAACACGTATTAATCTATAAAACCTGAGGTGATGTTTGTGGGGGTTTTGTTTGTCACGAAAACCGACAAGGGGGTGTCTCGGTGTTACTGTTTTGACCCCGCCGCGACCCAAGGGGAATTCAGTGGTGGTATAGCTGCCAACCCAAAGCCAAACAGCCCAACTGGGGTGTTTGTCTGTTAATCAGGGGGAAAGGAGGCTGTCAAGAGGGGTGTTTGGTTTAATTCGCAGGGGGTGTTTGGGGTAAGCAGTGGGAATTCGACAAACATTAGGAAACGTAACATAAGCAGTGGGAAACGTAACATAAACAGTGGGAATATAGTAAAAGCAGGGGGTCTGTTTGGTTTTTTTAGAAACTCAGATTAGCGACAGTTTAACGACAGAATTTCTCTTACATTTTGTACATGCAGCTTTGTAAACAGTTTTGGCCACAATTAGCGACGGTTTAGCGACAGAATTTTTTGTCGCTAGTCCGGCTGTGAATATATCTAGTATGTTTGATTTGTTTTCGTGCGACCGAGACTTAGAAGTCTCGGTAGGCTTTTGTTTGAGTCGGGTTTTCGGGGCATGGAAAATAATAAATACGAGGTTATATTAAATTGTGTTAAATCACTTTTATAAATAAGTTTTATAATTTAATTAACCAAGTTGTTTTATTTATTTAATTTAACTAGTAAATTAAATTAATGATGGTTAATTATTTTATTATATTAAAAAGGTATGATTTCTTAAATGATTTACCTTTCATAGAAACGAATTTGGAAACCTTTCTAATTTGGAAACTTTCTAATTATAGTAGGTTACTAATTATAGCAAGGTTATAATATAAGAATACACATTATACCGTAATCAGCAGTACAGGAATACAGTAACCAGTAATATTACAGAACAGTCAGATATTACCAGATTATACACAAACAGTAATACAAGAATTAAATAAATCAAACTAAGAACAACTAAGAATCAGTAACAGCAAACAGTAATCAGACAACTCATATCACGTCTCTTACTTATGTAGTATCCGTGAAGTCCGTGTAGACCCTTCAGCTTTCATTTTTATTTCGTTACTGGACACAAGGTACGGATTTCCCATCTTTCAGTAAGGACTTCCTTCTATGCATGATTAGGATTCCCCGTCTGCAGCCAAATGTTTTCCCCAGTATATGTTTTAAGCTGATCAGTAATCATTTTAATAACTAGATAAATTGCCTGAGCTTTATATACAAGCATGACCAGTTTATGTACTAGTTACGGAGGTACCGTAACCATGCCACTAGAGGCACCAGTGTCATGACTCCTCTGCAAGGGAGTGATTTATCGCAGCGTCCCATTTATTTCAGCTTGGCCATTTTATCAGTATTATCAGCGGGGCATATGGATGCATCTTAGGCTATCAGTTTATAGTTATCCGGTGAATGTGGTGTGTGCTCTACATCCTTCACATTGGAGCTGATCCCTCCACCCATCACATTATTTAGAGGTCACCCCTCTACAGCATGACGATGTCACCCCTCCAGTTATTCATGCAACAGTTGTTACAGCACATGACCTATATAAGCTCTTGGCAATTAAAATACAGTAAATACATGTTTTCAGATTTAATAGATAACAGTTCAGCTTTATTATTTATAAATCAGACTTTCCAGATTTTACACAGGTTTCCGCTGCAACTTTAATTATCAGTCTTACAGCTTCAGTATTTTATCATATGCTTTGTTTCAGTATTTCTTATCATGCTTTATATCCGTTCACTGGGCGTTATGCTCAGCTGATACAAATATTTTGCATGGGTTCAATTTAGTTCTCGGTATCTTCTCGAATTGATAACTGGTTAATTGTGCGACTCAGTTGTTCTTGGTGGAATAAAGGGAAATGGTCGTTGTCTAAAACTAATGAAAAATAAACACTTAAAACAAATAAAAATAAAGTAAACACGGTAAAAAGAAATACTGAAAGATAAAAACTTTGACGGAAAATTAATGACGAGAAATTAAAAACGTGACATGAAATAAAAAGGCAAACTTGAAAGTGAATAACACAAACTTAAAATTAAGGCAAGTAAATTAAAAGTGCGACTAAGTAAAAAGGCGGGAAAAAGAAAGCTTAAAACTAAATGTATAAAATCACAAAAAACTGAAAACACTCATTCGGAAAAAGTCCTTCATTCGGAATAAACAAGTTCATCCGGAATAAATCCCTCATTCGGAATAAAACAGCTTCATCCGGAATAAGTCATTCATCCGGAATATTGGCTTCATCCGGAATATCCCCCTTCATTCGGAATATTTACTCATCCGGAATAAAGGGTTCATCCGGAATAATCCCTCATTCGGAATACATGCTTCATCCGAAATATATTGCTTGATTCGGAATGTTGGTTCATCCGGAATATAACTAGCTCATTCGGAATGTAGGGCTCATCCGGAATAGTTAAGCTAAAGCGTTCATTCGGAATAAAATCAAAGAAAAATGCTTCATCCGGAATATTTAAACTTAAAAATTTTATTCGGAATAATAATCTGATTCGGAATAATTACAAAAGAGCCTTCATCCGGAATAAACAACTGATCCGGAACAAATTGAAAGAAAATGCTGGTTCGGAATAAAAGTGTTGATTCGGAATAAATAAAATGAAACCTTGATTCGGAACAATCTGCTCATCCGGAATCTGGGGAAAATAAAGAACACGAAGAACAGTGGAACTAATAGAGATACGAATTCAAACAAAATCTACCATAATCAACCTAAAGATTAAACCAAAACAACCACTAATGATCAACTAACAAATACTAATCAAACCAAATCAATAACACTAACAATAATAATCAAAATGAACAAAACCCACTTGATCAAAACTATGAAACTCAAGAACACAAACACAAAGATTAAATCCAAACAAGAAATGAAGATGAGAGATTAACAATAAAGATAAAGATTCAATAAACATAAAAGTAACTTACTTGGAATTAAATGAATTAAAGGTGCATGACAAGTAATTAAAGTGCAATAAATTAAGGTGCAAAATATGAAAATGGTGGAAGAGGTAGTTTGCCAAGCTACCCAACAACAAACATAATTAACACTAATCATCTATTTATAGGGAGGAGGAGGTTAGAGGAAAGAAGCTTCATCCCCTCTTTCTTCTTTCTTTAATTGCTTGATTAGTCCTTAATCTTCTTAATTCTTCGACTTTTGTCTCGGGATTAATAAACTCGTCTTGTAATCTTCAATAAATTAGACTTGAGTTCTTCGGCTTTTAGTAAACTTCCGTCTTTTGACTTTTTCTTCGATAAATCTTCAGAATTGGTCTTGGACTTCTGTTCTTTTTGCACTCTTGATTTCTTGACTTCGTCTTTTGTCTTTTTCTTCGATAAAATCCCGTGAATGCCCGTGTTTTCTCCCCTTTTCACATTTTGATCCTAAATCACAACAAAAACACAAACCACGCATAATTCTGACATTTACGACACAAAATACACGTTTTGGCTTAGTTATTATTGTAATTAAGTGGTAAAAAGATGGGTGTTTTCGCACCTATCAAATCCCCTACACTTGACCATTGCAATGTCCTCATGCAATGCATTAGTTACAAAGCACGATTACACTTTTCATCACAATCAATCCACCTTGGCCTTTATTAAAGAGATAGAAAATAATAAAACAAGTAAAGAAATCGAAGACTTACCTTAGGGTTTTGGAATGTCATGAATAATTATCATCCTCAAGTTTCACGTTCCCATACCAAGCTTAAAACGAGATCATTGTTATTATAAGTTAGCAAATTAACACGAACTCATGTGGGCCAATTATTTACTTAGACTCCCTTATTCCTATGTGTATCTCTTATATTTTATTGTTGTCTTGAATGATCACGAGGATGCATCGTTGACTTATTTCGATAGTTATTAAGGCTGAAAATAAAGTGGGACGATTTAATCAATAGTTAGCTAAAGGACAGAATCTTTTAAAACTGCTTCTCGGGACCTCATAAAGTTCATATCTTGGCATAACTCGCTTCACGATTTGAGACCTTTCTCGGACCGATATTTGGTAGCGACTTCATACTTCAAATCTTGAGAGACGTTCATGAAATAATGGTCTTCTCTTCATAATAGGAATTTCTTCACTTGAAGTTTTGATAGATTATTCATACTTGGACCACGACTTCTTCATTTTTCTCCAATCTTTATTTGGGATTTTGATATACAACGATCCGCCTCCTTTTTGGACTTGGATCTATTTATCCTCATACCTTGTTAGGGCCTTTTTGGATAGACTTCTCCATGATCTTTACGGGAGTATTTGCTTTTCGTCGTGTGTCTCGATCCTTCATATTGATCTTTGATAAATGATTCTTCACATCACTTTGGATCTTTAGCAACAAAATGTAGCCCTCATGCCTTGTTAGGACCTTTTTGGACTCGCTAATCTTCGCATCCCGCTTCAATAAGTTATGCCTTGGCTATGAACTCTAATCCATACCGAGCAACTTTTAAACGATCTTGGGCTAGAAGCTAAGTAACTTTTCAAATCGTACAACCTTATTTATTGCAGATAAATTTATTAGCAAGCGATGGGAGAATAGGCTTATAATTAACTCACATAAATTCACGAAAGAATACCAAACTTATAATTGACTCTATCATCTCTCGTTCTCCACAATTTAAAATCTCAAGGAATGAGACTCGTGGATGCTTAGCCTATTAAATCAAAGTTTTGGGTTTTCGAGTCATCTATAGGATCTTGCAAACTCTTAGACTTTTTCAAGTTTAGAAATCGCATTTTAAAGTTCCCTTGATAAACGACTCTCTAGGATCAATTATAAGAACTTGCGAAAAGTTCTTGTTCTTAACCCGTGAGAGTTAAGACTTTCGCGTTTTATAGCTCCCTATATAAAAGCCTAGCAAAACTTGACTTAAACACGTTAAGGATACTAGCTAGAGTAAACTTAGATAAGTAAACTCGGGTTAAGTCAAAAGATTCACAATGTTTGAAAATTAAAACCACTTTATTAAAATTTATTCTTAGTAAAGAAAGAAAATAACTATACAAAGGTAAAAACTAATAGGCCAAAATAGATCGAAAATTTTGAAAAATGTCGAAAATTTGATTTTCCGGTTAAAATGAGGACAAATACAAGGAAAAGACCACTTAACTTCGATAGAAGTCCCCCCTACACTTAATATAAACATTGTCCTCAATGTTTAAGCATGTGGGAGTAAACTCCCCTACACTTAGGACATTGTGCACGTTGTTTAAATCTTGCTAAGGAAATGACAACTAAAGAGATTCCTATTTTAATATTGGGAAATATAAAATAGTGAATCGAAAAGAGTTTAGGATAGAACCGGGAAGACGGAAACACGGAATCACGGGTCGTCAAAAATCATCAAGAGTGGATCATTGAGCGCTCGAATCCCTGAATATGATAAGAAAGAAAACACGAAACACCAACGGGGCTCCCCCTACACTTATGGTGAAAACAGGTAAAGATAGATAGATAATTGGGTTGCCTCCCAAAAAGCGCTTGTTTATATAAACCGAGTCACGAGCCTGACTCGTCCCCGAATTAAATGGTCCATGGGGAAGCCTCGAATGTAATACCGGGATCAAAGACCTTTTCCTCGGTCCCGGTTGACATCAACAAAGGAGAGGCGGGGGGATAAGTCTTAAATGGGAGAAAAGTCCTTTCAACATACGAAGAGTATGTGAAATCAAGATCCACGGGAGGTGGGGTGGGTAAAGTAAGCACATTGTCATCCCCCAAAGACAATTGATGCTAAGCACTCGGCAAAGCCGTAATGTTATCAATCATGAAATAGTGAATGTCACCTCTCGGGTCAAAGCACTCATCCTCCGTAATAGTGGCTAAAGGGGAGGATGAAAGGTGCTCGGGAGGGGGACTTGGGTCAATACCTTCCTGCAGCAAATTATCAAAAATAATATCCCCCTCCGTGTCATCATCATCAATACCCGGAGGTATTGAGTGAATGTCGATTTCTTCTCGCAATGGGTCATTATCTTCAACGGGAGGAATAGATGGAGGTAAAGACTCGGAAAGAGGAGGAGAAGTCAACTCTTCGATTTGAGCAATAAGAAGATGCACTTTCCGTAATCTGTCGCGGAGAATCATGTCTTCCACCTCATCTTCAAGAGCAAGTTCATCGGTGAACTTCTCATAAGCCGGAGAGAATAAATCGTCATCGCCCGCATCTCCCGGTGGAGATTGAGAAATTTCAAAAGTTAAATTCTCATAGCGTGGAGAAAAATCGTCATCATTAGGATCGACCTCTTCCGTAAGAGCAACGTCGTCCTCAAGCTCCGTAGCAGTCGGTATGTCACACACCTCATCATCAAATAATTTATCGAGACCAAAATCACTAATCTCACTCAATGAATCATCATCCTTAGACGCATTAGGAATATCGAGAGTAGGAGCAGCAACTTCAGTAGATGGGTCGAGAGCATAGACATCATCGTCGTCATCATCATCATAATAGACGGGACCATTCCAATTAGGAGTGACATAGTCGGCTAACTCCTCCTTGATAACCTCCACATCTTTAAGAAGCTCATGAAGCAATTTTTGTTGTTCATCTCCCCGAGTATGTTCAATTAAACCAATTCTATCCCACGCTGTAATTAAACATTTTGGTGTAGAAAAGAAGGGAAAACGAACAAATTGGCTCAAAAAGGTGTTGGTGGTTCTCAAGGTTTCGTCCACATCAAGCAAAGGTTGCCTTTCCTGATGCAAGTCAGCTCGGATTTGAGCTAAACTTTCTAGAACGTGGTTCAAAGAAGTGAGTTGTTGGTCAAGACTAATTTGCTGAGAGGATTGATGATTGAGGGTGTGATGTGGGGGCTCAAAGTTATACACACTGAGATGATAGCACGGAACTTTCTCAAAGACCTTCGACGGATCACAAGAAGAAGCATCGTGAGGGCCCCCACAAATATAGCACCACGGGTATGGAGAAAAACCGGGTGCGTCATGTGGAAAGCTATTACCATTGTCATAATTGTAACCCGGTTCTTGCCCGTGATCATACGGGTATCGAACCGGGAACGAAACATGCCAATGAGAATCGCTTCCACGATAGATGCACGGGGGAACAGGAGGTGGATTAGAAAAGGACGAATTAGTCGAGTTGCACCATGGACAAAATCCGAATTGAGTGTTGTCGATATCGTTTCCGCACCGCTCACATGTGCACCATTGACATGAGTCGTTCCCGTATAATCGTCTCCCACACCCGACGTAATGGACATAAGCATCCATAAAGAAAAATAGATAAGCAAGAAGAATATTTTTGGTGCAAAACTTTGAAAAAGAAATGCTTTTTATGATTTTTCAAATGTTTTTCGGATTTTTGAAAAATTTTGACACGAAAAATAACGTTCACAAGTGAACGGATCCCAAAAGCCAACGTGTCTCTCATAAAAAACCGTTAATCTTCACGAAAAGAGCCGGCAGCGGCGCCATTTGATACAAAGATTTTGCATGGGTTCAATTTAGTTCTCGGTATCTTCTCGAATTGATAATTGGTTAATTGTGCGACTCAGTTGTTCTTGGTGGAATAAAAGGGAAATGGTCGTTGTCTAAAACTAATGAAAAATAAAGACTTGAAACAAATAAAAATAAAGTAAAGACGGTAAAAAGAAATACTGAAAGATAAAAACTTTGACGGAAAATTAATGACGAGAAATTAAAAACGTGACATGAAATAAAAAGGCAAACTTGAAAGTGAATAACACAAACTTAAAATTAAGGCAAGTAAATTAAAAGTGCGACTAAGTAAAAAGGCGGGAAAAAGAAAGCTTAAAACTAAATGTATAAAATCACAAAAAACTGAAAACACTCATTCGGAAAAAGTCCTTCATTCGGAATAAACAAGTTCATCCGGAATAAATCCCTCATTCGGAATAAAACAGATTCATCCGGAATAAGACATTCATCCGGAATATTGGCTTCATCCAGAATATCCCCCTTCATTCGGAATAATTACTCATCCGGAATAAAGGGTTCATCCGGAATAATCCCTCATTCGGAATACATGCTTCATCCGGAATATATTGCTTGATTCGGAATGTTGGTTCATCCGGAATATAACTAGCTCATTCGGAATGTAGGGCTCATCCGGAATAATTAAGCTAAAGCGTTCATTCGGAATAAAATCAAAGAAAAATGGTTCATCCGGAATATTTAAACTTAAAAACTTTATTCGGAATAATAATCTGATTCGGAATAATTACAAAAGAGCCTTCATCCGGAATAAACAACTGATCCGGAACAAATTGAAAGAAAATGCTGGTTCGGAATAAAAGTGTTGATTCGGAATAAATAAAATGAAACCTTGATTCGGAACAATCTGCTCATCCGGAATCTGGGGAAAATAAAGAACACGAAGAACAGTGGAACTAATAGAGATACGAATTCAAACAAAATCTACCATAATCAACCTAAAGATTAAACCAAAACAACCACTAATGATCAACTAACAAATACTAATCAAAGCAAATCAATAACACTAACAATAATAATCAAAATGAACAAAACCCACTTGATCAAAACTATGAAACTCAATAACACAAACACAAATATTAAATCCAAACAAGAAATGAAGATGAGAGATTAACAATAAAGATAAAGATTCAATAAACATAAAAGTAACTTACTTGGAATTAAATGAATTAAAGGTGCATGACAAGTAATTAAAGTGCAAGAAAATAAGGTGCAAAATATGAAAATGGTGGAAGAGGTAGTTTGTCAAGCTACCCAACAACAAACAAAATTAACACTAATCATCTATTTATAGGGAGGAGGAGGTTAGAGGAAGGAAGCTTCCTCCCCTCTTTCTTCTTTCTTTAATTGCTTGATTAGTCCTTAATCTTCTTAATTCTTCGACTTTTGTCTCGGGATTAATAAACTCGTCTTGTAATCTTCAATAAATTAGACTTGAGTTCTTCGGCTTTTAGTAAACTTCCGTCTTTTGACTTTTTCTTCGATAAATCTTCAGAATTGGTCTTGGACTTCCGTTCTTTTTGCACTCTTGATTTCTTAACTTCGTCTTTTGTCTTTTTCTTCGATAAAAGCCCGTGAATGCCCGTGTTTTCTCCCCTTTTCACATTTTGATCCTAAATCACAACAAAAACACAAACCACGCATAATTCTGACATTTACGACACAAAATACACGTTTTGTCTTAGTTATTATTGTAATTAAGTGGTAAAAAGATGGGTGTTTTCGCACCTATCATCAGCCGTAGTTCCTTTCGTGTTCTAACGGCAGGTACACCAGGACGCTCTTAGGATTTTGAGAGCATGTGAATTTGGATGGAAGCTATCCAGACTTCTTACTTTATGCACTTCCTACATTATTCGACTTATTTGGACATTGTTTAGTCCTTTTTCGGTATTTACTTTTTATGTTTTGAGCTTATGTTTGGATTACCGATGTTTGATTCTGATATTTCCTTTATGGTCAGTTAATGTTTTAGGACATCTACCTTATGCTTTGATGACACGCCATAAATACACGTAACGGTCCACTTATCCAAGTGGGGTGTTACAGATTGTGTCAGTGTGGATTTTTGAGAATAATGATGATGATTTTTGGATATTGGGTATGTAGATCCGGATCTGGTTTTTGATTGTGTTTTGGTTAAAACTTGTTGGGTCCACTAGACGTGGATCTTGCAACTTGTTAGGAACAGTGAACGACTTCTGTAATCACAAGTCTATTCACATAGAGACTTTATACAAATCACACAGTATAAGTGCGGAATACAAATATTATGAAAAGAAGAACAGAATAACTATAACAACTTGATCCTTTACTAAGGATTTCTAATATTAATATGAACTAGGATTATATTTGATGAAGGTGTATTGAACCCTTCTGCCTAAGGTTCCTTTTATACTACAAAGAAACCCTAATACATCATTAACCAAAACGTGTAAACTGATATGCATATCCTTTCCTAACATATCTCATGCATATCCTAACAGAATAATATTTAAATAATAAAGTTTGACTTTCTATAAGACCAGGAGCACGGCTTGCTCCTACTACTACTATGACCAGAAGGAACTACATACCTCCTAGTCTACCTATTACAAATAACTATTCCAATGGTCCTAACAATCCTCCCCTAAACTTGAATTTGACCTGTTGAGTTCAAGTTTCCTGGTAAATCGTGCAACATAGCTTGAGGATTGGAACAGCAAAAGAAACAGCAGCATCACAACCATCAGCATAAAGAACATAATGACTGCTGCAACAATGAACACCTAGAAGCTTCTTGAAAGCTTGAAACAAATATGCATCTTGTTGAATCTTCACAGCAACATGAGCAGATTTTATGAGCCTTTACCAAGTAGCTGCTCGCTCTTGGGCTAGCCAGTCTTTATGGTGGAATAAGCATCACCCTGGGAGACCAGAACCCAACCCAACTCTTAGAACGTGAATCAATGGTGAGTGGGGGTACCCTGATAATTTTAGGCAAACCATCACAGCCGTCAACGGATTTGATATGTCTTTACCAGAAGCCGTACCCTTCTGGACTCGCCAACTCTTAGCAATGAAGCATCGGTGAGTTGAAAACCCTATAGCTTTGAGCAAGCTATTACAGCTATCAACGGATTTGATAAAATCTTTACCAAGAGCCGTACCCCCTTGGATTAGCCACTTTTCAGTCTAGGACCATGGCAAGTGAAAACCATCCAGTTTTGGGTAACCTGGCAACCATCAACGGATTTGACTATCACACCAGAGCCGTACCCTCATGGTGAATCAACTCTTTCTTATCTGTGAGACATGGTGAGTTGAGCATCATTTGTTGTGTGGACCAGGTCCAACACCGGATGTAACTCCAAACCAGGACAAGTGTGAAACAGTCAAATGAACCCCAATGTATGATGGAAAAGTATAAGCATATATTATATAAAAAGTATTATTTATTTTTTTTAAAACAAAACTATAATGTAAGTCACCAATCACTGTACAGATTGGTGAAAAGAATGTCAGTATAAACATAAAAACATAAAAACATACCCATCACATACCAGACGCTGCCACCTTGTCAGCTTGCAACCGAGCTTGGATCCCTTCCACCAAATTAGTAGCCATGGAAGTCTCATTCCCCGAAGGGGCATTGGAGATCTGCAAATGACACTCTAGCATGGACTCCATAGTAGCAATTATCAACGGATGGTCCATATCTGTAAGCATGAACACTATGGCACCAGACTCCAACTCCAAGATATGAACCCCACAGCCAGCATAAAGCTTCCATCTCTTGATTACCCAGCGTGGCTGGTCTTTCCAGACACCAGAATGTGGAGCATTAGGAGGAGAGTCAAGCATCATCTTCAAGTCACCCCACATGGTCAGACCAGGCTAGTTGGCCACCTCACTAGGATGTTTAGGAATACCAGCATCCACAAACCCATACAACGACATAAGATCCC
This sequence comes from Glebionis coronaria, assembly GCA_025667525.1. NCBI lineage: Eukaryota > Viridiplantae > Streptophyta > Magnoliopsida > Asterales > Asteraceae > Glebionis > Glebionis coronaria. The sequence goes on from CM046876.1 coordinate 355,609,960, forward strand.
GGTGATCCGCCCAAGTCAAAACACCTTGCAAACCCGAAACATAACGAACATAACCATCACTGATGGAAATCCGATGGGTGAATGTACCAGCAACACTCGTGGATGGCTTAACCATCCAAGCAGTAATAAAACTCGTACCCATTGGCAACTACGTGTCACTGTCCGAAGCTGCATCAATAAGGTTCTCAGGAGCACGCTTCTCAAATGGAATAGACTTACCACGTCTAGCCTTCTTCTTTCGAAAAGAACGACGAGGTGTTGGAACACCATAAGAGGTTTCAACCTTTACCTTCCCAGCAGCAATAGGATCAGCAGGAGTAGAATCAACACCTTGACCAACCAAAGGATCAAAGGCGGCTGCACCAGGAGAAGGGGTAGAGTGTGGTTCAGTCACTGGTGGTGAGGATTGTTCCATAGCAGGAGTAGCAGGGATGGTAGTAGTAGAATTGGTGGTGGTGGTAGGACCCGAAGATGGAACAGGATGAGCAACCAAAGGTGTGGGTGTGGAACCAGCAGTAGAAGTATCAACAACAGATGGTATACCAGTAGAAACAGGAGGAACACCAGATGAAGAACCAGGAGCAACAGCAGGTTTAGAAGTGGAAACCACTCGTGGAGGAGGACGATAGATGAAGCGCTCAGGAACCGGTATGTTTTGACGCTGTATCATCCTTTGGTATAGATCCTTAAGCTCGTCAAAAGACAATCCCCTAACCCGATCCCATGTCCAACCAACAGTAAAGTGAGCACCCGACTGATATTTGACATACCTCTGCATTAACTTCCTCTCCTCGGTTCGTGACAAATGTCTGTTCTGACGCTTTTCACGCAGTTGAGCAGCAAGAGAAAATTGTTGTTTGTGCATTAATGCCATTGCCCGGGGGATACAATTTTGTTCATTCACATCAGCACCCAAAAGATCAGTAAACTGCGAATAATCAGATGTAAGAATAGTGAGCACCCGCATCCAATCATTATCATCCCAATGCATAGCATCATGCTGCAACTGTTCACGCCTTTGCTTTTGAAGAGCTTCTTCCTCAGCCCTAGCAGCTTGATCAATCTCCGCCTGCATTCGCTGTGCAGCCTCCTCCCCTAACCTATCTTCCTCAAGTTGTTTGTGAGTACGCTTTCTAGGGGGTGAGGGTGCATCAGTCATAGGGGCCTTCCCCTTAGGATCATGTGACGGCCCAGCAGTTGGACCAGCAGTAGTACCAGCAGAAGAACCAGCAATATCCTCCTTTGGTCTAGGACTAGCAGCAGTAGGTAGGATGCTTGATGGACTGGGAGGAATAGGCAAGTCAGCATACGGCTTATCAGCAAATGCATCCTTCGCCAGCAAAGTCAACCCATCCTCCACAAGATCCTCAACATCCTCATCAGAATCAGAATGAACAACATGCTTCTTCCTCCTCCTCTGCTGTGTCTCCAAAGCCTTAATCCGGTCCGCCATTGGAAGAACAAATTCCCTGGTAAGCTTGCGATGCTTATTCAAATCTGCCTCCAAAGAAATAATCCTTTCATGGTACCTGTGCATGAGATCAAGCAAAGAAGTTAGTGTAGCAGGTTCCTCCACTTCCCCCACCAAGAGGACTTGGATCAGGGAAAGCTTCATTGGAACTAGAAGCAATAAAGGGGTCAGCATTATGAGCACGAGAACTAGAGGGCTTCTCAGCAGAATGAGGTGCTGGACTAGAAGGGGGAGTATCCAAAAATGGGGACTTATGTGGCATAGAAGAGGGGGCAGCCTTGGAAGTGGATGACATTTCAACCACCACTTCCTTAGCTGGCACTTCCACCACCACATGAGGCGCACCACCAGCAGGATGCTCCTCCTTCATAGGATCATCTTCTAATGGAAGTTCCTCCTCGGCTTCAGCAGCCGGAGGAATAACATTAGGAGGACCTTTGGCAAGGCCCAGCATAGCATCAGTAATAGGCCTCCAAGCCCCCTTAAACCCAAGTGCCATATTGGAGTAAACTTTAGAACTAAGCTTGGGGGTCTCATACTCCTCCCTATCACGAGGTATGCACATAAGTATCTGCTGTAAGAACCTAGGATACATTAAAAAATTATTTCTAGATCCAGTACTACTAAGATTGCAAACCATCCCATCAAACAAGTAGCGAGAAAAATTAAACACACGACCCTGTGCTATGCAGATCAAACCAGTAACCAAAGGAATGGGAAATGCATCCCAACTCCCAGACTTTGGGCTTAAGCAGTGAATCAAAAAGTGCACTAGAAGCTTCCACTGGGGGGTAAACCTATTCTTTTGGAAGTTAAACTTCCCCCCATGGTGATAACCAAGATCAGCCATCCCATCCAAAACCTCAGAATTGGGGATGGAAACAACACCACCTTCATCTTGAAGATGAAGTGCACTCCTAATAGAAGCTTCAGACACCACATAAGAACGTCCATCTATGGTAGCATGGAGTGCAAGTGGGCGACCCAAAACATCCACAAGATGGGCAATGGCACAAAACTGGCGAATGACACTATCATAGACAGTCGGGCAAACAGTAAAAGCATACCTGAGGTTAGAAGCCTCAATAAACTCGATGATGTCTGTGAACTCGTCAGGTCTAGGACCATCTCCCAGATACGCCACCTTATTGTGATCGGGTTTGTAGAAAAGAGCAGCCATTGATGATAATTGGAAGTGATGGAAGGTGATTTATTAGAGATTGAGAGAGTAGGAGCGTGTGTGTGTGTTATGGTTGTGATGAATGAGTCAAGGGGGTATTTTACCATAAAAATGGTCTTGTAACTGTTCATTGACCCCTAATAATGTGGGTTGCCCTTTCAAATTAGGCAGTTAATGCAAAAATAACCGCTTACCCCTATTAACTTGATTTTCAAATCCCAGTTACCAAAGTAAAATAATATCATATGTACCAGAAGTAACCTGCGTTGACTAAAAGTCAAAACGCATAAGGGTCAACACTAGAAGCACAATGTGGTCAATGAAAGTCAACGGAATGAACAGTGACCAAAACCAAAACTAGAAGCCAACCATCAATGACAAGGAAGGATTTTTATCCACTAGAAGTTTAAGACTACCACCAGAAGTGACCAAAATCCTCCACTAGAAGTAGCACACACCACAAATACCCATACAATCTGTTGTTAAAAACAACCAATATGTTAATCTGTGCAAGTAAGTATGTACACTAAGCCTCCCCTCAATCCTAGGTCTCAAGGATTGACCATTCCAATGTGAACCACCAAGTGGTTGAACCGAGGACCATCAAAGGCTTTAGTCAATAGATCAGCAACATTATCATCTGTATGAACCTTAAGAACATGTATCAACTTCTTCTCATTGGCATCCCTGATAAAGTGGTGCCTAATTTCAATATGTTTTGTACGTTGATGAAAAAAGGATTCTTCATAATGCAGATAGTGCTTTGATTGTCAATGAAAATTTGGTGTTCATAAAGTTGAACCCATAATCAAGCATCTGATTTTGTATCCACAAGACTTGTCCACAACAACTAGCAGCAGCGACGTATTCAGCTTCTGTTGAAGAAGTAGCTACTATCGTCTGTTTCTTACATTGCCATGAGATAAGTCTTCGACCCAAAAACTGACAACCACCAGTAGTAGACTTTCTGTCATTATTAGCACCTACATAGTCACTATCACTATATGCTTCTAGAACAAAAGGTGATTCTCTAGGATACCACAAGCCTAGCTTGGGTTGAGCCTTGATGTACTTGAAAATCTTCTTGACTGCATTCAAGTTAGAAACCGTTGGAGCCACCTGATGTCTAGAACAAGCACTTAATGCAAACATAATATCCGGACGTGATGCAGTCAAATACATGAGTGAGCCAATCATGGACCTGTACATGTGAACATTTACCAGAGGATCTGGCTCATTCTTGAGTTTGACCTTAGTAACTTCATAAGGTGTTGCTGCTGGTCTAAGAGGATCCATATCAAACTTCTGAAGGATCTCATGAACATATTTGTCTTGACTTATGAAGATTCCATCTGATTGTTGCTTGACCTGAAGACCAAGGAAAAATTTAAGCTCTCCCATAGCACTCATCTGAAATTCGCCCTTCATCGGTTGTTCAAACTCATCACACCATTCCTTCTTAGTAGAACCAAAGATAATATCGTCCACATAAACCTGAACTAGGATAATGTCCTTGGTATTCCTCTTAAGAAGTGGTGTTTTGTCAATCGTGCCTCTTCTATAGCCGTGTTTTAACAAGAAAGTGGAAAGACGCTCATACCAAGCTCTAGGAGCTTGATGAAGTCCATATAGAGCTTTGACCACCTTGTAAACTTTCTTGGGATGAAGTGGATCCACAAAGCCCTTAGGTTGAGTGACATAAACTTCCTCATCAATCTTACCATAGAGAAATGCACTTTTGACATCCATCTGAAAACCCGTAAAGCCCACATACGAAGCAAAAGCCAAAAACAGACGAATGGCCTCAATCCTAGTAACAGGAGCAAAAACTTCAGTGTAGTCAATGCCTTCAAGTTGTGTATGACCTTGTACAACCAACCTTGCCTTATTTCTCACCACAATACCCCTTGCATCTTTCTTGTTTTTGAGAATCCATTTGGTACCAATTGTTGTCTTTCCATCTGGCAAGTCAACTAGCATCCAAACATTCTGAAACAAGAACTGCTGCATCTCCTCCTGCATAGCCTCCACCCAACTTTGATCCTCAAGAGCATGAGAGACTGATCTAGGTTCCACCTGTGAAAGAAAACAAGCAAACAAACAGTGTTGAAAGTCCGTATGATTATTACGCTTTTGGTCCTCAATATAGCTCACAAGAGCATGATGATCAGACGTTGATTTCTTATGCATTCTGCGAGTCTTGACAGTAGAACCATGATCTCCAATAATTTGAGTAGTAGGATGGTCTTTGTGAGACTGCAAAACTTGATTGGAAGCTACTTCCACTTCTGGTGCCAAGTTATTAAGATCCCCAACAAAGTCATCATCATATGAAGCAGAGTCGAAAATGCCATCTATTGGTTGCTTATGAATATCATCCAGCTTAGTAGAAGACTTCTTTTGATAGTTTCCCAGGTCAGAAGGACCAGAGAATCTAGTAGAGGAAGTGGGATCACTAGCCGGACTACCAATAGGTGTTAAACTAGCACTAGGAGTAACAATTGGACTACTAAGAGTAGCTTTGTCAGCAGATGGAATCAAAGGAAACTCAAAGCCACCTTGAGCAGCAGCTGTAGTAGCATCTTGTTGTTGCTTGAGCAATGTGTCAAGAGCTCCTTGTGAGTCCAAAATATCTGATGGAGTAGAATCACTTGGAGTAGTATTGGCAGTAGGAGAGACTGTGGTGGAATAGGATGGAACGACAAAAATATCATCCTCTTCATCTGAGTTTGAAAACTAGAATGAGCACCTGCACTAGAAGTTGCAAACACTTGTGGAACTACATCATGGTTAGTTTTGAAACGAAAATATCCTAATGAATCACTAAGATAATCAAGATCAAAATACCATTCAGGACCCTTGCCTTGTATGTTTGACTTCTCCTCAAAATACCTGAGATTAATAGTTTCAATTACTCGCTTGGCTTGGAGATTGTAGACACGATAAGCCCGTGAGTGAGCTGAATATCCCACAATGTATCCTTCATCTGCCTTGCCATCAAATTTCCCCAAATAGCCACTAGTATTCAGAATGGTGACAAGACACCCAAATGGCTTCAAATGAGCAATGTTTGGTATTTTAGCTGTGAGTAGCTCATAGGGAGTCTTCTTGTGAGGATTAGTAATAGAAACTCTATTCAAAACATAACTTGTAGTATTGACAGCTTCTGTCCAGAACATGGTTGGAAGCTTGGAATCGGCAAGCATTGTTCTCGCAACTTCTATGAGAGTCATGTTCTTTCTTTCTGCCACGCCATTCTGTTGAGGAGTTCTTGCTGCACTATAATCTGTTTTGATACCTTTAGAATTACAAAGTGCTATGAGGTCTGCATTTTTGAATTCTGTTCCATTATCACATCGGATACCTTTAACCTTCTTGGACAACTGATTCTCAATTAGTGTAATAAAGTCCTTGAGAATTGAGTAGGTCTCACTCTTGGCAGCCATGAAGAAAACCCACGTGAACCTGCTATACCCATCAGTTACCACAAGGCAGAATTGTTTATGGTCAATGCTCCTAATAGAGGTAGGACCAAATAAATCCATGTGTAGTAGCTGCAATGGTTCAGTTATAAGGCTGAGAGCAGTAATAGCCTTGAAGGATGCTTTATGTTGTTTGCCTTTGCTGCATGCAAGGCAATTGATATCATTTCTGAAAGTTTTGGGAAGTAAACCAGAGACCAAGTTCAGATTTGCTAATTTGTGAATGGTCTTGAAGTTCACATGTCCCATCCTTCTGTGCCATTTAGTGGCTTCATCTTCTAAGGCTTTAGCAACCAAACATGCTAGTTGACCAGTAGGATTGACTTCATTCAGCTTGATACTATAAAGGTTGTGTCTTCTAGGGATTCTGAGTAGAACCTGTGAGTCATCCGGGAGTTTAAAGTCTTTGGATAACACTAGTGCATCAGTATCCGTAAAGAGGACAAACTGCTTCTTGTCAAAAATCTGAGAGACAGAGATCAAGTTGAAGTGTTGAAGTGCTTCCACATAGTAGACCTGCTCAAAGTTAAGATTAGGCGTCTGAATCGTTCCTTTGCTAGTGATCCTTCCTTCACCTCCTCCAAAATAGACCTTTCCGCCTTGAAATGGTACAAATTTAGATAGAAGACTTTTATTGCCTGTCATGCTCCTAGAGCATCCACTATCAACAATTCCAAGAGTAGGATCTTGGTCTGGAGTAACCTACAACAACAAGAAAAGATATATGCAAAAGTTAATGTCTTAAGGGGACCCAAACCTTTTCAGGTTTGAGCCTGCCTTGTGGATCTTTAGTAGATAGCCAAGAAGATTGATGAGATCCACCGTTGTTCTTAGGTTGCCTATTCATCATACGGGTGTTATTGTTTGACCAAGAACAACCTGCTGAGGGCTTAACAGCAGTACCCAGATTTCCCAACCCAAAATACATGTGGTCTAAATTAAATGCATAATTCGGATTAAAAGTCTAAAAATGGTTGCTGGTTGGTCTATTTGGTAGTAATCCAGTGTTTCTCCAATGATTAGAAGCTAATGGAGAGGTCCTTCTAGAAGAAGAAAAAGATTGGGCACATGGGTTTAGTCTTCTAGAAGAATATGGAACAACTCCTGATGGACCAGGAGCAGGAAATGCTTGATAAACAGAAGAATGTTTGTCATAAAAATCACAATCTTTAATCAAATGAAATTCACTCCCACAAACAAAACATGTTTTAAACGACCTTTTATTAGAATGACATTGTTTCATACTACTAACTTTATTACACACAATTCTAGGAGAAACATTATTCCTAGGACTCAATAAACCAGAACTAGACACAGTTGAAGTAGAAGCAACTCTCTCTTCACTCTTCCTAGCACTAGTAGCAGCATGGTCATTTGACTTGGAGCTTGTAGGTCTCGACTCTTCACTTGAACCACATGATGCAGAGTCACTGGCTTTGTCACAGAAAGTACACGAGACAAAGTCATTAGTATTAGTAGAACTTTTTGAGGACTCATGCATCTGTGATCCATCCAAGTCATTATGCCTAGTAATGGGCATGAAAGTTCCTGTAAGAGGTGGAGGGACAGCATGCATTGCTGCTGCTGGTTTAAACCTATTGTAGCTAGGTGTTCCCTCTTCCTCCATGTCAGGATCAAAGACACTTGAAAAAGATAAATCAAACACATCTTCCGAATCAATGTATTTATCAAATCCTAACCCTCTTTTAGTCCTACCAGACATACTACTATCTATTAATTTTGAAAGATTCTTAGGTGCCTTTTGCCATTTTTCAAATCTTAAAAGTGTAGCATCTAATTTTTCCTTCATGTCTTGTTTATCTTTGATACTGTCATCTTTTACCTTTTTAGTGTATTTAAGCATATTTGTTGTGTTTTCTAAATCAATGTTCAGAATTCTAATTTTATCCTCATATTCTCGTTGAGTATCTTGAAGCCACCTCTTTTGTTGTTCCAATGTTTTTAAAGAAGTTTTATATGCTTGAACCTGATAAGTGTGAAAACACTAATCAATAATGATCCAAAAACCACTCAAAACACAGTCAAACATATTATATTTAACTGAAAAATATCAGAATTATGTGGATATTTGTGTTTCATGTGTTTTCAAGTAAACAAGATACATTTTGGAGCAAATACGCGTTTTCAAGGAAATTATATGACAAAAAGACGAAGAAGAAGACGAAAGATGCTTCAAGGACCTTACTTGCCATTATTTCCAAGATCGAGGGCTTAAGTTGCAATTTCTATAAAGATGAAGATGAAATGGAAATTTGATAACAAATCTTTAACACTTTTGATTAAAAGAAAATAGTGAAAGGATTAAAAAGATAAAGAATGAAAAAGAAGTATTTAACTTCCTTTAACTTGGTCAACCGGTCAAAGACCTGGTCTTACTCATTCACACACAAACGTGACCTTCTTCTACATACGAAGAGAGAGAAAAAGACATTCGTTCATAGTTTCTTTTCTCCATAAACCTACAAATCAATTTCAAGAATGATACACGAAGATTCAGGAAAAGATCAAAACAGCAAAAGTGTTCCTCTCTTTATCCTCTACAAGGTGATACAAATTAATTTGATCAAGAGTGAAAGACGAAGAAACGCCCAATTTGGGTTTAGCTTGAAGAACGAATTTAATCCTCGTATTTTACACGTGTCATCAAGGGATTGGATAGCACACGTCATCAACACCTCTACTTCTCCTCTCAAATGCCTATAAATACAAGGAGAAGACCTCATTTGAAGATGGTTAGCTAGGTGTTAGTTACACATAGTTAGTTAGGTTAGAGTTAGTTAGTTAATCTTGTTTACCTTTCTATTAAAAACTTTCAGTTTTCAGTTGTAACCGAATTTTTCTTGCAACCATTAATGGAAGTTTAAGTTTTTCTACATTCACTTCTCTAATCTTTTGTCTCGTGTTCATATTAAATAGATAAAATCGGTTACATCAATGATATTTCTTTCTCCCGTAACTGTTACTGTTCACGCAGGATTTGTAGTGGTTAAAATTGTGATTTCGAGTTTTAAAGAGTGTTAATCTTGATCTTCGCCATTTTTAGATATTGATAAAGCTTTCGGTTACTGTTCATTCGAGCTTATCGGTTGAATAGCTTGTTAATACTATTTTCTTAAGCTCATATGCTATAAGCTTGTAGTGTAGTTAGTCACTTAGTTAGTAGATAATTTCTGTTAAAAAAGTAGTTGAAGTCAGTAAAGTTTGTTGCTCGAATTTAGTTTCAGTTCAAATAGATTTTACCATTAATGGAGGTTTTTAGTTCTCGCTCTTTAAATGCTGTTTTTCAACCTTCAAATCTGTCAATTTGTTAGTCAAAATAGTCAAGTTACTTCACATTAAACTTAAGTTCAGTTTCTATTTTAGTTCATGTTGCTATGTTCATTTTAAATGAACTGCTATGTTTAGTTCTTTACTAAGATTCCAGAATTCAAAAATTCATTTGGATTGGTTTAGTTTAGTAGTCCTGGATCAGTGGATGTTCAGTTCAGTTCAGATCTAATTCAGAAACAGTAGATAACTTTGTTATAGGTTTTTGTTTCGTTTGCTTTGTTTGTATCAGTTTATGCAGAATTGAAGGTACAAGGTGTTTGGTTCTGAATTTTTGGCGAGAAGCAGATTCGTAGATGATGTGATTGCAGTTCCGTTTGGTTAGAATAATCGGTCAGAAGTGAAGTTGTAGAGATCAGTTTCTAAGCGAGCTCAGCGCTCCGCTTCGACTCAACGGACTTACTTCGGATGAATAGGTTAAGCGTTATTTAATTTCTGCAAATTCTCAGTTAATGCTAGCTGTAGAATTATAGTATAATCTTGCTTGTTACTTGTTTTTTGAATGATCTGATATTAATCGTGTGTCAGTTGTTTGTTTGTGATTCTAATCAGTTCGTTAAGATTTCTGTTAAAATTCTTAAGTGGTGCTTGGCACTATTAGTCTTTTGGTGAATTTGTAGTCTTAATCTTAGTAGTGTTGCTGGATCAGATTAGTTAGCTGTTAAACAAAGCTGTGATTTTAATGGTAATGATCTTGTTAGCAGGAACTGGATTATCTTTGTGGCTAGCTAGTTTCATTTACATATAGTTAATGTAACAGTTGAGTGCTTTAGGTGGTATAGCTTTTTGAACTTAGTTTACTCCTTGATATGATAGAACTGAGAATGGCTCATTAGGATTTCATAGGTTCTCTATTGATTAAATTCAAATTAACTGGTGTCTCTTATTTGAGCTAGTCAATTGGAGATTTGTAAAAGAGATGAAGTGAGCTTTTAAATAAGTAATGAATATACTGATAAAGTGATTAGAAATATTCGATCATTCAAACTGTTATCCATAAGCTGTGAGTCAAATTGGGAATACAACACATTCAGTTTTGTATGCACTTTTGTCAACAATAGTCCAAATCAGTAGTGCTAAATGTTTTAAGTCACTACACTTAGTTTACTTATAAAATTTGTTAGTGGATAATTCAATTTAATAATTGTGTTGGGCCTTTGTGTTTCTAAAATGACGTAGCCTTTCATTTTGATTAATATAGTATCAAATTTGTAGTACATCATTTAGATGTATTACATTAGATCATTTTGATTTTGATCTATTTAGACACTTAATATTTTCGTTCTTTTATATTTTACGATTTATGTTTGTAGACATAATTTGCATTTTCCATTTTATACTTTGTGCATTTAATTGTCGTATTTGCAACGTGTTTTAGATTAGTACGTATAGGTAATATAGTATAATATTTTACACTTTCTAAATGCTTTGTGCCAATTAGACATAAATTCCAAACAAGTTTTTACAACAAAAAAACAATCAAGTCAAACTTGGATAGTTATATCAATCCGATAAGACCGAGAGAAAACGAACTAAAAACGAGTTATTAAATGGCGCCGCTGCGGGTTCTTTTCGTGAAGATAAACGGTTTCGAGTGAGACGATTGGATTTTGGGATCCGTTCACTTTGTGAACGTTATTTTTACGTATTATAAATCAAAAAGATAAAAAAAAATCAAAAAGTTAAAAACATAAAAACTAAAAAAATAACAAAAACAATTCTTTTCCTAAAGAATTGACCAAAAAATCAAAAAATCAAAAAGCAATCTTTTTCCTAAGAGATTGCAACCAAAAAGATATATTATTGGATTTCCTCGGTTTTTACGTACATATAGTATTTTCTTTTATAAACCCCAATAAATACAAAAATATTTTATATATATTATTATATGTAAATACGTATACGTATAAGAACAACCAATACACATATCTTCCATAAGTATTGCCAAGGTAATACAACGTGTTAGGGGGCGTTCCGGTCCTTGACACGTGTATCGATCAAATTTAATAAAGCAAAAATAGATAAATACTTCTAATAGGCAATAATTCGAAGAATACAAAATACAAAGTGAATAGAAAGGCGATGTGCTATAAAATGCCATCTAAGGGTCAATAGGTACTTAAGTGCTTCGCGCCACCTAACCCCCCGTTCACTAGTGCGTATTCTAAGAAGGAAGGCTTTATTGGGGGTCTTGCACCCAAGTAGTGATTACATATATTATACTTTCTTTTGGATATTTCATATCGAACCTCGAGGGAGATAATCTCTTCTCCTTCAAAAGTCGACCGAGAGCTTATCTCTCACTCCTCGAGTTTACTTACACGTGTACTCGCACGCGTGTAACCATACCACCTTTGGTGTATTACTTCCTTCCCCGAGGAAGCTTTTAAACGTCATTTTTACTTGTATATACATTCGGCCACCTTGTTACACATGGATACTCGTTCCATGTTGGAGATTTTGCAACAACGATCCGCTAACGCTAATTATTCGACTTGTTCGACTTGTGGAGGTCCACACGATACTTATTTATGTGATCAAAACAATGGTTATTATGGGGAGGGATATGCTTATAATGGAACCGAGAACCCTAATTTTCAACCTAACTTTCCAATGGACCATACTTGTAATGACTATATGGGATATTCCGATTTTTCATCACGACCTCTACCATAATTTTATGATCAACCCCTTGATGAGTCATACCAAAATCAAGGATTTTCAAATCATGTAGATTTTCAAAATGAGAGCAATTTTCAAAACTTTAATCAAGGGGATATTTCACAATCTCAAATGGACTTAATTCTTTAAAAGATTGATGAAAATGTTAGAAAACATAAAGAAATGCAAGAGGAAACTGATAGGAAATTCTTAATTTTGGAAACACAACTCTTGCAAAACTTTACACCTCAAGGAGCTTTACCATGTGATATTGAGCCGTCTTTGAGAGTTGATCATGAGGATGATACTATTAGTGATAAAGGGAATTTTCAAGGTTACAATCATGAGAACTTTCATAATCAAGACTCTTTCCAAAACTATAATCCACCTAATTATGGAAATCTACCTCCACCATATTCTTCGACTTATTCATGTGAGTTTTGTGGAAAAGAACCCCATTATGGTTATGATTGTCAACCAAGGGATCCTCCTTCTTATGATGAGATTTCTTTTATATTCGAGCAAATAGAAAGAGACAATGCATATTTTTCGAGGGCTCTTAATCATAAGAAAGAAATGAGCATCAAGGAAATGAGAGAAGAATCTCGGTGGTTAAGGGAGGAAATTAAGTATCTTGAGGATGATGTAAGGAACAAGCAGTTTAATAACAAGCAAATTGGCGATAGGTATAGAGAATCGATGAACAATTCCTCTCGTTTCCTCAAGGAAAATTTAGATGATTTACTCTTTAAGATTGATAAAAAGGAAGAAGAAGAACAATTTTTTGCTAATCGTGCTCGTTTGCTTAAACAATGCTTATATTACGATGATGTCGATCCTCCGATTTGTATGACACTTAATGATGACACGCCTTTACCTCACATGGAACCCACCGACTCTTTAACCATGGGGGACGAGCCTCTTAGCACTAATACAAACACCGATTTGGATGAATTAACCGCTTCTAGTGTTGAGAACCTTATCCCAGTCCAAAGAGAGCTTGAGGGTGTTTCCAATGAACCATGTGACGAGCTTTGTATTGATACCTCTTCTCCTCATGATCACATTGAGATTTCATCCCATGTTCACCTTCATGCTACTACTAGTGATTTTGGTGACTTTGATCTTGATGAATTGTTTAAAGAAAAGGATAATGAGATTGAGGAAGAGTTTATGCAAGACTTGCCACAATCAGAGGATGATGATTGTGATTCTAGTGAGGCATCTTATGATATATCATCCGATGACTTTTCATGTCAAGGTGACATTCCTAATTTGGATGAAGATGTTGCTCATATAGAAGTAGTGGAAGATGTTCATATTCGTGAGGTTTTATCAAACATTTATAATCTTATCTCCTCGATTGAAGCATTGAACACAAACTATAATGATGATTCCATAGAAGAAGAACCTTTCATTGACATATCTTCACCGGTTTTTGAGGTTGCGCCTATTGATTTTTATGATGATATCATCCCTTTGAGTGATTCTCTCATTAATACACCTTCTTTTGAGCCTTCTATTCCCACCCTTCCACCCTTGAAGTTGGTTATTGATGAAGATCCTATACTCTTAGAGGTTGATCCTTTTTCACCTAAGGCACCTTTAGAACCTAAAACCTTTGATTTGGACTCTCTTATGGAGATTGATGCCACCATAGAGGCTTATCTTGCTAATACTAATTTAGAGGTCGATGATAGTGATTCTAATTAGGAAGAGGATATTCGTCTTATTCAGAACATGCTTTTTGGGAACATAGAGATTACACCTCCTTCACAAGACACTATTCATCTTGATCCTTCTTTTTCTATGCCTTCTATGGAAGATTATCTACCTTTTGATGATGATGAGGAGCCCAATACAGATATACTTGTTATGAATGTTTTGATACCTACACCTTCCTTGTCTCATGATGCTTTGATATCTAAGGGGGAATCTTATATGATTGATACGAGTTCATCTTCTTATTTTCCCATGAAGGGAAATGTTTTTGATCCTGGGATACGTATATTTAGGAAATATTGGTTTTCATCTACTCCACTTAAGAGTGTGACTTCGATTGATATGCGTTTCTCGTATGAGCTTACTTTGATGATGCTACCTATTTTGGAGTTGTTCGAATGTAGAGATGGAAACTATGTATTTGATCCTGGTGTGCTTCCTATTTGAGAGACTTTCGTATGTTGGACAAACTTGAGACACGTTGGACCGTTCCATTTATCGAGGCGGATATTGTAAATCTTATAGTAAATGGAAACGTGCTAAGTTTGAATGTATCGTGTGAGACGAGCTTCAAAGTGGATATCATTTATTCTCCATGATGGTTTCCCCAAGGACAACTTAATTCGGGGCCGAGTCGAGCTAGCGACTTAGGGTTAAAAAAACTCAAGCATTGTATAACTAGGTTAGAAAACGTAGAGTAGATTTTCAATAGGTTTGGTTTAATTAAAAGGATGTTATAGTAGAGTTGAAGTGGAGGGGTGGCCTTTCTTCGTCTTTTGGTGTTTGTTTCAAGGGTTTCTCTCTCTAATTTCATGCTTGGAGCTCATGGAGGAGACCCGTGTATCTGGTTCACTTTGATTAGTTTTTTCTATTGTATTATTCAAAAACTTGTGCTTAAAATGAATACCCTTTAGTTGTCTCTTCCTTAACTTGGGTTAAACAATGTACGCAATGTCATAAGTTTAGGGGAGTTTACTCCAATACTCTTAAACATTGAGGATAATGTTTATCTTAAGTGTAGGGGAGACTTCAATCGAAGTGACCTTACCTAGACCATTGCCTTAACTTCATGATAACTTGGAAAATTAATTTTTCAAACATTTTTCAAATTTTTGATCTACTTTGGCCACTAAAAATATGCATTCATAATTCTTGCATTAATCATTTTTTATTTGCATATCACATTTGCATTGTATATATTTCTTCTTTTATCTTTCTATAAAAAATATATAAAAGAGAAAAAAATATAATAAAACATGGTTTAACAAATTTAGATCTCTTCGACATATTAGGCCCGCCATGGATATTTTGACTCAACCTGAGTTTGCTTATCAAAGCATTCTCTAGCTAGTATCCTTAACCATGTAGTCCTTCATTGGTCAATTAGGCTAAGCATCCACCAATCTCATTATTTGAGATTTTAAATTTGTGGACAATGGGAGATGATAGAGTTGAAGCAAGTATAAAAGGGCTAGATAAACTTCATGATAATTACTTGTGGCTAAATCCTTCTCTTCTTTACCTCTATTTTCTTCGCATGTATATATGTTAATAAATAATCAAGAACGGTTTTAATTGGTTTGTAGTCTCTTATGCATTTTTAATTAATCATTCATGGTTGGTATAAGTACATCTTAAGATTCTAAGTTAGAACGTTTTATGTATACTAGACTTATGTCATGCTTAATACTTAGCGGGTGTTTTTCCTTTTATTATTTTCAACTTTCTTTGTGAGGAATAAAGAAAAATAAGAGCGGCTTATAAAAAAAATGAGTGGCTAGAAAAAAAAAGAGAAAAAGAAAAAAAAAATTATACAAGACTCCCAAGAGGGGCAGTGAATTGTTAATTATAGTAACTATTAGATTCCAATATTACCTTGATGGGTTGCGGGGATTTAATAGTTGCTCTAATCCAATATTACCTTGACGGGTTGCGGGATTGAAGATCCAAAGTCTCAAAAAGATGGCGGATGTAAATTATTGCGTGAGTTTTATTTTTTTCCTTAGCAAGTGTGTAGCTACTTATTAATGCATGACATGAGGATTTTACACATAAGGCGAATGACTTATTACTCTTGAAACGGACTTATATTAATTGTGAACGGTTTTTCAAGTAATGGATGAGAGGATTACTTAGGATTAAAACCGTGCTTCCTTATTTTTGGATTTTGCATTTCTTATACTTCACGCTTTAAATAATGACTAATTTGCCCAAAAGCAAGTTGCTCAAATAATAACCGGTTCCACATTTAATTGTCATGAATAAGTTGATGCACTTTTTACTTATGAATGTAATGATCCCATTTTTAAGCTTGGTATGGAGAAAGTGAAACTTGAGGGTGATAAGTGTCCATGGTACCAAAGCCCTAATACAAGTCACTGATTTCTTTATGAGTCATTTCTATCAAAACCATTTCAAGAAAATCCAAAAATATGTGAATAGAATTGTTTTCCTTTGCATTACATTGTAAATATTCAAAATCATTCATCATGTAGTATAGTCTAGTTTATTAAATCATAAAATGGACAAGGTGGGTTAATTATGAGAAAAGTGCACTCTAGAGCTTTGAAATGCTGCATTGCATGAGGTCATGACAATGGTCAAGTGGAGGGGAGTTGATAAGTGTGAAAACACTCATCAATAATGATCCAAAAACCACTCAAAACACAGTCAAACATATTATATTTAACTAAAAAATATCATAATTACGTGGGTATTTGTGTTTCATGTGTTTTCAGGTAAACAAGATACATTTTGGAGAAAATACGTGTTTTCAAGGAAATTATATGACAAAAAGACGAAGAAGAAGACGAAAGATGCTTCAAGGACCTTACTTGCCATTATTTTCAAGATCGAGGGCTTAAGTTGCAATTTCTATAAAGATGAAGATGAAATGGAAATTTGATAACATATCTTTAACATTTTTTATTAAAAGAAAATAGTGAAAGGATTAAAAAGATAAATAATGAAAAAGAAGTATTTAACTTCCTTTAACTTGGTCAACCGGTCAAAGACCTGGTCTTACTCATTCACACACAAACGTGTCCTTCTTCTACATACGAAGAGAGAGAAAGATACATTCGTTCATAGTTTCTTTTCTCCATAAACCTGCAAATCAATTTTCAGAATGATACACGAAGATTCGGGCAAAGATCAAAACAGCAAAAGTGTTCCTCTCTTTATCCTCTACAAGGTGATACAAATTAATTTGATCAAGAGTGAAAGACGAAGAAACGCCCAATTTGGGTTTAGCTTGAAGAATGAATTTAATCCTCGTATTTTACACGTGTCATCAAGGGATTGGATAGCACACGTCATCAACACCTCTACTTCTCCTCTCAAACGCCTATAACTACAAGGAGAAGACCTCATTTGAAGATGGTTAGCTAGGTGTTAGTTACACATAGTTAGTTAGGTTAGAGTTAGTTAGTTAATCTTGTTTACTTTTCTATTAAAAACTTTCAATTTTCAATTGTAACCGAATTTTTCTTGCAACCATTAATGGAAGTTTAAGTTTTTCTACATTCACTTCTCTAATCTTTTGTCTCGTGTTCATATTAAATAGATAAAATCAGTTACATCAATGATATTTCTTTCTCCCGTAACTGTTACTGTTCACGCAGGATTTGTAGTGGTTAAAATTGTGATTTCGAGTTTTAAAGAGTGTTAATCTTGATCTTCGCCATTTTTAGATATTGATAAAGCTTTCAGTTACTGTTCATTGGAGCTTATCGGTTGAATAGCTTGTTAATACTATTTTCTTAAGCTCATATGCTATAAGCTTGTAGTGTAGTTAGTCACTTAGTTAGTAGATAATTTCTGTTAAAAAAGTAGTTGAAGTCAGTAAAGTTTGTTGCTCGAATTCAGTTTTAGTTCAAATAGATTTTACCATTAATGGAGGTTTTTAGTTCTCGCTCTTTAAATGTTGTTTTTCAACCTTCAAATTTGTCAATTTGTTAGTCAAAATAGTCGAGTTACTCCCCGTTAAACTTCAGTTCAGTTTCTATTTTAGTTCATGTTGCTATGTTCATTTTAAATGAACTGCTATGTTTAGTTCTTTACTAAGATTCCAGAATTCAGAAATTCATTTGGATTGGTTTAGTTTAGTAGTCGTGGATCAGTGGATGTTCAGTTCAGTTCAGATCTAATTCAGAAACAGTAGATAACTTTGTTATAGGTTTTTGTTTCGTTTGCTTTGTTTGTATCAGTTTATGCAGAATTGAAGGTACAAGGTGTTTGGTTCTGAATATTTGGCGAGAAGCAGATTCGTAGATGATGTGATTGCAGTTCCGTTTGGTTAGAATAATCGGTCAGAAGTGAAGTTGTAGATATCAGTTTCTAAGGGAGCTCAGCGCTCCGCTTCGACTCAACGGACTTACTTCGGATGAATAGGTTAAGCGTTTTTCAGTTTCTGCAAATTCTCAGTTAATGCTAGCTGTAGAATTGTAGTATAATCTTGCTTGTTACTTGTTTTTTGAATGATCTGATATTAATCGTGTGTCATTTGTTTGTTTGTGATTCTAATCAGTTCGTTAAGATTTCTGTTAAAATTATTAAGTGGTGCTTGGCACTATTAGTCTTTTGGTGAATTTGTAGTCTTAATCTTAGTAGTGTTGTTGGATCAGATTAGTTAGCTGTTAAACAAAGTTGTGATTTTAATGGTAATGATCTTGTTAGCAGGAAGTGGATTATCTTTGTGGCTAGCTAGTTTCATTTACATATAGTTAATGTAACAGTTGAGTGCTTTAGGTGGTATAGCTTTTTGAACTTAGTTTACTCCTTGATATGATAGAACTGAGAATAGTTCATTAGGATTTCATAGGTTCTCTATTGATTAAATTCAAATTAACTGGTGTCTCTTATTTGAGCTAGTCAATTGGAGATTTGTAAAAGAGATGAAGTGAGCTTTTAAATAAGTAATAAATATACTGATAAAGTGATTAGAAATATTCGATCATTCAAACTGTTATCCATAAGCTGTGAGTCAAATTGGGAATACAGCACATTCAGTTTTGTATGCACTTTTGTCAAGAATAGTCCAAATCAGTAGTGCTAAATGTTTTAAGTCACTACACTTAGTTTACTTATAAAATTTGTTAGTGGATAATTCAATTTAATAATTGTGTTGGGCCTTTGTGTTTCTAAAATGACGTAGCCTTTCATTTTGATTAATATAGTATCAAATTTGTAGTACATCATTTAGATGCATTACATTAGATCACTTTGATTTTGATCTATTTAGACACTTAATATTTTCGTTCTTTTATATTTTATGATTTATGTTTGTAGACATAATTTGCATTTTCCATTTTATACTTTGTGCATTTAATTGTCGTATTTGCAACGTGTTTTAGATTAGTACGTATAGGTAATATAGTATAATATTTTACACTTTCTAAAGGCTTTGTGCCAATTAGACATAAATTCCAAACAAGTTTTTACAACAAAAAAACAATCAAGTCAAACTTGGATAGTTATATCAATTTGATAAGACCGAGAGAAAATGAACTAAAAACGATTTATTAGAACCTCTAAAAAATACTTATCAGTCTGATCATTTAAGTTATTATATTGAGACAACAATTCTTAATATTTATCATGACAACCAAGAGGACAATGTTGTACCTGAGGTGAGATGCCCATAAGAGCAAACTCTTCTGCTTCCTCGGTATTAGACAGATTCCTAGCAATCATTGCAAACACGTCAGTAGAAGGTTCAGCTGTTTCCAGGGAAGCATTCTGATGATCATTCCAGTTGACCATAGAGTCAACAGACACCAACGCCTTCTTGTCATCCTTCACCTCCTGAATCTTGAAAGCTGAATACCTGCTCTTCTCCTGGTCATGCTTGATAGAGCATTCCCTAGCAAAGTGACCTTGCTGCTGGCAATTATAGCATCTAACCTTGCTTCTGTCAAACCTTTCTGGCTCTCTTGGGTTGTAGTTAAATTTTTGACCGGCTTTCTTCTCAAACTTGTGAACCCTAAGAGTGAGCATGGCCATCTGCCATTTGAGATCCATTTCATCCAGGTCAAGTTTATCAACATGTTTGAAGTCATCAAAAGCAAGTTGTTGTTGAGCATCAACGTCAGCAACAAAAGAGTGAAGAACAACTTCTACCATGCTACCAGACTTGGCTTTTGGTTCAGGAGTAGAAGTATGTTGAAACGTATGTTGAGAAGACACAGTATTGCTTGGGCTACTAGCATAAGACATGGGACTAGATCCCATAGAACTCACAAAGTCAGAGTTAGCAGGAGTAGGAAAAGAATCACTTGAGTATCCCCTCTCATGAGGCTCAAAGGTTTTGAGCTTATTAAACAAATCATCAAAATTAAGATAGTCAAGCCCACCTTTTGCTTTGAGAGAGATTACCACCTGATTCCATGAGTAGGTTAAGGCTCTAAGAATATTTGCATTGATATCACCATTGTCAGGTTTCGACCGAAGTTGATTCAACTGGCTTAGTATCTTTTGGAACCTGTCATACCCTTGATGGATACCTTCAGTTTCTGAGATCTTGAAGTCTGTGAATTCATCTCTCAGCATGGATCTTCGCATTTTCTTTGACTCCTCATTCCCACCAAACCTTGCTTTTATTCCATTCCAGATTTCTCTAGCATCGTCCAGATGATAAAAGTCACCCATGTGATCATCAGGAAGAGACTGAAGCAAAATAGTTTTTGCTTTGATCTCCTTCTGAACAGCTGTGATTTTTTCATGAGTTTTAGGGTCAAGAAGAATAATACTTCCATTCTTGTCTCTTCCAGTCAACTTCTTGCTGTTTCCATTCAGAATAATCTTCCAAAGATCTTGATCAGTGTTGGTGATCCAGCATTCCATCTTCATTGCCTAGCTATCATACTCGTCCTTTTTTAGAAGAGGAAACTTACCATTTGTGTTGGAAACCGTAGCAATGATCTGCTGAGGTTGTTGTGTTTTAGGGGTACTATCTTCTCCTGTTTGAGTAGAACTTGAGGCAGACATAATTAAACAAAAATGTTAGTAATAAGAAAAATTGATTCTTCTTGTACAGAGACTCTCCTAGTCTCTGATACCACTTGTTGAGTCTTAGGATCTAGACTCATCTGGGATATCATGATCATGATTGTAAATGCACAGCGGAATAAAAAAGAACACAATCATAACCAAGAACAAGGCTTTCACTAATAAAGATTACTATTAATAAAGCTACTAACTACTACTCCTGGTGCCTTATAGGCTTGACACCAGGAGGAACGCACACACACCTATGGTTTACATTATTTGTGAATGAGTGAATAACCATGTGTGTCTAATCCTCTTTATATAACAGAGGTACTAAGGTTACATCACAATCCTAGCTTACTTACTAAGCTAACTATTTATTATTAAGTCCTTCATCTTCTTTTGTCATATCAACTCAAGATATATAAGTCCCAACAAAACTCCATTGTTGTTTTTGTAATAAGGATGGATCTGGTTTTTGTTTTTTTAATCGGTGGTTTTTTGTGCGTAAAGTGTGGATCTTTGTAACTTCTTCTCACATTTTGAATCGGTGGTTTATTTTGTTATGTGTTGGTGTTTTTGATAAGATATATGTGGGTTTTGTGTTCAAACATAATGTCTTCTCCCTCAAGAACTGTATTTTCAACAGCTGTTCTTGAACACATCTTTTGAACAATGTTATTAGCAGCTAATATGAACGGATCTAGATCATAAGAACAATCCACCCGCTCTGATACCACTTGCTGGTCCACGAGAATCATGTAATACAAACACGATTAGACCGATTAACTACTAATAACACAACTTGTACTTTTCAACGTCTAATTTATTATTATTATAGCTATACCAAAGAATTATACCCGGATGTTTGTAGAATAACAACCAGGATTGAATGACAAGTTTTATCTCTTGATGAACAAGAGAGGAAGAATCCATAACTATACATTCTATGTGTATTTTGTGAAGGAATACTTAATCTATCCCTATTATAACCTTACATATATATAGGAAAGTAAAAGATAAAGCTTCTCTTGGAAGCTTCACACTTCTCAATAAAGTGCAGCCCATGTGCTCTTTCTTATCAAAGTACAAAAGTTAGTATTTTACTTTAACCACTTTTGTACTTCTTGTCTTCCTTTGCTTTTTGCTTTGGAAGATCAAATGCATCAGGTTGTATTTCAAGAGATAGATGAACATCGTTCATCTTGGTTTGTTACTCCAAGCTGAACTGAAGGCAACTTCATTCAGGCCTCGTCCTTCAGGTGTTGATCCACATCAGCTAATGAAGTGAAGACTTTGTCTTCGAAGTACTCTAGAAGTGTTGGTGCTGAACCGTCTTCAGTTGGACTGGTGTTGGACCTGGTGTTGAAGTGTCTTCAGCAAATTCTGAAGTTGTCTTCAGCAATTCTTCAAGTCTTCAGCTGCTATTTTATATTCAAATACTTGTGAGGAACAATTGGGTCAAATCTTGACCCAATAACTATAGTCATCCCCCCCATTACTTGTTTTACAAATTTTATTGTGTTTCATTATTTAATTTACTAAATCTATGAATATCACTCAAATTTTGTTGAACTATTTACATGTTTTAATCTCAATCCATCTTGCTTATCTTTTGGTATCTATAAACTTAAAAACCATGTTGAAATGGTTCTTTAGTATATTGTAACACTTTTGGGACCTAAGTTTAAAAACTTTGATAATCGTGATGTAATATATGTCTTTTATTACGTCATTTTTCGTGTCAATTCTAATTCATTGTTGCATGTACCATGACGTGACACCCTCATGCTGCCTGATTGTCTCGTGTCTGATTTCGGGGGTGTTAAAAATTTTAATTAATCAATTCCATAAACATCATATGATAAAAATTAGCCTAAAGAAGTGCTTGATTTGGCTTAAATTTCATAAATTTTAATTTTTAAAGCTTATTTGGAGATTTATGGCCTTATATAAGTTTATTATATTATAATAAACTTATATAATCCGATAAATTTTCAAATAAGTAATAAAATTAGAACTTATGTCACTATATTATAAAACATTTGAGATATTTATAATTTTAAAATTATGAAAATTAATATATTTAAAATTAATTTTTATGAAAGCACTCATTTTGTAATTCAACATTCATCTCATTTTCAATTCTTCCAACAACATTTTGTAACAACCTATTAAAAAGATATTTTTATTTTGTAAATTAAAATTTTTTTGTCTATTTTTTAATCCATTTTCATATTTTCTAAAATTTGATGTTTTTTGATTCAATATCCATTTTGATATATTTTAGTTATTTTTTTTTAAGAATTTATTTTATTTTGATTTAATTTTTATACAACTTTAATTTTTGAATACAAATTTAACAGGTAAAAATAGAGTTCGGTTATTATGGATCCCTTGTATCCTTTGGATACAAGGAGACCAATCCCCACCTTCCATCTAATCTTGATCAAAGGCTCACATTAATTCTTATTTTCTAATTAAAAAACAGAGGGGTATTTTGGTCATTTTACCCCTCCCACCTAACACCACATACTAATTCCACATCTCAGATCTAGATCGAGGTTTCCTTTTTTATTCTTCTCTCTAAAACACACACAAAAACACACACACGTACACATATTCAGGTCTTAATCAATCATCACAAACATCAAATCCATCGATCATCACC
This sequence comes from Glebionis coronaria, assembly GCA_025667525.1. Taxonomy (NCBI): domain Eukaryota; kingdom Viridiplantae; phylum Streptophyta; class Magnoliopsida; order Asterales; family Asteraceae; genus Glebionis; species Glebionis coronaria. Next base: position 355,633,482 of record CM046876.1, read on the forward strand.
TTCGTAAATCGATCATCCACTTCATAAATAAGGTAAAGTTCATTCGATTTATTTTGATTAATCTTTTTTAGCTTATTCGATGTGAATAAGCTTATAATTAATCTTATTCTTTTATAACTTATTTGAGAAACTACGTGAATTTAAAGCTAACTAATGTGAATAAGCTTATAGATTATCATCATCTTTATTATGATGAATTATAAGCTAACTTATTAGCTTATTTTCATAAATTATAAGGTTTTATGGCTTAATCTCGATGAACAGATTTAGTATGACCTGTTTGTGAAGTATCATATATGATATACTATATCATATATGATATAAGCTAAAGTATCATATATGATAAAATATATCATATATGATTGTGTGGTTGAAAATTGAATTAACTCTTCTTTCTTATGGCTTAATCTCGCTGAACATATTTAGTATGACTTGCTAGTGACATATCATATATGATATACTATATCATATATGATATAAGCTAAAATATCATATATGATAAAATATATCATATATGATTAGTGCTTGAAAATTGAATTAAATCTTCTTTTTTTGTGTAGAGGAAGCTGTTTACAAGGCATGTTGAATATTACAAGCATTCAAAAGGCCAAGAAGCTTAGTGAAGAAGCTCATGAATTTTTTACATTTATCGTTTGTTTTTTCTTTGTAATCTCCTAATGGAGTTTTGAAGTATATGGACGATTTTATAATCCATTTGGTATTTGGTACAACGTCTTGTTAATATGATTAACTTTCTTGGTGTTATGTCATGATGGTTTGATAAATTAAGCCATATATGATAATGCACTATCATATATGATAAGGCATTATCATATATGATACTCAAAGAAAACTTTGATATATTAAACAAAGAATCTGATGAACTCATGATTACAACAAAAAGTATGCACAATTAATAACTAAACACTTGTTCATAACATAAAAAAATATACTTTTGAACAGAATCATATATGATAATTCAAACAGAACATAACCTAATGTAAAATTATATATGATATACATCTGATATCATATATGATAACCATTTATACAAAATCAAAAGGTGCTAACAATATTATTATTGAAACTACTCTTCTTTTTCAATAATACGCTATTCTTAAAACAAATTATCAAATGATGAATTCTTGAACAACGCATACTCCGTCTTGACCCTTAAAACATATCCGTGCACATCCTCTTGTTATAATCAATATCCCTCTCTCCTTTGATCCAAATAGGGCAATCACACCATCTCTGTTTGACTGTATTTATAAAAGAAAAAAAAGAACATATTATGCAAAATTTTAATACCAAAATGAATTACTCATATATATGATAGAAGACAGGTTTCAAGAGTTTATACAGATTTTCTAAAAGATACTCAGACAAAATCTGTTTTTTCTTATGATTTATTTGATATATCATATATATATATATATATATATATATATATATATATATATATATATATATATATATATATATATATATATATATATATATATATATATATATATATATATATATATATATATATATATATATATATATATATATATATATATATATATATATATATATAAATATATATATATATATATCATATATGATATATCATCAGTTATCATATATGATATATCTATCATATATGACAAGAAATGTACATCATATATGATAACATCAGAAAGTTAAAAAATCATAATAATACAGCTTATTAACATGAAAATAAGCTTATTCATAACTATCTTATTCACAAAAAACGTATAACTCATTGAAATAATCTAATAAGCTATCTTATAATGCAACACTTAAATTCAAATCATTTAATTTACAAAGCTTATTCATAACTCTACTCTTATTAAAAAAAAACTTATTCATAAGCTTATTCAAACTAACTAGCTTATTAATCCAACTTCATAACTTATTCATAACTTCTCATCTAAGAACTTAGCTTATAATCAAGAACAATCAATCCAAAAAGATTCGTTCACAATAATCCAATTAAAAACTAATGATAATACATTAATAAGCTTATTTAAACCAAATAAGCTAAAAATAATAATACATATTAATCAAACCTGGTGATGGATGAACCAGTTCGTGATTATAGATGTTCGTGATGAATTCGTCATGGATTCATCATGATCGCATTTCGATGGATTCATGATATAATAGATCGTGATTATAGATCGGGGTAGAGAGATAAAGTAAAACAGGGGTAGAGAGAGAAAGAGAAATTCGATGTGTGTTTTTTGTGAGAGAAGAAAGAAGAAAAAACATTATATACTAGATGGTAAAATGACCAAAATGCCCTTGCAGTGTAAATTGAGGATTTAATCTTAGTCATTGGATGAAAAAGAGATGAAGGTGGGGATGAGTCCCCCCATATCTTAGATAAGTTTGTTATCCAAATGAACTTAAATCAAATAATAAATATTTGTCAGTATAAAAAATTGTCACCCATCACTATATTACGCAGATAATATGCAAATATTATATAAGCGGTTTAGAGGATGTTTAATTTTCTTTATATAGATCTAATTAATTCTCTTTAAACCTATTGTTACACACTTATATAAAAAATCTCTTTTTTCTCTGCACACTAAGATAACTTATTAAGAGGCCAATATATTGAGTCCGGTTATTTTACATACCTTGTATCTTTTGGATACAAGGGGACAAATCTGGGCCACTCATCACATAAAATCTAACGATCTAGATTTAAAGAAAAAAAACGGAGGGGTAGTTTCGTCTTTTCATTACCCCGCCCAAACCCTACAAACTACTATCTATCTTTGTTTCTCCGTCATTTCATTTCAAACAAAAACACACACACACAAAAACACACACAACAACCACCATAACCGTCATCTTCTTCCCCAAAAATCCACCGGAAACATCTTAAAAAACAGATCCAGATCCAAATCAAAGCTTCGAGATGAAATCGAAGGCTAAAACAGAGCCTTCTACCAACAAAACAGACAAAAATATGATCAAAACAAGGAAAAAAAGGTATAAAAATACAGATTCACTGCTTTTTATATGCTTATCATGCTTATTGTATCCTTTTCAGCTTATTCTATGCTATTTCAGCTTATTCTATGCATATCATGCTTATTCTATGCTTTTTCTAGTTTTTAAGCTTTTATAGTGCTTTTTCTATGATTATATGCTGACTATAATAGATCTAACATACAAAACATCATTTTTTGTTTTAACTGACTTTATGTGTTTTAATATTACTTGCATGTGGATATAATCATCTAGGTTGAAATAAAAGAAACATCATATATGATAAACGTTAATCATATATGTTGTATAACATATTTAAATTTTTTTAACAATAACAGTTATTTTTTTTCATTTATGATAAGAAGCTTATTAAACTTGATATGTGAGATGGAAAATCTTACTTTTTTATATCTTTTAAGAAAAAGAGGTTTACAAAATTATACATCATATATGATAAATGAAACATCATATATGATAAGCACTTACATATATGTTAAAAAAATTCATCGTTGATAAATGATACATCATATATGATAAAATCTTATAATATATGATATATCATGCTTGATATTTGACGAGCAATAAAAAGCACAATTAGGATTGAAAAACATATATCATAAGCACTTATCATATATCTTATACAATAATTTCATAGTTGATAAAATGATACATCATATATGACAAAAACTTATCATATATGATATATCATATATAGATATTTGATAAATGAAAAAGTTGCATCATAATGATACTAACGTATCATATATGTTACTAATGAATAATATTTGATAGGTCATGCATCATATATAGCATTAGCAGATGTACTTTTGTCTAACTTTACACTTTTATTGCAGATAAACAAACAAATCACCCTTTTAACTCATGTAAACTGATGCAACTAAAAAGAAGTTAAAAAATAGTATAGTAAAAATAGGTAACATATTTGATAAGGCTTTGACATTTACAGTTGCAAAGAAAATAAGACAAGCCAAGGAGACAGCTGTCGTTCAGGAAAAAGAAAAAGAACCCACGGGCAAGGCCAAAGTTGGCGCTGAAGCTAAAGAAAAAAATAAAAATGTTGTAGCAAAGGCCAAAGAAAAAATGGCTGCTAGAACAAAGAAAGTGGAAAAGCCAATCGAGAGTACAGAAGGTATGAAAAATATACTTTGTATCATATTACTTCATTAGAAAAAACATACATTAATGAACAACTCTTTGCTATGTAAAAATGTAGAAGAAAGTGAGTCAGAAGATGAATTAATCAGCAGCGGGGAAGAATATGTAGAGGAAGAACCCGAGTCTGAACAACCCGAGACAGAAGAAGGTGACGAGGATGAGGAAAACGAAGAAGATACAGAGGGCAATGACGAGGGGGAAGACGAGGGAGATGACGGAGACGAGGAGGAAGACGAAGGAGATGAGGAAGACGAGGGGGAAGACGATGTCAATGATGAGGGTGAAAGTAGCGAGGAGAATGATGAAGACCAGGAAGAAGAGGAACCTGAGAAAGAAGAGAGGATCAAAGACGTTTTGAAGAAAAAAACAAAGATCAAGTTCATCAACCCTTCAAAAACAAAAAAAGGTAACAATTAATGATAATTTTATCAAATACGATATAGCATACACTCTGAAAAAAATATTTATGTATCATATATGTTGATTGTATAATACTAACACATTTCAATCTATTTTGCAACACAACAAGCTTTCCTGAAGTGGAAAGAAGGGTAAAAAAGCCGGAAAAAGGAAATTAGAACAAAAGCAAGAAGCAAAATGTCCACATAAAGGGACAAAAAGACAAAAGCATTCATACAGCGGGGGCAAAAAACAACCGGAAAAAAAGAAACACCTTCGCAGGAAGAATCAAGTGAAGGAGAAGAAGATGAGCTGATGAATGAGAAAATCGAAACCGAAGATGACGAGAAGAACGAGCCTGAACATGCGGTTGGCACATCAAAGATGCTAGTTGTCAAACCTTCACCTTCTAAAGGCAACAAGTTAAAAATTTATGAAACTGAAGAAGAAGACGACGACTACAGGATGGTTTTGGTAAAAAAAAGAAGGGTAGAGGTCCAACAAAAAACAAGCAGCCAAAAGTATACCCTACTGCCTTGACCAGATGCTCACCTAAATCGTTGTTTGAAGCAACCTCGGGACTGTCAGATGAGAGAAAGAAAGTTTTAAAACAAATCGGTTTTGAGAGGTACATTGAGTTTCCCATAGACGAGCTGTCTTCACACCTTCTGTACCATGTTGTCGAGAAGTTACATCCACAAAGCATGGAACTGAGACTCCCCAAAGGATCGATCAAAATAACAAGAGAAAGGGTGGAACAAATGCTTGGTGTCCCGATGGGGACAATATCTCTTAATGAACTACCGGAAAGGGAAAACGATGATGCTTTCATCGAAGAATGGAAGACTTAATACGGCACATTAAAACCAAGCCCAACAACAATTGCAAAAAGGATCCAGTCGACCAACACAGCAGACTTCACCTTCATAATGAACTTCCTTATGCTCTTTGGTGGCACGATGTGAAACTTAGACTCTGGTGGAAAAGTCCTTTTGAAGATTTTGAAAAAGGTCACAGAGAAACACAACATTAATGAGATCGACTGGTCGTCCTATATACTAGAATGCCTCAAGAAAAGTAAAAGCAAGTGGAACAAACAAGCTGTAAAAAGATGGTACAACGGACCTGCTACTTTCTTGTGTGTAAGCAAAACCAACTTTTTTTTTAAATTTAAAACTTACTTTGTATTTTTTCGTTGTCTTTAACCAAAACAAACTTGTTCTTTTCACAGCTGCTTTACTTGGACTCAACTTACTTCCCAGGAGTAGCCGTGATGCGGCGAAGACCAGCAATAAGAAGCTGGAACGGTCGGTTGATGAAGTTGAGAATACAAGAAGAAATGAAAATTCAATGTTTGTGGAACCTAGAACATCAAGATGAATACAAGGAAGAAGATGTCTATATGGGGATTGATGTGTACAAAAACAACGACTTCTATCTAGAACCAATTAAAGACAGGAAACCACAAACACTAGAGGTAAAACAAAAAACTATGATTTTCATATATGATAGTATGAACTATCATATATGATATGATAAAGTATCATATATGAAAGATACTAATACACTTACAACATACTTTTTTCTATGCAGGAGTTTGTTGAAAAAAGTATTGATCGATTTGGAGAGATATATGAGGCAAGGAGAGTGTTTGCTGAAACACTTGAAGAAGGACTTAGAAAGTTTGAAAATGATGAAACATTGCTTGTTCTATGCAAAGAATTCCAAGTGGTATTCAAAAGAAACAAGGACGATGGCCTTGATGTGGATTTCATGGATTGGGAGCAAACCTCCACGGATGATGGGAAAACAAAAGATGCTCCTGTTTCAGAAAAACAGCCGGTTACTCTTAAAAATATACAAACTGAGGATGAGGAATCTACTCAAAAAGCTCAAAAGGAAAAAGATAAAGAAAAGCAAACTGCAAAAGAGGAACTGGTCACCGGAGCAGGGTTGGTTAACCAACCAAAATTAGCTAAAGAAGCAGCGATGTTGGCAGATGTTCATAAGACTGTTTACACAGACGAGCCATTGTCCGGGGAGTTTGAAAACGACCCAGAGTTTGATGAATACCTGGACAGGTATTGCATGGAGTTGGAACACCAAGCTGCAATTGAAAGCGAAAAAAGAAGCTTGAGGAAGAAAAGATGGCGAAAAGGAAAACCAGAGGGACGAGGCAACCAAAGTCTCTCAAATCAATACCATCTTTCAGCCAAATCACAAAAACGCCTGAAACAACACCTAAGCAGATAGTGATGATGGTAGAAGAAGATGATGCTGCAAAAGTACAAAAGAGGCCATCCCGCTTGCTCCTTTCAAACTACATAAACAAGAAAGCACCAGCACGGGGAAAGCTCACTGTAGCAGAGTTGATGATAGGAGAGAGTTTGTTCTCAATGATTAATGACGACCTATAAGTAAAAGCTAAAACACTAACAAACTAATTATCATTCAAGTAGGATCATATATATATGATAAAAAGTAATTGAACTATGTTTGCAGGGATTTCATATTCGAGTCAGCGGACCATAATTATGCTTGCATAAGGGACAACATGCAGACAATGGCTCTGGGTCTAAAGGTAGATGCACCTGTCATCGACACATACTCAAAAGTTCTAAACTTTGAAGAACACACTCGCACAGGAGGAAGAAAGAAGCAACAGTACTTCATGTCAACTATGATTGTAAGTACATCTTACATCATATATGTTTTTTAAAACAAAATTATGTCCACAAACTAAAATAAAATAAAATATCTTGTTGATTATGCAATACAGACAGCAAACATGTTTGATTGGAAGCTGGCAAACGGACAGTATGACGTCCAAAAGCAGTTTCAAAAGTTTGAAGAAAACATGAGAACCTCCATGGGAGAAGATGAGGACTTGCTGAAGTTGAAGAGTGTAAATCTGGTAAACACTTGACTAACATATATGATAAAAAAACTACAACATATATGATAAAAACTTATCATATATGATGAGTGACATGCAATCAAAAGCAGTAGAATTAGAACATATATGATATTATAGTTTATAGTTTACAATAAATCTGGTAAACACTTGACTAACATATATGATAAAAAAAAAGTACAACATATATGATAAAAACTTATCATATATGATGAGTGACATGCAATCAAAAGCAGTAGGATTAGAACATATATGATATTACAGTTTACAATAGATTCAAAAAAATATAACTTATAAAAACTCTGCATGTGTTCTTCCCTGTCATATCTCACCAGCACTACTACTTGGTGGTCTTTAACCTCATCAACGGCGTTGTTTCAATCATCGACAACTCAAAAGTCGCCAGCACATATGAAAGCAAGTACCAGACGTACTGTGACCTACTGATAAGTCACTAAATACATAAATAAACTAAAAAAACATGAACATCTGTGCATTTCAAAAGCATCTAAAAAAATAACACACCAAAGAATATGATAAACTTGGGGCTTGTTTTGCAGATGAAAATGTTTATGATGTATATGGAGAGCGTCCAGCATAAAATGACGAAAAAACTCAGGAAGCATACAATCATTAGACCAAAGTGGGGAACAATGTACAACGACGTCGATTGTAGGGTGTTTGTAATGATGCACATGGAGCATTATGAGGGAGAAAGTGCAAAAGGTTGGGTTTTAGACTTCCCGAGTGATTCAGATGAGCAAAGAAAGGAAATACTAAAGCTGAGGTTCAGGATCGCTGCAAAGATATTATCACACGAGAAGAACACCAAGAGGCAACAGGTAACCGATGAAGCTTATGAATTTGCTAGAACCCACCAGATGCAACCAGTCAAGACAAATGTTATCAAAGAGGAAATCAAGAAAAGAAAGGAGGAACAAGACAGAGATGTGGCCAAGAGCGCCATCTGAAGAAGAAAAGACAAAAAGACAATACAGTTTAAGACATTAATTTTTAATTTGGTCTGTAATAATTTAGATTTTTGTTTAAGACTTCCGCTTTGCTTAGCCTATCCTCTGGGAAAGGGGTACGCGACATGCAGGAGAACCCATGGTGGGTTGCTCCAAACTTGGGGTCAACTAGTCGTAGATCATGGATCGGTTAATAGGCATCCATTAGTTCGACTACCCCCGAGTCATGGCACCTATCTTAATAAGCTTTAACGCTTAACCCACTGGAACATTAGGCTAGGCAAAGAGATTAGTGAACTGATTTAGATTAGAAGCTGTTAGATGACTTATCCAATCGGAAAAGGAGTACGCGGCATGCAAGAGAACCCATGATGGGTTGCTCTAAGCTTGGGGTTAACTGGTCGTAGATCGTGGATCGTTTAATAGGAATCCATTAGTCCGACTACCCCTGAGTCATGTTGCCTACACCTAACGTACCATTGGAAAACATTTGGATAGAATCGTAGGGAAGACAAGTTGATGGCGGTAAAGTAGGATGTACCGCATTTTGTGGATATAACTTGTTTTAACTTGTAACCTGTCAAATTTTCTATTATGAAATGGAAGATGAATATTTTGTTAAATATGTATTGTTCTTGTATTAAATTTCTAGAGAATAGAAGGATATTGAAAAACATGTAAACCGTTAAAAACAAAACTATCATATATGAAACATTAGTTTCATATATGATAGTCCAAAAAAAACTTGTAAAAACACACTTGCTTTGGAAACGAAATTCTAGAAAGAAGTAACATTAGTATCTTAAAAACTATCATATATGATACTAATGTATCATATATGTTGTGTTGACAACTTAACATATATGATACATTAGTATCATATCTGATAGTCCAAAAAAACTTGTAAACTGACAAAAGCAAACAAACTAAAAAAAAACTAAAGTATTGAACACAACTTAACATATATGATACATACGTATCATATATGTTGTGTTGACAACTTAACATATATGATACATTAGTATCATATCTGATAGTCCAAAAAAAACTTATAAACTGACAAAAGCAAACAAACTAAAGAAAAACTAAGGGATTAAACACAAGTTCTCATGACTCATTGACATATGATTATCCAAAAAAAAGATAAGAGAATAAAAAACAACTTCTCATGAATCAAAGTGACCAAGACAAAATAGCATCATACATCATAATGACATGTTCAGAAACTGCAAACAGTAAAATAAAACGGGAAAAAAAATCCTAAAACAAACACTTTTCTTCTATCCAAGTTCATCCACTCGTACTTGCATCTGCAACAGGTGGATCCTCGACAACAACTTCCTCCAATCGCTTACCAGTGCAAGTCCTCTTGTTATGATCAGTACCCCCGCACACCGAACATGTAATCTTGTTCTTCTTGCCTTTCTCAATAGCTATCTCTCTACCACCTTTAATACGCAACTTTTGACGCCCAGGACGTCCTCTAGGGGTTCCAACATCTGGATTATCAACCAAACGTACAAACGGATGAGAGACACCAACAAGCTGCTCCAAACAGTCTATCTTCTTCTTAGATGGAGGATTGGGCAATCCGCTTCAACATCTTTCTTCAGCTGCTTCAACTTTTCAACAAAAGCACCTAACCTAGGCTCGTCTTTTCTCAACAAATGCACACAATGATCAACAATAGATGTCGCCTCGCTCGAATAATTCTCCAAAACAAAAATTCTTCTCCCCATACCTGTTCCTCTTGTTCCTCAACGTAGCCGGGATAAGGTTCTTGGTCCAATGCTTAAGAATGTATTACTGAGGGATCATCTCGATATTGGTATTCTTGAACACGCAAAATATATGCCTGCACAATATCCCAACCCTTATAAATAACTGGCATGTACAAATAACTGAACCATCCTCTAAGTTGCGCAAGACCTGGGAAAAAAAACCAAAAAAAAGAAGTGAATATCATATATGATACATTTTCTTATCAAATATGATATGTCAAAAAAAATTATTATATCAACCAAAAACTCACATACCTTGTACAACCCATCTTCTCTAGTAAACATGTCAACCTCATCATCTTCCTTCTCCTTCTCTTTATTATTGTCATTCTCCTTATCTTTCACATTATTAGAAGACTCGCCAACTTTACCCTTATCAGTAACCTTATCATTCACCTTCTTCTTGTTCTTCCTACCAGGCTCTTCATAAACAAAATGCCTAACTCTGATAACAGAAACCGCAGAACCCTCGAGCACATTCTTAGTATCTATCTGACAATACCATAATCCAATGAAAATCTCTTTCTGAACCAACTCAAACAAGGTACGAGTGTAAACCATTGCAACATGCTTCTCAATCTTGAGAAAAGTCCTTAACTTCGGAACAGTATCCATTGTATTATGATCCATTCTCTCTTGAACACTCATTTGCTTTTCCATCGCCGTCTCAAATCAATTCATAAAGTTCATAAGCATCGAGCTAGAATTGGTAAAGTGGGAGAAGAAAGAATTCTCGCTCTTTGATCTAGACGTAGTCCTCATCAGTCCACACAACGGCGAGTCAGAAAAATAAGCAGGGATCCAAGTTGAACGCATATCATACATCTTCGTCAACCACTTGTGTCCCACCAAATTATACTCTGTCATCAGATCACCCCATCTGGTGTCAAACTCCTCGAGACCAATGTACATGTTCCAAATAATCCTGTTCAACTTCTCTTTAAAAACCCGATCATTGTATATTTTCTCACATATCTGCAAAGACATACAAAAACCAAATGATATGAATCAAATTCTGTTCTCACATCATATATGATGCTACTTCAACATATATGATACTATTAAAATATCATATATGATGCCACTTCATCATATATGATACTAGTCTTAAAAAAAAGTACCTTCGCTGGAAGCTTCTGCGTGATATGCCACATGCACAGCCTATGTGTTAATGCAAGTGATGCCTAAAAACATTATTAGTGTTAACTAATCTTTCTTAGTTTTGATCACAACAAACTATACAACACATTTAGTGTAAAACATAAAACGAATTATTTAACTAACACTATCATCAAGGTAATAATCATATCACTAACCTTTCTTAATCATACTTAGTGATCATCAAAATGATTATCCTTAAAACTCAACTTTGTTAAATATGACAAAAGACTTTTTAGTAAACTTTCTTTTTTAGAAAATGTTTTATTAAAATGGAAAATGTAAATTTGAAAATAGCATATTCCATATGCTATTAGAATATCCTTTGAAGGCTTAAAATACCTCAGATATTCCTACCTCACTAAAAGACAAAAAACGGAGCGTAGTCTACGGGTGGAACCTTAAGAAGCTAGGCGGTTCCCTAGCGATAAGGAACCGCCGGGCTAGATAAGGTACCGCGCCCAGATAGCCGTTGTACATTGTCTCCTTTAAATAGTGGATCAAATCTCATTTTCCAATAAGCCTCTTGGACGTTTTTCTCAGCCCCCTTTCTCTTTTCTATAGCATAATCTAGTAAATGATCACTTAAAGTGTTAAGGATGTTTACATATGATTATCCTCTTGATCCCCTCCTTTACCTTGTCCAATGAGAAGATCACTCACTCACTAGTGTTGTGATAAAGATGAATCCATGAGCTAGTCATATTCATCATGATACCTTTTTTTGTTTTATGTTAATCCATTGTATTTATGAATACTTGGACTAGTTGTGTTCATCCAAGTTATTTGTGAATACTTGGATTTGTTGTGTACATCCATTGCATATGTGTTTGCTTGGATTTATGTTGTGTAGATCCAAGCTACATGTGTGTACTTGGATATGTTTAGTTGAGTTGTAATAGATTGATTAGAAGTTCTCACTAAACTATAAAGTGATGTGGTTGTGTCTAGTAAGTTCTCACTTAACTTGAAAGTGATTAGTAGTTGTGTTGTATGAAGTTCCCACTTAGCTTCAAAGTGAAGAGTCGTGAAGATTGGTTCTAGCCTTGGATTAGAACTTGACATCTAGCCTTGTGTCGTAAAATGGTGAAGTAGGCAACATCGTGAAGATTGGTTCTACCTTGAGATTAGAACTCGACATCTAGCCTTGTGTCGTTAAATTGTGAAGTAGGAAACGTTGTGTAGATTGGTCCTAGCTAAAGATTAGGTCTCGACATTTAGCTTAGTGTCGGAAAATAATGTAAGCGACGATGTAAGGTTTTCTCCGCCAAGAAGGGAACTTGTGGATATAGTGGAAATCTCGAGTAGGTGTACTCGAGGAGTGGAGTAGAAACGAGGATAGAGCCTCGTTGTCGAACCACTATAAATCTTGGTGTCTTCCCACTAGGTTGTCTCCTTCCTTACTCTTTACTTATTTCATTATCATTACACTTACCTATTATCTTTACTAGTGCATTTGAATTGAACCTAATGCAACTTAGCTTCAAGCAAAAGATAGTTTTGATACAAACCAAACTGAAAGTAATTTTAATTTGGTTGCCAATCGAAGAGAAACTATTCACACCCCCCCCCCCCCCCCCCTTCTAGTTTCTATAAATGGTATCAGAGCGATGGTCACTCAAGATCTTTGAAGTATATTGTACTTTAAAACTTGGATCGATCCATTGTCTCCTCAAATTAGAAGGTCAAGTTATACTAAAGTTTCTCTTTGGTCAAAACTATTTTGTTTTTGAAAAATAGGTCTTTTAATTGGTAATATTACATCCCTCTTAAGATTAGTAGTCTTTATGCATTTTAGATCTACTCTTGAAATGTATCTACTAGTTTGCATCTTGCTTTGTGTAGGTACTCATGAAGATCAATCACTTAATTGGTTGTGGATTGAGTTACTTGCACTTATATAAGACTCATCTTCATTGATCTTTAATACTCAGGTTTTACCCCAAGTATAAAATATTGTTGTCCCAAGTCTTTTCGAATTGATAACCGGTCTAAAGTCCGACTCAATCGTCTTTTGGTGAACAAGAGAATGGTTTGGTTTGGTTGTCTAATTTAAAAGCATGTATGAAAATTGTCGATGAGTAAAGTAGAAGCTTTGACAAAATTAAACTTAAAGTTAATTAGGAAAATACCTGAAACTTAAAACTTTGAAAAACTTTAAAACTTAAAATCTTAGTTAAATTGAATAATGCAAATCATCTCTGTCGGAATGCACCAAATCATACCCATTGGAATATAACTAAAAATAAGTCATCGGAATAATCAATGCAAAGGTCTATCGGAATATCAATCTTAGTACCCATCGGAATGCAAGTATAAATACCCATCGGAATGCAAAAACCACAAGTCTGTCGCAATGATGCTCGTCAGAATGTTCTTAGATCGCAAAGTTTCCAGATCGAAATGTTGAAAACACCTCAGTCGCAATGCGGTTCAGATCGGAATGCAGTAAAGTAAATTTGGGCAGCGTTTCGTTTTAACAAGAGCCTTAAGACTCGTCGGAATATGTGATCGCAATGAGCGATCGCAATCCAGATCGGAATAAGGGGGAAGTAACCAACCGATCGCAAAGTAGAACCCTATTGGGTTATTGCGATCAAAACAATGACACTCGTCGGAATGTGCCAAAACCCCAAGATTGCGATGGAAGCTAACTTAATCCGAAAATGGTGGCAAATGTAAAACTCAATAAGCCGATGCAATAAGCTATTCTACCCTAACCTTAAACAATTCAAAAAGCTTAAATTTGACAATTTCTCAAAACATAAAATCAAACACTTTATGAAAGGAACTTTTGTAATGACTAAAACCTTTATGATATGCGAAAATCAATAAGCTAAAACTCGAATAAGCCAATAAGCATTAAAAGCTTATAACTTATACGTTTAGAAGCATATGTAGGAACAAAGGGAATGAATCTTCTAACCATACAATCTTAACTTCAATCACGGAACATGGAATATTCGGATCAAAGAAAAGATTTCGAATCAAAAACCAAGTAAACCAAGAAATGTAGAAGAAGATTAAAAACTCAAAAGTTAACTTGAATTAGATAGATCAAATCCGAATACAAGAATGATGAAAGCTTAAAAGAAAGGAAGAAATGAAAAACTTAGTGAGAGAAAGTTTAGAACTTTCTCTCTCTAAAACTAGAAAGAAAACTTAAAAATAAAAACTAGTTCCCCCTCCTAATGTGATTAGGAGGGTATTTATAGGGAAGTGGGAAGTGCATGTGTGGTGCTTCCTTCCTTCTTTTCTTCTCGACTCGATTTAATACATTTGTCTTTCTCGATGTCGTCTCGGGATTAATTAAACTCGTCTTAACATTTCTTCATTTATTTAGACTCGAGTTCTTCGACTTCATTAAACTTCCGTCTTAAGACTTGTTCTTCGATAAATCTTCAGAATAGGCCTTGGACTTCCGTTCTTTTTGCACTCTTGATCTTTTGACTTCGTCTTTTCTCGTTTTCTTCGATAAAAGCCCGTGAAAGCCCGTGTTTTCTTCCTTTTTCATCTTTTGGTCCTAAAACACAATAAAAACACAAACCACGCATAATTCTGACTTTTACGACATAAATCACACGTTTTGGTCTTGTTATTGTTGGAAATAAGTGGTAAAAGGATAAGTGTTTTCACACTTATTAATCTTTAACATCCTTGAATGATGATACCAAGATGATTGGGAATGATACTAGTCCTTGAAGACTCAGTACTCATCATAGTCATTGTTTTGCTCTTTGTGGCCAAGGTACGCTTTCGTTCTTCCACACGCCCTTTGATCATTCTTTTGATCATTACTTGACTATGTGCTTGTTCTTGGCATCCTTGCCTTGACATTTGTTTGTGGTTTGTGATTCTTTTCTTTTATCCTCTCAAACCTTCATTGCTTGGATACTTGACTCACTATGGTGATGTAGAGTGAGTTAGTAGTAGCTTAAAGTATCAAGCATAATTTCCATGGTTTTCACCCATACGGTTAGTAGGCCCTTTGTGGGAGAGAAAGTGAATCAATACCTTGCCCATACTTTGGTCTAGACTAAGGCTATTGTTGAAAGTGATCTTAGTCTACGCATCAATATTTGCTTTGTGTTTATTCATTACCAAAGCCGTTTAACATTTCTCCGGAAAGGCACGTCTTAAACCACTATATATGACACAAGCTCTTCGTTACCACTATTTGAAGATTGTCATTAATCCTTTGAGCATTAGTCCTAGTCTTGATTCACTTCCCTTGACTTCTCTCCACTTTGTTGTTTTGCTACGAGTAGTCGTTTGTCCATTTCGTTTCTTTTCGATCTCGATTCAACTCGTAATCCTTCATTAAAGCATATTGCCTAGTGTTATGATGATCCAATGTTATTCTAAAAGGTTCATGATATAATTTTAAGTATTTTAGAAAAACTTGGTTTTTAAAATTTGGCGTTTTTCATTGATAAAAACCAGCCTCTGTAGGCGGTTCTTTATCTCTGGCGGTTCAAACCCGCGGTTCTCTATCGATAAGGAACCGCGGGCAGTAAAGTTTGTCAGAGCGCCAGTTTGATTATTTTATTCTTTTTCAAACCAAACCCTCTCTCTCCCAGAAACACATAGTCGACGGTTTATCCTTTTTCTACCATTGTTGAAGCTTCCAAAACCTTCAATCACTAAAATTAATTGATTCCAAGTTGTGCGTTTCACTCATCCTTAATCAAACATCAATTAATCGTAAGTACTTTCTTTCAATTTCATCTATTTTGTTCTAGGGTTCATCCTTTCATATTTGGGGATTTTTAAAATTGAAATTGAATAAAAACCTTAATAGGAATATGGGTTGAGATAGTTATTTTACTATGATTCCTTAGGTTCTCATTCATTAAGATTTCACTAAAGCCCACTTATTGAACAAATCCGAATTTTGGCTAAATGATTTTGGTTAAAAGATGGAATTGAGATGAACCCATGAACAAATAGGTAGTTGCATTGTTAATGCTTACCTAAAAACCTTGTTTTTGAAAAACCAATGTTCTAGTCTATTGTTAATCCAACATAGGTCATATGTTCTTGGTTAATAATGGAATTGACACATTGTGAACATGAGAATGTTATGGATTCAATCCTTTGTATGTCAAGAAATTGATATAACACATTCTCATATTTTTGAATTTTGATTTTATTTTTCGTATGAGTGATTGGAGAAATATTTTCTTGTGTTTATTTAGGTACTAATCATGCCTTCACAATACCAAAAGGATCATCAACTCACCAAACAGTATATGCCAAACCTTTCCGAATTTTGTCACTCAACTCACCTTGCCCATACTTTTTCCTCCCTTCAATCTCGTTGCTTTCATGAGGGTAGAGTTGTCCAAAAGGATATCAGGGATTATGTCTACATCAAGTCCATGTTTGAAAACATTGGATTTGATTGTTCGTTAAACATTAAGGAAGACATCTATCCTCGATTCCTATTGGAGTTCTTTAGCACATACTCCGTCATTGAAAACAACGATGAAATATTCGTTAGGTTCATCTTGAAAGATCAACTCATTCAATACTCTCTCGAAGTTTTTGGTCAAATTCTTGATGTCCCATTTGTAGGCACTTATCGCTTCACGGATAAATGAAAGCTTAGTACTCTCCTTGAATCCTACAATTGTCCTCCAAATTATCATGAGGAAATTTATCTTGACTTCTAATAACTATTAATTTTAGTTGATTAAAAATGTTGCTTTTGCAAGATCTTTCTTTGCGTTGCTCGTACCCAATTGATATATGTCGTTGTTTCGTTCTCGGTATCTTCTCGAATTGATCACGGTCAAAAGTGGAATCGTTGTAAATGGTAACTAAAAAGGGGGAGCTTTGGTCTAAATCTACTAAAATGAAAAGTGCTAGAAATAATAAAATTAAACTAAAAGCGATTACTGAGAATAAAAATAAAGCTAGAATTTTAAAACTGGAAAAACCTGGAATAAAACTGGAAATTTACCTTATTCGGAATAATGGCTATCCGGAATATTGTGGAAGGTCTGCTTTACTCGGAATAATTTAGTCTACGCGGAACATTTGTGCCATGCGGAATATTCTAACAGAAACCCTTATGCGGAATGTTTTGGTATGAAACACTATGCGGAATATCTTAACAAGAAACCCTTATGCGGAATAATGGAAAGAAACCCTTATGCGGAATATAAGAAAGAAACCCTTATGCGGAACATTTGGCTTATGCTGAATATTAAGGTTATGCGGAATGTTTTGTCTATGCGGAATAAAATACCTACTTGGAATGTTTTTAGACAGAAAACGCTATTCGGAATATTTGAAAGGAAATACTATGCGGAATACTAGCTCTTACGCGGAATGTTTGTGTGAGAAGCCCTATGCGGAATAATGACTATTCCGAATAGACAATGAAATCAAGCTCTACTCGGAATAATTGGTATTCCGAGTAACCAAAAAAAAGTACAACCTTGACCCGGAATAATGAAAATTCCGAATCAACAGTAAAGTTACAAACCCCTATTCGGAATCTAGCAAGAACAGTAAAAAACAACGAAGAACAGGGGAATCTTTTACATACGATTTTACTCAAAATTTCACCAAGTTTTTAATCAAAAATTAAACCAATTTCACCACTAATCATTTACCTAAGGTAAACATCAATCTAAAACCACAAAATCGCAAAACCCACTTACTTATGATGATCAAACCAATAAAATGAAACTTTAAAAACTTATGAATCACAAAGAGATGAAGAACAAGATTTTGGAAAGATTAAAAGTAAACTTGTATTAATGATTTAGGATTCAACAAACAAAGTGGAAAGATTAAACTTACAAGATTAGAAGAAATCAAAGAAAGATGAAAACCACTCCTTAAGGGAGATGGTTTTCTTCCTACGAAATAGGAAAAATGTAACAGAAAGAAAAAGCTAGTCGAAATTTCTGAATGAGAGGAGTAATTATAGGCTTCTCCCTTGGTTGGTGAGTGGGCTTTCTTCCTTTCTTTTTGTCTTCTCGTCTTTTCAGAAAAGTTGACGTTTTCGATTTCGATTCGGGATTTGTTGACGAATAAATTCAACTCGTCTTTTAATTTCTTCATTTAATAGACTTGAGTTTCTTCGACATAGGTAAATCTTCCGTCTTTGGTCATGTTCTTCGATAAATCTTCAAATAGGCCCATTGACTTCAAATCTTTTGCATCTCTTGGACTATAAACTTCATCTTTTCGTCTTTTTCCTCGATAAAACCCGTGCAATCCCATGTTTTCTCCAATATTTATCCGGTTGGCTCTGAAAACACAACAAACACACAAACCACGCATAATTCCAAACAAATGACATTAAATACGCGTTTTGGTCTTGTTTTAGCAAGAAATAAGTGGTAAAAGGATGGGTGTTTTCACACCTATCAAATCCCCTACACTTAACCATTGCCATGCCCTCATGCAATGCTTAGTGATAAAGCAAATTTACATTTTTCTCATAATCAATCAACCTTGGCCTTATTAACATACTACTAAACAAAAATTAAAGTACTAAGAGAAATTAAAACTTTAAAATAAACTAAAGGATAGAAAACCATTTTCACTTGAAAATAGCTACATGGAAATAACTTGCAAAGAGATCAAGGACTTATATTAGGGCTTTGGTGCTGCGAAGATTTATCACCCTCAAGTTTCACGTTCCCCAAACTAAGCTTAAAAACGAGATCATTGTTATTATAAGTTAGCAATTCAAACACTTACACACATGGCTTAATTATATGCTTAAACTCCCTTATTCCTAGGTGTATCTCTTATATTTTATTTTTATCTTAGAATGATCATGAAGATGCATTTTTGGACTTATTTCGATAGTTGATTTAGGCTGAAAGCAAAGTAGGACGAATTGATCAATAGTTAGCTAAAGGACAAAATCTCTTAAAACTGCTTCTCGGGATATCAAAAAGTTCATATCTTGGCATAACTCGGTTCACGATTTGAGACCTTTCTCGGGCCGATATTTGGCATGTACTTCATACTTCATATCTTGAGAGACGTGCTTGAGATAATGGTCTTCTCTTCGTTAATAGAGTTCTTCACTTGGAGACTTTTGAAGGGTACTCCAACTTTGTTGACCACGACTTTATGATTATTTCTTTAATCTCTAGTTGGGATTTTAAGATACAACGAGCCGCCTCCTTTTCGGACTTGGATCTATTTATCCTCAAACCTTGTTAGGGTCTTTTCGGATAGACTTCTCCATGATATTTATGGGAGTTGATTGCTTTTCTTCGTGAGTCTTGATCCTTCATATTGATTTTGGGAATAATGCTTTTCACATCACCTTGGATCTTTAGCAATAAAATGGAATGATCATGCCTTGTTAGGGCCTTTTTGGACTCGCCAATCTTCGCGCCCCGCTTCATAAGTTATGCCTTGGCTATGAACTCTTATCATTACCGAGCAACTTTTAAACGATCTTGGGCTAGAAGCTAAGTAACCTTTCAAATCGTACGACCTTACTTATTGCAGATAAATTATTAGCAAGTGATGGGAGAATAGGCAAATAATTACACCAAGTGAGCTTGTGCAAGAATACCGACTTATAATTGACTCTATCATTTCTCGTCCTCCACAATTTAAAATCTCAAGTAATGAGACTCGTGGATGCTTAGCCTAATAAACCAATTAAGGTCTACATGGTTAAGGATACTAGCTAGAATAAACTTGGATAAGTCTATTCGGGTTGAGTCAAAATAATCGCAACAGGCCTAATATGTCAAAGATTTCAAAACTAGCTACACCACTTTATTAATATTTTTGACTTTATTGCGGGATATATGCATATGAAAGCAACAATAAAAATTTAAAAATTACGACTAAATGGCCAAAGTTAATTAAAAAGATGATTTTCCGGTTAAATGAAGGCATTTTAATGGAAAAGTCCACTTAAAACTTCGATAGAAGTCTCCCCTACACTTAAGATAAACATTGTCCTCAATGTTTAAGCACGTGAGAAAAGTCTCCCCTACACTTATGACATTGTGCACGTTGGTTAAATCAAGCTAAGGAGGAGACGACTAAAGTGATCAATTTCAAATGTGAGTATGAAGACAATTGAATCACGATAGTTGAGAGATAGAACCGGTATTGCGGATAACATGGGAGCACGGTTCTTCAAAGATTCCAAGAGTGCACTTATCCCTGTAATCACATCACCATCCAAATACAAGCAACCTATATAGCTCCCCCTATACTTAGGATGAAAAACGGGAAAGGGGGATAGATACTCGGGTTGCCTCCCGAGGAGCGCTTGTTTTTGTTCACCGAGTCACGAGCCTGACTCGGTCCCGAACTAATTCAAGGGAAACGTGGTGAGGGATGGAATCATCTCATGAGAGATGTCCTCACCAAGGTACAACTTCAAACGCTGGCCATTCACCTTAAAATTGGGCCCATTTGGCTGAGAAAGCTCAATGGTGCCATAGGGAAAAACATTGGCGATGGTGAGTGGACCAGACCAGCGGCTCTTCAACTTGCCTGAGAAGATCTTCAACCGAGAGTTAAAGAGTAAGACTTGATCACCAACGTGGAACTCTCGGTTCTTGATTTTAGCATCGTGGATAATCTTGGTCTTCTCCTTGTAGATCAATGAGTTCTCGTAAGCTTGATTCCTTAATTCTTGTAGCTTGTTGAGTTGAATCTTGCGAAGATCACCGGCTTTGTTGATGTCTAAGTTAGCCCACTTCAAGGCCCAGTATGCCTTATGTTCCAGCTCGATAGGGAGGTGGCATGCTTTCCCGTACACAAGACGATAAGGTGTACAACCAATCGGCGTCTTATAGGCGGTACGGAAAGCCCACATAGCATCATCAAGTTTATCGGCCCACGAGGCACGATGCTCTCCCATAGTATGTTCCAAAATTCTCTTCAATCCACGGCTGGATATCTCGGCTTGACCGTTGGTTTGAGGATGATAAGCGGTGGAAAGACGGTGATTGACACCATACTTAGCCATGACTCTTGCAAATTGATCGTTGCAAAAATGAGTCCCGCGGTCCCTGATAATAGCACGAGGAACACCGAAACGAGCAAACAATTGTTTCAAGAAATTACAAACCACCCTCGCATCGTTAGTGGGTAAAGCCTTGGCTTCAACCCATTTAGAAACATAGTCGACAGCGAAAAGGATGTATTTGTTGCCTTTAGAAGAAGGGAATGGCCCCATAAAGTCGATGCCCCATACATCAAAGATTTCACATTCTTGTATGAATTTTGAGGCATCTCATCTTTATGTGTGATATTGCCTTGTTTTTGGCAAGCATCACAATGTTTAACCATCTCGTGAGCATCACGGTAAATAGTGGGCCAATAGAATCCCGAATCAAACACTTTTTTGGCGGTGTAGTTGGGACCAAAGTGACCACCGGTGGGTCCTTTGTGGCAAGCTTGGAGAATGTCAAAAGCTGCCGGTCCGTCAACACATCGGCGAATAATCAAGTCAGCGCATTGTTTGAATAGAAAAGGGTCATCCCAAAAGTAAGTCTTAACATCGTTCAAGAACTTCTTCTTTTGTTGGGAAGTTAACCCTTTGATGAGAACACCACCCGCTAAATAGTTTGCAATGTCGGCAAACCACGGGGTGTCATCCATATTGAGATTTATAGACATTAAGGTCTCAAGGGGGAAAGAGTCATTGATCTCTTTGTTCGGATGATCCCCTTGATATGGATCCTCAAGTCTGCTCAGATGATCCGCGGCTAGGTTTTCAGCACCCTTCTTGTCACGAATTTCAATGTTGAATTCTTGAAGGAGTAAAACCCAGCGGAGAAGTCTTGGCTTAGAGTCGTGTTTAGTCATCAAGTACTTCAACGTGGAATGGTCCGTGTATACGATTGTGGTGGATAAAACAAGATAGGGGCGGAATTTTTCAAAAGCATAGACAACAGCTAAAAGCTCTTTTTCGGTTGTCGTATAATGCAATTGAGCCCCCGTCATTGTTTTGCTAGCATAGTGGATTGGTTGGAAGTGTTTGTTCACTCTTTGACCCAAAACCGCACCAATAGCAAAGTCGCTAGCATCGCACATCAATTCAAAGGGTAGCTCCCAATTAGGGGTAACCAAGACCGGTGCCTTAGTTAGCTTATCCTTAAGAAGATTGAAGGCTTCGATACACTCTTTAGAAAAGATAAAAGGAGTATCTTTTTCCAAGAGGTGGGTCATCGGGCGAGCGATTTTAGAGAAATCCTGAATGAATCGACGATAGAAGCCCGCATGACCCAGAAAACTTCTCACACCCTTCACGGTTGAAGGTGGAGGTAATTTGGCTATGACATCTACTTTAGCACGGTCGACTTCAAGACCGGCATTAGAGATTTTGTGTCCTAGCACAATGCCTTCTTTTACCATAAAATGGAATTTTTCCCAATTCAGAACAAGGCGAGTGTCTTCGCACCGCTTAAGCATACGTTCCAAATTGGCAAGGAAAGAAGAGAAGGAATCCCCAAAGACTGAGAAATCATCCATGAAGACTTCCATGGTTTGCTCAACCATGTCATGGAAGATAGCTAACATGCACCTTTGGAAAGTCCCGGGGGCATTGCATAAGCCAAAAGGCATCCTTTTGGAAGCAAATGTGCCATAGGGACAAGTGAATGTTGTCTTCTCTTGATCTTGAGGATCTATGGGTATTTGGAAATAACCCGAGAAACCATCAAGAAAGCAGTAATATTCATTAACCGCTAAACGTTCAAGCATTTGGTTCATAAAAGGTAGAGGGGAATGATCCTTTCTCGTGGCATCATTGAGTTTGCGGTAGTCTATACAAACTCTCCACCCAGTAACGAGACGGGTAGGAATCAACTCGTTGTTTGCATTGGGCACAATGGTGATTCCACCTTTCTTAGGCACACAATGGACTGGACTAACCCATGGTGAATCCAAAATAGGGTAAATCATACCCGCATCAAGAAGTTTGATAACCTCTTTTTTTATGACTTCATGGATTTTAGGATTCACCCTTCGTTGGCTTTGAATTGTGGGCTTAAAGTCGTCCTCCATGAGAACTTTATGTGTGCAAAAGTGAGGATCAATTCCGCGAATGTCGGAGATTTTCCAAGCGATAGCTTTTTTATGCTTCTTCAACACGGCGATAAGTCGGGCTTTTTCTTCTTCTTTTAGGTCCTTCGCGATGATGACCGGTAACTTCTCGTTGTCTTCAAGAAAAACGTACTCTAGATGAGGAGGTAGGTCTTTAAGCTCAAGAGTAGGAGGATCCTCAATAGATGGTGTAACTAACGATGGATCATCATTAGTCACCTCTTTAGGAGAGGGAGGAGGAAACGGGTCTTCATTGAGAAGTCTCTCAATAGTACGAATGTCTTCATCCCAATTAATGGAAGAATCATCATACTTAATATCGAGAGGACCCAAGCTAGCTTCGAAATCATCCAAGTCACTTTCTCCAAAAGGAGTCAATGCCGGAGCAATTGAGGCAACGGTCTCAACATTGGGTAGAGAAGAGAGAGTACTTTTGCAAGCATCATGAAAATGTTCTTCACAAGCCTCATCGAGAACATCAATAGCATTAACACTCTCATATGAAGAAGGTTGCTTAGAAATCTTACCCATGTTGAAGACAATTTTATCGTCACCAACTCTCATGATTATTTCGCCCGCGGCTACATCAATGAGAGTGCGACCGGTCCTCAGGAATGGACGTCCAACGATTAATGGAACACGGGGGTCCATCTCGTAGTCAACGACAACAAAATCCGCCGGGAAGGTGAATTTATCAACGCCAACAAAGACATCTTCGGCTATCCCCACTGGATAAGCAACCGTACGGTTGGCTAATTCCAAAGTCATTTTGGTGGGGACTAGCTCGGGGAGAGATAATTGCTTCCAAACACTTAAAGGCATTAAGTTTATACTGGCACCTAGATCGGCTAGGGCCATGCAATTCTCTACTCCCGAGAAGTTGCAAGGAATCAAGAAGCGACCCGGATCACCAAGTTTGGTGGGCAATTTCCTTAAGAGAACGGCGGAGCAATTCTCATTAAGTTGTGTCTGAGCAATGTCAAGAAGCTTCTCCTTGTCACTTAGAAGATCTTTAAACATTTTCGCGTACTTAGGCATGTGAGCGAGACCCTCGGCAAAAGAGATGTTAAAATTCAATTGTTTAAACATTTTTAGAAAGTTTGAAACCTGAATATCATCCTTGCTCTTTTTCTTCTCTTTCCTCAACCTTGAAGGATAAGGTATATTGGATGAAGAAGAAGGCTTTAGGGGAGTAGGATCACTCACAACCACGGATGGTGGGGAAATGGGGATAGAAGGTGAAGGAGGTGAGGAAAGTTGCTCTTTTTCCTTGTTCACAATCACTGGTGGAGGTGTAGGAAGCTCGGGTTCCGTATAACCTTTTCCACTACGGGTAGTGATTGCTTTCATCTCCCCTCTTGGATTCGCAACGGTGTTACTCGGAAGAGTACCCGAAGAAGAGGGTTGATTACCTTCGATGAGCGAACCAATCATATCACGAATGTTAAGCGCTTGAGTGCTGAAAGAGTCTCTGATGTCTGCACGAATTTCATTGCTTTGTTTTGCCATGTCATTCCTCAGCTCGGCTCGAATATCGCTCCCTTGTTTCGCCATGTCATTCTTCAAGTTGACAAATTGACTCTGAAGATTCGTCACCATCTCTCGATTAGTCTTCATAAACGTCTCGACGTCTTGATTCAATACCATCGGTTGATTGAGAGGTGGAGCTTGGTAAGCTTGAGAATTTCCTTGAGTCGGGTAAGGGTTTCTTTGGGATTGATATTGCTTGTTAGTACGAGGTTGGGATTGGTTGTTTCGATTATAGCTTTGTTGTTGGTTTTGGTTTGAAGGAGGGAAACCGGGTGGAGCAAGATAGTTGTTTGAACGATAACTTAGCAAGCTACGGTCTCCTTGAGGGCGAGCTTGATAGCCTCCCGTGGGATAAGTATCGTATGTTGCGTTAACGTTTTCAGAAAAATTGCCTTGAGTGGAAGGACAATCATTATAAGAATGAGGACCACCACATGTGTCACAAGAAATAGCAACGGCTTTAGCTTGTTGAAAGTGGTTTGTGGCCATGGACATGAAGTCCTTGTGCATACTCGCGATTTGTCGGGTAAGTTCGGATATCTCGGGATTGGAGGTAGTAGAAGAAACATTGACTCTCGAGTTAGATCTTGAGGATGCGGATGAATCCCAATTCTTGTGGTGAGTAGTCATGTTTTCAATCAACTCTCTACACTCCTCCGGTCTCCTTTTCATAAAAGTACCACCGGCGGCGGCGTTGATCGTGTCAAGATCACAAAAAGTGAGACCATTATAGAAAGTATCAATGAGAGTGACGGGGAGCATGTTGTGATTTGGACAGCGGTCGATCAAATCATTGTATCGTTCCCAAGCGTCGAAGAGTGATTCATCATTGTCTTGCATGAATCCACTAATTTGGTTACGAAGGCTCGTGACCATGGATGGTGGGAAGTAGCGCGACAAAAAGCGTTGAGTCATGTCGTCCCAAGTATGAATAGAATTCTTTGGGAGACGGTCAAACCATTTTTCAGCATGGTGAGAAAGCGAGTGGGGAAAGAGTTGAAGGCGAAGGTCATCCATAGAAACACCGGGGGACTTCATGCTTTGGGTGATGGTAATGAATTTTTCGAGGTGTTTGTTGGCATCATCATCTGGAATTCCGCGAAATGGGTTAGTTTGCAATTGTTGGATCATGTGATGCTTCAACGAAAACTCCTGAGCCGTGACATGCATCGGTGCAATCGGGCCTCCGCGTCCGTTCATGGTGGGTTGAGACAATTCCTCCATAGTTCGTAGGTCGGGTAAGGGTGGATTATTCATGTTTTGGTGGGGTGGATTATTATTGTTGTTGTTTGGGAGGGGTGGATTATTATTGTTGTTGTTGTGTACACCGGCCATGTCGAAATCTTCGAGAGTCTCGGGCTCTGAATAAGACGTTGATCGAGTACGCATACACTAAAAAGAAAATGCAAGAGAAAATATTTTTGGTTTTTATAGGTTTTTTAATGTTTTGTATTTTTGAAAATTTTAGATTTTTATGGGTTTTTTGAAAAAAAAAATTTGCTTGAAAATAACGTTCCCGAAAGAACGGATCCCAAAATCCAATTTTTCTCACAAGAAACCGTTGATCCTTACGAAAAGAGCCGGCAGCGGCGCCATTTTAATAACTATTAATTTTAGTTGATTAAAAATGTTGCTTTTGCAAGATCTTTCTTTGCGTTGCTCGTACCCAATTGATATATGTCGTTGTTTCGTTCTCGGTATCTTCTCGAATTGATCACGGTCAAAAGTGGAATCGTTGTAAATGGTAACTAAAAAAGGGGAGCTTTGGTCTAAATCGACTAAAATAAAAAGTGCTAGAAATAATAAAATTAAACTAAAAGCGATTACTGAGAATAAAAATAAAGCTAGAATTTTAAAACTGGAAAAACCTGGAATAAAACTGGAAATTTACCTTATTCGGAATAATGGCTATCCGGAATATTGTGGAAGGTCTGCTTTACTCGGAATAATTTAGTCTATGCGGAACATTTGTGCCATGCGGAATATTCTAACAGAAACCCTTATGCGGAATGTTTTGGTATGAAACACTATGCGGAATATCTTAACAAGAAACCCTTATGCGGAATAATGGAAAGAAACCCTTATGCGGAATATAAGAAAGAAACCCTTATGCGGAACATTTGGCTTATGCTGAATATTAAGGTTATGCGGAATGTTTTGTCTATGCGGAATAAAATACCTACTCGGAATGTTTTTAGACAGAAAACGCTATTCGGAATAGTTGAAAGGAAATACTATGCGGAATACTAGCTCTTACGCGGAATGTTTGTGTGAGAAGCCCTATGCGGAATAATGACTATTCCGAATAGACAATGAAATCAAGCTCTACTCGGAATAATTGGTATTCCGAGTAACCAAAAAAAAGTACAACCTTGACCCGGAATAATGAAAATTCCGAATCAACAGTAAAGTTACAAACCCCTATTTGGAATCTGGCAAGAACAGTAAAAAACAACGAAGAACAGGGGAATCTTTTACATACGATTTTACTCAAAATTTCACCAAGTTTTTAATCAAAACTTAAACCAATTTCACCACTAATCATTTACCTAAGGTAAACATCAATCTAAAACCACAAAATCGCAAAACCCACTTACTTATGATGATCAAACCAATAAAATGAAACTTTAAAAACTTATGAATCACAAAGAGATGAAGAACAAGATTATGGAAAGATTAAAAGTAAACTTGTATTAATGATTTAGGATTCAACAAACAAAGTGGAAAGATTAAACTTACAAGATTGGAAGAAATCAAAGAAAGATGAAAACCACTCCTTAAGGGAGATGGTTTTCTTCCTACGAAATAGGAAAAATGTAACAGAAAGAAAAAGCTAGTCGAAATTTATGAATGAAAGGAGTATTTATAGGCTTCTCCCTTGGTTGGTGAGTGGGCTTTCTTCCTTTCTTTTTGTCTTCTCGTCTTTTCAGAAAAGTTGACGTTTTCGATTTCGATTCGGGATTTGTCGACGAATAAATTCAACTCGTCTTTTAATTTCTTCATTTAATAGACTTGAGTTTCTTCGACATAGGTAAATCTTCCGTCTTTGGTCATTTTTTTCGATAAATCTTCAAATAGGCCTATTGACTTCAAATCTTTTGCATCTCTTGGACTATAGACTTCATCTTTTCGTCTTTTTCCTCGATAAAACCCGTGAAATCCCATGTTTTCTCCAATATTTATCCGGTTGGCTCTGAAAACACAACAAACACACAAACCACGCATAATTCCAAACAAATGACATTAAATACGCGTTTTGGTCTTGTTTTAGCAAGAAATAAGTGGTAAAAGGATGGGTGTTTTCACACCTATCAACTTCATTGTTGACATTGTCTCCAAAAAGCGTATTCGACCCGTTAAGAGAAGCCTTCATACTAAGGTATGTTCGGTGAAACGTCATGAGGTTCTCTTAAGCGACCTTAATGATAATATGGTCCAATGGACCAATATCCTTAGGGAAAATGTGTTTTGTCTTGGTGGAAACCGGGATCATGTTCCGGCGTGTTTAGTGCATATGTTATATTGCACTTTTACCAACACCAATTACAATTTGGCATATTTTATCGCTCAACGGATCAATTATGCTATTGACAAGCCTAAAACAAACCTCCCTTACGCAATTCTTCTCACTCGCCTTTTTAAAAGGGTTGGCCGTGATTTTCCAAATCTTGATCTTTCTCAGTTTCAACCGGTCAAACAGGTCATGCTACCTATTCGAGAGGTATATAATAGAAAGACAAGATGTGATCATAAATCCAACCAACAAGAGTTCAATGATGAGGACATGGACATGCCAACAAGTGATGGTGATGGCATTGGCCAAGTGCTCCCATTGATTCTTCGAGCACTTCTCACCACTCCACAAACTCATTCGTGGATGGTTTAGATGACATTGCTTCCCCTCCTCACCATTCCTCTAGTGAAGTTCCTAATAATCTCAATTTAGAGGAACTTTACCGTCAAAATCTTCGAACCCGAGGTGATTTGCATGAACACCGGATTGAGTCAAGAAAGGGAATCAAGTATTTGGGGAATATGATCAAGGGATTAGGCAAGAAAAGGAGGTGAAGACTTTGAATTGTGTCAAAGTTTACTTGTCTTGTGATGTTTAAAACATTTGCTTATTATTACTTTGATTTGGTTGTGTATTAACTTATGCTACATGTTTGGATTACTATTTATTTCAATCCTAAATGTTTCTTATGCCATCATGTTTATGATTTACATAGCTTTATGCATCCTTTATGATAGTTAGCTTCTTAGATTTTGGTCAGTAATTAACTTTGGCT
The DNA here is from genome assembly GCA_025667525.1 of Glebionis coronaria. Taxonomy (NCBI): domain Eukaryota; kingdom Viridiplantae; phylum Streptophyta; class Magnoliopsida; order Asterales; family Asteraceae; genus Glebionis; species Glebionis coronaria. The sequence goes on from CM046876.1 coordinate 355,662,769, forward strand.
TGTGAATCCTTTGGTAAAAATCTGGGTTAACCAAAATTTGGGATGTGAAATTTTTGAAACACCTCTGGTCGCGGTTCCATATCGACCAGCGGCTCCTTATCGATAAGGAACCGCCGGTCCTAGATAAGGAACCGCCAGCCACTGTGTCCGACAGAATCTTTTACTTTACACAATTTTCTTTAATCTGTGTAAACATTGCATGATTCTTTACAAAAACCTGCATATTTCCTAAACTAGGTTACCTAAATTCATTATTCACCTAAAATGATTTTAACCCATTACTAGTTTGGATCATCCCCTCACCCATTTAAACCCACCTTGTTAGTCATGTTCTTCACACATCAAAACATCCTTCCCTGACCCTTAAACCACCCTTGTCAACCATGGTTTCTACAAAAACCTCAAACACTTCCAAAACCTCCACCCCAAGGGAAACACTTAAGATTAGGATTAAGGTACCCAAGCCTAACTCCTCACCCTTTCATACACCCAAAAATGAGATGGTTCCAATCCTCATTTCCTCATCACCTTCACCACCCCTTGCACCATGCAAGACAATCTTCACCCATGGTACTAACCACTCCATTGGTTCTACCTCCTCTTCATTCCAATCAAGAATGAATGAGCTCTCTTCACCCTTCACTCCAAGTGCACCCTTGGATGTGACTACACAACCCCAACCAATCCAAAGCATTCCTTTTGTGACACCTTGGTGACTTCACCATTTACCCCTCCTAACTCACCTATTTCACCAACCTTGGAGAACATACCTCCACACTCACCCATTTCTCCTTTGAAGAACATGCCTCCACACTCACCCATTTCTCCTTTGGAGAACATGCCTCCACACTCACCCACATCACCCTTGGAGAACATGCCTCCTCCACCTCCACCACACTCAAACATTCCAATTTTGGGTGTCCTACTTTCCCTCCTCTTGGGTGATCCTTACTAAGGTTTCAAGAGACTCATGGTCCTAATTGTCCATGTTGCCTCTACAACCACTACATCATCCATAACCTTAGGATGGAAATGTTTGGACTACATAGGAGGTTGCAAGAGTTCTTGCTTACCTTGTTATCCATGCCTCCTCCTAGGAGATGAATGATGAGTTTTCTTAATAAGTGTTTTTTCAACAAAACCAAGCCAAAGAAGACTACTCATCTAGATTTAATGTTAAGCTAGCTTTGTATTAGTTAGTTGTTTTTTTCTTTTCATTTGTCATTGTATTTGCTTCCTTCATGAGTGTTTCATGAAGTTGATCTATGGATTTGCCTTTATGTGTTTCTATCCTTATGTTACATTAATCAACTTTAATTTGAAATTAAAATTGAACCCAAATCTATCACAACCTCTAAAAACTTTACTAAAAATTGGTTCAAAATGATATCTAAATATTTTGTCACCCTTTGTCAAGACATTCTTTGTGAATGTGTTGCTTTTATGCAACCCTAGCATAATTTATTGCTAATAGAGGTATAATTCCAAGATTTTCAACTTTTTGAAAAAGTCTTAGTTTTTCTCAAAACCCTGGAAAAACTTGGTTTCAAGTCCACTGCATGCGGCTCCTTAAAGTCGCGTGGTTCCTTAAGTGATAAGGAACCGCCGGTCCCTATAAGGTACCGCGGACAACAACTAGCTTTTGATTCGTTTTTGGTCAAAAAAATTTAAAAAACCTTATACCCTGTCAAGATTCCTTGTTTACTCAATTTGGCTAAACATTCCTTGACACTTTACATTTTGTATTCAAATTCTTACCTTGATTACATTCTACTTATACCCCAACCTTGAGATTTCATTCTCACACCTTCTCAATCTTGAGAATTCATTCTCACACATCTCCAACCTTGAGATTTCATTCTCACACCTTCCCAACCTTGAGATTTCATTCTCACACCTTCACAATGCCTAACTCCTCCATTCGTAACCTTGACATTTCTTTGTCACAACCCCACTCACCCAAAGCTTCCTCATCCAAGCTTTCAAAGAAACCGAAAATCTCGGTTCGACCTATTTGGATTAAGAAGAATGAACCATCTTCTTCCAAACCACCCAAAAACCCTACCTTCTCTCCAATCAAGTATTGGAATGAGACTTATACCATTAACCCCATCACCGGAGCAAAAGAAAATGTTCCCCCACCACCATAATCCTTCAACACCCCTCAACTCAATGACCTTTCAACCTTCCCAAACCTCACAAGGCATTGTGAAAACATTTCCTACCCTATTACCCCACCACCACCAAACCCTAGGTTTGATGCCCTACCCCCATCAACCGATTTTGTGTTGCATCATGGATCCTCGTGTGCTTGTTGTCGATTTCAACAAATTGAACTTGCTCATGTATATGAGAAGTTAAATTTCCTTGAATTCGTCCTCACTCGACCTCCTCTCCAAGTTTTCATTCCGGTGGACAAAACTTCGAATGATGCATCATCGTCTTATTTTTCCAACTAAAGGACTAACTACTCTTAGAGTCTTTATTACTTTAGTTGTTTTAGAGTCTTTTTTTTAAGCAATCTTGGAAAATTATCACTATAGAATAGCTTATGCTTTGTGGTTTATTTTCCATATTTTTTTTAGATACTCATATTGTGTGTATGACTATCTACCTTGTTGTGTCTTTTCTTTTATGTAACCTTTGTGTTATTTGTGTGTTATTTCCTTAGTTCTCTTTTGAGTTGATCATGGTTAATTTTTACAATTGCTTATGGGTGATTCCATCAATTCTAAACTTTAACCCCTTGACAAGCTTATCATCTTCATGGATTGAAGTTTGATTTTGTCAATTACCTTTTTTGGACATACTTAGCAAAATACTTACTTCTAATTTGAGATTTCTTCTCTCTCTCCCTCTCAAGTTACTTAGTAGGTAGTTATCATATATACATTGGTGTTTCTTTTCTTTCTACTAACCTTTGTGTAGCATGTCACCTTAGCTCATATACTTGGTGCCCCAAGCAAGGGGGAGCAACCACCAAGGGGGAGCTACTAGCAAAGTCCGTTTTTCTTCAAAGACTTGTGCTAACCTTTTTGCTACGACAAAGGGGGAGAAATGATAGTGATAAACTCGTTAATAATTCGATATTTTGTGTTTCTACGTAAATGAGTTTATCGTTTGTCGTAATCAAAAAGGGGGAGATTGTTAATGCAAGTGATGCCTAAAAACATTATTAGTGTTAACTAATCTTTCTTAGTTTTGATCAAAACAAACTATACAACACATTTAGTGTAAAACATAAAACGAATTATTTAACTAACACTATCATCAAGGTAATAATCATATCACTAACCTTTCTTAATCATACTTAGTGATCATCAAAATGATTATCCTTAAAACTCACTTTTGTTAAATATGACAAAAGACTTTTTAATAAACTTTCTTTTTTAGAAAATGTTTTATTAAAATGGAGAATGTAAATTTGAAAATAGCATATTCCATATGCTATTAGAATATCCTTTGAAGGCTTAAAATACCTCAGATATTCCTACCCCACTAAAAGACAAAAAACGGAGCGTAGTTTACGGGCGGAACCTTAAGTAGCTAGGCGGTTCCCTAGCGATAAGGAACCGCCGGGCTAGATAAGGTACCGCGCCCAGATAGCCGTTATACATTGTCTCCTTTAAATAGTGGATCAAATCTCATTTTACAATAAGCCTCTTGGACGTTTTTCTCAGCCCCTTTTCTCTTTTCTATAGCATAATCATTAATAAATGATCACTTAAAGTGTTAAGGATGTTTACATATGATTATCCTCTTGATCCCTCCTTTACCTTGTCCAATGAGAAGATCACTCACTCACTAGTGTTGTGATAAAGATGAATCCATGAGCTAGTCATATTCATCATGATACCCTTTTTGTTTTATGTTAATCCATTGTATTTATGAATACTTGGACTAGTTGTGTTCATCCAAGTTATTTGTGAATACTTGGATTTGTTGTGTACATCCATTGCATATGTGTTTGCTTGGATTTATGTTGTGTAGATCCAAGCTACATGTGTGTACTTGGATATATTTAGTTGAGTTGTAATAGATTGATTAGAAGTTCTCACTAAACTATAAAGTGATGTGGTTGTGTCTAGTAAGTTCTCACTTAACTTGAAAGTGATTAGTAGTTGTGTTGTGTTAAGTTCTCACTTAGCTTCAAAGTGAAGAGTCGTGAAGATTGGTTCTAGCTTTGGATTAGAACTCGACATCTAGCCTTGTGTCGTAAAATGGTGAAGTAGGCAACGTCGTGAAGATTGGTTCTACCTTGAGATTAGAACTCGACATCTAGCCTTGTGTCGATAAATTGTGAAGTAGGCAACGTTGTGTAGATTGGTCCTAGCTAAAGATTAGGTCTCGACATTTAGCTTAGTGTCGGAAAATAATGTAAGCGACGATGTAAGGTTTTCTCCGCCAAGAAGGGAGCTTGTGGATATAGTGGAAATCTCGAGTAGGTGTACTCGAGGAGTGGAGTAGAAACGAGGATAGAGCCTTGAAATTGTGTATAATGCAGTTCGTTTTTTCTCAGTTCTTGCTAATGGAAAGTCCAACCAATATCGGGTTTTTAATTGTTCTTGGTTGTTAAACTTGCTTGGATATTCTATTTGCTAATTCAATCAAAACCTTGCAAAACGGAAAAATATTACCTACTTATATGTAAAACAAATTGCAAATACCAAATTTTTATTCAAGTAAATTCAAAATGCAAAATATGAAACTAAAAGGACTGAAATTGTAAATTCTAGGTAAGATAAATGCTTGAAATGTAAATTCTAACAATTCTAGGGACTAAAAGTGTAAAACAGTTAACTACAAGGATCAAAAATGCAAATATTATAACCAACTAGCTAAAAATGTAACAAACTAACAACTTGTAAACTGAAAATAACAACTTTAAAAACTACAAGGACTAACAGATTGCAAACCCTAAAAACTTGGAAGTTTAGCCAAGTTTACAAACTGCCTAAAACATAAAGGACCAAGTTGCAATTTCCAAAACTATTTAAGCAAAAACGGGCTATGGATGAAAATAAGCTCGTTTGAGCTTATTACTCAACCAAATTCAATGAAACAAGTTTCAAAACTTTTCAAATCCAAAATAAGCTACGTGTGTCAAAGGAAATTGGCTAAAGATTCAAAATAAGCAAATGAGTGCTTATCAATAAGCTCAAAATAAGCTATAGCAAAAACTAAACAGTCACAACTTGATTTTTTAAGGAAACTGATTAAGCTATCCAATTAATGAACGGGAAATCAAACTAGAACATTTTTCATCCAGTAATAAGCTCTAAATTTGAATTAAGCTGAAAATGGGCTTATCGTTGACCAGCGTTGACCAGCTTATTTTTCAAAAAGCTGAAACTCTCAAAAATCATGTAACTCAATGACTTAAGAGGATTTGTGAAGAAAAATGGACATGTTAATGAATAGGATAAAGAGAAACAGATTTCCAGTTTTCAAGTTACAGAAACTTGACTTAAGTTTGCTTAACTGATTTTTGCTTATTACTAACTGCTTATTGTAAACTGTATAAAATCCTCTTGGAATATGAATCTCTATGATATAAGCTATGATTGAGAACAAATTTGATCCAATTTCATCTAGTATTGAATGAGTACTAATCAAATCAAAATCACAAGTTCTAAAAACCAAAACTGAATGAAATCCACCCAAACATTTTTCATGCCATTTGCCTGATTGACCTTCTTCTTGACTTGTAAATGACTGAAAACACTTTATTTTCACCAATTGACTACAAATGAACTCTAAAACACCAGAACTTAATACTTGAAAAATCTTTTTAAGCTAATCCCAAACACTCCTTTACTGATATTACAAACTTTTTGCAAAGACTTTTTAAGATCTGAATTAAGCTGAATCAAATGCTTTTAACTACCAAATTTTATACTCAAAATGCTATGACTTAAGACTGAAAGTGAGCATTAAGAACAACTATGACCAAATAAGATGCAAGTATCAAATTCCAACTGAAAATAAGCTAAAACTAGACTTAATCCAAAACTAAGAACAAGTAAGCAGATTAAGCTACAAGCAACCAAAATTCAAACAATCAGCAATCCTAAACAGCTTTTATAATAAAAACACCAAGATTACACTAAGAAAGAAAACATGCAGATGACTTATTGAGAGGAATTGAAACAAAAGCTTTTAGAACCTATTGTAGTAATCCTTTGGGCAGAAGAGGAGCGCTGAGCTCTCTTAGCCTAGTGATAACCACCACCTTATCACTAGGAAATCAATCAATCAACAATAACAGCTAACAATCAACAATCATCATCAAAATGCCTGAAATCTTCAAAAATCATGGAATAAACTGAATTCTTCAAGAACAGCTCACAAACTCCTTCAATGTCAGTTATGATCAATCTATGATCATAACAAACACAAAACAGCTACACAAGAATCCAATAGTAGCAGGTAATGAACAATAATAGGAAGAACAGTTTTGGCGGGAAAGGATGAATTTGAATTTTATTCAATGAAAACGGTTACAAAGTTGTTGGAAGGTAAGTAACTAACTAACTAACTCAAGAGTTTGTCAGACTCTTGAGTAGCTAGAGTAAAAATGGAGGAAAGGGAAAGAAATTTAAGAACTAGGTGTTTTTACAACATTAAGCTACACTTTACAAATGAAGTCCTATCATCTATTTATAGGCATGAAGGAGGAGTTAGCTGGGGTTGGTGACGTGTCAGGACCAATCCCAGCTTGCCACGTGTACAATTCTGCATAATTGCATTTGCAGGTATGAACAAGGATTTGGGGTTTCTTGATTGAGTGGATGATATGTTAATTGATTGGCACCATTGTGTTCGTCTCTTAAAAATGATCAACTTTGATGTTGAAATCTTTCCATGAAATGGCTTGTAGCTCAAACACGATCCTGGCAAATTTATTTGATGAAGAAGACGCCACGTGTCAGCATGTGATTGGCTGAAAAAGCGTCACACGGATCACACTGTTGTGATTGGGTATTAAATGCATGTCGGCTGAGTGGGAATTTATTATTCAATCCGTGTGATTTGTTTCCTCTCTTCTCATTGGCTGAAATGTTGTACACATGGATCAAAACTTGAATATCTTTCCAATATTGGCAGAATTAGTCCTCATACTTGGCAGATTGTTGTTTTAAGCTAGGAGCTTCATTCTTTTGACATATTTGGTCCTTCAACTTTAATTCTTGAACAAAATGGTCCTTTGACTGAGTTGACTTGAGAGTTGACCAAGTTTGACTTGAATCTTGACTTTCACAATATTTGCACTTTAGTCCTTCTATTTTGGCAACTTGTCAAGATAGGTCCTTATACTTCAAAGTCTTGTCACTTTTGATCCTTCTTTGTCTTTTTCATCCATTTGAGCTTGATTTTTCTTTGTTTGCTTGAAAATGTATCCTTTTACTTACACAAGTGTACACAAACACAAACATACCACATAACACTGTTTTTGCAAGATAAATTGGTATTTTGCTTCATGTTTTAGGGTTATTTGTTGATAAAAGGATATGAGTTTAAGCTCATATCAAATTCCCCTACACTTGAACATTGTCATGTCCTCATGCAATATCATATATTAAAGCTCAAATTTACATTTCCCTCATAATTAATCCACCTTGGCCATATGAGATGCATCTACACTACTCTAAACTAAATGATGCATGATTTTGACTTTTAATAATGCAATGAACAAAATACAATTCTATCTATATCTTTTTGATTTTTCTTGAATTGGTTTTGATGGAAATAACTCATAAAGAATTCAATGGCTTAGATTAGGGCTTTGGTACCATGGACATTTATCACCCTCAAGTTTCACTTTTCCCATACCAAGCTTAAAAATGGGATCATTGCTTTCACAAGTAAAAAGTGCATCAACTTATTCATGACAATTAAATGTGGAACCGGTTATTATTTGAGCAAATTGCTTGTGGGTAAATTTGTCATTTATTTTGAGCGTGAAGTATAAGAAATGTAAAATCCAAAAATAAGGAAGCACGGTTTTAATCCTAAGTAATCCTCTCATCCATTACTTGAAAAACCGCTCACAATTAATACAAGTCCGTTTCAAGAATAATAAGTCATTCGCCTTATGTGTAAAATCCTCATGTCATGCTTTCATAAGTAGCTACACACTCGCTAAGGAAAGAAAAATAAAACTCACGCAATAATTTACATCCGCCATCTTTTTGAGACTTTGGATCTTCAACCCCGCAACCCGTCAAGGCAATATTGGATTGGAGCAATCTATTGAATCCCCGCAACCCGTCAAGGTAATATTGGAACTCAATAGTCACTATAATTAACACCACACTGCCCCTCTTGGGAGTCTTGCATTATTTAATTTTTTTTTTTCTTTTTTTTTTTTTTTTTAGTCACTCATTTTTTATAAGCCGCTCTTATTTTTCTTTATTCCTCACAAAGAAATTTGCAAAGAAGAAAAGGAAAAACACCCGCTAAGTATGGAGCATGACATAAGTCTAGTACACATAAAACGTGCTAACTTAGAATCTTAAGACGTACTCATACCAACCATGAATGATTAGCCAAAAATGCATAAGAGATTACAAACCAATTAAAACCGTACTTGATTATTTATTAACAATTATATACATGCGAAGAAAATAGATGTAAAGAAGAGAAGGGTTTAGCCACAAGTAATTGCCATGAAGTCTATCTAGCCCTTTTACACTTGCTTCAACTCTATCATTTTCCATTCTCCACAAATTTAAAATCTCAAATAATGAGATTGGTGGATGCTTAGCCTAATAGACCAATGAAGGACTACATGGTTAAGGATACTAGCTAGAGAATGCTAAGATAAGCAAACTCGGGTTGAGTCAAAATATCCATGGCGGGCCTAATATGTCAAAGAAGTCTAAACTTGTTAAAACCATGTTTTATTATATTTTTTTCTTTTATATATTTTTGATGAAAAATAAAAGAAGAAATATATACAATGCAAATGTGTTATGCAAAAATTATTGATGCAAAAATTATGAATGCATATTTTTGTTGGCCAAAGTAGATCAAAAATTTGAAAAATGTTGAAAATTCAATTTTTCATGTTATCATGCAAGACAATGACAAGTTCTAGGTAAGGTCACTTCGATAAAAGACCCCCCTACACTTAAGCTAAACATTGTCCTCAATGTTTAAGAGCATGGAAGTATAAAAACTTCCCCTACACTTATGACAATGAATAGACTTTGCTTAACCCAAGTTAAGGAAAGGACAACTATTAGTGAAATCATGTTAAAGCACAAGGTGTCAATGAAAAATCACTAAAGTAATGAAGTGAACCGGATACAAGGGCCTCCTCCATAAGCTCCAAAGCATGAGATGAGTGAGCAACCCTACAAACAATCATGAAGACAAAAGAAGGTCTCCCCTACACTTATCTCCAAGTCTATACCTTTATTTCTAACCTACAACACTCTAAACCTAGTTATACGATGCTTGAGTTAATGAGTCTCTAGCTCGACTCGTCCCTCAATGAATTAATTCATGGGGAAAATGGGGACCTCTTGGACCATTTCAACGGAAATGTCCTCCCCAAAGTAATGTTTAACACGGTGACCATTCACTTTAAAATTTGGACCATCGGGTTGGGACAACTCAAGAGTTCCATATGGAAACACTTGAGCAATAGTGAATGGACCGGACCATCTCGACTTAAGCTTGCACGCAAAAAGCTTCAATCTTGAGTTAAAGAGGAGAACCGGCTCTCCAACTTTGAACTCACGATTCTTGATCTTAGCATCATGCAATTTCTTAGTCTTTTCCTTGTAAAGCAAAGAATTCTCATAGGCATTGGCTCTCAACTCATCCATCTCATTAAGTTGATCTTTCCTATGTGAACCGGCTTGGTTTAAATCAAAGTTAGCCCACTTGAGAGCCCAAGATGCCTTATGTTCTAACTCAAATGGGAGGTGGCACGCTTTTCCATAGACAAGCCTATAAGGAGTGCAACCAATTGGTGTTTTAAAAGCCGTCCTAAACGCCCACAAAGCATCATCAAGCTTATCCGACCAAGAAGCTCGATGCTCTCCCACCGTTCTCTCTAAAATTCTCTTTAAACCACGATTTGTGACCTCGGTTTGACCATTTGTTTGAGGGTGATACGCGGTAGAAAGTCTATGATTCACTCCATATTTCTTCATAACTCTCGTGAATTGATCATTACAAAAGTGCGTACCACGGTCACTTATGATGGCCCGAGGTACACCAAATCTAGCAAACAATTGTTTCAAAAACTTTACAACCACTCTAGCATCATTGGTAGGTAAGGCTTTAGCCTCCACCCATTTGGACACATAATCCACCGCCACAAGTATATACTTGTTTCCCTTAGAGGATGGAAAAGGTCCCATGAAATCAATTCCCCATACATCAAATATCTCACACTCTTGGATAAAATTTTGTGGCATCTCATCACGTTGTGTAATTTTTCCTTGTCTTTGACAAACATCACAAAATTTCACCATTTCTTGGGCATCTTTGTAAATGGAAGGCCAATAGTAACCCGAATCAAAGACTTTCTTGGCAGTGTAGTTAGGCCCAAAATGTCCACCCGTAGGTCCTTTATGACACGCCTCTAAAATCTTAAATGCCTCGGGCCCATCTACACACCGTCTAATGATTTGGTCCGCACATTGCCTAAAAAGATATGGATCATCCCAAAAGTAATACTTAACTTCCTTAAGAAACTTTTTCTTTTGTTGATAAGTAAGACCCTCAATAAGCACATTGCCCACAAGATAGTTTGCGATATCCGCAAACCAAGGTGTGGCATCCTCTTGGGAAGAGATAGACATGAGCTCCTCTAATGGAAAGGATTCATTGATTTCTTGATGTGGGAAATCTCCTTGAAAAGGATGCTCGAGTCTACTCAAATGATCCGCCGCTAAATTCTCGGCCCCTTTCTTATCACGAATCTCTATCTTAAACTCTTGAAGCAACAAAACCCATCTCAAAAGCCTAGGCTTAGCATCTTGTTTTGTCATAAGATACTTGAGAGCGGAATGATCCGTATACACTATGGTTTTGGAGAGCACAAGATATGGTCTAAACTTCTCAAAAGCATATACTATAGCAAGCAACTCTTTTTCCGTGGTAGTGTAATGAAGTTGTGCACCGGTCATGGTTTTACTCGCATAGTGTATAGGTTGAAAATGCTTATTAACTCTTTGTCCTAAGACGGCCCCCACCGCATAATCACTAGCGTCACACATAAGCTCAAAAGGTAATTCCCAATTTGGAGAAACCAAAACGGGAGCCTTAGTCAATTTTTCCTTAAGAGTCTCAAAAGAGTCTAAACAATCTTGGTTAAAAATGAAAGGAGCCTCTTTCTCCAAGAGGTGAGTCATCGGTCTAGCTATCTTAGAAAAATCTTGTATAAAGCGCCTATAAAATCCCGCATGACCTAAGAAACTCCTCACACCTTTAACCGAGGTGGGTGGGGGAAGCTTAGCAATCACATCAATTTTAGCTCTATCAACTTCTAATCCCTTATTGGATATCTTGTGTCCTAAAACAATCCCCTCTTTCACCATAAAGTGACATTTCTCCCAATTAAGCACTAAACGTGTTTCCTCACAACGCTTAAGCATTCTCTCAAGATTGGTGAGACATGAGCTAAAGGAGTTTCCAAATACGGAAAAGTCATCCATAAAAACCTCCATGGTTTGCTCTATCATGTCATGGAAAATCGCCATCATGCACCTTTGAAACGTCCCCGGTGCATTACATAAGCCAAAAGGCATCCTCTTGTAAGCAAATGTACCGTAGGGACAAGTGAATGTGGTCTTTTCTTGATCCTTAGGGTCAATGGGTATTTGGAAATAACCCGAAAAGCCATCAAGAAAACAATAGTACTCATTTCCCGCTAAGCGTTCAAGCATTTGATCCATAAAGGGAAGCGGGAAATGGTCTTTCCTAGTTGCCTCATTGAGTTTTCTATAATCAATGCAAACTCTCCAACCGGTCACAAGTCTCGTGGGAATAAGCTCATTGTTCTCATTAGGCACCACGGTGATTCCACCTTTCTTTGGAACACAATGAACCGGGCTAACCCATGGAGAGTCGGAAATGGGGTAAATCATACCCGCATCTAAGAGTTTAATCACTTCTTTCTTAATAACCTCATGGATTTTTGGGTTAACTCTCCTTTGGTTTTGAATGGGGGTTTATAGTCATCCTCCATAAGGATTTTGTGTGTACAAAAATGTGGATCAATTCCCCTTATGTCGGATATTTTCCATGCTAAAGCTTTCTTATGTTTCTTAAGAACTTCAATAAGTTGCTCTTTCTCATCCTCTTTCAACTCTTTAGCAATGATCACCGGTAATTGGTCTTTTCCTTCTAAGAAAGCATATTCTAAGTGGGATGGAAGGTCCTTAAGTTCAATGGGAGGTGGACTCTCTATGGAAGGTTGTACTATGGAAGGTTCCTCAATGGTAATCTCTTGTGGAATAGGAGAAGGAATAGGGTCCTCATTGAGCAACTTTTGGATTGTAAGAATATCTTCTTCCCAATTAATGGGAGAATCATCATCACCAAGAAAGTTGGACTCAAATTCCTCCAAGAGGAAATCACTCTCTCCAAAAGGTGTTAAAGAGGGAGCAATTGATGTCACGGTTTCAACATGGGGTATCTCATCACTAGCATTCTTACAAGCATCATGAAAGTGTTCATTACACACGTCATCTAGCACATCCACAATGTTAATAGTCTCACAAGGTCTAGACTCCTTAACCTCTTTTCTATCACAAACTTTCCCTAACTTAAACACCACTCTCTCATCTTCTACTCTCATAATTAATTCTCCTTCCGCCACATCTATCAAGGTACGACCCGTTCTCAAAAACGGTCTACCAACAATCAAAGGGACTCTAGGATCCATGTCATAATCAAACACTACAAAGTCGGCCGGAAAGGTAAACTTATCCACACCTACAAACACATCTTCCGCTATACCTACGGGGTGAGCTATGGTTCGGTTGGCTAGTTCAAGAGTCATCCTAGTGGGAGTGAGCTCGGGAAGAGATAGTTGTTTCCAAACCGATAAAGGCATGAGGTTTATGCTCGCCCCTAGATCCGCCAAAGCCATGCAATTTTCAACACCGGGAAAATTACAAGGTATCAAGAAGCGCCCCGGATCTCCAAGTTTTGTTGGTAAGGTTTTAAGTAACACCGCGGAACAATTTTCATTAAGGGATGTGTTGGGCAAATCAACCAATTTTTCTTTGTTTGAGAGCAAATCCTTGAACATCTTAGCAAACTTTGGCATATAAGCAAGAGCTTCCGCAAAGGATATATTGATGTTGAGTTGCTTAAACATCCTTAAGAAATTGGAGACTTGGATGTCATCCTTGTTCTTTAACTTGTCCTTTTTCAACCTTGAAGGATATGGAAGAGTAGGTTTTGGTGTAGGTGGAATAGGTGTAGTAGTGGAAGGTTTGTCTTTGTTAGCTTCTTCATTGGGAAGTGTAGAAGGTAAAGGAGAAGTATGAGGTGGTTGAGAAGGTATGTTTGAGTGAATAGGAGCACTTTGAGGAGGTGGAGTAGAAGTAGAAGGCTTGTCACAAGTAGGAGCACAAGTGGGTTGAACAATAGTAGGTTTAGGAGGTGAAGGATCCTTTGTTGTTGTTCCACTCCTTGTTGTAATAGCATTGACATTGGCCCTAGGGTTTGTTTGTGTGTTAGAAGGTAAAGCCCCTTGTGGTCTTTGATTTATTGCCACTAAAACCCTATTGATTTGGTCATTCAATTTCTTCTCCATAGCTTGGAACTTCCTTTCATTCTCTTGATTCATTTTTTGCAAGAGATCCATTGTGTTAAACTCTTGTGGCACATGACCTTGAAAACCTTGAGGTTGGAAAGGTAAAGGTTGGGAGTTAAATCCTTGATTTGTTGGATAAAAGGTATTTGCTTGAGGTTGAAATTGATTGGGTGCCTTGTAGTTATTTCCTTGGTATGGTGGTCTTTGCCCTTGATTCCTTGGTAAAATTTGAGGAGTATTTTGTGGAATTTGGGTGGGTGGTTGGGGTGGGAAGCCGGGTGGAGAAAGGTAGTTTTGGGATTTGTAAGAAAGGTTATTTGGATTGATATTAGGCTTGAAGTGTTCACGATGTTCTTCTTGGTAAGCATAGCATTCCCCTTGATACCCTTGCACCTTATCACATTGTTCATAAGAATGGGGACCTCCACAAGTAACACAAGAAATGGTGATGGCATTCACATTATTTGAGGAATTGTTCAATGACAAGTTCTTAAAAGCTTGAAGCATTTCTAGTTGTATTTGCAAATTCTTCTCACTATCTCTATCCATCCTTTGAAAAATCTCTTCTTGAAACTTGAGGAGTTGGTTGTCACAAGGGATTTGAGAATTGTTTTGGATAACATGAACCTTTTATTCAAATGGATTGTTTGTTTGAACCATTGCCTTAGTCTCAATGATGTCCAAAGCCTCTTGGTAGGTCTTAAGAAGAATATTCCCTCCCGCGGAAGCATTGAGTGAATCTTGGTGGTGAGATTTAAGGCCATCATAAAAGAGATTGATTTGGTGAACTTGATCCAATCCATGATTAGGGCATCGCCTCAATAGCTCACTATACTCTTCCCAAGCATCACTAAAGGATTGACTAGGTTTTTGTTGAAAGCCCATAATTAAAGTCCTCAAAGCCATAGTCTTATGTGGAGGAAAGAACTTGTTCAAAAACTTAGTGGTGAAACCATCCCATGTGATGATACTATCGGGTGGTTGGGTGTCTAACCAATGCTTAGCAATTCCCTCTAAGGAAAATGACACTAACATCAACCTAATCACCTCATGTGGAACCCCATTATGCTTAATGGTATTGCAAAGAGAAAGGAATCTCTTAAGGTGAGCATGAGGATTCTCATTCTTGTTACCAAAGAAAGGTGATTGTGAAACCATATTGATCATAGATGTATGTAGCTCAAATGTGTTAGCGGGAAAGTCGGGAATCTTAATGGCACTAGAATATCCATGAATGTTGGATTGCATACGTTCATACAAAGTGCGATTATCAATAGCCATGGCTTCTTGTGGTGGAGTCAAGCACGATTCTCGTGATCGGCTTGGTGGACGGTGGTGGTCTTACTCTTTCTCTTTTTCTTCCTTTTCGGAGGAAGAGGTTGTACACCAATCGGTATTTGTGCACGCCCGCGAGTGAGCATGCAACTCAAACGAGGAATGAGAGAGAAGCTCTCGTGTGACTTTGAAGAGAAATGGATTATCCTCTTCGAGTTTCAATATTAAATATCCACAAGAAAATAACAATATATGTATGTACTACTTGGGTGCAAGACCCTCAATGAAGCCTTCCTTCTTAGAATACTTACAAGTGAACGGGGGGTTAGGTGGCGCGAAGCACTTAAGTACCTATTGACCCTTAGATGGCATTTTATAGCACATCGCCTTTCTATTCACTTAAATGTTCGTATTCTTCGAATTGTTGCTTATTGAGAGTATTTATCTATTCTTGCTTTATTTTGTTTGATCGATACACGTGTCAAGGACCGGAACGCCCCTCAACACGGTGTATTGCCTCGGCAATACTTATGGAGAATATGTAAATTGATTGTTCTTATACGTATACGTATTTACTTATAATAATATATGGAAAATATTTTTGTATTTATGAGTTTTTTAAGAGAAAATACTATATGTACATAAAAACCGAGAGAATCCAATAATATATATTTTTAGGTGCAATCTCTTAGGAAAAAGATTGCTTTTTGGATTTTTTATTTTTTTGGTCAATTCTTTAGGAAAAGAATTGTTTTGTTAATTTTTTAGTTTTTTTATATATTTTTATATTTTTTGATTTTTTATTTGTTTTTGATTTATGATACGTAAAAATAACGTTCACACGGTGAACGGATCCCAAAAGCCAATGAAAACCGTCAATCGATAGTCTCTCGTGTAGTCAAAGAACCGGCAGCGGCGCCATTTGAAATTGTGTATAATGCAGTTCGTTTTTTCTCAGTTCTTGCTAATGGAAAGTCCAACCAATATCGGGTTTTTAATTGTTCTTGGTTGTTAAACTTGCTTGGATATTCTATTTGCTAATTCAATCAAAACCTTGCAAAACGGAAAAATATTACCTACTTATATGTAAAACAAATTGCAAATACCAAATTTTTATTCAAGTAAATTCAAAATGCAAAATATGAAACTAAAAGGACTGAAATTGTAAATTCTAGGTAAGATAAATGCTTGAAATGTAAATTCTAACAATTCTAGGGACTAAAAGTGTAAAACAGTTAACTACAAGGATCAAAAATGCAAATATTATAACCAACTAGCTAAAAATGTAACAAACTAACAACTTGTAAACTGAAAATAACAAATTTAAAAACTACAAGGACTAACAGATTGCAAACCCTAAAAACTTGGAAGTTTAGCCAAGTTTACAAACTGCCTAAAACATAAAGGACCAAGTTGCAATTTCCAAAACTATTTAAGCAAAAACGGGCTATGGATGAAAATAAGCTCGTTTGAGCTTATTACTCAACCAAATTCAATGAAACAAGTTTCAAAACTTTTCAAATCCAAAATAAGCTACGTGTGTCAAAGGAAATTGGCTAAAGATTCAAAATAAGCAAATGAGTGCTTATCAATAAGCTCAAAATAAGCTATAGCAAAAACTAAACAGTCACAACTTGATTTTTTTAAGGAAACTGATTAAGCTATCCAATTAATGAACGGGAAATCAAACTAGAACATTTTTCATCAAGTAATAAGCTCTAAATTTGAATTAAGCTGAAAATGGGCTTATCGTTGACCAGCGTTGACCAGCTTATTTTTCAAAAAGATGAAACTCTCAAAAATCATGTAACTCAATGACTTAAGAGGATTTGTGAAGAAAAATGGACATGTTAATGAATAGGATAAAGAGATACAGATTTCCAGTTTTCAAGTTACAGAAACTTGACTTAAGTTTGCTTAACTGATTTTTGCTTATTACTAACTGCTTATTGTAAACTGTATAAAATCCTCTTGGAATATGAATCTCTATGATATAAGCTATGATTGAGAACAAATTTGATCCAATTTCATCCAGTATTGAATGAGTACTAATCAAATCAAAATCACAAGTTCTAAAAACCAAAACTGAATGAAATCCACCCAAACATTTTTCATGCCATTTGCCTGATTGACCTTCTTCTTGACTTGTAAATGACTGAAAACACTTTATTTTCACCAATTGACTACAAATGAACTCTAAAACACCAGAACTTAATACTTGAAAAATCTTTTTAAGCTAATCCCAAACACTCCTTTACTGATATTACAAACTTTTTGCAAAGACTTTTTAAGATCTGAATTAAGCTGAATCAAATGCTTTTAACTACCAAATTTTATACTCAAAATGCTATGATTTATGACTGAAAGTGAGCATTAAGAACAACTATGACCAAATAAGATGCAAGTATCAAATTCCAACTGAAAATAAGCTAAAACTAGACTTAATCCAAAACTAAGAACAAGTAAGCAGATTAAGCTACAAGCAACCAAAATTCAAACAATCAGCAATCCTAAACAGCTTTTATCATAAAAACACCAAGATTACACTAAGAAAGAAAACATGCAGTTGACTTATTGAGAGGAATTGAAACAAAAGCTTTTAGAACCTATTGTAGTAATCCTTTGGGCAGAAGAGGAGCGCTGAGCTCTCTTAGCCTAGTGATAACCACCACCTTATCACTAGGAAATCAATCAATCAACAATAACAGCTAACAATCAACAATCATCATCAAAATGCCTGAAATCTTCAAAAATCATGGAATAAACTGAATTCTTCAAGAACAGCTCACAAACTCCTTCAATGTCAGTTATGATCAATCTATGATCATAACAAACACAAAACAGCTACACAAGAATCCAATAGTAGCAGGTAATGAACAGTAATAGGAAGAACAGTTTTGGCGGGAAAGGATGAATTTGAATTTTATTCAATGAAAACGGTTACAAAGTTGTTGGAAGGTAAGTAACTAACTAACTAACTCAAGAGTTTGTCAGACTCTTGAGTAGCTAGAGTAAAAATGGAGGAAAGGGAAAGAAATTTAAGAACTAGGTGTTTTTACAAAATTAAGCTACACTTTACAAATGAAGTCCTATCATCTATTTATAGGCATGAAGGAGGAGTTAGTTGGAGTTGGTGACGTGTCAGGACCAATCCCAGCTTGCCACGTGTACAATTCTGTATAATTGCATTTGCAGGTATGAACAAGGATTTGGGGTTTCTTGATTGAGTGGATGATATGTTAATTGATTGGCACCATTGTGTTCGTCTCTTCAAAATGATCAACTTTGGTGTTGAAATCTTTCCATGAAATGGCTTGTAGCTCAAACGCGATCCTGGCAAATTTATTTGATGAAGAAGACGCCACGTGTCAGCATGTGATTGGCTGAAAAAGCGTCACACGGATCACACTGTTGTGATTGGGTATTAAATGCATGTCGGCTGAGTGGGAATTTATTATTCAATCCGTGTGCTTTGTTTCCTCTCTTCTCATTGGCTGAAATGTTGTACACATGGATTAAAACTTGAATATCTTTCCAATATTGGCAGAATTAGTCCTCATACTTGGCAGATTGTTGTTTTAAGCTAGGAGCTTCATTCTTTTGACATATTTGGTCCTTCAACTTTCATTCTTGAACAAAATGGTCCTTTGACTGAGTTGACTTGAGAGTTGACCAAGTTTGACTTGAATCTTGACTTTCACAATATTTGCACTTTAGTCCTTCTATTTTGGCAACTTGTCAAGATAGGTCCTTATACTTCAAAGTCTTGTCACTTTTGATCCTTCTTTGTCTTTTTCATCCATTTGAGCTTGATTTTTCTTTGTTTGCTTGAAAATGTATCCTTTTACCTACACAAGTGTACACAAACACAAACATACCACATAACACTGTTTTTGCAAGATAAATTGGTATTTTGCTTCATGTTTTAGGGTTATTTGTTGATAAAAGGATATGAGTTTAAGCTCATATCAAGCCTCGTTGTCGAACCACTATAAATCTTGGTGTCTTCCCACTAGGTTGTCTCCTTCCTTACTCTTTACTTATTTCATTATATTATCTTTACTAGTGCATTTGAATTGAACCTAATCATTATGCAACTTAGCTTCAAGCAAAAGATAGTTTTGATACAAACCAAATTGAAAGTAATTTTAATTTGGTTGCCAATCGAAGAGAAACTATTCAACCCCCCCTTCTAGTTTCTACACTATGCTTTGTACCAACAAACTCGGCTTCAATGGCATTCCTCATCGCCTTATCTTGATCAGTCACTACTATGCTAGGTGCTTTACCAAACGCTTTGATGAAGGCTTTAAGTAACCAAACATACGATTCCGTGGTCTCGAACTTGAGCAAACCAGCAACAACCGTAACACACTTCCTATGGTTGTCAATCGTCGTAAAAGGAACAAATACCATTTTGTACTTGTTTGTCTTAAACGTAGCATCAAAAGAGACAACATCACAAAACTCCTTATAGCTGTACTTGGAGACTTCATCAGCCCAGAATAAACCAACAAGCTCAGCCTTGTTAACCAAATAATCAAACGAAAAATCAGCAACGTACTCCTTCCTCTTCTCCATCTTGTTTATCAACATCTGCGCGTCATAGTCCCCGATGTAACAGTTGACGCTACGGAAGAAGTTCTTAAAGTCAACAGTAGTGCCGTGAACGAGCAAATAAGAACCCTTGATCCCGGTCAGAAGGTGATGAGCTCTTGTAGCACCGATATTTACACTCGCAGCCTTGACAATAAACACCTGCTCCGCGTATGTTAACTGCCTCTGATTCTTTGACAGATGCTTGTACTCCTCACGTTCAAGCTCGTGGTTGTGGATAGTATCAAATACACTCAACTTGAACTTCGTCGTACCAGGGATCAAGTCAAACACAACACGAGCTTTACAACCGGTGATATGCAGATTTGAATGCCTCATTTGGTTGTAACCATTCTCCAAATCTAGGGTGTCTACATATATATCCTTGGGGGAACCCTTCCTGTTGCAAACCAAATACTTTTCCTTCACAATCCCGCTCCTCAATCTTTTCTGACACGATTTCCTAACAACAAAACCAACTTTAACGGCATACTTCTTGTAAGCAGCAATGCAATGCTCAACTGAATCGTACTCGTTCCCTTTAACAAGTAAAAACTCGGCAGGCACTTTCGGAATGTAGTAAACAGTACCACCTGGAGTATCAAAGTTGGAATGAGTGATATACGACTCAGGAGTCCGCACAACATTCAACTCTGCAAAAAGAAACATATAAAAACATATATGATTACAAAATACTAGAAAAATTCAACATATATCATGTAAACATCATATATGATAGACATGTATCATATATGATAGTATATGTTACATGGCTATCATATCTATGTAAAAATACAAACATCATATATGATACGTTGCTATCATATATGATACATTGGCAACATGCACTAAGCTCAACAAAAACTAGAAAACTTACTCTTAACAGCTTCCGCTTCTTCACCGTCTTGTTCATACGCAGAAATCTCATCCGCAAGACTATGAAGAACACTTTCGGATGGCAGATCCAAACCTTGATCGACACTAGTCTGATCATTAGTCAAATCAACCAACGTAGAAGGATCAACAACACCACTACGACCACTAGAATCACTCGAATCCATCATTAAAACCTAAGCAAATCGAAAAAACAACAACTCATAAAAAGCTTATCTAAAACCTAAAAGAATCAAAGCTTATTAAATAAGCTTATAAACAATATCCATAAAAATAGACCAGACACATAAAATAAGTTTATAAAAAAGCATATTAATCGTTCCGATCGATTAATAAGCTTATTAATCAATCCGCTCAATTAAATACGCTTATTTATAAGCTTATTAATCAATCCGAACGATTAATAAGCTTATTAATCAATCGGATAGTTAATAAGCTTATAAAAAAGCGTATTTAATAATCCGATCTATTAATAAGCTTATTAATAGATGGGAATCGCTTATTTATAAGCTTACTAATAAGCTTATTAATAAGCACTATTAACAAACAGTATATCTAGAGAGAGAAACATAGAGAGAGAAAGTACCAGTTTAATCGGGGAAGAAGAACGAAGAATGAAACGTGTTTGTTAAAACCGTATATATATATCCCGACGTGAAAAGACGAAAATACCCCTGCAGTATAAATTGGGGGATTTAATCTCAGCCCTCGGATGAGATGCAGATGGACGGTGGGGATGAGTCCCCTTGTATCTTAGAAAACTTTGGTATCCAAAAGAACTTAAATCCAATATATTAAACAAGGGTTTTGCTAATGGCAGCCCTTAGGGTTGTCGTTAAGAGAAGAAATTTATTACAATGATATCAATGAATCATTCTGATTGGATGTCAATTCCGAAAAACATGGACACAATCCCTAGAAATCAGAATGCATAACAAATATTTGATTTTGATCGGTTGATTTTATTTCTTACACTCAGATGTAATAAAAAGATCATTTTTAAAAGCAACCCTAAGGGCTGCCATTAGTAAAACCCATTAAACAAAAACCGGGTAAATGGTTGGAATAGTTTGAAAAATTTATATGCGAAAAATCGAATCAGATTAATCTTTGGTTAACCGAATAGCGATAAGTAAAAAAGCTTTTAATCTTGATTTAATTTTAATAATAAATGCAAGGTCGTGTTAAAGAATAGAAGTAAGTAACCCTTGTGATATTCCGGCGAGCTGTGACAGAGGAAAAAAGTGGTCCGGCGAATATCAATTTCTCATCAATCAAAGGTAGGTAGGTCATCTACTTTTTTTATTTTTCTTCAGTAATAATAGCCCTAATTACACGCTTATACTTTTCTTTATTAGATAGAGATAAGAAGAGACCACAATTGCACTTCACCTTTTGATTCACGGCCTCCCACACTGTCTTCAATGTTTGTATCTTCAATGTTACATTGTGTTTAACCTTTTTGTTAGAAAGACTCTGCAGGCTTATACACAATAATCGGGATGGATGAGAACCTGGCTATTTCTCTTGACAAACTCCCAGTGAAACGTTTGGAATCCATTGAAGAAAATGGAGCCGAAAGATTCCCACCGTATGCACATCTCCTTACATTTCCCCATATTTCAAGCTCTCTCATAGACTAACTTTCTGGTTTTCCCCTCCAGTGATTTGAGCTATGACGATAACAGAGTGAATCTCATTCGGCGAATAGACTTTGCATGGGCGCTGGAGAGACAAGATCCAAAAAAGAAGCAGAAGAAAGGTGATACTGATGCTGCCTCTGCTTCTTCTAAAGACGCCGCATCTTCACAGCCGTGGCCATGGCAGAACATGGTTGAGAATTTACACTTGGCTCACCAGGAGCTTTCAGTTATCATTGATCTCATCAACGTTGTAAGTGACTATTATTTTCGCTTTATCAACAAAAGATGGTACTATAATTCTATGCTAATGGAAGGTTGTTTTCTCTTATAATGATTGATTTCAAGTCAGATTTTGTAGGCAGGTTTTTGGCTTTTAGTTTCATTTTGAGCCATGATCATGCCTCAAAGTTGAGAACACTAGTAGGTTTAATTGCTCCCAAAACATTAAAAAAAGGGTACATAAGTTGAGATAAATGATTTTACCAGTATACTTGTGCTCCAAGTTAAAACACTAGACAGATCCTTGTTTTTTAGCTGAACTTTGAAGACTTGTATTCTTTTGATTGATTAGATTACTATAAGCATATGACTTGACCTTTAAATCTAGCATTCT
The DNA here is from genome assembly GCA_025667525.1 of Glebionis coronaria. Taxonomy (NCBI): domain Eukaryota; kingdom Viridiplantae; phylum Streptophyta; class Magnoliopsida; order Asterales; family Asteraceae; genus Glebionis; species Glebionis coronaria. Next base: position 355,685,576 of record CM046876.1, read on the forward strand.
AACTTAAACGTCAAGTAGTCTTAAGGTTAATAACTTAAATATACTTTTTAGCCACATTTGCTGATTTAACTTGAATGACTTCCTGCGATGCAGTTACGCATTTTTTATATGGTTGGGAATTCCTCTTCTGCAATTCTTTTAAATAAAGGAATAGCTCTTGAATCTTGTTGTTGCTTGATCTTAGGTTGTTCCACTCTATGATCTTTTTTTCGTATATTTATGTGTATTTTTAAAGTGAACATCGCTCATAGGTGCTTGCTTATGAGTTGCACCTTGGTTTAGAAACTACTTAACTGTCATATGCCGATTAGAACTCTTTTTCCGGGTGATATTATTGTGTTTAACAGAAATGTTTACCATTAGGCTTAAACTTCCTTTTTTAATATCTAGAATATAACTTACTTTGTAGGTGGAAGCTAATGATATGGTGACGGTGGCTGGTATGACCAGGCCAAAGCCGCTACCTAACGAACTCTTGTCTGACCTTGCCGTTTCTACAGCAACAAAACTCCAAAGCTTTCGGGTATCATAAACATACCAAAATACACTTATAATCAAGCACACCAAAATACTGCATAGACAAAATCCCAAGTTCCCAACTAACATTTTATGTATGGTATAATACTTTCTTTCAGCACCTGGGGAAGTATTTTAAGCAATCTGCCAAAGCATTAGAGAAGCAAGTTGCTAGAGAAGCAAAATTTTATGGAGCCCTTATAAGGTCAGCTGAGTTATTACTCTCAGACCTTATTTAGTTGAAAATTCATTTAATCTACATGATAACCTGACTAGCTAATAGGCTCCAGCAGAACTGGAAAGTTAAGAGGCACCGAATGGCTGCTTCTGCTGCTGGCAATGAAGGTTTCTACATTGATCTGTTTGACAATACATTATACGACCCGACATCTGTAATTCGCCCAACGTCATTATCCTCAGTTCGAGTGGAACATGATAGCGCTGGAATGCTTGCTTTGAATTTGTCCTCAAAAGCATGCAATACTCTTCAATTTGGATTTGTTCGTGGAAATTCTGATAATATTTCAGAAGCATCAAATAGAACAGATTCAGAGCTATCTGGTGAAACTAATGATGAAGCTGAAGGTGATGATGGCAGTGTAAAGAAGAGGCACTCTGACCTTCGTGAAGTTCAGCGAGCCGTTTTTGATGAGCAGGTACCTCCCCCTCCCCTCTTTTGTTACTGTACCTCTTATGGCTTACAATCTCTTCAGTTCAACAAGAATGCGATATTCTATTAGATTATCCAAGATGGAGTGTCAGGCGGGTTGTGGAACAGGTTTTGGTTGAAACAGCTTGTTTTTTAAAACTGATTGGGATGACCTGTTTACATTTTGTTTTTTATACTAATAAAAAAAATGGCCATCGATTATGACCATATATGAATATGACTACGAAAACCATATTACAACAACAACAAGAAGATACGCAATCCCGCCATAGCAGGGTATGAGGGAGGTGGACGAAAACCATATTACAATAACAATTTAATCTTCAGTGTAAATGATTTAGTAGGTTGCATGCATAATAAGGACTTTTGGCCATTTTGATCTGTTTACCTGTTCGCTTAACATTTTGACCCGTGAACCTTTTTGAGATGAAACTGACCCAATTGAAGCAGTCATAAGTAAATTGGTCTGATTTGTCACCCTATATTAGTTTATTTGATCCTACGCGCGAAAGTAATTGATTAACCATTGCCAAACTTTTAGAACCCCTCAAAGAGTATCTTCCATATCATTTGGTAGTATACTTTGTAGTATATTATGTTTACCAGAATGGATCACCTATTATTCTAAACTTACAATGGTGAAGAGTGGAAGATAGATTATTTAACTTAGATCTATCTCGAAATGTTGCAATTTTCTGCGATTTTGGGGATCACGATCATGAAAATGTTGCATCTCTTTTTGGATAGAGGAAGTAATGCACTTGTACTAATTTTTCGTTGCATATTTTCTTGGATCATGCGCAGGTATTTAATTTGATAAATCAAGAAGCATTTGTCCCATCAATAGACGTCAATGTGACTGGCATTCGAGAAAACCATTTGCGGCTAAACATAGATCAAGAAGCCTCTGTCTTCATTTCACTTGGGTCATCCACTCAAGATGGTGGCGAGGAAAGTGGCGATAAAGCTGCACTCGTACCTTTCATTGATGGTGAAGAGAAGGTGCCGAAGAGATCATTTCTTCCAAATAGGACCAGTTCCGAAATTCTTCTGAAACAGCTTTTTCATGAACATGTGTTTGTTCGAGCAAAGAATAGGTCATCGTCTCCTAACAAAAGTCAACTGTCTATTCAACCGCCAAAAGATGGGTCAAACCTTTTGGGGCACTTTTGCACGTCTCTTGCTCATAGAATATTTTCATCTAAAGTTCTGGTGGAACTAGAAGAATTGGTAATGACAATATTTTTTTTCTTTTTGTTTTGCTTTCTGATATTTCATTCATGATATGATTCATAGATAAAGATTGCATGTAGAGGGATAGACAATGCCAACACTATTTCTTTGACTAGACAAATTTTGTTGACTTTAATTTTAGATCACGGATTAAAAAGTCGCACTTTTGATATGATTTATATTTTGGTAGAACCATCTTTGATTTCATCCATAAAGTGGCATCCAACTTCAATTTTAGGGTAATGTTTCATTTTTTTCAGCATGCTGGCTATATGGCACCATGCTCCAAAAATAGTCGGCATGGTCTAACTTACCCCATGTCACTTTTTTTTATCCGCCGACGTATATGGATTACCTTAAATAGTCAATTATGAAAGTTTGAGGGTTTTATCAGTTACATCTAAAGTTTATGGGAATTTTAAGGGTGCACATAAACATGATTTACCGATATTAGAAATCAGACACCTTTTTTTAAGTGTTTTTCTGGCAAGTTTGTTGAATTTTATTTATTATTTGTCTGTGACACTTGAAGGCTAGCAGTGTATCATATGTGCGATTGCTGTCTCATCCTACCTGGCATTCCCGCACATCTGCATGGACATTGGTGGTGGATGTTCCTCAATCGATACTTCATACTGGGACAGTAGAGAAGAGTGTAAAGTCACAGTTCCTAACTAAAGTGGTGGTTAACGATGACTGTATCAACATAGAAGGGGAAGGTGCTCCAAATGTAGTTGGCCTCTTTAAAGGGAAGTCTGAGAACAGCTCTTCCATGAACAGATATGAATGCAATTTGGCTGATCTTCATGTCATTCTTCTACAGCAGGTATGCCTCAAAATGACCCAAAACAAAGTTCTAATTTCTTAATCAATATATCTTGCAAAAAAATGGTGTATTTTGATCTTATTCTTGTGTTGGTGTTAGGGGTGTTATCGGGTCGGGCGATTCGGGTCAATCGGTCTGCTTTGTTTTATTTTACTTATAAAATAAGTGACGCAAAGCGACAGTATTTGATTACAAAGCAAGCTTATGGTTTTTAATTTAACAACTTACACAACTAATAACCATTAAAAAGGTATATGTGAATAGAAAACTCAGAGACAAATTTCAGGAAGAAAATTCTATAATCAGTAGTCTTTTCTTGAAGAAAAGAAAAACGAAAGAGTACAGTAGTCAAAAAATTTAGTTGCATTGCATGCACTAACATTTATGCTAGACTTTTTAGGCTGAATATCATCATATTTTAATTCTCATAGTGAATTTTCAGCACTTCCATTTTAATTTTGAAATCACACTGCAGGTTGATTCATGGTCCTGCAAAGAGTAGCTATTATTACTAAAATAAGAAAGTAAATCCATATCATTAGCTGTTCAAAAAAAAAATAAAAAATCCATATCATTAGTTTGCAACTAGTATGCTATGACAATTGGTTAATATATCGTACTGCCGAAAAGAGGAGTCGTTCATCACTACCTATATCTTTTACTCACTCTATCTCGAGTATGGCCAATATGCGTTTGCTGTATACATTTAGAATGACTGAATTGATCATATTTGAAGTCATCAAAGGACTATTCCTTCTAGGGCTGAGCAAATGAACCCGAAAACCGAACCGAACCGAACCGATCCGAGCCGAACCGAACCGATCCGAGCCGAACCGATCAAATTCGGTTCGGTTTTTGGTTTTGTATATTTGTGTCGGTTTTGTTCGGTTCGGTTCGGTTCGGCTCGGTTTCGGGTTAAAAACATGAAAAATACGCCTAAAATACATATTCGGTTCGGTTTTACTCGGTTCGATTTCGGTTCGGTTTCGGTTTTGATCAATATAATTCGGTTCGGTTTTCGGTCGGAGATTTTTCAAAATCGGTTTTCGGTTCGGTTCGGTTTTATTCGGTTCGGTTTGAACCGATGCCCAGCCCTAATTTCTTCTAATGTAATTATGCAAGTATAGTAATTATAAAAACGAAAGAGTATAGTAATTATAAAAACTTGTGGTTTTACAAAATTCTAGAGAAAAAAAATAAAAAAAACAAATTTCGGGTCTTATCGGGTTGACCCGATAACCGATTCTAAAAATAATTCAACACTAACCCGACCCGTTAACTATGTCGGTTATCGGGTTCAAGTCATAACAACCCGGTAAGCTTTTTAAACCCAATTAAACCCGACCCAGTAAGCCTTTGACACCCCTAGTTGGGGTGACAATCTGTTTTTATTTCTTCTGTGAAAGTGTCACCAACTTTCCAAAAACCTTTGATTAATCTCCTCAAAATTTCAAAAAGTTTGATTTAAGGTAATCTGAAATGTGGCACACATGACAATAATGTGGCATGTGCTAACTTAGAAGAATGCCTGTAATAATTATCTTATTAAGTTTGAACCTTTTTGCGAGTGCAAATAAAGTAATTATCAGACTAAACTTTCTTACCTTTATATGCAATTTACCCCTTTTAAAAATACAAAATTACTACTACTACACATGTATAGGGCTGTTTATGTGAAAGTTGTGATTTACAACAGGTCGCGAGTCAAATCATCCGTTGGCTGCATGAAGAAGCTCTGATTGTGGGAATAAAAGCAAGCCGGGACTTTTTAAGCTTGTCTTTTGAGGTGGAGCAGGGTGAAGTAGTAGGTTTGGTGGCACATGTAGATCCAGAAGACAGTCAAGGTGGCATCTCGTGGTGGTTGGTGATGGGCAAAGGTATTGGGGATGAACACAAGCTTCAAAGAGAGGATTCAGATGGTGAAACTAAGAGATTCTTGGGTCATTTATCTCTAGAAGTGTTGTATGCAACATTGTTGGATCTAGTGACTATGTGCAACAATGGTGGGAGCCTTTAACAGGTCTAACTTGTTTCTTACTATGTAACCTAAGTTTAATTTTTTAGTCTCAGGATTCATAATTATAGTAATTGTAATATTTAGAATGTCTTGGTTTTGGCATCTTATCTTCCATATTTATGTGGGATAATCATTTATTCTGGTTCTGGATGCAGTGTGAATTCGGTTACTTTTATAGGTTTATCTATATATATATATATATCCTAAAGTATTCTTATTATTATTTATTTCCAGTCAACTCGCCATTAGGAATGGGAAATTTTGTTTTTACTCCTAGCATTCTTATTACTTAAACATAGAGGTGGCAAATCTTGTCCGTTTTAATACATATGGGCACTTTTTGCCCATTTCAAAAAAGGATGGGGCACTTTTTGTCCATTCTTTATAATGAATGGGCTAAACGGGCGCATATGTAAGAGCTAAATGGGCTTAACGGGCGCACTTGTAAAATACAAACTAGTATACCCGACGAATATTTTTTATTAAATTTTTTATCCCGGCTTTCAAACAAGTATTTTTATTTTTTATTTGTATGTTTTTATATATTTTTTTTTCTTTTTTAGCTTGCGCCCGTTTAGCCCGCCCATTTTGCCCGCCCGTTTCGCCCGTGCCCGTTTAGCCCGCGCCCGTTTAGCCTGCCGCCCGTTTAGCCCGTTGCCCGTTTAGCCCGCCGCCCGTGCCCGCCTGCCCGCCCATTTTGCCACCTCTACTTAAACATAAAGTTCGGTATGAAATACTATAATCCTAAAGCATTCTTATTATTTATTCCATTAAGAACGAGTAACCTGGTTAAAAGAAATTTTGTTTTTTACTCCTACCATTCTTATTACTTAAACATAAAGTTCTGTATGAAATACTACAAGTTTGGGAGATTGAGTGAGGGCCAGTCTTTGGAATTCAGTTTTGGTGTGTTGAAGCCTTGATTGTTACATTATCTTTATATATGAGCATGCTAGCATAGTACATTAGTCTGCCGGTCATTACCAACCTCTGGCCTTGTCCTTTAGTTTTCTAACCCTTTTATACACCTGGCTAGACCTAAATATGGTGTTTTCCAAGCTTTTGGTTCGCTCTGCAGTAATTTATGGAACATGCTATAAAATTTCTCTATCATTTATAGTACATGATGTTCATGGCGCCATGCTCGTATTCCTAATGTACCCATGCATTCTTGCATGCGGGCATTAGATAAAAACTAAAAATCCCAGTTAGTTTTGCAAAGTAAGGTTTTTGTTGTCTGCAAATTATGTTATTGACTGATAGTGTTGCAAAGAAAGTTTTGTTATCTGGAAATGGTGTCTATTTCATTGTCAGCCAGTACTTCTTTCTGTGCCAGAGTTATCAGAGTTGAAGAGAGATGTGAAATCCAATTTGTAATGATGTATTGCACGTTTTGGCTAATCAAGTAGTTTAGCATGCTGGTTATCCTGTAGATGATGATGATACTCTTATTTAGATGAATATGAAAAGCAAGAAAAAACAAAAAGTTATTAAGTTTCCAAATGCAAAAAAACCCATAAACAAAATACAAAAAGTTATCAACCACTACTTTGAGGGTAATAGTACCAATTTATTTGCTGATATTCTAGTTTTGACTACTATCTTGTTTAATATCGGATCTTTCATACAAACTTACTTTATATAATGGATCCAAATTTGAATGTATGCAGTAGATATTAACTAATTTCCCTAGCTAACTGTCAAAAACCATTGGAACCAACCATGAAAAATTATTTGGACTCGATTTGTCGGATCATCATTACGCAGGGGTGAGAATTAGGTCGGATTGGTCGAGTTTGAGGTATTCAGGTCGGGTTGAAGTCGGATCGAGACTAAAAATAATTTACCTGAATCCGACTCGATTTAAACTCGAGTTATTCGAGAAAAACCTTTTTTTTTTTTTTTTTTCTTTTTTTAATAAAAATTATATTAAATTTAAATTTAAAAAATAAAAATTTTCTTATTAAGGTCAATCGGGTTGACCCGTACCTAAATTAGGTATAATTTTTATACTTGATGTTTGATCCGATTTTTAATTTGAGTTATTTAAGTTGATTGATTAACTTGAATTGAAATTTAAACTCGAATAACTTGATCCAAATACCTAGATCGGAAATATTTACACCCCTAAATGTGGTATTCTAGATGAACACATGGTCAATTGGTCTTGACTCTTGACTCTTGAGGTTCCAGTCATAAACACATGTTTGTTGGTTAAACCCTTTGTTGTGGTCAATATTATAGATTGGTACTCCTGTATTTAAAGGCAATGTTTTGAAACCCAGGTCTGAAACGATCCGGTCAAGATACCGGGTCATCGGTTTAACCTGTTGGACTGTCAGTTCGATCCGATTTTTTATAAAAAAAATTATTTATAAATTTTAAATATTACAAAAAATATTTATATAAAAATAATAAATATTTCACATATTTAGCCTAAGATCCATTTACTAACAAATATATAATATGTAAAAACAAAGTTACATTGCAAATACATAATTAAATCGCGAAAATAACACGAAAAAAATAAAAAATAAACTGAAAATTCAAAACCCGGCCGGGTCTCACGAACCGGGTCAACCCGGGTCGCTTCAAACCCGGCGGGTCACACCGGGTCTCTAATATATAAAACTCGGGTCAATTTGACCCGTTTTCTTAGCCAGAACCGGTTCAACCGGCCAGATCGACTCGGGTTTCAAAACATTGTTTAAAGGTTGCTTTTATTATCATTGATCCAATGGTTGTGGATGCAACTTTCATGAGAGACATCATAGCTTATACGCAACTTTTTAGTAGTAGTAAAAGATATGATAGCTTAATCGATCAAATGTCGTGCTCATTTTGTAGGATATAGCGTCCATAAGGGTACTCTTTTTTTTTTCTTTTTCGAGTGCAGTGTCTATAAGGTATAAGAGAGTACTTGAACTTTTGACGTCTCGTTATTTTATTTCTGCGTACATTATATCCATTATTAGTAAGATGGTTAAGACAAATAACTAGTCAGTAGACATCATAGACAAAATGATTTATTGTCTACATTTATACCTCTCAGAATTCTTTCTTAGATGACGGTCTCCGATAAATCCTATCAGAAAGAAATTTTACACCATCAAATGACGGGAGTGCGAAACTCCCACAATCAATAATTATTTATGCAAAAGGTGTATCATTGGAGCATTAGTCTAATAGGTGAAACTCTTGTGCTTGAGTCAAATGATCCAAGTTCAATTCCCATCCGACTTTGTGGAATAAGAGTTTGAGGGTCGAGTTTCGGCTCGTCTCACTCCAAGCCGTGCACATAATAACCGAAACCGAAACCGAACCCGAAAAAAAACCGAAACCGAACCCGGTCAAAACCGATTGTTGACCATAACCGGTTAGGGTTGGAAAATAACCGGCGGTTAGTAACCGGTTATGAATTCCGAGCACAAAGATCGGTTAGTACCGGTTAGTTGGGTAACCGGTTAAAAAACCGGGTATAGAATAACCGGTTACTAACTGGTTATTTTTATTGCCTTTTTTTTTCTATTTGTCATGAAAACTTCTTTTTTCTGGACTAACAAAAAGTTCTAAAACCATCGTAGTCCATTTACGAGGCCCATAAAACACATTTAGAATATGTATTTTCATTTTCACTCATCCCTAAATTCACTCACTTCAAACATTAATTCGTTTAATACGCATAAAAAACTCTTATCTTCTCAAACCAGATCTCCTTCTTTTTACTTTCTTTGCTTCATCTAAACAAACCTAAATCTCAGATCTTTCATTTTAAATAAACAGTAACACAACCCAATCTTTCTTTGGTTATCTTTATACAAGTTCGACATGAACAGCCAAAAAGAATCAAGAAATCAAGCCGGAGTAAATTGCTGACAGCAGCTAAAAAACAACCCGGTTATACCCGGTTATCCCCACCCTAACCGGTTACTAACCGACCCTAACCGGTTAGTACCGGTTTGGGTTTTTTATCCTCAAAATCCAACCCGACCCTAACCGGTTTTTATGATTAACCGGTCAAACCGGTTAGGTTCCTACCCGAAACCGGTTAGGCCAAAAAACCCTATATGTGCACGGCTACTCCAAGTGTTGCTCCTCTGGGCCAGGAGAGTTATCGGAGCTATTCTTTGTGGGGTAGACAATGGCTGATGCTAAAAGGCACCTGGTGTTAAGGTGTTCCCGCTAATCTTCACATTTTTGTAGAATTTATGCAAAAGGTGTATCATTCTTATAGAGCACTATTGGTTAGGAAAGTTTGAGGGAAAAAAAAAAGAAATGGGAAAAGGTACGGATTGAATGGGATTGTAACAAATCCAATTGTCCATAAAAAAACAATATCTTAAGACACTTTATTTTTATTGATTGATAGGAAATGACTAAATATCACAAAACATCAAAATGGAAAGATGTCATTGTTTCTCAGGTGGAGTGGAGAGCGAATAAATTACAAATAATTGTTAACTAAAAGTTGTTCTATGTATATTATTTTTTATATAATAAAAAAATTAAATTATTTAAGAATTTTAATTAAAAGTGAAAGTTGTAAAAGAAATTAGATCAATCAAATGATTTGATTTTGATAAATATGTAAAATCGAGCGATGTTATTGGTGGAGAAATGTTAAAATTGAATTGAATTTATTTAAAATTAAAATTTTTAATGGAAGAATTTGATAAAAAAATACAAAAATATATGTGTCAAATTTATGAAAAAATAAAAACTTAAAAAAAGGAGGGAATTAATAAAACTTTAGTAGTTAAATTTTAAATAAATTATATGAACTTAAGTGTAAACTTATAATTTTTAATATATTGTAATATCTTTATACAATAAATAAAAGACTCCTTAAACTTTATACCCTCTAAATTTTATATTTTATAAATTCAACATACATGTTATATTAATAAAAAATAAATCATATAATTAAAAATATTCAAATAAAAGCACGAAATATTATTTATTTCTATTTTGACACTTAACAAAGTCAACTAATGCAATTTACGTAAATTATTATTAACATGAAAATAAATATCAAAATGAATGCAAGACCTCAAACATCGGTGCGAGATGAAAATAAATAGACGGGGTTTTACATATTAGAAAAACATATATTATTTTAAAGTCGTTATATGTTACTAAAAAATAATGTCTAAAAAAGATATCTAACATTTCAGTAAAACAAAATCAAATCTTTTGTGTAACAAATATTTATACAAAAACCTTTGCTGAAGAAGGAATAGCCAAATCCAGGTAAATGCTTTTCACAGCTCAAAGGCGGAATATTATCACATAATGAAAAATCATGTAAAACTCGTTGGTCCATGAGCATCGTAATTATTTAACTATTAAAAATTTAGTATTGTTTTATAAAGTAATATTAAGCATTATAAAATCTTAAATTTATAAATCATGTACGTGTATTCATGTAAGGTTGGTGTAAATGATTTGTTATTTAATAATTAAGATATAACTATTTAGAATAAAATATTAAAAATAAAAAGAGCATGAAATTCGAAAAATAAAAATTTAAGTGAGTTTATATTAATTTACACGGTGCACAGTAAAATAACAATATAATAAAACATATAAATATAAGATGTTTTTAAAAATACATAAAATTACATTAACGAAATTATTATTTAATTTATCATTTATATTTAAGACTGGTACGTGTAGGAACATTAAAACTAATAATTTAGTAGGAAGATTTATATTATAATCTCTTCGTTAGAACATGCATGCAATATAAAAGACGGATCACTATGAAAATGCAAAAGCTAATACGATATTTGCTGAAAGACAAAACAATTGCTTGTTAAATTTTAATAATACGTTGGTGTATACGATGGTCAAAGATGTTTTAGTTTCTAAATTGAATGATATACGAACGAGTAGTTATTATTGTTGACTTCTAGAGAACATCATGGCATGACAATTGTGCATATGTGTTTGAGAAAAGGATCAAAATTGTCAAAATTAGAAAGGTAAACCGTATTAGCTTTTGCATTTTCATAGTGATCCGTCTTTTATTAGCCTAAGTCATGTCTAGGGGATAGTTATCAAGATTCCTAAGTAGCCTATAGCAATAAAGGTCGGTTGGCTGTGTCGAAGCCCAACCCGACCCGTAGGACTATGTATTAGTCGGTTCCCCCTCATCTCTATAAAAGGAGGTGAGGGGGAACGAGATTCACAACGCTTCTTTATCAATAAACTAATCGGAAAGATTAGGGATTACCTTGTGTGTCGTCTTTTCTGTCGATGTCTTCATAGATCGAAGTTTTCCGCATCTAGTGGCCAGGTTGTAGGTATTCGAATCCTACAAGTGGTATCAAAGCCAGGTTCGAGGTCTCGCTGGTTTACTGGGATCGATCGAAGAATAGGGTTGCTTGGTGATCGGTTTATAGACATCAAGGAGCAGCAGGTCGTCGACATAAAAGGGTTGTTTGGTTTTTTTTTAGATCGGTGGTGTTTCTTTATTCTTTCTTGTCGCCATTGTTACTCACGCAGGAGAGAGGAAGAAGAAAAGGATTGTTGGTGGCCGGTTTAAAAGTCAAACATAAAGAAAAATTCATACTACTTCGAAGGGTTACTGGGCCAAGTCTAAAAATTGGGTCTAAGGTTTTATTTTTTGGACTTCAAAGGATATTGGACCAGTTTTTTTAGATTTGGTTAGTTGTTTTTTGTTTTGTTTTTAAATAAAACAAAAGGTAAATACTTCGTAGGGATTTTACACAAGGGGACTTCATAGTTCGTGATTGTGAGGGTTAATATATCACACGGTTTAGCGAATTATCGAAGGGACTTTATTAATTTGTGATTGTGAGGGTTTATCACAAGGTTTAGTAAATTAATAAAGGGGATAAAGAAGCGTTCAAGACTTGTCGAGGTTGCAAGATTTCTTAGGTTGTTAGAGATCGGTTTGCATAATTAAAAGTACGACAAGGGTTACTTCAAAAGGCGCTGGGTACTTTCTTGATTCAAGGATTGTCGATTTATTGGATAGGTTAATTTCCAAGGTATAGTCGATATTTGAGTAAGAAAGGGTTTTCTTTTGAAGGGTTACTTGGTTTGATCGATCTATAAGATTTTTATCTTACGGTTATATCGATAAATCAAGGGTGTTTTACACACGAGATACTTTGCTAGATCGTGATTTTGTGTAGGTCAATTCACAAAAGGTTAAACGGTTAGCAAAGGGTTAAAATAAGATGACGCTGGGCAAATTTGACATCGAGAAATTCGATGGGAAGAATGACTTTGGGTTATGGCAGGTAAGGATGAAGGCTTTGCTGGAACATCTGGAATTAGATGCAGCATTGGAGGAATTTCCTGCCACCACAATAGTGGCTTACGATAACGTCATTCAGAAAAAGGCTTACAGCGCATTGATCTTGTGTTTGGATGATCGGGTCCTACGGGAGATCACCAAGGAGACGACTGCAGCGGGGATTTGGAAAAAGTTAGAGACTTTATACATGATAAAGTCTTTAGCTAATCGTTTGTACTTGAAGAAAAAGTTATATACTTTTCAAATGTATCAAGGTAAGAGTCAGTCTGAACATATTGATGAGTTTCACAAGCTCGTAGGTGACTTAGCGGCTATAGATACTGCTATATCGGATGAGGATCAGGCATTATTATTACTCACATCTTTACCATCGTCTTACGATAATCTCGTGGAGACTTTGCTATATGGTCGGTATACTTTGAAGCTAGAAGACGTGCTCGCGACACTTAATTCTAGGGAACTTCAGAAGATGACGGAAGCAAAGGGTGATAATGGTGAAGGGTTGTATGTGAGGGAGAGATCCGGTCAGAGAGATATGGAGCAGGGTACAAATAGTTCGTGGTCAAGGTCACAAGGAAGGAGCGACAAACTCAGGTGTTATATATGTCAGTCTGAGGATCATTTGAAGAGGGATTGTCCCAGGTATAATCACAAGAAATCTCAAGGTTTTGTCAAGAATGAAGATCAGGTATCCGGTTCTGGAGCTGATGGATATGACAATGCTGATGTTATGATGGCTATGAGTGTTGATGAACTTTTGGACTGGATCATGGATTCAGGGGGCTCATACCATATGACACACATGAGAGATTACTTGGTTGATTTTAAGGAGTATGACGGTGGTAATGTACTACTAGGTGATGGTAGGGAATGCCGTGTACGAGGGACAGGAAAGGTTCGAGTACGAATGAGGGATGGATCAAGTTTCTTGTTGGACAACGTCAGGTATGTTCCAGAATTAAGACGAAACTTGATATCGCTAGGCACTCTTGAAAAAGAGGGTTTTACCGTGAAGATGCAGTTAGGCAAGATCAAGGTTATAAAGGGTTCACTGGTGGTACTATCAGGAACCAGAAGGGCTAATTGCGTATATACCCTGAACGGCCAGGCTATGACTAGGAAGACAATGAAGGGTAGGAAGCAGTTAGGAAAATTTCAGACTGGGTGGAAGATCAAGACAGGTGATGTTCTTGATTCTTGTAATCAGAAGTATACACAACAATGTATGAAGAGTGGGGTCGCCAAACATTTGGATGTTGCAGGGTTACAGCAGCAGAATGGGTTGGTTGAGATGACAAACGTGACACTCTTGGATAAGGTACGTTGTTTTCTGATTAAGTCTGGTCTGTCCAAGGTTTTTTGGACAGAGGATACAACCATGTCTACATATCTAGATAATAGGTCACCATCAGCAGCGATTGGATTCAAGAAGACTATAGATATGTTTGGCGTTTTTGGTTGGCTTGCTAGTATTGAGCAAGGGATGCTTGAACCGGTTAAGTTCAAGTGCATATTCCTGGGATACCGTAAAGGTATGAATATTTATCAACTTTGGAGGTTAGATGACGTTACTTCAAAGGGAGTGCTTTACAGGAATATGGTTTTCAATGAAAGTGGGCAATACAAGAAAACTTTCATTGGTTCTGGTGTATGTACAAGTTCAGTGCAGGTGTTGCAAGGAGTTGAGTTTGAGGTGGAATATCGGGAGGATCATGCACTTGAGGTGGAACCTCAGGGGAATGTTGATCATGTAGATGTTTCAAAGAAAGTACAAACTCAAGTTTTGATATACTATCATCAAGCACGTGATAGGGAGCAACACTTAGCACGGGAACTATTCAAGTATAGAGAAGACAGTAATGAGACTGCTTTTGCAGTTGCTGCAGTGGAGAAGATTTATGCACATGAGTCATTGACTTTCAATGATACAGTTGCTTGTGAGGTTCTTTCCAAGTGGATAGCTGGATTGAAAGAAGAAATGGATACTCGGTTAGATGTGTATGTGCTCAGCAACGGTTGCCGGAAAAGTAGTGACGACAGATACAGTTATTACTGGGAGGATACACCAGGTATGTTCATACATCTATTTCTCTATATAGATTGTATGGTATTTTCTTGCGGATGCAAGGCTGAGATCTCGGTTACCAAGGGTTTGCTGGTTAAAGCAAAGGGAAATATACTTGGTATTAAGATCATTAGGAATCGGAGTGGTAATACTTTGAGGGTGTCACAGTCCAGGTTTTACAACAGAAAGTTGGTACATACTTTGTTGAAGGGACACTCCATACCGTCGTTGGAGGATAGTCTATCAGGGGACTGTGATGTGGTAAAGAATAGTAAGTGGTCATATATATATGCGGTTGGAAGCCAGGAGTATCAGGTGGTCTGCACGAGACCTGACATAGCATCTGCAGATGTGAGTATGTTGGATAGGTTTGATCGTGGATTACAGACATACGTACAAGTTTTTGTGGATTTTGACTACACCATGGGTAGATCGATCACTGTCATGGGTAGATCAATCACAGGGTACGAGTTGCTGATACATGGATGTGCGAGGAGCTGGGAAGCTAAGTTGCAGCACAAGGAGGCTTTGTGGACAACTAAAGCGGAGTATATGACACTTACGGAGGTTGTGAAAGGAGCTATTTGGCTAAGGGGATTCTTGGAAGAGTTAGGCGTGAAGCTTAACACTGTTGCAGTTAATTGTGATAATCAGGGCGCGATTCATCTATCGCGGAATCATGTTTTTCATGATAGGACTAAGCACATCAATGTGCGTTATCACTTTATCAGAAGAGTCTTGGTTGCAAAGACGGCTGAAGTTCTGAAGGTGTGTACTGAACACAATGCTGCGGATGCCTTGACGAAGGTGGTACCTGGACGCAAGTTACAACACTGCTTGAAGCTGCTGAGTGTTGGGATAGGCTAATATAAGCCTAAGGTGGAAATTGTTATGTATTTAGTCTTTATTAGCCTAAGTCATGTCTAGGGGATAGTTATCAAGATTCCTAAGTAGCCTATAGCAATAAAGGTCGGTTGGCTGTGTCGAAGCCCAACCCGACCCGTAGGACTATGTATTAGTCGGTTCCCCCTCATCTCTATAAAAGGAGGTGAGGGGGAACGAGATTCACAACGCTTCTTTATCAATAAACTAATCGGAAAGATTAGGGATTACCTTGTGTGTCGTCTTTTCTGTCGATGTCTTCATAGATCGAAGTTTTCCGCATCTAGTGGCCAGGTTGTAGGTATTCGAATCCTACAAATATAATAAAACATATAAATATAAGATGTTTTTAAAAATACATAAAATTACATTAACGAAATTATTATTTAATTTATCATTTATATTTAAGACTGGTACGTGTAGGAACATTAAAACTAATAATTTAGTAGGAAGATTTATATTATAATCTCTTCGTTAGAACATGCATGCAATATAAAAGACGGATCACTATGAAAATGCAAAAGCTAATACGATATTTGCTGAAAGACAAAACAATTGCTTGTTAAATTTTAATAATACGTTGGTGTATACGATGGTCAAAGATGTTTTAGTTTCTAAATTGAATGATATACGAACGAGTAGTTATTATTGTTGACTTCTAGAGAACATCATGGCATGACAATTGTGCATATGTGTTTGAGAAAAGGATCAAAATTGTCAAAATTAGAAAGGTAAACCGCAAATGTTGTTCATTAAATAGCGTAAAAAAACTTTTGAGATGAAAGATGGTGCATAATTTTCACGAACTTTACATTTTCATAAGAAACACGTTTGAAATGTTAAATCCTAATTTTCGGCAGTAAGTGCATGTAAAATGACTAATATAACTTCGTCTTCTTTCACACTTTACCTTTTATATCATACTATCTTATAAAAGAGATTAAACTCTCTCTCTTCATTAATACCAAAAAATTAAGTAGTACAACAAATACAACGTAATGTACAAGATATTAATGCAACCAAAAAAATTAAATTTAAGTAATACAAGGTTTTAATGCATATGTACAATTTTATATCTCTAATATATACAAAGCATTTAAACATACTTAATTAAAACATAATTAATAATACAATTAATACACTCCATCATGACAATTTACAAGCAAAACAACACATCGTACAAATCTCCTCTATCATATTTTCTCCCTTTTTCCTTGCAATCATATGTACAAACCACTTTTAGGTTGGATATTCTCATTCAAATGTTCAAAAGAGGTTATGTCAATGCTCGCGCTTAATTGCGTTTCGAAAATAAAGTTACACATATTACATATACGCCACAAGTAATAATATCCCTATATCAACATTACGTTTTTAAGACTTGTTTTAGGTGAAAACTATTGTCATCCATAAATTATTGCTATAAAAGACGAATAACCGAATAACATTCACTCTAAAGAAAATTTAGTCACAGGGTACCCGCCGCCGCATCACGCGGGTACCCTGCTAGTCCTTCTTTATCTTTTTCTTCCCACCACCCTCATCACCCACCCACCAAAGCTACCACAACCCGCAAACAGTAACAAAACAAAAGCGAAGGACACTGAGATGATATTGCCTATTGTTGATGATTAAAACACTGAAGACGATGAACTGAAATAGGTTTTGTTTCCAAAAAGGTTCGATGATCCTACTTATTTGATCTACTCGATTGTAGTGACGGTTGATTCACGAGTTGCGTGGAAAGCTAAGTATTGTAAAACCTTTAGGTTTACTTGTTGTTCAAAGAGAGCTTATAGACAGAGCGGCTATCGAAGAAGCTATTAAGCTTGTTACTTGTTTTTATGAAGATAAAACTGAATGGGGTAAATCTGAAGGTTGGATCTAAGGATCGAAAACAAAATATGTTGTTACCGGAGATCCGTGTACAGTTTCATAAAACGTGACGCTTTTCATAGGATTGCTCCGATAAATTTATCATATAGGCTGATTTAGGTCCTTAGATGGGCTACTTAGTCGGTGAAGATATTTTTCTCGAGGAATAATGCTCTTTTTGTTCGGATAAGTTCTAAAATATTTCTCTAACAAACATTTGAGATCAAAGCAATTAAACAACAATAAAATACTAGCCGGGTACCCGCGCAATGCGGCGGCGGGTACCCAATGGCAAATTTTACGACGGGACCAATATTATACAGGTCTTAAATTTTTCGAACAATAATTTTACGAAATAAATGACAACTTTTAATAATAATAACTATAAGGAGTCTCACAACACAAAGTGAGACATTTATCAAAGGGTTAAACTAACGCTCTGTTCTCGAGTTTTTTTTAAAAGAATAGAAGAGGAAGGGACGGGAAGGGATGGGAAGGGATCATATGAGGAAAAAAGAAAAGTGTAGTCATTCATGTTCTTTAGTTTATATTTACTGTTGAAAAGAAATGAAAGAGAAACTCACATAATTACTAAATTATCCTCAAATTTCTCATATTTTTCTATCCCATGTAAGCTTTATATATGTGTGTACTTTCTTTTTGATTCAGTGGCCTAAATGACATGGAGCCAATCACACTCCAAAGGCGTAAATACTTTATACAGACTTCAGTTTTCCAAATAAGGATTACTTGCGACAATCATTTTGTTGGTCCCTTGTAAATCGTTATTACTTATCAACCTTAAGTAATAACTCTTTACTACGACTCAAGTGAGTTGTTTTAACAATAGATAAGAACTATGAACAATTAAAACAACAATACCAATAACTTTTCAACGTATAGACTTTTATTAGAATCAAATAAAGAATCTATAACCCACTTTGTTTGCGGAATAACAAAGTGGTTGAATGACAATGGGTTTTGATCTCCTCTACTTAAACGTATAACCAATGTTAAAGTCTAAGCTCCAATCTAAACGTTCATATGCATCTTGGCTATACGGTTTAGTTGGTATCGAGAGAGAAAGGTTTTCCAGAGTTTTTACTCTTGTATTTGTTAACCCTTTCTCTCCTAATGTACACTCCTTTTACAGGCAGTGTAAACTAGGGTTTACATTTGCATGTTTCAATGCATGGGTTTATCCAGTGGGTGGTTGATGCCCATGCTGGATAAACAGTACAAAGTACATATTAAATTATTCTAGAAAAGATAAATGTTGTACTTATATCTAAGTATACAAGCAACCTACTTTGACTTAAAGTTATCTTTTTCCGCCTAATGCAAACCATCAGAATACTGAAGAGTCTTCAGTATCCTAGAGAAGATCGATATCATTCAGTTTGGTATTGTCAAGCCAAACTGAACTGAAAGCCCTTCTTCAGTCATTGTTCTTCAGCAACTAGACCGCCTAGTATTTGAAGTGAAGACCCTTTGTCTTCTAAGTTCACTGGAAGGGGATTGCTAAAATTTCTTCAACTATAAAGTCTTCAGTAGGAACTTTGTTCCTCTGGTCATCCTTCAGCAGACTGGCCTTACTGCTGAGCATGACACTTAGGGGGATTTTATATTCAAATCCTAGTGTTGCTTCAGGGTCAGTAAATATTGACCCACAATCTCCTCCTATTTGGATATACAAATAGCCTAAGTCTAATGTCAGTAGTAAGTGAGCATAACAACTTCTTCTTACTTGCACTGAACAATTAAATACTTATAAACATCAGATAATCATTTATTCATGAACATTACACATTACAACAAAAAACAATACAAATGATTATTCAATTCTCCTTAGGCCTAAGTTCTTCAATAATAGGAGTCTGAGTTAATGGATCTGGGTTTCTGTGGTCCAATATAGCAAGCAAGCACATGTTGAAGGTTTTAGCAGCATCAGTACGTTCTGGACCACCATGATGAGAGTAAAAGATCCTTTGAACATTCGAGAGAAGTTCATTGTTTATTTCATCAAGATCACTTATGCCCACAAAGTCTTGACGTTCTTGATGATTGAACATTATCATTCCTAGTTTTGGTTCGTCTAGTACATGACCAGGAAGATGATTTTGAAACTAAACAAAGCCCTTGTATTTCTTTGTAGTGACAAAGATGCCACCCACTTCAGGCTGTATAAGATTGGCTCTTTTGTTCATCTCCAGTATGTGATCTTGATCCTCTAGTGAAGCTTGAGTGTTGATGTTCAGAATTTCACCCAGTCTTTCATGATTCCTCATAAAGTGCTTAATTCTGGTGCGAACTTCATCCCATCTCTTGGATTTCCTTTTCTCGATCTTCACACTAATTTCAATCCACTCAGTGTAAGAAAGTTATTTTCCCTGGAAGTTTCAATTATCTCGTCAGTTCCATCACCCCTATAGAACTTGAGATGGATATCACCTTTGCTGGTCAGCATATCAACGTTGGTGATTGGTGAGATGTTTCTTCTGTTCAGCCTTGTTATACAAAACTTTTCATATAACATTTTCTTCTTGAAAAAACTTTCTACTTCAGCATTCCCAATCTGATCATACAAGCTTAGCTTCAGATCTCTTAGCTTTTCTTCTTGCTGAAGCTTGTACAATTTTTCAAGTTCTTCTTGAGTGGCCACCCCAGCTTTGATCAGTCGATCATTCAATGTATAATCTCCTTTGTTCTTGGGTTTGAAAGGAGGTGAGCCACTATCAATTGTGTCTTCACTTGTGGTCATCCCATCCATATGATCATTCTTGGCTGATGACTCCCCCTTACCCTTTGCTGGGCTCTTTTCAATAATTGGTGACTCATAGATGAAAGAGCTGCTGGATGGTGTTTTTATCCCCCTCAGCAGAAGACTGCCCAACAGCTTCTAATGACCCACAAACAGGGAAGAAGCCACAAAGATGATCAAGAGTGGCAGATACCTTGGCCAACATGGCTGGAACAATTTCAAGGGCATTTAATTTCTGCTGAACCTCATCTGATATGGTCAGCTTTTGTTTCTCCAGCATAGCCACTCTATCTTTAATCTTGGACACAGAATCACACAGATCACTAACTTGGCCAGGAACTGGTGTAAATTCTGGTTGAAATTCCATGGAAGCACCATTGATGGAGTCCATAAGAGATGACATCTCTTGCTTTAAGGAGGTGGTGGTGGCCACATCTTTGACTATTGGCTTTAAAGCAGCAATGATGACATCCTTTATTTGTTCAACAGAAAGAGGAATTGGTCTTGCTTTGAGAGTTGAAATTTCAGTGTCAACAAGCACCTTTTCTTCCTTCAGTCTAGCCACCTGTGATTGAAGAATCAACACTTGATTTGTTAAATCTTTTACCTGTTCAGTTCTGGGGGATGGTGGCTTTGGTGTTGCATTGGCAGTCTCGTCATCACTGTCATCAAGGTTGACTGGAATTCTTTCACTAAATCCTAGTTCCTTTTCCAAATCATCCCTAGACATGCAGAATACAAATGAAGGCAAATGTCCCACCTTGGCGCCAGTGGTGAGATTCACTTCCTTGGAAGTCTTCTGAGCATCACCTTTAGTGTGTGGATCAGTTTCAAGCCCTTCACCACCAGGGTTAGTTTTACCTGATGGATCCAATGCTGACTCCACACTACTGAGCTGAGGGTGAGCTCCATCTTCACCCTTCCCTCCTAAAGAAGTTGAGAGAGAGGTTGCCTTCTGGGCGTCTTTATACATGTCACCTCCAGCAGAGACTAAAGGTGACGGCTGGCTGGGGTTCTTGTCCTTCTGGGCGTCTTTATACATGTCGCCAATGTTAGTAGTTCTAATCGCGACATTGAGAGGGTTGATGCAAAAGTCAACAATCTAACGAACGTGTTCACGTCTTTTCTCATCGAAATGCAAAAGAAAGACGCTCCCGCTATGGTGAAAGCGGTTGAGACTTCGTGTATGTTTTGTGGTGGACCTCATAATTATTACGAGTGTGCGGCTGCGGATGGCCAAACGTCAAATGTGAGTGCGTTAAACAACAATTTTTCTAATCAAAATCAAAATAACTCCGGTCCATCGCAACAAGGCAATTATAACCAAGGCAACAATTTTTCGAATCAAAACCGTTACAATTTTCAAGGAAACAATCAACAAGGGAATTTTCAAAACCAAGGTTATAATCAAGGCCGTAATTTGAATCGGCAAAATCGAGATAACAACAATCAAAACTCGAGTTTTCAAAACAACAACAATCAAGGAAACAATTTTCAAAGAAGTAATTAAAACCAAGTGAACTTTAATTCAAATCAAAATAGTTCGTCAAATGATTTTCAAAATTACATGAAAACGAATGAGGTTAATATGAGACGATTACAGGGAGAAATTGGTACTTTTGAAAAACGACTTTTCTAATACTTTGAAAATGCAAAACACGAAGATTGAGCAAGGACAAATCGACATAAAAAAGATGTTTTCGGCTATTATGAACAAAGCCTCGGGTGCTTCATCGAGTTCGTTACCTAGTGACACCGTTGCAAATCTGAAGGAACAATGTAAAGCCACCTCGTCTCATGGAAAAAGTCGTGTTATTACCCCTAACCTTGATGGATTTCGAGTTGTTCCTTCTTCTCAACCCTCGACTTTTAAGACGTCTTATTGTTCTAAAGTCGATGGGGTGAACGTGGCGACCAAGGAAAAGAGTGCACATCCTCGTGTACCTCAAATTCCATCCACGGTTCAAAACGAGAGCTTTATCGACCTCAAAAAAGTAACCCTTGAAGAAACTTGTGCATCAATCCTTCTTAAAAAACCCAAAAGGCATATGCCAAGAAAGGAAGAGGATCCGGGCCAATTTCTACTACCTTGTGATTTTTCTGAGATTGAGGGATGTTTAGCCCTTGCCGATTTATTTGATGACACCATCTTCTTCTCCCCGAAATAATGGGGATTTAATTGGGGCGCGTGTAGCTTACTTTCCTGTGGAAAAGAAATCCCCAAAAGTTGATCTAGGGTTTGTGTAGGTGATAGGTTTTTTATCTGTGTTTTTTTTTCTTTTCTGTGTGTGTGAGTAACTTCGATTGTAACGAGAGATATGACCAAAAATGAAAAGATATATATATATATCTTTATTTTCGCCGTCATGTTTATTTGACCTAATGGGCCCTAAGATCCATTACTTGCTTCCACCGTCTCATATAAGTTGTAGTGTAGTGGGCTTTGGCCCAAAAGTATTATACTTTCCATCCGTCCCATGTTTTATTATTGGTTTTGGGCTTTAAAATTGGGCTTTGAACCAAAAGTAACAAAATTATGTCTAATATTGGGCTTTTAGACCCGATACACAAATGTGGGACCCACTTGACTAGAATTCTTCATAAACTTAAATCCGTGAATAAAATTGACTTGATTTTTGGCCTCTTGATAAAATCTTCAAACTTCGTGTCTATTTTGCCGGTTTTCGTGATCTTGGGTACCCTCACACATGAAACAAGAAACATGCATATACAATACAATATCCATATGTTTTATGCAATTATTGTCCATTTTATGATACACTTGATATGAGTAATTTCACTCATATCATGCACCAAATCGATACGTTTTACAACGGTCTTAGTTTTCAAGAACAAGATTCGTTGAATTCCGCCGCCGGTGGCAACTTTTTGTGTAAGACTTCGAAAGATGCATTAATGATTATCGAGAATCGATCCAAGGTTCACCAACTCCGCAACGCACCGAGTGTTGCCAATGTCGCCAATGTTAGTAGTTCTAATCGCGACATTGAGAGGGTTGATGCGAAAGTCGACAAGCTAACGAATGTGTTCACGTATTTTCTCATCGAAATGCAAAAGAAAGACGCTCCCGCTACGGTGAAAGCGGTTGAGACTTCGTGTACGTTTTGTGGTGGACCTCATAATTACTACGATTGTGCGGCTACAGATGGCCAAACGTCAAATGTGAGTGCGTTAAACAACATTTTTTCTAATCAAAATCAAAATAATGCCGGTCCATCGCAACAAGGCAATTATAACCAAGGCAACAATTTTTCGAATCAAAATCGTAACAATTTTCAAGGAAACAATCAACAAGGGAATTTTCAAAACCAAGGTTATAATCAAGGCCGTAATTTGAATCGGCAAAATCGAGATAACAACAATCAAAACTCGAGTTTTCAAAACAACAACAATCAAGGAAACAATTTTCAAAGAAGTAATTAAAACCAAGGGAACTTTAATTCAAATCAAAATAGTTCGTCAAACAATTTTCAAAATTACATGAAAACGAACGAGGCTAATATGAGACGATTACAGGGAGAAATTGGTACTTTTGAAAAACGACTTTTCTAATACTTTGAAAATGCAAAACATGAAGATTGAGCAAGGACAAATCGACATAAAAAAGATGTTTTTGGCTATTATGAACAAAGCCTCGGGTGCTTCATCGAGTTCGTTACCTAGTGACACCGTTGCAAATCTGAAGGAACAATGTAAAGCCGCCTCGTCTCGTGGAAAAGTCGTGTGATTACCCCAAACCTTGATGGATTTCGAGTTGTTCCTTCTTCTCAACCCTCGACTTTTAAGACGTCTTATTGTTCTAAAGTCAATGGGGTGAACGTGGCGACCAAGGAAAAGAGTGCACATCCTCGTGTACCTCAAATTCCATCCACGGTTCTAAAAGAGAGCTTTATCGACCTCACCAAAGTAACCCTTGAAGAAACTTGTGCATCAATCCTTCTTAAAAAACCAAAAGGCATATGCCGAGAAAGGAAGAGGATCCGGGCCAATTTCTACTACCTTGTGATTTTTCCGAGATTGAGGGATGTTTAGCCCTTGCCGATTTATCTGATGACACCATCTTCTTCTCCCCGAAATAATAGGGATTTAATTGGGGCGCGTGTAGCTTACTTGCCTATGGAAAAGAAAGCCCCAAAAGTTGATCTAGGGTTTGTGTAGGTGATAGGTTTTTTATATGTGTTTTTTTTTCTTTTCTGTGTGTGTGAGTAACTTCGATTGTAACGAGAGATATGACCAAAAATGAAAAGATATATATATCTTTATTTTCACCTTCATGTTTATTTGACCTAATGGGCCCTAAGATCCATTACTTGCTTCCACCGTCTCATATAAGTTGTAGTGTAGTGGGCTTTGGCCCAAAAGTATTATACTTCCATCCGTCCCATGTTTTATTATTGGTTTTGGGCTTTAAAATTGGGCTTTGAACCAAAAGTAACAAAATTATGTCTAATATTGGGCTTTTAGGCCCGATACACAAATGTGGGACCCACTTGACTAGAATTCTCATAAACTTAAAACCCGTGAATAAAATTGACTTGATTTTTGGCCTCTTGATAAAATCTTCAAACTTCGTGTCAATTTTGCCGGTTTTCGTGATCTTGGGTACCTACACACATGAAACAAGAAACATGCATATACAATACAATATCCATATGTTTTATGCAATTATTATCCATTTTATGATACACTTGATATGAGTAATTTCACTCATATCATGCACCAAATCGATACGTTTTACAACGGTCTTAGTTTTCAAGAACAAGATTCGTTGAATTCCGCCGCCGGTGGCAACTTTTTGTGTAAGACTCCGAAAGATGCATTAATGATTATCGAGAATCGATCCAAGGTTTACCAACTCCGCAACGCACCGAGTGTTGCCAATGTCGCCAATGTTAGTAGTTCTAATCGCGACCTTGAGAGGGTTGATGCGAAAGTCGACAAGCTAACGAATGTGTTCACGTCTTTTCTCATCGAAATGCAAAAGAAAGACGCTCCCGCTACGGTGAAAGCGCTTGAGACTTCGTGTACGTTTTGTGGTGGACCTCATAATTATTACGAGTGTGCGGCTAGGGATGGCCAAACGTCAAATGTGAGTGCGTTAAACAACAATTTTTCTAATCAAAATCAAAATAACGCCGGTCCATCGTAACAAGGCAATTATAACCAAGGCAACAATTTTTCGAATCAAAATCGTAACAATTTTCAAGAAAACAATCAACAAGGGAATTTTCAAAACCAAGGTTATAATCAAGGCCGTAATTTGAATCGGCAAAATCGAGATAACAACAATCAAAACTCGAGTTTTCAAAACAACAACAATCAAGGAAACAATTTTCAAAGAAGTAATTAAAACCAAGGGAACTTTAATTCAAATCAAAATAGTTCGTCGAACGATTTTCAAAATTACATGAAAACGAATGAGGCTAATATGAGACGATTACAGGGAGAAATTGGTTCTTTTGAAAAACGACTTTTCTAATACTTTGAAAATGCAAAATACGAAGATTGAGCAAGGACAAATCGACATAAAAAAGATGTTTTCGGCTATTATGAACAAAGCCTCGGGTGCTTCATCGAGTTCGTTACCTAGTGATACCGTTGCAAATCTGAAGGAACAATGTTAAGCCGCCTCGTCTCGTGGAAAAAGTCGTGTGATTACCCCTAACCTTGATGGATTTCGAGTTGTTCCTTCTTCTCAACCCTCGACTTTTAAGACGTCTTATTGTTCTAAAGTCGATGGGGTGAACGTGGCGACCAAGGAAAAGAGTGCACATCCTCGTGTACCTCAAATTTCATCCACGGTTCAAAAAGAGAGCTTTATCGACCTCACCAAAGTAACCCTTGAAGAAACTTGTGCATCAATCCTTCTTAAAAAACCCAAAAGGCATATGCCGAGAAAGGAAGAGGATCCGGGCCAATTTCTACTACCTTGTGATTTTTCTGAGATTGAGGGATATTTAGCCCTTGCCGATTTATTTGATGACACCATCATCTTCTCCCCGAAATAATGGGGATTTGATTGGGGCGCCTGTAGCTTACTTGCCTGTGGAAAAGAAAGCCCCAAAAGTTGATCTAGGGTTTGTGTAGGTGATAGGTTTTTTATCTGTGTTTTTTTTTCTTTTCTGTGTGTGTGAGTAACTTCGATTGTAACGAGAGATATGACCAAAAATGAAAAGATATATATATCTTTATTTTCACCGTCATGTTTATTTGACCTAATGGGCCCTAAGATCCATTAATTGCTTCCACCGTCTCATATAAGTTGTAGTGTAGTGGGCTTTGGCCCAAAAGTATTATACTTTCCATCCGTCCCATGTTTTATTATTGGTTTTGGGCTTTAAAATTGGGCTTTGAACCAAAAGTAACAAAATTATGTCTAATATTGGGCTTTTAGGCCCGATACACAAATGTGGGACCCACTTGACTAAAATTCTTCATAAACCTAAATCCGTGAATAAAATTGACTTGATTATTGGCCGCTTGATAAAATCTTCAAACTTCGTGTCGATTTTGCCGGTTTTCGTGATCTTGGGTACCTACACACATGAAACAAGAAACATGCATATACAATACAATATCCACATGTTTTATGCAATTATTGTCCATTTTATGATACACTTGATATGAGTAATTTCACTCATATCATGCACCAAATCGATACGTTTTACATCGGTCTTAGTTTTCAAGAACAAGATTCGTTGAATTCCGCCGCCGGTGGCAACTTTTTTTGTAAGACTCCGAAAGATGCATAAATGATTATCGAGAATTGATCCAAGGTTTACCAACTCGCAACGCACCGAGTGTTGCCAATGTCGCCAATGTTAGTAGTTCTAATCGCGACATTGAGAGGGTTGATGCGAAAGTCGACAAGCTAACGAATGTGTTCACGTCTTTTCTCATCGAAATGCAAAAGAAAGACGCTCCCGCTACAGTGAAAGCGGTTGAGACTTCGTGTACGTTTTGTGGTGGACCTCATAATTATTACGAGTGTGCGACTACGGATGGCCAAACGTCAAATTTGAGTGCGTTAAACAACAATTTTTCTAATCAAAATCAAAATAACGCCGGTCCATCGCAACAAGGCAATTATAACCAAGGCAACAATTTTTCGAATCAAAATCGTAACAATTTTCAAAGAAACAATCAACAAGGGAATTTTCAAAACCAAGGTTATAATCAAGGCCGTAATTTGAATCTGCAAAATCGAGATAACAACAATCAAAACTCGAGTTTTCAAAACAACAACAATCAAGGAAACAATTTTCAAAGAAGTAATTAAAACCAAGGGAAATTTAATTCAAATCAAAATAGTTCGTCAAACGATTTTCAAAATTACATGAAAACGAATGAGGCTAATATGAGACGATTACAGGGAGAAATTGGTACTTTGAAAAACGACTTTTCTAATACTTTGAAAATGCAAAATACGAAGATTGAGCAAGGACAAATCGACATAAAAAAGATGTTTTCAGCTATTATGAACAAAGTCTCGGGTGCTTCATCGAGTTCATTACCTAGTGACACCGTTGCAAATCCGAAGGAACAATGTAAAGCCGCCTCGTCTCGTGGAAAAAGTCGTGTGATTACCCCTAACCTTGATGGATTTCGAGTTGTTCCTTCTTTTCAACCCTCGACTTTTAAGACGTCTTATTGTTCTAAAGTCGATGGGGTGAACGTGGCGACCAAGGAAAAGAGTTCACATCCTCGTGTACCTCAAATTCCATCCACGGTTAAAAAAGAGAGCTTTATCGACCTCACCAAAGTAACCCTTGAAGAAACTTGTGCATCAATCCTTCTTAAAAAACCCAAAAGGCATATGCCGAGAAAGGAAGAGGATCCGGGCCAATTTCTACTACCTTGTGATTTTTCCGAGATTGAGGGATGTTTAGCCCTTGCCGATTTAGGTGCTAGCATCAATCTCATGCCTCGTTCTCTATGGAAATTGATGAGATTGCCTTCACTTACCCCCACAAACATGACAATCGAGCTTGCAAATTGTACGCCTTTAATACCAATTGGAATAGCCGAGGATTTCTATGCTAAAGTTGGAAAGTTTGTTTTTCCCGCAGATTTCGTCATATCCGATTACGATTGTGACCCTAAATGTCCCATTATTTTAGGTCGACCATTTTTATCGACGGCTCGAACCGTAATCGACCTCCACGAGGGGAGACTTACTATGAGATATGGGGAGGATAAAATGGACTTTTTCACGAATAAATCCCAAGTTTCAAATGATCATGAAAAAACCAGGTTTCAAAACCTAATGTTTCAAATTCTAATGATTTCAAAATGTTAACTTTAGCGGAAAATATGAGGCTTGACGCATGTTTTGAAAGAATTAAAATGAACGGTTTTAAGGATGATGATTTTAATGATAAAGAATACGTTTACTTAGTTCAAAAGGGTATTTGTAATTTTATGGATGAAAAATCGCTTTGGGATGTATTCGGTGAAACAAGTGAACAACGAATTCCGAAGGGCGACGTTAGTGCCATCACGACAATGACAAAAATGGACTCGTTTTCACCAACTTCGAAGGACCACGTCTTTGAGGCTTCAACTTCTAACTCCATCGAAGTGCCTCAATTTCCTAGCCCAACACCCGTTGAGGCTAAAGGTTTCATCGACATCGATCCTCTCGTCATAGAAAAGTCACCTAAGCATAGTCATTCGACTTGTAAGACCATGGTTGTGAGTGCTCACATCAACTCTTTCTTTGACGATGACGATGGCGATTTTGCCGAGATTGATCACGTGCTTAAAAATCCACATGCAATTTTTGATTCTCCTAAAAAGAGTTTTAAAAGTGGTAAGTACGGTGATTACGAATTCGATCCCGAGAATGAGGAAATTATCGAACGAGAGCTAGCTCTTTTGCCTCCACTCCCACCAACGAGTGAGGTTGATTTTTCCAAGGTCGACGATGAACTTAATGAGTTGGAACGTCTTATTTTTGATGACGAACCAACTCTTGAGACCACCAAAAATCTAATTCTCGAGGAGTTACCTAATCAACACTACTCAATGAGAATTACGTTTACCACATTCGTGAGGATTTAACTTATCAACAATTCCCACAAATGAATGATGGTTTCGTTCTTGATCGTGATCTTTTCGAGAGAGTTTCTAAGATACTCAAGGAAGGGAATGACAAACCTTGGTTTGCCAAGCCTATCTTTGATGAAGAAATCGATGAGATCGACGTTAATGAGGATGACGAGTATGTAGACCTCGAGTGGGCGGTGTTCTTTGTTGATCGACGTTTTGAGAACTTATACAATCCACCACCCCCTAACCGCGACTTAAATGTGAGGATTTTTAGCGTGACCAATTTTGAATTAGAAACGCCAAATATTTTCGACATCATAAAATCAGGTTTTCATAAAGAGTTTTTAAACGATGATAAAGGGAAATATTTTAAAATGGATTTAAAAGATTTTTCTACAAGTTTAACTCCGTCATCACCGCATTTTATGAGTGCTACCACCTCGTCTACTCATTTTGACGACGGTTGGTGTGGATCTAGTGTGGGGGAAGCCCCTTATGTTCACTCACATTTCTCCACCGAGGACGAGATTTACGATCCCGGAATTGCTTGTAAAGGGAAATCTCGGTCTTCCACTGATGCAATAAATGGAAAATATATTCATTTGCTTGGTGTGAGTCTACCTCGAGTAGCTCATAAGTTTGACTTACCCATTCCCCACCTTTCTACTTCTCATCTCTTTTCATTAACCTCTTTAAGGTTCCACTATCGGTTGAAGTAGCGTTGTTTCGTCTTTCATCCGAAAACGAAGATGCTATCTTTGACCCCGGTATACGTGTATCGGGTTTTTAAAGTACTCCACGTACTTTTGGGCATTGTTTATCATGTAAGCCCCACCAAAAATGACCATACCAAGATTATCCCCAAATGATCACATTTATGGGGATTCGAGTCGAGCTTTTGACTCGGTTATCAAAAACAAGGTGCCTCGTGGGGATTCTCATGCTTATCCTTGTAAATATTAACGTTTTCTAATAGTGTAACGAGGGGACTTGTGCTCTTCCAACCTTTGTTCCCTGGTTGTTTGTGATTGTGATTCATTAGGTTTATCGTCATCATTGAAGCCTCTCGTGTTCGTTTTACGGATCACTCGAGCTTCAATCATTGCCTTTGGAGATTCCGATATCCGATGATATCCTTTTATGTTCTAACGTTTATCTTAATAGCATAATTCATAAACGGCTTTTAGGTTATTCGTTTTACCCTTTCCATGCTCGAGATTAAGCATTCGACTACATCTCTAGTATGGGGGTGTTTTCACCCCTAGACTCGAAACATTGAGGACAATGTTTAGTTTTAGTATGGGGGGGGGGGGTGAGTATATACTTCACCTTGATTACGTCACCACGCAATCCAATTTTCATCTTTTTGTTATCGTTTTGTTGCAAATAAGGCTAAAAATGGCCAAATTTTAAAATTTTTCGTATTTTTCATAAGTGTTTAAGACACGAATGTAGGTTTTCTGATGGTGAGAATAAGAGTAAATTTTGAATCGACCGTGCGTGTTGAGCACTTAGCTTCGATTCCTTAACTTTTTAGGCTAAGTCTCTTAAATGAGGACGAGAAATGATAGAGTTATTTATAAGTCTCGTAATCTTTCCTGATCTTATGTGTAGTAATTATTAGCTTATTTTCCCCACGCTTTTATAATAAATTGTTAATA
The DNA here is from genome assembly GCA_025667525.1 of Glebionis coronaria. Lineage (NCBI taxonomy): Eukaryota > Viridiplantae > Streptophyta > Magnoliopsida > Asterales > Asteraceae > Glebionis > Glebionis coronaria. The sequence continues at coordinate 355,716,442 of CM046876.1, forward strand.
AATATTGATTTAGCGGTTTAGTCACTATTGTTGGTTTCTAATTTGTTTTAGTAGCTTCCATGTAATTAAATTGGGAAAACATTAAGGTATCGCCAGCGTCACGGTTTTGAAGTATTAGCAACCCGAATAATCGAAAGCTTCACCCAGTAATAAGATTTCAAGTGCTCACCTAAATTAAGCAAAAATTTAAAGCTCACAAGGCCGAAAAATATATGCCCAAATTGAAAGTGAATCAAGCTTAATCTTTGAAGCTTTAAAGATCCAAAATTCGCTTTAGCGTGAGGATATACGTCTTTGGCCATAATAAACACCTCATGGCGAGGTTAAATAAAAGGCAAGGCAAGACCGAAGTCATAACAAAAGCTCCATGGTGGAGTTGAATAAAAGATGGAGGTAAACCTATGATAATAAGGCCCATCCGTTAGGGGACGTATAAAAGTCTTAGTAATAAGTCTCATATTCAAAACCGTTATAAAACCGTGTTTATCGATCCTTCTTGTTGACTTAATTTTTTGACATCGTTGTCTATTAGGGTGAATTATTTATTCGATGATTCTGGTTACACCGTTAAGAATCTATTTTTAGACCTAATCTCTATTCACGCATAAGTCAATGATGTATCCTCGTGATCATTAAGACAAAAATAAAATATAAGAGATACCAATTAGGAATAAGGGAGTTTAGGCATGTAATTAACACTCATGAGTAATGATTGTGTTGCTAACTTATAATAACAATGATCTCGTTACACGCTTAGCATGGAACTGGGTGAAAATCGAGGACGACGAAATTATTTCTAACGAAGCATTCACGTGTTGTTATTCTATGACCCTAAAAGTCACTTTATCGTGATGAAAACAATACATTATATCTAAAACACGTGTAGTAGTTTATTTAAGTTTATGTCTTCAATAAATGTCATCATAAAATGAATTCTGGAAGTGCTATAATACTTAATTCTAGCATTGCGTAAGGGCACGAGAATGGTTTAGTATGGGGGAGTGATGAGACTGATTTTATACATAGTCTCATCGTCTAAATCGGGCTTAAAACGCTTAAAATATCATCAAACTACCCAAAAATATGCCTGTGTTTGTTTATTGTGTATTTTAGGTACGGATATCGTGAAATCAACAAAAGATCACAAGAATCAAGCAAAAATGAACACGGGAAACGAAGCCGCACAAAGAACCGGACCCGAATCATGATTTGTCATTCAAGTCCTTGAAGTTTGAAGATTTGGCAAGAGTGGTCCCTCTACTTTTGAATACTTGACATTTTATACCCTTGCAAAACTCATAATTTCATTTAGGTCCCTACAATGTTGAGTATATACAAGATTGGTCCTTGGAGTTTGGTTATATTACACATTTAACCCTTGTGAACATGTTTGGAAAAGTTTGGTGGCTAAATTGAGAAAATAAAAACTTTCATATAAAGGGAAGTTAAGTTTTAGAGCTGTTTATACAAAGTGAACAAGTTTGGCGACTTGGAGGACCATTTTTATCAAACACCCCAACCTTTCCCAACCAATCATCTCACCACCTCATCACCACCCGCCTATCACATCCATCCACCTCACCACTCCACGCCACATCACACTCCACTTAAATAATAACTGATTATTAAATCAGTTATAACTTATTTTCCCAATAAACACGATTTTAAACCTAAAAACTGATTAAACACACACACAACAGACACTCAAGAAAAATTAACCCTAATCCCAATCGAACCTAATTCAAAGGGGTTTTGTTTGTAACTTTCCAGATCCCTAATACACCTGATGTAGGTTTTTCGTACACGTTTTAGGAAAAACGCGTATGAGTGGCAAGTATTAAGTTGCACGCTTTAGGAAAAACGCGAAACCGAATAAATTCCAAGTTCGTTCTCGAAGGAGGTGTGTGGATTAATGTGCCAATTATATAAAATCAAGTTTGGATTAGTGTCGTTTTTGGTTGAGAAGAGAAAAAGAGTAAAGACGAGCTGCGACTACGATTACGCTACGGCGTTGACGTAAAACGCTGACGTAATTACGTAAAACGCGACAAAAATTAAAAATTGAACCTAAAAATTTAAATAAAAGATTAAAATAAGTCTAAAATAATATAAATAAGAATAAAAATTCAACAAATAAATTTTAAAACCTTTTATTAATTAAATATTCAATTTTTAATGCTAATTAAAGCCCTAAAATTAAATATAATTAACAAAATGTCCAAAAGATTATTTTATTAAACTAATAAATCACTTATATTATTTAAAGACTAAAAAGTATTTTTCCTAAATTTTAAAAACTATTTTTCTATTTTTAAATCACTAAAAACTATTTTTAAACTAAAATAATCATAAAAAATAATAAAATAATGCTAAAAATAATTTGACAATTTTAAAAATCCTAAATTATACTAAGAAACAGTAGAAAAATGAAAAAGTTTGAAAAATGTAAAATTTTGCACTAAAAGACAAAACTGATATTAATTAAACCCTAATTAAACTAAATTTAATTCTAAAAATTAATAAAAAATGTGAACAGTAAAACTTTTTAAACTAAAAATCTTAAACTATTTTTCTAAATGTAAGAAAAATTTTAAAACTAAAAAATATTAATTTTCTACACTAAAAGACAAAAACAGTAATTTAAAAAGTAATTTAAAATGCTATTTAATGTAAAAAATACTAAATGAATAGTGACATAAAAATTAAATGGATAGAAAAATCAAAAATAAAATAAGAAAAATTATGAAACTGGTTTGAAGTCCTAATTCCTAAATTACTCCACTAAGGACAAAAAAAAACATGATTCTGATAGTGACATGTTGACTGTTTTGTTTTTTAGCTTGGCAGTACCAAAAATAAGGCTAGCAGTGGGAACTTAGTTCCCATTGATAGTGCAATTTTAAGGTCTGTGGGCAATAAGCTTAGGAAAGCTTATTGTGTTGGCTTATATTGGACAATAAGGCACCCCCACAACCAGTTGGGTTGTGGGGAGTCTATAAATGCAATAAAACACACAAGCTTAGAACAAAAATCTCACACAATGCCACAATTACAGTCACTGATATGGCATATGGGGTTCTGATGAACAGTTGCTGAACTACTTGGCACAAAAGTGAATTTTGGGTGTTCAAAACTTGCACAAATCTCTCACCAAATCATATATAACAGATTGCAAACCCTAGGTCACCCTATCTTCTAACAATTAACACAAGTACAAAGGAAATTTTACACTAAAATAAACAGAAAAAAGGATTTGCTGATTTCTAGGTAGTTTTGCCAAATACTAACATACACAATCTGATTTAAACTACCCCACACTCAAACAATATACTGATAAACACCAACACTAACTAAATAGGTGTGCTTAGACTAAAATAAACCTACCATGTTGTCAATCATACTTGGTTATCACCCAATCCAAACACCCCTTTAATTTCTGTAAACTAAATTAAACAAACTAACAACTTGCAAATCCTAACCAAACTAGTCAACCTATACTCTAGCATGCATAAGAGACATATATAAGCCTATTCAGACTAACAAATCCAACAAACAGGCAATTTCACACAATATCACATAAACTTCACACAAAAATCCAACAAAGACACATAAGGAGGGTTCTAAGCCAAACCTAGCTGATGCCTTCCCCAAATGGCCTTTTGAGAGCCTGAATGAACTTATGTATGTGTAGAGAATGGCTGTTGATGGAATCCACAATGGAACCAAGCCAAAAAAATATCTTCTAATGACTGAAATGAGAAAATGAGATGAAATAAATGCTTTCTTCTTTGTTCCTGCACATCACAGCCAACCAAAAGAGAAACTTCTTGTATTCAAAATGCCATAAGCTTGCAGCTTATGGCTTTTGATACAGTGAGGTACTTAGTCCAAAGAAAATAAAAAAAACGGATTTGTTTTGAAAACTCTTGATAAGCACAAACCTTGAAACTATAAAACCAATTTGAATGCACTTTTGAAACCTAGCAATCAAGCATCAAGCAAAGCTTATGCTTCCACTTTCACTTCCACATAAGCTTGGCTGAAAATCTTGAAAACCTTAAAATACTTTTGATAAAAATAATGAACAAAATATCTTTTACTTAAACAAATTAACACACGAATTTTTGACAAGAAAATAACCACTAAATCACTATAACTAATTTGCAAATAATAAAAAAGGAACTCAGAATTTGCAATGTTTGAACAAAACACTTTGAATATTCATTAAGTAAAAAAGTTACAAATTCTGGAACAAAAGAAATCCATTCACAAGTCGAATGGTATTTATACTAGTGCATAGAATAATCTAGAATCCTACAAATGCTAAAACCCTAATGAATAAAATCCTTAATTTTCCCCTGAAGTCTTCAGTCTTGAAAATTTAGTCAAACTAGACATGTGATCTTTCTGGATTGACAGCTCACTTGATTGCATCTTGAACGTTAATTTGGGTGTGGAGGACAAGCAAGAGTTATTGGACGTTGATTATGTCCCCTCCTTGGGTTTGGGTGAAAATGATGGGTGCAGGGGAATCTCATGGGGGGTCCAGGGGTGTATGTGGACGTATTTTTGGGTGTGGGATGGGTTTAAGTTAAGTTAAATTGATGATCTGGAGTGATTTGTAGAAAACCCCTTTGATTTAAGTAGTATAGTGATTAGGGTTCTTGGTGAGAAAGATGGGTGTTTGATGCAGGTTTAGGGAGAAGATTAGTGTTTCCCACGTTTACTTTGGTTTAAAAAGGCAATTAAAATATTTATTAAGTTTAAACGTGAGTGGAGGTGTGATGTGGAAGGGGAGAGGGATTTGATTGGTTGGTCAAAAAGTCAAGGTGAGGTGGCGTGCTGAGATAGGTGGAGTGGTGTTTGGTTGTCTGGGCAGGAAAGACCCTTGTATTCCCAAAATGTTTGCAAATCAAGTTGTACCAGATTTAATCCAATTCCCTTTGTTAATAACTTAGGGCAATTTACAATATCAGTCCTTTTCTTTGATAATTCTTGAAACAAAGGCTCAAAGTGTAATTTCCTCATTCTTCAAGGGCCATAAATGACATATCTTTAGACTTAAGGGACCCAAATGTAATTTTTGAGATTTACAAGGGTATTAAGTGAAAAGTCTTCAAAGTTGAGGGACCATTCTTGCCAATCTTCAATTCTTCAAGGGTAATTTTGGAAATTCCATATTTGGGCCCGGTTTTTTGTGCGGCTTCGTTTCCCGTGTTCGTTTTTGCTTCATTCTTGTAATCTTTTGGTGAATTCACGATATCCGTACCTAAAATACACAATGAACAAACATAGGCACATATTTGGGTATTTTGATGATATTTTAAGCATTTTAAGCCCGATTTGGACGATGAGACTATGTATAAATACAATCTCATCACTCCCTCATACTAAACCATTACCGTGTCCCCACGCAATGCTAGAATTAAGTATCATAGCACTTCCAAAATTCATTTTATGATGACTTTTATTGAAGACATAAATTTAAATAAACTACTACACGCGTTTTAGACATAATGTATTGTTTTCATCACGATAAAGTGACTTTTGGGATCATAGAACAAGAACACGTGAAAGCTTCGTTAGAAATAATTTCATCGTCCTCGATTTTCACCCAATTCTATGCTAAGCGTGTAACAAGATCATTGTTATTATAAGTTAGCAATACGAACACATCTCATGAGTGTTAATTCTGAACCTAAACTCCCTTATTCCTACTTGGTATCTCTTATATTTTATTTTGTCTTAATGATCACGAGGATACATCATTGACTTATGCGTGAATAGAGATCAAGTCTAAAAACAGAGTTTTAACGGTGTAACCAAAACCATCGAATTAATAATTCACCCTAATAGACAACGATGTCAAAAAATCAAGTCAACAAGAAGGATCGATAAACACGGTTTTATAACGGTTTTGAACATGAGACTTATTACCATGACTTTTATTATCCGCCATCATCGGTGGTTTTATTATCATGGTTTACCTCCATCTTTTATTCAACTTCGCCATGAAGCTTTTATTACGACTTCGGTCTTGCCTTGCCTTTTATTATCCGCCTCATCGGTGGTTTTATTAGCCAAAGACGTATATCCTCACGCTAAAGCGAATTTTGGATATTTAAAGCTTCAAAGATTAAGGCTTGATTCACTTTCAATTTGGGCATAGATTTTTCGGCCTTGTGAGCTTCAAATTTTTGCTTAATTTAGGTGAGCACTTGAAATCTTATTATTAGGTGAAGCTTTTGATTATTCGGGTGCCAATACTTCAAAACCGTGACGCTGGAGAATCCTCAATGTTTTCCCAATTTAATTACATGGAAGCTACTAAAACAAATTAGAAACTAACAATAGTGACTAAACCGCTACATCAATATTTATTAACAATTTATTATACAAAAGTGTGGGGAGAATAAGCTAATAATTACTACACATGAGATCGTGACGATTACGAGACTTATAAATAACTCTATCATTTCTCGTCCTCATTTAAGAGACTTAGCCTAAAAAGTTAAGGAATCGAAGCTAAGTGCTCAACACGCACGGTCGAGTCAAAAATTACTCTTATTCTCACCATCGGAAAACCTACATTCGTGTCTTAAACACTTATGAAAAACTAGAAAATTTTTAAAATTTGGCCATTTTTAGCCTTATTTTGCAACAAAACGATAACACAAAGATGAATATTGGATTGCGTGGTGACGTAAGCAAGGTGAAGTATCTACTCACCCCCCATACTAAAACTAAACATTGTCCTCAATGTTTCGAGTCTAGGGGTGAAAACACCCCCATACTAGAGACGAAGTCGAATGCTTAATCTCGAGCATGGAAAGGGTAAAACGAATAACCTAAAAGCCGTTTATGAATTATGCTAATAAGATAAACGTTAGAACATAAAATGATATCATCGGATATCGGAATCTCCAAAGGCAACGATCGAAGCTCGAGTGATCCGTAAAACGAACACGAGAGGCTTCAATGATGACGATGAACCTAATAAATCACAATCACAAACAACCACGGAACAAAGGTTGGAAGAGCACAAGTCCCCTCGTTACATTAAACTAAAAAGCGATAATATTTACAAGGATAAGCATGAGAATCCCCCACGAGGCACCTTTTTTTTGATAACCGAGTCAAAAGCTCGACTCGAATCCCCATAAATGTGATCATTTAGGGATAATCATGGTTTGGTCATTTTTGGTGGGGCTTACATGATAAACAAGGCCCAAAAGCAACCGTTACTAAGGACTAAGTCCTTTGATGATGCAAAATACCGGGATCGAAGATGGCGTCCTCGTTCTCATGGAATAAACGAACCAACGCCACTTCAACATGTGCCAAAACCTCAAAGAGGTAGAAGAAAAGAGATGAGAAGTAGAAAGGTGGGGCAATGGGTAAGGCAACATAATGAGCTACTCGAGGTAGACTCACACCAAGCAAACAAAAATATTTTCCATTTATTGCATCGGTGGAAGACCGAGATTTCCCTTTACAAGCAATTCCGGGATCGTAAATCTCGTCCTCGGTGGAGAAATGTGAGGGAACATAAGGGGCTTCCCCCACACTAAAACCACACACACCATCGTCAAAAGGAGTAGACGTGGTGGTAGCACTCATATAACACGGTGATGACGGAGTTAAACTTGTAGAAAATTCTTTTAAAACATCTTTAAAATCCTTTCCTTTTTCATCGTTTAAAAACTCTTTATGAAAACCCGATTTGATAATGTCGAAACTATTTGGCGTGTCAAATTCAAAATTAGTCGCACTAAAAATCCTCACATTTAAGTCATTGGTGGGAGGGGGTGGCGGATTATATAAGTTCTCAAAACATTTATCAATAAAGAACACCGCCCCCTCGGGGTCTACATACTCTTCATCCTCATGAACGTCGATCTCATCGATTTCTTCATCAAAGATAGGCTTGTCAAACTAAGGTTTGTCATTCCCTTCCTTGAGTATCTTAGAAACTCTCTCGCAAAGATCACGATCAAGCACGAAACCATCATCCTTTTGTGGGGATTGTTGATAAGTTAAATCCTCACGAACGTGGTAAACGTAATTCTCATTTGAGGAGTGTTGATTAGGTAACTCCTCGAGAATTGGATTTTTGGTGGTCACATGAGTTGGTTCGTCATCGAAAATAAGACGTTCCAACTCATTTAGTTCATCCTCGATTTTGGAAAGATCAACCTCACTCGTAGGTGGGAGTGAAGGCATAAGAGCTAGCTCTCGTTCAATGATTTCCTCAATCTCGGGATCAAACTCGTAATCATCGTACTTCACATGTTTCTTTTTAGGAGAATCAAAAATTGCATGTGGATTTCAAAGTACGTGATCAAGCTCGGCAAAATCGCCATCGTCATCTTCAAAGAAAGAGTCGATGTGAGCACTCACAACCATGGTCTGACAAGTCGAATGACTATGCTTAGGTGACTTTTCTAAGACGAGAGGATCGATGTCGATAAAACCTTTAGCCTCAACGGGTGTTTGGCTAGGCAAAGGAGGCACTTCGATGGAGTTAGAAGTTGAAGCCTCAAAGACGTGGTCCTTCGAAGGTGGTGAAGACGAGCCCATTTTGGTCATTGTCGTGATGGCACTAACGTCGCCCTTCGGAATTGGTGTTTCACTTGCTTCGCTAAATACATCCCAAAGTGAGTTTTCATCCATAAATTTACACATACCCTTTTGAATTAGGTACACGTACTCTTTATCATTAAAATCATCATCTTTAAAACCGTTTTTCTTAATTCTTTCAAAACATGCATTAAGCCTCATTCTTTCTGCTAAAGTGAACATTTTGAAATCATTAGGATTTGAATCATTAGGTTTCGAAACCTTGGTTTTTTCATTATCATTAAACACTTGGGATTTTCTAGCGAAAAAGTCCATTTTGTCATCCCCATATCTCATAGTAAGTCTCCCCTCGTGAACGTCGATTACGATTCGAGCCGTCGATAAGAATGGTCGGCCTAGAACAATGGGACATTTAGGGTCACACTCGTAATCGGATATAACGAAATCCACGGAAAAAACAAACTTTCCAACTTTGGCATAGACATCCTCGGCTATTCCAATTGGTATAAGTGGAGTACAATTTGCAAGCTCGATTGTCATGTTCGTGGGGGTAAGTCAAGGCAATCTCATCAATTTCCAAAGAGAATGAGGCATGAGATTGATGCTAGCACCTAAATCGGCAAGGCCTAAACATCCCTCAATCTCGGAAAAATCACAAGGTAGTAGAAATTGGCCCGGATCCTCTTCCTTTCTCGGCATACGCCTTTTAGGTTTTTTAAGAAGGATTGAAGCACAAGTTTCTTCAAGGGTTACTTTGGTAAGGTCGATAAAGCTCTCTTTTTGAACCGTGGATGGAATTTGAGGTACACGAGGGTGTGCACTCTTTTCCTTGTTCGCCACGTTCACCCCATCGACTTTAGAACAATAAGACGTCTTAGAAGTCGAGGGTTGAGAAGAAGGAACAACTCGAAACCCTTCAAGGTTAGGGGTAATCACACGACCTTTCTCACGAGACGAGGCGGATTTACATTGTTCCTTCGGATTAGCAACGGTGTCACTAGGTAACGAACTCGATGAAGCACCCGAGGACTTGTTCATAATGGCCGAAAACATCTTTTTAATGTCAATTTGTCCTTGCTCAATCTTCGTGTTTTGCAATTTCAAAGTATTTGTAAAGTCGTTTTTCAAAGTACCAATTTCTCCCTCTAATCGTCTCATATTAGCTTCATTCGTTTTCATGTAATTTTGAAAATCGTTTGACGAACTATTTTGATTTGAATTAAAGTTCCCTTGGTTTTGATTACTTCTTTGAAAATTGTTTTGATTCCCACTTGAAAAATTGTTTCCTTGATTGTTGTTGTTTGAAAAATTTGAGTTTTGATTATTATCTCGATTTTTCCAATTCAAATTACGACCTTGATTATAACTAGGGTGGAAACGAGCCGAGCTGAGCTCGAGCTCGCCAGGGCTCGAGCTCGACTCGTTTATGTTTTACAAAGCTCGAGCTCGAGCTCGGCTCGTTTCGAGCCTTATTATTTAGGCTCGAGCTCGGCTCGTGGTATGGTAGAAAAGCTCGGGCTCGGCTCGTTTATTCGATTTTGCAATGTAAACATAAAATTCGGCTCGAGCTTGGCTCGTAATATACCTAAATTAGGCTCATTAATAAGCTTGTTATTAAGCTCGTTAAGAAACTTGTATATAAACCATTAGGCTCGTTTAGGCTCGCGAGCCCAAACGAGCTTTGTACGTAAAGCTCGGGCTCGAGCTCGTTTAATAAACGAGCTGCAATTTAGGCTCGAGTTCGAGCTCGAGCTCGTTTAGACTCGGCTCGTTCGAGCTTTTTACCGATTCGATCCCGAGCTTTTCACGAGCAGCTCGGCTCGTTTCCAACCCTAATTATAACCTTGATTTTGATTCGAAAAATTTCCTTGTTGATTGTTTCCTTGAAAATTGTTTCGGTTTTGATCAAAATTGTTGCCTTGGTTATAATTGCCTTGTTGTGATGGACCCGCGTTATTTTGATTAGAAAAATTGTTGTTTCCATTTAACGCACTCACATTCGACATTTGGACATCCATAGCCGCACACTCGTAATAATTATGAGGTCCACCACAAAACGTACACGAAACCTAAACCGCTTTCACCGTAGCGGGAGCGTCTTTCTTTTGCATCTCAACGAGAAAAGACGTAAACACATTCGTCAACTTGTCGACTTTCGCATCAACTCTCTCAATGTCGCGATTAGAACTACTAACATTGGCGACATTGGCAACACTCGGTGCGTTGCGGAGTTGGTAAACCTTGGATCGGTTTTCGATAATTATCAATGCATCTTTCGGAGTCTTACACAAAAAGTTGCCACCGGCGGCGGAATTCAACGAATCTTGTTCTTGAAAATTAAGACCGTTGTAAAACGTATCGATTTGGTGCAACTCGGAAAAACCATGGTGAGGACATTGCCTAAGCAATTCCTTAAAACGATCCCACGCGTCTCTAAAAGATTCATTCGGTTTTTGCTCAAATTTCATAATTTCATTCTTGAAAAACGGAGTCTTAGACGGTGGGAAAAAATAATTAACGAACTTGGAGACGAGATCCTTCCACGTAGTTATTGAATTAGGTGGTTCTTTCTCGTACCAATCCTTGGCGGCACCATCGAGCGAGTACGGAAAAAGCATAAGCTTGACATCGGTGTCGACGTTCTTAAACTTGCTCGTGGCCAAAAGACGATCAAAATTCCGAATATGGTCGTGAGGATTATCGGCTTCACGACCTCGAAACTTCGTAGCTTGGATTAAAGAAAGCATTCCGCTCTTTATCTCAAAATTCTCCGCTCCGATAGCGGGAATTACGATCGCGTCTCCATAACCCTCGGTGGGTGCTTGGAGCAATTCCATTATCGAACGATTGTCGGCCATCTCCTCTACGGTTTCTTCAACAACGATATTAGGAACGTCGGTTTCTAATTCTCGTCTACGTCGTCGATTCCTTCGATTACGATTGCGTCGATTCGAAGCGTCGCTAGAATTAGAATAATCCTTCGATCGAGTGCGCATGCACTAAGCGTAGAATGGGTGGTAGCAAAGAAGATTCTTTTTGCGGTTTTTCGATTTTTCAAATTTTTTTGGGTTTTTGATTGTTTTAAATTTTTTTTGGATTTTTTGAATGTATTACGTAGACTCAAATCTACAAATCTCTCCTCGAATCGATCTTCTCGATTAAAGGAGCCTCAAAGAATGAGAACGATCACGTGGAGTGAACGGCTTCGATGACTTTAGAACGTTGGTGGAACACCAAAACGTTCAAGAGGGTTTAATCTTGAAAACAAGCAAATATATATGATACGTAGATAATACTTGGGCGGCAAACCCTCGATTAGCCCTCTTTCTCAAAACACGCACAAGCAAGCGGGGGAAACGGGGCGGCGCTAAGAACTTAAGAGCCTTTTTCCCTTAGGTCGTGAAATACAACCGCCTTATACCCACCTTATAGTTTGTGTTAATTGAAATTAAGCCTCACGAAAGTATTTATCTATTTTGCCTTTAAACTTTTGCTTTAGATTCGAATACAATGATCGAGTGATGAAATCCCGAATCAAGGTTGCGTTTTCACGCTTTTGGAGTACTTGTATATTTATTGTGATACGTAAATACAATATAGTAATATATTCACAAGAAAAACGAAAATGATAATGGATATCTACAATATAGTAAATGATTGTTTTGTGTTTAATTTAGGAAAATTAAACATGATTTATTTGGATACTATAATATATTAAGGAAAAATAACAAAATGAGTATGTACGATATTTACGCTTTCCAAAAATTGAAAAGAAAAAACGCATTACTCACACAAATACGATACTAATAATGGCAACACTAAACACCTCCCCGGCAGCGGCGCCAAAAATTGATGTAGGTTTTTCGTACACGTTTTAGGAAAAACGCGTATGAGTGGCAAGTATTAAGTTGCACGCTTTAGGAAAAACGCGAAACCGAATAAATTCCAAGTTAGTTCTCGAAGGAGGTGTGTGGATTAATGTACCAATTATATAAAATCAAGTTTGGATTAGTGTCGTTTTTGGTTGAGAAGAGAAAAAGAGTAAAGACGAGCTGCGACTACGATTACGCTACGACGTTGACGTAAAACGATGACGTAATTACGTAAAACGCGACAAAATTAAAAATTAAACCTAAAAATTAAATAAAAGATTAAAATAAGTCTAAAATAATATAAATAAGAATAAAAATTCAACAAATAAATTTTAAAACCTTTTATTAATTAAATATTCAATTTTTAATGCTAATTAAAGCCCTAAAATTAAATATAATTAACAAAATGTCCAAAAGATTATTTTATTAAACTAATAAATCACTTATATTATTTAAAGACTAAAAAGTATTTTTCCTAAATTTTAAAAACTATTTTGCTATTTTTAAATCACTAAAAACTATTTTTAAACTAAAATAATCATAAAAAATAATAAAATAATGCTAAAAACAATTTGACAATTTTAAAAATCCTAAATTATACTAAGAAACAGTAGAAAAATGAAAAAGTTTGAAAAATGTAAAATTTTGCACTAAAAGACAAAACTGATATTAATTAACCCTAATTAAACTAAATTTAATTCTAAAAATTAATAAAAAATGTGAACATTAAAACTTTTTAAACTAAAAATCTTAAACTATTTTTCTAAATGTAAGAAAAATTTTAAAACTGAAAAATATTAATTTTCTACACTAAAAGACAAAAACAGTAATTTAAAAAGTAATTTAAAATGCTATTTAATGTAAAAAATACTAAATGAACAGTGACATAAAAATTAAATAGACAGAAAAATCAAAAATAAAATAAGAAAAATTATGAAACTGGTTTGAAGTCCTAATTCCTAAATTACTCCACTAAAGACAAAAAACATGATTCTGATAGTGACATGTTGACTGTTTTGTTTTTTAGCTTGGCAGTACAAAAAATAAGGCTAGCAGTGGGAACTTAGTTCCCACTAATAGTGCAATTTTAAGGTCTGTGGGCAATAAGCTTAGGAAAGCTTATTGTGTTGGCTTATATTGGACAATAAGGCACCCCCACAACCAGTTGGGTTGTGGGGAGTCTATAAATGCAATAAAACACACAAGCTTAGAACAAAAATCTCACACAATGCCACAATTACAGTCACTGATATGGCATATGGGGTTCTGATGAACAGTTGCTGAACTACTTGGCACAAAAGTGAATTTTGGGTGTTCAAAACTTGCACAAATCTCTCACCAAATCATATATAACAGATTGCAAAACCCTAGGTCACCCTATCTTCTAACAATCAACACAAGTACAAAGGAAATTTTACACTAAAATAAACAGAAAAAAGGATTTGCTGATTTCTAGGTAGTTTTGCCAAATACTAACATACACAATCTGATTTAAACTACCCCACACTCAAACAATATACTGATAAACACAGACACTAACTAAATGGGTGTGTTTAGACTAAAATAAACCTACCATGTTGTCAATCATGCTTGGTTATCACCCAATCCAAACACCCCTTTAATTTCTGTAAACTAAATTAAACAAACTAACAACTTGCAAATCCTAACCAAACTAGTCAACCTATACTCTAGCATGCATAAGAGACATATATAAGCCTATTCAGACTAACAAATCTAACAAACAGGCAATTTCACACAATATCACATAAACTTCACACAAAAATCCGACAAAGACACATAAGGAGGGTTCTAAGCCAAACCTAGCTGATGCCTTCCCCATATGGCCTTTTGAGAGCTTGAATGAACTTATGTATGTGTAGAGAATGGCTGTTGATGGAATCCACAATGGACCCAAGTCAAAAAAATATCTTCTAATGACTGAAATGAGAAAATGAGATGAAATAAATGCTTTCTTCTTTGTTCCTGCACATCACAGCCAACCAAAAGAGAAACTTCTTGTATTCAAAATGCCATAAGCTTGCAGCTTATGGCTTTTGATACAGTGAGGTACTTAGTCCAAAGAAAATAAAAAAAACGGATTTGTTTTGAAAACTCTTGATAAGCACAAACCTTGAAACTATAAAACCAATTTGAATACACTTTTGAAACCTAGCAATCAAGCATCAAGCAAAGCTTATGCTTCCACTTTCACTTCCACATAAGCTTGGCTGAAAATCTTGAAAACCTTAAAATACTTTTGATAAAAATAATGAACAAAATATATTTTACTTAAACAAATTAACACACGAATTTTTGACAAGAAAATAACCACTAAATCACTATAACTAATTTGCAAATAATAAAAAGGGAACTCAGAATTTGCAATGTTTGAACAAAACACTTTAAATATTCATTAAGTAAAAAAGTTACAAATTCTGGAACAAAAGAAATCCATTCACAAGTCGAATGGTATTTATACTAGTGCATAAAATAATCTAGAATCCTACAAATGCTAAAACCCTAATGAATAAAAGCCCTAATTTGCCCCTGAAGTCTTCAGTCTTTAAAATTTAGTCAACTAGACATGTGATCTTTCTGGATTGACAGCTCACTTGATTGCATCTTGAACGTTAATTTGGGTGTGGAGGACAAGCAAGAGTTATTGGACGTTGATTATGTCCCCTCCTCGGGTTTGGGTGAAAATGATGGGTGCAGGGGAATCTCATGGGGGGTCCAGGGGTGTATGTGGACGTATTTTTGGGTGTGGGATGGGTTTAAGTTAAGTTAAATTGATGATCTGGAGTGATTTGTAGAAAACCCCTTTGATTTAAGTAGTATAGTGATTAGGGTTCTTGGTGAGAAAGATGGGTGTTTGATGCAGGTTTAGGGAGAAGATTAGTGTTTCCCACGTTTACTTTGGTTTAAAAAGGCAATTAAAATATTTATTAAGTTTAAACGTGAGTGAAGGTGTGATGTGAGGGATTTGATTGGTTGGTCAAAAAGTCAAGGTGGG
Organism: Glebionis coronaria; assembly: GCA_025667525.1. NCBI lineage: Eukaryota > Viridiplantae > Streptophyta > Magnoliopsida > Asterales > Asteraceae > Glebionis > Glebionis coronaria. The sequence continues at coordinate 355,731,907 of CM046876.1, forward strand.
GTGGCGTGCTGAGATAGGTGGAGTGGTGTTTGGTTGTCTGGGCAGGAAAGACCCTTGTATTCCCAAAATGTTTGCAAATCAAGTTGTACCAGATTTAATCTAATTCCCTTTGTTAATAACTTAGGGCAATTTACAATATCAGTCCTTTTCTTTGATAATTCTTGAAACAAAGGCTCAAAGTGTAATTTCTTCATTCTTCAAGGGCCATAAATGACATATCTTTAGACTTAAGGGACCCAAATGTAATTTTTGTGATTTACAAGGGTATTAAGTGAAAAGTCTTCAAAGTTGAGGGACCATTCTTGCCAATCTTCAATTCTTCAAGGGTAATTTTGGAAATTCCATATTTGGGCCCGGTTCTTTGTGCGGCTTCGTTTCCCGTGTTCGTTTTTGCTTCATTCTTGTAATCTTTTGGTGAATTCATGATATCCGTACCTAAAATACACAATGAACAAACATAGGCACATATTTGGGTATTTTGATGATATTTTAAGCATTTTAAGCCCGATTTGGACGATGAGACTATGTATAAATACAGTCTCATCAACACCCTACACTAACCATATCTCAACCACAAAATCACAACCCCGCGACCTCTAATGGCCCCCACCATGTCCCCTGCTCCCTCATTTTTGGCAAAGAATGCATCAAGACAGTAAATCAAGGGCCCTCAACATTTTCTTGCTCCCTAAGGACCATTTAAACGCACAAGATGCATCCAACACAGCTGGCAACAACAAGGCATTCACATGTGACCATGAAGAACAAAATTTCAAGATTTTGACCGAGGGCAGCATTGGAATTTTATGACGATTAGGGTTTCAGTAGTTTGATATTCTAGGACCTTCTATGTTGTAGTATAAATAGGGTGTCTTGTATTTTGGTTCTAGTTTTATATAAATTTTAAAAGATTAATGAAAATGAAATTTTGATTTCTTGTGCAAAACTGAGTTCCAAGTTTCTTTTTTCAAAGTAGTGTAATCCTTTACTCTTATTTGCAATTTAGATTTAAGCTTTCAAAGTTTTTGTTCAAAGAAGGATTTGGGAAAAAATGTTTTTTTATAGTTTTCTAAAAAATCAAACTCAAACACAAGGGGAAGTGAAAGTGGAACCTTGTGTTTGGTTTGTGTTCTTGTTAAATTTTGTTAAAGTTTCAGTTTGGTTACAAAGGTTTTGGAAAAGAAATCAGTTTTATTCATTTTTGTTTACTCATCATTTTACTGTAGCAAAAGCCACAAGCTTGCAACTTGTGGCCTTTTGATTACAAGTAGTTTGTTGCTTGTTATTTGTTTTTGTGCAGGAACACAAGAGATTCAAAACAAGATCTCATCTTCATTCATTCATTTTTCTGTTAAAGACATTTGTGCTCCCTGGTTCATGCTTTTGAACCTCAACATGAATTCTTTACACATTGCATAAGCTCACATAAGCTCAAAGACCCTAAATAAAAGGCATCAGCCAGGTATTCAATTGGCTTGAACCCTATTTACTCTTTCTTTTTGTGATTTTGTGATTCTTGTGGTTGATTTTACTTAACTATTATTTTCATTAGTTAAGTGTTGGTCTATGGTTGTTCATGCTTTAGGTTCATGTTAGAGTAGTTTTTATTCAGCTTGGTTTTGATTTGAGAGGATTTGAATGAAATTATTTTGTTAAATTTTGTTAACTGATTATTAAGGGGTGTTTGGATCTACACATTAGGTTGAGTTGGTGACAAACTTTTGCCTTAATACCAGTCTAAACACATTCAACTTAGTAGTTTTAGGTTATCTCAGTAGTTAACTTTCAGTTTGATAGGAGAAAATCAGTTTTGCATGTGTAGAAGTGGTAAAAACACTCTTAGAAATCAGTAGGGCTATAACTGTATTGTTTTAGTGTTTTGTGAATCCAAAGTTTGTTTTATGTTAGAATATAGGGTAAGTTAGGGCTGCATATTAATTGGTTGAAGTTTAGTGGTGAGTTGAGTGAGTTTTGGTCAACCAAAACTCACCTAAGTGGTCAATCAGACCAGCTAGTAGCCTAGCAGACCACCAGTTACATCAGTAACTGGTTTTGGTGTCCTTGTGTATTTTATTGCATTGTGATTGTGCTTTTTCTTGTTCTTACCGACTCCCCACACTTCCATAAGTGTGGGGGTGCCCCTTTGTCCAAGTAAAACCCAAGAACAAAGTAGTTACAAGCCCAAATAGCACCAGATCCGTTTTTCTGTTAAGGTCAGTGGGAACAAAGTTCCCACTGCTAGCTTGTTGGTTCCCACTGCTTTGCATAAGGACAAATCCTTTTGACCTATCACTATCAGTTTCTACACATTTTGTCTTTAGTGGCTTAATTTAAGCTTTTGCTAGATTTTTTATTTTTCCTTGTTTATTTTATTTATTTTATGATTTTTCACTGAGTTTTATTTTATTTTACTGCTCATTTACTATTTTTTGGATTAAATTCAATTTAAATTAGTTTTAATTAATCTGATTTTTGTCTTTTAGTGCAAAATTTCAACATTTTTCAGTTTTTCAAATTTTCTTAGTTTAAGATAAATATTTTAAGATTTTTAGTTTAAAAAGTTTTACTGTTCACTCTTTTTTATCTATTTTTTAGAATTAATTTAAGTTTAATTAGTTTTAAATTCAAACTGTTTTGTCTTTTAGTGTAAAAAAATTACTTTTTTCAACATTTTCTGTTTTTCTACTGTTTAGTTATATAAATTAGGATTTTTCAAACAATAATTTTAATTTTAGCATTATTTTATTATTTTTAATCATTATTTTAGTTTAAAAATTGTTTTTGGCATTTAAAAAATATAAAATACCTTTTAAAATTTAGGAAAAATAATTTTTAGTCTTTAAATAATATAAGTGAGATAGTAGGTTAATAAAATAATATTTTGGGCTTTTTCTTAATTATATTTAATTTTAGGGCTTTAAATAGCATTTAAAATTAAATATTTAATTTATAAAAGGTTTTAAAATTTATTTATTGAATTTTTATTCTTATTTATATTATTTTAGACTTTGTTCCATTTTTAATTAATTTTTAGCTTTAATTTTTAATTTTGTCACGTTTTACGTATTTACGTTCGCGTTTTACGTCATACGTCGTAGTGTAATCGTAGTCGTAGCTCGTCTTTTATTTTTCTCTCTACAAACCCAAAAACGACACTAATCCAAACTTTGATTTTATATAATTGGCACTTAATTCACACACCTCCGCCGAGAACGAACTTGGAATTTTCGTCTTCACGGTTTTCCTAAATCGTGTCGATTAATACTTTCCGCCTTATACTTTCTTTCTCCTAAAAGAAGTATACAAAAACACTACATCATGAATGCTGAAGGTTCAGGTTTTGTATCATCAATGTTCAGCATACCAAGCTCCATTATCAATCTTTTGAAAGTTGGTTCATCCAGTGGTTTGGTGAAGATATTAGCCAATTGATACTGAGTGGGGATGAAATGTAATTCGATGTCCCCTTTCACAATGTGATCTCTGATAAAGTGATATCGGATATCAATGTGTTTTGTTCTTGAGTGAAGGACTAGATTGTTAGATATTGCAATAGCACTAGTGTTATCACAAAAGATTGGTACCTTTTCATATTCTATGTCATAATCAGCCAGTTGGATTTTCGTCCAAAGAACATTGGCACAACATCCAGTAGCTGCCACATATTCAACTTCTGCTGAAGACATGGCAACTGTTTTTTGCTTTTTAGCACTCCAACATACAAGTTTGCCACCTAGCAATTGGCAGGCACCAGATGTGCTTTTTCTGTCCAAATTGCATCCAACATAGTCAAAATCTGAATACCCCTTTAGATCAAAACCTAAAGATTTGGGGTACCAAAGACCTAGACTTGGTGTACCTTTTAGGTATCTGAATATTCTCTTTACAGCAGTAAGGTGTAATTCATTTGGATCTGCTTGGTATCTTGCACAAAGGCATGTAGAGAATTAAATATCAGGTCTGCTTGTAGTTAAGTACATGAGTGACCCAATCATACCTCTATAATGAGTCTAATTGACTGATTGTCCATTGAGATCAGGTCCTAAGTTGTTAGGAGGTACCATTGGAGTCTTCACTGAAGTACAATTGATATCATACTTCTTCAATAGATCCTTGACATATTTTTCTTGATTGATGGAGATGCCTTGGTTAGATTGTTTAATCTAAAGACCAAGGAAGTATGTGAGTTCTCCCATCATACTCATCTCAAACTTTCTGATCATAAGTTTGGCAAATTGTTTGCAAAGTTTCAAGCTTGTTGAACCAAATATGATATCATCCACATACATTTGTACCAGAATGGTGTCAGTTTTAGATTTATAGATAAACAAGGTGCTATCTATTTTTCCTCTGACAAACTTATGTTCAATGAGAAATGTTGAGAGAGTTTCATACCATGCTCTTAGATCTTTCTTCAGTCCATACAAAGCTTTGTAAAGCTTGTAGACATGATTTGGGTATTTACTACTCTCAAAGCCAGGAGACTGCGTAACATAAACTTCTTCTTTTAGGTCACCATTTAGGAATGCACTTTTGACATCCATTTTGTAGATGATGAAGTTAATGTAAGTGGCATAAGCAAGGAAGATTCATATGGCTTCCATACGTGCAACTGGAGCAAAGGTTTGATCAAAATCAACACCAGGCTCTTGATTGAATCCTTGGGCCACCAGCCTAGCTTTGTTTTTGGTCACGGCATTGGTTTCATCTCTTTTGAGCTTGTAAACCTATTTGGTGCCAGTGGTTGATTTACCATATGGAAGAGGAACCAATTTCCAGACTTTGTTTCTTTCAAATTGATTGAGTTCCTCTTGCATGGCATCCACTCATCCAGGGTGAGTGAGTGCTTCAGAAATCTTTGTAGGTTCAATTTCTGAAAGAAAATTTGCATAGAGGCATTCTCCAGATGAAGCAACACTCAGTTTCTTTGCCATAGATCTAGTGACTCTACCTTCACCAAGATTGCCTATAATGTTCACCAGCTGTATGTGACTATTTTTAGTCTAAGATTTTTTTGGAGCTAGAGAATAGGCACTGGTATCATTATTAGAGCTAGAACTTGGAAGTCCATGACATGGAATTGGACTTGGATTCTCTCTAGTGTCTACTGAAGGATATTCAATGGACAAAGGTTCAATCAATGAAGGGCTTCCTTCTTGGTCAGAAGCAACACATCCAAGACCTAATTCCCTAGAGATGGTAGGAGAGCTTTGAGCAAGGGGCTCAGATTGTTCATCAGCAGCTTTATATGATTGATCATTTTGATCATGTGTGTCAGCATGTTGATTGTTTTTAAACTGACCATTTTGGTCATTTGTGTTGCCTTGCTGATCATTTTGATCATTTTGAGATTGATCAATATTTGATTGAAAGCCATCAGTATGTGATACTAAAGGATTTCCTTTTGTAGGACTTGTCATATCTTCAAATGGATCAATATGAGGGACTGAGTTGCTTGTTTGATATCTTTGAGAAGGCTCATAATATTGAAATTTATCAGATGGATAATTGTGAGATTCATGAATATAAAGTTCATCATCTGATGGATTTGTAAATTTGAGAGCTTTAGAAATTTCATTGAATGTGATATGATAGTTTAATACATTGTATTCTTGTGTTGAAGACTCTGTATGCTTTAGATACTAGAGAGTATCCAAGGAAGTAACCATCATCAGATTTTTCATCAAAATTTCCAAGGTGATCCTTGTGATTGTGAATGAATACTAGACACCCAAACACATGTAAGAATGAGATGTTTGGAATTATCCCCCTAAAGACTTCATAGGGAGTGTTCATGTGTCTCTTCACAATGATGGATCTATTTTGAGTGTAGCAAGCAGTGGCTACAGCATCAATCAAAAAATGCTTAGAGAGAGAAGATCCAGCAAGCATTGTCCATGCTGCTTCAATCAAAGTTCTGTTCCTTCTTTCATCCACACCATTTTGTTCACGTGTGTAAGGAGATGAGAAATTTTGGGAAATTCCTTTGTCATCACAGAATTTTATCAGTGTGTGATTTTTGATTTCAGTGCCATTGTCAGTTCTGAGTTGTTTGACATGAGTGTCATTTTGATTTTCAACTCTTTTGATGAAAGACATAATGGCATCTTGTGCATGGCTTTTCTTTGTCAAAAAATATACCCAGGTGTACCTAGAGTACTCATCAACAATGACAAGCGTATATTTTTCATGACAAATGGCCTTAGGTGATACTAGGCCAAATAAGTCCATGTGAAGCAAATGAATACTTTCTTTGATTGAGAAAGTTTGCTTTGTTTTGAAACTGGCCCTATGGTGCTTCCCTTTTTCACATGTTGAGCATGGTTTGTCCTTGGAATAGACAAGTGAGGAAGACCAATAACAAGATTTTGTTTTGCCAGCAGAGTTATTGTTTGGAAATTGAGATGTGAAAGCCTCTTATGTCAAAGCCAGTTGGTAACATTGGAAGCTTTAGCAAAGAAGCATGTCTCCTAAGTAGAGTTTATGTTCATGACATAAACATCTTTGACTCTGGGAGCAATCATCACAATTTCATAATTGGAGTTGAAGATTGTACCTTTTTTGTCATCAAACAGTACAAGATACTTTGCATCACAAAGTTGACTTATGTTGATGAGGTTGTGCTTCAATCCGTTGACATATGCTACCCTTGAGAAAACTATACCATTGCATTTTAATGAACCCAATCCTTCAGTAGTAGCTGATGAGTTATCACCAAAAACAACTTTAGGACCTTGTTCCTTCATATACTTGTGCATATAACTTTTGGTGCCAGTCATATGCCTTGAGCAGCCACTATCTAGGTACCAAATAGGCTTCCTGAGATCACACTGCACAAGTTAAAGAAATGGTCAGTTTTGTTTTGAAGCCCACCTTTGTTGGGTGGGAGTTTTAGATCTGGAAGGTGTTCTAGATCTGAAGGGTCCTCTTGAAGAGGGTGTGTGTGATTGCTCAGAAGAAGAAGAGGTCTAAACAACTTTTGCTTTCTTAGCCTGGAGGGCTTCACCTCTTCTGAACCACTCTATATGGTTGTGATCAAATGTAGTGTGGACATTGCTTCCACAAGTTTCACAACATTTGGTAATAAAGTTTGGGTGTCATGGTCATAACTTCCACAGATATTACAAACAGGGTAATAGTGGTAGTCATCTGAGTGATGATTGCCCATACCACAATGAATGCATGGTGGGAAAGGCATATTTCGCCTGGAATGAGATGCTTCAGTATTGTGAGCATAAGCACTAGTTTTGTCCAACATATACTGAGTATGTTCACAAGTGCGATGATCAGTCCTCTCACATTTAGTACAATACATCACTCTTAGGCAAGTTTCAGTGAGATGGTTGTTTAGACCACATAAATCACAAGCCCTTTTAAATTGTGTCTTATACTTTAAATGAGGAGAGTCTGAAGGTTCATCTCTGAACCGAGTTGGTGTTTGCTGCTGCATGAGTTGAATTTTGAGATCATTTATCTCTTGTATGACAAGAGACATTCTCTCATCATCCTCAGGTCTAGCATTCTTTAGTTTATTTGTTGAAACTGAAGAGGTAGTTCCCATATGTGAACCTTCAGCAGGAGCTGAAGAGTTCTTTGAAGTGTCAATTTTGACATGTTTGGAAGAACTAACCTTGTGTGTTGTGTGAGACTTGATGATTGACTGGATTTATTTTGGTCTAGTAGAGGGTTCAGCACCAGCCAACTTTTCCAAAGGAGGAAGTGGGGTACTTACTTCATTCTCTAAATCATCATCTGAGTCATCCTCAGTGACTGAGGACTCAACAGGTGCTGAAGAGTCAGCATTTGCTTGAAACTCAGAAAGAAGAATTCGTCCAGTGTCATGATTGGGTAAATTCTCTTCACATGACCTTACAATGTCAGGGATCGAGCTACCATCCTCATTTGAGGCTTTGACAAAGACAATAGAGTTGGTGCTGGAGGATCCTTCAGCACCAAGCATTTTCCTTTTTTGAGCAGGAATTTGTTCATTGATGCATTGATTTACCCTATCAGAGTTTCTAAGCCAAGATTTAACAATATCTTTTTCTTCTTTTAGTGCAACTCTAAGGGAGTTATTTTCCTCCAAAATCTCTTTGTTCAATTATTGAAAATTAAGAATATCAACTTTAGCTTCTTTTAGCTCTATTTGCTTACTTTCAAAATCTTCAAGTTTTAGAACAAGTTTATGAAATTTTTCAAGCAAATTGTTTCTTTTTCTTCAACAAATTTTAGATCAATACAAATGTAATAACAGACAAATTTAATGTCATCTTTATCTTCTAATTCAAGAAGAGTTTGACCTTTTTGATTGTGATATTGACCCATTCATCGTTTCTGGCACTTTCTCTGGCCACAACATTGGAGTTAGCCCCTTCATCATCAGCAAGTGCCATCAACACTTTCACATTAACCAGTTCATCATCATCTGAAGAAACATCTTCTTCATCCCATTTATAAGCTTCAACAACAAGCCCTTTGTTCTTGTCTTGCTTGGGGGCCTTGGAAGAAGAACTTTCAGTACTCATGAGGGCCAATCTAGCTTTAATTTCTCTATATTTGGCCTCAAAATATTTTGTTGGTCTAAGTTCAACCCTATTTTGCTGAAATGAATTAGAAGCATTTTGTTTTGGTTGAAATGACGATTGACCAGATGGTCTTGATTGAGCTGGTGAGGAATAGGAAGGGAGGGATGTATTGGGATAACAATCCCTAGCATAGTGACCAGTCTTCCCACATTTGTAGCATTTAGTGTCAACTGAAGCTTTTGTGGTGCTGGAGAACTTGCCTCCTTTCTTAAAGAACCTTCCAGACTTGGCCAGAAGTGCTCTTTCATGTTCCTCTTTAAGGTCATTCAGATATTCCTCACTAGTTCTGGTGTCTTCCTCATCATCATGACTATGTTGGTATTCTTGGATGACAGCCTCGTTGAAGAAGGCTGTGGACAAGGGTGTAGCAATGGTTAATGCTTTACTCTTGCTTGAACCTTCATAAATCCTATCAACTAGGTTTTCTTCATATTTAAGTTTCCCAAAAAGAGAGGCTAGATCACAATCTTTAATGTGATTAGCATTTCTCAAGCTTTGACAGAAACTGAGCCATTTTTTTGGCAATGCATTAACAAAAACTGTGTTGATTTCAAGTTTTGAAAGCTCAAAACCATCATTCACAAGTTCATTTATTAGTGCTTTGTATTTGGTGAAAGTCTGTGTGAGGGTTTCCCCTTCTTTGTGCTTGAAGGTGTTGTATTGAAGCATTAAATCCATGATTCTTGTTTCCTTCACATAAGAGGGTCCCTCACGGTAAAGAATAAGGTCCTCCCATGTAGCTTTGGCTGTTTTACAATTTACACCAGAATTCATTTGGTCATCTGGAAGCACATACATGATGAGACTTTTTAGACACTGATCTAGGTTAGCAGCTTTTCTCTCATCAGCAGTCCATTATGCTTCAGGTTTTCTATTATCCCTAACCATGGAACCAAAGGACCATTTTTAATGATTCCAAGGAATTGAGGTTCAATCCCAACCATGTGGACAAGAAACCTTTTCTTCGAATTTGTAAAATTTGCTACCTCTAGTACATGAGCAGCATTGAGTTGGCCACCCCTATATTCTAGTGTTTATGGTATAACTTGAGCCATTTTTGGATCTTGATTTGAAAACTTTTAAATGAGCAGTTTAATAAAATAAGAGTTTAGCTAATCAAACTGCTCTGATACCACTCGTTGGTCCCTTGTAAATCGTTATTACTTATCAACCTTAAGTAATAACTCTTTACTACAACTCAAGTGAGTTGTTTTAACAATAGATAAGAACTATGAACAATTAAAACAACAATACCAATAACTTTTTAACGTATAGACTTTTATTAGAATCAAATAAAGAATCTATAACCCACTTTGTTTACGGAATAACAAAGTGGTTGAATGACAATGGGTTTTGATCTCCTCTACTTAAACGTATAACCAAAGTTAAAGTCTAAGCTCCAATCTAAACGTTCATATGCATCTTGGCTATATGGTTTAGTTGGTATCGAGAGAGAAAGGTTTTCCAGAGTTTTTACTCTTGTATTGGTTAACCCTTTATCTCCTAATGTACACTCCTTTTATAGGCAGTGTAAACTAGGGTTTGCATTTGTATGTTTCAATGCATGGGTTTATCCAGTGGGTGGTTGATGCCCATGCTGGATAAACAGTACAAAGTACATATTAAATTATTCTAGAAAAGATAAAGTTTGTACTTATATCTAAGTATACAAGCAACCTACTTTGACTTAAAGTTATCTTTCCCGCCTAATGCAAACCATCAGTATACTGAAGAGTCTTCAGTATCCTAGAGGAGATCGACATCATTCCGTTTGGTATTGTCAAGCCAAACTAAACTGAAAGCCCTTCTTCAATCCTTGTTCTTCAGCAACTAGACTGCCTAGTATTTGAAGTGAAGACCCTTTGTCTTCTAAGTTCACTAGAAGGGGATTGTTGAACTTTCTTCAGGTATAAAGTCTTCAGTAGGAACTTTGTTCCTCTGGTCATCCTTCAACAGACTGGCCTTACTGCTGAGCATGAAACACTTAGGGGAGTTTTATATTTAAATCCTAGTGTTGCTTTAGGGTCAGTAAATACTGCTCCAACACATTTCTACCACTAGTGATGCATGTTGGGATCATGGTTCTAATTACATATAAAATTTTAGTACTATCTCCTAAACATAGAGCATTAAACCTCCAAACAAGCATAAACTTTTTATTTATATCATGTATACCCACAGATTGATTTAATATCGTAAATAATTGTAACACCCCATTTGTTAAGATGGAATGCTATAGTAAAATATGGCGTGTCATCAAAGCATGCAAGGTAAATGTCTAAACATTCATGACCATAAATAGAAATACCGGAAACAAACATCGATAGTCTAAGTAACTCACACATAAGCAACGTTAAGTACTATACATGAAAGTACTAAACAATGTCCAAATGAAATGAAGTACGAGAAATTAAGAATAAATGCATAAGGTAAAAGAGGCCGGATAGCTTCCATCCAAAGGTACATACTCTGGAGATCCTACTTGCGACCTTGGGTACCTGCTGTTTGGGAACATGGAAATGGAGAACGGCTGAGCATAACGCTCAATGCACGAATATATAGCATAACCTAAAGACATAAAGGAATGAAAGCATATAAAGCATATAAAGCATGAATTGCAGCGGAAATGAATAAGTCTTGGGAAACCTAAATGTACGTCATGTTTACTGATTTTAGTTCTGAAAACATAGCTTATGTTACTTATGAAAATCTGTATTAGTTTAACATACCAAAAGCCAATATAGGTCATGAGGTCAACAACGTGCATGAATACTTGGAGGGGTGACCTTGTCATGCAAATTAGAGGGGATGCCTCTAATTAAATGGTAATGGGTAGGACGGATCAGTTCCTTGTGAAGGATGCAAGGCACACACCACATTCACCATGAAATCCTGACTGAAACTGACCTAGGATACACCCATATGCCCCACATGATAATAATAATATAATAATGGCCAAATAACTAAAAGGGATGCCACGAGCTATCACTCCACCGTGGTGAAGTCATAACACTAGTGCCTCTAGTGTTATGGTTATGGTACATAATAATGGGAACGTGTATGAGTTGTCAGAATTACATGTGTTTTACTAGTTCTGGGTGTTATTAGCTTGTTATACTTATTCTATCATGTTTTAGTGTGTTGCTGTGTTATCTGTAGTTATACTGATGTTCTGTAGTATATTATTCATGTAGTAGTGTATTATAATACTTGTATTGTAATACTAAGTAACTTTTTAAAAATAGCAGGTTTCCATAAATAGTAAGTTTCTAAAAATAGAAAGTTTTCAAAATAGTAAGTTTTCATAATTAGAAATAAGTTGGATTATTAATAATAAGTAAAGTTAAATTAGTATAATACAAGTCATGGTTTAAAGGTAATAGCTTATTAATTAAATAACTTGGTTAATTAATTAAACTATACGTTATAAGAATTTAATTAAAAATACATGTTTTAATTAAATTAAGCTAAGTAAAATACTTTAGGTTATACATGAAATATTAATTTTTAATATTTAAACTAAGTCATGAATTTAATTAAATTAAAAGTCTAGTAATATTTAATTAAACATATTTTTGATTTTTAATATTTTCCCGAACCCGAACTCGTGTTTTTAAAAATTGACCCGAGCCCAAAACCTGGGTCACATATAAGCCGAGCCAAACACCCTTGACAGTGGCTAACCCGGCCTAGCCGGTTGCCACTGTCCGAGTGGTTTTACCCATTGCTAAGCCACGTCTAGCCGCCGTCCGGTTCACACTAGTTCACAGCCGGTTCCCACCGGTTGTGACCGGTTCCCCCTGTTTGTTGTTCGGTACGCACTGTTAGCACCAAGAATCCCCACTGAGACCCTATAGGTCTCGGTTGGCACTCGATCCAAGCCAAAACCCTACCCCGACTTGCGTTCGGGGTTCCCTTGTGTCGTCCGAGCCAAAACCAACCAAGCCGAGTCCTTAGAGGGTCTCGGTGGTGGTGATGAAGGCAAGTCTAGAGCCACATATCTCTCGGTGGTGTCTCGGCCGAACCAAAACACAACCAAACACCCTCTTATTCGATGTTTAATTAATCCCACATGTTTTAGCATCTTGTTTTTATGATTATATAAATAAGAACATGAATTCAATAAGAATTAGAAGAAAAAGAAAAGGTTTTTGATTTACCGAACACGTGGAAGAAAGAATTAAGATCATGTAGGTCCACGTTTTCCTAGGATTGTCTATGTGTTGTAATGATCTAAAGAGAGGGAGGGATATGAAGAACTAGAGAGAGAAAGTTAGAGAGAGAAAGGAGAAGATGAGAGAGAGGAATGTTTAATTGATGAAATGAGAACCAACAATCCCTCCTAACATGCTAGGAGGGGGTATATATAGCCCACCCTACATGTGGGCTTTATGGGTTATATTATTACATATTAGATCACGAACCCATACTACGTGTATATCGTTAGAGTGACCGATCCTTCCTAAATACGTAAAAACGCATTTCCAACAATCTCCCCCTAATGGAGGTCACTCCAAGTTACAATGTCCTAAATAGTCTATAGCTCGTGATCTATGCTAACAATGATGTGACCGAGACTTTCTTTGGAAAAACGTATTTCCAACAATCTCCCCCTAAGGGAGGTCACACCATTTTACAAAATCTTAAACCTAGCATACTATGCTTGAGTCTTCGATCTTGTTCTTGTAAATATGCTGATGAGATCTTTGACTTTAGTCTTGAGCATGTTTCCTTGCCTTGACCTTGTGCATTCATCACTTGTGATATTCACCTCCTCGTGACTTCATGTTTCACATACTTATACCTTGATGAATTCTTGAAAGCTTCAGAGTCTGATACAGCGGAAGACTTGACTTTTAGGCTTTCTTGAATTTGTTGAAGTATAAAGTGAAACAAGTATAAGCATGCGGGGACGGCTTCTTCTGGATTGTATACCGCAATGCAACCTTCTTGTTACGCTGCATAAGAAAGTTAGCAACAAAGCATATACACGGATGAAATGGCCTTGAACATTTCATTCTAATTCGGTAGCATTTTACCTCCGGTTGGTAGGGTTGTAAACGAACCGAACACACGCGAACGGAGGTATGTTCATGTTCATTTATTTAATTTTAGTCGAACAAATAAATGAACGCGAACGCTTAATCGGACAAAAATTGTTGTTCATGTTCGTTTTTTTAGATTTGAACTTGTTCATGTTCGATTATGTTCGTTCATATAACTTAAACGAACGTAATCGAACGAACATAAGCGAACACAAATGAACGTAAACGGTGATATATAAAAGTTAACGGGCTAAACAATCGTGTAATTAAAGTTGTTAAACGATCCATATCATCATCCTATATACTTATATAATAGTCATATCCTAAAATATTGTTTCTTTTTCATCTCAGTAGCCATGTCATTAAATTTCTAGCTCTAATGTATAATTTTAGAGAAATTATAAATACTTTGTAACCAAGTACTATATTAGTAATATTATTATTAGACGTTTAATTTTTTTTGTTATGTAGTTTATTATTTTTTTAACATTTGGGATATTAATCGAACGTAAACGAACGTAACCGGACAGACATAATCGAACGTTCACGAACATAAATGAACGAACGAAGCCTTTGTTCACGTTTGTTTATTTAATTAAACGGACCAAAAATCTTGTTCGTGTTCGTTCATTGTTAAATAAACGAACATAAACGAATTTTTTGACGAACGATCGGCAAACGGTTCGCTGAACGTTCAGTTCATTTACATCCCTACCGACCGGTTAAGACCGTTGGACGATATAAAATATCGTACTTGTGGCAGGTAGTTTCAATTAAGAACCTCCTTTACAAGATTTCGCGGGTAAACCCGTTCTCTTTATTCGACCGTCCAAAGCTGACTGCGAGCATAAAGAGTGAATCATATGGATAATATTATTCACGTGATTTGATGCCGTCATATCCGATTCTTGGAACAAGTTTGATTCATTAAAGAATCGCATCATCGTTGCTTTCCAGTTGTCACGAGCTTGATTCAAATTGAATCTTGCAAGTTACCTACCAAGTGCTGTTTGATGTTAACACTAGAAGGATTTCCACTCATCACTGTGAACACTAAAGAGTGTCACTCTAAATGTTCTGGCAAGATCACTTAAGATATTGCGTAGAGGCCTGGAACGTGTTTAAGTTCAGTTAAGAATTAAACAACTGTTGCTTTCCAGTTATCACAAGCATGATTCACAAAGAATCGCAAAGAATCGCACCAGTCACCTACCATGAGCTTTTTGATATTCGCTCAAGAAGGATTTCCATCTTCATTGTAAATACTTTCGTATTACTCGGATGTTCAGGCAAGATCATGAAGATTTTGCGTAGGACTCTTAAGATCTTTCTTACTTTTCACAGTGTGTGAAGAAGCAAGGAATTATGAAAGTGTGTCCTAATGAGATATTAGATGATCTCAAATGGCTCTAGACCCGATCGTTCATTTTGGATTTTAGTGATCGGAGGCTGGAGAGGAGTGCCACCATTTCAATACCAATTTATTCGGAGTTAATAAATCAATAGATAATGAGTTGTCTCCGTGTGATTAAAATAAATATCTTTTGAGAGATATCTGAGTTAGCTGGGATGGGTTGTGCATTGCATCACTGGGTCCATGATGTCTTATCTTCAATATCAAGCATCATTAAAAATGATCTCCATAGCATATGTATTGACCCGGTTTCTACCTAAGTTGTAAGGAGGGCTTCTTTCTTTAGACCCTTTATCTTTACAATTCTTTTTCATTCTTCAACCCCTTCAATACTTACCAATACGTCATAACTAGCACCTTGTTGTGATTGTTCCAGTGCTAACTTAAGTACTTGGTCGGCATTCAACTACGTTCACAAGCTTTCTCCATCTTTCCTAAGGACTACTATTTCTAGCTATGGAATGTCCTTGGGAAGTTTCCTCCGGTTCTAGAAGAATCATTGGACTTTAACCTATCCTACCATCCTTATGTCACCACAATCTTAACCGTCGTGAATAGAGATGTTTTGGGTAAGTGTATGTCACCATGAAATCTATTTTGATATCCAAATCCATTTTGCTCCCCCTTAACATATGCCATGATATCCGAAAACATTTCGCACATGTTGGGATTAGCCAACACATTAAGTAAACCATTATTGATCTCAATATTAAATTACATTTTCCCCCCATATTAAAAATATTAACCCAATCGATGTTTTTAATATCAATTGATTTAATGATATTTTAAGAAAATCTGGGAAGAAAAATTAATACAAAGGATTTACCTAGTATAAAATTTGTTCGTTGAATCGGTCTAATCGAATTGACCACGGTTAAAAGTGTGACTCAGTCGTCTTTGGTGTGAAAAGAGAGAAAATTGATTATCTATTTTAAACTAAAAGTAAACTTGTCGTTGAGTAACTAAATAAAATAAGATAAAAATGAAAGCTTGAAAATAAAATAAAATAAAATATAACAGTAAATCAACTATTTCAGAAAAACAAAGATTTTCAGAATAAAACCCTAATTCGGAAAAACTACCCTAATTCGGATAAACTCGTAATTTTTGGAAAAATGACCTGTTTTCGGTAAAACAGACAAGTTCAGATAAAAGCAATAAATTCGGAAAAACCTACTAATTCGGATAAACTGGAAATCTTCGGAATAACAGAAATATTTGGAAAAATCAAGGATTTCAGAATAACATGCCTTTTCGGAAAACCAGTTATCTTCAGAATAGGTAATTATTTCGGAAAAAGAAGCTATTTCAGAATAATGGCACTATTTCGGAAATCAAGGGAATTTCGGATAAACTTAAAATTTCGGATAAAACAATTATTTCAGAATAAATGAATCTTCGGATAAAATGGAAAGAAAAGGATTTTTCGGATAAAACTTAATTCGGAAAAAGGGGAAATCTTCGGAATTTAGAAACCCTTTTCCAAAGATATGTAAAAATCAGATAAACAGTAACAAACTTTCTAAAAACAAGGAATAAGCTACGTACAAGCAAAAACCAAATAAGCAATTAACCAAAACTTAATCTAAACAAATTTTAAGAAAAACTAAATAAGCCACAAATTAAAAACTTGAAAAACACTAATTAATCTAAAAATCTAAAATCAACTTTATATAAAAATAAACTATTAAAACACTTAATCAAAACTAAGAAAAATCACACAATAAGCTATAAAAATCAAACACATCAAAACCAATAAGCATAATCAATTAAACATATCAAGAAAGCAATAAGCATAAAGATGAAGCAAACTACATGATTATATAAATCAAACAAGATTAAAATAAAGAAAGGTAGAATGAGAATGATTAACGAAAATCTTGAAATTAAGATGAAAATTAAGAGATCCAATACAAGATTAATGTAAAAGCTTAAAACATTAAAGAAAAGCTAGAGAGAGAAAGTAATATTAAGCTACTCCTAATGCATAAAAATAAAACTAAAATCTACTCCTAGCTAACACCATTTCCTAATGACTAATAGGAAAGTATTTATAGGAGGAGTGGAAAATGTTGATGCTTTCTTCTTTCTTCTCGTCTTTTAAATTCTTCGTCTTTCTCGACGTTGTCTCGGGATTTGTTGATATAAAATGAATTCGTCTTCTAATTTTCTTCTTTTATTAGATTTGGTTCTTCGACTTCATTAAACTTTCGTCTTTAGACTTTTTCTTCGATAAATCTTTAGAATAGGCCTTGGACTTCCGTTCTTTTTGCACTCTTGATCTTTCGACTTCGTCTTTTGTCTTTTTTTCGATAAAAGCCCGTGAAAGCCCGTGTTTTCTTCCCTTTTCACATTTTGGTCCTAAATCATAATAAAACAACAAATCACGCATAATTCCGACTTTTATGACATTAAATACACGTTTTGGCTTGGTTATTATTATAATTAAGTGGTAAAAGGATGGGTGTTTTCACACCTATCAAATCCCCTACACTTAACCAATGAAATGCCCTCATGCAATGCATTAATTACAAAGCAAGATTTACATTTTCCATCATAATTAACCCACCTTGGCCTTTATTAAACATAAGACATTAAGGAAACTTAAAGAGATAGAAAATTACAAAATATTTAAAGGACGGAACAAGTAGATAAATCAAAGACTTACATTAGGGCTTTGGGTTGTCATGAATGTTTATCACCCTCAAGTTTCACGTTTCCCACACCAAGCTTACAAACGAGATCATTGTTATTATAAGTTAGCAAGCTAACACAAACTCATGTGGCTCAATTATTCGCTTAGACTCCCTTATTCCTAGGTGTATCTCTTATATTTTATTGTTGTCTTGAATGATCACGAGGATGCATTGTTGACTTATTTAGATAGTTTATTTAGGCTGAAAATAAAGTAAGACGATTTAATCAATAGTTAGCTAAAGGACAAAATCTTCTAAATCTGCTTCTCGAGACCTCATAAAGTTCATATCTTGGCATAACTTGTTTCACGATTTGAGACCTTTCTCGGATCGATATTTGGCATTGACTTCATACTTCGAATCTTGAGAGATGATCTTGAAATAATGGCCTTCTCTTCATAATAGGAATTTCTTCACTTGAAGTTTTTGAGATATTCTTCATACTTGGACCGCGACTTCTTCATTTTTCTCCAATCTTTATTTGGGATTTTGATATACAACGATCCGCCTCCTTTTAGGACTTGGATCTATTTATCCTCATACCTTGCTAGGGTCTTTTCGGATAGACTTCTCCATGATCTTTAGGGGAGTATTTGCTTTTCGTCGTGTGTCTCGATCCTTCATATTGATTTTTGATAAATGATTTTTCACATCACTTTGGATCTTTAGCAACAAAATGTAGCCCTCATGCCATGTTAGGACATTTTCGGACTCGCCAATCTTCGCATTCCGCTTCAATAAGTTATGCCATGGCTATGAACTCTAATTAATACCGAGCAACTTTTATACGATCTTGTGCTAGAAGCTAAATAACTTTTCAAATCGTACAACCTTACTTATTGCAATTAAATTTATTAACAAGTGATGGGAGAAAAAGCTCATAATTAACTCACATAAATTCATGAAGGAATACCAAACTTATAATTTACTCTATCATATCTCGTTCTCTGCAATTTAAATCTCAAGGAATGAGACTCGTGGATGCTTAGCCAATTAAATCAAAGTTTTGGGTTTTCAAGTCATCTATAGGATCTTGCAACTTCTTAGACTTTTTCAAGTTTAGAATTCGCATTTTAAAGTTCCCTTGATAAACGAATTTCTAGGATCAATTATAGGAACTTGCGAAAAGTTCTTGTTCTTAACCCATAAGAGTTAAGACTTTCGCGTTTTAAAGTTACCTATATAAAAGCCTAGAAAAACTTGATTTAAACACGTTAAGGATACTAGCTAGAGTGAACTTAAATAAGTAAACCCGGGTTGAGTCAAAAGATTCATGACGGGCCTAATATATCAAAGACATCTAAACTTATTAAAACCATTTTATTAAAAATTATTCTAACAATGAAAGAAAATAATGATAACAAAGGAAAAAATACTAGGCCAAAATAGATCAAAATTTTTGAAAAATGTCAAAAAAATCAATTTTCTGGTTAAAATGAGGACAAATTAATGGAAAAGCCCACTTAACTTCGATAGAAGTCCCCCTTACACTTAAGATAAACATTGTCCTCAATGTTTAAGCATGTGGGATTAAACTCCCCTACACTTAGGACATTGTGCACGTTGTTTAAATTTTGCTAAGGAAGAGACAACTAAAGTGATTCCTATTTTAATATTAAAGAATATAAAATAGTGAATCAAAAGAGTTTAGGATATAACCGGGAAGACGGGTACACGGAATCACGGGTCGTCAAAAGTCATCAAAATTGTATCTTTGAAAGCGCCAATCCCTGCACATCATAAGAAAGAAAACAACAAACACCTACGGGGTCCCCCCTACACTTATTATAAAAACGGATAAAAAGGATAGATACTCGGGTTGCCTCCCGAGAAGCGCTTGTTTTTGTTAACCGAGTCGTGAGCTTGACTCAACCTTGATTACAATGGTAATGTAACACCCCATTTTGATAATGGAATGTCACACGTAATTATGGCGTGTCATCAAAGCATACAAGGATAAATGTCTAAAACGTTACATGACCATAGGGATAACCGGAATCAAACATCGGTTCCCAAACATAAGCCTAAAACATAATAAAGCAAAAGAAATGAATGAAAGACTAAATAGCATAAGTATATGAAGGCAAAAAGGAAAAGAAGTCTCTAGCAGCTTCCATCCTATGCACGTCCTCCAAATGCTCGAGTCTTTCCTAGGGTACCTGCCATTTTGGGACATGGAAAGGAAAGTAACGGCTGAGCAAAACGCTCAGTGCACGGATATAGACACAGTATAAATGACTAAATCATAATAAAGACTTAGTAGCAGCGGAAATGTATAAGTCCTGGAAAACCTGGAACATGTTCATAAAACTAGTTTTATAGTTTGAAAAGCCTTATGTTTATCTTATGAAAACTGTTTAACATATTTTACCATTAGCCAATATAGGTCATGAAAATCCACCGTGCATGAATACTTGGAGGGGTGACCTCATCATGCAAATTAGAGGGGCTGCCTCTAATTTAATATACTGGTTTTGGGTAGGAGGGATCATCTTCTTGTGAAGGATGCAAGGCATACACCACATTCACACTAAGTAATCTGCTGAAAAACATGTAACTAGGATGCACCCATACGCCCCACATGATAAATATAATAATATGGCCAAAAGCTGAAGGGACGCCACGAGCAATCACTCCGCCGTGGTGAAGTCATAACACTAGTGCCTCTAATGTTATGGTTATGGTACCTCCATAACTAGGTGAAACTGGTCATGCATGTGTATGGCTATAGGTATTCTAAATTAAACATAAGCAATTCAAACATATAAACTTATACTACGGGAAAACAGTTGGCTGCATACGGGGAATCCTAATAAGGAAAGAATGTCCATACTGAAAGGACGGGAATCCGTACCTTATGTCCAGTGAACGAGAAGACGAACTGAAGAGATTCCTACTTCGGTATCACTAATGCTACATAAATACATACGTGTATAAGTATCGGATTACTACATACGTAAATGGTTTTATGTCATGTCTTAGCTTATTTTATACGTTCATGTCATGTTTTACTGTTTTAAGCTTTAAACTGTGTTAATCTTATATTCTGTCTATTCTGATTAAGTATTACTTGTATTTCATGTATTATTATACTTACTGTGTAATAATAAGTAACTTTCTAAAAATAGCAGGTTTCCTAAAATAGAAAGTTTCCAAAAATAGAAAGTTTCCAAAAATAGAAAGTTTCCAAAAATAGAAAGTTTCCAAAAATAGAAAGTTTCCAAAATAGAAAGTTTACAAAAATAGAATTACTGCTTAAAATAGATAAGTTTCTAAAAATAAAAAGTTTCCATAAATAGATTAGCTGCCTTAATTAAATAAGTTTCTAAAAATAGAAAGTTTCTATAATTAGATATAAGTTGGTTAAATAAGCTAATTATATAAATAGATTAGCTGCCTTAGGCTATGTTTGGTAAAATTAGCTGTAAGCTGTAAGCTGTTAACTGTAAGTTGTTAACTGTAAGCTGTTAGCTGTAAGCTGTTTACTAAAAAGCTATATTTTTAATAAAGTGTTTGGTATATTAGCTGTTAACTATAAAAATTAAAATGTAAAATGACTTAAAAGGACATATTTAAATAAATTATAAAATAGTTGGAGGGTATATCAGTAATTCACAGCTTTAACAGCTCTTGACAATTTAAAAAGCTGTATCAGACAGCTTTTTATTTAAGAGCTACTTGGTGAAAATAAAAAGCTAACAGCTCTTAAAATTTGTTGTACCAAACAAAGCTATTAGATTATTTTTTTAACAAAAAAGCTAACAGCTCTCAAAAAGCTTTAAAAAAGCTCTTGACAAAAAGTGTTTTCTGATTATTTCTAAGTCATATTAATATAAAGTATAGTTTATTAATCATTACATGTAAATTAATTAAACTATAGGTTAAAAGTATTTAATTAAATATATCATGATTTTAATTAAATAAGGTAAAATACTTAGTTTAAAACATGTATTATTATTTATTAATAATATAACCTAAGTCATGTTAATTAATTAATTATAGTCATGGTTTTTAATAATTAATTAATTATAAAGTGTAGTTAATATAAATACGTAGGTTAAAATTCATGATCTAATAATTAATTTTATAACCCAAGTCATGTTAATTAAATTAATCATGCCAAGTTCTATTAATTTAATTTTTAACATATAACCATTAAAATCATAAATCTTAACATAAACAATGAACCGGACCGTGACTAGAAACCATGAACCAGACCCGTAATCAACACCATACCCCGAACCAAGGTCGGGGTACCCCTTGTTTGCTGCTGCCGTGGGATCACCACCACCATACCGAGACCATAAGGTCTCGGTGGTGGGTAATAAGCCAAACCGAGACCCCTTAGGGGTTCGGTTAGGCGTCGGCTAGAACAAACACCCCTAAAAACCCTTGTTTCGATTTACCCCATAATCATAGACATGTTTTGATAAATGTTTTTAATTAGTTTTTAAAAACATCATGATTTTATGTGATTTATTAAATCAAAACATAAAAGAAAAAGGTTAAAAAGGTTATACCGAATGCGTGGATCAATCAAGGATGAACACACACGAATGCTTGCACAAATTCCAAGATCAAAAATCAAACTGAAACACCTTTGTGGTTTTCTTGAAAGTGGCGGCCAAAGAGAGGAAGAAAGGAGAAGGAGAAACTTTTTAGGGTTTTGTTATTTTTACTTTAATGTGAATTATGACCAAAAGATTTTACCTTAACCCCTTTTTGCTAGTTAGTTAATTTTGCATAGGCTAAGCCCATTTTTCCTCCCTAATTTCGTGGTATGGGGCCCACATGGGGTAACCCGTACTTTTCTCGAGTCTAAATATTATAGTGTGTGTTCGTGTTTTATCGTGTTCGTGTTTTATGTGTTCTAATTAGTTATTGATCGTGACTTAATATATTTATTCGTGTTCGTAATAAATATATCTACGTAAATAATATTATCTCGTGATTAAATTACGTTCATGATTTCATGATCGCATGTTCGTGATTAATTATTGTTTAAATAATTATTGTGTGTTCATACGTAATAAATACTTATCGTGTTCTAACACGTACGTCATACTTAAAATTCTTATACGTGAACGTAATCATACCATAAAAGGAAAGTTTTAATCTAGTATGTATGATCTTAAGGGTACTATTCATGGTAAAAGCATGCGGGTTTTACAACTCTTCCCCCCTAAAAAGAATAATTCGTCCCCGAATTATAGATAACGTAACTGAAAGAGAAACATACCCGAATCAAACTGAGAGGGTATGTAAGATAAATGAACGTGCAGGTTTCCTGGCAGAAGGAACGCAGAACGTGACATGTCTTGAAAGGACATGGAACGTGACGTGACTGAAAGGACATATCTAATTGATAAGAGAAAAACGGATAAAAGTCCGGATGAACTTGTCCGTTTTCAAGTGGCTTCCCTCTTGGAACGGTTCCTTCACCGATCTTGACACAAATGATAAGTCTTGGTCCTCCTGACCTTGACTTGAAATACGAAGAAGTTCTTGGTTATCCACTTAAGGTTGGTCCCCTAAATTTGATCTAGGGAATAAGAATTAACGTGTAAGGGCAACTAAAACGTTATCGTGCAAAACACTACTAACTTAACTGATAATTAGCAATGATGCGCGAGACCTAAGGAAACGTAGTACGTGAAAAATTTTGAACTTAATACGTGAAAATTTTTGAACGTAATACGTGGAGTTATGATGAGTGTAATATGAGTAAACATATCGTGATCCATTATACGTGTAACATATCTTGATCATGATATGAGGAACATGGAATGAACATGACATGTGAAAAATATTGTGAACATAGAATATAATGGAGGTAACGCCAAACGCTACAAGGTGAGACATAGAATATGACAAGAAACGTCTATCTGAGGATAGGGAGTTATACTAAACTTGGGTCTGGTCTCTCAAGTTCTTGCAAAACTTCCCAGAATGAGAAAAATGAACGTAACGAGCGATTTCCTTCGCGGATCCAAACGCGCTCACAAGGTGCACAATAAGAATAAGACCAATAGAGACTTCATAAGAGACCATTTGAGCTGCAGATCGTAATGCTCCTAGAAAGGCATATTTCGAATATAGAGGAGTGAAAGTTCCCAACAATCAATGAAGCCGAGATGCCATCATGAACGTGAATAGTGTCATGAACGCGAGCACGAAAGTAAGTCGTGAACTTTGAACAAGGACGTGAAGTAAATAAGGAGCACAATTATGAATATTTGTCTGGCCCGATAACTGAGGGATTGCCAAGTGATCGGATGAGCCTTGGCTGGAACATGTCCGATCAATCTATTGGTTCTGAAATCCTTGCGGATGTAAGGATTCTACAAACTTGATCAAACTGTTCGCAATAACCCAGATAGCATCATGCTTCTTCTGAGTTTGCGTTAATCTGGTAACCAAAATCCGTGGAGATCTTGTCCCATTTCAATTTACAATTTCAGATGATGAAAACATCCCAGTCTGTTGGTGTCCTATCTTAACCTGTTGGTATGTCAGGTACTTAGATATGAACGTAACTGTATCTTGCTTTGTAGAACTTGATACATAGGAGTTTGCGAAACTCTGGGTCTCTGAATATAGACTTCTCCTAGCGTAGGATTTTATAGAACACCTAATGTAGTGTAGGGTTCTCTCCTTTACGCATAAGCTGAGTCATGGTAAGATTAACCGTAGAAACCCATGTGATTCAGCGTGTCACTGTAATCAAACAGAATTGATATTGGAAAAATTTCTAGGGTAAAATTTCTCTTGTCATAGAATTTGCAATATAGTGCAGATATGGTCTTCCTGTTCTTCTCTAGGCTTAAAGGAAATCAGGTTATCCTCAATGAAAACACTGATGAATTTGCTATGAGTTCATGGAAACTCATTCTTATAATGTCGTTGGAGCATTGATGAGACTAATTCAAAATCATAAATCTAGCATGAACGAGTCGTGTACGAATAGCAGTCATAGACATGTCTTGCTCTTTCACTTGTCACTGTTGGCAGCATGATCATGAGTTTGATCTTGGAAAAGTGATTAACACTATAAGGTCGATTGGACCTGTTGTCAATACGTGGAGGAGAATAACGGTTATGAATGGTGATTTGTTTAAATCGACGGTAGTCGACACATAATCTCATGGTTCCGTCCTTCTCCTTGAAGGTTCTTCTGGGATATATGGGAGAATTTTGGAATAATCAACTGGCTATGCGTAAAAGGACTTAAGTAGTCGTGTCTTACTGACAGCTAGAAAATTATAGCGACCATGGCTAACAACGCACATGCTTGTAAACATAGATAATTTGTACAGATTTTCCTGATGGAAAATCAAGCTGAATGTATTCAGGAGCCTGAACATTACTGTACATAATTATGAATCGTAGCATGGTGTGCTGTTCATAGTCCATAATTAGGATAAAATTCATCTCGTGTCTGTCCGAGGAAATGTGTTAGCAGCTTGGATCTCATCATTAAGCTGAAGGAAAACCTTCGTATACGTGGGAATACGAAACACGTCCTTCATGGTCATGAATATATTAAATATGGTGAAACAAATGAAAGTGACATCGGCAACGTGACAGTTCTCACTGATGCGCCGGTAATGGTATTGAAATTCTTGTGGCCTGATTAATACATGGCACAACAAAATGGATATACCCTTGGAGGGTACCCTGAATTTCTTAGAAAGGTTCCATAGTTGGACGTGAGTCATGTGTCTTGACTCGTGTCTTGGAACTATAAGCATGACATGTGTCTTGACTGGTGTCTTGACATGTGTCTTTAGAAAGTATACGTGAGACATGTGTCTTGACTGATGTCTTGACATGTGTCTTCAAAAAGTATACGTGAGACATGTGTCTTGACTGATGTCTTGACATGTGTCTCGAGACGTAAAACAATAGAACTACAATATTAGGTTATTATGCCAGAATTGGCGGATCGGTTGGACTACTGATCATTTGTATGTCTGATCACGTCCGTGGCCGGAGCCTCGGTTACGATTTCTAGGATAGTTTCTGTCATAGTAGTGGTTACTATCGTCCTGTCTGTCAGTTCCATGACGGTCATTCTCATGACCGTGATTCATGTAACTATTCAGCTGAGTGGCCGGCTGGTACCCGGTTTGCACTCATATGGCTGAAATGACAGCTGAATGACGTGTGACATGTAACTAAGAATTAGGGACAATGATTGATGAAAATCGTCTGATGATGAAGCATCTACTCGTCCAATTGCTTTGCTCTGACGCCTTTGTCTTCGTCTTGTAGGATCTCCAGGTTGTGAACAGCATCCGCATCTCGTAGCGTCTCCGAACGTCAGCAACATCAACCTTTAGTAACATCTCCAAGTTATGAGCGACATCAACAATCTTGTAGAATATCAGCAATTGAAAATACGCTTGAGATGATTCAGAATCGAATAGCGAATACTCGTGAAGTATTGCAAGTGAAATACACATGGATTTAGGTACGTGTAATACACATGGAATACGGTACATGGAGTACACATGGAATGCACATGAAATGATCGGTATTGGGGTCGATCATTTGTCATGATTTAAGGAAAGTATATCGGTTAAACGGTTATGAAAACCATCATGATAACCTGACAGTATTAGCATAGACATCATTCTGGTTGTATCGAAAAATGTTAAAGTGTCGTTACACAAAATTTAACGATGATTTGCCTGACAGTATGATCAGTGAAAACCAACCATGACTATCATGAAAGCAGGATTCAATGAAATCCAACAATGCCTTGCATGAAAGCATAACTAACAAAAGAGGCGTAAGACGTAATCAACATGAAGACGGAATTATCATGAAGAAACATGAAACCATCTATCATGAAGGAGTGTATAACATAATCAGCACGAAACTGGAGTTAACCATGACAGTATGAAAACATACTTGACATAAAAACATATTAACTTATGAGGGGACATGAAAAAAAAATTATGCCAGTAAATTATGAGAAACATTTTATGAATGAAAAACAGTGCATGAATGCGTAATGTAGTTTATAAAAACCTTTATATGTGCGAGGGGACGCCTATGGGTCGGTCCCAAAACAAAAGACATGACGAGGGGACACCTATGGGTCGGTCCCACAGTTAAATGTTTCGATAAAAGCACACGCGACTAAATAGGGCCAGTCCTGTACCAACCATTACTTAGTCATAATCCCTGCAACAATGATACATGAAACATAAATAAATGAAACTCATCTGTCAAAACTTATCATAATTTTTTTTATGTGACTAATTATGAACTACTTGGGTTCAGTCCACATAGCCATAGTTCACGAGGAACATTATGCATGAAACAATGACACATAACTAAATATGAATGACGGTTGTCCATCCATATTAGTAAAACAATATCGATGAAAACATCAAGGTTAAAACCTCAAGGTGCTGAAAACATCATGGTTAAAACAACAATGCGCTGAAAACATCAATACGTGGGATAACAAACGTTGGTTTAGGAAGCTCCTGGTGACTACCCACTAGTCACAGGTCGAGTTTTAGAGCCTACAGGTCGAAGCCTTGGCTCTGATACCATAATTGTAACACCCCATTTTGATAATGGAATATCACACGTAATTATGGCGTGTCATCAAAGAATACAAGGATAAATGTCTAAAACATTACATGACCATAGGGATAACCGGAATCAAACATCGGTTCCCAAACATAATAAAGCAAAAGAAATGAATGAAAGACTAAACAAGCATAAGTATATGAAGGCAAAAAGGAAAAGAAGTCTCTAGCAGCTTCCATCCTATGCACGTCCTCCAAATGCTCGAGTCTTTCCTAGGGTACCTGCCGTTTTGGGACATGGAAAGGAAAGTAACGGCTGAACAAAACGCTCAGTGCACGGATATAGACACAGTATAAATGACCAAAACATAATAAAGACTTAGTAGCAGCGGACATGTATAAGTCCTGGAAAACCTGGAACATGTTCATAAAACTGGTTTTATATTTTGAAAAGCCTTATGTTTATCTTATGAAAACTGTTTAACATATTTTACCATTAGCCAATATAGGTCATGAAAATCCACCGTGCATGAATACTTGGAGGGGTGACCTCATCATGCAAATTAGAGGGTCTGCCTCTAATTTAATATACTGGTTTTAGGTAGGAGGGATCAGCTCCTTGTGAAGGATGCAAGGCACACACCACATTCACACTGAGTAATCTGCTGAAAAACATGTAACTAGGATGCACCCATACGCCCCACATGATAAATATAATAATATGGCCAAAAGCTGAAGGGATGCCACGCGCAATCACTCCGCCGTGGTGAAGTCATAACACCAGTGCCTCTAATGTTATGGTTATGGTACCTCCATAACTAGGTGAAACTGGTCATGCATGTATATGGCTATAGGTATTCTAAATTAAACATAAGCAATTCAAACATATAAACTTATACTACGGGAAAACAGTTGGCTGCATACGGGGAATCCTAATAAGGAAAGAATGTCCATACTGAAAGGACGGGAATCCGTACCTTATGTCCAGTGAACGAGAAGACGAACTAAAGAGAGTCCTACTTCGGTATCACTAATGCTACATAAATACATATGTGTATAAGTATCTGATTACTAAATACGTAACTAGTTTTATGTCATGTCTTAGCTTATTTTATACGTTCATGTCATGTTTTACTGTTTTAAGCTTTAAACTGTGTTTATCTTATATTCTGTCTATTCTGATTAAGTATTACTTGTATATCATGTATTATTATACTTACTGTGTAATAATAAGTAACTTTCTAAAAATAGCAGGTTTCCTAAAATAGAAAGTTTCCAAAAATAGAAAGTTTCCAAAAATAGAAAGTTTCCAAAAATAGAAAGTTTCCAAAAATAGAAAGTTTCTAAAATTAGAAAGTTTCCAAAATAGAATTACTGCTTAAAATAGATAAGTTTCTAAAAATAGAAAGTTTCCATAAATAGATTAGCTACCTTAATTAAATAAGTTTCTAAAAATAGAAAGTTTCCATAATTAGATATAAGCTGGTTAAATAAGCTAATTATATAAGCTTAAGTGTTTTCTGATTATTTTCTAAGTCATATTTATATAAAGTATTGTTTATTAATCATTACATGTAAATTAATTAAACTATAGGTTAAAAGTATTTAATTAAATATATCATGATTTTAATTAAATATGGTAAAATACTTAGGTTAAAACATGTATTATTATTTATTAATAATATAACCTAAGTCATGTTAATTAATTAATTATAGTCATGGTTTTTAATAATTAATTAATTATAAAGTCTAGTTAATATAAATACTTAGGTTAAAATTCATGATCTAATAATTAAGTTTATAACCTAAGTCATGTTAATTAAATTAATCATGTCAAGTTTTATTAATTTAATTTTTAACATATAACCATTAAAATCATAAATCTTAACATAAACAATGAACCGGACCGTGACTAGAAACCATGAACCGGACCCGTAATCAACACCATACCCCGAACCAAGGTTGGGGTACCCCTTGTTTGCTGCTGCCGTGGGATCACCACCACCATACCGAGACCATAAGGTCTCGGTGGTGGGTAATAAGCCAAACCGAGACCCCTTAGGGGTTCGGTTAGGCGTCGGCTAGAACAAACATCCCTAAAAACCCTTGTTTTGATTTACCCCATAATCATAGACATGTTTTAATAAATGTTTTTAATTAGTTTTTAAAAACATCATGATTTTATGTGATTTATTAAATCAAAACATAAAAGAAAAAGGTTAAAAAGGTTATACCGAATGCGTGGATCAATCAAGGATGAACACACATGAATGCTTGCACAAATTCCAAGATCAAAAATCAAACTGAAACACCTTTGTGGTGTTCTTGAAAGTGGCGGCCAAAGAGAGGAAGAAAGGAGAAGGAGAAAATTTTTAGGGTTTTGTTATTTTTACTGTAATGTGAATTATGACCAAAAGATTTTACCTTAACCCCTTTTTGCTAGTTAGTTAATTTTGCATGGGCTAAGCCCATTTTTCCTCCCTAATTTCGTGGTATGGGGCCCACATGGGGTAACCCATACTTTTCTCGAGTCTAAATATTATAGTGTGTGTTCGTGTTTTATCGTGTTCGTGTTTTATGTGTTCTAATTAGTTATTGATCGTGACTTAATATATTTATTCGTGTTCGTAATAAATATATCTACGTAAATAATATTATCTCGTGATTAAATTACGTTCATGATTTCATGATCGCATGTTCGTGATTAATTATTGTTTAAATAATTATTGTGTGTTCATACGTAATAAATACTTATCGTGTTCTAACACGTATGTCATACTTAAAATTCTTATACATGAACGTAATCATACCATAAAAGGAAAGTTTTAATCTAGTATGTATGATCTTAAGGGTACTATTCATGGTAAAAGCATGCGGGTTTTATAGGTAAGAAGCTTGAAGAACATCTACCGGGGTCAAATACATGGTTTTCGTCCAACAAATAGCACAAGCTTAAGGTGAACAAAAAAAGCCAAAGAAGAGTAGGCGAGGTTCCCTTAAGCAATTGTTGAGCACGGTGGTAGAAGGTATGATGAAGTGAAAGCATAGCTCCATTGTTTCCAAAAGTCTTTCCTTTTATTTCATCAGATGGATACTGAGATGGTTTAAAAATTTTGATACCGGGATCGAACACCTTTTCCTTTAGGGGAAAATAAGACTTAAACTCAGTAGACCTTAAAGATTCACCCATAAACCGCACAATCTCATCCGAAGAAGGTGGAAAGAGAGGTGTCAAGACATAGGTACTACGGATATTGGTGTCTTCCGGTTTCTTCTCTTTTGAAGCGGGTTTCTTATCCGAAGGAGGATAAAGACCATAATCAAAGTCCAAAGGAGGAGAATCATGCTCATTAGGGAAGTATGTATTGAGAAAAGTAGCAAAATTTCCTCAAATGAGTAATAATCCAAAGTAGGATCAAGCATTGTTGGCGGAGGATCTTCATCAAAAATAGGAGCACAATCATCAGTAGAAGACATAACACTTGAAGAATCACTCGAAAAAGTGTCAACATCATCAAAGTCATCATAAGTTGGCATGTCTTTATACTCTGAAGAAAAATCGTCATAATCATCCACATCGGAACTATAATCATCATCATATTCATCATAGATCGGTGGAGAATCATAAATTGCTGGGGGATCCAAATTGGAGAGAGAATCATTAGAATCATCCACATGGTCTTGGAAATGTGGATTATCGTAGCAAGTCTCGAAAAGAGGATTGTCATATACAACAAAATCATTAAGCTTTATACTTTCCAAAGGAGTTGTAAGCTCGTCTTGCAGCACATCAATCATTTTCACTGATTCTTTTCCATTTGATTTACTTGTAAATTTCCCCATCTTAAAAACTTGTTGATCATTCCTGACCCTTAGAATAAGTTCACCTTCGGCAACATCGACTAAAGTTTTTCCGGTTCTCAAGAAAGGCCGTCCAAGTATTAAAGGAATACGAGGATCCATTTCATAATCAACAACAACAAAATCGACCGGAAAAGTGAAGGTACCAACTTTAACAAAAACATCTTCGGCAATACCAACGGGGTAAGCGAGAGTTTGATTTGCTAGCTCAAGAGTCATCTTTGTTGGTGTAAGGTCGGGCAATGATAACTTTTTCCAAACACTTAATGGCATCAAATTTATACTTGGCCCCGAGATCGGCTAAGGCAGTAAATTCTTCAACTTTGTTAAAAATGCAAGGTAGCACAAAACGACCGGGATATCCAAGTTTTTACGGAAGTTCTTTAAGAATGACAGAAGAACAATTTTCATTTAAGCGTGTGTTCACAAACTCAACCATCTTCTCTTTCTTATTAAGCAATTCCTTGAATGCTTTGACAAATTTCGGCATTTGGACAAGTGCTTCAACAAGGCTAATGTTGAAATTCATTTGGGAGATCATCTTCAAAAAAGAAGTAATTTGAGAATCTTCCTTAGTGAGCATTTTGCACTTGTCTATTCTTGAAGGATAAGGGATATTGGGTTTAGGTGGTGAAGGTGTAGAAGCTGAAGGTTGAGAGGTTGATGGTTGAGAGGGTGAAGGTTTAGAGATGGAAGGTGGGGATGGTGAAGGGTTTGTCTAGGGTACTTCTTCATTAAGAGGTGGAGACGGTAATGGCGAACTAGTACTAGGCGTTGAAGTAGGTGGGATAAATAGGGGTGGAGGAGGTGTAGATGTAGTAACTGAGGAAGGGATAGATGGTCCTACTAAAGTTGCTCCACTGCGTGTAGTAATAGCACTCACATTAGCTCTAGGGTTTGTTTCGGTTGTAGAAGGAAGAGCACCTTGGGGACGAAGGGTTTGAAACAATTGAATGAATTTCCTATCCGTGGACTCTTGCATTTCCTTCATGGTTTTGTCATGATCGGTTAATTTTTGTAGAATCAAGTCCATGTGCGGATAAGGTAAATTGAACCCTTGTTGTTGATAACCTTGATTTGGGTATTGGTTATATGGTTGAAAGCCTTGAGGATTGAAACCTTGGTTTTGAAAGCCTTGGTTTTGCATTGGATAAGCTCCTTGATTTGCATTGTAGCCCCTCACATTCGCATTTTGTTGAACATTTGCTCTTGGTGGCCCTTGGTTGTTATGGGTGGGTAGGTGTGGTCTTTGTTGAAAACCGGGTGGAGCCAAGTAATTCGCCGAGTTGTAAGACAAGTGATTAACATCGACATTAGGCTTGAAATGAACTCTCTCCGTGTTGTTGTAAGCATACACTTCCCTGTGAGATTGATCATAAGCTTTATCATAATTAGTATAAGAGTGTGGTCTACCACAAGTTTCACAAGATATATTAAGAGCATGGGCATGATGATTAGGAGGTTTATTTCTTAAAACAAGTTGTTTTACAGCTGAAGTAAGTTCCTTAAGATGATTGGTCAACTCACTTTCACTCGCACTAGCTATAGTAGCCCTAACACTCTTGGTTTGGAGTTTGGCCTTGTTTTCTATGATAGCCCAAGCCTCATTCATAGATTTGACAAGAATATTACCCCTTGAAGCACTATTTAGTGAATCTTGGTCACTCAAAGTTAATCCATTATAAAAAGTATTAATTTGATGCACATTTGTAAAACCGTGTTGTGGACACTTTCTTAAAAGCTCCTTAAAACGATCCCAATATTCACTAAACGTCTCACCGTACTTTTGTTCAAAATTAATGATGTCATTCCGCAAAGCGGTAGTACATCAGGGTGGGAAAAGTAATTGATAAACTTAGTCTCTAGGTCCGCCCATGTTGTAATACTTTGGGGTGGTTTCTTATCAAGCCAAGTCCGGGCTTGTCCCTCGAGGGAGAAAGGAAAGAGGAGCAAACGAATTGCCTCTTGTGACACCCCATTGTATTTCACGGTATTGGTTAAGTGAACGAACCTTTTTATGTGATCGTGTGGGTCATCATGAGTGCGTCCTAAGAAAGGTGTTGCGGAAACCATTTGAATGAAACCGGTCTTGAGCTCGAAGTTATTTGCATCAATAGCCGGAACCACAATCGCATCTTCATTGCCTTCAACATGTGACTACAAGAGCTCGATCATAGGACGGTTATCCATTATGTTAACAACAGGAGGAGGCTCGATGACAGCAGCTTGAATGGACTTCCTTTCGCGTGAACGAGTACGCATACACCTACACAAAAAAAGAAAAGCAAAGAAATAGAAAAATAACGTAAAAGAAAATATTTTTGGTGCAAAACCTTTGGAAAAGAATTGCGTTTTATGATTTTTAAATGCTTTTGAATCTTTTAAAATTTTAATTTTTATGGATTTTTGAAAAGTTGACAAGAAAAATAACGTTCAAAAGTGAACGGATCCCAAAATCCAACGCGTCTCTCACAATAAACCGTTAATCTTCACGAAAAGAGCCGGCAGCGACACCTTTTAATACAAAGGATTTACCTAGTATAAAATTTGTTCGTTGAATCGGTCTAATCGAATTGACCACGGTTAAAAGTGTGACTCAGTCGTCTTTGGTGTGAAAAGAAAGCAAATTGATTATCTATTTTAAACTAAAAGTAAAATTGTCGTTGAGTAACTAAATAAAATAAGATAAAAATAAAAGCTTGAAAATAAAATAAAATAAAATATAACAGTAAATCAACTATTTCAGAAAAACAAAGATTTTCGGAATAAAACCCTAATTCAGAAAAACTACCCTAATTCGGAGAAACTCATAATTTTCGGAAAAATGACCTATTTTTGGTAAAACAGATAAGTTCGGATAAAAGCAATAAATTCGGAAAAACCTACTAATTCGGATAAACTGGAAATCTTTGGAATAACAGAAATATTCGGAAAAATCAAGGATTTCGGAATAACATGCCTTTTCGGAAAAACAGTTATCTTCGGAATAGGTAATTATTTCGGATAAAGAATCTATTTCGAAATAATGGCACTATTTCGGAAATCAAGGGAATTTCAGATAAACTTAAAATTTCGGATAAAACAATTATTTCGGTAAATGAATCTTCGGATAAAATGGAAAGAAAAGGATTTTTCGGATAATACTATTCGGAAAAAGGGGAAATCTTCGTAATTTAGAAACCCTTTTCCGAAGATATGTAAAAATCAGATAAACAGTAACAAACTTTCTAAAAACAAGGAATAAGCTACGTATAAGCAAAAACCAAATAAGCAATTAACCAAAACTTAATCTAAACAAATTTTAAGAAAAACTAAATAAGCCACAAATTAAAAACTTGAAAAACACTAATTAATCTAAAAATCTAAAATCAACTTTTTATAAAGATAAACTATTAAAACACTTAATCAAAACTAAGAAAAATCACACAATAAGCTATAAAAATCAAACACATCAAAACCAATAAGCATAATCAATTAAACATATCAACAAAGCAATAAGCATAAAGATGAAGCAAACTACATGATTATATAAATCAAACAAGATTAAAATAAAGAAAGGTAGAATGAGAATGATTAACGAAAAACTTGAAATTAAGATGAAAATTAAGAGATCCAATACAAGATTAATGTAAAAGCTTAAAACATTAAAGAAAAGCTAGAGAGAGAAAGTAATATTAAGCTACTCCTAATGCATAAAAATAAAACTAAAATCTACTCCTAGCTAACACCCTTTCCCAATGACTAATAGGAAATTATTTATAGGAGGAGTGGAAAATGTTGATGCTTTCTTCTTTCTTCTCGTCTTTTAAATTATTCGTCTTTCTCGACGTTGTCTCGGGATTTGTCGATATGAAATGAACTTGTCTTCTAATTTTATTCTTTTATTAGATTTGGTTCTTCGACTTCATTAAACTTCCGTCTTTAGACTTTTTCTTCGATAAATCTTCAGAATAGGTCTTGGACTTCCGTTCTTTTTGCACTCTTGATCTTTTGACTTCGTCTTTTGTCTTTTTCTTCGATAAAAGCCCGTGAAAGCCCGTGTTTTCTTCCCTTTTCACATTTTGGTCCTAAATCATAACAAAAACACAAACCACGAATAATTCCAACTTTTACGACATTAAATACACGTTTTGGCTTGGTTATTATTATAATTAAGTGGTAAAAGGATTTTTTCACACCTATCAAAAATGAAAATCCAATTATCTTCATGATTTACACAAGCTCCCCCTTAAATTAATGAGTGTGTACTTGAAACGTAAATAAAATACCTTTTAAACACAAGTATAAGGTACTTATCACGTGCAAAGATCATATATGATAATGTATTCACAGGATTAGCAATTTACGAGGTTGGACCTAAATGATGGAGAACATCATATGATAGAATCACATGGTTCTTGTTCATGAATGTTGGTCGCCTCGTTACATCTGAAGTTATCTCTTGACACCATGTGTACGATTGATATCGTTGTCTTGACACCAATTTGTGAACTTGGCACTTTCGGCATCAAAGATTCTGATGTTTGACAATTGCTCCCCTCAATCGTTGACCCGTGTTCTATCGAAAGAGTTGTAGTCGCCATTTGAGTAGTTGCATCGTCGAGTATGTAGATATCAATTGTAATATGCTGCGGATTGTGGAGATGATAACTTCATAAAAACAAGATTTCTCTGGTTTTAACAAATAAATGCACTGACACATACATAGATTCGTGTTAGATTGTGTTATTATGTAAACACAATCCCTTACATGGTTATAAAGTAAACCATGCCCGAGAAAATTAATTCCCGTTGTTGAGTCAAAGCTTTCCGGTGAAATGCTTGACTTTAATATGAAAAGCGAGTTACTATCTAAAATAACAGCAAATCATTTTGAGCATGTTTTAAATCATTTAAACTTCCGATCGAACTTTATTTACAACCCCGTGTCATTATTGAACGACATTTCTAGGATCATAAATATTATCGATTCCAGAAGACATGCTCTTTTTATCAAAACATATTCGAACACACAATTTTGAAAGATTTAGAAAAAACCTTATGAATAATTCTTGAAAAATTGTGTTCAACATTTTGAAAAACAATTACTTGAGCTTAAGAATTAGAATATCTTACGAAACGAGCTCAAGTACGAGAATTTGTAAACTTCCCGTTGTTAAGGATAAGATACCATCGGCGATAAACTTTCCTTTTAACCGAAGAACGAGTTCTAAGCTGACATTTACATAGAAGTCGTTTTCATGAGCTTGAAAAACTTCTGAATGTTTTAACGTAAAGCTCATGACTGAGAAAGATGAATTTCCCATTACGAGGAAAAGTTCTCTTATTTAAAAGATATACTTTCCTTTCTGAGCGTAAAACTTGGAATGTTTTAATACAAGATCATGACCGAGAAAAATTAATTTCCCGTTTCGAGGATAATTTATCATTAAAGATAAGCTTTCCTAAAATTAAAGTCCGAGTTGCAGTCTGATATTTAACTGTAAGTCAGTCTGCATGAGCTTAAAAACGTCGAATGTTTTTAATATAAGCTCATGCCCGAGAAAAATTAATTTCTCGTTGTGAGGATAAGTATATCATCAGCGATAAACTTTCCTTTCTTTGAAGTCCGGGGCATAATCTGAAATATAATTATACGTCATTTACACGAGCTTAAAAACCTTTGAATAGTTATTATGTAAGCTCGTGTCCGAGAAAATTAATGTCTCGTTAATGAGGATAAGTTTATCATCGGCGATAAACTTTCCTTTCTTTGAAGTTCGGGTGACAATCTGTCATGTGACTGTAAACCATTGTGCATGAGCTTAAAAACTTTGAATATTTTTATTCATAAGCTCATGCCCGAGAAAAATTAATTTCTCGTTTTTGGATAAGTTTATCATCGGCGATAAACTTTCCTTTATTTGAGGAACGGGTCATCTTCTGATACTTAACGATGAGCCACATACACGAGCTTAAAACCTTTGAATAGTTTTAATAATAGCTCGTGTCCGAGAAAATTTAATTTCTCGTTAATGAGGATAAGTTTATCATCGGCGATAAACTTTCCTTTATTTGAAGATTGGGTCATCGTCTGATATTTAACGATGAGCCATATACACGAGCTTAAAACCTTTGAATGGTTTTAGTGTAAGCTCGTGTCCGAGAAAACTTAATTTCTCGTTTTGAGGGTAAGTTATCGTTGACGAGATAAACTTCCCTTTCTTTGAAGTTCGGGTCACAGACTGTGATTTGACTACGAGTCATAATACACGAGCTTAACCGCAAATCCCCTGATACACTTTTTCTTAGATATCAGCTTCTTCAGCAACCAAACTCTGAGAGTGTCCTTAATTAAATGGTATACAACGATTGGAACGACGTGTTCTTGTTGAACGTTAATTGGTACCTGCATTCTCATTAGAAAGTTGTATGATTTTATGTGGGTTAGCGATATCTATTTTAGAACCATGTAGAGGTTCACAGTTGGCCTTACTTGTGCCAGAGGGGACATTAATAGATGGATCACTTTTCTTAGCTGTCAAAGGTTTCCTTTTATAGGCTAACTTAATCTCAGGCTTAAGTGATGTATCATCTTTTTCAGTTTCCTCCCTAGTAGTCTTAGTAGGAGTGGAGACTATCCTAGTTAAAGGGCACTTGTTTCCTACAAGAGTGAAAGTTCTACCAGTGGGGCGCCAAACTTTACCTATGGGTTTGATTTTAGCTACCCACTGGGATTTAACTCTAACCCGGGAGTTCACCTCATTAAGGAATTTCTTGAAACAAGAGTTATGATTTGCCTTAAAGACACACTTCCTACATGTTTCACAAGTAGCATGGTTCAAGTCCGAATAAGATCTAGATTTCCTAGGTGATTGATTCATGCTCCTATGATATGACATGCTACGGTTAGCAGTGTTGGGTAATCTAGAAGGCATCTTACTAGGTTTGAATTTTCTATCTCTTACTTGTGTCTTTGGATTAGCTTCCCTTAGACCAAATTTGTGGTGAACGTCATTTGAACTAGTTCTAGACGTATTCTTTGAACTATTATTAGGGATCCTAGATGCAATCATGTGATTAGGTCTTGCAAAAGTTGATTTAGTCACATTAGACTTAGGTGGTGGAGTGACTGTTCTAGAAACATGAAGCATATCAACTTGGGAGGCAAACTACGGTCTCGAGGATTATGGTCGCTCAGATCTAAATGTAGTCGGTTGTCTGACGGACTCATTTGAAGGCGGTTTCCCCAAGATTTATTGTTTTTTAAGCTTAGTGTCCACACTAGTTCCTTTAATTTTCCTCAACTCATTTTTCAGAGCAGCTATTGCAAAAACCTTTTCCTGAACCTGAGCTTTTAAATCAGCATTTTCAGTAGTTAACAAAGTCGTTGACTCTAGATTTTTAGACCTCATTTCTACAATAGAATTATTTAACTCATTACAATGCTGTTTTAAGGTCTCGTGTTCCTTTTGTAAGATGTCTTGGGATGCCAACTTAGAATCTAGTAAAGTAATTTGTTTCAAAAATTTATCTTTTTCAGCTTTAGAATCTTGAATTTTTTTATTTAATTTTCGTTCAAGAACAACGTTTGACTTTTCAAGTTTTTCAAAATACTTTTCAAATTTATCCGTTTTCTTCGAAAATTCAATTTTGGCATCCTCAAGATCTTTTGAATGCTGAGCTACGATCGTTTCGAGCTCTTCTATCCAGAATCAAAATTATTTAAAGAAACAGTCATAAGGCACTTATCACGATGTTTAGCATTTTGAACACTTTCTCCCACATTATGTCTCACATCGGATGAATCAGAAGTGGTATCGCTATTACTCTTTTCCATCCCATGTTTGGCATAATTAGGTTCGAAATGCTCAACATGCTGTATATGGTTGAAACTTGGCACCTGAACACTTGGTGCTTGTGACTTGCTGCTCGGTTCATGCTTTACTCTTGATTCCTTGCCATTGCTTACCGTGATGACCAAATTGGCACCCATTTCTTGCACCGGGCAGATCTGATCATCTTTTGACGACAGCTTGAAGCGTGTCTCTCTCTTATATTCATGAGGTATTGCTGCATGCAATGGTTTAGATGACTCCTTGATTGTTTGAATCTGACCCTTTTTCAACCGTATCTCTTTGTAAGTAACTAACCTGACCTCAATACATTTCTCAAGGATATTTATGTGATTGAGTAAACCACTTCTAAAGGTTTCAGTCTGGCATGCGTATGCAAGGTGAAAATCTAGTAAAAGATTGGATTCGAATAATCAAAAGGAGGTTCCATTGTTGAGGCAAAGAAATCCTTAAACTGTGTGCGAAGAACTTCTAGACACATCTTCACTTTAACCTCATGAAGATTCTCCCTTTCAATTTGCTCATCCAGATTTTTGAAGTTGTCCACTTTGCCAAATAACATTTGAACTATGGGTGGAAGTTCGGTCATGTTGTGCGGATAGAGAATTGCAAGATGTGTCTTGAGCTCGTGAAAGATTTCCAACGTTTTTTGACGCAATTTGATCTCTTTGATTTGCATGTGTTGTAGTTCTCCCTCTTGAAATGTCGAATTTAACGATTCCATTGAAGTTCGATAAAAGATTCTTGGATCCTTGATTGGTAATATATCTTTTTTCGGCTCAATAATTTCTTGGTCGGCTCAAACGTTGATAAAACCGGTACTTGAAATCTGTAAGTTTGTCTGAAGTTCAACTCTTTGTAAAACCAAGAGATTTCTTTGTCGTTTAAGCACTTTTGTTCGAAAAATAACAAATAACTTCGATTAACGTAATGATCAGCCCGTCAACTATTGTACAACGCCTCAAACTACCCAATTATCCAAACATTTGACGAAATCAAAACTAAACTATTCAATACTCGGCCCAATATGAATAAACGTAAACGCAACCTTTTAAAATGGTCAAATCAAGAAGTGAGAAGATAAAACGTTAAAATTGAAAGTGGGTATATGAAACGTGGGTGGCTTCCCACTTAGGGCATCTCCAATGGGTGGGTATAATACAATGCCATGTAAGCAAATTATGTTTTTTTGAAAACTTCTCTACAATGCATTGAACGTATAAAACTAAAGTAACTGTATATAATATGTACCATACAAAGTACTAGATGGCAAAACTCCAAACAGTAAACCACTATATTAAAATAATAAAGTACTAATATATGGCCTACCACATAGTATAATACGAGTTCCTTCAGTAAAGAACAACTATTATACGTATAATTGTCAGAAATATTTCCCACCAATTAGGTTCTAGCAACTGTAATTTTCTTTTGTATTGAACGCTCCAGCATGGAGCATTGTGGATGGCCTTATATTGGAATTATATTAAAGTCTCAGTCAAACTTAATCCTTTTTCTTTGAAACGTCCGCCCCCAATATTTCACAGAATCACACAGCCACCAATCTACAAATCTATTTCTCACACCAAATCTCTTCTATCTCTCGACAATTCATTTTATCGCTACAAAACCATTTTACCTTTTGCACATATATCTATCAACAAAAAAAGGATTCATTGTTTGAGTGCATAATCCCACGAAATTACCAACACATATGATAAAATCATTTGTAGTTGATTAGTTAACTCCACTTCATTTTCGAATCCAATTATGAAGAACAAATTTATTTTCGGCTTCAAGATCTTGATGATTAAGGTCTCGGGATATTTATGCATGTGCTTTATTTCTACGTTTTCAATTGAAACAAAGTGAGAAAATAACAAGTTTGTTATGATTCTTTCTTTATTTTCGAAAATGAACGAGATGGTTGGACCCTCCATAGATCTGTGATGAAAACAGTTTTAACAAACACGATCTAAATAGATCTTAGCTTTCATTAAACGAATCTGAGATCTTAAGTTATTTTGAGACTAAGGTGTTGAGATTAGATGGGCTATGTGTCGAGGGGATTAGGTTTAGATGATTGGTTGATTTGTTGTGGAGTGAAAAGGTTGGTGTTGGGTTGGTTTGTGTTTGAGTCAAGTCTCGGTTTAGGTCGAGTCGAGTCGAGTCTTGTGTGAGTGAGTGGAGGTCGATTCTTGATTTGTTGTGCTTGAGTCTGTTGGTATATTCTTTGTGTGGTCAAGTCGAGTTGTGTTTCTAGGTTGTAATTGGAGTCGAGATTGGTAACGAGTGTAGTCTGGCTTAGGTGTTGGGAAAAAGCCGATCTATCGCAAAGTCACCTTCGCAATATGCGTTGCAATTTGTATGCCAATATGAAATCAAAGTGATATGTCGCAATGTGTATCAATATCTGTTGCAATACACTTTGGCAATGTTTATCGCAATAACAGAAAAAGCTCACCTATCGCAATGTGACAAAAAAAAAATGGGACATCGCAATACTGAAAAAGGGGCTTGTCAATATGTAATAACTTATTTTTTAATAAGAAAATTGTTCTCTCGGTTCTAATCGAATTGATCTCCGGTTAAAGTGTGACTCAGTGGTTTTGGTAGATAAAATAAAGATTGGTTACCTATAACTACTTAAAAAGTAAATGCGAAAAGTATCAGAAATAAACTAAAAATTAAAACGATATTAAAACGAATATTAAAACAAATATTAAAAAGAAACAATTAATAAAAATAAAACTAAAAATAAAATAAACTTTTGAATTATAAATAAAACTTACTTAATAAAAATAAAGGAAATTTGATTAAAAAGCTACTTTTAAAGGAAACGAAACAAATATTAAAACGGACACTTAATAAAAATTAAAACTAAAACTTTTGGATAAAATACTAAAACTAAAATTTGACGAAAAATAAAACTAAAAATATCTGACTTTCAGAATAATAATAAAAACGACTTTCGGATAAAACTAAATCGACTTACAGACTAAATGCTAAAAAAAATAGAAATGGGGAACATGTTGTTGGAAACTCACTTTATGTGACGATATTTAAGAATTCCCATTAGTTATCATAGTCGCACACGTTTAGACTAGACTAGGTTCTTGTACAGTTAAGCGTATCGTGTGTGACTATATATACCCCTCCTTTGCTTCCAAGGAGGGGTGTTGCTTGTGTCACTTTTCTAGTTTAATACATTTTCTTATTTTCACACACATTCAACCTTTCTCTCTCAACTTCATCCATGGCTTCCACCATCTTTCACCCTACTAGACCACCGGATCCGATTTAGCATTTCTACATTTGGCATCAGAGCCACGGTTCCATCCTTGGATCGTGTTTATGTTTTCGATTTAGGTGGTCTAAAATATTTTTTGGTCTCGTTCTATAATTTTTTGGTCTGAATCTTTCATTCTTTTGTCACGTTCACATGTTTTCATATCCATTATTCATAAAATTTTCTGTCCTTATCTGTCATTTGTATGTCATCAGTCATAAACAGATTCTTCCATGGTCATTTTGAGTTTTTAGTGGTCAAAAATTATCTTGTTGTCTTTGATATTCAAAATTTGGTCAAAAGTGATTTCTGGCTTAATTTTTGATATGGTAGTTTTTCTGGGATTCTCTTGTTGTTTCTGATGATAAAATTACCCAGAAAATATTCAGTGTATCAGTCCCGGATTTTCAGGAACAAGGACAGGTTTCAGCCTCAGGATTCATCGCATTGACTGCGATGGTACCATTGCGATGGGTGCCATTGCGATGGGTACCATCGCGATGGGTCCCCTTGATACGATGGGTTTTCATCATGATAGACTGCGATGGGACATCATTTCACGATGGACTAGTTCTAGACTGCGATGGACTCTACATCTTGACTACGATGGGTCAAGGTCTTGACTGCGATGGACTCTCATTGCGATGGGTTCCATCGTAATGGGTCCAAGGTCTAGACTGCGATGGACTCCATTTTGCATCTTGTTACGATGGGACATCTAAGGTTGCGATGGACTCACAAATTTTTGACTGCGATGGCATAACTGTTAGACTGCGATGGCTTAAACCTTGTTAGACTCCAATGGGTTAAAAACATTTGACTACGTTGTAGTTTTTTAAAAGTTCATGCCCA
The DNA here is from genome assembly GCA_025667525.1 of Glebionis coronaria. NCBI lineage: Eukaryota > Viridiplantae > Streptophyta > Magnoliopsida > Asterales > Asteraceae > Glebionis > Glebionis coronaria. The sequence continues at coordinate 355,775,032 of CM046876.1, forward strand.
TGTTGTTTTAACATTAACACTTGACTGAATCCATCTCAACCGAGTCAACTCGGTATTTACCGAGTTGACTCAGTTAACTCACTGAGTTGACTCACTGCCACCCTTATACCTCCACAAAAAATCCAACAACAATTATCTAATCCTAATCCCCTCGTCTCCTAACCCATCTAAACATCAAAAAGACTCAAAAATGATCTCAGATTGTTTAAACGATTTTTTATCTTTCAAAAGATTTTTTTTCTCTCGTTTTAAACATACTCATCACAGATCCATGTTTGGTTCTTAACCAATCTTTTCATATATACGAAATCAAATCAAGATTGATAACAATATTGTTATAATCATTTCTTTGTTTCGATTTAGTAACATCAAACCAACATGCAGTTATAACCATACCTACCCGAGACCCCCACAAATGGGACCTTAGATGTCACGTCTTCGTGGTGGTTCGAACACATAGCTTCGTGGCTTTTGTGTGAGATTTTATTTATTAAGGACTAATTTTCGTGGCGGTTAAATCATAGAGGTTTATTATGTGAATCTGCGTTTGATTGATTAGATGGGAGATGAGAGATGTATTTGTTTGGAAGTTGGATCTGGTTATGTTCATGAAAGTAATTAGGTAGATGATGAGGCGGATGTAACAAGGCTGGGAGAAGGAGAAGTTTGGTGAGGGGCGGACATAACAAAGAATGAGATTAAGGTTTGGTTTCTAATGGGAGAAAAATAAGGGGGCGATGGAAATGATTATCTATTTAGGGTTATTGTACCTAATTTTTAGGTATAGTCAAATATGGATCGGATGTGATTATTTCTACTGTTGATGAGAATTGATGGGCTGGGCTAATTTGGACATTAAGAATGGTTTTAAACGGACCTAGTTACTCTTTTTTCACTTCACAAAGGAAGGCTACATTTGCATTTTTTTTCCCTTAGTCAAATGTTAATTTGATTTAAAGTGGAAAGGGCCGAATGCTTTGTTTTTTTTAAGTGTGAGTAATGGGTATAAATATTTATCATTCATTTGATAATATCTTGATTAACGAGACAAAATGACGTGACAAAAAGACGTGACTATATGACGAAATTTATTTTGACGAGACCAAAGAAAAATGGGCGATTTTTTAGTGACTACAAATTTTTTTGGATCGGATATTAATTATTTGAAGACGGAGACGAATTTCTTCGAAGGCGTGTACTTATTTTATCCTTGAACAGATAACTTGCTCGTGCTTAATCTCAGAATGAAGACTTGTTTATCTGGTTTTCGGGTTCGGGGTGGATGGTTGATGACTCGGATTACTATCACTTAAAGGGGTTACATTGTTGTACTCAGTGTCACGCGCTTAGTCGACGTGGATAATTTCAAGAGGTGTTGTGCTTATAGACATCTTTAGTGATGCATTGGGCACTTAAAATTTTATCCACCGTTCTTCATTCAACAATAGTGCAAGCTTAAGTCACAAGATCGAAGGATTCTTATTTAGTTTCATGTTTGATGTATCTGGTTCATTCCATCAGTGGTCACTTCAAATTGCCTTCAAGTGGGTTGGTAAAGATGGCCATGGAGAGTTTATGAGAAGAGATTTTCAATCAACAACTGATTCTCACTGAATATAATTAAGCTTATTTATTATTCTCTCGAGATTTTCAGGTTTATGTGCTTACGATTTATTGATGGTTCCGAATTTCGAAACCATCAAGGGGGAAGAAGAAGACACATCGAACGCACAACGAGTACACGTGATGAACTTCATACCTTCTTTTGATTTGAAGACATTCCGGGATGACATTTGTCATAGCCGCAGAGAAAATCAGTGTTTTAACTCGTGGCGTTATCAATCTCTAAACGGTACACTACTGATTCGATGATTAATTGTTTGGTTGTTGCAATTATTCACCATCATTATCCTATATGCATTCCCGGGACTTAACTGAATCTGGTGCATCTCCGGAAGAAGATATGTGCATTTCCGGGACTTAATTGACTCTGGTGTTACGATGTCAACTTCATGAATGGGATAAAGTGTCTACTTCAGTATTTGAGTTTCATAATGGGGATTGATTTACTTTCTTCAACCATGTGGGGGAAGAAATGTCTTGATTCTTTCTCGTATGCATAACTTGAACTCTCAGGGGGAAGAAAAATTCAGAAGAATTATTCAAGCGTGAGAAGAGAAGTTGTTGATCTACTTGGTGTACCCCTTACTTTCAATTCCTCTTAGCAACGTTATCATGTTATATGATGGGATTTGCTTGTTAGAATCCGATGTGCGCTTAATCATTCTAAGCTTTATTGAAAGATTTGAAGTTGCTTACGAGGATTGTCGATTTAGGGGGAAGCTATTTAAAAAGCTTCTACATCAAGTTTATGTGGCATGAATTAGGGGGAAGCTAATTCAGAAGCTTCTCCTTAACCAGAAGTGTATGGGTTACTTAGCTCGTGCCATTACAGTATTTCTACTACAAGTTAAAGATGAGTCGTTTTGAAGTCAAAGGCCTCAGAAGACATCATCAGCATTGGACGCTTCATGAAAGCTCTTGTTCTTATCATTATGTACTTATTAGGAAAAAATATTGTAAGGAATTCTACACGTCGTCCCATGGGGAAAGATTGTTGGAAACTCACTTTATGTGACGACATTTAAGAATTCCCATTAGTTATCATAGTCACACACGTTTAGACTAGACTAGGTTCTTGTACAGTTAAGCGTATCGTGTGTGACTATATATACCCCTCCTTTGCTTCCAAGGAGGGGTGTTGCTTGTGTCACTTTTCTAGTTTAATACGTTTTCTTATTTTCACACACATTCAACCTTTCTCTCTCAACTTCATCCATGGCTTCCACCATCTTTCACCCTACTAGACCACCGGATCCGATTTAGCATTTCTACACATGTTCCCCATGGGGGAACAAGAATTCTGGAAGGAAAAGAGAATGGGGTAAGTCCAACTTTCGTAACTTCTTTTTTTTTAAATGAACTTTCGTAAGATATTCTTGTTTTAACACTTTCGAAAGTTTATAATTTGTAACTTTCGGATGTTTTTTAATGAACTTTCGGAACAATAATGATGTAACTCTCGGAAGATAATAAACTAAAAAAAACTTTCGTAACTTTTATATATAAAATGAGTTTCGGACTTTTTGGAAAAAAAGTTTCGGACAAATGTAAAACTGACTTTCGGAGAAAAATATTTAAACTTTCTGACTATTTTGTTTTATGACTTTCGATACTTTTAGTAAAATAACTCTCGGAACATTTAATAAAATAACTTTCAGAACATTCTGAAAAATAAAATGAGCACTTTCGGAACAAAATAAAAAGAAGGCGGGAAATAAAAAAAAATTCGAAACAAACAAAAAACTTGAGTTTCGTAACTTGAAAAAAAAATTGGCTTTCGTTATAATCTATAAACCCTCTTCCGAAAGTTTGAGATACGCAGCAAACAGACTATCCTAAAAACCGGTACCCAAATAAGCTAAAATAAGCAAAAATTAATTTAGAGAATAAGCAAAAATTAAACTAAATTAATCTATAAAATAAGCCAAACAAGCCACAAATCAAAAACTATAAAAACACCAAATAAGTAAAATTTATAAAATCAACTTTTAAAAATATTAATCTACCAAATCCACTTAATTAAAAATAAGCTAAACACAAAAATAATCAATAAGCACAATAAGCTATAACATCTACCACATCAAAACCATAAGAACAATAAAATAAGCACTTCAATAATCAAACGAACAATAAGATCAAACAAACTACATGATTAACCAAATCAAACATAAGATTTAAAACAAGAAAGGAAGAATGAGATTAATATAAAAAGCTTGAAATTAAGATGAAAATTAAGATTCAAAAGTACAAGATTAAAGATGAAAAGCTTGAAAACATGAAAGAAAAACTAGAGAGAGAAAGTAATTAACCTACCCCTAAAACTTAATTAAAACTAACTAATAATACAAAATGAAGGATTAGAAGACTATTTATAAGAGGAGGGGAAGGGTGTTGTTGCTTCCTTCTTTCTCTTGTCTTCTCGTCTTTTTAATTACTTCGTATTTCTCGACTTTGTCTCGGGATTTGTCGAATGATAAAATGAACTCGTCTTCTAATTCTCTTCTTTTATTAGATTTGGTTCTTCGACTTCGTTAAACTTCCGTCTTTAGTCTTTTTCTTCGATAAATCTTCAAAATAGGCCTTTGACTTCCATTCTTTTTATAATCTTGATCTTTTGACTTCGTCTTTTGTCTTTTTCTTCGATAAAAGCCCGTGAAAGCACGTATTTTCTTCCTTTTTCATATTTTGGTCATAAAACACAACAAAAACACAAACCACGCATAATTCCGACTTTTACGACATTAAATACATGTTCTGGTCTCGTTTTTAGTTGTTTTAAGTGGTAAAAGGATAAGTGTTTTCACACTCATTAATATGACAAAAAAAGTGATAGATCGTGTAGAAACTAGAAGGGGGGGGGGGGGGGGGGGGGTTGAATAGTTTCTTATATTTACTTGTTAAATGATGGTTTTCAAAAAATCCTTTTTTCTCAAAAACTTAGACTTAAAGAAATATGTGAAATCTTCTTATGCACAATATGAAAAATGATAGTGTAACTAAACTAATACTAACTAATGTATATGCACAAAGAATAAAGAATGTAAAGAGTTAAGGGTAAAGAAAGATCAAACCAAACACCAAGGATTTATAGTGGTTCGGCAACGAAGCTCACTCCTCGTTCCTACTCCACTCCTCGAGTACTCCTTACTCGAGAGTTCACTACACAACAAGCTCCTTATGGTGGAGAAAACCGTACACGTTGCTTAACCAATTTCCGACTCTAAGCTAAAAGTCAAGCCCTAATCGTAGCTAGCACCAATCTACACAACTATACTTAGTACATACACAACTTCCAAATAGACACAACTACTTGGATCTTCACAACTATGACAAAACAACAAATGTATAAGATTTGATCTTCAAGGGATCTTTGGTGGTGGACTCAACACTTCACAAGGATAGTGTTCTTCTCTTTGCACTTGAAGAGGAAGGGATGGATGAGATAGATTCACTTCTAAACAAGTAGTAATCAATCAAATGATCAAGGATTTGAGTGATTTAAGAATTATGTTTGAATCTGGAAATTTATGTGCAAAAGAGGTGAAGAGAAAATCTGAGAAAGGTCCACTATTTATAGGACAAAGGGCCAACGACTATATCTACCCGCGGTTCCTTATTTCAGCCGGCGGTACCTTATCAATAAGGAACCGCCTAGGCACTAGGGAACCGCCAGAGTAGACTCCGCTCCCTTTTTGTCCTTTAGTGGTGGAGGTCTTATCTGATTATAAAATATCTTGAAAGAATATTCCAAATCAAAAAAGAATATGCCATTTTCAAATTTTCAAATTTTCAAATATTTAATTTAATAAAACATTTTCTTAAAAAGAAAGTTTAATAAAAAACTTGTCACACTTAATAAAAGGTGAGTTTTAAGAAAAGATTAAATCATTTGATCACTTGTATTAAGGTTAATACTTGTTTATTCATACCTTAAGTGAAAATCGGTAAAATGAAAAATACTTGAACTCAAGAATTTGTTTTTCGTTGTTTTCGTAAATGCTTGTTTTTACATATTGTCGTAATCAAAACTAAGCGAGACTGAAAAATGCAAGTAGCGTTTTTAGGCATTATTGCATTAACAATCTCCCCCTTTTTGATTACGACAATACATAAACTCAATCACACAAAAACAACATTTTCGAAGACGAGTTTATTCATTTCTCCCCCTTTGTCGAAGCAAAAAGTTTGCATAAGTCGGTGTTGAAGAGACGGACTTTGCAAAGACTCCCCATTGGTGCTTACTCCCCCTTGCTTGGGGCACCGAGGAATCGAGATATGGTGACAAGCTATATAGAAGGGTTAGTTGAACAAAAGAGACAACCAACAAGAGATAGCTATAGGCCACAAACAAAATAAAAAGAAATAAAAAGAGAAGAAAACACAAAGACTAAGATCCAAGTGAAGTCATATAAAATAAAAAGAATCATACAAAGATGTATGAAAGAGGAAACAAGACAAAAGCATAAATCTAATCCTAGTTAATCAAGAATTCTAAGATTTGCTTGAATAAGGTGTCTTGTGGATAAGCAACCAATGCTTATATGAAAGACAAGGTAGTGGCGGAAGGTGGTGGTGGTGGCTTGGTGGAGATCTCATAATCAAAGTGAAGAGGAGGCTTGATTAAGAGACTCTTGATGTAGCTCAACTCCTCATAGATGTGTGCCATAGGAAGATGTTGATATTGACAACAATGACAATATGTCCCATGGTGCATGACATTATCATGAGAAGGAGGAAGAACACTAAAGGGTGGTGGTGTAAGAAAAGATGTTCCACAATCAACATTCTTGGTAGGAGAAATGTGATTAAGAGTGTTCTTGGGTGAAATTGGATCGAAAGTGTTCTTGGGTGAGTTGGGATTGAAAGCAATTGGGGAAAATGGAGGAGAATCAATTTTTTCTGTATGAGAATAAGACATTTTGGGATGTGAAGTATGGAGAAATGCTTGTGGTTCAATAGGGAAGGCTTAAGGCACTTTTAGGGTGGTCAAAGGGTTGAAACAAAGATTCCCAAAAGTGTTGGAAAAAATTTGGAATTTCAGTAATACCCGAAAAAGGAAGCATTATACGCGATTCCTTATTTCTTCTAGCGATTCCTTATTGATAAGGGACCGCAGTTCATATATGGAACCGCCTACAGAGGTTGTGTTTTGGTGGTGAAGGAAGATTTTTCAGTATATCTTATTTTTCTAGTCTAACTTATCATAGGGATATGCTTAAAAGCAAAGATAGACAAAGAGAACACATACTAACTCACCAAATAGGGATTTGACCAAAATACATGGATTTTAAAATAAAATCGATGTTGGAGGTGTGTAAGACAAGACCTTAAGTCATGACACAATGATCCTCCATGATTCTATCTTGTTCTTGCTATGTTTGAGAGAATCATACATATTAATTATGTAAGCTCGAGATTAATAGCAAGAATCAAAGAAAAACATTTTTAGATTGAATTAACAATTTTCTTGACCATTTCTTGACCATTTTTGAAAGAGACTTTGAGGATTTTGAAAAGGAGAAGAGAAGTTTTTCAAGAAGAGTTTAGGAGACTCAATGACTCAAAGTGATAAAAGACTCAAAAAAAAATAAGAGACTCAATAAAAAGAAAGCAATTAATAAATATGTTCCATTAATCCTAGACCTAGACGCAAGTAATTACAAGGTTCCCTCTTAAGTGGCTTAGTGAAGATGTCGGCTAAGTTATCCTCGGAGGGTACCTTCTCAATTGAAATGTTCCCCTTTTGAACATTATCCCTAAGGAAATGGTGGCGAATTTCTATGTGCTTGGTTCGCGAATGTTGCACGGGATTCTTGCTAAGGTCTATAGCACCTTTATTGTCGCACATGATGGGAACATCATCAAGAGAAATCCCGTAATCAACAAGCGCTTGCTTCATCCATAGAGCTTGTTGGCATGCTTTTCTGGCACTCACATACTCGGCTTCCGTGGTGGATATCGCAAGAGCGGTTTGTTTCTTGGAGAACCAAGAAGTTAAACAACAACCCATGAAGGTACAAACACCACTAGTGCTTTTCCGGTCCACATAGTCTCCCGCATGATCCGAGTCCGCGTAGACAATGGTTTCTACGCCGGTCCCTTTAGGATACCATAATCCTAAATGTATAGTGCCCTTAATGTATCGGAAGATACGCTTAACCGCTTCAAGATGAGAGGTTTTGGGAGCCTCTTGGAAGCGAGCACAAAGGCAAACACTAAACATGATATCCGGTCGACTTTCCGTTAGGTACAACAAACTACCAATCATACCTCTATATTCGGTGTTATCTACCGACTCACAATCATCATCTACGATGAGTTTAGTATCCGAGGCCATTGGGGTCTTCATTGGTCTAGATTCTTCTAACCCAAATTTCTTTAGCATACTTAGATTGACTAAAGAAAATACCATCGTCTATTTGTTTAATTTGGAGTCCCAAAAAGAAGTTAAGTTCTCCCATCATACTCATTTCAAACTCATCATGCATGATTTTGGCAAAGTCATCACACAATTCTTGACAAGTTGAGCCAAATATAATGTCATCAACATATATTTGCACGATTATGAGGTGAGAACCTTTCTTCTTTGTAAAGAGCGTGTTGTCTACCATCCCCATGGTATACTCATGTTTAACAAGAAACGCTTTAAATCTATCATACCAAGCTTTGGGTGCTTGTTTAAGACCATAAAGTGCCTTCTTAAGCTTGTAAACATGATCCGGTTTCTCAAAATCAATGAAGCCGGGAGGTTGAGCCACATATACCTCCTCATTGATCAAACCGTTAAGAAACACACTCTTTAAATCCATTTGTTAAAGCTTAAAGTCTAAGGCAAAAGCGTAGGCTAAAAGGATTCTAATAGATTCTAATCTTGCTACCGGTGCATATGTCTCATCATAATCAATCCCTTCTTGTTGATTATAGCCTTGAGCTACAAGTCTAGCTTTGTTACGAGACACAACACCATTCTCATCTAGCTTATTCCTATATACCCATTTGGTTCCTATAATGGTAGAACTTCTAGGTGGAGGATCAAGTTCCCAAACATCATTAGCAACGAATTGATTCAATTCTTCTTGCATCTCAATGACCCAACTCTCATCCTTCAAAGCTTCTTTAACATTCTATGGTTCAATCAAGGAGACGAAACAAAAGAAGTTGCTTTGGTTTTGGACTTGAGATCTTAGAGTCCTTTGATTTAAGTCACGAATGATATTATTGATAGTATGATCCTTAGAATCCTTAATGTTTACTTCCTTTTCAACACTAAGGTCTTCAACTCCTATTTTTCTAACCTCTTTGGCTTTAACTACTTCTACTTCATCCAAGTCATCATCAACCAGTGGTGGTGTCTTGGGTAAAGGAGGGGTTTCATCAAAAGTCACGTTAAGTGATTCTTCAATTACGCCCGAGGTTCTGTTGAGGACTATGTAGGCTTTGCTAGTTTGGGAATAACCTAAAAAGATACCTTCGTAAGACTTTTGGTCGAACTTGGTAAGGTAGTATTTGGTGTTGAGGATAAAGCACTTGCTTCCAAACACCCTAAAGTATTCCAATGAGGGTTTCTTACCTTTAAGAATCTCATAGGGGGTCTTTCCTAGGAAAGGTCGAATAAGAATTCGGTTGAGAATATAAGTCGATGTGTCCACGACATTGCACCAAAACTTTTGAGGCAAAGATTTATCGTTTAACATCGTCCTACTCATCTCTTGAATGATCCTATTCTTCCTTTCAACTACCCCATTTGATTGTGGAGTGCGAGGAGCCGAGAAGTTATGGATAATACCATGAGCTTCACAAAAGGCACCAAATTGCACTTCATTATCAAATTCCCTACCATGATTCGTCCTAATAGAGACAATTGGACATCCTCGTTGATTTTGAATTCTTCGACTAAATATTTCGAAAAGATCGAAAGCTTCATTCTTAGATGCCAAAAATCTAGTCCAAGTGAATCTAGAATAGTCGTCAACTATAACTAGGGCATAAAGGTTACCTCCATAACTCCGTATGGCGGAAGTTCCAAAGAGATCCATATGTAGGAGTTCTAAGCACCGAGAGGTTGAAACCAAATTCTTGGCTTTGTGACTTGAGTGAACTTGCTTTCCAACTTTGCAAGCGTCACAAAAGTGACTATAAAACTTCATCTTGGGGACGTATCTTACCAACTCCTTAGAGACTAAAGTTTGAATTAAACGCATATTAGCGAGACCTAATCTCTTATGCCAAGGAGTAGAACTATCATCTATAGTCACAAGACATATGTTGTCTTTTGACTTCTTATTGACCTTCATGATATAAAGCCCATGCTTTCTAACACCTTTTCCAATGACCTTTCCATCTTTTACGATTTCACTGTCATGTTCCGAAAAGATGACCTTACACTTATTGTCACAAATTTGACCTGTACTTAAAAGGTTAAACCATAAATTATCTAAGTGCTCAACATTTTCAATGGTCATGGAGTCAAGAGAAACCGTACCTTTGCCAATGTTATTACCACGTAGACTACTAGCGAATGTGACGTTACCTCCATCATATGCTTTGTAGCGCGAGAACAAACTTCGATTACCCGTCATGTGTTTAGAACAACCACTATCCTTAATCCACTCGTCGGGTTCCAAATAAATTCCAAAGCATATCTAGGTAACAACACACAGATCAAACATTTGGTCCCCAATATCTCATGGGTCCAAAATTGTTAGTTCCAAACATCCCCTGCATTTGGTTGGGATGCATGAATAGAGGAGGGGTTCCCCATGGGGAACAAAAGGGAGGAGGATAATAATTCATATAACCATTTTGTTGTTCATTATTTCTCCTAGGTGTATTTGATCTTGGTTTAGAGTTGTGGTCATTCCTTCTAGGTGTTGGAGTTTTACTTCTAGGTTGTGAATTGTTTTGACTATCTCTTCTAGGTGTTGTCGTTCTACTTCTAGGCATAGACTCATTCCGTACCCTTGGTGGAGTAGAAGATGGTCTTGATAAACTTCTATTTCCCATTAGAGGTCTACTCAAGGGATTATATAACTTATCAACGACATTGACGTCAAGTATGGGTAATTTGACCTTGTTAATAATAAGATGCTTTGGTTGTTCACCTAAATTTGACTTTTCAGAAAATTCAGGATTTTCAGCAAAAATTCTTTCTGGCCGGGGTTCCTTTTCTAGGGTGGCGGTTCCATAGTGATAAGGAACCGCCCCATACAATCTGGGACCGCGTACAGCAGACAGTTTTTCTGAAAATCTGACTTGTTTAGGTTCACTGGTTGATGCTTCATTTGAGTTAAAACCTACACCAAGTCTTTCCTTAGAATGAATTTGTTTGTTTAACATATCATCAAGAGAACTAGTACCTTTCATGAACTTTTCTAGTTTAATGGAGGTGCTCTTGAGATCTTCATTCTCTAATCTAAGTTTCTCACAACTTACGCAACCTAAATCAACTTCTTTATTTTTCTCAAACTTGGATAATTTTTCCCTAAGTTCATTGATCTCATTTTCAAGCTTTGTTTTGGTTGATTTTAAGGTTTTATTCTTTTCTATGAATTTAAGGCTAAGTTTATGTAAATTATCATATTGGCCTTCTAAATCAATATCATCTAAGGTGGAGCTATCATTGCTATAATATTCGGTTTCGGAATGTACCTCTTTAGAAGTGTGCGCCATAAGACATTTCTACTCTTTGGGGTTGTCATCAACATCTTCACCGCTATCGCTCCAAGAACCACTAATGAATGCCGTGTGATTCTTATCGCGTGAGCGCTTTGGACACTCACTAATGAAATGATTTGGATCACCACATCTAAAGCAATTCCTATCACCTTTTTCGTTCTTGACAAACCGGTTCTTTGAGAATGGTTTCTTGTCATTGTTGGGTTGCCTCACGTGTTGACCTCGTATTTTGAAGAACCTCTTGAAATCTCTCACCGCCAATGCATACTCCTCGTCGTCGCTATCCGAGGAACTATCATGATCGCTTTGTGCCTTCTTGGCTTTGAGTGCAAGAGACTTCCTTTCACTCTTGGTTTTCACCAATTCTGAGTCCTTCAAAATTATATCTCATGAACCTTCAAGTTGCCTATGAGTTCATCGAGTGATAAAGTTGAGAGATCTTTCGATTCTTTGATCGCCGTGACTTTTGCTCTCCACTTCGGATGTAAGGCCCTTAGAAACTTCCTAACATTGTTCTTGCTAGAAAAACCTTCATCAAGTGCTTTTAGACTAGTAATAATAGTGTTAAATCTAGTAAAAGCACTATCAATAGTTTCATCTTCTAAGATGAAAAATTGTTCATATTATTGGACAAGAAGATCGATTTTGCTTTCTTTGACTTGGCTATTACCTTGGTGGGTTACTAAAAGAGTGTTCCAAATATCTTTAGCGGTTTCACACATAAAAATCCTTTCATACTCTTTCTTAGGTAAAGCATTATAAATCACCATTTTAGCCTCATTATTTTTCGAAAGTTTCTTTTTAGTATCGTCATTAGCTTTGTAAAAAGTGACCAATTCCTTTGTTTTAGAAACTTCATTAAATTGATAAGGTAAAAAATCACCATTGGTAATAACATGCCAAAGATCTAAATCTTTTGATTTCACATAAGTCTCAAATCTATTTTTCCAATAACTAAAACTATCGGTTTCAAAAAGTGGTGGTCTTTGCATAGATTGCCCTTCTAGGTACTTGTTGGAATCCATAGATCTATTCAAGTTTTAAAATACAATATACTTTAAAAATACTTGAGCAACCCGCTCTGATACCAATTGTAGAAACTAGAAGGGGGGGGGGGGTGAATAGTTTCTTATATTTACTTGTTAAATGATGGTTTTCAAAAAATCCTTTTTCTCAAAAACTTAGACTTAAGGAAATATGTGAAATCTTCTTATGAACAATATGAACAATGATAGTGTAAATAAACTAATACTAACTAATGTATATGCACAAAGAATAAAGAATGTAAAGAGTTAATGGTAAAGAAAGATCAAACCGAACACCAAGGATTTATAGTGGTTCGGCAACGAAGCTCACTCCTCGTTCCTACTCCACTCCTCGAGTACTCCTTACTCGAGAGTTCACTACACAACAAGCTCCTTATGGTGGAGAAAACCGTACACGTTGCTTAACCAATTTCTGACTCTAAGCTAAAAGTCGAGCCCTAATCGTAGCTAGGACCAATCTACACAACTATACTTAGTACATACACAACTTCCAAATAGACACTACTACTTGGATCTTCACAACTATGACACAACAACAAATGTATAAGATTTGATCTTCAAAGGATCTTTGGTGGTGGACTCAACACTTTACAAGGATAGTGTTCTTCTCTTTGCACTTGAAGAGGAAGGGATGGATGAGATAGATTCACTTCTAAACAAGTAGTAATCAATCAAATGATCAAGGATTTGAGTGATTTAAGAATTATGTTTGAATCTGGAAATTTATGTGCAAAAGAGGTGAAGAGAAATTCTGAGAAAGGTCCACTGTTTATAGGACAAAGGGCCAACGGCTATATCTGCCCGCGGTTCCTTATCTCAACTGGTGGTGCCTTATCGATAAGGAACCGCCTAGGCACTAGGGAACCGCCAGAGTAGACTCCGCTCCCTTTTTGTCCTTTAGTGGTGGAGGTCTTATCTGATTATAAAATATCCTGAAAGAATATTCCAAATCAAAAAAGAATATGCCATTTTCAAATTCTCAAATATTTAATTTAATAAAACATTTTCTTAAAAAGAAAGTTTAATAAAAAACTTGTCACACTTAATAAAAGGTGAGTTTTAAGAAAAGATTAAATCACTTGATCACTTGATTAAGGTTAGTACTTGTTTATTTATACCTTAAGTGAAAATAGGTAAAATGAAAAATACTTGAACTCAAGAATTCTGATGAGATGGCATTTATACATGATCTCATCGTTCTTTTCGGGCTTTTAATGCATAAAAATGTCATAATATACCATATATATGCTTGTGTTTGTTTACTTGTGTATATTAGGTATGGATATCGTGAAAAAGACAAAAGATCACAAGTTACAAGGAAAAACGGACATGAGAAACGAAGCCGTACAAAGAACCGGGCCCTAATCATGGAAAATTCAACAAATACCCTTGAAGACTTGAAGACAAACAAGATTGATCCTCATTTATTGAAGAAATGACACTTAAAACCCTTGTATATTAATAATTACAAGTTTGGTCCCTTAAGTTTGTCAAAATTACACAAAAGGTCCTTCAACTATGGAGAAATGGCAAGTTTAGTCCCTCAACTATTCAACATTATCAATTATGGTCCCTCATCAAGCCAAAGATACATTGAAGACCTTTGAAGATCAAAAATGTCCAAGATCAGTCCTTCAAATATGCAAAAGTTCCAAAATTAACCCTTGATACACCTTTTGGAAAGTTTTGTCGAAAAAATGACAAGTTGTTAAAAGTTGTTACAAAGGATTTGGACGCTGATGGATTTTTAAGCACAAAAGACAAGAGAAAGAAAGAAAAAGGACCAAGGTTGCCAATTTTATAAGTTTAAATCCCTAAACACGCGCCAAACACCTTTCTCCCTAAGAAAACGGATCAAACATGTCACTATTCTCACGTATGAACCCAGTTTTAACTTTTTACCAACAAGGGGGGTTTTTACAATTACCTACACCAAAACATAATTAACCTTCACACGAATCTATCCCATGCCTAAACTCACACTCCCACTCACCCAAAGGACCCCACCATTCAAACCGTTTCACCCATCACATGAGTACTTGCCCTCCAAGTCATGCCACGTGTCAAGATCAACAGCTAAGGATCAATGCTTCATTCCAAAGCTAAAATGAACGTTTGGGATCACTTTGGACAACTCATCAACAACAAACGCACTCAAGGACTCAAGGGCATTTTAGAGAAATCACATCTAGGGTTTATGAATAGTGTAGCCAGGCATTTTCCTATAAAAGGAGACCTCAACATGTGAGAGTCCCTTTGTTCCAGATTTTAGCTTCTAAATCTTTGTAATTCCTTTTTATGAAATAAAGTTTGAATTTCTTAAAATTTTGAGTTCTAATCTGTTATTTATAAAAGTTTGGTGTTTGATAAGCTAAAATCTAAGTTCCATTATCTTATTTGAAGGTTTTTGAGGCAAGGTTTTAAGTGATAAAGCTTGTGCATCAAAAATCAGAAAGTTGGCATTATTTTGATCTCACTTTGTGGTTTGTTCTTCTTAGCAGCTTGGAAGCTGGTACTTGTTCTGCTAGTACCTAAGCTCAAACAATCCAGGGCCTGGATGTAGGTCTTGGAGGTTTGCATCCTTCTCCCTTTTCATTTTCTCTTTTATTTTTCTGAATTTGGTGATTATTGTATGTTTATGCTTGAATCTGTGTTATTGTTGTTGATTATTGTTGATTTGGTTTGGTTTGATGTTATTGAGGTGTTAGTGATCTGATTTGTGGGTTGAATCTTCATAAGCCTTTGAAAATTTGTGGAATCAAGTTTTAAAAGGGTGTTTGGGATTACTGCATAAGTTAGGATTGTGGTTTGCTAAGTGGTTGTTTGTTTTATGTAAGAGTTGGTATCTGTTGTTTGGGTGTATTTGTTCATCTGTTTGCAGGTTTGAGGGTTTTGAACACATAGATTCTTGATTTGGCTATAAAATCTTAAATACTTGGTAAAATTGGCTAGGATTTTGAGGACACCTAGATAAGCATAGGCTAGGGCTAACAAGTGCTAAATCATAGTTAATCACACCAAGGAAGAAGGATTTGAGGCTTGAAATTGGATCAAGTGTCAAGTATATCAGCAAACTTGTTTCTGCATATGTTCATTGTTCATCAGTAACTTCTAGTGCTTTGATCTTGTTATTTACTTTGATTCAGTGTTTGATTCTTGTTGCTTTGTGTTTATTCTTAGTTTATATAGCTTGTGTATGCATCCTGTTAAGTTTGGTTGGCTTATTGTGACTAAATCTGCTTATTAAGTGCTTAACTGCTTATTTCAATACCTGGTGCATATCTGGTAACTGTTTGGCTTATTGTGGCTTATTGTGTGAACCAATTTGTGATTTTCTTGTTGCTATTGACTCCTTGTGATTCACTGATCACAAGGGTGCCTTTGTTTCCAATTGTATCAAACCAGAACTCTCAAATAAGCTTGGTCAAATAGTCAAAGCAGTGGGAACTCCTTTCCCCTGCTGGTTACCACTGATAGTGTAAAACTGGTGTCAGCTTATCAATAAGCTATAATAGCTTATTCCAACCTGCAACAACTTTGTTTTTGTAATAGGTGCTCATATTTTGACCCATTTGTTCATACTGGAGCATTTGGATGGTTGACTTTAGGGTTTGACTAGAAAACCAACTCCTTTGACTTTTACATAAGTTCATTTGTGCTTATTCTGGCTTATTGGTTGTGCTTATTGGATTTTTGTTGATTGATTTTGCTTATTGATTCCATTTGAAAGCTTTTGCAAGTTGAATCAAGTTCTGAGGTTCATTATTTCTGAAACCCGACTATTTTGTCGTTTTGTGAAATAATACATTGCTTATTTCTGGCTTATTTAGTGAGCTTTTTCAAAAATTCTTTTTACAGATCTCATAAGCATCCCAAAAGAAGGTTGTGTGTCAAATTAGAGCTTATGGCATTAGCTTATGGCTTAATAGGATGAAAAGCCCAATAAGAATAAGCTTTGTGTTCAATAAGCTGTGATAAGCTCATTTTCAGCTTTTGGGCCTTTAGAATTTTGTTCTTAGAATTGAAATTTGAGTCAGATAGGGCTTTTCCAAGTCAATTGGGCCAAGTTTGACTTTTTGGGCCCAAAAGCCCATTTGTGTTGACTGATTTTGGATTTGGCCCATTTGAGGGTCCATTAGGGGTATTTTGGTAATTTTACTTTGATTTTCTGATTATTTAGGTTAAAATAAACTAGTTTGCAAGTTTTTAGAATTTTTTATAATTTTTGGATTTTTAATATTATTTTAATATTATTTTATTATTATTTTTGAAATTACACATTTTCCAACTTTTTTCATTTTTATTAGGTTAATTACATTAAAATAGGAATTTATCAACTTTTAGAATAATTTTATCTTTTCTAGATTAATTTTTATAATTATTTTAAGTTTTAATAGTTTTTAAATCATTTTAAATAGTTTTTATTAGTTTAAAAATTTCTAAAAATAGTTTTAAATCTTTTTAGGCCATTTTAGAGGATTACCAATTGAAAAATCTTTATTTGGGCTTTTTGATAATTTATTTGATTTTTAGGGCTTTAATTAGCATTTAAAAATTGAATATTTAATTATTTAAAAGGTTTGAAAAAGTTTTGATCATTGGTAAACTCTTAGTTTATTATTTTTTATTTTTGGTGATTTTTTGGTAATTTTTAGAATTTATTTTTATTTTTGTGGTTTTTAAGGTTCTACGTTTAACTTTCTAGTAGTGATTTTTTGTTAATTTTTATTTTTACGTCTTCGTCATTTTCTTTTCTCATCCCCTTCTAAACCAAATATTAGTCAAAAATCTTGAACATCTTACTCACACACATATACCTCCTTGGGAAACGAACTTTCATTTCATTAAGGGTCATTAACACTTGATTTTTCCTAAAGTCATTTGTTCAATACTTACCGCTTTTACGCCTTCCTAAACAAGAGGTGTAATTTACCACAATCATTTTTGGCGCCGCTGTCGGCGAGGTGTGTCGTGATTAATTTGCATTGTTGTTTTTAATATTAACCAAAATAGTATTTGTATTAGTAGAACTCTACTAATACGTATTATCGGTTTTCTTGGTTTTTCTTGTACAAATATTATTACTATATTGTATTAAGTATCACAATAAATTCATAATATCTCCAAAAGTGTGAAAACACAACCTTAATTGGGATTTCATCACTCAATTATTGTATTCGAATCTCAAACAAAAAGAAAAAGGCAAAAATAGATAAATACTTTCGTGAAGCTCGATTTTGAAAGATACAAACTATAAGGTGGGTATAAGGCGGGTATTATAAAATATACCCTAAGGAAAAAGGCTCTTAAGTGCTTCGCGCCGCCTCGTTTCCCCGCATGCTTGTGAGTATTTTGAGATTGAAGGCTAATCGAGGGTTTTGCCGCCCAAAGTATTATTACGTATACTATATTTGCTTGGTTTCTTTGTGATTAAACCCTCTTGAACAATTTGGTTTTCACCAAAGTTCTAAAGTCATTCGAAGGCGTTCACTCCACGTGATCGTTTTCATTCCTTTGAGGCTTCTTTAATCAAGAGTTTGATTCGAGGAGAGATTTTGTAGATTGTTGTCTACGAAGATACACCAAAATCCAAAAAAGTTAAATATCATCAAAAACACAAAAAAATTGAAAATTCACAAAAGACCCAAAAAGAATCTTCTTTGCTCACCTCCCATTCTTCGTGAAGTTTATGATCACTCGTAATCAAGCAAAAAGAGCTCGTAAACGACTTCAAAAGCAAGCCAATCAAGAGACGTTGATTGTTGAAGAACCTCCAATTGTTGAACCTATTTAGAACAAGAAGTCGTCATGGCTAATCGTACTATGATGGAGTTGCTACAAGCACCCACCGAGGGTTTTGGAGAGGCTATTGTGATTCCCGCCATCCTTGCGGAGAATTTCGAAATTAAGACGGGTTTAATGTCGATGTTGCAAGCAAATAAGTTTAGAGGTCATGAGAAAGACAACCCGCATTACCATATTAGGAATTTTAACCGTCTCACTGCCACTAGCAAGTTTAAGGATGTTCCACATGACGCCATTAAGATGATGTTGTTTCCATACTCGTTGGATGGACCCGCAAAAATTTGGCTCGAGAAAGAACCGCCAAATTCGATTTTGACATGGGCCGATCTCGTTTCTAAGTTTGTGAACAAATTTTTTCCACCATCTAAAACAACACACTTGAAAAATGAGATTTCACGATTTGTGCAAAGAAATAATGAAAGTTTCTCAATGGCATGGGAACGCTTTAAAGAGATGTTACATGAATGTCCACACCATGATTTTACGGAATTGCATCAAGTGGATACTTTTTATAATGGGCTTAATGATCATGAACGAGATTATTTGAATGCCGCCGCGGGTGGTAATTTTTTGTGCAAGACGACAAATGAGGCTTTACAAATCATTGAAAATAGATCTAAGGTTTATAACCCTCGTAACACACCGAGTGTTGCCAATATGGGTTCGTCATCTTCGTCACAATCGTCTCGTAGCATTAACGCCTTACATGATGAAGCTAATGAGGAAAATCGGTTTTTTGATAGATTTGCTAATCTAATGTCCCATTGGAAGGCTCAAGAAGCTTCCAATTCCGCTTCGGTTAAAGCGGTTGCTAAGAGTTGTTTATCTTGTGGAGGAGCTCATGATCTTTCTGAGTGCATTACCGCGGATGGTAACACTTCGAGTGCTTATGTAGCAACGGGAACTTACAACCAAAACGGTCAAGGTTCCCGCCAAAATCAAGCTCCACCAAATCAAAATGTTAACAATTATCGAAACAACAACCAAGGTAATTACCAAGGCAATTCACGCAACTACAACAAAGGGAATTATCAAAATGGGAATGGACAAATTTCTAATCAAAATCAAAACCGTGATTTTCAAAACACTACACAAGGTTTTCAAAATGCTCACACTAAAAATTTGCAAGGAGAATTTTTGGATTATGCTAAAGCAAATGATGCTAAATTTGATAACATGCAACGTGAGATGATTAGCTTAAGATCCGAGTTGAAAAACAAGCTAAAAAATGAACTTGCTAATGAACTTAAAACTCATGCAAACAAAATGGAAGGAAATGTCCAACGTCTTCAACAAAATCAACAAAAGATGGAATTAGGACAACATGAGATTAAGCAAGAGTTATTAAAAGCGGATGCTAGGCAATCAAAATTTGAGGACCGAATGGCTAAGATATTTGAAGCAATCATGTGTAAACCCTCTTCCTCGGGTGGTCTTCCTAGTGATACCATTGCAAACCCGAAGGGAGAAATGAAGGTTATTACTACACGAAGTGGTAAAACTTTCAAGGAACCAATCTCTCGTCCAAGTACTTCTACGGAGAAGGAAATCGAGAAAGAACCCGAGGTGATGGTCGAAAAGGAGCACATTACAATCCCACGAAGTACCGCTCAAACCACACCTACGGTTGAACCAATACCAATTGTGGAACCCGAGTTTCCAAGGCCGTTGCCTAATGTCCAACCCACACCACCTTTACCCTACCCTTCGAGACGTAACAAAGAAAAAGCACAAGAACGGAACAATTATCAATTTGAGCTATTTATGAAAATGTTTCGTGATATGCATTTTAACATAAGTTTTGCCGACGCTCTTATCATGATGCCTCGATTCGACGCAAACTTCAAAAGTATGCTAAACAACAAAGAGAAGTTACAACAATCGTCTAGTTGTTCATCGTTTTTTCTTAGCCGCATACCACAAAAAGTCGGTGATCTCGGTAAATTTTTGATTCCGTGTGCCATTCAAGATATGGAGGAATGCTACGCCTTGGCCGATCTTGGTGCTAGTATTAATTTAATGCCTCTTGAGATTTTCAAAACGCTTTCGCTTCCGGCTCTTACTCCTTCGAACATGTCTATCGAGATGGTCGATCATTCTACGATTTTAGCATGTGGAGTAGCCGAGGACGTTTTCGTTAAAGTCGGAAAGTTTTACTATCCCGTTGACTTTATCGTTGTAGACATACCTATCGATCGAAAAGTTCCTCTCATTTTGGGTCGTTCATTTTTGGATACATCAAGAGCACTTATCGATGTTCATGCTCGAAAAATCACCCTTCGTTTCAATGAAGAAGAACTTGTCATCAATGCAACACAAAACTCCAATCTTTCTCATGTCTATTCTATTGCAACTTTAAACCATGGTCATTCAACCAATGTCGTTTGCAAAGAATTTTCACCAAGAGTTTTAGGAAATGTCGCCAAAAACAATTTACCATTTCCTCCGCCGGTGGAGGTTATGAGTGTAAAGCCTACAAAGAGGAAACCGTCAATACTTGAATCGAAAAATCCTTCACCTCACCTCGAACATTCATTCTTGAAAAGTGTTGATAAGTTGCCGGTTTCTACGGAATATCTTTCGGATGATGAATATGTAGACCCCGATGGGGAGGTTTTCTTCGTCGATAAACGTTTTGAGAACTTGCCACCACCGAAACCAAAACGATTTACAAATGTGAGAATTTTTAGTGTAACTAACATGGTCTTAGAAACACCGAATATTTTCGACATAATCAAAAAGGGTTTTCATAAGGAGAGTTCAAAAGATAAAAAAGGAAAAGATTTTAAATGTGATTTAATTGATTTTTCTACAAATCTAACTCCGTCATCACCACGCGTTTTGAGTGCTACAAGCTCGCCTACTCCTTTTGACGATGCTTTGTGTGGTTTTAGTATGGGGTAAGCCCCTTATGTTCCCTCATCCTTGTCCACCGAGGACGAGATATTCGATCCCGAAATTTCATGTAAAGGGAAATCTCGGTCTTCCACCGATGCAATAAATGGAAACTATATCTATTTGCTTGGTGCGAGTCTACCTCGAGTAGCTCAAAAGTTTGACTTACCAATTGTCCCACCCTTCTACTTCTCATCTCTTTTCTTCAAACTCTTTGAGTTTATGACACATGTTGAAGTGGCGTTAATTTGTTTTTCTAATGAAAACGAGAACGCCATCTTCGATCCCGGTATTTTGCATCATCAAAGGACTTAGTCCTTAATACCGGTTGCTTTTTGGGCCTTGTTTATCATGTAAGCCCCATCAAAAATTGACCATACCATGTTTTTACCTAAATGTTCACATTTTGAGGGGATCGAGTCGAGCTCATGACTCGGTAATCAAAAACGAGATGCCTCGTGGGGGAGATCCCATGCTTATCCTTTATGCTTACTATTCACTAATAAGGGGACTTGTACCCTTTCAACTCGTTGTCTCGTGGTTGTTTGTGATTGTGTTATCTAGATCATCATTATCTACGATTGAAGACTCTCGTGTTCGTTTACGTGAGCCTCCATCGTTCGTTTGAAGAAGTTTTTCACGATTCCATGACATATCCTTTATTGTTCTAACAATTATCTTTTAGCATACCTAATAAACGGCTTTAGATATATTGTTGATCACCCTTTCCATGCTAGATCCTAAGCATTCGACTCTTCGTCTCTAGTATGGGGGTGCTCCACCTTTAGACTCGAAACATTGAGGACAATGTTTACTTTTAGTATGGGGGGTGAATAGGTACTTGCTTTGCTACGCCCTCACGCTTTCCAACTTTCAATGTTTTGTTTTGCTAATAAGGCTAAAAATGGCCAAATTTTAAATTTTTTTTTTCTTAGTTTTCATAAGTGTTTTTAAGACACGAATGTATATTTTCCGATGGGTAGAATAAGAGTTAATTTTTGACTTGATGGGCATTTGGAGCCATTTGTATTCCTTAACCCGCTCAATTCAAGTTTTGCTAGACTTTTATATAGGGAGCTTTAAAACGCGAAAGTCTTAATTCATACGGGTTAAGAACAAGAACTTTTTGCAAGTTCCTATAATTGATTCTAGAAAGTCACTTATCAAGAGAACTATAAAACACATTCTCTAAACTTGAAAAAGTCCAAGAAAGTGCAAGATCCTATAGGTGGCTTGAAAACCCAAAACTTTGATTTGATATAGTCTTAATAAAAGCTAATCCAAATTTGGCTTAATTTTGACTTGCATGGCTAAGTATTCACGAGTCTCTTTAATTAGAGGTCTTTATATAGTGAAGAACGAGAAATGATAGAGTTAGACAAGTGATCATGCTAAACGTAGAACATGAAAGTGTTCTTTCAAAAACTCATATGTTTTTAATTGTGGCTTTTTCTTCCCATAAGATCAATGCGTTAGGAATAAATCATAATTGCAATAAGTAAGGTCGTACGATTTGAAAGGTTACTTAGCCTCTAGCGCAAGATCGTTTAAAAGTTGCTCGGGGTTGAATAGAGTTCATAGCCAAGGCATAACTTATTGAAGCGGGACGCGAAGATTGGCGATTATCCAAAAAGGCCCTAACAAGGCATGAGGAGCTCTATTTTTGCTAAAGATCCAAAGATGATGTGAAGTATCATTATTCCTAAATCAATATGAAGGATCGAGACACACGACGAGAAGCAATTACTCCCCTAAAGATCATGGAGAAAGTCTATCCAAAAAGACCCTAACAAGGTATGAGGATAAATATATCCAAGTCCGAAAAGGAGGCGGATCGTTGTATATCAAAATCCAAAGTAAAGATTGAAGAAAAATGATGAAGTCGTGGTCCAATATGAAGAATCTCTCAAAAACGTCAAGTGAAGAAATTCCAAATATATGAAGAGAAGACCATAATTTCAAGAACGTCTTCCCAAGATTTGAAGTATGAAGTACATGCCAAATATCGGTCCGAGAAAGGTCTCAAATCGTGAAACGAGTTATGCCAAGATATGAACTTAAGGAGATACACGAGAAGCCGTTTTAAAAGATTTTTTCCTTCGGCTAACTATTGATCAAATCGTGCTACTTTGCTTTCGGACTAATAACTACTCAAATAAGTCAATATGAATCACTTGTGATCCATGACAAATAGATAAAAAATGCTAGTAACCCATTTCTTTTATAATAACTAGGATTGCGGGGAGAAAAAGTATTACACAATTTGGACGTATGAGTAGTGTTAGCATTGTGACTTGTACCAACAATGATCTCGTTTTTGCACTTAGCATGGAATGTATGACAATCAAGAATGACGAAGTTTACTCTAAGGGACATTTACTTGTTCCTATTCTTTGACCTTAAAAGTCACTTTTTGTGATGAAAATCATATGTTATGTCTTTACACATCATCGTAGTATGTTGCAAGTCTTTTACTTTTCAATAAAGGTTAATAAAATTGAACTTTGGTGATGCTTAGATACTTTATTCTAGCATTGCGTGAGGGCACGGCAATGGCTTAGTATGGGGGAGTGATGAGATGGCATTTATACATGATCTCATCGTTCTTTTCGGGCTTTTAATGCATAAAAATGTCATAATATACCATATATATGCTTGTGTTTGTTTACTTGTGTATTTTAGGTATGGATATCGTGAAAAAGACAAAAGATCACAAGTTACAAGGAAAAACGGACACGAGAAACGAAGCCGTACAAAGAACCGGGCCCTAATCATGGAAAATTCAACAAATACCCTTGAAGACTTGAAGACAAACAAGATTGATCCTCATTTATTGAAGAAATGACACTTTAAACCCTTGTATATTAATAATTACAAGTTTGGTCCCTTAAGTTTGTCAAAATTACACAAAAGGTCCTTCAACTATGGAGAAATGGCAAGTTTAGTCCCTCAACTATTCAACATTGTCAATTATGGTCCCTCATCAAGCCAAAGATACATTGAAGACCTTTGAAGATCAAAAATGTCCAAGATCAGTCCTTCAAATATGCAAAAGTTCCAAAATTAACCCTTGATACACCTTTTGGAAAGTTTTGTGCAAAAAATGACAAGTTGTTAAAAGTTGTTACAAAGGATTTGGACGCTGATGGATTTTTAAGCACAAAAGACAAGAGAAAGAAAGAAAAAGGACCAAGGTTGCCAATTTTATAAGTTTAAATCCCTAAACACGCGCCAAACACCTTTCTCCCTAAGAAAACGGATCAAACGTGTCACTATTCACACGTATGAACCTAGTTTTAACTTTTTACCAACAAGGGGTTTTTTACAATTACCTACACCAAAACATAATTAACCTTCACACGAATCTATCCCATGCCTAAACTCACACTCCCACTCACCCAAAGGACCCCACCATTCAAACCGTTTCACCCATCACATGAGTACTTGCCCTCCAAGTCATGCCACGTGTCAAGATCAACAGCTAAGGATCAATGCTTCATTCCAAAGCTAAAATGAACGTTTGGGATCACTTTGGACAGCTCATCAACAACAAACACACTCAAGGACTTAAGGGCATTTTAGAGAAATCACATCTAGGGTTTATGAATAGTGTAGCCAGGCATTTGCCTATAAAAGGAGACTTCAACATGTGAGAGTCCATTTGTTCCAGATTTTAGCTTTTAAATCTTTGTAATTCCTTTTTATGAAATAAAGTTTGAATTTCTTAAAATTTTGAGTTCTAATCTATTATTTATAAAAGTTTGGTGTTTGATAAGCTAAAATCTGAGTTCCATTATCTTATTTGAAGGTTTTTGAGGCAAGGTTTTAAGTGATAAAGCTTGTGCATCAAAAATCAGAAAGTTGGCATTATTTTGATCTCACTTTATGGTTTGTTCTTCTTAGCAGCTTGGAAGCTGGTACTTGTTTTGCTAGTACCTAAGCTCAAACAATCCAGGGCCTGGATGTAGGTCTTGGAGGTTTGCATCATTCTCCCTTTTCATTTTCTCTTTTATTTTTTCTGAATTTGGTGATTATTGCATGTTTATGCTTGAATCTGTGTTATTGTTGTTGATTATTGTTGATTTGGTTTGGTTTGATGTTATTGAGGTGTTAGTGATCTGATTTGTGGGTTGAATCTTCATAAGCCTTTGAAAATTTGTGGAATCAAGTTTTAAAAGGGTGTTTGGGATTACTGCATAAGTTAGGATTGTGGTTTGCTAAGTGGTTGTTTGTTGTATGCAAGAGTTGGTATCTGTTGTTTGGGTGTATTGGTTCATCTGTTTGCAGGTTTGAGGGTTTTGAACACATAGATTCTTGATTTGGCTATAAAATCTTAAATACTTGGTAAAATTGGCTAGGATTTTGAGGACACCTAGATCTAAGCATAGGCTAGGGCTAACAAGTGCTAAATCATAGTTAATCACACCAGGGAAGAAGGATTTGAGGCTTGAAATTGGATCAAGTGTCAAGTATATCAGCAAACTTGTTTCTACATATGTTCATTGTTCATCAGTAACTTCTAGTGCTTTGATCTTGTTATTTACTTTGATTTAGTGTTTGATTCTTGTTGCTTTGTTTTTATTCTTAGTTTATATAGCTTGTGTATGCATCCTGTTAAGTTTGGTTGGCTTATTGTGACTAAATCTGCTTATTAAGTGCTTAACTGCTTATTCCAATACATGGTGCATATCTGGTAACTGTTTGGCTTATTATGGCTTATTGTGTGAACCAATTTGTGATTTTCTTGTTGCTATTGACTCCTTGTGATTCACTGATCACAAGGGTGCCTTTGTTTCCAATTGAATCAAACGAGAACTCTCAAATAAGCTTGGTCAAATAGTCAAAGCAGTGGGAACTCCTTTCCCCTGCTGGTTACCACTGATAGTGTAAAACTGGTGTCAGCTTATCAATAAGCTATAATAGCTTATTCCAACCTGCAACAACTTTGTTTTTGTAATAGGTGCTCATATTTTGACCCATTTGTTCATACTGGAGCATTTGGATGGTTGACTTTAGGGTTTGACTAGAAAACCAACTCCTTTGACTTTTACATAAGTTCATTTGTGCTTATTCTGGCTTATTGGTTGTGCTTATTGGATTTTTGTTGATTGATTTTGCTTATTGAGTCCATTTGAAAGCTTTTGCAAGTTGAATCAAGTTCTGAGGTGCATTATTTCTCAAACCCGACTATTTTGTCGTTTTGTGAAATAATACATTGCTTATTTCTGGCTTATTTAGTGAGCTTTTTCAAAAATTCTTTTTACGGATCTCACAAGCATCCCAAAAGAAGGTTGTGTGTCAAATTAGAGCTTATGGCATTAGCTTATGGCTTAATAGGCTGAAAAGCCTAATAAGAATAAGCTTTGTGTTCAATAAGCTGTGATAAGCTAATTTTCAGCTTTTGGGCCTTTAGAGTTTTGTTCTTAGAATTGAATTTTGAGTCAGATAGGGCTTTTCCAAGTCAATTGGGCCAAGTTTAACTTTTTGGGCCCAAAAGCCCATTTGTGTTGACTGATTTTGGATTTGGCCCATTTGAGGGTCCATTAGGGGTATTTTGGTAATTTTACTTTGATTTTCTGATTATTTAGGTTAAAATAAACTAGTTTGCAAGTTTTTAGAATTTTTTATAATTTTTGGATTTTTAATATTATTTTAATATTATTTTAATATTATTTTATTATTATTTTTGAAATTACACATTTTCCAACTTTTTACATTTTTCTTAGGTTAATTACATTAAAATAGGAATTTAGAAACTTTTAGAATAATTTTATCTCTTCTAGATTAATTTTTATAATTATTTTAAGTTTTAATAGTTTTTAAATCATTTTAAATAGTTTTTATTAGTTTAAAAATTTCTAAAAATAGTTTTTAATCTTTTTAGGCCATTTTAGAGGATTACCAATTGAAAAATCTTTATTTGGGCTTTTTGATAATTTATTTGATTTTTAGGGCTTTAATTAGCATTTAAAAATTGAATATTTAATTATTTAAAAGGTTTGAAAAAGTTTTGATCATTGGTAAACTCTTAGTTTATTATTTTTGATTTTTGGTGAATTTTTGGTAATTTTTAGAATTTATTTTTATTTTTTTGGTTTTTAAGGTTCTACGTTTTAACTTTCTAGTAGTGATTTTTTGTTAATTTTTATTTTTACGTCTTCGTCATTTTCTTTTCTCATCCCCTTCTAAACCAAATATTAATCACAAATCTTGAACATATTAGTCACACACATATACCTCCTTGGGAAACGAACTTTCATTTCATTAAGGGTCATTAACACTTGATTTTTCCTAAAGTCATTTGTTCAATACTTACCGCTTTTACGCCTTCCTAAACAAGAGGTGTAATTTACCACAATCAAATTCGTTTTTCGTTGTTTTCGTAAATGCTTGTTTTTACATATTGTCGTAATCAAAACTAAGCGAGACCGAAAAATGCAAGTAACGTTTTTAGGCATTACTGCATTAACAATCTCCCCCTTTTTGATTCCGACAATACATAAACTCAATCACACAAAAACAAGATTTTCGAAGACGAGTTTATTCATTTCTCCCCCGTTGTCGAAGCAAAAAGGTTGCATAAGTCGGTGTTGAAGAGACGGACATTGCAAAGACTCCCCCTTGGTGCTTACTCCCCCTTGCTTGGGGCACCGAGGAATCGAGATATGGTGACAAGCTACATATAAGGGTTAGTTGAACAAACGAGACAACCAACAAGAGATAGCTATAGGTCACAAACAAAATAAAAAGAAATAAAAAGAGAAGAAAACACAAATACTAAGATCCAAGTGAAGTCATATAAAATAAAAAGAATCATACAAAGATGTATGAAAGAGGAAACAAGCCAAAAGCATAAATCTAATCCTAGTCAATCAAGAATTCTAAGATTTGCTTGAATAAGGTGTCTTGTGGATAAGCAACCAATGCTTATATGAAAGACAAGGTAGTGGCAGAAGGTGGTGGTGGTGGCTTGGTGGAGATCTCATAATTAAAGTGAAGAGGAGGCTTGATTAAGAGACTCTTGATGTAGCTCAACTCCTCATAGATGTGTGCCATAGGAAGATGTTGATATTGACAACAATGACAATATGTCCCATGGTGCATGACATTATCATGAGAAGGAGGAAGAACACTAAAGGGTGATGGTGGAAGAAAAGATGTTCCACAATCAACATTCTTGGTAGGAGAAATGTGATTAAGAGTGTTCTTGGGTGAATTTGGATTGAAAGTGTTCTTGGGTGAGTTGGGATTGAAAGCAATTGGGGAAAATGGAGGAGAATCAAGGCTTTCATTAGGAGAATAAGACATTTTGGGATGTGAAATATGGAAAAATGCTTATGGTTAAATAGGGAAGGCTCAAGGTATTTTTAGGGTGGTCAAAGGGTTGAAACAAAGATTCCAAAAGTGTTGGAACAAATTTGGAATTTCAGTAATACCCGAAAAAGGAAGCACTGTACGCGGTTCCTTATTGCTTCTAGCGGTTCCTTATAGATAAGGGACCGCAGTTCATATATGGAACCGCCTACAGAGGCTGTGTTTTGGTGGTGAAGGAAGATTTTTCAGCAAATCTTATTTTTCTAGTCTAACTTATCATAGGGATATGCTTAAAAGCAAAGATAGACAAAGAGAACAAATACTAACTCACCAAATAGGGATTTGACCAAAATACATGGATTTTAAAATAAAATCGATGTTGGAGGTGTGTAAGACAAGACCTTAAGTCATGACACAATGATCCTCCATGATTCTATCTTGTTCTTGCTATGTTTGAGAGAATCATACATATTAATTATGTAAGCTCGAGATTAATAGCAAGAATCAAAGAAAAACGTTTTTAGATTGAATTAAAAATTTTCTTGACCATCTGTTGACCATTTTCGAAAGAGACTTTGAGGATTTGAAAAGGAGAAGAGAAGATTTTCAAGAAGAGTTTAGGAGACTCAATGACTCAAAGTGATAAAAGACTCAAAAGAAAATAAGAGACTCTATAAAAGGAAAGCAATTAAGGAATATGTTCCATTAATCCTAGACCTAGACGCAAGTAATTAAAAGGTTCCCTCTTAAGTGGCTTAGTGAAGATGTCGGCTAAGTTATACTCGGAGGGTACCTTCTCAATTGAAATGTTCCCCTTTTGAACATTATCCCTAAGGAAATGGTGGCGAATTTCTATGTGCTTGGTTCGCGAATATTGCACGGGATTCTTGCTTAGGTCTATAGCACCTTTATTGTCACACATGATGGGAACATCATCAAGAGAAATCCCGTAATCAATAAGCGCTTACGTCATCCATAGAGCTTGTTGGCATGCTTTTCTGGCACTCACATACTCGGCTTCCGTGGTGGATATCGCAAGAGCGGTTTGTTTCTTGGAGAACCAAGAAGTTAAACAACAACCCATGAAGGTACAAACACCACTAGTGCTTTTCCGGTCCACATAGTCACTCGCATGATCCGAGTCTGCGTAGACAATGGTTTCTACGCCGGTCCCTTAGGATACCATAATCCTAAATGTATAGTGCCCTTAATGTATCGGAAGATACGCTTAACCGCTTCAAGATGAGAGGTTTTGGGAGCCTCTTGGAAGCGAGCACAAAGGCAAACGCTAAACATGATATTCGGTCGACTTGCCGTTAGGTACAACAAACTACCAATCATACCTCTATATTTGGTGTTGTCTACCGACTCACAATCATCATCTACGGTGAGTTTAGTATCCGAGGCCATTGGGGTCTTCATTGGTCTAGATTCTTCTAATCCAAATTTCTTTAGCATTTGTTTAGCATACTTAGATTGACTAAAGAAAATACCATCGTCCATTTGTTTAATTTGGAGTCCCAAAAAGAAGTTAAGTTCTCCCATCATACTCATTTCAAACTCATCATGCATGATTTTGGCAAAGTCATCACACAATTCTTGACAAGTTGAGCCAAATATAATGTCATCAACATATATTTGCACGATTATGAGGTGAGAACCTTTCTTCTTTGTAAAGAGCGTGTTGTCTACCATCCCCATGGTATACTCATGTTTACCAAGAAACACTTTAAGTCTATCATACCAAGCTTTGAGTGCTTGTTTAAGACCATAAAGTGCCTTCTTAAGCTTGTAAACATGATTCGGTTTCTCAAAATCAATGAAGCCGGGAGGTTGAGCCACATATACCTCCTCATTGATCAAACCGTTAAGAACCGCACTCTTTACATCCATTTGTTGAAGCTTAAAGTCTAAGGCATAAGCGTAGGCTAAAAGGATTCTAATGGATTCTAATCTTGCTACCGGTGCATATGTCTCGTCATAATCAATCCCTTCTTGTTGATTATAGCCTTGAGCTACAAGTCTAGCTTTGTTACGAGACACAAGACCATTCTCATCTAGCTTATTCCTATATACCCATTTGGTTCCTATAATGGTAGAACTCTAGGTAGAGGAACAAGTTCCCAAACATCATTAGCAACGAATTGATTCAATTCTTCTTGCATCGCAATGACCCAACTCTCATCCTTCAAAACTTCTTTAACATTCTTTGGTTCAATCAAGGAGACGAAACAAAAGAAGTTGCTTTGGTTTTGGACTTGAGATCTTAGGGTCCTTTGATTTAAGTCACCATTGATATTATTGAGAGTATGATCCTTAGAATCTTAATGTTTACTTCCTTTTCAACACTAAGGTCTTCAACTCCTATTTTTCTAACCTCTTTGGCTTTAACTACTTCTACTTCATCCAAGTCATCATCAACTAGTGGTGGTGTCTTGGGTAAAGGAGGGGTTTCATCAAAAGTTACGTTAAGTGATTCTTCAATTATGCATGAGGTTCTATTGAGGACTAGGTAGTATTTGGTGTTTAGGATAAAGCACTTGCTTCCAAACACCCTAAAGTATTCTAATGAGGGTTTCTTACCTTTAAGAATCTCATAGGGGGTCTTTCCTAGGAAGGGTCGAATAAGAATTCGGTTGAGGATATAAGTCGATGTGTCCATGGCATTACACCAAAACTTTTGAGGCATAGATTGCTCGTTTAACATCGTCCTACTCATCTCTTGGATGGTCCTATTCTTCCTTTCAACTACCCAATTTGATTGTGAAGTGCGAGGAGCCGAGAAGTTATGGGTAATACCATGAGCTTCACAAAAGGAACCAAATTGCACTTCATTATCAAATTCCCTACCATGATCCGTCCTAATAGAGACAATTGGACATCCTAGTTGATTTTGAATTCTTCGACTAAATATTTCGAAAAGATCGAAAGCTTCATTCTTAG
The DNA here is from genome assembly GCA_025667525.1 of Glebionis coronaria. Taxonomy (NCBI): domain Eukaryota; kingdom Viridiplantae; phylum Streptophyta; class Magnoliopsida; order Asterales; family Asteraceae; genus Glebionis; species Glebionis coronaria. Next base: position 355,806,333 of record CM046876.1, read on the forward strand.
ATGCCAAAAATCTAGTCCAAGTGAATCTAGAATAGTCGTCGACTATAACTAGGGTATAAAGGTTACCTCCATAACTCCGTATGGCGGAAGGTCCAAAGAGATCCATATTTAGGAGTTCTAAGCACCGAGAGGTTGAAACCAAATTCTTGGCTTTGTGACTTGAGTGAACTTGCTTTCCAACTTTGCAAACGGCACAAAAGTGACTATCAAACTTCATCTTGGGGAGGTGTCTTACCAACTCCTTGGAGACTAAAGATTGAATTAAACGCATATTAGCGTGACCTAATCTCCTATGCCAAAGAGTAGAACTATCATCTATAGTCGCAAGACATATGTTGTCTTTTGACTTCTTATTGACCTTCATGACATAAAGCCCATGCTTTCTAACACCTTTTCCAATGACCTTTCCATCTTTTACGATTTCACTGTCATGTTCCGAAAAGATGACCTTACACTTATTGTCACAAATTTGACCTATACTTAAAAGGTTAAACCCTAAATTATCTACGTGCTCAACATTTTCAATGGTCATGGAGTCAAGAGAAACCGTACCTTTGCCAATGATATTACCACGTAGACTACTAGCGAATGTGACGTTACCTCCATCATACGCATTGTAGCGCGAGAAAAAACTTCGATTACCCGTCATGTGTTTAGAACAACCACTATCCTTAATCCACTCCTCGGGTTCCAAATCAATTACCAAGCATATCTAGGTAACAACATACACGATCAAACATTTGGTCCCCAATATCTCATGGGTCCAAAATTGTTAGTTCCAACATCCCTTGCATTTGGTTGGGATGCATGAATGGAGGAGGGGTTCCCCATGGGGAACAAAAGGGAGGAGGATAATAATTCATATCACCATTTTGTTGTTCATTATTTCTCCTAGGTGTATTTGATCTTGGTTTAGAGTTGTGGTCATTCCTTCTAGGTGTTGGAGTTTTACTTCTAGGTCGTGAATTGTTTTGACTATCTCTTCTAGGTGTTGTCGTTCTACTTCTAGGCCTAGACTCATTCCGTACCCTTGGTGGAGTAGAAGATGGTCTTGATAAACTTCTATTTCCCATTAGAGGTTTACTCAAGGGCTTATAGAACTTATCAATGGCATTGACGTCAAGTATGGGTAATTTGACCTTGTTACAATAAGATGCTTTGGTTGTTCACCTAAATTTGACTTTTCAGAAAATTCAGGATTTTCAGCAAAAAATCTTTCTGGCCGCGGTTCCTTATCTAGGGTGGCGGTTCCATAGTGATAAGGAACCGCCCCATATAATCTGGGACCGCGTACAACAGACAGTTTTTCTGAAAATCTGACTTGTTTAGGTTCACTGGTTGATGCTTCATTTGAGTTAAAACCTACACCAAATCTTTCCTTAGAATGAATTTGTTTGTTTAACATATCATCAAGAGCACTAGTACCTTTCATGAACTTTTCCAGTTTAATGGAGGTGCTCTTGAGATCTTCATTCTCTAATCTAAGTTTCTCACAACTTACGCAACCTAAATCAACTTCTTTATTTTTCTCAAACTTGGCTAATTTTTCTCTAAGTTCACAGATCTCATTTTCAAGCTTAGTTTTGGTTGATTTTAAGGTTTTGTTCTTTTCTATGAGTTTAAGGCTAAGTTTATGTAAATTATCATATTGGCCTTCTAATTCAATATCATCTAAGGTGGAGCTATCATTGCTATAATATTTGGTTTCGGAATGTACCTCTTTAGAAGTGTGAGCCATAAGACATTTCTCCTCTTTGGGGTTGTCATCAACATCTTCACCGCTATCGCTCCAAGAACCACTAACGAATGCCGTGTGATTCTTATCGCTTGAGGGCTTTGGACACTCACTAATGAAATGATTTGGATCACCACATCTAAAGCAATTCCTATCACCTTTTTTGTTCTTGACAACCGATTCTTTGAGAATGGTTTCTTGTCATTGTTGGGTTGCCTCACGTGTTGACCTCGTATTTTGAAGAACCTCTTGAAATCTCTCACCGCCAATGCATACTCCTCGTCGTCGCTATCCGAGGAACTATCATGATCGCTTTGTGCCTTCTTGGCTTTGAGTGCAAGAGACTTCCTTTCACTCTTGGTTTTCACCAATTCCGAGTACTTCAAAATTATCATCTCATGAACCTTCAAGTTGCCTATGAGTTCATCGAGTGATAAAGTTGAGGGATCTTTCGATTCTTCGATCACCGTGAATTTTGCTCTCCACTTCGGATGTAAGGCCCTTAGAAACTTCCTAACATTGTTTTTGCTAGAAAAACCTTCATCAAGTGATTTTAGACTAGTAATAATAGTGTTAAATTTAGCAAAAGCACTATCAATAGTTTCATCTTCTAAGATGACAAATTGTTCATATTGTTGGACAAGAAGATCGATTTTGCTTTCTTTGACTTGGCTATTATCTTGGTGGGTTACTAAAAGAGTGTTCCAAATATCTTTAGCGTTTTCACACATAAAATCCTTTCATACTCTTTCTTACGTAAAGCATTATAAATCACCATTTTAGCCTCATTATTTTTCGAAAGTTTCTTTTTAGTATCGTTATTAGTTTTGTCAAAAGTGACCAATTCCTTTGTTTTAGAAACTTCATTAAATTGATAAGGTAAAAAATCACCATTGGTAATAACATGCCAAAGATCTAAATCTTTTGATTTCACATAAGTCTCAAATCTATTTTTCCAATAAATAAAACTATCAGTTTCAAAAAGTGGTGGTCTTTGAATAGATTGCCCTTCTAGGTACTTGTTGGAATCCATATATCGATTCAAGTTTTAAAATACAATATACTTTAAAAATACTTGAGCAACTCGCTCTGATACCAATTGTAGAAACTAGAAGGGAGGGGGGGGGGTTGAATAGTTTCTTATATTTACTTGTTAAATGATGGTTTTCAAAAAATACTTTTTCTCAAAAACTTAGACTTAAGGAAATATGTGAAATCTTCTTATGCACAATATGAACAATGATAGTGTAACTAAACTAATACTAACTAATGTATATGCACAAAGAATAAAGAATGTAAAGAGTTAAGGGTAAAGAAAGATCAAACCAAACACCAAGGATTTATAGTGGTTCGGCAACGAAGCTCACTCCTCGTTCCTACTCCACTCCTCGAGTACTCCTTACTCGAAAGTTCACTACACAACAAGCTCCTTATGGTGGAGAAAACCGTACACGTTGCTTAACCAATTTTCGACTCTAAGCTAAAAGTCGAGCACTAATCATAGCTAGGACCAATCTACACAACTATACTTCGTACATACACAACTTCCAAATAGACACAACTACTTGGATCTTCACAACTATGACACAACAACAAATGTATAAGATTTGATCTTCAAAGGATCTTTGGTGGTGGACTCAACACTTCACAAGGATAGTGTTCTTCTCTTTGCACTTGAAGAGGAAGGGATAGATGAGATAGATTCACTTCTAAACAAGTTGTAATCAATCAAATGATCAAGGATTTGAGTGATTTAAGAATTATGTTTGAATCTGGAAATTTATGTGCAAAAGAGGTGAAGAGAAAATCTGATAAAGGTCCACTATTAATAGGACAAAGGGCCAACGACTATATCTGCCCACGGTTCCTTATCTCAGCCGGCGGTACCTTATCGATAAGGAACCGCCTAGGCACTAGGGAACCGCCGGAGTAGACTCCGCTCCCTTTTTGTCCTTTAGTGGTGGAGGTCTTATCTGATTATAAAATATCCTGAAAGAATATTCCAAATCAAAAAAGAATATGCCATTTTCAAATTTTCAAATATTTAATTTAATAAAACATTTTCTTAAAAAGAAAGTTTAATAAAAAAACTTGTCACACTTAATAAAAGGTGAGTTTTAAGAAAAGATTAAATCACTTGATCACTTGATTAAGATTAGTACTTGTTTATTCATACCTTAAGTGAATATGGGTAAAATGAAAAATACTTGAACTCAAGAATTCGTTTTTCGTTGTTTTCGTAAATGCTTGTTTTTACATATTGTCGTAATCAAAACTAAGCGAGACCGAAAAATGAAAGTAACGTTTTTAGGCATTATTGCATTAACAGATCGCAATAAGTATCGCAATGTTAAAACCCTTGTGGATTGCGACAGTTATATGACAAAAGGATAAGAAAAGGAATCTTTTCAGAATATTTAAAAAACCAGCAATAAAACAGTGCGTAACTTAAAAAACACCCTAAAAATCACCAAATGTCCAAAATTGTTTGCGATTTTGACCAAAACAAGTAACCCAAATCACTACCACATCTATGTAGTCGATTTGTCTACAAATTTAAACCACAAAAACGCAAAAATTTTTAAGATTTGAGATTGATTAAATCAAAACCCATGAAAATCAATCAAAACAAACACAAGAACAAACCAATCAAACCATAACTCTTGATACCATTTGTAGGTCCACGTTTTCCTAGGATTGTCTATGTGTTGTAATGATCTAAAGAGAGGGAGAGAGATGAAGAACTAGATAGAGAAAGTTAGAGAGAGAAAGGAGAGGATGAGAGAGAGGAATGTTTGATTGATGAAATGAGAACCAACAACCCCTCCTAACATGCTAGGAGGGGGTATATATAGTCCACCCTACATGTGGGCTTTATGGGTTATACTATTACATATTAGATCACGAGCCCATACTACATATATATCGTTGGAGTGACCGATCTTTCCTAAATATGTAAAAACATATTTCTAACAGATCACGATCACGTACACAAAATTAATAAGCAAAAATCGTTCGGTTTTTCCTTGTGGTTTGAGGTGGGCGGCAGCAAGAGGGCAATAAGGAGGCAAGGAAGAACTTTATTTGTAAACCTAAATTATGATTAAGTTTTCCTGGAGTTTTGTTTATTATGGTTTTAAGTTGGGTCATGGGCCAAAGTCCATCTTTTCCTTCTTGTCTCTTTTGGCCACGACACATGGGGCCCACAAAGGGAAACCCGTAGCTTTTCCCGAGTTAAATTATTTACGTGTACGTTCATGTTTAATTTATCGTGCATTTAATATGTCGTGATCGTAATCCATTTATAATATATATGTAAGTACGTGTTAATTAATATCGTAATACGTGAATTATATTATAAATGGAAAGTTTTAAATTTATCGTATTTTTGTATGTTCACTGTTCATGTGTACTGTTCATGGTATTTTAATGCGGGTTTTACAAATCTTCCCCTCTAAAAGAACAATTCTTCCTCGAATTGGAGAAACATAAACTGAAAGAAAACATACCCGAATTAGAACTGGAAATGAGGGTAAGAAGTCCGAATAGACTCCTCCGTCTCCCAAGTGGCTTCCCGCTCAAGATGATCCCTCCAGAGGATTTTGACGAAAGGGATCGTCTTCCTCTGCATGACATGATCTTGTCGTTAAAGAACTCTCTCGGGTTCTTCGACATATGAAAGATCCTCTCAAATCTGATCAAGCGGATACTGGACAACATGGACTGGATGATAGTTGTATCCTCTGAGTAAGGACACATGGAACACGTTGTGAACATGTGATAGCTGAGGGGGTAACACTAAACGATATGACACTTCACCAATGCGTTCTATGATGTCGAACGGTACGATGAAGCGAGGACTGAGCTTCCCTCTGATTCCAAAACGTGTAACTCCCCGTGGAGGTGATACCTTGAGGAAAACGTGATCACCTACGTTGAAAGATACATCTCTACGACGGTTATCAACATAACTCTTCTGACGAGCACGAGCTTCTTGAAGCTTCGCCTCGGCGACGACGACCTTCTCATTAGTCACCTCAATCATCTCTAGACCTTCAAGCAGTCGTTCACCCACCTGATCCCAACAGATTGGGGCGCGACACTTCCTACCATAAAACATCTCAAAAGGAGCACATTTGATGCTAGCGTGCCAACTGTTGTTGTATGCAAACTCCACTAAAAATATATAATCATCCCAGCTTCCTGACCACTCTAGAGCACACGTCCGCAGCATGTCCTCCAATGTCTGAATGGTACGTTCCGACTGTCCGTCGGTCTGAGGATGAAAGGCAGTGTTAAGCTTAAGTCTGGTGCCTCAAGCTTTCTGCAGACTCTGCCAGAAACGTGATGTGAAACGGGGATCTCTGTCAAAGATGACTTTTGATGGAGTGCCATGCAGTCTCATGATCTTCTTCTGAAAAGTGTTTGCTAATTTGCTAATCGGATGCTCCTTGCGGATCGACAGAAAATGAGCTGATTTAGTCAACCTATCAACAATAACCCAGATAGCGTTGTTCTTCCTCTGAGTCACAGACAGACCGATAACAAAATCCATGGAGATTTTGTCCCACTTCCATGCTGGAATATCTAGTGGTTGTAGTAAACCACTAGCTCTTTGGTGTTCGATCTTAACCTGTTGGCAGATCATACATTTAGAAACGAAGGTGGCAACATCATGCTTCATACCACTCCACCAAAAGTGTTGCTTGATGTCGTGGTACATCTTGGTAGAACCAGGATGAATAGTAAATGGAGAGCTGTGAGTTTCAGTCAGCACAACTTCCCTGAGTGTAGAGTCATCAGGAGCCACTAGTCTAGTGCCCTGCCATAAGATACCGTCGTTGTCAACACGAAATTCCGTCTGCTGATCAAGGTTCTAAATGATAGCCCAAATCTCACCATCGTCCTTTTGAGCTTCCTTGATCCTAAAATGTAAGTCTGGTTCCTCCCTAAGATTCGCCCAGTAACCGTGTTGTCCTCGTACACAAAACTCAATATCCGTCATCTCTAGGTCACAGACGATCTCCTTTGCAATCCAGATGCCAACGATCATACCCGACCTTCTACTTAGAGCATCTGCCACCACATTCGCCTTACCAGGATGGTACTGATTGTTGGTATCGTAGTCCTTCAATAGCTCTAACCATCTCCTCTGTCTCATGTTTAGTTCCTTCTGGGTGAAGATGTACTTAAGACTCCTGTGATCGGTGAATATGTCACATGATTCACCATATAAATAATGTCTCTAGATCTTCAACGTGAAAACAACTGCTGCAAGCTCTAAATCGTGAGCGGGATAGCTTTCTTCATAAGGTTTCAGCTATCATGATGCGTATGCAATAACCTTCCCAAGTTACATGAGAACGCAGCCTAAACCCTTTCCTGAAGTGTCACTATATATCTGAAATCCACCTGAGCCAGATGGGAGAGTAAGAATAGGTGCAGTCACTAACTTCTGCTTAAGATCTTCAAAGATCTTCTCTCGTTCTTCCGTCCAGACGAATTTCTCTCCTTTCCTCATCAGCTTAGTCAAAGGTAAGGCTAACCGCGAAAAGTTCTCTACAAAACTGCGGTAGTAGCTAGCTAAACCCAGAAAACTTCTGGCCTCTATTGCAGATGTAGGTCTCGGCCATTTGGTGATAGCTTCAACCTTTGCAGAATCTATGGTGATCCCCTCTACAGATACAATATGGCCCAGAAATGCCACCTTGCTTAACCAAAACTCACATTTGGAGAACTTGGCATACAACTGCTTCTGACGAAGAATATGCAAGACTGTACGAAGGTGTTCCTCATGTTCCTCCTTGGATTTGGAGAAAATCAGGATGTCATCAATGAATATGATAACGAACTTGTCCAGAAACTCATGGAAGACACGGTTCATCAAATCCATGAAGACAGCTGGAGAATTTGTGAGTCCGAATGGCATGACTACGAACTCGTTTCCCATAACGTGTACGGAAAGCAGTCTTAGAGATATCATGCTCTTTAACCCGTAACTGATGGTAGCCGGACCTCAGATTGATCTTGGAGAAATACTTGGCGCCTTGAAGTTGATCGAAAAGGTCATCAATTCGTGGCAAAGGATAACGATTCCTGATCGTGATCTTGTTCAGCTCACGATAGTCTATACACAAACGTATGCTGTTGTCTTTCTTCTTCACGAACAGTACCGGTGCACCCTATGGGGATGCACTGGGACGGATGAAACCTTGTTCCAGAAGTTCCTGCAGCTGATCTTTTAGTTCCTTAAGCTCTATAGGAGCCATGTGATAAGGAGCCTTTGAAATTGGCTCTACACTTGGAATGAGCTCAAATTCAAACTTGACTTCACGAACAGGTGGTATGCCCGGAAGTTCATCCGGAAAAACGTCAGGAAATTCTGACACAATAGGCTGATCTTGGATCGATGGAGACTCGACAGATATGTCATGAATATTGGCTATTAAGCCCTGACAGCCGTGTGATAGCAATGCACGCGGCTCCATGGATGAAATAATTTGTATTGACTTTCCTGGTAGAAAACCAACGTGTATGTACTCTGGGGATTTAACATCACCGAAGATAACTCGATAAGTGTGGCAGTCAATCATAGCCTGGTGTTTGGATAACCAGTCCATGCCCAAAATCAAGTCAAAATCGCACATGTCCAAAGGAAGTGCGTCAACTCTGCGGACCTTATCATCAAATTATAAGGGAAGATCTCTGTACACCTGAGTGATTCGTACAGAGTCCCTAAGTGGCGTGGAAATGCATAAGGCATTATCTAATAGAATAGGGGAAATCCTAACATGTACAACAAAAGTTATGGAGATGACTGAATGAGTCGCTCCAGTATCAAATAGAACACATGATGCAAAACCATTCATAAAGAATTTTCGGTGATGGTACCTGAAGTCTTGTTCGGCTGATCTTTAGTAGTAGTGAACACACAACCAGAAGTAGGAGGTGGCTTAGAGTAGGCATGTCCAGAGGTGCCTTCTATCTCACCCTGGCGACAGTCCTTCTGCTGATGGCCTTGTTGGCCACACTTGAAACAACCACCAGTACCTCGGCGACAAATACCAGAATTTATGCGCGAACAAGTAGGACAGATAGGATGCGTGAATCCTCCAGCAGGCGTCCTAGTTATCTGAGATCCTGTATCAGGATTACATGCATGAGACATGATCGTGGAATATAAACATGATTGCATAGAAGGTTTGAAAATTACCAGATGAGGTAGAACGGTTAGGTTGTGAACCTCTACAGTCCTGATCCCTATCGTTGTTGTTGTTCCTGAATTACAATCGTTGGAGTGTCAGAATACCATAACATAAGATAGTTTAACGTGAAAGAAGGTTAATGTAGGGACCTGCTGTTGTTCGAGTTATTAGCGTTGGTATGGTAATTATCATTACCGCCACGCCTCTCAGAACCAGAACGGTCGTTGGTCTAACCGTTTCCCTTAGATGCTTGCTGTTGAACGGCCGCAGGCTTACGGTCGTCAGTCTTCTGCCTGAAAAATAAAGTTGAACAGAGGATGATATGAAAATGAAAATACTGATGGATATGAATGGTTTACAATTGGTGACTGAAGATACCTCTTCACTGCCCTGTCATCACCAAACTCCTCTCGTTCCTGAAGCATCTCAAGCTTATGGGCTGCATCGGCCACCTGTGCTACTGTAGTGAACGTAGCACAAACCAAAGTGTTGGCAACCGAAGTGCGAAGAGCCTAGCGAAACTTCTCAGCTTGCTCCACGGTAGTACCAGCTGTTGCTCCCAAGAAACCAGCCAAACAGAGAAACCTCTGCATGAATTCGTTACTATTCTCCCCAGCAACCTGTCGAATATTATGATATTCCCGCTTAGGCTTCTCCTATTCAGCGTGTGGAAAGTACTGGTTAAGGAAGAGCTCCTTAAACTGGTCCCAAGTGAAAAGTGCAACCAAATTATCACCACCATTGGACTGCTTGACAGACTTCCACCACTGCAGCACATCACCTTCAAACTTATAGTAAGCCAGTCTTGCCTTGAAAATGCCGTCACAAGCCATCACATCGAATATCTTCTTGATGTGAGAAATCCAAGCTTCAGCCTCGTTGGGGCTGTCTATCTGCTCAAACGAACGGGGTCGCTGTTTGTTGAATCGCTCCAACCAAGTCATAAGAGTAACAGGTGGTGGTGGTGGAGGATTGTTGTTTTTGTGGTTTTCAGGATGAGGGCCATACTGAACACCCTGAGTTTGAATTTAAGCATGAACTTCGTCCCTGATTTCATTGCAAAGTTGGGGAGGGATGGCTTGCAGAGTTGCATTGACAGCTGCAACCAACTCTTGAGCATTGCGTGTGTTCACCATCTGACATTTTAAAAATAAAATGCAACATAAATGATAAGTCTGAAATGAGATGAACATGAAAATGCATGAACAATGTATAAATCAATGAAGTCGTTTATAATGCATGAAACAATTTAAAATGCATGATGCAGTTTATAAAAACCTTTATATGCGCGAGCGTAAACGCCTATGGTCAATTCACCCAAAACAAAAGACATAGCGAGGGGACGCCTATGGGTCGGTCCCAAAGTTAAAAGTTTCGATAAAAGCACATGCGACTAAATAGGCCCAGTCCTGTACCAACCATTACTTAGTCATAAACCTGCGACAATGATATGAATGCATGAAATAAAATAAAAATGCATGAATGCATGAAAACCAACTATCAGTTTTAGGAAGACGCTGGTGACTACCCATAAGTCACATGTCATGTTTTACAGAGCTATAGGTCGAAACCTTGGCTTTGATACCATAATTGTAACACCCCATTTGTTAAGATGGAATGCTACAGTAAAATATGGCGTGTCATCAAAGCATGCAAGGTAAATGTCTAAATATTCATGACCATAAATAGAAATACCGGAAACAAACATCGGTAGTCTAAGTAACTCACACACAAGCAACGTTAAGTACTGTAAATGAAAGGACTAAACAATGTCCAAATGAAATGAAGTATGATAAAGTAGGAATAAATGCATAAGGTAAAATAGGCCGGATAGCTTCCATCCGAATGCACATACTCTGGAGATCCTACTTACGACCTTGGGTACCTGCCGTTTGGAAACATGGAAATGGAGAACGACCGAGCATAACGCTTAGTGCACGGATATATAGCATAACGTAAAGACATAAAGGAATGAAAGCATATAAAGCATATAAAGCATATAAAGCATGAATTGCAGCGGAAACAAATAAGTCCTGGGAAATCTAAATGTATGTCATGTTTACTGGTTTTAGTTCTGAAAACTTAGCTTATGTTAATTATGAAAATCTGTATTTGCTTAATATACCAAAAGCCAATATAGGTCATGAGGTCAACAACGTACATGAATACTTGGAGGGGTGACCTCGTCATGCAAATTAGAGGGGATGCCTCTAATTAAATGGTAATGGGTAGGAGGGATCAACTCCTTGTGAAGGATGCAAGGCACACACCACATTCACCATGAAATCCTGACTGAAACTGAACCTAGGATGCACCCATACGCCTCACATGATAATAATAATATAATAATGGCCAAATAACTGAAAGGGACGCCACGAGCTATCACTCCGCCGTGGTGAAGTCATAACACTAGTGCCTCTAGTGTTATGGTTATTGTACCTTCATAACTATGTGAAACTGGTCATGCATGTATATGGCTAAGGTAACTAATAGAACATAAGCATTTAATCTGTAACTACTAGGAAAACAGTTGGCTGCATACGAGAAATCCTAATAAAGGAAGAGGTTGTCCTTACTGAAGGATGGGAAATCCGTACCTTGTGTCCAGTAGAAGCTAATGGAAATGCTGAAGAACTACTCCGCCTTGACGGATAATAATACATAAGAATGGGAATGTGTATGAGTTGTCTGAATTACATGTGTTTTATTGGTTCGGGGTGTTATTAGCTTGTTATACTTATTCTGTCATGTTTTAGTGTGTTGGTGTGTTATCTGTAGTTATACTGATGTTCTGTAGTATATTATTCATGTAGTAGTGTATTATAATACTTGTATTGTAATACTAAGTAACTTTCTAAAAATAGCACGTTTCCATAAATAGTAAGTTTCTAAAAATAGAAAGTTTCCAAAAATTATAAGTTTCCATAATTAGAAATAAGCTAGATTATTTATAACAAATAAAGTTAAATTAGTATAATACAAGTAATGGTTTAAAGGTAATAGCTTATTAATTAAATAACTTGGTTAATTAATTAAACTATACGTTATAAGAATTTAATTAAGAATACATGTTTTAATTAAATTAAGCTAAATAAAATATTTTAAGTTATACATGAAATATTAATTTTTAATATTTAACCTAAGTCATGAATTTAATTAAATTAAAAGTCTAGTAATAATTTAATTAAACATATTTCTGATTTTTAATATTTTCCCGAACCCGAACCCGTCTTTTTAAAAATTAACCCGAGCCCGAAACCCAGGTCACATATAAGCCGAGCCAAACATCCTTGACAGTGGCTAACCCGGCCTAGCCGGTTTCCACTGTCCGAGTGGTTTTACCCACTACCGAGCCACATCTAGCCGCCGCCCGGTTCACAGCCGGTTCCCACCGGTTGTGACCGGTTCCCCCTGTTTGTTGTTCGGTACCCACTGTTAGCACCAAGAAGCCCCACCGAGACCCTATAGGTCTCGGTTGTCACTCGATCCAAGCCAAAACCCTACCCTGGCTTGCGGTCGGGGTTCCCTTGTGTCGTCCGAGCCAAAACCAACCAAGCCGAGTCCTCAGAAGGTCTCGGTGGTGGTGATGAAGGCAAGCCGAGAGCCACATAGCTCTCGGTGGTGTCTCGGCCGAACCAAAACACAACCAAACACCCTCTTATTCCATGTTTAGTTAATCCCACATGTTTTAACATCTTGTTTTTATGATTAATTAAATAAGAACATGAATTCAATAAGAATTAAAAGAAAAAGAAAAGGTTTTTAATTTACCGAACACGTGGAAGAAAGAATTAAAATCACGATCACGTACACAAAAATAATAAGCAAAAATCGTCCGGTTTGTCCTTGTGGTTTGAGGTGGCTGGCGGCAAGAGGGAAAAAAGGAGGCAAGGAAGAACTTTTTATGTAAACCTAAATTATTATTAAGTTTTCCTGGAGTTTTGTTTATTATGGTTTTAAGTTGGGTCATGGGCCAAAGCCCATATTTTCCTTCTTGTGTCTTTTAGCCGCGGCACATGGGGCCCACAAAGGGAAACTCGTAGCTTTTCCCGAGTTAAATTATTTACGTGTACGTTCATGTTTAATTTATCGTGCATTTTATATGTCGTGATCGTAATACATTTATAATATATACGTAAGTATATGTTAATTAATATCGTGATACGTGAATTATATTATAAATGGAAAGTTTAATATTTATCGTATTTTTGTATTTTCACTGTTCATGTGTACTGTTCATGGTATTATAATGCGGATTTTACAATAATACTACTTCGTTAGTCCCATAGAATCATCAATACTTTTCTAGTTTCCCTCTTTGGATGTCTTATGGTTCTCGTAAATAAACGATACCCGCTTTACCGAAGAAGTTACTACAAAAACAACAAGTTGATGTGTGCACCAATTCAATTCACGTGAGATGAACTATGACGAATGTTTTCATATAGTCACTAATAATGGATAAACAAGTGTCATTCAATAATAGCTTCAAGGCAAAGGTATAAGGATTATGAGCTATCTCAATTAGTAATTTCCGTATAAATAAGGACTCTACTAATAATTTATGTATAAATTGATGGAATATGTATAAAGGATAAAATTGTAATTTGGCAAAAGTCCATTTGTTAATCATTTGCTTCCCATCCTGATCATCCAATTTTTGAAGTGATTGATAATACACATAAAAGCTTATACCTTCCTTTTCTTTCCCCTTTCTGTTCTCTGTCTTCCCTTTTTAAAAAAACTTAAGAACACAATTTTTTTGTGATTTCCCTTTCTTTCCTCTTCCATTCTCTTAAAAAAAACTCGAGAACAGAGTGTAATGGTAACTCAAAAAGGTGGCTAGAATCTTTATGTAGTATAACAATTTTTCTTATGTTGGGTTGAGCCCGTGCAAGCAACTTCAAAGTTGTGTTGAGAGTAACTTTTTAAAAGCCCAATAATAAAAACGGATACAAGAAAGAAAATGAAAAAGCACGCAAAAGACAATGATAAAATAAATTTATAATCTTTTGAATGAAAAAAATAAAAGTATTATTTAATACTAACTGCACCTATTTTGTATTTAAAGGCAAATCATAGAAAAAAAATGAATGACTCTCATTATTCTCTAACCTTTAAACTACATTAAATCATTAACTAAAATAATAAAATATCATAATACAATGGTGACCAAACATAGAGTATGATAATACATACGGGCTAACAAAATGTTGTTTTCTTGTTGTTTTTATCTTTCTTTTAAAGAGTTGAGGCAACCCAAATCCATCAAACCCGTCTGAGACAGCCCAAGTTCATGGACAACCATCCAAATAACCAAAGATGAAACCAAAACAAACAACTTTCTTGGTCTTAAACCACCAAGACTTTGTGACCAAGGTTTCACCGAAATGGGAACGGAACGGGGATACGGGAGCGATACGGGAATGAGAATCGGCAAAAAAAAAATCAAGATACATGATCGGCATGGATACGACAATAAAAATATATAAAAAAATAAATATATTATAAAAAATCCCACAATGGAGGTTGTTCATCATCAGTTGAAGATGATTCTTGTGTTTGTTGTGTTGTATTCTGGGAAGAGGAATACATAATGATGACTATCGAATGATGAATCGTTGATGATAAATAATGGATAATAATAACTGATAAGATGTATCGTTCGTTAAATGATGAATCGTTGTGTTGTATTAGTATACCGTATTTATAACATTAAGAACCATAAAATAATATAGAATATATGCACTTTACTAGTTTAGTGTATATGTTTTCTTTTCTACATTAAATAGACAAAGACCAACTACTATAAAACAAGACCACACAAAATTACAGATAAAAGGAAAAATATTTTAAATGAACAATAAATCCCATAAACGACAAAATTACAAAACCGTAGTCACCTACTCACTCTATTTTACAGTACTTTATTTCCTTTTCTCCCTTCTGCCATTGTTAACATCACCATCGCTACACAAAACTCTCCGGAAAAAAGCTCGTCAGAAATAAAAAAACACAACCTAACTTGCTGGTTGCTAGGCTGGTTAAGGGGGGCCGAGCACCCTCCAGCCCCCTACTGGCTCTGTCAATCGTTGCCAGAGTCGGTCAACAAACGCTCCTTTCGATTTGGAATCGGTCAAGATTCGATCCTGAGCCGAATCGCCGGCGATCCCGATCCCGAACCGCTCCCAAACAGATACGCCACCTTTCTGGGCGACCCCGTGCATCATAGTTTGTGACAGGTAATAATAGATAAAAAAAGTAGAAAAATCCCACCGAAATAAAAAAACACCAGCAAACACACTCAAACTTAAACACTTGATTAGCGATATATGCGACGGTGTTGCTGGCGGATCCCGATGGTGGTGGAGGCGACGGTTAGGTGATGTTATGCCAAAGAAATGAATATGTTCTATGTCTCTGTCTTGTTTGATTTGTTTTTCATTTTAGGGGTAACTATATATAGTTGGTGTCTAATTTTAATATTTGGGTTGTTACAATTACTTATTTAATTTTCATTAAATTAGAATTGTTGTTATGATGAAATAGTACCTGTTACAAATTATTACAACTTTATATAATAAATGATATTTTAATTTCAAAAGAACTTTACATTTCCAAAAAAAATTAAAAAATATTCTAATTAATAGTGTAAAAAAAGAAAGAAAAGACACGTATGACATTACTATCATTATGTCTTGCATGTATTATTTTACGATTACAGAATATTAAACACGACCAAATTCTTATTTGGTTGTATACTAAACTTAAATTCTAAAATAAATGTGTTTTATGTGTAAATCTCATGCGTGCATGAAACTTATCAATAATATAACTTTATAATACTTTCAGTATATAATTGTATATTAAACTTAAATTCTAAAATAAATGTGTTTTATGTGTAAATCTCGTGCGTGCATGAAACTTATCAATAATATAAATTTATAATGCTTTCATATAAAACTTATATGTAAAATCGATCAAATTAAAAAAAAAACTTAACTGTTAATAGAAGACGGAAAGGGATGCATACATTTTTTGATTATAAATTTGACTTGTTCAAATTGTATTGAAGTGATTCAAAATTTGACTTGTTCAAAAAAAATTCCGATCGAACATAGAAATATAAAAAATGGCTAATTGATATTGACTTTTGATTGGTTAAAATAATATGTAGGTAGCTGTGTTTTCTGTAGTTTCTAGACAATTAAGTTTTTGTAAATTCTATGTCTCACCTATTAAATATACTAATCAAAATGGTCAAAGTGCAATTAATCTTGATAAAAGTAGTTAATGGAGGTGAGTATAAACCATAGGACTCTTAATGGCTATCCCATACACATTCACATCGAAGTTAAGATTTAGATTTACAATTCAGATTTACAAATGTGAATATCTACACATAATGAACACGATGAAGTTATGACCTTACCATTCTCACAAGCATTTATAATAGTTGACATGCTTTAATGGACCTCAACCAAGCAATGTCATGTGAAAACGAAAGAAAAGTATTTACTTTCAAATCTTTTGTGCTTTTCTTAGCTTTGAATGTCTATTTAGAAAAAAACTATGGAGTAAAAACTGGTGATAAATAAATTTAAGCATAAACTTTAAGAGGTGACTAAACTGTGCTCATGAAAAAGGCAATCTAGATGCATTCCTTGACGTTCAATGGAGGCGAAAAATGTTGCTATCAAGATTAAATGAGATAGGAACTTGAAAAATACTAAAAAATATGCGTTACTGACTTTCAAAGACATTTCAGCCAGCGCCTTGCACCATGTCACCATAATAACGTTATTAATAATAGGAGAAATGCACTTTCATGAAATTAAGTAATTGAATACTTGTCTTGACAGCTTTTGTAAATTCATATGGGTCAAAGAGTAAGATGATGGTTTGACAATCTAGCAAAACATCAATGAAACAAAGAAATGACTGAAAGAGAAATGAAAAAGGGAACGTTTTTAGACTTGGCGTTTTTTATTATTTCAAATTTCGAAATCATCTTTCTCAAATGCCACGTGTCAGCTGGAGGTGAAAAATTATATTTTGAAATAAGTTTTGTGTTGCATTTCCAAAGCAAGAGGTACACCAAGGATCATAAAACATTTTACTCACAAGTGACAGCTGCGCTTTGTGCGTTACTGAGATTTGACTCAGGATCAATAATTGTGCTGGACAACCTAAAAGAATAAAAAATTCGACTGATTTCTAATTAGTTTGGCATAGATTTTTATCAAACAATTGTTCTGGATAAAATACCATCATCATTTTATTACAAAACTAACTATTCATATCATACTTTTTTATATAAAAAGATGCAATATGGAAAACCTATTTATCCCTTCAACAAAAAACGTTAATATAGTGAAACTACTTTGTGACCAATATTTATAAACATAGATGCATCATTAAAGCTAATAACACCTGAATATATACATTATTGACATTAAGAAGATAAAAGGAGTATTACATAAGAAGAGGATGGCAAGATTGTTGAGATGGTTTGGACTTTGGAAGAGTTGCAAATGTAAAATTTGTTATAAAACAATAAGTGGTATGGTGCATATTCTTGTATTAAAAATTCATACATGGTTGATTAAGCAAAAAACTTGGCGTTGCTGAATATTGATTTTGATGAAGCTTTGGAGAGTCGGTTCAACTGCTCTTTTACCATCAATTATCCTTTCATTGCAGTATATGACTTAAAACCTCTCTCAGTACGTTTTATATAAATTTAAATGATTAAATTAAAAAAGTTAAATAGTTGACTAACTTAAAACACGGACAATTATAGTTATTGCCAAAATTATGGAGCAAGTTACTAAAATACCACGAATTTCATTAAATGGTTCATTATTGTAATTGAAACGCATTTAGTGTCCAAAAAAATACGGGTGTTATTAGTTGCGTCTTTTCAAATTCTTATTCAATAAACTACTATGTCACATGTCATTCATATAAGCTTAGTTATCTTAGGAAAAAATTGATGAAGAGGGAGGATAAAAACTTTGTTATATTAGATATAATAGATAATAAATTATTAGTATTTCTATTACTAGTAACATAATTAGTGGCATTGATATTCTTGCAGACTGGGGCAAACTTGCAAAACCCGTGGGTTGACTGGAATAAAAGAAGAAAACAAGATTAAACGACTTGAATGATACACGCGTCCAAACAAACTAATAACCCGATGTTAGGAGAAATCAAAATGTGAAGAAAATTCTTAGTCAAATTATCAATTGAGAAATTTCAAAATGTCATCTTCATTCTCTAAATGTGTGTATTCTCCAACTAGCATGATCTACATAAAAGAATATTATAAACTTTTTTACAATGATAATCGCAGTGAAAACTTAAACCGAAATCATACTATTTTATAATATATTTAATACTAGAGATGTTGCCACCTAAAGTATCAAAGTTCAAGTTCGTTATAGTTCCGAATCTTTTCGAATTGAAAACCGGTCTAAAGTGCGACTCAATTATCTTTTGGTGAATCAAAGGTTTGGTTGATTTGTTTTAAACTAATTGCAAGTAATTAAAGTGTCGTTAAGTAAAATGGAAGTTAACAGATTAAATTGGATGACGAGTAAAAATAAATGCATAAAACTTTAAAGGTGACAATGGAAAAATGCTAACTCACTAAATTAAACTAACACTTGGAAAATTTTCAGAAAAATAAAAGGTTCTATATGAAAGTGATATCGAAACAAAACCAAACGAGCCAAAAGTACCCTGATCGGAATGTTTTCCGATCAGTTGATCGGAATGCTGATGAAATGGGTCAATCGGAAAGTGGGATTAGGGACCCAATCGGAATGTGCAACCTTAACCAAATCGGAATACAAGAAAGATTGGCAATCGGAATATTCAAAATTACACGAATCGGAATATGCAAGTTGATCAAATCGGAATACAATGAAACAACCTCAATCGGAAAGCGGAACAAATGCCCAGATCGGAAAACATGGGGAAGCCAATCGGAAAGTCAAAACCCCTTTCCGATTGGATCAATCGGAAAAGGGGAGGTGCTTATGGTCGGAATATAGGGGCTGATCGGAAAGGGGAGTTTGTTCCTCCTCCTAAAATTGTGGAAATCGGTTAAGCAAGTAAATAAGCTATATTTGAGAGCTTATCACAACACTAACCCGAATCAATGCTTAAACCGGATCAAATAAGCACTAGAATCAACTTATCAACCCGAAATCAAACAACTTTTTGTATCAAATAATAAAAACATCAACTTTTTAATAAACTTTTTATTAAGAAAAATAAGATAATCATAAAAATAAGCCAATAAGCACAAAAGTCTTAAAGCTTAATCAAATGAAAACTTATAAAATGATCAAAAGATTAACTTTTTAGCATGAAATCAATTAGAACAACACGGATCACATGATAATCACACCAAAATCAATCTTAAATCAAAGAAAAGTAGAATGAGATTAAGAGATAAAAGCTTAAAATGGAACTTGATTAATAAAAATAAGCAATACAAAGAGTTAATCTTAAAAGATTAAAAGTAAAAGATGAACTAATGAGAGAAAGTTTAAGACTTTCTCTCTCTAAAAACTAAAAAGTGAAAAATTAACTAAAAACTCTAACTCCTCTCCTAATGACTATTAGGAGGGTATTTATAGGGAAGGTGGAAGGAGTGCATGTGTTGCATCTTCTTTCTTGCTTTCTTCACGCTTTCTCGACTCGACTTTAATTCTTCGTCTTTGTCGTCTCGGGATTTGAACTTGTCCTTTAATTTTCTTCTTCTATTAGACTTAAGTTCTTCGACTTCGTTAAACTTCCGTCTTTTGACTTCTTCTTCGATAAATCTTCAGAATAGGCCTTGGACTTCCGTTCTTTTTGCACTCTTGATCTTTTGACTTCGTCTTTTTCCCGTTTTCTTCAGTAAAATCCCGTGAAAGCCCGTGTTTTCTTCCTTTTTCATATTTAGGTCCTAAAACACAATAAAAACACAAACCACGCATAATTCCGACTTTTACGACATAAATCACACGTTTTGGTCTTGTTATCATTGGGAATAAGTGGTAAAAGGATAAGTGTTTTCACACTTATTAAATCCCCTACACTTGACCATTGCAATGCCCTCATGCAATGCATTAATTTTAAAGCACGGTTTACATTTTCCATCATAAATAACCCATCTTGGCCTTTATTAAATACTAAACATAAAAGATAGAAATAAGTAAAGAAATTAAAAACTTACATTGGATTTTGGCAGCCATGAACGTTTATCATCCTCAAGTTTCACGTTCCCCATACCAAGCTTAGAAACGAGATCATTGTCATTATAAGTTAGCAAACTATCACGAACTCATGTGGGCTAGTTATTAACTTAGACTCCCTTATTCCTAGGTGTATCTCTTATATTTTATTTTTGTCTTGAATGCTCACGAGGATGCATTGTTTGACTTATTTCGATAGTTATTTAGTCCAAAAATAAGGTGAACGATTTAATCAATAGTTAGCTAAAGGACCAAATCTTTTAAAACTGCTTCTCGGGATATCAGAAAGTTCATATCTTGGCATAACTTGGTTCGCGATTTGAGACCTTTCTCGGGCCGATATTTGGCAGCGACTTCATACTTCGAATCTTCGAGAGACGTTCTTGAAATTATGGTCTTCTCTTCATAATAGGAGTTTCTTCACTTGAAGTTTTTGAGAGATTCTTCATCTTTGGACCACGACTTCTTCATTTTTCTCCAATCTTTATTTTGGACTTTGATATACAACGATCCGCCTCCTTTTAGGACTTGGATCTATTTATCCTCATACCTTGTTAGGGTCTTTTCGGATAGAATTCTCCATGACTTTTGGGGAGTTCTTGCTTTTCGTCGTGTGTCTCGATCCTTCATATTGATCTTTGATAAATGATTCTTCACATCACTTTTGGATCTTTAGCAACAAAATGTAGCCCTCATGCCTTGTTAGGGCCTTTTCGGACTCGCCAATCTTCGCGCCCCGCTTCATAAGTTATGCCTTGGCTATGAACTCTCGTCATTACCGAGCAACTTTTAAACGATCTGGGGCTAGAAGCTAAGTAACTTTTTAAATCGTACAACCTTATTTATTAGCAGATTAATTTATTAACAAGCGGAGGGAGAATAGGCTTATAATTAACTCACATAAATTCACGAAAGAATACCGAACTTATAATTGACTCTATCATCTCTCGTTCTCCACAGTTTAAAATCTCAAGGAATGAGACTCGTGGATGCTTAGCCTATTAAATCAAAGTTTTGGGTTTTCGAGTCGCCTATAGGATCTTGCCACTTCTTAGACTTTTTCAAGTTTAGAAATCGCGTTTTAAAGTTCCCTTGATAAACGACTCTCTAGGATCAATTATAGGAACTTGCGAAAAGTTCTTGTTCTTAACCCGTGAGAGTTAAGACTTTCGCGTTTTAAAGCTCCCTATATAAAAGCCTAGCAAAACTTGACTTAAACACGTTAAGGATACTAGCTAGAGTAAACTTAGGTAAGTAAACTCGGGTTGAGTCAAAATGTTCACGACTAAGAAAAATCTAAAACCACGTTATTAAAAATTTATTCTAGCAAAGGAAACATAACAAAGGTAAATACAACTATACAACTAGGCCAAAATAGATTAAAAATTTTGAAAAATGTCGAAAAATCAAATTTTCCGGTTAAAATGAGGGCAAATTCATGGAAAAGACCACTTACTTCGATAGAAGTCCCCCCTACACTTGAGATAAACATTGTCCTCAATGTTTAAGCATGTGGGAGTAAACTCCCCTACACTTAGGACATTGTGCACTTTGTTTAAATCTTGCTAAGGAAAGGACAACTAAAGTGAATTCAATGTGAACATTTAGAATATGAAATATTGAATCACAAGAGTTTAGGATAGAACCGGGAAGATGGAAAACACGGTATCATGGTTCGTCAAAAGTCATCAAGATGCTCTCTGAAGCTTTAATCCCTGCACAGCACAAGAAACAAGACAACAAACATATGCGGGACTCCCCCTACACTTATTAGGAAAGCAGTAAAGGATAGAACACGGGTTGCCTCCCGAGAAGCGCTTGTTTTTGTTCACCGAGTCATGAGCCTGACTCGACCTAATTTTAGTGCATGGGGAACGTGGTGAGGGATGGAATCATCTCTTGAGAGATGTCCTCACCAAAGTACAGCTTCAAACGCTGGCCATTCACCTTAAAATTGGGCCCATTCGGCTGAGAAAGCTCAATGGTCCCATATGGAAAGACTTTGGCGACGGTGAATGGACCAGTCCAGCGGCTCTTCAACTTGCCAGAGAAGATCTTCAACCAAGAGTTAAAGAGTAAGACTTGATCACCAACGTGGAACTCTCGGTTCTTGATTTTAGCATCGTGGATCATCTTCGTCTTCTCCTTGTAGATCAGCGAGTTCTCATAAGCTTCATTCCTTAGTTCATTTAGCTCGTTGAGTTGAACCTTGCGATGATCACCGGCTTTGATGATGTCGAAGTTAGCCCACTTCAAGGCCCAGTGCGCCTTGTGTTCCAGCTCGATGGGTAGGTGGCAGGCTTTCCCGTACACAAGACGATAAGGTGTACAACCGATCGGGGTCTTGTAAGCAGTACGGAAAGCCCACAGAGCATCATCTAACTTATCGGCCCACGCGGCACGATGCTCTCCCACAGTTCGCTCCAAAATTCTCTTCAAGCCACGATTGGAAATTTCGGCTTGCCCATTGGTTTGGGGATGATAGGCGGTGGAAAGACGGTGATTGACACCATACTTTGCCATGACTCGTGCAAATTGATCGTTGCAAAAATGAGTCCCGCGGTCACTGATGATAGCACGAGGAACGCCAAATCGAGCGAAAAGCTGCTTCAAAAAGTTCACAACCACCCTCGCATCATTCGTAGGGAGAGCCTTAGCTTCAACCCATTTAGAGACGTAGTCGACAGCGACGAGGATGTACTTGTTCCCTTTGGATGATGGAAATGGCCCCATAAAGTCGATGCCCCATACATCAAAGATTTCACATTCCTGTATGAAATTTTGAGGCATCTCGTCCTTATGTGTGATCTTGCCTTGACGTTGGCAAGCATCACAATGCTTAACCATTTCGTGAGCGTCACGATAAATGGTGGGCCAGTAGAATCCAGAATCAAACACTTTCTTAGCGGTGTAGTTGGGACCAAAGTGACCACCGGTGGGTCCTTTGTGGCAAGCTTGGAGGATAGCGAAAGCTGCCGGTCCGTCAACACATCGACGAATAATCAGATCAGCACACTGTTTGAATAGATAAGGGTCATCCCAAAAGTAAGTCTTAACATCGTTCAAGAACTTCTTCTTTTGTTGGGATGTTAACCCTTGGATGAGAATACCACCCGCTAAGTAGTTTGCAATGTCCGCAAACCACGGGGTGCCATCAAGATTGAGATTTATAGACATTAGAGTCTCCAGGGGGAAAGAGTCATTGATCTCTTTGTTCGGATGATCCCTCTGATATGAATCCTCAAGTCGACTCAGATGATCCGCGGCCAGGTTTTCGGCTCCCTTCTTATCACGAATTTCAATGTTGAATTCTTGAAGGAGCAAAACCCAGCGAAGAAGTCTTGGCTTAGAATCGTTCTTTGTCATCAAGTACTTCAACGCGGAATGGTCCGTGTATACGATGGTGGTGGATAAAACAAGATAGGGGCGAAATTTCTCAAAAGCATAGACAACAGCTAAAAGCTCTTTTTCGGTTGTCGTATAATGCAATTGAGCCCCCGTCATTGTTTTGCTAGCGTAGTGGATTGGTTGGAAGTGTTTATTCACTCTTTGGCCCAAAACCGCACCAATAGCAAAGTCGCTAGCATCGCACATCAATTCAAAAGGCAGCTCCCAATTAGGGGTAACCAAGACCGGTGCCTTAGTTAGCTTATCCTTAAGAAGATTGAAGGCTTGGAGACACTCTTTAGAAAAGATAAAAGGAGTATCTTTTTCCAAGAGGTGGGTCATCAGGCGAGCGATTTTAGAGAAATCTTGAATGAATCTACGATAGAAGCCCGCATGACCCAGAAAGCTTCTCACACCCTTCACAGTTGAAGGTGGAGGTAATTTGGCTATGACATCAACTTTAGCACGGTCAACTTCAAGACCGGCTTTAGAGATTTTGTGTCCTAGCACAATGCCTTCTTTTACCATAAAATGGCATTTTTCCCAATTCAGAACAAGGCGAGTGTCTTCGCACCGCTTAAGCATACGTTCCAAATTGGCAAGGCAAGCAGAGAAGGAATCCCCGAAGACCGAGAAATCATCCATGAAGACTTCCATGGTTTGCTCAACCATGTCATGGAAGATCGCCAACATGCACCTTTGGAAAGTCCCGGGGGCATTGCATAAGCCAAAAGGCATTCGTTTATAAGCAAATGTGCCATAGGGACAAGTAAATGTTGTCTTCTCTTGATCTTGAGGATCGATGGGTATTTGAAAATAACCCGAGAAACCATCCAGAAAGCAGTAATATTCATTACCCGCTAGACGTTCAAGCATTTGGTCCATAAAAGGTAGAGGGAAATGATCCTTTCTCGTGGCATCATTGAGTTTGCGGTAGTCTATACAAACTCTCCACCCAGTAACGAGACGGGTGGGAATTAACTCGTTGTTTGCATTGGGCACAACGGTTATACCACCTTTCTTAGGCACACAATGGACTGGACTAACCCATGGTGAATCCGAAATAGGGTAAATCATACCCGCATCAAGAAGTTTGATAACCTCTTTTTTGATGACTTCATGTATTTTAGGATTCACCCTTCTTTGGCTTTGAATTGTGGGCTTAAAGTCGTCCTCCATGAGAATTTTATGTGTGCAGAAGTGAGGATCGATTCCGCGGATGTCGGAGATTTTCCAAGCGATAGCGCTTTTATGCTTTTTTAACACAGCGACAAGGCGTTCTTTTTCGTCTTCTTTCAGATCCTTTGCGATGATGACTGGTAGCTTCTCGTCGTCTTCCAGAAAAACGTACTCAAGATGAGGCGGTAGGTCCTTAAGCTCAAGAGTAGGAGGATCCTCAATAGATGGTGAAACTAACGATGGATCATCATTAGTCACCTCTTTAGGAGCAGGAGGAGAGAATGGGTCCTCATTGAGAAGTCTCTCAATAGTACTAATGTCTTCATCCCAATTTGTGGACAAATTATCATACTTAATATCGAGAGGACCCAAACTAGCTTCGAAGTCATCCAAATCACTTTCTCCAAAAGGAGTCAATGCTGGGGTAATTGAGGCAATGATCTCAACATTGGGTAGAGAAGAAAGAGTACTTTTGCAAGCATTATGAAAATGTTCTTCACAAGCCTCATCGAGAACATCAATAGCATTAACACTCTCATATGAATAAGGTTGCTTAGAAATCTTACCCATGTTGAAGACAATTTGATCGTCACCAACTCTCATGATTATTTCGCCTGCGGCTACATCAATAAGAGTGCGACCGGTCCTCAGAAATGGACGTCCAACGATTAATGGAACACGGGGATCCATTTCGTAATCAACGACGACAAAATCCGCCGGGAAGGTGAATTTATCGACGCCAACAAAGACATCTTCAGCTATCCCCACTGGATAAGCAACCGTACGGTTGGCTAATTCCAAAGTCATTTTAGTGGGGACTAGCTCGGGGAGAGATAATTGCTTCCAAACACTTAAAGGCATTAAGTTTATACTGGCACCTAGATCGGCTAGGGCCATGCAATTCTCTACTCCCGGGAAGTTGCAAGGAATCAAAAAGCGACCCGGATCACCAAGTTTGGTGGGCAATTGCCTTAAGAGCACTGCGGAGCAATTCTCATTAAGGTGGGTCTGAGCAATGTCAAGAAGCTTTTCCTTATAACTTAGAAGATCTTTAAACATCTTAGCGTATTTGGGCATGTGAGCGAGAGCCTCGGCAAAGGAGATGTTAAAATTCAATTGTTTGAACATTTTAAGGAAGTTCGAAACCTGAATATCATCCTTGCTCTTTTGCTTCTCTTTCCTCAACCTAGAAGGATAAGGTATATTGGATGAAGAAGAAGGCTTTAAGGGAATAGGATCACTCATAACCACGGGTGGTGGGGAAATGGGGATAGAAGGTGAAGGAGGTGAAGAAATTTGCTCTTTTTCCTTGTTCACAATCACCGGTGGAGGTGTAGGAAGCTCGGGTTCCATATAACCTTTTCCACTACGAGTGGTGATTGCTTTCATCTCCCCTCTTGGATTCGCAACGGTATTACTCGGAAGAGTACCCGAAGAAGAGGGTTGATTACCTTGGATGAGCGAACCAATCATATCACGAAGGTGAAGAGCTTGATTGTTAAAAGAGTTTTGCATGTTAGCATTAATATCATTGCTGTGTTTGGCCATATCATTCCTTAGCTCGGCTCGAATATCGCTCCCTTGTTTCACCATGTCATTCTTCAAGTTGACAAATTGATTCTGAAGATTCGTCACCATCTCACGATTAGTCTTCATGAACGTCTCGACGTCTTGGTTTACAGCCATCGGTTGATTGAGAGGTGGAGCTTGGTAAGCTTGAGAATTTCCTTGAGTTGGGTATGGGTTTCTTTGGGATTGATATTGATTTTGAGCACGAGGTTGGGATTGGTTATTACGGTTAAAGCTTTGTTGTTGGTTTTGGTTTGCAGGAGGAAAACCAGGAGGAGCAAGATAATTGTTGGAACGATAACTTAGCAAGCCACGGTCTCCTTGAGGTCGAGCTTGATAGCCTCCCGTGGGATAAGTGCCGTAAGCTGCGTTAACGTCTTCAGAATAATTGCCATGAGTAGAAGGACACTCATTGTAGGAATGAGGACCACCACATGTGTCACAAGAGATAACAACGGCTTTAGCTTGTTGAGTTTGGTTAGAAGTCAAAATTTGGAGACTTTTGTTAATATCAAGAATAGCACGTTCCAAAATAGACGAGTTGGTGGTGGTAGAAGTAGACGAAACATTGACTCTCTGATTAGATCTTGAGGATGCGGAAGAATCCCAATTCTTGTGGTGAGTAGTCATGTTTTCAATCAACTCTCGACACTCCTCCGGTCTCCTTTTCATAAAAGTACCACCGGCGGCGGCATTGATCGTGTCACGATCACGAAAAGTGAGACCATTGTAGAAGGTGTCAATGAGAGTGACGGGGAGCATATTGTGATTAGGACAGCGGTCGATCAAATCATTGTAACGTTCCCAAACATCGAAAAGCGATTCATCATTCTCTTGCATAAATCCACTGATTTGGTTACGAAGGCTAGTGACCATGGATGGGGGAAAGTAGCGCGATAAAAAGCGTTGAGTCATGTCGTTCCACGTATGAATAGAATTCTTAGGAAGACGGTCAAACCATTTTTCGGCATGGTGAGAAAGTGAGTGTGGAAAAAGTTGAAGGCGAAGGTCATCCATAGAAACACCGGGGCACTTCATGCTTTGGGTAATGGTAATGAATTTGTCGAGGTGTTTGTTGGCATCATCATCCGGAATTCCACGAAACGGATTCGTTTGCACTTGTTGTATCATGTGATGCTTCAACGAAAACTCCTGAGCCGTGACGTGCATTGGCGCAATCGGGCCTCCTCGTCCGTTCATGGTGGGTTGGCACAATTCCTCCATGGTTCGTAAATCAGGTAGAAGGACATTGTTGTTGTTGTTGTTGTTGTTATTCAAATTATTTTGAGGTGGGTGATTATTGTTGTTATTAACACCAGCCATATCTAAATCTTCACGATTCTCGGGCTCAGAATAGTTTGTAGATCTAGTACGCATGCACCTGCAGAAGAAAAATATACACAAGGAATATCTATATAATCTTTTTGGTTTTTGTAGGTTTTTTAATGTTTTTGTATTTTTGAAGAGTTTTATATTTTTTTAGGATTTTTGGAAATTTTATAGCAATGAAAATAACGTTCAAAGAACGGATCCCACAAGTCAATGCGTCTCTCACTAGAAACCGTTTATCTTAACGAAAAGAGCCAGCAGCGGCGCCATTTAATACTAGAGATGTTGCCACCTAAAGTATCAAAGTTCAAGTTCGTTATAGTTCCGAATCTTTTCGAATTGAAAACCGGTCTAAAGTGCGACTCAATTATCTTTTGGTGAATCAAAGGTTTGGTTGATTTGTTTTAAACTAATTGCAAGTAATTAAAGTGTCGTTAAGTAAAATGGAAGTTAACAGATTAAATTGGATGACGAGTAAAAATAAATGCATAAAACTTTAAAGGTGACAATGGAAAAATGCTAACTCACTAAATTAAACTAACACTTGGAAAATTTTCAGAAAAATAAAAGGTTCTATATGAAAGTGATATCGAAACAAAACCAAACGAGCCAAAAGTACCCTGATCGGAATGTTTTCCGATCAGTTGATCGGAATGCTGATGAAATGGGTCAATCGGAAAGTGGGATTAGGGACCCAATCGGAATGTGCAACCTTAACCAAATCGGAATACAAGAAAGATTGGCAATCGGAATATTCAAAATTACACGAATCGGAATATGCAAGTTGATCAAATCGGAATACAATGAAACAACCTCAATCGGAAAGCGGAACAAATGCCCAGATCGGAAAACATGGGGAAGCCAATCGGAAAGTCAAAACCCCTTTCCGATTGGATCAATCGGAAAAGGGGAGGTGCTTATGGTCGGAATATAGGGGCTGATCGGAAAGGGGAGTTTGTTCCTCCTCCTAAAATTGTGGAAATCGGTTAAGCAAGTAAATAAGCTATATTTGAGAGCTTATCACAACACTAACCCGAATCAATGCTTAAACCGGATCAAATAAGCACTAGAATCAACTTATCAACCCGAAATCAAACAACTTTTTGTATCAAATAATAAAAACATCAACTTTTTAATAATCTTTTTATTAAGAAAAATAAGATAATCATAAAAATAAGCCAATAAGCACAAAAGTCTTAAAGCTTAATCAAATGAAAACTTATAAAATGATCAAAAGATTAACTTTTTAGCATGAAATCAATTAGAACAACACGGATCACATGATAATCACACCAAAATCAATCTTAAATCAAAGAAAAGTAGAATGAGATTAAGAGATAAAAGCTTAAAATGGAACTTGATTAATAAAAATAAGCAATACAAAGAGTTAATCTTGAAAGATTAAAAGTAAAAGATGAACTAATGAGAGAAAGTTTAAGACTTTCTCTCTCTAAAAACTAAAAAGTGAAAAATTAACTAAAAACTCTAACTCCTCTCCTAATGACTATTAGGAGGGTATTTATAGGGAAGGTGGAAGGAGTGCATGTGTTGCATCTTCTTTCTTGCTTTCTTCACGCTTTCTCGACTCGACTTTAATTCTTCGTCTTTGTCGTCTCGGGATTTGAACTTGTCCTTTAATTTTCTTCTTCTATTAGACTTAAGTTCTTCGACTTCGTTAAACTTCCGTCTTTTGACTTCTTCTTCGATAAATCTTCAGAATAGGCCTTGGACTTCCGTTCTTTTTGCACTCTTGATCTTTTGACTTCGTCTTTTTCCCGTTTTCTTCAGTAAAATCCCGTGAAAGCCCGTGTTTTCTTCCTTTTTCATATTTAGGTCCTAAAACACAATAAAAACACAAACCACGCATAATTCCGACTTTTACGACATAAATCACACGTTTTGGTCTTGTTATCATTGGGAATAAGTGGTAAAAGGATAAGTGTTTTCACACTTATTAATATTTTATGCACTTTTTTCTTTATTAGATTTTAAGTAATATAAATTTCAAAGCATAGTGTACAAGTTAATTAAGTATTACCATTACTTTTATAAAATTAATTTTAATTAATACATGTTTTAAAGCATATGTCACAAGTACACATTAATTAATATATTAACACTCTAATTAATAATATCTTTAAATTATCTCTAAAAACAAAATTATATCTATTATACATATTGTACAACTAATATAACACAAAAAAATTCACATAACTTCCAAGTTGGTGGTATAAATGGTTTTATAACCGGACCAAGCCAATGAATTTAATCGTAAACTAGAGTGCCCACCAGTTCGGTATTATGATCATTTTTTTGGGGGTAAAATATATAAAATACCATCTTACTTATTGATTTGTACCGACTTTAAATACTTACTATTTAATCTCGTGACTTTACCATTCTACTTGTTTGTTTTGAAAAAATATTACCATTATGACCAGTTACATTTACACATCAGTAAATTGATTATTAAAAAAAATCTAAAATTTGTTATTATATCCTACGTGGATGTTAGAGAAAAGGTTTGACCCATCCATAGGGAAAAAATATTCGATTTAAAAAAAATTATAATACGCGAAAACGCGCGTT
The DNA here is from genome assembly GCA_025667525.1 of Glebionis coronaria. Classification (NCBI taxonomy): domain Eukaryota; kingdom Viridiplantae; phylum Streptophyta; class Magnoliopsida; order Asterales; family Asteraceae; genus Glebionis; species Glebionis coronaria. The sequence continues at coordinate 355,836,578 of CM046876.1, forward strand.
GTCCCCTAAGCGCGAGACGTGAAAACGCGAGCTCGGTATGGTTGGTGCATTTTCGTGTCGCGTTTTCCCCGGCGAGATTTTTTCCCCCGTACCCTGTGCTCTTAAAGACAAAAATAACAAACTCCAGCTCAATACGATGGTACTGTAATTCACTTTGTACCATCAGAAAATGTTCCCTCAACTTGAACATAATTCAATAAGATGGTATTGTTAAATTGTATATTTTCAAGGTTGAAAACATTAAGATCCAACGAAAATTAAGTTACCTGCACCGAATCTAAAAGGTGTGGGACTGTTGAAAACATTTATGTCCTAACATGTTCATTGTTAGCTACGAAAACATATAGCCAGCAACATGAGTATGGGAAGTATATTAGACATCGGTTTGTAAACGTATTTATCTACTATTTGATATAGAATTTTGTAATTTGTCAAGTACTGAGAACACTCGCTTTAAATTTTATTTGCTAAGTTCAATAGAATCACAAAGATACGATTGAACCCCTGAATCTTGTTAGCAACCAGCATTTTAACCATCTAAACCATATTTTTTATTTAAACGAAAATATTCAGCATATTGTTGTTTTAGATCTGGAGGCTTATATTGGTATAGTCGGAACAAAATTGAAAGTACAATGGTAAAGTCACGAGATTAATTAGTAAGTGCTTAAAGTCGGCACATTTTATAAGTACGAAGGTATTGTATAGCTTTTACCCAAAATAAGAAAATCAGACGTGGCCATACTAAACGTAAAAAAATAATGACGTGGAAATTAACGTGCCACGCTGTCGGTAATAAGTCACCAAATTGGTAACTTCGAAACGATTTTGAAAGTAGAATGGTAAAGTCACGAGATTAAATAGTAAGTGTTTAAAGTTGGCACAAATCAATAAGTAAGATGGTATTTTATAGCGTTTACCCTTTTTTTTGTTATACTCGAGACAATTTATCATTTTTATTATGTGATGCATAAACATCAACCACAAAAGCAAAATATCGGTCTTTCATAAAAAAAATCAGGATAACTGTTTGAAGACAAATGATGCAAAGATGTGAAATCACAATTGTTAATTTCTTTCAAATTATACATATTATACATCATATCGTATCATACTACCTTGTAAAACATTTTATGCACTCTTTCTTCATTAAATTTTTAAGTACTACAAATTTCAAAATATTTTGTACAAGTCAATTAAGCATGTCTTATACACCATCTTATCCACTTTCTTATCATTAAATTGTTAAGTAATACATATGTTAAAGTATACTAGCCGAGTACCCGCGCAATGCAGCGGCGGGTACCTGTGACTATATTTTGAGGCAATCGAATGAATTAAATATGATAAAAAAAATCACTGCACATTTAACAGGCTAAACTATATAAACATGTGTCACACACATTAGCAGCGCAACACCGCCAAAATAACCAACAAAAACAATTTAAACATAAGCAGACTACATATGTTGTGACGAAGATGTAGATGTAGTAATTTCAGAATGCAGCAAAGGGTTGAGTTGTATGTTCGAGGGGTTTGAAACCAAAAACAACAGCCAAAACCGTCTTATGCATGCTTTAAAAAGGTTGCGCAATAGGCTTTTATAAGTTTGGTTGATATGGGCTGTTACAATAAGGGAGGACGGTTACAACCATGATTTTAAAGAAATTTAATTTTTAAGGGTTGTTATTGACCCAACATTAGAAAAAACGTATACATTTACTACATAATAAACACTTTTAAATTATGATATATAATATTTAATTTTCTTAAATGTGTATGCATAACTCCCAGGATTTTGAATGACTTTTAAACATTGTATGCATAAACTTTCCAAAAGAAGAAATGTTTTAGTCTTAAAATTTTAAGACTACTAAATTTAGAAAATGGTCTAAATGTTTTATAAGGTATTAAGATTATACAAGTCAATTAAGCATTATCATCACTTTTATAAAATTAATTTTAATTAATACATGTTATAAAACATATGTTACAAGTACTCATTAATTAATATATTAAACACCCTAATTAATAATGTAGGATTATGTAAATCTTGCTTATACTAGAGAAAGAGTAGAGATAGAAAGATGACGGAACACACATACTTTTAGAGAGAGAAAGGGAAAGAAAACACCTTTTCACTATGTGTAAAACTATGTGAACCACACCCTCTCCAACTAAGGAGAGGGTTCATATACCCAAGTCATATGATGGGCTTGGGTTTGACATTGGGCCGCCGGCCTACACATGTTGTAGGCTTGGCTTGGCCTTGTTTGATTAACAATAGAACTAAACTACGAGCTACTTACTAATATTTTGTCGGAGTGGCCGATCCTTCTAAATACGTAAAAACGTATTTCCAACAATCTCCCCCTAATAGAGGTCACTCCAAACAAGGGCGTTACCCGAGTTACAATAATAAAATAAACCTAGCATATTATGCTTGTATTGAGCTCGTAGTCTTCATCTTTCTTTTCTTTATCTTTTCTGGTGAATATGTTGATGTGATATATGATATCAATCTTGAACATTTATCTCTTGCCTTGATCTTGTGCATCATCACTTGTGATATCCTACTTTTCGTGACTTCATGTCCCACATACTTATACCTTTATAATTATTGAAAGCTTCAGAGTTTGATACAGCGGAAGACTTGACTTTTAAGCTTTCTTGAATTTGTTGAAGCATTAGGTGGAAAAAGTATATGCATGCGGGGACGACTTCATCTCGGACTCCGCAACGCCACCGTCTTTAATGCGGCAACATAAGTAGACACGAACGAAATGGATTTGAACATTTCATTCTAATTCGGTAGCATTTTACCTCCGGTCGGTGAAGACCGTTGGACGATATAAAATATCGTACTTGTGACATGTAGTTTCAATTAAGAACCTCCTTGACAAGATTTTGCGTGTAAACCCGTTCTCTTTATCCGCATGATTGAAGTCGTCAATTCCGATTCCTAGAACAAGTTTGATTCATTAAAGAATCGCACCATCGTTGCTTTCCAGTTGTCACTAGCTTGATTCATATAGAATCTTGCAAGTTACCTACCAAATGCTGTTTGAGGTTAACACTAGAAGGATTTCCACTCATCACTGTGAACACTAAGGTGTCACTCTGAGTGTTCTGGCAAGATCACTGAGATATTGCGTAGAGGCCTGGAACGTGTTTAAATTTCAATTAAGAATTAAACCACTATTTCTTTCTAGTTATCACAAGTTTGATTCATAAATAATCGCACAAGTCACCTACCATGAGATTTTTAATGTTCTCTCAAGAATGATTTCCATCTTCATTATAAATACTTTCGTATTACTCAGATGTTCAAGCAAGATCATGAAGATTTGCGTAGGACTCTTAATATCTTTCTTACTTTTCACAGTGTGTGAAGAAGCAAGGAATTATGGAAGTGTGTCGTAATGAGATATTTTATGATCTCAAATGTCTCTAGACTCGATCGTGCACTTTGGATTTTTAGTGATCGGAGGCTGGAGAGGAGTGCCACCATTTCAATACCAATTTATTCGGAATGAATAAATTGATAGATAACGTGTTGATCTTCGTGTTATTAAAAAAACGTTTTGAGAGATACCTGAGTTAGCTGGGATGGGTTGTGCATTACATCACTGGGTCCATGATGTGTATCTTCAATAACATATGAGTTGACCCGGTTTTTGCCTAAGATTGTAAGGAGGGCTTCTTTCTTTTCACCATTTATCATTACAATTCTTTTTCATTCTTCAACCCTTCAATGCTTACCAATACGTCATAATTAGCACCTTGTTGTGATTGTTCCAGTGCTAACTTAAGTACTTGGTCGGCATTCAGTTACGTTCATAATATTTCTCCATCTTTCCTAAGGACTACTATTTCCAGCTATGGAATGTCCTTGGGAAGATTCCTCTGGTTTTGGAAGAATCATTGGACTTAACCTATCCTACCATCCTTATGTCACCACAATCTTTATCATCGTGAAATAAATAGGTTGAGGGTAAGTATATGTCACCATGAAAATCTATTTTTGATGTGCAAATGCGTTTTGCTCCCCCTTAACATATGCCACGATATTCGAAAACATTTCACACATGTCGGGATGAGCTATCACGTTAAGTCAAACAATTTGTGATTAATCATTTCCCATATTAAATCACATTTTCTCCCCAATATTAAAAATATTAACCCAACCGATATTTTTGATATCAATTGATTTAATGAAGTTTTAACAAAGTTTTTGGGAAGAAATTTTCAAGTCCGTTTTATCTTTGATGAGACTGCTTTTATACATAGTCTCATCGTCCAAATCGGGCTTAAAACGCTTAAAATATCATCAAAATACCCCAATATATGCTTGTATTTGTGCATTGTGTATTTTAGGTACGGATATCGTGAAATCAAAAGAAGATCACAAGAATGAAGCAAAAACGAACACGGGAAACGAAGCCGCACAATGAACCAGACCCGAGTCATGAATTTCCTTTGAAGTCCCTGAAGTTTTGAAGATTGGGAAGATTGGTCCCTCTACTTTTGAATACTTGTCATTTTAAACCCTTTTAGAACTCTAATATTGCATATGGGTCACTAAAATGACAAGAATGTACATCATTAGCCCTTGAAGATTGGTCAAATTGCATTTATAACTCTTGGAAAAGTTTATCAAAAACTTTTGTGGCCAAAGTTGGAAAGTGCAAACTTCCATTACAAAGGAAGTTGGATTTAAAACTGATTAAACTTTATATAGCAAGATTTTGGGACATGAAGGGCAAAAGTTGACTAGACAACATAACTTCACCAGCCATTCACTGACCTACACATCACCACCACTCCACATCACCTAAACACCACTATATACTTAACCTGTTTTATTTATTCGGTCAACTTTGGTCAAACATTTTACAAACGAGGGAAACAGGTATTAAGCCCCTAATCACAATCTATCATCACTGTTTATCCTCCCCCACGTCATAAACCCTAGTTCTTAATCTCTAATAAAACAAAGGGGCAAGTAAAAATTGCATTTACCATTGTACAATTTACCCATTACCCATTAAATCCCTTCACCCAGAAAACGACATCTCTGCCACCTTGTCCCCTCACCAGCTATCACATGTCACGGGTTGGCTCGCACAAGAAGGATTGTTGACCAAATCAACGAATGTTATTCATTCCTTCATCCCAAAGCCTAGCTGAACAACCAAGATCAGGGAACAACATCAACATCAGTCCTCAAGATCACATGTTGGCCATTTTCGAATTTCACATCAAGGGTACATTCGGGATTATTAGCATTAGGGTTTGTTTTTTTATTATTCTAGATTCTTCTGTATGCTATTATATAAAGTAGCATAGGGTTTAGTTTTAGTTTTTGGTTCTAGAGTTTTGCTATAATTTTTGTAATTCCTTTTTATTTAAATAAAAGTTGGTATTTTGTTATATATGTAATCCCTTTTTCTTTATTAAAAGTTGGTGTTAAATTTAGCATAATCTGAGTTCCATTATGTTTATTCATCTTTTGAGTTTAAATTTTATACAAGTGTAATCCTATTTTCATAAGTTGAAAAAGTTGGTTATTTGTAAAAGTTTTGATCAGAAATCTTATCTTGTTTTAAAGTTACTGTTTGAGATTTATTCTCGAAAGGATTTTTAGTTTTGGTGTTTTTGTTCAAGGTTTTGAGTTCATGTTTTAAGTTTGCGAAAGAGAAAGTTTTAAGAAAACCAAGTGAAGAATCAGTGATCTTTTCTGTTTATTATTGTTTATGTTTATGTTTGCTAATCTTAGCAGGGAATTGGAGTGCTTGTACACACGCGTGTACATGAGCTCTTTTGTTTAAGGGCAGGGATGATATGCCCTTGAGGTGAGTTTTATTCTTACTATTATTTTATTTTTCTGACTAAAAGCAAGTTTCATGTGGATATATGATTTTGTTGATTAAATGTGCATTTTGGAGTTAAGATTTTGCTATTTTGGTTTCTGAGTGTGTGGTTGTGCTAAGTTTTCAGTTTTTGTTAGCAATCCGCTCAAACTCTTTTGGTAAAACTCACATCCTGCCTATAAAGGAGTGTTTGGGAGCGGTTTGTACTTGGGCAGGTTTAATACCCAAGGACGATCCTTACTCTGCACCCTCTTTAGAGGTTTAGGATAGTTGGCTTTAGGTAAGCTTAGAGTTTGTTTATTTTTGGAAAATCTACCATACTTGTGCCTTTAAGGTGTTTTTTGAAGTTGTTGGCCATTGGTGGCGTGTTAAACGAAATCCTTAGTTAAAATTCATTTCCTGGTCAAAAAGTCGTGTTTGGGACAGCAGGTTAAGAGGGATATCTTAACCTCCAAGCTTGCTTAGCTCTGCATACATTTTATGGGTTTTGGGTAAGTTGATTTTAGCAAGGTTTAGAGTTTTAGTTAATTTAGGTTGGATTTGGGTGTTTCAGGAATCATAGGTTTAGTCATTTTTTGGAGTAAGTTCTTTATGAGCCATAGTCACCATAGGTCATATTAAAGCTATTGATAGCCCACTGTCAGCCGCTTAGTTCTGTTCGCTGTAGGTTGTGATTTATTGGATAAAGATTGCTCATCTGCCCTGAACAACTATGCGATTTTGGAGTGTTTGCAATCTTTATGCGTACTTGGCTTTGATACATGTTGTGTGGTTTATGTTGTGAGATCATTACCCTTTTTGTGCTCCCTTGTACCATCAGCAATCAACAAGCATAACCCAAAAGAAAGTAAAAAAATTGAGTGCCTACTATTGAAAATCGAGCATCAAACCCTTGGCGTGTTTGTGATTTTTAGATAGTTCGTGCTTTGGATTTGATTGTGTGGCCTGGGTATCAAAAGGAAATCAAAGAAGCTAAAAAAGAAAAACCATTAGGTAATCAGAACGAAAGAAAATTAGAGGGAGTGTGTGTGTTGCTGTATCACCACTGTACACACATCACGTGCCTGTAAAACCCGCCTTTATTATATGATTGTTGCCTTTAGATCAGCAAAACAAGATGTTGTTTCCCATTTTTGCTGTTTGAGATTTCTGTGACTGGTAAAAAGTAAATCTGCACAAAGTGGAAGGCAAAGGCTTGAACCCTGACCATACACTCCCATCAGACGCAGCTACACACTACCAAACCAACTGCTCTGCTGAGCTTTTTGGTTAAAACATCTTTTTTTAGCTTTCTATACGTTTTGTTTTTTTATAAAGGCAAAAAAACAATATGTGAAAAATGAGGCACAGTAGGATTCGAACACTGGACCTCCTGCACACACTTTACACACGCCTCAACAGACCACAACATAACCATCTGTTCTATGCTTGATTTCTTGTTAGGCTTTCCTTAAGTATTTATATAACCCTTTATTACATTTTTAGCTTAATAGCTTATATAGCTTATTCGCAGCTTAATTGTAGTTTTTTTTACATTATTATTTTTTCTAGCTTCAGAATAGTATGTAGTTTTTACTGTATTTTTTTGGATTTTTAGAAAAATTATTTAATATTTTTAATCATTTAATTAGTTTATTTTCGTATTTAATTCATAATAAATAATCTAAAATTCGAAAAAATGTAATTCTTTTTTTCAAAATTTTCTTTTGTCATTTAGAATGTAGGAAAAATCAATTTTCTTTTGTAAATTTTAAATTTTTTTATTTTATCCTTTTCTTAGTTATTTTACTTTTTAGGATTTCTATTTAATTTTAAAAACTAATAATAAGTAAAACACTTTAAAATTTTTTGGTTTATATATTTTTCTTAGTTAGGGTTTTTAGAACATTTTAGTGATTTTTAATTATTTTTTTGGCGAAATTTTTCGTTGGGTCGCGTTTTTACGTTTGTACGTTTAAGCGTTTTCGACCGTTTTTAACGTAACTCGTTTCCGATTTCTTTTCATTCTTTCTTTTCAAAAACGTAATCACTTGAATAAATAACGTCTATAATTGTTGGCTAAACATCATACCTCCTCGAGAACGAACTCAACGACGAGTATTCACGTTTTTCACAAAACATGATACTTAATACTTACCCACGACATTTGTGTGTGCTTTGTTTTACCTAAAATAAAGTACATACAAAAATACCGCAACCATCAAAATGGCGCCGCTGCCGGGGAGGTTTGTTTAGCCATACTTATTTATCGTTTTTGTTTGAGTGTTTACGTTTTATCTTAAATACTTCTTTTTATTTTTCTATACTATTAGCCATACAAAATAAATAGTGTTAAATAGAACTCTATTAACACAAAATCGTTTTTCGTTTTTTATTGTGCGTAATATATTGTATTTATGTAGAACAATTAACACACAATAATTATCCAAATACGCGAGAAATCGCACCTCAATAGTTGAGCGTTCCGGTCACTATTGTTGTATTGAATTCAAACAAAAGTCAAAGGCAAAATAGATAAATACTCTTAATTGGTTTAATATCGATAAATACAAACTATAAGGTGGGTATAAGGCGGTTGTATTTCACGACCTAAGGAAAAAAGGCTCTTAAGTGCTTCGCGCCGCCTCGTTTTCTCCGCTCGCTTGTGCGTGTTTTGAAAGTGACGATTAATTAGGGGTTTTCCAAATCAAGTATTATTAATCTATTTTTGTGAGTTTTAATTATTGAACCTCGAAACGTTTTGGCGTTCCGCCAACGTTTCAAAGTCGACAAGGGTTTTTACTTCACGTAATTTCCTTCACTCCTCTTGGATTCATTAATCGAGACCTTTGATTAGTGGATAGTTTTTGTAGATTAATTTCTACGTAATACACCAAAATTCCAAAAAAATTAAAAAACCAAAAACACAAAAAGATTCTTTAATTTTTTCCTCTATTTTCATAATTCTCTTCTTTCACCCTCTATAACGTTTAATTCTCGAATCGTCTTTCTCGTTGCATCATGTCGAATGATGGTGGATATTATTCGTGTCCATATTGTGGAGGCCCGCCCGATGGTGCCAATTGTTTTAATTGTGAGGTTATTAGAGGTCGAGGGGGTTATATCTATAACTCCGCTCCACGTGATCATGGTAACAATTTTCAATCTTACGACCAAGGTCACCCATCGTCTTCGTTTTATTCGTCGTATGATCCGTCTTTTAATTGCAATGATGAGTCTATTCATAATGCCTTTAATGATTTTGTGAGACGAAATAATGTGAAATTAACGATGGTGGAAGAACAAATGACAAGCCTTAAGGAAACTTGTAATAAACGAATGGCAACCCAAAGGGAAACTTTCAAAAAAATTGAAAACGATTATGATACCCTTTTTGAAGAGCAACAACGTTTGTATGACCAAAGTCAAGAGATGTGGAATGGATACGTGGATAAAATTAAGGAAAATCATGCTAATGAGAAAGATAAAATTCTTTTAATAGTCGAGGGCTTAATGGAAAAATTCAATTCTTCGTCAAGTGACACCAATCCTAATTCCGAGGGAGAGGTTAAAACCTTATCGACTCCTAAGACTTGTACGTCTCGTATTGATCCATATCTCTCGAATTTTAGAGTCATGCTACCTTCGTCGTCTTGCAAAAACGTAGAGGAAACGAAAACTTCATCTAACGAAGTTTTGAAAAATGTTTTTGAAAATAAACCAAAGGAAAAACTCGTAGGATACTTAGGAATATTGAATCTTATACCTTCTAAACCTCATTTTTCTAATGAGGATGAAATTATTAAGGATTTTCTAAATCAATATACACTTAATTTTGATGAAGAAATTCCATCAAATGATTTTGAAAAAGAAAAATGTGAAAAGGTTTTAAAGGATATCGTTGAACCCTCGTTTTTACAAGATGAACGAAAATTAATTCCGAAGGGACGTGTTAGTAGTTTTGCAAAAATGTTTGAAAACCCACGTTCGATCCCTTCGAAGGACAAAGTTGAAACCGTCAAGGCAAAATCGTCACGAGACGAGCCTTTTACTCCTAATCCCACACCGAGTGAGATTTTGGATTTATCATGTGAGAAGTCCGCCGATGGCCTTGCTCACATCGATACGTTTTTCGATGTCGAGGTCGAAACGACAAAGGAAAAATCATCAATCGAAGAGCCTTCTTCTCCTAGTTTCACGACGGTTGAATCTAGTGACTCGATAATCGACAATTTTATTGCTCAACCTCTTCCACGAGGAAGAGATGACGTTTTTTATCCCGATGGCGATTTTTTCGAGATCAAACGTATTTTGATGATCCGCCTTCTATTTTCGAGTTTGATGAGGACCGTTGCGTTAGCCCGGAGGGGGATGTTTTATTAATCGATTCACGTTTTAAAAATTCAAATCCTCCTCCCGCCTTCAAGATAAATGTGAAAATTTTAAGTGTGCCTAGAATTGTTTTAGAAACACCAAATATTTTCAATTTAATCAACTTGGGTTTTCGTAACAATGAGTTAAAAAATAAAAAAAGGAATGATTTTAAAATTGATTTGAAATTTTTTCCAAAGTTAACTCCGTCATCACCTCGCTTAATTGAGCTTGCTACAAACGCGTCTACTTCTTTTGACGACGTTTTGTGTGGATCTAGTATGGGGGAAGCCCCATTTGTTCCCTCACACTTCTCCACCGAGGACGAGATTCTTGACCCCGGTATCACGTTTAAGATAAAATCTCGGTCTTTTACCGAAGTAGTCACTAGAAGGTCCTTCTACACTTACGGTATGAGCTTACCTCGAGTAACTCGATTTGTTTTCCCACCCAATGTCCCACCCTTCTCTTCTCATTCTATTTTCTTGTGTCCCATTGGGACGTTGTTACTTGGAGTCGTGTTGTTTCGTTTATCATCCGAAAACGAAGACACGATCTTTGATCCCGGTATAAAGGCTTTGCCTTTATTCACGGTTGCTTTTGGGCCTTGATTACATTTAAGCCCCACAAAAATGACCGAACAATGATTATCCCTAAATGATCACATTTTTTAGGATTCGAGTCGAGCTTTTGATTCGGTTATCAAAAACAAGGTGCCTCGTGGGGGAGACCCATGCTTATCCATGTAAATATTATTGCTTTCTAATAGTGTAATGAGGGGACTTGTGCCCTTCCAACCTTTGTTTCGTGGTTGTTTGTGATTGTGATTCATTAGGTACATCGACATCATTGAAGCCTCTCGTGTTCGTTTTACGTAGCACTCGAGCTTCGATCGTTGCCTTTGGAGATTCCGATATCCGACGATATCCTTTTATGTTCTAACGTTTATCTTATTAGCATAATTCAAACGGCTTTTAGGTTATTCGTTTTACCCTTTCCATGCTCGAGATTAAGCATTCGACTACGTCTCTATTATGGGGGTGTTTCACCCCTAGACTCGAAACATTGAGGACAATGTTTAGTTTTAGTATGGGGGGGTGAGTAGATACTTCACCTTGCTTACGTCAACACGCAATCCAAAATTTCATCTTTTTGTTGCAAATAAGGCTAAAAATGGCCAATTTTTAAAAATTTTCGTATTTTTCATAAGTGTTTAAGACACGAATGTAGGTTTTTCGATGGTGAGAATGAGAGTAATTTTTGACTCGACCGTGCGTGTTGAGCACTTAGCTTCGATTCCTTAACTTTTTAGGCTAAGTCTCTTAAATAAGGATGTTAGCCCTAAAATGTGAGCGCCATTTACGGAATTACATTAGTTTGATATAGCCACACACGCAGGGACTAGTTTTGTTAAGTTAGAATAGTTCGTGTGTGACAAGGCTATATATACCCCTCCATACTTCCATGGAGGGGTGAGGATTCTTCTTACTTGTGTATTTCCCTTTCTCTCTCTAAATACACACACTACATTCAAGCTTTATCTTTCTCTCTCTAAAAATGTCTAAACATCTCTTTTATCCTCCCCGACCTCCGGATCACCTCTTGTTAGCTTGAATCTTATGGTTAACAATTGGTATCAGAGCTAACCGGGGGTGTTTTGTGTTTGTTTGCTTATTTTCATTTCTTATTCACTGCTTATTTATAAGCAGCTGATGTCATGGTGTCGTATGTGTTGATTATCAGTCCATTAGCTGTCCACGTGAGGTTTGGTGTCACTTATTTTGGTCCAAAAATTCACACTTTACATCAAACTTGCTGGTGGGTATGAACAGATCTAAAAAGTCCAAAAGTCAGATTCTTTTTCCTCTCGTCTGTCTGTCAGTTTTCTTTTTGGTCAACATGTTTCCTTATTAGATTGTGCCTTATCACAGTTTTTTTTAAGCCTTTCTGGGTATGTTTTGGATGAAGATGAGTAGCACAGATCAAAAAGAAAAACAAAAGAAAAGAAATACAGATCGGAATATCATCAGATCCACTATTTTCGGGTGTCAAAACCCTTTTCCGATGGGGATTCCGATGGGGATTCCGATGGTGATTCTGATGAAGCTTATTCCGATGATGCTTATTCGGATGGTTATTCCGATGGGATGTTTGATTTATTCCGATGGAGTGTGTTATAAATATTCCGATGACTTGTTTTAAAAGAAAAACATTCCGATCATGGTCAATCAAGAAAAAAAAAAAACCACTCAGAGACCTGACTTACTAAACCAATACCGACTCACACCAACAATCAAACCGACTCCATCTAGTACTCATTGTCACATCTAATACTCAACATATCCATGACTATCTTATCCCATCGACACCAAAAAAAAAAAAAAAAAAAAAAAAACTTCATCTAACCAGACTCAAAAAAACAGAAATAAATAGCAATCATAAAGATCTCAGATTTTTTTTGTGTTTAGAGACATGCATGTCGAGATCTTTCAAGATCTAACACGAAATAAAATTCCATCACAGATCTTTTGTGCTTAATCAACATATCATCATCGACCTTATAGGGATTTTCACCCTGTTGATATTCGAATTTAAAGAAAGAACTATAACAATCATGTTACGTTCTGACTTTGATTCGGTTGAAAATCAACAAATCAAGTTGACATCTAACCAATACATACAAACCTACCCGAGAGCATTTATTAGATCTTGATGATGTATTGTTCCTGCCTCTAGTCTTCTTAAATGGTTCGAGGGATTTTTGAGCTTAAGATAGAAAGGCTACGGTTGTGTGACTCGTTTGATAAGAATCTCATGGGATTCGATTGGTTTAGTTTGAGATGAGAACATTGATCAGATGAGCTGATGTGATGTAAAAGTATCGTGGCTTGGTTAAATAGTTAATTGTTAATGGGATTTATGCTCATGAGTCGGATTTAAATGTTTATGATGAAGATTGAAGTGATTGAGTATGAGGCAGATTTAAGAGAAGATGTGATGAGAGAGATGGAATGGAGGCGGTGGATAGAAGTTGCTATGAGATTAGGTTAGGGCCAAGTGAGTATAATTAGATCACTGGTGTGCTTTATATATCCCTAACTGATTTGGGATAACTCACAGTTGGGCCTTGATATACGGTCAGTAAAACCAACAAGATTATAAATTCACAGTGGGCCTTGATATCGATTTGTATTAGATTTAGATATGTTTATGCTAGGCCGAGTATAGTAAACAATCGACAAAGAATTAGAGGTTGGCCGAGTATAATGGTGAAGTTTATTACTCATGGTTCTATTTCGGGCTATGATGACATGATTTTCGATGCCGGTATTCGTTATGTCTCGATCGAAAGTGCTTCAACGACAAAGAAAATCATAGGTGGGTATATGACTGACGTTGGGCTTCAATGACAAGTTATCTAGACAAATTTTGTCCCTTAATGACAATTCATCTCATAATTTGTTCTGGATAACGACATTCACAAACACAACACCAAAAGCAAACAAAACACTTAACGCTAAAACGATCCGATATAAGATTCACTTTTAACGACAAGGCTAGTTTTGATTCTTCAAAGACAAGTGATCACGAAGAGGATTTGGTATTCTTTATTTGAAGTTGAAGTGGAATTTCATGAAGGCGTCTACTTATTTCATCATCGAGCCTTCCTTCTATTTTTCTACCCCTTTTCTTCAAACCCAGTCTATCGATTGATGACTTGCTTGGGCGATAAAATTTATGATTGAGACTTGAATTATCTAGTTTCCACTGTCAAGGGGTGGATGGTCGACGACATGGATAACTATCATTTGTGGGTGTCACACGCAGTTGCTCGTGTGGATAACTTCAAGAGATGTTAGAGACTTGTTTCTGCACCGTTCTTCAATCGACATAAGTGCAAGCTTAAGTAACAAATTTGGGGGATTGTACTTCAGTTTCAAGTTTGGAATATCAGGTTTACTTCACATGTGGTCATAACAAATAGCCGAATGAATTCGAGGTTGGTAAGTTAGACAGAGAGAGATGGAATCAGCAATCAATTCTCACGGGATAATAATGAGCCTCATAATGACAATGGTACTTCATAGTCTAAGCAAAAACATTTCAAAGTTTCTCAACGACTTTCAAAACTTTTCAAGACATTTGCTTAAGACTAAGAACTTCTCGAGTATATGGACGTCCACGATAATGATGCTTCCGAGAGTTCGAAATCATCATGGGGGAAGATCGTGTACTTTGAAGTAATCGGATCAACTTCCAGGGGGAAGTAGTGTACATGGAATGGTATCTACTTTACCTTATATGGTTTTTATGAAGTATTATGCAGGTGTGAGAAGAATTGTTGCTGATTTCCTGCATGTTACCCCAAACGGATTATCACCAAAAACCAAACGACATGAGACAGTATAGAAGCAGTATTATCTGGTGTAGTTCTTCTACAAATTTCCGTTGTGCACTTAAACCGATGAGCTAGAAGATTGTTCAAACTACGTCAAAGTGTCAGAATCTGCTTAAGATACAGATATTGGTTTGGGGGGAAGCTGATTCAGAAACTTCGTCAAAAAGAAGTCTATGAAGAAAGTTTTTCAATACATGCTGCATGAATTGGGGGGAAGTTAATCCAAATCATGCATATTACAATTGTTCCACAACAAGCAAAGACAAAGAGGATTCAAGCTGAGGTACAAGTTATGAAGACAAGAAGAATTAAAAGACATCCTCAGCATTGGAAGCGCCTTGGAAGACTTTATTTTGTTGTATTTGTACTTGTTAGGAACATTGTAAGTAATTCCGTATGTCTCCACATTGGGGGAAGATTATTAGCCCTAAAATGTGAGCGCCATTTACGGAATTACATTAGTTTGATATAGCCACACACGCAGGGACTAGTTTTGTTAAGTTAGAATAGTTCGTGTGTGACAAGGCTATATATACCCCTCCATACTTCCATGGAGGGGTGAGGATTCTTCTTACTTGTGTATTTCCCTTTCTCTCTCTAAATACACACACTACATTCAAGCTTTATCTTTCTCTCTCTAAAAATGTCTAAACATCTCTTTTATCCTCCCCGACCTCCGGATCACCCCTAAATAGCTTGAATCTTATGGTTAACAAAGGACGAGAAATGATAGAGTTATTTATAAGTCTCGTAATCGGCACGATCTCATGTGTAGTAATTATTAGCTTATTCTCCCCACGCTTTTGATAATAAATTGTTAATAAATATTGATTTAGCGGTTTAGTCACTATTGTTGGTTTCTAATTTGTTTTACTAGCTTCCATGTAACTAAAATGGGAAAACATTAAGGTATCGCCAGCGTCACGGTTTTGAAGTATTGGCACCCTAATAATCAAAAGCTTCACCTAATAATAAGATTTCAAGTGCTCACCTAAATTAAGCAAAAAATTGAAGCTCACAAGGCCGAAAAATCTATGCCCAAATTGAAAGTGAATCAAGCCTTAATCTTTGAAGCTTTAAAGATCCAAAATTCGCCTTAGCGTGAGGATATACGTCTTTGGCTAATAAAACCACCCATGAGGCGGATAATAAAAGGCAAGGCAAGATCCGAAGTCATAATAAAAGCTTCATGGCGAAGTTGAATAAAAGATGGAGGTAAACCAAAGATAATAAGGCCCTTCCGTTAGGGGGCGTATAAAAGTCTTGGTAATAAGTCTCATGTTCAAAACCGTTATAAAACTGTGTTTATCGATCCTTCTTGTTGACTTAATTTTTTGACATCGTTGTCTATTAGGATGAATTATTAATTTAATGATTTTGGTTACACCGTTAAGACTCTATTTTTGGACCTAATCTCTATTCACGCATAAGTCAATGATGTATCCTCGTGATCATTAAGACAAAAATAAAATATAAGAGATACCAAGTAGGAATAAGGGAGTTTAGGTTCGTAATTAACACTTATGAGATATGATCGTGTTGCTAACTTATAATAACAATGATCTCGTTACACACTTAGCATGAAATCGAGTGAAAATCGAGGATGACGAACTTATCTCTGTGAGGCATTCACGTGTTCTTATTCTTTGACCCTAAAAGTCACTTTATCGTGATGAAAATCATACATTATGTCTAAAACGCAAGTAGTAGTAGCAATAGTAGTAATGTAGCTAGTTTACCTTTGAATAAAAGTACATAAAAATGAATTTTGGAGGTGCTAAGATACTTAATTCTAGCATTGCGTGGGGACACGACAATGGTTTAGTATGGGAGAGTGATGAGACTGCAATTATACATAGTCTCATCGTCCAAATCGGGCTTAAAACGCTTAAAATATCATCAAAATACCCCAATATATGCTTGTATTTGTGCATTGTGTATTTTAGGTACGGATATCGTGAAATCAACAAAAGATCACAAGAATGAAGCAAAAACGAACACGGTAAACGAAGCCGCACAATGAACCGGACCCGAGTCATGAATTTCCTTTGAAGTCCCTGAAGTTTTGAAGATTGGCAAGATTGGTCCCTCTACTTTTGAATACTTGTCATTTTAAACCCTTGTAGAACTCTAATATTGCATATGGGTCACTAAAATGACAAGAATGTACATCATTAGCCCTTGAAGATTGGTCAAATTGCATTTATAACCCTTGGAAAAGTTTATCAAAAACTTTTGTGGCCAAAGTTGGAAAGTGCAAACTTCCATTACAAAGGAAGTTGGATTTAAAACTGATTAAACTTTATATAGCAAGATTTTGGGACATGAAGGGCCAAAGTTGACTAGACAACATAACTTCACCAGCCATTCACTGACCTACACATCACCACCACTCCACATCACCTAAACCCCACTATATACTTAACCTGTTTTATTTATTCGGTTAACTTTGGTCAAACATTTTACAAACGAGGGAAACAAGTATTAAGCCCCTAATCACAATCTATCATCACTGTTTATCCTCCTCCACCTCATAAACCCTAGTTCTTAATCTCTAATCAAACAAAGGGGCAAGTAAAAATTGCATTTACCATTGTACAATTTACCCATTACCCATTAAATCCATTCACCCAGAAAACGACATCTCTGCCACCTTGTCCCCTCACCAGCTATCACATGTCACGGGTTGGCTCGCACAAGAAGGATTGTTGACCAAATCAACGAATGTTATTCATTCCTTCATCCCAAAGCCTAGCTGAACGACCAAGATCAGGGAACAACATCAACATCAGTCCTCAAGATCACATGTTGGCCATTTTCGAATTTCACATCAAGGGTACATTCGGGATTATTAGCATTAGGGTTTGTTTTTTTTATTATTCTAGATTCTTCGGTATGCTATTATATAAAGCAGCATAGGGTTTAGTTTTAGTTTTTGGTTCCAGATTTTTGCTATAATTTTTGTAATTCCTTTTTACTTAAATAAAAGTTGGTATTTTGTTATATATGTAATCCCTTTTTCTTTATTAAAAGTTGGTGTTAAATTTAGCATAATCTGAGTTCCATTGTGTTTATTCATCTTTTGAGTTCAAATTTTATACAAGTGTAATCCTTTTTTTCGTAAGTTGAAAAAGTTGGTTATTTGTAAAAGTTTTGATCAAAAATCTTATCTTGTTTTAAAGTTACTGTCTAAGATTTATTCTCGAAAGGATTTTTAGTTTTGGTGTTTTTGTTCAAGGTTTTGAGTTCATGTTTTAAGTTTGCGTAAGAGAAAGTTTTAAGAAAACCAAGTGAAGAATCAGTGATCTTTTCTGTTTATTATTGTTTATGTTTACGTTTTCTAATCTTAGCAGGGAATTGGAGTGCTTGTACACACGCGTGTACATGAGCTCTTTTGTTTAAGGGCAGGGATGATATGCCCTTGAGGTGAGTTTTATTCTTACTATTATTTTATTTTTCTGACTAAAAGCAAGTTTCATGTGGATTTATGATTTTGTTGATTAAATGTGCATTTTGGAGTTAAGATTTTGCTATTTTGGTTTCTGAGTGTGTGGTTGTGCTAAGTTTTCAGTTTTTGTTAGCAATCCGCTCAAACTCTTTTGGTAAAACTCACATCCTGCCTATAAAGGAGTGTTTGGGAGCGGTTTGTACTTGGGAAGGTTTAATACCCAAGGACGATCCTTACTCTGCACCCTCTTTAGAGGTTTAGGATAGTTGGCTTTAGGTAAGCTTAGAGTTTGTTTATTTTTGGAAAATCTGCCTTACTTGTGCCTTTAAGGTGTTTGTTGAAGTTGTTGGTCACTGGTGGCGTGTTAAACGAAATCCTTAGTTAAAATTCATTTCCTGGTCAAAAATTCGTGTTTGGGACAGCAGGTTAAGAGGGATATCTTGACCTCCAAGCTTGCTTAGCTCTGCATACATTTTATAGGTTTTGGGTAAGTTGATTTTAGCAAGGTTTGGAGTTTTAGTTAATTTAGGTTGGATTTGGGTGTTTCAGGAATCATAGGTTTAGTCATTTTTTGGAGTAAGTTCTTTATGAGCCATAGTCACCATAGGTCATATTAAAGCTATTGATAGCCCACTGTCAGCCGCTTAGTTCTGTTCGCTGTAGGTTGTGATTTATTGGATAAAGATTGCTCATCTGCCCTGAACAACTATGCGATTTTGGAGTGTTTGCAATCTTTATGCGTACTTGGCTTTGATACATGTTGTGTGGTTTATGTTGTGAGATCATTACCCTTTTTGTGCTCCCTTGTACCATCAACAATCAACAAGCATAACCCAAAAGAAAGTAAAAAATTTCAGTGCCTACTGGTGAAAATCGAGCATCAAACCCTTGGAGTGTTTGTGATTTTTAGATAGTTCGTGCTTTGGATTTGATTGTGTGGCATGGGCATCAAAAGGAAATCAAAGAAGCTAAAAAAGAAAAACCATTAGGTAATTAGAACGAAAGAAAATTAGAGGGAGTGTGTGTGTTGCTATATCACCACTGTACACGCATCACGTGCCTGTAAAACCCGCCTTTATTATATGATTGTTGCCTTTAGATTAGCAAAAGAAGATGTTGTTTCCCATTTTTGCTATCTGAGATTTCTATGACTGGTAAAAAGTAAATCTGCACAAAGTGGAAGGCAAAGGCTCGAACCCTTGACCATACACTCCCATCAGACGCAGCTACACACTACCAAACCAACTGCTCTGCTGAGCTTTTTGGTTAAAACATTTTTTTTAGCTTTCTATACGTTTTGTTTTTTTTATAAAGGCAAAAAAAAAAATATGTGAAAAATGAGGCACAGTGGGATTTGAACACTGGACCTCCTGCACACTTTACACACGGCTCAACAGACCACAACATAACCATCTGTTCTATGCTTGATTTCTTGTTAGGCTTTCCTTAAGTATTTATATAACCCTTTATTACATTTTTAGCTTAATAGCTTATATAGCTTATTCGCAGCTTAATTGTAGTTTTTTTTTACATTATTATTTTTTCTAGCTTCAGAATAGTATGTAGTTTTTACTGTATTTTTTGGATTTTTAGAAAAACTATTTAATATTTTTAATCATTTAATTAGTTTATTTTCGTATTTAATTCATAATAAATAATTTAAAAGTCGAAAAAATGTAATTCTTTTTTTTCAAAATTTTCTTTTGTCATTTAGAATGTAGGAAAAATCAATTTTCTTTCGCAAATTTTAAATTTTTTTATTTTATCCTTTTCTTAGTTATTTTACTTTTTAGGATTTCTATTTAATTTTTAAAACTAATAATAAATAACTAAAACACTTTCAAATTTTTTGGTTTATATTTTTTTCTTAGTTAGGGTTTTTAGAACATTTTAGCGATTTTTAATTATTTTTTTTGGTGAAATTTTTCGTTGGGTCGCGTTTTTACGTTTGTACGTTTAAGCGTTTTCGACCGTTTTTAACGTAACCCGTTTCCGATTTCTTTTATTTCTTTCTTTTCAAAAACGTAATCACTTGAATAAATAACGTCTATAATTGTTGGCTAAACACCATACCTCCTCGAGAACGAACTCAACAACGAGTATTCGCGTTTTTCACAAAACGTGATACTTAATACTTACCCACGACATTTGTGTGTGCTTTGTTTTTACATAAAATAAAGTATATACAAAAATACCACAACCATCAAAATGGCGCCGCTGTCAGGGAGGTTTGTTTAGCCATTCAATAAATTGAATAAAAATGAATTCTGGAGGTGCTATTATACTTTATTCTAGCATTGCGTGAGGGCACGGCAATGGTTTAGTATGGGGGAGTGATGAGATTGCTTTTATACATAGTGTCATCGTCCTAAATGGGCTTAAAATGCATTAAATATCATTAAAAATACCAAATATATGCTTTTGTTTGTTGCTTGTGTATTTTAGGTACGGATATTGAGGAAATGGCAAAAGATCACAAGGATTAATCAAAAAACGAACACGGGAAACGAAGCCGCACAATGAACCGGGCCTAAATATGGAATTTCCAAAATTAACCTTGAAGAATTGAAGATTAGCAAGAATGGTCCCTCAACTTTGGAAGACTTGGCAATTTATACCCTTGTAAAACTCATAAATTACATTGGGGTCCCTAAATTACCAAGAATATACAAGAATGGCCCTTGAAGATCTCAAAGATTACAAGTTTAGCCCTTGTGTTCATCATATTAAACTTAGAGGGACTGAATTTGCAAGTTGTCCAAACTTATTATAAAGGGGAAAGGACTTTTTGGCTGTTTAGTACCAAGTTACAAATCTAAAGAAATTGGGGGGCCAAACTGGCCAGACAACTATACGACTCCTACCCTATCAGCAAACGACACGTCATCCACCAGCCAATCAAATCTCTCCACCTCAAACACCCCCTCCACGTCAAACTTCCACTCACATTTTTATTAAATACTTGGTTTAAACGTTTAAATAGGGAGGGAAACATAGTTTTTTTCCCTAATATGGATTAATAAGCCAAGTTCATCACCCCATAAACCCTAATTCTCCCCAGTCCCAATCTGGTCAAAATCAAAGGGGTTTTCTTAATACTCCTCCAAATACTTAATTGGCACCCACCTAAACCAAACCCAACCCCTAAAACTCTCAACTCGTGACCCATGGACCCCCCCCCCCTTGTACCTCCCCTGCAACAAGAAGACAACAAAGAAACATTGATCCTACGGCTTGAATGGATTCCTTTCCCCCTACTCTTTTATGAACGTCCAAGATGACTCCTACAGCTCAGCAACATCAGAACAATCACATGGACTGTTTTTGACCAATATCAAGAATTCAAACATTGGCATCTTTTCAGCATATTCAGAGAATCATCAAGGGCAATATAGGCAAATTACTAGCTAGGGTTTTTCACATTTATCATTCTAGATAGTTCCTAGTCTTAGTATAAAAAGGAGTCGACTTGTGACCCTTTTCTTTTTTGTTCCAGATTTTCTAAATTTTAATTGTAATTCCTTTTTAAGTTAAATGAAAGTTGGTGTTTTGGTAAAAATATAATTCCTTTTCTTTATTTAAAAGTTGGTATTTTAGTTAAGAAAATCTGTGTTCCATTATTCATCTATTGATTGTTAGACCAAGTTTTCAGAAAAAGTTATAATCCATTTTTCATATTGTTGAAAAGGGGCGTCTTTTTATAAAAACTTGTACTTTTAATCTGGTTTCAAGATTTATTGAACTTGTTTGAGTTTCATATATCAAAAGGTTTTTGATATCCTAAGTTTGTATAAGTTTCTTTTGTCAAGATTTTGTGAGAAATCTTTGGTCATTTCTGCATACTAACCACTTAAGGTCATAAGCTCATCAATAAGCTCATTGACATTGAGCTTATTGACCAACTTATTGGCCTAGTTTTTCTTGGTTTGTTGTGTTGTGCAGGTAAACATTAAGTTCATCACCATTTTCACATGAGGGTTGGGTTGTGACTACTTCATCAGCAACCTCAACTCAACCCATTTTCTTTCAAGACACTCCTGGTTTGACCTAG
This sequence comes from Glebionis coronaria, assembly GCA_025667525.1. Classification (NCBI taxonomy): domain Eukaryota; kingdom Viridiplantae; phylum Streptophyta; class Magnoliopsida; order Asterales; family Asteraceae; genus Glebionis; species Glebionis coronaria. Next base: position 355,858,699 of record CM046876.1, read on the forward strand.
TTGTTGGTCAAGCTCAGGAGAGCATAGCTGACCCTCACTAGGATGCAAAGTGAGGGAGGTGATCAATCTCTTTCATTTCTTCTTTTTCTTTCTTAAATTTTTTTGAAATCTGCTTGCAACCTGAATGGCATGATTATGTTCCTATGTGAATGTTTCATGTTTGATTAAGTTTGTTTAGGTCTAATTTGCATGCTTAGATAGGATAGAATCAATTTGGTTAAGTATTGCAAGCATTTGGTTTGTTAAAGTTTACAATCAGTAAGTTAAAAGGGTGTTTGGATCTAGGATTTTAAGCTGTTTTAGATAACTTGTTGATTGACTGGTAATTTGATGTTAGTTAGTGGTTATTTTGGTAGATTATGCATGATTAAGTAGGGCTTAGTAAGTTTAATCAAGTTTTGAAGCAACTGTTTGATGATTTTCATTTTCTGAAATAGTTAAGGGTTGTTTGGGATAAAGATTTAAGCTACAAAGTTATTGATCTGTTGACTTGAAATCTGCCATATCTCATTTAATCCGTCAATATTAGCTTATTGTTATCTTTGGTTTTGAGTTTGGTTAGGATTTGCATGATTTGTTTTTGCTTAGACCTGATAAATTTGAGTATACCCTTAACTGCCTAGATTTTTAGTTGAATATTGTATTTGATCTTTGTTCTTTGATAAGATTTAGGGTAATTTAGGATTGTGTTTAGTTTGTGTTTGGATTGGGTTGGTTTTCTGCTAGTTTGTGGTGGTAGAATCTAATCTAAGTGCCAACTGCATCAACAAGTGCCCCTTAGGCATTTTATCATCAATACAATAACTTGATTTGGCCTTCTTGTGTGATTTTTGTGTGCTTACCTGCGTCTTACTTGCTTCTATTGACTCCCTACACTCAACTGAGTGTAGGGGTTCCCCCATTGTCCATCAAAAACCAGAGATCACCAAGAACAAGCTCATCTTGTTCATTTTCTTCACTTGTGAAGATACGTTTTTCTTTGTGTTCATCAAGAAAGCTACTCATCTGGGCACTTTTTTGATTTCATTTGGATTAATTCTAGTTTAATTTTTATATAGATTGTGTTTTAGAGTTGTGTAAGTTACTGGTTTTGAGTTTTATAAATTTAAAAAAGAAAAAAAAGTTTTCAACAAAAAGGACGTGGCCAAGACTCGAACCTGCGCCACTCCTCTCACACACCAACGTGATAACCAGTTGCCATAGGGTCTTTGACTGGTTATCACTTGGTTTATTTGATACTTAAGGTATATTTGGTTTTAGCTTATTCAAGCAAACAGCTTAGAAATAAGCTGATTTCTGCTTATTTACTTTAGCTTTTTACTTGTTAGCATTTTCCTTGGTTCTTTATTAGGTTTAGGATTTTTTGGCTAAAAAATATTATTTTGCACGTGAATACTTAATTTATTAGGAAAATTTTAAGTTTTAATTTTAGAAAGTGAATAAAAAATAGGAAAAAGTGTTTTAAAAATCTGGAAAAATAGTTTTTAAGTTTTTAGTAGTATTTTTGAGGTTTACATCAATTAAGGTTTTCAAATAACTTATTTTTGATTTTATATGATTTTAGGGTTTTTAATCAACTTTATAAATTAATATAAAGTTATTAAAAAGGTTTTGGAAACTTTTGTTTGCATTTTTGTCTTAGTTACATTTTTCTAGATTTTTGGTAACTTTTTAGAATTTTTTCATAAACTTTGAATTTTTATATTATTTTACTATTAAAAATTTAAAGTTAGTTTTTTCTAATTTTTTTCATTTTTCCTAGTTCAAATATATAAAGTTAGGAGTTTTGCAACTTTTAGAATATTTTCATTGTCCTTAGATTTATTTTTGTAATTATTTTAAGTATTAATAGTTTTTAATTGTTTTAAAATAGTTTTTATTAATTTTAAAATTTTCAAAAATAGTTTTAAATTAAGTTAAGTTGTTTTAGAGGTTTACAAAGTGATAAAACTCATTTTGGGGCTTTTTGGTAATTAAATTGATTTTTAGGGCTTTAATTTGCATTAAAAAATCATTATTTAATTAATTAAAAGGTTTGGGTGATTATTGATTCTTTGTAAACTCTTTATACATTATTTAGGATTTGTTTGCATTTTTTAGGAATTTTTAGGATAAAAATTTTATTTTGGTGCTTTTTACGGTTTTACGTGAACGACCTTTTCGTCTTAGTGTAATCCGTCATTGTAACCGTCAATCTCTTCTTATCCCCTTTGTATTTTTCTTTCTCATAAATATAATCAATTCATTACACACACACTAAGCCTCCTTGAGAACGATCCCCATTTTGGGTCATTAGTGCTTGGTTTTCCTAAACCGACACTTAATACTTGCCACTTTTGGTACTCTTTTCCTAAAGGGTATACAAAAACATTACATCATTTTGGCGCCGCTACCGGGGAGGCGTGTTGTGTTTTGATTTGGAATTGTTGTTTTTATATACTAACCAAAATAGTATTTGTATTAGTAGCACTCTACTAATACGTATTATCGGTTTTCGATTTTCGTGTGAATACTATTACTATATTCTATACGTAGAACAATAAATTCACAAGTACTCTAAATACGTGAGAAATCACAACCTTAACTTGAGAGGTCATTACCCAATCATTGTATTCGAATCTCAAACCAAAGAAAAAAAGGCAAAAATAGATAAATACTTTTGTGAAGCTCAATCTTGAAAAATACAAACTATAAGGTGGGTATAAGGCGGATATTATAAAATATATCCTAAGGAAAAAGGCTCTTAAGTGCTTCGCGCCGCCTCGTTTCCCCGCTTGCTTGTGAGTATTTGATTTTGAGAGCTAATTGAGGGTTTTGCCGCCCAAAGTATTATTAAGTATCATATATACTTTCTTGGTTTTATTTGATTAAACCCTCTTGAACGTTTTGGTGTTCCAAGAACGTTCTAAAGTCATCGAAGGCGTTGACTTCACGTGATCGTTTTCATTCCTTGAGGCTTCTTTAATCAAGAGATTTGATTAAGGAGGAGATTTGTAGATTTTTGTCTACTTAATACAATTCCAAAATCCAAAAAAAGTAAAAACAATCAAAAATCCCAAAAAATAATAATTAAAAACACCAAAAAGAATCTTCTTTGCTCATCCCCACGTTGTACGTGATGTTTATGCTTACTCGTAATCAAGCAAGACGTGCACGTAAACGAAAAAACAAAAAGGAGTCAACACCCACTCCTAATCTTTCTAGTGAAGAGACTCCAAGTGAGGAACCTATTGTAGAACAAGAAGCTATCATGGCTAATCGTACTATGATGGAGTTGCTTCAAGCACCCACCGAGGGTTTTGGAGAGGCCATTGTGATTCCCGCCATCCTTGCGGAGAACTTCGAGATCAAGACGGGTTTAATGTCTATGCTTCAAGCCAACAAGTTTCGCGGACACGAAAAAGACAACCCACATTATCACATTAGGCAATATAATCGTCTCACCGCGACAAGCAAGTTTAAGGATGTACCACACGATGCCATTAAGATGATGTTGTTTCCATACTCGTTAGATGGACCCGCCAAGATATGGCTCGAGAAAGAACCCCCAAATTCGATTTTGACGTGGGGTGATCTCGTTTCTAAATTTGTGAATCAATTTTTTCCACAATCTAAAACAACACATTTGAAAAACGAGATTTCACGATTTACTCAAAGGTCTAATGAAAGTTTTTCAATGGCTTGGGAAAGGTTTAAAGAAATGTTACATGAATGTCCACACCATGATTTTTCCGAATTGCATCAAATTGACACTTTTTATAATGGGCTCAATGATCGAACGAGATTACTTAAATGCCGCCGCGGGTGGTAATTTTTTGTGCAAAACGACCGATGAGGCTTCGATAATCATTAAGAATAGGTCTAAGGCTTATAGCCCTCGTAACACATCGAGTGTTGCCACTATGGGTTCATCGTCATCTCGTAACATGAGTGCCTTGCAAGATGAAGCAAATGAGGAGAATCGGTTTTTCGATAGGTTTTCGACTCTTATGACTCATTGGAAAGCACAAGATGCTTTGAATTCCGCATCGGTTAAGGCGGTTTCCAAGAGTTGTATTTCGTGTGGTGGAGCTCATGATTTCTCCGAGTGCATTACGCGGATGGTAACACTTCGAATGCTTATGTAGCCACGGGAACTTATAACCAAAACGGTCAAGGTTCCCGCCAAAATCAAGCTCCACAAAATCAAAATGCTAATAACTATCGAAACAACAATCAAAGTGGTGCTTATCAAGGAAATCAACGTAACTACAACAAGGGTAATTATCAAAGTGGAAATGGGAAAATTTCAAACCAAAACCAAAACCGTGATTTTCAAACTACCACACAAGGTTTTCAAAATGATCACACCAAAAATCTTCAAGGAGAATTTTTGAATTATGCTAAAGCAAACGATGCTAAGTTTGATAATATGCAACGTGAGATGGTTAGCTTAAGATCCGAGTTGATTAACGAGCTTAAAAACGAACTTGCTAATGAACTTAAGACTCATGCAAATAAAATGGAAGGAAATGTTCAACGTCTCCAACAAAACCAACAAAAAATGGAGCAAGGTCAACATGAGATTAAGCAAGAATTGTTAAAAGCAGATGCTAGGCAATCTAAGTTTGAAGACTGAATGGGAAAAATGTTTGAAGCTATCATGTGTAAACCTTCTTCTTCGGGTGGTCTTCCTAGTGATACCATCGTAAACCCGAAAGGAGAATTGAAGGTTCTTACTACTCGTAGTGGTAAAACTTTCAAAGAACCCATTTCTCGTCCAAGTACTTCTATGGAGAAGGAAAAAGAGAAAGAACCCGAGGTGGTGGTAGAAAAGGAGCAAATTCCAAGTCCACGAAGTACCGCTCAAACCACACCTACGGTTGAACCGATACCAATAGTGGAACCCGAGATTCCAAGGCCGTTGCCTATGCCCCAACCCACACCACCCTTACCTTACCCTTCAAGACGAAACAAGGAAAAGGCACAAGAACGAAATAATTATCAATTTGAACTTTTTATGAAAATGTTTCGTGACTTGCATTTTAATATAAGTTTTGCCGACGCCTTGGTCATGATGCCTCGATTTGCCGTAAACTTTAAAAGTATGTTGAATAACAAAGAGAAATTGCAAAAGTCGTCTGGTTGTTCTTCGGTTTTTCTTAGCCGCGTACCTCAAAAAGTCGGTGATCCCCCGATAAATTTTTAATCCCATGTGCAATACAAGATATGGAGGAATGCTACACCTTGGCCGATCTTGGTGCTAGTATAAATTTGATGCCTCTTGAGATTTTTAAGTCGCTCAATCTTCCTAATCTCACTCCTTCAAGAATGTCAATCGAGATGGCCGATCATTCTATGATTCTAGCTTGTGGAGTAGCCGAGGACGTCTTCGTGAAAGTTGGAAAGTTCTACTATCCCGTGGACTTTATCGTTGTTGACATTACCATCGATCCTAAAGTTCCTCTAATTTTAGGTCAATCATTTTTGGACACCTCGAGAGCACTTATTGATGTGCATGCTAGGACAATCACTCTTCGTTTCAATGAGGAAGAACTCGTCATAAATGCAACTCAAAACTCCACACTTTCTCATGTGTATTCTATCACGTCTTTGAACAATGTCAATCCCATCAAAAACATTTGCAAAAGGATTTCAAAGAGAGTTTTACGAATTGATGATAAAAACGATTTTCCGTCCCCTCTGCCGGTAGAGGTTAAGAGTGTTAAGCCTATGTTTCCAATCATGAATGATTCTTCGGATGATGAATAAGTTGATCCCGATGGGGAAGTTTTCTTTGTTGACAAACGTTTTGAGAACTTACCACCACCAAAACCAAAACGGTTTTCAAATGTGAGAATTTTTAGTGTGACTAACATTGCTTTAGAAACACCAAATATTTTTGACATAATTAAGTCGGGTTTCCATAAGGAGAGTTTAAAAGATGAAAAAGGGAAAGATTTTAAATTGGATTTAAAAGATTTTTCTACAATGCTAACTCCGTCATCACCTCGTGTTTTGAGTGCTACAAGTTCGTCTTCTCCTTTTGACGATGCTTTGTGTGGACTTAGTGTGGGGGAAGCCCCTTATGTTCCCTCCCCTTTCTCCACCGAGGACGAGATATTTGATCCCGGAATTGCTTATAAAGGGAAATCTCGGTCTTTCACCGATGCAATAAATGGAAAATCTTTCTATTTGATTGGTGCGAGTCTACCTCGAGTAGCTCATGGTTTTTGTGACTTACCATTGTCCCACCCTTCTATTTCTTCCCATCTATTTTCTTTAAACCCTTTAGGTTTTTGTTGACACATGATGAAGTAGCGTTGATTTGTTTTTCCAATGAAAACGAGAACGCCATCTTCGATCCCGGTATTTTGCACCATCAAAGGACTTAGTCCTTAATACCGGTTGTTTTTGGGCCTTGTTTTTCATGTAAGCCCCACCAAAAATTGACCATACCAAGATAATCCCTAAATGATCACATTTATGGGGGATTCGAGTCGAGCTTTTGACTCGGTTATAAAAAACAAGGTGCCTCGTAGGGGAGTCCCATGCTTATCCTATGTATATATTATCGCTTTCTAATGTAGTAACGTGTGGGGATTTGTGCCCTTCTAACCTTTGTTCCGTGGTTTTTTGTGAATTGTGGACTTTAGATGATCATGATCTTCACGATTGGAGCCTCTCGTGTTCGTTTTATTGTTGGGAATAAATTAAGGTCAGATCACTTGAGCGCTGACAAGAACAAATCAAGCGTTGACAGGAACAAAGCAAGCGCTGACAGCCCAAGCGTTGACAAGTTAAAGTCAAGCGTTGATAGATTGAAGACAAGCACTGATGGAAGATATAAGCTACACGTTTATTATATTCTAGAATACTTCTAGTAAGGATAGAAACGACAATGTATTTTCTATGTTTATCTTTACCTAGAATAGTTGATACGTAGCTTATTGTACAAGGCTTCTTAGTCTATAAAAGAAGGCCTTTAGGTTAATGTTTAGTATCAAGTTTTATATAGTTTTCATTCGTAAACATCTTTCATTGTAAGCAAGTTCGACATTCATAATCAAAGTGAAAGTTTTGTTTACATCTTGTGTTCTTGTTTAAGTGTTAAATTCCGCATAACACTTAGATTCACAAAGCATATAACAAAGGTTTCTCTAGGTGTTATACTTGATCTAATCTCGTATACACAAAGCTAATCGATCTAAGTTTGGGATCAACAAGTGGTATCAGAGCTTGTTGAGGAACTTTTGATCTTTGAAGAACACCAGAACGATACACGAACACCAAAACCCTAATTTTCTCAGAAACCCTAAAAACACCAAAACCCTAACAACATGTCTGAAGCAATAACCACCTCCAATTCACCCTTACCAAACATCAAGATTCCCATGCTTGATGCAACCAACTTTGACTTATCGAAGTTCAACTTTGAACAATATCTGGGGATCTATGATTACACTCTCTGGGGGATTATTGAATATGGAAACTCATTCAATAAGGCTCAAAAGATTCAAGATGCCATTACTCAAAGATCAGCTATTGAAGGATGTCCTGATGAAGATAAGAAAGAAAAACCTGGAGATGGTAGAGCTGTAGGTGCTGAAGATATTGCAAAGAAAAGGGTTGATATGAAAGCCCTAAATATTCTGAAAGTCTCTTTGGGACAAGAAAATCAGCACAAATATAGAGGATATGAATCTGTTAAGGATCTTTGGGAAGCAATTGAAGTTGCATATGGTGGCAATGCAGACACTAAGGAAGAAAAGAAAAAGCAACTTCTGCATGATTATGCTGTCTTCAAAGCTCAGCCCAATGAGAAACTGAGTAGTGTGAGAAGCAGATTGCTTGACATCACAAGCAAGTTGTCTTTCATGGGGACACAAGTTGGTGATGTTGACACCAATGCTACCTTTCTTAAAAGTCTTGGTGAGGCATGGAAGATTGAGGCAAGATCTATTCTTGCCAATAATACTTACAAGAGCTCCTCGTTTGATGACATCTACAACAAACTAAGACTATTGGAAGATGAAACTCTTTCAGCACATGGAAGCAAACCTAGCACCAGCAACATGGCCTTCTTCTCTCATAGTGAAGGTCAATTCAATCAGAAGGACTCTTTTATGCATCCAGTTACTGGATCATCATTTGTCAGCGCTGGAACAAGTCCTGTCAACGTCTCCTTTTCAGACGCTGACACATTCATGAATGACTCCCCAAGAGTTAAACCTGCTGGTTTAGATTTGGATACTGTGTGTGCTTACATTGCTTCTTTGCCCAATGGTTCAGTGATTACATATGAGGACCTTGAGCAGATAAGTGATGAACACTTGGAAGAGATGGATATCAAATGGAACATGGCTCTTGCTAGTATAAGAGCAAATAGGTGGAATATAAGGTTCAAGAAGAAGATGACCTTCAATGCTAAAGACACTGCTGGATTTGATAAATCCAAAGTTGAATGCTACAACTGTCATCGTATGGGGCACTTCATGAGGGAATGCAGATCTCCTAGAAGATCTGATGCTGGTAAACCCTCAAGTCAGGTTGTTAAAGCTCAGGATTCCAAAGCCATGGTTGCAGTTCAAGGAATTGATGGTACTGGATGGGATTTGAGCTATCTAGCTAAGAATGCTGAAGAGGACAAAGCTTTGGTTGCTGATATTCAAGAAGAAGAGCATGTTGAATATGCTCTCATGGCACACTCTTCCTCTTCATCTGACAATGAGGTATATGATGATGCTTTTTGTAGCAAAGGTTGTAGGTTAAACACTGATAGACTTAACAAAGAGGTGTTAAAACTAAAAGATGATATGAGCACTGAAAGGTGCAAATTGTCCAATTACCAACTGGCTCTTACTGAAACTGAGAAAACTGTTTCTGAATACAAGAAAATGGAATTTGATTTAAAAGATAAGATAAATATCTTAAAACATGAGCTAGAGGGTAGTATGGATATTAGAAATATCATGACAAAGGTCAATAGAGACCTACAGGCTAAGTTAGATGAGGCCATTAAGAATAAAGATAATGTTGACCTCAAGATTCAAAGATTTGATAGGGCCACCCAAACCCTAGGAGACTGTGTAGCTAAACAAAGGGATCCTAAGGACATGACTGGGATTGGGATGAATGATTACTCTCTGGTTCCACCACCAGCTGGTGACTTCTATGGTGTCCTTAGAAAGGATTTGTCTTGGACTGGTATACCAGAATGCCAAGAAGAGGAATTCTCTCCTCCACCAAGAGTTGTCACTCCAGTAGAAGAGTATCAACAAAAACTGACTGACCTAAATGAGTGGAAGAAAGCTAACCCTACTTTATTTGATAAGGGAGGTTTGCTGTATGAAAGTCCCAATGAATCACCACCCATTAAGGTTACTCCCAGTCACTGGTAAAGCTGTTGACCTAGGCTCAAACACTGTTAGAAGACCTACCATTAAATATGCAGAGATGTATAGGAATAATAGGTCACCCAAGAGCCAAGTTAGCAATCATGGAACAGGTTTCTACTATTCTAGATCTAAGAGTATGTCTAAGAAAGCCTGTTACACTTGTGGTAGCTTTTCACATTTGGCATACAAGTGTGTCAACGCTCCAAAAGCCAGCGCTGATAGGAACAATTTCAGCGCTGATAGGAAGAAAGTCAACGTTGTTAGGAAGTCAAACGTTGTCAGACCCAAACCTTGTGTGCAGCAAAGTCCACAAGTGATTAGACCTGCCCCATTCTTCTCTAGAAGGTCTAACACTCATGGACAAAGACCTTTTCAAAAGACAAACACCTGGTCAAATAGGCAATGGGTTCCTGTAGCAAACCCTAGGTTCAACGCTGACAAGGGTAATTTCAGCGTTGACAGGACAAAATCCAACGCTGACATAAACGTGACCAGACCTAAATATTTGCAACCACAAGGTAAGGGGTCTAAAGCTTCTTCAAGCCTAACATGGAGACCCAAGAAAGATCAAAACCCTAATAATAATGGAATTTCAATGACTTGCAATAGATTTAATTACATTTCTAAGGTCATTACAAAACCAATTGGGGTTAACTGGGTATTTCATCCTAAAAGGGATGAGAATGGGGTTGTTGTGAGAACTAAGTCTGTTCTTATTGAACAACCAGATGAATCCAAGTCTTCTGAGACTTGGGTTCCCAAAGAAAACTAATTTGTTTTCTTCATGTGCAGGGCATTCAAAAGCAGATCAATGATTATGGATATTGGGATAGTGGATGCTCAAGGCACATGACAGGAAAGGAAGACTATCTGACGAACTTCACTCCTATTAAAGATGGTGATAAGGTATACTTTGGAGGGGGCTACGTCACCATTACAGGCAAAGGAACCCTTCTCACCAATAATCTGCGTTTTGAGAACGTCTTCCTGGTAAAAGAACTGGATTATAATCTGTTTAGTGTATCACAAGTGTGTGATAACAAAAATAAGGTTCTTTTCACTGATACTGAGTGTTTGGTGTTAAGCAAGGATTTTAAGATCCTTGATGAGAAGTATATTGAGTATAGAACACCTAGGCATAAGGACATATACAATGTGAATTTAAATGGGATTAAAGTGAATACAAATATGTCTTGTCTTTATGCTAAGGCCTCAGTAGATGAAAGTAATTTGTGGCACAGGAGACTAGGGCACATAAATTTCAAAAATATAAATAGACTTGTGAGGCTTGGTTTAGTTGATGGTTTGCCTGAGAAGGCCTTCCACAATGACCACTCTTGTGTTGCATGCCTTAAAGGCAAGCAGCACAAGGTCTCATTCAAGTCCAAGCAGGTGCATACTAGTTCCAGACCTCTTCATATGCTTCACATGGACCTCTTTGGTCCAACTAATATAGAAAGTTTTAATGGCAAGTCATATTGTTTTGTTGTCACTGATGACTTTTCTAGGTTTACTTGGACATTCTTTCTAGCTATGAAGAGTGACACCGCTGATGTTCTTATTGAATTTATCACTCAAATTGAGAAAAGGTTTGGCAATGAGGGTAAAAATGCTTAGGAGTGATAATGGTGGAGAATTTAGGAACAAGAAGCTAGATGATTTTTGTGCCAGGAAGGGAATTACTAGGCAATTCAGTATTGCTAGAACCCCACAACAAAATGGGGTTGCTGAAAGGAAAAATAGAACCCTAATTGAAGCAGCCAGAACAATGTTGGCTGATGCTCACTTTCCTATAGCCTTTTGGGCTGAGGCTGTTAATACAGCATGCTATGTGCAAAATAGAGCATTGGTTAACAAAACTCAGAACAAAACACCTTATGAGTTGCTTTGGGGAAGAAAACCTAATATTGGTTTTCTCAGACCTTTTGGTTGTCATGTAGTAGTTTTAGATACTAGTGATGCCTTAGGTAAATTTAGTGCAAAAGGTGATGAAGGTTACTTCATGGGGTATTCAGTGCAGAGCAAGGGTTATAGGGTTTATCTTAAAGAGGACAAACGTATTGTTGAAAGAGTACATGCTAGGTTCTTAGAGAATAAACCTAGTGATCCTGAGAGTGGTCCTAATTGGTTGTTTGATTTGGAACCCTTATCTAGAACTTTAAATTATATGCCTGTTACTAATCCATACATTGTGAAGGTAACTTCAGATGTTGTGGAAGAACAAATTGTTGATGTTTCAGGTACACAGGTTAATGAGAGGGTTGGATCACAAGTAGAAAAGGCATCTCCTACATTTGAATATGTCACAATTCCCATTTGGACAGATGCTTTTGCTGCTGCTGCTGCTGGACAAGGTAATGATGGTCTCCAAATACCACCAGATACAAACATGCATGGTTCTTCAGGCGCTGACAAAGGCAAATCTAGCGCTGACAAGACCAATTCAGACGTTGATGGCTCAGACGTTGACAACAACAGTTCAAGCGTTGTTAGCCCAAGCACTGACAAACAAGGTTCAGACGTTGACAACACCTTTGCACATCTTTTCTCTTCCACTTTTGAACAAGGAGGACCTTCCAGGGTTTATGAAGAGATTCCTGTTGATCAAAGAGAGTCTGATGAAGAAGATATTGGCAACATGGAGCATGAGGTTGAGGACACCAGACTTTTTGAAGAAGGGGTTCTCACTTCCACAATGAAGAATCACCCCACATCTCAGATCATTGGTGATGTTATGACTCCAGTTCAGACAAGAAGAGCTCATCAAGGACTTGGTGGGTTTATTGCCAATATACACAAGAAGGTTGATACCCCTCTTGTGCAAGCATGTTTGTTTGCATGTTTTCTGTCACAAGAAGAACCCAAGAAGATATTTGATGCTCTCAAAGAACCAAGTTGGGTGGAAGCAATGCAGGATGAGCTTCACCAATTTGCAATTCAGGATGTTTGGGAGCTGGTTGATTGTCCTAGATATGTCAGACCTATAGGGACAAGATGGGTTCTCAGGAACAAAAGAGATGAAAGAGGTATTGTGGTCAGAAAGAAGGCAAGGTTAGTGGCTCAAGGTTATACACAAGAGGAGGGGATAGACTATGAGGAAGTCTTTGCACCAGTTGCAAGAATTGAAGCTATTAGGATTTTTCTAGCCTATGCATCTTGCATGGGCTTCACAGTCTATCAAATGGATGTCAAAAGTGCATTCTTGTATGACACCATTGTTGAAGAAGTTTATGTCATGCAACCTCCTGGTTTTGAGGATCCAGAGCATCCAGATAAAGTGTATAGAGTCAAAAATGCTATGTATGGCCTTCATCAAGCCCCTAGAGCATGGTATGGTACCTTGTCTACATATTTAGTGGACAATGGATTCAAGAGGGGCACCATAGATCAGACACTATTTACAAAGAAGAAAGGCAAAGATGTGTTGCTTGTGCAGGTCTATGTTGATGATATCATCTTTGGGTCTACTGATCCAAAGATGAGTGAGGATTTCTCCAAGATTATGACAGACAAATTCAAGATGAGTGCTATGGGGGAGATGAACTTCTTTCTTGGTTTACAAGTTCAGCAGAAAGAAGATGGTATCTTCATCTCCCAGGACAAATATGTTGCTGAAATCTTGAAGAAGTTTGGCTTTTCTCCACATGAAAAGAGGGCTACTACTCCTATGGATAGAGAACACCCTTGGGGAAAGATTGGAGATGGGAAAGATGTTGATGTCAGGCATTATAGATCCATGATTGGATCCTTGATGTATCTTACTGCTTCCAGACCTGATATCATGTTTGCTGTGTGTGCTTGTGCACGCCATCAAGTGGCTCCCAAAGAATGTCACCTTTATGCTGTGAAGAGGATCTTTAGGTACCTAAGATGTTTCCCTAGTCTTGGTTTGTGGTACCCAAAGGATTCACCATTGGAGCTGATTGCATATTCAGATAGTGATTATGGAGGTGATAAGTTTGATAGGAAATCCACAACTGGTGGATGTTAGTTTCTTGGGAGCAGATTAATATCTTGACAATGCAAGAAACAAACAGTGGTGGCTAACTCTACAACTGAAGCAGAGTATGTGGCTGCAGCAGCATGTTGTGGTCAAGTGTTGTGGATTCAGAACCAGCTGTTGGACTATGGGTATAATTTCATGCATACTAAGATATTTGTGGACAATAATAGTACTTTATGCATCATTAAGAATCCTGTACATCATTCTAAAACTAAACACATAGAAATTAGACACCATTTTATAAGAGATTGCTTTGAGAAAGGTTTAATACAACCAAATAGGGTTGACACTGAGGAAAATGTGTCAGATTTATTAACTAAACCTTTTGATACTGGAAGATTTCAGTACTTGGTAACAAGTATTGGAATGGTTAATCTCACTTAATATGTGTTTTGGATTCTTTTTGTAAAAGTATGTACATGATGATGCATTATTATTATTGGTCTTATTGATGATTTAGATTTTCCACTATATTTTTCTATCACTGACAAAGGTTGTTTGAACACTGATAAGTGTTTTTGCAGCGTTGTCAGCAATATAATTATCTAATGCTGACAAAGCTTCCTTCAACGCTGTTATGTGTTATCGGGGCGTTGTCAGCAACAATGTTAGTTTTGTGGTTTTTCAATCTAAATGTGCAGATGGTGTTATCAGTATACCATTGGATACAGAGTTGCTTATGGATCAAAGGAGAAGCATTTGGACAAGTTTTTATTTATGGATGATGGTTGGAATGTTTCATTCCTATCTTGACATAAATTTTTTATGTTCATGCATGATTTTAGCAAACTTTTTGTATCATAGTTTAAGGGGAGGTTTTAGGAACCTTTAGGATTTTTTGGGTATCCATATGATACTCTTATCAAAATTCTAGATTGTGTCCACAGGTGAGTATGGGTTAGTTTTACTAAACCATGAGGCACTGTAGCATGTATAGTATATCAACTTTGCATGCTGCCAAGACATTTTTGGCCTAGAATTGGTTGTGGTCTGTTGGGAGACTTGGGAATGATTTTGATATGGGATTTACCTGGGAGTAACAAGGATTTTATAAGGTAACTTGGTTGTTAAGAATTTTGGTTAGCAAGGGACACTAGAGGACTGTTATGTCTATCTTGCTTATGCAAGTGTGCATAACTTGACAGTGCTTGCCGCCCTATGATAATTATCAGCTTTTGGTTATCTTCTCTAGGATAAATTACTTGTTAAGGTCATTTTTCACTTTTTAAAACAATTGTATTTTTGGACGCTGCCAAGATTTTTCCAAGCGTTGTTGTGACCAAATTGGACGCTGACATGGCTTTAGGCGAACGTTGACAAGATTATAGCCGTTGGGCGTTGATGGGTTATTCTTGACCGTTGACACTCAATGGGACCTACCCAGTTGTTACTTTTTGACATATTTTCAAGCCGTAATTTTAGGAGTTGTTACTTTCATTAAATGCATGAGATAACTTATAACTTTTTCAATATTTTCATGATTAGTTTTTGAAAATCTTTACCTATTTTTGGGCCAATCACATGCATTCTTTATCTCCTATAAATTTGGCTCCTATTTTAAAACAGGGTATCTATAATTCTTGTCTAACACTTTTCTCTTATCAACCTTCATCTTCTACACTTCAAATTAACAGCTTTCATCAATGGCACCAAAGTTTAACTCAGCAGAATTGGATTTGGGGTTCAAGTCTCAACACAACATGATTGCTTATCTTGTTGCTGATAATGATTTGTTTCCTCAATACACACAAATGGTGGCGTATTTGAACGCATCCCCCTTAAGGTATGCTCTTTCTCATGCACCACTAATTCCAGTCACACACATTAAGCAGTTTTGGAACACTGTTAGTTCCTCAACAGTTAATGGAGTGACCACATTGACTTCTATTGTTCATGGGAGATCTTGGGTGGTTACTGAGGCCTTGGTACGCCAGGCCTTGCATCTTGATGATGCTGATGGTGTAACCATTCTTCCCATAACTGAAATAGAACAAGGGCTTAGGGCTTTGGGATATCCAATTCCTGATGAAGGTACTCTTAATAAGTATCATAAGCAGGAATTTCCCCCAGCCTGGAAGTACCTCATTCACATCCTCCTTCAATGTTTGAGTCCCAAATGTACTGCACACAATGAGATCAATAGATCCATTGCCAGTGCTATTGTGTGCATTGCAACAGGGCAAAAATATAACTATTCTAAAATGATTTTTGAAGGGATGTGTAAAAACAAGGGGACAAAAATGACTTTAGCTTATCCCCGTTTTCTACAAATGGTTTTTGATGATCAAGGTTATTGTTCAAGGGATCACAATGATTTTTATAAGATCCCTGAACAAAAGAAAGCTATTTTTACAAAGATGGATTCACCACCTCATAGAGACTTACCTTTAACCCCAGCCATGCTTGCTGTTATTGTAGCAGCACAACCCCAACCAGACCCCCAACCTCAAATTGACCCTCAACCACAACTTGAACCCATTCTTGAACCTTTACCCTCACCTGAACAAATGCAAATTGACCAAGAACCCTTTGACGCTGACACATCAAATGTTGGCGTTGATGTGCCTATTTCCAACGCTGATACACAACCATCACAATCCCAAACACCCCTTAACCAACCCACATCTACCCATTCTTCCACACCATCTTCCACACCACCTGAATATAGGTTGATCAAACGCCAAAGGACTACTGGAGTGTTCTCCTCTGGTGGTCCTAGCCATGAAGCAGAGAGAACCACCACCACAAGTGTGGCTGGTGACCTGGATGAGGCTGGGACTATTGGTTCTGGCTTAGAAGCTGGCCAAGGCAGTCCCACCATAATTAAGTCCTCATCCATGCCCAATGAACCTGACTTGGGAGGTCAAATCCCCATTTCAGAAGAGGGCAGTCTGGAACCAATGACTCTTTTGGAATTGACGGCAGTCTGCATTAGCTTGCAAAAGCATAATGCAGACTTAGTACAAATTGTCAGCTCACAAGGCCTTGAACTCAAGCAATTGAGGGAGAGGATTGTTGTTTTGGAGAGTGATCATGCTAGGAGGGGTATGGAGGAGTCTTCCAAAGGGGAGGAAGATCAAAGAAATCTGAGTGATAAGGGCAGCCAAGATGGTCAATCAATGGATGTTGCTGAAGCCCTTACAACTTTGAAGGAACAACCAGGTTTTGATACGTCCTTAATCTCTCCAACCAATCTAAATTTATCATTTACAGCTATGTTGAGAGAGGTTACACAAGGCGCTGAGGAAAAATATTTGAGCGTTGACAAGACAAATTTGGACGCTGATAGAAGTATTTTGGGCGCTGATAGAGGAAATTTGGGCGTTGACAGATCTGCACATGGAGGTGATGTATTCCAGTCATCATCTATCATCAAAGAGGTTCCTACTCAGGTATTACCATCTACCTTACCAACCATTGCACCATCAGATAAGGGTAAGGGTAAATTGGTAGAAGAAATTGTTCCAAAGAATGCAGCCCAAGTTGAATTTGATAGAAGATTGGCTGAACAATTGATGGAACAAGGTGAAAAAGAAAAGTCACCATTTGTTGTGACTTCTGAAGAAGAAAGTGATGGAGCTAGCTCAGACTCAAGTGTGATGATTATAGAACCAGAAAGGCTTGAGTATGGTGATGAGCTTGCTAGGGAAAAGTTGAGAGATTTAAAGTTGCAGGTTGACTTTGACATGCCAGAGGTGGTTCAGATGTACAATTCTTGGGAAGAAAGCTGCATGGATAATCCAGACTTGACCATTTCAGATCAAATATGGGGATTGGAGCTTCTTCTTAGAGTTAAGAAGGATTGTAAGGTGATTTTGAAGCACAAGGCAAGCAATATTCTCTCTGAGTTGAAAAGGGATAGAAGGGAGCTCTACTTTATGTTGCTCAGATGTCATGGAGTTGGATGGACACATCAGAAGTTGAAGGCTTTGACATTTGATGAGTTGGAACATAGGGCTTATCCTATTTGGGTGAAAGTGCAGGAAGAAAACACTTTCAGACTTCTTTCAGATGAAAGAAAGGAGCAACTTGCAGAAGAGATGGAAATCAAGAAAGCTATGATAGTTCCCAGGCCAGTGAAGAAGGGATTTACACTTGGGTTTCCAAAAGATATGAATCCACTATATCCAAGTGAAGCAGTCATTAGAAAGAGCTTCAAGCTCTCCCCATTAGAAGCTTCAGATATGGTGCAGGTGTTACCATTAGATTCCAGGAATCCAATTGTGAGTTATGATGAGGATGAATGTGGATTCTGGAAGATTGAAAGATTTGGCAAGGAGGTACACACTTTTACCACTCTCATATCTTTATTTGCAAGTTGTGATAGAGAAGACTTGGTGGACCTTTGGAGGTTGCTGGAGACCAAGTATGAGGCTGAAGCACCAACTTCAGCTAATGGAATAAAACTTTGGACCACATTCAAAAGAATGTGTGGGACAAATGAGGAAGATCCTGAAATATGGAAGGATCTTGAAGATGATCTCAGTGGTCTTCAATGGAGGTTATATTCAGCTGCTGGTGTATACAATTTGAGTTCTACAAAGTTTGATGAGTATCTACTTGTGGATGCTCAATATTTCATATCCAAGGCTGTTTTGGAAAAGATGAAGGACACCCAGCTAGAGATAGATTATACAAGTGACGTGGTAAAGAATTTGATCAGATTTATTTATTACCAATATGAGAAGGTTTGTCAGACTCCTCCAAGTTCTTAATGCTTATTCAGAAACTTGATCATAAGAGTGGATATCAAGTTTAGGGGAGGATTGTTGGGAATAAATTAAGGTCAGATCACTTGAGCGCTGACAAGAACAAATCAAGCGTTGACAGGAACAAAGCAAGCGCTGACAGCCCAAGCGTTGACAAGTTAAAGTCAAGCGTTGATAGATTGAAGACAAGCACTGATGGAAGATATAAGCTACACGTTTATTATATTCTAGAATACTTCTAGTAAGGATAGAAACGACAATGTATTTTCTATGTTTATCTTTACCTAGAATAGTTGATACGTAGCTTATTGTACAAGGCTTCTTAGTCTATAAAAGAAGGCCTTTAGGTTAATGTTTAGTATCAAGTTTTATATAGTTTTCATTCGTAAACATCTTTCATTGTAAGCAAGTTCGACATTCATAATCAAAGTGAAAGTTTTGTTTACATCTTGTGTTCTTGTTTAAGTGTTAAATTCCGCATAACACTTAGATTCACAAAGCATATAACAAAGGTTTCTCTACGTGTTATACTTGATCTAATCTCGTATACACAAAGCTAATCGATCTAAGTTTGGGATCAACATTTATGGGAGCACTCGATCGTTTGCTTTGAAGACTTTCTCAATATCCATGATATATCCTTTGATGTTCTAACCTTAGGTTTTTAGCACACTTCATAAACGGCTTTAAATTTAATGGTTACACCCTTTCCATGCTAGATTAGGCATTCGAGTACGTCTCTAGTATGGGGGTGTTTGCACCCCTAGACTCGAAACATTGAGGACAATGTTTAACTTTAGTATGGGGGGTGGATAGATACTTGCCTTGCTAAACCTTCACGCTTTCCAAAGTTTATCTTTTTATTTATCGTTTTGTTGCAAAATAAGGCTAAAAATGGCCAAATTTTATAATTTTTCTCATATTTTATAAGTGTCTGAAGACACGAATGCAGATTTTCTGATGGCGAGAATAAGAGTAATTTTTGACTCGACCGTGCGTGTTGAGCACATAGCTTTGATTCCTTAACTTCACATTAGGCTAAGTCTCTTAAATGAGGACGAGAAATGATAGGGTAATTATAAGTTACTATGCTAAACGTAGAGTACTCGTATTCTTTCAAAAACTCATGTGTTCTCGTTATTTGCTTATTCTCCCTTCGCTTGTAAATATTTTTTGCTTAATAAATATTGACTTAGCGGTTTAGTCTTGATTGTTGGGTTTCTAGTCTTTTCTAGTAGCTTCCGTGTAATTAAATTGGGAAGACATTAAGGTATCGCCAGCATCACAGTTTTGAAGTATTGGCACCCGAATAATCAAAAGCTTCACCCAATAATAAGATTTCAAGTGCTCACCTAAATCAAGCAAACAATTTGAAGCCCCACAAGGCCGAAAAATCTATGCAAAATTGAAAGTGAATCAAGCCTTAATCTTCGAAGCTTTAAAGACCCAAAATTTGCCTTAGCGTGAGGATATACGTCTTTGGCTAATAAAACCACCGATGAGGCGAATAATAAAAGGCAAGGCAAGACCGAAGTCATAATAAAAGCTTCATAGCAAAGTTGAATAAAATATGGAGGTAAACCAAAGATAATAAGGCCCTTCCGTTAGGGGGCGTATAAAAGTCTTGGTAATAAGTCTCATGTTCAAAACCGTTATAAAACCGTGTTCATCGATCCTTCTTGTTGACTTAATTTTTTGACATCGTTGTCTATTAGGAGGGGTTATTGATTTGATGGTCTTGGTTACACCGTTAGGACTCTATTTTTAGACCTAAATCTCTATTATCGCATAAGTCAAACAATGTATCCCCGTGAGACATTCAAGACATAATAAAATATAAGAGATACAACTTAGGAATAATGGGAGGATAAGTACGTGATTAGGGCATATGAGTAGTGTTAGCATTACTAACTTATAATGACAATGATCTCTTTGCACGCTTGGCATGGAATTGGGTGAAAATCGAGGACGATGAAATTATTTCTAACGAAGCATTCACGTGTTCTTATTCTATGAACATAAACGTCCCATTTTGCGATAAAAATCATACATTATGTCTAAAACGCAAGTAGTAGTAATAGTAGTAGCGTAGGTAGTTTATCATTCAATAAAGTGAATAAAAATGAATTCTGGAGGTGCTACGATACTTTATTCTAGCATTGCGTGAGGGCACGACAATGGTTTAGTATGGGGAGTGATGAGACTGCTTTTATACATAGTCTCATCGTCCTAAATGGGCTTAAAATGCATTAAATATCATTAAAAATACCAAATATATTCTTGTGTTTGTTGCTTGTGTATTTTAGGTACGGATATTGAGGAAATGACAAAAGATCACAAGGATTAATTAAAAAACGAACACGGGAAACAAAGCCGCACAATGAACCGGGCCCAAATATGGAATTTCCAAAATTACCCTTGAAGAATTGAAGATTAGCAAGAATGGTCCCTCAACTTTGGAAGACTTGGCAATTTATACAATTGTAAAACTCATAAATTACATTAGGGTCCCTAAATTACCAAGAATATAAAAGAATGGCCCTTGAAGATCTCAAAGATTACAAGTTTAGCCCTTGTGTTCATCATATTAAACTTGGAGGGACTGAATTTGCAAGTTGTCCAAACTTATTATAAAGGGGAAAGGACTTTTTGGCTGTTTAGTACCAAGTGACAAAACTAAAGAAATTGGGGGGCCAAACTGGCCGGACAGCTATACTACTCCTACCCTATCAGCAAACGACACGTCATCCATCAGCCAATCAAATCTCTCCACCTCAAACACCCCCTCCACGTCAAACTTCCACTCACCTTTTTATTAAATACTTGGTTTAAACGTTTAAATAGGGAGGGAAACATAGTTTTTTCCCTAATCTGGATTAATAAGCCAAGTTCATCACCCCATAAACCCTAATTCTCCCCAGTCCCAATCTGGTCAAAATCAAAGGGGTTTTCTTAATACTCCTCCAGATACTTAATTGGCACCCACCTAAACCAAACCCAACCCCTAAAACTCTCACCCGTGACCCATGGACCCCCCTTGTTCCTCCCCTGCAACAAGAAGACAACAAAGAAACAGTGATCCTACGGCTTGAATGGATTCCTTTCCCCTTACTCTTTTATGAACGTCCAAGATGACTCCTACAGCTCAGCAACATCAGAACAATCACATGGACTGTTTTTGACCAATATCAAGAATTCAAACATTGGCATCTTTTTAGTATATTCAGAGAATCATCAAGGGAAATTTAGGCAGATTACTAGCTAGGGTTTTTCACATTTATCATTCTAGGTAGTTCCTAGTCTTAGTATAAAAAGGAGTCGACTTGTGACCCTTTTCTTTTTTGTTCCAGATTTTCTAAATTTTAATTGTAATTCCTTTTTAAGTTAAATGAAAGTTGGTGTTTTGGTAAAAATATAATTCCTTTTCTTTATTTAAAAGTTGGTATTTTAGTTAAGAAAATCTGTGTTCCATTATTCATCTATTGATTGTTAGACCAAGTTTTCAGAAAAAGTTATAATCCGTTTTTCATATTGTTGAAAAGGGGTGTCTTTTTATAAAAACTTGTACTTTTAATCTGGTTTCAAGATTTGTTGAACTTGTTTGAGTTTCATATATCAAAAGGTTTTTGATATCCTAAGTTTGTATAAGTTTATGTTGTCAAGATTTTGTGAGAAATCTTTGGTCATTTCTGCATACTAACCACTTAAGGTCATAAGCTCATCAATAAGCTCATTGACATTGAGCTTATTGACCAACTTATTGGCCTAGTTTTTCTTGGTTTGTTGTGTTGTGCAGGTAAACATTAAGTTCATCACCATTTTCACATGAGGGTGGGGTTGTGACTACTTTATCAGCAACCTCAACTCAACCCATTTTCTTTCAAGACACTCCTGGCTTGACCTAGTTGTTGGTCAAGCTCAGGAGAGCATAGCTGACCCTCACTAGGATGCTAAGTGAGGGAGGTGATCAATCTCTTTCATTTCTTCTTTTTCTTTCTTAAATTTTTTTGAAATCTGCTTGCAACATGAATGGCATGATTATGTTCCTATGTGAATGTTTCCTGTTTGATTAAGTTTGTTTAGGTCTAATTTTCATGCTTAGATAGGATAGAATCAATTTGGTTAAGTATTGCAAGCATTTGGTTTGTTAAAGTACAATCAGTAAGTTAAAAAGGTGTTTGGATCTAGGATTTTAAGCTGTTTTAGATAACTTGTTGATTGACTGGTAATTTGATGTTAGTTAGTGGTTATTTTGGTAGATTATGCATGATTAAGTAGGGCTTAGTCAGTTTAATCATGTTTTGAAGCAACTGTTTGATGATTTTCATTTTCTGAAATAGTTAAGGGTTGTTTGGGATAAAGATTTAAGCTACAAAGTTGTTGATCTGTTGACTTGAAATCTGCCATATCTAATTTAATTCGTCAGTATTAGCTTATTGTTATCTTTAGTTTTGAGTTTGGTTAGGATTTGCATGATTTGTTTTTGCTTAGACCTGATAAATTTGAGTATACCTTTAACTGCCTAGATTTTTAGTTGAATCTTGCATTTGATCTTTGTTCTTTGATAAGATTTAGGGTAATTTAGGATTGTGTTTAGTTTGTGTGTGAATTGGGTTGGTTTTCTGCTAGTTTGTGGCTGTAGAATCTAATCTAAGTGCCAACTGCATCAGCAAGTGCCCCTTAGGCATTTTATCATCAATACAGTAACTTGATTTGGCCTTCTTGTGTGATTTTTGTGTGCTTACCTGCGTCTTACTTGCTTCTATTGACTCCCTACACTCAACTAAGTGTAGGGGTGCCCCCATTGTCCATAAAAAACCAGAGATCACCAAGAACAATCTCCTCTTGTTCATTTTCTTCACTTGTGAAGATACGTTTTTCTTTGTGTTCATCAAGCAAGCTACTCATCTGGGCACATTTTTTATTTCATTTGGATTAATTCTAGTTTAATTTTTATATAGATTGTGTTTTAGAGTTGTGTAAGTTACTGGTTTTGAGTTTTATAAATTTAAAAAAGAAAAAAAAGTTTTCAACAAAAAGGACGTGGCCAGGACTCGAACCTGCGCCACTCCTCTCACACACCAACGTGATAACCAGTTGCCCTAGGGTCTTTGACTGGTTATCACTTGGTTTATTTGATACTTAAGGTATATTTGGTTTTAGCTTATTCAAGCAAACAGCTTAGAAATAAGCTGATTTCTGCTTATTTACTTTAGCTTTTTACTTGTTAGCATTTTTCCTTGGTTCTTTATTAGGTTTAGGATTTTTTGGCTTAAAAATATTATTTTTCACGTGAATAGTTAATTTATTAGGAATATTTTAAGTTTTAATTTTAGAAAGTGAATAAAAAATAGGAAAAAGTGTTTTAAAAATCTGGAAAAATAGTTTTTAAGTTTTTAGTAGTATTTTTTAGGTTTACATCAATTAAGGTTTTCAAATTAACTTATTTTTGATTTTATATGATTTTAGGGTTTTTAATCAAATTTAAATATTAATATAAAATTATTAAAAAGGTTTTGGAAGCTTTTGTTTGCATTTTTGTCTTAGTTACATTTTTCTAGATTTTTGGTAATTTTTTAGAATTTTTTCATAAACTTTGAATTTTTTATATTATTTTATTATTAAAAATTAAAAGTTAGTTTTTTCTACTTTTTTCATTTTTCCTAGTTCAAATATATAAAGTTAGGAGTTTTGCAACTTTTAGAATATTTTCATTGTCCTTAGATTTATTTTTATAATTATTTTAAGTTTTAATAGTTTTTAATTGTTTTAAAATAGTTTTTATTAATTTTAAAATTTTCAAAAATAGTTTTAAATTAAGTTAGGTTGTTTTAGAGGTTTACAAAGTTATAAAACTCATTTTGGGGCTTTTTGGTAATTAAATTGATTTTTAGGGCTTTAATTAGCATTAAAAAATCATTATTTAAATAATTAAAAGGTTTGGGTGATTTTTGATTCTTTGTAAACTCTTTATACATTATTTAGGATTTGTTTGCAATTTTTAGGAATTTTTAGGATAAAAATTTTATTTTGGTGCTTTTTACGGTTTTACGTGAACGACCTTTTCGTCTTAGTGTAATCCGTCATCGTAACCGTCAATCTCTTCTTATCCCCTTTCTAGTTTTCTTTCTCATAAATATAATCACAAAGATAATCAATTCATTACACACACACTAAGCCTCCTTGAGAACGATCCCCATTTTGGGTCATTAGTGCTTGGTTTTCCTAAACCGACACTTAATACTTGCCACTTTTGGTATTCTTTTCCTAAAGGGTATACAAAAACATTAATCTTCATGATATAAATTTGTGAGATATGATATCGATGTGTAACTTGATCACATATTCACCATATTAGAACGAATTGACTAGGTTAGACCTGATTGATGAGAACATCATATGATAAGATCACATGGTTCTTGTTGGCAAATGTTGGTCGCCTCTTCACGTCTGAAGTCATCTCTTGACACCACATGTACGATTGGTATCGTTGTCTTGATACCAATTTGTAAACTTGGCACTTTCGGCATCGAAGATTCTGAATGCTTAATAATTGCTCCCCCTCAATTGTTGACACGTGTTCTATCGAAAGAGCTGTAGTCGTCGTTTAAGTAGTCGCATCGTCGAGTATGTAGATACAAATTGTAAATTGCTACGGTTTTTGGATATGATAACTTCATAAAAACAAGATTTTGATGCGTACATATATTCATGTTAGATTATGTTATAACGTAAACACAATCCTTTACATGGTTATAAAGTAAACCATGCCCGAGAAAATTAATTCCCGTTGTTGAGCCAAAGCTTTCATAAGAAATACTTGACTTTAATATGAAATGCGGGTTGCAGTCTAAAATAACTACGAGCCATTTAGACATGTTTTATGAAATATTTACAACTTTTGTACGAACTCTATTTATGGCGTCGTGTCAATATTAATCAATATTTCTGAGGCCGTAAATATTATCGTTCCAAAAGACATGCCTTTGAAAAATAAAGTAAAAATATTTTTGGATTTTTCTGAATTTTTCAATTTTTATGGTTTTTACATGGTTTTATATATTTGTATTTTGCTTTTGTGGATAAAAATATAAACAATATATACAAATGATCACCAATTATACGGAGAATAGTTTACCACCACTATTCTTTCGCTTCATATGCCAATGCCTTTAGAGTCTCGGGCGAGAAAGTCCTCAATCCTAGCCTGTCGGACAAAAAATTTAATTCGAGCGCGATCTAAAGCCTTCGTGAAAATATCCGCCAATTGATACTCAGATTTGACAAAGTAAAGCTCGATCACTCCATTTTCCACTTTCTCCATGACAAAGTGGTAGCGAATGTCAATATGCTTTGACCGGGAGAATTGAACGTTGTTGCAGCATAAGGGAATTGCACTTTTGTTGTCGCAGTACATCGGAGTTTTGTTGAAACCTAAACCATAGTCGGTTAATTGCGATCTCATCCAAAGAATTTGAGCACAACAATCGGACGTCGCTATGTATTCTGCCTCCGTACTTGAAATTGCAGCGCTTTTCTGCCTTTTCCATGCCCAACTGATTAGTCGATCTGCTAGTAGTTGCAAAGTTCCACTCTTACTACACCTGGTATCTTGGCATCCCGCATGGTATGCATCTGCATATGCCATTAGTGCAATAGAAGAGTCCTTCGAGTACCAAAGTCCCCGATTAATGGTTCCTTTAAGATATCGAAAAATCCTTGTTAGCCTCAAAATATTGAGTCAAACAAGAATGATAGGTCATAGATTTATTATGTATCGTTTATTAGAACGTTGTAATAGGTAGTAGAATAGTCGTGACAATACGGGCTTGATGGCTAGCTTAAACGGCCTCTTTCAAGGTACTAAGCATTTATTCAAGCCCGACCCAAACAATATAGTCCATTAAAAGCGCACATGTAGGAGGACTATAAAAAGACCCTTCTAGCATGTTAGAAGGGTTAGCCATTTCATTTTCTTAATCTAATCCTCCCTAAGTTTCACATACTTCTCTCTACTTTCTCTCTCTGAAATTCATCTCATTTCTATCTTATTTCTTTAATCTATCATCATATAATATGAGACAACATTTGGTATCAATCGCCACGGGGTAGTTTAATGATTGTTTTTGTTGTGTTCGTGAGTTTTTGATCTTCAAACCTCACGTCCCAATTTTTTTTTTGTGTTTTTCGTGCTCTAAATCCTCATAGAAATCTCCTATATAGTTGTGGTAGGGATTTGGGATAGTTGTTTTGGTGAAAAACGGAAATTTTTTGGTTATTTGGCTTGATTTTGGCATAAAATCTCGAAAAACAACAATTATTGCGGAATCCATAAGCTTTTTTTCGAAATCTTTGCTCCAACCTTTCTCAATAATTAGTGTTTTGATTATTGCGAAAAGTGGTTTTTGCGAAAAGTGTTATTGCGAAAAGTGGTTTTTGCGAAAAATGTTATTGCGAAAAGTGGTTTTTGCGAAAAGTGCTTATTGTGAAAAGTGTTTATTGCGAAAACTGGTTATTGCAAAAAGTTTAAGGATATTGCGAGATCTGTTAATTCTTGCTTATTGCGGAAAGTTGGGTGATTATTGCGAGAACTTTGATTTTGAGGATATTGCGAAATCTGTTAATTCTAGATTATTACGATATCTTATAACTTCTAGGATATTGCGAGATCTTGTGGTGTGAATTATTGCGAAATCTTTTCCGAGATTTTCTAAAAAATGTGAATTTGAAAATTTTTAATCGTGAGTTTTTTGGTCTTGGAATTTTTGGTTTCCTAAGAAGACATTATTAGGGGATTTCAACTACTTTTCTCTACAACAACAATCACTACAACATCTACTTAAGATCCATATTCATTTCAACATTAAGAGATTGTCAAGATGGATTCTACGACAGAGTATCGTGTGACGAACAACAACATCATGGTGGCGGGTAACAAAGAGATACCACCAATGCTCGTGACTGGTCGATATGCTCAATGGCAATCACGTTTTATTCGATATCTTGATACAAGACCAAATGGTGATCTTCTCCGACGTTTCATCAAAGAAGGACCCTATACTCTCACTACAATCACCACTCCTGCAACTCCAGCAACCGACATGACGCCACCTGCCGCTGAGCAGACTATTAAGGAAACATATGAGAATACTTCGAAAGAGAACCGTGCTTGGATTGATGCAGAGAAGGAATCAATCTATCTGATTCTAAGTGGAATTGGGGATGATATTTACTCAACGGTTGATGCGTGCTCTACTACAAAAGAAATGTGGTTTGCTATTGAACGTCTGCAATAAGGAGAATCACTAAACAAACAAGATGTCATAACCAACTTGTTTTGGAATTTTGGTAAGTTTACTTCATTGGATGGGGAATCAATTGATTCATATTATTCAAGATTCTATAAGATGATGAATGACATGACAAGAAACAACTTGGAAGTCTCCACCATGCAAGTCAATGTGCAATTTCTACAACAACTTCAACCAGAGTGGACACGATTTGTAACTTTGGTGAAACAACAGATTAAGTTAGACGAGGTCAACTATCACACGCTCTTTGATATTTTGAAACAATTTCAGAATGAGGCAGTGAACTTCAAGCTGAGTGGGTAGCAACGACTGCTAATCCACTTGCTTTGGTGTCTACCACTCAACACGTCCAAGATCATCGCTCTCGTGTTCCAAAGTCATACTCCACTCAATCATCCTCACCAAGATACTCCACTTCAGCCAAGTCTTCAGCTCCCAAAAGATCACGAGGAAAAGAACCAAGAGCACCATCACCAGCATCTGAAGAGGACAGTGATGTAGAACAAGCTCAGAAGGATAGGGAGATGAACCAACAAATTGCTTTCATTATGAAGACCTACGAGAAAATCTTCAAACCCACCAACAACAATCTTCGAACATCATCTAACACAAGGAACCGATATGTTAAGAGTCCTCCAAGGTATGATACACGTCAATGTGATGAAAGTCCTCCTAGGTATGATCGTTGTAATCTAACAGAGGGTTCTGCACGGTATGATCGACAAACTGCTAAGTATGATACTCAGAGGATTGCTACTGTTTCTGGGAATAGGAAAACCGTTGGAACTCAAGTGGTTCAGCAAAGTGGGATTCATTGTTTTAATTGCCATGGTTATGGGCATATGGCAAAGGAATACAGGAAGCCGAAACGGGTTAGGGACTCTGGTTATCATAAGGAAAAGATGCTGCTATGCAAGAAGATGGAAGCTGGGGTTAAATTGTCGGCTGAGGAAGGAGCAATGCTTGATGACACTGATGAGGAAGCCTCCGACCAAGAACTTGAAGCACATTACTCGTACATGTAAAAGGTTGAAGAAGTTCACAAAGTCATTGAAGATGACAATGGTCCTATCTTTGATACTGAGCCAATCGATAAGGTACAAACTGACGACGAATATAATGTGTTTGGTGATACTCATGAGCATTGTGAGCTACCAACAACCATTACTGACACATGTATGATGGAAATGGTTGATAGCAATACCAAACCCGATTCATCACACATGTGCAATAATGAGTCTGAGGATGATTAACATGAAAACGAGTATGATGATGATGAGGAGTGTATTGCGCTTGATAACTTAATTGCTTCTTTACAAAAAGATGTCAACGAAACTAGAAAGAGTCAAAAGCAATTAAAGAAGGTAAACGCTACGCTCGCTCAACATTTTAAAGAAAGCAAAGCTGCAGTTATAAAATCTAGTGAGCTTCTTGCAAGCTGCAGAGTTGAGCCTCTTCAAAAAGACAAAGAGCTTGCAAGGTACAAAGGGGTGTCATTACTACTGTAAATGATGTTTTTGAAACTAAATACAACGAAACTCTTAAACTTTTAGAACAAGAGAAACATAATTATAACACCTCTTTAAGTACGAAACGACACAAAACGTATCTTGCTACCACTAAAGTGAATGAGTTAACTCAAAACATTGGTTTTCTTCAAGAGGATAAAACTAAACTAGTCACTACGAAAACGAAAGAGGTTGCTAACTTGCAAAAAGCTTTCAAAACAAAACAAGCTAAAGACATTGACAAAGTCGTGGAACTTGAAGTTCAAATTGATTTTTATAAGAAAATTGTTTATAAAACAAATTAATCTATTCAAACCATGAGAATGTTGGCACCTCGTTCGTTTTTAAGGGTAAAGCTAGTTTTGCTAGTCCTAAGTACCTCAAGCAAGCTCAATCTGAGAACCCGCGCTTCTATCTTGAGGAGTCCCAATGGATCGACGTTGATTGTCTAATTGTTAGGCCCGATAGTGATGAGTCACTAATTTTTGAAGAGGAGAGTAGATCACTGGTAAATAAAGACTTTGTGAAACCATACAATTATGCTTGTGAAAATACTCTTTATGAAATTTTCAAACCACAAAAACAGAAGTCTCGTGAGCAAATATTTTTTGAATGTGAACAAATAAGAATTAAATGGAGACAAATTTTTGCCACTAAGAAAACTAATGTAATGTTTCAAAATTTATTGAGTACTTTCCATATAAAGCTTCTATAAGCAAGAGTAAGCAAGCACTTAGTTTTCTTAAACAAAAGATTGAAAAATTCAAAAAAGTTGTAGACGACGTCTGGAAAGAACATGAACGTTTGAAAGGCAACAAAAATATTTCTCACGATATAACTGTGCTTATGAAAAGTATTTTGATTCCGCTTGCGAAAAGAACACAGAAACATATTTTGGAAACATTAATTAATCAAGAAATGTTTGATGATTTGAAATATGTGGAATCTCTTGAAAAATAAGTAAACGACCATCAACCTGAAAGAGACGAATTTTCTATAGCATATGATCTACTCTTGCAAGAATGCCTCTCAAAAGATATTATGTGTGTTTATGTTACATCTTGTGTTGATATTGATGAATATTCTGATGTTGCATGCAAATATCTTGATAAAGTCAAAGAGTGTGAACGTCTTAAAACTGAGCTTTCGTAAACAGTTAACCAAAAAGATTTTATCTTACTTAAACATCGATGTGAGTATCTTCAACAACATTGTCACATACTTGAACTTGATTCGCAAAACAAAATTATAAGTTTTTCACATGATACACCTTTAGAAGTAAAATTATCTGAGTCATGTCGATTATTAAACGAAAAAAGTCTTGACATTACGGATTTAAAAGCTCAGTTACAAGAAAAAGACATAGCAATAGAAGAGTTGAAGAAACTCGTTGCTAAAATGGGTGAGAAAATTATGGAACCTAGAATTAAGAAACCTGTTGTGAGACAACCCAATGCGTATAAAGTGACTAAATCCTCTGTCTTGGGAAAACCATCTGTTTTCTCAAATTCTTCATTTGCAACATATGGGTTTGCCCCCAAGACGGATGGGAAGGATAGGTTACCACAGATTCGTCCAAAACGGTTATTCAAGCATAAAGCACAAATGTCCTCAAACCAGGGATGTATAGATTAGCCACTAAACCCACACAAAACAAAGATAGTCAATCACCTCAGACTTCTAGCAACACTAATAGACGTGTGTCTTTTACTACAGGAATAGTCTCCACTGCTAGTGTTAGCTGACCTCAGCTTAAGAGCACTCAAATGACTGAAAAGGTTTGTCAAAACAAAAGTCAAGGGAAGATGAAGAAAGTAGAAGACCACCCTAGGAATTTGAATGTTTATAAGAATAGTACGTTTGCATGTAATGACGATTTGATGATTTTACTTCTTTGAAAGCTTTAAATGTTAAGTTTGTTTGTGTGAAATGTGCTAATGCTAATCATTCTCTGTGTGTTTCGAATAATGTCAAAGGCGTAGATACTAGAACTAAGAAGCCACTTGCGATGTGTGACAACCACGGTTTTGAGGTTCGTCACCTAGTTTTATTTTGTCCATATTTCGTGGAATTACGTGTCTTTATGTGTTTATGAGTTATGTGGTGTGAATAGAGTGTGGTTTGGACATCGTTTGCGGGTACGGGGTACCATGTGAGTGAAACGATTTGTAATGTTTTCATGTTCATGAGCTCACATAGTAGTGACTATGAAACATGATGGTGTTATTTAGTGGTTTTACGTATACGTATATGTTTTATAAAAAATCGTATTTTTACGATTTAGGGTTGTGCATTTAGGGGTCTCGGATGAGGTATTTAGTCACGGGAATAATTTACGGGATGGTTTTAAGTCATTTAGGACTTAATTATATAGTTTATTTCATATTCGAAGAGTTTTTATAAAACTGTATATTTTTACGTCTTTTACGGTATACGTGTAAATTTGACTAGTTTTATGGTTTTGAGCTTTTGGAGGTTTTTGGAGCTGAAATAAATTA
Source organism: Glebionis coronaria (assembly GCA_025667525.1). NCBI lineage: Eukaryota > Viridiplantae > Streptophyta > Magnoliopsida > Asterales > Asteraceae > Glebionis > Glebionis coronaria. Next base: position 355,890,105 of record CM046876.1, read on the forward strand.
ACGTAAATTAAGGTAATATTTTTAATACAATAATTAATAATAAAAAGAAAATAAAAAAATCAAATAATAAAGGGGGTCGGTTTGGACGACGCAAGGAAGAAAGAAAAAAAGAGGAAGTTGTTAAAAGCCCAGATTGAGCCCAATTGTGAAAGCCTTTTTATTATATCCTTTAAAAACAATCATAATATCAAAAATATCAGTTTTTTCTCACCTCCACCCTTTTTGGCCGAAATATTATGAGCCCTAATTTAGGGATCCATCAAAAATAATTTTCTTGAAGATTTGAGGTAAAAATCTTGATTTAATTCTTATAGTTTTCATGTTTTATATCATTAAGGCTTCAAGTATTATGTAATCAATTTATATGATGGATTAGGGTTCTTAATAGATCTGTAATTAGGGGCTTTATAACAATTAACATGATTAGGATAATGATTGGTGATAATTAGTAACGTTAATTAGGGTTTAATCATGTTTAAATTCGTTTTTAAAAACTGGGCAGAATTTTTGGTCCATTGTTTTGATCATATGTAGAGTTCTACAAAATTTTAATTTTCGAATCTTATGTCCCTGGATAGGTAATTGAATTAGCTTTCAAATTCAAGAAATGAGAACTAAACTGGAGGTGGGAAGTGGGTCAAAAACAGGTTACATCAGTCGGGTGTCAAAACAGTTTTTGGATCAGCCTGTTTTCATTTTATGCTTTGAATTGTTTGGGGTACTTAGGGTTATAATTAGAGCTTCAAATGAACATGAGACTTAGATTATATATTAAATAAAATATCTGGAGAAGGGCTAAGCAAATGGGATAGGGTAAGACCCTATGATCATGACAAATATTTTATATGTTCAAAATCGGTAAAATCTGGATAGGCGAAAGTATAGGTTGTATATCGAGGACGTAAGATTAGCACTGATGTTGGGACAAGGGCTGAAATTTTAGATAACACATATAAGTTTATGGGGTTTTCCTTTCAAGGAATGTGCTTTAGGTTTGGTGGGCGTTTGGCTCATAATACGGAGTTTGAAAAAGGGGACTGTTTTGGGTTAAATGTTAACGGGACTAATTATGAACTAAACTAAGTTAAAGGCTTTATAGAGTGGTGTAATGAGATGCTTATGGCATATAAATAGGGTTAAGTTGTAGGAGAAGGTTAGATATCTATCATAGATTGATGAGCCATTTTGGTATGTGGTTCATGCATTGATTGTATGTGTTTGTGTGTTTAGATTTTACTAGAGCTCGGATAATTGGAGAAGCTTGATCAGGTGAGTTTCATAGTCCCATGTTTCTATGATTTATAAATGTTTTGACTTCCAGATGGGATGGAAGAGACACTGTATGGTTTTGTAACTAATGTTGTGAATGTTTTTATGGTTTGTGATGGACTTGTGTGTGCACTTATGTGATTAACTGCTATGTGATTCTAGATTGTGTTTATGATTTGGATCGGCGGACACGTACCGTCTCAGTTATTGTGGCTTGACTTGGTACCAAGGGGATGTTGACAAGGCTGGGCCTTGGGATTGGTTCATAAGTGTATGGGTGCCTATGGACCATGGTGATTGGTAAGGCTTGAAGCCTTGGAATTATGGTGATTGCTAAGGCTTGGAGCCTTGGAATTGTGATGATTGGTTAATCTTGAATGTTAGTTGTGAATACATAATTGTAGCACATTATCCATATGTTCTTTTATTGATGGTTGTTATTCACAGCTTATAACTGATTTGGCGTTGGAGTCTAAACCTGTGACTCTCACCAACTTTATTGTTGACGTGTTTTAGTGTCTCTTTCAGGTGAGAATGTGGTTAAGCGTGAGAATAGGAGTGGCTATCTTTGGAGGCTTAGGATTGCATTTGGAGGAACCCCCTTTTCTCTTAGCCTTTATTTTATGTTTGAATAAGTGATACATTGTGGACACCTATATGTTGATGTGTGTATTTGTATGTCTTTGGTAAGGGGTAGACCTGTTACCTACTTACCTAGACGTCTACATTGTTTGTGATATTGTAATGACCTTGTGTCACCCATTTATGATACTTCCATTTCATTTAGTTATCTCTATAGACACGCTATTGTTTTGATGATATCCGTACGCCACGCCCCATATTCCGCCATGGTGGGGTGTAACAGAATGGTATCAGAGACATGTTATAGAGAATTAGGTTGCCTTGTCTCATAGCCTAGTCTATAGCTTAAGGGTCCTGCATATAGGCGTCATAGGAGTATGTGCGCATTATATTAATTGAAGTTTTTCTGGATGTTATTGGTTTTTATTTGCGATGTTTTGTTGGGTTTTGACTAATATGGATTGAACCATAGGCGTTCATACATAGCCACATGTTATGTTCTTTTCGAGTTTTGACTAGTGCGGGTTGAACCATAGCTCTCTACGCTAGTCATGGTTGTATTTTGTGTAAATTGTACATTATAGTACATAACTTGGTACATGGTAGTTTCCGTCTTTTGTGTATTTTCACAAACATTGTTAAGTTATTTTGTGTACCTGATGTATAGTATTTTTCTTTTGATGTTTAAGTCATGTTCCCTAAAAAATCATGTGGTGATTCGAGTTACTAGGAGTAGGTGGATAAGAAGGATTTTAAGTTGTTTCCACTCTTATGGGCAACATGACTTATAACTGATTATGATGTTGTTTTGGAGTTTGTCTATGTTGTTTTAGCTTGATTATGGATTTATGTATTCCAAGAGTTTGACTATGTTATTTTAGTAGATGGAGTTTTGGACCTTATTGGTTATGTGGTTATGAGCTTATGTGAGTAGATGGATTTATATGTTATATGTTGTATTGATTCTTATAAGTGTTATAATAGGATGGAGTGCATTGGGGAAAGGGTAATTGTATAAGTATGGTGGCCAACATAGTTATACAAGTACCACAAATTGAATAGGTTCCTAAGTATGATTTCATGAAACAGGGTTAGTACATGCTTGTATATGATGAGATGTGGATTTTGGGTATATGTATAATATATGTGTTTATGTAACGGTTGCCTACGATATGACTATTTTTGGAGTGTGTTATATGTTTTGGGTTATAGTAATGTTTTGTGATTAGGGGGTCACACGATATGGACTGGTTTTAGTGATGGGTTTTATGCCTTGTTGTAAGTTGGTGATTACTCGTATGGAAAAATGAGTGTATGCCGCGCTTGATTGATCTGACATGTATGGTAACGAGTATGATTTGGGTGATTTAATTGGTATATATATGCGGATGTATATATACTAGTATGTGTTAAGTTATGATATATGGTCGTTCAGTAGTTATTATAACTTGAACGTACCTTGTGTTTGCTCGTGTTTTATGGTGCTGGAGTTTGATGGAGTTCCAACGATGTTTTGAGTCTTTTGATGTGTGTCTACATTCGGGTATGTATTTTAATTAATGAGAACTACTAAATTTTCTTGCAAATAAGTCTGGCTAATTATAGGAAAACGATTTTGAAAATAATTTGTAAGCGTATGGTATGATATCGTGACATATATCTTTTATTTAAGTTTGTGGAAGTAAGTTATAAAAAACATTATGTCTTGAAAATAATTGGATTAGTTTTCCAGGTAACATGTGATAATACATTTTAAAGGGTGAAGAAATTTTACAATGATTTTCTTAAGTGGAGTTAAAATTTTAGAAGTATTTAACTAGACGGAAAGAGTAAAAAGGGAGATTTTATTATAGTAATGATTATAATAACACCACACCTTGTAAACGTGTAATAGTTTAGTTATAACCAGCCTAAATGGATTATATAAAATAATAATAATAATAGTAATAATATAGATTAAAATGAAAGAAAAAAACACACTATATTTTATAAACATGTATTGGTTGCATAATAACAAGCGAAATAAGTTTAATATGAGTACACAAGATAATGGTTAGAATAAGATTGTACTATACCAACTAGTTGATATCCTTGATAAAATAATGAAGATAAAGATGAGTTTATGGTTAAAAATAAGTATGATTGATTTTAGTAGTATTGAAGTTTGGTTCTTATGAGAAGTAACTAATTGGGACGAAAGTTTAAAATTTTCTAAGGTATCGAAATTTGGTAAGACTAATCGTCACGAGTCTAATTTTTCATTGTTGGCACACTCCATTGATCTTTCGGATTACATTGTTTTGTTTTCAGTTGTTTTCGCTAGTGTTCGTTTTACCCTATATTTTATTTTGGGACACGATTGTTTGGAATTCTTTTGGTACACGTCATGATTTAGTTATGCGGTTGTGGAAACGTTAGGATGAGAGGATAGAGTTGGGTAGTATTACTTATGGTTAGATATTAGAATGGAGAGATGTATTTTGGTTTAAAGGTTGTGTTGAAGGAATGATTAAGATTTATGGAGTTTTGAAACATAGATTGGTTACGGGAATAAGGGAGTAAGTAAAGTTAGTTGACTGGTCGTGGGAATGAGATGTCATGTTATGAGAAATTGGTTGAAGTACCATTAGGAGATTGATGAAAGTACTAGCGGATGTGAGGGTAGAGTAGAAAGTTTCTACTAATGGAAAGATTGGGCAAATAACACGCAAGGGAATTGGTATAGTTATGGAGGCAAGGTAGTAGTAGACACGTGAAGAAAAACATGGATGTGAAAGAATGATTGGTAAGAAGCTGATTAATGGTGAAGACCAACAAGTAAGGAAGAGTGAGCCATTGAGGGGTTGAAGTATCTTTAGAAATATTGTGGTAGATGAGTTGAAGTTAGAAGCTACTGCGTAGTGTGAAGTTCCTAGGTAACATCATGGAGACGAGAAGGAGTGCGTGAAGAGCTACATCATGAAGCAAGGAGCTGAAAGGACTACGTGCCGGCTACAAGAAGGATGCAAGAGATTTCGAAGGAGTCACAGAAGTTGAATGGACTAGAAAGGTGACAAGCACTATGATGGGAATCTCCGTATGGTTCGTGACGAAGAAGGACAGATCGAGTACCTGAGTGGAGTTACAAAGAGCTAAACCAATAGATCGTGATGGAGTGACTACATAACATGGGAGATTTAGAACTCGTGGAAATAACAAAGGGAGTCGAGTAACTACACAAAGATAGAAATTTGTGCCAATCAATATCGATGGATGAGTAGTGAAGCTGAGCTGAATAAGTTCATGGAGAAGTGATTAGAGGGTCAGTCTAGTGAAGGTGTTTATGAAGGATCTTTGGAAGAGACAGTTATGCATTATCCAATGCACTAACGGTTTCATAGAGTTGATGAATTGAATGTGAAATTTTGGTTGGACATGGTAGTGAAGGAATTAGGGAGAACCTTTGAAGGATAGAACCAAGTATCCCTAGAAGTTGATGATTGAAGTACCACATGATAGGTGCAATGTCAAAAAGAGAGTTATGAGACCTATGTAAGAATTTATAATATAGCTTAGTTTAGACAATGAAAACTAATATGGGTTTTAGATGAGAGTGTGATTCGAGTGGAATCACGAGAAACTTAATCTATCCCTATTAGGAAGGAGTAGGAGTATTGGTCGTAAGGAAAACAAGTGAAGCTACTTAGGTAATTTCAGCGTGTAGACGACTTGATAGCCGAGAAGCATCACATCGTGATTGACATGACTTTAGGAAGAAGAAGGAAGTGTGGATAGAAGCGAATCATGAATGAGATAGGTCGAGATAGGAACCGAAGGTAAAACCTTGGTAGAGCCTAATGAGCAGAATAAAGCACAAAGCAGGTTAATATTGTTGTAGTATGGAAAAGGGAATGGCACTGACCTATAATGTGTGATTGGAAGTCTTAGTATCAATAATCGAAGGGATGAGGATCTATAGATGTGATGTGTCATGAGAGACGAAGGGCATGGTCTAACTGAGAAGTGACGAGGAGCACTATGACTTTGAAGGTAAGACATCGTGTAGATATAAAGGAAGAAATGTAGCTAATTGTATTAGAAAGAGTTGAATATGTTCAAGGTTAAGTTGAGTATAAAGGATCACTAAAAAAATCTTTCATTGAGGAAAGTGAGAAAAAGACGTGTATGGGTGCTACTAATGAGCTATCCAAATATAATGGAATAGTTGTAGCATGGGTTTGGATGGCAGTTGACAGAACTAACTAATGAATATGTGAAAGACCGTCATAGGTCACTTTTGTAAGGAAATTGGAATTTTTAAGTGGTTTGGGGTACAGACTAAAGGGATTGGATGAACATGATTGGATATGAGTATATCCGGCTAATTAGAGATGGATGGACGAAGTGAGAAATTGCTACAAGTATAGGAGTCGTGTTGAGAGCTTGGGTGACTAATTTAGAGGAAGGTGGAAAACTCGTTAGCGATGTCTGAATTTTCATATAATGATAGTTATCATACTAGAAGTCGATGAATGCCATTTGAGGCACTATATGGAAGGATAGGGTGAGTTGTCCTTAGGGTAGACTAAAATTGGTGAAAGATACTACTAATGTAGTAATGGTGTTTGTGGAAAGAATAAGAGCAACAAGAGATGCAATGTTGAAAAGGAGGAAACCACTAGAGTTTAGTGACAAAGTTATGTAGGAAGTTTCACCCATAATAACGGGTGGTATGTTTTGGTAAAAAGAGAAAAGTTGATGTCAAGTTTTGTAGGTCCATTTATGATCATTGGAAAGATCGGACTAGTAGCTTATGGGAATAGAATTATTTGGGGAATTAAGTGGTGTACATGATATATTTCATGTATTAAGATTTGGGAAATGTGGTTTGAGAATGCATATTTGCATATACGGTTATTCGGGATTTGTGATAATTAGAGTCTTTGATTTTCAAAGAGTCATTTGTAAGATTTATGGACTATGAGGTCAAGAGTTTGAGAATGAAGTTAAATATTTTTGGTTAATATATATAGTAAATTGAGTCATGAACTAAAGTTCACGTGGAAATGAGAGGAGTTCTTTTAGAACAGGTATCCTCATGTGATTTGTTGATTGATGTGACTGATCCTAAGGAGTAAATCTCGGGACGAGATTTCTATTAGGAGGGAGTGATGTGACAACCACGGTTTTGAGGTTCGTCACTTAGTTTTATTTTGTCCATATTTCGTGAAATTACGTGTCTTTATGTGTTTATGAGTTATGTGGTGTGAATAGAGTGTCGTTTGGACATCGTTTTCGGGTACGGGGTACCATGTGAGTGAAACAATGTGTAATGTTTTCATGTTCATGAGCTCACATAGTAGTGACTATGAAATATGATGGTGTTATTTAGTGGTTTTATGTATACGTATATGTATTATAGAAAATCGTATTTATACGATTTAGGGTTGTGCATTTGGGGGTGTCTGATGAGGCATTTAGTCACGGGAATAATTTACGGGATGGTTTTAAGTCATTTAGGACTTAATTATATAGTTTATTTCATATTCTAAGAGTTTTTAGAAAATTGTATATATTTTTACGTCTTTTACGGTATACGCGTAAATTTGAATAGTTTTACGGTTTTGAGGTTTTGGAGGTTTTTGGAGCTGAAATAAATTAACGTAAATTAAGGTAATATTATTAATACACTAACTAATAATAAAAAGAAAATAAAAATAAAAAATAATAACGGGGGTCGGTTTGGACGACGCAAGGAAGAAAGAAAAACGAGGAAGTTGTTAAAAGCCTAGATTGAGCCCAATTGTGAAAGCCTTTTTATTAAATACTTTAAAAACCAATCATATATCAAAAAGATCATTTTTTTCTCTCCTCCACCCTTTTTGGCCGAAATATTATGAGTCCTAATTTAGGGATTCATCAAAAATAATTTTCTTGAAGATTTGAGGTAAAAATCTTGATTTAATTCTTATAGTTTTAATGTTTTATATCTTTAAGGCTTGAAGTATTATGCAATCAATTTATATGTTGGATTAGGGTTATAAATAGATCTGTAATTATGGGTTTTATAACAATTAACATGATTAGGATAATGATTGGTGATAATTAGTAATGTTAATTAGGGTTTAATCATGTTTAAATTCGTTTTTAAAAACTGGGCATAATTTTTGGTCCATTGTTTTGATCATATTTAGAGTTCTACAAAATTTTAATTTTCGAATATTTTAGTCCCTGGAAAGGTAATTGAATTAGCTTCAAATTCAAGAAACGAGAACTAAATTGGAGGTCGGGAAGTGGGTCAAAAACAGGTTACATCAGTCGGTGTCAAAACAGTTTTTGGATCAGCCTGTTTTCATTTTATGTTTTGAATTATTTGGGGTACTTAGGGTTATAATTGGAGCTTTAAATGAACATGAGACTTAGATTATATATTAAATAAAAGATCTGGAGAAGGGCTAAGCAAATGGGATAGGGTATGACCCTCTGATCATAACAAACATTTTATATGTTCAAAATCGGTAAAATCGGGATAGGCGAAAGTATAGGTTGTATATCGAGGACTTAAGATTAGAATTGATGTTGGGGAAAGGGCTGACATTTTAGCTAACACATATAAATTTATGAGGTTTTCATTTCAAGGAATGTGGTTTAGGTTTCGTGGGCGTTTGGCTAATAATACGGAGTGTGAAAAACGGGACTGTTTTGGGATAAATGTTAACGGGACGAATTATGAACTAAACTAAGTTAAGGGCTTTATAGAGTGGTGTAATGAGATGCTTATGGCATATAAATGAGGTTAAGTCGTAGGAGAAGGTTAGATATCCATCATAGATTGATGAGCCATTTTGTTATGTGGTTCTTGCATTGATTGTATGTGTTTGTGTGTTTAGATTTTGCTAGAGCGCGGATACTTGTAGAAGCTTGATCAGGTGAGTTTCATAGTCCCGTGTTTCTATGATTTATAAATGTTTTGACTTCCAGATGGGATGGACGAGACACTGTATGGTTTTGTAACTAATGCTGTGAATGTTTTTATGGTTTGTGATGCACTTGTGTGTGCACTTATGTGATTAACTGCTATGTGAGTCTTGATTGTGTTTATGATTTGGATCAGGGGACACGTACCGTCTCAGTTATTGTTGTTTGACTTGGTACCAAGGGGATATTGACAAGGCGGGGCCTTGGGATTGGTTCATAGGTGTATGGGCGCCTATGGGACCATGGTGATTGGTAAGGCTTGGAGCCTTGGAATTATAGTGATTGGTAAGGCTTGGAGCCTTGGAATTGTGATGATTGGTTAATCTTGAATGTTAGTTGTTAATACATAATTGTAGCACATTGTCCATATGTTCTTTTATTGATGGTTGTTATTCACAGCTTATAACTGATTTGGCATTGGAGCCTAAACCTATGACTCTCACCAACTTTGTTGTTGACGTGTTTTAGTGTCTCTTTCAGGTGAGAATGTGGTTAAGCGTGAGAATAGGAGTGGCTAGATTTGGAGGCTTAGGATTACATTTGAAGGAACCCCCTTTCCTCTTAGCCTTTATTTTATGTTTGAATAAGTGATACATTGTGGACACCTATATGTTGATGTGTGTATTTGTATGACTTTGGTAAGGAGTAGACTTGTTACCTACTTACCTAGACGCCTGCATTGTTTGTGATATTGTCATGACATTGTGTCACCCATTTATGATATTTCCATTTCATTTTGTTATCTCTATAGACACACTATTGTTGTGATGATATCCATACGTCACACCCCATATTCCGCCATGGTGGGGTGTGACACGATGCCTATTAGTGCTAGTAAACCCAAACACAAAATGAACCATTCTGGTGCAACCCTTCCTAAGAAAAATATGCATCACAACTGACATGGAATCCAATTTAGAAAATGCTCCATCGTGTTCTAATTCTTCTGTAGGTGATCGAAATAATTCTCTTCATACTGGACTCCGGGTGCACGAAGCACATGACGTGGAATCTCAAGCTTCTAATTAACTTCGTGGAGAAGTTTCTAGGTAAGGTCCGATTTGGAAATGATCAATTTACACCGATCCTAGGATATGGAGATTTGGTTTAGGGGAATAGCACGATTAAAAGGGTATACTACGTCGAAGGGCTCAATCATAATATTTTCTCGATTGGTCATATCCGTGATGCAGATTTGGAGGTTGAATTTAGAAAGAAGACATTTTTTGTTCGTGATTATGGGAATGATTTACTCACCGGTTCACGGGGTACAAATCTTTATACAATTTCACTTCAAGATATAACTTCCTCAACTCCAATTTGCTTCATGGCTAAAGCTTCAACGATTCAAGCATGGTTATGGCATCAACGTCTATCTCATCTCAATTTTGATACCATCAACTTGCTTTTTTAAGAAAGATATTGTGAGAGGCCTTCCAAGCTTGAAATTCATCAAAGATCATCTTTGTTCTTCTTGTGAGCTTTGTAAAGCTAAACTAAGTAGTTTCAAGACAAAGACTACACCAAGCTCTAAAGGACAGTTAGGTCTTCTTCATATGGATTTGTGTGGTCCTATGCGTTTTCAAACTATCAATGGGAAGAAATACATTATGGTGATTGTCGATGACTACTCAAGGTACACGTGGACTTTCTTCTTGAGATCGAAAGATGAAACACCTAAAGTTCTCATCAACTTCATTAAGTAGATACAACGTGGTCTTGAAGCTCCAGTAAAAGTGGTACGTACTGACAGAGGCACAAAATTCATGAATTTAACTCTGAAGAATTATTTTGAAGTTGAAGGGATTGAACACGAAACATCTATTGCTAGAATACCTGAACAAAACAACGTTGTTGAAAGACGAAACCGTACTTTAGTTGAGGCTGCTCGAACATTATTATCTGCTTCAAAACTACCACTATTATTTTGGGTCGAAGCCGTGTCAACCGCATGCTACACACAAAACCGTTCCTTCATTATTCCAAGACACGAAAAGACACCATATCACATAATTCATGATCGCAAACCTTCACTCAAACACCTTCACGTTTTTGGATGTACGTGTTACATAATTCGAGATGGTGAAAATCTGGACAAGATAAAAGAGAAAGGTGATGCATGCATTCTAGTGGGATATGCAACTCAGTCGAAGGGATATAGAGTCTACAACAAGAGAACAAAATTGATAGTCGAGACTATTCATATCAGATTTGATGAATTACAAGAAATAGCACTTGAACAAAGTAGTTTAAGTCCCGATTCACAACGACAAAAGACTTCTGTGCACAACCGCACGGAACTCGTAACTCAAGACCACAACAATGAATCGTCAAGTTCAAAGCTGGTTCAAGGAAATATTCCCAGAGCAGATATGACAGTCGACACGACAATTGAAGAGTTGAAAATGTTATATGGACCATTGTTTGATGAATATTTTACGGGGGAGAAATATGTTGTATCAAAGTCTTCTGCTGTCACTCATGATAAGAATTATGATACCGATCATCATCAACAAAAGGATACAATTTTATCTACTTCAACACGGGTTGCTGCAGATTTACCTCCTCATAATATCACTTCAACAATCAATCCTACAACATCCACAACTACTGACATTGCTCCAGAGAACACAAATCAAGCAGACGGTGCATTATCTGACGATGATGATTTTCACAATCCATTTGGTACATCAGTACGTGAAACTGGAGAGTCTTGTACTCGCCATGTTGATCCGTCAAATATGCACACGTTCTACCAACGGCATCCTTCAACACATCATTGGACCCGAGATCATCCTTTGGTTCAAGTAATTGGAAACCCTTCACAACCTGTTCGTACAAGACGACAATTAGAAACCGATGGTGATGTTTTTATGTTCGCACTCGCCGTGAGTACAGTTGATCCGAAAAACATCAAAGAAGGCATGGCTGATCATGCTTGGATTGAATCGATGCAAAATGAACTTCTTCAATTTGAAAGACTTAAAGTCTGGGAACTTGTTGACAGACCATACGATGTTACTAAAGGATTATTAATATCATAACAATTATATAAAACCCTAAACGAGATCAAAGCACATATAGCGGAAGAGATTTAACAAGATCATAATAATAACACAATTATAATTAATCGAATTAGCGTTACATACCTTTACGCTAAAGTAAATCCACAAGACGAAGAACAAATCACCAATACGGGCTTATACCGTAATATACTAAGATATAGTCTAAAATAAGACTATATTACGTCTTGTACACACGTAATACAATGATCTAACCGTGATTCTAGCACGTGAAAACCGATCTACAACGCTTGTAATTAATCTACCCAACAACCCTAGAGAGGGGATAGGACTAGATTGTAAGTTAATCGATCAACCAAGAAACCGACCGAAACCCTTCGTGGGTTTACCCTTGCGATCGAACCAAAGAGAGAGAGGGGAAGGAGATTCAAGTTATGATTGATTATGAGGGATAAGGAGGTGTATTTATACGCCTCAACCCATTGTAGCCCAAATAAATAAAAGGCAACTTTTTGCCCCCCCCCCCCCCCCCCCCCCTTGGCTCTAACCGACGGTCGAACACCCCCTATGGGGTGTTCCGGAACCTTCCGTCCTTCTTCCTTTATATTACTCTTACTATATATTTATTTAACATTCGTTAATACTTAACTATTAATTAATTAACGATCGTTAAAGTTATATAGTTTATTTGCTCGGTTTAAATTAATAAATACATAAATTTATTTATTAAATAAATCAATAAATATAATAAATATATTTATTAATTAAATTAACTCTTTACGTATTGTGTGCAATCCCGTAATCTCGAGTTTGATCCTATCACACGACTATTAAATATAAGTCCATAAACTTACAGCTCCCACTTGGACATATTTCGAATATCGTGATTACATTGACTAGCGTCTAGTTACACATAGCAATGTCAGTAGTACAACTCGAGTAAGGTTTCATGGACAAAACCTTTTAACGATTCTTCATCATTATTATTATCCTTTTATTTCTAATACAACGTTAATAAGGATATGGATCTTAGGCATGCCTTTCATTAACCATTTTGTTTCTCGTTCACAGATTCAGTAAGATTACCAAAACAAATTTAGGTGTGGCCACACAAACATCTTACTAATCCCACGAGGGGCCCAACTGTATTAAACTACACAACGAAATTGGAGGAAATAAATCCCATATTGACTACGAGCAAAACTTATGAATTTTGCAACACTTCTGAAAATAATCCTTATAGCTACCAGTTATGTTTAGCGTTAGATTATTTCTCAGAGATGCACAAGATCCATAAACAACTTTCTGGTATCTCAAGTCTAGGGATAACTATTTATGTTTTACTTGATGACAAAGATCCATAAAGTAAAAAACATATAGTTGGGATAAGTCTAATATTCGATTTATCGAATATCATCTAAAATCTATCAATATACTTTCAAGTATACTCTATCGCTATTTTGATTTGTCTTAATTTAATAATATTCCCATATTATTAATCGACAACGGACATTTAGCATAACATTTATTCATGGATTAAAACATGTAAAATAGGATACACTTATTAAATACTAAAAACAAACAAAACCCAATCTTTATTTTAGTATATAATAATGTCATAACATCCTTTATCCAAATACTAATCACAGATTTATTGCATGAGTTCGCTAGCTAGTTGCAACCCAATCGCCTTGGCATGCTTAACTACCTTTGGTCTAGGCAAAGCCTTAGTTAAAGTATCGGCTACGTTATCATCTTTGTGAACTTTTATTAATTGTATTTCACGAGCCTTAGTTAAAGGATAGGCAAAGCCTTAGTGTCTGGCGCCTTTCATGACTCCAAGGTCATTGGCAAATATTATTGCGGCAGAATTGTAACAATACATATCTATAAGTTCTTTAATTGAAGGCATCACTCCAAGATCTTCAATGAACTTCCTAATGCAAACAGTTACCATTGTAGCTTCTGAAGTAGCCATGTACTCAGACTGAGTAACATGCATTGCAATCGTTTTCTGTTTCTTGCTCTTACAGTCAGCTGCTCCTCCATTGATAACAAAAATGTAACCCGTCTGAGACTTCGTATCGTCTTTATCACATTGCCAGGACACGTCATAGAAACCTGTCATATTCAGTTCTGTGTTTGGTTTCCCTCCATATACCAAAAACATATCTTTCGTTCTCCTCAAATACTTTAGAATATGTTTAACAGCAGTCCAGTAGAGCTTCCCTGGATTCTGTTGATATCTACTGACCAAATTCTGAGCAAACACCACATCAGGCCTTGTGCATCTAACAACATACATTATAGATCCTACAGCCAAAGCATAAGGCACCTTCTTCATTTAAGCCTCCTCTTCAGGAGTTGATGCATCCATCTCATGACTCAGATTATGCTTAACTTCCATAGGTTAAAAACCTTTCTTGGAATTATGCATATATACTTCTTCAAAATCTTATCTATATAAGCATCTTGACATAGACCAATTAACCGTCTTTTCCTATCCTGATAGATCTTAATTCCCAGAATGTATGCAGATTTTCCTAAATCCTTCATAGAAAAACATTTACCAAGATAATCCTTAACAGCTTTAAGTCTTGAAATGTTACTTCCCATGATTAATATGTCATCAACATATAGGACTAGGAATACTACATCACTCCCACTAGCTTTGCGATATACACATGGCTCATCACGATTCTAAATAAATCCAAACTTTTTTATTTCTTCGTGAAATCTTTTATTCCATTGACGTGATGCTTGCTTCAAACCATAAATGGACCTTTGAAGTTTGCACACATGTCCTGGATTCTCAGGATCAACATACCCTTCTGGTTACTGCATATAGATGTCTTCATCTAAGCGACCGTTCAAGAAGGCAGTTTTAACATCCATTTGCCATATCTCATAGTCATAGTATGCTGCTATAGCTATGAGAATCCTAATAGCTCTTAAATCTGCTATAGGAGAAAATGTCTCCTCGTAGTCTACGCCAAAAGTTTGAGTAAAACTTTTAGCTACTAAACGAGCTTTATAGGATTGTACTTTTCCGTCCATGTCGGTTTTCTTCTTGTATATCCACTTATGTCTCACTACTTTAGCATTCGGTGGTGGTTCTACAAGAATCCAAACATCATTTACTCTCATGGATTTCATTTCTTCATCCATAGCAACCATCCACTTATCTTTCTCAGGATCAAGTATGGCGGATTTATAATTAGCGGGTTCCAAGATCCCTTAATTCATCATCCTCCTCTATGTTAAGACATATATTGATATTTGTGTTTTTAATCCTTGCAGATCTACGTAGAGGAATTAATTCCGGTGGAACCGCCAGACTTTCTAGTTCTACAGGAATTACATCGCTAGTGTTTTCAGAAGGTAATGTATCTATAGGACTCTCTTCTAGATCATAATTTCTCCCACTGAATTCTTGATTTACAAGATCAGATTCAAGGAAGTCTGAATACATAGAAACAATCACTTTGTTCTCAGGTGGATAATAAAAGTAGTAACCTATAGTTTCCTTACGGTATCCTACAAAGATACATTTTACAGATCGTTGTTGGAGTGTGTCACCCGGATCACGTTTCACATATTCCTCGCAACTCTAGACCTTTAAATAAGAGAAATATGGCTTCTTGCCATGCCATAGTTCATATGGTGTCTTATCAACCTTCTTTGTGGGAACCATATTTAAAATACGAACAACAGACTCTAAAGTATAATCCCAAAAGGATAAAGGTAAAGTCGTATGATTAAACATAGATCATACCATATCTAATAATGTACAATTTCTCCTTTCAGATATACTATTTTGTTGCGGAGTATAGGGAGAAGTAAGATGCTGAACAATTCCATAGTCACTTAGATAATCTATAAACTCTTGACTTAAATATTCACCACCTCTATCAGAACGAAGAGCTTTAATCTTCTTCCCTAATTACAGTTCTACTTCTGCTTTAAACACTTTGAATGTTTCAAATATCTCATGTTTATGCTTAAGTAAATAAACATAACCATAACGGCTATAATCATCCGTAAATGTTCAGAAGTAGCTAGCACCTTTCCTTGACGAATGTCTAAGTGGTCCACACACATCAGTATGTATAAGTCCAAGTAGATCAATAGCTCCTTCAATATTGTTATTAAAAGGTTTCTTGGTCATCTTCCCAGAGATACAAGACTCACATTTATCAAATGATTCATCATTGATACTTTACAAAAGACCTTCACGTTAAAGATTTTGTATACGAGTCTTCCTAATATGGGCAAGTCTACGGTGCCAAAGATAAGAAGAGTTCTTGTCAAACATTCTATTCTTACTCATTCTAAATACAGATTTATGGTTCTTGGATTCATTATCATGCATGTCTATTACAAACACACCATTCACAGAAATTGCATTAAAATAGAAAATACCATTTTCCAAACAGAAATTCCATTATTATCAATCGTGTGAACAAATATTTTATTTAACAAACAAGAAAAGGAAATAACACCCCTAAAAATTATAGGTTCATAATGACAATCATTTAATCTCAGTATTAAACCCTAAGGTAAAACTAGATGAAAAGTTCCTATAGCTTCAACCGCTGCTTGTGCACCATTGCCCACTTGCAGAAATTGTTCCCCATAGGAAAGCTTCCTTTCCAGATTAAACCCCTGCAGCGTATTATAAATGTTAATACCGCATCCCGTATAATATACCCAGGAATTTAATTTGTATGTTAAATTGAACAATTCAATCATAAATAAAGTACCTGAAGCTGCAGCGCTCTGCTCAGACTTCTTTATTTCTCACAATTCTTCGAGTTAAATAGGGAAATTCCTCTTCCAGTGACTACTTGCCTTACAATGGTGACAAGTATCATCCTTTTGAGATTGACTCTTCTTAAAAAAGTTCTGCTAAGGTTTCGAATAAGTCGCAACTTGTTTGCCCTTATTACCCTTGCCTTTGCCTTTCTTCTTATTCGCTTGCGGTTATAGCTTACTCACTCTACCCTTTTGTATGGTTAGTATAGAAGGCGTATAGGTAGATGCCTTGTCTTTCAACCCCTTTTCATAGTCAATGAGCATTGCATAAAAATCATTAACTGTCTTCCCTGTGCAATGCATATTATAGTTTCTAATGAAATCATTCAAGTCCTTGTTAAGGGACCTATTGATCAAGTTGATAGCCATATTATGATCATAGGGTTGTCCTAGTGCAATGAGCTGTTCCATATAACCCATCATCTCCAAATAATGGGCACTTACAGACTTTCCTAGAGCTTGCTTGCAGCTATGCAAAGCATCTACCAAGTCGTAGATCTCAACAGCTTGCGGCTTCTCGAACATAGCCTTGAGCTCATCAAGCATTCACTTAGGTGAAAATAGCTCATACTTCTGTTGAAGTGCATGAGCCATTTTTCCTAGCATTAAGCAAGCCACCTCCGAGTTCTCCATAACATTAGCAGCGTGTTCAAGCCTTTGCGCATCAGATGCTCC
Organism: Glebionis coronaria; assembly: GCA_025667525.1. Classification (NCBI taxonomy): domain Eukaryota; kingdom Viridiplantae; phylum Streptophyta; class Magnoliopsida; order Asterales; family Asteraceae; genus Glebionis; species Glebionis coronaria. Next base: position 355,907,426 of record CM046876.1, read on the forward strand.
TTCAGCAAGATCCTCCGGATAGGGAGTAGTCAAGATATCGATAGTACCCGCTGATCTCAAGACAATTCTTAGTGAGCGGTACCAATCATTGAAGTTTGGGCCAGTAAGTTCAGGACGTTCAAAGAAAGCTTTGAACCCAGAACTTATCGTGTTATTGGTGGGTTGAGCCATTTCTACAAAAATGAGTTCAAATATTAGTATTTTTGGATAACAAAATACTTTCAAGAAAATAAAATTATCCCGGTATAAAAACCATATTATTTTCCTTGAATTCTAGAACTATATTGACTTAGATCCATTACATCAGTTGATCTGCTAGCAATGAATGTACTCAACATAGCGACTTGTCGAACAATTCAATTGACAAACAATTTTCAATTTCTAGATATTTAAGGGATTTACATTGCCAAAAAAACGTTTTGCATTATAAACATGTTTCATCCCTTATGAATGCTCTAAGTTTCTAGATCTCACTGAGTAATTTAATCAAGTCATCTAATCTGAGTAACGTAAAACCATCATATGAATTCTCATTCTACAAACAGTTTTCTCTCCATCACAAACATCACCCAAAAATCTCATTTGATGACGAAGTAATTTCAAGTGTTCGTCAATTAGGAGCATTCGACTTAAATTTTAAGGGTATAAATTTTGATGTCAAAATCAATGTATGGAGAAGCATGCATACAATCTTCGTAGCATAAGTTTAATAAAACATTTAGTAAACTTTTTCACAAGATTAAATTTCTTCATAAAATATGTTGCGGTATTGGTTAAACCATTTAAAGAATTTACCCATAACTATTCACAACGTACTTTTGCTAGAACTCGGCTACGCACAAAGCAATACCCTTATTCATTGTGTTTCGGATGTGAATTTTTAGTAAATCACCCTTAAGGTATAATTCAATTAAGAATCGTAGGTAATTTCAATTTGACGCACAAGCGAGCCGGGAATTCGGTCAACGACTAATGGCATAACACCTCCTTCCTTAACCGGGTACATGACCAGCGGTGCGTTAAACCCACTTTCTAGTTTGTCAAAAAGAGTAGGCCGTTAGATTATTATTGAAATTCACCAATCAACGTAATCTTATGTAATTTAAATCTCTAACAAATCATTATTTTAATATGATTTAGTCCATATTATTTATTTTCATAAAAAAGCCCTTGTTTACAATAATTCAACAATTTTATATAAACAAATAAAACAAACTAAATCATAAACACATAATGTAAAACCCGCATGCTTTTACCATGAACAGTACACTTAGAAAACGTATGTACATATAAAAACTTTCCTTTTATAGCATGAACACGTGTCACGATTATTAATTACAGAAGTTATGTACATATTATTACACGATAAGTATTAAGTACGTGATAGTACACGATAATTATAAACAATAATAATTATAATCACGAACATGTAATTACGTACTTATTTATGATAATACGATTAATATCGTTACATACAAGTATTCATATATAACACGAACATATAATTATATAATAACACGAAACACCAACATACAAACACGTAAAATATTAGACACGGGAAAACTTTAGGTTTTCCCTTGTGGGCCCCATATGCCGCGGACACCAAAGAGACAAAGGGCCAAGCCCACTTTTGGTTTTATTAAAATAAACAAAAGGGGAAACATGTTTTCACTTACAGAGTTTTCATAAAAAAATAAAAACCCTAGCCTCCTTCTTTCTTTCCTTTTCGCCACCGGCAACAACAACACCACAAGGGTGTTTGATTTGATTTTGGTGATTAGATTCAAGTGGTAAACGTTCGTGTTATTAACCTCTAAATGTTTCACGCATTGGTAATCCATTATCCCTTTTATTTTAATTCTTTTTAATTAATTAAGAACATGAAATCATGAGGTTTATTAAACAGGTAAATAAAACATGTCATGTAATCATGGGGGGAAAATTAAGGGATGTTTCAGGTTGGCTTTGTTCGACCGACACCCAACCGAGAGCCCCATGGCTCTCGGCTTGCTTTGGTTCGCACCACCAACCGAGACCTCGTGTCTCAGTGTGGTTGGTCTCGGTCGGCAGCAGGAACAAGGTACCCCGACGTGAGTCAGGGTGGCCTTGTGGTTGTTTGGCGGTCTCGGCAACAACAAGCCACCACCGCTGGCTCAAGCCGGTGGCAGTTTTGGTCTAGCAAGGGGAACCGCGGGCGCAGCAGGGCTAACCACCGGCACATAGTCAGTGGGAACTTGCTGTGGACAGCGGCTAGCCGAGAGGGAACCACCGACTTAATTTGGTGGCGATTTTACATAAGCAGTGGCAACCGGCCGAGCCGGTTTGCCACTATTAAGGGTGTGTTTGGTTGGTCCTGTTCATGGGGTTTCTGGTCCGGTTCACATGTGTCTAAATTAAAAGTCACGGGTCCGGTTCATGACTAAAATTGGACAAGTATTTTATTTTTACAAGTTATGTTATTTAACAAGAGATTAAATAAATTAATAACATAACTTATAATTAATTTAATTTAACATGGACTTAGGTTAATTATTATTTATGAAATAATACATGTACTAACCTAAGTATTTTAATTATTTAATTTAGACTATAGTATTAATTAATTATTTAAACATGGGCTATAATTAATTAATAATCATGACTTAGGTTATAATTAATATAATATTAATACATGTTTAACCTAAGTATTTTATACACTTTAATTCAATTAAATCATGTTTATATTTAATTAAATCATATAACCTATAGTTTATTTAGTTAACATGATATTATTAATAAACTATACAAACAATCATATGACTTATGTTATTTAACCAGTAAACTTAAGCTTATATTATTAGCTTATTAATTCAACTTATTTCTAAATATGTAAACTTTCTATTTCAGGAAACTTATTATTTTTGGAAACTTTCTATTTTTAGAAACTGATCTATTTTAAGAAGTTAATCTATTTTTGGAAACTTTCTATTTTTGGAAACTTTCTATTTTAGGAAACCTGCTATTTTTAGAAAGTTACTTATTATTACACAACAAGTATAATAATACAAGAAATACAAGTAATACTTAATCAGAATACATAGAATACATGATAAACATAGCATAACAATAAAATCAGTAAAACAAGACAAGAGCATATAAAACAAGCTAAGACATGATATAACCAGTTACGTACTCAGTAAACAGAACACTTATACATGTATCCTATTTTGGTAGCATTAGTGAGGTCGAAGTAGGACTTTCATTCTTTCGTCTTCTTCGTTTATTGGACACAAGGTACGGATTTCCCGTCCCTTCAGTATGGACATTCTTTCCTTATTAGGATTCCCCGTTTGCAGCCAACTCTTTTCCCAGTATTGTTTTATATGTTTGATTACTTATGTTAGTTTAAGAGCCTAAGCCATATACATGCATGACAAGTGTCACCTAGTAATGGAGGTACCATAACCATAACACTAGAGGCACCAGTGTTATGACTTCCCCACGGTGAAGTGATTGCTCGTGGTGTCCCTTTTCAGTTTTGGCCATTATATTATATTATCATGTGGGACGTATGGGTGCATCCTAGTTACATGTTTACCAGTATTATAAGAGTGAATGCGATGTGTGCCTTGCATCCTTCACTAGGAGTTGATCCTTCCTACCCAGACTCTTTAATTAGAGGCAACCACTCTAATTGCATGACGAGGTCTCCCCTCCAAGTATTCATGCAAGGTGGAACCTCATGACCTATATGGGTTGTTTGGCTAATTAATACAGATTTTAACTAGAAACATAAGTCTTTTCAAACTATAAAACCAGTTTATGAACATGATACCAGGTTACTTAGGACTTATACTTTTCCGCTGCTATTAGTCTTTATGCTTATATTATTCCATGTCATACTTGTATATCCGTGCACTGAGCGTTATGCTTAGCCTTTTTCCTTTCATGTTCCCAAACGGCAGGTACTCAAGGGCGCTCGTAGACTTTAAGCGTACGTGCATATGGATTGGAAGCTACCTAGCCTTCTCTACTTTATGCATTTCATCATACATTTTGCTACCTATTTCTTTGGACATTGTTTAGTCCTTTTCATTTACAGTACTTATGTTTGTGTGTGATGAGCTTATACTTGGGGTACCGATGTTTGTTTCCGGTATTTCCTTTCATGGTCATTTAATGTTTTTAAGACATTTACCTTGTATGCTTTGATGACACGCCATACTCACGCGTCACATTCCATTTACCAAAATGGGGTGTTACAATTATGGTATCAGAGCCAAGGCTTTGACCTGTTGGCTCTTAAAACATGACCTGTGATTAGTGGGGAGTCACTATGGTCTTCCTAGAACTGACAGTCGGTTTTCATGCATTCATTGTTTTCATGCATTTATGTCATATGTCATTGTCGCAGGTTTATGACTAAGTAATGGTTGGTACAGGACTGGCCCTATTTAGTCGCATGTGCTTTTATCGAAACTTTTAACTTTGGGACCGACCCATAGGCGTCCCCTCGATATGTCTTTTGTTTTGGGTGAACTGACCACAGGCGTTTACCCTCGCGCATATAAAAGTTTTATGAAACTGCATCATGCATTCATACACCGTTTTCATGCATAAAATTTTTCTCATGATTTATTGACATAATTCTTTTTCATGTATGTGTATTATGTTTTATCAGTTTAATCATGCATTTTGTTTTATACTGTCAGATGGTGAACACACGTAATGTTCGAGAGATGGCTGCAGCTGCCAATGCAGTTCTGCAAGCCATCCTTCCCTGAAACAACAACCATCCTTCACCACCACAAATCATCCCCAAGGCTGAGGAGGATAAGATGACAAGGGAATACTAGGCGATTAGGTAGAGAGCTGAGGAGAACATCAACGAGTTCATGCAGCGCTTTCTTCGTTTGGCTGGTTTTCTTGGCGCAGCAGCAGGTACTGCTGAAGAGCAAGCATACCACTTTTGTTGGGCTCTTCGTACATCGGTCGTCGATAACTCGGTGTGTGCTACCTTTAACACGGTGGCACAAGTAACCGATGCAGCACGTAAGCTGGAGATGCTGCAGGAGAGAGAGAGGAATTTGGTGAAGCAGAGAGACCTGAGAAGAGGTATTTGTTCGTCACTCAATAGTGACAATTTCAATTCATTCAGTACTATCCCATATTTATCTTTCTCTTTAAACTGCATCTTTCAGGCAGAAGACTAGGGACCAGTCTCAACCGGCTACTCAACAACAGCCTACTCAGCCCAAGGGTAACGGTCAGACCCAAGACCATTCTGCTTCGGATAGGCGTGGCGGTAATGATAATTACCCTAACAACACTGGAAACTCCAACAACAACAGGTTCCTAAACTTACTCATTTCTTATGTTACACGTTTATAATTCATAATTATGACACTTTAGCATCTTCTACCGGGAATCATGGTAATGGAAGGGAGTAGGACCACAGAGGTTCACAGACTAACCGTACATCTATCACTGGTATTATGTCTTACGATTTTCTACATTGTCCTTTTTGTACCCATAAACCATGTCGCATGTGTACTTTCCTGAATAGGCTCCCAGCCAGCAAGGGCACCTGTTGGAGGGTATACTCACCCTCTCTGCACTACCTGCAACCGTAGGCACCCAGGGCCATGTCATCGCGACAACGATGCTTGCTTGAATTGTGGCCTTACTGGTCATCGCATGAAGGACTGTCGCAAGGGTGAGATAGAGGGCACATCTGGACATGCCCATTCCAAGCCACCTCCTACTTCTGGGAGGGTGTACACGACTTCTCGTAGTCAGGCCAACAAGTCTACATGTATCATCACTGGAATCTTGTATGTGTATTGTCAAGATGCATGTGTTTTATTTGACACGGGTGATACTCATTCGGTCATTTCTACTGCTTATGCCAAGAATGTTAGGATATACCCTATGCCATTAGAGAATTTATTAAACATTTCCATGCCTTTAAGAGTCTCTGTACGCATAACCCATGGGTACAAGAGCCTTCCCCTAGAGTTTGACGACAAGATTTGTCCTGTTGACGCACTTCCATTGGATATGTGCGATTTTGACATGATATTAGGCATGGACTGGTTATCCAAACATCACGCCACCATTGACTGCCATTCATATCGGGTCATTTTCGGTGATGTAAATTCACCAAAGTACATTCACAACGGTTTCGTACCGGAGGGTCTGTACAAATAATTTCAACCTTACAAGCACGTGCACTATTGTCACATGGTTGTGAGGTCTATCTTACTAGTGTTCATGATTTGGAGGCTGAATCTCCATCTATCCAGAATCAGCCGATCGTGTCAGAATTCCCAGACATGTTTCCAGAAGAACTTCCGGGCATACCACCTGCTCGTGAAGTGGAGTTTAATATTGAGCTCATCCCATGAGCTGAGCCAATTTCTAAGTCTCCTTATTGCATGGCTCGCATAGAGCTGAAGGAGTTAAAGGAACAACTGTAGGAATTGTTGGAACGCGGCTTCATTCGATCTAGTGCTTCTCCATGGGGTGCATATTTTCTTTTCGTAAAGAAGAAGGACGACAACATACGTCTGTGCATAGATTATCGTAGGCTTATCAAGATCACCATCAGGAATAGATATCCGTTGCCACGCATTGATGACTTGTTTGACCAATTCCAAGGGGCCAAACATTTCTCCAAGATTGATCTGAGGTCGGGCTATCGTCAGTTACGGGTTAAAGAGCAGGACATTGCCAAGACTGATTTCCGTACACGTTATGGGAACTACGAAATTGTAGTCATGCCATTCGGCCTTACCAATGCTCCAGCTGTTTTCATGGATCTGATGAACCGTATCTTCCATGAGTTCCTGGACAAGTTCGTCATTGTTTTCATTGACGACATTCTGATTTTCTCTAAGTCAAAGGAGGAACACGAAGACCATCTTGGTACTGTACTACATATACTTCGCCAGAAGCAGCTGTATGCTAAATTCTCTAAGTGTGAGTTCTGATTAGACAAGGTGGCATTCTTAGGCCACATTGTACTAGCAGAAGGAATAACCATGGACCCAACAAAGGTTGAGCCTATTACCAAGTGGCCAAGACCGACATCAGCGACTGAAGTTCACAGTTTCCTAGGCTTAGTTGGTTACTACCGTAGGTTCGTAGAGAACTTTTACCGTTTAGCACTGCCATTGACCAAACTAATGCGGAAAGGGGAGAAATTCGTCTGGACTAAAGAAAGAGAGAAGAGCTTTGAAGACTTAAAGCAGAAGCTAGTATCTGCAACGATTCTTACTCTCCCATCTTGTACAGGTGGATTCCAAATCTACAATGATGCTTCAGGGAAGGGAATTGGCTGTCATGCAACATGGGAAAGTGATTGCGTACTCTTTACGACAGCTTAAGCCTTATGAGGAAAACTACCCTAAGCATGACTTGGAACTTGCAGCACTCGTGTTTACATTGAAGATATGGAGGCACTACTTGTATGGAGAATCATGTTATATCTTCACATATCACAAGATCTTGAAATACATCTTCACTCAACGTGAACTGAACATGAGACAGAGAAGATGGTTAGAGTTGTTGAAGGATTATGACATTAATCTGCAGTATCATCCCGGCAAGGTGAATGTAGTGGCAGATGCACTTAGTAGGAAGTCCGGTATGATCAACGACATTAAGATTGTGGAAGAGATTATAAGAGACCTGGAGCGACTAGACATTGAGATCATGGTACGTGGACAACACGAGCACTGGGCTAATCTTAGAGTGGAACCTTAGTTACTATCTAGGATCAAGGAAGCTCAGAAGGATGATGGTAAAATTTGGGCGATCATGCAGAACTTGGATCAGCAGACGGGGTTTTGGTTGGATGACGACGGTATCTTATGGCAGGGCACCAGACTTTGTGTTCCTGATGATCTTGCACTCAGGAAAGCGTTATTAGCTGAAGCTCATAGCTCCCCATTCTCTATCCATCCTGGTTCAACCAAGATGTACCACAAAATCAAACAGTACTTTTGGTAGAGTGGTATGAAACAAGATGTTGCTAATTATGTCTCCAAATGTCTTACCTGCCAGCAAGTTAAGATCGAGCATCAGCGGTCTAGTGGTCTACTACAACCGTTAGACATTCCAGAGTGGAAGTGGGACAAGATCACCATGGATTTTGTTACCGGTCTTCCGCAGACAAAGAGGAGGCATGATGCGATTTGGGTTATCGTTGATCGACTTACTAAGTCAGCTCATTTCTTACTCATCCGCAAGGATGATCCGGTCAGCAAACTCGCCAATACTTACAAGAAGGAGATCATGAGACATCATGGTGCTCCATCCAGTATTGTCTCGAACAGAGATCCTCGGTTCACTTCGCGATTTTGGAAGAGTCCAAAGAAAGCTTGGGAACAAAACTTAAGCTTAGCACGGCATTTCATCCTTAAACAGACGGACAATCGGAGCGAACTATCCAGAAATTAGAAGACATGCTTCGATCATGTGCATTAGAGTGGACAAGAGATTAGGACGATTATATCTGTTTAGTAGAGTTTGCATACAACAATAGTTGGCACGCCAACATTAAGTGTGCACCATTCGAGATGTTTTATGACAGGAAATGTCGCGCCCCAATCTACTGGGATCAGGTTGGTGAGCTAACACTTGAAGGACCAAAGATGATAGAGTTGACCAACGAGAAGGTCGCTGTAGCTAAGCAGAAATTGCAGGATGCTCGTACACATCAGAAGAGTTATGCCGGTAAGCATCGCAGGGACTTACATTTCAACGTAGGAGATCATGTCTTTCTTAAGATATCACCGGCGCATGGTGATAGACGTTTTGGAATCATAGGGAAACTCAGTCCTCGATTCATCGGACCGTTTGATATCATCAAGCGGGTCGCTGAAGTATCTTATCGCTTAGCGTTTCCTCCGCAGCTTTCTCACGTTCATGAAGTTTTCCATGTGTCCTTACTTAGAGGGTACAATTATCATCCCCTTCACATGGTTCAGTATCCACTGGAACATATTTGTGAAGATCTTACCTTCATAGAGGAACTCGAGCGAGTTCTTGACAGACAAGAACGAGTCATGAGAAAGAAGACGATTCCATTCGTCAAAATCCTTTGGAGGGATCATACCGAGCGGGAAGCCACTTGGGAAACAGAGGAGTCTATCCGGGCTTCTTACCCTCATTTCATGTTTTGAATTCGGGTATGTTCCTCTTTCAGTTTACTTTATCTATAATTCGGGGACGAATTATTCTTTTTAGGGGGAAGAGTTGTAAAACCCGCATGCTTTTACCATGAACAGTACACTTAGTAAGTATTAAGTACGTGATAGTACACGATAATTATTAACAATAATAATTATAATCACGAACATGAAATTATGTACGTAAAAATCACGAACATGTAATTACGTACTTATTTATGATAATACGCTTAATATCGTTACATACAAGTATTTATATATAACACGAAACATTTAATTATATAATAACACGAAAACACGAACATACAAACACGTAAAATATTAGACACGAGAAAACTTCGGGTTTTGCCTTGTGGGCCCCATATGCCGTGGACACCAAAGAGACAAAGGACAAGCCCACTTTTGGTTTTATTAAAATAAACAAAAGGGGAAACATGTTTTCACTTTACAGAGTTTTCATTAAAAAACAAAAACTCTAGTCTCTTTCTTTCTTTCTCTTTGGCCGCCGGCAACAACAACACCACAAGGGTGTTTGATTTGATTTTGGTGATTAGATTCAAGTGGTAAACGTTCGTGTTATTAACCTCCAATTGTTTCACACATTGGTAATCCGTTACCCCTTTTCTTTTAATTCTTTTTAATTAATTAAGAACATGAAATCATGGGGTTTATTAAACAAGTAACTAAAACATGTCATGTAATCATGGGGGGAAAATTAAGGGATGTTTCGGGTGGGATTTGTTCGGCCGACACCCAACCGAGAGCCCCATGGCTCTCGGCTTGCTTTGGTTCGCACCACCAACCGAGACCTCGTGTCTCGGTGTGGTTGGTCTCGGTCGGCAGCAGGAACAAGAGACCCCGATGTGAACCGGGGTGGCCTTATGGTTGTTTGTGGGTCTCGGCAGCAACAAGCCACCACCACCGGCTCAAGAGAGTGGCGGTTTTGGTCTAGCAGGGGGAACCGCAGGCGCAGCAGGGGTAAGCACCGTCATACAGCCGGTGGGAACTTGCTGTGGTCAGCGGCTAGCCGAAAGGGAACCACCAGCTTAAGCCGGTGGCATATTTTACATAAGCAGTGGCAACCGGCCGAGCCGGTTTGCCACTGTTAAGGGTGTGTTTGGTTGGTCCGGTTCATGGGGTTTCCGGTCCAGTTCACATGTGTCTAAATTAAAAGTCTCGGGTCCAATTCATGACTAAAATTGTACAAGTATTTTGTTTTTACAAGTTATGCTATTTAACAAGAGATTAAATTAATTAATAACATGACTTATAATTAATTTAATTTAACATGGACTTAGGTTAATTATTATTTATGAAATAATACATGTACTAACCTAAGTATTTTAATTATTTAATTTAGACTATAGTATTAATTAATTATTTAAACATGGGCTATAATTAATTCATAATTATGACTTAGGTTATAAGTAATATAATATTAATACATGTTTAACCTAAGTATTTTATACACTTTAATTTAATTAAAATCATTTTTATATTTAATTAAATCATTTAATCTATAGTTTATTTAGTTAACATGATATTATTAATAAACTATACAAATAATCACACGATATGTTATTTAACCAATAAACATAAGCTTATATTATTAGCTTAGTAATTCGACTTATTTCTAAATACGGAAACTTTCTATTTCAGGAAACTTATTATTTTTGGAAACTTTCTATTCTTAGAAACTGATCTATTTTAAGAAGTCAATCTTTTTTTGGAAACTTTCTATTTTTGGAAACTTTCTATTTTTTGAAACTTTCTATTTTAGGAAACCTGCTATTTTTAGAAAGTTACTTATTATTACACAACAAGTATAATAATACAAGAAATACAGTAATACTTAATTAGAATACATAGAATACATGATAAACACATCATAACCTTAAAATCAGTAAAACAAGACAAGAGCATATAAAACAAGCTAAGACATGATATAATCAGTTACGTACTCAGTAAACAGAACACTTATACATGTATCCTATTTAGGTAGCATTAGTGAGATCAAAGTAGGATTTCATTCTTTCGTCTTCTTAATTCACTGGACACAAGGTGCGGATTTCCCGTCCCTTCAGTATGGACATTCTTTCCTTATTAGGATTCCCCGTTTGCAGCCAACTGTTTTTCCAGTGTTGTTTTATATGTTTGATTACTTATGTTAGTTTAAGAGCCTAAGCCATATACATGCATGACCATTGTCACCTAGTTATGGAGGTACCATAACCATAACACTAGAGGCACTAGTGTTATGACTTCCCCATGATGAAGTGATTGCTCGTGGAGGTCCCTTTTCAGTTTTGGCCATTATATTATATTATCATGTGGGGCGTATGGGTGCATCCTAGTTACATGTTTACCAGTATTATCAGAGTGAATGCGATGTGTGCCTTGCATCCTTCACTAGGAGTTAATCCCTCATACATAGACTCTTTAATTAGAGGCAACCCCTCTAACTGCATGATGAGGTCTCCCCTCCAAGTATTCATGCAAGGTGGAACCTCATGACCTATATAGGCTGTTTGGCTAATTAATATAGATTTTATATAGAAACATAAGTCTTTTCAAACTATAAAACCAGTTTTATGAACATGATACCAGGTTACTTAGGACTTATACTTTTCCACTGCTATTAGTCTTTATACTTATGTTATTCCATGTCATACTTGTATATCCGTGCACTGAGCATTATGCTCAGCCGTTTTCCTTTCATGTTCCCAAATGGCAGGTACTCAAGGGCACTCGTAGACTTCAAGCGTACGTGCATATGGATTAGAAGCTACCGAGCCTTCTTTACTTTATGCACTTATCATACATTTTGCTACCTATTTCTTTGGAAATTGTTTTGTCCTTTTCCTTTACAGTACTTATGTTTATGTGTGATGAGCTTATACTTGGGGTATCGATGTTTGTTTCCGGTATTTCCTCTCATGGTCATTTAATGTTTTTAAGACATTTACCTTGTATGCTTTGATGACACGCCATAATCACGCGTGACATTCCATTTACCAAAATGGGGTGTTACACATAATACTAATTTATATGTGCAATAAATGAATCAAATAGCCACATGCATACGATTTATTCAATAATCATCAAATCTAGGTCTTTATGTTCATATAAAAGTCTTTCCTAATTCTAGATTTATTGAATCAAATAATCACGTAGCACATAAAATTATATAAACATATAATTTTACGATCCATGAAAACATGCACGTTATCATGGAATCCCAACAAATCTTAACAATTAAATCTCTAGGGATCGTAACCATACATGACATAACAATTAATCATGCAATTTAATCTAAAATTATCCCACATGTAATGTAGGGTTTCAAAACAATTCCTTTTTTTATTAAAAATTTCGGCAAAAACCGTAATTTTTAAAAAAACAAAACCCTAATTTTATGAAATCCTAACAAACCTGTCACTGATACCACTTATGGATTATTAATATCATAACAATTATATAAAACCCTAAACGAGATCAAAGCACATATAGCGGAAGCGATTTAACAAGATCATAATAATAACACAATTATAATTAACCGAATTAGTGTTACATACTTTTACGCTAATGTAAATCCACAAGACGAAGAACAAATCACCAATACGGGCTTATACCGTAATATACCAAGATATAGTCTAAAATAAGACTATATTATGATCTTGTACACACGTAATACAACGAGCTAACCGTGATTCTAGCACGTGAAAACTGAGCTACAACGCTTGTAATTAATTTACCCAACAACCCTAGAGAGGGGCTAGGACTAGATTGTATGTAAATCAATCAACCAAGAAAACCAACCGAAACCCTTCGTGGGTTTACCCTTGTGATCGAACCAAAGAGAGAGAGGGGAAGGAGATTCAAGTTATGATTGATTATGAGGGATAAGGAGGTGTATTTATAGGCCTCAACCCATTGTAGCCCAAATAAATAAAATGCAACTTTTTGCCCCCCCCCCCCCCCCCCGGCTCTAACCGACGGTCGAACACCCCCCATGGGGTGTTCCGGAACCTTCCGTCCTTCTTCCTTAATATTACTCTTACTATATATTTATTTAACATTCGTTAATACTTAACTATTAATTAATTAACGATCGTTAAAGTTATATAGTTTATTTTCCCGGTTTAAATTAATAAATACATAAATATATTTATTAAATAAATTAATAAATACAATACATATATTTATTAATTAACTTAACTCTTTACGTATTGTGTGCAATCCCGTAATTTCGAATTCGATCCTATCACACGACTATTAAATATAAGTCCATAAACTTACAGTTACTCCATTAAATCTTCGTTGGGTCTGGAAAAACAAGATGTATGAAGAAAACACAATCATCAAGAATAAAGCCAGGCTAGTGGCTAAGGGGTATGGCCAGAAAGAGGGTATTGATTTTGAAGAATCATTTTAACCAGTAGCTCGTATGGAAGCGGTCAGGATTTTCCTTGCTTATGCTGCTTATAAGGGATTCACTGTGTATCAAATGGACGTAAAGACGACATTTCTTAACGGTCCTTTGAAGTAAGAAGTCTATGTCACGCAGCCGGAAGGATTCCTTAATCTACATTATGCTTACAAGGTATATCGTCTCCACAAAGCACTATATGGACTAAAGCAAGCTCCAAGGGCTTGGTACGATGAGCTCTCGAAATTTCTGGTATCCAAAGGTTTCTCAAAAGGTTCTATTGATCTTACCTTGTTCATATACAAATATGGGGATGACATATTGCTTGTGCAGATTTACGTTGATGACATTATTTTCGGGTCAACAAACCCAAAACTTTCAAAATGGTTTGAAAAACTAATGCACAACAATTTTGAAATGTCATTGATGGGCGAACCAAAATTCTTTCTAGGAATTCAAGTTCACCAATCCCCACGTGGTATCTTTATTAACCAAGCAAAGTATTGTCAAGAGATAATAAAAAAGCATGGTATGACCTCATGTGACCCAGTTAGGACACCATTATCCACCACATCCCTAGATGCTGACTTGGAGGGAAATGCCATAGATCAAACAAAATATCGTTCCATGATCGGATCCCTCATGTACTTGAAAACAAGTAGACCAGATATTACACATGCAACATGCTATTGTAGACGATATCAAGCCAGACCCACTGAAAAGCACATCAAGGAGGTTAAACGGATCTTTCAGTACCTCAAGAATACCATTCATTTGGGACTCTGGTATCCGAAGGAAGCCGGTTTCTTTCTAACGGCCTATTCAGATTCTGATCATGCAAGGTGTCTTGATACTCAGAAAAGTACTTCTGGTGGTGCACAATTTCTAGGACAAGATAAGCTCATGGGATGGTCTTCCAAGAAGCAGGATTGCACGTCACTTTCATCAGCCGAAGCGGAGTATGTGTCTCTATATGCGTGTTGTGCTCAAGTTCTTTGGATGAGAACATAACTCACGGATTATGGCTTCTACTTTGATAAAGTACCTATGTACTGTGACTCAAAGTCGGCCATAGCCATCTCCTGCAATCTGGTACAGCATTCCCGCACGAAGCACATTGACGTCAAATATCACTTGATAAAGGAACAAGTTGAACGCGGTATCGTTGAATTATACTTTTTTGGAAGGGATTACCAATTAGCCGACTTGTTTATGAAAGCTCTGTCGAAAGATAGATTTGAGTACCTCGTTAGGAAAATTGGTATGAGATGTTTGACTCCAACAGAACTGGAGATTCTGGCATAGTTTCATGCTTTTTTCATCTATCAAACATCTACATGTAAATATCAATGAAAAAGCAAATACTAAATATAAAACATATAAAAACAAAACAAAAAATTAAAAATCTTTGAAAATCCAAAATTTTTCTTCTCGACATGTCTTTCAGTATCGATAATATGGACGTGCCTAGAAATGTCTCTCAATAACGAGACGGGTGTGTACATAAAGCTCGAATGATAGTTGTAAATATTTTCAAAACATGTCATTTCTATTTTTAATAAAGGAAAATGTTTATTTTGGACAATTTTTCCAACAACGGGTAGAGGAGTCTATCTAGGGCCGAGCTTGTCACAAAACATTCAACGTTTTGAGCTCAACACAATGGCTTGTAATCACTTTCAGATTGCAACCCGAGTCTATATTAACGGGGGAGTGTACGATTTAGTGCGCTTACCCTCAACAAAAGAAGAGAAATCTTCTTATACTTGAGTGGATTCGTCAAGGCATTCAAAGTCTATGAACTCAAGTTTATGCTTTAGAAATTCATGTCGCCAAAAAGAAATGGTTTTCAAAAAGCGTTGAACACAATTTTTTCAAGAGTTTTTCAATGATTATTCAAAATCTTTCAAACATTTTGTGTTCAACAACTCCTATCCTCAAAAAGAGAAATGTGGATCATATCCTTTTAATGACAATTCAATTGGATTTGAGGGGGAGCGTTCCAAATTATTTCATGCTAAGAAATACACATTTTTCTCCCGAAGATTTTCAAGACTATTTTTCACAATATATTTTAATCAAATTTGGTATCTCTAATATCAAAAGATTTTACATATTAGAGATAGGGGAGAAAATATGATTAAAATGTGATCTATTTTGCAAGACTCAAGCACTTTTAACTCTTACCCACATGTGCGAAACACTTTCGATTAATCGATGCACATGTGAAGGGGGGAGCATTTCTGAAACATCAAAACTATCAACGTGTTAAAATGATTTATCAAATACGTTGATTGATTTTCAAGTGGTTTTATGGTTACGATCTCATACCCATAACATCTTTAATTCACGACGTTATTGGTGTCAAAAGGGTGGTAAGGCATAAGTCCTATGATCCAACCAGAACCTGAGGGATCTTCCCAGGGACAATCCAATAGATTATTAGAAGTCTTTAGGAAAGATGGCGTAGAATGTGAACGTAGCTGAATGCCGACTAATTACTGATGCTAGCACTGGAACAATCACAACAAGTTGCTAGTAATGATGTCTCGGTAAGCATTGAAGGGGTTGAAGAATGAAAAAAAAATGTAAGGATAAAGGGTGTAAAGAAAGAAGCCCTCCATACAACATAGGAAGAAACCGTGTCAACACATCATGAAGACACGCATCATGGACCCAGTGATGTAATGCACAACCCTTCCCCAGCTGACTGAGGCTTCTCTCCACAGAGATCAACACGACTTCT
This sequence comes from Glebionis coronaria, assembly GCA_025667525.1. Taxonomy (NCBI): domain Eukaryota; kingdom Viridiplantae; phylum Streptophyta; class Magnoliopsida; order Asterales; family Asteraceae; genus Glebionis; species Glebionis coronaria. The sequence goes on from CM046876.1 coordinate 355,923,774, forward strand.
ATTGACTTTCTCACTCCGAGATAGTTGATATTGAATAGGTGGCATCTGCTCCAGCCTCCGACCACTAAAAGTGCACAAATCGAGTCTAGAGCCTAGAGATCAATCAAATCACGTTAGGGCACACGAAATGACGATAAAGAGAGTCCTACGCTATATCCTTGCGATATTGCTAGAACACTCATAGTGATACCACCTAGTATTCACAATGATGAGTGGAAATCCTTCCAGTGTTAACATCAAACAACATTGCGGTAGGTCATGTGTATTATTATTTAAGAATAAACATGTGAAAAAATAAAAAACAACAGTGATTTGATTCTTAATCGATTCAAACTCGTTTCACGTTTCTACGCAATATCTTTATGGTTTTGTCAGAACATTCAGAGTGATATTCATTAATATTCACAGTGACGAATGGAAATCCTTCTAGCGTCAACCTCAAACAGGGCTACGGTAGGTAACTTGCGAGATTCTTATGAATCAAGCTTGTGTCAACTCGAAAGCAACAATGGTAAGATTCTTTAAGAATCAAACTTGTTCCAGGAACTTGAATTGACGACTTTAATCAAGCGGATATTTATCCAATTGATTCACTCTTTATGTTCACAGTCTTTCTTTGAGACGGTCAAGTAAAGAGAACGTCTAGTACAGCCAGAAATCCTGTCAATGAGGTTCTTAATTGAAACTACCTAATCACAGGTATGATATTTAATATCGGCTAACGGCCTTCACTGAACGGAGGTAAAACACTACCGATTTAGGACGAATGTCAAATCCATTCAACCTGTGTCTATGTTTTGTCTTAAGAAGGTGGCGTTATGGTATACTCAGCAAAGTCGAAGGTTCAAAACTACATACTCATGCCCAAATACATATCCCACAATCAAGAAAGCTAAAGACGTCTGCAACTCTGATGATCAAAGCAAGCTTTCAAGATAATGAATAGTTTGAGCATGTGGATGTAGACACAAGATCGCAAGATGGCAAAGACTAGCCAAGGATGATTTGAAGATCTCAAGACTAAAAGACAAATTCAAAAGACAATTACAAAGGCTCAAAAATCACAGCATGAAGGAACAAGACTACTATTACACGTTCAAGACTCATTTATGGCGAGATTAGTAATCTCTACAAATCTCAAAATGTCGAAGGGGAATGACCTCTCATTTGGGAGATTGTTAGCCTCAAGATATTGAGTCAAACAAGAATGATATGTCATAGGTTTATTATGTATCGTTTATCAGAACGCTATAATAGGTAAAAGAATAGTCGTGACAATACGGGCTTGATCGCTAACTTAAAAGGCCTTTTCAAGGTACTAAGCATTTATTCAAGCCCGACATAAACAATATAGTCCATTAAAACCCCACATGTAGGCGGACTATATATAGACCCTTCTAACATGTTAGAAGGGTTAGCCATTTCATTTTCTTAATCTAATCCTCCCTAAGTTTTACAAACTTCTCTCTACCTTTTCTCTATAAAATTCATCTCTTTTCTATCTTATTTCTTTAATCTATCATCATAGAATATGGGACAACAATCCTTTTAACAGCAGCTAAATGTAACTTAGTAGGCCTTGTTTGATACCGAGCACACATACAAATTGAGAACTGGAGGTCATGACTGCTAGCTGTAATATACAACAGGGTACCGATCATACCACGATAAAGTGTAGGATCAATAGGAATCCCATTTGGATATGCATCTAGCTTAGTTCTTTCTACCATAGGAGTGTCCACGGGGTCGCAAGATTCAATCTTATATCTCTTAATCGATTCAAGGGCATACTTGGATTGATTAATAAAAATGCCTCTTGGACTCTGAGATATCTGAAGACCTAAGAAAAAGGATACCTTGCCCATCATTGACATCTTAAACTTGGAAGACATGAGTATCCTAAACTCATCCGATAAGGTTTGGGTCGAGGCAGCAAATATAATATCATCGACGTATATTTGTACCATAATCATATCTTTCCCTCGTTTCTGAATAAACAACGTGGGATCCACCGTGCCTTTAGCGAAGCCTTGCGTAATGAGGAATTGTGACAATAGATTATACCACGTGCATAGAGCTTGATTCAACCCATAAAGAGCCTTCTTAAGCTTGTACACGTGATTAGGATATTTAGAATTCACAAAACCATCCGGCTGTTGAACATAGACCTCTTCCTTGATTTCACCATTAAGAAGTGCCGCCTTAACATCCATATGATAGACGATCATATTCATATGTGCTGCGTAAGCGAGGAATAGTCTAATAGCTTCCAAATGGGCAACGGGTGCAAAGGATTCCATAAAGTCGATGCCTAATAATTGTTTGTACCCACGAGCTATTAGACGAGCTTTGTTTTTCAAAATTCCACCTAACTCATCAAGTTTCACTTTATAAACCCATTTCAAAGTGAGTAACTTCACTTGATCCGGGCATGGGACAATTTCACATACATCAAGACGTACAAATTTGTTAAGTTCTTCTTGCATAGCTTCTATCCAACAAGATTGGGTAAAAGCTTTTGCTACGTCTTAGGTTGAACTTCACTGAGAAAAACATCAAAATGACAAAATAATGCACTTTCTTATAACTGACTTCGTGTGGATATCGGATGATTAGGGTCACCAATAATAGAATCTATAGGATGATCCTTTGTCCACTTGCTGTCATGTTCACGAATCTGTAGATTGGAGTAAACCGTAGTAGGAGCTTCCTCTGAGGTGGAAGACCCGGCTTGGTTAGGGTCGGGAATTGGTACACCAAAGAATGGAAGTTCACGCATTTGAGCGAATTCCAAATCGTGATCATCATCATCCTCTTTATCATCAATAGGCATAACATGAGTGGTTGAGTCAGGTGTTGGTTGAGAATTACTTGTTGAAGGTGTATCTTGACCAATTGTTGTTGTAGACACATCTGATTGTGCTTCATTTTCTGGAGTGATAACGTCGTTGATTGGAGCTATTACTTTAGGTTCTGGAGCTACAATACTTGGAGGAGTAAATAATTCATCAAAGAACGGTTGAAACAACATATCCCACTCATTCCTAGTAGGTGGTGTAAATGATGATGAAGAAGGGTTGTTTAGGACAAGACTTGAGCTAATGTTACTGGGTCCCATTTCATGAAGTGCGAGTTCATAGCTGCTTTGATCAGAAGCCATTGTCGTTAGCTCATCAAAATTAACATTCACAGTTTCGAGGATCTTGCGAGAATTAGGATTGTAGATTTGGAATGCCTTCTTTACGGGTGCATAACCAATGAAAATACCAATATCAGCCTTCGTTTGAAGTTTTCCCAATTTGTCACCATCATTATTTGGATAACAAAGAGAACCAAATACATGAAAGTATGATACATCTGGTACTTTTCCATGTAGAAGCTCATAAGGTGTTTTACCATGGCGGTATCGAATTAGTGATCGGTTTTGGGTGTATACTGCTATAGATACTGCTTCTGCCCTTAAAAACAATGTAGCCTTAGCGTAAATTGACATCGTTCGAGCAGCTTCCATAAGTGTGCGATTTCGCCTTTCAATGACACCATTTTGTTGTAGAGTGCGAGCAACGGATGTTTCATGAGATATGCTAACTTTTTCATAATAATTACGCAAGGTTTGATTCACAAATTCTGTTCCATTATCTGTACGAATGCGTCGGACAGTAGTGTTGAGACGCACTTGAATCATCCTGAGAAATCCGATGATGAATTTAGGTGCCTCATCGTTTGTTTCAAGAAATTTCACTCATGTAAACCAAGAGTAATCATCCATAATGACGAGGATGTACTTTTTACCACTAATACTTTCAACACGCATTGGCCCACAAAGATCCATATGCAACAAATAAAGTTTCTCTTGGTTGGTGTCTTCAGTATTGGGTTAGTATGATTTCTTAGTGCTTTTCCCCATTGTACACGCGGAACACAAATGGTCCTTGTGAAATTTAAGTTTAGGAAGACCACGAACAAGTTTGTTTTTCGCCAAATGATTAATAGCGTCAAAGTTAAGATGAGATAACCGTCGGTGCCATAACCATGACTTAGTCTTCGATGCTTTAGAGAGAAGACATACGGGAGAAGCGGCCATCATGTCTTGTAGAGACAAAGTATACAAATTATTCCCTCGAGTACCTTTCAACAAATCTATCCCTTCTAAATTACGAATGAAACGTGTATGCTCTCAAAAAGAAACTTCTAGGTTTGCATCACAGAATTCTCCCACATAATATAAGTTGTGACAGAGTCCTTTACACTCTAGAAATTATAACATTTTCCAATATGATATTCACCGTAACCCATTATCTTTACAATATGATCATTCCTGAATCGAACCGTACCAAGAAACTTGCTGACGAAATTTCTGAGTTGAGAGCGATCTCCGGTCATGTGCTTGGAGCAACCGGAGTCCAAATACCACAAGACAATATGGACCACCTATTTGAAACAAAAACAATAGACAATGCATTGGAAACTGTTGGTTCCGGAGTGTTAGCAGATACATATACAATATCAGAATTACTAACATTTGTGTCATCATTAGATTTCCTGTGTTTTCTAACATATGTTTGTTTAATTTCCGGTTTTATGGTTCCATCTTCTTGAGGTTTTGGATTAGTGACAGGCACTACAGTGGGACTAGACCTATTTAAAGTGCAATTTGTTCCTACAGTAGTGTTGGTGTTCCTAGTTAAAGGACACGCTTGTGTTTTGGTAGCCTTAGTACTCCTAGTTAAAGGGCATGATTTCTTCGCTGTAGTGGGAGTGATCCTAGTTAAAGGGCATGTATTTCCTACTATAGTGAAAGTTCTACCAGTGGGATGCCACATCCATCCACATGGCCAATAAGTCAAGAATCATGACGACTGAAAATAAACATTCATTGCAATTCCAACATTTCAAATTAGAATTCACAGTAGGCTTATAACGTTGTACAATCGCAAAGCCTTTAGGTTTTGCTACATGATTCTTTTTATTCAAAACAGAAATAACATTCCTAGGATGGGCTTCTACTTTCTTCTTCACTTGACTACTAGATGGGGGAAAGATCCTATCATTCTTCGTGTTTCCTTTAAGCTTATATCTTTGTGCCTTAGTAGTGGTGTTTACTCTTGTAGAAGGCAACACGTGAATATTAGAAACTGGTTTTGATTTTGCCTTATCTTTTGTGACCAATGTTTGAGATGTTTTAGTCCTAGAGCCCTTGTTTATTGGTGTGATTGCAATGAGATTAGTCTTGGTGGTTGTATTCTTAACATGAAGCAATTCTTTTAATTTAGCCAAAGCCACATCCTTATCACGAATTGTCACATGTAAATCTGATATCTCTACCGACTTATGGTAAAGGGTCTCAATCAAGGATTGAGTGTTAGCGGCCTCTAGTGTCGTTTCCACATTCTCATTTTCTATCAGCGATGATTTAGCAACTTTGTCACGTTTCTGACGCTATTTTGATCGTTTATTTAATTGAAAAGCCTTTTTAACATTATGAGCATCTATAGTAACACTTTCATGTGGTGTTTCAAAAATCTCTTGAAAAACTATTTTTTCACATTCAAGCTAAATACAATGTTTTTGAATAGCATCAAAAACATTTTGAAAGCGAATTATAGGAATCTTGAAGCTTTAAAAATTCAGCGTCAGATTTGTGACAATTACTATCTACCACATTATCCACATATTGAACATTATGCACAATAGAATCATTATCAACACTATTATTCACACAGACGGAAACAATATCATGCGACATCACTTGCTTCAGAAGTTGATCATTTTGGCGTAAAATTCGTTCCATTTCAACTAAACCGTTTTCATAAGAATCATCCATTTCATTGAAAACATGTTGAACTTCATTTAATTCCAAACCAAATCTTGATCAATATGGCTAAAACACGCTTTAATATTGTCCAAAAACGGAATAATTTCGTCTCGAAACGCAGCTCTAGTGTGTTCAAAATTCCATTCACCTTCCGTTATGGCCGAAGCTGTCGTACGTTCCTTAATTAGCTTGTCGAAATCCGAAAAGTGTTGGTGCCACACATTTAATCTAGTAGACACCTTACTTACCGGTGGAATTAACTTAGTTAAATCCTTTTTGACAAGTGTAGGAGACGTACTAGAAAGGTTTTCGTTTGACAAACTTTGAGGCACACATGCTGATAATTGAGCTATTTCCTTTTATATTCTAAAGCGGGTCTTAAAATCAAAAGCCTCTTTATTATGTTTAACATAATCAAACTCTATAGGGAATTGTAAAATCATTTTTGAACTTGTTTCTTCTACAAGTGACATCGTCTCCTCATCATCACGAACATAGGGAGCTTTTTTCAATTTGCTAATTAGGGTCGCATCATAAAGACAAGGAATATAATCCTAAGCTTGTTTTGCATAACCGGGATTAGGTGGTAAATCTTGAAGACGCTTAAGTTCTAGTTCTTGAAATGATTTAGTTAAAAGATGAACCTTTTCTGTGGAAGCATATTGTTTTAAAAGTTGTTTTTCCTTAAATTTAAGAAGTTTGGTAGCATTAATTTCCATTTCAACCTTTTTAGACTCGAGAGTTTCGGAATACATTTTTAGTTTCTGAAAATCATTTACCACTGACTCTTTTTCATTTAATTCATTGGAAAGATTAACTCTTAATGATTCTATTTCATTTAAGTGTTCTATCCTTTCAAAACGAAATTGGTCAAATTTAGAATAAGTTAATTTCTCTACTTGAGGGACCATTTCAAAAGTTTTGACCTTTTCTTTATACAGCGCAAGCTGTTGGCATTCATATCTACGGTTTGTCGGACAGTCACATTCATGTTATCAATAATATGTTTAGGCACCATTACCAAATCATGTTGAGCATAAGATCCCACACCCGTCGTAGCATTTGATTGAGGTTCACTCAAATGTGTAGGATTGGACACCACATCATTTGAGTTACTATTTACCGAAGGCTGTTCGGGGTTGTTATTTTCATGCCCAACTTGATGTGGGTTCTCATAAACAATATTTGTTGTGGTTGGTACCCCACTGACGACATTAGAATCGTAGTGATAAAGATTATCAACAAGAGCAGCTTGGGCTGAGTGAATTTCATCACAGTCTGAATCAAATGCATCAAGATCGTCCGCTTGATATGCTGCATTAGAAGTAGAGACGACTGCAATCCCTTCATTATCTGATTCCCCTGGGTCTGCAAGAAATGCTAATTCCGCTGAATCCAAAATCTTTCCCTTAGATTGAGTGTCGAGCAAATACATCTTTTCTTGAAACCATGCTGCATTCCTTCTCCTTTTCGGCTGAGTGCATTGCCTTACCATATGACCTTGTCCTCGACAATTTTAGCAGGCCACAACCTTTTGAGGACCAATGAAACTTCCATTTCTGCTAGCTTGAGAATTCACAGCTGGAGCATTCATAGTTTGAGCATTCACGGTCCTTGTAGTTGGTCCATATGAGTTTTTCCTTCCTTGAATAGATTTCACCGTCACTTGACAACTTAATTAGTGGCTTGTTGGCGAGAATTTGAAGAAGTGCGGAGCTGATTGTTTGTTGGTGGAAAACCTCTAGTTGCAACAAGTTTTGACAAGTAGGCAGTGAGGTGGTTCAAGACTTTAGTTGGCGTATAATTTTGAGTAAAGACCGGTGCTTGAATTGGTGGAAGGTCATTGGAATAAAAGGCTCGTTCTTGTGGTGCTTCATTTGTAAAATATCCTTGTTGAGGAGTATAGCCCATTGGAGAAGTGATAACTTGTGATGGTGATGCCTGATGTGATGATTTCCGTGGATAAGGCTGTTGAAGAACACTTTGTTGAAATGCTTGTTGTGGCATCATTAGTGGTTGATAAGATGGTTGATGTGGTTGCTGATATGTGTGTTGCGGTTGCTGCATATATGACGGTTGTTGATAAGTGTATGCCAAGTTGTGTGGAGGAGTCATTTGATGAGAAGCAATCATGGCAAGTGGATCATGAACTTGAGGTGTTGACAGCCGAGCCTTGATTACGTGGCATTCATGTTGTTGAAGATAAGCTTGAAGTTGATCCACGTTGGTTTGATGCAAATCCTTAGCCAATTTAACAGCCGTCATGTACTTGCTCCATTCGGAAGGAAGAGTGTTTAAGTACTTGATGTTTAACTTAAACGTCAGAATTGCCATGCCATAAATGTTGAGCTCATTTATCAATAGAGTGAATCTCAGATAGTAATCATTGAGAGTCTCCCCGGGGACATAGACAAACTTATCAAACATATCATATAGCTTACACTCTTGTTCTTGTTTAATTAACGAGGTGCCTTGCTTTAAAACACAAATTCTATCCCATAACTCTTTGGTAACTTTATGTTTATTGACGAGTTTGTAGACATCTGGAGGAAGGGCTTGGAGAATGATGTTTGTAGCTTGTTTATCACACTTATCTTGAATCTTAGCATCTCCAGTCAATTCGCCCGTTGTGCGAGGACGAGTAACTGCACCTTCCGTGACAGTACCATAAACTAATGGTCCATTTAGAACCGATGCCCACATGAGATGTCCGTTTCTTTATTCAACATATACAGTTCCATTCTAGATGCCCAATCCTCGTACATTTCCTTCACCAACATTGGTGGAAGATTATCCGTACCCGAGAGGATGGACTTATCCGTAAGAGAAGTATACTCCATTTCGATAAGTGAAGATTTACAAATGTTGATCGAATAATGAGAAAAAGTAAATGTGCTTTTTGATAAAAATACAGAGTTTTACTAATCATGGAGAAACTGAGAAATAAATTCGTAGGATTTTACAAACCACCGATTAAACCGTAATTATCCAAAGTTCGTGTGTTGACGTTGAAAAACTTTGTTGAAATCCCTTAACAATATCTTCTTGAGAAACCAAAAATTCCAAGACCAAATAACTCACTAAAAATTTTCAAAATAACATTTTTTGAAAATCTCATAATATTAGTGAAGATTCCGCAATATATAAGATCTCGGAATAATGTCAAATCTCGGAATAATTGAAGATTCCTGAATAAGTTTCGCAATAACCAAAGATCTCGCAAAAGGTTTAGATCTCGCAATAACCAAAGGTTTCACAAAAAACTTGAAGATCTCGCAATAACCAAAGATTTCGTAAAAACTTGAAGATCTCGCAATAACAAAAGATTTCGCAAAAACTTGAAGATCTCACAATAACCAAACATTTCGCAAAAACTTGAAGATCTCGCAATAACCAATCTCGGGATAATTAGGGTTTAAAATCCCGGAATAATGCAAATTATTGCGAGATTTTGGCAAATTTCCTAAAAAAGTGGATCTCGGATGAAAGTAAATTTTTTTTCGAGTTTTTCCTCCAAAATCAAGCCAAAAGATAATTTTGTTTTGTGTTTTTGACCCAAATCAATATCCCAAATCACTACCACAACTATGTAGATGATATTGGAAAAGATTAATCCACAATAAAACACAAAAATAAAATTGGACGCGAGCTATATGGATCAAAATCACACGAATCAATACCAAAACCAACACATAAATAAGACAATAATCCCATGGCTCTTGATACCATTTGTAGGATTATGTAAATCTTGCTTATACTAGAGAAAGAGTAGAGATAGAAAGATGATGGAACACACACACTTTTAGAGAGAGAAGGTGAAAGAAAACACCTTTTCACTATATGTAAAACTATGTGAACCACACCCTCTCCAACTAAGGAGAGGGTTTATATACCTAAGCCATATGATGGTCTTGGGCTTGACATTGGGCCGCCGGCCTACACATGTTGTAGGCTTGTCTTGGCCTTGTTTGATTAATAATAGAACTAAACTACGAGCTGCTTACTAATATATTGTCGGAGTGGCCGATCCTTCTAAATACGTAAAAACGTATTTCCAACAAGAGAAAACATCGTGAATAAAACCAACAACACTAGGAAAAGAAAGATATTAAACGCCGGTTAAGGAAGATCCTAGTGACTACCCACTAGTCACAGGTCAAGTTTTAGAGCCTACAGGTCGAAACCTTGGCTCTGATACCATAACTGTAACGACCCACTTTGACAAGGTGGCTGTTATGTCATAATCATGGCTTGTCATCAAAGCATAATAAAGACGTAGCGTCATAAAGACATACAAGACTAATAGGAAAGACGGAATCAAACATCGGCTCTTAAAATAAGCTCAACATAAATGAAAATAAAGGAAGACTAAAGGACAAAACATATGTCCAACCAAAGCATAAGTATTAAAATACATAAGGGAAGAAAACTAAAGTAGCTCTCATCCCAAGCACATACTCGATATGCCCAATATCGTCCTTCAGTACTTGCCGTATAAGACATGAAAAAGAAAATAAGGCAAAGTAATACGCTCAGTGAACGTATATAATGACATGATAAGAATAACTTAAAATGAGTAATCAACAATGAAAGCAACGGAAAATGTGTATGTCCTAGAAAACCTGGAAGATGATTCATTAACAAAAAGGAATATTTTAAAAAGTCTTAAGTTTATGTATGTAATATAATTAAATGCCCACGAGCTCATGTAAGTCATAACATATTATCAAAGTGCATGAATACATATAGGGGTGACCTTGTCATGCAATTAGAGGGGTGACCTCTAATAAATAATAATCTGGGTGGAGGGATCAACTCTAATGTGAAGGAGTATAGAGCACACATTAAACCAATCACCCTGTACATGTAAACCTGAAACTAGGATGCACCCATACACCCCACATAATAATAATAATAATAATAATAATAATAATAATAATAATAATAATAATAATAATAATAATAATAATAATAATAATAATTGCTGACATGAACGTGGAGGGATCGCCACGAGAAATCACTCACGTCATGGAAGAGTCATGACATAGGTGCCTCATGTGTCATGGTTATGGTCATTGTTCTAAATAGCTCGCTATAGCTCGCCTTGAGGCGCGCTAAAGCTTGAGGCGTTGTCTTCACACTACGCAATAGGTCAAGGTGCGCTACGACATGAGGTGTGGTATTTTTATGAGTTCAGCTCTAGGAAATGAATATTGTCACATGTAAGGAGAGTTTTATAGCTTTAATTATTATGTACAACACTAATTATGAACTTAATATAAATATAATATTGAAATACATAAAATAAATAAATATTTTTATATGTTGTGCCGCTATAAGCCACGCTTTAGAAACGCTAAAGCTTCGCCTTAGCCGCTAAAGCATGTAGCTTGGACATGCCTCCACGCCACGCTTCACGCTATTTATAACCTTGGTTATGGTACCTCCATAACTAGGTGGTCATGTAAGTTATGGTCATGCATATATATATATATATATATATATATATATATATATATATATATATATATATATATATATATATATATATATATATATATATATATATATATATATATATATATATATATATATATATATATATATATAGCTCGGGCAATTTAAAATGATAGCATGGAAAACAATGAAAAGTTATTATGATTTGAAAACTGGGGAAAACAGATGGCATAACAAACGGGGAATCCTAATCATGCATAAAAGAGATGTCCTTACTGAAGGACGGAATATTCGTACCTTATGTCCAGTAATCAATGAAAAGATGAACCGCGGAAAGTGTTACTCTGACTTCACGTAAGCTACATAATAAAGGACGGGTATGAGTTGCTTGTTCATTAATAAGTTACTTTTTCTTGGTTTTTAGTTACTTGTTCATGACTTGAGTTACTTGTTCATGCTTTATCGTGTATTTCCTTAATATTATACGTTTCATGTGTTCTTGATTAGTGTATTACATGTTTCTTGTGTTATTATACTTGATAATTAGTACTTTTCATAAATAGCAGGTTTCCATATATAGTAACTTTCCAAAAATAGCAGGTTTTTATATATAGTAACTTTCTAAAATTAGCAGGTTTCCATATATTGTAACTTTCCAAAAATAGTAAGTTTCCATAAATAGTAAGTTTCTAGAAATTCTAAATTTCAAAAAACAGTAAGTTTCCAAAAATAGTAAGTTTCCATAAATAGTAATAAGCTCCTTTAATATACTTAAATAATTTACCTTGTTCATTGAATAAGCTGATTATATAAGTCATGGTTTAATAAGTATATTAAATAAGTAAATTCTTATAAGTCATGGTTAAGTGTAAATATTATATTAATAAGTCATGGTTTATTAATAAAGTCCATTTTTAATAATATCTTTCATATGTCATAAAACTAATAATTAATTATTAATTTATACTATGTCTTTGTTAAACTATTAATTAATATTATGCCATGAGTCATAAATAATTATAAATAATAATAGTTCATGGATTATAATTAATTATAACTTAAGTCTTGATTCTTAATAAATAATCTTTAACTAAGTTACATAAAATAAGCCCGTGTTAATTAAGATTAAACTAAATAAGTTGCAAATAAGCCGAGTTAACAAGTTCATGTAAATTAATTAAGTCTGGGTTAATTTTTACAATTAATTTAAATACGCTATAAGCCCGAATTAAATAAACTAAAAGTAAACCAAACACCCCCTTTGACCTTCCGTTTAACCGAGCCCCAAAACAAGCCCCACCGAGACCCCCTTGGTCTCGGCATGCTCGAACCACAACATCACCATCGAAGCCTTGCTGCTGTGGTTCCCACTGCCTAGCCAAAAACTCCCACCGGCAGCACCTTAATCCCCACTGGCAGCAGTAGCCTACCTACCGAGAACCCCATGTCTCGGTTGCCACTGCTGCGCCACGAATAGCCACTGCACCCCTTTTAGGGTTGTAGTTGCTTGCTGTTCAGTCCCACCGGCAGCACACAACAGCCACCGTGGCCCTGTTAGGGTTGTGGCTGGTTAGCCGCACCAGCCACCGCTACGGTTGCATTCACCAAAACCCCACTAAGACACCCCACATGGGGTTCTCGGTTTCTGTGTTAATCAAAAAACCAAACCCGATTCAATTCATGTTTTAATTAATATATCACATGTTCATTCATTTATTTAATTCAATTCGTGATTCTTTAAATTAAATGAGAAAAAGGTGTTGGGAATAAATATATGTATATTATTTACCCCTGCTAGTTGGTCGATGGTTCCCCTGCTAGAGTAAGTTCCCCCTGCTAGATAACAAAGGAAGGGGGATTGGTTCCCCTGCTGAAGTCAAAGACCCTGTCAATAGAGATAAACTTGGAATAGATTATAACGCGTTTCTGTTGCTACTCCGAGATACTTTCCAAGTTTGTTAGTAGTAATCTTGTACGTGAGTCCTCATGCTATAAAAGGACTCACTAGGTCATCATGCAATGTGTGTCTTTCTCTATTGTCTTTCATTTCATAGTTTAAGGTTTTTGTAACCCTAATACCATTATTGGGTATTCGTATGTCTTTGATATATTAAAGTTCAACGTTTGCTTTAAACCATTTGTTCTTGTGCTAAACACTACATTCCGCATCTTGTTTAGTTACTTTGTATTGTAAAGTTTCTCTAGTGTTAGATTGTATCTATTCTCTCTATCACAACCCTTAAACAAGCTAAGGTTTAAGATCTGAGTTTGGGATCAAAAAGTGGTATCAGAGCTTGTTGAGAAACTTTGACTAAACCAAGAACAAAACCATCATGGCAACCATGTCTTCAGACTCTTCCTCAAACAACAACAACCACAACAACCTCAAACTACCCATGATGGATCCTGAAAACTTCAAATTATGGGAATTCAGGATCCAACAATACCTCAAGATGGAACACTATGTTCTCTGGGAGATCATAAGGTTTGGTGATCAATTCCCCAAAACAATGGTGGTTGAAGATGGTGGTAAGGGAGAAGATAAACCTGAAAGCTCCAAAGGTGAAGCCAAGAAGAAATCTGCTGCTCTTTGTGACAAGGAAATCCTGGCCAGAAGGCATGATGTCAGGGCTCACAGTTCCTTGCTGTTGGCTCTACCTGATAGACATCAGCAAAGATTCAGAAAGTTCAAAACAACTAAGGAACTATGGGAAGCAATAGGCAAAACATTTGGAGGAAATGAAGCTACAAAGAAGAAGAAGAAGAATCAAATGCTTGATCAATTTGCCTCTTTCAAAGCAATTGGTGATGAAGCAATTGGTGCCATCTACAATAGGCTTCAAGATCTGGTGGCTCGGTTGGAGTTCTTTGAAATAGAAGTTACAAGAGAACAGGTGAATACCAGGTTTCTTAACAGTCTTCAAAAAGAATGGTTTGTCTATAAAGCTATTTGGCAGAATAGGGATGATATAGATGACAAAAATAAGATGACATATAAAATAACTTGAAAGTTTTTGAGCCAGTGGTCAATGAGATGAAGTCACTAGGAACCATTCCCACCAATTCAAGTGGAACTACTGATTACCCTGCTAACATGGCTTTCATATCCCACAACAGTGGAATCTCCAAAAGCAGCGGAATTGAAGTTGGCCCTACCACCCATTCCCCTGCTACTAAATCTGGATCATCTTATGATGAAGAAAGGCCTGCAACATTCAGTCTTGACACTACTTTTGCTTTCATAGCATCCCAAGGGACACAAGGATCTACTGTGTTACATGAAGATCTGAGTCAAATCAATAAGCAAGGACTGGAGGAGATGGATATCAAGTGGAACATGGCTCTACTTAGCATGAGAGCTAACAGGTTTTACAAGAAGAATGGGAAGAAGATCTCTATCAATCCTTATGATGTAGCTGGTTTTGACAAAACAAAGGTTGAATGCTACAACTATGGCAAGAAAGGTTATTTTGCTAGAGAATGCAGAGGACCTAAGACTGGGAACAGCTATAGGAAGGAAGCCACGGATGATGATTCTAGTGCTAAGGCTATGGTAGCCATGCAGAGGATTGATGGAGCAGGTGGATAGGATTGGAGTGCCATGACAGAGAGTGTTGAAAGAAATCAAGCCTTGGTTGCTGAGGAAAAAGAGGAAGATTTTGCTCTTATGGCCATGTCAAGCTCCAGCTCAGACAATGAGGTATATGATGATTCATATTGTACTAAATCTTGTAGGAAAAATACTGAGTCATTGAATGATCAAATAAGAAAGATAAAAGTTGATTATATTAATTGTGACAATGACCTTGATAATTACAAACGTGCTTTAGAAAAACTAGAGTCTACCATAAGAGAGTATAAACAAAGAGAAAGTGATTATAGAGATCACATTGTGATTCTAGAGAGAGATGCTAAAGAAAATAATTATTCCATTAAGGAATTGACTGCTGAACTTGAAGTTTTTAGATCTAATAAAAGGATAGATGAAGAAACTGTTGAAAAATTTGGAAAAGCTTTAAAGATTTAACTAAAGCAGTAGAAGTTGGACAATCTCCTAGGGACAAAACAGGTTGTAGAAACTAGAAGGGGGGGGGGGGGGGGGGTTGAATAGTTTCTTATAATTTACTTGTTAAAATATGGTTTCCAAAAATCCTTTTTCAAAAAACTTAGGCTTGAGGAAATATGTGAAATCTTCTTATGCACAATATGAACAATGATAGTGTAGCTAAACTAATACTAACAAAAATATATCCACAAAGAATAAAGAATGATAGTGTAGCTAATCTAATATTAACACATGTATATGCAAAAAGAATAAAGAATGTAAAGAGTTAAGGGTAAAGAAAGATCAAACCGAACACCAAGGATTTATAGTGGTTCGGCAACGAAGCTCACTCCTCGTTCCTACTCCACTCCTCGAGTACTCCTTACTCGAGACTTCACTACACAACAAGCTCCTTATGGTGGAGAAAACCGTACACGTCGCTTAACCAATTTCCAACTCTAAGCTAAAAGTCAAGCCCTAATCGTAGCTAGGACCAATCTACACAACTATACTTAGTACATACACAACTTCCAAATAGACACAACTACTTGGATCTTCACAACTATGGCACAACTACAAGTATATAAAAATTGATCTTCAATGGATCTTTGGTGATGGACTCAACACTTCACTAGGATAGTGTTCTTCTCTTTGCACTTGGAGAGGAAGGGATGGAAGAACAAGATTCACTTCTTAAACAAGTAATAATCAAACAAATGATCAAAGATTTGAGTGATTAAAGAAGGGGTTTGAATCTGGAAATAAATGTGCAAAAGAGGTGAGGTGAAAAGCTGAGAATGGTCCACTATTTAAAGGATAAACGAGCCAACGGCTATATCTGCCCGCGGTACCTTATCACAGCCCGCGGTACCTTATCGATAAGGTACCGCCTAGGCGCTAAGGTACCGCCGGACTAGACTCCGCTCCTTTTTGTCCTTTAGTGGTGGAGGTCTTATCTGGGTATAAAAAATAACCTGAAAGGATATTCATAACAGAATATGAATATGCCATTTTCAAATTTCAAATAATTAATTTAATAAACATTTTCTTAAAAATAAAGTTTAATAAAAACTTGTCACATTTAATAAAAAGTGAGTTTTAAGAAAAGATTAAATCACTTGATCACTTGATTAAGGTTAGTACTTGTTTATCCATACCTTAAGTGAAAATGGGTAAAATGAAAAATACTTGAACTCAAGAATTCGTTTTTCGTTGTTTTCGTAAATGCTTGTTTTTACATATTGTCGTAATTAAAACTAAGCGAGACCGAAAAATGCAAGTAACGTTTTTAGTCATTATTGCATTAAAAATCTCCCCCTTTTTGATTCCGACAATACATAAACTCAATCACACAAAAACAAGATTTGCGAAGACGAGTTTATTCATTTCTCCCCCTATGTCGAAGCAAAAAGGTTGCATAAGCCGGTGTTGAAGAAACGGACATTGCAAAGACTCCCCCTTGGTGCTTACTCCCCCTAGCTTGGGGCACCGGGGAATCGAGATATGGTGACAAGCTACATAGAAGGGTTAGTTGAACAAAAGAAACAACCAACAATATATAGCAATAGGTCACAAAAAAAATTAAAAGAGAAGAAAACACAAAGACAAAGATCCAAGATAGGTTACTAAAGAAACATCATACAAAGAAGTATGAAAAAAAGAAACAAGCCAAAAGCATAAATCTAATCCTAGTTATTCTAGAATTCTAAGATTTGCTTGAATTTGGTGTCTTGAGGATAAGCAATCAATGCTTATATGAAAGACAAGGTAATAGCAGAGGGTGGTGGTGGTGGCTTGTTGGAGATCCCATAATCAAAATGAAGAGGAGGCTTGATTAAGAGACTCTTAATGTAGCTCAACTCCTCATAGATGTGTGCCATAGCAAGATGTTGATATTGACAACAATGACAATATGTTCCATGGTGCATGACATTATCATGAGAAGGAGGAAGAACACTAAAGGGTGGTGGTGGAAGAAAGGAAGTTCCACAATCAACATTCTTGGTAGGAGAAATGTGATTAAGAGTGTTCTTGGGTGGGTTTGGATTGAAAGCAATTGGAGAAAATGGAGGAGATTCAAGGCTTTCATTAGGAGAATAAGACATTTTGGATGTGAAGTAATGCAAAATGCTTATGGTTTAAATAGGGAAGGCTTAGGGTATTTTTGGGGTGGTCAAAGGGTTTGAAACAAAGATTCTCAAAAAGGTTGGAGCAGATCTGGAGTTTCAGACAAAAACCAGAAAAGGAAGGCCACTGTAGGCGGTTCCTTATCTATGGTGGCGGTACCTTATCAATAAGGTACCGCGGCTCACTTATGGAACCGCTTGCAGAAGCAGGGTTTGGTGTTTGAAGAAAGATTTTTCAGCAAATCTTATTTTTCTAGTCTAACTTATCATAGGGATATGCTTAAAAGCAAAGATAGACAAAGAAAATATATGCAAACTTACCAAATAGAGATTTGACCAAAATACATGGATTAAAAAAATCAATGTAGGAGGTGTGTAAGACAAGACCTTAAGTCATGACACAATGATCCTCCATGATTCAATCTTGTTCTTGCTATGTTTGAGAGAATCATACATATGAATTATGTAAGCTCTATATTAATAGCGAGAATCTATGAAAAATCGTTTTTAGATTGAATTAACAATGTGAAACGAGTTTCTCAACCATTTTCGAAAGAGACTTTGAGAGTTTTGAAAAGGAGATGAGAAGATTTTTCAAAAGAATCTTAAAAGACTCAAGGACTCAAGGTGGTAAGAGAAAAAACACAAGAAGAAAAGAATTTAAGGAAGATGTTCCATTAATCCTAGACCTAGAAGCAAGTAATTAAAAGGTTCCCTCTTAAGTGGCTTAGTGAAGATATCGGCTAAGTTGTCCTCGGAGGGCACCTTTTCGATAGTAATGTTCCCCTTTTGAACATTATCCCTAAGGAAATGGTGTCTAATTTCTATGTGTTTGGTTCGCGAATGTTGCACGGGATTCTTGCTTAGGTCTATAGCGCCTTTATTATCGCACATGATGGGAACATCATCAAGAGAAATCCCGTAATCAACAAGCGCTTGCTTCATCCATAGAGCTTGTTGGCATGCTTTACCGGCACTCACATACTCGGCTTCCGTGGTGGATATCGCAAGAGCGATTTGTTTCTTGGAGAACCAAGAAGTTAAACAACAACCCATGAAGGTACAAACTCCACTAGTGCTTTTCCGGTCCATATAGTCTCCAGCATGATCCGAGTCCGCGTAGAAAATGGTTTCTACGCCGGTCCCTTTAGGATACCATAATCCTAAATGTATAGTGCCTTTAATGTATCGGAAGATACGCTTAACCGCTTCAAGGTGAGAGGTTTTGGGATCCTCTTGGAAGCGAGCACAAAGGCAAACACTAAACATGATATCCGGTCGACTTGCCGTTAGGTACAACAAACTACCAATCATACCTCTATATTTGGTGTTGTCTACCGACTCACAATCATCATCTACGGTGAGTTTAGTATCCGAGGCCATAGGGGTCTTCATTGGTCTAGATTCTTCTAATCCAAATTTCTTTAGCATTTCTTTAGCGTACTTAGATTGACTAAAGAAAATACCATCGTCCATTTGTTTAATTTGGAGTCCTAAAAAGAAGTTAAGTTCTCCCATCATACTCATTTCAAACTCATCATGCATGATTTTGGCAAAGTCATCACACAATTCTTGACAAGTTGAGCCAAATATAATGTCATCAACATATATTTGTACGATTATGAGGTGAGGACCTTTCTTCTTTGTAAAGAGTGTATTGTATACGATACCCATGGTATACTCATGTTTAACAAGAAACGCTTTAAGTCTATCATACCAAGCTTTGGGTGCTTGTTTGAGTCCATAAAGTGCTTTCTTAAGCTAGTAAACATGGTCCGGTTTCTCAAAATCAATGAAGCCGGGAGGTTGAGCCACATATACCTCCTCATTGATCAAACCGTTAAGAAATGCACTCTTTACATTCATTTGTTGAAGCTTAATGTCTAAGGCACAAGCGTAGGCTAAAAGGATTCTAATTGATTCTAATCTAGCTACCGGTGCATATGTCTCGTCATAATCAATCCCTTCTTGTTGATTATAGCCTTGAGCTACAAGTCTAGCCTTGTTACGAGACACAACACCATTCTCATCTAGCTTATTCCTAAATACCCATTTGGTTCCTATAATGGTAGAACTTCTAGGTGGAGGAACACGTTCCCAAACATCATTGGCAACGAATTGATTCAATTCTTCTTGCATCGCAATGACCCAACTCTCATCCGTCAAAGCTTCTTTAACATTCTTAGGTTCAATCAAGGAGACAAAACAAAAGAAGTTGCTTTGGTTTTGGACTTGAGATCTTAGGGTCCTTTGATTTAACTCACCAATGACATTATTGAGAGTATGATCCCTAGACTCCTTAATGTTTACTTCCTTTTCAAAACTAAGGTCTTCAACTCCTATTTTTCTAACCTCTTTGGCTTTAACTACTTCTAATTCATCCAAGTCATCATCAACCAATGGTGGTGTCTTGGGTGAAGGAGGGGTTTCATCAAAGGTTACGTTGAGTGATTCTTCAATAACCCCTAAGGTTCTATTTAGGACTATGTAGGCCTTACTAGTTTGGGAATAACCTAAAAGGATACCTTCGTAAGACTTTGGGTCAAACTTGGTAAGGTAGTCTTTGGTGTTGAGGATAAAGCACTTGCTTCCAAACACCCTAAAGTATTCTAATGAGGGTTTCTTACCTTTAAGAATCTCATAGGGGGTCTTTCCTAGGAAAGGTCGAATAAGAATTCGGTTGAGAATATAAGTCGATGTATCCACGGCATTGCACCAAAACTTTTGAGGCAAAGATTGCTCGTTTAACATCGTCCTACTCATCTCTTGGAGAGTCCTATTGTTTCTTTCAACTACCCCATTTGATTGTGGGGTGCGAGGAGCCGAGAAGTTATGGGTAATACCATGAGCTTCACAAAAGGCACCAAATTGCACTTCATTATCAAATTCCCTACCATGATCCGTCCTAATAGAAACAATTGAACATCCTAGTTGATTTTGAATTCTTCGACTAAAGATTTCGAAGTGATCGAAAGCTTCATTCTTAGATGCCAAAAATCTAGTCCAAGTGAATCTAGAATAGTCATCAACTATAACTAGGGTATAAAGTTAACCTCCATAACTCCGTATGGCGGAAGGTCCAAAGAGATCCATATGCAGGAGCTCTAAGCACCGAGAGGTCGAAACCAAATTCTTGGCTTTGTGACTTGAGTGAACTTGCTTTCCAACTTTGCAAGCATCACAGAAGTGACTATCAAAATTAATCTTGGGGAGGTGTCTTACCAACTCCTTAGAGACTAAAGATTGAATTATCATCTATAGTCGCAAGACATATGTTGTCTTTTGACTTCTTATTAACCTTCATGACATAAAGCCCATGCTTTCTAACACCTTTTCCAATGACTTTTCCATCTTTTACGATTTCACTGTCATGTTTCGAAAAGATGACCTTACACTTATTATCACAAATTTGACCTATACTTAAAAGGTTAAAACCTAAGTTATCTACGTGCTCAACATTTTCAATGGTCATGGAGTCAAGAGAAACCGTACCTTTGCCAATGATATTACCACGTAGACTACTAGCGAATGTGACGTTACCTCCATCATATGCTTTGTAATGCGAGAACAAACTTCGATTACCCGTCATGTGTTTAGAACATCCACTATCCTTAATCCACTCATCGGGCTCCAAATCAATTCCCAAGCATATCTAGGTAACAATACACAAGATCAAACATTTGGTCCCCAATATCTCATGGGTCCAAAATTGTTAGTTCCAAACATCCCTTGCATTTGGTTGGGATGTATGAATGAGGTGGGGATTCCCCATGGAGAACAAAATGGAGGAGGGTAGTAATTCATGTAACCATTATGTTGTTCATTACTTCTCCTAGGTGTGTTTGATCTAGGTTTAGAGTTATTATTATTCTTTTTAGGTGTTGGAGTTTTACTTCTAGGTCGTGAGTTGTTTTGATTATCTCTTGTAGGTGTTGTCGTTCTACTTCTAGGCTTAGACTCATTCCGTACTCTAGGTGGAGTAGAAGATAGTCTAGATAAACTTCTATTTCCCATGAGAGGTTTACTTAACGGCTTATAGAACTTACTAATAGCATTGTCGTCAAGTATGGGTAATTGAACCTTATTAACAGTAAGATGCTTTGGTTTTTCATTTAACTTAGATTTTTCAGAAAGTTCAGAATTTTCACAAAAATCAACTTCTAGCCGCGGTACCTTATCTATGGCCGCGGTTCCATAGTGATAAGGAACCGCGCCATACAATGTGGAACCGCGTCCAGAAGGTGTTTTCTATGAAAACCTGACTTGTTTTGGTTCACTAGTTGAGGCTTCATTTGAGTTAAAACCCAGACCAAGTTTTTCCTTAGAATGAACTTGTTTGTTTAACATATCATCAAGAGCACTAGTACCTTTCATGAACTTTTCCAATTTAATGGAGGTGCTCTTGAGATCATCATTCTCTAATCTAAGTTTCTCACAACTTAAGCAACCTAAATCAACCTCTTTGTTTTTCTCAAGTTTAGCCAATTTCTCCCTAAGTTCATTGATCTCATTTTCAAGCTTAGTTTTGGTTGATTTTAAGGTTTTATTCTTTTCTATGAATTTAAGACTAAGTTTGTGTAAGCTATCATATTTGCCTTCAAATTCAATATCATCTAAAGTGGAACTATTATTGCTATAATATTCGGTTTCGGAATGTACCTCTTTAGAAGTGTGAGCCATAAGACATTTCTCCTCTTTGGGGTTGTCATCATCATCTTCACCGCTATCGCTCCAAGCGCCACTAACGAATGCCGTGTGGTTCTTATCACGAGCGGGCTTTGGACAATCACCAATGAAGTGATTTGGATCACCACATCTAAAGCAACTCCTATCACCTTTTTCGTTCTTGACAAACCGATTCTTTGACAATGGTTTCTTGTCATATTTTGATTGCCTAACGTGTTGACCTCGTCTCTTGAAGAACTTCTTGAAATCTCTCACCGCCAATGCATACTCCTCGTCATCACTTTCCGAGGAACTATCATGGTCACTTTGTGCCTTCTTGGCTTTAAGTGCAAGAGATTTCCTTTCACTCTTGGTTTTTACTAATTCCGAGTCCTTCAAAATTATCATCTCATGAACCTTCAAGTTTCCTATGAGTTCATCGAGTGATAAAATTGAGAGATCTTTCTACTCTTCAATAGCCGTAACTTTTGCTCTCCACTTTGGATGTAGGGCCCTTAGAAACTTCCTAACATTGTTCTTGCTAGAAAAACCTTCATCAAGTGCTTTTAGACTAGTAATAATGGTGTTAAACCTAGCAAATGCACTATCAATAGTTTCATCTTCTAAGATGACAAATTGTTCATATTGTTGGACAAGAAGATCGATTTTACTTTCATTGACTTGGCTATTACCTTGGTGGGTTACTAAAAGAGTGTTCCAAATATCTTTAGCGGTTTCACACATAAAAATTCTTTCATACTCTTTCTTAGGCAAAGCATTATAAATCACCATTTTAGCCTCATTATTTTTTGAAAGTTTCTTTTTAGTATCATCATTAGCTTTGTCAAAAGTGACTAATTCTTTTGTTTTAGAAACTTCATTAAATTGAAAGGGTAAAAAATCACCATTGGTAATAACATGCCAAAGATCTAAATCTTTTGATTTCACATAAGTTTCAAATCTATTTTTCCAATAAATAAAACTATCGGTTTCAAAAAGTGGTGGTCTTTGCATAGATTGCCCTTCTAGGTACTTGTTGGAATCCATAGATCGATTCAAGTTTTAAAATACAATATACTTTAAAACATCTTGAGCAACCCGCTCTGATACCAATTGTAGAAACTAGAAGGGAGGGTTGAATAGTTTCTTATAATTTACTTGTTAAAATATGGTTTCTAAAAATCCTTTTTCAAAAAACTTAGGCTTGAGGAAATATGTGAAATCTTCTTATGCACAATATGAACAATGATAGTGTAGCTAAACTAATACTAACAAAAATATATCCACAAAGAATAAAGAATGATAGTGTAGCTAATCTAATATTAACACATGTATATGCAAAAAGAATAAAGAATGTAAAGAGTTAAGGGTAAAGAAAGATCAAACCGAACACCAAGGATTTATAGTGGTTCGGCAACGAAGCTCACTCCTCGTTCCTACTCCACTCCTCGAGTACTCCTTACTCGAGAGTTCACTACACAACAAGCTCCTTATGGTGGAGAAAACCGTACACGTCGCTTAACCAATTTCCGACTCTAAGCAAAAAGTCGAGCCCTAATCGTAGCTAGGACCAATCTACACAACTATACTTGGTACATACACAACTTCCAAATAAACACAACTACTTGGATCTTCACAACTATGACACAACTACAAGTATATAAAAATTGATCTTCAATGGATCATTGGTGATGGACTCACCACTTCACTAGGATAGTGTTCTTCTCTTTGCACTTGGAGAGGAAGGGATGGAAGAACAAGATTCACTTCTTAAACAAGTAATAATCAAACAAATGATCAAAGATTTGAGTGATTAAAGAAGGGGTTTGAATCTGGAAATAAATGTGCAAAAGAGGTGAGGTGAAAAGCTGAGAATGGTCCACTATTTAAAGGATAAAGGAGCCAACGACTATATCTGCCCGCGGTACCTTACCACAGCCCGCGGTACCTTATCGATAAGGTACCGCCTAGGCGCTAAGGTACCGCCGGACTAGACTCCGCTCCTTTTTGTCCTTTAGTGGTGGAGGTCTTATCTGGGTATAAAAATATCCTGAAAGGATATTCTTAACAGAATAAGAATATGCCATTTTCAAATTTTAAATAATTAATTTAATAAAACATTTTCTTAAAAATAAAGTTTAATAAAAACTTGTCACATTTAATAAAAAGTGAGTTTTAAGAAAAGATTAAATCACTTGATCACTTGATTAAGGTTAGTACTTGTTTATCCATACCTTAAGTGAAAATGGGTAAAATGAAAAATACTTGAACTCAAGAATTCGTTTTTCGTTGTTTTCGTAAATGCTTGTTTTTACATATTGTCGTAATCAAAACTAAGCGAGACCGAAAAATGCAAGTAACGTTTTTAGTCATTATTGCATTAACACAGGTTTTGGTGTTAAAAATGAGCATGCTTCCATACCACCACCTCTTGCTAATATTCATGCACTTTATCCTAGAAAAGACTTGTCTTAGACTGGTCTCTCTTGTTTCTAAAAGCAGGAAGATATTGAATTTGACTTGAGTGCTTACATACCTAATAGTCTTGAAACAGAAGAGCCACTAGTGAAAACTAGTATTTTTAGGGACTTTGAAAAAGAACAGACTGCTTTAAAACAATGGAAAATTGATAACCCTGTTCTCTTTTCAAGAGAAGCAGTTTTTGGTAGTGATTCTAGTTCTAAGAGTAGTTCACCCAAATCTAAAACAGGATCTAAGTCCTCTAAGTCCACTGTTAAATATGCTGGTATGTATAGGTCTATTAGAGGTAATCAGAGAAATTGGAATGACCAAAAGTCTCATCAATTAGGAGAGGACTTTGTGATAAATACCAAACCTTGTTTCACATGTGGCAGTTTTGATCACACTTATCAATAATGTCAAGCACCAATGGAAGTAGTGGCTGCAAATCCTTTAAAGGACATGCAACCTAAAACCATTCTTCTGAATGTAGGGGCAAAATCCTTTTCCCCTGCCAACTACGTTGCCCCTGCCTTGAGAAACAGGGTTTCTGACAAATATGTTGTTCCTGCTCAAAGGAAGGTGAATGATGCATATCCCAAGACCAGCTCTTCCATGACCAACCCAGCACCTCATAATGCATATAAATCTGTCTCTAGACCTTACCAACACATCAATAGAGGCCCAAACAAAAGATGGATTCCCTCTGCTAAGCATAGGGATTCCCCTGCTAAATCTGGGGTATCGCCTGCTAACAAAGTTTTGCCCTCTAGGAACATGGGCAGATGGGGAAAAGCTGTGAAAGCCTCAGCTTGTTGGGTTTGGTTACCTAAAAGGGGTGCTCAGTCTAATGGTGTATCTCTAGTCTTTGATAAGCTATCCTATATTGATACACGAGGTAGATCCAAGTCTTTAATGGCTTGGGTCCCCAAGAAAAACTAATTTGTTTTTCTTTTTGCAGGTAGCAAAGAAGACCAGGGATGATAAAGCATATTGGGATAGTGGATGCTCAAGGAGCATGAATGGACAAAAATCTTGTCTGTCTAACTTTGTTCCCCTGCATGACAATGATGGTGTTTCTTTTGGAGATGGGCATGGAACAATCACAGGAAAAGGAACTATTGTCACCAATGGGATGACCTTTGATAATGTTTACTTGGTGAAAGAGCTCAAGTATAATCTCTTCAGTGTGTCACAGATGACTGATAACAAGAATTTTGTCTTGTTTACAGATACTGAATGTCTGGTGTTAGGAAAGGAGTTTGTCTTACCACCCAACACTCCTATTGTACTTAGAACACCAAGATAAAAGAACATGTACACAATTGATCTCAAGGACATCTCTCTTCAAGACAATGAAACCTGTTTCATTGCCAAAGCCTCAGTTGATGAGTGTAAGAAATGACATAGAAGACTTGGTCATCTTAATTTTAAGAACATGTACAAACTAGTAAAATATAATCTGGTTCATGGTCTTCCTTCCAAGTCCTTTGCCAATGATCATACTTTTGCTGCTTGTCTGAAAGGGAAGCAACATAGAGCATCTTGTAAATCAAAAACAAGTATGTCTACTACCAATCCATTGGAACTAATGCATATCGATTTTTTTGGTCCTACTTCTATGGCAAGCATAATGAAGAAATGGTACTGCCTAATGATTACTGATGATTTTTCAAGGTTCACATGGACATTCTTTCTGTTTGAAAAGAGTGACACATCTAATGTACTCATTGGGTTCATCAATCAGATTGAACTTTCCAAAAGTACGAGGGTAGTTACCATGAGATCAGACAATGGTGGTGAATTCAGAAACAAGAAACTGGACACTTTCTGCATAAACATAGGAATAAAGAGGGAATTCAGTATTGCAAGAACACCTCAACAAAATGGAGTTGCAGAAAGAAGGAATAGGACACTCATTGAAGCTGCAAGAACTATGCTATCTGATTCTAAGCTTCCAGTTATCTTTTGTGCTGAGGCTGTAGCCACTGCTTGTTATGTTCAAAACAGGGCCTTGGTGGTTAAGGCACACAACAAGACTCCTTATCAGCTGTTCAATGGAAGACCTCCTTTAATTGACTTCTTTAAACCATTTGAATGTCATGTGATCATTTTGAACATAATTGACAATCTAGGCAAGTTCAGTGAAAAGGGGATGATGGGTACTTTGTTGGTTATTCATTGAACAGCATGGGATATAGGGTCTTCAACAAGAAGACAAGCAAAGTGACAGAAAATCTCCTTGTGGATTTTCTTGAAGACAAGCCTGAAGATGTACAAACAGGTCTGGATTGGTTCTTTGATATTGAGGTTCTTTCAAAATCTATGAATTATGTACCTGTTGCTTGGCAGAATACTAACATTTCAGGTAAAAGAACCAACTGGTGTGGAGAAACAACCATTGAGGTATATGATTGTACCCTCACTATTTTCCATTGAAGCTGCTCCAAAAATAAGTGAAGAAGATGATACATCTCAAAGGAAAGAACATCCAAACTCTTCCCCTGCTAAGTCAACTTCTGAAAGCAGTGGAATGGATGAAAGCAGTGGAATCCAGGATTCCCCTGCTAGATTAATTGCTTCCCCTGCTACTAAGGATCCAGTTGTCAATGGCATTAATGATGAAGAAAGAGAGTCCCCACTTATCTCCTCATCTTCACCTACATCTGTTGGTCCTCTCATGTCCAGCAGTGGAAGCAGAATAATTAGGAATGGAGGTCCAAGTTATTCAGAGCTGCATTTAGCCCATCAGCATCCATCTCTAGGTCATGCTGTATCATTTGGAAGCTCTTTTGAGGAGTTCTTTCCCAATCAAGATAGCCCCATCAATTCTGATTTGGAAGAGGATGAAACAGAAGTAATCATGAGTATGCAGCCTACTTACAGAGTCAATAAGGATCACCCCTATCACAAATCATTGGTGATCCTGAAGCTCCTAAGCATACCAGGTATTCAGCAAAGGAACACAGCTTCAGTTCAAACATCACCATGAATTTTAATCATGACAACATGCAATGCTGTCTGTTTACTGCATTTCTGTCACAAGAAGAGCCAAAGAAGATTTTTCAGGCTTTAAATGATCCAAGTTGGATTGAAGCCATGCAAGAGGAGCTCTTACAGTTTGACATTCAAGAAGTTTGGATTCTGGTAGATTGTCCAAAAAGGGCAAGGCCTATTGGGACAAAGTGGTTGCTCAGGAACAAAAATGATGAGAGGGGTATAGTAGTCAGAAACAAAGCAAGACTGGTGGCACAAGGATATACACAGGAAGAAGGCATTGATTATGAGGAAGTCTTTGCTCCAGTACCCAGGATTGAAGCCATTAGATTGTTTCTTGCTTATGCTTCATTCATGGACTTCACAGTGTTCCAAATGGATGTTAAGAGTGCCTTTTTATATGACACCATTGATGAAGAAGTCTATGTTATGCAACCTCCAGGGTTTGAAGACCCAGAACACCAAGACAAGGTATACAAGGTAAAGAAGGCTATGTATGGACTTCACCAAGCTCCCAGGGCCTGGTATGGAACTCTTTCTAAATATCTGTTGGATAATGGCTTCAACAGGGAGAAAATTGACCAGACCCTGTTTATCAAGAAACAAAAGGGTGACCTTCTTTTGGTACAAGTCTATGTTGATGACATCATCTTTGGATCCACAAACTCTATGCTTAGCAAAGAGTTTGCCAAGTTGATGCAGGACAAATTCTAAATGAGTGCCATGGGTGAACTCAACTTCTTTTTTGGGGTTACAAGTTCAGCAGAGGAAAGATGGGATATTTATCTCACAAGACGAATATGTGGCTGAAATTGTGAAGAAGTTTGGCATGTGTGAGGGAAATAAATTTTCCACACCAATGGACAAGGATCATCCATGGGGAAAAGATGGTCCTGGAAAGCTTATTGATGTTAGGAATTATAGGTCTATGATTGGGTCTCTCATGTACCTTCCATCTTCAAGACCTGACATTATGTTTACAGTCTGTTTATGTGCAAGATACCAAGTGGCACCTACAGAGTGTCATCTATTTGTTGTGAAGAGAATTTTTAGGTATCTAAAGTGTCATCCAACTTTAGGACTTTGGTATCCCAAGGAGTCACCATTTGAGCTCATATCCTACTCAGATAGTGATTATGCTGGTAAAAACAATTATAGGAAGTCTACAACAGGTGGATGCCAATTTTTGGGAAGCAGGCTTATATATTGGCAGTGTAAGTAGCAGACTATTATGGCCACATCAACAACTGAAGCTGAGTATGTAGCAGCTGCTGCATGCTGTGGTCAAGTTCTTTAGGTTTAGAACCAGCTGCTTGATTATGGGTACAATTTTCTTAAAACCAAGATATTTATTGACAACAACAACACCATATGCATTATTAAGAATCCTGTTTTTCATAGCAAGACTAAACATATTGAAATAAGACATCGTTTTATTAGAGACTGTTTTGAAAAAGGATTGATTGTCCTAGATAAAATTGATACAGAACTTAATGTTGTTGATCTTTTGACAAAAGCCTTTGAAGTGGGGAGGTTTTAGTACTTGGTTGCAAGTATTGGGATGATTTCTCCCTAAAACTTGATGTTCATTTTGTCTTGTATACCCATGAATGCTTTATTTCTTTTGTTGTATATATGTTAGTCATTTGTTTCATCATTTTTCATTCCACTGCTTTTGAACAAAGATTCCCCGGCTGGGGTTCATTCCCCTGCTAAAGAGTTCTTCTCTTAATCCGGGTTTATTCTTTTTAAAAGTGGTTATATGTGGTTTTAGACTAACAAATGCAGAGATCCAAACGGTGCATACTACACTCATGGGCGAATCAGGTATATGCTCTACGTTTTAGGGGAGGTTAGGTCACACCTTTAGGATTTAGGGTATCCTTAGGATACTCATATATGGTTCTAGATCATATCCATTGGTGAGTAAGGGTTCAGAATAATAAAGACTTGTTGTAAAGCTTGTCAGAATTCTGAAGCCTTGAGGCACTGTAATGTGTACTTATACTTCTTTATTAAACAGCTTGCTGTCTAGATTCAGATGTTTAGTACACATTGCCAAGACTAAAATGACCATAGGTATGGGACAGGTAGGGATGGTGACTAGGGTATGATTATTTTCTTGGGTTGACCAGGTGCAGGATGGCTTATGTGTTAACTTTTTGTGTCTAGAACTTTGCTGAATGGAGGACTCTTGAGTCTCTGTGTATCTACCTTGTGTATACAAGGGTGTGCATTAGAGCAGAGCCATTTAGTATTGGTCTCTTCATGATTAGGCTAATACCCATAGAAAAGTTTCCCCTGCTTTCACCTTTTGATTCCCCTGCTTGATCAACATTCCCCTGTTTGAGCATTGACCGACAATACCGTTACCCTGCTTATAGCCGTTGGGCCTGCTTGCTAAAATTTTGGTTAGGGAATATTTTATTGTTTTCAAAAAATATTTAAGGCGCTTTCTTCGCTGATTGGTAATCTTTTCTTTATTATTTCAAACAAATTACTTTTTTTATCAAGATTTATCTTTGATATTTTTTCAATTTGAAAATTTGGTCCAGTTACAGCTCTTCAATTCGCCTATAAAAACTTAATTCCCTTCACCAGCAGGTCCATCTCTCTCCTTCGATCAAATCCCACCTAACTCTCACCATTATAAACATTCAAACGTTTCCAACCTTTATCATGCCTCTCAAAATTGCTGCTAATCACAATCAAATTGCTTTATTACATGATGAACCAGCAGAATTCATTGATGTAGTGGCTTTTCTAAAATCCTCGTATTTTATAGTAGCTCTTCTCATCAATCCGAGGATTTACATCTCACGCATCCAGTAGTTTTAGTCTAAATCCATGACCAAAACAGTGGATGGAGAGGTAATAATTGAAAGCACAGTAGATGGTCATCCCAAGGTGATTACACTTGCCTCCATCAGAGACAAGCTTATTCTGGATGATGAGGATGGGATAACCAAACTACCTGAGGCTGAAATCTTTGAGGGTCTTGTTAAATTGGGGTACACTCTTTCTGATGATAAAAAATGTAAGTTTGCTAAAGGTCAGTTTGCCCCACATTAGAAATATTTGATTCATACAATTTTGCAATATTTTTCACCTAAAACCACTGCTTTTAATGAATTTGGTAGTGAAGTTGCCTCTGCCCTGATTTGCTTAGCAACAGGGAGGAAGTACTGTTTTTCTCAAATGATTTTCAAAGGAATGGTTAAAAATGTTACAAGCAATACAAAATTTTATATGTACCCAAGGTTTACAGAACTTTTGCTGAATATGAGTGAACATGGTCCTATGACACACAAAAACTATTTTTCAGCAACTAAACACACTACTAAACTGTTCACCACACTTCTTGCACCATCTCCACAATTTTCTGGCAGGGCTATTCCACCCACTTCAATCATGATGAAACAAATCAGACAAGAATAAGCTAAGACAAAAACAGCCACACACAAACCCTCTGATTCCCCTGCCAAGCAGCTACCCCCTGCCAGTACTCTACCCCCTACTGATCCAAAACATGAAAGGAGAACCAAATCCAGGTTTGCCAGGTCTCCCTTGCCTTGTGAATCTTCACAAGTAGCAGAGAGGAGAGCCTCCAAAAGGTTGGAGCATACTGAGGGTTTGGCTGCCACTACTGTCTCATCCTCAAGGGGTGAGCAGGATAGTGACACCATCAGTAAGTCCTCTCCCTCACTCAATGATACCCAAAAAGGGGAGAAATTCCCTTCTAGGGTTGAGAGCAGCATGCAACCAATGACCATCTTGGAATTGACGAATATGTGCATCAGCTTGAAAAAGAAAAATGCACAACTTGTACAAACTGTCAAAAAGAAAGGTCCAGTTATCAATAATTTGGAAACCAGACTTGCTACACTTGAGGGGAGGAGAAAGCCCAAGCTTATCATATCTACAAATGAGGATGCTTCCAAAGGGGAGGAAGTTCCTAATACAGAAGAATCTACTCAGTGGTATGAATATCCTAGTGGTCAGGGTCTAGAACAAGGAAAGATAGCAAGTGCTAAGAAAGGGACTGAGAAAGGCAGTGCTGAGAAAGGAAGTGATAAGGGGAGTGCCACAATACAGATAGCTCAAACATTGTTGACTATGGGCAATCAAGAAGAACCCCTTCTTCAAAACTTTCCCCTGCTATTGATCCCACTGCTGTAAGTCTTTCCCCTGCTAAGCCTATCACTCAAACATTTGTTAAGAAGAAAAAGCAACCAGCTCAGAAGGGAATTACAATTGGAGAACCTTCACCTAAAGCCAAACCAGCACCAGCAGTGGATCCAAAAGACAGGGGAAAATGGATCATGGTTGAACAGCCCAAGAAAAAGTACAAGCATAGAACACCTGAACAACAAAGGGCTCAAGAAGAATATGATGAACAGGTAGCTCTCAGAATGAAACAAGAGGAGATTGATATGCAGGATGAGAGAATGCAAAAGATGAGGCCCAAAGAGATGCTTAAGCAGATTGAAATCATGCATAGAGAGTTGGATGACAGGGTGCCTCATGTTCAAGAGTTTCTAAATCAATGAGAAAAGGAGTTGGTGAATGCTCCTTTGGAAGACATGTATGAATTGATTTGTCTAGTTTACAAGTATCAAAATGAATATCTGGAAAGAAGGGAAAATCAGATTCAGAAGGAAAAATATTTGAAGTCTGAGAAGGGGAGGCTTGCACACTACAAAGTTTTGCTCAAAAGACATAAAAAGTGGACTGATGGTAATTTCACAGACATGACATTTGGGGATATAGAGAAGGCAGTCAGACCAGTTTTAAGAGAGCTAAATGTGGAAGACTTCATAGCTATCAACTCTCCTGAGGAAGCTGAGTATCTCAAGAGGCAAAGTGAATTATTACAGAGAGCTAGGGAATCCAGAAAAAGAAATGCTGAAGGAACAATAGTAGAAACTACACAAGCAGGTGCATCATCACAAGCAGGTGCTTCATCACAAGCAGGTGCATCAACTCAAGCAGGTGCAAGTTTACCAGCAATTGAGAGATCTATGCTCAATGCACAAAGGGCAACCAAAAGACTCAAGAGGATGGAAAAAGTTGGTATAGTTACTAAGGAGACTCAGCATCCCTCAAATGAAGAAATTGATAAACAGCTAATTGTGCAAGAAAATGATGAAATCTCACCTAATGAGCTTGGGAAGAAATTTGCCATAGTAGAGTATGCTGTTTATGAACACAAGGGGAGGACTTGGTGGAAGCTTACAAGAGCTGACAATACAGCACAGACATTTCTAAGTCTAGATGTCATGTTTCAAACCTTGGATAGTGAGGACTTAGGTGATCTGTGGAAAATTTTGAAGAAGACCTTTGCTGCAAATCCTCCTACTATAGATGGTGTAGAGAAGGATTGGGTGATCTGGGAGTGCATACATAGGATGTGTGAGCATGATTTGTTTGATCCCATATTTGATGCAGTAAATGGAGGAAATTTGTTGTATTAGAAGCTATTTACCAATTCTTGGGTCTATGAGATAGTTATGGAAGGAGTAAGTGTTTACTTGATTAATCATCGCTACTATCCTTTCAATCAGGAGACCTTGAAGAAATTAGCACAGACAGACTTGATTGTAGGTGCTAAAGCACCTGTTGCTTATGATCTGGTAAGGATGATGTATAATCAGCTTTGGCCAGGAACTTTGTAAGCACCCTCATCAACTAGTATTTATTCAGAAACTTGTCTTTAGGGAAAGCATAAGTTTAGGGGAGGATTGTTGGGAATAAATATATGTATATTAGTTACCCCTGCTAGTTGGTTGATGGTTCCCCTGCTAGAGTAAGTTCCCCCTGCTAGATAACAAAGGCAGGGGGATTGGTTCCCCTGCTGAAGTCAAAGGCCCTGCCGCTAGAGATAAACTTGGAATAGATTATAACGCGTTTCTGTTACTACTCCGAGATACTTTCCAAGTTTGTTAGTAGTAATCTTGTACGTGAGTCCTTATGCTATAAAAGGACTCACTAGGTCATCATGCAATGTGTGTCTTTCTCTATTGTCTTTCATTTCATACTTTAAGGTTTTTGTAAACCTAATACCATTATTGGGTATTCGTATATCTTTGATATATTAAAGTTTAACGTTTGCTTTAAACCATTTGTTCTTGTGCTAAACACTACATTCCGCATCTTGTTTAGTTACTTTGTATTGCAGAGTTTCTCTAGTGTTAGATTGAATCTATTCTCTCTATCACAACCCTTAAATAAGCTAAGGTTTAAGATCTGAGTTTGGGATCAACAAAAGCGATAGATGATTACCGAATGAGTTAGATTAAAGAATTAATAATACCACACAAAATTTTTAGATCAAAGGCAAAACCTTTTCTCCCTTTTTCTTCTTTGAAGTCGGCGACCATATATCCCTTTTTAAGGTTTCTATTAGTTTTTCTTGTTTGTAGTAAATGGAGGAAAAACATACGTATATTTCTTTTTAGTTCCTTAAGTGGACTGGGACTTGGGCCTTTAGTTAATCTTGCAATTTAATTAATAAGTCTTGTAAGGTTATTTAATTTACATGGAGCCCGTTTATTTTCGTGTTAACATATAACTTGTGTTCTTATAAATTCGTGTACTCGTGAATTTTATGTTCGTATTAAATCTTTTCGTGTAATATTAATTATAGGTAAATACTTATCGTGTATTTATTAATTATACGTAATACTTGTCGTGTAATAAATAATTATTAAAAGTTTTAGCTGAAACGCCCAGATGTGCGGCGCACAAACAAAAAAGAGCGGCACACTTTTCCTCGAAATTAATGAAACTTTGTCCCCAAGCATAAAAAAGTATGGCGCATATTTGACTAAGTGCGGCGCACTTTGGGTCACATAAAGCCTATAAAAGCACCATTTGGCTCTCTCATTTCATATGAACACACAATAACTTCTCCCATCTTCAAGGACGAATTTAAGGTGTTTTGGTAGCATCTAAAGGATTTGGGGCTATAGGAATCAATAGTTTTGGTTATCAATAATAGTTTTTGTTTAGGAAAACTTGTAATCATCATTTGAATCATATAACTTTGGTATAATCTGTTATCCCTTTTGATATGATTATTTCTCTAATTATGATTAATGTTATGTTTGTTATTCCTTTGATTATGGTGTAGTAGTCTTGTGTTTGGTTAGGTGTACATATAATTTATGAATTGATTCTAACTTGGTTATACAAAAAGTACGCCACACATTTAGCTATATGCGTCGCACTTTCTGTCTGATGTTTAGTTATAAGCTTGGTTAAAATGCTCTTGTGCTAAATATTGTTATATTTGATAATTTCTATGTATTTGGTTCACTCTTGATTATAAGATGTTCGAAAGTGCTTATATGATTGATTGAATTCTATGTCATCTAATAAATGAATCTTGGTATCTACCTTGTCGAAATTGGCAAATAAAATACATATCAACTCTTGTATAAATTTGTTTAATGCTTTGCCATGGGTTCGAAAGAGTGTGGCTTAGCGAGCACTTGAATAATCTAAATCAACATAAAACGATCTTTATGCATTTGATATAGCGAGATCTATAGGTCGAAAGGATTTCTTGTTATGTTAAATAGTTGATGCTTGTGTGATTAGTCATCCACTTGTATTCATACTTTGTTTATGTGCTTATAATCTATCCTTGTTTTTAGTCATTTTCATGATTCATAGCCTAAACTAAACACTCCTTTAAATCATTGTTAGAAGCTTAAATCTTTAGAACTTGTGACACTCTAGAGATAATTAATTTTACTTGTTAACAACAACAATGTGGAACAACCTAGACTTATCGTAGACAATACTATAAACAAAAGGGTATACTTGCCCGTGTTATGTTCTTAGACCCTTGTTTGGTTAAATCTAGTTATATGAATTTAAGACTTTCAAAACACATATCATGTCCATATGCCCCATTAGGAGCCCTAAAATTCTGATTTTCTTGTTTGTAAGTATCCACCTTGTTCAAAAAGTTCTTTTTATGTTATATATCTTTAATAAGCTTAGTTATAATCTAAATAAGCTATTTCAAAAATTTTTGGTTCATATAATGATTTAAAATGGAAGATATAAGCTAAAGATGTAATAAAACCATAATTTTGTAAATTACATGAAATAATGAGTTAAAATCCATTTAAAAAGCTATAGATCTGTAAAACTAATGTTTTTATGATTAGAAATGTTTTTATAAACTTTGTTTTAAGTTCCTAGATGATTTGGTACAAATTTGAGGTTGTTATGTAATTTTAAGCAAGTATAGGGACTAAACTGTCATTTTTGAAACTATAAACATTTTGGGCCAAAAGTATCATTTTACTAAAGTTAAAACTATAAGTATTGATATTTTAAATTATGAAACCTTGAGGTTAATATTAGAAGGTTGATATTGTAAATACTTAAAATATATAATTAAAGGGTTAAAAGTGTAATTAAGCTGAACTTATAATAAATGGGTAATTTTGCCAACTTTAAAACTAAAGAATATAAAGTACATATTATACTATACTTATCATTTTAAGAAAGTAATAAACGTGATCATGTTAGTAGGGAACTTTGTACAAAGATGTTCCATCTCGATATTACATTCTTACTGAGTGGCTAGGTTTATGATTTAAAGTGCCCTCGCTCCTCAAACGTTTATAGAGTGGCTTCTGAGTATGATGGCCCGAACAATGATGGTATAATTACATTAATTTAAATAAAAGAATACATAATTTATACTTAAAAGTATTGAACTCTAGATCAAAGACTTGATACTATACAAAATGTGTTAATACAGGTTTGTATGAGACCAAGTTGTTGTTTGTGAGACCAAGTTGTTGTTTGTGAATGAAATATATCTTATACAGCTCATACTCTATGGATATAAGGTGAGTTCATAGCCTCACTAGGCCTGATTATTAAATGATTTAAAACCTGTGAGGGGGATATATGTTAAATTGGAATACAAGTATTTTCGATATGCTTCCCATATATGTTGATTGACACTATGTTTATTTCTGCGTAAAAGGTCCCTTCTTAATTACTAACCGCTAATAATTTCATGGAAAATGTGTGCTAATATTATAGATAGTACTATTTGAGGACTGCTATCCTCTGTCTGGGCAAGTCGCACTTGCTAGAGCCTTAGTGGCCAAACAGGCACACTATATTTTTCAAAACCAGGTTAGTTTGGCAGACTCCTTCATAAGGGCAAATTGTTGGTTTCTGATATGTCTAGTGATATGAGTGAAATCTCATATCAATAAGTCAAAAAATCACCCTAAAACACATGACAAATACCTAACTTTTATACAATAAAGCAGTATTATGTGGTATGTTTTGTGTTTGTGCTTGTTTAGGTAACAAGGATGCAAATTTGAAGCAAACAAGTGAAATCAAGCCAAAAGATGAAGAAAAGACAAGAGAAGGATCAATATTGACAAGCCATGAGAAGACAAAGGACCTATCTTGACAACATTCAAAATATGAAGGACTAAAGTACAATTTTGGAAAAGTCAAGATCATAGTCAAATCTGGTCAACATTCAAGTCAAAAAGTCAAAGGAGGCTTTATGAACAAGTTTGAAGTTTAAAGGATCAAAATTGCCAAAGAAACAAAGTTTGGAGCTCAATTATACAATCTGCTAACTACAAGGACTAAACTTGACAATTTTACACTAAGTTTTGGCTTAATCCGAGTTCACATGTAAAGAACCAATGAGAATGAGGGAAAAATGGCACACGGATTGCCAAATACCCCCACTAGCAGCCGCCAACTATTAATGAACGAATCTTCAAACAGTAACTTCCACTTAGCAAATTCAACCAATGGGAACTTGACATGCAATGTTTATATTATCCAAAGTGGATAATGATCCGTGTAAAATGCTGAGAGCCAATAAAACTCTTCCACGTTGCATCTTCAAAGTATAACGAGCCCAAGATCGTGAATCTGCTACACTTCATATCAAGCAAAGTTATCAACATGAAAAGTGTTTCATTTCAAGAGACAAATTCATTCATAACATCCAATTAAGCTGAAATTTATAAAATCAAAAACTCCCAAATGTGTTCTTGTGCTAGATTTTGCAATTAAGAGATTGAAGACACATGGAGCTCAATGATTGGCTACAACACGTTATCATCCCCAACGAACCTTCATCCTCACTTTATAAATAGGACATAGATAGCTCATTTGTGCTTGTAGCTTATAGGTGTGAAAAACACACACTTAATTCTTTTCTCTCATTTCTAGTTCTTCAATTCAGTTAGTAACTACTCTTAGGTGCTTGACAACCACCTAAGAGTCAGTTAGTTAGTTAGCAACAACTTGTAACCGAATTTCCTTCCATTAATGAAATAAAAACATTCAGTTCACTCAATTCTCATTCTCCTACCTTCATTACTTTGACCCTGTTGATACTGTGTTGTTCTATTGATCTTCCATGATCAATGGAAGTTGTTTGATGCTTTGAAGACTAGTAGCTGTTCAGTATTCCGTTTGCAGATCATTTCCAGTCCTTTGAAGCATTTGTAGCAGGGTGATGATTGTAGCAGGTTTTGGTGATGATATGATAATGATTAGTGGATGATTAATGGTGGTTTAGTGGTTTTTAGAAGGCTCAACGCCTCTCTACTCCTTCAGTGGTGGCCTATAGCTAAAAAGTACTTAATCTCTTGTTTTTGTTCCCCTAAAATGTCTCTTCATGGTCAATACTTAGAATAAGCTTTACCTGCTGAACTGATTGTGTGAATAGCTAACTTGTAGCTTGATTGTGTTAGTTTGATAGTTTACTTGTAGATATACAACCTTTAATTCAGTTTCACTTAGTTAAAATTAGCATTTTTGTCAGTCATTGATCATTAGTAGTCACTTTGAGTTTTAACCAGTAAACCAGCTTGATTTTGCTCTTAAACCATTTCAATTCATCACTTTAACAAGTCCTAATAAGTGCCTATATCTGTTTTAGCCTTATATATAAAAAAGTCTTTGAAAAGTTCCTTATCAGATTTTGGAAGTAGTGTTTGGATCAAGACATCATTGGTGATTCAGTTGTAAAATATTGTTGTTTAGTGTTCACTCACACTAAGTCAGTTAGTGTGAGTGTATTGGTCAAGTTTTAAGGTTAAATTGGTTTTCAAAAAGGCAATTGGTCTTAAAAAACTTTGGGTCAAGATTTCTGAAAGTTCATCAGTGAAAAATTGTCTACTTTAATTCTTTAGCATTTCTTTATTACTGGATAATTTTGGCTAAAATTTGTTCACATTTGTAGTTAGACATATAGACTATCAGACTTTAATAGGAAATTCTATAGTATCAAGTATTGAGAGAGTTCTTAGTTTATTAACCAGCTTATTAGCAAATTGCATTCCCTGTGATAAGTCTCATACTGTTTTGTTAGATCTCAAATTCTACTTCATAAATTCATGGATTTACTTTCACAAATCAACTTGCAAACATGTGTTGAGTAATTCTTGAGATTTTGAGCTTTTTGAGTTTTTGGTCAAACTTTGGTCAAATAAGCTGTTTTTGGCTTATTAAAGATTCTAGCATATTCAGTTGACCATTTTCAAATCTAAAAGACATTCCAAGCTTTGTGATAGTTGATTAATTAGTTTTAGCATTAAAATCGTTTTGTGGATGATTGGATTTCAAATGAGCTTATTGTTGGCTTATTGAGATAAGCTAAATGGGGATTTAAAAGCTTTTAATCAAAATGCTTTTGCAAGTCTAGCTTATTTTCCATTTTAAGCAGTTTGAAAAAGATTAGAGTGAATTTGGTTCAGTAATAAGCTCAAACGAGCTTATTGTTACTAGCTAGCCCGTTTTTGGAAAAGTTCTAGTTTTAATTGCATAATGGTCCTTGGTTTTTGTTAATCTTTGTAATTAGCTTTTAAACTTCCTACTTTTTAGGTTTTGCAAAAGTTGGTGCCTGGATTTCTATTAGTTACAATTTCAGTTAGACAGTTTTGAATTTGTAAACTTTGTTAACAAGTTTGTTACAATTCACATAATTGGTCCCTCTTGTTTTTGAATTTACACTTGTAGTCCCTATACTTTCATTTAGTTTACATTTCAAGCACTTTTAGTTTTATGCATTAGAAACTTGTACTTTGTGAATAGTAATTGGTACTTGCACTTTGTTTTACGGATATGTAGCTTTAATATTTTCAATTTTCTACGTGTTTGATCTAATTAGACCTAGAATCCAAATAACCTTTAACAACCAAAAACAATTTAAAGCTTGATATTAGTAGGCCTTTCAATTTGTCTTGAGTCGAGAATAAATGAACTTGCAAATACTCAATATTAAATGGCACCGCTGCCGGTTCATGATATTACGAGAGACTATTGATTGACGGTTTCGATTGGATTTTGGGATCAGTTCCCCGAGTAGACGTTTTTTACGTATCGTAAATCCAAAAGATAAAAAAAATCAAAAATATAAAAATATAAAAACTAAAAAAATAACAAAATCAATTCTTTTCCTAAAGAATTGAACTAAAAAAATAAAAATTCAAAAAGCAATCTTTTTCCTAAGAGATTGCAACCAAAAATATATATTATTGGTTTTCATCGATTTTTCAGTACATATAGTATTTTCTTTAAAAACCCAATAAATACAAAAATATTTTTCGTATATTATTATATGTAGATACGTATACGTATACGAACACTCAATACACATACTTCTATAAGTATTGCTTTTGCAATACACCGTGTTCGGGAGCGTTCCGGTCCTTGACACGTGTATCGATCAAATTTAATTAAAGCAAGAATAGATAAATACTTCCAATACGCAAGAATTCGAAGAATACAAACTACAAAGTGAATAGAAAGGCGACTTGCTATAAAATGCCGTCTAAGGGTTAATAGGTACTTAGGTGCTTCGCGCCACCTAACCCCCCGTTCACTAGTGAGTATTCTAAGAAGGAAAACTTGATTGGGGGTCTTGCACCCAAGTATTACTTACATATACTATACTTTCTTGTGGATATTACTTATTAAACCTCGGTAAGGATAATCCCTTCTTTTCCAAAGTCGAACGAGAGCTTCTCTCTCACTCCTTGATTTGAGTTACATGCTCACCCACGGGCGTGCACAAATACCTTTTGGTGTATAACCCCTTTCTACCAAAAGGAAGAAAAAGAGAAAGAGTAAAAACAACACCGTCCATCAAGCCGATCCCAAGAATCGTGCTTTGAACAACACACAAGAAGCCATGGCCACCGTTGACAATCGACATTTGATGGAGCACCTCCAATCAAATGTGCAAGGATATGCCGATGCTATTGTTATAACTGAGATACCCGCAAACACCTTTAAGCTTAAGACATCTATGATTACATTGGTTTCAAACACACCATTTTTTGGGAGACCTAGTGATGATCCACATGATCATATCAAGAAGTTTCTATCTCTTTGCAATACCCTTAAGTACAATGGAGTTCCCCATGATGCCATTAAGTTGATCCTAGTTCCATTCTCATTAGAGGGAAATGCTAAGTATTGGTTAGATAAGCAACCACCAAAGAGCATTCTTACTTGGGATGACTTTACTAAGAAGTTTTTGAACAAGTTCTTTCCCCCATCTAAGACCACGACTTTGAGAAACCTAATTATTGGATTTCAACAAAAACCTAGCCAAACATTTAGTGATGCTTGGGAAGAGTATAAGGAGTTATTGAAAAAATACCCCAATCATGGATTCAATGAAGTTCACCAAATCAATACTTTCTACAATGGATTAAGACCACATCATCAAGATTCCCTCAACTCCTCCACGGGTGGGAACATTCTTTCCAAATCCATTCAAGAGGCATAGGACATTATTGAGACTAAATCCATGGTGCAAACAAACACACAAATTGATTAGAAAGTCCATGTTATTCAAGAGGGTGTTTCTAAATCATTTGATAGTCAACTCCTTTCACAAATGCAAGAATGGACCCAAGCCTAAAAGGCACAACATGCAATAATGCAAGATACCCAAAAGATGCAACAAACAATGATGCAAGACTTTATGAAAGTTTCTTTGGGTAATAATTCCACCAATGATGTGAATGCCATTGCTATTTCATGTGAGACTTATGGAGGTCCTCATTCTTACCTACCATGTGACAAGGTTCAAAATTACCAAGTTGAGTGTTATGCTTACAAGATGAACATACAGAGCACTTCAAACCTAACATCAACCCAAACAATATGTCTTACAAATCAAACAACTATCTTGCTCCACCCGGCTTTCCACCCCATCCACCCACCCAAAATCAACCCAACCCTCCTCAATTTCTACAAAGAAATCAAGGGCCTACGCCAAGCTACCAAGGAAACAACTATAGAGCACCCAACAACTTTCAACATCAAGGAAATAACTTTCATACAAACAATCAAGGATTTAACCAACCATCTCCACCCTTTCAAAATCAAGGATACCATCAAGTTCAAAATCAAGGATATGGGCAAAATGATACCTTTGAGCTACTTGAATGAAGATTTCGTGAAAGTGAAAAGAGAACACAAGATGAAATGAGAGCCATGAATGAGGAGACTACTAAGAGGATTTTGATGATGCTTAATCAAAGGCCACAAGGGGATCTACCTTCAAACACACAAACAAATCCAAGGGCTAATGTCAATGCTATCACAACAAGAAGTGGAAAGACAACTAATGATCCTTCACCTCCTACACCTCCTATGGTTAAGCCTACTATGGTTCCATCTTGTGATAAGCCTTCAACATCAAACTCACCACCTTCAAGCTCTACAACCTCAACACCTACACCTTCTCATCCTTCACCTATTTCTCCTTTACCTTCCACACTATCAATGAAGAAACCAACAAAGAGAAACCTTCCACCACAACAACTACTCAACCTACACCAAAACCAAGCCTTCCTTACCCATCAAGATTGAGAAAGGAGAAACTTAAAAATAAGGATGATATTCAAGTCTCAAACTTTTTGAGGATGTTCAAGCAACTTAACATAAACATATCCTTTGTGTAAGCTCTTGCATATATGCCAAAGTTTGCTAAAATGTTCAAAGATCTCCTCTCTAACAAGGAAAAATTGGTGGATTTGCCTAACACATCACTCAATGAGAATTGCTCCGCCGTGTTGCTCAAAACCTTACCTACAAAACTTAGAGATCCAGGGTGGTTTTTGATCCCTTGTAATTTTCTTGGGGTGGAAGATTGCATGGCACTAGCGGATCTAGGGGCAAGCATTAATCTCATGCCTTTATCGGTTTGGCAAAAACTCTCTCTTCCCGAGCTCACTCCTACTAGGATGACCCTTGAGTTAGCCAGTCGTACCATAGCTTATCCGGTAGGCATTATAGAGGATGTGTTTGTAGGGTTTGATAAGTTTACCTTTCCCACGGATTTTGTAGTGGTTGATTATGATATGGACCCGAGAGTTCCTCTTATAGTTGGTAGACCATTTTTGAGGACGGGTCGTACTCTTATAGATGTGGCGGAGGGAGAACTAATTATGAGAGTTGAGGATGAGAAAGTGGTGTTTAAGCTAGGAAAAGTGACTAAGAAGTCTCAAGGTTGTGAAACAATTAACATAGTGTATGTTCTTGATGAGGTGTGTGATGAGCATTTTCATGAAGCTTGTAAGAATGATAGTGAAGACATGCCTCATGTAGAGAACGTTTCCTCAATTACTCCTTCCTTAACGCCATTTGGAGAGAGTGATTTCCTCTTGGAGGAATTTGAGTCCAACTTCCTTGGTAATGATGATTCTACCATTAATTAGGAAGAAGACATTCTCACTATCCAAAAGTTGCTCAATGAGGATCCCATTCCTTCACCTATCCCACAAGAAGTTACCATAGATGATCCATCCATAGTGAAACCTTCCATTGAGAGTCCACCTTCCCTTGAACATAAGGATCTTCCATCCCACCTTGAATATCATTTCTTAGAGGGGAAAGACCAATTACCCGTGATTATTGCAAAAAGACTTGAAAGATGATGAGAAGGAAAAACTTGTAGAAGCCCTTAAGAAACATAAGAAAGCCATAGCATGGAAAATATCTAACATAAGGGGAATTGATCCAAATTTTTGTAAACACAAAATCCTTATGGAGGATGATTACAAACCCGCCATTCAAAGCCAAAGAAGGGTTAACCCTAAAATCCATGATTTCATTAAGAAGGAAGTTATCAAACTCCTTGATGCGGGCATGATTTACCCCATTTCCGACTCTGCATGGGTTAGCCCGGTACATTGTGTTCCTAAAAGGGTGGAATCACCGTAGTGCCTAATGAGAAAAATGAGCTTATTCCTACTAGACTTGTCACGGGTTGGATAGTTTGTATTGATTATAGGAAGCTCAATGATGCTACTAGGAAAAATCATTTCCCGTTGCCTTTTATGGACTAAATGCTTGAACGCTTAGCGGGAAATGAGTAACATTGCTTTTTAGATGCATTCTCAGGTTATTTTCAAATACCCATGGATCCAAAGGATCAAGAAAAGACCACATTCACTTGTCCCTATGGTACATTTGCTTACAAGAGAATTCCTTTTGGCTTATGTAATGCACCAGGGACATTTCAGAGGTGTATGATGGCAATCTTTCATGACATGATTGAGCATACTATGGAAGTTTTCATGGATGATTTCTCGGTTTTTGTAGATCCATTCACTTCTTGTCTCTCCCATTTGGAATGTATGCTTAAGAGGTGTGAAGAAACACGTCTTGTTCTTAATTGGGAGAAGTGCCATTTCATGGTCAAAGAGGGGATAGTCTTGGGAAATAAGATATCCAATAAGGGTTTGAAAGTGGATCGTGCTAAAATTGATGTTATTGCTAAGCTTCTCCCACCTACCACGGTGAAAGGATTTAGGAGTTTTTGGGTCATGCGAGATTCTATAGGCATTTTATACAAGATTTCTCTAAGATTGCAAGACCGATGACCCACATCTTGGAAAAAGAAGCTCCTTTCATTTTCACCCAAGAGTGTTTAGACTCTTTTGAGATACTTAAGGAAAAGTTGACTAAGGCTCCCGTTTTGGTTTCTCCAAATTGGGATTTGCCTTTTGTGCTCATGTGTGACGCTAGTGATTATGCCGTGGGGGCCGTGTTAGGACAAAGAGTGAATAAGCATTTTCAACCTATACACTATGCTAGT
Organism: Glebionis coronaria; assembly: GCA_025667525.1. Classification (NCBI taxonomy): domain Eukaryota; kingdom Viridiplantae; phylum Streptophyta; class Magnoliopsida; order Asterales; family Asteraceae; genus Glebionis; species Glebionis coronaria. The sequence continues at coordinate 355,968,470 of CM046876.1, forward strand.
AAAACCATGACGGGTGCTCAACTTCACTATACCACCACAGAAAAAGTGTTGCTTACTATAGTCTATGCCTTTGAGAAATTTAGACCCTATCTTGTGCTCTCCAAGACCATAGTGTATACGGATCATTCTGCTCTCAAGTACCTCATGACAAAGCAAGATGCTAAGCCTAGAATTTTGAGATGTGTTTTGTTGCTACAAGAGTTTTCCATTGAGATTCATAATAAGAAAGGAGCCGAGAATAGCGGCAGATCACTTGAGTAGACTTGAGCATCCTTTTCAAGGTGAATTGCCTCATAAGGAAATTAATAAATCCTTTCCATTAGAGGAGCTCATGTCTATCTCTTCACAAGAGGATTCCACCCCTTAGTTTGCGGATATTGCAAACTATCTTATGGGGAATGTGCTAATAGAGGGTCTCACTTCACAACAAAAGAAGAAATTTCTTAAGGAAGTCAAATACTACTTTTGGAATGACCCTTACCTCTTTAGGCAATGTGCAGACCAAATCATTAGATGGTGTGTAGATGGCCCCGAGGCATTTAAAATCTTAGAAGCTTGTCATAAGGGACCCATGGGTGGTCATTTTGGGCCTAACTACACCGTCAAGAAAGTCTTTGATTCGGGTTACTATTGGCCTTCCATATACAAAGATGCCCAAGAGATGGTGAAATTTTGTGATGTATGTCAAAGGCAAGGAAAAATTAATCAATGAGATGAGATGCCACAAAACTTCATACAAGAGTGTGAGATTTTTGCTGTATGGGGAATAGATTTCATGGGACCTTTTCCATCATCTAAGGGAAATAAGTACATACTTGTAGCCGTGGACTATGTTTCAAAGTGGGTTGAGGCCAAGGCCTTGCCTACTAATGATGCTCGAGTTGTAGTGAAATTTTTGAAGCCACTATTTGCTAGATTTGGTGTACCTCGGGCTATCATAAGTGATCGTGGGACTCATTTTTGTAATGATCAATTTACAAGAGTTATGAACAAGTATGGTGTTAACCATAGACTTTCTACCGCATATCACCCTCAAACCAATGGGCAAACCGAGGTCACAAATTGTGGTTTAAAGAGAATTTTGGAAAGAACGATGGGAGAGCATCGAGCTTTTTGGTCGGAAAAGCTTGATGATGCTTTGTGGGCTTTTAGGACGGCTTTTAAGACACCAATTGGTTGTACTCCATATAGGCTTGTTTATGGAAAAGAATGCCACCTCCCATTCGAGTTAGAGCATAAGGCTTCATGGGCTCTCAAGTGGGTAAACTTTGATTTAAACAAAGCCGGTTCCCATAGAAAGGACCAACTCAATGAAATGGATGAATTGAGAGCCAATGCTTATGAGAACTCATTGCTTTACAAGGAAAAGACTAAGAAATTACATGATGCTAAGATCAAAACCATGAGTTCAAAGTTGGAGAGCCGGTTCTTCTCTTTAACTCAAGGATGAAACTCTTTGCGGGCAAGCTTAAGTCAAGATGGTCCGGTCCATTCACTATTACTCAAGTGTTTCCATATGGAACTATTGAGTTGTCACAACCCAATGGCACAAATTTCAAAGTGAATGATCACCGTGTTAAGCACTATTTTAGGGAGGAAATTTCTGTGGAAATGGTCCAAGAGATCCCCATTTTCCCCATGAATCAATTCATTGTGGGAAGAGTCGAGCTAGAGACTCCATAAATCAAGCTGGAATAACTAGGTTTAGAGTTTTTAGATTTAGAGTGTGGTAGGATAGAAATAAGAGTATAGAGTTAAGGATAAGTGTAGGGGGATACCTTCCTTTTGTTTTCATGTTGTTTGTAGGGTTGCTCTCTCTCATCACGTACATTGGAGCTTATGGAGGAGGCCCTTGTATCCAGTTCACTTCGTTACTGTTGTGATTTTTCATAACCACATTGTGCTTAAAAATGAATTCACTATAGTTGATCTTTCCTTAGCTTGAGTTAAGCAAAGTACGCAATGTCATAAGTGTAGGGGAGTTTACTCCAATACTCTTAAACATTGAGGACAATGTTTATCTTAAGTGTAGGGGGTCTTCTATCAAAGTGACCTTACCTAGACTTTGTCATTGACCTTCATGATAACTTGGAAATTAATTTTTCAAACATTTTTCAAATTATTGATCTACTTTGGCCACCAAAAATATGCATTCTTAATATTTGCATCAAATCATTTTTCATTTGCATAACACATTTACATTGTATATATTTCTTCTTTTGTCTTTCATAAAAAATATATGAAAAGGAGAAAATATAATAAAGGACATGGTTTAACGAGTTTAGACTTCTTTGACATATTAGGCCCGCCATGGATACTTTGACTCAACCCGAGTTTGCTTATGTAAGCATTCTCTAGATAGTACCCTTAACCATGTAGACCTTTATTGGTTTATTAGGCTAAGCATCCACTAGTCTCATTATTTAAGATTTTAAACTATGGAGAACAAGAGATGATAGAGTTTGAAATAAGTGTAACGGGCTATATAAACATCATATTCACTAAATGTGGCTTTTATATCCCCTTTCGTAACCTTTACTTTCTTGTCAACGCATGTATATATGTTAATAAATAATCAAGAACGATTTTAATTGGTTTGTAGTCTCTTAGGCATTTTTGACTAATCATTCGTGGTTAGTATAAGTATGTCTTGAGATTCTAAGTTAGAACGTTTTATGTGTACTAGACTTATGTCATGCTTAATACTTAGCGGGTGTTTATCCGTTTACTCTTTTCAACTTTCTTTGTGAGGAATAAAGAAAAATAAGAGTGGCTTATGAAAAAAAATGAGTGGCTAGAAAAAAAAGAAAAAAAGAAAAAGAAAGAAAAAATAATTATACAAGACTCCAAGAGGGGCAGTGAAGTGTTAATTATAGTAGCTATTTAATTCTAATATTACTCTCACAAGGGTTGCGGGGATTTGATAGTTTCTCCAATCCAATATTACCTTGACGAGTTACGGGATTGAAGATCCAAGGTCTCAAAAAGGCGGAGGATATAAATTATTGCGTGAGTTTTATTTTTCTTTCCTTAGCGAGTGTGTAGCTACATATTAATGCATGACATAAGGATCTTACACATAAGGCGAATGACTTATTATTCTTGAGTCGGACTTATATTAGTCGTGGGTGGTTTTTTGAGTAATGGATGAGAGGATTACTTAGAATTAAAACCGTGCTTCCTTATTTTGAGATTTTACATTTCTTATATTTCACGCTTTAAATAATGACAAATTTGCTTTCAAGCAATTTACTCAAATAATAACCGGTCTTAGAGGCAAAATAAGTGGGGGTATGAGAGTAACACACTTAATCTATATGAATAAGTTGACGCACTTTCACTTGTGGATAACAATGATCTTGTTTTTAAACTTGGTATGGGGAAAGTGAAACTTGAGGGTGATAAGTGTTCATGTTACCAAAAGCCCTAATCTAAGTCATTGATTTCTTTATGAGTTATTTCCATCAAAACCATTTCAAGAAAATCCAAAAATATATAATTAGAATTGCTTTCCCTTGCATTGCATGGTATACAATCAAAATCATGCATCATGTAGTATAGAGTAGTGTAAAAGCATTTCATATTGGTCAAGGTGGGATAATAATGAGAAGAGTGTAAATTGGTGCTATAAAATATGACATTGCATGAGGTCATTAATAGGTGTGAAAACACCCATCCTTTTACCACTTAGTTACAATAATAACCAAGCCAAAACGTGTATTTTGTGTCTAAATGTCGGAATTATGCGTGGTTTGTGTTTTTGTTGTGATTTAGGACGAAAATGTGAAAAGGGGAGAAAACACGGGCATTCACGGGCTTTTATCGAAGAAAAAGACAAAAGATGAAGTCAAGAAATCAAGAGTGCAAAAAGAACGGAAGTCCAAGACCAATTCTGAAGATTTATCGAAGAAAAAGTCAAAAGACGGAAGTTTACTAAAAGCCGAAGAACTCAAGTCTTATTTATGAAGAAATTTCATGACGAGTTTAAAGAAATCCCGAGACAAAGTCATTAAAGTCGAAGAACTAAGAAGATTAAGGACTTAATGATGCAATTAAAGAAAGAAGAAAGAGAGGAGGAAGCTTCCTCTAAGCACCTCCCTAATCCCCTATATATAGTTTTCATTTCATTACATTTGTTTTTGTTGGCTAGTTTGACAAACTATGCTCTTCCATTTTAATTACTTGCACCTTAACTACTTGCACCTTTAATTACCTTGTCATGTACCTTTAATTCCTTTAAATTCAAGTAAGTTTCTTTTTATGTTATTGAATCTTTATCTTTATTGTTAATCTCTCATCTACCTTTCTTGTTTGATCTTAATGTTAATCTTTATGTTTATGTTCTCTTATTTTTATGGTTTTCAATGAAGTGGGTTTTGATTGATTTGGTTAAATTTGTTAGTTTTGGTGATTTGTTTTGATTGATTATTGTTAGTTGATGTTTAGTGGTTATTTTGGTTTAATCTTTTGGTTTGATTTGGTTAGTTTTGATTGAATTCATCCTCTTCTCCTTCCTTGTTCTTCGCTACTGTTTATGTGCCCAGATTGTTCCGAACCAAGCATTTCTTTCTTTTATTCCGAACCAACATTTACTTTCACTTTATTCCGGATCAGTCCTTTATTCCGGATCAGTGGAACTCATTCGGAACATTCCGAATCAAATCTTTTATTCCGAACAGTTTATTATTCCGGATCAAGGAAATGTTCCGAATGAGCTTTCTAGTTTAATTATTCCGAATCAGTGTTTTTGTTCCGAATCAGTGAATGTTCCGGATGAAGCATTTTGTTTCATTTATTCCGGATGAAGTTTTTCTTGTTTATTCCGAATCGGCATTTATTCCGGATAAAGGATTATTCCGGATGAAGGATTATTCCGGATGAAGCCTTTGATTCCGAATAAAGGATTATTCCGAATGAAGCAATTTATTCTGAATGAAGCCTATTATTCCGAATAAAGGATTATTCCGGATGTAGACTATTATTCCGAATGAAAGACTTTATTCCGGATGAATGTGTTTTTCCGAATGAGCACTTTTTTTTATTTTTGTAATTTCAGTTTTAGTTTATTTTAAGTTTATGAATTTTAAACTTTATTTTTCCCGCCTCTTACTTAGTCGCACTTTTAATTTACTTGCATTTAATTTTAGTTTACCTTATTTACTTTTAAGTTTGCCTTTTTATTTCTCGTCACGTTTTTAATTTCTCGTCATTAATTTCCCGTCAAGTTTTTATCTTTCAGTATTTCTTTTTACCGTCTTTATTTTGTTTCTAATGTTTCAAGTCTTTGTTTTTAATTAGTGTAGACTACGATAACCATTCTATTTATTTTCCACCAAGAACAACTGAGTCGCACTTTGAACCGGAAATCAATTCGAGAAGATATCAAGAACTTAATTGAACCCATACAAAATCTCTTGTATCAAATGGCGCTGCTGCCGGCTCTTTTCGTGAAGATTAACGGTTTTTTGTGAGAGACGCGTTGGGTTTTGGGATCCGTTCACTCGTGAACGTTATTTTTCGTGTCAAAAATTTTCAAAAAAATCCCAAAAACATTTGAAAAATCATAAAAAGCATTTCTTTTTCAAAGTTTTGCACAAAAAATATTCTTCTTGCTTATCTATTTTTCTTTATGGATTCTTATGTCCATTGCGTCGGGTGTTGGAGACGACTATATGGAGGCGCATCATGTCAATGATGTTCATGCGAGCAATGCGGAAGAGACCTTCCTCCCATTTCTATCGATTCACAATTTGGATTTTGTCCATCGTGTAACTCGACTAATTCGTCCTTTTCTAATCCACCTCCTAGTCCCCCTTGCATTTATTGTGGAAGCGATTCTCATTGGCATGTTTCGTATCCAATTCGACACCCGCCTCATGGCGAACAAGAACTGGGTTACAATTATGACAATGGTAATAGCTATCTACAAGAAGCACCGGGTTTTTCTCCATACCCATGTTGCCAAAATTGTGAGGGCCCTCACGATACTTCTTATTGTCAGCCAATAAACTATTATGAGCCAGATCCGTGTCCTCATTTTTCTTCACCGATGGATTATTATGAACCAAATCCGTGTTATAATTCTTCTCAACGGATGACTTACTATAAGCCACATCCGTGCTATAATTCTAGTTTTCATAACAGTGAGCCCCCACACCCCAACCTTAATCATCAATCCTCTCAGAGAATTCGTATTGCCCAACAACTCACTACTATGAATGAAGAAAGACAAGACATTCTTTGGAAACTTCATGACGGCTTAATTAAACTGACCGAGGCATTGAAGGAACAAAAGCGACAGCAACAAGAGCGACAACAACAAGAGCAAGTATCTAATCTTAGTGATTATACCCCTCCTCTTGTGCGTCAATACTATTATGATGATGATGACGACGATGATGTCTACGCTCTCGACCCATCTTCTGAAGTTGCTACTCCTACTCTCGATATTCCTAATACGTCTAAGGCTGATGATTCATTGAGTCAGATTAGTGATTTTGGTCTCGACAAATTCTTTGATGATGCGGTTTGTGACATGCCTACTGCTATGGAGCCTGAGGATGACGTTGCTCTTACGGAAGAGGTCGATCCTAATGATGACGATTTTTCTCCATGCTATGAGAATTTCACTTTTGAAATCTCTCAATCTCTACCGGGAGATGCGGGCGATGACGATTTATTCTCTCCGGCTTACGAGAAGTTCACCGATGAACTTGCTCTTGAAGATGAGGTGGAAGACGTGATTCTCCGCGACAGATTACGGAAAGTGCATCTTCTTATTGCTCAAATCGAAGAGTTGACTTCTCCTCCTCTTTCCGAGTCTTTACCTCCATCTATTCCTCCCGTTGAAGATAATGACCCATTGCTTGAAGAAATCAACATTCACTCAATACCTCCGGGTATTGATAATGATGACACGGAGGGGGATATTATTTTTGATAATTTGCTGCAGGAAGGTATTGTCCCAAGTCCCCCTCCCGAGCACCTTTCATCCTCCCCTTTAGCCACTATTATGGAGGATGAGTGCTTTAACCCGGGAGGTGACATTCACTATTTCATGATTGATAACATTACGGCTTTGCCGAGTGCTCAACATCCATTGTCTTTGAGGGATGACAATGTGCTTACTTTACCCACCTCACCTCCCGTGGATCTCGATTTCACATACTTTTCGTATGTTGAAAGAACCTTTCTCCCATTCAAGACTTATCCCCCCGCCTCTCCTTTGTTGATGTCAACCGGGAACGAGGACAAGGTCTTTGATCCCGATATTACATTCGAGGCTTCCTCATGGACCATTTAATTCGGGGACGAGTCAGGCTCGTGACTCGGTTAATATAAACAAGCGCTTTTTGGGAGGCAACCCAATTATCTATCTATCTTTACCTGTTTTCACCATAAGTGTAGGGGAGCCCCGTTGGTGTTTCTTGTTTTCTTTCTTATCATCTGCAGGGATTAGAGCTTCAAAGACACACTATTGATGACTTTTGACGACCCGTGATTCCGTGTTCCTGTCTTCCCGGTTCTATCCTAAACTCGTTTGATTCTCTATTTTATATTCTTCAATAGTAAAATAGGAATCTCTTTAGTTGTCTCTTCCTTAGCGAGATTTAAACAACGTGCACAATGTCCTAAGTGTAGGGGAGCTTACTCCCACATGCTTAAACATTGAGGACAATGTTTATATTAAGTGTAGGGGGGACTTCTATCGAAGTTAAGTGGTCTTTTCCTTGTATTTATCTTCATTTTAACCGGAAAATCAATTTTTCGACTTTTTTCAAATTTTTTGATCTATTTTGGCCTATTAGTTTTCCCTTTATATAGTTATTTTCTTTCTTTGATAGAATAACTTTTAATAAAGTGGTTTTAATTTTCAAACGTTGTGAATCTTTTGACTCAACCCGAGTTTACTTATCTAAGTTTACTCTAGCTAGTATCCTTAACGTGTTTAAGTCAAGTTTTGCTAGGCTTTTATATAGGGAGCTATAAAACGCGAAAGTCTTAACTCTCACGGGTTAAGAACAAGAACTTTTCGCAAGTTCCTATAATTGATCCTAGAGAGTTGTTTATCAAGGGAACTTTAAAATGCGATTTCTAATCTTGAAAAAGTCTAAGAGTTTGCAAGATCCTATAGACCCAAAACTTTGATTTAATAGGCTAAGCATCCACGAGTCTCATTCCTTGAGATTTTAAATTGTGGAGAACGAGAGATGATAGAGTCAATTATAAGTTTGGTATTCTTTCGTGAATTTATGTGAGCTAATTATGAGCCTATTCTCCCATCGCCTGTAATAAATTTATCTGCAATAAATAAGGTTGTACGATTTAAAAAGTTACTTAGCTTCTTGCACAAGATCGTTTAAAAGTTGCTCGGTATGGATTAGAGTTCATAGCCAAGGCATAACTTATTGAAGCGGGATGCGAAGATTGGCGAGTACGAAAAGGCCCTAACAAGGCATGAGGGCTACATTTTGTTGCTAAAGATCCAAAAGTGATGTGAAGAATCATTTATCAAAAATCAATATGAAGGATCAAGACACACGACGAAAAGCAAATACTCCCCAAAAGATCATGGAGAAGTCTATCCAAAAAGGCCCTAACAAGGTATGAGGATAAATAGATCCAAGTCCAAAAAGGAGGCGGATCGTTGTATATCAAAGTCCCAAATAAAGATTGGAGAAAAATGAAGAATTCGTGGTCCAAGTATGAAGAATCTCTCAAAATTTCAAGTGAAGAAATTCCTATTATGAAGAGAAGACCATTATTTCATGAACGTCTCTCAAGATTTGAAATATGAAGTCGCTACCAAATATCGGTCCAAGAAAGGTCTCAAATCGCGAAGCGAGTTATGCCAAGATATGAACTTTATGAGGTCCCGAGAAGCAGTTTTAAAAGATTTTATCCTTTAGCTAACTATTGATTAAATCGTCCCACTTTATTTTCAGCCTTAATAACTATCGAAATAAGTCAACAATGCATCCTCGTGATCATTCAAGACAACAATAAAATATAAGAGATACACCTAGGAATAAGGGAGTCTAAGTGAATAATTGGCCCACATGAGTTTGTGTTAGTTTGCTAACTTATAATAACATTGATCTCGTTTTTAAGCATGGTTTGGAGAAAGTGAAAACTTGAGGATGATGATCATTCATGACATTTTCAAAACCCTAAGGTATGTTTTTGATTTCTTTACTTGTTTTGTTATTTTCTATCTCTTTAATAAAGGCCAATGTGGATTGATTATGATGGAAAATGTAAAACGTGCTTTGTAACTAATGCATTGCATGAGGACATTGCAATGGTCAAGTGTAGGGGATTTGATAGGTGTGAAAACACCCATCCTTTTACCACTTAATTAAAATAATAACCAAGCCAAAACGTGTATTTTGTGTCGTAAATGTCGGAATTATGCGTGGTTTGTGTTTTTGTTGTGATTTAGGACGAAAATGTGAAAAGGGGAGAAAACACGGGCATTCACGGGCTTTTATCGAAGAAAAAGACAAAAGATGAAGTCAAGAAATCAAGAGTGCAAAAAGAACGGAAGTCCAAGACCAATTCTGAAGATTTATCGAAGAAAAAGTCAAAAGACGGAAGTTTACTAAAAGCCGAAGAACTCAAGTCTTATTTATGAAGAAATTTCAAGACGAGTTTAAAGAAATCCCGAGACAAAGTCATTAAAGTCGAAGAACTAAGAAGATTAAGGACTTAATGATGCAATTAAAGAAAGAAGAAAGAGGGGAGGAAGCTTCCTCTAAGCACCTCCCTAATCCCCTATATATAGTTTTCATTTCATTCCATTTGTTTTTGTTGGCTAGTTTGACAAACTATGCTCTTCCATTTTAATTACTTGCACCTTAATTACTTGCACCTTTAATTACCTTGTCATGTACCTTTAATTCCTTTAAATTCAAGTAAGTTTCTTTTTATGTTATTGAATCTTTATCTTTATTGTTAATCTCTCATCTACCTTTCTTGTTTGATCTTAATGTTAATCTTTATGTTCATGTTCTCTTATTTTTATGGTTTTCAATCAAGTGGGTTTTGATTGATTTGGTTAAATTTGTTAGTTTTGGTGATTTGTTTTGATTGATTATTGTTAGTTGATGTTTAGTGGTTATTTTGGTTTAATCTTTTGGTTTGATTTGGTTAGTTTTGATTGAATTCGTCCTCTTCTCCTTCCTTGTTCTTCGCTACTGTTTATGTGCCCAGATTGTTCCGAACCAAGCATTTCTTTCTTTTATTCCGAACTAGCATTTACTTTCACTTTATTCCGGATCAGTCCTTTATTCCGGATCAGTGGAACTCATTCGGAACATTCCGAATCAAATCTTTTATTCCGAATCAGTTTATTATTCCGGATCAAGGAAATGTTCCGAATGAGCTTTCTAGTTTAATTATTCCGAATCAGTGTTTTTGTTCCGAATCAGTGAATGTTCCGGATGAAGCATTTTGTTTAATTTATTCCGGATGAACGTTTTTCTTGTTTTTTCCGAATCGGAATTTATTCCGGATGAAGGATTATTCCGGATGAAGGATTATTCTAGATGAAGCCTTTATTCCGAATAAAGGATTATTCCGAATGAAGCAATTTATTCCGGATGAAGCCTATTATTCCGAATAAAGGATTATTCAGGATGAAGCCTATTATTCCGAATGAAAGACTTTATTCCGGATGAATGTGTTTTTCCGAATGAGCACTTTTTCTTAGTTTTGTAATTTCAGTTTTAGTTTATTTTAAGTTTATGAATTTTAAACTTTATTTTTCCCGCCTCTTACTTTGTCTCACTTTTAATTTACTTGCATTTAATTTTAGTTTACCTTATTTACTTTTAAGTTTGCCTTTTTATTTCTCGTCACGTTTTTAATTTCTCGTCATTAATTTCCTGTCAAGTTTTTATCTTTCAATATTTCTTTTTACCGTCTTTATTTTATTTTTAATGTTTCAAGTCTTTGTTTTTAATTAGTGTAGACTACGATAACCATTCTATTTGTTTTCCACCAAGAACAACTGAGTCGCACTTTGAACCAGAAATCAATTCGAGAAGATACCGAGAACTTAATTGAACCCATACAAAATCTCTTGTATCAGTCATGGCAATGATCAAGTGTAAGGGATTTGATATGAGTGAAATCGCATATCAATAAGTCAACAAATCACCCTAAAACACATAACAAATACCTAACTTTTATACAATAAAGTAGTATTATTTGGTATGTTTTGTGTTTGTGCTTGTTTAGGTAACAAGGATGCAAATTTGAAGCAAACAAGTGAAATCAAGCCAAAAGATGAAGAAAAGACAAGAGAAGGATCAATAATGACAAGCCATGGGAAGACAAAGGACCTATCTTGACAACATTCAAAAGATGAAGGACTAAAGTGTAATTTTGGAAAAGTCAAGATCATAGTCAAATCTGGTCAACATTCAAGTCAAAAAGTCAAAGGATGCTTTATGAACAAGTTTGAAGTTTAAAGGATCAAAATTGCCAAGGAAACAAAGTTTGGAGCTCAATTATACAATCCGCTAACTACAAGGACTAAACTTGACAATTTTACACTAATTTTTGGCTTAATCCGAGTTCACATGTAAAGAACCAATGAGAATGAGGGAAAAATGGCACACAGATTGCCAAATACCCCCACTAGCAGACGCCAGCTATTAATGAACGAATCTTCAAACAGTAACTTCCACTTAGCAAATTCAACCAATGGGAACTTGACATGCAATGTTTATATTATCCAAAGTGGATAATGATCCGTGTGAAATGCTGAGAGCCAATAAAACTCTTCCACGTTGCATCTTCAAAGTATAACGAGCCCAGGATCGTTAATCTGCTACACTTCATATCAAGAAAAGTTATCAACATGAAAAGTGTTTCATTTCAAGAGACGAATTCATTCATAACATCCAATTAAGCTGAAATTAATTTAGTCAAAAACCCCCAAATGTGTTCTTGAGCTGGATTTTGCAATTAAGAGATTGAAGACACGTGGAGCTCAATGATTGGCTACAACACGTTATCATCCCCAATAAATCTTCATCCTCACTCTATAAATAGGACATAGATAGCTCGTTTGTGCTTGTAGCTTGTAGGTGTGAAAAACACACACTTAATTCTTTTCTCTCATTTCTAGTTCTTCAATTCAGTTAGTAACTACTCTTAGGTGCTTGACAACCACCTAAGATTCAGTTAGTTAGCAACAACTTGTAACCAAATTTCCTTCCATTAATGAAATAAAAACATTCAGTTCACTCAATTCTCATTCTCCTACCTTCATTACTTTGATCCTGTTGATACTGTGTTGTTTTATTGATCTTCCATGATCAATGGAAGTTGTTTGATGCTTTGAAGACTTGTAGCTGTTCAGTATTCCATTTGCAGATCATTTCCAGTCCTTTGAAGAATTTGTAACAGGGTGATGATTGTAGCAGGTTTTGGTGATGATTTGATGGTGATTAGTGGATGATTAATGGTGGTTTAGTTGTTTTTAGAAGGCTCAGCGCCTCTCTACTCCTTCAGTAGTGGCCCATAGCTAAAAAGTACTTAATCTCTTGTTTTTGTTACCCTAGAATGTCTCTGCATGCTCAATACTTAGAATACGCTTTACCTGCTGAACTGATTGTGTGAATAGCTAACTTGTAGCTTAATTGTGTTAGTTTGATAGTTTACTTGTAGATTTACAGCCTTTAATTCAGTTTCACTTAGTTAAAATTAGCATTTTCATCAGTCATTGATCATTAGTAGTCACTTTTAGTTTTAACTAGTAAACCAGCTTGACTTTGCTCTTAAACCATTTCAATTCATCACTTTAACAAGTCCTAATAAGTGCCTATATCTGTCTTAGCCTTATATTCAAAAAGTCTTTGAAAAGTTCCTTATCAGATTTTGGAAGTAGTGTTTGGATCAAGACATCTTTGGTGATTCAGTTGTAAAATCTTGTTGTTTAGTGTTCATTCACACTAAGCCAGTTAGTGTGAGTGTATTGGTCAAGTTTTGAGGTCAAATTGGTTTTCAAAAAGGCAATTGGTCTTGAAAAACTTTGGGTTAAGATTTCTGAAAGTTCATAAGTGAAAACTTGCCTACTTTAATTCTTTAGCATTTCTTTGTTACTGGATAATTTTGGCTGAAATTTGTTCACATTTGTAGTTAGACATATAGACTATCAGACTTTAATAGGAAATTCTATAGTATCAAGTATTGAGAGAGTTCTTAGCTTATTAACCAGCTTATTAGCAAATTGCATTCCCTGTGATAAGTCTCATACTGTTTTGCTAGATCTCAAATTCTACTTCATAAGTTCATTGATTTTCTTTCACAAATCAAGTTGCAAACATGTCTTGAGTAATTCCTGAGATTTTGAGCTTTTTGAGTTTTTGGTCAAACTTTGGTCAAATAAGCTGTTTTTGGCTTATTAAAGATTCTAGCTTATTCAGTTGACCATTTTCAAATCTAAAAGACATTCCAAGCTTTGTGATAGTTGATTAATCAATTTTAGCAATAAAATCGTTTTGTGGATGATTGGATTTCAAATGAGCTTATTGTTGGCTTATTGAGATAAGCTAAGTGGAGATTTAAAATCTTTTAATCAAAATCCTTTTGCAAGGCTAGCTTATTTTCAATTTTAAGCACTTTGAAAAAGATTAGAGTGAATTTGGTTCAGTAATAAGCTCAAACGGGCTTATTGTTACTAGCTAGCCCGTTTTTGGAAAAGTTATAGTTTTAATTACATAACGGTCCTTGGTTTTTGTTAATCTTTGTAATTAGCTTTTAAACTTCATACTTTTTAGGTTTTGCAAAAGTTGGTCCCTGGATTTCTATTAGTTAGAATTTCAGTTAGACAGTTTTTGAATTTGTTAAGTTTGCTAACAAGTTTGTTACAATTTACATAATTGGTCCCTATTGTTTCTGATTTTACACTTGTAGTCCCTATACTTTCATTTAGTTTACATTTCAAGCACTTTTACTTTTATGCATTAGAAACTTGTACTTTGTGAATAGTAATTGGTACTTGCACTTTGTTTTACGGATACGTAGCTTTAATATTTTCAATTTTCTACGTGTTTGATTGAATTAGACCTATAATCCAAATAACCTTTAACAACCAAAAACAATTTAAAGCTTGATATTAGTAGGCCTTTCAATTTGTCTTGTGTCGAGAATAAACGAACTTGCAAATACTCAATATTATCTAACCACGGTATCATAAGCTTAGTGCAATGTAAACATATATTTTATGTGGCCGAATAATAACGTAGCTCAGAAAAGGATCTTGTATTCAAAACAAGGTTGTAAATAGCGTGAAGCGTGGCGTAGCGTTATTGTCAAGCTACAAGCTACAGAAGATATAGCGAAGCTATGGCGTTTTCCGAAGCGTGATATATAGCGGCATAAAATATTTATAAATTAGTATTTATATAGTGAGTTTATAAAATTGAGCAATATTTTAATATTAGTTGAAAACAAAACTGGCTATTAGTTACTCAAGGATTTATCTCCATAGTAAAATTACTAAGTCCAAGTCAACTAAATAGCCAAAAATTAGTAAACGAGCAAAATTTTTGTAAATCAGCAAAAAGATTAAAAAAAAAGCGCCACGTTACGCGCTATATCACGCTTTATGGCGCTTTTTAGCACACTACGCCTTAAGACATTGCCTTAGTCTGTTTCGTAACGTGGAGGCCACGCTTCACGCTATAAGGCGCGCTATAGCGTGCTATTTAGAACCCTGATTCAAAATGATTTATAAACCTATGAATTCACTCAACCATTGTATTGATTTTAAGCATATATCTCAAGTATTAAAGTCTGATAGCATGGAGCAGCACGAAGAAAGCCTTGTACACAAGATCCTTATATTATATAAGGACTCGACCTCCTCATTTGTGTGTGTGTTTTTTCTCATTTTCATAGTTTTAGAGAGAGAAACATCGATGTTTTTCTCTCACTAGGAATTCACACACATCTTTATTTTCTTCTCCTTTTTCCTCTCTCTTAATCTAATCTTTCTTTTTTGTTTTTATCTTTGTTCTTCATCTCTAGTTTTATTATTCGTGTCTTGTTCATCATTATCTATGCCTCACATCACCTTCATATCATACATATTCGTGTTTGTAGTTCGTGTGTTACAAGTCATACAAGTGGTATCATTCGCCAAGGGATTCATGGTTAGCTTTTTTTCGTGTTTTACTTCATTAAATCAATGAAAAACATCTATCTTTTTTGGATTTTAAGCTTATTTTTCATGTTTGGTTCGTAAAATTTTCCGGCTCTAAAACCAAAAAGTTGGCATTTTTATGGTTCTTTTGTTGGTATAATACTTGGAAGTACAAGCCGATTTGTGGGATTCACTCAAAAAGTTCATCTTTTTGTAGTGGCAAATAGTGGGGAAAACTCGGCATATTAGGGTTTAGTGCCGAGAATAGTGTCGAGAATTAGTGCTGAGAATAGTGCTGAGAATTAGTGCTAAGAATATTGCATATTTAGTGCCGAATAGTGCCGAGAATTAGTGCCGAGATAGTGCCGAGAAGTTTATGCCGAGAATATTGATTCCGAATTTAGCAAATTTTTAGTTTTACCATTTTTTAGACTTAGCCACCCTCACCACTAAGTTCAGAGGATAGTTTACTAAGAAATTCAATTTTTGGTAATGCGATAAATTTTTTGGGCCAAATTTCAAATTTTAGGCCAAAATTCGAAATTTTTTTCGGTTTTATTTTCGTCGAAATTTTTCATTTTTCAATTTTCCCCATAATTTGAATCACATTCTTAGGTGAATTTAAAAATTTGGTAAGTCAAAAAAACAAAAATGTTGTCTATGTTATATCAGACTGAAGAATTTTATATCAGACTGACCAATTTCAGCGAATTCGAATATCCGAGAATACGAAACACGCTTTCTACAAATTGTTATCCTATTATACACACGAATTTACGATGACGATTCAACGAGATAAACTGCAAGAAGCAAATGAAACAAGTGCAATCTTCTTCAAACAACTCAACTTCATCTTGTCAAGTCTCCAGAATTCTCGATATGCTCGTATGGGCACCGAACCAGGCTTTCTACGAGCATTTAAAATATTATTTGGTGAGGCACATGCGACATTCATAAAGAAGTTGTTTCAGAATATGAGTCACTTACAAGTGCAATTTGGTGAGGACACAAAGAATTGTCTTCAAGATATTCGGAACCAGCTTCAGACTTTCTCCAGCTCGCCACATGTTAATTCAACAGAACAACGGTATAAATACTCGTAAAATGAATTTAAAGGGTACAGAAGAAAAGACCCTCAAACCTTCCGAAGTGAGTTAATCTACTGCTTAAATTCAATTGAGATGCAAATCGACAAAATAGCACTTCATGAGAGTCACCAAAAATTGGTACATCAAAAGATGCTGCAAAGACATGACCAAGGAACATGTGATCCGATTCCGGTTGACCACATATTAAAGAATAAGGTGCTACAAACGTCAGAGAATACGGTTGATACACAAAGCAGTGGGAGAAAGTCTGGACAGCAAACCACAAGCATCAGTTCAGGAAATTATATTGAAGAAGACGATGCAGCTATCAGATGTGACACCCCCAAATTGGTTAAATGCAGCGAAAATAATATTTGGGTGTCACGTAGGTGGATCAACAGTAGATAGTATGTAGAGCAACAGATAAAGGATTATCAATACAATTATTACATGAATTAAAGTGCAAATGTTATAAAAATTGTCTTAAACATTTATTCAACAGTTTGGATAATTTCCCTGTTTATAAAACCTCAGATGAGCTCTATATATGCAGCCTATCATGATGCTTGACTCCATGCACATCAAATACCTGCTTCAGTTTCCTGAGAAAAACATGCTTAGAGAGTCAACATAAAGTTGGTGAATTCACAGGTTTAATAAATTATGTTTGAACAATAAACATTCACTGAAGTAGTAATGCACATAGCATCAATACTTAAAGGCAACTACATTTCCTATTGCCCGAAACTGACACTTGACACGTTAAGCCCACAACAAATGAGGACCCTTCGCATTAATAAATATGCACCCAATATTCTGTTCTGACATGATAAACATCTGTTGTCCTGGTCCAGGCACTGTGAGCGCTACTCATCGAGATGGGGATGGTCAATCCCAAATAGATCTATTTATACATTTAGGCAATTCAATAATTTTAACAGTTCCAGTTCCCGGGTAAGGGAGGCATTCTACAATAGGAAAATGTAATCAAAGGTTTCGTAATTCAGTCTATGTCCATCAAAACAAAATATGTTGAATGTTTTCTTCCCCATAAAAGGTTTAAAAGTTTGTCAATATATAAAGTGGGGTCATGAACTCAACTCGGTATTACAACAATAAGACACAAGAAATCCAACGTCAAGCTCACGACACAGTCAATAGCCTAAATGATTTTACAATCTCTGGTAAATGCATAACATAATGCATAGAAGTCTCTGAATAGATATGTGCATGCTTATACTAGTTTTAAGCATTTTATTACGATCTCTGTAATTTAATTTATCGTTGTACAAGTAATAGAATTATTTATTTTAATACGTAATAAATAATATCGTTTAAGTAATTAATTTATTTACATAATATTCCCGTACTTGTACCGTCGTAAAGTGGTTTAAGTATTTATATAAGAAAGTTATATATATATATATTTAAAAGGTAGAAAATATAATATATATAATAAATATATTTACTTTTATAATTTATTCATTTTCAATTTATATAACTTATAGAAATGACGTTTATAAAATGTATAACATGTTATTTATGTTAAATAAAAGTCCTCGAAGCTTGTATAATTTATCAAATAGTCCGCAAGTTATAAGTTTGAGAATATGATGATTTTAGTACTTATAGATTTATTTAAATTAAACTTTTTAATATTAGGAATATATAAATAGTTAGGTTTTAGATTAGTTTTAGGAATTTGCAAATTAGTCCCCCCATATATATAATAATACCCATGGTATTTACTATAAATACCCCTAGGGTTTTTATAAGTTTTGATTTATGGCAAAACAAGTCCTTTGAGTTTATATATAGGTTAGGGCTTGTAACAGTTTGGGGTATTGACACTTTTGGTCTTTATAGTTTTCGGCTTAGGTTTAGGTATACACAAATTACAAAACAGCCCCCTAGGTCTTGAAATACTTTCGGTTTATGTCCATTTTAGTCCCTAGGTTTAGAGTTAGGGTTTGTAACTTTCAACATCTGGCGATATCAGTCCCTGGGTTTCTAATAGTTTCGGCTAATGGCATAAATGATCCCTAAAGTTCCATTTAGGTTAAACATGTGTATTTAACTTAGGATAAATTACAAAAGCAGTCCCTATGTTTTCATTAAGTCTCGAATAGGGTGTTTTCAACCCCTACACTTTCGGATAATTGCAACATTGGTCCTTATCTTTGGTGTTTTGTCAAAATGAGTTTCAAAAGTCATGTTTTAAACCCTAGACTTTACTTAAGTTACGTTTTTGATTCGAAAGTTTTATATTTCACATTTTTTATCTAAAAGTTTCATAAATCATATTTTTGGCACAAAAGTTTTATAACCTATATATTTGACACATAAAAAGTTTATTTTAAGTATAAATATATTAAATGGGCTTATGAAGCATAAATGGGCCTAGTGGGCTCCTAGTCTTATTTAGCTTATATTTTAGGCTTAATGGGCCTAAGCTAACTTGGTTACTGTAACACCCCATTTGTTAAGATGGAATGCTACGTAAATTATGGCGTGTCATCAAAGCATGCAAGGTAATATGTCATAAACATACATGACCAAAGGGATAACCGGAATTAAACATCGGTTCCCAAACGTAAGCCCAAAACATAAATAAAATAAATGAACTAAAGGAAGACTAAACAAGCATAAATATATGAAGGCATGAGGAGAATAAGTCTAAGGTAGCTCCAATCCTATGTGTGTCCTCCAAATGCTCCAATCTAACCTTAGGTACCTGCCGTTTTGGGACATGGAAAGAAAGTAACGGCTGAGCAATACGCTCAGTGCACGAATATATAACACAGCATGAATGGCATAATATAAGAAGAAATGTAAGGCATGAATAGCAGCAGAAATGAATAAGTCCTAGAAAACCTGGAACAATAGCATGTTTACCGGTTTTAGTTCTGAAAAATAGCTTATGTTTACTTATGAAAATTTGTATTAGTTTAATATACCAAAGGGCAATATAGGTCATGAGGTCAACAACGTGCATGAATACTTGGAGGGGTGATCTCGTCATGCAAATTAGAGGGGATGCCTCTAATTAATTGGTAATGGGTAGTAGGGATCAGCTCCTTGTGAAGGATGCAAGGCACACACAACATTCAGCATGAAATCCTGACTGAAACATGTAACTAGGATGCACCCATATGCCCCACATGATAACATAATAAATATAATGGCCAAATAACTGAAAGGGACGCCACGAGCTATCACTCTGCCGTGGTGAAGTCATAACACTAGTGCCTCTAGTGTTATGGTTATGGTACCTCCATAACTAGGTGAAACTGGTCATGCATGTATATGGCTAAGGTAACTAATAAAACATAAGCATTTAAATCTATAACTACTGGGGAAAACAGTTGGCTGCATACGGGAAATCCTAATGAAGGAATAGATTGTCCTTACTGAAGGACGGGAAATTCGTACCTTATGTCCAGTAGAAGTTAATGAAAATGATGAAGACTACCCCGCCTTGGCGGATAATAATACATAAGAAATATGGACGTGCATGAGTTGTCTGAATTACATGTACTTTACTGGTTCTGAGTGTTCTTAGCTTATTATTCGTATTTTGTCATGTTTTACTGTTTTAATGTGTATTCTATAGTTATTCTGATGTTCTGTTAAGTATTAATCATGTAGTAACGTATTATAATACTTGTATTGTTATACTATGTAACTTTCTAAAAATAGCAGGTTTCCATAAATAGTAAGTTTCTAAAAATAAAAAGTTTCCAAAAATTTTAAGTTCCCATAATTAGAAATAAGCTAGATTACAAATAATAAGTAAAGTTTAAATATTATAATACAAGTAATGGTTATAGCTTATTAATTAAATAACTGGTTAATTAATTCAACTATACGTTATATAGAATTTAATTAAAAATACATGTTTTAATTAAATTAAGCTAAGTAAAATACTGTAGGTTATACATGTAATATTAATTTTAATATTTAACCTAAGTCATGAAATTATTTAAATTAACAAGTCTAGTAATTGATATGAGTGATTTTACTCATATCAATTGTATCTAAAAACAATAAATAAATGCATATAATCAATGAAAAAGGTCTTGTATGTGTCTTTGTTGTTTCATGTGTGTAGGTACCGATGATCATGAAAACTGGCAAATTCGACACGAGATTGAAGAAAAGATCGAGAAGCCAAATGACAAGTTCGTTTTAGAGGATTTAGTTTTATAAAGTTGATTGAGCTTTGTGGGACCCACATTTACACTAATGGGCCTAATTGTTGGGCTAGTGAATGATTATATAAAAAGAACCCCATTTAAGGCCCAAGTCCCAATATCACGGACGGAAGTAATAGACATTTTGGGCTCAAGTTTATCAAAGGCCCATCAACAGTTTTGAGAGACGAATTGGAGTATTTAGTTTGGGTCAAAGCCCATTTCAATATGAAAAGTTATAAACGTGTGAAAAGTTAGGTGTGACTTTCTAGTCAAAAGTGTATAAACCCATTAAACGACTTTCTAGTCAAAATACTATCCCCCAACCCTAATCCTAGTAAATAAAATTGGGGCTTTTGCCTAAATAAGGCGCGTGTACATACACGCGTCTTAATTAATTCCCTACTTTTTCTGAGAAGGAAGATGGAGGTCCTATGGGTGACATGGCCTTTTTCTTGCCTGTGATTGGCTTAACCACCTCATCCCAACCAATCCTCCAATAAGAGAAGGCCACATCATCTTGGAGAAAGCACAAGAAACACAAACCCATCCACGGTGGAAATCCGTATGATGGTAATTGGGTATTAGCCGCAAGATCAAAAGAAAGAAAGAGAAAGATGTGTTGGACGGCCAAGATTCGAGATTCTCTTCTACAACCTTCCACCAAGGGCCTTGGGGGTTGGCTATAAAAACCCCCTATTTCCTGTAATTTCATATCCAATTTTATTTTAAAAGTTATTACGTTAAATTAGTTTTAGGTTAAATCTTGTAATTTTTCTTTCTATAGTATTGTAATCGTTTTCATTATTATTAATAAAAGTGAATTGAGTTTGATTAAATCCATTGTTTACTTCCTGTTAAAACTTATTATTGCATTATTGATGTTAAAACTGATTTGATATAATAATGGTTAGAGTTATTTGATGAAACTAATTAATAGTTTTATTTGAATAACTAAAAATAAATATTGGTGATGAACTTCCCCACTGGGAGTTTATAAAAAAAAACTTGTTCGAAGATATTTAATGTTTTTGTTCGATGGTGACGAATGGTGATGGTTCGATGTTCAATGGTGGTTTAGTTTAGATAAGGGGGCTCAACGCTTTCCCTTCTTTTCAAAGGATTCGTCAAAGGTTTTAATACTTTTTAGTTATTTTTGTTTACATGTTTTTTTTATGATTCTGCTTAGTTGAGTAAAGTTGGTTGATAATCTGTTAATTGTTTAATGTGTCTGCTTAGTTTGATTAAATATGTTGTTAGTTAAATCTGAAATTGATGAGTTTGTGTAGATGATAGATCTGCTTTTGTTTAGGTGTATGAATCTGTTTATATTACTCTGTCACTAGTAGTTATATCATTTTGCTGGAGTTGTCAGTTCTTTTGGAGAAGCTTAAACTGAGTTTTGTAATGCTATCATGATTTATTTATAGGCTGTTTTTAGTTCGTAATGTATCCGTTGAATCGATGATGAACAAATGAACTTGCTGAGTTTGTTTGTTTGAGGTCTGCTATATTGTTCTCCTTTAGAGTCTTTTCAAATGTTTAATATCTGATAATTTTTGGCTTAGATCTGCTTATCTAGTTGTTTGGCTGGATATTTATTTACTAGGTCTTAAATAAGTTTTTGAATCTGTATACTTAACTGATTGATTAGCATGATTAACTAGTTCAGGTTATTTTGTGTATCTGAATTTGTTTTGCTTGAAGTTTAGTATTACTTTTGTGATTCATCAGTCATTCATCTGATTTAAGCTTTTATCTGCTCATAACTTTTGTTGAATATACAGTCTTTAGCTGAGTTGTTTAGGAGTGGATTATAGATTTGGATGACCAATTTGTTTGCCTGCTATTCTGCCAAATAGTTTATCTGATTTTAATTGTTTAGTCTGTCAACGTTTGGTCTATAGATTCAATTTGCTGATAATTGGATGTTGGCTTTTTGTTTTAGTTTGCTGATATATAGCTTATTGATTGCTTTGTTTGTTCACTGAGTTCCAAAGGTAAGCAGACCCAATTGGTTTGCTATAACTTTTACTGATCTTTACAGTTTTCAAAAATCACTCCTGTCACTGTTAAGTTAAATCTGTCAAAAAAAACCATCCAAAAAATAATAATCTCCAAAAATGTCCTCAATGGAATTCGACCCTGTGACCTCCTGGTCACAGGCCAAATGTCTTAAGCAACTATGCTAGATACTTGTTAGTGTTTAATTACAGCTTTCATAATTAATATAGTCTCATTTAAAGTAAGCTGTCAGTTTTTAAATTTTGTTTAATTACCTAGTTTTAAATTTTAGTTAAATTTATATTATTTAATTTACTTTTACAGGTTTTAAAAAAATAAATAAAAACAAAATAAAAAATATTTTATTAATTTTTAGAAATTCAATTAGTTATTAAAAATTATTTTTTAAATAATTAGATTTTAATTAATTTAGATCTTAAATAAATTAGTTTCATAAATTGATTTTTAAATAAGTGTAAAAGTTATTTTTTATAGTAAAATTTTTATAGATTTCTTAAATAGTTTAAATTTAAGATAGTTTAAATTTTAAATAATTGTCTTTCGATTAAATAATGAGGAACGATTCATGCACTTAGGTAAAATTTGTAGAATTAATTTTAATTTTAAAAACCGAAAACCCATTCAAATGAATTATCCATATCAAAACAAAACGTCTCAAATTCACTCGATCTTCGTGTACAACGAACTTGGTTCATCAACGTGTTTAATTGAATCCGTATTTGGTGAATTTAGTCTATTACTTTTTCCTAAAGGTAATTTTCTAAGTTTACCCTATAACGTATCTAATTAATATACATTCGACGACACATCAAAAATTTTGGCGCCGCTGCCGGAGATCTTGTGTACGATTCGTTTTGTGAAGATTTGTTGCTCGTTGATTTGAAGAACCTTTCCGTCCTCGGAAAGTTTGTTATTTTTCTATTATTATAGTATGTATCGTTCGTGTTTTTTTTGTGATTACTATATTGTATTACGTAGAAAAATAAATTTACCTACTTCCAAATAAGACCTTAGTTAGGATTTCACCACCTAGCTATTGTATTCGAATCCAAAACAAAAAAAGACAAAATAGATAAATACTAATAGAAAGTTTGAACTAGATTTATACAAACTATAAAGTTGGTATAAGGCGACGAGCTATAAAAGGCCGTCTAAGGAAATATGTTTTTAAGTGCTTTGTGCCACCTAGTTTCCCCGCTTGCTTGTGCGTATATTGAGAGGGACGACCGATTATTGGTTTGCCAACTCAAGTAGTATTATACCTTATTTTTGTAGTTTACTTATTGAACCTCGAGACATTTAGGTTTTCACCTATCGTTTCAAAGTCGACCGAGGGTAGATTACTTCCATAGTAATTATCCTTATTCCTTATTTTTATCAATCTTTTTGATTGAGCAATACCAAACGATAATACCAAAAATAATCTTCTTCTTTTCTAATTTCTTTTCTTCAATCCTCTAAAATTCTCGTCACTTTGGTTTATGCAATTACGATCTTCTCGACTTTCGATTGATTACAATAGGCTTGAAAATATTCCTCGTAGAAATAGAAATCGTCAACAACGAATAGTGGAACCCGAGCTTCCACCTATTGTTGTAGAGATGTCCGATAACCGAACAATGGAGGAATTGTTCCGTGCACCCACCGAAGGGTATGGGGAAGCAATCGTTGTGCCGGCTATTTTGGCGGATCATTTTGAGATTAAGACGGGTCTTTTATCGCTCATTCGTGCCGACCAATTTCGTAGCAATGAGACCGATAACCCGCACTCTCACATTCGGAATTTTCTTCGTATTACCTCGACTCTCAAGTTTAGAGATGTGCCGAATGACGCGATTAAGTTCATGCTTTTTCCGTACTCGCTCGAGGGTAACGCTTAGATTTGGTATGCGAAAGAACCACCGGGTTCGATTTTGACATGGGATGATTTAGTGTCTAAGTTCATGAATTACTTCTTTCCACCATCTAAAACAACACACTTTAAAAACGAGATCACTAGATTTGAACAAAAAGTGCATGAATCGTTTGGGGTTGCTTGGGAAAGGTTTAAAGATTTGTTAAGACAATGTCCACACCACGGTTTCTCGGAATTGCACCAATTCAATACTTTTATAATTGGCTTAATATGGTTGAACAAGATTCTTTAAATGCCTCCGCGGGTGGTAATCTTTTAAGAAAAACTCCGAGAGACGCGTGAGGTATAATTGAGAATAAGTCTATAGTGCAATATTCACGAAACACGCCGGTTGTTTCCAATGTGAATTCATCTAATACCGAGATTGCTAGATTGGACTCTAAGATTGACCCGATTTTGAATGAGATTAGGAAGAATCCTCATGGAACGATTAATATGGTTGAGAATTTTTGTGTATCATGTGGTGGAGCACATGCTAAGTATGCTTGTTCAACCACGGGGTTTGATTAAGCTAGTGCTTTTGCCGCGACGGGAACTTATGGCTCCAATGGTCAAGTTCCTCGTCAAAATCATGTTGCTCTACCGGTTAAAAATAGGTACAACAATGGAAACAATGGGAATAATTTTAACCATGGTAACCAAGGGAATTTTAATCAAGGAAATGGATTTAATGCTAATCAAAACAATCAAGGTTTTCACAATAACCAAAATGATTTTTTAAGCTATATCAAGTCAAATGAGGCAAATTTGAAAGCTTTTCAAAACAATATTCAAGGACAAATGGCAACTTTGAAAAATGAGTTTCAAAATACGATTAAGGGGCAAAATAATAAGATTGAGCTTAATCAACAAATACTAGAACAAAACCAAAACCGTTTTGAGCAAAGATTAGAGCAAAGTCAAATTCTTATGCAACAAAGTTTGGAACAAGGTCAAAACAAATTGCTTTCGATGTTTGAGGGATTTATGTCTAAACCATCTTCTTCTTCGGGTTGCTTACCTAGCAATACCATTCCAAACCCGAAGGGAGAGCTTAAGGCCATCACCGTTTATGATGATTGTGATAAGTTAGAAGAAGTGATTGAGTTTGATCCTCCACCTAAGGAAACCTTTCTTGAAGTTACCAAGGCCACTTTAAATGTGATTAGTACCTCGGTTTTCTTTGATCTCTTTCCCGAGAAATATAAAGATCCGGGTCAATTCTTGATACCTTGTGTTTTCAATGAGCTTGGGGAATGCAAAGCTCTAGCCGATCTAGGAGCTAGCATTAACTTAATGCCCTTAGCCATTTGGAAAACTCTTGACTATGCACCACTTAGTACCACTCGAATGATCATTGAGCTTGCTAATGGTACCACCACCCGTCCGGTTGGTACAGCGGAAAATGTCATTGTTAAAGTGGGAAAGTTTTTGTACTTAGCCGATTTTGCAATAGTTGATTATGAGACCAATCCCATGTGCCCATCATTTTAGGACGATCATTTTTGTGCACGGCTCATGTTCACGCTGATATGAGGAAAAAGGAGATTAAATTGTTTTATGGGGATAAAAATATTGTTTTCAAACCGGAAAGGATTCCAAGATTTGTTTCTAAGAAAGTGGAAAGTGTGAAAGTTTTTAAAACTATTGAAAGTAAAGAAAGATCTCTCGTTTACAAAGGTGTTTTGCCAATTATGGAAACCTCATTTTGTGAAGAAGAAAAGTTAAAGTTAAAGAAAGATGCTTGTTTTGTTGAATCATGTTATAATATTATCTCGTCTCCACTCACTCCACACGAGGATGATAGTTCTAAGATTGAAAAGGAAATTGATGATTACCTTAGTACACCATTTGATGCTAGTGAGTTTAATAGTGAGAATTTTGATCCTGAGAGAGATATTGCTTTAATTGAACAATGTTTGAAAATGGATCATTTGATTCCTAACTCCACACCGAGTGAGGTTAGTGACTATTCATTTGATAAGTTCGCCGATGAACTGTGTTGATCCACTTCCACGGGGAAGTGAAGACGTTACCGATTTCGAAATCGAGCGCGTTTCTCATGTTTTACCTACCTATCTCGAGGAGTTCTCCGATGAATTTCCTTCTAATGAGAATGATGATCTTGTATCCGAGTGTGACACACTTGATACTTTGTCGGATATTTCTTGTGATGACAAGATTGATGACACTTTTTTGACCTACTCAAATCCTCTTTTTGAAGCTTCAATGAACAATAATCCATTGTTTCAAGAGGATTTTGAGAACATCATACCTCCTTCGTCTCACAAACTTTGTGATGATGAGCTCTTCATTAAGGAGTTTGATAAGTTACTTTCCATAGACATTCCTTCGGAACTTGAGGAAGAGTCTAATGACGGTGATGAAAATCCTTGGTTTGATCACCCGATTTATGATGATGATAATGTTGACCCGGAGGGAGAAATTACCTTTACTCCAATTATCCTTCCCACTCGCTTTGATCTTAATGTGCGGGTTTTTCATGCGACTCATTTTGAGTACCATGACCCCTGTGTTCACATTCATAAGAGTGATAAGGTCAACAAAGTCATGCAAGTTGATACTACAAATGTTGAGACTTTTAACCCACCTTTACCATGTGCTTTATATGATCTTGGATTAGCATGAGGGGATGACACCGTGTTGTCTATTCCTTTCTCTTCCGAGGAAGAGGTATTCAACCCCGGAATCATTGATTTAGGGAAATCTCGGCCTTTCACCGATGCAATAATTGAAATATTTTTCGATCATCTTGGTGCGAGTTTATCTTGGGGAGCATGCTATATTCATTCCATAATTTGTGACTACTATCTCTTTTTGGAGATTTGTGATGGACTTTGTTAGCCTCAAAATATTGAGCCAAACAAGAATGCTCGGTCATATGTTTATTATGTATCGTATTTTAGAACATTGTAATAGGTAGTATATTAGTCGTGTTATACGGGCTTAACTTTAGGCTAAAGTTCATTAATAAGTAACTAAAGCCCAAAAGGAAAGCCCGGCCCAAACCATATAGTCCATAAAGAAGCCCGCATGTGGGTGGACTATATATACCACCCTCCTAGCATGTTAGGAGGGTTGGTGGTTCATTTTCTCATTTCTTAATCTAACATTCACAAGTTCACACACTTCTCTCTCTTTTCTCTCTCTAGTTTCTCTCTCTACAATTCATCTCATTTCTTCCTTTCTTTCTTATTTAATTCGTATAGAACATCACATATATTAGGGACAACAATTGGTATCAATCGCCACGGGGTAGTTTTGTGATTGATTGTTGTTATTATATTTGATTCGTATGCTTTAATCTATAAATCATCACGAATTCAAATTCTTTTTGTGTTTTTCGTGTTCTTCATCTTGCTACAAATCTTCCATATACTTGTTGTAGAGATTTGGTTGTTTTGGTTTGGTAAAAATCTCGAATTTGTTGCCTAAAAGTTGCTAAAATGGTTGCCTAAAAAGTTGGAAAAAAGTACTATCATTGCGACAGCTTGAATTTCGGAAAAGGAGAGCACGGTTTCGATCGCAATAACCCTAGGGTTTTACTTTGCGATCAGTATTGCGATAGCCCTTATTCCGATCTGAACATTCCGATCGTTATTGCGATCTGGATTGCGACGGATTTAAGGCAATCTTGAAACGTTACTCTGCCCACATTGCGACAGCCACATTGCGATAGGTACACATTCCGATCTGGGATTTCGATAAGTACACATTGCGATCTGAAGATTCCGATCTGGGATTTCGATAGGTACACATTCCGATCTGGGATTTCGACAGGTGCACATTGCGATCTACAGGACATTCCGATCTAAACAACATTCCGATGGGCATTCCGATGGCACATTCCGATGGACATTCCGATGACATGTTTAGCCAAATTTTTGTTTGAGTATTTTTTAGACTTAGCCACCATCTAGACTAGTTTCGGAACGTAGTTTACACGAAGATTAAAAAAAAAAAAAAAATAAAAAAAAAAAAAAAAAAAAGAGTTAAAAAATTTAGGTCAAGTAAAATCAAATTTTTTCCATACTAGTTTTAGGACATTTCTAGCTCAATTTCAAAATTTGGTGATTACAAATTTTTTAGGTCTACCGTTTTGTCGGGCTGAGGAATTTATTGTCGGGCTGAGAAAAAATCGCAATTTTCGGAATTTCAACAATCAAACAATCACAACACAACTACTTAAGATCCACATTCAATTCATCATTTCAGAGAATATTGAGATGGATTCTACTGCCGAATACCGTGTGACGAACAACAACATAATGGTGGCAGGTAACAAGGAAAGACCACCAATGCTTGTGTCGGGTCGATATGATCAATGGCAATCCCGGTTTATACGTTACCTTGACACAAAACCTAACGGTGATGCTCTAAGGCAATGTATTTTGGAAGGACCTTATAAACTCTCAAGGATTCAAGTTCCTGCAGTACCAGCCACAGACACAAGTGACGCACAACCCGCATATGAACGTAATGAGACGAGGACCGACCTCACCCCAGAGAACCGTGCGTGGTTTGATGCAGAGAAGGAAGCAATCTACTTAATTCTCAGTGGTATTGGAGATGAGATTTACTCTACGGTTGACGCATGTCCTACTGCTCAAGAAATGTGGACGGCCATTGAAAGATTGCAACAAGGTGAATCACTTAACAAACAAGATGTGAAAACTAAGATGTTTTGGAACTTTGGCAAGTTTACATCAAAGGATGGGGAATCAATTGATTCTTATTACTCCCGATTCTACAAGATGATGAATGATATGACCCGAAACAACTTGCAAGTTTCCACCATGCAAGTCAATGTCCAATTTCTACAACAACTTCAACCAGAGTGGACACGGTTTGTCACCTTGGTCAAACAACAACAAAAGTTAGACGAAGTTTCATATCACAAGCTCTTTGACATCTTGAAACAATTTCAAAATGAGGCAAATGAACTTCGAGCTGAACGAGTTGCAAAGATTTCCAATCCACTTGCTTTGGTGTCTACCACTCAACATTACCCAGAATATCACTCCCGTACTTCAAAGACCTACTCTACTCAATCATCATCACCACGATCATCCATTGTCTCCAAGTCACATGTTCCAACACGATCCCGAGGCAAAGAAGTTGCAAGAGCACCATCACCCATACCTGAGCAATCATCCGAAGAAGACAGTGATGAAGAAGTAGCTCAAAGGGATAGGGAATTCAAGCAACAAATGGCTTTCGTTATGAAGCAATATAAGAAAATCTACAAACCCACCAACAACAACCTTCGAACATCTTCAAACTCAAGGAACACCCATGCACAGAGTCCTCCAAGGTATGACACACGAAGACGTGTTGAGAGTCCTCCAAAGTATGATCGACAACCTAAGTATGATAATCAGAGGGTGGCTACTGTTGTTGGAAATAGGGAAACTGTTGGTACTCAAGTTGTGCAACAAAGTGGGATTCAGTGTTTTAACTGCAGAGGTTTTGGGCATTTGGCCAAGGAATGCAGGCAGCCAAAGAGGGTTAAAGATTATGGTTATCATAAGGAAAAGATGCTGCTGTGCAAGAAAATGGAAGCTGGAATCAAGTTATCAGCTGAGGAAGGAGAAATGCTTGACGACACAGATGATGAACTCTCCGACCAAGAACTCGAGGCACATTATTCATACATGGCAAAGATTCATGAGGTCCTTAACGTTACTGAAGATGACAATGGTCCTATCTTTGATACCGAGCTAATTGATAAGGTACAAGATGATGCTGAGTATAATGTGTTTGGTGATACACATGAGCATAGTGATCTACCAACAACAGTTACTGACACGTGTATGATGGAAACGGTTGATAGCAATACCACACCCGATTCATCAGACATGTGCAATAATGCGTTTGAGGATGATCAACATGCAAATGAGTATGATGATGAGGAGCGTGTCGCGCTTGCTAATTTAATTGCTAGTTTACAAAAAGATGTCAATGAAAATAGAAAGAATCAAAAGCAATTAAAGAAGGCAAACGCAGCGCTCACTCAAAACTTTGAAGAATGCAAAGCCGCTCTTATAAAATCTAGTGAGACTATTGATAGTTATAGGGCTGAGCTTCTTCAAAAGACCAACGAGCTTGAGGGGTACAAAAGTCGTGTCATCAACGTTAAAAAGGACGATTTTGAAAATAAATACAATGAAGCTCTTGCTTTGTTAACTAAAGAAAAACGTCAATTTAATGTTTTATTAAGTGATGAACGTCAAAAAACGTACCTTGCCACAACAAAAGTTAATGAACTTGAACAGAGAATTTCTATGAAAACCACCGATTCTGCTAAAATTCTTGACGAGAAGAAACAAGAGGTTGAAACATTAAAACAAGATTTCAAAAATAGACAAAGCAAAGATACTGAAAAAGTAAAGGATCTCGAAGAACAAGTCGATTTTTTGAAAAAAGTTGTTTATAATACACATGACTCTATTCAAACCGTAAGAATGATAGCACCTCGGTCGTTTTTCAAGGGTCAACCTAGCTTTGCCACCCCCAAGTACCTCGAACAAGCTCAAGCTGCAAAACCCCATTTATATCTTGACGAGTCCGAATGGACCAATCATGATTGCCCTGTAGCTAACCTCGATAGTGAAGAGACGTCCCTTTGGGATGAGGAGAGTAGATCACCGGTCAATAAAGATTTTGTGAAACCATATAACTATGCTTATGAAAACAGTCTTTATGGTCTTTTCACTCCACAAAAACAGAAGTCTCGTGAGGAATTATTTTTAGAATGCAAACAAAAAAGAATTCAATGGAAAAAAGCTTTTGCCACTAAGAGGAAAACTAATGTTTTTAAATATATTAATTATTTGCCTCTAGATGCTTCTAAAAGCAAAAGTAGAAAAATACTTGGTTTTCTTAAACACCACGTTAATAATGTTCAATCAATTGTTGAAAGCGATTGGGAGAAACGTCAAAAGGATAAGTGGAAAACCGAGATTCCTCACGACATAACTGTGCTTGTGAAAGAACTTTTAATACCAAATACGAAGATAATAAAAGAACATGTTCTTGAGTTTGAAAATTT
This sequence comes from Glebionis coronaria, assembly GCA_025667525.1. Lineage (NCBI taxonomy): Eukaryota > Viridiplantae > Streptophyta > Magnoliopsida > Asterales > Asteraceae > Glebionis > Glebionis coronaria. The sequence goes on from CM046876.1 coordinate 355,999,899, forward strand.
AATTCAGTCTGAAATGTTTGATGATTTGAAATATATTGAGTCTCTTGAAAAAGCAATTGATGACCTTCAAAATGACAAATTAGAATTTTCAAACGAATATGATCTACTCTTAGAAGAATGTCTCTCCAAAGATATTTTGTGTGTTACTCTTCAATCATGTGCTGATATCGATGAATATTCTGATGTTGCATGCAAATATCTTGATAAAATCAAAGAGTGTGAGCGTCTTGAACTTGAGCTTTCGAAACATAAAGAAAATGTTGATAAAAAGGCTTTTGAGTTACTTCAACACAAAACTGATTTCCTTCAAAAACATTGTCATTCTCTTGAACTTGCTTTGCAAAAAGACGTTGGTAGTTTTCCACATGATAATAAATTGCAAGAAAAACTTTCCCAAACGTTTCGAGAAATGAACGAACAGAATTTGGAAATTAAAGGGTTGAAAGCTCAGTTATAAGACAGGGAAAGAGCGATAGCAGAGTTGCAGAAACTCATTGCTAAGATGGGTGGGAAGATTGTGGAACCTAGTGTTAAGAAACCTGTTGTAAGACAACCCAATGCTCAAAAAGTGACTAGACCCTCTGTCTTGGGAAAACCATCTGTTTTCTCTAATTCTGCATTTGCAAAACCTGCGTTTGCCCCCAAGACGGATGGGAAGGATAGGTTACCACAAAACACTCTCAAAACAAATATTCGATCACAAAGCATTAAGAACACAAATGTGGTTAAACCAGGGATGTATAGATTGACCACTAAACCCACACAAAACAAAGAAAGTTAATCACCTCAGACTTCTAGAAACACTAATAGACGTGTGTCTTTTACTACAGGAGTAGTCCCCACTGCTAGTGTTAGCCGGCCCCAGCTTAAGAGCACTCGCATGAATGAAAAGGTCTGGCAAAACAAAAGTCAAGGGAAGATGAAGGAAGTAGAAGAACACCCTAGGATTTTCAATGTTTCTAAGAATAAAACGTCTGTAATCGCGTGTAATGACGATTTGAATGATTCGACTTTGAATGCTATGAAAGTTAAGTTTGTTTGTGTGAAATGTGGAAAGTGTGCTAATGCTAATCATGCTATGTGTGTTTCGAATAATGTCAAAGGCGTAGAAACTAGAACTAAGAAGCAAACTGTGATGCCTATTAGTGCTAGAAAACCCAAACGCAAAGTGAACCATTCTGGTGCAACCCCCCCTAAGAAAAGTATTGCATCAGACTTCACCACTAAGAACCCAAGAAGCATAATTAGGGAATTATATGAGTCTGCTAGCAAGCCTTGGAAATGGTGGTTTGCTAATCAATGTCCTCCAGGATATAAATGGATGCCTAAGGTTAGGACAGAAAATGTGACTACGAGCGTTAGTGTGCCTCTAAGTGATGAAACTAGGGAAACTAATGAATCGGAAATCACAACTAACATGGAATCCAATTTAGCAAATGCTCCATCGTGTTCTAATTCTTCTGCAGGTGATCGAAGTAATTCTCTTCATAATGGACTCCGGATGCACGAAGCACATGACGGGGAATCTCAAGCTTCTAATTAACTTCGTGGAGAAGTTCCTGGGTACGGTCCGATTCGGAAATGATCAATTTGCACCGATCCTAGGATATGGAGACTTGGTTCAGGGGAATATCACTATCAAAAGGGTTTACTACGTCGAAGGGCTCAATCATAATCTTTTCTCGGTTGGTCAATTCTGTGATGCGGATTTGGAGGTTGCTTTTAGAAAGAAGACATGTTTTGTTCGTGATTATGATGGGAATGACTTACTTACCGGAACACGGGGTACTGATCTCTACACTATTTCACTACAAGACTCCACATCTTCAACTCCAATCTGTTTCATGGCTAAAGCTTCAACGACTCAAGCTTGGTTATGGCATCAACGTTTATCTCATCTTAACTTCGATACCATCAACTTGCTTTCCAAGAAAGATATTGTGCGAGGCCTTCCTAACTTAAAATTCATCAAAGATCATCTTTGTTCTTCTTGTGAGCTTTGTAAAGCTAAACGGAGTAGTTTCAAAACAAAGACTACACCTAGCTCTAAAGGACGGTTAGATCTTCTTCATATAGATTTGTGTGGTCCCATGCGTGTTCAAAGTATCAATGGGAAGAAATACGTTATGGTAATTGTCGATGACTACTCAAGGTACACATGGACTCACTTCTTGAGATCCAAGGATGAAACACCCGATGTTCTCATCAGCTTCCTTAAAGTGATACAACGTGGTCTTCAAGCTCAAGTTAAAGTGGTTCGTACTGACAGAGGTACTGAATTTTTGAATTCAAAACTGAGAGATTATTTTGAAGCTGAAGGGATTGAACATGAAACATCTATTGCTCGAACACCCGAACAAAACGGCGTTGTTGAAAGACGAAACCGTACTTTAGTTGAGGCTGCTCGAACATTATTATCCGCTTCAAAACTTCCACTATACTTTTGGGCCGAAGCTGTGTCAACCGCATGCTACACACAAAACCGCTCCTTAGTTATCCCAAGACACGAAAAAACACCATATCACATAATTAATGATCGCAAACCTTCACTCAAACACCTTCACGTTTTTGGATGTACGTGTTACATTATTCGAGACGGTGAAAATCTGGACAAGATGAAAGAGAAAGGTGATGCATGCATCTTAGTGGGATATGCAACTCAGTCTAAGGGATACAGAGTGTACAACAAGAGAACAAAATTGATAGTCGAGACTATTCATATCAGATTTGATGAATTGCAAGAAATGGCACTTGAACAAAGCAGTTTAAGTCCCGATCCACAACGACACACGACTTCCGTTCACAACCGCACGGAACTCGGAACTCAAGACCACAGCAATGAACCGTCAAGTTCAAAGCTGGTTCCTGAACATGTTCCTAGAGCAGATATGACAGTGGACACGACACTTGAAGAGTTGGAAATGTTATATGGACCAATGTATGATGAATATTTCACGGGGGAGAAACAAGTTGCATCGAAGTCTTCCGCTGTCACTCATGATACGAATGGTGATACCGATCATCATCAACAAAAGGATACAACTTCATCTACTTCAACACGGGTTGTTGCAGATTTACCTCCTCCGAATATCACTTCAACAATCGATCCTACAACATCCACAACTACTGTCATTGCTCCAGTGAACACAAATCAAGCAGACGGTGCATTATCTGACGATGACGATTTTCACAACCCATTCGGTACATCGGTACACGAAACTGGAGAGTCTTCTACTCGCCAGGTTGATCCGTCAAATATGCATACGTTTTATCAACGACATCCATCAACACATCATTGGACCCGAGATCATCCTTTGGTTCACGTAATTGGAAACCCTTCACAGCCCGTTCGTACAAGACGACAGCTTGAAACCGATGGTGATGTTTGTATGTTCGCACTCGCCGTGAGTACTGCTGAACCGAAAAACATCAAAGAAGCCATGGCTGATCATGCTTGGATTGAATCGATGACGGATGAACTTCAGCAATTTGAAAGACTAAAAGTCTGGGAACTTGTTGACAGACCATACGATGTGACTCCATTAAATCTTCGTTGGATCTGGAAAAACAAGATGGATGAAGAGAATACGATCATCAAGAACAAAGCTAGGCTAGTGGCTAAGGGGTATGGCCAGAAAGAGGGAATTGATTTTGATGAATCATTTGCACCAGTTGCTCGCATGGAAGCGGTCAGGATTTTCCTTGCTTATGCTGCACATAAGGGATTCACTGTCTATCAAATGGACGTAAAGACGGCATTTCTTAACGGTCCTTTGAAGGAAGAAGTCTATGTCACGCAGCCGGAAGGATTCGTCAATCCTCATTATCCTGACAAGGTGTATCGTCTCCACAAAGCACTTTATGGACTCAAGCAAGCTCCAAGGGCGTGGTACGACGAGCTCTCGAAATTTCTGGTATCCAAAGGTTTCTCAAAAGGTTCCATTGATTTAACTTTGTTCACTTATAAATATGGGGATGACATTCTGCTTGTGCAAATTTATGTTGATGACATTATTTTCGGGTCTACAAACCCAAAATTTTCAAAATGGTTTGAAAAAGTAATGCACAGCAGATTTGAAATGTCAATGATGGGCGAACTAAAATTCTTTCTAGGAATTCAAGTTCACCAATCCCCAAGTGGTATCTTTATAAACCAAGCTAAGTATTGTCAAGAGATAATCAAAAAGCATGGTATGACTTCATGTGACCCCGTTGGGACACCATTATCAACCACATCGCTAGACGCTGACTTGGAGGGAAATGCCATCGATCAAACGAGATATCGTTCCATGATTGGTTCCCTCATGTACTTGACAGCAAGCAGACCTGATATTCATCATGCTACGTGTTATTGTGCACGTTATCAAGCACGACCCACTGAAAAGCACCTCAAGGAGGTTAAACGGATCTTTCGGTACCTCAAGAATACCATTCATTTGGGACTTTGGTATCCGAGGGAAACCGGTTTCTTTCTAACGGCCTATTCAGATTCTGATCATGCAGGGTGTCTTGATACACGAAAAAGTACTTCTGGTGGTGCACAATTTCTAGGTCAAGATAAGCTTGTGGGATGGTCTTCCAAGAAGCAGGATTGCACGTCTCTTTCATCAGCCGAAGCGGAGTATGTGTCTCTATCTGCGTGTTGTGCTCAAGTTCTTTGGATGAGAACACAACTCACGGATTATGGCTTCCATTTTGATAAAGTACCTATGTACTGTGACTCAAAGTCTGCCATAGCCATCTCCTGCAATCCGGTACAGCATTCCCGCACGAAGCACATCGATGTCAGATATCACTTCATTAAGGAACAAGTTGAAAGAGGTATCGTTGAATTATACTTTGTTGGAACGGATTACCAATTAGCCGACTTGTTTACGAAAGCTCTGTCGAAAGATAGGTTTGAGTACCTCGTTAGGCAAATTGGTATGAGATGTTTGACTCCAGCAGACCTGGAGATTCTGGCAAAGGTGCTTGCTTGATTTATCTATCAAACATCAACTTGTAAATATCTTTGAAAAAGAAAAATACAAAAATATAAAACACATAAAAGCAAAACACAAAATTAAAAATCCTTCAAAATCCAAAAATATTCTTCTCGACATGTCTTTCAGTATCGATAATATGGACGTGCCTAGAAATGTCGCTCAATAACGACACGGGTGTGTACATAAAGCTCGAATGAAAGTTGTAAATATTTTTCAAAACATGTCATTTCTTCTTTTAATAAAAGGAAATTGTCTATTTTGGACAAATATTTCCAAAACAACGGGTAGAGCAATCTATCACGGGTTGAGCTTGTCACAAAACATTCAACGTTTTGAGCTCAACACAATGGCTTGTAATTACTTTCAGATTGCAACCCGGAACTACATTCACGGGGGAGTGTACGATTTCGTGCTCTTACCCTTAGCAAAAGAAGTTAAATCTTCTTACACTTGAGTGGATTCGTCAAGACATTCAAAGTCTATGAACTCAAGTTTATGCTTTAGAAAAACCTCTTCGACAAAAAGAAATAGGATTTTTCAAAAAGCGTTGAACACAATTTTTTCAAGAATTTCTCAATGATTATTCAAAATCTTTCAAAAATTGTGTGTTCAACAACTCCCATCCTCAAAAAGCGAAATGTGGATCATATCCTCACAATGACAATTCAATTGGATCAATTTTTGAGGGGGAGCATTTTAACTTCATGCATGAGATTAACACATCTTTCTCCCAGAGATTTCAAGCCTATTTTTCAAAATATATTTTAATCAAATTTGGTATCTCTAATATCAAAAGATTTTATATATTAGAGATAGGGGGAGAAAATGTGATTAAAATGTGATCTAATATAAGACTCAAGCACTTTAACTCTTACCTACATGTGCGAAACACTTTCGATTATCGATGCACATGTGAAGGGGGAGCATTTCTGAAACGACAAAACTAGCAAGGTGTTAAATGTTTTTCAAACACTTTGTTAGAATTTAAAGTGGTTTTCATGGTTACGATTAAATACCCACAACATCTTTAATTCACGACGTTATTGGTGTCAAAAGGGTGGTTAGGTTTAAGTCCTATGATCCAACCAGAACCGGAGGGATCTTCCCAGGGACAATCCAATAGATTATTAGAAGTCCTTAGGAAAGATGCAGTAGAATGTGAACGTAGCTGAATGCCGACTAAGTACTGATGCTAGCACTGGAACAATCACAACAAGGTGCTAGTAATGATGTCTTGGTAAGCATTGAAGGGGTTGAAGAATGAAAAAGAAATGTAAGGATAAAGGGTGTAAAGAAAGAAGCCCTCCATACAACTTAGGCAGAAACCGGGTCAACTCATCATGAAGACAAACTCATCATGGACCCAGTGATGTGAAGCACAACCCTTTCCTAGCTACTCAGGCTTCTCTCAAAAGAAGTTTGTTTTAATTGTCACGGAGATCAACACGACTTCTATTGACTTTCTCACTACGAGATAGTTGATATTGAATAGGTGGCATCTGCTCCAGCCTCCGACCACTAAAAGTGCACAAATCGAGTCTAGAGCCAAGAGATCAATCAAATCTCGTTAGGACACACGGATGAAGATCAAGAGAGTCCTACGCTATATCCTTGTCATATTGCTAGAACACTCAGAGTGATACTACTTAGTATTCACAATGATGAGTGGAAATCCTTCCAGTGTTAACATCAAACAGCACTGCGGTAGGTCATATGCAAGATTCTTTATGAATTGAACATGTGCAAAACTGAAAAGCAACAGTGGTTTGATTCTTAATTGATTCAAACTCGTTTCAGGTTTCTACGCAATATCTTTATGGTCTTGCCAGAACATTCAGAGTGATATTCATTAATATTCACAGTGATGAATGGAAATCCTTCTAGCGTCAACCTCAAACAACGCTACGGTAGGTGACTTGTGAGATTCTTATGAATCAAACTTGTGTCAACTGGAAAGCAACAATGGTAAGATTCTTAAAGAATCAAACTTGTTCCAGGAATTTGAATTGACGACTTTAATCAAGCGGATATTTATCCAATTGATTCACTCTTTATGTTCGCAGTCTTGCTTTGAGACGGTCGAGTAAAGAGAACGGCTAGTACAGCCGCGAAACCCTGTCAAGGAGATTCTTGATTGAATCTACCTGATCACAGGTACGATATTTAATATCGTATAACGGTCTTCACCGACCGGAGGTAAAACGCTACCGATTTAGGACGAATGTCAAAGCCATTCAGTCCGTGTCTATGTTTTGTCTCGAGAAGGTGGCGTCACGGTGTACACAGCAAAGTCAATGATTCAGAAACCACATACTCATGCCTAAAGACATATTCAACAATTAATAGTATGAGCATGTGGATGAAGACACAAGATCGCAAGATGGCAAAGACAAGTCAAGGATGATTTGAAGATCTCAAGCTTAAAGACAAAGTCGAAAGACAATGACAAAGGCTCAAAGATCACAGCATGAAGGAACAAGACTACAATTACACGTTCAAGACTCATTTATGGCGAGATTAGTAATCTCTACAAATTTCCTAAATGACCAAGGTTTATGACCTCTCATTGGGGGAGATTGTTAGCCTCAAAATATTGAGCCAAACAAGAATGCTCGGTCATATGTTTATTATGTATCGTATTTTAGAACATTGTAATAGGTAGTATATTAGTCGTGTTATACGGGCTTAACTTTAGGCTAAAGTTCATTAATAAGTAACTAAAGCCCAAAAGGAAAGCCCGGCCCAAACCATATAGTCCATAAAGAAGCCCGCATGTGGGTGGACTATATATACCACCCTCCTAGCATGTTAGGAGGGTTGGTGGTTCATTTTCTCATTCCTTAATCTAACATTCACAAGTTCACACACTTCTCTCTCTTTTCTCTCTCTAGTTTCTCTCTCTACAATTCATCTTATTTCTTCCTTTCTTTCTTATTTAATTCGTATAGAACATCACATATATTAGGGACAACAGACTTTTATCCTTTCGTTTGTCATCCGACAACGAGGATGTAATCTTTGACCCCGGCATCATGCTTTATCATTGATTTTATTCCATTATGCCGGTTTTCACCATTTTCCCTAAGGACCAATGAATGCGGGGATCGAGTCGAGCTCATGACTCGGTTAACAAAAACAAGGTGCCTTGTGGGGGAGTCCCGTACATTCTATCTTCAGTCTATTTCTAACACTAATAAGGCTTGATCTTTCAAGCTCGTGCTCGTGTTTTGTTGTGTTGTGAATCTTAGGTATGACCCTAATCTTTGAAGACTCTCGTGTTCGGTTTTTGCCGGTCCACTTGATCTTCCAATCTTTGATTGCCAAAAAGGGGCACACTCTCTATCCTTTGATTTTTATCGACTAACGTTTTATCTTGAAGCATAATTAATAAACGGCTTATAGATTTTCATGCTCTTACCATGTTAGGAATTTTGCATTAGACTCTTCGTGTTTTAGCAAGGGGTGTTACTCTTGAGCTAAGAAACATTGAGGACAATGTTTGGTTTTAGCATAGGGGAGTCAATCGATATAATCACTTGCAATTGCTTTTGTCGTGTCTTAACGTAATTGTTTTTCTCGTTTTACATAAAAAATTTAAAATTTTAGTGTTATTTTAAGTTTTAATAAGTAAAATAAGTGCTTTTGACACAAATGTAGGCTTTCCGTTGGAGAAAATAAAAATAGTTTTTGACTCGACTCGGTTTTTACCTTAGCTTTTTCCTTAACGTGTTTAAATTAAGTTTTGATAGGCTTTTATATAGGGAACTTTAAAACGCGAAAGTCTTAACTCATACGGGGTTAAGAACGAGAACCTTTGGCAAGTTCCTATAATTGATCCTAGAAAGTCGTTTATCAAGGGAACTTTAAAACACAAATTCTAAAACTTGAAAAAGTATAAGAAGATGCAAGATCCTATAGATGACTTGAAAACCCAAAACTTTGATTTAACAGGCTAAGTATCCATTGATTTCACATTTTTGAAATTTTACAATATGGAGAACAAGAGATGATATAGTTTAATCATAAGTTTCTAAAGTTAATTCTTCCTTGTGTAAGTATTTTTGTGTTTGATTTAATCTCCTCGTATTTATTTTTCACGCTTGAATAATAAGTGATTAATAAATGAAGTTTTTAGCGGTTTAGGCTTGACATCTTAACTCGTAGCTCCTTCTTTTTCTTCCCTTGTAATTAAAGTGATAACACATTAAGGGTTTCAGCGTCATGGACTTTTGATCATGGGATTGCGGAAATTTGGTTTACTATAAATATCATAATAATAAGAAGAATAAATAAAATCATGTTCTTTATGAGCCTTCGGGTGGGAGTCATATAGCACTAACCTTGTCATTAGAGCCTTAAGGTGTATGGCTTAATAACTGAATTTTGGTGTTGGTTAATAAAAAGGTTTTTGCTTGCAAGATCTCTCTTTGCGTTGCTCGTACCCAACTGATATATATCGTTGTTTCGTTCTCGGTATCTTCTCGAATCGATCACGGTCAAAAGTGGAATAGTTGTAATTGGTGACTAAAAAGGGGGAGCTTTGGTCTAAATCTACTAAAATGATAAAGACAAGTAATAATAAAATTAAGCTAGAAACTAGAAATGAAAATAAATCCAGAATTTAAATGAAACAGTAAGAAAATACCTTTATGAAGAATAAAACATGAAATCTCCTATTCGAAATACCTTCTCTTACTCGGAATATTACTGCTATGCGGAATGTAGTGTTCTACTCGGAATAATTGCCTTACTCGGAAAAAGTACTCTATGCTGAATAATGCCTTACTCGGAATAATGCTGCTATGCGGAAAAAGTACTCTACTCGGAAAAAGTGCCTTACTCGGAACAATCTGCCTTATGCGGAATAAATGAAAAATGCCCTATGCGGAATGTATCTCTTATGCGGAATGAATGTTCTATTCGGAAAGTTTGGGCTATTCGGAATATATTTTTGAAAACCCCTATTCGGAAAGTTTTGAAAGAAAGCCTTACTCGGAATATTTTATATTCCGAATAAACAAGAAATAGAAACACTACTCGGAATAATTTGAAAATTCCGAATAACCACAATACCAGAATCCCTGTTCGGAATCTGGGAAACTCAGTACTGTAGAAAGCGAAGAACAGGGGACTCGGTTTTAATCCAAAATCAAACTCAATAAGCAAAAAGGTTTTACCAAATTAACCACAAATCATTTAAATATCATAAGTAACAAATCTCAACAATAAAAACATAAATTCAACAACTTTTTAAAATCAAACTTGAACTAAATAAAAACTTAAGAACTTGAAATAAAAAGATGATGAAGATCAAGATGAATGAGAAGATTAAAGGAACACTTGTATTAATGATTTAGATTCAGTAACAAAAAGAAAAGATTACACTTACAAGATTTTTTAGAAATTGAACAAGATGAAAACCACTCCTTAAGGGAGATGGTTCCTAAAAACTAGGAAAAAGAAAATAACTGAAAAACTAGCCCTCTCGAATTTTTGAGGGTGAGTGCCTTTTATAGGTTAAGTGGTTGGTTGGTGAGTGGGTTTTCTCCCTTCTTCTTGTCTTCTCGTCTTTTCAGAAAAGTTGACGTTTTCGATTCTGATTCGGGATTCGTCGACGATTAAATTCAACTCGTATTTTAATTTCTTCGATTAATAGACTTGAGTTTCTTCGACACATGTAAATCTTCCGTCTTTGGTCCTTTTCTTCGATAAATATTCAAATAGGCCCATTGACTTCAAATCTTTTGCATCTTTTGGACAATAGACTTCGTCTTCAGTCTTTTTCCTTGATAAAACCCGTGCAATCCCATGTTTTCTCCAATATTTATCCGGTTGGCTCTGAAAACACAACAAACACACAAACCACGCATAATTCCAAACAAATGACATTAAATACGTGTTTTGGTCTTGTTTTAGCAAGAAATAAGTGGTAAAAGGATGGGTGTTTTCACACCTATCACATGGGGATGTGTTTAATAAAAATTGCTTCATCATCATGAGCCATAAGGTGGGGTGGTGATGTCAATTCCCTTATTTTTGTCCAAGGAGCCTTCGGGTGTGGATTTTGAATAAGGAGCACAATTACATCTTAAAGAGCCACAAGGTGATATGATGTAGTTGTTGTTAACTCCATTAATAAGGTCATAATTGACTTTGGAGGTGTTATTGTTGCTTTAAGTAGTCCTATTATCCAAATTTTGGATCTGGGGATTTATCCCTCAAATCGTGTTAAGTTATCCTTGATGTGGGCTTTCTTTAGTGACAACGGTTTTTGAAGTCGAGGTTAGGTTTTTAGTGTTGAGTTTACACAGTTTTTGCCTTCATTTTTGGATTAATAAATATCAAATAAGTCAAATGAGCCTACGGGTGAATGACAAATAAAATCTAGAGATACAATTAGGAATAATAGGAGATTGAGTTTAACACAAATTACTTGTATGAGTTGTTTTAATTTTGGGGCTTATGATTGACAATGATCTTGTTTTTACACTTGGCATGGAAAAGTGAAAAGTCGAGGACGATGAATCTATTTGAGTTTTATGATCCTAAAAGTTATTTTTCAAATAATGAAAGCAATATATTATGTCTTTGCAAAATAAAGTGTCAAAAGTTGAATAAAAGTGTAGTTAGTGTTTTATTTTATCATTACGTGAGGACACGGCAATTGCTTAGCAAGGGGGAGTTTGATATGAGTGATTTTACTCATATCAATTGTATCTAAAAACAATAAATAAATGCATATAATCAATGAAAAAGGTCTTGTATATGTGTGTTTGTTGTTTCATGTGTGTAGGTACCGATGATGACGAAAACCGGCAAATTCGACACGATATTGAAGAAAAGATCGAGAAGCCAAATGACAAGTTCGTTTTCGAGGATTTAATTTTATAAAGTTGATTGGGCTTTGTGGGACCCACATTCACACTAATGGGCCTAATTGTTGGGCTAATGAATAATTAAATAAAAAGAAGCCCATTTAAGGCCCAAGTCCCAATATCACGGACGGAAGTAATAGACATTTTGGGCTCAAGTTTATCAAAGGCCCATCAACAGTTTTGGGAGACGAATTGGAGTATTTAGTTTGGGTCATAGCCCGTTTCAATATGAAAAGTTATAAACGTGTGAAAAGTTAGGTGTGACTTTTTAGTAAAAAGTGTAAAAACCCATTAAACGACTCATTTAATCACACATGTCACCCACACACTTTTTCTACCCTTTCTTTATTTCCTATGCCATTCGTCTCTTTCACTTTCTTCCGCAAAAACCAAACATGTAAAAATACTATTCCCCAACCCTAATCCTAGTAAATAAAATTAGGGCTTTTGCCTAAATAAGGCGCGTGTACATACACGCGTCTTAATTAATTTCCTACTTTTTTTGAGAAGGAAGATGGAGGTCCTATGGGTGACATGGCCTTTTTCTTGCCTGTGATTGGCTTAACCACCTCATCCCAACCAATCCTCCAATAAGAGAAGGCCACGTCACCTAGGAGAAAGGACAAGAAACACAAACCCATCCACGGTGGCAATCCGTGTGATGGTAATTGGATATTAGCCACAAGATCGAAAGAAAGAAAGAGAAAGATGTGTTGGACGGCCAAGATTCGAGATTCTCTTCTACAACCTTCCACCAAGGGCCTTGGGGTTGGCTATAAAAACCCCCCTATTTCCTGTAATTTTATATCCAATTTTATTTTTAAAAGTTATTATGTTAAAATAGTTTTAGGTTAAATCTTGTAATTTTTCTTTCTATAGTATTGTAATCGTTTTCATTATTATAATAAAAGTGAATTGAGTTTGATTAAACCATTGTTTACTTCCTGTAAAAACTTATTATTGCATTATTGATCTTAAAACTGATTTGATAAAATAATGGTTAGAGTTATTTGATGAAACTAATTAATAGTTTTATTTGAATAACTGAAAATAAATATTGGTGATGAACTTCCCTACTGGGAGTTTATAAAAAAAACTTGTTCGAAGATATTTTAATGTTGTTGTTCGATGGTGACGAATGGTGATGGTTCGATGTTCAATGGTGGTTTAGTTTAGATAAGGGGGCTCAGCGCTTTCCCTTCTTCTCAAAGGATTCGTCAAAGGTTTTAATACTTTTTAGTTATTTTTGTTTACATGTTTTTTTATGATTCTGCTTAGTTGAGTAAAGTTGGTTGATAATCTGTTAATTGTTTAATGTGTCTGCTTAGTTTGATTAAATATGTTGTTAGTTAAATCTGAAATTGATGAGTTTGTATAGATGATAGATCTGGTTTTGTTTAGGTGTATGAATCTGTTTATATTACTCTGTCACTAGTAGTTATATCATTTTGTTGGAGTTGTCAGTTCTTTTGGAGAAGCTTAAACTTAGTTTTATAATGCTATCATGATTTATTTGTAGGTTGTTTTTAGTTCGTAATGTACCCGTTGAATCAGTGATGAACGAATGAACTTGCTGAGTTTGTTTGTTTGAGGTCTGCTATATTGTTCTCCTTTAGAGTCTTTCCAAATGTTTAATATTTGATAATTTTTAGCTTAGATCTGCTTATCTAGTTGTTTGGCTGGATATTTATTTACTAGGTCTTAAATAAGTTTTTGAGTCTGTATACTTAACTGATTGATTAGCATGTTTAACTAGTTAAGGTTATTTTGTGTATCTGAATTTGTTTTGCTAGAAGTTTAGTATTACTTTTGTGATTCATCAGTCATTCATCTGATTTAAGCTTTTATCTGCTCATAACTTTTGTTGAATATACAGTCTTTAGCTGAGTTATTTAGGAGTGGATTATAGATTTGGATGACCAATTTGTTTGCTTTCTATTCTGCCAAATAGTTTATCTGATTTTAATTGTTTAGTCTGTCAACGTTTGGTCTATAGATTCAATTTGCTGATAATTGGATGCTGGTTTTTGTTTTAGTTTGCTGATATATAGCTTATTGATTGCTTTGTTTGTTCACTGAGTTCCAAAGGTAAGCAGACCCAATTGGTTTGCTATAAATTTTACTCATCTTTACAGTTTTCAAAAGTGACTCCTGTGACTGTTAAGTTAAATCTGTAAAAAAAATAAACCATCCAAAAAATAATAATATCCCAAAATGTCCTCAATGGGATTCGACCCTGTGACCTCCTGGTCACATGACAAATGTTTTAACCAACTATGCTAGATACTTGTGAGTGTTTAATTACAACTTTCATAATTAATATAGTCTAATTTAAAGTAAGCTGTCAGTTTTTAAATTTTGTTTACGTTTTAAATTTTAGTTAAATTTATATTGTTTAATTTACTTTTACTAGTTTTAAAAAAATAAATATAAACAAAATAAAAAATGTTTTATTAATTTTTAGAAATTCAATAAGTTATTAAAAATAAATTTTTAAATAATTAGATTTTAATTAATTTAGATCTTAAATAAATTAGTTTCATAAATTGATTTTTAAATAAGTGTAAAAGTTATTTTTTATAGTAAAATTTTTATAGATTTCTTAAATAGTTTAAAATTTAGATAGTCTTAATTTTAAATAATTGTCTTTAGATAAAATAATGGGGAACGATTCATGCACTTAGGTAAAATTTGTAGAATTAATTTTAGTTTTAAAAACCGAAAACCCATTCAAATCAATTGTCCATACCAAGACAAAACGTCTCAAATTCACTCGATCTTCGTGTAAAACGAACTTGGTTCATCAACGTGTTTAATTAAATCCTTCTTTGGTGAATTTAGTCTATTACTTTTTCCAAAAGGTAATTTTCTAAGTTTACCCTATACCGTATTTAATTAATATACATTCGACGACACATCAAAAAATTTTGTCATTTGGCTTCTCGATCTTTTCTTCAATCTCGTGTTGAATTTGCCGGTTTTCGTGATCATCGGTACCTACACACATGAAACAACAAAGACACATATACAAGACCTTTTTCATTGATTATATTCATTTATTTATTGTTTTAGATACAATTGATATGAGTAAATCACTCATATCAGTAATTAATTTAATTAATGTGTTTTCTGATTTTAATTATTTCCCGAAACCTGAGTCCATGTTTTAAAAATTAAATTGAACCCGTACCTCGTGTTTCTTAATAAGCCGAGCCAAAACCAAACCCCGTCAGTGGCTACCCGGCCTAGCCGGTTGCCATTGGTGGCTCACGGTTCACTCCGGTTGGCCACCGGTTCACACCGATTCAACCCGGTTCCCCCTGCTTATGTTGTTCAGTTCCCACTGCTAGCCCAAAAAGCCCCATCGAGACCCTATAGGTATCGGTTGGCACTTGGTCCAAAACAAAACCCCACCCCGACACTCGGTTGGGGTTTCCTTGTGTCGCTCGAGCCAAGACCAACCAAGCCGAGACCCCTTGTGGTCGCGGTGGTGGTGATGAACGCAAGCCGAGAGCCTTTTGGCTCTCGGTGGTGCCTCGGCCAACCCACAAACACAACCAAACCCCCCCCCCCCCTTTAAATCATGTTTAATTAATCCCCATGTTTTCTTGATTTATTCATATGACAATAACATGAATTCATGAAAGAAAAATAAAAAGAAGAGGGGTTTGATTATACCAAAAACGTGGAATGAAAATGTATTTGATCACGAACACGTACACCTAAAAATCAAAGATCAAACTCGTTCGGTTCTTCCTTGGTGATGATATATGGTCGGCGGCTATGGAGGACAAAAGGGAAGGGTTTTTGCAATTTTGATATAACCTAAATTATGAAAGTCAAATCCCTGTGTTTTGTTTATAGTGTGTTTTGGGCCACAGGCCCGTTTGTCCTCCTTCTCTTGTATAGCCGCGACATGTGGGGCCCACAAAGGGAATCCCGAAGCTTTTCCATGTTAGATAAATTAGTCGTGTATGTTCGTGAATTAAATGTCGTGCATTTGGTAATTGTGATTGTGTCACATTTATAATATTCATATTTTTTCGTTATTAATTGTCGTGACACGTGTATTAATATTATGGAAAGTTTAAATTTTATCGTGTTTTCATAAGTTATTGTTCATGTGACTGTTCATGATATTTTAATGCGGGTTTTACAACTCTTCCACTCTAAAAGAATAATTCGTCCTCGAATTAGAGTCGTGGAAATGTTGCGGATTTTACCATTCTTCCCCTCTAAAAGGACCGTTCGTCCTCTAATTAGAGATACAAGAAGCTGTAAAGGACGTGACAAGACTGGAAAATACATGGGGAATGACATGACTAAAGAGGACATGAAACGTGATATAATTGAGAAGAATATATCTCATTCATGGATAGAAAAGAGGATAAGGGTCCAGATGGACTCCTCCGTTTCTAAGTGGCTTCCCGCTAGAAACGTTCCACTAACAGGTCCTGACGAAAACTAGTAAACCTTGGTCTTCATGACTATGTCTTGAAGATACATAAAATTTTCCAGTTCAGCACGTGAGATAGGTTCCCATAAATCTGATCGAGTGGCTAAGAAAGAAAACGTGAAAGGATAACAACACGTTATGATGCGAAGTAATCTGGAATTTGTGACATAAGAAACGTCTTAGCAATGAAGTATGAGACATATTGAAGCGTAGTACGTGAACAATTGTGAACGTGATACATGAGCAATTGTGAACGTGATACGTGGACATATGGTAACTGCATCATATGGTGGACGTAATACGTGCCACCTATCGTAGACGTGATATAAGGAATGTGGAATGAACATGACATGTGAAACATATCGTGGACATGAAATAGCTAAGGCGCTAGTGCCAACGGTATGAGTTAAGACTTGAAATGAGACGTGAAGCGTCAGCCTGAAGTTGACGAGTTTATCAAGCTCGAGTCTGGTCTCCCAAGCTTTCTGCAAACTTCCAAGCATGAAAGTAAGAATTAAAATCGTAAGCTAGAATACGGTCATGAACGTGAATACTGCCATGAACATAAATGCAAAAACAACATGTAAAATTTAATAATGACGCGAACGTAATGTTGAATGAATGTGTACGCGAGTCTTCCTCTAAGCTGATAGCTGAAAGAGTGTCCAGTGATCGCACGCTTTCTGGATGGGAAATGTCTGAAAATTTGCTAGCTGTGAAATCCTTGCGGATGGAAGGATTTTACAGACTTGGTCAAACGGTTGAAACAACTAGATGGCATCATGCTTCTTCTGAGCTTGCGAATGTCTGGTAATAATTCCATGAAGGTCTTTTCCCTTCTTCATTTCAAAAATCCCAAGGGTGGAAATAACTCCTGACCTGTTGGTGTTCTATCTTAACCTGTCGGTATGGCAGATTCTTAGATATGAACTTAACTGGATCTTGCTTCATAGAAACTGGATACATAGAAATTGCAACACTATGTGTCTCTGAAATTAGACTTCCATTAACGTAGGATTCTCAAGAACGTACAATTTAGTGTATGGTTCTCTCCTTTACGCGTAAACCGCGTCATGGTAAGATTAACAATAAGAGTCAACGTGATTCACCGTGTTACTGTAATCACCCGTGATTCTTACTGGCAAAATTTCAGGTGAAATTTCTGATGTCGTATAATTTGCAACATAGTGCGTATATGTTCTTCATGCTCTTCTCTAGACTTAGAGAAGATTAGGTTGTCCAAGATGAAAGTACTAACGAACTTGTTTATAAGTTCATGGAAACTCAATTTATCAAGTCCATATGCTGCTGAAACATTCTTGAGACTAAAACAAAATCGTGGATTCAACATGATCAAATCGTGTGCGAATAGCAGTCATGGAAATGTCCTGCTCTTTCACTCGGTACTGTTGTCAGTATGATGGTAATTTGTTCTTGGAAAAGTGCTTAGCACTCTGTAGTCGATCGTATATGTTCTCAATACGTGGAGAGAGTTAACGGTCATGAATGGTGATTTGTTTACATCGACATTGGTCGACACATAATCTCATGGTACCGTCCTTTTTCTTAATAAACATAACCGGTGAACATCGGGATGATGCATGATAGGTGTGAAAACACCTATCCTTTTACCACTTAATTATAATGATAACCAAGCCAAAACGTATATTAATTGTCGTAAAAGTCGGAATTATGCGTGGTTTGTGTTTTTGTTGTGATTTAGGACCAAAATGTGAAAAGGGAAGAAAACACGGGCTTTCACGGACTTTTATCAAAGAAAAAGACAAAAGACGAAGTCAAAATATCAAGAGTGCAAAAAGAACGAAAGTCAAAGGCCTATTCTGAAGATTTATCGAAGAATAAGTCTAAAGACGGAAGTTTAATAAAAGTCAAAGAACTAAGTCTTTTAAAAGAAGAAAATTAGAAGACGAGTACATTCCATATCGACAAATCCCGAGACAACGTCGAGAAAGACGAAAAAAATTAAAAGACGAGAAAGACAAAGATAGAAAGAAAGAAGCAACAATCATTTCCTCCTCCTATAAATACCCTCCTAATGTGTCATTAGGAGGGAGTTAGATAGTTGTTCATTTTTAGTTTTCCTTAAGGTAAGTAGGAGTAGGAGTATTTACTTTCTCTCTCTAGTTTTAATTTCTCTCTCTAAATTTTATTTCAAGTTTGCTTAAATCTTTGATCTTTAAATCTTGTATTCTTGAATCTTTAATCTTTATCTAAATTTCAAGCTTTTCATAATCAATCTTAATCTTCCTTACTTGTTTTAATCTAGTGTTTGACTTGGTAAAAGTATGTAGTTTGTTTCATCTTGATGTTTATTTGATTAAAGTGTTTATTTTTCCATGGTTCTTATCATTTTCATGCGATTTATGATCTTTCCTTATTGTGCTTTTTGCTTATTTCGTGTTTAGCTTATTTGCATTTAAGTGTTTTTAAAAGTTTAATCTTTTTAAAAGTTGATTTTATAAATTTGCTTACTTGGTGTTTTGAGAGTTTTTAAATTCATGGCTTATTTAGTTCTTCGTAATTTTGATTTGGTTAAGTTTTTGGTAAGTGCTTATTATTAAAGTGCTTATTTGGTTTTTGCTTATTTCTTTTTTGTATTCCATCGTATGAGTTTAAAGGTTTAAGGTTTCGATCAAGTATTGTGATCGCATAAGCCTTAGGATTTCTACTTGTGATCAAATACTGCGGTCCCCATACTGCGATCACAACTTGTGATCTAAGCTGTGATCTTATTTTGAGATCGTTGGTTGTGATCTGAGTTACGATCGCTTGGTGTGTTTCGAGTTACGATCACTTGGCTGTGATCTGTGGCTGCGATCAGCTGGCTGCGATCGCTGACCGCGATCCAGGTCATGATCCAGGGTACGATCGCTTGGTGCGATCCGACAACAAGTTTTGGTTTTATTTATAGTTTTTATTTTAATTTCAAATTTAATTTTCCCACCATTTTTACTTAGAGTTATTTTAAACTTGTTTTGTCTTAGTTTAATTTTTAAAGTTTTCAAATTTACTTTTATTCAAGTTTTAATCTTTCGTCATTTAATTTTCAAAGTCTTTAATATTTAGTTTAATATTTTTGAGCTTTCATTTTTATTTTATTTTAATTAATTACTCAACGACATTTTCACTTTTAGTTTAAAAATAGATAATCATTTTATTTTCTTTTCACCAAGAACAATTGAGTCACACTTTCTACCGAAATCAATTCGATAAGACCAATTCAACGAACAATTTTATACATAAAATCTCTAGTATTAAATGGCGCCGTGATGAGACAGCTTTTATACATAGTCTCATCGTCCAAAATGGGCTTAAAATGCATTAAATATCATGAAATATGCCAAGTATATGCTTGTGTTTGTTACCTGTGTATTTTAGGCACGGATATTGAGAAAATGACAAAAGATCACAAGAAACAAGCATAAACGAACACGGGAAACGAAGCCGCACTATGAACCAAGCCCTAATGGTGATTTTCCAAGAATAACCCTTGAAGAAATGAAGATTGTACAAGAAGGGTCCTCCAATATTGAAGAATTGACACTTTAAAGCCTTGTATATTCTTAATTACAAGTTTGGTCCTTAAAGTTTGTCAATTTACAAAAAGGGGCCTCCACTTTAAAGAATTGGCAAGAATGGTCCCTCAAAAATGAAGACTTGTCAATATTAGTCCTCAATGAAGTCAACAACACAAGTCAATACCATCAAGATTGAAGAAGATGCCAACACACCCCTTCAAATATCATAAATTTACAAGAAATACCCTTGAAAATACTTTTGGAAACTATTTGGGGCAAAAGTGTAAAAACTGAAAGTTTATTTACAAAGGAAATCAGTTTTCATGCTATTAAAAACAAAGTGAAAGAAAGAAGAAAGGAAGGGGGTGTGTTTTTCCAAGACATGAAAGTTACATAGACCAGTGACAGCTTGCCATGTGCCCTACTCACCTAAACCAACCAATGAGAGCTCACCATTGTTCCATGTCATCCTCCACTCAGTTGTTTTATAAGTAATTAAATTAGTTAATCCTAAACACGCGCCAAACAAATGTTTATATCCTAAACCAGATTAAACCAAGTACTATACATCGTATGAACATAATTGGGTATTCACTAGTTACTTGTAATTAGACCCCAATCTTCTCCAGATTTGTGATTAAGCGTTCCCTAATCATAACCCAACCCTCACTTTGTATGCCACATCACCCACAAGTTCACATGTTTACTACCATTCACATGTTTTTGGGAACAAGCCAAAAGGTGACAGCCAGTCTACCACCCACAAAGATGCTTGAAATATAAGCTCAATGTGAGCCCTTGATCAAATTCAAACAGCTCACCACTCCACAAACTGCCAAGAAAACATCACATGAGTCCAAGGTTTTCAAACTTCACAAGGGGCATTTCAGGAACTTCTACACATTAGGGTTTATGTTTTTCTTTGCTTTGTAGTTCACATTGTAGCCTATATAAGGCATTAGGGTTGTAACATTTAGCCCTGCTTTTGGTTTTTCCTTTATCACAAATCAGTAAATCCTCTTTTCATTTTAATGAGAAAGTGTTGGATATTGTTGATAAAATCCAAGTGCCAATCTTATTACTTGCTTGTTACTGACATATGTTTGTGTTTTTGAAATCTTAAAACCTATTTTCAAACCTTGTGCAAGAAATTGTGCAAGTGTTCAAAACTTGATATTTTGCTAAATCTTGGGTCAAACCCTGAAATTTTTAGTCTATAAGTGGTTATAGCACCCCTGATAAGAGGATTATCAAGGTGTGGTAAGCTTATAGTTTGGGGATATTCAAGGATGTGGGATCAAGTTTGTATTAATCAAGCCTTTTGTTCATTTTTTTATTTTTCTATTTTGAATATCACTTGTTCTAACCTTGTTACTCTTAGCAGCTTTGTGGAAGCTTGTGCATTGTTTTTCTAGGCACGTAAGCTCAAAAATTCGTGAGTGTGTATGTACATTCAAGAGGTTTGAGTCCTTTTACCCAAAATTTGATAAAAGTCTTGATTTTTGGTGAATTTGTGTTCTGCTATTGTACTTGTTGTTTTTTGTGGTTTAAAATTGCTTGATACTGCATGATAATGATGTTATTGTGTTAGATTGGGCTTGGGATAAACTGAATAACACACTTTCTTTGTTAATCTTGGATTGAAAAAAGTTAAGGGGTGTTTGGGTTAACCTGTTTAAGCTTGCAATTTGTTTTTGAGTTACTGGAAAGTGTAGTTTATTGTTGGAATTTGATAAACCCTTAGTTTGTATGCATGCTTAGGGACAACAAGTGATTAAACATAGTTATTATAACATGTTAAGAAGATTTTAGGGTTTGAATCTGGTCTTGTGGTCAAGTATATTAGCAAAGTGTAAAAACTGCTTGTTCTTGTTCATCAGTAACATTTAAATGCTTGAATCTTTGTCTAAACCTTGAATATTTGCATGAAACTTGTTTATTTATGATCATTTGAATTATTTATAGCTTGTGTATGCATTTGGTGAAGTTTGGCTGGCTTATTCTTGCTTAAATTGCGTATTGGTTGAAAACTGCTTATTGTTCATGTCTGGTGCATGTTTGTGGTTCTTTTGATTAATCTGTGCTAATTGGCTTGGTGAATTTGTGTTTTTATTGTTGTTATTGACTCCTTGTGATCCACTGATTACTTGGGTGCCTTTGCTTAACATGAATCCAACAAAAAGTCACATAAGACAAAAAGTCAAGAAAGTCAAGCAGTGGGAACTCCTTTCCCCTGTTGCTAGCCACTGCTAGTGTTATTTGATCAACAACTTATTCATAAGCCATTTTGGCTTATCCAGACTTGCAAAAACTTATTTTTTGTGATAGATCTTCCTTATTTGACCCATTGAACTAAACTAGAGCATACTAGGGTTTGACTTTTAAGTTTGACTTGAAAACTAAACAGTTTGACTTTTATATAAGTTCTTATTTGCTTATTCCAGCTTATTCTTTGTGCTTATTGGAACACTTTTGATTTTTTTGCTTAATTAAGTCATTTAAAACCTTTTGCAAATTGAATCAGCACTTGAGGTAGCCTAGAACTCAAAAAGGACTATTTTGTCATTTTTTGTAGAGAGCTTTGGCTTATTTCAGGCTTATTTCTTGTGCTTTTTCAAAATTTCTTTTCACAGATCTCTTTGGTAACTCAAAAGAAGCTTGTGTGTCAAATTAGAGCTTATGGCATTAGCTTATGGCTTAATGGGCCCAAAAGCCCATTAAGAATAAGTTGTTGACTTATTAAGCTATGATAAGCACATTTTCAGCTT
This sequence comes from Glebionis coronaria, assembly GCA_025667525.1. Lineage (NCBI taxonomy): Eukaryota > Viridiplantae > Streptophyta > Magnoliopsida > Asterales > Asteraceae > Glebionis > Glebionis coronaria. The sequence goes on from CM046876.1 coordinate 356,022,522, forward strand.
TTGGGCCTTTAGAGTTTTGTGCTTAAAATCAAATTTTGAGTCAATTAGGTGATTTTGGGCTTATTTGGTAGACTTTTTCTTATTGGGCGAGTTTCAAGCCCATTAAGGGACTGTTTTTTATTTTAGCCCATTTTAAGGCCCAATAGGGGTGTTTTGGTAATTTCAAGTTCATTCTGTGTTTATTAGGTTAAAATAAACTAGTTTGCAAGTTTTATAATTTTTTATAAATTATGGATTTTTAATATTATTTTATTATTATTTTATTATTAAATATTAAAATTTAGATTTTTGCAAGTTTTTCATTTTTCCTAGTTCAAATACATTAAGTTAGGAATTTTAAATTTTTTAGATTAATTTTAGTGTCATTAGATTAATTTTTATAATTATTTTAAGTTTTTAGAGTTTTTAATCATTTTTAAATAGTTTTAATTAATTTTAAAATTTTCAAAAATAGTTTTTAATTTAGTTAAGTCATTTTAGAGGTTTACAAGTTAAAAAATCTCATTTTGGGCTTTTTGTTAATTAAATTGATTTTTTGGGTTTTAATTAGCATTAAAAATTAATATTTAATTAAATAAAAGGTTTGAGTGATTTTTGATTTTTTGTAAACTCTAAGTACATTTTTAGAATCTATTGCAATTTTCTAGGAATTTTAGGGTAATTTTATGTTTAGTCACTTTTTACGGTTTTACGTGCACGACTTCGTCTTAGTTTAATTCATAATCGTAACCGTCATCTTTTCTCTTTTTCTTTTCCCATAAATTGTAATCACAAAGTTAATCATTTCTTTACACAACACACTTGCCTCCTTGGTAAACGAACTTGAACTTAATTTTGTCATTGGTGCTTGGTTTTCCTAAACCGACACTTAATACTTGCCGCTTTTACCTTGTTTTCCTAAACACGTGTAAATTTACCACAATCATTTTGGCGCCGCTGCCGGGAAGACTTGTTGTGTTTTGATTTGAACAATTGTTGTTTTTATATTAGCCATAATATCTATTTGTGTTAGTAGCACTCTACTAATACATATTATCAGTTTTCGTTTTTGTGTGAATATTACTATATTGTATGCGTAGAACAATAAATTCACAAGTACTCCAATAGTGTGAAAACACAACCTTAATTCGGGATTTCATCACTCGATCATTGTATTCGAATCACAAACAAGAAAAAAGGCAAAATAGATAATTACTTTCGTGAAGCTTAATTTTGACAAACACAAACTATGAGGTGGGTATAAGGCGGGTATTATAAAATATACCCTAAGGAAAAAGGCTCTTAAGTGCTTCGCACCGCCCCTTTCCCCGCTTGCTTGTGCGTGTTTAGATAAAAAGGTCTAATCGAGGGTTTGCCAACCAAAGTATTATCTAAGTATCATATATATTTTCTTGGTTTCATTTGATTAAACCCTCTTGAACGTTTTAGTGTTCCATAAACGTTCTAAAGTCATCGAAGGCGTTCACTTCACGTGATTGTTTTCATTCCTTGAGGCTCCTTTAATCAAGATATTTGATTTGAGGAGAGATTTGTAGATTTTTTGTCTACTTAATACATTCACCAATATCCAAAAAAGTAAAAACCATCAAAAACCACAAAAAAATTGGAAAAATTAAAAACACCAAAAAGAATCTTCTTTGCTCATTCCCACATTGTACGCGACGTTTATGCTTACTCGTAATCAAGCAAGACGTGCACGTAAACATAAAAACCGAAAGGAGACCACACCTATCCTTTCTAGTGAGGAGTCTCCTATTGACGAACCTATCGTAGAAGAAGAACCAACCATGGCGAATCATACTATGATGGAGTTACTTCAAGCACCCACCGAGGGTTATGGAGAGTCTATTGTGATTCCTGGCATCCTTGCGGAGAATTTTGAAGTGAAAACGGGTTTGTTGTCAATGATCCAAAACAACAAATTCCGTGGTGATGAAAAGGACAACCCGCACAACCATATCCGCCAATTCAATCGTCTTACCGCCACTTGAAAATTTAAGGATGTTGCTAATGACTCGATTAAGATGATGCTTTTTCCGTATTCCTTAGCGGGGCCCGCTAAAATTTGGTTAGAGAAAGAGCCACCCAATTCTATATTGATGTGGAAGGATCTCGTTTCAAAGTTTGTGAAACAACTTTTCTCGCCCTCTAAGACTACGCATTTGAAAAACGAGATTTCAAAGTTTTCACAAGAATTTAATGAGAGCTTTTCTACGGCTTGGAATCTGTTTAAGGAAATGTTACATGAGTGTCCTCATCTCGGTTTTTCCGACTTGCATCAAATTGACACGTTTTACAATGGATTAAATGATCACGAGAGAGACTATCTTAATGTCGCCGCGGGTGGTAATTTTTTTGTGTAAAATGGTTGAGGAAGCGTTGTTGATTATTGAAAATAGGTCTAAAGTCTATAGTCCTCGTAACACATCGAGTGTTCGTAAGGCTTATTCTTCGGCTTCACCTTCATTGTCCAATACCATCGATGCTTGCCAAATTGAGGCGAACTTGGAAAACAAAATCTTTGATAAGCTTAAGGGTCTTTTAATTGAATTCAAAGTTGGTGAACAAAGTGCTCCCACTATGGCCAAAGCGGTTGAGGTGTCATGTATGTATTGTGGTGGAGGTCATGATTTCTCCGAGTGCATTACCAATGGTGGTAACACTTCGAGTGCCTACGCGGCCACGGGAACTTACAACCGAAACGGTCAAGTTACCCGCTCTAATCATATGACTCCACCGAGTTTTGCTCCCAATCAAAATGCTAACAACAACTATCGAAAGAATCAAGTTGGTTTCAAAAACAATTACAAGGAAACAACTATGGGAATCAAGGGGCTAATAACAATCAAGTTTCAAACAAAAATTAAAACAATGATTTTCAAAACAACAACAAGAGTTCGCAAACTTTGAAAGATCTTCCAAATGAATTTGTTGAATACACAAATGGAAACGATGCTAGGTTTGATAATATTCAAAGAGAGATCATTATCCTAAGACCCGAGTTTAAGAATGACTTGAAAAAGGAGTTGAAAAATGAGTTAGCAAATGAGCTTAAGATCCACACCAACAAGATGAAGGGTAATGTAACTAGGTTACAACAAAACCAACAAAAGATGGAACAAGGGTAACATGAAATAAAACAAGAGATGCTTAAGGCCGATAAGAGGCAATCTATGTTTGAGGATAAAATTTCATCCATGTTTGAGGCTATAATGTGTAAACCGTCTTCGAGTAGTCTTCCTAGTAACACCATATCTAACCCTAAGGGAGAGATGAAAGTGATTACCACACGAAGTGGTAAGACACTTAAGGAACCGACTCCTCAACCAATTACTCCAACGATGGAGGAAATTGAGGAAGAACCTGAGGTAGTGGTCGAAAAGGAGCATGTCCCAATCCCACGAAGTACCGCTCATGCCACACCTACGGTTGACCCATTACCATCATTAGAACCCGAGATTCCAAAGGCTATGCCTATGCCTCAACCCACACCACCTTTTCCCTACCCATCGAGACTTAGAAAGGAGAGACGTCAAGAGCACGATAACTACCAATTTGAGCTTTTTATGAAAATGTTTCGTGACGTGCATTTCAATGTGAGTTTTGTCGATGCTTTGGTCATGATGCCTAGATTTCCCGCTAACTTTAAGAGTATGTTAAACAACAAGGAGAAATTGCAACAATTGTCTAGTTGTTCATCGGTTTATCTTAACCGCATACCTCAAAAAGTCGGTGATCCCGGTAAATTCTTGATTCCATGTGCAATTCAAGATATGGAAGAATACTATGCCTTGGCCGATCTTTGTGCTAGTATTAACTTGATGCCACTTGCAATCTTCAAGTCGCTCAATCTTCCTAATCTTACTCCTTCACTAATGTCTATCTAGTTGGCCGATCATTCCACTATTCCCGCATGTGGATTGGCCGAAGACGTTTTTGTGAAAGTGGAAAGTTCTATTATCCGGTAGACTTTATCGTTGTCGATATTCCTGCGGATCCTCAAGTTCCTCTTATTTTAGGTCGTTCATTTTTAGATACGTCTATGGCATTGATTGATGTGCATGCTAGAAAGATCACCTTATGTTTCAACGACGAGGAACTTGTTATAAACGTAACTCAAAATTCTCTAACTTCTCATGTTTATTCCGTCGCAACCATAAACCTCGTTGATATGATCGACGTTGTTTGCGAGCAATTTTCACAAGAAGTTTTAGGTTTTGGTGACGATGAAAATAGTGGCAATCCCACTATGCTTGATCCCATTCTTGATAATTCGACACCAACCTTCACTCTATTTAAAGGTGGTGGTTTTATGATGAGACTGCTTTTATACATAGTCTCATCGTCCAAAAAGGGCTTTTAGTGCATTAAATATCATGAAAATGGCCAAATATATGCTTGTGTTTGTTACTTGTGTATTTTAGGTACGAATATTGAGAAAATGACAAAAGATCACAAGATACATGCAAAAACGAACACGGGAAACGAAGCCGCACAATGAACCAAGTCCTAATGAAGATTTTCCAAGAAATACCCTTGAAGATTTGAAGATTATGCAAGAAGGGTCCTCCAATATTGAAGAATTGACACTTTAAACCCTTGTTTATTCATAATTACAAGTTTGGTCCTTAAAGTTTGTCAAATTTACAAAAGGCCCTCCACTTTGAAGAATTGGAAAGAATGGTCCCTCAACAATCATGACTTGTCAATATTAGTCCTCCAAGAAGTCAACCATACAAGTCAAGACCATCATCTTTGAAGAAAATGTCAAAACAACCCTTCAAGAATTAACAAATGGCAAGAAATACCCTTGAAAATACTTTGGAAAAGTACTTGGGGCAAAAGTGTGAAAACCAAAACTTTAATAACAAAGAAAAACGGATTTTGGTTGTTTTGTTTACAAGTGATAAACAAGGAAGAGATGAGGGACTGAATTGGGCAGACAACCTATGTAACCTAGACCAACCATCATCTGCCACGTGCCCCACTATCCCATTTCAACCAATCACCATCCCCCATTCATCCACCTCACCAATCCACTCACAACAAACTTAAACTAACCCGGTTTAAACTTATTTAATTATGTTTAAAATCTGGCGGTTAACACCTTTTTAAACTCAAACTAAGATTAACACCACTATTCATCCCAAGAACACAAATTGGGTATTTGTGTTTAAACAAAAATTAACCCACCATATTATCCAGAATTGTGATTAAGGTGATGTTAATCATATCCCAAACCTTAAACTTGCCACCTCAACAACACACAAGTCACATGATAAACCCCCATGCATACATTTTGCAGAAAATGCCAAAAGTGCCAGAAGATCCAACCATCCTCAATCAGCTTACATCCTAAGCATTCACATAGGCCATTGGATGCAATTCTACCCACTTTTCAACAACAAAACGCCAAAATTCAGTCACTTGATTCCAAAGTTTTCAAACTTCACAAGGGGCAATTTTGGACTTCTACACATTAGGGTATACGTTTTTTTATTGCTTTGTAGTTCACATTGTAGCCTATATAAGGCATAGGACCTGCTACATTTACATTTGCTCTTGATTTTTCCTTTGTTCAAGTTCTGTAAATCCTTGTTAATTAGTTAATGAAAAGTGTTTGAATCTTTGAAGAAAAACCAAGTGCCAATCTTATTTACTGCTTGATATTGTTTAATGTTTGCTAAACTTGAATCTTAAAATATGTTTTCAAGGAGTGTGCAAGAAATTGCATATTTTCCTTAATCTTGATATTTTGCTAAGTGATATTGTGATATCAAGGTGTTGTGAGACTTATAACTTGGGGATAATCAAAGAGTGGGGTACAAGTGTTGCATTAATCAAGTTTTGTCACCTTTCTGTTTATTATTTTTGCTTCTAACTTTGTTCCATCTTAGCAGCTTGATATTGGAAGCTTGTGCTTGTTCTTGCTAGCACATCAGCTCAAACATACGTCGGTGTGGATGTACCTCCATGAGGTTTGAACCCTTAATCTCAAAATCTATCAAAAATTTGGATATTTGTGATATTTAAGTTCTGCTTGTGTATGTGTGTTCTTGGGCTCCAAATCTTGTTGTTTCTGTTTATGATTGATGTTTTGATGCTTATGTATGCATGTGCTAACCTAAATCCAACTTTTGATTTGAAAATCTTGATTTGAAAATATAAAGGGGTGTTTGGGATTATCTGTTTAAGTGCATAGATTGTTATTGTGTTGTTGGAAAGTGTTGTTTATTGTTGGTATCTACTATTCACTTGGTTGTGCGCTAAAACCTGCAAGTTTTCAGTCTTGTAACCTCAAATTAAAGATTGTGCTATAACTCACTTGTTTTGACTGTTTTTGACCTAAAATTTTTGAAATACCTAGAGTATATGCATGTTTAGGGCTAAGAGGTGTTAAATCAAAGTTTGTGTAACCTGATTTGAAGATTTGAGTGTTTAAAATTGGCTTGGTGGTCAAGTATATCAGCAAAGTAAAAAGTCTGTTTGTTCTTGTTCACCAGTAACTATTTTGTGCTTGAATCTTGATCTAAACCTTGAACCATTGCATGAAACTTGTTTAGATTCGTTCATTTGAATTTATTATAGCTTGTGTATGCTTTTGGTGCAATTTGGCTGGCTGAGTTTTGCTAAAACTGCTTATTGGGTGAAATCTGCTTATTGTTCATGTCTATGTGAGATCTAGTGATAAACTGAATTAACTGCACTGATTGGCTGTTTGTAATTGTGTTTTTGTGATTGATTTTGAATCCTTATGGTTAACTGATCATTTCGTTTCCTTTGCTTAACTTGAATCCACAAAAAAGTCACTAAAGACAAAAAGTCAATTAAGTCAAGCAGTGGAAACTTTTCCCACTGTTAGACCCCAAAACTAGCCCCTGCTAGTGTAATTTGTCATTCAGCTTATTCATAAGCTAATTGGCTTATCCAGACTTGCAACAACTTATTTTTTGTGATAGATCTTCCTCATTTGACCCATTTATTTGATCTGGAGCTTATCAGACCTTGGCTTTGACTTTTTACTAGAAAACTCATAAGGTTGACTTTAGTACAAGTGCTTATCTGCTTATTTCAGCTTATTGAGTGTGCTTATTGGAAATTTTTTTGATTATTCTGCTTAATTAAGTCATTTTAAAGCTTTTGAAAGTTGAATCAGCACTTGAGGTGGTCCAGAACTCAAAAACGACTATTTTGTCATTTTGTGAAGAGAGTCTTGGCTTACTTCAGGCTTATTTCTTGTGCTTTTTCCAATTTTCTTTTTACAGATCTCTTAAGTAACTCAAAAGAAGCTTGTGTGTCAAATTTGAGTTTATGGCATCACCTTATAGCTTAATGGGCCAAAAAGCCCATTAAGAATAAGCTGATTTGAAATAAGCAAACTTAAACACATTTTCAGCTTTTGGGCCTTCAGATTTTTGTTCTTAAAATCAAATTTTAAGTCAGATAGGAGCTTTTGGGCTTATTTGGACAATATTTCTTTTATTGGGCCTATTTGAGCCCATTAAAGGGTCTGTTTGGACTTTTAGCCCATTTCTAGGCCCAATAGGGGTATTTTTGTAATTTCAACTTCATTTCTGAGTTATTTAGGTTAAAATAAGCTAGTTTATAACTTTTTAGAATTTATTATAAAATTTGTATTTTTATTAATATTTTATTATTAAAAATTAAAATTAGATTTTTCAAGTTTTTTCATTTTTCTTAGTTCAAATACATTAAATTAGGAATTTTACAGTTTTTAGAATATTAAATATTTATTGTCATTAGATCAATTTTTAGAATTATTTTAAGTTTTAATAGTTTTTAATTGTTTTTAAATAGTTTTTATTAATTTTAAAATTTTCAAAAATAGTTATAAATTTAGTTAAGTCATTTTAGGGGTTTACAAGTGAAAAAAAAATATCATTTTGGGCTTTTTGTTAATTAAATTGATTTTTTGGGCTTTAATTAGCATTAAAAAACTATTATTTATGTAAATAAAAGGTTTGAGTGATTTTTGATTTTTTTGTAAACTCTAATTACATTTTTTAGGATTTATTGCAACTTTCTAGGAATTTTTAGGGTAAATTTTTAATTTTGTCACTTTTTACGGTTTTACGTGTACGATTATTCTTCTTAGTTTAATTCGTAATCGTAACCGTCATTTTCTTCTAATCTCTTTTCTTCTTTTCATTTCTCATCAATATAATCACAAAAGTTAATCATCTCTCTACACAACACACTAGCCTCCTTGAGAACGATCCCCACTTTGGGTCATAAGTGCTTTGGTTTTCCTAAACCGACACTTAATACTTTCCCTAATTACGCTCTTTTTCCTAAAAGACGTATTTTACGACTATCATTTTACGACTATCATTTTACGTTGGAAGAATTTGATGTTCCACGTACTTGTGACGAAGACCTCGACAACGATGAGGACTTCTCAATTATCAAGGATTTTCTTAACGATTTCCCATTTCCTCCACCCGAGGAGGTTATGAGTATCGAGCCCAAATCTTCAATTGAGGAACCACCAATCCTCGAGTTGAAAGATTTACCTCATCATCTTGAATATGTATTTTTGGAGGAGGACGACAAGTTGCCGGTTATGATTGCGAAAGATCTTTCGAATGATGAAAAACCCTCACTTGTCGATGTTCTAAAGGATCACAAAGGGGCAATTGCGTGGAAATTATCCGACATTAAGGGGATTGATCCCAAATTTTGTACCCACAAAATCTTAATGGAGGAGGACTACAAACCCGCAATCCAATATCAAAGGAGGGTGAACCCCAAAATTCACGACGACATCAAAAAGGAAGTCCTTAAACTCCTTGACGCGTGAATGATTTACCCTATTTCTGATAGCCCTTGGGTGAGTCCTATTCATTGTGTCCCTAAGAAGGGAGGAATGACCGTTGTGCCAAACGATGCCAACGAGTTAATTCCAACTAGACTCGTGACCGGTTGGAGGGTGTGTATCGACTATCGTAAGTTGAATGACGCCACTCGTAAAGACCATTTTCCCTTGCCCTTCATGGACCAAATGTTGGAGCGTCTTGCGGGAAACAATTTCTATTGCTTTTTAGATGTTTTTTCGGGTTACTTCCAAATCCCCATCGATCCTCGTGATCAAGAGAAAACTACGTTTACGTGTTCATATGGAACGTTTGCCTAGGATGCCATTCGGACTTTGCAATGCACCAGGAACCTTTCAAAGGTGCATGATGTCTATTTTTCGTAACATGATCGAGAAGACTATGGAAGTCTTTATGGATGATTTTTCCGTGTTTGGTTGTTCGTTCACTTCGTTTTTGTCGAATCTTGAGAGAATGTTGAAACGTTGTGAGGAAACTAACCTTGTGCTCAATTGGGAAAAATGTCATTTTATGGTTAAGGAAGGTATCGTCTTAGGGCACAAGGTTTCGTAAGCGGGGATTGAGGTAGATAAAGCTAAGGTAGACGTCATCGCCAAGTTACCTCATCCCAAAACCATTAAGGCAGTTAGGAGTTTCCTAGGCCACGCGGGCTTTTATCGTCGATTCATCAAGGATTTTTTAAAGTTCTCTCGACCCATTACACATCTCCTCGAAAAAGATGCTCCTTTTATCTTTAACGAAGATTGTGTACGGGCCTTTGAAATCCTTAAGAGGAAATTACCAAAGCTCCCATTCTTGTTGCTCCCAATTGGAACCTCCCCTTTGAGCTCATGTGTGATGCTAGTGACTACGTTATTGGGGCCGTTTTGGGGCAACGTCACGAAAAGCACTTATTGCCTATTCACTATGCTAGCAAGACGATGACCGAGGCTTAACTTAAATACACTACAATGGAAAAGGATTTCCTTGCCGTGGTGTATGCATTTGAGAAATTCCGACCTTACCTCGTCTTGACTCGATGCATAGTGTATACGGATCATTCGGCTATCAAGTATCTCATGGCTAAACAAGATGCAAAGCCGAGATTACTTCGTTGGATTCTCCTCCTACAAGAATTTGATGTCGAAATCCTTGACAATAAAGGAGCCGAGAATCTAGCGGCCGATCATCTTTCTCGTTTGGAAGATCCTAACCAAAGTGTTTACGAGCCAAAGAAAATCACCGAAACATTTCCTCTCGAGACACTTGGTGTAGTGAATTCTAAGCTTGATTCATCTACCCCATGGTTTGCGGACATCGCAAATTACCATCCAGGGAACTTCATCATCAAGGGTATGACGACTCAACAAAAACGAAAATTCTTTCGTGATGTCAAGTTCTACTTTTGGAACGACCCTTACTTGTTTCGGACTTGTGCGGATCAAATCATTCGACGTTGTGTATTTGGAACTGAAGCTTCTAATATCCTTAAAGCTTGTCACGAGGGACCCACGGGTGGTCACCATGGTGCTAATCTCACGGCTAAGAAGGTCTTTGATGACGGTTTCTTTTGGCCTACTATTTACTAGAGATGCACACGCACTTGTGAAGTCGTGTGACTCATGCCAACGACAAGGAAAAGCCTCACAAAACGATGAAATGCCACAAAATATCATCCAAGAGTGTGAGATCTTTGATGTTTGGGGAATTGATTTTATGGGGTCGTTCCCATCATCTCGCGGTAATAAGTATATCCTTGTCGCCATTCACTACCTATCTAAGTGGGTGTAAGCTAAGGCTTTGCCCATGAACGATGCTCGTGTGGTAGTCAAGTTTTTGAAAAGCTTGTTTTCTCGGTTGGAACCCCTCGTGCGATCATAAGCGATCGTGGAACCCATTTTTGTAACAACCAATTCGAAAGGGTCCTAAGGAAATATGGGGTTACACATCGGATTTCTACATCTTATCACCCATAAACGAGTGGGCAATTAGAGGTTTCAAACCGAGCGTTGAAGAGGATCTTGGAGAGATCGATTGGAGAGAACCGAAAATCTTGGTCGGATAAGCTAGACGATGCTTTATGGGCCTTTCGGACCGCTCGTAAGACTCCCTCGGGTGCACTCCTTATAAGCTTGTGTATGGGAAGAATTGTCACTTGCCAATTAAACTCGAACACAAAGCTTATTGGGCCTTTAAGCATTGTAATGATGATATTGAGACCGCGGGAAAACACCGGAAAATGGAATTGAATGAATTAGATGAATTGAGAGACATTGCTTATGAAAATTCATTGATTTACAAAGAAAAAACTAAAAAGTTTCATGACTCAAAAATTAAAAACCGGGTTTTTAACATTGGAGATCAAGTGTTGCTTTTTAACTCACGTTTGAAAATATTTTCCGGCAAGTTGAAATCCCGTTGGTCCGGTCCATTCACCGTTACCCAAGTTTTTTCTTATGGGACCATCGAGCTAGCTCAAAATGATGGCCCCAATTTCAAGGTGAATGGACATAGGTCGAAGCACTACTTTGGCGGGGAAGTTCCATCCTTGAACTACCTCGACCAAATCACCTTCCCCAATGATAATTAGAATTGAGGGGATCGAGTCGAGCTCATGACTCGGTAATAGAAAACGAGGTGCCTCGTGGGGCAGTCCCCTGCTTATCCCATATACATATTATCGCTTTCTAATGTAGTAACGTGAGGGGATTTGTGCCCTTACAACCTTTGTTCCGTGGTTGTTTATGATATGTGGTTTTTAGATGATCATGATCTTCGCGATTGGAGCCTCTCGTGTTCGTTTTATGGGAGCACTTGATCGTTTGCTTGGAAGAATTTCTCAATATCCATGATATATCCTTATATGTTCTAACCTTAGGTTTTTAGCACACTTCATAAACAGCTTTAAATTTAACGGTTACACCCTTTCCATGCTAAATTAGGCATTCGACTTCGTCTCTAGTATAGGGGTTTCCAACCCTTAGACTCGAAACATTAAGGACAATGTTTAACTTTAATATGGGGGGTGAATAGATACTTGCCTTGCCAAACCTTCACGCTTTCCAAAATTTATCTTTTTGTTTATCGTTTTGTTGCAAAATAAGGCTAAAAATGGCCAAATTTGAAATTTTTCTCATGTTTTATAAGTGTTTAAAGACACGAATGTAGATTTTCTGATGGCGAGAATAAGAGTAATTTTTGACTCGACCGTGCGTGTTGAGCACTTAGCTTCGATTCCTTAACTTTATATTAGGCTAAGTCTCTTAAATGAGGACGAGAAATGATAGAGTTAATTATAAGTTACTATGCTAAACGTAGAGTACTCGTATTCTTTCAAAAACTCATGTGTTCTCGTTGTTTGCTTATTCTCCCCTCGCTTGTAAATATATTTTGCTTAATAAGAATTGACTTAGCGGTTTAGTCTTGATTGTTGGTTTCTAGACTTTTCTAGTAGCTTCCATGTAATTAAATTGAGAAGACATTAAGGTATCGCCAGCGTCACGGTTTTGAAGTATTTGCAACCCGAATAATCGAAAGCTTTACCTAATAATAAGATTTCAAGTGCTCACCTAAATCAAGCAAACAATTTGAAGCTCACAAGGCCGAAAAATCTATGCGAAAATTGAAAGTGAATTATGCCTTAATCTTTGAAGCTTTAAAGATCCAAAATTTGCTTTTAGCGTGAGGATATACGTCTTTGGCCATAATAAACACCTCATGGCGAGGTTAAATAAAAGGCAAGGCAAGACCGAAGTCATAATAAAAGCTTCATGGCGAAGTTGAATAAAAGATGGAGGTAAACCTATGATAATAAGGTCCATCCGTTAGGGGGCGTATAAAAGTCTCGGTAATAAGTCTCATGTTCAAAACCGTTATAAAACCGTGTTTATCGATCCTTCTTGTTGACTTAATTTTTTTACATCGTTGTCTATTAGGGGGGGGGTTATTAATTTGATGGTCTTGGTTACACCGTTATGACTCTATTTTTAGACCTAAATCTCTATCATCTCATAAGTCAGAAATGTATCCTCGTGAACATTCAAGACAAAAATAAAATATAAGAGATACAACTTTGGAAAATGGGAGGATAAGTACGTGATTAGGGCATATGAGTAGTGTTAGAATTACTAACTAATAATGACAATTATCTCGTTGCACGCTTAGCATGGAATTGGGGTGAAAATCGAGGACGACGAAATTATTTCTAACGAAGCATTCACGTGTTCTTGTTCTATGAACCTAAACGTCCCATTTTGCGATGAAAATCATACATTATGTCTAAAATGCAAGTAGTAGTAATAGTAGTAGTGTAGCTAGTTTATCATTCAATAAAGGTGCATAAAAATGAATTTTGGAGATGCTACGATACTTTATTCTAGCATTGCGTGAGGGCACGGCAATGGTTTAGTATGGGGGAGTGATGAGACTGCTTTTATACATAGTCTCATCGTCCAAAATGGGCTTAAAATGCATTAAATATCATGAAATATGCCAAATATATGCTTGTATTTGTTACATGTGTATTTTAGGTACGGATATTGAGAAAATGACAAAAGATCACAAGAAACAAGCAAAAACGAACACGGGAAACAAAGCCGCACAATGAACCAAGCCCTAATGGTGATTTTTAATACATGGCTTTTTCCTAGTATAAAAATTATCGTTCTCGTGTTCTAATCGAATTGATCTAGGTTCTCTATGTGACTCAGTTTTATTTTGGTGAAACAAATATTTTCGGTTGTGGTTGTAAATTTAAATGTGCAAAGACTTAAAAGTAAATGTCGTTAAAGTAGAGTGGCGTGAAAATTAAATCTAAGTCTAATCAAAAACAAATGTGCGATAAATAAAACTTTGACGGAAAGTAAAATGATTAAATGACAAGAATTAAAAGCGTGGCGGAAATTAAAGTTAGACAAGTATTAAAAACATAAACTAAAAATTAAGCAAGACAAAAACAAGAAAAACAACCTAGATCGGAATATATTCCGATCTATCCAATCGGAATGTTAACTTACACCTGATCGGAATATGGAGAGGAAGACCAATCGGAATATGTCACTTACCCAAATCGGAATATCCAGACAACCCCAATCGGAATACAAACTAACTTCTGATCGGAATATGGCACTGCCTTCTGATCGGAATGTCGATCGGAGCCGGTTATCGGAATGTAGCCTTAGGAGATCTCATCGGAATAAGGATTTACCTCTAGATCGGAATGAAGAGCATACACCTGATCGGAATGCTGTCACTAAACTCGATCGGAATACAACTAAACACCCCAAATCGGAATATTACAAACCCTTTTCCGATGGGAAGATCGGAATCCCCGTCGGAATACAAAACCCTTTTCCGATTTACCCAATCGAAATACAGAGGAAAAATTACTAAATAAGCTAATCTAATAAGCTATGATTCTAATAAGCACTAGACGAAAAACTTAAGACAAACTGTGTAAAAATAAGCTACGAAACTGAAAGTTAACAATTTTAAAGACACGAAAAAGATAAGCTTTAAGAAAAAAACAACTTTTTATACGAAAATAACTTTTATAAAATCTATATAAACTTGAAAACAAACAAAATAAGCTATGAAAATAAGTGATTTAAAACAATCAAAAGCATAAAAATGAAATCTTTAAACAAGTTAACAAGAAAAAAAGCATAAAAATCAAAGATTAAAGAAAGGTAGAAGAAGATTAACAAGATAAAGTAAAGGTGCGAGTAATTAAAGGAACACTTACTTGAAATTAAAAGGTAATTAAGGTGCAAAACATGTATTTAAATGTGCAAGTAATTAAAGGTGCAAGTAAATAAAAGTGGAAGAGATAGTTTGTCAAGCTATCCAACAAAACCAAATGAAATGAAAATGAGAGTATTTCTAGGTGATTAGGGAGTGGTTAGAGGAAGCTTCCTCCCCTCCTTCCTTTCTTCTTAATTGCGCCCTTAAGTCCTTCCTTCTTAATCTTTTTGTTAATCTTGGAATTTGATGACTTTTGGCTCGGGATTTCTTTGGACTCGTCTTTTAATTCTTCGATAAATAAGACTTGAGTTCCTCGGCTTTAAGTAAACTTCCGTCTTTTGACTTTTTCTTCGATAAATCTTCAGAATTGGTCTTGGACTTCCGTTCTTTTTGCACTCTTGACTTCTTGACTTCGTCTTTCATCTTTTTCTTCAATAAAAGTCCGTAAATGCCCGTGAATTCCCGTGTTTTCTCCACTTTTCACCTTTTCGTCCTAAATCACAACAAAAACACAAACCACGCATAATTCTGACATAAAAGACATAAAATACACGTTTTGGTCCGGTAATTATTGTAATTAAGTGGTAGAAAAGATGTGTGTTTTCACACATATCAAATCCCCTACACATGACCATTGCAATGTCCTCATGCAATGCATTAGTTACAAAGCAAGATTACACTTTTCATCATAATCAATCCATGTTGGCCTTTATTAAAGAAATAGAAAATTCAAAATAAAGAAATCAAAAACATACCTTGGGTTTTGGAAATGTTGTGAATGATCATCATCCTCAAGTTTTCTCTTTCTCCAAACCAAGCTTAAAAACGAGATCATTGTTATTATAAGTTAGCAAACTAACACGAACTCATGTGGGTTAATTATTTACTTAGACTCCCTTATTCCTATGGGTATCTCTTATATTTTATTATTTGTCTTGAATGATCACGAGGATGCATTGTTTGACTTATTTCGATAGTTATTTAGTCTGAAAATAAAGTGAACGATTTAATCAATAGTTAGCTAAAGGACAAAATCTTTTAAAACTGCTTCTCGGGACCTCATAAAGTTCATATCTTGGCATAACTCGCTTCGCGATTTGAGACCTTTCTCGGACCGATATTTGGCAGCGACTTCATACTTCAAACCTTGAGAGACGTTCATGAAATAATGGTCTTCTCTTCATAAATGGAATTTCTTCACTTGAAGTTTTGAGAGATTCATACTTGGACCACGACTTCTTCATTTTTCTCCAATCTTTATTTTGGACTTTGATATACAACGATCCGCCTCCTTTTATGACTTGGATCTATTTATCCTCATACCTTGTTAGGGTCTTTTCGGATACACTTCTCCATGACTTTTGGGGAGTTTTTGCTTTACGTCGTGTGTCTCGATCCTTCATATTGATTTTCGATAAATGATTCTTCACATCACTTTGTATCTTTAGCAACAAAATATAGCCCTCATGCCTTGTTAGGGCCTTGTCGGACTCGCCAATCTTCGCATCCCGCTTCAATAAGTTATGCCTTGGTTATGAACTCTAATCCATACCGAGCAACTTTTAAACGATCTTGGGCTAGAAGCTAAGTAACTTTTCAAATCATACAACCTTATTTATTAGCAGATATTATTAGCAAGCGATGGGAGAATAGGCTCATAATTAACTTACATAAATTCACGAAAGAATACCGAACTTATAATTGGCTCTATCATCTCTCGTTCTCCACAGTTTAAAATCTCAAGTAATGAGACTTGTCGATGCTTAGCCTATTAAATCAAAGTTTTGGGTTTTCGAGTCGCCTATAGGATCTTGCAAATTCTTAGACTCTTTCAAGTTTAGAAATCGCATTTTAAAGTTCCCTTGATTAACGACTCTCTAGGATCAATTATAGGAACTTGCGAAAAGTTCTTGTTCTTAACCCGTGAGAGTTAAGACTTTCGTGTTTTATAGCTCCCTATATAAAAGCCTAGCAAAACTTGACTTAAACACGTTAAGGATACTCGCTAGAGTAAACTAAGATAGTAAACTCGAGTTGAGTCAAAAGATTCACAACGTTTAAAAATTAAAACCACTTTATTCTAATAAGGAAAGAAAATATCTATACAAAGGGCAAAACTAATAGGCCAAAATAGATCAAAAATTTTGAAAAATGTCGAAAAATTGATTTTCCGGTTAAAATGAGGACAAATACAAGGAAAAGGCCACTTAACTTCGATACAAGTCCCCCTACACTTAATATAAACATTGTCCTCAATGTTTAAGCATGTGGGAGTAAACTCCCCTACACTTAGGACATTGTGCACTTTGTTTAAATCTCGCTAAGGAAGAGACAACTAAAGAGATTCTTATTTTAATATTGAGAAAATATAAAATAGTGAATCGAAAAGAGTTTAGGATAGAACCGGGAAGAAGTAGAACACGGAATCAAGGGTCGTCAAGAATCATCAAGAGTGGATCATTGAAGCTCGAATCCCTGGTTAAGAAGTGAGGAGAGGAAAGCAAACCAACGGGTCCCCCCTACACTTATGATAAAGAAAGCAAAAAGATAGATGCATGGGTTGCCTCCCAAGAAGCGCTTGATTTTTGTTAACCGAGTCATTAGCCTGACTCGACCTTGATCATCAACGGAAGAAGCATGAAACATATCCACCAGGATCAAAGACATAGTTTTCGTCCATCAATAAGCACAAGCTTAAAGCGAACAAGGCAAGCCAAAGAAGAAGTGGCAAGGTTCCCTTAAGCAAAGATGGAGCACGGTGGAAGCAAGGGTGAAGTGGTGCAAGCATGTCTTCAAAATGTCCAAAGATATTTCCTTTTATTTCATCAGGTGGATACAGAGATGGCTTAAAGACTTCAATACCAGGGTCGAACACTTTTTCCTTTAGGGGAAAATAGCACTCAGGCTCAGCCGAGTGTGAAGACGATCCGCAAAGAAGCACAACCTCGTCCTCGGAAGGGGGACAAAGAGGTGTCAAATCATAAGTGCAACGGATATTGGTGTCAACCGGTTTCTTCTCCTTTGAAAGAATGTGCTTCAAATCCAAAGTAGGATCAAGACGATAATCTTCAAAGTCATAAGGAGGAGAATCACTCTCATGAGGGAAGTATGTGTTGAGAAATTCAGAGAAATCTTCCTCAAATGAATAATCGTCCAAAGTAGGATCGAGTGATGGTGGAGGATCTTCATCATGTGAAGAATCGCTCGAAAGAGTATCAGCCTCATCAAAATCATCATATGTGGGCAGATTGGGATACTCAGAAGTACAATCATCAAAATCATCCGAATCTGAGCTAGAATCATCATCATCATAAGCATCAAAGACCGGTGGAGAATCATAAATGGGAGAAGCTTCCAAAGTAGGGAGAGAATCATCCACATCATCTTGAAAAAGTGGATTATCGATGCAAGAATCGAATAGAGGATTGTCGTAGACGGTAAAGTCATCGAGCACATTAATCATATTCACTGATTCTCGGCCTCCAAAGGTTTTACTTATAAGCTTCCCCATTTTAAAAACTTGTGCATCATCCCCGACTCTTAAGATTAACTCACCTTCGTCCACATCCACTAAAGCTCTTCCGGTTCTCAAGAATGGCCGACCAAGTATTAAAGGAATACGAGGGTCCATTTCATAATCAACTACGACAAAATCGACCGGGAAAGTAAATGTGCCAACTTTGATAAACACGTCTTCGGCTATACCAACGGGGTAAGCGAGAGTGCGATTAGCAAGTTCAAGAGTCATCTTTGTTGGAGTGAGGTCGGGTAATGATAGTGTTTTCCAAACACTCAATGGCATCAAATTAATACTGGCCCCGAGATCAGCAAGGGCAGTGAATTCTTCAATTTTGTTGAACACGCAAGGCAACACAAAACTACCAGGATCTTCAAGCTTTTCCGGAAGTTCTTTAAGAATAACTACAGAGCAGTTTTCATTTAAGCGTGTGTTGGCGAGTTCAATCAGCTTCTCCTTCTTGTTAAGCAATTCCTTAAATGCTTTAACAAATTTTGGCATGTGGACAAGTGCTTCAAGGAAACTAATGTTGAAGTTCATCTGAGATATCATCTTCACATAGCGTGTCACGTCGGAGTCCACCTTGGTTAGCATTTTGGTCTTGCCTAAACGAGAGGGATAAGGGATATTGGGTTTGGGTGGTGAAGGTGCAGGTGTAGGTAAAGGTTGAGATGTTGAAGGGTCATTCGTGGGAAATTCATCACGTCGAGGCAGAGACGGTAATGGTGCACTAATACTAGGTGTAGGAGGAGTAGGGATAAATGGTGGTGGAGGAGGTGTAGATGATGGTGGTGGAATAGGTGGTCCTACGATGGTGACTCCACTACGAGTAGTAATAGCACTCACATTTGCTCGCGGATTAGTGACGGTGTTTGAAGGTAGAGAACTTGAAGAAGAAGGTTGAGCGGCGGGTAAGAAACTAGCAAGCATATTCTTCAAATCATTGGTTTGGTTGCTGAAGGAGGATTGAATATTATCTCGAAGCTCGGATCTTATCTCATTTCCTTGCTTGGTAATATCTCCTTTAAGATTGATAATTTGGCTCTGCAGATTCTTGATTTGCTCACCTTGGGTTCTCATGATGGCTTCAACATCGGAGTTAATGGGTGGGTTTTGTTGGGCGGGTGGGTTATAAGGATTAGAAGCTCTTGGTGGGATTTGGTTGCTTCTAGTGTAGTTGTTGGCGGAGTTTTGGTTTTGAGGAGAAAAACCGGGTGAAAGGTAATTGTTGGATCGGTAACTCAGCAGATTTCTATCCCCTTGTCGAGCTTGGTAATTTTCCGGTGAATAATTACCATAAGCTGCATACACATTTTCCGGATTGCCTTGTGTCGAAGGAAAATCGGTGTATGGGTGAGGACCGCCGCATGTTTCACAAGGAGTAGCAACAGCTTTAACTTGTTGTTGTTGTTGTTGGTTTGAAGCCAAGAGTTGCATACTTCTGCTCATTTCAGTCAGCACACGGGTGAGTTCGGTCATATCAGGGTTTGCTGAGGTGGAAGAAACATTGACTCTCGGATTGTTCCTTGAAGAAGCAGAGGAATCCCAGTTTTTGTGGTGAGTAGTCATGTTCTCAATTAACTCTCTACATTCCTCGGGTCTCCTTTTCATGAATGTGCCACCAGCGGCTGCATTAATCCTATCACGATCTCGAAAAGTCAAACCGTTGTAGAAAGTATCGATTAAGGTCACAGGGAGCATATTGTGGTTTGGACATCTATCGATCAAGACATTATATCGCTCCCAGGCATCAAAAAGAGATTCATCAGGGTCTTGCATGAAACCGCTGATTTGATTGCGAAGGCTAGTGACCATGGATGGTGGAAAGTAGCGCGATAAAAAGCGTTGAGTCATGTCATCCCAAGTGTGAATAGAATTCTTCGGGAGACGATCAAACCATTTCTCGGCATGATGTAATAAAGTATGTGGAAAGAGTTGTAGGCGAAGTTCATCCATTGTGGCACCGGCCAACTTCATGCTTTGGGTGATTGTAATGAACTTGTCGAGGTGTTTGTTGGCATCATCATCAGGCAATCCACGGAATGGGTTTGTTTGCACTTGCTGAATCATGTGGTGCTTCAACGAAAACTCAGGAGCGTTGATTTGCATCGGTGCAATCGGTCCTCCTCGTCGAAACATTGTAGGTTGACAAAGTTCCTCCATTGTCCGAAGATCGGGCTGTGGAAGAACATTGTTGTTATTATTAGGGTGCGGTGGATTATTGTTGTTTACACCTGACATAGCTAAATCTTCTTGAGGCTCGGGCTCTTGATAATTAGAAGATCTAGTACGCATGCACCTACAAAGACAAAAGAAAAAGAAACCAAACACAAAAACAATATATATACACAAGAAAGATAAAATCTTTTTGGATTTTTGAAATTTTTAATTTTTATGTATTTTTATCAATTTTTAATTTTTATGATTTTTTAAATTTTTTATGCAAGAAAAATAACGCTCACAAGTGAACGGATCCCAAAAAGCAACGCGTCTCTCACAGAAAATCGTTAATCTTTACGAAAAGAGCCGGCAGCGGCGCCATTTGATACAAGGCTTTTGACACCCCGTATAAAAATTAAAGTTCATTATGTTGGTCTAATCGAATTGATCTAGGTTCTCTATGTGACTCAGTTTTATTTTGGTGAAACAAATATTTTCGGCTGTGGTTGTAAATTTAAATGTGCAAAGACTTAAAAGTAAATGTCGTTAAAGTAGAGTGGCGTGAAAATTAAATCTAAGTCTAATCAAAAACAAATGTGCGATAATTAAAACTTTGACGGAAAGTAAAATGATTAAATGACAAGAATTAAAAGCGTGGCGGAAATTAAAGTTAGACAAGTATTAAAAACATAAACTAAAAATTAAGCAAGACAAAAACAAGAAAAACAACCTAGATCGGAATATATTCCGATCTATCCAATCGGAATGTTAACTTACACCTGATCGGAATATGGAGAGGAAGACCAATCAGAATATGTCACTTACCCAAATCGGAATATCCAGACAACCCCAATCGGAATACAAACTAACTTCTGATCGGAATATGGCACTACCTTCTGATCGGAATGTCGATCGGAGCCGGTTATCGGAATGTAGCCTTAGGAGATCTCATCGGAATAAGGATTTACCTCTAGATCGGAATGAAGAGCATACACCTGATCGGAATGCTGTCACTAAACTCGATCGGAATACAACTAAACACCCCAAATCGGAATATTACAAACCCTTTTCCGATGGGAATATCGGAATCCCCGTCGGAATACAAAACCCTTTTCCGATTTACCCAATCGGAATACAGAGGAAAAAGTACTAAATAAGCTAATCTAATAAGCTATGATTCTAATAAGCACTAGACGAAAAACTTAAGACAAACCGTGTAAAAATAAGCTACGAAACTGAAAATTAACAATTTTAAAGACACGAAAAAGATAAGCTTTAAGAAAAAAAAACAACTTTTTATACGAAAATAGCTTTTATAAAATCTATATAAACTTGAAAACAAACAAAATAAGCTATGAAAATAAGTGATTTAAAACAATGAAAAGCATAAAAATGAAATCTTTAAACAAGTTAACAAAATAAAAAGCATAAAAATCAAAGATTAAAGAAAGGTAGAAGAAGAATAACAAGATAAAGTAAAGGTGTGAGTAATTAAAGGAACACTTACTTGAAATTAAAGGTAATTAAGGTGAAAAACATGTATTTAAATGTGCAAGTAATTAAAGGTGCAAGTAAATAAAAGTGGAAGAGATAGTTTGTCAAGCTATCCAACAAAACCAAATGAAATGAAAATGAGAGTATTTATAGGTGTTTAGAGAGTGGTTAGAGGAAGCTTCCTCCCCTCCTTCATTTCTTCTTAATTGCGCCCTTAAGTCCTTCCTTCTTAATATTTTTGTTAATCTTGGAATTTGATGACTTTCGGCTCGGGATTTCTTTGGACTCGTCTTTTAATTCTTCGATAAATAAGACTTGAGTTCCTCGGCTTTAAGTAAACTTCCGTCTTTTGACTTTTTCTTCGATAAATCTTCAGAATTGGTCTTGGACTTCCGTTCTTTTTGCACTCTTGACTTCTTGACTTCGTCTTTCATCTTTTTCTTCAATAAAAGTCCGTAAATGCCCGTGAATTCCCGTGTTTTCTCCACTTTTCACCTTTTCGTCCTAAATCACAACAAAAACACAAACCATGCATAATTCCGACATAAAAGACATAAAATACACGTTTTGGTCCGGTAATTATTGTAATTAAGTGGTAGAAAAGATGTATGTTTTCACACATATCAATTTTCCAAGAATAACCCTTGAAGAAATGAAGATTGTACAAGAAGGGTCCTCCAATATTGAAGAATTGACACTTTAAACCTTTGTATATTCTTAATTACAAGTTTGATCCTTAAAGTTTGTCAATTTACAAAAAGGGCCCTCCACTTTGAAGAATTGGCAAGAATGGTCCCTAAAAAATAAAGACTTGTCAATATTAGTCCTCAATGAAGTCAACAATACAAGTCAAGACCATCAAGATTGAAGAAGATGCCAAAACACCCCTTCAAATATCATGAATTTACAAGAAATACCCTTGAAAATACTTTTGGAAACTATTTGGGGCAAAAGTATGAAAACTGAAAGTTTATTTACAAAGGAAATCAGTTTTCATGCTATTAAAAACAAAGTGAAAGAAAGAATAAAGGAAGGGGGTGTGTTTTGCCAAGACATGATAGTTACATAGACCAGTGGCAGCTTGCCACGTGCCCCACTCACCTAACAAACCAATGAGAGCTCACCATTGTTCCATGTCATCCTCCACTCAGCTGTTTTATAACTAATTAAATTAGTTAATCCTAAACACGCGCCAAACAAATGTCTAAATCCTAAACCATATTAAACCAAGTACTATTCATCGTATGAACAAAATTGGGCATTCACTAATTACTTGTAATTAGACCCCAATCTTCTCCAGATTTGTGATTAAGCTTTCTGATTGTGGTAAATTACTCCTCTTGTTTAGGAAAACAAAAGAGCGTAAATGAGCGGTAAGTATTAAGTGTTGATTTAGGAAAATTAAACACTAATGACCCAAAGGTGAAAGTTCGTTTCCCAAGGAGGTATATGTGTGTGAATAATTCGTAATTGATTTGAGATTAATATTTTAAAGAAGGGGATGAGAAAATAGAACGACAAAGACGTGAAAATTATTACTACGACGACTAAAATTAAATCCGTAAAAAGAGCTAAAATAAAAATAAATTCTAAAAATTCCCAAAAAATTACCAAAAATCAATTTAAATAAACTAAAAGTTTACAAATGATCAAAACTTTTTTAAACCTTTTAATTAATTAAATATTAATTTTTAAATGCTAATTAAAGCCCTAAATATCAAAATAATTATTAAAAAGCCCAAATAAAGATTTTTCACTTTGTAAACCTTTAAAATGACCAAATAAGACTAAAAACTATTTTTATGAATTTTTAAACTAATTAAAACTATTTAAAATGATTAAAAACTATTAAAAACTTAGAATAATTCTAGAAATTAGAAAAATGAAGATAAAATTAATCTAAGAGTTGCAAAAATCCTATTTTAATGTATTTAACCTAAGAAAAATATAAAAAGGGCAAAAATGTGAACTTTGAAATTTAATAATTAAATAATATTAAAATAATATTATAAATCCAAAAATTATAAAAAATTCTAAAAACTTTCAAACTAGTTTATTTTAACCTAAATAAATAGAAAATGAAAGTGAAATGACCAAAATACCCCTAATAGGCCCCCAAATGTGCTAAAAACCAAAACAGTCAACCTTAATGGGCTAAATGGGCCAAAAAAGTCAAACTAGGCCCAAATGACCTGAAAAAGCCCTATCTGACTCAAAATTAAATTCTAAACACAAAAGTCCGAAGGCCCAAAAGCTGGTTTTGAGCTTAACACAGCTTAATTGGTCAACAGCTTATTCTTATTGGGCAAATAAGCCCATTAAGCAATAAGCCAATGCCATAAGCTCAGATTAGACACACAACCTTCTTTTGAGATGCCTAAGAGATCTGTGAAAAGAAATTTGAAAAAGTACACTCAATAAGCCAGAAATAAGCAAAGTAGAATTTCACTAAAAGACAAAATAGTCGACTTAGAGTTCTAGACTACCTCAGACCTTCTAATAAGTTGAAAAAGACTCTAAATGACTTAATTAAGACAAATAAACAAAGAAAAGTTCAATAAGCCAAGCCAAATAAGCACAATAAGCTGCTAAGCACTTATTTAAAAGTCAAAGTTATTGGTTCTCTAGTCAAACCTCAAAGTCAACCCCTCAAATAGTCCAGAATGAACAAATGGGTCAAATAAGTGACACCTATTAAAAATTCAAAGTTGTTGCAGGTTAAAATAAGACAGAATAGCTTATTGATAAGCACTAGTTGAAATAACACTAGCAGTGGCTAGCAGCAGGGGAAAGGAGTTCTCACTGCTTTGACTATTTGACTTGCTTTTTTAGAGAGATCTAGTTGGATTCAAATGGAAACAATGGCACGCTTGTAATCAGTGGATCACAAGGAGTCTATATCAACCAATAAATCACAATTTGGTTCACTCAATAAGCACAAAATAAGCAAACAGTTCATAGATATGCCATAGACCTTGAAAATAAGCAGTTATGAACAAATTAGCACATTGAGCATGAATAAGCCAGCCAAATTGAACCAAATGCACACACAAGATATAATAAAGTCCAATAAGCACAAATAAACTTGTTTCAAGCAATGGATCAAAGTAAATAAGCAGATTCAAGCACCAAAAGTTACTGTTTAGCAAAAGTGATTATCTAAAATCCTTTTGCTGATCTATTTGACCACCAATCCAATTTTAAGCCTTCAAATCCCCTTCCCTGATTAAGTTAACCAAAATTTAGCACTTGTTAACCCTAGTCTACCCTTAGATCTAGGTTTCCCTAAAATTTTAGCCAAAATACCCAAGTTAAACATATTTTATAGCCTTTTGATTGATTTGGTTGTTTCAAGCCACAAAACTTGCAGATAATGAACCCTTAGTACCAGATAAACAGATACCAACCCAATAGAACCAAAAACAACAACACAAGTTTCCTTAAATCCCTTTGAATCAATTAACCCAAACACCCCTTTGGAATCTGATTTCTCAATCTTCCAAAGGATTGTTATGATTTAACCTTTCAAACAAGATCTAATCAACCCTAACAACAATAATCCAACCTCAGAAACTCAAATCAACCACCAATTCATAGATTCACAATAAATCATGCAAAAATCACCAAATATTCAACAAAAATCAGAAAAATGAAAAAGGAAAAGAGATGCAAACCTCCAAGACTTACATCCAAGCCTTGGAATGTTTGAGCTGAGGTGCTAGCAAGAACAAGCACCAGCTTCCAAAGCTGCTAAGATGAACAAACAGAAAAGTGAGCAATAAACAGATTATAACATTGATTTTGAAAACAAGTGTTCTAAACTTTAAAACCATTTCTCAAAACCAACAAAACATGTGTATGGAACTCAGATTTCAGCTATTCAATCACCAAAGTTTTATAAAACATAAAAGAGAACTCACAATTTTCAGAAACTCAAATTTTATTTAAATAAAAAGGAATTACAAAGAAAGAGCTAAAATCTGGAACAAAGGGGCTCTCACATGTTGAGGCCTCCTTTTATAGACGAATACAAGGTATGAATAAGCAAAACCCTAGACTATGAAATCCCAAAAGTGCCCTTGAAATCTTCTAGATGCATTTGTTGTTTGAATCAGGGACGTTAATTTTAGCTTTGGGGTTAAGCAATGAGTGTCAACTGTTGATTTGGCCACGTGGCAATCCTTGGAGAGGAAGGAATGATATGATTGGGTAACGGGTTGAATGGTGGGGGCCATTGGTGAGTGGGATTGAGGGTTTTATGTGCGGGATAGGTTTTCAAGTGTGTGAATCAAACGTGGGACTGGGTAATTGAAATTAACCCTTTGTTTATGTAGAGTAAAATATGGGTTCATGTGGGTAAACATTAAAACGTTTGATCCGAAAAAGGGGGTGTAAAGGTGTTTGGCGCGTGTTTATTTGATTTCAACTTTGGGAAATGACACATTGAGTCCTTGTGTTTTGGTGAAAAGGGTAAAACGTGTTTTCAGCCAACAAAACTTGGTTTTCTTTGTTAATAAAGTTTTATACTTCACACTTTTGCCACAAAAGGTTTTCAAGGGTTGTTTTTGCCATTTTTGCATAGTTTGAGGATTGATCTTGGACATTCTTGATCTTAAAAGGTCTTCAATGTGTCTTTGACTTCATGAGGGACCATTATTGACAATTTAGAATTGTTGAGGGACTAAACTTGTCAATTCTTCAAAGTTGAAGGACCTTTTTGTAATTTTGACAAACTTAAGGGACCAAACTTGTAATTATGAATATACAAGGGTATTAAGTGCCATTTCTTCATAATTGCGGATCAATCTTGTACATCTTCAAGTCTTCAAGGGTTTTTCTTGGATAAATCATGAACTAGGGCCCGGTTCATTGTACGACTTTGTTTCTCGTGTTCGTTTTTCCTTGTTTCTTGTGATCTTTTGTCTTTTCCACGATATACATACCTAAAACACACAAGTAAACAAATACAAGCATATATATGGTAAATTTATGACATTTTATGCATTTAAAACACCCGAAAAGAACGATGAGATCATGTATAAATGCCATCTCATCACTCCCCCATACTAAGCCATTACCATGCCCTCACGCAATGCTAGACCAAAGTATCTAAGCATCACCAAAATTCAATTTTATTACCCTTTATTTGAAAAGTAAAAGAGTTGCAACAATACTACGAAGATATGTAAAGACATAATGTATGATTTTCATCACTAATGTGACTTTTAGGGTCAATGAATAGAAACAAGTGAATGTCCCATAGAATAAATTTCGTCATCCTTGATTGTCATACATTCCATGCTATGTGCAAAAACAAGATCATTGTTGGTACAAGTCACAATGCTAACACTACTCATACGTCCAAATTATGTAATACTTTTTCTCCCCGTAATCCTAGTTATTATGAATGGATATGGGTTTCTAGAATTTTTTAACTATTTGTCATGGATCACAAGTGATTCATATTGACTTATTGGAGTATTTATTAGTCCGAAAGTAAAGTAGCACGATTTAATCAATAGTTAGCCGAAGGACAAAATCTTTTAAAACGGCTTCTCGTGTATCTCCTTAAGTTCATATCTTGACATAACTCGTTTCACGATTTGAGACCTTTCTCGGACCGATATTTGGCATGTACTTCATACTTCAAATCTAGGGAAGACGTTCTTGAAATTATGGTCTTCTCTTCATATTTTGGAATTTCTTCACTTGACGTTTTTGAGAGATTCTTCATACTTGGACCACGACTTCATCATTTTTCTTCAATCTTTATTTTGGATTTTGATATACAACGATCCGCCTCCTTTTCGGACTTGGATATATTTATCCTCATACCTTGTAAGGGTCTTTTTGGATAGACATTCTCCATGATCTTTAGGGGAGTAATTACTTTTCGTCTTGTGTCTCGATCCTTCATATTGATTTAGGAATAATGATTCTTCACATCATCTTGGATCTTTAGCAACAAAATAGATCTCCTCATGCCTTGTTAGAGCCTTTTTGGATTTTCACCAATCTTCACATCCCGCTTCAATAAGTTATGCCTTGGCTATGAACTCTATTCAACCCCGAGCAACTTTTAAACGATCTTGTGCTAGAAGCTAAGTAACCTTTCAAATCGTACGACCTTACTTATTGCAATTATTTTTATTCCTAATGCATTGATCTTATGGGAGAAAAAGCCACAATTAAAAACATATGAGTTTTTGAAAGAACATTTTCATGTTCTACGTTTAGCATGATCACTTGTCTAACTCTATCATTTCTCGTTCTTCACTATTTAAATATTTCTAATTAAAGAGACTCGTGAATACTTAGCCATGTAAGTCAAAATTAAGCCAAATTTGGATTAGCTTTCATTAAGACTATATCAAATCGAAGTTTTGGGTTTTCAAGCCACCTATAGGATCTTGCACTCTCTTGGAATTTTTCAAGTTTAGAGAATGCATTTTATAGTTCCCTTGATAAGTGACTTTCTAGGATTAATTATAGGAACTTGC
Organism: Glebionis coronaria; assembly: GCA_025667525.1. NCBI lineage: Eukaryota > Viridiplantae > Streptophyta > Magnoliopsida > Asterales > Asteraceae > Glebionis > Glebionis coronaria. The sequence goes on from CM046876.1 coordinate 356,050,769, forward strand.
GAAAAGTTCTTGTTCTTAACCCGTATGAGCTAAGACTTTCGCGTTTTAAAGTTCCCTATATAAAAGTCTAGCAAAACTTGAATTGAGCGGGTTAAGGAATGTAGAGGGATCCAAATTCCCATCAAGTCAAAAATTAGCTCTTATTCTACCCATCGGAAAATATACATTCGTGTCTTAAAAACATTTATTAAAACTAAGAAATTTTTTTAAAATTTGGCCATTTTAAACCTTATTAGCAACAAAATAAAACATTGAAAGTTAGAAACGTGAGGGCGTAGCAAAGCAAGTATCTATTCACCCCCCCATACTAAAATTAAACATTGTCCTCAGTGTTTCGCGTCTAAAGGTGGAGCACCCCCATACTAGAGACGAAGAGTCGAATGCTTAGGATCTAGCATGGAAAGGGTGATCAACAATATATCTAAAGCCGTTTATGAATTATTGATACAAGGCTTTTGACACCCCGTATAAAAATTAAAGTTCGAAGTAGTGGTCTTAACGAATTGATTATTGGTTTTAAGTATGACTCATTTGTTCTTTGGTGAAACAAAAGTGTGTCGTTGTAGTATAATTAAAATGTGCAAAACATGAAAGTAAATGACGTAAAAATAAAATGTGCGTTAAAATAAAAGGGCGTTATAGTAAATCTAAGTCTAATTAAAAGTAATGGGTGTAAATATTTAAAAACGTGACGAGAATTAAAATGACAAAGTATTAAAACGAGAACTTAAAAATTAAACAAGACAAAACATTAAACCAAACTCACCATCGGAATGTATTCCGATCAAACCTCGTCGGAATGATAAAAACACCCTGATCGGAATGTTTACTACCTGCCCAATCGGAATGTTGAATTACCTACCCTGATCGGAATGTAGATTGGAATACCAATCGGAATATGTCACTTTATCTGATCAGAATAACAAAACCACCTAGATCGGAATACGTCAAACAACACTAGATCGGAATGTTGGGTGAAGCCCTAATCGGAATACACTAAAACTTTCCAATCGGAATGTCCAAACCCTTGATCGGAATAACTGTCACTTACCCACGATCGGAATGTTAAGAGGATCACCAATCGGAATGCTGATAGGAATATCAAAACCCTTTTCTGATCACTATAATCGGAATGGTAAACCCTTTTCCGACCTGTATGGTCGGAATACAGTAAAAGGGATGAAAAATAAGCTAAACAAATAAGCTATAACTCTAATAACCACAAGACGAAAATCCTAAGGCAAACCGTATAAGAAAAAGCCACTAAACTGAAATTTAAAGACTTTTGAAAACACAAAATGAAAAGGTTTACAAAAAACAAACTTTTACATAAAAATAACTTTTATAAAAACTTTATAAACTTAAAGATAAACACAATAAGCTATAAAAATCAATGATCTAAAACAATCAAAAGCATAAAAATGTAATCTTTAATCAAATAAGCGAGACAATAAGCATGTAAACAACAAGATCAAGCAAGAAAGAAAGGTAGAATGAGAGATCAAACAAGTAAAGTAAAGGTGAAATAAAGATAAAATTAACTTACTTAAAAATTAAAGTGCAAGACAAGGTAATTAAATGGACAAGTAATTAAAGGTGCAAGGTAATTAAATGTGCATAAAAGTAAAGGTGGAAGAACTAGTGTCACTCTAGCCAACAAAACTAATGAAATGAAAATGAGGGGTATTTATAGGAGATTAGGAGGGTGTTTAGAGGAAGCTTCCTCCTCTCATTCCTTTCTTCTTAATTGCACCATTAAGTCCTTCCCTTCTTAATCTTTTGTTAATCTTGGACTTTAATGACTTTTGGGTCGGGATTTCTTTGAACTCGTCTTTTAATTCTTCAATAAATTAGACTTGAGTTTTTCGGCTTTTGATAAACTTCCGTCTTTTGACTTTTCTTCGATAAATCTTCAGAATTGGTCTTGGACTTCCGTTCTTTTTGCACTCTTGACTTCTTGACTTCGTCTTTCATCTTTTTCTTCAATAAAAGCCCATAAATGCCGTGTTTTCTCCACTTTTCACAATTCCGTCCTAAATCACAACAAAAACACAAACCACGCATAATTCCGACATAAGACATAAAATACACGTTTTGGTCCGGTTATTATTGTAATTAAGTGGTAGAAAAGATGGGTGTTTTCACACATATCAAATCCCCTACACTTGACCATTGCAATGTCCTCATGCAATGCATTAGTTACAAAGCACGTTTACATTTTTCATCATAATCAATCCACCTTGGCCTTTATTAAAGAGATAGAAAATTATAAACATTAAAAGTAAAGAAATCAAAAGCATACCTTGGGTTTTGGAAATGTCATGAATGATCATCATCCTCAAGTTTTCACTTTCTCCAAACCAAGCTTAAAAACGAGATAATTGTTATTATAAGTTAGTAAACTAACACGAACTCACGTGGGCCAATTATTCACTTAGACTCCCTTATTCCTAGGTGTATCTCTTATATTTTATTGTTGTCTTGAATGATCACGAGGATGCATTTTTGACCTATTTCGATAGTTATTTAGGCCGAAAATAAAGTGAACGATTTAATCAATAGTTAGCTAAAGGACAAAATCTTTTAAAACTGCTTCTCGGGACCTCGAAAAGTTCATATCTTGGCATAACTCGCTTCGCGATTTGAGACCTTTCTCGGACCGATATTTGGCAGCGACTTCATACTTCAAACCTTGAGAGACGTTCATGAAATTATGGTCTTCTCTTCATAATGGAATTTCTTCACTTGAAGTTTTGAGAGATTCATACTTGGACCACGACTTCTTCATTTTTCTCCAATCTTTATTTTGGACTTTGATATACAACGATCCGCCTCCTTTTATGACTTGGATCTATTTATCCTCATACCTTGATAGGGTCTTTTCGGATACATTTCTCCATGACTTTTGGGGAGTTTTTGCTTTTCGTCGTGTGTCTCGATCCTTCATATTGATTTTCGATAAATGATTCTTCACATCACTTTGGATCTTTAGAAACAAAATATAGCCCTCATGCCTTGTTAGGGCCTTTTCGGACTCGCCAATCTTCGCATCCCGCTTCAATAAGTTATGCCTTGGCTATGAACTTTAATCCATACCGAGCAACTTTTAAACGATCTTGGGCTAGAAGCAAAGTAACTTTTCAAATCGTACAACCTTATTTATTGCAGATAAATTTATTAGCAAGTGATGGGAGAATAGGCTTATAATTAACTCACATAAATTCCTGAAAGAATACCAAACTTATAATTGACTCTATCATCTCTCGTTCTCCATAGTTTAAAATCTCAAGTAATGAGACTCGTGGATGCTTAGCCTATTAAATCAAAGTTTTGGGTTTTCGAGTCGCCTATAGGATCTTTCAAATTCTTGGACTTTTTCAAGTTTAGAAATCGCATTTTAAAGTTCCCTTGATAAACGACTCTCTAGGATCAATTATAGGAACTTGCAAAAAGTTCTTGTTCTTAACCCGTGAGAGTTAAGACTTTCGAGTTTTATATCTCCCTATATAAAAGCCTAGCAAAACTTGATTTAAACACGTTAAGGATACTAGCTAGAGTAAACTTAGATAAGTAAACTCGGGTTGAGCCAAAAGATTCACAACGTTTGCAAATTAAAACCACTTTATTAAAATTTATTCTAGCAAAGAAAGAAAATAACTATACAAAGGGAAAAACTAATAGGCCAAAGTAGATCAAAAATTTTGAAAAATGTCGAAAAATTTGATTTTCTGGTTAAAATGAGGGCAAATACAAGGAAAAGGGCCACTTAACTTTCGATATAAGTCCCCCCTGCACTTAATATAAACATTGTCCTCAATGTTTAAGCATGTGGGAGTAAACTCCCCTACACTTAGGACATTGTGCACTTTATTTAAATCTTGCTAAGGAAAAGACAACTAAAGAGATTCCAATTTTAATATTGAGAAAACATAAAATAGTGAATCGAAAAGAGTTTAGGATAGAACCGGGAAGAAGTGAACACGGAATCACGGGTCGTCAAGAATCATCAAGAATGGATCATTGAAGCTCGAATCCCTGATTAAGAGAGGAGAGGAAATAACAAACACCAACGGGTCTCCCCCCTACACTTAGGATAAAGAAAGCTAAAAGATAGATGCATGGGTTGCCTCCCAAGAAGCGCTTGATTTTTGTTTACCGAGTCGTGAGCCTGACTCGACCTTGATCATCATAGGAAGAAGCATGAAACATATCCACCAGGATCAAAGACATAGTTTTCGTCCATCAAGTAGCACCAGCTTAAGGCGAACAAGGCAAGCCAAAGAAGAGTAGGCAAGGTTCCCTTAAGCAAAGATGGAGCACGGTGGAAGCAAGGTTGAAGTGGTGCAAGCAGATTTCCATAAGTTCCAAAGATATTTCCTTTTATTTCATCAGGTGGATACTGAGATGGCTTAAAGATTTCAATACCGGGGTCGAACACCTTTTCCTTTAAGGGAAAATAGCACTCAGGCTCAGCAGAATGGGAAGAAGATCCGCGAAGAAGCACAACCTCGTCCTCAGAAGGGGGACAAAGAGGTGTTAAATCATATGTGTTGCGGATATTGGTGTCGAACGGTTTCTTCTGCTTAGAAAGAATGTTCTTCAAATCCAAAGTAGGATCAAGACGATAATCTTCAAAGTCCAAAGGAGGAGCATCACTCTCATGAGGGAAGTAAGTGTTAAGAAACGTAGAGAAGTCTTCCTCAAATGAGTAATCGTCCAAAGTAGGATCGAGTGATGGCGGAGGATCTTCATCATGTGAAGAATCGCTCGAAAGAGTATCAGCCTCATCGAAATCATCATATGTGGGCAGATCGGGATACTCGGAAGTAAGGTCATCATAATCATCCGAATCTGAGCTAGAATCATCATCATAAGCATCAAAGACCGGTGGAGAATCATAAATAGGAGAAGGTTCCAATTTGGATAGAGAATCATCCATATCATCTTGAAAAAGTGGATTATCATTGCAAGAGTCGAATAGAGGATTGTTGTAGATGGTAAAATCATCGAGCACATTAATCATATTCACGGATTCTCGACTTCCAAAGGATTTGCTTGTAAGCTTCCCAATTTTGAAAACTTGTGAATCATTCCCGACTCTTAAGATTAACTCACCTTCGGCCACATCAACTAGAGCTCGTCCGGTTCTCAAGAATGGCCGACCAAGTATTAAAGGAATACGAGGGTCCATTTCATAATCAACAACGACAAAGTCGACCGGGAAAGTAAATGTGCCAACTTTGATGAACACGTCTTCGGCAATACCAACAGGGTAAGCGAGAGTGCGATTTGCATGTTCAAGAGTCATCTTTGTTGGAGTGAGGTCGGGAAATGATAGTGTTTTCTAAACACTCAATGGCATAAGATTAATACTGGCCCCGAGATCAGCAAGGGCAGTAAATTCTTCAGTTTTGTTGAAAACGCAAGGCAACACAAAACGACCGGGATTTCCAAGCTTTTCCGGAAGTTCTTTAAGAATAACTGCAGAGCAGTTTTCATTTAAGCGTATGTTGGCGAGCTCAATCAGCTTCTCCTTCTTGTTAAGCAATTCCTTAAATGCTTTAACAAATTTGGGCATGTGGACAAGTGCTTCAAGAAAGCTAATGTTGAAGTTCATTTGAGAGATCATCTTCACATAGCGTGACAATTCAGAGTCATCCTTGGTTAGCATTTTGGTCTTGCCTAAACGAGAGGGATAAGAGATATTGGGTTTGGGTGGTGAAGGTGCAGGTGTAGGTATAGGTTGAGATGTTGATGTTTACTTCCTAGAGACATCGTCATGGCGAGGCGGAGACGGTAATGGTGCACTAATACTAGGTGTAGGAGGAGTAGGGATAAATGGTGGTGGAGGAGGTGTAGATGATGGGGGCGGGATAGGTGGATCAACAATGGTAATTCCACTACGCGTAGTAATAGCACTCACATTTGCTCGCGGATTGGTGACGGTGTTTGAAGGTAGAGAACTCGAAGAAGAAGGTTGAGCTGCGGGCAAGAAACTAGCAAGCATATTCTTTAAATCATTCGTTTGGTTGCTGAAGGAGGATTGGATATTATCTCGAAGCTCGGATCTAATCTCATTTCCTTGCTTGGTGATATCTCCTTTAAGATTGATAATTTGGCTCTGCAGATTCTTGATTTGCTCACCTTGGGTTCTCATGATGGCTTCAACATTGGGGTTAATGGGTGGGGTTTGTTGGGCGGGTGGGTGATAAGGATTAGAAGCTCTTGGTGGGATTGGTTGCTTCTATTGTAGTTGTTGGCGGGGTTTTGGTTTTGAGGAGAAAAATCGGGTGAAAGGTAGTTGTTTGATCGGTAACTCAGCAAATTTCTATCCCCTTGTTGTCGAGCTTGGTAATTTTCCGGTGAATAATTACCATAAGCTACATACACATTTTCCGGATTTCCTTGTGTAGAAGGACAATCGGTGTATGAGTGAGGACCGCCGCATGTTTCACAAGAAGGTGCAACCGCTTTAACTTGTTGTTGTTGTTGGTTTGAAGCGAGAAGCGTAATACTTTTGCTCATTTCAGTCATCATGCAGGTGAGTTTGGTCATATCAGGGTTTGCTGAGGTGGAGGAAACATTGACTCTCGGGTTGTTCCTTGAAGAAGCGGAGGAATCCCAGTTTTTATGATGAGTAGTCATGTTCTCAATTAGCTCTCTACACTCCTCGGGTCTCCTTTTCATGAATGTGTCATCGGCGGCTGCATTAATCGTATCACGATCTCGAAAAGTTAATCCGTTGTAGAAAGTGTCAATTAAGGTCACAGGGAGCATGTTGTGGTTTCGAAAACGATCAATCAAGACATTATATCTTTCCCAAGCATCAAAAAGAGATTCATCAGGGTCTTGCATGAAACCGCTGATTTGATTGCGAAGGATCGTGACCATAGATGGTGGAAAGTAGCGCGACAAAAAGCGTTGAGTCATGTCATCCCAAGTATGAATTGAATTCTTCGGGAGACGATCAAACCATTTCTCGGCATGATGTGATAAAGTATGTGGGAAGAGTTGTAGGCGAAGAACATCCATTGTGGCACCAGGCAACTTTATGCTTTGGGTGATTGTAATGAACTTGTCGAGGTGTTTGTTGGCATCATCATCAGGCAATCCACGGAAAGGATTTGTTTGCACTTGCTGAATCATGTGGTGCTTCAACGAAAACTCCGGAGCGTTGATTTGCATCGGCGCAATCGGTCCTCCTCGTCCAAACATGGTAGGTTGACAAAGCTCCTCCATTGTCCGAAGATCGGGCTGTGGAAGAACATTGTTGTTATTGTTGAGGTGCGGTGGATTATTGTTGTTAACACCTGACATACTTAAATCTTCTTGAGTCTCGGGCTCTTGATAATTAGAAGATCTAGTACGCATACACCTGGAAATGCAAAAGAAAAAGAAACCAAACACAAAAAAAATATATATACACAATAAAGATAAAATCTTTTTGGATTTTTTAAATTTTTAATTTTAATGGATTTTTATCAATTTTTAATTTTTATGGGTTTTTGAATTTTTTTATGCAAGAAAATAACGCTCACAAGTGAACGGATCCCAAAAAGCAACGCGTCTTTCACAGAAAACCGTTAATCTTTACGAAAAGAGCCGGCAGCGGCGCCATTTGATACAAGGCTTTTGACACCCCGTATAAAAATTAAAGTTCGAAGTAGTGGTCTTAACGAATTGATTATTGGTTTTAAGTATGACTCATTTGTTCTTTGGTGAAACAAAAGTGTGTCGTTGTAGTATAATTAAAATGTGCAAAACTTGAAAGTAAATGACGTAAAAATAAAATGTGCGTTAAATTAAAAGGGCGTTATAGTAAATCTAAGTCTAATTAAAAGTAATGGGTGCAAATATTTAAAAACGTGACGAGAATTAAAATGACAAAGTATTAAAACGAGAACTTAAAAATTAAACAAGACAAAACATTAAACCAAACTCACCATCGGAATGTATTCCGATCAAACCTCGTCGGAATGATAAAAACACCCTGATCGGAATGTTTACTACCTGCCCAATCCGAATGTTGAATTACCTACCCTGATCGGAATGTAGATTGGAATACCAATCAGAATATGTCACTTTATCTGATCGGAATAACCAAACCACCTAGATCGGAATACGTCAAACAACACTAGATCGGAATGTTGGGTGAAGCCCTAATCGAATACACTAAAACTTTCCAATCGGAATGTCCAAACCCTTGATCGGAATAACTGTCACTTACCCACGATCGGAATGTGAAGAGGATCACCAATCGGAATGCTGATAGGAATATCAAAACCCTTTTCTGATCACTATAATCGGAATGGTAAACCCTTTTCCGACCTGTATGTTCGGAATACAGTAAAAGGGATGAAAAATAAGCTAAACAAATATGCTATAACTCTAATAAGCACAAGACGAAAATCCTAAGGCAAACCGTATAAGAAAAAGCCACTAAACTGAAATTTAAAGACTTTTGAAAACACAAAATGAAAAGGTTTACGAAAAACAAACTTTTACATAAAAATAACTTTTATAAAAACTTTATAAACTTAAAGATAAACACAATAAGCTATAAAAATCAATGATCTAAAACAATCAAAAGCATAAAAATATAATCTTTAATCAAATAAGCGAGACAATAAGCATGTAAACAACAAGATCAAGCAAGAAAGAAAGGTAGAATGAGAGATCAAACAAGTAAAGTAAAGGTGCAATAAAGATAAAATTAACTTACTTGAAAATTAAAGTGCAAGACAAGGTAATTAAATGGACAAGTAATTAAAGGTGCAAGATAATTAAATGTGCATAAAAGTAAAGGTGGAAGAACTAGTGTCACTCAAGCCAACAAAACTAATGAAATGAAAATGAGGGGTATTTAAAGGATATTAGGAGGGTGTTTAGAGGAAGCTTCCTCCTCTCCTTCCTTTCTTCTTAATTGCACCATTAAGTCCTTCCCTTCTTAATCTTTTGTTAATCTTGGACTTTAATGACTTTTGGCTCTGGATTTCTTTGAACTCGTCTTTTAATTCTTCAATAAATTAGACTTGAGTTTTTCGGCTTTTGATAAACTTCCGTCTTTTGACTTTTCTTCGATAAATATTCAGAATTGGTCTTGGACTTCCGTTCTTTTTGCACTCTTGACTTCTTGACTTCCTCTTTCATCTTTTTCTTCAATAAAAGCCCATAAATGCCGTGTTTTCTCCACTTTTCACAATTTCGTCCTAAATCACAACGAAAACACAAAACACGCATAATTCCGACATAAAAGACATAAAATACACGTTTTGGTCCGGTTATTATTGTAATTAAGTGGTAGAAAAGATGGGTGTTTACACACATATCAATTATGCTAAAAGATAATTGTTAGAACAATAAAGGAAATGTCATAGATTCGTGAAAAACTTCTTCAAGCAAACGATGGAGGCTCACGTAAACGAACACGAGAGTCTTCAATCGTTGTGATGATGATGATCTAGATAACACAATCACAAAAAACCACGAGACAACGAGTTGGAAGGGCACAAGTCCCCTCTCATTATTTATTATAAAGCATAAAAAGGAAAAGCATGGGATCTCTCCCACGATGCACCTCGTTTTTTATTACCGAGTCATGAGCTCGACTCGATCCCCTCAATGCTAATTATCATTGGGGAAGGTGACTTGGCCGAGGTCATCCAATAAAGGAACTTCCCCACCAAAGTAGTGCTTAAGCCTATGTCTATTCACCTTAAAGTTAGGACCATCATTTTGAGCTAGCTCGATGGTCCCATAAGGAAACACTTGTGTAATGGTGAAAGGACACGACCAACGATATTTCAATTTCCCAGAAAATATCTTTAATCGAGAGTTAAAAAGTAACATTTGATCACCAACGTTAAAAACCTGGTTTTTAATCTTTGCATCATGAAACTTTTTAGTCTTTTCTTTGAAAATCAATGAATTTTCATAAGCATTATCTCTTAATTCATCCAATTCATTCAATTGTATTTTCCGGTGATCTCCTGCGGTCTTCAAGTAAAAGTTAGCATGCTTAAGGGCCCAATATGCCTTATGCTCTAATTCAATGGGCAAATGACCATTCTTCCCATAGACTAACTTATAAGGATTACAACCGATAGGTGTCTTATAAGCGGTCCTAAAGGCCCATAAATCGTCATCGATTTTGTCGGACCATGAAGCACGGTTTTCTCCAATCGACCTCTCTATAATCCTCTTCAAAGCTCGGTTTGAAACCACGACTTTCCCACTCGTTTGCGGGTGATAAGCCGTAGAAAGACGACGAGTAACTCCATATTTCTTTAAGACCTTCTTGAATTGGTCATTACAAAAATAGGTTCCATGATCGCTTATAATAGCACGAGGGGTTCCAAACCGAGAGAATAATTGCTTCAAAAACTTCACTACCACACGAGCATCATTAGTAGGTAAAGCCTTAGCTTCCACCCACTTAGAAAGGTAGTCAACGGCGACGAGGATATACTTGTTACCATTAGACGATGGGAACGGCCCCATAAAATCTATGCCTCAAATGTCGAAAATCTCACACACTTGAATTATGTTTCGCGGCATTTCATCACGTTGAGACGATTTTCCTTGACGTTGGTGTTAGCCTTAAAATATTGAGTCAAACAAGAATGCTCGGTCATATGTTTATTATGTATCGTATTTTAGAACGTTGTAATAGGTAGTATGTTACTCGTGTATTACGGGCTTAACTTTAAGCTAAGGTTCAATCATAAGTAACCAAAGCCCAAAAGGAAAGCCTGGCCCATGATCATATAGCCCATTAAGCTACATGTAAGCAAAGGCTATATAAACCCTTCCTAGCATGTTAGGAAGGGTGTTGGTTATTCATTTCTCTAATCTAATATCACCTAGTTTCTCCAACCATTCTCTCTACTTTCTCTCACTACTTTCTCTCTCTAAAATTCATCTCATATCTACCTTTCTTTCTTCATAAATTCGTATTATATCATCACAATATATTTGGGACAACAATTGGTATCAATCACCATGGGGTAGTTTTGTGATTGGTTGTTGTGTTTTCACTTGATTTATTTGATTTGATCCTTATTTCTTCCACGAATTCTAGATTTTTTATGTTTTTTAGTGTTCTTCAAGTCGTATAACTTCTTTATTCGTGTCATAGTGATTTGGGTATCTTGGTTTTGGTTAAATGATGAGACTGCTTTTATACATGGTCTCATCGTCCAAAACGGACTTAAAATGCATAAAATATCATCAAATATACCAAATATATGCTCGTGTTTGTTACTTGTGTATTTTTAGGTACGGATATTGAGGAAATGGCAAAAGATCACAAGAATCATTCAAAAACGAACACGGGAAACGAAGCTGCACAATGAACCGGGCCCAAGTTTGGAATTTTGCAAAAGACCCTTGAAGAATTGAAGAATGGCAACTTTAGTCCCTCATCTTTGAAGAACTTGTCACAAATGACCCTCCAAATGTCAATTGTACAAGTATGGTCCTTAAAGTTTGAAGATATTACAAGATCAGCCCTTGAAGAATCCAAGAAAATACATTTAAAACCCTTGGATAAAGTTTCTAAAAGTTTTTGTGCGAAAATTGTAAATCTGCCAAAGTTGATAAAGGGAAATGAGGCGTTGATGGACATTATTTACAAAGTGGAAGGAATATGAAACTTAGGGGGCCAAGTCTGCCAACCAACCAAACCTCCTCACCCAGTCACATCCCACCAAGTCACCATAACCCACCCAATAACCCATCCACCCGACCCTACCCAGTTCAAAACCCAAACACAAACCGGTTTTAAATTATTAAACTAGTCAAAGACCAGTCAACCTTTTCCCTTTTTCCCACCAAACACTCTTTTTAAAATCATTTTTACCCAAAACAGATTAAAATCTCACTAATCCCTCCCATAAACCCTAAACGACCCCAGATTAAATCAACCCTAAAACAAGGGGTTTTTACCCCAATCACTCCAGAATGTTGATTAACCTCACTCTCACTCAAACCCACTTCACAAAACGCCACAAGAGACACCCATGTGTCTTGTGGGACCCTCCCCTGCACCCATCACTTTCCCTCAAAACCCTACACCCGACCAAACCAACATCCCAGATGATCCCCTTGGTCCCCAAGCACATTTAAACGGCCAAGATTATCAATACAACAGCTGGCTCATCACATGGCAATTTTTGACCAAGATTTCAAGAAGAAGACCAAGGGCACTTTAGAGATTTCAATAACTAGGGTTTTACCATCTAGATTATTCTATAGCTTAGTATAAAAGGGAGTCGACCTGTGACCCCTTTTCTTTGTTCCAGTTTTTAGCTTTCTCCATTGTAATTCCTTTTTAATATTATAAAAGTTTGGTGTTTGTGTTTAAAACAAGTGTAATTCCTTTTTATAAGTGTTAAAAGTTGTGTGAGTGTGATTGAAAGCTAAGAACTGAGTTCCATCATTATTGTGTAACACTTTGAGTGTTTAAGGTTTTCAAAAAAGGTTTTGAAAATATTTGGTTAATTTCAGAAAATTTTAATCAAGGAAAGTGAAAGTGGACTTTGATTTTTGATTTTCTGATATTGACATTGATTCTAAAACGTGTTTAAGTTATTTGGTTTCATTGGTTCAAAGGTTTTAAGGAAGTTTCAGAAAAATAAGAAAGTTGTATTGTTCTTGTGTTTGATTTTCTTAGCAGGTTTATTTGAGCTTGTTGCTGTTAAAGGTCCAGCTCAGGCCCCAGCCTGAAGGAGGTGACCTTGCTGTCACTGAGGCACTTGGATGTAAGTCCCTCAAGGTATAAATTCCTTGTTTCTAGTTTTCATTTTCAGAAAATGAGCTTTGAGTGATTCTGCATTAAATAGGTTATTTGTTTGTTTAAGCTGTTGGATTTTGCTTATTTGTTGGTTTCATGCATGTTTGAATAGATAAAAATCAGTTTGGTAGGATTTGAATAGGATTTGGTTTGTAAATTTTTTATTTCAGTTTATTAAGGAGTGTTTGGGATAAGAGTTTTACATGGATTAATGCTTTAAATCTTATGATTTAATCTGTCTTAATCACTCATTAGGTGTTAAATAGGTTGTGTGTTGCTTGCTTGTTCAGTTTTGGTGAAGTTTACACACATTTGCATGCTCAAACTTTGAAAAACATAGCATTAATCAGAAAACTGCATAAGTGACTGTTTTTGTGGAATTTGTATTTGATTTTTGTTAAGCTGCTAGATTTAAGGTTGTTTGAGGGTTGTGAATCAAGTGTATGCTAATTGGTCAGCTTATATGCATGTTATGAGACCTTAAAATCCATCTTGTGTGCACATTGAAGCAGCTAAACTCTCAAACCTGCTTATGGCCTTAATCAGTAACTTTTTGGCTTATTTCTGCTTGATTCTTGCTTGCAATCTGTTGGATTGTGTGTTTTTCTTGACTCCTTGTACTCCAAAGAGTACAAGGGTGCCTTTGTTCCATCAAAATCAACACCAAATACAAGAACCAAGCTCCTCTTGGTTCGTATTCACAAGTGAATACATATTTTTGAGTTCATCAGAAACATAAGAGTACCTGGGCACGTTTTGCTTTGAATTTGATCTAATCTTGGTTAAATTTAGATTGTGTTTGAGTTTTTGTGCTTAAAAGGTTACTGAGTTTGGTTTTTAAAAGTTTAAAAAAGAAAAAAAAATAAACATCAAAAAGGACGTGGCCAGGACTCGAACCTGCGCCACTCCTCTCACAACACAACGTGCTAACCATCTTGCCCTAGGGTCTTTGACTGCTAGGTTTGGTTTAGTTTAATATATAAGGTAGTTTTGTTTTGGCTTAATTAAATTAAGCCGTAGCTTATTTAGCTTATTTTAAGCTTATTGGTTAGCTTTTTGGCCAGATTCCATTTTTCTTGTGTTTGTCTTTTCATTTTAGACTTTTCTGTTTTAAAAGTGTATTTTTCTCTTTATTAATTTATTTATTAGGAATATTTTTAGTTTAATTTTTAGAAAGTAATTTAAAAATAGTTAAAAGTAATTTTAATTTTAGGAAAAATAATTTTTAAGTTTTAATTTATATATTTGAGGTTTACATTTAGTTAAGTTTCCTAAAAACTTTAATTTTTAATTTTATTTGATTTTAGGTTTTTTTATTAATTTTAAAAATTAATATAAAATTATAAAAAAGGTTTTAGGAACTTTAAGTTTCATTTTTCTCTTAGTTATATTATTTAGGATTTTTAGAATTTTTTTAGAATTTATTTTATAAACTTATTATTTTTTGATTATTTTAATATTATTTTATTCCCAAAAATAGAAAGTTTAATTTTTAACTTTTTTTTTCATTTTTCCTAGGTTAAGGACATTAAATTAGGAACTTTGTCACTTTCCAAATATTTTTTAGGCTTTTCATTTAATTTTTAGAATTAATTTAAGACTTAATAGATTTTAATAGTTTTTAAGTGTTTAAAAATAGATTAATTTGGTTTTAAAATTTTTAAAAAATTGTTTTTAGCTTAATTAGGTCATTTTTGAGGTTTAAAAACTATAAAATCTTGTTTAGGGCTTTTTAATAATTATAAGTTATTTTTAGGGCTTTAATTAGCATTAAAAAGTCATTATTTAATTAATTAAAAGGTTTTAGCAAGTTTGGATTTTTTGTAAACTCTTACAATTTTATTGTGGATTTTTAGGAATTTTTAGGTTAAAATTTTAATTTTTGTCGTTTTTACGTTTCTATGTCTTAACTTTCTAGTAGTAGTTTTTGTTATTTTTTATTTTTTTCGTCTTCGTCATTTTCTCTTCTCTTCTCTTTTCTTCTTAATAAAATCATCGATCAAATCAATTCATTACACAACACACGTGCCTCCTCGAGAGAATGATCCCCATTAAGGGTCATAACTTGTGGTTTTCCTAAATCGCTCGTTAACACTTACCACTATATTTTATTGCCCTCTTTTCCTAAAGGGGTAATTTTACAACAATCATTTTTGGCGCCGCTGCCGGGGAGGCGTGTTGTGTTTTGATTGAACCATTGTTTTTTTATATATTAGCCATAATAGTATTTGTATTAGTAGCACTCTACTAATACGTATTATCGTTTTTCGGTTTTTGTGTGAATATTATTACTATATTGTATACGTAGAACAAATAAATACACAAGTACTCCAAATACGTGAGCAGTCACAACCTTGATTCGGGATTTCATCACTCGATCATTGTATTCGAATATCAAACCAAAGAAAAAAGGCAAAAATAGATAAATACTTTCGTGAAGCTTAATTTTGATAATACAAACTATAAGGTGGGTATAAGGCGGTTGTATTTCACGACCTAAAGGAAAAAGGCTCTTAAGTGCTTCGCGCCGCCTCGTTTCCTCCGCTTGCTTTTGCGTATTTGATTTTGAGAGTGAATCGAGGGTTTTGCCGCCCAAAGTATTATTACATATCATATATATTTTCTTGGTTTCAATTGATTAAACCCTCTTGAACGATTTGGTGTTCCACCATCGTTCTAAAGTCATCGAAGGCGTTCACTCCACGTGATCGTTTTCATTCCTTGAGGCTTCTTTAATCGAGAGATTTGATTAAGGAGGAGATTTGTGGACTTCTTGTCTACTTAATACATTTCACCAATTTCCAAAAAAAGTTAATACAATCAAAAACCACAAAAAAATTGAAAAACACAAAATACCAAAAAGAATCTTCTTTGCTCGTCTCCACGTTGTACGTGACGTTTATGCTCACTCGTAATCAAGCAAAACGTGCACGTAAACGAAAGAACAAAACTCCCACTCCAACTCATTCTAGTGAGGAGTCTCCTATTGACGAACCCATTGTACGAGAAGCACCTACCATGGCGAATCGAACTATGATGGAGTTACTTCAAGCACCCACCGAGGGTTATGGAGAAGCTATTGTGATTCCCGCAATCCTTGCGGATAATTTTGAGGTGAAAACGGGTTTGTTGTCCATGATCCAAAACAACAAATTCCGTGGTGATGAGAAGGACAATCCTCACAACCATATCCGCCAATTTAATCGTCTTACCGCCACGTGTAAATTTAAGGATGTCTCGAATGACTCGATTAAGATGATGCTTTTTCCGTATTCCTTAGCGGGGCCCGCTAAAATTTGGTTAGAGAAAGAGCCACCCAATTCTATATTGACGTGGAAGGATCTCGTTTCGAAATTTGTGAACCAATTTTTTCCGCCCTCTAAGACTACGCATTTGAAAAATGAGATTTCTAAATTTTCACAAGAATCAAATGAAAGTTTTTCTACGGCTTGGAATAGGTTTAAGGAGATGTTACATGAATGTCCTCATCACGGTTTTTCTGATTTGCACCAAATAGACACGTTTTACAATGGACTTAACGATCATGAAAGAGATTATTTAAATGCCGTCGCGGGTGGTAATTTTTTGTGTAAAACGGTTGAAGAAGCTTTGGTCATTATTGAGAATAGGTCTAAGGTTTATAGCCCTCGTCACACACCGAGTGTTGCCAAAATGGGCTCATCATCGTCTCGTAGTATCAATGCATTACATGATGAGGCAAATGAAGAAAATCAATTTTTTGATAGATTTGCTAACCTTATGTCCCATTGGAAGGCTCAAGAAGCTTCCAATTCCGCTTCGGTTAAAGCGGTTGCTAAGAGTTGTTTATCTTGTGGGGGAGCTCATGATCTTTCCGAGTGCATTACCGCGGATGGTAACACTTCGAGTGCTTATGTAGCAACGGGAACTTACAACCAAAACGGTCAAGGTTCCCGTCCAAATCAAGCTCCACCAAACCAAAATGTTAACAATTATCGAAACAACAACCAAGGTAATTACCAAGGCAACACACGCAACTACAACAAAGGGAATTATCAAAGTGGGAATGGACAAATTTCAAACCAAAACCAAAACCGTTCTTTTCAAAACAATGCCCAAGGTTTTCAAAACGATCACACCAAAAATCTTCAAGGAGAATTTTTGAATTATGCTAAGGCTAATCATGCTAAGTTTGACAATATGCAACGTGAAGTGGTTAGCTTAAGATCCGAGTTGAAAAACGAGCTTAAAAACGAACTTGCTAATGAACTTAAAACTCATGCTAATAAAATGGAAGGAAATGTCACACGACTCCAACAAAATCAACAAAAAATGGAGCAAGGACAACATGAGATTAAGCAAGAATTGTTAAAAGCGGATGCTAGGCAATCTAATTTTGAAGACCGTATGGCTAAAATGTTTGAAGCTATCATGTGTAAACCCTCTTCCTCAGGTGGTCTTCCTAGTGATACCATTGCAAACCCGAAGGGAGAAATGAAGGTTATTACTACACGAAGTGGTAAAACTTTCAAGGAACCAATCTCTCGTCCAAGTACTTATAAGGAGAACGAAATCGAGAAAGAACCCGAGGTGATGGTCGAAAAGGAGCACATTACAATCCCACGAAGTACCGCTCATACCACACCTACGGTTGAACCAATACCAATTGTGGAACCCGAGTTTCCAAGGCCGTTGCCTAATGACCAACCCACACCACCTTTACCCTACCCTTCAAGACGAGACAAGGAAAAGGCACAAGAACGAAATAATTATCAATTTGAACTTTTTATGAAAATGTTTCGTGACTTGCATTTTAATATAAGTTTTGCTGACGCCTTAATCATGATGCCTCGATTTGCCGCGAACTTCAAAAGTATGTTGAATAACAAAGAGAAATTGCAAAAATCGTCTAGTTGTTCTTCGGTTTTTCTAAGCCGCATACCTCAAAAAGTCGGTGATCCTGGAAAGTTTTTAATCCCATGTGCTATCCAAGACATGGAAGAATGCTACGCCTTGGCCGATCTTGGTGCTAGTATTAATTTGATGCCTCTTGAGATTTTTAAATCACTCAATCTTCCCAATCTCACTCCTTCAAGAATGTCAATCGAAATGGCCGATCATTCTAAGATTCTAGCTTGTGGAGTTGTCGAGGACGTCATTGTGAAAGTTGGAAAGTTCTACTATCCTGTAGACTTTATTGTTGTTGACATTCCCATCGATCCTAAAGTTCCGTTAATTTTAGGTCGATCTTTTTTGGATACCTCGAGAGCACTTATCGATGTGCATGCAAGAAAAATCACTCTTCGTTTCAGTGAGGAAGAACTCGTCATTAATGCAACCCAAAACTCCACTCTTTCTCACGTGTATTCTATAACATCTTTCTACAAAGTCAATCCCATCAAAAACATTTGCAAAAGAATTTCAAATAGAGTTTTAGGAGTTGTTGATAAAAATGAAGTTCCGTCCCCTCCGCCGGTGGAGGTTAAGAGTGTTAAGCCTACGATTCCAATCTCGAGTGATTCTTCGGATGATGAATACGTTGATCCCGATGGGGAGGTTTTCTTTGTTGACAAAAGATTTGAAAACTTACCACCACCACCAAAAAGATTTCAAAATGTGAGAACTTTTAGTGTGACTAACATTGCTTTAGATACACCAAATATTTTTGACATTATCAAATCGGGTTTTCACAAGGAGAGTGTAAAAGATGAAAAAGGAAAAGATTTTGAATTTAATTTAAAAGATTTTTCTACAATTCTAACTCCGTCATCACCGCGTGTATTGAGTACTACAAGCTCGTCTTCTCCTTTTGACGATGCTTTGTGTGGACTTAGTGTGGGGGAATTCCCTTATGTTCCCTTCCCTTTCTCCACCGAGGACGAGATATTTGATCCTGGAATTGCTTATATAGGGAAATCTCGGTCTTCCACCGATGCAATAAATGGAAAATCTTTTCATTTGATTGGTGCGAGTCTACCTCGAGTAGCTCAATGTTTTTATGCCTTACCCATTGTCCCACCCTTCGATTTCTTCTCTCCTATTTTCTTCTACCCCATTGGGGTTTGTGTTGAAGTGGCGTTGTCTAGTCTTTCATCCGAAAACGAGGACGCTATCTTTGACCCCGGTATACGTTTATCGGGTTTTTAAAGTACTCCACGTACTTTTGGTCCTTGTTTATCATGTAAGCCCCACCAAAAATTGACCATACCATGATTATCCCTAAATGATCACATTTATGGGGATTCGAGTCGAGCTTTTGACTCGGTTATCAAAAACAAGGTGCCTCGTGGGGGAGACCCATGCTTATCCATGTACATATTATTGCTTTCTAATTAGTTAACCTAATGAGGGGATTTGTGCCCTTCCAACCTTTGTTCCGTGGTTGTTTGTGAATTGTGGTTTTTAGATCATGATCTTCACGATTGGAGCCTCTCGTGTTCGTTTTATGGGAGTGATGTAGTGGTTTTGTATATACTTTATTTTAGGAAAAACAAAGCAACACAAATAGTGGTAAGTATTAACGAGCGGTTTAGGAAAACCACAAGTTATGACCCTTGATGGGGATCGTTCTCTCGAGGAGGCACGTGTGTTGTGTAATGAATGATTGATTTTGTTTTTGATTATTAATGAGAAGAAAAGAAGAGAAAATGACGAAGACGAAAAAAAAAATAGAAAAATAAGGCGAAAACACTACTAGAAAGTTACGTCGTAGAAACGTAAAAAGTGCAAAATTTAAAATTTTAACCTAAAAATTCCTAAAAATTACTAAAAATCCCAATTAATATTCTAAGAGTTTACAAAAAATCCAAACTTGCTAAAACCTTTTAATTAATTTAATAATGATTTTTTAATGCTAATTAAAGCCCTAAAAATCACTTTTAAATATTAAAAAGCCCTAAACAAGATTTAATAGTTTGTAAACCTCAAAAATGACCTAATTAAACTAAAAACTATTTTTAAAAATTTTAAAACCAAATTAAACTATTTTTAAACTCCTAAAAACTATTAAAATCTATTAAATCTTAAATTAATTCTAAAAATTAATTGAAAAGCCTAAAAATTAATTGGAAAGTGACAAAGGTCCTATTTTAATGTTTAGAATCTAGGAAAAATGAAAAAAAGTTAAACATAAAACTTTGAATTTTATTGAATAAAATAATATTAAAATATTCTAAAAAATAAAAAGTTCTCAAATAAATTCTAAAAAATTCTCAAAAATCCTAAATATTCTAACTAAGAAGAAAATGTAAATTAAAGTTTCTGAAACCTTTTAGTTAATTTTATATTAATTTTTAAAGTTGTCTAAAAACCCTAAAATTAAATAAAATTAAAAATTAAAGTTTTTGAAAACTTTTTGATATGTAAACCTCAAAACTATAAATCAAAACCTAAAAACTATTTTTTTGTATTTTTAATCACTGTTTACTATTTTTAAAATACTTTCTAAAAATAAAACTAAAAATAATCCTAGAAATTAATTAAATAATAGGAAAAATAATATTTTTAAACAGAAAAATCATAAAACTTATAAATATCCTAGGAAAAATGAAATAAGCCTCAAATGCTTAATAAATAAGCTGGAATGAAGGGAAAAAGCTACGGCTTTGTTTAAATAAGCTAAAAGAGAAAGGTGTTAAATAGCTATTGAAATCAACCTATGACGTAAAAAGTCATCTAGATTAACGGTAGAACACGCTACTCCTGAGCTGCAGGTCGCGTGCTCGAGTCCGTTACGGGTGCACTTTTTATAAAAATTTTCTTTTTTATTTTTTTACTTTTTCACACCAACTTGGTAACCTTTTAACCTTGAAAACTCAATTCCAATTCCTTTTAACTCAAGATTAAACACAAATGATCAACAAAAACGTGTCAGGTTGAATATTGAACACAAGCTTTGTTTTTGTTTCTGCTTTTCTTCACAGGGTGATAAAGCCAAAAGGATTTGGCTTGATGAGCTTATTTGGTGTTGGTTTTTTGGATGACAAGGCACCCCTACACTCTTTGGAGTGTAGGGAGTCACAATAATCACAAAGCACACAAGCAGAATGCCAAGAAATTTCACAAAGAAAGCAAACAAGAGCAAAACCAAGTTTCTGTGGTCCTTGAGGGTCTGTGGGAGTTCTAAGCTTAGCAAATGCACACAAATGAGATTCAGCTTCCAAGTTTTTGCATACAAGCTCACCAATCAACACAAGAGTGACCTACAATCCTATATCACTCTATATCTTGACAGATTTCCAAGCATCCAACTCAAAAACTCATGAACTAGGCAGATTATGGATTTATGCAAATTTTAGCTACTTGTTTCACTTTTAATCACTAAACTTGCCCCAAATTTCTACCAAACTGATTCACAACTAAAACAATACTATCTCAACCTTATTAAACAACTCTAACACATTTTTAAGGCAAAATCCAAGATTCTTATCCTGCTAAAACACGTTTCCAAACAACCCTTTAAAACTGTTTTCCAACTTTTTTCAAACAAAATCCTATTCAAACTCAATCAAACTGGATTTTATCTAATCTAGCATGCATAATAACATAAAGTAACTCATAGCAAACCAACTTTTCACACTTATATCACCAAAACATGCAAATCACATAAACACTGTTTTCTTGAAAATTTCAAGAAATGAAAAAGAAGTCTTACCAATGAACCTTACATCCAAGGTTCATTGTGGTTGCATAACCACCTCCTACCAACTGGGGTTGGTGCTGATCCTTTAACAGCAACAACTCAATCAAACCTGTTAAGAAGAATCAAACAAAGAAACACAAGTATAATAACCAATATACACTTTCTGTTTTCTTTTCTTTCTTTCTTAAACTCTTCCAAAACTTGAAACAAACGTTTAGAAAAAACTTCTAATCTCCAAAATTCCAAAACCTCAGTCCACTTTCACTTCTTGAAAATTTGGAATCATGAAAATTAAAAACACCTTTTTTTGAAAACTTGAAAATCCAAAACACACAAAGTGTGTATAATGACAAATGGAACTCAGACTTTTCTCTCTCACTTAGTACCAACTTTTTAAAAACCAAAAGGAATTACACTTGTATCATGAACAAACACCAAACTTTGCATTTAATAAAAACGGGTTACATAAACTTGAGAAAGAAAATCTGGAACCAGGGATATGGACATGTTTCATTCTCCTTTTATAGTGCCAAATAGAACTATCTAGAACTAGGGAATAAAAAATTACAATTGCAAACCCTAAAACTGGAAATCTCAAAAATGCCCCTTTCTTCTTAGACGAATCTTGGTCAAAAGTCTTTGCCATGTGATATGACAGTTGTGGACTTGATCTTGAACGTTCAAAATGACTTGGAGGCCAAGTAGTAACATCTCCCACGTTGGTTGTGTCGGGTTTTGATTTTGGTGCGAAAGTGATGGAGCAGGGGAGGTACGGGGTGGGTCCCTGAGTGCATGTGACATTGTTTGGTGAGGTGGGTTTGGGTGAGGGTAAGTGGAATTAGCAATCTGCATAAGATTGGGGAATACCCCTTTATTTTTGGCTTAATTGAAACTGGGGTGGGGATTAGGGTTGATAGGGGGATTAAGGTTGTTTTAATCCAAAAGAGGTATAAACCTTTTTAAATTTGTGTTTAGGAGGGAAAGAAAAAAGGGGGTTAAGTTGGTTTAGTTGACTATTTGACCAACTTTTCAAAATTAAAACTGGGTATAGGGATTGGGCCATGGGGTTTTGTTGGGTCAAAGGTGGAAAATGTCATTACCCGTAGCATAATGCTAACAGCCATTAACTTTGGTTTCATGCCAAGTCCATTTTGTTAACTCTTTTTCAACACAAGTCCAAATCCAATTGCAAAGTTAGTCCTTTTGCTATTTTAGACTAACTTTTGCTCATTTAATCTATTTCCAAGGGCATAAATTGTCACATCTTCATTCTTCAAGGATCATACTTGCACAATTAATATTTTTAAGGGTTAAATGTGACAAGTTCTTCAAAGATGAGGGGCCTTTCTTGCCAATTCTTCAAACTTGAGGGGTCTTTTTGCAAATTTCCATACTTGAGCTCGGTTCATTGTGCTTCTTCGTTTCCCGTGTTCGTTTTTGATTGATTCTTGTGATCTTTTGCCATTTCCTCAATATCCGTACCTAATAATACACAAGTAACAAACACGAGCATATATTTGGCATATTTTATGATATTTAATGCATTTTAAGGCCGTTTTGGACGATGAGACCATGTATAAATGCAGTCTCATCACTCCCCCATGCTAAACCATTGCCGTGCCCTCACGCAATGCTAAGAATAAAGTATCAAAGCATCTCCAAAATTTAATTTTATTCACTTTTATTGAAATGATAACTAGCTATATTACTACTATTGCTACTACTTGCGTTTTAGACATAATGTATGATTTTCATCGCAAAATGGGACGTTTAGGTTCATAGAATAAGAAAACGTGAATGCTTCGTTAGAAATAATTTCGTCGTCCTCGATTTTCACCTTAATTCCATGCCAAGCGTGCAACGAGATCATTGTCATTATAAGTTAGTAATGCTAACACTACTCATATGCCCTAATCACGCACTTATTCTCCCATTATTCCTAAGTTGTATCTCTTATATTTTATTATGTCTTAATGATCACGAGGATACATCATTGACTTATGCGATAATAGAGATTTAGGTCTAAAAATAGAGTCCTAACGGTGTAACTAAGAACATCAAATCAATAACCCTTCCTAATAGACAACGATGTTAAAAAATTAAGTTGACAAGAAGAATCGATAAACACGGTTTAATAACGGTTTTGAACATGAGACTTATTACCAAGACTTTTATACGCCCCCTAACGGAAGGACCTTATTATCTTTGGTTTACCTCCATCTTTTATTCAACTTCGCCATGAAGCTTTTATTATGACTTCGGTCTTGCCTTGCCTTTTATTATCCGCCTCATCGGTGGTTTTATTAGCCAAAGACGTATATCCTCACGCTAAGGCGAATTTTGGATCTTTAAAGCTTCGAAGATTAAGGCTTGATTCACTTTCAATTTTGCATAGATTTTAGGCCTTGTGGGGCTTCAAATTGTTTGCTAGATTTTGGTGAGCACTTGAAATCTTATTATTGGGTGAAGCTTTCTATTATTGGGGTGCCAATACTTCAAAACCGTGATGCTGGCGATACCTTAATGTCTTCCCAATTTAATTACACGGAAGCTACTAGAAAAGACTAGAAACCCAACAATCCTAACTAAACCGCTAAGTCAATATTTATTAAGCAAAAAATATTTACAAGCGAAGGGAGAATAAGAAAACAACGAGAACACATGAGTTTTTGAAAGAATACGAGTACTCTACGTTTAGCATAGTAACTTATAATTAACTCTATCATTTCTCGTCCTCATTTAAGAGACTTAGCCTAATGTGTAGTTAAGGAATCAAAGCTAAGTGCTCAACACGCACGGTCGAGTCAAAAATTACTCTTATTCTCGCCATCGGAAAATCTACATTCGTGTCTTCAAACACTTATAAAACATGCGAAAATTTTTAAAATATGGCCATTTTTAGCCTTATTTTGCAAGAAAATGATAACAAAACGATAAACTTTGGAAAGCGTGAAGGTTTGGCAAGGCAAGTATCTATTCACCCCCCCATACTAAAGTTAAACATTGTCCTCAATGTTTCGAGTCTAGGGGTGCAAACACCCCCATACTAGAGACGTAGTCTAATGCCTAATCTAGCATGGAAAGGGTGTAACCAATAAGTAATAGCCGTTTATGAAGTGTGCTATAAACCTAAGGTTAGAACATAAAAGGATATATCATGATGGATATTGGGAAGGGCCTCCAAAGCAAACGATCGAGTGCTCCCATGAAACGAACACGAGAGGCTCCAATCGTGAAGATGATGATCTAAAAGACACAATGCACAAACAACCACGGAACAAAGGTAGGAAGGGCACAAATCCCCTCACATTAAGTTAACTAAAAAGCAATAATATGTACATGGATAAGCATGGGTCTCCCCCACGAGGCACCTTGTTTTTGATAACCGAGTCAAAAGCTCGACTCGAATCCCCATAAATGTGATCATTTAGGGATAATCATGGTTTGGTCAATTTTTGGTGGGGCTTACATGATAAACAAGGCCCAAAAGTACGTGGAGTACTTTAAAAATCCGATAAACGTATACCGGGGTCAAAGATAGCGTCCTCGTTTTCGAATGAAAGACGAGACAACACAACTCCAACACAAATCCCAATGGGATAGAAGAAAATAGGAGAGAAGAAATAGAAGGGTGGGACAATGGGTAAGGCAAAACATTGAGCTACTCGAGGTAGACTCGCACCAATCAAATGAAAAGATTTTCCATTTATTGCATCGGTGGAAGACAGAGATTTCCCTATATAAGCAATTCCAAGATCAAATATCTCGTCCTCGGTGGAGAAAGGGGAGGGAACATAAGGGGCTTCCCCCACACTAGGTCCACACAAAGCATCGTCAAAAGGAGAAGACGAGCTTGTAGTACTCAATAAACGCGGTGATGACGGAGTTACAATTGTAGAAAAATCCTTTAAATTAAATTCAAAATCTTTTCCTTTTTCATCTTTTAAACTCTCTTTGTGAAAACCCGATTTGATTATGTCAAAAATATTTGGTGTATCTAAAACAATGTTAGTCACACTAAAAATTCTCACATTTTGAAAGCGTTTTGGTTTAGGTGGTGGCAAGTTTTCAAATCTTTTGTCAACAAAGAAAACCTCCCCATCGGGATCAACGTATTCATCATCCGAAGAATCACTCGAGATTGGAATCATAGGCTTAACACTCTTAACCTCCATCGGCGGAGGGGACGGAACTTCATTTTTCTCAACAACTCCTAAAACTCTATTGGAAATCTTTTTGCAAATGTTTTTGATGGGATTGACATTGTACAAAGATGTGATCGAATAAACATGAGAAAGAGTGGAGTTTTGGGTTGCATTAATGACGAGTTCTTCCTCATTGAAACGAAGAGTGATTTTTCTTGCATGCACATCGATAAGTGCTCTCGAGGTATCCAAAAAAGATCGACCTAAAATTAACGGAACTTTAGGATCGATGGGAATATCAACAACAATGAAGTCCACGGGATAATAGAATTTTCCAACTTTCACAAAGACGTCCTCGGCAACTCCACAAGCTAGAATCGTAGAATGATCGGCCATTTCGATTGACATTCTTGAAGGAGTGAGATTTGGAAGATTGAGCGATTTAAAAATCTCAAGAGGCATCAAATTAATACTAGCACCAAGATCGGCCAAGGCGTAGCATTCTTCCATGTCTTGGATAGCACATGGGATCAAAAACTTTCCAGGATCACCGACTTTTTGAGGTATGCGGCTTAGAAAAACCGAAGAACAACTAGACGATTTTTGCAATTTCTCTTTGTTATTCAACATACTTTTGAAGTTTGCGGCAAATCGAGGCATCATGACTAAGGCGTCGACAAAACTTATATTGAAATGCAAGTCACGAAACATTTTCATAAAAAGTTCAAATTGATAATTATTTCGTTCTTGTGCCTTTTCCTTATCTCGTCTTGATGGGTAGGGTAAAGGTGGTGTGGGTTGGGGCAAATTAGGCATAGGCAACGGCCTTGGAATCTCGGGTTCCATAATGGGTATTGGTTCAACCGTAGGTGTGGTTTGAGCGGTACTTCGTGGGCTTGAGATGTGCTCCTTTTCAACCACAACCTCGGGTTCTTTCTCTTTTTCCTTCTCCATAGAAGTACTTGGACGAGAAATGGGTTCTTTGAAAGTTTTACCACTACGAGTAGTAATAACCTTCAATTCTCCTTTCGGGTTTACGATGGTATCACTAGGAAGACCACCCGAAGAAGAGGGCTTACACATGATAGCTTCAAACATTTTAGCCATACAGTCTTCAAACTTAGATTGCCTAGCATCCGCTTTTAACAACTCTTGCTTAATCTCATGTTGTCCTTGCTCCATTTTTTGTTGATTTTGTTGGAGTCGTGTGACATTTCCTTCCATTTTATTAGCATGAGTTTTAAGTTCATTAGCAAGTTCGGTTTTAATCTCGTTTTTCAACTCGGATCTTAAGCTAATCATCTCACGTTGCATGTTGTCAAACTTAGCATCATTAGCCTTAGCATAATCTAAAAATTCTCCTTGCAAATTTTTAGTGTGAGCATTTTGAAATCCTTGAGTAGGAGTTTGAAAATCACGGTTTTGGTTTTGGTTTGAAATTTGCCCATTTCCACTTTGGTAATTACCTTTGTTATAATTCCTTTGATTTCCTTGGTAATTTCCACCTTGATTGTTGTTTCGATAGTTATTAGCATTTTGATTTTGTGGAGCTTGATTTTGGCGGGAACCTTGACCGATTTGGTTATAAGTTCCCGTGGCTACATAAGCATTCGAAGTGTTACCATCCGCGGTAATGCACTCGGAAAAATCATGAGCTCCACCACACGAAATACAACTCTTAGCAACCGCTTTAACCGAAGCGGTGTTTGAAGCTTCTTGAGCTTTCCAATGAGACATAAGAGTCGAAAACCTATCGAAAAACCGATTCTCCTCATTTGCTTCATCTTGCAAGGCATTAATGGAACGAGATGATGACGAGCCCAAATTGGCAACACTCGGTGTGTTACGAGGGCTATAGACCTTAGACCTATTTTCTATGATTTTCAAAGCCTCATTGGTCGTTTTGCACAAAAAATTACCACCCGCGGCGGCATTTAAATAATCTCGTTCATGTTCATTAAGCCCATTATAAAAAGTGTCAATTTGATGCAATTCGGAAAAATCATGGTGTGGACATTCATGTAACATTTCTTTAAACCTTTCCCAAGCCATTGAAAAACTTTCATTTGGTCTTTGTGTAAAACGTGAAATCTCGTTTTTCAAATGTGTTGTCTTAGATGGTGGAAAAAATTGATTCACAAATTTAGACACGAGATCGGCCCATGTCAAAATCGAATTCGGCGGTTCTTTCTCAAGTCAAATCTTGGCGGGTCCATCTAATGAGTAAGGAAACAACATCATCTTAATGGCATCGTGTGGTACATCCTTAAACTTGCTTGTTGCGGTGAGACGATTAAATTGCCTAATGTGATAATGTGGGTTGTCTTTTTCGTGACCGCGAAACTTGTTTGCTTGAAGCATAGACATTAAACCCGTCTTGATCTCAAAGTTCTCCGCAAGGATGGCGGGAATCACAATGGCCTCTCCAAAACCCTCGGTGGGTGCTTGAAGCAACTCCATCATAGTACGATTAGCCATGATAGCTTCTTGTTCTACAATAGGTTCCTCACTTGGAGACTCCTCACTAGAATGAGTTTTAGTAGGAGTTTTGTTCTTGCGTCTACGTGCACGTTTTGCTTGATTACGAGTGAGCATAAACGTCACGTACAACGTGGAGACGAGCAAAGAAGATTCTTTTTGGTATTTTGTGTTTTTTCAATTTTTTTGTGGTTTTTGATTGTATTAACTTTTTTGAAAATTGGTGAATGTATTAAGTAGACAGTGAGTCCACAAATCTCCTCACTAATCAAATCTCTTGATTAAAAAGGCCTCAAGGAATGAAAACGATCACGTGGAGTGAACGCCTTCGATGACTTTAGAACGATGGTGGAACACCAAATCGTTCAAGAGGGTTTAATCAAATGGAAACCAACAAAATATATATGATATGTAATAATACTTTGGGCGGCAAAACCCTCGATTCACTTTCAAAATTAAATACGCACAAGCAAGCGGAGGAAACGAGGCGGCGCGAAGCACTTAAGAGCCTTTTTCCTTTAGGTTGTGAAATACAACCGCCTTATACCCACCTTATAGTTTGTATTATCAAGATTAAGCTTCACGAAAGTATTTATCTATTTTTGCCTTTTTCTTTGGTTTGAGATTCGAATACAATGATTGGGTAATGACCTCCCAAGTCAAGGTTGTGATTTGCTCACGTATTTGGAGTACTTGTGTATTTATTGTTCTACGTATACAATATAGTAATAATATTCACACAAAACCGAAAAACGATAATACGTATTAATAGAGTGCTATTAATACAAATACTATTATGGTTAGTATAAAAAACAACAATTTGTTCAATCAAAACACAACACGCCTCCCCGGCAGCGGCGCCATTTATGATGTAGTGGTTTTGTATATACTTTATTTTAGGAAAAACAAAGCAACACAAATAGTGGTAAGTATTAACGAGCAGTTTAGGAAAACCACAAGTTATGACCCTTGATGGGGATCGTTCTCTCGAGGAGGCACGTGTGTTGTGTAATGAATGATTGATTTTGTTTTTGATTATTAATGAGAAGAAAAGAAGAGAAAATGACGAAGACGAAAAAAAATATAGAAAAATAAGGCGAAAACACTACTAGAAAGTTACGTCGTAGAAACGTAAAAAGTGCAAAATTTAAAATTTTAACCTAAAAATTC
This sequence comes from Glebionis coronaria, assembly GCA_025667525.1. Classification (NCBI taxonomy): domain Eukaryota; kingdom Viridiplantae; phylum Streptophyta; class Magnoliopsida; order Asterales; family Asteraceae; genus Glebionis; species Glebionis coronaria. The sequence goes on from CM046876.1 coordinate 356,079,975, forward strand.
CTAAAAATCCCAAATAATATTCTAAGAGTTTACAAAAAATCCAAACTTGCTAAAACCTTTTAATTAATTTAATAATGATTTTTTAATGCTAATTAAAGCCCTAAAAATCACTTTTAAATATTAAAAAGCCCTAAACAAGATTTAATAGTTTGTAAACCTCAAAAATGACCTAATTAAACTAAAAACTATTTTTAAAAATTTTAAAACCAAATTAAACTATTTTTAAACTCCTAAAAACTATTAAAATCTATTAAATCTTAAATTAATTCTAAAAATTATTTGAAAAGCCTAAAAATTAATTGGAAAGTGAAAAATGTCCTATTTTAATGTTTAGAATCTAGGAAAAATGAAAAAAAGTTAAAAATAAAACTTTGAATTTTATTGAATAAAATAATATTAAAATATTCTAAAAAATAAAAAGTTCTCAAATAAATTCTAAAAAATTCTCAAAAATCCTAAATATTCTAACTAAGAATAAAATGTAAATTAAAGTTTCTGAAACCTTTTAGTTAATTTTATATTAATTTTTAAAGTTGTCTAAAAACCCTAAAATTAAATAAAATTAAAAATTAAAGTTTTTGAAAACTTTTTGATATGTAAACCTCAAAACTATAAATCAAAACCTAAAAACTATTTTTTTGTATTTTTAATCACTGTTTACTATTTTTAAAATACTTTCTAAAAATAAAACTAAAAATAATCCTAGAAATTAATTAAATAATAGGAAAAATAATATTTTTAAACAGAAAAATCATAAAACTTATAAATATCCTAGGAAAAATGAAATAAGCCTCAAATGCTTAATAAATAAGCTGGAATGAAGGGAAAAAGCTACGGCTTTGTTTAAATAAGCTAAAAGAGAAAGGTGTTAAATAGCTATTGAAATCAACCTATGACGTAAAAAGTCATCTAGATTAACGGTAGAACACGCTACTCCTGAGCTGCAGGTCGCGTGTTCGAGTCCGTTACGGGTGCACTTTTTATAAAAATTTTCTTTTTTATTTTTCTACTTTTTCACACCAACTTGGTAACCTTTTAACCTTGAAAACTCAATTCCAATTCCTTTTAACTCAAGATTAAACACAAATGATCAACAAAAACGTGTCAGGTTGAATATTGAACACAAGCTTTGTTTTTGTTTCTGCTTTTCTTCACAGGGTGATAAAGCCAAAAGGATTTGGCTTGATGAGCTTATTTGGTGTTGGTTTTTTGGATGACAAGGCACCCCTACACTCTTTGGAGTGTAGGGAGTCACAATAATCACAAAGCACACAAGCAGATTGCCAAGAAATTTCACAAAGAAAGCAAACAAGAGCAAAACCAAGTTTCTGTGGTCCTTGAGGGTCTGTGGGAGTTCTAAGCTTAGCAAATGCACACAAATGAGATTCAGCTTCCAAGTTTTTGCATACAAGCTCACCAATCAACACAAGAGTGACCTACAATCCTATATCACTCTATATCTTGACAGATTTCCAAGCATCCAACTCAAAAACTCATGAACTCGGCAGATTATGGATTTATGCAAATTTTAGCTACTTGTTTCACTTTTAATCACTAAACTTGCCCCAAATTTCTACCAAACTGATTCACAACTAAAACAATACTATCTCAACCTTATTAAACAACTCTAACACATTTTTAAGGCAAAATCCAAGATTCTTATCCTGCTAAAACACGTTTCCAAACAACCCTTTAAAACTGTTTTCCAACTTTTTTCAAACAAAATCCTATTCAAACTCAATCAAACTGGATTTTATCTAATCTAGCATGCATAATAACATAAAGGAACTCATAGCAAACCAACTTTTCACACTTATATCACCAAAACATGCAAATCACATAAACACTGTTTTCTTGAAAATTTCAAGAAATGAAAAAGAAGTCTTACCAATGAACCTTACATCCAAGGTTCATTGTGGTTGCATAACCACCTCCTACCAACTGGGGTTGGTGCTGATCCTTTAACAGCAACAACTCAATCAAACCTGTTAAGAAGAATCAAACAAAGAAACACAAGTATAATAACCAATATACACTTTCTGTTTTCTTTTCTTTCTTTCTTAAACTCTTCCAAAACTTGAAACAAACATTTAGAAAAAACTTCTAATCTCCAAAATTCCAAAACCTCAGTCCACTTTCACTTCTTGAAAATTTGGAATCATGAAAATTAAAAACACCTTTTTTTGAAAACTTGAAAATCCAAAACACACAAAGTGTGTATAATGACAAATGGAACTCAGACTTTTCTCTCTCACTTAGTACCAACTTTTTAAAAACCAAAAGGAATTACACTTGTATCATGAACAAACACCAAACTTTGCATTTAATAAAAACGGGTTACATAAACTTGAGAAAGAAAATCTGGAACCAGGGATATGAACAAGTTTCATTCTCCTTTTATAGTGCCAAATAGAACTATCTAGAACTAGGGAATAAAAAATTACAATTGCAAACCCTAAAACTGGAAATCTCAAAAATGCCCCTTTCTTCTTGGACGAATCTTGGTCAAAAGTCTTTGCCATGTGATATGACAGCTGTGGACTTGATCTTGAACGTTCAAAATGACTTGGAGGCCAAGTAGTAACATCTCCCACGTTGGTTGTGTCGGGTTTTGATTTTGGTGCGAAAGTGATGGAGCAGGGGAGGTACGGGGTGGGTCCCTGAGTGCATGTGACATTGTTTGGTGAGGTGGGTTTGGGTGAGGGTAAGTGGAATTAGCAATCTGCACAAGATTAGGGAATACCCCTTTATTTTTGGCTTAATTGAAACTGGGGTGGGGATTAGGGTTGATAGGGGGATTAAGGCTGTTTTAATCCAAAAGAGGTATAAACCTTTTTAAATTTGTGTTTAGGAGGGAAAGAAAAAAGGGGGTTAAGTTGGTTTAGTTGACTATTTGACCAACTTTTCAAAATTAAAACCGGGTATAGGGATTGGGCCATGGGGTTTTGTTGGGCCAAAGGTGGAAAATGTCATTACCCGTCCCATAATGCTAACAGCCATTAACTTTGGTTTCATGCCAAGTCCATTTTGTTAACTCTTTTTCAACACAAGTCCAAATCCAATTGCAAAGTTAGTCCTTTTGCTATTTTAGACTAACTTTTGCTCATTTAATCTATTTCCAAGGGCATAAATTGTCACATCTTCATTCTTCAAGGATCATACTTGCACAATTAATATTTTTAAGGGTTAAATGTGACAAATTCTTCAAAGATGAGGGGCCTTTCTTGCCAATTCTTCAAACTTGAGGGGTCTTTTTGCAAATTTCCATACTTGAGCTTGGTTCATTGTGCGTCTTCGTTTCCGTGTTCGTTTTTGATTGATTCTTGTGATCTTTTGCCATTTCCTCAATATCCGTACCTAATAATACACAAGTAACAAACACGAGCATATATTTGGCATATTTTATGATATTTAATGCATTTTAAGGCCGTTTTGGACGATGAGACCATGTATAAATGCAGTCTCATCAGGGAGCACTCGATCGTTTGCTTTGGAGGCCTTTCTCAATATCCATATGATATATCCTTTTATGTTCTAACCTTAGGTTATTAGCACACTTCATAAACGGCTTTAAATTTAATGGTTACACCCTTTCCATGCTAGATTAGGCATTCGACTACGTCTCTAGTATGGGGGTGTTTGCACCCCTAGACTCGAAACATTGAGGACAATGTTTAACTTTAGTATGGGGGGTGAATAGATACTTGCCTTACCAAACCTTCACGCTTTCCAAAGTTTATCGTTTTGTTTATCGTTTTCTTGCAAAATAAGGCTAAAAATGGCCAAATTTAAAATTTTTCTCATGTTTTATAAGTGTTTGAAGACACGAATGTAGATTTTCCGATGGCGAGAATAAGAGTAATTTTTTACTCGACCGTGCGTGTTGAGCACTTAGCTTTGATTCCTTAACTACACATTAGGCTAAGTCTCTTAAATGAGGACGAGAAATGATAGAGTTAATTATAAGTTACTATGCTAAACGTAGAGTACTAGTATTATTTCAAAAACTCATGTGTTCTCGTTGTTTGCTTATTCTCCCTTCGCATGTAAATATTTTTTGCTTAATAAATATTGACTTAGCGGTTTAGTTAGGATTGTTGGGTTTCTAGTCTTTTCTAGTAGCTTCCGTGTAATTAAATTGGGAAGAGATTAAGGTATCGCCAGCGTCACGGTTTTGAAGTATTGGCACCCCAATAATCGAAAGCTTCACCCAATAATAAGATTTCAAGTGCTCACCAAAATCTAGCAAACAATTTGAAGCCCCACAAGGCCTAAAATCTATGCAAAATTGAAAGTGAATCAAGCCTTAATCTTCGAAGCTTTAAAGATCCAAAATTCGCTTTAGCGTGAGGATATACGTCTTTGGCTAATAAAACCACCGATGAGGCGGATAATAAAAGGCAAGGCAAGACCGAAGTCATAATAAAAGCTTCATGGCGAAGTTGAATAAAAGATGGAGGTAAACCAAAGATAATAAGGCCCTTCCGTTAGGGGGCGTATAAAAGTCATGGTAATAAGTCTCATGTTCAAAACCGTTATAAAACCGTGTTTATCGATTCTTCTTGTCAACTTAACTTTTTAACATCGTTGTCTATTAGGAGGGGTTATTGATTTGATGGTTTTAGTTACACCGTTAGGACTCTATTTTTAGACCTAAATCTCTATTATCGCATAAGTCAACAATGTATCCTCGTGATCATTAAGACATAATAAAATATAAGAGATAAAACTTAGGAATAATGGGAGAATAAGTACGTGATTAGGGCATATGAGTAGTGTTAGCATTACTAACTTATAATGACAATGATCTCGTTGCACGCTTGGCATGGAATTAAGGTGAAAATCGAGGACGACGAAATTATTTCTAACGAAGCATTCACGTGTTCTTATTCTATGAACCTAAACGTCCCATTTTGCGATGAGAATCATACATTATGTCTAAAACACAAGTAGTAGCAATAGTAGTAGTATAGCTAGTTTATTATTTCAATAAAGTGAATAAAATTGAATTTTGGAGATGCTACGATACTTTATTCTAGCATTGCGTGAGGGCACGGCAATGGTTTAGTATGGGGGAGTGATGAGACTGCTTTTATACATGGTCTCATCGGTCCAAAACGGACTTAAAATGAATAAAATATCATCAAATATACCAAATATATGCTCGTGTTTGTTACTTGTGTATTTTTAGGTACGGATATTGAGGAAATGGCAAAAGATCACAAGAATCATTCAAAAACGAACACGGGAAACGAAGCCGCACAATGAATCGGGCCCAAGTTTGTAATTTTGCAAAAGACCCTTGAAGAATTGAAGAATGGCAACTTTAGTCCCTCATCTTTGAAGAACTTGTCACAAATGACCCTCCAAATGTCAATTGTACAAGTATGGTCCTTAAAGTTTGAAGATATTACAAGATCAGCCCTTGAAGAATCCAAGAAAATACATTTAAAACCCTTGGATAAAGTTTCTAAAAGTTTTTGTGCCAAAATTGTAAATCTGCCAAAGTTGATAAAGGGAAATGAGGCGTTGATGGACATTATTTACAAAGTGGAAGGAATATGAAACTTAGGGGGCCAAGTCTGCCAACCAACCAAACCTCCTCACCTAGTCACATCCCACCAAGTCACCATAACCCACCCAATAACCCATCCACCCGACCCTACCCAGTTCAAAACCCAAACACAAACCGGTTTAAATTATTAAACTGGTCAAAGACCAGTCAACCTTTTCCCTTTTTCCCACCAAACACTCTTTTTAAAATCATTTTTACCCAAAACAGATTAAAATCTCACTAATCCCTCCCATAAACCCTAAACGACCCCAGATTAAATCAACCCTAAAACAAGGGGTTTTTACCCCAATCACTCCAGAATGTTGATTAACCTCACTCTCACTCAAACCCACTTCACAAAACGCCACAAGACACACCCATGTGTCTTGTGGGACCCTCCCCTGCACCCATCACTTTCCCTCAAAACCCTACACCCGGCCAAACCAACATCCCAGATGATCCCCTTGGTCCCCAAGCACATTTAAACGGCCAAGATTATCAATACAGCAGCTGGCTCATCGCATGGCAATTTTTGACCAAGATTTCAAGAAGAAGACCAAGGGCACTTTAGAGATTTCAGTAACTAGGGTTTTACCATCTAGATTATTCTATAGCTTAGTATAAAAGGGAGTCGACCTGTGACCCCTTTTCTTTGTTCCAGTTTTTAGCTTTCTCCATTGTAATTCCTTTTTAATATTATAAAAGTTTGGTGTTTGTGTTTAAAACAAGTGTAATTCCTTTTTATAAGTGTTAAAAGTTGTGTGAGTGTGATTGAAAGCTAAGAACTGAGTTCCATCATTATTGTGTAACACTTTGAGTGTTTAAGGTTTTCAAAAAAGGTTTTGAAAATATTTGGTTAATTTCAGAAAATTTTAATCAAGGAAAGTGAAAGTGGACTTTGATTTTTGATTTTCTGATATTGACATTGATTCTAAAACGTGTTTAAGTTATTTGGTTTCATTGGTTCAAAGGTTTTAAGGAAGTTTCAGAAAAATCAGAAAGTTGTATTGTTCTTGTGTTTGATTTTCTTAGCAGGTTTATTTGAGCTTGTTGCTGTTAAAGGTCCAGCTCAGGCCCCAGCCTGAAGGAGATGACCTTGCTGTCACTGAGGGACTTGGATGTAAGTCCCTCAAGGTATAAATTCCTTGTTTCTAGTTTTCATTTTCAGAAAATGAGCTTTGAGTGATTCTGCATGAAATAGGTTATTTGTTTGTTTAAGCTGTTGGATTTTGCTTATCTGTTGGTTTCATGCATGTTTGAATAGATAAAAATCAGTTTGATAGGATTTGAATAGGATTTGGTTTGTAAATTTTTTATTTCAGTTTATTAAGGAGTGTTTGGGATAAGAGTTTTACATGGATTAATGCTTTAAATCTTATGATTTAATCTGTCTTAATCACTCATTAGGTGTTAAATAGGTTGTGTGTTGCTTGCTTGTTCAGTTTTGGTGAAGTTTACACACATTTGCATGCTCAAACTTTGAAAAACATAGCATTAATCAGAAAACTGCATAAGTGACTGTTTTTATGGAATTTGTATTTGATTTTTGTTAAGCTGCTAGATTTAAGGTTGTTTGAGGGTTGTGAATCAAGTGTATGCTAATTGGTCAGCTTATATGCATGTTATGAGACCTTAAAATCCATCTTGTGTGCACATTGAACCAGCTAAACTCTCAAACCTGCTTATTGCCTTAATCAGTAAATTTTTGGCTTATTTCTGCTTGATTCTTGCTTGCAATCTGTTGGATTGTGTGTTTTTCTTGACTCCTTGTACTCCAAAGAGTACAAGGGTGCCTTTGTTCCATCAAAATCAACACCAAATACAAGAACCAAGCTCCTCTTGGTTCGTATTCACAAGTGAATACATATTTTGAGTTCATCAGAAACATAAGAGTACCTGGGCACGTTTTGCTTTGAATTTGATCTAATCTTGGTTAAATTTAGATTGTGTTTGAGTTTTTGTGCTTAAAAGGTTACTGAGTTTGGTTTTTAAAAGTTTAAAAAAGAAAAAAAAAATAAACATCAAAAAGGACGTGGCCAGGACTCGAACCTGCGCCACTCCTCTCACAACACAACGTGCTAACCATCTTGCCCTAGGGTCTTTGACTGCTAGGTTTGGTTTAGTTTAATATATAAGGTAGTTTTGTTTTGGCTTAATTAAATTAAGCCGTAGCTTATTTAGCTTATTTTAAGCTTATTGGTTAGCTTTTTGGCCAGATTCCATTTTTCTTGTGTTTGTCTTTTCATTTTAGACTTTTCTGTTTTAAAAGTGTATTTTTCTCTTTATTAATTTATTTATTAGGAATATTTTTAGTTTAATTTTTAGAAAGTGATTTAAAAATAGTTAAAAGTAATTTTAATTTTAGGAAAAATAATTTTTAAGTTTTAATTTATATATTTGAGGTTTACATCTAGTTAAGTTTCCTAAAAACTTTAATTTTTAATTTTATTTGATTTTAGGTTTTTTTATTAATTTTAAAAATTAATATAAAATTATAAAAAAGGTTTTAGGAACTTTAATTTTCATTTTTCTCTTAGTTATATTATTTAGGATTTTTAGAAATTTTTTAGAATTTATTTTATAAACTTTTTATTTTTTGATTATTTTAATATTATTTTATTCCCAAAAATAGAAAGTTTAATTTTTAACTTATTTTCATTTTTCCTAGGTTAAGGACATTAAATTAGGAACTTTGTCACTTTCCAAATATTTTTTAGGCTTTTCATTTAATTTTTAGAATTAATTTAATATTTAATAGATTTTAATAGTTTTTAAGTGTTTAAAAATAGATTAATTTGGTTTTAAAATTTTTAAAAAATAGTTTTTAGCTTAATTAGGTCATTTTTGAGGTTTACAAACTATAAAATCTTGTTTAGGGCTTTTTAATAATTATAAGTGATTTTTAGGGCTTTAATTAGCATTAAAAAGTCATTATTTAATTAATTAAAAGGTTTTAGCAAGTTTGGATTTTTTGTAAACTCTTAGAATTTTATTGAGGATTTTTAGTAATTTTTAGGAATTTTTAGGTTAAAATTTTAATTTTTGGCGTTTTTACGTTTCTACGTCTTAACTTTCTAGTAGTAGTTTTTGTTATTTTTTATTTTTTTCGTCTTCGTCATTTTCTCTTCTCTTCTCTTTTCTTCTTAATAAAATCATCAATCAAATCAATTCATTACACAACACACGTGCCTCCTCGAGAGAACGATCCCCATTAAGGGTCATAACTTGTGGTTTTCCTAAATCGCTCGTTAACACTTACCACTATATTTTATTGCCCTCTTTTCCTAAAGGGGTAATTTTACAACAATCATTAAAACACAAGTCTTTTGGATCAAAAGTTGAAAACTTTATTGTTTTTCATCTTTCCGAAATTCTAGCTAGTTGAACCATCGAAAAGTACAAAGGGAGTGAGGCCAGATCGCAATAACCACTAGGTTCTACTTTGCGATCTAAGGATTCCGATACCTTATTCCGGCGAGACATTCCGATCGTACATTGCGATCTGGGATTCCGACGGTTTCAAGGGACTTTTGAGTCGTTACTCTGTCCAATTTGTTTTAGCCATATTCTGATCTAAACATTCCGACAGTGCATTGCGATCTAAGCATTCTGACAGGTAAACATTGCGATCTAAGCATTCAAACAGAAGGACATTTCGATAGATTGATATTCCGATAGAACCAACATTCCGATAGAACCAACATTCTGATACAATATTACAATAGGTTATTCCAACAGATCATTCCGACAACATTCCGATGGACATTCCGATGGCACATTCCGATGGACATTCTGATGGACATTCCGATGGACATTCCGATGGACATTCCGATGGACATTCCGATGGAAATTCCGATGACATGTTTAGCTAAATTTTGTTCGAGTAATTTTTAGACTTAGCCACCATATAGACTAGTTTCGGAACATCGTTTACACGAAGATTAAAAAAAAAGAGTTAAAATTTTTTCGTCAAGTAAATTCAAATTTTTTCCATACTAGTTTTAGGACATTTCTAGATCGATTTCAAAATTTGGCGATTACAAATTTTTTGGTCTACCGTTTTGTCGGACTGGGGAATTTATTGTCGGACTGAGAAAAAATAGGAATTTTCGGAATTTCAACAACAACTCAATCACATCATATCTACTTAAGATCCATATTCACTTCATCATTTCATAGAATTTTGAGATGGATTCTACTGCAGAATATCGTGTGACGAACAACAACATAATGGTGGCGGGTAACAAAGAGAGACCACCAATGCTTGTGGCCGGTCGATATGCTCAATGGCAATCACGTTTTCTTCTTTATCTTGATACAAGACCTAATGGTGATGCATTGAGGCAATGTATTAACAATGGACCATATGTTTTCTCCGATATCACTGTTCCTCATACACTAGTCACTGACACTACCACAGAAGTACCCGCAACCACAAGAAAAGAAACGTCATCTGATCTTACACCAGAGAAGCGTGCTTGGTATGATGCAGAAAAAGAAGCGATCTATATGATTCTAAGTGGAATTGGAGATGATATTTATTCCACGGTTGATGCATGTCCTACGGCAAAAGAAATATGGACGGCTATTGAACGCTTGCAACAAGGAGAATCACTCAACAAGCAAGATGTTAAAACAAACTTGTTTTGGAATTTTGGTAAGTTTATTGAATTGGATGGAGAATCAATTGAGTCTTATTATTCAAGATTCTACAAGATGATGAACGACATGACAAGAAACAACCTGGAGGTCTCTACCATGCAAGTCAATGTGCAATTTCTTCAACAACTTCAACCAGAGTAGACACGTTTTGTTACTTTGGTGAAACAACAGAAGCCGTTAGACAAGGTAAACTATCACACTCTCTTTGATATCTTGAAATAATTTCAGCATGAGGCAAATGAAATTCGAGCTGAACGAGTTGCAAAGACGGCTAATCCACTTGCTCTAGTGTCTACCACTCAAGATCATCGATCTCGTACTCCAAAGTCATATTCCATTCAATCATCCTCCCCACGATATTCCACATCATCCAAGTCTTCATTATCCACAAGATCACGCGGCAAAGAACCAAGAGCACCATCACCACCATCTGAGTGATCATCTGAAGAGGATAGTGATGAAGATCAAGCTCAGAAGAATCGGGAAATGAAACAACAAATTGCTTTCATTATGAAGACCTAGAAGAAAATATTCAAACCCACCAACAACAATCTTCGAACATCATCCAACACAAAGAACCAATATGTTGAAAACCCTTCACGGTATGACACACGTCGACGTGGTGAAAGTCCTTCTAGGTATGATCGACATAATCCAACACATGTTGAGGGTTCTGCAAGGTATGATCGACAAACTGCCAAGTATGATACTCAGAGGATTGCTGCTGCTAGTGGGAATAGGGAAACTGTTGGAACGCAAGTGGTTCAACAAAGTGGGATTCAGTGTTATAATTGCCAAGGTTATGGGCATATGGCAAAGGAATGCAGAAAGCCGAAACGGATTAGGGACTCTAGCTATCATAAAGAGAAGATGTTGTTATGCAAGAAGATGGAAGCAGGGGTAAAATTGTCGGCTGAGGAAGGAGCAATGCTTAATGATACTGATGATGAAGCCTCCGACCAAGAATTAGAAGCACATTATTCGTATATGGCAAAGGTTGACGAAGTTCTCAACGTCACTGAAGATGACAATGTCCCTATCTTTGACACTGAGCCACTCAATAAGGTACACACCACTAATGAATATAATGTGTTTGGTGATACTCATGAGCATTGTGAGCTACCCAATGCCATTAATGACACATGTATGACGGAAAAGGATGATAGCAATACCACACCCGATTCATCAAACATGTGCAATAATGAGTTTGAGAATGATCAACATGCAAATGAGTATGATGATGAGGAGCGTGTCATGCTTGCTAATTTAATTGCCAGTTTACAAAAAGATGTCAATGAAACTAGAAAAAGTCAAAAGCAATAAAAGAAGGCAAACGCAGCGCTCACTCAAAATTTTGAAGAATGCAAAGCCGCCCTAATTACATCTAGTGAGACCATTGAACACTATAAAGATGAGCTTCTTCAGAAAACCAAAGAACTTGAGGGATACAAGGGTAGTGTGTTAAAAAGTCAAAAGGACGATCTTGAAAAGAAATACAACGAAACCCTTGAGTTATTAACCAAAGAGAAACGTCAATTTAATGTTTTGTTAATGGATGAACGTCAAAAAACGTACCTTGAAACCACCAAAGTTAATGAACTTGAACAACGGCTTTCGATGGATAACACCGAGTCTGCTAAAATTCTTGATGTTAAGAAACAAGAGGTTGAAACGTTAAAACAAGATTTCAAAAGTCGACATGAAAAAGATACTCCAAAAGTAACGGAACTAGAAAAACAAGTCGAATTTTTGAAGAAAGTTGTTTATAAAACGCATGACTCTATTCAAACCGTAAGAATGATATGTAACACCCCCAAAATTTATACAACTCAATACAGCGGAAGACTAGTTGGTGTTACGGGATAGCACATTACTCACATCATAGACAACGCTTGAAAGTCGCGTCGTTTTAATAATAAAGCATTTCCATTCATAAATATCAAAGTTACATAGGTCCCAAGTCATATTATTTCATACAAAGTTTTACAAAGTATTTGAATGGAAATTATTGTTTAAGTGCGGGCCATGAATTCTTGTCGTCTTCCCGAGAATTACCTTCAAGTACCTGAGACAAAACATGTTAAAAGAAAAGGTCAGCGATAACGCCGAGTGAATTCATAGAGTTTAATAAAATCCATCAGTATAACATCGGTATAAAATTATTACCGAAAATCATTTTGTACAAATCTTTGTAATAGGCCATAAAATAGCCAAAATCATTTTATACAAATCCTTGTCAAAATCATAATAAAGGCTTTCGCCTTCAAAACCATTATACGAACCAATGTCGTAAAAATATCATACAATACGTTTTGTAACGTTGTATAAGCCAAATAAAAATCGTTACATGAATATGGTTATGTAAAACCAAAACACGAACATAAAATCAATAATAAGACCCCATTTGCTAGTCAGGAAATATATTGTAATTCGGTGCATATAGCAGTATTTCGTTAATTGGATTATTACAAGCCGCATGACATTGTTACCTTACTAAACCAAACAACGGGTAGCTAGCCCGAAACTCAATTTGCCCATCTAAATTAGTGTGTCGTCACAAAGGTCACGCTATGGAAATCTTCTCATACATAAATTCGCTTACCAATCAATGTGGCACGACGGGGATCAACCGTCAAGGCGCGAACTGGGGTGATCGTCCCCAAATAGTATTATTATATGCAAAAGCGTCTACCAAATACCGGTAGTTCACAATTCATGCTAATGGGACTTTTAGTGACATAACCTAACTTTAATAATCCATTTCATTTCATTTACGGGTCATATAATCATTCATCGGGTCATACAATTATCCGGGTCCAAATCAATAAACAAACAATCGGGACAACTGGTGTCCTATTTTAGTAAAACTAACATGTTATCTCCCTCGCGGGTTTATAAAACATTTCACAAAAACATTTAAAAGAGTGTGAGGCTATGAACTCACGTTGATGTGGGAAAGCAGGTTATCGGCAATTCGGATGTACGGTACGTGCTTCAATCACGGAAACCTAGACAAATAATACTCGTCTTAGACTCTTGTCCAATGACTTTATAAAAATAACAATTATGTATACATATGATGATTTTATATATATGATGATCAAGTGAGTTTACATATTCTCTTTTACTCATTTTAGTGTTTACGTATTGGTAACTTCTTACTACTTTACTAGTTTTACCTATTTACGTGTTTTAGGTCTAATAAGCCGATTATAAGTTCATTAACTTGTATTATTCCATTTCCTACTTGTATTATCAGTATTTATAATTTAAAAGTTGGGTACAAAGGGGTTAAGCCCAATAAGTACTTTTTATAAGTGTTTTAGCCCATGTTGTTTTATTATTAGTCCAATATGCTATTTTAGCTCGTTAATGTCCGTATGTTCTATAGTTCGGGTTTTATCGGTTTTTACTTGTATTAGATACTTATATATCAGTATATGACATTTAAAAACTTTATATTAGACGGGTTTGATCGTCTAAGTTTTAATTGGCGAAAAACGTTAATTTTACGGTAATAGCCGAAAAAGTCGTAAAAATCATGTTTATAGTTTTATAACTTATAAAACTTATGAAACTACCATTTTTATAAAATGTCCATTTATTTATCCTTATACATATTTATATAAATGTATTATATAAGTTAGTGGGTTTTAATTCACATTTTATACTATTTTTATTTGAGTGCTTATATAATACTATTATACTTTAATTTTCCCAAAATCTGATTTTTACTTTCATATTTACCAAAACAGCCATATCTAGAGTTCTATATGGAGATAGAAGCTCAAAGTTTTATGTCATAAACTACATGATATGTTCTCCATTTAACTCTACTATGGCTACTGTTGAATCAGCCTCTAAGTATTTTCCAAAAATCGTCCAAAACAGTCTATGCAGATTTGCACTCTAAACTTGTTTTGATCATATCTCACTCATCCTAATGATTCCATTGCATGGCCAACTCTAACATGTGTACAAGACATATTACTTACTGTATATCCATTAATCTATGCCATTTTATCAGTTCATCACATGGTTCTTTACTGTTTTATACAGCCTACTAAATTAAGCAAGATTAACTACTTTTACATATAGTTTTTCATCTTTTTACCCATGATTATCAACACCAAATCCCCACACAATATTTTTATCATCATATATCATCATACATATATACATTTAATTAGAAAATACATGATTACATAATCAAAATTAACAAAAGGATGGGAGGACAATCTTTATACCACCATGATGATGTAGGTTATGATCAAGACATGGATTTTGATGGAGAAACTTGTGATACACCAAGACCATCTTCAAGACCACCAATCTTCAAGAACTCCTTGTGGAAAATCAGCCCTAAGACATCACTAAATCACCTCCTTGGTTGTTAGAATCACCTCCAATCTTCAAGTCTTCTATAGGTTTCCATCTTATGCAAGGTAAACATAAGATTTTTGGTAGAAAATTTGATGAAAATGGTGGTGGTGGTGGTCGTATGGACGGCACAAATGGAGTGAGAGAGAGAGAAGTGTGTGGTTTTGCATGAGAGAAATGAGAGAGTGGTTTGAGTGTTAGTTGTTTTGAGGTGGAGTAGTGGTATGCTTAGCTTAAAGGTTAAGCTTGTTACATGTGTACAAGCTTCCTTGTGAAGCATTGACAACACATGGGTATGTGGCTAAGTCTAGCCGTCCCATATTGGGGGTGGGGAAAAACTTGTTTGTCTCATCCCCAATTATTTACGGGTACTCCTCGATTCTAGTTTCCTCGATTTGCGTGCCCTCGGGTCGTTTTACGAAAAATGTTTTTATAAATTATGAATCAAAGGCACAAAACGAATCTAATAAAAATTGTCTCATCAAAAACGGAGTTCGAAAACGTAAATACGTAATCCTAAGGTTTCCGGTTTAATCGTAAAGGACGTTAAATTAAAATCGTAAGTCCTAATTTCTTCTCGTAAATTTGTGAGTTTATGAACCAACTCAAAATTAAAATCCCAAAATAATATTCACGGATAAATTTATTTTCTGAAATGTCGGACTGTCACCAAAGACGGTGTATGTAAACGTCAGCACGTAACGTTGAATCCTCCGGTTTAGACGTAGTCGATGCTACTTCAAGACGTAAATCCAATTTTCTTCCCAAAAATAAGTCAGCTCATATTATAACATTAAAATAATATTTTCAAATAAATATTGAGAATAAAATATCAACCATAAATTGACGGATTGTCACAGCATTTACCCCTAAACAGGATCTTTGTCCTCAAAGATCATCTTACTACTCGCTTCTTATAGAGTTAAAGCCATGTGGTTATTTCCTCCACATTCGGTCTTTTCTCACAAGTGTAATCCATTACAATACGCGACTTTCATCAAACATAACTACGGGAATAAGATCAGGCTTATTGTTGACTTACTTTCTCTATCCATGATGTTCACGGGTTTCTGATGAATGCAACTTTTCGCCGATCTAAACTTCACTAAAAAACAATCAGATTCTCACTCGATAGACATTTTATCAAGTTCGATATACGAAACATAATTCACGCAGCTCTTGAAGTCCTAGGGTAGATCCAACTTATATGCCTTTCAAACCAATCTTTTACATCGTCTCTATGGTCCCATACAACGGGGACTTATATCCCATGATCTTCCAGATCATCAATTCATTTTTCCATGGTTAAAATTTTTGGCATAACTTCGCTACCCATCTGGCACTTCAAGATCTACATTTCATATTCACATAACCTCCTGCCCACTACCGGCAGTCAATAATCAGATCCTAATTTCAACATTCATTTCAAGTCTCACGGGTCGGGTATTTTGTAAGGTTAGGTTCGTAATCATAGGAAACCTTAAACCTAAAAGACATGTCCAACTCACAATGGGTGTATGTAGGGTGTCTTCATCCCAACTCCTGCTTACAGATGCTCTAATATTTAAATCTTAACAAGATTCGATCTCGATCCTAATCACGATAATTATCAATGATAATCTCTCCAAAGGAAAACGATTTTACAGTCTATTACCAAAGGTCAATCATTCAAACATAAAACAACACTTATAGTATTTTGTATCGTTACTTTACCTCTTCCCTTGGATTGGGGTGGTACACAGTACTCTCATCAAGATTCGTTCTTAATGACTTCTGAGCAAATCTCTAGAAATTCAATGCGAAGCGAGGATCTTGATAGAGATGATCGATACAGGCACACCATCTTCACACAACTCCTTTAAATACAAAAGAGTCAATTTCTTCATCAAGAATCTATCATTAACAAGAATGATATTAGCAGATTTGGTCAGTCTGTCGACGATGACCCAAATCGAATCAAATTCAGATGATGACCTTTGTAATAGCTAGATATTTACTAATGTATGAGGCGATGTCTGCCTTCATAATTTGCCATTAGTACAACTTCTTCAGACAAAGATACTTTTAGTCAGAAATACATAAATAGAATACTTATACTTACAAGATTTCAACATGACTATATCTCAAAATCTCCATATTTAGGCAATCACAAGTGGCCTTTTATACATTTAACGCCATCGGCTTCTAAAACTTTTTTATTTTTTTAATGGTTCACATTAGCCGTGAAACCTTTCATTATTTATATTATCCTTTTTATAAGTATCAGCTATTTTTATATTGTTCGGCAATTTATTTTGCACCTTCATTATTAAGGAACGTGTCCTAATAGGTTCTTTATATTTTATATATAATGTGTCAGTAATTACGTTCACTTTCCTAGATCGAATAATTATCATGACCGTATTTATTCGAAAATTCTTTCTTCATATTTTCTAAGTTTTAGTTTCTTCTCAACTATCCTTTTTACCCGTTTCACTCAATCCGACGTCTATAGCGCCGATAATTATTACAACTAATTAAATATTAAATATTCAATTTTTATGAAACGTAAATGTAAAGATTTTTAATTTCTTAGTCCGTCCAATTATATGAAAATGTTCAAAATAATTTTAAATTTTGTTAACACGATTTTTGTTGATTTATCGAAAATAATTAGTAAGATCCGTAAATGTTCGAAAAACCTTTGTTTATTCTTTGGTAAAAAATTTCTTAGTTAAAAAGCAAAAATTGTCGTTTCAAATTTTAAGTCATGGTTTAACGGTTTCCTCAATCCCTCTTAGGTTGTCTTGAGGTATACACAAACATTTACCCCTAAACAGGAGTTTAGTTAAATGATTTGTGTATAAGGGAATAATCCTTTAAAAATCCTTTGTTAAAACATTTGTCAAAACATATTTCCATTTTCTTTTTGGTAAAACCCAAAGTCTTAAAAGGGCTCTAAATTTAATGAAGAGTCAATATGGATTCCGTTTTCTATTAATCGCACGGTCAAATAATGTAAAGGATTAAGTCTTAAATCACATATTAATAATTTAAGGTACAGTTTTCATTGTTCGGCCAATTCAGGGCAATCTATAAATAATTATTAACTCTTTCTTATTCTTATAAACAAACAAATAGTTCTTAATGATCACACGCATGAATTTATCAAATTACAGCCTACACACGTGATTCACAAAATTTATGAATACTATATGTGCATTGGCCAATCCAAACAACATCACGTGAAACTCATAATGTTCATTACAAGTTCTGGATGTAGTGATTGGAATAGATAATCTTCCTTGCGGGCGCGAAGTTGATTATAACCATGCCGTGGATCAAATCTTTAAAACATACGCTAGAACCTTGTAAATGATCGAACAAATCTTCCATTTTGAGTTATGGATATCGTTTCGATTGTCAATTTACTCAGTTCACAGTAATCTATAAATATAAGGAATGATAACACCATAGCTCTTCATGATGACGAGCTCGGTAGAATAAAATCTTTCTCCGATAACTCTCTCAGTCGTACGGTAATTCCTTTAATTCAGATGATGCTGACGTACAGTGCACAAGCCACAGGTGCAGCACCGTGAATATAATCAATACCAGTTTCAACTTGCCTTAATGGCGAAAGTCTAGGTAATTTACCAACAAATACCTCCTAAAGTTCAGATAACATAAACATCTTTTAATAAATTCATATTAAGTTCTTTCTAGATTATGATATCTATGACTAATTCACAACCATTCACGGTATAATTTCAAGTCTAAATGCAGGATATGGTCATCCATCAAGAATTATTTAGATCACTTTTGATAATCAACATCTTATCTTTTAGGGGATTTCTACTCGAGTTCCCATCAATTAAGACAATGTCGTCATGTCATAATCAATCAATCCATTCTACTGGCACTATCAACTTTTCAGTTTTATTACCGTCGATAAGATGTGAACTTCTCAAAAGACTAATAATAACTCATAATCCTTCACAAATTCAGGGATATATGGAGACACAACTACTATTAAAAGAGTAAGGTCAACGCATAATCTATGTGAGAGAATTTCAGATCAGATACAGACGAAAACATTTAACGAATATGAATATATCCCATGTTTTCATAATTTGAGTCCGCATTCGAAAGCTCCTCGGATCGTTACCCAGGTCATTCAAATGAAATCAAATCCTAATAAATGATAAGAACGTCAATACATCCAATCGGGTATCAACACTCGGTAATCAGATACTTTTCCTAAGAATCTTTCTACAGGAGAATTGGACAAGAAGGGAATATCAATTGTCAAATAAGACAAATTCCACAGATGAGTAAATTCGACTCAGAAGAATAGATGCTACATGCACATATGTAGGTGTCCCTAACATTATGTCCCTATTTTTCACTTCTTGCAGATCTCATAAAATTTAGTCTTTCACAATCTTCAAAGAAAATGTAGTGTTTATTAATCAACTTTATGGTGACTACTAATCAGCCTTGCATGGTCCATTCCAAATTGTATGTAGGCGCGCAACTATATACAATTTGAAGATTAACGATGCAATACTCAGTTCGTCAAAATTTTATCATCATGTTTATAATAAAAACATTTTCATGTTTAATTCTCAAATAAGAATCAAAAATAAATTTACAAAGATTTTCTTTGTTATGAAAACAATTAAGTTTTCCAAGGTGTTTTATAAACAACCTCATTTCGATAATAATCACTTATAAATCTTACTTTGAATAATCCTTATAGTGATGAAAATTCATTTTTTCTCAATGGATACGGTTTTATCTTATAAAAACAATGAGTGATCTACAAAAGAGTGATGAAAGCTTGTTCACCAAGAACTAACTACAATATGATAGGAAATGAGATTTAGCCAAATAATCATGAGGTTCATGATCTCGATGGCACTCAAAAGAATAATCCACAAAGTAACTCAATTCAAGATGAGTACTTGTTCAATGGTTGCATCACTAATGCGAACATTAGGATGGAGCAATAAAAGATAGATAACATCGATACATGTAGGATTTAGCAATCAAAGGTAGTCTTTTACATTAATCACAAACAAGTCAAAATTGTACCGTAACACATTACGTGTCACTATGTCATACAATTCTCGGAACTCATCCTACCAACTGATATCTCAGTTAAGTTAGGGATTTTTAAAAGATACCACAATGAATACTAACCTACAAGAGTCATTAGGTGTTCCATATGTTCCGGAAGATCCATTGGTCCCAATTCAGAAGAAGATTTCTTCAATTTATTTTTTGGACACTGGGCATCCTCGTTAGTGGACAATGGCCTAGGAACAACACTTAACACGAACCTACAATCATTTAAAACCTCATAATTCAATCAAAGAACTTAACGACTTCTTTTTAACAATCTTATATTCCATATGTGTTAAATTTTACTTTATTCAAGTTTCGACCAACTTATACTCAATGAAGCATCCTACCTCATTTTCCAATACTTTCAACCTTACTCTTAGACCTTAATAGGGCAATAAAAGCTCGATATTATCAACACTTAATTTCTAATCCTATAACTCCTTTATCAATAATTATCAAATGAGTCACTATCATGAGATGACTCACACATTCAATTATACTTCTCGGAAAGGTATTAGTGGCATGAGGCTTTTGGGTAATGGTTCCAATGACAGCCTCAAATGCAACATTCACCCTTTCGATTTCAATTTAAGAATTGGATGACAACGAATCAGGTGACACATTTCCAGGTGGTAACGTTTTATCAAACTCCACTCTATAAGGAAAGATCATCATGACATCGATATCAGATTTAATCTTTCCAATTCTTTTTTTTTAATATCACAATCAACTAATATGTACATTTCTAGGAATATCAACCATTTTGTTGGAATCATAAATATCCACAACTTGGTTTAGATCTAGGATAGCTAGAATTCCTACGATAATAGTTTAGATTAATTTACTAGGGGATTTAGGGTTCCTTGTGACAATCTACGTCGTATAAATACCTCGTATAAATATCAAAATAATTATCAAACAATCATGTAATCAAATTACATCATATATATATAACCCACGTTATATATATATATTAAAATAACACTTCTCAGTCTGGCCTTGTCGGTAACTCGGGAATTCTTCGGCACCGTTATAGTCAAAAGATTTTTAGACATTTTTAGAAAAATGTTTATAGTTAAAAGATTTTGAAATGTTTTATTCAAAACCTTGGTTTTAAAAATATTTCGTTCTCTATAACGAGAGCTCTGGTACCAAACTGTAACACCCCCAAATTTATACAACTCAATACAGCGGAAGACTAGTTGGTGTTACGGGATAACACATTACTCACATCATAGAAAACGCTTAAAATTCGCGTCGTTTTAATAATAAAGCATTTCCATTCATAAATATCAAAGTTACATAGGTCCCAAGTCATATTATTTCAGACAAAGTTTTACAAAGTATTTGAATGGAAATTATTGTTTAAGTGCGGGCCATGAATTCTTTTCGTCTTCCCGAGAATTACCTTCAAGTACCTGAGACAAAACATGTTAAAAGAAAAGGTCAGCGATAACGCCGAGTGAATTCATAGAGTTTAATAAAATCCATCAATATAACATCGGTATAAAATTATTACCGAAAATCATTTTGTACAAATCTTTGTAATAGGCCATAAAATAGCCAAAATCATTTTATACAAATCCTTGTCAAAATCACAATAAAGGCTTTCGCCTTCAAAACCATTATACGAACCAATGTCGTAAAAATATCATACAATACGTTTTGTAACGTTGTATAAGCCAAATAAAAATCGTTACATGAATATGGTTATGTAAAACCAAAACACGAACATAAAATCAATAATAAGACCCCATATTGCTAGTCAGGCAATATATCGTAATTCGGTGCATATAGCAGTATTTCATTAATTGGATTATTACAAGCCGCATGACATTGTTACCTTACTAAACCAAACAACGGGTAGCTAGCCCGAAACTCAATTTGCCCATCTAAATTAGCGTGTCGTCACAAAGGTCACGCTATGGAAATCTTCTCATACATAAATTCGCTTACCAATCAATGTGGCAAGACGGGGATCAACCGTCAAGGCGCGAACTGGAGTGATCGTCCCCAAATAGTACTATTATATGCACAAGCATCTACCAAATCCCGGTAGTTCACAATTCATGCTAATGGGACTTTTAGTGACATAACCTAACTTTAATAATCCATTTCATTTCATTTACGGGTCATATAATCATTCATCGGGTCATACAATTATCCGGGTCCAAATCAGTAAAGAAACAATCAGGACAACTGGTGTCCTATTTTAGTAAAACTAACATGTTATCTCCCTCGCGGGTTTATAAAACATTTCACAAAAACATTTAAAAGAGTGCGAGGCTATGAGCTCACGTTGATGTGGGAAAGCGGGTTATCGGCAATTCGGATGTACGGTACGTGCTTCAATCACGGAAACCTAGACAAATAATACTCGTCTTAGACTCTTGTCCAATGACTTTATAAAAATAACAATTATGTATACATATGATGATTTTATATATATGATTATCAAGTGGGTTTACATATTCTCTTTTACTTATTTTAGTGTTTACGTATTTGGTAACTACTTACTAGTTTTACCTATTTACGTGTTTTAGGTCTAATAAGCCGATTATAAGTTCATTAACTTGTATTATTCCATTTCCTACTTGTATTATCAGTATTTATACTTTAAAAGTTGGGCCCAAATGGGTTAAGCCCAATAAGTACTTTATATAAGTGTTTTAGCCCATTTTGTTGTATTATTAGTCCAATATGCAAACTTAGCTCGTTAATGTCCGTATGTCCTATAGTTCGGGTTTTATCAGTTTTTACTTGTATTAGATACTTATATATCAGTATATGACTTTTAAAAACTTTATATTAGACGGGTTTGATCGTCTAAGTTTTAATTGGCGAAAAACGTTAATTTTACGGTAATAGCCGAAAAAGTCGTAAAAATCATGTTTATAGTTTTATAACTTATAAAACTTATCAAACTACCATTTTTATAAAATGTCCATTTATTTATCCTTATACATATTTATATAAATGTATTATATAAGTTAGTGGGTTTTAATTCACATTTTATACTATTTTTATTTGAGTGCTTATATAATACTATTATACTTTAATCTTCCCAAAATCTGATTTTTACTTTCATGTTTACCAAAACAGCCATATCTAGAGTTCTATATGGAGATAGAAGCTCCAAATTTTATGGCATAAACTACATGATATGTGCTCCATTTAACTCCTCTATGGCTACTGTTGAATCAGCCTCTAAGTATTTTCTAAAAATCGTCCAAAACAGTCTATGAAGATTTGCACTCTAAACTTGTTTTGATCATATCTCACTCATCCTAATGATTCCATTGCATGGCCAACTCTCACATGTGTACAAGACATATTAATTACTATATATCCATTAATCTATGCCATTTTATCATTTCATCACATGGTTCTTTACTGTTTGATACAACCTACAAAATTAAGCAAGATTAACTACTTTTACATATAGTTTTTCATCTTTTTACCCATGATTATCAACACCAAATCCCCACACAATATTTTTATCATCATATATCATCATACATATATACATCTAAGAAGAAAATACATGATTACATAATCAAAATTAACAAAAGGATGGGGAGGACAATCTTTATACCACCATGATGATGTAGGTTATGATCAAGACATGGATTTTGATGGAGAAACTTGTGATACACCAAGACCATCTTCAAGACCACCAATCTTCAAGAACTCCTTGTGGAAAATCAGCCCTAAGACATCACTAAATCACCTCCTTGGTTGTTAGAATCACCTCCAATCTTCAAGTCTTCTATAGGTTTCCATCTTATGCAAGTTAAACATAAGATTTATGGTAGAAAATTTGATGAACATGGTGGCGGTGGTGGTAGTATGGACGGCACAAATGGAGTGAGAGAGAGAAGTGTGTGGTTTTGCACGAGAGAAATGAGAGAGTGGTTTGAGTGTTAGTTGTTTTGAGGTGGAGTAGTGGTATGCTTAGCTTAAAGGTTAAGCTTGTTACATGTGTACAAGCTTCCTTGTGAAGCTTTGACAACACATGGGAATGTGGCTAAGTCTAGCCGTCCCATATTGGGGGTGGGGCAAAACTTGTTTTGTCTCATCCCCAATTATTCACGAGTACTCCTCGATTTTAGTTTCCTCGATTTGCGTGCCCTCGGGTCGTTTTACGAAAAATGTTTATATAAATTATGAATCAACGACACAAAACGAATCCAATAAAAATTGTCTCATCTAAAACGGAGTTCGAAAACGTAAATACGTAATCCTAAGGTTTCCGGTTTAATCGTAAAGGACGTTAAATTAAAATCGTAAGTTCTAATTTCTTCTCGTAAATTTGTGAGTTTATGAACCAACTCAAAATTAAAATCCCAACATAATATTCACGGATAAATTTATTTTCTGAAATGTCGGACTGTCACCAAAGACGGTGTATGTAAACGTAAGCACGTAATGTTGAATCCTACGGTTTAGACGTAGTCGATGCTACTTCAAGACGTAAATCCAATTTTCTTCCCAAAAATAAGTGAGTTCATATTATAACATTAAAGTAATATTTTCAAATAAATAGTGAGAATAAAATATCAACCATAAATTGACGGATTGTCACATGATAGCACCTCCGTCTATGTTTAAGGGTCAAGCTAGCTTTGCAAGTCCTGATTATCTTTCCCACGCTCAAGCTGCGAACGCGCGCCTTTATATGGATGAGTCCGAATGGACCGATCCCGAATATCCTCTTGGGTATGATGAGACATCCCTTTGGGAAGAGGACAGTAGATCACCGGTCAATAAAGAGTTTGTGAAACCATACAATTATGCTTATGAGAATAGTCTAGATGGTCTTTTCACTACACAAAAACAAAAGTCTCATGAGGAATTGTTTTTAGAATGCAAACAAAGAAGAATTCATTGGAAGAAAGCTTTTGCTACTAAGAAAACAAACGTTTCTAAGTTCATCAACTACTTGCCTCTTGATGCTTCTAAAAGCAAGAGTAGGCAGACATTTGGTTTTCTACAACATTACATTGATAATATTAAATCCATTGTTGATAGTGAATGGAAACAACGAGAAAATGACGAGTAGAAAAAACCAATTCCTTAAGATATAACTGTGCTTATCAAACAAATCTTAATACCGAACACGACCACATTAAAAGAAAATATGCTTGAATTTGAAATTTTAATCTGGTCTGAAATGTTTGATGATTTAAAATATGTTGAGTCTATTGAGAAAGAAATTGACGATCTTCAAATGGACAAGTCCGTTTTTTAGATGAATATGATTTACTCTTAGAAGAATGTCTCTCCAAAGATATTTTGTGTGTTACTCTTCAATCTTGTGCTGATATCGATGAATATTCTGATGTTGCATGCAAATATCTTGATAAAATCAAAGAATGTGAGCGTCTTGAACTTGAGCTTTCGAAATGTAAAGAAAATGTTGATAAAACGGCTTTTGAGTTACTTCAACACAAAACTGATTTTCTTAAAAAACATTGTCATTCTCTTGAACTTGCTTTGCAAAAAGACGTCGGTAGTTTTCCACATGATAATAACTTGCAAGAAAAACTTTCCAAAACGTTTCGAGAAATGAATGAGCTGAATTTGGAAATTAAAGGGTTGAAAGCTCAGTTAAAAGACAGGGAAACAGCGATAGCAGAGTTGCAGAAACTCGTTGCTAAGATGGGTGGGAAAGTTGTGGAACCTAGCGTTAACAAACCTATTGTTAGACAACCCAATACCTCTTAAGTGAATAGATCCTCTATCTTGGGAAAACCATCTGCTTTTTCAAATTCCTCGTTTGCAAAACATGTGTTTGCCCCCAAGATGGATGGAAAGGAAAGGTTACCACATAATCAACCCATAAGAAATGTCATAGCACCAAGCGTTAAGAACAATAATATGATTAAACCAGGGATGTATAGATTGGCCACTAAACCTACACAAAACAAAGAAAGTCAATCACCTCAGACTTCTAGAAACACTAATAGACGTGTGTCTTTTACTATAGGAGTAATCCCCACTGATAGTGTTAGCCGGCCTCAGCTTAAGAGCACTCGCATGAATGAAAAGGTTTGGCAAAACAAAAGTCAAGGGAAGATGAAGACAGTAGAAGACCACCCTAGGATTTTCAATTTTTCTAAGAATAAAACGTCTGTAATCGCGTGTAATGACGATTTGAATGATTCGACTTTGAATGCTTTGAATGTTAAGTTTGTTTGTGTGAAATGTGTAAAGTGTGCTAATGCTATCATGCTATGTGTGTTTCGAATAATGTCAAAGGCGTAGATACTAGAACTAAGAAGCAAACTGCGATGCCTATTAGAGCTAGTAAACCCAAACGCAAAGTGAACCATTCTGGTGCAACCCCCACTAAGAAAAGTAATGCACCAGACTCCACCACTAAGAACCCTAGAAGCAAAATTAAGGAATTATATGAGTCTGATAGCGAGTCTTGGAAATGGTGGTTTGCTAATCATTGTCCTCTAGGATATAAATTGATGTCGAAAGCTAGGACAGAAAATGTGAAAACGAGTTTTAGTTTGCCTTTAAATGTTGATAAGGACACTAATGATTCTACTATCACAACTAATGTGGTATCCAATTTAGAAAATGCTCCATCGTGTTCTAACTCTTCTGCAGGTGATACAAATAATTATCTTCATACTGGACTCCGGATGCACGAAGCACATGACGGGGAATCTCAAGCTTCTAATTAACTTCGTGGAGAAGTTCCTGGGTACTGTCACACCCCACCATGGCGGAATATGGGGCGCGACGTAATGGATATCATCACAACATAGCGTGTCTATAGAGATAACTATATGAATAAGAAATGTCATAAAATGGAGACACAAAGTCATGACAATATCTCATCAGACTCAGGAGTCTAGGTAAGTAGGTAACAGTCCTACCGCTTACCCAAGACAAACAAATAACATAACCAAAAAAATATATGCGTGCCACAGTATCACTTATTAAAAGAATAAATAAAAACTAAGAAGGAAACGAGGATATCCTTCTATATGCATTCCTACTCTCTCCAAGTCCTAGCCACTTAAGTTCTCATTCCTACCCATAGCATTACCTGAAAGAGACACTAAAACAGGTCAACATAAAGTTGGTGAGAGTCATAGGTTTAGACTCCAACGCTAAATCAATTACAAGCTGTGAATAACAACCATCAACACAATAACATATGGACAATGTGCTACAATTATGTGTTAACAACTAGCATTCAAGATCAATCATTCCAAACCAAAATCCAAGGCTCCTACCTTGCCAAACAACATGGTACCATAGATGATCACACTATGTACCTATCCCAAGGCCACTACCTTGTCAAACCACAAGGCCACTACCTTGTCAAACCTCAAGGCCACTACCTTGTCAAACCTCAAGGCCACTACCTTGTCAAACCACAATAACTGAGCTGGCACGTGTCCCCCGATCCAAATCATACACAATCAAAAATCACATAGCAGTTAATCACATAATGTACACACAAGTCCATCTCAAATCACAAACACATTCACAGCATCAATTTAGAAAATAACTCAACACAGTGTCTCTTCCATCCCATCTGGAAGTCAAAATCAATATTAAACATGGGACTATGAAACTCACCTGATAGCTTCTTCACAAGTCCTCGCACTAGCAACAAGCTAACAAACCAAAAACACGAAATCAATACACGACCCTATCACTAAGATGGCTCGTCAACCTATGATGGACATCTAGTCTATTCCCATATAAAAACTTCATTGATAAGCTCTAACCATCCCATTACCCTTCCTTAACAAGTCCTTAACTTGGTTAAGTTTAATAACTATCCCGTTCATATTTTACACAAAACAGTCCCAGTTTTTAGGTCTCAAAACATTAAGTCAAACGTCCACTTAAATATACCCATGGTTTCTGTAAAAGGAATATTCATACTTTTACATACGTTAGCTAAAACATCCCACTTGCCCTAACCTTAAAGCTACTGTTAAGGCCCCGATATATGTGTATATATTGCTACCTATCCAGAGTTCACTGATTTTAAACGTATGAAAAGTTCATTACCATTAGAGGGTCTTACCCTAAACCACAATCTTAGCCCAAGTGCAGATCCTTACTACAATATATAAACCATCTCTCATGTTCGTGAGAAGATCCCAATGCAACCCTAAGTACCCCAAACAACCCAAAACTTAAAAAGAAAACAGGCTGAATTCAAAATTGTTTTGGCCTACGACTGTTGTAACCTGTTTTTGACCCACTTCCCGACCTCCAATTTAGTTCTAGTTTCTTGCATTAGAAAGCCACTTCAATTAGTTTTCCAGGGATATGTGGATCGCAAAATAAGAGTTTATAGAACTCCCTATATGATCAAAACAATGACCCAAAATTCTGTACAGTTTTTAAAAACGGGTTTAACTAAATTAACCTCATTAATTAACCCTAATCCCACTAATTACAAGTCCTAATTTATGTAATCATCATGTTATGATTAATATAACATTAATTTACTGTTTTTATAATAAACCCTAACCTAAATTCATCATAAGATGATTAAAGAAAACATAAAAACAATTTAATTAAAAAGGGTTTGAAGATTTTACCTTAGATTTTTTTGGAAAACAAGATTTTTGATGAAGAACCCTAATTTTCTCCATGGATGTCGACCCATACTTGATCTCCAGGGATTTTATAAAGTGTTTTGATAAAAATAAGGCTTTCTATACTTTCCTAACAAGTCCTTGGCCCATATACAAAAGCCCGGTCCCCTTTTTCCCCTTTTCCCCTTTTCTTTTCTTTTTTTCACATAACCGACCTATACCCATTTAAATTTCGTTTTTTTCCTTTTTATTATTAATATTTGTATTAATAATATTTCCTTAATTTTCCTTAATTTATTTCAGCTCCTAAAGCCTCCAAAACCTCAAAACCGTAAAACTAGTCAAATTTACGCGTTTTACCGTAAAAGACGTAAAATATACACTTTTAAAAAAAAACTCAAATTTTGAAATAAACTTTATAACTAAGTCATAAATGACTTAAAACCATCCCGAAAAATATTCATATGACTAAACACCTCATCCGAGACCTCTAAATGCTAAACCGTAAATCGTAAAAATACGTTTTTTTTATAATACATATACGTATACGTAAAACCACTAAATAACACCATATCACTTCATAGTCACTACCATGTGAACTCATGAACATGAAATCATCACACCTCGTTTCACTCACAAGGTACCCTGTACCGGAAACGATATCCAAACCACAATCTATACACACCAATAAGCACATAAACACGTAAAGACACGTAACTAGCACAAAATAAAACTAAGTGACGAACTTCAAAACCAGGGTTGTCACAGGTACGGTCCGATTCGGAAATGATCAATTTGCACCGATCCTAGGATATGGAGATTTGGTTCAGGGGAATATTACAATCAAAAGGGTATACTACGTTGAAGGGCTCAATCACAATCTTTTCTCGGTTGGTCAATTATGTGATGCGGATTTGGAGGTTGCTTTCAGAAAGAAGACATGTTTTGTTCGTGATTATGATGGGAATGACTTAATTACCGGTACACGGGGTACTGATCTTTACACAATTTCACTTCAAGACACAACTTCATCAACTCCAATTTGCTTCATGGCTAAAGCTTCAACGACTCAGGCATGGTTATGGCATCAACGTTTATCTCATCTTAATTTTGATACCATCAACTTGCTTTCCAAGAAAGATATTGTGAGAGGCCTTCCAAGTTTGAAATTCATCGAAGATCACCTTTGTTCTTCTTGTGAGATTTGTAAAGCTAAACTAAGTAGCTTCAAAACAAAGACTACACCAAGCTCTAAAGGACGGTTAGATCTTCTTCATATGGATCTGTGTGGATCCATGCGTGTTTATAGTATCAATGGAAAGAAGTATATTCTGGTAATTGACGATGATTACTCAAGGTACACATGGACTCACTTCTTGAGGTCCAAGGATGAAACACCCGAAGTTCTCATCAGCTTTCTTAAACTGATACAACGTGGTCTTCAAGCTCAAGTCAAAGTGGTTCGTACTGACAGAGGTACAGAATTTATGAATTCAAAACTGAGAAACTATTTTGAAGCCGAAGGAATTGAACATGAAACATATATTGATCGAACACCCGAACAAAACGGCGTTGTTGAAAGACGAAACCGTACTTTAGTTGAGGCTGCTCGAACATTATTATTCGCTTCAAAACTTCCACTATACTTTTGGGCCGAAGCCGTGTCAGCCGCATGCTACACATAAAACCGTTCCTTAATTATCCCAAGACACGAAAAGACACCATATCACATAATTCATGATCGAAAACCTTCACTCAAGCACCTTCATGTTTTTGGATGTACTTGTTACATTATTCGAGATGGTGAAAATTTGGATAAGCTGAAAGAGAAAGGTGATGCATGTATTCTTGTGGGATATGCAACTCAGTCTAAGGGGTATAGAGTATATAACAAGAGAACAAAAATGATTTTCGAGACCATTCACATTCTATTTGATGAATTACAACAAATGGCACTTGAACAAAAGAGTTTAAGTCTCGATCCACAACGACAAACGACTTCCGTTCACAACCGCACGGAACTCGGAACTCAATACCACAACAATGAACCGTCAAGTTCAACGCTGGTTCCAGAAAATGTTCCTAGAGCTGATATGACAGTAGACACGACAATTGAAGAGTTGGAATTGTTATATGGACCAATGTATGATGAATATTTCACAGGGGAGAAACAAGTTGTATCGAAGTCTTCTGCTGTCAGTCATGATAAGAATGATGATACCGATCATCATCAACAACCAGATACAACTTCATCTACTTCAACACGGGTTGCTGCAGATTTACCTCCTCAGAATATCACTTCAACAATAGATCCTACGACATCCACAACTACTGTCATTGCTCCAGAGAACACAAATAAAAAAGACAATGCATTATCTGATGAAGACGAATTTATCAACCCATTCGGTACACCGGTACACGAAACTGGAGAGTCTTCTACTCGCCATGTTGATCCGTCTAATATGCATACGTTCTACCAACGACATCCTTAAACACATCATTGGACCCGAGATCATCCTTTGGTTCACGTAATTGGAAACCCTTCACAGCCTGTTCGTACAAGACGACAACTCGCAACCGATGGCGATGTTTGTATGTTCGCACTCGCAGTGAGTACAGCTGAATCGAAAAACATCAAAGAAGCCATGGCTGATCATGCTTGGATTGAATCGATGACGGATGAACTTCAACAATTTGAAAGACTTAAAGTCTGGGAAATTGTTGACAGACCATACAATGTGATTCCATTAAATCTTCATTGGATCTGGAAAAACAAGATGGATGAAGAGAATACGATCATCAAGAACAAAGCTAGGCTAGTGGCTAAAGGGTATGGATAGAAAGAGGGTATTGATTTTGAAGAATCATTTGCAGCAGTAGCTCGTTTGGAAGCGGTCAGGTTTTTTCTTGCTTATGCTGCACATAAGGGATTCATTGTTTATCAAATGGACGTAAAGACGGCGTTTCTTAACGGTCCTTTGAAGGAAGAAGTCTATGTCACGCAGCCGGAAGGATTAGTCAATCCTCATTATCCTGACAAGGTGGATCGTCTCCACAAAGCACTTTGTGGACTCAAGCAAGCTCCAAGGGCGTGGTACGACGAGCTCTCGAAATTTCTGGTCTCCAAAGGTTTCTCAAAAGGTTCCATTGATCTAACTTTGTTCACTTATAAATATAGGGATGACATTTTGCTTGTGCAGATTTATGTTGATGACATTATTTTCGGGTCTACAAACCCAAAACTTTCAAGATGGTTTGAAAAAGTAATGCACAGCAGATTTGAAATGTCTATGATGGGCGAACTAAAATTCTTTCTAGGAATTCAAGTTCACCAATCCCCAAGTGGTATCTTCATTAACCAAGCTAAGTATTGTCAAGAGATAATCAAAAAGCATGGTATTACCTCATGTGACCCCGTTGGGACACCATTATCAACCAAATCCCTAGATGCTGATTTGGAGGGATTACCCATAGATCAAACGAGATATCGTTCCATGATTGGGTCCCTCATGTACTTGACAGCAAGCAGACCTGATATTCATCATGCTACATGTTATTGTGCACGATATCAAGCACGACCCACTAAAAAGCACCTCAAGGAGGTTAAACGGGTCTTTTGGTACCTTAAGAATACCATTCACATGGGACAATGGTATCCGAGGGAAACCGGTTTCTTTCTAACAGACTATTCAGATTCTGATCATGCAGGGTGTCTTGATACACGTAAAAGTACTTATGGTGGTGCACAATTTCTAGGTCAAGATAAGCTTGTGGGATGGTCTTCCAAGAAGCAGGATTGCACGTCACTTTCATCAGCCGAAGCGGAGTATGTGTCTCTATCTGCGTGTTGTGCTCAAGTTCTTTGGATGAGCTTTGATAAAGTACCTATGTACTATGACTCATATTCTGCCATAGCCATCTCCTGCAATCCGGTACAGCATTCCCGCACGAAGCACATTGATGTCAGATATCACTTCATTAAGGAACAAGTTGAAAAGGGTATTGTTGAATTATACTTTGTTGGAACTAATTACCAATTAGCTAACTTGTTTACAAAAGCTCTTTCGAAAGAGAGGTTTGCGTATCTAGTTAGGAAAATTGGTATGAGATGTTTGACTCCAGCAGAACTGGAGGTTCTGGCAAAGAAGCCTGCTTGATTCATCTATCAAACATCTATCTATAAATATTAATGAAAAAGAAAAATACAAAATTAAAAAAATCTTTGAAAATCCAAAAATATTCTTCTCGACATGTCTTTCAGTATCGATAATATGGACGTACCTAGAAATGTCGCTCAATAACGACACGGGTGTGTACATAAAGCTCGAATGAAAGTTGTAAATATTTTTCAAAACATGTCATTTCTATCTTTTACAAAGGAAATTGTCTCTTTTGGACAATATTTCCAACAACGGGTAGAGCAATCTATCTTGGGTTGAGCTTGTCACAAAACATTCCACGTTTTGAGCTCAACACAATGGCTTGTAATCACTTTCAGATTGCAACCCAGATTCATATTCATGGGGGAGTGTACGATTTAGTGCCCTTACCCTCTGCAAAAGAAGAGAAATCTTCTTACACTTGAGTGGATTCGTCAAGACATTCAAAGTCTATGAACTCAAGTTTCTGCTTTAGAAAAACCTCTTCGCCAAAAAGAAATAGGATTTTTCAAAAAGCGTTGAACATAATTTTTTCAAGAATTTCTCAATGATTATTCAAAATCTTTCAAAAATTGTGTGTTCAACAACTCCCATCCTCAAAAAGCGAAATGTGGATCATATCCTCACAATGACAATTCAATTGGATCAATTTTTGAGGGGGAGCATTTTAACTTCATGCAAAAGATTAACACATCTTTCTCCCGAAGATTTTCAAGACTATTTTTCAAAATATATTTTAATCAAATTTGGTATCTCTAATATCAAAAGATTTTATATGTTAGAGATAGGGGAGAAAATGTGATTAAAATATGATCTTATATAAGACTCAAGCACTTTAAATCTTACCTACATGTGCGAAACACTTTCGATTATCGATGCACGTGTAAAGGGGGAGCATTTATGAAACGACAAAACTAGCACGGTGTTAAATGTTTTTCAAACACTTTGTTAGAATTTAAAGTGGTTTTTATGGTGACGATCAAATACCCACAACATCCTTAATTCACGACGTTATTGGTGTCAAAAGGGTGGTTAGGTTTAAGTCCTATGATCCAACCAGAACCGGAGGGATCTTCCTAGGGACAATCCAATAGATTATTAGAAGTCCTTAGGAAAGATGGAGTAGAATGTGAACGTAGCTGAATGCCGACTAAGTAGTGATGCTAGCACTGGAACAATCACAACAAGGTGCTAGTAATGATGTCTTGGTAAGCATTGAAGGGGTTGGAGAATGAAAAAGAAATGTAAGGATAAAGGGTGTAAACAAAGAAGCCCTCCATACAACTTAGGCAGAAACTGGGTCAACACATCATGAAGACAACTCATCATGGACCCAGTGATGTGAAGCACAACCCTTTCCTAGCTACTCAGGCTTCTCTCAAAAGAAGTTTGTTTTATTGTCACGGAGATCAACACGACTTCTATTAACTTTCTCACTCCGAGATAGTTGATATTGAATAGGTGGCATCTGCTCCAGCCTCCGACCACTAAAAGTGCACAAATCGAGTCTAGAGCCAAGAGATCAATCAAATCTCGTTAGGACACACAGATGAAGATCAAGAGAGTCCTACGCTATATCCTTGTGATATTTCTAGAACACTCAGAGTGATACTACTTAGTATTCACAATGATGAGTGTAAATCCTTCCAGTGTTAACATCAAACAGCACTGCGGTAGGTCATATGCAAGATTCTTTATGAATTGAACAAGTGTAAAACTGAAAAGCAACAGTGGTTTGATTCTAAATTGATTCAAACTCATTTGAGGTTTCTACGCAATATCTTTATGGTCTTACCAGAACATTCAGAGTGATATTCATTAATATTCACAGTGAGGAATGGAAATCCTTCTAGCGTCAACATCAAACAGCGCTACGGTAGGTGACTTGTGAGATTCTTATGAATCAAACTTGTGTCAACTGGAAAGCAACAATGGTAAGATTCTTAATAAATCAAACTTGTTCCAGAAATTTGAATTGACGACTTTAATCAAGCGGGTATTTATCCAATTGATTCACTCTTTATGTTCGCAGTCTTGCTTTGAGACGGTCGAGTAAAGAGAACGGCTAGTACAGCACGAAACCCTGTCAAGGAGATTCTTAATTGAATCTACCTGATCACAGGTACGATATTTTCGTATAACGGTCTTCACCGACCGGAGGTAAAACGCTACCGATTTAGGACGAATGTCAAAGCCATTCAGTCCGTGTCTATGTTTTGTCTCGAGAAGGTGGCGTCACGGTGTACTCAGCAAAGTCAAAGATTCTAAACCACATACTCATACCTAAAGACATATTCAACAATTAATAGTGTGAGCTTGTGGATGAAGACACAAGATTACCAGATGGCAAAGACAAGTCAAGGATGATTTGAAGATCTCAAGATCAAAAAGGACAAAGTCGAAAGACAACGACAAAGGCTCAAAGATCACAGCAAGAAGAAACAAGACTACTCTTATATGTTCAAGACTCATTTATGGCGAGAATTAGTAATCTCTACAATTCTCCAAATGACCAAGGGTAATGACCTCTCATAAAGGATAGTGACCTCACATTGGGGAGATTGTTAGCCTCAAAATATTGAGTCAAACAAGAATGCTCGGTCATATGTTTATTATGTATCGTATTTTAGAACGTTGTAATAGGTAGTATGTTAGTCGTGTATTACGGGCTTAACTTTAAGCTAAGGTTCATTCATAAGTAACCAAAGCCCAAAAGGAAAGCCCGACCCATGATCATATAGCCCATTAAGCTACATGTAAGCAAAGGCTATATAAACCCTTCCTAGCATGTTAGGAAGGGTGTTGGTTATTCATTTTCTCTAATCTAATATCACCTAGTTTCTCCAACCATTCTCTCTACTTTCTCTCACTACTTTCTCTCTCTAAAATTCATCTCATATCTACCTTTCTTTCTTCATAAATTCGTATTATATCATCACAAAATATTAGGGACAACAGTTGGCACGAATCACACGACTTCACAAGTGTGTGTGCATCACGATAGATAGAAGGCCAAAAGAAGCCGACATCGAACACTTTCTTAGCCGTGAGATTAGCACCATGGTGACCACCCGTGGGTCCCTCCAGAAAAGCTCTAAGGATGTTAGAAGCTTCGGCACCAAAAACACAACGTCGAACGACTTGATCCGCACAACCCGAAAGAGATAAGGGTCGTCCCAAAAATAAAACTTGACGTCACAAAATAATTTTCGCTTTTGTTGTGTCGTCATACCCTTGATTATGAAATTGCCCGCATGGTAATTTGCAATGTCGGCAAACCATGGGGTGGTGTCTTTAGAATTCACTACACCGAGAGTCTCGAGAGGAAATGTTTCGTTGATTTCCTTGTTCTCAAAGCATCTTTGTGAGGATCTTCTAGACGAGAGAGATGATCGGCCGCTAGATTCTCGGCTCCTTTTTTGTCAAGCACGGTGACATCAAATTCTTGGAGGAGGAGCATCCAACGAAGAAATCTCGGCTTAGCATCTTGCGTAGATAAGAGATACTTGATAGCCAAATGGTCGGTATACACGATGCTTTTAGTTACGATGAGATAAGGTCGGAATTTCTCAAAAGCATAGACCACGACAAGGAATTCCTTTTCTGTTGTGGTGTACTTTAATTGAGCCTCGGTCATCGTCTTACTAGCATAATGGATAGGACGGAAATGCTTTTCATAACGTTGCCCTAAGACGGCCCCTATAGCATAATCACTTGCATTGCACATGATTTCAAAGGGTAATTCCCAATTAGGAGCAACAAGAATGGGAGCTTCTGTAAGTTTCCTTTTGAGAGTTTCGAAAGCTCTAACACAATCCTCATTGAAATTAAAAGGAGCATCCTTCTCGAGAAGGTGTGTCATAGGTCGAGAGATTTTTGAAAAGTCTTTGATGAAACGATGATAAAAGACCGCGTGGCCTAGGAAACTCCTAACTCCCTTAACGGTTTTGGGATGAGGTAACTTGGCGATGACGTCTACCTTAGCTTTATCGACCTCAATCCCCGCTTTCGAGACCTTATGTCCTAAGAAGATTCCTTGTTTACACATAAATGATATTTTTCCCAATTAAGCACAAGATTGGTTTCTTCACAACGTTTTAACATTTGCTCGAGATTAGATAAACACGACGTGAACGAATTGCCAAACACCAAAAAGTCATCCATAAACACTTCCATCGACTTCTCGATCATATCGTGAAAAATAGCCATCACGTTGAAACGTACCTGGTGCATTGCAAAGTCTGAAAGGCATCCTACGATAAGCAAACGTTCCATAAGGACACGTAAACGTAGTCTTCTCTTGATCACGAGGGTCGATAGGGATTTGAAAGTAAACGGAAAAACGATATAAAAAGCAATAGAATTCATTTCCCGCGAGTCGCTCCAACATTTGATTCATGAAGGGCAAAGGAAAGTGGTCTTTACGAGTGGCGTCATTTAACTTACGATAGACAATACACACCCTCCAACCGGTCACAACACGAGTGGGAATTAACTCGTTATTTTTATTGGGTACAACGATCATTCCTCCCTTTTTAGGGACACAATGGATTGGGTTCACCCATGGGCTATCGGAGATAGGATAAATCATTCCCGCGTCAAGGAGTTTTAAAACTTCCTTTTTGATGACATCGTGAATTTTGGGGTTTACCCTTCTTTGACTTTGAATTGCGGGTTTGTAGTCCTCCTCCATTAAAATATTGTGAGTACAAAATTTTGGGTCAATACCCTTAAAGTCGGAAAATTTCCACGCAATTGCCCCTTTATGAGCTTTAAGAACTTTCAAGAGCCCGGTTTTTTCATCATTAGCAAGACCTTTTGCAATAATAACCGACAACTTGTCATCACCTTCCAAGAATGCGTATTCAAGGTGAGATGGAAGATCTTTCAATTCAAGGATAGGCGGTTCCTCGATTGAAGATTTTTGCTCAACACTCATAACTTCCATCGGCGGAAGAAATGGTGGAATAGAAGTTCATTACCAATACTCACCTCATCTTCATTGTCGATTTCATTTGAATTAAAATCACCTCCTTGGAATGGAGTGAGATTTGGTGTAGAATTAGCAAGAATTGGATCCAAAATAGTGGGATTACCACTTGACGAGCTATCGGAAAAACCTAACACTTCTTGTGAAAACTCATCGCAAACCACATCAACTAAGTCGATGTGATTGATGGTAGCGATTGCATAAACATGTGAAGGTTTTGAGTTTTGAGTACCGTTTATAATAAGTTCCTCTTCGTTGAATCTCAAAGTAATAGTTCTTGCATGAACGTCGATAAGCGATCTCGAGGTGTCTAAAACTGGACGACCTAAAATTAGAGGAACTTAAGGATCCGCGGGGATGTCAACTACTATTAAATCAACGGGATAGTAAAACTTCCCCACTTTCACGAAAACATCCTCGGCTACTCCACATGCTAAAATCGTAGAATGATCGGCCATCTCGATAGACATGTTCGAAGGAGTAAGAGCCGGAAGCGAAAGCGATTTCCAAATGGAAAATGGCATCAAATTAATGCTCGTACCAAGATCGACCAAGGCGAGGCATTCTTTCATATCTTTTATATCACAAGGAATGAGAAACTTTCCGGGGTCACCAACCTTTTCCGGTATGCGGTTAAGATAAACCGAAGAACAATTAGCAAGATTTGAAAGCTTTTCCTTATCATTCATCATACTTTTAAAAGTGGAATCGAAACGAGGCATATATAACAACGCGTCGGCTAAACTTACATCAAAATGAACTTGTTGAAACATTTTTATAAAAAGCTCGATTTGTTGTTTGTTACGTTCTTGCAATTTCTCTTTGTTTCGTCTCGAAGGGTAAGGTAAGGGTGGTGTGGGTTGGACATTAGGCAACGGCCTTGGAATCTCGGGTTCTATGATTGGTATTGGTTCAACCGTAGGTGTGGCATGAGCGGTACTTCGTGGGCTTGTAATATGCTCCTTTTCGACCATCCCCTCGGGCTCTTTCTCGATTTCCTTCTCCGTAGAAGTACTTGGACGAGAGATGGGTTCCTTGAAAGTTTTACCACTACATGTAGTAATAACCTTCATTTCTCCCTTCGGGTTTGCGATTGGTATCACTAGGAAGACCACCCGAGGAAGAGGGTTTACACATGATTGCCTCAAACATTTTTGCCATTCGGTCTTCAAATTTTGATTGCCTAGCATCCGCTTTTAACAATTCTTGCTTAATCTCATGTTGTCCTTGTTCCATCTTTTGTTGATTTTGTTGAAGACGTTGAATGTTTCCTTCCATTTTATTAGCATGAGTCTTAAGTTCATTAGCAAGTTCGTTTTTAAGCTCGTTTTTCAACTCGGATCTTAAGCTAATCATCTCACGTTGCATGTTATCAAACTTAGCATCGTTTGCTTTTGCATAATCCAAAAATTCTCCATTAAGATTTTTAGTGTGAGCATTTTGAAAACCTTGTGTAGTGTTTTGAAAATCACGGTTTTGATTTTGATTTGCAACTTTTCCATTCCCACTTTGATAATTCCCTTTTTTGTAATTACGTGAATTGCCTTGATAACCACCATTTTGATTTTTGTTTCGATAGTTATTAACATTTTGATTTGGTGGAGCTTGATTTAGGCGGGAACCTTGGCCGTTTTGGTTGTATGTTCCCGTTGCTATGTAAGCACTCGAAGTGTTACCACCGGTGGTAATGCACTCGGAAAGATCATGAGCGCCACCACAAGACAAACAACTCTTTTCAACCGCTTTAACCGATGCGAAATTCAATGCATCTTGTGCTTTCCAATGAGTCATAAGATTTGCAAATCTATCGAAAAACCGATTTTCCTCAATAGCTTCATCATGTAAGGTATTCATGTTACGAGACGATGATGAAGATGACGAACCCATATTGGCAACACTCGGTGTGTTACGAGGGTTATAAACCTTAGATCTATTCTCGATAATCTTTAAAGCTTCATCGGTCGTTTTGCAAAAAAAATTACCACCCGCGGCGACATTCAAATAATCTCGTTCATGATCATTAAGCCCATTATAAAAAGTATCAATTTGATGCAATTCCGAAAAATCATGGTGTGGACATTCATGTAACATTTCCTTAAATCGTTCCCATGCCATTGCATAACTCTCATTATTATGTTGTGTAAACCTTGAAATCTCATTTTTCAAATGTGTTGTTTTAGATGGTGGAAAAAATTGGTTCACAAATTTAGAGACGAGATCACCCCATGTCAAAATCGAATTTGGCAGTTCTTTCTCGAGCCAAATTTTTGCGGGTCCATCTAACGAGTATGGAAACAATATCATCTTAATGGAATCATGTGGAAAATCCTTAAACTTGGTTGTTGCGGTGAGACGATTAAAATTTCTTATGTGATAATGCAGGTTGTCTTTTTCATGACCTCTAAACTTATTTGCTTGCAACATCGACATTAAATCCGTCTTAATCTCGAAATTCTCCGCAAGGATGGCGGGAATCACAATAGCTTCTCCAAAACCCTCAGTGGGTGCTTGAAGAAACTCCATCATAGTACGATTAGCCATGGCGACTATTGGTTCTACAACGGGTTCGACAACTGAAGTTTGTTCTTCAATCAAAGGCTCTTGATTTCCTTGACTTTGACGACGTTTACGAGCTCGTTTTGCTTGATTACGAGTTAGCATAAACTTGGCGAAGAATCGGAGGTGAGCAAAGAAGATTCTTTTTGGATGTTTTGTGAATTTTCAATTTTTTTTGTGTTTTTGATTGTTTTTAATTTTTTTTGGATTTTGTGTATCTTCGTTGACAACAATCTACCAAATCTCTCCTCGAATCAAACTCTTGATTAAAGAAGCCTCAAAATAATGAAAATGATCACGTGGAGTGAACGCCTTCGAATGACTTTAGAACTTTGGTGAAAACCAAATTGTTCAAGAGGGTTTAATCACAAAGAAAACCAAGCAAATATATATGATACGTAATAATAATTTGAGCCGCAAAACCCTCTATTAGCCTTTAATCTCAAAATACTCACAAGCAAGCGGGGAAATAAGGCGGCGCGAAGCATTTAAGAGCCTTTTTCCTTAGGGTATATTTTATAATACCCGCCTTATACCCACCTTATAGTTTGTATTTTTCAAAATCGAGCTTCACGAAAGTATTTATCTATTTTTGCCTTTTTCTTTTTGTTTGAGATTTGAATACAATAATTAGGAGATCAAATCCCAATTAAGTTTGTGTTTTCACACTTTTGGAGATATTTAGATTTTGTTGTGATACTTAATACAATATAGTAATAATAATTTCACAAGAAAAACGAAGAAAACCGATTATACGTATTAGTAGAGTTCTACTAATACAAATACTATTTATGGCTAATATTAAAAACAAAATGACAAATTAATAACGAAACACCTCCCCGGCAGCGGCGCCAAAATGATTGTGGTAAATTACACCTCTTGTTTAGGAAAACAAAAGAGCGTAAATGAGCGGTAAGTATTAAGTGTTGATTTAGGAAAATCAAACACTAATGACCCAAAGGTGAAAGTTCGTTTCCCAAGGAGGTATATGTGTGTGAATAATTCGTAATTGATTTGAGATTTATATTTGAAAGAAGGGGATGAGAAAATAGAAGGACGAAGACGTGAAAATTATTACTACGACGACTAAAATTAAAACAGTAAAAAGAGTTAAAATAAAAATAAATTTTAAAAATTCCCAAAAAATACCAAAAATCAATTTAAATAAACTAAGAGTTTACAAATGATCAAAACCTTTTAATTAATTAAATATTAATTTTTAAATGATAATTAAATCCCTAAAAATCAAAATAATTATTAAAAATCCCAAATAAAGATTT
This sequence comes from Glebionis coronaria, assembly GCA_025667525.1. Lineage (NCBI taxonomy): Eukaryota > Viridiplantae > Streptophyta > Magnoliopsida > Asterales > Asteraceae > Glebionis > Glebionis coronaria. Next base: position 356,121,248 of record CM046876.1, read on the forward strand.
TTCACTTTGTAAACCTCTAAAATGACCAAATAAGACTAAAAACTATTTTTTATGAATTTTTAAACTAATTAAAACTATTTAAAATGATTAAAAACTATTAAAAACTTATAATAATTCTAGAAATTAGAAAAATGAAGATAAAATTAATCTAAGAGTTGCAAAAATCCTATTTTAATGTATTTAACCTAAGAAAAATATAAAAAGTGCAAAAATGTGAAATTTGAAATTTATTAATAAAATAATATTAAAATAATATTAAAAATCCAAAAATTCTAAAAAATTCTAAAAACTTACAGACTAGTTTATTTTAACCTAAATAAACAGAAAATGAAAGTGAAATGACCAAAATACACCTAATGGCCCCCTAAATGGGCTAAAAACCAAAACAGTCAACCTTAATGGGCTAAATAGGCCCAAATGACCTGAAAATCCCTATCTGACTCAAAATTAAATTCTAAACACAAAAGTCTGAAGGCCCAAAAGCTGGTTTTGAGCTTATCACAGCTTAATTGGTCAACAGCTTATTCTTATTGGGCCAATAAGCCCATTAAGCAATAAGCCAATGCCATAAGTTCAGATTAGACACACAACCTTATTTTGAGATGCCTAAGAGATCTGTGAAAAGAAATTTTGAAAAAGCACACTCAATAAGCTAGAAATAAGCAAAGTAGAATTTCACTAAAAGACAAAATAGTCGACTTAGAGTTCTAGACCACTTCAGACCTTCTAATAAGTTGCAAAAGACTCTAAATGACTTATTAAGACAAATCAAGAAAGAAAAGATCAATAAGCCAAGCCAAATAAGCACAATAAGCCGATAAGCACTTATTTAAAAGTCAAAGTTATTGGTTCTCTAGTCAAACCTTAAAGTCAACTCCTCAAATGCTCCAGAATGAACAAATGGGTCAAATAAGCGACACCTATTACAAATTCAAAGTTCTTGAAGGTTAAAATAAGCTAGAATAGCTTATTGATAAGAACCAGTTGAAATAACACTAACAGTGGCTAGTAGCAGGGGAAAGGAGTTCCCACTGCTTTGACTATTTGACTTGCTTTTTTAGAGAGATCTAGTTGGATTCTAATGGAAACAAGGGAACCCTTTTAATCAGTGGATCACAAGGAGTCTATATCAACCAAGAAATCCCAATTTGGTTAACTCAATAAGCACAGAATAAGCAAACAGTTCACATATATGCCATAGACTTTGAAAATAAGCAGTTATGAACAAATAAGCAGATTGAGCATGAATAAGCCAGCCAAATTGAACCAAATGCACACTGATTGTAGTAAATTTAGATACTTGCTTTAGGAAAAACAAGCACTAAATATGAGCGGTAAGTATCGAGTGATGATTTTAGGAAAAATCAACACAAATGACCCAATCACTTAAAAGAGAGAAGAGATTCGTTTCCCAAGGAGGTATATGTGTTGTGAATTAACTTGTATTTATTTGAGATTAATATTAAGAGAATGGGGATGAGAAGATGAAAGACGGTTACGTGAAAATTAAACTACGACGAAAAAGACGTAAACGTGAAAAACTACCCAAAAATTAAAAATTATCTAAAACCAAAAACAAAATTAATAATTAAAAAGACTAAAAAGAAGTCTAAAATAATATAAATAAAGATAAAAATCCAACAAAGATATTTTAAAACCTTTTATTAATTAAATAATTAATTTTAAATGCTAATTAAAGCCCTAAAATTAAATTTAACTAATTCAAATGTCTAAAATATGATTTTATTGAATAATCACTTAACTTATATTATTAGAAGACTAAAAAGTAATTTTCTAAAAATTAAAACCTATTAAAACTATTTTTAAAACTCTAAAAATGATTTAAAATGATTAAAAACTAATTAAACTTAAAATAATTATAAAAATAAATCTAAAAGTTATAAAAATATTCTAAAAATGGAAATAGTCCTAATTAATGATAAAGAACCTAAAAAAATGAAAAAGAAAGAAAAATAAAATTTTGAAAAATTAATAATAAAATAATAATAAAATATTGCTAAAAATAAAAAGTTTATAAAACTTGAAATAAAAAATTTCTAAAAATCCTAAATAATATAACTAAGAGAAAAACACTAATTAGAGCTTCTAAACCTTTTTTAATAATTTTATAAAAATCTTTAAAGTTTATAAAAAACCTTAAAATAATATAAAATTAAAAATTAAAGTTTATAAAACCAAAATAAGATGTAAACCTCAAGATATATATTAAAAAGCTAAAAACTATTTTTCCTAAAAATTAAAAATCTTTTTGGTATTTTTTATTGATTTAATAAAAAACGTCTATTAAATAATTCCTAGAAAATAAACTAATAAAAGGAAAATTAAGAAAATAAGCTAGAAAAGTCAACAATACTATAAAGGTCCTAGGAAAAATCAAAATGAGCAAAAACGCTTATCAAATAAGCTGAAAAGTGCAAAATAAGCCACGGCTTATATTAATAAGCACAAGAGAAAAACGGGTTAAATAACTTTTGAAACTAAAACTCTCAGTCAAAGTCCCCAGGGCGCAACGGTTAAGTGTTATGTGTGTGAGTGTGGAGACCAGGGTTCGAGTCTTAGCAACCCCTTTTTATACTTTTTTTTTTATTTTTTATTTTTCACTTCTCAAACCAAAAATGACACTTGTTATGCTAGTAAACCAACTCCAATTCCTTTTTTAACACTGATTAAGCTCAATATCAAAGATCAAAATGTGCCAGGTTACACTTGAACAACTTGCAGGTTTGCACTTGTGTGCTTGCTTTTTGATTTAGCCAAGAGGGCTTGGCAAAGCTTATTTGGTGGTTGCTTTTGGACAATTGGGGCACCCTTGTGCTCATGGAAGCACAAGGAGTCAAAATACACAAGAACTAAGCAAACTTGGCACACCAAATACTCAAAACAAAGCACTCACAGCCTATGCAAGTTTCTGATATAAAATCCCTAGACCTATGGACTGTTTAAGCTTTTTAATTGCACTTCAATGAACTTCAAGGCCTCAAGTTTAGCATACACAATCACCAATAGGTACTAAAGCAATAGCAATAACTCCAATAACCTAACTCTTAACAAAAAACAAATCCAAAGCTCATAAGTTCATGTCATGCAAGCAGATTTGGGCATAAGCAGATTTTAGCTATGTTTTCCTTTTTTAAGCACACCAAATGGCTTCCAATATGCACCAAATGTTGATAAATCCAGCAAGCAACCTTCAATAACCTATTATGACCTATCTAACACCTTCTTAGAACACAAATCAAAAATATTCCCCTGCTAAAACATAGATCCAAACACCCTTTTAAAAACTGAAAACCAAATTTTAACTAATCAAAACCTTTAAAACCTTATCAAAACTGATCCTAATGGTGTCTAACATGCATATAAACTAACAAGAACACAAATCAACCAATTAAAACACACTTAAGCCTTAAATCAAACAAGATCATATGAACAAGCAATTTTTCTGAATTTTCAAAGAGAAAAAGAGAGTTACCTTAGGACCCTTACATCCAAGGGTCCTAGTGGTTGCTTAACCACCTCCCTACCAGCTGGGGCTGGTGTAGAACCTTTAACAAACCTTCAACCTGTTTAAAACAAATCAAAGAAAACACAAAATAATACAATCCAATATATTAATCTGTTTTCTTTTCTTCTTTTTTCAAAACACTTCCAAAACCTTTGAGACTTTACAAACACGTTTTAAATACTCTAAATCACTAACTGAAACTTACTTCTTAACACCAAATCCTGAAAATCAAATCCTTACCAAGACTCAATTTTCAGAAACCTTAAGTAACTTTGAAAAACAAAGTTACTTAACCAAATAAACAATGGAACTCAGAATCAAGCTTCACACTTCACACAACTTTTAAAAAATAATAAAAAGGAATTATACTTGTTTTAAACAAAAACCAAACTTTTATTTCTTTTAAAAAGGAATTACAAGTGTAAGCTTCAAAACTGGAACAAGGGCTCACCAACAGGCTGGGGCTCCTTATATAGTGCCTATAGAACAATCTAGAATAGAAAATTACAAACCCTAATCCTAAGAAAAGTCCCAAAATACCCTTGAACGTTTTTAGACGAATTTGGTGATATTGGATCCTGGCTGTTCAAATTTGCGTTGGGAGGAAGCAATATATCTTGGCCATTGATTTGGGGACACGTCATTGCCTTGGAGCCAAAGGAATGATATGATTGGTGGATTGGGGAATTGGGGGTGGGGACCACATGCGTGGGATTGGGGTGTTTGTGAGTGGGAAGGGTTTGTGATGGTGTGAATTAAACGTGTGCAAGATGAATTGGATTTTAACCTTGTTTAAGTTGAGGTGAAAACTGGGTGGGGTGAAAGGAGTACAGTAACTCCTTTGATCCGTATTTGGGGGAAAAGTACTTGTTAGGCGCCCTTTTTGTTTTTAAATGTTTCACATGGCACTTCTGGTCCTTGTGTTTCCTTTCTTTTGTCTTTTTACTTTAAAAACCCATCAGCGCCTTATTAAGCTTGTATCAACTTTCATGTTTTGTCATTTTTGGCTCAAACCTTTTGCAAAAGGTTTCAAAGGATTAATTTTGTCATTTTGTGATTTTTCAAGGGCTAAACTTGGACTTCTTGATCTTCAAAGGTCTTCCTTATAACTTTGACTTTATGAGGGACCATAATTGACAATTTGAAATTGTTGAGGGACCAATGTTGTCATTTCTTCAAAGTTGAAGGACCTTTTTGTAATTTTGACAAACTTAAGGGACCAAACTTGTAATTATTAATATACAAGGGTTTTAAGTGTCATTTCTTCATAGAATGAGGATCAATCTTGTTTGTCTTCAAGTCTTCAAGGGTATTTGATGAAAATTCCATGATTAGGGCCCGGTTCATTGTACGGCTTCGTTTCTCGTGTTCGTTTTTCCTTGTATCTTGTGATCTTTTGTCTTTTTCACGATATCCATACCTAAAATACACAAGTAAACAAACACAAGCATATATATGGTATTTTATGACATTTTTATGCATTTAAAGCCCGAAAAGAACGATGAGATCATGTATAAATGCCATCTCATCACTCCCCCATACTAAGCCATTGCCGTGCCCTCACGCAATGCTAGAATAAAGTATCTAAGCATCACCGAAGTTCAATTTTATTAACCTTTATTGAAAAGTAAAAGACTTGCAACGTACTACGAGATTGTGTAAAGACATAATGTATGATTTTCATCACCAAAATGTGACTTTTAGGGTCAAAGAATAGAAACAAGTTAATGTCCCTTAGAGTAAACTTCGTCATCCTTGATTGTCATACATTCCATGCTAAGTGCAAAAACAAGATCATTGTTGGTACAAGTCACAATGCTAACACTACTCATACGTTCAAATTGTGTAATACTTTTTCTCCCCGCAATCCTAGTTATTATAAAAGGAAATGGGTTACTAGCATTTTTTTATCTATTTGTCATGGATCACAAGTGATTCATATTGACTTATTTGAGTAGTTATTAGTCCGAAAGCAAAGTAGCACGATTTGATCAATAGTTAGCCGAAGGACAAAATCTTTTAAAACGGCTTCTCGTGTATCTCCTTAAGTTCATATCTTGGCATAACTCGTTTCACGATTTGAGACCTTTCTCGGACCGATATTTGGCATGTACTTCATACTTCAAATCTTGGGAAGACGTTCTTGAAATTATGGTCTTCTCTTCATATATTTGGAATTTCTTCACTTGACGTTTTTGAGAGATTCTTCATATAGGACCACGACTTCATCATTTTTCTTCAATCTTTACTTTTGATTTTGATATACAACGATCCGCCTCCTTTTCGGACTTGGATATATTTATCCTCATACCTTGTTAGGGTCTTTTTGGATAGACTTTCTCCATTCTTTAGGGGAGTAATTGCTTCTCGTCGTGTGTCTCGATCCTTCATATTGATTTTGGAATAATGATACTTCACATCATCTTTGGATCTTTAGCAAAAATAGAGCTCCTCATGCCTTGTTAGGGCCTTTTTGGATGATCGCCAATCTTCGCGTCCCGCTTCAATAAGTTATGCCTTGGCTATGAACTCTATTCAACCCCGAGCAAATTTTAAACGATCTTGCGCTAGAGGCTAAGTAACCTTTCAAATCGTACGACCTTACTTATTGCAATTATGATTTATTCCTAATGCATTGATCTTATGGTAAGAAAAAGCCACAATTAAAAACATATGAGTTTTTGAAAGAACACTTTCATGTTCTACGTTTAGCATGATCACTTGTCTAACTCTATCATTTCTCGTTCTTCACTATATAAAGACCTCTAATTAAAGAGACTCGTGAATACTTAGCCATGCAAGTCAAAATTAAGCCAAATTTGGATTAGCTTTCATTAAGACTATATCAAATCAAAGTTTTGGGTTTTCAAGCCACCTATAGGATCTTGCACTTTCTTGGACTTTTTCAAGTTTAGAGAATGCGTTTTATAGTTCCCTTGATAAGTGACTTTCTAGAATCAATTATAGGAACTTGCGAAAAGTTCTTGTTCTTAACCCGAATGAATTAAGACTTTCGCGTTTTAAAGCTCCCTTTATAAAAGTCTAGCAAAACTTGAATTGAGCGGGTTAAGGAATGTAAATGGCTCCAAATGCCCATCAAGTCAAAAATTAACTCTTATTCTACCCATCGGAAAATATACATTCGTGTCTTAAAAACACTTATGAAAACTAAAAAAAATTTTAAAATTTGGCCATTTTTAGCCTTATTAGCAAAACAAAACATTTAGCCTTATTAGCAAAACAAAACATTGAAGGTTGGAAAACGTGAGGGCGTAGCAAAGCAAGTACCTATTCACCCCCCCATACTAAAAGTAAACATTGTCCTCAATGTTTCGAGTCTAAAGGTGGAGCACCCCCATACTAGAGACGAAGAGTCGAATGCTTAGGATCTAGCATGGAAAGGGTGATCAACAATATATCTAAAGCCGTTTATTAATTATGCTAAAAGATAATTGTTAGAACAATAAAGGATATGTCATGGATTCGTGAAAAACTTCTTCAAACGAACGATGGAGGCTCACGTAAACGAACACGAGAGTCTTCAATCGTAGACGATGATGATGATCTAGATAACACAATCACAAACAACCACGAGACAACGAGTTGGAAGGGTACAAGTCCCCTTATTAGTGAATAAAAAAGATAAGCATGGGATCTCCCCCACGAGGCACCTCGTTTTTGATTACCGAGTCATGAGCTTGACTCGATCCCCTCAAAATGTGAACATTTAGGGAAATCATGGTGTGGTCAATTTTTGATGGGGCTTACATGATAAACAAGGCCCAAAAAGCAACCGGTATAAAGGACTAAGTCCTTAGATGATGCAAAATACCGGGGTCGAAAATGGCGTTCTCGTTTCCATTGGAAAAACAAATTAACGCCACTTCAACATGTGCCATAAACTCAAAGAGTTTGAAGAAAATAGAAGAGAAGTAGAAGGGTGAGACAATTGGTAAGACAAACGTTTGAGCTACTCGAGGTAGACTCGCACCAAGCAAATAGATATAGTTTCCATTTATTGCATCGGTGGAAGACCGAGATTTCCCTTTACATGAAATTCCGGGATCGAATATCTCGTCCTCGGTGGACAAGGATGAGGGAACATAAGGGGCTTCCCCCATACTAGAACCACACAAAACATCGTCAAAAGGAGTAGACGAGTTTGTAGTACTCAAAGCACGCGGTGATGACGGAGTTAGATTTGTAGAAAAATCAATTAAATCACATTCAAGATCTTTTCCTTTTTTATCTTTTGAACTCTCCTTATGAAAACCCTTTTTGATTATGTCGAAAACATTTGGTGTTTCTAAGTTGATGTTAGTTACACTAAAAATTCTCACATTTTGAAACCGTTTTGGTTTTGGTGGTGGCAAGTTCTCAAAACGTTTATCGACGAAGAAAACCTCCCCATTGGGGTCAACATATTCATCATCCGAAAGATCTTCCGTAGAAACCGGCAACTTATCAACACTTTTTAAGAATGAATGTTCGAGATGAGGCGAAGGACTTTTTGATTCAAGTATTGATGGTTTCTTCTTTGTAGGCTTAGCACTCATAACCTCCACCGGCGGAGGAAATGGTAAATTGTTTTTGGCGACATTCCCTAAAACTCTTGGTGAAAATTCTTTGCAAATGACATTGGTCGAGTCACCATGGTTTAAAGTTGCAATAGAATATACATGAGAAAGATTGGAGTTTTGTGTTGCATTGATGACAAGTTCTTCTTCATTGAAACGAAGGGTGATTTTTCGAGCATGAACATCGATGAATGCTCGTGATGTATCCAAAAATGAACGACCCAAAATGAGAGGAACTTTTCGATCGATGGGAATGTCTACAACGATAAAGTCAACGGGATAGTAAAACTTTCCGACTTTAACAAAAACGTCCTCGGCTACTCCACATGCCATGATCGTAGAATGATCGGCCATCTCGATGGACATGTTCGAAGGAGTAAGAGCCGGAAGAGAAAGCGATTTGAAAATCTCGAGAGGCATTAAATTAATACTAGCACCAAGATCGGCCAAGGCGTAGCATTCCTCCATATCTTGAATAGCACACGGAATCAAAAATTTACCGGGATCACCGACTTTTTGTGGTATGCGGCTTAGAAAAACCGATGAACAACTAGACGATTGTTGTAACTTTTCTTTGTTGTTTAGCATACTTTTGAAGTTTGCGGCGAATCGAGGCATCATGATTAAAGCATCGGCAAAACTTATGTTAAAATGCAAATCACGAAACATTTTCATAAATAGCTCAAATTGATAATTGTTCCTTTCTTGTGCTTTCTCTTTGTTTCGTCTTGAAGGGTAAGGTAAAGGTGGTGTGGGTAGGTCATTAGGCAACGACCTTGGAAACTCGGGTTCCATAATTGGTATTGGTTCAACCGTAGGTGTGGTTTGAGCGGTACTTCGTGGGATTGTAATGTGCTCCTTTTCGACCACCACCTCGGGTTCTTTCTCGATTTCCTTCTCCGTAGAAGTACTTGGACGAGAGATTGGTTCCTTGAAAGTTTTACCACTTCGTGTAGCAACAACCTTCAATTCTCCCCTCGGGTTGTTAATGGTATCACTAGGAAGACCACCCGAAGAAGAGGGCTTACACATGATAGCTTCAAACATCTTACCCATTCGGTCTTCAAATTTTGATTGCCTAGCATCCGCTTTTAATAACTCTTGCTTAATCTCATGTTGTCCTAATTCCATCTTTTGTTGGTTTTGTTGAAGACGTTGGACATTTCCTTCCATTTTATTTGCATGAGTTTTAAGTTCATTAGCAAGTTCATTTTTAAGCTCGTTTTTCAACTCGGACCTTAAGCTAATCATCTCACGTTGCATATTATCAAATTTAGCATCATTTGCTTTTGCATAATCTAAAAATTCTCCTTGCAAATTTTTCGTGTGAGCATTTTGAAAACCTTGTGTAGTGTTTTGAAAATCACGGTTTTGATTTTGATTAGAGATTTGTCCATTCCCACTTTGATAATTCCCTTTGTTGTAATTGCGTGTGTTGCCTTGGTAATTACCTTGGTTGTTGTTTCGATAATTATTAGCATTTTGATTTGGTGGAGCTTGATTTTGGCGGGAACCTTGGCCGTTTTGGTTGTAAGTTCCCGTTGCTACATAAGCACTCGAAGTGTTACCATCCGCGGTAATGCACTCGGAAAGATCATGAGCTCCCCCACAAGATAAACAACTCTTAGCAACCGCTTTAACCGAAGCGGAATTGGAAGCTTCTTGAGCCTTCCAATGGGACATTAGATTAGCAAATCTATCAAAAAACCGATTTTCCTCATTAGCTTCATCATGTAAGGCGTTAATGCTACGAGACGATTGTGACGAAGATGACGAACCCATATTGGCAACACTCGGTGTGTTACGAGGGTTATAAACCTTAGATCGATTTTCAATGATTTGTAAAGCCTCATTTGTCGTCTTGCACAAAAAATTACCACCCGCGGCGGCATTCAAATAATCTCGTTCATGATCATTAAGCCCATTATAAAAAGTATCAATTTGATGCAATTCCGAAAAATCATGGTGAGGACATTCATGTAACATTTCCTTAAATCGTTCCCATGCCATTGAAAAACTTTCATTATTACGTTGCACAAATCGTGAAATCTCATTTTTTAAGTGTGTTGTTTTAGATGGTGGAAAAAACTTGTTCACAAACTTAGAAACGAGATCGGCCCATGTCAAAATCGAATTTGGCGGTTCTTTCTCGAGCCAAATTTTTGCGGGTCCATCCAACGAATATGGAAACAACATCATCTTAATGGCGTCATGTGGAACATCTTTGAATTTGCTAGTGGCGGTGAGACGGTTGAAATTCCTAATGTGGTAATGCGGGTTGTCTTTCTCGTGACCTCGAAATTTGTTTGCTTGTAGCATCGACATTAAACCCGTCTTAATCTCGAAATTCTCCGCAAGGATGGCGGGAATAACAATGGCCTCTCCAAAATCCTCGGTGGGTGCTTGTAGCAACTCCATCATAGTACGATTAGCCATGACGACTTCTTGTTCTACAATAGGTTCAACAATTGGAGGTTCTTCAACAATCAACGATCCTTGATTTGCTTGCTTTTGAAGACGTTTACGAGCTCGTTTAGCTTGATTACGAGTGATCATAAACTTCACGAAGAATGGGAGGTGAGCAAAGAAGATTCTTTTTGGTCGTTTTGTGGATTTTCAATTTTTTTGTGTTTTTGATGATATTTAATTTTTTGGATTTTGGTGTATCTTCGTAGACAACAATCTACAAAATCTCTCCTCGAATCAAACTCTTGATTAAAGAAGCCTCAAAGGAATGAAAACGATCACGTGGAGTGAACGCCTTCGAATGACTTTAGAACTTTGGTGAAAACCAAATTGTTCACGAGGGTTTAATCACAAAGAAAACCAAGCAAATATAGTATACGTATTAATACTTTGGGCGGCAAAACCCTCGATTAGCCTTCAATCTCAAAATACTCACAAGCAAGCGGGGAAACGAGGCGGCGCGAAGCACTTAAGAGCCTTTTTCCTTAGGGTATATTTTATAATACCCGCCTTATACCCACCTTATAGTTTGTATTTTTCAAAATCGAGCTTCACGAAAGTATTTATCTATTTTTGCCTTTTCTTTTTGTTTGAGATTCGAATACAATAATTAGGAGATCAAATCCCAATTAAGGTTGTGTTTTCACACTTTTGGAGATATTGTATTTTGATTGTGATACTTAATACAATATATTAATAATATTTGTACAAGAAAAACCAAGAAAACCGATAATACGTGTTAAGGGAGTTCCACTTAACACAAATACTATTTATGGATAATATCAAAAACAAAAGCTTCCAAATTAAAGCACAACACACCTCCCCGGCAGCGGCGCCAAAATGATTGTAGTAAATTTAGATACTTGCTTTAGGAAAAACAAGCACTAAATATGAGCGGTAAGTATCGAGTGATGATTTTAGGAAAAATCAACACAAATGACCCAATCACTTAAAAGAGAGAAGAGATTCGTTTCCCAAGGAGGTATATGTGTTGTAAATTAACTTGTATTTATTTGAGATTAATATTAAGAGAATGGGGATGAGAAGATGAAAGACGGTTACGTGAAAATTAAACTACGACGAAAAAGACGTAAACGTGAAAAACTACCCAAAAATTAAAAATTATCTAAAACCAAAAACAAAATTAATAATTAAAAAGACTAAAAAGAAGTCTAAAATAATATAAATAAAGATAAAAATCCAACAAAGATATTTTAAAACCTTTTATTAATTAAATAATTAATTTAAAATGCTAATTAAAGCCCTAAAATTAAATTTAACTAATTCAAATGTCTAAAATATGATTTTATTGAATAATCACTTAACTTATATTATTAGAAGACTAAAAAGTAATTTTCTAAAAATTAAAACCTATTAAAACTATTTTTAAAACTCTAAAAATGATTTAAAATGATTAAAAACTAATTAAACTTAAAATAATTATAAAAATAAATCTAAAAGTTATAAAAATATTCTAAAAATGGAAATAGTCCTAATTAATGATAAAGAACCTAAAAAAATGAAAAAGAAAGAAACATAAAATTTTGAAAAATTAATAATAAAATAATAATAAAATATTGCTAAAAATAAAAAGTTTATAAAACTTGAAATAAAAAATTTCTAAAAATCCTAAATAATATAACTAAGAGAAAAACACTAATTAGAGCTTCTAAACCTTTTTTAATAATTTTATAAAAATCTTTAAAGTTTATAAAAAACCTTAAAATAATATAAAATTAAAAATTAAAGTTTATAAAACCAAAATAAGATGTAAACCTCAAGATATATATTAAAAAGCTAAAAACTATTTTTCCTAAAAATTAAAAATCTTTTTGGTATTTTTTATTGATTTAATAAAAAACGTCTATTAAATAATTCCTAGAAAATAAACTAATAAAAGGAAAATTAAGAAAATAAGCTAGAAAAGTCAACAATACTATAAAGGTCCTAGGAAAAATCAAAATGAGCAAAAACGCTTATCAAATAAGCTGAAAAGTGCAAAATAAGCCACGGCTTATATTAATAAGCACAAGAGAAAAACGGGTTAAATAACTTTTGAAACTAAAACTCTCAGTCAAAGTCCCCAGGGCGCAACGGTTAAGTGTTATGTGTGTGAGTGTGGAGACCAGGGTTCGAGTCTTAGCAACCCCTTTTTATACTTTTTTTTTTATTTTTTATTTTTCACTTCTCAAACCAAAACTGACACTTGTTATGCTAGTAAACCAACTCCAATTCCTTTTTTAACACTGATTAAGCTCAATATCAAAGATCAAAATGTGCCAGGTTACACTTGAACAACTTGCAGGTTTGCACTTGTGTGCTTGCTTTTTGATTTAGCCAAGAGGGCTTGGCAAAGCTTATTTGGTGGTTGCTTTTGGACAATTGGGGCACCCTTGTGCTCATGGAAGCACAAGGAGTCAAAATACACAAGAACTAAGCACACTTGGCACACCAAATACTCAAAACAAAGCACTCACAGCCTATGCAAGTTTCTGATATAAAATCCCTAGACCTATGGACTGTTTAAGCTTTTTAATTGCACTTCAATGAACTTCAAGGCCTCAAGTTTAGCATACACAATCACCAATAGGTACTAAAGCAATAGCAATAACTCCAATAACCTAACTCTTAACAGAAAACAAATCCAAAGCTCATAAGTTCATGTCATGCAAGCAGATTTGGGCATAAGCAGATTTTAGCTATGTTTTCCTTTTTTAAGCACACCAAATGGCTTCCAATATGCACCAAATGTTGATAAATCCAGCAAGCAATCTTCAATAACCTATTATGACCTATCTAACACCTTCTTAGAACACAAATCAAAAATATTCCCCTGCTAAAACATAGATCCAAACACCCTTTTAAAAACTGAAAACCAAATTTTAACTAATCAAAACCTTTAAAACCTTATCAAAACTGATCCTAATGGTGTCTAACATGCATATAAACTAACAAGAACACAAATCAACCAATTAAAACACACTTAAGCCTTAAATCAAACAAGATCATATGAACAAGCAATTTTTCTGAATTTTCAAAGAGAAAAAGAGAGTTACCTTAGGACCCTTACATCCAAGGGTCCTAGTGGTTGCTTAACCACCTCCCTACCAGCTGGGGCTGGTGCAGAACCTTTAACAAACCTTCAACCTGTTTAAAACAAATCAAAGAAAACACAAAATAATACAATCCAATATATTAATCTGTTTTCTTTTCTTCTTTTTTCAAAACACTTCCAAAACCTTTGAGACTTTACAAACACGTTTTAAATACTCTAAATCACTAACTGAAACTTACTTCTTAACACCAAATCCTGAAAATCAAATCCTTACCAAGACTCAATTTTCAGAAACCTTAAGTAACTTTGAAAAACAAAGTTACTTAACCAAATAAACAATGGAACTCAGAATCAAGCTTCACACTTCACACAACTTTTAAAAAATAATAAAAAGGAATTATACTTGTTTTAAACAAAAACCAAACTTTTATTTCTTTTAAAAAGGAATTACAAGTGTAAGCTTCAAAACTAGAACAAGGGCTCACCAACAGGCTGGGGCTCCTTATATAGTGCCTATAGAACAATCTAGAATAGAAAATTACAAACCCTAATCCTAAGAAAAGTCCCAAAATACCCTTGAACGTTTTTAGACGAATTTGGTGATATTGGATCCTGGCTGTTCAAATTTGCGTTGGGAGGAAGCAATATATCTTGGCCATTGATTTGGGGACACGTCATTGCCTTGGAGCCAAAGGAATGATATGATTGGTGGATTGGGGAATTGGGGGTGGGGACCACATGCGTGGGATTGGGGTGTTTGTGAGTGGGAAGGGTTTGTGATGGTGTGAATTAAACGTGTGCAAGATGAATTGGATTTTAACCTTGTTTAAGTTGAGGTGAAAACTGGGTGGGGTGAAAGGAGTACAGTAACTCCTTTGATCCGTATTTGGGGGAAAAGTACTTGTTAGGCGCCCTTTTTGTTTTTAAATGTTTCACTTGGCACTTCTGGTCCTTGTGTTTCCTTTCTTTTGTCTTTTTACTTTAAAAACCCATCAGCGCCTTATTAAGCTTGTATCAACTTTCATGTTTTGTCATTTTTGGCTCAAACCTTTTGCAAAAGGTTTCAAAGGATTAATTTTGTCATTTTGTGATTTTTCAAGGGCTAAACTTGGACTTCTTGATCTTCAAAGGTCTTCCTTATAACTTTGACTTTATGAGGGACCATAATTGACAATTTGAAATTGTTGAGGGACCAATGTTGTCATTTCTTCAAAGTTGAAGGACCTTTTTGTAATTTTGACAAACTTAAGGGACCAAACTTGTAATTATTAATATACAAGGGTTTTAAGTGTCATTTCTTCATAGAATGAGGATCAATCTTGTTTGTCTTCAAGTCTTCAAGGGTATTTGATGAAAATTCCATGATTAGGGCCCGGTTCATTGTACGGCTTCGTTTCTCGTGTTCGTTTTTCCTTGTATCTTGTGATCTTTTGTCTTTTTCACGATATCCATACCTAAAATACACAAGTAAACAAACACAAGCATATATATGGTATTTTATGACATTTTTATGCATTTAAAGCCCGAAAAGAACGATGAGATCATGTATAAATGCCATCTCAGCACACACACAAGCTATAATAAAGTCCAATAAGCACAAATAAACTTGTTTCAAGAAATGGATCAAAGTAAATAAGCAGATTCAAGCACCAAAAGTTACTGATTAGCAAAAGTGATTATTCAAAATCCTTTTGCTGATCTATTTGACCACGAATCCAATTTCAAGCCTTCAAATCCTCTTCCCTGATCAAGTTAACCAAAATTTAGCACTTTTTAACCCTAGTCTACCCTTAGATCTAGGTGTCCCCAAAATTTTAGCCAAAATACCCAAGTTAAACAGATTTTATAGCCTTTTGATTGATTTGGTTGTTTTAAGCCACAAAACATGCAGATAATGAACCCTTAGCACCAGATAAACAGATACCAACCTAATAGAACCAAAAACAACAACACAAGTTGCCTTAAATCCCTTTGAATCAGTTAACCCAAACACCCCTTTAGAATCTGATTTCTCAATCTTCCAAAGGATTGTTATGATTTAACCTTTCAAACAAGATCTAATCAACCCTAACAACAATAATCCAACCTCAGAAACTCAAAGCAACCACCAATTCACAGATTCACAATAAATCATGCAAAAATCAACAAATATTCAACAAAAATCAGAAAAATGAAAAAGGAAAAGAGATGCAAACCTCGAAGACTTACATCCAAGCCTTGGAATATTTGAGCTGAGGTGCTAGCAAGAACAAGCACCAGCTTCTAAAGCTGATAAGATGAACAAACAGAAAAGTGAGCAATAAACAGATTATATCCTTTTTTATATCCTTGATTTTGAAAACAAGTGTTCTAAACCTTAAAAACTTTTCTCAAAACCCACAAAACATGTATATGGAACTCAGATTTCAGCTATTCAATCACCAAACTTTTATAAAACATAAAAGAGAACTCACAATTTTCAGAAACTCAAATTTTATTTAAATAAAAAGGAATTACAAAGAAATAGCTAAAATCTGGAACAAAGGGGCTCTCACATGTTGAGGCCTCCTTTTATAGACGAATACAAGGTATGAATAAGCAAAACCCTAGACTATGAAATCCCAAAAGTTCCCTTGAAATCTTCTAGACGCATTTGTTGTTTGAGCTGTCCAAATGAATCAGGGATGTTCATTTTAGCTTTAGCGTTAAGCAATGAGTGTCAGCTGTTGATTTGGCCACGTGGCAATCCTTGGAGAGGAAGGAATGATATGATTGGGTAACGGTTTGAATGGTGGGGGCCATTGTTGAGTGGGATTGATGGTTTTGTGTGTAGGATGGGTTTTAAAGTGTGTGAATCAAACGTGGGACTGGGTAATTGAAAGTAACCCTTTGTTTTAAGTAGAGTAAAATCTGGGTTCATGTGGGTAAACAGTAAAACGTTTGATCCGAAAAAGGGGGTGTAAAGGTGTTTGGCGCTTGTTTATTTGATCTGAACTTTGGGAAATGGCACATTGAGTCCTTGTGTTTTTGTGAAAAGGGTAAAACGTGTTTTCAGCCAACAAAACTTGGTTTTCTTTGTTAATAAAGTTTTATACTTCAAACTTTTGCCCCAAAAGGTTTTCAAGGGTTGTTTTTGCCATTTTTGCATAGTTTGAGGACTGATCTTGGACATTCTTGATCTTCAAAGGTCTTCAATGTATCTTTGACTTCATGAGGGACCATTATTGAAAATTTAGAATTGTTGAGGGACTAAACTTGTCAATTCTTCAAAGTTGAAGGACCTTTTTGTAATTTTGACAAACTTAAGGGACCAAACTTGAAATTATGAATATACAAGGGTATTAAGTGCCATTTCTTCATAAATTAAGGATCAATCTTGTACATCTTCATGTCTTCAAGGGTTTTTCTTGGATAAATCATGAACTAGGGCCTGGTTCATTGTTCGACTTCGTTTCTCGTGTTCGTTTTTCCTTGTTTCTTGTGATGTTTTGTCTTTTTCACGATATCCATACCTAAAACACACAAGTAAACATATACAAGCATATATATGGTAAAATTTATGCATTTAAAACACCCGAAAAGAACGATGAGATCATGTATAAATGCCATCTCATCACTTTCCCTAATCATAACCCAACCCTCACTTTGCATGCCACATCACCCACAAGTTCACATGTTTACTACCATATACACGTTTTTGGGAACAAGCCAAAAGGTGACAGCCAATCTACCACCCACAAAGCTGCTTGAAACATAAGCTCATTGTGAGCCCTTGATCAAATTCAAACAGCTCACCACTCCACAAACTGCCAAGAAAACATCACATGAGTCCCAGGTTTTCAAACTTCACAAGGGGCATTTCAGGAACTTCTACACATTAGGGTTTATGTTTTTCTTTGCTTTGTAGTTCACATTGTAGCCTATATAAGGCATTACGGTTGTAACATTTATCCCTGCTCTTTGTTTTTCCTTTATCACAAATCTGTAAATCCTCTTTTCATTTTAATGAGAAAGTGTTTGATATTGTTGATGAAATACAAGTGCCTATCTTATTACTTGCTTGTTACTGATATATGTTTGTGTTTTTGAAATCTTAAAACCTGTTTTCAAACCTTGTGCAAGAAATTGTGCAAATGTTCAAAACTTGATATTTTGCTAAATCTTGGTTCAAACCCTAAAATTTTTGGGCTATAAGTGGTTATAGCACCCTCATAAGAGGATTATCAAGGTGTGGTAAGCTTATAGTTTGGGGATATTCAAGGAAGTGGGAACCTTGTTACTCTTAGCAGATTTTTTTATTTTTCTATTTTGAATATCACTTGTTCTAACCTTGTTACTCTTAGCAGATTTGTGGAAGCTTGTGCCTTGTTTTGCTAGGCACATAAGCTCAAAAATTCGTGAGTGTGGATGTACATTCATGAGGTTTGAGTCCTTTTACCCAAAATCTGATAAAAGTCTTGTTTTTTGGTGAATTTGTGTTCTGCTATTGTACTTGTTGTTTTTGTGGCTTAAAATTGCTTGATACTGCATGATAATGATGTTATTGTGTTAGATTGGGCTTGGGATAAACTGAATCACATACTTTCTTTGTTAATATTGGATTGAAAAAAGTTAAGGGGTGTTTGGGTTAACTTGTTTAAGCTTGCAATTTTTTTTTGAGTTACTGGAAAGTGTTGTTTTTTGTTGGAATATGATGAACACTTAGTTTGTATACATGCTTAGGGATAACAAGTGATTAAACATAGTAATTATAACCTGTTAAAAATATTAGAGGGTTTGAATCTGGTCTTGTGATCAAGTATATCAGCAAAGTGTAAAAACTGCTTGTTCTTGTTCATCAGTAACATTTAAGTGCTTGAATCTTTGTCTAAACTTTGAATCTTTGCATGAAACTTGTTTATTTATGATCATTTGAATTATTTATAACTTTGGTGAAGTTTGGCTGGCTTATTCTTGCTTAAATTGCTTATTGGTTGAAAATTGCTTATTGTTCATGTCTGGTGCATGTCTATGGATCTTTTGATTAAACTGTGCTAATTGGCTTGGTGAATTTGTGTTTTTATTGTTGTTATTGACTCCTTGTGATCCACTGATTACTTGGGTGCCTTTGCTTAACTTGAATCCAACAAAAAGTCACATAAGACAAAAAGTCAAGAAAGTCAAGCAGTGGGAACTCCTTTCCCCTGTTCATAGCCACTGCTAGTGTTATTTGATCAACAGCTTATTCATAAGCCATTTTGGCTTATCCATACTTGCAACAACTTTTTTTTGTGATATATCTTCCTTATTTGACGCATTGAACTAAACTGGAGCATACTAGGGTTTGACTTTTAAGTTTGACTAGAAAACCAAACAGTTTGACTTTTATATAAGTTCTTATTTG
This sequence comes from Glebionis coronaria, assembly GCA_025667525.1. Classification (NCBI taxonomy): domain Eukaryota; kingdom Viridiplantae; phylum Streptophyta; class Magnoliopsida; order Asterales; family Asteraceae; genus Glebionis; species Glebionis coronaria. The sequence goes on from CM046876.1 coordinate 356,140,234, forward strand.
CTTATTCTAGCTTATTCTTTGTGCTTATTGGAAAACTTTTTGATTATTTTTCTTAATTAATTCATTTAAAACATTTTGCAACTTGAATCAGCACTTGAGGTAGCCTAGAACTCAAAAACGACAATTTTGTCGTTTTCTGTAGAGAGCTTTGGCTTATTTCAGGCTTATTTCTTGTGCTTTTTCAAAATTTATTTTCACAGATCTCTTTGGTAACTCAAAAGAAGCTTGTGTGCAAATTAGAGCTTATGGCATTAACTTATGGCTTAATGGGCCCAAAAGCCCATTAAGAATAAGCTGTTGACTTATTAAGCTGTGATAAGCACATTTTCAGCTTTTGGGCCTTCAAAGTTTTGTGCTTAAAATCAAATTTTGAGTCAAGTAGGTGATTTTAGGCTTATTTGGTGGACTTTTTCTTATTGAGCTAGTTTCAAGCCCATTAAGGGACTATTTTTTATTGTAGCCCATTTTAAGGCCCAATAGGGGTATTTTGGTAATTTCAAGTTCATTTCTATGTTTATTAGGTTAAAATAAACTAGTTTGCAACTTTTTAGAATTTTTTATAAATTTTAGATTTTTAATATTATTTTATTATTATTTTATTATAAAAATTAAAATTTAGATTTTTGCAAGTTTTTCATTTTTCCTAGTTCAAATACATTATGTTAGGAATTTTAAAAATTTTAGATTAATTTTAGTATCATTAGATTAATTCTTAGAATTATTTTAAGTTTTTAGAGTTTTTAATCATTTTTAAATAGTTGTAACTAATTTTAAAATTTTCAAAAATAGTTTTAAATTTAGTTATGTCATTTTAGAGGTTTACATGTTAAAAAATCTCATTTTGGGGTTTTTGTTAATTAAATTATTTTTTGGGTTTTAATTAGCATTAAAAAATTAATTTTTGATTAAATAAAAGGTTTGAGTGATTTTTGACTTTTTATAAACTCTAATTACATTTTTTAGGATTTATTTCAATTTTCTAGGATATTTTAGTGTAATTTTTAAATTTAGTCACTTTTTACGGTTTTACGTGCACGATTGCGTCTTAGTTTAATTCATAATCGTAACCGTCATCTTTTCTATTTTTCTTTTGTCATAAATTATAATCACAAAGTTAATCATTTCTTTACACAACACACTTGCCTCCTTGGGAAACGAACTTGAACTTAATTTGGTCATTAGTGTTTGGTTTTCCTAAACCGACACTTAATACTTGTCGCTTTTACCTTGTTTTCCTAAACAAGTGTAAATTTACCACAATCACGCCGCTGTCGGGGATTTGATTAAAAGATTTTGTCCTTTATCTAACTATTGATTAAATCGTCCTACTTTATTTTCAGCCTAAATAAACTATCGAAATAAGTCAACAATGCATCCTCGTGATCATTCAAGACAATAATAAAATAAGAGATACACCTAGGAATAAGGGAGTCTAAGTGAATAATTGAGCCACATGAGTTTGTGTTAGTATGCTAACTTATAATAACAATGATCTCGTTTTCAAGCTTGGTGTGGGGAACGTGAAACTTGAGGGTGATAAACATTCATGACATCCAAAGCCCTAATGTAAGTCTTTGATCTCTTTACTTTTTCCCCCTTAAAGTATTTTGTTATTTTTTATCTTTTTAGTTTAATTAATGTCTTGTGTTTAATAAAGGCTAAGGTGGGTTAATTATGATGGAAAATGAAAAACTTGCTTTGTAATTAATGCATTGCATGAGGGCATTGCAATGGTCAAGTGTAGGGGATTTGATAGGTGTGAAAACACCCATCCTTTTACCACTTAATTATAATGATAACCAAGCCAAAACGTATATTTAATGTCGTAAAAGTCGGAATTATGCGTGGTTTATGTTTTTGTTGTGATTTAGGACCAAAATGTGAAAAGGGAAGAAAAGACGGGCTTTCACGGACTTTGATCGAAGAAAAAGACAAAAGACAAAGTCAAAAGATCAAGAGTGCAAAAAGAACGGAAGTCAAAGACCTATTCTGAAGATTTATCGAAGAAGAAGTCTAAAGACGAAAGTTTAATAAAAGTCGAAGAACCAAGTCTTACAAAAGAAGAAAATTAGAAGACGAGTTCATTCCATATCGACAAATCTCGAGACAACGTCGAGAAAGACGAAGAAATTAAAAGACGAGAAAGACAAAGAAAGAAAGAAGCAACAATCATTTCCTCCTCCTATAAATACCCTCCTAATGTGTCATTATGAGGGAGTTAGCTAGTTGATCATTTTTAGTTTTCCTTAAGGTAAGTAGGAGTAGGAGTATTTACTTTCTCTCTCTAGTTTTAATTTCTCTCTCTAAATTTTATTTCAAGTTTGCTTAAATCTTTGATCTTTAAATCTTCTAATCTTGAATCTTTAATTTTATCTAAATTTCAAGCTTTTCATAATCAATCTTATTCTTCCTTTCTTTTTCTAATCTAGTGTTTGATTTGGTAAAAGTATGTAGTTTGTTTCATCTTGATGTTTATTTGATTGAAGTGTTTATTTTTCCATGATTCTTATCATTTTCATGCGATTTATGATCTTTCCTTATTATGCTTTTTTCTTATTTCGTGTTTAGCTTATTTGCATTTAAGTGTTTATAAAAGTTTAATCTTTTTAAAAGTTGATTTTATAAATTTGCTTATTTTGTGTTTTGAGAGTTTTTAAATTCATGGCTTATTTAGTTCTTCTTAATTTTGATTTGGTTAAGTTTTTGGTAAGTGCTTATTATTAAAGTGCTTATTTGGTTTTTGGTTATTTCCTTTTGTATTCCGTCGTAAGAGTTTAAGGGTTTAAGGTTCCGATCGAGTATTGTGATCGCATAAGCCTTAGGGTTTCTACTTGCGATCAAATACTGCGATCCCCATACTGCGATCACAACTTGTGATCTAAACTTCGATCTCATTTTGAGATCGTTGGTTGCGATCCGAGTTAAGATCGCTTGGTTGTGATCCGAGTTACGATCGCTTGACTGTGATCTGTGGATGCGATCAGCTGGCTGCGATCGCTGACTGCGATCCAGGTCACGATCCAGGGTACGATCGCTTGGTGCAATCCGACCACAAGTTTTGGTTTTTATTTTCTGTTTTTATTTTAATTTCAAATTTAATTTTTCCCACCATTTTTACTTAGAGTTATTTTAAACTTGTTTTGTCTTAGTTTAAGTTTTAATGTTTTCAAATTTACTTTTATTCAAGTTTTAATCTTTCGTCATTTAATTTTCAAAGTCTTAAATTTTTAATTTAATATTTTCGAGCTTTCATTTTTATTTTATTTTAATTAATTACTCAACGACATTTTCATTGTTAGTTTAAAAATAGATGATCATTTTATTTTGTTTTCACCAAGAACAATTGAGTCACACTTTCAACCGAAATCAATTTGATAAGACCAATTCAACGAACAATTTTATACATAAAATCTTCGGACTCGCCAATCTTCGCATCCCGCTTCAATAATTTATGCCTTGGGAGAAAAATCTAAGTAACTTTTCAAATCATACAACCTTACTTATTGCAATTATATTTATTAACAAGCGATGGGAGAAAAAGCTCATAATTAACTCACATAAATTCATGAAAGAATACCAAACTTATAATTGACTCTATCATCTCTAGTTCTCCACAAATTAAAATCTCAAGGAATGAGACTCGCGGATGCTTAGCCTATTAAATCAAAGTTTTGGGTATTCAAGTCATCTATAGGATCTTGCTACTTCTTAGACTTTTTCAAGCTTAGAATTCGCATTTTAAAGTTTGTTGGAAATACGTTTTTACGTATTTAGAAAGGATCAGTCACTCCAACGATATTGGGCTCGTGATCCAATATAGCCCATATAGCCCACATGTAGGGTGGGCTATATAAACCCCCCTCCTAGCATGTTAGGAGGGGTTGTTGGTTCACTTCCATTTTACATAATCACATTTCATCTTTTCTTCTTCATCCTCTCCTTTCTCTCTCTTCTTTCTCTCTCTAAGTTTCTTCCATTTATCATCTTTATCAATAGATTAATTCAACAATGCCTAATCCTTAGAAAAACACGATCCTACAATTGGTATCAAGAGCATGGTTGATTCTTCGGATTAACACGTTTTATCTATTGATTTGGTGGTAAAGTTTCTTTCTTTTACAAATTTTTTCTCCCTTTCTTTCGTCTATTTTTTTTCTTTTAGCTTGTTAAAATTTACTTTTATATAATCTTTGATAGAAGTTTTTATCAAATCTTTCTACTAAAAGTTTCTTATATTTTTATGCATTTTAAAAATTTTATCCAATTTTTTTAACACCAATCCATATCAATTTTGTTTTCAATTTTTATTAGTTTTTTAAAGTTTTCTAGTTTGTTTTTTTTTCTTTCTCTATCCACGTTTTTTCGTTTTTTTTTTCTTTTCTGTTTTGTCCTTTTTTCTCAAAATTTAAGTATCGGAAAAGGATTTCAATATTCAGATGGCTATTCCGATACATTTCTTTTTCGTCCTATTCTGATAGAAAGTTGCATTATTCCGTATTCCGATCGTAACGTCCCAGGTTTGTCCATATCGATCGCAATAACCATTAGGTTCTACTTTGCGATCACGTATTTCGATACCTTATTCCGACGTGGATTCTGATCGTACTTGCGATCGAGGATTGCGACGGTTTTTAAGGGACAGTGAGTCGAAACTCTGCCAAAATTTATAGACACATTGCGATGGAATGTTGTGTATTACGATGGACGTATGCTTGAATATTGCGATGAAATTGTTGATTATTGCGATGAAATTTTTTGATTTAAATATTGCGATGGAAAAAAGTTGTGAGAATATTGCGATGAATGTTTGAATTTTTTTTTGCGATACAACAACAGTTTTGACTCGACTCAACAAAAGGACTCAAGCACACAACCTCTCGTCTGACCAAACCAACTGGACTCATTCACTCTTCTAGACTCGACCAAGACCATAAACAAAAAACCATCGACTCACCCTCACCCTCACCAAGACTCGCCCTCACCCTCTAACATACCACAACAGACCCTCGAACACTCTCAAAAACTCTCTCCTCTAAAACAAACATCACCCACCCACTCTCGACTCACACCCTCACACCCTCGACCAACATCTCTCGACACAACCTCGACGAATAACAGAACCCTCACACTCTCGAACCACTCACAACACCCCCTCTTTTAAACCTCACACTCGAACAAAAACTCTCGTCTCTCATCAGGACTCCACACAAATGTTTTTTAAGACTCGACACAAAAACCACTCGTTACAAACAAACACTCGACACTAGACACGAAACACAACCTCTTTCTCAAATCGAACCACACACACTCTACTCTTTATTCAGAAAATCAAAACCAAGATCTCAGTTTTTTTTCGTGTTCACACATGCATGTCAAAGATCTATAAAGATCTATACACACGAAAATTTAAATCATCATCGATCTGTTTTGTTCTCAATATTCGAAAATCAATCACTATTTTTCGTTTTAATTAACATAACGAAATTAAGCTATACGAATTATCCTACCCGAGACCTCTTAGGATCTTGAAGTCACTTAATTACTTTGATCTTCATTCGTTGGTGTGTACGTGATTGTTGGCCTGTGAAAGGGTTTTGATCTACGATTGTGCTTTGATCTTCATTATTTTTGAGTATTTGAGAGTTAGTGTTTTGGTTAGAAGAGGACAGATACTGTTGAGAGGTTTTTGGAGAGAGTAAAGAGAGGGGCGGAGTTCTTTTGTTTAGGATAGTGGGAGTATTATTTATTTCTGGGTGTTTTAGAGAGAGAGATAAAAGGGACGGAGTTGTTGATAATACAGAGTCAATTTTTGTTTTATTAAATCCCAAGTGGGATACTTGTACAACAAATATGGAGAAAACAAGAAGGGGGGATACGTGGCTTCTGAATGTGAAAGGTTGTTAAATTTTTTTATTTTATTTTTTATTTTTTTATTTTTTTAAATATCTCGTCATTTTTGAAAATTTCAGTTTTTCCATCTTTATTTTATTGTTTATTTCTTTTTAAGTCAAGTTATTTTTTTATTATTATTTTATTTTTATTTTTTATTTTAAAGCTTATTTGTCACTTTTGTATTTTAGTTTAGTTTGTTTGGCAACATTTGAATTTTTTAGTGGCTACGAATTTAATCGGGTTTAATTTTTCATCGTTTGAGCCGACAAAAACTTTTGAGCCGTGTAAAGAGATATATATTATTAAACGAGGATTTTTAAGACTTTTTACCGGATTTTTCATTGGTTTTGTCATATTCCGTGAATTTCTGTCTTTACACTTCTTCAAGAACTGCAAAATCACGACAACAACCACAAAATTCAATGTATCTTTTGAAGTCGACATCGAACGAGGGAGACTTGCATCACATGCAAGACACAGCTAGAGAAAGTGGTATAATTTCATGTCGACTACTTCAGTCACATCTTAGGACTATTGCATGGGTTCAAGGAGGAAGCGAATTTGTGACACTCTTTGGTCAACATCAGTATACATTCATCGATTCACTATTTCTCAACTTGAACCACCTAGCTGAGCAACTTCACAAAGAAGACTTTAATCACTCTGCATCAGAAACTGCATATCAGGCTCTTGTGACACAACTCACGCCTTTCCTCCAATTCAATATCATCAAGTCTGACAATTCAGGGATATGCCGATCATTTTTTCAATACACACAGAACGATGTTAAAGATTTCCGTGATAAACTGTTGAAATTTATGACATCGGTTTCGTCTTTGGTTTATGAAAGATCCAGACTTCACCAAGTGTATGATAATGGAGTGCAAGAATCTATGATGCAGATACAAGAGGAGAATGGTCATACGGTTGACAACTTGGAGCCCAACGATGGCAAGAGCACGAAATCAGGAGGACAACATGATACCAGTGGCACGTCAGGCAATCTTCACGAGAACTCTTTTGATGACACCTTACCCGTTAATGACGAAGAGCCTGCAGACATGGTACAATGTAATGTTGATGATGTATATGCTGATGAAATACCGCATATTGAGCATATGGAACCTAACTATGACAAACATGGGATGGAAAAGAGTGATAGAAATACCACTTCTGATTCATCCGATGTGAGTCATAATGGGGGAGAAAGTGTTCAAAATGCTAAACATCATGATAATTGTCTTATAACTGCTTCATTAACTGCTTCTGATTCCAAGATTAGAGATCTCGAAACGGTTGTAGCTCAACAATTAAAAGATCTTGAGGATGCCAAACTTGAATTTTCTAAGAAAACGGACAAATTTGAAACATACTTTGAAAAACTTGAAAAGTCAAACGTTGTTCTTGAACGAAAATTGGATCAAACTGTTCTAGATTCTAAAGCTGAAAAGGATAATCTTTTGAAACAAATTAAGTTTCTTGAATCTAAGTTGGCATCCAAGATGAATTGTTCAAAGAAAATGAGATCTTAAAGGCTCAAGTTCAGGAAAAGGTCTTTGCTATAGCTGCGTTGAAAAATGATTTGCGAAAAACTAAAGGACCTAGTGTGGACACTAAGCATGAAAAACCATCAATCCTGGGGAAACTGCCTACAAATCAGTTCGTCAGACAACCGACTGTCAGACAACCTACTGCATTTAGATCCGAGCGATCACAATCCTCGAGACCGTGGTTTGCCTCCCAAGTTGATATGGTTCATCTTTCTATAACAGTTACTCCACCATCTAGGCCCAATGTGACTAAAACAGCTTTTGCAAGACCTAATCACATGATTGCCTCTAATTTCCCTAGACATAGTCCAAAGAATACATCTGTAACTAGTTCAAATGACGTTCGCCATACTTTTAGTCTAAGTGAAGCTAAGCAAAATACACAAGTAAGAGATAGGAATTTCAAACCTAGTCAGATGCCTTCTAGTTTACCCAACATTGCTAACCGTAGCATGTCACATCCTAGGAGCATCAATCAATCATCTAGGAACTCTAGATCTTACTCGGACATTAAATATGCTACTTGTAAAACATGTAGAAAATGTGTCTTTACGACAAATCATGATTCTTGTATCAAGAAACTACTTAATGAGGTGAACTCCCGTGCTAGACTTAAATCCCAGTGGGTTGCCAAAATCAAACCCATTGGTAAAATGTGGCGCCCCACTGGTAGAACTTTCACCCTTAGAGAAAACGAGTTCCCTTTAACTAGGATAGTCTCCGATTCTATTAAGACTACTAGGGAGGAAATTGAAAAGGAGGATGCATCACCTAAGCCTGAACTTAAGGTTTTCTATAAAAGGAAACGTTTACCAGCTAAGACAAGTGAATCATCTCCTCAGAACACCTCTGGCACAAGTAAGGCCAACTGTGAACCCCCACTTGATTCTAAGATAGATATCGCTAACCCTTATCCAAGCATGCAAATTCCTAATGAAAATGTAGGTACCAAAGAGGATGTTCCAAAAGAACGAAGCGGTCCAATCATTGTATACCATTCAATTAAGGACACTCTCAGAGTTTGGTTGCTAAAGAACCTGATATCTAAGAAACAAGTGTCTCAGGGGATTTCCAGTTAAATTTACAGTGCATAAAGGACTTATAGTCATATCATAGACTGTAACTCGTTCATCAAAGAAAGGAATGTTTATCGCCGATGATAAGCTTATCCTAACAACGAGAGATTAATTTTTCTCGGGCATGGGCTTATATAAAAAACATTCCAAGTTTTTAAGCTCACGCACATTGGCTCACATTCAAATCACAGACGATGACCCGGACTTTAGAGACAGGGAAGTTTATCTACGCAACGATAACTTACCCTCTTAACAAGAAATTAAGTTTTCTTGGACACGAGCTTATCCTAAAACCATTCAAAGGTTTTAAGCTCGTGTATATGGCTCCTCATTAAATGACAGACGATGACCCGGACTTCCGAGATAGGGAAGTTTATCTACGCAACGATAACTTACCCTCTTAACAAGAAATTAAGTTTTCTTGGACACGAGCTTATCCTAAAACCATTCAAAGGTTTTAAGCTCGTGTATAAGGCTCTTCATTAAATATCAGATGATGACCCGATCTTCAAATAAAGGAAAGTTTACCGCCGATGATAAACTTATCCTCAAAAACGAGAAATTAATTTTTCTCGGACACGAGCTTACTTTAAAACTATTCAACGGTTTTAAGATCGTGTAAACTGGTGTATAATTATATTTCAGATTATGCCCCGGACTTCAATTAAAGGAAAGCTTATCTTTAAAGATAGCTTATCCTCGTAACGGGAAATTAATTTTTCTCGGTCATGAGCTTGTAGTAAAACATTCCAGGTTTTAAGCTCATCAAGGAAAGTGTATCTTTTAAATAAGAGAACTTTTCCTCCTAACGAGAAATTTACCTTTCTCGGTCATGAGCTTTACGTTATAACATTCAAAAGTTCTTCAAGCTCATGAAAACGACTTCTAAGTAAATGTCAACTTAGGACTCGTTCTTCAGTTAAAAGGAAAGTTTATCGCCGATGATAAACTTATCCTTAACAACGGGAAGTTTACAACTTCTCGGACTTGAGCTCGTTTTGTAAGATATTCAACATCTTAAGCTCAAGTAATTGGTTTTCAAAACATTGAACATAATTTTTCGAGAATTTCTCAAAAAGGTTTTTCTAAATCTTTTAAAATTGTGTGTTCAAAAAATGTATTGATAAAAAGAGCATGTCTTCTGGAATCGATAATATTTACGATACTAGAAATGTCATTCAATAATGACACGGGGTTGTAAATAAAGTTCGATCAGAAGTTCAAATGTTTTAACACATGCTCAAAATGGTTTGCTGTTATTTCAGATAGTAACCCGCTTTTCACATTAAAGTCAAGCATTTCACCGGAAAGCTTTAACTCAACAACGGGAATTAATTTTCTCGGGCATGGTTTACTTTATAACCATGTAAGGGATTGTGTTTACTTTATAACACAATCTAACACGAATATATGTACGATTCAGTGCATTTATTTGTTAAAACAAGAGAAGTCTTGTTTTTATGAAGTTATCATCTCCACCAACCGTAGCAATTTACAATTGATATCTACATACTCGACGATGCGACTACTCAAACGGCGACTACAACTCTTTCAATAGAACACGGGTCAACAATTGAGGGGGAGAAATTGTCCAGCATTCAGAATCCTTGATGCCGAGAGTGCCAAGTTCACATATTGGTGTCAAGACAACGATATCAATCATACACATGGAGTCAAGAGATAACTTCAGACGGGACGAGGCGACCAACATTCGTGAACAAGAACCATGTGAATATTTTATATGATGTTCTCCATCATTTAGGTCCAACCTCGTAAATTGCTAATCTTGTGAATTCATTATCATATATGATCTTTGCACGTGATAAATACCTTACACTTGTGTTTAAAATGTATTTAATTTACGTCTCAAGTAGTCCCTCATTAATTTGAGGGGGAGCTTGTGTAATTCATGAAGATATATGGCTTTGCATTTTTCTTCCCAAATTTTCTTAAAATGCTATTAAATCAATTGATATTAAAAACATTGATTGGGTTAATATTTTTAATATGGGGGAGAAAATGTGATTTAATATGGGAAATGATTAATCAAAAATGGTTTGACTTAACGTGCTAGCTCATCCCGACATGTGCAAAATGTTTTCGGATATCGTGGCATATGTTAAGGGGGAGCAAAATGGATTTGCACTTCAAAATGGATTTCATGGTGACATACACTTACCCAAAACATCTCTATCCACGACGGTGAAGATTGTGGTGACATAAGGATGGTAGGATAGGTTAAAGTCCAATGATTTCTCTAGAACCGGAGGAATCTTCCCAAGGACATTCCATAGCTAGAAATAGTAGTCCTTAGGAAAGATGGAGAAAGATTGTGAACGTAGCTGAATGCCGACCAAGTACTTAAGTTAGCACTGGAACAATCACAACAAGGTGCTAGTTATGACGTATTGGTAAGCATTGAAGGGGTTGAAGAATGAAAATGAATTGTAAAGATAAAGGGTGTAAAGAAATTAGCCCTCCTTACAACTTAGGCAGAAACCGGGTCAATACATATGCTATTAAGATCATTGTTTAATGATTCTTGATATTGAAGACAGACATCATGGACCCAGTGATGCAAGGCACAACCCATCCCAGCTAACTCAGATATCTCTTAAAAGATATTTGTTTTAATCACACGGAGACAACACGTTATCTATTGATTTATTCACTCCGAATAAATTGGTATTGAAAAGGTGGCACTCCTCTCCAGCCTCCGATCACTAAAATCCAAAGTGCACGATCGAGTATAGAGCCATTTGAGATCATTAAATATCTCATTAGGAGACACTTTCATAATTCCTTGCTTCTTCATACACTGTGAAAAGTAAGAAAGATCTTAAGAGTCCTACGCAAAATCTTCATGATCTTGCCGGAACATCCGAGTAATACGAAAGTATTTACAATGAAGATGGAAATCCTTCTTGAGCGAATATCAAAAAGCTCATGGTAGGTGACTTGTGCGATTCTTTATGAATCAAACTTGTGATAACTGGAAAGCAACAGCTGTTTAATTCTTAACTGAATTTAAACACGCTCCATGCCTCTACGCAATATCTCAGTGATCTTGCCAGAACACTCAGAGTGATACCTTTGTGTTCACGGTGATGAGTGGAAATCCTTCTAGTGTTAACCTCAAACAGCACTTGGTAGGTAACTTGCAAGATTCTATACGAATCAAGCTCGTAACAACTGGAAAGCAACGATGGTGCGGTTCTTAATTGAATTTCACTTGTTACAGGAACATGAATTGACAGCTTCAAATCATGCGGATATTATTATCCAAATGATTCACTCTTTATGTTCGCAGTCACCTTTGGACGGTCGAATAAAGAGAACGGGTTTACCCGCGAAATCCTATCAGGAAGTTACTTAATTGAAACTATCCGTCACGGGTACGATATCTAATATCGTCCAACGGTCTTCACCGACCGGAGGTAAAATGCTACCGATTTAGAATGAAATGTTCAAAGCCATTTCTTTCGTGTCTACTTATGTTGCGGCATTTGAAGACGGTGGCGTTGCGGAATCCAAGAAGAAGTCGTCCCCACATGCTTATACTGCATACACTCAGTACTTCAACGAATTCAAGAAAGACTGAAGGTCAAGTCTTCCGTTGTATCAAACTCTGAAGCTTTCAAGAATTATGAAGGTATAAGTATGTGGAACATGAAGTCACGAAGAGGCGAATATCACAAGTGATGAATGCACAAGGTCAAGGCAAGAGAACATGCTCAAGACTAAAGTCAAAGATCTCAACAGCATATTCACAAGAACAAGATCGAAGACTCAAGCATAGTATACTAGGTTTAAGATTTTGTAAAATGGTGTGACCTCCCTTTGGGGGAGATTGTTGGAAATACGTTTTTTCAAGGAAAGTCTCGGTCACATCATAATTAGCATAGATCACGAGCTATAGACTATTTAGGACATTGTAACTTAGAGTGACCTCCCTTTGGGGGAGATTGTTGGAAATACGTTTTTACGTATTTAGAAAGGATCGGTCACTCCAACGATATTGGGCTCGTGATCCAATATATCCCATATAACCCACATGTAGGGTGGTCTATATAAACCCCCCTCCTAGCATGTTAGGAGGGGTTGTTGGTTCACTTCCATTTTACATAATCACATTTCATTTTTTCTTCTTCATCCTCTCCTTTCTCTCTCTTCTTTCTCTCTCTAAGTTTCTTCTATTTATCATCTATATCAATAGATTAATTCAACAATGCCTAATCCTTAGAAAAACACGATCCTATAATATTATGGTGACAAAATTATCCTACAATAGATTAATAGATTAATTCAACAATATTATCGTTTAATAACAGAAGATAAATACAAGAGTCAATGATTATGGTGGGTTACGGGTTTGATGAAAAGACGAGATGGGGATTGGGATGAGATCGATAATTTCAAGATTATGTTATTTGGGTGTTAGATTATGTATGGGATTATATGTAGATGTTGAGTTTGATATTGTGAAAGCTGAGATTAGATTTATTTTTTTGATAAGAAATGAATAAAGATGGGGCGGAGAGAACAAGAGGAGATGGGGCGGATGAAATGAGCTGATGGGGTTAGGGTAATTGTGAGTGAGATTAGGGTTAGGTCACTTGTATACCTAATCTCTAGGTATTAAGTATCTTTTTTTTGGACCGGGTATAATCTCAAAGATGGGCTGTATGGTCAAGTTTGGTTTGTGAGTTGGGCCAAATTTTGTCTTGGGCCGAGTAATGGCTAGGTAATGGACCAGACGAAAGTGACGTGACAAAGTGCCGAGACAAAATATGACGAGACAAATGTGACAAAATTTATTTTGACGAGACCAAGCAAAAATGGGCGATTTTTTAGTGACTACAGATTTTTTTTGGATCGGATATTAATTATTTGAAGACGGAGACGAATTTCTTCGAAGGCGTGTACTTATTTTATCCTTGAACAGATAACTTGCTCGTGCTTAATCTCAGAATGAAGACTTGGTTATCTGGTTTCCGGGTTCGGGGTGGATGGTTGATGACTCGGACAACTATCACTCAAAGGGGTTACTTTGTTGTACCCAGTGTCACGCGCATAGTCGACGTGGATAATTTCAAGAGGGGTTGTGCTTATAGACATCTTTAGTGATGCATTGGGTACTTAAAATTTTATCCACCGTTATTCATTCAACAATAGTGCAAGCTTAAGTCACAAGATCGAAGGATTCTTATTCAGTTTCATGTTTGATGTATCTGGTTCATTCCATCAGTGGTCACTTCAAATTGCCTTCAAGTGGGTTGGTAAAGATGGCCATGGAGAGTTTATGAGAAGAGATTTTCAATCAACAGCTGATTCTCACCGAATATAATTAAGCTTATTTATTATTCTCTCGATATTTTTCAGGTTTATGTGCTTACGATTTATTGATGGTTCCGATTTTCGAAACCATCAAGGGGGAAGAAGAAGACACATCGAACGCACAACGAGTACACGTGATGAACTTCATACCTTCTCTTGATTTGAAGACATTTCGGGATGACTTTTGTCATAGCCGTAGAGAAAATCAGTGTTTTAACTCGTGGCGTTATCAATCTCTAAACGGTACACTACTGATTCGATGATTAATTATTTGGTTGTTGCAATTATTCATCATCATTATCCTATATGCACTCCCGGGACTTAATTGACTCTGGTGCATCTCCGGAGGAAGATATGTGCATTTCCGGGACTTAATTGACTCTGGTGTTACGATGTCAACTTCATGAATGGGATAAAGTGTCTACTTCAGTATTTGAGCTTCATAATGGGGATTGATTTACTTTCTTCAACTATGTGGGGGAAGAAATGTCTTGATTCTTTCTGGTATGCATAACTTGAACTCTCAGGGGGAAGAAAAATTCAGAAGAATTATTCAAGCGTGAGAAGAAAAGTTGTTGATCTACTTGGTGTACCCCTTACTTTCAATTCCTCTTAGCAACGTTATCATGTTATATGATGGGATTTGCTTGTTAGATTCCGCTGTGCGCTTAATCATTCTAAGCTTTATTGAAAGCTTTGAAGTTGCTTACGAGGATTGTCGATTTAGGGGGAAGCTACTTAAAAGCTTCTACATCAAGTTTATGTGGCATGAATTAGGGGGAAGCTAATTCAGAAGCTTCTCCTTAACTAGAAGTGTATGAGTTACTTAGCTCGTGCCGTTACAGTATTTCTACTACAAGTTAAAGATGAGTCGTTTTGAAGTCAAAGGCATCAGAAGACATCATCAGCATTGGACGCTTCATGAAAGCTCTTGTTCTTATCATTATGTACTTGTTAGGAAAAAATATTGTAAGGAATTATACACGTCGTCCCATGGGGGAAGATTGTTGGAAACTCACTTTATGTGACGACATTTAAGAATTCCCATTAGTTATCATAGTCACACACTTTTAGACTAGACTAGGTTCATGTATAGTTAAGCGTATCGTGTGTGACTATATATACCCCTCCTTTGCTTCCAAGGAGGGGTGTTGCTTGTGTCACATTTCAAGTTAATTCATTTTCTCTTATTTTCACACACATTCAACCTCTCTTCTCTCTCTCTCTAAACCAACAATGGCTTCCACCACCATCTACCACCACATTAGACCACCGGATCCGATTTAGTATTTCTACATAGTTCCCTTGATAAACGACTTTCTAGGATCAATTATAGGAACTTGCGAAAAGTACTTGTTCTTAACCCGTAAGAGTTAAGACTTTCGCGTTTTAAAGTTCACTATGTAAAAGCCTAGCAAAACTTGACTTAAACACGTTAAGGATACTAGCTAGAGTAAGCTTAGATAAGTAAACTCGGAATGAGTCAAGAGATTCACGACGGGCCTAATACATCAAAGACATCTAAACTTATTAAAACAATTTATTAAAATTTATTCAAGCAATGAAAGAAAATAACGATAAAAAAGGAAAATACTACTAGGCCAAAATAGATTAAAAATTTTGAAAAATGTCGAAAAATCAATTTTCCGGTTAAAATGAGGACATATACAAGGAAAAACCCACTTAACTTCGATAGAAGTCCCGCACCTGATGGATGAACCCTGTTCAGGCATCTCTGCAGCTGAACCTTCAACTCCATAGCTCAAGAAAGCCATGCTATGAAGAGTCTTGGAAACTGGTTCTGTTTCCCCACCTACCTGATTTTATGCTCCACCTTGCTGATATGAAGTATATTCGGAGGTTTTCCTGGAAATACATCTGGAAAATTTTGAAATAATCGACTGCTTCTGGTAAGAGGAGTTTTAGAAGTCGTGTCATAAATGATAGTTAGAAAATTTTTGCAGCCATGGAATGACGATCATATGTTTGTAAAACATAGATGACTTGTACAGATTTTCCTGATTGAAAACCATGCTGAACATATTCAGGAGCCTGAACATCACTGTACATAATCTGATACGAAGGACGGCTTATCGCAGCCTGGGTTTCTGTTCATAGTCCATAGATGAAGTCATATTAACTCCCGTCTGTCAGAGGGAAGTGCGTTAGTAGATTGGATCTTATCATCATACTGAAATGAATGAGTTCGTACACATGGGTGATACGAAATGCGTCGTTATGATCATGGATATAAGAAATATGAAATCAAGTAATGAAAATGCCATGCTAACACATGGAGTAAAACGTTGCAATCACTACTGAATGTACTTCGCCTGCCTCTCGTAGAACGGACATTGCATGTTCAAACGTGAACAATACTTCGGTGATGATGCTGAAATTTTTATGGCTTGATTTATTCATGACCCATCAGAATGGTTATACCCCTTGGAGGGCATTCCTGAATTACTTATGGTGGTTTCCGATGATAAACGTGAGTCATGTGTCCTGACTCGTGTCTTGAGGGGATATGCGTATGACATGTGTCTTGACTAGTGTCTTGACTAGTGTCTTGACATGTATCTTCAACATATTCGTGAGGCATGTGTCTTGACTGATGTCTTGACATGAGTCTCGAGATGTGAAACAAATGAAATTTAAAGTCTTAGGTAGAATTTGGCGGATCAGTTGGACTGCTAACCCCTTTGTATTTTTGATCATGTCCGTAACCGAAGTTCTGTCGTTCTAGACTCAGTTTCATGACAGTCATTATTATGACTGTGATTCATGTAACTTTTCAGCTGAGCGGCCGGCTGGCACCGGTTTCCACTCGTATGCTGGAAAAGACAACTAGACAACACGTGATGTAGAATCAGGAAAGGTAAGAATATCGAATGAAACGGTACGTCTGATGGTTTAATAAAAGTCTAGTCGGGTTGCTCCGATCTATCACCTTCTTCCTTCCTTTGTAAAATCACCAAGCTGAGAGCGGTATCATCTTTAAATCAACATTGGTGAGAAAATGTCTGAGAAAATTGAAAATTGATTAGTATCACACGGGGAGTTCCATAACTGGAATATCTGGAGTATGGTACATGAAGTAAACATGGAACATGGTACATGGAGTACACATGAAATTCACACGAGGTGGTCAATACGGTGTCAATCATCTGACATGATCAAGGAACACTTAATAGCCTAGCTAATTTAGCGGGGACATAATTCTAGTCGCTTAAGAGGTACAAAACGCGATTAAGTAGGATTTTAATGATTGACAGCATGAAAACATGATGAATGAAAACCAACCATGATTATCATGAAAATATGACTAAATACAATTTATCAATGTCTAACGTGAAGACAAATCAACATGAAGGAACACGGAACAAAATTACTTCAATGAGTATAAAACATCATCAGCATGAAAACAAAGTTAACCATGATAGCATGACAACATAATTGACACAAATCATAATAATAATGAGGGAACGTGAAAAGCTATGACTGAAATGGATTAAATTTTGAAAGTTAATAGCGTTGACGACTATGAGTCGTTTCACAATGCAAACAATGCAACATAAATGATAGGTCTAAAATAATATGAGATGAATATAAAATGAATGAACGATGTATAAAGCCATGAGAAAGTTTATGATGCATGAAACAGTTTAAAATGCATGATGCAGTTTATAAAACTTTTATATGAGCGAGGGTGAACGCCTGTGGGTCGGTTCACCAAAACAAAAGACATAGAGGGGGACGCCAATGGGTCGGTCCCAAAGTTAAAAGTTTCGATAACAGCACATGCGACTAAATAGGGACAGTCCTGTACCAACCCATACTTAGTCATAAACCTGCGACAATGAGATGCATGCATGAAATAAATACATCAAGAATGAATGCAAACCAACTGTCTAAACATAACGGAAAAGCATGTGACTAAGTATGAACTACTATGGTTTAGTCCATATTAGTCAACATTCGCAAGAAACATTGCGCATAAAATAATGACATGTATCTAAGTATGGATGAAGGTTGTTCAAACCATATTAGTAACACAATTCTGAAGAAAACATCATGGTTACAAACAATGAGGTTCTGAAAAATATCAATACGTGGAAATTAGACGTCGGCTTGATGCTAAAAATATCAATACGTAGAATATCAGACGTCGTCTTGGGAAGATCCTGGTGACTACCCACTAGTCACAGGTCAAGTTTTAGAGCCTACAGGTCGAAACCTTGGCTCTGATACCATAATTGTAACACCCCATTTGTTTAGATGGAATGCTACAGTAAATTATGGCGTGTCATCAAAGCATGCAAGGTAATATGTTATATACATGCATGACCAAAGGGGTAACCGGAATCAAACATCGGTTCCCAAACATAAGCCCAAAACATAAATAAATTAAATGAACTAAAGGAAGACTAAACAAGCATAAATATATGACAGCATGAGGAGAAGAAGTCTAAGGTAGCTCCCATCCTATGCGTGTCCTCCAAATGCTCAAGTCTAACCTTAGGTACCTGCCGTTTTGGGACATGGAAAGAAAGTAACGATTGAGTAATACGGTCAGTTCATGGATATATAACACAACATGAATGGCATAATATAGGAAGAAATGTAAGGCATGAATAGCAGCAGAAATGAATAAGTCTTGGAAAACCTAGAACTATAGCATGTTTACTGGTTTTAGTTCTGAAATATAGCTTATGTTTACTTATGAAAATATGTATTAGTTTAATATACCAAAAGCCAATATAGGTCATGAGCTCAACAACGTGCATGAATACTTGGAGGGGTGACCTCGTCATGCAAATTAGAGGGGATGCCTCTAGTTAATTGGTAATGGGTAGGAGGGATCAACTCCTTGTTAAGGATGCAAGGCACACACCACATTCACCATGAAATCCTGACTGAAACATGTAACAAGGATGCACCCATATGCCCCACATGATAACATAATAAATATAATTGCCAAATAACTAAAAGGGACGCCACGAGCTATCACTCTGTCGTGGTGAAGTCATAACACTAGTGCCTCTAGTGTTATGGTTATGGTACCTCCATAACTAGGTGAAACTAGTCATGCATGTATATGGATAAGGTAACTAATAAAACATAAGCATTTAAAAATGTAACTACTAGGGAAAATAGTTGGCTGCATATGGGAAATCTTAATGAAGGAAGAGATTGTCCTTACTGAAGGACGGGAATCCGTACCTTATGTCCAGTAGAAGTTAATGAAAATTATGAAGACTACCCCGCCTTGACGGATAATACTACATAAGAAATATGGACGTGCATGAGTTGTCTGAATTACATGTATTTTACTGGTTCTGAGTGTTCCTAGCTTATTATATGTATTCTGTCATGTTTTACTGTTTTACTATGTATTATGTAGTTATTCTGATATTTTGTTAAGTATTAATCATGTAGTAACGTATTATAATACTTGTATTGTGATACTAAGTAACTTTCTAAAAATAGCAGGTTTCCATAAATAGTAAGTTTCTAAAAATAGAAAGTTTCTAAAAATAGTAAGTTCTCATAATTAGAAATAAGCTGGATTAGAAACAATAAGTAAAGTTTAAATAGTATAATACAAGTCATGGTTATAGCTTATTAATTAAATAACTGGTTAATTAATTAAACTATACGTTATATGGAATTTAATTAAAAATACATGTTTTAATTAAATTAAGCTAAGTAAATACTTTATGTTATACATGTAATATTAATTTTAATATTTAACCTAAGACATGAAATTAATTAAATTAACAAGTCTAGTAATTAATTAAATTAACGTGGTTTCTTATTTTAATTATTTCCTGAAACCCGAGTCCGTGTTTTAAAAATTAAATCGAACCCGTACCCCGTGTTTCTTAATAAGCCGAGCCAAAACCAAACCCCGTCAGTGGCTACCCGGCCTAGCCGGTTTCCATTGGTGGTTCACGGTTCACACCGGTTGGCCACCGGTTCATACCAGTTCAACCCGGTTCCCCTTGCTTATGTTGTTCGGTTCCCACTGCTAGCCCAAGAAGCCCCACGGAGACCCTATAGGTCTCGACTGGCACTCGGTCCAAAACAAAACCCCACCCCGACACTCGGTCAGGGTTTCTTTGTGTCGCTCGAGCCAAGACCAACCAAGTTGAGTCCCCTTGTGGTCTCGGTGGTGGTGATGAACGCAAGCCGAGAGCCTTTTGGCTCTCGGTGGTGCGTCGGCCGAACCACAAACACAACCAAACACACCCCCTTTAAATCATGTTTAATTAATCCCCGTGTTTTCTTGATTTGTTCATATGATAATAACATGAATTCATAAAAGAAAATTAAAAAGAAGAGAGTTTTGATTATACCAAACACGTGGAATGAAAAGGTATTCGATCACGAACACGTACACCTAAAACTCAAAGATCAAACTCGTGCAGTTCTTCCTTGGTGATGATATATGGCCGGCGGCTATGGAGGAAAAAAGGGAAGGGTTTTTGCAATTTTGATATAACTTAAATTATGAAAGTCAAATGCCTGTGTTTTGTTAATAGTGTGTTATGAGCCAAAGGCCCATTTGTCCTCCTTCTCTTGTCTAGCCGCGGCATGCGGGGCCCACAAAGGGTAACCCAAAGCTTTTCTATGCTAGATAAATTAGTTGTGTATGTACGTGAATTAAATGTCGTGCATTTGGTAATCGTGATCGTGTCACATTTATAATATTCATAATTGTTCGTTATTAATTGTCGTGGCACGTGTATTAATATTTTGGAAAGTTTAAATTTTATCGTGTTTTCATAAGTTACTGTTCATGTGTATTGTTCATGGTATTATAATGCGGGTTTTACAGTTACTATTCATTGGGCTTACTTGTCCATTAAGGCAAACTAGATATATATTAAGAGGAAAACATAGATCTAGTGTTTTTTTTCCAAAAATGTGTACTAAGGTGGTGAGTCCTTGTTAAAAATGTGGCCAGTCAATTGCCAGAGAAGTCAGAAAAGACTAAAGGTTCATATATATATATTAAAAATAAATATGAAATGATAGTATGACAAATGAAGGTGATACTTGATGAATCATATAAAAGTGGAAATACAAAGATTCCAAAAATAAAGAGTACAACAGTTGACAAAGTCAATAAGGTAAAATCAGAGGTTTTACAGCACAATCCTGTTATTTTAGCTTTGTCCTTAAAGCTTAAGATGAAGTCACCGATCAGGTGAACAAATGTGGGTACTTGGTTTTGAACGAGTCTTCTCGTTCCCATGTGAACTTAGGACCTCTCCTCGAGCTCCAACGTACCTTGATTAATGGAATGCGACCGCGTTTCAATTTCTTAACCTTTCTCTCTATGATTTCTACTGGTTCTTCTGTGAACTGGAGTTTGTCTTCAAACTGAACTCCTTCCAATGGAATAGCCAATGGTTCTTCTGCATAACACTTCTTCATATTAGACACGTGGAAAATAGAGTGTACCCGGCTCAATTGCTGAGGTAACTCTAAACGATAAGCTACCTCCTCGATACTGGATATCACTTTAAAGGGACCAATATAACATGGGTTCAGCTTTTCACGTTTACCAAAGCGTACAACACCCTTCCAAGGTGATACCTTGAGCATGACGCATTCACCTACTTTAAATTGCATAGGTTTATGTTTTTGGTCCGCGTAGCTCTTTTGTCGATTGCGAGCAGCTTGAATTCTTTGCTTTATGTGGATGATCTTATCGGTAGTCTCTTGGATTAACTCGGGTACAGTGAGCTGAAATTTACCTACTTCTGCCCAGCACACAGGTGAATGACACTTTCGACCATATAGTGCTTCTAAAGGGGCAACCTTGATGCTGGCGTGATTGCTGTTGTTGTAGGAGAATTCCACTAAAGGAATGTGGTCAACCCATCCATTTCCAAAGTCAATCACACATGCTCGTAGCATATATTCTGGAGTATGGATGGTTCGTTCACTTTGACCGTCGGTCTGTGGATGGTAAGCAGTGCTCATGTCCAAATTTGTACCTAAAGCTCGTTGGAAAGCCTTCCAAAAGTTTGATGTAAACCTACCATCTCGATCACAGATTATTGAGATTGGTATTCCATGTTTGGTCACTATCTCCTTAAGGCACGTCTTTGCTAGCTTTACCAGGGAATCATTCTCCCTAATCGGTAGGAAATGAGCGGATTTGGTGAGTCGGTTAGCGATTACCCAGATAGTATCGTAACCGTGAGATGACTTTGAGAGTTTGGTGACAAAGTCCATGGTGATGTTGTCCCACTTCCATTTTGGTATCTTGGGCTTTACAAGTAAACCCGATGGTCTCTGATGCTCAGTTTTGACAAGTGAACATGTCAAGCACTTCTAAACATAGGTGGCAATGTCAGCTTTCATGTTTGGCCACCAGTATAACTTCTTCATATCCCGATGCATCTTTTCATATCTGGGATGTATAGAATATTTAGACTTATGAGATTCGTGCATAAGCACCTTTCTCAAATCTCCATAACAGGGTAACCATTTCCTCCCGCGAAGTCACAGGGTTCCATCTTCTCTTTGTTCTAACTTCTCCTTGGTAAGGTCGGTTTTGAGCATTCCCCCGACATCTTCCTTCACGAGGTTTTCAGGTACATGGGCTTGAGTCTGAGCTTCCAAAATCTGCTTGGGTAGGTCCAAACTGATTGTCATAAACAGTGCTCGGACTCTCATAGGAGGATCCGTTTCCTTACGGATTAGAGCATCAGCAACCACATTTGCTTTATTGGGGGTGTATTTGATCTCATAGTCGTAGTCACTTAAAAACTCAATCCAACAGCGGTGTCTCATGTTCAGCTCCTTCTGATCGAATATGTGTTGCAAACTTTTGTGGTCAATATGCACAATACACTTTGTTCCGTAAAGGTAATGTATCCCGATTTTGAGAGCAAATACTACGAATCCAAGCTCTAGATCATGAGTGGTGTAGTTCTTCTCGTGCTTCTTCAGTTGTCTTGAGGCATAGGCGATCACTTTCATTCTCTGCATCAGTACTGCACCCAAACCTTTGTGTGAAGCATCACAATATACAACGAAATCATCGTTGCCCTCAATTAAGGCTAAAATAGGTGAAATACACAACTTCTGCTTGATCAGATGAAAAGTTGATTCTTCCTTCTCTCCCCAATCGAACTTTATTCCTTTCTGAGTAAGTTTGGTCATTGGTCTTGCTATTTTGGAGAAATCTTCTATAAATCTGCGGTAGTACCTGGCAAGGCCTAGAAATTGGCGGATCTCCGTCGGCGACTTAGGGGATACCCAATCTTTGACAGATTCGACCTTTGCTGGATCTACGTGAATACCGTTACAATCAATGACGTGGCCGAGGAATTGCACTCTGGGAATCCAGAATTCACATTTGGAGAATTTAGCATAAAGTTGTTACTCCTTGAGCACCTTTAATACTTGTGCAAGGTGTTCCCCGTGTTCTTGTTCGTTCATGGAATAAATGAGTATATCGTCAATCAAGACTATCACGAATTTATCCATAGGGTTTGCACACACGGTTCATAAGATCCATGAAAATGGATGGTGCATTGGTCAACCCAAATGGCATAACCTGGAATTCGTAATGACCGTAACGGGTTCTGAAAGCTGTTTTTGGAATATCTTCCTCCCTGATCCTTAATTAATGGTATCCAGATCTCAGGTCAATCTTGGAATACACACTTGACCCTTGCAGTTGGTCAAATATGTTGTCAATGCGAGGAAGTGGATAACGATTCTTCATAGTTAACTTATTCAGTTCTCTATAGTCGATGCATATTCGGAAGGAACCATCTTTCTTTTTGACAAATAAAACAGGAGCTCCCCGCGGAGAGGAACTGGGTCGAATAAATCCTTTGTCAGATAATTCCTGAAGTTGTTCAGCTAGCTCTTTCATTTCTGATGGTGCCAACCGGTATGGAGCTTTAGCCACAGGTGCAGCTCCGGGAATCAAATCAATTTGAAATTCCACTTGTCGGGTTGGTGGTAAGCCTGGAAACTCATCAGGAAAGTGTTGATCCCAAACTTAGATCGACTAGCTTTGTATTATCGAGAGAAATCAAGAGTAATACATAGAGAAACTTTGTTGTTATGAACAATCCAAGTGTTATGCGGAATTAACACTTAGAATAAAGAACAAGTAAACAGTTAAATAAAACTTTCACTTTAGATTAATAATCAAACTTGCTTACAATGAAAGTTGTGAAAACTGAATAATGTATATAGACTACAAACCCTACGACCTCCTTTTATAACATAAGGAGTCGTGTACAAAGGATAACCTATCAACTATTCTAGGTAAAGATAAATATAGAAAATACTATATTGAGCATATCTTTACTTCAAATATCAAACGTGTTGACTAAGTATTCCTATCAGTGGTTGGACTTCTTCTTGTCAGCGCTTGGATATTTCTTGTTAGTGCTTGATCTGTCAGCGCTTCATTTTCTCTTGTCAGCGTCTGAGTGACTTAGATCATTTTATTCCCAACAATCCTCCCCTAAACTTGATATCTACTCTAGTAATCAAGTTTCTGAATAAAAACCAAGTACAAGGAGGATTCTTACAAATACAAATTACTTGTTAAATAGAAAATAAATAAATCTAATTAAATCCTTGCTAACATCACTAGTATAATCCACCTCTAGCTGTGTAGACACCATCTTCTTTAAAACATCCTTGGACATAGGATATTGAGCATCAACCAGAAGATACTCTGAAAAATTTGTAGTTCTTAGATGGTAAACACCAGCAGCTGAATGTAGACGCCATTGTAACATACTGATATCATCCAGATCCAACCATATTGGATCTGCTTCATCTGGTCTAATCATTCTTTTGAATGTTGTCCAGATCTTTATTCCATTGACTGAAGTAGGTGCTTCAGCCTCATACTTGGTCTTCATCAATGTCCAAAGATATACCAAGTCTTCTCTATCCATGCTTGCAAATAATGAGATCAAGGTAGCAAAAGTGTGTACCTTTTTCCGTATCTGGTGATCATCTAGAACCCACTTGCATCTTCTTCATAATAAACTATTGGGTTTTTGAAATCCAAGGGTAATACCTCTACAATATCTGAAGCCTCCAATGGTGAAATCTTTATACTCTTTCTGATCACTGCTTAACTAGGATTAAACTTGTCAAGGACTGGGAATTCAATGGGAATTCCCTTCTTCACTGGCCTTGGCACAATAGAATCCCTCTTGATCTACATATTCTCCTCAATCTCTTCTCACCTTTCACCTGAGAGAAGCCTCATAGAATTCTCCTCACAAACTCTTACCTAAATTGGATAAGCATGGAACTCCAATTCTTCAAAGGACAACTTCCTTAACCTTTCATAGGTCCATCCACCTTGATGACACCTAAGCAGCATAAAGTATAACTCCCTTCTATCCCACTTGAGTTCATAAAGCACCTTGCTAGCCTTGTGCTTCAAAATTACCTTGAAATCTTCCTGAACTCTCAGCAATATCTCCAAACCCCAAATTTGTCCCGTAATAGACATATCTCGATGCTCTTCAATCTTAAACTCCCATGCAAAATACATTTCTCTTACTTCAGGCATGTCAAAGTCTACTTTCATCTTTAACTCTCTTAGCCTTTCCTTGGTTAAGTCATCCTCCCCATACTCCAATCTCTCTGGCTCTTCTAAAATCATCACACTAGAATTAGAGCTCTCATGACTATCACTACCATCTTTAGCCTTTTTTGTGGTAGTCTAATCCTGTTCTTGCAATTGTGCAGCCAAAACGGAATCAAAATGTACCTGGGCTGCATTCTTTGGTACCTCAACTTCTTCCAAGATCCCTTTACCCTTATCTTTTGCTCCAATGGCTGGTAAAGTAGTGGTAGGCACCTGTGTAGTAACATCCCTAATGATAACTGGTGGTTGGGATACACCAATCATACCTGTAGGTTTGTCAGCGCTAGCTTTGCTCTTGTTAGTGCTCAAACTCGGAATGTCAGTGGCTGACTTGGTAGCTTGTTCCATCATCTCTAAAAATGAAAACTTCTTTGGAGTGATCAATGAAACATCAAGAACAAGCTTCTCCTTCAAACTAGTCAAAGCTTCAGCTATTTCCACCTTTTTACTTCCAAAAGAACCACCTTCTTCTTGTGAGCCCTTGACACTAAAATTGAATGGCTCTGTTGGTGCATCCTCCTCCCCTTTGTAAGAATCCTCCCCTGATGAAATGACTCTTGTCTGCCTTCTCCTAGCATTGGCAGCCTCCAAAACAACTATCCTCTCCCTCAATGTCTTAAGTTCGAGGCCTTGACCTGTGACAACTTGTACAAGGTCTGCATTTTGCTTTTGCAAGCTAATGCAAACCGCCGTCAATTCTAAAAGTGAGTAAGGTTCCAAGCTACCCTCCTCTATGATGGGAATTTGACCTCCTAAAAGAGATTTATCGGGCATGGATGGGGTCTTAATGATGTTGGGACTGCCTTAACCTACTACTAAGCCAGAGCTAATAGTCCCAGCCCTACCCATTTCACCAGCCATACTTGTGGTGGTGGTTCTCTCTTCTACATGGCTAGGACCACTAGAGGAGAACACTCTAGCAGTCCTTTGGCATTTTCCAACCTAAAATCGGGTTGTTCAGAAGAAGAAGTGGAATGAGGGTCTGTTTGGGTATGAGGGTGTATTTGGGTGTGTGGTAAAACGGTCTTAGCGTTTGGGTTGGATGTGTCAGCGCCCACATTTTAAGTGTCAGCACCTGATGGTTGAGGGTCAACGTCCATGTGTTGGGGTGATGGAGGGTGTTATGGTAGTGGGTCTAGTTGTGGTTGTGGTTGAGGTTGAGGGTGTGCTGCTGCCTCAATGACAGCAAGCATGGCTGGGGTGAGTGGTAAGTCTCGATAGGGTGGTGAATTCATATTCCCCAAAACAGTTTTTTTAACAAGGACCTCATAAAAGTGGTCATGGTCCCTGTGGCAATAACCTTGCATATCAAAAATCATTTGTAAAACCCTAGGGTAAGCAAGAGTCATCTTGTTACCCTTGTTGTGACACATGCCATTAAAAATCAATTTTGAAAAATTATATCTTTGCCCAGTTGCAATACAAACAATGGCACTCCCAATTAAACGGTTGATTTCATTGAATGAGGAGCATTTGGGACTCAAACATTATAGTATGACATGTATAAGGAACTTCCAAGCTGTGGGGAATTGTCGTTTGTTATATTTATTTAAATGGCCTACCGGAGGCAAAGCCTTACCCAAAGATTGGAGTCCTAACACTAGCTCTGTGAGGGGAAGAGTGGTTATACCATCAGCATCATCAAGATGCAAAGCTTGGCGAATCAAAGCTTCAGTAACCACCCATGAATCCCCATGAACAGTAGCAGTCAATGTAATCACTCCATTAACTGTTGAGGAACTAACAGTGTTCCAAAACTGCTTAATGTGTGTGATAGGGACGAGTGGGGTATGTGAAAGTGCATACCTTAAAAGAGACGCATTCAAATACCCAATCATCTGAGTGTATTGGGGATGCATAGTATTATTATCTTCCAAGTAAGCCAATATATTGTGTTGGCTTCTGAAGACAATTCCACTTGAGCAGGTTTAAACTTTGGTGCCATGAAGATTGATTATAGAAAACTGTGATATGAAAATAATGGAGATATGAAGGTTGAGAGATTTTAGTTAGACAAAAAATAGCAGTTACCCTGTTTGAAAGAAAAGAGCCGTATTTATAGGAGAGGTAAAAACATACTATTGGTTGAACAATGACGCAGTTATATTCAAAAAGTAATCATAACAATCTTGAAAAATATATAACTTATCTCATACATTAATTAAAAGTTACCAACTCGCTAAAATTACGGCCCATATTTTCGTCAAAAATAACAACTGGGTAGGACCCAATGTTTGTCAACGGTCAAAAAGTAAACATGAGCGTCTAACGGCTATATTCTTATCAGCGTTGAAATTTTGCCATGTTAGCGTTAAAATTGGTCTTATCAGCAGTTGGAAAGAAAACATGTCAGCGTCTAAAAATAAAAATAATTAAAAATAAAAAGGACCTTAACAAATAAGTTTACCCTAGTGAAGATAACTCTTAGACTGAAAATTACTATAGGGTGACAAGCACTGTCCAATCATGCACACTTGCTTAAACAAGATATACATAATTGTCCTCAAGTGTCCCTTGCTAACCAAAGTTCTTAACAGTGAAGTTACCTCATATAAACCCTTTGTAACTTCCTAGGTAAGCCCAATAAAAACGTTCCCAAGTCTCCCAACCGACCAAATCCAATTCTAGGCCAAAAAGTCTTGGCAGCGCGCATAGTATATCAACTTTGCATGCTACTATGCCTCATGAATTAGAAAACTAAATCGTACTCACTAGTGGCTATAATCTAGAATTTTTATAGGAGTATTCTAAGAATACCCAAAAGCCTAAAGGTTTCCTAAGTCTCCCCTTAAACCATGATATACAAAGTTGCAAAATAAAAAGTATGTGACAAAAATTTATGTCAAGATGGGAATGTAATCATTCCAACAATCATACATAAGCTTTAACACATTCCTTGTAAGCTTCAAAGACCCATAAGAAACTCTGTATCCATTTGTGCAATGCTCATAATACCTGCATGATTAGATCAAAAACCACAAAACTAACATATTGCTGTCAGCGGTCATTTTAACACTTGTCAGCGTTCAAATAACCTTTGTCTGCGTTAGCAAAATAAAGTGGAAAACCTAATTTTGTACAAAGACTAATAATAGTACACATCCTGTACAAACTATACAATAATTTCAAAAACACATTTAGGTGAGATTGATCATTCCAATACTTGTTACCAAGTACTGGAACCTCCCAACATCAAAAGGTTTAGTTTAAAGATCAGCCACATTTTCTTTTGTGTCTACCCTATCTGGATGTATTAAACCTTTTTCAAAACAATCTCTTATAAAATGATGTCTAATTTCTATGTGTTCGGTTTTAGAGTGATGTACATGATTCTTAATAGTGCATGATGTATTGTTATTATCTACAAATATCTTGGTATGCATAAAATTATACCCATAATCCAACAGCTGGTTTTGTATTCATAGAACTTGTCCACAACAAGCAGCTGCAGCAACATATTTTGCTTCAGTTGTAGAGTTGGCCACCACTGTTTGTTTCTTGCATTGCTAAGATATCAATCTGCTCCCAAGAAATTGGCATCCACCAGTTGTGGATTTTCTATCAAACTTATCACCTCTATAATCACTGTCTGAATAGCCAATAAGCTCCAATGGAGAATCTTTAGGATACCATAATCCCAAGATGGGATATCACCTAAGGTATCTAAAGATCCTTTTGACAGCATGAATATGACACTCTTTGGGAGTCACTTAATGGCGTGCACATGCACACACAACAAACATGATGTCAGGTCTAGAAGCGGTAAGATACATCAATGACCTAATCATTGATCTATAATGCCTGACATCCACTTATTTTCCATCTCCACTCTTTCCCCAAGGGTGTTCCCTATCTATGGGTGTGCTAGCCCGTTTTTCATGTGGAGAAAAACCAAACTTCTTCAAGATCTCTGCTACATACTTGTCTTGAGAGATAAAGATACCATCTTCTTTCTGTTGGACTTGTAACCCTAGAAAGAAGTTCATCTCTCCCATTGCAATCATCTTGAATTTGTTTGTCATGAGCTTGGAAAAATCTTCACTCATCTTTG
Source organism: Glebionis coronaria (assembly GCA_025667525.1). Lineage (NCBI taxonomy): Eukaryota > Viridiplantae > Streptophyta > Magnoliopsida > Asterales > Asteraceae > Glebionis > Glebionis coronaria. The sequence goes on from CM046876.1 coordinate 356,169,796, forward strand.
GATTTGATGAACCAAAGATAACATCATCCACAGGTGCAGCCCCGGGAATCAAATCAATTTGAAATTCCACTTGTCGGGTTGGTGGTAAGCCTGGAAACTCATCAGGAAAGTGTTGATCCCAAACTTAGATCGACTAGCTTTGTATTATCGAGATAAATCAAGAGTAATACATAGAGAAACTTTGTTGTTATGAACAATCCAAGTGTTATGCGGAATTAACACTTAGAATAAAGAACAAGTAAACAGTTAAATAAAACTTTCACTTTAGATTAATAATTAAACTTTCTTAGAATGAAAGTTGTGAAAACTGAATAATGTATATAGACTACAAACCCTACGACCTCCTTTTATAACATAAGGAGTCGTGTACAAAGGATAACCTATCAACTATTCTAGGTAAAGATAAATATAGAAAATACTATATTGAGCATATCTTTACTTCAAATATCAAACGTGTTGACTAAGTATTCCTATCAGTGGTTGGACTTCTTCTTGTCAGCGCTTGGATATTTCTTGTTAGTGCTTGATCTGTCAGCGCTTCATTTCCTCTTATCAGCGTCCGATTTCCTCTTGTCAGCGTCTGAGTGACTTAGATCATTTTATTCCCAACAATCCTCCCCTAAACTTGATATCTACTCTAGTAATCAAGTTTCTGAATAAAAACCAAGTACAAGGAGGATTCTTACAAATACAAATTACTTGTTAAATAGAAAATAAATAAATCTAATTAAATCCTTGCTAACATCACTAGTATAATCCACCTCTAGCTGTGTAGACACCATCTTCTTTAAAACATCCTTGGACATAGGATATTGAGCATCAACCAGAAGATACTCTAAAAAATTTTTAGTTCTTAGATGGTAAACACCAGCAGCTGAATATAGACGCCATTGTAACATACTGATATCATCCAGATCCAACCATATTGGATCTGCTTCATCTGGTCTAATCATTCTTTTGAATGTTGTCCAGATCTTTATTCCATTGACTGAAGTAGGTGCTTCAGCCTCATACTTGGTCTTCATCAATGTCCAAAGATATACCAAGTCTTTTCTATCCATGCTTGCAAATAATGAGATCAAGGTAGCAAAAGTATGTACCTTTTTCCGTATCTGGTGATCATCCAGAACCCACTTGCATCTTCTTCATAATTAACTATTGGGTTTCTGAAATCCAAGGGTAATACCTCTACAATATCTGAAGCCTCCAATGGTGAAATCTTTATACTCTTTCTGATCACTGCTTAACTAGGATTAAACTTGTCAAGGACTGGGAATTCAATGGGAATTCCCTTCTTCACTGGCCTTGGCACAATAGAATCCCTCTTGATCTGCATATTCTCCTCAATCTCTTCTCACCTTTCACCTGAGAGAAGCCTCATAGAATTCTCCTCACAAACTCTTACCTAAATTGGATAAGCATTGAACTCCAATTCTTCAAAGGACAACTTCCTTAACCTTTCATAGGTCCATCCACCTTGATGACACCTAAGCAGCATAAAGTATAACTCCCTTCTATCCCACTTGAGTTTAGAAAGCACCTTGCTAGCCTTGTGCTTCAAAATTACCTTGAAATCTTCCTGAACTCTCAGCAATATCTCCAAACCCCAAATTTGTCCCGTAATAGACATATCTCGATGCTCTTCAATCTTAAACTCCCATGCAAAATACATTTCTCTTACTTCAGGCATGTCAAAGTCTACTTTCATCTTTAACTCTCTTAGCCTTTCCTTGGTTAAGTCATCCTCCCCATACTCCAATCTCTCTGGCTCTACTAAAATCATCACACTAGAATTAGAGCTCTCATGACTATCACTACCATCTTTAGCCTTTTTTGTGGTAGTCTAATCCTGTTCTTGCAATTGTGCAGCCAAAACAGAATCAAAATGTACCTGGGTTGCATTCTTTGGTACCTCAACTTCTTCCAAGATCCATTTACCCTTATCTTTTGCTCCAATGGCTGGTAAATTAGTGGTAGGCACCAGTGTAGTAACATACCTAATGATAACTGGTGGTTGGGATACACCAATCATACCTGTAGGTTTGTCAGCGCTAGCTTTGCTCTTGTTAGCGCTCAAACTCTGAATGTCAGTGGCTGACTTGGTAGCTTGTTCCATCATCTCTAAAAACGACAACTTCTTTGGAGTGATCAATGAAACATCAAGAACAAGCTTCTCCTTCAAACTAGTCAAAGCTTCAGCTATTTCCACCTTTTTACTTCCAAAAGAACCACCTTCTTCTTATGAGCCCTTGTCACTCAAATTGAATGGCTCTGTTGGTGCATCCTCCTCCCCTTTGTAAGAATCCTCCCCTGATGAAATGACTCTTGTCTGCCTTCTCCTAGCATTGGCAGCCTCCAAAGCAACTATCCTCTCCCTCAATGTCTTAAGTTCGAGGCCTTGACCTGTGACAACTTGTACAAGGTCTGCATATTGCTTTTGCAAGCTAATGCATACCGCCGTCAATTCCAAAAGTGAGTAAGGTTCCAAGCTACCCTCCTCTATGATGGGAATTTGACCTCCTAAAAGAGATTTATCGGGCATGGATGGGGTCTTAATGATGTTGGGACTGCCTTAACCTACTACTAAGCCAGAGCTAATAGTCCCAGCCCTACCCATTTCACCCGCCACACTTGTGGTGGTGGTTCTCTCTTCTAAATGGCTAGGACCACTAGAGGAGAACACTCCAGCAGTCCTTTGGCGTTTTCCAACCTAAAATCGGGTTGTTCAGAAGAAGAAGTGGAATGAGGGTCTGTTTGGGTATGAGGGTGTGTTTGGGTGTGTGGTAAAACGGTCTTAGCGTTTGGGTTGGATGTGTCAGCGCCCACATTTTAAGTGTCAGCACCTGATGGTTGAGGGTCAACGTCCATGTGTTGGGGTGATGGAGGGTGTTATGGTAGTGGGTCTAGTTGTGGTTGTGGTTGAGGTTGAGGGTGTGCTGCTGCCTCAATGACAGCAAGCATGGCTGGGGTGAGTGATAAGTCTCGATAGGGTGGTGAATTCATATTCCCCAAAACAGTTTTTTTAACAAGGACCTCATAAAAGTGGTCATGGTCCCTGTGGCAATAACCTTGCATATCAAAAATCATTTGTAAAAACCTAGGGTAAGCAAGAGTCATCTTGTTACCCTTGTTGTGACACATGCCATCAAAAATCAATTTTGAAAAATTATATCTTTGCCCAGTTGCAATACAAACAATGGCACTCCCAATTAAACGGTTGATTTCATTGAATGAGGAGCATTTGGGACTCAAACATTATAGTATGACATGTATAAGGAACTTCCAAGCTGGGGGGAATTGTCGTTTGTTATATTTATTTAAATGGCCTACTGGAGGCAAAGCCTTACCCAAAGATTGGAGTCCTTACACTAGCTCTGTGAGGGGAAGAGTGGTTATACCATCAGCATCATCAAGATGCAAAGCTTGGCGAATAAAAGCTTCAGTAACCACCCATGAATCCCCATGAACAGTAGCAGTCAATGTAATCACTCCATTAACTGTTGAGGAACCAACAGTGTTCCAAAACTATTTAATGTGTGTGATAGGGACGAGTGGGGTATGTGAAAGTGCATACCTTAAAAGAGACGCATTCAAATACCCAATCATCTGAGTGTATTGGGGATGCATAGTATTATTAGGTTCCAAGTAAGCCAACATATTGTGTTGGCTTCTGAAGACAATTCCACTTGAGCAGGTTTAAACTTTGGTGCCATGAAGATTGATTATAGAAAACTGTGATATGAAAATAATGGAGATATGAAGGTTGAGAGATTTTAGTTAGACAAAAAATAGCAGTTACCCTGTTTGAAAGAAAAGAGTCGTATTTATAGGAGAGGTAAAAACATACTATTGGTTGAACAATGACGCAGTTATATTCAAAAAGTAATCATCACAATCTTGAAAAATATATAACTTATCTCATACATTAATTAAAAGTTACCAACTCGCTAAAATTACGGCCCATATTTTCGTCAAAAATAACAACTGGGTAGGACCCAATGTTTGTCAACGGTCAACAAGTAAACATGAGCGTCTAACGACAATATTCTTATCAGCGTTGAAATTTTGCCATGTCAGCGTTAAAATTGGTCTTATCAGCAGTTGGAAAGAAAACATGTCAGCTGTTGATGCAAAAGTTGGTTGATCCTTGCTAGACCCGAATTAGGCTTAATTCGGGTTGGCTGGGCTCCGGCTCCTGCACCAAGTGAATCGTCTGGTTGGGATCCTGCACACTAAACAGCACGCGTTAAGCTTACCGTGGGAATGTTTCCCACGATTAGACTCCGGCGTGAGAGTAAGTAATCGGTTTAGGGTTTATGTGAGTTTAGAGTACAAGTCGTAATACCTTTGTGGAACCCTTGGAGGTTCCTTTTATAGGCAGTGAAACCCTAGTGGGCTTTCACTGATGCTTCGGCCCTAAGGAAGAGATAATCACCAGATTTTAGAATGATTGTTATCTTCTAATCTTGGTAGTGAATATCCTCTCTTATTGGGATAAAGATATTCCAGACAGAATATGATTCTGTCTGATCTTATGTCGGCCGCCTTGGGCTGTGGGCCGCACACATGTGCGGGTACTGTTCACTCAAACCCATAAGCCTGAATGACATTTATCCACCCATCTGTGATGGGCCGGATACGGGTAGTACCCGTGAGCCGGGCTCATGACCCGGTTGGGGACTATACGTCATCATGTCCCCCCAGTCTAGTTGTTACAGCCGTAGGCGTAACCTCTAGACTATCAAGCTGCTCTCCGAACATATCAAGAAAGACCTAGGAAATGACACTGGAAAATTTGTTCCGGCCGCACGTGGCAACCGGTCGTAGGAATATACTTTAATGAATACTACCTCAGCCGCACGTAATGGCCGAGACAAATTAAATGCAACATTAAATACGGTCTTACGTAAGAGCCGCATAACCCGACAAGAATCCAGTCGCATTAATGATATTCAATAATCCAGTCGCATGTCTGCAAAAAGTGCATGATTACTGATCACCCTTGAGACACGCGAAACTGTTTAAGAAGTGACTCGTGGGTCCCCTACTGACGTTGCAGAAATGTCAGAAACCCTATCCATTGGATAGGGAATGTGACTGACACGTGTCAAAGATCCACGACACCTCGGAAACCGAGGCCACCCTATATAAGAGTGAGTATGCGTGTATGTTACACACACAACTCACTCATTCTTCCGCCATTGTTAACTTCAAGCTTTTCTCTCCAAAAATTTTTGCCTTCGTTTCCATGGATATCCGTCACCGCAGGTTAGATTACCACGCCTTTAAAAACCTTTTCATAAAATATGGTCAAGGATAACCCCCTCATCACGGACGTCCTGAATGTGATGTCGGCGGAGAAATACCTCGACTTCCTGTCGAAGTATTATGTGCCCGAAAGCGTACACCCCACCTATCCGGGTGATGGTGAAGCTATTACGGATGCACCGGCGGGGAAAATAGGCATATACACACGCCTGTTTGACTCAGCCAACTACCGTATTCCGTTGTCTAAGTTCTTAGTAGACCTTCTTTTGTATTATGACTTTCATATCACCCAGCTCCACTGTATAGGGGCGTGTAAAATCAACCAGTTTGAGATTACATGCCATACCTGCAGGGTAACCCCCACCGTGAACCTTTTTAGGGCTTTCTACTTTCCCCAATTAGTGAACGGGTGGTTGTCGTTCAAGAAACGACCCGGGAATGCCCCGATGACATATAGGAAACCCCTTGACTCCCTTAAGAATTGGTACGACCATTACTTCTTTGTAGATGAGAAAGTATTCCCCACCCCCTTCGTACTTAAAACCAAAGCCCCAAAAGACTATACGCCCAAATCCAAAGATTATAGTAGCCGGGACCTGAAAATACTAGATACCCATCGCACGGAATTTCATAGAGGGTTGCCGGAGCACTTTTTGTGCTTAGTAGGGATAAGCCGCCGTTACTTTGGGAGGGATGACTTATATCTGTGCTTCTTAACGGAACAGGGCGAGGGTAGGTCATATATATCTTGTAAATTTGATCTATCACATATGTGTAAAATGTTACTAACCCATATACTTCTACAATCATTTGCAGAGATGAACCTCCACGGATTGCTTCGTCAAGGCGACCCCATGAAGGTGGCGGAGGGATTCCGGCCGTTAAAGCCGAATGAGCTCCCCTTGCTAGAAGCTTTAGCCGACCGTACGATTCCGCTGGAAGAGACAACCGAACCCAGGTCGGACGAAGAAGAGCCTGTTATCGAGAAGTCCCCATTGGACTTTCATAAAGAAGATGGCGACGACCCCTTGCTGGAGGGAGGCACCATCAACCAGGAGGAAGAGCGCGATCCTAATGAAGACACTACGCAAGCTTCCGGATCCACCACACTTACTTCAAAAAAGAGAAAAACAACCAGGCGTGTGGTGAAGAAGACTGGGGAAGATGCCGGAGTTGCAAATGCTCCTCCCAAGAAGTTGCGGAAAGACCATCCTCAATATCAAGAAGGAAGCAGCACCATGACTGGTCAAGCCGACCCCACCCCGACCATGGAAGGGTCAGTTCTGCGAGTCGCCCCTGTGAGCGCCGTAGCTCCTACCGGCCCAGACCCTGCTATGGGCACCTCGTAAGTACCCCTCATGATTATGATTTGTATCTTCGTATGATATATATAGACTAATTTTTTGAACGACAGGGTGAATCCGGCAGTCGCAGCTCAAGGAGGAGAAATGGGGAGAAATCCATCCCCCGCAGCTACTAACAATCCCCCCTCACCTGTCACCGCACGTGCCAAGGAACCGTGCCCCGAGGGGCCAGAAGAGAGCTTGCGCTTAGCATGGAACCTATCAAGCTTGACACGGCTGGAGGCCGAATCAGAGTGTTCCGAATTCATCGAACACCTCACCCCGCCTGCCCTCGCACAGGATTTAGATGAACTAGACCATGAGGCCCTGATTGAACAGTTTGATGTATCATCCGCACATCAGGTGACGGTGGGTGCTGCGTTAAGACGCCGTCTGATCAAGGCCCTCACTAATGTGAGCCGTGCCGACAAAAGGATAGCCCGCCGCGAGGCAATGGTCGTGAAGAACGAGAAGACCATCGCATCCTTGCAGGCGGCATTACTGACCGCCAAGGCGACGGTGAAGGAGCAGGCACTTCACGCTGATACCAGAGAGAGGCGTATTGCTGAGTTGGAAGCCCTCGTAGCCGCATCAAACAAGAAGGTAAATTTTCAAAAATACTGTACAAACTCCTACTTCTTGTATGCATGTAGCCCAAAAAGTATGTATACTTGTAGTAACTCCAGACTTCATACGCAGGTGTCTGCGGCTGAGGCTGCTACTAAGGCGGTGACCGTGCAATCATTCAGCATTGCCTAGGAGCGTGACGCACTGAAGGAGGAATTGACGCAGGCTCAAACCAACCTTGAAAATCAAGTTGCCGTTGCTGATGAAGAGTTGAGCAAGGTGGTTGTCAGCTGTGCGGAGAGAGTATGCCCCCCTACTAACCGCGACAGCCGGTCGTAGGTGGATTATCGGGCAAGGACTGCGGCTTGCCGTAAGTGGGGCCCTGAACGCTCCACACCTACTGCAGGCATTTGCTGGGGTTGTATCTGATGGGATCGACCGTGGTAGGCATGAAGGCCTGGTCCAAGCTGCGGAGATGATCGCAAAAGGTGAGGATATCACACAGCATCCGTATCACAATCCCTCCGCAGCGGGCAAGATGACTGCGTCCATGGATGCCTTGGCAGACCTTCAACACCCCCTCCTGGACGAGCTTGAAGCCATGAAAGATGCTCCAAACGAAGCAATAATGTCCCGGCTGAGTGCTGATCCAACTCCCTTGACGTTGGCCACTTATGATTCTGTATCCGAAGCCATGTCAGGTGAGAAGCTGCTTGGAGAAGCTCTAGATGCTCTTGCAGTCAAAGTTCAGGACGGGAAAGATGCTCGTGGGGAGGCCCTGCGTGCTTTAATTGAGGAAGGGAAGAAGGATCTAGGAGAATTCCTTCCCCCCTTGTAACTGATATGTTGTAAACACTTGTGATTATATTCGTCCGTGTATGTACACGGCTAAGACATATATGTAATAACTTTTCCTTTTATTTAGAAGTCCGTGATAACCACGGTCATTTTGTTTATTGCTAATTTTCAAACTTGTGTATTTCATTGTATTCCAATGCCGCGTAACGTATCACGTCTTACACATAAAGAAAAAATACATACAAGTCTATAATTTACTAGACATGCGACGTTTACTATGCAGAGTATCATGTGGATACGGTACACAAAAAACTTATCACAACGTCTTGTGAATAAGGCGTCTAGTAAGGATACATGATCCGTGCGGCTGGGGTTGCATCCCTCTTACGCGGCAAGTTGAATTAGTAGGTTCACTTAATCCTCTTACCCCGCCTGGAGGCGTATAGTACATGTACGGTAATTTGAAAGAATGCATATGAATGAAACATGGCATATTATAACAAGTAAAATTCATACGACTAACAAAGAATCTAACAAAGGAAGGAAAATGATTTGCACGAAACAGGCCGTGGAGCTAGCTAGGCACCATGGCATTTTATAAGAACGTTTACACTTTTGTTTGAATAATGACGACAAGTCCTAAAAAACAAGAAAGGAAACTTGAAACAAACATAAGAAAAAAAACAAACAAAACAAATAACCCGCATGGTTCTTTATTAAGACCGCCTATAGCGAAGTACCCATGCGGAAGCCGTAGCTTTCAAAGATAGCACCTTTTGAGATTGGAAATGTTCCATGTGCGCTCTAGGTCGCGGCCATCCATGTCACATAACTTGTACGCGCCTCGTCCCAAGGCTTCAGTGACTTCATACGGTCCTTCCCAAATAGGGCCCAGTTTTCCTGTATTCTCCACTCGACTCGCTTCGTTAGCACGATAGACGTAGTCTCCCGGTCGAAAAGAAACACCCTTGACCTTGGCGTCATAATAAGCCTTCATCTTAGCTTTGGACTTAGCCTCATTGATGGCTGCTATTTCCCTTTTTTCTTCCAACAGATCTAGGTTGATTCGCAGTTGTTCATCGTTTGTGACGACATTAACCTCCGCCGTGCGGATGGTAGGCATCCCTATTTCTTCTGGTATAACGGCTTCAGTGCTGTAAGCCAATGCAAATGGAGTATCTCCGTTTGCTGTTTTGATCATGGTTCTATGCGCCCATAGCACGTGTGATAACTCATCGACCCATTTGCCACTTCGTTCATCCAGACGCGCCTTGATTCCATTCCCCAAGCTCCTATTTGCCCGTTCGACAAGGCCGTTCGTTTGTGGATGCTTAACGGACGCGAAGCGCCGTTTGATGTTCAATGATGCACACCAATCTTTGAATGGGTTGTCCGTGAACTGCTTGCCGTTGTCCGAGATGATTTCTCCTGGTAGACCAAAACGGCACACAATGTGTTCCCACACAAACTTCTTGACCTGCTTACCTGTGATAGACTTGACTGCCTTGGCTTCTATCCATCGTGTGAAGTAGTCCATTGCAACAATCAAGAATTTAACCCCCCCCCCCCCCCCCGCAGCTACAGGAAATGGTCCTGCAATGTCAATTCCCCACTTGTAAAATAGCCATGGGGACGTGATAGGTGTAAGCTCCTGCTGCGGGTGTCGCGGAACTGGCCTATGCACTTGGCAATCGTTGCACTTGCGAATCATGTCGCGCGCGTCCCTGAGCATGGTGGGCCAATAATAACCTGTTCGTAAGGCTCTAGCTACCACGGATCGTGGGCCTGCATGCATGCCGCACAACCCTTCATGTATATCACTGATGACGTGAGCCGCCTGGCGTGGTCCAACACACCGCAGCCATGGCTGTAAGAAGGAGCGCTTGTAAAGGATGCCTTCTCGAAGTTCAAAATGTTGTGACTTCCTTTTAATGCGTCTTGCTGCTTTTTCCTCGTCCGGAAGGGTTTCATTAGTCAAATAGTTGATGATTGGGGTCATCCACGTAGGTCCCTCCTCCTCAACTATAGCGGCTATCTCCCCTTTCGTGATAGATTTCTCCTTGAGTATTTCCACCAAAACCTGTTTAGACAAGTGGGCGAAGCTCGTGGATGCGATTTTGCTAAGAGCGTCCGCTTTCTTGTTCTCGCCCCTTGGCACCTGCTTGATGGAAAACTTACTAAAAGTCGCGATTAACGACTTGACCTTTTCCAAGTACCTGACCATGTTGTCCTCCTTAGCCACATACCCACCTAGAATATGGTTCGCGACAAGCCGTGAGTCCACGTAGGCCTCAAGGTTGCGGACTCCCATTCTAGTGGCGATTTTTAAACCCGCAATTAATGCTTCATATTCCGCTTCGTTGTTGGTGGCCGTGAACTCAAAACGGAGGGCGTATGTGAATTCCATTCCTTCTGGATTCGTGAGGATGAGACCTGCCCCGGACCCGTCGGTACATGAGGATCCGTCCGTGAATAGCACCCAAGGTTCCGTTGGGATCTCGTCTTGCTTAATAATTTGTTCTTCCTCATCCGGCTTCTCGATCAGGAAATCTGCCAAGATCTGGCCTTTAACCGCCGTCCTTGGTCTGTAAGATATATTGTGCCCCCCCAATAGGATGCTCCATTTCTCTAGCCTCCCTGCCACGTCTGGTCTAGAGATAACCTGCTTGATTGGCTGATCCGTAATCACCACAATTGGGTGCGCCTGAAAGTACCGGCGCAACCGCTTTGTAGCAAATACTAGTGCTAACACCAATTTTTCCATGGAGGAATAATTCAGCTCCGCCCCTTGTAGTGTTCTACTTATAAAGTAGACCAGAGTTTGTATTGTATCTCTATCCGTCATAAGTACCGCGCTTATTGCGCCATGAGTAGCTGAGAGATACATAACGAGTTCCTCCTTTGGCCGGGGGGCTACTAGCATAGGGAGAGATGCGAGATGCTGCTTGAGTTGGCCAAAAGCTTCCTCAGCTTCCTTCGTCTAACGGAAGTCTCCCTTTCTAATACACTTCTTGAGTGTCTTAAATAGGGGTAATGACTTCTCTGCGGATTTAGATAGGAATCTATTCAGCCCGGCTAACTTCCCATTCAGGGACTGCACCTCCTTCCGTGTCTGCGGGGACGGTAGTCGTATCACTGCGTCCGTCTTCTCTGGACAAGGTTTGATGTCGTTTGGGTCAATCAAATATCCCAGGAACATTCCTTCTGTCGCACCAAACGTACATTTCTTTGGATTTAACTTCATGTTAATCCTTCTCAGCGTGTCGAATGTCTCCTGGACATCCTGGAGAAGTGCCTCCTCCGTGTGGCTTTTTATCACCAAGTCATAAACATATACTTCCAAGTTGCGTCCTATTTGTGATTCGAAAGCTTTATCCACCAACCGCTGATATGTAGCGCCGACGTTCTTCAATCCAAACGGCATTTTCGTATAGCAATATACGCCCTGGCTCGTGTGGAACGCCGTTTTTTCTGCATCCTCCTCCGCCATCTGGATTTGGTGATACCCTTTATATGCATCCAAGAAGCATTTGAAAGGATATCCACACAAGGACTCCACCTTCCAGTCGATTTCTGGTAACGGGTAACAGTCCTGTGGGCAGGCCTTGTTCAGATCCGTGAAATCCACACACATGCGCCAACTTCCGTCATGTTTCTTGACCATGACCGGATTAGATAACCACTCATGGTAGTATACCTCGCGTATGATGCCTGCGTCCACTAGCTTCCGTACTTCCTCCAGTATCACTTGGCTGCGCTCGGACGCCTGGCCGCGCTTCTTTTGCTTGATGGGTTGGTACCCTTGGCGGATCTGGAGCTTATGCTCTGCTATCGCACGTGGCACACCTGTCATATGTTTTGGCTCCCATGCGAATATGTACAGGCTTGCACTTAAAAGAGAGCACATGGCCCTTTTGCCGCTATCCGAGAGTGCCCCTCCTATGGATACCTCCTGTTCCGGATAGTCAGGGTGAATGGCCACCTTCCAATTGGGTGGTGGTGCCCTATCCTTGGGTGGGACAGGTGGAGCCGGTGTTGTCACGGTGTGACACTCGGATGTTGGTACGACTGTGTTGTAAATAGTAACAATTCCCCCCTCAACGGGGAATTTGATCATTCCGTGTGCCGTAGAGGGTACTGCCGGGATAGCTAAAATGCCTGGTCTGCCTATGATTCCATTATACGGAGAGTGTGTACGTATCACCATGAAGTTCATCCACGTCGTAGTGGAATGTTCCTCATTCCCAATGGTGACAAGCAAACGCAATTGCCCTATCAGCCAGATAGTGTCTCCACTAAAGCCAGTAAGCGGCGACGTGGCCGGTACTAATTGGCTTCTTATTTCTGGGCATAACTGCACAAAGCAGTGTTCATACAGTACCTCGGCTGACGATCCTCCATCCACATACATGCGACGAACATTGTGTGTTCCAATGCTTATCTCAATAGTGAGAGGCGCATCAATCACATCGCTTGCTGTGATGGGAGGGAATGAAATTTCCCTGCCGCGTGAAAATTTTTAGCCAATCTTCTGTCTCGTGCGGCGCTGTCTGGATTGGATCATGTATATGGTAGAAGGCTTGTCCTTTTGGGGATCCTTCTTATCATACTTCTTGTAGTTGTCTTTTCCGTCCTTCCAATCCTTAACTAGGTGCTTGAGTTTGCCTGATTTGATTAGCGACTCAATATGCTTCTTGAGCTGGATACACTCCTCCGTGCCGTGTCCTCTGTCATTATGGAACTCGCAGAAGCGACTTCCTTGCCGACGTTCCGGGGGAGTGGTCATTGGGGGAGGCCTTGGAAAGTTCGCCCCTTCAGTCAACAAGATCTCCCGGTAGGACATCTTTAGGGGGGTGAACTTGTCGTCCGACCGTCCGCCTTTGCTTTGGCTCTTATAGTCCGAGCCCTTGTTATTGTTCTGGTTACCTTGACCGCCCGACTGTCTCCGGGACTGGTCATTTGACCGGTACCCATTTCCTCGGGATGGGTAGGCCGCGGCAACAACTGTTTCTCCCTCTATGAAATTTCTGACCCTTTCCATGAGGTCATCATATCTCTCTGGGCGCTTGTCGTTGAGACGCCTGATCAGTTCTCTGTCTGTTATGGCGTGCATGTAGTCAGAGATTTTCAGGAGCTCTGGCATGGTTCTTGTGCGTGTGCACTCATCATTGAAGCGCTCAGTGAAGTCTTCTGTGGACTCCCCCGGCCGTTGCTTAACGGTTGCCAATGAGACCGGATCCCTATTATACTTCTTCCTTTGAGTATAATTGTTCTCGAACGCAGTGCGTAGTTCCGTGAAACTATCAATGCTCCGTGGGGGGAGTGCCTCGAACCAGTCACGGGCGTTTCCAATCAAGGTTGAATTGAACATTTGGCACCATATAGGCATGGGCCATCGCTCAAGTTTAGCCTGAGTATCGAATATTTTTAGGTGATCCACAGGATCACCGGACCCATCATAAGTCTTGATACATGCCGGCATGCGACGTTTGGTGTCCTCAGAATAGTTCCGTATGCGGAGGGTGAACGGGTCTTCCCAGGGATCCGCCCTAGGCCGTGTGAGCCTAGGGTCATCCCATGGTTCACACCATGGACGCGAGAGGTCCTCTGCTTCCGTATCTCGATAGTAAGGGCCACCATAATACTCCTCATTGTTTGGTGGTGGAGGCGTGCGCCTAGGCCGGCGGCGCTTAGGCGGATGGTCATCTGAGTCCTCCCCAGACGGATCTGGGGACGGTGGTGGTGCCCTGTCTTTTGAATAGGGGCCACTTTTTTGAGACGAACCAGGAGCCTTTCTCCCAGTGTTCATTCTATCCCACACACTTGGGCGGCGTGTGGTTCTGGTCAGCTCTCGATCTGGCCGCTCGGGTGAGCCATCCGACTTTTCTCCTTCTTGAGACTGCGTTAATTCCTGTATAAGGCGATCTCCTATGCGCTCAAACACATTCCGGGGTTGAGGGTTTTCCTCAAAGGTTCCCTGCTCCTGAGGCCGAGTTCTCCTTTTTCTTCGGTTTTGGGAGGGGGTGGTTGGTCCACTGTCACCAAAGTTGAGTCTGGCTTGGAGGTTCCTCCCCAGACTCAATCTTGATGCGATCCCTGGGAAGATCCTTTCGAAGTTCTGAGTGAGAACTCGAGTAATATCCTCCTCACTGAGTGGTAGAGCTTCCACTTCTTCCTCCGTCGAGGGTCTGCGCGGTTCCTTGTTAGGAGGGTCTGGCGCACTCCCTGGATCAAGGTTGTCCAGGGTTGAAGTAGGCGGGGGTGTCACCGAGATCGTGCTCGTCACCCCCGCGGGTTGAAAACCGCTACGGTTACCCAGCCCGCCTGCGAGGCGGTTAGGTGATTGGTTGGGGATGAGAATCCCTTCCCCTTGGGACTTCCGGTTCCCAGGATTCACATTCCTGGGGTTAGTTGGCGGATGCCCCTTCGTCATTGGAGATTCGAGATGAGGTTTTGTTCTAGCTTAGTGTTATGGGTCCCACGGATGGCGCCAACTTGTTGATGCAAAAGTTGGTTGATCCTTGCTAGACCCGAATTAGGCTTAATTCGGGTTGGCTGGGCTCCGGCTCCTGCACCAAGTGAATCGTCTGGTTGGGATCCTGCACACTAAACAGCACGCGTTAAGCTTACCGTGGGAATGTTTCCCACGATTAGACTCCGGCGTGAGAGTAAGTAATCGGTTTAGGGTTTATGTGAGTTTAGAGTACAAGTCGTAATACCTTTGTGGAACCCTTGGAGGTTCCTTTTATAGGCAGTGAAACCCTAGTGGGCTTTCACTGATACTTCGGCCCTAAGGAAGAGATAATCACCAGATTTTAGAATGATTGTTATCTTCTAATCTTGGTAGTGAATATCCTCTCTTATTGGGATAAAGATATTCCAGACATAATATGATTCTGTCTGATCTTATGTCGGCCGCCTTGGGCCGTGGGCCGCACACATGTGCGGGTACTGTTCACTCAAACCCATAAGCCTGAATGACATTTATCCACCCATCTGTGATGGGCCGGATACGGGTAGTACCCGTGAGCCGGGCTCATGACCCGGTTGGGGACTATACGTCATCATCAGCGTCTAAAAATAAAAATAATTAAAAATAAAAAGGACCTTAACAAATAAGTTTACCCTAGTGAAGATAACTCTTAGACTGAAAATTACTATAGGGTGACAAGCACTGTCCAATCATGCACACTTGCTTAAGCAAGATAGACATAATTGTCCTCAAGTGTCCCTTGCTAACCAAAGTCTTAACAGTGAAGTTACCTCATATAAACCCTTTGTAACTTCCTAGGTAAGCCCAATAAAAACGTTCCCAAGTCTCCCAACCGACCAAATCCAATTCTAGGCCAAAAAGTCTTGGCAGCGCGCATAGTATATCAACTTTGCATGCTACTGTGCCTCATGAATTAGAAAACTAAATCGTACTCACTAGTGGCTATAATCTAGAATTTTTATAGGAGTATTCTAAGAAAACCCAAAAGCCTAAAGGTTTCCTAAGTCTCCCCTTAAACCATGATATACAAAGTTGCAAAATAAAAAGTATGTGACAAAAATTTATGTCAAGATAGGAATGTAATCATTCCAACCATCATCCATAAGCTTTAACACATTCCTTGTAAGCTTCAAAGATCCATAAGAAACTCTGTATCCATTTGTGCAATGCTCATAATACCTGCATGATTAGATCAAAAACCACAAAACTAACATATTGCTGTCAGCGGTCATTTTAACACTTGCCAGCGTTCAAATAACCTTTGTCTGCGTTAGCAAAATAAAGTGGAAAACCTAATTTTGTACAAAGACTAATAATAGTACACATCCTGTACAAACTATACAATAATTTCAAAAACACATTTAGGTGAGATTGATCATTCCAATACTTGTTACCAAGTACTAGAACCTCTCAACATCAAAAGGTTTAGTTTAAAGATCAGCCACATTTTCTTTTGTGTCTACCCTATCTGGATGTATTAAACCTTTTTCAAAACAATCTCTTATAAAATGATGTCTAATTTCTATGTGTTCGGTTTTAGAGTGATGTACATGATTCTTAATAGTGCATGATGTATTGTTATTATCTACAAATATCTTGGTATGCATAAAATTATACCCATAATCCAACAGCTGGTTTTGTATTCATAGAACTTGTCCACAACAAGCAGCTGCAGCAACATATTTTGCTTCAGTTGTAGAGTTGGCCACCACTGTTTGTTTCTTGCATTGCTAAGATATCAATCTGCTCCCAAGAAATTGGCATCCACCAGTTGTGGATTTTCTATCAAACTTATCACCTCTATAATCACTGTCTGAATAGCCAATAAGCTCCAATGGAGAATCTTTAGGATATCATAATCCCAAGATGGGATAGCACCTAAGGTATCTAAAGATCCTTTTGACAGCATGAATATGACACTCTTTGGGAGTCACTTAATGGCGTGCACATGCACACACAGCAAACATGATGTCAGGTCTAGAAGCGGTAAGATACATCAATGACCTAATCATTGATCTATAATGCTTGACATCCACTTATTTTCCATCTCCACTCTTTCCCCAAGGGTGTTCCCTATCTATGGGTGTGCTAGCCCATTTTTCATGTGGAGAAAAACCAAACTTCTTCAAGATCTCTGCTACATACTTGTCTTGAGAGATAAAGATACCATCTTCTTTCTGTTGGACTTGTAACCCTAGAAAGAAGTTCATCTCTCCCATTGCAATCATCTTGAATTTGTTTGTCATGAGCTTGGAAAAATCTTCACTCATCTTTGGATTTGATGAACCAAAGATAACATCATCCACATAGACCTAAACAAGTATAAAATCCTTACCAATCTTCTTGGTAAATAAGGTCTGCTCTATGGTGCCCCTCTTAAACCCATTTTCCACCAGGTAGGTGGATAATGTACCATACCATGCTCTTGGGGCTTGATGAAGTCCATACATTGCTTTCTTGACTCTATAAACCTTGTCTGGATGCTCTGAATCTTCAAAACCAGGAGGTTGCATCACATACACCTCCTCTTCAATTATGCCATATAAGAAAGCACTCTTCACATCAATCTGATAAACTAAGAAACCCATGCAAGAGGCATAGGCTAGTAATATCCTTATTGCTTTAATCCTTGCAACAGGTGCAAAAACCTCTTCATAGTCTATTCCTTCTTCTTGTATATAGCCTTGAGCAACTAAACGTGCCTTGTTTCTGACCACAATCCCTCTTTCATCATTCTTGTTTCT
Source organism: Glebionis coronaria (assembly GCA_025667525.1). NCBI lineage: Eukaryota > Viridiplantae > Streptophyta > Magnoliopsida > Asterales > Asteraceae > Glebionis > Glebionis coronaria. The sequence goes on from CM046876.1 coordinate 356,187,009, forward strand.
TAGAACCCAACGTGTCCCAATAGGTCTAACATACCTTGGACAATCCACTAGCTCCCACACATCTTGAATAGCAAACTGGTGAATCTCATCCTACATTGCTTCTACCCAGCTTGGTTCTTTAAGAGCATCAAAAATCTTCTTGGGTTCCTGTTGTGACAGAAAACTAGCAAACAAACATGCCTGCACAAGAGGGGTATCTTCCTTCTTGTGGATATTGGAAATGAAACCACCTTGAGTCTGATGAGACCTCCTTGTTTGAACAGGAGTCTGAACAGCACCAATGATTTGGGAAGGAGGATGATTTTTGGCCACCTTTGTAAGTATGCCTCCCCCAAATAGTGTGTTGTCTTCTATATCAGTTTCCATGTTGCCAATATAATTTCATTTCCACTCCCATCCTCACTGGAATGAACCTCTTGATTGCATATGGAAGGTTCACCATGTTCAAAAGTATGTGAAGAGAATAAATGTCCAAACAGGTTGTCAGCGTCTGAGCTATCAGCGTCTGAATTTAATCTGTCAGCGTCTGAATTGGCTTTGTCAGTGCTTGAAGATGCATGGATGTTTTTATCAACTGGCTTTTCTTGTGGCCCTTCTTCTTCCTTTTCAGCAGCAGCAGATGCTTGCACAAACCCATCAGTCCATATATGAATGGTAACATACTCAAGCATGGGGTCTGTCTTAACTGCATGTGATCCTTCTTTCTTAGCAACCTGTTTACCTGAAATTTCAACAATAGGTTCTTCCACAACATTTGAATCCCTCTTTACAATGTCTGGATTAGTGACTGGCATATAATTCAAGGTCCTAGATAATGGTTCCAAATCAAAGAACCAGTCTGGTCCACTCTCATGATCACTAGGTTTACTTTCTAAAAACATAACATGCACTTTTTCAATAAAGTTTTTCAAGAATGCGTTTTTCATTCTTGTTGTAAACCCTATACCCTCTGCTCTACATAGAATAACCCACAAAGTAGCCTTCATCACCTTTTGCATTAAACTTACCTAGGGCATCACTAGTATCAAGGATCACTACATGACATCCAAAGGGTTTAAGAAAACCTATGTTGGATTTCTTATTCTAAAATAGCTCATAAGGTGTCTTATTGTGTTTTTTTACCAATGCTCTATTCTGAACATAGCAGGCTGTGTTCACAGCCTCAGCCCAAAAGCAATGGGAAACTTAGCATCAATCAACATTGTCCTAGCTGCTTCTATGAGTGTTCTATTCTTTCTTTCAGCCACACCATTCTACTGTGGAGTTCTAGCTATGCTAAACTCCCTAGTAATCCCTTTATCAACACAGAAGGTATCTAACAGTTTATTTCTAAACTCACCACCATTATCACTTCTAAGTATTTTAACCTTATTACATGTTTTCTTTTCAATTTGGGTAATAAAGTTAATCAAAACTGTGGCAGTGTCACTTTTTAAGGCCAAAAAGAAAGTCCAAGTAAATCTAGAAAAATCATCAGTTATAACAAATCAGTAAGATTTACCATTTAAACTTTTTATATTAGTAGGGCCAAATAAGTTCATATGTAGCAAGTGAAGTGGTTTTGAATTGGAATTCACAATCTTAGACTTAAAGGAGACTTTATGTTGTTTGCCTTTAAGGCATGCAACACAAGAGTGATCATTGTGGAAAGCTTTTGAAGGCAAACCATCAACTAAATCATGTCTCACAAGTCTATTAATATTCATAAAATTTATGCGCGCTAACCTTCTGTGCCATAAATTACTCTCATCTACTGAAGCCTTAGCGTAAAGACATGACAGATTTTTGTTCATTTTAATCCCATTGAGATTAACATTATAAATGTCCTTCTGCCTAGGTGTTCTATATTCAATAAACTTCTCATCAAGCATCTTAAAATCTTTACTCAACACCAAGCATTCAATATCAGTGAAAATAACTTTATTTTTGTTGGTAGAAACTTGTGACACACTAAACAAGTTATAGTCAAGTTCTTTTACCAGAAAAACATTTTCAAAACGTAAATTGTTGGTGATAAGAGTGCATTTTCCAGATATTGTTCCATATCCTCCTCCAAAGTACACTTTGTCACAATCTTTAATGGGGTAAAATTTGACAAATAATCTTCCTTCCCCGTCATGTGCCTAGAGCATCCACTGTCCCAATATCCATGATCATTGACCTGCTTTTGAATGCCCTACACATAAAGAAAACAAATTAGTTTTCTTTGAGAACCCAAGCCTGAGCAAACTTGGATTCATGTGGTTGTTCAACAAGAACATACTTAGTCCTTATAACAACCCTTTGTTCATCCCTTTGTAGCCTGAACACCCAGTTTACCCCAATTGGTTTAGTAATGACCTTTGAATGATAGTGAAATCTATTACAGGTCATAGAAATCTCATCAGAATTAGGGTTTTGGTCTTTTTTGGGTCTCCACGTCAAACTAGATGAAGCTTTAGATCCCTTTCCCTTAGGCTGTAAATACCTATTGTTACTTGGTCTAACACAAGGTCTAACACCAACTTGTTGTGGCATTTTCATACCAAACCTAGAGCTGTCAGCGTTGGAATAGTCCCTGTCAGTATCGAATTTGTTACTGTCAGTGCTGAAATTGTTCTTGTCAGCGCCCAAATTAGGGTTTTCTATAGTAACCCATTGTCTGTTAGACCATGTGTTGGTCTTTTGAAAGGGCCTTTGTCCATGAGTATTTGTCCCTTTAGTAAAGAAGGAAGCTGGTCTAGTGACTTGTGGACTTGGTTGGACAAAAGGTCTGGGTTTGACCATGGTTGACCTATTGTCAGCGTTGAATTTTGAGGCATTGACACATTTAGGCCAAGTGAGAAAAACTCCCACACGTGTAACAAGATTTTCTAGACATAACCTTAGGTCCAGATTGAAAGAAGCTTGTCCCATTAACACTAGCTTGGCTTTGTGGTGACCTAGGATTTCTATACATTTCAGCATATTTAACACTAGGTTTTCTCTTAACAGGTGAGCCAAGGTCAACAAGTTTTCCAGTACTGGGGTTGGTCACAGTAATGGGTGTAGGTACAAATGGACTCTCACTAAGCATTCCACCCTTAACAAATAGAAAAGGGTTGTCTGCTTTCCATTGCTCAAGGTCAGTCACCTTTTGTTGAGATTCCTCAACTAGGGTGACCACTCTAGGTGGAGGAATAAATTCCTCTTCTTGGAATTCTGGAATACCATTCCAAGAAAGATCTTTTCTCTGAACACCATAAAAGTTCCCAGCAGGTAGAGGAACAACAACATATTCATTCATCCCAATCCCAGACATATCCCTAGGGTTTCTTTGTTCACTGACACATTTTTCTAGGATTTGACTAGCTTTATCAAACTTCTCAATCTTAAGCCCTACATTTGCTTTATCTTTAATGGATTCATCTAACTTAAGTTGCACCTCTCCTCTGGAACTCATCAGAGTGTCCCTAAGTTCAACACTAACTTTAAGATCATGAGACAAATCATCAATTTGATCTTTTAGGTCAAATTCCAATTTCTTATATTCCTCTACAGTCTTTTCAGTTTGTGTAAGTGCCATTTTATAATTTGATAGCCTTCATTCTACATCAAACACATCTGATTTTAACTTTAATTTTTCTTTGTTAAGCTTTTCAGTGTTTAATCGATAGCCTCTACTACAGTAAGCATCATCATATACCTCATTATCTGATGAAGACGAGGAGTTAGCCATGAGAGCAAAGTGAACATGCTCTTCTTCTTCCTTTTCATCAATCAAAGCCAGATTCTCTTCCACATCCTTTGCCATAAAGCTCCACTCCCATCCAAAACTATCAATGTCTTGCATGGCAACCATAGCCTTTGGCTTAGCATCTTCAAACTTGATGATTTGGCTTGAAGTCTTTCCAGCATCAGATCTTCTTGGAGATCTGCATTCCCTCATAAAGTGACACATCCTATGGCAGTTGTAACACTCAACCTTGGACTTATCAAATCCAGCAGTGTCTTTAGCATTGAATGTCCTTTTCCTTCCAAATATCTTATTCCATCTGTTGGCCCTTATGCTTGCAAGCGCCATATTCCACTTGATATCCATCTCTTCCAAATTCTCATCACTAATTTGCTCAAGATCCTCATAAGTAATCAAGGAACCATTGGGCAATGCAGCAATGTATGTACATACTGTATCCAATTCAATACCAGCAGGTTTAAGCTTTAGTGAGTCAACATTGTATGTGTCAGCGTCAAAATGTGAGGCGCTGACAAAGGTTTATCCACCACTGACACAAGGTGATCCAATAACAGGATATACATATGACTCTCTTTCACTGGTTTGACTTTCACTATGTGAGATGAAAGCCATGTTTCCAGATGTTGACTTTCTTCATTGATCAAGTAAGATTTCACTTTCCACAATCTTTAACTTATTATAGGCGTCATCAAACGTAGAACTCTTATGGGCATTGGTAGCAATGATTGACCTAGCCTCAATTTTCCACGCATCACCAAGACTTCTAAGAAAAGTAGTAATGATATCAACATCATCATGTTCTGTTCCCATGAAGGACAACTTGCTTGTGATGTCAAAAAGCCTGCTTCTCACCTCACTTAGCTTCTCATTAGGAAGAGATTTAAATACAGCATATTCATGTAAAAGTTACTTCTTCCTTTCTTTGGAAGTATCTTCATTACCAGCATAGGTGACTTGAAGAGTTGCCCAAAGTTCTTTGGCAGACTCAAAACTTCTATACTTGTGTTGATTCTTTGGACCCAAAGAGAGTTTAAGAATGCTCAAAGTTTTCATGTCATTCCTTCTTGTGACTATATCTACAGTTTAGATAGCTCTTCCATCTTCAGGTCTTTCTCTTCGCTCTTCAGTAGAGGAACCAGCATTGGTTCTTGCAGCAATGGCAACAGCAATCCTAGCAACTTTATTAAATTGATTTCTAAATTAAATAGTTTTCCAGACAGTATGATCATGAGTTTGAAGATATTGTTCAAAATTGAACTTCCATTGTTCAAAGTTGTCAGGGTCGAGCATTGGGATTTTTAGGTTGTGATTTGATGAGGAAGAGGATTTTGTAGCAGACATCTTGTCTGGTTTTAGGGTTTCTGGTGTTTTTAGGGTTTACTGTTCTTCTAGATCAAAGTTCCTCAACAAGCTTTTATACCACTTGTTGATCCCAAACTTAGATCGATTAGCTTTGTATTATCGAGATAAATCAAGAGTAATACGTAGAGAAACTTTGTTGTTATGAACAATCCAAGTGTTATGCGGAATTAACCCTTAGAATAAAGAACAAGTAATCAGTTAAACCAAACTTTCAATTTAGATTAATAATGGAACTTGCTTACAATGAAAGTTGTGAAAACTGTATAATGTATATAAACTACAAACCCTACAACCTCCTTTTATAACATAAGGAGTCGTGTACAAAGGATAACCTATCAACTATTCTAGGTAAAGATAAATATAGAAAATACAATATTGAGCATATCTTTACTTCAAATATCAAACGTGTTGACTAAGTATTCCTATCAGTGGTTGGACTTCTTCTTATCAACGCTTGGATATTTCTTGTCAGTGCTTGATCTGTCAGCGCTTCACTTCCTCTTGTCAGCGTCCAATTTCCTCTTGTCAGCGTCTGAGTGACTTAGGTCATTTTATTCCCAACCGAAAGACCTCGGGAAAAGCTCTGACGATAGGTACGTCCTTGATTTGTTTCTTCTCGGGTTTGTCTTCTTCATCTGTTTGGGAAATATGAGCCAAGAAGATAGGACATCCTCTCAACAAAATTTTTGGGCCTTAGTACAAGAGATAACACTAAGTCTAGTGTCAGTAAGGTCGGAGTTACCGTCTCCTCGAATGATCAAAGTTTCATCTCCCCATGGAATACAGACTAGTTTTTCATCACAAACAATGACTGCATGGTATCTTGCCAACTAGTCCATGCCAATAATAACGTCAAACCTACCACGGTTTAATGGGATAAGGTCAATGTTGAAGGGATGTTTAGAAAGATTTAAGGTACAATTCTAATGATTGTGTTAGCTTCTAAAGTTTTACCGTCAGCTAATTCTATGGCGTAGCGGTGATCTAGAATCGATGAGACGACTTCTAATACATTGCTAAATTCAGTAGATATAAAACTTCGGTATGCTCCAGTATCAAACAAAACAAATGCATAACGATTGTTTAGTAGGAACGTACCAGTAACGACGTTAGAATCGGGGTTGGCTTTTACATTGCCCACCACGTACACACTTGATGAAGCTCCCACACTGTTCTTGTTCTGGTTGGCCAAGTTAGGAAAACCTGGTCTCATATGTTCTAGTGCTGCACATTCATAGCACACAACTCCCTTCTTGGGTCCATTGTTATTTCCTTTGGTAGTATTGCGGTTTCCCTGATGTCCGTTCCCATTCCCACGGGCATCGTATCCGCCCCTGTTGTTGTCGTTCCCGGTGTTGTGGTTGGGTCGGACCTGAGTGACAGCATTAACTTGACAGGTACGGAAAAAATGGCCAACTTGTCCACATTTGTGGCATGACTGACATGGGCTATCAACACTATGATGATAGTGGCACTTTGAGCAGAAGGGTTTTGCACCCACATATAGCTCCTGTGGTGGTAGCACTGTAAACTTGTCTAGCATTTTTCCTTTTGGGAGGCTGGTGGTGCTGACTGTGGAAATTTTCATCTGCCTTCCGCTTGTTTTAGGTTTGGCTCTCAGACATGGTACATACTCTTTTGTTGATCAATTCAGTAGCGAACTCAATGGCATTCTCGACAGTAGTGGATCGAGATGCAAGCACGCTATCATGAATGGCGTCTGGAAGTCCACCAATATACTTCTCAATCTTTTCATCTTTCGCAGGGAACATTCTAGTATACATCAGAGTCAACTCTTGGAATCTTTGGTTGTACGCTACGATGTCATTGTTCTTGCATCTAAGATCCCAAAATTCGATTTCCAGTTTCTTCATTTCACCCCTTGGATAGTATTTCTCGGTCATTCTCTCCTTCAGATCAGTCTAGTTGAGAGTATAGGCAGCATCGTGTCCAAGATTAACAACTATAGAGTTCCACCTAGTAAGAGCATGTGACAACCTCGGTTTTTGAGGTTCATCACTTAGTATTATTTTTGGGGTATTTTGTGTGACTATGTGTTGTATGTGATTTATGTGTTTATATGTGTGATTTTGGGGATGAGAATAGATGAAGTGAGGTACATGATTTGTAAATCATGGTACGGGTTGGAAATGAAATGAAATGAAATGAGTTCAGAAATGAACTGCGAGAAAGTTCGGATATCGTTTTTACAAGGTTTCGTGTACGTATCATATGTTGTATGTATGTATTAAGTACATATTTTATGGTTAGGATAAGTTTTATAGATACTTTCCATAATTAGAAACTTTTGGAAATGATGGTTAGTTTGGAAATCGCGTAGAAAGTCAAAAAAATCAACGTAAGGCTTTAGGGTTTTGGCCCGAAAGTAACCCGAATGTGAGGTTTAGTTTAGAAATGATATAAGTTATAAAATAAGGTTAAAAACCAGATCTTTAGGTGCTTTGGGCTTGGTTTGGGCAACCAAAAGAAAAGGAAAGAAGAAAATAACCAAAAAGCCTAAAACAGGCCCAATGCACTTGTAATTGGGTTAGGGGGCCTTTAGGATTACATTAAACCCATACCATAACCAAAAACATCAGATTTATACTCACCATGATCTCTCCTAGTCGAATTCCATCAATGAATTAGATTTCATCAAAAACAATTTCTTCCTTTGATTTCTAAGGTAAATTCTTCAAAACTCTTCTTTAATGTATGATTTTAATTAATCTAATCATGTAATTAGTCAATATATGATGGATATAGGGTTAGGTTAAACATAAATTCTGTATTTTAATGATATAAATATGTTTAGATTAATTAGGGTTAATAATTATACATGATGTGGATAATTAATTAGACTAGTTGTGTTAAATTCATTTTTAAAAACTGGGCAGAATTTTGGTCCATTGTTTTAATCATATCTTGAGTTCTACAAACTTTTAATTTTCGAATATTATGTCCCTGAAAAGGTAATTGAATTTTATTTCAAATTCAAGAAACTAGAATTGAATTAGAGGTTGGGAAGTGGGTCAAAAACAAGTTACAACACTCGAAGGTCAAAACAGTTTTGAAATCAGTCAGGTTTTAATTTAATGTTTTAAGGTGGTTAGGGTACTTAGGAGTACAGTTGGACTTTAAAACGAACATGAGAGTTATTTTATATGTTATATAAGATATTTGAAAGAGTTCTAATCAATTGGGATAGTGGAAGACCCTCTGATCATAACAAACTTTTCATATGTTCAAAATCGGTAAAATCTGGATAGTCGAAAGTATAAGTTGTATATCGGGGACTTAAAATTAGCTTTATGTTGGGGAAAGGGATGAGATTTTAGTTAACACATATAAGTTTGTGGGGTTTTCATTGAAAGGAATGTGGGTTAGTTTTGGTGGGTGTTTGGCTCATAATACGGACTATGAAAATGGGGACTATTTTGGGTAAAATGTTAACGGGACGGGTTATGAACTTAACTAAGTTAAGGGCTTATAGAGGAGAGTAATGGGATGCTTATAGCACATAAATGAGTTTAAGTTGTAGGAGAATTTTATATATCCATCATAGATTGATGATCCATTTTGGTATGTGGTTCATCTCTTGATTGTATATGTTTGTGTGTTTAGATTTTCGCTAGAGCGCAGATATTTGGAGAAGCTTGAATCAGGTGAGTTTCATAGTCCCATATCTTTTAATTAATTTGACTTCTAGATAGGATGGAAGAGACACTCGTTATGGTTTTGTAAATTATTGTTGTGAATGTTTTATGACTGCTGATGGACTTGTGTGTACTTATGTGATTAACTACTAATTGATTCATGATTGTTTTGTGATTTGACTTGGTACCAAGGGGATGTTGACAAGGCGGGGCCTTGGGATTGGTTCATAGGTTTATGGGCGCCTATGAGACCATGGTGTTTGGAAAGGCTTGGAGTCTTTTAATTGGTTTGTATGATTAATATTGAATTATCAGTTGTTAATGTACATTTGTAACACATTGTCCATATATTTTTATTGTTGGTGGTTATTCACAGCTTATATTATAACTGATTTGAGGTTGGAGTCTAAACCTATGACTCTCACCAACATTATGTTGACGTGTTTTAGTGTCTCTTTCAGGTGAGAATGTGGTTAAGCATGAGAATAGGTGTGGCTAGCTTTGGAGGCTTAGGATTGCATTTGGAGGAATCCCCTTTCCTCTTAGTCTTTATTTGATATTTAAATAAGTGATATTTTGTTGACACCTATATGTTTTCTTTGTTTATGTTAATTGTTTGTCTCAGGTAAGTGGTAGGACTGTTACCTACTTACCTAGACTCCTGAATTTTTGAGATATTGTCATGACATTGGTGTCACCAATTTATGACATTTCTTATTTCATTTAGTTATCTTTATAGACACGCCATGTTGTGATGATATCCATACGTCGCTCCCCATATTCTGCCATGGTGGGGCGCGAAAGAATGGTATCAGAGACAATAGTTATAGAGAATTAGGTTGCCTAGTCTTGTAGGCTAGTCTATAGCTTAAGGGTCCTCTCATATAGGTGTCGTAGGAGTATGTGTGCATTTGATATTAATTGAAGTTTTTCTTGATGTTATTGGTTTTTACTTGCGATGTGCGTTAAGTTTTGACTAGTATGGGTTGAACCATAGTAGTTCATACTTAGCCACATGTTATTTTCTTTTAAGGTTGTGACTAGTGCGGGTTGAACCATAATCGTCCACGCTAGTCATTGTTGTATTTTGCTTAAATTGTACATTATAGTACATAATTTGGTACATGGTAGTTTCTATCTTTTGTTGAGTTATTTTATGTACCTGAGGTATAGTATTTTTCTTTTGATGTTTAAGTCATGTTCCTTAAGAAACATGTGGTGGTTCGAGTTACTAGGAGTACGTGGATAGGAAGGATTTTAAGCTGTTTCCATTCTGATGGGCGACATGACTTATAATTGATTATGTTTTCGTTTTGGATTTTGTCATTGCTGTTTTAGCTAGACCATAGATTTCTGTATTCTAGGAGTTTGACTATGTTATTTTAATAGTTGGAGTTTTTGACCTTATTGTTTATGTGGTTATGTGCTTAGGTGAGTTGATGGATGTATGTGTTATGTGTTGTATTGATTCTTATAAGTGTCATCATAGGAGGGAGTGCATTGCGGAAAGGGTAATTGTATAAGTATGGTGGCCAACATAGTTATACAAGTACCACAACTTCAATGGATTCCTAATTATGATTGTATGAAAGAGGATTAATACGTGCTTGTAGAGTAGATGTTGGACGGATTTGATTATATGTATCCTAATTTGCCTATATATGTATGATCCCCTATTATTATCGATTATATCCTTAGGAGGGTGGCCAGCTCTCTTCTTTTTAGATATTTAACCTCCGTTGTAGCGTATTCTTCGAGTTTCCTATTTCACGTGTCCGTTTTAAAATGGTGTTTTTGGTTTTAAATCTAGTGAAATAACGTGGGATTTCTTTTGGGATAATGAAATCTTTTGTGTTGAGTCTTACATTCCTTTTGGTCGGTATATATTGAAAAGACTTAGAAATCTACTATAAAGTTGGATAGTTGGTTGTATTCGGTAAAATAAGGGTAAGATGTTGGAGTCGTGTTTGAAACAAGGTGTAACATAAGAATTTAAATCAACACTTATTTATTTCAAAATTATAAAAGACTCTATAAAATAAAGCGAAATAAAATTTCTTTATACTTAAAAACTTTATATGGTCTCATAAGGCATGCTAGTCATAATATTCATACTTTCTTACGTGCATTCTACTGGGACATGGCATTCTGCAATAATGAACTTAACTAATCATGGAAAGTCTGGGATCCTAATAAAAATTAACATAGTTCTAATCAATTTTGAATGAATCATGATAAAGGGTTTAACCGATTTACGTCATTTATAATTATTTTTACAAGGTTATATTGAGTTCATGAAAATTTCACATACAATTATTTTTTTATTTACTTAAAAGGATTACATTAATCACTAAGATGATTCTTTAGTTTTTAAAACAACTAGTATAAAATTGTTTTGGTCTTAACTTATTCTTTTTTTAAAAGTTTTTTGGGTGATTCAAAAGCCTAAAATTATGTACTCGGAACGTACTTTTCAAATATGCGGGATGTATAGTCATGGGAGGTCAGTAGCTTGGTCGAAATTTTTGTACAAGTGTCAGGTTCAAGGTTAAGTTTTGAATAGTAGTTTTAAACTTATGATTTGGGATGTTCAGGGTACCTAGTCTTTGAGTTGAGTCTTGAGATCATCTAGAGGGTTGTTTGTATATTTTTTAAGTCACATAGATGTGGGGAGGTAAAGAAAAATATTCTTTTGGGAAAAGTCGATTTTGCGCACGATTTAAATTATATGTCGCGGGACGTAAGATGTTTTGGTTGCCATTAATTGTTCCTTGGATCATTTTTCCTTGTCATGAGTCATTTGAATTGGTACATGTTTCGGGTTGAGTTTTCGTGGTTTTGGTCTGTTTTAACTCGTGCACGTGAAATGTCATTAGTTATCCGTGGTTTTGATTCGTTAATCATATCTGGTGGATTCAAGATGTAGTTTTGGTTTCGTATTGATTGGGAGCGTTGAGGTAGTCATATGGAAGACTTGGTCGCGCCTACACGATTATGTAGGTGGCCATGAGAGAATGGTTGGAATGCCCTTAGTGGGGAGGAAAGAGTTAGAAGTTCATAGACGAACTAATGTGGACATGTGGTCTCTTAGGAGTGCCAAGGGAGATGAATAGAGATTTATATAAAGTATGGATATTGGCACAAGTAACGCATCATAGAGAATGTTGGAAGGGGATGTGATATTTCAAAGGTACTTGTGATATTCGTTAGGTATGTAAAATTTTCCAAAAACTTCTTAAGATTTAGTAGGTTTACCTATTATCTTGAAGTAGAACCATGAACAGAGCCAGTAGAAGGAGAAAGATGAGTTGTAGTTAGTGCCTTTCCAAGGCAATTGTTGATGGAATGATTTTAAAGACATGAGTTGTTCGAAATTTCAAGGAATGCAAGATAAAGGTTGAGTTGCCTGGTAGTAAATGTGATGTGAAAGCGATTGGATGGGTTGATAAGAAGTAGTATCGATCTTTTAGAATGTGTGTAGAATTTCGCGCGTTGAAAGAGGTAGAAATTTGTTTGTGTTGCTGCCAAGAGAGGATGCAGGGATGATGTTAAGAATGTTGAATGGACGCTTTAGGTTTACGGTTATGCATTTGGCTTCACCAAAGCACTAGCGGTTTTCATGGAGTCAATGAATCGTGTGCATGACCGTATATAAACAAGTTGTCATCGGGAGTATCGATGACATCTTGATCTACTCAAAGTCTAAGAAAGAGAGTGAGGCGAATTATGTGTTGGTTTTGGAGTGGTTTAGAAAAAGGAATTATACGTGAGATTTTCAAGTTTGAGTTTTAGTATTAAGTTTACCATGATGAGTAGTTAGAGATGATGGCATGTCATGGAACCAGCAAAGGACGAAGTGAGGAAGGACGAGGAAGCATTTTGGGGGCTAAAGAGGTGGAATGGATAATGAGTAGATCATGGCATTATCGGAAAGAATGGATGAATTCCCGAAGCATGACGATACGTGGAGCAAGGATTTGGATGCGTACGAGGACGAAAAAGAAAGGCGATTGCTTATACGTTGCAGGAACTGGAGATTTAGAAGAACTAGATAAGACTTGGTTAGAAGAGTTGGATTGTTAGATGTGCCTAGAATTCAATAGGCATTTGGTGTACGAGACGTAGAGAATGGTCTATACGGATCATGAACGTCTCCAACACATATCCAGTCCTCTTGATTGAACATTTGGCAAAGGTGATGGATGGAGTTGAGTGATAAAGGAAAATTGCAAGGCCAAGTACCATCTGGGAAAGGCAAGCATAGTTAATGAGACATGGAATAAGAGGGAGGAAGTGATCCTGAGAAACAATTTAGCTATATGGATGACGTGTTAGGAGGGTTTGGATGAAGGATGTAAGCTGCACGAGTAGTTGTCTAAAGCAGAGAACGCGACAACATTTATGTAGCGTGGCTTGAACAATCATATGGAGAAAAGGGACATAGGCTATACTTCCTACATAGATAGGAGTAGCATAGAAAGGGCGGTGTAAGGACGAAGATGTTAGAGGGGATACATAATGAGGTAGAGTAATAAGTACGATGAGAGTTGGGTGATAGTCGATAGACTGAATAATTCATCCCATATTCTAAGAGGAATGAGAAGTCAAGTAGTTGAGAAGTTGGAAGGATTGCGTACGGATGTGATGGAATAGGAGTTTCTGCATAATAATTAGCCTAAGAAGTATGGAATGCTTTATGAAGGATTATGGCAAGGGAATAAATGATGAGAAGTAAGCATAGTATACCGTTGATAGACTAATGGTTGGTATGAGCATACCATAAGGATAATGGAGGAAGACGCCTAGAGCATTGGCGTGTGGTTTGCAGATTGTTGGGGAATGCATTTTATTTAGTAAGAATTCTTCTACAGAGAGAGTCACTAGTGAGTGGGGCCTATTCCTCACTGATGAGAATGTAGGGAATAAAACAAGATCGCCTAAATTATTGGCTGAAGATGAGATAGAAGATGGGATGGAAATTAAGGTTATGGAGAGACAAGCGAGAAGTAGTATGGAGGAAGAATGACTTGAGGGAGAAAGAGGTTGTCAAGATAGTGGGGGTGATATTGAAGGGAAAACCGTTAGAGAAAGAGGTTAGTAGTCACGAACAATGAAACGTCCACCTAGAGAAAGGTGTAGCACCTGTTAGTATGAAGTATGGTTAGTTACTTGGTGCCGAGCATGGGAAAGCAATGATGAGGTGGTGGTTATGACATGTTTCATGTGAATGTTATGGGAAGCTTTTGGTTATGCAATCATGCATATACCATTAGATGTGATTAACGTTGGGAGAACTTCTGAAAGATGGAAAATCCATATAGGATAGAAGCCGTTAGGTCCGGTGATAGGAATTGTAGTAGAAATTGCTGGAGTTAATTCATAGGAGACGAGGTGGCTCACCGTTATAGTGGGATGAAGTTAGAAGCGGCCAACATATTGTACCGGAGGTGGATTGGAAAACTATGGAGGTGGTGGCAGTGTTTAAGTAGAGGTTGAAAATGGCAAAGAACAGACAAGAGAGCTGTGCGGACGAGAGGCATAAGCCGTTGGGATTTAAGATTGGAGGTAAGGTTATGCTAGGGGTTTCACCATGGAAAGGAGTAATGTGGTTTGGGAAGAAAGGGAAGATAACACCTAGAATCATGGGTCCGTTCGAAATCCTTGAAAGGATTGGACCAGTGGCTTATAGGTTGAGGAATTACTGGGAGAATTGAGTAGTGTGCATGATGTATTTCATGTATCAAGCTTGAGGAATTGCTTAGCAAGAACCGACTTGCAAGTACTGTTAGATGATATTAGTATCCATACGATTCTTCGTTTCATCGAAGAACCGGTAGAGATTTTACGTCGTGAAGCTAAGACTTTGGAAAAAAGGGTAATATACCGTAGTTATGGTTAGATGGAATTTGGAACGTGGGCTAGAGTCAACGTGGTAATGGGAAGGATTTATGAGGAACAAGTATCCTTAGATATTTGCTAATGATGATCCTAAGGAGTAAATCTCGGGACGAGATTTCTATTAGGAGGGAGTGATGTGACAAACCCGGTTTTAGAGGTTCGTCACTTAGTCTTATTTTTGGGGTATGTTTGCCTCAAAATATTGAGTCAAACAAGAATGTTCAGTCATAGGTTTCTATTGTAATATTTATTAGAACGTTGTAATAAGTAGTTATTTAGTCGTGGTTCACGGGCTTGGATTTAAACTAATTAAAGTCCAAAAGACAAGCCCGGCCCAATATATAGTCCATTAAAGCCCGCATGTGGGTGGACTATATATACTACCCTCCTAGCATGTTAGGAGGGTGGATGGTCATTTGTAACAACTTCTTTTCTTAATCTAATCTCACCAAGTTAATCATCTCCTCTCTACTTTCTCTTACTACTTTCTCTCTCTAGGAATTCATCTCTTCTTCATCTATTTTCTTTCTTTATTCATTGCTTAATCATCACATATAAAGGGACAACATTTGGTATCAATCGCCATGGGGTAGATTTGTGATTCATTGTTGTTATTATATTTGATTCGAATGATTTAATCCATAAATCATCTCGGATTTAAATTTTTTTGTGTTTTTTGTGCTCTACTTCTTCATCTACATCTTCTACATAGTTGTAGTAGTGATTTGGTATATTTACTTTGGCTAAAAACACAAAATTTTTGGGTTTTTTGATCATTTTTTGGCTTAAAATCACGTATTGGTTGAGTTTTGTCCGAGAAAAGGGGGATATATTCCGATCAGTTATTCCGATCTGTGCAATCGGAAAAGGGTTTTAACATTCCGATCAGTATTCCGATTTGACTTTCCGATCAAGGATTATTCAACAACATTCCGACCAGCTCTTTCCGATCAACATTCCGATTGGACTTTGAATATTCCGACTGGACTTCAAAATATTCCGATTTGCATTCCGATTAGGTTATTCCGATTGGTTATTCCGATTAGATCATTCCGACAAGGATTCCGATTAGTACATTCCGATAACATTCTGATTGGTGCATTCCGATTAGGGGACATTCCGGTGATGTGTTTTGCTAAATTTTATGTGAGTATTTTTTAGACTTAGCCACCATCTAGACTAGTTTCGGAATATCGTTTACACGAAGATCAAAAAAAAAAAAAAAAAAAAAAAAAAAAAGAGTTAAAATTTTTCCGTCAAGTAAATTCAAATTTTTTCCATACTAGTTTTAGGACATTTCTACCTCAATTTCAAAATTTGGCGATACAAAATTTTTTGGTCGACCGTTTTTGTGGACTGGAGAATTTATTGTCGGACTGGAGAAAAATTGCAATTTTCGGAATTTAAACCACAACAACAATCACAACAAATCTACTTAAGATCCATATTCACTTCATCATTTCAGAGAATTTTGGGATGGATTCTACTGCAGAATATCGTGTGACGAACAACAACATCATGGTCGCGGGTAATAAAGAGAGACCACCAATGCTTGTGGCTGGTCGATATGCTCAATGGCAATCACGCTTTCTTTGCTATCTTGATACAAGACCTAATGGTGATGCCTTGAGACAATGTATTAACCATGGCCCATATGTCTTTTCTGAAATTGATGTTCCTTATACACCAGCCACAGACACATGTCCAGAAGTACCTGCAACAAAGAAAAAGGAAACTTTATCTGACCTTACACCCGAGAAACGTGCTTGGCATGATGCAGAAAAAGAAGCGATCTATATGATCCTAAGTGGAATTGGAGATGATATTTATTCCACAGTCGATGCATGTCCTACAGCACAAGAAATGTGGATGGCCATTGAACGCTTGCAACAAGGAGAGTCTCTCAACAAGCAAGATGTCAAAACAAACTTGTTTTGGAACTTTGGTAAGTTTACTGCATTGGATGGAGAATCAATTGAGTCCTATTATTCAAGATTTTACAAGATGATGAATGATATGACAAGAAACAACTTGGAAGTCTCCACCATGCAAGTCAATGTGCAATTTCTACAACAACTCCAACCAGAGTGGACACGTTTTGTCACTTTGGTGAAACAACAGAAGCAGTTAGACAAAGTAAACTATCACACTCTCTTTGATATCTTGAAACAATTTCAGCATGAAGCAAATGCGATTCGAGCTGAACGAGTTGCAAAGACGGCTAATCCACTTGCTTTATTAACTACCACTCAAAATGTCCAAGATCATCGATCTCGTGCTCCTAAGCCATACTCTAGCCCATCCTCCTCACCACGATATTCCACATCATCCAAGTCTTCATCATCCACAAGATCACGCGGCAAAGCACCAAGAGCAACTTCACCACCATCTGAGTCATCATCTGAAGAAGATAGTGATGAAGATCAAGCTCAGAAGAATCGTGAGATGAAACAACAAATTGCTTTCATTATGAAGACTTACCAGAAGATCTACAAACCCACCAACAACAATCCTCGAACATCATCTAACACAAAGAACCGATATGTTGCGAGTCCTCCAAGGTATGACACACGTCGACGTGGTGAAAGTCCTTCTAGGTATGATCGACATAATCCAACACATGTTGAGGGTTCTGCAAGGTATGATCGTCAAACTGCCAAGTATGATACTCAGAGGATTGCTGCTGCTATTGGGAATAGGGAAACTGTTGGAACTCAAGTGGTTCAACAAAGTGGGATTCAGTGTTATAATTGCCAAGGTTATGGGCATATGGCAAAGGAATGTAGGAAGCCGAAACGGGTTAGGGACTCTAGCTACCATAAGGAAAAGATGCTGTTATGCAAGAAGATGGAAGCAGGGGTCAAACTGTCAGCTGAGGAAGAAGCTATGCTTGATGAAACTGATGATGAAGCCTCCGACCAGGAATTAGAAGCACATTACTCGTACATGGCACATGTTGAAGAAGTTCTCAAAGTCACTGAAGATGACAATGGTCCTATCTTTGACACTGAGCCAATCGATAAGGTACACACTACTGATGAATATAATGTGTTTGGTGATATTCCTGAGCATAGTGATCTACCCAATGCCATTAATGACACGTGTATGATGGAAACGGTTGATAGTAATACCACACCCGATTCATCAGACATGTGCAATAATGAGTCTGAGGATGATCAACATGCAAATGAATATGATGAAGAGGAACGTATTGCGCTTGCTAATTTAATTGCTACTTTACAAAAAGATGTCACTGAAAATAAAAAGAGTCAAAAGCAATTAAAGAAGGCAAACGCTACGCTCACTCAAAGTTTTGAAGAATGCAAAGCTGCTCTTATCAAATCTACTGAGATGATTGAAAGCTATAGAGATGAGCTCCTTCAGAAAACCAAAGAGCTTGAGGGGTACAACGGAAGTGCGTTAAAAAGTCAAAAGGACGATTTTGAAAACAAATATAATACCACTCTTGAGTTATTAGCTAAAGAGAAGCGTCAATATAATGTTTTCTTAATGGATGAACGTCAAAAAACGTACCTTGCCAATACCAAAGTTAATGAACTTGAACAAAAGCTCTCTATGACCACTACTGATTCTGCTAAAATTCTAGAGGATAAGAAACAAGAGGTAGATGCGTTAAAACAAGACTTCAAAAGTAGATATGATAAAGAAACCGAAAAAGTTACGAAACTAGAAGCACAAGTCGACTTTTTGAAGAACGTTGTTTATAAAACGCATGATTCTATTCAATCCGTAAGAATGCTAGCACCTCCATCGATGTTTAAGGGTCAAGCTAGCTTTGCAAGTCCTGAGTACCTTGCCAAAGCTCAAGCTGCGAACCCGCATCTTTATCTTGATGAGACTGAAAGGACAGATCTTGATTGCATGCCTCTAAGTGCCAATAGTGAAGAGACTGCCCTTTGGGATGCTGATAGTCAACCATCAGTTAATAAGGAGTTTGTGAAACCATATAATTATGCTTATGAAAATAGTCTTTATGGTCTGTTCCACAATCAAACTCAGCAATCTCGTGAGGAAGTATTTTTAGAATGCAGGCAAAAGAGAATTCAATGGAAGAAAGCATTTGCCACTAAGAAAACAAACGTTTCTAAGTTCATCAACTACTTGCCCCTAGATGCTTCTAAAAGCAAGAGTAGGCAGATATTTGGGTTTCTTACTCATTACATAGATAATATTAAGTCCATTGTTGATAATGATTGGAAACAACGACAAAATGACGAGTGGAAGAAACCAATTCCTCAAGACATAACTGTGCTTGTCAAACAAATCTTAATACCGAACGTGGCAACACTAAAAGAAAATGTTCTTAAATTCGACAGCTTAATTCGGTCTGAAATGTTTGATGATTTACAATATGTTAAGTCTCTTGAGAAAGCAATTGATGATCTTCAAATGGACAAGTCCGTTTTCTCTGATGAATATGATTTACTCTTGCAAGAATGCGTTTCTAAAGATATTATGTGTGCTTATTTTACATCTTGTGGTGATATTGATGAATATTCTGAAGTTGCATGCCAATATCTTGATAAGATCAAAGAATGTGAACGTCTTGAAATTGAGCTTTCGAAACGGAAAGAAAATGTCGACAAAAAGGCTTTTGAGTTACTTCAACACAAAACTGATTTCCTTCAAAAACATTGTCATTCACTTGAACTTGCTTTGCAAAAAGACGTTGGTCATTTTTCACATGATAATAAATTGCAAGAAAAACTTTCCCAAACATTTCGAGAAATGAATGAACAGAATTTGGAAATTAAAGAGTTGAAAGCTCAATTACAAGACAGGGACAGAGCAATAGCAGAGTTGCAGAAACTCATTGCTAAAATGGGTGGAAAAATTGTGGAACCTAGCATTAAGAAAAATGTTGTTAGACAACCCAATGCCTCTAAAGAGAATAGATCCTCTATCTTGGGAAAACCATCTGCTTTATCTAATTCCTCGTTTGCAAAACCTGTGTTTGCCCCCAAGATGGATGGAAAGGAAAGGTTACCACAAGCTCAACCCATAAGGAATCATGTAGCACCAAGCGTTAAGCACAATAATGTGATTAAACCAGGGATGTATAGAATGCCCACTAAGCCCACAAACCAAGATACTCACTCGCCTCAGACTTCTAGAAACACTAATATTCGTGTGTCTTCTACTACAGGAATAGTCTCCACTACTAGTGTTAGCCGGCCTCAGCTTAAGAGCACTCAAGAGAATGATAAGGTCTGGAAACACAAGAATCAAGGGAAGATGAAGCAAGTAGAAGAACACCCTAGGAATTTGAATGTTTTTAAGAATAAAAAGTCTGTTATCGCATGTAATGACGATCTGAATGTTGTGAATGATTTGAATGCTATGAATGTGAAATTTGTTTGTGTCAAATGTGGCAAGTGTGCTAATGCTAATCATTATATGTGTGCTATAAATAAAGTCAAAGGCGTAGATACTAGAACTAAGAAGCAAGTTGCAATGCCTATTAGAGCTAGTAAACCCAAATGCAAAGTGAACCATTCTGGTGCAACCCCCACTAAGAAAAGTAATGCATCAGACTCCACCACTAAGAATCCTAGAAGCAAAATTAAGGAATTATATGAGTCTGCCAGTAAGTCTTGGAAATGGTGGTTTGCTAATCAATGCCCTCCCGGATATAAATGGATGCCTAAAGTTAGGACAGAAAATGTGAAAACGAGTGTTAGTTTGCCTTTAAATGTTGATAAGGACACTAATGATTCTACTATCACAACTACTGTGGTATCCAATTTAGCAAATGCTTCATCGTGTTCTAACTCTTCTGCAGGTGATACAAATAATTCTCTTCATAATGGACTCCGGATGCACGAAGCACATGACGGGGAATCTCAAGCTTCTAATTAACTTCGTGGAGAAGTTCCTAGGTACGGTCCGATTCGGAAATGATCAATTTGCACCGATCCTAGGATATGGAGATTTGGTTCAGGGGAATATCACGATTAAAAGGGTATACTACGTCGAAGGGCTCAATCACAATCTTTTCTCGGTTGGTCAATTCTGTGATGCGGATTTGGAAGTTGCTTTCAGAAAGAAGACATGTTTTGTTCGTGATTATGATGGGAATGACTTACTTACCGGTACACGGGGTACTGATCTTTACACAATTTCACTTCAAGACACAACTTCATCAACTCCAATTTGCTTCATGGCTAAAGCTTCAACGACTCAGGCATGGTTATGGCATCAACGTCTTTCTCATCTCAACTTTGATACCATTAACTTGCTTTCCAAGAAAGATATTGTGAGAGACCTTCCAAGCTTGAAATTCATCAAAGATCATCTTTGTTCTTCTTGTGAACTTTGTAAAGCTAAACGAAGTAGCTTCAAAACAAAGACAACACCAAGCTCTAAAGGACAGTTAGATCTTCTTCACATGGATCTGTGTGGTCCAATGCGTGTTCAGAGTATCAATGGAAAGAAATATATTCTGGTAATTGTCGATGATTACTCAAGGTACACATGGACTCACTTCTTGAGGTCCAAGGATGAAACACCCGACGTTCTCATCAGCTTCCTAAAATTGATACAACGTGGTCTTCAAGCTCAAGTTAAAGTGGTTCGTACTGACAGAGGTACAGAATTTTTGAATTCTAATCTGAGAAAGTATTTTGAAGCCGAAGGGATTGAACATGAAACATCTATTGCTCGAACACCTGAACAAAACGGCGTTGTTGAAAGACGAAACCGTACTTTGGTTGAAGCTGCTCGAACATTATTATCCGCTTCAAAACTTCCACTATACTTTTGGGCCGAAGCCGTGTCAACCGCATGCTACACACAAAACCGCTCCTTAATTATCCCAAGACACGAAAAGACACCATATCACATAATTCATGATCGAAAACCTTCACGGAAACACCTTCATGTTTTTGGATGTACTTGTTACATTATACGAGATGGTGAAAGATTGGATAAGATGAAAGAAAAAGGTGATGCATGTATTCTTGTGGGATATGCAACTCAGTCTAAGGGATATAGAGTGTTCAACAAAAGAACAAAATTGATTGTCGAGACAATTCACATCCGTTTTGATGAATCTCAAGAAATGGCACTTGAACAAAACATTTTAAGTCCCAATCCACAACGACAAACGACTTCCGTTCACAACCGCACGGAACTCGAAACTCAAGACCACAACAATGAACCGTCAAGTTCAACGCTGGTTCCAGAGAATGTTCCTAGAGCTGATATGACAGTCGACACGACCATTGAAGAGTTGGAAATGTTATATGGACCAATGTATGATGAATATTTTACGGGGGAGAAACAAGTTGTATCGAAGTCTTCCGCTGTCACTCATGATAAGAATGATGAAACCGATCATCGTCAACAACAAGATACAACTTCATCTACTTCAACACGGGTTGCTGTAGATTCACCTCCTCAGAATATCACTTCAACAATCGATCCTACAACATCCACAACTACTGTCATTGCTCCAGAGATCACAAATCAAGCAAACAATGCATTATCTGACGAAGACGAATTTATCAACCCATTCGGTACACCGGTACACGAAACTGGAGAGTCTTCTACTCGCCATGTTGATCCGTCAAATATGCATACGTTCTACCAACGACATCCTTCAACACATCATTGGACCCGAGATCATCCTATGGTTCATGTCATTGGAAACCCTTCACAGCCCGTTCGCATAAGACGACAGCTTAACACCGATGCTGATGTTTGTATGTTCGCACTCGCCGTGAGTTCAGCTGAACCGAAAAACATCAAAGAAGCATTAGCTGATCATGCTTGGATTGAATCGATGACGGATGAACTTCAACAATTTGAAAGACTTAAAGTCTGGGAACTTGTTGACAGACCATACGATGTAACACCATTAAATCTTCGATGGATCTGGAAAAACAAGATGGATGAGGAGAACACGATCATCAAGAATAAATCTAGGCTAGTGGCTAAAGGGTATGGACAGAAAGAGGGTATTGATTTTGAAGAATCATTTGCACCAGTAGCTCGTATGGAAGCGGTCAGGATTTTTCTTGCTTATGCGGCACATAAGGGATTCATTGTCTATCAAATGGACGTAAAGACGGCGTTTCTTAACGGTCCTTTGAAGGAAGAAGTCTATGTCACGCATCCAGAAGGTTTCGTCAATCCTCATTATCCTGACAAGGTGTATCGTCTCCACAAAGCACTTTATGGACTCAAGCAAGCTCCAAGGGCGTGGTACGACGAACTCTCGAAATTTCTGGTCTCCAAAGGTTTCTCAAAAGGTTCCATTGATCTAACTTTGTTCACTTATAAATATGGGGATGACATTCTGCTTGTGCAAATTTATGTTGATGACATTATTTTCGGGTCTACAAACCCAAAACTTTCAAAATGGTTTGAAAAAGTAATGCACAGCAGATTTGAAATGTCTATGATGGGCGAACTAAAATTCTTTCTAGGAATTCAAGTTCACCAATCCCCAAGTGGTATCTTTATTAACCAAGCTAAGTATTATCAAGAGGTAATCAAAAAGCATGGTATGACATCATGTGACCCCGTTGGGACACCATTATCAACCACATCCCTAGATGCTGATTTGGAGGGATTACCCATAGATCAAACGAGATATCGTTCCATGATCGGGTCCCTCATGTACTTGACATCAAGCAGACCTGATATTCATCATGCTACATGCTATTGTGCAAGATATCAAGCACGACCCACTGAAAAGCACCTCAAGGAGGTTAAACGGATCTTTCGGTACCTTAAGAATACCATTCACATGGGACTCTGGTATCCGAGGGAAACCGGTTTCTTTCTAACGGCCTATTCAGATTCTGATCATGCAGGGTGTATTGATACACGTAAAAGTACTTCGGGTGGTGCACAATTTCTAGGTCAAGACAAGCTTGTGGGATGGTCTTCCAAGAAGCAGGATTGCACGTCACATTCATCAGCCGAAGCGGAGTATGTGTCTCTATCTGCGTGTTGTGCTCAAGTTCTTTGGATGAGAACACAACTCACGGATTATGGCTTCCATTTTGATAAAGTACCTATGTACTGTGACTCAAAGTCGGCCATAGCCATCTCCTGCAATCCGGTTCAGCATTCCTGCACGAAGCACATTGATGTCAGATATCACTTCATTAAGGAACAAGTTGAAAGAGGTATTGTTGAATTATACTTTGTTGGAACTGATTACCAATTAGCTGACTTGTTTACAAAAGCTCTTTCGAAAGAGAGGTTTGCGTATCTAGTTAGGCAAATTGGTATAAGATGTTTGACTCCAGCAGAACTGGAGGTTCTGGCAAAGAAGCCTGCTTGATTCATCTATCAAACATCTATCTGTAAATATTAATGAAAAAGAAAAATACAAAATAAAAAAAAAATCTTTGAAAATCCAAAAATATTCTTCTCGACATGTCTTTCAGTATCGATAATATGGACGTACCTAGAAATGTCGCTCAACAACGACACGGGTGTGTACATAAAGCTCGAATGAAAGTTGTAAATATTTTTCAAAACATGTCATTTCTATCTTTTCAAACGGAAATTGTCTATTTTGGACAATATTTCCAACAACGGGTAGAGCAATCTATCACGGGTTGAGCTTGTCACAAAACATTCAACGTTTTGAGCTCAACACAATGGCTTGTAATCACTTTCAGATTGCAACCCGGATCTAAATTCACGGGGGAGTGTACGCTTTTGTACTCTTACCCTTAGCAAAAGAAGTTAAATATTCTTACACTTGAGTGGATTCGTCAAGACATTCAAAGTCTATGAACTCAAGTTTATGCTTAAGAAAAACCTTTTCGACAAAAAGAATTGATTTTTCAAAAAGCGTTGAACACAATTTTTTCAAGAATTTCTCAATGATATTCAAAATCTTTCAAAAATTGTGTGTTCAACGACTCCTATCCTCAAAAAGTTTAATGTGGATCAAATCCTCTAAATGACAATTCCATTGGATCAATTTTTGAGGGGGAGCGTTCCAAAATTCATGCTAAGTTTGACACATTTTTCTCCCGAAGATTTTCAAGACTATTTTTCAAAATATATATTTTAATCACATTTGGTATCTCTAATATCAAAAGATTTTATATATTAGAGATAGGGGGAGAAAATGTGATTAAAATGTGATCTATAAGACTCAAGCACATTAACTCTTACCCACATGGGCAAAATGTTTACTTAAATTCTTTCGCATTTAAATGCACATGTGAAGGGGGAGTTTTTCTGAAACGACAAAACTAGCAAGGTGTTAAATGTTTTTCAAACACTTTTTTAGAATTTAAAGTGGTTTTCATGGTTACGATCAAATACCCACAACATCTTTAATTCACGACGTTATTGGTGTAAAAAGGGTGGATAGTTTTAAGTCCTATGATCCAACTAGAACCGGAGGGATCTTCCCAGGGACAATCCAATAGATTATTAGAAGTCCTTAGGAAAGATGGAGTAGAATGTGAACGTAGCTGAATGCCGACTTAGTACTGATGATAGCACTGGAACAATCACAACAAGGTGCTATTAATGATGTCTTGGTAAGCATTGAAGGGGTTGAAGAATGAAAAAGAAATGTAAGGATAAAGGGTCTAAAGAAAGAAGCCCTCCATACAACTTAGGCAGAAACCGGGTCAACTCATCATGAAGACAAACTCATCATGGACCCAGTGATGTGAAGCACAACCCTTTCCTAGCTACTCAAACTTCTCTTAAAAGAAGTTTGTTTTATTGTCACGGAGATCAACACGACTTCTATTGACTTTCTCACTCCGAGATTGTTGATATTGAATAGGTGGCATCTGCTCCAGCCTCCGACCACAAAAAGTGCACAAATCGAGTCTAGAGCCAAGAGATCAATCAAATCTCGTTAGGACACACGGATGAAGATCAAGAGAGTCCTACGCTATATCCTTGTGATATTGCTAGAACAAGCAGAGTGATACTACTTAGTATTCACGATGATGAGTGGAAATCCTTCCAGTGTTAACATCAAACAGCACTGCGGTAGGTCATATGCAAGATTCTTTATGAATTGAACATATGTAAAACTGAAAAGCAACAGTGATTTGATTCTGAATTGATTCAAACTCGTTTCAGGTTTCTACGCAATATCTTTATGGTCTTGCCAGAACATTCAGAGTGATATTTATTAATATTCACAGTGACGAATGGAAATCCTTCTAGCGTCAACATCAAACAGCGCTACGGTAGGTGACTTGTGAGATTCTTATGAAACAAACTTGTGTCAACTGGAAAGCAAAAATGGTAAGATTCTTAATGAGTCAAACTTGTCCCAGGAATTTGAATTGACGACTTTAATCAAGCGGATATTTATCCAATTGATTCACTCTTTATGTTCGCAGTCTTGCTTTGAGACGGTCGAGTAAAGAGAACGGCTAGTACAGCCGCGAAACCCTGTCAAGGAGATTCTTAATTGAATCTACCTGATCACAGGTACGATATTTAATATCGTATAACGGTCTTCACCGATCGGAGGTAAAACGCTACCGATTTAGGACGAATGTCAAAGCCATTCTGTCCGTGTCTATGTTTTGTCTCGAGAAGGTGGCGTCACGGTGTACTCAGCAAAGTCAAAGATTCACAACCACATATTCATGCCAAAGACTTATCCAACAATTGATAGTGTGAGCATGTGGATAAAGACACAAGATCGCAAGATGGCAATGACAAGTCAAGGATGATTTGAAGATCTCAAGACTTAAAGACAAAGTCGAAAGACAACGACAGAGGCTCAAAGATCACAGCATGAAGGAACAAAACTACTGTTACACGTTCAAGACTCATTTATGACGAAATTCATAAAACTCCATTGGAATCCAAAATATCAAAGAGGAATGACCTCACATTGGGGGAGATTGTTAGCCTCAAAATATTGAGTCAAACAAGAATGTTCGGTCATAGGTTTCTATTGTAATATTTATTAGAACGTTGTAATAAGTAGTTATTTAGTCGTGGTTCACGGGCTTGGATTTAAACTAATTAAAGTCCAAAAGACAAGCCCGGCCCAATATATAGTCCATTAAAGCCCGCATGTGGGTGGACTATATATACTACCCTCCTAGCATGTTAGGAGGGTGGATGGTCATTTGTAACAACTTCTTTTCTTAATCTAATCTCACCAAGTTAATCATCTCCTCTCTACTTTCTCTTACTACTTTCTCTCTCTAGGAATTCATCTCTTCTTCATCTATTTTCTTTCTTTATTCATTGCTTAATCATCACATATAAAGGGACAACAGGGTATTTTGTGTGACTATGTGTTTTATGTGATTTATGTGTTTATATGTGTGATTTTGGGGATGAGAATGGATGAAATGAGGTACATGATTTGTAAATCATGGTACGGGATGGAAATAAAATGAAATGAAATGAGTTCAGAAATGAACTGGGGGAAAGTACGGATATCGTTTTTACAAGGTTTCGTGTACGTATCATATGTTGTATGTATGTATTAAGTACATATTTTATGGTTAGGATAAGTTTTAGAGATACTTTCCATAATTAGAAACTTTTGGAAATGATGGTTAGTTCGGAAATCACGTTGAAAGTCGAAAAAATCAACGTAAGGCTTTAGGGTTTTGGCCCGTAAGTAACCCGAATGTGAGGTTTAGTTTAAAAACTACAAAAGTTATAAAATAAGGTTAAAAAGCAGATCCTTAGGTGCTTTGGGCTTGGTCTGGGCAGCCAAAAGAAAAGGAAAGAAGAAAATAACCAAAAAGCCCAAAAACAAGCCCAATGGACTTGTAATTAGTTTAGGGGCCTTTAGGATTACATTAAACACATACCATAACAAAAAACATCAGATTTTTACTCACCATGATCACTCCTAGTCGAATTCCATCAATGGTGGAATTAGGTTTCATCAAAACAATTTTTTCCTTTGATATCTAAGGTAAAATCTTCAAAACTCTTCGTTAATGTATGATTTTAATTAATCTAATCATGTAATTAATCAATATATAATGGATCTAGGGTTAGGGTAAACATAAATTCTGTATTTTAATGTTATAAATATGTTTATATTAATTAGGGTTAATAATTATACATGATGTGGATAATTAATTAGACTAGTTGTGTTAAATTCGTTTTTAAAAACTGGACAGAATTTTGGTCCATTGTTTTGATCATATCTAGAGTTTTATAAAATTTTAATTTTTGAATCTTATGTCCCTAAAAAGGTAATTGAATTGGATTTCAAATTCAAGAAACTAGAATTGAATTGGAGGTTGGGAAGTGGGTCAAAAAGAGGTTACAACAGTCGGAGGTCAAAACAGTTTTGAAATCAGTCAGGTTTAATTTAATGTTTTAATGTGGTTAGGGTACTTAGGAGTAAAATTGGACTTTCAAACGAACATGAGAGTTATTTTATATGTTATATAAGGTATTTGAAAGAGGGCTAATCAATTGGGATAGTGGAAGACCTTCTGATCATTACTAACTTTTCATATGTTCAAAATCGGTAAAAATCTGGATAGGCGAAAGTATAAGTTGTATATCGGGGACTTAAAGTTAGCTTGATATTGGGGAAAGGGCTGAGATTTTAGTTAACACATATAAGTTTGTGGGGTTTTCATTGCAAGGAATGTGGATTAGTTTGGTGGGTTTTTGGCTCATAATACGGAGTATGAAATCGGGACTGTTTTGGGTAAAATGTTAACGGGACGGGTTATGAACTTAACTAAGTTAAGGGCTTATAGAGGGGTGTAATGGGATGCTTATGGCACATAAATGAGGTTAAGTTGTAGGATAATTTTAAATATCCATCATAGATTGATGATCCATTTTGGTATGTGTTTCATCTCTTGATTGTATATGTTTGTGTGTTTAGATTTTCGCTAGAGCGCGGATATTTGGAGAAGCTTGAATTAGGTGAGTTTCATATTCCCATATCTTTTAATGATTTTGACTTCCAGATGTGATGGAAGAGACACTCGTTATGGTTTTTTAAATTGTTGTTGTGAATGTTTTATGATTGGTGATGGACTTGTGTGTACTTATGTGATTAACTTCTAGTTGATTCATGGTTGTTTTGTGATTTGACTTGGTACCAAGGGGATGTTGACAAGGCGGGGCCTTGGGATTGGTTCATAGGTGTATGGGCGCCTATGGGACCAAGGTGTTTTGAAATGCTTAGAGCCTTGGAATTGGTTTGGTATGATTAATCTTGAATTGTTAGTTGTTAATGCACATTTGTAACACATTGTCCATATATTTTTATTGTTGGTGGTTATTCACAGCTTATATTATAACTGATTTGAGGTTGGAGTATAAACCTATGACTCTCACCAACATTATGTTGACGTGTTTTAGTGTCTCTTTCAGGTGAGAATGTGGTTAAGCATGAGAATAGGTGTGGCTAGCTTTAGAGGCTTAGGATTGCATTTGGAGGAATCCCCTCTTAGTCTTTATTTGATATTTGAATAAGTGATACTTTGTTGACACCTATATGTTTTCTTTGTTTATGTTAATTGTTTGTCTCGGGTAAGTGGTAGGACTGTTACCTACTTACCTAGACTCCTGCATTGTTGAGATATTGTCATGACATTTGTGTCACCATTTTATGACATTTCTTATTGCATTTAGTTATCTCTATAGACACGCCATGTTGTGATGATATCCATACGCCGCCCCTATATTCTGCCATGGTGGGGTGCAACAGAGCACTTTCGAGCAACGTGCAGGTGGCAAACTTGACTTTGTTCTCCTCTGCACAATCGTTGATGCAGAACACAATCTCCAACCTTTCAAAACACTGCATCAGCTCCACAACACCCTCTTTGCCCTTGTAGTATGAGGGCTTACACGTCAGAAAGTCAGGATAGGAGCAACCCCTGGTGGTCTGGTTATTTCTGTGGGTGTTGGAGTTTTGGCTATCGTCCATGTTCTTACTAGCATCCATCGCTGTTGCGATGCGCTGATCAATCATTTCCCTTAGTTGGGTGGTAGTGACGTTTTGGGTAGCGTCGACATTGTTGGGGTTCGTTCTAGTGATTGTCATTTGTCTATAGTCATACACAAAAATGAAATCATTAGTTTGGCGTTAGCACAGTTTTATATTTAAATACATGAAAAGAAGTTCATGCATAGAATTCACAACAAATTGGATAACCTGCTAAGAGTTCATAATATAATATATCACATAATATAACAAAAGATAATGAGTACATGTCATTTCAATGGTAGAACAACAATAACAAAATGCACAACCAATCCAAGACGGAGCACAACATGCCTGTCTGGGATAGTGGTACACATAATCTAAAGTACATCGTCTACAAATACCTATCTAAGATAGTATAGTACAAGGATAGGATACAAAGGATGAAAGGAAATAAAATACATGAGGTCCTATATCATGATAGCTGGGATGCAACCCAAAAGCTTATCATGATGTACAAAAGATCTAGTACATCTAGACAACTCATGCCTAACAGACTCCTTAGAGATGGCCGGTGCTACTGGTGGTGATGAGACAGCTGGTGCCTGCATAGCTTCCTGCATCGTAATCATGGCATCTCGGGTCTCCTTAAGGAGTCGGAGTGCCTTTGGAATCTGATCCCTGAAGGTGTCGTCGGCTCCTCTGAGATGGGCAGTCTCGATTGTCAAACCCTGGTGACGAACCTCCTGTAGATCATAGAATATCGAGAGTGTCTACTCCATGGAAATGAGAGCGGCATTGGTATCATATGGTTGACCCTCTAAGGTATAAATCCGCTGGCAGAGAAAATCGTTCGCCTCCATCAGCCACTGTAGGGAGTGGTAGGTCATAGACCATGCTCCCCGAGCAGTGTGTGCCTCGACACTGACAGTCCAAGACAGTAGGTCCTGACGCTCATGTAGAACAGTGCGTCCCGCCTATCCAACTGATTGCAGAGTATGGATATCTGCTATATCCTGAGCCTGGTGTGCGGCCAAAGCAACAATTTGGGTCTCGAAGGGGTCAACACGTCCCGCCCCGGAACCCTCACCGATCTCAAATGTAGAAACGGAAGGAGCCTCATACCTCCTCTTACGAGGTGGTAGAGACCCGGGTGCGTAGCCTAGAAGTGAGGAAGCTGGTGGTAGAGGTGGTACGACTGCAGTTGGCTGGTCCTGTTCCCCAGTAGGGGATACATGTGTAGCAGGTGGAGAGACAATGAGAGTATCGATGAGTGCGGCATCGCCAGTAGTGTTACTATCATCAGACTCGCTAGCCGATAACCAACCAGGTAAAACTGACGTTGGTGATACAACAACAGGAGATGCAGCAGGTGATGTCATGATGAATTTGAAAATAATATCATTTTTAATTTACGCAAGTATAATCTTACTCAAGTTAAGAGTTTTACAAATCAAAGTTGTAAATTATATGATAGTGCCGTTTAACATCGCAAGTTAAAGGTTACGTTAATACTTATAAGATTAATCAGCCGGATGTTAATAATCAATGCGCAGTTATCCACATAATAAATGTATGCTCTACACTTTACATGCTTAACTATTCTAGTCTTGAAAATCCCAAAAGGTTTTTAAGCAGTTATAGTCCAGTTTATATAAAAAAATTATTTTTATATTTATTTAATTTTTGGTCTGGTTCTCTATAACTATCGCTCTGATACCATTCAGTGACACCCCAAAATTGGTCAAATGCACCGGAAATAATATTTGGGTATCACGTAGGTGGATCAACAGCAGCTAGTATGTAGAGCAAGAGATAAAAGATTATCAATACAATTATTACATGAATTAAAGTGCAAATGTTATAAAAATTGTCTTAAACATTTATTCAACAGTTTGGATAATTTCCCCGTTTATAAAACCCCAGATGAGCTCTATAAATGCAGCCTATCATGATGCTTGACTCCATGCACATCAAATACCTGCTTCAGTTTCCTAAGAAAAACATGCTTACAGAGTCAACATAAAGGTTGGTGAATTCACAGGTTTAATAAATTAAGTTTAGACGATAAACATTCATTGAAGTAGTAATGCACATAACATCAATACTTAAAGGTAACTACATTTCCTATTGCCCGAAACTGACACTTGACACGTTAAGCCCACAACAAATGAGGACCCTTCGCATTAATAAAAATGCACCCAATATTCCGTTCCGACATGATAAACATCTGTTGTCCTGGCCCGGTCACAGTGAGCGCTACTCACCCAGCTGGGGATTGTCAATCCCAAATAGATCTATTTATACATATTCAGGCAATTCAATAATTTTAACAGTTCCAATTCCTGGGTAAGGGAGGCTGTTGGGTCCACTAGATGTGGATCTTGCAGCCTGTCAAGAACGGTGAACGACTTCTGTAATCACAAGTCTATTCACAGAGAGACTCTATACACAGTATAAGTGCGGAATACAAATACTGTAAAGAAGAACAAAATAACTATAACGACTTGATCCTTTTCTAAGGATTTCTAATATTAATAATAACTAGAATTATATTTGATGAAGGTCTGTGTAACCCTTCTGCCTAAGGTTCCTTTTATACTACAAGGAAACCCTAATACATCATTAACCAAAACGTGTAAAACTGATATGCATATTCTTTCCTAACATATCTCATGCATATCCTAACAGAATAATAACTAAATAATAAAGTTTGACTTTTTATAAGACCAGGAGCACGACTTGCTCCTACTACTACTATGACCAGGAGGAACTACATACCTCCTAGTCTACCTATTACAAATAACTATTCCAATGGTCCTAACAATCCTCCCCTAAACTTGAATTTGACCTGTTGAGTTCAAGTTTCATGGTAAATCGTGCAATAAAGCTTGAGGATTGAAACAACAAAAGAAACAACAGCATCAACAATAAGGAACATAAGAACCGATGCAACAAGGAACACCAGAAGCTTCTTCAAAGATTGAAACAAATTAGCATCGTGTTGAATCTTCACAGCAACATGAGCAGATTTGATGAGCCTTTACCAAGTAGTTGCTCGCTCTTGGGCTAGCCAGTCTTTCTGGTGGAATAAGCATCACCCTGGGAGACCATAACACAACCCAACTCTTAGAACGTGAATCAATGGTGAGTGGGGGTACCCTGATGATTTTAGGCAAACCATCACAGCCGTCAACGGATTTGATATGTCTTTACCAGAAGTCGTACCCTTCTGGACTCGCCAACTCTTAGCAACGAAGCATCGGTGAGTTGAAAACCCTATAGCTTTGAGCAATCTATTATAGCTATCAACGGATTTGATAAAATCTTTACCAAGAGCCGTACCCCCTTGGATTAGCCACTTTTCAGTCTAGGACCATGGCAAGTGAAAACCATCCAGTTTTGGGTAACCTGGAAACCATCAACAGATTTGAGAATCACACCAGGAGCCGTACCCTCAAGGTGAATCAACTCTTTCTTGTCTATGAGACATGGTGAGTTGAGCACCATTTGTTGTGTGGACCAAGTCCAACACCAGATGAAACACCAAACCATCACAAGTATGAATCAGTCAAAAGGAACCCAAGGTTTGAAAAAGTATAAGCAGATATTATATTATTCACAAGTCTAAAATCCATGATTTGTTTAAAGTATAAGCATATATTATTTAAAAAGTTTTTTTTTTAACTATATAAAATGTAAGTCACCAATCACTATACGTATTGGTGAAAAGAATTGCAGTATAAACAGATGAACAAAAAACACAAAACATAAAAACTTACAAACCAACCCATCACATACCAGACGCAGCCACCTTCTCAGCTTGCAACCGAGCTTGTATCCCCTCCACCAGAGTAGTAGCCATAGAAGTCTCATTCTCGGAAGGGGCATTGGAAATCTGCAAGTGACAAGCAAGCATGGCCTCCATAGAAGCAATAGTCAACGGATAGTCCAGATCCTTAAGCATGAAAACCATGGCACCAGACTCCAAATCCAAGACATGCACTCCACATCCAGCATATAACTTCCATCTCTTGATTACCCAGCGTGGTTGATCCTTCCAGACACCAGAATGGGGATCATGTGGAGGAGAATCAAGCATCATCTTCAAATCAGCCCACATAGTCAGACCAGGCCAGGAGGGCACTTCACTAGGATGAGTAGGCATACCAGCATCCACAAACCCATATAACGACATAAGATCCCTACGATCTACCCAAGTCAACAAACCTTGCAAACCCGAAGCATAACGAACATAACCATCACTGATGGAAATCCTATGGGTGAAAGTACCAGGAATAGTGGTGGATGGCTTAACCGTCCAAGCAGTAATAAATCCCGTACCCATTGGCAATTCTGAGTCACTGTTGGAAGCTGCATCAATAAGATTTTTAGGAGCACGCTTCTCATAAGGAACATACTTGCCACGTCTAGCCATCTTCTTGCGAATGGAACGACGAGGAGTTGGAGCACCAGACGATGTTTCAACCTTTACCTTCGCAGCAGGAATAGGATTAGCAAAAGTAGAATCAATACCTTTTCCAACCAAAGGATCAACGGTAGCTTCACCAGGAGAAGGACTAGGTTGAGAGCCAGTCACGGGTGGTGACGGTTGTGCCACAGCAGGAGTAGCAGTGGTGGTGGTAGTGGTAGCATAGGTGGTGGTGGTGGCAGGACCCGAAGATGAAACAAGATGAGCAACCGAAGATGTAGGGGTGGTACCAGCAGTAGAAACATCAACAACATATGGGATACCAGTAGAACCAAGAAGAACATCAGATGAAGAACCAGGAGCAACAGCAGGTTGAGAAGTAGGAACCACTCTTGGAGGAGGACGATAGATGAAACGCTCCGGAACCGGTGTGTTCTGACGCTTGATCATTCGTTCATATAGATCCTTAAGCTCGTCAAAAGACAATTCCTGAACTCGTTCCCATGTCCAACCAACAGTAAAGTGAGCACCCGACATGATATTTGACATACCTCTGCATTAACTTTCGCTCCTCGGTTCTTGTCAAAGGCCTGTTCTTACGCTTTTCACGCAGTTGAGCAGCAAGCGATAATTGTTGCTTACGCATTAACGCCATAGCTCGAGGAATACAATTCTGCTCATTCACATCAGAACCCAAGAGATCGGTAAACTATGAATAATCCGAGGTAAGAATAGTGAGCACCCGCATCCAATCGTTATCATCCCAATGCATAGCATCATGCTGCAAATGTTCACCTCTTTGCTTCTGAAGAGCTTCCTCCTCAGCCCTTGCAGCTTGGTCAATCTCCGCTTGCATTCTTTGCGCAACATCCTCACCCAACCTATCCTCCTCAAGTTGTCTGCGAGTACGCTTGCGAGGGGGTGAGGGAGCATCAGTCATAGGGGCTTTCCCCTTAGGATCATGAGACGGTCCAACAGTTGGACCAGCAGTAGTACCAGCAATATCTTCCTTTGTTCTAGGTGTAGCAGCAGTAGGAGGGATGCTTGAAGAAGTAGGAGGAATCGACAAATCATCATATGACTTATCAGCAAACGCAGCCTTCGCCAACAAATTCAAGCCATCCTCCACAAGATCTTCAACCTCCTCATCAGAATCAGACTGAACCACATGCTTCTTCCTCCTCCTCTGTTGTGTCTCCAAAGCTTTAATCCGGTCAGCCATGGGAAGAACAAATACCCTGGTAAGCTTACGATGTTGATTCAAATCCGCCTCCAAAGAAAGAATCCTTTCATGGTACATGTGCATGAGATCAAGCAAAGAAGTCAGTGTAGTAGGCTCCTCCGCTTTCCCACCAAGAGGACTTGGGTCCGGGAAGGCTTCATTGGAACCAGAAGCAATAAAGGGGTCATCATTATGAGCACGAGAACCAGAGGGCTTATCAGTAGAGTGAGTGACTGGACTAGGAGGGGGAGTATCTACAGATGGAGACGAATGTGGCATAGAAGAGGGGACAGCCTTGTAAGTGGATGGCATTTCAACCACCACTTCCTCAACCGGCTCTTCCACAACCACATTAGATGCACCACCAGCAGGATGCTCCTCTTCCATAGGATCATCACCTAATGGAAGTTCCTCCTCGGCTTCGACAGCCGGAGGAACAACAATAGAAGGACCTTGGGCAAGGCCCAGCATTGCATCATTACGGGGCCTCCAATCCCCTCTAAACCCATGAGCCATATTGTAGTAAACTTTAGCAGTAAGCTTGGGGGTCTCATACTCCTCCCTATCACGAGTTAAACACACAAGTATCTGCTGCAAAAACCTAGGATACATCAAAAATTTCTTCCTAGATCCAGTACTAGTCAAATTGCTAACCATCCCATCAAACAAATAGCGAGAAAAATTAAACACCCTACCCTGTGCTATGCAGATCAAACTAGTAGCCAAAGGAGTTGGAAAGGCATCCCAACTCCTAGACTTGGGGCTTAAACAGTGAATCAAAAAGTGCACTAGAAGCTTCCACTGAGGGGAAAACCTATTCTTTTGGAAGTTGAACTTCCCACCATGGTTATACCCAATAGTAGCCATCCCCTCCAAAACCTCAGCATTGGGGATGGAAACAACACCACCTTAATCTTGAAGATGAAGGGAACTCCTAATAGAAGCTTCAGTAACCACATAAGAACGTTCATCAATGGTAGCATGGAGTTCACGTGGGCGACCAAACACGGCCACAAGAGTAGCAGTTTCCCAAAAATGGTGAATCACACTATCATAAACAATTGGGCAAACAGTAAAAGCATACCTGAGGTTAGAAGCCTCAATAAACTCTAGTATGTCTGTGAATTCATCATGCTTAGGACCATCTCCCAGATATGCTACCTTATAGTGAGCAGGTTGGTAGACCAAAGCAGCCATTGATGTTGATTGGAAGTGATGGAAGATGATCGGTTAGGGTTTGAGAGAGTAGGAGCGTGTGTGTGTGTGTTATGATTGTGATGAATGAGTCAAGGGGGGTAATTGACCATAAATAATGGTCTAGTAACTGTTCATTGACCCCTAATAATCTGGGTTGCCCTTTCAAATTAGACAGTTAATGCAAAGTAACCACTTGCCCCTTATTACATTATTTGGAAATCCCAATTTACCAAAGTTAAATAAGATGATATATACCAGAATTAGCTTGCGTTGACTAAAAGTCAACATGCATAAGGGTCAACACTAGAAGCACAACGTGGTCAACAGAAGTCAACGAAGTGAACAGAGACCCAAACCAAGACTAGAAGCCAACCATTACTTGATAAGGAAGGATTTTTATCCACTAGAAGCCAATCATAAATGACTAGAAGCCAACCATTAATGAAGACAACCACCAGAAGTGAGCAAAATCCTCCACCAGAAGTAACACACACCACAAGAACCCATACAATCTGTTGTTAAAAAACTACCAATATGTTAATCTATGCCAGTAAATATGTACACTAAGCCTCCCCTTAGGCTTAGCCTCCCCTCAATCCTAGGTCTCAAGGATTGACCATCCCAATGTGAACCACCAAGTGGTTGAACCGAGGACCATCAAAGGCTTTAGTCAACAGATCAACAACATTATCATCCGTATGAACCTTAAGAACCTATATGAACTTCTTCTCATTGGCATCCCGGATAAAGTGGTACCTAATTTCAATATGTTTTGTAAGTTGATGAAAGACAGGATTCTTCACAATGCAGATAGTGCTTTGGTTGTCAATGAAAATTTTGGTGTTCATAAAGTTGAACCCATAATCCAACATCTGATTTTGAATCCACAAAACTTGTCCACAACAACTAGCAGCAACTACATATTCAGCTTTTGTTGAAGAATTAGCTACTATCGTCTGTTTCTTGCATTGCCATGAGATAAGTCTTCGACCCAAAAATTGACAACCACCAGTAGTAGATTTTCTGTCATTATTAGCACCTGCATAGTCACTATCACTATGCTTCAAGAAAAAAATGTGATTCTCTAGGATACAACAAGCCTAGCTTGGGTTGAGCCTTGATATACTTGAATATCTTCTTGACTGCATTCAAGTTAGAAACCGTTGGAGCCACCTGATGTCTAGAACAAGCACTTACTGCAAACATAATATCCGGACGTGATGCAGTCAAATACATGAGTGAGCCAATCATGGACCTGCACATGTGAACATTTACCGGAGGATCTGGCTCATTCTTGAGTTTGACTTTAGCAACTTCATAAGGTGTTGATGCTGGTCTAAGAGGATCCATATCAAACTTCTGAAGGATCTCATGAACATACTTATCTTGACTTATGAAGATTCCATCCGACTGTTGCTTGACTTGAAGACCAAGGAAAAATGTAAGCTCTCCCATAGCACTCATCTGAAATTCACCCTTCATCAGTTGTTCAAACTCATCACACCATTCCTTTTTAGTAGAACCAAAGATAATGTCGTCCACATAAACCTAAAAAAGGATAATGTCCTTGGGATTCCTCTTAAGAAATAGTGTTTTGTCAATTGTGCCTCTTCTATAGCCATGTTTCAACAAGAAAGTGGAAAGACACTCATTTCAAGCTCTAGGAGCCTGATGAAGTCCATAGAGAGCTTTGACCACCTTGTAAACTTTCTTGGGATGAAGTGGATCTACAAAGCCCTTAGGTTGAGTGACATAAACTTCCTCGTCAATCTTGCCATAGAGAAATGCACTCTTGACATCCATGTGAAAAACTGTAAAGCCCACATAAGAAGCGAAAGCCAAAAATAGACGAATGGCTTCAATCCTAGCAACAGGAGCAAAAACTTCAGTGTAGTCAATGCCTTCAAGTTGTGTATGACCCTGTGCAACCAACCTCGCCTTATTTCTCACCACAATACCCCTTGCATCTTTCTTGTTTTTGAGAATCCATTTGGTACCAATTGCTGTCTTTCCATCCGTCAAGTCAACTAGGATCTAAACATTCTGAAACAAGAATTGCTGCATTTCCTCCTGCATAGCCTCCACCCAACTTTGATCCTCAAGAGCATGAGAGACTGATCTAGGTTCCACCTGTGAAAGAAAACAAGCAAACAAACAATGTTGAAAGTCCGTATGATTATTACGCTTTTGATCCTCAATATAGCTCACAAGAGCATGATGATCAGACGTGGCCTTCTTATGCATTCTGCGAGTCTTGACAGTAGAACCAGGATCTCCAATGATTTGAGTAGTAGGATGGTCTTTGTGTGACTGCAACACTGGGATGGAAGCTACTTCCACTTTTGGTGCCAAGTTATTAAGATCCCCAACAAAGTCATTATCATATGAAGCAGAGTAAAGGTGCAAAAGATTCGTTGATGTATGTCTCTTCGAATTGAAAAACTTGTGTTTAATGTGTGACTCTATTGTTTATGGTGGAACAAAAATGTGTCGTTGTAGTGTTTTAAAATAAAAAGGTGCAAAACAATTAAAGTAAATGGGTGCGTTAAAGTAAATCTAAGTCTAATTAAAGTAAAGGTGCAAGTATTTAAAAACGTGACTGAAGTTAAAGGGCGCTAAAGTAAATGACGTAAACTTAAATCTATCTAAGGAAAACATAAAGTGCGGCTAAAACTAAGGCAAGTCTAAAATAAAACTAAGGCAATTAATCTTAAAGTGCAATTAAAATAAAGGAGGGAAAAATTAAGCTTGAAAATAAAAATCAAAGACAAAAATTAATAAGAACCTGAATACAGCTCATTCGGAATAAACCTTCGTTTGGAATAATCACTCGTCCTAAATGTCACCTTCGGTTGAGATGATTCCTCTTCACTTGGAATATTACCAAAATCCTTGATCCGGAACTAGTTGATCTGAATATGTCACTTATCCAAAACAATCCTTCGTTCGGAACTTTACTGATTCGGAACTTGTAAAATCTGCCTTGATTTGGAAGTATTTTGTCACCCTTGGTTCGGAAGTTTCCGAGTGAAGCCCCTTGATTCGGAAGTTTAGAACTTCCGAATGAACCTTTCTTGAGTCGGAACTTACCCCTTGATCCGGAAGTTTATGACTTCCGAATGAAAAGTCTTGATGCGGAACTTGATCCTTGATTCGGAACTTTAAGTTGATTCGGAACTTTTGAGAAGTTCCGGATGAAACCCTTGGTTCGGAACTTTGGAGTTCCGAATGAATTCTCTTGGTTCGGAAGTTTTCACTTCGTCCGGAACTTTGAAAGTTCCGGATGAACAAGTTGACTCGAAAGTTTTGCTGTCCCAAAAATCTTCCGGATGAAACCTTGATTCGGAACTATGGAAGTTCCGAATGAGTACTTTCCCTCCTTCTTGGTTCGGAACTTTTCCTGGAAAGATCAGAAACAAAGCAAACACCCCCGAAGAACAAGGAGATACAGTAACAGTAGGTATAACCACAAATTAATCAAAATAACTCAAACGATTAAATAAAAACAACCACGAATCAACAGTAATAACAGACAAACAATTTAAAACACGAAATCAAACAACTTTAACCAAAATAATCAAAAACCACTTGGATCAAAATAAAAGCATGATCATGAACATAACATAAACACATGAATCAAAGAATAAGAAAGGTAGATAAGAGATTGACAAGATAAAATAAAGATTTGACAAGAATTAAAATGAAAACTTACTTGGAATTAAATGGTAATTAAGGTGCATAACAAGGTAATTAAATTGACAAGAAAGTAAATGACAAGGTATTTAAATGTGGAAGACTAATTGTCACACTTAGCCAACAAAATAAAATGTAAACAAGCCTAATCTATATATAGGGGAGGATTAGGAAGCTTCCTCCCCTCTTTCCTTTTCTCTTAATTGCGTAGTTAAGTCCCTCCTTCTTTAATCTTCATTTAATTGCATACTTAGTCCTTTTCTTCTAATCTTCTTTAAACTTGGACTTAAGGGACTTTTGGCTTCGGGATTTCTTCGAACTTGTCTTTAAATTCTTCCATAAAATAGACTTGAATTCTTCGGCTTTTGATAAACTTCCGTCTTTTGACTTTTTCTTCGATAAATCTTCAGAATTGGTCGTGGACTTCCGTTCTTTTTGCACTTTTGACTTCTTGACTTCGTCTTTCATCCTTTTCTTCAATAAAAGTCCGTAAATGCCCGTGAATTTCCGTGTTTTCTCCACTTTTCACCTTTTCATCCTAAATCACAACAAAAACACAAACCACGCATAATTCCGACATAAAAGACATAAAATACACGTTTTGGTCCGGTTATTATTGTAATTAAGTGGTAGAAAAGATGGGTGTTTACACATCTATCAAATCCCCTACACTTGACCATTGCAATGTCCTCATGCAATGCATTAGTTACAAAGCAAGATTACACTTTTCATCATAATCAATCCACGTTGGCCTTTATTAAAGAGATAGAAAATTAAAATCATGCAAAATAAAGGAATCAAAAGCATACCTTGGGTTTTGGAAATGTCATGAATAATCATCATCCTCAAGTTTTCACTTTCTCCAAACCAAGCTTAAAAACGAGATCATTGTTATTATAAGTTAGTAAACTAACACGAATTCATGTGGGCCAATTATTCACTTAGACTCCCTTATTCCTAGGGGTATCTCTTATATTTTATTGTTGTCTTGAATGATCACGAGGATGCATTGTTTGACTTATTTTGATAGTTATTTAGTCTGAAAATAAAGTGAACGATTTAATCAATAGTTAGCTAAAGGACCAAATCTTTTAAAATTGCTTCTCGGGACCTCATTTAAACTCATACCTCGCCAATCTTCGCGTCCCGCTTCAATAAGTTATGCCTTGGCTATGAACTCTAATCCATACCGAGCAACTTTTAAACGATCTGGGGCTAGAAGCTAAGTAACTTTTCAAATCGTACAACCTTATTTATTAGCAGATAAATTTATTAGCAAGCGATGGGAGAATAGGCTCATAATTAACTCACATAAATTCACGAAAGAGTATCGGACTTATAACTGGCTCTATCATCTCTCGTTCTCCACAGTTTAAAATCTCAAGTAATGAGACTCGTGAATGCTTAGCCTATTAAATCAAAGTTTTGGGTTTTCGAGTTGCCTATAGGATCTTGCAAATTCTTAGACTTTTTCAAGTTTAGAAATCGCATTTTAAAGTTCCCTTGATAAACGACTCTCTAGGATCAATTATAGGAACTTGCGAAAAGTTCTTGTGCTTAACCCGTGAGAGTTAAGACTTTCGCGTTTTATAGCTCCCTAAATAAAAGCCTAGCAAAACTTGACTTAAACACGTTAAGGATACTAGCTAGAGTAAACTCGGGTTGAGTCAAAAGATTCACAACGCTTGAAAACTAAAACCACTTATTCAAAGATTTATTCTAGCAAAGGAAGAAAATAACTATACAAAGATAACAACTAATAGGCCAAAATAGATCAAAAATTTTGAAAAATGTCGAAAAATTGATTTTCCGGTTAAAATGAGGACAAATACAAGGAAAAGACCACTTAACTTCGATAGAAGTCCCCCCTACACTTAAGATAAACATTGTCCTCAATGTTTAAGCATGTGGGAGTAAACTCCCCTACACTTAGGACATTGTGCACGTTGTTTAAATCTCGCTAAGGAAAAGACAACTAAAGAGATTCCTATTTTAATATTGAGAAAATATAAAATAGTGAATCGAAAAGAGTTTAGGATAGAACCGGGAAGAGGTAGAACATGGAATCACGGGTCGTCAAGAATCATCAAGAGTGGATCATTGAAGCTCGAATCCCTGATTAAGAAGTGAAGAGAGGAAATAGCAATCCAAAGGGTCCCCCCTACACTTATGGTAAAGAAAGCGAAAGGATAGATGCATGGGTTGCCTCCCAAGAAGCGCTTGATTTTTGTTAACCGAGTCATTAGCCTGACTCGACCTTGATCATCAACGGAAGAAGCATGAGACATATCCTCCCGGATCAAAGACATAGTTTTCATCCATCATATAACAAGAACTTAAGGCGAACAAGGCAAGCCAAAAGAGAAGTGGCAAGGTTCCCTTAAGCAGTGATGGAGCACAGTAGAAGCAAAGATGAAGTGGTGCAAGCATGTCTTCAATGGGTCCAAAGATTTTTCCTTTTATTGCATCAGGTGGATACTGAGATGGCTTAAAGACTTCAATACTGGGGTCGAACACCTTTTCCTTTAAGGGAAAATAGCACTCAGGCTCAGCCGAGTGTGAAGAAGATCCGCAAAGAAGCACAACCTCGTCCTCAGAAGGGGGACAAAGAGGTGTCAAATCATAAGTGCAACGGATTTCGGTGTCGACCGGTTTCTTCTCTTTGGACAAAATGCTCTTCAAATCCAAAGTAGGATCAAGACGATAATCTTCAAAGTCCAAAGGAGGAGCATCACTCTCATGAGGGAAGTACGTGTTTAGAAATTCAGAGAAATCTTCCTCAAATGAATAATCGTCCAAAGTAGGATCGAGTGATGGCGGAGGATCTTCATCATGTGAAGAATCGCTCGAAAGAGTACCAGCCTCATCAAAATCATCGAAAGTGGGCAGCTCGGGATACTCAGAAGTATAATCAAAATCATCCGAATCTGAGCTAGAATCATCATCATCATAAGCATCAAAGACCGGTTGAGAATCATAAATGGGAGAAGCGTCCAAAGTAGAGTGAGAATCATCCACATTATCTTCAAAGAGTGGATTATCAGTGGAAGACTCGAATAGAGGATTGTCATAGACGGCAAAGTCATCGAGCACATTTATCATATTCACTGATTCTCGGCCTCCAAAGGATTTGCCTGTAAGCTTCCCCATTTTAAAAACTTTAGAATCATCCCCGACACGTAAGATTAACTCACCTTCGGCCAAATCTACTAAAGCACGTCCGGTTCTCAAGAATGGTCGACCAAGCATTAAAGGAATACGAGGGTCCATTTCATAATCAACTACGACAAAATCGACCGGGAAAGTAAATGTGCCAACTTTGATAAACACATCTTCGGCTATACCAACGGGGTAAGCGAGAGTGCGATTTGCAAGTTCGAGAGTCATCTTTGTAGGAATGAGATCGGGCAATGATAGAGTTTTCCAAACACTGAGTGACATCAAATTTATACTAGCCCCGAGATCAGCAAGGGCAGTAAATTCTTCAGTTTTGTTGAACACGCAAGGCAACACAAAACGACCAGGATCTCCAAGCTTTTCCGGAAGTTCTCTAAGAAGGACTGCAGAGCAGTTTTCATTTAATCGTGTGTTGGCGAGTTCAATCAGCTTCTCTTTCTTGCTAAGCAGTTCCTTGAATGCTTTGACAAATTTCGGCATGTGGCAAAGTGCTTCAACAAGGCTAATGTTGATGGTCATTTTAGATAGCATATCCACATATTTCGATACTTGACAGTCATTCTTGGTTAGCTCGTTGGTTTTGCCTATGCGAGAAGGGTATGGGATTCTGGGTTGATAAGGGTTAGGTGAAGGTGTAGTCGGTGAAGGTTGTGATGTTGAAGGGTCCTTCCGAGATACATCGTCATGATGAGGCGGAGACGGTAATGGTGTACTAACACTAGGTGTGGGAGGAGTAGGGATATATGGTGGTGGAGGAAGTGTAGATGAAGGTGGTGAGTCAGGTGGATTGACAATGGTAATTCCACTATGCGTAGTTATAGCACTCACACTAGCTCGCGGATTGGTGACGGTGTTTGAAGGTAGAGAACCCGAAAAAGAAGAAGGTTGAGCTTCGGGCAAGAAACTAGCCAATAGATTCTTTAATTCAGTCGTTTGAGTGAT
This sequence comes from Glebionis coronaria, assembly GCA_025667525.1. Classification (NCBI taxonomy): domain Eukaryota; kingdom Viridiplantae; phylum Streptophyta; class Magnoliopsida; order Asterales; family Asteraceae; genus Glebionis; species Glebionis coronaria. The sequence goes on from CM046876.1 coordinate 356,231,202, forward strand.
GAAGGAGGATTGAAGATTATCACGAACCTCGGTTCTGATGTCATTTCCTTGCTTCAAGATATCTCCTTTCAAATTTATTATTTGGCTCTGTAGATTCTTGATTTGCTCACCTTGAGTTCTCATTATGGTGTCAACATCGGGATTAATGGGTGGGTGTTGTTGGGTGGGTGGTTGATAAGGGTTAGAAGCACGAGGTGGGATTTGGTTGCTTCTATTGTAGTTGTTGGCGGGGTTTTGGTTTTGAGGAGAAAAACCGGGTGCAAGGTAGTTGTTGGATTGGTAGCTCAGCAGATTTCTATCCCCTTGTTGTCTAGCTTGGTAATTTTCCGGTGAATAATTACTGTAAGCAGCATACACATTTTCTGGATTTCCTTGTGTCGAAGGACAATTGGTGTATGAGTGAGGACCGCCACATGTTTCACAAGGATTAGCAACCGCTTTAACTTGTTGTTGTTGTTGGTTTGAAGCGAGAAGAGTAATACTTTTGCTCATTTCGGCCATCATGCGGGTGAGTTCGGTCATCTCAGGGTTTGCTGAGGTTGAGGAAACATTGACTCTCGGGTTGTTCCTTGAAGATGCAGAGGAATCCTAGTTCTTTTGGTGAGTAGTCATGTTCTCAATTAACTCTCTACACTCCTCGGGTCTCCTTTTCATGAATGTGCCACCGGCGGCTGCATTGATCGTATCACGATCTCGAAAAGTCAATCCATTGTAGAAAGTATCAATCAATGTGACGGGAAGCATGTTGTGGTTTGGACAACGGTCGATCAAGACATTATATCTCTCCCAAGCGTCAAAAAGAGATTCATCGGGATCTTGCATGAAACCACTGATCTGATTGGCAAGGCTTGTGACCATGGATGGTGGAAAGTAGCGCGATAGAAAGCGTTGAGTCATGTCATCCCAAGTGTGAATAGAATTCTTCGGGAGACGATCAAACCATTTCTCGGCATGATGCGATAAAGTATGTGGGAAGAGTTGTAGGCGAAGTACATCCATTGTGGCACCAGGCAACTTCATGCTTTGGGTGATTGTAATGAACTTGTCGAGGTGTTTGTTGGCATCATCATCAGGCAATCCTCTAAAAGGGTTTGTTTGTACTTGCTGAATCATGTGGTGCTTCAACGAAAACTCAGGAGCGTTGATTTGCATCGGCGCAATCGGTCCTCCTCGTCCAAACATTGTTGGTTGACAAAGTTCCTCCATGGTCCGAAGATCGGGCTGTGGAAGAGCATTGTTGTTATTATTATTATTCAGGTTCGATGGGATGTTGTTGTTGTTAACACCTGCCATATCTAAATCTTCTTGAGGCTCGGGCTCTTGATAATTAGAAGATCTAGTACGCATACACCTGAAAATGCAAAATAAAACAAAACCAAACACAAAGACAATATATATACACAATAAAGATAATATCTTTTTGGATTTTTGAAATTTTTAATTTTTATGGTTTTTTATCAATTTTTAATTTTTATGAGTTTTTGGAATTTTTTTATGCAAGAAAAATAACGTTCACAAGTGAACGGATCCCAAAAAGCAACGTGTCTCTCACAGAAAACTGTTGATCTTAACGAAAAGAGCCGGCAGCGACGCCATTTGATAACTAAGATTTTCCCAGTTAAAAAGATTCGTTGATGTATGTCTCTTAGAATTGAAAAACTTGTGTTTAATGTGTGACTCTATTGTTTATGGTGGAACAAAAATGTGTCGTTGTAGTGTTTTAAAATAAAAAGGTGCAAAACAATTAAATTAAATGGGTGCGTTAAAGTAAATCTAAGTCTAATTAAAGTAAAGGTGCTAGTATTTAAAAACGTGACTGAAGTTAAAGGGCGCTAAAGTAAATGACGTAAACTTAAATCTATCTAAGGAAAACTTAAAGTGCGGCTAAAACTAAGGCAAGTATAAAATAAAACTAAGGCAATTAATCTTAAAGTGCAATTAAAATAAAGGCGTGAAAAATTAAGCTTGAAAATAAAAATCAAAGACAAAAATTAATAAGAACCTGAATACAGCTCATTCGGAATAAACCTTCGTTTGGAATAATCACTCGTCCTAAATGTCACCTTCGGTTGAGATGATTCCTCTTCACTTGGAATATTACCAAAATCCTTGATCCGGAACTAGTTGATCTGAATATGTCACTTATCCAAAACAATCCTTCGTTCGGAACTTTACTGATTCGGAACTTGTAAAATCTGCCTTGATTCGGAAGTATTTTGTCACCCTTGGTTCGGAAGTTTCCGAGTGAAGCCCCTTGATTCGGAAGTTTAGAACTTCCGAATGAACCTTTCTTGAGTCGGAACTTACCCCTTGATCCGGAAGTTTATGACTTCCGAATGAAAAGTCTTGATGCGGAACTTGATCCTTGATTCGAAACATTGAGTTGATTCGGAACTTTTGAGAAGTTCCGAATGAAACCCTTGGTTCGGAACTTTGGAGTTCCGAATGAATTCTCTTGGTTCGGAAGTTTTCACTTCGTCCGGAACTTTGAAAGTTCTGGATGAACAAGTTGACTCGGAAGTTTTGCTGTGCCAAAAATCTTCCGGATGAAACCTTGATTCGGAACTATGGAAGTTCCGAATGAGTACTTTCCCTCCTTCTTGGTTCGGAACTTTTCCTGGAAAAATCAGAAACAAAGCAAACACCCCCGAAGAACAAGGAGATACAGTAACAGCAGGTATAACCACAAATTAATCAAAATAACTCAAACGATTAAATAAAAACAACCACGAATCAACAGTAATAACAGACAAACAATTTAAAACACGAAATCAAACAACTTTAACCAAAATAATCAAAAACCACTTGGATCAAAATAAAAGCATGATCATGAACATAACATAAACACATGAATCAAAGAAAAGAAAGGTAGATAAGAGATTGACAAGATAAAATAAAGATTTGACAAGAATTAAAATGAAAACTTACTTGGAATTAAATGGTAATTAAGGTGCATAACAAGGTAATTAAATTGACAAGAAAGTAAATGACAAGGTATTTAAATGTGGAAGACTAATTGTCACACTTAGCCAACAAAATGAAATGTAAACAAGCCTAATCTATATATAGGGGAGGATTAGGAAGCTTCCTCCCCTCTTTCCTTTTCTCTTAATTGCGTAGTTAAGTCCCTCCTTCTTTAATCTTCATTTAATTGCATACTTAGTCCTTTTCTACTAATCTTCTTTAAACTTGGACTTAAGGGACTTTTGGCTTCGGGATTTCTTCGAACATGTCTTTAAATTCTTCCATAAAATAGACTTGAATTCTTCGGCTTTTGATAAACTTCCGTCTTTTGACTTTTTCTTCGATAAATCTTCAGAATTGGTCGTGGACTTCCGTTCTTTTTGCACTTTTGACTTCTTGACTTCGTCTTTCATCCTTTTCTTCAATAAAAGTCCGTAAATGCCCGTGAATTTCCGTGTTTTCTCCACTTTTCACCTTTTCATCCTAAATCACAACAAAAACACAAACTACGCATAATTCCGACATAAAAGACATAAAATACACATTTTGGTCCGGTTATTATTGTAATTAAGTGGTAGAAAAGATGGGTGTTTACACACCTATCAATCCCTAACAAAGTCATTATCATATGAAGCAGAGTTGAAAATGCCATCTATTGGTTGCTTATGAATGTCATCCAGCTTGGTAGAAGACTTCTTTTGATAGTTCTCCAGGTCAGAAGGACTTGAGAATCTAGTATGGGAAGTGGAATCACTAGCCGGACTACCAATAGGTGTTGAACTAGCACTAGGAGTAACAGTTGGAGTACTAGGAGCAGCTTTGTCAGCAGTCGTATTCTGTAGGAGCTTCTTGTTGTTGTTTGAGTAATGTGTCAAGAGCTACTTGTGAATCCAATATATCTGATGGAGTTGCATCACTAGGAGGAGTAGGAGAGATTGTGGTGGAATAGGATGGAACAACAAAAATATCATCCTCGTCATCTGAGTCTGAAAGACTAGAATGAGCACCTGCACTAGAAGTTGCAAACACTTGTGGACCTGCATCATGGTTAGTTTTGAAACGAAAATATCCTAATGAATCACTAAGATAATCAAGATAAAAATACCATTCAGGACCCTTGCCTTGGATGTTTGACTTCTCCTCAAAGTACGTGAGATTTATAGTTTCAATTACTCGCTTGGCTTGGAGATTGTAGACACGATAAGCCTGAAAGTGAGCTGAATATCCCACAATGTATCCTTCATCTGCCTTGCCATCAAATTTCCCCAAATATTCACTAGTATTCAGAATGGTGACAGGACACCCAAATGGCTTCAAATGAGCAATGTTTGGTACTTTGGATGTTAGTAGCTCATAGGGAGTCTTCTTGTGAGGAATTGTAATAGAAACTCTATTCAAAACATAACTTGCAGTATTGACAGCTTCTGTCCAGAACATGGTTGGAAGCTTGAAATCGGCAAGCATTGTTCTTGCAGCTTCTAATAGAGTCATGTTCTTTCTTTCTGCCACGCCATTCTGTTGAGGAGTTCTTGCTGCACTATAATCTCTTTTGATGCCTTTAGAATTACAAAGTGCTATGAGGTCTGCATTTTTGAATTTTGTTCCATTATCACATCGAATACCTTTTAACCTTCTTGGACAACTGATTCTTTATAAGTGTAATAAAATCCTTGAGAATTGAGTAGGTCTCACTCTTGGCAGCCATGAAGAAAACCCACATAAACCTGCTATACCCATCAGTTACCACCAGACAGAATTGTTTGTGGTCAATGCTCCTAATAGAGGTAGGACCAAATAAATCCATGTTTAGTAGCTGCAATGGTTCAGTTATAAGGCTGAGAGCAGTAATGGCCTTAAAGGATGCTTTATGTTGTTTGCCTTTGCTGCATGCAAGACAATTAATATCATTTCTGAATGAATTAGGAGGTAAACCAGAGACCAGATTCAGATTTGCTAGTTTGTGAATGGTTGATTGTTGTAAAATTACGTCTTTTAGGAAAAAGAGCGTAAAAGTAGGGCAAGCGTGCACGACGATTTAGGAAAACCGTGTGTGAATGACCCTAAGTGAATTCGTTCTCGAGGAGGCAAGTGCGTTGTGTTAAGAGTTGATTAATGTTTGTGATTATATTGATTGAGAAAGAAATGGGATTAGAAGAGAAAGACGGTTACGAAAATGAATTAAACTACGACGAAAAAGGCGGAAACGTAAAACCGTAAAACTACAAAGTTTAAAATTTTAACCTAAAAATTCCTAAAAATCACTAAAAATCCCCAATAATATTCTAAGAGTTTACAAAAAGTCCAAACTTGCTAAAACCTTTTAATTAATTAAATAATGACTTTTTAATGCTAATTAAAGCCGTAAAAATCACTTTTAATTATTAAAAAGCCCTAAACAAGATTTTATAGTTTGTAAACCTCAAAAACATCCTAATTAAGCTAAAAACTATTTTTAAAAATTTTAAAACCAAATTAAACTATTTTTAAACACTTAAAAACTATTAAAATGTATTAAATCTTAAATTAAATCTAGAAATTAATTGAAAAGTCTAAAAAATATTTGGAAAGTGAAAAAACTCCTAATTTAATGTCCTTAACCTAGGAAAAATGTAAAAATTAGAAAAATAAAACTTTCTATTTTTATGAATAAAATAATATTAAAATAATGCAAAAAATAAAAAGTTTATAAAATAAATTCTAAAAAATTTATAAAAACCTAGAATAATATAACTAAGAGAAAAATGAAAATTAAAAGTTCCTAAAACCTATTAATTAATTTTATATTAATTTTTAAAATTTAATAAAAAACCTAAAATCAAATAAAATTAAATATTAAAGTTTTTGAAAATCTAACTAGATGTAAACCTCAAGTTATTAAATTAAAACTTAAAAATTATTTTTCCTAAAATTAAAATTACTTTTAACTATTTTTAAACTATTTATTAAAAACCGGGTAAAGAAAAATGCATAAAAAATAAATAAATAAAAGGAAAAATACAAACTTGGTTTATAAAAATCCTAAACTGAATGACTTTCCTAGGAAAACTAAATAGGAGCAAAAACGCTTAAAGAATAAGCCACAAATGGCTTAAAAGGCCACGGCTTATTTAAATAAGCCCAATTGAAAAGGTGTTATATTGGTAATGCCTTGAGACTTTATCAGTAAAAGTCCCAAGGGCGAGCGGTAGAGTGTGTGTGCTTTGGCAGTGGTGGCGCAGGTTCGAGTCCTGGCCACGCCAAAATTTTTGAATATATTTTTTTTTTCTTAAAACACTTTTACACAGAAACCACTACTCACCAAAACACCAATACTTGTCAAATTACAGCAAGAATTACACCTAAATGAACCAAAAAGGTCTCAGACCTGAAACTTTCTCTTTCTTTTTTTTTTCCTTTCTTGTTATCTGCTTCTTTGTTTGTGTTCTTTTTGGACAGTCAAAAACCCCCACTTGCAGTTGGCTTGTGGGGGTGTATTAAGCTAGCAAAAAAAAGCAGTCAAGATGTCAAGATAAACACGCCACAAATTGACTTAAACACTAGCAAAGAATCAATAAGCAGGCAGGTTGCAGGTACCTTTAAACAAATACAACCCAAATCAATTTTTAACTAATAAATCATGCAGTGGTAAGAAACTAAACAGACTTCGCACTTAAGGGTTGATGTTCAAAAACAGTAAGCATACAAAAGTGATCGAATCCTAAGGCAATTCTAACCAATCAGCAGGCAGCTATATAAATGACCAAATCAGACACAAATGCAGACTAATACAAGCTTATGCTGCGCAGGCACTCCTAGATAGCATACGCTGACTTCTACCACCTATTAAGCACAAGCTAACATGCATCCTAGATACAAATCTAGCATATACTAATTAAACCAAGTACACTCCAAGCAGCAGACTTTCAGTTTACACTAATCAGTTCAACCAAAACTCAGTTATAAACACGCCAACTTAAACTAAGATTAAACAATGCAACAAGCTATCATTAAATCCTAAGTGAGCATATTTTTATTTCCAAGTTTAAGCAGTTTAAACTAAAACAACAAGACCTAAGAAATCTTTACTGATTATACTGTTTAACTAAACTCAAAAAATTTACTCAACTCATTAAACCAGCAAACTTTGTCAAGCAGTTAACACTCAGAACAATCATACAACTAGCAAAAATAAATAAAAAAAAGAAAGAAAGGAAGAGATTGCAATACCTACCCTTGTTTGCATCCAACAAGGGTCAGCTAAGCTCCCCTGACCTCAACCAACTACTAGGTGAGGCAGGGGTGTCTTGGACGATAAAGAATTGAGGGGGTGGTTCGTTGGGGTTCAAAAGCTGAACCGAAGCACCCCAATATGAGAATAAGGCTGCTAAGAATTAAAAAGAAATTCAAGAATCAAGACCTATGGTCTTGATTCAGTAAGTTCACAAGATAAACGAATAAACTTTTCCTTTCACAATCTTTTCAAGAACACTGAAATACTAAATATTTGAAACTTGTAAATAATTTTAAATGGGAAAACTTTGATTCACTCCAACCAACTTACTGAATAACTTAAACAGGAAACTTCAACACAAATTTTAAATAACATAAACTCAAACCATAAACATGAAATTAAAATGGAACTCGGATGAATTTAAAAACTGCAAACTTTCATTCATAAAAGAGGTTTTTTACAAAAAAAATCCGAGACAAGGGAAAAATGGGTACCACAGGTCGGTCCTCATTTATAGACCCCCTCAGATTGTTCTAGATTTGAAAATAAGAGAAAACCCTAATCTACTGAGTTTGCAACTTTACCCTTGATGAAGATGCGAATATGCTGATCTTGATCCCATCTTTTGAATAATCCTTGAAGCCATGTGCAAATCTCTTGGATGTTTGTGATAGACAGGCTGGATGCATCAATCTTGAACGTTCGATTTCATTTGGAGGACACGAAACCCTTAAGAGTCGTTGATTCTCTGGTGTTCCTTTGTCTTTTTGCCAATGGGTGGGATTTTGGGGACCAGGGAGTGAGTGTGATGGGAGATTAAAAGTGGGGTTTGGGTTAATCCATGATTAATCACTGATTTGGAATAGACCAGGTCTTAATCATGAATTTTAATTTGGGGGAAAAATTAGGGTTTATAGGAAGAAGCGTGTTTTGATCTTTTCAGTTAGGGTTAAATGTGTTTAAGAGGAAAAACACGTTTAATATTAAACGTGTGTTATAAACTCAATGGGTCAACCGGGTTTGGGGTATGGGTATTTGGGTAAACGGGTCTTTTAGTTGGGTTATGGTGACGTGTCAGATTTTGGTTGGGTGGTGGAGTTTGATTGTCTCCCAAGAATGCCCCCTAATGTTTTCCCTTTTCTTCACTTTATAAATATCAGTCAAAACTTGTTTTCCCTTTATAATAAGTATGGGGTACTTGTCAAATTTGGCACAAGGATTTTATAAGCTTGAAACAAGGACCAAACATGTAAATTCTTCAATATTCAAGGGCTGTTTTTGATATTTCTTCAAACTTCAAGGCTTTGACTTGTTTGTTGACTTCTTGGAGGACCATTATTGACAATTTAGATTTGTTGAGGGACTAAATTTGCCAATTTTTCAAAGTTAAGGGTCCTTTTTTGTAATTTTGACAAACTTTAGGGACCAAACTTGTAAATATGAAGATACAAGGGTTTAAAGTGTCAATTCTTCAAACTTGGAGGACCAATCTTCAATATTCTTCAAATCTTCAAGGGTTTTCTTTGGAAAATTCTTCCTTAGGGCTTGGTTCATCGTGCGGCTTCGTTTCCCGTGTTCGTTTTTGCGTGATTCTTGTGATCTTTTGTCATTTTCTCAATATCCGTACCTAAAATATACAAGCAACAAACACAAGCATATATTTGGGTATTTTGATGATATTTAATGCATTTTAAGCCCAATTTGGACGATGAGACTATGTATAAAAGTAGTCTCATCACTCCCCCATACTAAACCATTGTCGTGCCCTCACGCAATGCTAGAATAAAGTATCTTAGCATCTCCAAAATTCATTTTTATTTACTTTATTGAAATGATAAACTAGCTACTCTACCACTATTACTACTACTTGCGTTATAGACATAATGTATGATTTTCATCACAAAATGGGACGTTTAGGTTCATAGAATAAGAACACGTGAATGCTTCGTTAGAAATAATTTCATCATCCTCGATTTTCACCTTAATTCCATGCCAAGCGTGTAACGAGATCATTGTCATTATAAGTTAGTAATGCTAACACTACTCATATGCCCTAATCCCGTACTTATTCTCCCATTATTCCTAAGTTGTATCTCTTATATTTTATTTTGTCTTGAATGTTTCACGAGGATACATTGTTGACTTATGCGATAATAGAGATTTAGGTCTAAAAATAGAGTCCTAACGGTGTAACTAAGACCATCAAATCAATAACCCCTCCTAATAGACAACGATGTTAAAAAATTAAGTTGACAAGAATAATCGATAAACACGGTTTTATAACGGTTTTGAACATGAGACTTATTACCAAGACTTTTATACGCCCCCTAACGGAAGGGCCTTATTGTCTTTGGTTTACCTCTATCTTTTATTCAACTTCGCCATGAAGCTTTTATTATGACTTCGGTCTTGCCTTGCCTTTTATTATCCGCCTCATCGGTGGTTTTATTAGCCAAAGACGTATATCCTCACGCTAAAGCGAATTTTGGATCTTTAAAGCTTCGAAGATTAAGGCTTGATTCACTTTCAATTTTTGCATAGATTTTAGGCCTTGTGGGGCTTCAAATTGTTTGCTAGATTTAGGTGAGCACTTGAAATCTTATTATTGGGTGAAGCTTTTGATTATTCGGGTGCCAATACTTCAAAATCGTGACGCTGGCGATACCTTAATGTCTTCCCAATTTAATTACACGGAAGCTACTAGAAAAGACTAGAAATCCAACAATCCTAACTAAACCGCTAAGTCAATATTTATTAAGCAAAAAATATTTACATGCGAAGGGAGAATAAGCAAACAACGAGAACACATGAGTTTTTGAAAGAATACGAGTACTCTACGTTTAGCATAGTAACTTATAATTAACTCTATCATTTCTCGTCCTCATTTAAGAGACTTAGCCTAATGTGTAGTTAAGGAATCAAAGCTAAGTGCTCAACACGCACGGTCGAGTCAAAAATTACTCTTATTCTCGCCATCGGAAAATCTACATTCGTGTCTTCAAACACTTATAAAACATGAGAAAATTTTTAAAATTTGGCCATTTTTAGCCTTATTTTGCAACAAAACGATAAGCAAAAAGATAAACTTTGGAAAGCGTTAAGGTTTGGCAAGGCAAGTATCTATTCACCCCCCAATACTAAAGTTAAACATTGTCCTCAATGTTTCGAGTCTAGGGGTGAAAACACCCCCATACTAGAGACGTAGTCGAATGCCTAATCTAGCATGGAAAGGGTGTAACCAATAAGTAATAGCCGTTTATGAAGTGTGCTATAAACCTAAGGTTAGAACATCAAAAGGATATATCATGGATATTGAGAAATGTCTCCAAAGCAAACGATCGAGTGCTCCCATAAAACGAACACGAGAGGCTCCAATCGTGAAGATCATGATCTAAAAACCACATATCACAAACAACCACGGAACAAAGGTTGGAAGGGCACAAATCCCCACACGTAAGCTACATTAGAAAGCGATAATATGTACATAGGATAAGCATGGGACTCCCCCACGAGGCACCTCGTTTTTGATTACCGAGTCATGAGCTCGACTCGATCCCCTCAATACTAAATATCATTGGGGAAGGTGACTTGGTCGAGGTAGTTCAAGGATGGAACTTCCCCACCAAAGTAGTGCTTCAACCTATGTCCATTCACCTTGAAGTTAGGACCATCATCTTGAGCTAGCTCGATGGTACCATACGAAAATACTTGAGTCACGGTGAATGGACCGGACCAACGGGATTTCAATTTACCGGGAAATATTTTCAATCTTGAATTAAAAAGTAAAACTTGATCCCCAATGTTAAAAACCCGGTTTTTAATTTTAGAATCATGCAACTTTTTAGTTTTCTCTTTGTAAATCAGTGAATTTTCATAAGCAATGTCTCTCAATTCATCCAATTCATTTAATTGCATTTTCCGATGTTTTCCCGCGGTCTCCATATCATCATTACAATGCTTTAGGGCCCAATAAGCCTTGTGTTCTAATTCGATAGGCAAATGACAATTCTTTCCATACACAAGCTTATAGGGAGTGCACCCAATGGGTGTCTTATGAGAGGTCCTAAAGGCCCATAAAGCATCGTCTAACTTATCCGACCAAGATTGTCGGTTCTCCCCCACGGATCTCTCCAAGATCCTCTTCAATGCTCGGTTTGAAACCTCGACTTGCCCACTCGTTTGTGGGTGATAAGCCGTAGAAAGACGATGTGTAACCCCATATTTCCTTAAGACTCTTTCGAATTGGTCATTACAAAAATGGGTTCCACGATCGCTTATGATCGCACGAGGGGTTCCAAACCTAGCAAACAAACTTTTCAAAAACTTAACTACCACACGAGCATCATTGGTGGGCAAGGCCTTTGCCTCCACCGACTTAGATAGGTAGTCAACCGCAACGAGAATGTACTTATTACCACGAGATGATGGGAACGGCCCCATAAAGTCTATGCCCCAAACGTCAAAGATCTCACATACTTGAATGATATTTTGTGGCATTTCATCTTTTTGTGAGGTTTTTCCTTGTCGTTGGCATGAATCACAAGACTTCACAAGATCTTGTGCATCTCGGTAAATAGTAGGCCAAAAGAAGCCGACATCAAACACCTTCTTAGCCGTGAGATTATCACCGTGGTGACCACCCGTGGGTCCCTCATGGCAAGCTCTAAGGATGTTAGAAGCTTCGGTGCTAAAAACACAACGTCGGATGATTTGATCCGCACAAGTTCGAAACAAGTAAGGGTCGTTCCAAAAGTAGAACTTGACATCACGAAAGAATTTTCGTTTTTCTTGAGTCGTCATACCCTTATTGATGAAGTTACCCGCATGGTAATTTGCAAAGTCCGCAAACCATGGGGTAGAAGAATCAAGCTTAGAATTCATTACACCAAGTGTCTCGAGCGGAAATGTTTCGGTGATTTTTTTGGGCTCGTAAACACTTTGGTGAGGATCTTCCAAACTGAGAGATGATCGGCCGCTAGATTCTCGGCTCCTTTTTTGTCAACGATTTTGTGATCAAATTTTTGAAGGAGGAGAATCCAACGAAGTAATCTCGGCTTTGCATCTTGCTTTGCCATGAGATACTTAATAGCCGAATGGTCCGTATACACTATGCATTTCGTCAAGACGAGATAAGGTCAGAATTTCTCAAATGCATACACCACGGCAAGGAACTCCTTTTCCGTTGTAGTGTATTTAAGTTGAGCCTCGGTCATCGTCTTGCTAGCATAGTGTATAGGCAAGAAGTGCTTATCATGACGTTGTCCCAAAACGACCCCAATGGCGTAATCACTAGCATCACACATTAGTTCAAAGGGAAGGTTCCAATTGGGCGCAACAAGAATGGGAGCTTCGGTAAGTTTCCTCTTAAGGATCTCAAAGGCTCGTACACAATCTTCGTCAAAGACAAAACGTGCTTCTTTTTCAAGAAGATGTGTAATGGGTCGAGAAATCTTCGAGAAATCCTTGATGAATCGACGATAAAAGCCCGCGTGACCTAGGAAACTCCTAACTCCCTTGACGGTTTTGGGATGAGGTAATTTGGCGATGACGTCTACCTTAGCTTGATCTACCTCAATCCCCGCTTTCGAGACCTTGTGCCCTAAGACGATTCCACTCTTAACCATAAAATGACATTTTTCCCAATTGAGCACAAGGTTGGTTTCCTCACAACGTTTTAACATTCTCTCTAGGTTCGACAAACACGAAGTGAAAGAATCACCAAACACGGAAAATTCATCCATGAAGACCTCCATCGTCTTCTCGATCATATCATGAAAAATAGCCATCATGCATCGTTGAAAGGTTCCCGGTGCATTGCAAAGTCCGAATGGCATTCTACGATAGGCAAACGTTCCATATGGACACGTAAACGTAGTTTTTTCTTGATCACGAGGATCGATGGGAATTTGGAAGTAACCGGAAAAACCATCTAAAAAGCAATAGAAATCGTTTCCCGCAAGACGCTCCAACATTTGGTCCATGAAGGGCAAGGGAAAATGGTCTTTTCGAGTGGCTTCATTTAACTTTCGATAGTCAATGCACACTCTCCATCCGGTCACGATTCTAGTGGGAATCAACTCGTTGGCATCGTTTGGCACAACGGTCATCCCTCCCTTTTTAGGGACACAATGAATAGGACTCACCCAAGGGCTGTCGGAAATAGGGTAAATCATTCCCGCGTCAAGGAGTTTAAGGACCTCCTTTTTGATGACGTCGTGAATTTTGGGGTTCACCCTCCTTTGACTTTGGATTGTTGGCTTGAAATCCTCCTCCATTAAGATTTTGTGGGTACAAAACTTGGGATCGATTCCATTAATGTCGGATAACTTCCACGCAATCGCCCCTTTGTGATCCTTAAGAACACCGACAAGTGCGGTTTTTTCATCATCCGAAAGTTCCTTCGCAATAATAACCGGCTACTTGTCGTCCTCCTCCAAATAGACATATTCGAGGTGAGGAGGTAAATCTTTCAACTCGAGAATAGGTGGTTCCTCAAGTGAAGATTTGGGCTCGATACTCATAACCTCCTCGGGTGGAGGAAATGGGAAATCGTTGAGAAAATCCTTGATAATCGAGAAGTCCTCATCGTTGTCGAGGTCTTCGACACAAGTACGTGGAACATCGAATTCTTCCAACGTAAAACCACCACCTTCAAAAGGAGTGAAGGTTGGTGTCGAATTATCAAGAATTGGATCTAACATAGTCGGATTGCCACTAGTTTCTTCATCACCAAACCCTAAAACTTCTTGTGAAAATTCCTCGCAAACCACGTCGATCATATCAACGAGGTTTATGGTAGCAACGGAATAAACATGAGAAAGTTGAGAATTTTGAGTTGCGTTTATAACAAGTTCCTCATCGTTGAAACGTAAGGTGATCTTTCTAGCATGCACATCAATCAAAGCCATAGACGTATCTAAAAACGAACGACCTAAAATAAGAGGAACTTGAGGATCCGTGGGGTGTCAACAACAATAAAGTCTACGGGATAGTAGAACTTCCCCACTTTCACAAAAACGTCTTCCGCCAAACCACATGCAAGAATCGTGGAATGGTCGGCCAACTCAATAGACATTCGTGAAGGAGTAAGATTAGGAAGATTGAGCGACTTGAAGATTGCAAGTGGCATCAAGTTAATGCTAGCACCAAGATCGGCCAAGGCAAAGCATTCTTCCATATCTTGAATGGCACAAGGGATCAAAAATTTACCGGGATCACCGACTTTTTGAGGTATGCGATTAAGATAAACCGACGAACAACTAGACATTTGGTGCAATTTCTCCTTGTTGTTCAAAATACTCTTAAAGTTAGCGGCAAATAGAGGCATCATGACCAAAGCATCGGCGAAACTCACATTAAAATGCAAATCACGAAACATTTTCATAAAAAGCTCAAATTGGTAGTTGTCGCGCTCTTGTCGTTTCTCCTTCCTAAGTATCGATGGGTAAGGTAAGGGTGGTGTGGGTTGGGGCATAGGCATAGCCTTTGGAATCTCGGGTTCCAATATGGGTGATGGGTCAACCGTAGGTGTGGCATGAGCGGTACTTTGTGGGATTGAAATATGCTCCTTTTCGACCACCACCTCGGGTTCTTCCTCAATTTCCTCCACCGTTGGAGTAATTGGTTGAGGAGTCGGTTCTTTAAGTGTCTTACCACTTCGTGTGGTAATCACTTTCATCTCTCCCTTCGGGTTTGAAACGGTGTTACTAGGCAAACTACTCGAAGTAGAGGCTTTGTTCCCTATGACGGCTTCTAAAATGGCGTTAAGCTTAGCATCTTGACTATTAAACTTCAAATCTTGGCTAGCGGCTTTTTGGTCAATTCTTTGTTCAGGCCTAGCATGACTTTGCTCTATCTTGTTGTTTTGACCTCGAATTTGGTTAGAAAAATCATTTTTCAATTCATTTCTCATGGCTAGATTTTCCTTAACAAAATTAGCTAACTCCTTTGCGTTCTTAGCCGTGTCCCTAGCTTGATTAGCCATTTGCTCTTGAATGTTTTCCAAAATCTTATCGTTTGTCGTAGCGTAATTCACAAAGTCCATTGGAAGTTCTTTAGTGTAAGCATTTTGAAGACCTTGACTCGTGTTTTGAAAATTACGGTTTTGATTTTGATTTTGCAATTGGCTACTACTACTCCCTTGATTCCCATAGTTGTTATTACCCTTAAAATTGTTCCTTTGATTGCTTTGGTAACCAACTTGATTGTTTCGATAATTGTTAGCATTTTGATTTGGTGAAAAACCCGGTGGAGTCAATTGATTAGTGCGAGGAACTTGACCGTTTTGGTTATAAGTTTCCGCGGCCGCGAAGGCACTCGAAGTGTTACCACTGTTGGTAATGCACTCAGAATAATCGTGAGCTCCACCACAATACATACAAGAAACCTCAACCGCTTTAATCGTAGCGGGAGCGGGTTGTTCACCAACTTTAAACTCAACTAACAAGCCTTTCACTATATAAAAAATTTTGTTCTCCAAATTAGCCTCGACTTGGCAAGCATCAACGGTGTGTGACAATGAAGGCGAAGACGAAGACGAAGCCTTACGAACACTCGACGTGCTACGAGGACTATACAACTTTGACCTATTCTCAATGATTAACAATGCTTCCTCGACCGTCTTACACAAGAAATTACCACCCGCGGCGGCATTAAGATAATCACGCTCATGATCGTTCAAGCCATTGTAAAACGTGTCTATTTGATGCAAGTCGAAAAACCATGATGAGGACATTCGTGCAACATTTCCCTAAACCAATTCCAAGCCGTTGAAAAACTCTCATTATACTCTTGCGAAAACTTTGAAATCTCGTTTTTCAAGTGCGTAGTCTTAGAGGGCAGAAAAAATTGGTTCACGAATTTGGAAACGAGATCCTTCCACGTTAATATAGAATTGGGTGGCTCTTTCTCTAACCAAATTTTTGCGGGCCCCGCTAAGGAATACGAAAAAAGCATCATGGACAACAAACCCGTCTTAACCAAAATTTTCAAGTACGTAGTCTTAGAGTCGTTTGAAACATCCTTAAACTTGCATGTGGCGGTGAGACGATAAAATTGGCGAATGTGGTTATGAGGGTTGTCCTTTTCGTCACCTCGAAACTTCTTGTTTTGAATCATGGACAACAAACCCGTCTTAACCTCAAAATTCTCCGCAAGGATAGCGGGAATCACAATCGCTTCTCCATAACCCTCGGTGGGTGCTTGAAGCAACTCCATCATAGTTCGATTAGCCATGGGTGCTTCTTTCACTACAATGGGTTCGTCAATAGGAGACTCCTCACTAGTAGGAGTGAGTGATTTGTTTCTTCGTTTACGAGCACGTCTTGCTCTAGAGCGAGTTTGCATAAACGTCACGTACAACGAGAAGGCGAGCAAAGAAGATTCTTTTTGGTGTTTTTACTTTTTCAAACTTTTTTTTTGTGGTTTTTGATTGTTTTTAACTTTTTTTTTTGGATTTTTGGAATGTATTAGGTAGACACAAATCTACAAATCTCCTCCTTAATCAAATCTCTCGATTAAACAAGCCTCAAGGAATGAAAACGATCACGTGAAGTGAACGCCTTCGATGACTTTAGAACGATGGTGGAACACCAACTCGTTCAAGAGGGTTTAATCAAATGAAACCAAGAAAATATATATGATACGTAAGTAATACTTTGGGCGGCAAAACCCTCGATTAGCTTTCAAAATCAAAATATGCACAAGCAAGCGGAGGAAACGAGGCGGCGCGAAGCACTTAAGAGCCTTTTTCCTTTAGGTCGTGAAATACAACCGCCTTATACCCACCTTATAGTTTGTATTTCTCAAAATCGAGCTTCTCGAAAGTATTTATCTATTTTTGCCTTTTTCTTTGGTTTGAGATTCGAATACAATGATTGGGTAATGACCTCCCAAGTCAAGGTTGTGATTTCTTGAGTCGTCATACCCTTATTGATGAAGTTACCCGCATGGTAATTTGCAAAGTCCGCAAACCATGGGGTAGAAGAATCAAGCTTAGAATTCATTACACCAAGTGTCTCGAGCGGAAATGTTTCGGTGATTTTTTGGGCTCGTAAACACTTTGGTTAGGATCTACCAAACGAGAGAGATGATCGGCCGCTAGATTCTCGGCTCCTTTTTTGTCAACGATTTTGTGATCAAATTTTTGAAGGAGGAGAATCCAACGAAGTAATCTCGGCTTTGCATCTTGCTTTGCCATGAGATACTTAATAGCCGAATGGTCCGTATACACTATGCATTTCGTCAAGACGAGATAAGGTCGGAATTTCTCAAATGCATACACCACGGCAAGGAACTCCTTTTCCGTTGTAGTGTATTTAAGTTGAGCCTCGGTCATCGTCTTGCTAGCATAGTGTATAGGCAAGAAGTGCTTATCATGACGTTGTCCCAAAACGACCCCAATGGCGTAATCACTAGCATCACACATTAGTTCAAAGGGAAGGTTCCAATTGGGCGCAACAAGAATGGGAGCTTCGGTAAGTTTCCTCTTAAGGATCTCAAAGGCTCGTACACAATCTTCGTCAAAGACAAAACGTGCTTCTTTTTCAAGAAGATGTGTAATGGGTCGAGAAATCTTCGAGAAATCCTTGATGAATCGACGATAAAAGCCCGCGTGGCCTAGGAAACTCCTAACTCCCTTGACGGTTTTGGGATGAGGTAATTTGGCGATGACGTCTACCTTAGCTTGATCTACCTCAATCCCCGCTTTCGAGACCTTGTGCCCTAAGACGATTCCACTCTTAACCATAAAATGACATTTTTCCCAATTGAGCACAAGGTTGGTTTCCTCACAACGTTTTAACATTCTCTCTAGGTTCGACAAACACGAAGTGAAAGAATCACCAAACACGGAAAATTCATCCATGAAGACCTCCATCGTCTTCTCGATCATATCATGAAACATAGCCATCATGCATCGTTGAAAGGTTCCCGGTGCATTGCAAAGTCCGAATGGCATTCTACGATAGGCAAACGTTCCATATGGACACGTAAACGTAGTTTTTTCTTGATCACGAGGATCGATGGGAATTTGGAAGTAACCGGAAAAACCATCTAAAAAGCAATAGAAATCGTTTCCCGCAAGACGCTCCAACATTTGGTCCATGAAGGGCAAGGGAAAATGGTCTTTTCGAGTGGCTTCATTTAACTTTCGATAGTCAATGCACACTCTCCATCCGGTCACGATTCTAGTGGGAATCAACTCGTTGGCATCGTTTGGCACAACGGTCATCCCTCCCTTTTTAGGGACACAATGAATAGGACTCACCCAAGGGCTGTCGGAAATAGGGTAAATCATTCCCGCGTCAAGGAGTTTAAGGACCTCCTTTTTGATGACGTCGTGAATTTTGGGGTTCACCCTCCTTTGACTTTGGATTGTTGGCTTGAAATCCTCCTCCATTAAGATTTTGTGGGTACAAAACTTGGGATCGATTCCATTAATGTCGGATAACTTCCACGCAATCGCCCCTTTGTGATCCTTAAGAACACCGACAAGTGCGGTTTTTTCATCATCCGAAAGTTCCTTCGCAATAATAACCGGCTACTTGTCGTCCTCCTCCAAATAGACATATTCGAGGTGAGGAGGTAAATCTTTCAACTCGAGAATAGGTGGTTCCTCAAGTGAAGATTTGGGCTCGATACTCATAACCTCCTCGGGTGGAGGAAATGGGAAATCGTTGAGAAAATCCTTGATAATCGAGAAGTCCTCATCGTTGTCGAGGTCTTCGACACAAGTACGTGGAACATCGAATTCTTCCAACGTAAAACCACCACCTTCAAAAGGAGTGAAGGTTGGTGTCGAATTATCAAGAATTGGATCTAACATAGTCGGATTGCCACTAGTTTCTTCATCACCAAACCCTAAAACTTCTTGTGAAAATTCCTCGCAAACCACGTCGATCATATCAACGAGGTTTATGGTAGCAACGGAATAAACATGAGAAAGTTGAGAATTTTGAGTTGCGTTTATAACAAGTTCCTCATCGTTGAAACGTAAGGTGATCTTTCTAGCATGCACATCAATCAAAGCCATAGACGTATCTAAAAACGAACGACCTAAAATAAGAGGAACTTGAGGATCCGTGGGGTGTCAACAACAATAAAGTCTACGGGATAGTAGAACTTCCCCACTTTCACAAAAACGTCTTCCGCCAAACCACATGCAAGAATCGTGGAATGGTCGGCCAACTCAATAGACATTCGTGAAGGAGTAAGATTAGGAAGATTGAGCGACTTGAAGATTGCAAGTGGCATCAAGTTAATGCTAGCACCAAGATCGGCCAAGGCAAAGCATTCTTCCATATCTTGAATGGCACAAGGGATCAAAAATTTACCGGGATCACCGACTTTTTGAGGTATGCGATTAAGATAAACCGACGAACAACTAGACATTTGGTGCAATTTCTCCTTGTTGTTCAAAATACTCTTAAAGTTAGCGGCAAATAGAGGCATCATGACCAAAGCATCGGCGAAACTCACATTAAAATGCAAATCACGAAACATTTTCATAAAAAGCTCAAATTGGTAGTTGTCGCGCTCTTGTCGTTTCTCCTTCCTAAGTCTCGATGGGTAAGGTAAGGGTGGTGTGGGTTGGGGCATAGGCATAGCCTTTGGAATCTCGGGTTCCAATATGGGTGATGGGTCAACCGTAGGTGTGGCATGAGCGGTACTTTGTGGGATTGAAATATGCTCCTTTTCGACCACCACCTCGGGTTCTTCCTCAATTTCCTCCACCGTTGGAGTAATTGGTTGAGGAGTCGGTTCTTTAAGTGTCTTACCACTTCGTGTGGTAATCACTTTCATCTCTCCCTTCGGGTTTGAAACGGTGTTACTAGGCAAACTACTCGAACTAGAGGCTTTGTTCCCTATGACGGCTTCTAAAATGGCGTTAAGCTTAGCATCTTGACTATTAAACTTCAAATATTGGCTAGCGGCTTTTTGGTCAATTCTTTGTTCAGGCCTAGCATGACTTTGCTCTATCTTGTTGTTTTGACCTCGAATTTGGTTAGAAAAATCATTTTTCAATTCATTTCTCATGGCTAGATTTTCCTTAACAAAATTAGCTAACTCCTTTGCGTTCTTAGCCGTGTCCCTAGCTTGATTAGCCATTTGCTCTTGAATGTTTTCCAAAATCTTATCGTTTGTCGTAGCGTAATTCACAAAGTCCATTGGAAGTTCTTTAGTGTAAGCATTTTGAAGACCTTGACTCGTGTTTTGAAAATTACGGTTTTGATTTTGATTTTGCAATTGGCTACTACTACTCCCTTGATTCCCATAGTTGTTATTACCCTTAAAATTGTTCCTTTGATTGCTTTGGTAACCAACTTGATTGTTTCGATAATTGTTAGCATTTTGATTTGGTGAAAAACCCGGTGGAGTCAATTGATTAGTGCGAGGAACTTGACCGTTTTGGTTATAAGTTTTCGCGGCCGCGAAGGCACTCGAAGTGTTACCACTGTTGGTAATGCACTCAGAATAATCGTGAGCTCCACCACAATACATACAAGAAACCTCAACCGCTTTAATCGTAGCGGGAGCGGGTTGTTCACCAACTTTAAACTCAACTAACAAGCCTTTCACTATATCAAAAATTTTGTTCTCCAAATTAGCCTCGACTTGGCAAGCATCAACGGTGTGTGACAATGAAGGCGAAGACGAAGACGAAGCCTTACGAACACTCGACGTGCTACGAGGACTATACAACTTTGACCTATTCTCAATGATTAACAATGCTTCCTCGACCGTCTTACACAAGAAATTACCACCCGCGGCGGCATTAAGATAATCACGCTCATGATCGTTCAAGCCATTGTAAAACGTGTCTATTTGATGCAAGTCGAAAAACCATGATGAGGACATTCGTGCAACATTTCCCTAAACCTATTCCAAGCCGTTGAAAAACTCTCATTATACTCTTGCGAAAACTTTGAAATCTCGTTTTTCAAGTGCGTAGTCTTAGAGGGCGGAAAAAATTAGTTCACGAATTTGGAAACGAGATCCTTCCACGTTAATATAGAATTGGGTGGCTCTTTCTCTAACCAAATTTTTGCGGGCCCCGCTAAGGAATACGAAAAAAGCATCATGGACAAGAAACCCGTCTTAACCAAAATTTTCAAGTACGTAGTCTTAGAGTCGTTTGAAACATCCTTAAACTTGCATGTGGCGGTGAGACGATAAAATTGGCGAATGTGGTTATGAGGGTTGTCCTTTTCGTCACCTCGAAACTTCTTGTTTTGAATCATGGACAACAAACCCGTCTTAACCTCAAAATTCTCCGCAAGGATAGCGGGAATCACAATCGCTTCTCCATAACCCTCGGTGGGTGCTTGAAGCAACTCCATCATAGTTCGATTAGCCATGGGTGCTTCTTTCACTACAATGGGTTCGTCAATAGGAGACTCCTCACTAGTAGGAGTGAGTGATTTGTTTCTTCGTTTACGAGCACGTCTTGCTCTAGAGCGAGTTTGCATAAACGTCACGTACAACGAGAAGGCGAGCAAAGAAGATTCTTTTTGGTGTTTTTACTTTTTCAAACTTTTTTTTTGTGGTTTTTGATTGTTTTTAACTTTTTTTTTTTGGATTTTTGGAATGTATTAGGTAGACACAAATCTACAAATCTCCTCCTTAATCAAATCTCTCGATTAAAGAAGCCTCAAGGAATGAAAACGATCACGTGAAGTGAACGCCTTCGATGACTTTAGAACGATGGTGGAACACCAAATCGTTCAAGAGGGTTTAATCAAATGAAACCAAGAAAATATATATGATACGTAAGTAATACTTTGGGCGGCAAAACCCTCGATTAGCTTTCAAAATCAAAATACGCACAAGCAAGCGGAGGAAACGAGGCGGCGCGAAGCACTTAAGAGCCTTTTTCCTTTAGGTCGTGAAATACAACCGCCTTATACCCACCTTATAGTTTGTATTTCTCAAAATCGAGCTTCTCGAAAGTATTTATCTATTTTTGCCTTTTTCTTTGGTTTGAGATTCGAATACAATGATTGGGTAATGACCTCCCAAGTCAAGGTTGTGATTTCTCATGTATTTGGAGTACTTGTAAATTTATTGTTCTACGTATACAGTATAGTAATAATATTCACAAAAAAAAATGAAAAACCGATAATACGTATTAGTAGAGTGCTACTAATACAATTACTTTTATGGCTATATATAAAAACAACAATGGTTCAACCAAAACACAACACGCCTCCCCGGCAGCGGCGCCAAAATGATTGTTGTAAAATTACGTCTTTTAGGAAAAAGAGCGTAAAAGTAGGGCAAGCGTGCACGACGATTTAGGAAAACCGTGTGTGAATGACCCTAAGTGAATTCGTTCTCGAGGAGGCAAGTGCGTTGTGTTAAGAGTTGATTAATGTTTGTGATTATATTGATTGAGAAAGAAATGGGATTAGAAGAGAAAGACGGTTACGAAAATGAATTAAACTACGACGAAAAAGGCGTAAACGTAAAATCGTAAAACTACAAAGTTTAAAATTTTAACCTAAAAATTCCTAAAAATCACTAAAAATCCCCAATAATATTCTAAGAGTTTACAAAAAGTCCAAACTTGCTAAAACCTTTTAATTAATTAAATAATGACTTTTTAATGCTAATTAAAGCCCTAAAAATCACTTTTAATTATTAAAAATCCCTAAACAAGATTTTATAGTTTGTAAACCTCAAAAATATCCTAATTAAGCTAAAAACTATTTTTAAAAATTTTAAAACCAAATTAAACTATTTTTAAACACTTAAAAACTATTAAAATGTATTAAATCTTAAATTAAATCTAGAAATTAATTGAAAAGTATAAAAAATATTTGGAAAGTGACAAAACTCCTAATTTAATGTCCTTAACCTAGGAAAAATGTAAAAAGTAGAAAAATAAAACTTTCTATTTTTATGAATAAAATAATATTAAAATAATGCAAAAAATAAAAAGTTTATAAAATAAATTCTAAAAAATTTCTAAAAACCTAGAATAATATAACTAAGAGAAAAATGAAAATTAAAGTTCCTAAAACCTCTTAATTAATTTTATATTAATTTTTAAATTTTAATAAAAAACCTAAAATCAAATAAAATTAAAAATTAAAGTTTTTGAAAATCTAACTAGATGTAAACCTCATCTTATTAAATTAAAACTTAAAAATTATTTTTCCTAAAATTAAAATTACTTTTAACAATTTTTAAACTATTTATTAAAAACCGGGTAAAGAAAAATGCATAAAAAATAAATAAATAAAAGGAAAAATACAAACTTGGTTTATAAAAATCCTAAACTGAATGACTTTCCTAGGAAAACTAAATTGGAGCAAAAACGCTTAAAGAATAAGCCACAAATGGCTTAAAAGGCCACGGCTTATTTAAATAAGCCCAATTGAAAAGGTGTTATATTGGTAATGCCTTGAGACTTTATCAGTAAAAGTCCCAAGGGCGAGCGGAAGAGTGTGTGTGCTTTGGCAGTGGTGGCGCAGGTTCGAGTCCTGGCCACGCCAAAATTTTTGAATATATTTTTTTTTTCTTCAAACACTTTTACACAGAAACCACTACTCACCAAAACACCAATACTTGTCAAATTACAGCAAGAATTACACCTAAATGAACCAAAAAGGTCTCAGACCTGAAACTTTCTTTTTTTTTTTTTTTTACTTTCTTGTTATCTGCTTCTTTGTTTGTGTTCTTTTTGGACAGTCAAAAACCCCCACTTGCAGTTGGCTTGTGGGGGTGTATTAAGCTAGCAAAAAAAAGCATTCAAGATGTCAAGATAAACACGCCACAAACTGACTTAAACACTAGCAAAGAATCAATAAGCAGGCAGGTTGCAGGTACTCTTAAACAAATACAACCCAAATCAATTTTAACTAATAAATCATGCAGTGGTAAGAAACTAAACAGACTTCGCACTTAAGGGTTGATGTTCAAAAACAGTAAGCATACAAAAGTGATCGAATCCTAAGGCAATTCTAACCAATCAGCAGGCAACTATATAAATGACCAAATCAGACACAAATGCAGACTAATACAAGCTTATGCTGCGCAGGCACTCCTAGATAGCATACGCTGACTTCTACCACTTATTAAGCACAAGCTAACATGCATCCTAGATACAAATCTAGCATATACTAATTAAACCAAGTACACTCCAAGCAGCAGACTTTCAGTTTACACTAATCAGTTTAACCAAAACTCAGTTATAAACACGCCAACTTAAACTAAGATTAAACAATGCAACAAGCTATCATTAAATCC
Source organism: Glebionis coronaria (assembly GCA_025667525.1). NCBI lineage: Eukaryota > Viridiplantae > Streptophyta > Magnoliopsida > Asterales > Asteraceae > Glebionis > Glebionis coronaria. The sequence goes on from CM046876.1 coordinate 356,255,626, forward strand.
TAAGTGAGCATATTTTTATTTCCAAGTTTAAGCAGTTTAAACTAAAACAACAAGACCTAAGAAATCTTTACTGATTATACTGTTTAACTAAACTCAGAAAATTTACTCAACTCATTAAACCAGCAAACTTTGTCAAGCAGTTAACACTCAGAACAATCATACAACTAGCAAAAATAAGTAAAAAAAAGAAAGAAAGGAAGAGATTGCAATACCTACCCTTGTTTGCATCCAACAAGGGTCAGCTAAGCTCCCCTGACCTCAACCAACTACTAGGTGAGGCAGGGGTGTCTTGGACGATAAAGAATTGAGGGGGTGGTTCGTTGGGGTTCAACAGCTGAACCGAAGCACCCCAATATGAGAATAAGGCTGCTAAGAAATAAAAAGAAATTCAAGAATCAAGACCTATGGTCTTGATTCAGTAAGTTCACAAGATAAACGAATAAACTTTTCCTTTCACAATCTTTTCAAGAACACTCAAATACTAAATATTTGAAACTTGTAAATAATTTTAAATGGGAAAACTTTGATTCACTCCAACCAACTTACTGAATAACTTAAACAGGAAACTTCAACACAAATTTTAAATAACATAAACTCAAACCATAAACATGAAATTAAAATGGAACTCGGATGAATTTAAAAACTGCAAACTTTCATTCATAAAAGAGGTTTTTTACAAAAAAAAATCCGAGACAAGGGAAAAATGGGTACCACAGGTCGGTCCTCATTTATAGACCCCCTCAGATTGTTCTAGAATTGAAAATAAGAGAAAACCCTAATCTACTGAGTTTCCAACTTTACCCTTGATGAAGATGCGAATATGATGATCTTGATCCCATCTTTTGAATAATCCTTGAAGCCATGTGCAAATCTCTTGGATGTTTGTGATAGACAGGCTGGATGCATCAATCTTGAACGTTCGATTTCATTTGGAGGACACGAAACCCTTAAGAGTCGTTGATTCTCTGGTGTTCCTTTGTCTTTTTGCCAATGGGTGGGATTTTGGGGACCAGGGAGTGAGTGTGATGGGAGATTAAAAGTGGGGTTTGGGTTAATCCATGATTAATCACTGATCTGGAATAGACCAGGTCTTAATCATGAATTTTAATTTGGGGGAAAAATTAGGGTTTATAGGAAGAAGCGTGTTTTGATCTTTTCAGTTAGGGTTAAATGTGTTTAAGAGGAAAAACACGTTTAATATTAAACGTGTGTTATAAAATCAATGGGTCAACCGGGTTTGGGGTATGGGTATTTGGGTAAACAGGTCTTTTAGTTGGGTTATGGTGACGTGTCAGATTTTGGTTGGGTGGTGGAGTTTGATTGTCTCCCAAGAATGCCCCCTAATGTTTTCCCTTTTCTTCACTTTATAAATATCAATCAAAACTTGTTTTCCCTTTATAATAAGTATGGGGTACTTGTCAAATTTGGCACAAGGATTTTATAAGCTTGAAACAAGGACCAAACATGTAAATTCTTCAATATTTAAGGGCTGTTTTTGACATTTCTTCAAACTTCAAGGCTTTGACTTGTTTGTTGACTTCTTGGAGGACCATTATTGACAATTTAGATTTGTTGAGGGACTAAATTTGCCAATTCTTCAAAGTTAAGGGTCCTTTTTGTAATTTTGACAAACTTTAGGGACCAAACTTGTAATTATGAAGATACAAGGGTTTAAAGTGTCAATTCTTCAAACTTGGAGGACCAATCTTCAATATTCTTCAAATATTCAAGGGTTTTCTTTGGAAAATTCTTCATTAGGGCTTGGTTCATCGTGCGGCTTCGTTTCCCGTGTTCGTTTTTGCGTGATTCTTGTGATCTTTTGTTATTTTCTCAATATCCGTACCTAAAATATACAAGCAACAAACACAAGCATATATTTGGGTATTTTGATGATATTTAATGCATTTTAAGCCCAATTTGGACGATGAGACTATGTATAAAAGCAGTCTCATCAAAGGTCTTGAAGTTCACATGTCCCATCCTTCGGTGCCATTGAGTGGCTTCATCTTCTGAGGCTTTAGCAACCAAACATGCTAGTTGGCCAGTAGGATTGACTTCATTCATCTTGATACTATAAAGGTTGTGTCTTCTAGGGATTCTGAGTAGAACCTGTGAGTCATCCGGGAGTTTAAAGTCTTTGGATAACACTAGTGCATCAGTATCCGTAAAGAGGACAAACTGCTTCTTGTCACAAATCTGAGAGACAGATATCAAGTTGAAGTGTTGAAGTGCTTCCACATAGTACACCTGCTCAAATTTAAGATTAGGCGTCTGAATTGTTCCTTTGCCAGTGATCCCGCCTTCACCTCCTCCAAAATAGACCTTTCCGCCTTGAAATGGTACAAAGTTAGATAGAAGACTTTTATTTCCTGTCATGCTCCTAGAGCATCCACTATCAACAATTCCTAAAGTAGGATCTTGGTATGGAGTAACCACAACAACAAGATAAAAAAGATACAAAAGTTAGTGTCTTAAGGGGACCCAAACCTTTTCAGGTTTGAGCCTGCCTTGTGGATCTTTAGAGGATAGCCAAGAAGATTGATGAGATCCACCGTTGTTCTTTGGTTGCCTATTCATCATATTGGTGTTACTGTGTGACCAAGAACAACCTGCTGAGGGCTTAACAGCAGTTCCTATATTTCCCAACCCAAAATACATGTGGTCAAAATTATATGTATAATTTGGATTAAAATTCTGAAAATAGTTACTGGTTGGTCTATTTGATATTAATCCAGTGTTTCTCCAATGATCAGAAGCTAATGGAGAGGTCCTTCTAGAAGAAGAAAAAGATTGAGCACTTGGGTTTAGTCTTCTAGAAGAATATGGAACAACTCCTGGTGGACCAGGAGCAGGAAATGCTTGATGTACAGAAGAATGTTTGTCATATAAATCACAATCTTTAATCAAGTGAAATTTACTCCCACAAACAAAACATGTTTTAAACGACCTTTTATTAGAATGACATTGTTTCATACTGCTAACTTTATTACACACAATTCTAGGAGAAACATTCTTCCTAGGACTCAATAAACCAGGACTAGACACTGTTGAAGTAAAAGCAACTCTCTCTTCACACTTCCTAGCACTAGTAGCAGCATGGTCATTCGACTTGGAACTTGTAGGTCTCGACTCTTCACTTGAACCACATGATGCAGAGTCACTGGCTTTGTTACTGAAAGTACACGAGACAAAGTCATTAGTATTAGTAGAACGTTTTGGGGACTCATGCATCTATGATCCATCCAAGTCATTATGCCTAGGAGTGGGCATGAAAGTTCCTGTAAGAGGTGGAGGGACAGCGTGCATTTCTGCTGCTGGTTTAAACTTATTGTAGCTAGGTGTTCCCTCTTCCTCCTTTTCAGGATCAAAGATACTTGAAAAAGATAAATCAAACACATCTTCTGAATCAATATATTTATCAAATCCTAACCCACTTTTAGTCCTACCAGACATGCTACTTTCAATTAATTTTGAAAGATTTTTAGGTGCCTTTTTCCATTTTTCAAATCTCAGAAGTGTAGCATCTAATTTTTCCTTCATTTCTTGTTTTTCTTTGATACTGTCATCTTTTACCTTTTCTGTGTATTTAAGCATATTTGTTGTGTTTTCTAAATCAATGTTCAGTATCCTAATTTTATCCTCATACTCACGTTGAGTATCTTGAAGCCACCTCTTTTGTTGTTCCAATGTTTTTAAAGAAGCCTTATAGGCTTGAACCTCTAAAAAATACTTATCATTCTGATCATTTAAGTCATTATATTGGGACAAAATTTCTGAATATTTATCATGACAACCAAGAGGACAATGTTGTACCTGAGGTGAGATGCCCATAAGAGCAAACTCTTCTGCTTCCTCGGCATCAGATAGATTCCCAGCAATCATTGCAAACATATCAGTAGAAGGCTCGGCTGTTTCTAGGGTAGCATTCTGATGATCATTCCAGTTGACCATAGAGTCAACAGACACCAACGCCTTCTTGTCATCTTTCACCTCCTGAATCTTAAAAGCTGAATATCTGCTCTTCTCCTGGTCATGCTTGTTAGGGCATTCCCTCGCAAAGTAACCTTGCTGCTGACAGTTATAACATCGAACCTTGCTTCTGTCAAACCTTGCGGGCTATCTTGGGTTATAATTAAATTTTCGACCGGCTTTCTTCTCAAACTTGTGAACCCTAAGAGTGAGCATGGCCATCTGCCTTTTTAGATCCATTTCATCCAGGTCAAGTTTATCAACCTGTTTGAAGTCATCAAAAGCGAGTTGCTGTTGAGCATCAACGTCAGCAAAAAAAGAGTGAAGAACAGCTTCTACCATGCTACCAGACTTGGCTTTTGGTTCAGGAGTAGAAGTATGCTGAAAAGTATGTTGAGAAGACACAGTATTGCTTGGGCTACTAGCATAAGACATGGGACTGGATCCTATAGAACTCACAAAGGCAGAGTTAGCAGGAGTAGGAAAAGAATCGCTTGAGTATCCCCTCACATGAGGCTCAAAGGTTTTGAGCTTATGAAACAAATCATCAAAATTAAGATAGTCAAGCCTACCTTTTGCTTTGAGAGAGATTACCACCTAATTCCATGAGTAGGGTAAGGCTCTAAGAAACCTTGCATTGATATCACCATCATCAGGTTTTGACCGAAGTTGATTCAACTGGCTCAATATCTTTTGGAACCTGTCATATCCTTGATGGATACCTTCAGTTTCTGAGATCTTGAATTCTGTGAATTCATCTCTCAGCATGGATCGTCGCATTTTCTTTGACTCCTCATTCCCACCAAACCTTGCTTTTATTCCATTCCAGATCTCTCTAGCATCATCCAAATGATAGAAGTCACCCATGTGATCATCAGGAAGAGACTGAAGCAAAATAGGTTTTGCTTTGATCTCCTTCTGAACAGCTGTGATTTCTTCATGAGTTTTAGGGTCAAGAAGAGTAATATTACCATTCTTGTCTCTTCCAGTCAACTTCCTGCTGTTTCCATTCAGAATGATCTTCCAAAGGTCTTGATCAGTGTTGGTGATCCAACATTCCATCTTCATTGCCCAGCTATCATACTCGTCCTTTTTCAAATGAGGAAACTTACCATTTGTGTTGGAAACTGTAGCAATGATCTGCTGAGGTTGCTGAGTTCTAGGAGTACTATCTTTTCCTGTTTGAGTAGAACTTGAGGCAGACATGATTAAACAAAGATGTTAGTAATGAGAATAATTGATTCTTCTTGTACAGAGACTCTCCCAGGCTCTGATACCACTTGTTGGGTCCACTAGATGTGGATCTTGCAGCCTGTCAGGAACGGTGAACGACTTCTGTAATCACAAGTCTATTCACAGAGAGACTCTATACACAGTATAAGTGCGGAATAGAAATACTATAAAGAAGAACAAAATAACTATAACGACTTGATCCTTTTCTAAGGATTTCTAATATTAATAATAACTAGAATTATGTTTGATGAAGGTCTGTGTAACCCTTCTGCCTAAGGTTCCTTTTATACTACAAGGAAACCCTAATACATCATTAACCAAAATGTGTAAACTGATATGCATATCCTTTCCTAACATATCTCATGCATATCCTAACAGAATAATAACTAAATAATAAATTTTGACTTTCTATAAGACCAGGAGCACGACTTGCTCCTACTACTACTATGACCAGGAGGAACTACATACCTCCTAGTCTACCTATTACAAATAACTATTCCAATGGTCCTAACAGAGGCATTCTACAATAGGCAAATGTAATCAAAGGTTTCGTAGTTCAGTCTATGTCAATCAAAACAAAATATGTTGCATGTTTTATTCCTCATAAAAGGTTTAAAAGTTTTTCAATATATAAAGTGGGGCCATGAACTCACCTCAGTAGTGCAACAATAAGTCACAAGAAATCCAACGTAAAGCTCACGACACAGTCAACAACATAAATAGTTTTACAGTCTCAGTAAATGCATAACATAATGCATAAAAATCTCTGAATAAATCTGTGCATGCTTATACTGGTTTTAAGCATTTTATTACGATCTCTGTAATTTATTTTATCGTTGTATAGGTAATAGAAGTATTTATTTTTAAGTACGTAATAAATAATATCGTTTAAGTAATTAATTCGTTTACTTAATATTCTCGTACTTGTACAGTCGTAAAGTGATTTAAAATATTTATAAAAGAAAGTTTTATATATATTTAAAAGATGGAAAATATAATAAATATAATAAATATATTTACTTTTATAATTTATTCGTTTTCAATTTATATAACTTATATAAATGACGTTTATACAATGTATTACATGTTATTTAATTTAAATAAAAGTCCTCGAAGCTTGTACAATTTATCAAATAGTCCTCAAGTTATAAGTTTGAGAATATGACGATTTTAGTACTTACAGATTTATTTAAATTACACTTTTTAATATTAGGAATATATATATATATATATATATATATATATATATATATATATATATATATATATATATATATATATATATATATATATATATATATATATATATATATATATATATATATATATATATATATATATATATATATATATATATATATATATATATATATATATATATATATATATATATATATATATATATATATATATATATATATATATATATATATTCCTTATATATATACATATATTTCTAAACCATAACTATATATATATTCCTTATATAAATGACGTTTATAAAATGTATTACATGTTATTTAATTTAAATAAAAGTCCTCGAAGCTTGTATAATTTATCAAATAGTCCTCAAGTTATAAGTTTGAGAATATGACGATTTTAGTATTTATAGATTTATTTAAATTACACTTTTTAATATTAGGAATATATAGTTATGGTTTAGATTAGTTTTAGGAATTTGCAAATTAGTCCCCCCCATATATATAATAATACCCATGGTATTTACTATAAATACCCCTAGGGTTTTTATAAGTTTTGATTTATGGCAAAACAAGTCCTTTGAGTTTATATATAGGTTAGGCTTGTAACAGTTTGGGGTATTGACACTTTTGGTCCTTATAATTTTCGGCTTAGGTTTAGGTATACACAAATTACAAAACAGCCCCCTCGGGCTTGAAATACTTTCAGCTTATGTCCATTTTAGTCCCTAAGTTTAGAGTTAGGGTTTGTAACTTTCAACATGTGGCGAAATCAGTCCCTGGGGTTTCTAATAGTTCCGGCTAATGGCATAAATGATCCCTAGAGTTCCATTAAGGGTAAACATGTGTATTTAACTTAGGATAAATTACAAAAACAGTCCCTATGTTTTCATTAAGTCTCGAATAGGGTGTTTTCAACCCCTACACTTTCGGATAATTGCAACATTGGTCCTTATCTTTGGTATTTTGTCAAAATGAGTTTCAAAAGTCATGTTTTAAGCCATAGACTTTATTTAAGTTACATTTTTGCTCCGAAAGTTTTATATTTCTTATTTTTGATCTGAAAGTTTCATAAATCATATTTTTGGCACAAAAGTTTTATATCTTATATATTTGACACATAAAAAGTTTATTTTAAGTATAATTATATTAAATGGGCTTATGAAGCATAAATGGGCCTAGTGGGCTCCTAGTCTTAATTAGCTTATATTTTGGGCTTAATGGGCCTAAACTAACTTAGTTACTATTCATTGGGCTTACTAGTCCATTAAGGCAAACTAGATATATATTAAGAGGAAAACATAGATCTAGTGATTTTCTAAGCTTTCTATATTATATCCAAGTTATCCATCAACTCTAAAACCACAATATAGCTCACTACTATATATATATATATATATATATATATATATATGTGTGCATGGGAGTTTTTATGATTTTTCTAAGTTAGCATGTTTACATGTTCATGTTTGTCATAGTTACCTAAACTTTTCATCATCTTATGTGAAACACCATTTTTAGCCGTGACCCATTATAGGTCTAGGCTTTCTAGATTTGATTTTATAGAAAGTTTATACTAGGAGTTTCATGTGAATGCTCATGTGAATGAAAAATGAAAGTATTTAAGAAAAAGATAAGCTTTCATGGTACTTACTTGTTAAGTGAGGTTAAGGAGAAACAAGTGAACTAGGGAAAGACTTAAGCTTGATCAACAATGGTGAAACCCTTAGACAGAATTTACCCGTGGCCTCCTTGGTTGCTTCTAGGGTTTCTTGTGTTGCCTTGTGATGTGAGTTTTGTGTATTAATGACTGATAATTAGTATTTATGTAGTAAGAGACATAGTTTTAGGATAGTAAATGATGTATAATGGAAGCTTTGGTGGATTTTGGTGAAGACAAAAATGAAGCCGAGAGTTATAGAGAGAGTGATAATGGATTTCAAATGTTTTGTGTTGTGATGTCTAGTAACATTCAGATATATTAAGGAGAGAGAGAGATATGATGTATCTCTTTGGTGTACTTGTGTATCTATGATAGATATGTAAGAGATATGGTAAGATATGTAAGTACAAGCCAAGTATAGAAACAAGTTCTTCCCACCCAAAATTGTGTTGTTGTCATGTGTTCTTAAGGTTGATGACGTATAGTCCCCAGCCGGGTCAGGAACCCGGCCCACGGGTATTACCCGTATCCGGCCCATCACAGATGGGTGGGAATAATGTCATTCAGGCTTATGGGCTTGGATGAACAGTGACCGCACACATGTGTGCGGCCCATGGCCCGGCGCAGCCGACATAGGGTTAGACAGAATTATATTCTGTCTAGGAAAAGGTTTACCCCAAAAGAGGAGGATATTCACTACCATAATTAGAAGATAACAATCATTCTAATTCTGATAGTTATCCTTTCCTTGGGGCCGAAGTACCAGTGGCGCCCACTAGGGTTCCACTACCTATAAAAGGAACCCCCAAGGGTTCCACAAAGGTATTACGTTCTATACCCTCAACTCACATAAAACCCTAACCGATTACTTACTCTCACGCCGGAGTCTAATCGTGGGATACATTCCCACGGTAAGCCTAACGCGTGTTGTTTAGTGTGCAGTATCCCAACCAAACAGTTCACTTGGTGCAGGAGCCGGAGCCCAGCCAACCCGAATTAAGCCTAATTCGGGTCTAGCAAGGATCCAACTTTTGCATCAATAAGTTGGCGCCATCCGTGGTACCCATTACACTAAGCTAGAGCAAAACCTCATCTTAAATTCCCAATGACGAAGGGGCACCCGCAAGCTAATCACAGGAACACGAATCCTGGAAACTGGAAGTCCCAAGGGTAAGGGATACTGATCCCCAATCAATCCCCTAGCCGTCCTGTAGGCGGGCCTGGTAACCGGGGTGGTTTTCAGCCCTTGGGGGTGACGAGCACGATCTCCATAACACCCCCACCTACTTCAACCTTGGATAACCCTGATCCAGGGAGTGCGCCCAATGCTCCTAACAAGGAGCCGCGCAGACCATCAATAGAGGATGACGTAGAAGTCCAACCACTCAGCGAGGAGAATCTCACTCGAGTTCTCACGCAGAACTTCGATAGGATCATCCCAGGGATCGCATCAAGGTTGAATCTAGGGAGGAACCTCCAATCTAGACTCAACTTTGGCAACACCGGACCAATCACTTCTTCCCAAAATCAGAGGAAAAGGAAAGCCCGGCCTCAGGAGCGGAGCATCTTTGAGGAAACTCCTCAACCCAGGAATGTGTTTGAGCGCATAGGAGATCGCCTCATGCAGGAACTAACGAAATCTCAAGAAGGGGGAGATAGGTCTGACGGCTCACCTGAGCGACCAGATCGAGGGCTGGCCAAAGCCACCCGCCGCACAAGCGTGTGGGATAGGATGGACGCTGGGAAAAAGGCTCCCGGCTCGTCTAAAAAAAGTGGTCCTCACCCAAGAGATGGGGCACCACCCCCGTCTCCAGACCCATTAGGGGAGGACTCAGATGATCATCCGCCTAAGCGTCGCCGACCTAGGCGTACCCCTCCACCACCACCAAACAATGATGAGTATTATGTGGCCCTTATTATCGAGATGCAGAAGCGGAGGATCTCTCCTGCCCGTGGTGTGAACCATGGGATGACCCTAGGCTCACCCGGCCATGGGCGGATCCCAGGGAAGACCCATTCACCCTCCGCATACGGAACTACTCCGAGGACACCAAACATCGCATGTCGGCGTGTGTCAAGACCTATGATGGAACTGGTGATCCGGATGATCACCATAAAATATTTGATACGCAGGCTAAAATTGAGCGATGGCCCATGCCTATATGGTGCCAAATGTTCAATTCAACTCTGATCGACAATGCCCGTGACTGGTTTGAGGGACTCCCTCCACGAAGCATTGATAGTTTCTCGGAACTACGCACTGCGTTCAAGAATAATTATACTCAGAGGAAGAAGTATAATAGGGATCCGGTCTCATTGGCAACTGTCAAACAACGGCCGGGGGAGTCCACAGAAGCCTTCACTGAACGCTTCAATGATGAGTGCACGCGCACCAAAACAATGCCGGAGCTCCTGAAAATCTCTGACTACATGTACGCCATAACAGACAGGGAATTGATCAGGCGTCTCAATGACAAGCGTCCAGAGAGATATGATGACCTCATGGAAAGAGTCAGAAATTTCATAGAGGGAGAAACAGCTGTTGCCTCGGCTTACCCATCCAGAGGAAATGGGTACCGGTCAAACGAACAATCTCGGAGACAGTCGGGCGGTCAAGGAAATCAGAACAATAGCAAGGGCTCAGACTACAAGAGCCAGAACAAATGAGGGCGGCCGGACGATAAGTTTACCCCCTAAAGATGTCCTACCGGGAGATCTTGTTGACGGAAGGGGCAAATTTGCCAAGGCCTCCCCCAATGAAAACTCCGCCGGACCGTAGGCAAGGAAATCGCTTCTGCGAGTTCCATAATGACAAGGGCCATGGTACGGAGGAGTGTATCCAGCTCAAGAAGCACATTGAGTCACTGATCAAATCAGGTAAACTCAAGCACTTAGTTAAGGATTGGAAGGATGGAAAAGACAACAAGAAGTATGATAAGAAGGATCCCCAAAAGGACAAACCTTCGACCATATACATGATCCAATCCAGACAACGCCGCACGAGGCAGAAAGTTGGCCAAAAATTTTCACGCGGCAGGGAATTCTCATTCCCTCCGATCACAGCAAGCGATGTGATTGATGCACCTCTCACTATTGAGATAAGCATTGGAACACACAATGTTCGTCGCATGTATGTGGATGGAGGGTCGTCAGCAGAGGTACTGTATGAACACTTTTTTGTGCAGTTACGCCCAGAAATAAGAAGCCAATTAGTACCGGCCACGGCGCCGCTCACTGGCTTTAGTGGAGACACTATATGGCCGATAAGGCAACTGCGTCTGCTTGTAACCATTGGGAATGAGGAGCACTCCACTACGGTGTGGATGAACTTCATGGTAATACGCTCACATTCTCCGTACAATGGGATCATAGGCAGACCAGGTATTCTGGCTATACGGGCGGTACCCTCCACGGCACACGGGATGATCAAATTCCCTGTTGAGGGAGGAATCGTCACCATTTACAACACAATCGTACCAGAATCCGAGTGTCATACCGTGACAACACCGGCTCCACCTGCTCCACCCAAGGATGGATCACCACCTCCCAATTGGAAGGTGGCAATTCATCTTGACTACCCGGAATAGGAGATTTCCATAAGGGGGGCGCTCTCGGATAGCGGCAAAAGGGCCATGTGCTCTCTTCTAAGTGAAAACCTAGATATATTCGCATGGGAGCCAAAGCATATGACATGCGTGCCACGTGCGATAGCAGAACATAAGCTCCAGATCCGCCAGGGGTACCAACCCATCAAGCAAAAGAAGTGCGACCAGGCGCATGGGCACAGTCGAGTGATACTGGAGGAAGTACGGAAACTAGTGGACGCAGGTATCATGCGCGAGGTATACTACCACGAGTGGTTATCCAATCCGGTCATGGTCAAAAAACATGACGGAAGTTGGCGCATGTGTGTGGATTTTACGGATCTGAACAAAGCCTGCCCACAGGATTGTTACCCGTTACCGGAAATCGACTGGAAGGTGGAATCCCTATGTGGATATCCCTTTAAGTGCTTCTTAGACGCATATAATGGGTACCACCAGATCCTGATGGCGGAGGAGGATGTAGAAAAAATGGCGTTCTATACGAGCCAGGGCGTATATTGCTACACGAAAATGCCGTTTGGACTAAAGAACGCCGGTGCTACATACCAGCGGCTTGTGGACAACGCTTTTGAATCACAGATAGGCCGCAACTTGGAAGTCTATGTGGATGAATTGGTCATAAAAAGTCACACGGAGGATGCACTTCTCCGGGATGTCCAAGAGACATTCGACACACTAAGGAGGATTAACATGAAGCTAAACCCAAAGATATGCACGTTTGGGGCAACGGAGGGAATGTTCCTTGGATATTTGATTGATCCAAACGGCATCAAACCTTGCCCAGAGAAAACGGACGCAATGATACAACTGCCATCCCCTCAGACACGGAAGGAGGTGCAATCCTTAAATGGGAAACTGGCCGGGCTACATAGGTTCCTATCTAAATCCGCAGAGAAGTCATTACCCCTATTTAAGACACTCAAGAAGTGCATTAGGAAGGGAGACTTCCGGTGGACGAAGGAAGCCGAGGAAGCTTTTGGCCAGCTCAAGCAGCATCTTGCATCTCTCCCTATGCTAGTAGCTCCCCGGCCAAAGGAGGAACTCATTATGTATCTCTCAGCCACTCATGGCGCAATAAGCGCGGTACTCATGACAGATAGAGATATAGTGAAAACTCCGGTCTACTTCATAAGTAGAACATTACAAGGGCCGGAGATGAATTACTCCTCTATGGAAAAATTGGTGTTAGCACTAGTGTTTGCTACAAAGCGGTTGCGCCGATACTTTCAGGCGCACCCAATTGTAGTCATTACGGACCAACCAATCAAGCAGGTCATTTCTAGACTGGATGTGGCAGGGAGGCTACAAAAATGGAGCATCTTATTGGGGGAGCACAATATATCTTATAGGCCAAGGATGGCTGTGAAAGGCCAGATCTTGGCAGATTTCCTGATTGAGAAGCCGGATGAGGAAGGGCCAATCGTTAAACAAGACGAGACTCCAACAGAACCATGGGTGTTACTTACGGACGGATCTTCGTGTACGGATGGGTCCGGAGATGGTCTCATCCTCACAAATCCGGAAAGAATGGAGTTCACGTACGCCCTCCGTTTTGAGTTCACGACCACCAACAACGAAGCGGAATATGAAGCATTAATTGCGCGTTTAAAAATCGCCGCTATAATGGGAGTCCGCAACCTTGAGGCCTACGTGGACTCACGGCTTGTTGCGAACCATATTCTAGGTGGATATGTGGCTAAGGAGGACAACATGGTCAGATACATGGAAAAAGTCAAGTCACTAATCGCGGCTTTCAGCAAATTTTCCATCAAGCAGGTGCCAAGAGGCGAGAACAAGAAGGCGGACGCTCTCAGCAAGATCGCATCCACAAGCTTCGCTCACTTGTCCAAACAAGTCTTGGTGGAAATACTCAAGGAGAAATCTATAACAGAAGGGGAGGTCGCTACTATAGTTGAGGAGGATGGACCTACATGGATGACCCCGATCATCAACTATTTGACTAGTGAGACCCTTCCGGACGAGGAAAAAGTAGCACGGCGCATCAGGAGGAAGTCGCACCACTTTGAACTTCGAGAAGGCATCCTTTATAAGTGCTCTTTCTTGCAGCCGTGGTTGCGGTGTGTTGGACCACGTCAGGCCGCTTACGTAATCAGTGACATACATGAAGGGTTATGCGGCATGCACGCAGGTCCACGACCCGTGGTAGCTCGAGCCTTACGAACAGGATACTATTGGCCTACCATGCACAGGGACGCGCGCGACATGATTCGCAAGTGTAGTGATTGCCAAGTGCATAGACCAGTGCCGCGACATCCGCAGCAGGAGCTTACACCTATTACATCCCCATGGCCATTCTATAAGTGGGGAATTGACATCGCATGACCGTTTCCTGTAGTTGCGAGGGGAGTTAAGTTCTTGATTGTCGCGATGGACTACTTCACACGATGGATAGAGGCCAAGGCATTCAAATCCATCACAGGCAAACAAGTTAAAAAGTTTGTTTGGGAGCATATTGTGTGCCGTTTTGGCCTACCAGGAGAGATCATCTCGAATAACGGTAAACAGTTTGCGGATAATCCATTCAAGGACTGGTGTGCATCATTGAATATCAAGCGGCGCTTCGCATCTGTTAAGCATCCGCAGACAAATGGCCTCGTGGAACGAGCAAATAGAAGCTTGGGAAATGGCATCAAGGCGCGTCTGGATGAACGAAGTGCCAAATGGGTCGATGAGTTACCACATGTGCTATGGGTGCATAGAACTATGATCAAAACAGCCAACGGAGATACTCCATTTGCATTGGCCTACGACACTGAAGCTGTTATACCAGCAGAGATAGGAATGCCTACCATTCGCACGGCGAAGGTTAATGTCGTTACGAACGACGAGCAGCTGTGAATCAACCTGGATCTGTTGGAAGAAAAAAGGGAGATAGCAGCCATCAATGAAGCTAAGTCCAAGGCTAAAATGAAGGCTTATTATGACGCCAAGGTCAAAGGTGTTTCTTTTCGACCGGGAGATTATGTCTATCGTGCTAACGAAGCAAGTCGAGCGGAGAATACAGGAAAGCTGGGCCCTAAATGGGAAGGACAGTACGAAGTCACGGAAGCCTTGGGGCGAGGTGCGTACAAGTTACGTGACATGGATGGCCGCGACCTAGAGCGTACATGGAACATCTCCAATCTCAAAAGGTGCTATCTTTGAAAGCTACGGCTTCCACATGGGTGCTTCGCTATATGTGGCTTTAATGAAGAACCATGCGGTTTATCTGTTTTTCTTCTTATGTTTTGTTTAGGTTCCTTTTTTGTTTTTTAGGACTTATCATTCTTGTTCAAACAAAAAATGTAAACGTTCTAATAAAATGTCGTGGCGCCTAGCTAGCTCCACGGCTTGTTTCGTGCAAATCATTTCTTAGATTTTTGTCAGTCATATGAATTTTAGTTGTTATAGTATGTCATGTTTCATTCGTATGCATTTATTCAAATTACTGTACATGTACTATACGCCTCCAGGCGGGGTAAGAGGATTAAGTGAACCTACTAATTCAACTTGCCGCGTAAGAGGGATTCAACCCCAGCCGCACGAATCATGTATCCTTACTAGACACCTTACTCGCAAGACGTTGTGGTAAGTTTCGTATGCCGTACTCACACAGTGCTCCGCATAGTAAAGACGCACGTCGCATGTCTAGTAAATTATAGGCTTGTAGGTATTTTCCTTTTTTGTGTAAGACGTGACATGTCATGCGATATTGGCATACAATGTTCAAACAAAATGAAAATACACAAGTTTCAAAAATAAATAACAAATGGCCGTGGTCATCACGGACTTCCATATAAAAGGCAGTCATTACACATATGTCTTAGCCGTGTACATGCACGGACGAATTACAACGTTTACAACTGATAAATTACAAGGGGGGTAGGAATTCCCCTATGTCCTTCTTCCCTTCTTCAATCAGAGCACAGAGGACCTCCCCACGAGCATCCTTCCCATCCTGGGCTTTGACCGCAATCGCATCCAATGCTTCTACAAGCAGTTTCTCACCTTTCATCATTTTGGATGCGAAATCATAAGTGGCCAAGGTCAAAGGGATGGGATCCGCAGTCAGTCAGGACATTATTGCCTCATTTGGAGCATCTCTAAGTGTCTCAAGCTCATCCAGGAGAGTGTGTTGGATCTCCGCCAAGGCATTCATAGACGCGGTCATATTATCCGCGGCTGAGGGATTATGGTAGGGATGCTGCATGATGTCTTCATTTTTGCCTATCAGTTCTGCAGCTTTGACCAAACCCTCATGTCTACCACGGTCAATTCCATCGGATACGACCCTGAAGAATGCCTGCAATAGGTGTGGAGCTTCCAGGGCCCTGCTCACAGCAAGTCGCAGTCCTTGCCCGATTATCCACCTGCGTCCAGCTATAGCGGATAGCAGGGGAGGACATAGTCTCTCAGCACAACTTATGGCCATCTTGCTCAGCTTCTCATCCGTTGAGGCAGCCTGCTCTTCCAGGTTGGTCCGTGCCTGTGTCAACTCATCCTTCAGCGCATCACGCTCTTGGGCGATGTTGAAGGATTGTACGGTCACGACCTTGGTAGCAGCTTCGGCCGCAGACACCTCCATATAGAACTTTGAGTTATTACAAGGATATATACTTTTTTGTGTCGAATAAATACTCAAGGTTTAAGTATATGTACAAAAGTTTCGAATGTGTACCTTCTCACTTGATGCGGCTACAAGGGCTTCAAGCTTGGCAATACGCTTTTCTCGGGTGTCGGCATGATGAGCTTGCTCTTTTACCGTAGCCTCGGCTGTCACCAGCGCTGCCTGCAAGGACGCGATGGTCTTCTCGTTCTTCACGACCATCGCCTCACGACGGGCTATCTTCTTATCTGCCCGATTCACATTTGTGAGGGCCTTGATCAAGCGGCGTCTCAAAGCGGCTCCCACCGTCACTTGGTGTGCGGACGACACGTCAAATTGCTCAAGAAGGGATTCATGATCCAACTCGTCTAAATCTTGTACAAGGACTGGCGGGGTGATGTGCTCAATGAATTCTAAGCACTCAGATTCTGCTTCCAACCTTGTCAGGCTTGAAAGGTTCCATGCTAGGCGCAAGCATTCTTCTGGCCCTTCGGGGTGTGGTTCCTTGGCGTGTGTCGCATCAGGGGATGGGGGTTTGTTAGTTGGGGCGGGGGATGGATTCCTCTCCACTTCTTCCTCCTGTTCTACGGCCGACGGATTAGCCCTGTTATTGACATGGCAAAATTAGTCTAAGCATTATATATTTCACAAAGAATAATGACACGACTAAATATTTTGAAGAATACTTACGTGGTATCAATGGAAGGGTCTGGGCCGGGAGGAGCTACGGCGCTCACAGGCGTGACTCGCAAGGCTGGCTCTCCCATGTTCGGGGTGGAGCCAGCCTGAGTAGTTGCGGTACCACCCCCATCTTGGTACTGCGGATGATCCTTCCTCAGTTTATTGGGAGGAGCATTCGCGGCCCCGACTTCATCCCCTATTTTCTTTGCCACCCTCCTGGTGGTCTTTCTCTTCCTAGATGTGGGCGGGGCGGACCCAGACGCTTGAGTGGTGTCTTCATTAGGATCATTTTCCTCTTCCTGGTTGGTCGCGCCCCCCTCCAACAATAGTTCTCCACCATCTTCATTGTGAAAGTCCAATGGGGACTTCTCAATGATGGGCTCCCCATCATCTGATCTAGGCTCGGACGTCTCTTCGAGTGGCATGGTACGGTCAGCGGTCGCCTCCAACAGGGGGAGCTCATTCTCCTTCAGAGGCTGGAATCCTTCAGCCACCTTCATTGGGTCGCCCTGGCGGATTAGTCCGTGTAGGTTCATTTTTGCGGACATTTATAAGTATATGGGTTAGTAAAGTTCTACAAATATGCATGACAAATCATATCTACAATGTATAAATAGACCTACCCTCTCCCTGTTCCGTCAAGAAGCACATATATAAGTGATCCCTCCCAAAATAGCGGCGGCTTATTCCTACTAAGCACAGAAAGTGTTCTGGCAACCCTCTATAGAATTCTGTGCGGTGGGTATCTAGTGTTTTTAAGTCTTTGCTGCTATAGTCTTTGGCTTTGGGCGGTAATCTTTGGGTGCTTTGGTTTTGAGTACGAAAGGGGTAGGGAACACCTGCTCATCTACAAAGAAGTAATGGTCGTACCAGTTCTTAAGGGAGTCTAGAGGCTTCCTATACGTCATAGGGGCATTCCCGGGTCGTTTTTTAAACGACAGCCACCCATTCACTAGCTGGGGGAAGTAAAAAGCCCTAAAAAGGTTCACGGTTGGGGTTACTCCGCAGGTATGGCATGTAATTTCAAACTGGTTGATTTTACACGCCCCTATGTAGTGAAGCTGGGTTATGTGGAAGTCATACTACAATAGTAGGTCTACCAAGAATTTGGACAGGGGGATACGGTAGTTGGCCGAGTCAAACAGGCGCGTGTACACGCCTATTTTCCCCGCCGGTTCATCCGTAATCGCCTCACCTTCACCTGGATAGGTGGGGTGTACGCTTTCGGGAATATAATACTTCGATAGAAAGTCGATGTAGTTTTCCGCCGACATCACGTTAAGGACATCCATGATAAGTGGGTTGTCCTTTACCATGTTTTATAAAAAGGTTTTAAAGGGCGTGATGATCTAACCTGCGGCGGAGGAAATCCGTGGAAAAGAAGGCAAAGTTTTGGAGGTAGAAGCTTGAGAATAACAATGGCGGAAAGAAGGGGTGTGTTGTGAAGTCTAGTAACGTTCGGATATATTAAGGAGAGAGAGAGATATGATGTATCTCTTTGGTGTACTTGTGTATCTATGATAGATATGTAAGAGATATGGTAAGATATGTAAGCCAAGTATAGCAACAAGTTCTTCCCATCCAAAATGGTGTTGTTGTCGTGTGTTCTTAAGGTCAAAAGGGACATGATGTGTCTCCAAATAGTGTTACATGTATGGTGACATAGTATAACATTTGACTTTGTGACTTGGTTTGCTTGTAAGTTTGTATGTTTTAATGATTGTGTATGTATATATACATGGCTATATTAAGTATTGTAGGGCAGAATTTGTGTTGACTTGTCTATAATTGGGAGTTAACATTAGTCTATGTAATATAGTGTAGGTACTTGTAAGGTTTCTAGGTATTGTGGTTAAACCTTTAGATCATTTGGTGAAAGTATATAATATGTATAACATTATAAATATTATTCTTGAAGAAAATAAATAAGTGTCAAGTAAGATAATGGATATTGTTTTATGATGATATATGATTGCTCATAGTATAAGGTATATGTAAATATGTACATATAATATTAAATCCAGGTACTTAGTAAAATAAGTAAATAGGATCATGGTTTTTCCAAAAATGTGTACTTAGGTGGTGAGTCCTTGTTAAAAATGTGGTCAGTCAATTGCCAGAGTAGTTAGAAAAGACTAAAGGTTCATATATATATATATATATATATATATATATATATATATATATATATATATATATATATATATATATATATATATATATATATATATATATATATATATATATATATATATATATATATATATATATTAAAAATAAATATGAAATGATAGTATGAAAAATTAAGGTGATACTTAATGAATCATATAAAAGTGGAAATACAAAGATTCCAAAAATAAAGAGTACAACAGTTGACAAAGTCAATAAGGTAAAATCAGAGGTTTTACATCAGACCCATATATACAGATGAGCCAATGGCTAGGGTAAATTAACTACTAATTAAAATATTCATGAGCTCGAGCATATTTTAGCTTAAAAGACAAACGATTTTAAGGATGAAAAACTTGAAAAAGCAAACGTTGTTCTTGAACGAAAACTGGATTCTAAGATTCAAGATTCTAAATTCGAAAAAGATAATTTTTTAAACAAATTAATTTGTTAGAATCAAACTTGGCTTCTCAAAATCAAAGTCCCCCACCTGTTTCATTAAATGAAATATTTGTGCAACCTATCGACACTATAGAATGTAATAAAGCGAATGTTAATCACGACATCGATGTTTTTGAGACTATGAATATTGCTCTAGAACAACATGTCCCTAAATTCCTTCTACAGAATGAGCACTTAAAAGCTCAGATTCAAGAAAAGGTCTTTGCAATTGCGGCATTAAAAAATGACTTAAGAAAGATAAAAGGACCTGGTGTGGATACTAAGTTTGCTAAACCGTCAGTCTTGGGGAAAACTCCTTCTCAACCTCTTAGAAACCATTCCGTTGCTACACAACCGAATGCGTATAAATCTGAACGACCTAAAACGTCGAAACCAAGATTTTCCTCCCAACCTGATGTGAGTACCAAAAGGTCAAAACCAGTCACTCCACATCCTAGAAATATCTTTAGAGAATCTTCTTCGACAAAACCTTATCCCGTGAATGCATCTAACGAATCTAGGAATAGTTCAAACAACCTGCCAAGGCATAGTTCAAATGACACGGGTCATACAAGCTATCTAGAGGATGCTAAGAGAAAGACACAAGAAAGAGATAGGAGCAAACCATAACCTAGGATCATTATTCACACACCCAGGAATTGGATTGCATCTAAGAGTAGTGGTGTATCGTCTTATGCTGTGCACAAATCAGATTACACTAGGAAATCTAGACCCTTTTCAAATGCTAAACGCCTTGTTTGTTCGAAATGCAACAAAGGTGTCTTTAATGATATTCCTGGTGATTGCATTACGAAAGTCCTGAATAAGGTGAAATCCCATACTAGAGTACCTAAAAGATGGATCCCTAAAGGAGATAGTTTTTCTACAAGTAAGTCTTCCGTTGTGCCTAAGCACACTATATCTCATAGATCTAGTCTTAGGTGTAAACTCACAGGCCGGATCTTCAAACAATTAGTCTTAGGTGGGTTCCTACAAGAAAGTTATGACCCTCTAGGACGAGCAAGGTTCACTGTGAACCCTCACATGATTCTATTTCAGATATCTCTAACCCACATGAATGCATACAAACTCTTGATGAAAGTGAAGGTACAAATTTCAAGGTTCAACAAAAGCATAATGGTCCACTATCTGTATACCTTTCAACCAAAGACACTCTCAGAGTTTGGCTACTAAAGAAGCAAATATCCAAGAAACAAGAGTCTCATGGGTTTCATAACTAAGTGTATAATGACTTACAGTCATATAACAAACTGTAACTCGTACCCCAAAGACAGGGAAGTTTATCTCTTCAACGATAACTTACCCTCGTAACGAGAAATTCAATTCTCTTGGACATGAGCTTATATTAAAACATTCCAGGTTTTAAGCTTATGTAAAATGACTTACAGTCACATAACAGACTGTAACTCGAATATCAAATAAAGGGAAGTGTATCACGGAAGATAACTTACCCTCGGAATGAGAATGTCCTACAACAGCTTCGAAAGATTCAAAGTCAACTAAATAGTCGGAAATGTTCTCTGGTGAATATTTCAATGAAGAAAATCATGTAATTTCAAAGTCTTTCGCTGTCAACACTACTGATGCACCCGATCAATGTCAACAAGAAACATGATTTCACTTCATCTACATCAACTCATGGATAAACCGTCACTACTAATGGGAACTTCGACTTGTAAATATTTTCTTATTCTATTTTATTTTGTGAAGATAAATTTTTGAAAAAGAAAATACAAAAATATAAAATCTATAAAACAAAATAAAAAAAATGAGAAAATCTTTCAAAAATATTCTTCTTCGACATGTCTCTCAACATTGATAATATGGACGTACTTAGAAATGTCGCTCAATAAGGACACGGGTATGTACATAAAGTTCGAATGCGAGTTCCAAAGGTTTTTAAAACAGGTCTTTTCTATTTTTCTCATAATGGCTTATAGTCACATGTTAGACTATAACCCGGTCTCCAAAGAAAGGAAAGTATTTGACTTATCCTCAACAACGGGAAATTAATTTTTCTCGGTCATGGGCTTATATTAAAATATTCAAATTTTTAAGCTCATGAACACATGGAAAATGTTCATTTATGTACATTTTTCCTGAACGCCGAGAAATTAAGCTTTCTCCGGTTTTGAGCACAACTTTTCTGTTGGGTCAAAAAGTTGATGTGGCAGAAACTCAAAAACGAAGAAAACATGAAGGCATTTGTTCAAGCGTTGACACGTTGTGTCTAAGCGTTGACAAGTGTAATTTAGGCGTTGTCAGAAGTCAACAGAAGTCAAACGCTGTTGGAAAATCTATTTAGGATATGTATTCAGAATATTATTCTGTATTATTTATTTAAATAGAATATTTACATGTTTATTCATAGTTATCTCTTGTAAACCCTAATCCTTAGTCTATAAAAGGAACAAGGGTCTTAGGCTTTTATTCATATCATTCATACAAGATGTAAACCTAAAGCGTGTGTTGACTAGGTGTGGGATTCAATGTATACACACCTAGTGATTGTTGATTATTAATATAATTAGTAAACCAATTGTTTAATTCATGTGTTCTTGTGCCCCAAACACCTTGTTTCCTGAATATTGTTCTTTTCCGCTTTGATTTTTAATCATATAAACAATGGTTATGCCTAGCAGCTAAAAGATTCGAGGAAACCAAGGTTTCCACAGTTGGTATCAGAGCCTCGTGGCTCGTGATGCTAGGACCAACAAGGTGTTCGTGTTTTGAGAAGAAAAGAAAAATCCGTATAGTTTTTTCTGGGCGATTTTGTGTGCGCAACAGTATTCAGAAGACCATAACTTATTATTGATCCGTTGTATCGCCACGAAATTTTTTGTGTGTGTTCTACACACATATATCTAGATATCCACTGGAGGGATTGTCGAGATCTATCCCTAAGAAAAGGTTATTAAGCGTCGAATTCAGCTGTGATCATATGTTGTTTTCTGTGAACACTAATAGTAAAAACACGATTTCTCCTTCGTTAACCGTTGGATCGTCGTGAAATTCGCGCTATAGGTTCTTGAGAGTTGTGTCTAGGATCTCAACAAAGGGATCTTCGATCTGATCTCTCACGAAGAATATATTCGATGTCGAAGTTCACTGCAGTTTATGGTTTTCACATAAAATTATGATTTATGGTTAATGAAACCCTAGATCAATTAGCCGCTGATGTATGTTATTTAGACGCTGATAGATGTTGGTGTGACGCTGATAGATATTGGTGTAATGCTGACAAGGCATGGATGAGACGTTGATGGCCAGGCGCTGACAGGTTTAAAGTTGGCGCTGAGAGGAATAAAGTTGACGCTGACAGGAGGCGTTGACACTTGTTGTCCGATATATACATTTTCAAACGCTGACAAGTGTTGTCCGATATTAGACAACACACAGTGTTGATATCTTGGATAAAGGAATATATTGGACAACAAAAGGAATAGCTGCTGTTTGGAAAATTGATACGATTTTGGCACAAAAAAGAGGTATTTACATACGAAGGTACATGGAATCTCCGTTTTTATATAGAATATCAAGTTGATATTAATGGCTAGGATATTTTTACAAGGGATTAATGATTTTTAAGTAAGTTAGCAACAATTCATGAAGACTTGATTAATATTAGATTATGTAATCGGGATAGCCTTGTGAAAGAGTTATTAAGTTATAGATTTTACATATGAAGATATTGACTTGTCATGAAGAGGTGTTGGCTTAAGTCGTGAACTCCCATTCATTGACTTTTAAGTTAACTTGTTTGTGCTTTTAATGGTTGGTGACGAAGACTTGTCATAACACTTGAAGGAGTTACATTATTGTACTCAGTGTCTCACAAAGGATGAGAATGTTGACAAGAGATCGAGGTCTACTTATACTTCACCAATAATATAAGTTCTTTATCACGTGGATAGTATGTAACACCCCATTTTGATAACGGAATGTCACGCGTAATTATGGCGTGTCATCAAAGCATACACGGATAAATGTCTAAACATTACATGACCATAAAAGGAAAATACCATAATCAAACATCGGTAGTCCAAAAGTAAAGCTCATCACACACAAACATAAGTACTATAAATGAAAAGACTAAACAATGTCCATAGCAAGAGTATCAAAGTAAAGATAATGCATAAAGCAAAGAAAGGCTAGAAAGCTTCTAGTCCATATGCACGTACGCTTAAAGTCTACGAGCGTCCCTAAGCACCTGCCGTTTTGGGAACATAGAAAAGGAAAACGGCTGAGAAATACGCTCAGTGCACGGATGTACAATAAAGCATGAATAGGATAAGCATATAAGCATATAACAGCGGAAGAAACTAAGTCCCGAATAACCTGGTTAAGTCTTGGTAAAACTGGTTTTATAGTTTGAAAAGCCTTATGTGTATCTTATAAAAACTGTTTAACATATTCTACCATTAGCCAATATAGGTCATGAAAATCCACCATGCATGAATACTTGGAGGGTGACCTCATCATGCAAATTAGAGGGGCTGCCTCTAATTTAATATACTGGTTTGGGTAGGAGGGATCAGCTCCTTGTGAAGGATGCAAGGCACACACCACATTCACACTGAGTAATTTGCTGAAAAACATGTAACTAGGATGCACCCATACGCCCCACATGATAAATATAATAATATGCCCAAAAGCTAAAGGGACGCCACGAGCAATCACTCCGCCGTGGTGAAGTCATAACACCAGTGCCTCTAATGTTATGGTTATGGTACCTCCATAACTAGGTGAAACTGGTCATGCATGTATATGGCTATAGGTATTCTAAATTAAACATAAGCAAATCAAACATATAAACTTACACTACGGGAAAACAGTTGGCTGCATACGGGGAATCCTAATAAGGAAAGAATGTCCATACTTAAACGACGGGAATCCGTACCTTATGTCCAGTGAACGAAGAAGACGAACTGAGGAGAGTCCTACTTCGGTATCACTAATGCTACACAAATACATACGTGTATAAGTATCTGATTACTAAATATGTAACTGGTTTTATGTCATGTCTTAGCTTATTTTATACGTTCATGTCATGTTTTACTGTTTTAAGCGTTAAACTGTGTTTATCTTATATTCTGTCTATTCTGATTAAGTATTACTTGTATTTCATGTATTATTGTACTTACTTTGTAATAATAAGTAACTTTCTAAAAATAGTAGGTTTCCTAAAATAGAAAGTTTCCAAAAATAGAAAGTTACCAAAAATAGAAAGTTTCCAAAAATAGAAAGTTTCCAAAAATAGAAAGTTTCCAAAAATAGAAAGTTTCCAAAATAGAAAGTTTCCAAAAATAGAAAGTTTCCAATAATAGATGTTTCTGAAAATAGAATTACTGCTTAAAATAGATAAGTTTCTAAAAATAGAAAGTTTCCATAAATAGATTAGCTGCCTTAAATAAACAAGTTTCTAAAAATAGAAAGTTTCCATAATTAGATATAAGCTGGTTAAATAAGCTAATTATATAAGCTTAAGTGTTTTCTGATTATTTTTCTAAGTCATAATGATATAAGGTATAGTTTATTAATTATTACATGTAATTAAATAAACTATAGGTTAAAAGTATTTAATAAAATATATCATGTTTTTAATTAAATAAAGTTAAATACTTAGGTTAAAACATGTATGATTAATTATTAATAATATAACCTAAGTCATGTTAATTAATTAATTATAGCCATGGTTTTTAATAATCAATTAATTATAAAGTCTAGAAAAATATAAATACTTAGGTTAATAATCTAATGATCTAATAATTAAATTATAACCTAAGTCATGTTTTATTAAATTAATCATGTCGTATTTTATTAATTTAATTTATAACATATGATTATTAAAAACATAACCTTAACATAAACCATGAACCGGATCGTGACTAGAAACCATGAACCGGACTCGTAATCAACACCATACCCCGAACCACTTCGGGGTTTCCCCCTTTTGCTGCTGCCGTGGGACCCACACCACCAAACCGTGACCTTGAGGTCTCGGTGGTGGTCCATATGCCAAGCCGAGACCCCCTTGGGGTTCGGTTTAGGCGCCGGCCACAACAAACACCCCTAAATCCTTCGTTTTGATTTACCCCTTAACCATTTACATGTTTGATTTATGTTTTTAATTAGCTTTTTAAAAACATCATGTTCTTATTTAATTTAATAAATCAAAACAAAAAGAAAAAGGATTAAAAAGGTATACTGAATGTGTGGATCTAACGAGGATGAACACACACGAACACTTGCACCAAATTCAAGATCAAAATCAAACAAACACCCTCCTTTGGTTTTTGATGTTTTACTGTAATGTGAAAAAGTGACCAAAGATTTTACCTTTACCCCATGTTAGTAAAATTTTGATGGGCTTGGCCTATGGCCTTGGTGTAGCCACGGGTAGGGGGCCCCACATGGGGTACCCATACCGTTTTCTGTGTCTAATTATTTAAGTGTTCGCTCGTGTTTAGTCGTGTTCGTGTTTTATGTGTTCTCATTAAATATTAACCGTGACTTAATATATTTAATACAAAGCTTTAAGCTAAGTATAAAATTTTATCGTCCGATCTTTTCGAATTGATTACTAGTAGAAAGTGCGACTCAATTGTTCTTGGTAGAAAGATAAATGGGTTGGTTATCTATTTTTAAACTAAAAGCAAGTATGAAAATTGTCGTTGAGTAAAATGGAAGCTTTAAAGTTTAAACTAAAATGACGAGTTAAAAATAAATACTTGAAAACTTAAAGACAAGATTACAAAAATGCTTGAAAACTCGATGAATCTAAAACTTGAAAACTTTGTAAAAACAATAAATTTAACCCATCGGAATGCTGTCGCAATATACCCCAAAAAAGGAATCGTGTCGCAATGTCCAATCGCAATATTAAACTTAAATCCAATCGCAATGTAACCAAAAGTAATACTATCGCAATATCTCCAAAATAAAATCAATCGCAATACACGATCGCAATGTAAAGCTCAATACCAATTGCAATACACCAAATAGTAATCTGATCGCAACATCACCAAAATAAAACCTGTCGCAATACGAATCGGAATAATAAAGCCTAATGCGATGCACCAACCGCAATGTGCATCGCAATACAAAACCCTTTTGCGATTGGATGATCGCAATATGTGTCTTAATACCCCGTCGCAATGGGGTTTACTTTGCGACAAAAGTTAATCCGAAATAAGCTAGAAAATAAGCTATTTTCAATAATCTCAATCCAAGACTTAACTGACTCAATAATAAGCAAAACTAATAAGCATGAGATAAGGACTTTTAAACTTTAAATAAGCAACCTTTTTAAATCAAACTTTGAAAAGATTAAAACTTTAAGAAAACTTTTAAAAAGTAAATAAGCTAAACATACAAATAAGCCAATAAGCACAAAGATCTTAAAGCTTAAACCGTGTGAAAGCTTATAGATGAATAAAAAGATGAAATTTTTATTCACATAAACAAGAAAATCAATCACGGATTATGAATAACTCAGATCAAAAGTAAATCAAAATCAAGAAATGTAGAAAAAGATTAGAGAACTAATACTTAAACTTAAACTTTTGATTAAAGAAACTCAAATACAAAGATTAATGAAAGCTTAAACTTGAAAGATTCAAGAAAGAAAAGATGAAAAACTTAGTGAGAGAAAGTTTGGAACTTTCTCTCTCTAAAAACTAGAAAGAAAAATGAAAAATTTAAGAACTAGCTAACTTTCCTCCTAATGTGATTAGGAGGGTATTTATAGGGAAAAATGGGGAGTGCATGTGTTGCCTCCTCTTTCTTTCTTTTCTTCATTGTCTTTCTCGATGTCGTCTCGGGATTTGAACTCGTCTTATAATTTTTCTTCTATAATTAGACTTGAGTTCTTCGACTTCATTAAACTTCCGTCTTTAGACTTTTTCTTCGATAAATCTTCAGAATAGGCCTTGGACTTCCGTTCTTTTTGCACCCTTGATCTCTTGACTTCGTCTTTTCTCGTTTTCTTTGATAAAAGCCCGTGAAAGCCCGTGTTTTCTTCCTTTTTTATCTTTTGGTCCTAAAACACAATAAAAACACAAACCACGCATGATTCCGACTTTTACGACATAAATTACACGTTTTGGTCTTGTTATTATTGGAAATAAGCGGTAAAAGGATAAGTGTTTTCACACTTATTAATATTTATTCGTGTTCGTAATAAATATATATACGTAATTAATATTAGTTCGTGATTTAATTACGTTCATGATTTCATGATCGCATGTTCGTGATTAATTATTGTTTAAATAATTATTGTGCGTTCGTAGGTAATAAATACTTATCGTGTTCTAACACGTACGTAATACGTAAAATTCTAACACGTGAACGTAATCATACTATAAAAGGAAAGTTTTAATCTAGTACGTACGATCTTAAAGGTACTATTCATGGTAAAAGTATGTGGGTTTTACAACTCTTCCCCCCTAAAAAGAATAATTCGTCCCCGAATTATAGATAAAGTAACTGGAAAAGAAGAACATACCCGAATTCAAAATATGAAGTGAGGGTAAGAAGCCCGGATAGACTCCTCTGTTTCCCAAGTGGCTCCCCGCTCGGTATGATCCCTCCAAAGGATTTTGACGAATGGAATCGTCTTCCTTCTCATGACTCGTTCTTGTCTGTCAAGAACTCGTTCGGGTTCTTCTATGAAGGTGAGATCTTCAAGTATCTGTTCTAGTGGATACTGAACCATGTGAAGGGGATGATATTGGTACCCTCTGAGTAAGGACACATGAAACACATTGTGTACATGCGAAAGCTGCGGAGATAACGCTAACCGGTAAGATACTTCACCGACTCGTTCAATGATATCAAACGGTCCGATAAAACGAGGACTGAGCTTCCCTTTAATCCCGAAGTGTCTAACACCACGTGCCGGCGAAACCTTAAGGAAGACGTGATCTCCTACTTTAAAATGTATGTCCCTACGATGCTTATCGGCGTAACTCTTCTGACGTGACCGTGCTTCCTGAAGTTTCTGCTTAGCTACTGCGATCCTTTCATTGGTCATCTCTATGATTTCTGGTCCTTCAAGTGTTCGCTCGCCAACCTGATCCCAGCAGATTGAGGCGCGACACTTTCTGCCATACAACATCTCGAAAGGAGCACACTTGATACTTGCGTGCCAACTGTTGTTGTATGCAAACTCCACCAAACAGATGTAATCGTCCCAATCACCCGTCCATTCCAACGCACATGACCTCAACATGTCTTCCAATGTTTGAATCGTTAATTGTCCGTCTGTTTGAGGATGAAAATCCGTGATAAGCTTAAGTTGTGTACCCCAAGCTTTCTGCAGACTCTTCCAAAATCACGAAGTGAAACGAGGATCTCTGTCTGAGACGATGCTGGATGGAGCACCGTGGAGTCTCATGATCTCTCTTCTATACGTATCGGCGAGTTTACTTACCGGATCTTCCTTGCGGATCGGTAAGAAATGAGCTGATTTGGTAAGTCGATCTATGATAACCCAAATTGCATCGTGCTTCCTCTTGGTAGGCGGAAGACCAGTAACAAAATCCATTGTGATTTTGTCCCACTTCCACTCTGGATTATCTAACGGTTGAAGGAGACCGCCAGATCGCTGATGCTCGATCTTAACCTGCTGGCAGGTAAGACATTTGGAGACGTAAGTGGCCACATCCTGTTTCATACCACTCCACCAAAAGTACTGCTTGATGTCATGGTACATCTTAGTCGAACCAGGATGTATAGAGAATCGGGAGCTATGAGCTTCAGCTAACAAGGCTTCTCGGAGTTCTTGGTCATCAGGAACACAAAGTCTTGTGCCCTGCCATACGATACAATCTGCATCTACTCTAAATTCCTTCTGTTTCTCCAAATTTTGTACTATCGCCCAGATTTCTCCATCATCTTTCTGAGCTTCCTTGATCTTAGAGAGTAACTCGGGTTCTACTCTAAGATTAGCCCAGTAACCGTGCTGTCCAAGTACCATGATCTTGATGTCTAGTCGCTCCAAGTCTCTTATGATTTCCTCCTCAATGTTAATGTCGTTGATCATTCCGGACTTCCTGCTAAGAGCGTCTGCTACTACATTTGCCTTTCCGGGATGATACTGTAGATTAATGTCATAATCCTTCAACAGCTCTAACCATCTTCTCTGCCTCATGTTCAATTCACGTTGAGTGAAGATATACTTTAAACTCTTGTGGTCCGTGAAAATGTCACATGATTCTCCATATAAGTAGTGCCTCCATATCTTCAATGCAAACACGACTGCAGCATGTTCCAAGTCATGCGTAGGGTAATTTTCTTCATAAGGCTTAAGCTGTCGTGAAGCGTACGCGATCACTTTCCCATGTTGCATGAGAACACAGCCAAGTCCCTTCCCCGATGCATCACTGTAGATTTGAAATCCACCCGTACCAGATGGGAGAGTAAGAATAGGTGCAGATACTAGCTTCTGCTTCAGGTCTTCAAAGCTCTTCTCTCGTTCTTCAGTCAAGACGAATTTCTCCCCTTTCCGCATCAGTTTGGTCAATGGTAGTGCTAAGCGGGAAAAGTTCTCCACGAACCTACGGTAATAGCCAGCTAAGCCTAAGAAACTGCGGACTTCCGTCGCTGATGTCGGCCTTGGCGACTTAGTAATGGCCTCAACCTTCGCTGTATCCATAGTGATTCCTTCTGCTGATACAATGTGACCTAAGAATGCCACCTTGTCTAACCAGAACTCACACTTGGAGAATCTAGCATACAGCTGCTTCTGACGAAGAATCTATAGTACTGTACGAAGATGGTCTTCGTGTTCCTCCTTGGACTTTGAGAAAATCAGGATGTCATCAATGAAGACAATGACGAACTTGTCCAGAAATTCATGGAAGATTCTGTTCATCAAGTCCATGAACACTGCTGGAGCATTTGTCAGGCCGAATGGCATAACTACAATATTGTAGTGGCCATAGCGGGTACAAAAAGCAGTCTTGGCGATGTCCTGCTCCTTAACCCGTAGCTGATGGTAGCCTGACCTAAGATCAATCTTGAAGAAGTGTTTGGCCCCTTGGAGTTGGTCAAACAGATCGCCTATATGCGGCAGTGGATACCTATTCCAGATAGTAATCTTGTTGAGCTCGCGATAGTCTATGCAAAGACGCATACTGCCGTCCTTCTTCTTAACAAATAGGACCGGTGCGCCTCATGGAGATGCGCTCGGTCGAATGAAACCTGGTTCTAGAAGTTCTTGCAGTTGATCCTTCAGCTCCTTTAGCTCTATGGGAGCCATGCGATAAGGAGCCTTGGAGATTGGTTCAGCTCCTGGAATAAGCTCGATATTGAATTCCACTTCTTGTGCAGGTGGTATGCCCAGAAATTCTGCTGAAAATACATCTTGGAATTCCGAAACTATTGGTTGATATACAACGATCCGCCTCCTTTTAGGACTTGGATCTATTTATCCTCATACCTTGTTAGGGTCTTTTCGGATAGACTTCTCCATGATCTTTAGGGGAGTATTTGCTTTTCGTCGTGTGTCTCGATCCTTCATATTGATTTTAGATAAATGATTCTTCACATCACTTTTGGATCTTTAGCAACAAAATGTAGCCCTCATGCCTTGTTAGGGCCTTTTTGGACTCGCCAATCTTCACATCCCGCTTCAATAAGTTATGCCTTGGCTATGAACTCTAATTAATACCGAGCAACTTTTAAACGATCTTGTGCTAGAAGCTAAGTAACTTTTCAAATCGTACAACCTTATTTATTGCAGATAAATTTATTAGCAAGCGATGAGAGAATAGGCTTATAATCAACTCACATAAATTCAAAAAGAATACCAAACTTATAATTGACTCTATCATCTCTCGTTCTCCACAATTTAAAATCTCAAGGAATGAGACTCGTGGATGCTTAGCCAATTAAATCAAAGTTTTGGGTTTTCGATTCATCTATAGGATCTTGCAAACTCTTATAATTTTTCAAGTTTAGAATCCGCATTTTAAAGTTCCCTTGATAAACAACTCTCTAGGATCAATTATAAGAACTTGCGAAAAGTTCTTGTTCTTAACCCGTGAGGGTTAAGACTTTCGCGTTTTAAAGTTCCTTATATAAAAGCCTAGCAAAACTTGACTTAAACACGTTAAGGATACTAGCTAGAGTAAATTTAGATAAGCAAACTCGGGTTGAGTCAAAATATTCACGACTTTAAAAAATTTTAAAACCACTTTATTGAAAATTTATTCTAGCAAGGAAAGAAAATAACCATAACAAAGGAAAATACAGCTTACAACTAGGCCAAAATAGATTAAAAATTTTGGAAAATGTCGAAAAATCAAATATTCCGGTTAAAATGAGGACAAATTCATGGAAAAGACCACTTACTTCGATAGAAGTCCCCCCTACACTTGAGATAAACATTGTCCTCAATGTTTAAGCATGTGGGAGTAAACTCCCCTACACTTATGACATTGTGCACTTTGTTTAAATCTTGCTAAGGAAAGGACAACAATAGTGATTTCAATGTGAACATATGAAATATTGAATCACGACAGTTTTAGGATAGAACCGGGAAGACGGGAACACGGGATCACGGTTCGTCAAAAGTCATCGAGAATGGATCTTTGAAGCTTTAATCCCTGCACAGAAGAAGAAACAAGACAACAAACACATACGGGGCTCCCCCTACACTTATTATAAAAACAGTAAAGGATAGATCAACGGGTTGCCTCCCGAGAAGCGCTTGTTTTTGATAACCGAGTCACGAGCCTGACTCGACCCAAAACTAGTTCATGGGAAACGTGGTGAGGGATGGAATCATCTCATGAGAGATGTCCTCACCAAAGTACAACTTCAAACGCTGGCCATTCACCTTAAAATTGGGCCCATTTGGCTGAGAAAGCTCAATGGTGCCATAGCAAAAGAATTTGGCTACGGTGAATGGACCAGACCAGCGGCTCTTCAACTTGCCCGAGAAGATCTTCAACCGAGAGTTAAAAAGTTAGACTTGATCACCAACGTGGAACTCTCGGTTCTTAATTCTTGCATCATGGATGATCTTGGTCTTCTCTTTGTAGATCAATGAGTTCTCGTAAGCTTCATTCCTCAGTTCATTAAGCTCGTTGAGTTGAATCTTTCGAAGATCACCGGCTTTGTTGATGTCGAAGTTAGCCCACTTCAAGGCCCAGTATGCCTTATGTTCCAGCTCGATAGGGAGGTGGCATGCTTTCCCGTACACAAGACGATAAGGTGTACAACCAATCGGGGTCTTATAAGCAGTACGGAAAGCCCACAAAGCATCATCTAACTTATCGGCCCACGAGGCACGATGATCTCCCACAGTACGCTCCAAAATTCGCTTCAATCCACGATTGGATATCTCGGCTTGCCCATTAGTTTCGGGATGATAAGCAGTGGAAAGACGGTGATTGACACCATACTTAGCCATGACTCTTGCAAATTGATCATTGCAAAAATGAGTCCCGCGGTCACTAATTATAGCACGAGGAACACCGAATCGAGCAAACAGTTGCTTCAAAAAGTTACAAACCACCCTTGCATCGTTAGTGGATGTATTTGTTTCCTTTAGATGAAGGGAATGGCCCCATAAAGTCGATGCCCCATACATCAAAGATTTCACATTCTTGTATGAAATTTTGAGGCATCTCATCTTTATGTGTGATCTTGCCTTGTCTTTGGCACGCATCACAATGTTTAACCATGTCGTGAGCGTCACGAAAAATGGTGGGCCAATAAAATCCAGAGTCGAATACTTTCTTCGCGGTGTAATTGGGGCCAAAGTGACCACCGGTGGGTCCTTTATGGCAAGCATCAAGGATTTGTATTGCTGCCGGCCCATCAACACATCGACGAATAATCAGATCAGCACATTGTTTGAAAAGGTAAGGGTCGTTCCAGAAATAATGTTCAATATCTTTAAAGAACTTTTTCTTTTGTTGGGACGTTAACCCTTCCTTGAGAATTCCACCCGCTAATTAGTTTGCAATGTCCGCAAACCACGGGATGTCATCGAGATTTGGATTGATAGACATTAAGGCCTCAAGGGGAAAAGAGTCATTGATCTCTTGATTCGGATGATCCCCTTGATAAGGATCCTCAAGTCTACTTAGATGATCCGCGGCTAGGTTTTCCGCTCCCTTTTTGTCACGAATTTCGATTTTAAATTCTTGAAGGAGCAAAACCCAACAAAGAAGTCTTGGCTTAGAATCTTGCTTAGTCAACAAGTGCTTCAACGCGGAATGATCGGTATACACGATGGTGGTGGAAAGAACAAGATAGGGGCGGAATTATTCAAAAGCATACACTACAGCTAAAAGCTCTTTTTCGGTAGTGGTATAATGCAATTGAGCCCCCGTCATTGTCTTCCTAGCATAGTGGATTGGTTGGAAGTGTTTGTTCACTCTTTGGCCCAAAACCGCTCCAATAGCAAAGTCGCTAGCATCACACATCAACTCAAAAGGTAGCTCCCAATTAGGGGTAACCAAGACCGGTGCCTTAGTTAGCTTATCCTTAAGAAGATTGAAGGATTCAAGACACTCTTTGGAAAAGATGAAAGGAGTATCTTTTTCCAAGAGGTGGGTCATCAGGCGAGCGATTTTAGAAAAACCTTGGATGAACCGACGATAGAAGCCCGCATGACCAAGGAAACTTCTCACACCCTTCACAGTTGAAGGTGGAGGTAATTTGGCTATGACATCCACTTTAGCACGGTCCACTTCAAGACCGGCTTTTGAGATTTTATGTCCTAGCACGATGCCTTCTTTTACCATGAAATGGCATTTTTCCCAATTTAGAACAAGGTGTCACACCCCACCAATGGCGGAATATGGGGCGCGACGTATGGATATCATCACAACAAATGGTGTCTCTATAGAGAAGACTAAAATGTAAAATATAATGTCATAAATGGCGACACAAATGTCATGACAATATCTCAACAATGCAGGAGTCTAGGTAAGTAGGTAACAGTCCTACCACTTACCTAAGACAAACAATAAACATAAACCAAACAAACATATAGGTAAACTAAGAAGGAACGGGGATCTCCTTCTATATGCAATCCTAAGGCATCCAAGTCTAGCCACTTCTATCCTCAAGCTTAACCACATTCTCACCTGAAAGAGACACTAAAACACGTCAACATAAAGTTGGTGAGAGTCATAGGTTTAGACTCCAACGCTAAATCAGTTACAAGCTGTGAATAACAATCATCAACAAAAGAACATATGGACAATGTGTTACAATTACGTATTAACAACTACCAATCAATACCAATCATACCAAACCAATCCAAGGCTCCTACCTTGCCAAACAACATCATGGTACCTTAGATGATCACCCTATGTACCTATCCCAAGGCCACTACCTTGGCAAACCACAAGGCCACTACCTTGTCAAACCACAAGGCCACTACCTTGTCAAACTACAAGGCCACTACCTTGTCAAACCACAATAACATATCAAAAATCGCATAGCAGTTAATCACATAAGTGTACACACAAGTCCATCACAACCATAAAACATTCACAGCAACAATTTAGAAACAACTCAACACAGTGTCTCTTCCATCCCATCTGGAAGTCAAAAACAAAAATAAATATGGGACTATGAACACTCACCTGATCGCTCCTTCACACGTCCTTGCACTAGCAACTAGCTAACAAACCAAAAACACGAAATCAATAAACGAGCCAATCACTAAGATGGCTCATTAACCTATGATGGACATCTAACCCATTCTCACATATGTACCTCATTAATAAGCTCTAATTACCCCATTACCCTTCCTTAACAAGTCCTTAACTTGGTTAAGTTTAACAACTAACCCGTTCATATTTTACCCAAAACAGTCCCAGTTTTTAGGTCTAAAAACTTTAGGTCAAACGCCCACTTAAACCTACCCATGGTTTCTGTAAAAGGAATATTCACACCCTTACATAGGTTGGCTAACACCTCCCACTTGCCCTAACCTTAAAGCTACTGTTAAGGCCCCGATATATATATATCTACTTTTGTCATTCCAGATTTCCTGATTTTAAACGTACTAAACGTTTGTTACCATTAAGGGGTCTTACCCTAAACCACCACCTTATCCCAAGTGCAGATATTAACTAAAATATTTAAACCATCTCTCACGTTCGTGAGAAGATCCCAATGCAACCCTAAGTGCCCCAAACAACCCAAAACTTAAAAAGAAAACAGGCTGAATTCAAAACTGTTTTGACCTCCGACTGTTGTAACCTGTTTTTGACCCACTTCCCGACCTCCAATTTAGTTCTCATTTCTTGCATTGGAAAGCCACATCAAATATCTTTCCAGGGGTACTTGGATCGTAAAATAAGAGTTTATAGAACTCCCGATATGATCAAAACAATTGACTCAAAAATCTGCCCAGTTTTTAAAAACGGGTTTAACAAAATCAACCTCATTAATTAACCCTAATCCCTCTATTACAAGCGCTAATTTATGTAATCATCATATTATGATTAATACAACATTAATTTACTGTTTTTATATTAAACCCTAACCTAAATCCATCATAAAATTATTAAAGAAAACATAAAAATAATTTAATTAAAAAGGGATTTGAAGATTTACCTTGGATTTATGAAAACCCCCAAATTTTATGAAGAACCCTAATTTTTTATAAGACTCACGAATTTCTTTCATCTCCAGGAGAAAAATAATGAATTTGGTTTAGTATATACATTATATAGGTTATGGGTGAATCCTAGTCCAACCCAAAGCCCACTTTCCTTTTTTTTCCTTTTTTTCCTTTTTTTTTTCTCTTCTAAACTGACCCAAACACCCCTAATTTCGTTTTTTTCTTTATTTTTTTTTCTTTTTATTGTTAATTAATATCTTATTAATATTACCTTAATTTACCTTAATTTATTTCAGCTCCTAAAACTCCCAAAACCTTAAAACCGTAAAACTAGTCAAATTTACGCGTTTTACCGTAAAAGACGTAAAATATACACTTTTATAAAAAATCTCAAATTTTGAAATAAACTTTATAATTAAGTCCTAAATGACCTAAAACCATCCCGAAAAATATTCATTTGACTAATTACCTTATCCGAGACCTCTAAATGCTAAACCGTAAATCCTAAAAAATACACTATTACTATAATACTTATACGTATACGTAACCACCAAAATATCACCATTTCATTTCATAGTCACTAATTGTGATCTCATGAACATGAATTAACCGTTCCTCGATTTACTTATGAGTACTCTATACTCATAAACGATAATCACACCAACCTCGTTTACACAAAATAAACACGTAAGCACAAAAATCAAGTAGTCACACATAAAATAACCTAAAAGTAAGACCAAGTGACGAACCTCAAAACCACGGTTGTCACATCACTACCTCCTAATAGAAATCTCGTCCCGAGATTTACTCCTTAGGATCAACACACAAACAACAAATCACACGAGGATACTTGTTCTAAATGAACTCCTCTCATTTCCACGTGAACTTCAGTTCAAGTTTCAAGATACCACATGTACAAACCAAAATTAAACCCATTGCCAAACTCTTGAACTCACAGTCAATAAATCTCTCAAATGACTCTTCGATAAAACAAAGACTCTTATTAGCACAAAACCCAAATAACCGGACATGCAAATATGCATCCTCAAACAACATTTACCAATCCCAATACATGAAATGTATCATGTATACAACTCATTTCCCCCAGGTAATTCTATGCTCATAAGCTAATGGTCTGATCTTCCCAAAGATCATAAATGGACCTACAAAACTCTACATCAACTCTTCTATTTTACCAAAACATACCACCCGTTACTATGGGTGAAACTCCATACATAACTTTGTCACTAAATCTAGTGGTTTCCTCCTTTTCTACATAGCATCCTTTGTTGCTCTCATTCTGTCCACAAACACCATTACCACATTAGTAGCCTCTTTTACCAATTCTAGTCCACAATGAGGACAACTCACCCTATCCTTTCATATCGTGCCTCAAATGGCATTTATCGACTTCTAGTACGATAACTATCATTATATGAAAACTCAGCCATCGCTAACGAGTTTCCGAACTACCTCTAAATCAATCACCCATGTCCAATTACGTTTCATCAACTCCCTTCAGTCCGTATCCCAAACTACTTTAAATTCAAATTTCCTTAAAAGGTGACCTATGACGGTCTTTCACATATCCATTAATTCTTCCAACTGCCCAACTACGTGACTTCTCATTCCTCTTGAAATAGGTGATGAATTAGTCAGTCTATCGACTATCACCCAACTCTCATCGTACTTAATCCCCCACCGCATTATGTATCCCTTCCACCAACTTCGTCCTTACATCGCCCTTTCTAAACTACTCCTATCCATGTAGGAAGTATAGTCTACGTCCCTTTCCTCCTTACGATTGTCCAAGCTACGCAACATAAATGTTGACGCGTTCACTGCTTAAGACAACTCAACTCGTGCAACCCACATCCTTCATCCAAACCACTCTAATACATCATCCCTATAGTTCAAGTTCGTCTCAGCTTCACCTCATCCTTCTTATTCCATGTCTCATCGACCATGCTTGCCTTTCCCAGATGGTACTTAGCCTTGCAATTTTCTTTCATCAATTAACTCCACCCATCAGCTTTGCCAAATGTTCAATCAAGATGATTGAATATGTGTTGGATACGTTCATGATCCGTATAGATCATTCTCCACGTCTCGTACACCAAATTCCTCTAGCATTCTAGGCAGTTATAACAGTCCAGCTCCACTAACTAAGTCTATCCAGTTCTTCCAAATCTTCAGTTCCTGCAACGTATAAGCGATCGCCTTTCTTTGTCGTCCTCGTACGCGTCCAAATCCCTGCTCAACGTATCGTCATGCTTCGTGAATTCATCCAGTCCTTCCGATAATGCCAAGATCTGCTCATCATCCAATCCACCTCTTCAGCCTCCAAAATGCTTCCTCGTCCTTCTTCACTTCGCCCCTTGCTGGTTCCACGATATGCCATCATCTCTGACTACTAGTCCTGGCCAACCAAATCCTAAAACTCACACTTGAAAATCTCACGTTTCATTCCCTTTACTAACAACTCCAAAACCAACACATAATTCGCCTCATCCTCCTTCTATGATTTGAGTAGATCAAGATGTCGTCGATGCTCCCGATGACAACTCGTTTATATACGTTCATGCACACTCGGTTCATTGACTCCATGAAACCGCTAGTGCTTTGGCGAAACCAAATGCATAACCGTAAACCCAAAGCGTTCATGCAACATCCATAGCAATTTCAATTATGTCCTCCTCACACCCTCTCTTAGCGGCAATACAAATAAATTCCTTGCAATTTCTAACAGCTCTTGTTCGTAATTCACTCCATCAACGATTTGCCTTGGAAGACACTAACTACAACTCCTCTCACTTCTCCTACTTGCTCTATTCATGGTTCTACCTCAACGCTCCTAAACCATACAAAACCAAAACTACATCCTGAATACACCAGATACGATCGACGAATTAAACCCACGGATAACTAACGACATTTCACGTGCACCAATTAAAACAAATCAAAAACCACGAGACTCCAAAGAAAACTCAAACCCAAAACATGTATCAATTCCAAATGACCCATGACAACGAAAAATAATCCAAGAAACACCCAATGGCAACCAAAACATATTACGCCCCGCGACATATTATTTAAACCGTGAAAAAGATCGACTTTCCAAAAGAATATATATATATATATATATATATATATATATATATATATATATATATATATATATATATATATATATATATATATTTTTACCTCCCCACATCTATGTGACTCAAACCATCTACAAACAACCGTCTAGACGTTCTCAAAACTCAACTCAAAGATTAGGTATCCCGTGAATCCCAAATCATAAAAATAAAACTACTATTCAAACTCAACCTTGAACCCGACACTTGTATAACAATTCCGACCAGTCCACTGACCTCCCATGACTATACATTCTGAATATTTGAAAAGTACGTTCCGAGTACATAATTTTAGGCTTTTGAATCACCCAAAAAGCTTTAAAAACGAACAAGTTATGACCAAAACAATTTTATGCTAGTTGTTTTAAAAACTAAAGAATAGACTTAGTGATCAATGCAATCCCTTTCAATGAAAGATATAATTGTATGTGAAATATTCATAAACTCCTTTTAACCTTGTATTAATAACTATAAATGACATGAATCGGTTAAATCCAATTATATAAACTATGTAAGTAGAAAGAAATTTTACTTCGCTTTATTTTAAAGAAAGTCTTTTAGAATTTGAAATAAATAAGTGTTGATAAAAAAAACTTATGTTACATCTTGTTTCAAACATGACTCCAACACCTTACCCTTATTTTACCGAATACAACCAACTATCTAACTCTATAGTAGATTTCCAAGTCCCCCCTTTTTCCATATACCAACCAAAAGAAATGTAAGACTCAACCCAAAAGATTTCATTATCCCAAAAGAAATCTCCATTTATTTCAACGGACTTAAAACCCAGAACAACATTTTAAAACGTACACGTGAAATATGAACTCAAAGAATACGCTACAAGACACAATTCAAAAAATTCGAAACGTTGTTGAAACTCCATCAACTCCAGCACCATAAAACACGAACAAACACAAGGTACGTTCAAGTTATAATAACTAGTGAACGACCATATACCATAACTTAACACATAGTAGTATATATACATCCGCATATATATACCTATTAAATCACCCAAAACATACTCGTTACCATACATGTCGGATCAACCAATCACGTCATACACTCGTTTTTCCACACGAGTAATCACCATCTCACCGTGCCACAACAAAGCATAAAACCCACCTCCAAAACCAAACCATATCGTGTGACCCCAAAATCACACAACACAACTATAACCCAAAACATATAACACACTAATAAAATAGCCATATCGTAGGCAGCCGTTACATAAACCCATATATTATACGTATACCCAATATCTACATCTCACCATATACAAGCATGTACTAATCCTCTTTCATGCAATCATACTTGAGAACCCATTGAAGTTGTGGTACTTGTATAACTATGTTGGCCACCATACTTATACAATTACCCTTTCCCCAATGCACTCCCTCCTATGATGACACTTATAAGAATCAATACAACATATAACACATAAATCTATCTACTCACATAAGCTCATAACCACATAACCAATAAGGTCCAAAACTCCATCTATAAAATAACATAATAAAACTCTTGGAATACAGAAATCCATAGTCTAGCTAAAACAGCCTAGACTAAATCCAAAACGAAAACATAATCAGTTATAAGTCATGTCGCCCATAAGAGTGGAAATAGCATAAGGTCCTTCATATTCACCTACTCCTAATAACTCGAACCACCACATGATTCTTAGGGAACATGACTTAAACATCAAAAGAAAATAATACCCCTCAGGTACATAAAATAACCCAACAAAAGATAGAAACTACTATGTACCAAATTATGTACTATAATGTACATTACAAGTAAAATACGACAATGAC
Source organism: Glebionis coronaria (assembly GCA_025667525.1). Taxonomy (NCBI): domain Eukaryota; kingdom Viridiplantae; phylum Streptophyta; class Magnoliopsida; order Asterales; family Asteraceae; genus Glebionis; species Glebionis coronaria. The sequence continues at coordinate 356,296,767 of CM046876.1, forward strand.
TAGCGTGGGCGATTATGGTTAAACCCGCACTACTCACAACTCGAAAAGAAAGTAACATGTGGCTAAGTATGAACTTACTATGGTTCAATTCATACCAGTCAAAACATCACAATAAATAACATTCAAACACATCAATTATAATAAAATGCACACATACTCCTATGACGCCTATATGCAGGGACCCTTAAGCTATAGACTAGGCTACGCGACTAGGCAACCTAATTCTCTATAACCATTGTCTCTGATACCATTCTGTCACACCCCACCAATGGCGGAATATGGGGCGCGACGTATGGATATCATCACAACAAATGGTGTCTCTATAGAGAAGACTAAAATGCAAAATATAATGTCATAAATGGCGGCACAAATGTCATGACAATATCTCAACAATGCAGGAGTCTAGGTAAGTAGGTAACAGTCCTACCACTTACCCAAGACAAACAATAAACATAAACTAAACAAACATATAGGTAAACTAAGAAGGAACGGGGATCTCCTTCTATATGCAATCCTAAGGCATCCAAGTCTAGCCACTTCTATCCTCAAGCTTAACCACATTCTCACCTGAAAGAGACACTAAAACACGTCAACATAAAGTTGGTGAGAGTCATAGGTTTAGACTCCAACGCTAAATCAGTTACAAGATGTGAATAACAATCATCAACAAAAGAACATATGGACAATGTGTTACAATTATGTATTAACAACTACCAATCAAGACCAATCATACCAAACCAATCCAAGGCTCCTACCTTGCCAAACAACATCATGGTACCTTAGATGATCACCCTATGTACCTATCCCAAGGCCACTACCTTGGAAAACCACAAGGCCACTACCTTGTCAAACCACAAGGCCACTACCTTGTCAAACCACAAGGCCACTACCTTGTCAAACCACAATAACATATCAAAAATCGCATAGCAGTTAATCACATAAGTGTACACACAAGTCCATCACAACCATAAAACATTCACAGCAATAATTTAGAAACAACTCAACACAGTGTATCTTCCATCCCATCTGGAAGTCAAAAACAAAAATAAATATGGGACTATGAACACTCACCTGATCGCTCCTTCACACGTCCTTGCACTAGCAACAAGCTAACAAACCAAAAACACGAAATCAATAAACGAACCAATCACTAAGATGACTCATTAACCTATGATGGACATCTAACCCATTCTCACATATGTACCTCATTAATAAGCTCTAATTACCCCATTACCCTTCCTTAACAAGTCCTTAACTTGGTTAAGTTTAACAACTAACCCGTTCATATTTTACCCAAAACAGTCCCAGTTTTTAGGTCTCAAAACTTTAGGTAAAACGCCCACTTAAACCTACCCATGGTTTCTGTAAAAGGAATATTCACACCCTTACATATGTTGGCTAACACCTCCCACTTTCACTAACCTTAAAGCTACTGTTAAGGCCCCGATATATATATATTTACTTTCGTCATTCCAGATTTCCTGATTTTAAACGTACTAAAAGTTTGTTACCATTAAGGGGTCTTACCCTAAACCACCACCTTAGCCCAAGTGCAAATATTAACTACAATATATAAACCATCTCTCACGTTCGTGAGAAGATCCCAATGCAACCCTAAGTGCCCCAAACAACCCAAAACTTAAAAAGAAAACAGGCTGAATTCAAAACTGTTTTGACCTCCGACTGTTGTAACCTGTTTTTGACCCACTTCCCTACCTCCAATTTAGTTCTCGTTTCTTGCATTGGAAAGCCACTTCAAATATCTTTCCAGGGGTACTTGGATCGTAAAATAAGAGTTTATATAACTCCCGATATGATCAAAACAATTGACTCAAAAATCTGCCCAGTTTTTAAAAACGGGTTTAACAAAATCAACCTCATTAACTAACCCTAATCCCTCTATTACAAGCCCTAATTTATGTAATCATCATATTATGATTAATACAACATTAATTTACTGTTTTTATATTAAACCCTAACCTAAATCCATCATAAGATTATTAAAGAAAACATAAAAACAATTTAATTAAAAAGAGATTTGAAGATTTACCTTGGATTTATGAAAACCCCCAAATTTTATGAAGAACCCTAATTTTTTATAAGACTCACGAATTTCCTTCATCTCCAGGAGAAAAATAATGAATTTGGTTTAGTATATATATTATATAGGGTATGGGTGAATCCTAGTCCAACACAAAGCCCACTTTCCTTTTTTTTCCTTTTTTTCCTTTTTTTTCTCTTCTAAACCGACCCAAACACCCCTAATTTCGTTTTTTTCTTTATTTTTTTTTCTTTTTATTGTTAATTAATATCTTACTAATATTACCTTAATTTACCTTAATTTATTTCAGCTCCTAAAACTCCCAAAACCTTAAAACCGTAAAACTAGTCAAATTTACGCGTTTTACCGTAAAAGACGTAAAATATACACTTTTATAAAAAATCTCAAATTTTGAAATAAACTTTATAATTAAGTCCTAAATGACCTAAAACCATCCCGAAAAATATTCATTTGACTAATTACCTTATCCGAGACCTCTAAATGCTAAACCGTAAATCCTAAAAAAATACACTATTACTATAATACTTATACGTATACGTAACCACCAAAATATCACCATTTCATTTCATAGTCAATAATTGTGATCTCATGAACATGAATTAACCGTTCCTCGATTTACTTATGAGTACTCTATACTCATAAACGATAATCACACCAACCTCGTTCACACAAAATAAACACGTAAGCACAAAAATCAAGTAGTCACACATAAAATAACCTAAAAGTAAGACCAAGTGACGAACCTCAAAACCACGGTTGTCACACAAGGCGAGTGTCTTCGCACCGCTTAAGCATGCGTTCCAAATTGGCAAGACAATGAGAGAAAGAATCACCATAAACCGAGAAATCATCCATGAAGACTTCCATAGTTTCTTCAACCATGTCATGGAAGATAGCCATCATACACCTTTGAAATGTCCCAGGAGCATTGCATAGGCCGAAAGGCATTCTTTAATAAGCAAATGTTCCGTAAGGACAAGTGAATGTGGTTTTCTCTTGGTCTTTGGGATCGATGGGAATTTGAAAATACCCGTAGAAACCGTCTAAAAAGCAGTAATAGTCATTACCCGCTAGACGTTCAAGCATTTGGTCCATTAAAGGAAGGGGAAAATGATCCTTTCTCGTAGCATCATTGAGTTTGCGATAGTCTATACAAACTCTCCACCCTATAACGAGACGAGTAGGAATCAACTCGTTGTTTTCATTGGGCACAACGGTGATTCCGCCTTTCTTAGGCACACAATGGACGGGACTTACCCATGGTGAATCCGAGATAGGATAGATCATTCCCGCATCAAGAAGTTTGATAACCTCTTTTTTGATTACGTCATGGATCTTAGGATTCACCCTTCTTTGGCTTTGAATAGTAGGTTGAAAGTCGTCCTCCATGAGAATTTTATGTGTGCAAAAGTGAGGATCAATTCCACGAATATCGGAGATTTTCCAAGCAATCGCTTTCTTGTGATTCTTCAGTACGGCGATAAGTCGAGATTTTTCTTCCTCTTTCAAGTCCTTTGCGATGATGACGGCTGACTTCTTGTTATCTTCAAGGAAAACGTACTCGAGATGAGACGGTAGGTCCTTAAGCTCTAAATCCGAAGGATTTTCGATGGAAGGCGTAGTCAAATTCGGTTCATCGATAGAGATATCTTTAGGATATGGTGGAGAAATATGGTCCTCATTGAGAAGTTTCTCAATGGTACGAATGTCTTCATCCCAATTAGAGGGAGAATCATCATATTTTAAGTCCACATCTCCTAAAGTAGCTTCAAATTCTTTCAAGATGAAATCACTTTCTCCAAATGGAGTTAGTGATGGAGCAATAGAGGCAACGGTCCCAACAGTGGGAAGAGAAGAAGAACCACTTTTACAAGCGTCTTTGAAATGTTCTTCACAAGCCTCATCAAGAACATCAATAAAATTAACACTCTCATTTTCAGAAGGCTGTTTAGAAAGTTTACCCATGTTGAAGACGATTTTATCGTCACCAACTCTCAAGATTAATTCGCCCGCGGATACATGAATGAGAGTGCGACCGGTCCTCAAGAATGGACGTCCAACGGTTAATGGAACACGGGGATCCATCTCGTAGTCAACGACAACAAAATCCGCCGGAAAGGTGAATTTGTCGACACCGACGAAGACGTCTTCGGCTATCCCCACCGGATAAGCAACCGTACGGTTAGCTAATTTCAAAGTCATTTTGGTGGGGACTAGCTCGGGGAGAGATAATTGCTTCCAAACACTTAATGTCATTATGTTTATACTAGCACCTAGATCGGCTAGGGCCATGCAATTCTCTACTCCCGGGAAGTTACAAGGAATCAAGAAACGACCCGGATCACCAAGTTTAGTTGGTAATTTCCTTAAGAGCACTACGGAGCAATTCTCATTTAGTTGGGTCTGAGAAATATCGAGAAGTTTCTCCTTATCACTGAGAAGATCTTTAAACATTTTAGCGTATTTCGGCATGTGAGCGAGAGCCTCAGCAAAGGAGATATTGAAATTCAACTGTTTAAACATTTTGCGATAGTTAGAAACCTGAATATCATCCTTGTTCTTCAATTTCTCTTTCCTCAACCTTGAAGGATAAGGTATATTGGGTTAAGATGAAGGCTTAGGAATGGAATTCTCACTCACATCCTTAGGTGGTGGAGGGGTAGAAGTAGAAGGTGGTGGAATTGGAGAAGTAGAAGTTGGAGGAATAGAAGATGGAGGATTCGGAGAAAGAGACTCGTTTTCCTTTGTGACAATCACCGGTGTAGGTGTATGATGTTGGAGTTTTGCAACTCTTTAGGAAAAGAGGGCAATAAATAGGGCAAGTGAGCACGACGATTTAGGAAAACCGTGTGTGAATGACCCAATTAAGTTCGTTCTCAAGGAGGCTAGTGTGTTATGTGTGTAATGATTTGGATTAATTTGTGATTATATTTGAGAAAGAAAAATAGAAAAGAGATTAGAAGAGAATGACGGTTATGAAGACGGATTAAACTAAGTCTAAAAAGGCGTACACGTAAAATCCTAAATAGTGCCAAAATTAAAATTTTAACCTAAAAATTTCTAAAAATTACCAAAAATCCCTAATAATATTCTAAGAGTATACAAAAAATCAAAACTTGCAAAAACCTTTTAATTAATTAGATAATGACTTTTTAATGCTAATTAAAGCCCTAAAAATCAAAATTAATTATTAAAAAGCCCTAAACAAGATTTTCAAGTTTGTAAACCTCAAAAATACTCTAATTAAGCTAAAAACTATTTTTCAAAATTTTAAAACCAATTAAAACTATTTTTAAACAATTAAAAAAACTCCTAAAATCAATTAAATCTTAAATTAATTATAGAAAATAATTAAAAGACCTAGAAAATAATTGGAAAGTTGCAAAAATCCTAATTAAGTGTTTAGAACCTAGGAAAAATATAAAAACCTAGAAAAGCAGACTTTTAATTTTTAATAATAAAATAATATTAAAATAATATTAAAAATCCAAAAATTATAAAAAATTCTAAAAACTTGCAAACTAGCTTAATTTAACCTAAATAACTCAGAAATGAAAGTGAAATTACCTAAATACCCCTATTGGGCCTAGAAAATGGGCCAAACCCAAAACAGTCCCTTATTGGGCTTAATTAAGGCCCAATAAGAAAAATTGTTCAAATTAAGCTCAAAAAGCACAAGTTGACTCAAAATTTGATTTTAAACAACTTTTTCCAAAGGCCCAAAAGCTGAAAATGTGAAATAAGCTAACTTATAATAAGCAGCTTATTCTTAATGGGCTTTTTGGCCCATTAAGCCATAAGCTGATGCCATAAGCTAAAATTTAACACACAACCTTCTTTTGACCTAACAGAGACTTTTGCAAAAAGAAATTTCAAATAAGACCACTCAATAAGCCAGAAACAAGTCAACAACTTATTCACAAAACGACAAAATAGTCGTATTTATGATCTAGACCACCTCAGAAGCTGATTCAAGTTGCAAAAGCTCACAAATAGCTTAACTAAGAATAATCAATCAAGAAAATCACAAAAAGCCAAGTAGAATAAGCTGTGAGAACAGATAAGCTGGCTGAAAAAGCCAAATAAGCTAGTTTCCTAGCAAAAGCTTAACCAAAAGACTTGTAAACTTCCAGACTTGATATTAAGCTGAGAAAAATGAGTTCTATTGCAAAAACTAAGTTGTTGCATGTACCAATAAGCAAAACAGATTTAATAAGCTTAAAACCAAGTTTGACCAAAAGTCAAACGCTGATAAGTTATAATCAAACGCTGACAGGAACAAAATGGACGTTGACAGACTTAATGAAGTGTAAGGACTTGTTTTTCACCCTGCTGATCAAGGTTTGAGTGCAAACCTTGTGAATCAAGGCTTACCAGTTGGGTAAACTTGATGTGTTTTGGCACAGATAAGCCAATAAGCCAGTGGGCTTATAAGCTATGAACAAAGCAATCCAAGTACCCAAATATCCTCACAAGCAGCAAACAAATAGGATCCAAGCAGCAATACAACAATCCTAATAATAGAAATCAAAAGGCAGCACCAAATGAGGTGGTCACTTTGCTGATGCAAATGACCACTTCAGCAGACTTTGATAAGCTATAAAAACCACAATAAGCCACCAAATTCAACCAAATGCACACACAAGCTATAATAAACTCCAATAAGCAAGTCTAAACAGGTTCCATGCACTGGTTCAAAGAATTAAGCAAGATTCAAGCAATGAAAGTTACTGATGAACACTAACACATGCAGTTTTCTACTTTTGCTGATGTATTTGACACACAAGCCAATTTCAACACCTCAAATCTTTCAAACAGGTTATGTTAGCTTTGTTTAAACCACTTTTATCCCTAAGCATGCATACACACTAAGTGTTTCCAAAATCCTAGGTCAAAACAAGCAGAACCAAGGCCTATATAGCAGATTGATCAATTCAAGTGTTCAAACCCAAAAACTTGCAGCAAAACACTCTCAAACAAAGGTATAGCAGATACAAAGCATAAACAACACTTTCCCTTAACACAAAACATATTACAAGCATAAACCAGTAGACCCAAACACCCCTTTAACTTTTTCAAATCAAAATTTTCAAAAGCAAAACAAGATTTCAGGCCAACCAAGCATCAATTAACACTAAAACAAGTCTAATAAACAGATTCAACCAAGAACAAGCCACAAAATTCACAAGAACAACAGTTTCATACAAATATCACCAAAAATCACAATTTAAGCAGATTTGGAGATTAAGTATGCAAACCTCATGGATGTACATCCACACCCACGAATTTTGAGCTTATGTGCTAGCAAGAACAAGCACAAGCTTCCACAAAAGCCTGCTAAGATTCAACAAGGGTTAAGCACAATAACATGAAAAATCAGAAACTTGAGAAAAATCTTGATTGATGCAAACTTGTTACCCCACACTTGATTATCCCCAAGTTATAAGCCTCACCACACCTTAACCAACTCAGTTAGGATGCTATGATCAGCCCTATAGCCCAAGAATTCCAAGATTGGAACAAGACTTAGCAAAATATCAAGAAAATGAGGAAAATATGCCAACTTGTGCACACTCCTCTTTTGAAAACAGGTTTTAAACTTCAAAAGCAGTAAACTAAGAACATAAACAAGCAGAATAAAGATGGCACTTGGTCTTTCTTCAAAACACTTAACTCAAATTCATTAATCAGAAAAAGGATTTACAAGTGTTTGAACAAAGGAAAAACCAAAAGCAGCTGAAAAATTAAGGCCTAAGCGGCTTTATATAGCCTTACAATGAGCTAAGTTACAGCTAAAAACTATAAACCCTAATGGTTGAAGTTCCCAAATTGCCCTCTTGAATTTGAACTCATATGCTTCATGTGACTGATTCTTGGACGTATATGAAGAAGATAGCTGTTGAAATTTGATCCAAGGGCTCAAACAAAGCTTAAAAAGTAAGCTTGTATCTGGATGGTTGATTCTCTGGAAAGGTTTTGGCAGTATGCATGGGTGTGGAGCAGGGGAGACACAAGGAGACAAATGGGGTGATGAGGTGTCCATTTTTAAGGTTGGGTTGTGTTTAGTATCCACTTAATCTTAAATCTGGAGGTGATGGCAGCTTAATTCTTGCTTGGTCAATAATCCCCAATTTGTGTTCTTGAGTAATAGTAACACGTTTTAATCTTGTTTGGGTTTTAAAAAGATGTTAAGCGCCAAAAGTATTAAACTAATCCTAAATTAGTTATAACCGGTTTTAAGTGGATAGCTGAGGTGGACAAAAGGTGGAGTTCTATTGGTGGAGAGGTGGTAGTGGGGCACGTGTCACCCCACTACTGGTTAAGGTATCTATCATGTCGCCCAGGTTTAACCCTTCACTTCTTTTCCCTTTGTCATTTCAACTTAAAAAGCTGTCAACGCTTGTTTCCTTCACAACAACTTTTCATTCTTTACACTTTTGCCCCAAAACATTTTGTAAAGTGAATTCAGGGGTAATTCTTGCCATAATTGAATTCTTCAAGGGCTGAATTGGTATTTTCTTCAATGATAATGGTCTAGACTTGCAATATTGATAATTTGGAGGACTGAAATTGCCAAGTCTTGATGATTGAGGGACCATTTTTGCCGAATGTTGAAAGTTGAGGGTCCTTTTTGTAATTTTGGATTTTTCAAAGGACCAAACTTGTCATTTCTTGTACTTTGAAGGACTTCATGATGTATTTGACTTTGTGGATGATATTGGTTGACAATTTAGCTTTGTTGAGGGGCTAAACTTGCCAATTCTTCAAAGTTAAGGGCCCTTTTTGTAATTTTGACAAACTTTAGGGACCAAACTTGTTATTATGAGGATACAAGGGTATAAAGTGTCAATTCTTCATAATTGGAGGACCCTTCTTCATAATTCTTCAAATCTTCAAGGGTTGATCTTGGGAAAGTCTTCACTAGGGCTTGGTTCATTGTGCGACTTCGTTTCCCGTGTTCGTTTTTGTATGATTCTTGTGATCTTTTGTCATTATCTCAATATCCGTACCTAAAATACACAAGAAACAAACACAAGCATATATTTGGGTATTTTGATGATATTTAATGCATTTTAAGCCCTATTTGGAAGATGAGACTATGTATAAAAGCAATCTCATCACTCCCCCATACTAAACCATTGCCGTGCCCTCACGCAATGCTAGAATAAAGTATCAAAGCATCTCCAAAATTCATTTTATTCACTTTATTGAACGATAAACTAGCTATACTACTACTTATTACTACTACTTGTGTTATAGACATAATGTATGATTTTCACCGCAAAATGGGACGTTTAGGTTCATAGAATAAGAACACGTGAATGCTTCGTTAGAAATAATTTCATCGTCCTCGATTTTCACCCTAATTCCATGCTAAGCGTGCAACGAGATCATTGTCATTATAAGTTAGTAATGCTAACACTACTCATATGCCCTATTCACGTACTTATCCTCCCATTATTCCTAGGTTGTATCTCTTATATTTTATTTTGTCTTAATGTTCACAAGGATACATCGTTTGACTTATGCGATAATAGAGATTTAGGTCTAAAAATAGAGTCCTAACGGTGTAACTAAGACCATCAAATCAATAACCCCTCCTAATAGACGACGATGTTAAAAAATTAAGTTGACAAGAAGAATCGATAAACACGGTTTTATAACGGTTTTGAACATGAGACTTATTACCAAGACTTTTATACGCCCCCTAACGGAAGGGCCTTATTATCTTTGGTTTACCTCTATCTTTTATTCAACTTCGCCATGAAGCTTTTATTATGACTTCGGTCTTGCCTTGCCTTTTATTATCCGCCTCATCGGTGGTTTTATTAGCCAAAGACGTATATCCTCACGCTAAGGCGAATTTTGGATCTTTAAAGCTTCGAAGATTAAGGCTTGATTCACTTTCAATTTTGCATAGATTTTAGGCCTTGTGGGGCTTCAAATTGTTTGCTTGATTTAGGTGAGCACTTGAAATCTTATTATTGGGTGAAGCTTTCGATAATTTGGGTGCCAATACTTCAAAACCGTGACGCTGGCGATACCTTAATGTCTTCCCAATTTAATTACACGGAAGCTACTAGAAAAGACTAGAAACCCAACAATCCTAACTAAACCGCTAAGTCAATATTTATTAAGCAAAAAATATTTACATGCGAAGGGAGAATAAGCAAAAAACGAGAACACATGAGTTTTTTGAAAGAATACGAGTATCCTACGTTTAGCATAGTAAATTATAATTAACTCTATCATTTCTCGTCCTCATTTAAGAGACTTAGCCTAATGTGTAGTTAAGGAATCAAAGCTAAGTGCTCAACACGCACGGTCGAGTCAAAAATTACTCTTATTCTCGCCATCGGAAAATCTACATTCGTGTCTTCAAATACTTATAAAACATGAGAAAAATTTAAAATTTGGCCATTTTTAGCCTTATTTTGCAACAAAAATGATAAACAAAACGATAAACTTTGGAAAACGTGAAGGTTTGGCAAGGCAAGTATCTATTCACCCCCCATACTAAAGTTAAACATTGTCCTCAATGTTTCGAGTCTAGGGGTGCAAACACCCCCATACTAAAGACGTAGTCGAATGCCTAATCTAGCATGGAAAGGGTGTAACCAATAAGTAATAGCCGTTTATGAAGTGTGCTAAAAACCTAAGGTTAGAACATCAAAGGATATATCATGGATATTGAGAAATGTCTTCCAAAGCAAACGATCGAGTGCTCCCATAAAACGAACACGAGAGGCTCCAATCGTGAAGATCATGATCTAAAAACCACATATCACAAACAACCACGGAACAAAGGTCGGAAGGGCACAAATCCCCACACGTAAGCTACATTAGACTAAGAAAGCGATAATATGTACATAGGATAAGCATGGGACTCCCCCACGAGGCTCCTCATTTTTGATTACCGAGTCATGAGCTCGACTCGATCCCCTTAATACTAATTATCATTGGGGAAGGTGACTTGGTCGAGGTAGTTCAAGGATGGAACTTCCCCACCAAAGTAGTGCTTCAACCTATGTCCATTCACCTTGAAGTTAGGACCATCATCTTGAGCTAGCTCGATGGTCCCATACGGAAATACTTGAGTCACGGTGAATGGACCAGACCAACGGGATTTCAATTTACCGGAAAAAATTTTCAATCTTGAATTAAAAAGCAATACTTGATCCCCAATGTTAAAAATCCGGTTTTTAATTTTTGAATCATGCAACTTTTTAGTTTTCTCTTTGTAAATCAATGAATTTTCATAAGCAATGTCTCTCAATTCATCCAATTCATTTAATTGCATTTTCCGGTGTTTTCCCGCGGTCTCCATGTCATCATTACAATGCTTTAGGGCCCAATAAGCCTTGTGTTCTAACTCGATAGGCAAATGACAATTTTTTCCATACACAAGCTTATAGGGAGTGCACCCAATGGGTGTCTTATGAGCGGTCCTAAAGGCCCATAAAGCATCGTCTAACTTATCCGACCAAGATTGTCGGTTTTCCCCCACGGATCTCTCCAAGATCCTCTTCAATGCTCGGTTTGAAACCTCGACTTGCCCACTCGTTTGTGGGTGATAAGCCGTAGAAAGACGATGTGTAACCCCATATTTCCTTAGAACCCTTTCAAATTGGTCATTACAAAAATGGGTTCCACGATCGCTTATGATCGCACGAGGGGTTCCAAACCTAGCAAACAAACTTTTCAAGAACTTAACTACCACACGAGCATCATTGGTGGGCAAGGCCTTCGCCTCCACCCACTTAGATAGGTAGTCAACCGCAACAAGGATGTACTTATTACCACGAGATGATGGGAACGACCCCATAAAGTCTATACCCCAAACGTCAAAGATCTCACATACTTGAATGATATTTTGTGGCATTTCATCTTTTTGTGAGGCTTTTCCTTGTCGTTGGCATGCATCACAAGACTTCACAAGAATTTGTGCATCTCGGTAAATAGTAGGCCAAAAGAAGCCGGCATCAAACACCTTCTTAGCCGTGAGATTAGCACCGTGGTGACCACCCGTGGGTCCCTCATGGCAAGCTCTAAGGATGTTAGAAGCTTCGGTGCCAAATACACAACGTCGGATGATTTGATCCGCACAAGTTCGAAACAAGTAAGGGTCGTTCCAAAAGTAGAACTTGACGTCACGAAAGAATTTTCGTTTTTCTTGAGTCGTCATACCCTTAACGATGAAGTTACCCGCATGGTAATTTGCAAAATCCGCAAACCATGGGGTAGAAGAATCAAGCTTAGAATTCACTACACCAAGTGTCTCGAGCGGAAATGTTTCGGTGATTTCCTTAGGCTCGTAAACACTTTGGTGAGGATCTTCCAAACGAGAGAGATGATCGGCCGCTAGATTCTCGGCTCCTTTTTTGTCAACGATGGTGTGATCAAATTCTTGAAGGAGGAGAATCCAACGAAGTAATCTCGGCTTAGCATCTTGCTTTGCCATGAGATACTTGATAGCCGAATGGTCCGTATACACTATGCATTTCGTCAAGACGAGGTAAGGTCGGAATTTCTCAAATGCATACACCACGGCAAGGAACTCCTTTTCCGTTGTAGTGTATTTAAGTTGAGCCTCGGTCATCGTCTTGCTAGCATAGTGAATAGGCAAGAAGTGCTTATCATGACGTTGCCCCAAAACGGCCCCAATAGCGTAATCACTTGCATCACACATAAGTTCAAAGGGGAGGTTCCAATTTGGAGCAACAAGAATGGGAGCTTCGGTAAGTTTCCTCTTAAGGATCTCAAAGGCTCGTACACAATCTTCGTCAAAGACGAAACGTGCCTCTTTTTCAAGAAGATGTGTAATGGGTCGAGAAATCTTCGAGAAATCCTTGAAGAATCATCGATAAAAGCCCGCGTGGCCTAGGAAACTCCTAACTCCCTTGACGGTTTTGGGATGAGGTAATTTGGCGATGACGTCTACCTTAGCTTGATCTACCTCAATCCCCGCTTTCGAGAATTTGTGCCCTAAGACGATTCCACTTTTAACCATAAAATGACACTTTTCCAATTGAGCACAAGGTTGGTTTCCTCACAACGTTTTAACATTCTCTCAAGGTTCGACAAACACGAAGTAAAGGAATCACCAAACACGGAAAAGTCATCCATGAAGACTTCCATCGTCTTCTCGATCATATCATGAAAAATAGCCATCATGCATCGTTGAAAAGTTCCCGGTGCATTGCAAAGTCCGAATGGCATTCTACGATAGGTAAACGTTCCATATGGACACGTAAACGTAGTTTTTTCTTGATCACGAGGATCAATGGGAATTTGGAAGTAACCGGAAAAACCATCTAAAAAGCAATAGAAATCGTTTCCCGCAAGACGCTCCAACATTTGGTCCATGAAGGGCAAGGGAAAATGGTCTTTTCGAGTGGCTTCATTCAACTTACGATAGTCAATGCACACTCTCCATCCGGTCACGAGTCTAGTGGGAATCAACTCGTTGGCATCGTTTGGCACAACGGTCATCCCTCCCTTTTTAGGGACACAATGGATAGGACTCACCCAAGGGCTATCGGAAATAGGGTAAATCATTCCCGCGTCAAGGAGTTTAAGAACCTCCTTTTTGATGACGTCGTGAATTTTGGGGTTCACCCTCCTTTGACTTTGGATTGTTGGCTTGAAATCTTCCTCCATTAAGATTTTGTGGGTACAAAACTTGGGATTGATTCCCTTAATGTCGGATAACTTCCACGCAATCTCCCCTTTGTGAGCCTTTAGAACATCGACAAGTGCGGTTTTTTCATCATTCGAAAGATCCTTCGCAATAATAACCGGCAACTTGTCGTCCTCCTCCAAATAGACATACTCGAGGTGAGGAGGTAAATCTTTCAACTCGAGAATAGGTGGTTCCTCAAGTGAAGATTTGGGCTCGATACTCATAACCTCCTCGGGTGGAGGAAATGGGAAATCGTTAAGAAAATCCTTGATAATCGAGAAGTCCTCATCGTTGTCGAGGTCTTCGTCACAAGTACGTGGAACATTGCATTCTTCCAACGTAAAACCACCACCTTCAAATGGAGTGAAGGTTGGTGTCGAATTATCAAGAATTGGATCCAACATAGTGGGATTGCCACTAGTTTCTTCATCACCAAAACCTAGAACTTCTTGTGAAAATTCCTCGCAAACCACGTCAATCATATCAACGAGGTTTATGGTTGCAACGGAATAAACATGAGAAATTTGAGAGTTTTGAGTTGCGTTTATAACAAGTTCCTCGTCGTTGAAACGTAAGGTGATCTTTCTAGCATGCACATCGATCAAAGCCATAGACGTATCTAAAAACGAACGACCTAAAATGAGAGGAACTTGAGGATCCGTGGGGATATCAACAACAATGAAGTCTACGGGATAGTAGAACTTCCCCACTTTCACAAAAACGTCTTTCGCCAAACCACATGCGGGAATTGTGGAATGGTCGGCCAACTCGATAGACATTAGTGAAGGAGTAAGATTAGGAAGATTGAGCGACTTGAAGATTGCAAGTGGCATCAAGTTAATGCTAGCACCAAGATCGGCCAAGGCGAAGCATTCTTCCATGTCTTGGATTGCACAAGGGATCAAAAATTTACCGGGATCACCGACTTTTTGAGGTATGCGATTAAGATAAACCGACGAACAACTAGACAATTGGTGCAATTTCTCCTTGTTGTTCAACATACTCTTAAAGTTAGCGGCAAATCGAGGCATCATGACCAAAGCATCGGCGAAACTCACATTAAGGTGCAAATCACGAAACATTTTCATAAAAAGCTCAAATTGGTAATTGTCGCGCTCTTGACGTTTCTCCTTCCTAAGTCTCGATGGATAGGGCAAAGGTGGTGTGGGTTGAGGCATAGTAGGCATAGCCTTTGGAATCTCGGGTTCCAATGATGGTAATGGGTCAACCGTAGGTGTGGTATGAGCGGTACTTCGTGGGATTGGGACATGCTCCTTTTGGACCACCACCTCGGGTTCTTCCTCAATTGCTTCCTCCGTAGGAGCAATTGGTTGAGGAATCGGCTCCTTAAGTGTCTTACCACTACGTGTGGTAATCACTTTCATCTCACCCTTAGGGTTGGATATGGTGTTACTAGGAAGACCACTTGACGACGGTTTACACATTATTGCCTCAAACATAGACGAGATTTTATCTTCAAAATTAGATTGCCTCAATATGGCTTCGGTTTGCCTTTTCTCGGCCTTAAGCATCTCTTGTTTAATCTCATGTTGCCCTTGTTCCATTTTTTGTTGGTTTTGTTGCAACCTAGTGACATTTCCTTCCATCTTGTTGGTGTGGATTTTAAGTTCATTAGCTAACTCATTTTTCAACTCTTTCTTCAAGTCGTTTTTAAACTCGGATCTTAGGCTAATTATTTCTCTTTGTATGTTGTCAAACCTAGCATCATTCCCACTAGCATATTCAACAAACTCACTTGGAAGATCTTTCAATGTTTGCAAACTTTTGTTGTTATTTTGAAAATCGTTTTTGTTTGAAACTTGATTATTAGCCCCTTGATTCCCATAGTTTCCCTTGTTGTAATTGTTCTTAAAACCAACTTGATTGTTGCGATAGTTGTTAGCATTTTGATTTGATCCAAAACCCGGTGGAGTCATTTGATTAGAGCGGGAAACTTGACCGTTTTGGTTGTAATTTCCCGTGGCCGCGAAGGCACTCGAAGTGTTACCACCGTTGGTAATGCACTCGGAGAAATCATGACCTCCACCACAATACATGCAAGAAACCTCAACCGCTTTAGCCGTAGCGGGAGCACTTGGTTCACCAACTTTAAACTCAATCAAAAGTCCTTTCAACTTATCAAAAATCTTATTTTCCAAGTTTGCCTCAATTTGGCAAGCATCGATGGTATTAGACAAAGAAGGTGAAGCCGAAGACGAAGCCTTACGAACATTAGACGTGCTACGAGGACTATACACCTTAGATCTATTTTCAATTATCACCAAAGCTTCCACAACCGTTTTACACAAAAAATTTCCACCCGCGGCGGCATTCAAATAATCCCTTTCATGATCATTAAGTCCATTGTAAAACGTGTCAATTTGATGCAAATCGGAAAAACCGTGATGAGGACATTCATGTAACATTTCCTTAAACCTATTCCAAGCCGTTGAAAAACTTTCATTAAATTCTTGTGAAAACTTTGAAATCTTGTTTTTCAAGTGCGTAGTCTTAGAGGGCGGAAAAAATTGGTTCACAAACTTAGACACGAGATCCTTCCACGTCAATATAGAATTGGGTGGCTCTTTCTCTAACCAAATTTTAGCGGGCCCCGCTAAGGAATACGGAAAAAGCATCATCTTAATCGAGTCGTTAGAGACATCCTTAAACTTGCAAGTAGTGGTAAGACGATTGAATTGGCGGATATGGTTGTGTGGATTGTCCTTCTCATCACCACGGAATTTGTTGTTTTGAATCATGGATAACAAACCCGTTTTCACCTCAAAATTCTCCGCAAGGATAGCGGGAATCACAATAGCCTCTCCATAACCCTCGGTGGGTGCTTGAAGTAACTCCATCATAGTTCGATTCGCCATGGTTGGTGCTTCTCTTACAATGGGTTCGTCAATAGGAGACTCCTCACTAGAATTGTTGGGAGTGGGAGTTTTGTTCTTTCGTTTACGAGCACGTCTTGCTTGATTTCGAGTTAGCATAAACGTCACGTACAACGAGGGGATGAGCAAAGAAGATTCTTTTTGGTGTTTTGTATTTTTTCAATTTTTTGTGGTTTTTGATTGTATTAACCTTGTTGGAGTTTGCTGAAATGTATTAGGTAGACAAAAAGTCCACAAATCTCCTCACTAATCAAATCTCTTGATTAACGAAGCCTCAAGGAATGAAAACGATCACATGGAGTGAACGCCTTCGATGACTTTAGAACGATGGTGGAACACCAAATCGTTCAAGAGGGTTTAAATCAATAGAAACCAAGAAAATATATATGATACTTAGTAATACTTTGGGCGGCAAAACCCTCGATTCACTCTCACAATCAAATACTCACAAGCAAGCGGGGAAACGAGGCGGCGCGAAGCACTTAAGATCCTTTTTCCTTAGAATATATTTTATAATATCCGCCTTATACCCACCTTATAGTTTGTATTTTCAAGATTAAGCTTCACGAAAGTATTTATCTATTTTTGCCTTTTTCTTTGGTTTGAGATTCGAATACAATGATTGGGTAATGACCTCCCAAGTCAAGGTTGTGATTTCTCACGTATTTGGAGTACTTGTGTATTTATTGTTCTACGTATACAATATAGTAATAATATTCACACAAAAACCGAAAAACGATAATACGTATTAGTAGAGTGCTACTAATACAAATACTAATTATGGTTAGTATAAAAACAACAATGCCAAATCAAAACACAACACGCCTCCCCGGCAGCGGCGCCAAAATGATGTTGGAGTTTTGCAACTCTTTAGGCAAAGAGGGCAATAAATAGGGCAAGTGAGCACGACGATTTAGGAAAACCGTGTGTGAATGACCCAATTAAGTTCGTTCTCAAGGAGGCTAGTGTGTTATGTGTGTAATGATTTGGATTAATTTGTGATTATATTTGAGAAAGAAAAATAGAAAAGAGATTAGAAGAGAATGACGGTTATGAAGACGGATTAAACTAAATCTAAAAAGGCGTACACGTAAAATCCTAAATAGTGCCAAAATTAAAATTTTAACCTAAAAATTTCTAAAAATGACCAAAAATCCCTAATAATATTCTAAGAGTTTACAAAAAATAAAAACTTGCAAAAACCTTTTAATTAATTAGATAATGACTTTTTAATGCTAATTAAAGCCCTAAAAATCAAAATTAATTATTAAAAAGCCCTAAACAAGATTTTCAAGTTTGTAAACCTCAAAAATACTCTAATTAAGCTAAATACTATTTTTCAAAATTTTAAAACCAATTAAAACTATTTTTAAACAATTAAAAAAGACTCCTAAAATCAATTAAATCTTAAATTAATTATAGAAAATAATTAAAAGACCTAGAAAATAATTGGAAAGTTGCAAAAATCCTAATTAAGTGTTTAGAACCTAGGAAAAATATAAAAACCTAGAAAATCAGACTTTTAATTTTTAATAATAAAATAATATTAAAATAATATTAAAAATCCAAAAATTATAAAAAATTCTAAAAACTTGCAAACTAGCTTAATTTAACCTAAATAACTCAGAAATGTAAGTGAAATTACCTAAATACCCCTATTGGGCCTAGAAAATGGGCCAAACCAAAAACAGTCCCTTATTGGGCTTAATTAAGGCCCAATAAGAAAAATTGTTCAAATTAAGCTCAAAAAGCACAGGTTGACTCAAAATTTGATTTTAAACAACTTTTTCCAAAGGCCCAAAAGCTGAAAATGTGAAATAAGCTAACTTATAATAAGCAGCTTATTCTTAATGGGCTTTTTGGCCCATTAAGCCATAAGCTGATGCCATAAGCTAAAATTTAACACACAACCTTCTTTTGACCTAACAGAGACTTTTGCAAAAAGAAATTTCAAATAAGACCACTCAATAAGCCAGAAACAAGTCAACAACTTATTCACAAAACGACAAAATAGTCGTATTTATGATCTAGACCACCTCGGAAGCTGATTCAAGTTGCAAAAGCTCACAAATAGCTTATCTAAGAATAATCAATCAAGAAAATCACAAAAAGCCAAGTAGAATAAGCTGTGAGAACAGATAAGCTGGCTGAAAAAGCCAAATAAGCTAGTTTCCTAGCAAAAGCTTAACCAAAAGACTTGTAAACTTCCAGACTTGATATTAAGCTGAGAAAAATGAGTTCTATTGCAAAAACTAAGTTGTTGCATGTACCAATAAGCAAAACATATTTAATAAGCTTAAAACCAAGTTTGACCAAAAGTCAAACGCTGATAAGTTATAATCAAACGCTGACAGGAACAAAATGGACGTTGACAGACTTAATGAAGTTTAAGGACTTGTTTTTCACCCTGCTGATCAAGGTTTGAGTGAAAACCTTGTGAATCAAGGCTTACCAGTTGGGTAAACTTGATGTGTTTTGGCACAGATAAGCCAATAAGCCAGTGGGCTTATAAGCTACGAACAAAGCAATCCAAGTACCCAAATATCCTCACAAGCAGCAAACAAATAGGATCCAAGCAGCAATACAACAATCCTAATGCTAGAAATCAAAATGCAGCACCAAATGAGGTGGTCACTTTGCTGATGCAAATGACCACTTCAGCAGACTTTGATAAGCTATAAAAACCACAATAAGCCACCAAATTCAACCAAATGCACACACAAGCTATAATAAACTCCAATAAGCAAGTCTAAACAGGTTCCATGCACTGGTTCAAAGAATTAAGCAAGATTCAAGCAATGAAAGTTACTGATGAACACTAACACATGCAGTTATCTACTTTTGCTGATATATTTGACACACAAGCCAATTTCAACACCTCAAATCTTTCAAACAGGTTATGTTAACTTTGTTTAAACCACTTTTATCCCTAAGCATGCATACACACTAAGTGTTTCCAAAATCCTAGGTCAAAACAAGCAGAAACAAGGCCTATATAGCAGATTGATCAATTCAAGTGTTCAAACCCAAAAACTTGCAGCAAAACACTCTCAAACAAAGGTATAGCAGATACAAAGCATAAACAACACTTTCCCTTAACACAAAAACATATTACAAGCATAAACCAGTAGACCCAAACACCCCTTTAACTTTTTCAAATCAAAATTTTCAAAAGCAAAACAAGATTTCAGGCCAACCAAGCATCAATTAACACTAAAACAAGTCTAATAAACAGATTCAAGCAAGAACAAGCCACAAAATTCACAAGAACAACAGTTTCATACAAATATCACCAAAAATCACAATTTAAGCAGATTTGGAGATTAAGTATGCAAACCTCATGGATGTACATCCACACCCACGAATTTTGAGCTTATGTGCTAGCAAGAACAAGTACAAGCTTCCACAAAAGCCTGCTAAGATTCAACAAGGGTTAAGCACAATAACATGAAAAATCAGAAACTTGAGAAAAATCTTGATTGATGCAAACTTGTTACCCCACACTTGATTATCCCCAAGTTATAAGCCTCACCACACCTTAACCAACTCAGTTAGGATGCTATGATCAGCCCTATAGCCCAAGAATTCCAAGATTGGAACAAGACTTAGCAAAATATCAAGAAAATGAGGAAAATATGCAAACTTGTGCACACTCCTCTTTTGAAAACAGGTTTTAAACTTCAAAAGCAGTAAACTAAGAACATAAACAAGCAGAATAAAGATGGCACTTGGTCTTTCTTCAAAACACTTAACTCAAATTCATTAATCAGAAAAAGGATTTACAAGTGTTTGAACAAAGGAAAAACCAAAAGCAGCTGAAAAATGAAGGCCTAAGCGGCTTTATATAGCCTTACAATGAGCTAAGTTACAGCTAAAAACTATAAACCCTAATGGTTGAAGTTCCCAAATTGCCCTCTTGAATTTGAACTCATATGCTTCATGTGGCTGATTCTTGGACGTATATGAAGAAGATAGCTGTTGAAATTTGATCCAAGGGCTCAAACAAAGCTTAAAAAGTAAGCTTGTATCTGGATGGTTGATTCTCTGGCAAGGTTTTGGCAGTATGCATGGGTGTGGATCAGGGGAGACACAAGGAGACAAATGGGGTGATGAGGTGTCCATTTTTAAGGTTGGGTTGTGTTTAGTATCCACTTAATCTTAAATCTGGAGGTGATGGCAGCTTAATTCTTGCTTGGTCAATAATCCCCAATTTGTGTTCTTGAGTAATAGTAACACGTTTTAATCTTGTTTGGGTTTAAAAAGATGTTAAGCACCAAAAGTATTAAACTAATCCTAAATTAGTTATAACCGGTTTTAAATGGATAGCTGAGGTGGACAAAAGGTGGAGTTCTATTGGTGGAGAGGTGGTAGTGGGGCACGTGTCACCCCACTACTGGTTAAGGTATCTATCATGTCGCCCAGGTTTAACCCCTCACTTCTTTTCCCTTTGTCATTTCAACTTAAAAAGCTGTCAACGCTTGTTTCCTTCACAACAACTTCTCATTCTTTACACTTTTGCCCCAAAACATTTTGTAAAGTGAATTCAGGGGTAATTCTTGCCATAATTGAATTCTTCAAGGGCTGAATTGGTATTTTCTTCAATGATAATGGTCTAGACTTGCAATATTGATAATTTGGAGGACTCAAATTGCCAAGTCTTGATGATTGAGGGACCATTTTTGCCAAATGTTGAAAGTTAAGGGTCCTTTTTGTAATTTTGGATTTTTCAAAGGACCAAACTTGTCATTTCTTGTACTTTGAAGGACTTCATGATGTATTTGACTTTGTGGATGATATTGGTTGACAATTTAGCTTTGTTGAGGGGCTAAACTTGCCAATTCTTCAAAGTTAAGGGCCCTTTTTGTAATTTTGACAAACTTTAGGGACCAAACTTGTAATTATGAGGATACAAGGGTATAAAGTGTCAATTCTTCATAATTGGAGGACCCTTCTTCATAATTCTTCAAATCTTCAAGGGTTGATCTTGGGAAAGTCTTCACTGGGCTTGGTTCATTGTGCGGCTTCGTTTCCCGTGTTCGTTTTTGTATGATTCTTGTGATCGTTTGTCATTATCTCAATATTCGTACCTAAAATACACAAGCAACAAACACAAGCATATATTTGGGTATTTTGATGATATTTAATGCATTTTAAGCCCTATTTGGAAGATGAGACTATGTATAAAAGCAGTCTCATCAGTGTAGGAAATTCAGGTTCCTTTAAACCTTTTCCACTGCGAGTGGTGATTGCTTTCATCTCCCCTATTGGATTAGCAACGGTGTTAATCGGAAGAGAACCCGATCCAGAGGCTTGATTACTTGGGAAGAAACTAGCCATCATGTTCCTTAGGTCATTCGTTTGACTTGCCAAAGTGTTTCGCATATCAGCTCGAAGATCATTCCCTTGCTTTACCATATCTGCTTTCATGTTGGCCATTTCCCGCTGAAGATTTTGCACGATCACATCATTAGTCCTCATGTAGGTTTCAACATCTTGGTGTAATGCGGTGGGTTGGTTGGGAGGAGGAGCATGGTAGGCGGGTGGTTGATAAGCAGGTTGTTGGTAAACTTGGATGTTTCTTTGAGGTGGATATGGGTTTCTTTGGTTTTGATATGGAGTTGGAGCACGTGGTTGGTTTTGATTGTTGCGATTGAGGTTGTTTGGGTTTTGTGGGGGAAAACCGGGAGGTGAAAGAAAGTTGTTTGAGCGATAGATGTGCATGTTGCGGTTGCCTTGAGGACGTGCTTGATAGCCTCCCGTAGAATAGGTACCGTTGGCGGCATACACATTTTCCGGATTGTCGTGAGTCGAAGGGCAATCGGTGTATGAGTGAGATCCCCCGCATATATCACAAGATTGAGTCAAAGCACTAGCTTGGGCAGTGATAGCTTTGGTATAGTTTGCGGCTTGGAGAGCAAGGATTCAACAAGCGAAGTAAGCTTATCAATTCTCTTGTCGGTCTCATTAGTGCTAGCACTAGCCACATTGGTCCGAACACTCTTGGTTTGCACTCTAGACTTGTTCTCAATAATATCCCAAGCGGCATTAGAAGACTTAACCAAAAGATTACCCCCCGAGGCACTATTTAGTGAATCTTGGTCATTCATGCTTAAACCATTGTAAAAAGTATTAATTTGATGTACTTTTGTAAAACCATGTTGTGGACACTTTCGTAAAAGTTCCTTAAAATGGTCCCAAGATTCACTAAATGTCTCATCGTACTTTTGTTCAAAAGTAATGATTTCATTCCGCAAAACGGTAGTACGTGGGGGTGGGAAAAAGTAGTTGATGAATTTGGTATCTAAATCCGTCCACGTAAGAATACTTTGTGGCGGTTTCTTATCAAGCCAATGCCGGGCTTGTCCCTCAAAGGAGAAACGATAAAGTTGCAAGCGAATTACCTCTTGGGAAACCCCATTATACATAACCGTATTAGTGAGTTGAAGAAACCTCTTAATATGGTCATGAGGATCATCAATTGAACGCCGCAAGAATGGTTGAGCAGAGACCATTTGAATGAAGTCGGATTTGAGCTCAAAGTTGTTGGCTCTAATCACGGGTATGACAATAGCATCGTGGTTGCCCTCTACATGTGCTTGCAAAAGTTCGATCATTGGACGATTGTCTGGTAGAGGTTCATTGTTGTCATTATTCATGTTGGGTTGAGGTGGATTATTATTATTGTTGTGTACACCGGCCATGTCTAAGTTATCGAGAGTCTCGGGCTCGGGATAAGACGTTGATCGAGTGCGCATACACCTGCAAAAGAAATAACAAAGCAGAAATATTTTTGGTTTTTTATGTTTTTCTATTTTTTTGTATTTTTGAAAATTTTATATTTTTTAGGATTTTTGAAAATTTTAAAGCAAGGAAAATAACGTTCAAAGATGAACGGATCCAAAAATCCAACGCGTCTCTCACTTAAAACCGTTAATCTTAACGAAAAGAGCCGGCAGCGGCGCCATTTAATACAAAGCTTTAAGCTAAGTATAAAATTTTATCGTCTGATCTTTTCGAATTGATTACTAGTAGAAAGTGCGACTCAATTGTTCTTGGTAGAAAGATAAATGGGTTGGTTATCTATTTTTAAACTAAAAGCAAGTATGAAAATTGTCGTTGAGTAAAATGGAAGCTTTAAAGTTTAAACTAAAATGACGAGTTAAAAATAAATACTTGAAAACTTAAAGACAAGATTACAAAAATGCTTGAAAACTCGATGAATCTAAAACTTGAAAACTTTGTAAAAACAATAAATTTAACCCATCGGAATGCTGTCGCAATATACCCCAAAAAGGAATCCCGTCGCAATGTCCAATCGCAATATTAAACTTAAATCCAATCGCAATGTAACCAAAAGTAATACTGTCGCAATATCTCCAAAATAAAATCAATCGCAATACACGATCGCAATGTAAAGCTCAATACCAATCACAATACACCAAATAGTAATCAGATCGCAACATCACTAAAATAAAACCTGTCGCAATACGAATCGGAATAATAAAGCCTAATGCGATGCACCAACCGCAATGTGCATCGCAATACAAAACCCTTTTGCGATTGGATGATCGCAATATGTGTCTTAATACCCCGTCGCAATGGGGTTTACTTTGCGACAAAAGTTAATCCGAAATAAGCTAGAAAATAAGCTATTTTCAATAATCTCAATCCAAGACTTATCTGACTCAATAATAAGCAAAACTAATAAGCAAGAGATAAGGACTTTTAAACTTTAAATAAGCAACCTTTTTAAATCAAACTTTGAAAAGATTAAAACTTTAAGAAAACTTTTAAAAAGTAAATAAGCTAAACATACAAATAAGCCAATAAGCACAAAGATCTTAAAGCTTAAACCGTATGAAAGCTTATAGATGAATAAAAAGATGAACTTTTTATTCACATAAACAAGAAAATCAATCACGGATTATGAATAATTCAGATCAAAAGTAAATCAAAATCAAGAAATGTAGAAAAAGATTAGAGAACTAATACTTAAACTTAAACTTTTGATTAAAGAAACTAAAATACAAAGATTAATGAAAGCTTAAACTTGAAAGATTCAAGAAAGAAAAGATGAAAAACTTAGTGAGAGAAAGTTTGGAACTTTCTCTCTCTAAAAACTAGAAAGAAAAATGAAAAATTTAAGAACTAGCTAACTCCCCTCCTAATGTAATTAGGAGGGTATTTATAGGGAAAAATGGGGAGTGCATGTGTTGCCTCCTCTTTCTTTCTTTTCTTCATTGTCTTTCTCGATGTCGTCTTGGGATTTGAACTCGTCTTATAATTTTTCTTCTATAATTAGACTTGAGTTCTTCGACTTCATTAAACTTCCGTCTTTAGACTTTTTCTTCGATAAATCTTCAGAATAGGCCTTGGACTTTCGTTCTTTTTGCACCCTTGATCTCTTGACTTCGTCTTTTCTCGTTTTCTTTGATAAAAGCCCGTTAAAGGCCGTGTTTTCTTCCTTTTTTATCTTTTGGTCCTAAAACACAATAAAAACACAAACCACGCATAATTCCGACTTTTACGACATAAATTACACGTTTTGGTCTTGTTATTATTGGAAATAAGCGGTAAAAGGATAAGTGTTTTCACACTTATTAAATCCCCTACACTTGACCATTGCAATTCCCTAATGCAATGCATTAATTTTAAAGCACGGTTTACATTTTTTGTCATAAATAACCTACCTTGGCCTTTATTAAATACTAAACATTTAAGGAAAATAAGAAGATGGAAAACAAGTAAAGAAATCAAAGACTTACATTGGTTTTAGGCTGCCATGAACGTTTATCACCCTCAAGTTTCACGTTCCCCATACCAAGCTTAAAAACGAGATCATTGTTATTATAAGTTAGCAAACTAAAACGAATTCATGTGGGCCAATTATTCACTTAGACTCCCTTATTCCTAGGTGTATCTCTTATATTTTATTTTTGTCTTGAATGATCACGAGAATTCATTGTTTGACTTATTTCGATAGTTATTTAGGCCGAAAATAAAGTGGGACGATTTAATCAATAGTTAGCTAAAGGACAAAATCTTTTAAAACTGCTTCTCGGGACCTCATAAAGTTCATATCTTGGCATAACTCGTTTCACGATTTGAGACCTTTCTTAGACCGATATTTGGCAGCGACTTCATACTTCAAATCTTTGAGAGACGTTCTTGAAATTATGGTCTTCTCTTCATAATAGGAGTTTCTTCACTTGAATTTTTGAGAGATTCTTCATATTTGGACCACGACTTCTTCATTTTTCTCCAATCTTTACTTTTTACTTTGATATACAACGATCCGCCTCCTTTTAGGACTTGGATCTATTTATCCTCATACCTTGTTAGGGTCTTTTCGGATAGACTTCTCCATGATCTTTAGGGGAGTATTTGCTTTTCGTCGTGTGTCTCGATCCTTCATATTGATTTTAGATAAATGATTCTTCACATCACTTTTGGATCTTTAGCAACAAAATGTAGCCCTCATGCCTTGTTAGGGCCTTTTCGGACTCGCCAATCTTCACATCCCGCTTCAATAAGTTATTCCTTGGCTATGAACTCTAATTAATACCGAGCAACATTTAAACGATCTTGTGCTAGAAGCTAAGTAACTTTTCAAATCGTACAACCTTATTTATTGCAGATAAATTTATTAGCAAGCGATGGGAGAATAGGCTTATAATCAACTCACATAAATTCACGAAAGAATACCAAACTTATAATTGACTCTATCATCTCTCGTTCTCCACAATTTAAAATCTCAAGGAATGAGACTCGTGGATGCTTAGCCAATTAAATCAAAGTTTTGGGTTTTCGATTCATCTATAGGATCTTGCAAACTCTTATACTTTTTCAAGTTTAGAATCCGCATTTTAAAGTTCCCTTGATAAACAACTCTCTAGGATCAATTATAAGAACTTGCGAAAAGTTCTTGTTCTTAACCCGTGAGGGTTAAGACTTTCGCGTTTTAAAGTTCCCTATATAAAAGCCTAGCAAAACTTGACTTAAACACGTTAAGGATACTAGCTAGAGTAAACTTAGATAAGCAAACTTAGGTTGAGTCAAAATATTCACGACTTTAAAAAATTTTAAAACCACTTTATTGAAAATTTATTCTAGCAAGGAAAGAAAATAACCATAACAAAAGAAAATACAACTATACAACTAGGCCAAAATAGATTGAAAATTTTGGAAAATGTCGAAAAATCAAATATTCCGGTTAAAATGAGGACAAATTCATGGAAAAGACCACTTACTTCGATAGAAGTCCCCCCTACACTTGAGATAAACATTGTCCTCAATGTTTAAGCATGTGGGAGTAAACTCCCCTACACTTATGACATTGTGCACTTTGTTTAAATCTTGCTAAGGAAAGGACAACAATAGTGATTTCAATGTGAACATATGAAATATTGAATCACGACAGTTTTAGGATAAAACCGGGAAGACAGGAACACGGGATCACAGTTCGTCAAAAGTCATCGAGAATGGATCTTTGAAGCTTTAATCCCTGCATAGAAGAAGAAACAAGACAACAAACACACACGGGGCTCCCCCTACACTTATTATGAAAACAGTAAAGGATAGATCAACGGGTTGCTTCCCGAGAAGCGCTTGTTTTTGATAACCGAGTCACGAGCCTGACTCGACCGAAAACTAGTTCATGGGAAATGTGGTGAGGGATGGAATCATCTCATGAGAGATGTCCTCACCAAAGTACAACTTCAAACGCTGGCCATTCACCTTAAAATTGGGCCCATTTGGCTAAGAAATCTCAATGGTGCCATATGGAAAGAATTTGGCTACGGTGAATGGACCAGACCAGCGGCTTTTCAACTTGCCCGAGAAGATCTTCAACCGAGAGTTAAAAAGTAAGACTTGATCACCAACGTGGAACTTTCGGTTCTTAATTCTTGCATCGTGGATGATCTTGGTCTTCTCTTTGTAGATCAATGAGTTCTCGTAAGCTTCATTCCTCAGTTCATTAAGCTCGTTGAGTTGAATCTTGCGAAGATCACCGGCATTGTTGATGTCGAAGTTAGCCCACTTCAAGGCCCAGTATGCCTTATGTTCCAGCTCGATAGGGAGGTGGCATGCTTTCCCGTACACAAGACGATAAGGTGTACAACCAATCGGGGTCTTATAGGCAGTACAGAAAGCCCACAAAGCATCATCTAACTTATCGGCCCACGAGGCACGATGCTCTCCCACAGTACGCTCCAAAATTCGCTTCAATCCACGGTTGGATATCTCGGCTTGCCCATTATTTTCGGGATGATAAGCAGTGGAAAGACGGTGATTGACACCATACTTAGCCATGACTCTTACAAATTGATCATTGCAAAAATGAGTCCCGTGGTCACTAATTATAGCACGAGGAACACCGAATCGAGCAAACAGTTGCTTCAAAAAGTTACAAACCACCCTTGCATCGTTAGTGGATGTATTTGTTTCCTTTAGATGAAGGGAATGGCCCCATAAAGTCGATGCCCCATACATCAAAGATTTCACATTCTTGTATGAAATTTTGAGGCATCTCATCTTTATGTGTGATCTTGCCTTGTCTTTGGCACGCATCACAATGTTTAACCATGTCGTGAGCGTCACGATAAATGGTGGGCCAATAAAATCCATAGTCGAATACTTTCTTCGCGGTGTAATTGGGGCCAAAGTGACCACCGGTGGGTCCTTTATGGCAAGCATCAAGGATTTGTACCGCTGCCGGCCCATCAACACATGGACGAATAATCAGATCAGCACATTGTTTGAAAAGGTAAGGGTCGTTCCAGAAATAATGTTCAATATCTTTAAAGAACTTTTTCTTTTGTTGGGACGTTAACCCTTCCTTGAGAATTCCACCCGCTAAGTAGTTTGCAATGTCCACAAACCATGGGGTGTCATCGAGATTTGGATTGATAGACATTAAGGCCTCAAGGGGAAAAGAGTCATTGATCTCTTGATTCGGATGATCCCCTTGATAAGGATCCTCAAGTCTACTTAGATGATCCGCGGCTAGGTTTTCCGCTCCCTTTTTGTCACGAATTTCGATTTTAAATTCTTGAAGGAGCAAAACCCAACGAAGAAGTCTTGGCTTAGAATCTTGCTTAGTCAACAAGTGCTTCAACGCGGAATGATCGGTATACACGATGGTGGTGGAAAGAACAAGATAGGGGCGGAATTTTTCAAAAGCATACACTACAGCTAAAAGCTCTTTTTCAGTAGTGGTATAATGCAATTGAGCCCCCGTCATTGTCTTGCTAGCATAGTGGATTGGTTGGAAGTGTTTGTTCACTCTTTGGCCCAAAACCGCTCCAATAGCAAAGTCGCTAGCATCACACATCAACTCAAAAGGTAGCTCCCAATTAGGGGTAACCAAGACCGGTGCCTTAGTTAGCTTATCCTTAAGAAGATTGAAGGATTCAAGACACTCTTTGGAAAAGATGAAAGGAGTATCTTTTTCCAAGAGGTGGGTCATCGGGCGAGCGATTTTAGAAAAATCTTGGATGAATCGACGATAGAAGCCCGCATGACCAAGGAAACTTCTCACACCCTTCACGGTTGAAGGTGGAGGTAATTTGGCTATGACATCCACTTTAGCACGGTCCACTTCAAGACCGGCTTTTGAGATTTTATGTCCTAGCACGATGCCTTCTTTTACCATGAAATGGCATTTTTCCCAATTTAGAACAAGGCGAGTGTCTTCGCACCGCTTAAGCATGCGTTCCAAATTGGCAAGACAATGAGAAAAAGAACCACCATAAACCGAGAAATCATCCATGAAGACTTCCATAGTTTCTTCAACCATGTCATGGAAGATAGCCATCATACACCTTTGAATTGTCCCAGGAGCATTGCATAGGCCGAAAGGCATTCTTTTATAAGCAAATGTTCCGTAAGGACAAGTGAATGTGGTTTTCTCTTGGTCTTTGGGATCGATGGGAATTTGAAAATACCCGTAGAAACCGTCTAAAAAGCAGTAATAGTCATTACCCGCTAGACGTTCAAGCATTTGGTCCATGAAAGGAAGGGGAAAATGATCCTTTCTCGTAGCATCATTGAGTTTGCGATAGTCTATACAAACTCTCCACCCTGTAACGAGACGAGTAGGAATCAACTCGTTGTTTTCATTGGGCACAACGGTGATTCCGCCTTTCTTAGGTACACAATGAACGGGACTTACCCATGGTGAATCCGAGATAGGATAGATCATTCCCGCATCAAGAAGTTTGATAACCTCTTTTTTGATTACGTCATGGATCTTAGGATTCACCCTTCTTTGGCTTTGAATAGTAGGTTTAAAGTCGTCCTCCATGAGAATTTTATGTGTGCAAAAGTGAGGATCAATTCCACGAATATTGGAGATTTTCCAAGCAATCGCTTTCTTGTGATTCTTCAGTACGGCGATAAGTCGAGATTTTTCTTCCTCTTTCAAGTCCTTTGCGATGATGAAGGGTGCTTCTTGTTGTCTTCAAGGAAAACATACTCGAGATGAGACGGTAGGTCCTTAAGCTCTAAATCCGAAGGATTTTTGATGGAAGGCATAGTCAAATTCGGTTCATCGATAGAAATATCTTTAGGATATGGTGGAGAAATATGGTCCTCATTGAGAAGTTTCTCAATGGTACGAATGTCTTCATCCCAATTAGAGGGAGAATCGTCATATTTTAAGTCCACATCTCCCAAAGTAGCTTCAAATTCTTTCAGGATGAAATCACTTTCTCCAAATGGAGTTAGTGATGGAGCAATAGAGGCAACGGTCTCAACAGTGGGTAGAGAAGAAGAACCACTTTTACAAGCGTCTTTGAAATGTTCTTCACAAGCCTCATCAAGAACGTCAATAAAATTAACACTCTCATTTTCAGAAGGCTGTTTAGAAAGTTTACCCATGTTGAAGACGATTTTATCGTCACCAACTCTCATGATTAATTCGCCCGCGGCTACATCAATGAGAGTGCGACCGGTCCTCAAGAATGGACGTCCAACGATTAATGGAACACGAGGATCCATCTCGTAGTCAACGACAACAAAATCCGCCGGAAAGGTGAATTTGTCGACACCGACAAAGACGTCTTCGGCTATCCCCACCGGATAAGTAACCGTACGGTTAGCTAATTCCAAAGTCATTTTGGTGGGGACTAGCTCGGGGAGAGATAATTGCTTCCAAACACTTAATGTCGTTATGTTTATACTAGCACTTAGATCGGCTAGGGCCATGCAATTCTCTACTCCCGGGAAGTTACAAGGAATCAAGAAACGACCCGGATCACCAAGTTTAGTTGGTAATTTCCTTAAGAGCACTGCGGAGCATTTCTAATTAAGTTGGGTCTGAGCAATATCGAGAAGTTTCTCCTTATCACTGAGAAGATCTGTAAACATTTTAGCTTATTTCGGCATGTGAGCGAGAGCCTCAGCAAAGGAGATATTGAAATTCAATTGTTTAAACATTTTGCGAAAGTTAGAAACCTGAATATCATCCTTGTTCTTCAATTTCTCTTTCCTCAACCTTGAAGGATAAGGTATATTGGGTTGAGATGAAGGCTTAGGAATGGAATTCTCACTCACATCCTTGGGTGGTGGAGGGGTAGAAGTAGAAGGTGGTGGAATTGGAGAAGTAGAAGTTGGAGGAATAGAAGATGGAGGATTCGGAGAAAGAGACTCGTTTTCCTTTGTGACAATCACCGGTGTAGGTGTAGGAAGCTCGGATTCCTTTAAACCTTTTCCACTACGAGTGGTGATTGCTTTCATCTCCCCTATTGGATTAGCAACGGTGTTAATCGGAAGAGAACCCGATCCAGAGGATTGATTACTTGGGAAGAAACTAGCCATCATGTTCCTTAAGTCATTCGTTTGACTTGCCAAAGTGTTTCGCATATCAGCTCGAAGATCATTCCCTTGCTTTACCATATCTGCTTTCATGTTGGCCATTTCCCGCTGAAGATTTTGCACGATCACATCATTAGTCCTCATGTAGGTTTCAACATCTTGGTGTAATGCGGTGGGTTGGTTGGGAGGAGGAGCATGGTAGGCGGGTGGTTGATAAGCAGGTTGTTGGTAAACTTGGATGTTTCTTTGAGGTGGATATGGGTTTCTTTGGTTTTGATATGGAGTTGGAGCACGTGGTTGGTTTTGATTGTTGCGATTGAGGTTGTTTGGGTTTTGTGGGCGAAAACCGGGAGGTGAAAGAAAGTTGTTTGAGCGATAGATGTGCATGTTGCGGTCGCCTTGAGGACGTGCTTGATAGCCTCCCGTAGAATAGGTACCGTTGGCGGCATACACATTTTCCAGATTGTCGTGAGTCGAAGGGCAATCGGTGTATGAGTGAGATCCCCCGCATATATCACAAGATTGAGTCAAAGCACTAGCTTGGGCAGTGATAGCTTTGGTATAGTTTGCGGCTTGGAGAGCAAGGATTCAACAAGTGAAGTAAGCTTATCAATTCTCTTGTCGGTCTCATTAGTGCTAGCACTAGCCACATTGGTCCGAACACTCTTGGTTTGCACTCTAGACTTGTTCTCAATAATATCCCAAGCGGCATTAGAAGACTTAACCAAAAGATTACCCCCCGAGGCACTATTTAGTGAATCTTGGTCATTCATGCTTAAACCATTGTAAAAAGTATTAATTTGATGTACTTTTGTAAAACCATGTTGTGGACACTTTCGTAAAAGTTCCTTAAAATGGTCCCAAGATTCACTAAATGTCTCATCGTACTTTTGTTCAAAAGTAATGATTTCATTCCGCAAAGCGGTAGTACGCGAGGGTGGGAAAAAGTAGTTGATGAATTTGGTCTCCAAATCCGTCCACGTAAGAATACTTTGTGGCGGTTTCTTATCAAGCCAATGCCGGGTTTGTCCCTCAAAGGAGAAAGGAAAAAGTTGCAAGCGAATTACCTCTTGGGAAACCCCATTATACTTAACCGTATTAGTGAGTTGAAGAAACCTCTTAATATGGTCATGAGGATCATCAATTGAACGCCCCAAGAATGATTGAGCAGAGACCATTTGAATGAAGCCGGATTTGAGCTCAAAGTTGTTGGCTCTAATCGCGGGTATGACAATAGCATTGTGGTTGCCCTCTACATGTGCTTGCAAAAGTTCGATCATTGTACGATTTTCCGGTAGAGGTTCATTGTTGTCATTATTCATGTTGGGTTGAGGTGGATTATTATTATTGTTGTGTACACCAGCCATGTCTAAGTTATCGAGAGTCTCGGGCTCGGGATAAGACGTTGATCGAGTGCGCATACACCTACAAAAGAAATAACAAAGCAGAAATATTTTTGGTTTTTTATGTTTTTCTATTTTTTTGTATTTTTGAAAATTTTAAATTTTTTAGGATTTTTGAAAATTTTAAAGCAAGGAAAATAACGTTCAAAGATGATCGGATCCCAAAATCCAACGCGTCTCTCACTTAAAATCGTTAATCTTAACGAAAAGAGCCGGCAGCGGCGCCATTTAATACAAAGCTTTAAGCTAAGTATAAAATTTTATCGTCCGATCTTTTCGAATTGATTACTAGTAGAAAGTGCGACTCAGTTGTTCTTGGTAGAAAGATAAATGGGTTGGTTATCTATTTTTAAACTAAAAGCAAGTATGAAAATTGTCGTTGAGTAAAATGGAAGCTTTAAAGTTAAACTAAAATGACGAGTAAAAAATAAATACTTGAAAACTTAAAGACAAGATTACAAAAATGCTTGAAAACTCGATGAATCTAAAACTTGAAAACTTTGTAAAAACAATAAATTTAACCCATCGGAATGCTGTCGCAATATACCCCAAAAAGGAATCCTGTCGCAATGTCCAATCGTAATATTAAAATTAAATCCAATCGCAATGTAACCAAAAGTAATACTGTCGCAATATCTCCAAAATAAAATCAATCGCAATACACGATCACAATGTAAAGTTCAATACCAATCGCAATACAACAAATAGTAATCTGATCGTAACATCACCAAAATAAAACCTGTCGCAATACGAATCGGAATAATAAAGCCTAATGCGATGCACCAACCGCAATGTGCATCGCAGTACAAAACCCTTTTGCGATTGGATGATCGCAATATGTGTCTTAATACCCCGTCGCAATGGGGTTTACTTTACGACAAAAGTTAATCCGAAATAAGCTTGAAAATAAGCTATTTTCAATAATCTCAATCCAAGACTTAACTGACTCAATAATAAGCAAAACTAATAAGCATGAGATAAGGACTTTTAAACTTTAAATAAGCAACCTTTTTAAATCAAACTTTGAAAAGATTAAAACTTTAAGAAAACTTTTAAAAAGTAAATAAGCTAAACATACACATAAGCCAATAAGCACAAAGATCTTAAAGCTTAAACCGTATGAAAGCTTATAGATGAATAAAAAGATGAACTTTTTATTCACATAAACAAGAAAATCAATCACGGATTATGAATAATTCAGATCAAAAGTAAATCAAAAACAAGAATTGTAGAAAAAGATTAGAGAACTAATACTTAAACTTAAACTTTTGATTAAAGAAACTCAAATACAAAGATTAATGAAAGCTTAAACTTGAAAGATTCAAGAAAGAAAAGATAAAAAACTTAGTGAGAGAAAGTTTGGAACTTTCTCTCTCTAAAAACTAGAAAGAAAAATGAAAAATTTAAGAACTAGCTAACTCCCCTCCTAATGTGATTAGGAGGGTATTTATAGGGAAAAATGGGGAGTGCATGTGTTGCCTCCTCTTTCTTTCTTTTCTTCATTGTCTTTCTCGATGTCGTCTCGGGATTTGAACTCGTCTTATAATTTTTCTTCTATAATTAGACTTGAGTTCTTCGACTTCATTAAAATTCCGTCTTTAGACTTTTTCTTTGATAAATCTTTAGAATAGGCCTTGGACTTCCGTTCTTTTTGCACCCTTGATCTCTTGACTTCGTCTTTTCTCGTTTTCTTTGATAAAAGCCCGTGAAAGACCGTGTTTTCTTCCTTTTTTATCTTTTGGTCCTAAAACACAATAAAAACACAAACCATGCATGATTCCGACTTTTAGGACATAAATTACACGTTTTGGTCTTGTTATTATTAGAAATAAGCGGTAAAAGGATAAGTGTTTTCACACTTATTAATATTTATTCGTGTTCGTAATAAATATATATACGTAATTAATATTAGTTCGTGATTTAATTACGTTCATGATTTCTTGATCGCATGTTCGTGATTAATTATTGTTTAAATAATTATTGTGCGTTCGTAGGTAATAAATACTTATCGTGTTTTAACACGTACGTAATACGTAAAATTCTAACACGTGAACGTAATCATACTATAAAAGGAAAGTTTTAATCTAGTACGTACGATCTTAAAGGTACTATTCATGGTAAAAGTATGCGGGTTTTACAACTCTTCCCCCCTAAAAAGAATAATTCGTCCCCGAATTATAGATAAAGTAACTGAAAAGAAGAACATACCCGAATTCAAAATATGAAATGAGGGTAAGAAGCCCGGATAGACTCCTCTGTTTCCCAAGTGGCTCCGCGCTCGGTATGATCCCTCCAAAGGATTTTGACGAATGGAATCGTCTTTCTTCTCATGACTCGTTCTTGTCTGTCAAGAACTCGTTCGGGTTCTTCTATGAAGGTGAGATCTTCACGTATCTGTTCTAGTGGATACTGAACCATATGAAGGGGATGATACTGGTACCCTCTGAGTAAGGACACATGAAACACATTGTGTACATGCGAAAGCTGCGGAGATAACGCTAACCGGTAAGATACTTCACCGACTCGTTCAATGATATCAAACGGTCCGATGAAACGAGGACTGAGCTTCCCTTTAATCCCGAAGTGTCTAACACCACGTGCCGGCGAAACCTTAAGGAAGACGTGATCTCCTACGTTATAATGTATGTCCCTACGATGCTTATCGGCGTAACTCTTCTAACGTGACCGTGCTTCCTGAAGTTTCTGCTTAGCTACTGCGATCCTTTCATTGGTCATCTCTATGATTTCTGGTCCTTCAAGTGTTCGCTCGCCAACCTGATCCCAGCAGATTGAGGCGCGACACTTTCTGCCATACAACATCTCGAAAGGAGCACACTTGATACTTACGTGCCAACTATTTTTGTATGCAAACTCCACCAAACAGATGTAATCGTCCCAATCACCCGTCCATTCCAACGCACATGACCTTAACATGTCTTCCAATGTTTGAATCGTTCGCTCCGACTGTCCGTCTGTTTGAGGATGAAAATCCGTGATAAGCTTAAGTTGTGTACCCCAAGCTTTCTGCAGACTCTTCCAAAATCGCGAAGTAAAACGAGGATCTTTGTCTGAGACGATGCTGCATGGAGCACCGTGGAGTCTTATGATCTCTCTTCTATACGTATCGGCGAGTTTACTTACCGGATCTTCCTTGCGGATCGGTAAGAAATGAGCTGATTTGGTAAGTCGATCTACGATAACCCAAATTGCATCGTGCTTCCTCTTGGTAGGCGGAAGACCAGTAACAAAATCCATTGTGATTTTGTCCCACTTCCACTCTAGAATATCTAACGGTTGAAGGAGACCGCCAGATCGCTGATGCTCGATCTTAACCTGCTGGCAGGTAAGACATTTGGAGACGTAAGTGGCCACATCCTGTTTCATACCACTCCACCAAAAGTACTGCTTGATGTCATGGTACATCTTAGTCGAACCAGGATGTATAGAGAATCGGGAGCTATGAGCTTCAGCTAACAAGGCTTCCCGGAGTTCTTGGTCATCAGGAACACAAAGTCTCGTGCCCAGCCATACGATACCATCTGAATCTACTCTGAATTCCTTCTGTTTCTCCAAATTCTGTACTATCGCCCAGATTTCTCCATCATCTTTATGAGCTTCCTTGATCTTAGAGAGTAACTCGGGTTCTACTCTAAGATTAGCCCAGTAACCGTGCTGTCCAAGTACCATGATCTTGATGTCTAGTCGCTCCAAGTCTCTTATGATTTCCTCCTCAATTTTAATGCCGTTGATAATTCCGGACTTCCTGCTAAGAGCGTCTGCTACTACATTTGCCTTTCCGGGATGATATTGTAGATTAATGTCCTAATCCTTCAACAGCTCTAACCATCTTCTCTGCCTCATGTTCAATTCACGTTGAGTGAAAATATACTTCAAACTCTTATGGTCCGTGAAAATGTCACATGATTCTCCATATAAGTAGTGCCTCCATATCTTCAATGCAAACACGACTGCAGCAAGTTCCAAGTCATGCGTAGGGTAATTTTCTTCATAAGGCTTAAGCTGCCGTGAAGCGTACGCGATTACATTCCCATGTTGCATGAGAACACAGCCAAGTCCCTTCCCCGATGCATCACTGTAGATTTGAAATCCACCCGTACCAGATGGGAGAGTAAGAATAGGTGCAGATACTAGCTTCTGCTTCAGGTCTTCAAAACTCTTCTCTCGTTCTTCAGTCCAGACGAATTTCTCCCCTTTCCGCATCAGTTTGGTCAATGGTAGTGCTAAGCGGGAAAAGTTCTCCATGAACCTACGGTAATAGCCAGCTAAGCCTAAGAAACTGCGGACTTCCGTCGCTGATGTCGGCCTTGGCCACTTAGTAATGGCCTCAACCTTCGCTGTATCCATAGTGATTCCTTCTGCTGATACAATGTGACCTAAGAATGCCACCTTGTCTAACCAGAACTCACACTTGGAGAATTTAGCATACAGCTGCTTCTGGCGAAGAATCTATAGTACTGTACGAAGATGGTCTTCGTGTTCCTCCTTGGACTTTGAGAAAATCAGGATGTCATCGATGAAGACAATGACGAACTTGTCCAGAAATTCATGGAAGATTCTGTTCATCAAGTCCATGAACACTGCTGGAGCATTTGTCAGGCCGAATGGCATAACTACAAACTTGTAGTGGCCATAGCGGGTACAAAAAGCAGTCTTGGCGATGTCCTGCTCCTTAACCCGTAGCTGATGGTAGCCTGGCCTAAGATTAATCTTGGAGAAGTGTTTGGCCCCTTGGAGTTGGTCAAACAGATCGTCTATACGCGGTAGTGGATACCTATTCCAGATAGTAATCTTGTTGAGCTCGCGATAGTCTATGCAAAGACGCATACTGCCGTCCTTCTTCTTAACAAATAGGACCGGTGCGCCTCATGGAGATGCGCTCGGTCGAATGAAACCTCGTTCTAGAAGTTCTTGCAGTTGATCCTTCAGCTCCTTTAACTCTATGGGAGCCATGCGATAAGGAGCCTTGGAGATTGGTTCAGCTCCTGGAATAAGCTCGATATTGAATTCCACTTCTTGTGCAGGTGGTATGCCCGGACGTTCTGCTGAAAATACATCTTGGAATTCCGAAACTATTGGTTGATCCTCAATTGATGGAGATTCAGCATCCATTTCGTGAACCGTAGCTAGATAACCCTCGCAGCCATGTGACAGTAGTGCACGCGCTTGCAGGGTAGATATGATTTGTACAGACCGTCCAGGTACGAACCCGTTATGAATGTACTTTGGTGCATTAACATCACCAAAGATAACTCGATATGAATGGAAGTCTATGGTAGCATGATGCTTGGATAGCCAATCCATGCCCAAAAATCATATCGAAGTCATTCATGTCCAGCGGAAGTGCGTCAACAGGACGAACCTTATCATCAAATTCTAGGGGAAGACTCTTGTATACATGGGTGATTAATACAGAGTCCCTCAGAGGCATGGAAATAGTAAGTCTATTCTCTAGTGGCATGGGGAGCATCCTAATGTTCTTAGCATAAGCAGTAGAAATGACCGAGTGAGTAGCACCTGTATCTAAAAGAACACACGCAGCTTGACCATACATATAAAAGATTCCAGTGATGGTACCTGTAGACTTGTTGGCCTGGTCTCGAGATGTCGTGTAGACATGCCCGGTGGTAGGAGGCGGCTTGGAATCAGCATGTCTTGATGTGCCCTCCATCTCGCCCTTACGGCAATCCTTCATGATATGGCCAGGAAGACCATACTTGAAGCATGCGTCAGTGTTACGATGACATGGCCCTGGGTGCCTACGGTGGCAAGTGGAGTAAAGAGGATGAGTATATCCTCCAGCAGGTGCTCTGGCTGGCTGAGGACCTGATAAAACATTTTACATAAGACATGATAATAGGGTACAACGGACAATACGGATAATCGTAAGATTGAATACCAGTGATAGCTGGACGGCTAGGCTGGGAACCTCTCTGGTTATGGTCCCTACCGTTTCCATGGTTCCTGGTAGAAGTTTTACTAAAGTATCAAAATACGAGTTATAACATGAAATCATAAGAAAATGCGTAAGTATTAGGACCTGCTGCCGTTGGAGTGTCCAGCGTTGTTACGGTAATTATCATTACCGCCACGCCTATCCATAGCAGAACGGTCGTTAGTCTGACCGTTTCCCTTGGGCTGATGAGGCTGCTGCTAAGTAGCCAGCTGAGACCGGTCCCCAGTTTTCTGCCTGGAAGATACAGTTTAAAGAGATGAATAATTGACATATATGGAAAGAATACGGATTGATCACCGCTTGAATACGAATGTTTACCTCTTGCCGGGTCTCTCAGCTTCCCCGAACTCATCTCTCTCCTGCAGCATCTCCAGCTTACGTGCTGCATCGGCCACTTGTGCTACAATGGTGAACGTAGCACACACCAGATTGTTTGCGACCGATGTGCGAAGAGCCCACCTAAAGTGGCGTGCCTGCTCTTCAGGAGTACCTGCTGCTGCACCAAGGAAACCAGCTAAGCAAAGAAAGCGCTGCATAAACTCGTTGCTATTCTCCCCAGCTCTTTGTCGGATCCCATGGTACTCCCTCTTGAGCTTGTCTTGCTCAGCCTTGGGAAAGAACTGCTCCATCACCCTATCCTTGAACTGAGCCCATGTCAAACCAGCAACCCAATCGTCACCTCCCTCAGACTGCATCAACGCTAACCACCAATTTAACACATCGCCTTCGAACCGATAGCGTGCCAACCTCGCCTTGAACGCGGGGTCACAACCCATAGCATTGAAAATCTTCTCGATGTGAGCCAACCAGCTTTCAGCATCACTGGGGCTATCTGTTTTCTCAAAAGCACGAGGACGGAGCTTGTTGAATCTCTCCAGCCATACTACCAATGTCACTGGAGGAGGAGGAGGTGCCTAGTTATGCTGCTGATTGTTGGCAGCTTGAACCTCAGCCCTGATGTCGTTCCTCAGTTGAGGAAGCAAAGCTTGCATTGCAGCTTGGATTGCAGCATTGAGTTGTTCCTGTTCGCGTGTGAGAACCATCTGACAGTATAACATAAAACATATGATTAACAGCTCAAAACATAAAATATATATATATATATATATGAAAAAAATTTATACCAATAAATCCAGAGAAAAAATTTATGCAAGAAAATTTGTGTATGAATGCATGATGTAGTTTTATGAAAACTTTTGTATGCTCGAGAGTGAACGCCTATGGTCAGTTCACCCAAAATAAAAGACATGGCGAGGGGACGCTTATGGGTCGGTCCTAAATTTAAAAGTTTCTATAAAAGACATGCGACTAAATAGGGCCAGTCCTGTACCATCCATTACTTAGTCATAAACCTACGACAATGACATATATATGTATGCATAAAAATGATGAATGCATGAAAAACGACTGTCA
This sequence comes from Glebionis coronaria, assembly GCA_025667525.1. Classification (NCBI taxonomy): domain Eukaryota; kingdom Viridiplantae; phylum Streptophyta; class Magnoliopsida; order Asterales; family Asteraceae; genus Glebionis; species Glebionis coronaria. The sequence continues at coordinate 356,337,013 of CM046876.1, forward strand.
GTTCTAGGAAGACCATAGTGACTACCCACTAATCACAGGTCATATTTTGAGAGCCTACAGGTCGAAACCTTGGCTCTGATACCATAATTGTAACACTCCATTGTTGATAATGGAATGTCACACGTAATTATGGCGTGTCATCAAAGCATACAAGGATAAATGTCTAAACATTACATGACCATAAAAGGAAAATACCGGAATCAAACATCGGTAGTCCAAAAGTAAAGCTCGCCACACACAAACATAAGTACTGTAAATGAAAGGCCTACACAATATCCATAGCAAGAGTATCAAAGTAAAGATAATGCATAAAGTAAAGAAAGGCTAGAAAGCTTCCAGTCCATATGCACGTACGCTTAAAGTCTACGAGCGTCCCTGAGCACCTGCCGTTTTGGGAACATAGAAAAAGAAAACGGCTGAGCAATACGCTCAGTGCACGGATGTACAATAAAGCATGAATAGGATAAGCATATAAGCATATAACAACGGAAGAAACTAAGTCTCGAATAACCTGGTTAAGTCTTGGTAAAACTGGTTTTATAGTTTGAAAAGCCTTATGTTTATCTTATAGAAACTGTTTAACATATTCTACCATTAGCCAATATAGGTCATGAAAATCCACCGTGTATGAATACTTGGAGGGTGACCTCATCATGCAAATTAGAGGGGCTGCCTCTAATTTAATATACTGTTTTGGGTAGGAGGGATCAGCTCCTTGTGAAGGATGCAAGGCACACACCACATTCACACTGAGTAATCTGCTGAAAAACATGTAACTAGGATGCACCCATACGCCCCACATGATAAATATAATAATATGGCCAAAAGCTGAAGGGACGCCACGAGCAATCACTCCACCGTGGTGAAGTCATAACACTAGTACCTCTAATGTTATGGTTATGGTACCTCCATAACTAGGTGAAACTGGTCATGCATGTATATGGCTATAGGTATTCTAAATTAAACATAAGCAAATCAAACATGTAAACTTACACTACGGGAAAACAGTTGGCTGCATACGGGGAATCCTAATAAGGAAAGAATTTCCATACTGAAAGGACGGGAATCCGTACCTTATGTCTAGTGAACGAAGAAGACGAACTGAGGAGAGTTCTACTTCAGTATCACTAATGCTACATAAATGCATACGTGTATAAGTATCTGATTACTAAATACGTAATTGGTTTTATGTCATGTCTTAGCTTATTTTATACGTTCATGTCATGTTTTACTGTTTTAAGCGTTAAACTGTGTTTATCTTATATTCTGTCTATTCTGATTAAGTATTACTTGTATTTCATGTATTATTATACTTTCTATGTAATAATAAGTAACTTTCTAAAAATAGCAGGTTTCCTAAAATAGAAAGTTTCCAAAAATAGAAAGTTACCAAAAATAGAAATTTTCCAAAAATAGAAAGTTTCCAAAAATAGAAAGTTTCCAAAAATAGAAAGTTTCCAAAAATAGAAAGTTTCCAAAATAGAAAGTTTCCAAAAATAGAAAGTTTCCAAAAATAGAAAGTTTCTAAAGATAGAAAGTTTTCGAAAATAGAATTACTGCTTAAAATAGATAAGTTTCTAAAAATAGAAAGTTTCCATAAATAGATTAGCTGCCTTAAATAAATAAGTTTCTAAAAATAGAAAGTTTCCATAATTAGATATAAGCTGGTTAAATAAGCTAAGTATATAAGCTTAAGTGTTTTCTGATTATTTTTCTAAGTCATAATGATATAAGGTATAGTTTATTAATTATTACATGTATAAATAAACTATAGGTTAAACGTATTTAATAAAATATATCGTGTTTTTAATTAAATAAAGTTAAATACTTAGCTTAAAACATGTATTATTAATTATTAATAATATAACCTAAGTCATGTTAATTAATTAATTATAGCCATGGTTTTTAATAATTAATTAATTATAAAGTCTAGAAAAATATAAATACTTAGTTTAATAATCTCATGATCTAATAATTAAATTATAAACTAAGTCATGTTTTATTAAATTAATCATGTCATATTTTATTAATTTAATTTATAACATATGATTATTAAAAACATAACCTTAACATAAACCATGAACCGGATCGTGACTAGAAACCATGAACCGGACCCGTAATTAACACCATACCCCGAACCACTTCAGGGTTTCCCCCTTTTGCTGCTGCCGTGGGACCTACACCACCAAACCGAGACCTTGAGGTCTCGGTGGTGGTCCATATGCCAAGCCGAGACCCCCTTGGGGTTCGGTTTAGGCGTCGGCCACAACAAACACCACTAATGTGACAACCCTAGTTTTGAGGTTCGTCACTTAGTTTTATTTTGTGCTAGTTACGTGTTTTTACGTGTTTATGTGCTAATTGGTGTGTATAGATTGTGGTTTGGATATCGTTTCCGGTACGGGGTACCTTGTGAGTGAAACGATGTGTGATGATTTCATGTTCATGAGCTCACATGGTAGTGACTATGAAATGAGATGGTGTTATGTAGTGGTTTTACGTATACGTATATGTATTACAGAAAATTGTATTTTTACGATTTACGGTTTAGCATTTAGAGGTCCCGGATGAGGTGTTTAGTCATGTGAGTATTTTTCGGGATGGTTTTAAGTCATTTAGGACTTATTTATAAGGTTTATTTCAAAATTCGATATTTTTTATAAAAGTGTATATTTTACGTCTTTTACGGTAAAACGCGTAAATTTGACTAGTTTTACGGTTTTGAGGTTTTGGAGGCTTTAGGAGCTGAAATAAATTAAGAAAAATTAAGTTAACATTATTAATACATATATTGATAATAAAAAGAAAAAAAATTGAAAAAGGGGGTGTTGGGTCGGTTTGGTAGACGCAAGAAAAGATAGGGAAAAAGGAAAAAAAGAGAAAAAGGAAAGTGGACTATGGGTTGGACTAGGATTCACCCATACCCTATATAATGTTTTATTCTAAACCAAAAGTCATAATCCCTGGAGAAAAAAAAAGAGGTCGACGGTTCTTGGAGTTTTTTAGGGTTTTCATAGTTTTTTTTATCTTCCATTAAATTAAAGGTAAACCTTCATAATCCTTTTTAATTTAATTATTATAATGTTTTCTTTAATCATCTTATGATGGATTTAGGTTAGGGTTTAATTTAAAAAACAGTATATTAATGTTATAATAATGATTTTATAATGATTACATAAATTAGGGCTTGTAATTAGTGGGATTAGGGTTAATTAATGAGGTTAAATTAGTTAAACCCGTTTTTAAAAACTGGGCTGAATTTTGAGTCAATTGTTTTGATCGTATCGGGAGTTCTACAAACTCTTATTTTGCGATCCAAGTATCCCTGAAAAGGTAATTGAAGTGGGTTTTCAATTCAAGAAACGAGAACTAAATTGGAGGTAGGGAAGTGGGTCAAAAACAGGTTACAACAGTCGGAGGTCAAAACAGTTTTGAAGTCAGCCTGTTTTCTTTTTAAGTTTTGGGTTGTTTGGGGTACTTAGGGTTGCATTGGGATCTTCTAACTAACATGAGAGATGGTTTATATATTATAGTAGGTATCTGCATTGGGGCTAAGGTTGGGGTTTAGGGTAAGACCCCCTAGTCATAACAAACTTTTTGTATGTTTAAAATCAGTAAATCTGGAATGACAAAAGTATATATATATATATATATATATATATATATATATATATATATATATATATATATATATATATATATATATATATATATATATATATATATATATATATATATATATATATATATATATATATATATATATATATATATATATATATATATATATATATATATATATATATATATATATATATATATATATATATATATCGGGGCCTTAACAGTAGCTTTAAGGTTAGGGCAAGTGGAAGGTGTTAGATAACATATGTAAGGGAATAAGTATTCCCTTTACAGAGATCATGGATGTGTTTAGGTGGGCGTTTGGCTTATAGTTTGGAGACCTAAAACTGGGACTGTTTTTGATAAAATGTTAACGGGATGTGTTATTGATATGAGCTAAAACTCATATCCATTTATCAACAAATAACCCTAAAACATGAAGCAAAATACCAATTTATCTTGCAAAAACAGTGTTATGTGGTATGTTTGTGTTTGTGTTCACTTGTGTAGGTAAAAGGATACATTTTCAAGCAAACAAAGAAAAATCAAGCTTAAATTGATGAAAAAGACAAAGAAGGATCAAAAGTGGCAAGACGTTGAAGTACAAGGACCTATCTTGACAAATTGCCAAAGATGAAGGACTAAAGTGTAAATATTGTAAAAAGTCAAGATCATAGTCAAATTTGGTCAACTATCAAGTCAACAAAATCAAAGGACCAATTCTGCTCAAGAATGAAGTTTGGAGGACTAAAAGTGCCAAAGAAATGAAGTTACAAGCCTTTAAGTGCAATCTGCCAAAGTTCAAGGGTTAAATCTGCCAATGTTGGAAAGTTTTACTAGCTTAATCCATATGTACATGTTTAGACCAATGAGAAGCAAGTAAAAGGGGCACACGGATTGCCAAATATCAGCATTAATTTCCCACTAGCCGCCACTCATTAATAAACAAGATCTGAACAGTGTGATCCGTGTGACTTTGTTTCAACCATTCAGAGCATGCCACGTGTCACTTTCAAACGGCCAAAAATTTCCCACGATCGTTTTTGAGCTAGACTGAATTTCATGAAGAGTTGTAAACATCAAAAGTGCTTATTTTTAAGAGACGAACACAATGGTAATCATCAATTACAAGAAATCAACTCAAGCAGAAAGCCCCAATTCATGTTCATACTTTGAAGATCAACTTTGCAGAATTGTGCCACGTGGAGACCTGAGATTGGTCTCAACATGTCATCATCCCCAACAAACTTCTTTCTCAAGTCTATAAATAGCCTGCTAGGTCCTTATTTGTAACAGTAGTTAAATTTGTAAAAACACACACATTTACATTTCCTTTCATCTTTTTCCCTTTTTAGCTAAACTATTCAAGAGTTTGACACACTCTTGAGTTAGTTAGTTGGCATCCTTTCAACAACTTTGTAACCGATTTCCATTAATAAAATTTGAATTCTTCATTTCCCGCCAATTTTTATCTTCATTCAACTGTTCATATCCTGGTTCTTCTTGATACTTGTGTTGCTGCATTGAGTTTGTTATGATCATTCATTGATCATAACTGACTTTGAAGAAGAATTGTAGCTGTTTGAGTGATTTTAGTTCAAGCCTTAGCATTTTTGAAGATTTCATGCCATGATGATGATTTCTAGTTGATTTGTAGCTGTTGTTGATAGTAGATTGGTTGATCTAGTGCTAAGGTGGTGGTTAGCACTAGGATAGAGAGTTCAACACTCCTCTACTTCCCAATGGTTACTCCAAAAGGTTTTAAATGTTTCTGATTTTGGTTCCACTCAATTTGTCAACTGCATGCTATTTTTCCTAGTGTAAATCTTGATGATTGTATGATCAAATCTGTTTAGCTTGGTTGTTGTTTGATTGTGTACTTGTTTGTGCTTAATTCTTGTTTAACTGCTTTTAATTTTGGATTATGTTCTAGTCTTTACCCTAATTCAGTCAATTTCAATCTTGTCACCTTATTTGAGTAATAATTGTCCTCATTACTTGCTAGTAGTTCTTACACATTTCATTTTGAGTATCAAGTTTGGTTAGCTAAAGGTTTTCATTCAGTTTGAACAAGCACTTAAAAAGTCTTTGAAAATTTTCATATATTACAGATAAAGGAGTGTTTGGAATTAGCTGTTAATGAGTTTTCAAATATTGATTCTTGGCAAGTTAGTGTTCATTTTCAGTCATTAGGTGGTTACAAAGTGTTTTGAGTAAGTTTCAAGTCAAATAATAGTTCAAACAGGCAATTGGTAAGAAAAAAAGTTTGGGTTGATTTTCATTCAGTTTTGCTTCTAAAAAGTTGTCATTTTCATTTAGCTAGTATTAACTGATTTCTTTATGAAATTTCACCAAACCTGTTTTAATTTGTAGGTCATATCATAAAGATTCATAGTCTAAAAGCATTTTATACAGTTTCCATTCAGCTAAGAGAAATAAGCTAAAATCTGAAAAAGTTGAGATAAGCAAAGTTATTGTAAATGAAAACTGGATTTTCAGAACTCTTGATTCTATTCATTAACCAAGCCATTTTCTTTCATAAATCCACTTAGTAGATGACATTGGATGATTTTTGAGTGTTTCAGCTTTTTGTCAAAATTTTTGGTCAATGCTTGGTCAACGATAAGCATTTTCAGCTTAATTCAATTTCCCAGCTTATTACTTGATGAAATTTGTTATAACTTGATTTCCCGTCCATCATTTGAGTTTTTTTAATCAGTTTAGACACAAAAATCAAGTTGTGCTTGTTCAGATTGTCCTAGAGCTTATTGTGTGCTTATTTTGAAGTGCTTATTTGCTTATTAGTAGTTTTCAGCCAGTTTTCTTTTAGAGACCCAACTTATTTTGAATTTGAAGTGTTTTGTAATTGGTTTGAATAATTTTGGTCCAGAAATAAGCTCAAACGAGCTTATTTGTCTAGTAAACCCGTTTTTGCTTAAAAGGTTTTCAAAATTGCATTTTGGTCCTTGTTGTATTAAAAGGGTTTCAATACTGGCTAAACTTACAATTTATTAGGGTTTTCACATATTAGTCCATACAGTTTTGAGTTTGTTAAAATTCAGTTAGCAAGTTTGGTATTTTGTTACAATTTGGTTAGTTTGTTACATGTTTTACATTTTTGATCCTTTTAGTTTGCTGATTTGCATTTTCAGTCCCTATACTTGTTAGAATTTTCATTTTAAGCATTTATATTTCATAGAATTTACATTTTCAGTCCTTTTAGTTTTAAAATTTACATTTTGAATCTATTTGAATACAAACTTGGTAATTGCACTATGTTTTACATATAAGTAGGTAATATTTTTTAGTTTTGCAAGGCTTTGTTGAAATAGGAAATAGAATATCCAAAAAAAAGATTAACAACCAAAAACAGTTAAAAACCCGATATTGGTTGGACTTTCAATTAGCAAGAACTGAGAAAAATGAACTGCATTATACACAATTTAAAATGGCGCCGCTGCCAGGGAAACCAAGCCTATGAAAATTCTTTGCTTTACAAGGAAAAGACTAAGAAATTGCATGCTGCTAAGATCAAGAATCGTGAGTTCAAAGTTGGAGAGCCGGTTCTCCTCTTTAACTCAAGATTGAAACTTTTTGCGGGCAAGCTTAAGTCGAGATGGTCCGGTCCATTCACTATTGCTCAAGTGTTTCCATATGGAACCCTTGAGTTGTCACAACCCGATGGTCCAAATTTTAAAGTGAATGGTCACCGTGTTAAGCATTACTTTGGGGAGGACATTTCCGTTGAAATGGTCCAAGAGATCCCCATTTTCCCCATGAATTAATTCATTGAGGGACGAGTCGAGCTAGAGACTCATTAACTCAAGCATCGTATAACTAGGTTTAGAGTGTTGTAGGTTAGAAATAAAGGTATAGACTTGGAGATAAGTGTAGGGGAGACCTTATTTTGTCTTCATGATTGTTTTTAGGGTTGCTCACTCATCTCATGCTTTGGAGCTTATGGAGGAGGCCCTTGTATCCGGTTCACTTTGTTACTATAGTGATTTTTCATTGACACCTTGTGCTTAAACATGATTTCACTAATAGTTGTCCTTTCCTTAACTTGGGTTAAGCAAAGTCTATTCATTGTCATAAGTGTAGGGGAAGTTTTATACTTCCATGCTCTTAAACATTGAGGACAATGTTTAGTTTAAGTGTAGGGGGGTTTTCTATCGAAGTGACCTTACCTAGAACTTGTCATTGTCTTGCATGATAACAAGGAAAATTGATTTTTCGACATTTTTCAAATTTTTGATCTACTTTGGCCAACAAAAATATGCATTCATAATTTTTGCATCTATCATTTTTCATTTCCATAACACATTTGCATTGTATATATTTCTTCTTTTGCTTTTCATCAAAAATAAATAAAAAGAAAAATATAATAAAAACATGGTTTTACAAGTTTAGACTTCTTTGACATATTAGGCCCGCCATGGATATTTTGACTCAACCCGAGTTTGCTTATCCAAGCATTCTCTAGCTAGTATCCTTAACCATGTAGTCCTTCATTGGTCTATTAGGCTAAGCATCCACTAATTTCATTCTTTGAAATTTTAAATTTGTGGAGAATGGGAAATGATAGAGTTGAAGCAAGTATAAAAGGGCTAGATAAACTTCATGATAATTACTTGTGGCTAAACCCTTCTCTTCTTTACCTCTATTTTCTTCGCATGAATATAATTGTTAATAAATAATCAAGAACGGTTTTAATTGATTTGTAATCTCTTATGCATTTTTGTCTAATCATTCATGGTTGGTATGAGTACGTTTTAAGATTCTAAGTTAGAACGTTTTATGTGTACAAAACTTATGTCATGCTCAATATTTAGCGGTTGTTTTTCCTTTTATTCTTTTGAACTTTCTTTGTGAGGAATAAAGAAAAATAAGAGCGGCTTATAAAAAAAGGAGTGGCTAGAAAAAAGAAGAAAAAGAAAAAGAAAAAAATATATATACAAGACTCCCAAGAGGGGCAGTGTGGTGTTAATTATAGTGACTATTGAGTTCCAATATTACCTTGACGGGTTGCGGGGATTCAATAGATTGCTCCAATCCAATATTACCTTGACGGGTTGCGGGGTTGAAGATCCAAAGTCTCAAAAAGATGGCGGATGTAAATTATTGCGTGAGTTTTATTTTTCTTTCCTTAGCGAGTGTGTAGCTACTTATGAAAGCATGACATGAGGATTTTACACATAAGGCGAATGACTTATTACTCTTGAAACGGACTTGTATTAATTGTGAGCGGTTTTTCAAGTAATGGATGAGAGGATTACTTAGGATTAAAACCGTGCTTCCTTATTTTTGGATTTTACATTTCTTGAACTTCACACTTGAATAAATGACAAATTTGCCCACAAGCAATTTGCTCAAATAATAACCGGTTCCACATTTAATTGTCATGAATAAGTTGATGCACTTTTTACTTGTGAATGCAATGATCCCATTTTTAAGCTTGGTATGGGGAAAGTGAAAATTGAGGGTGATAAATGTCCATGGTACCCAAGCCCTAATCTAAGCCATTGAAGTCTTTATGAGTTATTTCCATCAAAACCATTTCAAGAAAAATCAAAAAGATATAGATAGAATTGTATCTTGTTCATTGCATTATTAAAAGTGAAAATCATGCATCATGTAGTTTAGAGTAGTGTAGATGCATTCCATATGGCCAAGGTGGGTTAATTATGAGGAGAATGTAAATTTGTGATTTAAAATTTATAATTGCATGACGACATGACAATGTTCAAGTGTAGGGGATTTGATATGAGCTAAAACTCATATCCATTTATCAACAAATAACCCTAAAACATGAAGCAAAATACCAATTTATCTTGCAAAAAATAGTGTTATGTGGTATGTTTGTGTTTGTGTTCACTTGTGTAGGTAAAAGGATACATTTTCAAGCAAACAAGGAAAAATCAAGCTTAAATTGATGAAAAAGACAGAGAAGGATCAAAAGTGACAAGACTTTGAAGTACAAGGACCTATCTTGACAAATTGCCAAAGATGAAGGACTAAAGTGTAAATATTGTAAAAAGTCAAGATCATAGTCAAATTTGGTCAACTATCAAGTCAACAAAATCAAAGGACCAATTCTGCTCAAGAATGAAGTTTGGAGGACTAAAAGTGCCAAAGAAATGAAGTTACAAGCCTTTAAGTGCAATCTGCCAAAGTTCAAGGGATAAATCTGCCAATGTTGGAAAGATTTACTAGCTTAATCCATGTGTACATGTTTAGACCAATGAGAAGCAAGTAAAAGGGGCACACGGATTGCCAAATATCAGCATTAATTTCCCACTAGCCGCCACTCATTAATGAACAAGATCTGAACAGTGTGATCCGTGTGACTTTGTTTCAACCATTCAGAGCATGCCACGTGTCACTTTCAAACGGCCAAAAATTTCCCAGGATCGTTTTTGAGCTAGACTGAATTTCATGAAGAGTTGTAAACATCAAAAGTGCTTATTTTTTAGAGAGAAACACAATGGTAATCATCAATTAACAAGAAATCAACTCAAGCAGAAAGCCCCAATTCATGTTCATACTTTGAAGATAAACTTTGCAGAATTGTGCCATGTGGAGACCTGGGATTGGTCTCAACACGTCATCATCCACAACAAACTTCTTTCTCAAGTCTATAAATAGCCTGCTAGGTCCTCATTTGTAACAGTAGTTAAATTTGTAAAAACACACACATTTACATTTCCTTTCATCTTTTTCCCTTTTTAGCTAAACTACTCAAGAGTTTGACACACTCTTGAGTTAGTTAGTTAGTTAGCATCCTTTCAACAACTTTGTAACCGATTTCCATTAATAAAATTTGAATTCTTCATTTCCCGTCAATTCTTATCTTCATTCAACTGTTCATATCCTGCTTCTTCTTGATACTTGTGTTGCTGCATTGAGTTTGTTATGATCATTCATTGATCATAACTGACTTTGAAGAAGAATTGTAGTTGTTTGAGTGATTTCAGTTCAAGCCTTAGCATTTTTGAAGATTTCATGTCATGATGATGATTTCTAGTTGATTTGTAGCTGTTGTTGATAGTAGATTGGTTGATCTAGTGCTAAGGTGGTGGTTAGCACTAGGATAGAGAGTTCAACACTCCTCTACTTCCCAATGGTTACTCCAAAAGGTTTTAAATATTTCTGATTTTGGTTCCACTCAATTTGTCAACTACATGCTATTTTTCCTAGTGTAAATCTTGATGATTGTATGATCAAATCTGTTTATCTTGGTTGTTGTTTGATTGTGTACTTGTTTGTAGCTTAATTCTTGTTTAACTGCTTTTAATTTTGGATTATGTTCTAGTCTTTACCCTGATTCAGTCAATTTCAGTCTTGTCACCTTATTTGAGTAATAATTGTCCTCATTACTTGCTAGTAGTTCTTACACATTTCATTTTTAGTATCAAGTTTGGTTAGCTAAAGGTTTTCATTCAGTTTGAACAAGCACTTAAAAAGTCTTTGAAAATTTTCATATATTACAGATAAAGGAGTGTTTGGAATTAGCTGTTAATGAGTTTTCAAATATTGATTCTTGGCAAGTTAGTGTTCATTTTCAGTCATTAGGTGGTTACAAAGTGTTTTGAGTAAGTTTCAAGTCAAATAATAGTTCAAACAGGCAATTGGTAAGAAAAAAAGTTTGGGTTGATTTTCATTCAGTTTTGCTTCTAAAAAGTTGTCATTTTCATTTAGCTAGCATTAACTGATTTCTTGATGAAATTTCACCAAACCTGTTTTAATTTGTAGGTCATATCATAAAGATTCATAGTCTAAAAGCATTTTATACAGTTTCCATTCAGCTAAGAGAAATAAGCTAAAATCTGAAAAAGTTGAGATAAGCAAAGTTACTGTAAATGAAAACTGGATTTTCAGAACTCTTGATTCTATTCTTTAACCAAGCCATTTTCTTTCATAAATCCACTTAGTAGATGACATTGGATGATTTTTGAGAGTTTCAGCTTTTTGTCAAAATTTTTGGTCAACGCTTGGTCAACGATAAGCATTTTCAGCTTAATTCAATTTCCCAGCTTATTACTTGATGAAATTTGTTATAACTTGATTTCCCGTCCATCATTTGAGTTTTTTTAATCAGTTTAGACACAAAAATCAAGTTGTGCTTGTTCAGATTGTCCTAGAGCTTATTGTGTGCTTATTTTGAAGTGCTTATTTGCTTATTAGTAGTTTTCAGCCAGTTTCCTTTTAGAGACCCAACTTATTTTGAATTTGAAGTGTTTTGTAATTGGTTTGAATCATTTTGGTCCAGAAATAAGCTCAAACGAGCTTATTTGTCTAGTAAACCCGTTTTTGCTTAAAAGGTTTTCAAAATTGCATTTTGGTCCTTGTTGTATTAAAAGGGTTTCAATACTGGCTAAACTTACAATTTTTTAGGGTTTTCACATATTAGTCCTTACAGTTTTGAGTTTGTTAAAATTCAGTTAGCAAGTTTGGTATTTTGTTACAATTTGGTTAGTTTGTTACATGTTTTACATTTTTGATCCTTTTAGTTTGCTGATTTGCATTTTCAGTCCCTATACTTGTTAGAATTTTTATTTTAAGCATTTATGTTTCATAGAATTTACATTTTCAGTCCTTTTAGTTTTAAAATTTACATTTTGAATCTATTTGAATAAAAACTTGGTAATTGCACTATGTTTTACATATAAGTAGGTAATATTTTTTAGTTTTGCAAGGCTTTGTTGAAATAGCAAATAGAATATCCAAAAAAAGATTAACAACCAAAAACAGTTAAAAACCCGATATTGGTTGGACTTTCAATTAGCAAGAACTGAGAAAAACGAACTGCATTATACACAATTTCAGTTATGAAGTAAAATGAGTTAAGGGCTTTATAGAGGGGTGTAATGAGATTCTTAGAGCATATAAATGAGGTATTTATATAGGAGGAGGTTAGATGTCCATCATAGGTTGATGAGCCATCTTAGTGATTGGTTCATGTTTTGATTATGTGTTTTTGGTTTGTTAGCTTTTTGCTAATGCGAGGACTTTTGGAGAAGCTCAATCAAGTGAGTTTCATAGTGCCATGTTTACTATTGTTTTTGACTTCCAGATGGGATGGAAGAGACACTGTTTTGTTGTTTATAAATTATGTTGTGAATGTTTTGCGTTGGTAATGGACTTGTGTGTGCATACTTATATGATTAACTGCTAGTCGATTTTTGATTGTTTATGTTTTGACTTGGTACCAAGGGGTTATTGGCAAGGCGGGGCCTTGGGATTGGTTCATAGGTGTTTGAGTACCTATGGGAGTATGGTGTTGGGTAAGGCTGGGAGCCTTGGATTTGGACATGGTTTTGGTTTGATTAGTTAAATCTTGAATGTTAGTTTGTTAATGCATGTTAGTATCACATTGTCCATACGTTTTTAACTTTTGGTTGTACTCACAGCTTATGGTATGATTTTTGGCGTTTGAGTCTAAACCTATGACTCTCACCAAATTTATGTTGACGTGTTTTAGTGTCTCTTTCAGGTGAGAATTTGGTTAAGCTTGAGGATAGAAGTGGCTAGATTTAGATGCATTAGGATTGCATTTAGAAGGAGATCCCCGTTCCTTCTTAGTTTATTTTCATGTGTTTTGAATAGTGATACTATGAACCTATATGTTGATTGTTAGTGTTATTTGTTTGTCGTGGGTAAGAGGTAGGACTATTACCTACTTACCTAGACTCCTGCTATGTTGAGATATTGTCATGACATTTGTGTCGCCATTTATGACATTATATTTGCATTTAATTTTTCTCTATAGAGGCACCGTTTGTTGTGATGATATCCATACGTCGCGCCCCATATTCCGCGATGGTGGGGTGTGACAGAATGGTATCAGAGATAATGGTTATAGAGAATTAGGTTGCCTAGTCGTGTAGCCTAGTCTATAGCTTAAGGGTCCCTTCATGCATATAGGCGTCATAGGAGTATGTGTGCATTTTATATTAATTGATGTGTTTGGATGTTATTTATTGTGATGTTTTGACTAGTATGAATTGAACCATAGTAAGTTCATACTTAGCCAGATGTTATTTTCTTTTCGGGTTGTGACTAGTGCGGGTTGAACCATAATCGTCCACGCTAGTAATTGTTGTATTTTGCTTAAATTGTACATTATAGTACATAATTTGGTACAAGGTAGTTTCTATCTTTTGTCGAGTTATTTTACATACCTGAGTATGTTATTTTTCTTTTGATGTTTAAGTCATGTCCCCTAAGAATCATGTGGTGGTTCGAGTTACTAGGAGTACATGGGTAGGAAGGATTTTAAGCTGTTTCCACTCTTACAGGCGACATGACTTATAACTGATTATGTTTTCGTTTTGGATTTAGTCTAGGCTGTTTTAGCTAGACTATGAATTTCTGTATTCCAAGAGTTTTATTATGTTATTTTTATAGATGGAGTTTTGGACCTTATTGGTTATGTGGTTATGAGCTTATGTGAGTAGAGGGATTTATGTGTTATGCGTTGTGTTGATTCTTATAAGTGTCATCATAGGAGGGAGTGCATTAGGGAAAGGGTAATTGTATAAGTATGGTGGCCAACATAGTTATACAAGTACCACAACTTTAATGGGTTCTCAAGTATGATTGCATGAAAGAGGGTTAGTACATGCTTGTATATGATGAGATGTAGAATTTGGGTATATATATATATGTATATATATATATATATATATATGTTTACGTAATGGCTGCCTATGATATGGCTGTGGTTCTTTTTGTGTTATATGTTTTGGGTTATAGTTGTGTTGTGTGATTATGGGGTCACATGATATGGTTTGGTTTTGGAGGTGGGCTTTATGCCTTGTCGTGGCACGGTGAGATGGTGATTACTCGTATGAAAAAACGAGCGTATAAAGCGATTGATTGACTTGACGTGTATGATAACGAGTATGTTTGGGGGATTCAATAGGTATACATATGCGGATGTATATATACTAGTAGATGTTATGTTATGATTTACGGTCGTTCAGTAGTTATTATAACCTGAACGTACCTAGTGCTCTCTCGTGTTTAAACAATTTATTAGAGCTCGAGTTTGGTGGAGTTTCAACGATGTTTTGAATCTTTTGAAGTGTGTCTTGTAGCGTATTCTTTGAGTTTCGTATTTCACGTGTACGTTTTAAAATGGTGTTATTGGTTTTAAGTCTATTGCAATAACTTGGAATTTCTTTGGAAATAATGAAATCTTTTGTGTTGGGTCTTACATTTCTTTTGGTCGGCATATATTGAGAAAAAGGGGGACTTGAAAATCTATTCTGGGTTAGATAGTTGGTTGTATTCGGTAAAATAAGGGTAAGGTGTTGGAGTCGTGTTTGAAACAAGGTGCAACATAAGATTTCTTTTTAATCAACACTTATTTATTTCAAATTCTAAAAGACTTTCTTTAAAATAAAGCGAAGTAAAATTTCTTTCTACTTACATAGTTTATATAATTGGGTTTAACCGATTTACGTCATTTATAATTATTAATACGAGGTTAGATTGAGTTTATGAAGGTTACACATACAATTATATCTTTCATTTAAAAGGATTGCATTAATCACTAAGTTTATTCTTTAGTTTTAAAACAACTAGTATAAAATTGTTTTGGTCGTAACTTGTTCGTTTTTAAAGCTTTTTGGGTGATTCAAAAGCCTAAAATTATGTACTCGTAACGTACTTTTCAAATATTCAGAATGTATAGTAATGGGAGGTCAGTATCTTGGCCGAAATTATTGTACAAGTGTTGGGTTAAAGGTTGAGTTTGAATAGTAGTTTATTTTTATGATTTTGGATGCACGGGATACCTAGTTTTTGAGTTGAGTTTTGAGTTCGTCAAGAGGGTTGTTTGTAGATTGTTTGATTCACATAGATGTGGGAGGTAATAATAAATAAATAAATAAAAAGATATATATTCTTTTGGAAAAGTCGATCTTTTACACGGTTTAAATAATATGTCGCGGGCGTAATATGTTTGGTTGCCATTAGGTGTTTCTTGGATTATTTTTCGTTGTCATGGGTCATTTTGAATTGATACACGTTCTGGGTTTGAGTTTTCTTTTGAGTCTCGTGGTTTTTGACTTGTTTTAACTGGTGCACGTGAAATCTCGTTAGTTATCCGTGGGTTTGATTCGTTGATCGTATCTGGTGGATTCAGGATGTAGTTTTGGTTTCGTATTGTTCGGGAGAGTTGAGGTAGTCGTATGAAAGACTTGGTCGCGCCTACACGCTTAAGTAGGTGACCATGAGAGAACGATTGGAATACCTTAGTGGGGAGGAAAGAAGTTCATAGACGAACTAATGTGGTCATGAGGTCTCTTAGGAGTACCAAGGAGATGAATAGAGATTTGTGGGATACTAGCACAAGTAACACGCTATAGAGAGTGTTGGAAGGGGATAGAATACCTCAAAGGTATTTATGATTGTTCGTAAGGCATGTAAGTTTTCCGAAAATTTCCTGAAATTTAGTAGGTTTGCCTATTACTGTGAGGTAGAACCATAAATAGAGCAAGTAGGGGAGGTGAGAGGAGTTGTAGTTAGTGCCTTTCCAAGGCAAATCGTTGATGGAGTGATTTAAAAACAAGAGCTGTTAGGTGCAAGGAATGCCGGATAAAAGTTGAGTTGCTTAGTAGTAGATTGGATGTGGAAAGAGGTTGAGTGGTCCGATGAGAGGAAGTACCGGTCTTTTAAGATGCGTGTAGAATTTTGCAAGTAGAACGAGGTAGGAATTTATTCGTATTGCCGCTAAGAGAGGGTGCAAGGAGGACATAGTTGAAACTGCTAAGGATGTTGTATGAACGCTTTGGGTTTACGGTTATGCATTTGGCTTCGCCAAAGCACTAGCGGATTTCATGGAGTCAATGAAACGTGTGTGCATTAACGTATATAAATGAGTTGTCATCGGGAGTATCGACGATATCTTGATCTACTCAAAGTCTAAGAAGAACAGTGAGGCGAAGTATGTGTTGGTTTTGGAGTGGAATTATAGGTGAGATTTTCAAGTGTGAGTTTTAGTATTAAGTCTACCGTGATGAGTAGTTAGAGATGATGGCATATCATGGAACCAGCAAGGGGCGAAGTGAAGAAGGATGAGTAAGCATTTTGGAGTCTGAAGAGGTGGATTGGATAATGAGCCGATCTTGGCATTATCAGAAGGACTGGATGAATTCGCGAAGCATGACGATACGTGGAGCAAGGATTTGGGTGTGTACGAGAATGACAAAGAAAGGCGATTGCTTATACGTTGCAAGAACTGAAGATTTGGAAGAACTAGATATGACTTAATTAGTGGAGCTGGATTGTTATATCTTCCTAGAATGCTAGAGGCATTTGGTGTACGAGATGTATAGAATGATCTATACGGATCTTGAACGTCTCCAACACATACTCAATCATCTTGATTGAACATTTGACAAAGGTGATGGGTGGAGTTAAGTGGTGAAAGAAAATTGCAAGGCCAAGTACTATTTGGGAAAGGCAAGCATGGATGATGAGACACAGAATAAGAAGAATGAAGTGAAGCTGGGACGAACTTGAACTATATGGATGACGTATTAGGGTGGTTTGGATGAAGGATATAGGTTGCACGAGTTGAGTTGTCTAAAGCAGAGAACGCGTCAACGTGTATGTTGCGTAGCTTGGACAATCGTATGGAGAAAAAGGACTATACTTTCTACGTAGATAGGAGTAACTTAGAAAGAGCGATGTAAGGACACAATTGGTGAAAGGGATACATAATGGGGTGGAGGAATAAGTACGACGAGAGTTGGGTGATAGTCGATAGACAGACTAATTCATCTCATATTTCAAGAAGAATGAGAAGTCACGTAGTTGAAAAGTTGGAAGGATTGCGTACGGATGTGATGGAATAGAGGGTTCTGCGTAAAAGTTAGCCTAATATGTATGGAATGCCTTATGAAGGATTATGGCAAAGGAAGAAACGATGGGAAGCATCACACTGTGATGTATGGTATGAGTTGAGGGAGAAGAAGGAAGTGTGTATCGAAACGAAGCATGAATGAAATAGGTCGAGATAGGAACCGAAGGTAAAACTATGGTAGAGCCTAATGAGTAGAATAAAGCACAAAACAGGCTAATGTTGTCGTAGTGTGGAAAAGGAAATGGCACTGACCTATACCGATTGTTTGGGAGGCTTAGTATCGATAATCGAATGGATGAGGAGTTATAGGTGTGATGTGCCATAGGGACGAAGGGCTTGGTCTAACTGAGTTAACCGTCCTTTTGATGATGTGTATAGATCATAAGATGATTTGGATTGGAAGAATTAATGGATATGTGAAAGACCGTCATAGGTCACTTTGTAAGGAAATTGAAATTTTTAAGTAGTTTGGGGTACAGACTGAAGGAAGTTGATGAACATGATTGGATATGAGTATATCCAGCTAAATGGGAAAAGGATAGACAAGTGAGATATTTATACAACCTTAGGTGTTAAACTGAGGGCATGGGTGATTGATTTAGAGGTAGTTAGGAAACTCGTTAGCGATGGCTTAGTTTTCATATATGATAGTTATCATACTAGAATTCGATAAAGGCCATTTGAGGCACTATATGAAAGGATAGGGTGAGTTGTCCCCATTGTGGACTAGAATTAGTAAAAGAGGCTACTAATGTGGTAATGATGTTTGTGGAAATGATGAGGGCAACAAGGGATGCTATGTAGAAAAGGAGGAAACCACTAGAACTAGTGACAAAGTTATGTAGGGAGTTTCACCGATAGTAACGGGTGGTATGTTTTGGTAAAATGGAAGAGTTGATGTAGAGTTTTTTAGGTCCATTTATGATCTTTGGAAAGATCGGACCAGTAGCTTATGAGCATAGGATTACCTGGGGGGAAAATGAGTGGTATACATGATATATTTCATGTATTGAGATTGGTAAATGTTGTTTGAGAATGCATATTTGCATGTACGGTTATTCAGGACTTGTGTTAATAAGAGTCTTTGTGTTATCAAAGAGTCATTTGTGAGATTTATTGACTATGAGGTCAAGAGTTTGGCAATGAATTTAGATATTGTTGGTTAGTATATGTGGTAATTTGAGACTTGAACTAAAGTTCACGTGGAAATGAGAGGAGTTCATTTAGAACAAGTATCCTCAGTTGTTTGTTAATGGTATGTTTGATCCTAAGGAGTAAATCTCGGGACGAGATTTCTATTAAGAGGGAGTGATGTGACAACCCTGGTTTTGAGGTTCGTCACTTAGTTTTATTTTGTGCTAGTTACGTTTTTTTACGTGTTTATGTGCTAATTGGTGTGTATAGATTGTGGTTTGGATATCGTTTCCGGTACGGGGTACCTTGTGAGTGAAACGATGTGTGATGATTTCATTTTCATGAGCTCACATGGTAGTGACTATGAAATGATATGGTGTTATGTAGTGGTTTTACGTATACGTATATGTATTATAGAAAATTGTATTTTTACGATTTACGGTTTAGCATTTAGAGGTCCCGAATGAGGTGTTTAGTCATGTGAGTATTTTTCGGGATGGTTTTAAGTCATTTAGGACTTAGTTATAAAGTTTATTTCAAAATTTGAGATTTTTTATAAAAGTGTATATTTTACGTCTTTTACGGTAAAACGCGTAAATTTGACTAGTTTTACGGTTTTGAGGTTTTGGAGGCTTTAGGAGCTGAAATAAATTAAGGAAAACTAAGGTAATATTATTAATACATATATTGATAATAAAAAGAAAAAAAAACGAAATAAGGGGGTGTTGGGTCGGTTTGGTAGACACAAGAAAAAAAAGGGAAAAAGGAAAAAATGAGAAAAAGGAAAGTGGGCTATGGGTTGGACTAGGATTCACCCATACCCTATATAATGTTTTATTCTAAACCAGCAGTCATAATCCCTGGAGAAAAAAAAAGAGGTCGACGGTTCTTGGAGTTTTTTCTAGGGTTTTCATAGTTTTTTTTTTATCTTCCATTAAATTAAAGGTAAACCTTCATAACCCTTTTTAATTTAATTATTTTAATGTTTTTTTAATCATCTTATGATGTATTTAGGTTACGGTTTAATTTAAAAACAGTATATTAATGTTATAATAATGATTTTATAATGATTACATAAATTAGGTACTTGTAATTAGTGGGATTAGGGTTAATTAATGAGGTTAATTTAGTTAAACCCGTTTTTAAAAACTGGGCAGAATTTTAAGTCAATTGTTTTGATCGTATCGGGAGTTCTACAAACTCTTATTTTGCGATCCAAGTATCCCTGAAAAGGTAATTGAAGTGGCTTTCCAATTCAAGAAACGAGAACTAAACTGGAGGTGGGGAAGTGGGTCAAAAACAGGTTACAACAGTCGGAGGTCAAAACAGTTTTGAAGTCAGCCTGTTTTCTTTTTAAGTTTTGGGTTGTTTGGGGTACTTAGGGTTGCATTGGGATCTTATAACACACATGAGAGATGGTTTATATATTATAGTAAGTATTTGCATTGGGGTTAAGGTTGTGGTTTAGGGTAAGACCCCCTAATCATAACAAACGTTTTGTATGTTTAAAATCAGTAAATCTGGAATGACAAAAGTATATATATATATATATATATCGGGGCCTTAACAGTAGCTTTAAGGTTTGGGCAAGTGGGAGGTGTTAGATAACATATGTAAGGGAATAAATATTCCCTTTACAGAGATCATGGGTGTGTTTAGGTGGGCGTTTGGCTTATAGTTTGGAGACCTAAAACTGGGACTGTTTTTGATAAAATGTTAACGGGATGTCTTATGAAGTAAAATGAGTTAAGGGCTTTATAGAGGGGTGTAATGAGATGCTTAGAGCATATAAATTAGTTATTTATATAGGAGGAGGTTAGATTTCCATCATAGGTTGATGACCCATCTTAGTGATTGGTTCATGTTTTGATTATGTGTTTTTGGTTTCTTAGCTTTTTGCTAGTGCGAGGACTTTTGGAGAAGCTCAATCAGGTGAGTTTCATAGTCCCATGTTTACTATTGTTTTTGACTTCCAGATGGGATGGAAGAGACACTGTTTTGTTGTTTATAAATTATGTTGTGAATGTTTTGCGTTGGTAATGGACTTGTGTGTGCATACTTATATGATTAACTGCTAGTCGATTCTTGATTGTTTATGTTTTGACTTGGTACCAAGGGGTTATTGGAAAGGCGGGGCCTTGGGATTGGTTCATAGGTGTTTGAGTACCTATGGGAGTATGGTGTTTGGTAAGGCTGGGAGCCTTGGATTTGGACATGGTTTTGGTTTGATTAGTTAAATCTTGAATGTTAGTTTGTTAATGCATGTTAATATCACATTGTCCATACGTTTTTAACTTTTGGTTGTACTCACAGCTTATGGTATGATTTTTGGCGTTTGAGTCTAAACCTATGACTCTCACCAAATTTATGTTAACGTGTTTTAGTGTCTCTTTCAGGTGAGAATTTGGTTAAGCTTGAGGATAGAAGTGGCTAGATTTGGATGCATTAGGATTGCATTTAGAAGGAGATCCCCGTTCCTTCTTAGTTTATTTTCATGTGTTTTGAATAGTGATACTATGAACCTATATGTTGATTGTTAGTGTTATTTGTTTGTCGTGGGTAAGAGGTAGGAGTATTACCTACTTACCTAGACTCCTGCTATGTTGAGATATTTTCATGACATTTGTGTCGCCATTTATGACAATATATTTGCATTTTAGTTTTCTCTATAGAGACACTGTTTGTTGTGATGATATCCATACGTCGCGCCCCATATTCCGCCATGGTGGGGTGTGACACCTAAATCCTCCATTTTGATTTACCCCTTAACCATTTACATGTTTGATTTATATTTTAAATTAGCTTTTTAATAACATCATGTTCTTATTTAATTTAATAAATCAAAACAAAAAGAAAAAGGATTAAAAAGGTATACCGAATGCGTGGATCTAACGAGGATGAACACACACGAACACTTGCACCAAATTCAAGATCATAATAAAACAAACACCCCCCTTTGGTGTGTTTATATGCGGAGGCCAAGAGGAGAGCAAGAAGGAAAAAGGAGAAAATCTTTTTAGGTTTTTGATGTTTTACTGTAATGTGAAAAAGTGACCAAAGATTTTACCTTTACCCCTTGTTAGTAAAATATTGATGGGCTTGGTCCATGGCCTTGGTGTAGCCGCGGGTAGGGGGCCCCACATGGGGTACCCGTACCGTTTTCCGTGTCTAATTATTTAAGTGTTCGCTCATGTTTAGTCGTGTTCGTGTTTTATGTGTTCTCGTTAAATATTAACCGTGACTTAATATATTTATTCGTGTTCGTAATAAATATATATACGTAATTAATATTAGTTCGTGATTTAATTACGTTCATGATTTCATGATCGCATGTTCGTGATTAATTATTGTTTAAATAATTATTGTGCGTTTTTACGTAATAAATACTTATCGTGTCTCAACACGTACGTAATACGTAAAATTCTTACACGTGAACGTAATCATACTATAAAAGGAAAGTTTTAATCTAGTACGTACGATCTTAAAGGTACTATTCAAGGTAAAAGTATGCGGGTTTTACATAGTACAAGATATGGAACACAAGGTTGGGTTATTCTACTTCTACATCAAGAATATTATAGTTATTTTTCTTCAAGATCATTACATAGAGCCTACATTTGGAGAATCTTCAAGATTGCATACATTGTTTAATTCCCCGTTGATGTGACAAAAAGGGGAAGACATACATGCTACAATTGAGGGGAAGCAATTTGAAGATGATGTACAACTTACAAGAGATACACATAGAGTTTTGCCGACATCAACTAGGGGAAGATTGTTGGGTCAAAAAGTTGATGTGGCAGAAACTGAAAAACGAAGAAAACATGAAGGTATTTGTTCAAGCGTTGACACGTTGTGTCTAAGCGTTGAGAAGTGTAATTTAGGCGTTGTCAGAAGTCAACAGAAGTCAAACGCTGTTGGAAAATCTATTTAGGATAAGTATTCAAAATATTATTTTGTATTAGTTATTTAAATAGAAGATTTACATGTTTATTCATAGTTATCTCTTGTAAACCCTAATCCTTAGTCTATAAAAGGAACAAGGTCTTAGGTTTTTATTCATATCATTTATACAAGATGTGAACCTAAAGCGTGTGTTGACTAGGTGTGGGATTCAATGTATACACACCTAGTGATTGTTGATTATTAATATAATTAGCAATCCATTTGTTTAATTCATGTGTTCTTGTGCCCCAAACACCTTGTTTCCTATCTATTGTTCTTTTCCGCTTTGATTGTTAATCATATGAACAATGGTTATGCCTAGCAGCTAAAAGATTCGAGGAAACCAAGGTTTCCACATTTTCAAGATATTTTCAAAAGAAATATTCAAATTCTTTCAAAATTGTTTGCTCATATACTCCCATATTGATGGCGTATAGCATGGATATGGCCCATTGGGCATAAAACCATACACCAAACCTTGGGCCTAGACCCAAGTACACGAAAGACCACCAACAGTGGCATAAAAACCAGACGGGCCCGCTTCCAGCAAGCGGAGCCACGCACAACGTCGGACGTGCGCTCCCAGTCAAGCACGTTCGAGAACCCTAAGGACTAATTCCCAGATATTTAATCCGTAGGTCATGGTTAGACAAAAAAGACAAACGAGCCTTTGGAGCACAAAGGCGCTGATGAGATGGCATTTATACATGATCTCATCGTTCTTTTCGGGCTTTAAATGCATAAAAATGTCATAAAATACCATATATATGCTTGTGTTTGTTTACTTGTGTATTTTAGGTATGGATATCATGAAAAAGACAAAAGATATCAAGAAACAAGAAAAAACGAACATGAGAAACGAAGACGCACAATGAACCGGGCCCTAGTTGTGGATTTCTCAAAGAAAAACCCTTGAAGACTTGAAGATGTACAAGAATGATCCCTCATCTATGAAGAAATGTGTTATTCCCATATCAATCCATAGCACAGGATTTAGAAGAAATATTTAGAGAGAGAAAGAGAAGAAAAGTAGAGAGAGAAACAAGAGAGATTTTGGAAGGTTTATGTTTACTAGAGAGAGAAAGTAAAATGAACCAACACCCTCTTCCACATGTGGAAGAGGGTTATATTTGCCACGGCTCTAAGGCCTTTGTGGACTTCATCTTGGGCCGGGCTTGGCATTCACTTGGGCATATAGCCCCTAACAAAGAAAATATTAGCTTAAAGTCCAAGCCCGCTTTTCCCGACTAACCTATTACTATACAAGACCAATAACGACTAAGATGAACTATTACATTCTTGTTCGACTATATAAAAATATAGGGCTAACAATCTCCCCCAATGTATCGGTCATCTTAAAAAGCTTAAAAAGCATAAGATGGTTGAGTGAATACATTCTTGTAGAGGAGATCTTCCTGCTTTGGTCTTGTATCTTGGTCTTGATCTTGTTTGTAACAACTTTGTTCCTTCATGCTTTCGTGACCTATATCTTGAGCCTTTGTCATTTGACTTTGAGTGCTTGAGATCTTCATCTGTACTCCTTGTGACTAAGATGACCTATTACATTCTTACATTCTTAGGTATCTTGATTATCGCCATCTTGTGCTCTTGTGACTTCTGAATCGACATTGGTTACACAGCTACGCCACCTTATTGATATGCAGTAACATATACAGACACGGATGAAATGGCTTTGAACATTTCACCCTAACTCGGTAGCGTTTTACCTCCGGTCGGTGAAGACCGTTAAACGGTATTAAATACCGTACCTGTGATCAGGTAGATTCGATTAAGAACCTCCTTGACAGGGTTTCCCAGAGGTAGTAGCCAGTTCTCTTTACTCGACCGTCTCAAAGCAGACTGCGAACGTAAAGAGTGAATCATAAGGATAAATTATCCGTCTGATTAGAGTCGTCAATGCAGATTTCCTGGAACAAGTTTGATTCTAAAAGAATCGCACCATTGTTGCTTTCCAGTTTGTCACAAGCTTGATTCATAGAGAATCTTGTGAGTTACCTACCGTAGTGCTGTTTGATGTTGACACTAGAAGGATTTCCATTCGTCACTGTGAACACTAATGAGTGTCACTCTGAATGTTCTGGCAAGATCACATGGATTTTGCGAAGAAACCTGGAATCAAGTTTGAATCAATTAAGAATCCAAACTTAGTTGCTTTCCAGTTCTCACAAGTTTGATTCGTGTAGAATCGCACAAGTTACCTACCATGAGCATGTTTGATGTTGGCTCAAGCAGGATTTCCATCTTCATTGTGAATCGTATCACTCATATTTTTTGGCAATATCACAAGGATAATGCGTAGGACTCGATTGTGTCCTAATGAGATGATAGATAGATCTCCTTTCACTCTAGACTCAATAAGTGCATTTTGGTATTCGGAGGCTGGAGCAGACTGCCACCTTTTCAATATTAACTGACTCGGAGTGAGAAAGTCAATAGATACGTGTTGATCTCCGTGACAATGAGACAAGTTTCTTTTGAGAGAAACTCGAATGGCTGGGGAAGGGTTGTGCATCGCATCACTGGGTCCACGACACTTGTCTTCAAAAGATGTGTTAACCCGGTTTCTACCTAAGTTGCATAGAATATTCAACTCATTCAATGCTTACCAATACGTCATCATTAGCACCTTGTTGTGATTGTTCTAGTGCTAACTTAAGTAATTGGTCCGCATTCAGCTTCATTCCACTCCATCTTTCCTAAGGACAACTATTTCTAGCTATGGAATGTCCTTGGGTTGATCCCTCCGGTTCTGGTTGGATCATAGGACTTAGTTTCCTATCCTAAACCACCTTTTGACTCCATCGTTCCGTCGTGGATAGTAGGTTGTTTTGGGTATAGATCGTAACCATAAACCATTGAAAACTATTCAAAGTGTTTGATAAAAATCAAAACTTTTAACACTTGAAAGTTTTATATTTTCAAAAAGCTCCCCCTAAATACATGCATCGATATACGAAATAGTTTGGCATTTGAAGGGAAGAGTTGAACTTGAGTCTTTAAGATCACATGTTGCGATATATTACATTTTAATCACATTTTCTCCCCCTATCTCTAATATAAAAACATAATATTAGAGATACCAATTGATTAAAATGTGACATTTTTCGAAAAATCGATGGGAGAGAAACATGTGTGCACGCATGAATCACGGAACATTTTCAGTCGGGTCGCTCCCCCTCAACAATATATGTGTGTCTTGAGAGAAAATTTGACAAAATTTTAGAAAGACGACACCACAAAATATGTTGAGGTACGGAGTTGAGATGCCTTTACCGATAATATATGACAGATTTAATATCATTTTCAGAATGTGTTGGATACATAAAATATGACAATTTTAGAGATGTACACAACAACATTAAAGGATTGATTCTAAAACGCTCCCCCTCAAAAATTGATCAAAATAACATATGACTTTGGAGATATAAAAACCACATATGAGGAAGGGAGTGTTGAACACACAATTTTAAAAGATTCAGAAAAACCTTTTTGAGAAATTCTTGAAAAATTGTGTTCAACGGTTTTAAAATAATCAGGATAGAAGACTTCTCTTCTATTGCTTAGGGAAAGCTCACTGAAACGTACACTTCCCTTTCGGGTCCGTTTTTCATGAGCTTAAAACTTTGATTGTTTTGTGACTAGCTCTTGACCGAGAAAAACAAATTTCCCGTTGTGAAGGATAAGTTATCATCCGTGATAAACTTTCCTTAAGTTGAAGTTCGAGGTCTAAGCTGACATTTACTTAGAAATCGTTTTTCATGAACTTAAAAACTTTGAATGTTTTTATAGGAAGCTCATGACCGAGAAATATTAATTTCTCGTTGAGAAGGATAAGTTATCGTCCGTGATAAACTTTCCTTATTTGAGGTCCGAGTCCTAAGCTGTGATGTGCTTAGAAGTCATATACATGAGCTTAAAACTTTCGAATAGTTTTAATGTAAGCTCGTCTCCGAGAAAATCGAATTTCTCGTTTTGAGGATAAGTCATACTCGGGATGAACTTTCCTAGTTTTGAAGTACGAGTTACAGTCTGACATGTGACTGTAAGTCTAGTACACGAGCATAAAACTTTTAAATTGTTTTAATAGAAGCTCGTGTCCGAGAAATATTAATTTCTCGTTTTGAGGGTAACTTATCGTTGAAGAGATAAAGTTCCCTTACTTTGACGTTCGAGTTACAGTCTGATATGTGACTGTAAGTCATCGTGAAGTTTTACTTGTGAAACCCCCGAGACACGTATTTCTTTGATATATGCTTCTTGAGCAACCAAACTCTGAGAGTGTCTTTTGTTGAACGGTATGAATATGGAAAGCCTTGGTGTTCTTGTTGAACCGTCACTTTATTGCCTGTACTTTCATCAGTAGTTTGTATGCTTGCATGTGGGTTAGTGATATCCTTGTGAGAACCATGTTGGGTTACACCTTGAACCTTTTTCGTGCTAGAGGGAAATATGTTTCCAGTAGGAACCCACCTAAGACCTATTGTTTTGAAGGTTCTACACGTTGGTATCCATCTAAGACAAGGTCTAGGAGTCATAGATTTCTCATGCACAGCGGAAGACTTAGTTGGAGAAAACCTATTTCCTGTAGGGTACCGTCTTTGAGATGCTCTAGCTTTATGGTTCACCTTGTTCAGGACTTGCGTTATACAATCATCATGAATGGCATTAAACACGCATTTGTTACATTTCTTGCAAACAAAGTGCTTAGCATCTGAGAAGGCTCTAGAGTTCCTAGGGTTGGCAGAATTGTGCACATCATATAAGGGTCTAGAATTTCTAGATGTGTGATTATCGCTCCTAGGTTGTGGTTTTGTCCTATCTCTTGCTTGTGTATTTTTCTGAGCATCCTCTAGATAGCTTTTATGACCCGTGTCATTTGAACTACGCCTAGGCATGTTCTTGGATCTAGATCTAGAGTTTCTTGAAGCATTCATGTGATCGGGTTTTGCAGATACAGTCTTTCTTAAAGAGGATCTAGATTGTGGAGTGACTGGTTTTGACAAATTGCTACGCATGTCAGCTTGGGAGGCAAACCTCGGGTTTGACGTTTTAGGTCGTTCAGACTGAAATGCATTCGGTTGTCTAGCAACTGAGCAAGGTCTGATTGGTTGAGAAGGAGGTTTCCCCAAGACAGACTGTTTTACAAACTTAGTATCCACACTATTTCCTTTCAACTTCCTTAATTCATTTTTCACAGCTGTAAGTGCAAAAACCTTTTCCTGAATCTTAGCTTTTAATTACTCATTTTGTAGAAGTAATTGAGCGACACGTTGTTCTAACTTAATGTTCATATTATCAAATATGTCGTTATCAACAGTCGCGTCATTACTGTCTACAGTGTCGATAGGTTGCACAGATATTTCACTTGGTGAAGCAGGCGGAGGACTTGAATTTTGAGAGGCCAACTTTGATTCTAACAAAGTTATTTGTTTCACAAAATGTTCTTTTTCCGCGTTGAAATCTTGAATCTTACGATCCAATTTTTGTTCAAGAACAACATTTGCTTTTTCAAGTTTTTCAAAATAAGCCTCAAATTTGTTATTTTTCTTTGAAAAATCGAGTTTGGCATCCTCAAAATCTTTTGTCTTCTGAGCGAACAGAATATCAAGCTCATGAATCTTAGAATCAACATCATATACATAATTTAATTGTACCTTAGCCATTGGCTCATCACATAAAATGTGTCTGATATCCGCATCATTGACTGTATGATCATTCACTGAGCTGTTGCTGGTATGCTGCTTTTCGGATTCTGTTCCGCTGCTTTCTGTATCAACCGAACAAGCATCCAATGCTTGATCCTTATCGACGTTGCTGTCTTTCGTCTGCATCAGTCGTTGATTCACCCTTCGTTCAAATTGCCTTTGATGGCGTAGTCTTTCAGCAATTGACTTCTTTAGATTACTCAAATGTTGAAGAAGTGACTCTTTGAACGCTTGAGAATCTACGAGAGTATATTTGGTAAAGTCTGTACTTGCGAACTCTCGATCGTTTATGGATAAGCCATTTGAGTCAATGAATTGCTGGAACTGATTGTTGAGAGCTAAAAGGACCTCCATGGATATATTCTCGTGAAAATCGTCTCTGTCAAGTTCTTGTTGAAGATGGTCCACATTTAGTAGCATCGTTCTGATGAATGTCTCAACATCTTAACCAGATAGTAGAGAGAATACCCGTTTGAATCCAATTTCAAGACGAGTGCCTTTTAGGTCTTCTCTTGAAAGAACCTGAAGGTGTGACTGAAGCAACTTTATGTGTTCCATGCATCTTTCTTTTGCTTTCGACATCTTGTATTTGATTGCATGAACGGTTTTGGTGGTAGAATCCTTGTTATAAGGTTTACTGATTGGAGTCTCAGTATTTGTCTAAACCTTTGGATTCTGCATCTTCTCTTTATTCATCTCAATCATGGACGTTGTTGGTGTTGTATCCACGAAGATGTCCATTGAACGGATGTCTTGAAGAGGATATGATGTGTATGGATTACGGATCTTAGTGGATGTGTTGTGATTTGATTGTGGTTGAAATTCCGAAAATTCCAATTTTTTAAGTCCGACAATAAATTCCTCAGTCCGACAAAATGGTAATCCGAAAAAATTTTGAATCACCAAATTTTGAAATCGAGTTAGAAATAGCCAAAAAGTAGTAGGGAAAAAATTGGAAAAATGAAAATTTTAACGAAAAATAAAACCTAAAAAATTTGAAATTTGGCCTAAAAATTTGAATTTTGGTCCGAAAATTTGAATTTTTGGTCGAAAAATTTTTCGCATCGCCAAAATTTGAAATCAAGGTTTAAATGGCCTAATATTTGTCTAGGAAAAAAATAATTTTTTTATAGTTTTCCCGCCAAAAAATTTTGCTCCGAAACTAGTCTAGATAGTGGCTAAGTCTAAAAATTGCTCAAACAAAATTTATTTGTCCATCGCAATACCCATCGCACTCTTAGATCGTACTCAGATCATAGTCCGTGATCGTACTCTTAGATCGTACTCAGATCGTAGTCCGTGATCGTACTCTTAGATCGTACTCAGATCGTAGTCCGTGATCGTACTCTTAGATCGTACTGTTAGATCGCAGTCCTTGATCGTACTTGTGGATCGTAGTCACTAGATCGTACTCAGATCGTAACGTTGGATCGTAGTCAGTGATCGCAACGAGTGATCGTAGCCTATGATCGCACTCCTTGATCGTAGTGAGTGATCGCACTCCAGATCGTAGTGGGTGATCGCAGTGAGTGATCGCACTCTGGATCGTAGTGAGTGATCACACTCTGGATCGTAGTGAGTGATCGCACTCTAGATCGTAATCAGTGATCGTGATATTGGATCGCAAGTAGAAACCCCAGGTTTATGCAATCGCAATACACAGATCGTACCAAGGAATCAAAAATACCCCTTTTCTCGGATAGTACTAGAACACAACAAATTCATGATTTTTAGCCTAAAAATGAATCAAGCACCCAAAATTTTTGTGTTTTTAACCAAGATAACAATACCAAATCACTACCAATAGTAAGTAGATGATTTTTATCAAGAATGAACCATAAAACCACCAAATAGATTTTGGTACGTGACTTTTAGAGCAAGATAGGCACGAAAAATCAAGAACACAACACATGAATCTTCAATCACCTATCCACTATAGGCTCTTGATACCAAATGTTATTCCCATATCAATCCATAACACAAGATTTAGAAGAGATATTTAGAGAGAGAAAGAGAAGAAAAGTAGAGAGAGAAACAAGAGAGATTTTGGAAGGTTTATGTTTACTAGAGAGAGAAAGTAAAATGAACCAACACCCTCTTCCACATGTGGAAGAGGGTTATATATGCCACGGCTCTAAGTCCTTTATGGGCTTCATCTTGGGCCGGGCATGGAATTAACTTGGTCATATAGCCCCTAACAAAGACAATATTAGCTTAAAGTCTAAGCCCACTTTTCCCGACTAACCTATTACTATACAAGACCAATAACGACTAAGAGGACCTATTACATTCTTGTTCGACTATATAAAATATAGGGCTAAAAAAATCACACTTAATAACCTTGTATATTCACAATTACAAGATTGGTCCCTTAAGTTTGTCAAAATTACAAAAAGGTCCTTCAACTTTGAAGATTTGGCAAGTTTAGTCCCTCAACAATTCTAAATTGTCAACAATGGTCCCTCATGAAGTCAAACATCCAATGAAGACCTTCAAAGATGAGAAATGTCCAAGATCAACCCTTAAAATATTAAAAAATGGCAAAAATAACCCTTGAAAACCTTTCGCCAAAGTTTTGGGGCAAATGTGTGAAATTAGAAAGTTATTAACAAAGGAAAGTTGGTTTGTTGGCTAAAAAACTCGTTTTACATGTTTTGCCAAAACACAAGGACTCATAATGTCAATTCCCAAAGTTCAAACTACACAAACACGCGCCAAACAACCCCAACCCTAATTTCGGATCAAAACTTACTACTATTCACCCTGATGAACCCAGAAATTATTCCCACTTAAACAAAGGGTAAAATCAAATTACCTTGGCACACGTTTGATTCACATGCCCAGAAACCCATCCCACACCAAAAACCTTCAATCCCACTCACCAAAAGAACCCCTAATTCAACACGTCAACCAATCACATGACACCCTCCTCTCCAAGCAATCCTAGTTGGCAAGATCAACGCTTTATAGCTACTACTTGGTCCCCAAGCATAAAATGAACAGCCAAGATCATTTTGGATAGCTCACAACATTAAACATGCCTCAAGCACTAAAGGGCATTCTAGGGATTTTCTAGCTATGGTTTTCATGTATTTTTCATCTAGAATCGTCTATTGTTGCCTATAAAAGGACCCCCAACCTGTGGTGAGGCTTTTGTTCCAGATTTTAGCTAATTTCTTTGTAATTCCTTTTTATGAAATAAAAGTTTATTTTCTGAAAATATTAAATTCTCTTTTGTGTTTTATAAAATTTTAGTGTTTGATTAGCTAAGATCTGAGTTCCATTTACATGTTTGATTGATTTTGAGAAAAGGTTTTAAGGTTTAAAACACTTGTTTTCAAAAATCAAAGGATAATCTGTTTTGATCTTACTTTAGTGTTTGTTCTTCTTAGCAGCTTGTGGAAGCTGCTGCTTGTTCTTTCTAGCACCACAGCTCAAGCATTCCAAAGTGTGGATGTATATTTTGGATGTTTGATTCTCTTTTCTCTTTTACTTTTTCTGAATTTTGCCTTAATTTTTGGTAATTTTGCATGATTGTTTGTGAATATGAGATATTGTGGTTGATTTTTGTTTTCTATGGGTTGGATTGTTGTTACTAGGTTGTTTTGATCTTGGATTGAGGGTTAAACACAATAATTCTTTGAAAATATGAGAAATCAGATTCCAAAGGGGTGTTTGGGTTAACTGATTTATCAAGATTCAAAGAAAATTGAGTGGTTGTTTGTTTCTCCTTTGTGGTGGTATTTGTTTATTTGGTGTATTGGGTTACTTATCTGCAAGTTTGGAGGGTCTAAACACCTAAATCAATCAAAGGTCTATAGAATCAGTTTTACTTGTAAATTTTGGCTAAAATTTTAGGGACACCTAGATGTAAGGGTAGACTAGGGTTAACAAGTGTTAAATTTTGGTTAACAAAACCATGGAAAGGGATTTGAGGGCTTGAAATTGGGTTGGTGGTCAAATAGATCAACAAAAGGGTTTTGAAAAGTACCTTTGTTCATCAGTAACTGTTTATGCTTGAATCTGCTTCTAATCTTTGATCCAGTGATTGAAACAAGTTTATTTATGCTAATTATACTTTATTATAGCTTGTGTATGCATATGGTTCAATTTGGTTGTCTTATTCATGCTAAAACTGCTTTTTAGTTCATTACTGCTTATTTGTCAGGTTTGTATCATATCTGGTGACTGTTTTCTTATTATGTGCTTATTAAGTGAGCCAAATTGTGATTTGTTGATTGATATTGACTCCTTGTGATCCACTGATTGAAAGGGTGCCTTTGTTTTAAATACAAGGGTTTTCCTCGTATGAAAGTTCGTTGTTCCGATCTTTTCGAATTGATTACTAGTAGAAAGTGCGACTCAGTCGTTCTTGGTGGAAAAATAAATGGTTTGATTATCTATTTTAAGCTAAAAATGAAAATGTTGTTGAGTAAAGATGAAAGCTTGAAAATTTAAAACTAAAAATGAAGACTTTAAAAATTGAAAAGGAAATGATTAAAACTTATAAAAAAGTAAACTTTAAAGATTGAATTAAAACAAAACAAGTTAAAATAATTTTAAGTAAAAAGGCGAGAAAAATTGAAATTCAAAAACTAGAAATACAAAACCTTATCCGGAATGTTATCCGGAATGTTTGTACTTGAGGTTATCCGGAATAAAGTTTAACAGCTTATCCGAAAAACATGACTTCGAAGGTTTATCCAGAATACATTTCTGTAGCTTATCCGGAATGGAAATAAAGGCCTTATCCGGAATAAATGAAGGTGCGGCTTATCCGGAATAATACTCCTGGCGCTTATCCGCAATCCATCTTCTTTGGGATATCCGGAATAAATGAAATATAGCTTATCCGGAAAAATGAACTTGGGAGGCTTATCCCGAATAACTGAAGTGTGGCTTATCCTGAATAAATTTCGGATACTTATCCGGAATATTAACTTCCGAAGCTTATCCGGAATATGGCAATTCGGGGTGTTATCCGGAATAATTAAATGATGCTTATCTGGAATACTGATGAAGGTGCATATCCGGAATAAAGGAAGTAGAGGACTTATCCGGAATACTATTAGGAATACTAAAACTAATGATGCTTATCCGGAACTCATAAAGGGGACTTATCCGGAATAATTGTTAACTAAGAGCTTATCCGGAATAAGCTATTATGAAGCTTATCCGGAAAGTGGTGGCGACTGTTATCCGGAAAAAGAGGGTTTGGTACCTCTTATCCGGAGTGAACTTAGGCAGATTTCGGAACAAGAAAACTTAGCAATAAGAAAAAATAAGCCAAACATCAATAAGCACTTTACCAAAAGCTAAACCAAAATGATTTTATAAAAAGGTGAATAAGCTAGAATTTAAAGACTTTTAAAATACTAAATAAGCTAGAAATCAAAAAGCACTTTTTATAAAGTTAATAAACTTATCAAAAGCTACTAATTTTTAAAGACCATTAAGCATTAAGATTAAGAAATTAAGCACTTTAATAAAGAAACTTTTAAGATCACCAATTTAATAAGCATAACCAAATAAGCTACACAATCAAATCATCAACAAAATTAAGATAAAACTACATGATTATCGAGATTAAGAAAAAGATTAAGAAAGGTAGAATGAGAATTGAGAAAATAAGCATGATTGATTAAAGATTAATATCAAAAGATTACAAGATTAATGTAAAGATTTAATAAGCTTGAAAGGAAAACTAGAGAGAAATTAAAAACACACTTAAAAACTAAAAATTAACTACAACTACTAAAAACTAACCAACCTCCTAATGACATATTAGGAGGGTATTTATAGGAGGTGGGGAGATTAAGTGCTTAACCTTTCTTCTTTCTTTCTTCTCGTCTCGACGCGATTTAATTTCTTTGTCTTTCTCGACGTCGTCTCCGGATTTGTCGATATAAGTTGAACTTGTCTTATAATTTTCTTCTATAATTAGACTTGAGTTCTTCGACTTCATTAAACTTCAGTCTTTAGACTTTTTCTTCGATAAATCTTCAGAATAGGCCTTGGACTTCCGTTCTTTTTGCATTCTCGATCTTTCGACTTCGTCTTTAGTCTTTTTCTTCGATAAACGCCCGTGATAGCCCATGTTTTCTTTCTTTAGCATCTTTTGGTCCTAATACACAATAAAAACACAAACCACGCATAATTCCGACTTTTACGACATAAAATACACGTTTTGGTCTTGTTATTATTGGAAATAAGTGGTAAAAGAATAAGTGTTTTCACACTTATTAAATTCCCTACACTTGACCATTGCAATGCCCTCATGCAATGCATTAATTTCAAAGCACATATTACATTTCTCATCATAGATAACCCACCTTGGCCTTTATTAAATACTAAACACCAAGAAAACTAAAAGAACAAAACAAGTAAAGAAATCAAAGACTTACATTGGGGGTTTAGTTTGTCATGAATGTTCATCATTCTCAAGTTTCACATTCCCCATACCAAGCTTAAAAACGAGATCATTGTTATTATAAGTTAGCAAACTAACACGAACTCATGTGACCCAATTATTCACTTAGACTCCCTTATTCCTAGGTGTATCTCTTATATTTTAATATTGTCTTAAATGATCACGAGGATGCATTGTTTGACTTATTTCGATAGTTATTTAAGCTGAAAATAAAGTGGGACGATTTAATCAATAGTTAGCTAAAGGACAAAATCTTTTAAAACTGCTTCTCGGGACCTCATAAAGTTCATATCTTGGCATAACTCGCTTCACGATTTGAGACCTTTCTCGGACCGATATTTGGCAGCGACTTCATACTTCAAATCTTTGAGAGACGTTCTTGAAATTATGGTCTTCTCTTCATAATAGGAATTTCTTCACTTGAAGTTTTGAGAGATTCTTCATACTTGGACCACGACTTCTTCATTTTGTTCCAATCTTTATTTTGGACTTTGATATACAAGATCCGCCTCCTTTTAGGACTTGGATCTATTTATCCTCATACCTTGTTAGGGCCTTTTTGGATAGACTTCTCCATGATCTTTAGGGGAGTATTTGCTTTTCGTCGTGTGTCTCGATCCTTCATATTGATTTTCGATAAATGATTCTTCACATCACTTTTGGATATTTAGCAACAAAATGTAGCCCTCATGCCTTTTTAGGGCCTTTTCGGACTCGCCAATCTTCGCATCCCGCTTCAATAAGTTATGCCTTGGCTATGAAATCTAATTAATACCGAGCAACTTTTAAACGATCTTGTGCTAGAAGCTAAGTAACTTTTCAAATCGTACAACCTTATTTATTGCAGATAAATTTATTAGCAAGCGATGGGAGAATAGGCTTATAATCAACTCACATAAATTAACGAAAGAATACCAAACTTATAATTGACTCTATCATCTCTCGTTCTCCACAATTTAAAATCTCAAGGAATGAGACTCATGGATTCTTAGCCAATTAAATCAAAGTTTTGGGTTTTCGAGTCATCTATAGGATCTTGCAAACTCTTAGACTTTTTCAAGTTTAGAATTCACATTTTAAAGTCCCCTTGATAAACGACTCTCTAGGATCAATTATAGGAACTTGTGAAAAGTTCTTGTTCTTAACCCGTGAGAGTTAAGACTTTCGCGTTTTAAAGTTCCCTATATAAAAGCCTAGCAAAACTCGACTTAAACACGTTAAGGATACTAGCTAGAGTAAACTTAGATAAGTAAACTCGGGTTGAGTCACAATATTCACGACTTTGAAAAATTTAAAACCACTTTATTAAACTTTATTTTAGCAAATAAAGTAAATAACGATAGCAAAGGAAAATTACAAGGCCAAAGTTGATTAAAAATTTTGAAGAATGTCGAAAAATCAAATTTTCCGGTTAAAATGAGGACAAATTCATGGAAAAGACCACTTACTTCGATAGAAGTCCCCCCTACACTTGATATAAGCATTGTCCTTAATGTTTAAGCATGTGGGAGTAAACTCCCCTACACTTAGGACATTGTGCACTTTGTTTAAATCTTGCTAAGGGAAGGACAACTATAGTGATTTCAATGTGAACATAAGAGATATGAAATATTGAATCACGACAGTATAGGATAAAACCGGGAAGACGGGTATACGGGATCACGGTTCGTCAAAAGTCATCGAGAATGGATCTTTGAAGCTTAAATCCCTGCACATTAGAAGAAACAAGACAACAAACACATACGGGGCTCCCCCTACACTTATTATGAAAACGGTAAAGGATAGATCACGGGTTGCCTCCCAAGAAGCGCTTGTTTTTTATAACCGAGTCACGAGCCTGACTCGACCCAGAACTAATTCAAGGGAAACATGGTGAGGGATGGAATCATCTCATGAGATATGTCCTCACCAAAGTACAACTTCACGCGCTGGCCATTCACCTTAAAATTGGGCCCATTTGGTTGAGAAAGCTCAATGGTGCCATATGGGAAGACTTAGGCTACGGTGAATGGACCAGACCAGCGGCTCTTCAGCTTTCCCGAGAAGATCTTCAACCGAGAGTTAAAGAGTAAAACTTGATCACCAACGTGGAACTCTCGGTTCTTAATCCTTAAATCATGGATGATCTTGGTCTTCTCCTTGTAGATCAATGAGTTCTCATAAGCCTCATTCCTTAGTTCGTTGAGCTCGTTGAGTTGAATCTTCCGAAGATCGCCAGCTTTGTTGATGTCGAAGTTAGCCCACTTCAAGGCCCAGTATGCCTTATGTTCCAGCTCGATAGGGAGGTGGCATGCTTTCCCGTACACAAGACGATAAGGTGTATAACCAATCGGGGTCTTATAAGCGGTACAGAAATCCCACAAAGCATCATCTAACTTATCGACCCACGAGGCACGATGCTCTCCCACACTATGCTCAAGAATTCGCTTCAATCCACGGTTAGATATCTCGGCTTGACCATTCGTTTGAGGATGATAAGCGGTGGAAAGATGGTGATTGACACCGTACTTAGCCATGACTCGAGCAAATTGATCATTGCAAAAATGAGTCCCGCGGTCACTGATGATAGCACGAGGAACACCGAATCGAGCAAAAAGTTGCTTCAGAAAGTTCACAACCACCCTCGCATCATTCGTAGGGAGAGCCTTAGCTTCAACCCATTTGGAAACGTAGTTAACGGCTACGAGGATGTACTTGTTCCCTTTAGATGATGGAAACAGCCCTATAAAGTCGATGCCCCATACATCAAAAATTTCACATTCTTGTATGAAACTTTGAGGCATCTCATCTTTATGTGTGATCTTGCCTTGACGTTGGCAAGCATCACAATTTTTAACCATCTCGTGAGCGTCACGATAAATGGTGGGCCAATAGAATCCCGAATCAAACACTTTCTTCGCGGTGTAGTTGGGACCAAAGTGACCACCGGTGGGTCCTTTATGGCAAGCTTCGAGAATGTCTAAAGTTGCGGGTCCATCAACACACCGACGAATAATCAGATCAGCACATTGTTTGAAGACATAAGGGTCATCCCAAAAGTAAGTCTTAACATATTTAAAGAACTTCTTATTTTGTTGGGATGTTAACCCTTCGATGAGAATACCACCCGCTAAGTAGTTTGCAATGTCCGTAAACCACGGGATGTCATCAAGATTGGAATTGATAGACATTAAGGCCTCAAGGGGAAAAGAGTCATTGATCTCTTGATTCGGATGATCCCCTTGATAAGGATCCTCAAGTCTACTTAGATGATCCGCGGCTAGGTT
Source organism: Glebionis coronaria (assembly GCA_025667525.1). Lineage (NCBI taxonomy): Eukaryota > Viridiplantae > Streptophyta > Magnoliopsida > Asterales > Asteraceae > Glebionis > Glebionis coronaria. The sequence continues at coordinate 356,375,011 of CM046876.1, forward strand.
TTCGGCTCCCTTCTTGTCACGAATATCAATTTTAAATTCTTGAAGGATCAAAACCCAACGAAGAAGTCTTGGCTTAGAATCTTTCTTAGTTAACAAGTACTTCAACATGGAATGATCGGTGTACACGATTGTTGTGGAAAGGACAAGATAGGGGCGGAACTTCTCAAAAGCATACACTACAGCTTAAAGCTCTTTTTCGGTAGTGGTACAATTGAGCCCCCGTCATTGTCTTGCTAGCATAGTGGATTGGTTGGAAGTGTTTGTTCACTCTTTGGCCCAAAACTGCTCCAATAGCAAAGTCGCTAGCATCACACATCAATTCAAAATGTATCTCCCAATTAGGGGTAACCAAGACCGGTGACTTAGTAAGCTTATCTTTAAGAAGACTGAAGAATTCAAGACACTCTTTGGAAAAGATGAAAGGAGTATCTTTTTCCAAGAGGTGGGTCATCGGGCGAGCGATTTTAGAAAAATCTTGAATGAATCGACGATAGAAGCCCGCATGACCAAGGAAACTTCTCACATCCTTCACGGTTGAAGGTGGAGGTAATTTGGCTATGACATCCACTTTAACACAGTCCACTTCAAGACCGGCTTTGGAGATTTTATGTCCAAGCACAATGCCTTCTTTTACCATGAAATGGAATTTTTCCTAATTTAGAACAAGGCGAGTGTCTTCACACCGCTTAAGCATGCGTTCCAAATTGGCAAGGCAATGAGAGAAAGAATCACCATAGACCGAGAAATCATCCATGAAGACTTCCATAGTTTCTTCAACCGTGTCATGGAAGATAGCCGTCATACACCTTTGGAATGTCCCAGGAGCATTGCATAAGCCGAAAGGCATTCTTTTATAAGCAAATGTTCCATAAGGATAAGTGAATGTGGTTTTCTCTTGGTCTTTGGGATCGATGGGAATTTGAAAATACCCGGAGAAACCGTCTAAAAAGCAGTAATAGTCATTAACCGCTAGACGTTCAAGCATTTGGTCCATGAAAGGAAGGGGAAAATGATCCTTTCTCGTAGCATCATTGAGTTTGCGATAGTCTATACAAACTCTCCACTCTGTAACGAGACGAGTAGGAATCAACTCGTTGTTTTCATTAGGCACAACGGTGATTCCGCCTTTCTTAGGCACACAATGGACGGGACTAACCCATGGTGAATCCGAGATAGGGTAGATCATTCCCGCATCAAGAAGTTTGATAAGCTCTTTTTTGATAACGTCATGGATCTTGAGATTCACCCTTCTTTGGCTTTAAATAGTGGGTTTGAAGTCGTCCTCCATGAGAATTTTATGTGTGCAAAAGTGAGGATCAATTCCACAAATATCGGAGATTTTCCAGACAATCTCTTTCTTATGATTCTTCAGCACGACGATAAGTCGAGATTTTTCGTCTTCTTTCAAATCCTTTACGATGATGACGGGTGACTTCTTGTTGTCTTCAAGGAACACGTACTCGAGATGAGACGGCAGATCCTTAAGCTCTAAATCCGGAGGATTTTCGATGGAAGGCGTAGTCAAATTCGGTTCATCGATAGAAATATCCTTAGGAGATGGTGGAGAAATATGGTCCTCATTGAGAAGTTTCTCAATGGTACGAATGTCTTCATCCCAATTGGAGGGAGAATCATCATATTGCAAGTCCACATCTCCCAAAGTTGCTTCAAATTCTTTCAAAATGAAATCACTTTCTCCAAATGGAGTTAGTGATAGAGCAATAGAGGCAAGGGTCTCAACAATGGGAAGAGAAGAAGAACCACTTTTACAAGCATCTTTGAAATGTTCTTCACAAGCCTCATCAAGAACGTCAATGAAATTAATACTCTCGTTTTCAGAAGGTTGCTTAGAAAGTTTTCCCATGTTGAAGACGATTTTATCGTCACCAACTCTCATAAATAATTCTCCCGCGGCTACATCAATGAGAGTACGACCGGTCATCAAGAATGGACGTCCAACGATTAATGGAACACGGGGATCCATCTCGTAGTCAACGACAACAAAATCCGCTGGAAAGGTGAATTTGTCGACACAGACGAAGACATCTTCGGCTATCCCCACTGGATAAGGAACCGTACGGTTAGCTAATTCCAAAGTCATTCGTGTGGGGACTAGCTCGGGTAGAGATAATTGTTTCCAAACACTTAATGGCATTAAGTTTATACTAGCACCTAGATCGGCTAGGGCCATACAATTCTGTACCCTGGGGAAGTTGCAAGGAATGAGAAAACGACCCGGATCACCAAGTTTGGTGGGTAATTTTCTTAAGAGCACTGCAGAGCAATTCTCATTAAGGTGGGTCTGAGCGATGTCAAGAAGCTTCTCCTTATCACTGAGAAGATCTTTAAACATTTTAGCATATTTGGGCATGTGAGTGAGAGCCTCAGCAAAGGAGATATTGAAATTCAGTTGTTTAAACATTTTAAGAAAGTTAGAATCCTGAATATCATCCTTGTTCTTCAATTTCTCTTTCCTCAACCTTGAGGGATAAGGTATATTGGGTTGAGATGAAGGCTTTGGAATGGAATTCTCACTCACATCCTTGGGTGGTGGAGGGGTGGAAGTAGAAGGTGGAGGAATTAGAGAAGTAGAAGGTGGAGGAATTGGAGAAGTAGAAGGTGGAGGAATTGGAGAAATAGACTCGTTTTCCTTTGTCACAATCACCGGTGTAGGTATAGGAAGCTCGGGTTCCTTTAAACCTTTTCCACTGTGAGTGGCGATTGCTTTCATCTCCCCTCTTGGATTAGCAACGGTGTTACTCGGAAGAGAACCCGAACTAGAGGCTTGATTACATGAGAAGAAACTAGCCATCATGTTCCTTAAGTCATTCGTTTGACTTGCCAAATAGTTTCACATATCGGCTCGAAGATCATTCCCTTGTTTCACCATATCTGCTTTCATGTTGGCCATTTCCGGCTGAAGATTTTGCACTATCACATCATTAGTCCTCATGTAAGTGTCAACCTCTTGAGTATATGTGGTGGGTTGGGTGGGAGGAAGAGTATGGTAGGCAGGTGGTTGATAAGCGGGTGGTTGGTGAACTTGATTGTTTCTTTGAGGTGGATATAGGTTTCTTTGGGTTTGATATTGATTTGGAGCTCGAGGTTGGTTTTGATTGTTGCGATTGAGGTTGTTTGGGTTTTGTTGGGGAAAACCGGGTTGTGAAAGAAAGTTGTTTGAGCGATAGCTGAGAAAATTGCAGTCACCTTGAGGACGTGCTTGATAGCCTCCCGTGGAATAGTTACCGTTGGCGGCATACAAATTTTCTGGATTGTCATGAGTCGAAGGACAATCGGCGTATGAGTGAGATCCCCCGCATATTTCACATGATTGACTCAAAGCATTAACTTGAGCATTGATAGCTTTGGTGTTGTTAGCGGTTTGGAGAGCAAGTGTTTCAACAAGCGTAGTAAGCTTATCAATTCTCTTGTCGCTCTCATTAGTGCTAGCACTAGCCACATTAGTCCGAACACTCTTGGTTTGCACTCTAGACTTATTCTCAATAATGTCCCATGCGGCATTAGAAGACTTAACCAAAATGTTACCCCCCGAGGCACTATTTAGTGAATCTTGGTCATTCATGCTTAACCCATTGTAAAAAGTATTTATTTGATGTACTTTTGTGAAACCATGTTGTGGACACTTTCTTAAAAGTTCCTTAAAACGGTCCCAAGATTCACTAAATGTCTCACCGTACTTTTGTTCAAAGGTAATAATTTCATTCCGTAAAGCTGTAGTACGCGAGGGTGGGAAAAAGTAGTTGATGAATTTGGTCTCTAAATCCGTCCACGTAAGAATACTTTGTGGCGGTTCCTTATCAAGCCAGTTCCGGGCTTGTCCCTCTAAGGAGAAAGGAAAAAGTTGCAAGCGAATCACTTCTTGTGAAACCCCATTATACTTAACCGTATTAGTAAGTTGAAGAAACCTTTTTATATGGTCATGAGGATCATCAAGCGAACGCCCCAAGAAAGGTTGAGCAGAGACCATTTGAATGAAGCCGGATTTGAGTTCAAAATTGTTGGCTCCAATCTCGGGTATGACAATAGCATCGGTGTTGCCCTCTACGTGCGATTGCAAAAGCTCGATCATTGGTTGATTGTCCATGGTGACAATAGGTGGAGTAATGACTTCGGCTTGAGCTATTTTCTTCTTACGAGCACAAGTACGCATACACACCTACAAAAGCAAAAGAAAAATAGCCAAGAAATATTTTTGGCTTTTTTATGTTTTTCTATTTTTTTGGATTTTTGAAATTTTTTAATTTTTATGGATTTTTGAAAATTTTTAATCAAGAAAAATAACGTTCAAAAGTGAACGGATCCTAAAATCCAACGCGTCTCTCACTTAAAACCGTTAATCTTAACGAAAAGAGCCGGCAGCGACGCCATTTAATACAAGGGTTTGCCTCGTATGAAAGTTCGTTGTTTCGATCTTTTCGAATTGATTACTAGTAGAAAGTGCGACTCAGTCGTTTTTGGTGGAAAAATAAATGGTTTGATTATCTATTTTAAGCTAAAAATGAAAATGTCGTTGAGTAAAGATGAAAGCTTGAAAATTTAAAACTAAAAATGAAGACTTTAAAAATTGAAAAGTAAATGATTAAATCTTATAAAAAAGTAAACTTTAAAGATTAAACTAAAACAAGACAAGTTAAAATAATTCTAAGTAAAAAAGTCGGGAAAAATTGAAATTCAAAAACTGGAAATACAAAACCTTATCCGGAATGTTATCAGGAATGTTATCCGGAATGTTTGTACTTGAGGTTATCCGGAATAAAGTTTAACAGCTTATCCGGAAAACGTGACTTCGAAGGTTTATCCGGAATCCATTTCTGTAGCTTATCCGGAATGGAAATAAAGGCCTTATCCGGAATAAATGAAGGTGCGGCTTATCCGGAATAATACTCCTGGCGCTTATCCGCAATCCTTTTTCTTTGGGATATGCAGAATAAATGAAATATAGCTTATCCGGAATAATGAACTTGGGAGGCTTATCCCGAATAACTGAAGTGTGGCTTATCCTGAATAAATTCTGGATACTTATCCGGAATATTAACTTCCGAAGCTTATCCGGAATATGGCAATTCGGGGTGTTATCCGGAATAATTAAATGATGCTTATCCGGAATACTGATGAAGGTGCATATCCGGAATAAAGGAAGTAGAGGACTTATCCGGAATACTATTCGGAATACTAAAACTAGTGAGGAACTCATAAACGGGACTTATCCGGAATAATTGTTAACTAAGAGCTTATCCGGAATAAGCTATTATGAAGCTTATCCGGAAAGTGGTGGCGACTGTTATCCGGAAAAAGAGGGTTTGGTACCTCTTATCCGGAGTGAACTTAGGCAGATTTTGGAACAAGAAAACTTAGCAATAAGAAAAAATTAGCCAAACATCAATAAGCACTTTACCAAAAGCTAAACCAAAATGATTTTAGAAAAAGGTGAATAAGCTAGAATTTAAAGACTTTTAAAATACTAAATAAGCTAGAAATCAAAAAGCACTTTTTATAAAGTTATTAAACTTATCAAAAGCTACTAATTTTTAAAGACCATTAAGCATTAAGATTAAGAAAATAAGCACTTTAAAAAAGAAACTTTTAAGATCACCAATTTAATAAGCATAACCAAATAAGCTACACAATCAAATCATCAACAAAATTAAAATAAAACTACATGATTATCGAGATTAAGAAAAAGATTAAGAAAGGTAGAATGAGAATTGAGAAAATAAGCTTGATTGATTAAAGATTAATATCAAAAGATTACAAGATTAATGTAAAGATTTAATAAGCTTGAAAGGAAAACTAGAGAGAAATTAAAAACACACTTAAAAACTAAAAATTAACAACAACTACTAAAAACTAACCAACCCTCCTAATGACATATTAGGAGGGTATTTATAGGAGGTGGGGAGATTAAGTGCTTAAGCTTTCTTCTTTCTTTCTTCTCGTCTCGACTCGATTTAATTTCTTAATCTTTCTCGACGTCGTCTCGGGATTTGTCGATATAAGTTGAACTTGTCTTATAATTTTCTTCTATAATTAGACATGAGTTCTTCGACTTCATTAAACTTCCGTCTTTATACTTTTTCTTCGATAAATCTTCAGAATAGGCCTTGGACTTCCGTTCTTTTTGAATTCTCGATCTTTCGACTTCGTCTTTAGTCTTTTTCTTCGATAAAAGGCCGTGATAGCCCATGTTTTCTTCCTTTGCATCTTTTGGTCCTAAAACACAATAAAAACACAAACCACGCATAATTCCGACTTTTACCATATAAAATACACGTTTTGGTCTTGTTATTATTGGAAATAAGTGGTAAAAGGATAAGTGTTTTCACACTTATTAGTTTTCCATTGGATCCGACTAGATCTCTCTTAAAAAGCAAGTCGAATAGTCAAAGCAGTGGGAACTCCTTTCCCCTGCTGCTAGCCACTGCTAGTGTTATTTCACCTTGTGCTTATCAATAAGCTGTTCTAGCTTATTTAAACCTGCAACAACTTTGAATTTGTAATAGGTGTCACTTATCGGACCCAGTTGTTCATACTGGAGCATTTGAGGGGTTGACTTTGAGCTTTGACTAGAAATCCAATAACTTTGACTTTTACATAAGTGCTTATCAGCTTATTTGGCTTGGATTATTGAACTTTTCTTTGTTGATTTGTCTTAATTAAGTCATTTAGAGTCTTTTGCAACTTATTTGAAGGTCTGAGGTGGTCTAGAACTCCAATTCGACTATTTTATCTTTAAGTGAAAACTTACTTTGCTTATTTCTGACTTACTGGTTGAGCTTAATTGAAATTTCTTTTCACAAATCTCTTAGGCATCACAAAATAAAGTTGTGTGTCAAATCTGAGCTTATGGCATTGGCTTATTGCTTAATGGGCCAAAAAGCACAATAAGAATAAGCTGTTATACTATTAAGCTGTGATAAGCTAACTTTCAGCTTTTGGGCCTTCAGACTTTTGTGTTTAGAATTGAATTTTAAGCTAGACTGGTGATTTTCAGCTTATTTGGCTAAGTTTCATTTTATTGGGCCCAAAAGCCCATTTCATTTGGAATGTTTTTGTTTTTAGCCCATTTGGGGGCCCATTAGGGGTAATTTGGTAACTTCACTTTCATTTTCTGATATTTGGGTTAAAATAAACTAGTTTGTAAGTTTTTAGAATTTTTTATAATTTTTGGATTTTTAATAATATTTTAATAATATTTTATTATTAAATTTCATTTTTTACACTTTTGCAACTTTTATATTTTTTAGGTCAAATACATTAAAATAGGTTTTTTAAAACTCTTAGATTAATTTTAGCATCATTTTCTAAATTTTTAGAATTATTTTAATATTTTAATAGTTTTTAATCATTTAAAAATAGTTTTCTTTAGTTTAAAAATTCAGAAAAATACTTTTTAGTCTTTTTAAGTCATTTTAGAGGTTTAAAAAGTCAAAAATCTTTATTTGGACTTTTTAATAATTAATTGGATTTTTAGGGCTTTAATTAGCATTTAAAAATTAATAATTAAATAATTAAAAGGTTTGAAAAAGTTTTGATCATTTGTAAACTCTTAGTTTATTTAATTTGATTTTTGGTTATTTTTTTGGAATTTTTAGAATTAATTTTTATTTTAGCACTTTTTACGGTTTTTAATTTAGTCGTCGTAGTAATAATTTTCACGTATCCGTCATTCTAATTTCTCATCCCCTTCTTTCTCAAATATTAATCCAAAATATTTACATCTTAATCACACACATATACCTCCTTGGGAAACGAACTTAATTGGGTCATTAGTGTTTGATTCTCCTAAATCATCACTTAATACTTACCGCTTTTACGCCTTTTTCCTAAAAGGTCGTATTTTACCACAATCATTTTGGCGCCGCTGCCAGGGAGGTGTGTCGTGATTAATTTGTCATTTGTTTTTAATATTAGCCATAAATAGTATTTGTATTAGTAGAACTCTAATAATACGTATTATCGGTTTTTTCGTTTTTCTTTTGAAATTATTATTACTATATTGTATTAAGTATCACAACAAATACAAAATATCTCCAAAAGTGTGAAAGCACAACCTTAATTAGGATTTGATCTCCTAATTATTGTATTCGAATCTCAAACAAAAATAAAAAGGAAAAAATAGATAAATTCTTTTATGAAGCTCGATTTTGAAAAATACAAACTATAAGGTGGGTATAAGGCGGGTATTATAAAATATACCCTAAGGAAAAAGGCTCTTAAGTGCTTCGCCCCGCCTCGTTTCCCCGCTTGCTTGTGAGTAATTTGAGATTGAAAGCTAATCGAGGGTTTTGCCGCCCAAAGTATTATTACGTATCATATATATTTGCTTGGTTTCTTTGTGATTAAACTCTCTTGAACAAATTGGTTTTCACCAAGTTCTAAAGTCATTCGAAGGCGTTCACTCCACGTGATCGTTTTCATTCTTTTGAGGCTTCTTTAATCAAGTGTTTGATTCAAGGAGAGATTTGGTAGATTGTTGTCTACGAAGATACACAAAATCCAAAAAAATTAAAAACGATCAAAGACACAAAAAATTTAAAATCCACAAAACACCCAAAAATAATCTTCTTTGCTCACCTCCCATTCTACGTCAAGTTTATGCTAACTGGTAATCAAGCAAAACGAGCTCGTAAACTGCGTGAAAGCCAAGGAAATCAAGAGCCTTTGATTGAAGAACAAACTCCAATTGTCGAACCCGTTGAATAGTCGCCATGGCTAATCGTACTATGATGGAGTTGCTTCAAGCACCCACCGAGGGTTTTGGAGAAGCTATTGTGATTCCCGCCATACTTTCGGAGAATTTAGAGATTAAGACGGCTTTAATGTCGATGTTGCAAGAAAATAATTTTAGAGGTCACGAGAAAGACAACCCGCATTACCACATAAGGAATTTTAATCGTCTCACCGCAACAAGCAAGTTTAAGGATGTTTCACATGACGCCATTAAGATGATGTTGTTTCCATACTCGTTGGATGGACCCGCAAAAATTTGGCTCGAGAAAAAACCGCCAAATTCGATTTTGACATGGGGTGATCTCGTCTCTAAGTTTGTGAACCAATTTTTTCCAAGCATCTAAAACAGCGCATTTGAAAAATGATATTTTAAGGTTTACACAACGTAATAATGAAAGTTTTTCAATGGAATGGGAATGATTTAAGGAAATGTTACATGAATGTCCACACCATGATTTTTCGGAATTACATCAAATTGATACTTTTTATAATGGGATTATCGATCATGAACGAGATTATTTGAATGCCGCCGCGGGTGGTAATTTTTTGTGTAAAACGACCGATGAAGCTTTAAAGATTATCGAGAATAGATCTACGGTTTACAACCCTAGTAACACATCGAGTGTTGCCAATATGGGTTCGTCATCATCGTCATCATCTCGTAACATGAATGCCTTACATGATGAAGCAAATGAGGAAAATCGGTTTTTCGATAGGTTTTCGAATCTTATGACTCATTGGAAAGCACAAGATGCTTTGAATTCCGCATCGGTTAAAGCGGTTAAAAAGAGTTGTTTATCTTATGGTGGAGCTCATGATCTTTCCGAGTGTATTACCGCCGGTGGTAACACTTCGAGTGCTTACGCAGCAACGGGAACTTACAACCAAAACGGCCAAGGTTCCTGCCTAAATCAAGCTCCATCAAATCAAAATGGTAAAAACTATCAAAATGGTGGTTATCAAGGCAACTCACGTAATTACAACAAAGGTAATTATCAAAGTGGGAATGGACAAGTTTCAAATCAAAACCAAAACCGTGATTTTCAAAACACTACACAAGGTTTTCAAAATGCTCACACTAAAAATCTTAATGGAGAATTTTTGGATTATGCAAAAGCAAACGATGCTACGTTTGATATCATGCAATGTGAGATGATTAGCTTAAGATCCGAGTTGAAAAACGAGCTTAAAAATGAACTTTCTAATGAACTTATGACTCATGCTAATAAAACGAAAGGAAACGTTCAACGTCTTCAACAAAATCAACAAAAGATGGAACAAGGACAACATGAGATTAAGCAAGAGTTGTTAAAAGCGGATGCTAGGCAATCAAAACTTGAAGACCGACTGGCAAAAATGTTTGAAGCAATCATGTGTAAACCCTCTTCCTCGGGTAGTCTTCCTAGTGATACCATTGCAAACCCGAAGGGAGAAATGAAGGTTATTACTACACGTAGTGGTAAAACTTTCAAGGAACCAATCTCTCGTCTAAGTACTTCTATAGAGAAGGAAATCGAGAAAGAGCCCGAGGTGATGGTCGAAAAGTAGCATACCACAAGCCCACGAAGTACGGCTCATACCACACCTACGGTTGAACCAATACCAATCAAGGAACCCGAGATTCCAAGGCTGTTGCCTAATGTCTTACCCACACCACCCTTACCTTACCCTTCGAGACGAAACAAAGAGAAATTGCAAGAACGTAACAAACAACAAATCGAGCTTTTTATAAAAATGTTTCAACAAGTTCATTTTGATGTAAGTTTAGCCGACACGTTGTTATATATGCCTCGTTTCGCTTCCACTTTCAAAGGTATGATGAACGAGAAGGAAAAGCTTTCAAAGCTTGCTAATTGTTCTTCGGTTTATCTTAACCGCATACCGGAAAACGTTGGTGACCCCGGGAAGTTTCTCATTCCTTTTGATATACAAGATATGAAAGAATGCCTCGCCATGGCCGATCTTGGTGCGAGCATTAATTTGATGCCATTTTCCATTTGGAAATCGCTTTTGCTTCCGGCTCTTACACCTTCGAACATGTCTATCGAGATAGCTGATCATTCTACGATTTTAGCATGTGGAGTAGCCGAGGATGTTTTCGTGAAAGTGGGGAAGTTCTACTATCCCGTTGATTTTATAGTAGTTGACATCCCCGCGGATCCTCAAGTTCCTCTAATTTTAGGTCTTCCATTTTTAGACACCTCGAGATCGCTTATCGACGTTCATGAAAGAACTATCACTTTAAGATTCAACGAAGAGGAACTTGTTATAAATGCTACTCAAAACTCGACACCTTCTCATGTTTATGCAATCGCTACCATCAATCACATCGACTTAGTTGATGTGGTTTGCGATGAGTTTTCACAAGAAGTGTTAGGTTTTTCCGTTAGCTCATCAAGTGGCAATCCCACTATTTTGGATCCGATTCTTGCTAATTCTACACCAAATCTCACTCTATTCCAAGGAGGCTATTTTAATTCAAATGAAATCGACAATGAAGATGAGGTGACAATTAGTAATGATACTTCTATTCCACCATTTCTTCCGCCAATGGAGGTTATGAGTGTTGAACAAAAATCTTCAATTGAGGAACCACCTATCCTTGAATTGAAAGATCTTCCATCTCACCTTGAATAGGCATTCTTGGAAGGTGATGACAAGTTGCCGGTTATTATTGCAAAAGATCTTGCTAATGATGAAAAAACCGCGTTCTTGAAAGTTCTTAAAGCTCGTAAAGGGGCAATTGCGTGGAAAATTTCCGACATTAAGAGTATTGACCCAAAATTTTGTACTCACAAGATTTTAATGGAGGAGGACTATAAACCCGCAATTCAAAGTCAAAGAAGGGTAAACCCCAAAATTCACGATGTCATCAAAAAGGAAGTTTTAAAACTCCTTGAAGCGGGAATGATTTATCCTATCTCCGATAGCCCATGGGTGAGCCCAATCCATTGTGTCCCTAAAAAGGGAGGAATGACTGTTGTAACCAATGAAAACAACGAGTTAATTCCCACTCGTGTTGTGACCGGTTGGAGGGTGTGTATTGACTACCGAAAGTTAAATGACGCCACTCGTAAAGACCACTTTCCTTTGCCTCTCATGGATCAAATGTTGGAGCGACTCGCGGGAAATGAATTCTATTGTTTTTTAGATGGTTTTTCCGTTTACATTCAAATCCCTATCGACCCTCGTGATCAAGAGAACATTACGTTTACGTGTCCTTATGGAACGTTGCTTATCGTAGGATGTCTTTCGGACTTTGCAATGCACCGGGTACGTTTCAACGGTGTATGATGGCTATTTTTCATGAAATGATCGAGAAGTCGATGGAAGTGTTTATGGATGACTTTTCGGTGTTTGGCAATTCGTTCACGTCGTGTTTATCTAATCTCGAGCAAATTTTAAAACGTTGTGAAGAAAGCAACCTTGTGCTTAATTGGGAAAAATGTCATTTTATGTGTAAACAAGGAATCGTCTTAGGGCACAAGGTCTCGAAAGCAGGGATTGAGGTCGATAAAGCTAAGGTAAACATCATCGCCAAGTTACCTCATCCCAAAACCGTTAAGGGAGTTAGGAGTTTCCTAGGCCACGCGGGCTTTTATCGTCGTTTCATCAAAGACTTTTCGAAAATCTCTCGACCAATGACACACCTTCTAGAGAAGGATGCTCCTTTTAATTTCAATGAGGATTGTGTTAGAGCTTTCGAAACTCTTAAAAGGAAACTTACCGAAGCTCCCATTCTTGTTGCTCCTAATTTGGAATTACCCTTTGAAATCATGTGCGATGCAAGTGATTATGTTATAGGGGCCGTTTTAGGGCAACGTTATGAAAAGCATTTCCGTCCTATCCATTATGCTAGTAAGACGATGACCGGGGCTCAATTAAAGTACACCACAAAAGAAAAAGGAATTCCTTGCAGTGGTCTATGCTTTTGAGAAATTCCGACCTTAGCTCATCTTGACTAAAGCATCGTTTATACCGACCATTCGGCTATCAAGTATCTCTAAGCTAAGCAAGATGCTAAGCCGAGATTACTTCGTTGGATGCTCCTCCTCCAAGAATTTGATGTCACCGTGCTTGACAAAAAAGGAGCCGAGAATCTAGCGGCCGATCATCTCTCTCGTCTAGAAGATCCTCACAAAGATGTCTTCAAAAACAAGGAAATCACCGAAACATTTCCTCTCGAGACTCTCGGTGTAGTGAATTCTAAAGACACCACCCCATGGTTTGCCGGCATTGCAAATTACCATGCGGGGAATTTCATAATCAAGGGTATGACGACACAACAAAAGAGAAAATTCTTTCGTGACGTCAAGTTCTATTTTTGGGACGACCCTTATCTCTTTCGGGTTTGTGCGGATCAACTCATTCGACGTTGTGTATTTGGTACCGAAGCTTCTAACATCCTTAGAGTTTGTCACGAGGGACCCACTGGTGGTCACCATGGTGCTAATTTCACAGCTAAGAAAGTGTTCGATGCCGGCTTCTTTTGGCCTACGATCTATCGTGATGCACACGCACTTGTGAAGTCGTGTGATTCGTGCCAACGTCAAGGAAAATCGTCTCAACGTGATGAAATGTCGCAAAACATAATTCAAGTGTGTAAGATTTTCGACATTTGGGGCATAGACTATATGGGGCCGTTCCCATCATCTCATGGTAACAAGTATATCCTCGTCACCGTCGACTACCTTTCTAAGTGGGTGGAAGTTAAGGCTTTACCTACTAATGATGCTCGTGTGGTAGTGAAGTTTTTGAAGCAACTATTCTCTCAGTTTGGAACCCCTCGTGCTATTATAAGCGATCGTGGAACCCATTTTTATAATGACCAATTCGAGAAGGTCTTAAAGAAATATGGAGTTAATCATCGTCTTTCTACAGCTTATCACCCGCAAACGAGCGGGCAAGTCAAGGTTTCAAACCGAGCTTTGAAGAGGATTTTAGAGAGGTCGATTGGAGAAAACTGAGCTTCATGGTCTGACAAACTCGATGACGCTTTATGGGCCTTTACGGCCGCTTATAAGATACCTATCGGTTGTACTCCATATAAGTTGGTTTATGGAAATAATTGTCATTTTCCCATTGAATTGGAGCATAAGGCATATTGGGCCCTTAAGCATGCAAACTATGATTTGAGGACCGCGGGAGATCACCAGAAAATACAATTGAATGAATTGGAGGAATTAAGAGACAATGCTTATGAAAATTCATTAATTTTTAAATAAAAGACTAAAAAGTTTCATGATGCAAAGATTAAAAACCGGGTTTTTAACGTGGGTGATCAAGTGTTACTTTTTAACTCTCGATTAAAGATATTTTCTGGGAAATTTAAATCTCGTTGGTCGGGTCCTTTCACCATAACACAAGTGTTTCCTTATGGGACCATAGAGCTAGCTCAAAATGATGGTCCTAACTTCAAGGTGACTGGACATAGGCTTAAGCACTACTTTGGTGGGGAAGTTCCTTCGTTGGACGACCTCGACCACGTCACCTTCCCCAATGATAATTAGAATTGAGGGGATCGAGTCGAGCTCATGACTCGGTAATCAAAAACGAGGTGCCTCGTGGGGGAGATCCCATGCTTATCCTTTTTAATGCTTTCTAATAAAATAATGAGAGGGGATTTGTGCCCTTCCAACTCATTGTCTCGTGGTTGTTTATGAATGTGTTATCTAGATCATCATCATCACTAGATTGAAGACTCTCGTGTTCGTTTACGTGAGCCTCGATCGTTTGCTTGAAGAAGTTTTTCACGAATCTATGACATATCCTTTATTGTTCTAACAATTATCTTTTAGCATAATTAATAAACGGCTTTAGATATATTGTTGATCACTCTTTCCATGCTAGATCCTAAGCATTCGATTCTTTGTCTCTTGTGTGGGGGTGCTCCACCTTTAGACTTTAAACATTAAGGACAATGTTTAATTTTAGTATGGGGGTGAATAGATACTTGCTTTGCTACGCCCTCACGTTTTCCAACTTTCAACGTTTTGTTTTGTTTTGTTACTAATAAGGCTAAAAATAGCGAAATTTTAAATTTTTCTTAAGTTTTCATAAGTGTTTTTTAAGACACAAATGTATATTTTCCGATGGGTAGAATAAGAGCTAATTTTTTACTTGATGGGCATTTGGAGCCCTTTACATTCCTTAACCCGCTCGAATCAAGTTTTGCTAGACTTTTATATAGGGAACTTTAAAACGCGAAAGTCTTAGCTCATTCGGGTTAAGAACAAGAACTTTTCGCAAGTTCCTATAATTGATCCTAGAAAGTCACTTATCAAGGGAACTATAAAATGCATTCTTTAAACTTGAAAAATTCCAAGAAAGTGCAAGATCCTATAGGTGGCTTGAAAACCCAAAACTTCGATTTGATATAGTGTTAATGAAAGCTAATCCAAATTTGGCTTAATTTTGACTGTCATGGCTAAGTATTCACGAGTATCTTTAATTAGAGGTCTTTAAATAGTGAAGAACAAGAAATGATAGAGTTAGACAAGTGATCATGCTAAACGTAGAACTTGAAAATGTTCTTTCAAAAACTCACATGTTTTTAATTGTGGCTTTTTCTCCCATAAGATCAATGCATTAGGAATAAAAATAATTGCAATAAGTAAGGTCGTACAATTTAAAAGGTTACTTAGCTTCTAGCACAAGATCGTTTAAAAGTTGCTCGGGGTTGAATAGAGTTCATAGCCAAGGCATAACTTATTGAAGCGGGATGCGAAGATTGGTGAAGATCTAAAAAGGCCCTAACAAGGCATGAGGAGTTCTATTTTGTTGCTAAAGATCCAAGATGATGTGTAGTCTCATTATTCCTAAATCAATATGAAGGATCGAGACACACGACGAAAAGCTATTACTCCCCTAAAGATCATGGAGAAAGTCTATCCAAAAAGACCCTTACAAGGTATCAGGATAAATATATCCAAGTCCGAAAAGGAGGCGGATCGTTGTATATCAAAATCGAAAATAAAGATTGAAGAAAAATGATGAAGTCGTGGTCCAAGTATGAAGAATCTCTCAAAAACGTCAAGTGAAGAAATTCCAAAATATGAAGAGAAGACCATAATTTCAAGAACGTCTTCCCAAGATTTGAAGTATGAAGTACATGCCAAATATCGATCCGAGAAAGGTCTCAAATCGTGAAACGAGTTATGTCAAGATATGAACTTAAGGAGATACACGAGAAGCCGTTTTAAAAGATTTTGTCCTTAAAATACTCAAATAAGTCAATATGAATCACTTGTGATCCATGACAAATAGTTAAAAAAATTCTAGAAACCCATTTCCTTTCATAATAACTAGGATTGCGGGGAGAAAAAGTATTACACAATTTGGACGTATGAGTAGTGTTAGCATTGTGACTTGTACCAACAATGATCTCGTTTTTGCACTTAGCATGGAATGTATGACAATAAAGGATGATGAACTTTACTCTATGAGACATTCACTTGTTTCTATTCCTTAACCCTAAAAGATGAAAATCATACATTATGTCTTTACACATCTTAGTAGTATTGTTGCAAGTCTTTCACTTTTAAATAACGGTTAATAAAAATTGAATTTTGGAGATGCTTAGATACTTTATTTTAGCATTGCGTGAGGGCACGACAATGGCTTAGTATGGGGAGTGATGAGATGGCATTTATACATGATCTCATCGTTCTTTTCGGGCTTTAAATGCATAAAAATGTGCATAACATACCATATATATGCTTGTGTTTGTTTACTTGTTTATTTTAGGTATGGATATCGTGAAAAAGACAAAGGATATCAAAAAATAAGGAAAAACGAACACGAGAAACGAAGCCGCACAATGAACCGGGCCCTAGTTGTGGATTTCTCAAAGAAAAACCCTTGAAGACTTGAAGATGTACAAGAATGATCCTTCATATATGAATAAATGATACTTAATACCCTTGTATATTCATAATTACAAGTTTGGTCCCTTAAGTTTGTCAAAATTACAAAAAGGTCCTTCAACTTTGAAGATTTGGCAAGTTTAGTCCGTCAACAATTCTAAATTATCAACAATGGTCACTCATGAAGTCAAACATCCAATGAAGACCTTAAAAGTTGAGAAATGTCCAAGATCAGCCCTTGAAATATTCAAAAATGGTAAAAATAACCCTTGAAAACCTTTCACCAAAGTTTTGGGGCAAATGTGTGAAATTAGAAAGTTTATTAACAAAGGAAAGTTGGTTTGTTGGCTGAAAAACTCGTTTTACTTGTTTTGCCAAAACACAAGGACTCATTATGTCAATTCCCAAAGTTCAAACTACACAAACACGCGCCAAACAACCCCACCCCCTAATTTCGGATCAAAACTTACTACTATTCACCCTGATGAACCAAGAAATTACTCCCACTTAAACAAAGGGTAAAATCAAATTACCTTGGCGTACGTTTGATTCACATGCCCAGAAACCCATCCCACACCAAAAACCTTCAATCCCACTCACCAAAAGAACCCCCCCATTCAACACGTCAACCAATCACATGACACCCTCCCCTCCAAGCAATCCTAGCTGGCAAGATCAACGCTTTATAGCTACTAGTTGGTCCCCAAGCATAAAATGAACAACCAAGATCATTTTGGACAACTCACAACATCAAACACGCCTCAAGAACTCAAGGGCATTCTAGGGATTTTCTAGCTAGGGTTTTCATGTATTTTTCATCTAGAATCGTCTATTGTTGCCTATAAAAGGACCCCCAACCTGTGGTGAGGCCTCTGTTCCAGATTTTAGCTAATTTCTTTGTAAGTCCTTTTTATGAAATAAAAGTTTATTTTCTGAAAATATTGAATTCTCTTTTATGTTTTATAAAAGTTTGGTGTTTGATTAGCTAAGATCTGAGTTCCATTTACATGTTTGATTGATTTTGAGAAAAGGTTTTAAGGTTTAAAACACTTGTTTTCAAAAATCAAAGGATAATCTGTTTTGATCTTACTTTTGTGTTTGTTCTTCTTAGCAGCTTGTGGAAGCTGGTGCTTGTTCTTGCTAGCACCTCAGCTCAAACATTCCTAAGTGTGGATGTACATTTTGGAGGTTTAATTCTCTTTTCTCTTTTACTTTTTCTGAATTTTGCCTTAATTTTTGGTGATTTTACATGATTGTTTGTGAATCTGAGATATTGTGGTTGATTTGTGTTTCTGAGGGTTGGATTGTTGTTAGGTTGTTTTGATCTTGGATTGAGGGTTAAAATACAACAATCCTTTGAAAATCTGAGAAATCAGATTCCAAAGGGGTGTTTGGGTTAACTGATTTTTCAAGATTCAAAGCAACTTGAGTGGTTTTTTGTTGCTCCTTTGTGGTGGTATTTGTTTATCTGGTGTATTGGGTTACTTATCTGCAAGTTTTGAGGGCCTAAACACCTAAATCAATCAAAGGTCTATAAAATCAGTTTTACTTGGAAATTTTGGCTAAAATTTTGGGGACACCTAGATCTAAGGGTAGACTAGGGTTAACAAGTTCTAAATATTGGTTAACATAACCAGGGAAAGGGATTTGAGGGCTTGAAATTGGGTTGGTGGTCAAATAGATGAACAAAAGGGTTTTAAAAAAGTACCTTCGTTCATCAGTAACTGTTTATGCTTGAATCTGCTTCTAATCTTTGATCCAGTGATTGAAACAAGTTTGTTTGTGCTTATTAGACTTTATTAAAACTTGTGTATGCATATGGTTCAATTTGGTTGTCTTATTCATGCTAAAATAGCTTTTTAGTTCATAACTGCTTATTTGTCAGGTATGTATCATATCTGGTGACTGTTTGCTTATTCTGTGCTTATTGAGTGAACTTGATTGATATTGACTCCTTGTGATCCACTGTTTATAAAGGTGCCTTTGTTTTCCATTGGATCCAACTGGATCTCTCTTAAAAAGCAAGTCAAATAGTCAAAGCAGTGGGAACTCCTTTCCCCTGCTGCTAGCCACTACTAGTGTTATTTCACCTTATGCTTATCAATAAGATGTTCTAGCTTATTTAAACCTGCAACAACTTTTAATTTGTAATAGGTGTCACTTATTTGACCCATTTGTTCATACTGGAGCATTTGAGGGGTTGACTTTGAGCTTTGACTAGAAAACCAATAACTTTGACTTTTACATAAGTGCTTATAAGCTTATTCAACTTATTTGGCTTGTCTTATTGAACTTTTCTTTGTTGATTTGTCTTAATTATGTCATTAGAGTCTTTTGCAACTTATTTGAAGGTCTGAGGTGGTCTAGAACTCCAAGTCGACTATTTTCTCTTTTAGTGAAAACTTACTTTGCATATTTCTGACTTATTGGTTGAGCTTATTTGAAATTTCTTTTCACAAATCTCTTAGGCATCTCAAAATAAGGTTGTGTGTCAAATCTGAGCTTATGGCATTGGCTTATTTCTTAATTGGCCAAAAAGCCTAATAAGAATAAGCTGCTATACAATTAAGTTGTGATAAGCTTACTTTCAGCTTTTGGGCCTTCAGACTTTTGTGTTTAGAATTGAATTTTAAGCTAGACTAGTGATTTTTAGCTTATTTGGCTAAGTTTCATTTTATTCGGCCATTTCATTTGGACTGTTTTGTTTTCACTTTCATTAGGGGTAATTTGGTTAAAATAAACTAGTTTGCAAGTTTTTAGAATTTTTTAGAATTTTTTGGATTTTCAATAATATTTTAATATTATTTTATTATTAAATTTCATTTTTTACACTTTTGCAACTTTTATATTTTTCTTAGGTCAAATACATTAAAATAGGATTTTTAAAACTCTTAGATTAATTTTAGCATCATTTTCTAAATTTTTAGAATTATTTTAATATTTTAATGGTTTTTAATCATTTAAAAATAGTTTTCTTTAGTTTAAAATTCATAAAATAGGTTTTAGTCTTCTTAAGTCATTTTAGAGGTTTACAAAGTGAAAAAACTTTATTTGGACTTTTTAATAATTAATTGGATTTTTAGGGCTTTAATTAGCATTTAAAAATTAATAATTAATTAATTAAAAGGTTTGAAAAAGTTTTGATCATTTGTAAACTCTTAGTTTATTTATTTTGATTTTGGTAATTTTTTGGGAATTCTTAGAATTAATATTCATTTTAGCACTTTTTACGGTTTTTAATTTAGTCGTCGTAGTAATAATTTTCACGTATCCGTCGTTCTAATTTCTCATCCCCTTCTTTCTCAAATATTAATCCAAAATATTTACATCCTAATCACACATATATACCTCCTTGGGAAACAAACTTAATTGGGTCATTAGTGTTTGATTTTCCTAAATCATCACTTAATACTTACCGCTTTTACGCCTTTTTCCTAAAAGGTCGTATTTTACCACAATCAGGCGCACTCACCAGTACTATCCGAGAAAAGGGGAAAGGCCCAGTACTTCCCCTCTATAAATAGTACCCACTTGCACTCCAAACGAGGTACGATTTTCTCACATCTTTACACACACATATATCTTGAACGATATGAATACTTACTCTCACGCTGGAGTCTAAACGCGGGGTCCGTCCATACGGTAAGGAATAACGGTATTACTCTATGTGTGCAGGAAATTTTCAACTACGTCTTTTGATAGTATAAGATCCTTCCGTTACACAAGGCATCTAAGTACTTCCCGGCGAGTACTTAGATCTACTTTAGACCCCGACCGATCACTGTACTAACAAGTGGCACCATCCGTGGGATCCGGTACACAACTGCGTTCCATAAAAATCTCTTTCCAAAATGGACGAACAGGCACAAGATCTTTCAACACCCCATACGTCCGCAGTAAGTTATACGAGAGTTCAGAAGGTCACCAATGCTGTGGAAAACCTAGATTCGCCGGCATCCGATGTCATCATCAAGGACTTCTACGACAAACATTTTAATCAGCTGCTGTCAGTGTTAGCCGAGAAGTTTCATGAAGAAGGGTAACGCGAGAAGAAACGAAAACGGTGAGGGCATGCTTAACCTACGGATAAAGCTCAAAGAAAATCCAGAGGGAAAATAAGTCATCCGCCTAATCTGAGTCCGCCACCCCCAGCCCTGACAAAGGACGAAGGGGTAAGAGGCCGATCTTCCCTGATAGAGACAATAGCCGATGGCAAAGCCAATACACACTATCACGAACACAACATTACTCAGCAGGCCAAAGAAGCCGCAACAAATAAGGCGTCTTCACAAGGCAAGGACGACGAGACGGAGGAATATTCGTCGGGATGAAAGGAAAAGGTTCCCAAAACAAGAGAAGTTCTGCTCCCAAACACCGAAATGATGAAGCCACCTCACGATAGAACTCGGTAACCGACGAAAAGGATAGTAGGAGGGGAGAACCGAAAAGCTACACTAACGACCTCGCCCAACCTTGGATGTGTGAAGACGTCGACCCATTCACGCCTCGCATCAGAAACTTTAATTTTCCAAGAAAGATCCGCATGCCAAACCAGGTAAAAACGTATGACGGATCTGGAGATCCGGAAGATCACGTGAAAATTTTCCAAGCATCAGCCAAAGTGGAAAAATGGGCCATGTCCACATGGTGCCACATGTTTAACTCTACGTTGATTGGAAATGCTCGAGTATGGTTCGACAATCTGCCGGCGGAAACAATCGATAGTTACGATGACTTAAAAGCAGCATTCTTCGCCAATTATCTCCAAGAGAAGAAATGCATCAAAGACCATGTGGAACTCGATCACATCAAAAAGAAAGAATGAGAATCCACAGAGGACTTCATGAAGCGTTTCAAAATTTAAGTCCAACATGTTGATCCCAAACTTAGATCGATTTAGCTTTATGTATACGAGATTAGATCAAGTTATACACGTAGAGAAACCTTTGTATATGTATAAAGTAATCTAAGTGTTATGCGGAATTAACACTTAAACAAGAACACACAAAGATGTAAACAAACTTCCACTTTGATTAATGATAACAAACTTGCTTACAATGAAAGTGTTTTAACGTATGAAAAACTTATATTGAACAATAACCTAAAGGTCTTCTTTTATAGACATAAGAAGCCTTGTACAAGAGTCTACGTATCAACTATTCTAGGTAAAGATAATTATAGAAAATACAATGTTGAACTTATCTTTACTAGAAACAAACTAGAAAAAATATACGCGTAGACTAAATCTTTCCATCAGTGCTTGTCTTCAACCTATCAACGCTTGACTTCTCCTTGTCAACGCTTGATCTGTCAACGTTTGTTTTCTTCCTATCAACGCTTGTTTTACTCTTGTCAGCGCTCAAGTGAACTGGCTATATTTTATTCCCCTTTCATCTCTGACCACAATACCTCTTTCACCAACTAAACGTGCGTTGTTTCTGACCACAATACCTCTTTCATCTCTCTTGTTTCTTAGAACCCATCTTGTCCCAATAGGTCTTACATACCTGGGACAATCAACCAACTCCCAAACATCCTGAATTGCAAATTGGTGAAGCTCATCCTGCATTGCTTCCACCCAACTTGGTTCTTTGAGAGCATCAAATATCTTTTTGGGTTCCTGTTGTGACAGAAATCAGGCAAACAAGCATGATTGAACAAGAGGGGTATCAACCTTCTTGTGTATATTGGCAATGAATCCACCAAGATTCTGATGAGATCTTCTAGTCTGAACAGGAGTCATGACATCTCCAATAATTTGTTATGGGGGATGATTCTTCATAGTATAAGTGAGAACTCCTCCTTCAAAAAGTCTGTTGTCTTCAATCTCATTCTCCAAGTTGCCAATATCTTCTTCTTCAGACTCTCTTCCATTAATATTAGGATGAACCTCTTCATGGAAATTGGAAGGTTCACCTTGTACAAAATTAGAAGAGAAAAGATGCTCAAAAGTGTTGTCAACGCCTGAACCTTGGTTGTCAGCGTTTGGGTTATCAACGCCTGAAATGTTGTTGTCAACATTTGAGCCATCAACGCCTGAATTTGTCCTGTCAGCGCCAGATTTGCCTTTGTCAGCGCCTGAAGGACCATGCATGTTGTTAACTGGTGGTACTTGAGGACCACCATTATCCTTTCCAGCAGCAGCAGCAGCAGCAAAAGCATCTGTCTATATGGGAATTGTAACATACTCTTGTATGGGAGGTGCCTTGTCTACTTGTGATCCAACCTCTTCATTAACCTGTGTACCTGAAACATCAACAATTTGTTCTTCCACAACATTTAAAGTTACCTTCACAATGTCTGGATTAGTAACAGGCATATAATTTAAAGTCCTAGATAGAGGTTCCAAGTCAAACAACCAATTTGGACCACTTTCAGGATCACTAGGTTTACTCTCTAAAAACCTAACATGTACTCTTTCAAGTATACGTTTTTCCTTCTTAAGGTAAACCCTATATCCCTTTCTCTGCACTGAATAACCCATGAAATAGCCTTCATCACCTTTTGCACTAAATTTACCTAAGGCATTACTAGTATCAAGTACAACTACATAACAGCCAAAAGGTTTAAGAAAACCAATATTAGGTTTCCTTCCCCAAAGTAACTCATAAGGTGTTTTGTTCTGTATCTTGTTGACCAATACTCTATTCTAAACATAACAAGCTGTATTCACAGCCTCAGCCCAAAAAGCTATGGGAAAGTGAGCATCAGCCAACATAGTTCTGGCTGCTTCAATTAGGGTTCTATTCTTTCTCTCAGCAACCCCATTTTGCTGTGGGGTTCTGGCAACACTAAACTTCCTAGTAATCCCTTTATTGGCATAATAATCATCCAATAGTTTATTTCTAAACTCACCACCATTATCACTCCTAAGCATTTTAACTTCATTACCAGTTTTCTTCTCTATCTGAGTGATAAAGTCAATTGAAGTATCAGCAGTGTCACTTTTCATAGATAAAAAGAAAGTCCAAGTAAACCTAAAAAAGTCATCTGTGATGACAAAGCAGTATGATTTACCATTCAAACTCTCTATATTAGCTGGACCAAATAAGTCCATATGCAGCAAGTGAAGTGGTCTAGAACTAGAGTGCACCTGTTTTGACTTAAATGAGACCTTGTGTTGCTTGCCTTTAAGGCATGCAACATAAGAGTGGTCATTGTGAAAAGCCTTTTCAGGTAAACCATCAACCAAACCAAGTCTCACCAGCCTGTTTATATTCTTAAAGTTTATGTGCCCTAGTCTCTTGTGCCATAGATTACTCTCATCAACTAAAGCTTTAGCATAAAAACATGACATATTATTATTCATCCTAATTCTATTAAGATTCACATTATAGATGTCTTTATGTCTAGGTGTTCTATAGTCAATATATTTCTCATCTGGGATTTTATAATCCTTGCTTAACACCAAGCATTCAGTATCAGTAAACAGAACTTTATTTTGTTATCACAAACTTGTGATACACTAAAACGATTATAATCAAGTTCCTTTACCAGAAACACGTTTTCAAAACGCAAGTTCTTGGTGAGAAGTGTTCCTTTGCCTGTGATAGTTTCATATCCGCCTCCAAAGTAAACCTTATCACCATCCTTAATGGGAGTGAAGTTAGTAAGATAATCTTCTTTCCCTGTCATGTGCCTGGAGCATCCACTGTCCCAATATCCATAATCATTGACCTGTTTTTGAATGCCCTGCACATAAAGAAAACAAATTAGTTTTCTTTGGGAACCCAAGCCTTAGAAGACTTGGATTCATCTGGTTGTTCAACAAGAACAGACTTAGTTCTCATAACAACCCCTTGTTCATCCCTTTTTGGATGAAATACCCAGTTAACCCCAATAGGTTTTCTAATGACCTTTGAAATATAATTAAATCTATTGCAAGTCATAGAAAGTCCATTAGAATTAGGGTTTTGATCTTGCTTAGGTCTCCATGTCAAGCTTGAAGAAGCTTTAGACCCCTTACCCTGTGGTTGCAAATATTTAGGTCTGGCAACATTTCTATCAGCGTTGGAGTTGGTCTTGTCAACGCTGAAATTACCTTTGTCAGTGTTGAACCTAGGGTTTGCTACAGAAACCCATTGCCTATTAGACAAGGTATTAGTCTTTTGAAATGGTCTTTGTCCATGAGTGTTAGACCCTCTAGTGAAGACTGGGGCTGGTCTAACAACTTGTGGACTTTGCTCCACACAAGTTTTGGGTCTGACAAAGTTTGTCTTTTTAACAGCGTTGACCTTGGAAGCGTTGACACACTTATATGCTAAATGTGAAAAGCTACCACAAGTGTAACAGGCTTTTCTAGACACAACCCTAGGTCTAGAAGACAAGAAGCCTGTTTCATCATTACTAACTTGGCTTTTAGGTGACCTAGTATTCCTATACATTTCTGCATACTTGATGCTATGTTTTCTAACAGTGTTTGAGCCAAGGTCAACAGTCTTACCAGTAATTGGGTTTGTTACATTAATAGGGGTTGACTCATTTGGACTTTCACATAACAATCCACCCTTAACAAACAAGGTAGCGTTGGCTTTCTTCCACTCATTCAAGTCAGTCAGCTTTTGTCTATACTCTTCAACTGGGGTAATGACTCTTGGTTGAGGAATAAATTCCTCCTCTTGGAGTTCTGGTAAACCAGTCCAAGATAATTCCTTTCTTTAGACTCCATAGAAGTCCCCAGCTGGTGGTGGAACAACAGTATAGTCTTTCATCCCAATCCCAGTCATGTCCTTAGGATCCCTTTGTTTATGACCACATTCTCCTAGGGTTTGTGTGGCCTTATCAAATCTCTGAATTTTAAGGTCAACATTATCCTTATTCTTGATGGCCTCATCTAACTTAGGCTGTATATCAGCATTGACCCTTTCCATGATGTTTCTAATATCACTACTAGCATTTAAATCATGTTTTAAGATATTAATTTTATCTTTTAGATCAAATTCCATTTTCTTGTACTCCTCAACTGTCTTTTCAGTTTGAGTGAGAGCAATTTGGTAATTAGACAACTTGCATCTCTCAGTACTCACATCACTTAACAATCTTAAACCCTCTTTGTTAAGTTTCTCAGTATTTAACCTACAACCCTTACTACAAAAAGCATCATCGATACCTCACTATCTGATGAAGAGGAGGAGCGTGCCATGAGAGCATATTGAACATGCTCTTCTTCTTCTATCTCAACAACCAAAGTTTATCCTCTTCCCCATCCTTAGCCAAATAGCTCAAATCCCATCCAGTACCATCAATTTCTTGCACTACAACCATGGCCTTAGGATCTTGAGCCTTAACAATTTGGCTTGAGGGTTTGCCAACATCAGAGCTTCTTGGAGATCTACATTCCCTCATGAAATGCCCCATACGATTAAAATTGTAGCACTCAACCTTGGATTTGTCAAATCCAGCAGTGTCCTTTGCATTAAAGGTCATCTTCTTCTTAAACCTCCTATTCCACTTGTTTGCTCTTATACTTGCAAGAGCCATGTTCCACTTAATATCCATCTCTTCCAAGTGCTCATCACTTATTTGCTCAAGGTCCTCATATGTAATCACTGAACCATTGAGCAAAGAAGCAATGTAAGCACACACAGTAACCAGATCCAAACCAGCAGGCTTAACTCTTAGTGAGTCACTTTTGTATGTGTTAGCGTCTAAATGTGAGGCGTTAACAGGATATGTTCCAGCGTTGACACATGTTGATCCAGTAACTGGGTGCATGTAAGAGTCCTTCTAATCAAATTGGCCTTCACTATGTGAGAAGAAGGCCATGTTGCTAATAGTAGACTTACTTCCATGCTCCAAAAGAGTTTCATCTTCCAACAGCCTCAGTTTGTTGTAGATATCATAAAAAGTAGAACTTTTGTGAGTGTTATTGGCAAGAATAGATCTTGCCTCAATCTTCCACGCATCACCAAGGCTTTTAAGAAAAGTGGCAATAATGTCAACATCACCAACTTGTGTCCCCATGAAGGACAACTTGCTTGTAATGTCAAGTAGTCTGCTTCTCACAATGTTAAGCTTCTCATTAGTTTAAGCCTTGAAAACAACATACTCATGCATGAGTTGCTTCTTCTTCTCTTCCTTAGTATCATCATTGCCACCATATGCAACTTCAAGAGCTGCCCAAAGGTCTTTTGCAGATTCATAACCTCTGTATTTATGCTGGTTCTCTTGTCCTAAAGAGAGTTTCAGAATGTTTAGGGTTTTCATATCAACCCTTCTCTTTGCTATGTCTTCAGCAGACACAGCTCTACCATCACCAGGTTTTTCTTTCTTATCTGCTTCTGGACATCCAGCAATAGCAGTTCTTGTAGCAATGGCATTAGCAATCTTTTCAGCTTTATTGAATGTGTTTCCATATTCAATAATCTCCTAGAGAGTGTAGTCATAGATTCCCAGATATTGCTCAAAGTTGAACTTCCATAGCTCAAAGTTGTTTGCATCAAGCATGGGAATCTTGATGCTAGGGTTTGAGGTGGAGGGGTTTGTTTCTGAATTGGACATGATGTTTTTAGGGTTTTGTGAAAATTTAGGGTTTTGGTGATTTTAGGGTTCTTGTGTTCTTTAAGATCAAAAGTTTCTCAACAAGCTCTGATACCACTTGTTGATCCCAAACTTCGATCGATTTAGCTTTATGTATACGAGATTAGATCAATTTATACACGTAGAGAAACCTTTGTATATGTATAAAGTAATCTAAGTGTTATGCGGAATTAACACTTAAACAAGAACACACAAAGATGTAAACAAGCTTCCACTTTGATTAATGATAACAAACTTGCTTACAATGAAAGTATTTTAACGTATGAAAAACTTATATTGAACAATAACCAAAAGGTCTTCTTTTATAGACATAAGAAGCCTTGTACAAGTGTCTACGTATCAACTATTCTAGGTAAAGATAATTATAGAAAATACAATGTTGAACTTATCTTTACTAGAAACAAACTAGAAACAATATACATGTAGACTAAATCTTTCCATCAGTGCTTGTCTTCAACCTATCAACGCATGACTTCTCCTTGTCAACGCTTGATCTGTCAGCGTTTGTTTTCTTCCTATCAACGCTTGTTTTACTCTTGTCAGCGCTCAAGTGAACTGGCTATATTTTATTCCCAACACAACATATTAAAGCTGCCTCAGAATGCATGAAAATATCTGGATTCATGCACGGCATCACACATCATGGATTGATTAAACGTCTACATGACAACATACCAAAAACAATGTATGAAGCGATGAGATAAACCGTAGCTTTCCTCAGAGGAGAGGTTGCAGTCGCTCATCAGTCCAGAAAGAAAGGGGACTTGCATGGAACATGAGGGAAACAGAAGGCCATATATCGGCAAAAGGTAGGATTCCCACAGTGGTACGAGACCATATAGGAGAAACGACAAATTCACATTACTTAAAACTCCTAGAGAAATCTTAGCTCTTGAAAGGGGAAAATTTAGACCACCACCCCCAATGAATACCTCAGCAGAAAAAAGAGACCCAAGAAAATTCTGTGAACACCACGGAGACACTGGGTACGATACCAACGAGTGCCATCACCTGAAAAGGCAGATTGATGAGCTAGCCAGAAGTGGCAAGTTGTCACAATGGACAAAGGAGGTGAAACATTACGGCGGGAATGATCAGCAAAAAAGGTCAAAAACCGAGACACCAGCAAGAGACTAAATGCCAGCGATACTCAAGGTATGCTCCTGGAAAAGGACCGTAAGAAGAAAAGTAGTAGAAAACTTCTTCCCAGGGCCAGAAATATCTTTCCCACCACTGGATGAAGCAGAAGCCGAAGAAAACCCCATAGTCATAGAAGCAGAAATCAGAGGGCACCATATCCATAGAATATACGTAGATGGAGGATCGGCTTTCGAAATTATGTATGAACACTGCTTTAGTGGCCTTCAACCCAAAATCTGAAAAATGATGACTCCTGCCACAACCTCCCTGGTAGGGTTTAAGGGAGAGGTTATATGGCCACTAGGACAAATACAGCTGCATGTACTCATAGGGGATGAAGAACATTACACGGAGACAAAAATGGACTTCATATCATAAATTCACACTCACCATACAATGTCATCCTTGGAAGGCCTGGCCTCCACCAACTGAAAGCAGTACCATCACAGCACATGGAATGATCAAGCTCCTCGTGGAAGGAGGAATACTCACACTCCACAGCGGAGTAACGATACCACTCGAATGTGCGGCAGTAAACGAACCACCTAAAGATCAACAAGCGCATCCAATGCAAGAAGAAAAAATAAAGATAGAAATGCACCCCCAGTACCCGGAGCAAACGGTAACGATAGAAGGAAAACTATCAGAGAAGGGGAAAGAGGACCTGTGTGATCTACTAAAAGATAACCTAGACGTATTTGCATGGGAACCTAAAGATATGGAAGGAGTCCCAAGGCATATAGCAGAACATAGCTTAAATATCAGAGAGGGATACCCACCAGTAAGAAAAAAAGAAGGGGGCAATCGCCGGAAGAAAGCAAAGCCATACTCGAAGAAGTAACAAAACTGGTAGAAGCTGGGATAATGCGAGAGGTTATACGCCATAGCTGGTTGGCGAACCCCGTAATGGTAAAAAATCATGACGAAAGTTGGCGAATGTGCGTAGACTTCACAGACCTCAACAAAGCATGTCCCCAAGATTGCTACCCACTTCCTGAGATCGATTGGAAAATAGAATCTTTATGCGGATATCCTCTCAGATGCTTCCTGGACGCCTACAAAGGATACCACCAAATACAAATGGCAGAGGAAGAACAAGATAAAACAATATGTATCACAAGCCAGGGCACCTTTTGTTACATAAAAATGCCATTCGGACTAAAGAAATCCAGAGCATCCTACCAACGCCTAGTAGACAAAGCCTTTGAGATGCAGGTGGGCCGCAACACAGAGGTCTATATAGGCGACCTAGTGCTAAAAAGTCACAAAAAAAAGAAATCCTCAAAGACATAGAAGAAACGTTCATAGCGTTGAGAGAAATAAACATGAAACTCAACCAAAGAAAAGCACATTCAGAGTCGAAGAATGAGACTTCTTAGGCCACATAATAACAACAAGAGGAATAAGAGCATGCCCAGAAAAACGGATATGGTAGTAAAACTACCTCCTCCACGAAGCCTCAAGTATGTCCAAAAACTAAACGGGAAGCTGGCAAGCGTGAGCAGGTTTATGTCAAAATCAGTAGAAAAATCATTGCCACTCTTCAAAACGCTTAAGGGATGCAAAAAAAAAGAGTGATTTCTATGGACAAAGGCTGTGGATAAAGCATTTAAGTAAATCAAAGAGCAAGTAGCAAAACTACCAATGCTCACATCTCCTATCCCAAAAGAAGAACTTACCTTATACCTATCCGCCTCTAAAAAAGCAATAAGTGTCATGTTGCTAGCAAGAAGAGAATCCAGACAAACGTCAGTCTACTTTGTAATCCGGGCATGCCGAGGACCATAAATCAACTACACAGCAGTAGAAAAGCTAGTACTAACCTTAGTCAACGCGACCGAACGACTAAAAAGGTTCTTCAAGGCACACACAGTAGCAGTAATCACGAACCAACAAATTAAACATATTCTATCAAGCCCGGAATCAGGAGGACAAATACAAAAATGGAATGTCGCCCTAAGTGCATACAATATCTACTACAGACCCAGGACGACCATCAAAGGGCAATTCCCAACGGACTTCTTATCAGAAAAACCAGATGAGGAAGAACCCAGGGAAGAAAGATATAGCCAACCAGTAGAAATGTGGACACTACACATAGACGGGTCATCATGCATCAGGGTTCAGGAGTAGGACTTATCCTCACAAGCCCAGAAGGGGTGGATTTCACATACGCTTTGAGATTCGAGTTCCATGCATCAAACAATGAAGTAGAATATGAAGCAATATTGGGCGGCCTAAGGATAGCAAAGTTAATGGGAGTCAGAAACTTACAAGCAAATATAGACTCAAAGTTGGTAGCAAACCAAATCAATGGTTTCTACACAACCAAAGGGAAAAACATGAAACAATACCTACAGAAAATAAGAGCAATGGCCGAGGATTTCCAAAATCTCTTAGTACAACATGTACCAAGAGCCAAATATAAAAAAGCAGACACCCTCAGCAAAATTTCTTCAACAAGCTATCCGCACCTTTCCAAGCAAGTACTAATGGAAACGGTAACAAAAAGATCAACAGAGGAAAAGGAAATCCTGTCAGCAACCAAAAAAGAAAAAATAACTGGATGACCCCGATACACAACTTCTAATCCGCATGCACGATCCCATTAGATGGGGAAACTACAAGGGAAATAAAAATAAGTGCAAGACAGTACGCAATTATAGACGGAAACATATTCAAAACGTCCTTCCTCAAACCATGGCTACGATGCGTTGGCCCAACACAGGCAGAAAACATAACACAAGAAATTCATGAAGGAAAATGCAACAAACATTATGGAACCACGTCGGTAGTAGCAAAAATGATACGGACAGGACACTACTGGCCAACAATGCACAAAGACGCAAGAGAAGCCATAAGAGAATGCCAACAATGCCAAGAGCACAAACGAACCGGCAAATATCCGCAAACAGACCTCACCCAAGTAGTATCCCTGTTGCCGTTACACAAATGGAATATCGACATAACTGGCCCCATTGAAAGAGGGAAACGAAAAAGGCAAATTCCTAATTATCGCCATTGAACACTTCACAAATTGGATAGAAGTAAAACTAACATCGAGGATAACAAGAAACAGAATAAAAAACTTCGTGTCAGAGAACATCGTATGCAAATTTAGGCTACCCGGAGAAATCATATTGACGAAAGAAAAACACTTTAGCGACAACCAATTTAAGGATTGGTGCCACATGTTAAGCATAAAGCAAAGCTTCGTCCCCACTGGAAGCCCCCAAGAGATTGATATGAAAAAGACTACCTTAGTAAAACCAATCAAAACGAAGCTGGAAGGAAATAAGGACTGGTTGGCAGAAGTCCCGTATACCCTATGGTTACACAGAACAACACTAAATGAGGCGAATGGAGAAACACCATTCTCTTTAGCATATGGAACAAAAGTTGCCATACCAGAGGATGCGGATAGACTTCCCAACCAAAAAACCACGGTCGGCAACTAAACGACACATGAAACAAGCGTCAGTTTACAAGAAAAAAACAAGCGCTACTAGAAAAAGCGAAAAACAAAAACCAAGTAGTAAAATACTAAAACCTGAGAACCAACGGCAGAATATTCAGACCCGGAGACTTCATCTATATAAATAACAACAACGGGGACAACCCCAGAGGAAGAAGTAAACCAGCAGAAAACTGGGACGGGCCATACGAAGTAACAGAAGCCTTGGGAGATGGAACGTACAAGCTCAAAGCTAAAAAATGCAACGCATTGGATGGAACACACAACATCCAGGACCTAAAGATGTGCTACATCTAACCATCACTTTTCTAAAAGTATAAGTAAGTGTAAGACCTCGAATATAAGCCACAGACGATTACCGACTGCCTGGTAGAGGTAACCTTTGTTCCTATTATCATGTACTTAATTTTCATGCACTTTAAAAACTAATGAAATGTGGAGACTAGCTGCCTGTACACACGTTTTCTTTCCTTTTACGGTCTTAGTTACTTGTTAAACTCATAAAATAGTAAGCCACGCACACATAACATTATCTCCGTGATAATGAACAAAAATCACATTGAGTATTCCAAGCGAAAAAACACATAACAAGTGTTTTAGAGGCATTTAAAAGCCCAATACAAGGAACTTTCCCCACATAAAGCCTATCACTGAAAAACGTAAAATGATGGATATCACAAAAAACCGCACCCACCAAGTAGTGCGCAAAATAAAAGACAATAAGAAGTCTATCAATAAAGGCCACATCCATCGAGCAGTCTGCAAGACAAACCAAGAAGTGCGTAAAAAAGAAATAGAAGCTCAAAATAAAACAAGGGCAAGTGCACATCCCACATTATTAGGAATTATAAGTTTTCGTAACAGACACATTACAAGATGACCAATAAAATAACCTAGGACTCCTCAATAGTAGTACTGACGGTCTCCGAACCAGCATTTCTAAAACCCCCGAGTACGGAAGAACCAGTGTCAGCACAAACAGCTTCCAAATCCTGACTAGAGGGGGTAGCAGGCTCTAATGCATCAAGAGAAGCATCACAATCAAGACTAGATTCAAGATTATAATTCGAGATATTCAAGGGAGAAGTAGTGGCCACAGGAGCATCAACCATTGAGATATCATCCCTACCAAAGCCGCTATCTGCACCAAAACGAAAAGGCAAAAAATCAATCATAGGAACCTCCGCGGTACCATTATGAGAGGCCTTGGAAACATAATCTCGAAGATTGGAACAAACTTCCTCCAAGAGAATAGCAACAGGAACTTCTTGACCAATAGTAGCACTAACGAAAACAAGAATGGTCAACTGAAAAGCAGAGGAAGAAGAACACCACCACCTTGAGCCTGGCTCTCAAAATGAATATAGGACATCAATACATTGACACCATCATCCTTCTGAGACTCCAACATGTCAAGAAAAGGTAACTCCACAAAAGCGAAGGCCTGCACAACAGCTTCAAACTTCGCTTTAGCCTTGGCGTCAGAAGCCTCAGTGTGAGATAAAGTCCTCCCCTCCTTCCCATGCTTAATCCCAGCTTCTAAACCCTCCTGCATACCGCAGTTCTAAGCACAAGTCATGTCAAGACCAAAAGACTCCCTATAAGAACGAGACTTACGACACATATCAATAGCCAAATGAAGGCCACAACCTACAACCCATAGTTATGTTGCAGCAGTAGTAAGAGAACGGGGTAAAAGATCCTCATCAAGGAAAGAAAGAAGAGCACCAAGCTTAGAGGCAATTGACTCTTTAGCTGACTATTGATCAGCCAAACTACTACCCAAATTCTCCAACTCCAACACCCAAGTCTTTAAACCTTCAAGAGACTCAGAAAGCTACTTAACCCGATCCTGTAAATATTCATTCTCAACCACTTTGGCCTATAGATCTGAGGACAAAGTAAGATTCACACTCTATAGAGAGCCAACCTGGGCACGAAGCCCCGAAACCAAAGCACTGTCTTCCTCAAACTTGGCTACTTTAGCCTTCAAAGATTGGATCTCATCATCCTTCTCTAACAAAGATCGAGAAGACTCGGCATGCCCCATACGCAATCTATGAATCTCTTCTAGATTCTTCTTAAAACGAGTCCTCACCTATGAACCCATACCCACATGGTGGGCGAACCCGTCATTAAAGTCAGCAATTAGCTGATCCAGTTCCAAACCTTGTAGTTGGCTAAGAAAGCTCGGCAGAGTAACACAATCAACAAGACTTCGACAAACATCAGGATCAACAAGAACATAGCCATTACTAACACACCAACAAGGAACATAAACATTAGCTAAACGTTCCATAGAAAACTATCATTAAGAGAAACTACAATCTTCAGCAACAACTCGAGCTCCAAGACGATCAACGTTGGAGCCAGAACTCGGGATAGCATGCATCAAAGAAACAACTGAAGCAGATGTAACCAGAACAGGAATAGTGGGCATGCTTGAAGAAGGCAAGGAAACAATAACAGAATATGCAACTAGAGCAGTAGATACAAACAACCTGGGAGAAACAACACTAAAGTTACTAAAATCCGCACCTTTAGACAACTCACCAAAAAATTCAGGAGAAACAACAAACCTCAAAGCAGGATTTCGGGTACGAACTAAAGGAGACCTAGAATCTTCATTCTCAAAATCATCAAAAATAGGAGACAAAGAACCTGTTGAAAAAGATCTGTGATAAATAGAACTACTTAGCCCCGGAGGAAGCAATGAAGCAGTATCTTCCATAGACTTACCCATAGTAGAAGGCCCAGAGGACGCCCCATCATCCTTCCTCGACATCTTATGCGGATGGGAAGCCGTAACAGGACTGGAAGGCCTCCTCCTCCTCACGGAGCCATTACCTCTTAAGGAAGACCCAACACCAAATCTACTCACAACCACAGTAGAAACATGAGGGGCAGATGCAGAAGTAACAGCCTCAGACCTACCAACATCAGGAACAACAAGCAGTTGCACTACTCGCGACAAGGTCAATAAAAACTACCAAATGTTCTGTCCGACCAGCGGTCTCCTCAAGAAGAGGAAGTTGATCCGGACGAAGAGGCTGCTCAGTAAGCCTCACCTTGCTAGGATCGACACAAGAAATATACTCGAAAAAAGATATCTCTGCAAAGAAAGAAAGAAAAGAATCAGCAAAACACAAAGACAAAAGCAAAAGTAAAATTGAAAGGCAAAAAAGAAGCCCACCCTCTCTGAAAGCACTGATAAAAGTCGGATACATATCCCTCCCAAAGGGGTACCGATGACTAATGCCAAAGGAAAAAAGGAACACCTCTGGGTACTTCTGGAAAAGGGTTGGATGGTTCATAAGATAATTAATTTGATGAGGATTATACTCATGGGCTTTAGAAGCAGGATCCCTAGGCAATCTTGTCACAGACCATGAAACAAGAACCTTAAAAGTAGAAGAGTATATGAATAGAAAATGGTTCATCCAGTTCTTCACAGAATCAAGTTCTTTTGTGTAGCAAATAGGACTGGAAGGGAACGGTTACTAAAAGACATCCCTCCATTGCTAAAACCATTAACATAGAATACACGGAATAAGCCGATGGTATGCACAATACCACCAGACCGACAACATACCTCAAAATGAAAAATGTTGATGGCAGCTATAACATGAAGTTGAGAAGGATATATACCGAAGTAACCGAGAACATCAACAAAAAAGGTAGTGAAAGGAAGACGATAAGAAGCCCAGTCAAAGAAACTAGTGTAAAACCCAATCTTACCAGGAGGGGCATCACGAATACTACTATTTGATTGACCAGAGTATGAACACATGAAGGAATGAAATACTCTCTACAGAAGGTGTCTAACATATATTGGGTAAGCACAGATCTACATGAGACTATAGAAACCATCTCAAGAAAACAAAATAACAGAGAGTAAAATAAATCAAAACCTGGAAACGAAGGAGGAAAAGTTTGGGAGACGGTAACAACAGAATAGTTAAGGAGTGAAAAGAAGAATAGGGAAAAAGGGTGAAACCCCTATTTATACAGTCGATTTAAGAAAAAACAGCTAATTCACAGGATCATGACACGTGTAAAACACTAACACCATGAACAGTCAAAGATCAGCGTAGTGGGAAACGCAAGGACACAATGTATCTGACAAAAAGGTGCTCAGCAGTAAAACAGAAGGACAGAAGAACAGGCACGCCACGCGCCCCAACGAGCATAAACATAATAAAAGTCCAGCAGTCCATTCGTAGTCCGCAAGAACTACTGGACTAGGGGGACTTGACGGCGTATAGCATGGATACGCCCCATTAGGCCTAAACCCATACTCCAAACCTTGGTCCTAGACCCAAGTACAACAAACCCTACCAATGGTGTCATAAAACCTAGACGGGTCCGCTTCCAGCAAGCGGAGCCGCGCACAACGTCGGACGCACGCTCCTAGTGAAGCACATCCGAGAACCCTACGGACTAATTCCCAGAGAATCAATCCGTAGGTCACTATTAGACAACGAACATACAAATGGGCCTTTGGACCACAAAGGCCCACTCACCAGTACTATCCGAGAAAAGGGGAAAGGCCTAATACTTCCCTTCTATAAATAGTACCCACTTGCACTCCAAACGAGGTACCATTTTCTCACTCATCTTTACGCACACATATATCTCGGATGATATGAATACTTACTCTCATGCCAGAGTCTAATCATGGGGTCCGTCCCCACAGTAAGGACTAATGGTATTACTCTACGTGTGTAAGAAATCGTCAACTACATTCTCTTGATAGTACAAGATCCTTTCATAACACAAGGCATCTAAGTACCTCCCGACAAGTACTTAAATCTACTTTAGACCCCGACCGATCACTGTACTAACACCTATTTTTCAGCAGTATTTTTATCCGAGAGGGAGTTTAAAAATCTCATAATATATAGTTCCAAATTTACATGAAACATTATTTTCTCCATTACATCACTAGTATATCAAAAATTTCACAAACACATACAATTTTTAAGGGGAAGAATAGTGATTAAGACGTTATCAAAATGTTTTATTTTGGATAAGATCTTTGATATAATTGATTTCTCGTCATAATATGTGCATATACCTTTCATTTTATGATGCACATAGGTAGGGAAAGCGTTCTTGGTGTTATAGAAATTTATCAAGGTGTAAACCTTGATTACATTAACACCTTGATTGCTTTTTTAATCATTTTTTCTGGTTACGATATCTATACCCTTCAACACATTTATTCACGACGGTATTGGTGTCAAAAGGTGGTTAGGTATTAGTCCTATAATCCAACCAGAACCAGAGGGATCTTCCTAGGGACACTCCATTAGATTATATAAGTCCTTAGCAAAGATGGAGTTGTTGAGTATACGAGAATAATGCCGACTATCGACCTAAGTTAGCAATGGAACAATCACAACAAGGTGCTAGTAATGATCTCATGGTAAGCATTGAAGGGGTTGAAGAATGAAAAGAAAATGTAAGGATAAAGGGTGTAAAGAAAGCAGCCCTCCATACAATTAAGCAGAAACCGGGTCAACACATCTACCATCAGAATCACTTAGATGATTTCTTGTATTGAAGACAAAGCATCATGGACCCAGTGATGCAATGCACAACCCTTCCTAGCCTACTCAAGCTTCTCTCAAAATAAGTTTGTTTTATTGTCACAGAGTTAAACTCATTTCTATCGACTTTCTCACTTAGAGATAGTAGATATTGAAAATGTGGCAGTCTGCTCCAGCATTTGATCACCAAATAAACGTGCACTATAGAGTCTAGAGCCATCGAGATTCATCATATATCTCATTAGAACACTTATTCCATATATCAATTGTTGTTCATCTTTAGAACACAAGCGATAATTTATAGAGTCCTACGCTTTATCCTTGTCATATTGCTAGAACATTCAGAGTGATACTCTCTAGTATTCACAGTGATGAATGGAAATCCTTTCAGTGTTAACATCAAACAACACTGCGGTAGGTCATATGTAAGATTCACTTTAAATTGAACATATGTTAACTGGAAAGCAACAGTGGTTTAATTCTTAATTAATTCAAACTCGTTCCAGGTCTCGACGCAATATCTTTATGATCTTGCCAGAACATTATGAATAATACTCTTTAGTATTTACAGTGACGAATGGAAATCCTTCTAGTGTCATCATCAAACAGCACTTCGGTAGGTAACTTGTGAGATTTTATACGAATCAAACTTGTGTCAACTGTAGAGCAACAATGGTTTGATTCTTAATTGATTCAAACTTGTTCCAGGAAATGAATTGACGACTTAATCAGCAGAATGGAACTGCATGATTCACTCTCTACTATAATTTATCTTTCGAGAAGTTTAAGTATTAAGAACGGCTACCACAGTCGGAAATCCTATCGAGGAAGTTCTTTGAACTTACCTAATCACAGGTACAGTATTCATACTATATAAAGGGAAACCGGAGGAATGCAAAAGGAGGCGTAATCTCAAGAGTCGTGATTCACGACCACATACTCAAGTATTTTAACACGATGCAAGCTTTTAACACGATGCAAAGTATGAGTATGTGGGTAAAGACACAAGATCACAAGATGGAAAAGTTTCAAGATCAAGTCAAGGCAAATATCACAGATCTAAGATCACAAGTCATGAAAGGAACTATGAAGGAACTCACAAGACAACGAGATTCAAAAGTCTACAACAACAAAGAAGTGAAGTCACATATTACATGACCACCCCTTAAGGGGAGATTGTTAGCCGTGTTTAAACTGATGGTCTTATAATATACCGTTGCAAAGCTCGTGGAAAATGCTATATAATGGTGTCGAGAGTTGATGTAGGTTTTTTATGTATCTTCTTTTAGGAAAAAGAAAACACAAATGGCAAATATTAGTGTCCACGTTAGGAAAACGTGAAAACCGAAAATGAGTTCGTTCTCGAAGGAAGGTGTGGTTGTAGAGCCAATTTAGAACCGATTTTGGATTAGTTCGTTTTTTGGTGAGAGAAAAAGAGTGAAAAATAAAGACGGATTACGCTAAAATTAAACTACGACTAAAACGCGTTTTTTGGCGAATTGAGACGAAAAAAATAAAAGTTATCTAAAAGGTTATTAAAAATTGCAATTAATTCCTAAAAAAATATAATTAAGATTGAAAAATCAATAAAACTTTTTGAAACCTTTTATATTAATTATTATTTAATTTTAAAATCTAATAAAAGACATAAAAATCAAATTAATTAAGACAAAATTTAATTAAAGATTTTTATGATTTGTAAACCAAAAACTATTTATTTAAACCTAAAAAGTATTTTTAAATTTTTTTAAAAACAATTTACCTATTTTTAAATTACTTTATAAAAACGTAAAATAGAAAAATGATTAAAAATAAATGAAACACGGGAAAAATCCCAACCTTTTAAGAAACATCCTAAATGTGATAAACTAACTAGGAAAAAAGGCGGGCTAAATAAGTTTAATAAGCGAAAAACAGGCTAATTGGCTCACGACTTATATTAAACAATGGAGTGAGAAACGTGCATAAGTAAAATTTAAACCATGCCTATATTAGATATAAGGCATGGTACACTGAATAACACGCTTAGTCCCCCTTCGAGGGGTCGCGTATTCGAAACCAGGCTTCACCTTTTTGGTCTTTTTTTCTTGGACATGATACAACCCTAATAAGCAATGGCTTATTGGAGAGGTAAAATATAAGCTAAATCAACAAGGATAGACACAGGTAAAACACTCTAAAAGTCCGCATATCAGCAATAAGCAAACATACCTAAGTACCCTATGTCCGATATCTGACATGCTAGTGAACTAGCTTTGTCAGATATCAGGCAACAAATGAAATTAAGAACTCAGAAAAATGCATATTAATAAGTGTGAAAACACTTATCCTTTTACCACTTATTTCTAATAATAACAAGACTAAAACGTGTATTTAATGTCGTAAAAGGCGGAATTATGCGTGGTTTGTGTTTTTATTGTGTTTTAGGACAAAAATATGAAAAAGGAAGAAAACACGGGCTTTCACGGGCTTTTATCGAAGAAAAAGTCTAAAGACGGAAGTTTAACGAAGTCGAAGAACCAAGTCTACTAAAAGAAGAAAATTAGAAGACGAGTTCAAGTTATCATTCGACTAATCCCGAGACAAAGTCGAGAAAGACGAGTTACTTAAAAGACGAGAAGACAAGAAGAAAAGAGGAAGAAACAAACACCTCTCACTTCCCCTATATATATTACACACATGTCATTAGAAAAAGAGTTAGTCTTTATTTTTCTTTAATTGTAGTAGGTAATTAGTGTGTTTTTATTTTTTCTCTCTAGCTTTTCTTTCAAGTTTTCTTAATCTTCATCTTAATCTTGTAACTTTGGATCTTAATCTTCAATTTAATCAAGCTTATTTCACATCTCTCATTCTACCTTTCTTAATCTTGTGGTGATTTAATTATTCATGTAGTTTTCTTAATCAAGTTGATTGTGTGATTGATTTGTTCATGTGATTGATCTTATGGTTTTGATGTGGTGGATGATTTAGCTTATTGTGTTCATTGCTTAATAGTTATTAGCTTATTTTTAATTAAATTGATTTAATAGATTAATATTTTTGATTAAAAGTTGATTTTAAATATTTAGATTATTTGTTGTTTTTATAGTTTTAAATTCGTGGCTTATTTAGTTTTTCTTAAAATAAATTTGGTGTTAGTTTTGGTTAATTGCTTATTTGGATTTGCTTATTTGGTTTTGCTTATTTTTGGTTTAAGCTGTTACTGTATCATCACTGTTCTTATATCTTCGGAAAAGGGTTTTCTTTTCAGAAGATTCACTAATTATTCCTAAGAAAGTGTGTGTTATCTGAATTAGTCACTTATCCGAAATACCAATTATTCCGAAAAACATTTACTCTGAAACTCATCTTTTATCCGAAATTTCTTGTTTATTCCGAAAATCTCCTTCAAGCCGAAATAGCTTTATCCGAAGATTGTAATTTTTCCGAAATACCAGCTTTTTCCGAATTTCTTTGTTTATCCGAATTTGTGTAATTTATCCGAAAATTGTCCTTATTCCAAAAAACTGCTTTATTCCGAAAATCCTCTTTTATCCAAAAAATTACTTCTTTTTCCAAAAATCTTCCCTTTTCCGAAAACGGTGGTTTATTCCGAAATCCTTCCTCATTCCGAAGAAGTTGTATTTTCCGAATTTAACTAGTATTCCAAAGATAACTCGTTTATCCGAAAAGAGATGATATTCCAAAAAAATATCATTTATTCTGAAAAAAGGGTGTTATTCCGAAAAAGGTATGATTATCCGAAGATAGTAGTTATTCCGAACTTGTTAATTTTTCCAGAGATTCAAAGATCAGTTTACACAGTTAATCAAGGTTAGATTTCTCAGTTATTTTTATATATTTAGCTTTTATGTTTACAAGTATATTAGACAACCAAAAGCTCCCCCTTTTAGTTACCAACACCAATAATTCCACCCTAAACCGTGATCAATTCGATTAGATTCCGAGAACGATTGAGTACACATATGCAAAATCATTTTATCAAATGGCGCCGCTGCCGACTCTTTTCGTAAATATTAACGGTTTTTAGTGAGAAAAATTGGATTTTGGGATCCGTTCTTTTGGGAATGTTATTTTCTAGCATAAAAAAAAATTCAAAAAAAAAATCCTAAAAAAATATAAAATTTTCAAAAAATCAAAAAATAAATAAATAAATTAAAAAGATAAAAAACCAAAAATATTTTATTTCATTTTAGTGTATGGGTACTCGATCTACGTCTTATTCTGAGCCCGAGACTCTTAGAAACTTAGATATGGCCGGTGTGCATAATAATAATAACAACCCACCTCACCCCAGTTTGAACAATAACAACCATGTCCCTCCACCCGACCTTCGAACGATGGAGGAGCTATGTCAACCAACCATGAACGGACGTGGAGGACCGATTGCGCTGATGCAAATCACGGCTCCCAAATTTTCGTTGAAACATCACATGATCCAACAAGTTCAGAACGCTTGTCCATTTCGCGGATTACCGGATGATGATGCCAACAAACACCTCGATAAATTCATAACTGTCACTCAAAGCATGAAATTTCCCGGTGTTTCCATGGATTTTCTTCACCTTCATCTTTTTCCACACACTTTATCCCACCATGCCATAAAATGGTTTGATCGTCTTCCCAAAAACTCAATTCATACATGGGACGAAA
This sequence comes from Glebionis coronaria, assembly GCA_025667525.1. Taxonomy (NCBI): domain Eukaryota; kingdom Viridiplantae; phylum Streptophyta; class Magnoliopsida; order Asterales; family Asteraceae; genus Glebionis; species Glebionis coronaria. Next base: position 356,416,986 of record CM046876.1, read on the forward strand.
TGACTCAAAAAATTTTGTCGCGCTACTTTCCACCATCCATGGTCACTAGTCTTCGCAATCAAATCAGTGTTTTCACTCAAGAACCCAATGAGTCGCTTTTTGATGCTTAGGAACGTTATAATGTCTTGATCGATCGTTGTCCGAACCATAATATGCTCCCCGTCACTTTGATTGATACTTTCTACAATGGTTTAACTTTTTGTGATCGTGATACGATTAATGCTGCCGCCGGTGGTACATTCATGAAGAGAAGACCTGAGGAGTGTAGAGAGCTTATAGAGAACATGACCACTCACCACAAAACTTGGATTCATCCGCATCTTCAAGAAATAACCCAAGGGCCAATGTTTATTCTACTTCATCAAACCCCGAGATAACCAAACTTACCCGCCAAATAGCCGAAATGAACAAAAATTTCTTAACCATGGCTACGAACCAATTTCAACAAGCTAAAGCTGTAGCAACTTCTTGTGAGATTTGGGGGTTCTCATTCATACACCGATTATCCTTCTACTCATGACAATCTGGAAAACGTGTATGCGGCTAACGGTACCTTTTCCACGGGAGGCTATCAAGCTCGTCCTCAAGGTGACCGCAATTTGCTAAGTTATCGTTCAAACAACTTCCTTTCACCACCCGGTTTTCCTCCTCAAAACCAAAACAACTTCAATCGCAACAATCAAAACCAAACTCGAGCTCCTAATCAATATCAAATTAAAAGAAACCTATATTCACCTCAAGGAAATAATCAAGTTTATCAACAAACCACTTATCAACCACCCGCTTACCAAGTTCCCCATCCCAACCAACCCACGACATACCATCAAGAGGTTGAAACGTACATGAGGACTAATGACGCGCTGGTGAAGAATCTTCAGAGTCAAATCATCAACTTGAAAGGTGACATGGCGAAACAACGGAATGATCTTTGAGCCGAGCTTAGGAACGACATGAGACACTCTTTAAGCAGACAAACGAATGACTTAAGGGATATGATGGCTACTTTCTTCCCAAGTAGTCAACCCTCTGCTTCGGGTTCTCTTCTAAGTAACACTGTTGCTAATCCAAGAGGGGAGATGAAAGCAATCACCACTTAAAGTGGAAAAGGTTATAAGGAACCCGAGATTCCTACACCTACACCGGTGATTGTGACATAGGAAAACGAGCACCCTTCACCAATCCCTCCACCTTCTATTTCTACCCCTCCACCACCCAAGGATGTGAGTGAGAATTCCATTCCAACGCCTTCCTCTCAACCCGACATACCTTATCCCTCAAGGTTGAGGAAAGAGAAGTTGAAGAACAAGGATGATATTAAAGTTTCAAACTTTCTTAAATTGTATAAACAATTGAATTTCAACATCTCCTTTGCCGAGGCTCTCGCTCACATGCCGAAATATGCTAAAATGTTTAAAGATCTTCTTAGTGATAAGGAAAAGCTTCTTGATATTTCTCAGACCCAACTTAATGAGAATTGCTCTACGGTTCTCTTAAGGAAATTACCAACCAAACTTGGTGATACGGGTCGCTTTCTCATTCCTTGTAACTTCCCCAGGGTAGAGAATTGTATGGCCCTAGACGATCTAGGTGCTAGTATTAACTTAATGCCATTAAGTGTTTGGAAACAATTATCTCTACCCGAGCTATTCCCCACACGAATGACATTTGAGTTAGCTAACCGTACGGTTGCTTATCCGGTGGGGATAGCCGAAGATGTCTTCGTCGGTGTCGACAAATTCACCTTTCCGACGGATTTTGTTGTCGTTGACTACGAGATGGATCCCCGTGTTCCATTAACAGTTGGACGTCCATTCTTGAGGACCGGTCGCACTCTTATTGATGTAGCCGCGGGCGAATTAATCATGAGATTTGGTGACGACAAAATCGTCTTCAACATGGGTAAACTTTCTAAGCAACCCTATGAACACGAGAGCGTTAATTTCATTGACGTACTTGATGAGGCTTGTGAAGAACATTTCAAAGATGCTTGTAAAAGTGTTTTTTCTTCTCTACCCATTGTTGAGACCGTTGCCTCTATTGCTCCCACACTGACTCCATTTGGAGAAAGTGACTTCCTTTTGAAAGAATTTGAAACAATTTTAGGGGATGTGGACTTAAAATATGACGATTCTCCCACCGATTAGGAAGAAGAAATTCGTACCATTGAGAAACTTCTCAATGAGAACCATATTTTCCACTTTCTCCTATGGAAATCAAAAACGATGATCCGAATTTGACTAAGCCTTCCATCGATAATCCTCCAGATTTAGAGCTTAAGGATTTACCGTCTCATCTCGAATACGTTTTCCTTGAAGACAATAAGAAGTTACCCGTGATCATTGCAAAGGACTTAAAAGAGGATGACAAATCTCGACTTCTCGATGTGCTAAAAAATCATAAGAAAACAATTGCTTAGAAAATTTCTAACATTCGCGAAATTGATCCTAACTTTTGTACTCATAAAATTCTCATGGAAGATGACTTTAAACCCACAATCCAAAGCCAAATAAGGGTTAATAAAAAAATTCACGACGTCATCAAGAAAGAAGTTATCAAACTTCTAGATGCCGGAATGATTTACCCTATTTTGGATTCGCCATGGGTTAGTCCCATCCATTGTATGCCTAAGAAAGGTGGAATAACCGTTGTTCCCAATGAAAACAATTAGTTGATTCCTACTTGACTTGTCACGGGTTGGCGAGTTTACATAGACTATTGCAAGCTCAATGATACCACTCGTAAGGATCATTTTCCTCTTCCTTTCATGGTACAAATGCTCGAGCGTTTAGCGGGTAATGACTACTATTGATTCTTAGACGGTTTCTCCGGGTATTTTCAAATTCCCATCGATCCAAAAGACCAAGAGAAAACCACATTCACTTGTCCTTATGGAACATTTTCTTACAAAAGAATGCCTTTCGGCTTATGCAATGCTCCCGGGACTTTCCAAAGGTATATGATGGCTATATTCCATGACATGGTTGAAGAAACTATAGAAGTCTTTATGGATGATTTCTCGGACTATGGTGATTCTTTCTCTACTTGCCTTGCCAATTTAGAACGTATGCTCAAACGGTGTGAAGACCCTCGTCTTATTCTTAATTGGGAAAAATGCCATTTAATGGTCAAAGAAGGCATTGTTCTTGGACATAAAATTTCCAAAGCAGGTGTTGAAGTTGACCGTGCTAAAGTCGATGTGATTGCTAAATTACCTCCACCTTCAACCGTGAAGGGTGTGAGAAGTTTTCTTGGTCATGCGGGATTCTATCGTCGATTCATTCAAGATTTTTCTAAAATCGCTCGCCCGATGACCCACCTCTTAGAAAAAGATACTCCTTTTATATTTTGTTGGAAATACGTTTTTACGTATTTAGGAAGATTTGGTCACTCCAACAATATATTAAGTAGTAGCTCGTAGTCTAGATATCTTTATTAAACAAACAAGGCCAAGCCTAGCCTACACATGTGTAGGCCGACCCAATATTGTAAGCCCAAGCCCATCACAAGGCTTGGGTATATAAACCCTCTCCTTAGATGGAGAGGGTGGTGATTTCATTTCAAATAACACATAATTCTTAAACTTTCTCTCTCTAGAAGTGTGAAATCATCTATCTTTTTCTCTCTCTCTAAAACATAAGCAAGATTTACATATTCTACAAATGGTATCAAGAGCCATGGGATGATTGTATTGTTTATGTGTTTGTGTTCTTGATTCATACGCCAATTTTGATCCATTTTACACGAACCAATTTTTTTTTTGTGTTTTTTATGGTTTTTTCTTGATACAAATCTTCTACATAATTGTGGTAGAGATTTGGTATAGTTACTTTGACTAAAAACACAAATATTTAGGTGTTTTGATCATTTTTTGGCTTAAAATCTCGAATTGGTTGAGTTTTCTCTGAGAAAAGTGGGATATATTGTAACACCCCCAAATATACACAATTTAATTACAGCGGAAGACTCGTTGGTGTTACGGGATAGCACATTACTCACATCATAGACAACGCTTAAAAATCACGTCGTTTAATAGTAAAGCATTTCTATTCATAAATATCAAATTTACATAGGTCTCAAGTCATAGTATTTCATATAAGTTTTACAAAGATTTTGAATGGAAATTATTATTTAAGTGCGGGCCATGAATTCTTGTCGTCTTCCCGAGAAGTACCTTCAAGTACCTACACAAAACATGTTAAAAGAAAAGGTCAGCGAAAACGCCGAGTGAATTCATAGAGTTTAATAAAACCATTAATATATCATCGGTATATAATTATTACCGAAAATAATTTTGTACAAATCTTTGTAATAGGCCATAAAATAGCCAAAGTTATTTTATACAAATCCTTATCAAAAATCATGATATAGGCGTTTGCCTTCAAAATCATTATATGAACCATTGTCGTAAAAACATCATAAAATAAGTTTTATAACGTTGTATAGAGTTAAATAAAAACCGTTATATGGATATGGTTATGTAAAACCAAAACACGAACATAGTATCAATAATAAGACCCCGTATTGCTAGTCAGGCAATTCATTTTAATTCAGTGCGTATAGCAGTATTTCGTTATTTGGATTATTATAAGCCGCATGACATTGTTACCTTACTACAACAAACCACGGGTAGCTAACCCGAAACTCAATTTGCCCATCTAAATTAGTGTGTCGTCACAAAAATCACGCTATTGAAATCTTCTCATACATAAATTCGCTTACCAATCAATGTGGCACGACGGGGATCAACCGTCAAGGCACAAACTGGGGTGATCGTCCCCAAATAGTACTATTATATGCATAAGAGTCTACCAAATCCCGGTAGTTCACAAATCATGCTAATGGTACTTTTAGTAACATAACCTAACTTTAATAATACATTTCATTTCATCTATCGGGTCATATAATCATACATCGGGTCATACAATCATTCGGGTCCAAATCAATAAACAAGCAATCGGGACAAATGGTGTCCTATTTTATCAAAACTAACATATTATCTCCCTCGCGGGTTTATAAAACATTTCATATAAACATTTAAAAGAGTGCGAGGCTATGAACTCACGTTAATGTGGGAAGGCGGGTTATCGGCAATTCGGATGTACGGTACGTGCTTCAATCACGGAAACCTAGACAAATAATACTTGTCTTAGACTCTTGTCCAATGACTTTATAAAAATAATAATTATGTATACATATGATGATTTTATATATGATGATGATGATCAAGTGGGTTTATACATTCTCGTTTACTCATTTTAGTGTTATGTATTGGTAACTTTTATACTAGTTTACTAGTTTTACTTATTTACATGTTTTAGGCCCAATAAGCCTATTATAAGCCTAATACCTTATATTAGTCCATTTTACACTTTTATTATCAGTATTATACTTTACATGTTGGGCCCAAGTGGGTTAAGCCCAATAAGTAAGTTTATAAGTGTTTTACCAAACTAGTCGGGTTAACAGTCCAATAAGGCTACTTTGGCCCGTTAATATCTATATGTTGTAAAGCTCGGGTTTTATCGGTTTTTACTTGTTATATAAGTTTATACATCAGTATGTTAGTTTGTAAAAATTTACATTAGACGGTTCCGACCGTCTAAGTTTTATTTGACCAAAAACGTTAATCTATCGGTTTTAGCCGAAAAGACGTAAAACTTAAGTATATAGTTTTATAACTTGGAAAAACATTTATATTTGTAATTTATATATAATGTCCCATTTTAATATCAATATATATATATCTCTTTATTTATGATTATTATCAACTAGTGGGTTTATATATGTATATTTTATATAAATTTTTGAGTGCTTATATGATATACTATTTATTTACAAAATCAGTCCTAAATTTTAAGTCCACTAAAATGTCCATATCTAGAATTCTATAATGAGATAGGACCTCAAATTTTTGTGACATAAACTACATGATATTTTCTTCATTTTATTACTTTATAGATACTGATGAATCAACCTCTAAATATTTTAATAAATTCGTCCAAAACAGTGTAGGCAGATTTGCACTCTAATCTTGTTTTGATCATATCTCACTCATTTTGATGATTCCATTGCATGACCAACTCTCACATATGTATAACACCTAATACTTATTTCAAATGGATTCCACTATTCCATTTTATCAGTTTATCATTTGGTTAATTACTGTTTTTATACAGACATCATTTTAAACAATATTTTAACCTTATTTATCAACACTTGATCCCAACACAATATTTTTATCATCATATATTCATCATATACATATACAATAGGAAGAAAATACAAGATTACATAATCAAAATAATAAGAGGATAGAAAGGACAATCTCTATACCACCAAGATTGAGTAGTTTATGATCAAGGCTTGGATTTTGATGGAAAAACTTGTGATAGATCAACACTAACTTTGAAGACCACTAATATTTGTAAACTTCTTGTAGAAATAATCCCTTGGACATTACTAAATCACCTCCTTGGATGTTAGAATCACCTCCAATCTTCAAGGCTTCAAAGGAGTATCATCATGTGTATGAATAACACATGATTTTATGGCTAGATTTAACCAAAAAGGGGTGTTTCTTCTTGATTTGGGACGAAAGTATAGAGAGAGAGAGATGAGAGATTTTAGTGGTTTTGCATGTTAGGTTTTGTGGAAATGGTTTTAGGAAAATGGTATATGGAAGTATATACAAGTGTCTTATGCTTCCTAGTGAAGCTTTGACACATTTGGGGTGAGGTGGAGCATTTGTAGCCGTCCCATATTAGTGGGGTGGGGCAAAACTTGTTTTGTCTCATCCCACTGACTTACGGGTACTTCTCGATTCTAGTTTCCTCGATTTGCGTGCCCTCGGGTCGTTTTACGAAAAACGTTTTTATAAATTATGAATCAACGACACAAAACGAATCTAATAAATATTGTGTCATCAAAAACAGAGTTCAAAAACATAAATACGTAATCCGAAGGTTTCCGGTTTAGTCATAAAGGACGTTAAATTATTCACTTAAGTCCTAATCTCTTCTCGTAAATTAGTGAGTTTATGAACCAACATAAATTTCAAATCCCAAAATAATATTCACGGATAAATTTATTTCTTGAAATGTCGGACTGTCACCAAAAATGGTGTATGTAAACGTAAGCACGTAACGTAAAATCCTCTGGTTTAGACGTAGTCGATGGTACTTCAAGATGTAAACCCAAATTTCTTCCCAAAATAAGTGAGTTCATAATATAACTTTAAAATAATGTTTTTAAATAACACTTGAGAATAAAATATCAACCATAAATTGACGGATTGTGACAGCATTTACCCCTAAATAGGATCTTTGTCCTCAAAGATCAATTTATCTTACTACTCGCTTCATAAAGAGTTAGAGCCATGTGGGTATTTCCTCCACATTCGGTCTTTTCTCACAAGTGTAATCCATTACAATACGCGAGTTTCATCAAACATAACTACGGGAATAAGATCAGGCTTAATGTCGACTTACTTTCTCTATCCATGATGTTCACGGGTTTTTGATGAATGCAACTTTTTGCTGATCTAAACTTTACTAAGAAACAATCAGATTCTCACTTGATAGGCATTTTATCAAGTTCGATATACGAAACATAATTCACGCATCCCTTGAAGTCCTAGGGTAGATCCAGCTTATATGCCTTTCAAACCAACTTTTACATTATCTCAATGGTCCCATACAACGGGGACTTATTTCCCATAATCTTTCAGATCATCAATTCACTTTTCCATGGTGAAATTTTTTGGCATAACTTCGCTACCCATCCTGCACTTCAAGGTCTACACTTCATATTCACATAATCTACTGCCCACTACCGGCAGTCAATAATCAGATCCCAATTTCAACAATCATTTCAAGTTTCACGGGTCAGGTATTTTGTAAGGTTAGGTTTGTCATCATAGGCAACCTTAAACCTAAAACACATGTCTAACTCACAATGGGTGTATGTCAGGTATCTTCATCCCAGCTCCTGCTTATAGATGCTCTAATATATATCCTCACAAGATTCGATCTCAATCCTAATACTATAATTATCAATGATAATCTCTCCAAAGGAAAACAATTATACGTTTTATTACCAAAGGTCAATCATTCAAGCATAAAATAGCACTTCTAGTATTTTGTATCGTTACTTTACCTCGTCCCTTCGATTAGGGTGGTAAACAGTACTCTCATCAAGGTTCGTTCCCAATGACTTCTGAGCAAATCACTAGAAATTCGATGCGAAGCGAGGATCTTGATAGAGATGATCGATACATGCACACTATGTTTACGCAACTCTTTTAAATACAAAGAGTAAATTTCTTCATCGAGAATCTATCATTAACAGGAATGATATTAGCAGATTTGGTCAGTCTGTCGACGATGACCCAAATCGAATCAAATTCAGATGATGACCTTTGCAATAGTTAGACGTTTACTAATGTATGAGGCGATATCTGCCTTCATAATTTGCCATTAGTACAACTTCTTCAGACAAAGATACATTTAATCAGAAATGACAGGAATAGAATACTTATACTTACGAGATTCCAACATGACTACATCTCACAAACCTCCATATTTAGGCAACCACAAGTGGCCTTTTATACATTTAACGCTATCGGCTTCTCAATTCTAATGGTTCACATTAGCCGCGAACCCCTTTTATTATCTATATTATCCTTTTTACAACCATCGGCTATATTTCAAACTACTCGGCAATTTATTTTGCACAGTTATTATTATGAAATACATCCTAATTGGTTCTTTATCCTTTCTATATAATGTGTCATTATCTACATTCACTTTTCCTGATGAAATAATTATCAGGACCGTATTTATTCAAAAATTCTTTCTTCATATTTTCTAAGTTTTAGTCTCGTCTCAACTTATTATTTTATTCAGTTTTGCTCAATCCGACGTTTAAAGCGTCAATAAATATTTCAAGTAATTAAATAATAAATATTCAATTTTTATGAAACGTAAACGTAAAAAGTTTTAAATTTTCTCAGTTCGACCAATTTTATAAAAATGTTCAAAATAAATTTGAATTCAATTAACAAGATTTTTGTTGATTTATCGAAAATAATTAAAATAATTAATAAGATCTGTAAATGTTCAAAAAGTCTTTGTTTATACTTTGGTCAAAATTTTCTTAGTTGGAAAGCAAAAATTATCGTTTTAAAGTTCAAGTCATGGTTTAAAAGGTTTCCTCAATCCCTCTTAGGTAGTCTTGAGGTATACACAAACATTTACCCCTAAACAGGAGTTTAGTTAAATGTTCTGAATTTAAGGGAATAATCCCTCAAATGTTCTTTTGATAAAACATTTGTCAAAACATATCTGCACTTTCTTTTTGGTAAAACCCAAAGTCTTAAATGACTTCTAATTTTTGAAGAGTCAATATATATATATATATATATATATATATATATATATATATATATATATATATATATATATATATATATATATATATATATATATATATATATATATATATATATATATATATATATATATATATATATATATATATATATATATATATATATATATATATATATATATATATATATATATATATATATATATATTACCATCATTAATCAAACGGTCATTTTATGTAAAGGATCAATCCTTAAATCACATGTTAAATATACAAGGTACAGGTTTTCATTGTTCTGCCAATTCAGGGCAATCTATAAATAATTATTAACTCCTTATTCTAAGAAACAAATAAATGGTCCTTAATGATCACGAGCATGAATTTATCAAATTACAGACTACACACGTGATTCACCAATTTTATGGATGCTACATGTGCATTGGTCAATCCAAACGACATAACATGAATCTCATAATGGTCATTACAAGTTCTGGATGTAGTGATTGGAATAGATAATCTTTTTCGCAGATGCGAAGTTGAGGATAACCATGCCGTGGATCAAATTTTTGAATATACTCTAGAACCTTGTAAATGATCGAACAAATCTATCATCTTGGGTAGTGGATGTCGATTTCGATCGTCAATTTACTTAGTTCGCGGTAATCAACAAATATAAGGTATGATAACATCATAGCTCTTCATGAGGACGAGCTTGGTAGAATAAAATCTTTCTCCGACAACTCTCTCAGTTGTACGATAATTCCTTTAATTCAGATGGTGTTGACGTACATTGCACCTGCCATAGGTACAGCACCGGGAATATAATCAATACCAAATTTAACTTGCCTTAATGGCGAAAGTCTAGGTAATTCACCAACAAATACTTCCTAAGGTTTCAGATAGCAAGAACATCTTTTAATAAATTTACTTTAAGTTCTTTCTAGATTACAAGGTCTATGACTAGTTCACAACCATTCATGGTATAATTTCAAGTCTAAATACAGGATATGGTCATCCATCAAGAATTATTTATATCAATTTTGAAAATCAACATCTTATCTTTTAGGGGAATTCTACTCGAGTTCCCATCAATTAAGACAATGTCGTCATGTCATAATTTATCAATCCATTCTACTGGCATTATCAACTTTTCAGTTTTATTGCCGTCGATAAGATGTGAACTTCTCAAAAGACTAATAATAACTCATAATCCTTCACAATTCAAGAATATCTGGAGACATAACTAACCTTAAAAGAGTAAGGTCAACGCATAATCTACACGAGAGAATTTCAAATTAGATACAGACGAAAACATTAACGAATATGAGTCTATCCCATGTTTTCATGAATTGAGTACGCATTCGAAAGCTCCTCGGATCGTTACCCATATCACTCAAATGAAATCTAATCAAAAGAAATGATAGGAACGTCGATACATCCAATCGGGTATCAACACTCGGTAATCAGATACTTTTTCCAAAGAATCTTATCACGGGAGAATTAGACAAGAAAGAGTTGTCAATTGTCAAATAAGGCAATTTACACAAATGATTAAATTCGATTCAGGAGAATAGATAGTACGGGCACATATGTAGGTATCCCTAATAATATGTCCCTATTTTGCACTTCTTGCAGATCTCATAAAAATTAAATTTTCCACAATTACAAAGAAAATGTAATGTTTATTAACAAATTTTAATGTGACTACTAATCAGTCTTGCATGGTCCCTTCCAAATTATATGTAGGCGTGCAACTATATACAATTTCAAGATTAACGATGCAATACTCAGTTCGTCAAAATTTTATCATCATGTTTCTAATAAAAACATTTTCATACTAAATTCTTAAATAAGAATCAAAAATAAATTTACAAAGATGTTCTTTGTTATGGAAACAATTAAGTTTTCCAAAATGTTTCATAAACAACTTCATTTCGATAATGATTACTTATACATCTCACTTTGAATAATCCTTATAGTGATGAAAATTCAATTTTTCTCAAGGGATACTGTTTTATCTTATAAAACAATGAGTGATCTTTAAAAGAGTGATGAAACGTTGTTCACCAGGAACTAACTACAATATAATAGGAAATGAGCTTAGCCAATTAATCATGAGGTTCATGACCTCGATGGTGCTTAAAAAGAATAATCCACAACGTAACTCAATTCGAGATGAGTACTTGTTCAATGGTTGCATCACTAATGCGAGCATTAGGATGAAGCGATAAAAGATAGACAACATCGATACATGTAGAATTTAGCAATCAAAGGTAGTCTCTTCATTAATCACAAACAAGTCAAAATTGTACCGTAACACATTACGTGTCACTATGTCATACAATTCCAAGAACTCGTCCTACCAACCGATGTCTCAGTTAAGTTAGGGATTATTTTTAAAAGATACCACAATGAATACTAATCTACAAGAGTCATTAGGTGTCCCACCTGTCCCGAAAGATCCATCGGTCTCAATTTAGAAGAAGATTTCTTCAATTTATTTATTGGACACTGGGCATCCTCGTCATTGGACAATGGCCTAGGAACAACCCTTAACATGAACCAACAATCATTTAAAACCATATAATTCAATCACAGAACTTAACAACTTCCTCTTATTAGTCTCATATTCCATAAAAGTTAAATTTTACTTTATTCAAGTTTCAATCAACTTATACTTAATGCAATATCCTACCTCATTCTCCAATACTTTCAACCTTATTCTTAGACCTTAAAAGGGCAATAAAATCTCAATATGAACAACACTTAATTTCCAATCCTATAGCTCCTTCATCAATAGTTATCAAATGAGTCACTAGTATGAAATGACTCACACATTCAATTAGACTTCTCAAAAAGGTACTAGTGGCATGAGGCTTTTGGGTAATGGTTCCAATGACAGCCTCAAGTGCAACATTCACCCTTTCGATTTCAAATTTAAGAATTGGGTGACAATGAACCAGATGACACCTTTCCAGGTGGTAACGTTTTGTCAAACTCCACTCAATAAGGAAAGATCGTCATGACATCGATATCAGTTTTAATCTCGCCAATTCTTCTTCAATATCACAATCAACTAATATCTACATTTCTACGAATATCAACCATTTTGTTGGGATTATAAATATCCACAACTTGGTTTAGATCTGGAATATCTAGAATTCCTACAGAAATAGCTCAGATTAATTTGCTAGGGGATTTAGGGTTCCTTGTGACAATCTAGGTCGTATAAATACCTCGTATAAATATATAAATAATCATCAAACAATCATGTAATCAAATTACATCATATGTATATATATAATCCAAGTTATATATATATATATATATATATATATATATATATATATATATATATATATATATATATATATATATATATATATATATATATATATATATATATATATATATATATATATATATATATATATATATAAATAACACTTCTCAGTCTGGCCTTGTCAGTAACTCGAGAATTCTTCGGCACCGTTATAGTCAAAATAATTTTAGACATTTTGAAAAAAAAATGTTTATAGTTAAAAGATTTTGAAATATTTTATTCAAAACCTTGGTTTTAAAAATCTTTCGTTCTCTATAACGAGAGCTCTGGTACCAAACTGTAACACCCCCAAATATACACAATTTAATTACAGCGGAAGACTCGTTGGTGTTACGGTATAGCACATTACTCACATCATAGACAACGCTTAAAAATCGCGTAGTTTAATAGTAAAGCATTTCCATTCATAAATATCAAATTTACATAGGTCCCATGTCATAGTATTTCATACAAGTTTTACAAAGAATTTGAATGGAAATTATTATTTAAGTGCGGGCCATGAATTCTTGTCGTCTTCCCGAGAATTACCTTCAAGTACCTGAGACAAAACATGTTAAAAGAAAAGGTCAGCGAAAACGCCGAGTGAATTCATAGAGTTTAATAAAACCATTAATATATCATCTGTATATAATTATTACCGAAAATCATTTTGTACAAATCTTTGTAATAGGCCATAAAATAGTCAAAGTCATTTTATACAAATCCTTATCAAAAATCATGATATAGGCGTTTGCCTTCAAAATCACTATACGAACCATTGTCGTAAAAACATCATACAATACGTTTTATAACGTTTTATAGAGTTAAATAAAAACCGTTATATGAATATGGTTATGTAAAACCAAAACACGAACATAGTATCAATAATAAGACCCCGTGTTGCTAGTTAGGCAATTCATTGTAATTCAGTACGTATAGCAGTATTTCGTTATTTGGATTATTATAAGCCGTATGACATTGTTACCTTACTACAACTAACCACGGTTAGCTAACCCGAAACTCAATTTTCCCATCTAAATTAGCGTGTCGTCACAAAAATCACGCTATGGAAATCTTCTCATACATAATTTCGCTTACCAATGAATGTGACACGACGGGGATCAACCGTTAAGGCACGAACTGGGGTGATCGTCCCCAAATAGTACTATTATATGCATAAGAGTCTACCAAATCCCGGTAGTTCACAATTCTTGCTAATGGGACTTTTAGTGACATAACCTAACTTTAATAATCCATTTCATTTCATCTATCGGGTCATATAATCATACATCGGGTCATACAATCATTCGGGTGCAAATTAATAAACAAGCAATCGGGACAAATGGTGTCCTATTTTATCAAAACTAACAAGTTATCTCCCTCGTGGGTTTATAAAACATTTCATAAAAACATTTAAAAGAGTTCGAGGCTATGAACTCACGTTTATGTGGGAAGGCGGGTTATCGGCAATTCGGATGTAGGGTACGTGCTTTAATCACCGAAACCTAGACAAATAATACTTTTCTTAGACTCTTGTCCAATGACTTTATAAAAATAACAATTATGTATACATATGATGATTTTAAATATATGATGATGATCAAGTGGGTTTATACATTCTCATTTACTCATTTTATTGTTATGTATTGGTAACTTTTATACTAGTTTACTAGTTTTACTTATTTACATGTTTTAGGTCCAATAAGCCTATTATAAGCCCAATACCTTATATTAGTCCATTTTACACTTTTATTATCAGTATTATACTTTACATGTTGGGCCCAAGTGAGTTAAGCCCAATAAGTAAGTTTATAAGTGTTTTACCAAACTAGTCGGGTTAATAGTCCAATAAGGCTACTTTGGCCCGTTAATGTCTATATGTTGTAAAGCTCGGGTTTTATCGGTTTTTATTTGTTATATAAGTTTATACATCAGTATGTGAGTTTGTAAAAGTTTACATTAGACGGGTCCGACCGTCTAAGTTTTATTTGACCAAAAACGTTAATCTTTCGGTTTTAGCCGAAAAGACGTAAAACTTAAGTATATAGTTTTATAACTTGGAAAAACATATATATTTGTAATTTATATAACATGTCCCATTTTAATATCAATATATATATCTCTTTATTTATGATTATTATCAACTAGTGAGTTTTATATATGTATATTTTATATAAATTTTTGAGTGCTTATATTATATACAATTTATTTACAAAATCAGTCCTAAATTTTAAGTCCACTAAAATGTCCATATCTAGAGTTCTATAATGAGATAGGACCTCAAATTTTTGTGACATAAACTAAATGATATTTGCTTCATTTTATTCTATTATAGCTACTGATGAATCGACCTCTAAATAGTTTAATAAATTCGTCCAAAACAGTGTAGGCAGATTTGCACTCTAATCTTGTTTTGATCATATCTCACTCAATTTGATGATTCCATTACATGGCCAACTCTCACATGTGTATAACACCTAATACTTACTGTAAATTGATTCCACTATGCCATTTTATCAGTTTATCATTTGGTTACTTACTGTTTTTAGACAGCCATCATTTTAAGCAATATTTTAACCTTGTTACCTATGATTTTCCATCTTTTTAACCATATTTATCAACACTTGATACCCACACAATATTTTTATCATCATATATTCATCATATACATGAACAATAGGAAATAAAATACAAGATTACATAATCAAAATAATAAGAGGATAGGAAGGACAATCTCTATACCACCAAGATTGAGTAGTTTATGATCAAGGCTTGGATTTTGATGGAAAAACTTGTGATAGATCAACACCAACTTTGAAGACCACCAATATTTGTAAACTTCTTGTAGAAATCAGCCCTTGGACATCACTAAATCTCCTCCTTGGATGTTAGAATCACCTCCAATCTTCAAGGCTTCAAAGGAGAATCATCATGTGTATGAATAACACATGATTTTATGGCTAGATTTAATCAAAAAGGGGTGTTTCTTCATGATTTGAGACGGAAGTATAGAGAGAAAGAGATAAGAGATTTTAGTTGTTTTGCATGTTAGGTTTTGTGGAAATGGTTTTAGGAAAATGGTATATGGAAGTATATACAAGTGTCTTATGCTTCCTAGTGAAGCTTTGACACATATGGGGTGATGTGGAGCATTTGTAGCCATCCCATATTAGTGGGGTGGGGCAAAACTTGATTTGTCTCATTCCACTGATTTACGGGTATTCCTCGATTCTAGTTTCCTTGATTTGTGTGCCCTCGGGTCGTTTTATGAAAAACGTTTTTTATAAATTATGAATCAACGGCACAAAACGAATCTAATAAAAATTGTCTCATCAAAAAGGGAGTTCAAAAACGTAAATACGTAATCCTAAGGTTTCCGGTTTAGTCGTAAAGGACGTTAAATTATTCACGTAAGTCCTAATCTCTTCTCGTAAATTAGTGAGTTTATGAACCAAGATAAATTTAAAATCCCAAAATAATATTCATGGATAAATTTATTTCCTGAAATGTCGGTCTGTCACCAAAAACGGTGTATGTAAACATAAGCACGTAACGTAGAATCCTCTGGTTTAGGCGTAGTCGATGCTACTTCAAGATGTAAACCCAAATTTCTTCCCAAAAATAAGTGAGTTCATAATATAACATTAAAATAATTTTTTTCAATAACACTTGAGAATAAAATATCAACCATAAATTGACGGATTGTCACATATATTCCGATCAGTGTCATCGGAAAAGGGTTTAAGGATTCTAATAGTTATTCTGATCAGTGTCATCGGAAAAGGGTTTAAGGTTCCCGATCACATTCCGATTTGGGACATTACGATTTGGGACATTCCGATTTGGGACATTCCGATTGGGACATTCCGATTAGGGACATTCCGATTAGGGACATTCCGATCAGGAGAATTCCGATAGGGTTTATTCCGACAAGGGTATTCCGATAGGGTTTATTCCGACAAGGTTATTCCGACAAGGGTATTCCGACAGGGTTTATTATGATCAACATTCCGACAACCGAAAATTGTTCCTTAAAAAATTTCGAATCGTGTGTAGTTTTGACTTGGAATTTTTGGTTTATCGAGAACATAACTTAGGGTATTTCAACATCATTTCTCGGATTTAACACACAACAACAAATACATTTACTTTCTCTCATTGTTCGATCAATATTTGTAAATCTTAACTTATCGAAATGGAGTACACATATCTTACGAATAAGTCCATCCTCTCGGGTACGGATAATCGTCCACCAATGTTGGAGAAGTCTATGTACGAGGATTGGACTTCCCGAATAGAACTTTACATGTTGAACAAAGAGAATGGACATCTCATTTGGGCATCGGTGCTCAATGGACCATTAGATTATGGTACAGTGACGGAAGGTACGACTACTCGTCCTCGCGCAACGGGTGAATTGACGGGAGATATGAAGATTCAAGACAAATGCTATAAGTATGCTACAAACATCATTCTCCAAGCCCTTCCTCCAGATGACTACAAACTCGTCAGCAAACATAAAGTTGCTAAAGAGTTATGGGATAGAATTCATGTTCTATTGCAAGGCACCTCGTTAACTAAACAAGAACGAGAGTGTAAGCTTTATGATACTTTTGATAAGTTTGCCTATGTGCCAGGGGAGACTATCAATGACTACTATCTGAGATTTACCCTATTGTTGAATAAACTAAATGTTGTCCCATATATTTAAATGATATAACACGAATTAAAGAAAGAAAATAGATGAAGAAGATGAATTGTAGAGAGAGAAAGTAGTGAGAGAAAGTTGATAGAATGGTTGGAGAAAGTAGGTGATATTAGATTTTTGAGAGAAAATGAAATGACCAACACCCTTCCTAACATGCTAGGAAGGGTTTATATAGCCTTTGCTTACATGTAGCTTATTGGGCTATATGATCATGGGCCGGGCTTTCCTTTTGGGCTTTGGTTACTTATGAATGAACCTTAGCTTAAAGTTAAGCCCGTAATACACGACTAACATACTACCTATTATAACGTTCTAAAATACGATACATAATAAACATATGACCGAGCATTCTTGTTTGACTCAATATTTTGAGGCTAACAATCTCCCCCAATGTGAGGTCACTATCCTTTATGAGAGGTCATTACCCTTGGTCATTTGGAGAAATGTAGAGATTACTAATCTCGCCATAAATGAGTCTTGAACGTGTAATAGCAGTCTTGTTTCTTAATGCTGTGATCTTTGAGCCTTTGTCGTTGTCTTTCGACTTTGTTCTTTTTGATCTAGAGATCTTCAAATCATCCTTGACTTGTCTTTGCCATCTTGCAATCTTGTGTCTTCATCCACATGCTCACACTATTAATTGTTGAATATGTCTTTAGGCATGAGTATGTGGTTTTGAATCTTTGACTTTGCTGTGTACACCGTGACGCCACCTTCTCGAGACAAAACATAGACACAGACTGAATGGCTTTGACATTCGTCCTAAATCGGTAGCATTTTACCTCCGGTCGGTGAAAACCGTTATACGATATTAAATATCGTACCTGTGATCAGGTAGATTCAATTAAGAATCTCCTTGACAGGATTTTGCGACTGTACTATCCGTTCTCTTTACTCGACCGTCTCAAAGCAAGACTGCAAACATAAAGAGTGAATCAATTGGATAAATATCCGCTTGATTAAAGTCGTCAATTCAAATTCATGGAACAAGTGTGATTCATAAATAATCTTACCATTGTTGCTTTCCCGTTGACACAAGATTGATTCATAAGAATCTCACAAGTCACCTACCGTAGCGCTGTTTGAAGTTGACGCTAGAAGGATTTCCATTCGTCACTGTGAATATTAATGAATATCACTCTGAATGTTCTGGCAAGACCATAAAGATATTGCGTAGAAAACTGAAACGAGTTTGAATCAATTCAGAATCAAACCACTGTTGCTTTTCAATTTTACACATGTTCAATTCATAAAGAATCTTGCATATGACCTACCGCAGTGCTGTTTGATGTTAACACTGGAAGGATTTCCACTCATCATTGTGAATACTAAGTATAATCACTCTGAGTGTTCTAGCAATATCACAAGGATATAGCGTAGGACTCTCTTGATCTTCATCCGTGTGTCCTAACGAGATTTGATTGATCTCTTGGCTCTAGACTCGATTTGTGCACTTTTAGTGGTCGGAGGCTGGAACAGATGCCACCTATTCAATATCAACTATCTCGAAGTGAGAAAGTCAATAGAAGTCATGGTGTTCTCCGTGACAATAAAACAAACTTCTTTTGAGAGAAGCCTGAGTAGCTAGGAAAGGGTTGTGCAAACATCACTGGGTCTATGATGAGTTTGTCTTCATGATGAGTTGACCCGGTTTCTGCCTAAGTTGTATGGAGGGCTTCGTTCTTACACCCTTTATCCTTACATTTCTTTTTCATTCTTCAACCCCTTTAATGCTTACCAAGACATCATTACTAGCACCTTGTTGTGATTGTTCCAGTGCTAGCATGAGTACTTAGTCGGCATTCAGCTACGTTCACATTCTACTCCATCTTTCCTAAGGACTTCTAATAATCTATTGGATTATCCCAGGGAAGATCCCTCCGGTTCTGGTTGGATCGTAAGACTTAAACCTAACCACCCTTTTGACACCAATAACGTCGTGAATTAAAGATGTTATTTGATCGTAACCATGAAAACCACTTTAAATTCTAACAAAGTGTTTGAAAAACATTTAAACACCTTGTTAGTAAGAGTTAAAGTGCTTGAGTCTTATATAAGATCGCATTTTAATCACATTTTCTCCCCTATCTCTAATATATAAAATCTTTTGATATTAGAGATACCAAATTTGATTAAAATATAATTTGAAAAATAGTCGTGAAAATCTCCGGGAGAAAGATGTGTTAATATTTTGCATGAAGTTAAAATGCTCCCCCTCAAAAATTGATCCAATTGAATTGTCATTGTGAGGATGTGATCCACATTTCTCTTTTTGAGGACGGGAGTTGTTGAACACACAATTTTTGAAAGATTTTGAATAATCATTGAAAAATTCTTGAAAAAATTGTGTTCAACGCTTTCTGAAAATCCTATTTCTTTTTGTCGAAGAGGTTTTTCTAAAGCATAAACTTGAGTTCATAGACTTTGAATGTCTTGACGAATCCACTCAAGTGTAAGAAGATTTCTCTTCTTTTGCAAGCTCAACCCGTGATAGATTGCTCTACCGTTGTTTGGAAATATTGTCCAAAATAGACAATTTCCTTTATTAAAAGAAGAAATGACATGTTTTGAAAAATATTTACAACTTTAATTCGAGCTTTATGTAGGCACGTCCATATTATCGAGCGACATTTCTAGGCACGTCCATATTATCGATACTTAAAGACATGTCGAGAAGAATATTTTTGGATTTTGATAGATTTTTGAATTTTGTGTGTTTTGTTTTTATATGTTTTATATTTTTGTATTTTGCTTTTTTCAATGATATTTACAAGTAGATGTTTGATAGATAAATCAAGCAGGCTTCTGTGCCAGAATCTCCAGTTCTGCTGGAGTCAAACATTAATAAGTTTGAAAACACTTATCCTTTTACCACTTATTTCCAATAATAACAAGACCAAAACGTGTATTTTATATCGTAAAAGTCGGAATTATGCGTGGTTTGTGTTTTTATTGTGTTTTAGGACCAAAAGATGAAAAAGGAAGAAAACATGGGCTATCACGGGCTTTTATCGAACAAAACGAGAAAAGTCGAAGTCAAAAAATCGAGAATGCAAAAAGAACGGAAGTCCAAGGCCTATTCTGAAGAGTTATCGAAGAAAAAGTCTAAAGACGGAAGTTTAATGAAGTCGAAGAACTCAAGTCTAATAGAAGAAGAAAATTATAAGACAAGTTCAATTTGTATCGACAAATCCCTAGACGACGTCGAGAAAGACAAAGCATTTAAATCGAGTCGAGAAAAAAAAAAGAAGGAAGCAACACATGCACCTTCCCTCCTCCTATAAATACCCTCCTAATGACACATTAGGAGGGTGTTAGTTAATGTTAGTTAATTTTAGTTCACTTTTCATTTTTGTATTTTAGAGAGAGAAAGTGCTTCACTTTCTCTCACTAGAAACCTTCATCTTTTATCCTTCTTGTTTTAATCAAAACTTTACTTTTAAGCTTAATCTTATTTTAATCTTCATCTTTTTAATCTTTCTTATTAATCACAATCTTGTTTTGATCATCTTTCTCATCTTAATTTTCTATTCGACACTTAAAGTTTCTTACTTTACGTGTTTCTTGATTGGTGTGTTGAAGATTTATAAGTTTTGATCATTTCCCTAGCTTATTGGTAGCTTATTGGAGTTTTTCTTGGCTTATTGTCCTTGAAAAAGTGCTAAAAAGTTGTTTAAAATCGTCCTTGTTCTTGTTCCTAGTTTTTAGGGTCGTCTGATTCGATTTTGCAATTCTCCATAATTGCGAAATCTTGTCTTTGGCTAAGTTGTGAATTTGAATCCTTTGCAATTGCGTAATCTTGTTGTATTTTCTTAATTGCGAAATCTTTCCTCCTTGGCTATTGCGAAATCTTCCTTATTCAACATTGCGAAATCCTTTGTTAAGCCTAATTGCGGAATTGTATTTTTAACACATTGCGGAATCTTGCAAAATAGTTATATTGCGGAATCTTTGAATGTGAGTATTGCGAATTCATAGAATTCGCAATTATTGCGAATTTGAATCATTCTCCTATTGCGAAATCTTGTCTCTTTTTAATTGCGAAATTGTTCCCTTTTTTTTAGACATTGCGAAATCATGCTTAATTTTCAAGATTGCGAAATTAATTGTTTAATTTCGGAATTATTTCAAGATTTTTGAATTGCGAATTTGTGTTGTTTTAAAGTTGCGAATTTATTTCAATTTTTTTATTTAATTGCGAAATTAATTAGTTTTTATTCAAATTTAATTGTTAAACTTATTTTTCCCACCAATTTCTTAAAGTTTCGTTTTACTTATTTGTTTTATTTTTCGTAAACTTTATTTTAATTTGTCTTTTCTTAGTTTCTTTATAAAAGTGTTTATTTTATAGTTTTCATTTCTTTACGTTTTAATTTCTTCG
The DNA here is from genome assembly GCA_025667525.1 of Glebionis coronaria. NCBI lineage: Eukaryota > Viridiplantae > Streptophyta > Magnoliopsida > Asterales > Asteraceae > Glebionis > Glebionis coronaria. Next base: position 356,438,784 of record CM046876.1, read on the forward strand.
TCATTTAATTATTAAATCATTTAATTATAGTTTAGTCGTTTCTCGCTTTATTTTTATTTTAATTACTCAACGACGCCTTTTCTTTTAATTAGTTTTAGATAACAAACCTTTCTAATTTTTCCACCAAGAACGACTGAGTCGCACTAATTAACGTTAATCAATTCGAAAAGACTTGGAACGAAAATATTTTATACTTGGTTAAATCCCGTGTATTAAATGGCGCCGCTGCCGGCTCTTTTCGTTAAGATTAACGGTTTTTAATGAGAGACGCGTTGAACTTTGGGATCCGTTCTTTTAGGAACGTTATTTTCAAGCACTAAAATTTTCAAAAATCCTAAAAAATATAAAATTTTCAAAAATACAAAAACATTAAAATTTTATAAAAAGCATTTCTTTTAGTTTTGCACCAAAAAGATTATATATATATTCTCTGTTTCTTTGGTATCTTTTTCTTTTGCAGGTGTATGTGTACTAGATCTTCAAATTATTCTGAGCCCGAGACTCGTGAAGATTTAGATATGGCTGGTGTGCATAACAACAATAACAACCCACCTCTACCCAATTTGAATAACAATAACAACAATAACAATGTTCCCCTACCTGATTTACGAACAGTGGAGGAACTTTGTCAACCAACCATGAACGGACGCGGAGGACCGATTGCGCCGATGCAAATCACGGCTCCTGAATTTTCGTTGAAGCATCACATGATCCAGCAAGTTCAAAACGCTTGCCCGTTTAGCTGATTACCGGATGATGATGCCAACAAACATCTTGACAAGTTCATTACTGTCACCCAAAGCATGAAAATTCCCGGTGCTTCCATGGATTTTCTTCGCCTTAACCTTTTTCCACACACTTTATCCCATCATGCCGAGAAATGGTTTGATCGTCTTCCCAAAAACTCAATTCATACATGGAATGACATGACTCAACGCTTTTTGTCGCGCTACTTTCCACCATCTATGGTCACTAGTCTTCGCAACCAAATCAGTGGATTTACTCAAGAACCTGATGAGTCACTTTTCGATGCTTGGGAACGTTATAATGTCTTGATCGACCGTTGTCCGAACCATAACATGCTCCCCGTCACATTGATTGATACCTTCTACAATGGTTTAACTTTTCGTGATCGTGATACGATTAATGTTGTCGCCGGTGGTACATTCATGAAGAGAAGACCTGAGGAGTGTAGAGAGCTGATTGAGAACATGACAACTCACCACAAAAATTGGGATTCATCTGCATCCTCAAGATCAAACCCGAGAGTCAATGTTTCTTCTACTTCTTCAAACCCTAATATTACCGAAATGTCCCGCGCAATAGTCGAAATGAGCAAAAAGATTGAATTTTTAGCCACTAACCAATTTCCACAAGCTAAAGCTGTAGCCACATCTTGTGAGATTTGCGGGGATTCTCATTCATACACCGATTGTCCTATGAAAATCCAGAAAATGTGTATGCCGCTAACGGTAACTTTTCTATGGGAGGCTATCAAGCACGTTAATAAGTGTGAAAACACTTATCCTTTTACCACTTATTTCCAATAATAACAAGACCAAGACGTGTATTTTATGTCGTAAAAGTCGGAATTATGCGTGGTTTGTGTTTTTATTGTGTTTTAGGACCAAAAGATGGAAAAGGAAGAAAACACGGGCTTTCACGGGCTTTTATCGAAGAAAACGAGAAAAGACGAAGTCAAAAGATCAAGAGTGCAAAAATAACGGAAGTCCAAGGCCTATTCTGAAGATTTATCGAAGAAAAAGTCTAAAGACGGAAGTTTAGTGAAGTCGAAGAACTCAAGTCTAATTATAGAAGAAGATTATAAGACGAGTTCAATTTACATCGACAAATCCCGAGACGACGTCGAGAAAGACAAAGGATTTAAATCGAGTCGAGACGAGAAGAAAGAAAGAAGAGACAACACATGCACACCTTCCCATTTTCCCTATAAATACCCTCCTAATCACATTAGGAGGGGGGTTAGCTAGTTTTCATTTTCATTTTTTCTTTCTAGTTTTTAGAGAGAGAAAGTTTCAAACTTTCTCTCACTAAGTTTCATCTTTTTCTTTATTTTTCAAGTTTAAGCTTTTAATCATTCTTGTATTTGGATTTCATTAATCACAATTTCAAGTTAAGCTTTTTGTTCATTAATCTCTTTCTACCTTTCTTGATTTTGGTTTACTTTGATCCGAAATTTTAAAGATTTATGTTTGATTTTGATGTTTTCGTGAATAAAAAGTTAATCTTTCTATTCCTACATAAGCTTTTATACGGTATAAGCTATAATCTCTTTGTGCTTATTAGCTTATTTGTATGTTTAGCTTGTTTACTTTTAAGCTTTCTTAAAAGTTTTATCGTTTTAAAGTTCATGTTATAAAGTTTGCTTGTTTAGATTCAAAAAGTCTTTGAATTTGTGATTATTTATCTTTGTCTAAAAGTTGGTAAGTGCTTATTGGTTTAACTGCTTATTCATTTCTGCTTAAGTTACTCTTATTTTCCATTAAGATCTTAGAAGGGTTTTACTTGTTTACGATTCCTGGCTACGATCGCATTGATTGCGATCCTTTGTTCTTTCTTTGGCTACGATCCAAATCCACACCACGATCACTCATTGCGATCTGTGTGTGCCATTGTGTGTCACGATCCTTGAGTTCGATTGCATAGATTGCGATCATTGTGTTACGATCACTGACCACGATCAAAGACCATGATTCACTTGTTGCTGTCATGGTTGCGATCAGTGCGATCTCGCTTTCCCATCACATTGAGTGCAATCTGACCCCAGACTACTATCGTGAGTGCGATCGGTGGTCATGATCCATCACTACGATCAGAGTACGATCGCATTGCGATCTGACTCTGGTTGTTGTTTTATTTTCCTTAGTTTTCAAATTTAATTTTTCCCTCCATTTTAACTTAAAATTATTTTAAACAAGTTTCCTCTTAGTTTATTTTTACAAAGTTTTCTAGTTTTCAAGTGTTTTAAGTTTAAATTTTTTAAAGCTTTCATTTTACTCAACGACAATTATTTGCATTTTAGTTTAAAAATAGATAATTAACCAACCATTTTATTTTTCACCAAGAACAATTGAGCCACACTAATTAACGGTAATCAATTCGAAAAGATCGGAACAACGAACTTTCATACGAGGTAAAAACCTTGTATTAAATGGCGCCGCTGCCGGCTCTATTCGTTAAGATTAACGGTTTTAAGTGAGAGACGCATTGGATTTTGGGATCCGTTCATCTTTGAACATTATTTTTCTTGCTTAAATTTTCAAAAATCCTAGAAAAATATAAAATTTTCAAAAATACAAAAAAAATAGAAAAACATAAAAAACCAAAAATATTTCTTGTCTATTTTTCCTTTCCTTTTATAGGTGTGTATGCTTACTCGTGCTCGTAAGAAGAAAGTAGCTCAAGCCGAAGTCATTACTCCACCTATTGTCACCATGGACAATCAACCAATGATCGAGCTTTTGCAATCAAACGTAGAGGGAAACACCGATGCTATTGTCATACCTGAGATTGGAGCCAACAATTTTGAGCTCAAATCAGGCTTTATTCAAATGGTCTCTGCTCAACCTTTCTTGGGGCGTTCGCTTGATGATCCTCATGACCATATAAAAAGGTTCCTTCAACTCACTAATACGGTTAAATATAATGGGGTTTCACAAGAAGTGATTCGCTTGCAACTTTTTCCTTTCTCCTTAGAGGGACAAGCCCGGAATTTGCTTGATAAGGAACCGCCAGAAAGTATCCTTGCGAGGACGGATTTAGAGACCAAATTCATCAACTACTTTTTCCCACCCTCACGTACTACCGCTTTGCGGAATGAAATCATTACTTTTGAACAAAAGTACGGTGAGACATTTAGTGAATCTTGGGACCGTTTTAAGGAACTTTTAAGAAAGTGTCCACAACATGGTTTCACAAAAGTACATCAAATGAATACTTTTTACAATGGTTTAAGCATGAATGACTAAGATTCACTAAATAGTGCCTCGGGGGGTAACATTTTGGTTAAGTCTTCTAATGCCGCTTGGGATATTATTGAGAACAAGTCTAGAGTGCAAACCAAGAGTGTTCGGACTAATGTGGCTAGTTCTAGCACTAATGAGAGCGACAAGAGAATTGATAAGCTTACTTCGCTTGTTGAATCACTTGCTCTCCAACCCGCCAACAATGACAAACAAATCACTGCCCAAGCTAATGTTTTGAGTCAATCATGTGAAATATGCGAGGGATCTCACTCATACACCGATTGTCCTTTGACTCATGACAATCCGGAAAATGTGTATGCCGCCAACGGTACCTATTCTACAGGAGGCTATCAAGCACGTCCTAAAGGTGACCGCAATTTGCTCAGCTATCGCTCAAACAATTTTCTTTCACCACCCGGTTTTCCCCCACAAAACCCCAACAACCTCAATCGCAACAATCAAAACCAACCTCGTGCTCTAAATCAATATCAAACCCAAAGAACCCCATATCCACCTCAAAGAAACAACCAAGTTTACCAACAACCCGCTTATCAACCACCTGCCTACCATGCTTTTCCTCCCAACCAACCCACCGCGTTACACCAAGACGTTGAAACTTACATGAGGACTAATGATGTGATAGTGCAAAATCTTCAGCGGGAAATGGCCAACATGAAAGCAGATATGGTGAAACAAGGGAATGATCTTCGAGCCGATATGCGAAACACTTTGGCAAGTCAAACGAATAACTTAAGGAACATGATGGCTAGTTTCTTCCCAAGTAATCAAGCCTCTAGTTCGGGTTCTCTTCTGAGTAACACCGTTGCTAATCCAAGAGGGGAGATGAAAGAAATCACCACTCGAAGTGGAAAAGGTTTAAAGGAACCCGAGCTTCCTACACCTACATCGGAGATTGTGACAAAGGAAAACGAGTCTACTTCTCAAATTCCTCCACCTTCTATTCCTCCAACTTCTACTTCTCCAATTCCACCACCTTCTACTTCTTCCCCTCCACCACCTAAGGATGTGAGTGAGAATTCCATTCCAAAGCCTTCATCTCAACCCAATATACCTTATCCCTCAAGGTTGAGGAAAGAGAAATTGAAGAACAAGGATGATATTCATGTGTCTAACTTTCTTAAAATGTTTAAACAACTGAATTTCAATATCTCCTTTGCTGAGGCTCTCGCTCACATGCCCAAATATGCTAAAATGTTTTAAGATCTTCTCAGTGATAAGGAGAAACTTCTTGACATCGCTCAGACCCAACTTAATGAGAATTGCTCTGTAGTGCTCTTAAGGAAATTGCCCACCAAACTTGGTGATCCGGGTCGTTTTCTCATTCTTTGCAACTTCCCCGGGGTAGAGAATTGTATGGCCCTAGCCGATCTAGGTTCTAGTTTAAACTTAATGCCATTAAGTGTTTGGAAACAATTGTCTCTACCCGAGCTAGTCCCACACGAATGACTTTGGAATTAGCTAACCGTACGGTTGCTTATCCAGTGGGGATAGCCGAAGACGTCTTCGTTGGTGTCGACAAATTCACCTTTCTGGCGGATTTGTTGTCGTTGACTACGAGATGGATCCTCGTGTTCCATTAATCGTTGGACGTCCATTCTTGAGGACCGGTCGCACTCTCATTGATGTAGCCGCTGGCGAATTGATCATGAGAGTTGGTGACGATAAAATCGTCTTCAACATGGGTAAACTTTGTAAGCAGCCTTCTAAAAACGAGAGCATTAATTTCATTGACGTTCTTGATGAGACTTGTGAAGAACATTTCAAAGACGCTTGTAGTGGTTCTTCTTCTCTACCCATTGTTGAGACCGTTGCCTCTATTGCTCCATCACTAACTCCATTTGGAGAAAGTGATTTCATTTTGAAAGAATTTGAAGCAACTTTGGGAGATGTGGACTTACAATATGACGATTCTCCCTCCAATTGGGATGAAGACATTCGTACCATTGAGAAACATCTCAATGAGGACCATATTTCTCCACCATCTCCTAAGGATATTTCTATCGATGAACCAAATTTGACTATGCCATCCATCGACAATCCTCCGGATTAGAGCTTAAGGATCTTCCGTCTCATCTCGAGTAAGTTTTCCTTGAAGACAATAGGAAGTCACCTGTGATCATCGCAAAGGACCTGAAAGAGGAAGAAAAATCTCGACTTATCGTCGTGCTGAAGAATCACAAGAAAGCGATTGCTTAGAAAATCTTCGATATTCGTGGAATTGATCCTCACTTTTGCACACATAAAATTCTCGTGGAGGACGAATTTAAACCCACTATTCAAAGCCAAAGAAGTGTGAATCCCAAGATCCATGACGTTATCAAAAAAGAGGTTATCAAACTTCTTGATGCGGGAATGATCTACCCTATCTCGGATTCACCATGGGTTAGTCCCGTCCATTGTGTGTCTAAGAAAGGCGGAATCACCGTTGTGCCTAATGAAAACAATGAGTTGATTCCTACTCGTCTCGTTACAGGGTGGAGAGTTTGTATAGACTATCGCAAACTCAATGATGCTACGAGAAAGGATCATTTTCCCCTTCCTTTCATGGACCAAATGCTTGAACGTCTAGCGAGTAATGATTATTACTGCTTCTTAGACGGTTTCTCGGATTATTTTTAAATACCCATCGATCCCCAAGACCAAGAGAAGACCACATTCACTTGTCCTTTTGGAACATATGCTTACAAAAGAATGCCTTTTGGCTTATGCAATGCTCCCGGGACTTTCCAAAGGTGTATGATGGCTATCTTCCATGACATGGTTGAACAAACTATGGAAGTCTTCATGGATGATTTCTCGGTCTATGGTGATTCCTTCTCTACTTGCCTTGCCAATTTGGAACGCATGCTTAAGCGGTGTAAAGACACTCGCCTTGTTCTGAATTGGGAAAAATGCCATTTCATGGTAAAATAAGGCATCGTGCTTGGACATAAAATCTCAAAAGCCGGTCTTGAAGTGGACCGTGCTAAAGTGGATGTCATCGCCAAATTACCTCCACCTTCAACCGTGAAGGGTGTGAGAAGTTTACTTGGTCATGCGGGCTTCTATCGTCGATTCATTCAAGATTTTTCTAAAATCGCTCGCCCGATGACCCACCTCTTGGAAAAAGATACTTCTTTCATCTTTTCCAAAGAGTGTCTTGAATCCTTCAATCTTCTTAAGGATAAGCTAACTAAGGCACCGGTCTTGGCTACCTTTTGAATTGATGTGTGATGCTAGCGACTTTGCTATTGGAGCGGTTTTGGGCCAAAGATTGAGTAAACACTTCCAACCAATCCATTACGCTAGCAAGACAATGACGGGGGCTCAATTGTATTATACCACTACCGAAAAAGAGCTTTTAGCTGTAGTGTATGCTTTTGAAAAGTTCCGCCCCTATCTTGTCCTTTCTACCACCATCGTGTATACCGATAATTTCGCGTTGAAGTACTTGTTGACTAAGAAAGATTCTAAGCCAAGACTTATTCGTTGGGTTTTGCTCCTTCAAGAATTTAAAATTAAAATTCGTGACAAGAAGGGTGCCGAAAACCTAGCCGCGGTTCATCTAAGTATACTTGAGGATCCTTATTAAGGGGATCATCCGAATCAAGAGATCAATGACTCTTTTCCCCTTGAAGCCTTAATGTCTATCAATCCAAATCTTGATGACACCCCATGGTTTGCGGACATTGCAAACTACTTAGCGGGTGGAATTCTCAAGGACGGGTTAACGTCCCAACAAAAGAAAAAGTTCTTTAAAGATATTGAACATTATTTCTGGGACGACCCTTACCTTTTCAAACAATGTGCGGATCTTGTCATTCGTCGATGTGTTGATGGGCCGGCAGCGGTATAAATCCTTGATGCTTGCTATAAAGGACCCACCGGTGGTCACTTTGGTCCCAACTACACCGCGAAGAAAGTGTTCGACTCTAGATTTTATTGGCCCACCATTTATCATGACGCTCATGAAATGGTTAAGCATTGTGATGCTTGCCAACGACAAGGCAAGATCACACATAAAGATGAGATGCCTCAAAATTTCATACAAGAATGTGAAATCTTTGATGTATGGGGTATCCACTTTATGGGGCCATTTCCATCATCTAAAGGGAACAAATACATCCTCGTAGCCGTTGACTACGTTTCCAAACGGGTTGAAGCTAAGGCTCTCCCTACGAATGATGCGAGGGTGGTTGTGAACTTTTTGAAGCAGCTTTTTGCTCGATTCGATGTTCCTCGTGCTATCATCAGTGACCGCGAGACTCATTTTTGTAATGATCAATTCGCAAGAGTCATGGCTAAGTACGGTGTCAATCACCGTCTTTCCACCACTTATCATCCCCAAACAAATGGTCAAGCCGAGATATCTAACCGCGGATTGAAGCAAATTCTGGAGTGTACTGTAGGAGAGCATCGTGCCTCGCGGGCCGATAAGTTAGACGATGCTTTGTGGGCTTTCCGTACCGCTTATGAGACCCCGATTGGTTGTACACCTTATCGTCTTGTGTACGAGAAAGCATGCCACCTCCCTATCGAGCTAGAACATAAGGCATATTGGGCCTTGAAGTGGGCTAACTTCGACATCAACAAAGCCGGCGATCTTCGGAAGATTCAACTCAACGAGCTCAACGAACTAAGGAATGAAGCTTATGAGAACTCTTTGATCTACAAGGAGAAGACCAAGATCATCCATGATGCAAGGATTAAGAACCGAGAGTTCCACATTGTTGATCAAGTCTTACTTTTTAACTCTCGGTTGAAGATCTTCTCGGGAAAGTTGAAGAGCCGCTGGTCTGGTCCATTCACTGTCGCCAAAGTCTTCCCATATGGCACCATTGATCTTTCTCAGCTAAATGGGCCCAATTTTAAGGTGAATGGCCAGCGCGTGAAGTTGTACTTTGGTGAGGACATCTCTCATGAGATGATTCCATCCCTCACCACGTTTCCCTTGAATTAATTCTGGGTCGAGTCAGGCTCGTGACTCGGTGAACAAAAACAAGCGCTTCTCGGGAGGCAACCCATTATCTATCCTTTACCGTTTTCATAATAAGTGTAGGGGAGCCCCATATGTGTTTGTTGTCTTGTTTCTTCTTCTGTGCAGGGATTAAAGCTTCAAAGATCCATTCCCGATGACTTTTGACGAACCGTGATCCCGTGTACCCGTCTTCCCGGTTCTATCCTAAACTGTCGTGATTCAATATTTCATATCTTATATGTTCACATTGAAATCACTATAGTTGTCCTTTCCTTATCAAGATTTAAACAACGTTCATAATGTCCCCTAAGTGTAGGGGAGTTTACTCCCACATGCTTAAACATTGAGGACAATGTTTATATTAAGTGTAGGGGGACTTCTATCGAAGTAAGTTGGATTTTCCATGAATTTGTCCTCATTTAAACCGAAAAATTTAATTTTTCGACATTTTTCAAAATTTTTAATCTATTTTGGCCTAGTTGTATAGTAGTATTTTCCTTTGTTATCGTTATTTTCTTTCTTATTTTTAATAAAGTGGTTTTAATTTTTTCAAAGTCGTGAATATTTTGACTCAACCCGAGTTTACTTATCTAAGTTTACTCTAGCTAGTATCCTTAACGTGTTTAAGTCAAGTTTTTCTAGGCTTTTATATAGGGAACTTTAAAACGCGAAAGTCTTAACCCTCACGGGTTAAGAACAAGAACTTTTCGCAAGTTCCTATAATTGATCCTAGAGAGTCGTTTATCAAAGGACCTTTAAAATGCGAATTCTAAACTTGAAAAAGTCTAAGAGTTTGCAAGATCCTATAGATGACTCGAAAACCCAAAACTTTGATTTCATTGGCTAAGCATCCACGAGTCTCATTCCGTGAGATTTTAAATTATGGAGAATGAGAGATGATAGAGTCAATTATTAGTTTGGTATTCTTTCGTAAATTTATGTGAGTTGATTATAAGTCTATTCTCCCATCGCTTGCTAATAAATTTATCTACAATAAATAAGGTTGTACGATTTGAAAAGTTACTTAGCTTCTAGCACAAGATCGTTTAAAAGTTGCTCGGTATTAATTAGAGTTCATACCCAAGGCATAACTTATTGAAGTGGGATGCGAAGATTGGCGAGTCCGAAAAGGTCCTAACAAGGCATGAGGGCTACATTTTGTTGTTAAAGATCCAAAAGTGATGTGAAGAATCATTTATCAAAAATCAATATGAAGGATCCAGGCACACGACGAAAAGCAAAAACTCCCCAAAAGATCATGGAGAAGTCTATCCAAAAAGGCCCTAACAAGGTATGAGGATAAATAGATCCAAGTCCTAAAAGGAGGCGGATCGTTGTATATCAAAGTCCAAAATAAAGATTGGAGAAAAATGAAGAAGTCGTGGTCCAAATATGAAGAATCTCTCAAAAAGTTTACGAGAAGAAATTCATATAATGAAGAGAAGACCATTATTTCATGAACGTTTCTCAAGATTCGAAGTATGAAGTCGCTGCCAAATATCGGTCCGAGAAAGGTCTCAAATCGTGAAGCGAGTTACGCCAAGATATGATCTTTAAGAGGTCCCGAGAAGCAGTTTTAAAAGATTTTCTCCTTTAGCTAACTATTGATTAAATCGTCTCACTTTATTTTCAGCCTAAATAACTATCAAAATAAGTCAAACAATGCATCCTCGTGATCATTCATGACAAAACTAAAATATAAGAGATACACCTAGGAATAAGGGAGTCTAAGTAAATAATTGGCCCACATGAATTCGTGTTAGTTTGCTAACTTTTAATAACAATGATCTCGTTTTTAAGCTTGGTATGGGGAACGTGAAACTTGAGGATGATAAACGTTCATGGCAGCCAAAACCCCAATGTAAGTCTTTGATTTCTTTACTTGTTTCTACCTTTTTATTTTTCTTAATGTTTAGTATTTAATAAAGGCCAAGGTGGGTTATTTATGATGAAAAATGTGAACCGTGATTTAAAAATTAATGCATTGCATGAGGACATTCCAATGGTCAAGTGTAGGGGATTTAATAAGTGTGAAAACACTTATCCTTTTACCACTTATTTCCAATAATAACAAGACCAAGACGTGTATTTTATTTCGTAAAAGTCGGAATTATGTGTGGTTTGTGTTTTTATTGTATTTTAGTACCAAAAGATGGAAAAGGAAGAAAACACGGGCTTTCACGGGCTTTTATCGAAGAAAACGAGAAAAGACGAAGTCAAAAGATCAAGAATGCAAAAAGAACGGAAGTCCAAGGCCTATTCTGAAGATTTATCAAAGAAAAAGTCTAAAGATGGAAGTTTAATGAAGTCGAAGAACTCAAGTCTAATTATAGAAGAAGATTATAAGACGAGTTCAATTTACATCGACAAATCCCGAGACGACGTCGAGAAAGACAAAGGATTTAAATCGAGACGAGAAGAAAGAAAGAAGAGACAACACATGCACACCTTCCCCTTTTCCCTATAAATACCCTCTTAATCACATTAGGAGGGGGGTTAGATAGTTTTCATTTTCATTTTTTCTTTCTAGTTTTTAGAGAGAGGAAGTTTCAAACTTTCTCTCACTAAGTTTCATCTTTTTCTTTATTTTTCAAGTTTAAGCTTTTAATCATTCTTGTATTTGGATTTCATTAATCATAAGTACAAGTTAAGCTTTTTGTTCATTAATCTCTTTCTACCTTTCTTGATTTTGGTTTACTCTGATCCGAAATTTTAAAGATTTGTGTTTGATCTTGATGTTTTCGTGAATAAAAAGTTAATCTTTCTATTCCTACATAAGCTTTTATACGGTATAAGCTATAAGCTCTTTGTGCTTATTGGCTTATTTGTATGTTTAGCTTGTTTACGTTTAAGCTTTCTTAAAAGTTTTATCGTTTTAAAGTTCATGTTATCGAATTTGTGCTTATTTATCTTTGTCTAAAAGTTGGTAAGTGCTTATTGGGTTAATTGCTTATTCATTTCTTCTTAAGTTACTCTTATTTCCATTACGATCTTAGAAGGGTCTTACTTGGTTACGATTCCTGGCTACGATCGCATTGATTGCGATCCTTTGTTCTTTCTTTGGCTACGATCCAAATCCACACCACGATCACTCATTGCGATCTGTGGGTGCGATGGTGTGTCACGATCCTTGAGTTCGATTGCATAGATTGCGATCATTGTGTTACGATCACTGACCACGATCAAAGACCACGATTCACTTGTTGCGATAGTGGTTGCGATCTGTGAGTGCGATCTCGCTTTCCCATCGCATTGAGTGCGATATGACCCCAGACTACGATCGTGACTGCGATCGTGGTCACGATCCATCACTACAATCAGAGTACGATCGCATTGCGATCTGACTCTGGTTGTTGTTTTATTATCCTTAGTTTTCAAATTTAATTTTTCCCTCCATTTTAACTTAGAATTATTTTAAACAAGTTTCCTCTTAGTTTATTTTTACAAAGTTTTCTAGTTTTCAAGTGTTTTAAGTTTAAGTTTTTTAAAGCTTTCATTTTACTCAACGACAATTATTTGCATTTTAGTTTAAAAATAGATAATCAACCAACCATTTTATTTTTCACCAAGAACAATTGAGTCGCACTAATTAACAGTAATCAATTCGAAAAGATCGGAACAACGAACTTTCATACGAGGTAAAAACCTTGTATTACACGTCCTCAAGGTGACCGCAATTTGCTTAGTTATCGTTCGAATAACTTTCTTTCACCACCCGGTTTTCAATCCCATAATAGATCACCACCATTGAACAACACACAATACCCACCAAAGAACCAAGGCCAAAGAAATAACTACCAAGGGAATTCTTCTAATAATAAAAGGAATTATAACTTAAATCAAGGAAATTTTAATAGTCAAAATCAAGGGGCTTTTAATGGGCAAAACCAAGGGTTTCAAAATAACAACTTTAACCAAGGTTTTAATAATAACAATGCTTATCAACAACAATATCCAAACCAAGGTTTTCAAAATCAAGGGCAAAACACGAATTCCCCTTCAGTGGACTTGGCTCTTCAAAAGTTGACTGAGAAGTTGAGTGAACATGAGAAAATCATGACTGCTATGCAAGAATCGAGTGATAAGAAATTTATGCTAATGTTTCAAGCCATTAATCCCCAAGGCCCACCCCAAGGTACTCACCCTTCTAACACCGTGACCAATCCTAGGGCCAACGTTAATGCCATCACTACTAGGAGCGGTAAGATCATCGTTGAACCTTCTGCTTCACCAACTAACCAAGGACCCGAGATTCCTTCTACTTGTGATATACCACCCGTTATGCCTTCGTCGGCACCTTATGTCCCACTGATACCTCAAGTTTATACCACACCTTCGTTTCCAAAACCGGTCCCTCCACCCTCTACTTCCACCCCTCTACCACCTAAGGATGTGAGTGAGAATTCCATTCCAAAGCCTTCATCTCAACCCAATATCCCTCAAGGTTGAGGAAAGAGAAGTTAAAGAACAAGGATGATATTCAGGTTTCTAACTTTCTCAAAATGTTTAAACAACTGAATTTCAACATCTCCTTTGCTGAGGCTCTCGCTCACATGCCTAAATATGCTAAGATGTTTAAGGATCTTTTAAGTGATAAAGAAAAATTACTCGACATCGCTAATACCCAATTAAATGAGAATTGTTCTGCCGTTCTTTTGAGAAGACTTCTAGTTAAGTTAGGAGATCCCGGTCGTTTTCTCATTCCTTGCAATTTCCCCGGGGTAGAGAATTGTATGGCCCTAGCTGATCTAGGTGCTAGTATCAACTTAATGCCTCTAAGAGTTTGGAAACAATTGTCTCTACCCGAGCTAGTCCCCACACGAATGACTTTGGAATTAGCTAACCGTACGGTTGCTTATCCAGTGGGGATAGCCGAAGACGTCTTCGTTGGTTTCGAAAAATTCACCTTTCCGGCGGATTTTGTTGTCGTTGACTACGAGATGGACCCCCGTGTTCCATTAATTGTTGGACGTCCATTCTTGAGGACCGGTCGCACTCTAATTGATGTAGCCGCGGGCGAATTTATCATGCGAGTTGGTGACGATAAAATCGTCTTCAACATGGGTAAACTTTCTAAGCAGCCTTCTAAAAATGAGAGCGTTAATTTCATTGACGTTCTTGATGAGGCTTGTGAAGAACATTTCAAAGACGCTTGTAAAAGTGGTTCTTCTTCTCTACCCATTGTTGAGACCGTTGCCTCTATTGCTCCATCACTAACTCCATTTGGAGAAAGTGATTTCATTTTCAAAGAATTTGAAGCAACTTTGGGAGATGTGGATTTGCAATATGACGATTCTCCTCAAATTGGGATGAAGACATTCGTACCATTGAGAAACTTCTCAATGAGGACCATATTTCTCCACAGTCTCCTAAGGATATCTCTATCGATGATCCGAATTTAACTACACCTTCTATCGAAAATCCTCCGGATTTAGAGCTTAAGGATCTACCGTCTCATATCGAGTACGTTTTCCTTGAAGACAACAAGAAGTCACCCGTTATCATCGCTAAGGACTTGAAAGAGGAAGAAAAATCCCGACTTATCGCTGTGCTGAAGAATCATAAGAAAGCGATTGCTTGGAAAATCTCCGATATTCGTGGAATTGATCCTCACTTTTGCACACATAAAATTCTCATGGAGGACGACTTTAAACCCACTATTCAAAACCAAAGAAGGGTGAAATCCAAGATCCATGACGTTATCAAAAAAGAAGTTATCAAACTTCTTGATGCGGGAATGATCTACCCTATCTCGGATTCTCCATGGGTTAGTCCCGTCCATTGTGTGCCTAAGAAAGGCGGAATCACCGTTGTGCCCAATGAAAACAACGAGTTGATTCCTACTCATCTCGTTACAGGGTGGAGAGTTTGTACAGACTATCGCAAACTCAATGATGCTACGAGAAAGGATCATTTTCCCCTTCCTTTTATGGACCAAATGCTTAAACGTCTAGCGGGTAATGACTATTACTGCTTTTTAGACGGTTTCTCCGGGTATTTTCAAATTCCCATCGATCCCAAAGACCAAGAGAAAACCACATTCACTTGTCCTTATGGAACATTTGCTTATAAAAGAATGCCTTTCGGCTTATGAAATGCTCCTGGGACATTCCAAAGGTGTATGATGGCTCATGACATGGTTGAAGAAACTATGGAAGTCTTCATGGATGATTTCTCGGTTTATGGTGATTCTTTCTCTTCTTGCCTTGCCAATTTGGAATGCATGCTTAAGCGGCGTGAAGACACTCGCCTTGTTCTTAATTGGGAAAAATTCCATTTCATGGTAAAAGAAGGCATTGTGCTTGGACATATAATCTCAAAAGCAGGTCTTGAAGTGGATCGTGCTAAAGTGGATGTCATAGCCAAATTACCTCCACCTTCAACCGTGAAGGGTGTGAGAAGTTTCCTTGGTCATGCGGGCTTATATCGTCGATTCATTCAATATTTTTCTAAAATCGCTCGCCCGATGACCCACCTCTTGGAAAAAGATACTCCTTTCATCTTTTCCAAAGAGTGTCTTGAATCTTTCAATATTCTTAAGGATAAGCTTACTAAGGCACCGGTCTTGGTTACCCCTAATTTGGAGCTACCTTTTCAATTGATGTGTGATGCTAGCGACTTTGCTATTGGAGCGGTTTTGGGCCAAAGAGTGAACAAACACTTCCAACCAATCCACTATGCTAGCAAGACAATGACAGGGGCTCAATTGCATTATACCACTACCGAAAAACAGCTTTTAGCTGTAGTGTATGCTTTTGAGAAGTTCTGCCCCTATCTTGTCCTTTCCACCACAATTGTCTATACCTACCATTTCGCGTTGAAGTACTTGTTGACTAAGCAAGATTCGAAGCCAAGACTTCTTCGTTGGGTTTTGCTCCTTCAAGAATTCAACATCGAAATTCGTGACAAGAAGGGAGCCGAAAACCTAGCCGTGGATCATCTAAGTAGACTTAAGGATCCTTATCAAGGGGATCATCCGAATCAAGAGATCAATGACTCATTTCCCCTTGAGGCCTTAATGTATATCAATTCCAATATTGATGCCACCCCGTGGTTTGCGGACATTGCAAACTACTTAGCGGGTGGTATTCTCATCGAAGGGTTAACATCCCAACAAAAGAAGAAGTTCTTTAAAGATATTAAGACTTACTTTTGGGATGACCCTTATCTCTTCAAAGAATGTGCTGATCTAATTATTCGTCGGTGTGTTGACGGACCTGCAGCTTTAGACATTCTCGAAGCTTGCCATAAACGACCCACCGGTGGTCACTTTGGTCCCAACTACATCGCGAAGAAAATGTTTAACTCTAGATTTTATTGGCCCACCATTTATCGTGACGCTCACGAAATGGTTAAGTATTGTGATGATTACCAACGACAAGGCAAGATCACACATAAAGATGAGATGCCTCAAAGTTTCATACAAGAATGTGAAATCTTTGACGTATGGGGTAACGACTTTATGGGGCCATTTCCATCATCCAAAGGGAACAAGTACATCCTCGTAGCCGTTGACTACGTATCCAAATGGGTTGAGGCAAAAGCTCTCCCTACGAACGATGCGAGGGTGGTTGTGAACTTTTTGAAGCAGCTTTTTGCTCGATTCGTTGTTCCTCGTGCTATAATCAGCGACCGCGGGACTCATTTTTGCAACGATGAATTTGCAAAAGTCATGGCTAAGTATGGTGTCAATTACCATCTTTCCACCACTTATCATCCCCAAACTAATGGTCAAGCCGAGATATCTAACCGTGGATTGAAGCGAATTCTGGAGCGTACTGTGGGAGAGCATCGTGCCTCGTGGGCCGATAAGTTAGATGATGCTTTGTGGGCTTTCCGTACCGCTTATAAGACGCCGATTGGTTGTACACCTTATCGTCTTTTGTATGGGAAGGCATGCCACCTCCCTATCGAGCTGGAACATAAGTCATACTGGGCCTTGAAGTGGGATAACTTCGACATCAACAAAGCCGACGATCTTTGAAAGATTCAACTCAATGAGCTCATTGAACTAAGGAATAAAGCTTATCAGAACTCATTGATCTACAAGGAGAAGACCAAGATCATCCATGATTCAAGGATTAAGAACCGAGAGTTCCACGTTGGTGATCAAGTTTCACTCTTTAACTCTCGGTTAAGGATCTTCTCGGGAAAGCTAAAGAGCCGCTGGTCTGGGCCATTCACCGTCGCCAAAGTCTTCCCATATGGCACCATTGAGCTTTCTCAGCCAAATGGGCCCAATTTTAAGGTGAATGGCCAGCGCGCGAAGTTATACTTTGGTGAGGACATCTCTCATGAGATGATTCCATCCCTCACCACATTTCCCTTGAATTAAGTTCTGGGTCGAGTCAGGCTCGTGACTCGGTTAACAAAAACAAGCGCTTCTCGGGAGGTAACCCGTGTTCTATCCTTTACCGTTTTTATAATAAGTGTAGGGGGAGCACCGTATGTGTTTGTTGTCTTGTTTCTTGTGCTGTGCAGGGATTAAAGCTTCAAAGATCCACTCTTGATGACATTTGACGAACCGTGATCCCGTGTTCCCGTCTTCCCGGTTCTATCCTAAACTCTCGTGATTCAATATTTCATATCTTATATGTTCACATTGAAATCACAATAGTTGTCCTTCCCTTAGCCAGCTTTAAACAAAGTGCACAATGTCCTAAGTATAGGGGAATTTACTCCCACATGCTTAAACATTGAGGATAATGTTTATATCAAGTTTAGGGGTGACTTCTATCGAAGTAAGTGGTCTTTTCCATGAATTTCCCTCATTTTAACCGGAAAACTTGATTTTTCGACATTTTTCAATTTTTTTTTTATCTATTTTGTCCTAGTAGTCTTTCCTTTGTTAGCGTTATTTACTTTCTTTGCTGAAATAAAGTTTAATAAAGTGGTTTTAAATTTTTCTAAGTCGTGAATATTTTGACTCAACCCGAGTTTACTTATCTAAGTTTACTCTAGCTAGTATCCTTAACGTGTTTAAGTCAAGTTTTGCTAGGCTTTTATATAGGGAACTTTAAAAAGCGAAAGTCTTAACTCTCACGGGTTAAGAACAAGAATTTTTCACAAGTTCCTATAATTGATCCTAGAGAGTTGTTTATCAAGGGAACTTTAAAATGTGAATTCTAAACTTGAAAAAGTCTAAGAATTTGCAAGATCCTATAGATGACTCGAAAACCCAAAACTTTGATTTAATTGGCTAAGCATCCACGAGTCTCATTCCTTGAGATTTTAAATTGTGGAGAACGAGAGATGATAGAGTCAATTATAAGTTTGGTATTCTTTCGTGAATTTATGTGAGTTGGTTATAAGCTTTTTCTCCCATCGCTTGCTAATAAATTTATCTGCAATAAATAAGGTTGTAGGATTTGAAAAGTTACTTAGCTTCTAGCACAAGATCGTTTAAAAGTTGCTCGGTATTAATTAGAGATCATAGCCAAGGCATAACTTATTCAAGCGGGATGCAAATATTGGCGAGTCCGAAAAGGCCCTAACATGGCATGAGGGCTACATTTTGTTGCTAAAGATCCAAAAGTGATGTGAAGAATCATTTATCGAAAATCAATATGAAGGATCGAGACACACGACGAAAAGAAATAACTCCCCTAAAGATCATGGGTAAGTCTATCCGAAAAGACCCTAGCAAGGTATGAGGATAAATAGATCCAAGTCCTAAAAGGAGGCGGATCGTTGTATATCAAAGTCCAAAATAAAGATTGGAGAAAAATGAAGATGTCGTTGTCCATATATGAAGAATCTCTCAAAAAGTTCAAGTGAAGAAATTCCTATTATGAAGAGAGAACCATAATTTCAAGAACGCCTCTGAAGATTTGAAGTATGAAGTCGCTGTCAAATATCGGTCTGAGAAAGGTCTCAAATCGTGAAGCGAGTTATGCCAAGATATGAACTTTATGAGGTCCCGAGAAGCTGTTTTAAAAGATTTTGTCCTTTAGCTAACTATTGATTAAATCGTCCTACTTTATTTTCAGCCTAAATAACTATCGAAATAAGTCAAACAATGCATCCTCGTGATCATTCAAGACAAAATTAAAATATAAGAGATACACCTAGGAATAAGGGAGTCTAAGTAAATAGTTGGGCCACATGAGTTCGTGTTAGTCTGCTAACTTATAATAACAATGATCTCGTTTTTAAGCTTGGTATGGGGAACGTGAAACTTGAGGATGATGATCATTCATGACTGCCAAAACCCCAATGTAAGTCTTTAATTTCTTTACTTGTTTGTACATATTTCTATCTTTTTAGTTTCCTTAAAGTTTAGTATTTAATAAAGGCCAAGGTGGGTTATTTATGATGGAAAATGTAAACCGTGCTTTAAAATTAATGCATTGCATGAGGGCATTGCAATGGTCAAGTGTAGGGGATTTAATAAGTGTGAAAACACTTATCCTTTACCACTTATTTCCAATAATAACAAGACCAAAACGTGTATTTTATGTCGTAAAAGTCGGAATTATGCGTGGTTTGTGTTTTTATTGTGTTTTAGGACCAAAAGATGAAAAAGGAAGAAAACATGGGCTATCACGGGCTTTTATCGAAGAAAACAAGAAAAGTCGAAGTCAAAAGACCGAGAATGCAAAAAGAACGGAAGTCCAAGGCCTATTCTGAAGAGTTATCGTAGAAAAAGTCTAAAGACAAAAGTTTAATGAAGTCGAAGAACTCAAGTCTAATAGAAGAAGAAGATTATAAGATAAGTTCAATTTGTATCGACAAATCCCGAGACGACGTCAAGAAAGACAAAGCATTTAAATCGAGTCGAGAAGAAAGAAAGAAGGAAGCAACACATGCACCTTCCCTCCTCCTATAAATACCCTCCTAATGACACATTAGGATGGTGTTAGTTAGTGTTAGTTAATTTTAGTTCAGTTTTCATTTTTGTATTTTAGAGAGAGAAAGTGCTTAACTTTCTCTCACTAGAAACCTTCATCTTTTATCCTTCTTGTTTTAATCAAACCTTTACTTTTAAGCTTAATCTTGTCTTAATCTTCATCTTTTTAATCTTTCTTATTAATCACAATCTTGTTTTGATCATCTTTCTCATCTTAATTTTCTATTCGACACTTAAAGTTTCTTACTTTACGTGTTTCTTGATTGGTGTGTTGAAGATTTATAAGTTTTGATCATTTCCCTAGCTTATTGGTAGGTTATTGGAGTTTTTCTTGGCTTATTGTCCTTGAAAAAGTGCTAAAAAGTTGTTTAAAATCGTCCTTGTTCTTGTTCCTAGTTTTTAGGTCGTCTGATTCGATTTTGCAATTCTCCATAATTGCGAAATCTTGTCTTTGGCTAACTTGCGAATTTGAATCCTTTGCAATTGCGAAATCTTGTTGTATTTTCTTAATTGCGAAATCTTTCCTCCTTGGCTATTGCGAAATATTCCTTATTCAACATTGCGAAATCCTTTGTTAAGCCTAATTGCGGAATTGTATTTTTAACACATTGCGGAATCTTGCAAAATAGTTATATTGCGGAATCTTTGAATGTGAGTATTGCGAATTCATAGAATTCGCTATTATTGCCAATTTGAATCATTCTCCTATTGCGATTGTCTCTTTTTAATTGCAAAATTGTTCCCTTTTTTTTAGACATTGCGAAATCATGCTTAATTTTCAAGATTGCAAAATTAATTGTTTAATTGCGGAGTTATTTCAAGTTTTTGAATTGCGAATTTGTGTTGTTTTGAAGTTGCGAATTTATTTCAATTTTTTTATTTAATTGCGAAATTAATTAGTTTTTATTCAAATTTAATTGTTAAACTTATTTTTCCCACCAATTTCTTTAAGTTTCGTTTTACTTATTTGTTTTATTTTTCGTAAACTTTATTTTAATTTGTCTTTTCTTAGTTTCTTTTTAAAAGTGTTTATTTTATAGTTTTTATTTCTTTACGTTTTAATTTCTTCGTCATTTAATTTTTAAATCATTTAATTATAGTTTAATCTTTTCTCGCTTTATTTTTATTTTAATTACTCAACGACGCCTTTTCTTTTAATTAATTTTAGATAACCAAACCTTTCTTATTTTTCCACCAAGAACGACTGAGTCGCACTAATTAACGGTAATCAATTCGAAAAGACTTGGAACGAAAATATTTTATACTTGGTTAAATCCCGTGTATTAAACATCTCATACCAATTTGCCTAACTAGATACGCAAACCTCTCTTTCGAAAGAGCTTTTGTAAACAAGTCAGCCAATTGGTAATCAGTTCCAACAAAGTATAATTCAACAATACCCTTTTCAACTTGTTCTTTAATGAAGTGATATCTGACATCAATGAGCTTCGTGCAGGAATGTTGTACCGGATTGCAGGAGATGGCTATGGCAGACTTTGAGTCACAGTACATAGGTACTTTATCAAAGTGGAAGCCATAATCTGTGAGTTGTGTTCTCATCCAAAGAACTTGAGCACAACACGCAGATAGAGACACATACTCCGCTTCGGCTGATGAAAGTGACGTGCAATCCTGCTTCTTTGAAGACCATCCCACAAGCTTATCTTGACCTAGAAATTGTACACCACCAAAAGTACTTTTACGGGTATCAAGACACCCTGCATGATCAGAATCTGAATAGGCCGTTAGAAAGAAACCGGTTTCCCTCGGATGCTAGAGTCCCAAATGAATGGTATTCTTTAGGTACCGAAAGATCCGTTTAACCTCCTTGAGGTGCTTTTCAGTGGGTCGTGCTTGATAACGTGCACAATAGCATGTAGCATGATGAATATCAGGTCTGCTTGCTGTCAAGTACATGAGGGACCCGATCATGGAACGATATCTCGTTTGATCTATGGGTAAACCCTCTAAGTCAGCATCAAGCGATGTGGTTGATAATGGTGTCCCAACAGGGTCCCATGAGGTCATACCATGCTTTTTGATTATCTCTTGACAATACTTAGCTTGGTTTATAAAGATACCACTTGGGGATTGGTGAACTTGAATTCCTAAAAAGAATTTTAGTTCGCCCATCATTGACATTTCAAATCTGCTGTGCATTACTTTTTCAAACCATTTTGAAAGTTTTGGGTTTGTAGACCCGAAAATAATGTCATCAATATAAATCTGCACAAGCAAAATGTCATCCCCATATTTATAAGTGAACAAAGTTAGATCAATGGAACCTTTTGAGAAACCTTTGGAGACTATAAATTTCGCGAGCTCGTCGTACCATGCCCTTGGAGCTTGCTTGAGTCCATAAAGTGCTTTGTGGAGACGATACACCTTGTCAGGATAATGAGGATTGACGAATCCTTCCGGCTGTGTGACATAGACTTCTTCCTTCAAAGGACCGTTAAGAAACGACGTCTTTACGTCCATTTGATAGACAATGAATCCCTTATGTGCAGCATAAGCAAGAAAATCCTGACCATTTCCATTCGAGCTACTGGTGCAAATGATTCTTCAAAATCAATACCCTCTTTCTGTCCATACCCTTTAACGACTATCCTAGATTTATTCTTGATGATCGTGTTCTCTTCATCCATCTTGTTTTTCCAGATCCATCGAAGATTTAATGGAATTACATCGTATGGTCTGTCAACAAGTTCCCAGACTTTAAGTCTTTCAAATTGTTGAAGTTCATCTGTCATCGATTCAATCCAAGCATGATCAGCCATGTCTTCTTTGATGTTTTTCGGTTCAACTGAACTCACGGCTAGTGCGAACATACAAACATCGCCATCGGTGTGAAGCTGTCTTCTTGTGTGAACGGGCTGTGAAGGGTTTCCAATTACATGAACCAAAGGATGATCTCGGGTCCAATGATGTGTTGAAGGATGTCGTTTATAGAATGTATGCATATTTGACGAATCAATATGGCGAGTAGAAGACTCTCTAGTTTTGTGTACCGGTGTACCGAATGGGTTGATAAATTCGTCTTCGTCAGATAATGCATCGTCTGCTTGATTTGTGTTCTCTGGAGCAATGACAGTATTTGTGGATGTTGAAGGATCGATTGTTGAAGTGATATTCTGAGGAGGTAAATCTGCAGCAACCGGCGTTGAAGTAGATGAAGTTGTAACCTTTTGTTGACGATGATCGGTATCATCATTCTTGTCATGAGTGACAGCGGAAGACTTCGATACAACTTGTTTCTCCCTCGTGAAATATTCATCATACATTGGTCCATCTAACATTTCCAACTCTTCAATTGTCGTGTCGACTTTCATATCCTCTCTAGGAACATTTTCTGGAACCAGCGTTGAATTTGACGGTTCATTGCTGTGGTCTTGAGTTCCGAGTTCCGTGCGGTTATGAACGGAAGTCGTTTGTCGTTGTGGATCGGGACTTAAACTGTTTTTCAAGTGCCATTTCTTGTAATTCATCAAATCTGACATGAATAGTCTCGACTATCAATTTTGTTCTCTTGTTGTACACTCTATACCCTTAGACTGAGTTGCATATCCCACTAGAATGCATGCATCACCTTTCTCTTTCATCTTGTCCAGATTTTCACCATCTCGAATAATGTAGCACGTACATCTAAAAACGTGAAGGTTTTCGATCATGAACTATATGATATGGTTTCTTTTCGTGTCTTGGGATAATTAAGGAGCGGTTTTGTGTGTAGCATGCAGTTGACACGACTTCGGCCCAAAAATATAGTGGTAGTTTTGAAGCGGATAATAATGTTCGAGCAGCCTCAACTAAAGTACGGTTTCGTCTTTCAACAACTCCATTTTGTTCGGATGTTCGAGCAATAGATGTTTCATGTTCAATCCCTTCGGCTTCAAAATAACTTCTCATATTTGAATTCAAAAATTATGTACCTCTGTCAGTACGAACCACTTTAACTTGAGCTTGAAGACCACGTTGTATCAGTTTAAGAAAGCTGATGAGAACTTCGGGTGTTTCATCTTTGGACCTCAAGAAGTGAGTTCATGGGTACCTTGAGTAATCATCAACAATTACTAGAATATATTTCTTTCCATTGATACTATGAACACGCATGGGACCACACATATCCATATGTAGAAGATCTAACCGTCCTTTAGAGCTGGGTGTGGTCTTTGTTTTGAAGCTACTTCGTTTAGCTTTACAAAGTTAACAAGAAGAACAAAGATTATCTTTGATGAACTTCAAACTTGGAAGGCTTCTCACAATATCTTTCTTAGAAAGCAAGTTGATGGTATCAAAATTAAGATGAGATAAACGTTGATGCCATAACCATGCCTGAGTCATTGAAGCTTTAGCCATGAAGCAAATTGGAGTTGATGAAGTTGTATCTTGAAGTGAAATAGTGTGGAGATCAGTACCCCGTGTACCGGTAAGTAAATCATTCCCATCATAATCACGAACAAAACATGTCTTCTTCCTGAAAGCAACCTCCAAATCCGCATCACATAATTGACCAACCGAGAAAAGATTGTGATTGAGCCCTTCGACGTAGTATACCCTTTTGATCATGATATTTCCCTGAACGAAATCTCCATATCCTAGGATTGGTACAAATTGATCATTTCCGAATCGGATCGTACCCAGGAACTTCTCCACGAAGTTAATTAGAAACTTTAGATTCCCCGTCATGTGCTTCGTGCATCCGGAGTCCAGTATGAAGAGAATTATTTGTATCACCTGCAGAAGAGTTAGAACACGATGGAGCATTTGCTAAAGTGGATACCACAGTAGTTGTGATAGTAGAATCGTTAGTGTCCTTATCAACATTTAAAGGCAAACTGATAACTAGGGTTTTACCTAATTAAAAAGATTCGTTTAAGTATGTCTCTTCGAATTGAAAAAGGAGTTTAATGTGAGACTCAGCTGTTCTTTGGTGAAACAAAAGTGTGTCGTTGTAGTATATTAAAGTAAAAGTGCAGAACAATTAAAGTAAATGACTTAAAAGTAAATCTAAATCTAATTTAAAGTAAATGGTGCAAGTATTTAAAAGCGTGAATAAAATTAAAGGGCACGAAAGGTAAATAACGCAAACTTAAATCTAACTAAGGCAAACTTAAAACGCAACTAAAACTAAAACTTAAACTAAGGCAAGGCTAAAATAATTCTAAGGCAAATAACTTAAAGTGCGACTAAGTAAAAAGGCAGGAAAATTAAAGCTCGAAATTAAGAAAATTAAAGACTAAAATGAAAGAAACTGAAAATTACCCCTATCCGGAATAAACCCTATTCGGAATATTAAGCTTACTCGGAATATGTCACCTATCCAGAATAAAACCTTCTATTCGGAACAATGCAGCCTATTCGGAATAATGGCAACTCGGAATAATTCCTATGCGAAATATATCCCCTATTCGGAATAGTTCCTTACCCGGAATATTGTCATCTACCCGGAATAAGTCCCTATCCGGAATAAAGTGTTCTATACTGAATAAAAGACCTATGCGGAATAACTGAATGCTATGCGGAATAAAAGATGACTCGGAATAAAGAAAACTATGTGGAATAATATACCCTATGCGGAATAAAATCTCTATGCGGAACAAGAAGACCATGCGGAATAATTTAAGCTATGCGGAATAAACTTGTTATGCGGAATAAGAAGACCATGCGGAACATTTGCCCTATTCGGAATATTACCCTTATACGGAATAATATAACATTCCGAATAAAGTAACCTATCCGGAATAACTAAATATTCCGAATAAAGCAACCTATCCGGAATAATATAACATTCCGCATAGAGGTCCTATTCGGGATAATCTAGCATTCCGCTTAGAAGGATAATAAAGCTGACTACCCGGAATAACTGAATAAGATACAGTAACATGAACGTGAAACAGGGGATAAAGAACAAAGCACGAATTTGATCAAATCTAAACAAAACAAACCAAAAGATTAAACCAAAACAACCAATACGCATCAACTAACAATAATCAATCAAAACAAATCATCAAAACCAACAAATAAAGCCAAATCAATCAAAACCCACTTGATTGAAAACTATAAAAACTCAAAAACATGGACACAAAGATCAAGAACAAATCAAACAAGAAAGGTAGAAGGAGATTAACAATAAAGTAAAGATTCAACAATAATTAAATGTAAACTTACTTGGAATTAAAAGAAATTTAAAGGTGCATAACATGAAAATTAAGGTGCATAAAATTAAAGAACAGGAAATGAAAATGGGGAAGGATGGGTTGTCAAGCCACCAACAACCTAAACAAATTCAAGGTGGACACTATATATAGGGGGATTAGGGAGGAGCTTAGGAAGCTTCCTCCCTCTTTCTTCTTTTCCTTAATTACACACTTAAGTCCTTGATCTTCTTAATCTTTTGTTAATCTTCTTAATACTTGGACTTTGTCTTGGGATTTCTTCAAACTCGTCTTGTAATATTTAATAAATTAGACTTGAGTTCTTCGGCTTTTTAGTAAACTTCCGTCTTTTGACTTTCTCTTCGATAAATCTTCAGAATTGGTCTTGGACTTCCGTTCTTTTTCCACTTTTAATCTTTCGACTTTGTCTTTTGCCTTTTTCTTCGATAAAAGCCCGTGAAATCCCGTGTTTTCTCCACTTTTCACCTTTTTGTCCTAAATCACAACAAAAACACAAACCACGCATAATTCCGACATAAATGACATAAAATACACGTTTTGGTTCGGTTATTATTGTAATTAAGTGGTAAAAAGGATGGGTGTTTTTACACCTATCAAATCCCCTACACTTGACCATTGCAATGTCCTCATGCAATGCATTAGTTACAAAGCCACTATACATTTTTCATCATATTTAATCCACGTTCGCCTTTATTAAAGAGATAGAAAATTATAAACATACAAAGTAAAGAAATCAAAAACATACCTTTGGGTTTTGGAAATGTCGTGAATGATCATCATCCTCAAGTTTTCACTTTCTCCAAACCAAGCTTAAAAACGAGATCATTGTTATTATAAGTTAGTAAACTAACACGAACTCATGTGGGTCAATTATTTACTTAGACTCCCTTATTCCTAGGTGTATTTCTTATATTTTATTGTTGTCTTGAATGATCACGAGGATGCATTGTCGACTTATTTCGATAGTTTATTGGGCTGAAAATAAAGTGAACGATTTAATCAATAGTTAGCTAAAGGACAAAAATCTTTTAAAACTGCTTCTCGGGACCTCATAAAGTTCATATCTTGGCATAACTCGCTTCGCGATTTGAGACCTTTCTCGGACCGATATTTGGCAGCGACTTCATACTTCAAACCTTGAGAGACGTTCATGAAATAATAGTCTTCTCTTCATATAGGAATTTCTTCACTTGAAGTTTTGAGAGATTCATACTTGGACCACGACTTCTTCATTTTTCTCCAATCTTTATTTTGGACTTTGATATACAACGATCCGCCTCCTTTTAGGACTTGGATCTATTTATCCTCATACCTTGTTAGGGCCTTTTTGGATATACTTCTCCATGACTTTTGGGAAGTTTTTGCTTTTCGTCGTGTGTCTCGATCCTTCATATTGATTTTTGATAAATGATTCTTCACATCACTTTTGGATCTTTAGCAACAAAATGTAGCCCTCATGCCTTGTTAGGGCCTTTTCGGACTCGCCAATCTTTGCATCCCGCTTCAATAAGTTATGCCTTCGCTATGAACTCTAATCCATACCGAGCAACTTTTAAACGATCTTAGGCTAGAAGCTAAGTAACTTTTCAAATCGTACAACCTTATTTATTACAGATAAATTTATTAGCAAGCGATGGGAGAATAGGCTTATAATTAACTCACATAAATTCCCAAAAGAATACCAAACTTATAATTGGCTCTATCATCTCTCGTTCTCCACAGTTTAAAATCTTAAGGAATGAGACTCGTGGATGCTTAGCCTATTAAATCAAAGTTTTGGGTTTTCGAGTCGCCTATAGGATCTTGCAAATTCTTATACTTTTTCAAGTTTAGAAATCGCATTTTAAAGTTCCCTTGATAAACGACTCTCTAGGATCAATTATAGGAACTTGCGAAAAGTTCTTGTTCTTAACCCGTGAGAGTTAAGAATTTCGCGTTTTATAGCTCCCTACATAAAAGCCTAGCAAAACTTGACTTAAACACGTTAAGGATACTAGCTAGAGTAACTTAGATAAGTAAACTCGGTTTGAGTCAAAAGATTCACAACGTTTGAAAATTAAAACCACTTTATTAAACATTTATTCTAGCAAAGAAAGAAAATAACTATACAAAAGGAAAAAACTAATAGGCCAAAATAGATCAAAAATTTTGAAAAATGTCGAAAAATTGATTTTCTGGTTAAAATGAGGACAAATACAAGGAAAAGGCCACTTAACTTCGATAGAAGTCCAATCCCCTACACTTAAGATAAACATTGTCCTCAATGTTTAAGCATGTGGGAGTAAACTCCCCTACACATAGGACATTGTGCACTTTGTTTAAATCTCGCTAAGGAAGAGACAACTAAAGAGATTCCTATTTTAATATTGGAAAATATAAAATAGTGAATCGAAAAGAGTTTAGGATAGAACCGGGAAGAAGGGAACACAGAATCACGGGTCGTCAAAAATCATCAAGAGTGGATCATTGAAGCTCGAATCCCTGATTAAAAGAGAGGAGAGGAAATAGCAAACCAACGGGTCTCCCCCTACACTTATGATAAAGAAAGCGAAAAGATAGATGCATGGGTTGCCTCCCAAGAAACGCTTGATTTTTGTTAACCGAGTCGTGAGCCTGACTCGACCTTGATTATCATAGGAAGAAGCATAAAACATATCCACCAGGATCAAAGACATAGTTTTCGTCCATCAAATAGCAGAGGCTTAAGGCGAACAAGGCAAGCCAAAGAAGAGTAGGCAAGGTTCCCTTAAGCAACGATGGAGCACGGTGGAAGCAAGGGTTAAGTGGTGCAAGCAGATTTCCATAAATTCCAAAGATATTTCCTTTTATTTCATCAGGTGGATATTGAGATGGCTGTAGAATATCAATACCGGGGTCGAACACCTTTTCCTTTAAGGGAAAATAGCACTCAGGCTCATCAGAGTGTGAAGAAGATCCGCGAAGAAGCACAACCTCGTCCTCAGAAGGGGGACAAAGAAGTGTTAACTCATACGTGCTGCGGATATCGGTGTCGACCGGTTTCTTCTCCTTTGAAAGAATTTGCTTCAAATCCAAAGTAGGATCAAGACGATAATCTTCAAAATCATAAGGAGGAGCATCACTCTCATGAGGGAAGTAAGTGTTTAGAAACGTAGAGAAATCTTCCTCAAATGAGTAGTCGTCCAAAGTAGGATCGAGTGATGGCGGATGATCTTCATCATGTGAAGAATCGCTCGAAAGAGTATCGGCCTCATCGAAATCATCATATGTGGGCAGCTCGGGATACTCAGAAGTAAGGTCATTGTAATCATCCGAGTCTGAGCTAAAATCATCATCATAAGCATCAAAGACCGGTGGAGAATCATAAATGGGAGAAGGTTCCAAATTGGACCGAGAATCATCCACATCATCTTGAAAAAGTGGATTATCAATGGAAGAATCGAATAGAGGATTGTTGTAGACAACAAAGTCATCATGCACATTAATCATATTCACTGATTCGCGGCCTCCAAAGGTTGTACTTGTAAGCTTCCCCATTTTGAAAACTTGTGCATCATCCCCGACTCTTAAGATTAACTCACCTTCGGCCACATCCACTAAAGCTCATCCGGTTCTCAAGAATGGCCGACCAAGTATTAAGGGAATACGAGGGTCCATTTCATAATCAACGACGACAAAATTGACCTGGAAAGTAAATGTGCCAACTTTGATGAACACGTCTTCGGCTATACCAACGGGGTAAGCGAGAGTGCGATTTGCAAGTTCGAGAGTCATCTTTGTTGGAGTGAGGTCGGGTAATGATAGTGTTTTCCAAACATTCAGTGGCATCAAATTTATACTGGCCCCGAGATCAGCAAGGGCAGTAAATTCTTCAGTTTTGTTGAACGCGCAAGGCAACACAAAACGACCGGGATCTCCAAGCTTTTCTGGAAGTTCTTTAAGAATAACTGTAGAGCAGTTTTCATTTAAGCGTGTGTTGGCGAGCTCAAGCAACTTCTCTTTCTTGTTAAGCAATTCCTTAAATGCTTTGACAAATTTGGGCATGTGGACAAGTGCTTCAAGAAAGCTAATGTTGAAGTTCATTTGAGTCCTTGGTTAGCATCTTGTTCTTGCCCAAGCAAGAAGGATAAGGGATATTAGGTTTGGGTGGTGAGGGTGCAGGCGTAGCAGGTAAAGGTTGAGATGTTGAAGGGTCCTTCCTAGGAACATCGTCATGACGAGGCGGAGACGGTAATGGTGCACTAATACTAGGTGTAGGAGGAGTAGGGATAAATGGTGGTGGAGGAGGTGTAGATGATGGGGGCGGGATAGGTGGATCGACAATGGTAATTCCACTACGAGTAGTAATAGCACTCACATTTGCTCGCGGATTGGTGACGGTGTTTGAAGGTAGAGAACTCGAAGAAGAAGGTTGAGCTGCGGGCAAGAAACTAGCAAGCATATTCTTCAAATCATTGGTTTGATTGCTGAAGGAGGATTGAATATTATCTCGAAGCTCGGATCTTATCTCATTTCCTTGCTTGGTGATATCTCCTTTAAGATTGATAATTTGGCTCTACAGATTCTTGATTTGCTCACCTTGGGTTCTCATTATGGCTTCAACATCGTGGTTAATGGGTGAGGTTTGTTGGGTGGGTGGTTGATAAGGATTAGAAGCTCTTGGTGGGATTTGGTTGCTTCTATTGTAGTTGTTGGCGGGGTTTTGGTTTTGAGGAGAAAAACCGGGTGAATGGTAGTTGTTTGATCAGTAACTAAGCAGATTTCTATCCCCTTGAGGTCGAGCTTGGTAATTTTCCGGTGAATAATTACCATAAGCTGCATACATATTTTCTGGATTTCCTTGTGTCGAAGGACAATCGGTGTATGAGTGAGGACCGCCGCATGTTTCACAAGGATTAGCAACCGCTTTCACTTGTTGTTGTTGGTTTGAAGCGAGAAGCGTGATACTTTTGCTCATTTCAGTCATCATGCGGGTGAGTTCGGTCATATCAGGGTTTGCTGAAGTAGAGGAAACATTGACTCTCGGGTTGTTCCTTGAAGAAGCAGAGGAATCCCAGTTTTTGTGGTAAGTAGTCATGTTCTCAATAAGCTCTCTACACTCCTCGGGTCTCCTTTTCATGAATGTGCCACCGGCGGCTGCATTAATCGTATCACGATCACGAAAAGTCAAACCGTTGTAGAAAGTATCAATTAAGGTCACAGGGAGCATGTTGTGGTTTGGACAACGATCAATCAAGACATTATATCTTTCCCAAGCATCAAAAAGAGATTCATCGGGTTCTTGCATGAAACCGCTGATTTGATTGTGAAGGCTTGTGACCATGGATGGTGGAAAGTAGCGCGACAAAAAGCGTTGAGTCATGTCATCCCAAGTGTGAATAGAATTCTTCGGGAGACGATCAAACCATTTCTCGGCATGATGCGATAAAGTATGTGGGAAGAGTTGTAGGCGAATAACATCCATTTTGGCACCAGGCAACTTCATGCTTTGGGTGATTCTGATGAACTTGTCGAGGTGTTTGTTGGCATCATCATCAGGCAATCCACGGAATGGGTTAGTTTGCACTTGCTGAATCATGTGGTGCTTCAACGAGCGTTGATTTGCATCGGCGCAATCGGTCCTCCTTGTCCAAACATGGTAGGTTGACAAAGCTCCTCCATTGTCCGAAGATCGGGCTGTGGAAGAACATTGTGGTTATTGTTGAGGTGTGGTGGATTATTGTTGTTAACACTTGACATAGCTAAATCTTCTTAAGTCTCGGGCTCTTGATAATTAGAAGATCTAGTACGCATACACCTGAAAATGCAAAAGAAAACAATACAAAACACAAAGACAATATCTATACACAATAAAGATAAAATCTTTTTGGATTTTTGAAATTTTTAATTTTTATGTATTTTTATCAATTTTTAATTTTTATGATTTTTTTTATGCAAGAAAAATAACGCTCACAAGTGAACGGATCCCAAAAAGCAACGTGTCTTTCACAGAAAACCGTTAATCTTTACGAAAAGAGCTGGCAGCGGCGCCATTTGATAACTAGGGTTTTACCTAATTAAAAAGATTCGTTTAAGTATGTCTCTTCGAATTGAAAAAGGAGTTTAATGTGCGACTCAGCTGTTCTTTGGTGAAACAAAAGTGTGTCGTTGTAGTATATTAAAGTAAAAGTGCAGAACAATTAAAGTAAATGACTTAAAAGTAAATCTAAATCTAATTTAAAGTAAATGGTGCAAGTATTTAAAAGCGTGACTAAAATTAAAGGGCACAAAAGGTAAATAACGCAAACTTAAATCTAACTAAGGCAAACTTAAAACGCAACTAAAACTAAAACTTAAACTAAGGCAAGGCTAAAATAATTCTAAGGCAAATAACTTAAAGTGCGACTAAGTAAAAAGGCAGGAAAATTAAAGCTCGAAATTAAGAAAATTAAAGACTAAAATGAAAGAAACTGAAAATTACCCCTATCCGGAATAAACCCTATTCGGAATATTAAGCTTACTCGGAATATGTCACCTATCCGGAATAAAAC
The DNA here is from genome assembly GCA_025667525.1 of Glebionis coronaria. Lineage (NCBI taxonomy): Eukaryota > Viridiplantae > Streptophyta > Magnoliopsida > Asterales > Asteraceae > Glebionis > Glebionis coronaria. The sequence continues at coordinate 356,471,285 of CM046876.1, forward strand.
CCTCTATTCGGAACAATGCAGCCTATTCGGAATAATGGCAACTCGGAATAATTCCTATGCGGAATATATCCCCTATTCGGAATAGTTCCTTACCCGGACTATTGTCATCTACCCGGAATAAGTCCCTATCCGGAATAAAGTGTTCTATACTGAATAAAAGACCTATGCGGAATAACTGAATGCTATGCGGAATAAAAGATGACTCGGAATAAAGAAAACTATGCTGAATAATATACCCTATGCGGAATAAAATCTCTATGCGGAACAAGAAGACCATGCGGAATAATTTAAGCTATGCTGAATAAACTTGTTATGCGGAATAAGAAGACCATGCGGAACATTTGCCCTATTCGGAATATTACCCTTATACGGAATAATATAACATTCTGAATAAAGTAACCTATCCGGAATAACTAATTATTCCGAATAAAGCAACCTAACCGGAATAATATAACATTCCGCATAGAGGTCCTATTCGGGATAATCTAACATTCCGCATAGAAGGATAATAAAGCTGACTACCCGGAATAACTGAATAAGATACAGTAACATGAACGTGAAACAGGGGATAAAGAACAAAGCACGAATTTGATCAAATCTAAACAAAACAAACCAAAAGATTAAACCAAAACAACCAATAAGCATCAACTAACAATAATCAATCAAAACAAATCATCAAAACCAACAAATAAAACCAACAAATAAAGCCAAATCAATCAAAACCCACTTGATTGAAAACTATAAAACTCAAGAACATGGACACAAAGATCAAGAACAAATCAAACAAGAAAGGTAGAAGGAGATTAACAATAATGTAAAGATTCAACAATAATTAAATGTAAACTTACTTGGAATTAAAAGAAATTTAAAGGTGCATAACATGAAAATTAAGGTGCATAAAATTAAAGAACAGGAAATGAAAATGGGGAAGGATGGGTTGTCAAGCCACCAACAACCTAAACAAATTAAAGGTGGACACTATATATAGGGGGATTAGGGAGGAGCTTAGGAAGCTTCCTCCCTCTTTCTTCTTTTCCTTAATTACACACTTAAGTCCTTGATCTTCTTAATCTTTTGTTAATCTTCTTAATACTTGGACTTTGTCTTGGGATTTCTTCAAACTCATCTTGTAATCTTTAATAAATTAGACTTGAGTTCTTCGGCTTTTTAGTAAACTTCCGTCTTTTGACTTTCTCTTCGATAAATCTTCAGAATTGGTCTTGTACTTCCGTTCTTTTTCCACTTTTAATCTTTCGACTTTGTCTTTTGCCTTTTTCTTCGATAAAAGCCCGTGAAATCCCGTGTTTTCTCCACTTTTCACCTTTTTGTCCTAAATCACAACAAAAACACAAACCACGCATAATTCCGACATAAATGACATAAAATACACGTTTTGGTTCGGTTATTATTGTAATTAAGTGGTAAAAAGGATGGGTGTTTTCACACCTATCACAAACTAACACTCGTTTTCACATTTTCTGTCCTAGCTTTCGGCATCCATTTATATCCTGGAGGACATTGATTAGCAAACCACCATTTCCAATACTTTCTAGCAGACTCATATAATTCCTTAATTTTGCTTCTAGGGTTCTTAGTGGTGGAGTCTGATGAATTACTTCTCTTAGTGGGGGTGCACCAGAAAGGTTCACTTTGCGTTTGGGTTTACTATCTCTAATAGGCATCGCAACTTGCTTATTAGTTCTAGTATCTACGCCTTTGACTTTATTCATAGCACACATAGCATGATTAGCATTAGCACACTTTCCACATTTGAGACAAACAAATTTCACATCCATGTCATTCAAATCATTCACATCATTAAAATCGTCATTACATGCGATTACAAACTTTTTATTCTTAAAAACATTCCAATTCCTAGGGTGTTCTTCTACTTCCTTCATCTTCGCTTGATTCTTATGTTTCCAGACCTTATCATTCACTTGAGTGCTCTTAAGCTGAGGCCGGCTAACACTAGTAGTGGAGACTATTCCTGTAGTAGAAGACACACGAATATTAGTGTTTCTAGAAGTCGGAGGCGATTGAGTAACTTTGTTTGTGGACTTAGTGGTCATTCGATACATCCCTGGTTTAATCACATTATTGTGCTTAATGCTTGGTGCTATGACATTCGTCCTTATGGGTTGATTATGTGGTAACCTTTCCTTTCCATCCATCTTGGGGGCAAACACAGGTTTTGCAAATGAGGAATTTGATAAAGCAGATGGTTTTCCCAAGATAGAGGATCTATTTACTTTAGAGGCATTGGGTTGTCTAACAACAGAATTCTTAATGCTAGGTTCCACAACTTTCCCACCCATTTTAGCATCGAGTTTCTGCAACTCTGCTATCGCTCTGTCCCTGTCTTGTAACTGAGCTTTCAACCCTTTAATTTCCATATTCTATTCATTCATTTCTCGAAACGTTTGGGAAAGTTTTTCTTGCAATTTATTATCATGTGGAAAACTACCAACGTCTTTTTGCAAAGCAAGTTCAAGATAATGACAATGTTTTTGAAGGAAATCAGTTTTGTGTTGAAGTAACTCAAAAGCCTTTTTATCAACATTTTCTTTACGTTTCGAAAGCTCAATTTCAAGACGTACACATTCTTTGATCTTATCAAGATATTTGCATGCAACATCAGAATATTCATCAATATCAGCACAAGATGTAAAATAAGCACACATGACATCTTTAGAAACGCATTCTTGCAAAAGTAAATCATATTCATCTGAAAAATCAGACTTCTCCATTTGAAGATCATCAATGTGTTTCTCAAGAGATTCAACATATTTTAAATCATCATACATTTTAGTCCGAATGAAATCCTCATGTTGGAGAACAGTTTCTTTAATCAACGCCGTGTTTGGAATTAAGAGTTCTTTCATAAGCAAGGTAATATCTTGAGGAATCGGGCGTTGCCACTCAGCATTTTCACGTTTTGCCCAATCTCTTTCTACAATAGATTTAACATTATCTATGTGATGTTTAAGAATACCTAATGTTTTCCTACTCTTGGTTTTAGATTCATCTAGAGGGAGGTAGTTTATGTATTTGTAAACATTAGATTTCTTAGGGGCAAATGCTTTCTTCCATTGAATTCGCTTTTGTTTGCATTCTAGAAACACTTCCTCACGAGTTTTTTGGGTTTGTTTGTTGAAAAGACCATAAAGACTATTCTCATAAGCATAATTATATGGTTTTACAAACTCCTTATTGACAAGAGATAGACTATCATCATCCCAAAGGGCAGTCTCTTCACTAACGGCACAAACATGCATGCAATCAAGATCGGTCCTTTCAGTCTCATCAAGATAAAGACACGGGTTCGCAGCTTGAGCTTTGGCAAGGTACTCAGAACTTGCAAAGCTAGCTTGACCCTTAAACATCGACGGAGGTGCTAGCATTCTTACGGATTGAATAGAATCATGCGTTTTATAACAACTTTCTTCAAAAATTCGACTTGTTCTTCTAGTTTCGTTACTTTTTTGGTTTCTTTATCATATCTACTTTTGAAGTCTTGTTTTAACGCATCTACCTCTTGGTTCTTAACCTCAAGAATTTTAGCAGAATCAGTAGTGGTCATAGAGAGCTTTTGTTCAAGTTCATTAACTTTGGTATTGGCAAGGTACATTTTTTGACGTTCATCCATTAAGAAAACATTATATTGACGCTTCTCTTTGGCTAATAACTCAAGAGTTTTTAACGCACTTCCCTTGTACCCCTCATGCTCTTTGGTTTTCTGAAGGACCTCATCTCTATATCTTTCAGTCATCTCAGTAGATTTGATAAGAGCAGCTTTGCATTCTTCAAATTTTTTAGTGAGCGTAGCGTTTGCCTTCTTTAATTGCTTTTGACCCTTATTATTTTCAGTGACATATTTTTGTAAAGTAGCAATTAAATTAGCAAGCGCAATACGTTCCTCTTCATCATACTCATTTGCAAGTTGATCATCCTCAGACTCATTATTGCACATGTCTGATGAATCGGGTGTGGTATTGCTATCAACCGTTTCCATCATACACGTGTCATTAATGGAATTGGGTAGATCACTATGCTCATGAATATCACCAAACACATTATATTCATCAGTAGTGTGTACCTTATCGATTGGCTCAGTGTCAAAGATAGGGCCATTGTCATCTTCAGTGACCTTGAGAACTTCTTCAACCTTTGCCATATACGAGTAATGTGCATCGAGCTCTTGATCAGAATCTTCATCATCAATATCATCAAGCATTGCTCCTTCCTCAGCTGACAATTTAATCCCTGCTTCCATCTTCTTGCATAGCAGCATCTTTTCCTTGTGATAGCTGGAGTCTCTAACCCTTTTCGGCTTCATGCATTCCTTTGACATATGCCCATAACCTTGGCAATTAAAACATTGAATCCCACTCTGCTGAACCACTTGACTTCCAACAGTTTCCCTATTCCCAGTAGCAGCAGCAATCCTCTAAGGATCATACTTGGCAGTTTGTCGATCATACCTTGTAGAACCCTCAACATGCGTTTGATTATGTCGATCATACCTAGAAGGACTTTCACCACGTCGACGTGTGTCATACCTTGGAGGACTCTCAACATATCGGTTCTTGTTGTTAGATGATGTGCGAAGATTGTTGTTGGTGGGTTTGTAGATTTTCTTATAAGTCTTCATTATGAAAGCAATTTGTTGTTTCATCTCTCGATTCTTTTGAGCTTGGTCTTCATCACTATCTTCTTCAGATGATGATTCAGATGGTGGTGATGGTGCTCTTGGCACTTTACCTCGAGTTCCAAGTTGGAGACAAAGTTTTACACTTTAACTCTCGGTTGAAAATCTTTTCGGGCAAGCTGAAATCTCGTTGGTCCGGCCCATTCACCATTGCCCAAATTTTTCCATATGGTACTCTCGAGCTCGCTCAACCTAATGGACCTAATTTTAAGGTGAATGGCCAACGAGTGAAGTTGCACTTTGGTGAGGACATCTCTCAGGCGATGATTCCATCCCTCACCACGTTCCCCATGAACTAATTTTGGGTCGAGTCAGGCTCGTGACTCGGTTATAAAAAACAAGCGCTCCTCGGGAGGAAACCCGAGTATCTATCCTTTTCTGTTTTAACCTCCTAAGTGTAGGGGGACCTATATAGGTGTTTGTATTTGTGTGGTGATGTGATTACAGGGATGAATGCACTTTTGGAACCTTTGAAGAACCGTGCTCCCGTGTTATCCGAAATCCGGTTCTATCTCTCAACTTTCGTGATTCAATTTTCTTCATACTCACATTTGAAATTGATCACTTTAGTCGTCCTTTACTTAGCTTGATTTAACCAACGTGCACAATGTCATAAGTGTAGGGGAGACTTTTCCCACATGCTTAAACATTGGGGACAATGTTTATCTTAAGTGTAGGGGGACTTCTATCGAAGTTTTAAGTGGACTTTTCCATGAAAATGCCTTCATTTAACCAGAAAATCATCTTTTTCAACATTTTTCAAATTTTTAATTAACTTTGGCCATATAGTCGTAAGTTTTAAATTTTTATCGTTGCTTTCATATGTATATATTCCACAATAAAGTCAAAAATATTAATAAAGTGGTGTAGCTAGTTTTGAAATCTTTGACATATTAGGCCCGTTGCGATTATTTTGACTCAACCCGAATAGACTTATCCAAGTTTATTCTAGCTAGTATCCTTAACCATGTAGACCTTAATTGGTTTATTAGGCTAAGTATCCACGAGTCTCATTACTTGAGATTTTAAATTGTGGAGAACGAGAAATGATAGAGTCAATTATAAGTCGGTATTCTTGCACAAGCCCACTTGGTGTAATTATTTGCCTATTATCCCATCACTTGCTAATAATTTATCTGCAATAAGTAAGGTCGTACGATTTGAAAAGTTACTTAGCTTCTAGCCCAAGATCGTTTAAAAGTTGCTCGGTAATGATAATAGTTCATAGCCAAGGCATAACTTATGAAGCGGGGCGCGAAGATTGGCGAGTCCGAAACGGCCCTAACAAGGCATGAGGATTCCATTTTATTGCTGAAGATCCAAAGTGATGTGAAAAGCATTATTCCCAAAATCAATATGAAGGATCAAGACTCACGACGAAAAGCAATCAACTCCCATAAAGATCATGGAGAAGTCTATCCGAAAAGACCCTAACAAGGTATGAGGATAAATAGATCCAAGTCCGAAAAGGAGGCGAATCGTTGTATCTCAAAATCCCAATTAGAGATTGAAGAAATAATCATGAAGTCGTGGTCAACAAAGTTGGAGTACCCCTCAAAAGTCTCCAAGTGAAGAAACTCTATTAACGATGAGAAGACCATTATCTCAAGAACGTCTCTCAAGATATGAAGTATGAAGTACATGCCAAATATCGGCCCGAGAAAGGTCTCAAATCGTGAACCAAGTTATGCCAAGATATGAACTTTTTGATATCCCGAGAAGCAGTTTTAAGAGATTTTGTCCTATAGCTAACTATTGATCAAATCGTCCTACTTTGCTTTCAGCCTAAATAAACTATCGAAATAAGTCCAAAAATGCATATTCATGATCATTCCAAGACAAAAAAAAAATATAAGAGATACACCTAGGAATAAGGGAGTTTAAGCATTTAATTAAGCCATGTGTGTAAGTGTTTGATTTGCTAACTTATAATAACAATGATCTCATTTTTAAGCTTAGTTTGGGGAACGTGAAACTTGAGGGTGATGAATCTTCGCAGCACCGAAGCCCTAATGTAAGTCCTTGATCTCTTTGCAAGTTATTTCCATATAGCTATTTTCAAGTGAAAATGGTTTTCTATCCTTTTGATTACTTTAAAGTTTTAATTTCTCTTAGTACTTTAATTTTTGTTTAGTAGTATTTTAATAAGGCCAAGGTTGATTGATTATGAGAAAAGTGTAAATGTGCTTTATCACTAAGCATTGCATGAGGGCATGGCAATGGTTAAGTGTAGGGGATTTGATAGGTGTGAAAACACCCATCCTTTTACCACTTATTTCTGGCTAAAACAAGACCAAAACACGTATTTAATATCATTTGTTTGGAATTATGCGTGGTTTTTGTGTTTATTGTGTTTTCAGAGTCAACCGGATGAATATTGAAGAAAACATGGGATTGCACGGGTTTTATCGAAGAAAAAGACTCAAGACGAAGTCTATTGTCCAAGAGATGCAAAAGATTTGAAGTCATTGTGCATATTTGAAGAGTTAACGAAGAATAAGGCCAAGGATGGAAGATTCTTATATGTCGAAGAACTCGAGTCTATTAAACAAAAGATTATAAGACGAGTTGGAATTATTCACCGACACTTCTAAAGATCCAAAGTCGGAAACGTTTATTTAAAAGAGACGTTAAGACTAAAGACTAAAGAAGAAACGAAGCCCAAACCAAAGCCCATTCACAAGCCCACCACCACACGCCTATATATAGGACCTTACTTCACAAATTGGGAGCTAGTTAGTCTTTGTTTTAGTTTTTAGTTTTCATTTCTCTAGTTTTAGAGAAAGAAAGTTCCTAACTTTCTCTCACTAAATTTTTCCTTGTTTTCATCTTTCAAATTTTAAGCTTTTCATGAATCTTTGTATTTTAAGTTTCTTAATTAAAAGTTTAAGTTTAAGTTTGTGTTCTTTAATCTCTTCCTACTTTTCTTGGTTTCATTTTGCCTTTAATCCGAAAGCTACAATCCTCACGGTTTGGTTTCGTTTCATGTTCAAGTAGTCAAAAGATCAATCTTTTTACCACTTTTTAAGCTTTTAATTGGTTTAGGCTATAAGCTCTTTATGCTTATTAGCTTACTTCATGCTTTAGCTTTTTAGTTTTCAGATTATTAAAAAGTTTTAGTCATTCAAAAGTTTTGTTTATAAAGTTTATGATTTCTCGTCTTCAAAAGTTGTCCAATTTAATCTTTTTGAAGAAGTTTAAGTCCCTGTTAAGATAGCTTATTGTATGTTCTTATTGAAATTTCAGCTTTTCACCATTTTCGGATTGGTTTTGCACTTCATCGCAATCTTGGGGTTTTGTATATTCCGACGGTATTGAGTTTAGATCGCAATAACCCAAGAGGGTTTTACTTTGCGATCTGTTGGCAATTCTCCCTTATTCTGATCTGGATTGCGATCGCTTATTGCGATTGCACATTCCGACGGGATTTAAGGTCCTTTTTGAATCAAAACTCTGCCCATTTTTAGTTTACATCATTCCGATCTGACTTTCCAATCTGGCTCATTCCGATAGATGCACTTTGCGATAGACCATATTCCGATGGACCTTCACTTGAAACATTCCGATGGACCTTCACTTGAAACATTCCGATGGATCAATTTAATAGTATTCTTATGGTGATGATTGTGACATTCCGATAGCTTTGCATTTCTTATATTCCGATGCACTAAGTTTTAAAGTTTTATAAAGTTTTAAGTTTTAATTTAGTTAACTTTTCAAAGTATTCTTCTAATCTTCTCTTTACGTTTTCAAGCTTTTATTTTTAACTCGTCAATTTAGTTTAATCTTTCAAAGCTTATAATTTACTCAACGCCACTTACATTTATTTGTTATTAGTTTAAAATATATAAACAAACCAACACCTTTTTATTAACCAAGAACAAATCATTCCACTTTGAGCTGTGATCAATTCGAGGAGATTCTGAGATTAATCTAGAACCCATTGCAAATCACTTGTATCAAATGGCGCCGCTGCCAGCTCTTCTCGTTAAGATTACCAGTTTTTTGTGAGAACTTGGATTTTAGGGATTCGTTCACCGTAAACGTTACTTTTTCATAAAAAATTTCAAAAATCCTAAAAAATATAAAATTTTCCAAAATACAAAAAAAATAAAAAATTAAAAAACATAAAAACCAAAAATATTTCTTGCTTTGTTAGTTCTTTTGCAGGTGCATGCGTACACGATCAACGTCTTATCAAGAGCCCGAGCCTCTCGAAGACTTTGACATGGCCGGTGTACAAAACAACAATAATAACCCACCTCAAAACAATAATAATAACAATAACAATCCACCTTTCAACAACAATAATAACAACAACAATGAGCCTCTACCGGATAATCTCCCGGTGATTGAACTTCTGCAAGCACATGTAGATGGTAACGATGATCCAATTGTTATACCCGTGATTGCAGCCAACAACTTTGAGCTCAAATCCGGCTTTATCCAGATTGTTTCTGCTCAACCATTCTTGGGGTGTACCATTGATGATCCACATGACCACATCAAGAGATTCTTGCAACTCACTAATACGGTCAAATTCAATGGTGTTCCACAAGAGGTAATCCGTTTACAACTTTTTCCCATTTCTTTAGAGGAACAAGCCCGGCATTGGCTTGCTAAGGAACCGCCACAAAGTATTCTTACGTGGACGGATTTGGAGACCAAGTTTATCAACTAATTTTTCCCACCCTCTCGTACTACCGCTTTGCGGAATGAAATCATTAATTTTGAACAACAGTACGATGAGTCTTTTAGTGAATCTTGGGACCGTTTCAAAGACCTTTTGAGAAAATGCCCACAACATAGTTTTACCAAAGTGCACCAAATTAACACTTTTCATAATGGTTTAAGCATGAATGACCAAGATTCACTAAACAGTGCCTCGGGGGGTAATATTTTGGCTAAGACTTCTAATGCCGCCTGGGATATTATTGAAAATAAGTCTCGTGTGCAAACCAAGAGTGTTCGGATCAATGTCGCTAGTGCTAGTACTAGTGACAGCGACAAGCGAATTGACAAAATCACTACGCTTCTTGAATCGCTTGCTACCCAAACCACTAGCAACACCAACAACATCAATGCTCAAAACGCTCAAGTCAATGCTATAAGCCAACCATGTGAAATATGCGGGGGTCCTCACTCTTACACCACTTGTACCGCCACCCAAGACTACCCTTCTGAGAATGTGAATGCAGCATACGGTACCTATCCTCTACCCGCTTATCAAGCTCGTCCTCAAGGTGACCGCAACTTGCTTAGCTATCGTTCCAACAACTATCTATCACCACCCGGTTTTACTTCTAACAACCCAAACCAACAACAAAACCTCAACCGCCCTCCTCAACAACAACAACAACCTCGTGGACCATATATACCACCTCACAAACAACAACATCCACCTCAAAGAAACAACCAAGTTTACCAGCAACCTGCTTATCAACCACCCGCATACAATGCTCCTCCCAACCAACCCACCACATTACACCAAGACATTGGAACCTACATGTGGACTAACGATGTGATCGTGGACAATCTCCAACAGGAAGTGCGCAACTTGAAAGCATACCTGGTGAAACAAGGGAACGATCTGAGAGCTGATATGAGAAACACGTTGGATAGTCAAACGAATGACTTAAAGAACATGATGGCTAGTTTCTTCCAAGGTAATCAACCCTCTTCTTCGGGTACTCTTCCGAGTAACACCGTTGCGAATCCAAGAGGGGAGATGAAAGCAATCACCACTCGCAGTGGCAAAGGTACCAAGGAACTCGAGCTTCCTATACCTCCACCGGTGATTGTGACTAAGGAAAACTAGTCACCTGCTCCTATTCCTCATCCTTCTACTTCCCCAATTTCTCCACCTCTTACTTCTACCCCTCCTCCACCCAAGGATGTGAGTGATCCTATTCTCCCAAAGCCTTCCTCTTCTTCCGATATACCTTATCCCTCTAGGTTGAGGAAAGAGAAGCTCAAAAGCAAGGATGATATTCAGGTTTCGAACTTTCTTAAAATGTTTAAACAATTGTATTTCAACATCTCCTTCGCTGAGGCTCTCGCTCACATGCCTAAGTACGCGAAAATGTTCAAAGATCTTCTTAGCGACAAGGAGAAGCTTCTTGATATTGCTAACACCCAACTTAATGAGAATTGCTCTACAGTGCTCTTAAGGAAATTGCCAACCAAGCTTGGTGATCCGGGTTGTTTCTTAATCCCTTGTAACTTCCCGGGAGTAGAGAATTGCATGGCCCTAGCCGATCTAGGTGCCAGTATTAATCTAATGCCTCAAAGCGTTTGGAAGCAATTATCTCTCCCAGAGCTAGTCCCCACCAAAATGAGTTTGGAATTAGCTAACCGTACGGTTGCTTATCCAGCGGGGATAGCCGAAGACGTCTTTGTAGGAATCGACAAATTCACTTTTCCTGCCGATTTCGTCTTTGTTGACTACGAGATGGACCCTCGTGTGCCATTGATCGTTGGTCGTCCATTCTTGAGGACCGGTCACACTCTCATCGATGTCGAAGCTGGTGAGCTTATCATGAGAGTGGGTGACGATAAAATTGTCTTCATCATGGGAAAGTTGTCTAAACAGCCTTATTCCAACGAGAGTGTTAATTGTATTGACGTTCTTGATGAGGCTTGTGAAGAACACTTCAAAGATGCTTGCAAAAGTATTCCTACCTCTCTTCCCAATGTTGAGACCGTTTCCTCTATTGACTCATCACTATCTCTATTTGGAGAAAGTGATTTCCTTTGGAAAGATTTGGAAGCCACCATGGGAGATGTGAACTTAGCTAATGACGATTCTACCACCAATTGGGATGAAGATCTCCGCCTCATTGAGAACCTTCTTAAAGAAGACAATCTTTCTCCACCATCTCCCACAGTTATTGCTATCGATGCTCCGACTTTGAAAACGCCTCCCATCGAAAATCCTCCGGATTTAGAACTTAAGGAGTTGCCGCCCCATCTCGAGTACGTGTTCCTTGAAGAAAAAAGAAGTCGCCTGTCATCATTGCTAAGGACTTGAAAGAAGAAGAGAAATCTCGCCTCATCGCCGTGCTTAAAGATCATAAGAAGGCAATCGCTTGGAAAATTTCCGATATCCGCGGAATTGATCCGAACTTTTGTACTCACAAGATTCTCATGGAAGATGACTTTAAACCCGCAATCCAGAGCCAAAGAAGGGTTAATCCTCGCATTCACGACGTCATCAAACAAGAGGTTATCAAACTTCTTAATGCCGGCTTGATTTACCCTATCTCGGATTCGCCTTGGGTAAGTCCCGTCCATTGTGTGCCCAAGAAGGGCGGAATAATCGTTGTTTCCAATGAACACAACGAGTTGATTCCCACTCGTCTCGTCACTGGGTGGAGAGTTTGTATTGATTATCGCAAGCTCAATGATGCCACGAGAAAAGACCATTTTCCTCTTCCTTTCATGGATCAAATGCTCGAGCGTCTAGCTGGTAATGACTATTACTGCTTCTTAAACGGTTTCTCCGGGTATTTTCAAATTCCCATCGATCCCAAAGACCAAGAAAAGACGACATTCACTTGTCCCTATGGAACATTTGCTTACAAACGCATGCCTTTTGGTTTATGTAATGCTCCTGGGACGTTCCAAAGGTGTATGATGGCTATATTCCATGACATGGTGGAAGACACTATGGAAGTATTCATGGATGATTTCTCGGTCTATGGCGATTCTTTCTCTTTTTGCCTTGCCAATTTAGAGAGAATGCTTAAGCGGTGTGAAGACACTCGCCTTGTTCTTAATTGGGAAAAATGCCATTTCATGGTAAAAGAAGGCATCGTGCTAGGACACAAGATCTCCAAAGCCGGTCTCGAAGTAGACCGTGCTAAAGTCGATGTTATCGCTAAGTTGCCTCCACCTTCAACCGTGAAGGGTGTGAGAAGTTTCCTTGGTCATGCGGGCTTCTACCGTCGATTCATCAAAGATTTTTCTCAAATCGCTCGCCCGATGACCCACCTCTTTGAAAAAGACACTCCTTTTATCTTTTCCAAAGAGTGTCTTGAAGCCTTCAACTTGCTTAAGGATAAGCTAACTAAGGCACCCGTCTTGGTTACCCCTAATTGGGAGCTTCCCTTTGAGTTGATGTGCGATGCTAGCGACTTTGCTATTGGAGCAGTTTTGGGCCAAAGAGTGAATAAACACTTCCAACCAATCCATTACGCTAGCAAGACAATGACGGGGGCTCAATTGCATTATACGACAACCGAAAAAGAGCTTTTAGCTGTTGTCTATGCCTTTGAAAAGTTCCGCCCCTATCTTTTCCTTTCCACCACAATCGTTTACACCGATCATTCCGCGTTGGAGTACTTGTTAACTAAACAAGATTCCAAACCAAGACTTCTTCGCTGGGTTTTGCTACTCCAAGAATTTAAAATCGAAATTCGCGATAAAAAAGGAGCTGAAAACCTAGTCGCGGATCATCTCAGTAGACTTGAGGATCCTTACCAAGGGGATCATCCGAACAAAGAAATCAATTATTCTTTTCCCTTGGAGACCTTAATGTCTATCAACTCGACTGCTAATGAAACCCCGTGGTTTGCGGACATTGCAAACTACTTGGCAGGAGGAATTCTCGTTGACGGGTTAACATCCCAGAAAAAGAAGAAGTTCTTTAACGACATCAAAACTTACTTTTGGGATGACCCGTATCTATTCAAACAATGTGCTGATTTGATCATTCGCCGATGTGTTAATGGACCGGCATCCTTAGAAATCCTTGAGGCTTGCCACAAAGGACCCACCGGTGGTCACTTTGGTCCCAACTACACCGCCAAAAAAGTGTTTGAATCGGGATTTTATTGGCCCACCATTTACCGTGACGCTCACGAGATGGTTAAACGATGTGATGCTTGCCAAAAACAAGGCAAGATCACACATAAAGATGAGATGCCTCAAAATTTCATATAGGAATGTGAAATTTTTGATATTTGGGGTATCGACTTTATGGGGCCATTCCCTTCATCTAAAGGAAACAAATACATCCTTGTAGCCGTTGACTACGTTTCAAAGTGGGTTGAAGCCAAAGCTTTACCTACTAATGACGCAAGGGTGGTTTGTAACTTTTTGAAGTCGCTATTCGCTAGATTCGGTGTGCCTCGTGCCATTATTAGTGATCGCGGGACTCATTTTTGCAATGATAAATTCGCAAGAGTCATGGCTAAGTATGGTGTCAATCATCGTCTTTCCACCGCCTACCACCCACAAACTAATGGCCAGGCTGAAATATCCAATCGAGGATTAAAGCGGATTCTCGAAAGAACCGTGGGAGAGCATCGTGCCTTATGGGATGATAAACTTGCCGATGCTTTGTGGGATTTTCGTACCGCATACAAGACTCCGATTGGTTGTACACCATATCGTCTCGTGTACGGGAAAGCATGCAACCTCCCCATTGAGTTGGAGCACAAGGCTTATTGGGCCTTGAAGTGGGCTAATTTCGATATCAACAAAGCCGGTGACCTACGCAAGATCCAACTCAATGAGCTGAATGAACTCCGGAATGAGGCTTATGAAAATTCTTTGATCTATAAAGATAAAACTAAGCTCATTCACGACTCTAAGATTAAAAACCGAGAGTTCCAAGTTGGAGACAAAGTTTTACTCTTTAACTCTCGGTTGAAAATCTTTTCGGGCAAGCTGAAATCTCGTTGGTCCGGCCCATTCACCATTGCCCAAATTTTTCCATATGGTACTCTCGAGCTCGCTCAACCTAATGGACCTAATTTTAAGGTGAATGGCCAACGAGTGAAGTTGTACTTTGGTGAGGACATCTCTCAGGCGATGATTCCATCCCTCACCACGTTCCCCATGAACTAATTTTGGGTCGAGTCAGGCTCGTGACTCGGTTATAAAAAACAAGCGCTCCTCGGGAGGCAACCCGAGTATCTATCCTTTTCTGTTTTAACCTCCTAAGTGTAGGGGGACCTATATAGGTGTTTGTATTTGTGTGGTGATGTGATTACAGGGATGAATGCACTTTTGGAACCTTTGAAGAACCGTGCTCCCGTGTTATCCGAAATCCGGTTCTATCTCTCAACTTTCGTGATTCAATTTTCTTCATACTCACATTTGAAATTGATCACTTTAGTCGTCCTTTCCTTAGCTTGATTTAACCAACGTGCACAATGTCATAAGTGTAGGGGATACTTTTCCCACATGCTTAAACATTGGGGACAATGTTTATCTTAAGTGTAGGGGGGACTTCTATCAAAGTTTTAAGTGGACTTTTCCATGAAAATGCCTTCATTTAACCAGAAAATCATCTTTTTCAACATTTTTCAAATTTTTAATTAACTTTGGCCATATAGTCGTAATTTTAAATTTTTATCATTGCTTTCATATGTATATATTCCACAATAAAGTCAAAAATATTAATAAAGTGGTGTAGCTAGTTTTGAAATCTTTGACATATTAGGCCCGTTGCGATTATTTTGACTCAACCCGAATAGACTTATCCAAGTTTATTCTAGCTAGTATCCTTAAGCATATAGACCTCAATTGGTTTATTAGGCTAAGTATCCACGAGTCTCATTACTTGAGATTTTAAATTGTGGAGAACGAGAAATGATAGAGTCAATTATAAGTCGGTATTCTTGCACAAGCCCACTTGGTGTAATTATTTGCCTATTCTCCCATCACTTGCTAATAATTTATCTGCAATAAGTAAGGTCGTACGATTTGAAAAGTTACTTAGCTTCTAGCCCAAGATCGTTTAAAAGTTGCTCGGTAATGATAATAGTTCATAGCCAAGGCATAACTTATGAAGCGGGGCGCGAAGATTGGCGAGTCCGAAAAGGCCCTAACAAGGCATGAGGATTCCATTTTATTGCTGAAGATCCAAAGTGATGTGAAAAGCATTATTCCCAAAATCAATATGAAGGATCAAGACTCACGACGAAAAGCAATCAACTCCCATAAAGATCATGGAGAAGTCTATCCGAAAAGACCCTCACAAGGTATGAGGATAAATAGATCCAAGTCCGAAAAGGAGGGGGATCGTTGTATCTCAAAATCCCAATTAGAGATTGAAGAAATAATCATGAAGTCGTGGTCAACAAAGTTGGAGTACCCCTCAAAAGTCTCCAAGTGAAGAAACTCTATTAACGATGAGAAGACCATTATCTCAAGAACGTCTCTCAAGATATGAAGTATGAAGTACATGCCAAATATCGGCCCGAGAAAGGTCTCAAATCGTGAACCAAGTTATGCCAAGATATGAACTTTTTGATATCCCGAGAAGCAGTTTTAAGAGATTTTGTCCTTTAGCTAACTATTGATCAAATCGTCCTACTTTGCTTTCAGCCTAAATAAACTATCGAAATAAGTCCAAAAATGCATATTCATGATCATTCTAAGACAAAAATAAAATATAAGAGATACACCTAGGAATAAGGGAGTTTAAGCATTTAATTAAGCCATGTGTGTAAGTGTTTGATTTGCTAACTTATAATAACAATGATCTCATTTTTAAGCTTAGTTTGGGGAACGTGAAACTTGAGGGTGATGAATCATCGCAGCACTGAAGCCCTAATGTAAGTCCTTGATCTCTTTGCAAGTTATTTCCATATAGCTATTTTCAAGTGAAAATGGTTTTCTATCCTTTTGATTACTTTAAAGTTTTAATTTCTCTTAGTACTTTAATTTTTGTTTAGTAGTATTTTAATAAGGCCAAGGTTGATTGATTATGAGAAAAGTGTAAATGTGCTTTATCACTAAGCATTGCATGAGGGCATGGCAATGGTTAAGTGTAGGGGATTTGATAGGTGTGAAAACACCCATCCTTTTACCACTTATTTCTGGCTAAAACAAGACCAAAACACGTATTTAATATCATTTGTTTGGAATTATGCGTGGTTTTTGTGTTTATTGTGTTTTCAGAGTCAACCGGATGAATATTGAAGAAAACATGGGATTGCACGGGTTTTATCGAAGAAAAAGACTCAAGACGAAGTCTATTGTCCAAGAGATGCAAAAGATTTGAAGTCATTGTGCCTATTTGAAGAGTTAACGAAGAATAAGGCCAAGGATGGAAGATTCTTATATGTCGAAGAACTCGAGTCTATTAAACAAAAGATTATAAGACGAGTTGGAATTATTCACCGACACTTCTAAAGATCCAAAGTCGGAAACGTTTATTTAAAAGAGACGTTAAGACTAAAGACTAAAGAAGAAACGAAGCCCAAACCAAAGCCCATTCACAAGCCCACCACCACACGCCTATATATAGGACCTTACTTCACAAATTGGGAGCTAGTTAGTCTTTGTTTTAGTTTTTAGTTTTCATTTCTTTAGTTTTAGAGAGAGAAATTTCCCAACTTTCTCTCACTAAATTTTTCCTTGTTTTCATCTTTCAAATTTTAAGCTTTTCATGAATCTTTGTATTTTAAGTTTCTTAATTAAAAGTTTAAGTTTAAGTTTGTGTTCTTTAATCTCTTCCTACTTTTCTTGGTTTCATTTTTCCTTTAATCTGAAAGCTACAATCCTCACGGTTTGGTATCGTTTCATGTTCAAGTAGTCAAAAGATCAATCTTTTTACCACTTTTTAAGCTTTTAATTGGTTTAGGCTATAAGCTCTTTATGCTTATTAGCTTACTTCATGCTTTAGCTTTTTACTTTTCGGATTATTAAAAAGGTTTAGTCATTCAAAAGTTTTGTTTATAAAGTTTATGATTTCTCGTCTTCAAAAGTTGTCCAATTTAATCTTTTTGAAGAAGTTTAAGTCCCTGTTAAGATAGCTTATTGTATGTTCTTATTGAAATTTCAGCTTTTCACCATTTTCGGATTGGTTTTGCACTTTATCGCAATCTTGGGGTTTTGTATATTCCGACAGTATTGATTTTAGATCGCAATAACCCAAGAGGGTTTTACTTTGCGATCGGTTGGCAATTCTCCCTTATTCCGATCTGGATTGCGATCGCTTATTGCGATCGCACATTCGGACGGGATTTAAGGTCCTTTTTGAATCGAAACTCTGCCCATTTTTAGTTTACATCATTTCGATCTGACTTTCCGATCTGGCTCATTCCGATAGAAGCACTTTGCGATAGACCATATTCCGATGGACCCTCACTTGAAACATTCCGATTGACCTTCACTTGAAACATTCCGATGGATCAATTTAATTGTATTCCGATGGTGATGATTGTGACATTCCGACAGCTTTGCATTTCTTATATTCCGATGCACTAAGTTTTAAAGTTTTATAAAGTTTTAAGTTTTAATTTAGTTAAGTTTTCAAAGTATTCTTCTAATCTTCTCTTTACGTTTTCAAGCTTTTATTTTTAACTCGTCAATTTATTTTAATCTTTCAAAGCTTATAATTTACTCAACGCCACTTACATTTATTTGCTATTAGTTTAAAATAGATAAACAAACCAACACCTTTTTATTAACCAAGAACAAATCATTCCACTTTGAGCTGTGATCAATTCGAGGAGATTCCGAGATTAATCTAGAACCCATTGCAAATCACTTGTATCAAAGAGTCAATTGATTCTCCATCCCTTGAAGTAAACTTGCCAAAATTCCAAAACAAGTTTGTTTTGACATCTTGTTTGTTGAGTGATTCTCTTTGTTGCAAGCGTTCGATAGCAGTCCACATTTTATGTGTTGTAGGACATGCATCAACGGTGGAGTAAATATCATCTCCAATCCCACTTAGAACCATATAGATGGCTTCCTTCTCCGCATCATGCCAAGCACAATTTTCAGGTGTGAGATCGGCTCTTGTTTCATCACGTTCACTTGCAGGTATTGGATCAGTAGTATCTGTGGCTGCTGTTGGAGGAATTGAGATTTTCTTGAATACATATGGTCCATGAGTAATACATTTCCTCAAGGCATCACCATTGGGTCTTGTATCAAGATATCGTATGAAACGTGATTACCATTGAGCATACCGACCAGACACAAGCATTGGTGGTCTCTCTTTATTACATGCCACCATGATATTGTTGTTTGTGACACGATACTCTTGAGTAGAATCCATATCTAGAGATTTGAAATCGATGAAGTGAAAATGGATCTTAAGTAGATGTGTTTTGATTGTTGTTGTTGATGAAAAATTTTAAAATCCCCTAAAAATTGTCTTCACAAGAAACCAAAAAATCGAAGGCGAAAAATCACACGTAAAAATTTTCACTTTTGAAAAAATCTTCAATTTTCGGAATAATTAACATTTTCAGAGAAATTGGGGTATTTCGGAATAACTGACATTTTCAGAGAAAAAGTCTTTCTTCGGAATAATGAGGTTTTCAGAGAAATGTCTTTCTTCGGAATAATGATGTTTTCAGAGAAACAACTTCTTCGGAATATTGATGTTTCCAGAAAAACAACTTCTTCGGAATTTTGATGTTTTCAGAAAAACAACTTCTTCGGAATAGGTACTTCTTCGGAATATTGATGTTTTCAGAAAAATGCGCTTCTTCGGAATAAACCAGTCTTTCAGAGAAAATGACCTTCTTCGGAAAAATCGCTTCTTCGGAATAAAGACTTCTTCGGAATAGATACTTCTTCGGAATAGAGGCTTTTTCGGAATGTTGATTATTTCAGAGAAAATTTTGGAAAACCCACTTTTTCGGAATAAACACTTTTTCAGATAAATCACTTCTTCGGAATACTCACTTGTTCAGAGAAAGATACTTTTTCGGAATAATGACAAATCTGAAATCTTCGGAATAATTACTTTCAGAGAAAAATCTTCTTCGCAATAAGTATTTCTTCGGAATAGATGCCTTTTCAGAATAAATCACTTCTTCAGAAAAAACACTTCTTGGGAATACTAAACCCTTATCCGAAAATCTGTTTTTCAGAATAATTAACCCTTTTTCGAAAATCTTTTTTCGGAATGATCTTGATGCAGTTAATGAACCGTAACTCAAAAAACCAATCCAAACACCACAAAAACATGCGATTTTAACCAGCCAAACTTAACCAAATCCGTACCACATCGATATAAATGATATATATCAAGATATTAAGCCCGGAAATACTAAACAAAATTTAATTCGGGATGATTTAGATAGAAAAATCAACTGAATCAAACTCAAACCAAACAACCAAACACAATCTACCCCGTGGCGATCGATACCAAATGTTGTCCCATATTATTTAGATGATTAATGATAGAAAATAGATGAAAAGAGATGGATTCCTAGAGAGAGAAAGTAGTGAGAGAAAGTAGAGAGAATGGTTGGAGAACTAGGTGATATTAGATTTTTGAGAGAAAATGAAATGACCAACACCCTTCCTAACATGCTAGGAAGGGTTTATATAGCCTTTGCTTACATGTAGCTTAATGGGCTATATGATCATGGGTCGGGCTTTCCTTTTGGGCTTTGGTTACTTATGAATGAACCTTAGCTTAAAGTTAAGCCCGTAATACACGACTAACATACTACCTTTTACAACGTTCTAAAATACGATGCATAATAAACATATGACCGAGCATTCTTGTTTGACTAAATATTTTGAGGCTCACACTAAATATCTAAGGCATGGAAATTCCTACGTTTCAATTGAACACCAAGTATTTGAGCACTGTTCCTTCCGAATGGAAAAAGTACGTGACAGATGTTAAATTGGCTAAGGACTTGCATAACACCAATATGGATCAACTTCAAGCTTTTCTTCAACAACACGAATGCCATGTGATCGAGGCTCGGTTGTCTAAACCTTAAGTTCATGATCCACTTACCATGTATGCTTCTCAACAAAACATGGCTTATACTTATCAACAACCATCATATTTGCAGCAGCCACCACCACACACCAATCAACAACCACAACAACCATCTTATCAACCACCAATGATGCCACAGCAAGCATTTCAACAAAGTGTTCATCAACAATCTTTTCCACAGCAACCACCATATCAGACATCACCATCACAAGCCAACACTTCTCCAATGGGCAATACTCCTCAGCAAGGATATTTTCCAATAGAAGCAAAACCAGCACAAGCTTTCTACTCTAATGAACTTCCACCAATCCAAGCACCGGTCTTTACTCCAAATGATACGCCAGCTGATGTTCTAAACCATCTCACTGCCTACTTGTCAAAACATGTTGCAACTAGAGGATTTCCACCAACAAACAATCAGCTCCGCACCTCTTCAAATCCTCGACAACAAGCTACTGTTCAAGATGGTCAAGTAACAGTGCAACCTATTCAGGGAAGGCAAAATTCATATGGACCTCCTACAAGGACTATGAATGCTCAAACTATAACTTCTCAAGCTAATGGAAATGGAAGACCCATTGGTCCTCAAAAGGTTGTGACTTACTACAATTGCCGAGGACAAGGTCATATGGCTAGGCAATGCACTCAGCCGAAAAAGAGAAGGGATGAAGCGTGGTTTCGTGAGAAAATGTATTTGGTTGATGCTCAGTCTAAGGGGAAGATTTTGGATTCAGAAGAGTTAGCATTTCTTGTAGACCTAGGGGCAGCAGATACTGAAGGCATTGCAGTTGTTTCCACTTCGAATGAAGCTTATCAAGCAGATGATCTTGACGCATATGATTCGGATTGTGATGAAATTCACTCTGCCCAAGCTGCTCTCGTTGCTAATCTCTCTCACTACGGTTCTGATGTCATCAGTGAGGTATCCACCACAACCAATCTTGGTAATGATGATAACCCACATCAAGTTGGGCATGAAAATGACAACCTCGAACAGCATTCGGGAACTAGTAACTCAAATGATGTGGTACCCAATCCTACACATTTGAGTGAACCTCAACCAAATGCTACGACGGGTATGGAATCTTATGATCAACATGATTTGGTCATGGTGCCTAAACATATTATTGATCAAATGCATATGGCTCTCAGACAATCCATAGATACGAATTCCCCCTAACTGCTGAGCTTGCGTTGCATAAAGAAAAGGTCAAAACTTTTGAAATGGTCCCTCAAGCAGAGAAAATAACATGTTCTGAATTTGACCAATTTCGTTTTGAAAAGATTGAACACTTGAAAGAAATAGAATCATTAAAAGCTAATCTTTCCAATGAATTAAAAACAAAAGAGTCGGTTGTCAATGATTTTCAGAAACTTAAAATGGATTTCGAAACTCTCGAGTATAAAAAGTTTGAATCAAAAATTAATGCAACCAAACTTCTTAAATTCAAAGAACAACAACTTTTAAAACAATACACTTCCACAGAAAAGGTTCATCTTTTAACTAAATCATTTAAAGAACTCGAACTTAAGCGTCTTCAAAATTTACCACCTAATCCTTGTTATGCAAAACAAGCTCAGGAATATATTCCCTGTCTTTATGATATGACCATAATTGGCAAATCGAAAGAAGCACCTTATGTTCGTAGTTCTAAGGAGACACGGTCACTTATGGAAGAAACTCATTCTAAAATATTTTCAAAATTCCATACGATTGATTATGATAAGCATAATAAAGATCAACTTTCTAAAAAGACACATATTCGCTTACAAAAGGAATTAGCTGAACTAACAGTTCTTGTGCCCCAAAGTTTGTCAAATGAAAACCCTCCTAGTACGTCTCCTACACTTGTCAAAACGGATTTAACAAAGTTAATTCCACCGGTAAGTAAGGCATTCGTTAACTTAAAAGCGGTACACCAACACTTAGCCGATTTTGATAAGGTCATTTTGGAACGTACGACGGCCACGGCCATAACAGAAGGTGAATGGAACTTTGAGCACACTAGAGCTGCGTTCCGAGACGAAATTGTTCCGTTTGTAAAGAATGTTAAACCTTTTCTTAGTAATATTGATCAAGATTTACGTTTGGAAATAGAAGAAGTTAAACGTGTTTTCAATGAAATGGATGATGCTTATGAAAACAGTTTACTTGAAATAGAATGGGTTTCTCGCCAAAATGATCAACTTCTGAAACAAGTGATGTCTCATGATATAGTTTCCGTCTGTGTGAATAAAAGTGTTGATAATGACTCTATTGTCCATAATGTTGAATTTGTGGATAATGTGGTAGATAGTACTTGTCACGAATCTGACGCTGAATTTTTAAAGCTTCAAGATTCATATTCTTCGCTTTCAAAACGTTTTGATGAGATTCAAACACATTGTATTTCGCTTGAATGCAAGCAACAATTTATTCAAGAAATCTTTGAAACGTCATTCGAAGGTGTTAATATCGATGATGCAAACTTTAAAAAGAATTTTCGATTGAATTTACAATCAAAACAGCGTCAGCCAAGTGACAAAGTTGCTAAATCTTTGCCGATAGACATAGAGAAATCTAAGGAGCTTAACTGTGTGAACGTACTTGAGGCCGCTGAGAATTTTAAACTTGATCTAGATAATCGAGTTTCCAAGATTTTGTCCAAAGTTGATAACTTAAAACAGAAAGATACACGACTCTTCGATTCAGTAAAGCCCACATGTGTTAATACCACTGCACAAAATCAATCATTGATTGAACAATTGAATCAGAAGTCGGTGGAAATATCGGATTTGAGGGAACAAATTTGTGATAAGAATCTGGCCTTGGCTGAGTTAAAGGAAACACTTCATACTCTAAAAGCTAAGAATGTTGTGGATAACACAGCCACTATCTCAGCATCGTCCTCTAGTGCAATCAAAAGGACCCTTATAGCCGTCACAACATTTAATAAGGGCCCTAGGACTAAACCATCTCAAACTTTGGTCACTAAAGATAAGGCGGAATCAAAACCAACTTATAATATTCCCGTGTTGCCTTCTACAGGAGTAATCACCACTACTAAGGCTCAAAGATCTAAGCTTACAAGAAACAAGAAGAATGATAGGATCTTGCCCCCATCTAGTAGTCAAGAGAAGAAGAAAGTAGAAGCCCATCCAAGGAATGTTATTTCTGTTTTGAATAAAAAGAATCATGTAGCTAAACCTAAAGGCTCTACGGTTGTGCAGCGTTCTAAGCCTACTGTGAATTCTAATTTGAAATGTTGGAATTGCAATGAATGTATGTTTTCTAGTCGTCATGATTCTTGCCTTATTGACCATGTGAATGAGATGAATGCCCGGAAAAATGGATTAGAATGGAAACCGACTGGCAAAGTGTTAACCCAAGTTGGTTGGATGTGGCGCCCCACTGGTAGAACTTTCACTATAGTAGGAAATGTGTGCCCTTTAACTAGGATCACTCCCACTACAGCGAAGAAAGCGTGCCCTTTAACTAGGAGTACCAAGGCTACCAAAACACAAGCGTGTCCTTTAACTAGGAACACCAACACTACCGTAGGAACCAAGTGCTCTTTAAATAGGTCTACTCCCACTGTAGTGCCCTCTAATACTCCAAAACCTAAAAAAAGTTGGAACAGTAAAACCTGTTAGTGCTAAAACTCACATTAGAAAACGCATGAAATCTAAGGGTCACACAAATGTTAGCACTTCTGATAATCTTATATCTATATATGCTAACACTCAGGAACCAATAGTTTCCAATTCATTGTCTACTGTTGTTATTGAAAACAGGTGGTCCAAATTGTTCTCTGGTATTTGGACTCTAGTTGCTCCAAGCATATGACCGGAGATCGCTCTCAGCTTAGAAATTTCGTCAGCAAGTTTCTTGGTACAGTTAGATTTGGAAATATTAATATTGAAAAGATAATGGGTTACGGTGAATATCATATTGGCAATGTTATAATTTCAAGAGTGTATTATGTGGAAGGTCTCGGTCACAACTTATTTTCAGTGGGACAATTTTGTGATGCAAACCTAGAAGTTGCTTTTCGAGAGCATACCTGCTTCATTCGTAATTTGGAAGGGGTTGATTTATTGAAAGGTACTTTGTTGGGAATAAAATTGACCAAGGACCTAGACGCTGACAAGAGGAACTTGGACGCTGACAAGAGTAAACGAGGCGTTGACAGATGAGACGTTGATATGAATTATCAAGGCGCTGACAAGAAGAATCTTAACACAAAGACAAGGACTAAATCTGCCAATGATGAATTCTTCAAGCTGGTGGACAAAATATGAAGATGAGAATTCAGAATTATATTCTTAAAAGATTTAGTCAATAAGTTATTTGAGTATGTTTATCTTATGTCTCTTCCTAAAATAGTTGATCTTAGCTTTTTGTACAAGACTCCTTAAACCTATAAAAGGAGGCCTTAGGGTTAGACATAAGACATCCCTTACACACATCTCTTCCACATATCTCATAACACTTTCATTGTAATCATTCATTGATATTATTAATCAAAGTGAAAGTTTGGTTTACTTTGTTTTGTTCTTTGTTCTAAGTGTTAAATTCCGCATAACACTTAGATTTTTCAATACAACAAGGTTTCTCTACGTGTTAAACTTGATTTAATCTCGTTAACACAAAGCTAAATCGATCTAAGTTTGGAATCAACAAGTGGTATCAGAGCTTGTTGAGAAACTTTGATTTGAAGAACGAGGATCTAATATCGTGAGGTGAACCAGGCTAAGGAAGAAGGTGAAGAATAATCTGATTATGTTTTCAGTTAAGGCCACGTCTACTTCAAGTTCCACAAGTTCCAATTCTTCTTCATGTTCTGATAATGAGGTATGTGATGACTCTTCTTGTAGGTTAAATACTGAAAGACTTAATAAAGAAGTTTTAAAATTGAAATTAGATGTTTTAGACGTAAAAGTTAGACTTTCAATTATCAAGTGACACTTGTTAAAACTGAAAAGACTGTGGCTGAATATAAGAAAATGGAGTTTGACCTAAAAGATCAAATCAATATTTTAACTCATGATTTTAATGCTAGTATTGAGGTTAAAAACATCATGGAGAGAGCCTATGGTGCTTTACAAGCTAAGTTAGATGAGGCTATAAAAAACAAAGATAATGTAGATCTTAAAATTCTAAGATTTGATAAAGCTTCTCAAACCCTAGAAAAATGTGTTAGTAAACAAAGGGATTCTAGGGATATGTCTGGGATTGGGTTGAAAGAATTTGTTACCGTTCCACCATCTGCTGGGAACTTCTATGGTGTCGATAGAAAGGATCTCTCTTAGACTGGTATTCCAGAACTCCAAGAAGAGGAATTTATTCCTCCACCTAGAGTCCTTTCTCAAGTTGAGGAATATCAACAAAAGGTCATTGATCTAGAAGAGTGGAAGAAGGCCAACCCCACTTTGTTTGTTAAGGGTGGGATGCTTAGTGAGAGTCCATTTGTGCCTACACCCATTGAGAGTCCAGTAGTATCTACACCTATCAATGTGACCAATCCCATCACTGGAAAAGCTGTTAATCTTGGCTCCCCAATAAAGAAAAAAACTAGTGTTAAATATGCTGAAATGTATAGGATACCTAGGTCACTCAAAAGCAAAGCAAGTGTTAATGGGACAGGGTTATATCAGTCTAAGCCTAAGTTTGTGTCCAAAAAGGATTGTTACTCATGTGGGAGCTTCTCACATTTGGCCTATAATTGTGCGAGTGGATACAATTCATTCGCTGATAATAGGTCATCCAATGTCAACCATGGACCTTTTGTCCACACTAGACCACAGGCTACTAAACCAGCTCCTTTCTTCTCTAAGGCAGCTAATACCCATGGACAACGGCCCTTTCAAAAGACTAACACTTGGTCAAACAGGCATTATGTTCCTATAGCAAACCCTAATCTGGGCGCTGACAAGAACAAATTCAGCGCTGACAAGAACAAATTTAGCGCTGACAGGAACAAAATCAACTCTGACAGGCATAAATGCAGCGCTGGCAGTTCCAAGTTTGGTATGACACCTTATTTTAGACCATTTAAACAAAGATACTTGGTTAATAAAGGTCAAGGTAAAGCATCATCCCACTTAACATGGAAACCTAAACAAGAGCAAAACTTCAATTTTAATGGTATTTCAATGAGTTGCAATAGATTTAAATATCTTGAGAAGATCATTACTAGACTCATTGGAACAAACTGAGTGATTAGGTCACAAAGAGATGAACAGGGATTTGTGGTAAAGAATAAGTCCACTCTAGTTGAACAACTAGACAGATCCAAGTCTGACAAGGCTTGGATCTCCAAAGAAAACTAATTTGTTTTCTTTTTGAGCAGCCTATCCAAAAGCAGGTTAATGATCAAGGATATTGGGATAGTGGATGCTCAAGGAACATGCATTGTTGGTCTTTCCATTATTATAATTTTTATCCACTGACATGTTATCTCTACCCATTCTTGTGGGAAAGGGTAGCCTCTGTTGGTGTGTTTTTGTGATTTTTGTATAACTATGCAGGAAAACGGAGCTACACCTGGATGGATACAGAATTGCAAACTTTTATTTATGATGGTTGGAGTGTTTACATTCCTATCTTGGGATAAAATTTTGCTTCTTCACATAAAATGATTTGTATGCTTCTGTTAAGGGGAGGTAAACCTCTAGGTTTTTCGGTACTCTTAGAGCACTCTTGCATAATTCTAGATTGTGTCCACTGGTGAGTACGATTTAGTTTTCTAATTCATGAGGCACTGTAGCATGCAAGTTGATATACTGTGCATGCTGCCAAGACATTGACCTAGATTTGGGTTTGGTCGGTTGGGAGACTTTGGGTATATGTTTGGGTTACTTGGGGAGTTGCAAAGGTTTTATATGAATTGAATTTTTCTTTGGGGCATTTGTGAACAAAGGACTCTAGAGTACATGTGTGTCTATCATGCTTTTTCATGAGTGTATGCATGAACAATGTTTGTCACTCTTGCTTGTTAGAGACTAGTTAATTCCCTTAGGATTATTACCTTTGTTTATGTTTTAACTAAAGTTTTCCATTCGCAAGTCCATTTTGTGCTATGACATCTTAGCTGGTGTCATTTATAAACTTCTTTATAGTCCCAAAATGTTTCATCACCCTTTCATTTTTCAAATTTTTGGAAATCGGGAAGCCTAATGATCATTGAGATGTTTTTCCTAGTGATTGACATCTAGTAGCAGCAGAGATCACTTTCAGAAGGGTGTATAGTGTTATGGAGATGGCTGAGACTATTGGCACTATCTTTAATGTAGGTGAAGTCAGTCTTATCATCAGTAAGTCCATCCCCATGTCCTATGAATCAACATTGAGGATTCATTTCCCGAATGTGGATAAGGACATTATGAAACCTTTGATATTAATGGAATTGACGAAAATCTGTATTAGCTTGTAAAAGCATAATACAGAAATGGTACAAACTGTCAAGGATCACTGTTTTGAACTGATTGACTTGTTGTTTTGGAAGCTGATGCAAGGAGGAAGTTCTTGGTTCCGTCCTTGTATATTGATCTTGGAGAGGAGTCTTAAAAAGGGGAGGAGTAATTGAATTTGAGTGACAAAAGTTATAAAGAAGCTTACTGTTATAAGATGTATTACAGAAGATGATTAAGATCAAGTTTGAGTGTTGACATTTTCAGGTTTATTCATACTCCAATTGAAGGATAGAGCATGTTTGTAAGAATCCTCTCTGTGTGTTTTATTTTATTCAGAAACTTGATTACGAGAGTAGATATCAAGTTTAGGGGAGGATTGTTGGGAATAAAATTGACCAAGTCCCTAGACGCTGACAAGAGGAACTTGGACGCTGACAAGAGTAAACGAGGCGTTGACAGACGAGACGTTGATATGAATTATCAAGGCGCTGACAAGAAGAATCTTAACAAAAAGACAAGGACTAAATCTGCCAATGATGAATTCATCAAGCTGGTGGACAAAATATGAAGATAAGAATTCAGAATTATATTCTTAAAAGATTTAGTCAATAAGTTATTTGAGTATGTTTATCTCTGATACCACTTGTTGATCCCAAACTTAGATCGATTTAGCTTTGTGTTAACGAGATTAAATCAAGTTTAACACATAGAGAAACCTTGTTGTATTGAACAATCTAAGTGTTATGCGGAATTTAACACTTAGAACAAAGAACAAAACAAAGTAAACGAAACTTTCACTTTGATTAATAATATCAATGAATGATTACAATGAAAGTGTTATGAGATATGTGGAAGAGATGTGTGTAAGGGATGTCCTATGTATAACCCTAAGGCCTCCTTTTATAGGTTTAAGGAGCCTTGTACAAAAAGCTAAGATCAACTATTTTAGGAAGAGACATAAGATAAACATACTCAAATAACTTATTGACTAAATCGTTTAAGAATATAATTCTGAATTCTTATCTTCATATTTTGTCCACCAGCTTGAAGAATTCATCATTGGCAGATTTAGTTCTTGTCTTTGTGTTAAGATTCTTCTAGTCAGCGCCTTGATAATTCATATCAACGTCTCATCTGTCAACGCCTCGTTTACTCTTGTCAGCGTCCAAGTTCCTCTTGTCATCGTCTAGGGACTTGGTCAATTTTATTCCCAACAATCCTCCCTTAAACTTGATATCTACTCTAGAAATCAAGTTTCTGAATAAAATAAAACACACAGAGAGGATTCTTACAAACATGCTCTATCCTTCAATTTGAGTATGAATAAACCTCAAAATTTCAACACTCAAACTTGATCTTAATCATCTTCTGCAATACATCTTATAGGAGTAAGCTTCTTTATAACTTTTGTCACTCAAATTTAATTACTCCTCCCCTTTTTAAGACTCCTCTCAAAGATCAATATACAAGGACGGAACCAAGAACGTCCTCCTTGCATCAGCTTCCAAAACAACAAGTCAATCAGTTCAAAACAGTGATCCTTGACAATTTGTACCATTCTGTATTATGCTTTTACAAGCTAATACTGATTTTCGACAATTCCATTAATGTCAAAGGATTCATACTGTCCTTATCCACATTCGGGAAATGAATCCTCAATTTTGATTTATAGGACATGGGGATGGACTTACTGATGATAAGACTGAGTTCACCTACATTAAAGATAGTGCCAATAGTCTCAGCCATCTCCATAACACTATACACCCTTCTGAAAGTGATATCTGCTGCTACTAGATGTCAATCACTAGGAAAAACATCTCAATGATCATTAGGCTTCCCGATATCCAAAAATTTGAAAAATGAAAGGGTGATGAAACATTTTGGGACTATAAAGAAGTTTATAAATGACACCAGCTAAGATGTCATAGCACAAAATGGACTTGCGAATGGAAAACTTTAGTTAAAACATAAACAAAGGTAATAATCCTAAGGAAATTAACTAGTCTCTAATAAGCAAGAGTGACAAACACTGTTCATGCATACACTCATGCAAAAGCATGATAGACACACATGTACTCTAGAATCCTTTGTTCACAAATTCCCCAAAGAAAAATTCAGTTCATATAAAACCTTTGCAACTCCCCAAGTAACCCAAACATATACCCAAAGTCTCCCAACCGACCAAACCCAAATCTAGATCAAATGTCTTGGCAACATGCACAGTATATCAACTTGCATGCTACAGTGCCTCACGAATTAGAAAACTAAATCGTACTCACGAGTGGACACAATCTAGAATTGGGCAAGAGTGCTCTAAGAGTACCCAAAAACCTAGAGGTTTACCTCCCCTTAACAGAAGCATACAAATCATTATATGTGAAGAAGCAAAATTTTATCTCAAGATAGGAATGTAAACACTCCAACCATCATAAATAAAAGTTTGCAATTCTGTATCCATCCAAATGTAGCTCCATTTTCCTGCATAGTTAGACAAAAACCACAAAAACACACCAACAGAGGCTACCCTTTCCCATAATAATGGGTAGAGATAACATGTCAGTGGATAAAAATAAGAATAGTGGAAAAACCAACAATGCATGTTCCTTGAGCATCCACTATCCTAATATCCTTGATCATTAACCTGCTTTTGGATATGCTGCTCAAAAAGAAAACAAATTAGTTTTCTTTGGAGATCCAAGCCTTGTCAGACTTGGATCTGTCTAGTTATTCAACTAGAGTGGACTTATTCTTTACCACAAATCCCTGTTCATCCCTCTGTGACCTAATCACCCAATTTTTTCCAATGAGTCTAGTAATGACCTTCTCAAGATATTTAAATCTATTACAACTCATTGAAAAAATAGCATTAAAATTGGAGTTTTTCTCTTGTTTTGGTTTCCATGTTAAGTGGGATGATGCTTTAGACCCTTGACCCTTATTAACCAAGTATCTTTGTTTATATGGTCTAAAATAAGGTCTCATACCAAACTTGGAGCTGTCAGCGCTGCATTTGTGCCTATCAGAGTTGAATTTGTTCCTGTCAGCGCTGAATTTGTTCTTGTCAGCGCTGAATTTGTTCTTGTTAGCGCCCAGATTAGGGTTTGCAGTAGGAACATACTGCCTGTTTGACCAAGTGTTGGTCTTTTGAAAGGGCCTTTGTCCATGGGTATTAGCTGCCTTAGAGAAGAAAGGAGTTGGTCTAGTAGGCTGTGGTCTAGTGTGGATAAAAGGTCTATGGTTGACATTGGATGACCTATTGTCAGCGAATGAATTGTATCCACTCACACAATTATAGGCCAAATGTGAGAAGCTCCCACATCTGTAACAAGCCTTTTTGGACACAAACTTAGGCTTAGACTGATAAAACCCTGTCCCATTAACACTTGCTTGGCTTTTGAGTGACCTAGGTTTCCTATACATTTCAGCATATTTAACACTAGGTTGTTTCTTAATTGGGGAGCCAAGATTAACAGCTTTTCTAGTGATGGGATTGGTCACAGTGATAGGTGTAGATACTACTGGACTCTCAATGGGTGTAGGCACAAATGGACTCTCACTAAGCATCCCACCCTTAACAAACAAAGTGGGGTTGGCCTTCTTCCACTCCAGTTGAGGAACGACAACATATTCTTTCAACCCAATCCCAGACATATCCCTAGAATCCCTTTGTTCACTAACACATTTTTCTAGGGTTTGAGAAGCTTTATCAAATCTTTGAGTTTTAAGATCTACATTATCTTTTTTTATAGCCTCATCTAACTTAGCTTGTAAAGCACCATAGGCTCTCTCCATGATGTTTTTAACCTCAATACTAGCATTCAAATCATGAGTTAAAATATTGATTTGATCTTTTAGGTCAAACTCCATTTTCTTATATTCAGCCACAGTCTTTTCAGTTTCAACAAGTGCCACTTGATAATTTGAAAGTCTAACTTTTACGTCTAAACATCTGATTTCAATTTTAAAACTTCTTTAATAAGTATTTCAGTATTTAACCTACAAGAAGAGTCATCACATACCTCATTATCAGAACATGAAGAAGAATTGGAACTTGTGGAACTTGAAGTAGACCTGGCCTTAACTGAAAACATCATCAGATTATTCTTCACCTTCTTCCTTAGCCTGGTTCACCTCACGATATTGGATCTCGTTCTTCAAATCAAAGTTTCTCAACAAGCTCTGATACCACTTGTTGATCCCAAACTTCGATCAATTTAGCTTTGTGTTAACGAGATTAAATCAAGTTTAACACGTACAGAAACCTTGTTGTATTGAACAATCTAAGTGTTATGCGGAATTTAACACTTAGAACAAAGAACAAAACAAAGTAAACCAAACTTTCACTTTGATTAATAATATCAATGAATGATTACAATGAAAGTGTTATGAGATATGTGGAAGAGATGTGTGTAAGGGATGTCTTATGTCTAACCCTAAGGCCTCCTTATATAGGTTTAAGGAGCCTTGTACAAAAAGATAAGATCAACTATTTTAGGAAGAGACATAAGATAAACATACTCAAATAACTTATTGACTAAATCTTTCAAGAATATAATTATGAATTCTTATCTTCATATTTTTTCACCAGCTTGAAGAATCATTATTGGCAGATTTAGTCCCTGTCTTTGTGTTAAGATTCTTCTTGTCAGCGCCTTGATAATTCATATCAACGTCTCATCTGTCAACGCCTCGTTTACTCTTGTCAGCGTCAAAGGTCCTCTTGTCAACGTCTAGGGACTTGGTCAATTTTATTCCTAAAAGTTGATGTGGCAGAAACTCAAAAATGAAGAAAATATAAAGGCATTTGTCTAAGCGTTGACAAGTGTAATCCAGGTGTTGTCAAGAGTAAATCAGGCGTTGACAGAAGTCAACAAAATTCAAACGCTGTTGGAAGCTTCTATTTAGGATAAGTATTCAGAATATTATTCTGTATTAGTTATTTAAATAGAAGATATTCATGTTTATTCATAGTTATCTTTTGTAAAACCCTAATCCTTACACTATAAGAGGAACCAAGGGTTATTAGGTGTTTCATATCTTTCATATACAATGTAAACCTAAAGCGTGTGTCGACTAGTTGTAGGATTCAATGTATACACACCTAGTGATTGTTCAGTATTAATATAATTAGCAATCCGTTTGTTTAATTCATGTGTTCTTTGTGCCGAAACACCTTGTTAATGGTTGTTGTTCTAATTCCGCTTTGATTATGTTAATCATATGAACAATGATCATTCCTAGTAGCTAAAAGATCGAGGAAACCAAGGTTTCCACAGTTGGTATCAGAGCCTCGTGGCTCGTGATGCTAGGACCAACAAGGTGTTCGTGTTTTGAGAAGAAAAGAAAAATCCGTATAGTTTTTTCTGGGCGTTTTTGTAGTGCGCAGCAGTATTCAGAAGGCCATAACTTTTTATTGAACCGTTGGATCGCCACGAAATATTTTGTCTCTGTTCTACACACATATATCTAGATATTCACCGGAGGGATTGTCGAGATCAATCCCCAAGAAAAAGTTATTAAGCGTCAAAGTCAGCAGTGGTCATATGCTGTTTTCTGTGAACAATAATAGTAAAAACGCGATTTCTCCTTCGTTAACCGTTGGATCGTCGTGAAATTCGCGCTGTAGGTTCTTAACACTTGTGTCTAGGATCTTAACGAAGGGATCTTCGATCTGAGCTCTCATGAAGAAGTTATTCGATGTCGAATTTCACTGCAGTTTATGGTTTTCACATAAAATCATGATTTAGGGTTTATAAAACCCTAGATCATTTAGCCGCTGATGTATGTTATTTAGATGCTGATAGATGTTGGTGTGACGCTGATAGATGTTGGTGTGACACTGAAAAGGCATGGATGAGGCGCTGATGGTCAGGCGCTAACAGGTACAATATTGGCGCTGACAGGAATATAGTTGACGCTGACAAGAGGCGTTGACACTTGTTGTCCGATATATACATTTTCAAACGCTGACAAGTGTTGTCCGATATTGGACAACACACGGTGTTGATATCTTGGACAAAGGAAGATATTGGAAAACAAAGGGAATAGCTGCTGTTTGGAAAATTGATATGATTTTGGCACACAAAAAGAGGAATTTGCACGCAAAGGTACATGGAATCTCCGTTTTTTATACAGAATATCAATTTGATATTAATGGCTCGGATATTTTTACAAGGGGTTAATGATTTTTAAGTAAGTTGGAAACAATTCATGAAGACTTTGATTGATGTTATAGTATGTAATAGGAATAGCCTTGTGAAAGAGTTATTCAGTAACAGCTTTTACATATGAAGATATTGACTTGTCATGAAGAGGTGTTGGCTTAAGGGGAAGAATTCTTATGGTAAGTTTGATGTTTGAAGAAGATTTTCGTGAGTTAGTTTTCTATCTCATGAGGCACTGTAGCATGCAAAGTTGATATACTATGCATGCTGCTAAGACCTTTTTGGCCTAGAATTGGATGTGGTCTGTTGGGAGACTTGGGTATGATTTATATTGGGCTTACCTGGGAGTTACAAGGGATTTTATGAGATAACTTCACTGTTAAGAATTTTGGTTAGCAAGGGACACTAGAGGACTGTTATGTCTATCTTGCATAAGAAAGTGTGCATGATTGGACAGTGCTTGCCACCCTATGATAATTTTCAGTTTATAGGTTATCTTCACTAGGATAAATTACTTCGTTAAGGTCCTTTTTCATTTTTATTATTTTTATTTTTGGACGTTGACAGATATTTTCCAAGCGTTGTTGTGACCAATTTAGACGTTGACATGGCTTTTACCAACGTTGACAAGAATATAGCCGTTTGGCGTTGATGGGTTATTTTTGACCGTTGACACTCATTGGGTCCTACCAAGTTGTTATTTTTGACGAAAATCTGTATTAGCTTGTAAAATCATAATACAGAAATGGTACAAATTGTCAAGGATCACTGTTTTGAACTGATTGACTTGTTGTTTTGGAAGCTGATACAAGGAGGAAGTTCTTGGTTCCGTCCTTGTATATTCATCTTGGAGAGGAGTCTCAAAAAGGGGAGGAGTAATTGAATTTGAGTGACAAAAGTTATAAAGAAGCTTACTGTTATAAGATGTATTGCAGAATATGATTAAGATCAAGTTTGAGTGTTGACATTTTGAGGTTTATTCATACTCAAATTGAAGGATAGAGCATGTAACACCCCATTTTGGAAATGGAAATATCACAGTAATTATGGCGTGTCATCAAAGCATACAAGGTAACATGTCTAAACATTACTTGACCATAAAAAGGAAAATACCGGAATCAAACATCGGTAGTCCAAAAGTAAAGCTCATCACACACAAACATAGTATAATAAAGGAAAGGACTAAACAATGTCCAAAGCATGAGTATCAAAAGAAAGGAGATGCATAATGTAAAGAAGGCTAGACAGCTTCCAGTCCATATGCACGTACTCTTAGTGTCTACGAGCGTCCCTGAGTACCTGCCGTTTTGGGAACATAGAGAAGGAAAACGGCTGAGCAAATACGCTCAGTGCACGGATGTACAATAAAGCATGAATAGGATAGCATATAACATAATAACAGCGGAAGAAAACTAAGTCCCGAGTAACCTGGTTAAGTCTTAATAAAACTGGTTTAGAGTTTGAAAGTCATATGTTTATCTTATAAAAATTGTTTGTCATATTTTACCATTAGCCAATATAGGTCATGAAAATCCACCGTGCATGAATAATTGGAGGGGTGACCTCATCATGCAAATTAGAGGGGCTGCCTCTAATTTAATATACTGGTTTATGGGTAGGAGGGATCAGCTCCTTGTGAAGGATGCAAGGCACACACCACATTCACCATGTAATCCTTAATAAAAACATGTAACTAGGATGCACCCATACGCCCCACATGATAAATATAAATAAATGGCCAAAAGCTGAAGGGACGCCACGAGCAATCACTTCGCTGTGGTGAAGTCATAACATCAGTGCCTCTAATGTTATGGTTATGGTACCTCCATAACTAGGTGAAACTGGTCATGCATGTATATGGCTATAGGTAATCTTAATTAAACATAAGCAATCAAACTCATAACTTATACTACGGGAAAACAATTAGCTGCATACGGGGAATCCTAATAAGGAAAGAATGTCCATACTGAAAGGACGGGAATCCGTACCTTATGTCCAGTGAACGAGAAAGACGAACTGCGAGAATCCTACTTCTGAATCACTAGTGCTACATAAATACGTACATGAATAAGTATCTGCTTACTAAATACATAGCTGGTTTTATGTCATGTCTTAGCTTATTTTATGTGTTCTTACTATGTTTTACTGTTTTAAAGCCTTAAACTGTATTAAATCTTATATTCTGTTTAATCTGATTAAGTATTTCTGGTATTTCATGTGTTATTATACTTACTGTGTAATAATAAGTAACTTTCCAAAAATAGCAGGTTTCCTAAAATAGAAATTTTCCAAAAATAGAAAGTTTCCAAAAATAGAAAGTTACCAAAAATAGAAAGTTTCCAAAAATAGAAAGTCTCCAAAAATAGAAAGTTTCCAAAAGTAGAAAGTTTCTAAAAATAGAAAGTTTCCAAAAATAGATTTACTGCTTAAAATAGATGAGTTTCTAAAAATAGAAAGTTTCCATAAATAAATTTGCTGCCTTAATTAAATAAGTTTCCATAAATAGATTAGCTGCCTTAAATAAATAAGTTTCTAAAAATAGCTGGTTTCCATAAATAGATTAGCTGTCTTATTTAATTAAGTTTCTAAAAATAGAAAGTTTCAGTAATTAGAAATAAGCTGGTTAAATAAGCTAAGTATATAAGCCTAAGTGTTTTTCATGATTATTTTCTAAGTCATATGGTATATTGTATAGTTTAATAATTATTTCATGTAATTTAATTAAACTATAGGTTATGATATTTAATTAAAGCATAACATATTTTTAATTAAATAAGTTCAATATTTAGGTTAAAATATGTATTATTATATATTAATAATATAACCTAAGTCATGTTAATTAATTAATTATATCTATGGTTTCAAAATAATTAATTAATTATAAGTCTTAAATATATAAATACTTAGGTTAAGATAATTTCATGATTATTAATAATTAAATAACCTAAGTCATGTTATTAAATTAATCATATCTTTTATTAATTTAATTTTAACATAAGTTCATAACATAAAAAAACTAACATATACCATGAACCGGATCTAGGCTAAAAACATGAACCGGACATGAATCGACACCGTACCCCGAACCAACTCGGGGTACCCCGTGTTTCCCCTTGCTGCCGTGGGACCCACACGCACCAACCAAGACCATATGGTCTTGGTGGTGGTCGTCTTGGCAAACCGAAACCCCCTCGGGTTCGGTTGTAGCCTGCGGCCAAAACAAAACACCCCTTAAAACAACCCTTTGATTTAATTAATCACCAAAACATGTTAGATCTATGATTAATTATTATGTTTTTATAAAAACATCACATGTTCATAATTAATAAAAAGATTAAATTAAAAGAAAAGGTTTAAAAAGGTTTTACCGAATTCGTGGATCAAGAGAACGAAGAACAAACACGATCAATCACCAATTCCTCAAGATCAAAGATCAACAAATCACCTTGTATGGTGATTTATGGGTGGCGGCACAAAGAACAAGTAAAAAGAGGGTTTTAGGTTTTTCTTAAAATCTTCTGTAAGTTATTTTTGAGTAGTAAAAATAAACATAACCCCCTTTAGTAAATTTGAAAAATGGGCTTGGCCCATTTGCCCTTGTTTGGCCGCGGGTAGGGACCCCACATGGGGTTCCCGTACCTTTTTCAGTGTCTCGCTATTTATTTACTCGTTTGTGATTATTTATGTTCGTGTTTTAAATGTTCTCGTTACGTAAATACCGTGATCTAATATATTTAATTACGCTCGTAATAAATATATATACGTAATTAATAATAGTTCGTGTTTTAATTACGTTCATGATTTCATGATCGCATGTTCGTGATTAATTATTGTTAAATAATTATTACGTGATCGTGCATATAAAATACTTATCGTGTTCTAACACGTACGTAATACGTAAACTCCTAACACGTACTCGTAATCATGCTATATTAGGAAAGTTTTAACTAGTACGTACGATCCTAAGGGTACTATGCATGGTACAAGCATATGGGTTTTACAACTCTTCCCCCTAAAAAGAATAATTCGTCCCCGAATTATAGATAAAGTAAACTGGAAAAGAAGAACATACCCGAATTCAAAATATGAAATGAGGGTAAGAAGCCCGGATAGACTCCTCTGTTTCCCAAGTGGCTTCCCGCTCGGTATGACCCCTTCATAGAATTTTGACGAATGGAATCATCTTCTTTCTCATGACTCGTTCTTGCCTGTCAAGAACTCGTTCGGGTTCTTTTATAAAAGTGAGATCTTCACGTATCTGTTCCAGTGGATACTGAACCATGTGAAGGGGATGATATTGGTACCCTCTGAGTAAGGACACATGAAATACATTGTGCACATGCAAAAGCTGTGGAGGTAACGCCAATCCGTAAGATACTTCACCGACTCGTTCAATGATATCAAACGGTCCGATGAAACGAGGACTGAGCTTCCCTTTAATCCCGAAGCGTCTAACACCACGTGTCGGCGAAACCTTAAGGAAGACGTGATCTCCTACGTTAAAGTGTAAATCCCTACGATGCTTATCGGCGTAACTCTTCTGGCGTGACCGTGCTTCATGAATCTTCTGCTTAGCTACTGCGATCTTCTCATTTGTCATCTCTATGATTTCCGGTCCTTCGAGTGTTCGCTTGCCAACCTGATCCCAGCAGATTGGGGCGCGACACTTTTTGCCATAAAACATCTCATATGGAGCACATTTGATGCTTGCGTGCCAGCTGTTGTTGTATGCATACTCCACCAAACAGATGTATTCGTCCCAATCACCCGTCCATTCCAACGCACATGACCTCAACATATCTTCCAATGTCTGAATGGTTCGCTCCGACTGTCCGTCCGTTTGAGGATGAAAAGCTGTGCTCAGCTTAAGTTGTGTACCCCAAGCTTTCTGAAGACTTTTCCAAAAGCGCGAAGTGAAACGAGGATCTATGTCTGAGACGATGCTGGATGGTGTAACGTGGAGTCTCATAATCTCTCGTCTATACGTATCCACGAGTTTACTGACCGGATCTTCCTTGCGTATCGGTAAGAAATGAGCTGATTTGGTAAGTCGATCAACGATAACCCAAATTGCATCGTGCTTCCTTTTGGTAGGCGGAAGACCAGTAACAAAATCCATGGTGATTTTGTCCCACTTCCACTCTGGAATATCTAACGGTTGAAGGAGACCGCCAGATCGCTGATGCTCGATCTTAACCTGCTGACAGGTAAGACATTTGGAGACGTAAGTGGCCACATCCTGTTTCATACCACTCCACCAAAAGTACTGTTTTATGTCATGGTACATCTTAGTCGAACCAGGATGTATTGAGAATGGGGAGCTATGAGCTTCAGCTAACAAAGCATCCCGGAGTTCTTGGTTATCAGGAACACAAAGTCTAGTGCCCTGCCATACGATACCATCTGCATCTACTCTGAATTCTGTCTGCTTCTCCAAATTCTGTACTATCGCCCAGATTTCTCCGTCATCCTTCTGAGCTTCCTTGATCTTAGATAGTAACTCGGGTTCTACTCTAAGATTAGCCCAGTAACCGTGTTGTCCATGTACCATGATCTCGATGTCTAGTCGTTCCAAGTCTCTGATGATTTCCTCTTCGACATTGATGTCGTTGATCATTCCGGACTTCCTGCTAAGAGCATCTGCTACTACATTTGCCTTTCTGGGATGATATTGTAGATTAATGTCATAATCCTTCAACAGCTCTAACCATCTCCTCTGCCTCATGTTCAATTCACGCTGAGTGAAGATATACTTCAAGCTCTTGTGGTCCGTGAAAATGTCACATGATTCTCCATATAAGTAGTGTCTCCATATCTTCAATGCAAAAACGACTGCAGCAAGTTCCAGATCGTGCGTGGGGTAATTTTCTTCATAAGGCTTAAGCTACCGTGAAGCGTACGCGATCACTTTCCCATGTTGCATGAGAACACAGCCAAGTCCCTTCCCCGATGCATCGCTGTATATTTGAAATCCACCCGTACCAGATGGTAGAGTAAGAATAGGTGCAGATACTAGATTCTTCTTCAGGTCTTCAAAGCTCTTCTCTCGGTCTTCAGTCCAGATGAATTTCTCCCCTTTCCGCATCAGTTTGGTCAATGGTAGTGCTAGGCAGGAAAAGTTCTCCACGAACCTACGGTAATAGCCAGCTAAGCCTAAGAAACTTCGGACTTCCGCCGCTGATGTCGGCCTTGGCCACTTAGTAATGGCCTCAACCTTCGCTAGATCCATAGTGATTCCTTCTGCTGATACAATGTGACCTAAGAATGCCACCTTGTCTAACCAGAACTCACACTTGGAGAATTTAGCATACAACTGCTTCTGGCGAAGAATCTGTAGTACTGTACGAAGATGGTCTTCATGTTCCTCCTTGGACTTTGAGAAAATCAGAATGTCATCGATGAAGATAATGACGAACTTGTCTAGAAATTCATGGAAGATTCTATTTATCAAATCTATGAACACTGCTGGAGCATTTGTCAGGCCAAATGGCATAACTACAAACTCGTAGTGGCCATAGCGGGTACGAAAGGCAGTCTTAGCGATGTCCTGCTCCTTGACCCGTAGCTGATGATAGCTGACCTAAGATCGATCTTGGAGAAGTGTTTGGCCCCTTGGAATTGGTCAAACAGATCGTCAATGTGTGGCAGTGGATACCTATTCCGAATGGTAATCTTGTCGAGCTCGCGATAGTCTACGCAAAGACGCATACTGCCGTCCTTATTCTTAACAAACAAGACCGGTGCGCCCCATGGAGATGCGCTTTGTCGAATGAAACCTTGTTCAAGAAGTTCCTGCAGTTGATCCTTCAGCTCCTTCAGCTCTATGGGAGCCATGCGATAAGGAGCCTTGGAGATTGGTTAAGCTCCTGGAATTAGCTCGATACTGAATTACACTTCTCGTGCAGGTGGTATGCCCGGAAGTTTTGCTGGAAACACGTCTTGGAATTCCGACACTATTGGTTGATCCTGAATCGATGGAGATTCAGCATCCATGTCGTGAACCGTAGCTAGATAACCCTCGCAGCCATGTGATAGTAGTGCACGCGCTTGCAGGGTGGATATGACTTGTACAGACCGTCCGGGTATGAACCCATTATGAATGTACTCTGGTGCATTGACATCACCGAAGATAACTCGATATGAATGGCAGTTTATGGTAGCATGATACTTGGATAGCCAATCCATGCCCAAAATCATGTCGAAGTCATTCATGTCCAGCAGAAGTACGTCGACAAGTCGAACCTTATCATCAAATTCTAGGGGAAGACTCTTGTATACATGGGTGATTAATACAGAGTCCCTCAAAGGCGTGGAAATAGTAAGCCTATTTTCTAGTGGCAAGGGAGGCATCCTAATGTTCTTAGCATAAGCAGTAGAAATAACTGAATGAGTAGCACCCGTATCGAAAAGAACACATGCAGCGCAACCATACATATACAAGATTCCAGTGATGGTACCTATAGACTTGTTGGCCTGGTCTTGAGATGTCGTGTAGATACGCCCGACAGTAGGAGGTGGCTTGGTATCAGCATGTCCTGATGTACCCTCCATCTCGCCCTTACGGCAATCCTTCATAATATGGCCAGGAAGACCACACTTGAAGCACGCATCAGTATTACGGCGACATGGTCCTGGGTGCCTACGGTGGCACGTAGAGCAAAGAGGATGAGTGTATCCTCCAGCAGGTGCTCTGGCTGGCTAAGGACCTGATAAAAACAGTTTACATAAGACATGATAGTTGGGTACAAAGGACGAAGCGGATAATCGTAAGATTGAATACCAGTGGTAGCTGGACGGCTAGGCTGCGAACCTCTCTGGTTCTGGTCCCTACCGTTTCCATGGTTCCTGGTAGAAGTTTGCTAAAGTTTCAGAATATGAGTTATAACATAAAACATAAGGAATTTCTTAAGTATTAGGACTTGCTGTTGTTGGAGTGCCCGACGTTGTTACGGTAATTGTCATTACCGCTACGCCTATCCGTAGCAGAACGGTCGTTAGTCTGACCCTTTCCCTTGGGCTGATGAGGCTGCTGCTGAGTAGCCGGCTGAGATCGGTCCCCAGTTTTCTGCCTGGAAGATACAGTTAAAGAGATGAATAATTGACATATGGAAAGTATACGGATTGGTCACCGCTTGAATACGAATGTTTACCTCTTGTCGGGTCTTTCAGCTTCCCCGAACTCATCCCTCTCCTGCAGCATCTCCAGTTTTCGTGCTGCATCGGCCACTTGTGCTACAGTGTTGAACGTAGCACACACCAGATTGTTTGCGACCGATGTGCGAAGAGCCCATCTGAAGTGATGTGCCTGCTCTTCAGGAGTACCTGCTGCCGCACCAAGGAAATCAGCCAAGCAAAGAAAGCGCTGCATAAACTCGTTGCTATTCCCCCAGCTCCCTGTCGGATCCCATGGTACTCTCTCTTGAGCTTGTCCTGCTCAGCCTTGGGAAAGAATTGCTCCATCACCCTGTCCTTGAACTGAGCCCAAGTCAAACCAGCAACCCACTCATCACCACCTTCAGACTGCATCAATTCTAACCACCAGTTGAGTACATCGCCTTCGAACCGATAACATGCCAACCTCGCCTTGTATACGGGGTCACAGCCCATAGCGTTGAAAATCTTCTCGATGTGAGCCAACCAGCTTTCAGCATCGCTGGGGCTATCTGTCTTCTCAAAAGCTCGAGGGCGGAGCTTGTTGAATCTCTCCAGCCATACTGCTAATGTCACTGGAGGAGGAGGAGGAGGTGGCTGATTGTGCTGCTGATTGTTGGCAGCTTGAACTTCAGCCCGGATGTCATTCCTCAGTTGAGGAAGCAAGGCTTGCATGGCAGCCTGAATTGCAGCATTGAGCTGCTCCTGTTCGCGTGTGAGAACCATCTGACAGTATAACATAAAATATATGATTAAACAGTTCAAAACATAAAATATAAATATATACATAAAAAATTTATACTAAAATTTCACGAGAAAAATTTTATGCAAGAAA
Organism: Glebionis coronaria; assembly: GCA_025667525.1. Lineage (NCBI taxonomy): Eukaryota > Viridiplantae > Streptophyta > Magnoliopsida > Asterales > Asteraceae > Glebionis > Glebionis coronaria. The sequence continues at coordinate 356,514,256 of CM046876.1, forward strand.
ATTTTGTGTATGAATGCATGATGTAGTTTTATGAAAACTTTTGTATGCTCGAGAGTGAACGCCTTTGGTCAGTTCACCCAAAACAAAAGACAAAGCGAGGGGACGCCTATGGGTCGGTCCCAAATCTAAAAGTTTTGATAAAACACATGCGACTAAATAGGGCCAGTCCTGTACCAACCATTACTTAGTCAAAAATCCTGCAACAATGACATGTATATGTATGCTTAAAAATGATGAATGCATGAAAACAACTGTCAGTTCTAGGAAGACCGTAGTGACTACCCACAAATCACAGGTCATATTTGAGAGCCTACAAGTCGAAGCCTTGGCTCTGATACCATAATTGTAACACCCCATTTTAGAAATGGAAATATCACAGTAATTATGGCGTGTCATCAAAGCATACAAGGTAAAATGTCCAAACATTACTTGACCATAAAAAGGAAAATACCGGAATCAAACATCGGTAGTCCAAAAGTAAAGCTCATCACACATAAACATAGTATAATAAAGGAAAGGACTAAACAATGTTCAAAGCATAAGTATCAAAAGAAAGGAGATGCATAATGTAAAGAAGGCTAGACAGCTTCCAGTCCATATGCATGTACTCTTAGTGTCTACGAGCGCCCCTGAGTACCTGCCGTTTTGGGAACATAGAGAAGGAAAACGGCTGAGCAAATACGCTCAGTGCACGGATGTACAATAAAGCATGAATAGGATAGCATATCACATAATAACAGCGGAAGAAAACTAAGTCCCGAGTAACCTGGTTAAGTCTTAATAAAAATGGTTTATAGTTTGAAAGTCTTATGTTTATCTTATAAAAATTGTTTGTCATATTTTACCATTAGCCAATATAGGTCATGAAAATCCACCGTGCATGAATAATTGGAGGGGTGACCTCATCATGCAAATTAGAGGGGCTGCCTCTAATTTAATATACTGGTTTATGGGTAGGAGGGATCAGCTCCTTGTGAAGGATGCAAGGCACACACCACATTCACCATGTAATCTTGAATAAAAACATGTAACTAGGATGCACCCATACGCCCCACATGATAAATATAAATAAATGGCCAAAAGTTGAAGGGATGCCACGAGCAATCACTCCGCCGTGGTGAAGTCATAACATCAGTGCCTCTAATGTTATGGTTATGGTACCTCCATAACTAGGTGAAAATGGTCATGCATGTATATGGCTATAGGTAATCTTAATTAAACATAAGCAATCAAACTCATAACTTATACTACGGGAAAACAGTTGGCTGCATACGGGGAATCCTAAGAAGGAAAGAATGTCCATATTGAAAGTACGGGAATCCGTACCTTATGTCCAGTGAACGAGAAAGACGAACTGCGAGAATCCTACTTCCGAATCACTAGTGCTACATAAATACGTACATGAATAAGTATCTGCTTACTAAATACATAGCTGGTTTTATGTCATGTCTTAGCTTATTTTATGTGTTCTTACTATGTTTTACTGCTTTAAAGCCTTAAACTGTATTAAATCTTATATTCTGTTTAATCTGATCAAGTATTTCTGGTATTTCATGTGTTATTATACTTACTGTGTAATAATAAGTAACTTTCCAAAAATAGCAGGTTTCCTAAAATAGAAAGTTTCCAAAAATAGAAAGTTTCCAAAAATAGAAAGTTACCAAAAATAGAAAGTTTCCAAAAATAGAAAGTCTCCAAAAATAAAAAGTTTCCAAAAATAGAAAGTTTCCAAAAATAGAAAGTTTCAAAAAATAGATTTACTGCTTAAAATAGATAAGTTTCTAAAAATAGAAAGTTTCCATAAATAGATTTGCTGCCTTAATTAAATAAGTTTCCATAAATAGATTAGCTGCCTTAAATAAATAAGTTTCTAAAAATAGCTGGTTTCCATAAATAGATTAGCTGCCTTATTTAATTAAGTTTCTAAAAATAGAAAGTTTCCATAATTAGAAATAAGCTAAGTATATAAGCCTAAGTGTTTTTCATGATTATTTTCTGAGTCATATGGTATATTGTATAGTTTAATAATTATTTCATGTAATTTAATTAAACTATAGGTTATAATATTTAATTAAAGCATAACATGTTTTTACTTAAATAAGGTAAATACTTAGGTTTAAATATGTATTATTATATATTAATAATATAACCTAAGTCATGTTAATAAATTAATTATATCCATGGTTTCAAAATAATTAATTAATTATAAGTCTTAGATATATAAATACTTAGGTTATGATAATTTCATGATTATTAATAATTAAATAACCTAAGTCATGTTATTAAATTAATCACATCTTTTATTAATTTAATTTTAACATAAGTTCATAACATAAAAAAAACTAACATATACCATGAACCGGATCTAGGCTAAAAACATGAACCGGACATGAGTCGACACCGTACCCCGAACCAACTCGGGGTACCCCGTGTTTCCCCTTGCTGCCGTGGGGCCCACACGCACCAACCAAGACCATATGGTCTTGGTGGTGGTCGGCTTGGGAAACCGAAACCCCCTCGGGTTCGGTTGCAGCCTGCGGCCAAAACAAAACACCCCTTAAAACAACCCTTTGATTTAATTAATCACCAAAACGTGTTAGATCTATGATTATTTATTATGTTTTTATAAAAACATCACATGTTCATAATTAATAAAAAGATTAAATTAAAAGAAAAGGTTTAAAAAGGTTTTACCGAATTCGTGGATCAAGAGAACGAAGAACAAACACGATCAATCACCAATTCCTCAAGATCAAAGATCAACAAATCACCTTGTATGGTGATTTATGGGTGGCGGCACAAAGAACAAGGAAAAAGAGGGTTTTAGGTTTTTCTTAAAATCTTCTGTAAGTTATTTTTGAGTAGTAAAAATAAACATAACCCCCTTTAGTAAATTTTAACAAATGGGCTTGGCCTATTTGCCCTTGTTTGGCCGCAGGTAGGGACCCCACATGGGGTTCCCGTACCTTTTTCCGTGTCTCGTTATTTAGTTACTCGTTTGTGATTATTTATGTTCGTGTTTTAAATGTTCTCGTTACGTAAATACCGTGATCTAATATATTTAATTACGCTCGTAATAAATATATATACGTAATTAATAATAGTTCGTGTTTTAATTACGTTCATGATTTCATGATCGCATGTTCGTGATTAATTATTGTTAAATAATTATTACGTGATCGTGCATATAAAATACTTATCGTGTTCTAACACGTACGTAATACGTAAACTCCTAACACGTACTCGTAATTATGCTATATTAGGAAAGTTTTAACCAGTACGTACGATCCTAAGGGTACTATGCATGGTAAAAGCATGCGGGTTTTACAGAGCATGTTTGTAAGAATCCTCTATGTGTGTTTTATTTTATTCGGAAACTTGATTACTAGAGTAGATGTCAAGTTTAGGGGAGGATTGTTGGGAATAAAATTGACCAAGTCCCTAGACGCTGATAAGAGGAACTTGGACGCTGACAAGAGTAAACGAGGCGTTGACAGATGAGATGTTGATATGAATTATCAAGGCGCTGACAAGAAGAATCTTAACACAAAGACAAGGACTAAATCTGCCAATGATGAATTCTTCAAGCTGGTGGACAAAATATGAAGATAAGAATTCAGAATTATATTCTTAAAATATTTAGTCAATAAGTTATTTGAGTATGTTTATCTTATATCTCTTTCTAAAATAGTTGATCTTAGCTTTTTGTACAAGGCTCCTTAAACCTATAAAAGGAGGCCTTAGGGTTAGACATAAGACATCCCTTATACACATCTCTTCCACATATCTCATAACACTTTCATTGTAATCATTCATTGATATTATTAATCAAAGTGAAAGTTTGGTTTACTTTGTTTTGTTCTTTGTTCTAAGTGTTAAATTCCGCATAACACTTAGATTGTTCAATACAACAAGGTTTCTCAACGTGTTAAACTTGATTTAATCTCGTTAACACAAAGCTATATCGATCTAAGTTTGGGATCAACATACTCGAGGGAATAATTTGTATACTTTGTCTCTACAAGACATGATGACCGCTTCTCCCATATGTCTTCTCACCAAAGCTTCGAAGACTAAGTCATGGTTATGGCATCAACGGTTATCTCATCTTAACTTTGACGCTATTAATCATTTGGCGAAAAACGAACTTGCTCGTGGTCTTCCTAAACTTTCATTTCACAAGGATCATTTGTGTTCCGCGTGTACAATGGGGAAAAGCACTAAGAAATCATACAAACACAAGACTGAAGGCACCAACCAAGAGAAACTTTATCTGTTGCATATGGATCTTTGTGGACCAATGCGTGTTGAAAGTCTTAGTGGTAAAAAGTACATCCTTGTCATTGTCGATGATTACTCTCGGTTTTACATGGGTAAAATTTCTTACAACAAAAAATGAGGCACCTAAATTCATCATCGAATTTCTCAAGATGATTCAAGTGCCTCTCAACACTACTGTCCGACGCATTCGTACAGATAATGGAACCGAATTTGTGAATCAAATCTTGCGTGATTATTATGAAGAAGTTGGCATATCTCATGAAACATCCGTTGCATGCACTCCATAACAAAACGATGTCGTTGAATGGCGAAATCGAACACTTATGGAAGCTGCTCGAACAATGTTAATTTACGCAAAGGCTCCATTGTTTTTATGGGCAGAAGCAGTTTCTACAACAGTGTACACCCAAAATCGGTCACTAATTCGTAAACGCCATGGTAAAACACCTTATGAGCTTCTCCATGGAAAAGTACCAGATTTATCATATCTTCATGTATTTGGTTCTCTATGCTATCCAAATAATGATGGTGACAATTTGGGAAAACTTCAAGCAAAGACTGATATTGTTAGTTTCATTGGTTACGCACCCGTAAATAAGGCATACAGAATCTAAAACCGTAACTCTCGCAAGATCCTTGAAACTATGAATGTTGATTTTGATGAGCTGGCATCAATGGCTTCAGAGCAAAGCAGCTCTGAACCCGCACTTCATGAAATGGGACCCAGTAACATTAGTTCTGGTCTTGTCCCAAATAACCCTATTTCATCATCATTCACACCACCTTCTAGGACTGAATGGGATATGTTGTTTCAACCGTTCTTTGATGAATTCTTTACTCCTCGAAGTATTGTTGCTCCAGAACCTGAGGAAATAGCTCCGGTAACCGAAGTTGTCGCTCCAGCAACCGAAGCACAATCAGACACATCTGCACCTACAATTGGTCAAGCTATACCTTCAACAAGTAATTCTCAACCAACACATGTTTCGACTACCCATGTCATGCCTATTGATGATGAAGAGGATGATGATGATCACGATTTGTAATTCGCTCAAATGCATGAACTTCCATTCTTTGGTGTACCTATTCCCAACTCTAATCAAGCCGGGTCGTCCACCTCAGAGGAAGCTCCTACTGCAGTTTACTCCAATCCACGGATTCGTGAACATGACAGCAAGTGGACAAAGTATCATCCTATAGATTCTATTATTGGTGACCCTAATCGTCCGGTATCCACACGAAGTCAACTACAAGAAAATGCAATGTTTTGTCATTTTGATGCTTTCCTCACTGATGTTGAACCTAAGACATGGCAAGAAGCTTTTACTCAATCCTGTTGGATAGAAGATATGCAAGAAGAACTTAATGAATTTATACGTCTTGAAGTATGGGAACTTGTCCCATGACCGGATCAAGTGCAGTTACTCACTTTGACATGGGTTTACAAGGTGAAACTCGATGAGTTAGGCGGAATATTGAAGAACAAAGCTCGACTAGTAGCTCGTGGATACAAACAATTATTGGGCATCGACTTTATGGAATCCTTTGCACCTGTTGCCCGTTTGGAAGCTATTAGACTATTCCTCGCTTATGTTGCCCACATGAATATGATCGTCTATCAGATGGATGTGAAGATGACATTTCTTAATGGTGAAATCAAGGAAGAGGTCTATGTTCAACAGCCGGATGGTTTTGTGAATCCTAATTATCCTAATCATGTGTACAAGCTTAAGAAGGCTCTCTATGGGTTGAAGCAAGCTCCACGCGCATGGTATGATCTATTGTCACAATTTCTCATTATGCAAGGCTTCGCTAAAGGCAAGGTGGATCCCACGCTGTTCATTCAGAAACGAGGTAAAGATATGATTATGGTACAAATATATGTTGATGATATTATATTTGCAGCCTCGACCCAAACCTTATCCGACGAATTTGGGAAACTCATGTCTTCCAAGTTTAAGATGTCAATGCTGGGCAAGGTATCATTCTTCTTAGGTCTTCAGATATCTCAGAGTCCCAGAGGCATTTTTATTAATCAATCCAAGTATGCCCTTGAATCGCTTAAGAAATATAAGATGGAATCTTGTGATCCCGTGGATACTCCAATGGTGGAACGAACAAAGCTTGATGCAGATCCACATGGAGTTGTCGTTGATCCGACATTTTATCGTGGAATGATCGGTACTGTTCTGTATATCACAACTAGTCGACCTGATCTTTAGTTTGCTATATGTATGTGTGCTCGGTATCAAACTCGACCTACTGAGTTACACTTGGCCACTGTGAAACGGATCTTTCGATATCTTAAAGGAACCATTAATCGGGGACTTTGGTATTCGAAGGACTCTTCGATTACACTTATGGCATATGCAGATACGGATCACGCAGGTTGTCAAGATACAAGGCGTAGCACGAGTGGAACTTTGCAACTACTAGGAGATCGACTAATCAGTTGGGCATCGAAAAGGCAGAAAAGCGCTACAATTTCAAGTACGGAAGCAGAATATATAGCTATGTCTGGTTGCTGTGCTCAAATTCTTTGGATGAGATCACAATTAACCGACTATGGTCTAGGTTTCAACAAAATTCCGATGTACTGTGACAACCAGAGTGCAAGTGCCTTATGTTGCAACAACGTTCAATTCTCTCGGTCGAAGCACATTGACATTCGCTACCACTTCATCAAGGAGCCAGTGGAAAATGGAGTGATAGAGCTTTACTTTGTCCGATCTGAGTATTAATTGGCGGATATTTTCACGAAGGCTTTAGATCACGCTCGAATGGAATTTTTGGCCGACAAGCTAGGAATGAGAACTTTCTCGCCTGAGACTCTAAAGGAACTGGCAGATGAAACGAAAGAATAGTGATGGTAAACTATTCTCCGTATCCTTGGTGATCATCTGTATATATTGTTTATATTTTTATCCATAAAAGAAAAATAAAAAATATAAAACCATATAAAAACCATAAAAATTGAAAAATCTAGGAAAATCCAAAAATATTTTTACTTTATTTTTCAAAGGCATGTCTTTTGGTACGATAATATTTACGTCCTTAGAAATGTTGATTAATATCGATACGGCGCCATAAATAGAGTTCGTACAAAAGTTGTAAATATTTCATAAAACATGCCAGTATGGCTTGTAGTTATTTCTGATTGCAACCCACTCTTCACATTAAAGTCAAGTATTTCTTATGAAAGCTTTGGCTCACAACGTGAATTAATTTTCTCGGGCAAGGTTTACTTTAAAACGTTGTAAGGGATCAAGTTTACTTTATAACTTAGTCGAACACAAATATATGTACGCTTTAGTGCATTTATTTGTTAAAACAAGAGTAGTCTTGTTTTCATGAAGTTATCATCTCTACAACCATAGCTATCTACAATTGGTATCTACATACTCGACGATGCGCCAACTCAAACGACGACTACAGCTCTTTCAATAGAACACGGGTCAACAATTAAGGGGGAGCAATTGTCAAGCATTCAGAATCTTCGATGCCGAACAATACTAATACAAGGCTTTTTTCCAGGTAAAAAGATTCGTTATAGTGGTGGTCTAATCGAATTGATCTTGGTTTAAGTGTGTGACTCAGTCGTTCTTTGGTGGAAACAAAAGTTGTGTCGTTGTAGTATTAAAAATTTGCAAAAGTTAAAACTAAATTGACTTTAAACTAAATGACGGTTAATTAAATCTTAACTTAATTAAAACTTAAATTTGCAATATTAAAACTTTTCAAAGGAAATTAATTAAATGACTTAAAATTAAAGCGTGACGAAAAGTAAATTTGACGAAATATAACTTAAAAACAAAACAAAGCAAAATAGAACTCTAAGCCATATTCCATCGGAATCCAGATCGGAAAGCTGTCACCACGTCCATCGGAATGTCAGATCGGAATATGGGAGTAAATCTATCGGAATTTAGAAAGATGCTACCTATCGGAATAATAAAAGTGCTATCTATCGGAATGTTGTTCAGATCGGAAAGCCTAGATCGCAATCCTAGATCGGAATGTTGCTGAGTAAAATCGGGCAGCACTTCGTCTTAGCAAACCTCAAGATCCGTCAGAATATGCGATCGCAATGTGTGATCACAATGTGCGATCGCAATCCCAGATCGGAATGAGGGGGATGTTACTCGATCGCAATCCTCAGATCGGAATAGGTCGTCGCAATGTGAAATCCCTAGATCCAATTCTGTCACAATCGGAATTTGGAGAAGTCGAGCTGTCGCAATGCCAAATCCCTTACTTTCCGATGGAGCACAATTTTGTAATAAGCACAAGAACCAAATAAGCTAATTCTAATAAGCAATAACCAAAAACTTGAATGAAATGGAAAAGGACGAGATAATAAACAACAAAGTTAAAACCTTTTCAAACACGAAATAAGAAAACGAAATGAACAAAGTTTTAGAAAAATGAAACTTTTTAGAGAACTTAGGAAAACAAGTAAGCTAAGTATGAAACAAGCCAATAAGATTGTCAAACTTATAGCTTATCTTATACAAAAACTTACACAAAAGTAAAAAGGTAAACTTTTTAGTAAAATACGCAAAGAGATTAAGCAATTGCTTGCTTAATCCGAATTTGTAACAAACCAAAAACAAGAAAAGTAGGATGAGAATGATGAAAAGAACACTTGATCAAAGGTAAATGAAGATTAAAGCAACAAAATTAAAGAACACTTACTTGGAATTAAAAGGTATTAAAAGTGCAAGACAAGTATTTAAAATGACATGAAAAGTAAATGTGCAAAAATTAAAATGGAAGAGCTAATTGTCACACTTAGCCAACAAAATGAAAATGATTTATCTAATGACTATTTATAGGGGAGGATTAAGGGGTGCTTAGGAAGCTTCCTCCCCTCCTTCATTTTCTCTTAATTGCACCATTAGGTCCTTAAGCCTTTAATCTTCTTTAATCTTGGACTTTAATGACTTTTGGCTCGGGATTTCTTTGGACTCGTCTTTTAATTCTTCAATAAATAAGACTTGAGTTCTTCGGCTTATAGTAAACTTCCGTCTTGTGACTTTTTCTTCGATAAATCTTCAGAATTGGTCTTGGACTTCCGTTCTTTTTGCACTCTTGACTTCTTTGACTTCGTCTTTCATCTTTTTCTTCAATAAAAGCCCGTAAATGCCCGTGTTTTCTCCACTTTTCACCTTTTCGTCCTAAATCACAACAAAAACACAAACCACGCATAATTCCGACATAAAAGACATAAAATACACGTTTTGGCTCGGTTATTATTGTAATTAAGTGGTAAAAAGGATGGGTGTTTACACACCTATCAAATCCCCTACACTTGACCATTGCAATGTCCTCATGCAATGCATTAGTTACAAAGCACGTTTACACATTTTATCATAATCAATCCATGTTGGCCTTTATTAAAAAGATAGAAAATTATAAACATTCAAAATAAAGAAATCAAAAGCATACCTTGGGTTTTAGAAATGTCATGAATATTCATCATCCTCAAGTTTTCATTTTCTCCAAACCAAGCTTAAAAACGAGATCATTGTTATTATAAGTTAGCAAACTAACACGAACTCATGTGGGCCAATTATTCACTTAGACTCCCTTATTCCTAGGGGTATCTCTTATATTTTATTATTGTCTTGAATGATCACGAGGATGCATTGTTGAATTATTTCGATAGTTATTTAGTCCGAAAATAAAGTGAACGATTTGATCAATAGTTAGCTAAAGGACAAAATCTTTTAAAACTGCTTCTCGGGACCTCATAAAGTTCATATCTTGGCATAACTCGCTTCGTGATTTGAGACCTTTCTCGGACCGATATTTGGCAGCGACTTCATACTTCAAATCTTTGAGAGACATTCATGAAATAATGGCCTTCTCTTCATATAGGAATTTCTTCACTTGAAGTTTTGAGAGATTCATACTTGGACTACGACTTCTTCATTTTTCTCCAATCTTTATTTTGGACTTTGATATACAACGATCCGCCTCCTTTTTGACTTAGATCTATTTATCCTCATAACTTGCTAGGGTCTTTTCGGATACACTTCTCCATGACTTTTGGGGAGTTTTTGCTTTTCGTCGTGTGTCTCGATCCTTTATATTGATTTTCGATAAATGATTCTTCACATCACTTTGGATCTTTAGCAACAAAATGTAGCCCTCATGTCTTGTTAGGACCTTTTTGGACTCGCCAATCTTCGCATCCCGCTTCAATAAGTTATGCCTTGGCTATGAAATCTAATCCATACCGAGCAACTTTTAAACAATCTTGGGCTAGAAGCTAAGTAACTTTTCAAATCGTACAACCTTATTTATTGCAGATAAATTTATTAACAAGCGATGGGAGAATAGGCTTGTAATTAACTCACATAAACTCACGAAATTATACCAAACTTATAATTGACTCTATCATCTCTCGTTCTCCACAGTTTAAAATCTCAAGGAATGAGACTCGTGGATGCTTAGCCTATTAAATCAAAGTTTTGGGTTTTCGAGTCGCCTATAGGATCTTGCAAACTCTTAGACTTTTTCAAGTTTAGAAATCGCATTTTAAAGTTCCCTTGATAAATGTAGAATATTGATAACCTATGAATCTATGAAGTGGGTTGATGTTTTCTAGTGAGAGAAACTAGAGAGAGAAAGTGAGAGAAAATGTGTATGATTTTATTAATATGAAAGTGAAATGAGAACAACAACCAACCCCTTTCCATGGTGGAAAGGGGTATTTATACTCCAAGCATAACATTGGGCTTGGGCCGGTCCATGACAAGCCCATGGACCGGTTCTTACTTAACTTAATAAGTATCATTTAACTAATTGCTAACTACGAGCTATTACAACATAAATCATATTGTGGAGTGACCGATACTTCTAATATACGTTAAAACGTATTTCTAACAATCTCCCCCTAAGGGAGGTCACTCCACGTTACAAAGTTCTAAACCTAGCATACTATACTAAGTCTTCGTTCTTTAGCTCGTAGTCTTTTCTTCTTTTCTTTCTTTTGTTGTGAATATGTTGGTTTGATCTTTTTGGCTTTGACTTGAGAGCATTGTTCTTTGGCCTTTCACGTGCGATCTTTGCCTTTCTTGTGAACTTTGCCTCCTCGTGACTTCATGTTCCACACACTTACGTCTTTTTGTTGAATTCTCGAAAGCTTCAGAGTTTGGTACAGCGGAAGACTTCATCTTGTACTTTCTTGAATTTTTGCTGAACTTTATTGCAAAAGACATAAGCATGTGGGAACGACTTTTACAGGTACACCGCAACACCACCGTCTTCACTGGTACACAACAACGCCACCGTCTTCAACAGGTACACAGCAACGCCACCGTCTTTAACAGGTACACAACAACGACACGAATAAAATGGCTTTGAACATTTTATTCTAATTCGGTAGCATTTTACCTCCGGTCGGTGAAGACCGTTGGACGATATTAGATATCGTACCCGTGACGGATAGTTTCAATTAAGTAACTTCCTGACAGGATTTCGCGGGTAAACCCGTTCTCTTTATTCGACCGTCCAAAGCTGACTGCGAACATAAAGAGTGAATCACTTGGATAAATTATCCTTGTGATTTGAAGCCGTCAATTCATGAAACCTGGAACAAGTGAATTTCAATTAAGATTTTCACCATCGTTGCTTTCCAGTTGTCACGAGCTCAATTCATAAAGAATCTTGCACGTCACCTACCAAGTGCTGTTTAATGTTAACACTAGAAGGATTTCCACTCGTCACTGTGGTCAATAAAGAGTCACTCTGAGTGTTCTGGCAAGATCATATGATAATGCAAAGAGGCCTGGAACGAGTTTAAGTTCAATTAAGAATTAAACCACTGTTACCTTCCAGTTTTTCACAAGATTGGTTCTAAAAGAACCGCACGTGTAACCTACCATGAGCTTGTTTGATGTTGGCTCAAGCAGGATTTCCATCTTCATTGTAATACTTGCGTATTACTCGGATGTTCTGGCAATATTACAGGAATACTGCGTAGGACTCATGAAAATCTCTTACTTTTCACAGTGTGTGAGAAAGCAAGGAATAAATGGAAAGTGTCCTAATGAGACTTTTGATGATCTCTTGGCTCTAGACTCGATTGTGCGTTTTGATTTAGTGAGCGATGGCTGGAGAGGAGTGCCACCTTTTCAATACCAGTCTATTCGGAATGAATAAACCAATAGATAACGTGTTGATCTCCGTGTGATTAAAACAAATACCTTTTGAGAGATATTTGAGTTAGCTGGGAAGGGTTGTGCATTGCATCACTGGGTCCATGATGTCTTTCTTCAATACCGAGAATCATTAGCAAAAATGACCTCAATAGCATATGTATTGACCCGGTTTCTGCCTAAAGTTGTAAGGAGGGCTTCTTTCTTTACACCCTTTATCTTTACAATTCTTTTTCATTCTTCAACCCCTTCAATGCTTACCAATACGTCATCACTAGCACCTTGTTGTGATTGTTCCAGTGCTAGCTTAAGTACTTGGTCGGCATTCAGCTACGTTCACATTCTTTCTCCATCTTTCCTAGGACTTCTAATTCTATCTAGGGAATTGTCCTTGGGAAGATTCCATCGGCTCTGATGAATCATTGGACTAAACCTATTCCTACCACCCTTTTGTCACCACATTCGTCGTGAATTAAGCGTGTTTTGGGAAGGAATTGCCACCATGAAAAATCATTGAAAATCACTTAAGGTACTTATGATATTGAAATCAAAAGTTTTGTACCTTAGGTGTTATGTTCATCAAAAACGCTCCCCCTTAACACGTGCTTTACACATATTAAGTTGGATAATCGTTAAGTCTTTTTCATTTTTTAGCCAAGTATCATTTAAATCTCCTTAATCCCATTTTCTCCCCTTATCCAAAATGTTAACCATTGATATTTGGGATATTGAATGGATTAACCGGTCTTTGGGTAAAAATAGAATTGATGTTTGGCCATAGAACAAGTTATTGCTCCCCCTTAATTTAATAAGGGATAGTTGTAGTGCTTTGATGTGATATATTTTGAAAGATTTAGAATCTCGTGAGAAATTCTTGAAAAATTATCAAACCTTAACACTACAGCAAGCCATTAAAGCACAATATTCACAAATATACATATTCACAATTGAAAACCAATATAAAGTGACCTGAAATGTACGACCCATTAGATGGATCGTTGCAGTAGCTTGTGGTGCACTAAATATGGTCTACCACCCACGAATCTTTCCAAGCTCCTCATCAATCTACGTTCACGGAGCTTTTGATCGATCTTCTTGATCACGTACTTCGCCATCTGCCGGTAACCCGGATGCCAATCCTCCGTCATTTCTGGCAAAGTCCCACCCGAGTTCAGATGCTCCAACTTTCCTCTGACTTGTAGAAGAGTCCCATCACTGTACTTATGGAGCTCACCCACCCTCATAAACTTCATTAAACCTCGACTGTTCAAGTAGAAAATGCCGTAATTCGGGACAGAAATGCCGGTATAGGGACATCTTTCTACATGTTGAGGTAGCACTTTATTCACTGGACGGGTTAGGTTGAGCTTCCTTTGATAGCTTTCGACTCCCAACTGAAGATCTTCAACTCGTGTCTTGATGACAACGCTTCGTGTGAACATACGAAGTGATGTATTCAAAGCAATGAGGTCTTCACGAGGAATATGTGTGAGTTGATCTCGGGTCATCAGAAGCAGCATATCTTCGATATCCTCAAGGCGAATGATGGAAAAATCTCCCTGCTGGATTTTGTATTCCCTGTCATCCTCCCTTTTCAAACGAATCTCCGTCACATGATAATAGCCATTCTTGGCTTCAGTTTTCATCCCTAAAATTCTGGAGATGCGGATGTCGGATCTAACGTTGCTTCCAGAATTGACTAGGCAGCAACCCCTGTACGCCCTTCGGACTCGTTCATCCCAATGAGATGCACCTATGACAGCATACATATCATAATTACGATTTATCTTTGGGACCCAGAGTCGGTTTACCTTTTCCTCGATAAAGGGTATTGTCCCCCAGTTGGCAGCTTTCAGCAAGGTCAGGGAGGTTGCGTACTTTGATGACCCCTTCAGTAGATACACAAGATCATTGGTGACGAAGAAGTCAAGAGCAATCTGATTATCTTGAGTAGGATCCATTGGAGGTGGAGCTCTTTCTGATTCATGAAGTCCTGGCCGTTGAACGGTATTCAGAGCCTTCAGGATCTCATCGGCATAATACTCGAACTCCATTTGGGTCAACCGGGTTTTGGCGCGTAGTCTCTTATCCTTCAGGGCTTTCTTCACCAAAGATGGAGTAACCTAAGTCTTATACTCATGAGCAAGAAATGCACATAAGTCAATCGGACTGCGGATACGAAGATACAAAACATCTTTGTCAGCGTCGGTGATCGGATCATACTGCGCCGCTGCCGTGATCCAAGCCTGTGGTGGTGTAGTCTCGTCAATCTCCAACGTGTCTGCCCAGTCCCTTGTGCTTGGAATAGTAGATTGTGGGTTTTGTTGCAGAGGAGTGGTGACGTGAACATCTGCTTGTTCTGTTTCAGGCATCTCGGCAGTGTCAAGAACGGGTGAGTGTTGTGCAGCTTCAGGTTCGGTTACCGATTCTGCAATCACAGGAGCAACAACAATAGAACAAACGGGGTTAGTGGTAACAGGTATGGATGCAGCGATAAATGTACCAGGAATAGATGACCCTGTAGTGGCATTCACATCGTGGCGCCACTTCGATCGTCTGGATTCCGTGGAAGTAGATTTTTCTTTTGCTGTTGCAGCTTCCTTGGACTTGGTTCCAGTCTTAGCAGGTTTCTTGGAGCTGGCACCCTTATCCCCTTTCTCAGGCTGTTTACCCCCATCATCATCCTGATCATCATCCCCGTTGCTCCCCCGACCACTCTTCTCATTACCATTACAGCCATCATCGCCATCATCATCATCGTCATCATCATCCTCATCATCATCATCATCATCCTTATCATTATCATCCTCATCATCATCATCATCATCCTTATCATTATCATCCTCATCATCATCATCATTCTGATCCTCATCATCCTCATTATCGTCATTCTTATCTTCTTCTTCTTCTTCTTCCTCTTCTCCACCAGTACCCTCTTCTTCTTCACTCTCTTCCCTTTCTTCCTCAGGGAGAATGTGGTAGGGTACCACACTTCCAAATGTCTTGAACAACTTATCATCCTCCATGATAGCGTCATTCAGGGATTTGAAGAGAGCCCGTTGAATCCTCGATTTATCAAACGATCCAAGTTCCCTCATTCGAGCTTTGAGGATCTTCTTAAGTTCAAAATCCGTCAAGTCATAAGCAATCTTGTAGGCGGCTTCTGAAGGATTGGATGATTTGATCATCAAGTTGTCAGCAGCAAGTGTCTTAAACTCATCACGCAGTTTAGGCATTAGGGATTTAACGGAGTCTTTCACTCTCTGCTCAATAGAAGCTTCAAGAGCTTCTTTCTGCTCTTTAAGGTCATCCTTAATAGCTTTAAGTCTCGTAATTCGTGCTTGATGCCTATCAGCTTCAGCCTTTTTAACCCGAGCAAGTTCTTCTGCATGAGCTTTACGTGTAAATTCCATGTCTGCAGCGAACTTAGCAATCAACTCTTCTTGAGCTTTCTTAGATGCTTCTTCACTTTGAGCTCGTCTACTTAACTCTTGGCGAAGTTCATCCATTTCTCTCTTGTGATTATCCACATGTTTATCCAACATTTCGGCCATCACTAATGCAGCCATTGCAGACGTTGCAGAGCTGCTCTAGGTTGATGGAATAGGCTCGGTTGTAACTGCGGTACTAAGGATGGGGTTTATTGGTGGTGGAGGAAATGGTGTTGAAACCGGTCTGGTTGGTAAGGGTTGAGTTGGTTGAAGTTGAGTTTCCAAGGGTTGAGTAGACTCTTTTTCAATACTGGCTGAAACGGGGGGGGGGGGGGGGGGTGGATGTCTCCTTCGAAGTAGAATACTTTTCAGGTGATCCAAACTCAAACACATCATCTGGTTCCACGTACTCTTCTTCAACATTTACCTGTGCACCCGAACCACTACCTCCAGTGTCTTTCCTACTCCTTTCCATAGCTATCTTCATCGCTTTTCTCTCAGACTTGTTAAGAGCAGGATCATCAATATCTTCTTCATCGTGGAGAGCTAGCTCATCAGTCATACCCTTTCCCTTCTTAACTGCAGTCTTCTTCTTTTTGGCTTTGGGTTCAGGTAAATCTGTTTGCTTCCGTTTACCCTTGCTCTTAACCGTGGTGGAAGAGTCTTCACCTGCTAGAATGCTTGCTCGTTGATTCTCAATTTCTGTTAGCAAGTTCTTGTAATCATCAGATGCTATAATCTCATCGGTCAGAAGATGACTGGGAATGGGACCACGAATAACCGTATTCGAATGAGTCTCCTGCCTTAAGTCTACCAAATCATCATCATCCATCGTGTGGTGACGACTACCTGCACGCTTGTTAATGGATGCATCGTTTTCCATAAAGTAATGTATGATCAACTTAATAAACCTAGGGTACTGGTAGCTTTTAACCTTACCCTTTGTGTTTGTGAAGAGTTGAAAAGTAAACTCCTCCCACAGCAGTGATGCATAATCAATACCCATACCTTTAAACATACCATAAAACATCTTGATGATTGGTGGACGAACAGCATCAAACCCAGTTGTTTTGGGTGTTAAACATCAGCTTAGAATCCCAAAAATAGCTTTCCATGGTTGACCAACTTTGGCAGTAGTAAACTCAGACGGGGTTCGTATGTCAAGACATCCAATGGCAGTGAACATCTCCATGATCTGGTCCTTAGTCGGGTTGGCTGAGTATGGTAGACCTTTGAGTGTCGGTCGAAATCCAAAGATCTTCCTGAAGTCTGACACAGTAAGCGTCTGCTGCTTGTTGTCCAAGGAAAAAGTGATTTTGTTCGACGTCCTCTCTTTGGTAGCCCAGAACTCGTAAAGGTATTCATAGGGCACTGAAGCACTTCTTCTTAGCGCATGCTTGAAATGAGATTTATCAAGCATGGTTGTACCTACCTTAAATCCATTATGGGTAGAGTGAGATACCTCCTTCAAACTGAAGTTGTTTGGAATAAACTTTAGAGTCTTGGCTTCAGCAATGGCGGCGGCTCTGGTGTCTTGTATTTGTTGTACGGTAGGGTTAGTCATCGTCTCTGCTTAAGATAAAACACAAAGGTTGATACATACAAGTATGAATATCATTATGATTTTAAACCTAAGCATTGTACATATGACATAATCCCTTAAGCTTTGAACCCATTCAAACATCTTCTATACGGAATTATCATTCAATTCGGAATAATAGGTCTATGCTGAATATAAATCCTATGCGGAACATAAGGCCTATTCGGAACATATAGCCTATGCGGAATAACATCCCTATTCTGAATAAAAAGGCTATTCGGAACATTTATTCTATGCGGAATAAAAATCCCTATTCTGAATAAAATAGGCTATTCGGAACATTTATTCTATGCGGAATAAAAATCCCTATTCTGAATAAAATATCTATTCGGAACATTGGGCCTATGCGGAATAAATTCCCTATTCGGAACATTGGGCCTATGCGGAATAAATTCCCTATTCGGAACATTGGGCCTTATGCGGAATAAATTCCTATTTGGAAAGACTAGGCCTATGCGGAATATTCAGTCTATTCGGAAAAAATTTCTCTATGCGGAAAGATTGGGCCTATGCGGAAAGCTTTTGTCTATGCGGAAAAACTTTTCTATTCGGAAAACAGCTTCTATGCGGAAAGATTTCTCTATGCGGAAAGTTCTTTCTATTCTGAATGAAACCGTTATTCGGAAAGTCATTCTTACTCGGAAAGTTTTCAACACTTATATATTTTCTAATTAATCATGAAATCGTTTGATTCAAGTGTTCTAAAGGCCAAATTAGTGCAATTAGAGCCATTCCGAATCATCCCCAGGCAAAAAACCTAATTTAATTAACCCTAATTGAAGCAGAAACTAATTCGCTTGATTTTCAACAAAAACAGATAAATAACTTGATTTGCATGAATGATTAATCCGATTGAATACCTTTTTTGAAGATCTGATCTAGAAGATGTTGGATTGAATTTGTTTTGTTTGATTTTCGTGTGTTTGAGTGCTAGGGTGTTAATGGCGGCTAAAGATAAACAAGTAAACAGTGAAAGAAGAAAGGGAACGGGGGTGGGTGAATTTGACTAGGTCAAATTTTTACAAGTTTGACCTATTGTCAACTTTACCCCCTCAAATTTTTCTACTTTCAACAAACAAAGTTCTTTTGTTTTTCCAAGTTCTAATTCTTGTCATTTTGACCCTATTTTATGTTAACTACCCGAGCCTTAGTGATTAACTTATCTTAACACAAGCACAAAACTATTCATGACAAGCTTATAAGCAACAACAAGACAAATGCCAAAGCAATCCAACCATTAACCATTAGGCTTTTTGAGTTTCCTTGAACACTTTTGAAGATCTTTTTGATGTGAAAGATGATGTAACATTTTCTCCCCCTTAAACGATGACCCTTTTTCTATTTAAAGAGCTGTAGTCATTGTTTAACGAGGCACATGATGATGAAAAACATTTCCCAATTGATATCTTGAAAAGTTTGATTCGTGGTGTCAATAAGATTTCTCTTATTTTAACAAATTAATGCACTGAGACGTACACTAATTCGTGTTAGACCAAGTTGTAAAGTAAACTTGATCCCTTTGCATGATTTGGCTTGTAAATCATGCCCGAGAAAATTAATTCCCGTTCTGAGCCAACGTTTTCCAAAGAAATACGTGACTTTAAAATGAAAACCGGGTTGCAGTCAGAAATAACTACAATCCATAATGGGCATGTTTTAAAACATTACAACTTTTATACGGACTCTATTTATGGCACCGTGTCAATATTAATCAACATTTCTAAGGCCGTAAATATTACCGTACTAAAAGACATGCCCGTTTTAAAAACGAAAAATATTTTTGGTTTTTCTTGATTTTATAATTTTTATGGTTTTTCTAGGTTTTATATTTTTGTATTTTCTTTTTGTGTTTTATATATTTACGATAATATACATGATCACGAACAAAGGATACTCTGAATAGTTTACCACGACTATTCAGCTGATTCTTCTGCCAACTCTTTGAGAGTCGCTGGAGTGAATGATTTCATGCCAAGCTTGTCGATCAAAAACTCGATTCATCCTCGATCTAAGGCTTTGGTGAACATATCCGCCAGCTGGTACTCAGTAGTGACAAAATACAGCTCGATCACTCCGTTCTCCACCTGCTCCTTAATGAAATGGTAGCGAATGTCTATGTGCTTGGCCCGGGAGTGTTGAACATAGTTGCAGCAAAGGGCAATGGCGCTCTTGTTGTCACAATACATCGGGATTTTGTTAAATCCAAGACCGTAGTCAGTTAATTGTGATCTCATCCAAAGGACTTGAGCACAACAACCGGACATGGCGATGTATTCAGCCTCCGTGCTAGAATTGCAGCGCTTTTCTGCCTTTTTGAAGACCAACTGATCAATCTATCTCCTAGGATTTGCACAGATCCAGAAGTGCTACGCCTCTTGTCTTGACATCCAGCATGATCGGCATCTGCGTATGATATTAAAGCAATCGAGGAATCTTTCGGATACCATAGACCACGATGAAGTGTTCCTTTTAGATACCGAAAGATCCTTTTAACTACATGTAGGTGCTTTTCGGTAGGCCGAGCCTGATACCCGGCACACATGCATACAGCAAATTGCAAATCTGGCCTGCTAGCAGTCAGATATAGAAGGGTGCCGATCATCCCACGGTAAAGTTTTGGATCGACAATAGTCCCATTCCTATCTTCATCTAACTTGGATTTCTCCACCATTGGAGTGTCCACGGGGTCACAATTTTCAAAGTTATATTTCTTAAGAGATTCTAGAGCATATTTGGATTGATTAATAAAGATGCCTCTGGGATTCTGAGAAATCTGTAATCCTAAGAAAAATGAAATTTTTCCCATCATCGACATCTGAAAGCGTGTGGACATTATCTTCTCAAATCGATTTGACAATTCTATGTTAGTGGCAGCAAATATTATATCATCAACATAAATTTGTACCAGAATCATGTCGTTGCCTTCCTTGAGAGTGAATAGAGTGGGGTCCACTTTGCCTTTGGAGAAGCCTTCCGAAATGAGATATGTTGACAGGAGATCATACCACGCGCGTGGAGCTTGTTTCAACCCATAGAGAGCCTTCTTAAGCTTGTACACATGATTAGGAAACTCCGTACTGACGAACCCATCCGGTTGACTGACATAAACTTCTTCCCTTAGTTCACCGTTCAAAAATGCCGTCTTCACATCCATTTGATAGACGATCATGTTCATATGAGCAGCAAATGCAAGGAATAGTCTAATCGCCTCCAATCTAGCCACAGGAGCAAAAGATTCCTCAAAGTCTATACCCAAGGCTTGTTTATATCCTCTAGCGACCAATCTAGCCTTATTCTTTAATACCGCACCCATCTCATCAAGTTTAACCTTATAAACCCATAACAAAGTAAGGATGTTAACCTTGTCAGGGAGAGGAACCAATTCCCATACTTCAAGTCGTTGGAATTCATTTAGTTCCTCCTGCATAGATTTAATCCAAGATGATTGGGTCATAGCCTGCTGCCAATTTTTGGGTTCAACTTCAGAGAGAAATGCATCAAAGTAACAATAGAGTGCACTCTCTTGTAATTGATGGCGTGTAGAGACTGGTCGATCTAGATCTCCAATAACATTCCTAATTGGGTGATCTTTTGTCCATTTAGTGCTATGGTTTTCAATCTAGGTGGTCTGGAGTGAACAATAGAAGGAGCTTCTTCTGAGGTAGACGCGGCTGAAGGGTTTTCAGGGATTGCTACACCAAAGAAAGGAAGCTCTTGCAAGTGAGCATATTCCAAGTCGTGATCAGTAGAATCCTCTTCCACATCATTAGGCACAAGTAGGGGTGATGATTCAGGTGTAGTTTGAGAATCACTTGGTGAAGGTGCATCCGGTTCAATGTGAATTGTAGATGCATTAGATAAAGGTTCATTAGCTTGAGCAACCACTTCAGGTATTGGAGCAATTACTACAGGTGCTGGAACTTCATCAGTCGGGGGATCGAAGAATTCATCAAACAACGGTTGAAACAGTTTATCCCACTCGGGCCTTGATGGTGGTAAAAATGATGTAGAAGTAGGATTATTGGGAACTAATCCGGAACTAATAGCACCGGTTCCCATCTCATGAAGCGCGGGTTCAGAGCTGTGTTGCTCAGAAGCCATCGCTGTCAGCTCGTCGAAATCTGCGTCCATAGTTTCTACAATCTTGCCAAGACGACGGTTATAGATTCGGTATGCTCTCTTGGACGGTGAGTAACCAATGAAAATACCTATATCGGCTTTCGGTTGAAGCTTATCCAAGTTCTCACTATTGATGTTTGGATAACAAAGAGCACCAAACACATGGAAAAATGAAACATCGGGTTTACGGTCATGTAGAAGCTCATAAGGTGTTTTTCCATGGCGTTTCCGAATGATAGAACGGTTTTGGGTGAAACATGCAGTAGATATAGCCTATGCCCACAAAAACAATGGAGCGTTCGCGTAAATAAGCATGGTCCTAGCAGCTTCCATCAGTGTACGATTCCGTCTTTCAACGACACTGTTTTGTTGTGGAGTGCGTGCAGCGGATATTTCATGTGAGATACCAACTCCTTCATAATAATCACGAAGAGTCTGGTTGACGAACTCTGTACCATTGTCTGTACGAATACGGCGGACAGTAGTATTCAAACGTACCTGAATGAATTTCAGAAAAGTGATGATAGCCTTCGGTGCTTCATCCTTTGTACGTAGAAATCTAACCCATGTAAACCTGGAAAAATCATCCACAATGACGAGAATGAATTTCTTACCGCTCACACTTTCAGTTCTCATTGGTCCACAAAGATCCATATGCAAGAGATGAAGTTTTTCTTGATTGGTGTCTTCAGCTTTGGGCTTGTAAGATTTCTTGGTGCTTTTCCCCCTTGAACACGCGGAACATAAATGGTCCTTGTGAAATTTAAGCTTTGGAAGACCACGAACTAATTCGTTTTTAGCCAGATGATTAATAGCATCAAAGTTAAGATGAGATAATCTGCGATGCCATAACCATGACTTGGTCTTAGATGCTTTAGAGAGAAGACATACTGGAGAGGCGGCCATCATGTCTTGTAAGGACAAAGTATAAAGATTTGCACCACGAGATCCCTTCAACAAATCTTTTCCTACCAAGTTGCGGATGAAACAAGTGTGTTGTCGAAAAGCAACCTCAAGGTTGGAATCACAAAACTGTCCTACTGAGAATAAGTTATGACCAAGACCTTCTACATAGTATACCCTAGAAATCGTCACGTTTCCAATCTCATATTCACCATACCCCATAATCTTTGCTATATGATCATTCCCGAATTTAACCGTACCAAGAAACTTGCTGACGAAATTTCGGAGCATCGAGCGATTTCCGGTCATATGTTTTGAACAACCGGAGTCCAAATACCACAGGATGATTTGGACCACCTGAAAATATCACCACACAAAGACAATGTAGAGGTATCGGAATCAGAGTGTTCCTTGTTATTAGCAGGTACAGATTTAATAATCTTAGATTTGCTAACTCTAGGTTTCTTAGATTTCCTAGCCTTCTTCTTCTTAATTGGTGGTGTAGATTCTAGTTGGCTTAGATCCTGAGGTATTTCTTCACTGATAGGCACTATAGTGGGGGCTGACCTAATTAAAGGGCGCTGTTTCCATACTTGAGTGCGAGTGTTCCTAACTAAAGGACGCTCAGACCTAACCTCAATGGATGCATTCCTAGTTAAAGGGCACATTTTTCCATCTAATGTAAAGGTCCTACCAGTGGGACGCCATTGCCAGCCAACTTGGGCACGAGTTCTACCCGTTGGCTTCCATTCGAGACCATTCTTAATAGCATTCATTTCATTTACGTGATCAATCAGACACAAATCATGACGCTGGGAAAACATACATTCATTACAATTCCAACAATTCAAATCAGAATTCACGAATGGTTTAGGCTGCTACACAGGCGCAGAGCTTTTAGTCTTAACATGATTCTTTTTATTTAAAACTGAACTAGTATTCCTATTGTGAACTTCTACTTTCTTCTTTGTGGCACTACTAGTTGAGGGCTTGATCTTATCTTTCTTGAGTGGCGATCCTTTAGCCTTAGTAGTCTCTTTTAATCCTGTAGAAGGCAAAGTGGGAATATTAGCAACAGATTTTAAAGGTGCCTTACTTGATTGTGCCAATGACGGTTTTGCTCCTGGAGTCTTATTAAATGGAGTTACAGCAATGGGCCTATTATTAAGTAGTGTAGAACCTGGTGTACCTATATATTGCAAATATGCCAAGCAATATTGAACTCGCTTTATATATTCATGAGCCGAATAATAGTCGCTACTTGAGGGATCTAAGGCATAAAGATCGTCTAAAATATCCCTAAGAAGATCGACATGCTTAATGGCATTCCTCATATAATCATCATAGGTAACTGGGTTTCTCTTATGAAGCGGGTTCTTATAAAGCACTACTGACTTGGTTGTTGGAGCACTAATGGACGGTGCAGAGTCGGTAGCTAAGTTATCAACAACTTCTTGTCGGGTGAGAAGAAGTGTCTCCTTTAACTCAGCCAAAACCATATTTTTGTCAATGAGCAGGATGTTCAAATCAGAGATTTCCTCGCACTTTTGGTTCAGTTGTTCAACATAAGATTGTTGCTGTGCCGCATTAAAAGCGAAGCGTTCTTCTAGTGAACCATAAAGAGCGGATAGTCCCTGTCTTGTCCGATCCATCTCCCCTAGAACAGACGAAAGTCTAATTTCTAAGACCTGGTTTTTGGACTTTGCAGCCTCTAGTTCCATTTTGAGTGTTTCATTTAATGACACATTTCTCTTCAATCTCATTATCTCTTCCTCTAATGTCTTAACAATTGCAATCATCTTGTCACTCGTCTCAACACCGTTTTCACAAACATTTGATATCAAAAGATTCTCATTTTGAGTTTGTTGTTTTAATTCTAAAGATATACAATGTTGTTCTAGTTGATTAAAGCGTTTCGAAAGTAAATTGTACGAATCTTGTAGCTTTAAAAACTCAGCGTTAGATTCGTGACAAGAATGATTATCTACCTCATTTACTGTATCAGCAACATTTACAGAGAGATCACAAACATCATCACAAATATCATTACAAATATTCACAGCATCACAATTAATCATAGCGGATGTAAGCTCATTCGAATAATTAACATTTACAGTAGTAAGCACATCACACGAAATTACTGCAGACAAGAATCGGTCATATTCGGTTAAAATCTTTTCTTTTTCAACTAGTTGTAGTTCGTAAGCGGTGTCCATTTCATAAAACACTTTTTGAACTTCACCAATTTCAAATACAAGATTTTCCTTAAGAGATGCAAAAGTTCCTTTTAGACTTTCGACAAACGGATTGATCTCATTTTTAAACACCTCGTTCATATGTTCGAAAGCCCATTCTCCGGCGTTTAGGCCATTTGAAGTCGTACGTTCCAAAATGACCTTGTCAAAATTAGTAAAGTATTGATTAATCTCTTGCAAGTTTAACCATACAGTGCTAACAGGTGGAAGATCCTTTGGAATTTCCTTAGGACCTTCCATATTGACAAGTGTAGGAAAAGTACTAGGGTTTTCTTCATCTAATATGTAGGTTGGTGCTGTTATGAGATCTTTGTCCATATGGAAGCGAATTCTAAAATCCGTTTTTGCAAGCTCCTTATTCAATTTAAAATAATCACACTCGGGATATTTTGCAGAATTGTATGACCGATCCTCATCAACTAGTTCCTTACTTGTTCGATCACCAGGAAAAACAATCGGTTCTAAGGCCAATCCTAATTGAGTTGCATTATAAAGTCTAGGACTATGTCTTAAAGCTTGTTTTGCATACCGTGGATTAGGGGGAAGGCCTTTTTGACGTGATAAGTTAAATTCTCTAAATGAAGCATCAAATAAGTGAACTAGTTGAGAAGCAGCGTATTGTCTTAAAAGCAAATAATCTAGGATTCTAATCTTATTAGTAGCATTAATCTCCATTTCATTCTTCTTAGACTCGAGTGATTCAAAATCTGTTTGAAGTTTTTGAAAATTAGTGACCACTAACTCCTTTTCTTTAAGTTCATTAGACAAATTTGCTCTTAAGTTTTCGATTTCTTGCAAGTGACCCATTTGTTTGTTTCTAAAATGATCATATTCGAGATTAGTGAGAACACTAGACGAAGGCACTAATTCCAAGGTTTGAACTTTCTCGTTGCTTAAGGTAAGCTCATCAGACAAATTCTTATTCTTAGCTAAGGTTTCTAAGAGTGCAGCATTCATTTGGCTAAGTAATGTAGCAGGAACCATGACCAAATCTTGTTGAGCAGGAGTAGGCGTTTGTGAAATGGGTCCCGGTTGTGATTCACTCAAAGTCTGGGGACTCACATTGATATTGCTATCATTGTTTGTCTCCTCATTTGAAGGACTCACCACCGAAGATTCATTCGAGTCAGCACTCTCTTGCACAACTTGATGTGGTTGAATACTAGCATCAGTGGTATTATCGGTGGTATTAATAAGTACCTCAGATCTCTTTTCTGGCCCTAAGCTGGAGATAGTTGCTATGAGAGCAGCCTTTGCAGATTGAAAGTCATCACAGTCGGAGTCATACGCATCAAGATCATCGGCTTGGTAAGCTGCATTCTGCGTAGTGACAACGTCTTGTTCAGCAATCCCTGGATCAGCAAGAAATGCAAGCTCCTCTTCATCAAGTTCCCTTCCTTGTGCCTGAGCATTTACCAGATAGATCTTTTCTGCAAACCATTGTCCATCCCTTCTCCTCTTGGGTTTCTTACAATCCCTGGATATGTGACCCTCTTCCTTGCAGTTGTAACATGTAATCATTCTCAACTTGCCCGTGGAATTAGCCCGTGGAGCAGGATTGGCCATTGGTGCCTGATTGACCGTGCGAGCATTGGTGGTTGATGTGGTAGGTCTCCCCTGATATGGTTGAATAGGCTGAACCATGACACTGCCATTCTCAATAGTAGCTTGTTGACGAGAATTGGATGAATTCCTCAACTGATTGTTGGTAGGAGCTGATCCTCTGTATCCTCGTTTGCTTAAAGTTCTTGTGAGATAAGCAGACATAGTAGTTAGCACTTCAACTGGGTCAGCTCCTTGTTGGAATACAGGAACGGGGACTTCCTCATCATCATAATACAGTGCTTGATCTGGATGAGCTGCATAATCAGTAGAAGGAATACTCATTTGATCTGGGTAGCTTGTTGGATATGCTGCATTCTCTTGATAAGAAGAATATGAAGGCTGAGCATAATGTGCAACATTTGCTGGATGATGTTGTAAAGCATACTGTGGTGAAGGTGCATTGAACCGATATAGTTGCTGATGTGAGGTGGGTGGTTGCGGTATAATCGAGTATTGGGGGAAGGTTGGTGTCATGTAAGGTGATGGATGATAGGCTTGATGTCCCAAGATATAAGGTGTGTTGTTGTGTGACAAGCTTGGTTGATTCGCCATCAAAGCTAAGGAATCTGGGTACATACCGCGAGGAGAACGGTGCATAATCACATGCTTCTCATGCTGCTGAAGAAAAGCATAGATTTGATCTAAGTTGCACTTATGCAAATCTCGGGTTACCTTCACATCGGTAATATACTCACCCCATTCAGCTTGAGGTAAAGTATTCAAGAACTTGGTGTTAACCTGGAATGGAGCAATCACGAGATTGTATACATTCAGATCATTCATTAGAGTAGTGAATCTGAAGTAATAATCGTGTAGTGTTTCCCCTGGGCTGTACGTGAATCTATCAAACAGATCATACAGCTGACACTCCCTTTCCTGTTTGGTGAGAGACGTACCTTGTAGCAACACCTTTAGACGTTCCCATAAATCTTTGGCAACCATATATTGACTAACCATACGATAAATATCATGCGGAAGAGCTTGGAGAAGAGTCTGTAAAGCCTTTTCATCAGCATCAGCAATGAGTTGTTGTGCCGGTGTGAGTTCTTCATATTCTCTTGGTCGAGACACGTTATTTGCCACAATGGTACCATAGTCGAGTGGACCATTCAAAATCGATTTGACCATAAGCCTTCCGTATGTTGGTTTGCCCTTCAAGTATTGCATCATACGGCCCTGCCATGGCTCAAACACCTCTTTAATAAGCATCGGTGGACGACTATCAGTCCCCGTTATAATTGAGATATCCGTAAGAGATGTCATCTGAGGCATTAATGAACTCGGATTCATTGTGATCACTTAAAAGACTCAAAGATTATCGGTTGATCGAGCAGTGAAGAAAGGTTGAGAATTTGTGTTGTGTTGGTTGTAATCAAGATTAAATCCACTAAAGATCGTCGAAAAAACTCAAATACCCCTTGAAATTGCTTATACGGAATAACCAACTCAGAATAAACCCTATTCGGAATAACACCTATTCGGAATAATCCTATGCTGAAAACCCTTATGCTGAATAACCCTTATGCGAAATAACCCTATGCTGAAAATGCCCTATTCGGAATAAACCCTATGCTGAATAACCCTTATGCGGAAAACCCTTATGCGGAATATTTCTTCAATTCGGAATATCTGGCTATTTGGCTTATTCGGAAAAACCTCCTATTCGGAATGATGGGCAATTCGGAAAGCTATTCGGAATATTTCTCCTATTCGGAAAATTTTGGCTATTCGGAAAAATTGGCTATTCGGAAAGTTTTTGGCTATTCGGAAAATATTGACTATTCGGAAAGTTTCTGCTATTCGGAAAAATTGCTGCTATTCGGAAAAACCCTTCTATCCGGAAAGTCTATGCGGAAAATTCTGCTATTCTGAATATTGCCCCTATTCGGAATACCTATTCGGAATGTTCTGGAAATATGTTTCCGAGACTTATAAAAACAGCTTTAAATCCAATTTTTGATCCAAAACCACAAAAAGTTTTATGATTTTTACCAAAATAAGCTAAACCCAATCCTTATCAATCAATCCCAATAACAAAAACACCAAAAACAACAAGATTCAAGATTGATTTTTTCTAAAGATCACTAGTTGATTCAAAAACTAAAAAAGCAACACAATCCTTACCTTAAATCACCCCATAGCTCTTGATACCAAATGTAGAATATTGATAACCTATGAATCTATGAAGTGGGTTGATGTTTTCTAGTGAGAGAAACTAGAGAGAGAAAGTGAGAGAAAATGTGTATGATTTTATTAATATGAAAGTGAAATGAGAACAACAACCAACCCCTTTCCATGGTGGAAAGGGGTATTTATACTCCAAGCATAACATTGGGCTTGAGCCGGTCCATGACAAGCCCATGGACCGGTTCTTACTTAACTTAATAAGTAACATTTAACTAATTGCTAACTACGAGCTATTACAACATAAATCATATTGTGGAGTGACCGATACTTCTAATATACGTTAAAACGTATTTCTAACAATAAACGACTCTCTAGGATCAGTTATAGGAACTTGCGAAAAGTCCTTGTTCTTAACCCGTGAGAGTTAAGACTTTCGTGTTTTATAGCTCCCTATATAAATGCCTAGGAAAACTTGACTTAAACACGTTAAGGATACTAGCTAGAGTAACTTAGATAAGTAAACTCGGGTTGAGTCAAAAGATTCACAACGTTTGAAAATTAAAACCACTTATTAATGTTTATTCTAGCAAAGAAAGAAAATAACTATACAAAGGGAAAAACTAATAGGCCAAAATAGATCAAAAATTTTGAAAAATGTCGAAAAAATGATTTTCCGGTTAAAATGAGGACAAATACAAGGAAAAGGCCACTTAACTTCGATAGAAGTCCCCCCTACACTTAACATAAACATTGTCCTCAATGTTTAAGCATGTGGGAGTAAACTCCCCTACACTTAGGACATTGTGCACGTTGTTTAAATCTCGCTAAGGAAAAGACAACTAAAGAGATTCCTATTTTAATATTGAGAAATATAAAATAGTGAATCGAAAAGAGTTTAGGATAGAACCGGGAAAATGGGAACACGGAATCACGGGTCGTCAAGAATCATCAAGAGTGGATCATTGAGCGTGCGAATCCCTGATTAAGAGAGAGGAGAGGAAATAGCAAACCAACGGGTCTCCCCTACACTTAGGATAAAGAAAGCGAAAAGATAGAT
This sequence comes from Glebionis coronaria, assembly GCA_025667525.1. Classification (NCBI taxonomy): domain Eukaryota; kingdom Viridiplantae; phylum Streptophyta; class Magnoliopsida; order Asterales; family Asteraceae; genus Glebionis; species Glebionis coronaria. The sequence continues at coordinate 356,543,799 of CM046876.1, forward strand.
ACATGGGTTGCCTCCCAAGAAGCGCTTGGTTTTTGATTACCGAGTCGTGAGCCTGACTCGACCTTGATCATCATAGGAAGAAGCATGAAGGATATCCACCAGGATCAAAGACATAGTTTTCGTCCATCAAATAGCACATGCTTAAGGCGAACAAGGCAAGCCAAAGAAGAGTAGGCAAGGTTCCTTTAAGCAAAGATGGAGCACGGTGGAAGCAAGGGTGAAGTGGTGCAAGCAGATTTCCATAAGTTCCAAAGATATTTCCTTTTATTTCATCAGAAGGATACTGAGATGGCTGCAGAATATCGATACCGGGGTCGAACACCTTTTCCTTTAAGGGAAACTAGCACTCAGGCTTAGCAGAATGTGAAGAAGATCTGCGAAGAAGATGTACAACCTCGTCCTCAGAAGGTGGACAAAGAGGTGTCAAATCATATGTGCTATGGATGTTGGTGTCGACCGGTTTCTTCTCCTTTGAAATAATGTTCTTCAAATCCAAAGTAGTATCAAGACGATAATCTTCAAAGTCAAAAGGAGGAGAATCACTCTCATGAGGGAAGTATGTGTTGAGAAACGTAGAGAAATCTTCCTCAAATGAGAAATCGTCCAAAGTAGGATCGAGTGATGGCGGAGGATCTTCATCATGTGAAGAATCGCTCGAAAGAGTATCGGCCTCATCAAAATCATCATATATGGGCAGGTCGGGATACTCGGAAGTAAGGTCATCATAATCATCCGAATCTGAGCTAGAATCATCATCATAAGCATCGAAGATCGGTGGAGAATCATAAATGGGAGAAGGTTCAAAATTGGAGAGAGAATCATCCACATCATCATGAAAAAGTGGATTATCAATGCAAGAGTCGAATAGAGGATTGTTGTAGATGACAAAATCATCGAGCACATTAATCATATTCACTGATTCTCGTCCAAAGGATTTGCTTGTAAGCTTCCCCATTTTAAAAACTTGTGAATCATTCCCGACTCTTAAGATTAACTCACCTTCGGCCACACCAACGAAAGCTCGTCCGGTTCTCAAGAATGGCCGACCAAGTATTAAAGGAATACGAGGGTCCATTTCATAATCAACAACGACAAAGTCGACCGGGAAAGTAAATGTGCCAACTTTAATGAACAAGTCTTCGGCAATACCAACGGGGTAAGCGAGAGTGCGATTTGCAAGTTCAAGAGTCATCTTTGTTGGAGTAAGGTCGGGTAATGATAGTGTTTTCCAAACACTCAAAGGCATAAGATTAATACTGGCCCCGAGATCAGCAAGGGTAGTAAATTCTTCGGTTTTGTTGAAGATGCAAGGCAACACAAAATGACCGGGATCTCCAAGCTTTTCCGGAAGTTCTTTAAGAATAACTGCAGAGCAGTTTTCATTTAAGCGTGTGTTGGCGAGCTCAATCAACTTTTCCTTCTTGTTAAGCAATTCCTTGAATACTTTGACAAATTTTGGCATGTGGACAAGTGCTTCGAGAAAGCTAATGTTGAAGTTCATTTGAGAGATCATCTTCACATAGCTCGACACTTGAGAGTCATCCTTGGTTAGCATTTTGGTCTTGCCTAAGGGAGAGGGATAAGGGATATTAGGTTTGGGTGGTGAAGGTGCAGGTGTAGTAGGTAAAGGTTGAGATGTTGAAGGGTCCTTCCTAGGTACATCGTCATGACGAGGCGGAGACGGTAATGGTGCACTAATACTAGGTGTAGGAGGAGTAGGGATAAATGGTGGTGGAGGAGGTGTAGATGATGGGGGTGGGATAGGTGGATCGACAATGGTAATTCCATTACGGGTAGTAATAGCACTCACATTTGCTCGTGGATTGGTGACGGTGTTTGAAGGTAGAGAATTCGAAGAAGACGGTTGAGCGGCGGGCAAGAAACTAGCAAGCATATTCTTCAAATCATTGGTTTGATTGCTGAAGGAGGATTGAATATTATCTCGAAGCTCGGATCTTATCTCATTCCATTGCTTGGTGATATCTCCTTTCAGATTGATAATTTGGCTCTACAGATTCTTGATTTGCTCACCTTGGGTTATCATGATGGCTTCAACATCGGGATTAATGGGTGGGGCTTGTTGGGCGGGTGGGTGATAAGGATTAGAAGCTCTTGGTGGGATTTGGTTGCTTCTATTGTAGTTGTTGGCGGGTTTTTTGTTTTGCGGAGAAAAACCGGGTGAAAGGTAATTGTTGGATCAGTAACTTAGCAAATTTCTATTCCCTTGAGGTCGAGCTTGGTAATTTTCCGGTGAATAATTACCATAAGCTGCATACACATTTTCCGGATTTCCTTGAGTAGAAGGACAATCGGTGTATAAGTGAGGACCGCCGCATGTTTCACAAGAAGGTGCAACCGCTTTCACTTGTTGTTGTTGGTTTGAAGCGAGAATGATGAGATGGCATTTATACATGATCTCATTGTTCTTTTCGGGCTTTAAATGCATAAAAATGTCATAATATACCATATATATGCTTGTGTTTGTTTACTTGTGTATTTTATGTATGGATATCGTGAAAAAGACAAAAGATCACAAGTTACAAGGAAAAACGGACACGAGAAACGAAGCCGTACAAAGAACCGGGCCCTAATCATGGAAAATTCAACAAATACCCTTTAAGACTTGAAGACAAACAAGATTGATCCTCATTTATTAAAGAAATGACACTTAAAACCCTTGTATATTAATAATTACAAGTTTGGTCCCTTAAGTTTGTCACACAAAAGGTCCCTCAACTTTGAAGAAATGGAAAGATTAGTCCCTCAACAATTTCAAATTGTCAATTATGGTCCCTCATCAAGCCAAAGATACATTGAAGACCTTTGAAGATCAAAAATGTCCAAGATCAGTCCTTCAAATATGCAAAAATTCAAAAATTAACCCTTGATACACCTTTTGGAAAGTTTTGTGCAAAAAATGACAAGTTGTGAAAAGTTGATACAAAGGAAATGGGCGCTGATAGACTTTTATTCACAAGTGACAAAAGAAAGGAAGAAAAAGGACCAAAACTGCCAAGTTTGGAAGTTTAAATCCCTAAACACGCGCCAAACAACTTTCTCCCTAAGAAAACGGATCAAACGTGTCACTATTCACACGTATGAACCCAATTTTAACTTTTTACCAACAAGGGGGTTTTTACAATTACCTACACCAAAACACAATTAACCTTCACACGAATCTATCCTATGCCTAAACTCACACTCCCACTCACCCAAAGGACCCCACCATTTAAACCGTTTCACCCATCACATGAGTACTTGACCTCCAAGTCATGCCACGTGTCAAGATCAACAGCTAAGGATCAATGCTTCATTTCAAAGCTAAAATGAACGTTTGGGATCACTTTGGACAGCTCATCAACAACAAACGCACTCAAGGACTCAAGGGCATTTTAGAGAAATCACATCTAGGGTTTATGAATAGTGTAGCCAGGCATTTGCCTATAAAAGGAGACCTCAACATGTGAGAGTCCCTTTGTTCCAGTTTTAGGCTATTATCTTTGTAATTCCTTTTTAAGTTTAAATAAAATTTGAATTTCTGAAATTGTGAAATCTCTTTTTGATTTAATTAAAAGTTTGGTGTTTGAGTAGCCTAATTCTGAGTTCCATTTGATTGTTAAGGCCTACCTTAATCTTGTGGTTAAGGCACGTCTTGTCTCATAAGGTTTTTAAGGTTTGAATACCTTGAAATCCTAGGTTCTGTTTTGGCTTATTTTGTGTACTAACCCTTGACCATTTGCTATAAGCTCTTACAAGCTTGTTGACACCAAGCTTGTGAAGGGATTAGAGCCCTTGGTTGAGTTGTTTGCTGCCTGTGTTGAAGATATAAAGTCCTTGAGGTTCTACTTTGAACCATCAACCAAGGCAGTTTGCATCATCTTCATTGAAGTACCTTGGTCTTGTTCTAGTTGTTGAACAAGGTCCAAGGAGCATTGCTGGCCTTCCTAGGATGTTGTGGAAGGCAGGTATAATCCCTTGTTAAGATTCCACTCAAAATTTCATGTTTATGACTGATTTTGATTTGGTGCTTTGATTTTGAGTATTGGTGTTTGTGCTGGTGATTTTTGAGTTTGATTATGTTAGTTGCTATTGTTTAAGGGTTTTTGATCATTAAAACCAGTAGGTTATTAGTTAAAATCACAAGTTTCTTTGTTAAGTGGTAGATTAAGGAGTGTTTGGGTCTACTGCTTGAATTGGGATTATGGTTTGCTAAGTGCTTGTGTTGTGGTTGCAAGTGTTGGTATCTGCTTGTTAGGTGCTAGTGTTCATATGTTTGCAGGTTTGAAGGTTTGAAACACATAGATTCATAATTTGGCTATAAAATCTTTAAAACTTGGTAAAATTGGCTAGGATTTTGAGGACACCTAGATCTAAGCTTAGGCTAGGGCTAACAAGTGCTAAATCTGAGTTAATCACATCAGGGAAGAAGGATTTGAGGCTTGAAATTGGATCAAGTGTCAAGTATATCAGCAAACTTGTTTCTGCATATGTTCATTGTTCATCAGTAACTTTTTGTGCTTTGATCTTGTTATTTACTTTGATTCAGTGTTTGATTCTTGTTGCTTTGTGTTTATTCTTAGTTTATATAGCTTGTGTATGCATCTTGTTAAGTTTGGTTAGCTTATTCAGTCTAAATCTGCTTATTAAGTGCTTAACTGCTTATTTCCATATCTGGTGCATATCTGGTGACTGTTTGGCTTATTGTGGCTTATTGTGTGAACCAATTTGTGATTTTCTTGTTGCTATTGACTCCTTGTGGTTCACTGATCACAAGGGTGCCTTTGTTTCCAACTAGATCAAACCAGAACTCTCAAATAAGCTTGGTCAAATAGTCAAAGTAGTGGGAACTCCTTTCCCCTGATAGTGTAAATTTGTGTTCAGCTTATCAATAAGCTATAATATCTTATTCCAACCTGCTACAACTTTTTTTTTGTAATAGGTGCTCATATTTTGACCCATTTGTTCATACTGGAGCATTTGGGTGTTTGACTAGAAAACCAACTCCTTTGACTTTTACATAAGTTCATTTGTGCTTATTCTGGCTTATTGGTTGTGCTTATTGGATTTTTGTTGATTGATTTTGCTTATTGAGTCCATTTGAAAGCTTTTGCAAGTTGAATCAAGTCCCGAGGTGCCCTAAATCTCTAAAATGACTATTTTGTCTTTTAGTGAAATTTTTCTTTGCTTATTTCTGGCTTATTGAGTAAGCTTTTTCAAAAATTCTTTTTACAGATCTCATAAGCATCCCAAAAGAAGGTTGTGCGTCAAATTAGAGCTTATGGCATTAGCTTATGGCTTAATGGGCTGAAAAGCCCAATAAGAATAAGCTGAGTGTTAAATAAGCTGTGATAAGCTCATTTTCAGCTTTTGGGCCTTTAGAGTTTTGTTCTTAGAATTGAATTTTTAGTTAGATAGGGCTTTTCCAAGTCAATTGGGCCAAGTTTGACTTTTTTGGCCCAAAAGCCCAATTTGGTTGACTGTTTTTGGTTTTGGCCCATTTGAGGGCCAATTAGGGGTATTTTGGTAATTTCACTTTGATTTTCTGATTATTTAGGTTAAAATAAACTAGTTTGCAAGTTTTTAGAATTTTTTTTATAATTTTTGGATTTTTAATATTATTTTATTATTATTTTATTATTATTTTTAAAATTTCACATTTTCCAACTTTTTACATTTTTCTTAGGTTTAATACATTAAAATAGGAATATTTTAAGTTTTAATAGTTTTTAAATCATTTTTAATATTATTTTATTATCACTTTTAGATTAATTTTTATAATTATTTTAAGTTTTAATAGTTTTTAAATCATTTTAAATAGTTTTTATTAGTTTAAAAATTTCTAAAAATAGTTTTTAATCTTTTTAGGCCATTTTAGAGGTTTACCAATTGAAAAATCTTTATTTGGGCTTTTTGATAATTTATTTGATTTTTAGGGCTTTAATTAGCATTTAAAAATTGAATATTTAATTATTTAAAAGGTTTGAAAAAGTTTTGATCATTGGTAAACTCTTAGTTTATTTAATTTGATTTTTGGTGAATTTTTGGTAATTTTTAGAATTTATTTTTATTTTGGTGGTTTTTAAGGTTCTACGTTTTAACTTTCTAGTAGTGATTTTTTGTTAATTTTTATTTTTACGTCTTCGTCATTTTCTTTTCTCATCCCCTTCTAAACCAATCATTAATCACAAACATTTAACAAGTTTTTCACACACATATACCTCCTTGGGAAACGAACTTTCATTTCATTAAGGGTCATTAGTGTTGATTTTCCTAAATCATCACTCAATACTTACCGCTCATTTACGCTCTTTTCCTAAAGAGTAGTAAAACACTACAATCAGAGAAGCAAGATACTTTTGCTCATTTCAGTCATTATGCGGGTGATTTCGGTCATATCAGTGTTTGCTGAAGTAGAAGAGACATTGACTCTCGGGTTGTTCCTTGAAGAAGCAGAGGAATCCCAGTTTTTGTGGTGAGTAGTCACGTTCTCAATTATCTCTCTACACTCCTCGGGTCTCCTTTTCATGAATATGCCACTGGCGGCTGCATTAATCGTATCACGATCTCGAAAAGTCAATCCGTTGTAGAAAGTATCAATTAATGTGACTGGAAGCATGTTGTGGTTTGGACAACGATCAATCAAGACATTATATCTTTCCCAAGCTTCAAAAAGAGATTCATCGGGGTCTTGCATGAAACCGCTGATTTGATTGCGAAGGCTCGTGACCATGGATGGTGGAAAGTAGCGCGACAAAAAGCGTTGAGTCATGTCATCCCAAGTGTGAATTGAATTCTTCGGGAGACGATCAAACCATTTCTCGGCATGATGTGATAAAGTATGTGGGAAGAGTTGTAGGCGAAGAAAATCCATTGTGGCACCGGGCAACTTCATGCTTTGAGTGATTGTAATGAACTTGTCGAGGTGTTTGTTGGCATCATCATCAGGTATTCTGGCGAATGTATTAGTTTGCACTTGCTGAATCATGTGGTGCTTCAACGAAAACTCGGGAGCGTTGATTTGCATCGGTGCAATCGGTCCTCCTCGTCCAAACATGGTAGGTTGACAAAGCTCCTCCATTGTCCGAAGATCGGGCTGTGGATGAACATTGTTATTGTGATTGTTGAGGTGCGGTGGATTATTGTTGTTGTTAACACCTGACATACTTAAATCTTCTCGAGTCTCGGGCTCTTGATAACTAGAAGATCTAGTACGCATACACCTGAAAATGCATGTAACACCTCACTTGGATAAGTGGACCGTTACGTGTATTTATGGCGTGTCATCAAAGCATAAGGTAAATGTCCTAAAACATTAAATGACCATAACGGAAATACCGGAATCAAACATTGGTAATCCAATCTAAGCTCAAAACATGAAAGATAAAATACTGAAGGAAAGGACTACACAATGTCCAAATAAGCAGAATAATGTAAGAAATGCATAAAGTAAGAAGTCTGGGTAGCTTCCATCCAAATGCACATGCTCTCAGAATCCTAAGAGCGTCCTGGGGTACCTGCCGTTAGAACATGAAAGGGAACTACGGCTGGGCATAACGCTCAGTGAACGGATATAAAGCATGATAAGGAACTACTGAAATGAAACAGATGGTAAAATACTGGAGCTGTAAGACTGATAAGTAAAGCTGCAGCGGAAATCTGTGCATAATCTGTAAAGTCTGATTTGTAAATAATAAAGCTGAACTGTTATCTGATAAATCTGAAAACATGCATTTACTGTATTTTAATTTGCCAGAGCTTATATAGGTCACGTGCTGTAACAACCATGCATGAATAACTGGAGGGGTGACCTCATCATGCTGTAGAGGGGTGACCTCTATATAACTGTGCTGGGTGGAGGGATCAGCTCCAATGTGAAGGATGTAGAGCACACACCACATTCACCCTGATAACATGAAACACTTATAAGCCTAGGATGCATCCATACGCCCCACTAATAATACTGATAAAATGGCCAAGCTGAGCTGAGTGGGACGATGCAGGATATCACTCTCCTGCATGTGAGTCACGACACCGGTGCCTCTAGTGCCGTGGTTACGGTACCTCCGTAACTAGTACATAAACTGGTCGTGCTTGTATATAATGCTCAGGAAATTTATTTAGTTATTAATATGATTACTGATAAACTTAAACATATACTGGGGAAAAACATTTGGCTGAAGACGGGGAATCCTAATCATGCATAGGAAGGAAGTCCTTACTGAAAGGACGGAAATCCGTACCTCGTGTCCAGTAATGAGATAAGACTGAAAGTTGAAAGATCTATTCCGACTTCATGGTTACTACATAAATAACGGACGCGAATAAGTCGTCTGATTACTATTTATTGTTACTGATTTTATCTGTTCTTAGTTTGATTTGTTTTATTCTTTATTTCTGTTTATGTAAAATCTGGTAAATCTTATAGTCCGATGTATCTCTGATAAATCTGATTGTTCATTAAATGATTACTGAAACTCGTATATCTTGTATTCTTGATCAATGTATATTATACGGTATTCTGATTATGGTACTCTACTGTAATCTGGTATTAAAATATTACTATAAATAGTAACCTTGCATAAATAGAACTACTAAAATCTGAAAGGTTTTCCAATTTAGTCTTTCTAAAATTTTAAATCATTAAAACAAGTCACATGTTTAAAGTAAATAAAAGGATTAATTTTGTTACTAATTAAGTAAGAACACAAAACAATTAATTTAATTTATTTAATACAACTTATTTATAAAAGATTTAATTAAATAAAGTAAATCCTTGTATTTTAATTAATTCCCACTGTTTTCTATAAAGTTCCCACTGTTATGTATATTTCCCACTGTCAATATTATGTTCCCACCGTTAGTTATCCTGCTTATAATCCCAAACACCCCTTTTTCTGAGTTAGTCCCAAACACCCACTGCTCGTATTTGATTCACGTCTGGGCAACAAAAGACCACCGAGAGCTTTCCTGCTCTCGGTTTTCATAATCGATAACAACCCGACACCCACTTGTTCACGAACCAAACACCCCTGATGGTGATTCGGTTTGCTGCGGCTGTATAAACAAAACCACCGAGACTTTAAAAAGTCTCGGCTGTAGAATCCAAGCAACCACCGAGACATGGTGATGTCTCAGTTTTGTGTGTAGTCACTCAAACCCGACACGCCCTTTATGATTATTTCATGGTTACCCCAAGATTCTGTTTGTGCACACCAAATCAAAACAAAAGAAACCGTGATAATCAAAAGGAATAGGAACGAGTGTAAATACCGTTTCAGGATTGATAAGGATGATGGATTACCCGAACCTTTGGTAACAATGGGGTCGAAACACCCCTTTTTCTTTCTTCTAAGCCGGCGGCCAAACACAAAGCACAAACCCTAAGAATTCTTTTTTTTTCTTTTTTTTTGTTCGCTGTATGTGTAAAGGGGAAACCCCCGTTTTTTTTCTTTCTTTAGAACCAAATGGGCCAAAGCCCAATTCTTTCCCTTTTTTTTCAATTAATGTCGTGAATACTTGTTTTTACTTCTCGTGTCTTTGTTTCTGAATCGCGATAATTATTTTTCGTGTAGTAATACATACGTAATATATTCTGAAACTTAATAATTATTCATTTGTAATATTTAAATAAACTGAGACTACGCGTATTTAATATTAATGTTTAATTATTTCTGTAAAATAAATAATTCGTCTGTAATATTTCTGAGACTAAATACTTCTTATCTGAATAAACTGTAATATTTATAGTATTTAAATAAACCGGGATTGCGTATTTAATTTCTGCGTTTATATCTCTGTCTAATAATTAATACTTACATAGTTTATTAAAATTAAACTGCGTATTTAAATATTCTGATTTTTAAATACAGGTTTTACAATTCTTCCCCTCTAAAATCAATAATTCGTCCCCGAATTAAAGATACGACAATACTGGGTTTTACAATTCTTCCCCTCTAAAAAAATATTCGTCCTCGAATTATCGGTAATTTAAACCAATCGACGTAAAAGCTGAAAGTATACGTAAGCTGAAAGACGTATAAGCTGAAAGGACACATATGTTGAAAGATCATGAAGGCTGAAAGGCATATAAGCTGAAGGATCATTCGTCCTTGATTTAGAACATAATGCCGCTGAAAGGGTATAAACATGACATGACTGGAATGAACATGGAACGTGACATGACTGAAAGAACTTAACTGGATTTATTGAAGGAAAGGGGATGAGAGGTCCGGATGGACTCCTCCGTTTCGAGTGGCTTCCCGCTCGAAACGATTCCTTCAAGGGTCTAAACATAATGAATAGAATCTTGGTCCTGATGACCCTGTCCTGATGATGCTGAATAGTTTCCGGTTCTATACTTAAGATAGATTTTCTGAATCTGAGTGAATAAGCTATAGCATGTAGGATACATGAAGTGGTACGTATAATTATCCAGAGAAGATAACATTTATATCTCTGAGCAAGCTGCTGAGAATATATATAGGGACGAACTATGTGAAAAATTGTGAACATGCTAAGTGAGCAATTGTGAACGTGGTTCATAATTATATGAGGAGCGCTGGCATGGAATTAGAATATGATAAGTGAATCATACTGTGAACGTGATACTAGAACATATTATGAACGTATGCTGACTGAGGAATGAATGCCAAACGATACGGCCTGAGATGTGAAACGTCTGCCTGGTTATGGAATAGTTGTGCTAAACTTGAGTCTGGTCTCTCAAGCTTTCTGTAACCGTATTCGGTAATAAACTGAGAAACGTGTATCGTGAAATGGCACACGAACTTGAACGTGAACAATGTTATGAACACAAACGTGAGCTTAAATTATGAGATAGCATAAAAGATGAACTGAAACAGCATCATACCGCGAATGAGACGTAAACTTGAAAGTGAAAATAAACATGAAATTAAAGTGGGCGTAAACATACACTTGATCGTGAACATGAATTCTGTCTGATATGATGGTCAAAGGAATGCCTTGAATTCGTACGATTTACTGTTGAATTTTAAAATCTTTTGCAGATCTGCTACTACGTGATCCTTTCGGATGAAAGAGACGCGCAGGCTGATTACATGGTTGATGATAACTTAGATAGTATCATACTTTCTCTGAGTCTGTGGTAAACTGATAACAATCTCCATGGAGTCTCGTCTAATTTTTGCTCAGAAATTTCTAAGGATTGTAGTAACTCACTAACATGAAAGCGTTCTATCTCGAACCTGCGGTATGTCAGGCATCTAGACATGAACATAGCTACATCAATGTGTGATACTGCTTCTAACAAAATTCTGCCTGGAATTATGGAACATTCTGGTGGATATCTGTTTGCATAGCCATGAAAGAAATTCTTAGGGAGAACTGTCGGCAATTTCTGCGGTAACAGTCAATCGAGTTCTAGAAAGGTTTGTACTCCGTTCACAGTCGTCGGTCGGGACCATCAGGTGATGGCCTTCACCTTCGCATCATTGTTTGAAATTTCTTTCTGCTAAGGTAGAATGGCTCAGAAATGCCACTTTGTTCAATTGGAATTCATATCTGGAAAGCTGTATATAAAATCTTCTCCTATCGAAGATTCTGTACAACTGTGAGAAGATGATTCTCGTGTTCTTCTTTAGGATTTGGTAGACCAGAATGTGATCAATGAATATGCTGACTAGTTTGTCTGAGAATCATGGGAAAATTTTTATTCATAAATTCCATAAGATAGCTGAGCATTAGGGAGTTCAGAAGTATAAATTCAAAATTTTAGAGAGACTATGTCGTGTGTAACAGCAGTCTAGAAAACCTCGTGTTCTTTCTCTCAGCACTGTTGGTGGTATGATCGTGAATCATTCAAGAAAATATTTAAGGCATCGTAGTAGGCCAGAAGACCTCCTGTACGTGGAATGAACATTGATTATGTATGGTGACCTTGTAAAATTTGGTGATCGATCCATGATCTCATGTTACCGGCCTTTTTCTGGTCAGACAGAAAATGGTGCACCTTCTGGTGGTGCGCTAGGACGAATAAAGCCTCATCCTGGTAATTCTTGCAGCAAATGATGCAACCCTTTAACTTAGAAGCAACTCTGGAATAAAGAGTTTTGGAAACAGGCACTATTCTTGAGACAAGCTCGATGTTAAATTATTTCTAGTAGTTAGGAAGGAATTTCTGGAATGACATCTAGAAATTTTGTATAATCTGCTGATCATAGATTCGAGGAATTTTAGAAGTGAATTTATAAGTGGTAGCTAAAAGTGTTCGTAGCTATGTATTGATAAGTCACGCGCTTGAATAGGAAGAAACAACTTGTATTGATTTTTCTAGAAGAAATATATAATGAATATATTTGGGATTTAGTAAGACGGATCTCGTCGTCAACTGAAAGGATAACTTTAATAAATATGGTGATACTGTTGAGTCCTTTCTGGGTGAGAGGCAGATAACTACCTGGTTTGAGATAAAGCTGAGATAGGAATACGTGAAGTAAACATGGCGACTTTTCACTAAATGTGTTCGTCTGTAACCTCACATAATGATTACCGTGTGCTTAATCTGAATAATAATCTAGTGTGGTGACTGAATTTTAATGATCTGATTCATGCGTGGCATAATAGAACGGGTATACCCCTTTCTGAAGGGTACCCTGAATTTCTGAGGGCCTGGTTTAGAAACATACTGGAGTTATGAGTTCTGACTTGTATTTTGACAAAAGGTTCGTATGACGTGTATCGTAACTGGGGTCCTGAAAGGTCTTCCGAAATGATACTTGGGACCTACGTCTTGACTGTTGTCTGAACATGTATTTTAATGGGTGAGTCTGAATGAGATTAAGAATTTTTGGTAACTGCTAGGGTTGGCGGACCGGTTAGACTACTGACCTCTGTATTTCTGGTCACGTCCGTTCCGGAATTCCGATGGTTACTGACTGATTAATTATAAGCACGGTGGTTGTCACTACTGCTTTGTCTGTCAATTTATGACGATCATTATCATGACCCTGATTCATGTAACTATTCTGCTGAGTGGCCGGCTGAGTTCCGGTTCCCACTCTTTGAATATACGGTTAGCTGAGTGGAGTGTGACATCTAACTGAGAAGGTAAAAGTATGTAATGGAATGGTAGTGTCTGATGGTTGAAATTTTATTCTTGACATAAAGTTCAAATTTATAGTTTTCGTCCTTGCTCTGCGGTGTCTTTATAGTATAACAACATCAACATCAGCATCTTGAGAAATCTCTGAAGTATCAGCAGCATCAGCAATTTTGAGGTCTTCAAAGTGTTCGAAACATCAACATCTGGTAAAATCTTCAACTCACGAGCAGCATCAGCACCTGGTAAAATATCGACAAGTGGAAACGCCCGAGATGATTGAGGATCGATTAGCAATATCCATGGAGTAGGGTACCTGGTGTACACCTGGACTACTGTACATGAAGTACAAAATGAATATTGCACATGAAGCATATCGAGACATTGTACGTGGAGTACACATGTATCACTGTACAAGGAGTATAACTGAGGCACTATACAGAGGGTACATATAGACTACTGTTCATGGCACTGGTGGGAATTTTATTGGATGGTCGATACTGGTGTCGCTTATCTGACATGATCAAAGAAATAAATTGATTTAAACGGTAATAAACAAACCTGAAATAAGTAACATGATAGGCTGACAATTCCTACGTCGACTTACTGCTGGTTGTATCGAGGTTGAAAAGTATGATATAATCAAAGTCCCAACAGTGGTCAGCATAAAGCATGATTAATGAAGGTCAATCATGATTTATCATGAAAACGGGTTTTACTGAAGTTCTTGTATATCTTAACATGAAAACATCATTACCTTGTTGAAAACATAATCCTCGTAAGGAGACATGAAACTGAATCATCATGTAGATGACATCAACGTGAGGGTATAAAAATTTGTCTGTTACAAGGAACATAAAGTCAAATCAACTGAGGTGTAATATCAACTGATGTGGACGGCTATGGTTCAATCTACAGAATTTAAAGAAGAAAACCTGAGACTAAGTAGGGGCTATTCTGGTTCGATTCATACTGGTCAAAATTTTCTGAGAACTGTCATGTATAGAAATTTATAATCTCGGACTAAATATGGATGGATGTAGTTCAATCCATACTTGTAAAAATCTATGAAATGTCCTGATATGACAAAGGTGAACAACTGTGGATCGGTTCACAAAACATCATTTGACTGAAAAGCATGAAATTCGACTTGAGAAATGGTGAACGTTTATGGCTGGTTCACCAAGTGATATTTGACTGAAAACATGAATCTGTCATGAGTAAGGGTAAACTCCTATGGTCGGTTTACCAATACAAAATCTGAACGGGCAAGGGTGAGCGCCTATGGTCAGCTCACCAAAACGAAAATTCGCTAAAAAGCACATGCGACTAAATATGGCTAGTTATGTACCAACCTTTTACTTAGTCAAAACTTTAAGAAAACTGACTGATAAATGAAGAAAACTGACTGAATAATCCATGAGAAACATGAAAAATAACAACGCCAAAATCTGGGAAGTTCCTGGTGACTACCCACTAGTCACATGTCAAGTTTTAGAGCCTACAGGTCGAACCTTGCGCTCTGATACCATAATTGTAACACCTCACTTGGATAAGTGGACCGTTACGTGTATTTATGGCGTGTCATCAAAGCATAAGGTAAATGTCCTAAAACATTAATTGACCATAACGGAAATACCGGAATCAAACATCGGTAATCCAATATAAGCTCAAAACATGAAAGATAAAATACTGAAGGAAAGGACTAAACAATGTCCAAATAAGCAGAATAATGTAAGAAATTCATAAAGTAAGAAGTCTGGGTAGCTTCCATCCAAATGCACATGCTCTCAGAATCCTAAGAGCGTCCTGGGGTACCTGCCGTTAGAACAAGAAAGGGAACTACGGCTGAGCATAACGCTCAGTGAACGGATATAAAGCATGATAAGGAACTACTGAAATGAAACAGATAGTAAAATACTGGAGCTGTAAGACTGATAAGTAAAGCTGCAGCGGAAATCTGTGCATAATCTGTAAAGTCTGATTTGTAAATAATAAAGCTGAACTGTTATCTGATAAATCTGAAAACATGCATTTACTGTATTTTAATTTGCCAGAGCTTATATAGGTCACGTGTTGTAACAACCGTGCATGAATAACTGGAGGGGTGACCTCATCATGATGTTGAGGGGTGACCTCTAAATAACTGTGCTGGGTGGAGGGATCAACTCCAATGTGAAGGATGTAGAGCACACACCACATTCACCCTGATAACATGAAACACTTATAAGCCTAGGATGCATCCATACGTCCCACTAATAATACTGATAAAATGGCCAAGCTGAGCTGAGTGGGACGATGCAGGATATCACTCTCCTGCATGTGAGTCACGACACCGGTGCCTCTAGTGCCGTGGTTACGGTACCTCCGTAACTAGTACATAAACTGGTCGTGCTTGTATATAATGCTCAGGTAATTTATTTAGTTATTAATATGATTACTGATAAACTTAAACATATACTGGGGAAAAACATTTGGCTGAAGACGGGGAATCCTAATCATGCATAGGAAGGAAGTCCTTACTGAAAGGACGGAAATCCGTACCTCGTGTCCAGTAATGAGATAAGACTGAAAGCTGAAAGATCTATTCCGACTTCATGGTTACTACATAAATAACGGACGCGAATAAGTCGTCTGATTACTATTTATTGTTACTGATTTTATCTGTTCTTAGTTTGATTTGTTTTATTCTTTATTTCTGTTTATGTAAAATCTGGTAAATCTTATAGTCCGATGTATCTCTGATAAATCTTATTGTTCATTAAATGATTACTGAAACTCGTATATCTTGTATTCTTGATCAATGTATATTATACGGTATTCTGATTATGGTACTCTACTATAATCTGGTATTAAAATATTACTATAAATAGTAACCTGCCATAAATAGAACTACTAAGATCTGAAAGGTTTTCCAATTTAGTCTTTCTAAAATTTTAAATCATTAAAACAAGTCACATGTTTAAAGTAAATAAAAGGATTAATTTTGTTACTAATTAAGTAAGAACACAAAACAATTAATTGAATTTATTTAATACAACTTATTTATAAAAGATTTAATTAAATAAAGTAAATCCTTGTATTTTAATTAATTCCCACTGTTTTCTATAAAGTTCCCACTGTTATGTATATTTCCCACTGTCAATATTATGTTCCCACCGTTAGTTATCCTGCTTATAATCCCAAACACCCCTTTTTCTGAGTTAGTCCCAAACACCCCCTGCTCGTATTTGATTCACGTCTGGGCAACAAAAGACCACTGAGAGCTTTCCTACTCTCGGTTTTCATAATCGATAACAACCCGACACCCACTTGTTCACGAACCAAACACCCCTGATGGTGATTCGGTTTGCTGCGGCTGTATAAACAAAACCACCGAGACTTTAAAAAGTCTCGGCTGTAGAATCCAAGCAACCACCGAGACATGGTGATGTCTCGGTTTTGTGTGTAGTCACTCAAACCCGACATGCCCTTTATGATTATTTCATGGTTACCCCAAGATTCTGTTTGTGCACACCAAATCAAAACAAAAGAAAACGTGATAATCAAAAGGAATAGGAACGAGTTTAAATACCGTTTCAGGATTGATAAGGATGATGGATTACCCGAACCTTTGGTAACAATGGGGTCGAAACACCCCTTTTTCTTTCTTCTAAGCTGGCGGCCAAACACAAAGCACAAACCCTAGGAATTTTTTCTTTTCTTTTTTTTTGTTCGCTGTATGTGTAAAGGGGAAACCCCCGTTTTTTTTCTTTCTTTAGAACCAAATGGGCCAAAGCCCAATTCTTTCCCTTTGTTTTACAATTAATGTCGTGAATACTTGTTTTTACTTCTCGTGTCTTTGTTTCTGAATCGCGATAATTATTTTTCGTGTAATAATACATACGTAATATATTCTGAAACTTAATAATTATTCATTTGTAATATTTAAATAAACTGAGACTACGCGTATTTACTATTAATGTTTAATTATTTCTGTAAAATAAATAATTTGTCTGTAATATTTCTGAGACTAAATACTTCTTATCTGAATAAACTGTAATATTTATAGTATTTAAATAAACCGGGATTGTGTATTTAATTTATGCGTTTATATCTCTGTCTAATAATTAATACTTATATAGTTTATTAAAATTAAACTGCGTATTTAAATATTCTGATTTTTAAATACGGGTTTTATAATGCAAAAGGAAAAGAAACCAAACACAAAGACAATATATATACACAATAAAAATAAAATCTTTTTGGATTTTTGAAATTTTTAATTTTTATGGTTTTTTATCAATTTTTAATTTTTATGGTTTTTTTAGATTTTTTAGGCAAGAAAAATAACGCTCACAAGTGAACGGATCCCAAAAAGCAACGCGTCTTTCACAGAAAACCGTTAATCTTTACGAAAAGAGCCGGCAGCGGCGCCATTTAATACAAGGCTTTTTGCCCGGTAAAAATATTCGTTATAGTGGTGGTCTAATCGAATTGATCTTGGTTTAAGTGTGTGACTCAGTCGTTCTTTGGTGGAAACAAAAGTTGTGTCGTTGTAGTATTAAAAATGTGCAAAACTTAAAACTAAATTGACTTTAAACTAAATGACGGTTAATTAAATCTTAACTTAATTAAAACTTAAATTTGCAATATTAAAACTTTTCAAAGTAAATTAATTAAATGACTTAAAATTAAAGCGTGACGAAAAGTAAATTTGACAAAATATAACTTAAAAACAAAACAAAGCAAAATATAACTCTAAGCCCTATTCCATCGGAATCCAGATCGGAAAGCTGTCACCACGTCCATCGGAATGTCAGATCGGAATATGGGAGTAAATCTATCGAAATGTAGAAAGATGCTACCTATCGGAATAATAAAAGTGCTATCTATCGGAATGTTGTTCAGATCGGAAAGCCTAGATCGCAATCCTAGATCGGAATGTTGCTGAGTAAAATCGGGCAGCACTTCGTCTTAGCAAACCTCAAGAGCCGTCGGAATATGCAATCGCAATGTGCGATCGCAATCCCAGATCGGAATGAGGGGGATGTTACTAGATCGCAATCCTCAGATCGGAATAGGCCGTCGCAATGTGAAATCCCTAGATCCAATTCTGTCACAATCGGAATGTCGAGAAGTCGAGCTGTCGCAATGCCAAATCCCTTACTTTCCGATGGAGCACAATTTCGTAATAAGCACAAGAACCAAATAAGCTAATTCTAATAAGCAGTAACCAAAAACTTGAATGAAATGGAGAAGGACGAGATAATAAGCAACAAAGTTAAAACCTTTTCAAACACGAAATAAGAAAACGCAATGAACAACTTTTAGAAAAATGAAACTTTTTAGAGAACTTAGGAAAAAAACAAGTAAGCTAAGTATGAAACAAGCCAATAAGATTGTCAAACTTATAGCTTATCTTATACACAAACTTACACAAAAGTAAAACAGTAAACTTTTTAGTAAAATAAGCAAAGAGATTAAGCAATTGCTTGCTTAATCCGAATTTGTAACAAACCAAAAACAAGAAAAGTAGGATGAGAATGATGAAAAGAACACTTGATCAAAGGTACAAAATTAAAGAACACTTACTTGGAATTGAAAGGTATTAAAAGTGCAAGACAAGTATTTAAAATGACATGAAAAGTAAATGTGCAAAAACTAAAATGGAAGAGCTAATTGTCACACTTAGCCAACAAAATGAAAATGATTTATCTAATGACTATTTATATGGGAGGATTAAGGGGTGCTTAGGAAGCTTCCTCCCCTCCTTCATTTTCTCTTAATTGCACCATTAGGTCCTTAAGCCTTTAATCTTCTTTAATCTTGGACTTTAATGACTTTTGGCTCGGGATTTCTTTGGACTCGTCTTTTAATTCTTCAATAAATAAGACTTGAGTTCTTCGGCTTATAGTAAACTTCCGTCTTGTGACTTTTTCTTAGATAAATCTTCAGAATTGGTCTTGGACTTCCGTTCTTTTTGCACTCTTGACTTCTTTGACTTTGTCTTTCATCTTTTTCTTCAATAAAAGCCCGTAAATGCCCGTGTTTTCTCCACTTTTCACCTTTTCGTCCTAAATCACAAAAAAAAACACAAACCACGCATAATTCCGACATAAAAGACATAAAATACACGTTTTGGCTCGGTTATTATTGTAATTAAATGGTAAAAAGGATGGGTGTTTACACACCTATCAAATACCAATCGTACACGTGGTGTCAAGATATGACTTCAGACATGACGAGGCGACCAACATATGCTGACAACAACCATTTGATCTTATCATATGTTGTTCTCATCAGACAGGTCCAACCTTGTCAATTTTTTCTAATATGGTGAATATGTGATCATGTTACAAGTCGGTATCATATCTCATACATTTGGTATCATGAAGATAAAACTGACTTGCATTTTTCTTTACAAAACCTTTGTTAAAACTTCATTTAATCAATTGATATTAAAAACATCGATTGGGTTAATATTTTTAATATGGGGGAGAAAATGTGATTTAATATGGGAAATTATCAAAAATGGTTTGACTTAACGTGATGGCTCATCCCGACATGTGCAAAATATTTTCGAATATCGTGGCATATGTTAAGGGAGAGCAAAACGGATTTGCAACTCAAAATGGATTTCATGGTGATTTATACTTACCCACAACCCATTTATTTCACGACGATGAAGATTGTGGTGACATAAGGATGGTATGATAGGTTAAGTCCTAGGATTCTTCCAAAATCGGAGGAATCTTCCCAAGGACATTCCATAGCTAGAAATAGTAGTCCTTAGGAAAGATGGAGAAAAATTGTGAACGTAGCTGAATGCCGACCAAGTACTTAAGTTAGCACTGGAACAATCATAACAAGGTGCTAGTTATGACGTATTGGTAAGCATTGAAGGGGTTGAAGAATGAAAAAGAACTGTAAAGATAAAGGGTGTGAAGAAAGAAGCCCTCCTTACAACCTTAGGCATAAACCGGGTCAACACATATGCTATTCAGATCATTTTAATGATGCTCGATATTGAAGATAGACATCATGGACCCAGTGATGCAATGCACAACCCATCCCAGCTAACTCAGATATCTCTTAAAAGTAATTTGTTTTAATCACACGGAGACAACGCATTATCTATTCATTTATTCACTCCGAATAAATTGGTATTGAAAAGGTGGCACTCCTCTCCAGCCTCCGATCACTAAAATCCAAGGTGCACGATCGAGTCTAGAGCCATTTGAGATCATCAAATATCTCATTAGGACACACTTTCATAATTCCTTGCTTCTTCACACACTATGAAAAGTAATAAAGATCTTAAGAGTCCTACGTAAAATCTTCATGATCTTGCCTGAACATCCGAGTAATACGAAAGTATTTACAATGAAGATGGAAATCCTTCTTGAGCAAATATCAAAAAGCTCATGGTAGGTGACTTGTGCGATTCTTTATGAATCTAACTTGTGATAACTGGAAAGCAACATTGGTTTAATTCTTAGCTGAACTTAAACACGTTCCAGGCCTCTACGCAATATCTAAGTGATCTTGCCAGAACACTTAGAATGATACCTTAGTGTTCACAGTGATGAGTGGAAATCCTTCTAGTGTTAACCTTAAACAGCACTTGGTAGGTAACTTGCAAGATTCAATATGAATCAAGCTCGTGACAACTGGAAAGCAACGATGGTGCGATTCTTTAATGAATCAAACTTGTTCCAGGAATCAGAATTGAAGGCTTCAATCATGCAGATAATTTTATCCAAATGATTCACTCTTTACGTTCGCAGTCAGCTTTGGACGGTCGAGTAAATAGAACGAGTTTACCCGCGAAATCTTGTCAAGGATATTTTTAATTAAATCTACATGCCACAAGTACGATATTTTATATCGTTCAACGGTCTTCACCGACCGGAGGTAAAATGCTACCGAATTAGAATGAAATGTTCAAAGCCATTTCGTTCGTGTATACTTATGTTGTGACATTTGAAGATGGTGGCGTTGCGGAATCGGAGAAGAAGTCGTCCCCGCATGCTTATACTTTTCAACAAAATTCAAGAAAGCCTAAAAGTTAAGTCTTCTGCTGTATCAAACTCTGAAGCTTTCAAGAATTATAAAGTTATAAGTATGTGGGACATGATGTCACGAGGAGGCGAAGATCACAAGTGATGGATGCACAAGATCAAGGTAAGAGATTAATGTTAAAGATTGATATCAAAGATCACAACAGCATGTTCACCAGAAAAGAAAAAGAAAAGATAGACGAAGACTACGAGCTCAAGACAAGCATAGCATTCTAGGTTTACTTTATTATTGTAACTAGGGTAACACCCTTGTTTGGAGTGACCTCCCTTAGGGGAGATTGTTGGAAATACGTTTTTACGTATTTAGGAAGATTCGGTCACTCCGACAATATATTAAGTAGTAGCTCGTAGTCTAGATATCTTTATTAAACAAACAAGGCCAAGCCTAGCCTACAACATGTGTAGGCCGGCCCAATATTGTAAGCCCAAGCCATCACAAGGCTTGGGTATATAAACCCTCTCCTTAGATGGAGAGGGTGGTGATTTCATTTCAAATAACACATAGCTCTTAAACATTCTCTCTCTAGAAGTGTGAAATCATCTATCTCTTTTTCTCTCTCTAAAACATAAGCAAGATTTACATATTCTACATCTTTTTTAAAGAGTGTATCGAATCTTTCAATCTTCTTAAGGATATATTAACTAAGGCACCGGTCTTAGTTACCCCTAATTGGGAGTTACCTTTTGAATTAATGTGTGATGCTAGCGACTTTGGTATTGGAGTGGTTTTGGGACAAAGAATCAACAAACATTTCCAACCAATCCATTACGCTAGCAAGACAATGACGGGGGCACAATTGCATTATACCACTACCGAAAAAGAGCTTTTAGCTGTAGCGTATGCTTTTGAAAAATTCCGCCCCTATCTTGTCCTTTACACCACCATTGTGTATACCGATCATTCCGCGTTGAAGTACTTGTTAACAAAACAAGATTCCAAACCAAGACTTCTTCGTTGGGTTTTACTCCTTCAAGAATTCAAAATTGAAATTCGTGATAAAAAGGGAGCGGAAAACCTAGCCGCGGATCATCTTAGTAGACTCGAGGATCCTTATTAAGTGGAGCTCCCAAATCAAGAGATTAATGAATCTTTTCCCCTTAAGGCCTTGATGTCTATTAACTCCAATCTTGATTAGACCCTATGGTTTGCGGGTTTTGCAAACTACTTGGCGGGTGGAATTCTCATCAAAGGGTTATCGTCCCAGCAAAAGAAGAAATTTTTCAAGGATGTGAAAACTTACTATTGGGACGACCCTTATCTCTTCAAACAATGTGTTGACTTGATCCTTCGTCGGTGTGTTGACAGACCCACACCTTTACAAATCGTAGAAGCTTACCATAAAGGACCAACCGGTGGTCACTTTGGTCCTAATTACACCGCGAAGAAAGTTTTCGATTCTGGATTTTATTGGCCCACCATTTATCGTGATGCACACGAAATGGTTAAGCATTGTGATGCTTGCCAAAGACAAGGCTAGATCACACATAAAGACGAAATGCCTCAAAATTTCATCCAAGAATGTGAAATCTTTGACGTATAGGGCATCGACTTTATGGGGCCATTTCCATCATCCAAAGGGAACAAGTAGATCCTCGTAGTCGTTGACTACGTATCAAAATGGTTTGAAGCAAAGGCTTTACCTACTAACGATGCGAGGGTGGTTGTGAACTTTCTGAAACAATTATTTGCTCGATTCGGTGTTCCTCGTGCTATCAATAGTGATCGCGGGACTCATTTTCGCAATGATCAATTTGCTCGAGTCATGGCTAAGTATGGTGTCAATCACCGTCTTTCCACCGCGTATCATCCACAAACAAATGGTCAAGCCGAGATTTCTAACCGTGGACTTAATAGAATCTTAGAGCGAACTGTGGGAGAGCATCGTGCGTCATGGGCCGATAAGTTAGATGATGCTTTGTGGGCTTTCCGTACTACATATAAGACACCTATTGGTTGTACCCCATATCGTCTTGTGTACGGAAAGGCATGCCACCTCCCCATTGAGTTGGAGTATAAGGCTTATTGGGCCTTGAAATGGGCTAATTTTGATATCAATAAAGCCGGTGATCTTAGGAAGATCCAACTCAATGAACTTAATGAACTGAGGAATGAAGCTTATGAGAATTCATTGATCTACAAGGAGAAAACCAAGCTCATTCATGATTCTAGGATTAAGAACCGAGAGTTTTACATTGGTGATCAAGTTTTACTCTTTAACTCTCGGTTGAAAATCTTTTCGGGAAAGCTTAAGAGCTATTGGCCTGGTCCAATCACCGTCACCAAAGTCTTCCCTTATGGCACCATTAAGTTATGGCAACCAAATGGGCCAAACTTTAAGGTGAATGGCCAGTGTGTGAAGTTGTACTTTGGTAAGGACATCTCTCATGAGATGATTCCATCCCTCACCACATTTCCTTGAATTAGTTCTTGGTCGAGTCAGGCTCGTGACTCGGTTAACAAAAACAAGCGCTTCTCGGGAGGCAACCCGATGATCTATCCTTTTTACCTGTTTTCATAATAAGTGTACTGGGATCTACATAGGTGTTTGTTATATTGTTTCTTATGATGTGTAGGGATTAAAGCTTCAAAGAGCACTTTTGATGGCATTTGACGACCCGTGATCCCGTGTACCCGTCTTCCCGGTTCTCTCCTAAACTGTCGTGATTCAATATTTCATATCTTATATGTTCACATTGAAATCACTATAGTTTTCCTTTCCTTAGCAAGATTTAAACAAAGTGCACAATGTTTTAAGTGTAGGGGAGTTTACTCCCACATGCTTAAACATTGAGGACAACGTTTATATCAAGTGTAGGGGGACTTCTATCGAAGTTAAGTGGGCTTTTTCATCTAATTTGTCTACATTTTTCAAATTTTTTTATCTATTTTTGCCAAGTAGTATTTTTCAATTATTCTCTTTTATGTTCTTTCCTTTTGTTATCGCATTATATGTATATATTTCATTTCAAAAATAAAGTCAAAAGAGAAAAAGAAAGTTAAATAAAATGGTTTTAATTAGTTTTGATATCTTTGATATATTAGGCCGGTCATGAATCTTTTGACTCAACCCGAGTTTACTTATCCAAGTTTACTCTAGCTAGTATCCTTAACGTGTTTAAATCAAGTTTTGCTAGGATTTTATATAGGGAACTTTAAATCACGAAAGTCTTAACTCTTACGGGTTAAGAACAAGAACTTTTCGCAAGTTCCTACAATTGATCCTAGAAAGTCGTTTATCAAGGGAACTTTAAAATGCGAATTATAAACTTGAAAAAGTCTAAGAAGTTGCAAGATCCTATAGATGACTTGAAAACCCAAAACTTTGATTTAATTGGCTAAGCATCCACGAGTCTCATTCCTTGAGAATTTAAATTGTGGAGAACGAGAGATGATAGATTCAATTATAAGTTTGATATTCTTTCATGAATTTATGTGAGTTAATTATGAGCTTTTTCTCCCATCGCTTGTTAATAAATTTAATTGCAATAAGTAAGGTCGTACGATTTGAAAAGTTACTTAGCTTCTAGCACAAGATCGTTTAAAAGTTGCTCGGTATTAATTAGAGATCATAGCCATGGCATAACTTATTGAAGCGGGATGCGAAGATTGGCGAGTGATGTGAAGAATCATTTATCAAAAATCAATATGAACACGACGAAAAGAAAATACTCCCCTAATTATCATGGAGAAGTCTATCCGAAAAGACCCTAGCAAGGTAGGAGGATAAATAGATCCAAGTCCTAAAAGGAGACGGATCATTGTATATCAAAATCCAAAATAAAGATTGGAGAAAAATGAAGAAGTCATGGTCCAAGTATGAAGAATCTCTCAAAACTTCAAGTGAAGAAATTCCTATTATGAAGAGAAGACCATTATTTCAAGAACGTCTCTCAAGATTCGAAGTATGAAGTCACTGGCAAATATCGGTCCGAGAAAGGTCTCAAATCGTGAAGCGAGTTATGCCAAGAAATGAACTTTATGAGGTCCCGAGAAGCAGTTTTAAAAGATTTTGTCCTTTAGGTAACTATTGATTAAATCGTCCTACTTTATTTTCAGCCTAAATAAACTATCGAAATAAGTCAAACAATGCATCCTCGTGATCATTCAAGACAATCTTAAAATAAAAGAGATACACCTAGTAATAAGGGAGTCTAAGTAAATAATTGGGCCACATGAGTTTGTGTTAGTTTACTAACTTATAATAACAATGATCTCGTTTATAAGCTTGGTGTGGGGAACGTGAAACTTGATGGTGATAAACATTCATGACAACCAAAGCCCTAATGTAAGTCTTCAATCTCTTTACTTGTTCTTTCTAAAAGTATTTTGTACTTTTCTATTTTTATTTAGTTTCCTTATTGTCTAATATCTAATAAAGGCCAAGGTGGGTTAATTATGATGAAAAATGTAAACCGTGCTTTGAAATTAATGCATTGCATGGGGGCATTGCAATGGTCAAGTGTAGGGGATTTAATAAGTGTGATAACACTTATCCTTTTACCACTTATTTCTAATAATAACAAGACTAAAACGTGTATTTAATGTCGTAAAAGGCGGAATTATGCGTGGTTTGTGTTTTTATTGTGTTTTAGGACAAAAATATGAAAAAGGAATAAAACACGGGCTTTCACGGGATTTTATCGAAGAAAAAGTCTAAAGACGGAAGTTTAACGAAGTCGAAGAACCAAGTCTACTAAAAGAAGAAAATTAGAAGACAAGTTCAAGTTATCATTCGACTAATCCCGAGACAAAGTCGAGAAAGACGAGTTACTTAAAAGACGCGAAGGCAAGAAGAAAAGAGGAAGAAACAAACACCTCTCACTTCCCCTATATATATTACGCATATGTCATTAGAAAAAGAGTTAGTCTTTATTTTTCTTTAATTGTAGTAGGTAATTAGTGTGTTTTTATTTTTTATCTCTAGCTTTTCTTTCATGTTTTCTTAATCTTCATCTTAATCTTGTAACTTTGGATCTTAATCTTCAATTTAATCAAGCTTATTTCATATATCTCATTCTATCTTTTTTAATCTTGTGGTGATTTAATTAATCATGTAGTTTTCTTAATCAAGTTGATTGTGTGATTGATTTGTTCATGTGATTGATATTATGGTTTTGATGTGGTGGATGATTTAGCTTATTGTGTTCATTGCTTAATAGTTTTTAGCTTATTTTTAATTAAATTGATTAAATAGATTAATATTTTTGATTAAAAGTTGATTTTAAATATTTAGATTATTTGTTGTTTTAATAGTTTTAAATTCGTGGCTTATTTAGTTTTTCTTAAAATAAATTTGGTGTTAGTATTGGTTAATTGCTTATTTTGATTTGCTTATTTGGTTTTGCTTATTTTCGGTTCCAGTTGTTACTGTATCATCATTGTTCTTATATCTTCGGAAAAGGGTTTTCTTTTCCGAAAATTCACTAATTATTCCGAAGAAAGTGTGTGTTATCAGAATTAGTCACTTATCCGAAATACCAATTATTCCAAAAAACATTTACTCTAAAACTCATCTTTTATCCGAAATTTCTTGTTTATTCCGAAAATCTCCTTCATGCCAAAATAGCTTTATCCGAAGATTGTAATTTTTCCGAAATACCAGCTTTTTCCGAATTTCTTTGTTTATCCGAATTTGTGTGATTTATCCGAAAATTGTCCTTATTCCGAATAACTGCTTTATTCGGGAAAATCCTCTGTTATCCGGAATTTACTTCTTTTTCCGAAAATCTTCCCTTTTCCGAAAACGGTGGTTTATTCGAAAATTCTTCCTCATTCCGAAGAAGTTGTATTTTTCCGAATTTAACTAGTATTCCGAAGATAACTCATTTATCCGAAAAGAGATGATATTCCGAAAAGATCATTTATTCCAAAAAAGGGTGTTATTCCGGAAAAGATATGATTATCCGAAGATAGTAGTTATTCCGAACTTGTTGATTTTTCCAGAGATTCAGAGACCAGTTTACACAGTTAATCAAGGTCAGATTTCTTAGTTATTTTTATATATTTAGCTTTTATGTTTACAAGTAGATTAGACAACCAAAAGCTCCCTCTTTTAGTTACCAACACCAATAATTCCACCCTAAATCGTGATCAATTCGATTAGATTCCGAGAACGATTGGGTACACATATGCAAAATCATCATATCAAATGCATCTACAACTTTTTTTGGTGAGTTTTAAGCTAACCTATAAGTTGAGATAATCCATGTAACTTAAGAGAAACTATAAGCAGGCCTAAAGGAGTTCACACTTTACCATATTTCAACCTTATTCAGGTTGAATCAATAGGTGGATTCCACCATCTTTCGAGGGCTTTTTCTGACTTATGGGCTTATGGAAAATAGCTGGCGGTTGTTGAATGTAGAGAGAGGTAGACTACCACAGTCCAAGCCGAAGGAGACTACAACAGTCAACCTTGGGCTTATGTCTTCTTTGTTTGCCTGTATTGAATACAACTCCACAAAGCAACAATAAACTAGTTCCTTAAACTTGACTAAAATATGTTTGTCAAACAGCTTTTGGTTAAGCTTAATAAAACAGTAAGCACTAATCAGAAAACAACTATAACAGATTTCTTTGAAAAGAAAAAGTTTGGAACCAGCTTTTTGTAACCACTAAAAGTTACAACAAGAATTTTAACTCTTGCGTATAATCAATTTATACAAGTGATTTATCAAATCACTTGTACAAACCTCCTATAAACAAAAGGGTCTTAGAGTTTTTTTGACCAAAATCTTTGAACAAAAATTTGATAAGAAAAGAAAAAGTTTGCATAAAATTTAGAATCTAAATTAAGTTACAATAAAATAAATGAAGGAACTCAGAGATTGTGAAAGGACAAATTAATTCTATGAATAATCCATAAAAAGGGTTTACAAAAAATTGGAATAAAGGGCAAGTCACATGTCGACTAATCCTTTATACTAATCCTAAGAAGTTTCTAGAGTACAAGATAAAGTTGTAAACCTTAATGATGATCTACCAATTATGCCCTTTGTTTAAATTATTTGAAAATTGTCAAATTCCATGCCATGTGATTTTCAGAGATTCCATGTGATGCCAGCTGGGGTAGAAGTGATCTCAAACGTCTATCAACCTTTGAGGAACAATTAATTGTTGTGAACCATTGATTTTATTGGGTTTGGGTTTGGGGAAGAAAGGGACGGGGCAGGGGAGGTCCCTACCCGTCACATGGGTGATGTGATAAACGTTTTGAGGGTGAGTATTTATGTACAAAACCCTTAATTAGCTATCTGGAAAGGATTAGGCATTAATCCTTTGATTTGGGGATTTACAGAAATTAGGGTTTAGGGTGATTTTTGGGTGGGTTTGATATGGATTAGTGGAACAGTACATGTTAACTGCTTTTTTTAATTTATTAATTACTATTTTGAAAAAGTTATTCATAATTAAAAACGGGTTAGGGTTTGTGTGACAATCCGTCAATTTATGGTTGATATTTATTCTCAAATATTATTTAAAAATATTATCTTAATGTTATATTATTAACTCACTTATTTTTGGGAAGAAATTTGGATTTACGTCTTGAAGTAGCATCGACTACGTCTAAACCGGAGGATTCTACGTTACGTGCTTACGTTTACATACACCGTTTTGGTGACAGTCCGACATTCCAGGAAATTAATTTATCCGTGAATATTATTTTGGAATTTTAAATTTGTGTTGGTTCATAAACTCACAAATTTACGAGAAGAGATTAGGACTTACGATTATAATTTAACGTCCTTTACGACTAAACCGGAAACCTTAGGATTACGTATTTACGTTTTCGAACTCCGTTTTTGAGGAGACAATTTTTATTAGATTCGTTTTGTGCCGGTGATTCATAATTTATAAACACATTTTTCGTAAAATAACCCGAGGGCACGCAAATCGAGGAAACTAGAATCGAGGAGTACCCGTAAATTAATAGGGATGGGACAAGTTTACACTTGCCCACCCCTATACAAATGGGCTCCAACACATCTCATGATGTGTCAATTTTTAACTATTAAGCTAACGCTTGTTAGCTAATGCTTAACAAGTAAGCTATCACACCACCAAAACCATCCAACACCTAAACCACTTCTCCAAAACTCATACATGCAAACCACTCTCTCCTTCTCTCCCTAATTTCGTCCACTCTCTCTCAAAAATACCATTTTGATCAAATTTTGATCAATTCTAGCCATAAACTATATGTTATCTACACATATAATGAAGAAACCTTGAAGCCTTGAAGATTGGAGGTGATCCTAACATCCAAGATGGTGATTTGGTGATATCCAAGGGCTGATTTCTACAAGGAGTGTACAAATATTGGTGGTCTTGAAGATTGGTGTTGATTTATCATAAGTTTTTCCATCGAAAATCCAAGCCATGATCATAACCTACACAACCTTGGTGGTATAAAGATTGTTCTTCCTATCCTCTTGTTATTTTGATTATGTAATCTTGTATTTTATTTATTTATGTATATGTATATGATGATGAATGATGATTAAAAATATTATGTGGGGATTTGGTGTTGATAGATTTGATAAACATGGGTAAAAAGATGGAAAAACCACATGTAAAATGGTTAAATCTTGCTTAATAAGATGGATGTATAAAAACAGTAAGTAACCAAATGATAAACTGATAAAATGGTAAAGTGGAATCAATATACAGTAAGTATTAGGTGCTATACACATGTGAGAGTTGGCCATGCAATGGAATCATCAAAATGAGTGAGATATGATCAAAACAAGTTTAGAGTGTAAATCTGCCTACACTGTTTTGGACAAATTTATTAAAATATTTAGAGGTTGACTCATCAGTAGCTATACAGGAATGAAATGAATCACATATCATGTAGTTTCTGTGATAAAAATTTGAGGTCCTATCTCATTATAGAAATCTAGATATGGACATTTTAGTAAACTTAAAATTTAGGATTGATTTTGTGAAATTAAAGTTTAATATTATTATATAAGCACTCAAATAAATATAGTATAAAATATGAATTAAAACCCACTAACTTATATATTTCATTTATATAAATATGTATAAGTATAAATAAATGTACATTATATAAAAATAGTAGTTTGGTAAGTTTTATAAGTTATAAAAACTATAAACATGATTTTTACGTCTTTTCGGCTAGTACCGTAAAATTAACGTTTTTCGTCAATTAAAACTTAGACGATCGGACCCGTCTAATGTAAACTTTTTAAAAGTCATATACTGATATATAAGTACCTAATACAAGTAAAAACTGATAAAACCCGAACTATATAACATACGGACATTAACGGGCTAAGTCAGCATTATTGGACTATTAATCCAACTAAATGGGCTAAACACTTATAAATTTACTTATTGGGCTTAACCCACTTGGGCCAAACATGAAAAGTATAATACTGATAATAAAGGTGTAAAATGGACTAATACAAAGTATTGGATTTGTAATAGGCTTATTGGGCCTAAAACATGTAAATAGGTAAAACTAGTAAACTAGTAAACTAGTATAAAAGTTATCAACACATAACACTAAAATGAGTAAATGAGAATGTATAAGCCCACTTGATCATCATCATATGTATAAAATCATCATATGTATACATGATTGTTATTTTTATAAAGTCATTGGACAAGAGTCTAAGACAAGTATTATTTTTCTAGGTTTCCGTGATTGAAGCACGTACCGTACATCCGAATTGCCGATAACCCGCTTTCCCACATCAACGTGAGTTTATAGCCTCACACTCTTTTAAATGTTTTTATGAAATGTTTTATAAACCCGCGAGGGAGATAACATGTTAGTTTTGATAAAATAGGACACCATTTGTCCCGATTGTTTGTTTATTGATTTGGACCCGAATGATTGTATGACCCGATGAATGATTATATGACCCGATGTATGAAATGAAATGGATTATTAAAGTTAGGTTATGTCACTAAAAGTCCCATTAGCATGAATTGTGAACTACCGGGATTTGGTAGACGCTTATGCATATAATAGTACTATTTGGGGACGATCACCCTAGTTCGCGCCTTGACGGTTGATCTCCGTCGTGCCACATTGATTGGTAAGCGAATTTATGTATGAGAAAATTTACACAAGCGTGATTATTGTGACGACACACTAATTTAGATGGGCAAATGAGTTCGGGTTAGCTACCCGTTGTTTGTTGTAGTAAGGTAACAATGTCATGCGGCTTATAATAATCCAAATAATGAAATACTGCTATACGCACTGAATTACGATATATTGCCTGACTAGCAATACGGGGTCTTATTATTGATGTTATGTTCGTGTTTTGGTTTTACATAACCATATTCATATAAATGTTTTTATTTAACTCGATACAACGTTATAAAACGTATTGTATGATGTTTTTAACGACAATGGTTCGTATAATGATTTTGAAGGCGAAAGGTTATATTATGATTTTTGATAAGGATTTGTATAAAACGACTTTGGATATTTTATGGCCTATAACAAAGATTTGTACAAAATGATTTTCGGTAATAAATGTATACCGATGATATGTTAATGGTTTTATTAAACTCTATGAATTCACTCAGCGTTATCGCTGACCTTTTCTTTTAACATGTCTTATCTCAGGTACTTGAAGGTAATTCTCGGGAACACGACAAGAATTCATGGCCCGCACTTAAATAACAAATTTCCATTCAAATGCTTTGTAAAATTTGTATGAAATAATATCACTTGGGACCTATGTAAATCTGATATTTATGAATGGAAATGCTTTATTATTAAACGACGCGATTTTTAAGCGTTGTCTATGATGTGATTAATGTGCTATCCCGTAACACCAACGAGTCTTCCGCTATATTGAATTGTGTAAATTTGGGGGTGTTACAGTTTGGTACCAGAGCTCTCGTTATAGAGAACGAAAGATTTTTAAAACCAAGGTTTTGAATAAAACATTTCAAAATCTTTTAACTATAAACATTTTTCTAAAAATGTCTAAGAATCTTTTGACTATAACGGTGTCGAAGAATTCCCGAGTTACCGACAAGGCCAGACTGAGAAGTGTTATTTTAATATATATATAACTTGGATTATATATATATATATATATATATATATATATATATATATATATATATATATATATATATATATATATATATATATATATATATATATATATATATGATGTAATTTTATTACATGATTGTTTGATGATTATTTTGATATTTATACGAGGTATTTATACGACGTAGATTGTCACAAGAAACCCTAAATCCCCTAGTACATTAATCGAAGCTATTCTCGTAGGAATTCTAGCTATCCTAGATCTAAACCATGTTGTGGATATTTATGATCCCAACAAATAATTGATATTCGTAGAAATGTAGATATTAGTTGATAGTGATATTGAAGAAGAATTGGCGAGATTAAATATGATATCGATGTCATGACAATCTTTCCTTATAGAGTGGAGTTTGACAAAACCTTACCACCTGGAAAGGTGTCATCTGATTCGGTGACACCCAATTCTTAAATTGAAATCAAAAGGGTGAATGTTGCACTTGAGGCTGTCATTGGAACCATTACCCAAAAGCCTCATGCCACTAGTACCTTTCCGAGAAGTCTAATTGAATGTGTGAGTCATTTCATACTAGTGACTCATTTGATAACTATTGTTGTAAGACCTATAGGATTGGAAATTAAGTGTTGTTCATATCGAGCTTTTATTTCCCGTCAAGGTATAAGAATAAGATTGAAAGTATTGGAGAATGAGGTAGGATATCGACTTGAGTATGATTTGGTTGAAGCTTGAATAAAGTAAAATTTAACTCATATGGAATATGAGATTGTTAAGAGGAAGTCGTTAAGTCCTGTGATTGAATTATAAGGTTTTAATTGATTGTGGATTCGTGTTAAGTGTTGTTCCTAGGCCATTGTCCAATGATGAGGATGCTCAGTATCCAATAAATAAATTGAAGAAATCTTCTTTTGAATTGGGACCGATGGATCTTTCGGGACATGTGGAACACCTAATGACTCTTGTAGATTAGTATTCATTGTGGTATCTTTTAAAAAAATCCCTAACTTAACTGAGACATCAGTTGTTAGGATGAGTTCTTGGAATTGTATGACATAGTGACACGTAATGTGTTACGGTACAATTTTGACTTGTTTGTGATTAATGAAAAGACTACATTTGATTACTAAATTCTACATGTATCGATGTTATCTATCTTTTATTGCTTCTTTCTAATGTTCGCATTAGTGATGCAACCATTGAACAAGTACTCATCTCTATTTGAGTTACATTGTGGATCATTCTTTTCGAGCGTCATCGAGGTCATGAACCTCATGATTATTTGGCTAAAGCTCATTTCCTATTATATTGTAGTTAGTTCTTGGTGAACAACTTTTCATCACTCTTTTGCAGATTACTCATTGTTTTTATAAGTTGAAACAGTATTACTTGAGAAATTTTTTTTTTGAATTTTCATCACTATAAGGATTATTCAAAGTGAGATTTATAAGTAATCGTTATCGAAATAAAGTTGTTTATGAAACACTTTGGAAAACTTAATTGTTTCCATGATAAAGAACATATCTGTAAATTCATTTTGAATTAAGCATGAATATATATTTTAAACATGATGATAAAATTTTGACGAACTAAGTATTGCATCGTTAATCTTGAAATTGTATATAGTTGCGCGCTGATGAGATGGCATTTATACATGATCTCATCGTTCTTTTCGGGCTTTAAATGCATAAAAATGTCATAAAATACCATATATATGCTTGTGTTTGTTTACTTGTGTGTTTTAGGTATGGATATCGTGAAAAAGACAAAAGATCACAAGATACAAGGAAAAACGAACACGAGAAACGAAGCCGTACAATGAACCGGGCCCTATTCATGGAATTTTCAACAAATACCCTTGAAGACTTGAAGAAAAACAAGATTGATCCTCATTCTATGAAGAAATGACACTTAAAACCCTTGTATATTAATAATTACAAGTTTGGTCCCTTAAGTTTGTCAAAATTACAAAAAGGTCCTTCAACTTTGAAGAAATGGCAAGAATAGTCCCTCAAAAAAATCAAATTGTCAAAAATGGTCCCTCATGTAGATTAAGAGACATTGAAGACCTTTGAAGATCAACTTTGTCCAAAAACAGCCCTTGAAATATCCCAAAATGTCAAAATATACCCTTGATAATCTTTTATCAAAGTTTTGTGCCAAAAGTGACAATAGGGGAAAGTTTTTAACAAAGGAAGTTCAAGTTTAGGGCTGGAAAACCTTTTTTACCAAAAATCTCAAAAGATAGGGACTAAAAGTGTTAACTGAAACATTCAAAAAACAAAAAAAGCGCCTAACACCCACCCTTCCCCCATTTTCGGATTAAAATGGGTACTGCACATCTTTTTTACAGCCAGGTTTCACCTTCACTTTTTCTTGGGTAAAAACTAATTAAACCCTCCCACGTTTAATTCACACGTACCCAAACTCAACCCACTCCTAAAAATCCCAATCCCACGCGTGTGTACCAAATCCCCAATTCCCCAATCCACCAATCATATCATTCCTTTGTCCCCAAGGAACATGACGTGTCCAATATCAACCACCAAGATGAAATGCTTCCTCACAACGCAAATATGGACGGTTTAGATCAAATTTGGACAACCAACCCCAAAAACGTGTAAAGGGTATTTTTGAGATTTTCTATGTATTAGGGTTTAGTTTTTTTGGATTCTAGATCCTTCTTAGCTTAGTATAAAAGAGGCCCCAACCTGTGGGTGACCCTTTGTTCCAGTTTTCTTCGCAAATCTTGTAATTCCTTTTATTTAATAAAAGTTGGTTTTGTTTTAAAAAAAGCATTGTAATTCCTTTCTATCTATCTAAAGTTGGTGTTTGTTTGTGAGAGAAAACTGAGTTCCACTCTTTTGATTTGGTTAAGTAAGTTTGTGTTTCAAAATATTTTCAAGATTTTTGGAATTTGATAGATTTTGGTGAAAAATCTGTTAAAGGTTTTTGTTGTTAAGAAGGAAGTTTTAATTAGGGTTTAACTGTTATTTAAACGTGTTAAGAAGTTTTGGAAAGGTTTGGGAAAGATTTTTGGAAGAAAGAAAAGAAAACAGAAAATAAATATAGCTTGTGTATTCGCCATTTTTCTTTGATTTTGTCATAACAGGTTGTGAAGAAGTGTTGATTCAGTTCTGCTCCAACCCGAGTTGGATTGGAGGAGGGTTATACACCCTCTAGGGCTTAGGAAGTAAAAGCCCTAAGGTAATCCTTTTACCTTGAAAAAAGTTTAGAAAAAGCTATGTGCATGATCTTATTTGATTTTATGCTTTTGTGTGTTTAAATTAGTGGATCAGTGTTAATTTGTGGTGTTATGGATGTTTGATGCTACTTGAACCATTTTGAAAGTATTTTGATAGGATTTGAATTGAAAAAGTTTGGTTTATAAAATATAAAAGGGTGTTTGGCAATAGGATTAAGCAGGGTAATTACTTTGATTTGAGAGTTAATAAGGTGTTAATCAGGTTATATAGGGTTAAGATAGGTTGCATATTAGTTCAAGAGTAGAATAGAACAAGTTAGGAGTAATTTGGTGGGGTTTTAAAAGGGAAAGTAAAGTTGAAATCTGCTTGTGTCATAATCTGCTCATTTTTCATTTTTCATTAATTTTGGTGCTCAATTCTTAAAATCCTGTTAGAGTTAGAGTAATTCAGGATTGTAGGGTTATTGTGTGCTAGTTGGTGAGTATTTGTGCAAAATTTGGACATCTAAATGTCACTAGGTTGCTAGAAATTTGCCTTAAAGCCCTCAGACCTAGTCTAAACATCACAGCAACTTCATTTTGGTGTTGAATGATTTGTTTTGCTTGAATTGGTGTGCTAGTTGTTCATTACTTGTTGTTATTGACTTCTTGTGCCCAAAGGAGCACAAGAGTGCCCCAATTGTCCACAAAACATCACCATTAATCCACTTGCCAAGTCCTCTTGGCATCTAAAGTGCACAAGTGTGCACTTGTGTTGTTCATCAGTAACTTAGCAGACCTGCTTGCACTTTTGAACTTCATTTGTGCTTAAATCCAGCTAAAAAAGGGATTTGAATTAAGTTTACAAGCATTTGAGTGTCACAAATTGATTGGAAAAAGAAAAAATAAAAAAAGAAAATAAGTGTAAAAAACCGTCATAGCATGGACTCGAACCCCCGACCTGTCGTGCAGGAGTGAAAGGGTTTACCATTGATCTATGAGGCTTTTTCTGTTAGCCTCTCAAAACGTTATTTACTTAACCACTTTTCTTTTATTTGCTTATTTAATAAGCCGTGGCTTATTTTTCCATTTCTAGCTTATTTAATAAGCTTATTTTGTGTGGCTTATTTTTCTTGGGATCCTATTAGGTTTATAGACTTTTCAAAATTAGTTTTATATTTTTCCGTTCATTTAATTATTTTCTAGGATTTAATTAATAGCCGTTTTTTAGAAAGTCATAAAAAAATACCAAAAATAGTTTTAATTTTTAGGAAAAATAATTTTTAGGTTTTAAAATAATAACTTGAGGTTTACAACTTGTTTTGGTTTTATTTTTATATTATTTTAAGGTTTTTTATAAACTTTAAAGATTTTTATAAAATTATTAAAAAAGGTTTAGAAGCTCTAATTAGTGTTTTTCTATTAGTTATATTATTTAGGATTTTTAGAAAATTTTTAGAATTAATTTTAGAAACTTTTTATTTTTAGTATTATTTTAATATTATTTTAATATTGATTTTTCAAAATTTTATTTTTCTTTCTTTTTCATTTTTCCTAGATTCTTTATCATTAATTAGGACCTTTTCCATTTTTAGAATATTTTTATAGCTTTTAGATTTATTTTTAAAATTATTTTAAGTTTAATTAGTTTTTAATCATTTTTAATCATTTTTAGAGTTTTAAAAATAGTTTTAATAGCTTTTAATTTTTAGAAAATTACTTTTTAGTCTTCTAATAATATAAGTTAAGTAATTTTTCAATAAAATCATATTTTAGACATTTGAATTAGTTAAATTTAATTTTAGGGCTTTAATTAGCATTTAAAATTAATTATTTAATTAATAAAAGGTTTTAAATATCTTTGTTGGATTTTTATCTTTATTTATATTATTTTAGACTTGTTTTTAGCCTTTTTGATACTTTGTTTTTGGTTTTAATAATTTTTTAATTTGGGTAGTTTTTCACGGCTTTACGTTTTCGTCGTAATTTTAACGTAACCGTCTTTCACCCTCTCATCCCCATTCTTCTCAATATTAATCTCAAATACATACAAGTTATTTAACTAATAAAAGGTTTTAAAATATCTTTGTTGGATTTTTATCTTTATTTATATTATTTAAGACTTGTTTTTTTTAGCCTTTTTGATATTTTGTTTTTTTTTTTGGTTTTAGCTTAATAATTTTTAATTTTTGTGGTTTTTCTACGGTTTTACGTTTTCGTCGTAATTTTAACGTAACCGTCTTTCACCCTCTCATCCCCATTCTTCTCAATATTAATCTCAAATACATACAAGTTAATTCACAACACCATACCTCCTTGGGAAACGAACTCTTTCATCTCTTTTAAGTGATTGGGTCATTAGTGTTGATTTTTCCTAAAATCATCACTCGATACTTTCCGCTATTTACGCTCTTTTCCTAAAGAGTAGTAAAACACTACAATCAATTTTGGCGCCGCTGCCGGGGAGGTGTGTTGTGCTTTAATTTGGAAAATTTTGTTTTTGATATTATCCATAAATAGTATTTGTGTTAAGTGGAACTCCCTTAACACGTATTATCGGTTTTCTTGGTTTTTCTTTGTGAATATTATTAATATATTGTATTAAGTATCACAATCAAAATACAATATCTCCAAAAGTGTGAAAACACAACCTTAATTGGGATTTGATCTCCTAATTATTGTATTCGAATCTCAAACAAAAAGAAAAGGCAAAAATAGATAAATACTTTCGTGAAGCTCGATTTTGAAAGATACGAACTATAAGGTGGGTATAAGGCGGGT
Source organism: Glebionis coronaria (assembly GCA_025667525.1). Lineage (NCBI taxonomy): Eukaryota > Viridiplantae > Streptophyta > Magnoliopsida > Asterales > Asteraceae > Glebionis > Glebionis coronaria. The sequence goes on from CM046876.1 coordinate 356,581,966, forward strand.
ATTATAAAATATACCCTAAGGAAAAAGGCTCTTAAGTGCTTCGCGCCGCCTCGTTTCCCCGCTTGCTTGTGAGTATTTTGAGATTGAAGGCTAATCGAGGGTTTTGCCGCCCAAAGTATTAATACGTATACTATATTTGCTTGGTTTTCTTTGTGATTAAACCCTCGTGAACAATTTGGTTTTCACCAAAGTTCTAAAGTCATTCGAAGGCGTTCACTCCACGTGATCGTTTTCATTCCTTTGAGGCTTCTTTAATCAAGAGTTTGATTCGAGGAGAGATTTTGTAGATTGTTGTCTACGAAGATACACCAAAATCCAAAAAAATTAAATATCATCAAAAACACAAAAAAATTGAAAATCCACAAAACAACCAAAAAGAATCTTCTTTGCTCACCTCCCATTCTTCGTGTTAGTTTATGATCACTCGTAATCAAGCAAAACGAGCTCGTAAACGACTTCAAAAGCAAGCAAATCAAGGATCGTTGATTGTTGAAGAAACTCCAATTGTTGAACCTATTGTAGAACAAGAAGTCGTAATGGCTAATCGTACTATGATGGAGTTGCTACAAGCACCCACCGAGGGTTTTGGAGAGGCCATTGTTATTCCCGCCATCCTTGCGGAGAATTTCGAGATTAAGACGGGTTTAATGTCGATGTTGCAAGCAAACAAGTTTCGAGGTCACGAGAAAGACAACCCGCATTACCATATTAGGAATTTCAACCGTCTCACCGCCACTAGCAAATTCAAAGATGTTCCACATGACGCCATTAAGATGATGTTGTTTCCATATTCGTTGGATGGACCCGCAAAAATTTGGCTCGAGAAAGAACCGCCAAATTCGATTTTGACATGGGCCGATCTCGTTTCTAAGTTTGTGAACAAGTTTTTTCCACCATCTAAAACAACACACTTAAAAAATGAGATTTCACGATTTGTGCAACGTAATAATGAAAGTTTTTCCATGGCATGGGAACGATTTAAAGAGATGTTACATGAATGTCCTCACCATGATTTTTCGGAATTGCATCAAATTGATACTTTTTATAATGGGCTTAATGATCATGAACGAGATTATTTGAATGCCGCCGCGGGTGGTAATTTTTTGTGCAAGACGACAAATGAGGCTTTACAAATCATTGAAAATCGATCTAAGGTTTATAGCCCTCGTAACACACCGAGTGTTGCCAATATGGGTTCGTCATCGTCGTCACAATCGTCTCGTGGCATTAATGCCTTACATGATGAAGCTAATGAGGAAAATCGGTTTTTTGATAGATTTGCTAATCTAATGTCCCATTGGAAGGCTCAAGAAGCTTCCAATTCCGCTTCGGTTAAAGCGGTTGCTAAGAGTTGTTTATCGTGTGGAGGAGCTCATGATCTTTTCGAGTGTATTACCGCGGATGGTAACACTTCGAGTGCTTATGTAGCAACGGGAACTTACAACCAAAACGGCCAAGGTTCCCGCCAAAATCAAGCTCCACCAAACCAAAATGCTAATAATTATCGAAACAACAACCAAGGTAATTACCAAGGCAACACACGCAATTACAACAAAGGGAATTATCAAAGTGGGAATGGACAAATCTCTAATCAAAACCAAAACCGTGATTTTCAAAACACTACACAAGGTTTTCAAAATGCTCACACGAAAAATTTGCAAGGAGAATTTTTAGATTATGCAAAAGCAAATGATGCTAAATTTGATAATATGCAACGTGAGATGATTAGCTTAAGGTCCGAGTTGAAAAACGAGCTTAAAAATGAACTTGCTAATGAACTTAAAACTCATGCAAATAAAATGGAAGGAAATGTCCAACGTCTTCAACAAAACCAACAAAAGATGGAATTAGGACAACATGAGATTAAGCAAGAGTTATTGAAAGCGGATGCTAGGCAATCAAAATTTGAGGACCGAATGGCTAAGATGTTTGAAGCTATCATGTGTAAACCCTCTTCTTCGGGTGGTCTTCCTAGTGATACCATTGCAAACCCGAAGGGAGAATTGAAGGTTATTACTACACGAAGTGGTAAAACTTTCAAGGAACCAATCTCTCGACCAAGTACTTCTACGGAGAAGGAAATCGAGAAAGAACCCGAGGTGATGGTCGAAAAGGAGCATATTGCAATCCCACGAAGTACCGCTCATACCACACCTACGGTTACACCAATACCAATTATGGAACCCGAGATTCCAAGGCCGTTGCCTAATGACCAACCCACACCACCTTTACCTTACCCTTCGAGACGAAACAAAGAAAAGGCACAAGAACGGAACAATTATCAATTTGAGCTATTTATGAAAATGTTTCGTGATCTACATTTTAACATAAGTTTTGCCGATGCTTTAATCATGATGCCTCGATTCGCCGCAAACTTCAAAAGTATGCTAAACAACAAAGAGAAGTTACAACAATCGTCTAGTTGTTCATCGGTTTTTCTAAGCCGCATACCACAAAAAGTCGGTGATCCCGGTAAATTTTTGATTCCATGTGCTATACAAGATATGGAGGAATGCTACGCCTTGGCCGATCTTGGCGCTAGTATTAATTTAATGCCTCTCGAGATTTTCAAATCACTTTCACTTCCGGCTCTTACTCCTTCGAACATGTCCATCGAGATGGCCGATCATTCTACGATCATGGCATGTGGAGTAGCCGAGGACGTTTTCGTTAAAGTCGGAAAGTTTTACTATCCCGTTGACTTTATCGTTGTAGACATTCCCATCGATCGAAAAGTTCCTCTCATTTTGGGTCGTTCGTTTTTGGATACATCAAGAGCACTTATCGATGTTCATGCTCGAAAAATCACCCTTCGTTTCAATGAAGAAGAACTTGTCATCAATGCAACACAAAACTCCAATCTTTCTCATGTATATTCTATTGCAACTTTAAACCATGGTGACTCGACCAATGTCGTTTGCAAAGAATTTTCACCAAGAGTTTTAGGAATGTCTCCAAAAACAATTTACCATTTCCTCCGCCGGTGGAGGTTATGAGTGCTAAGCCTACAAAGAAGAAACCATCAATACTTGAATCGAAAAATCCTTCGCCTCACCTCGAACATTCATTCTTGAAAAGTGTTGATAAGTTGCCGGTTTCTACGGAAGATCTTTCGGATGATGAATATGTTGGCCCCGATGGGGAGGTTTTCTTCGTCGATAAACGTTTTGAGAACTTGCCACCACCAAAACCAAAACGGTTTCAAAATGTGAGAATTTTTAGTGTAACTAACATCGTCTTAGAAACACCGAATGTTTTCGACATAATCAAAAAGGGTTTTCATAAGGAGAGTTTAAAAGATAAAGAAAAAGATCTTAAATGTGATTTAATTGATTTTTCTACAAATCTAACTCCGTCATCACCACGTGATTTGAGTGCTACAAGCTCGTCTACTCCTTTTGACGATGTTTTGTGTGGTTTTAGTATGGGGGAAGCCCCTTATGTTCCCTCATCCTTGTCCACCGAGGACGAGATATTCGATCCCGGAATTTCATGTAAAGGGAAATCTCGGTCTTCCACCGATGCAATAAATGGAAACTATATCTATTTGCTTGGTGCGAGTCTACCTCGAGTAGCTCAAACGTTTGTCTTACCAATGGTCCCACCCTTCTACTTCTCTTCTATTTTCTTCAAACTCTTTGAGTTTATGGCACATATTGAAGTGGTGTTAATTTGTTTTTCTAATGGAAACGAGAACGCCATCTTCGACCCCGGTATTTTGCATCATCTAAGGACTTAGTCCTTTATACCGGTTGCTTTTTGGGCCTTGTTTATCATGTAAGCCCCATCAAAAATTGACCACACCATGAAATCCCTAAATGTTCACATTTTGAGGGGATCGAGTCGAGCTCATGACTCGGTAATCAAAAACGAGGTGCCTCGTGGGGGAGATCCCATGCTTATCTTTATACTTATTGTTCACTAATAAGGGGGCTTGTACCCTTCCAACTCGTTGTCTCGTGGTTGTTTGTGATTGTGTTATCTAGATCATCATCATCGTCTACGATTGAAGACTCTCGTGTTCGTTTACGTGAGCCTCCATCGTTCGTTTGAAGAAGTTTTTCACGAATCCATGACATATCCTTTATTGTTCTACCAATTATCTTTTAGCATAATTAATAAACGGCTTTAGATATATTGTTGATCACCCTTTCCATGCTAGATCCTAAGCATTCGATTCTTCGTCTCTAGTATGGGGGTGCTCCACCTTTAGACTCGAAACATTGAGGACAATGTTTACTTTTAGTATGGGGGGGTGAATAGATACTTGCTTTGCTACGCCCTCACGTTTTCCAATTTTCAATGTTTTGTTTTGCAAATAAGGCTAAAAATGGCCAAATTTTAAAATTTTTCTTAGTTTTCATAAGTGTTTTTAAGACACGAATGTATATTTTCCGATGGATAGAATAAGAGTTAATTTTTGACTTGATGGGCATTTGGAGCCATTTACATTCCTTAACCCGCTCAATTCAAGTTTTGCTAGACTTTTATATAGGGAGCTTTAAAACGCGAAAGTCTTAATTCATTCGGGTTAAGAACAAGAACTTTTCGCAAGTTCCTATAATTGATTCTAGAAAGTCACTTATCAAGGGAACTTTAAAACACATTCTCTAAACTTGAAAAAGTCCAAGAAAGTGCAAGATCCTATAGGTGGCTTGAAAACCCAAAACTTTGATTTGATATAGTCTTAATGAAAGCTAATCCAAATTTGGCTTAATTTTGACTTGCATGGCTAAGTATTCACGAGTCTCTTTAATTAGAGGTCTTTATATAGTGAAGAACAAGAAATGATAGAGTTAGACAAGTGATCATGCTAAACGTAGAACATGAAAGTGTTCTTTCAAAAACTCATATGTTTTTAATTGTGGCTTTTTCTTCCCATAAGATCAATGCATTAGGAATAATCATAATTGCAATAAGTAAGGTCGTACGATTTGAAAAGTTACTTAGCTTCTAGCGCAAGATCGTTTAAAAGTTGCTCGGGGTTGAATAGAGTTCATAGCCAAGGCATAACTTATTGAAGCGGGACGCGAAGATTGGCGATCATCCAAAAAGGCCCTATCAAGGAATGAGGAGCTCTATTTTTGCTAAAGATCCAAAGATGATGTGAAGTATCATTATTCCAAAATCAATATGAAGGATCGAGACACACGACGAGAAGCTATTACTCCCCTAAAGAATGGAGAAAGTCTATCCAAAAAGACCCTAACAAGGTATGAGGATAAATATATCCAAGTCCGAAAAGGAGGCGGATCGTTGTATATCAAAATCCAAAGTAAAGATTGAAGAATAATGATGAAGTCGTGGTCCTATATGAAGAATCTCTCAAAAACGTCAAGTGAAGAAATTCCAAATATATGAAGAGAAGACCATAATTTCAAGAACGTCTTCCCAAGATTTGAAGTACATGCCAAATATCGGTCCGAGAAAGGTCTCAAATCGTGAAACGAGTTATGCCAAGATATGAACTTAAGGAGATACACGAGAAGCCGTTTTAAAAGATTTTGTCCTTCGGCTAACTATTGATCAAATCGTGCTACTTTACTTTCGGACTAATAACTACTCAAATAAAGTCAATATGAATCACTTGTGATCCATGACAATTAGATAAAAAATGCTAGTAACCCATTTCCTTTTATAATAACTAGGATTGCGGGGAGAAAAAAGTATTACACAATTTGAACGTATGAGTAGTGTTAGCATTGTGACTTGTACCAACAATGATCTTGTTTTTGCACTTAGCATGGAATGTATGACAATCAAGGGTGACGAAGTTTACTCTAAGGGACATTAACTTGTTTCTATTCTTTGACCCTAAAAGTCACCTTTTGGTAATGAAAATCATACATTATGTCTTTACACAATCTCGTAGTATGTTGCAAGTCTTTTACTCTTCAATAAAGGTTAATAAAATTGAACTTTGGTGATGCTTAGATACTTTATTCTAGCATTGCGTGCGGGCACGGCAATGGCGTAGTATGGGGGAGTGATGAGATGGCATTTATACATGATCTCATCGTTCTTTTCGGGCTTTAAATGCATAAAAATGTCATAAAATACCATATATATGCTTGTGTTTGTTTACTTGTGTGTTTTAGGTATGGATATCGTGAAAAAGACAAAAGATCACAAGATACAAGGAAAAACGAACACGAGAAACGAAGCCGTACAATGAACCGGGCCCTATTCATGGAATTTTCAACAAATACCCTTGAAGACTTGAAGACAAACAAGATTGATCCTCATTCTATGAAGAAATGACACTTAAAACCCTTGTATATTAATAATTACAAGTTTGGTCCCTTAAGTTTGTCAAAATTACAAAAAGGTCCTTCAACTTTGAAGAAATGGCAAGAATAGTCCCTCAACAAAATCAAATTGTCAAAAATGGTCCCTCATGAAGATTAAGAGACATTGAAGACCTTTGAAGATCAACTTTGTCCAAAAACAGCCCTTGAAATATCCCAAAATGTCAAAATATACCCTTGATAATCTTTTATCAAAGTTTTGTGCCAAAAGTGACAATAGGGGAAAGTTTTTAACAAAGGAAGTTCAAGTTTAGGGCTGGAAAACCTTTTTTACCAAAAATCTCAAAAGATAGGGACTAAAAGTGTTAACTGAAACATTCAAAAAACAAAAAAAGCGCCTAACACCCACCCTTCCCCCATTTTCGGATTAAAATGGGTACTGTACATCTTTTTTACAGCCCAGGTTTCACCTTCACTTTTTCTTGGGTAAAAACTAATTAAACCCTCCCACGTTTAATTCACACGTACCCAAACTCAACCCACTCCTAAAAATCCCAATCCCACGCGTGTGTACCAAATCCCCAATTCCCCAATCCACCAATCATATCATTCCTTTGTCCCCAAGGAACATGACGTGTCCAATATCAACCACCAAGATGAAATGCTTCCTCACAACGCAAATATGGACGGTTTAGATCAAATTTGGACAACCAACCCCAAAAACGTGTAAAGGGTATTTTTGAGATTTTCTATGTATTAGGGTTTAGTTTTTTTGGATTCTAGATCCTTCTTAGCTTAGTATAAAAGAGGCCCCAACCTGTGGGTGACCCTTTGTTCCAGTTTTCTTCGCAAATCTTGTAATTCCTTTTATTTAATAAAAGTTGGTTTTGTTTTAAAAAAAGCATTGTAATTCCTTTCTATCTATCTAAAGTTGGTGTTTGTTTGTGAGAGAAAACTGAGTTCCACTCTTTTGATTTGGTTAAGTAAGTTTGTGTTTCAAAATATTTTCAAGATTTTTGGAATTTGATAGATTTTGGTGAAAAATCTGTTAAAGGTTTTTGTTGTTAAGAAGGAAGTTTTAATTAGGGTTTAACTGTTATTTAAACGTGTTAAGAAGTTTTGGAAAGGTTTGGGAAAGATTTTTGGAAGAAAGAAAAGAAAACAGAAAATAAATATAGCTTGTGTATTCGCCATTTTTCTTTGATTTTGTCATAACAGGTTGTGAAGAAGTGTTGATTCAGTTCTGCTCCAACCCGAGTTGGATTGGAGGAGGGTTATACACCCTCTAGGGCTTAGGAAGTAAAAGCCCTAAGGTAATCCTTTTACCTTGAAAAAAGTTTAGAAAAAGCTATGTGCATGATCTTATTTGATTTTATGCTTTTGTGTGTTTAAATTAGTGGATCAGTGTTAATTTGTGGTGTTATGGATGTTTGATGCTACTTGAACCATTTTGAAAGTATTTTGATAGGATTTGAATTGAAAAAGTTTGGTTTATAAAATATAAAAGGGTGTTTGGCAATAGGATTAAGCAGGGTAATTACTTTGATTTGAGAGTTAATAAGGTGTTAATCAGGTTATATAGGGTTAAGATAGGTTGCATATTAGTTCAAGAGTAGAATAGAACAAGTTAGGATTAATTTGGTGGGGTTTTAAAAGGGAAAGTAAAGTTGAAATCTGCTTGTGTCATAATCTGCTCATTTTTCATTTTTCATTAATTTTGGTGCTCAATTCTTAAAATCCTGTTAGAGTTAGAGTAATTCAGGATTGTAGGGTTATTGTGTGCTAGTTGGTGAGTATTTGTGCAAAATTTGGACATCTAAATGTCACTAGGTTGCTAGAAATTTGCCTTAAAGCCCTCAGACCTAGTCTAAACATCACAGCAACTTCATTTTGGTTTTGAATGATTTGTTTTGCTTGAATTGGTGTGCTAGTTGTTCATTACTTGTTGTTATTGACTTCTTGTGCCCAAAGGAGCACAAGAGTGCCCCAATTGTCCACAAAACATCACCATTAATCCACTTGCCAAGTCCTCTTGGCATCTAAAGTGCACAAGTGTGCACTTGTGTTGTTCATCAGTAACTTAGCAGACCTGCTTGCACTTTTGAACTTCATTTGTGCTTAAATCCAGCTAAAAAAGGGATTTGAATTAAGTTTACAAGCATTTGAGTGTCACAAATTGATTGGAAAAAGAAAAAATAAAAAAAGAAAATAAGTGTAAAAAACCGTCATAGCATGGACTCGAACCCCCGACCTGTCGTGCAGGAGTGAAAGGGTTTACCATTGATCTATGAGGCTTTTTCTGTTAGCCTCTCAAAACGTTATTTACTTAACCACTTTTCTTTTATTTGCTTATTTAATAAGCCGTGGCTTATTTTTCCATTTCTAGCTTATTTAATAAGCTTATTTTGTGTGGCTTATTTTTCTTGGGATCCTATTAGGTTTATAGACTTTTCAAAATTAGTTTTATATTTTTCCGTTCATTTAATTATTTTCTAGGATTTAATTAATAGCCGTTTTTTAGAAAGTCATAAAAAAATACCAAAAATAGTTTTAATTTTTAGGAAAAATAATTTTTAGGTTTTAAAATAATAACTTGAGGTTTACAACTTGTTTTGGTTTTAAAAACTTTAATTTTTAATTTTATATTATTTTAAGGTTTTTTATAAACTTTAAAGATTTTTATAAAATTATTAAAAAAGGTTTAGAAGCTCTAATTAGTGTTTTTCTATTAGTTATATTATTTAGGATTTTTAGAAAATTTTTAGAATTAATTTTAGAAACTTTTTATTTTTTGTATTATTTTAATATTATTTTAATATTAATTTTTCAAAATTTTATTTTTCTTTCTTTTTCATTTTTCCTAGATTCTTTATCATTAATTAGGACCTTTTCCATTTTTAGAATATTTTTATAGCTTTTAGATTTATTTTTATAATTATTTTAAGTTTAATTAGTTTTTAATCATTTTTAATCATTTTTAGAGTTTTAAAAATAGTTTTAATAGCTTTTAATTTTTAGAAAATTACTTTTTAGTCTTCTAATAATATAAGTTAAGTAATTTTTCAATAAAATCATATTTTAGACATTTAAATTAGTTAAATTTAATTTTAGGGCTTTAATTAGCATTTAAAATTAATTATTTAATTAATAAAAGGTTTTAAATATCTTTGTTGGATTTTTATCTTTATTTATATTATTTTATACTTGTTTTTAGCCTTTTTGATACTTTGTTTTTGGTTTTAATAATTTTTTAATTTGGGAAGTTTTTCACGGCTTTACGTTTTCGTCGTAGTTTAATTTTAACGTATCCGTCTTTCATCTTCTCATCCCCATTCTTCTTAATATTAATCTCAAATAAATACAAGTTAATTCACAACACCATACCTCCTTGGGAAACGAACTCTTTCTACTCTCATTTTATTTGATTGTGGGTCATTAGTGTTGATTTTTCCTAAAATCATCACTCGATACTTACCGCTCATATACGTTCTTTTGTTTTCCTAAACAAGAGTCGTATTTTACCACAATCACGCGCCTACATACAATTTGAAAGGGACCATGCAATGCTGATTAGTAGTCACCATGAAATTGTTAATAAACACTACATTTTCTTTGAAGTTATGAAAAGATTAAAAATTTATGAGATCTGCAAGAAGTGTAAAATAGGGACATATTGTTAGGGACACCTACATATGTACCCGTACTATTTATTTTTCCGAGTCGAATATACTCATCTGTAGATATTGTCTTCATTGACAATTGACATCCCTTTCTTGTCCAATTCTTTCGTAGTGAGATTCTTACGAAAAGTGTCTAATTACCGAGTGTTGATACCCGATTGGATGTATCGACGTTCCTATCATTTCTTTTGATTAGATTTCATTTGAATGACCTGGGTAACGATTCGAGGAGCTTTCGAATGCATACTCAAATTATGAAAACATGGGATATATTCATATTCGTTAAATGTTTTCGTCTGTATCTGATTTAAAATTCTCTCGTGTAGATTATGCATTGACCTTACTCTTTTAAGGTTAGTTAGGTCTCCAGATATCCTTGAATTTGTGAAGGATTATAAGTTATTATTAGTCTTTTGAAAGGTTCACATCTTATCAACGGTAATGAAACTAGAAAGTTGATAGTGCCAGTAGAATAGATTGATTGATTATGACATGACGACATTGTCTTAATTGATGGGAACTCGAATAGAATTCCCCTAAAAGATAAGATGTTGATCATCAAAAGTGATATAAATAATTCGTGATGGATGACCATATCCTGCATTTAGACTTGAAATTATACCGTGAATGGTTATGGATTAGTCATAGATCTTGTAATCTAGAAAGAACTCAAAGTAAGTTTATTAAAGATGTTACTGTTATTTAAAACTTTAGGAGGTATTTGCTGATTAATTACCTAGACTTTCTCCATTAAGGCAAGTTGAAATTGGTATTGATTATATTCTCGGTGCTGCACCTATGGCATGTGCACTGTACGTCAGCACCATCTGAATTAAAAGAATTACCGTAGAACTGAGAGAGTTATCGGAGAAAGATTTTATTCTACCGAGCTCGTCATCATGAAGAGATATGGTGTTATCATTCCTTATATTTATTGATTACCGTGAACTAGGTAAATTGACGATTAAAAATCTATATCCACTACCCAAGATGATAGATTTGTTCGGTCATTTACAAGGTTCTAGCGTATATTTGAAAATTTTATCCTCGGCATGGTTATCATCAACTTCGCGTCCGCGAAAAAGATTATCTATTCCAATCACTACATCCAGAACTTGTAATGAACATTATGAGTTTCATGTGATGTCGTTTGGATTGACTAATACACATGTAGCATTCATAAATTTGGTGAATCACGTATGTAGGCTGTAATTTGATAAATTCATGCTTGTGATCATTAACGACTATTTGTTTGTTTATAAGAATAAGAATGAGTTAATAATTATTTATAGACTGCCCTGAATTGGCCGAGTAATGAAAACTTGTACCTTGAGTATTTAACATGTGATTAAAGACTTAATCCTTTACATTATTTGACCGTGTGATTAATAAGATAATGGAATCTATATTGACTCTTCAAAAATTAAGAGCCCTTTTAAGACTTTGGGTTTTACCAAAAAGAAAGTGCAAATATGTTTTGACAAATGTTTTATCAAAAGAACTTTTGAGGGATTATTCCCTTATACCCAGAACATTTGACTAAACTCCTGTTTAGGGGTAAATGTTTGTGTGTACTGCTAGACAACCTAAGAGGGATTGAGGAAACCGTTAAACCATGACTTAAAATTTGAAACGACAATTTTTGCTTTTCAACTAAGAAATTTTTTACCAAAGAATAAACGAAGGTTTTTCGAACATTTACGGATCTTACTAATTATTTCCGATAAATCAACAAAAATTGTGTTAATTAAATTCAAATTTATTTTGAACATTTTTATATAATTGGACAAACTGAGAAAATTTAAAAACTTTTTGCGTTTACGTTTCATAAAAATTTAATATTTATTATTTAATTATTTGTAGTAATTATCGTCGCTTTAAACGTCGGATTGAGCAAAACTGATAAAAATAATAGTTGAGATAGAACTAAGACATAGAAAATGTGAAGAAAGAATTTTCGAATAAATACGATCATGATAATTATTTCATCAGGAAAGGTGAATATGGATACTGACATATTATATAAAAAGGATAAAGAATCAATTAGGATGTGTTCCTTAAGAATGACTGTGCAAAGTAAATTGCCGAGCAATTTAAAATATAGCCGATGCTTGTAAAAAGGATAATATAGATAATAAAAGGGGTTCGCGGCTAATGTGAACCATTATAATTGAGAAGCCAATGGCGTTAAATGTATAAAAGGCCGCTTGTAGTTGCCTAAATATGGAGATTTAGAGATGTAGTCATATTGAAATCTCGTATGTATAAGTATTCCATTCATGTCATTTCTGACTAAATGTATCTTTATCTAAAGAAGTTGTACTAATGGCAAATTATGAAGGCATGCATTGCCTCATACATTAGTAAACGTCTAACTATTGCAAAGGTCATCGTCTGAATTTGATTCGATTTGGGTCATCGTCGACAGACTGACCAAATCTGCTAATATCATTTCTGTTAATGATAGATTCTCGATGAAGAAATTGACTCTTTTGTATTTAAGGGAGTTGCGTAAACATAGTGTGCCTGTATCGATCATCTCTATCAAGATCCTCGCTTCGCATCGAATTTCTAGAGATTTGCTCAGAAGTCATTGAGAACGAATCTTGATGAGAGTACTGTGTACCACCCCAATCGAAGGAACGAGGTAAAGTAATGATACAAAATACTATAAGTGTTGTTTTATGTTTGAATGATTGACCTTTGGTAATAAACTGTAAAATCGTTTCCTTTGGAGAGATTATCATTGATAATTATCGTGTTCGGATCGAGATCGAATCTTGTTAGGATCTATATGAGAGCATCTGTAATCAGGAGTTGGGATGAAGACACCCGAGATACACCCATTGTGAGTTGGACATGTCTTTTAGGTTTAAGGTGGCCTACGATGACAAACCTAACCTTACAGAATACTCGACCCGCGAGACCTGAAATGATTGTTGAAATTAGGATCTGATTATTGACTGTCGGTAGTGGGCAGGAGGTTATGTGAATATGAAATGTAGATCATGAAGTGCCAGATGGGTAGCGAAGTTATGCCAAAAATTTTAACCATGGAAAAATGGATTGGTGATCTGAAAGATCATGGGATATAAGTCCCCGTTGTATGGGACCATTGTGATGATGTAAAAGATTGGTTTGAAAGACATATATGCTGGATCTACCCTAGGACTTCAAGAGCTGCGTGAATTATGTTTCGTATATCGAACTTGATAAAATGTCTATCAAGTGAAAATCTGATGGTATCTTAGTAAAGTTTAGATCGGCGAAAAGTTGCATTCATCAGAAACCCGTGAACATCATGGATAGAGAAAGTAAGTCAACATTTAGCCTGATCTTATTCGGTAGTTATGTTTAATGAAACTCGCGTATTGTAATGAATTACACTTGTGAGAAAAGACCGAGTGTGGAGGAAATACCCACATGGCTTTAACTCTATAAGAAGCGAGTAGTAAGATAACATGATCTTTGAGGACAAAGATCCTGTTCAGGGGTAAATGCTGTGACAGTCCGTCAATTTATGGTTGATATTTTATTCTCAAATATTATTTAAAAACATTATTTTAATGTTATATTATGAACTCACTTATTTTTGGGAAGAAATTTGGATTTACGTCTTGAAGTAGCATCGACTACGTCTAAACCGGAGGATTCTACGTTACGTGCTTACGTTTACATACACCGTTTTGGTGACAGTCGGATATTCCAGGAAATAAATTTATCCGTGAATATTATTTTGGAATTTTAAATTTGTGTTGGTTCATAAACTCACAAATTTATGAGAAGAGATTAGGACTTACGATTATAATTTAACATCCTTTACGACTAAACCGGAAACCTTAGGATTACGTATTTACGTTTTCGAACTCCGTTTTTGACGAGACAATTTTTATTAGATTCGTTTTATGCCGTTGATTCATAATTTATAAAAACGTTTTTCGTAAAATAACCCGAGGGCAGGCAAATCGAGGAAACTAGAATCGAGGAGTACCCGTAAATTAATAGGGATGGGACAAGTTTACACTTGCCCACCCCTATACAAATGGGCTCCAACACATCTCATGATGTGTCAATTTTTAACTATTAAGCTAACACTTGTTAGCTAATTCTTAACAAGTAAGCTATCACACCACCAAAACCATCCAACACCTAAACCACTTCTCCAAAACTCATACATGCAAACCACTCTCTCCTTCTCTCCCTAATTTCGTCCACTCTCTCTTAAAAATACTATTTTGATCAAATTTTGACCAATTCTAGCCATAAACTATGTGTTATCTACACATATAATGAAGAAACCTTGAAGTCTTGAAGATTGGAGGTGATCCTAACATCCAAGATGGTGATTTGGTGATATCCAAGGGCTGATTTCTACAAGGAGTGTACAAATATTGGTGGTCTTGAAGATTGGTGTGATTTATCACAAGTTTTTCCATCGAAAATCCAAGCCTTGATCATAACCTACACAACCGTGGTGGTATAAAGAATGTTCTTCCTATCCTCTTGTTATTTTGATTATGTAATCTTGTATTTTCTTTATTTATGTATATGTATATGATGATGAATGATGATTAAAAATATTATGTGGGGATTTGGTGTTGATAGATTTGATAAACATGGGTAAAAAGATGGAAAAACCACATGTAAAAATGGTTAAATCTTGCTTAATAAGATGGCTGTATAAAAACAGTAAGTAACCAAATAATAAAATGGATAACTGGAATCAATATACAGTAATTATTAGGTGCTATACACATGTGAGAGTTGGCCATGCAATGTAATCATCAAAATGTGTGAGATATGATCAAAACAAGTTTATAGTGCAAATCTGCCTACACTGTTTTGAACGAATTTATTAAAATATTTAGAAGTTGATTAATCAATAGCTAAAAAGGAATGAAATGAAGCACATATCATTTAGTTTCTGTGAAAAAAATTTGAGGTCCTATCTCATTATAGAACTCTAGATATGGACATTTTACTGAACTTAATATTTAGGATTGATTTTGTGAAATTAAAGTTTAATATTATTATATAAGCACTCAAATAAATATAGTATAAAATATGAATTAAAACCCACTAACTTATATATTTCATTTATATAAATATGTATAAGGATAAATAAATGTACATTATATAAAAATAGTAGTTTGGTAAGTTTTATAAGTTATAAAAACTATAAACATGATTTTTACGTCTTTTCGGCTAGTACCGTAAAATTAACGTTTTTCGTCAATTAAAACTTAGACGATCAGACCCGTCTAATGTAAACTTTTTAAAAGTAATATACTGATATATAAGTACCTAATACAAGTAAAACCTGATAAAACCGAACTATATAACATACGGACATTAACGGGCTAAGTCAGCATTATTGGACTATTAATCCAACTAAATGGGCTAAACACTTATAAATTTACTTATTGGGCTTAACCCACTTGGGCCCGACATGAAAAGTATAATACTGATAATAAAGGTGTAAAATGGAATAATACAAAGTATTGGGTTTGTAATAGGCTTATTGGGCCTAAAACATGTAAATAGGTAAAACTAGTAAACTAGTAAACTAGTATAAAAGTTATCAACAATAACACTAAAATGAGTAAATGAGAATGTATAAACCCACTTGATCATCATCATATATATAAAATCATCATATGTATACATGATTGTTATTTTTATAAAGTCATTGGACAAGATTCTAAGACAAGTATTATTTTTCTAGGTTTCCGTGATTGAAGCACGTACCGTACATCCGAATTGCCGATAACCCGCTTTCCCACATCAACGTGAGTTCATAGCCTCGCACTCTTTTAAATGTTTTTTGAAATGTTTTATAAACCCGCGAGGGAGATAACATGTTAGTTTTGATAAAATAGGACACCATTTGTCCCGATTGTTTGTTTATAGATTTGGACCCGAATGATTCTATGACCCGATGAATGATTATATGACCCGATGTATGAAATGAAATGGATTATTAAAGTTAGGTTATGTCATAAAAGTCCCATTAGCATGAATTGTGAACTACCGGGATTTGGTAGACGCTTATGCATATAATAGTACTATTTGGGGACGATCAGCCCAGTTCACGCCTTGACGGCTGATCCCCGTCGTGCCACATTGATTGGTAAGCGAATTTATGTATGAGAAGATTTACACAAGCGTGATTATTGTGACGACACGCTAATTTAGATGGGAAAGTGAGTTTCGGGTTACCTACCCGTTGTTTGTTGTAGTAAGGTAACAATGTCATGCAGCTTATAATAATCCAAACAACGAAATACTGCTATACGCACTGAATTACGATATATTGCCTGACTAGCAATACGGGGTCTTATTATTGATGTTATGTTCGTGTTTCGGTTTTACATAACCATATTCATATAACGGTTTTTATTTAACTCGATACAACGTTATAAAACGTATTGTATGATGTTTTTAACGACAATGGTTCGTATAATGATTTTGAAGGCGAAAGCTTATATTATGATTTTTGATAAGGATTTGTATAAAACGACTTTGGATATTTTATGGCCTATAACAAAGATTTGTACAAAATGATTTTCGGTAATAAATGTATACCAATGATATGTTAATGGTTTTATTAAACTCTATGAATTCACTCGGCGTTATCGCTGACCTTTTCTTTTAACATGTCTTATCTCAGGTACTTGAAGGTAATTCTCGGGAAGACGACAAGAATTCATGCCCCGCACTTAAATAACAAATTTCCATTCAAATGCTTTGTAAAATTTGTATGAAATAATATGACTTGGGACCTATGTAAATCTGATATTTATGAATGGAAATGCTTTATTATTAAACGACGTGATTTTTAAGCGTTGTCTATGATGTGAGTAATGTGCTATCCCGTAACACCAACGAGTCTTCCGCTGTATTGAATTGTGTAAATTTGGAGGTGTTACAGTTTAGGTTGGTTTTGGGCTTGGGATGGGCTATAAGTTGGGCAGGGTCGGGTTTTAGGGGTAATGGGTTATGTTTTGTGCATATTTAGTCCCCAGATTTAGCAAAAAGTTGCAAATCAATTCTTAGTAAACTATAATAGCATTTTCCTTTTATAACAACTTTGGGAAAATTGCAATTTCAGTCCTTGTATTTTCATAAACTTGGAATAAGGACTTGAAATGTAATTCTTGCATTCTTCAAGGGGTATTCATGACATATTTTAAACTTTAGGGACCCGATTGTATTTTTGAGATTTATAAGGGCCTAAAGTGACAAGTCTTCAAACTTGGAGGACTAATCTTGTACTCTTTAAACTTCAAGGGTATTTTTGGAAAATCACCATTCGGGTCCGGTTCTTTGTGCCTTCGTTTCCCGTATATGTTTTTGCTTGATTCTTGTGTTGTTTTGGCAATTTTACGATATCTGAACCTACAATCACACATTTAACAAATACAAAGGTTTTTGCACGGTTTTTATGATATTTTTATACATTTTAAGCCCGATTTAAGCAATGAGACCATGTATAATTGTGGTCTCATCTCTCCCTCATATTAAACCATTACCGTGCCCTCACGCAATGATGGAATTAAGTTTCGTAGCACTTCCAAATTTTATTTTGTTCGACATTTATAGAAACGTAAATTTAATTTAACTAATAAATGCGTTTTAGAAATAATGTATTGTTTTCATCGCAAAATGGGACTTTTAGGATCATATAATAAGAACATGTGAATGCTTCATTGAAATAATTTCGTCGTCCTCAATTTTCACTTAATTCCATGCTAAGCGTGAAACAAGATCATTGTCATTATAAGTTAGTAATGCTAACACTACTCATATGCTTTAATCGTGTACTTAGACTCCCTTATTCCTAAGGTGTATCTCTTATATTTTATTTTTGTCTTAATGATCACGATGATACATTTTTTACGTATGCGATAATAGATATTTAGGTCCAAAAATAGAGTCGTGACGGTGTAACCAAAATCATCGAATTAATAACCTTTCCTAATAGACAACAATGTCAAAAAATTAAGTTAACAAGAAAAATTCGATAAACACGGTTTTACAACGGATTTAAACATTTGACTTATTACCATGAATGTTATGACCCGCCTCAACATTAGTGGCTTTGATTATCATGGTTTACCTCCATCTTTTATTCAACTCCACCATGGAGCTTTTATTATGACTTTGGTTCTGCCTTATCTTTTATTAAACCTCGCCATGAGGTGTTTATTATGACGAAGACGTATATTCTCACGTCGAAACGAATTTTGGATCTTTAAAGCTTCGAGGTTTTAAGACATTCACTTTCAATTTTGCATAGATTTATCGGCCTTGTGAGCTTCAAATTTTTGCTTGATTTAGGTGAAGAGGTGCTTAAAAATTATTATTGGGGAAGGTTTCGATTATTCGGTATGCCAATACTTCAAATCCATGACGCTGGCGAATCCTTAATGTTTTCCCAATTTAATTATATGGAAACTACTACAATTAGTTAAGAACCAATAATAGAGGTTAAACCACTTAGTCAATATTTATTAACAATTTATTAAATTAAAGTGTTGGGAGAAAAAGCAAACAATTAAAACACATGAGTTTTTGAAAGAATATGAATACTTTACGTTTAGCATAGTACTTATAATTAACTCTATCATTTCTCGTCCTCAATTTAATGAGACTTAGCCTAATATAGTTTAGGAACAAAGCGAAGTGCTCAACACGCACAGTCGAGTCAAAAATTACTCTTATTCTCACCATCGGAAAACCTACATTCGTTTCTTAAACACTTATAAAAAACGAGAATTTTTTTTAATATTTGTCCATTTTTAGCCTTATTTTGCAAAAAAGAAGATGAAAATTGGACTGTGTGAAGACGTAAGCAAGGTGAAGTATCTATTCACCCCCCATACTAAAACTAAACATTGTCCTCAATGTTTCGAGTCTAAGGATGAAACACCCCCATACTAGAGACGAAAAGTCGAATGCTTAATCTCGAGCATAGAAAGGTTACAATGAATAATCTAAAAGCCGTTTATGAATTATGCTAAAAGATAAACGTTAGAACGTAAAAGGATATCATCGGATAATGTAATCTTTAAAGCAAACGATCGAAGCTCGAGTGATACGTAAAACGAACAAGAGAGGCTTCAATGATGACGATGATCCATAGAATACACAATCACAAACAACCACAGAACAAAGGGTGGGAAGAGCACAAGTCTCCTCACATTAACTACTTTAGAAAGCAATAATATTTACAAGGATAAGCATGTGATTCCCCTACGAGGCACCTCGTTTCTATAACTGAGTCAAGAGCTCGACTTAAGTTCCCATAAATGTGACCATTTACGGATTATTATGGTAAAGAACTTAAATGGGTCTTACATGTAAGACAAAGCCCAAAAAGTATATGGAGTACCCGAAAACCCGATATGCGTATACCGGGGTCGAAAATAGCGTCTTCGTTTTCGGAAGATAAATGAAACAATGCCACTCCAACCAAAAACCCAAAGGGTTTAAAGAAAATAGATAAAATGTATAAGGGTGGGACAATGGGTGGGACAAAAGATTGAGCTACTCAAGGTAGACTCGCACCAAGAAAATAGAAAGATTTTCCATTTATTGTATCTATGGAAGACTGAGATTTCCCTTTACAAGCAATTTCGGGGTAGAATATCTCGTCCTCGGTGGAGAAATGGGAGGACACAAATGGGAGTTCCCCTACACTAGATCCACACAAAACGTTGTCAAAAGGAGTAGATGAGTTTGTACCACTCAATGAACGCGATGATGACAGAGTTAAATTAGGGACATCATTCAAATTAAGGTAAAATCTTTATCATCATTTAAAAACTCTTTATGAAAACCCGACTTACCATTGATTAAGTTGAAAATATTTGGCGTTTCTAACTCAATATTAGGCACACTAAAATTCCTCACATTTAAGTTGTGGGTGGCGGTAGGGGGATTGTACAAATTTTCAAAACGTGTATTAATAAAGAACACATCTCCCTCAGGGTCAACAGAATGGTCATCATCCGCAAGATCGTTAATCTCATCGATTTCTTCATCATAGATAGGCTCGTTAAACTAAGGTTTTTCGTTCCCCTCTTTAATGATTTTTGAAACTCTCTCGAAGAGATCACAATCAAGCACAAAACCATCATTCTTTTGTGGGGATTGTTGATAAGTTAAATCCTCACGAATGTGGTTAACGTCATTCTCAAATGATGAGTGTTGATGAGGTAACTCCTCGAGAATGGTGTCTATGTCTATAGCAAGGAATTCATCGACCTTGTTAAAGAATTCTTCATCTTCACAAGTGTGAAACGAAGGAGGATCTATAATTTGGTCATTAACGTTCTCGAACCCTTCATCAAAAATGGAATTATGATGAAAAATTGGTTCATAAAAGAAGTTTAAGAATGTTGTGAATGTTTCGTCATTCTCGTCATCACAAGAAATTTATGACATGGTATCATTATTCTCATTTGAAGATCTATCAATGGGGAAATCCTCGAGAATAGATGATGGATTATGAAGTATATGCTCGATCTTGGCAAAATCACCAACGGGACCAAAGAAAGAGTCGATGTGAGCACCCTCTTGAGGAGATCTCTCAAAAGTCACAACCGTAGTCTTATAAGTCAAAGGACTAAGCTTAGGAAAGTTTTCAATGATAGGTGAATTTGCTTCGATTGACATCCTTAGCTTTAATGGATTTGGGGCTAGGAGTCGAAGGAACTTCAACTGGATTAGAAGTTTTGACCTTAGAGTCATGGTCCTTAGAAGGTGGTGATAACGAGTCCATTATGGTCATTATCGTGATGGTACTAACGTTTTCCTTTGGAATTGGTTGGTCAATTGAGTCACCGAATAAATACTAAAACGATTTGTCGTCCATGTATTTACGAATACCTTTTTCTATTAAATAAGCATATTCTTTGTCATCAAAATCATAATCTTGAAAACCATTTTTCTTAATTCTTTCAAAACTATCATCAAGCCTCGTGTTTTCTGCTATAGAAGATTGTTTTTAGAAGTATTCTTTGTAGAAACATCGATTTTGATTTGATCTTATTGACCTTGGGATTTATCAGTTAAAAATTCCATCTTATCCTCACCATATTCAATAGTCAATTTTCCACCAAAAACATCGATACGAGCACGAGCGTTCGATAAAAATGGTCTACCTAAAATGATAGGGCATTTAGGGTCATTCTCGTAGTCAGAAATAACAAAGTCCGTGGGATAAGTGAATTTCCAATCTTAACATAGATGTCCTCGGTTATACCAATTGGTTTATCAATGGTACAATTAGCTTGCTCGATCACCATGTTTGTAGGGGTAAGATTAGGCAATTTCATCAAATTCCAAATCGAAAGAGGCATGAAAATAATGCTAGCACCTAAGTCGGCAAGTGATACACATTCCTCGATCTCGGGAAATTCACAAGGAATGAGAAACCGGCCCGGATCTTCTTGTTTTGAAGGCATATGCCTTTTTGGATTACGAAGAAAAATCGAAGCACAAGTTTCATCAAGGTAAACTTTGGTAAGGTCAATGAAACTCTCTTTTTGAACGGTGGATAGAATTTGAGTCGCACGAGGATGTGCACTCTTTTCCTCGTTCGCCACCTTCTTTCCCTGGACTTTTGAACATGAGGACGTTTTAGAAGTCGAGGGTAGAGACGAATGCACAACTTTAAATCCATTAATACACGAGATTTTGCTAGTTGAAAAAGTTTGATTTCTCGTTGTCTTAACGAATTGATTTCCGGTTAAATGTGTGACTCAATTGTTTTTGGTTAAGAAAAAGGGAAGTTGATTATCTATAACTAATTAAAAAGTAAATGCGAAAAGTATTTAAAAACAAACTAAAGACAAGTACAAATAATAAAAGTAAAACAAAGGTGAATATTAAAAACTAAAAGTTAAAACGATATTAAAACGAATATTAAAACAAATAATAAAACGTAATTTAAAGCGAAACAATTAATAAAAATAAATCTAAAAGAAGAAATTAACTATCGACTCGAAAATAAAGTTTACTAAATGAAAAAGGAGAGAATAAAATTAAATGGTACTTTAAAGCTAAACGAGGCAAAACCTAAAGCGGGTACTAAATAAAAGATAAAACTTAAACTTTACGAAAAAATATTAATACTAAAAATCGACGAAAAATACAACTAAAAATACGTAACTTTCAAAAATAAAATAGGAACAACTTTCAGACAAAAACTAAACAATTACGGAACAATATTATTAAATAAACAAGCAGGCAGGCTAGCTGCTGGAAGCAGCCAGCCTAGCTGCTCATTTTGGCGCCATGCAAAAGCATGCATCATACTTTCCATCGCAGCCAAGGTGTTATTTCCATCGTAGTCAAAAATTGTTACCCATCGCAATGTGCATGTTGTATGTATTAATGTTGGATGGTAACATGGATCGTACCCACGGATCGTACCCACGATCGCAACAAGTGATCGTGGTGAGGATTATGGAGTGTGATCGTGGTGACGATCGTACTACGGATCGCAGTAATGGATCGCAAGTAGAAACCCTCGGGGTTTATGCGATCACACTTACTGGATCGTACTGATAAAACCCTTAAGCATTACGATGGCATACAATAAGCAAATAAGCAAATACCAAATAAGCACTTATCTAAAAACTTAACCAAATCAAATTTAAGAAAAAGCTAATAGACCAAAATTTAAAAACTTTTAAGAATACTAAATAATGAAAATATTTAAAAACAACTTTTTATAAAAATTAACTAAAAAGCACTTGATCAAAAATAAGAAAATTAACACAATAAGCACTAAAACACTTTAAGCTATAAAAATCAAACATTAAAAGATCAATAAGCATAAATTTGAAAACTTTTAAAATAGGAAATAAGCAAACTTTAAAAAGACTAAACTTTTTAAGAAAACTAAAAAGTAAATAAGCTAAATACAAAATAAGCCAATAAGATTGTCAAACTTATTGCTTATTTCGTATGAAAGCTTAGATTGAAATAAAAAGGTGAACTTTTTAATCAAATAAGCAAAGAGATTAAGCAATATATTGCTTGATCCGAAATTGAGATAAACCAAAAACAAGAAAAGTAGGATGAGAAAGATAAAGAAAAGCTTAACTAAAAGTGAAGATTTAACAACAAAATTAAAAACACTTACTTGAATTAAAGGAATTAAGGTGCAAGACAATTATTTAAAATGACATGAAAAATAATGTTGCAAGAAATGAAAATGGTGGAAAGCTATTTGTCAAGTAGCCAACAGTACAAAATGAAAATGAAATGGATATATATAAGGAGATTAGGGAGGAGCTTAGGAAGCTTCCTCCCTCTTTCTTCTTTTCCTTAATTGCGTCCTTAGGTCCTTGCTTTCTTTAATCTTCTTAAATCTTGGACTTTAATAACTTTGGCTCGGGATTTCTTTGAACTCGTCTTGTAATTCTTCAATAAATTAGACTTGAGTTCTTCGGCTTTTGGTAAACTTCCGTCTTTTGACTTTTTCTTCGATAAATCTTCAGAATTGGTCTTGGACTTCCGTTCTTTTTGCACTCTTGATCTTTCGACTTCGTCTTTCGTCTTTTTCTTCGATAAAAGCCCGTGTATGCCCGTGTTTTCTCCACTTTTCACCTTTTCGTCCTAAATCACAACAAAAACACAAACCACACATAATTCCGACATAAATGACATAAAATACACGTTTTGGCTCAGTTATTATTGTAATTAAGTGGTAAAAAGATGGGTGTTTTCACACCTATCAAATCCCCTACACTTAACCATTGCAATGTCCTCATGCAATACATTAGTTACAAAGAACGTTTACATTTTTCATCATAATCAATCCACGTTGGCCTTTATTAAAGAGATAGAAAACTATAAACATTCAAAGTAAAGAAATCAAAAACATACCTTGGGTTCTGGAAATGTCATGAATAATCATCATCCTCAAGTTTTTACTTTCTCCAAACCAAGCTTAAAAACGAGATCATTGTTATTATAAGTTAGCAAACTAACACGAACTCATGTGGGCCAATTATTCACTTAGACTCCCTTATTCCTAGGTGTATCTCTTATATTTTATTGTTGTCTTGAATGATCACGAGGATGCATTTTTGACTTATTTCGATAGTTTACTAGGCTGAAAATAAAGTGAACGATTTAATCGATAGTTAGATAAAGGACAAAATCTTTTAAAACTGCTTCTCGGGACCTCATAAAGTTCATATCTTGGCATAACTCGCTTCGCGATTTGAGACCTTTCTCGGACTGATATTTGGCAGCGACTTCATACTTCAAATCTTGAGAGACGTTCATGAAATAATAGCCTTCTCTTCATAATAGGAATTTCTTCACTTGAAGTTTTGAGAGATTCTTCATAAATGGACCACGACTTCTTCATTTTTCTCCAATCTTTATTTTGGACTTTGATATACAACGATCTGCCTCCTTTTTGGACTTGGATCTATTTATCCTCATACCTTGTTAGGGCTTTTTCGGATAGACTTCTCCATGACTTTTGGGGAGTTTTTGCTTTTCGTTGTGTGTCTCGATCCTTCATATTGATTTTCTATAAATGATTCTTCACATCACTTTTGGATCTTTAGCAACAAAATATAGCCCTCATGCCTTGTTAGGACCTTTTTGGACTCGCCAATCTTCGCATCCCGCTTCAATAAGTTATGCCTTGGCTATGAACTCTAATCCATACCGAGCAACTTTTAAACGATCTTGGGCTGGAAGCTAAGTAACTTTTCAAATCGTACAACCTTTTTTATTGCAGATAAATTTATTAACAAGCGATGGGAGAATAGGTTTATAATTAACTCATATAAATTCACGAAAGAATACCAAACTTATAATCGACTCTATCATTTCTCATTCTCCACAATTTAAAATCTCAAAGAATGAGACTCGTGGATGCTTAGCCTATTAAATCAAAGTTTGGGTTTTCGAGTCATCTTTAGGATCTTACAAATTTTTAGACTTTTTCAAGTTTAGAAATCGCATTTTAAAGTTCCCTTGATAAACGACTCTCTAGGATCAATTATAGGAACTTGCGAAAAGTTCTTGTTCTTGACCCATGAGAGTTAAGACTTTCGCGTTTTATAGCTCCCTATATAAAAGCCTAGCAAAACTTGACTTAAACATGTTAAGGATACTAGCTAGAGTAAACTTAGATAAGTAAACTCGGGTTGAGTCAAAATATTCACGACTTTGAAAAATAAAACCACTATATTAAAATTTATTCTAGCAAGGAAAGAAAACAATCATAACAAAGGAAAATACAACTATACAAATAGGCCAAAATAGATCAAAAAATTTGAAAAATGTCGAAAAATTGATTTTCCGGTTAAAATGAGGACAAATACAAGGAAAAGGCCACTTAACTTCGATAGAAGTCCCCCCTACACTTGATATAAACATTGTCCTCAATGTTTAAGCATGTGGGAGTAAACTCCCCTACACTTAGGACATTGTGCACGTTGTTTAAATCTCGCTAAGGAAGAGACAACTAAAGAGATTCCTATTTTAATATTGAGAAATATAAAATAGTGAATCGAAAAGAGTTTAGGATAGAACCGGGAAGACGGGAACACGGAATAACGGTTCGTCAAAAGTCATCAAGATTGTGTCTTTGAAGCTCTAATCCCTGCACATGATAAGAAAGAAAGCAAGAAACACCACGGGGCTCCCCCTACACTTATGGTGAAAATAGATAGATAATTGGGTTGCCTCCCAAAAAGCGCTTGTTTTTTATTAACCGAGTCACGAGCCTGACTCGTCCCCAAATTAAATGGTCCATGGGGAAGCCTCGAATGTAATACCGGGATCAAAGACCTTGTCCTCGTTCCCGGTTGACATAAACAAAGGAGAGGCGGGGGGATAAGTCTTGAATGGGAGAAAGGTCCTTTCAACATACGAGCAGTATGTGAATTCAAGATCCACGAGAGGTGGGGTGGGTAAAGTAAGCACATTGTCCTCCCCCAAAGACAATGGAGGCTGAGCATTCGGCAAAGCCGTAATGTTATCATTGATAGCATAATCAATGTCACCTCCCGGGTTAAAGCACTCATCCTCCGTAATAGTGGCTAAAGGGGAGGATGAAAGGTGCTCGGGAGGGGGACTTGGGACAATACCTTCCTACAGCAAATTATCAGAAATAATATCCCCCTCCATGTCATCGTCATCAATACCTGGGGGCATGGAGTGAATGTCGATTTCTTCCAGCAATGGGTCATTATCTTCAACGGGAGGAATAGATGGAGGCAAAGACTCGGAGAGAGGAGGAGAAGTCAACTCTTCGATTAGAGCAATAAGAAGGTGAACTTTCCGTAATCTATCGCGAAGAAGCACGTCTTCTACCTCATCCACAAGATCATGTTCATCGGTGAACTTCTCGTAAGCCGGAGAGAATAAATCGTCATCGCCCGCATCTCCCGGTGGAGATTGAGAAATTTCAAAAGTGAAATTCTCATAGCGGAGAGAAGAATCGTCATCACTAGGATGGACCTCTTCCGTAAGAGCAATGGTGTCCTAAAGCTCCATAGCAGGTAAGTCACAAACCTCATCATCAAATACTTTGTCGAGACCAACATTACTAAGCTCATTCAACGAATCTAGATCGTTAGACGCAGTAGGAACATCGAGAGTAGGAGCAGTAACTTCAGAAGATGTGTTGAAAGTGCATACAACATCATCGTCATCATCATCATAATAGTATTGACGCACAAGAGGAGGGGTATAATCACTAAGATTAGATACTTGCTCTTGTTGCAGTCGCTTTTCCTCCGCCCATGCTTCTTTAAACTGAACAAAGGCTTCTTGAATTTCCAAAATAATGGCGTGCCTTTCTTCATTCAAAGTAGTGAGTTGTTGATCAATACGAATTCCCTGAGAGGATTGATGATTGAGGGTGTGATGTGGGGGCTCATAGTTATGAAAACCAGAATTATAGCACGGATGTGGCTCATAGTCAGTCATCGGTTGAGAAGAATTATAACACGGATTTGGTTCATAATAATCCATCGGTGAAGAAAATTGAGGACACGGATCTGGCTCATAATAATTCATTGGTTGACAATAAGAGGTATCGTGAGGACCCCCACAGTTGTTGCAAAACGGGTAAGGAGAAAGACTGGGTGCGTCTTGTGGATAGCTATTATCATTTTAATAATTGTACCCCGGTTCTTGCCCGTGACCATACGGTTATCGAACCGGGCACGAAACATGCCAATGAGAATCGCTTCCACAATAGATGCACGGGGGAACAGAAGGTGGATTCAAGATGGACGAATTAACCGAGTTACACAAGGGACAAAATCCTAGTTGTGTGTTGTCGATATCGTTTCCGCACCGTTCACATGTACACCATTGACAAGAGTCGTTCCCGTATAATCGTCTCCCACACCCGACGCAATGGACATAAAAATCCATAAAGAAAAATAGATAAGCAAGAAGAATATTTTTGGAGCAAAACTTTGAAAAAGAAATGATTTTTATGATTTTTCAAATGTTTTTATGATTTTTCAAAAATTTTGATACAAAAAATAAAGTTCACGAGTGAACGGTTCCCAAAATCCAACGCGTCTCTCACAAAAAACCGTTAATCTTCACGAAAAGAGCCGGCAGCGGCGCCATTTTAATACACGAGATTTTGCTAGTTGAAAAAGTTCGTTTTCTCGGTGTCTTAACGAATTGATTTCCGGTTGAATGTGTGACTCAATTGTTTTGGTTAAGAAAAAGGAAGGTTGATTATCTATAACAAATTAAAAAGTAAATGCGAAAAATATTTAAAAACAAACTAAAGACAAGTACAAATAATAAAAGTAAAACAAGGTGAATATTAAAAACTAAAAGTTAAAACGATATTAAAACGAATATTAAAACAAATAATAAAACGTAATTTAAAGCGAAACAATTAATAAAAATAAATCTAAAAGAAGAAATTAACTATCGACTCGAAAATAAAGTTTACTAAATGAAAAAGGAGAGAATAAAACTAAAATGGTACTTTAAAGCTAAACGAGGCAAAACCTAAAGCGGGTACTAAATAAAAGATAAAACTTAAACTTTACGAAAAAATATTAATACTAAAAATCGACGAAAAATTCAACTAAAAATAAGTAACTTTCAAAAATAAAATCGGAACAATTTTCAGACAAAAACTAAAAAATTACGGAACAATACTATTAAATAAACAAGCAGGCAGGCTAGCTGCTGGAAGCAGCCAGCCTAGCTGCTCATTTTGGCGCCATGCATCGTACTTTCCATCACAGCCAAGGTGTTATTTCCATCGTAGTAAAAAATTGTTACCCATCGCAATGTGCATGTTGTATGTATTAATGTTGGATCGTAACATGGATCGTACCCACGGATCGCACCCACGATCGTACCCACGATCGCAACAAGTGATCGTGGTGAGGATTATGGAGTATGATCGTGGTGACGATCGTACTACAGATCGCAGTAATGGATCGCAAGTAGAAACCCTCGGGGTTTATGCGATCACACTTACTGGATCGTACTGATAAAACCCTTAAGCATTACAATGGCATACAATAAGCAAATAAGCAAATACCAAATAAGCACTTATCTAAAAACTTAACCAAATCAAATTTAAGAAAAAGCTAATAGACCAAAATTTAAAAATTTTTAAGAATTCTAAATAATGAAAATATTTAAAAACAACTTTTTATAAAAATTAACTAAAAAGCACTTGATCAAAAATAAGAAAATTAACACAATAAGTACTAAAACACTTTAAGCTATAAAAATCAAACATTAAAAGATCAATAAGCATAAATTTGAAAACTTTTAAAATACGAAATAAGCAAACTTTAAAAAGACTAAACTTTTAAAGAAAACTAAAAAGTAAATAAGCTAAATACAAAATAAGCCAATAAGATTGTCAAACTTATAGCTTATTTCGTATGAAAGCTTAGATAAAAATAAAAAGGTGAACTTTTTAATCAAATAAGCAGAGAGATTAAGCAATATCTTGCTTGATCCGAAATTGAGATAAACCAAAAACAAGAAAAGTAGGATGAGAAAGATAAAGAAAAGCTTAACTAAAAGTGAAGATTCAACAACAAAATTAAAACACTTACTTGAATTAAAGGAATTAAGGTGCAAGACAATTAATTAAAATGACATGAAAAATAAAGTTGCAAGAAATGAAAATGGTGGAAAGCTATTTGTCAAGTAGCCAACACTACAAAATGAAAATGAAATGGATATATATAGGGAGATTAAGGAGGAGCTTAGGAAGCTTCCTCCCTCTTTCTTCTTTTCCTTAATTACGTCCTTAGGTCCTTGCTTTCTTTAATCTTCTTAAATCTTGGACTTTAATAACTTTGGCTCGGGATTTCTTTGAACTCGTCTTGTAATTATTCTATAAATTAGACTTGAGTTCTTCGGATTTTGGTAAACTTCCGTCTTTTGACTTTTTCTTCGATAAATCTTCAGAATTGGTCTTGGACTTCCGTTCTTTTTGCACTCTTGATCTTTCGACTTCGTCTTTCGTCTTTTTCTTCGATAAAAGCCCGTGAATGCCCGTGTTTTCTCCACTTTTCACCTTTTCGTCCTAAATCACAACAAAAACACAAACCACGCATAATTCCGACATAAATGACATAAAATACACGTTTTGGCTCAGTTATTATTGTAATTAAGTGGTAAAAAGATGGGTGTTTTCACACCTATCATCCATCAAGGTTAGGGTGAATCACACGAGCTTTTTCACGAGACGTAGTGGCTTTCACATGTTCCTTCGGATCAGTCACGGTGTTGCTTGGTAAAGAACCTTATTTCGAACTCGACTGTTTGTTCATTATAGCCGCAAACATACTCTCGATCTTAATTTGACTTTGTTCACTTTTATTGTATTGACCTTTCAAATTATTAGAAAACTCATTTTTCAAAGTACCAATTTGACCCTCTAATCTTCTCATATTAGCCTCATTTGATTCCATATGTTTTTGAAAATCATTTGAAAAACCGATTTGATTAGAATTAAAGTTCCCTTGGTTTTGATTATCTCTTTTAAAATTGTTTTGATTTTGATTCCCGCTTGAAAAATTACCTTGATTGTTGTTGTTTTGAAAATTTGAATTTTGTCCTTGATTAAAATTCCGGTTTTGATTGTTGTAGTTAAAACCTCGATTTTAAAAATTCAAATTTTGACCTTGGTAATTGTTTCCTACTTGATTATAATTTCCTTGATTTTCTTGAAAAGTTTATGATTTTGATTATAATTTCCTTGATTAAAACCTTGTGATGGACCAGTGTTGTTTTGATTAAAATTGTAATTTCCATTAACCGCATTAACGCTCGACGTTTGGCCATCCTTAGTTGCACACTTGTAATAATTATGAGGTCCACCATAAAACGTACACGAAACCTCAACCGCTTTTACTGTAGCGGGAGCGTCTTTCTTTCTCATTTCACTCAAAAGCGACGTAAACACATTGGGCAATTTATCGACTTTTGCGTCAACCCTCGCAATGTCGCGATTAGCATGACTAACATTGGTGACATTGGAAACACTCGGTGTGTTACGGAGTTGAAAAACCTTAGACCTATTTTCGATAAGCGACAAAGCTTCCCTAGGAGTTTTACACAAAAATTTACCGCCCGCGGCGGAATTAATCGAATCTTGCTCACTAAGATTAAGACAGTTGTAAAACGTATCGATTTGGTGTAACTCGGAAAAACCGTAGTGAGGACATTTCCTAAGAAATTCCTTAAAACGATCTCACGCATCTCTAAACGACTCATTTAATTTTTACTCAAACCTCGTGATCTCGTTTTTGAAATACGTGGTCTTAGACGGCGGGAAACAATTATTAATGAATTTGGAAACGAGATTGTCCCACGTCATTATGGAATTTTCTGGTTCTTTCTCATACCAATCCTTGGCGGAGCCATTGAGCGAGTAAGGAAAAAGCATAAGCTTAATGACATCAGTGTCAACGTTCTTAAACGTATTCATGGCTAAAAGACGATTAAAATTCTGAATGTGATCGTGAAGATTATCCGTCTCGTATGACAACCCATAAATATCACATCTATGCTATGTGCTATGATTATATGAATATGAAATTTGGCTAGAAATTTTTGCTTTTTATACCTTAATTGGTAAGATGAATTGTTTCTCACAACCTGAACTGCCAGTTCAACATATTCCTATATGTTGGAAATACAATGTATATATATCAAGTCTAAGATCTAAAAGTGATTTAATAAGTACATTATGAATAAGAACATCTCAAATATAACTGTGATGCCCTAAATTCTCTTAGAAACCCTAGAATCCCTATAAATGTGCTGTAAACTTAAGAATTGTAAACTATAAAAGAAAAGTATTTATGAATAAGTCATTATGGATTATAATCAAGTTATAAACTACATTTTGAAGACATAATAATACCTAATAATGGTAAGAACAAACTATACAAAGCTAAGTACAAGTAAATGCACATAATAATCTAGATCACCACCTAGAAACCTTTGGTAAACAATGTTTCAAGCAATATAACTACTTAATATCTATGTACATGTAAAACCCGCATGCTTTTACAATGAACAGTACACTAATAATCACGAACATGAAATCATGAACGTAAAAATCACGAACATGTAATTACGTAATTAATTAATATTATATGATTAATATCATTACGTACAAGTATTTATTTATAAACGGACATTTAACAACGAACTAACACGAATATATTAACGAGGGAACACGTAAATTAATGAAACGTAAACAAGGCCCGGTAAGCCCTTTTGGCCCTATGTAGCCGCGGACAAGAGAAGGAAAAGGGCCCAGCGCATTTGATTTTGACTAAATTGGGGAAAAGGAGAAACACAGGAAAAATATAACACATTTATTTTTTAGAAACAACAAAAACCCTAGCCACCATGTTTCTTTGGCCGCCAGATTTTAAGAAGAAAACAAGAAAAGGGAATTGGTTGATCTTGATTCGGGTTTAGCTATGTTCGTGTTCATAATTACTATGCGTCACGGTATCTCCTAAACTAAATCTTTTAATTTCTTTTCTTTTGATTTAGCAGTGGCAGCAGCAGGGGCTGCGTGTTGCTCAGGCAGTGGGAACCGAGAGTCCTTGAATCTCGATGGGTACTTTTAACGCAGCAGGAGGAACTGGCAACAACAACACAGGGGGGTGTTTGGCTGTTGGTTTTGGTCAGGGTGTTTGGGTGGCAGTTTTAGGATTTTAAAAAGGGATGTTTGGCGTATCATTTTTTAAGTCATTTTAATTAATTTAATTAGGGTATCTATTTAATCATGCAATATTAATTTTATTTAGTCTAATTAACATTTATTTAATCCCGTCAAATAAGTTATGTTATTTAAACATTAGTTATACAGGAATCATTAAATTAATTCGGTCCGGTTCATGGGGTTCCGGGTCCGGTTCACGTCATGTTTAAAATTATAATACACGGGTTCGGTTCATGATTATTTTTACAAGTTTAATTAATTTTACTAGTATATAATGTTACAAGTTAATTAAATTAATTTGGCATGGTATATAATTAATTTAATTAAAACATGGACTTAGGTTAATTTTGATTATAAATAATACATGTTTTTAACCTAAGTATTTAATTATTTATTTTACACTATAGTATTAATTAATTATAAAACATGACATATAATTAATTAATAATCATGAATTAGGTAATATTAATATAGATATTAATACATTTTTAACCTAAGTATTTTATACACTTTAATTTAAGTAAATCATGCTTATATTTAATTAAATCTTATAACCTATAGTTTATCTAATTAACATGTTATAATTAATAGACTGTATTATTAATCACATGACTTAGTATATTTAATCAGTAAAACTAAGCTTATATTATTAGCTTATTAATTCAGTTTACTAATATGGAAACTTTATATTTCAGGAAACTTAATATTTTCGGAAACTTTCTATTTTTAGAAACTTATCTATTTTAAGAAGTTAATCTATTTTTGGAAACTTTCTATTTTTGGAAACTTTCTATTTTAAGAAACCTGCTATTTTTAGGAAGTTACTTATTATTACACAACAAGTATAATAATACAAGAAATACAAGTAATACTTAATCCGAAGATATATAATACATGATAAACACAACATAACATTAAAATCAGTAAAACAAGGTATGGACATATAAATCAAGCTAAGACACGATATAAAATCAGTTACGTAATCAGTAATCAGAATACTTATACGCGTATACTATTTAAGTAGCATAAGTGAGATCGAAGTAGGACTTCCTTCCGTTCGTCTTCTTCGTTCACTGGACATAAGGTACGGATTTCCCGTCCTTCAGTAAGGACAATCTCTTCCTTCATTAGGATTTCCCGTATGCAGCCAACTGTTTTCCCAGTAGTTACTGATTAAATGCTTATGTTTTATTAGTTACATTAGTCATATACATGCATGACCAATTTCACCTAGTTATGGAGGTACCATAACCATAACACTAGAGGCACTAGTGTTATGACTTCACCACGGCGGAGTGATAGCTCGTGGTGTCCCTTTTCAGTTATTTGGCCATTATATTATTATATTATCATGTGGGGCGTATGGGTGCATCCTAGTTACATGTTTCAGTCAGGATTTCATGGTGAATGTGGTGTGTGCCTTGCATCCTTCACAAGGAGTTGACCCCTCCTACCCATTTACCAGTTAATTAGAGGCATCCCCTCTAATTTGGATGATGATGTCACCCCTCCAAGTATTCATGCACGTTGTTGACCTCATGAACTATATTGGCTTTTGGTACATTAACTAATACAGATTTTCATAAGTAACATAAGCTATGTTTTCAGAACTAAAACCAGTTAACATGACAGACAACTAGGTTTT
This sequence comes from Glebionis coronaria, assembly GCA_025667525.1. Taxonomy (NCBI): domain Eukaryota; kingdom Viridiplantae; phylum Streptophyta; class Magnoliopsida; order Asterales; family Asteraceae; genus Glebionis; species Glebionis coronaria. The sequence goes on from CM046876.1 coordinate 356,615,776, forward strand.
TTCAGGACTTATACATTTCCGCTGCTATTAGTCTTATTAATGTTTCAGCTATTCATACTATGTCGTATATCCGTGCACTGAGCGTTATGCTCAGCCGTTACTTTCCTTTCCATGTCCCAAAATGGCAGGTACCCAAGGACGGACTCGAGCATTTGGAGGAAGTGCGGAGGATGGAAGCTGCCATAGACTTCTTCTCCTTTTTTCCATATACTTATGCTTGTCTAGTCTTTCCTAGTTCATTTACTTTATTTATGTTTTGGGCTTATGTTTAGGAACTGATGTTTGATTCCGGTTTTCCTTATGGTCATGTATGTTTTCCTACATATTACCTTGCATGCTTTGATGACACACCATAATTACGCGTAACGGTCCACTTATCAAAGTGGGGTGTTACAGTTATGGTATCAGATCCAAGGCTTCGACCTGTAGGCTCTAAAACTTGACCTGTGACTAGTGGGTAGTCATCAGGAGCTTCCTAAGCCAACGCTTGTTATTCCATGTATTTATGTTTTCAACACCTTGTTGTTTTAACCATGATGTTTTCATCAGCATCACTTTTACTAATATGGACTGAACAACCGTCATCCATACTTAGCTATGTGTCATGGTTTCATGCACGATGTTCCTTGTGAACTATGATTAATATGATCTGAACCCCAGTAGTTCATAATTGGTCACATAAAACATTTTTGTGTTAAGTTTTGATAGATGAGTTTCATTTACTTATTTCATGTATCATTGTTGCCGGTTTATCACTAAGTAACGGTGGGTACAGGACTGGCCCTATTTAGCTGCATGTGTTTTTATCAAAACTTTTAACTTTGGGACCGACCCATAGGCGTCCCCTAACCATGTCTTTTGTTTTGGGTAAAGTGACCATAGGCGTTTACCCTCGCGCATATAAAGCTTTTTAGCCGTTTAACCATAGGCGTTTACCCTCGCGCATATAAAGCTTTTTAGCGTTTCTCTATGCAACCAGAATGAGGTATATACTAACATTGCCAGGTTATCATAATGGTCTTTCTAGCCGTTTAACCAATTATTTTCCTTTAAAATCATGTCAGATGATCCACCCCATACCGATCATTTCATGTGCATTCCATGTGTACTCCATGTACCGTATCCCATGTGCGTATTCCACTTGCTGATACTCTACAAATTGCTGATTCCGCTCATAGCTTGGGGATGTTACTAAGGGTTGATGTTGTGGATTTTAGAGACGCTACGAGATGTTGATGTTGTTCACAACGTGGAGATCTTACAATACGATGACAAAAGCATTAGATCAAAGCGATCGGACGAGAAGATGCTTCACCACCAGACGATTTCCATCAATCATTATCCCTAATTCTTAGTTACATGTCACACGTCATTCAGTTGTCGTTTCAGTCATATGAGTGAGAATCAATACCAGCCGGCCACTCAGCTGAATAGCTACATGAATCATAGTCATGAGAATGACCGTTATGGAACTGACAGACAAGACGATAGTAACCATTACTGTGACAACAACTATCCTAGCAATCGCAACAGAAGTTCCGGCCCCTGACGTGATCATAATTACAAAGGATCAATAGTCTAACCGATCCGCTAATTCTGGCATAATAACCTAATATTTGTAGTTCTATTTATTTCGCATCTCGAGACACATGTCAAGACATCAGTCAAGACACATGTATCATGTATACTTTCCGAAGACACATGTCAAGACACCAGTCAAGACACATGTCATGCTTATATTTCCAAGACACGAGTCAAGACACATAACCCACGTCAAAGTCTGGAACATCCCTAAGAAATTCAGGGTACCTCCAAAGGGTATATCCATTTTGTTGTGCCATGTATTAACCAGGCCACAAGAATTTCAGTACCATCACCGACGTATCAGTGAGATCTGTCACGTTTTCTCGATGACACTTTCATTTCTTAAACCCATATTTCATATATATTCATGACCATAAAGGACGCCATTCGTATTCCCCATGTATACGAAGGGTTTCCTTCAGCCTAATGATTAGATCCAAGCTGCTAATGTATTACCTCGGACATACACGAGTTGAATTTAATCCTAATTATGGACTACGAACAGCACACCCTGCTACGATTCATGATTTGGTACAGTAATGTTCAGGCTCCTGAATACATTTAGCATGGTTTTCTATCAGGAAAATCTGTACAAATTATCTATGCTTTACAAGCATGTGCGTTGTTAGCTATGACTGCTAAAATTTTCTAGCTGTCAGTTAAGACACGACCACTGAATTCCTTTTACGCATAACCAGGGGATTATTCCAAAATCTTCCCATATATTCCAGAAGAACCTTCAAAGAGAAGAACGATAACATAAGATTATGTTTCGATTACCGTCGATTTAAACAAATCACCACACATAACCGTTATTCTCCTCCACGTATTGACAACATGTCCAATCGACTTTAAGGTGTTAAACACTTTCCGAGATCGGATTCATGATCATGCATCCTATAGTGACGAGTGAAAGAGCAGGACATTTCCATGACTGCTATTCGTGCACGACTCGGTCATTATAGATTCATGATTTTGTATTAGTCTCATAAATGCCCCAACAGCATTATGGACTTAATAAATTAAGTTTCCATGAACTCGTAAACAAATTCATCAATGTTTTCATCAAGGATAACCTGATTTTCTCTAAGTTTAGAGAAGAGCAGGAAGACCATTTTTCACTATGTTGCAAATTCTACGACAAGAGAAATTTCACCCTGAAGTTTTCCAAAATAAATTATGGTTGATTACAGTGACACATTGAATTGCATGGATTCTCACGGTTAATCTTACCATGACTAAGCTTATGCGTAAAGGTGAGAACCCTACACTACGTTAGGTGTTTCAAGGAAATCCTACGCTAAGAAAAGTTTAATTTAGGAAACTCATACTTCTACAAACTTCTACGTATCCAGTTTCTATGAAGCAAGATACATTTATGTTCATATCTAAGTACCTGACATACCAACAGGCTAAGATAGAACACCAATAGACTGGGATGTTTTTCCATCATCAGAAATTGTGAACAAAAATAGGACAAGATCTCCACGGATTTTGGGTGACCAGATTAACGCAAACTCAAAAGAAGCATGATGATAACTGGGTTATTGCCGACAGTTCGATCAAGTCTGCAGAATCCTTACATCCGCAAGGATTTCAGAACCAACAGATTGATCGGACATGTTCCAGCCAAGGCTTAACATATCACTTGGTAATCTCTCAGCTATCGTGCAAGACAAAGGTTCACATTTGTGCTCCTTATTTACGTCCACGTCCTTGTTCTAATTTTACGACTTGCTTTCGCACTTACGCTCATGACACTATTTACGTTCATGATCGTATCCTGGCTTACGATGTTAAGTCCATTTTTCATTCTGGGATGTTTTGCAAGAACTTGAGAGACCAGACTCAAGTTTAGTATAACTCTCTATCCTCAGATAGACGTTTCACGTCACATTCCAAGTCTCTCCTTATAGCATTTGGCCTTACCGCCGTCGTATTCCAAGTTCACGATATGTTTCACATGTCATGTTCATTCCACGTTCCTCATATCACGTTCACGATATGTTATACGTATCATTGATCACGATATGTTTGCTCATACTACACTCACCATATCTCCACGTATCACGTTCAAAATTGTTCAGGTATCACGTTCACAATTTTTCACGTACTACGTTTCAGTATGTCTCGCATATCATTGCTAAGACAGTACCATTATCAGTTAGTTTGGGTTATTTCGCATTATAACATTTCAGTTACCCTTACACGTTAATTCGTATTCCCTCAATCAAATTCAGGGGATCTATCTTACGTTGATAACCATGAACTCTTCGTGTTTTCAAGTCAAGGTCAGGAGGACCAAGATTTATCATTTGTGTCAAGATCTTGTAGAGGAACCGCTCCGAGAGGGAAGCCACTTGGAAACGGACAAGTCCATCCGGATTTTATCCTCTAATCCATCCATAATTCAATAAGATTCTTCAGTCACGTCACGTTCCATGTCCTTTTTTTAGCCATGTCACGTTACACGTTCCTTCTAGCATGTCACCTTCATGTCCTTTTATCTTGCATATCTTTCCCGTTTTGATTCGGTTAGGTTTCTCTTTCAGTTTACTTTATCTATAATTCGGGGACGAATTATCCTTTTTAGTGGGGAAGAGTTGTAAAACTCGCATGCTTTTACCATGATCAGTACACTAATAATCGTACGTACAAGATTTAGACTTTCCTTTTTTATACATTGAACACGTGTCACGATTATTAATTACAGAAGTTATGTGTGTGTTATTACACGATAAGTATTAAGTACGTGATAGTACACGATAATTATTAACAATAATAAATATAATCATGATCATGAAATCATGAACGTAAAAATCACGAACACGTAATTACGTACTTAATTAATATTATATGATTAATATCGTTACGTACAAGTATTTATTTATAACACGAACATTTAACAACGAACTAACACGAATATATTAACGAGGGAACACGTAAATTAATGAAACGTAAACAAGGCCCGGTAAGCCCTTGTGGGCCTTATGTAGCCGTGGACAAGAGAAGGAAAAGGGCCCAAACCATTTGATTTTGACTAAATTAGGGAAAAGGAGAAACACAGGAAAAACATAACACATTTATTTTTTACAAACAACAAAAACCCTAGCCACCATGTTTCTTTGGCCGCCGGATTTTAAGAAGAAAACAAGAAAAAGGAATTGGTTGATCTTGAGTCGGGTTTAGCTATGTTCGTGTTCATAATTACTACGCGTCACGGTATCTCCTAAACTAAATCTTTTAATTTCTTTTCTTTTGATTTGATAAATTAAATGAGATCCAAGAACACATATGAATTAAGCATTTAAAAAAGCAAGTAATTACACGATGTGAATCGGGTTGGTTTGGTTTTGGACACGAAAACCGATACCACATAGGGTCTCGGTGGGATTTTCTTAATAGCCACTGGCTGTTTGGTGGTGTCAGCCGCAAGATAGCAGCCCACGGGGGGGGGGGGGGGGGGGGGGGGGGGAGGGGGCATTTGGTGTAGTAGTGGCAGCAGCAGGGGGCTGCGCTGTTGCTCAGGCAGTAGAAACCGAGAGTACTCTCGGTGGGTACTTTTGATGCAGCAGGGGGAACTGGCAACTACAAGTTGCTGCTGCGCAGCCAGCATCAACACAGGGGGGTGTTTGGTTGTTGGTTTTGGTCAGGGTGTTTGGGTGGTAGTTTTAGGATTTTAAAAAGGGATGTTTAGTGTATCATTTTTTAATTCATTTTAATTAATTTAATTAGGGTATTAAATTAATCATGCAATATTAACTTTATTTAGTCAAATTAATATTGATTCAATCTCGTCATATAGGTTATGTTATTTAAACCTTAGTTATACATGAATCATTAAATCAATTCAGCCCGGTTCATAGGGTTTCGGGTCCGGTTCACGTCATGTTTAACATTATAATACACGGGTTCTGATAGGTGTGTAAACACCCATCCTTTTTACCACTTAGTTACAATAATAACCGAGCCAAAACGTGTATTTTATGTCATTTATGTCGGAATTATGATTGGTTTGTGTTTTTGTTGTGATTTAGGACGAAAAGGTGAAAAGTGGAGAAAACACGGGCATTCACGGGCTTTTATCAACGAAAAAGACGAAAGACGAAGTCAAGATCAAGAGTCCAAAAAGAACGGAAGTCCACGACCAATTCTGAAGATTTATCGAAGAAAAAAGTCAAAAGACGGAAGTTTACTAAAAGCCGAAGAACTCAAGTCTTATTTATGAAGAAATTACAAGACGAGTTCAAAGAAATCCCGAGACAAAGTCATTAAAGTCCAAGTATTAAGAAGATTAACAAAGGATTAAGAAGATCAAGGACTAAAGCTTGCAATTAAGGAAAAGAAGAAAGAGGGGAGGAAGCTTCCTAAGCACTCCCTAATCCTCCCCTATAAATAGAACATTAGGATTAGCATTTCATTTTTGTTGGCTAATTTGACACATTAATTCTTCCACCTTTTAATTACTTGCAATTTAATTTCATGTCATTTACTTTATTTCACCTTTAATTACCTTGTCTTGCACCTTTAATTTTCAAGTAAGTTTTAATTTTGTGTTCTTTAATCTTTTATCTTTAAGTTTTTAATCATCTTGTTCATCTTTTTTTTTTGCTTATTCTTAATCTTTTTCTTAATCTTTGTTTTTGTTGATTTCAAGTTTTCAATCTAAACCTTTTTCATCTTCTTTTTATATAAAGTTTAAGTCTTTTTAATTTTCGTGTCTTGTTTTTAAAGTTTTCATACGTTTTGTTATTGATTTGGGATTTTTAGATAGCTTATTGATGTTTTATTTTGCTTATTGTGCTTAAAAAGCTAAGATTTTTGAGCTTATTTTCGTACTTTTACGTTTTCCTAGTTTTTAGGAAAAGCTGATTCGATTTTGCAATACTTGTGTATTGCGAATTTGAATCCTGATTCGATTTAGGAACTTTTTCATTAATTGCGAAATCTTCATCATTTCGCAATTATTGCGAAATATGACCATATTGCGAAATTGTGCAAAATTGTGCATTGCGGAATTGCTGGATTTGTGGTACTGCGAATTCGAATCTTTTTCACATTGCGGAATTCTTCATTTTCCATTATTGCGGATTTGATTGATTTCCAACAATTGCGAAATTATTCCAATTTGCATATTGCGAAATCTTCATTTCTTCATTGCGGAATTATGCACTTTTGTGCATTGCGGATTTGTGTGATTTTGCAATTGCGAAATTAATTCAGTTTTTATTTAATTGCGAATTTTATTGTTTTTATTTAATTTTAATTTTCAAATTTAATTTTCCCGCCATTTTTAATTAGCTTTATTCTAATCGTTTCTTCTTTTTTTAATTAGATTTATTTTTGCTTGTTTGTCTTATTTTATTTTAAAAGTGTTTTATTTAAAGTTTTTAAATTTACGTTTTGTCAAATTTTTATTTTTACGTCATTTACTTTTCGTCAAGTTTTAATTTCTCGTCATTTAATTAACTTACTTTTAAAGTCTTAATATTTTGCCATTTACTTTTTAATTAGTTTTAGTTTTAATTACCCGTCATTTACTTTAACGTCATTTATTTTAATTGTTTTGCACATTTTAATTACTACAACGACACAACCTTTTGTTTCACCAAAGAACGACTGAGTCACATAGTTAAACCAGATCAATTCGATTAGACCACAACAACGAACTTATAATTTTTATACGGACAAAAAGCCTTGTATTAAATGGCGCCGCTGTCGGCTCTTTTCGTAAAGATTAACGGTTTTCTGTGAGAGACGCGTTGCTTTTTGGGATCTGTTCATTCGTGAGCGTTACTTTTCTTGCTTAAAAAAATTCAAAAAACCATAAAAATTAAAAAATTGTTAAAATCCATAAAAATTAAAAATTTCAAAAATCCAAAAAGATTTTATTTTTATTGTGTATATATATTCTCTTTGTGTTTGGTATTGTTTTCTTTTGCCTTTGTAGGTGTATGCGTACTAGATCTTCTAATTATCAAGAGCCCGAGACTCGAGAAGATTTAAGTATGACAGGTGTCAACAACAATAATCCACCGCACCTTAATAACAACAACAATGTTCTTCCACAACCCGATTTTCGGACAATGGAGGAGCTTTGTCAACCTACCATGTTTGGACGAGGAGGACCGATTGCGCCGATGCAAATCACGACTCCGGAGTTTTCGTTGAAGCACCACATGATTCAGCAAGTGCAAACAAATCCTTTTAGAGGAATGCCTGATGATGATGCCAACAAACACCTCGACAAGTTCATTACAATCACTCAAAGCATGAAGTGCACCGGTGCCACAATGGATGTTCTACGCCTACAACTCTTTCCACATACTTTATCACACCACGCCGAGAAATGGTTTGATCGTCTCCCGAAGAATTCAATTCATACTTGGGATGACATGACTCAATGCTTTTTGTCGCGCTACTTTCCACCATCCATGGTCACGAGCCTTCGCAATCAAATCAGCGGTTTCATGCAAGAACCCGATGAATCTCTCTTTGATGCTTGGGAAAGATATAATGTCTTGGTCGATCGATGTCCAAACCACAACATGCTTCCCGTCACATTCATTGATACTTTCTACAACGGTTTGACTTTTGGAGATCGTGATACGATTAATGCAGCCGCCGGTGGCACATTTATGAAAAGAAGACCCGAGGAGTGTAGAGAGCTTATTGAAAACATGAATACTCATCACAAAAACTGGGATTCCTCCGCTTCTTCAAGGAACAACACGAGAGTCAATGTTTCTTCTACTTCAGCAAACCCCGATATGACCGAATTCACCCGCATGATGACTGAAATGAACGAAAATATCTTGCTTCTCGCTACAAACCAACAACAAGTTAAAGCAGTAGCACATTCTTGTGAGACATGCGGCGGTCCACACTCATACACTGATTGTCCTTCTACTCAAGGAAATCTGGAAATCCGGAAAGCGTGTATGCGGCTTATGGTAATTATTCACCGGAAAATTACCAAGCTCGACCTCAAGGGGATAGAAATTTGCTGAGTTACCGATCAAACAACTACCTTTCACCCGGTTTTTCTCCTCAAAACCAAAACCCCATCAACAACTACAATAGAAGCAACCAAATCCTACCTAGAGCTTCTAATCCTTATCACCCACCCGCTCAACAAGCCCCACCCATCAATCAAGATGTTGAAGCCATAATGAGAACCCAAGGTGAGAAAATCAAGAATCTACAGAGCCAAATTATCAATTTTAAAGGGGATATCACCAAGCAAGGGAATGACATTAGATCCGAGCTTCGAGATAATATTTAATCCTCCTTCAGCAATCAAACGAATGATTTGAAGAATATGCTGGCTAGTTTCTTGCCCACTACTCAACCTTCTTCTTCGAGTTCTCTACCTTCAAACACCGTCACCAATCCGCGAGCGAATGTGAGTAGTATTACTACCCGTAGTGGAGTTACCATAGTAGGACCATCTATCCCACCCCCATCATCTACACCTCCTCTAGCACCATTTATCCCTACTACTCCCACACCTAGTATTAGTGCACCATTACCGTCTCCGCCTCGTCATGACGAAGTACCCAAGAAGAGCCCTTCAACATCTCACCCTTCAACATCTCAACCTTCACTTGCTACACCTCCACCACCTAACCCTAGCATTCCTTACCCTTCTCGACTCAACAAGGCCAAACTCCACACCAAGGATGACATTCAAGTGTCGAATTATTTGAAGAAGATCTCTCAAATGAATTTCAACATTAGCCTTGTTGAAGCACTTGTCCACATGCCGAAAGTTGTCAAAGCATTCAAGGAATTGCTTAACAAGAAGGAGAAGTTGATTGAGCTCGCCAACACACGCTTAAATGAGAACTATTCTGCAGTTATTCTTAGAGAACTTCCAGAAAAACTTGGAGATCCCGGTCGTTTTGTGTTGCCTTGCATCTTTAACAAACCCGAAGACTTTACTGCCCTAGCTGATCTCGGGGCCAGTATTAATTTGATGCCATTAAGTGTTTGGAAAACACTATCATTACCCGACCTTACTCCAACAAAGATGACTCTTGAACTTGCAAATCGCACTCTCGCTTACCCCGTTGGTATTGCCGAAGACGTGTTCATTAAAGTTGGCACATTTACTTTCCCGGTAGACTTTGTCGTTGTTGATTATGAAATGGACCCTCGTATTCCTTTAATACTTGGTCGGCCATTCTTGAGAACAGGACGAGCTCTAGTTGATGTTGCCGAAGGTGAGCTCATCTTAAGAGTCGGGGATGATGCCAAAGTTTTTAAAATGGGGAAGCTTACAAGCAAATCCTATGGACGAGAATCTGCGAATATGATTAATGTGCTCGATGATTTTGTCATCTACAACAATCCTCTATTCGAGTCTTGCATTGATAATCCACTTTTTCAAGATGATGTGGATGATTCTCTATCCAATTTGGAACCTTCACCCATATATGATTCTCCACCGATCTTTGATGCTTATGATGATTATTCTAGCTCAGATACGGATGATTTTGATGATTTTACTTCCGAGTATCCCGACATGCCCACATAATGAGGCCGATACTCTTTCGAGTGATTCTTCTCATGATGAAGATCCTCCGCTTACATCACTCGATCCTACTTTGGATGATTATTCATTTGAGGAAGACTTTTCTACATTTCTCAATACCTACTTCCCTCATGAGAGTGATGCCCCTCCTTTAGATTTTGATGATTATGGTCTTAATCCTACTTTGGATTTGAAGAAAATTCTTTCAAAGGAGAAGCAACCGGTCGACACCAACATCCGCAGCACATATGATTTGACACCTCTTTGTCCACCTTCTGAGGACGAGGTTGTGCATCTTCTTCGCGGATCTTCTTCACATTCTGCTGAGCCTGAGTGCTATTTTCCCTTAAAGGAAAAGGTGTTCGACCCCGGTGTCGATATTCTTCAGCCATCTCAGTATCCACCTAATGAAATAAAAGGAAAAATCTTTGGAACTTTTGAAGATATGCTTGCACCACTTCACCCTTGCTTCCACCGTGCTCCATCTTTGCTTAAGGGAACCTTGCCTACTCTTCTTTGGCTTGCCTTGTTCGCCTTAATCTTGTGCTATTTGATGGACGAAAACTATGTCTTTGATCCCGGTGGATATGTTTCATGCTTCTTCCTATGCTAATCAAGGTCGAGTCAGGCTCACGACTCGGTAAACAAAAATCAAGCGCTTCTTGGGAGGCAACCCATGCATCTATCTTTTAGCTTTCTTTATCCTAAGTTTAGGGGAGACCCGTTGGTGTTTGCTATTTCCTCTCTTCTTCTAATCAGGGATTCGAGCGCTCAATGATCCACTCTTGATGATTCTTGACGACCCGTGATTCTGTGTTCCCATTTTCCCGGTTCTATCCTAAACTCTTTTCGATTCACTATTTTATATTTCCAATATTAAAATAGGAATCTCTTTAGTTGTCTTTTCCTTAGCGAGATTTAAACAAAGTGCACAATGTCCTAAGTGTAGGGGAGTTTACTCCCACATGCTTAAACATTGAGGTCAATGTTTATATTAAGTGTAGGGGGGACTTCTATCGAAGTTAAGTGATCTTTTCCTTGTATTTGTCCTCATTTTAACCAGAAAATCATTTTTTCGACATTTTTCAAAATTTTTGATCTATTTTGGCCCATTAGTTTTTACCTTTGTATAGTTATTTTCTTTCCTTCCTAGAATAAACTTTAATAAAGTGGTTTTAATTTTCAAACGTTGTGAATCTTTTGACTCAACCCGAGTTTACTTATCTAAGTTTACTCTAGCTAGTATCCTTAACGTGTTTAAGTCAAGTTTTGCTAGGCTTTTATATAGGGAACTATAAAACGCGAAAGTCTTAACTCTCACGGGTTAAGAACAAGAACTTTTCGCAAGTTCCTATAATTGATCCTATAGAGTCGTTTATCAAGGGAACTTTAAAATGCGATTTCTAAACTTGAAAAAGTCTAAGAGTTTGCAAGATCCTATAGGCGACTCGAAAACCCAAAACTTTGATTTAATAGGCTAAGCATCCACTAGTCTCATTCCTTGAGATTTTAAACTGTGGAGAACGAGAGATGATAGAGTCAATTATAAGTTTGGTATTCTTTCGTGAATTTATGTGAGTTAATTTTGAGCCTATTCTCCCATCGCTTGCTAATAAATTTATCTGCAATAAATAAGGTTGTACGATTTGAAAAGTTACTTAACTTCTAGCCCAAGATCGTTTAAAAGATGCTCGGTATGGATTAGAGTTCATAGCCAAGGCATAACTTATTGAAGCGGGATGCGAAGATTGGCGAGTCCGAAAAGGCCTTAACAAGGCATGAGGGCTATATTTGTTGCTAAAGATCCCAAGTGATGTGAAGAATCATTTATCAAAGATCAATATGAAGGATCGAGACACACGATGAAAAGCAAGTACTCCCCAAAATATCATGGAGAAGTCTATCCAAAAAGGACCTAACAAGGTATGAGGATAAATAGATCCAAGTCCAAAAAGGAGGCAAATCGTTGTATATCAAAGTCCAAAATAAAGATTGGAGAAAAATGAAGAAGTCGTGGTCCAAATATGAAGAATCTCTCAAAAACTTCAAGTGAAAAAATTCCTATTATGAAGAGAAGGCCATTATTTCAGGAACGTCTCTCAAGATTTGAAGTATGAAGTCGCTGCCAAATATCGGTCCGAGAAAGGTCTCAAATCGCAAAGCGAGTTATACCAAGATATGAACATTATGAGGTCCCGAGAAGCAGTTTTAAAAGATTTTGTCCTTTAGCTAACTATTGATTAAATCGTTCACTTTATTTTCGGCCTAAATAACTATCGAAATAAGTCAAAAATGCATCCTCGTGATCATTCAAGAAAACAATAAAATATAAGAGATACACCTAGGAATAAGGGAGTCTAAGTGAGTAATTGGCCCACATGAGTTCGTGTTAGTTTGCTAACTTATAATAACAATGATCTCGTTTTTAAGCTTGGTTTGGAGAAAGTGAAAACTGGAGGATGATGATTATTCATGACATTTCCGAAACCCAAGGTATGATTTTGATTTCTTTACTTTGAATGTTTATAGTTTTCTATCTCTTTAATAAAGTCCAAGGTGGATTGATTTTGATGAAAAATGTAAACGTGCTTTGTAACTAATGCATTGCATGAGGACATTGCAATGGTCAAGTGTAGGGGATTTGATAGGTGTGTAAACACCCATCCTTTTTACCACTTAATTAGAATAATAACCGAGCCAAAACATGTATTTTATGTCATTTATGTCGGAATTATGCGTGGTTTTTGTTTTTGTTGTGATTTAGGACGAAAAGGTGAAAAGTGGAGAAAACACGGGCATTCACGGGCTTTTATCGAAGAAAAAGACAAAAGACGAAGTCAAGAAGTCAAGAGTGCAAAAAGAACGGAAGTCCACGACCAATTCTGAAGATTTATCGAAGAAAAAAGTCAAAAGACGGAAGTTTACTAAAAGCCGAAGAACTCAAGTCTTATTTATGAAGAAATTACAAGACGAGTTCAAAGAAATCCCGAGACAAAGTCATTAAAGTCCAAGTATTAAGAAGATTAACAAAGGATTCAGAAGATCAAGGACTAAAGCTTGCAATTAAGGAAAAGAAGAAAGAGGGGAGGAAGCTTCCTAAGCACTCCCTAATCCTCCCCTATAAATAGAACATTAGGATTAACATTTCATTTTTGTTGGCTAATTTGACACATTAGTTCTTCCACCTTTTAATTACTTGCAATTTAATTTCATGTCATTTACTTTATTGCACCTTTAATTACCTTGTCTTGCACCTTTAATTTTCAAGTAAGTTTTAATTTTGTGTTCTTTAATCTTTTATCTTTAAGTTTTTAATCATCTTGTTCATCTTTTCTTTTTTCTTATTCTTAATCTTTTTCTTAATCTTTGTTTGTGTTGATTTCAAGTTTTCAATCTAAACCTTTTTCATCTTCTTTTTATATAAAGTTTAAGTATTTTTAATTTTCGTGTCTTGTTTTTAAACTTTTCATACGTTTTGTTATTGATTTGGGATTTTTAGATAGCTTATTGAAGTTTTATTTTGCTTATTGTTCTTAAAAAGTCAAGATTTTCGAGCTTATTTTCGTACTTTTACGTTTTTCTAGTTTTTAGGAAAAGCTGATTCGATTTTGCAATACTTGTGTATTGCGAATTTGAACCCTGATTCGATTTAGGAACTTTTTCATTAATTGCGAAATCTTCATCATTTCGCAATTATTGCGAAATTTGACAATATTGCGGAATTGTACAAAATTGTGCATTGTGGAATTGCTGGATTTGTGGTATTGCGAATTCGAATCTTTTTCACATTGCGGAATTCTTCATTTTCCATTATTGCGGATTTGATTGATTTCCAACAATTGCGAAATTATTCCAATCTGCATATTGCGAAATCTTCATTTCTTCATTGCGGAATTATGCACTTTGGTGCATTGCGGATTTGTGTGATTTTGCAATTGCGAAATTAATTCAGTTTTTATTTAATTGCGAATTTTATTGTTTTTATTTAATTTTAATTTTCAAATTTAATTTTCCCGCCATTTTTAATTAGCTTTTTTCTAATCGTTTCTTCTTATTTTTACTTAGATTTATTTTTACTTGTTTGTCTTATTTTATTTTCAAAGTGTTTTATTTAAAGTTTTTAAATTTAGGTTTTGTAAAATTTTTATTTTTACGTCATTTACTTTTCGTCAAGTTTTAATTTCTCGTCATTTAATTAACTTACTTTTAAAGTCTTAATATTTTTCCATTTACTTTTTAATTAGTTTTAATTTTAATTACCCGTCATTTACTTTAACGTCATTTATTTTTAATTGTTTTGCACATTTTAATTACTACAACGACACAACCTTTTGTTTCACCAAAGAACGACTGAGTCACATAATTTAACCAGATCAATTCGATTAGACCAACACAACGAACTTAATTTTAATACGGGCAAAATCCAGTTATTAGGTTTGGTTCATGATTATTTTTACAAGTTTAATTAATTTTACTAGTATATAATTTTACAAGTGAATTAAATTAATTTGGCATCGTATATAATTAATTTAATTAAAACATGGACTTAGGTTAATTATTATTATAAATAATACATGTTTTTAACCTAAATATTTAATTATTTATTTTACACTATAGTATTAATTAATTATGAAACATGACAATATAATTAATTAATAATCATGTCATAGGTTATATTAATATAGATATTAACACATGTTTAACCTAAGTATTTTATACACTTTAATTTATTTAAATCATGCTTATATTTAATTAAATCTTATAACCTATAGTTTATCTAATTAACATCTTATAATTAATAAACTATATTATTAATCACATGACTTAATATATTTAATCAGTAAAATTAAGCTTATATTATTAGCTTATTAATTCCGTTTATTTCTAAATATGGAAACTTCCTATTTCAGGAAACTTACTATTTTCGGAAACTTTCTATTCTTAGAAACCTATCTATTTTAAGAAGTTAATCTATTTTTGGAAACTTTCTATTTTTGGAAACTTTCTATTTTAGGAAACCTGCTATTTTTAGGAAGTTACTTATTATTACATAACAAGTATAATAATACAAGAAATACAAGTAATACTTAATCAGAACATAGAGAATACATGATAAACACAACATAACATTAAAATCAGTAAAACAAGGCATGAACATTTAAATCAAGCTAAGACACGATATAAAATCAATTACATAATCAGTAATCAGAATACTTATACACGTATACTATTTGTGTAGCATAAGTGAGATCAAAGTAGGACTTCCTGCCGTTCGTCTTCTTCGTTCACTGGACATAAGGTACAGATTTCCCATCCTTCAGTAAGGAAAATCTCTTCCTTCATTAAGATTTCCCGTATGCAGCCAACTGTTTTTCCCAGTAGTTACAGACTAAATGCTTATGTTTTATTAGTTACCTTAGCCATATACATGCATAACCACTTTCACCTAGTTTATGGAGGTACCATAACCATAACACTAGAGGCACTAGTGTTATGACTTCACCACGGCAGAGTGATAGCTCGTGGCGTCCCTTTTCAGTTATTTGGCCATTATATTATTATATTATCATGTGGGGCATATGGGTGCATCCTAGTTACATGTTTCAGTCAGGATTTCATGGTGAATGTGGTGTGTGCCTTGCATCCTTCACAAGGAGTTGATCCCTCCTACCCACTTACCAGTTAATTAGAGGCATCCCCTCTAATTTGCATGACGAGGTCACCCCTCCAAGTATTCATGCACGTTGTTGACCACATGACCTATATTGGCTTTTGGTACATTAACTAATACAGATTTTCATATGTAACATAAGCTATGTTTTCAGAACTAAAACCAGTTAACATGACAGACAACTAGGTTTTTCCAGGACTTATACATTTCCGCTGCTATTAGTCTTATTTATGTTTCTGTTGATCCCAAACTTAGATCGATTAAGCTTTGTGTATACGAGATTAGATCAAGTACTACACGTAGAGAAACCTTTGCTTATAAGTAAAGTAACAAAGTGTTATGCGGAATTAACACTTGATCTAAAACACAAAGATGTTAAACAAACTTTCACTTGTATTAGAATAATCTTGTTGATTACAATGAAAGGTTTAACTTGCGAATACTTATGAAAACTGATATATGACTTTAACCTAAAAGACCTTCTTTTATAGAACAAGAAGTCTTGTACAATAAGCTACGAATCAACTATTCTAGGTAAAGATAATAATAGAAAATACAATGTTGTGCTTATCTTTACCATACATAAATAAAGAAACAAATAAACAAAAGATACGTATGAAGATATTCCATCAGTGTCAATCTTCAAGGCTGTCAGCGTTGACTTCTTCAATGTCAACGCTTGGCTGTCAGCGTCCAATGTCATCCTATCAGCGTTGACATTCTTCTTATCAGCGTCTAGTGAACTGACCCATATTTTATTCCCAACAATCCTCCCCTAAACTTGATATCCATTCCAATGATCAAGTTTCTGAATAAAAACTTAAGGCTTAGGAGGAATCTTGCAATAACTTCTTATGTTGGTGATAAACATATCTGATCAAGTCCTTGGCCACATCACTAGTATAATCAATCTCCAAGGGTGTCTCTAGCATCTTCTCCAATACTTCTTTGGACAAGAAATAGTCAGCATTCACAAGTAGATATTCTGAAAACTTTGTAGAGCTCATATGAAATACACCACAAGTAGAATACAGCCTCCAATGAAGATTACTGAGATCATCTTCAAGATCCTTCCAAATGGCAGGATCTGCTTCTTTTGGACCACACAAAGTCATAAATGTGTTCCAAAGTCTTATTCCATTTGCTGAAGTAGGTGCTTCAGCAGTATACTTGGCCTCTATCAATCTCCATAGATGCACCAAGTCTTCCCTGTCTATGCTTGCAAATATAGAAATAACTGAAGTGAAAGTATGTACCTCCTTTCCAAATCTGCCAATCTTCCAAAATCCACACTCATCTTCATCAAAACTGATGATTGGATTTCTGTCATCTAGAGGTACTACATTTACCAAATCTGAAGCTTCCAATGGAGAAAGCTTGAGATGCTTCCTTATAACACCTTCAGTTGGAAAATACACATCCATATCTTTAGGAAACTGGAAATGATCTCCTTTCTTCACTGGTCTTTGAGCAATCCTCATTTCCTTTTGAATCTGCATTTCCTCAGCAAGCTCTTGTTTCCTTTCTTCTGAAAGAAACTTGTAGACATTCTGTTCTTGCACCTTCCTCCAAATAGGATGTGCCCTATACTCTAACTCCTCAAAAGATAAAGCCAGCAACTTCTTTGATGTCCAGTTAGGCTGATGACATCTAAGCAACTTATAATACAACTGCCTTCTATCTCTTTTGAGCCAGGTCTTGACCTCTTGTGCATTAAACCTCATAATCACCTTTATGTCATCTTGTACCCTAAGAAGAACTTCCAACCCCCAAATTTGATCTGATAAACTCATACCTGGGTTGTCCATAACCTTGTCTTCCCAAGCATGGTACATTCTGGTGATTTCTGGTAGGTCCCAATCAATCTGATTTTTCAACTCACTCAACCTTTCCTTTGCAAGCTCATCCCCATATTCAAGCCTTTCTGGATTTTCAATAATTTGAATACTTGAATCTGAGCTATCACCTTCTTTATCATCACCACTTTCTTCCTCACTCTCAGAAACAACAAATGGTGATCTTCTACTCCTCTTCAAATCTCTTTCCACAAGTTGTGCAGCCAACTGTTCATCAAATGCAATTTGTGCTGCATCTTTCTTTGGAACATCTTATTCAATCAAAATACCTTTACCTTTGTCTTTTGGGTCAATAATAGGTAAAGTAGAAGAAGAAACCTGTGTGGACACATCTTTGATGATTGTTGATGGCTGGAATACATCAACACCACCTGCAACTTTGTCAGCGTTCAAGTTGCTCCTATCAGCGCCACGATTACCTTTATCAGCGCTGGATGTGTCAGCGTCGAAACCTGTATCAGCGCCCAATGTCTCCTTGAAAGATCCTTCCAAGTTCTTTGGTGTCACCTTGGATGTATCAACAACTGGGTGCTTCTTCAAGTTGGTGAGTGCTTCAGCAACCTGCAAAGATTCACTAAATTGTGAACTCTTCTCTGAACTCTTCTCACTTGCTGTATGAATCAGCTCATCCTCCTCATCCTCTTCATCCTCCCCTTTGGAAGATTCCTCCATTAGACTCCTGCTACTTGGATTCTCCAAAACAGTCACACGCTCCCTCAAAACTTGGAGTTCACGTCCCTGTTTGTTGACAATTTGTACAAGGCTGACATTTTGCTTTTGCAAGCTAATGACAGCCGCCGTCAATTCAGTCATAGTCATAGGTTCCAATCTGCCCTCAGCTAAAATGGGGATTTGACCTCCCAAAATAGAATCATGGGGCATGGATGAGGTCTTAATGATGTTGGGACTGTCTTGACCAGCATCTAAGCCTGTGTCAATAGCCCCAGCCTCACCCATTTCACCAGCCACACTTGTGGAGGTGGTTCTCTCTGCTACAAGGCGAGGATCACTAGAGGAGAACACTCCAGTAACCCTTTGGCGTTTAGTCAACCTAGATTGTAATGGGGTGGAAGATGAAGTAGATTGTGTGGGTGTGGGTTGATTAAGGGGTGTTTGGGATTGTTCAGGGATTGTATCAGTGTTGGGATTGGCTGTGTCAGCGCCCACATTGTGAGTGTCAGCATTGGGTTGGTCAATATCCATGTTTTCTAGTGAAGGTGATGGTTCATGAATAGGCTCAAGTTGGGGTTCAGGGTCTGGTTGTGGTTGTGGTTGTGGTTGTGGTTGTGCAGCCTGAATTACTTCAAGCATTGGTTGGGTAAGAGGTATGGATTCGTTTGTGGAGCTCATTTTAGCAAAAATGGTTTTCTGCTGTTTAGGGATCTCATAAAAAGTGTCATGATCCCTAGAACAATATTCTTGTAAATCAAAGACCATTTGCAAAAATCTAGGGTAAGCCAAAGTCATTTTACTTCCCTTATTTTTACACATCCCTTCAAAAATCATTTTTGAAAAATTATACTTAAGCCTACGTGTTATACAAACCAAAGCACTTGCTATAGACCTGTTTATTTCATTAAAAGAAGTACATTTTGGACTTAAGCATTGTAAAAGGACATGTATCAAATATTTCCAGTCAGAGGGAAATTCCTGCTTATGATATTTATTTAAAGTGACATCAGCAGGAATAGGATAACCCAATTCCCTAAGACCTTGTTCTATTGTTGCAATGGCAAGGGTAGTCACACCATCAGCGTCATCAAGACGCAAAGCTTGGCGAACCAAAGCTTCAGTGACCACCCATGTTCTTCCATGAACAGTAGATGTTAATGTGGTCACTCCATTAGCTGTTGTGGAACTAGCAGTGTTCCAAAACTGTCTAATGTGTGCGACAGGGACTAATGGTGTATGAGAAAGTGCATACCTCAATGAAGATGCATTTAAAAATGCCACCATCTGTGAATACTGAGGAAATAAATCATCATCAGCAGTCAAGTAAGCTACCATATTGTGTTGGCTCTTGAACTCCAATGTTAAATTCTTTGAGTTGAACTTGGGTGCCATGATTGAAAGCTGTTTAGGTTATGTGATATGGGAAAAATCTAGGAGAAAAAGTTTTAGACAAGAAAAGATGAATACCCAGAATAAAAAGATTAGCCAAATTTATAGGAGAGATGCATGATTTTGATTGGTAAAAAATGAGGCGGTTATATTCAAAGAGCAATGATGAAAATATTGAATCAAATATAACTTATCTCATGCATTAATTAAAAGTAACTACTCCCCAAAATTACGGCCAAAGATTAGTCAAAAATAACAACTGGGTAGGGCCCACTAGGTGTCAACGGTCAAAAATAGCCCATTAGCGCCCAACGGCTATATTTTCTTGTCAGCGTTTGCCTAAAGCCTTGTCAGCGTCACGATTGGACGTAACAGCGTTTGGAGAAAAACTTGTCAGCGTCTAAAAATAAAAATATTTTAAAAAGAAAAAGACCTTAACAAAGTAATTTATCCTAAGGGAAATATCTTACAAGTTGATAATAATTACTGGGCGGCAAGCACTGTCCATGTATGCACACTTGCATAAGCAAGATAGACACAAATGTCCTCTAGAGTCCCTTGCTAACCAAAATACTTACCAACAGTTTCAGCCATTCATACTATGTCGTATATCCGTGCACTGAGCGTTATGCTCAGCCGTTACTTTCCTTTCCATGTCCCAAAATGGCAGGTACCCAAGGACGGATTCGAGCATTTGGAGGAAGTGCATAGGATGGAAGCTGCCATAGACTTCTTCTCCTTTTTTCCATATACTTATACTTGTCTAGTCTTTCCTAGTTCATTTACTTTATTTATGTTTTGGGCTTATGTTTGGGAACCGATGTTTGATTTCGTTTTTCCTTATGGTCATGTATGTTTTACTACATATTACCTTGCATGCTTTGATGACACGCCATGATTACGTGTAACGGTCCACTTATCAAAGTGGGGTGTTACAGTACAAATGTCAAATACAGTATACTAAGTATAATATACTATATTAAGGAAAGGTAAATAATCACAAAACACTAATATTCACTAATCTCAAGCTAATTACAAGCAAATGACCTATAACCAAGATTAGCATATAAAATCCATTCTATAATGGATTAGAGTCTATTCTTTTGTTGCTAATTATAAAACTCAACTAAGTATCATATTAAGGTTATAAATTTACTTCAAGTTAAGTTACAAGTTGGTAGACCAAAAGGTACAAGTTATCAAAGCATAGGATCTTAAGCCCTCATAATTATCCCTAGAATATGAATACCCTATACAAACCCTTAAACCAAATATGTAGAATCTTTAGAAACCTTAAACATATCATATAAGCCCTAGAATAATTGTTTATAAAGATACAAACACTATTTACCTAAGATAGAAAGTTATTAGGATTAATGATCTAAAAACCCTTATATTAAGAAATCTACATGGAATCACTACCTTCTATTTTAGGACAAGTATACAAACACCCATAGCACTTCATTAAGGTTATAAGATTATATTAAGCCAATTTACAAGTACCCTAATGCACAAGGTACAAGATTTCAATGCATGGCTTGTAAATTAGGTCAAAATGGGTATTTTCACCCTTTAGACATGTTTACTTAGAATAACTTAATAAAAACAATGTATGGACTTCATGAACATATTGAGGACAATTTAGGATGTATAAAATGAGTTTACATCAATTGCTAATTGAAGGATAATCACTTTTACTAAGACTTAACCATAAATCATTAGAAAACCTAAACCGCCTAAGTTTTCTTCCCATTTTCACATCAAACCTTTGTTAAACTCCAAAGACCCAAACTTCTTAATTACAATGTATATACCCTAATTAAACCATAATCCATTACTAATCACATTCCTAAAACCTTTATCACCAAAATTACAAAGTTACAAGCCCTAGTTTAGGACCCGGTTTAGGTTTTTCCCTCCAAAACATATTCAAAACCCTTTCCCTCCTAAATTTAAACATAGGATCCGATCATATAGATATTTAGAATATATTTTACAAGTAGGTGCATCACCTACTTTTCAATGACACATATTTGTTCCTGTCATTTTGATTCGTGAGCTATTATGAACCACAAGACCAAGATTAACTTAAATCTAGCTCCCTAATACTTGCATAGACTTTCCCTAGCATCCCTTAGTCACTACCATAGCTGATTTAAACGTTTAAAAGCATTCCTTGGAGCCTAAGTGTTGGAAACACTATAAATAGGGGCGTATAGTCTTCAGTACAACTCGCACCCTGTTTTCTTTGTATCTCCTACCCATTCTCCATTTACACTTCTATAAACATCTTATTACATCCCCCAAGACCATAAAACAGGTGTAGAAGGAATCCATTAAAGCTCTTCAAGCTTTGATATCAAGTAGTGCTCATAGGAAGCCATTAGGAGCTATTTTGGAGCTACCTAGGTAATTTCTATGCTAGCTATGATTTGATCTTGTTAAAATGATATATTAGACTTTTTATAATTCTAAGATTATGTTATAATAATAATCTAAAAAGAAATAAGTCATTTCATCAATTTAAATGAAAGTTATAAGTTAAAGATGTCTTAAAACCCTAGTTTTGTAATTTACATGAAATAATAAGCAAAAACCCATTTCAAAAGCTATAATTCTAATGAAATGTTTTTATTATGATTATAAACATGTCTTGAAACTTTGTTTTAAAATGTTAGATCATTTGGTCCATTTTTGAGGTTGTTATGTGATTTTTACAAATATAGGGACTAAAACTGTCATTTTTGAAACTATTTAACACTTTGGGCCAAAAGTATAATTTTATGAAAGTATAAGATATAAGAATAAATGTTGAAAAGTTTGAGACCCTAAGGTTAATTATTGAGGGTTTAAAATGCAAATACTAAAACTATATACTTAAGGGGTTAAAAGTGTAATTATACCAAAGTATAACAAAAAGGGCTACTTTTGCCAATTTTGAAACTAAAGAAGATTAATTATAAATATGAGGAATTAATGAAAGTATCATGTTAGTAGGGATCTTTTTACAAATATGTTCCATCTCGATATTACGTTCTGACTAAGTGGTTGAGTTTACGATTTAAAGTGCCCTCGCTCCTCAAACGTTTATAGAATGGCTTCTAAGTATAATGACCTGAACAATGATGCTAGAATTGCAATCAAATAATAAATAAAGAATATATAACCAATACTTATAAAGATTGAACAAAAGATTAAAGACTTGATACTATACACAATGTATTAATCCAAGTTTGTGTGAGATCAAGTTGTTGTTTATGAGACCAATTTGTGGCATGTATTGTAAAGTTGTTTACCTATGAATGAAATATATCTGATATAGCTCAGATTCTGTGGATCCCAGATGAGTTCATAGCCTCACAAGATCTAATTTATAAATGATTTGAAAACCCGTGAGGGGGATATATGTTAAACTAGAATACAAGTATTTTTGGTATGCTTCTCAAATATGATTATTGACACTACGTTTACTGCTGCCTTTAATAGTACCTTTTTAATCATGACCGTTAATCATTTAATGAACGTTAATATTGTGAATAGTACTATTTGGGGATTGACATCCCCTATCTGGGCAAGTCGCACTTGCTGGAATGCTACTGGCTCTGACCTAGGCTAAACAGATACACTTTAGTTTGCTAATATAGAAGTTTGGCAGACTGCCTGCGTAAGGGCAATTTGTTGGGTTCCGGTATGACAAGTAGCGGTGCATGAGCTAGTGCAACAATAATAAATTATTTTATGTGACCGAATAGTCAAGTAGCTCAGGAAAAAGGAGCTTGTATTTAAAATGATTTCAAACCTATGAATTCACTCAACCATTGTGTTGATTTTAAGCATATATCTCATGTTTTAAAGATTATTAGAATGGAGCAGCATGAGGATGGTATAAAGAGGCACAAGACTGAAATTATTCTAGAATTTGGGAACCTTATATTGTAAAACTCTGATTTTTTAATAAACTATAAAGAAAGTTTATTTCATCACTCTTTTGAGTTGTTTTCTATTATTATGACTTGTGTTCTATGAAGTAATATCCCAGATCAATGTTCCGCTGCATAAAGATAAAGTAGGGGTGTTACACCTCGCGACCTTTAAACTTTGTCGCTTGAATTAATGAAAACATTCCCGATTTGATTTCAAAATTTTCCGCTTCGATGTCGGGAATTACGATCGCGTCTCCATAACCCTCGGTGGGTGCTTGGAGCAACTCCATCATCGTACGATCCTCGGCCATCTCGTCTTTAGTTTCAACAACGATATTAGGAACTTGAGTTTCTAATTCTCGTCTTCGTTTTCGATTCCCTCGATTTAGATTACGTCGATTTGACACATTGTTAGAATTCGTATAATTCGTTGATCGAGTGTGCATGCACTAATGTAAAAATTGGGGGTAGCAAAGAATATTCTTTTTGGTATTTTTGAATTTTTTAATTATTTTGGTTTTTGATTGTTTATAATTTTTTGGGATTTTTGGTTTATTACGTAGATAAAAAATCTACAAAAATTATCCTCAAATCAAAGGTCTCGATTAGAGAATCCAAAGGAATGAAAGTAATTACGTGAAGTAAAAACCTTCGTTCAACTTTGAAAAGTTAGTGGAACACCAAAACATTTTGAGGGTTCAATAATATAAGACCCAAAGCAAATAAGATTATTCTTATTTGATGTGGCAAGCCCTTAATTAATCGTCACTCTCAAAACACGCACAAGCGAGCGGAGAAACGAGACGACGCGAAGCACTTAAGAGCCTTTTTTTTAGGTCGTGAAATACAACTGCCTTATACCTACATTATAGTTTGTATAAATCAAGATTAAATCAATTAAAAGTATTTATCTATTTTGCCTTTAACTTCTCTTTGACCGATACACCCAAAAATTACCGGAACGCTAATTAATGGGGTGCATTTTCACGCTTGCTTGGATAAATATTGTGTATTAATTGTTCTATGTATAATATTCATAAGAAAAAGGAAAACGATTTTGTGTTAATAGAGTTTTATTTAACACTATTTAATTATATGGCTAATAATAGTAATAAAATAAAATAAGTATATACGATATGTACCCAAAATGGAAGGTAAAAAACGCGTTACTCGAACAAATACGTATTATAATATGGCTATACGCACCCTCCACGGAAGTTGTGCCAAAATTGATGTAGGTTTTTTTATGTATCGTCTAGGAAAAAGAAAACACAAATGATAAATATTTGTGTCCACATTTAGGAAAACGCGAAAACCGACAATGAGTTGGTTCTCGAAGGAAGGTGTGGTTGTAGAGCCAAGTTAGAAACGTTTTTAGATTAGTTCGTTTTTGGTGAGAGAAAAAAGAGTGATAAATAAAAACGGATTACGCAAAAATTAAACTTCGATGAAAACGCATTTTCGCGCGAATCGAGACGTAAAAAATAAAAGTTATCTAAAAAATTATTAAAAATTACAGTAAAATCCTAAAAAAATAATTAAGATTGAAAAATCAATAAAACCTTTTGAAAGCCTTTGAAATTAATTATTATTTATTTTTAAAATCTAATAAAAGACCTAAAATCAAATTAGTTAAGAAAAAGTCCAATTAAAGATTTTATGATTTGTAAACTAAAAGATATTTATTTAAACCTAAAAAGTATTTTGCAAAAATTTTAAAACTAATTTACCTATTTTTAAATTACTTTATAAAAACAGAAAATAGAAAAATGATTAAAAATAAATGAATCACGGGAAAATCCCAACAATTTAAGAAAAATCCTAAATGTGATAAACTAACTAGGAAAAATAAAAAGACGGGCTAAATAGGCTCAATAAGACAAAAACAGGCTTATTGGCTCACGAATTATATTAAACTATGGACTGAGAAACGTGCTTAAGTAAAATTTGAACCATGCCTAAAACATATATAAAGGCATGGCACACTGGATAGCACGCTTAGTCACCCATTCGAGGGGTCACGTGTTCGAAACCAAGCCTAACCTTTTTGGTATTTTTATTCTCTTGGACAGGATACAACCCCAATATGTAGTGGATTATCGGGGAGGGGAAATATAAGCTAAATCAATAAAGATAAGCACAAGTAAAGAACTCTAATAGTCCATAGATCAGCAATAAGCAAACAACCCTAAGTACCCTATGTCGGATATCTGATAGGATAGTGAACTGGCTTTGTCAGATATCAAGCAACAAAGGAAATTGGGAACTCAGACGGATGCATATACAACTATTTTGGTGAATTTTAAGCTAACCTATAAGCTGAAATAAGCCATGTAACTTAGGAACAACTACAAGCAGACCTAAAGTAACCCTAAAGCTAACAGATTTTCAAATTTGACACCCTAAATCAAATTCTACCTACTAAAATTTCAATCTAGTGTATTTTCTTGTTTTAGACACCAAGAAGGTGCAAGTATTGTTCATAATATTTGTTAAGCAGGCACACACCACCAACTCAATCTCAAATAAATACACCCTACTAATTTAAAGGTAGACAACATAAAAAGAAGTTAGAAAACATGCACTTGAAGTAATTATGCAGAAAAACCAAGAATTTGCAAAACAAAATTTAAAACACTAACACCTAATTTTTTTCAATAGATCAACTACCCTAAATCTGTATGATATATGCAGGCAATAGAATTGGCAAAGTGGTGTTGTCAATACCACTAACCACCCTTTACCCAAACACCCCTTTACAGTCTGTTTTCAAAACTTAACAAGGAGAATTTTGCAAAATCAACTAAGACTCGTTCTTATCCAACATAATCATACATAAATCTACAAAGTAACACATAAACTATCATGAACAAAACACAAGTAGATATTTCATATAGCATAAAAAATTTAGAAAATATCAAAAGGGAGTTCATACTTTACCAGATTTCAACCTTGTTTAGCTTGAATCAATAAGTAGATTTCACCGGCTTTTGAGTGTTTTTTCTGACTTATGGGCTTATGGAAAATAGTTGGTGGTTGTTGAATGTAGAGAGAGGTGGACTACCACAGTCCAAGCCTAAGGAGACTACAACAGTCAACCTTGGGCTTATGTCTTCTTTGTTTGCCTGTATTGAACATAACACCATAAAGAAACAATAAACTAGTTCCTTAAACTTGACTAAAAGTTGTTTTTCAAACAGCTTTTGGTTGAGATTATGAAACAGTAAGCACTAATCAGAAAACTATAATAACAGATTTCTTTGAAAAGAAAAAGTTTGGAACCAGCTTTTCGTAACCACTAAAAGTAACAACAAGAATTTTACTCTTGCTTATAATTAATTTATACAAGTGATTTGTCAAATCACTTGTACAAACCTCCTATAAACAAAAAGGTCTCGGAGTTTTTTGACCAAAATCTTTGAACAAAACTTGATAAGAAAAGAACAAGTTTGCATAAAATTTAAAATCTAAATTAAGTTACAAGAAATTAAACGAAGGAACTCAGAGATTGTGCAAGTCCAAATTAATTCTATAAATAATCCTTAAAAGGGGTTTACACAAAACCTAGAACAAATGGCAAGTCACATGTCAACTGTTCCTTTTATACTAATCCTAAGAAGATTCTAGAGTACAAGATAAAGTTGTAAACCCTAATGATGATCTAACAATTATGCCCTTGGTTTGAATTCTTTGAAAATTGTCAAATTCCATGCCATGTGATTTGCAGAGATCCCATGTGATGCCAGCTAGGGTAGAAGTAATCTCAAACATCCATCAACCTTTGAGGAACAAGTAACTACTGTGGACCATTGATTTTGTTGGGTTTGGGGTTTGGGGAAGAAAGGGACGGGCCAGGGGAGGTCCTTACCCATCACATGGGTGATGTGGTAAACATTTTGAGGGTGAGTATTTGTGTACAAAATCCTTAATTAGCTATCTGGAAAGGACTAGGCATTAATCCCTTTGATTTGGGGATTTACAGAAATTAGGGTTTATGGTGATTTTTTGGTGGGTTTGATCTGGATTAGTGTAACAGTACATATTAACCGCATTTTTTAATTTATTAAATACTATTTTGAAAAAGTTATTAATAATTAAAAACAGATTAGGGTTTGGGTTGGTTTTGGGCTTGGGATAGGTTATAAGTTGGATTGGGTCGGGTTTTAGGGGTAATGGGTTATGTTTTGTTCATATTTGGTCCCTATATTTAGCAAAAGGTTGCAAATCAACTCTTGGCAAACTATAATAGCATTTTCCTTTTATAATAACTTTGAGCAAATTGCAATTTCAGTCATTGTAATTTCATAAACATGGAATAAGGACTTGAAATGTAATTCTTGCATTCTTCAAGGGGTATTAATGACATATCTTGAAACTTTAAGGACACAATTTTAATTTTAAGATTCATAAGGGGACAAGTCTTCAAACTTAGAGGACCAATCTTGCACCCCCGGGAAATTACAAGGAATCAAGAACCAGCCCGTATCACCAAGTTTAGTTGGTAAAGTCTTCAACAACACCGCGGAACAATTTTCGTTCAATGAAGTGTTAGGCATATCAATTAATTTTTTTGTTGGAGAGAAGGTCCTTAAACATTTTGGCAAACTTGGGCATGTAAGCTAAAGCCTCTGCAAAAGATATGTTGATATTCAATTGCTTAAACATCCTAAAAAGGTTGGACACTTGAATGTCATCTTTGTTCTTAAGCTTCTCTTTTCTTAATCTAGAAGGATATGAAAGATTTAGTTTTGGTAGAGGTTGAGTGGTAGTTGTTGTTGAAGCACTATCGTTTTGGGTTTCTTCAATGATAGGTGTAGAAGGTGAAGGATTAATAGGTGTAGGATTGGAAGGTGTAGGCTTTTCAGAAAGAGGAATCATTGTAGGAGTTAACAAAGGAGGTGTAGGAGGAATTGAAGGATCAATGGTTGTTTTTCCCCTTCTTGTAGTGATTGCATTTACATTTGCCCTTGGATTGGTTTGAGTGTTGGAGGGTAAAGCACCTTGTGGTCTTTGGGTTTGCAAAACTTGTGTTTGTAAGAGAGAAAATTTCTTATTGTTTTCTTCTTGAATTTGATTCATCTTTTGAAGCACAAGCTCAATTTGAGGGTCAAGAGTATTTCTTTTATTATATTATTGTTTGTGGAAAGTTGGAGGTGGTTGGTGAAACCCTTGGTTATTTCCATGAAAGTTGTTCCCTTGGTTTGAAAGTTATTAGGCCTTCTATTGTTGTTGTTCCCTTGATAATTTCCTCTTGGCCCTTAGTTTCTATTGAGCATTTTTGGAGTTTTTGGTTGGTTTTGGGTGGGTTGATGGGGAGGGAAATCCGGTGGAGCAAGGTAATTGTTGGACTTGTAAGAAAGGTGATTAGGATTGATGTTGGGTTTAAAGTGTTCTCTTCCATCATCATTATAAGCATAGCATTCTCCTTGAAAGTTTTGAACTTTATCACATTGCAAGTATAAGTGAGGGCCTCCACATGTCTCACAAGATAAGGTGATGGCATTGACATTGTTGGTAGAAGAATTGTGATAGGTGTGTAAACACCCATCTTTTTTACCAATTAATTACAATAATAACCAGACCAAAACGTGTATTTTATGTCTTTTATGTCGGAATTATGCGTGGTTTGTGTTTTTGTTGTGATTTAGGACGAAAAGGTGAAAAGTGGAGAAAACACGGAAATTCACGGGCATTTACGGACTTTTATTGAAGAAAAAGATGAAAGACGGAGTCAAGAAGTCAAGAGTGCAAAAAGAACGGAAGTCCAAGACCAATTCTGAAGATTTATCGAAGAAAAAGTCAAAAGACGGAAGTTTATCAAAAGCCGAAGAATTCAAGTCTATTTTACTGAAGAATTTAAAGACGAGTTCGAAAGAAATACCGAAGCCAAAAGTCCCTTAAGTCCAAGTTTAAAGAAGATTAGAAGAAAAGGACTAAGTATGCAATTAAGGAAGATTAAAAGAAGGAGGGACTTAATGACGCAATTAAGAGAAAAGGAAAGAGGGGAGGAAGCTTCCTTAATCCTCCCCTATATATAGTCATTAGTTGTAATCATTTATTTCTTGTTGGCTAAGTGTGACAATTAGCTCTTCCACCATTTACTTACCTTGTCATTTACTTTTCTTGTCAAATTTAAATACCTTGTCTTGCACCTTAGATTCATTTAATTTCAAGTAAGTTTTCATTTAATTATTGTCAATCTTTACTTTATCTTGTCAATCTCTTATCTACCTTTCTCAATCTTTGATTTATGTGTTTATGTTTATGTTCATGTTCATGCTTTTATTTTGATCCAAATGGTTTCTTGATTATTGTGGTTAAAGTTGTTTGATTTATTGATTTTAATTGTTGTTTATGTTTACTGTTGTTCCGTTAATAGTTTGATTGAATCTTTGTGTTGATTTTTGATTAATCTATGATTAGATCGTCTTTACCTTGATTCCCTTGTTCTTCGGGAAAGTTGGTTGTGTTTCTGATCTTTCCAGGAAAACTTCCGAACCAAGAAGGAGAGAAGGCTTCATTCGGAACTCCAAAGTTCCGAGTCAAGGGTTTCATCCGGAAGATTTAGGATCAGCAAAACTTCCTAGTCGAGCCTTGTTCATCCGGAACATTCAAAGTTCCGGACGAAGGATAACTTCCGAATCAAGAGTCATTCATTCGGAACTCAAAAGTTCCGAACCAGAAAAGCTTCATTCGGAACTCAAAAGTTCCGGATCAAGCAATTCATTCGGAACTCTAAAAGTTCCGGATCAGTGAGTATTCATTCGGAAGTTTCCAAAGTTCCGAACCAAGGGCTGTTCATTCGGAACTTAAAAGTTCCGAACAAACTTCCGAATCAAGGGGCAAGTTCTGGATCAGGGAGTGTTCATTCGGAAGTTTTAAACTTCCGAATCAAGGAGGCTTCATTCGGAATCTTCCGAATCAAGGGTTAATTAAAAGTTCCGAATCAAGGCAAATTTTAGAAGTTCCAAATCAGCAAAGTTCCGAACGAAGGATTGTTTTGGATAAGTGACATATTCAGATCAATTTGTTCCGGGTCAAGGATTTTGGTAATATTCCGAGCGAAGAAGAATCATTCCAACCGAAGGTGACATTCCGGACGAGTGATTGTTCCAAACGAAGGATATTTCCGAATGAGCTGTATTCAGGTTCTTATTAGCTTTTGTCTTTGATTTTTATTTTCAAGCTTTATTTTTCCTGCCTTTTATTTAATTGCACTTTAAAATTATTTGTCTTAGCTTTATTTTAGCCTTGCCTTAGTTTAAGTTTTAGTGCGTTTTAAGTTTGCCTTAGATAGATTTAAGTTTACGTCATTTACTTTAGTGCCCTTTATTTTCAGTCAACGTTTTAAATACTTGCACTTACTTTAAATTAGTTTTAGATTTACTTTAATTGCACTTTTACTTTAAAGTTTCGCACTTTTATTTTAAAAAACAACCAAAATATTCTTTTTCACCAAAAACAATAGAGTCATACTTTAAGCCGGAAATCAATTCGTTAAGATACCGAGAACAACAATTGAACCTAGCAAAATCTCTTGTATCAAATGGCGCCGCTGCCGGCTCTTTTCGTTAAGATTGACGGTTTTCTGTGAGAGACACGTTGCTTTTTGGGATCCGTTCACTTGTGAGCGTTATTTTTCTTGCATAAAAAATTTAAAAAATCATAAAAATAAAAATTGATAAAAATACATAAAAATTAAAAATTTCAAAAATCCAAAAAGATTTTATCTTTATTGTGTATATATATTGTTTTTGTGTTTGGTTTCTTTTTCTTTTGCATTTTCAGGTGTATGCGTACTAGATCTTCTAATTATCAAGAGCCCGAGCCTCAAGAAGATTTAGATATGGCAGGTGTCAACAACAACATTCCACCGCACCTCAATAATAATAATAATAACAACAATGCTCTTCCACAGCCCGATCTTCGGACCATGGAGGAACTTTGTCAACCAACCATGTTTGGACGAGGAGGACCGATTGCGCCGATGCAAATCAACGCTCCTGAGTTTTCGTTGAAGCACCACATGATTCAGCAAGTACAAACAAACCCATTTAGAGGATTGCCTAATGATGATGCCAACAAACAC
Source organism: Glebionis coronaria (assembly GCA_025667525.1). Lineage (NCBI taxonomy): Eukaryota > Viridiplantae > Streptophyta > Magnoliopsida > Asterales > Asteraceae > Glebionis > Glebionis coronaria. The sequence continues at coordinate 356,647,496 of CM046876.1, forward strand.
CTCGACAAGTTCATTACAATCACCCAAAGCATGAAGTTGCCTGGGGCCACAATGGATGTTCTTCGCCTACAACTCTTTCCACATACTTTATCGCATCATGCCGAGAAATGGTTTGATCGTCTCCCAAACAATTCTATTCACACTTGGGATGACATGACTCAACGCTTTCTATCGCGCTACTTTCCACCATCCATGGTCACAAGCCTTCGCAATCAGATCAGCGGTTTCATGCAAGACCCTGACGAATCTCTTTTTGATGCTTGGGAGAGATATAATGTCTTGATCGATAGATGTCCAAACCACAACATGCTCCCTGTGACCTTAATCGATACTTTTTACAACGGTTTGACTTTTCGAGATCGTGATACAATCAATGCAGCCGCCGGTGGCACATTCATGAAAAGGAGACCCGGGGAGTGTAGAGAGTTAATTGAGAACATGACTACTCATCATAAGAACTGGGATTCCTCTGCTTCTTCAAGGAACAACCCGAGAGTCAATGTTTCCTCCACCTCAGCAAACCCTGAGATGACCGAACTCACCCGCATGATGGCTGAAATGAGCAAAAGTATTACGCTTCTCGCTTCAAACCAACAACAACAACAAGTTAAAGCGGTTGCTAATCCTTGTGAAACATGTGGCGGTCCTCACTCATACACCGATTGTCCTTCGACACAAGGAAATCTGGAAAATGTGTATGCTGCTTACGGTAATTATTCACCGGAAAATTACCAAGCTAGACAACAAGGGGATAGAAATCTGCTGAGTTACCGATCCAACAATTACCTTTCACCCGGTTTTTCTCCTCAAAACCAAAACCCCGCCACCAACTACAATAGAAGCAACCAAATCCCACCAAGAGCTTCTAACCCTTATCAACCACCCACCCAACAACACCCACCCATTAATCCCGATGTTGACGCCATCATGAGAACTCAAGGTGAGCAAATCAAGAATCTATAGAGCCAAATAATCAATTTGAAAGGAGATATCTTGAAGCAAGGAAATGACATTAGAACCGAGGTTCGTGATAATATTCAATCCTCCTTCAGCAATCAAACGACTGAATTAAAGAATCTGTTGGCTAGTTTCTTGCCCGAAGCTCAACCTTCTTCTTCGAGTTCTCTACCTTCAAACATCGTCCCTAATCCGCTAGCCAATGTGAGTGCTATTACTACTCGTAGTGGAGTCACCATCGTAGGACCACCAATCCCACCCCCATCATCTACACCTCCTCCACCACCATGTATCCCTACTCCTCCTACACCTAGTATTAGTACACCATTACCGTCTCCGCCTCGTCATGACGATGTATCTCGGAAGGACCCTTCAACATCACAACCTTCACCAACTACACCTTCACCGTCTCCCTATCAACCCAGAATCCCATACCCTTCTCGCATAGGCAAGACCAACGAGCTAACCAAGAATGACTGTCAAGTATCGAAATATGTGAATATGCTATCTCAAATGACCATCAACATTAGCCTTGTTGAAGCACTTTGCCACATGCCGAAATTTGTCAAAGCATTCAAGGAATTGCTTAGCAAGAAGGAGATGCTGATTGAACAAGCCAACACACGCTTAAATGAAAACTGCTCTGCAGTCATTCTTAAAGAACTTCCAGAAAAGCTTGGAGATCCCGGTCGTTTTGTGTTGCCTTGCGTGTTCAACAAAACTGAAGAATTTACTGCCCTTGCTGATCTCGGGGCTAGTATTAATCTTATGCCACTGAGTGTTTGGAAAATACTATCATTGCCCGACCTCACTCCAACAAAGATGACTCTTGAACTTGCAAACTGCACTCTCGCTTACCCTGTTGGTATAGCCGAAGACGTGTTCATCAAAGTTGGCACATTTACTTTCCCGGTCGATTTTGTCGTAGTTGATTATGAAATGGACCCTCGTATTCCTTTAATACTTGGTCGGCCATTTTTGAGAACCGGACGTGCTTTAGTAGATGTGGCCGAAGGTGAGTTAATCTTACGAGTCGGGGATGATTCAAAAGTTTTTAAAATGGGGAAGCTTACAGGCAAATCCTTTGGAAGCCGAAAAATGATAAATGTGCTCGATGACTTTACCGTCTATGACAATCCTCTATTCGAGTCTTCCACTGATAATCCACTCTTTGAAGATAATGTGGATGATTCTCGCTCCACTTTGGACGCTTCTCCCATTTATGATTCTCCACCGGTCTTTGATGCTTATGATGATGAGGATTCTAGCTCAGATTCGGATGATTTTGATGATTGTACTTCTGAGTATCCCGAGCTGCCCACTTTAGATGATTTTGATGAGGCCGATACTCTCTCGAGCGATTCTTCACATGATGAAGATCCTCCGCCATCACTCGATCCTACTTTGGAAGATTATTCATTTGAGGAAGATTTCTCTGAATTTCTCAACACTTACTTCCCTCATGAGAGTGATGCTCCTCCTTCCCTCATGAGAGTGATGCTCCTCCTTATGACTTTGAAGATTATCGTCTTGATCCTACTTTGGATTTGAAGAGCATTCTGTCAAAGGAGAAGAAACCGGTTGACACCAATATCCGTTGCACATATGATTTGACACCTCTTTGTCCCCCTTCTGAGGACGAGGTTGTGCTTCTTTGCGGATCTTCTTCACACTCGGCTGAGTCTGAGTGCTATTTTCCCTTAAAGGAAAAGGTGTTCGACCCCGGTATTGAAGTCTTTAAGCCATCTCAGTATCCACCTGATGAAATAAAAGGAAAAATCTTTGGAAATTTTGAAGACATGCTTCACTTCACCCTTGCTTCCACCGTGCTCCATCGCTGCTTAAGGGAACCTTGCCTACTCTTCTTTGGCTTGCCTTGTTCGCCTTAAGCTTGTGCTATTTGATGGACGAAAACTATGTCTTTGATCCTGGTGGATATGTTTCATGCTTCTTCCGTTGATGATCAAGGTCGAGTCAGGCTCACGACTCGGTTAACAAAAAACCAAGCGCTTCTTGGGAGGCAACCCATGCATCTGTCTTTTCGCTTTCTTTATCATAAGTGTAGGGGGGAGATCCTTTGGTTTGCTATTTCCTCTCATCACTTCTTAATCAGGGATTCGAGCTTCAATGATCCACTCTTGATGATTCTTGACAACCCGTGATTCCGTGTTCCATTATCCTGGTTCTATCCTAAACTCTTTTCGATTCACTATTTTATATTTTCTCAATATTAAAATAGGAATCTCTTTAGTTGTCTTTTCCTTAGCAAGATTTAAACAACGTGCACAATGTCCTAAGTGTAGGGGAGTTTACTCCCACATGCTTAAACATTGAGGACAATGTTTATCTTAAGTGTAGGGGGGACTTTATCGAAGTTTAGTGGTCTTTTCCTTGTATTTGTCCTCATTTTAACCAGAAAATCAATTTTTCGACATTTTTCAAAAATTTTGATCTATTTTGGCCTATTAGTTTACCCTTTGTATAGTTATTTTCTTTCTTTGCTAGAATAAATGTTTAATAAGTGGTTTTAATTTTCAAACGTTGTGAATATTTTGACTCAATCTGAGTTTACTCTAGCTAGTATCCTTAACGTGTTTAAGTTAAGTTTTGCTAGGCTTTTATATAGGGAGCTATAAAACGCGAAAGTCTTAACTCTCACGGGTTAAGAACAAGAACTTTTCGCAAGTTCCTATAATTGATCCTAGAGAGTCGTTTATCAAGGGAACTTTAAGATGCGATTTCTAAACTTGAAAGAGTCTAAGAATTTGCAAGATCCTATAGGCGACTCGAAAACCCAAAACTTTGATTTAATAGGCTAAGTATCCACGAGTCTCATTACTTGAGATTTTAAACTGTGGAGAACGAGAGATGATAGAGCCAATTATAAGTTCGGTATTCTTTCGTGAATTTATGTGAGTTAATTATAAGCCTATTCTCCCATCGCTTGCTAATAAATTTATCTGCTAATAAATAAGGTTGTACGATTTGAAAAGTTACTTAGCTTCTAGCCCAAGATCGTTTAAAAGTTGCTCGGTATGGATTAGAGTTCATAGCCAAGGCATAACTTATTGAAGCGGGATGCGAAGATTGGCGAGTCCGAAAAGGCCCTAACAAGGCATGAGGGCTATATTTTGTTGCTAAAGATCCAAAAGTGATGTGAAGAATCATTTATCGAAAATCAATATGAAGGATCGAGACACACGACGAAAAGCAAATACTCCCCAATATGAAGGATCCAAAAGTGACATGGAGAAGTGTATCCGAAAAGAGCCTAACAAGGTATGAGGATAAATAGATCCAAGTCATAAAAGGAGGCGGATCGTTGTATATCAAAGTCCAAAATAAAGATTGGAGAAAAATGAAGAAGTCGTGGTCCAAGTATGAATCTCTCAAAACTTCAAGTGCAGAAATTCCTATTATGAAGAGAAGACCATAATTTCATGAACGTCTCTCAAGATTTGAAGTATGAAGTCGCTGCCAAATATCGGTCCGAGAAAGGTCTCAAATCGCGAAACGAGTTATGCCAAGATATGAACTTTATGAGATCCCGAGAAGCAGTTTTAAAAGATTTTGTCCTTTAGCTAACTATTGATTAAATCGTTCACTTTATTTTCAGACTTAATAACTATCGAAATAAGTAAAAAATGCATCCTCGTGATCATTCAAGACAATAATAAAATATAACAGATACACCTAGGAATAAGGGTGTCTAAGTGAATAATTGGCCCACATGAGTTCGTGCTAGTTTACTAACTTATAATAGCAATGATCTCGTTTTTAAGCTTGGTTTGGAGAAAGTGAAAACTTGAGGATGATGATTATTCATAACATTTCCAAAACCCAAGGTATGCTTTTGTTTTCTTTATTTTGTATGTCTTTAATTTTCTATCTCTTTAATAAAGGCCAACGTGGATTGATTATGATGAAAAGTGTAATCTTGCTTTGTAACTAATGCATTGCATGAGGACATTGCAATGATCAAGTGTAGGGGATTTGATAGGTGTGTAAACACCCATCTTTTATACCACTTAATTACAATAATAACCGGACCAAAACGTGTATTTTATGTCTTTTATGTCGGAATTATGCGTGGTTTGTTTTTTTGTTGTGATTTAGGACGAAAAGGTGAAAAGTGGAGAAAACACGGAAATTCACGGGCATTTGCGGACTTTTATTGAAGAAAAAGATGAAAGACGGAGTCAAGAAGTCAAGAGTGCAAAAAGAACGGAAGTCCAAGACCAATTCTGAAGATTTATCGAAGAAAAAGTCAAAAGACGGAAGTTTATCAAAAGCCGAAGAATTCAAGTCTATTTTATTGAAGAATTTAAAGACGAGTTCGAAAAAAATCCCGAAGCCAAAAGTCCCTAAAGTCCAAGTTTAAAGAAGATTAGAAGAAAAGGACTAAGTATGCAATTAAGGAAGATTAAAAGAAGGAGGGACTTAATGACGCAATTAAGAGAAAAGGAAAGAGGGGAGAAAGCTTCCTTAATCCTCCCCTATATATAGTCATTAGTTGTAATCATTTATTTCTTGTTGGCTAAGTGTGACAATTAGCTCTTCCACCATTTACTTACCTTGTCATTTACTTTTCTTGTCAAATTTAAATACCTTGTCTTGCACCTTAAATTCATTTAATTTCAAGTAAGTTTTCATTTAATTATTGTCAATCTTTACTTTATCTTGTCAATCTCTTATCTACCTTTCTCAATCTTTGATTTATGTGTTTATGTTTATGTTCATGTTCATGCTTTTATTTTGATCCAAATGGTTTCTTGATTATTATGGTTAAAGTTGTTTGATTTATTGATTTTAATTGTTGTTTATGTTTACTGTTGTTCCGTTAATAGTTTGATTGAATCTTTGTGTTGATTTTTGATTAATTTGTGATTAGATCGTCTTTACCTTGGTTCCCTTGTTCTTCGGGAAAGTTGGTTGTGTTTCTGATCTTTCCAGGAAAACTTCCGAACCAAGAAGGAGAGAAGGCTTCATTCGGAACTCCAAAGTTCCGAGTCAAGGGTTTCATCCGGAAGATTTAGGATCAGCAAAACTTCCGAGTCGAGCCTTGTTCATCCGGAACATTCAAAGTTCCGGACGAAGGATAACTTCCGACTCAAGAGTCATTCATTCGGAACTCAAAAGTTCCGAACCAGAAAAGCTTCATTCGGAACTCAAAAGTTCCGGATCAAGCAATTCATTCGGAACTCTAAAAGTTCCGGATCAGTGAGTATTCATTCAGAAGTTTCCAAAGTTCCGAACCAAGGGCTGTTCATTCGGAACTTAAAAGTTCCGAACAAACTTCCGAATCTAGGGGCAAGTTCTGGATCAGGGAGTGTTCATTCGGAAGTTTTAAACTTCCGAATCAAGGAGGCTTCATTCGGAATCTTCCGAATCAAGGGTTAATCAAAAGTTCCGAATCAAGGCAAATTTTAGAAGTTCCGAATCAACAAAGTTCCGAACGAAGGATTGTTTTGGATAAGTGACATATTCAGATCAATTTGTTCCGGGTCAAGGATTTTGGTAATATTCCGAGCGAAGAAGAATCATTCCAACCGAAGGTGACATTCCGGACGAGTGATTGTTCTAAACGAAGGATATTTCCGAATGAGCTGTATTCAGGTTCTTATTAGCTTTTGTCTTTGATTTTTATTTTCAAGCTTTATTTTTCTTGCCTTTTATTTAATTGCACTTTAAAATTATTTGTCTTAGCTTTATTTTAGCCTTGCCTTAGTTTAAGTTTTAGTGCGTTTTAAGTTTGCCTTAGATAAATTTAAGTTTACGTCATTTACTTTAGTACCCTTTAATTTCAGTCAACGTTTTAAATACTTGCACTTACTTTAAATTAGTTTTAGATTTACTTTAATTGCACTTTTACTTTAAAGTTTCGCACTTTTATTTTAAAAAACAACCAAAATATTCTTTTTCACCAAAAACAATAGAGTCATACTTTAAGCCGGAAATCAATTCGTTAAGATACCGAGAACAACAATTGAACCTAGCAAAATCTCTTGTATCAAATTGTTCAAGGAAACCTTCATAAAGTGTTGAAATATCTCTTGGTTCATCTTTTGATTTTGGTTAAGTTCTTGAAGTTGCTTAAGTATTTGATGATCAAGTGATTGAGAAGTACTCTCTTGAACTACTTGTACCACCTCATCTTTTTCCCTATTACTTTGAACCATGGATTTTGTTTCAATGATATCCCATGAATCTTGAGTGGATTTTGAAAGAATGTTCCCACCCGCGCCGAGTTAAGGTAATCTTGATGGTGAGGTCTCAAACCATTGTAGAAGGTGTTAATTTGGTGAACATGGTCAAAATCATGGTTTAGGCACTTTCTTAACAACTCTTTGAACTCTTCCCAAGCTTCACTAAACTTTTGGTCATTTTTTTGTTGAAAGCCTATGATTTGGTTTCTCAATGCGGTGGTTCGTGAAGGGGGAAAGAAATTATTCACAAATTTCTTCTTCAAATCATCCCAAGTGAAAATGCTAGTTGAGGATTGCTTATCTATCCAATTCCTAGCATTTCCCTCCAAAGAGAAAGGGAATAAGATCATCTTAATCGCATCAGGAGGTACCCCATTATACTTGATGGTATTATAAAGGGACATGAATCTGTTGGTATGGTCATGAGGGTCATCCATAGGTCTCCCTAGGAAGGGGATATAAGAAACCATTGCAATCATGCATGTCTTAAGCTCAAAATTGTTAGCGACTATCTCGGGAATGACTATGGCATCCGCATTCCCATCCACATTGGATTGGAGAATCTCAATCAATGGTCGATTTTCCATGGCTTCGTTTAAGTTTTCGAAAGCACGATGCTCGTGATCTGCTTGATGGACGTTTTTGTTCTTGTTTCTCTTCCTTTTGGGAGGAAGTGGTACACCAATAGGTATATGTGCACGAGCTCGAGTGCGCATGCAACTCAACACAAGGAGTGAGAGAGGAGCTCTCGGTCGACTTGGGAAAAGAATAGATTATCTCTTCTGAGGTTCAATAGTGAAAACCACAAGAAAGTATAATATATATGTAGTACTAATTGGGCGGTAAAACCCCCAACAAGCCTTCCTTCTTGAAATACTTACTAGTGAACGGGGGAATGAGGTGGCGCTAAGCTCTTAAGTACCTGTTTCCCTTAGGCTTGCATTTTATAGCAAAGTCGCCTTTCTATTCACTTAATAGTTAGTATTCCTCGAATTCTTGCTTATTGAAAGTGTTTATCTATTTTTGCCTTTATTCTTGTTTGATTGATACACGTAAATGGGACCGGAACACCCTCAAGTACGGTGTATTGCCAAGGCAATACTTATGGAAGTAGGTAAATTGGTTGTTCGTATCTACGTATATGTATTTACATATAATAATATATCAAAAATATTTTTTTATTTATTTGTTTTTTATTAAAATATAGCATGTACGTTAAAACGAGTGAAACCAATATATACAATATATTTTTGGTGTAATCTTTTAAGAAAAAGATTACTTTTGGATTTTTATTTTTTGTTTCAATTCTTTAGGAAAAGAATTAATTTTTATGATTTTTTATTTTTAATATTTTTATCTTTTTTATATATTTTTTTATTTATAATACGTAAAAGGAACGTTCACAAGTGAACGGATCCCAAAATCCAATATGAAACCGTCAATCAGTCGTCAATCTCCACGTAAAGAACTGGCAGCGGCGTCATTTAATATTTAACTTTTTGAGTTCATTTATTTCTCGGTATCTTCACGAATTGATTAATCGAAAGAAATCAAGTTAACTAATTGTTTTTGGTGTTTGATTGATAAAATTATGGTAATCTAGGTCTAATTATCACAAATAACGTAAAAAGGTAAAAATATTATCTCTACGTATCCATACTAAGCTAAAAACATCATGCACATACCACATTCTAAGCCAAATGTACAAGTAAGTAATGCACAATATGTAAAATTGATCAAAATGTAAAGTGTATGAAATTTAGGGACTAGAAATGTAAATTCAGAAAGTGTAAGGACTGAAAATGAAAATGTAACCAACTAATAACCAATTTGTAACAAAATAAAAAACTTGCTAAGTGAAAATGTAACAAGATAACAAGGCCAAGGACTATAGTGCAAAACCTAGCAAGTTTTCTACCAATTAAAATAGATTAACCAAGTTCCTAATTTCCAAGGACATTTATATAATTTTAAAGACTATTTTATAAAAAACGGGCTTATAGGTGTAATAAGCTAAAACTTGAGCTCTAAGGCACCAAATAAGTTGGTTTAAGTTTCAAAAGCATGCAAATCCAAAATCACCTAGCCAGTTTCAAGGAAATTAGCTAAAAAGCTCTATAACTCCAATAACCACTTTTGAAATAAGCTACTTTTATGAGTCTAGCTTATTGGGATAAGAACAAATTATGTTCTTCTCAAAATCTATTCAAAAACCCAAATAAAGAGCACCTATCTAAGAAATTTTGAAAAACAACCAAGAAATATGCCAGAAAATCAAATAAGCTGTTTTGAGCTTATGTTGACCAGCGTTGACCAAGTTTGACCAAATTTGACCAAGTTCCAAACTTGTTTTCTAGACTTACTAAACTGATTTGTGGAAGAAAATAAGCAAGTTTATGAAACAAATAAACTGGAAATGAAAATCAGCTATCACAGAAAACACAGCTTATTATAGAGACTTTTCTAGGCTTATTTCTCCTTCAAATCTTAGAACTGTATACTCTAGCTTATATTTCAAGAAAGGGTGGATGTTAAACTTCACTTTGAAACAAAAATCATACTCTGAATCATAGCAATGAAGATTTTATACATGTTTGAATTAGGCATGTTCTAGACTTAAACTCTGACCCAATGTTTTTTATGGCCTTTTGCTTGTTTGACTTAGAGTTTGACTCCAAAAACTTGTAAATTTACTTGTGACCAGTTAGTGAGTGGATACAAACACTTATCACTCAATATTGCTAACTGGATCAAAGATTGAATCTTTTACCAAACACTAGTTACTAGATAAAAACAAAATTATGCTAAGTGATATACTCAAATCAAACTAACAAAGACAAATACATATCTAATAATATCAAGGAGCACAACATGAACAATTAACAAGCAATAACAGGTAGAATAAGACTAAGATAAAGAATATAGCATGCAGACTTATACTTTTAGTGGAAAATGTAAAGAAAAACATGGGAGTTAGTTTGTAGGCTACTTTGATGTAGAAGTGGAGCGTTGAGCTCACTTTTTCACTAATCACCACCTAATTCATCTACTCAACATAGCTACAACCCAATCAACCATCATCATCATCTAATTCTGAACAATCTGCAAATGCTTGAATATTTGGCTAAGTCTGAGTGGACGAATGAACTGCAACCTCTTAACACTTGTAAAAGCTTCCAAAACAGTCAAACAAACTCCATTGTTCAAGTTAGAACAACAGAATTCATGGCATCAAAGATATGAACTGTATGTAAGAGGATTTAAGAAGAATGAGAGGTGAATGAGTGAAACTGAATTTTCATTAATGGAAGTTGGTTACAAGGTAGTTACAACTGCTAAACAACTAACTAAGAGTGGTTATCAATCACTCTTAGTTGTTAGACTAAGTGAAGTAAAATAGAATTGAGAGGAAAATTAAGAGTGTGTATGTTCTCACAATCTAGATACAATCTAAAAATGAAGAGTACATTGGGTATTTATAGAGGTAAGATAGAGTGTTGTTGAGGGTGATGACGTGTTGGAGCCATTAGCCAAGTGCCACGTTGTTGGGTCAGTGTTTACTAACCCTGAAGCAACTCTATGATTTGAATATAAAATCTCCCTAAGTGATTCATGCTTAGCAGTAAGGCCAGTCTGCTGAAGGATGACCAGAGGAACAAAGTTCCTACTGAAGACTTTAAAGTTGAAGAAAGTTCAGCACTCCCCTTTCATTTAACTTAGAAGACAAAGGAGTCTTCGCTTCAAATACTAGGCGGTCTAGTTGTTGAAGAACAAGGACTTAAGAAGGGCTTTCAGTTTAGTTTTGTTTGATAATACCAAACTGAATGATGTCGATCTCCTCTAGGATACTGAAGACTCTTCAGTATTATGATGGTTTGCATTAGGCGGGAAAAGATAACTTTAAGTCAAAGTAGGTTGCTTGTATACTTAGATATAAGTACAACCTTTATCTTTTCTAGAATAGTTTAATATGTACTTTATACTGTTTATCCAGCATGGGCATCAACCACCTACTGGATAAACCCATGCATTGAAACATGCAAAATGAAAACCCTAGTTTACACTGCCTATATAAGGAGTGTACATTGGTAGAGAAAGGGTTAACCAATACAAGAGCTTAAACTCTGGAAAACCATTCTCTCTCGATACCAACTAAACCATATAGCCAAGATGCATATGACGTTTAGATTGGAGCTTAGACTTTAACTTTGTTTAGACGTTTAAGTATAGGAGATCACAACCCATTGTCATTCAACCACTTTGTTATTCCGCAAACAAAGTGGGTTATAGATTCTTTATTTGATTCTAATAAAAGTCTATACGTTGAAAAGTATATTGGTATTGATTTTTTAATTGTTCATAGTTTTTATCTATTGTTAAAACAACACACTTGAGTCGAAGTAAAGAGTTATTACTTAAGTTGATAAGTAATAACGAATTATAAGGGACCAACAAGTGGTATCAGAGTAGTTTGATTAGCTAAAATCATATTTTATTAAACTGCTCATTTTAAAGTTTTCAAATCAAGATCCAAAATGGCTCAAGTTATACCACAAGCCCTAGAATATAGGGGTGGCCAACTCAATGTTGCTCTTGTACTACAGGTAGCCAATTTTACAAATTAGAAGAAGCGGTTTCTTGTCCACATGGTTGGAATTGAACCTCAATTCCTTGGAATCATTAAAAATGGTCCTTTTTCCCATGGTTGGGGACAATAGAAAACCTGAAGCACAATGGACTGCTGATGAGAGAAAAGCTGTTAACCTAGATCAGCGTCTCAAAAGTCTCATCATGTTTGTGCTCCCAGATGACCAAATGAATTCTGTTGTAAATTGCAAAACAGCCAAAGATACATGGGAGGACCTTATTCTTTACCATGAGGGACCCTCTAATGTAAAAGAAATAGAATCATTGATTTAATGCTTCAATACAACACCTTCAAGCACAAAGAAGGGGAAACCCTCACACAGACATTCACCAGATACAAGGAACCGATGAATGAACTTGTGAATGATGGTGTTGAGCTTTCAAAACTTGAAATCAACATAATTTTTGTTAATGCATTGCCAAAGAAGTGGCTCAGTTTTTGCCAAAGCTTAAGAAATTCTAATCACATTAAAGATTGTGATCTAGCCTCTCTTTTTGGGAAATACAAATATGAAGAAAACCTAGTTGATAGGATCTATGAAGACTCAAGCAAGAGTAAAGCATTAACCATTGCTACACCCTTGTCCACAACCTTCTTCAGTGAGGCTATCATTCAAGACTACCAAGATAGTCCTGATGATGAGGAAGACACTAGATCTAGTGAGGAATATCTGAATGACCTCAAAGAGGAATTTCATGAAAGGGCACTTCTGGCCAAGTCTAGAAGGTTCTTTAAGAAAGGAGGCAAGTTCTCCAGCTCCACAAAAGCTTCAGTTGACACTGAATGCTACAAATGTGGGAAGACTGGTCACTATGCTAGGGATTGTTATTCAAAAACATCTCTCCCTTGATATTCCTCACCAGCTCAATCAAGACCATCTGGTCAATCATCATTTCAACCAAAACAAATTGCTTCTACTTCATTTTAGCAAAACAGGGTTGAACTCAGACCAACAAAATAATTTGAGGCCAAATACAGAGAAATCAAGGAAACATTGGCCCTAATGAGTACTGAAAGCTCCACATCCAAGAATCCTAAGCAAGACAAGAACAAAGGGCTTGTTGCTGAAGCCTATGAATGGGATGAAGAAGATGTTTCTTCAGATGATGATGAAATGGTTAATGTGAAAGTACTTAGGCACTTGCTGATGATGAAGGGGCTAATTCAAATGTTGTGGCCAGAGAAAGTGCTAGAAATAGTGAATGGTAAATGTCACAATAAAAAAGATACAAACTCTTCTTGAATTAGAAGATAAAGATGACATTAAATTTGTCTTTGATTACTTATGCATTGATCTAAAATTTGTTGAAGAGCAAAGAAACAATTTGCTTGAAAAATTTCATAAACTTGTTCTAAAACTTGAAGATTTTGAAAGTAATTAGAGCTAAAAGAAGCTAAACTTGATATTATTACTTTTCAACAATTGAACAAATAAATTTTGGAGGATAATAACTCCCTAAGAGTTGAACTAAAAGAAGCAAAAGATATTGTTAATTCTTGGCTTAGAAACTCTGATAGGGTAAATCAATGCATAAGTGAACAAATACCTGCTCAAAAGAGGAAAATGCTTGGTGCTGAAGGATCCTCCAGTACCAAATCTATTGTCTTTGTCAAAGCCTCAAATGAAAATGGTAGCTCGATCCCTGACATTGAAAGGTCAAGTGAAGAGAATTTACCAAATCATGACACTAGACGAATCCTTCTTCCTGAGTTTCAAGAGAGTGTTGACACTTCAGCACCAGTTGAGTCCTCAGTTACTGAGGATGACTCAGATGATGATATAGAGAATGAAGTAACTACCTCACTTCCTCCTTTAGAGAAGCTAGTTGGTGATGAACCCTCTATTGGACCCAAAACTATCCAGTCTATCATCAAGTCACACACCACACACAAAGGTAGTTCTTCCAAACATGTCAAAATTGACACTTCAAAGAACTCTTCAGCTCCTGCTGAAGGTTCACATATGGGAACTACCTCTTTAGTTTCAACAAATAAACTAAAGAATGCTAGATCTGAGGAATATAAGAGAATGTCTCTTGTCATGCAAGAGATCAATGATCTCAAATTGCAACTTAGGCAGCAGCAAACACCAACTTGGTTCAGAGATGAACCTTCAGACTCTCCTCATTTAAAGTATAAGACACAATTTAAAAGGGCTTGTGAGTTATGTGGTCTAAACAACCATCTAACTCAAACTTGCTTAAGAGTGATTTATTGTACTAAATGTGAGAGGACTTATCATCGCACTTGTGAACATACTCAGTATATGCTGGCCAAAACTAGTGCTGATGCTCAGAATACTGAAGCATCTCAATCCAGGCAAATATTCCTTTCCCATCATGCAATCATTTTGGTATGGGTATCATCACCCAGATGACCGCCACTATTACCCTGTTTGTAATATTGTGGAAGTTATAACCATGACACTCATGGACATAATCGAATCATCTCACTCAGAAGAGGTATTAAACCAAGAAACCCAAACTCTATTACCAAATGTTGTGAAACTTGTGGAAGCGATGTCCACACTACATCTGAACACAACCATATACAGTGGTTCAGAAGAAGTGAAGCCCTCCAGGCTAAGAAAGCAAAAGCTGTTCAGACCTCTTCTTCCTCTAAGCAATCACTCATACCCTCTACAAGAGGAACCTTCAGATCTAGAACACCTTCTATATCTAAAACCCCCACCCAAAAAAGTGGGTTTCAAAATAAAACTAACCATTTCCTTAACTTGTGCATTGTGATCTCAGGAAGCCTATTTGGTACCTAGATAGTGGCTGCTCAAGGCATATGACTGGCACCAAAAGTTATCTGCACAAGTATAAGAAGGAACAAGGTCCTAAAGTTGTTTTTGGTGATAACTCATCAGCTACTACTGAAGGATTTGGTTTAGTAAAATGGAATGGTATAGTTTTCTTAAGGGTAGCATATGTCAATGGATTGAAGCACAACCTCATTAGCATAAGTCAACTTTGTGATGCAAAGTATCTTGTGCTGTTTGATGACATAAAAGGTACAATCTTCAACTCTAATCATGAAATTGTGATGATTGCTCCCAAAGTGAAAGATGTTTATGTCATGAACATGAACTCTACTCAGGAGACATGCTTCTTTGCTAAAGCCTCCAATATTACCAACTGGCTTTGGCATAAGAGGCTCTGCCATCTTAATTTCAAAACAATAACTCTGCTGGCAAAACAAAATCTTGTTATTGGTCTTCCTTCACTTGTATATTCCAAGGACAAACCATGCTCAGCATGTGAGAAACGGAAGCACCATAGGGCCAGTTTCAAAAGAAAGTAAACTTTCTCAATCAAATAAAGTCTTCATTTGCTTCACATTGACTTATTTGGCCCAGTATCACCTAGGGCCATTTGTCATGAAAAATATACACTTGTCATTGTTGATGAGTACTCTAGGTACACCTGGGTATATTTTCTGACAAAGAAAAGTTATACACCAGATGCCATTATGTCATTCATCAAAAGAGTTGAAAATCAAAATGACACTCATGTCAAACAAATCAGAACTGACAATGGCACTGAATTCAGAGATCACACACTGATCAAATTCTGTGATGACAAAGCAATTTCCCAAAATTTCTCATCTCCTTACACATCTGAACAAAATGGTGTGGCTGAAAGAAGGAACAGAACTTTGATTGAAGTAGCAAGGACAATGCTTGCTGGATCTGCTCTCTCTAATCATTTTTAGACTTATGTTGTAGCCACTTCTTGCTACACTCAAAATAGATCTATCATTGTGAAGAGATACATGAAGACTCCTATGAAGTCTTCAGGGGGAGAATTCCAAACATTTCATTCTTACATGTGTTTGGGTGTCCAGTATTCATTCACAATCACAAGGATCACCTTGGAAAGTTTGATGAAAAATTTGATGATGGTTACTTCCTTGGATACTCTTTAGTATCTAAAGCATACAGAGTCTTCAACACAAGAAGACAATGTATTAAAGAAACCTATCACATCACCTTCAATGAATGTTCTGAAGCTCTCACTTTTACAAATTCATTAGATGATGAACTTCATATTCATGAATCTCATAATTATCCATCTGATGAATTTCAAGATTATGAGACTTTTCAAAAATATCAAACAAGCAACTCAGTCCCTCATATTGATCCATTAGAAGATATGACAAGTCCTACAAAAGGAAATCCCTTAGTATCACATACTGATGGCTATCAATCAAATAATGATTAGTCTCAAAATGATCAAAATGATCAGCAAAGCAACACAAATGACCAAAATGGTCAGTCTCAAAACAATCAGCATGCTGATACACATGATCAAAATGATCAATCATATGCAGATGCTGATGAACAATCTAAGCCCCTTGCTCAAAGCTCTCCTACCATCTCTAGGGAATTAGGTCTTGGATATGTTGCTTCTGACCAAGAAGGAACCCCTCCATTGATTGAACCTTTGTCCACTGAATATCCTTCAGTATGCACTAGAGATAATCCAAGTCCAAGTCCATGTCATGGACTTCCAAGCTCTAGCTCTAATCATGATACCAGTGCCTATTCTCCAGCTCCACAAAAATCTTGGACTAAAAATAGTCACTGATAGCTGGTGAACATAATAGGCAATCCTGGTGAAGGTAGATTCACTAGATCTATGGCAAAGAAACTGAGTGTTGCTTCATCTAGAGAATTCTTCTATGCAAACTTTCTCTCAGAAATTGAACCTACAAAGGTTTCTGAAGCACTCACACACCCTGGATGGATGGATACCATGCAAGAGGAACTCCATCAATTTGAAAGAAACAAAGTCTGGAAATTGGTTCCTCTTCCATATGGTAAATCAACCACTGGCACTAAATGGGTTTACAAGCTCAAAAGAGATGAAACCAATGCAGTGACCAAAAATAAAGCTAGGCTGGTGGCCCAAGGATTCAATCAAGAGCCTAGTATTGATTTTGATCAAACCTTTGCTCCAATTGCACGTATGGAAGCCATACGAATCTTCCTTACTTATGCCACGTACATGAATTTCATCATCTACCAATGGATGTCAAAAGTTCATTCCTAAATGGTGACCTAAAAGAAGAAGTTTATGTTACTCAGCCTCTTGGCTTGGAGAGTAGCAAATACCCAAATCATGTCTAAAAGCTTTACAAAACTCTGTATGGACTGAAGCAGGTCCCACGAGCATGGTATGAAACTCTCTCAACATTTCTCATTGAACATAAATTTGTGAGAGGAAAAATAGATAGCACCTTGTTTATCTATAAATCTAAAACTGACACCATTCTAGTAAAAATTTATGTGGATGACATAATCTTTGGTTCTACAAGCTTGAAACTTTGCAAACAATTTACCAAGCTTATGACCAGGAAGTTTGAGATGAGTATGATGGGAGAACTCACATACTTCCTTGGTCTTCAGATTAAACAATCTGACCAAGGCATCTCCATCAATCAAGAAAAATATGTCAAGGATTTGCTGAAGAAGTACAATATCAATTGTGCTTCAGTAAAGACCTCAATGATACCCCTAACAACTTAGGACCTGATCTTAATGGACAATCAGTCAATGAGACTCAGTATAGAGGTATGTGATGAGATGGCATTTATACATGATCTCATCGTTCTTTTCGGGCTTTAAATGCATAAGAATGTCATAAAATACCATATATATGCTTGTGTTTGTTTACTTGTGTGTTTTAGGTATGGATATCGTGAAAAAGACAAAAGATCACAAGATACAAGGAAAAACGGACACGAGAAACGAAGCCGTACAATGAACCGGGCCCTAATCATGGAATTTTCATCAAATACCCTTGAAGACTTGAAGACAAACAAGATTGATCCTCAATGAATGAAGAAATGACACTTAAAACCCTTGTATATTAATAATTACAAGTTTGGTCCCTTAAGTTTGTCAAAATTGCAAAAAGGTCCTTCAACTTTGAAGAAATGGCAAGTTTAGTCCCTCAACAATTCAAAATTGCCAACAATGGTCCCTCATAAAGTTTAAGAGACATTGAAGACCTTTGAAGATCAAGATTGTCCAAGTTCAGTCCTTGAATTAATCAAAAATGTCAAAAAGTACCCTTGATAAGCCTTTGTGGAAAGTTTGTGCCAAAAGTGTCAATTGTTGGAACTTATTAACAAAGGAAAGGAGATTTTAGGGCTGGGAAACATTATATGGCAAAAATATCAAAAGAAAGGGACGAAATGTGCACAAAGTGAAAGATTCAAAAGAAACTGGCGCTTAACACTAGTATTTCCCCTAATTTCGGATCAAAGGGTAACTGTTCATCATTCTTACCCACCCAGAATTTACCTTCACTTTTCCTTGGGTAAAAACCAATTAAACTTGCACACACTTAATTCACACATGCCAAAACCCTTCCCACTCCTAAAAACCTGCATCCCACTCATGTGCACCAAACCCCCAATTCCCCAATCCACCAATCACATCATTCCTTAGCCCCCAAGCATCATGACGTGGCAAAATGGACGTCCAAGATGCTATGCTTGCTCACAAAGCAAAATTTAAAGGCCAAGATCAAATGAGAGGACAAAATGCACTCAAAACCATTCAAGGGCACATTTGGGATTTTCTTATGATTAGGGTTTAGTTTTTTCTATTCTAGATTGTTCTATAGGCTCTATAAAAGGAGACCCAAGCTGTGGTGATCCCTTTGTTCCAGTTTTTAGTCTCTCACATGTAATTCCTTTTTAAAGAAATAAAAAGTTTGGTTTTTGAAATATTCAAGTGTAATTCCTTTTTTATTGTTTTTAAAAGATTGTGTGTTGTGAGGAGATTGATTCTGAGTTCCACTTTGTTTTATGGTTAAGCAACTTTGATTTTCAAAGTTGTTTAAGGTTTTGAGATTTTGAGAGATTTTGGTAAAATCTTCTCAAAAGGTTTTTGGTGTTAAGAGGTTTTGATTAATTGGTGTTATAGTGTTAATAGAAACGTTTTTAAGAAGTTTGATAAGTTTTGGTAAAGTTTTAAAAAGAAAAAAGACAAAAAAAAAAGAATATTGTAAGCTTGAATTGTGTTTTCTTTGTTTTGTGTTCAAACAGGTTGAAGGCTTGTTGATTTAGTTCAGCTCCAACCCGGGTTGGATTGGAGGAGGGTTATACACCCTCTAGGGCTTTGGATGTTAAAGCCCTAAGGTATCTTTCTTATTTCCTTTTGAAAAGTTCATTAAAGTGCTAGTTTATATGATCCTATGTGATTTTGTTACTAAGTGTGTTTGAGGTGTGGGATTTGTGTTTATTTTATGTTATATGCATGCTAGATGTTAAGGGAATCAGTTTGAAAGAGTTTTATTAGGTTTTGGTTTGTTAAAATTGGTTTCCAGAATTTACAAGGGTGTTTGGCAATACGTTTTAGCAGGGCAACATCATTGATTTGGTTGATCTAAGTTGTTAGGAGGGATTAAAAAGGGTTAAGTTAGGTTAATAATAAGTAATTAATCAGTTTGGAACACTTTTGGATCAAGTTGGTGAGGTTTAAAAGGATATAGGATAGCAAAAATCTGCTTATGCCACCTTTGCTTGATTTTTACTCAGTTATTGTGCATGATCTTTGATTGTTGTTGAGATTCAGATTATAAGAGTTATTGTTATAGCTAGAGTACTAATTGGTGAATGTGTGTGCTTATTTTTGTGGTCTAGATATCACTAAGGTGCTAGCTAGAAGCATTTTAGTCCACTATTCTAGCTTAAACATCACAGCAACTTGGCTTAGCTTATGGTGCATTTGATTTCTTGAATTTGAGTGCTAGGTGTTTGTTTCCTTGTTGTCATTGACTTCTTGTGATCAAAGGATCACAAGAGTGCCATTATTGTCCAATAAGCATCCTCCAAATAAGCCATAGGACCAAGCACCTCTTGGTCCTTTTGAAATCTGTGAAAGCTTGAACACCAGCAAAAAAAAACCAGGCACGTTATACAATTTGCGCCGCAAGACCTAAGCGTTGCAGCGCAACTGAAGGAGCTGCAGATCTTGGTATTCCCGTTTCACTAGTTGCGGCGCAAGAAAAAAACGTTGCGGCGCAACTGAAGGAGTTACTGACCAAAGGTGCTATCGTTTCACTAGTTGCGGCGCAAGACACACGCGTTGCGGCGCAACTAAGTGACAAAAAAGGGGGGGTTTCAGGATTCGAACCCTGGTCACCACGTTCACACCACACCACACTCACCACTGCGCCCTAGGGTCTTTGACTACTAGGGAGTGGTTTCCTTATTTACTTAACCTATTTTGGTTTCTAGCTTATTTAATAAGCCGTAGCCGTTTTTCCCATTTTCTAGCTTATTTTCTTAGCTTATTTTTCTTAGCCTATTTTTCTTAGGAACTTAATAGGTTTGTAGATTTTTTAAAATTGGTTTCATATTTTTCACTTTATTAGTTTATTTTTTAGAATTTATTTAATAGACGTTTTTATTAAATCATTAAAAAATACCAAAAATAGTTTTTATTTCTAGGAAAAATAGTTCTTAGTTTTTAAAATATATTTTTGAGGTTTACATCTAATTTTGGTTTCAAAAACATTTATTTTTAATTTTATAATATTTTAAGGTTTTTAATAAACTTTAAAGATTTTTATAAAATTATTAAAAAAGGTTTAGGAGCTATAATTTGTGTTTTTCTCTTAATTATATTATTTAGGATTTTTAGAAATTTTTTATTTTAAATTTTAGAAACTTTTTATTTTTAGCATTATTTTAATATTATTTTATTAATTAATTTTCAAAATTTTATTTTTCTTTCTTTTTCATTTTTCCTAGGTTTTTTGTCATTAATTAGGACTATTTCCATTTTTAGATTATTTTTATCACTTTTAGATTTATTTTTATAATTATTTTAAGTTTAATTAGGTTTTAATCATTTTTTTTATCATTTTTAGAGTTTTAAAAATAGTTTTAATAGGTTTTAATTTTTAGAAAATTACTTTTTAGTCTTCTAATAATATAAGTTAAGTAATTGTTCAATAAAATCATATTTTAGACATTTGAATTAGTTAAATTTAATTTTAGGGCTTTAATTAGCATTTAAAATTAATTATTTAATTAACAAAAGGTTTTAAAATATCTTTGTTGGATTTTTATCTTTATTTATATTATTTAAGACTTCTTTTTATCTTTTTCTTGATTTTGTTTTTGGTCTTATCTTAATTTTTAATTTGGTTGGATTTTCTACGGCTTTACGTTTACGTTTTTTACGTCATAGTGTAATTTTCACAAAACCATCATTCCATCCCATCAATATTAATCTCAAAGAAATACAAGTTAATTCACAACACCATACCTCCTTGGGAAACGAATCTTTCATCTCTTTTAAGTGATTGAGGGTCATTAGTGTTGATTTTTCCTAAAATCATCACTCGATACTTACCGCTATTTACGCTCTTTGTTTTCCTAGACAAGAGTTGTATTTTACTACAATCATTTTTGGCGCCGCTGCCGGGGAGGTGTGTCGTGATTTAATTTGGAAAATTTTGTTTTTGATATTATCCATAAATAGTATTTGTGTTAAGTGGAACTCCCTTAACACGTATTATCGGTTTTCTCGGTTTTTCTTTGTGAATATTATTAATATATTGTATTAAGTATCACAATCAAAATACAATATCTCCAAAAGTGTGAAAACACAACCTTGATTCGGGATTTCATCACTCGATCATTGTATTCGAATCTCAAACAAAAAAAGAAAAGGCAAAAATAGATAAATACTTTCGTGAAGCTCGATTTTGAAAGATACGAACTATAAGGTGGGTATAAGGCGGGTATTATAAAATATACCCTAAGGAAAAAGGCTCTTAAGTGCTTCGCGCCGCCTCGTTTCCCCGCTTGCTTGTGAGTATTTTAAGATTGAAGGCTAATCGAGGGTTTTGCCGCCCAAAGTATTAATACGTATACTATATTTGCTTGGTTTCTTTGTGATTAAACCCTCGTGAACAATTTGGTTTTCACCAAAGTTCTAAAGTCATTCGAAGGCGTTCACTCCACGTGATCGTTTTCATTCCTTTGAGGCTTCTTTAATCAAGAGTTTGATTCAAGGAGAGATTTTGTAGATTGTTGTCTACGAAGATACACCAAAATCCAAAAAAATTAAATATCATCAAAAACACAAAAAAATTGAAAATCCACAAAACGACCAAAAAGAATCTTCTTTGCTCACCTCCCATTCTTCGTGAAGTTTATGATCACTCGTAATCAAGCTAAACGAGCTCGTAAACGACTTCAAAAGCAAGCAAATCAAGGATCGTTGATTGTTGAAGAACCTCCAATTGTTGAACCTATTATAGAACAAGAAGTCGTAATGGCTAATCGTACTATGATGGAGTTGCTACAAGCACCCACCGAGGGTTTTGGAGAGGCCATTGTTATTCCCGCCATCCTTGCGGAGAATTTCGAGATTAAGACGGGTTTAATGTCGATGCTACAAGCAAACAAGTTTCGAGGTCATGAGAAAGACAACCCGCATTACCACATTAGGAATTTCAACCGTCTCACCGCCACTAGCAAATTCAAAGATGTTCCGCATGACGCCATTAAGATGATGTTGTTTCCATATTCGTTGGATGGACCCGCAAAAATTTGGCTCGAGAAAGAACCGCCAAATTCGATTTTGACATGGGCCGATCTCGTTTCTAAGTTTGTGAACAAGTTTTTTCCACCATCGAAAACAACACACTTAAAAAATGAGATTTCACGATTTGTGCAACGTAACAATGAAAGTTTTTCAATGGCATGGGAACGATTTAAGGAGATGTTACATGAATGTCCTCACCATGATTTTTCGGAATTGCATCAAATTGATACCTTTTATAATGGGCTTAATGATCATGAACGAGATTATTTGAATGCCGCCGCGGGTGGTAATTTTTTGTGCAAGACGACAAATGAGGCTTTACAAATCATTGAAAATCGATCTAAGGTTTATAGCCCTCGTAACACACCGAGTGTTGCCAATATGGGTTCGTCATCGTCATCACAATCGTCTCGTAGCATTAATGCCTTACATGATGAAGCTAATGAGGAAAATCGGTTTTTTGATAGATTTGCTAATCTAATGTCCCATTGGAAGGCTCAAGAAGCTTCCAATTCCGCTTCGGTTAAAGCGGTTGCTAAGAGTTGTTTATCGTGTGGAGGAGCTCATGATTTATCCGAGTGCATTACCGCGGATGGTAACACTTCGAGTGCTTACGTAGCAACGGGAACTTACAACCAAAACGGCCAAGGTTCCCGCCAAAATCAAGCTCCACCAAACCAAAATGTTAACAATTATCGAAACAACAACCAAGGTAATTACCAAGGCAACACACGCAATTACAACAAAGGGAATTATCAAAGTGGGAATGGACAAATCTCTAATCAAAACCAAAACCGTGATTTTCAAAATACTACACAAGGTTTTCAAAATGCTCACACGAAAAATTTGCAAGGAGAATTTTTAGATTATGCAAAAGCAAATGATGCTAAATTTGATAATATGCAACGTGAGATGATTAGCTTAAGGTCCGAGTTGAAAAACGAGCTTAAAAATGAACTTGCTAATGAACTTAAAACTCATGCAAATAAAATGGAAGGAAATGTCCAACGTCTTCAACAAAACCAACAAAAGATGGAATTAGGACAACATGAGATTAAGCAAGAGTTATTGAAAGCGGATGCTAGGCAATCAAAATTTGAGGACCGAATGGCTAAAATGTTTGAAGCTATCATGTGTAAGCCCTCTTCTTCGGGTGGTCTTCCGAGTGATACCATTGCAAACCCGAAGGGAGAAATGAAGGTTATTACTACACGAAGTGGTAAAACTTTCAAGGAACCAATCTCTCGTCCAAGTACTTCTACGGAGAAGGAAATCGAGAAAGAACCCGAGGTGATGGTCGAAAAGGAGCACATTACAATCCCACGAAGTACCGCTCAAACCACACCTACGGTTACACCAATACCAATTGTGGAACCCGAGTTTCCAAGGCCATTGCCTAATGACCAACCCACACCACCTTTACCTTACCCTTCGAGACGTAACAAAGAGAAAGCACAAGAAAGGAACAATTATCAATTCGAGCTATTTATGAAAATGTTTCGTGATTTGCATTTTAACATAAGTTTTGCCGATGCTTTAATCATGATGCCTCGATTCGCCGCAAACTTCAAAAGTATGCTTAACAACAAAGAGAAGTTACAACAATCGTCTAGTTGTTCATCGGTTTTTCTAAGCCGCATACCACAAAAAGTCGGTGATCCCGGTAAATTTTTGATTCCGTGTGCTATACAAGATATGGAGGAATGCTACGCCTTGGCCGATCTTGGCGCTAGTATTAATTTAATGCCTCTCGAGATTTTCAAATCGCTTTCGCTTCCGGCTCTTATTCCTTCGAACATGTCCATCGAGATGGCCGATCATTTTACGATCATGGCATGTGGAGTAGCCGAGGACGTTTTCGTTAAAGTCGGAAAGTTTTACTATCCCGTTGACTTTATCGTTGTAGACATTCCCATCGATCGAAAAGTTCCTCTCATTTTGGGTCGTTCATTTTTGGATACATCACGAGCACTTATCGATGTTCATGCTCGTAAAATCACCCTTCGTTTCAATGAAGAAGAACTTGTCATCAATGCAACACAAAACTCCAATCTTTCTCATGTTTATTCTATTGCAACTTTAAACCATGGTGACTCGACCAATGTCGTTTGCAAAGAATTTTCACCAAGAGTTTTAGGGAATGTCGCCAAAAACAATTTACCATTTCCTCCGCCGGTGGAGGTTATGAGTGCTAAGCCTACAAAGAAGAAACCATCAATACTTGAATCGAAAAATCCTTCACCTTCATTCTTGAAAAGTGTTGATAAGTTGCCGGTTTCTACGGAAAATCTTTCGGATGATGAATATATGGACCCCGATGGGGAGGTTTTCTTCGTCGATAAACGTTTTGAGAACTTGCCACCACCAAAACCAAAACGGTTTCAAAATGTGAGAATTTTTAGTGTGACTAACATCGTCTTAGAAACACCGAATATTTTCGACATAATTAAAAAGGGTTTTCATAAAGAGAGTTTAAAAGATAAAAAAGGAAATGATCTTAAATGTGATTTAATTGATTTTTCTACAAATCTAACTCCGTCATCACCACGTGATTTGAGTACTACAAACTCGTCTACTCCTTTTGACGATGTTTTGTGTGGTTCTAGTATGGGGGAAGCCCCTTATGTTCCCTCATCCTTGTCCACCGAGGACGAGATATTCGATCCCGGAATTTCATGTAAAGGGAAATCTCGGTCTTCCACCGATGCAATAAATGGAAACTATATCTATTTGCTTGGTGCGAGTCTACCTCGAGTAGCTCAAACGTTTGACTTACCAATTGTCTCACCCTTCTACTTCTCATCTATTTTCTTCAAACTCTTTGAGTTTATGGCACATGTTGGAGTGGTGTTAATTTGTTTTTCCCATGAAAACGAGAACGCCATCTTCGACCCCGGTATTTTTCATCATCTAAGGACTTAGTCCTTTTTACCGGTTGCTTTTTGGGCCTTGTTTATCATGTAAGCCCCACCAAAAATTGACCACACCATGATATCCCTAAATGTTCACATTTTAAGGGGATCGAGTCGAGCTCATGACTCGGTAATCAAAAACGAGGTGCCTCGTGGGGGAGATCCCATGCTTATCTTTATGCTTTATGTTCACTAATAAGGGGACTTGTACCCTTCCAACTCGTTGTCTCGTGGTTGTTTGTGATTGTGTTATCTAGATCATCATCATCGTCTACGATTGAAGACTCTCGTGTTCGTTTACGTGAGCCTCCATCGTTCGTTTGAAGAAGTTTTTCACGATTCCATGACATATCCTTTATTGTTCTAACAATTATCTTTTAGCATAATTAATAAACGGCTTTAGATATATTGTTGATCACCCTTTCCATGCTAGATCCTAAGCATTCGATTCTTCGTCTCTAGTATGGGGGTGCTCCACCTTTAGACTCGAAACATTGAGGACAATGTTTACTTTTAGTATGGGGGGGTGAATAGGTACTTGCTTTGCTACGCCCTCTCGTTTTCCAATTTTCAATGTTTTGTTTTATTAATAAGGCTAAAAATGGCCAAATTTTAAATTTTTTTTTCTTAGTTTTCATAAGTGTTTTTAAGACACGAAGGTATATTTTCCGATGGGTAGAATAAGAGTTAATTTTTGACTTGATGGGCATTTGGAGCCATTTACATTCCTTAACCCGCTCAATTCAAGTTTTGCTAGACTTTTATATAGGGAGCTTTAAAACGCGAAAGTCTTAATTCATTCGGGTTAAGAACAAGAACTTTTCGCAAGTTCCTATAATTGATTCTAGAAAGTCACTTATCAAGGGAACTTTAAAACGCATTCTCTAAACTTGAAAAAGTCCAAGAAAGTGCAAGATCCTATAGGTGGCTTGAAAACCCAAAACTTTGATTTGATATAGTCTTAATGAAAGCTAATCCAAATTTGGCTTAATTTTGACTTGCATGGCTAAGTATTCACGAGTCTCTTTAATTAGAGGTCTTTAAATAGTGAAGAACGAGAAATGATAGAGTTAGACAAGTGATCATGCTAAACGTAGAACATGAAAGTGTTCTTTCAAAAACTCATATGTTTTTAATTGTGGCTTTTTCTTCCCATAAGATCAATGCATTAGGAATAAAACATAATTGCAATAAGTAAGGTCATACGATTTGAAAGGTTACTTAGCCTCTAGCGCAAGATCGTTTAAAAGTTGCTCGGGGTTGAATAGAGTTCATAGCCAAGGCATAACTTATTGAAACGGGACGCGAAGATTGGCGATCATCCAAAAAGGCCCTAACAAGGCATGAGGAGCTCTATTTTTGCTAAAGATCCAAAGATGATGTGAAGTATCATTGTTCCAAAATCAATATGAAGGATCGAGACACACGACGAGAAGCTATTACTCCCCTAAAGAATGGAGAAAGTCTATCCAAAAAGACCCTAACAAGGTATGAGGATGAATATATCCAAGTCCGAAAAGGAGGCGGATCGTTGTATATCAAAATCCAAAGTAAAGATTGAAGAAAAATGATGAAGTCGTGGTCCTATATGAAGAATCTCTCAAAAACGTCAAGTGAAGAAATTCCAAATATATGAAGAGAAGACCATAATTTCGAGAACGTCTTCCCAAGATTTGAAGTATGAAGTACATGCCAAATATCGGTCCGAGAAAGGTCTCAAATCGTGAAACGAGTTATGCCAAGATATGAACTTAAGGAGATACACGAGAAGCCGTTTTAAAAGATTTTGTCCTTCGGCTAACTATTGATCAAATCGTGCTACTTTGCTTTCGGACTAATAACTACTCAAATAAGTCAATATGAATCACTTGTGATCCATGACAAATAGATAAAAAATGCTAGTAACCCATTTTCTTTTATAATAACTAGGATTGCGGGGAGAAAAAGTATTACACAATTTGAACGTATGAGTAGTGTTAGCATTGTGACTTGTACCAACAATGATCTTGTTTTTGCACTTAGCATGGAATGTATGACAATCAAGGATGACGAAACTTACTCTAAGGGACATTAACTTGTTTCTATTCTTTAACCCTAAAAGTCACATTTTGGTGATGAAAATCATACATTATGTCTTTACACATTCTCGTAGTATGTTGCAAGTCTTTTACTCTTCAATAAAGGTTAATAAAATTGAACTTTGGTGATGCTTAGATACTTTATTCTAGCATTGCGTGAGGGCACGGCAATGGTTTAGTATGGGGGAGTGATGAGATGGCATTTATACATGATCTCATCGTTCTTTTCGGGCTTTAAATGCATAAGAATGTCATAAAATACCATATATATGCTTGTGTTTGTTTACTTGTGTGTTTTAGGTATGGATATCGTGAAAAAGACAAAAGATCACAAGATACAAGGAAAAACGGACACGAGAAACGAAGCCGTACAATGAACCGGGCCCTAATCATGGAATTTTCATCAAATACCCTTGAAGACTTGAAGACAAACAAGATTGATCCTCAATGAATGAAGAAATGACACTTAAAACCCTTGTATATTAATAATTACAAGTTTGGTCCCTTAAGTTTGTCAAAATTGCAAAAAGGTCCTTCAACTTTGAAGAAATGGCAAGTTTAGTCCCTCAACAATTCAAAATTGCCAACAATGGTCCCTCATAAAGTTTAAGAGACATTGAAGACCTTTGAAGATCAAGATTGTCCAAGTTCAGTCCTTGAATTAATCAAAAATGTCAAAAAGTACCCTTGATAAGCCTTTGTGGAAAGTTTGTGCCAAAAGTGTCAATTGTTGGAACTTATTAACAAAGGAAAGGAGATTTTAGGGCTGGGAAACATTATATGGCAAAAATATCAAAAGAAAGGGACGAAATGTGCACAAAGTGAAAGATTCAAAAGAAACTGGCGCTTAACACTAGTATTTCCCCTAATTTCGGATCAAAGGGTAACTGTTCATCATTCTTACCCACCCAGAATTTACCTTCACTTTTCCTTGGGTAAAAACCAATTAAACTTGCACACACTTAATTCACACATGCCAAAACCCTTCCCACTCCTAAAAACCTGCATCCCACTCATGTGCACCAAACCCCCAATTCCCCAATCCACCAATCACATCATTCCTTAGCCCCCAAGCATCATGACGTGGCAAAATGGACGTCCAAGATGCTATGCTTGCTCACAAAGCAAAATTTAAAGGCCAAGATCAAATGAGAGGACAAAATGCACTCAAAACCATTCAAGGGCACATTTGGGATTTTCTTATGATTAGGGTTTAGTTTTTTCTATTCTAGATTGTTCTATAGGCTCTATAAAAGGAGACCCAAGCTGTGGTGATCCCTTTGTTCCAGTTTTTAGTCTCTCACATGTAATTCCTTTTTAAAGAAATAAAAAGTTTGGTTTTTGAAATATTCAAGTGTAATTCCTTTTTTATTGTTTTTAAAAGATTGTGTGTTGTGAGGAGATTGATTCTGAGTTCCACTTTGTTTTATGGTTAAGCAACTTTGATTTTCAAAGTTGTTTAAGGTTTTGAGATTTTGAGAGATTTTGGTAAAATCTTCTCAAAAGGTTTTTGGTGTTAAGAGGTTTTGATTAATTGGTGTTATAGTGTTAATAGAAACGTTTTTAAGAAGTTTGATAAGTTTTGGTAAAGTTTTAAAAAGAAAAAAGACAAAAAAAAAAAAGAATATTGTAAGCTTGAATTGTGTTTTCTTTGTTTTGTGTTCAAACAGGTTGAAGGCTTGTTGATTTAGTTCAGCTCCAACCCGGGTTGGATTGGAGGAGGGTTATACACCCTCTAGGGCTTTGGATGTTAAAGCCCTAAGGTATCTTTCTTATTTCCTTTTGAAAAGTTCATTAAAGTGCTAGTTTATATGATCCTATGTGATTTTGTTACTAAGTGTGTTTGAGGTGTGGGATTTGTGTTTATTTTATGTTATATGCATGCTAGATGTTAAGGGAATCAGTTTGAAAGAGTTTTATTAGGTTTTGGTTTGTTAAAATTGGTTTCCAGAATTTACAAGGGTGTTTGGCAATACGTTTTAGCAGGGCAACATCATTGATTTGGTTGATCTAAGTTGTTAGGAGGGATTAAAAAGGGTTAAGTTAGGTTAATAATAAGTAATTAATCAGTTTGGAACACTTTTGGATCAAGTTGGTGAGGTTTAAAAGGATATAGGATAGCAAAAATCTGCTTATGCCACCTTTGCTTGATTTTTACTCAGTTATTGTGCATGATCTTTGATTGTTGTTGAGATTCAGGTTATAAGAGTTATTGTTATAGCTAGAGTACTAATTGGTGAATGTGTGTGCTTATTTTTGTGGTCTAGATATCACTAAGGTGCTAGCTAGAAGCATTTTAGTCCACTATTCTAGCTTAAACATCACAACAACTTGGCTTAGCTTATGGTGCATTTGATTTCTTGAATTTGAGTGCTAGGTGTTTGTTTCCTTGTTGTCATTGACTTCTTGTGATCAAAGGATCACAAGAGTGCCATTATTGTCCAATAAGCATCCTCCAAATAAGCCATAGGACCAAGCACCTCTTGGTCCTTTTGAAATCTGTGAAAGCTTGAACACCAGCAAAAAAAAACCAGGCACGTTATACAATTTGCGCCGCAAGACCTAAGCGTTGCGGCGCAACTGAAGGAGCTGCAGATCTTGGTATTCCCGTTTCACTAGTTGCGGCGCAAGAAAAAAACGTTGCGGCGCAACTGAAGGAGTTACTGACCAAAGGTGCTATCGTTTCACTAGTTGCGGCGCAAGACACACGCGTTGCGGCGCAACTAAGTGACAAAAAAGGGGGGGTTTCAGGATTCGAACCCTGGTCACCACGTTCACACCACACCACACTCACCACTGCGCCCTAGGGTCTTTGACTACTAGGGAGTGGTTTCCTTATTTACTTAACCTATTTTGGTTTCTAGCTTATTTAATAAGCCGTAGCCGTTTTTCCCATTTTCTAGCTTATTTTCTTAGCTTATTTTTCTTAGCCTATTTTTCTTAGGAACTTAATAGGTTTGTAGATTTTTTAAAATTGGTTTCATATTTTTCACTTTATTAGTTTATTTTTTAGAATTTATTTAATAGACGTTTTTATTAAATCATTAAAAAATACCAAAAATAGTTTTTATTTCTAGGAAAAATAGTTCTTAGTTTTTAAAATATATTTTTGAGGTTTACATCTAATTTTGGTTTCAAAAACATTTATTTTTAATTTTATAATATTTTAAGGTTTTTAATAAACTTTAAAGATTTTTATAAAATTATTAAAAAAGGTTTAGGAGCTATAATTTGTGTTTTTCTCTTAATTATATTATTTAGGATTTTTAGAAATTTTTTATTTTAAATTTTAGAAACTTTTTATTTTTAGCATTATTTTAATATTATTTTATTAATTAATTTTCAAAATTTTATTTTTCTTTCTTTTTCATTTTTCCTAGGTTTTTTGTCATTAATTAGGACTATTTCCATTTTTAGATTATTTTTATCACTTTTAGATTTATTTTTATAATTATTTTAAGTTTAATTAGGTTTTAATCATTTTTTTTTATCATTTTTAGAGTTTTAAAAATAGTTTTAATAGGTTTTAATTTTTAGAAAATTACTTTTTAGTCTTCTAATAATATAAGTTAAGTAATTGTTCAATAAAATCATATTTTAGACATTTGAATTAGTTAAATTTAATTTTAGGGCTTTAATTAGCATTTAAAATTAATTATTTAATTAACAAAAGGTTTTAAAATATCTTTGTTGGATTTTTATCTTTATTTATATTATTTAAGACTTCTTTTTATCTTTTTCTTGATTTTGTTTTTGGTCTTAGCTTAATTTTTAATTTGGTTGGATTTTCTACGGCTTTACGTTTACGTTTTTTACGTCATAGTGTAATTTTCAACCATCATTCCATCCCATCAATATTAATCTCAAAGAAATACAAGTTAATTCACAACACCATACCTCCTTGGGAAACGAATCTTTCATCTCTTTTAAGTGATTGAGGGTCATTAGTGTTGATTTTTCCTAAAATCATCACTCGATACTTACCGCTATTTACGCTCTTTGTTTTCCTAGACAAGAGTTGTATTTTACTACAATCAGTATGATTGGGTCACTCATGTACTTAACTGCAAGCAGGCCTGACATTCAATTCTCTACATGCCTTTGTGCAAGATACCAAGCAGATCCAAAGGAATCACACCTTACTGCTGTAAAGAGAATCTTTAGATACCTAAAGGTACACCAAGTCTAGGTCTTTGGTACCCCAAATCCTTAAGTTTTGACCTAAAGGGGTATTCAGATTCTGACTATGCTGGATGCAATTTGGACAGAAAAAGCACTTCTGGTGCCTGCCAATTGCTAGGTGGCAAACTTGTGTGTTGGAGTGCTAAAAAGCAACAAACAGTTGCCATGTCTTTAGCAGAAGCTGAATATGTGGTAGCTGTTGGATGGTGTGCCAATGTTCTTTGGATGAAAAGCCAACTGGCTGATTATGACATAGAATATGAAAAGGTACCAATCTTTTGTGATAACACTAGTGCTATTGCAATATCCAACAATCCAGTCCTCCACTCAAGAACAAAACACATTGATATCAGATATCACTTTATCAGAGATCACATTGTGAAAGGGGACATTGAATTACATTTCATCCCCACTTAATATCAATTGGTTGATATCTTCACCAAACCACTGGATGAACCAACTTTCAAAAGATTGATAATGGAGCTTGGTATGTTGAACATTGATGATACACAACCTGAACCTTCAGCATTCACTGAAGAAGCTTGAAGGTTTAACAATTCATAAAGATTTTGATTAATGTTAAGTAGCATTGTCTGAGTAACGGAGTGTGCAATGTCATGTGTCTATTTCACTTTATGTGATTGTGTATATGATGTTTTGTCGCCTTATCTGATTCACTGAAGCTGAACAAATAATCACCAGTCATCAAAAGATTCCTTCGGCAATGCTGAATAATTTTTTAAATACAATTGAGTAGTTAGGCCTGAGTAGAGGAGCGTGCAACGTCATATGTCTTGTTCACTTATGTGAACATGTATATGAGGTTTTGTCGCCTCATCTGACGTACTGAAGCTCACAAGTATTGCCATCAGTTTCAGCATATCTGAGCAACAACATTTAAAACAAATCAATCATGGGATTCAATGGAGTTAATGGCATTAAATTTCTTGAGAATAAATACGAAACATTCTTTCAAAATGTGTCATTTGTTTATCTAGGAAATATCAAGCGTCCATATCACAGTCAACAACTTTTTGACACAATGAGGCGTTTCACTGTTCAAAGCAACAGAAAATCATCACCTTTTTCAGAACATTAATGAGAGAGTTTGTGCCATTTTTTCAAAAGAAACCCTAAAAGTTTCATTCTATTTTCAAATGTTTTACAAACTTTGACAAATCTGTTTAAAAAGTGTTTACATATATCTTTTGAAGATTGAAGATTCATATCATTTGCAAAGGCTTTCAAACAAAAAAAAAACGCACACAACTCTCTCTCTTTCAAAAGAAAACACACGCAACAAACATTAATGGCTGTTGAATCTTCTTCACAACCACAAGAGGTTGATATCACCCTCAATCCTTCCATCCATGTTAACTATCCCATTGAGGACATATTCTTTAAACCCAACAACCTCACCTTGATTGATGTTCGTTTGCAAGTCTTAAACTTATATTACAAGGTTTAGACAAAACTAGGGACTAGAAGACAAACACGGGCAAGTATACCCTTTCGTTCATAATATAGCTTTGTAGTGGTAAGCCAGGATCGTTCGCTGAGACTTAGTTTCATTTTGGTAATCAAGATAATAATTGAAGAAATAAATAGTTGAAGTAATATCAATAGTAACAATATGACTAATATGGGATAGTTCGTATAAGTTCGTGATGATGATAATAATGATCGAGATATGTTTATGTAGGTAAAGAGTGATAATCTTTTTTCGTCAAAATGGCGTTTACACAATTTACTTGGGTTGATTCAAGACTTATGTTTAATTAAGCGACTAAGCTCAAAACAAGTTGCCAACAAGTTCAATATTTTATCAAGTTTCTAAGCGGATCTCTCCAACCAAATATTCATGACCATAGACAAGTTCTAGAAAACTTATTATAACAATTTGCGTTTCTCAACACCAAACCATCGTAACAAATCAAATTAGATAAAATATGGTTTGTAGAACTAGGTGGTAAAATGGTTCTACAACATTAGCTTGAAATAATATATAAAGGATCATATCATAGCATCATCACTAATTATAGTCACATACCCATATAGTCACAAATAGCTTAGCCTAAAATAGTAATCAAAGTAACGATTGGAAAAGAGTAAGAGAACATCATACTTAGATTGGATTGAATAAACGAGTACACAAGTGTCACGATTGTATCGTTCCTCCAAGAATCGAAGAGTGGAATACTCTCATTACAAGTATCTCCCAAAAGTGGATAATACTGAAAATTTACTAAGGAAGCTAAAATACTAGAGCTATGGGGTATTGAGAGAGATAGGTGTGTGTAAAATGAGTGGAAATGGCCTCTATTTATTGTGTTGTCTGGGGTCAAATACGCGCCGCACTTCTCCGAAAGTGCGCCGCACTTTGGAGACGGGAATGTGCGTCGCACTTCTGAGTTTGTGCGCCGCACTTCTGGGCGATCCAGAATCTTCTTTCAACAACTTTGGCTTATTTGCATATTGAGGCCCCTTCTTTGTATATCTTCACTTTGCTTCTTCAAACTTTATCTCTGCATATAAAACACAACATATTAAGTATCAGAAGCTCTTACTTATACTACAAAGTGGAATTATAACTATAGATTGAATATGTTTAATTAGGTCGTTATCAAATTCCTCCACACTTAGCTATTGCTTACCCTCAAGCAATCAAAGCGAGAAAACAAATTCAATTTTTATAAATGCTTTTAAGTGTTGTGAAGTATGATAGGAAAATGATTTAATTTTTATGAATAGCAAAAGAAAATGACAAAATAATTTCAGCACCTCACGTGGATAGTGTTTGAATTTTAAGTTCACACAAATGTTACTCACAAAGGGTAAATGTAAGATAACACTCAATTAGCTCGTACATAAAATAGATAACTACCATAGTTTGTGTTGATCCCAAACTTAGATCGATTAAGATTGTGTATACGAGATTAGATCAAGTTATACACGTAGAGAAACTTTGTTTATGTATAAAGCAATCTAAGTGTTTTGCGGAATTAACACTTAAACAAGAACACACAAAGATGTAAAACAAACTTTCACTTGATTGATAATAAAAAACTTGCTTACAATTAAAGTGTTTAACGTATAAAAACTTATTATCAAACATAACCTAAAGGTCTTCTTTTATAGACATAAGAAGCCTTGTACAAGAGTCTACGTATCAACTATTCTAGGTAAAGATAATTATAGAAAATACAATGTTGAACTTATCTTTACTAGAAACAAACTAGAAACATAATACGTGTAGACTACATCATCCTATCAGTGCTTGTCTTCAACCTATCAACGCTTGACTTCTTCTTGTCAACGCTTGATCTGTCAGCATTTGTTTTCTTCCTATCAACGCTTGTTTTCCTCTTGTCAGCGCTCAAGTGAACTGGCTACATTTTATTCCCAACAATCCTCTCCTAAACTTGATATCTACTCTAGTAGTCAAGTTTCTGAATAAAAGTTAAGAACTAGGAGGAATCTTACAACGCTTATCATATTGGTAATAAATATGTCTGATCAAATCTTTAGCCACGTCACTTGAATAATCAATCTCTAGCTGTGTTGTCTTCATCTTCTCCAAAACTTCTTTGGACATGGGATACTGACCATCTACAAGAAGATACTCAGCAAACTTTGTAGAACTCAAATAATAAACACCAGCAGCTGAATACAAACGCCATTTAAGACCACTAAGATTATCCTCAAGATCCTTCCAAACAGCAGGATCTTCTTCTCTTGATCCACACATTCTCTTGAATGTGGACCAAAGTTTTATTCCATTGACTGAAGTAGGAGCTTCAGTCTCATACTTTGCTTCTAACAACCTCCAAAGGTCTAGCAAGTCTTCTCTATCCAAACTTGTAAAGAGAGATATAAGTGTAGTAAAAGTGTGTACCTCTTTCCCATACCTACCAATCTTCCAAAACCCACTTTCATCTTCTTCATAGCTTATAATAGGATTTCTGGCATCAAGAGGTAATACTTGTACCATATCTGAAGCTTCCAATGGTGAGAGCTTGATGCTCCTTCTTATAACAGCTTCACTGGGCTTCAATTTATCCATATCATTAGGAAACTCAAGAGGAACTCCCTTCTTCAAAGGTCTTGGAACAATCATTGCCTTCCTAAGCTCCATCTCGTCTGCAAGTTCTTCTTTCCTTTCATCAAAAAGAAGTCTTAGAGTGTTTTCTTCCTGCACTTTTGCCCAAATGGGATAAGCCTTGTACTCCAACTCTTCAAAGGATAATCCCAACAATTTCTTATAGGTCCATCCTGTTCCATGACATCTAAGTAGCATGTAGTATAGCTCCCTTCTATCCCTCTTCAGCATTGAGAGAATATTGCTAGCTTTGTGTTTCAGAATTACCTTGCAGTCCTTTTGTACTCTTAGAAGAATCTCCAAACCCCATATTTGGTCTAAAATAGTCAAATCTGGATTCTCCATACACCTATCTTCCCAAGCATGGTACATCTGAACAACTTCTTGCATATCAAAATCTACTTGCAATTTTAACACATTCAACTTCTCTCTTGCCAAATCATCACCATATTCAAGTCTCTCAGGTTGTTCAATTATCATCACACTTGAATCGGAACTAGCTTCATCACTTCCTTCTTGTTCCTCGTAAGTGGCAACAAATAGTGATTCACCAACCTTCTTTCTTTCTTGTTCCACAAGTTGTGCAACCAACCTTCTATCAAAATCTACCTGTGCTGCATCCTTTGGAACTTCCACTTCTACCATTTTTCCTTTACCCTTATCTAATGGATCAATGATGGGTAAGGATGATGGTAATGCCTGTGAAGATACATCTTTGATGATAGCTGATGACTGGAATACATCAACCTCATATGCAGGTCTTTTAACACTCAGTTTGCTTGTGTCAGCGCCCAGTTTGCTCATGTCAGCACTCAATCTTTGCTTGTCAACGCCCAAATTACATGTCTCAGCGCCTCTTGTAATTTTCTCCAACATAGCTGTAAAAGACAAGTCTAAAATGGTAGGATTTACCAAAGATCTGTCAAAACCTGGTTGCTTCTTCGGATCAGTTAAGGCTTCAGCAACACCCAAAGATTCACCATCATGTGAGCCCTTATCACTCACATTAATCTGCTCATCCTCCCCTTTGGAAGATTCCTCCATTCCATGCCTTGTGCTAGTATTTTCCAAAATAACAATCCTCTCCCTCAATTTCTTGAGTTCAAGGCCTTGTGTACTGACAATTTGTACCAAGTCTGCATTTTGCTTTTGCAAGCTAATGCAGACAGCCGTCAATTCCATTAATGTCAATGGTTCCAATCTGACCTCCTCTAAAATGGGTATTTGACCTCCCAAGTTAGATTCATGGGGCATGGATGAGGTCTTAAAGATGTTAGGACTGTCTTGGCCGGCATCTAAGCCAGAACCAATAGTCCCAGCCTCATCCATAGCACCAACCACACTTATGGTGGCGGTTCTCTCTGCTACATGGCTTGGATCACTAGAGGAGAACACTCCAATAGTCCTTTGGCGTTTTTGCAACCTATATTGTGGTGGGGTAGAAGATGATGTGGATTGGGTGGATGTGGGAAGGTTAAGGGGTGTTTGGGTCTGTGAAGGAATGGTGTCAATGTTTGGATTACTTGTGTCAACGCCAACATTTAATGTGTCAGCGTCAAAGGGTTCTTGGTCAATTTGCATGTGTTGAGGTGAAGGTAAAGGTTCTGGTATTGGGTCAAGTTGTGGTTGTGGGTCTGGTTGGGGTTGTGCTGCTGCCATAACAACAAGCATAGCTGGGGTGAGGGGTAAGTCACGGTGAGGGGGTGAGTTCATCTTTGTAAAAATAGCTTTCTTTTGCACAGGGATCTCATAAAAGTCATCATGATCCCTTGTGCAGTAATTTTGCACATCAAAAACTACTTGTAAAAATATGGGATAAGCCAAAGTCATCTTACTCCCTTTGTTTTTACACATGCCATTAAAAATCATTTTAGAATAATTAAACTTTTGCCCAGTTGCAATGCACACAATAGCACTAGAAATGGATCTATTAATCTCATTGTGTGCAGTACACTTGGGACTCAAACATTGCAAGATGACATGTATGAGGTACTTCCAGGCTGGGGGGAAACTCTTGTTTATGATATTTGTTTAAAGTTCCCTCATCAGGGAAAGGATAACCCAAAGCACTTAGTCCTTGTTCTATTTCATGAATGGGAAGGGTGGTTATACCATCTGCATCATCAAGATGCAAAGCCTGGCGAACCAAGGCTTCAGTAACCACCCAAGTATGCCCATGAACAATAGATGATAATGTAGTCACTTTATTAACTGTTGAGGAACTAACAGTGTTCCAAAACTGCTTAATATGTGTGACAGAGATGAGAGGAGCATGAGAAAGAGCATACCTAATTGGGGATGCATTCAAATACGCCACCATCTGGGTGTATTGGGGAAACAGAGCATCATCAGCGTCCAAATATGCAATCATGTTGTGTTGACTCCTGAATCCCAATACCAAATCACTTGGTTTAAATTTTGGTGCCATTGTAGAAGAAAGCTGTTTGTGAATATTTAGAAAGATGAATTATAGGAGAAAATTGTTAGACAAGAATATGAGATACCCTGTTCAAAAAAATAGGAGCCAAATATATAGGAGAGATAGGTGAAATGTGATTGGTCAAAAATGAGGCAACTATTTTCAAAATATCATGATGAAAATATTGAAAAGAAAATAAGTTATCTCATGCATTAATTAAAAGTTATCTGCTCCCAAAATTACGGCCCCAAAATTCGTCAAAAAT
Source organism: Glebionis coronaria (assembly GCA_025667525.1). Taxonomy (NCBI): domain Eukaryota; kingdom Viridiplantae; phylum Streptophyta; class Magnoliopsida; order Asterales; family Asteraceae; genus Glebionis; species Glebionis coronaria. The sequence goes on from CM046876.1 coordinate 356,685,841, forward strand.
AACAACTAGGTAGGTCCCAATGGGTATCAACGGTAAAAAATAGCCCATCACGCCCAACGGCTATATTCTTGTCAACGTTTGCCAGAGCCATGTCAGCGTCTAAATTGGTCTCAACAACGCTTGGAAAAATACTTGTCAGCGTCCAAAAAGAAAAGTAATAAAAATGAGAAAGGACCTTAACAAAGTAATTTATCCTAGTGAAGATAAACTATAAGTTGATAATTATTATAGGGCGGCAAGGACTATTCAGTTATGCACACTTGCTTATGCAAGATAGACATAACAGTCCTCTAGTGTCCCTTGCTAACCAAAACTCTTAACAACTAAGTTATCTCATAAAATTCCTTGTTACTCCCAGGTAAAACCCATGATAAAATCATTCCCAAGTCTCCCAACAGACCACAACCAATTCTAGGCCAAAAATGTCTTGGTAGCATGCATAGTATATCAACTTTGCATGCTACAGTGCCTCATGATTTAGTAAAACTAACTCATACTCACCTGTGGACACAATATAGAATTGTGAAAAGAGTATCATAAGAATACCCAAGAGTCCTAAAGGTTCCTAAAACCTCCCCTTAAACTGTGATACATATGTTGCTCAAAAATATGCAGGAACATAAAAAATTTATGTCAAGATAGGAATAAAAATATTCCAACCATCATCCATAAATAAAAACATGCTCAAATGATTCTCCAATGATCTATAAGCAACTCTGTATCCAATGGTATAATGCTAACACCACCTGCACACTTAGATTAAAAACCACAAAACTAACATTGTTGCTGACAACGCCACGATAACACTTGTCAGCATTAAGATAACCTTTGTCAGCGTTAGAAAAATATAATGGAGAATCTAACTTCAAAAGACCAAGAACAATGCATTATCCTGTACATACTTTTACAATAAAATCCCAAAACACATATTAAGTGAGATTGATCATTCCAATACTTGTTACCAAGTATTGGAACCTTCCAGTATCAAAAGGTTTAGTTAATAAATCAGACACATTTTCTTCTGTGTCAACCCTATCTGGTTGTATTAAACCCTTTTCAAAACAATCCCTTATAAAATGATGTCTAATTTCTATGTGTTTTGTTTTAGAATGATGTACAAGATTTTTAATAATACATAAATTGCTGTTATTATCAACAAATATCTTGGTATGCATGAAATTATACCCATAATCCAACAGCTGGTTCTGAATCCATAAGACTTGTCCACAACAAGCAACTGCTGCAACATACTCTGCTTCAGTTGTAGAATTGGCCACCACTGTTTGTTTCTTGCATTGCCAAGAGATCAACCTACTCCCAAGAAACTGACATCCACCAGTTGTTGATTTTCTATCAAACTTATCACCACCATAGTCACTGTCTGAATATACAATAAGCTCCAATGGTGAATCCTTAGGATACCACAAGCCAAGATCTGGATAACATCTAAGGTACCTAAAGATTCTCTTGATAGCATAAAGGTGACATTCTTTGGGAGTCACTTGATGGCGTGCACATGCACATACAACAAACATGATGTCAGGTCTTGAGGCTGTGAGATACATCAATGAACCAATCATTGATCTATAGTGCTTGACATCCACATCTTTTCCATCTCCAACTTTTCCCCAAGGGTGTTCTCTATCCATAGGAGTAGTAGCCCTCTTTTCATGTGGAGAAAAGCCAAACTTCTTCAAGATCTCTGCTACATACTTATCCTGGGAGATGAAGATACCATCTTCTTTCTGCTGAACTTGTAGCCCTAGAAAGAAGTTCATCTCCCCCATTGCACTCATCTTGAATTTGTCTGTCATAAGCTTGGATAAATCTTCATTCATCTTTGGATTGGTGGAACCAAAGATGATATAATCAACATAAACCTGAACAAGTAAGACATGCTTACCAGCCTTCTTTGTAAACAATGTCTGGTCTATGGTGCCCCTTTTGAATCCATATTCTACCAAATAAGTGGACAATGTGCCATACCATGCTCTTGGGGTTTGATGAAGTCCATACATAGCTTTCTTGACTCTATACACCTTGTCTGGATTCTTTGGATCCTCAAAACCAGGAGGCTGCATAACATATACTTCCTCAACAATTGTGCCATAGAGGAAAACACTCTTCACATCCATTTGATAGACAGTGAAGCCCATGCAGGAAGCATAGGCTAGAAATATCCTTATAGCTTCAATCCTTGCAACTGGTGCAAAGACCTCCTCATAGTCTATTCCTTCCTCCTGTGTATATCCCTGAGCCACTAAACGTGCCTTGTTTCTGACCACAATACCTCTTTCATCTCTCTTGTTTCTAAGAACCCATCTTGTCCCAATAGGTCTGACATACCTGGGACAGTCAACCAGCTCCCAAACATCCTGAATAGCAAATTGGTGAAGCTCATCCTGCATTTCTTCCACCCAACTTGGTTCTTTGAGAGCATCAAAGATCTTCTTAGGTTCCTTTTGTGACAGAAAACAGGCAAACAAACATGCTTGAACAAGAGGGGTATCAACCTTCTTGTGTATATTGGCAATAAATCCACCAAGATTCTGATGAGATCTTCTAGTCTGAACAGGAGTCATGACATCCCCAATAGTTTGAGAAGGGGGATGATTCTTCATTGTAGAAGTGAGAACTCCTCCCTTAAAAAGTCTGTTGTCTTCAATCACATTCTCCAAGTTGCCAATATCTTTTTCAGACTCTCTTCCATCAATAGTTGTATGAACCTCTGCATGTATATTTGAAGGTTCACATTGTTCAAAATTGGAAGAGAAGATATGCTCAAAAGTGTTGTCAACGCCTGAACCAAGGTTGTCAGCGTTTGATCCATCAACGCCTGAATTGTAGCTGTAAACGTTTGAGCCCTCAACGCCTGAATTTGTCCTGTCAGCGCCAGATTTTCCTTTGACAGCGCTTGAAGGACCATGCATGTTGTTAACTGGTGGTACTTGGGGACCACCATTTTCCTTTCCAGTAGCAGCAGCAGCAGCAAAAGCATCTATCCATATGGGAATAGTAACATACTCTTGTATAGGGAGATGACTTGTCTGCTTGTGATCCAACCTCTTCATTAACCTGTGTACCTGAAACATCAACAACTGGTTCTTCCACAACATTTGAAGTTACCTTCACAATGTCTGGATTAGTAACAGGCATATAATTCAAAGTCCTAGATAGAGGTTGATTGTGGTAAAATACGACCTTTTAGGAAAAAGGCGTAAAAGCGGTAAGTATTGAACATGACTTTAGGAAAAATCAAGTGTTAATGACCCAATGAAAGTTCGTTTCCCAAGGAGGTATATGTGTGTGACTAAGATGTTCAAGATTTGTGATTAATATTTGGTTTAGAAGGGGATGAGAAAAGAAAATGACGAGGACGTAAAAAAATTAACAAAAAAATCACTACTAGAAAGTTAAAACGTAGAACCTTAAAAACTAAAAAAAAATTAATTCTAAAAATTACCAAAAATTTACCAAAAATCAAAATTAATAAAATAAGAGTTTATCAATGATCAAAACTTTTTCAAACCTTTTAAATAATTAAATATTCAATTTTTAAATGCTAATTAAAGCCCTAAAAATCAAATAAATTATCAAAAAGCCCAAATAAAGATTTTTCAATTGGTAATCCTCTAAAATGACCTAAAAAGATTAAAAACTATTTTTAGAAATTTTTAAACTAATAAAAACTATTTAAAATGATTTAAAAACTATTAAAACTTAAAATAATTATAAAAATTAATCTAAAAGAGATAAAATTGTTCTAAAAGTTGCTAAATTCCTATTTTAATGTAATTAACCTAAGAAAAATGTAAAAAGTTGGAAAATGTGAAATTTTAAAAATAATAATAAAATAATATTAAAAATCCAAAAATTATAAAAATTCTAAAAACTTGCAAACTAGTTTATTTTAACCTAAATAATCAGAAAATCAAATTGAAATTACCAGAATACCCCTATTGGGCCCTCAAATGGGCCAAAACCAAAAACAGTCAACCAAATTGGGCTTTTGGGCCCAAAAAGTCAAACTTGGCCCAATTGACTTGGAAAAGCCCTATTTGACTCAAAATTCAATTCTAAGAACAAAACTCTAAAGGCCCAAAAGCTGAAAATGAGCTTATCACAGCTTATTTAACACTCAGCTTATTCTTATTGGGCTTTTCAGCCCATTAAGCCATAAGCTAATGCCATAAGCTCTAATTTGACACACAACCTTCTTTTGGGATGCTTATGAGATCTGTAAAAAGAATTTTTTAAAAAGCTCACTCAATAAGCCAGAAATAAGCAAAGAAAAATTTCACTAAAAGACAAAATAGTCGTTTTAGAGATTTAGGGCACCTCATGACTTGATTCAACTTGCAAAAGCTTTCAAATGGACTCAATAAGCAAAATCAATCAACAAAAATCCAATAAGCACAACCAATAAACCAGAATAAGCACACATGAACTTATGTAAAAGTCAAAGGAGTTGGTTTTCTAGTCAAACCCTAAAGTCAACCACCCAAATGCTCCAGTATGAACAAATGGGTCAAAATATGAGCACCTATTACAAAAACAAAGTTTTTGCAGGTTGGAATAAGCTATTATAGCTTATTGATAAGCTGACACCAGTTTAACACTATTAGTGGCAACTAGCAGGGGAAAGGAGTTCCCACTGCTTTGACTATTTGACCAAGCTTATTTGAGAGTTCTGGTTTGATTCGATTGGGAACAAAGGCACCCTTGTGATCAGTGAATCACAAGGAGTCAATAGCAACAATAAAATCACAAATTGGTTCACACAATAAGCCACAATAAGCCAAACAGTCACCAGATATGCACCAGATATAGAAATAAGTAGTTAAGCACTTAATAAGCAGATTTAGACTAAATAAGCCAACCAAACTTAACAAGATGCATACACAAGCTATATAAACTAAGAACAAACACAAAGCAATAAGAATCAAACATTGAATCAAGGTAAATAACAATGTCAAAGCACAAAATGTTTCTGATGAACAATGAACAATATGCAGACAAGTTTTGCTGATCTATTTGGCACTTGATCCAATTTCAAGCCTCAAATCCTTCTTCCCTGGTGTGATCAACTCAGATTTAGAACTTGTTAGCCCTAGCCTAAGCTTAGATCTAGGTGTCCTCAAAATCCTAGCCAATTTTACCAAGTTTTAAAGATTTTATAGCCAAATTATGAATCTATGTGTTTCAAACCTTCAAACCTGCAAACACATGAACACTAGCACCTAAGTAACAGATACCAACTCTTAGTAACAAATAACAACCACTTAGAAAACCACAAATCCAATTCAAGCAGTAGACCCAAACACTCCTTAATCCACCACTTAACAAAGAAACTTGTGATTTCTTCTAATAACCTACTGATTTTAATGATCAAAAACACTTCCTAGATAGCAACTAACACAAACAAACACATAAATCACCAGCACAAACACAAACACTCAAAATCAAAGCACCAAATTCAAAACAGTCATAAACATGAAATTTTGAGAGGAATCTTAATCAAGGGGTTATACCTGCCTTCCACAACATCCTAGGAAGGCCATCAATGCTCCTTGGACCTTGTTCAACAACTAGAACAAGACCAAGGTACTTCAATGAAGATGATGCAAACTGCCTTGGTTGATTGTTCAAAGTAGAACCTCAAGGACTTGATGTCTTCAACACAAGCAGCAAACAACTCAACCAAGGGCTCTAATCCCTTCACAAGCTTGGTGTCAACAAGCTTGTAAGAGCTTATAGCTAATGGCCAAGGGTTAGTACACAAAATAAGCCAAAACAGAACCTAGGATTTCAAGGTATTCAAACCTTAAAAACCTTATGAAACAAGACGTGCCTTAACCACAAGATTAAGGTAGGCCTTAACAATCAAATGGAACTCAGAATTAGGCTACTCAAACACCAAACTTTTAATTAAATCAAAAAGAGATTTCACAATTTCAGAAATTCAAATTTTATTTAAACTTAAAAAGGAATTACAAAGATAATAGCCTAAAACTAGAACAAAGGGACTGTCACATGTTGAGGTTTCCTTTTATAGGCAAATGCCTGGCTACACTATTCATAAACCCTAGATGTGATTTCTCTAAAATGCCCTTGAGTCCTTGAGTGCGTTTGTTGTTGATGAGCTGTCCAAAGTGATCCCAAACGTTCATTTTAGCTTTGGAATGAAGCATTGATCCTTAGCTGTTGATCTTAACACGTGGCATGACTTGGAGGGCAAGAACTCATGTGATGGGTGAAACGGTTTGAATGGTGGGGTCCTTTGGGTGAGTGGGAGTGTGAGTTTAGGCATGGGATAGATTCGTGTGAAGGTTAATTGTGTTTTGGTGTAGGTAATTGTAAAAACCCCCTTGTTGGTAAAAAGTTAAAACTGGGTTCATACGTGTGAATAGTGACACGTTTGATCCGTTTTCTTAGGGAGAAAGTTGTTTGGCGCGTATTTAGGGATTTAAACTTCCAAACTTGGCAGTTTTGGTCCTTTTTCTTCCTTTCTTTTGTTACTTGTGAATAAAAGTCTATCAACGCCCATTTCCTTTGTAACAACTTTCAACCTTTATCATTTTTGGCACCAAACTTTCCAAAAAGTGTTTCAAGGGTTATTTTTGACACTTTTGCATATTTTAAGGGCTGATTTTGGACATTTTTGATCTTCAAAGGTCTTCAATGTATCTTTGGCTTGATGAGGGACCATAATTGACAATTTGAAATTGTTGAGGGACTAATCTTGCCATTTCTTCAAAGTTGATTAGGGCCCGGTTCTTTGTACAACTTCGTTTAAGTGTCATTTCTTCAATAAATGAGGATCAAACTTGCACATCTTTAAGTCTTCAAGGATAAATGTTGAATATTCCATGATTAGGGCCCGGTTCTTTGTACAGCTTCGTTTCTCGTGTCCGTTTTTCCTTGTATCTTGTGATCTTTTGTCTTTTTCATGATATCCATACCTAAAATACACAAGTATACAAACACAAGCATATGTATGGTATATTATGACATTTTTATGCATTTAAAGTCCGAAAAGAACGATGAGATCATGTATAAATGCAATCTCATCACTCCCCCATACTAAGCCATTGCCGTGCCCTCACGCAATGCTAGAATAAAGTATCTAAGCATCACCAAAGTTCATTTTTATTAACCTTTATTGAAGAGTAAAAAGACTTGCAACATACTACGAAGATGTGTAAAGACATAATGTATGATTTTCATCACAAAAAGTGACTTTTAGGGTCAAAGAATAGAAACAAGTAAATGTCCCTTAGAGTAAACTTCGTCATCCTTGATTGTCATACATTCCATGCTAAGTGCAAAAACAAGATCATTGTTGGTACAAGTCACAATGCTAACACTACTCATACGTCCAAATTGTGTAATACTTTTTCTCCCCGCAATCCTAGTTATTATAAAAGGAAATGGGTTACTAGCATTTTTTATCTATTTGTCATGGATCACAAGTGATTCATATTGACTTATTTGAGTAGTTATTAGTCCGAAAGCAAAGTAGCACGATTTGATTAATAGTTAGCCGAAGGACAAAATCTTTTAAAACGGCTTCTCGTGTATCTCCTTAAGTTCGTATCTTGGCATAACTCGTTTCACGATTTGAGACCTTTCTCGGACCGATATTTGGCATGTACTTCATACTTCAAATCTTGGGAAGACGTTCTTGAAATTATGGTCTTCTCTTCATATATTTGGAATTTCTTCACTTGACGTTTTTGAGAGATTCTTCATATTGGACCCCGACTTCATCATTTTTCTTCAATCTTTACTTTGGATTTTGATATACAACGATCCGCCTCCTTTTCGGACTTGGATATATTTATCCTCATACCTTGTTAGGGTCTTTTTGGATAGACTTTCTCCATGATCTTTAGGGGAGTAATTGCTTTTCGTCGTGTGTCTCGATCCTTCTTATTGATTTAGGAATAATGATACTTCACATCATCTTTGGATCTTTAGCAAAAATAGAGCTCCTCATGCCTTGTTAGGGCCTTTTTGGATAATCGCCATTTTTCCCGTCCCGATTCAATAAGTTATGCCTCAGCTATGAACTCTATTCAACCCCGAGCAACTTTTAAACGATCTTGCGCTAGAGGCTAAGTAACCTTTCAAATCGTACGACCTTACTTATTGCAATTATGATTTATTCCTAATGCATTGATCTTATGGGAAGAAAAAGCCACAATTAAAAACATATGAGTTTTTGAAAGAACACTTTCGTGTTCTACGTTTAGCATGATCACTTGTCTAACTCTATCATATCTCGTTCTTCACTATATAAAGACCTCTAATTAAAGAGACTCGTGAATACTTAGCCATGCAAGTCAAAATTAAGCCAAATTTGGATTAGCTTTCATTAAGACTAAATCAAATCAACGTTTTGGGTTTTCAAGCCACCTATAGGATCTTGCACTTTCTTGGATTTTTTCAAGTTTAGAGAATGCGTTTTAAAGTTCCCTTGATAAGTGACTTTCTAGGATCAATTATAGGAACTTGCGAAAAGTTCTTGTTCTTAACCCATATGAATTAAGACTTCCGCGTTTTAAAGCTCCCTATATAAAAGTCTAGCAAAACTTGAATTGAGTGGGTTAAGGAATGTAAATGGCTCCAAATGCCCATCAAGTCAAAAATTAACTCTTATTCTACCCATCGGAAAATATACATTCGTGTCTTAAAAACACTTATGAAAACTAGGAAAAAATTTAAAATTTGGCCATTTTTAGCCTTATTAGCAAAACAAAACATTGAAAATTGGGAAAGCGTGAGGGCGTAGCAAAGCAAGTACCTATTCACCCCCCATACTAAAAGTAAACATTGTCCTCAATGTTTCGAGTCTAAAGGTGGAGCACCCCCATACTAGAGACGAAGAGTCGAATGCTTAGGATCTAACATGGAAAAGGTGATCAACAATATATCTAAAGCCGTTTATTAAGTATGCTAAAAGTTAATTGTTAGAACGATAAAGGATATGTCATGGATTCGTGAAAAACTTCTTCAAACGAACGATGGAGGCTCACGTAAACGAACACGAGAGTCTTCAATCGTAGATGATGATGATGATCTAGATAACACAATCACAAACAACCACGAGACAACGAGTTGAAAGGGTACAAGTCCCTTTATTAGTGAATAGTGAGCATAAAGGATAAGCATGGGATCTCCCCCACGAGGCACCTCGTTTTTGATTACCGAGTCATGAGCTCGACTCGATCCCCTTAAAATGTGAACATTTAGGGAAAAACATGGTATGGTCAATTTTTGATGGGGCTTACATGATAAACTAGGCCCAAAAAAACCAACTGATATTAAGGACTAAGTCCTTTGAATGCTAAAATACCGGGATCGAAGATGGCGTTCTCGTTTTCATTGGAAAAACAAATTAACGCCACTTCAACATGTGCCATAAACTCAAAGAGTTTGAAGAAAATAGATGAGAAGTGGAAGGGTGGGATAATTGGTAAGACAAACTTTTGAGCTACTCGAGGTAGACTCGCACCAAGCAAATAGAAAGATATTCCATTTATTGCATCGGTGGAAGACCGAGATTTCCCTTTACATGAAATTCCGGGATCGAATATCTCGTCCTCGGTGGACAAGGATGAGGGAACATAATGGGCTTCCCCCATACTAAAACCACACAAAGCATTGTCAAAAGAAGTAGACGAGCTTGTAGCACTCAAAACACGTGGTGATGACGGAGTTAGATTTGTAGAAAAATCAATTAAATTACATTTAAGATCTTTTCCTTTTTTATCTTTTAAACTCTCTTTATGAAAACCCTTTTTGATTATGTCGAAAATATTCGGTGTTTCTAAGACGATGTTAGTCACACTAAAAATTCTCACATTTGTAAACCGTTTTGGTTTTGGTGGTGGCAAGTTCTCAAAACGTTTGTCGAGGAAGAAAACCTCCCCATCGGGGTCTACCTATTCATCATCCGAAGGATCTTCCGTAGAAACCGTCAACTTATCAATACTTTTCAAGAGTGAATGTTCGTGGTGAGGTGTGATACAAATGATTTTGTATGGGTTCAGATTTATGTCTCTCAGTCCTCTCGAATTGATCTCGGCCTTAAGCGGAATGATTGTTCTTGGTTACTAAGAAAAAGGTTTGGATTTCTTAATCTACTAAATGCTTAAATGCACGAAAATGAAAACTTAATTTTAAAAGTACTTAAATTAATAAAACTTGAATTGAGATTAAAATTGAAATTAAATTTAAAATTAAAGTCACAGTTAAAATATAAATATGAAATAAGGAAACAATAAAGAAACAGTAAGGAAACAGAAACAGTCAGGAAACAGTAAAACTACCCAGAAGAAACTGATTCGGAAGTTTAAACCTTGATTCAGAACTTTGTTCGGAAGTTCACCCGGAAGTCTTCATTCGGAACTTTTAGAAATCCTTCACTCGGAACTTAGTTCGGAAGTTGGGTCGGAACTCTCATGTGGAACTTCATTCGGAAGATTGGTTCATTCGAAAGTTTTACTTCATCCGGAACATTTAGACTCATTCGGAACTTTCTACTGATTCGGAACTTTTAAGGGAAAAACTCACTCGGAACTTTTTAAAACACATTCATTCAGAACTTAAAAACATGCATTCATTCGGAACTTACTGTTCATCCGGAACTTCAGTTCATTCGGAAGATTGGATTCATCCGGAACTTTCTGTTCGTTCGGAAGTTTTGATTCATGCGGAACTTTTAACTAAAGTAGTTCACTCAGAACTTTTGTGTTCATCCGGAACTTTGGTGTTCATCCGGAACTTTGGTGTTCATCCGGAACCGGGGAAACTCAGATACAGTAACTAGGCCGAAGAACAAGGAAAAATGTTTTGATCCAAAACTCACCAAGTTTTTCACCAAAAACTTAAATACAACTTAACACAAATGATTTACTAACCAATAACTACAAATCCCATCAACAAAAACATAAATCCCAACAACTTTTGAAGATCAAATCAAATAAAATAAAAACTTAAGAACTTGAAGAGAAAGATGATGATGAACAAGATGAAATGGAAAGATTAAACAAGAACTTGTATTAATGATTAATGTTTTAACAAGATCAAACAAAGATTAAGATTACAAGATTTGAGAAACAAAGATCAAAATCACCAAACACCCTAGTGGTGTTGGTGATACCTCCGAAACAGAGAGGAGAGAAAAGTGGGGAGAAAGAAAACTAAAAAAAACTAGTTGTGTGAGGGGAGGGCTTTATATAGCCTTATCTTTTGGTTGGTGAGTGGGCTTTCTCCCGTTCTTCTTGTCTTCTCGTCTTTTCAGAAAAGTTGACGTTTTCGATTCTGATTCGGGATTTGTCGTCGATTAATTTTAACTCGTCTTTTAATTTTTTCGTTTAATAGACTTGAGTTTCTTCGACTTATGTAAATCTTTCATCTTTGGTCCTTTTCTTTGATAAATCGTCAAATAGGCCCAGTGACTTCAAATCTTTTGCATCTCTTGGACAATAGACTTCATCTTGAGTCTTTTTCTTCGATAAATCCCGTGCAATCCCATGTTTTCTCCATTATCCATCCAGTTGGCTCTGAAAACACAATAAACACAAAAACCACGCATAATTCCAAACAAATGATATTAAATACGTGTTTTGGTCTCGTTTTACTCAGAATTAAGTGGTAAAAGGATGGGTGTTTACACACCTATCAAGGTGAAGGATTTTTCGATTCAAGTATTGATGGTTTCTTCTCTGTGGGCTTTACACTCATAACCTCCACCGGCGGAGGAAATGGTAAATTGTTTTTGGCGACATTTCCTAAAACTCTTGGTGAAAATTCTTTGCAAACGACATTGGTTGAATCACCATGGTTTAAGGTTGCAATAGAATAGACATGAGAAAGATTGGAGTTTTGTGTTGCATTGATGACAAGTTCTTCCTCATTGAAACGAAGGGTGATTTTTCGAGCATGAACATCGATAAGTGCTCTTGATGTATCCAAAAATGAACGACCCAAAATGAGAGGAACTTTTCGATCGATAGGAATGTCTACAACGATAAAGTCAACGGGATAGTAAAACTTTTTGACTTTAACGAAAACGTCCTCGGCTACTCCACATGCTAAAATCATAGAATGATCGGCCATCTCGATGGACATGTTCGAAGGAATGAGAGCCGGAAGCGAAAGCGATTTGAAAATCTCAAGAGGCATTAAATTAATACTAGCACCAAGATCGGCCAAGTCGTAGCATTCCTCCATATCTTGAATTGCACACGGAATCAAAAATTTACCGGGATCACCGACTTTTTGTGGTATGCGGCTAAGAAAAACCGATGAACAACTAGACGATTATTGTAACTTCTCTTTGTTGTTTAGCATACTTTTGAAGTTTGCGGCGAATCGAGGCATCATGATAAGAGCGTCGGCAAAACTTATGTTAAAATGCATATCACGAAACATTTTCATAAATAGCTCAAATTGATAAATGTTCCGTTCTTGTGCTTTCTCCTTGTTTCGTCTCGAAGGGTAGGGTAAAGGTGGTGTGTATTGGTCATTAGGCAACGGCCTTGGAAACTCGGGTTCCACAATAGGTATTGGTTCAACCGTAGGTGTGGTATGAGCGGTACTTCGTGGGATTGTAATGTGCTCCTTTTCGACCATCACCTCGGGTTCTTTCTCGATTTCCTTCTCCGTAGAAGTACTTGGACGAGAGATTGGTTCCTTGAAAGTTTTACCACTTCGTGTAGTAATAACCTTCATTTCTCCCTTCGGGTTTGCAATGGTATCACTAGGAAGACCACCCTAGGAAGAGGGTTTACACATGATTGCCTCAAACATCTTAGCCATTCGGTCCTCAAATTTTGATTGCCTAGCATCCGCTTTTAATAACTCTTGCTTAATCTCATGTTGTCCTAATTCCATCTTTTGTTGATTTTGTTGAAGACGTTGGACATTTCCTTCCATTTTGTTTGCATGAGTTTTAAGTTCATTAGCAAGTTCATTTTTTAGCTCGTTTTTCAACTCGGATCTTAAGCTAATCATCTCACGTTGCATGTTATCAAATTTAGCATCATTTGCTTTAGCATAATCCAAAAATTCTCCTTGCAAATTTTTAGTGTGAGCATTTTGAAAACCTTGTGTAGTGTTTTGAAAATCACGGTTTTGGTTTTGATTAGAAATTTGTCCATTCCTATTTTGATAATTCCCTTTGTTGTAATTGCGTGAATTGCCTTGGTAATTACCTTAGTTGTTGTTTCGATAATTGTTAACATTTTGGTTTGGTGGAGCTTGATTTTGGCGGGAACCTTGACCGTTTTGGTTGTAAGTTCCCGTTGCTACATAAGCACTCGAAGTGTTACCATCTGCGGTAATGCACTCGGAAAGATCATGAGCTCCCTCACAAGACAAACAACTCTTAGCAACCGCTTTAACCGAAGCGGAATTGGAAGCTTCTTGAGCCTTCCAATGGGACATAAGATTAGCAAATGTGACAATCCGTCAATTTATGGTTGATATTTTATTCTCAATATCTATTTGAAAACATTATTTTAATGTTACAATATGAACTCACTTATTTTTGGGAGGAAATTTGGATTTACGTCTTGAAGTAGCATCGACTACGTTTAAACCGGAGGATTCTACGTTACGTGCTTACGTTTACATACACCGTCTTTGGTCACAGTCCGACATTTCAGAAAATAAATTTATCCGTGAATATTATTTTGGAGTTTTAAATTTGTGTTGGTTCATAAACTCACAAATTTACGAGAAGAGATTAGGACTTACGATTTTATTTTAACGTCCTTTACGACTAAACCGGAAACCTTAGGATTACGTATTTACGTTTTCGAACTCCGTTTTTGATGAGACAATTTTTATTGGATTCGTTTTGTGACGGTGATTCATAATTTATAAAAACGTTTTTCGTAAAACGACCCGAGGGCACGCAAATCAAGAAAAACTAGAATCGAGAAATACCCGTAAACTAGTGAGATGGGACAAAACACATTGTCCCACCCCACTAGCTATATGGGACGGCATAACTTGACACCACAACACAAGGTGGCATCAAGTTTAGCTTACACCTTCCATGTGTAAGCCTTAGCTTACATGTTAAGCTAACTTCCTTTACCACTAACTCAAAACTAGCTACTACTTCTCATACCATCACTTCTCACATGCAAACCAACACCAAAATCCTCTCAACTCTCTCATCCTTTCCGTCCAACATTAAGCAACAAACACCCCATTTGATCTTTTTAGCCATAAACCACATGTTTACTAGCTCTATTAAGGAGTTCTCTTGAAGCCTTGCTCATTTGGTGGCCATATTAACATCTTTGGAGGTGATTTGCTATTGTCCTAGGGCTGATTTTCCAACCTATGTTCTTGATATTTGATGGTCTTGGAGATACTTGTTGTGTTCATCAAGTTCTTGTCTTCCTAAAACAAGAAATCCACTTGGATTGGTAAAGAAGATCATCCTCTCCATTTTTCTCTTGTTATTTTGTAAAGAACAAATGTATTTTCTTTCATTTTGTATATGTATATGATGTATATATGATGATAAAAATGTTGTGTGGGGATCAAGTATTGATAAATATGCTTAAAAATGATGATAACCATAAGAAATGAAGCTAAAATCTTGACTATTTAGTTGGCTGTATAAAAACAGTAGATAACTAAAAGATGAACTGATAAAATTGCATGGTTTGATCTATTTACAGTAAGTAGATGATGTTATACACATGTGAGAGTTGACCATGCAATGGAATCAAAATAATGAGTGAGATATGATCAAAACAAGTTAGGTGGTATAATCTGAATAAGCAGTATTGTAAGGACTCTTAAGGCAAGTTAAACTCAAAATGGGCAGTAGCTATAACTAAGTTAAATGTAGCACATATTATGAAGATCATGCCATCCAAAAATGAGCTTCTAATTCATTATAGAACTCTAGATATGTTAAAAATGGTGAACATGAAGTTAAAAATCAGATTTTTGGAAATAATGTTTATTATTATTATATAAGCACTCACATTATAATGTATAAAATGTAAAAATATAAACCCACTAACTTATAAAACTTATTTATATAAATGTATAAAAGATTAATTAAATGGGTAAATTATATAAATGGTGGTGAAATAATATTTATAAGTAATAAAAACTATAAACTTGATTTTTACAACTTTTTCGGCTATCGCCGTAAAATTAACGTTTTTCGCCAAATAAAACTTAGACGACCAAACCCGTCTAATGTAAAGTTTATAAAAGTCATATACTGATGTATAGATAACTAAGACAAGTAAAAAAGGATAAAACCCGAACTATAAGAATTACGGACATTTACGAGCTAACCAAACATATTGGACTAATAATTGGACTTAATAAGATAAAAACCTGTAAAAATAACTTATTGGGCTTAACCCATTTGGGCCCAACATGAAAAGTATATATACTGATAATATAGGTATAAAATGGGTAAAAACAAGTTAAAGAACTTATAAAGACTCAATGGACTTAAAATAGGTAAAATCGGTAAAACTAGTGAACTAGTAAGACGTTACCAAGACGTAAACACTAAAATGAGTAAACAAGGATGTATAAACCCACTTGATCATCATCATATGTACAAAATCATCATATGTATACATAATTGTTATTTTTATAAAGTCATTGGACATGAGTCTAAGACGAGTATTATTTGTCTAGGTTTTTGTGATTGAAGCACGTACCGTACGTCCGAATTGCCGATAACCCGCCTTCCCACATCAACGTGAGTTCATAGCCTCGCACTCTTTTAAATGTTTTTATAAATGTTTTATAAACCCGCGAGGGAGATAACATGTTAGTTTTATAAAATAGGACACCATTTGTCCCGATTGTTTGTTTATTGATTTTGGACCCGAATGATTGAATGACCCGATTGTACGACCCGATAAATGATTAATGTACCCGATAGATGAAATAAAATGGATTATTAAAGTTAGGTTATGTCACTAAAATTCCCATTAGCATGAATTGTGAACTACCGGGAGTTGGTAGACGCTTATGCATTTAATAGTACTATTTGGGGACGATCACCCCAGTTCGCGCCTTGACGGTTGATCCCCGTCGTGCCACATTGATTGGTAAGCGAATTTATGTATGAGAAGATTTCCATAGCGTGACCTTTGTGACGACACGCTACTTCAGATGGGCAAAATTGGTATCGGGTTAGCTACCCGTTGTTGGTTTAGTAAGGTAACAATGTCATGCAGCTTGTAATAATCCAAAATTAACGAAATACTAATAGACGCTCCGAATTACGATGTATTGCCTGGCTAGCAATACAGGGTCATACTATTGATATTATGTTTGTATTTTGGTTTTCATAACCACATTCATATAACAGTTTTTATTTGACTTTATACAACGTCATAAAACGTATTGTATGATATTTTTACGACATTGGCTCGTATAATGATTTTTAAGGCAAATGCCTATATTATGATTTTCGATAAGAATTTGTATAAAATGAATTTGGCTATTTTATGGCCTATTACAAAGATTTGTATAAAATGATTTTGGCTATTTTACGGCCTATTACAATGAATTGTACGAATTGATTTTTGGTATTAATTTTATACCAAAGTTATATTGATGGAATTTATTAAACTCTATGAATTCACTCGGCGTTATCGCTGACCTTTTCTTTTAACATGTTTTATCTCAGGTACTTGAAGGTAATTCTCGGGAAGACGACAAGAATTCATGGCCCGCACTTAAACTATATTTTCCATTCAAAATACTTTGTAAAACTTTGTATGAAATGTAATGACTTGGGACCGATGTAACTTTGATATTATTGAATGGAAATGCTTTATAAATAAACGACGCGATTTTTATGCGTTGTCTATGATGTGAGTAATGTGCTATCCCGTAACACCAACTAGTCTTCCGCTGTACTGAGTTGTATAAATTTGGGGGTGTTACAGTTTGGTACCAGAGCTCTCGTTATAGAGAACGAAAGATTTTTAAAACTAATTTGAGTAAAACTTTTCAAAATCTTTTTACTAAAAACATTTTTCTAAAAATGTCTAAAAATCTTTTGACTATAACGGTGCCGAAGAATTCCCGAGTTACCGACAAGGCCAAGACTGAGAAGTGTTATTTTAATATATATAACTTAGATTATATATATATGATATAATTTTATTACATGATTGTTTGATGATTATTTTGATATTTATACGAGGTATTTATACGACGTAGATTGTCACAATGTACCCTAAATCCCCTAGTAAATTAATCGAAGCTATTCTCGTAGGAATTCTAGCTATCCTAGATCTAAACCAAGTTGTGGATATTTATGATCCCTACAAATGGTTGATATTCGTAGAAGTGTAGATATTAGTTGATTGCGATATTGAAGAAGAATTGGCAAGATTAAATCTGATATCGATGTCATGACGATCTTTTCTTATAGAGTGGAGTTTGACAAAATGTTACCACCTAGAAAGATGTCATCTGATTCGTTGTCATCCAGTTCTTAAATTGAAATCGAAAGGGTGAATGTTGCACTTGAAGCTGTTATTGGAACCATTACCCAAAAGCCTCATGCCACTAATACCTTTCCGAGAAGTCTAGTGGAATGATCAAGTCATTTCATATTAATGACTCATTTGATAATTGTTGTTGTAAGAGCTATAGGATTGGAAATTAAGTGTTGATTCATATTGAGATTGTATTGCCTTTACAAGGCCGAAGAATAAAGTTGTAAGTATTGGAGAATGAGGTAGGATATCGAATTGAGTATAAAGTTGGTTGAAACTTGAATAAAGTAAAATTTAACTTGAATGGAATATGAGATTGTTAAGAGTAAGTCGTTAAGTTCTGTGATTGAATTATAAGGTTTTAAATGATTGTTAGTTCGTGTTAAGGATTGTTCCTAAGCCATTGTCCACTAACAAGGATGCCCAGTGTCCAAGAAATAAATTGAAGAAATCTTCTTCTGAATTGAGACCGATGGATCCTCTGGGACATATGGAACACCTAATGACTCTTGTAGATTAGTATTCATTGTGGTATCTTTTAAAAATCCCTAACTTAACTGAGATATCAGTTGGTAGGATGAGTTCTGAGAATTGTATGACATAGTGACATGCAATGTGTTACAGTACAATTTGACTTGTTTGTGATTAATGAAAAAGACTACCTTTGATTGCTAAATTCTACATGTATCGATGTTATCTATCTCTTATTGCTTCATCCTAATGTTCGCATTAGTGATGCAACCATTGAACAAGTACTCATCTCGAATTGAGTTACGTTGTGGATTATTCTCTTTGTATTCCTGAGTGCCATCGAAGTCATGAACCTCATGATTATTTGGCTAAGCTCATTTCTTATCATATTGTAGTTAGTTCTCGGTGAACAACTCTTCATCACTCTTTTGCAGATCACACATTATTTTTATAAAGTTAAAACGGTATCCTTTGAGAAAATTTAATTTTCATCACAATAAGGATTATTAAAAGTGAGATTTATAAGTGACTGATATTAAAATGAAGTTGTTTAAGAGACGATTTGGGAAACTTAATTATTTCCATAACAAAGAAAATCTTTATAAATATATTTTTGATTCTTATTTAAGAATTAAGCATGAAAATGTTTTTATTATAAACATGATGATAAAATTTTGACGAACTGAGTATTGCATCGTTAGTCTTGAAATTGTATATAGTTGCGCGCCTACATACAATTTGGAATGGACCATGCAAGACTGATTAGTAGTCACCATAAAACTAATGAATAAACACTACATTTTCTTTGAAGATTGTGAGAGATTAAATATTATGAGATCTGCAAGAAGTGAAAAATAAGGACATAATGTTAGGGACACCTACATATGTGCCTGTAGCATCTATTCTTCTGAGTCGAATTTACTCATCTGTGGAAATTGTCTTATTTGACAATTGACAATTCTTTCTTGTCCAATTCTCCCGTCGTGAGATTCTTAGGAAAAATATCTGATTACCGAGTGTTGATACCCGACTGGATGTATCGACGTTCCTATCATTTCTTATGATTTGATTTCATTTGAATGACCTGGGTAACGATCCGAGGAGCTTTCGAATGCGTACTCAAATTCTGAAAACATGGGATATATTCATATTCATTAAATATTTTCATCTGTATCTGATTTGAAATTCTCTCGCATAGGTTATGTGTTAACCTTACTCTTCTAAGGTTAGTTGTGTCTCCAGATATCCTTGAATTTGTGGAAGGATTATGAATTATTATTAGTCTTTTGAGAAGTTCACATCTCATCAACGACAATGAAACTGAAAAGATGATAATACCAGTAGAATGGATTGATTGATTGTGACATGACGACATTGTCTGAATTGATGGGAACTCGAGTAGAATTCCCTAAATGATAAGATGTTGATTATCAAAAGTGATCTAAATAATTCTTGACGGATGCCCGTATCTTGCATTTAGACTTGAGATTATACCGTGAATGGTTGTGAACTAGTTATAGATATTGTAATCTAGAAGAACATAATATGAATTTATTAAAAGATGTTTATCTTATCTTAAACTTTAGGAGGTATTTATTAGTGAATTACCTAAACTTTCGCCATTAAGGCAAGTTGAAATTAGTATTGATTATATTCCCGGTGCTGCACTTGTGGCTTGTGCACTGTACGTCAGCACATCTGAATTTAAGGAATTACCGTACAACTGAGAGAGTTGTCGGAGAAAGATTTTATTCTACCTAGCCTGTCATCCTGAAGAGCTATGGTGTTATCATTCCTTATATTTATAGATTACTGTGAACTGAGTAAACTGACAATCGAAAAACGATATCCATAACTCGAAATGGAAGATTTGTTCGATCATTTACAAGGTTCTAGCGTATGTTTAAAGATTTGATCCACGGCATGGTTATTATCAACTTCGCGACCGCGAAGAAGATTATCTATTCCAATCACTACATCCGGTACTTGTAATGAACATTATGAGTTTCACGTAGTGACGTTTGGATTGACTAATACACATGTAGTATTCATAAATTTGGTGAATCACGTGTGTAGGCTGTGATTTGATAAATTCATGCTTGTGATCATTAAGGACCATTTATTTGTTTATAAGAATAAGAATGAGTTAATAATTATTTATAGATTGCCCTGAACTGGCCGAACAATGAAAACCTATACCTTAAATATTTAACATATGATTAAGGACTTAATCCTTTATATGATTTAACCGTGTGATTAATAGATAATGGAAGCTATATTGACTTTTCAAAGATTAGAACCATTAACGCTTAGGGATTAAAAACTTAATCCTTTACATAAAATGACCGTTGGATTAATAATGGTAAGATGTATGCATATAGACTCTTCAAAAATTAAGAGCCCTTTTAAGACTTTGAGTTATACTAAAAAGAAAGTGCAAATATATTTTGACAAATATTTTAACAAAGGATATTAAGGGATTATTCCCTTATACACAAACCATTTAACTAAACTTCTGTTTAGGGGTAAATGTTTGTGTTTACTTTTAGACAACTTAAGAGGAATTGAGGAAACTATATAAAACATGACTTGAAATTTGAAACGATAATTTACGCTTTTCAAACTAAGGAAATTTTGACCAAAGTATAAATAATGATTTTTCAAACATTTACGAATCTTATTAATTATTTTCGATAAATCAACCAAAAATCTTGTTAATTAAATTCAAATTATTTTGAACATTTTATATAATTGGTCGAACTAAGAAATTTAAAATCTTTACTTTTACATTACATAAAAATTGAATATTTAATATTTAATTAGTTGTAATAATTATGGACGCTTTAAACGTCAGATTGAGTAAAACAGATAAAAATGATAGATAAGACGAAACTGAAACTTAGAAAATATGAAGAAAGGTGAACGTAATTTCTGACGCATAATATAGAAAGAATATCTGAGTGAATTGTGAACATGATAATTATATCATCATGAGAAGTGAATATAGATACCGACACATTATGTATAAAAGATAAAGAACCTATTAGGACATGTTCTTTAATAATGAAGGTGCAAAATAAATTGCCGAACAATTTAAAATATAGCCGATGCTTATAAAAAGGATAATATAGATAATAAAAAGGTTTCACGACTAGTGTGAACCATTAGTGATGAGAAGCCGATAGCGTTAAATGTTTTAAAGACCACATGTGATTGTCTAAATATGGAGGATTGTGAGATATAGTTAAGTTGGAATTTGTAAGTATAAGTATTATATGTATGTCATTTCTGACTAGAAGTATCCTTGACTGAAGAAGTTGTACTAATGGAAATTATGAAGGCAGACATCGCCTCATACATTAGTAAACGTTTAGCTATTGCAAAGGTCATCATCTAAATTTGATTCGATTTGGGTCATCGTCGACAGACTGCCCAAATCTGCTAATATCATTCCCGTTAATGATAAATGTAAAAGAATTATGTAAACATAGTGTGCCTGTATCGAACATCTTTATCAAGATCTTCGCTTCGCATCGAATTTCTAGAGATCTGCTCAGAAATCATTGAGAACGAACCTTGATGAGAGTACTATATACCACCCCAAATCGAAGGGACGAGGTAAAGTAATGATACAAGGTAATATAAGTGTTGTTTTATGTTTGAATGATTGACCTTTGGTAATAGACCTTATAATCGTTTTCCTTTGGAAAGATTATCATTGATAATCATCGTATTAGGATCGAGATCTAACCTTGTTAGGATCTATATTAGAGAAATTGTAAGCAAGAGTTGAGATGAAGACATCCGACATACACCCACTGTGAATTGGACATGTCTTTTAGGTTAAAGGTTTCCTATGATGGCAAACCCAACCTTGCAAAATACCCGACCCGCGAGATCTAAAATGATTGTTGAAATTAGGATTTGATTATTAACTGCCGATAGTGGGCAGGAAGTTATGTGAATATGAAATGTAGATCTTGAAGTGCCAAATGGGTAGCGAAGTTATGCCAAAATTTTTAACCTTGGAAAAATGAATTCATGATCTGACAAATCATGGGATATAAGTCCCCGTTGTTTGGCACCATTGAGATGATGTGAAAGATTGGTTTGAAAAGCATATAAGCTGGATCTACCCTAGGATTCAAGGACTGCGTAAATTATGTTTAGTAAATCGAACTTGATGGAATATCTATCAACTAAAAATCTGACTGTTCTTAGTAAAGCTTAGATCGGCGAAAAGCTGCATTCATCAGAAACCCGTGAACATCTTGGATAGAGAAAGTAAGTCAACATTTAGCCTGATCTTATTCCCGTAGTTATGTTTGATGAAACCCGCGTATTGTAACGAATTGCACTTGTGAGAAAAGACCGAATGTGGAGGAAATACCCACATGGCTTTAACTCTATAAGAAGCGAGTAGTAAGGTAAGATGATCTTTGAGGACAAAGATCCTGTTTAGGGGTAAATGCTGTGACAATCCGTCAATTTATGGTTGATATTTTATTCTCAATATCTATTTGAAAATATTATTTTAATGTTACAATATGAACTCACTTATTTTTGGGAGGAAATTTGGATTTACGTCTTGAAGTAGCATCGACTACGTTTAAACCGGAGGATTCTACGTTACGTGCTTACGTTTACATACACCGTCTTTGGTGACAGTCCGACATTTCAGAAAATAAATTTATCCGTGAATATTATTTTGGAGTTTTAAATTTGTGTTGGTTCATAAACTCACAAATTTACGAGAAGAGATTAGGACTTACGATTTTATTTTAACGTCCTTTACGACTAAACCGAAAACCTTAGGATTATGTATTTACGTTTTCGAACTCCGTTTTTGATGAGACAATTTTTATTGGATTCGTTTTGTGACGGTGATTCTTAATTTATAAAAACGTTTTTCATAAAACGACCCGAGGGCACGCAAATCGAGAAAACTAGAATCGAGAAATACCCGTAAACTAGTGAGATGGGACAAAACACATTGTCCCACCCCACTAGCTATATGGGACGGCATAACTTGACACCACAACACAAGGTGGCATCAAGTTTAGCTTACACCTTCCATGTGTAAGCCTTAGCTTACATGTTAAGCTAACTTCCTTTACCACTAACTCAAAACTAGCTACTACTTCTCATACCATCACTTCTCACATGCAAACCAACACCAAAATCCTCTCAACTCTCTCATCCTTTCCGTCCAACATTAAGCAACAAACACCCCATTTGATCTTTTTAGCCATAAACCACATGTTTACTAGCTCTATTAAGGAGTTCTCTTGAAGCCTTGCTCATTTGGTGGCCATATTAACATCTTTGGAGGTGATTTGCTTGTGTCCTAGGGCTGATTTTCCAACCTATGTTCTTGATATTTGATGGTCTTGGAGATACTTGTTGTGTTCATCAAGTTCTTGTCTTCCTAAAACAAGAAATCCACTTGGATTGGTAAAGAAGATCATCCTCTCCATTTTTCTCTTGTTATTTTGTAAAGAACAAATGTATTTTCTTTCATTTTGTATATGTATATGATGTATATATGATGATAAAAATGTTGTGTGGGGATCAAGTGTTGATAAATATGCTTAAAAATGATGATAACCATAAGAAATGAAGCTAAAATCTTGACTATTTAGTTGGCTGTATAAAAACAGTAGATAACTAAAAGATGAACTGATAAAATTGCATGGTTTGATCTATTTACATTAAGTAGATGATGTTATACACATGTGAGAGTTGGCCATGCAATGGAATCAAAATAATGAGTGAGATATGATCAAAACAAGTTAGGTGGTATAATCTGAATAAGCAGTTTTGTAAGGACTCTTAAGGCAAGTTAAACTCAAAATGGGCAGTATCTATAGCTAAGTTAAATGTAGCACATATTATGAAGATCATGCCATCCAAAAATGAGCTTCTAATTCATTATAGAACTCAAGATATGTTAAAAATGGTGAACATGAAGTTAAAAATCAGATTTTTGGAAATAATGTTTATTATTATTATATAAGCACTCACATTATAATGTATAAAATGTAAAAATATAAACCCACTAACTTATAAAACTTATTTATATAAATGTATAAAAGATTAATTAAATGGGTAAATTATATAAATGGTGGTGAAATAATATTTATAAGTAATAAAAACTATAAACTTGATTTTTACAACTTTTTCGGCTATCGCCGTAAAATTAACGTTTTTCGCCAAATAAAACTTAGACGACCAAACCCGTCTAATGTAAAGTTTATAAAAGTCATATACTGATGTATAGATAACTAAGACAAGTAAAAACCGATAAAACCCGAACTATAAGAATTACGGACATTTACGAGCTAACCAAACATATTGGACTAATAATTGGACTTAATAAGATAAAAACTTATAAAATGGGTAAAAACAAGTTAAAGAACTTATAAAGACTCAATGGATTTAAAATAGGTAAAATCGGTAAAACTATTGAACTAGTAAGACGTTACCAAGACGTAAACACTAAAATGAGTAAACAAGGATGTATAAACCCACTTGATCATCATCATATGTACAAAATCATCATATGTATACATAATTGTTATTTTTATAAAGTCATTGGACATGAGTCTAAGACGAGTATTATTTGTCTAGGTTTTTGTGATTGAAGCACGTACCGTACGTCCGAATTGCCGATAACCCGCCTTCCCACATCAACGTGAGTTCATAGCCTCGCACTCTTTTAAAAGTTTTTTATAAATGTTTTATAAACCCGCGAGGGAGATAACATGTTATTTTTATAAAATAGGACACCATTTGTCCCGATTGTTTGTTTATTGATTTTGGACCCGAATGATTGAATGACCCGATTGTATGACCTGATAAATGATTAATGGACCCGATAGATGAAATAAAATGGATTATTAAAGTTAGGTTATGTCACTAAAAGTCCCATTAGCATGAATTGTGAACTACCGGGAGTTGGTAGACGCTTATGCATTTAATAGTACTATTTGGGGACGATCACCCCAGTTCGCGCCTTGACGGTTGATCCCCGTCGTGCCACATTGATTGGTAAGCGAATTTATGTATGAGAAGATTTCCATAGCGTGAACTTTGTGACGACACGCTACTTCAGATGGGCAAAATTGGTATCGGGTTAGCTACCCGTTATTGGTTTAGTAAGGTAACAATGTCATGCGGCTTGTAATAATCCAAAATTAACGAAATACTAATAGACGCTTCGAATTACGATGTATTGCCTGACTAGCAATACAGGGTCATACTATTGATATTATGTTTGTATTTTGGTTTTCATAACCACATTCATATAACGGTTTTTATTTGACTTTATACAACGTCATAAGACGTATTGTATGATATTTTTACGACATTGGCTCGTATAATGATTTTTAAGGCAAATGCCTATATTATGATTTTCGATAAGAATTTGTATAAAATGAATTTGGCTATTTTATGGCCTATTACAAAGATTTGTATAAAATGATTTTGGCTATTTTACGGCCTATTACAATGAATTGTACGAATTGATTTTTGGTATTAATTTTATACCAAAGTTATATTGATGGAATTTATTAAACTCTATGAATTCACTCGGCGTTATCGCTGACCTTTTCTTTTAACATGTTTTATCTCAGGTACTTGAAGGTAATTCTCGGGAAGACGACAAGAATTCATGGCCCACACTTAAACTATATTTTCCATTCAAAATACTTTGTAAAACTTTGTATGAAATGTAATGACTTGGGACCGATGTAACTTTGATATTATTGAATGGAAATGCTTTATAAATAAACGACGCGATTTTTATGCGTTGTCTATTATGTGAGTAATGTGCTATCCCGTAACACCAACTAGTCTTCCGCTGTACTGAGTTGTATAAATTTGGAGGTATTACAGCAAATCTATCAAAAAACCGATTTTCCTCATTAGCTTCATCATGTAAGGCGTTAATGCTACGAGACGATTGTGACGAAGATGACGAACCCATATTGGCAACACTCGGTGTGTTACGAGGGTTATAAACCTTAGATCTATTTTTGATGATTTGTAAAGCCTCATTTGTCGTCTTGCACAAAAAATTACCACCCGCGGCGGCATTTAAATAATCTCGTTCATGATCATTAAGCCCATTATAAAAAGTATCCACTTGATGCAATTCCGTAAAATCATGGTGTGGACATTCATGTAACATTTCCTTAAAGCGTTCCCATGCCATTGAAAAACTTTCATTATTTCTTTGCACAAATCGTGAAATCTCATTTTTCAAGTGTGTTGTTTTAGATGGTGGAAAAAACTTGTTCACAAACTTAGAAACGAGATCGGCCCATGTCAAAATTGAATTTGGTGGTTCTTTCTCGAGCCAAATTTTTGCGGGTCCATCTAACAAGTATGGAAACAACATCATCTTAATGGCGTCATGTGGAACATCCTTAAACTTGCTAGTGGCGGTGAGACGGTTAAAATTCCTAATATGGTAATGCAGGTTGTCTTTCTCGTGACCTCTAAACTTATTTGCTTGCAACATCGACATTAAACCCGTCTTAATCTCAAAATTCTCCGCAAGGATGGCGGGAATCACAATAGCCTCTCCAAAACCCTCGGTGGGTGCTTGTAGCAACTCCATCATAGTACGATTAGCCATGACGACTTCTTGTTCTACAATAGGTTCAACAATTGGAGATTCTTCAACAATCAACGTCTCTTGATTGGCTTGCTTTTGAAGTCGTTTACAAGCTCGTTTTGCTTGATTACGAGTGATCATAAACTTCACGAAGAATGGGAGGTGAGCAAAGAAGATTCTTTTTGGGTGTTTTGTGAATTTTCAATTTTTTTGTGTTTTTGATGATATTTAATTTTTTTGGATTTTGGTGTATCTTCGTAGACAACAATCTACAAAATCTCTCCTCGAATCAAACTCTTGATTAAAGAAGCCTCAAAGGAATGAAAACGATCACATGGAGTGAACGCCTTCGAATGACTTTAGAACTTTGGTGAAAACCAAATTGTTCAAGAGGGTTTAATCACAAAGAAACCAAGCAAATATATTATACGTAATAATACTTTGGGCGGCAAAACCCTCGATTAGCCTTCAATCTCAAAATACTCACAAGCAAGCGGGGAAACGAGGCGGCGCGAAGCACTTAAGAGCCTTTTTCCTTAGGGTATATTTTATAATACCCGCCTTATACCCACCTTATAGTTCGTATCTTTCAAAATCGAGCTTCACGAAAGTATTTATATATTTTTGCCTTTTTCTTTCTGTTTGAGATTCGAATACAATAATTGAGTGATGAAATCCCAATTAAGGTTGTGTTTTCATACTTTTGGAGATATTGTGAATTTATTGTGATGCTTAATACAATATAGTAATAATATTTGTACAAGAAAAACCAAGAAAACCGATAATACGTATTAGTAGAGTTCTACTAATACAAATACTATTTGGTTAATATTAAAAACAACAATACAAATAAATCACGACACACCTCGTTTCCCCGGCAGCGGCGCCAAAAATGATTGTGGTAAAATACGACCTTTTAGGAAAAAGGCGTAAAAGCGGTAAGTATTGAACAAATGACTTTAGGAAAAATCAAGTGTTAATGACCCAATGAAAGTTCGTTTCCCAAGGAGGTATATGTGTGTGACTAAGATGTTCAAGATTTGTGATTAATATTTGGTTTAGAAGGGGATGAGAAAAGAAAATGACGAGGACGTAAAAAAATTAACAAAAAAATCACTACTAGAAAGTTAAAACGTAGAACCTTAAAAACTACAAAAAAAAATTAATTCTAAAAATTACCAAAAATTTACCAAAAATCAAAATTAATAAACTAAGAGTTTACCAATGATCAAAACTTTTTCAAACCTTTTAAATAATTAAATATTCAATTTTTAAATGCTAATTAAAGCCCTAAAAATCAAATAAATTATCAAAAAGCCCAAATAAAGATTTTTCAATTGGTAATCCTCTAAAATGACCTAAAAAGATTAAAAACTATTTTTAGAAATTTTTAAACTAAAAAAACTATTTAAAATGATTTAAAAACTATTAAAACTTAAAATAATTATAAAAATTAATCTAAAAGAGATAAAATTGTTCTAAAAGCTGCTAAATTACTATTTTAATGTAATTAACCTAAGAAAAATGTAAAAAGTTGGAAAATGTGAAATTTTAAAAATAATAATAAAATAATAATAAAATAATATTAAAAATCCAAAAATTATAAAAAAATTCTAAAAACTTGCAAACTAGTTTATTTTAACCTAAATAATCAGAAAATCAAAGTGAAATTACCAGAATACCCCTATTGGGCCCTCAAATGGGCCAAAACCAAAAACAGTCAACCAAATTGGGCTTTTGGGCCCAAAAAGTCAAACTTGGCCCAATTGACTTGGAAAAGCCCTATTTGACTCAAAATTCAATTCTAAGAACAAAACTCTAAAGGCCCAAAAGCTGAAAATGAGCTTATCACAGCTTATTTAACACTCAGCGTATTCTTATTGGGCTTTTCAGCCCATTAAGCCATAAGCTAATGCCATAAGCTCTAATTTGACACACAACCTTCTTTTGGGATGCTTATGAGATCTGTAAAAAGAATTTTTGAAAAAGCTCACTCAATAAGCCAGAAATAAGCAAAGAAAAATTTCACTAAAAGACAAAATAGTCGTTTTAGTGATTTAGGGCACCTCAGGACTTGATTCAACTTGCAAAAGCTTTCAAATGGACTCAATAAGCAAAATCAATCAACAAAAATCCAATAAGCACAACCAATAAGACAGAATAAGCACACATGAACTTATGTAAAAGTCAAAGGAGTTGGTTTTCTAGTCAAACCCTAAAGTCAACCACCCAAATGCTCTAGTATGAACAAATGGGTCAAAATATGAGCACCTATTACAAAAACAAAGTTGTTGCAGGTTGGAATAAGCTATTATAGCTTATTGATAAGCTGACACCAGTTTAACACTATCAGTGGCAACTAGCAGGGGAAAGGAGTTCCCACTGCTTTGACTATTTGACAAAGCTTATTTGAGAGTTCTGGTTTGATTCAATTGGGAACAAAGGCACCCTTGTGATCAGTGAATCACAAGGAGTCAATAGCAACAATAAAATCACAAATTGGTTCACACAATAAGCCACAATAAGCCAAACAGTCACCAGATATGCACCAGATATGGAAATAAGCAGTTAAGCACTTAATAAGCAGATTTAGACTGAATAAGCCAACCAAACTTAACAAGATGCATACACAAGCTATATAAACTAAGAAAAAACACAAAGCAATAAGAATCAAACATTGAATCAAGGTAAATAACAAGGTCAATTCACAAAATGTTTCTGATGAACAATGAACAATATGCAGACAAGTTTTGCTGATCTATTTGGCACTTGATCCAATTTCAAGCCTCAAATCCTTCTTCCCTGGTGTGATCAACTCATATTTAGCACTTGTTAGCCCTAGCCTAAGCTTAGATCTAGGTATCCTCAAAATCCTAGCCAATTTTACCAAGTTTTAAAGATTTTATAGCCAAATTATGAATCTATGTGTTTCAAACCTTCAAACCTGCAAACACATGAACACTAGCACCTAAGTAACAGATACCAACTCTTAGTAACAAATAACAACCACTTAGCAAACCACAAATCCAATTCAAGAAGTAGACCCAAACACTCCTTAATCCATCACTTAACAAAGAAACTTGTGATTTCTTCTAATAACCTACTGATTTTAATGATCAAAAACACTTCATAGATAGCAACTAACACAATCAAACACATAAATCACCAGCACAAACAGAAATACTCAAAATCAAAGCACCAAATTCAAAACAGTCATAAACATGAAATTTTGAGAGGAATCTTAATCAAGGGGTTATACCTGCCTTCCACAACATCCTAGGAAGGCCAACAATGTTCCTTGGACCTTGTTCAACAACTAGAACAAGACCAAGGTACTTCAATGAAGATGATGCAAACTGCCTTGGTTGATGGTTCAAAGTAGAACCTCAAGGACTTGATGTCTTCAACACAAGCAACAAACAACTCAACTAAGGGCTCTAATCCCTTCACAATCTTGGTGTCAACAAGCTTGTAAGATCTTATAGCTAATGGCCAAGGGTTAGTACACAAAATAAGCCAAAATAGAACCTAGGATTTCAAGGTATTCAAACCTTAAAAACCTTATGAAACAAGACGTGCCTTAACCACAAGATTAAGGTAGGCCTTAACAATCAAATGGAACTCAGAATTAGGCTACTCAAACACCAAACTTTTAATTAAATCAAAAAGAGATTTCACAATTTCAGAAATTCAAATTTTATTTAAACTTAAAAAGAAATTACAAAGATAATAGCCTAAAACTGGAACAAAGGGACTCTCACATGTTGAGGTCTCCTTTTATAGGCAAATGCCTGGCTACACTATTCATAAACCCTAGATGTGATTTCTCTAAAATGCCCTTGAGTCCTTGAGTGCGTTTGTTGTTGATGAGCTGTCCAAAGTGATCCCAAACATTCATTTTCGCTTTGGAATGAAGCATTGATCCTTAGCTGTTGATTTTAACACGTGGCATGACTTGGAGGGCAAGTACTCATGTGATGGGTGAAACGGTTTGAATGGTGGGGTCCTTTGGGTGAGTGGGAGTGTGAGTTTAGGCATGGGATAGATTCGTGTGAAGGTTAATTGTGTTTTGGTGTAGGTAATTGTAAAAACCCCCTTGTTGGTAAAAAGTTAAAACTGGGTTCATACGTGTGAATAGTGACACGTTTGATCCGTTTTCTTAGGGAGAAAGTTGTTTGGCGCGTGTTTAGGGATTTAAACTTCCAAACTTGGCAGTTTTGGTCCTTTTTCTTCCTTTCTTTTGTTACTTGTGAATAAAAGTCTATCAGCGCCCATTTCCTTTGTAACAACTTTCAACCTTTGTCATTTTTGGCACCAAACTTTCCAAAAAGTGTTTCAAGGGTTATTTTTGACACTTTTGCATATTTCAAGGGCTGATTTTGGACATTTTTGATCTTCAAAGGTCTTCAATGTATCTTTGGCTTGATGAGGGACCATAATTGACAATTTGAAATTGTTGAGGGACTAATCTTACAATTTCTTCACAGTTGAAGGACCTTTTGTGTAATTTTGACAAACTTAAGGGACCAAACTTGTAATTATCAATATACAAGGGTTTTAAGTGTCATTTCTTCAATAAATGAGGATCAAACTTGCACATCTTTAAGTCTTCAAGGATAAATGTTAAATATTTCATGATTAGGGCCCGGTTCTTTGTACAGCTTCGTTTCTCGTGTCCGTTTTTCCTTGTATCTTGTGATCTTTTGTCTTTTTCACGATATCCATACCTAAAATACACAAGTAAACAAACACAAGCATATATATGGTATATTATGACATTTTTATGCATTTAAAGTCCGAAAAGAACAATGATATCATGTATAAATGCCATCTCATCAGAGGTTCCAAGTCAAACAACCAATTTGGACCACTTTCAGGATCACTAGGTTTACTCTCTAAAAACCTAACATGTACTCTTTTAAGAATACGTTTTTCCTTCTTAAGGTAAACCCTATATCCCTTGCTCTGCATTGAATAACCCATGAAATAGCCTTCATTACCTTTTGCACTAAATTTACCTAAGGCATCACTAGTATCTAACACAACTACATGACAGCCAAAAGGTTTAAGAAAACCAATATTAGGTTTCCTTCCCCAAAGTAATTCATAAGGTGTTTTGTTCTATATCTTGTTGACCAATGCTCTATTCTAAACATAACAAGCTGTATTCACAGCCTCAGCCTAAAAAGCTATGGGAAAATAAGCATCAGCCAACATAGTCCTGGCTGCTTCAATTAGGGTTCTATTCTTTCTCTCAGCAACCCCATTTTGTTATGGGGTTCTAGCAACACTAAACTGTATATTAATCCCTTTCTTGGCACAAAAATCATCCAACAGTTTATTTCTAAACTCACCACCATTATCACTCCTAAGCATTTTAACTTCATTACCAGTCTTTTTCTCAATTTGGGTAATAAAGTCAATTAAAGTATCAGCAGTTTCACTTTTCATAGCTAAAAAGAAAGTCCAAATAAACCCAGAAAAGTCATCTGTGATGACAAATCAATATGATTTACCATTCAAACTCTCTATATTAGTTGGACCAAACAGGTCCATATGCAGCAAGTGAAGTGGTTTAGAACTAGAGTGCACCTGTTTAGACTTAAATGAGACATTGTGCTGCTTGCCTTTAAGGCATGCAACACAAGAGTGGTCATTGTGGAAAGCCTTTTCAGGCAAACCATCAACCAAGCTAAGTCTCACAAGTCTGTTTATATTTTTAAAGTTTATGTGCCCTAGTCTCTTGTGCCATAGATTACTCTAATCAACTAAAGCTTTAGCATAAAAACATGACATATTATTATTCATCCTAATCCCATTAAGATTCACATTATAAATGTCCTTATGCCTAGGTGTTCTATAGTCAATATATTTCTCATCAGGAATTTTAAAATCCTTGCTCAACACCAAGAATTCAGTATCAATAAAAAGAACTTTATTTTTGTTATCACAAACTTGTGATACAATAAAAAGATTGTAATCAAGTTCTTTTACCAGAAATACGTTTTCAAAATGCAAGTTCTTGGTGAGAAGAGTTCCTTTGCCTGTGATAGTTCCATTTCCGCCTCCAAAGTAAACCTTGTCACCATCCTTAAAGGGAGTGAAGTTTGTCAGATAATCCTCCTTCCCAGTCATGTGCCTAGAGAATCCACTGTCCCAATATCCATAATCATTGACCTATTTTTGAATGCCCTGCACATAAAGAAAACAAGTTAGTTCTCTTTGGAAACCTAAGCCTGAGCAGACTTGGATTCATCTGGTTGTTCAACAAGAAAGGACTTAGTTCTTATAACAACCCCTTGTTCATCCCTTTTTGGATGAAATACCCAGTTAACCCTAATTTGTTTTGTAATGATCTTTGAAATATAATTAAATCAATTGCAGGTCATAGAATCCCATTAGAATTAGGGTTTTGATCATGCTTAGGTCTCCATGTCAAGCTAGAAGAAGCTTTAGACCCCTTACCCTGTGGTTGCAAATATTTAGGTCTGGCAACGTTTCTGTCAGCGTTGGATTTGGTCTTGTCAAGTCTGAAATTACCCTTGTCAGCGTTGAACCTAGGGTTTGCTACAGAAACCCATTGCCTATTAGACCAAGTATTGGTCTTCTAAAATTGTCTTTGTCCATGAGTGTTAGACCCTTTAGTGAAGAATGGGGCTGGTCTAACAACTTGTGGACTTTGCTCCATAAAAGTTTTGGGTCTGTCAGTGTTTGACCTTTTAACAGCGTTGACCTTGGAAGCGTTGACACACTTATATGCTAAATGTGAAAATCTACCACAAGTGTAACAGGCTTTTCTAGACACAACCCTAGGTCAAGAAGAGAAGAAGCCTGTTCCATTATCACTAACTTGGCTTCTAGGTGACCTAGTATTCCTATACATTTCTGCATACTTAATGCTAGGTTTTCTAACAGTGTTTGAGCCAAGGTCAACAGTCTTGCCAGTGATTGGGTTTGTTACTTTAATAGGGGTTGAATCATTAGGACTATCACAAAGCATGCCACCCTTGACAAGCAAGGTAGGGTTGGCTTTCTTCCATTCATTCAAGTCAGTCAACTTTTGCCTATACTCTTCAACTGGGGTAAGGACTCTTGATGGAGGAATAAATTCCTCTTCTTGGAGTTCTGGTAAACCAGTCCAAGATAAGTCCTTTCTTTGGACACCATAGAAGTCCCCAGCTGGTGGTGGAACAACAGTATAGTCTTTCATCCCAATCCCATTCATGTCCTTAGGATCCCTCAGTTTATTAACACATTCTACTAGGGTTTGTGAGGCCTTATCAAATCTCTGAATTTTAAGGTCAACATTATCCTTATTCTTGATAGCCTCATCTAACTTAGCCTGTAATTCAGCATTGACCCTTTCCATGATGTTTCTAACATCATTACTAGCATTTAACTCATGTTTTAAGATATTTATTTTATCTTTTAGGTCAAATTCCATTTTCTTATACTCAGAAACTGTCTTCTCAGTTTGAGTGAGAGCAATTTGATAGTTAGACAATTTGCATCTCTCAGTACTCACATCACTTAACAATTTTAAAACCTCTTTGTTAAGTTTTTCAGTATTTAAACGACAACCCTTACTACAAAAAGCATCATCGTATACCTCATTATCTGATGAAGAGGAGGAGTGTGCCATGAGAGCATATTGAACATGCTCTTCTTCTTCTATCTCAGCAACCAAAGCTTTATCCTCTTCCCCATCCTTGGCCAAATAGCTCCAGTCCCATCCAATACCATCAATTTCTTGCACTGCCACCATGGCCTTAGGATCCTGAGCCTTAACAACTTGGTTTGAGGGTTTTCCAGCATCAGATCTTCTTGGAGATCTGCATTCCCTCATAAAGTGCCCCATACAATGACAATTGTAGCACTCAACCTTGGATTTATCAAATCCAGCAGTATCCTTTGCATTAAAGGTCATCTTCTTCTTAAACCTCCTATTCCATCTGTTTGCTCTTATACTTGCAAGAGCCATGTTCCATTTTATATCCATCTCCTCCAAGTGCT
This sequence comes from Glebionis coronaria, assembly GCA_025667525.1. Classification (NCBI taxonomy): domain Eukaryota; kingdom Viridiplantae; phylum Streptophyta; class Magnoliopsida; order Asterales; family Asteraceae; genus Glebionis; species Glebionis coronaria. Next base: position 356,720,464 of record CM046876.1, read on the forward strand.
CATCACTTATTTGCTCAAGGTCCTCATATGTAATCACTGAACCATTGGGCAATGAAGCAATGTATGCACACACAGTATCCAAATCCAAACCAGCAGGCTTAACTCTTGGAGAGTCAATTTTGTATGTGTCAGCGTCTGAATGTGAGGCGTTGACAGGATATGATCCAGCGTTGACACATGTTGATCCAGTAACTGGGTGCATGTATGAGTCCTTCTGATCAAATTGACCTTCACTATGTGAGAAGAAGGCCATATTACTACTGGTAGACTTATTTCCATGCTCCAAAAGAGTTTCATTCTCCAACAGCCTCAGTTTGTTGTAGATATCATCAAAAGTAGAACTTTTGTGAGTGTTATTGGCAAGTATAGATCTTGCCTCAATCTTCCACGCATCACCAAGGCTTTTAAGAAAAGTGGCAATAATGTCAACATCACCAACTTGTGTCCCCATGAAGGACAGCTTGCTTGTAATGTGAAGCAGTCTGCTTTTCACACTGCTAAGCTTCTCATTAGGTTGAGCCTTAAAGACAGCATACTCATGCATGAGTTGCTTCTTTTTCTCTTCCTTAGTATCAGCATTACCACCATAGGCAACTTCAAGGGCTGCCCAAAGGTCTTTTGCAGACTCATAACCTCTGTATTTGTGCTGATTTTCTTGTCCCAAAGAGAGTTTTAGAATGTTTATGGTTTTCATATCAACCCTTTTCTTTGCTATGTCTTCAGCAGACACAACTCTACCATCATCAGGTTTTTCTTTCTTATCTTCTTCTGAACATCCAGCAACAGTTGATCTTGTAGCAATGGCATTAACAATCTTTTCAGCTTTATTGAATGTGTTTCCATATTCAATAATCTCCCAGAGAGTGTAGTCATAGATCCCCAGATATTGCTCAAAGTTGAACTTCCACAGCTCAAAGTTGTTTGCATCAAGCATGGGAATCTTGATGTTGGGGTTTGAGGAGGAGGGGTTTACTTCTGGATTGGACATGATGTTTTTAGGGTTTTGTGAAAATTAGGGTTTTGGTGATTTTAGTGTTCTTGTGTTATTTAAGATCAAAAGTTTCTCAACAAGCTCTGATACCACTTGTTGATCCCAAACTTAGATCGATTAAGCTTGTGTATACGAGATTAGATCAAGTTATACACGTAGAGAAACTTTGTTTATGTATAAAGTAATCTAAGTGTTATGCGGAATTAACACTTAAACAAGAACACACAAAGATGTAAAACAAACTTTCACTTGATTGATAATAACAAACTTGCTTACAATGAAAGTGTTTAACGTATAAAAACTTATTATCAAACATAACCGAAAGGTCTTCTTTTATAGGCATAAGAAGCCTTGTACAAGAGTCTACGTATCAACTATTCTAGGTAAAGATAATTATAGAAAATACAATGTTGAACCTATCTTTACTAGAAACAAACTAGAAACATAATATGTGTAGACTACATCATCCTATCAGTGCTTGTCTTCAACCTATCAACGCTTGACTTCTTCTTGTCAACGCTTGATCTGTCAGCATTTGTTTTCTTCCTATCAACGCTTGTTTTCCTCTTGTCAGTGCTCAAGTGAACTGGCTACATTTTATTCCCAACAGTTTGTACATGACACATAAACATAACCATTGCGGCGTGAGAACCAGATAAATTTTCAAAGAAACAAAACGTGATAAATGATGTGGGTGTAGGATCAAAAAGTATGCATTTGTCAAAGTCATAGAACAAACTATACTAGAATACTTGACTAATTTTCTTTTTCATACATCTTTATTTAAGAGAACATCGTAAACTTTATAACTTTACAAGTGGTTAGGCATAACATATAAGGATATTGGCACAATGGATAATATAACACATGCATACGAGTGCCACATATTTTAGTAAGCCAATGTAGCTTAACTAAAATGATATAAGGGTGATTTATTTTTCTTCCTTTCGAAAATATCTATAAATTAACCTCACTGCGTTTTAGTAAATGATGATCAAGCACAAATTCTGAAGCATACTAGATTATCGGCTTTCACACAAAATAAAGAAACATAAGGCTAAGTTTTTCTCACATATTTAGGTGATGGCTTTTGTGCTTAATTATAATGTCAATCAATGAGACTTATGCTTTGCTAAAAACTTATTTATTTACAAAACATATATATTTTTATTAATATTCTAAAAGATTTTCATGTGGAGAAATGCAAAGGGAAACGAGAACTGATAAAACATTAAACAAAACACATGCAATATATACAAGGACGGTTTTATTTATTTACAGGTGCTCCTCCTCATTTAAGTTAAAAGGTGGGGATAAAATACGGATTGCCTTCCGAATAGCTCTAAGTTTAGAGTCTTCAGCCAGACTCGGCTACTCGGATCTATTTTAAGAAGAAAGGAAATTCTTCTCCTTCGATTTCATTACAGTGTTCTTCTTCATGGTAGAGCTTAAGTCTATGTCCATTGACTATAAAGGTGCTATTGTCTCTACCGTATAATTCAACATATCCGGATGGATATTGGTGTTTTACTAGTAGGGTCCAGTCCATCTCGAAGTAAGCTTAGGTTGCTTGAATTTATATTTTGAGATAAAGAGAAGTACTTTTTCTCCTTTTTTGAATTCTCTTCCTTTCGTAATTTGCGGTCATGCCAAACTTTGGTTCGTTCTTTATATAATCGTGAGTTTTCATAAGCGTGATGTCGAAATTCATCTAACTCGTGAAGTTGAAAGTTACGTTTTTTCTCCGGCTGCAATAAGATCTGGGTTGCAGTTCTTAAGTGCCCAATATGCACGGTGCTCAATTTCTATTGGCAGATGGCATGTTTTTCCATACAACAGTTTGTACGGTGTGTGATACAAGGCTTTTGGCCCGTATAAAAATTAAAGTTCTTTGTCGTATGTCTCTTCGAATTGAAAAAACTTGTGTTTAATGTGTGACTCTGCTGTTCTTTGGTGGAAACAAAAATGTGTCGTTGTAGCGATTAAAATAAAATGTGCAGAACAAATAAAGTAAAAGTGCACTTAAAATAAATCTAAATCTAATAAAGTAAATGGTGCAAGTAATTAAAAGCTTTACTAAAATTAAAGGGCAATAAAATAAATAACGCAAACTTAAATCTAACTAAGGCAAACTTAAAACGCAACTAAAACTAAATCTTAAATTAAGGCGAATAAACTTAAAGTGCGATTATGGAAAAAGGCGGGAAAGATAAAGCTTAAAATATAAGGGCAGAAACTTAAAAACTAAATTTGAAGAAACTGAAAAGAGCCTATCCGGAATATACCCTATTCGGAAAACCTTCAATTTGGAATAATACCTCCTATTCGGAATAAAACCTTCTATCCGGAATATCTGTCCCTATTCGGAATAAAGTGCCTACTCGGAATATTTTGGCCTATTCGGAATGTCAGCTCTATTCGGAATATATTCCTATTCGGAAAATCCAGTCCTATTCGGAAAGTTATCCCTATTCGGAATAACAGCCCTGACTCGGAATGCCTATTCGGAAAATTCAGGTAATTCGGAAAGTTCCCTCTATTCGGAATATCCAATATTCCGAATAGAACACCCTTAAGATTGTTTACTCGGAATGTTTCTGGGCTCGATCCTAGGAAATACAGTAACTATAAACCGAAGAACAAGGGAAAGCTAATAAAGCACGGATCTAACAAAAACTTAACCAAATCAACAAAAAGATTAAACCAAACTAATAACAAAACAACTATTAATATAAACAATCAACTCAAAACAATCAATCTCACGAAACTTAATCAAAATAATCAAATCCCACTTAAATAAATCAACAAAAATTAAGATCATGAACATAAACAAATCAACACAAAGATTAAAGAAGGGTAGAATGAGATTAACAAGATAAAAATAAAGCTTAACAAGAATTAAAAGGAAAAACTTACTTGAATTAAATGGTAATTAAGGTGCAAGACAAGGTAATTAAAATGGACAAGAAATTAAAGGTGCAAGTAATTAAAAATGGAAGAGATAGTTTGTCAAGCTATCCAACAACAACAAATGATTAACAACTAATGCTATTTATAGGAGAGGATTAAGGAAGCTTCCTCCCCTCCTTCATTTCTTTTTAATTGCGGGATTAAGTCCCTCCTTCATTTAATCTTCATTAATTGCGTCATTAGTCCTTTTCTTCTAATCTTTCTTTTAAATTTGGACTTTAAGGACTTGTGGCTCGGGATATCTTTTGAACTAGTCTTTAATTTCTTCAATAAAATAGACTTGAGTTTCTCGGCTTTTGATAAACTTCCGTCTTTTGACTTTTTCTTCGATAAATCTTCAGAATTGGTCTTGGACTTCCGTTCTTTTTCCACTCTTGACATCTCGACTCCGTCTTTCATCTTTTTCTTCAATAAAAGCCGTGAATGCCCGTGAATTCCCGTGTTTTCTCCACTTTTCACAATTTCGTCCTAAATTACAACAAAAACACAAACCACGCATAATTCCGACATAAAAGACATAAAATACACGTTTTGGTCCGGTTATTATTGTAATTAAGTGGTAGAAAAGATGGGTGTTTACACACCTATCAAATCCCCTACACTTGACCATTGCAATGTCCTCATGCAATGCATTAGTTACAAAGCATGTTTACATTTTTCATCATAATCAATCCACGTTGGCCTTTATTATAGAGATAGAAAATATAAACATTCAAAGTAAAGAAATCAAAAGTATACCTTGGGTTTTGAAAATGTCATGAATATTCATCATCCTCAACTTTTCACTTTCTCCAAACCAAACTTAAAAACGAGATCATTGTTATTATAAGTTAGTAAACTATCATGAACTCATGTGGGCCAATTACTCACTTAGACTCCCTTATTCCTAGGTGTATCTCTTATATTTTATTTTTGTCTTGAATGATCACGAGGATGCATTGTTGACTTATTTCGATAGTTATTTAGTCTGAAAATAAAGTGAACGATTTAATCAATAGTTAGCTAAAGGACAAAATCTTTTAAAACTGCTTCTCGGGACCTCATAAAGTTCATATCTTGGCATAACTCGCTTCGCGATTTGAGACCTTTCTCGGACCGATATTTGGCAAGGACTTCATACTTCAAACCTTGAGAGACGTTCATGAAATAATGGCCTTCTCTTCATAATAGGACTTTCTTCACTTGAAGTTTTGAGAGATTCATACTTGGACCACGACTTCTTCATTTTTCTCCAATCTTCATTTTGGACTTTGATATACAACGATCCGCCTCCTTTTATGACTTGGATCTATTTATCCTCATACCTTGTTAGGGTCTTTTCGGATACACTTCTCCATTACTTTTGGGGAGTTTAGCTTTACGTCGTGTGTCTCGATCCTTCATATTGATTTTCGATAAATGATTCTTCACATCACTTTGGATCTTTAGCAACAAATTATAGCCCTCATGCCTTGTTAGGGCCTTTTCGGACTCGCCAATCTTCGCATCCCGCTTCAATAAGTTATGCCTTGGCTATGAACTCTAATCCATTCCGAGCAACTTTTAAACGATCTGGGGCTAGAAGCTAATTAACCTTTCAAATCGTACAACCTTATTTATTAGCAAATAAATTTATTAGCAAGCATTGGGAGAATAGGCTTATAATTAACTCACATAAATTCACGAAAGAATACCGAACTGATAATTGGCTCTATCATCTCTCGTTCTCCACAGTTTAAAATCTCAAGTAATGAGACTCGTGGATGCTTAGCCTATTAAATCAAAGTTTTGGGTTTTTGAGTCGCCTATAGGATCTTGCAAATTCTTGGACTTTTTCAAGTTTAGAAATCGCATTTTAAAGTTCCCTTGATAAACGACTCTCTAGGATCAATTATAGGAACTTGCGAAAAGTTCTTGTTCTTAACCCGTGAAAGTTAAGACTTTCGCGTTTTATAGCTCCCTATATAAAAGCCTAGCAAAACTTGACTTAAACACGTTAAGGATACTAGCTAGAGTATACTCAGATTGAGTCAAAAGATTCACAACGTTAGAAAATTAAAACCACTTATTAAACATTTATTCTAGCAAAGAAAGAAAATAACTACACAAGGGTAAAAACTAATAGGCCAAACTAGATCAAAAATTTTGAAAAATGTCGAAAAATTGATTTTCCGGTTAAAATGAGGACAAATACAAGGAAAAGACCACTTAACTTCGATAGAAGTCCCCCCTACACTTAAGATAAACATTGTCCTCAATGTTTAAGCATGTGGGAGTAAACTCCCCTACACTTAGGACATTGTGCACGTTGTTTAAATCTTACTAAGGAAAAGACAACTAAAGAGATTCCTATTTTAATATTGAGAAAATATAAAATAGTGAATCGAAAAGAGTTTAGGATAGAACCGGGAAGAAGTAGAACACGTAATCACGGGTCATCAAGAATCATCAAGAGTAGATCGTTTGAAGCTCGAATCCCTGATTAAGAAGTGAGGAGAGGAAAGCAAACCAAAGGGTCCCCCCTACACTTATGTTAACGAAAGCGAAAAGATAGATGCATGGGTTGCCTCCCAAGAAGCGCTTGGTTTTTGTTAACCGAGTCGTGAGCCTGACTCGACCTTGATCATCAACGGAAGAAGCATGAAACATATCCACCAGGATCAAAGACATAGTTTTCATCCATCAATAAGCACGAGCTTAAGGCGAACAAGGCAAGCCAAAAAAGAAGTGGCAGGGTTCCCTTAAGCAGTGATGGAGCATGGTGGAAGCAAGTAGGAAGCGGTGCAAGCATGTCTTCAAAATTTCCAAAGATTTTTCCTTTTATTTCATCAGGTGGATACTGAGATGGCTTAAAGACTTCAATACCAGGGTCGAACACCTTTTCCTTTAAGGGAAAATAGCACTCAGGCTCAGCCGAGTGTGAAGAAGATCCACAAAGAAGCACAACCTCGTCCTCAGAAGGGGGACAAAAAGGTGTCAAATCATATGTGCAACGGACTTCGATGTCGACCGGTTTCTTCTTCTTTGACAGAATGCTCTTCAAATCCAAAGTAGGATCAAGACGATAATCTTCAAAGTCATAAGGAGGGGCATCACTCTCATGAGGGAAGTAAGTGTTGAGAAATTCAGAGAAGTCTTCCTCAAATGAGTAATCGTCCAAAGTAGGATCGAGTGATGGCGGAGGATCTTCATCATGTGAAGAATCGCTCGAAAGAGTATCAGCCTCATCGAAATCATCGAAAGTAGGCAGCTCGGGATACTCAGAAGTACAATCAAAATCATCCGAGTCTGAGCTAGAATCATCATCATCATAAGCATCAAAGACCGGTGGAGAATCATAAATGGGAGAAGCGTCCAAAGTAGGGAGAGAATCATCCACATCATCATTAAAAAGTGGATTATCAATGCAAGAGTCGAATAGAGGATTGTCGTAGATGACAAATTCATCGAGCACATTTATCATACTCACTGATTCTCGGCCTCCAAAAGATTTGCCTGTAAGCTTCCCCATTTTAAAAACTTTAGAATCATCCCCGACTCGTAAGATTAACTCACCTTCGGCCACATCTATTAAAGCACTTCCGGTTCTCAAGAATGGCCGACCAAGTATAAAAGGAATACGAGGGTCCATTTCATAATCAACTACAACAAAATCGACCGGAAAAGTAAATGTGCCAACTTTGATAAACACGTCTTCGGCTATACCAACGGGGTAAGCGAGAGTGCAATTTGTAAGTTCGAGAGTCATCTTTGTTGGAATGAGGTCGGGTAATGAGAGTGTTTTCCAAACACTTAGTGGCATCAAATTAATACTAGCCCCGAGATCAGCAAGGGCAGTAAATTCTTCAGTTTTGTTGAACACGCAAGGCAACACAAAACGACCGGGATCTCCAAGCTTTTCCGGAAGTTCTCTAAGAAGGACTGCAGAGCAGTTTTCATTTAATCGTGTGTTGGCGAGTTCAATCAGCTTCTCTTTCTTGCTAAGCAATTCCTTGAATGCTTTGACAAATTTCGGCATGTGGCAAAGTGCTTCAACAAGGCTAATGTTGATGGTCATTTTAGATAGCATATCCACATATTTCGATACTTGACAGTCATTCTTGGTTAGCTCATTGGTCTTGCCTATGCGAGAAGGGTATGGGATTCTGGGTTGATAGGGAGACGGTGAAGGTGTAGTTGGTGAGGGTTGTGATGTTGAAGGGTCCTTCCGAGATACATCGTCATGAGGAGGCGGAGACGGTAATGGTGTACTACTACTAGGTGTAGGGGGAGTAGGGATACATGGTGTTGGAGGAGGTGTAGATGATGGTGGTGGGGTAGGTGGATTGACAATGGTAATTCCACTACGCGTAGTTATAGCACTCACATTAGCTCGCGGATTAGTGACGGTGTTTGAAGGTAGAGAACCCGAAGAAGAAGGTTGAGCTTCGGGCAAGAAACTAGCCAATAGATTCTTTAATTCAGTCGTTTGAGTGCTGAAGGAAGATTGAATATTAGCACGAACCTCGATTCTGATGTCATTTCCTTGCTTCAAGATATCTCCTTTCAAAATGATTATTTGGCTCTGTAGATTCTTGATTTGCTCACCTTGAGTTCTCATGATGGCATCAACATCGGTGTTTATGGGTGGGTGTTGTTGGGTGGGTGGTTGATAAGGGTTAGAAGCTCTTGGTGGGATTTGGTTGCTTCTATTGTAGTTGTTGGCGGGGTTTTGGTTTTGAGGAGAAAAACCGGGTGAAAGGTAATTGTTGGAACGGTAACTCAGCAGATTTCTATCCCCTTGTTGCCTAGCTTGGTAATTTTCCGGTGAATAATTACCGTAAGCAGCATACACATTTTCCGGATTTCCTTGTGTCGAAGGACAATCGGTGTATGAGTGAGGACCGCCACATGTTTCACAAGGATTAGCAACCGCTTTAACTTGTTGTTGTTGTTGTTGGTTTGAAGCGAGAAGCGTAATACTTTTGCTCATTTCAGCCATCATGCGGGTGAGTTCGGTCATCTCAGGGTTTGCTGAGGTAGAAGAAACATTGACTCTCGGGTTGTTCCTTGAAGAAGCAGAGGAATCCCAGTTCTTGTGATGAGTAGTCATGTTCTCAATTAACTCTCTACACTCCTCGGGTCTCCTTTTCATGAATGTGCCACCGGCGGCTGCATTTATCGTATCACGATCTCGAAAAGTCAATCCGTTGTAGAAAGTATCAATTAGGGTCACAGGGAGCATGTTGTGGTTTGGACATCTATCGATCAAGACATTATATCTCTCCCAAGCATCAAAAAGAGATTCATCAGGGTCTTGCATGAAACCGCTGATCTGATTGCGAAGGATTGTGACCATGGATGGTGGAAAGTAGCGCGACAAAAAGCGTTGAGTCATGTCATCCCAAGTGTGAATAGAATTCTTCGGGAGACGATCAAACCATTTCTCGACATGATGCGATAAAGTATGTGGGAAGAGTTGTAGGCGAAGTACATCCATTGTGGCCCCAGGCAACTTCATGCTTTGGGTGATTGTAATGAACTTGTCGAGGTGTTTGTTGGCATCATCATCAGACAATCCTCTGAATGGGTTTGTTTGTACTTGCTGAATCATGTGGTGCTTCAACGAAAACTCAGGAGCGTTGATTTGCATCGGCGCAATCGGTCCTCCTCGTCCAAACATTGTTGGTTGACAAAGTTCCTCCATGGTCCGAAGATCGGGCTGTGGAAGAGCATTGTTGTTATTATTATTATTGTTGAGGTGCGGTGGAATGTTGTTGTTGTTAACACCTGCCATATCTAAATCTTCTTGAGGCTCGGGCTCTTGATAATTAGAAGATCTAGTACGCATACACCTGAAAATGCAAAAGAAAACAAAACCAAACACAAAGACAATATATATACACAATAAAGCTAAAATCTTTTTGGATTGTTGAAATTTTTAATTTTTATGTATTTTTTTGAATTTTTTAGACAAGAAAAATAACGTTCACAAGTGATGAGACTGCTTTTATACATGGTCTCATTGTCCAAAACGGGCTTTAAATGCATAAAATATCATCAAATATACCAAATATATGCTCGTGTTTGTTACTTGTGTATTTTTAGGTACGGATATTGAGGAAATGGCAAATGATCACAAGAATCATTCAAAAACGAACACGGGAAACGAAGTCGCACAATGAACCGGGCCCAAGTTTGGAAATTTGCAAAATGACCCTTGAAGAATTGAAGATTGGCAACTTTAGTCCCTCATCTTGCAAGAACTTGTCACAATTGACCCTCCAAATGTCAATTGTACAAGTATGGTCCTTAATGTTTGAAGATTGTACAAGATCAGTCCTTGGAGAATCAAGAATATACATTTAAAACCCTTGGAAAAGTTTTTGGAGTATTTGTGCCAAAATTGACAACTGGCCAAAAGTTGTTAAGTGCAAATTGGGCGTTGATGGGTATTATTTACAACATGGAAGAAATGTGAAACCTTGGGGGCCATATTTGCCAGACAACCAAACAACCCACAACCTATCATTCTGCCACATCACCCACCACCACCAATTGCAAGCCTCCACTTCACAACCCCCTCCACGACACTTTCCACTTACAGCCAAATTTAAATAAACAGATTTTTATTTTGGTGGTAAACAACAATTTAAACTTTTTAAACCCCTAATCACCATCAAACATAACTTTTTATCATTCAAACACACCCATAAACCCTAATCCTTAATTTGCACAAATCAAAGGGTTTTTTCTTGATTTTGTGCAGATTGATGATTCATGTCACTCTCACTCAAACCCACTTCACAAATCACCACAAGACACACCCATGTGTCTTGTGGGACCCTCCCCTGCAACGTCTTTTTCCCCCAAACCCAAGAGGAGACAATTTTAGCGTCCCAGATCATCTCCTTTGTCCCCAAGGCTCATTTAACGCCCAAGATCATCCAAGACCAGCTAGCCATCACTCTCATATCACATGGAGCACATTTGACTGATTTTGAAGACAAAGACCAAGGGCTTTTTGGAGATTTCATAAATTAGGGTTTAGCATACTAGAATCTTCCTTGTACGCCTATAAAAGGCAGCTTAGTTTAGCCTTTTACTCTTGTTCCAGTTTTTAGCTTTCTCCATTGTAATTCTTTTTTAATATTATAATAGTTTGGTGTTTGTGTTTAAAACAATTGTAATTCCTTTTTATCAGTGTTAAAATTTGTGTGAGTGTGATTGAAAGCTAAGAACTGAGTTCCATCATCATTGTGTAACACTTTGAGTGTTTAAGGTTTTCAAAAAGTTTTTGAAAATATTTGGTTAATTTCAGAAAATTTTAATCAAGGAAAGTGAAAGTGGACTTTGATCTTTGGTTTTCTGATATTGACATTGATACTAAAACGTGTTTAAGTTAATTGGTTCATTGGTTCAAAGGTTTTAAGGAAGTTTAAGAAAATCAGAAAGTGTATTTTCTTTGTGTTTGTTCTTGTTTGATTTGCATGATTGTTGAAGGAGTTTGTCCAAGGTTCAGCTCAGGCCCCAGCCTGAAAGGAGGTGACCTAGCTGTCACTAAGGGTCCTGGATGTAGGACCCTTGAGGTAGTCCCTTGTCTCTATTTCATTTTTCTTAGTTTCTGAAAAATCTTGATGTGTATGTGATTTTGCATGAAATCTGGATAAGTGTTGTTTGAAGTATTGGATAATGCTTGTTTAGAACTAATATGCATGTTTAGAAGGATTGTAATCAGTTTGATAGGGTTTGAGAAGGATTTGCTTTGTTAAAATTTGATTTCAGGTTTTTAAGGAGTGTTTGGGATAAGAATTTTTATGGATTTATGCTTTAAATCTTGTGCTATAATCTGTCTTATACACTGATTAGGGTATTGCTAGGTTGTTTGTGAGCTTGACTTTTTGTTTGGGAAAATTTTGAACACTTGTGCATGATAAAAAAGGTGAAAAATAGCTATAATCAGTTACTACTTCCTTTTTGCTTATTTGTGTGAAATTGGCACTTCAAATTTGTAAATCTGCTAGGTTATAGGCTTGGAAAGGGTTTGCATTTGCTTGCTTGTCATCTAGTTGGATTGTATGCAAGATTTGGGAGCTTAAAGTTCATTTTTTGTGCATCTAAGTTAACAAAATTACCCCTAGAACTGCATAAGTCATATCAGTGACTTAATTTGAACTTTTGTGCTTGATTCTGCTTAGTATTTGTTTGTTTTGTGTTTGTGTTTGACTCCTTGTACTCCAAAGAGTACAAGGGTGCCCTTTGTTCCATCAAAATCAACACCAAATACAAGAACCAAGCTCCTCTTGGTTTGTATTCACAAGTGAATACATACTCATTGTGTTCATCAGAAACATAGGAGTACCTGGGCACGTTTTTGTCCATAATTTGGCTTAATCTTTTGAATAACTTGGATTTGGTTTGTGTTCTAAGTAAGTATTAGTTACTGGATTTGAGTGTTAAAAAGAAAAAAAAAAGTTTTGTAAAAAGCATACCCCGCCTGGACTCGAACACGGGACCCCTCGTTGGGGGAGTATACGTGTTTACCAGTGATCTAGATAGCTTTTTACGTTAGAGTTTCATTTCATTATGTATTTAACCCCTTTTTCATTTTGGCTTATTTAAATAAGCCGTAGCTTATTTCCATTTTTTTAGCTTATTCATTAAGCATTTTTGGTCTAGGTTATTTTTCCTAGGACTTTGTTAGTAATTTAGACTTTTCTGTTTAAAAAAATTATTTTTCCCTTTATTTAATTATTTATTAGGCTTATTTTTAGATTTATTTTTAGAAAGTGTATTAAAAATAGTAAACAGTATTTTAAAAATCCAAAAAAATAGTTTTTAGGTTTTAATTTATATTTCTGAGGTTTACATATCAAAAAGTTTTCAAAAAGTCTTATTTTTAGATTTATTTAATTTTAGGGTTTTTAGACAACTTTAAAAATTAATATAAAATTAATAAAAAGGTTTTAGGAACTTTAATTTGCATTTTCTTCTTAGTTAGAATATTTAGGATTTTTGAGAATTTTTTAGAATTTATTTAAAAACTTTTTATTTTTTTGAATATTTTTATATTATTTTATTAGAAAAAATTCAAAGTTTAATTTTTAACTTTTTTTCATTTTTCCTAGATTCTAGACATTAAATTAGGAACTTTGTCACCTTCCAATTAATTTTTAGGCTTTTCATTTATTTTCTAGAATTAATTTAAGATTTAATAGATTTTAATAGTTTTTAGGAGTTTAAAAATAGTTCAATTTGGTTTTAAAATTTTTAAAAATAGTTTTTAGCTTAATTAGGTCATTTTTGAGGTTTACAAACTATAAAATCTTGTTTAGGGCTTTTTAATAATTAAAAGTGATTTTTAGGGCTTTAATTAGAATTAAAAAGTCATTATTTAATTAATTAAAAGGTTTTAGCAAGTTTGGATTTTTTGTAAACTCTTAGAATTTTATTGGGGATTTTTAGTAATTTTTAGGAATTTTTAGGTTAAAATTTTAATTTTTGTGTTTTTTACGTTTCTACGTCTTAACTTTCTAGTAGTGTTTTTGTTAATTTTTATTTTTTCGTCTTCGTCATTTTCTCTTATCTTTTCTTCTTATTAATAATCAAAAACATTAATCATCAATCCAATTCATAACACACTTGCCTCCTTGGGAAACGAACTTGTTTGGTCATTAGTGCTCGGTTTTCCTAAACAGACACTTAACGCTTACCACTATTTTGTCATCCTTTTCCTAAAGGGTACAAAAACACTACATCAAAATGGCGCCGCTGCCGGGGAGGCGTGTTGTGTTTTGATTGAACCATTGTTGTTTTTCTATATTAGCCATAAATAGTAATTGTATTAGTAGCACTCTACTAATACGTATTATCGTTTTTCGGTTTTTGTGTGAATACTATTAATATATTGTATACGTAGAACAATAAATACACAATTACTCCAAATACGTGAGCAATCACAACCTTGATTCGGGATTTCATCACTCGATCATTGTATTCGAATCTCAAACCAAAGAAAAAAGGCCAAAATAGATAAATACTTTCGTGAAGCTTGATTTTGATAATACAAACTATAAGGTGGGTATAAGGCGGTTGTATTTCACAACCTAAAGGAAAAAGGCTCTTAAGTGCTTCGCGCCGCCTCGTTTCCTCCGCTTGCTTGTGCGTATTTTGATTTGGAAAGCTAATCGAGGGTTTTGCCGCCCAAAGTATTATTACATATCATATATATTTTCTTGGTTTCTATTGATTAAACCCTCTTGAACGATTTGGTGTTCCACCATCGTTCTAAAGTCATCGAAGGCGTTCACTCCAGGTGATCGTTTTCATTCCTTGAGGCTTCTTTAATCAAGAGATTTGATTGAGGAGGAGATTTGTGGACTTTTTGTCTACTTAATACATTTCACCAATTTCCAAAAAAGTTAAATACAATCAAAAACCACAAAAAAATTTGAAAAACACAAAATACCAAAAAGAATCTTCTTTGCTCGTCTCCACGTTGTACGTGACGTTTATGCTCACTCGTAATCAAGCAAAACGTGCACGTAGACGAAAGAACAAAACTCCCACTCCAACTCATTCTAGTGAGGAGTCTCCTATTGACGAACCTATTGTACGAGAAGAACCAACCATGGCGAATCGAACTATGATGGAGTTACTTCAAGCACCCACCGAGGGTTATGGAGAAGCTATTGTGATTCCCGCTATCCTTGCGGAGAATTTTGAGGTGAAAACGGGTTTGTTGTCGATGATCCAAAACAACAAATTCCGTGGTGATGAGAAGGACAATCCTCACAACCATATCCGTCAATTCAATCGTCTTACCGCCACGTGCAAATTTAAGGATGTCTCGAATGACTCGATTAAGATGATGCTTTTTCCGTATTCCTTAGCGGGGCCCGCTAAAATTTGGTTAGAGAAAGAGCCACCCAATTCTATATTGACGTGGAAGGATCTCGTTTCAAAGTTCGTGAACCAATTTTTTCCGCCCTCTAAGACTACGCATTTGAAAAATGAGATTTCTAAATTTTCACAAGAATCAAATGAAAGTTTTTCTACGGCTTGGAATAGGTTTAAGGAGATGTTACATGAATGTCCTCATCACGGTTTTTCCGATTTGCACCAAATCGACACGTTTTACAATGGACTTAACGATCATGAAAGAGATTATTTAAATGCCGCCGCGGGTGGTAATTTTTTGTGTAAAACGGTTGAAGAAGCTTTGGTCATTATTGAGAATAGGTCTAAGGTTTATAGTCCTCGTCACACACCGAGTGTTGCCAAAATGGGCTCATCATCGTCTCTTAGTATCAATGCTTTACATGATGAAGCAAATGAAGAAAACCGATTTTTTGATCGATTTGCTAACCTTATGTCCCATTGGAAAGCTCAAGAAGCTTCCAATTCCGCTTCGGTTAAAGCGGTTTCTAAAAGTTGTTTGTCGTGTGGGGGAGCTCATGATCTTTCCGAGTGCATTATCGCGGATGGTAACACTTCGAATGCTTTTGTAGCCACGGGAACTTATAACCAAATCGGTCAAGGTTCTCGTTCAAATCAAGCTCCACCAAATCAAAATGCTAATAACTATCGAAACAATCAAAGTGATGGTTACCAAGGAAATCAACGTAACTATAACAAAGGTAATTACCAAAGTGGAAATGGGCAAATTTCTAATCAAAACCAAAACCGTGATTTTCAAAACAATGCCCAAGGTTTTCAAAACGATCACACCAAAAATCTTCAAGGAGAATTTTGAATTATGTTAAGGCTAATGATGCTAAGTTTGACAACATGCAACGTGAAATGGTTAGCTTAAGGTCCGAGTTGAAAAACGAGTTTAAAACGAACTTGCTAATGAACTTAAAACTCATGCTAACAAAATGGAAGGAAACGTCACATGTCTCCAACAAAATCAACAAAAAATGGAGCAAGGTCAACATGAGATTAAGCAAGAGTTGTTAAAAGCGGATGCTAGGCAATCTAAGTTTGAAGACCGTATGGCTAAAATGTTTGAAGCTATCATGTGTAAGCCCTCTTCTTCGGGTGGTCTTCCTAGTGATACCATCGTGAACCCGAAAGGAGAATTGAAGGTTATTACTACTCGTAGTGGTAAAACTTTCAAAGAACCCACTTCTCGTCCAAGTACTTCTATGGAGAAGGAAAAAGAGAAAGAACCCGAGGTTGTGGTAGAAAAGGAGCAAATTACAAGCCCACGAAGTACCGCTCAAACCACACCTACGGTTGAACCAATACCAATCATGGAACCCGAGATTCCAAGGCCGATGCCTATGCCTACTTTGCCCCAACCCACACCACCTTTACCCTACCCATCAAGACGAGACAAGGAAAAGGCACAAGAACGAAATAATTATCAATTTGAACTCTTTATGAAAATGTTTCGTGACTTGCATTTTAATATAAGTTTTGCCGACGCCTTAGTCATGATGCCTCGATTTGCCGCAAACTTCAAAAGTATGTTGAATAACAAAGAAAAATTGCAAAAATCGTCTAGTTGTTCATCGGTTTTTCTAAGCCGCATACCTCAAAAAGTCGGTGATCCTGGAAAGTTTTTATCCCATGTGCTATCCAAGACATGGAAGAATGCTACGCCTTGGCCGATCTTGGTGCTAGTATTAATTTGATGCCTCTTGAGATTTTTAAATCGCTCCATCTTCCAAATCTCACTCCTTCAAGAATGTCAATCGAAATGGCCGATCATTCTACGATTCTAGCTTGTGGAGTTGCCGAGGACGTTTTTGTGAAAGTTGGAAAGTTCTATTATCATGTAGACTTAATTGTTGTTGATATTCCCATCGATCCTAAAGTTCCGTTAATTTTAGGTCGATCTTTTTTGGATACCTCGAGAGCACTTATCGATGTGCATGCAAGAAAAATCACTCTTCGTTTCAATGAGGAAGAACTCGTCATTAATGCAACCCAAAACTCAACTCTTTCTCATGTGTATTCTATCACATCTTTGTACAATGTCAATTCCACCAAAAACGTTTGCAAAAAGATTTCCAATAGAGTTTTAGGAGTTGTTGAGAAAAATGAAGTTTCGTCCCCTCCGCCGGTGGAGGTTAAGAGTGTTAAGCCTATGATTCCAATCTCGAGTGATTCTTCGGATGATGAATACGTTGATCCCGATGGGGAGGTTTTCTTTGTTAACAAAAGATTTGAAAACTTACCACCACCTAAGCCAAAAAGATTTCAAAATGTGAGAATTTTTAGTGTGACTAATATTGCTTTAGATACACCAAATATTTTTGACATAATTAAATTGGGTTTTCACAAGGAGAGTGTAAAAGATGAAAAAGGAAAAGATTTTGAATTTAATTTAAAAGATTTTTCTACAATTCTAACTCCGTCATCACCGCGTTTATTGAGTACTACAAGCTCGTTTTCTCCTTTTGACGATGCTTTGTGTGGACTTAGTGTGGGGGAAGCCTCTTATGTTCCCTCCCCTTTCTCCACCGAGGATGAGATATTTGATCCTGGAATTGCTTATATAGGGAAAATCTCGGTCTTCTACCGATGCAATAAATGGAAAATCTTTTCATTTGATTGGTGCGAGTCTACCTCGAGTAGCTCAATGTTTTGACTTACCCATTGTCCCACCCTTCTATTTCTTCTCTCCTATTTTCTTCTACCCCATTGGGGTTTGTGTTGAAGTGGCGTTGTTTCGTCTTTCATCCGAAAACGAGGACGCTATCTTTGACCCCGGTATACGTTTATCGGGTTTTTAAAGTACTCCACATGCTTTTTTGGGCCTTGTTTATCATGTAAGCCCCACCAAAAATTGACCATACCATGATTATCCCTAAATGATCACATTTATGGGGATTCGAGTCGAGCTTTTGACTCGGTTATCAAAAACAAGGTGCCTCGTGGGGGAGACCCATGCTTATCCATGTACATATTATTGCTTTCTAATGTTGTTTAATGTGAGGGGATTTGTGCCCTTCCAACCTTTGTTCCGTGGTTGTTTGTGAATTGTGGTTTTTAGATCATGATCTTCACGATTGGAGCCTCTCGTGTTCGTTTTATGGGAGCACTCGATCGTTTGCTTTGGAGGTCTTTCCCAATATCCATATGATATATCCTTTTACGTTCTAACCTTAGGTTTATAGCACACTTCATAAACGGCCATTAATTTATTGGTTACACCCTTTCCATGCTAGATTAGGCATTCGACTACGTCTCTAGTATGGGGGTGTTTTCACCCCTAGACTCGAAACATTGAGGACAATGTTTAACTTTAGTAAGGGGGGGTGAATAGATACTTGCCTTGCCAAACCTTCACGCTTTCCAAAGATTATCGTTTTGTTGCTAAATAAGGCTAAAAATGGCCAAATTTTAAAATTTTTCTCATGTTTTATAAGTGTTGAAGACACGAATGTAGATTTTCCGATGGCGAGAATAAGAGTAATTTTTGACTCGACCGTGCGTGTTGAGCACTTAGCTTTGATTCCTTAACTACACATTAGGCTAAGTCTCTTAAATGAGGACGAGAAATGATAGAGTTAATTATAAGTTACTATGCTAAACGTAGAGTACTCGTATTCTTTCAAAAACTCATGTGTTCTCGTTATTTGCTTATTCTCCCTTCGCTTGTAAATATGTTTTGCTTAATAAATATTGACTTAGCGGTTTAGTTGGGATTGTTGGGTTTCTAGTCTTTTCTAGTAGCTTCCGTGTAATTAAATTGAGAAGACATTAAGGTATCGCCAGCGTCACGGTTTTGAAGTATTGGCACCCGAATAATCGAAAGCTTCACCCAATAATAAGATTTCAAGTGCTCACCTAAATCTAGCAAACAATTTGAAGCCCCACAAGGCCTAAAATCTATGCAAAATTGAAAGTGAATCAAGCCTTAATCTTCGAAGCTTTAAAGATCCAAAATTCGCTTTAGCGTGAGGATGTACGTCTTTGGCTAATAAAACCACCGATGAGGCGGATAATAAAAGGCAAGGCAAGACCGAAGTCATAATAAAAGCTTCATGGCGAAGTTGAATAAAAGATGGAGGTAAACCAAAGATAATAAGGTCCTTCCGTTAGGGGGCGTATAAAAGTCTTGGTAATAAGTCTCATGTTCAAAACCGTTATAAAACCGTGTTTATCGATTCTTCTTGTCAACTTAATTTTTTAATATCGTTGTCTATTAGGAGGGGTTATTGATTTGATGGTCTTAGTTACACCGTTAGGACTCTATTTTTAGACCTAAATCTCTATTATCGCATAAGTCAATGATGTATCCTCGTGATCATTAAGACATAATAAAATATAAGAGATACAACTTAGGAATAATGGGAGAATAAGTACGTGATTAGGGCATATGAGTAGTGTTAGCATTACTAACTTATAATGACAATGATCTCGTTGCACGCTTGGCATGGAATTAAGGTGAAAATCGAGGACGATGAAATTATTTCTAACGAAGCATTCACGTGTTCTTATTCTATGAACCTAAACGTCCCATTTTGCGATGAAAATCATACATTATGTCTAAAACGCAAGTAGTAGTAATAGTAGTAATGTAGCTAGTTTATCATTTCAATAAAGTTAATAAAATTGAATTTTGGAGATGCTTTGATACTTTATTCTAGCATTGCCTGAGGGCACGGCAATGGTTTAGTATGGGGGAGTGATGAGACTGCTTTTATACATGGTCTCATCGTCCAAAACGGGCTTTAAATGCATAAAATATCATCAAATATACCAAATATATGCTCGTGTTTGTTACTTGTGTATTTTTAGGTACGGATATTGAGGAAATGGCAAAAGATCACAAGAATCATTCAAAAACGAACACGGGAAACGAAGTCGCACAATGAACCGGGCCCAAGTTTGGAAATTTGCAAAATGACCCTTGAAGAATTGAAGATTAGCAACTTTAGTCCCTCATCTTGCAAGAACTTGTCACAATTGACCCTCCAAATGTCAATTGTACAAGTATGGTCCTTAATGTTTGAAGATTGTACAAGATCAGTCCTTGGAGAATCAAGAATATACATTTAAAACCCTTGGAAAAGTTTTTGGAGTATTTGTGCCAAAATTGACAACTGGCCAAAAGTTGTTAAGTGCAAATTGGGTGTTGATGGGTATTATTTACAACATGGAAGAAATGTGAAACCTTGGGGGCCATATTTGCAAGACAACCAAACAACCCACAACCTATCATTCTGCCACATCACCCACCACCACCAATTGCAAGCCTCCACTTCACAACCCCCTCCACGTCACTTTCCACTTACAGCCAAATTTAAATAAACAGATTTTTATTTTGGTGGTAAACAACAATTTAAACTTTTTAAACCCCTAATCACCATCAAACACAACTGTTTATCATTCAAACACACCCATAAACCTTAATCCTTAATTTGCACAAATCAAAGGGTTTTTTCTTGATTTTGTGCAGATTGATGATTCATGTCACTCTCACTCAAACCCACTTCACAAATCACCACAAGACACACCCATGTGTCTTGTGGGACCCTCCCCTGTAACGTCTTTTTCCCCCAAACCCAAGAGGAGGCAAGTTTAGCGTCCCAGATCATCTCCTTTGTCCCCAAGGCTCATTTAACGCCCAAGATCATCCAAGACCAGCTAGCCATCACTCTCATATCACATGGAGCACATTTGACTGATTTTGAAGACAAAGACCAAGGGCTTTTTGGAGATTTCATAAATTAGGGTTTAGCATACTAGAGTCTTCCTTGTACGCCTATAAAAGGCAGCTTAGTTTAGCCTTTTACTCTTGTTCCAGTTTTTAGCTTTCTCCATTGTAATTCCTTTTTAATATTATAAAAGTTTGGTGTTTGTGTTTAAAACAATTGTAATTCCTTTTTATCAGTGTTAAAAGTTGTGTGAGTGTAATTGAAAGCTAAGAACTGAGTTCCATTATCATTGTGTAACACTTTGAGTGTTTAAGGTTTTCAAAAAGTTTTTGAAAATATTTGGTTAATTTCAGAAAATTTTAATCAAGGAAAGTGAAAGTGGACTTTGATCTTTGGTTTTCTGATATTGACATTGATACTAAAACGTGTTTAAGTTAATTGGTTCATTGGTTCAAAGGTTTTAAGGAAGTTTAAGAAAATCAGAAAGTGTATTTTCTTTGTGTTTGTTCTTGTTTGATTTGCAATTGTTGAAGGAGTTTGTCCAAGGTTCAGCTCAGGCCCCAGCCTGAAAGGAGGTGACCTAGCTGTCACTAAGGGTCCTGGATGTAGGACCCTTGAGGTAGTCCCTTGTCTCTATTTCATTTTTCTTAGTTTCTGAAAAATCTTGATGTGTATGTGATTTTGCATGAAATCTGGATAAGTGTTGTTTGAAGTATTGGATAATGCTTGTTTAGAACTAATATGCATGTTTAGAAGGATTGTAATCAGTTTGATAGGGTTTGAGAAGGATTTGCTTTGTTAAAATTTGATTTCAGGTTTTTAAGGAGTGTTTGGGATAAGAATTTTTATGGATTTATGCTTTAAATCTTGTCCTATAATCTGTCTTACACACTGATTAGGGTATTGCTAGGTTGTTTGTGAGCTTGAATTTTTGTTTGGGAAAATTTTGAACACTTGTGCATGATAAAAAAGGTGAAAAATAGCTATAATCAGTTACTGCTTCCTTTTTGCTTATTTGTGTGAAATTGGCACTTCAAATTTGTAAATCTGCTAGGTTATAGGCTTGGAAAGGGTTTGCATTTGCTTGCTTGTCATCTAGTTGGATTGTATGCAAGATTTGGGAGCTTAAAGTTCATTTTTTGTGCATCTAAGTTAACAAAATTACCCCTAGAACTGCATAAGTCATATCAGTGACTTAATTTGAACTTTTGTGCTTGATTCTGCTTAGTATTTGTTTGTTTTGTGTTTGTGTTTGACTCCTTGTACTCCAAAGAGTACAAGGGTGCCCTTTGTTCCATCAAAATCAACACGAAATACAAGAACCAAGCTCCTCTTGGTTTGTATTCACAAGTGAATACATACTCATTGTGTTCATCAGAAACATAAGAGTACCTGGGCACGTTTTTGTCCATAATTTGGCTTAATCTTTTGAATAACTTGGATTTGGTTTGTGTTCTAAGTAAGTATTAGTTACTGGATTTGAGTGTTAAAAAGAAAAAAAAAAGTTTTGTAAAAATCATACCCCGCCTGGACTCGAACACGGGACCCCTCGTTGGGGGAGTATACGTGTTTACCAGTGATCTAGATAGCTTTTTACGTTAGAGTTTCATTTCATTATGTATTTAACCCCTTTTTCATTTTGCCTTATTTAAATAAGCCGTAGCTTATTTCCATTTTTTTAGCTTATTCATTAAGCATTTTTGGTCTAGGTTATTTTTCCTAGGACTTTGTTAGTAATTTAGACTTTTTTGTTTAAAAAAATTATTTTTCCCTTTATTTAATTATTTATTAGGATTATTTTTAGATTTATTTTTAGAAAGTGTATTAAAAATAGTAAACAGTATTTTAAAAATCCAAAAAAATTGTTTTTAGGTTTTTAATTTATATTTCTGAGGTTTACATATCAAAAAGTTTTCAAAAAGTCTTATTTTTAATTTTATTTAATTTTAGGGTTTTTAGACAACTTTAAAAATTAATATAAAATTAATAAAAAGGTTTTAGGAACTTTAATTTGCATTTTCTTCTTAGTTAGAATATTTAGGATTTTTGAGAATTTTTTAGAATTTATTTAAAAACTTTTTATTTTTTTGAATATTTTAATATTATTTTATTAGAAAAAATTCAAAGTTTAATTTTTAACTTTTTTTCATTTTTCCTAGATTCTAGACATTAAATTAGGAACTTTGTCACTTTCCAATTAATTTTTAGGCTTTTCATTTATTTTCTAGAATTAATTTAAGATTTAATAGATTTTAATAGTTTTTAGGAGTTTAAAAATAGTTTAATTTGGTTTTAAAATTTTTAAAAATAGTTTTTAGCTTAATTAGGTCATTTTTTAGGTTTACAAACTATAAAATCTTGTTTAGGGCTTTTTAATAATTAAAAGTGATTTTTAGGGCTTTAATTAGCATTAAAAAGTCATTATTTAATTAATTAAAAGGTTTTAGCAAGTTTGGATTTTTTGTAAACTCTTAGAATTTTATTGGGGATTTTTAATAATTTTTAGGAATTTTTAGGTTAAAATTTTAATTTTTGTGTTTTTTACGTTTCTACGTCTTAACTTTCTAGTAGTGTTTTTGTTAATTTTTATTTTTTCGTCTTCGTCATTTTCTCTTATCTTTTCTTCTTATTAATAATCAAAAACATTAATCATCAATCCAATTCACAACACACTTGCCTCCTTGGGAAACGAACTTGTTTGGTCATTAGTGCTCGGTTTTCCTAAACCGACACTTAACGCTTACCACTATTTTGTCATCCTTTTCCTTAAGGGTACAAAAACACTACATCAACAAGTGAGCGGATCCCAAAAAGCAACGTGTCTCTCACAGAAAACTGTTGATCTTTACGAAAAGAGCCGGAAACGGCGCCATTTGATACAAGGCTTTTGGCTCGTATAAAAATTAAAGTTCTTTGTCGTATGTCTCTTCGAATTGAAAACTTGTGTTTAATGTGTGACTCAGCAGTTCTTTGGTGGAAACAAAAATGTGTCGTTGTAGCGATTAAAATAAAATGTGCAGAACAAATAAAGTAAAAGTGCACTTAAAATAAATCTAAATCTAATTAAGTAAATGGTGCAAGTAATTAAAAGCTTTACTAAAATTAAAGGGCAATAAAATAAATAACGCAAACTTAAATCTAACTAAGGCAAACTTAAAACGCAACTAAAACTAAATCTTAAATTAAGGCAAATAAACTTAAAGTGCGATTAAGGAAAAAGGCGGGAAAGATAAAGCTTAAAATAAAAGGGCAGAAACTTAAAAACTAAATTTGAAGAAACTGAAAAGAGCCTATCCGGAATATACCCTATTCGGACAACCTTCAATTCGGAATAATACCTCCTATTCGGAATAAAACCTTCTATCCGAAATATCTGTCCCTATTCGGAATAAAGTGCCTACTCGGAATATTTTGGCCTATTCGAAATGTCAGCTCTATTCGGAATATATTCCTATTCGGAAAATCCAGTCCTATTCGGAAAGTTATCCCTATTCGGAATAACAGCCCTGACTCGGAATGCCTATTCGGAAAATTCAGGTAATTCGGAAAGTTCCCTCTATTCGGAATATCCAATATTCCGAATAGAACACTCTTAAGATTGTTTACTCGGAATGTTTCTGGGCTCGATCCTGGGAAATACAGTAACTATAAACCGAAGAACAAGGGAAAGCTAATAAAGCACGGATCTAACAAAAACTTAACCAAATCAACAAAAAGATTAAACCAAACTAATAACAAAACAACTATTAATATAAACAATCAATTCAAAACAATCAATCTCACAAAACTTAATCAAAATAATCAAATCCCACTTAAATAAATCAACAAAAATTAAGATCATGAACATAAACAAATCAACACAAAGATTAAAGAAGGGTAGAATGAGATTAACAAGATAAAAATAAAGCTTAACAAGAATTAAAAGGAAAAACTTACTTGAATTAAATGGTAATTAAGGTGCAAGACAAGGTAATTAAAATGGACAAGAAATTAAAGGTGCAAGTAATTGAAAATGGAAGAGATAGTTTGTCAAGCTATCCAACAACAACAAATGATTAACAACTAATGCTAGTTATAGGGGAGGATTAAGGAAGCTTCCTCCCCTCCTTCATTTCTTGTTAATTGCGGGATTAAGTCCCTCCTTCATTTAATCTTCATTAATTGCGTCATTAGTCCTTTTCTTCTAATCTTTCTTTTAAATTTGGACTTTAAGGACTTGTGGCTCGGGATATCTTTTGAACTCGTCTTTAATTTCTTCAATAAAATAGACTTGAGTTTCTCTGCTTTTGATAAACTTCCGTCTTTTGACTTTTTCTTCGATAAATCTTCAGAATTGGTCTTGGACTTCCGTTCTTTTTCCACTCTTGACTTCTCGAATCCGTCTTTCATCTTTTTCTTCAATAAAAGCCGTGAATGCCCGTGAATTCCCGTGTTTTCTCCACTTTTCACAATTTCGTCCTAAATTACAACAAAAACACAAACCACGCATAATTCCGACATAAAAGACATAAAATACACGTTTTGGTCCGGTTATTATTGTAATTAAGTGGTAGAAAAGATGGGTGTTTACACACCTATCAGTGTGGTTCCAGTTGGTGTTTTGAATGCGGTACGAAAGTCCCATAGAGCATCTTCTAATTTTTTAGACCAACAAGCAGGGTTGTTTTGAACGGTCTTTTCAAGTATACCTTTGAGAGCTCTATTAGTGTTTTCAACTTGACCACTCGTTTGAGGGTGGTAGGATGTGGAAAATCGGTGGGTCACTCCATATCTTTTCATAATATATTCCATGAGTTTGTTACAGAAATGAGTTCCTCTGTCGCTTATTAGTGCTTTTGGAATTCCAAAATGACAGAATAATTTCTTTAAGAATGTGGTAACAACTCTTGCATCGTTTGTTTGTAAAGCTTGAGCTTTAGCCCATTTCGATACATAGTCGACGGCGACTAAAATGTATTCAAATTTGTAAGATTTAGGAAATGATCCCATGAAGTCGATACCCCACACGTCAAAGATTTCACAGACTTGGATGTTGTTTAGAGGCATTCCGTCTCTTTTAGAAATATTTCCAGTCCTTTGCCATGCTTCACATAGTCGTACTAAGGTATGAGCTTCACGAATAATTGTTGGCCAATAAAAGCCAACGTTGAACAATTTTTAGCGGTGGTGTTCACGGCATAATGTCCTTCGGTCGGTCCGTAGTGACATTCATCGAGAATTTTTCTAGATTCGAATCCGGAAATACAACGCCAGATTATTCCATCGGAACAGATTCTAAATAAGTAAGGATCGTCCCAAAAGTATTTTTTTAGTTCAGAGAAAAATCTTTTCTTTTGTTAGTGCGTCATTCCCTTTCGTAATATACCTACAACCAAATAGTTTGCAAAGTCTGTGAACCATAGTGTATTTCTTGTACTTACTTGCATTATATGCTCATCGGGAAAATCATCGATTTCATCATCTCTAGAATCATCATTCACTATGCGAGATAAATGATCGGCAGCAACATTTTCAGCTCCTTTTTTATCTTTAATTTCCAAATCAAATTCTTGTAAAAGCAATATCCATCGTATTAGACGAGGTTTGGTATCTTGCTTTTTGAACAAGTATTTTAAAGCTGAGTGATCGGTGTAAACTATCGTTTTTGACAATACGAGGTATGATCGAAATTTGTCAAACGCATAAACTACAACCATGAGTTCTTTTTCCGTAATTGTATAATTTTGTTGGGTTGCGTTAAGAGTTCTACTTGCAAAATAGATGGGATGAAATTGTTTACCATCTTTTGTCCAAGGACGGCTCCAAGGGCATGTTCACTTGCATCGCACATAAGCACAAATGGAATGTTCCAATTGGGGCTTGCAATAACTGGTGTGCATGTAAGTTTATCTTTAAGTATTTCGAATGCTGAAATACATTCGTCATTAAAATCAAACGTTCTTTGTTTCTCTAAAAGTTGAGTTAAAGGTCTTGCGATTTTCGCAAACTCTTTGATAAAGCGTCGGTAAAAATCGACATGACCTAAGAAATTTCTAATACCTTTAACATTAGTAGGTGGTGGGAGTTTTGAGATCACGTCTATTTTTGCTTTGTCAACTTCAAGGCCGGCTCCAGACACTTTGTGTCCTAGTACAATTCCTTCTTTAACCATATAGTGACATTTTTCCCATTTTAGCACAAGATTTTCTTCTTTGCATCGTGCTAACATTTTATTGAGATTGTTTAGACATGTTTTGAAAGAATTTCCAAGGACGGAGAAATCGTCCATGAAGACTTCGACTGATTCTTCAATCATATCGTGAAAGATTGCAATCATACGCCTCTGTAAAGTAGCAGGTGCATTGCATAGACCAAAAGGCATGTGCCTATAAGCATAAGTTCCAAATGGACAAGTAAACGTGGTTTTCTCTTGATCCATAGGGTCGATTAGGATTTTAAAGTATCCAGAAAAACCATCGAGGAAACAAAAGTATTCATTTCCTGTGAGTCTTTCTAACATTTGATCCATAAAGGGTAAAGGAAAATGATCTTTCGCGGTTGCATCATTTAGTTTTCGATAATCAATACAAACTCTCCATCCGGTGATGGTTCGTGTTGGTACTAATTCGTTGTTTTCGTTAGTTACTATAGTGATACCTCCCTTTTTAGGTATACAATGAATAGGACTAACCTATGGGCTATCGGTGATTGGGTAGATTATTCTAGAATCTAAGAGTTTAAGGATTTCTTTTTTAACAACATCTTTCATGTTAGGATTTAATCTTCGTTGTTTTTCAACAATTGGTTTCTTGTTATCCAAAAGTTGGATGTTGTGTTTGTAGAACGATGAACATATGCCAGGAATGTTAGAAGTTTTCCAAGGAAAAGCTTGTTTATGCTTCTTGATAACGTCAATTAGATCGTCTTTGTGTTCTTCATAAAGTTGGGATGAAATAAATACAGGGAGTAATTTTTCTTCGTGAAGAAACGCATATTCCAGATGTTCAGGAAAAGGTTTAAGTTCTAAATCTGAAAGAGCTTCTTCGATAAATTTCTTAACTTTGAAATTGGTTTCGAAAGTTATGGTTTCAAATGGTGTTTCGATTTCTTCTTTGATTGTTTTGATTGGTTCATCAGTGTGGTCGGCTATGAAGGCATCAAATTCAGCAAAAAGTTCTTCTTCGAGGATGGTTCCTTCGATAGAATACAAAATTTCGCTTCCTTCATCAAGAAGAGCGTCGAAATCGGCTTCAACGATTTCTTCAATGACACCGATACTAAAACAAGTATCGTCATTAGAGTACGAGTGTTTCATTGCTTCGTCGATAGAAAAAGAAATTCTATCTTCTCCAACTCTAAGGTTGAGCTGTTTTTGCTTTACTCTAATTATAGCATCAGCTGTGTGTAAGAAAGGTCTACCAAGGTTAAGTTGTACCTTTCTATCTTCTTCCATTTCTGAGATTACAAAGTCAACAGGAAAAACAAATTTTCCGACTTCTATGAGCATGTTTTCAGCTATCCCCATTGGGTATTGGAAAGAACGGTCCGCGAGTCGAACGCTCATTTTTGTGGGTTTTAAAATGTTTTAGAGAGTTTAGCATACAAAGAGTATGGCATGAGGTTGATACTTGCGCCAAGATCGGCCAAGGCGTCGCAAGAGTATGAGTGATGGAAAGTACATGGGATTAGGAAACTTCTAGGATCTCCCAGCTTTGGTGGTACTTTCTTTTGGATAATGGCAGAACATTCATCATTTACAAAAGTTGAAGAAACTTCTTCAAACTTATGCTTGCTCTTAATAAGTTCTTTGATAAATTTGCCATAATTTGGCATTCCAGCCAGAACATCGACTAAAGGCATGTTAATTCGGACTTCTTGTATTAAGTCGAGGAATTTACCATACTTAGCTTGCATCTTTTGCTTGTGTAAGCGTTGTGGATATGGTACTTTTGGTTTATATGGTTTGGGTGTTAGGTTTTCAGTTGGTTTGGTATGGGTTGGTTGGGCTTCATCCTCATTATCACTATCGAATGGAATTTCGATTGGTGTAACATGAGTAGGTTTGGTAGGTGATTCGTAAGATAAACCGCTCCGTGTGAATACGGAATTCACATGCTCGTTACAAGCTTGTGGGGGTTGATATTTTTTGTTGTTCTTGGGATTTGGGTTGGTGTTGCTTGGTAAAGAACCATAAGCGCGATTCGATTGTTTATCGGCCAAACGATCAAATTTAGCTTCAAGGTTTTGAATGGAAGCTTGGTGGTTTTTTGTCGTAGTTTCGAACTTGGTTTTGAAGTCAGTGAATGTTTCTCGAACAAAAAATTTGGTTTTCTTTTGAGATTCTATAAAGTTGTCGATTTTGGTTTCAAGGTTGTTTGTCTTTGGTTTGAGTGGGTTTCTTTTCGTCTCGATCATAACTTGGTTTATCATTTGATCTCTAATTATCACGGTCGCGATTACGATAATCGTTATAAAAACGAGTTCGACGAAAGGTATTCATGAAGTTGGCTTCTTCTTCCTTCGTCATGGGTGTGTCATCGTCATTACATTCACTAGAAGGATGGTTTCCTCCACAGTGGTTGCAGGTTTTGTGTTTTATCTCTTCAATTTTAAGAGACATGGCAATCATTCGAGCCATAATTTTCTCGGTATCGGTTGGGTTGTTGCTTCCTTCGGCAAAAGCTGTTGGGTCAAATATTGAGTAGATGTGACAAAATAAACAAATTAAGAAGACAAGGACTAAAATGTACAAGAAGCAATCCAAGCTGGTGGAGTCTTTTTATTATTATATTAGCTTTCTTTGTAAACTATGTCTCTAATATATAAAGAGACATAGACGTAGGTTTTGCATATCCAATATTCTTACAATGTAAATCTAAAGTTAATTTGTGTGTCTAGGCGTGGTGTTCATTATACACGCCTAGGATTGCTTGTAACATTGTC
The DNA here is from genome assembly GCA_025667525.1 of Glebionis coronaria. NCBI lineage: Eukaryota > Viridiplantae > Streptophyta > Magnoliopsida > Asterales > Asteraceae > Glebionis > Glebionis coronaria. The sequence continues at coordinate 356,749,921 of CM046876.1, forward strand.
TTAATGCAAGTAATCATTGGGAGAAATTTATCTTGTTCATTACATCTTGTTCTTATACCTTGTTCTAATTCCGCTACGTTTGATTACATAAAAACTTGATATAATCCTAGATAAATGGTTTTAACCATTGAGTCTAACGATACATAGACTCCACAATTGGTATCAGAGCCTAAGGCTCGTGATATCTAGGATCTACAAGATTTTTATGATCGTGTTCGTGTTGAAGAGAAGCCCTTGTCCAGAATTCGCGACAGTTTAGCGACGGTTCTAGTGTCGCTAATGCTGATTTTTAGGGTTTCGTAAATTAAACCCTAGAATGGTGGTTATACCAGCTTTGGTGAGTAGATTTTCGAATCAATAATGAACCCTAGTATAATCTAAGATGGTTTAAGAGTGTTGCTGCTAATTGATTATTGTTTTATGCTATGAATAACAAACGATTCCTGTTGTTAGGGTTTGTGATAAAACCCTAGAGTTGGTGATGGACATTCGATCTGGGATGAATGCAGTTAGGGTTTCATTGTTCATGATTACGTTTCAAGCTGCTACTCATGGTATACAAGTTGATTGAAGCACAAATCGGGATGTGTGTGGTGTACAGCAAGGCCAAGAAGATTAGGGTTTACTTGATAAACTCTAAAGATCTGTGATCATGGGTGTACTATGATTGTTGACTGGTTTGTATCAACAAGAATATTGTTGCTGTGGTCCAGGATTCATCTTTGTAAAATTGCTCACTGTTGGCTACCACATGAGACAAAGACTTGACGTGAGTGTCTTTTAAATTCGTTAGTGTGCATAACATGGAAAAAGAGCAGTTAAGTACTCAGCCAGGGTCGTTAGTTTTTGTCTTGCTACTAATGATGTCAAGAAAAAGGACGAGACGTTTGTTTTGGTGTTGAATATTCGTTTCAGTTATCGCACAATTGGATGGCTGCGTGATATTTTGCTATATGATCCGAAAGTTTTGGTAAGATTTATTTATGCGTATCTTTTCTTGGTTTGCTGACTTGATGGGATATTCTTAATATATGATCGTGGACTGAGAATTGATACGTAAGTATACTGGAAGCGGTTTATAATTCCTGACTATTAGGGATTGCGATTAACCCTATAATATCTCTTTATTTTTGGACATGATGCAAGGCTACAAACTATTTTTATGGGGTTTGCTACAATATTTCATTACGTGAGAAGCAATGAAGTGTTATTGTTTGAAAATTGTGCTTAAAGAAAAAGGACGATGTGGACTGTTGGAGAAATTCATAGTATTTGTTTGTTCTGCTATGGTCCAAAACAAGTATGGCCTACTTCGTTTATTATTCAGAAGTCAAAGTGAAGATGTGAATGTGAATTGTATATGTGGTTTATGATTCATATATTATTCACGTGAGCTACTATTATAAAAAAAAGAATAGCACAAGTAATGGTAGTCGTGTGGCCCCAGGCAGAAAACAAAGCAACAATTGGTACTATTTGTTACTGATTCTAGATGCGAAGGTGTTGAATTGTTTGTGGTCATGGGCTTATGGGTTTAAATAACGTTGGGCTGTTACAAATGGTTTTGGATCAGACGTGGTAAAAAGGGATCAAGTGTGGATCACAGTAGAGTATACTTTTTGTTTGTCACTGTTATTTTTGGTATCCAGTGCCATATGTCACGTATTATTTAGCCACTTACAAATGACAGTGAATTGATTTAGCCGCTGACACTTGTAGTCAAGCCACTGACAGCATTGGTCGCAGCCACTGACGGACAGTTTTGGAGATTTTTGGTTTGGAGTTCAGTTTATTCACAGCAACTAGTTCTTAAAGGTATAAAGGCTTGTTTTATTTTCATTGGTTACGAAGAAAAGTTTTTATTACTTGTTTGAAGACAAAGTAGATTTTCGCGGATTGGTGTTCTATCATATCTTCAAATTTTGTCAGCCCTGCTGAAGGTAACTTGTAGGTTATTTTAATGTGTGACAATAGACTTGAAAAAAAGGTAGCAAAGGTATGAGATTTTTCTTAAGAAGCTCTATGCTCATATTTGCTAGAGAATTATTTTTGTCAAGAGACTACTCATTATAGCTGTGAGTTTTATACTCTATTTGTCACACCCCACCATGGCGGAATATGGGGCGCGGCGTATGGATATCATCACAACAATAGCGTGTCTATAGAGATAACTAAATGAAATGGAAATATCATAAATGGTGACACAATGTCATGAAGATATCGCAAACAATGCAGGCGTCTAAGTAAGTAGGTAACAGGCCTACCTCTTACCAAAGACATACAATTAACAAATAACTAACATATAGGTATCCACAAAGTATCACTTATTCAAACATAAATAAAGACTAAAAGGAAAGGGGGTTCCTCCAAATGAAATCCTAAGCCTCCCAGCTAGCCACTCCTATTCTCACGCTTAACCACATTCTCACCTGAAAGAGACACTAAAACACGCCAACATAAAGTTGGTGAGAGTCATAGGTTTAGACTCCAACCCCAAAATAGTTATAAGCTGTGAATAACAACCATCAATAAAAGAACATATGGACAATGTGTTACAATTATGCATTAACAACTACCATTCAAGATTAACCATACAATCACAATTCCAAGGCACCAAGCCTTACCAATAACCACAATTTCCAAGGCTCCCAGCCTTACCAATAACCATGGTCCCATAGGCGCCCATACACCTATGAACCAATCCCAAGGCCCTGCCTTGTCAACACCCCCTTGGTACCAAGTCAAACCATAATAACAATCAAGAATCGAATAGCAGTTAGTCATATAAGTGTACACACAGGTCCATCACAAACCATAAAAACGTTCAAAGCATTATTTACAAAACCATACAGTGTCTCTTCCATCCTGTCTGGAAGTCAAATCATTTATAGCTCATAAAAACATGGGACTATGAAACTCACCTGAACAAGCTTCTCCAAGTACCCGCACTATAGCAAAATTAAACACACAAACGCATACAATCAAGACATAAACCACATACCAAAATGTCTCATCAATCTATGATGGATATCTAACCTTGTCCTACAACTTAACCCCATTTATATGCCATATGCATCTCATGACACCCCTCTATAAAGCCCTTAAGTTAGTTTAGTTCATAACTCGTCCCGTTAACATTTAACCTAAAACAGTCACGTTTTTCATACCTTAAACTATAGGTCGAACACCCCCTTAACCAAATCAACTTCCTCTGTAAAAGAAACCCTATGCCCTTACATGTGTTAGATAACTCTCCCCTTTGGCCTCAACCTTAAAGCTACTGTTAAGGCCTCCATATATATATATATATATATATATATATATATATATATATATATATATATATATATATATATATATATATATATATATATATATATATATATATATATATATATATATATACTTTTACCTATCTAGAATTTACTGATTTTGAACATATGAAAAGTTTGTTATGACCAGAGGGTCTTACCCTCTCCCATTTTCTTAGTCCTTCTCCAAATATTTTATTTAATATATAATCTAAGTCTCATGTTTGTTTGAAGGTCAAATTATACTCCTAAGTATCCTAAACATCTTAAAACATTAAATTAAACCCGACTGATTTCAAAACTGCTTTGACCTCCGACTGTTGTCACCTGTTTTTGACCCACTTCCCGACCTCCAATTTAGCTCTAGTTTCTTGTATTTGAAAGCCAACTCAATTATCTTTCCAGGGGTATCTTGATCGCATCTTAAAAGTGACTAGAACTCTAGATATGATCAAAAAAATGACACAAAAATTCTGCCCAGTTTAAAAAAAACGAATTTAACATAATTAACCAAATTAATTACCCTCATCATGTTTAATCATTAATCCTAATTATTCTAATCATGTCTATATCATTGTGACAACATTAAATTACAGATTTTCTAATAAACACTAACCTATATCCATCATATAATGATTAAGAAAGAATTAAAAACAATTTAATTAAAAAGAGTTTGAAGATTTTACCTTAGATTTTCGGAAAACAAGATTTTTGATGAAGAACCCTAATTTTCTCCATGGATTTCGAATCACTCATGATATCCAGGGATTTTATGAATTGTTTTTATTAATAAAAAGTTTTTGTATATTTTCCTAACAAGTCTTTGGCCCAATACAAAAGCCCGGTTCTCCTTTTTTCTTTTTTTTCCTTTTCTCTTTTTTTTCACATAACCGACCTATACCCCTTTAATTTCGTTTTTTTTTCCTTTTTATTATTAATAATTGTATTAATAATATTACCTTAATTTTTCTTAATTTATTTTAACTCTTAAAGCCTCAAAAACCTCAAAACCGTAAAACTAGTCGATTTACGCGTATACCGTAAAAGACGTAAAAATATAAAGTTTTATAAAAACTCTTAGAATATAAAATAAACTATAAAACTAAGTCCTAAATGACTTAAAACCATCCCGTAAATTATTCCCGTGACTAAATACCTCTCCCGAGACCCCTAAATGCAAAACCCTAAATCGTAAAAAATACGATTTTCTATAATACATATACGTATACGTAAAACCACTAAATCACACCATCTCATTTCATAGTCACTACCATGTGAGCTCATGAACATGAAAACATCACACATCGTTTCACTCACAAGGTACCGCGTACCCAAAACGATATCCAAACCACAATCTATACACACCAATTAGCACATAAACACGTAAAGACACGTAACTTGCACAAAATAAAACTAGGTGACAAAACTTAAAACCGCGGTTGTCACATCACTGCCTCCTAATAGAAATCTCGTCCCGAGATTTACTCCTTAGGATCAAACACACAAACAAATCAGATGAGGATACTTGTTCTAAATGAACTCTTCTCATTTCCATGTGTACTTTAGTTCAAGTCTCAAATTACCACATATACTAACCAACAATATTTAAATTCATTCCGAAACTCTTGACCTCACAGCCAATAACTCTCACAAATGACTCTTTGATAAAACAAAGACTCTTATTAACACAAATTCCGAATAACCGAACATGCAAATATGCATTCTCAAACAACATTTACCAATCTTAATACATGAAATATATCATGTATACCTCTCAATTCCCTCAGGTAATTCTATACTCATAAGCTACTGGTCCGATCTTTCCAAAGATCATAAATGGACCTACAAAACTTGACATCAACTTTTCCCTTTTTACCAAAACATATCACCCGTTACTATGGGTGAAACTTCCTACATAACTTTGTCACTAAACTCTAGTGATTTCCTCTTTTTCAACATATCATCTCTTGTTACTCTCATCCTTTCCACAAACACCATTTCCACATTAGTAGTTGATGGTTGAGTTTTTCTATACCCTTTAGGAAAAGAGTGCCAAAATAGGGTAAGCACGACGATTTAGGAAAAGCGTGTGTAAATGACCCTAAAGTGAGTTCGTTCTCAAGGAGGCTAGTGCGTTGTGTGATGAAATGATTATCTTTGTGATTTTATTGTTATGAGAAAAAAAATAGAAATGGGGTAAGAAGAGAATGACGGTTACGATGACGGATTACACTAAGACGAAAAGGTCGTTCACGTAAAACCGTAAAAAGCACCAAATTTAAAATTTTATCCTAAAATTTCCTAAAAATTGCAAACAAATCCTAAATAATGTAAAAAGAGTTTACAAAAAATCAAAAATCACCCAAACCTTTTAATTAATTAAATAATGATTTTTTAATGCTAATTATAGCCCTAAAATCAACTTAATTACTAAAAAGCCCAAAATGAGTTTTATCACTTTGTAAACCTCTAAAACAACCTAACTTAATTTAAAACTATTTTAGAAAATTTTTAAACTAACCAAAACTATTTAAAATGATTTAAAAACTATTAAAACTATTAAAACTTAAAATAATTATAAAAATAAATCTAAGGACAATGAAAATATTCTAAAAGTTGCAAAACTCCTAACTTTAGATATTTGAACTAGGAAAAATGAAAAAAGTAGAAAAAACTAACTTTTAATTTTTAATAATAATAATAAAATATTCAAAAAAAACTCAAAGTTTATAAAAAAAATTCTAAAAAATTACCAAAAATCTAGGAAAATGTAACTAAGACAGAAATGCAATCAAAAGTTTCCAAAACCATTTTAATAAGTTTATATTAATTTCTAAAGTTGGTTAAAAACCCTAAAATCATATAAAATCAAAAATAACTTAAAATGAAAACTTTAATTGCTGTAAACCTCAAAAATATAGTTAAAAACTTAAAAACCATTTTTCCAGATTTTTAAAATACTTTTTCCTATTTTTTGTTTACTTTCTAAAATTTAAACTTAAAATAATCCTAATAAATAAACTGTTCATGTGAAAAATAAAATTTTTAGTCCAAAATTCCTAAACCTAATAAAGAACAATCGAAAAATGCTAAATGGTAAAAAGCTAATGCGAATAAGCTGAAATCAGCTTATTACAAAACTGATTGGTTTAATAAGCTAAAAACACACACCCCTTAAGTAATAAACTAACCAAGTGATAACCAGTCAAAGACCCTAGGGCAACTGGTTATCACGTTGGTGTGTGAGAGGAGTGGCGCAGGTTCGAGTCCTGGCCACGTCCTTTTTGTAAAAAACTTTTTTTTTCTTTTTTAAATTTATAAAACTCAAGTCAGTAACCTATACTCAATCTAAAACACAATCTTTATGCAAATTAAGCTAGAATCAATGCCATGGAAATAAAAAAAGTTCCTAGATTACAACTTGGTATAATATCTGATGAACACACAAAAGTGTGTATCTTCACTTGTGAAGAATTGAACAAGAGGGCTTGTTCAAGGTGATTACTTGGTTTTTGATCGACAATGGGGGCACCCCTACACTCAGTTGAGTGTAGGGAGTCAATTAAAGCAAGAAAAACACAAGTATGCTAGCAAGAATCACACAAGATGGCAAAATCAAGAACTGTCATGCAGAAAAAGGGTATAGGGCTAGTTTAGCTGATGCAGTTAGCACACAAATGGATTTCCAAGTTTCCAATCTTACTCAATGAACTAACAAGCAACCACTGACTAGTTTCAAGGCCTGACTAGTCCTATTATCTAACATATAACAAGATTCAAAGGCATCAATTGCATAAAAACAGACAGAACTTGGGCACTATTAATTTCTACTTTGTGTTCCCCAAAAAAAATCATGCATATTACTCTATTCCTATCCAAACTGAAAACCAAGGCTGCAAACAACCCTATGTTACCAATATAAGTGTGTCTTGGTAGTTATTAAGCCAAAAACTTAGCAAAATTTTCACTTAAAACACAGACCCAAACACGCCTTATATTTCTGATTTAGCAATTTCACCAAGTGATTAAGCACATAACCTATCCAATTCAGATTGTAACAATACTAGCATGCATATAAATCCAAATACAAACTAAACAACCAATAAAAACTACAAATTAACAAGGCTAACTGAATATCATACAAAATCTCACGAAGAATATCATAAAACTAGCCTAAAAGGTACAAGCTTAATACCAGAGTGTTATGCTTTCCAAGAGGCTGTTTAGAAGCTTATGTGAGCTTATGGATGAGTAGAGGATCCCTGTTGGTAGGTCTACAGCAGACCTAGGGATTTCAATATCTTCAAAATAATGAAAGAAATGAATGGATATGGAGTACTTAGCTATTGATTTTTCCCTGCACAACACCACAAATCCAAGAAGCACCTTCAAGCTTATATAAGCTGATGCTCATAAGCTTGAATCAACATCTTATGAGCAGGCTTATATAAGCAGTAAGTTTTGAGTGAAAATAATCAACCAAAATCTTTTTTTTGAAACCAAACTAGAACCACCAAACTTTCTGAAAACCAAAACCTTTTAAAACCAAATACTTGAACTATCAAAACCACTTGAGATTAATCAACTCAAACTCAATAAGATAATCTCAGGTATCCACTTTCACTTCTACCTGAGATTGGTTTAAGGTTCGAGTTGAAAACCTAAGAAAAATGTTTTCTTATGCCTCTTCTTTCCACTTAAACCTTAAAATCAAAAGAACCTCACACTGATATGATCAAAACAAGAACTCCTACACATGATTCTTGTTTACCAAACACTTTTAAACCACAAATTCTCACAGGAAAATAATGGCCAAAAATGCTTAACAAATAAATTTGGAAATCAGTTTTCTTTCACATAAGTCACAACACTTTTTAAATAACTGAAAAGGAATTACAATTTTACTTAAAAAACACCAACTTTCATTAATAAAACAGGTTACAAGACTTGTAAAATAAAACTGGAACAAAAGAAAAGGGTCACAAGTCGACTCCTTTTTATACTAAGACTAGGAACTATCTAGAATGATAAATGTGATAAACCCTAGCTAGTAATCTGCCTAGAATGCCCTTGGATGATTCTCAGCATATTCCCATTTGACCAAGTTTGAAAATGGTCAAGAATTGATCATGTGAAGATGTAGTGTTTGTCAGTTGTTCACAATTAATCAGAGCCCTACAAATGCTATGGTGAACACGTTTTTGTTGTGAATCGTTGATCTTGTCTCTTTTTGGGGCTTTGTGGACAACGACGGGAGCAGGGGACCTCTGGGGAATCACATGGGGTGTTGTGGATTTTGTTTTGAGTGTGTGAAAGGGAACAGTAGACCCTAAATTAACGATCTGGATAAATTGGGGTAACACCCTATGATTTGGGGTTAATTGGTTCTAGGGTTTTTAGGGTTTATGGGTGATGAAAAGGGGGTTTAATCTGTTATTAGTTTTAAATTTGTGTTTAAGAGGGAAAAGTAATAACTGATTAATAAATCAGTTATTAGCTTGGGTGGAAAGGTGACGTGGAGAGGGGGAGTGAGGTGGTGGTATGTGAGTGGTGGAGTGGTGATGTGGTAGTGGGTGATTGGTGGTGGATTGTTTGGCTGTCTCCCCATTTTGGCCCCTCAATTCCCTTGTTCTTGTCACTTCAATTCAAACAGCTAAAAACTCATTTCCCTTTGTAATAACTTTGGTGTACTTGCTGATTTTGGCACAATAAGTTTTGCAAACTTAATACAAGGACCATAAGTGTATCTTGACCAATCTTGAAAGGCATAGCTTGTAATATCTTGATAATTTAGGGACCCAAATGCAAATAGTGAGTTTTGCAATGGTATTAATTGCCAAGTCTTCAAAAGATGAAGGTCCAAACTTGCCAATCTTCAATTCTTCAAGGGTATATTTGGAAATTCCATTCTTGGGCCCGGTTCTTTGTGCGGCTTCATTTCCCGTGTTCGTTTTTGATTGATTCTTGTGATCTTTTTGTCATTCCCTAAATATCCGTACCTAAAATACACAAGCAACAAACACGAGCATATATTTGGCCTTTTTAATGATATTTAATGCATTTTAAGCCCATTTTGGACGATGAGACTATGTATAAAAGCAGTCTCATCACTCCCCCATACTAAACCATTGTCGTGCCCTCACGCAATGCTAGAATAAAGTATCATAGCACCTCCAAAATTCATTTTTATTCACTTTATTGAATAATAAACTAGTTACACTACTACTATTACTACTACTTGCGTTTTTAGACATAATGTATGATTTTCATCGCAAAATAGGACGTTTAGGTTCATAGAATAAGAACACGTGAATGCTTCGTTGGAAATAATTTCATCGTCCTCGATTTTCTCCCCAATTCCATGCCAAGCGTGCAACGAGATCATTGTCATTATAAGTTAGTAATGATAACTCTACTTGATATGAGCTTAAACTCATATCCTTTTATCAACAAATAACCCTAAAACATGAAGCAAAATACCAAATTATTTAGCAAAAACAGTATTATGTGGTATGTTTGTGTTTGTGTGCACTTGTGTAGGTATAAAGATACATTTCCAAGCAAACAAAGTCAAATCAAGCTCAAAAGGATGAAAAAGACAAGGAAGGATCACAAGTGACAAGACTTTGAAGTTCAAGGACCTATCTTGACAAGTTATGAAAGTTGAAGGACTTAAAGTGCAAATAATGTAAAAGTCAAAGATTCAAGTCAAACCTGGTCAACTACAAAGTCAACTCAGTCAAAGGATGATTTTGTTGAAGAATCAAAGTTGAAGGGCAAAAAATGTCAAAAGAATGAAGATTGTAGCTTAAAACAGCAATCTGCCAAGTCAAGGGGCTTGTTTTGCCAAGATTGGAAAGTTATGCAAAGCTTAATCCAAGTGGAAAGACTTCAGCCAATAGGAAGAGAGAAAACACCTCACACGGATCAAGCATTAATTGGCCACTTCCGCCGCCCCACATTTATTACAATATCTTAACAGTTCAATCCGCAACACATCTCCTCAACCAATAAGAAGGCGCCACGTGTTTTCTTCTTCAAAGTAAAAAATTTCCAGGATCGGGTTTTTGATAGAGGCCATTTCATGACACGACTTCAACATCAATATTGCTCGATTTGAAGAGACGAATTCAATGGTGCAATCTAATTAACAAATCATCCAGTAAATCAAAAACACCCAAATCTGTTCATCACCTTCAAAAAGCAATTATGCAGATTACTCCACGTGGCAAGCTGGGATTGGCCCTGACACGTCACCAACCCCAACTAATTCTCCTCTCATGCCTATAAATAGATAGCTTGTACTTCATTTTTCAGAGGTAGCTTAATTTTGTAAAACACATAGTTCTTACTTTCCTTTCCTTTTTCCCTCACTTTTCCCCTAACTACTCAAGAGTCTGACAAACTCTTGAGTCAGTTAGTTAGTTAACAGCTTGTAACAAACTTTGTAACTGTTTTCCTTCAATAAAATTCAAATTTCTTTTTCCCGCCAAATTCTGTTCTTCATATTCCAGTTTGATCTTGCTGCTGTTGAGTGTTATTGTTGCTGTTGAATGTTTGTTATGATCAACCATTGATCATAACTGACATTTGTGAAGTTTGCCAGTTTGTTGATCACAATTCAGCCATTTTCTAGTTTCTATGGAGATTTCAAGCAGTTGGATGATTTGTAGCTGTTTGATGGTTGATTTTTGTTGAATACTAGTGATAGGTGGTGGTTATCACTAGGGCAAGAGAGCTCAGCGCTCCTCTTCTTCCCAAAGGATTTCTACATTAGGTTCTTTGGTTCTTATTTTTGTTCCTCTAAACAGTCAACTGCCATGCTCATTTTCCTAGTTAATCTTGATGGCTGCATGATATAACTGTTTGTAGTTGAAGTTTGATTGATCTTAGTGTGTTTGTAGCCTAATCCTGCCTTCTTGTGATTTGATTTGGATTTTGTTCTAGTTAATTGCATAATTTCAGTCATTATTAGCTTTGCACCTTAATTGTAGTTCTAGTTGAGATAATTGTCTGCACTTAGCTCTAATACCTTTCATTTAGTCCATTAAAACTAGTCTGCTATAGCCTTTGAATCAGCTTAAGTCAGAACTTTATAAGCCTTTGTAAAATCTTGTTAGAAGCAGTTTAAGGAGTGTTTGGGAATAGATCTTAAGTACATTTCAAGTTTGTAGAATTGGTGTTTTAGAGTTCATAATCAGTCTTCTAGTGATAACAATTGGATTTATACCTTTTACAAGTCAAATAAATAGTCAAACAGGCAATTGGCATTAAAATTGTTTGGGTTAGCCTTTAAATTAGCTTTGGTTTGAAAAACTTACCATTTTCAGTTGCTTAATTCTCATTCATTCTTGGATGAAAATTCCTCAAACTTGTTTCCAAACTTAGCTTATATCATAAACTTTTAGATTCTAAGAGGAAATTCTACAGTATTAGGAATTAAGCTAGAAAATAGCTTTTTGGTCAAGGTCTGAGCAAAGCTCATTCTCTGAGATAAGCTAGCTACTGATTTCTTGGTTCTCTATATCCACTTCATAAAAGTCATGATTTTCTTTCACCAAACCAGTTAGTTAGTATTGAATATTGATTTTTGAAGATTTGAGCTTTTTCCAAAAATCCGGTCAAACTTGGTCAACATAAGCTCAAAAGAGCTTATTTCAGATTTCTAGCTTATTACTGAATGAAAATAGTTCTGGTTTGATTTCCCAATCTTTAAATCATTAGCTTAATCAGTTTCATTACAAAAATCAGGTTGTGCCTGTTTGGTTTAAGCTAGAGCTTATTTTGAGCTTATCAATAAGCACTCATTTGCTTATTTCTTACTTTTAGCTTAAACCCTTGAACACACATAGCTTAAATTGGATTTGAAATGTTTTGCAAGTTGTTTCACTGATTTTAGTTGAGTAATAAGCTCAGACGAGCTTATTGTTTCTTGTAACCCGTTTTTAGTTAAAAACTTTACTTAATTGCACTTTGGTCCTTACATTTCATTCAGTGTTTACTTTTTGGCTAAACTTCCAAGTAATTAGGGTTTGCTATAGTTTAGTCCCTGGACTTTTGCAAGTTGTTAAAATTCAGTTTGATACTTTGTTAATTAGTTACATTTTTGGTTAGTTTGTTACTAGTTTTACATAATTGGTCCTTGTAGTTAACTGTTTTGCATTTTTAGTCCTTATAATTTTTAGAATTTACATTTTGAGCATTTACATTTCATAGAAATTACATTTTCAGTCCTTTTAGTTTTATATTTTGCATTTTAGACTTTTACTTGAATAAGAATTTGGTATTTGCAAATTGTTTTACGTATAAGTAGTTTAATATTTTTCATTTTTAAATAGAGTTGTTTGAATTAGCATAGATTACCAATCAAGCTTAAACAACCAAGAACAATTATAAATCCGATATTGGTTGGACTTTCTATTAGTTAAGAACTGAGAAAACGAACTTGCATTATACTAGATTTCAAATGGCGCCGCTGCCGGTTCTTTGACTACACGAGAGACTATCGATTGACGGTTTTCATTGGCTTTTGGGATCCGTTCACTTTGTGAACGTTATTTTTACGTATCATAAATCAAAAACAAATAAAAAAAAATCAAAAATATAAAAATATATAAAAACTAAAAAATTAACAAAACAATTCTTTTCCTAAAGAATTGACCAAAAAAATAAAAAAAAAATCTAAAAAGTAATCTTTTTCCTAAGAGATTGCACCCAAAAATATATATATTATTGGATTCTCTCGGTTTTTATGTACATATAGTATTTTCTCTTAAAAAAACTCATAAATACAAAAATATTTTCCATATATTATTATAAGTAAATACGTATACGTATAAGAACAACCAATATACATATTCTCCATAAGTATTGCCGAGGCAATACACCGTGTTGAGGGGCGTTCCGGTCCTTGACACGTGTATCGATCAAACAAAATAAAGCAAGAATAGATAAATACTCTCAATAAGCAACAATTCGAAGAATACGAACATTTAAGTGAATAGAAAGGCGATGTGCTATAAAATGCCATCTAAGGGTCAATAGGTACTTAAGTGCTTCGCGCCACCTAACCCCCCGTTCACTTGGGAGTATTCTAAGAAGGAAGGCTTCATTGAGGGTCTTGCACCCAAAGTAGTAAATACATATATTGTTACTTTCTTGTGGATATTTAATATTGAAACTCGAAGAGGATAATCCATTTCTCTTCAAAGTCACACGAGAGCTTCTCTCTCATTCCTCGTATTGAGTTGCATGCTCACTCGCGGGCGTGCACAAATACCGATTGGTGTACAACCTCTTCCTCCGAAAAGGAAGAAAAAGAGAAAGAGTAAGACCAACACCGTCCACCATGCCGATCACGAGAATCGTGCTTTGTCACCACCACAAGAAGCCATGACTATTGATAATCGTACTTTGTATGAACGTATGCAATCCAACATTCATGGATATGCTAGTGCCATTAAGATTCCCGACTTTCCCGCTAACACATTTGAGCTACATACATCTATGATCAATATGGTTTCTTCATCACCTTTCTTGGGAAAACAAAATGAGGATCCCCATGCTCACCTTAAGAGATTCCTTTCACTTTGCAATACCATTAAGCATAATGGGGTTCCACATGAGGTCATTAGATTGATGTTAGTGTCATTTTCCTTAGATGGGAGTGCTAAGCATTGGTTAGACACCCAACCACCCGATAGTATCACCACATGGGATGATTTTACCACTAAGTTTTTGAACAAATTCTTTCCTCCACAAAAGACTATGGCTTTGAGGAATTTAATTATGGGCTTTACATAAAAACCTAGTCAATCCTTTAGTGATGCTTGGGAAGAGTATAGTGAGTTGTTGAGGCGATGCCCTAACCATGGAATGGATGATCTAAACCAAATCAATACCTTCTACAATGGCCTTAAACCTCACCACCAAGATTCACTAAATGCTTCCGCGGGAGGGAGTATTCTTTTTAAAACATACCACGAGGCTTTGAACATTATTGAGACTAAGGCAATGGTTCAAACAAACAATCCATTTGAAGAAAAGGTTCATGTGATCCAAAACACTTCTCAAACTCCTTGTGAAATCCAAATTCTTAAAGAGATCCTTCAAACAGTCAAACAAGGACAAGAAATGACTCAAGACATGTTTCAAAATTTTAAGAGCATGACATTGAACAATTCCTCAAATAATGTGAATGCCATCACCATTTCTTGTGTTACTTGTGGAGGCCCCCACTCTTATGAACAATGTGATAAGGTGCAAGGGTATCAAGGGGAATGCTATGCTTATCAAGAGGAACACCGTGAACACTTCAAGCCTAACATCAATCCAAATAACCTTTCTTACAAATCCCAAAATTACCTTACTCCACCCGGCTTCCCACCCCAACCACCCACCCAAATTCCACAAAATCCTCCTCAAATTTTAGCAAGGAATCAAGGGCAAAGACAACCATACCAAGGAAATAACTACAAGGCACCCAATCAATTTCAACCTCAAGCAAATACCTTTTATCCACCAAATCAAGGATTTAACTCCCAACCTTTACCTTTCCAACCTCAAGGTTTTCAAGGGTATGTGCCACAAGAGTTTCACACAATGGATCTTTTGCAAAAGATGAATCAAGAGAATGAAAGGAAATTCCAAGCTATAGAAAAGAAAATGAATGACCAATTCAATAAGGTTTTAATGGCGGTAACTCAAAGACCACAAGGGGCTTTACCTTCTAATACACAAACAAACCCTAGGGCCAATGTCAATGCTATTACAACAAGGAGTGGAACAACAACAAAGGATCCTTCACCTCCTAAACCTACTATTGTTCAACCCACTTGTGCTCCTACTTGTGACAAGCCCTCTACTTCTACTTCACCACCTCAAAATGCTCCCATTTCTCCAATTTCAAAGCCTATTCATGAAGTACTCAATAAGGAAAATCCTTCATCCACACCTCAACCACAACCAAAACCAAGTCTTCCTTATCCCTCAAGATTGAGAAAAGAAAAGCTTAAGAACAAGGATGATATCCAAGTTTCTAACTTCTTGAGGATGTTCAAGCAACTTAACATCAATATCTCCTTTGCGGAAGCCTTAGCCAATATGCCTAAGTTTGCTAAGATGATTAAGGATTTGCTTTCTAACAAGGAAAGATTGGTGGATTTGCCTAATGCTTCTTTGAATGAAAATTGTTCCGCGGTGTTGCTTAAGAAGTTGCCTACTAAGCTTGGAGATCCGGGGCGGTTTTTGATTCCTTGCAATTTTCCGGGGGTGGAAAATTGTATGGCTTTAGCGGATTTAGGAGCAAGCATAAATCTTATGCCATTATCGGTTTGGAAGAGACTTTCACTTCCCGAGCTTACTCCTACTAAGATGACTCTTGAGTTGGCTAACCGTACTATAGCTTATCCGGTGGGAATTGCGGAGGATGTTTTTGTTGGGGTTGATAGATTTACATTTCCCGCGGATTTTGTGGTGGTTGATTATGATGTGGATCCTAGAGTGCCTTTGATTGTTGGTAGGCCATTTTTGAGGACGGGTCGTACTTTAATCGATGTGGCGGAAGGAGAAGTTACAATGCGGGTAGGAGACGAGAGAGTTGTGTTTAACATGGGAAAGTTGTCCAAAAAGTCTAATGAGCCCGAAGCGGTAAAACATATTGATGTTGTGCATGAGGAAGAAACACAAGATGATCTCCTTGATGAAGTTTGTGATGAGTACTTTTATGAAGCTTGCTCAAGTGGAGACTTTGATTACCCTCATATTGAGACCATTGCTTCCATTACTTCCTCTTTGGATTTTCATGAACCTCAAGAGCTAAACTTTAGTGAAATTCCTTATGACACCCCACTTTTCCACAATACTAATCACTTTGATGAGGACTTAAGTAATGAGGGATCTTTTCTTTGTGATTCACCAACATATGATGACTATAGTGATGATGAGCTTTCTACTTGTGACTTTCCATTTGTTGATGATCATACTTCCTTTGGTTTTGAGGGATCACCCATCTTTGATAGACCAATCTATGATGTTTATGGTGATGAGGAGGATTCTATCATTGATAAGAGTGATGAGTTTTTATTGGAGGATATATCTTTTGAGTATACTCTTGGTTATCATGATGAGGAGGGGGACATACTCTATCTAGAATCTTTATTGCTTGAAGATCCTTTACCTTCTTTGTCCACCCCAACCTTTCTACAACCAATCACTCTACAACCTTTCTCTCACCATGTGAACTACAAAGGAGAGTCTTTTAAGGCAATCAACACTTGTTGTTTTCCCATTAAGGAACGGATTTTTGATCCTGGCATAGAGCTTGCTAAATCATCTCAGTATCCATCTGATGCAACAAAAGGAACCCTTGTGAAAGATTTGAGAACTTTACACCATCACCTTGGGGAGAACATATGGGAAACCATTTTAGAGAACTACACCTCATTCTTTTCACCATTGATTGGGAAGCTAGTTGTTGGCTTGTGTTATAAGTGGGAGGGTAATTATGTATTTGATCCTGGGGGATATTTATGGAGTTTTGATATATGAACACTTGTTTAACCTCATCATGGAGATTTTTCTTACAAAAGGGCAAAAATTTTCTTCTCCATGATAGGTTTTAGACACTTTTAAGTGTGGGACGAGTCGAGCTAGAGACTCATTAACTCAAGCATCGTATAACTAGGTTTAGAGTGTTGTAGGTTAGAAATAAAGGCATAGATTTGGAGATAAGTGTAGGGGAGACCTTCTTTTGTCTTCATGCTTGTTTGTAGGGTTGCTCACTCATCTCATGCTTTGGAGCTTATGGAGGAGGCCCTTGTATCCGGTTCACTTCGTTACTTTAGTGAATTTTCATTGACACCTTGTGCTTAAACATGATTTCACTAATAGTAGTCCTTTCCTTAACTTGGGTTAAGCAAAGTCTATTCATTGTCATAAGTGTAGGGGAAGTTTTTATACTTCCATGCTCTTAAACATTGAGGACAATGTTTAGCTTAAGTGTAGCGGGGTCTTCTATCGAAGTGACCTTACCTAGAACTTGTCATTGTCTTGCATGATAACATGGAAAAATTGAATTTTCGACATTTTTCAAATTTTTGATCTACTTTGGCCACCAAAATATGCATTCATATTTTTGCATCAATCATTTTTCATTTGCATAACACATTTTCATTGTATATATTTCTTCTTCTATTTTTCATCAAAAATATATAAAAAGGAAAAAATATAATAAAACATGGTTTTAACAAGTTTAGACTTCTTTGACATATTAGGCCCGCCATGGATATTTTGACTCAACCCGAGTTTGCTTATTTTGGAATTCTCTAGCTAGTATTCTTAACCATGTAGTCCTTCATTGGTCTATTAGGCTAAACTTCTACCAATTTCATTCTTTGAAATTTTAAATTTGTGGAGAATGGGAAATGATAGAGTTGAAGCAAGTGTAAAAGGGCTAGATAGACTTCATGGCAATTACTTGTGGCTAAACCCTTCTCTTCTCTACCTCTACTTTCTTCGCATGTATATAATTGTTAATAAATAATCAAGTACGGTTTTAATTGGTTTGTAATCTCTTATGCATTTTTGGCTAATCATTTATGGTTGATATGAGTACGTCTTAAGATTCTAAGTTAGCACGTTTTATGTGTACTAGACTTATGTCATGCTCCATATTTAGCGGGTGTTTTTCCTTTTCTTCTTTTCAAATTTCTTTGTGAGGAATAAAGAAAAATAAGAGCGGCTTATGAAAAAAAATGAGTGGCTAGAAGAAAAAAAAAAAGAAAAAGAAAAAAAAATAATGCAAGACTCCCAAGAGGGGCAGTGTGGTGTTAATTATAGTGACTATTGAGTTCCAATATTACCTTGACGGGTTGCGGGGATTCAATAGATTGCTCCAATCCAATATTACCTTGACGAGTTGCGGGGTTGAAGATCCAAAATCTCAAAAAGATGCGGATGTAAATTATTGCGTGAGTTTTATTTTTCTTTTCTTAGCGAGTGTGTAGTTACTTATGAAAGCATGACATGAGGATTTTACACATAAGGCGAATGACTTATTACTCTTAATACGGACTTATATTAATTGTGAGCGGTTTTTCAAGTAATGGATGAGAAGATTACTTAGGATTAAAACCGTGCTTCCTTATTTTTGGATTTTACACTTCTTATATTTCACACTTGAATAATGACAAATTTGCCCACAAGCAATTTGCTCAATTAATAACCGGTTCCACATTTAATTGTCATGAATAAGTTGATGCACTTTTTACTTGTGAATGCAATGATCCCATTTATAAGCTTGGTATGGGGAAAGTGAAACTTGAGGGTGATAAGTATCCATGGTATCCAAGCCCTAATCCAAGTCATTGAATTCTTTATGAGTTATTTCCATCAAAACCATTTCAAGAAAAATCAAAAAGATATAGATAGAATTGTATTTTGATTCATTGCATTATTAAAAGTCAAAATCATGCATCATCTAGTTTAGAGTAGTGTAGATGCATCTCATATGGCCAAGGTGGATTAATTATGAGGGAAATGTAATTTTTAAGCCTTGAAATATAATATTGCATGAGGACATGGCAATGTTCAAGTGTAGGGGAATTTGATATGAGCTTAAACTCATATCCTTTTATCAACAAATAACCCTAAAACATGAAGCAAAATACCAAATTATTTAGCAAAAACAGTATTATGTGGTATGTTTGTGTTTGTGTGCACTTGTGTAGGTATAAAGATACATTTCCAAGCAAACAAAGTCAAATCAAGCTCAAAAGGATGAAAAAGACAAGGAAGGATCACAAGTGACAAGACTTTGAAGTTCAAGGACCTATCTTGACAAGTTATGAAAGTTGAAGGACTTAAAGTGCAAATAATGTAAAAGTCAAAGATTCAAGTCAAACCTGGTCAACTACAAAGTCAACTCAGTCAAAGGATGATTTTGTTGAAGAATCAAAGTTGAAGGGCAAAAAATGTCAAAAGAATGAAGATTGTAGCTTAAAACAGCAATCTGCCAAGTCAAGGGGCTTGTTTTGCCAAGATTGGAAAGTTATGCAAAGCTTAATCCAAGTGGAAAGACTTCAGCCAATGGGAAGAGAGAAAACACCTCACACGGATCAAGCATTAATTGGCCACTTCCGCCGCCCCACATTTATTACAATATCTTAACAGTTCAATCCGCAACACATCTCCTCAACCAATAAGAAGGCGCCACGTGTTTTCTTCTTCAAAGTAAAAAATTTCCAGGATCGGGTTTTTGATAGAGGCCATTTCATGACACGACTTCAACATCAATATTGCTCGATTTGAAGAGACGAATTCAATGGTGCAATCCAATTAACAAATCATCCAGTAAATCAAAAACACCCAAATCTGTTCATCACCTTCAAAAAGCAATTATGCAGATTACTCCACGTGGCAAGCTGGGATTGGCCCTGACACGTCACCAACCCCAACTAATTCTCCTCTCATGCCTATAAATAGATAGCTTGTACTTCATTTTTCAGTGGTAGCTTAATTTTGTAAAACACATAGTTCTTACTTTCCTTTCCTTTTTCCCTCACTTTTCCCTAACTACTCAAGAGTCTGACAAACTCTTGAGTCAGTTAGTTAGTTAACAGCTTGTAACAAACTTTGTAACTGTTTTCCTTCAATAAAATTCAAATTTCTTTTTCCCGCCAAATTCTGTTCTTCATATTCCAGTTTGATCTTGCTGCTGTTGAGTGTTATTGTTGCTGTTGAATGTTTGTTATGATCAACCATTGATCATAACTGACATTTGTGAAGTTTGCCAGTTTGTTGATCACAATTCAGCCATTTTCTAGTTTCTATGGAGATTTCAAGCAGTTGGATGATTTGTAGCTGTTTGATGGTTGATTTTTGTTGAATACTAGTGATAGGTGGTGGTTATCACTAGGGCAAGAGAGCTCAGCGCTCCTCTTCTTCCCAAAGGATTTCTACATTAGGTTCTTTGGTTCTTATTTTTGTTCCTCTAAACAGTCAACTGCCATGCTCATTTTCCTAGTTAATCTTGATGGCTGCATGATATAACTGTTTGTAGTTGAAGTTTGATTGATCTTAGTGTGTTTGTAGCCTAATCCTGCCTTCTTGTGATTTGATTTGGATTTTGTTCTAGTTAATTGCATAATTTCAGTCATTATTAGCTTTGCACCTTAATTGTAGTTCTAGTTGAGATAATTGTCTGCACTTAGCTCTAATACCTTTCATTTAGTCCATTAAAACTAGTCTGCTATAGCCTTTGAATCAGCTTAAGTCAGAACTTTATAAGCCTTTGTAAAATCTTGTTAGAAGCAGTTTAAGGAGTGTTTGGGAATAGATCTTAAGTACATTTCAACTTTGTAGAATTGGTGTTTTAGAGTTCATAATCAGTCTTCTAGTGATAACAATTGGATTTATACCTTTTACAAGTCAAATAAATAGTCAAACAGGCAATTGGCATTAAAATTGTTTGGGTTAGCCTTTAAATTAGCTTTGGTTTGAAAAACTTACCATTTTCAGTTGCTTAATTCTCATTCATTCTTGGATGAAAATTCCTCAAACTTGTTTCCAAACTTAGCTTATATCATAAACTTTTAGATTCTAAGAGGAAATTCTACAGTATTAGGAATTAAGCTAGAAAATAGCTTTTTGGTCAAGGTCTGAGCAAAGCTCATTCTCTGAGATAAGCTAGCTACTGATTTCTTGGTTCTCTATATCCACTTCATAAAAGTCATGATTTTCTTTCACCAAACCAGTTAGTTAGTATTGAATATTGATTTTTGAAGATTTGAGCTTTTTCCAAAAATCCGGTCAAACTTGGTCAACATAAGCTCAAAAGAGCTTATTTCAGATTTCTAGCTTATTACTGAACGAAAATAGTTCTGGTTTGATTTCCCAATCTTTAAATCATTAGCTTAATCAGTTTCATTACAAAAATCAGGTTGTGCCTATTTGGTTTAAGCTAGAGCTTATTTTGAGCTTATCAATAAGCACTCATTTGCTTATTTCTTACTTTTAGCTTAAACCCTTGAACACACATAGCTTAAATTGGATTTGAAATGTTTTGCAAGTTGTTTCACTGATTTTAGTTGAGTAATAAGCTCAGACGAGCTTATTGTTTCTTGTAACCCGTTTTTAGTTAAAAACTTTACTTAATTGCACTTTGGTCCTTACATTTCATTCAGTGTTTACTTTTTGGCTAAACTTCCAAGTAATTAGGGTTTGGTATAGTTTAGTCCCTGGACTTTTGCAAGTTGTTAAAATTCAGTTTGATACTTTGTTAATTAGTTACATTTTTGGTTAGTTTGTTACTAGTTTTACATAATTGGTCCTTGTAGTTAACTGTTTTGCATTTTTAGTCCTTATAATTTTTAGAATTTACATTTTGAGCATTTACATTTCATAGAAATTACATTTTCAGTCCTTTTAGTTTTATATTTTGGATTTTAGACTTTTACTTGAATAAGAATTTGGTATTTGCAAATTGTTTTACGTATAAGTAGTTTAATATTTTTCATTTTTAAATAGAGTTGTTTGAATTAGCATAGATTACCAAGCAAGCTTAAACAACCAAGAACAATTATAAATCCGATATTGGTTGGACTTTCTATTAGTTAAGAACTGAGAAAACGAACTGCATTATACTACATTTCACTACTCATATGCCCTAATCACGTACTTATCCTCCCATTATTCCTAAGTTGTATCTCTTATATTTTATTTTGTCTTGAATGTTTCACGAGGATACATTGTTTGACTTATGCGATAATAGAGATTTAGGTCTAAAAATAGAGTCCTAACGGTGTAACCAAGACCATCAAATCAATAACCCCTCCTAATAGACAACGATGTAAAAAAATTAAGTTGACAAGAAGGATCGATAAACACGGTTTTATAACGGTTTTGAACATGAGAATTATTACCAAGACTTTTATACGCCCCCTAACGGAAGGGCCTTATTATCTTTGGTTTACCTCCATCTTTTATTCAACTTCGCCATGAAGCTTTTATTATGACTTCGGTCTTGCCTTGCCTTTTATTATCCGCCTCATCGGTGGTTTTATTAGCCAAAGACGTATATCCTCACGCTAAGGAGAATTTTGGATCTTTAAAGCTTCGAAGATTAAGGCTTGATTCACTTTCAACTTTGCATAGATTTTTCGGCCTTGTGGGGCTTCAAATTGTTTGCTTGATTTAGGTGAGCACTTGAAATCTTATTATTGGGTGAAGCTTTTTATTATTCGGGTGCCAATACTTCAAAACCGTGATGTTGGCGATACCTTAATGTCTTCCCAATTTAATTACACAGAAGCTAGTAGAAAAGACTAGAAAACCAACAATCCCAACTAATCCGCTAAGTCAATATTTATTAAGCAAAAAATATTTACATGCGAAGGGAGAATAAGCAAACAACGAAAACACATGAGTTTTTGAAAGAATACGAGTACTCTACGTTTAGCATAGTAACTTATAATTAACCCTATCATTTCTCGTCTTCATTTAAGAGACATAGCCTAATGTGAAGTTAAGGAATCAAAGCTAAGTGCTCAACACGTACGGTCGAGTCAAAAATTACTCTTATTCTCGCCATCGGAAAATCTACATTCGTGTCTTCAAACACTTATAAAACATGAGAAAATTTTAAAATTTTGGGCATTTTTAGCCTTATTTTGAAACAAAATGATAAACAAAAAGATAAACTTTGGAAAGCGTGAAGGTTTGGCAAGGCAAGTATCTAGTCACCCCCCATACTAAAGTTAAACATTTTCCTCAATGTTTCGAGTCTAGGGTTGCAAACACCCCATACTAGAGACGTAGTCGAATGCTTAATCTAGCATGGAAAGGGTGTAACCATTAAATTAATATCCGTTTATGAAGTGTGCTAAAAACCTAAGGTTAGAACATATAAGGATATATCATGTGGATATTGAGAAAGTCTTCAAAGCAAACGATCGAGTGCTCCCATAAAACGAACACGAGAGGCTCCAATCGTGAAGATCATGATCTAAAAACCACAATTCACAAACAACCACAGAACAAAGGTTGGAAGGGCAAAAATCCCCTCACATTAAACTAATTAGAAAGCACTAATATGTACACGATAAGCATGGGTTTCCCCCATGAGGCACCTTGTTTTTGATAACCGAGTCAAAAGCTCGACTCGAATCCCCATAAATGTGATCATTTAGCGATAATCATGGTGTGGTCAATTTTTAGTGGGGCTTACATGATAAACAAGGCCCAAAAACAACCGGTATTAAGGACTAAGTCCTTTGATGGTGCAAAATACCGGGATCGAAGATGGCGTTCTCGTTTTCAGTGGAAAAACAAATCAACGCCACTTCATCATGTGTCAACACAAACCCAAAGGGTTTCAAGAAAATAGATGAGAAGAAATAGAAGGGTGGGACAATGGGTAAGTCATAAAAACCATGAGCTACTCGAGGTAGACTCGCACCAATCAAATAGAAATATTTTCCATTTATTGCATCGGTGAAAGACCGAGATTTCCCTTCATAAGCAATTCCGGGATCAAATATCTCGTCCTCGGTGGAGAAAGGGGAGGGAACATAAGGGGCTTCCCCCACACTAAGTCCACACAAAGCATCGTCAAAAGGAGAAGACGAGCTTGTAGCACTCAAAACACGAGGTGATGACAGAGTGAGCATTGTAGAAAAATCTTTTAAATCCAATTTAAAATCTTTCCTTTTTTCATCTTTTAAACTCTCCTTATGAAAACCCGACTTAATTATGTCAAAAATATTTGGTGTTTCTAAAGCAATGTTAGTCACACTAAAAATTCTCACATTTGAAAACCGTTTTGGCTTAGGTGGTGGTAAGTTCTCAAAATGTTTGTCAACAAAGAAAACTTCCCCATCGGGATCAACATATTCATCATCCGAAGAATCATTCGTGATTGGAATCGTAGGCTTAACACTCTTAACCTCCACCGGCGGAGGGGACGGAAAATCGTTTTTATCATCAACTCCTAAAACTCTTTTTTAAACCCTTTTACAAATGTTTTTGATGGGACTAACATTGTTCAAAGACGTGATAGAATACACATGAGAAAGTGTGGAGTTTTGATTTGCATTTATGACGAGTTCTTCCTCATTGAAACAAAGAGTGATTTTCCTAGCATGCACATCGATAAGTGCTCTCGAGGTATCCAAAAATGATCGACCTAAAATTAGAGCAACTTTAGGATCGATGGGAATGTCAACAACGATAAAGTCTACGGGATAGTAGAACTTTCCAACTTTCACGAAGCCGTCCTCGGCTACTCCACAAGCTAGAATCGTAGAATGATTGGCCATCTCGATTGACATTCTTGAAGGAGTGAGATTCGGAAGATTGAGTGACTTAAAAATCTCAAGAGGCATCAAATTTATACTAGCACCAAGATCGGCCAAGGCGTAGCATTCCTCCATATCTTGTATTGCACATGGGATTAAAAATTTACCGGGATCATCGACTTTTTGAGGTATGCGGCTAAGAAAAACCGATGAACAACTAGACGACTTTTGCAATTTCTCTTTGTTATTAAACATACTTTTGAAGTTCGCGGAAAATCGAGGCATCATGACCAAGGCGTCGGCAAAACTTATATTAAAATGCAAGTCACGAAACATTTTCATAAAAAGTTCAAATTGATAATTATTTCGTTCTTGTGCCTTTTCCTTGTTTCGTCTTGAAGGGTAAGGTAAGGGTGGTGTGGGTTGGGGCATAGGCAAAGGCCTTGGAATCTCGGGTTCCACTATTGGTGTTGGTTCAACCGTAGGTGTGGTTTGAGCGGTACTTCGTGAGCTTGGAATTTGCTCCTTTTCTACCACCACCTCGGGTTCTTTCTCTTTTTCCTTCTTCGTAGAAGTACTTGGACGAGAAATGGGTTCTTTGAAAGTTTTACCACTTCGAGTAGTAATAACCTTCAATTCTCCTTTCAGTTTCACGATGGTATCACTAGGAAGACCACCCGAAGAAGAAGGTTTACACATGATAGCTTCAAACATTTTTCCCATTCGGTCTTCAAACTTAGATTGCCTAGCATCCGCTTTTAACAATTCTTGCTTAATCTCATGTTGACCTTGCTCCATTTTTTGTTGATTTTGTTGGAGACGTTGAACATTTCCTTCCATTTTATTAGCATGAGTCTTAAGTTCATTAGCAAGTTCGTTTTTAAGCTCGTTTTTCAACTCAGATCTTAAGCTAACCATTTCACGTTGCATATTATCAAACTTAGCATCGTTTGCTTTAGCATAATTCAAAAATTCTCCTTGAAGATTTTTGGTGTGATCATTTTGAAAACCTTGTGTGGTAGTTTGAAAATCACGGTTTTGGTTTTGGTTTGAAATTTGCCCATTTCCACTTTGATAATTACCCTTGTTGTAGTTACGTTGATTTCCTTGATAAGCACCACTTTGATTGTTGTTTTGATAGTTGTTAGCATTTTGATTTTGTGGAGCTTGATTTTGGCGGGAACCTTGACCGTTTTGTTATAAGTTCCCGTGGCTACATAAGCATTCGAAGTGTTACCATCCGCGGTAATGCACTCAGAAAAATCATGAGCTCCACCACACGAAATACAACTCTTGGTAACCGTCTTAACCGATGCGGAATTCAAAGCATCTTGTGCTTTCCAATGAGTCATAAGAGTCGAAAACCTATCGAAAAACCGATTCTCCTCATTTGCTTCATCTTGCAAGGCATTAATGCTACGAGACGATGACGACGATGACGAACCCAAATTGGTAACACTCGGTGTGTTACGAGGGCTATAAACCTTAGACCTATTCTCAATGATTTTCAAAGCCTCATCGGTCGTTTTGCACAAAAAATTACCACCCGCGGCGGCATTTAAGTAATCTCGTTCATGATAATTAAGCCCATTATAAAAAGTGTCAATTTGATGCAATTCGGAAAAATCATGGTGTGGACATTCATGTAACATTTCTTTAAACCTTTCCCAAGCCATTGAAAAACTTTCATTAGATCTTTGTGTAAATCGTGAAATCTCGTTTTTCAAATGTGTTGTTTTAGATGGTGGAAAAAATTATTCACAAATTTAGAAACGAGATCACCCCACGTCAAAATCGAATTTGGGGGTTCTTTCTCAAGCCATATCTTGGCGGGTCCATCTAACGAGTATGGAAACAACATCATCTTAATGGCATCGTGTGGTACATCCTTAAACTTGCTTGTCGCGGTGAGACGATTAAATTGCCTAATGTGATAATGTGGGTTGTCTTTCTCGTGTCCGCGAAACTTGTTGGCTTGAAGCATAGAAATTAAACCCGTCTTGATCTCGAAGTTCTCCGCAAGGATGGCGGGAATCACAATGGCCTCTCCAAAACCCTCGGTGGGTGCTTGAAGCAACTCCATCATAGTACGATTAGCCATGATAGCTTCTTGTTCTAAAATAGGTTCCTCACTTAGAGTCTCCTCACTAGAAAGATTAGGAGTAGGTGTTGCCTCCTTTTTGTTTTTTCGTTTACGTGCACCTCTTGCTTGATTACGAGTAAGCATAAACGTCACGTACAACGTGGGGACGAGCAAAGAAGATTCTTTTTGGTGTTTTTAACTTTTTCAATTTTTTTGGATTTTTGATTGTTTTTACTTTTTTTGGATTTTGGAATTGTATTAGGTAGACAAAAATCTACAAATCTCCTCCTTAATCAAATATCTTGATTAAAGAAGCCTCAAGGAATAAAAACAATCACGTGAAGTGAACGCCTTCGATGACTTTAGAACGTTGGTGAAACACCAAAACGCTCAAGAGGGTTTAATCAAATAAAACCAAGAAAGTATATATGATACTTAATAATACTTTGGGCGGCAAAACCCTCGATTAGCTCTCAAAATCAAATACTCACAAGCAAGCGGGGAAACGAGGCGGCGCGAAGCACTTAAAAGCCTTTTTCCTTAGGATATATTTTATAATATCCGCCTTATACCCACCATATAGTTTGTATTTTTCAAAATCGAGCTTCTCGAAAGTATTTATCTATTTTTGCCTTTTTGCTTTGGTTTGAGATTCGAATACAATGATTGGGTAATGACCTCCCAAGTCAAAGTTGTGATTTCTCACGTATTTGGAGTACTTGTGTATTTATTGTTCTACGTATACAATATAGTAATAGTATTCACAAAAAACGAAAAACCGATAATACGTATTAGTAGAGTGCTACTAATACAAATACTTATTATGGCTATATAAAAACAATAATTGTTCAAATCAAAACACAACACGCCTCCCCGGCAGCGGCGCCAAAAAATGATGGTTGAGTTTTTGTATACCCTTTAGGAAAAGAGTACCAAAATAGGGTAAGCACGACGATTTAGGAAAACCGTGTGTAAATGACCCTAAAGTGAGTTCGTTCTCAAGGAGGCTAGTGCGTTGTGTGATGAAATGATTATCTTTGTGATTTTATTGTTATGAGAAAAGAAAATAGAAATGGGGTTAGAAGAGAATGACGGTTAAGATGACGGATTACACTAAGACGAAAAGGTCGTTCACGTAAAACCGTAAAAAGCACCAAATTTAAAATTTTATCCTAAAAATTCCTAAAAATTGCAAACAAATCCTAAATAATGTAAAAAGAGTTTACAAAAAATCAAAAATCATCCAAACCTTTTAATTAATTAAATAATGATTTTTTTAATGCTAATTAAAGCCCTAAAAATCAATTTAATTACTAAAAAGCCCAAAATGAGTTTTATCACTTTGTAAACCTCTAAAACAACCTAACTTAATTTAAAACTATTTTAGAAAGTTTTTAAACTAACCAAAACTATTTAAAATGATTTGAAAACTATTAAAACTATTAAAACTTAAAATAATTATAAAAATAAATCTAAGGACAATGAAAATATTCTAAAAGTTGCAAAACTTCTAACTTTAGATATTTGAACTAGGAAAAATGAAAAAAGTAGAAAAAACTAACTTTCAATTTTTAATAATAAAATAATAATAAAATAATAATAAAATATTCAAAAAAACTCAAAGTTTATAAAACAAATTCTAAAAAATTACCAAAAATCTAGGAAAATGTAACTAAGACAGAAATGCAGTCAAAAGTTTCCAAAACCTTTTTAATAATTTTATATTAATTTCTAAAGTTGGTTAAAAACGCTAAAATCATATAAAATCAAAAATAAGTTAAAATGAAAACTTTAATTGCTGTAAACCTCAAAAATATAGTTAAAAACTTAAAAACTATTTTTCCAGATTTTTAAAATACTTTTTCCTATTTTTTGTTTACTTTCTAAAATTTAAACTTAAAATAATCCTAACAAATAAACTGTTCACGTGAAAAATAAAATTTTTAATACAAAAAGTCCTAAACCTAATAAAGAACAATAGAAAAATGCTAAATGGTAAAAAGCTAACGAGAATAAGCTGAAATCAGCTTATTACAAAACTGATTGGTTTAATAAGCTAAAAACACACACCCCTTAGGTAATAAACTAACCAAGTGATAACCGGTCAAAGACCCTAGGGCAACTGGTTATCACGTTGGTGTGTGAGAGGAGTGGCGCAGGTTCGAGTCCTGGCCACGTCCTTTTTGTAAAAAAAAAAATTTCTTTTTTAAATTTATAAAACTCAAGTCAGTAACCTATACTCAATCTAAAACACAATCTTTATGCAAATTAAGCTAGAATCAATGCCATGGAAATCAAAAACGTTCCCAGATTACAACTTGGTATAATATCTGATGAACACACAAAAGTGTGTATCTTCACTTGTGAAGAATTGAACAAGAGGGCTTGTTCAAGGTGATTACTTGGTTTTTGATGGACAATGGGGGCACCCCAACACTCATTTGAGTGTAGGGAGTCAATTAAAGCAAGAAAAACACAAGTATGCTAGCAAGAATCACACAAGATGGCAAAATCAAGAACTGTCATGCAGAAAAAGGGTATAAGGCTAGTTTAGCTGATGCAGTTAGCACACAAATGGATTTCCAAGCTTCCAATCTTACTCAATGAACTAACAAGCAACCACTGACTAGTTTCAAGGCCTTACTAGTCCTATTATCTAACATATAACAAGATTCAAATGCATCAATTGCATAAAAATAGACAGAACTTGGGCACTATTAATTTCTACTTGGTGTTCCCCAAAAAAAATCATGCATATTACTCTATTCCTATCCAAACTGAAAATCAAGGCTGCAAACAACCCTATGTTACCAATATAAGTGTGTCTTGGTAGTTATTAAGCCAAAAACTTAGCAAAATTTTCACTTAAAACACAGACCCAAACACCCCTTATATTTCTGATTTAGCAATTTCACCAAGTGATTAAGCACATAACCTATCCAATTCAGATTGTAACAATCCTAGCATGCATATAAATCCAAATACAAACTAAACAACCAATAAAAAACTACAAATTAACAAGGCTAACTCAATATCATACAAAATCTCACAAAGAATATCATAAAACTAGCCTAAAAGGTACAAGCTTAATACCAGAGTGTTATGCTTTCCAAGAGGTTGTTTAGAAGCTTATGTGAGCTTATGGATGAGTAGAGGATCCTTGTTGGTAGGTCTACAGCAGACCTAAGGATTTCAATATCTTCAAAATAATGAAAGAAATGAATGGATATGGAGTACTTGGCTATTGATTGTTCCATGCACAACACCACAAATCCAAGAAGCACCTTCAAGCTTATATAAGCTGATGCTCATAAGCTTGAATCAACAGCTTATGAGCAGGCTTATATAAGTAGTAAGTTTTGAGTGAAAATAATCAACCAAAATCTTTTTTTTTTTTGAAACCAAACTGGAACCACCAAACTTTCTGAAGACCAAAACCTTTTAAAACCAAATACTTGAACTATCAAAACCACTTGAGATTAATCAACTCAAACTCAATAAGCTAATCTCAGGTATCCACTTTCACTTCTACCTGAGATTGGTTTAAGGTTCGAGTTGAAAACCTAAGAAAAA
Source organism: Glebionis coronaria (assembly GCA_025667525.1). NCBI lineage: Eukaryota > Viridiplantae > Streptophyta > Magnoliopsida > Asterales > Asteraceae > Glebionis > Glebionis coronaria. Next base: position 356,780,181 of record CM046876.1, read on the forward strand.
TGTTTTCTTATGCCTCTTCTTTCCACTTAAACCTTAAAATCAAAAGAACCTCACACTGATATGATCAAAACAAGAACTCCTACACAGGATTCTTGTTTACCAAACACTTTTAAACCACACATTCTCACAGGAAAATAATGGCCAAAATGCTTAACAAATAAATTTGGAACTCAGTTTTCTTTCACACAAGTAATAACTAGGCTTTTCCTAATAAGAAAATTATCGTTCTAGAGGTCTAATCGAATTGATCTGTGGATTAACTATGCGACTCAGTCGTTTTTTGGTGGAAACAAATAGTTGTGTCGTTGTAGTAAATTCAAATTGCAAAACTTTAAATAAATGACGGTTAAAACTTAAATGGTGCAATATTTAAAAACTTTTCAAAGTAAATTGATTAAATGACTTAAAACTAAAGCGTGACGAAAAATAAATTTGATAAAGTATTAAAATGTAATTAAAAACAAAACTTAAGCAAAATATAGTCCAAAACCCAAGACCATCAGAATGTCAGATCAGAAAGCTGTCACCATGCCCATCGGAATCCAGATCACAATGTGTCCATCGGAATGTATTAAAGCTAGGTCTATCGGAATAATGGAAGATGCAGTCTATCGGAATGTCACTTCCATCAGAATACCCCCGTCGGAATAACTTCAGATCAGAATATTGCTAAGGAAAATTGGGCAGCACTTCGTTTCAATAAACCTCAAGAACCGTCGGAATGTGCGATCGCAATGTGCGATCACAACCCCAGATCGAAATGAGGGTGATGATACTCTAGATCGCAATCCCGGATCGGAATGCAAAACCCTTGTCCTATGCTGTCACCATCGAAATGTGGAGAAAGCAAGCCGTCGCAATGTGCCAAATCCCTTACTTTCCGATGGAGTTACAAATTCGTAATAAGCTCAAATCCAAATAAGCTAGAACTAATAAGCAATAACAAAAGCTAAAATGAAATAAAAAGGACGAGATAATAAGCTAAAAAGTTAAAACCTTTTCGAAATTTAAAAGACGACACTTAATGAAATGGAATTTAAAGATAAAAATTTTGAGAAAAACTTGAAAACACTTTAGTTAAATACCAAATAAGCACATAAGATTGTCAAACTTGTGGCTTATTTCGTATGAAAACTTAAAGGGAAAAGTAAGGACGAAACTTTTAATTAAATAAGCAAAGGATTAAGCAATTACTTGCTTAATCCGAATTTTAAAACAAACAAAAACAAGAGAAATGTAGAAAGAGAATGATAAAAGAAACTTGATCAAAGGTAAATGAAGATTAAAGCAACAATATTAAAGAACACTTACTTGGAATTAAAAGGTATTTAAAAGTGCAAGACAATGTATTTAAATTGACATGAAAAGTAAATGTGCAAAAATTAAAGATGGAAGAACTAGTGTCACTCTAGCCAACAAAATGAAAAGCTTAGGTCCTTGTCTTCTTAATCTTTTGTTAATCTTGGACTTTAACGACTTGTCTCGAGATTTCTTTGAACTTGTCTTTTAATACTTCAATAATTAAGACTTGAGTTCTTCGGCTTTTAGTAAACTTCCGTCTTTTGACTATTTCTTCGATAAATCTTCAGAATTGGTCTTGGACTTCCGTTCTTTTCGCACTCTTGACTTCTTGACTTCGTCTTTCGTCTTTTTCTTTGATAAAAGCCCGTGAATGCCCGTTTTTTTCCACTTTTCACCTTTTCGTCCTAAATCACAACAAAAACACAAACCACGCATAATTCCGACATAAATGACATAAAATACACGTTTTGGCTCGATTATTATTGTAATTAGTGGTAAAAAGGATGGGTGTTTACACACCTATCAAATCCCCTACACTTGACCATTGTAATATCCTCATGCAATGCATTAGTTACAAAGCAAGATTACATTTTTCATCAAAATCAATCCACCTTGGCCTTTATTAAAGAGATAGAGAACTATAAACATTCAAAGTAAAGAAAATAAAGAAATAAAAAACATACCTTGGGTTTTGGAAATGTTATGAATGATCATCATCCTCAAGTTTTCACTTTCTCCAAACCAAGCTTAAAAACGAGATCATTGTTATTATAAGTTAGCAAACTAACACGAACTCATGTGGGCCAATTACTCACTTAGACTCCCTTATTCCTAGGTGTATCTCTTATATTTTATTTTTGTCTTGAATGATCACGAGAATGCATTGTTGACTTATTTTGATAGTTATTTAGGCCGAAAATAAAGTGAACGATTTAATCAATAGTTAGCTAAAGGACAAAATCTTTTAAAACTGCTTCTCGGGACCTCATAAAGTTCATATCTTGGCATAACTCGCTTCGCGATTTGAGACCTTTCTCGGACCATATTTGGCAGCGACTTCATACTTCAAACCTTGAGAGACGTTCATGAAATAATGGTCTTCTCTTCATATAGGAATTTCTTCACTTGAAGTTTTGAGAGATTCATACTTGGACCACGACTTCTTCATTTTTCTCCAATCTTTATTTTGGACTTTGATATACAACGATCCGCCTCCTTTTTGGATTTGGCTTTATTTATCCTCATACCTTGTTAGGGTCTTTTTGGATAGACTTCTCCATGACTTTTGGGGAGTATTTGCTTTTCGTCGTGTGTCTTGATCCTTCATAATGATTTTCGATAAATGATTCTTCACATCACTTTTGGATCTTTAGCAACAAAATATAGCCCTCATGTCTTGTTAGGACCTTTTTGGACTCGCCAATCTTCGCATCCCGCTTCAATAAGTTATGCCTTGGCTATGAACTCTAATCCATACCGAGCAACTTTTAAACGATCTTGGGCTAGAAGCTAAGTAACTTTTCAAATCATACAACCTTATTTATTGCAGATAAATTTATTAGCAAGCGATGGGAGAATAGGCTTATAATTAACTCACATAAATTCACGAAAGAATACCATACTTATAATTGACTCTATCATCTCTCGTTCTCCACAGTTTAAAATCTCAAAGAATGAGACTCGTGGATGCTTAGCCTATTAAATCAAAGTTTTGGGTTTTCGAGTCGCCTATAGGATCTTGCAAATTCTTAGACTTTTTCAAGTTTAGAAATCGCATATTAAAGTTCCCTTGATAAACGACTATCTAGGATCAATTATAGGAACTTGCGAAAAGTTCTTGTTCTTAACCCGTGAGAGTTAAGACTTTCACATTTTATAGCTCCCTATATAAAAGCCTAGCAAAACTTGACTTAAACACGTTAAGGATACTAGCTAAAGCAAACTTAGATAAGTAAACTCGGGTTGAGTCAAAAGATTCACAACGTTTGAAAATTAAAACCACTTTATTAAAAATTTATTCTAATAAGGAAAGAAAATTACTATACAAAAGGAGAAACTAATAGGCCAAAATAGATCAAAAATTTTGAAAAATGTCGAAAAATTGATTTTTCGGTTAAAATGAGGACAAATACAAGGAAAAGGCCACTTAACTTCGATAGAAGTCTCCCCTACACTTAATATAAACATTGTCCTCAATGTTTAAGCATGTGGGAGTAAACTCCCCTACACTTAGGACATTGTGCACTTTGTTTAAATCTTGCTAAGGAAAAGACAACTAAATAGATTCCTATTTTAATATTGAGAAAATATAAAATAGTGAATCGAAAAGAGTTTAGGATAGAACCGGGAAGAATGGAAACACGGAATCATGGGTCGTCAAGAATCATCAAGAGTGGATCATTGAGCGCTCGAATCCCTGATTATAAGAAGAGAGGAGAGAGCAAACACCAACGGGTCTCCCGTACACTTAGGATAAAGAAAGTGATAAGATAGATACATGGGTTGCCTCCCAAGAAGCGCTTGATTTTTGTTAACCGAGTCGTGAGCCTGACTCGACCTTGATTACCATAGGAAGAAGCATGAAATATATCCACCAGGATCAAAGACATAGTTTTCGTCCATCAAATAGCACAAGCTTAAGGCGAACAAGGCAAGCCAAAGAAGAGTAGGCAAGGTTCCCTAAAGTAACGATGGAGCATGATGGGAGCAAGTATGGTGAGGTGCAAGCATATCTTTAATATTTCCAAAGATCTTTCCTTTTATTTCATCAGGTGGATACTGAGATGGCTGAAGAATATCAATACCGGAGTCGAACACCTTTTCCTTTAAGGGAAAATAGCACTCAGGCTCAGCAGAGTGTGAAGAAGATCCGCGAAGAAGATGCACAACCTCGTCCTCAGAAGGTGGACAAAGAGGTGTTAAATCATATATGCTGCGGATATTGGTGTCGACCGGTTTCTTCTCCTTTGAAAGAATGTTCTTCAAATCCAAAGTAGGATCAAGACGATAATCTTTAAAATCGAAAGGAGGAGCATCACTCTCATGAGGGAAGTACGTATTGAGAAACGTAGAGAAGTCTTCCTCAAATGAGTAATCATCAAAAGTAGGATTAAGTGATGGCGGAGGATCTTCATCATGTGAAGAATCGCTCGAAAGAGTATCGGCCTCATCGAAATCATCATACGTGGGCATTTTGGGATACTCGGAAGTACAATCATCAAATCATCCGAATCTGAGCTAGAATCATCATCATAAGCATCGAAGATCGGTGGATAATCATAAATGGGAGAAGGTTCCAAATTGGAGAGAGAATCATCCACATCATCATGAAAAAGTGGATTATCAATGCACGAATCGAATAGAGGATTGTTGTAGACGACAAAATCATCAAGCACATTAATCATATTCACTGATTCTCGTCAAAAGGATTTTCTTGTAAGCTTCCCCATTTTGAAAAATTGTGAATCATTCCCGACTCTTAAGATTAACTCACCTTCGGCAACATCAACTAGAGCTCGTCTGGTTCTCAATAATGGCCGACCAAGTATTAAAGGAATACGAGGGTCCATTTCATAATCAACAACGACAAAGTCGACCGGGAAAGTAAATGTGCCAACTTTAATGAACACATCTTCGGCAATACCAACGGGGTAAGCGAGAGTGCGATTTGCAAGTTCAAGAGTCATCTTTGTTTGAGTAAGGTCGGGTAATGATAGTGTTTTCCAAACACTTAATGGCATCAAATTAATACTGGCCCCGAGATCAGCAAGGGCAGTAAATTCTTCGGTTTTGTTAAAAATACGCGGCAACACAAAACGACCGGGATCTCCAACCTTTTCCGGAAATTCTTTAATAATAACTGCATAACAGTTTTCATTTAAGCGTGTGTTGGCGAGCTCAATAAGCTTCTCCTTCTTGTTAAGCAATTCCTTGAATGCTTTCACAAATTTTGGCATGTGGACAAGTGCTTCAACAAGGCTAATGTTGATGTTCATTTAAGAGAGCATCTTCAAATAGCTCTACACTTGACAGTCATTCTTGGTGAGCTCGTTGGTCTTGCCTAAGCGCGAAGGATAAGGGATATTGGGTTTGGGTGATGAAGGTGTAGGTGTAGGTAAAGGTTGAGATGTTAAAGGGTCCTTCCTAGGTACATCGTCATGACGAGGCGGAGACGGTAATGGTGCACTAATACTAGGTGTAGGAGGAGTAGGGATAAATGGTGGTGGAGGAGGTGTAGATGATGGGGGCGGAATAGGTGGTCCTACGATGGTAACTCCACTACGGGTAGTGATAGCACTCGCATTTGCTCGCGGATTGGTGACGGTGTTTGAAGGTAGAGAACTCGAAGAAGAAGGTTGAACGGCGGGCAAGAAACTAGCAAGCATATTCTTCAAATCATTCGTTTGATTGCTGAAGGAGGATTGGATATTATCTCGAAGCTCGGATCTTATGTCATTCCCTTGCTTGGTGATATCTCCTTTCAGATTAATAATTTGGCTCTGTAGATTCTTGATTTGCTCACCTTGGGTTCTCATCAACGCTTCAACATCGGGGTTAATGGGTAGGGCTTGTTGGGCGGGTGGGTGATAAGGATTAGAAGCTCTTGGTGGGATTTGGTTGCTTCTATTGTAATTGTTGGCGGGGTTTTGGTTTTGAGGAGAAAAACCAGGTGAAAGGTAGTTGTTTGATCGGTAACTCAGCAAATTTCTATCCCCTTGAGGTCGAGCTTGGTAAATTTCCGGTGAATAATTACCATAAGCAGCATACACATTTTCCGGATTTCCTTGTGTAGAAGGACAATCGGTGTATGAGTGTGGACCGCCGCATGTTTCACAAGGATTGGCTACCGGTTTAACTTGTTGTTGTTGGTTTGAAGCGAGAAGCAAGATACTTTTGTTCATTTCAGTCATCATGCGGGTGAATTCGGTCATGTCGGGGCTTGCTGAAGTGGAAGAAACATTGACTCTCGGGTTGTTCCTTGAAGAAGGGGAGGAATCCCAATTTTTATGATGAGTAGGCATGTTCTCAATAAGCTCTCTACACTCCTCGGGTCTCCTTTTCATAAATGTGCCACTGACGGCTGCATTAATCGTATCACGATCTTGAAAAGTCAAACCGTTGTAGAAAGTATCAATCAATGTGACTGGAAGCATGTTGTGGTTTGGACAACGATCAATCAAGACATTATATCTTTCCCAAGCATCAAAGAGAGATTCATCGGGTTCTTGCATGAAACCGCTGATTTGATTGCGAAGGCTCGTGACCATGGATGGTGGAAAGTAGCGCGACAAAAAGCGTTGAGTCATGTCATCCCAAGTATGAATAGAATTCTTCGGGAGATGATCAAACCATTTCTTGGCGTGATGTGATAAAGTATGTGGGAAGAGTTGTAGGAGAAGAACATCCATTGTGGCACCAGGCAACTTCATGCTTTGGGTGATTGTAATGAACTTGTCGAGGTGTTTGTTGGCATCATCATCAGGCATTCCTCTAAAAGGATTTGTTTGCACTTGCTGAATCATGTGGTGCTTCAACGAAAACTCAGGAGCCGTGATTTGCATCGGCGCAAACGGTCCTCCTCGTCCAAACATGGTAGGTTGACAAAGCTCCTCCATTGTCCGAAGATCGGGGTGTGGAAGAACATTGTTGTTATTATTGAGGTGCGGTGGATTATTGTTGTTGTTAACACCTGCCATACTTAAATCTTCTCGAGTCTCGGGCTCTTGATAATTAGAAGATCTAGTACGCATACATCTACAAAGGCAAAAGAAAACAATACCAAACACAAAGACAATATATATATACAATAAAAATAAAATCTTTTTGGATTTTTGAAATTTTTAATTTTTATGGATTTTTTAACAATTTTTAATTTTTAAGGTTTTTTGAATTTTTTAAGCAAGAAAATAACGCTCACGAATGAACGGATCCCAAAAAGCAACGCGTCTCTCACAGAAAACCGTTAATCTTTACGAAAAGAGCCGGCAGCGGTGCCATTTAATAACTAGGCTTTTCCTAGTAAGAAAATTATCGTTCTAGAGGTCTAATCGAATTGATATGTGAATTAACTATGCGACTCAGTCGTTTTTTGGTGGAAACAAATAGTTGTGTCGTTGTAGTAAATTCAAATTGCAAAACTTTAAATAAATGACGGTTAAAACTTAAATGGTGCAATATTTAAGAACTTTTCAAAGAAAACTGATTAAATGACTTAAAACTAAAGCGTGACGAAAATTAAATTTGACAAAGTAATAAAATGTAACTTAAAAACAAAACTTAAGCAAAATATAGTCCAAAACCCAAACCATCAGAATGTCGGATCGGAAAGCTGTCACCATGCCCATCGGAATACAGATCGCAATGTGTCCATCGGAATGTATTAAAGCTAGGTCTATCGGAATAATGGAAGATGCAGTCTATCGGAATGTCACTTCCATCGGAATACCCCCATCGGAATAACTTCAGATCGGAATATTTCTAAGGAAAATTGGGCAGCACTTCGTTTCAATAAACCTCAAGAACCGTCGGAATGTGCGATCGGAATGTGCGATCGCAACCCCATATCGGAATGAGGGTGATGATACTCTAGATCGCAATCTCAGATCGGAATGCAAAACCCTTGTCCTATGCTGTCACCATCGGAATGTGGAGAAAGCAAGCCGTCGCAATGTGCCAAATCCCTTACTTTCCGATGGAGTTACAAATTCGTAATAAGCTCAAATCCAAATAAGCTAGAACTAATAAGCAGTAACAAAAGATAAAATGAAATGAAAAAGGACGAGATAATAAGCTAAAAAGTTAAAACCTTTTCGAAATTTAAAAGACGACACTTAATGAAATGGAATTTAAAGATAAAACTTTTGAGAGAAACTTGAAAACACTTTAAATAAATACCAAATAAGCACATAAGATTGTCAAACTTGTGGCTTATTTTGTATGAAAACTTAAAGGGAAAAGTAAGGACGAAACTTTTAATTAAATAAGCAAAGGATTAAGCAATTACATGCTTAATCCGAATTTTAAAACAAACAAGAACAAGAGAAAGGTAGAAAGAGAATGATAAAAGAAACTTGATCAAAGGTAAATGAAGATTAAAGAAACAAAATTAAAGAACACTTACTTGGAATTAAAAGGTATATAAAAGTGCAAGACAATGTATTTAAATTGACATGAAAAGTAAATGTGCAAAAATTAAAGATGGAAGAACTAGTGTCACTCTAGCCAACAAAATGAAAATGAAATACTAATGGCCTATTTATAGGGGAGATTAGGGAGGTGCTTAGGAAGCTTCCTCCCTCTTTCTTCTTTTCCTTAATTGCAAGCTTAGGTCCTTGTCTTCTTAATCTTTTGTTAATCATAGACTTTAACGACTTGTCTCGGTATTTCTTTCAACTTGTCTTTTAATACTTCAATAATTAAGACTTGAGTTCTTCGGCTTTTAGTAAACGTCCGTACTTTGACTATTTCTTCGATAAATCTTCAGAACTGGTCTTGGACTGCCGTTCTTTTCGCACTCTTGACTTCTTGACTTTGTCTTTCATCTTTTTCTTCGATAAAAGCCCGTGAATGCCCGTGTTTTCTCCACTTTTCACCTTTTCGTCCTAAATCACAACAAAAACACAAACCACGCATAATTCCGACATAAATGACATAAAAAACACGTTTTGGCTCGGTTATTATTGTAATTAAGTGGTAAAAAGGATGGGTGTTTACACACCTATCAACAAGTCACAACACTTTTTAAATAACTGAAAAGGAATTACAATTTTACTTAAAAAACACCAACTTTCATTAATAAAACAGGTTACAAGACTTGTAAAATAAAGCTGGAACAAAAGAAAAGGGTCACAAGTCGACTCCTTTTTATACTAAGACTAGGAACTATCTAGAATGATAAATGTGATAAACCCTAGCTAGTAATCTGCCTAGAATGCCCTTGGATGATTCTCAGCATATTCCCATTTGACCAAGTTTGAAAATGGTCAAGAATTGATCATGTGAAGATGTAGTGTTTGCCAGTTGTTCAAAATCAATCAGAGCCCTTCAAATGCTGTGGTGAACACGTTTTTGTTGTGAATCGTTGATCTTATCTCTTTTTGGGGCTTTGTGGACAACGACGGGAGCAGGGGACCTCTGGGGAATCACATGGGGTGTTGTGGATTTTGTTTTGAGTGTGTGAAAGGGATCAGTGGACCCTACATTAACGATCTGGATAAATTGGGGTAAAACCCCTATGATTTGGGGTTAATTGGTTCTGGGGATTTTAGGGTTTATGGGTGATGAAAAGGGGGTTTAATCTGTTATTAGTTTTAAATTTGTGTTTAAGAGGGAAAAGTAATAACTGATTAATAAATCAGTTATTAGCTTGGGTGGAAAGGTGACGTGGAGAGGGGGAGTGAGGTTGTGGGATGTGAGTGGTGGAGTGGTGACGTGGTAGTGGGTGATTGGTGGTGGATTGTTTGGCTGTCTCCCCATTTTGGCCCCTCAATTCCCTTGTTCTTGTCACTTCAATTCAAACAGCTAAAAACTCATTTCCCTTTGTAATAACTTTGGTGTACTTGCTGATTTTGGCACAATAAGTTTTGCAAACTTAATACAAGGACCATAAGTGTATCTTGACCAATCTTGAAGGGCATAACTTGTAATATCTTGATAATATAGGGACCCAAATGCAATTAGTGAGTTTTGCAAGGGTATTAATTGCCAAGTCTTCAAAAGATGAAGGTCCAAACTTGCCAATCTTCAATTCTTCAAGGGTATATTTGGGAATTCCATTCTTGGGCCCGGTTCTTTGTGCGGCTTCGTTTCCCGTGTTCGTTTTTTATTGATTCTTGTGATATTTTTGTCATTCCCTCAATATCCGTACCTAAAATACACAAGCAACAAACACGAGCATATATTTGGCCTTTTTAATGATATTTAATGCATTTTAAGCCCATTTTGGACGATGAGACTATGTATAAAAGCAGTCTCATCAGTAGTCTCCCTCACGAATTTTAGTCCACCATAAGGATAACTCACCCTATCCTTCCATATAGTGCCTCAAATGGCATTCATCGACTTCTAGTATGATAACTATCATTTATATGAAAACTCATACATCGCTAACGAGTTTCCCACATCCCTTTAAATCAGTCACCCAAGCTCTCAACACGACTTCTATACTTGTAACAATTTCCCACTTCGTCCATCCTTTTCTAATTAACTGGATATACTCATATCCAACCATGTTCATCAACTCTCTTTAGTCCGTACCCCCAAACTACTTAAAAATTCCAATTTCCTTACACAAGTGATCTATGACGGTGTTTCACATATTCATTAGTTCATCATAACAAGGCTCTTCCAATCCAAATGAGCTTATGATCTATACATATCACCAAAACGACGGTTATCTCAGTTAGTCTATCAACTGCCATCCAAACCCATGCTACAACTACTTCCATTAAATTTGGATAGCTTATTAGTAGTACCTACACACTTCCTTCTCACTTTTCTCCATGAAAGATTTTTTTTCCCTGATACTCAATACTTCCTTTATACCTACACAATGTCTTACCTTCAAGGTCATAGTGCTCCTCATCTTGTCTAAGTTAGACCAAGCCCTTCGTCTCTCATGACACATCCCATCTATAACTCCTCCACCATCCGATTATCGATACTAAGCCTTCCAATCAAACAATATAGGTCAGTACCATTTCCTTTCCACACTACAACAATATTAGCATGCTTAGTTCCTTAGTATACCCATTAGGCTATACCAAAGTTTTACCTTCGGTTCCTATATCGACCTATTTCATTCATGATTCGCATCTATCTATACTTCCTTCTTCTTCCTCAGCTCATGTCATACATCATGATGTTATGATTCCCGTCTTTCAAGTCATCTATACCTCAAAATTTTCCATGTAGGTTCACTTGTTTTCCTCACGACTAGTTCTCCTACTCCCTCCTAATAGGGACAGACTAGAGTTTTATGTGACTCCATGCAGATCACACTCTCATCTTTTACCTACATTAGTTTTCATTTGTCTAAACTAAGCCATATTCTAAATTCTTACTCAAATCTCATACTTCTATTTTGATCTTTCACTAAACATGAGGTATTTTCAATCATCATCTTCTAGGAATACTTCGTTCTCTCCTTCCATGGTTCTCCCTTATTCCTACACTATCCCGTCCAACAGAAATTACATACTTCATTCATCAAATCTATGGAAATTGCTAGTGCATTAGATAATGCCTAGCTGTCTCTTCCAAAGATCTTTCATAACACCTTCACAAAACCGACTCTCTAATCACTTCTCCACGAACTTATTCAGCTCAGCTTCACTACTCATCCTTCGATATCGACTACCCTGAAATTCTATCATCGTGTAGTCACGCGACTCCCTCTTGTTACTTCCACAAGTCCTTTACTCCTATGTTGTGTAGTCACTCCATCACGATCTATTGGTCCAGCTCTTCGTAGCTCCACTCCGGTACCCTACTTTTTTCTTTCTTCTTCATCTCGAACCATAAAGAAATTTTCCATCGTTGTACTTGTCACTAATCCAGTCATTGAAGCTTCTGCGGCTCCTTCGAGATGTCTTGCATTCTTCTAGCAGCCGGCATGTAGCCCTTTCAGCTCCTTGCTTCACGATGTAGCTCTCCACGCACTCCTTCTCGTCTCTATGATGTTACCTAGGAACTTCACACTACCCAGTAGCCTCTAACTTCAACTCATCTACCACAATATTTCTAAATGTACTTCAACCCCTCAACGGCTCACTCTTCCTTACTTGTTGTAATCACCATTAATCAGCCTCCTACCAATCATTCTTTCACATCCATGTTTTCCTTCACATGTCTACTACTACTACCTTGCCTCCATAACTATACCAATTCCCTTACGTGTTATTTGCCCGATCTTTCCATTAGTATAAAATTTCTACTCTATCCTCACATCCATTGGTACTTTCATCAATCTCCTAATGGTACTTCAACCAACTTCTCATAGCATGACATCTCGTTCCCACGACCAGTCAACTAACTTTACTTACTCCTTTATTCTCGTAACCAATCTAAGTTCCTAAACTTCACAAATCTTAATCATTCCTTCAACACAACCTTTAAACCAAAATATATCTCTCCATTCTAATATCTAACCATAAGTAATACTAACCAGCTCTATCCTCTCATCCTAACATTCCCACAACCGCATAACTAAATCAACCATGACGTGTACCAAAGAATTCCAAACAATCGTGTCCCAAAATAGAATATAGGGTAAAACGAACCCTAGACAAAACAACTGAAAACAAAATACTATAATCCGAAAGATCAATGGAGTGTGCCAACAACGAAAAATTAGACTCGTCACGATTAGTATTACCAAATTTCGATACCTTAGAAAATTTTAAACCTTCGTCCAAATTAGTTACTTCTCATAAGAACCAAATTCCCATACTACTAAAATCAATCATACTCATTTTTAACCATAAACTCATCCTTTATCGTCATCATATTATCAAGATATCAACTAGTTAGTCTACTACAATCTTATTCTAACCATTATCTTGTTTACCAATATTAAACTTATTTCACTTGTTATTATGAAACCAATACATGTTTATAAAATATCCTTTTTTCATTTTCTTTTATATATTATTATTATTATTTTATATAATGCATTTAGGCTGGTTATAACTAAACTATTACACGTTCACAAGGTGTGGTGTTATTGTTATTACTATTACTGTAATAAAATCCCTTTTTTTACTCTTTCCGTCTTAGTTAAATACTTCTAAAATTTTAACTCCACCAAAAAAAAATTATTGTAAAATTTCTTTACCCCTTTTAAAATGTATTATCTCATGTTACATAGAAAACTAATCCAATTAATTTCAGACAATTATTTTTATAGCTTACTACCACAAACTTAAAAGAGAATATGTAAGTCATGACATCATACCTTACACTTACAAATTATTTTCAAAACTGTTTTCCTATAATTAACCAGACTTATTTGCAAGAAAATTTAGTAGTTCTCATTAATTAAAATACATACCTGAATGTAGACACACATCAAAAGACTCGAAACGTTGTTGGAACTCCATCGAATTCTAGCACCATAAAAACACGAGCAAACACAAGGTACGTTCAAGTTATTATAACTACTGAACGACCATATATCATAACTTAACACATACTAGTATATATACATCCGCATATATATACCTATTAATCATTAAAAAAATACTCGTTACCATACATGTCAGATCAATCAATCGCGTCATACACTCGTTTTTTCATACGAGTAATCACCATCTTACCACAAGGCATAAAACCCATCACTAAAACCAGTCCATATCGTGTGACCCTATAATCAAACAACATGACTATAACCCAAAACAATAACACACTCATAAACATCCATATCGTAGGCAACCGTTACATAAACCCATATATTATACATATACCCAAAATCCACATCTCGTCATATACATGCATGTACTAACCCTCTTTCATGCAATCATACTTGAGAACCCATTGAAGTTGTGGTACTTGTATAACTATATTGGCCACCATACTTATACAATTACCATTTCCTAAATGCACTCCCTCCTATGATGACACTTAGAAGAGTCAATACAACATATAACACATAAATCCATCTACTCACATAAGCTCATAACCACATAACCAACAAGGTCTAAAACTCCATCTTTTAAAATAACATAACCAAACTCTTGGAATACATAAATATGTAGTCTAGCTAAAACAGCATAGACAAACTCCAAAACAACATCATAATCAGTTATAAGTCATGTCGCCCATAAGAGTGGAAACAACTTAAAATCCTTCCTATCCACCTACTCCTAGTAACTCGAATCACCACATGATTCTTAGGGAACATGACTTAAACATCAAAAGAAAAATACTATACATTAGGTACACAAAATAACTCATCAATTATTCTGAAAGTAATTCATATATCAAAATCAAAACCGAAGTTAACAGGTGACTAACTATGGGCAACTTATAGTTCAACTCATACTAGTCAAAATTCACAAAAATAAAATTTAGGAAAATACAATCAAGACCATACACATAACCCTATGATGCCTATATGCAGGGATCCTTAAGCTATACACTAGGCTAGGCAACCTAAATCTCTATAACCATTGTCTCTGATATCATTCTGTCACACCCCACCATGGCGGAATATGGGGCGCGGCGTATGGATATCATCACAACAATAGCATGTCTATAGAGATAACTAAATGAAATGGAAATATCATAAATGGTGACACAATGTCATGAAGATATCTCAAATTATGTAGGCGTCTAGGTAAGTAGGTAACAGGCCTACCTCTTACCAAAGACATACAATTAACAAATAACAAACATACAGGTATCCACAAAGTATCACTTATTCAAACATAAATAAAGACTAAAAGGAAAGGGGGTTCCTCCAAATGAAATCCTAAGCCTCCCAGCTAGCCACTCCTATTCTCACGCTTAACCACATTCTCACCTGAAAGAGACACTAAAACACGTCAACATAAAGTTGGTGAGAGTCATAGGTTGAGACTCCAACCCCAAAATAGTTATAAGCTGTGAATAACAACCACCAATAAAAGAACATATGGACAATGTGTTACAATTATGCATTAACAACTACCATTCAAGATTAACGATACAATCACAATTCCAAGGCACCAAGCCTTACCAATAACCACAATTTCCAAGGCTCCCAATCCTTACCAATAACCATGGTCCCATAGGCGCCCATACACCTATGAACCAATCCCAAGGCCCCGCTTTGTCAACATCCCCTTGGTGCCAATTCAAAACACAATAACAATCAAGAATCGCATAGCAGTTAGTCACATAAGTGTACACACAAGTCCATCACAAACCATAATAACATTCACAACATTATTTACAAAACCATACAGTGTCTCTTCCATCCCACCTGGAAGTCAAATCATTTATAGCTCATAAAAACATGGGACTATGAAACTCACCTGAACAAGCTTCTCTAAGTACCCACACTCTAACAAAATCTAAACACACAAACGCATACAATCAAGACATGAACCACATACCAAAATGGCTCATCAATCTATGATGGATATCTAACCTTGTCCCATAAATTAACCCCATTTATATGCCATATGCATCTCATGACACCCCTCTATAAAGCCCTTAACTGAGTTTAGTTCATAACTCGCCCCGTTAACATTTAACCCAAAATAGTCCCATTTTTCATACCTTAAACTATGGGTCGAACACCCCCTTAACCAAATCAACTTCCTCTGTAAACAAAACCCTATGACCTTACATGTGTTAGATAACTCTCCCCTTTGTCCTCAATCTTAAAGCTACTGTTAAGGCCTCCATATATATATATATATATATATATATACTTTTACCTATCTAGAATTTACTGATTTTGAACATATGAAAAGTTTTTTATGACTAGAGGGTCTTACCCTCTCCCATTTGCTTAGCCCTTCTCAAGATCTTTTATCTAATATATAATCTAAGTCTCATGTTCGTTTGAAGGTCCAATTATACTCCTAATTACCCTAAACATCTTAAAACATTAATTTAAACCCGACTGATTTCAAAACTGCTTTGACCTCCGACTGTTGAACCTATTTTTGACCCACTTACCGACCTCCAATTTAGTTCTAGTTTATTGTATTCGAAATCCAACTCAATTATATTTGTAGTGGTATCTTGATCGCATCTTAAAAGTGTCTAGAACTCTAGATATGATCAAAACAATGACACAAAAATTCTGCCCAGTTTTTAAAAAATGAATTTAACATAATTAACCAATTTTTTTTTTTGAACGACAATATATTGATGAAAACTAGCAAGGAGCTAGAAAATTACAAAGAAATAAGATAAGGGTTTTTGAGCCAATCATTTAACGAAAATTAGGCTTTACATCTATATCTACACCAATTGAAACTTTTATAGACAATTTCATCAAAAATAATAGCTTTCTTTGGGATGATGCCTTCAAATAAAAGTTTGTTCCGAAGCATCCAGATATACCACCACATCACGGAAAAAACACCTTCGAGCATTAAACGAAGCTTACTCGACATCTTAATATTAGACAGCCATTAAAGCCATTGATTGTAATCTTCCAACTCGACACCTGGGATATTCCACCATCGCATGATCTGACTCGTAATTTGATTCGTAAGGCTGCAAGAAAAAAACACATGATTCGTCGTCTCAATTCCCTGGTCACAAAGGACACATGAGAGAGAGTCAATATTGATGCCCCTTCTAGATAAGTTAAATCTAGTCACCAACGCATCTATTTTAATCTTCTAGGCCATCACATTTATTTTAATAGGCAGAAATTTGCACCATCTAGTTTTAGAACCTGTACCACAAAGCGTCTTATCGTCAATATGTTTCCTTGCTAATGAAACAGTTTTCTCACCATCCCCGGTCATCATCCACCTCCATCTGTCTTCCATAGGCACTAAACTGATCTCTTTAAGAATATCCATAAGGCTACAAAATTGTTCCTGCTCTGCACCTCCACGAAGATTTATGCGAAATGAAGAAGCTAAGTCTGCGTGAGAAAGCTTTTCCCTTACCGAGATGTTTTTTTATTTTCCAGCGCATATAAACGAGGGGAACGAAGTTTGAAGCAGAGATTGCCCTTCCAAGGATCGTCCCAAAATTTAACACTCTCACCATTGCCAATTTTGAGGCACATGAAGTCACGAAGCAATATCCTTTTCTGCTCCAAAGAGATACATTCATTAACAATATTTGGCCAACAAGAATTGCCCTTTAATTTGTGAGTCCCCTGAATACCGCCATTTTCTCCATAGATAGACTTAATAACCCTTACCCATAACGACTTTGGTTGAGTAACAAATCTCCACAGCCATTTGAACATAAGACTTCGATTCAACGCGTATAGACTCGAGACGCCAAATCCTCCAACATCCTTCGACGATAGGACTTTTTTCCAGCTAACCCAAGAGAGATTGTTACTTCCTGTTTCATGCCCATTAAAAAACCTGTTGCGGATAGATTCCAATGAGCGTAGGATGCCCAAAGGAACCTTAAAAATGGACATTTGGAAAATGGTCATAGATCCTAACACAGATTTAAGAAGCATTAATCTTCCACCAATAGATAGAACTTTCATGTTCCAATTTGAAAGACGCGTTTTCACTTTATCCATAACCTCATTCCAGTCATTAATACGGGACATGTTACTACCAACTTTAGACCCTAAATAAGTGAAAGGAGTCTTTGAAGTGAGACATCCAAATCGGTTAGCCGCGTCATTAACCTTATCCTTGCTCACATGAACACCTAAAATTTTTCTTTTGTTCATATTGATTTTAAGACCCGAAGCTCTATAGAAACATTCCAAAACATGAACAAGCATAGTGATGTTTCTCTCGTACCATTCTCCAACAAAAACAGCATCATCCGCATAAAATAAGTGAGAAAGCGTTAAAGAGTTATTGATATTGATGCCTTTGAACAAACTCGCTTCTACCACATGTTGGAAAGATAAATGGAGCGTCTCCATCACTAAAATAAAAAAGAAAGGCGATAGTGGATCACCTTGTTTAAGACCTTTGAAGAGCTGAAATTCCTCCGTAGGACTTCACTAATAATAATTGATCCTTTCGAAGAATGAAGACAATTATGAACCCATTTGCGCCATTTATCACCAAAACCAAATTTCCCGAGAATCTCATCTAGGAAATCCTACCTCACATAATCAAATTCTTTCTCAAAATCCACCTTAAAGAGCAAAGATTTATATTTCTTCGTTTTGCACTAGTTCAGAACTTCATTAAGAATAATAGGCCCATCCAAAATCTGCCTATTCTCCACGAAAGCCGATTGAACGTTGTTGTCTCATATATTATAATGATATAACACGAATTTAAGAAAGAAAATAGATGAAGAAGATGAATTTTAGAGAGAGAAAGTAGTGAGAGAAAGTAGAGAGAAGAGATGATTAACTTGGTGAATATTAGATTAGAAGTAAGAATAAAATGAACAACCAACCCTCCTAACATGCTAGGAGGGTAGTATATATAGTCCACCCACATGCGGGCTTTAATGGGCTATATATTGGGCCGGGCTTGTCTTTTGGACTTTAATTAGTTTAAATCCAAGCCCGTAAACCACGACTAATTAACTACCTATTACAACGTTCTAACTAATGTTACAATAATAACCTATGATCGAGCATTCTTGTTTGACTCAATATTTTGAGACTAACAATCTCCCCCAATGTGAGGTCATAACCTTTTGATATTTGGAGATCAATGGAGATTATGAATCTCGTCATAAATGAGTCTTGAACGTGTAACAGTAGTTTTGTTCCTTCATGCTGTGATCTTTGAGCCTTTGTCATTGTCTTTCAACTTAGTCTTTTATCTTGAGATCTTCAAATCATTCTTGACTTGTCTTTGCCATCTCGCGATCTTGTGTCTTCATCCACATGCTCACACTATTAATTGTTATATAATTCTTTGGGCATGAATATATGGTTTTGAATCTTTGACTTTGCTGAGTACACCGTGATGCCACCTTCTCGAGACAAAACATAGAAACAGACTGAATGGCTTTGACATTCGTCCTAAATCAGTAGCGTTTTACCTCCGGTCGGTGAAGACCGTTATACGATGTTAAATACCGTACCTGTGATTAGGTAGATTCAATTAAGAATCTCCTTGACATGGTTTCGCGGCTGTACTAGCCGTTCTCTTTACTTGACTGTCTCAAAGCAAGACTGCGAACGTAAAGAGTGAATCAATTGGATAAATATCCGCTTGATTAAAGTCGTCAATTCAAATTCCGGGAACAAGTTTGATTCATTAAGAATCTTACCATTGTTTCTTTCCAGTTGTCACAAGTTTGATTCATAAGAATCTCAGAAGTCACCTACCGTAGCGCTGTTTGATGTTGACGCTAGAAGGATTTCCATTCGTCACTGTAAATATTAATGAATATCACTCTGAATGTTCTAGCAAGACCATAAAGATATTGCGTAGAAGCCTGAAACGAGTTTGAATCAATTCAGATTCAAACCACTGTTGCTTTTCAGTTTTTCATATGTTCAATTCATAAAGAATCTTACACATGACCTACCGCAGTGCTGTTTGTTGTTAAAACTAGAAGGATTTCCTCATCATTGTGAATACTAAGTAGTATCACTCTGAGTGTTCTAGCAATATCACAAGGATATAGCGTAGGAATCTCTTGATCTTCATCCGTGTGTCCTAACGAGATTTGATTGATCTCTTGGCTCTAGACTCGATTTATGCACGTTTGGTAATCGGAGGCTGGAGCAGATGCCACCTATTCAATATCAACTATCTCGGAGTGATAAAGTCAATAGAAGTCGTGTTGATCTCCGTGACAATAAAACAAACTTCTTTTGAGAGAAGCCTGAGTAGCTAGGAAAGGGTTGTGCACTTCATCACTGGGTCCATGATGAGATTGTCTTCATGATGTGTTGACCCGGTTTCTGCCTAAGTTGTATGGAGGGCTTCTTTCTTTACAACCTTTATCCTTACATTTCTTTTTCATTCTTCAACCACTTCAATGCTTACCAAGACATCATTACTAGCACCTTGTTATGATTGTTCCAGTGTTAGCATCGGTACTTAGTCTACATTCTGCTACGTTCACATTCTACTCCATCTTTCCTAAGGACTTCTAATAGTCTATTGGATTGTCCCTGGGAAGATCCCTCCGGTTATGGTTGGATCATAGGACTTAAGCCTAACCACCCTTTTGACACCAATAACGTCGTGAATTAAAGATGTTGTTGGTATTTGATCGTAACCATGAGTGCATGAGTCTTTAGATCACATTTTAATCACATTTTCTCCCCCTATCTCTAATATATAAAATCTTTTGATATTAGAGATACCAAATTTGATTAAAATATATTTTGAAAAATAGTCTTGAAAATCTTCGGGAGAACAATGTGTCAAACTTAGCATGAAATTTTGAAAGATCCCCCTCAAAAATTGATCCAATGGAATTGTCATTACGAGGATATGAGCCACATAAAACTTTTGAGGATATGAGTTGTTGAACACACAATTTTTGAAAGATTTTGAATATCATTAAGAAATCCTTGAAAAAATTGTGTTCAACGCTTTTTGAAAAAGCAATTCTTTTTCAAAAGCATAAACTTGACTTCATAGACTTTGAATGTCTTGACGAATCCACTCAAGTGTAAGAAGATTTAACTTCTTTTGCTAAGGGTAAGAGCACGAAATCGTACACTCCCCCGTGAATATAGTTCCGGGTTGCAATCCGAAAGTGATTACAAGCCATTGTGTTGAGCTCAAAACGTTGAATGTTTTGTGACAAGCTCAACCCAAGATAGATTGCTCTACCCGTTGTTTGGAAAAATTGTCCAAAATAGACAATTTCCTTTATTAAAAGAAGAAATGACATGTTTTTGAAAAATATTTACAACTTTCATTCGAGCTTTATGTACACAACCGTGTCGTTATTGAGCGACATTTCTAGGTACGTCCATATTATCGATACTGAAAGACATGTCGAGAAGAATATTTTTGGATTATCAAAGATTTTTTAATTTTGTATTTTGCTTTTTCATTAATAGTTGCAAGTAGATGTTTGATAGATGAATCAAGCAGGCTTCTTTGCCAGAACCTCCAGTTCTGCTGGAGTCAAACATCTCATACCAACTTGCCTAACTAGATACGCAAACCACTCTTTCGAAAGAGCTTTTGTAAACAAGTCAGCTAATTGGTAATCTGTTCCAACAAAGTATAATTCAACAATACCCTTTTCAACTTGTTCCTTAATGAAGTGATATTTGACATCAATGTGCTTCGTATGAGAATGATGTATCGGATTGCAGGAGATGGCTATGGCAGACTTTGAGTCACAAGACATAGGTACTTTATCAAAGTGGAAGCCATAATCCGTGAGTTATGTTCTCATCCAAAGAACTTGAGCACAACACGCAGATAAAAACACATACTCCGCTTCGGCTGATGACAATGATGTGCAATCCTGCTTCTTGGAACACCATCCCACAAGCTTATCTTGACCTAGAAATTGTGCACCACCAGAAGTACTTTTACGTGTATCAAGACACCCTGCATGATCAGAATCTGAATAGGCCATTAGAAAGAAACCGGTTTCCCTCGGATACCAGATTCCCATGTGAATGGTAATATTAAGGTACCGAAAGATCCGTTTAACCTCCTTAGGTGCTTTTCAGTGGGTCGTGCTTGATATCTTGCACAATAGCATGTAGCATGATGAATATCAGGTCTGCTTGTTGTCAATTACATGAGGGACCCGATCATGGAACGATATCTCGTTTGATCTATGGGTAATCCCTCCAAGTCAGCATCTAGGGATGTGGTTGATAATGGTGTCCCAACGGGGTCACATGATGTCATACCATGCTTTATGATTATCTCTTGAAAATACTTAGCTTGGTTAATGAAGATACCACTTGGGGATTGGTGAACTTGAATTCCTAGAAAGAATTTTAGTTCGCCCATCGTAGACATTTCAAATCTGCTATGCACTACTTTTTCAAACCATTTTGAAAGTTTTGGGTTTGTAGACCCGAAAATAATGTCATCAACATAAATCTGCACAAGCAAAATGTCATCCCAATATTTATAAGTGAACAAAGTTAAATCAATGGAACCTTTTGAGAAACCTTTGGAGACCAGAAATTTCAAGAGCTCATCGTACCACGCCCTTAGAGCTTGCTTGAGTCCATATAGTGCTTTGTGGTGACGATACACCTTGTCAGGATAATAAGGATTGACGAATCCTTCTGGCTGCGTGACATAGACTTCTTCCTTTAAAGGACCGTTAAGAAACGTTGTCTTTACGTCCATTTGGTAGACAATGAATCCCTTATGTGCAGCATAAGCAAGAAAAATCCTGACCGCTTCCATTCGAGCTACTGGTGCAAATGATTCTTCAAAATCAATACCCTCTTTCTGTCCATACCCTTTAGCCACTAGCCTAGATTTATTCTTGATGATCGTGTTCTCTTCATCCATCTTGTTTTTCCAGACCCATCGAAGATTTAATGGAATTACATCGTATGGTCTGTCAACAAGTTCCCAGACTTTAAGTCTTTCAAATTGTTGAAGTTCATCCGTCATCGATTCAATCCAAGCATGATCAGCCATGGCTTCTTTGATGTTTTTCGGTTCAGCTGAACTCATGGCGAGTGTAAACATACAAACATCGCCATCGGTGTTAAGCTGTCGTCTTGTGCGAACGGGCTGTGAAGGGTTTCCAATTACATGAACCAAAGGATGATCTCGGGTCCAATGATGTGTTGAAGGATGTTGTTGATAGAATGTATGCATATTTGACGAATTAACATGGCGAGTAGAAGACTCTCTAGTTTCGTGTACCGGTGTACCGAATGGGTTGATAAATTCGTCTTCGTCAGATAATGCATCGTATGCTTTATTTGTGTTCTCTGGAGAAATGACTGTAGTTGTGGATGTTGTAGGATCGATTGTTGAAGTGATATTCTGAGGAGGTAAATCTGCAGCATCCGGTGTTGAAGTAGATGAAGTTGTATCCTTTTGTTGACGATAATCGGTATCATCATTCCTATCATGAGTGACAGCGGAAGACTTCGATATAACTTGTTTCTCCCCGTGAAATATTCATCATACATTGGTCCATATAACATTTCCAACTCTTCAATTGTCGTGTCGACTGTCATATCAGCTCTAGGAACATTTTCTGGAACCAACGTTGAACTTGACGGTTTATTGTTGTGGTCTTGAGTTCCGAGTTCCGTACGGTTGTGAACAGAAGTCGTCTGTCATTGTGGATCGGGACTTAAACTGTTTTGTTCAAGTGCCATTTCTTGTAATTCATCAAATCGAATGTGAATGGTCTCGACAATCAATTTTGTTCTCTTGTTGTATACTCTATATCCATTAGATTGAGTTGCATATCCCACAAGAATACATGCATCACCTTTCTCTTTCATCTTATCCAAATTTTCACCATCTTGAATAATGTAACAAGTACATCCAAAAACATGAAGGTGTTTGAGTGAAGGTTTTCGATCATGAATTATGTGATATGGTGTCTTTTCGTGTCTTGGGATAATTAAGGAACGGTTTTGTGTGTAGCATGCGGTTGACACGGCTTCGGCCCAAAAGTATAGTGGAAGTTTTGAAGCGGATAATAATGTTCGAACAGCCTCAACTAAAGTACGGTTTCGTCTTTCAACAACGCCATTTTGTCCGGGTGTTCGAGCAATAGATGTTTCATGTTCAATTCCTTCGGCTTCAAAATAGTTTCTCAGTTTTGAATTCAAAAATTCTTTACCTCTGTTAGTACGAACCACTTTGACTTGAGCATGAAGACCACGTTGTATCAGTTTAAGAAAGCTGATGATAACTTCGGGTGTTTCATCCTTGGACCTCAAGAAGTGAGTCTATGTGTACATTGACTAATCAATGACAATTACCAGAATATATTTCTTTTCATTGATACTATGAACACGCATGGGACCACACAGATCCATATGAAGAAGATCTAACCGTCCTTTAGAACTTGGTGTAGTCTTTGCTTTGAAGCTACTTCGTTTAGCTTTACAAAGCTCACAAGAAGAACAAAGATGATCTTTGATGAATTTAAAACTTGGAAGGCCTCTCAAAATATCTTTCTTGGAAAGCAAGTTAATGGTATCAAAATTAAGATGAGATAAACGTTGATGCCATAACCATGCCTGAGTCGTTGAAGCTTTAGCCATGAAGCAAATTGGAGTTGATGAAGTTGTGTCTTGAAGTGAAATTGTGTAAAGATCAGTACCCCGTGTACCGGTAAGTAAGTCATTCCCATCATAATCACAAACAAAACATGTCTTCTTTCTGAAAGCAACCTCCAAATCGCATCACAGAATTGACCAACCGAGAAAATATTGTGATTGAGACCTTCGACGTAGTATACCCTTTTGATTGTAATATTCCCTGAACCAAATCTCCATATCCTAGGATCGGTGCAAATTGATCATTTCCGAATCGGACCGTACCCAGGAACTTCTCCACGAAGTTAATTAGAAGCTTGAGATTCCCCGTCATGTGCTTCGTGCATCCGGAGTCCAGTATGAAGAGAATTATTTGTATCACCTGTAGAAGATTTAGAACACGATGGAGCATTTGCTAAATTGGATACCACAGTAGTTGTGATTATAAAATCATTAGTCTCCTTAGCAACATTTAAAGGCATACTAACACTCGTTTTCACATTTTTCTCTCCTAGCTTTAGGCATCCATTTATATCCTGGAGGACATTGATTAGCAAACCACCATTTCCAAGTCTTACTAGCATACTCATATAATTCCTTAATTTTGCTTCTAGGGTTTTTAGTGGTGGAGTTTGATGCATTACTTTTCTTAGTGGGGGTTGCACCAGAATGGTTCACTTTGTGTTTGGGTTTACTAGCTCTAATAGGCATTGAAACTTGCTTCTTAGTTCTAGTATCTACGCCTTTGACTTTATTCATAGCACACATAGAATGATTAGCATTAGCACACATTCTACATTTGACACAAACAAATTTCACATTCATAGCATTCAAATCATTCACAGCATTCAAATCGTCATTACATGCGATAACAGACTTTTTATTCTTAAAAACATTAAAATTCCTAGGGTGTTCTTCTACTTCCTTCATCTTCCCTTGATTCTTGTGTTTCCAGACCTTATCATTCACTTGAGTGCGCTTAATCTGAGGCCGGCAAACACTAGTAGTGGAAACTATTCCTGTAGTAGAAGACACACAAATATTAGTGTTTCTAGAAGTCTGAGGAGATTGAGTAACTTTGTTTGTGGGCTTAGTGGGCATTCTATACATCCCTAGTTTAATCACATTATTGTGCTTAACGCTTGGTGCTATAGTATTCCATATGGGTTGATTATGTGGTAACCTTTCCTTTCCATCCATCTTGGGGGCAAACACAGGTTTTGCAAACGAGGAATTTGATAAAGCAGATGGTTTTCCCAAGATAGAGGATCTATTCACTTTAGAGACATTGGGTTGTCTAACAACAGGTTGCTTAATGCTAGGTTCCACGACTTTCCCACCCATTTTAGCAACGAGTTTCTACAACTCTGCTATCGCTCTGTCCTTGTCTTGTAACTGAGCTTTCAACCATTTAATTTCCAAATTCTGTTCATTCATTTCTCGAAATGTTTGGGAAAGTTTTTCTTGCAATTTATTATCATGTGGAAAACTACCAACGTCTTTTTGCAAAGCAAGTTCAAGAGAATGACAATGTTTTTTAAGGAAATCACTTTTGTGTTGAAGTAATTCAAAACCTTTTTATCAACATTTTCTTTACGTTTCGAAAGCTCAATTTCAAGACGTTCACATTCTTTGATCTTATCAAGATATTTGCATGCAACATCAGAATATTCCTCAATATCAGCACAAGATGTAAAATAAGCACACATAACATCTTTAGAAACGCATTCTTGCCAGAGTAAATCATATTCATCTGAAAAATCAGACTTTTCCATTTGAAGATCGTCAATGTGTTTCTCAAGAGATTCAACATATTTTAAATCATCATACATTTCAGTCTGAATGAACTCCTCAAGTTGAAGAACAGTTTCTTTAATCAACGCCGTGTTAGGAATTAAAAGTTCTTTTACAAGCAAGGTAATATCTTGAGGAATCGGGTGTTGCCACTCAGTATTTTCACGTTTTGCCCAATCTCTTTCAACAATAGATTTAACATTATCTATGTGATGTTTAAGAATACCTAATGTTTTCCTACTCTTGCTTTTGGATTCATCTAGAGGAAGGTAGTTTATATATTTGTAAACATTATATTTCTTAGTGGCAAAAGCTTTCTTCCATTGAATTCTCTTTTGTTTGCATTCTAAGAACACTTCCTCACGGGTTTTCTGAGTTTGTTTATTGAAAAGACCATAAGAGCATTCATGTAAGAATAATTATATGGTTTCACAAACTCCTTATTGACAAGAGGTCGACTATCATCATCCCAAAGGGCAGTCTCTTCACTATCGAGACTAACAGGCATACAATCAAGATCAGTCCTTTCAGTCTCATCAAGATAAAGGCACGGGTTCGCAGCTTGTGCTTTGGCAAGGTACTCAGGACTTGCAAAGCTAGCTTGAGACTTAAACATCGACGGAGGTGCTAGCATTCTTACAGATTGAATAGAATCATGCGTTTTATAAACAACTTTCTTCAAAGATTCTACTTGTTCTTCTAGTTTCGTTACTTTTTCGGTTTCTTTATCATATCTACTTTGAAGTCTTGTTTTAACGCATCTACCTCTTGTTTCTTATCCTCGAGAATTTTAGCAGAATCGGTAGTGGTCATAGAGAGCTTTTGTTCAAGTTTATTAACTTTGGTATTGGCAAGGTACGTTTTTTGACGTTCATCCATTAAGAAAATATTATATTGACGCTTCTCTTTGGCTAATAACTCAAGAGTTGTATTATATTTGTTTTCAAAATTGTCCTTTTGACTTTTTAACGCACTACCCTTGTACCCCTCAAGCTCTCTGGTTTTCTGAAGGAGCTCATCTCTATAGCTTTCAGTCATCTCAGTAGATTTGATAAGAGCAGCTTTGCATTCTTCAAAATTTTGAGTGAGCGTAGCGTTTGCCTTCTTTAATTGCTTTTGACTCTTTTTATTTTCAGTGACATCTTTTTGTAAAGTGGCAATTAAATTAGCAAGCGCAATACGTTCCTCTTCATAATACTCATTTGCATGTTGATCATCCTCAGACTCATTATTGCACATGTCTGATGAATCGGGTGTGGAATTGCTATCAACCGTTTCCATCATACACGTGTCATTAATGGCATTGGGTAGATCACTATGCTCATGAATATCACCAAACACATTATATTCATCAGTAGTGTGTACCTTATCGATTGGCTCAGTGTCAAAGATAGGACCGTTGTCATCTTCAGTGACTTTGAGAACTTGTTCAACCATTGCCATGTACGAGTAATGTGCATCAAGTTCTTGATCGGAATCTTCATCATCAGTTTCATCAAACATTTCTCCTTCCTCAGCTGACAATTTAACCCCTACTTCCATCTTCTTGCATAGCAGCATCTTTTCCTTGTGATAGCTGGAGTCTCTAACCCTTTTCGACTTCCTGCATTCCTTTGCCATATGCCCATAACCTTGGCAATTGAAACATTGAATCCCACTCTACTGTACCACTTGAATTCTAACAGTTTCCCTATTCCCAGTAGCAGCAGAAATCCTCTGAGTATCATACTTGGCAGTTTGTCGATCATAACTTGCAGAACCCTCAACATGCGTTGGATTATGTCGATCATACCTTGCAGAACCCTCAACATGCGTTGGATTATGTCGATCATACCTAGAAGGACTTTCACCGCGTCGACGTGTGTCATACCTTGGAGGACTCTCAACATATTGATTCTTTTTGTTAGATGATGTTCGAATATTGTTGTTTGTGGGTTTGTAGATTTTCTTGTAAGTCTTCATTATTAAAGCAATTTGTTGTTTCATCTCATGATTCTTTTGAGCTTGGTCTTCATCACTATCTTCTTCAGATGATGACTCAGATGGTGGTGATGGTGCTCTTGGCACTTTTCCTCGTGATCTTGTGGATGATGAAGACTTAGATGATGTGGAATATCGTGGTGAGGATGATGTAGTGGAGTATGGCTTAGGAGCACGAGAGTGATGGTCTTGAACATGTTGAGTGGTAGTCACTAAAGCAAGTGGATTAGCCGTCTTTGCAACACGTTCAGCTCGAATCTCATTTGCTTCATTCTGAAATTGCTTCAAGATATCAAAGAGTCGATGATATGAGACCTCGTCTAACTTTTCTTTTTGTTTCACTAAAGTGACGAATCGTGTCCACTCGGGTTGAAGTTGTTGAAGAAATTGAACATTGACTTGCATGGTGGAGACTTGCAGGTTATTTCTTGTCATGTCATTCATCATTTTATAAAACCTGGAGTAGTATGAATCAATTGATTCTCCATCCCTGGAAGTAAACTTGCCAAAATTCCAAAACAAGTTTGTTTTGACATCTTGTTTGTTGAGTGATTCTCCTTGTTGCAAGCGTTCAATAGCAGTCCACATTTCATGTGCTGTCGGGCATGCATCAATCGTGGAGTAAATATCATCTCCAATCCTAGTTAAAACCATATAGATGGCTTCCTTCTCCGCATCATGCCAAGCACAATTTTCAGGTGTAAGATCAGCTCTTGTTTCACCACGTTCACTTGCGGGTATTGGATCAGTAGTATCTGTGGCTGGTCTTGGAGGAATTGAGATCTTCTTGAATATATATGGTCCATGAGTAATACATTTCCTCAAGGCATCACCATTAGGTCTTGTATCAAGGTATCGTATGAAACGTGATTGCCATTGAGCATACCGACCAGACACAAGCATTGGTGGTCTCTCTTTGTTACCCGCCACCATTATGTTGTTGTTCATCACACGATATTCGGCAGTAGAATCCATCTCAATATTCTCTGAAATGATGAAGTGAATATGGATCTTAAGTAGATTTGTTGTGATTGTTGTTGTGGTTTAAATTCCGAAAATTGCAATTTTTCTCCAGTCTGACAATAAATTCTCCAATCCGACAAAACGGTAGACCAAAAAATTTTGTAATCGCCAAATTTTGAAATCGAGCTAGAAATGTCCTAAAACTAGTATGGGAAAATATTTGAATTTACTTGACGGAACAATTTTAACTAGTTTTTTTTTTAATCTTCGTGTAAACGATATTTCAAAACTAGTCTAGATGGTGGCTAAGTCTAAAATATACTCGAACAAAATTTAGCAAACCACAGCATTGGAATGTCCATCGGAATGTGGTATCGGAATGTTGTCGGAATCACTTATCGGAATACACAATCGTAAAGAACCTTGTCGGAATGGTGTCGGAATGAGATCGGAAAGACCCTTGTCGGAATACCAAAATCAAACCTGTCGGAATATTGTCCGTCGGAATGCAATTGGAAAGACCGTTGTCGGAATGGTGTCGGAATGAGATCGGAAAGACCCTTGTCGGAATACCAAAATCAAAACAGTCGGAATATGTTAAGTCCAGTCGGAATGTGATCGGAAAAAACCCTAGTCGGAATGTGATCGGAAAACCCCTTGTCAGAATACGATCGGAAAGTGATGTCGGAATACTGGTCAGAACGTTTAAACCCTTTTCCGATGCAACTGATCGGAATCACTAAACCCTTTTCTGATGACACTGATCGGAATAATAGTACTGTTTCGAGATTTTGAGGTAAAAAAGAGATGTTTTCGACAAGAAATCCGTGATTTGAACCAACCAAATGCGACCAAATCCCTACCACAACTATGTAGAAGATTTATTTCAAGATTTAGAGTATGGAAAACACAAAAAAAAATCTTGAATTCGAGATGATTATAGGAGAAAATCACACGAACCAAGTAATATCAACAATGAATCACAAAACTACCCCATGGCGATTGATACCAATTGTTGTCCCATATATTATGATGATATAACACGAATTTAAGAAAGCAAATAGATGAAGAAGATGAATTTTAGAGAGAGAAAGTAGTGAGAGAAAGTAGAGAGAAGAGATGATTAACTTGGTGAATATTAGATTAGAAATAAGAATAAAATGAACAACCAACCCTCCTAACATGCTAGGAGGGTAGTATATATAGTCCATCCACATGCGGGCTTTAATGGGCTATATATTGGGCCGGGCTTGTCTTTTGAACTTTAATTAGTTTAAATCCAAGCCCGTAAACCACGACTAATTAACTACCTATTACAACGTTCTAACTAATGTTACGATAATAACCTATGACCGAGCATTCTTGTTGACTCAATATTTTGAGGCTAACAAACGTCACTAATAATATCATCAAGAACCCCTACTAAACGATTAGCTAGAATTTTAGCTATAATTTTATAAATGCTCCCAATAAGACTTATAAGACGAAAATCCTTGACCATGTTGGCATTGGGAATTTTAGGAATTAATGCAATAATGACCGAATTATACCCCTTTGGAATATCCTCGTTATTGAAAAAATGCTTCACCGCATCATAAACATCATTCTCGATCAAATACCGAAATCTACGATAGAAGCTGAACGTAAAGCCGTCCGGGCCCGGAGCTTTGTCAGTGCCACAATCCCAAACGGCTTTTTAATTTCATTATTAGATACCGCTTCTTCCAAAACAACTTGATTTTCCAAGGAAATCCGTCTAGGAAATTCCATGGAAATAGTAGCACGTTCTTTATTGGGAATAAAAAACCTGTTGCTAAAGTGTTTAACAAATTCCCTCTTGATCATATTTGGTTCCTCAACCCACATATCGTCAATCATTAAACCGCGCACATTTGATTGATTACGTTTCTTGTCAATAAGACCATGGAAAAAACTTGAATTCTCATCGCCTTCAATTGCCCACTTAATTTTGGCTTTTTGAGCCAATTCATCAGATATGATTTTATCAAGATGAGCAAGTTTAGCAACAATGGTAGACCGGGTATTGACTAAATCTGCATTCCCATTTCCTTGATCAATCTGTTTGTCCAAATCCTCTATCTCCTTTTTGGTTGTATCTCTATATAAGTTCCTCCGTTCTTTATCAACCGCGTTCCAATATTTTATCTTCTTCTTTAAGAAACGAAGTTTCCCAGCCAAAAAAAGCAAAGCATTATTATTTGGACAGCGATATTCATTCCAAGCATCTTCAACAACTCGTGTAAAACCATCCAGATCACACCAGTAATTAAAGAATCGAAAAGGAGTGGGGCCGAAATCAAATGAAGACTCACGAAGGAGGATTGGTTTATGATCAGATAAATGCCTTTCTAACGTAATAGCTGACATATTTGGACATGAGTTAATCAAAGAATCAGACACTAAAAATCTGTCCAGTTTGCTCATTTTGGACGCCGATTTATGACACCATGTAAAGACACATCCCCCTAACGGAATCTCTTCTAATCCTGCATTAGAAATAAATGAGTTGAAGTTTGCCGCAAAGTTTGCATTAAAAGAATACCCTCATCATGTTTAATCATTAATCCTAATTATTCTAATCATGTCTATATCATTGAGATAACATTAAATTACAGATTTTCTAATAAACACTAACCCAGATCCATCATATAATGATTAAGAAAGAATTAAAAACAATTTAATTAAAAAGAGTTTGAAGATTTTACCTTAGATTTTTGGAAAACAAGATTTTTGATGAAGAACCCTATTTTTCTCCATGATTTCGAATCACTCATGATATCCAGGGATTTTATGAAGTTTTTTTATTAATAAAAAGTTTTTTTAGATTTTCCTAACAAGTCTTTGGCCCAATACAAAAGCCCGGTTCCCCTTTTTTCTTTTTTTTCCTTTTCTCTTTTTTTTCACATAACCGACCTATACCCCTTTAATTTCGTTTTTTTTCCTTTTTATTATTAATAATTGTATTAATAATATTACCTTAATTTTCCTTAATTTATTTCAACTCTTAAAGCCTCCAAAACCTCAAAACCGTAAAACTAATCGATTTACGCGTATACCGTAAAAGACGTAAAAATAGACAGATTTATAAAAACTCTTAGAATATAAAATAAACTATATAACTAAGTCCTAAATGACTTAAAACCATCCCGTAAATTATTCCCGTGACTAAATACCTCTTCCGAGACCCCTAAATGCAAAACCCTAAATCGTAAAAAATACGATTTTCTATAATACATATACGTATATGTAAAACCACTAAATCACACCATCTCATTTCATAGTCACTACCATGTGAGCTCATGAACATAAAAACATCACACATCATTTCACTCACAAGGTACCGCGTACCCGAAACGATATCCAAACCACAATCTATACACACCAATTAGCACATAAACACGTAGCCATGAGTTTTGGAGTCACATGTTTAGTACAAGACATTAAGACAAACCTCAAAACCGTGGTTGTCACACTACTCATTATAGCCATGAGTTTTAGAGTCACATGTTTAGTACAAGACATGGAATACAAGTTTAGGTTATTCTATTTCATCATCAAGTAAGTCATAATTAGATTTCTTCATATGTGATCATTACATAAAGCCTACAGAATTTGAAAATTCAAGATACTTGACAAAAGTTTTATTTGATTCTATTCAACCATTGGAAGTTGCTCTTTTCAAAGATACTACTACTTGGGTACGTATACTGTTAGTCATTTAAAGATGGCACTACATGTTAATTTCTGGTGCTGCTTTCATCATGGATGGTACTACATAGTATTCGTTTCTGCAAGTGGTTAGTTATTCGTTTGCGTTCATGGTTGATACTTCTACTTTTGTTCAAAAGAAATGGTGAACGCATGGTACAAGGGGAAGCTTATTGTTCTAAGCGTTACATCATTTACATGGTACTTGTATGCTTATAGTTGTCTACGTTTTACTACTTCCTTGTTGATGTGACAAAAAGGGGAAGAAGTAATAAATTAAGGGGAAGCTGACAACTTGAAGAACTAATGTCATGAAAGAAAGCAGTTTGTTTTGTCATATCAACTTGGGGAAGATTATTGGGTCAAATATTGAGTTGATGTGACAAAATAAACAAAATAAGAAGACAAGGACTAAAATGTACAAGAAGCAATTCTACAAGCTGGTGGAGTCTTTTTATTATTATATTAGCTTTCTTTGTAAACTATGTCTCTAATATATATAGAGACATAGATGTAGGTTTTACATATCCAATATTCTTACAATGTAAACTTAAAGTTCGTTCGTGTGTCTAGGCGTGGTGTTCATTATACACGCTTAGGATTGCTTGTAAAATTGTCTTAATGCAAGTAATCATTGGGAGAAATTTATCTTGTTCATTACATCTTGTTCTTATATCTTGTTGTAATTCCGCTATGTTTGATTACATAAAACCTTGATATAATCCTAGATAAATGGTTTTTACCATTGAGTCTAACTATCCATAGACTTCACAAAATCTACGGTTTTTCGTGGGTTTTTGTTTTTGTGATTTTTGGACCAATCAAGCTTAAAGAGGACTTTGTCATCCAATAATTGGTAAGCTTGGTTAGGGGTTTTGTAAAGGAAAATTCCGCCCGCTGCGGCGTTTAATGCATCTTGGGTAGCATCGTCAAGACCATGATATAAAATCTTGATTATTCCTTCTTTTTTAAGTCCCTGACCATTGCAGTTTCTGAGTATTTCTTTCATTCTTAACCATGCGTCAGTGAGAGTTTCTCGATCTTGTTGAGAAAGGCTTCGGATTTCTGCGAGGAGTTTTTCAAATAGGGTAAGAGGAAAGAATCGGCTAATGAAACCAGTTCTAAGACCTTCCCATGTTCGAATGGTTCCTTCGTTAAGTTCGTCGAGCCATGACTTGGCTTCTCCAGTCAGGGATGATGGAAACATCGTGAGTTGAACGGTTTCGGCTTGTCCTTCTCCATAGTTGAACATTTTACTAATTCCGCTAAATTCGTGGATGTGTTTGTGAGGATCGGTTTTGATTCGACCATCAAATTGGTTATTTTTAACAAGGGTTAAGTGGTTCTCTTTGATCGCAAAATCGTTTGCAATTTCAGGTAAACTAATTGCGGAGCCAAGAGTTGGTGCTACAACTCTATCGGCTGACCACATTGGTTCATCATCGGTGTCCAACATTGGATCGTAACGGTTGATGAGTTTGGTGAGAAATAGGATTTGTGAAAGGTTGTCAAAAGGTTGGTTGATTATGCGAGGTTGAGGTTGCTCGTGTCCCCTAGCTAAAGGTAAACAGCGATGAAGTCTACGCAGCCTTCGGTTAAGGGTACGTTTAGGTTCAGGTAAGGGTGATATTGGTGTTGTTCCGGATGAACGGGTGTGCATCCAACAAGGTATTTGCTGTTTTTAGTGGAAATGTGCGGCACACTTTTGGGTTTGTGCGGCGCACTTTAGTTCGCTACAGGAAGTGCGGCGCACTTTTTGGTTTGTGTGGCGTACTTTCTGTACTGCAGAAATATTTTTGGTTTAAAAAGAGTATCAATGGTTCAATTTCTTCAAGGATTATACGAATTTGGTTACAAAACGGGATTATAAATCCCCGGCAGCGGCGCCAAAATCTTGATGTTCGTTTGCAAGTCTTAAATTTATATTACAAGGTTTAGACAAAACAAGGGACTAGAAGACAAACACGGGCAAGTATACCCTTTCGTTCGTAATAAAGCTTTGCAGTGGTAAGCCAGGATCGTTCGCTGAGACTTAGTTTCGTTTTGGTAATCAAGATAATAATTGAAGAAATAAATAGTTGAAGTAATATCAATAGTAACAAATATGACTAATATGGGATAGTTCGTATAAGTTCGTAATGATAATAATAATGATCGAGATATGTTTATGTAGGTAAAGAGTGATAATCCTTTTTCGTCAAAACGACGTTTACACAATTTACTTGGGTTGATTCAAGACTTGTGTTTAATTAAGCGACTAAGCTCAAAACAAGTTGCCAACAAGTTCAATATTTTATCAAGTTTCTAAGCTGATCTCTCCAACCAAAGAGTCATGACCATAGACAAATTCTAGAAAACTTATTATAACAATTTGCATTTCTCAACGCCAAACTATCGTAACAAATCAACTTAGATAAAATATGGTTTGTAGAACTAGGTGGTAAAATGGTTCTACAACATTAGCTTGAAATCATATATAAAGGATCATATCATAGCATCATCACTAATTATAGTCACATACCCATTGTAACACCCCACTTGGATAAGTTGACCGTTACGTGTATTTATGGCGTGTCATCAAAGCATAAGGTAAATGACCTAAAACATTAACTGACCATAAAGGAAATACCGGAATCAAACATCGGTAATCCAAACATAAGCTCAAAACATGAAAAGTAAAATACTGAAGGAAAGGACTAAACAATGTCCAAATAAGCAGAGTAATGTAAGAAGTGCATAAAGTAAGAAGTCCGGATAGCTTCCATTCAATGCACATGCTCTCAGAATCCTAAGAGCGTCCTGGTGTACCTGCCGTTAGAACATGAAAGAACTACGGCTGAGCATAACGCTCAGTGAACGGATATAAAGCATGATAAGGATTTACTGAAATGAAGCAGATGATAAAATACTGAAGCTGTAAGACTGATAAGTAAGTTGCAGAGGAAATCTATGATGTTGTCCCTTGTATATGATGTTATATAATCACGAATTAAAGAAAGAAAGGTAGATATGAGAAGAATTATAGAGAGAGAAAGTAGTGAGAGAAAGTAGAGAGAAAATGGTTGGAACTAGGTGAATGTTAGATTGAGAAGTGAGAATACAAATGAACCAACACCCTTCCTAACATGCTAGGAAGGGTATATATAGTCCACCCACATGCGGGCTTCTTTATGGACTATATGGTTTGGGCCGGGCTTTCCTTTTGGGCTTTGGTTACTTATTAATGAACCTTAGCTTAAAGTTAAGCCCGTAATAACACGACTAATATACTACCTATTACAACGTTCTAAAATACGATACATAATAAACATATGACTGAGCATTCTTGTTTGGCTCAATATTTTGAGGCTAACAATCTCCCCCAATGAGAGGTCATAAACCTTAGTCATTTAGGAAATTGTGGAGATTACTAATCTCGCCATAAATGAGTCTTGAACGTGTAATCGTAGTCTTGTTCCTTCATGCTGTGATCTTTGAGCCTTTGTCGTTGTCTTTCGACTTTGTCTTTAAGCTTGAGATCTTCAAATCATCCTTGACTTGTCTTTGCCATCTTGTGATCTTGTGTCTTCATCCACATGCTCACACTATTAATTGTTGAATATGTATTTAGGCATGAGTATGTGGTTTCTGAATCATTGACTTTGCTGAGTACACCGTGACGCCACCTTCTCGAGACAAAACATAGACACGGACAGAATGGCTTTGACATTCGTCCTAAATCGGTAGCGTTTTACCTCCGGTCGGTGAAGACCGTTATACGATATTAAATATCGTACCTGTGATCAGGTAGATTCAATTAAGAATCTCCTTGACAGGGTTTCGCGACTGTACTAGCCGTTCTCTTTACTCGACCGTCTCAAAGCAAGACTGCGAACATAAAGAGTGAATCAATTGGATAAATATCCGCTTGAATAAAGTCGTCAATTCAAATTCCTGGAACAAGTTTGATTCATTAAGAATCTTACCATTGTTGCTTTCCAGTTGACACAAGCTTGATTCATAAGAATCTCGCAAGTTACCTACCGTAGCGCTGTTTGAGGTTGACGCTAGAAGGATTTCCATTCGTCACTGTGAATATTAATGAATATCACTCTGAATGTTCTGGCAAGACCATAAAGATATTGCGTAGAAACCTGAAACGAGTTTGAATCAATTCAGAATCAAACCACTGTTGCTTTTCAGTTTTGCACATGTTCAATTCATAAAGAATCTTGCATATGACCTACCGCAGTGCTGTTTGATGTTAACACTGGAAGGATTTCCACTCATCATTGTGAATACTAAGTAGTATCACTCTGAGTGTTCTAGCAATATCACAAGGATATAGCGTAGGACTCTCTTGATCTTCATCCGTGTGTCCTAACGAGATTTGATTGATCTCTTGGCTCTAGACTCGATTTGTGCACTTTTAGTGGTCGGAGGCTGGAGCAGATGCCACCTATTCAATATCAACTATCTCGGAATGAGAAAGTCAATAGAAGTCGTGTTGATCTCCGTGACAATAAAACAAACTTCTTTTGAGAGAAGCCTGAGTAGCTAGGAAAGGGTTGTGCTTCACATCACTGGGTCCATGATGAGTTTGTCTTCATGATGAGTTGACCCGGTTTCTGCCTAAGTTGTATGGAGGGCTTCTTTCTTTAGACCCTTTATCCTTACATTTCTTTTTCATTCTTCAACCCCTTCAATGCTTACCAAGACATCATTAATAGCACCTTGTTGTGATTGTTCCAGTGCTATCATCAGTACTTAGTCGGCATTCAGCTACGTTCACATTCTACTCCATCCTTCCTAAGGACTTCTAATAATCTATTAGATTGTCCCTGGGAAGATCCCTCCGGTTCTGGTTGGACCATAGGACTTAAACCTAACCACCCTTTTGACACCAATAACGTCGTGAATTAAAGATGTTGTGGGTATTTGATCGTAACCATGAAAACCACTTTAAATTCTAACAAAGTGTGTGAAAAACATTTAACACCTTGCTAGTTTTGTCGTTTCAGAAAAACTCCCCCTTCACATGTGCATCGATAATCGAAAGTGTTTCGCACATGTAGGTAAGAGTTAAAGTGCTTGAGTCTTATATTAGATCACATTTTAATCACATTTTCTCCCCCTATCTCTAATATATAAAATCTTTTGATATTAGAGATACCAAATTTGATTAAAATATATTTTGAAAAAAAATAGTCTTGAAATCTCTGGGAGAAAGATGTGTTAATCTTTTGCATGAAGTTAAAATACTCCCCCTCAAAAATTGATCCAATTGAATTGTCATTGTGAGGATATGATCCACATTTCGCTTTTTGAGGATGGGAGTTGTTGAACACACAATTTTTGAAAGGTTTTGAATAATCATTGAGAAATTCTTGAAAAAATTGTGTTCAATGCTTTTCGAAAAATCCTATTTCTTTTTGTCGAAGAGGTTTTTCTGAAGCATAAACTTGAGTTCATAGACTTTGAATGTCTTGACGAATCCACTCAAGTGTAAGAAGATTTCTCTTCTTTTGTTGAGGGTAAGGGTACTAAATCGTACACTCCGCCGTGAATATCGATCCGGGTTGCAACTGAAAGTGATTACAAGCCATTGTGTTGAGCTTAAAACGTTGAATGTTTTGTGACAAGCTCAACCCGTGATAGATTGCTCTACCCGTTGTTTGGAAATATTTGTCCAAAATAGACAATTTCCTTTATTAAAAGAAGAAATGACATGTTTTGAAAAATATTTACAACTTTCATTCGAGCTTTATGTACACACCCGTGTCGTTATTGAGCGACATTTCTAGGTACGTCCATATTATCGATACTGAAAGACATGTCGAGAGGAATATTTTTGGTATTTTGAAAGTTTTTCCACTTTTTAATTTGTTTTTCTATGGATATTTACGTTTTATTATTATTTTTTTTTTATTTTCTCAAGTTTTTCGAAAATAATCCAAAATAGACTTTTGTACAGCAGAAGAAGGTGATATCGAATATACATAATTGGAACCCTTTGAAGAAGGAGAAGTGGGTTCAGAATCCGCTGTTGTACCTGCAATCACAGAAGAAGAGTTTGCACAAATACTAGAATTAGGAGTAACAAATTCCTTTTCAGCGTGTAGAACAGTAGCATTAGTACTGGTGCAGGTGTCATCACTCTTCTCTATTGGAATCCACTTAAGACCAACTTCTGTGAAGATCCGACCCGTTGGTTTCCACTGAAGACTAGATTTAGGAGTAGCTTTCTCTTGCACAACGGAAGACTTCTTTGGAGAGAAACTATGTCCTTTTTGAATCCACGTTTCAGATTTGGTGTGGTTGCTTTTCTTTGCGATGGGTTTGTATCTCCTTGTTGTCTTATGGGATTCTGTATTCGATCTCCGTTCAAAGGAACGAGATTTGACCTCATAGAGGTATTGCAAAATGCAATGGTCATGATTTCCATTGTGAATGCCCTTTTTGCAAGTGGGACATACAGGGAATTTTGGATACACGAAAGTACTTGTATTCCTTTGTTTTCCAAATCGTTCAGGCGTAGTGTTTGAAACACGACTATTCATGGATGGTTTCCAATTCCTAGATTGCTGAAGAGGGATCCTAGGTTTTGGTTGACTACCATTAGGAGTGTGTGGAACTCTAGCGGGATTTGGTGAACTAGGTATTTCATACACTGGTTTGTCTTTCTGAATCTTCCCTTTTTGTTTCACATCCTCTAGGTTGTGGGTATGAACGAGGTCATTTGAACCTACAGATTCCTTTGTGGACGTGAATGTCACACGTTTTGAAGGAGTCCTAGAAGCGCTAGGTGCATTCACATGGTTGGGTTTAGCAACAGTGTGCTTTCTAAATGGAGGAACATAGGGTGATATGGATGGTTTTGGAACACTTGGTTGCACATCAGTCTTAGGGGGTAACCTAGATTTCATACGAGAAGAATTGGAGAACGGAGTCGGTTTTCCTAAGATAGACAGCTTTGGATCCTTGTAGGCATTGGGTTGTCGAACAACAGGTTTCTTAATGCTAGGTTCCACGATTTTCCCACCCATTTTAGCAACGAGTTTCTGCAACTCTGCTATTGCTCTGTCCCTGTCTTGTAATTGAGCTTTCAACCCTTTAATTTCCAAATTCTGTTCATTCATTTCTCGAAATGTTTGGGAAAGTTTTTCTTGCAATTTATTATCATGTGGAAAACTACCAACTTCTTTTTGCAGAGCAAGTTCAAGTGAATGACAATGTTTTTGAAGGAAATCAGTTTTGTGTTGAAGTAACTCAAAAGCCTTTTTGTCAACATTTTCTTTACGTTTCGAAAGCTCAATTTCAAGACGTTCACATTATTTGATCTTATCAAGATATTGGCATGCAACTTCAGAATATTCATCAATATCAGCACAAGATGTAAAATAAGCACACATAACATCTTTAGAAACGCATTCTTGCAAGAGTAAATCATATTCATCTGAAAAATCAGACTTCTCCATTTGAAGATCATCAATGTGTCTCTCAAGAGATTCAACGTATTTTAAATCATCAAACATTTCAGTCCGAATGAACTCCTCAAGTTGAAGAACAGTTTCTTTAATCAACGCCGTGTTAGGAATTAAGAGTTCTTTCACAAGCAAGGTAATATCTTGAGGAATCGGACGTGTCCACTCAGCATTTTCACGTTTGGCCCAGTCTCTTTCAACAATAGATTTAACATTATCAATGTGGTGTTTAAGAATACCTAATGTTTTCCTACTCTTGCTTTTAGATTCATCTAGAGGGAGGTAGTTTATGTATTTGTAAACATTAGATTTCTTAGGGGCAAATGCTTTCTTCCATTAAATTCTCTTTTGTTTGCATTCAAGGAACACTTCCTCACGAGTTTTCTGAGTTTGTTTATTGAAAAGGCCATACAGACTATTCTCATAAGCATAATTATATGGTTTCACAAACTCCTTATTAACAAGTGGTTGACTCTCAGCATCCCAAAGGGCAGTCTCTTCACTATTGGCACTAACAGGCATGCAATCAAGATCTGTCCTTTCAGTCTCATCAAGATAAAGATGCGGGTTCGCAGCTTGAGCTTTGGCAAGGTACTCAGGACTTGCAAAGCTAGCTTGACCCTTAAACATCGAAGGAGGTGCCAGCATTCTCACAGATTGAATAGAATCATGCGTTTTATAAACAACGTTCTTCAAAAATTCGACTTGTGCTTCTAATTTCGTTACCTTTTCAGTTTCTTTATCATATCTACTTTTGAAGTCTTGTTTTAACGCATCTACCTCTTGTTTCTTATCCTCTAGAATTTTAGCAGAATCAGTAGTGGTCATAGAGAGCTTTTGTTCAAGTTCATTAACTTTGGTATTGGCAAGGTACGTTTTTTGACGTTCATCCATTAAGAAAACATTATATTGACGCTTCTCTTTAGCTAATAACTCAAGAGTTGTATTATATTTGTTTTCAAAATCGTCCTTTTGACTTTTTAACGCACTTCCCTTGTACCCCTCAAGCTCTTTGGTTTTCTGAAGAAGCTCAGCCCTTTACTTTCAAGGGTCTCATTAGATTTAATTAGAGCGGCTTTGCATTCTTCAAAGTTTTGAGTGAGCGTTGCGTTTGCCTTTTTTAATTGCTTTTGACTCTTTCTAGTTTCATTGACATCTTTTTGTAAATTAGCAATTAAATTAGCAAGCGCGACACGCTCCTCATCATCATACTCATTTGCATGTTGATCATCCTCAAACTCATTATTGCACATGTCTGATGAATCGGGTGTGGTATTGCTATCAACCTTTTCCGTCATACATGTGTCAATAAGGTTTGTTGTTTGATCACTATGCTCATGCGTATTGGCATTGGCAAACACATTAAATTCAGCATTGTGTACCTCTTCCAATGGCTCAGAATCGTAAACAGGACCATTATCATAGGAAGGTGTATTGCTGATGACATTCTCAGAGTCGATGTGTTGTTTGTCAGAGCTGCTGTTGTCTGTCCCTGAGCTGTTATGTTCATTCTGCTCACCATGCGTTGTTTTCCCTGTTCTGCAGCTGTCAGTTGCATTATTCGATATTGTCTTGTTACTTACAGTTGAGACTGGACTCGTATCCACGACATGAATCTTTGCCACCGTGCACTCTTGCATTTTCAGCCTTGTGTCATTCATCTTCTTGATCATGTCTTTTGCATGAAGTAGGCGTTCATCCAAAAGCCTTTCAATTGATTACATGTTTCCAAATATCAAATCTCTGAATGATTTTGCTTCCATTGTAGTGTAGTCTTTGAAGTGTTGATTTGCATCTCGAACTTCTGACTCAAAATTAGGATTCTTGAATAGCTGTGAAGCAAAGAATGGTTGAAACGGTGTTCTGAGTTTTTTGAAGGCATTCTTGGAATTTGTCTCATGAAGGTTTTTGTTGAGTAATTCATTCTCAAGATTCTTCAAGTGGTCTCTTAAGTCATAAGTGAACGTGCGATGATCATTTCCGAAAAAGGAATGAAAAGCACGCATATACAAAGGATTGTACGAGAAGGTCTCTCTTTCCAGACGTTTTAGATTCGTTTTAAGATCACTGAAAGCTTGCATACAACGCTGTTTAAGGACTTGTTCTTGTAGTTGCATCTCTCGTTCTTCTCTGTCTGAACACGCATTGCTCGTTTCAATGATGATGGTGTCTCA
The DNA here is from genome assembly GCA_025667525.1 of Glebionis coronaria. NCBI lineage: Eukaryota > Viridiplantae > Streptophyta > Magnoliopsida > Asterales > Asteraceae > Glebionis > Glebionis coronaria. The sequence continues at coordinate 356,822,381 of CM046876.1, forward strand.
GTTGATGAAGTGAAATTGGATCTTAAGTAGATTTGTTGTGATTGTGTTGTTGTTGAAATTCCGAAAAATTCCGATTTTTTCTCAGTCCGACAATAAATTCCTCAGTCCGACAAAACGGTAAACAGAAAATTTTGTCTTACCAAATTTTGAAATCAAGTCCGAAATAGCCAAAAACTAATAGGGAAAAAATTTGAAAAATGAAAATTTTTTGACAAAAATAAAACCTAAAAATGGCCTAAAAATTTGAATTTTGGTCCGAAAATTTGAATTTTTGGTCAAAAAAATTTTCGCATCGCCAAAATTTGAAATTGAAGCATAAATGGCCTAAAAATGGTCTAGGAAAAAATAAATTTTAAAATGGTTTTCCCGCCAAAAAACTCTTTTTTTTTTTTTTTTTTTTTTTTTCGTGTAAACGATATTACGAAACTAGTCTAGATGGTGGCTAAGTCGAAAAAATACTCGAACAAAATTTAGCTAAACATGTCATCGGAATGTGCCATCGGAATGTGCCATCGGAATGTCCATCGGAATGTGGCTTAGATCGCAATGCACTGTCGGAATCCCAGATCGCAATGTACTGTCGTAAACCCAGATCGCAATGTTCAGATCGGAATGTCCAGATCGGAATGTGTCTAAAACAAATTTGGCAGAGTAACGACTCAAAAGTCCCTTGAAACCATCGGAATCCCAGATCGCAATGTACGATCGGAATGTCCAGATCGGAATAAGGTATCGGAATCCTTAGATCGCAAAGTGGAACCAGTTGGTTATTGCGATCAAACCCTCTTTTGTACTTTCCGATGGGTACCTTTGCTAGAATTTCGGAAAGATGAAAAACCAAGGATTTTTGAACGTTTGATCCAAGAAAGTTTGTGTTTTTAACCAAAAACCAAGATATCCAAGTCACAATGGCACGAATCAAGAAGGTATACGAATAGAAAAACACTAAAAACAAGAAAAATCTTGAATTCGTGGAAGAAATATGGATCAAATCAAACGGATCATATGAAAACACAACAACCAATCACAAAACTACTCCATGGCGATTGATACCAATTGTTGTCCCTTGTATATGATGTTATATAATCACGAATTAAAGAAAGAAAGGTAGATATGAGAAGAATTATAGAGAGAGAAAGTAGTGAGAGAAAGTAGAGAGAAAATGGTTGGAACTAGGTGAATGTTAGATTGAGAAGTGAGAATACAAATGAACCAACACCCTTCCTAACATGCTAGGAAGGGTATATATAGTCCACCCACATGCGGGCTTCTTTATGGACTATATGGTTTGGGCCGGGCTTTCCTTTTGGGCCTTGGTTACTTATTAATGAACCTTAGCTTAAAGTTAAGCCCGTAATAACACGACTAATATACTACCTATTACAACGTTCTAAAATACGATACATAATAAACATATGACCGAGCATTCTTGTTTGGCTCAATATTTTGAGGCTAACATATGAATAATATATAAAGTCTAATTTATAAATAATAAAGCTGAATTGTTATCTGTTAAATCTAAAAACGTGTATTTACTGTATTTTAATTGCCAGAGCTTATATAGGTCATGTGCTATAACAACGGTGCATGAATAACTGGAGGGGTGACCTCGTCATGCTGTAGAGGGGTGACCTCTAAATAACTCTAGAGGGGTGACCTCTAAATACTGTGCTGGATGGAGAGATCAGCTCCAATATGAAGGATGTAGAGCACACACCACATTCACCCTGATAACTTGTAAACTGATAAGCCTAGGATGCATCCATACGCCCCACTAAACATACTGATAAAATGGCCAAACTGAACATGAGTGGGACGATGCAGGATATCACTCTCCTACATGTGAGTCACGACACCGGTGCCTCTAGTGCCATGGTTACGGTACCTCCGACTAGTACATAAACTGGTCATGCTTGTATATAATGCTCAGGCAATTTATTTAGTTATTAACATGATTACTGATAAGCTTAAACACATAATGGGGAGAACATTTGGCTGCAGACGGAGAATCCTAATCATGCATAGGAAAGGAAGTCCTTACTGAAAGGACGGAAATCCGTACCTTATGTCCAGTAATCGGAAAAAGATGACATGGCGGAAGGTTTACTCCGACTTCACGTAAGTTACATAATAAAGGATGTGTATGAGTTGCTTGTTCATTTATAATTTACTTGTTCTTAGTTTTTAGTTACTTGTTCATGACTTGAGTTACTTGTTCATGGTTTATCGTGTCTTGCTTAATGTTATACGTTTCATGTGTTCTTGATTAATGTATTACATGTTTCTTGTGTTATTGTACTTGGTATTTCCATAATCAGTAACTTTCCAAAAATAGCAGGTTTTCTATAAATAGTAACTTTTAATAAATAGTAATAAGGTCGTTTAATATACATAAGTAATTTATCTTGTTCATCGAATAAGCCAATTTATATAAATCATGGTTTAATAAGTATATTAAATAAGCTAATTACTCACATATAATTTAGTCTAATCTAATTAAGCATACAAGTCATGAATTATTAAGCCATGGTTCATTATAGGTATTATATTAATAGGTCATCATTTAAATAAGTCAAATATTAATAAAGTCCATTTTTAGATGCTAAAAATCATGTTTAATCCATATGTTACGACTAAACCATTCATTTGATCATTAAACCATTTAATTGATCATGATATCAAAATATTTAACCAACATGTCAAAACATGCTCATTTTCTTCTTTCTTATCCAAAATAACGTGAATGATAGTTATATACCATTCTCTGATTTCAAGCTCCATTTACTAATGGCCTAATTAACATTCCATCATTAATAAGCATGCATGTATCTTTACGTGTATATCATGTAATTTATATGGCGTTTCGATTATGTCTTTACAAACCAGGTATCATGTTGAAGGGGGTTATTTACTGATAGTGAAATAATATACCTTTGAGACATTTCGAGATCGGAGAGAAAGAAAGTACGGTCATGACGTAAACATCACAATTGTATTAAATGTAAATCCAATAAAAAAATCAAACCGAAACACCGGCTCGAACCTCCGGTGAACAAAACTGAACCCTTCACTCGAACATGGACCGATCGCATTTAGGGATCCCAAAATAAACTAGCGAGACCGAGTGACTTGGTCATAGACCAGTCGTTAACGTGAACGATCATGAGTTATCCGTGTCGGCGGTGGACTACAACTCGGAGGATATATGACCGCCTCTCTCACTCTCATTTTTTTTATCTATTATGTTTAGGGTTTGCTAGGCTTTATTTGATGGCTGATCAGTAGAATATAAAATTAAATAAGATGGGCCGAGAATGCGGGTTACAAGTGGACGTCGGTTTCATATCAAATCATAATGTTTCTCTAAATATCATGATTTTAGTGAATACTCAAAAAGAGTCACTAACTAATGGTAATCTCCGAATCTTATAAATTTTGTTTCAGATGTTCGGTGGCAAATTAATATAAGCCAAACAAATGAAACTATCATCTTAATAGGACTAATCATTATAAATTTATATTAACCGATTGACATTTTTTTTATATAAAAACAAATATTTTATAAAAACAAATATTTTTAGTCAAAAGTTAATAATACACAAATAAATATTACATATGGTTCTAATATCAAATGCTTATTATTTAAACCTTTGGTAATATCCAAAATGATGAAATAAAATAAAAACTAAATTTTTTTTTTGGGTTTTACACCCATATAGTCATAAATAGCTTAGCCTAACATAGTAATTAAAGTAACGATTGGAAAAGAGTAAGAGAACATCATACTTAGATTGGATTGAATAAACGAGTACACAAGTGTCACCATTGTATCGTTCCTCCAAGAATCGAAGAGTGGAATACTCTCGTTACAAGTATATCCCAAAAGTGGATAATACTTAAATTTTACTAAGGAAGCTAAAATACTCGAGCTATGGAGTATTGAGAGAGAGAGGTGTGTGTAAAATGAGTGGAAATGGCCTCTATTTATAGTGTTGTCTGGGGTCAAATGTGCGCCGCACTTCTCCGAAAGTGCGCCGCACTTTGGAGACGGGAATGTGCGCCGCACTTCTGGGCGATCCAGAATCTTCTTTCAACAACTTTGGCTTATCTGTATATTGAGCCCCCTTCTTTGTATATCTTCACTTTGCTTCTTCAAAATTTATATTTGCATATAAAACACAACATATTAAGTATCGGAAGCTCTTATTTATACTACAAAGTGGCATTATAATGATAGATTGAATATGTATCGTTATCAAATTCATCCACACTTAGCTATTTTTTGCCCTCAAGCAATCAAAGCGAGAAAACAAATTCAATTTTTAAAAATGCTTTTAAGTGTTGTGAAGTATGATAGGAAAATGATTTAATTTTTATGAATAGCAAAAGCAAATGACAAAATAATTTCAGAACCTCACGTGGATAGTGTTTGCATTTTAAGTTCACACAAATGTCACTCACAAAGGGTAAATGTAAGATAACACTCAATTAGCTCGGACATAAAATAAATAACTACCATAGATTTGTACATGACACATAAACATAACCGTTGCGGCGTGAGCACCAGATAAATTTTCAAAGAAGCAAAACGTGATAAATGATGTGGGTGTAGGATCAAAAAGTATGCCTTTGTCAAAGTCATAGAACAAACTATACTAGAATACTTGACTAATTTTCTTTTTCATACGTCTTTTTTTTAAGAGAACATCATAAACTTTATAACTTGACAAGTGGTTAGGCATAATGTGACACCCCAGGCAAATCCCACATCGGCTGTGGCCAAGAGAGATCCATGGTTCATAAGATAACAGTCGCCTTCTCATGACACAATGCGTTTTGTGGTCTACTGCAAGTGGGGTTCGCGTTTTGTGGTCTACTGCAAGTGGGGTTCTTAGGAACTGGCAGTTAAGCGTGCTCATGTCAGAGTAGCACTAGGTTGGGTGACCAGCCGGGAAGTACTTACAAGAGGGCCACAAAGTAAAGCCGTGAGCCTGCGGGCAAAGCGGACAATATTGTAGTCTGAGTAGGCGGGATATTACACATAACATATAAGGATATTGGCACAATGGATAATATAACACATGCGTACGAGTGCCACATATTTCAATAAGCTAGTGTAGCTTAACTAAAATGATATAAGGGTGATTTTATTTTGCTTCCTTTCGAAAATATCTATAAATTAACCTCACTGCAAAATGATGATCAAGCACAAATTCTGAAGCATACTAGATTATCGGCTTTCACACAAAATAGAGAAACATAAGGCTAAGTTTTTCTCACATATCTTGGTGATGGCTTTTGTGCTTAATTATAATGTCAATCAATGAGACTTTCGCTTTGCTAAAAACTTATTTATTTACAAACATATATATTTTTATTAATTTTCAAAAAGATTTTCATTTGGAAGAATTTATTTTATTTTTTATTTTTTTCATTTTTTCTATTTGTCACCTCCTCGACACTTAAGTTGAACATCGTCTTTGAGGTGATAACTGATAAAACATTAAAAATAGGAAAAATGCAAAGGGAAACGAGAACTTCCCGGGGCTTAGTAGAAAATTGCGGGACTTTGAGAGATTAATCCAGCTTAGAGTTCCAATTTGCTATTTTCCTGCATGCTATAAAACAAAATCAAACACATGCAATATATACAAGAACAGTTTTATTTATTTACAGGTCCTCCTCCACACTTAAGTTAAAAGGTGGGGATAAAATACGGATTGCCTTCTGAATAGCGCTGAGTTTAGAGTCTTCAGCCAGACTCGGTTACTCGGATCTATTTTAAGAAGAAAGGAATTTCTTCCCCTTCGATTTCATTATAGTGTTCTTCTTCATGGTAGAGCTTAAGTCTATGTCCATTGACTATAAAGGTGCTATTGTCTCTACTGTATAATTCAACATATCTGGATGGATATTGGTGTTTTACTAGATAGCGTCCAGTCCATCTCAAAGTAAGCTTAGGTTACTTGAATTTATATTTCGAGATAAAGAGAAGTACTTTTTCTCCTTTTTTGAATTCTTTTCTTTGTCGTAATTTGCAATCATGCCAAACTTTAGTTCTTTTTTTATATAATCGTGAGTTTTCATAAGCGTAATGTCGAAATTCATCTAACTCGTGAAGTTAAAAGTTATGTTTTTCTCCCGCTGCAATAAGATATGAGTTGCAGTTCTTAAGTGCCCAATATGCACGGTGCTCAATTTCTATTGACAGATGGCATGTTTTTCCATACAACAGTTTGTATGTTGTGGTTCCAGTTGGTGTTTTGAATGCGGTACGAGAGGCCCATAGAGCATCTTCTAATTTTTTAGACCAACAAGCAGGGTTGTTTTGAACGGTCTTTTCAAGTATACGTTTGAGAGCTCTATTAGTGTTTTCAACTTGACCACTCGTTTGAGGGTGGTAGGATGTGGAAAATCGGTGGGTCACTCCATATCTTTTCATAATATCTTCCATGACTTTGTTACAGAAATGAGTTCCTTCGTCGCTTATTAGTGCTTTTGGAATTCCAAAACGATAGAATAATTTCTTTAAGAATGTGATAACAACTCTTGCATCATTTTTTTGTAAAGCTTGAGCTTCGGCCCATTTCGATACATAGTCGACGGCGACTTAAATGTATTCACATTTGTAAGATTTAGGAAATGGTCCCATGAAGTCGATACCCCACACGTCAAATATTTCGCAGACTTGGATGTTGTGTAGAGGAATTTCGTCTCTTTTAGAAATATTTCCAGTCCTTTGACATGCTTCACATAGTTGTACTAAGGTATGAGCTTCACGGATAATTGTTGGCCAATAAAAGCCAACTTTGAACACTTTTTAGCGGTGGTGTTCGCGGCATAATGTCCTCCGGTCGGTCCGTAGTGACATTCATCGCGAATTTTTCTAGATTTGAATCCGGAAATAAAACGTCGGATTATTCCATCGGAACAGATTCTAAATAAGTAAGGATCGTCCCAAAAGTATTTTTTTAGTTCAGAGAAAAATCTTTTCTTTTGTTGGTGTGTCATTCCCTTTCGTAAAATACCTACAGGCAAATAGTTTGCAAAGTCTGCGAACCATGGTGTATTGCTAGTACTTACATTATATGCTCATCGGGAAAATCATCGATTTCATCATCACTAGAATCATCATTCACTATGCGAGATAAATGATCGGCAGCAACATTTTCAGCTCCTTTTTTATCATTCACAGCACAAGGGTCAAAGAACAAGAAATTTATTGAGTTTGTTTCTACAACTTTAGGTATTCATGGGAAAATAAGTTTAAAGTTGTTTAGAAGGGTTTTAAGGTTAAACTATTTGGAGGACTCTAGTGAATATGAGGCTGTACCCAATGATTTCTCTGTTGTCAAATCATTTTTTAAAGAAATTGGGTACACTGAAGAGATTGGTGATAAAGGTGGGTTGAAGAGAAGCTGTTTACCACCTAAGTGGAAACTTTTGATGTCCATCTTAATTGAGTGTATGGGTGGGAAAACTGGTGGGCTTGATCAAATCAACCAAAAGGATGCCCTGATTTTGTTTTGTCTGGCAAAGGGCATAAAAGGTGATTTTGGAAAATTAATATTTGAAGATCTCCATGGAAAAATGGAGAAGAAAACTAGTGAAAAGAATGTGATCTACACCAGCTTTTTATCCCTCATTTTTGCTGACCAATTTGGTGAAGAGTATTCAAAGAACCAAGGGGTTAAACTAGTTTTTCAAATCTTTGATACCAATCGTTGGAACATTCCAGTCAGCAAAACTGAACCTCCTTTCACACAATCCATGTTGGACATTTGCTCAGCAAATGCTCCAGTAGTGTTCAAAGCTCCACAAGACACTCCTCCAACTGGAGAAGGGGATCTGTCAGGCACAAAGTCTAGAGCTTCTTCTGGACCACGTCAAAAGAGCAATTCTGTGAACACTATTAAGTGTAGACGTGAGTCTAAGAAAAGGAGGCACCCCACTGAATCTTCATCAAAGAAGTGTTCTGATGATCCCAAACGCCAAGCTTCGAAGAAACACAAGTCCTCGACCAAGGACCAGAACCCAAGCCAGTCGCCACCTTCAGTCTCTACTGAAGGTGGCATGCATCAAGCGGCCCTGAAGGCAACCCATCTCTCAACCTCTTTAGGAGAAAAGGGTGAAGATAGAGCGCACCCTTAGCTCAATAGAGTGGATTCAGCATTGGTAAGCAATTCAAATCTGAATACATCTCAAATTTCATTACCAATTTCTATCATTTGTCACTCTGAGTCTACATCAGGGAATGAGGCGTCAGCAAATACAACAGCTGACGCTGACCCTGGCCCTTCTGTTTCTCATGATGTAGTTCCCTCACAACAGGGTCCTACTGAAGGAACCAAAAACATTATCATTGATCTTAACTCATCAGGGACTCTTTTTTAGGATCCATCAGGTAAAACCAACCTTGGTGGTGAAGGGCTTGAAATTGATTCACACACTAAAGATGATGCTCAGAAGATTTCCAAGGAAGTGAATCTCACCACTGGATCCAAGGTGGGACAGTTGCCTACATTTGTTTTCAGCATGTCTAGGGATGATTTGGAAAAAGAAATAAGTTCAGTAAAAGAATGCCAGTCAATCTAGATGACAGTGATGAAGAGACTGCTGATGCAACATAGAAGCCACCTTCCCCCAGAACTGAACATGTAAAAGAATTAACAAATCAAGTGTTGATTCTTCAATCACAGGTGGCCATACTGAAGGAAGAAAAGGTGCTTGCTGACACTAAAATTTCAACTCTCAAAGCAAGACCAATTCCTCCTCCTACTGACCAAATCAAGGATGTCATCATTGCTGCTTTGAAGCCTTTAGTCCAAGATGTGGCCACCACCACTTCCTTAAAGCAAGAGATGTCCTCTCTTATGGACTCCATTAACGGTACTTCCATGGAGTTTCCACCAGAATTTACACCAGTTCCTGGCCAAGTTAATACTTTGTGTGATTCTTTGTCAAAGATCAAAGATAGAGTGGCGTTGCTGGAGAAACAAAAGCTGACCATATCTGATGAGGTTCAGTAGAAGCTACAAGCCCTTGAAACTGTTCCAGCCATGCTGGCCAAGGTAACTACCACTCTTACTCATCTTTGTGGCCTCTACCCTGCTGGTGGGTCATCAGAAGCTGCTGGGCAGTCTTTTGCTCAGGGGAGAAAAACACAATCCAGCAGCTCTTTCAGAAACATGCCCAAAAGAAGGCTCATAAACAATCCATTGTCTATGAGTCACCTATCACTGAAAAGATCCCATCAAAGGGTAAGGGGGAGTCAACAGCCAAAGATGATCATATGCAAGGGCTGACTATAAGTGGGGAAACAACTGATAGTGGTTCACCTCCCCTTATACCCAAAAACAAAGGAGACTTTACTCTGAATGATCGGTTAATTAGAGCTGGAGTGGCCACTCAGGAAGAACTTGACAAGTTATACAAGCTTCAACAAGAAGAAAAACTAAGAGATCTGAAGCTAAGCTTGTATGAACAAATTGGGAAAGTTGAAGTAGAAAGTGTCTTCAAGAAGAAAGTGTTATATGAAAAGTTTTGTATAACAAGGCTTAACAGAAGAAATATCTCACCAATCACCAATGTTGATATGATGACCAGCAAAGGTGACATCCATCTCAAGTTCTATAGGGGTGATGGAACTGATGAGATACTTGAAAACTTTCAAGGAAAAGAACTTTCTTTCACTGAATGGATTGAAATGAGTGTGATGATCGAGAAAAGAAAATCCAAGAGATGGGATGTGTTGGGTCAAAAAGTTGATGTGGCAGAAACTCAAAAACGAAGAAAACATGAAGATTTTGTCTAAGCGTTGTCAAGAGAAATCCAAGCGTTGACAAGAGCAAATCCAAGGTTGACAAAGCAAGCATTGTCATGTACAATCCAAACATTGTCATGTACAATGTAAGCATTGTTAGAAACATAGACAAGAAGCCTTTAGAAGCTTCTATTTGGATATATATGCAGAAGATATTCTGTATATGTTTATCTAAATAGAAGATTTACTTGTTTATTTGATTTTATCTCTTGTAAACCCTAATCCTTACACTATAAAAGGAACCAAGGGTCTTAGGTTTTATTCATAAGTTCATTCACAATGTAAACCTAAAGCGTGTGTCGACTAGACGTGGGATTCAATGTATACACGTCTAGTGATTGTTTGTTATTAATATAATGAACAATCCATTTGTTTTTAATTCATGTTATTGTGTCTAAACACCTTGTTAATGTGTTATGTTCTAATTCCGCTTTGATTATTTAATCATATGAACATGATGCATTCCTAGTAGCTTCAAAGATCCGGAAACCAAGGTTTCCACAATTGGTATCAGAGCCTCGTGGCTCGTGATGCTAGGACCAACAAGGTGTTCGTGTATGGTGAAAAGAAGAAAAATCCGTCTAGGGTTTTTCTGGACGTTTTTGTGTGCGCAGCAGTATTCAGAAGGTCATAAATTTTGATTGAAATGTTGGATCGTCACGAAATTTCTTGTGTGTATTCTATACACCTATATCTAGACATCCACTGGAGGGATTGTCGAGTTTTATCCCCAAGAAAAAGTTATTAAGCGTCAAAGTCAGCAGCAGGATGAATGCAGTTTTCTGTGAACAGCCATGTTCAAAACACGTTTTCTCCTTCATTAACCGTTGGATCTTCGTGATTTTTGAACTGTAGATTCTTGACACATGTGTCTTGAATCTCACCAAAGGGATTTTCGATCTGAGCTTTTATCTGAAAGTTATTTAAGTTCTAAGTAGGCTGCAAAGAAGGAACGAAGTTTTCTTTGTCACATAAAATAATGAATTAGGGTTTATTCCAAACCCTAGATCGAGTTTATGAACAGAAAAGAAGGAAGCAGATTCGTGTTTACGTTGTAGTTTGTGTAGGGTTCCTTTCTTTGTGAATCCTAAGTTTGGCGATGATGATTATTATGTTTAGGGTTTGTTTGAAGAAACCCTAGAATGGCTGTGATGTTTTTCGTGACGTATATTGGCAACAAAAGTAATATTGATTCACGTTTGTGTAAGGAAGAGGTTTGTTTATGGTCCTCACGTTGTTATCAAAAGAATAAGTACGCAAGATAGCAATTGATCGAATTGATTACAAGAAAAAGCAATCAGCAGGTCACGAGGGACACACGAAGTATTAAAGCAGCCGACTAAAGAAAAGACAAAGCTTAGAAGTCATCATGGGGTCCAGCAGTAATGATTCTTGGTTGTGAGGTACTTGATGGTACCAACATCAGATCATGTACAAAACAGCAGGTGACAAGAAGTACGACAAAATTTTTTGTTGTTTTTTACATGTCCCAAGTTATTAACGTGAAAACAATATAAAAGCAGAAAAGAAGGTGAACGGGGACCATGTTTGTATTGTTCAATGTTTGTCTTCACGTGGTGATTGGTTTCGACAAGAAGTACTGAGAAGTTCTTTGGCTCAGTGTCTTGGTGCCAAATTGATGACAAGGGTTGTTCCAATGAGGTACTTTCATTCTACTGTGGTCACATAGGATATAAATTAAAGAGAATGCAAGTGTATTTATAGCTTGAATTAAGGTGATATTACAACTTCACGTAGGGATGATTTGCTGAATCTTATATTACTTTGCAAGATGCAATATAAGATGTACTTGCTGGTCCATATTACTCACGTGAGGTAGCCATGTGGGGTCCCAAGACATTGATACTTATTATTCAAACGCTGTCAAAGCATGTCTAAGACGCTGACAAGGTTTTTGGTTCTGACGCTGACGAGGTTTATGGTTGACGCTGACGTTTGTAATTTTGACGCTGACAAGGAATAAGTGAACGCTGACAGAGAGCGTTGACATGAGTTGTCCGAGAAACGCTTGCTCAAGCATTGATAGGTGTTGTCCGATATGTGACAGTACACATAGAAAGGATATTGGACAATGAAGGTTCTCGGATAACAAAAGAATAGCTGCTGTTTGAGAAAATTGGTACGTTTTTAGCACACAAAAAGGAGGAATTTACATACGAAGGTACATGGAATCTCCGTTTTTATATAGAATATCAAGTTGATATTTATGGCTCGGATATTTTTAAAGGGATTAATGATTTTAAAGCGAGTTAGCAACAATTTGTGAGGTAATTTATTGGATTTGATTATGTAATCGAGGTAGCCTTGTAAAAGAGTTATCCATCTAATGGCTTTTACATATGATATGAAGATTAAGAATTGTCATGAAGAGGTGTTAGCTTAAGGGGAAGAATTCTTATGGTAATTTTGATGTTTGAAGAAGAATTTCGCGAGTTTGTGTTCTATCATATCTTAAAGTCATGCACTTCCAGCCACTGACTTTTAAGGTAACTTGTTCGTGCTTTATATGGTTGGTGACGAAGACTTGTCATAACACTTGAAGGAGTTACATTATCGTGCTCAGTGTCTCTGTAACACCCCATTTTGATAATGGAAATGTCACATGCAATTATGGCGTGTCATCAAAGCATACAAGGAAAAATGTCTAAACATTACTTTACCATAAAAGGAAAATACCGGAATCAAACATCGGTAGTCCAAAAGTAAAGCTCATCACACACAAACATAAGTATAGTAAAGGAAAGGACTAAACAATGTCCACAACAAATGTATCATAAGAAAGGAAATGCATAAAGTAAAGAAGGCTAGAAAGCTTCCAGCCCATATGCACGTACTCTTAGTGTCTACGAGCGTCCCTGAGTACCTGCCGTTTTGGGAACATAGAAAAGGAAAACGGCTGAGCAAAAACGATCAGTGCACGGATGTACAATAAAGCATGAATAGGATAAGCATATAACATATAACAGCGGAAGAAAACTAAGTCCCGAGTAACCTGGTTAAGTCTTGATAAAACTGGTTTTATAGTTTGAAAGTCTTATGTTTATCTTATAAAAACTGTTTGTCATATTTTACCATTAGCCAATATAGGTCATGAAAATCCACCGTGCATGAATACTTAGAGGGGTGACCTCATCATGAAAATTAGAGGGGCTGCCTCTAATTTAATATATTGGTTTTTGAGTAGGAGGGATCAGCTCCTTGTGAAGGATGCAAGGCACACACCACATTCACCATGAAATCCTGACTAAAAACATGTAACTAGGATGCACCCATACGCCCCACATGATAAATATAATATAAATGGCCAAAAGCTGAAGGGACGCCACGAGCAATCACTCCGCCGTGGTGAAGTCATAACATCAGTGCCTCTAATGTTATGGTTATCGTACCTCCATAACTAGGTGAAACTAGTCATGCATGTATATGGCTATAGGTAATCTTAATTAAACATAAGCAATCAAACACGTAACTTATACTACAGGAAAACATTTGGCTGCATACGGGGAATCCTAATAAGGAAAGAATGTCCATACTGAAAGGACGGGAATCCGTACCTTATGTCCAGTGGACGAAGAAGATGAACTAAGAGGAATCCTACTTCCATACCACTAGTGCTACATAAATACATACATGAATAAGTATCTGCTTACGAAATATGTAGCTGGTTTTATGTCATGTCTTAGCTTATTTTATGTGTTCTTACCATGTTTTACTGTTTTTAAGCCTTAAACCGTGTTTATCTTATATTCTGTTTAATCTGATTAAGTATTTCTGGTATTTCATGTGTTATTATAGTTACTGTGTAATAATAAGTAACTTTCCAAAAATAGCAGGTTTCCTAAAATAGAAAGTTTCCAAAAATAGGAAGTTTCCAAAAATAGAAAGTTTCCAAAAATAGAATGTTTCCAAAAATAGAAAGTTACCAAAAATAGAAAGTTTCCAAATAGATTTACTGCTTAAAATAGATAAGTTTCTAAAAATAGAAAGTTTCCATAAATAGATCAGCTGCCTTAATTAAATAGTTTCCATAAATAGATTAGCTGCCTAAAATAAATAAGTTTCTAAAAATAGAAGGTTTCCATAAATAGATTAGCTGCCTTATTTAATTAAGTTTCTAAAAATAGAAAGTTTCCATAATTAGAAATAAGCTGGTTAAATAAGCTAAGTATATAAGCCTAAGTGTTTTCATGATTATTTTCTAAGTCATATGATATAATGTATAGTTTAATAATTATTTCATGTAATTAAATTAAACTATAGGTTAAAATATTTAATTAAAGTATATCATGTTTTAATTAATAAAGTTAAATACTTAGGTTAAAACATGTATTATTATTTATTAATAATATAACCTAAGTCATGTTAATTAATTAATTATAATCATGGTTTTTAAATAATTAATTAATTATAAGTCTAAAATATAAAAATACTTAGGTTAATTAATTTCATGATTATTAATAATTAAAATAACCTAAGTCATGTTATTAAATTAATCATGTCATTTTATTAATTTAATTTTTAACATAAGATCATAAAACATAAAAACTAAACATACACCATGAACCGGATTTAGACTAAACATCATGAACCGGACATGAAATCGACACCGTACCCCGAACCAAATTGGGGTACCCCTTGTCTTGATGCTGCCGTGGGACCCACACCCACCAACCGAGACCATATGGTCTTGGTGGTGGTCGGATGGCCAAACCGAAACCCCCTTGGGTTCGGTGTAGGCCACGGCTAAAACAAACACCCCTTAAAACCATACTTTTGATTTAATTAAACCTTAATTCATGTTAGATCCATGTTTATTTATTAGGTTTTTGTAAAAAACATAGCATGTTCTTGATTTATTAAAAGATCAAATCAAAAGAAAAGGTTTAAAAAGGATTTACCGAATTCGTGGATCAAAAGGACGAAGAACAAACACGATCACCAACTAATATTCCAAGATCCAAGATCAACAACCACCTCCTTGTGGTGTTCCTAGGGTGGCGGCCAAAAAGAGAACAGAGAGGAGGGTTTTAGGTTTTTTCTAAAATCTTCTGTAAAACTAAAAATGAGTAGTGTAAAAATATTTAACCCTTTTAGTAAAATTTACAAATGGGCTTGCCCATTTGTCCTTGTAGCCGCGGGTAGGGGGCCCCACTTTGGGTACCCGTACCTTTTCCGTGTCTCGATGTTAAGTTATACGTTCGTGATTATTTGTGTTCGCGTTTTAAGTGTTCTCGTTACGTAAATATCGTGATCTAATATATTTAATTACGCTCGTAATAAATATATATATACGTAATTAATAATAGTTTTTGTTTTAATTACGTTCATGATTTCATGATCGCATGTTCGTGATTAATTATTGTCAAATAATTATTACGTGCTCGTGCATAGTAAATACTTATCGTGTTCTAACACGTACGTAATACGTAAAATCCTAACACGTAATCGTAATCATGCTATATTAGGAAAGTTTTAATCTAGTACGTACGATCTTAAGGGTACTATTCATGGTAAAAGCATGCGGGTTTTATAGTCTCACAAAGGATGAGAATATTGACAAGGGATCCAGGTCTACTTATATTTAATCATCAGTATAAGTTCTTCATCACGTAGATAGTACAAGACATGGAGCATAAGATTGGGTTATTCTACTTCTACATCAAGATTACTTTATTTATTTTTCTTCAAGATCATTACTTAGAGCTACATTTGGAGAATCTTCAAGATTGCATACATTGTTTACTTCCATGTTGATGTGACAAAAAGGGGAAGATATACATGCTACACTTGAGGGGAAGCAATTTGAAGATCATGTACAACTTACAAGAGATACACAAAGAGTTTTGCCGACATCAACTAGGGGAAGATTGTTGGGTCAAAAAGTTGATGTGGCAGAAACTCAAAAACGAAGAAAACATGAAGATTTTGTCTAAGCGTTGTCAAGAGCAATCCAAGAGTTGACAAGAGCAAATCCAAGGTTGACAAAGCAAGCATGGTCATGTACAATCCAAGCATTGTCATGTACAATGTAAGCATTGTTAGAAACGTAGACAAGAAGCCTTTAGAAGCTTCTATTTGGATATATATGCAGAAGATATTATGTATATGTTTATCTAAATAGAAGATTGACTTGTTTATTTGATTTTATCTCTTGTAAACCCTAATCCTTACACTATAAAAGGAACCATGGGTCTTAGGTTTTATTCATAAGTTCATTCACAATGTACACCTAAAGCGTGTGTCGACTAGACGTGGGATTCAATGTATACACGTCTAGTGATTGTTTGTTATTAATATAATGAACAATCCATTTGTTTTTAATTCATGTTATTGTGTCTAAACACCTTGTTAATATGTTATGTTCTAATTTCGCTTTGATTATTTAGTCATATGAACATGATGCATTCCTAGTAGCTTCAAAGATCCGGAAACCAAGGTTTCCACAGGATGAAGTCCGCACCAGAATCGAGCACTATATGAGAAATCATGAAAAACTGGGTGAGATTCTGAACATCAACACTCAAGTTCTCTAGAAGATCAAGATCCAATACTGGAGCTGAACAAAAGAGCAAATCTGATACAACCTAAAGTAGGTGACATCTTTGTCCCTACAAATAAATACAAAGGCTTTGTTCAGTTTCAAAATCATCTCCCTAGTCATGTACTGGACGAACCAGAACTAGGAATGATTATGTTCAATCATCAAGAACGTCAAGACTTTATGGGAATAAGTGATCTTGATGAAATGAACAATAAACTTCTCTAGAATGTTCAAAGGATCTTTTACTCTCATCATTGTGGTCCAGGACTTACTGATGCTGCTAAAACCTTCAGCATGTGCTTGCTTAGTATATTGGACCAGAGAAACTCAGATCCATTGACTCAGACATCCATAATTGAAGAACTTAGGCCTAAGGAGAATTGAATAATCATTTGTATTGATTTTGTTGTAATTTGTAATGTTATTGAATAAATGATTATCTGATGTTTATAAGTTATTAATTGTTCACTGCATGTAAGAAGAAGTTGTTAAGCTCACTTACTACTGACATTAGACTTAGGCTATTTGTATATCAAAATAGGGGGAGATTGTTGGGTCAGTGTTTACTGGCCCTAAAGTAACTCTAGGATTTGAATATAAAATCCCCCTAAGTGTTTCATGCTCAGTAGTAAGGCCAGTTTGCTAAAGGATGACCAGAGGAACAAAGTTCCTACTGAAGACTTTAAAGCTGAAGAAAGTTCAGCACTCCCCTTCCAGTTAACTTAAAATACATAGGAGTCTTCGCTTCAAATACTAGGCGGTCTAGTTGCTGAAGAAAAAGGACTAAAGAAGGGCTTTCAGTTCAGATTGGTTTGACAATACCAAACTGAATGATGTCGATCTCCTCTAGGATACTGAAGACTCTTCAGTATTCTCATGGTTTGCATTAGGAGGGAAAAGATAACTTTAAGTCAAAGTAGGTTGCTTATATACTTAGATATAAGTAAAACCTTTATCTTTTCTAGAATTGTTTAATATGTACTTTGTACTGTTTATCCAGCATGGGCATCAACCACCCACTGGATAAACCCATGCATTGAAACATGCAAAATGTAAACCCTAGTTTACACTTCTTATATAAGGAGTATACATTGGGAGAGAAAGGGTTAACCAATACAAGAGCTTAAACTCTGGAAAACCTTTCTCTCTCGATACCAACTAAACCATATAGCCAAGATGCATATGAACGTTTAGATTGGAGCTTAGACTTTAACTTTGGTTAGACGTTTAAGTAGAGGAGATCACAACCCATTGTCATTCAACCACTTTGTTATTCCGCAAACAAAGTGGGTTATAGATTCTTTATTTGATTCTAATAAAAGTCTATACGTTGGAAAGTATATTGGTATTGTTGTTTTAATTGTTCATAGTTCTTATCTATTGTTAAAACAACACACTTGAGTCGAAGTAAAGAGTTATTACTTAAGCTGATAAGTAATAACGAATTACAAGGGACCAACACACGTGTCTATAATCTGCTCTTTGTGTTCTTCAAGTGTTCTTCATGAATTGGGCTTTTTCAATCCACTGAATGTCATGTTAATTAAAGTGGTGGGATGGATTCGTCCTTTGATTTTGATCACTTTTCATGTTTAACACTCTTTCTGAAATGGCCTAGATCGTTGAATGATTTCTGGAAATTTTATGAATGCCACGTGTCACACCCATTAATGGTGCCACGGATCGCTATCCATTTAAACAGTGAAGGTGACATGGAAGCTTGTGATTGAAGGACAAGGCTTAGTGGGAAATACTGTTATGATTGACTGAGTTAATAACCCAGCTCATTAATAGCTACCTTGACTCCCAGTCAACGATCCATGTGAAATAGAATGGTGCACTCTGATTGGCTAGAAAGTGTTGCACACAGATCATGTCTTGTTCTCTTTTCTAAAAATGGCAACTTTAGTCCTCTTTCTTAGTAGATTTTTATCTTGAGCTCCAATGTTCAAAAACTTGCGATTCTTGGCCCTTTGACTTTATATTTGACCATCTTTGACCCTTTGACTTGTTGACTTTGATCTTTACTTTTCCAAATTTACACTTTTAGTCCCTTAAGTTTGGTAGCTTGTCAAGAAATGTCCTTTGTCTTTTGTTGACTTGTCATCTTGAGTCCTTCTTTGTCTTTTCTTCAATATAAATGCCTTGGAATCCGTGTTTGCATCAAATTTGTATCTTTTTACCTACAAAAGCACAAACAACAAAGAATAGCCCATAATACTGCTTTTACACATAAAATCTGGTATTTTACTTTGTGTTTTAGGATTTAATATGATATAACTGATATTAGATTTCACTCATATCAAATCCCCTACACTTGATCATTGCTATGGCCTCATGCAATGCCATATTTTAAAGATCTAAATTATATTTTTCTCATAATTAATCCACCTTGGCCATGATGAAATGATTTTACACTACACTACACTATATGATGCATGATTTTGATTTTTACAATGCAATGAAATAGAAACAATTCTATTTATATATTTTTTAATTTTCTTGAAATGGTTTTGATGGAAATAACTCATAAAGAAATCAAGGACTTTAATTAGGGCTTTGGTACTGATGAGACTGCTTTTATACATAGTCTCATCGTCCAAATCGGGCTTAAAATGCATAAAATATCATTAAAACTGCCAAATATATGCTCGTGTTTGTTACTTGTGTATTTTAGGTACGGATATTGAGGAAATGGCAAAAGATCACAAGAATCATTCAATAACGAACACGGGAAACGAAGCCGCATAATGAACCAGGCCCAAATATGGAATTTACAAAAATGCCCTTGAAGTTTTGAAGATTGGCAACTTTAGTCCCTCATTTTTGAAGACTTGGCAAGTTAAGACCTTGAAGAAATCAAGTTATGCAAGAATGGTCCTTGAGGAATGAAGATTGTACAAGTTTAGCCCTTGGAAATAGAAGAATTTACATTTGAAGTCCTTGTTCTAAAGTTTGTAAACAACTTGTGCCAAAAATGACAAGTTTTGTAAAGTTGTTACAAGTAAAATGGAAGTTGTTGGCTGATTTTTACAACATGAACAAAACAAGTAACTTGGGGGGCCATTACTGCAAAATAACCAAACCCTCACCACCACCCAGAGACTGACACGTCACCATACCCACCCATTTACCCAAACCCTTACCCATTTACCCTACCCAACCCGTCCAAAACCCAACCCAAACCCACCAGCTTTATTAAATAAACCTGGTCAAATTAGTCAAACCATTTTCCCACTAAACACAAAGTTTAAATTTTTTTTCCCTTTTTGGATTAAACCCACACCTGCTAATCATTTTAACCCCATAAACCCTAGAACCTAATTCTCCCAAATCAAAGGGATTTTTATTGATTGCCTCCAGATCCCTAATTACTCACTTTCTCACCAAAACCCACGTTCCAAATCAACACAAGACACACCCATGTGTCTTGTGGGACCCTCCCCTGTCCCATCCCTTTCCCTCAAAACCCTAAACCCGACCAAACCAACGACCCACAATGATTCCTTTGTCCCCAAGAACTATTAAACGACCAAGATCAATTCTCATTAGCTGGACATCACAAGGACTTTTCAGAAATCACATGGATAATTTTTGACCAAGACATTCAAGCAAAGACCAAGGGTAGCATTGGCATTTCATGCCATTAGGGTTTTCTGATTCTAGAATGATCTGTAGCCATTATATAAGGCGACATAGGATTTTTATTTTTCTTGTCCCAGATTTTTTTTTCAAAGTCTATGTAATTACTTTTTACATTAATCAAAAGTTGGTATTTTCTGGTTATGAAATTGTAATTCCTTTTTAATTAGTTTTAAAAGTTGGTAGAGGCTTGTGATAAAAAATCTGGGTTCCATTTAAACTTATTCAAACAATTTGTGTTTGAATTTTCAGAAAAAAGGGTTTCTGAAATTGCGAAATTTTTGGTGGAAATTCGTTTCAAGATTTGTTTTTCAGGCTTTCAAGTTAGTTTGTTTAAGTGTTTTCAAAGGAAAAATATTTGAGAAAACTTTTTGAAGGTTTGAAAATTTTGAGAAATCAGAAATATTTGATATTTGCTTGTTTCCATTTTGATTGTTGCAGGTTTTCATTGCTTGCTTGTTTGTCCAAGTGTTCAGCACAGGCCCGGGTCTGTTGGAGAAGGCAAAGCAGCTTTGGTTGGGCCTGGATGTAGGCCCAACAAGGTAGTCCCTTGTTTCATTTTTGGTTTTCAGTTTTAAGTTGTATATGAGATTTGATGATTTGGTATGAAATCTGCTTACTTTTTTGTTTAAGTGTTGGATATTGCTTATTCTAGGGTTTATTGCATGATAGAAGTGTTCTTATTCAGTTTGGATTGGATTTGATGTTCTTTGATTTGATAAAATTGATTTTTAGTATTTAAAGGGGTGTTTGGATCTGGTGATTAAGTTGAGATTGTTGAAAGTTCTTGAGTTAAAAGCTGGTTAAACACACTCCTTAGGGTAGTATAGGTTGTATGTTAGTGGTAGTTTTCAGTTTGATAGGATATTGAACACTTTTGCATGTTTAAAAAAGGTATAAACTAGCTTAATCCAGTAACTGCTCTTTGTGCCTGATATTGTGTGAATTTTACCATCAAATTTGGTGATCTGCTAAGCAAGGTTTGGAATCACTTGGGTGTCAATTGGTTGATTATTGTGCAAATTATTGGCCTTTAAAATTCATTTTTGTGCATATAAAATCAGAAACATACCCTCATACCTTCATATCCTTAATCAGTAACTTTGTGTGATCTTTGTGTGAATTTTTGCTAAGTGATTTGTGTATTTTTGTGTTCCAATTGACTCCTTATACTCAACTGAGTATAAGGGTGCCTTCTTGACCAAGAAAAGCTACAAAAATAAGCTTTCCTACGCTTATTGCCTTACTGAACATAAGTTTACACTAGCAGTGGGAACTCCTTTCCCACTGGTAGCACACTTTTTGGTACTGCTATACAACAGGACAAAAGTCCCCACATGTCACTATCAGCAATCTTGTATTTTTGTCTTTAGTGGGAAATTTTTAGAATTAGACTTTCAAACTTGTTTCAATATTTTTCTAATTTAATTTAGGATTTTTCTGTTTCGATAAAAATTTTATTACTATTCATTTAGTATTTTTTAGGTTTTATTGCATTTTTAATTAACTTTTTATTTTGTGTTTTTGGCATTTAGTGCCAAAAATTAATATTTTTCAGTTTACATTTTTCCTAGACTTAGAATAATATTTTAAGATTTTTGGTTTTAAAAGTTTTCACTATTCATCCTTTATTTATTTTTTAGAATTAATTTAAGTTAATTAGGGTTTTATATTAAACTGTTTTTGTCTTTTAGTGGTAAATTTAATATTTTTCCAACTTTTTCATTTTTCTACTGTTTATTAGAGTAAATTAGGATTTTTAAAATTTGTAAATTATTTTTAGCATTATTTTGTTATTTTTTAATATTATTTTAGTTTTAAAATAGTTTTTAGTAATTTAAAAATAGAAAAATAGTTTTTAAAATTTTGGAAAAATACTTTTTAGTCTTTAGATTATTTAATTAAGTTATTAGTTCAATAAAATCATATTTTGGACATTTTAAATAATTATATTTAATTTTAGGGCTTTAATTAGCATTTAAAATCGAATATTTAATTAATAAAAGGTTTTAAAATATTTTTATTGGATTTTTATTCTTATTTATATTATTTTAGACTTATTTTAGCTTTTAATTAATTTTTAGGTTTTAAATTTTTAATTTTGTAGTTTTTTTACGGTTTTACGTGAACGCTTTTTTGTCTTAGCTCGATCCGTCTTCGTAACCGTCTTTTCTCTCTTATTTCTCTTTTCTTTTCATAACAACAAAATCACAAACAAAGTTAATCAATTCATTACACAACACACGTGCCTCCTCGAGAACGATCTCACACAAAGGGTCATAAGTGTTTACGTTTTCCTAAACGTACACTTAATACTTACCGCTTTTACCTTCCTTTTCCTAAAGGGGTAATTTTACAACCATCATTTTTGGCGCCGCTGCCGGGGAGGCGTGTTGTGTTTTGATTGAACAAATTGTTGTTTTTTTATATAGCCATAATTAGTATTTGTATTAGTAGCACTCTACTAATACGTATTATCGTTTTTCGGTTTTTGTGTGAATATTATTAATATATTGTATACGTAGAACAATAAATTCACAAGTACTCCAAATACGTGAGAAATCACAACCTTGACTTGGGAGGTCATTACCCAATCATTGTATTCGAATCTCAAACCAAAGAAAAAAGGCAAAAATAGATAAATACTTTCGTGAAGCTCGATTTTGAAAAATACAAACTATAAGGTGGGTATAAGGCGGTTGTATTTCACGAACTAAAGGAAAAAGGCTCTTAAGTGCTTCGCGCCGCCTCGTTTCCTCCGCTTGCTTGTGCGTATTTGATTTTGAGAGCTAATCGAGGGTTTTGCCGCCCAAAGTATTATTACATATCATATATATTTTCTTGGTTTCTATTGATTAAACCCTCTTGAACGATTTGGTGTTCCACCATCGTTCTAAAGTCATCGAAGGCGTTCACTCCACATGATCGTTTTCATTCCTTGAGGCTTCTTTAATCGAGAGATTTGATTAAGGAGGAGATTTGTAGATTTTTGTCTACTTAATACATTCACCAATTTCCAAAAAAAGTTAATACCATCAAAAACCACAAAAAAATTGAAAAATAAAAAAAACCCCAAAAAGAATCTTCTTTGCTCGTCTCCTCGTTGTACGTGACGTTTATGCTAACTCGTAATAAAGCAAAACGTGCACGTAGACGAAAGAACAAAACTCCCACTCCAACTCATTCTAGTGAGGAGTCTCCTATTGACGAACCCATTGTACGAGAAGCACCAACCATGGCGAATCGAACTATGATGGAGTTACTTCAAGCACCCACCGAGGGTTATGGAGAAGCTATTGTGATTCCCGCAATCCTTGCGGAGAATTTTGAGGTGAAAACGGGTTTGTTGTCGATGATCCAAAACAACAAATTCCGTGGTGATGAGAAGGACAATCCCCACAACCATATCCGCCAATTTAATCGTCTTAACGCCATGTGCAAATTTAAGGATGTCTCGAATGACTCGATTAAGATGATGCTTTTTCCGTATTCCTTAGCGGGGCCCGCTAAAATTTGGTTAGAGAAAGAGCCACCCAATTCTATATTGACGTGGAAGGATCTCGTTTCGAAATTTGTGAACCAATTTTTTCCGCCCTCTAAGACTACGCATTTGAAAAATGAGATTTCTAAATTTTCACAAGAATCAAATGAAAGTTTTTCAACGGCTTGGAATAGGTTTAAGGAGATGTTACATGAATGTCCTCATCACGGTTTTTCCGACTTGCACCAAATAGACACGTTTTACAATGGACTTAATGATCATGAAAGAGATTATTTGAATGCCGCCGCGGGTGTTAATTTTTTGTGTAAAACGGTTGAAGAAGCTTTGGTCATAATTGAGAATAGGTCTAAGGTTTATAGCCCTCGTAACACACCGAGTGTTGCCAAAATGGGCTCGTCATCGTCTCATAGCATTAATGCTTTACATGATGAGGCAAATGAAGAAAATCGATTTTTTGATAGATTTGCTAGCCTTATGTCCCATTGGAAAGCTCAAGAAGCTTCTAATTCCGCTTCGGTTAAAGCGGTTTCTAAGAGTTGTTTGTCGTGTGGTGGAGCTCATGATCTTTCCGAGTGCATTACCGCGGATGGTAACACTTCGAGTGCTTATGTAGCCACGGGAACTTATAACCAAATCGGTCAAGGTTCCCGCCAAAATCAAGCTCCACCAAATCAAAATGCTAATAACTATCGAAACAACAACCAAGGTAATTTTCAAGGAAACCAAAAGAATTACAACAATGGTAATTATCAAAGTGGAAATGGGCAAATTTCAAACCAAAACCAAAACCGTGATTTTCAAACTTCTACTCAAGGTTTTCAAAATGATCACACCAAAAATCTTCAAGGAGAATTTTTTAATTATGCTAAGGCTAATGATGCTAAGTTTGACAATATGCAACGTGAAATGGTTAGCTTAAGGTCCGAGTTGAAAAACGAGCTTAAAAACGAACTTGCTAATGAACTTAAAACTCATGCTAATAAAATGGAAGGAAATGTTCAAAGACTCCAACAAAATCAACAAAAAATGGAGCAAGGTCAACATGAGATTAAGCAAGAATTGTTAAAATCGGATGCTAGGCAATCTAAATTTGAAGACCGTATGGGAAAAATGTTTGAAGCTATCATGTGTAAGCCCTCTTCTTCGGGTGGTCTTCCTAGTGATACCATCGTGAACCCGAAAGGAGAATTGAAGGTTATTACTAATCGTAGTGGTAAAACTTTCAAAGAACCCATTTCTCGTCCAAGTACTTCTATGGAGAAGGAAAAAGAGAAAGAACCCGAGGTGGTGGTTTAAAAGGAGCACATTACAAGCCCACGAAGTACCGCTCAAACCACACCTACGGTTGAACCAACACCAATAGTGGAACCCGAGATTCCAAGGCCGATGCCTATGCCCCAACCCACACCACCCTTACCTTACCCTTCAAGACGAGACAAGGAAAAGGCACAAGAACGAAATAATTATCAATTTGAACTTTTTATGAAAATGTTTCGTGACTTGCATTATAATATAAGTTTTCCCGACGCCTTAGTCATGATGTCTCGATTTGCCGCGAACTTCAAAAGTATGTTGAATAACAAAGAGAAATTGCAAAAATCGTCTAGTTGTTCATCGGTTTTTCTAAGCCGCATACCTCAAAAAGTCGGTGATCCCGGCAAGTTTTTAATCCCATGTGCTATACAAGACATGGGAATGCTACGCCTTAGCCGATCTTGGTGCTAGTATTAATTTGATGCCTCTTGAGATTTTTAAATCGCTCAATCTTCCCAATCTCACTCCTTCAAAAATGTCAATCGAGATGGCCGATCATTCTACGATTCTAGCTTGTGGAGTTGCCGAGGACGTCTTCGTGAAAGTTGGAAAGTTCTACTATCCCGTAGACTTTATTGTTGTTGACATTCCTATCGATCCTAAAGTTCCGCTAATTTTAGGTCGATCATTTTTGGATACCTCGAGAGCACTCATCGATGTGCATGCAAGGAAAATCACTCTTCGTTTCAATGAGGAAGAACTCGTCATTAATGCAACTCAAAACTCCACACTTTCTCATGTGTATTCTATCACGTCTTTGTACAATGTCAATCCCATCAAAAACATTTGCAAAAAGATTTCAAAAATAGTTTTAGAAGTTGTTAATAAAAATGAAGTTCCGTCCCCTCCGCCGGTGGAGGTTAACAGTGTTAAGCCTACAATCTCGAATGATTCTTTGGATGATGAATGTGTTGATCCCGATGGGGGAGTTTTCTTTGTCGACAAACGTTTTGAAAACTTACCACCACCTTTACCAAAACGGTTTCAAAATGTGAGAATTTTTAGTGTGACTAACATTGCTTTAGATACACCAAATATTTTCGACATAATTAAATCGGGTTTTCACAAGGAGAGTTTAAAAGATGAAAAAGGAAAAGATTTTGAATTAAATTTAAAAGATTTTTCTACAACTCTAACTCCGTCATCACCACGTGTTTTGAGTACTACAAGCTCGTCTTCTCCTTTTGACGATGCTTTGTGTGGACTTAGTGTGGGGAAATCCCCTTATGTTCCCTCCCCTTTCTCCACCGAGGACGAGATATTTGATCCTGGAATTGCTTATATAGGGAAATCTCGGTCTTCCACCGATGCAATAAATGGAAAATCTTTTCATTTGATTGGTGCGAGTCTACCTCGAGTAGCTCAATGTTTTCATGACTTACCCATTGTCCCACCCTTCTATTTCTTCTCATATATTTTCTTGAAACTCTTTGAGTTTTTGTTGGCACACGATGAAGTGGCGTTGATTTGTTTTTCCAATGAAAACGAGAACGCCATCTTCGACCCCGGTATTTTGCACCATCAAAGGACTTAGTCCTTTATACCGGTTGTTTTTGGGCCTTGTTTATCATGTAAGCCCCACCAAAAATTGACCATACCATGATTATCCCTAAATGATCACATTTATAGGGATTCAAGTCGAGCTTTTGACTCGGTTATCAAAAACAAGGTGCCTCGTGGGGGAGACCCATGCTTATCCATGTACATATTATTGCTTTCTAATTAGTTAATGTGAGTGGATTTGTGCCCTTCCAACCTTTGTTCCGTGGTTGTTTGTGCATTGTGGTTTTTAGATCATGATCTTCACGATTGGAGCCTCTCGTGTTCGTTTATGGGAGCACTCGATCGTTTGCTTTGAAGACATTTCTCAATATCCAAATGATATATCCTTTGATGTTCTAACCTTAGGTTTTTATCACACTTCATAAACGGCTATTAATTTATTGGTTACACCCTTTCCATGCTAGATTAGGCATTCGACTACGTCTCTAGTATGGGGGTATTTTCACCCCTAGACTCGAAACATTGAGGACAATGTTTAACTTTAGTATGGGGGGGTGAATAGATACTTACCATGCCAAACCTTCACGCTTTCCAAAGTTTATTTTTTTTGTTTATCGTTTTGTTGCAAAATAAGGCTAAAAATGGTCAAATTTTAAAAATTTTCTCATATTTTATAAGTGTTTGAAGACACGAATGTAGGTTTTCTGATGGCGAGAATAAAAGTAATTTTTTACTCGACCATGCGTGTTGAGCACTTAGCTTTGATTCCTTAACTTATATTAGGCTAAGTCTCTTAAATGAGGACGAGAAATGATAGAGTTAATTATAAGTTACTATGCTAAACGTAGAGTACTCGTATTCTTTCAAAAACTCATGTGTTCTCGTTATTTGCTTATTCTCCCTTCGCATGTAAATATTTTTTGCTTAATAAATATTGACTTAGCGGTTTAGTTAGGATTGTTGGGTTTCTAGTCTTTTCTAGTAGCTTCCGTGTAATTAAATTGGGAAGACATTAAGGTATCGCCAGCGTCACGGTTTTGAAGTATTGGCACCCGAATAATCGAAAGGTTCACCCAATAATAAGATTTAAAGTGCTCACCTAAATCTAGCAAACAATTTGAAGCCCCACAAGGCCGAAAAATCTATGCAAAATTGAAAGTGAATCAAGCCTTAATCTTCGAAGCTTTAAAGATCCAAAATTCGCTTTAGCGTGAGGATATACGTCTTTGGCTAATAAAACCACCGATGAGGCGGATAATAAAAGGCAAGGCAAGACCAAAGTCATAATAAAAGCTTCATGGCGAAGTTGAATAAAAGATGGAGGTAAACTAAAGATAATAAGGCCCTTCCGTTAGGGGGCATATAAAAGTCTTGGTAATAAGTCTCATGTTCAAAACCGTTATAAAACCGTGTTTATCGATTCTTCTTGTCAACTTAAGTTTTTAACATCGTTGTCTATTAGGAGGGGTTATTGATTTGATGGTCTTAGTTACACCGTTAGGACTCTATTTTTAGACCTAAATCTCTATTATCGCATAAGTCAACGATGTATCCTCGTGAAACATTCAAGACAAAATAAAATATAAGAGATACAACTTAGGAATAATGGGAGGATAAGTACGTGATTAGGGCATATGAGTAGTGTTAGCATTACTAACTTATAATGACAATGATCTCGTTGCACTCTTGGCATGGAATTAGGGTGAAAATCGAGGACGATGAAATTATTTCTAACGAAGCATTCACGTGTTCTTATTCTATGAACCTAAACGTCCCATATTGCGATGAAAATCATACATTATGTCTAAAACACAAGTAGTAGTAAAAGTAGTAGTGTAGCTAGTTTATCATTTTAATAAAGTGAATAAAATTAAATTTTGGAGGTGCTACGATACTTTATTCTAGCATTGCGTGAGGGCACGGCAATGGTTTAGTATGGGGGAGTGATGAGACTGCTTTTATACATAGTCTCATCGTCCAAATCGGGCTTAAAATGCATAAAATATCATTAAAACTGCCAAATATATGCTCGTGTTTGTTACTTGTGTATTTTAGGTACGGATATTGAGGAAATGGCAAAAGATCACAAGAATCATTCAATAACGAACACGGGAAACGAAGCCGCACAATGAACCAGGCCCAAATATGGAATTTACAAAAATGCCCTTGAAGTTTTGAAGATTGGCAACTTTAGTCCCTCATTTTTGAAGACTTGGCAAGTTAAGACCTTGAAGAAATCAAGTTATGCAAGAATGGTCCTTGAGGAATGAAGATTGTACAAGTTTAGCCCTTGGAAATAGAAGAATTTACATTTGAAGTCCTTGTTCTAAAGTTTGTAAACAACTTGTGCCAAAAATGACAAGTTTTGTAAAGTTGTTACAAGTAAAATGGAAGTTGTTGGCTGATTTTTACAACATGAACAAAACAAGTAACTTGGGGGGCCATTACGGCCAAATAACCAAACCCTCACCACCACCCAGAGACTGACACGTCACCATACCCACCCATTTACCCAAACCCTTACCCATTTACCCTACCCAACCCGTCCAAAACCCAACCCAAACCCACCAGGTTTATTAAATAAACCTGGTCAAATTAGTCAAACCATTTTTCCACTAAACACAAAGTTTAAAAACTTTTTTCCCTTTTTGGATTAAACCCACACCTGCTAATCATTTTAACCCCATAAACCCTAGAACCTAATTCTCCCAAATCAAAGGGATTTTTATTGATTGCCTCCAAATCCCTAATTACTCACTTTCTCACCAAAACCCACGTTCCAAATCAACACAAGACACACCCATGTGTCTTGTGGGACCCTCCCCTGCCCCGTTCCTTTCCCTCAAAACCCTAAACCCGACCAAACCAACGACCCACAATGATTCCTTTGTCCCCAAGAACTGTTAAACGGCCAAGATCAATTCTCATTAGCTGGACATCACAAGGACTTTTCAGAAATCACATGGATAATTTTTGACCAAGACATTCAAGCAAAGACCAAGGGTAGCATTGGCATTTCATGCCATTAGGGTTTTCTGATTCTAGAATGATCTGTAGCCATTATATAAGGCGACATAGGATTTTTATTTTTCTTGTTCCAGATTTTTTTTTTCAAAGTCTATGTAATTCCTTTTTACATTAATCAAAAGTTGGTATTTTCTGGTTATGAAATTGTAATTCCTTTTTAATTAGTTTTAAAAGTTGGTAGAGGCTTGTGATAAAAAATCTGATTTCCATTTAAACTTATTCAAACACTTTGTGTTTGAATTTTCAGAAAAAAGGGTTTCTTAAATTGGGAAATTTTTGGTGGAAATTCGTTTCAAGATTTGGTTTTCAGGATTTCAAGTTAGTTTGTTTAAGTGTTTTCAAAGGAAAAATATTTGAGAAAAGTTTTTGAAGGTTTGAAAATTTTGAGAAATCAGAAATATTGGATATTTGCTTGTTTCCATTTTGATTGTTGCATGTTTTCATTGCTTGCTTGTTTGTCCAAGTGTTCAGCACAGGCCCGGTTCTGTTGGAGAAGGCAAAGCAGCCTTGGTTGGGCCTGGATGTAGGCCTAACAAGGTAGTCCCTTGTTTCATTTTTGGTTTTCAGTTTTAAGTTGTATATGAGATTTGATGATTTGGTATGAAATCTGCTTACTTGTTTGTTTAAGTGTTGGATATTGCTTATTCTAGGGTTTATTGCATGATAGAAGTGTTCTTATTCAGTTTGGATTGGATTTGATGTGCTTTGATTTGATAAAATTGATTTTTAGTATTTAAAGGGGTGTTTGGATCTGGTGATTAAGTTGAGATTGTTGAAAGTTCTTGAGTTAAAAGCTGGTTAAACACACTCCTTAGGGTAGTATAGGTTGTATGTTAGTGGTAGTTTTCAGTTTGATAGGATATTGAACACTTTTGCATGTTTAAAAAAGGTATAAACTAGCTTAATCCAGTAACTGCTCTTTGTGCCTGATATTGTGTGAATTTTACCATCAAATTTGGTGATCTGCTAGGGTAGGGAATTAAGCAAGGTTTGGAATAACTTGGGTGTCAATTGGTTGATTGTTGTGCAAATTATTGGCCTTTAAAATTCATTTTTGTGCATATAAAATCAGAAACATACCCTCAGACGTTCATATCCTTAATCAATAACTTTGTGTGATCTTTGTGTGAATTTTTGCTAAGTGATTTGTGTATTTTCGTGTTCCAATTGACTCCTTATACTCAACTGAGTATAAGGGTGCCTTCTTGCCCAAGAAAAGCTACCAAAATAAGCTTTCCTAAGCTTATTGCCTTACTGAACATAAATTTACACTAGCAGTGGGAACTCCTTTCCCACTGGTAGCACACTTTTTGGTACTGCTATACAACAGGACAAAAGTCCCCACATGTCACTATCAGCAATCTTGTATTTTTGTCTTTAGTGGGCAATTTTTAGAATTAAACTTTCAAACTTGTTTCAATATTTTTCTAATTTAATTTAGGATTTTTCTGTTTAGATAAAATTTTTATTACTGTTCATTTAGTATTTTTTAGGTTTTATTGCATTTTTAATTAACTTTTTATTTTCTGTTTTTGGCATTTAGTGCCAAAAATTAATATTTTTCAGTTTAAACATTTTTCCTAGACTTAGAATAATATTTTAAGATTTTTGGTTTTAAAAGTTTTCACTGTTCATCCTTTATTTATTTTTTAGAATTAATTTAAGTTAATTAGGGTTTTATATTAAACTGTTTTTGTCTTTTAGTGGTAAATTTAATATTTTTCCAACTTTTTCATTTTTCTACTATTTATTAGAGTAAATTAGGATTTTTAAAATTGGTAAATTATTTTTAGCATTATTTTATTATTTTTTATAATTATTTTAGTTTTAAAACTGTTTTTAGTAATTTAAAAACAGAAAAATAGTTTTTAAAATTTAGGAAAAATACTTTTTAGTCTTTAGATAATATAAGTAAGTTATTAGTTCAATAAAATCATATTTTGGACATTTTGATTAATTATATTTAATTTTAGGGCTTTAATTAG
Organism: Glebionis coronaria; assembly: GCA_025667525.1. Lineage (NCBI taxonomy): Eukaryota > Viridiplantae > Streptophyta > Magnoliopsida > Asterales > Asteraceae > Glebionis > Glebionis coronaria. The sequence continues at coordinate 356,853,739 of CM046876.1, forward strand.
CATTTAAAATTGAATATTTAATTAATAAAAGGTTTTAAAATATTTTTATTGGATTTTTATTCTTATTTATATTATTTTAGACTTATTTTAGCTTTTAATTAATTTTTAGGTTTTAAAATTTTTAATTTTGTAGTTTTTTTACAGTTTTACGTGAACGCTTTTTCGTCTTAGCTCGATCCGTCTTCGTAACCGTCTTTTCTCTCTTATTTCTCTTTTCTTTTCAGAACAACAAAATCACAAACAAAGTTAATGAATTCATTACACAACACACGTGCCTCCTCGAGAACGATCCCACACAAAGGGTCATAAGTGTTTACGTTTTCCTAAACGTACACTTAATACTTACCGCTTTTACCTTCCTTTTCCAAAAGGGGTAATTTTACAACCATCAGGTACCATGAACACTTATCATCCTCAAGTTTCATTTTCCCCATATCAAGCTTAAAAACGAGATCATTTTTATTCATAAGTGAAACTGCATCAACTTATTCATAAAATTAATTGTGTTACTATTATACCCCCACTTATTATGCCTCTAAGACCGGTTATTATTTGAGCAAATTGATTTCGGGCAAATTTTTCATTATTTAAAGCGTGAAATATAAGAAGTGTAAAATCTGAAAATAAGTAAGCATGGTGTTAATCCTAAGTAACCATCTTATCCATTACTTGAAAAACGGCCCATAATTTATATAAGTCCGACCCAAGATAATAAGTTATTCGCCTTATGTGTAAGATCCTTATGTCATGCATTAATAAGTAGTTACACACTCACTAAGAAAATAAAAATAAAACCCACGCAATAATTTATATCTGCCGCCTTTTTGAAACCTTGGATCTTCAATCCCGCAACCCGTCAAGGTAATATTGGATTGGAGCAACTATTAAATCCCTGATTGTGGTAAAATACGTGTTTAGGAAAACAACGTATAATGGGCAAGTATTAAACTCGACGATTTAGGAAAACCGGCAAGTCGAATAAATGCGGGTTCGTTCTCGAAGGAGGTGTGTGGATTAAGTGCCAATTATATAAAATCAAGAGTTTGGATTAGTGTCTTTTTGGGTAAAGAGAGAAAAATTAAAGATGAGCTACGATTACGATTAAACTACGACGAATTAACGTAAAACGAGAACGTAAATACGTAAAACGTGACAAAATTAAAAATTAAACCTAAAAATTAGTTAAAAATTAAAACTAAGTCTAAAATAATATAAATAAGAATAAAAATTCAATAAATATATTTTAAAACCTTTTAATAATTAAATATTTAATTTTAAATGCTAATTAAAGCCCTAAAATTAAATATAATTAAGAAAAAGCCCAAAATATTATTTTATTGAACAAATAACTCATTTATATTATTTAAAGACTAAAAAGTATTTTTCCTAAATTTTAAAACTATTTTTCTATTTTTAGTCACTAAAAACTATTTTAAACTAAAATAATGATAAAAAATATTAAAATATGCTAAAACTAATTTGACTATTTTAAAAATCCTAAATTATATTACTAAACAGTAGAAAATTGGAAAAAGTTGAAAACAAAACTTTTTTACACTAAAAGACAAAACAGATTTGATTTAAACCCTAATTAAACTAAAGTTAATTCTAAAAAATACTTTAAAAGGTGAACAGTAAAATCATTTTAAACTAAAAATATTAAAATCTTTTTCTGAATCTAAGAAAATTTTTAAAACTAAAAAATATAAAAGTTTTGCACTAAAAGACAAAAAAACAGTTAATTAGAAACTAATTAAAAATGAAATTTAATCTAAAAAATAGCAAATGAACAGTAATTTGAAAATAAACTGAATGAAAAATCCTAAAATAAAATAAGAAAACAGGGAAAAAGTAAAAAAGTTGAAAAAATAAGATTTAGTCCTAATAAGACAAAATAGTAAGCTATTGAAAGTGACATGTGGTGTTTTTTGTATGCTAGCTTAGCAGTGGGAAAGTTAAGACTAACAGTGGGAACTTTGTTCCCACTGCTCAGTCATAGAAAACGAATTTGAGCTTTTATGAGCTTGATTTATGGATTTTTTGGATACAATGGGCACCCCTACAACCTGTAGGGTTGTAGGGAGTCAAAGCAAGCAACAATTACCAAACACAAGCACAAATAGAGCACGGATCAACACCCTAATTAAGCAAATACAGGAATAGCATTCATGGACATAAGTCTGGTGGTCTCTATGGGGCAACCAGTGATTATAAAGCTGTTCTAACCCACCAAAAGCTTACACAAACTTGATTCCAGTCAGCCTAGACCTATATTACCTTGAAAGCCAATAATAAACCAAGATTCAAACCAAATTACTCACAAAAAACATCAGAAACTTAACTGCAATAATTGTTGGGCAGAAAGAGAGTAAGTTGCTGGTCTAGTGTGAACAATGGTGAGATTAGATGGCTCAAAACATGAAACCTAACTATGACTAAAACAAAACAGAAGTACCATACCCTAGATTACCTAACCACCTAATTGTGAACAAATTTTAACAAACCAAAACTCATAAAAAAATTCCCATGGACCTACTGTGTGACAGAATGCTTATATTTCCCAATTTTATACCAACTACTGAAATGCTTTACTTCAATCAGTTAAACAAACTCCAAGACACCATTTCCTAAACTCATTCAAGAGTGTACAACCCCTATCACCCTGCAAAAATGTCAACTAATGCAAGATGTGGGCAGATCTAAACACCCCTTAAGTTGTTGACAGAAAAATTATACAAGGCAGATTGCATTAATAACTCATAAATCTACTTCTAAACAATCTAAACACACATACTAACCATGAATAAGCATAAAAGTCACAATCATTAACATTCTAACAGATTTCCACGAGATCAAGTAACAATAAAAAGAGCAGTCACATGCAAATCACCTTAAGGCACAGTCTAAGCAAAAAGAATCAGTGAGTGGGTTCAAGCCGACTTACTTGGTTTTTGTCCGTACCAAAGAATAAGCTGATGCCTTCAGCTCACTGAACTTATCAACTTACGAGCTTATGAGGATGAAGCTGTTACTGAATTTTGCAAGGATCAACAGAAATCTACCAATATCTACTCTGAAAACAACCATCACCTTGGAACCTGAAATAGATGAACAAACATAAAGGAATAACAAGCTGATAAACAGCTTATTAAAGCTTATGTGTCAGATAAGCTTCAACGAACTAGTTTAAAAGCTAATGAAAACGCTTTTGACCAAAAACTGAACTTGTGAAAATTTTGGAAACCTTTTTGCTATAATCTAAAATGACAAGAAAGTTAACCTTAGACCATAAACACCACATAAGCTTACGTGTCAATTTAAGCTTATGTGAGAACTTATGGTGTGAGGGATCTCAAAGTGAAATAACAAGATTTTTGAATATTACTTTGATGAAACTAAAAAAATAAGTGTTAATGCATGTGATGCCTAAAAACATTATTAGTGTTAACTAATCATTCTTAGTTTTGATCACAACAAACTATACAACACATTTAGTGTAAAACACAAAACGAATTATTTAACTAACACTATCATCCATGTAATAATCATATCACTAACTTTTCTTAATCATACTTAGTGATCATCAAAGTGATTATCCTTAAAACTCACTTTTGTTAATATGACAAAAGATTTTTAATAAACTTTCTTTTTATAAAAATGTTTTATTAAAATGGAAAATGTAAATTTGAAAATGGCATATTCCATATGCCATAAGAATATCTTTTGAAGGTTTAAAAAACCTCAGATATTCCTACCCCACTAAAATACAAAAAATGGAGCGGACTCTACTGGGCGGTACCTTAAATAGCTAGGCGGTTCTCTAGCGATATGGAACCGCCGGGCTAGTTAAGGAACCGCACCCAGCTAGCCGTTGCACTTTGTCTTCTATAAATAGTGGAGCAAATCTCATTTTCCAATAAACCTCTTGGATGTTTTTCTCAGCCCCCTTTCTCTTTTCTATAGCATAATCATTAGTAAATGATCACTTAATGTGTTAAGTATGTTTACATATGATTATCCTCTTGATCCCCTCCTTTACCTTTTCCAAAGAAAAGATCACTCACTCACTAGTGTTGTAATAAAGATGAATCCATGAATTAGTCATGTTCATCATGTTAGCCTTTTTGTTTTTGTTGATCCATTTGTATTTATGAATACTTGGACTAGTTATGTTCATCCAAGCTATTTGTGAATACTTGGATTTGTTGTGTACATCCATTGCATATGTGTTTGCTTGGATTTGTGTTGTGTAGATCCAAGCTACATGTGTGTACTTGGATATGTCTAGTTGAGTTGTAATAGATTGTGTAGTATTTCTCAATAAACTATAAAGTGATGTGGTTGTGTCTTGTGAGTTCTCACTAAACTTGAAAGTGATTAGTAGCTGTGTTGTGTGAAGTTCTCACTTAGCTTCAAAGTGAAGAGTCGTGAAGATTGGTTCTAGCTTTGGATTAGAACTCGAAATCTAGCCTTGTGTCGTAAAATGGTGAAGTAGGCAACGTCGTGAAGATTGGTTCTACCTTGAGATTAGAACTCGACATCTAGCCTTGTGTCGTTAAATTGTGAAGTAGGCAACGTTGTGTAGATTGGTCCTAGCTAAAGATTAGGTCTCGACATTTAGCTTAGTGTCGGAAAATAATGTAACGACGATGTAAGACTTTCTCCGCCAAGAAGGGAGCTTGTGGATATAGTGGAAATCTCGGGTAGGTGTACTCGAGGAGTGGAGTAGAAACAAGGATAGAGCCTCGATGTCGAACCACTATAAATCTTGGTGTCTTGTCATTAGGTTGTCTCTTTCCTTACTCTTTACTTATTTCATTATCATTATACTTACCTATTACCATTGCTAATGCATTTCAATTGAATCTAATCATTATGCAACTTAGCTTCAAGTAAAATATAGTTTTGATACAAACCTAATTGAAAGTAATTTTAATTAGGTGTCTAATCGAAGAGAAACTATTCACCCCCCCCCCCCCCCCCTTCTAGTTTATACAATTGGTATCAGAGCAATGGTCACTCAAGATCTTTGAAGTATATTGTACTTTAAAACTTGGATCGATCCATTGTCTCCTCAAATTAGAAGGTCAAGTTGTACTAAAGTTTCTTTTTGGTCAAAACTATTTTTTATTGGAAAATAGGTCTTTTAATTGGTAATATTGCATCCCTCTTAGATTAATAGATTTTATGCATTTTAGATCTACTCTTGAAATGTATCTACTAGTTTGCATCTTGCTTTGTGTAGGTACTCATGAAGATCAATCATTTAATTGGTTGTGGATTGAGTTACTTGCACTAGTAGAAGACTCATCTTCATTGATCTTCAACATCTTTGAATGATGATATCAAGATGATTGGGAATGATACTAGTCCTTGAAGACTTACTACTCATCATAGTCATTGTTGGGCATTGCATTGATTCCTTGATGGATTGGAATGCTCTTTGTAGCCAAGGTACGCTTTCGTTCTTCCATACGCCCTTTGATCATTCTTTTGATCATTACTTGACTAAGTGCTTGTTCTTGGCATCCTTGCCTTGACATTTGTTTGTGGTTTGTGATTCTTTTCTTTTATCCTCTCAAACCTTCATTGCTTGGATACTTGACTCACTATGGTGATGTAGAGTGACTTAGTAGTAGCTTAAAGTATCAAGCATGATATCCATGGTTTGCACCCATACGGTTAGTAGGCCCTTTGTGGGAGAGAAATTGAATTAATACCTTGCTCATATTTTAGTTTAGACTAAGACTATAATTGAAAGTGATCTTAGTCTATGCATCAATATTTGCTTTGCGTTTATTCATTACCAAAGCCGTTTAACACTTCGCCGGAAAGGCACCTCTTAAACCACTATATATGACACAAGCTCTTCATCTCCTCGATTTAAAGATTGTCACTAATCCCTTCAGCATTGGTCTTAGTCTTGATTCATTTCCCTTGACTTCTCTCCACTTTGCTTTTTCGCTACGAGTAGTCGTTTGTCCGTTTCGGTTCTTTTCGATATCGATTCAACTCGTAATCCTTCATTAAGGCATATTGCTTAGTGTTATGATGATCCAATGATATCCTAAAAGGTTTAAGATATATTTTTTAAGTATTTTAGAAAACTTGGTTTTCAAAATTTTGGCGTATTTCATTGATAAAAACCAGCCTCTATAGGCGGTTCTTTATCTCTGGCGGTTCAAACCCGCGGTTCCTTATCGATATGGAACCGTGGGCAGTAAAGCTTGTCAGAGCGCCAATTTTATTAATTTAATCTTTTTCAAAATAAACCCTCTCTCTCCCAAAAACACACAGCCGACGGGTTTCACCTTTTCCACCATTGTTGAAGCTTCAAAAACCTTCAATCACTCAAATTAATTGATTCCAAGTTGTGGTTTCACTCATCCTTCATCAAACATCAATTAATTGTAAGTACTTTCTTTCAATTTCATCTATTTTGTTCTAGGGTTCATCCTTTCATAATTGGGGATTTTTAAAATTGAAATTGAATTAGAACCTTAATAGGAATATGGGTTGACATGGTTATTTTTCTATGATTCCTTAGGTTCATATTCATTAAGATTTCACTAAAACCCACTTGTAGAACAAATCCGAATTTTGGCTAAACAAAAATTTTGGTTAAAAGATGGAATTAAGATGAACCCATAAACAAATAGGTAATTGCATTGTTAATGCTTACCTAAAAACCTTGTTTTGAAAAACCAATGTTCTAGTCCATTGTTGATCCAACATAGTTCATATGTTCTTGGTTAATAATGGAATAGATACATTGTTAACATGAGAATGATATGGATTCAATCCTTTGTTCGTCAAGAAATTGATATAACACATTCTCATATTTTGATTTTTGATTTTATTTTTCAAATGAGTGATTGGAAAAATATTTTCCTTTGTTTATTTAGGTACTAATCATGCCTTCACAATACCAAAAGGATCGTCAACTCACTAAACAGTATATGCCTAACCTTTCCGACTTTTGTCACTCAACTCATCTCGCCGATACTTATTCCTCCCTTCAATCCCGTTGTTTTCATGAGGGTAGAGTTTTCCAAATGGATATTAAGGATTATGTCTACATCAAATCTATGTTTGAAAACATTGGGTTTGATTTTTTGTTGCACATTAAGGAAGACATCTATCCTCGAATCCTATTGGAGTTCTTTAGCACATACTCCGTCATTGAAAAACAATGATGGAATATTTGTTAGGTTCATCTTGAACGGTCAACTCATACAATACTCTCTCGAAGTCTTCGGTTAAATTCTTGATGTCCCATTTGTAGGCACTTGTCGCTTCACGGATAAATGGAAGCTTAGTGCTCTCCTTGAATCCAACAATTGTCCTCCAAATGATCATGCGGAAATTGATCTTGACTACATTGTTGACATTCTCTCCAAAAAGCGTAATCGACCCGTTAAAAGAAGCCTTCATACTAAGGTACGTTCGATGAAACGTCATGAGGTTCTCTTAAGCGACCTTAATGATAATATGGTCCAATGGACCAATATCCTTAGGAAAAATTGTCGATCCCAAACTTAGATCGATTTAGCTTGTGCAAAGGAGATTAGATCAAGTTATACACGTAGAGAAACTTTGTTTATGTATAAAGTAATTTAAATGTTATGCGGAATTAACACTTAAACAAGAACACACAAAGGATGTAAAACAAACTTTCACTTGATTGATTGAATCGAACTTGCTTACAATGAAAGTGTTTAATGTATGAAAACTTATTATAAAACATAACCTAAAGGTCTTCTTTTATAGACATAAGAAGCCTTGTACAAGAGTCTACGTATCAACTATTCTAGGTAAAGATAATTATAGAAAATACAATGTTGATCCTATCTTTACTAGAAACAAACTAGAAACATAATACGCGTAGACCATATCTTTCTATCAGTGCTTGTCTTCAACCTATCAACGCTTGACTTCTTCCTATCAATGCTTGATCTGTCAGCGTTTGTTTTCTTCTTATCAACGCTTGTTTTCCTCTTGTCAGCGCTCAAGTGGACTGGCTACATTTTATTCCCAACAATCCTCCCCTAAACTTGATATCTACTCTAATAATCAAGTTTCTGAATAAAAATTAAGAACTAGGAGGAATCTTACAAATCTTATCATATTGGTAATAAACATGCCTAATCAAATCTTTGGCCACGTCACTTGAATAGTCAATCTCCAGCTGTGTTGTCTTCATCTTTTCTAAAACTTCTTTGGACATGGGATACTGACCATCTACAAGAAGATACTCAGCAAACTTTGTAGAGCTCAAGTAATACACACCAGAAGCTGAATACAAACGCCATTCAAGACCACTGATATCATCCTCAAGATCCTTCCAAACAGTAGGATCTTCTTCTTTTGGTCCACACATTCTCTTGAATGTTGACCAAAGTTTTATTCCATTGACTGAAGTAGGAGCTTCAGTCTCATACTTGGCCTCTAACAACCTCCAAAGGTCTACCAAGTCTTCTCTATCCACACTTGCAAAGAGAGACACAAGAGTAGTAAACGTGTGTACCTCTTTCCCATACCTGCCAATCTTCCAAAACCCACTTGCATCTTCTTCATTGCTTATGATAGGGTTTCTGGCATCAAGAGGTAACACTTGTACCATATCTGAAGCTTCCATGGGTGAGAACTTGATGCTCCTTCTTATAACAGCTTCACTAGGATTCAATTTATCCATATCTTTAGGGAACTCAAGTGGAACTCCCTTCTTCAAAGGCCTTGGAACAATCATTGCCTTCTGAATCTCCATCTCTTCTGCAAGTTCTTCTTTCCTTTCATCTGAAAGAAGTCTTAGGGTGTTCATTTCCTGCACTTTTGCCCAAATGGGATAAGCCTTGTACTCTAATTCTTGAAAAGATAATCCCTGCAATTTCTTGAAGGTCCATCCAGTTCCATGACATCTGAGTAACATGTAGTAGAGCTCTCTTATATCCCTCTTCAGCAGTGACAAAACATTGCTAGCCTTGTGTTTCAGAATTACCTTGTAGTCACTTTGAACTCTTAGAAGAATCTCCAATCCCCAAATCTGGTCTGAAATAGTCAAATCTGAATTCTCCATAATCCTATTCTCCCAAGCATGGTACATCTGAACTACTTCTGGCATATCAAAATCTACTTGCAATTTCAACTCTCTAAGCTTCTCCCTTACCAAGTCATCACCATATTCAAGTCTTTCTGGTTGTTCAATTATCATCACACTTGAATCTGAACTTTCTTCATCACTTCCTTCTTGTTCCTCAGAAGTGACAACAAATGGTGATTCACCAACCTTCTTACTTTCTTGTTCCATGAGTTGTGCAGCCAACATTGAATCAAACTCTACCTGTGCTGCATCCTTTGGAACTTCTACTTCTACCATAATTCCTTTACCCTTATCTAATGGATCAATGATGGGTAAGGATGATGGTAATACATGTGACGACACTTCTTTGATGATAGCTGATGACTAGAATACATCAACCATATCTGCAGGTCTGTCAACGCTCAAATTCCTTGTGACAGCGCCCAAATTACTCTTGTCAGCGCTTGGTGTGTCAGCGTTCAAATTTTGCTTGTCAACTCCCAAATTACTTGTCTCAGCGTCTCTTGTAAATTGCTCCAACATAGCTGTAAACGAAAAGTTTAAATTTGTAGGAGTAACCAGAGATCTATCAAAACATGGTTGCTTCTTCAATTCAGTAAGGGCTTCAGCAACACCCAAAGATTCTCCATCATGTGAGCCTTTATCACTCACATTAATCTGCTCATCCTCCCTTTTGGAAGATTCCTCCATCCCACGTCGAGTGCTAGCATTCTCCAAAATGACAATCCTCTCCCTCAATTACTTGAGTTCAAGGCCTTGTGTACTGACAATTTATACCAAGTCTGCATTTTTCTTTTGCAAGCTAATGCAGACAGCCGTCAATTCCATCAATGTATATGGTTCCAATCTGCCCTCCTCTAAAATGGGCATTTAACCTCCCAAGTTAGATTCATGGGGAATGGATGAGGTCTTAAAGATGTTAGGACTGTCTTGGCCTGCATCTAAGCCAGAACCAATATTCCCAGCCTCATCCATAGCACCAACCAAACTTGTGGTGGTGGTTCTCTCTGCTACATGGCTAGGACTACTAGAGGAGAACACTCTAGTAGTCCTTGGGCGTTTTTTCAACCTATATTGACGTGGGGTAGAAGATGATGTGGATTGGGTGGATGTGGGAAGGTTAAGGGGTGTTTGGCTCTGTGAAGGAAAGGTGTCAACGTCTGGATTACTTGTGTCAACGCCAACATTTAAGGTGTCAGTGTTGAAGGGTTCTTGGTCAATTTCCATGTGTTGAGGTGAAGGCAAAGGTTCTGGTATTGGGTCAATTTGTGGTTGTGGGTCTGGTTGGGGTTGTGCTCCTGCAATAACAGCAAGCGTAGCTTGGGTGAGGGGTAATTCACGGTGAGGGGGTGAATTCATCTTGGTAAAAATAGCTTTCTTTTGCACAGTGATCTCATAAAAGTCATCATGATCCCTTGTGCAGTAATTTTACACATCAAAAACCATTTGCAAAAATCTGGGATAAGCCAAAGTCATCTTATTCCCTTCGTTTTTACACATGCCATCAAAAATCAGTTTTGAATAATTAAACTTTTGCCCATTAGCAATGCACACAATTGCACTAGCAATTGATCTATTAATTTCATTGTGTGTAGTACACTTGGGACTCAAACATTGTAGGATGACATGTATGAGGTACTTCCAGGCTGGGGGAAATTCTTGTTTATGATATTTGTTTAAAGTGCCCTCATCTGGGAAAGGATACCCCAAAGCCCGAAGTCCTTGTTCTATTTCATTAATGGGGAAGGTGGTTATACCATCTGCATCATCAAGATGCAAAGCCTGACGAACCAAGGCTTCAATAACCACCCATGTACGCCCATGAACAATAGCTGATAATGTAGTCACATTATTAATTGTTGAGAAACTAACAGTGTTCCAAAACTGCTTAATATGAGTGACAGAGATGAGAGGAGCATGAGAAAGATCATACCTAATAGGAGATGCATTCAAATACGCCACCATCTGGGTGTATTGTGGAAACAGAGTATCATCAGCGTCCAAATAAGCAATCATGTTGTGTTGACTCCTGAATCCCAATACCAAGTCACTTGGTTTAAACTTTGGTGCCATTGTTGAAGAAAGCTGTTTGTGAATTATTGAAAAAGATGAATTATAGGAGAAAATTTGTTAGACAAGAATATGAGGTACCCTGTTTAAAAATAGGAGCCAAATATATAGGAGAGATAGGCACATGTGATTGGTCAAAAATTAGGCAACTATTTTCAAAATATAATGATGAAAATATTGAAAAGAAAATAAATTATCCTTGTGCATTAATTAAAAGTTATCTGCTCCCAAAATTACGGCCCCAAAATTCGTCAAAAAGTAACAACTGGGTAGGTCCCAATGAGTGTCAACGGTCAAAAATAACCCATCAACGCCCAACGGCTATATTCTTGTCAACGTTTGCCAAAGCCATGTCAGCGTCTAAATCGGTCATAACAACGCTTGGAAAAATACTTGTCAGTGTCCAAAAATAAAAGGAATAAAAATGAAAAAGGACCTTAACAAAGTAATTTATCCTAGTGAAGATAACCTATAAATTGATAATTATTATAGGGCGGCAAGCACTGTTCATTTATGCACACTTGCTTATGCAAGATAGACATAATAGTCCTCTAGTGTCCCTTGCTAACCAAAATTCTTAACAATTAAGTTACCTCAAAAAATTCCTTGTAACTCTCACGTAAAACCCATTATAAATCATTCCCAAGTCTCCCAACAGACCACATCCAATTCTAGGCCAAAAATGTCTTGGCAGCATGCATAGTATATCAACTTTGCATGCTACAGTGCCTCATGATTTAGTAAACTAACTCATACTCACCTGTGGACACAATCTAGAATTGTGATAAGAGTATTATAAGAATACCCAAAAGTCCTAAAGGTTCCTAAAACCTCCCCTTAAACTGTGATACATATGTTTCCCAATAATATGCATGCATATAAAAATTTATGTCAAGATAGGAATATGATATTCCAACCATCATCCATAAACTAAAACATGCTCAAATGATTCTCCAAGGATCCATAAGAAACTCTGTATCCAATGGTACAATGCTATCAACGCCTGCACACTTAGATTAAAAACCATAAAACTAACATTGTTGCTGACAACGTCACGTTAACACTTATGAGCGTTAAGATAACCTTTGTCAGCGTTAGACAAATATAGTGGAAAATCTAACTTCTCAAAAAGACCAATAACAATGCATATCCTGTACATACTTTTACAATAAGACCCCAAAACACATATTAAGTAAGATTGATCATTCCAATACTTGTTACCAAGTATTGAAACCATCCAGCATCAAAAGGTTTAGTTAATAAATCAGACACATTTTCTTCTATGTCAACCCTATCTGGTTGTATTAAACCCTTTTCAAAACAATCCCTTATAAAATGATGTCTAATTTCTATGTGTTTGGTTTTAGAATGATGTACAGGATTTTTAATAATGCATAAAGTACTATTATTGTCTACAAAAATCTTGGTATGCATGAAATTATACACATAATCCAACAGCTGGTTCTGAATCCATAAGACTTGTCCACAACAAGCAGCTACAGCAACATACTCTACTTCAGTTGTAGAATTGGCCACCACTGTTTGTTTCTTGCATTTCCAAGATATCAACCTACTCCCAAGAAACTGACATCCACCAGTTGTGGATTTTCTATCAAACTTATCACCAGCATAGTCACTGTCTGAATATGCAATAAGCTCCTATGGTGAATCTTTTGGATACCATAATCCCAGATCATGGATAACATCTAAGTTACCTAAAGATTCTCTTGACAGCATAAAGGTGACACTCTTTGGGAGTCACTTGATGGCGTGCACATGCACACACAGCAAACATAATGTCAGGTCTTGAGGATGTGAGATACACCAATGAACCAATCATTGATCTATAGTGCCTGACATCCACATCTTTTTCATCTCCAACTTTTCCCCAAGGGTGTTCTCTATCCATAGGAGTAGTAACCCTTTTTTCATGTGGAGAAAAGCCAAACTTCTTCAAGATTTCTGCCAGATATTTATCCTAAGAGATGAAGATACCATCTTCTTTCTGCTGAACTTGTAACCCTAGAAAGAAGTTCATCTCCCCCATTGCACTCATCTTGAATTTGTCTGTCATAAGCTTGGAAAAGTCTTCACTCATCTTTGGATTTGTAGAACCAAAGATGATATCATCAACATAAACCTAAACAAGTAAGACATCCTTACCAGCCTTCTTTGTAAATAATGTCTGGTCTATGGTGCCCCTTTTGAATCCATTTTCCACCAGATAAGTGGACAATGTGCCATACCATGCTCTTGGGGCTTGATGAAGTCCATACATAGCTTTCTTGACTCTATACACCTTGTTTGGATGTTCTGGATCTTCAAAACCAGGAGGTTGCATGACATACAACTCCTCAACAATTGTGCCATAAAGAAAAGCACTCTTCACATCCATTTGATAGACAGTAAAGCCCATGCACGAAGCATAGGCTAGAAATATCCTTATAGCCTCAATTCTTGCAACTGGTGCAAAGACCTCCTCATAGTCTATCCCTTCCTATTGTGTATATACATGAGCCACTAAATGTGCCTTGTTTCTGACCACAATGCCTCTTTCATCTTTCTTGTTTCTTAGAACCCATCTTGTCCCAATAGGTCTGACATATCTGGGACAATCAACCAGCTCCCAAACATCCTGAATAGCAATTGGTGAAGCTCATCCTGCATTGCTTCCACCCAACTTGGTTCTTTGAGAGCATCAAAAATCTTCTTGGGTTCCTGTTGTGACAGAAAATAGTCAAACAAACATGCTTGAACAAGAGGGGTATCAACCTTCTTGTGTATATTGGTAATAAATCCTCCAAGACTCTAATGAGATCTTCTAGTCTGAACAGGAGACATGACATCCCCAATAATTTGAGAAGAGGGGTGATTCTTCATAGTGGAAGTAAGAACTCCTCCCTCAAAAAGTCTATTGTCTTCAATCTCATCATCCAAGTTACCAATATCTTCTTCAGACTCTCTTCCATCAATATTTGTATGAACCTCTTCATTTCTGCTTGAAGGTTCACCTTATTCAAAATTGGAAGAGAAAATATGCTCAAAAGAGTTATCAACGCCTGAACCAAGGTTGTCAACGTTTAGGTCATCAACGCCTGAAATGGTGTTGTCAACGTTTGAGCCATCAACGCCTGAATTTGTCCTGTCAGCGCCAGATTTTCCTTTGTCAGTGCCTGAAGGACCATGCGTGTTGTTAACTGATGATACTTGGGGACCACCATTTTCCTTTCCAGCAGCAGCAGCAGCAGCAAAAGAATCTGTCCATATGGGAACAGTAACATACTCAAGTATAGGAGATGACTTTTCTGCTTGTGATCCAACCTCTTCATTAACCTGTGTACCTGAAAAATCAACAACTGGTTCTTCCACAACATTTGAAGTTACCTTCACAATGTCTGGATTAGTAACAGGCATATAATTCAAAGTCCTAGATAGAGGTTCCAAGTCAAACAACCAATTTGGACCACTTCAGGATCACTAGGTTTACTCTCTAAAAACCTAACATGTACTTTTTCAAGTATACGTTTTTCCTTTTTAAGGTAAACCCTATATCCCTTACTCTGCACTGAATAACCCATGAAATAGCCTTCAGCACCTTTAGCACTAAATTTACCTAAGGCAACACTAGTATCCAACACAACTACATGACAGCCAAAAGGTTTAAGAAAACCAATATTAGGTTTCCTTCCCCAAAGTAACTCATAAGGTATTTTGTTATGTATCTTGTTGACCAATGCTCTATTATAAACATAACAAGCTGTATTCACAGCCTCAGTCCAAAAAACTATGGGAAAGTGAGCATCAGCCAACATAGTCCTGGCTGCTCCAATTAGGGTTCTATTCTTTCTCTCAGCAACCCCATTTTGCTGTGGGGTTCTGGCAATACTAAACTGCCTAGTAATCCCTTTCTTTGCACAAAAATCATCCAACAGTTTATTTCTAAACTCACCACCATTATCACTTCTAGGCATTTTAACTTCATTACCAGTTTTCTTCTCTATCTGAGTAATAAATTTGATCAAAGTATTAGTAGTGTCACTTTTCATAGCTAAAAAGAAAGTCCAAGTAAACCTAGAAAAACCATCTGTGATGACAAAGCAGTATGATTTACCATTCAAACTCTATATATTAGTTGGACCAAACAGGTCCATATGCAGCAAGTGAAGTGGTTTAGAACTAGAGTGCACCTGTTTAGACTTAAATGAGACCTTGTGCTGTTTGCCTTTAAGGCATGCAACACAAGAGTGGTCATTGTGGAAAGCCTTTTCAGGCAAACCATCAACCAAGCCAAGTCTCACAAGCCTGTTTATATTTTTAAAGTTAATGTGCCCTAGTCTCCTGTGCCATAGATTACTCTCATCAACTGAAGCTTTAGCATAAAAACATGACATATTATTATTCATCCTAATACCATTTAAGATTCACATTATAAATGTCCTTATGCCTAGGTGTTCTATAGTCAATATATTTTTCATCTGGCATTTTAAAATCCTTGCTCAACACCAAGCATTCAGTATCAGTGAAAAGAACCTTATTTTTGTTATCACAAACTTGTGATACACTAAAAAGATTGTAATCAAGTTCTTTTACCAGAAACACGTTTTCAAAACGCAAGTTTTTGGTGAGAAGAGTTCCTTTGCCTGTGATAGTTCCATATCCGCCTCCAAAACTTTATCACCATCCTTAATGGGAGTGAAGTTTGTAAGGTAATCTTCCTTCCCAGTCATGTGCCTAGAGCATCCAATATCCCAATAGCCATAATCATTCACCTGTTTTTGAATGCCCTGCACATAAAGAAAACGAATTAGTTTTCTTTGGGAACCCAAGCCTGAGCAGACTTGGATACATCTGGTTGTTCAACAAGAATAGACTTAGTTCTCATAACAACCCCTTGTTCATTCCTTTTTGGATGAAACACCCAGTTAACCCTAATTGGTTTTGTGATGACCTTTGAAATATAGTTAAATCTGTTGCAGGTCACAGAAATCCCATTAGAATTAGGGTTTTGATCTTGCTTAGGTCTCCATGTCAAGCTAGAAGAAGCTTTAGACCTTTTTCCCTGTGGTTGCAAATATTTAGGTCTGGCAACATTTCTGTCAGCGTTGGATTTGGTCTTGTCAACGCTGAAATTAACCTTATCAGCGTTGAACCTAGGGTTTGCTACAGGAACCCATTGCCTATTAGACCATGTATTGGTCTTCTGAAAAGGTCTTTGTCCATGAGCGTTAGACCCTTTAGTGAAGAATGGGGCTGGTCTAACAACTTGTGGACTTTGCTCCACAAACGTTTTGGGTCTGACAGTGTTTGACCTTTTGTCAGCGTTGACTTTGGAAGCGTTGACACACTTATAGGCTAAATGTGAAAAGCTACCACAAGTGTAACAGGCTTTTCTAGACACAACTCTAGGTCTAGAAGAAAAGAAACCTGTTCCATTATCACTAACTTGGCTTTTTAGTGACCTAGTATTCCTATACATTTCTGCATACTTAATGCTAGGTTTCTAACAGTGTTTGAGCCAAGGTCTACAGTCTTGCCAGTGATTGGGTTTGTTACTTTGATAGGGGTCAACTCATTTGGACTATCACAAAGCATGCCACCCTTGACAAACAAGGTAGGGTTGGCTTTCTTCCATTCATTTAAATCAGTCAACTTTTGCCTATATTCCTCAACTGGGGTAACGACTCTTGGTGGAGGAATAAATTCCTCTTCTTGGAGTTCTGGTAAACCAGTCCAAGATAAGTCCTTTCTTTGGACACCATAGAAGTCCCTAGCTGGTGGTAGAACACCAGAATACTCTTTCATCCCAATCCCAGTCATGTCCCTAGAATCCCTCTGTTTACTAACACATTCTCCTAGGGTTTGTGAGGCCTTATCAAATCTCTGAATTTTAAGGTCTACATTATCCTTATTCTTGATAGCCTCATCTAATTTAGCATGTAATTCAGCATTGACCCTTTCCATGATGTTTCTAATATCATTACTAGCATTTAAATCATGTTCTAAGATATTTATTTTATCTTTTAGGTCAAGCTCCATTTTCTTATACTCATAAACTGTCTTTTCAGTTTGAGTGAGAGCAAGTTGATAGTTAGACAACTTGCATCTCTCAGTACTCACATCTCCTAACAATCTTAAAACCTCTTTGTTAAGTCTTACAGTATTTAAACGACAACCCTTACTACAAAAAGCGTCATCATATACCTCACTGTTTGATAAAGATGAGGAGTGTGCCATGAGAGAATATTGAACATGCTCTTCTTCTTCTATCTCATCAACCAAAGCTTTATCCTCTTCCTCATCCTTAGCCAAATAGCTCCAGTCCCATCCAATACCATCAATTTCTTGCACTGCCACCATGGTCGTAGGATCCTGAGCTTTAACAATTTGGCTTGAGGGTTTTCCAGCATCAGATCTTCTTGGAGATCTGCATTCTCTCATAAAGTTCCCCATACGATGACAATTGTAGCACTCAACCTTGGATTTATCAAATCCAGCAGTGTCCTTTGCATTAAAGGTCATCTTCTTCTTGAACCTTCTATTCCATCTATTTGCTCTTATACTTGCAAGAGCCATGTTCCACTTTATATCCATTTCCTCCAAATGCTCATCACTTATTTGCTCAAGGTCCTCATATGTAATCACTGAACCATTGGGCAATGAAGCAATGTATGAACACACAGTATCCAGATCCAAACCAGTAGGTTTTACTCTTGGTGAATCAATTTTGTACGTGTTAGCGTCTGAATGTGAGGCGTTGACAGGATATGATCCATCGTTGACACATGTTGATCCAGTAACCGGGTGCATATATGAATCCTTCTGATCAAATTGGCCTTCACTATGTGAGAAGAAGGCCATGTTACTATTTGTAGACTTACTTCCATAATCCAAAAGAGTTTCATTCTCTAACAGCCTCAGTTTGTTGTAAACATCATCAAAAGTAGAACTTTGTGAGTGTTGTTGGCAATTATAGATCTTGCCTCAATCTTCCACGCATCACCAATGCTCTTAAGAAAAGTGGCAATACTGTCAACATCACCAATTACTGTCCCCATGAAGGACAGCTTGCTTGTAATTTCAAGAAGCCTGCTTCTCACACTACTTAGCTTCTCATTAGTTTGAGCCATAAAAACAGCATACTCATGTAAGAGTTGCTTCCTTTTCTCTTCCACAGTATCTGCATTACCACCATATGCAACTTCAAGGGTTGCCCAAAGGTCTTTTGCAGACTCATAACCTCTGTATTTGTGCTGATTTTCTTGTCCCAAAGAAAGTTTTAGGATGCTTAGGGTTTTCATATCAACCCTTTTCTTTGCTATGTCATCAACAGACACAGCTCTACCATCTTCAGGTTTTTCTTTCTTATCTGCTTCAGAACATCCTTGAACAGCTGATCTTGTAGCAATGGCAATCTTTTGAGCTTTATTGAATGTGTTTCCATATTCAATAATCTCCCAGAGAGTGTAGTCATGGATTTGCAGATATTGCTCAATGTTGAACTTCCACAACTCAAAGTTGTCTGCATCTAGCATGGGAATCTTGATGTTGTGGTTTGAGGAGGAGGAGGTTACTTCTGGAGTGGACATGATGTTTTTAGGGTTTTTGTGAAAATTAGGGTTTTGGTGATTTAGGGTTTTTGTGCAAACGAGATTAGATCAAGTTATACACGTAGAGAAAATTTGTTTATGTATAAAGTAATTTAAATGTTATGCGGAATTAACACTTAAACAAGAACACACAAAGGATGTAAAACAAACTTTCACTTGATTGATTGAATCGAACTTGCTTACAATGAAAGTGTTTAACGTATGAAAACTTTTTATAAAACATAACCGAAAGGTATTCTTTTATAGACATAAGAAGCCGTGTACAAGAGTCTACGTATCAACTATTCTAGGTAAAGATAATTATAGAAAATACAATTGATAACTGGGTTTTGGCCAGGTAAAAAGATTCGTTGATGTATGTCTTATCGAATTGATCTAGGTTCTATGTGTGACTCTGTCGTTCTTTGGTGGAACAAATTGTTGTGTCGTTGTAGTATATTAAAAGTGCAAGACTTTAAAGTAAATAGGCACTTAAGTAAATCTATGTCTAACTTAAAGTAAAGGGCAAGTATTTAAAAGCGTGACGAAAATTAAAAGGCACTAAAAGTAAATAACGCAAACTTAAATCTATCTAAGGCAAACTTAAAACGCAACTAAAACTTAAAACTAAGGCAAGGCTAAAATAAATCTAAGGCAAATAAACTTAAAGTGCGACTAAGTAAAAAGGCGGGAAAAATAAAGCTTGAAAATTAAAAACAGAAACTTAAAGACAGAAATTAAAAGAACCTGAAAAATAGCTCATCCGGAATAATCCTTCGTTTGGAATAAACACTCATCCGGAATGACACCTTCGTTCGGAATGTTTTTCTTCACTCGGAATATCAACCAAATACCTTGATCCAGAATAAATCCTTTATCCGGAATATGTCACTTATCCGGAATAAATTCTTGATTCGGAATGTTGGTCTTGATTCAGAATGTTGCTGTTGATCCGGAATAATCCTTGGTCCGGAATAATATTCCGAATGAAACCCTTGATGCGAAATATTCCCTTCGTTCTGAATATTCTGTTGATCCGGAATGTCTCAATATTCCGAATGAAAGTATTGATTCGGAATAATATATATTCCGAATGAAGGTATTGATCCAGAATAATAAATATTCCGAATGAATCTCCTTGATCCGGAATGTCCAATATTCCGGATGAACGACTTTGGTTCGGAATAATTGATATTCCGAATGAACAACTTTTTCCACTCGTCCTTGATCCAGAATACACAGTTGGTTCGGAATGTTCCTGGATACAGTAACAGACAAGGCCGAAGAACAAGGAAGAACAAGATAGCACGAATCTAACCAAAACTAAATCAAATCAACCACGAGATTAAACCAAACTAATAACAAAACATCTAATAATCATAAACAAACAATCCAAATTAATCAAACTAACAAATCTAACCACAAATAATCAAAACCCACTTAAATAAATCAATAAAATCAAGAACATGAACATAAACAATAAACATGAAGATCAAAGATTAAAGAAAGGTATAATGAGAGATAAGCAATAAAAATAAAGATTGACAAGAATTAAAAAAACACTTACTTGAAATTAAATGGTAATTAAGGTGCAAGACAATTAATGTAAATGGACATGAAATTAAATGTGCATAAATTTAAAATGGAAGAAATGGTTTGTCAATCCACCCAACAAAAACTAACTAATGGAATCCTAATCTATATATAGGGGAGGTTAAGGAATGCTTAGCAAGCTTCCTCCCTCTTTCCTTTCTCCTTAATTGCATGCTTAGTCCTTCTCTTCTTAATCTTTTGTTAATTGAACCATTAGTCCTTTAGCCTTTTAATCTTCTTAATCTTGGACTTTAATGACTTTGTCTTGGGATTTCTTCAAACTCGTCTTGTAATTCTTCAATAAATTAGACTTGAGTTTTTCGGCTTTTGATAAACTTCCGTCTTTCGACTTTTTCTTCGATAAATCTTCAGAATTGGTCTTGGACTTCCGTTCTTTTTGCACTCTTGACTTCTTGACTTCGTCTTTCGTCTTTTTCTTCGATAAAAGCCCGTGAATGCCCGTGTTTTCTCCACTTTTCACCTTTTCGTCCTAAATCACAACAAAAACACAAACCACGCATAATTCCGACATAAATGACATAAAATACACGTTTTGGCTCGGTTATTATTGTAATTAAGTGGTAAAAAGGATGGGTGTTTACACACCTATCAAATCCCCTACACTTGACCATTGCAATGTCCTCATGCAATGCATCAGTTACAAAGCACGTTTACATTTTTCATCAAAATCAATCCACCTTGGCCTTTATTAAAGAGATAGAAAATTACAAACGTTCAAAGTAAAGAAATCAAAAGCATACGTTGGGTTTTGGAAATGTTATGAATAATCATCATCCTCAAGTTTTCACTTTCTCCAAACCAAGCTTAAAAACGAGATCATTGTTATTATAAGTTAGCAAACTAACACGAACTCATGTGGGCCAATTATTCACTTAGCCTCCCTTATTCCTAGGTGTATCTCTTATATTTTATTGTTGTCTTTAATGATCACGAGGATGCATTGTTGACTTATTTCGATAGTTATTTAGGCCGAAGATAAAGTGAACGATTTAATCAATAGTTAGCTAAAGGATAAAATCTTTTAAAACTGCTTCTCGGGACCTCATAAAGTTCATATCTTGGCATAACTCGCTTCGCGATTTGAGACCTTTCTCGGACCGATATTTAACAGCGACTTCATACTTCAAACCTTGAGAGACGTTCATGAAATAATGGCCTTCTCTTCATAAAGGAATTTCTTCATTTGAAGTTTTGAGAGATTCATACTTGGACCACGACTTCTTCATTTTTCTCCAATCTTTATTTTGGACCTTGATATACAATGATCCGCCTCCTTTTTGGACTTGTAATTATTTATCCTCATACCTTGTTAGGGTCTTTTCGGATACATTTCTCCATGAATTTTGGGGAGTTTTTGCTTTTCGTCGTGTGTCTCGATCCTTCATATTGATTTTCGATAAATGATTCTTCACATCACTTTTGGATCTTTAGCAACAAAATATAGCCCTCATGCCTTGCTAGGACCTTTTTGGACTCGCCAATCTTCGCATCCCGCTTCAATAAGTTATGCCTTGGCTATGAACTCTAATCCATACCGAGCAACTTTTAAACGATCTTGGGCTAGAAGCTAAGTAATTTTTCAAATCGTACAACCTTATTTATTGTAGATAAATTTATTAGCAAGCGATGGGAGAATAGGCTTATAATTAACTCACATAAATTCACGAAAGAATACCAAACTTATAATTTGCTCTATCATCTCTCGTTCTCCACAGTTTAAAATCTCAAGTAATGAGACTCGTGGATGCTTAGCCTATTAATTCAAAGTTTTGGGTTTTCGAGTCGCCTATAGGATCTTGCAAACTCTTAGACTTTTTCAAGTTTAGAAATCGCATTTTAAAGTTCCCTTGATAAACGACTCTCTAGGATCAATTATAGGAAATTGCGAAAAGTTCTTGTTCTTAACCCGTGAGAGTTAAGACTTTCGCGTTTTATAGCTCCCTATATAAAAGCCTAGCAAAACTCAACTTAAACACGTTAAGGATACTAGCTAGAGTAAACTTAGATAAGTAAACTCGGGTTGAGTCAAAAGATTCACAACGTTTGAAAATTAAAACCACTTTATTAAAAATTAATTCTAACAAAGAAGAAAATAACTATACAAAGGGAAAAACTAATAGGCCAAAATAGATCAAAAATTTTGAAAAATATCGAAAATTGATTTTCCGGTAAAAATGAGGACAAATACAAGGAAAAGGCCACTTAACTTCGATAGAAGTCCCCCTACACTTAAGATAAACATTGTCCTCAATGTTTAAGCATGTGGGAGTAAACTCCCCTACACTTAGGACATTGTGCACTTTTTTTAAATCTTGCTAAGGAAAAGACAACTAAAGAGATTCCTATTTTAATATTGAGAAAATCTAAAATAGTGAATCGAAAAGAGTTTATGATAGAACCGGGAAAATGGGAACACGGAAGCACTGGTCGTCAAAAATCATCAAGAGTGGATCATTGAAGCTCGAATCCCTGATTAGTAGAAGAGAGGAAATAGCAAACACCAACGGGTCTCCCATACACTTAGGATAAAGAAAGCTAAAAGATAGATGCATGGGTTGCCTCCCAAGAAGCGCTTGATTTTCGTTTACCGAGTCGTGAGCCTGACTCGACCTTGATCATCATAGGAAGAAGCATGAAACATATCCACCGGGATCAAAGACATAGTTTTCGTCCATCAAATAGCACAAGCTTAAGGCGAACAAGGCAAGCCAAAGAAGAATAGGCAAGGTTCCCATAAGCAGCGATGGAGCATGGTGGGAGCAAGGGTGAAGTGGTGCAAGCAGATTTCCATAAGTTCCAAAGATATTTCTTTTTATTTCATCAGGTGGATACTGAGATGGCTGCAGAATATCAATACCGGAGTCGAACACCTTTTCCTTTAAGGGAAAATAGCACTCAGGCTCAGCAGAATGGGAAGAAGATCCGCGAAGAAGATGCACAACCTCGTCCTCAGAAGGTGGACAAAGAGGTGTTAAATCATATGTGCTGCGGATATTGGTGTCGACCGGTTTCTTCTCCTTTGAAAGAATTTTCTTCAAATCCAAAGTAGGATCAAGACGATAATCTTCAAAGTCTAAAGGAGGAGCAGCACTCTATGAGGGAAGTAAGTGTTGAGAAACGTAGAGAAGTCTTCCTCAAATGAGTAATCGTCCAAAGTAGGATCGAGTGATGTAGGTGGAGGATCTTCATTATGTGAAGAATCGCTCGAAAGAGTATCAGCCTCATCAAAATCATCATATGTGGGCATGTCGGGATACTCGGAAGTACAATCATCAAAATCACCCGAATCTGAGCTAGAATCATCATCATAAGCGTCAAAGATCGGTGGAGAATCATAAATGGGAGAAGGTTCCAAATTGGAGAGAGAATCATCCACATCATCTTGAAAAAGTGGATTATCAATGCAAGAGTCGAATAGAGGTTGTTGTAGACGACAAAATCATCGAGCACATTAATCATATTCACTGATTCTCGTCCAAAGGATTTGCTTGTAAGCTTCCCCATTTTGAAAACTTGTGCATCATTCCCGACTCTTAAGATTAACTCGCCTTCGGCAACATCAACTAGAGCTCGTCCGGTTCTCAAGAATGGCTGACCAAGTATTAAAGGAATACGAGGGTCCATTTCATAATCAACAACGACAAAGTCGACCGGGAAAGTAAATGTGCCAAATTTAATGAACACATCTTCGGCAATACCAACGGGGTAAGCGAGAGTGCGATTTGCAAGTTCAAGAGTCATCTTTGTTGGAGTAAGGTCGGGCAATGATAGTGTTTTCCAAACACTCAAAGGCATAAGATTAATACTGGCCCCGAGATCAGCTAGGGCAGTAAATTCTTCAGTTTTGTTAAAGATGCAAGGCAACACAAAACGACCGGGATCTCCAAGCTTTTCCAGAAGTTCTTTAAGAATAACTGCAGAACAGTTTTCATTTAAGCGTGTGTTGGCGAGCTCAATCAACTTCTCCTTCTTGTTAATCAATTCCTTGAATGCTTTGACAAATTTCAGCATGTGGACAAGTGCTTCAACAAGGCTAATGTTGATGTTCATTTGAGAGAGCATCTTCACATAGCTCGACACTTGATAGTCATTCTTGGTTAGCTCGTTGGTCTTGCCTAAGCGAGAAGGATATGGGATATTGGGTTTGGGTGGTGAAGGTGCAGGTGTAACAGGTAAAGGTTGAGATGTTGAAGGGTTCTTCTTGGAAACATCGTTATGACGAGGCGGAGACGGTAATGGTGTACTAATACTCGGTGTAGGAGGAGTAGGGATAAATGGTGGTGGAGGAGGTGTAGATGACGGGGGTGGGATAGGTGGTCCTACGATAATAACTCCACTACGGGTAGTTATAGCACTCACATTTGCTCGCGGATTGGTGACGGTGTTTGAAGGTAGAGAACTCGAAGTAGAAGGTTGAGCGGCGGGCAAGAAACTAGCAAGCATATTCTTCAAATCATTTGTTTGATTGCTGAAGGAGGATTGAATATTATCTCGAAGCTCGAATCTAATGTCATTTCCTTGCTTGGTGATATCTCCTTTCAGATTGATAATTTGGCTCTGCAGATTCTTGATTTGCTCACCTTGGGTTCTCATTATGGCGTCAACATCGGGGTTAATGGGTAGGGTTTGTTGAGCGGGTGGGTGATAAGGATTAGAAGCTCTTGGTGGGATTTGGTTGCTTCTATTGTAGTTGTTGGCGGGGTTTTGGTTTTGAGGAGAAAAACCGGGTGAAAGGTAGTTGTTGGACCGGTAACTCAGCAAATTTCGATCCCCTTGAGGTCGAGCTTGGTAATTTTCCGGTGAATAATTACCATAAGCTGCATACACATTTTCCGGATTTCCTTGTGTAGAAGGAAAATCGGTGTATGAGTGAGGACCGCCGCATGTTTCACAAGGATTAGCAACCGCTTTAACTTGTTGTTGTTGTTGGTTTGAAGCGAGAAGCAAGATACTTTTGTTCATTTCAGTCATCATGCGGGTGAATTCGGTCAGATCAGGGCTTGCTGAAATGGAGGAAACATTGACTCTCGGGTTGTTCCTTGAAGAAGCGGAGGAATCCCAGTTTTTGTGGTGAGTAGTCATGTTCTCAATAAGCTCTCTACACTCCTCGGGTCTCATTTTCATGAATGTGCCACCGGCGGCTGCATTAATCGTATCACGATCACGAAAAGTCAAACCGTTGTAGAAAGTATCAATTAAGGTCACAGGGAGCATGTTGTGGTTTGGAAAACGATCAATCAAGACATTGTATCTTTCCCAAGCATCAAAAAGAGATTCATCGGGTTCTTGCATGAAACCGTTGATTTGATTGCGAAGGCTCGTGACCATGGATGGTGGAAAGTAGCGCGACAAAAAGCGTTGAGTCATGTCATCCCAAGTGTGAATGGAATTATTTGGAAGACGATCAAACCATTTCTCGGCATGATGTGATAAAGTATGTGGAAAGAGTTGTAGGCGTAGAACATCCATTGTGGCACCGGGCAACTTCATGCTTTGGGTGATTGTAATGAACTTTTCGAGGTGTTTGTTGGCATCATCATCAGGCATTCCTCTAAAAGGATTTGTTTGCACTTGCTGAATCATGTGGTGCTTCAACGAAAACTCCGGAGCCGTGATTTGCATCGGCGCAATCGGTCCTCCTCTTCAAAACATGGTAGGTTGATAAAGCTCCTCCATTGTCCGAAGATCGGGCTGTGGATGAACATTGTTGTTATTATTGTTGAGGTGCGGTGGATTATTGTTGTTGTTAACTCCGGCCATACTTAAATCTTCTCGAGTCTCGGGCTCTTGATAATTGGAAGATCTAGTACGCATACACCTACAAAGGCAAAAGAAAACAATACCAAACACAAAGACAATATATATACACAATAAAAATAAAATCTTTTTGGATTTTTGAAAATTTTAATTTTTATGGTTTTTTTTTTTTTTTGAATTTTTTAAGCAAGAAAATAACGCTCACAAGTGAACAGATCCCAAAAAGCAACGCGTCTCTCACAGAAAATCGTTAATCTTTACGAAAAGAGCCGGCAGCGGCGCCATTTGATAACTGGGTTTTTGGCCAGGTAAAAAGATTCGTTGATGTATGTCTTATCGAATTGATCTAGGTTCTATGTGTGACTCTGTCGTTCTTTGGTGGAACAAATAGTTGTGTCGTTGTAGTATATTAAAAGTGCAAGACTTTAAAGTAAATGGACACTTAAGTAAATCTATGTCTAACTTAATGTAAAGGGCAAGTATTTAAAAGCGTGACGAAAATTAAAAGGCACTAAAAGTAAATAACGCAAACTTAAATCTATCTAAGGCAAACTTAAAACGCAACTAAAACTTAAAACTAAGGCAAGGCTAAAATAAATCTAAGGCAAATAAACTTAAAGTGCGACTAAGTAAAAAGGCGGGAAAAATAAAGCTTGAAAATTAAAAACAGAAACTTAAAGACAGAAATTAAAAGAACCTGAAAAATAGCTCATCCGGAATAATCCTTCGTTCGGAATAAACACTCATCCGGAATGTCACCTTTGTTCGGAATGTTTTTCTTCACTCGGAATATCAACCAAATACCTTGATCCGGAATAAATCCTTTATCCGGAATATGCCATTTATCCGGACTTAATTCTTGATTCAGAATGTTGGTCTTGATTCGGAATGTTGCTGTTGATCCGGAATAATCCTTGGTCCGGAATAATAATCCGAATGAAACCCTTGATCCGGAATATTCCCTTCGTTCGGAATATTCTGTTGATCCGGAATGTCTCAATATTCCGAATGAAAGTATTGATCCGGAATAATATATATTTCGAATGAAGGTATTGATCTAGAATAATAAATATTCCGAATGAATCTCCTTGATCCGGAATGTCCAATATTCCGGATGAACGACTTTGGTTCGGAATAATTGATATTCCGAATGAACAACTTTTTCCACTCGTCCTTGATCCGGAATACACAGTTGGTTCGAAATGTTGCTGGAATACAGTAACAGACAAGGACGAAGAACAAGGAAGAACAATATAGCACGAATCTAACCAAAACTAAATCAAATCAACCACGAGATTAAACCAAACTAATAACAAAACATCTAATAATCATAAACAAACAATCCAAATTAATCAAACTAACAAATCTAACCACAAATAATCAAAACCCACTTAAAAAAATCAATAAAATCAAGAACATGAACATAAACAATAAACATGAAGATCAAAGATTAAAGAAAGGTAGAATGAGAGATAAGCAATAAAAATAAAGATTGACAAGAATTAAAAAAACACTTACTTGAAATTAAATGGTAATTAAGGTGCAAGACAATTAATGTAAATGGACATGAAATTAAATGTGCATAAATGTAAAATAGAAGAAATGGTTTGTCAATCCACCCAACAAAAACTAACTAATGAAATCCTAATCTATATAGGGGAGGTTAAGGAATGCTTAGGAAGCTTCCTCCCTCTTTCCTTTCTCCTTAATTGCATGCTTAGTCCTTCTCTTCTTAATCTTTTGTTAATTGCACCATTAGTCCTTAAGCCTTTTAATCTTCTTAATCTTGGACTTTAATGACTTTGTCTTGGGATTTTTCAAACTCGTCTTGTAATTCTTCAATAAATTAGACTTGAGTTTTTTGGCTTTTGATAAACTTCCGTCTTTCGACTTTTTCTTCGATAAATCTTCAGAATTGGTCTTGGACTTCCGTTCTTTTTGCACTCTTGACTTCTTGACTTCGTCTTTCGTCTTTTTCTTCGATAAAATCCCGTGAATGCCCGTGTTTTCTCCACTTTTCACCTTTTCGTCCTAAATCACAACAAAAACACAAACCACGCATAATTCCGACATAAATGACATAAAATACACGTTTTGGCTCAGTTATTATTGTAATTAAGTGGTAAAAAGGATGGGTGTTTACACACCTATCAACAATGTTGATCCTATCTTTACTAGAAACAAACTAGAAACATAATACGCGTAGACCATATCTTTCTATCAGTGCTTGTCTTCAACCTATCAACGCTTGACTTCTTCCTATCAATGCTTGATCTGTCAGCGTTTGTTTTCTTCTTATCAACGCTTGTTTTCCTCTTGTCAACGCTCAAGTGGACTGGCTACATTTTATTCCCAACAAAAATGTGTTTTGTCTTGGTGGAAATCGGGATCACGTTCCGGCGTGTTTAGTGCATATGTTATTTTGCATCTTTACCAACACCAATTACAATTTGGCATATTTTATCGCTCAACGGATCAATTACGCTATTCACAAGCCTAAAACAAACCTCCCTTGCGCAATGCTTCTCATTCGCCTTTTTAAAAGGGTTGGCCGTGATTTTACAAATTTTGATCTTTCTCATTTTCAACCGGTCAAACGGGTTATGCTACCTATTCAAGAGGTATATAAGAGAAAGACAAGATGTGATCGTCAATCCGACCAACAAGAGTCCAATGGAGGACATGGACATGCCAACAAGTGATGGTGATGGCATTGACACAAGTACTCCCATTGGCTCTTCGAGTACTTCTCACCACTCCACAAATCCATTCGTGGACGGTTTAGATGACATTGTTTCCCCTCCTCATCATTCCTCTAGTGAAGTTCCTAATAATCTCAATATGGAGGAACTTTACCGTCAAAGTCTTCGAACCCAAGGTGATTTACATGAACATCGGGTTGAGTCAAGGAAGGGATTCAAGTACTTGGGAAACATGATCAAGGGATTGGGCAAGAAAAGAAGATGAAGACTTTGAATTATTTCAAAGTATACATGTTGGTAAACATGTAATGTGATGTTGAACATTTACTTCTTTTTACCTAATTTTGGTTATGTACTAACTAATACTACTTGTTTGGATTACTTGTTATTTTTTGTCCTAATGATTGTCTATGTCATTGTGATTACGTTTTGCATAGCTTTGTGCATACTATGTGTTAGTTAGCTTCCTAGATTTTGGTCAGTACTTAACTTTGACTTGATAATACTTTGGTAAAAATCTGGGCTAACCAAAGTTTAAGGATGTGTTGTTTTTTAACACCTCTGGTCGCGGTTCCATATCGACCAGCTGTAGCTTATTGATAAGGAACCGCCCTCCCTAGATAAGGAACCGCCGGCTACTGTGTCCGACAGAATCTTTGCTTGACACTATTTTCGTTAATCTGTGTAAACCTTGCTTGGTTCTTTGCAAAAACCTGCACATTTCCTAAACTAGGTTACCTAAATTCATTATTCACATAAAATGTTTTTAACCAGGTATATGTGTGTGAAAAACTTGTTAAATGTTTGTGATTAATGAATGGTTTAGAAGGGGATGAGAAAAGAAAATGACGAAGACGTAAAAATAAAAATTATTACTACTAGAAAGTTAAAACGTAAAACCTAAAAAACCACAAAAATAAAAATTAATTCTAAAAATTACCAAAAAATCACCAAAAATCAAAATAAATAAACTAAGAGTTTACTAATGATCAAAACTTTATCAAACATTTTAAATAATTAAATATTCAATTTTTAAATGCTAATTAAAGCCCTAAAAATCAAATAAATTATCAAAAAGCCCAAATTAAGATTTTTCAATTGGTAAACCTCTAAAATGACCTAAAAAGATTAAAAACTATTTTTAGAAAATTTCAAACTAATAAAAACTATTTAAAATGATTTAAAAACTATTAAAACTTAAAATAATTATAAAAATTAATCTAAAAGAGATAAAATTATTCTAGAAGTTGCTAAATTCCTATTTTAATGTATTAAACCTAAGAAAAATGTAAAAAGTTGGAAAATGTGAAATTTGAAAAATAATAATAAAATAATAATAAAATAATATTAAAAATTCAAAAATTCTAAAAAATTCTAAAAACTTGCAAACTAGTTTATTTTAACCTAAATAATTAGAAAATCAAAGTGAAATTACCAGAATACCCCTATTGGGCCCTCAAATGGGCCAAAATCAAAAACAGTCAACACAATTGGGCTTTTGGGCCCAAAAAGTCAAACTTGGCCCAATTGACTTGGAAAAACCCTATCTGACTTAAAATTCAATTCTAAGAACAAAACTCTAAAGGCCCAAAAGCTGAATATGAGCTTATCACAGCTTATTAAACACACAACTTATTCTTATTGGGCTTTTCAGCCCATTAAGCAATAAGCTAATGCCATAAGCTCTAATTTGACACACAACCTTCTTTTGGGATGCTTATGATATCTGTAAAAAGAAATTTTGAAAAAGCTCACTCAATAAGCCAGAAATAAGCAAAGTATTATTTCACAAAACGACAAAATAGTCGGGTTTGAGAAATAAGGCACCTCAGGACTTGATTCAACTTGCAAAAGATCACAAATGGACTCAATAAGCCAAATCAATCAATAAAATTCCAATAAGCACAACCAATAAGCCAGAATAATCACAAATGAACTTATGAAAAAGTCAATGAAGTTGGTTTTCTAGTCAAACCCTAAAGTCAACCCACCAAATGCTCTAGTATGAACAAATGGGTCAAATAATGAGCACCTATTACAAAATAAAAGTTGTTGCTGGTTAAAATAAGCTATTATAGCTTATTGATAAGCTGAACCCAATTTTACACTAGCAGGGGAAAGGAGTTCCCACTGCTTTGACTATTTGAGCAAGCTTATTAAAGAGTTCTGGTTGGATTAAATTGGAAACAAAGGCACCCTTGTGATCAGTGAATCACAAGGAGTCAATAGCAACAAGAAAATCACAATCTGGTTCACACAATAAGCCACAATCAATCAAACAGTTTCCAGATATAGCCCAGATATGGAAATAAGCAGTTAAGCACTTAATAAGCAGATTTAGCAAGAATAAGCCAACCAAACTTAACAGGATGCATACACAAGCTATATAAACTATGAATAAACACAAAGCAACAAGAATCAAACACTGAATCAAAGTAAACAACAAGATCAAAGCATGAAAAGTTATTGATGAACAATGAACATATGCAGAAACAAGTTTGCTGATCTATTTGACCACAGATCCAATTTCAAGCCTCAAATCCTACTTCCCTGGTGTAGTTAACCTAGATTTAACACTTGTTAACCCTAGTCTATGATTAGATCTAGGTGTCCCCTAAATTTCAGCCAAATTCACCAAGTAAACAAGATTTTATGACCTATTTTATGAATCTATGTGTTTCAAACCTTCAAACCTGCTAACAGATGAACAATAGCACCTAAATAACAGATACCAACACTTAGCAACAATAAACAACCACTCAACAAACCACAAATCCAATTTATGCAGTAAACCCAAACACCCTTTTAAAACTTGTTTTCACAATTTTTCAAAGGCTTATGCAGATTTTACCCACAAATCAGTCTAACAACACTTCATAAACATCAAATCAACACAAATAAACCAGATTCAACAATAATATCTCAGATTCAAGCATAAACATGCAATAATCACCAAATTCAGAAAAATAAAGGAGAAAATGAAAAGGGAGAAGGATGCAAACCTCCAAGACCTACATCCAGGCCCTGGATTGTTTGAGCTTAGGTACTTGCAGAACAAGTACCAACTTCCAAGCTGCTAAGAAGAACAAACCACAAAGTGAGATCAAAATAATACCAACTTTCTGATTTTTGATGCACAAGCTTTATCACTTAAAACCTTGCCTCAAAAACCTTCAAACAAGATTATGGAACTCAGATTTTAGCTTATCAAACACCAAACTTTTATAAATAACAGATTAGAATTCAAAATTTTAAGAAATTCAAACATTATTTCATAAAAAGGAATTACAAAGATTTAAAAGCTAAAATCTGGAACAAAGCTCTCTCACAGGTTGAGGAGTCTTTATATAGGCAAATGCCAAGGCTAGCACTATTCACAAACCCTAGAAGTGAAATTCCTAAATGTCCTTGAGTCTTCTAGACGAATCCTTGGTGTGAGCTGTTTAAATGCATCTTGGACGTTCATTTCAGCTTTGATATGAAGCAAAGATTCTAGGCTGTTGATTTGGCCACGTCATTTTACTTGGAGGCTAAGTTGTATTTTCATTGGTTGAGAATGTTGAGTGTGGGGTCCAAGGAGTAGTGGGAGTGAGGGTTTTGTGTGTGGGATTTGTTTCTGCACATGTGAATCACACAAGTGCCAGGGTAATTTGTTTTTACCCTTTGTTTTAAGTGGAGTAAAAACTGGGTGGATTAAGGGTGAATAGTAGTATTTTTGATCCGAAATTGGGGGAACTTGTGTGTTTGGCGCGTGTTATGGGTTTGAATGTTTCAATTTGGCCATTTCAGTCCTTGTTCTTTGGGAAAATAGGTAAAACGTGTTTATCAGCCAACAAAGTTCTTTTCCTTTGTAAATAACTTCCACAATTTGACAATTTTGGCACAAGACTTTTCCAAAAAGGTTATAAGGGTTGTTTTTGGAACTTTTGCATAATTCAAGGGCTGATCTTGGACATTCTTGATCTTCAAAGGTCTTTAATGTATCTTTGGCTTGATGAGGGACCATAATTGACAATTTGAATTTGTTGAGGGACTAATCTTGCCATTTCTTCAAAGTTGAAGGACCTTTTGTGTAATTTTGACAAACTTAAGGGATGAAACTTGTAATTTAATTATATACAAGGGTTTTAAGTGTCATTTCTTCAATAAATGAGGATCAATCTTGTATGTCTTCAAGTATTCAAGGGTATTTGTTAAGTATTCCATGATTTAGGGCCCAGTTCTTTGTACGGCTTCGTTTCTCGTGTCCGTTTTTCCTTGTATCTTGTGATCTTTTGTCTTTTTCATGATATCCATACCTAAAATACACAATTAAACAAACACAAGCGTATATATGATATAATATGACATTTTTATGCATTTTAAGCCCGAAAAGAACGATGAGATCATGTATAAATGCCATCTCATCACTCCCCCATACTAAGCCATTGCCGTGCCCTCACGCAATGCTAGAATAAAGTATCTAAGCATCACCAAAGTTTAATTTTATTTTCCTTTATTGAAAAGTAAAATACTTGCAACATACTACGAAGATGTGTAGAGACATAATGTATGATTTTCATCACAAAAAGTGACTTTTAGGGTCAAAGAATAGAAACAAGAAAATGTCCCTTAGAGTAAACTTCGTCATCCTTGATTTTCCTACATCCCATGCTAAGTGCAAAAACGAGATCATTGTTGGTACAAGTCACAATGCTAACACTACTCATACGTCCAAATTGTGTAATACTTTTTCTCCCCGCAATCCTAGTTATTATAAAAGGAAATGGGTTACTAGCATTTTTTATCTATTTGTCATGGATCACAAGTGATTCATATTGACTTATTTGAGTAGTTATTAGTCCAAAAGCAAAGTAGCACGATTTGATCAATAGTTAGCTGAAGGACAAAATCTTTTAAAACGGCTTCTCGTGTATCTCCTTAAGTTCATATCTTTGCATAACTCGTTTCACGATTTGAGACCTTTCTCGGACCGATATTTGGCATGTACTTCATACTTCAAATCTTAGGAAGACGTTCTCGAATTTATGGTCTTCTCTTCACATATTTGGAATTTCTTCACTTGACATTTTTGAGAGATTCTTCATATTTGGACCACGACTTCATCATTTTTCTTCAATCTTTACTTTGGATTTTGATATACAACGATCCGCCTCCTTTTCGGACTTAGATATATTTATCCTCATACCTTGTTAGGGTCTTTTTGGATAGACTTTCTCCATGATCTTTAGGGGAGTAATTGCTTTTCGTCGTGTGTCTCGATCCTTCATATTGATTTAGGAATAATGATACTTCACATCATCTTTGGATCTTTAGCAAAAATAGAGCTCCTCATGCCTTGTTAGGGCCTTTTTGGATGATCGCCAATCTTCGCGTCCCGCTTCAATAAGTTATGCCTTGGCTATGAACTCTATTCAACCCCGAGCAACTTTTAAACGATCTTGCGCTAGAGGCTAAGTAATATTTCAAATCGTACGACCTTACTTATTGCAATTATGATTTATTCCTAATGCACTGATCTTATGGGAAGAAAAAGCCACAATTAAAAACATATGAGTTTTTGAAAGAACATTTTCATGTTCTACGTTTAGCATGATCACTTGTCTAACTCTATCATTTCTCGTTCTTCACTATATAAAGACCTCTAATTAAAGAGACTCGTGAATACTTAGCCATGCAAGTCAAAATTAAGCCAAATTCGGATTATCTTTCATTAAGACTATATCAAATCAAAGTTCTGGGTTTTCGAACCGAGCTTTGAAGAGGATTTTAGAGAGGTCAATTGGAGAAAACCGTGCTTCATGGTCCGACAAACTTGATGACGCTTTATGGGCCTTTAGGACCGCTTATAAGACACCTATCGATTGCACTCCTTATAAGTTAGTCTATGGGAAGAATTGTCATTTTCCCATTGAATTGGAGCACAAGGCATATTGGGCCCTTAAGCATGCAAATTTTGACTTGAAGACCGCGGGAGATCATCGGAAAATACAATTGAATGAATTGGATGAATTAAGAGATAATGCTTATGAAAATTCATTAATTTTTAAAGAAAAGACTAAAAATTTTCATGATTCAAAGATTAAAAACCGGGTTTTTAACATTGGTGATCAAGTGTTGCTTTTTAACTCTCGTCTTAAGATATTTTTCGGGAAATTGAAATCTCGTTGGTCGGGTCCGTTCACCATTACACAAGTGTTTCCTTATGAGACCATCGAGCTAGCTCAAGATGATGGTCCTAATTTCAAGGTGAATGGACATAGGCTTAAGCACTACTTTGGTGGGGAAATTCCTTCAATGGTTGCCCTCGACCAAGTCACCTTCCCCAATGATAATTAGCATTGAGGGGATCGAGTCGAGCTCATGACTCGGTAATCAAAAACGAGGTGTGATACAGGCATTTTCAATGGGTTCAAAATATAATTCTCGGAATCCTCTCGAATTGATCTCAGTTAAAAGTGGAATGATTTGTTCTTGGTGACAAAAAGTGGATTTGGTTTTCTATTCTACTAAACAGGTAAGTGAATAAAATGGTAATGAAATAAACTTAGAACAAGCAACAAATAAAAAGCAAAACTTGAATTAATACTGGAAAAATACCCTTACAGAAAAATACCCTATGCGGAATGTAAGTCTTATGCGGAAAGTATGGCCATTCGGAAAGACAGCTCTATTCGGAAAATTGACATCTATGCGGAATAATTGTATTATTCGGAAAAATTGCCTTATGCGGAAAATGATCTCTATGCGGAATATCAAGGCCTATGCGGAAAATTTGCTATGCGGAAAAACTTGCCTTATTCGGAAAGTATGTTTATGCGGAAAAAGGGTGCTATTCAGAAAAATATATTCTATGCGGAAAGTTTGACTATGCGGAATATCTGAAGCATTCCGAGTAAGGGAAAAGTAACACCCCTATTCGGAATATCTAAAATTCCGAATAAGGGAAATATAAACTTGCTTGTTCGGAAAGTTGGTCTTGTTCGGAATAATCTGGGCAGCGAAGAACAGTAACAGCAGACACCAAACGATTTTCAATCTAAACACCAAAATACTCAAAAAGGTTTTACCAAATTAAACACAAATCATTTAAATACCTTAAGTAATAAATCCCACCAATAAAAACACTAAATCAACAACTTTTTAAGATCAAACTAGAATCAAGTAAAAACTTAAGAACTTGCAATAGATGATGAAGATAAAGATGAATGAAAAGATGGAATAGATTGATTAATGTAAAAGTAACAAGGTTAATGATTAAGGATTACAAGATTGAAAGAAAAAGATGAAAATCACCAAACACCCTAATGGTGTTGGTGATGGAACGAACAAAGGACTGGGAAAAAGAAAAATGAAGCTAACCTCCTAATTGTGTGAAGGGAGTATCTATTTATACTCCTATTGGTTGGTTGGTGAGTGGGCTTTCTCCCTTTCTTCTTGTCTTCTCGTCCTTTCAGAAAAGTTGACGTTTTCGATTCTGATTCGGGATTTGTCGTCGATTAAATTCAACTCGTCTTTTAATTTCTTCGTTAAATAGACTTGAGTTTCTTCGACTTATGAAAATCTTCCGTCTTTAGTCCTTTTCTTCGATAAATCTTCGAATAGGCCTAGTGGCTTCAAATCTTTTGCATCTCTTGGACAATAGACTTTATCTTGAGTCTTTTTTCTTTGATAAAACCCGTGCAATCCCATGTTTTCTTTAATATTCATCCGGTTAGCTCTGAAATCACAATAAACACAAAAAACACGCATAATTCCAAACAAATGATATTAAATACGTGTTCTGGTCTTGTTTTAGACAGAATTAAGTGGTAAAAGGATGGGTGTTTACACACCTATCAAATCCCCTACACTTAACCATTGCCATGCCCTCATGCAATGCTTAGTGATAAAGCAAATTTACATTTTTCTCATAATTAATCAACCTTGGCTTTATTTAAATTCTATTAAACAAAAATTAAAATGCTAAGAGAAATTAAAGCTTTTAAAATAAGCAAAAGGATGGAAATAACTTGTAAAGAAATCAAGGACTTACATTAGGGCTTTGGTGTTGCGAAGATTTATCACCCTCAAGTTTCACGTTCCCCAAACTAAGCTTAAAAAAAACGAGATCATTGTTATTATAAGTTAGTAAATCAAACACTTACACACATAGCTTAATTAAATGCTTAAACTCCCTTATTCCTACGTGTATCTCTTATATTTTATTTTTGTCTTAGAATGATCATGAAGATGCATTTTTGGACTTATTTCGATAGTTTATTAAGGCTGAAAGCAAAGTAGGACGATTTGATTAATAGTTAGCTAAAGGAAAAAATCTCTTAAAACTGCTTCTCGGGATATCAAAAAGTTCATATCTTGGCATAACTCGGTTCATGATTTGAGACCTTTCTCGGGCCGATATTTGGCATGTACTTCATACTTCATATCTTCGAGAGACGTTCTTGAGATAATGGTCTTCTCATCATAATAGAGTTTCTTCACTTGGAGACTTTTGAGGGATACTCCAATCTTTGTTGACCACGACTTCATGATTATTTCTTCAATCTCTAATTGGGATTTTGAGATACAACGATCCGCCTCCTTTTCGGACTTGGATCTATTTATCCTCAT
Source organism: Glebionis coronaria (assembly GCA_025667525.1). NCBI lineage: Eukaryota > Viridiplantae > Streptophyta > Magnoliopsida > Asterales > Asteraceae > Glebionis > Glebionis coronaria. The sequence goes on from CM046876.1 coordinate 356,891,181, forward strand.
ACCTTGTTAGGGTCTTTTCGGATAGACTTCTCCATGATCTTTATGGGAGTTGATTGCTTTTCGTCGTGAGTCTTGATCCTTCATATTGACTTTAGGAATAATGCTTTTCACATCACTTTGGATCCTCAGCAATAAAATTGAATCCTCATGCCTTGTTAGGGCCTTTTCGGACTCGCCAATCTTCGCGCCCCGCTTCATAAGTTATGCCTTGGCTATGAACTCTTATCATTACCGAGCAACTTTTAAACGATCTTGGGCTAGAAGCTAAGTAACTTTTCAAATCGTACGACCTTACTTATTGCAGATAAATTATTAGCAAGTGATGGGAGAATAGGCAAATAATTACACCAAGTGAGCTTGCGCAAGAATACCGACTTATAATTGACTCTATCATTTCTCGTTCTCCACAATTTAAAATCTCAAGTAATGAGACTCGTGGACACTTAGCCTAATAAACCGATTAAGGTCTACATGGTTAAAGATACTAGCTAGAATAAACTTGGATAAGTCTATTCGGGTTGAGCCAAAATAAACGCAACGGGCCTAATATGTCAAAGATATCTAAACTAGCTACAACACTTTATTAAAATTTTAACTTTATTGCGGGATATATACATATGAAAGCAACGATAAAAATTTAAAAATTACGACTAAATGGCCAAAGTTAATAAAAAATTTGAAAAATGTTGAAAAATATGATTTTCCGGTTAAATGAAGGCATTTTCACGGAAAAGTCCACTTAAAACTTCGATAGAAGTCCCCCCTACACTTAAGATAAACATTGTCCTCAATGTTTAAGCATGTGGGAAAAAAAATCTCCCCTACACTTATGACATTGTGCACGTTGGTTAACTCAAGTTAAGGAAGAGACGACTAAAGTGATCAATTTCAAATGTGAGTATGAAGAAAATTGAATCACGATAGTTGAGAGATAGAACCGGATTTCGGATAACACGGGAGCACGGTTCTTCAAAGATTCCAAGAGTGCAGTGATCCCTGTAATCACATCACCACACAAACACAAATGACCAAAATAGGTCCTCCCCTACACTTAGGGGGTTAAAGGGATAGATACTCGGGCTGCCTCCCGAGGAGCGCTTGTTTTTGATAACCGAGTCACGAGCCTGAGTCGACCCAAAATTAGTTCATGGGGAACGTGGTGAGGGATGGAATCACCTCGTGAGAGGTGTCCTCACCAAAGTACAACTTCACTCGTTGGCCATTCACCTTAAAATTTGGTCCATTAGGTTGAGCGAGCTCGAGAGTACCATATGGAAAAATTTGGGCGATGGTGAATGGGCCGGACCAACGAGATTTAAGCTTGCCCGAAAAGATTTTCAACCGAGAGTTAAAAAGTAAGACTTTGTCTCCAACATGGAACTCTTGGTTTTTGATCTTGGAGTCGTGAATGAGCTTAGTTCTTTCCTTATAGATCAAAGAATTTTCATAAGCCTCATTCCGAAGTTCATTGAGCTCATTGAGTTGGATCTTGCGTAGGTCACCGGCTTTGTTTATATCAAAATTAGCCCACTTCAAGGCCCAATAAGCCTTGTGCTCCAACTCAATGGGGAGGTGGCACGCTTTCCCGTACACAAGACGATTAGGCGTACAACCGATCGGGGTCTTGTAAGCAGTACGGAAAGCCCACAAAGCATCATCAAGTTTATCAGCCCATGCGGCACGATGCTCTCCCACGGTCCTTTCAAGAATTCGCTTCAGTCCTCGGTTGGATATTTCAGCCTGGCCATTAGTTTGTGGGTGGTAGGCTGTGGAAAGACGATGATTTACACCGTACTTAGCCATGACTCTAGCAAATTGGTCATTGCAGAAATGAGTCCCACGATCACTAATAATGGCGCGAGGCACACCGAATCTAGCGAATAAAGCTTTCAAAAAGTTACAAACCACCCTTGCGTCATTAGTAGGCAAAGCTTTGGCTTCAACCCACTTAGAAACGTAGTCAACGGCTACAAGGATGTATTTGTTTCCTTTAGAAGAAGGGAATGGCCCCATAAAGTCGATACCCCACACGTCAAAAATTTCACACTCTTGAATGAAATTCTGAGGCATCTCGTCTTTATGTGTGATCTTGCCTTGTTTTTGGCAAACATCACATCTTTTAACCATATCGTGAGCGTCACGGTATATGGAGGGCCAATAAAATCCCGAATCAAACACTTTCTTTGCGGTGTAGTTGGGACCAAAGTGACCACTGGTGGGTCCTTTGTGGCAAGCATCAAGGATTTCAGACGCTGCCGGTCCGTCAACACATCGGCGGATAATCAGGTCGGCACATTGTTTGAATAGGTAAGGGTCGTCCCAAAAGTAAGTCTTAATGTCAGTGAAGAACTTCTTCTTTTGCTGAGACGTCAACCCTTCCTTGAGAATTCCACCCGCCAAGTAGTTTGCAAAGTCCGCAAACCACGGGGTTTCATTCGGCTTCGAGTTTATAGACATTAAGGTCTCCAAGGGGAAAGAATCATTGATTTCTTTGTTCGGATGATCCCCTTGGTATGGATCCTCAAGTCTGCTGAGATGATCCGCGGCTAGATTTTCTGCTCCTTTTTTATCGTGAATTTCGATTTTAAATTCCTGGAGCAGCAAAACCCAGCGAAGAAGTCTTGGTTTGGAATCTTGCTTTGTCAACAAGTACTTCAGCGCGGAATGATCGGTATACACAATGGTGGTAGAAAGGACAAGATAGGGGCGGAATTTTTCAAAAGCATAGACAACAGCTAAAAGCTCTTTTTCGGTTGTCGTATAATGCAATTGTGCCCCTGTCATTGTCTTGCTAGCGTAATGGATCGGTTGGAAGTGTTTGTTCACTCTTTGTCCAAGAACCGCTCCAATAGCAAAATCACTAGCATCGCACATCAACTCAAAGGGCAGCTCCCAATTAGGGGTAACTAAGACGGGTGCCTTAGTAAGCTTATCCTTAAGCGAGTTGAAGGCTTCAAGGCACTCTTTGGAAAAGATAAAAGGAGTATCTTTTTCCAAGAGGTGGGTCATCGGGCGAGCGATTTGAGAAAAATCTTTGATGAATCGACGATAGAAGCCCGCATGACCCAGAAAACTTCTCACACCCTTCACGGTTGAAGGTGGAGGCAACTTAGCGATAACATCGACTTTAGCACGGTCTACTTCAAGACCGGCTTTCGAGATCTTATGTCCAAGCACGACGCCTTCTTTTACCATAAAATGGCATTTTTCCCAATTCAGAACAAGGCGAGTGTCTTCGCACCGCTTTAGCATACGTTCTAAATTGGCAAGGCAAGCAGAGAAGGAATCCCCGAAGACCGAGAAATCATCCATGAAGACTTCCATGGTTTGTTCAACCATGTCATGGAAGATAGCTAACATACACCTTTGGAAAGTCCCGGGCGCATTACATAAGCCAAAAGGCATTCTTTTGTAAGCAAAAGTGCCATAGGGACAAGTGAATGTAGTCTTCTCTTGATCTTGGGGATCGATGGGTATTTGAAAATAACCCGAGAAACCATCAAGAAAGCAGTAATATTCATTACCGGCTAAACGTTCGAGCATTTGGTCCATAAAAGGTAGAGGGAAATGATCCTTTCTCGTGGCATCATTGAGTTTGCGGTAGTCTATACAAACTCTCCACCCAGTAACGAGACGAGTGGGAATCAACTCGTTGTGTTCATTGGGAACAACAGTTATTCCGCCCTTCTTGGGCACACAATGGATTGGACTAACCCATGGTGAATCCGAAATAGGGTAAATCATACCCGCATCAAGAAGTTTGAGAACCTCTGTTTTGATGACTTCATGGATTTTTGGATTCACCCTTCGTTGGCTTTGAATTGTGGGCTTAAAGTCGTCCTCCATGAGAATTTTGTGTGTGCAGAAGTGAGGATCAATTCCACGAATATCCGAAATCTTCCAAGCAATAGCCTTCTTATGATCTTTCAACACAGCGACGAGGCGAGTCTTCTCTTCATCTTTCAAATCCTTCGCAATAATGACGGGCGACTTTTTGTTGTCGTCAAGGAACACGTACTCGAGATGTGGCGGCAACTCCTTAAGTTCCAAATCCGGAGGATTTTCGACGGGAGGCGTTTGCAAAGTCGTGGCATCGATAGCAATGACCGTGGGAGATGGAGGCGAAGGATTGTCTTCGGTGAGAAGATTGTCAAAGAAATTCATGTCTTCATCCCCCTCGGTGGGAGAATCATTAGTAGCTAAATTCGCATCTCCCATGGTAGCTTCAAGATTGTTCCAGAATAAATCACTATCTCCAAATAGAGACAACGATGAATCAATAGAGGACACGGTCTCAACATTGGGAAAAGAGGTAGGAATACTTTTGCAAGCATCATTAAAGTGTTCTTCACAAGCCTCATCGAGAACGTCAATACAATTAACACTCTCATATGAATAAGGCTGTTTAGACAACTTTCCCATGTTGAAGACTACTTTATCGTCACCCACTCTCATGATAAGCTCACCGGCTTCAACATCAATAAGAGTGCGACCGGTCCTCAAGAATGGACGACCAACAATAAGTGGTACACGGGGGTCCATCTCGTAGTCGACGACAACAAAATCAGCAGGGAAGGTGAATTTGTCGACTCCTACAATGACGTCTTCGGCTATCCCCACTGGATAAGTAACCGTACGGTTGGCTAATTCCAAAGTCATTTTGGTGGGGACTAGCTCTAGGAGAGATAATTGCTTCCAAACACTTAGAGGCATGAGATTAATACTGGCACCTAGATCGGCTAGGGCCATGCAATTCTCTACTCCCGGGAAATTGCAAGGGATAAGAAAACGACCCGGATCACCAAGCTTGGTTGGCAATTTCCTTAAGAGCACTGCAGAGCAGTTCTCATTAAGTTGGGTGTTGGCAATATCGAGGAGCTTTTCCTTGTCGCTCAGAAGATCTTTAAACATTTTTGCATATTTGGGCATGTGAGCGAGAGCCTCAGCGAAGGAGATATTGAAATTCAGTTGTTTGAACATTTTAAGGAAGTTCGAAACCTGAATATCATCCTTGCTCTTTTGCTTCTCTTTCCACAACCTAGATGGATAAGGTATGTTGGAAGAAGAGGAAGGCTTTGGGAGAATAGGATCACTCACAACCACGGGTGGAGGAGGGGTAGAAGGAATAGGTGGAGAAATTAGGGAAGGAGAAGGAATAGGAGCAGGTGACTCGTTCTCCTTAGTCACAATCACCGGTGGAGGTATAGGAAGCTCGGGTTCCTTGGTACCTTTACCACTTCGAGTGGTGATTGCTTTCATCTCCCCTCTTGGATTTGCAACGGTGTTACTCGGAAGAGTACCCGAAGAAGAGGGTTGACTACTTTGGAAGAAACTAGCCATCATGTTCCTCAGATCATTAGTTTGGCTATCCAACGTATTTCTCATGTCTGCTCTCAAATCGTTTCCTTGCTTGACCAAGTCTGCTTTCAGGTTGAGCACCTCTCTTTGAAGATTTCCCACTATCGCATCGTTAGTCCTCATATAAGTTTCCACTTCTTGGTGAAGAGCGGTGGGTTGGTTGGGAGGAGCATTGTATGCAGGTGGTTGGTAAGCAGGTTGTTGGTAGACTTGGTTATTTCGTTGAGGTGGTTGTTGCTGTTTTTGAGGTGGGATGTATGGTTGTCGAGGTTGTTGTTGTTGAGGAGGGCGATTAAGGTTTTGTTGTTGGTTTGGGTTGGCAGGAGGGAAACCAGGTGGTGAAAGATAGTTGTTTGATCGATAGCTAAGCAAGTTACGGTCACCTTGAGGTCTAGCTTGATAAGCAGGTTGAGGATAGGTGCCATATGCCGCATTCACATTCTCAGCAGGGTAATGTTGGGTGGCGGTACAAGTTGTGTAAGAATGAGGACCACCGCATATTTCACAAGGTTGGCTGACAGCGTTCACTTGAGCGTTTTTGGCGTTGTTGCTGTTGTTGTTACTGACGGTGTGGGTGACAAGCGATTCAAGAAGCGTAGTGATTTTGTCTAATCGCTTGTCACTGTCATTAGTGCTAGCACTAGCAACATTGGTCCGAACACTCTTGGTTTGCACACGAGATTTATTCTCAATGATGTCCCAAGCAGCATTGGAAGTCTTAGCCATTAAATTACCCCCTGAGGCATTGTTCAGTGAATCTTGGTCACTCATGCTTAAACCATTGTAAAAAGTATTGATTTGATGTACTTTGGTAAAACCATGTTGTGGGCATTTTCTTAAAAGATCTTTAAAACGATCCCAAGATTCACTGAACGACTCATCGTACTTTTGTTCAAAGTTTATAATCTCATTCCGCAAAGCGGTAGTACGAGAGGGTGGAAAAAAGTAGTTGATAAACTTTGTTTCCAAATCCGTCCACGAGAGAATACTCTGTGGCGGTTCCTTAGCAAGCCAATGCCGGGCTTGTCCCTCTAAAGAAAAGGGAAAAAGTTGTAACCTTATAACTTCTTGTGGAACTCCATTGAACTTGACCGTGTTGGTGAGTTGTAGAAATCTCTTGATGTGGTCATGTGGATCATCAATGGTGCGTCCCAAGAATGGCTGAGCGGAGACCATCTGGATAAAGCCTGACTTGAGCTCGAAATTGTTGGCAGCAATTGGAGGGATGACAATTGGATCCGTGTTGCCATCGACATGAGCTTGCAGCAGTTCAATCATCGGGCGATTATCCGGAAGGGGCTCATTGTTGTTGTTATTCATGTTGTTGAAAGGTGGGTTGTTGTTGTTATTATTGTTGTTCGGAGGTGGTATGTTATTGTTGTTTTGTACACCAGCCATGTCTAAGTTATCGAGAGGCTCGGGCTCTTGATAAGACGTGGATCGAGTGCGCATACACCTGCAAAAGAACGAACAAAGAAAAACAAAGCAAAAATATTTTTGGTTTTAATGTTTTTTACTTTTTAGGATTTTTGAAAATTTTATATTTTTTTAGTGTTTTTGAATAATTTTATGAAAAAGTAACGTTCACGGGGAACGGATCCCAAAATCCAAGGTCTCACAAAAAACTTTTGATCTTAACGAGAAGAGCCGGCAGCGGCGCCATTTGATACAGGCATTTTCAATGGGTTCAAAATATAATTCTCGGAATCCTCTCGAATTGATCTCAGTTAAAAGTGGAATGATTTGTTCTTGGTGACAAAAAGTGTATTTGGTTTTCTATTCTACTAAACAGGTAAGTGAATAAAATGGTAATGAAATAAACTTAGAACAAGCAACAAATAAAAAGCAAAACTTGAATTAATACTGGAAAAATACCCTTACAGAAAAATACCCTATGCGGAATGTAAGTCTTATGCGGAAAGTATGGCCATTCGGAAAGACAGCTCTATTCGGAAAATTGACATCTATGCGGAATAATTGTATTATTCGGAAAAATTGCCTTATGCGGAAAATGATCTCTATGCGGAATATCAAGGCCTATGCGGAAAATTTGCTATGCGGAAAAACTTGCCTTATTCGGAAAGTATGTTTATGCGGAAAAAGGGTGCTATTCGGAAAAATATATTCTATGCGGAAAGTTTGACTATGCGGAATATCTGAAGCATTCCGAGTAAGGGAAAAGTAACACCCCTATTCGGAATATCTAAAATTCCGAATAAGGGAAATATAAACTTGCTTGTTCGGAAAGTTGGTCTTGTTCGGAATAATCTGGGCAGCGAAGAACAGTAACAGCAGACACCAAACGATTTTCAATCTAAACACCAAAATACTCAAAAAGGTTTTACCAAATTAAACACAAATCATTTAAATACCTTAAGTAATAAATCCCACCAATAAAAACACTAAATCAACAACTTTTTAAGATCAAACTAGAATCAAGTAAAAACTTAAGAACTTGCAATAGATGATGAAGATAAAGATGAATGAAAAGATGGAATAGATTGATTAATGTAAAAGTATCAAGGTTAATGATTAAGGATTACAAGATTGAAAGAAAAAGATGAAAATCACCAAACACCCTAATGGTGTTGGTGATGGAACGAACAAAGGACTGGGAAAAAGAAAAATGAAGCTAACCCCCTAATTGTGTGAAGGGATTATCTATTTATACTCCTAGTGGTTGGTTGGTGAGTGGGCTTTCTCCCTTTCTTCTTGTCTTCTCGTCCTTTCAGAAAAGTTGACGTTTTCGATTCTGATTCGGGATTTGTCGTCGATTAAATTCAACTCGTCTTTTAATTTCTTCGTTAAATAGACTTGAGTTTCTTCGACTTATGAAAATCTTCCGTCTTTAGTCCTTTTCTTCGATAAATCTTCGAATAGGCCTAGTGGCTTCAAATCTTTTGCATCTCTTGGACAATAGACTTTATCTTGAGTCTTTTTTCTTTGATAAAACCCGTGCAATCCCATGTTTTCTTTAATATTCATCCGGTTAGCTCTGAAATCACAATAAACACAAAAAACACGCATAATTCCAAACAAATGATATTAAATACGTGTTCTGGTCTTGTTTTAGCCAGAATTAAGTGGTAAAAGGATGGGTGTTTACACACCTATCAAGGTGCCTCGTGGGGGAGATCCCATGCTTATCCTTTATGCTTACTATTCACTAATAAGGGGACTTGTACCCTTTCAACTCGTTGTCTCGTGGTTGTTTGTGATTGTGTTATCTAGATCATCATCATCATCTACGATTGAAGATTCTCGTGTTTGTTTACGTGAGCCTCCATCGTTTGCTTGAAGAAGTTTTTCACGAATCCATGACATATCCTTTATTGTTCTAACAATTATCTTTTAGCATACTTAATAAACGGCTTTAGATATATTGTTGATCACCCTTTCCATGCTAGATCCTATGCATTCGACTCTTCGTCTCTAGTATGGGGGTGCTCCACCTTTAGACTCGAAACATTGAGGATAATGTTTACTTTTAGTATGGGGGGTGAATAGATACTGCTTTGCTACGCCCTCACGCTTTCCAAACTTTCAATGTTTTGTTGCTAATAAGTCAAAAATGGCCAAATTTTAAAATTTTTCTTAGTTTTCATAAGTGTTTTTAAGACACGAATGTATATTTTCCGATGGGTAGAATAAGAGTTAATTTTTTGAATTGATGGGCATTTGGAGCAATTTACATTCATTAACCCGCTCAATTCAAGTTTTGCTAGACTTTTATATAGGGAGCTTTAAAACGCGAAAGTCTTAACTCTTTCGGGTTAAGAATAAGAACTTTTCGCAAGTTACTATAATTGATCCTAGAAAGTCACTTATCAAGGGAACTTTAAAACGCATTCTCTAAACTTGAAAAAGTCCAAGAAAGTGCAAGATCCTATAGGTGGCTTGAAAACCCAAAACTTTGATTTGATATAGTCTTAATGAAAGCTAATCCAAATTTGGCTTAATTTTGACTTGCATGGCTAAGTATTCACGAGTCTCTTTAATTAGAGGTCTTTATATAGTGAAGAACGAGAAATGATAGAGTTAGACAAGTGATCATGCTAAACGTAGAACATGAAAATGTTCTTTCAAAAACTCATATGTTTTTAATTGTGGCTTTTTCTTCCCATAAGATCAATGCATTAGGAATAAATCATAATTGCAATAAGTAAGGTCGTACGATTTGAAAGATTACTTAGCCTCTAGCGCAAGATCGTTTAAAAGTTGCTCGGGGTTGAATAGAGTTCATAGCCAAGGCATAACTTATTGAAGCGGGACGCGAAGATTGGCGATCATCCAAAAAGGCCCTAACAAGGCATGAGGAGCTCTATTTTTGCTAAAGATCCAAAGATGATGTGAAGTATCATTATTCCTAAATTAATATGAAGGATCGAGACACACGAAGAAAAGCAATTACTCCCCTAAAGATCACGGAGAAAGTCTATCCAAAAAGACCCTAACAAGGTATGAGGATAAATATATCCAAGTCCGAAAAGGAGGCGGATCGTTGTATATCAAAATCCAAAGTAGAGATTGAAGAAAAATGATGGAGTCGTGGTCCAAATATGAAGAATCTCTCAAAAACGTCAAGTGAAGAAATTCCAAATATGTGAAGCGAAGACCATAATTTCGAGAACGTCTTCCCAAGATTTGAAGTATGAAGTACATGCCAAATATCGGTCCGAGAAAGGTCTCAAATCGTGAAACGAGTTATGCCAAGATATGAACTTAAGGAGATATACGAGAAGCCGTTTTAAAAGATTTTGTCCTTCGGCTAACTATTGATCAAATCGTGCTACTTTGCTTTCGGACTAATAACTACTCAAATAAGTCAATATGAATCACTTGTGATCGTTGACAAATAGATAAAAAAATGCTAGTAACCCATTTCCTTTTATAATAACTAGGATTGCGGGGAGAAAAAGTATTACACAATTTGGACGTATGAGTAGTGTTAGCATTGTGACTTGTACCAACAATGATCTCGTTTTTGCACTTAGCATGGGATGTAGGACAATCAAGGATGACGAAGTTTACTCTAAGGGACATTTGCTTGTTTCTATTCTTTGACCCTAAAAGTCACTTTTTGTGATGAAAAACATACATTATGTCTTTACACATCTTCGTAGTATGTTGCAAGTATTTTACTTTTCAATAAAGGAAAATAAAATTGAACTTTGGTGATGCTTAGATACTTTATTCTAGCATTGCGTGAGGGTACGACAATGGCTTAGTATGGGGGAGTGATGAGATGGCATTTATACATGATCTCATCGTTCTTTTCGGGCTTAAAATGCATAACAATGTCATAATATACCATATATATGCTTGTGTTTGTTTACTTGTGTATTTTAGGTATGGATATCATGAAAAAGACAAAAGATCACAAGATACAAGGAAAAACGGACACGAGAAATGAAGCCGTATAAAGAACCGGGCCCTAAATCATGGAATACTCAACAAATACCCTTGAAGACTTGAAGACATACAAGATTGATCCTCATTTATTGAAGACATGACACTTAAAACCCTTGTATATCAATAAATTACAAGTTTGGTCCCTTAAGTTTGTCAAAATTACACAAAAGGTCCTTTCAACTTTGAAGAAATGGCAAGATTAGTCCCTCAACAAATTCAAATTGTCAATTATGGTCCCTCATCAAGCCAAAGATACATTGAAGACCTTTGAAGATCAAGAATGTCCAAGATCAGCCCTTGAATTATGCAAAAGTTCCAAAAATAACCCTTATAACCTTTTTGGAAAAGTCTTGTGCCAAAATTGTCAAATTGTGGAAGTTATTTACAAAGGAAAAGAACTTTGTTGGCTGATAAACACGTTTTACCTATTTTCCCAAAGAACAAGGACTGAAATGGCCAAATTGAAACATTCAAACCCATAACACGCGCCAAACACACAACTTCCCCCAATTTCGGATCAAAACTACTACTATTCACCCTTCATCCACCCAGTTTTTACTCCACTTAAAACAAAGGGTAAAAACAAATTACCCTGGCACTTGTGTGATTCACATGTGCAGAAACAAATCCCACACACAAAACCCTCACTCCCACTACTCCTTGGACCCCACACTCAACATTCTCAACCAATGAAAATACAACTTAGCCTCCAAGTAAAATGACGTGGCCAAATCAACAGCCTAGACTCTTTGCTTCATATCAAAGCTGAAATGAACGTCCAAGATACATTTAAACAGCTCACACCAAGGATTCGTCTAGAAGACTCAAGGACATTTAGGGAATTTCACTTCTAGGGTTTGTGAATAGTGCTAGCCTTGGCATTTGCCTATATAAAGACTCCTCAACCTGTGAGAGAGCTTTGTTCCAGATTTTAGATTTTAAATCTTTGTAATTCCTTTTTATGAAATAAAGTTTGAATTTCTTAAAATTTTGAATTCTAATCTGTTATTTATAAAAGTTTGGTGTTTGATAAGCTAAAATCTGAGTTCCATAATCTTGTTTGAAGGTTTTTGAGGCAAGGTTTTAAGTGATAAAGCTTGTGCATCAAAAATCAGAAAGTTGGTATTATTTTGATCTCACTTTGTGGTTTGTTCTTCTTAGCAGCTTGGAAGCTGGTACTTGTTCTGCAAGTACCTAAGCTCAAACAATCCAGGGCCTGGATGTAGGTCTTGGAGGTTTGCACCTTCTCCCTTTTCATTTTCTCCTTTATTTTTCTGAATTTGGTGATTATTGCATGTTTATGCTTGAATCTGAGATATTATTGTTGAATCTGGTTTATTTGTGTTGATTTGATGTTTATGAAGTGTTGTTAGACTGATTTGTGGGTAAAATCTGCATAAGCCTTTGAAAAATTGTGAAAACAAGTTTTAAAAGGGTGTTTGGGTTTACTGCATAAATTGGATTTGTGGTTTGTTGAGTGGTTGTTTATTGTTGCTAAGTGTTGGTATCTGTTATTTAGGTGCTATTGTTCATCTGTTTGCAGGTTTGAAGGTTTGAAACACATAGATTCATAAAATAGGTCATAAAATCTTGTTTACTTGGTGAATTTGGCTGAAATTTAGGGGACACCTAGATCTAATCATAGACTAGGGTTAACAAGTGTTAAATCTAGGTTAACTACACCAGGGAAGTAGGATTTGAGGCTTGAAATTGGATCTGTGGTCAAATAGATCAGCAAACTTGTTTTTGCATATGTTCATTGTTCATCAGTAACTTTTCATGCTTTGATCTTGTTGTTTACTTTGATTCAGTGTTTGATTCTTGTTCCTTTGTGTTTATTCATAGTTTATATAGCTTGTGTATGCATCCTGTTAAGTTTGGTTGGCGTATTCTTGCTAAATCTGCTTATTAAGTGCTTAACTGCTTATTTCCATATCTGGGCTATATCTGGCAACTGTTTGATTGATTGTGGCTTATTGTGTGAACCAGATTGTGATTTTCTTGTTGCTATTGACTCCTTGTGATTCACTGATCACAAGGGTGCCTTTGTTTCCAATTTAATCCAACCAGAACTCTCTAATAAGCTTGGTCAAATAGTCAAAGCAGTGGGAACTCCATTCCCCTGCTAGTTGCCACTGCTAGTGTAAAATTGGGTTCAGCTTATCAATAAGCTATAATAGCTTATTTTAACCAGCAACAACTTTGATTTTGTAATAGGTGCTCATTATTTGACCCATTTGTTCATACTGGAGCATTTGGTGGGTTGACTTTAGGGTTTGACTAGAAAACCAACTTCATTGACTTTTTCATAAGTTCATTTGTGCTTATTCTGGCTTATTGGTTGTGCTTATTGGAATTTTATTGATTGATTTGGCTTATTGAGTCCATTTGTGATCTTTTGCAAGTTGAATCAAGTCCTGAGGTGCCTTATTTCTCAAACCCGACTATTTTGTCGTTTTGTGAAATAATACTTTGCTTATTTCTGACTTATTGAGTGAGCTTTTTCAAAATTTCTTTTTACATATATCATAAGCATCCCAAATGAAGGTTGTGTGTCAAATTAGAGCTTATGGCATTAGCTTATTGCTTAATGGGCTGAAAAGCCCAATAAGAATAAGCTGTGTGTTTAATAAGTTATGATAAGCTCATATTCAGCTTTTGGGCCTTTAGAGTTTTGTTCTTAGAATTGAATTTTAAGTCAGATAGGGCTTTTCCAAGTCAATTAGGCCAAGTTTGACTTTTTGGGCCCAAAAGCCCAATTGTGTTGACTGTTTTTTATTTTGGCCCATTTGAGGGCCCAATAGGGGTATTCTGGTAATTTCACTTTGATTTTCTGATTATTTAGGTTAAAATAAACTAGTTTGCAAGTTTTTAGAATTTTTTATAATTTTTGGATTTTTAATATTATTTTATTATTATTTTATTATTATTTTTCAAATTTCACATTTTCCAACTTTTTACATTTTTCTTAGGTTTAATACATTAAAATAGGAATTTAGCAACTTCTAGAATAATTTTATCTCTTTTAGATAAATTTTTATAATTATTTTAAGTTTTAATAGTTTTTAAATCATTTTAAATAGTTTTTATTAGTTTAAAATTTTCTAAAAATAGTTTTTAATCTTTTTAGGTCATTTTAGAGGTTTACCAATTGAAAAGTCTTAATTTGGGATTTTTGATAATTTATTTGATTTTTAGGGCTTTAATTAGCATTTAAAAATTGAATATTTAATTATTTAAAAGGTTTGAAAAAGTTTTGATCATTGGTAAACTCTTAGTTTATTTATTTTGATTTTTGGTGAATTTTTAGTAATTTTTAGAATTAATTTTTATTTTTGTGGTTTTTAAGGTTTTACGTTTTAACTTTCTAGTAGTAATAATTTTTATTTTTACGTCTTCGTCATTTTCTTTTCTCATCCCCTTCTAAACCATTCATTAATCACAAACATTTAACAAGTTTTTCACACACATATACCTCCTTGGGAAACGAACTTTCACACCATAAGGGTCATTAACACTTGATTTTTCCTAAAGTCATTTGTTCAATACTTACCGCTTTTACGCTCCTTTTCGGGTCATTTGTACACGGTTTTCCTAAATCGTCGTATTTAATACTTTCCCTATTTACTCTCCTTTTCCTAAAGGTCGTATTTTGGATCATCCCCTCACCATTTTAAACCCACCTTGTTAGCCATGTTCTTCACACATCAAACCATTCTTCCTTAAACCTTAAACCACTCTTTACAACCATGGTTTCTACAAGAAGCTCAAACTCATCCAAATCCTCCACTTCAAGGAAAAATCTTAAGATTAAGATTAAGTTGCCAAAACCTAACTCTTCACCCTTTCACACACCCAAGAATGAGATTGTCCTAATTCTCATCTCTTCATCAAACTCACCACCTCTTGCTCCATGCAAGACTACCTCAACCCATGGTACCAACCATTCTCATGGTTCTACCTCCTCTTCATTTCAATCTAGAATGAATGAGTTATCCTCACCCTTCATGTGAGACCCCCAGAATCTGACATGGAACAACTAGGCAACGAGGGGGTAACACGTCATAATACAAGAAACAATGAATTACAGTTAATACAAAGCTGACGAAATAAAAACATGTACATTACATCATAAAGGTTCAGAGTTTTTAACATAGGTCCCAGAGTTTTATATGCAGAAAAATATATTATTTCATCCTAATCTATAACATAAAGTTGCCCAAAACATAGAATAAACTTCTAACAGTTTATATAAAACCAATCTTTCAAAAGCATCACAGAAATCTCCAAGATGCGATAATATCCTGCGGGCTCCCATCCAAGCAAAGCTAAGTAATAATACCTGAGATTAAACATGTAAAATCGTCAACATAAAGTTGAGTGAAATTCATAGGTTTAGCAGTAAAGGTGTGGAACAAAAGCATTCATTTGTAAATAAGAAATAGGGGAAAATGGTTATGTACAGTAACCATTGTCCGAAACATTATTATTGCTGTTTAGTTCATGAACCGGAGCTTAACTCAGTGTAAGTTCCTCTAGTCAGTATTCGGCCTAAATACTCAAGTGAATAAACAAATATTAGTGCATCAAGGTAATAGGGACGGGGATAGTCAATCCTGATGGATCCACCCACAACATTCGCGCTTGGTAGCAGGATTAATTAACGGTTCATGATCGGGAGAGGAAACTTAAGGCTAGACTAAAAGCAATAATATCAATGAAAATCAGTTGGAAATCCTCAAGTTCTGGAAAGCATACAATTTCTGGATAGCATACAAGTTGAGGATAGCACACAGTGTTAAATGGTTGTGTTCCACCATGTAAAATCTTACCCCGTGTTTAGAAACCATGTACAAGTAAAAAGGGGCTATGACCTCACCATAGCCACGAGGTAAGTCAATCACGGTACTCAGCAACTGAGTAGAAACAATGGTAGTGAGACGATCACCGACGATATGGATGCCCGGGGAAACACGAAAACCGCAACCTATCAAAATAAGGCGCGCGTTAAGACTCGAACTCGAATATCGCTATGTACCAAATATAATATAACTCAACTGTTTTCAAAGTATTCATGTTTTAAAACCATTGACACGAACCAAATGAATCCTTTTATCCAACGTTATTCGTTAAAACACTTGAACACTTGAAAATGACCCGTTATACGACGCCAAGTCAACGCAAGTCAAACTATACTTTAACCTTACTTGGACCAGTAGCTAAGTCATTTATATAATGACTAAGAACTTGAGTAAGTCACCATGTCCAATAGTGAATACTCAAACTCACACAACATAAACATTGAACTACGTGTCCAAAATAAAAATCAGCAAGTACACTCCGAATGTACACACCGATCTACCCTATCTAGACTTGTCCGTTTTAGATTAAAATTGGGTCAAGGTCACTTATAACCTGTATAAGACCTCACCAAAATTTGAGCCAAAGTTCACACTTTAAAATCCATCAGCTCGACATTTTACTCGACTCCAAATTTGGGACAGATTTGTGCACTTGTTTTGTAAAACCGTTTGGACCGCTTTAAAAGTACAAACTTGACAATTCGACTTTTGAAACCACTACTAGACTCATCAAACTCAGTTTGTAAACTTTTAAAATCAGTAGTATCAACTATCTAACCAAACCTAAAGTACCCGAGAGTCGACCCAAAATCAGCCACAATTTCGGATTGTGCCGATGTGCGCCTCCCGGTACACGAAAACTAAAACTAGCATAACTTTTGACTCGTAATGACTTAGAAGCTCTATCTTATACCAAAACGACCGTCTCGGAAAACTCTACAACAATATCAAATAATCTTAGTCTTTCACAGAACTTAAACCCACGAAACTATCTGTTTAAAGCTGCTGTCCCAAATTATCTTTTTAGAAAACAAGTCAAATCAATTTTCCAAGGACACCACTCATTCCTATACCTATAGAATCATCATACTATCATAACCATCAACCAAACACTCCTAAAAACACTTACATGTAAAATCTAACAAAAATCAAAGATTAAAAACAAGACTTTTTATGATCAAAACAAGATAATCTTACCAAAAACAACACATGCATGATGATTAAAACATAATACAACCATGAAATCATAAAGTTATAAAAACCTTGATGCATGTATAAAATTTTTGGATCATAAGAATCACCATGAGATTCTAAGAGGTGGTCTTTAATTTGTTTTTATCAAATCATGGTGGATGATGGTGTTTTAGGGTGGGAAGTCACGACAAAGGGGGTGGGGAGGGTTTGTGTTTGTGTTTTTTTTTTAATTGAAGTGTATGTGTGGGATGGTGGAAGTAAAAAGAGTTTATATATGGCTAGTTAAGTGGAGGGACCTAAGTTGCCAATTTTTAAACTTGTGGACTTAAAAACAATTAGTAGTTTTAAAGGGTAGAAAATGGTTATTGATAAATATTGAAAATATTTACGAGGCTCGGGTTTCGTAAAAATCCTTTTCAAAAGTTACAATGCATCATAAAAATGATTATATGATTTCCCGACACGACTTAATACGTAATTAAAACGAAATCGTCGAAAGTATTAATTATCGAAACAATCGATAAATAAACGTTAAATTTTGTGCATCCGTCGGTATCGTGGTTACTAGGAATTCTCGTTGTACATTGATTTTAAATAAACTCGTTGTAAAACGCACGCGGGTGATTTTAAATCAAAAACTTTGATTTAAATTAAATATGGAAAAATAAAATAAAATTTTTATAATTCCATATAAAGTACTTATCAATGATCCGAAAATACTTGAAAAGTATAATTTAAAAATCTCAGGATTTACATATAGCACATAATTAAAAAGTTGATTCTTGGTCAAATATTTATGGCGACTACTATTTGGTCTTGCATGGCTCCTTCTAAATTAGGCATAGGTGATCAGGCCATGCATAATTTAGGACTAGCAATGCGATGCTCATCTTCGTCAAACCAGTATTACATATCATATGATTTGAAATATGTATACAATAGCATTTGTAAAAACAGGAATCAAAATAACATATGAAACTTTTCGCCTATAAGTTACTGGCTAACTGTTTAAATCGACAGTTCGTATAGTTACAAGGGTTCTTTATAAGACCGTATTAGAACAATTTGTGAAAATACATTGTAAAATTAATATGAATTAATTTTATAAGATAGCATTCAATTATTTAAGAAAGCCCAAATGAAACCTTTTGTAAAATGATTCGCAAACAAGACCAGTTTGAGTTTATATAGTAACACGACAATAGTTTATAAAGTAGCGAGTGAGTTACAAGAGGGAAATAAGGAGTAGTTCAAGACAGTCAACGAAATTGTTACAAAGTGCTAATGTTTCAAGAGGTTTAGCAGGAATCGTCGGGAGACACATGTCAAAATGATAACAAACGATACGAAAGCAAGAACTTCAACCTCGGTCCAATTCAGTGGTACTATAGAAGCAAACAAAGACAATGTAGAATGACAAATAAGTTATAAATAAAAGAAAGGAATAAGGAATCCGCATGTGCGCATCGTAATTTATTTGACAAAATACACTTTTAAGAAAGTAGGGTATCAGTTAACAAATAGTACAATCACTCCAAAAAGTTTCTATATTAGGAAGTTACCAAATTTCAAAAGTTCAAGATCTATGTACATGTATGACCGAACTCAAAGTTACTATTTTATACTTGTTCAAACACAATCCTTGTTTTTAGTTTGCAAAATATCATTAGTTAAAGTTTTACGAGCTCAACGAACTCAAAAACGCTAGAAATCACATTTTTAAGGTCTATCAGTTTTGACTTTTGGGTTTGACTAGACCAATTAACTCACTAAACGATATTCTAAGACTCAAAGTCTAATGCATTTTGATGTAAAACGATGTTTTGAAAAACTTTCTAGTTTTACTCGAGACTTGAAACGGAATAAAAATGGACGAAAATGCCCTTGCATTAAATCTGTCAACAAAATGATATTTTAGCGTTATTCAAAAAATAACTTCTTAGATTTTACAATCTCAAATGAGCGTAACTTGCTCGATTTTAAAGTTTACTGGTCAAATTTTATGTCCTAACCGGACGTCTCAACAAGTAGAAATAAAAAGTTATAAAAATATTTTCTCGACACTGTTAAACTTCCTGTAAAGTTTCTATACAAAGTATATTTTTCGACAAAGCTTAAAACAAAATCCAAATTTCATAATGCCTCAGAATTAATGTACACACAAGACTTGTGGATTCCATAAAAACAAAAGAGAGTAAACTGTGTAATTAAACATGTAAAGAAAACACAATATAGAAATGGTTCAAGAATACCAACGAAAATCTAAGAAATCAAAAACAACGCATGACATCCGTGTCTTCGATTGCAAGATGCAATGCAGGAAGGTCTCCTGGCGGCGTGATTTTTCCAAAATCACAAGACATACCGAGAAAGAAATAAAATATTAACAAGTCACACTCCTGAGGCGAGGAGGTTTAATGAAAAGGGGAGGATACAAGTAGGATCGTATACCAAACAATCGTCACATAATAAATGACAATCATGTGTTCAAGGTACAACAGATGTTGTAAGTCGAAGTCGAAACGTAGACTGGTCAATAAAATAAAATGTAATCCATGTACAAGTGTCGTGTAAAACGGTGGCGTAAAGGTAAATCAAGATTATGAAAACCCACAATATTATTCAGGTACTGATTTAACGAATGCTTCGAGATGTGAGACTCACACGATGTCTTTTAGTCTTTTCCGGAGACACATTGAGCTACACAATAGTCTATAGACTAGACATTCAATTACAAATGGTCGGAAAGAAAATCTGTGTATCTAAATAGATACTTTAAAGGAAATAAACAATGAAAGCAACACGTACGGTAGCAGAATGAAAATCCGAAGTTTCATCGGAAACAACACTTATTCAATCCCGAACAATGGTATCACGAGAGTATGCACAACATGTAGTAGCGAGTCGAGAAAAACAGATGATTCTGAACAAACGAGCATACGAAGTCAGTCGTATCACGCATAAATGAAATAGCAATAGTACTCAGAAAATGAGTATGAAAAGTCGGCAGCATACGCGCTCTGAATACAAGTAGGTAACGTCATAACAATATAAAATCATTGCAATAAGATCGATTCACAAGAACAAGAATTCAAGAAATACAGTATAGGCAGATGTAACCACAGTAACATTCAATGATAATTCTTGAAGCACTAGGCTTTGAAAAGACATAGTAATTATCGTCATTAAAGTAAAGTAATATTTCAAAATGAAATCAAGAGATGAAATACTAAAACGATAATTAAAAGTAAATAATAAGGATTAGAGAGTTGCCCGCAAAGATATCGGACAGCAATGGCAGATTCTGTGTTTGACACTTAGAAACAATAAAATATTTGAACTTTCGGTTATAGACTAAGTTTTTGAAAATGACTCAGTTCCCTATAACCATCGCTCTGATACCACTTTGTGAGACCCCCAGAATCTGACATGGAACAACTAGGCAACGAGGGGGTAACACGTCATAGTACATGAAACAATGAATTACAGTTAATACAAAGCAAACGAAATAAAAACATGTACATTACATCATAAAGGTTCAGAGTTTTAAAGATAAGTCCCAGAGTTTTATATGCGGAAAAATATATTATTTCATCCTGATTTATAACATAAAGTTGCCTAAAATATAGAATAAACTTCTGACAGTTTATATAAAACCAATCTTTCAAAAGCATCACAGAAATCTCCAAGCTGCGATAATATCCTGTGGGCTCCCATCCAAGCAAAGCTAAGTGATAATACCTGAGATTAAACATGTAAAATCGTCAACATAAAGTTGAGTGAAATTCATAGGTTTAGCAGTAAAGGTGTGGAACACAAACATTCATTTGTAAATAAGAAATAGGGGAAAATGGTTATGTACAGTAACCATTGTCCGAAACATTAGTATTGCTGTTTAGTTCATGAACCGAAGCTTAACACAATGTAAGTTCCTCTAGTCAGTATTCAGCCTAAATACTCAAGTGAATAAACAAATATTAGTGTGTCAAGGTAATCGGGACGGGGATAGTCAATCCCGATGGATCCACCCACAACATTCGCGCTTGGTAGCAGGATTAATTAACGGTTCATGATCGGGAGAGGAAACTTAAGGCTAGACTAAAAGCAATAATATCAATGAAAATCAGTTGGAAATCCTCAAGTTCTGGAAAGCATACAATTTCTGGATAGCATACAAGTTGAGGATAGCACACAGTTTTAAATGGTTGTGTTCCACCATGTAAAATCTCACCCCGTGTTTAGAAACCATGTACAAGTAAAAAGGGGCTATGAACTCACCTTAGCTACGAGGTAAGTCAATCACGGTACTCAGCAACTGAGTAGAAACAATGGTAGTGAGACGATCACCGACGATATGGATGCCCGAAGAAACACGAAAACCGCAACCTATCAAAATAAGGCGCGCGTTAAGACTCGAACTCGAATATCGCTTTGTACCAAATATAATATAACTCAACTATTTTCAAAGTATTCATGTTTCAAAACCATTGACACGAACCAAATGAATCCTTTTATCCAACTTTATTCGTTAAAACACTTGAACACTTGAAAATGACCCGTTATACGACACCAAGTCAACGCAAGTCAAACTATACTTTAACCTTACTTGGACCAGTAGCTAAGTCATTTATATAATGACTAAGCACTTGAGTAAATCACCATGTTCAATAGTGAATACTCAAACTCACACAACACAAACATTGAACTATGTGTCCAAAATAAAAATCAGCAAGTACACTCCGAATGTACACACCGATCTACCCTATCTAGACTTGTCCGTTTTAGATGAAAATAGGTGTCAAGGTCACTTATAACCTGTATAAGACCTCACCAAAATTTGAGCCAATGTTCACACTTTAAAATCCATCAGCTCGACATTTTACTCGACTTCAAATTTGGGATAAATTTGTGCACTTGTTTTGTAAAACAGTTTGGACCGCTTTAAAAGTACAAACTCGACAATTCGACTTTTGAAACCACTACTAGACTCATAAAACTCAGTTTGTAAACTTTAAAAGTCAGTAGTATCAACTATCTAACCAAACCTAAAGTCCCCGAGATTCGACCCAAAATCAGCCACAATTTCGGATTGTGCCGACTTGCGCCTCCCGGTACATGAAAATTAAAACTAGCATAACTTTTGACTCGTAATGACTTAGAAGCTCTATCTTATACCAAAACGACCGTCTCGGAGAACTCTACAACAATATCAAATAATCTTAGTCTTTCACAGACCTTAAACCCACGAAACAATCTGTTTAAAGCTGCTGTCCCAAATTACCTTTTTAGAAAACAAGTCAAATCAATTTTCCAAGAAACACCACTCATTCCTTTACCTATAGAATCATCATACTATCATAACCATAAACCAAACACTCCTAAAAACACTTGAATGTAAAATCTAACAAAAATAAAAGATTAAAAACAAGACTTTTTATGATCAAAACAAGATAATCTTACCAAAAACAACACATGCAAGATGATTAAAACATAATACAACCATGAAATCATAAAGTTTTAAAAACCTTGATGCATGTATGAAATTTTTGGATCATAAGAATCACCATGAGATTCTAAGAGGTGGTCTTCAATTTTTTTTATCAAATCATGGTGGATGATGGTGTTTTAGGGTGGGAAGTCACGGCAAAGGGGGTGGGGAGGGTTTGTGTTTGTGTTTGTTTTAATTGAAGTGTATGTGTGGGATGGTGGAAGTAAAATGAGTTTATATATGGCTAGTTAAGTGGAGGGACCTAAGTTGCCAATTTGCAAACTTGTGGACTTAAAAACAATTTGTAGTTTTAAAGGGTAGAAAATGGTTATTGATAAATATTGAAAATATTTACGAGGCTCGAGTTTCGTAAAAATACTTTTCAAAAGTTACAATGCATCATAAAAATGATTATATGATTTCCCGACACGACTTAATACGTAATTAAAACGAAATTGTCGAAAGTATTAATTATCGAAACAATCGATAAATAAACGTTAATTTTTGTGCATCCGTCGGTATCGCGATCACTAGGAATTCTCGTTGTACATTGATTTTAAATAAACTCGTTGTAAAACACACGCGGGTGATTTTAAATCAAAAACATTGATTTAAATTAAATATGGAAAAATAAAATAAAAATTTTATAATTCCATTTAAAGTACTTATCAATGATCCGAAAATACTTGAAAAGTATAATTTAAAAATCTCAGGATTTACATATAGCAATACAAGAAAAAGTAATACGTTGGAAAAATTCAAGAAGCACGAATAAAAAGAATAAAATAATGTTGGGAAAGTACGGGTTCTCACACTTCACTCCATGTACTCTCTTGGATGTGACCACCCAACCTCAACCCATCCAAAGCATTCCCATTATGAATGACTTTGTTGATACCTTGGTGACTTCACCATTTACCCCTCCAAACTCACCCATTTCGCCTTTGGAGAACATACCTCATCCACCTCCACCTCCATCAAACACTCCAAACTTGGGTGATCCTAGCGTTTATGAGTATTTCATGCACAATGGCACTAATTGCCCTTGTTGTCTCAACAACTTCTATCTCATTGATATCCTTAGATTGGAGATGATTGGGGCTCACATAGAGTTGTAAAGCTTTTTGTTGAGTCTCTTTGCCAATCATCCTCCTAGGAGATAAATGATGATTTTCCCTAATAAGTATTTTTCAAGAAAAACCAAGCTAAGGAAGACTACTCATCAAAGAACTAGTTTTTAAGCTAGTTTTGTTTTATTTAGTTGTTTTTTATTTCCTTAATGTATCTCCTTCCCTCCATGAGCTTTTCATGAGGATGAATTATGGATTTAGCTTTATGTGTTTCTATCCTTATGTGCACATTAATCAACTTTAATTTTAAATTAAAATTGAACCTAAATCTATCACAACCTCTAAAACTTGACTAAAATTGGTTCAAAATGTTATCTAAAATATTTTGTCACCCTTTGTCAAGACATTCTTTGTGAATGTGTTGCTTTTATGCAACCCTAGCATAATTTAGTGCTAATAGAGGTAAAATTCCAAGATTTGCAAGTTTTTGCAAAAGTCTTAGTTTTTCTCAAAACCCTGAAAAATCATGGTTTCAAGTCCACTACACGCGGCTCATTAAAGTCACGCGGTTCCTTAAGTGATAAGGAACCGCGGACAGAAAGCCAATTTCTAGCTCGTTTTTAGTCTTTCTTCATCACCCTATCCCCTGTCAAGATTCCATGTTTACTCAATTTGGCTAAACATTCCTTGACACTTTTCATTTGATTTTCAAACCTTTGCCTTGTCTACTTTCTTCTTATACCCCCACCTTGAGATTTCATTCTCACACCTCAACAATGCCTAACTCTTCCTTTCATAACCTTGACATTTCATTGTCACAAACCTCCTCACCTAAAGCTTCCTCATCCAAGCTTTCCAAGAAACCGAAGATCTCGGTTCGACCTATTTGGATCAAGAAAAATGAGCCCTCTTCATCCAAACCACCAAAGAACCCCACCTTCTCTCCAATCAAGTATTGGAATGAGACCTACTCCATTAACCCCATCACCGGAGAAAAGGAAAATCTCCCCCACCACCAAAACCATTTGACACCCCTCAACTCAATGACCTTTCAACCTTCCCAAACCTCACTAGGCATTGTGAAAACATTTCCTACCCACTCTCCTCACCACCACCAAACCCTAGGTGTGATGGCCTTCCCCCATCAATCGAATTTGTGTTGCATCATGGATCCTCGTGTGCTTGTTGTTGATTTCAACAAATTGAACTTGCTCATGTGTATGAGAAGTTAAATTTTCTTGAATTCCTCCTCACTCGACCTCCTCTCAAAGTTTTTGTTCCCGTGGACAAAACTTCGAATGATGCCTCGTCGTCTTATTTTTCCAACTAAAGGGCTAAGCACTCTTGGAGTCAATAAAACTTTAGTTGTCTTAGAGTCAATAATGTTTTAAGCAATCTTGGAAAATTATCACTATTAGAATAGCTTATGCTTTGTGGTTTATATTCCATATATTTTGCTTTAGATACTCATATTGTGTGTATGACTATCTACCTTGTTTGTCTCTTTCATATTTATGTAATATGAAACCTTTGTGTTGTGTTTGTTTTCTTTATTTGATCATTCTCTCTTCCTTTTGAGTTGATCGTGGTTAATCTTTACAATTGATTATGGGTGATTCCATCAATTCTAAATTTTAACCCCTTGACAAATTTATCATCTTCATTGGTTGGATGTTTCTTTTCTACCTCCATTCCACCAATTGAACTTTGATTTTGTCATTTACCTCTTTGGACATACTTAGCAAATACTTGCTTCTAATTTGAGATTTCTTCTCCTTCTCCCTCACAAGTTACTTAGTAGGTAGTGATCATATATACATTGGTGTTTCTTTTCTTTCCACTAACCTTTGTGTAGCATGTCACCATAGCTCATACACTTGGTGCCCCAAGCAAGGGGGAGCTACTAGCAAAGTCCGGTTCTCTTCAAAGACTTGTTCTTACCTTTTTCCTACTACAAAGGGGGATAAATGATAGTGATAAACTCGTTAATAAATCGATATTTTGTGTTTCTACGGAAATGAGTTTATAGTTTGTCGTAATCAAAAAGGGGGAGATTGTTAATGCAAGTGATGCCTAAAATATTATTAGTGTTAACTAATCTTTCTTAGTTTTGATCACAACAAACTATACAACACATTTTGTAAAACCCGCATGCTTTTACCATGAATAGTACCCTTAAGATCGTACGTACTAGATTAAAACTTTCCTATTATAGCATGATTACGATTTCGTGTTAGGATTTTACGTATTACGTACGTGTTAAAACACGATAAGTATATACTACGCACGAGCACGTAATAATTATTGACGATAATTAATCACGAACATGCGATCATGAAATCATGAACGTAATTAAAACACGAACTATTATTAATTACGTTTATATATTTATTACGAGCGTAATTAAATATATTAGATCACGGTATTTACGTAACGAGAACATTTAAAACACGAACATAAATAATCACAAACGTTTAACTTAATAATGAGACACGGAAAAAGGTACGGGTAACCCAAGTGGGGTCCCTACCCGCGGCCAACAAGGACAAATGGGCCAAGCCCATTTGTCAAAATGACTAAAGGGGGTTATTATTATTTTTACTACTCAAATAAACTTTACAGAAGATTTTTAAGAAAACCTAAAAACCTCCTTCCTCCTTTCTCCTTTGTGCCGCCACCCTACAACCACCATAGAAGGTGATTTTTGATCTTGGATCTTGAAGTTTTAGTGATTAATCGTGTTGGTTCTTCGTCCTCTTGATCCACAAATTCGGTAAAACCTTTTTACACCTTTTCTTTTGATTTAATCTTTTTATAAAAACAACACATGTTCTTGATTTATAAAAAGATTAAATCAAAAGAAAAGGTGTAAAAAGGTTTTACCGAATTCGTGGAGCAAGAGGACGAAGAACCAACACGATTAATCAATAAAACTTCAAGATCCAAGATCAAAAATCACCTTCTATGGTGGTTGTAGGGTGGCGGCACAAAGGAGAAAGGAGGATGGAGGTTTTTAGGATTTCTTAAAAATATTCTGTAAAGTTTATTTGAGTAGTAAAAATAAAATAACCCCCTTTAGTAATTTTGACAAATGGGCTTGGCCCATTTGTCCTTGTTGGCCGCGGGTAGGGACCCCACTTGGGGTACCCGTACCTTTTTCCGTTTCTCGTTATTAAGTTAAACGTTTGTGATTATTTATGTTCGTGTTTTAAATGTTCTCGTTACGTAAATACCGTGATCTAATATATTTAATTACGCTCGTAATAAATATATATACGTATTAATAATAGTTCATGTTTTAATTACGTTCATGATTTCATGATCGCATGTTCGTGATTAATTATCGTCAATAATTATTACGTGCTCGTGCGTAGTAAATACTTATCGTGTTTTAGCACGTACGTAATACGTAAAATCCTAACACGAAATCGTAATCATGCTATAATAGGAAAGTTTTAATCTAGTACGTACGATCTTAAGGGTACTATTCATGGTAAAAGCATGCGGGTTTTACAACTCTTCCCCCCTAAAAAGAATAATTCGTCCTCGAATATAGATAACGTAAACTGGAAAAGAAGAACATACCCGAATCAAACTGAGAGGGTATGTAAGATAAATGAACGTGCAGGTGAGATGGCAGAAGGAGTGCGGAATGTGACATGTCTTGAAAGGACATGGAACGTGGCGTGACTGAAAGGACATATCTAATTGATGAGAGAAAACGGATAAAAGTTTGGATGAACTTGTCCATTTCCAAGTGGCCTCCCTATTGGAACGGTTCCTTCAGAAGATCTTGACACAAATGATAAATCTTGGTCCTCCTGACCTTGACTTGGAATACGAAGAAATTCTTTTTTATCAACGAAAGGTAGATCCCCTAAATTTGATCGAGGAAAATAAGAGTTAACATGCTAGGGTAACTGAAACGTTACGATGCAAGACAATCTGACATAACTGATAATTAGAAACGATGCGCGAGACATAAAGAAACGTAGTACGTGAAAAATTTTGAACGTGATAAATCAAGAACATGTGTTGTTTTTATGAAAACATAATAATTAAACATGGATCTAACATGATTTGGTGTTTAATAAAATCAAAAGGGTGTTATTAAGGGGTGTTTGTTTTGGCCGCAGGCTGCAACCGAACCCGAATGGGTTTCGGTTTGCCAAGCCGACCACCACCAAGACCATATGGTCTTGGTTGGTGCGTGTGGGTCCCACGGCAGCAGTGAAACAAGGGGTACCCCGAGTTGGTTCGGGGTACGGTGTCGATTTCATGTCCGGTTTATGCTTTTTAGTCTAGATCCGGTTCATGGTGTATGTTAGTTTTTTTATGTTTATGAACTTATGTTAAAATTAAATTAATAAAATGATGTGATTAATTTAATAACATGACTTAGGTTATTTAATTATTAATGATCATGAAATTATTTTAACCTAAGTATTTATATATTTAAGACTTATAATTAATTAATTATTTTAAAACCATGGATATAATTAATTAATTAACATGACTTAGGATATATTATTAATATATAATAATACATATTTTAACCTAAGTATTTAACTTATTTAATTAAAAACATGTTATACTTTAATTAAATATTTTAACCTATAGTTTAATTTAATTACATGAATTAATTATTAAACTATACACTATATCATATGACTTAAAAATAATCATGAAAACACTTAGGCTTATATACTTAGCTTATTTAATCAGCTTATTTCTAATTATGGAAACTTTCTATTTTTAGAAACTTAATTAAATAAGGCAGCTAATCTATTTATGGAAACCTTCTATTTTTAGAAACTTATTTATTTCAGGCAGCTAATCTATTTATGGAAACTTATTTAGTTAAGGCAGATAATCTATTTATGGAAACTTTCTATTTTTAGAAACTTATCTATTTTAAACAGTAAATCTATTTTTGGAAACTTTCTATTTTTGGAAACTTTCTATTTTTGGAAACTTTCTATTTTTGGAAACTTTCTGCTTTTGGTAACTTTCTATTTTGGAAACTTTCTATTTTTGGAAACTTACTATTTTTGGAAACTTTCTATTTTAGGAAACCTGCTACTTTTGGAAAGTTACTTATTATTTCACAGTAGGTATAATAACACATGAAATACCATAAATACTTAATCAAATTAAACAGAATATAAGATTTAACACAGTTTAAGGCTTTAAAACAGTAAAACATGGTAAGAACACATAAAATAAGCTAAGACATGACATAAAACCAGCTATGTATTTAGTAAGCAGATACTTATTCATGTACGTATTTATGTAGCACTAGTGATTCAGAAGTAGGATTCCTCGCAGTTCGTCTTTCTCGTTCACTGGACATAAGGTACGTATTCCCGTCCTTTCAGTATGGACATTCTTTCGTTATTAGGATTTCCCGTATACAGCCAACTGTTTTCCCGTAGTATAAGTTATGTGTTTGATTGCTTATGTTTAAATAAGATTACCTATAGCCATATACATGCATGACCAGTTTCACCTAGTTATGGAGGTACCATAACCATAACATTAGAGGCACTGATGTTATGACTTCACCACGGCGGAGTGATTGCTCGTGGCGTCCCTTCAGCTTTTGGCCATTTATTTATATTTATCATGTGGGGCGTATGGGTGCATCCTAGTTACATGTTTTTAGTCAGGATTTCATGGTGAATGTGGTGTGTGCCTTGCATCCTTCACAAGGAGCTGATCCCTCCTACCCAGAACCAGTATATTAAATTAGAGCAACCCCTCTAATTTGCATGATGAGGTCACCCCTCCAAGTATTCATGCATGGTGGATTTTCCTGACCTATATTGGCTAATGGTAAAATATGTTAAACAGTTTTCATATGATAAACATAAGGCTTTTCAAACTATAAAACCAGTTTTATGAACATGTTCCAGGTTTTTCCAGGACTTATATATTTCCGCTGCTATTAAGTCTTTATTATGCTTAGTCATTCATACTATGTCTATATCCGTTCACTGAGCGTTTTGCTCAGCCGTTAGTTTCCTTTCCATGTCCCAAAACGGCAGGTACTCAAGGATTGACTGGAGCATTTGGAGGACACGCATAGGATGGGAGCTACCTTAGATTCCTTCTCCTCTTGCCTTCATATTTATGCTTGTCTAGTCTTCCTTTTTGTTCATTTACTTTATTTATGTTTTGGGCTTATGTTTGGGAACCGATGTTTGATTCCGGTTTTCCCTATGGTCATGTAATGTTTAGGCATTTATCCTTGTATGCTTTGATGACACGCCATAATTACGCGTGACATTTCGTTTATCAAAATGGGGTGTTACACATTTAGTGTAAAACACAAAACGAATTATTTAACTAACACTATCATCAAGGTAATAATCATATCACTAACTTTTCTAAATCATACTGATACACGCGTTTTAGTATGGTTCAAGATTACGTTCTCGGTATCTCCTCGAATTGATAACGGTTCTAAGTGGAATGATTTGTTCTTGGTTAATAAAAAGGTGTTGGTTTGTTTATCTATTTAGAACTAATAGCAAATAAATGTAAGTGGCGTTGAGTAAATTATAAGCTTTGAAAGATTAAACTAAATTGACGAGTTAAAAACACAGCTTGAAAATGTAAAGAAAAGATTAGAAAAATACTTTGAAAACTCAATTAAATTAAAACTTAAAACTTTATAAAACTTTAAAACTTAGTGCATCGGAATATAATAAATGCAAGGCTGTCGGAATGTCAAAATCATAACCATCGGAATATAATCATAACCATCGGAATACAATTAAAATGATCCATCGGAATATTTCGGGTTAAGGTCCATCGGAATGTCAGATACACTTCTATCGGAATATGGTTTATCGCAAAGTGCATATGTCGGAATATTTCAGATCGAAATGATGTAAACTAAAAATGGGCAGAGTTTCGACTTAAAAAAAGACCTTAGTCCCGTCGGAATGTGCGATCGCAATAAGCGATCGCAATCCAGATCGGAAAAAGGGAAGATGTCACCCGATCGCAAAGTAAAACCCTCTTGGGTTATTGCGATCTAACACTCAACCGTCGGAATATACAAAACCCCAATGTTGCGATGAAATGCAATGCCAATCCAAAAATGGTGAAAAGCTAAACCTTCAATAAGCACATACAATAAGCTATTTTAACCGGGACTTAAACACTTCAAAAAGATTAAATTTGACAACTTTTGAAAACGTAAATCATGAACTTTATGAAAGGAACTTTTGAATGACTAAAACCTTGATGAAATCCGAAAACAATAAGCTTAAACAAGAAATAAGCCAATAAGCATAGAGGGTCTATAGCTTATACGTGTGAGAGCTTAAAAATGAACAAGAAAGATTAACTTTTAATCACGAACAAATCTAATTATCCAAACCGTATGAAATGAAGTAATCAGATCAAGGCTTAAAGCAAACTAAGAAATGTAGAAGGAGAATAAAAAGCTAAACTTGAGTTAGATTAATGAAATCCAAAGTACAAAAATTAAAGAAAGCTTAAATTTAAGAGATGAAAACAAAGAAAAATTTAGTGAGAGAAAGTTGGGAACTTTCTCTCTCTAAAACTAGAAAATGAAAAACTTGAAAAACTAAGACTGACTAGCTCCAAATTGTGAAGTAAAGTCCTATTTATAGGCGTGTGATGGTGGGCTTGTGAATGGGCTTTGGTTTGGGCTTCTTTTCTTCTTTAGTCTTCACGTTTCCTTAAATAAACGTTTCCGACTTTGGATTTTTAGAAGTGTCGGTGAATAATTCCAACTCGTCTTATAATCTTTTGTTTAATAGACTCGAGTTCTTTGACATATAAGAATCTTCCATCTTTGGCTCTATTCTTCGATAAATCTTTAAATAGGCACAATGACTTCAAATCTTTTGCATCTCTTGGACAATAGACTTCGTCTTGAGTCTTTTTCTTCGATAAAACCCGTGCAATCCCATGTTTTCTTCACTATTCACCCGGTTGACTCTGAAAACACAATAAACACAAAAACCACGCATAATTCCAAACAAATGATATTAAATACGTGTTTTGGTCTTGTTTTAGCCAGAAATAAGTGGTAAAAGGATGGGTGTTTTCACACCTATCAAATCCCCTACACTTAACCATTGCCATGCCCTTATGCAATGCTTAGTGATAAAGCAAATTTACACTTTTCTCATAATCAATCAACCTTGGCCTTATTAAGATTCTACTAACCAAAAATTTAAGTACTAAGAGAAATTAAAACTTTAAAGTAAACAAAAGGATAGAAAATAGCTACGTGGAAATAACTTGCAAAGAGATCTAAGACTTACATTAGGGCATCGGTGCTGCGACGATTCATCACCCTCAAGTTTCACGTTCCCCAAACTAAGCTTAAAAACAAGATCATTATTATTATAAGTTAGCAACTCAAACACTCACACACATGGCTTAATTAAATGCTTAAACTCCCTTATTCCTAGGTGTATCTCTTATATTTTATTTTTGTCTTAGAATGATCATGAAGATGCATTTTTGGACTTATTTCGATAGTTTATTAATACATGTGATTTTGCTAGGTTCAATTGTTGTTCTGGGTATCTTAACGAAATGATCTAGGCTCTCTATGTGACTCAGTCGTTCTTTGGTGAAACAAATAGTTGTGTCGTTGTTTTTAAATTAAAGGTGCAAAGCAATTAAAGTAAAGGTGCAATTAAAGTAAATCTAAGTCTAATTAAAATAAGGGTGCAAGTATTTAAAAACGTGACTGAAATTAAAAGGAACTAAAGTAAATAACGCAAACTTAAATCTATCTAAGGAAAACTTAAAACGCAACTAAAACTTAAACTAAGGCAAGTCTAAAATAAAGCTAAGACAAATAATTTTAAAGTGCAGTTAAATAAAAAGGCGAGAAAAATAAAGATTGAGAATGAAAGACAGAAAATTAAAAAAGAACACTAAGAAGAACCTGACAAAAATCCTTGATTCGGAAATTTTAAGTTCCGAATGAACCTAGCTCTTGAGTCAAAACTCCTTGATACGGAAGTCTTGATCCGGAACTTTCGTTCTGAAGACTTCCGGATGAATAAGCTTGAGTCGGAACTTGGTTCGGAAGTTTCGTCTGATTCAGAACTTATCCTTCGTTCGGAACTTCGTTCGGAAGTTTCGTTCGGAAGTTTCGTTCGGAACTTCGTTCGGTAGTCCGTCCGGAACTTTCGTTCGGAACTTCGTTCGGAAGTTCGTTCGGAACTTTGTTCGGAAGTCCGTCCGGAACTTTCGTTCGGAACTTCGTTCGGAAGTTCGTTCGGAAGTTTTAGCCTGACCCGGAACTTTTCGTTCGGAACTTTTAGAGTTCCGAATGAGAGTGCTGACCCGGAACTTTTCCTTCGTCCGGAACTTGTGGTGTTGATCCGGAACTTCTAGACTTCCGGATGAAGCCCCTTGGTTCGGAACTTTGGAGTTCCGAATGAACAACTCTTGATCCGGAACTTTTGAGGTTCCGAATGAAAGAACTCTTCTCTTGATTCGGAAGTTTTCCTGGGAATGATCAAACACAGAAACAACTCCCCGAAGAACTAGGGATAACAGAAACAATAGATCTAACACAGATTCAACCAAATCAAACACACGATTTAATCAAACTAATAACGAATCAACAATTAATCATAAACAAACAATCAATAACAAGAAATCTAACAACTTTAACCACAATAATCAAAAATCACTTGGATTTAAATAAGAACATGAACATGAACACAAACATAAACATAAAAATCAAAGATAAAAAAAGGTAGATAGGAGATTTAACAAGATAAAATAATGATTGACAAGAATTAAATGGAAACTTACTTGAAATTAAAGGAATTTAAGGTGCAAGACAAGGTATTTAAATTGGACAAGTATTTAAATGTGCATAAAATTAAATGACAAGGTAATTAAAAGTGGAAGACTAATTGTCAAACTTAGCCAACAAAGAAAATGATTAACAACTAATGACTATTTATAGGGGAAGATTAAGGAAGCTTCCTCCCCTCCTTCATTTCTTCTTAATTGCGAGATTAAGTCCCTCCTTCTTTTAATCTTCATTAATTGCATGCTTAGTCCTTTTCTTCTAATCTTCTTTAAACTTGGACTTAAAGGACTTTTGGCTTCGGGATTTCTTTGAACTCGTCTTTAAATTCTTCAATAAAATAGACTTGAGTTCTTCGGCTTTTGATAAACTTCCATCTTTTGACTTTTTCTTTGATAAATATTCAGAATTGGTCTTGGACTTCCGTACTTTATGCACTCTTGACTTCTTGACTTCGTCTTTCATCTTTTTCTTCAATAAAAGTCCGTAAATGCCCGTGAATGTCCGTGTTTTCTCCACTTTTCACCTTTTCGTCCTAAATCACAACAAAAACACAAACCACGCATAATTCCGACATAAAAGACATAAAATACACGTTTTGGTCCGGTTATTATTGTAATTAAGTGGTAGAAAAGATGTGTGTTTTCACACATATCATTTATTTAGGCTAAAAGCAAAGTAGGACGATTTGATCAATAGTTAGCTAAAGGACAAAATCTCTTAAAACTGCTTCTCGGGATATCAAAAAGTTCATATCTTGGCATAACTTGGTTCACGATTTGAGACCTTTCTCGGGCCGATATTTGGCATGTACTTCATACTTCATATCTTCGAGAGACGTTCTTGAGATAATGGTCTTCTCTTCGTTATAGAGTTTCTTCTCTTGGAGACTTTTGAGGGGTACTCCAACTTTGTTGACCACGACTTCATGATTATTTCTTCAATCTCTAATTGGGATTTTGAGATACAACGATCCGCCTCCTTTTCGGACTTGGATCTATTTATCCTCATACCTTGTTAGGGTCTTTTCGGATAGAATTCTCCATGATCTTTATGGGAGTTGATTGCTTTTCGTCGTGAGTCTTGATCCTTAATATTGATTTTGGGAATAATGCTTTTCACATCACCTTGGATATTTAGCAATAAAATTGAATCCTCATGCCTTGTTAGGGCCTTTTCGGACTCGCCAATCTTCGCGCCCCGCTTCATAAGTTATGCCTTGGCTATGAACTCTTATCATTACCGAGCAACTTTTAAACGATCTTGGGCTAGAAGCTAAGTAACTTTTCAAATCGTTAGACCTTATTTATTACAGATAAATTATTAGCAAGTGATGGGAGAATAGGCAAATAATTACACCAAGTGAGCTTATGCAAGAATACCGACTTATAATTGACTCTATCATTTCTCGTTCTCCACAATTTAAAATCTCAAGGAATGAGACTCGTAGATGTTTAGCATAATAAACCAATTAAGGTCTACATGGTTAAGGATACTAGCTAGAATAAACTTGGACAAGTCTATTCGGGTTGAGTCAAAATAATCGCAACAGGCCTAATATGTCAAAGACTTCTAAACTAGCTACACCACTTTATTAATATTTTTGACTTTATTGCGGGATATATACATATGAAAGCAACGATAAAAATTTAAAAATCACGACTAAATGGCCAAAGTTAATAAAAAATTTGAAAAATGTTGAAAAAGATGATTTTCCGGTTAAACGAAGGCATTTTCATGGAAAAGTCCACTTAAAACTTCGATAGAAGTCCCCCTACACTTAAGATAAACATTGTCCTCAATGTTTAAGCATGTGGGAAAAGTCTCCCCTACACTTATGACATTGTGCACGTTGGTTAACTCAAGC
This sequence comes from Glebionis coronaria, assembly GCA_025667525.1. Lineage (NCBI taxonomy): Eukaryota > Viridiplantae > Streptophyta > Magnoliopsida > Asterales > Asteraceae > Glebionis > Glebionis coronaria. Next base: position 356,926,255 of record CM046876.1, read on the forward strand.
TAAGGAAGAGACGACTAAAATGATCAATTTCAAATGTGAGTATGAAGAAAATTGAATCACGATAGTTGAGATATAGAACCGGATTTCGGATAACACGGGAGCACGGTTCTTCAAAGATTCCAAAAGTGCATTCATCCCTGTAATCACATCACCACACAAATACAAACACCTATATAGGTCCCCCTACACTTAGGAGGTTAAAACAGAAAAGGATAGAAACTCGGGCTGCCTCCCGAGGAGCGCTTGTTTTTGATAACCGAGTCACGAGCCTGAATCGACCCAAAATTAGTTCATGGGGAACGTGGTGAGGGATGGAATCATCTCTTGAGAGATGTCCTCACCAAAGTACAACTTCACTCGTTGGCCATTCACCTTAAAATTAGGTCCATTAGGTTGAGTGAGCTCGAGAGTACCATATGGAAAAATTTGGGCAATGGTGAATGGGCCGGACCAACGAGATTTCAGCTTGCCCGAAAAGATTTTCAACCGAGAGTTAAAGAGTAACACTTTGTCTCCAACTTGGAACTCTCGGTTCTTAATCTTAGAGTCGTGAATGAGCTTAGTCTTTTCCTTATAGATCAAAGAATTTTCATAAGCCTCATTACGGAGTTCATTCAACTCATTGAGTTGGATCTTGCGTAGGTCACCGGCTTTATTGATATCAAAATTAGCCCACTTCAAGGCCCAGTAAGCCTTGTGCTCCAACTCAATGGGGAGGTGGCATGCTTTCCCGTACACAAGACGATATGGTGTACAACCAATCAGAGTCTTGTATGCGGTACGAAAAGCCCACAAAGCATCATCAAGTTTATCAAGTTTAACGAGATGATATGGTCCATCAACACATCGGCGAATAATCAAGTCGGCACATTGTTTGAATAGGTAAGGGTCGTCCCAGAAATAATGTTCAACATCTTTAAAGAACTTTTTCTTTTGTTGGGATGTTAACCCTTCCTTGAGAATTCCACCCGCCAAGTAGTTTGCAATATCCGCAAACCACGGGGTTTCATCAGAATTCGAATTGATAGACATTAAGGTCTCAAGGGGAAAAGAATCATTGACTTCTTTGTTCGGATGATCCCCTTGATAAGGATCCTTAAGTCTACTGAGATGATCCGCGGCTAGGTTTTCAGCTCCTTTTTTATCGCGAATTTCGATTTTAAATTCTTGGAGAAGCAAAACCCAGCGAAGAAGTCTTGGTTTAGAATCTTGTTTAGTCAACAAGTACTTCAACGCGGAATGATCGGTATACACGATGGTGGTAGAAAGGACAAGATAGGGGCGAGACTTTTCAAAGGCATAGACAACAGCTAAAAGCTCTTTTTCGGTTATCGTGTAATGCAATTGAGCCCCCGTCATTGTCTTGCTAGCGTAATGGATCGGTTGGAAGTGTTTGTTCACTCTTTGGCCCAGAACCGCTCCAATAGCATAGTCACTAGCATCGCACATCAACTCAAAGGGAAGCTCCCAATTAGGGGTAACCAAGACGGGTGCCTTAGTTAGCTTATCCTTAAGCAAGTTGAAGGCTTCAATACACTCATCGGAAAAGATAAAAGGAGTATCTTTTTCCAAGAGGTGGGTCATCGGGCGAGCGATTTTAGAAAAATCTTTGATGAAACGTCGGTAAAAGCCCGCATGACCGAGGAAACTTCTCACACCCTTCACGGTTGAAGGTGGAGGCAACTTAGCGATAACATCGACTTTAGCACGGTCTACTTCAAGGCCGGATTTGGAGATCTTGTGTCCTAGCACGATGCCCTCTTTTACCATGAAATGGCATTTTTCCCAATTAAGAACAAGGCGAGTGTCTTCACACCGCTTAAGCATACGTTCTAAATTGGCAAGGCAAGCAGAGAAAGAATCGCCATAAACCGAGAAATCATCCATGAATACTTCCATAGTGTCTTCCACCATGTCATGGAAGATAGCCATCATACACCTTTGGAACGTCCCAGGAGCATTACATAAACCAAAAGGCATGCATTTGTAAGCAAATGTTCCGTAGGGACAAGTGAATGTGGTCTTTTCTTGGTCCTTGGGATCGATGGGAATTTGAAAATACCCGGAGAAACCGTCTAAGAAGCAGTAATAGTCATTACCAGCTAGACGCTCGAGCATTTGATCCATGAAAGGAAGAGGAAAGTGATATTTTCTCGTGGCATCATTGAGCTTGCGATAGTCAATACAAACTCTCCACCCAGTAACGAGACGAGTGGGAATCAACTCGTTGTGTTCATTGGAAACAACGGTTATTCCGCCCTTCTTGGGCACACAATGGACGGGACTTACCCACGGCGAATCCGAAATAGGGTAAATCAAGCCGGCATCTAGAAGTTTGATAACCTCTTGTTTGATGACGTCATGAATGCGAGGATTAACCCTTCTTTGGCTCTGGATTGTGGGTTTAAAGTCATTTTCCATGAGAATCTTGTGAGTACAAAAGTTCGGATCAATTCTGCGGATATCGGAAATTTTCCAAGCAATTGCCTTCTTATGATCTTTAAGCACGGCGATTAGGCGAGATTTCACTTCTTCTTTCAAGTCCTTCACGATGATGACGGGCGACTTCTTGTTTTCTTCAAGGAACACGTACTCGAGATGGGGCGGCAACTCCTTAAGTTCTAAATCCGGAGGATTTTCGATGGGAGGCGTTTTCAAAGTCGAAGCATCGAAAGCAATAACCGTGGGAGATGGTGGAAAAATATTGTCTTCTTTAAGAAGGTTCTCAATGAGGCGGAGATCTTCATCCCAATTGGTGGTAGAATCGTCATTTGCTAAGTTCACATCTCCCATGGTGGCTTCCAAATCTTTCCAAAGGAAATCACTTTCTCCAAATAGAGACAATGATGAATCAATAGAGGAAACGGTCTCAACATTGGGAAGAGAGGTAGGAATACTTTTACAAGCATCTTTGAAGTGTTCTTCACAAGCCTCATCAAGAACATCAATACAATTAACACTCTCGTATGAATAAGGCTGTTTAGAAAGCTTTCTCATGTTGAAAATGATTTTATCGTCACCCACTCTCATGATAAGCTCACCGGCTTCAACATCAATGAGAGTTCGACCGGTCCTCAAGAATGGACGACCAACGATTAATGGCATACGAGGGTCCATGTCATAGTCAACGAAAACGTAATCAGCAAGAAAAGTAAATTTGTCGACTCCTACAAAGACGTCTTCGGCTATCCCCACTGGATAAGCAACCGTACGGTTAGCTAATTCCAAAGTCATTTTGGTGGGGACTAGCTCAGGGAGAGATAATTGCTTCCAAACGCTTAGAGGAATTAAGTTAATACTGGCACCTAGATCAGCTAGGGGCATGCAATTCTCTACTTCCGAGAAGTTACAAGGGATTAAGAAACGACCCGGATCACAAGCTTGGTTGGCAATTTCCTTAAGAGCACTGCAGAGCAATTCTCATTAAGTTGGGTGTTAGCAATATCAAGAAGCTTATCCTTGTCGCTAAGAAGATCTTTGAACATTTTCGCGTACTTAGGCATGTGAGCGAGAGCCTCAGCGAAGGAGATGTTGAAATTCAATTGTTTGAACATTTTAAGAAAGTTCAAAACTTGAATATCATCCTTGCTTTTGAGCTTCTCTTTCCTCAACCTTGATGGATAAGGTATATCGGAAGAAGAGGAAGGCTTTGGGAGAATAGGATCACTCACATCCTTAGGTGGAGGAGGGGTAGAAGTAAGAGGTGGAGAAATTGGGGTAGTAGAAGGATGAGGAATAAGAGCAGGTGACTCGTTCTCCTTAGTCACAATCACCGGTGGAGGTATATGAAGCTCGGGTTCCTTGGTACCTTTGCCACTGCGAGTGGTGATTGCTTTCATCTCCCCTCTTGGATTCGCAACGGTGTTACTCGGAAGAGTACCCGAAGAAGAGGGTTGATTACCTTGGAAGAAACTAGACATCATGTTCCTTAAATCATTCGTTTGACTATCCAAAGTGTTTCTCATATCAGCTCTCAGATCGTTCCCTTGTTTCACCAGGTGTGCTTTCAAGTTGAGCACTTCCCATTAGAGATTGTCCAAGATCACATCATTAGTCCTCATGTAGGTTCCAATGTCTTGGTGTAATGCGGTGGGTTGGTTGGGAGGAGCATTGTATGCGGGTGGTTGATAAGCAGGTTGCTGGTAAACTTGGTTGTTTCTTTGAGGTGGATATGGTTGTTTGTGAGGTGGTATGTATGGTCCACGAGGTTGTTGTTGTTGTTGAGGAGGACGGTTGAGGTGTTGTTGTTGGTTTGGGTTGTTGGGAGTAAAACCGGGTGGTGAGAGATAGTTGTTAGAGCGGTAGCTAAGCAAGTTGCGGTTACCTTGAGGACGAGCTTGATAAGCGGGTTGAGGATAGGTGCCGTATGCTGCATTCACATTCTCAGAAGGGTAGTCTTGGGTGGCAGTACAAGTGGTGTAAGAGTGAGGACCCCCGCATATCTCACATGGTTGGCTAACAGCATTGACATGAGCGTTGAGAGCGTTTTTAACGTTGATGCTGTTGGTGTTGCTGGCGGTTTGGGTAGCAAGCGATTCAAGAAGCGCAGTGATTTTGTCAAGTCGCTTGTCGTTGTCACTAGTACTAGCACTAGCGGCATTGGTATGCACACTCTTGGTTTGCACACGAGACTTATTCTCAATGATATCCCAAGCGGCATTAGAAGTCTTAACCAAAATATTACCCCCCGAGGCACTGTTTAGTGAATCTTGGTCATTCATGCTTAACCCATTATAAAAAGTGTTAATTTGATGCACTTTGGTAAAACCATGTTGTGGGCATTTTCTTAAAAAATCTTTGAAACGGTCCCAAGATTCACTAAAAGACTCATCGTACTTTTGTTCAAAATTGATAATTTCATTCCGCAAAGCGGTAGTACGAGAGGGTGGGAAAAAGTAGTTGATAAATTTTGTCTCCAAATCCGTCCACGTCAGAATACTTTGTGGCGGTTCCTTAGCAAGCCAATGCCGGGCTTGTCCCTCTAAAGAAAAGGGAAAAAGTTGTAAACGGATTACCTCTTGTGGAACACCATTGAATTTGACCGTATTTGTTAGTTGCAGGAATCTCTTGATGTGGTCATGAGGATCATCAATGGTACGCCCCAAGAATGGTTGAGCAGAGACCATCTGGATAAAACCGGATTTGAGCTCAAAGTTGTTGGCTGCAATCACGGGTATGACAATTGGGTCATTGTTGCCATCTACATGTGCTTGTAGAAGTTCAATCATCAGGCGATTGTCTGGTAGAGGCTCATTGTTGAGAGGTGGATTGTTATTATTGTTGTTATTATTGTTGTTGAGAGGTGGGTTATTGTTGTTGTTTTGTACACCGGCCATGTCTAAGTCTTCGAGAGGCTCGGGCTCTTGATAAGACGTTGATCGTGTACGCATGCACCTGCAAAAGAACTAACAAGGCTGATGTGACTCTAATTACACATCATATTTCCTCGTAAAACGTGCTTAAAATGGTCAAATAATCATCAATTATGCCAAATATATGCTTGTTTTGTCGTTTGTGCATGTGCAGGTATGGATATCAAAGAAATTACAATAAACAAAGCCAAAGATCCAAAATGGACACGAGACATGGAAAGAAGACGGGAAATCGAGTTCGATAGTGCCTTCATATTTTATTGGGCCGGCCCGACACCATTTAAATGGGTCGGACCGACCCATTATTTGTCAAATGGACTTTAGATATCAAGATAACCCGAATGTGAAGCCCAGCAGCCCAAAATGGCCCAGCAGAAGAAGGCATCAAGCCCATATCGTGGGGGAAAGAAGACCAAAAGCCCATCAAAGCCCTGTTTGAAAAGATAAACATTTTTTTAGATCGGATCTGGGGGAGGCTGCTTATTTTATAAGCATATATCTATCATTCCATTTGGAGCTCATCTTCTTTTTCTGTATTTTATCTTTCCTTCGTTTTTTTAGCAGTAGGTTTAGATTTTAGATTGTTCGATATTGTAATCCATTTCACTTTGAAGTAATAAAAATAATCAAACTTTTCATTCATAGATCTTTCGTACTGTTCATAAAGCTAGCTTATTGATAAAAGTTTGCTTATTCCCTGTGTTTTATTTTTCTTTCGGTAGTAGCTATAAATTTAAGATTTAATGTTCATTAGTTTTCCATATATTAAACGCAGCTTTATTTTTAATAAACACTTTGTATTCTCTTTTTGATTCGAAGATTGTAGTAAGCAGGTTCGGTTAGATCTGATACACTTTTCGATTATTCATATGATTTGATTGAGGTTCGGATGTTTTGATGTGAATTTGTGATTCGATAGTTGTTTATGTTTTTATGATTAAAGTTTGATTTTTGTTTTATTACTATTGAAGATTTGCAGTGTCGTTTTGATATAGCTCTTGTTATAGATGTGTTTAAGTCGATTTAGATATTTGTGATTCGAAGGCTATAGCAGGTTTTGTATTCGGTTATGTTTATGTCAATGATTTGCTATTTATTGTATTCGGTTGATGAAGGTGTCAGTTTATGCATTTGTAGATTCGAATATAGTTTTGGAGTTGATGATTTAGTCTGCTGCTAGTTTTTATGTTCGGTTAATTGATTTTAGATAGTTGTTATTTGCTTGTCTTGGTATTCATCAGTAGTATTAGGAATTAGTGTTTTTTTTAGTCAGTTCATATTAGCTTATTAGTATTGTTCAGTTGGGTGAATTCTAGCAAAAAGTCTACTGTTCACGGCTTGTTCTTTCGAGAACGAGATGTTGTTTCAATAAAGATTTCGGTGTAGCTTCGATTTCAGGTTCGGTTCGTTGTAGCAGTTTCGATTCAGTTCCCGTTGCAGCTGCGTTTTGTTCGGTTAAGTTTGTTGTTCGATAACTAGTTTTCGGTTTCGGTTCGATAGTGTCGATAGCTGGTAGTTGTAGCTCGATTCAGTTCAGCAGTAGCGGTTAGCTTTCGACATCAACGGACAAGGCCGGGATGTGAGGTATTTCACGTTTTCATTTTCTACAAAATCTAGTGTTAGATTTAGTTTAATCGTTTTTGTGGATCTGCTTAGTTACTCTATATGCTTCGTCTATGTAATTGTTTTCATTTGTTCTCATCGAGTGTTTAGTTGTGATTTTTAAATTTCTGATCATTTTTGTTAACCTGTGTTTGGATTTGCAACTTGACAGCTAGTATCATCAAACTTTCTCACTTCTATTAGAATTTCAGTAGATAGTGTGAATGTAGTATAAATTTGAGCATATTATTTCTGTCAATTTGTTTACCACTTTTGTTTGTACTAGATCATTAGATAAGCATATCAGTAGGCTTAATTTTAGTGTAGTAGCTTTGATAATATTTGGCATTGAATAGTTTAGAGTAAAACTTGATACATAGTCTAAAATAATTGGCATCCACTTACAGTTCATAAGTGAAACAAGTAGAAAAAGTGGTACAAGCTAAAATCCATTTGTATCCTTTATATTAGTTCACTGTATAAACTTTAGATTGAATGTACACGTTAGAACCTCCATTCTGTATATTAGCATAACAGTCACGGTCCACCGTTAAGTTCGTTAGCCTTCTGTCCGGTTTACAGTCTCATTCTTAGTCCATTCCGTCAGATTCATAACTCATTTAGTCCAACCAGAAAGTTAGTTCGTTAGTGGTCTGTTAAGTACATTATAGTTATTGGGCTGCTTTGGTCATTTGGGCCGTATAGTGTAATTCAGTTACATTTGAACAAATTTCAAGATTTCAAAAGTAGGAATATTGCTTTTATTAAAATTGAATTTTGCTTTTATTAAAATTGAATTTTGCTTTTATAAAAAAATAGATTCTATACTTTTACATTTTGAGTTTTCTAAACATAGTTTTATAAAGATAGATTTAATAAAATTTCATAAACAGTTTTATAAAGATTAGTTTTAGTGTCATAATTTTGAATTTGGTATTGTTGCATTTGTAGAATAAATTTGTGTTTTACATTTCTTATAATTTTGTGCATTTAGTTGCGGCATTTGCAATTTGTTTTATGATAGTACGTATTACGTAAAGATAATATTTTTACCTTTTTACTTTCTTTGTGTCAAATAGAAATAGATACCAATTATCCTTTTATTAACCAAAAACAAATAAAGTCGAAACCATAAAAATTGACTTTTAATTCGACACGATATCGAGACAAAACGATTATATAAAAAAGGGACATTAAAATGGCGCCGTTGGCGGTTCGTGCTCGTTACGATTGACGATTTTTCGTGAGACGATTTGGATTTTGGGATCCGTTCGATTTTGAACGTTATTTTTATTGTCGTAAAAAATAATAATAATAATAATAATAATAATAATAAAAACAAAAAATATTTTCTTATTTTATATTCTTTTCTTTATTAGTATATATACCCTTTTAAAAAAAAATTTAAAAAAATATATATATTTTTTTTTAGATTTTATTTTTCTTTAGCTATATATTATAATAATTTCTAAAAAAAAAAAAATCACTAAAAACATTTCTTTCGTAAGATTTGCAACAACAACAAAAAAAATAATACTTTTCCTAAAGTATTACATCAAAAAAAATCTTCGTATATATATATTTTCTATTTTGGTTTCTTCTTCGTTTTTACGTACATATTATATTATCTTTTATAAAAAATAATATCGTGACGAGTCAAGCCGATCCCGAGTATCGTGCTTTCGACATGGCTATGGATGATCGATCCATATTGGAGCAGTTGCAGTCTCATGACGAGGGATGTCTCGAGAGTGCGATTGTGATACCGGATGTCGAGGATAATTATTTTGAGCTTAATCAGGATTTGATTAAGTTGATATCCGATCATCCTTTTTACGGATTTGAGGAGGACGATCCGTACGCTCATATCTGTCGGTTTCTTTCATACGCCAAAACCGTCAAATACACCAATGTGACACAAGACATTATCTATTTATACCTTTTCCCTTTCTCCCTCGTTGGAGCAGCCCGGCTTTGGCTAGAAAAGGAACCACCACGATCTATTTTCACATGGGCTAATCTTGAGTCAAAATTCTTAAATCAATTTTACCCTTATGCTAAAACGAGAAAAATTCGGTTAGAAATAACTAATTTTGAAGAGTCTAATACTGAAACGTTTACCGAGGCTTGGGAAAGATTTAAGGATTTAGTGCGTAGTTGTCCTCATCATGGATTTTCCGCCTTGCATTTGATTGATTCGTTTTATCACGGGTTGACCCAATACGATCAAGATTCTCTTAACACGGCTGCAAGCGGAAATCTTTACTCTCGGAGTACTAATGAGGCTTTAATGATTATTGAGAACAAGTCTCAAGTATGGAGCAAGGCCGAAGTATCCGGTAATACGATTATCATTAGAAGTGGCCCTCTTTTCTCATACTCTGAGAGTTAGTGATGAGCCATGTGTTGATTCGGATGACCCTATTTTGATGATTCTTCTAGTCCCCTTTCTCCTGTGACTAGTGACTCTTCTCCTCCGGATTTTGAGGAAGAAGTAGTTATTGAGCAACTCTCGGTTGAGTTGACTCCTGACCCGCCACAAATTAATGAAGGGTGTTTTGGGGATTTTCAAAATCAAAGCTTTCAAATTCAGGAAGATTTTCAAAATCATAACAATTTTCAAAGTAATAATCAAGGGGATTTTCAAATTCGACCTTCACAAATGGATGAAATAGTTGAAATATTTGAGGAACAAAAGAGGATGATAAATGATCTTCATGAACAAAACCAAAGTCTTACATATCAACTTTAGAAGCTTTGAGAGCTCATGTTGAGGCTAACACCACTAATAGTAGTGATGTTCCCACTGTGGATCCTTCCATCTCTCCGCCAATAAAGGAGAGACAAGGCCCGGAGATTATCATGAGTTTTACTCCCCCTCCGGTGTTGACACCCACAGATACATTTAGCTCTCCTTCCTCATCTTGTGAGGAAATTCCCGAGATTATACTTGAGCCTACATTTGACCCTATTCCTTTTATGACTCCTTCACCTACTCCTCCAAATGATACTACTCCTCATAGTAGTTATCTGGATATGGATGTGTTATCTTATGATTCCGACTATACTTTTAATTCTTTATCGGGCTCGGATGAGGATGACTCTCCTATTTTACAAAAACCAACTTTTGAAAAACATGCTAATGATACTAATGATTTTTCGGATACTTCACTCCTTTGTGATGATGGTTTTCATATTCCCGAGATCGATGAGTTTCTTGATATTGATACACCCGTGGAGTACATATCTGTGTATTTTGATGTGGAGGGAGATATACTTTTTCTAGAGGATTTATTACACGATGACACTATACCTTTTATCCCTCCCGACCCACCCATTCATGATGCTAAAGAAAACAAAGACCCGAGGGTTCTGACTATTAGTGTTTTGACACCAACTTTTTCACCCCCGGTGTCTCTTGTTGATTTCACATTTGAGGGTGATTCTTTTATGATTGACACCGAGTTGTCTTGCTATTTTCCCATAAAGGGAACGGTATTTGATCCGGGTATACACATTTTTGAGCAATCTCATTATCTTAATGATGAAATCAAAAGGAAAATTTTTGAAAAATTGGGATCATTACCTTCTTACTATACCCTTAATTGTAAGAAACTTTTGCTTAACGGAAACCCATCTTTCTTATACTTATTTGCTATTGCCACCTTGGGGTCTATTTCTTTTAGAGATAGAAACCATGTATTTGACCCTGGTGGAATTTTATGGGGTTTTCCTTATTTGGGAGGTTATTTCACTTTATCATGGAGAGTTTTTCTTTTACGGGTAAATCTTTTTCTCTCCATGATCGTTTCCCTAAGGACATTTTAATTCGGGGATCGAGTCGAGCTCATGACTCGGTTACCAAAAACGAGGTGCCTCGTGGGGGAGATTCCCATGCTTATCATTCTATCTTCTTTCTCATTTCTAATGTGACGGGCTTGTGCTCTTTCACTTGTTCTCGTGTTTCGTTTGTGATGTGATTTTAGGTTTCTCATATATCAAAGACTCTCGTGTTCGTTTTCATCACGTATCACTCGAGTTTCGATACTTCATTTGAGACATCCGATATCCGATGATTATATCCTTTACTAACGCTTATTTTTATTGGCATAAGATAAACGACTTTTAATTATTTGCCTCATACCCTTTTCATCCTAGAATTTTGCATTCGACTCTTCGTCTCTAGTATGGGGTATTATACCCTTCGACTTGAAACATTGAGGACAATGTTTGGTTTTAGTATGGGGGGGGGTATCTATCGATGTGCTTTTCCTTTTGTTCGTTGTCTTCACGTACTCCGTTTTTCAAAAATGTGCTTAAAATTGCATAAATTTTAATTTTTTTCATATTTTAATAAGTGTTTTTGACACGAATGTAAGCTTTCCATTGGTGAAAATAAGAATAGTTTTTTACTCGACCGGTTTACCTTAGCTCATTCCTTAACCATGTAAAACGTTTATTCGGTTTATTAGGCTAAGCATCCACGAGTCTCATTATTTGAGATTTTAAATTGTGGAGAACGAGAGATGATAGAGTTGATAATAAGTTTTAAGGTTAATTCTTCCTTATATGAGTTTTTGTGGCTCTTTCTCCCCGCTTGTATATTTAATTGCTTAATAAATGAAGATTTTTGCGGTTTAGGTTCGATATTTTAGCTCTTAACCAACTCTTTTATTCCCTTGTAATTAAAGCAAGAACACATTGAGGGTGTCAGCGTCGTGGACTTCCGACTAAGGTGGCTCATAACCACTAAGTAGGAGGTATTCAGACCACGGGATTTCGAAATTTGGCATACTATATGTATAAAAAATAAATAAAGCACAAATGTGCTAAAGTATTGTGAATAAGGCAAAAAAAATGCCAAAAGTATAAGTATACAATCCAAAACCGATAAAGGTCGCCTACTTCGTTGCCGACTTGACAGCGAGGGGGTTCTAGATCCTAAGGTGGAGGAATATTATCCAAGGTCGTAATAAAAAGTCCGAAGGTCGCCTACTCCGACGGCTACTTGACGGTGGGGGGGTTCTAGATTCTAAGGACTAATAAAAGACCAAGGAATATCATTTTTTTTATGTATGTATATAAATAAAGTTTTTGTTATAAATAAGCCAAATTTCGGGTCCGGGATGATCTTAGACTTCCGCTTCTGGTCTCGTAGTTGAGATGTTGAGGTCGTCAATACAAGAGATTCCCTAAATCGTGTTAAATTATCCTTGATGTGGGTTTTCTTTAGTGACAACGGTTTTTGAGGATGAGGTTAGGTTCTAAGTGTCGGGTTTAGACCGTTTTGCCTTCATTTTTGGACTAATAATTATTAAATAAGTCAAATAAGCCTACGGGTGAATGAAAATCCTTAAAATCTAGAGATACAACTTAGGAATAATGGAGAAGGAGTTCTACACAAATGTCTTATATAAGTAGTCTTAACACTAGAACTTATTATTAACAATGATCTTGTTTTTGAGCTTGGCATGGAAAGAGTGAAAAGTCGAGGACGATGAATCTTTTTGAAATTTGTGATCCTAAAAGTTATTTTTCAATAATGAAAGCGATACATTATGTCATTTACACATATATTATTAATAAAATGAATAAATGCTTTTAATAAATGAAAAACGGAGTTGCTTTATACTTTATTCTAGCATTGCGTGAGGACACGGCAATGGTTTAGTAGGGGGTGTGATGTGACTCTAATTACACATCATATTTCCTCGTAAAACATGCTTAAAGTGGTCAAATAATCATCAATTATGCCAAATATATGCTTGTTTTTTCGTTTGTGCATGTGCAGGTACGGATATCAAAGAAATTACAATAAACAAAGCCAAAGATCCAAAACGGACACGAGACATGGAAAGAAGACGGGAAATCGAGTTCGATAGTGCCTTCATATTTTATTGGGCCGGCCCGACACCATTTAAATGGGTCGGACCGACCCATTATTTGTCAAATGGACTTTAGATATCAAGATAACCCGAATGTGAAGCCCAGCAGCCCAAAATGGCCCAGCAGAAGAAGGCATCAAGCCCATATCGTGGGGGAAAGAAGACCAAAAGCCCATCAAAGCCCTGTTTGAAAAGATAAACATTTTTTTAGATCGGATCTGGGGGAGGCTGCTTATTTTATACGCATATATCTATCATTCCATTTGGAGCTCATCTTCTTTTTCTGTAATTTATCTTTCGTTCGTTTTTTTTAGCAGTAGGTTTAGATTTTAGATTGTTCGATATTGTAATCCATTTCACTTTCAAGTAATAAAACTAATCAAACTTTTCATTCATAGATCTTTCGTACTGTTCATAAAGCTAGCTTATTGATAAAAGTTTGCTTATTCCCTGTGTTTTATTTTTCTTTCGGTAGTAGCTATAAATTTAAGATTTAATGTTCATTTAGTTTTCCATATATTAAACGCAGCTTTATTTTTAATAAACACTTTGTATTCTCTTTTTGATTCGAAGATTGTAGTAAGCAGGTTCGGTTAGATGTGATACACTTTTCGATTATTCATATGATTTGATTGAGGTTCGGATGTTTTGATGTGAATTTGTGATTCGATAGTTGTTTATGTTTTTATGATTGAAGTTTGATTTTTGTTTTATTACTATTGAAGATTTGCAGTGTCGTTTTGATATATCTCTTGTTATAGATGTGTTTAAGTCGATTTAGATATTTGTGATTCGAAGGCTATAGCAGGTTTTGTATTTGGTTATGTTTATGTCAATGATTTGCTATTTATTGTATTCGGTTGATGAAGGTGTCAGTTTATGCATTTGTAGATTCGAATTAAGTTTTGGAGTTGATGATTTAGTCTGCTGCTAGTTTTTATGTTCGGTTAATTGATTTTAGATAGTTGTTATTTGCTTGTCTTGGTATTCATCAGTAGTATTAGGAATTAGTGTTTATTTTAGTCAGTTCATATTAGCTTATTAGTATTGTTCAGTTGGTTGAATTCTAGCAAAAAGTCTACTGTTCACGGCTTGTTCTTTCGAGATCGAGATGTTGTTTCAATAAAGATTTCGGTGTAGCTTCGATTTCAGGTTCGGTTCGTTGTAGCAGTTTCGATTCAGTTCCCGTTGCAGCTGCGTTTCGTTCGGTTAAGTTTGTTGTTCGATAACTAGTTTTCGGTTTTGGTTCGATAGTGTTGATAGCTGGTAGTTGTAGCTCGATTCAGTTCAGCAGTAGCGGTTAGCTTTCGACATCAACGGACAAGGCCGGGATGTGAGGTATTTCACGTTTTCATTTTCTACAAAATCTAGTGTTAGATTTAGTTTAATCGTTTTTGTGGATCTGCTTAGTTACTCTATATGCTTCGTCTATGTAATTGTTTTCATTTGTTCTCATCGAGTGTTTAGTTGTGATTTTTAAGTTTCTGATCATTTTTGTTAACCTGTGTTTGGATTTGCAACTTGACAGCTAGTATCATCAAACTTTCTCACTTCTATTAGAATTTCAGTAGATAGTGTGAATGTAGTATAAATTTGAGCATATTATTTCTGTCAATTTGTTTACCACTTTTGTTCGTACTAGATCATTAGATAAGCATATCAGTAGGCTTAATTTTAGTGCAGTAGCTTTGATAATATTTGGCATTGAATAGTTTAGAGTAAAAAATGATACATAGTCTAAAATAATTGGCCTCCACTTACAGTTCATAAGTGAAACAAGTAGAAAAAGTGGTACAATCTAAAATCCATTTGTATCCTTTATATTAGTTCACTGTATAAACTTTAGATTGAATGTACACGTTAGAACCTCCATTATGTATATTAGAATAACAGTCACGGTCCACCGTCAAGTTCGTTACCCTTCTGTCCGGTTTACAGTCTCATTCTTAGTCCATTCCGTCAGATTCATAACTCATTTAGTCCAACCAGAAAGTTAGTTCGTTAGTGGTCTGTTAAGTACATTATAGTTATTGGGCTGCTTTGGTCATTTGGGCCGTATAGTGTAATTCAGTTACATTTGAACAAATTTCAAGATTTCAAAAGTAGGAATATTGCTTTTATTAAAATTGAATTTTGCTTTTATTAAAATTGAATTTTGCTTTTATAAAAAAATAGATTCTATACTTTTACATTTTGAGTTTTGCAAACATAGTTTTATAAAGATAGATTTAATAAAATTTCATAAACAGTTTTATAAAGATTAGTTTTAGAGTCATAATTTTGAATTTGGTATTGTTGCATTTGTAGAATAAATTTGTGTTTTACATTTCTTATACTTTTGTGCATTTAGTTGCGGCATTTGCAATTTGTTTTATGATAGTACGTATTACGTATAGATAATATTTTTACCTTTTTACTTTCTTTGTGTCAAATAGAAATAGATACCAATTATCCTTTTATTAACCAAAAACAAATAAAGTCGAAACGATAAAAATTGACTTTCAATTCGAAACGATATCGAGACAAAACGATTATATAGAAAAGGGACATTAAAGGCAAAAACAAAGCAGAAATATTTTTGGTTTTTTATGTTTTTAATTTTTAGGATTTTTGAAAATTTTATATTTTTAGGGTATTTGAAAATTTTTATGAAAAAGTAACGTTCACGGTGAACGGATCCCAAAATCCAAGTTCTCACAAAAAACTGTTGATCTTAACGAGAAGAGCCGGCAGCGGCGCCATTTGATACACGCGTTTTAGTATGGTTCAAGATTACGTTCTCGGTATCTCCTCGAATTGATAACGGTTCTAAGTGGAATGATTTGTTCTTGGTTAATAAAAAGGTGTTGGTTTGTTTATCTATTTAGAACTAATAGCAAATAAATGTAAGTGGCGTTGAGTAAATTAAAAGCTTTGAAAGATTAAACTAAATTGACGAGTTAAAAACAACAGCTTGAAAACGTAAAGAAAAGATTAGAAAAATACTTTGAAAACTCAATTAAATTAAAACTTAAAACTTTATAAAACTTTAAAACTTAGTGCATCGGAATATAAGAAATGCAAGGCTGTCGGAATGTCAAAATCATAACCATCGGAATACAATCATAACCATCGGAATACAATTAAAATGATCCATCGGAATATTTCGGGTTAAGGTCCATCGGAATGTCAGATACACTTCTATCGGAATATGGTTTATCGCAAAGTGCATCTGTCGGAATATTTCAGATCGGAATGATGTAAACTAAAAATGGGCAGAGTTTCGACTTAAAAAAAGACCTTAGTCCCGTCGGAATGTGCGATCGCAATAAGCGATCACAATCCAGATCGGAAAAAGGGAAGATGTCACCCGATCGCAAAGTAAAACCCTCTTGGGTTATTGCGATCTAACACTCAACCGTCGGAATATACAAAACCCCAATGTTGCGATGAAATGCAATGCCAATCCGAAAATGGTGAAAAGCTAAACTGTAACACCCCATTTTGGAAATGGAATATTACGCATAATCATGGCGTGTCATCAAAGCATACAAGGATAAATGTCTAAGCATTATTCGACCATAAAAGGGAAATACCGGAATCAAACATCGGTAACCCCAAAGTAAAGCTCATCACACACAAACATAAATACTGTAAAAGGAAAGGACGAAACAATGTCCATAGCAACTGTATCAAAGTAAAGGAAATGCATAAAGTAAAGAAAGACAGTAAAGCTTCCAATCCATATGCACGTACGTTTGAGATCTACGAGCGTCCCTGAGTACCTGCCGTTTAGGGAACATGAAAAGGAAAACGGCTGAGCAAGACGCTCAGTGTACGGATGTACAATATAGCATGAAATAGGATAAACATGTAACATATAACAGCGGAAGACTAAGTTCTGAGTAAACTGGTTAAGTATCAAGAAAACTGGTTTTATAGTTTGAAAAGCCTTATGTTTATCTTGTGAAAACTGTTTTAACATATATATACCATAGCCCATATAGGTCATGAAAAGGTCACGTGCATGAATACTTGGAGGGGTGACCTCATCATGCTGATTAGAGGGGATGCCTCTAATCAATATACTGGTTTGGGTAGGAGGGATCAACTCCTTATGAAGGGTGCAAGGCACACACCACATTCACCATGATAAACTGAATAAAACATGTAACTAGGATGCACCCATACGCCCCACCTGATATAATAATATGGCCAAAACTGAAAAGGGACGCCACGAGCAATCACTCCGCCGTGGGGAAGTCATAACATTGGTGCCTCCAATGTTATTGTTATGGTACCTCCATAACTAGGTGAAACTGGTCATGCTTGTATATGGCTATAGATTATGCTAATTAAACATAAGCAGTTCAAAACAATAAAACAAATACTGGGGAAAACAGTTGGCTGCATACGGGGAAATCCTAATAAGGAAAGAATGTCCATACTGAAAGGACGGGAATCCGTACCTCAAGTCCAGTGAATGAACGGAAGAAAGACTCCTACTTCTAGATCACTAATGCTACATGAATACACACGTGTATAAGTATCGATTCACTGATTACGTACTGGGTTTTATGTCTCATTTTAGCTGACTTGGTATGTTTTAGGTCATGGTTCACTGTTTAAAGCCTTAAACTGTGTTTATCTTGTATTCTGATTAATCCGTTTAAGTATTACTGGTATTTCATGTATTATTATACTTACTGTGTAATAATAAGTAACTTTCCAAAAGTAGCAGGTTTCCAAAAATAGAAAGTTTCCAAAAATAGAAAGTTTCCAAAAATAGAAAGTTTCCAAAAATAGAAAGTTTCCAAAAATAGAAAGTTACCAAAAATAGAAAGTTTCCAAAAATAGAAAGTTTCCAAAAATAGAAAGTTTCCAAAAATAGAAAGTTTCCAAAAATAGAATTTACTGCTTAAAATAGATTAGTTTCTAAAAATAGAAAGTTTCCAAAAATAGATCAGCTGCCTTAATTAAATAAGTTTCCATATATAGAAGGTTTCCATGATTAGATTAGCTGCCTGAAATAGATAGATTTCCATATATAGAAGGTTTCCATTAATAGATTAGTTGCCTTATTTAATTAAGTTTCTATAAATAGAAGTTTCCATATTTAGAATTAAGCTGGTTACATAAGCTAACATATAAGTCTAAGTGTTTATAAGCTTGTTTCTTAAGTCATATGATATAGTATATAGTTTAATTATTATTTCATGTATTTTAATTAAACTATAGGTTAAGCATTTTAATTAAAGTATAACATATTTTAATTAAAATGAAATGAATTACTTAGGTTAAAATGTGTATTATTATTATTAATAATATAACCTAAGTCATGTCTAAATTAATTAATTATAGGCATGTTTTAAATAATTAATTAATTATAACTTATAACATAAAATACTTAGGTTAAATTAATATCATGCTAAATTAATAATTAGAATAACCTAAGTCATGGTTTAATTAATATCTCATGTTATTAATTAATTTATATCCTAAGTTCATGATTCATAAAATTAACATGTAACATAGATCATGATTTAACCAACAAACCATGAATCGGGCATGAATTCGACACCGTACCCCGAGCCAAACTCGGGGCACGTGTGCCCCCTTGCTGCCGTGGGTCCCACATGAGCCAACCAAGACCTAAAATGGTCTTGGTGGTGGCGGCAAACCAAACCCCCCTCGGGTTTGTTTTGCTAGGCGGCTAAAAACAAACACCCTTTTAAATCATTCTTTGATTTTAATTAATACCAAAACATGTTATATCAATGTTTAATTATCATGTTTAAATAAGAAAACAATAACATATTCATGAACATAAACAAAGATTCAAAAGAATTAAAAAGAAGGGTTTAAAAAGGTATACCACTATGTAGCTTGGAAAAGGATGAACAAACACTGATTATAGCAATAGTTTTTAAGATCAAAATCAACCAATCACCCTCCTATGGTGATGCTAAGGTGGCGGCACAAAGAGAGAACAAGGAGGAGGAGAGAAAACTCTTTTAGGGTTTTTGTGTTTATTTCTTGAAAGTGAAAAATGAAAACTAGTTTTACTCTTTACCCCCCTTTACTTGTAAAAGTCCATGGGCTAAGCCCACCTTGGTATATGTGCCGTGGGTATGGGGGCCCCACATGGGGTACCCGTACCTTTCTCGTGTCCCGATGTTTTGTGTTCGTTCGTGGTTAAACGTGCTCGTGTTTAAAGTGTTTCTGTTTATTCTATCGTGTCGTTTATCGTAAACTTAACGCTCGTAATTATATTATATGTATTTACGTAATTATTCTAGTTCGTATTTTAAATGGTGATCATGATTTAATTATGTTCACGTGACATATTTATTAACTGTTTATCATGAGTTCGTACGTAATTGATACTTGTCATGCCATACACGTATGCACTTGCTTGATTATTAGCACATGAATGTGATCAATACTAAATGAGGTAAGTTTTAATCTAGGACGTACGATCTTAAGGGCACTATTCATGGTAAAAGCATGCGGGTTTTACAATTCTTCCCCCCTAAAAAGAATAATTCGTCCCCGAATTATAGATAAAGTAAGCTGAAAAGAAGTAACATACCCGAACTCAAAATATGAAGTGAGGGTAAGAAGCCCGGATAGACTCCTCTGTTTCCCAAGTGGCTTCCCGCTCGGTATGGTCCCTCCAAAGAATTTTGACGAATGGAATCGTCTTCCTTCTCATGACTCGTTCTTGCCTGTCGAGTACTCGTTCGGGTTCTTCTATAAAAGTGAGATCTTCACGTATCTGTTCCAGTGGATACTGAACCATGTGAAGGGGATGATAATTGTACCCTCTGAGTAAGGACACATGGAACACGTTATGCACGTGCGAAAGCTGAGGAGGTAACGCCAATCGGTAAGATACTTCACCGATTCGTTCAACGATATCAAAAGGTCCGATGAAACGAGGACTGAGTTTTCCTTTGATCCCGAAGCGTTTAACACCACGTGCCGGCGAAACCTTGAGGAAGACGTGATCTCCCACATTAAAATGTATGTCCCTACGATACTTACCGGCGTAACTCTTCTGACGTGACCGTGCTTCTTGCAATTTCTGTTTAGCTACCTCAATCTTCTCATTGGTTATTTCTATAATCTCTGGTCCTTCGAGTGTTCGCTCTCCCACTTGATCCCAGCAAGTTGGAGCGCGACACTTTCTGCCATACAACATCTTGAAAAGAGCACATTTGATACTTGCGTGCCAGCTGTTGTTGTATGCAAACTCGACTAAACAGATATAATCGTCCCAATCACCTGTCCATTCCAATGCACACGACCTTAACATATCTTCCAATGTCTGAATTGTTCGCTCCGACTGTCCGTCCGTTTGAGGATGAAAGGCCGTACTCATCTTAAGTTGTGTACCCCAAGCTTTTTGCAGACCTTTCCAGAATCGCGACGTGAAACGAGGATCTCTGTCTGAGACGATGCTGGAGGGAGTGCCGTGAAGTCTCATGATCTCCCTTCTGTAAGTATCTGCGAGTTTACTTACCGGATCTTCCTTGCGTATCGGTAAGAAATGAGCTGATTTGGTGAGTCGATCAACAATGACCCAAATAGCATCGTGCTTCTTCTTGGTAGGCGGAAGACCGGTAACAAAATCCATGGTGATTTTGTCCCACTTCCACTCTGGAATATCCAACGGTTGAAGGAGACCGCCTGATCGCTGATGTTCAATCTTAACCTGCTGGCAGGTAAGACATTTGGAGACATAAGTGGCTACATCCTGTTTCATACCACTCCACCAAAAGTGCTGTCTGATGTCATGGTACATTTTTGTCGACCCAGGATGTATAGAAAATGGGGAGCTGTGAGCTTCAGCTAGCAATGCTTCCCGGAGTTCTTGATTGTCAGGAACACAAAGTCTCGTGCCCTGCCAAACGATACCGTCTGCGTCCATTCTGAATTCCGTCTGCTTCTCTAAATTCTGAATTATCGCCCAAATCTCTCCATCATCCTTCTGCGCTTCCTTGGTCCTAGTCAGTAACTCAGGTTCTACTCTAAGATTCGCCCAGTATCCGTGCTGCCCACGTACCATGATTTTGATGTCTAGCCGCTCCAAGTCTCTTATGTTTTGTTCCTTGATCTCAATGCCGTTGATCATTCCGGACTTTCTGCTGAGTGCATCTGCTACTACATTAGCTTTCCCGGGATGATACTGTAGGTTAATATCATAATCCTTCAACAGTTCCAACCATCTCCTTTGTCTCATGTTCAATTCTCGCTGTGTGAAGATATACTTCAAGCTCTTGTGATCCGTGAAAATGTCGCATGATTCTCCGTATAAGTAATGCCTCCATATCTTCAATGCGAACACCACTGCAGCAAGTTCCAAGTCATGCGTAGGGTAGTTTTCTTCATAGGGCTTAAGCTGCCGTGAAGCATACGCGATCACCTTCCCATGTTGCATGAGAACACAGCCCAGTCCCTTCCCCGATGCATCGCTATAGATCTGAAATCCACCTGTACCAGATGGGAGAGTAAGAATAGGTGCAGATACTAACTTCTGCTTTAGGTCTTCGAAGCTCTTCTCTCGATCTTTTGTCCAGACGAATTTCTCTCCTTTTCGCATCAGTTTGGTGAGAGGTAGTGCCAAGCGGGAAAAGTTATCCACGAATCTGCGATAATATCCAGCTAAGCCTAAGAAACTGCGGACTTCTGTCGCCGACGTTGGCCTTGGCCATTTAGTGATAGCCTCAACCTTCGCTGGGTCCATAGTGATCCCTTCTGCTGATACAATGTGACCTAAGAATGCCACCTTGTTTAACCAGAACTCACACTTGGAGAATTTCGCATACAGCTGCTTCTGACGAAGAATCTGTAGTACCGTACGAAGATGGTCTTCGTGTTCCTCCGTGGACTTTGAGAAAATCAGGATGTCATCGATGAATACAATGACAAATTTATCAAGGAATTCATGGAAGATTCTGTTCATCAGATCCATGAATACTGCTGGAGCGTTAGTCAGGCCGAATGGCATGACCACAAACTCATAATGGCCATAGCGGGTACGAAAAGCAGTCTTAGCAATGTCCTGCTCTTTAACCCTCAGCTGATGGTAGCCTGACCTTAGATAGATCTTTGAGAAGTGTTTGGCTCCTTGAAGTTGGTCAAACAGATCGTCTATACGTGGCAGTGGATATCTATTGCGGATGGTAATCTTATTAAGTTCACGGTAGTCAATGCAAAGTCGCATGCTGCCGTCCTTCCTCTTAACGAACAAGACCGGTGCGCCCCATGGAGATGCGCTTGGTCTAATGAACCCTCGTTCAAGAAGTTCCTGCAGTTGTTCCTTTAGTTCTTTTAGCTCTATGGGAGCCATACGATACGGAGCCTTAGAGATTGGCTCGGCTCCTGGAACAAGGTCGTTGTTGAACTCCACTTCTCGTGCAGGTGGTATACCTGGAAGTTCATCTGGGAAGACGTCTTGAAATTCCGAAACTACTGGTTGATCCTGAATCGATGGGGATTCAGCATCCATGTCGTGAACCGTAGCTAGATAACCTTCGCAGCCATGTGACAGTAACGCACGTGCTTGCAAGGTAGATATCACTTGTACAGACCGTCCGGGTATGAACCCGTTATGAATGTACTCTGGTGCATTAATGTCGCCGAAGATCACCCGATATGAGTGGCAGTCTATGGTAGCATGGTGCTTGGATAGCCAGTCCATGCCGAGAATCATATCGAACTCAATCATGTCTAAGGGAAGTGCATCTACTGCACGAACTTTATCGTCAAACTCTAGAGGAAGACTTTTGTATACATGAGTTATTAATACAGAGTCCCTCAAAGGCGTGGAAATGGTAAGCCTATTTTCTAATGGCAAGGGAAGTGTCCTGATGTTCTTAGCATAAGTAGTGGAAATAACTGAATGAGTGGCACCCGTGTCGAAAAGAACACATGTAGCTTGGCCGTACATATACAAAATTCCAGTAATCGTACCTGTAGATTTGTTTGCCTGATCGCGCGATGTCGTGTAGACACGCCCAGTGGTAGGAGGCGGTTTAGTATCAGCATGACCCGAAGTACCCTCCATTTCACCCTTACGGCAATATCTCATACGATGGCCAGGGAGGCCGCACTTGTAGCACGCGTCGGAATCACGACGACATGGGCCAGGGTGTCTGCGATGGCAAGTATTGCAAAGAGGATGAGTGAATCCTCCAGCAGGAGTCCTTGCTTGCTGAGGGCCTGCTGATGACAAAACGTGTTAAGAATAAAGTATATGCACGAGTATAGGACGTAAGCGTCATAAGATGTTTACCAGTGTTAGCTGAACGGTTAGGCTGAGAACCCCTGTGGTTCTGGTCCTTCCCGTTACCGTGGTTCCTGGTAGAGGTTAATATAGTGTCAGCATGAGAGATATAACATGAATCATAATAAGATGCGTAAATAGTAGGACCTGCTATTGTTGGAGTGTCCCGCATTGTTACGGTAATTATCATTACCGTTGCGCCTTTCCACAACAGAACGGTCGTTATTGTGACCGTTTCCTTTGGGCTGATGAGGCTGCTGCTGGGTAGCCGGCTGAGACCGGTCCCCAGTTTTCTGCCTGGAAGATACAGTTTAAGAGATGATTATAGAACATATAATGATAGGATGCGATCTGGTTATCGATAGAACACGAAATGTTTACCTCTTGTCGGGTCTTTCAGCTTCCCCGAACTCATCGCGTTCCTGCAACATCTCAAGCTTCCTTGCTGCGTCGGCCACTTGTGCTACTGTATTGAACGTAGCACATACCAGATTGTTCGCGACCGAGGTGCGAAGTGCCCACCTAAAATGGTGTGCCTGCTCCTCAGGAGTACCAGCTGCTGCTCCCAGAAAACCAGCCAAGCGAAGAAAGCGCTGCATGAATTCGTTGCTATTCTCGCCCGCTCTCTGACGTATCCCATGGTATTCTCGCTTGAGTTTGTCCTGCTCTGCCATAGGAAAGAACTGCTCCATCACTCTCCCCTTGAATTGGGCCCATGTCAAACCAGCGACCCATTCATCACCTCCTTCTGACTGCGTCAAAGCTAGCCACCAGTTGAGTACATCGCCTTCAAACCGGTAGCATGCCAATCTCGCCTTGAAGGCGGGGTCACATCCCATAGCATTGAAGATTTTCTCAATGTGAGTCAACCAGCTTTCAGCATCGCTGGGGCTATCAGTCTTTTCAAAAGCTCTAGGACGGAGCTTGTTAAATCTTTCCAACCATACCGCTAGTGTCACTGGGGGGAGGAGGAGGAGGTGGTGCCTGATTCTGTTGCTGCTGATTGTTGGCAGCTTGGACTTCAGCACGAATGTCATTCCTCAGTTGAGGAAGTAAGGCTTGCATGGCAGCCTGAATTGCAGCATTGAGCTGCTCTTGCTCGTGTGTGAGAACCATCTGACAGTATAACATAAACATATGATTAACAGTTCAAACATAAAATATAACTTGTATATATACATAAAAAAAAATTTATGCTAAAAAAATTTTCACGAGAAAAATTTATGCAAGAAAATCTTTGTATGAATGCATGATGCGGTTTTATGAAAACTTTTGATGCTCGAGAGTGAACGCCTCTGGTCAGTTCACTCAAAATAAAAGACATATCGAGGGGACGCCTATGGGTCGGTCCCAAATCTAAAAGTTTCGATAAAACACATGCGACTAAATAGGGTCAGTCCTGTACCAACCATTACTTAGTCAAAAACCCTGTAACAATGACATGTATATGTATGCTTAAAAATGATGAATGCATAAAAACAACTGTCAGTTCTAGGAAGACCGTAGTGACTACCCACTAATCACAGGTCATATTTGAGAGCCTACAGGTCGAAACCTTGGCTCTGATACCATAATTGTAACACCCCATTTTGGAAATGGAATATTACGCATAATCATGGCGTGTCATCAAAGCATACAAGGATAAATGTCTAAGCATTATTCAACCATAAAAGGGAAATACCGGAATCAAACATCGGTAACCCCAAAGTAAAGCTCATCACACACAAACATAAATACTGTAAAAGGAAAGGACGAAACAATGTCCATAGCAACTGTATCAAAGTAAAGGAAATGCATAAAGTAAAGAAAGACAGTAAAGCTTCCAATCCATATGCACGTACGTTTGAGATCTACGAGCGTCCCTGAGTACCTGCCGTTTAGGGAACATGAAAAGGAAAACGGCTGAGCAAGACGCTCAGTGTACGGATGTACAATATAGCATGAAATAGGATAAACATGTAACATATAACAGCGGAAGACTAAGTTCTGAGTAAAATGGTTAAGTATCAAGAAAACTGGTTTTATAGTTTGAAAAGCCTTATGTTTATCTTGTGAAAACTGTTTTAACATATATATACCATAGCCCATATAGGTCATGAAAAGGTCACGTGCATGAATACTTGGAGGGGTGACCTCATCATGCTGATTAGAGGGGATGCCTCTAATCAATATACTGGTTTGGGTAGGAGGGATCAACTCCTTGTGAAGGGTGCAAGGCACACACCACATTCACCATGATAAACTGAATAAAACATGTAACTAGGATGCACCCATACGCCCCACCTGATATTATAATATGGCCAAAACTGAAAAGGGACGCCACGAGCAATCACTCCGCCGTGGGGAAGTCATAACATTGGTGCATCCAATGTTATGGTTATGGTACCTCCATAACTAGGTGAAACTGGTCATGCTTGTATATGGCTATAGATTATGCTAATTAAACATAAGCAGTTCAAAACAATAAAACAAATACTGGGGAAAACAGTTGGCTGCATACGGGGAAATCCTAATAAGGAAAGAATGTCCATACTGAAAGGACGGGAATCCGTACCTCAAGTCCAGTGAATGAACGGAAGAAAGACTCCTACTTCTGGATCACTAATGCTACATGAATACACACGTGTATAAGTATCGATTCACTGATTACGTACTGGGTTTTATGTCTCATTTTAGCTGACTTGGTATGTTTTAGGTCATGGTTCACTGTTTAAAGCCTTAAACTGTGTTTATCTTGTATTCTGATTAATCAGTTTAAGTATTACTGGTATTTCATGTATTATTATACTTACTGTGTAATAATAAGTAACTTTCCAAAAATAGCAGGTTTCCAAAAATAGAAAGTTTCCAAAAATAGAAAGTTTCCAAAAATAGAAAGTTTTCAAAAATAGAAAGTTTCCAAAAATAGAAAGTTTCCAAAAATAGAAAGTTACCAAAAATAGAAAGTTTCCAAAAATAGAAAGTTTCCAAAAATAGAAAGTTTCCAAAAATAGAAAGTTTCCAAAAATAGAAAGTTTCCAAAAATAGAATTTACTGCTTAAAATAGATTAGTTTCTAAAAATAGAAAGTTTCCAAAAATAGATCAGCTGCCTTAATTAAATAAGTTTCCATATATAGAAGGTTTCCATGATTAGATTAGCTGCCTGGAATAGATAGATTTCCATATATAGAAGGTTTCCATTAATAGATTAGTTGCCTTATTTAATTAAGTTTCTATAAATAGAAGTTTCCATATTTAGAATTAAGCTGGTTACATAAGCTAACATATAAGTCTAAGTGTTTATAAGCTTGTTTCTTAAGTCATATGATATAGTATATAGTTTAATTATTATTTCATGTATTTTAATTAAACTATAGGTTAAGCATTTTAATTAAAGTATAACATGTTTTAATTAAAATGAAATGAATTACTTAGGTTAAAATGTGTATTATTATTATTAATAATATAACCTAAGTCATGTCTAAATTAATTAATTATAGGCATGTTTTAAATAATTAATTAATTATAACTTATAACATAAAATACTTAGGTTAAATTAATATCATGCTAAGTTAATAATTAGAATAACCTAAGTCATGGTTTAATTAATATCTCATGTTATTAATTAATTTATATCCTAAGTTCATGATTCATAAAATTAACATGTAACATAGATCATGATTTAACCAACGAACCATGAATCGGGCATGAATTCGACACCGTACCCCGAGCCAAACTCGGGGCACGTGTGCCCCCTTGCTGCCGTGGGTCCCACATGAGCCAACCAAGACCTAAAATGGTCTTGGTGGTGGCGGCAATAAGCAAACCAAACCCCCCTCGGGTTTGTTTTGCTAGGCGGCTAAAAACAAACACCCTTTTAAATCATTCTTTGATTTTAATTAATACCAAAACATGTTAGATCAATGTTTAATTATCATGTTTAAATAAGAAAACAATAACATATTCATGAACATAAACAAAGATTCAAAAGAATTAAAAAGAAGGGTTTAAAAAGGTATACCACTATGTAGCTTGGAAAAGGATGAACAAACACTGATTATAGCAATAGTTTTTAAGATCAAAATCAACCAATCACCCTCCTATGGTGATGCTAAGGTGGCGGCACAAAGAGAGAACAAGGAGGAGGAGAGAAAACTCTTTTAGGGTTTTTGTGTTTATTTCTTGAAAGTGAAAAATGAAAACTAGTTTTACTCTTTACCCCCCTTTACTTGTAAAAGTCCATGGGCTAAGCCCACCTTGGTATATGTGCCGTGGGTATGGGGGCCCCACATGGGGTACCCGTACCTTTCTCGTGTCCCGATGTTTCGTGTTCGTTCGTGGTTAAACGTGCTCGTGTTTAAAGTGTTTCTGTTTATTCTATCGTGTCGTTTATCGTAAACTTAACGCTCGTAATTATATTATATGTATTTACGTAATTATTCTAGTTCGTATTTTAAATGGTGATCATGATTTAATTATGTTCACGTGACATATTTATTAACTGTTTATCATGAGTTCGTACGTAATCGATACTTGTCATGCCATACACGTATGCACTTGCTTGATTATTAGCACATGAATGTGATCAATACTAAATGAGGTAAGTTTTAATCTAGGACGTACGATCTTAAGGGCACTATTCATGGTAAAAGCATGCGGGTTTTACATAAACCTTCAATAAGCACATACAATAAGCTATTTTAACCGGGACTTAAACACTTCAAAAAGATAAAATTTGACAACTTTTGAAAACGTAAATCATAAACTTTATGAAAGGAACTTTTGAATGACTAAAACCTTGATGAAATCCGAAAACAATAAGCTTAAACAAGAAATAAGCCAATAATCATAGAGGGCCTATAGCTTATACGTGTGATAGCTTAAAAATGAACAAGAAAGATTAACTTTTAATCACGAACAAATCTAATTATCCAAACCGTATGAAATGAAGTAATCAGATCAATGCTTAAAGCAAACTAAGAAATGTAGAAGGAGAATAAAAAGCTAAACTTGAGTTAGATTAATGAAATCCAAAGTACAAAAATTAAAGAAAGTGTGGAAACCTTGGTTTCCGGATCTTTTAAGCTACTAGGAATGATCATTGTTCATATGATTAACAAATCAAAGCGGAATTAGAACAACAACCATTAACAAGGTGTTTAGGCACAATAACATGAATTAAAACACATGGATTGCTAATTATATTAATAATCAACAATCACTAGACGTGTATACATTGAATCCCACGTCTAGTCGACACACACTTTAGGTTTACATTGTGAATGAATTGAATGAATAAAACCTATGACCCTTGGTTCCTTTTATAGTGTAAGGATTAGGGTTTACAAGAGATAAGATCAAATAAACATCTAAATCTTCTATTTAGATAAAATATATATTGTGTATATCATAAATAATATACTCAATATATTCCCTAAATAGATTTCTCCATCAAATCTTCAACGTTGACTTTTGTTGACAGCATTTGACTTTTGTTGATTTCTGTCAACGCCCAATTTTCTCTTGTCAACGCTTGGATTACTCTTGTCAACGCCTGAGTAAATGACTTGATGTTTTCTTCGTTTTTGAGTTTCTGCCACATCAACTTTTTGACCCAACAATCTTCCCCTAGTTGATAGTGGCAAAACTTCTATGTGTATCTCTTGTAAGTTATACATGATCTTCAAATTGCTTCCCCTCAAGTGTAGCATGTATTTTCTTCCCCTTTTTGTCACATCAACAAGGAAGTAAACAATGTATGCAATGTTGAAGATTCTCCAGAAGTAGGCTTTGTGTAATGATCTTGAAGAACAATAAATATAATATTTTTGATGTAGAAGTAGAATAACCCAATCTTGTGTTCCATGTCTTGTACTATCCATGTGACTAAGAACTTATAGAGGAGGATATAAGTAGACCTCGATCCCTTGTCAATATTCTCATCCTTTGTGAGACACTGAGCACGATAATGTAACTCCTTCAAGTGTTATGACAAGTCTTCGTCACCAACCATGTAAAGCACGAACAAGTTACCTTTAAAGTCTATGACTGGAAGTGCACGACTTTAAGATATGATAGAACACAAACTCGCGAAAATCTTCTTCAATCATCAAACTTACCATAAGAATTCTTCCCCTTAAGATAACACTTCTTCATGACGATTTTGATGGAATCACATCTTCATACCATATGTAAAAGTTGTTGAACGGATAACTCTTTTACAAGGCTATCCCGATTACATAGTTTAAAATATCCATCAAATTCTCACGAATAGTTGCTAACTCGCTTTAAGATCATTAATTCCTTTAATAATATCCGAGCCATAAATATCATCATGATATTCTAAATTAAAACGGAGATTCCATGTACCTTTGTGTGTATAATCCTCCTTTTTGTGTGCTTAAAACGTCCAATTTTCTCAACAGCAGCAAACCTTGTGTTGTCCAATATCCTCTTCTGTCCAATATCTTTGACAGATGTATTGTCCAATATCGGACAATACCTATCAGCGTTGAAGTTCATATATCGGACGACACTGTCAACTCTATCAGTGTTGACTTATTCATATATCGGACGACATTGTCAACTCTATCAGTGTTGACTTATTCTGTCAGCGTCAAAATTCTTCCTGTCAGCGTCTGAATTACAAACGTCAGCGCCAACCATAAACCTTGTCAGCGTCCATTCTTATCAACGTCAAACCATACTCTGTCAGCGTCTCATCCATGCCAGAAATCAGGCCATATAGCACACGTCTTTTAATCTTAATATTATTTTGAATGGGCTTTGATCAAGTGACCGCAGGTACACCATAACTAATCGTGTGACGTGAACACAGACTTCTTTCCACCAATGAAAAATCTTGCTTCATGTGAACACAGACTATCACAAGGTAACAACCAATTGGAAGACTTTAATCGTGTGAACACAAGCATGAATATACTATTCTTCTTCTTATGGCCGTGTGAATGCAAGTATCTTCCACCAATTAGAAAGCCTTTAATGTGTGAATGCAACTATCTTTTGGCTGTATATCCTTCTCGCAACAGCTTAGAATAAACAGCAACTAATATTCTGTATTCCTTCGAATCATAGAATGGCGTGTGAACACACGTATAACCAAGAATCATGCGATCCAACTTCATACCAGTTTTGTTTCATACTCACAGCGTCTTCTTTTGATTCGTACAAAAACCGCACGTGAATAATAATGAAACAATAATCGAACCAGTAGGAAACATAGTTACCTCACACATTAATTGCACACGTGATACTAACTGCAGCTCTTCTGTTTTAAAACTCAATCTAGGGCTTATAGAATTTGAGCATCGAAACCCTAATTAGGGTTTGTAAAAACCTTAGATCAAGTATTAACTTGAATCACCACAGCCACAATCCTTGTAACATCCTGCTTTTTATGTAGATCTAGGGTTTGAGAAACCCTAGTTCATGATTTCATGTGAAAAAGCAAAACGTTATTACTTTAACCAGCGAACTTTGACCTTGAATAACTTCTTCATTAGGGCTCAGATCGAAGATCGCTCCGGTGAGATTCAAGACACAAGTGCCAAGAATCTACAGTTCAAAAATCACGAAGATCCAACGGTTAACGAAGGAGAAAACGTGTTTTGAACATGGCTGTCCACAGAAAACTGCATATACCCTGCTGCTGACTTTGAAGCTTAATAACTTTTGCCTGGGGATAAAACTAGACAATCCCTCCGGTGGATGTTTAGATCTATGTATGTAGAACACACATATAAAATTTCGTGACGATCCAACGGTTCAATCAAAAGTTATGACCTTCTGAATACTGCTGCGCACACAAAATCGCCCAGAAAAACCCTAGACGGATTTTTCTTTTCTTCTCCATATACGAACACCTTGTTGGTCCTAGCATCACGAGCCACGAGGCTCTGATACCAATTGTGGAAACCTTGGTTTCCGGATCTTTTAAGCTACTAGGAATGATCATTGTTCATATGATTAACAAATCAAAGCGGAATTAGAACAACAACCATTAACAAGGTGTTTAGGCACAATAACATGAATTAAAACACATGGATTGCTAATTATATTAATAATCAACAATCACTAGACGTGTATACATTGAATCCCACGTCTAGTCGACACACACTTTAGGTTTACATTGTGAATGAATTGAATGAATAAAACCTATGACCCTTGGTTCCTTTTATAGTGTAAGGATTTGGGTTTACAAGAGATAAGATCAAATAAACATCTAAATCTTCTATTTAGATAAAATATATATTGTGTATATCATAAATAATATACTCAATATATTCCCTAAATAGATTTCTCCATCAAATCTTCAACGTTGACTTTTGTTGACAGCGTTTGACTTTTGTTGATTTTTTCAACGCCCAATTTGCTCTTGTCAACGCTTGGATTACTCTTGTCAACGCCTGAGTAAATGACTTGATGTTTTCTTCGTTTTTGAGTTTCTGCCACATCAACTTTTTGACCTAACAGAAAGCTTAAATTTAAGAGATGAAAACAAAGAAAAATTTAGTGAGAGAAAGTTGGGAACTTTCTCTCTCTAAAACTAGATAATGAAAAACTTGAAAAACTAAGACTGACTAGCTCCAAATTGTGAAGTAAAGTCCTATTTATAGGCGTGTGATGGTGGGCTTGTGAATGGGCTTTGGTTTGGGCTTCTTATTTTCTTTAGTCTTCACGTTTCCTTAAATAAACGTTTCCGACTTTGGATTTTTAGAAGTGTCGGTGAATAATTCTAACTCGTCTTATAATCTTTTGTTTAATAAACTCGAGTTCTTCGACATATAAGAATCTTCCATCTTTGGCTCTATTCTTCGATAAATCTTTAAATAGGCACAATGACTTCAAATCTTTTGCATCTCTTGGACAATAGACTTCCTCTTGAGTCTTTTTCTTCGATAAAACCCGTACAATCCCATGTTTTCTTCACTATTCATCCGGTTGACTCTGAAAACACAATAAACACAAAAACCACACATAATTCCAAACAAATGATATTAAATACGTGTTTTGGTCTTGGTTTAGCCAAAAATAAGTGGTAAAAGGATGGCTGTTTTCACACCTATCACATACTTAGTGATCATCAAAGTGATTATCCTTTAAACTCACTTTTGTTAATATGAAAAAATATTTTTTAATAAACTTTCTTTTTAAGAAAATCTTTTATTAACATGGAAAATGTAAATTTGTAAATGGCATATTCCATATGCCATAAGAATATCCTTTGAATGTTTAAAAAACCTCAGATATTTCTACCCCACTAAAAGACAAAAAAAGGAGCGGACTCTACTGGGCGGTACCTTAAATAGCTAGGCAGTTCTCTAGCGATATGGAACCGCCAGGCTAGTTAAGGAACCACGCCCAGCTAGTCATTGCACTTAGTCTTCTATAAATAGTGGATCGAATCTTATTTTCCAATAACCCTCTTGGATGTTTTTCTCAGCCCCCTTTCTCTTTTCTATAGCATAATCATTAGTAAATGATCACTTAATGTGTTAAGTATGTTTACATATGATTATCCTCTTGATCCCCTCTTTTACCTTGTCCAAAGAGAATATCACTCACTCACTAGTGTTGTGATAAAGATGAATCCATGAATTAGTCATGTTCATCATGTTATCCTTTTTGTTTTTGTTGATCCATTTGTATTTATGAATACTTGGACTAGTTGTGTTCATCCAAGCTATTTGTGAATACTTGGATTTTTTGTTTACATCCATTGCATATGTGTTTGCTTGGATTTGTGTTGTGTAGATCCAAGCTACGTGTGTACTTAGATATGTCTAGTTGAGTTGTAATAGATTGTGTAGTAGTTCTCACTAAACTATAAAGTGATGTTGTGTCTTGTGAGTTCTCACTAAACTTGAAAGTGATTAGTAGTTGTGTTGTGTGATGTTCTCACTTAGCTTCAAAGTGAAGAGTCGTGAAGATTGGTTCTAGCTTTGGATTAGAACTCGACATCTAGCCTTGTATCGTAAAATGGTGAAGTAGGCAACGTCGTGAAGATTGGTTCTACCTTGAGATTAGAACTCGACATCTAGCCTTGTGTCGTTAAATTGTGAAGTAGGCAACGTTGTGTAGATTGGTCCTAGCTGATATGTGTGAAAACACACATCTTTTCTACCACTTAATTACAATAATAACCGGACCAAAACGTGTATTTTATGTCTTTTATGTCTGAATTATGCGTGGTTTGTGTTTTTGTTGTGATTTAGGACGAAAAGGTGAAAAGTGGAGAAAACACGGGAATTCACGGGCATTTACGGGCTTTTATTGAAGAAAAGTATGAAACACGAAGTCAAGAAGTCGAGAGTGCAAAAAGAACGGAAGTCCAAGACCAATTCTGAAGATTTATCGAAGAAAAAGTCAAAAGACGGAAGTTCACTTAAAGTCGAGGAACTCGAGTCTTATTTATCATAGAATTAAAAGACGAGTCCAAAGAAATCCCGAGCCAAAAGTCATCACATTCTAAGATTAACAAAAAGATTAAGAAGGAAGGACTTAATGGGCAATTAAGAAGAAAAGGAAGGATGGGAGGAAGCTTCCTCTAACCACTCCCCTAATCACCTATAAATACCCCTCTTATTCATTCATTTACTCTTGTTGGATAGCTTGACAAACTATCTCTTCCACCTTTATTTTATGCACCTTTAATTACTTGCACATTTAAATACATGTTTTGCACCTTTAATTACCTTTAATTTCAAGTAAGTGTTTCTTTTAATTACTTGCACCTTTACTTTATCTTGTTAATCTTCTTCTACCTTTCTTTAATCTTTGATTTACACGTTTTTATCTTGTTAAGTTGTTTAAAGATTTGATTTTTATGCTTTTGATTGTTTTAAATCTCTTATTTTCATAGCTTATTTGGTTTATTTTCAAGTTTATATAGTTTTTACAAAAGTTATTTTATATAAAAAGTTGTTTTTCTTAAAGTTTATCTTTTTCGTGTTTTAAAAGTTTTTAACTTTCAGTTTCGTAGCTTATTTTTACACGTTTTACCTTTGGATTTCGTCTAGAGCTTATCTAGGATCATAGCTTATTTACTTAGCTTATTTTTGGTATTCTCCTTCGTATTCCGATTGAATCAATCGGAAAAGGGTTTCATTATTCCGACCATAGCTCCTTGCTTGGTCGGAAAAGGGTTTAATATATTCCGATTGGTAGAGACTAAGGTATTCCGATTGGTGGTGTGTCTCGGGTATTCCGATCGTGTGTAAGTGACAGGTATTCCGATCAGTGCTCTTGCAATATTCCGATCGAGGTGCATGTTTGGATATTCCGATCGTGTAAAGGTGACATATTCCGATTGGTGGTTTCCGATCTGCATTCCGACCACAGGTCTTTTCCAGATTCCGATCAGGGAAGTTTGACATTCCGATCTGAGGTTGTTGATTATTCCGATTGGGTAAGTGACATATTCCGATTGGTCTAGTTTGACATTCCGACAGGTTTGGTTTCTTATTCCGGTTGGTAAGATCGGAATATATTCCGATTGGGGGATTATTTTCCATATTTTGTCTTGTTTAATTTTTAGCTTATGTTTTTAATACTTGTCTAATTTTAATTTCCGTCACGCTTTATTTTTAGTCATTTAATTAGTTTACTTCCCGTCACGTTTTTAATTATCGCACCTTTCTTTTTTATTAGATTTAGATTTAATCTCACGCTCTT
The DNA here is from genome assembly GCA_025667525.1 of Glebionis coronaria. Classification (NCBI taxonomy): domain Eukaryota; kingdom Viridiplantae; phylum Streptophyta; class Magnoliopsida; order Asterales; family Asteraceae; genus Glebionis; species Glebionis coronaria. The sequence continues at coordinate 356,961,058 of CM046876.1, forward strand.
TTAATACTTGCCCTTTACTTTAACGACATTTACTTTTAAGTCTTGCACATTTAAATTTAAAAACCAACCAAAAATATTTGTTTCCACCAAAATAAAACTGAGTCACATAGAGAACCTAGATCAATTCGATTAGACCAGAACAACGAACATAATTTTTAATTAGGTAAAAACCTAGTTATCAAAATGGCGCCGCTGCCGGCTCTTTTCGTTAAGATCAACAGTTTTCTGTGAGAGACTCGTTGCTTTTTGGGATCCGTTCACTTGTGAGCGTTATTTTTCTTGCCTAAAAAATTCCAAAAACTCATAAAAATTAAAAATTGATAAAAAACCATAAAAATTAAAAATTTCAAAAATCCAAAAAGATTTTATCTTTATTGTGTATATATATTGTCTTTGTGTTTGGTTTTGTTTTCTTTTGCATTTTCAGGTGTATGCGTACTAGATCTTCTAATTATCAAGAGCCCGAGCCATAAGAAGATTTAGATATGGCAGGTGTTAACAACAACAACATTCCACCGAACCTGAATAATAATAATAACAACAATGCTCTTCCACAGCTCGATCTTCGGACCATGGAGGAACTTTGTCAACCAACAATGTTTGGACGAGGAGGACCGATTGCGCCGATGCAAATCAACGCTCCTGAGTTTTCGTTGAAGCACCACATGATTCAGCAAGTACAAACAAACCCATTCCGTGGATTGCCTGATGATGATGCCAACAAACACCTCGACAAGTTCATTACTATCACCCAGAGCATGAAGTTGGCTGGTGCCACAATGGATGAACTTCTCCTACAACTCTTTCCACACACTCTATTACATCATGCCGAGAAATGGTTTGATCGTCTCCTGAAGAATTCTATTCACACTTGGGATGATATGACTCAACGCTTTTTGTCGCGCTACTTTCCACCATCCATGGTCACGAGCCTTCGCAATCAGATCAGCGGTTTCATGCAAGATCCCGATGAATCTCTTTTTGATGCTTGGGAGAGATATAATGTCTTGATCGATAGATGTCCAAACCATAACATGCTCCCTGTGACCTTAATCGATACTTTCTACAATGGTTTGACTTTTCGAGATCGTGATACGATTAATGCAGCCGCCGGTGGCACATTCATGAAAAGGAGACCCGAGGAGTGTGGAGAGCTAATTGAGAACATGACTACTCACCACAAAAACTGGGATTCCTCTGCTTCTTCTAGGAACAACCCGAGAGTCAATGTTTCCTCCACCTCAGCAAACCCTGATATGACCGAACTCACCCGTGTGCTGACTGAAATGAGCAGAAGTATGCAACTCTTAGCTTCAAACCAACAACAACAACAAGTTAAAGCTGTTGCTGCTCCTTGTGAAACATGCGGCGGTCCTCACTCATACACCGATTGTCCTTCTACACAAGGAAATCCGGAAAATGTGTATGCAGCTTATGGTAATTATTCACCGGAAAATTACCAAGCTAGACAACAAGGGGATAGAAATCTGCTGAGTTACCGATCCAACAATTACCTTTCACCTGGTTTTTCTCCTCAAAACCAGAACCCCGCCAACAACTACACTAGAAGCAACCAAATCCCACCAAGAGCTTCTAATCCTTATCACCCACCCACCCAACAAACCCCACCCATTAATCCCGATGTTGAAGCTATCATGAGAACCCAAGGTGAGCAAATCAAGAACTTGCAGAGCCAAATTATCAATCTGAAAGGAGATATCACAAAGCAAGGAAATGAGATAAGATCCGAGCTTCGAGATAACATTCAATCCTCCTTCAGCAGTCAAACCAATGATTTGAAGAATATGCTTGCTAGTTTCTTGCCAGCCGCTCAACCCTCTTCTTCAAGTTCTCTACCTTCAAACACCGTCACCAATCCGCGAGTAAATGTGAGTGCTATAACTACTCGTAGTGGAGTCACCATCGAAGGACCACCAATCCCACCCCCATCATCTACACCTCCTCCACCACCATATATCCCTACTCCTCCTACACCTAGTATTAGTGCACCATTACCGTCTCCGCCTCGACGTGATGAAGTTCCCGCCAATGAACCTTCAACATCTCAACCTTTACCTACACCTGCACCTTCACCACCCAAACCCAATATCCCTTATCCCTCTCGTTTAGGCAAGTCCAAAATGCTAACCAAGGAGGACTCCGAAGTGTCACGCTATGTGAAGATGACTTCTCAAATGAACTTCAACATTAGCTTTCTTGAAGCACTTGTCCACATGCCCAAATGAAAACTGCTCTGCAGTTATTCTTAAAGAACTTCCGGAAAAGCTTGGAGATCCCGATCGTTTCGTGTTGCCTTGCGTGTTCAACAAAACTGAAGAATTTACTGCCCTTGCTGATCTCGGGGCTAGTATTAATTTGATGCCTTTGAGTGTTTGGAAAACACTATCATTGCCCGACCTCACTCCAACAAAGATGACTCTTGAACTTGCTAATCGCACTCTCGCTTACCCCGTTGGTATAGCCGAAGACGTGTTCATTAGAGTTGGCGCATTTACTTTCCCGGTCGATTTTGTCGTAGTTGATTATGAAATGGACCCTCGCATTCCTTTAATACTTGGTCGGCCATTCTTAAGAACCGGACGAGCTTTAGTGGATGTTGCCGAAGGTGAGTTAATCTTAAGAGTCGGGGATGATGCACAAGTTTTCAAAATGGGGAAGCTTACTAGTACAACTTTTGGAGGCCGATAATCAGTGAATATGATTAATGTGCTCAGTGACTTTACCGTCTACGACAATCCTCTATTCGACTCTTGCATCGATAATCCACTTTTTCATGATGATGTGGATAATTCTCTCCCTACTTTCGAAGCTTCTCCCATTTATGATTCTCCACCGGTCTTTGATGCTTATGATGATTATGATTCTAGCTCATATTCGGATGATTTTGATTGTACTTCTGAGTATCCCGAGCTGCCCACTTTCGATGATTTCGATGAGGCTGATACTCTTTCGAGCGATTCTTCACATGATGAAGATCCTCCGCCATCACTCGATCCTACTTTGGACGATTATTCATTTGAGGAAGATTTCTCTGAATTTCTCAACACTTACTTCCCTCATGAGAGTGATGCACCTCCTTTGGACTTTGAAGATTATCGTCTTGATCCTACTTTGGATTTGAAGAGCATTTTGTCAAAGGTGAAGAAACCGATCGACACCGAAATCCGTTGCACATACGATTTGACACCTCTTTGTCCTTCTTCTGAGGACGAGGTTGTGCTTCTTTGCGGATCTTCTTCACACTCGGCTGAGCCTGAGTGCTATTTTCCCTTAAAGGAAAAGGTGTTCGACCCCGGTATTGAAGTTTTTAAGCCATCTCAGTATCCACCTGATGAAATAAAAGGAAAAATCTTTGGAACTATTGAAGACATGCTTGCACCTCACCATACTTGCTCCCACCGTGCTCCATCACTGCTTAAGGGAACCTTGCCTACTCTTCTTTGGCTTGCCTTGTTCGCCTTAAGCCTGTGCTATTTGATGGACGAAAACTATGTCTTTGATCCTGGTGGATATGTTTCATGCTTCTTCCTATGATGATCAAGGTCGAGTCAGGCTCATGACTCGGTTAACAAAAATCAAGCGCTTCTTGGGAGGCAACCCATGCATCTATCTTTTCGCTTTCTTTATCATAAGTGTAGGGGAGACCCTTTGGATTGCTATTTCCTCTCCTCACTACTTACTCAGGGATTCGAGCTTCAATGATCCACTCTTGATGATTCTTGACGACCCGTGATTCCGTGTCCACTTCTTCCCGGTTCTATCCTAAACTCTTTTCGATTCACTATTTTATATTTTCTCAATATTAAAATAGGAATCTCTTTAGTTGTCTTTTCCCTTAGCGAGATTTAAACAACGTACACAATGTCCTAAGTATAGGGGAGTTTACTCCCACATGCTTAAACATTGAGGACAATGTTTATCTTAAGTGTAGGGGGACTTCTATCGAAGTTAAGTGGTCTTTTCCTTGTATTTGTCCTCATTTTAACCGGAAAATCAATTTTTCGACATTTTTCAAAAATTTTTGATCTATTTTGGCCTATTAGTTTTTACCATTGTATGGTTATTTTCTTTCCTTATTAGAATAAATGTTTTATAAGTGGTTTTAATTTTCAAACGTTGTGAATCTTTTGACTCAATCCGAGTTTACTCTAGCTAGTATCCTTAACGTGTTTAAGTCAAGTTTTGCTAGGCTTTTATATAGGGAGCTATAAAACGCGAAAGTCTTAACTCTCACGGGTTAAGAACAAGAACTTTTCGCAAGTTCCTATAATTGATCCTAGAGAGTCGTTTATCAAGGGAACTTTAAAATGCGATTTCTAAACTTGAAAAAGTCCAAGAATTTGCAAGATCCTATAGGCGACTCGAAAACCCAAAATTTTGATTTAATAGGCTAAGTATCCACGAGTCTCATTACTTGAGATTTTAAACTGTGGAGAACGAGAGATGATAGAGCCAATTATAAGTCCGGTATTCTTTCGTGAATTTATGTGAGTTAATTATGAGCCTATTCTCCCATCGCTTGCTAAATAATTTATCTGCTAATAAATAAGGTTGTACGATTTGAAAAGTTACTTAGCTTCTAGCCCTAGATCGTTTAAAAGTTGCTCGGTATGGATTAGAGTTCATAGCCAAGGCATAACTTATTGAAGCGGGACGCGAAGATTGGCGAGTCCGAAAAGGCCCTAACAAGGCATGAGGGCTATGTTTTGTTGCTAAAGATCCAAAGTGATGTGAAGAATCATTTATCGAAAATCAATATGAAGGATCGAGACACACGACGAAAAGCAAAAACTCCCCAAAAGTCATGGAGAAGTGTATCCGAAAAGACCCTAACAAGGTATGAGGATGAATAGATCCAAGTCATAAAAGGAGGCGGATCGTTGTATATCAAAGTCCAAAATAAAGATTGGAGAAAAATGAAGAAGTCGTGGTCCAAGTATGAATCTCTCAAAAAGTTCAAGTGAAAAAAAAAATTCCAATTATGAAGAGAAGACCATTATTTCATGAACGTCTCTCAAGATTTGAAGTATGAAGTCGCTGCCAAATATCGGTCCGAGAAAGGTCTCAAATCGCGAAGCGAGTTATGCCAAGATATGAACTTTATGAGGTCCCGAGAAGCAGTTTTAAAAGATTTGGTCCTTTAGCTAACTATTGATTAAATCGTTCACTTTATTTTCAGACTAAATAACTATCGAAATAAGTCAAACAATGCATCCTCGTGATCATTTAAGACAACACTAAAATATAAGAGATACCCCTAGGAATAAGGGAGTCTAAGTGAATAATTGGCCCACATGAGTTCGTGTTAGTTTACTAACTTATAATAACAATGATCTCGTTTTTAAGCTTGGTTTGGAGAAAGTGAAAAGTTGAGGATGATGATTATTCATGACATTTCCAAAACCCAAGGTATGCTTTTTAATTTCTTTGCTTTGAATTTTTGTAATTTTCTATCTCTTTAATAAAGGCCAACATGGATTAATTATGATGGAAAATGTAAACGTGCTTTGTAACTAATGCATTGCATGAGGACATTGCAATGGTCAAGTGTAGGGGATTTGATATGTGTGAAAACACACATCTTTTCTACCACTTAATTACAATAATAACCGGACCAAAACGTGTATTTTATGTCTTTTATGTCGGAATTATGCGTGGTTTGTGTTTTTGTTGTGATTTAGGACGAAAAGGTGAAAAGTGGAGAAAACACGGGAATTCACGGGCATTTACGGGCTTTTATTGAAGAAAAGGATGAAAGACGAAGTCAAGAAGTCGAGAGTGCAAAAAGAACGGAAGTCCAAGACCAATTCTGAAGATTTATCGAAGAAAAAGTCAAAAGACGGAAGTTCACTTAAAGTCGAGGAACTCGAGTCTTATTTATCGTAGAATTAAAAGACGAGTCCAAAGAAATCCCGAGCCAAAAGTCATCACATTCTAAGATTAACAAAAAGATTAAGAAGGAAGGACTTAATGGGCAATTAAGAAGAAAAGGAAGGAGGGGAGGAAGCTTCCTCTAACCACTCCCCTAATCACCTATAAATACCCCTCTTATTCATTCATTTACTCTTGTTGGATAGCTTGACAAACTATCTCTTCCACCTTTATTTTATGCACCTTTAATTACTTGCACATTTAAATACATGTTTTGCACCTTTAATTACCTTTAATTTCAAGTAAGTGTTTCTTTTAATTACTTGCACCTTTACTTTATCTTGTTAATCTTCTTCTACCTTTCTTTAATCTTTGATTTACACGTTTTTATCTTGTTAAGTTGTTTAAAGATTTGATTTTTATGCTTTTGATTGTTTTAAATCTCTTATTTTCATAGCTTACTTGGTTTATTTTCAAGTTTATATAGTTTTTACAAAAGTTATTTTTATATAAAAAGTTGTTTTTCTTAAAGTTTATCTTTTTTGTGTTTTAAAAGTTTTTACCTTTCAGTTTCGTAGCTTATTTTTACACATTTTACCTTTGGATTTCGTCTAGAGCTTATCTAGGATCATAGCTTATTTACTTAGCTTATTTTTGGTATTCTCCTTTGTATTCCGATTGAATCAATCGGAAAAGGGTTTCATTATTCCGACCATAGCTCCTTGCTTGGTCGGAAAAGGGTTTAATATATTCCGATTGGTAGAGACTAAGGTATTTCGATTGGTGGTGTGTCTCGGGTATTCCGATCGTGTGTAAGTGACAGGTATTCCGATCAGTGCTCTTGCAATATTCCGATCGAGGTGCATGTTTGGATATTCCGATCGTGTAAAGGTGACATATTCCGATTGGTGGTTTCCGATCTGCATTCCGACCACAGGTCTTTTCCAGATTCCGATCAGGGAAGTTTGACATTCCGATCTGAGGTTGTTGATTATTCCGATTGGGTAAGTGACATATTCCGATTGGTCTAGTTTGACATTCCGACAGGTTTGGTTTCTTATTCCGGTTGGTAAGATCGGAATATATTCCGATTGGGGGATTATTTTCCATATTTTGTCTTGTTTAATTTTTAGCTTATGTTTTTAATACTTGTCTAATTTTAATTTCCGTCACGCTTTATTTTTAGTCATTTAATTAGTTTACTTCCCGTCATGTTTTTAATTATCGCACCTTTCTTTTTTATTAGATTTAGATTTAATCTCACGCTCTTTTAATACTTGCCCTTTACTTTAACGACATTTACTTTTAAGTCTTGCACATTTAAATTTAAAAACCAACCAAAAATATTTGTTTCCACCAAAATAAAACTGAGTCACATAGAGAAACTAGATCAATTCGATTAGACCAGAACAACGAACATAATTTTTAATTAGGTAAAAACCTAGTTATCACTAGCTAAAGATTAGGTTTCGACATTTAGCTTAGTGTCGGAAAATAATGTAAGCAACGATGTAAGGCTTTCTCCGCCAAGAAGGGAGCTTGTGGATATAGTGGAAATCTCGGGTAAGTGTACTCGAGGAGTGGACTAGAAACGAGGATAGAGCCTCGTTGTCGAACCACTATAAATCTTGGTGTCTTGTCATTAGGTTGTCTCTTTCCATACTCTTTACTTATTTCATTATCATTATACTTACCTATTACCATTGCTAATGCATTTGAATTGAATCTAATCATTATGGAACTTAGCTTCAAGTAAAAGATAGTTTTGATACAAACCTAATTGAAAGTAATTTTAATTAGGTGACTAATCGAAGAGAAACTATTCAACCCCCCCCCCCCTTCTAGTTTCTAAAATAAGTTTGCCCGAAAATTCACTAGCTTAAATTACACTACAAACAAGAAGTAAAGTGGAACTCAAATCCTTGCAAGAATATTTTAACAGTACTTTAAATATTTATTGATAAAAATTTCATTACAAGAAAATGGAACAACTAAAAATGCAGCCCTACATCCCTTTATGTTAGAAGTATTTAAAGTGATGGTCATATAATATACCGTTGTGAAGCTCGTGGAAAATGCTATTCAATAGTGTCGAGAGTTCTATGTCATTATTATGCATGAAACGGGAATTAGTCCCGAACATACAAATGAGGAAGGCCTCCTATTCATGTAAGCCTTAGTATAAAAGGCATAACCATCCTCATTTGTGTGTGGGTCTCCCATGGTATCTTTTCTCTTCTTCTTGTTTTAGAGAGAGAAACTCTCCTTAGTTTCTCTCACTAGAATCATCTACCTTGTATCTTTCTAGTTATTCTTCATCTAATCTAATATTCCATTCTTAGTTTTAATCTTGATCTTATTCATCTACATTTCTTATTCTATAAGTCGTGTGATTAGTTGTTACAAGTGGTATCATTCGCCAAGGGATTCGTATTTAAGCATTTCGTGAGTTTTTTTATTGTTTTTAGCAAGAAACATCAAATTTTTTCGTGTTTGTTAGTGTTCTTCAAGTCGTATACCTTCCTTATTCGTGGATTAGTGATTTAAGTATCTTGGATTGGTGAAAACACAAATCTTTTGGTTCAAAAGTTAAGTATTCTCTTGTTTTTCAACTTTCCGAATTTCTAGCAAGTTGAACCATCGGAAAGTACAAAGGGAGTGTGGCCAGATCGCAATAACCACAAGGTTCTTCTTTGCGATCTAAGGATTCCGATACCTTATTCCGACGAGACATTCCGATCGTACATTGCGATCTGGGATTCCGACGGTTTTAAGGGATTTTTGAGTTGTTACTCTGTCCAATTTGTTTTAGCCATATTCCGATCTAGACATTCCGATACAAGCAACATTGCGACAGTTCAACATTCCGACAAAGTCATCATTCCGATCGAAGGACATTCCGATAGAGGGACATTCCGATAGAGGGACATTCCGATAGATGGACATTCCGACAATAACATTCCGATAGAATATTCCGATCAACATTCCGATGGATCATTCCGATCATTTTTAGGCCATTTAATTTTTCATAGACCATTTTTAGGCCATTTAAGCTTAAATTTCAAATTTTTGCAATGCGGAAAAATTTTCGACCAAAAATTCAAATTTTCGGACCAAAATTCAAATTTTTAGGCCAAATATCAAATTTTTTAGGTTTTATTTTTCATTAAAAATTTCATTTTTTCAAACTTTTTCCCTACTAGTTATTGGCTATTTCTAACTCGATTTCAAAACTTAGAGATTCAAAAAAATTTTTGGCTTACCGTTTTGTCGGACTGAGGAATTTTTTGTCGGGCTGGAAAATTTTGGCAAAGTTTGATTTTGTTGACACTACAACTCACGCTTTATACGAGTTGAGATCCTGTTTTTCACACGACTTCTACTATGACTTATCAACAAGATAGTGATGCTGCGGGTTTTGAGCATCGTGATAGACATGTAAGAAAGAAGAGGAATGTTGCGCATCTCCAGTCTCAGCTTCTTATAGCACAAAAAGGAAGAAGCAGGAATTCCACTTCTAGCTGAAGAGTTTGATCTCATGGCATCTGCAGCAGCATATGATGAGGCAGAAGAGGTTACTCCCGACTCCATCTTGATGGCTAATTCACAGCAATCATCCACATCGGTAGTTCAACCTGACAGAGCTCCTATGTATGATTCAGACGGTTCCTCTGAGGTACACCCACGTCTCAATGCTAATGAGCTATATAATATGTCTAATCAGGAGGAAGAGTATACTGAGTCACTTGAGCCTTCCACTGAGACACACGGGGTTCAAACGAATAATAGCAATATTATTTCTAATGCACCCAGTGTGAACCTTAGTGGGGATCTAGTATCCCAACCTACAACCCTTCCTGACGAGACGCATGCGTATTATAAAACATTATTTGATAAGCTTGCCAAGGATGTTGCTCATGCGAATGTGGTTAATAATAAGTTCAGAGAAACTAATGCCAAATTGACCACTGAGCTTGCGGGGATATAAGGAACGGGAGAAAAGTTTTGAGATTCATCATGCTAAAATCAAGGAACTTGAACCAGCTCTTGCTACATCGGTTTATCAAGAAAAATGCACCACTAAGAAATTAAATGCCTTACATTTGAGTAGTGCTAAAATGATAAGCGAATTGAATGATGAAATCACATCTCTTAATAAACAGCTTTCAACTGAAAAATCTACCATTTTGGAGTTAAAAGAAGAACAAAAAAAGCTGAAACATGATTTCAAAATTCGAGAAGATGGGCTTCTTGAGGATTTTTGCAAAGCTCAGGATAGGATTAGGGAATTAGACAACCTTTTGGTAAAACATGGCCAAACTATGCAAACAATAAATATGCTCGCACCAAAAGTGAATGAGATAAACTAGACTCGATACAAATTGGCCTTAGGTTGTCCCCTTCCTCCTAATCCAGGATACCTTAAGCAAGTTCAGGCCACAAATGAAACCTTATATAATGGTAGTGTGCTCTTGTCTGATGAGCATGATCCTCCTACTGTGCATGATTCTGAGGAAACTACCGAACTTGCTGTAGAGACTCGTTTAAAAATGCAAAAGCTTAACAAAGAAGTGACACCTGTTTATTATCCGATAGTTAATCCTCCAACTGTTTTTGTTCGGTCTAAAACGAGTTCTGAAATGCTTTTGCTACCTAGTGAGGAATTGTCTGATGACCCTCCGAAACCGAGTATCACACGTAGGTATCTAAACGAGCTCAAAGATAATTTTGTCATTCTCAAACCGGTTGTTAACGCCAAAATGGCTGGAGGAAACTTTACATCACCCGTTCATGTCGAGTTACAAAAAGTGCTTCATACAGAAATCAATCCGATTATTAATCAAGTTGATGCGAGGATAGGCAATCTTGAGAACGCTTTTCTAAAAGAACTAGCCAAATTTGTTGAAGACTTCAAATCTTTGGCGAAGGAGGCTGATGAATCTCTTGATAGAATTAATGTTTTGGAAAGCGACCTTGCATGTCTCTAGAAAGCAAGTGACAGTAGTTATTGTGTTGATAGTAACCCCGTTGCGGTAAACATCTCTGTGTCAGACAATGAAACCCTCTAAAATGAGCTTGATCGTACGAAAGAGAAAATGGAGTCTTATGTCATCAAAAAGGACAACGAATTCACCGATCTTTGGAATAAATATGTTAAAAAATGTGATGAATGTAAGGATGACAAACTCTCGTATGATAAAGCTTACAATGAACTACAACAAACAATCGAACAGCTACAAGCTCAGTTAGGAGGTGAATGTCACGACAGTGAGCCTTCAACAAATGTTAATCAAAAAGAGTTCACGATTCTTCAACACCGATATGATTTTCTTCAGAAACATTGTCATTCTCTTGAACTTGCTTTGCAAACCAAAGTTGGAAAAGTTCCTGATGACAGTAATTTACAAGTAAAACTCTCTGAATCATTTCGTGAATTGAATGAAAAGAGTAAGGATATTTCTGATCTGAAAGCTTAGTTGCAAGACAAAGATATCGCGATTGCTGAGTTGCAGAAACTTGTTGGAAAGATGGGTGAAAAAACTGTGGAACCTAAGGTTGTAAAATCAGTTGTTAAACAACCCAATGCGTACAAAGTACCAAAGCCATCTATCTTATGAAAACCGCCTTCTAATGTTTCTAGGTTACCTACTAATACCGATGTGCAATCAACTATTCCAAAACCAGCCATATCACCCTATGTTCCTCCATTTAGAAAACCCATTTTTGCTAAACCCAACCATGTGAATGCACCTTCCACTACTCCTAAGAGTACTCCTAAGAATGTGATTCTTACGCCGACAAACGAATCTAAAGGTTCAAATTACGTTGTTTAAACCAACAACCAAGGGGATGGTAAGCCAAAAGGGAACATTCAGAAAGTTAACCATGTGTATTCAAAACCCAGTAAACCAACAACCGCTAGAGTTCAACACACTCCTAATGGAAATCAACCAAAACCTAGGACTCCTACCCAACAACCTAGGAATTGGCAACCACCAATGAGTAGTCGTGTTTCGAACACGATGCCTGAACGGTCTGCAAACCCTAGGTACACAAGGACTTTCGAGAATTCCAAATTCCCTGTTTGCCCACGTGCAAAAAGGGCATTCACTATAGAAACCATGCTCATTGCATTCTGCAATACCTCTATGAGGTAAACTCTCGTGCCTTCTCACAAAGAAAGTATGCCGAATCCTATAAGACAACAAGGAGATTCACACCCGTCACAAAGAAAACCAATGTCAAGAAATCTTCAAAGCAGATCAATGGAGGAACTAGTTTCTCTCCTAAGAAGTCTTCCGCTGTGCAAGAGAACACTACTCCTAGATCTAGTCTTCAGTGGAAACCAACGGGTAGGATCTTCAAGGAAGTTGGTCTTAAGTGGATTCCCATCGAGAAGAGTTATGACACCTGCTCCAGCACTAATGCGAGTGTTCTGAATGTAGAAAATGCATTTGTTACTCCTAACACTAGTATTTGTGCAAATTCTTCTTCTGTCATTGCAGGTACTTCAGCGGATTCTGAATCCATTTCTTCAAAGGGTTCCAATTCTTTACAATCGATATCACCTTCTTCTGCTGTACAAAGGTCTATTTTGGATTATTTTCTAAAACATTGAAAATCAAAATACAAAAATATAAAACCTATAAAAACAAAATAAAAAACGAAAAAAATCTTTCAAAAATATTCTTCTCGACATGTCTTTCAGTTTCGATAATATGGACGTGCCTAGAAATGTCGCTCAACAACGACACGGGTGTGTACATAAAGCTCGAATGAAAGTTCAAATGTTTTCAAAACATGTCATTTCTTTGTTCTTCGTATGATTTGCAATTACCTCAGATTGTGACTCGTGCCTCAAAGAAAGGAAAGTTGATCACGGATGATAACTTATCCTTAACAACGAGAAAATAAAACTTTCTCAATCATGAGCGTCCGATAAAAACATTCCATGTTTTTAAGCTCATGTACACGACTTACAGTTAAATGTCAGACTATAACCCGGTCCCCAAAGAAAGGAAAGTCTTTTACTTATCCTCAACAACGAGAAATTAATTTTTCTCGGTCATGGGCTTATATCAAAACATTCAAAGTTTTAAGCTCATGAACACAAGGAAAATGTTCATTTATGAACATTATTCCTTAACAATGGGAAAGTAAGTTTTCTCGGGTTTTTGAGCACAATCTTTCAAAGTATTTCAAAAATGTGTGCTCATATACTCCCCTAAATTTAAATAGAACTTCTTTTCGACGGGGAGTACAAACTTTCATGCAACATTATTCTCTCCATGTTTCATCACTAATTTCACAAAAATTTCAATGTCATGCAATTTTTGAGGGGGAGAATAGTGATTAAAATGTGTTATCTTGGATAAGATCTTTGATATAAGTGCTTTCTCTTCCTAATATGTGCAAAAACCTTTCCGTTTATGATGCACATATGTAGGGGGAGCGTTTTGGTGATACAAAAAACCTTCAAGGTGTAAACACTGATTTCTTCAACACCTTGATTGCTTTTTCAACAGGTTTTTCTGGTTACGATATCTATATCCTTCAACACATTAATTCATGACGGTATTGGTGTCAAAAGGTGGTTAGGTATTCGTCCTATGATCCAACCAGAACCGGAGGGATCTTCCCAGGGACAATCCATTAGAAAATAGAAGTCCTTATGAAAGAAGGAGTAGTTGAGTGTACGGGAATAATGCCGACTAATGACTTAAGCTAGCACTGGAACAATCACAACAAGGTGTTAGTTATGACGTCTTGGTAAGCATTGAAGGGGTTGAAGAATGAAAAAGAAATGTAAGGATAAAGGGTGTAAAGAAAGAAGCCCTCCATACAACATAGGCAGAAACCAGGTCAATACATCGACTATCAGAATCATGTTGATGATTTCTGGTATTGAAGATAAAGCATCAAGGACCCAGTGATGCAATGCACAACCCTTCCCAGCCTACTCAAGCTTCTCTCAAAAGAAGTTTGTTTTATTGTCACGGAGTTCAACTCATTTCTATCAACTTTCTCACTCCGAGATAGTAGATATTGAATAGGTGGCAGTCTGCTCCAGCCTCCGATCACCAAATAAACGTGCACTTATAGAGTCTAGAGCCAACGAGATTCGTCAAAAATCTCATTAGGACACTTATTCCATATATCAATTGTTGTTCATCATTAGAACACAAGCGATGATTTACAGAGTCCTACGCTCTATCCTTGTGGTATTGCAAGAACATTCAGAGTGATACTCTTTAGTATTCACAGTGATGAATGGAAATCCTTCTAGTGTTAACATCAAACAGCACTGCGGTAGGTCATATGTAAGATTCACTTGAATTAAACACATGTTAACTGGAAAGCAACAGTGGTTTGATTCTTAATTGATTCAAACTCGTTCCAGGTCTCGACGCAATATCCTTATGATCTTGCTAGAACATTCAGAGTAATACTTTTCAGTATTTACAGTGATGAATGGAAATCCTTCCAGTGTCATCATCAAACAGCACTACGGTAGGTAACTTGTGCGATTCTATATGAATCAAACTTGTGTCAACCGGAAAGCAACGATGGTTTGATTCTAAACTAATTCAAACATGTTTCAGGAAATTGAATTGACGACATAATCAGTAGAATGGAACTGCATGATTCACTCCTTACTATGAATTATCTTTCGATAGATTCAAGTATTGAGAACGGCTACCACAGTCGGAAACCCTGTCAAGGAAGTTCTTTGAACTTACCTAATCACAGGTACAGTATTCTTACTGTATAACGGGAAACCGGAGGAATATAAACGGTGGCGTAACTTCAAGAGTTGTAATTCAAGATCACATGCTCATATAAATGAAGAAAGCTCAAGAACATCTAAAGACAATGACTTCCGCTAATCTGATAATCAAGGGAGATTGTTAATAAGCTGTCATGTCAACACAAAACATGAGTATGTGGGTAAAGACACAAGTACACAAGCTGGCAAAGTTACAAGATCAAGTCAAGGAAAAGATCAAAGATCCAAGATCACAAGTCATGAAAGGAACGATGAAAGAACTCTCAAGACAACGAGCTTCAAAGTCTGCAACAACAAAGAAGTGAAGTCACATAATACATGACCACCACTTAGGGGTGTTAGAAGTATTTAAAGTGATGGTCAAAGAAGTGAAGTCACATATTATATGACCACCCCTTTGGGGGAGATTGTTAGAAGTATTTTGAAGTGATGGTCATATAATATACCGTTGCGAAGCTCGTGGAAAATGCTATTCAATAGTGTCGAGAATTTTATGTCATTATTATGCATGAAACGGGAATTAGTCCCGAACACACAAATGAGGAAGGCCTCCTATTCATGTAAGCCTTAGTATAAAAGGCATAACCATCCTCATTTGTGTGTGGGTCTCCCATGGTATCTTTTCTCTTCTTCTGGTTTTAGAGAGAGAAACTCTCCTTAGTTTCTCTCACTAGAATCATCTACCTTGTATCTTTCTAGTTCTTCTTCATCTAATCTAATATTCTATTCTTAGTTTTAATCTTGATCTTATTCATCTATATTTCTTATTCTATAAGTCGTGTGATTAGTTATTACACTTTATATAGAGGGTACAACATTTTCTAGAAACAAAAAGAAACAAGAAACCCTAGTGTGTAGAATTTCCAATCTTTCCCTTCTTGTTTAAATTTGAAAGTCATGGTCTTTGGTCAAGAACATTGGCATTTGGTGCCTGCTGGTTCATGTGGAATTACTGAGTTGTGAGAATCAATCTAGGCCGTCCCTTTATGCTTTGAGAGCAAGTAATCACATGAGCCGTTTATCTTGTCTTCATATAGGAAAAAGGGGGAAAGTGATGAGTGAAGGGGAATCACGGGTAGTCACATGGGAGTTGTGGGGTAGCTTTTGGGAGTAGAAAAAAGGTTCGAGTGGGGTTAAATCGTAAGTCTGGACAACCTTGTGGTTAATAATCAAGTAATTAAGGATAGGGGAATTAGGGTTCTATAACTGGGGTGGGGAGGTTAGATCGAGTTTAAGGGAATAGTGAGTGTTACCTAGTTTATTAAATAAATAATGCTAATTTAAATTTCCATTATTAAACCGGGTATTGTAGTTGACTTAGGCTGAGTTTGGTTTGGAGAATGGTGGGCTTATACTGGGTATTGACCACTTTGACCTGGTTTGAGCATAGAATGCACAAGTTTGCCCCCTGCTCTTCTTAAAATTTATCAAAACAAGTTTTGATCGTTAATAAACAGCATTTCCCTTTATATATGTTTTGTCCACTTGTCAAAAATGGCACATGGATGTTTGTAATTTTTTCTCAAGGACTTATAATGTAATTATAGCCAAATTTCAAGGGTATATCTTGACAAGTCTTGATTCTTCAAGGATTAAACTTGAGTATGGTGTTTCTTTAAGGACAAAATATGACAAGTCTTCAAAATTGGAGGACTAAACTTGACAAATCTTCAAACTTCAAGGACATCTTTGCAAATTCAACAATCGGGTCCGGTTCTTTGTGCGGCTTCGTTTCCCGTGTTCGTTTTGCTTTATTCTTGTGATCTTTTGTTGATTTCACGATATCCGTACCTAAAATACACAATGAACAAACACAAGCATATTTTGGGGTATTTTATGATATTTTTAGTCATTTTAAGCCCGATTTGGACGATGAGACTATGTATAATTGTAGTCTCATCACTCCCCCATACTAAACCATTGCCGTGTCCCCATGCGATACTAGAATTAAGTATCATAGCACTTCATAAATTCATTTTATGATGACATTTATTGAAGACATAAATTTAAATAAACTACTACACGTGTTTTAGACATAATGTATTGTTTTCATCACAATAAAGTGACTTTTAGGGTCAAAGAATAAGAACACGTGAATGCTTCGTTAGAAATAATTTTGTCGTCCTCGATTTTTACCCAATTCCATGCTAAGCGTGTGACGAGATCATTGTTATTATAAGTTAGCAACACGATCATATCTTATGAGTGTTAATTACGAACCTAGACTCCCTTATTCCTACTTGGTATCTCTTATATTTTATGTTTGTCTTAATGATCACGAGGATACATCATTGACTTATGCGTGAATAGAGATTAAGTCTAAAAATACAGTTTTAATGGTGTAACCAAAATCATTAAATTAATAATTCACCCTAATAGACAACGATGTCAAAAAATTAAGTCAACAAGAAGGATCGATAAACATGATTTCAGAACGGTTTTGAACATGAGACTTATTACCAAGACTTTTATATGCCCCCTAACGGAAGGGCCTTATTATCATAGGTTTACCTCCATCTTTTATTCAACTTCGCCATGGAGCTTTTATTATGACTTCGGTCTTGCCTTGCCTTTTATTATCCTCCATCATCGGTGGTTTTATTATGGCCAAAGACGTATATCCTCACGCTAAAGCGAATTTTGGATCTTTAAAGCTTCAAAGATTAAGGCTTGATTCACTTTCAATTTGGGCATAGATTTTTCGGCCTTGTGAGCTTCAAATTTTTGCTTAATTTAGGTGAGCACTTGAAATCTTATTATTAGGTGAAGCTTTCGATTATTCGGGTGCCAATACTTCAAAACCGTGACGTTGGCGATACCTCAATGTTTTCCCAATTTAATTACATAGAAGCTACTAAAACAAATTAGAAACCAACAATAGTGACTAAACCGCTAAATCAATATTTATTAACAATTTATTTATAAAAGCGTAGGGAGAATAAGCTAATAATTACTACACATGAGATCGTGAAAGATTACGAGAATTATAAATAACTCTATCATTTCTCGTCCTCATTTAAGAGACTTAGCCTAAAAAGTTAAGGAATCAAAGCTAAGTGCTCAACACGCACGGTCGAGTAAAAAATTACTCTTATTCTCACCATCGGAAAACCTACATTCGTGTCTTAAACACTTACGAAAAATAAGAAAAAATTTAAAATTTGGCCATTTTTAGCCTTATTTTGCAACAAAACGATGAAATTTTGGATTGCGTGGTGACGTAAGAAAGGTGAAGTATCTACTCACCCCCCCCCCCCATACTAAAACTAAACATTATCCTCAATGTTTCGAGTCTAGGGGTGAAAACACCCCCATACTAGAGACGAAGTCGAATGCTTAATCTCGAGCATGGAAAGGGTAAAACGAATAACCTAAAAGCCGTTTATGAATTATTCAAATAAGATAAACGTTAGAACATAAAAGGATATCATCGGATATCGGAATCTCCAAAGGCAACGATCGAAGCTCGAGTGATCCGTAAAACGAACACGAGAGGCTTCAATGATGACGATGAACCTAGTAAATCACAATCACAAACAACCACGAAACAAAGGTTGGAAGAGCACAAGTCCCCTCGTTACATTAGCTAAGAAAGCGATAATATTTACAAGGATAAGCATGAGAATCCCCCACGAGGCACCTTGTTTTGGATAACCGAGTCAAAAGCTCGACTCGAATCCCCATAAATGTGATCATTTAGGGATAATCATGGTTTGGTAATTTTTGGTTGGGCTTACATGATAAACAATGCCCAAAAGCAACCGGTACTAAGGACTAAGTCCTTTGATGATGCAAAATACCGGGATCGAAGATGGCGTCCTCGTTGTCATGGGATAAACGAAACAACGCCACTTCAACATGTGCTAGAACCCCAAAGGGGTAGAAGAAAAGAGGTGAGAAATAGAAAGGTGGGGCAATGGGTAAGTCAAACTTATGAGCTACTCGAGGTAGACTCACACCAAGAAAATAGATATGACTTCCATTTATTGCATCGGTGGAAGACCGAGATTTCCCTTTACAAGCAATTCCGGGATCGTAAATCTCGTCCTCGGTGGAGAAATGTGAGGGAACATAAGGGGCTTCCCCCACACTAAAACCATACCAACCGTCGTCAAAAGGAGTAGACGAGGTGGTAGCACTCATAAAATGCGGTGATGACGGAGTTAAACATGTAGAAAAATCTATTAAAATATTTTTAAAATCCTATCCTTTTTCATCGTTCAAAAACTCCTTATGAAAACCCGATTTTATAATGTCGAAAATATTTGGCGTGTCAAATTCAAAATTAGTCGCGCTAAAAATCCTCACATTTAAGTCATTGGTGGGAGGGGGTCGCGGATTATATAAGTTCTCAAAACGTTTATCAATAAAGAACACCGCCCCCTCGGGGTCTACATACTCGTCATCCTCGTGAACGTCGATCTCTTCGATTTCCTCATCAAATATAGGCTTTTCAAACCAAGGTTTGTCATTCCCCTCCTTGAGTATTTTAGAAACTCTCTCGAAAAGATGACGATCAAGCACAAAACAATCATTCATTTGTGGGGATTGTTGATAAGTTAAATCCTCACGAATGTGGTAAACGTAATTCTCATTTGAGGAGTGTTGATTAGGTAACTCCTCGAGATTTTTAGTGGCCACATGAGTTGGTTCGTCATCGAAAATAAGACGTTCTAACTCATTTAGTTCATCCTCGATTTTTGAGATCGACCTCACTCGTAGGTGGAAGTGGAGGCAAAAGAGCTAGCTCTCGTTCAATGATTTCCTCAATCTCGGGATCAAACTCGTAATCGTTGTACTTCACACATCTCTTTTTAGGAGAATCAAAATTGCATGTGGATTTCGAAGTACGTGATCAATCTCGGAAAAATCGCCATCGTCATCATCAAAGAAAGAGTCGATGTGAGCACTCACAACCATGGTCTTACAAGTCGAATGACTATGCTTAGGTGACTTTTCTAAGATGATAGGATCGATGTCGATAAAACCTTTCGCCTTAACGGGTGTTGGGCTAGGAATAGGAGGCACTTCGATGGAGTTAGAAGTTGAAGCCTCAAAGACGTGGTCCATCGAAGGTGGTGAAGACGAGCTCATTTTGGTCATTGTCTTGATGGCACTAACGTCGCCCTTCGGAATTGGTCGTTCACGTGTTTCATCGAATACATCCCAAAGTGATTTTTCATTCATAAATTTATACATACCCTTTTGAATTAGGTACACGTATTCTTTATCACTAAAATCATCATCTTTAAAACCGTTCTTCTTAATTTTTTCAAAACATGCATTAAGCCTCATTCTTTCCGCTAAAGTGAACATTTTGAAATCATTAGGTTTAGAAACATTAGGTTTTGAAACCTTGGTTTTTTCATTATCATTAAACACTTAGGATTTACACGTGAAAAAGTCCATTTTATCCTCCCCATATCTCATAGTAAGTCTCCCCTCGTGAACTTCGATTACGGTTCGAGCCGTCGATAAAAATGGTCGGCCTAAAATAATGGGACATTTAGGGTCACACTCGTAATCGAATATAACGAAATCCGCGGGAAAAACGAACTTTCCAACTTTGACATAGACATCCTCAGCTATTCCAATGGTATAAGTGGTGTACAATTTGCAAGCTCGATTATCATGTTCGTGGGGGTAAGATTAGGCAATCTCATCAATTTCCAAAGATAATGAGGCATGAGATTGATGCTAGCACCTAAATCAGCAAGGGCTAAACATCCCTCAATCTCGGAAAAATCACAAGGTAATAGAAATTGGCCCGGATCCTCTTCCTTTCTCGGCATATGCCTTTCGGGTTTTTTAAGAAGGATCGAAGCACAAGTTTCTTCAAGGATTTCTTTGGTAAGGTCAGTAAAGCTCTCTTTTTGAACCGTGGATGGAATTTGAGGTACACGAGGGTGTGAACTCCTTTCCTTGGTCGCCACGTTCACCCCATTGACTTTAGAACTATAAGACGTCTTAGAAGTCGAGGGTTGAGAAGAAGTAACAACTCGAAATCCATCAAGGTTAGGGGTAATCACACGACTTTTTCCATGAGACGAGGCGGCTTTACATTGTTCCTTCGGATTTGCAACGGTGTCACTAGGTAACGAACTCGACGAAGCACCAGAGGCTTTGTTCATAATAGCCGAAAACATCTTTTTAATGTCAATTTATCCTTGCTCAATCTTCGTGTTTTGAAGTTTCAAAGTATTAGTAAAGTCGTTTTTCAAAGTACCAATTTCTCCCTCTAATCGTCTCATATTAGCCTCATTCGTTTTCATGTAATTTTGAAAATCGTTTGACGAACTATTTTGATTTGAATTAAAGTTCCCTTGGTTTTGATTACTTCTTTGAAAATTGTTTTGATTCCCACTTGAAAAATTGTTACCTTGATTGTTGTTGTTTGAAAAATTCGAGTTTTGATTATTGTCTCGATTTTGCCAATTTAAATTACGACCTTGATTTTGATTCGAAAAATTTCCTTGTTGATTATTTCCTTGAAAATTGTTTCGGTTTTGATTAAAATTGTTGCCTTGGTTATAATTTCCTTGTTGTGATGGACCGGCGTTATTTTGATTTTGGTTAGAAAAATTGTTGTTCAACACACTCACATCATCGAAGGATTGTCGGCCATCTCGTCTAAGGTTTCTTTAACAGCGATATTAGGAACGTCGGTTTCTAAATCTCGTCTACATCGTCGATTCCTTCGATTACGATTGCGTCGATTCGAAGCGTCACTAGAATTAGAATAATCCTTCGATCGAGTGCACATGCACTAAGCGTAGAATGGGTGGTAGCAAAGAAGATTCTTTTTGTGGCTTTTCGATTTTTTCGATTTTTTTGGTTTTTGATTGTTTTTTAAAAAAAAATTGGTTTTTGTTGTATTACGTAGACTCAAATCTACAAATCTCTCCTCGAATCGATTTCTCGATTAAAGGAGCCTCAAAGAATGAAAACGATCACGTGGAGTGAAAGCCTTCGATGACTTTAGAACGTTGGTGAAACACCAAAACGTTCAAGAGGGTTTAATCTTGAAAACAAGAAAATATAGTATACGTAAATAATACTTGGACGGCAAACCCTCGATTAGCTCTCTTTCTCAAAACACGCACAAGCAAGCGGGGTAAACGAGGCGGCGCTAAGCACTTAAGAGCCTTTTTCCCTTAGGTCGTGAAATACAACCGCCTTCTACCCATCTTATAGTTTGTGTTAATCGAAATTAAGCCTCACGAAAGTATTTAATCTATTTTGCCTTTAAATTTTGGCTTTGGATTCGAATACAATGATCGAGTGATGAAATCCCGAATCAAGGTTGTGTTTTCACGCTTTTGGAGTACTTGTATATTTATTTTTCTACGTAAGTATAATATAGTAATATATTCACAAGAAAAACGAAAATGATAATGGGATATCTACAATATAGTAAAATGGTTGTTTTGTATTTAGTTTAGGAAAATTAAACACGTTTTATTTGGATACTATAATATAATAAGGAAAAAGAACAAAAAAATGAGTATGTACGATATTTACGCTTTCAAAAATTGAAAAGCAAAAACGCACTACTCACACGAACACGATACTAATAATGGCAACTCAAAAACACTTCTCCAGTAGCGGCGCCAAAATGATTGTGGTAAAAATACGTGTTTAGGAAAACAACGTATAATGGGCAAGTATTAAACTCGACGATTTAGGAAAACCGACAAGTCGCATAAATGCGGGTTCGTTCTCGAAGGAGGTGTGTGGATTAAGTGCCAATTATATAAAATTAAGAGTTTAGATTAGTGTCGTTTTTGGGTAAAGAGAGAAAAATTAAAGACGAGCTACGATTACGATTAAACTACGACGAATTAACGTAAAACGCGAACGTAAATACGTAAAGCATGAAAAAATTAAAATTAAACCTAAAAATTAATTAAAAATTAAAACTAAGTCTAAAATAATATAAATAAGAATAAAAATTCAATAAATATATTTTAAAACCTTTTATTAATTAAATATTTATTTTTAAATGCTAATTAAAGCCCTAAAATTAAATATAAATAAGAAAAAGCCCAAAATATTATTTTATTAAAAAAATAACTCACTTATATTATTTAAAGACTAATAAGTAATTTTCCTAAATTTTAAAAACTATTTTTCTATTTTTTAATAACTAAAAACAATTTTTAAACTAAAATAATGATAAAAAAATATTAAAATAATGCTAAAATTAATTTGACTATTTTAAAAATCCAAAATTATATTAATAAACAGTAGAAAATTGAAAAAAGTTGAAAACAAAACTTTTCTACACTAAAAGACAAAACAGATTTGATTTAAACTCTAATTAAACTAAAATTAATTCTAAAAAATACTTTAAAAGGTAAACAGTAAAATCTTTTTAAACTAAAAATCTTAAAATCTTTTTCTGAATTTAAGAAAATTTTAAAAACTAAAAACTATAAAAGTTTTGCACTAAAAGACAAAAAACAGTTAATTAAAAACTATTTAAAAATGCAATTTAATCTAAAAAATAGCAAATGAACAGTAATTTGAAAATAAACTTAATGAAAAATCCTAAAATAAAATAAGAAAACAGGGAAAAAATAAAAAAGTTGAAAAAAATAAGATTTAGTCCTAATAAGACAAAACCATAAGCTATTGAAAGTGACATGTGGTGTTTGTTGTCTGCTAGCTTAGCAGTGGGAAAGTTAAGACTAACAGTGGGAACTTTCTTCCCACTGATCAGTCACAGAAAACGAATTTGAGCTTTTATGAGCTTGATTTATGGATATTTTGGATACAATAGGGTTGTAGGGAGTCAAAGCAAGCAACAATTACCAAACACAAACACAAATAGAGCACGGATCAACACCCTAATTAAGAAAATACGGGAAAAGCATTCATGGACATAAGTCTGGTGGTCTCTATGGGGCAACCAGTGAATTATAAAGCTGTTCTTGTCACACCCCACCATGGCGGAATATGGGGCGCGACGTATGGATATCATCACAACAATAGCGTGTCTATAGAGTTAACTAAATGAAATAGAAATGTCATAAAAAGGTGACACAATGTCATGACAATATCTTAAATAATGTAGGCGTCTAGGTAAGTAGGTAACAGGCCTACCTCTTACCAAAGACATTCAAATAACACACATCAAGCATATAGGTATCAAACAATTTACTAAATCAAAAGACAAAATAAAATCTAAGAGGAAAGGGATTCCTCCGAATGCAATCCTAGCAGACTCTATACTCTAGCCACTTCTAACATCATCTTGCACAACTACCTCACCTGAAAATGACACTAAAATCTGTCAACATAAAGTTGGTGAGAACATAGGTTTATGTTACCGAAAACATCTTAAGAACCCTTAACAACCGCTGTAAATAGTTGAAGAAAAACAATTTATAGTAATGGACCATAATGTGATAATCATGCTACATGCATCCACAACAAAACTCAAGTCAAGTACCAATCACATCTACAATTCACAAAGCACACTATAATAGTCAAGAAGTATCCCGTCACACACACAAGAACACACACCACACTATCCGGATCTTTCCCACACCACCTGTGGAAGATGAACTATATCCCCGTCGAGATATCTTGCCTCCGAAGAGGCGGTGCACAAGTACTCAGGACAGATCGTGCCCCACGAACCAAGAACTCAGGACGGATCGTGCCCCACGCTCCATACACATCACAATTGGTCCCATAGACGTCCATACATCTATGTACCAAAGCCAATCACAACACAAACAAGATTCATATAGCATAACACATATCAAAACACATATGAGAACACATAAGCACGCAAGTCACACAATAACACATCTATGTCCAAAAATTTATGAAAATACAGTACCAAAACATTTTAAGAACACCACAAGTGTCATCTCCATCCCATACTAGAAGAAAACATTTAAAAACTCAATGAAAATGGGACTATGAACTCACCTGATAGCACATCAAGCTAGCACTCCTGGAAACCTATAAAATCATACACAACACACTCAGATCAGGTCCTAACACCCATGTTAAGTAACAATCAAGGAGATGAATCTAATTTCCCAATCCCCACTATCTAGTTCTCCCACTACAAGCTATTCTATACGTAAAAATCCAGTTTTTTCCGGTACGGTTTACTAGTCACTGAACGATCACATGAAGTGAACTTAACACCACACTTGGTTCCTACCCTACTGGAGTTATGTTTTTATTCGATCTAACAACTCCAAAAACCAATTTTACTTCCTACTTACATATTTAACCCTTCCGTTTAGTCTCTACGCCAAAAGTCGTTTTCACCAAAACTGATTTTCTGTACATGCTAAATGTTTGTCACCAAAATCCCGACCTAAACACCGTAACTTTTATTGAAAACCTCCAGTACTTTCATATATATTATAAAGAGTTCCCAAATCAAAAATCTTTGGCTATCTCATCCGTTTGGTTAGGTTTTGACTCAAATTCCCGAAATCCAAATTTATTCCTGAACAGCGCACTGTTTTTGTAAAAATTGTTTGACGACCTTCCCGAACTCCATTTTTGACCAACCTTACATTTTTGAAAAGTAGACTCTCTGAACCTAATTTAAATAAAAAGAAAATCGACCAAAGGTGCTACCTACTGCCCGGAACAGTCTACACAAGACAGCCCTAAAAATTAGATTGTTTTACGCCTTTATGCACTAACCCTCTAAACATCATTAATTACCCCTAAATTATTAAACAAGAACCCTAAAATCATTAATAGATCTTAATTACTATTTTTTTCAGAAAATTAATGAAACCCTAATCATCTCAATGATGGTTAATTAACATTACAATCATGATTAATTAATAAAAACATGAATTAAAGTTAAAGTTAAATTGATCACATACCTTGAATCAAGAAAAAATTTATGAAACCCTAAAAACTTGTAGAAACCGTCGACAAAAAAAACTGAAGAAAATAATGTGTTATTGATTTATTTTTATACTAAAACAATAAGAATCCTAGCCCAATACAAATAACACTTTCCTTTTTTTTATTTTTTTCCTTTTTCTTATCTTTCCACCGTCCTATATATATTTTTTTACCAAAAATAACTTTTTTTTATATTTTTATTATTAAATTCGTTTTTTTAATTGTTTCCTTAATTATATTTTTTTTATTTGTCCCTTAATAAATTAATTACACCTAAACCTTTTTAACTATTCAAATTTTACGTGGTTACCGTAAAATACGTAAAATATACAGTTTTATGAAAATTCTTAAAATATGAAATTAACTTTAAACTAAGTCCTAAATGACTTAAAACCATCCCGTAAATTATTCCCGTGACTAAATACCTCATCCAAGACCTCTAAACGCTAAACCCTAAATCGTAAAAATACGATTTACTAAAATACTTATACGTACACATAAAATCCTAAAATAGCACCGCATTCTATCATAGTTACATCCAAGTGAACAAATGAGCATGAACTAACCCCATCATAACATTATATAATGCACCACGCAATACACGAACGATGACTAACATCCAATCCAAGGATCAAATATAAACAGAATGCTCGTAAACGCACACTAAGCACATAATCAAAGTCAAACAGTCAAAAGTGACAAATGCAAAATCTAGGGTTGTCACAGTTCTAACCCACCAAAAGCTTACACAAACTTGATTCCAGTCAAACTAGACCTATATTACCTTGAAAGCCAATAATAAACCAAGATTCAAACCAAATTACTCACAAAAAACATTAGAAACTTAACTGCAATAATTGTTGGGCAGAAAGATAGTAAGTTGTTGGTCTAGTGTGCACAATGGTGAGATTAGATGGCTCAAAACATGAAACCTAACTATGACTAACACAAAACAGAAGTACCATACCCTAGATTACCTAACCGGCTAATTGTGAACAGATTTTAACAAACCAAAACTCATAAAAAATTCCCAAGGACCTACTGTGTGACAGAATGCTTATATTTCCCAATTTTATACCAACTACTGAAATGCTTTACTTCAATCAGTTAAACAAACTCCAAGACACCATTTCCTAAACTCATTCAAGAGTGTACAACGCCTATCACCCTGCAAAAATGTCAACTAATGCAAGATGTGGGCAGATCTAAACATCCCTTAAGTTGCTGACAGAAAAATTATACAAGGCAGATTGCATTTAAAACTCATAAATCTACTTCTAAACAATCTAAACACGCATACTAACCATGAATAAGCATAAACGTCACACTCATTAACATTCTAACAGATTTCCACGAGAGCAAGTAACAATAAAAAGAGCAGTCACATGCAAATCACCTTAAGGCACAGTCTAAGCAAAAAGAATCAGTGAGTGGGTTCAAGCCGACTTACTTGGTTTTTGTCCGTACCAAAGAATAAGTTGATGCCTTCAGCTCGCTGAACTTATCAACTTACGAGCTTATGAGGATGAAGCTGTTACTGACTTTTGCAAGGATCAACAGAAATCTACCAATATCTACTCTGAAAACAACCATCACCTTGGAACCTGAAATAGATGAACAAACAGAAAGGAATAACAAGCTGATAAACAGCTTATTGAAGCTTATGTGTCAGATAAGCTTCAACGAACCACTTTAAAAGCTAATCAAAATGCTTTTGACCAAAAACTAAACTTGTGAAAATTTTGGAAACCTTTTTGCTATAATCTAAAATGACAAGAAAGTTAACCTTAGACCATAAACACCACATAAGCTTACGTGTCAATTTAAGCTTATGTGAGAACTTATGGTGTGAGGGATCTCAAAGTGAAATAACAAGAGTTTTGAATATTACTTTGATAAAACTGAAAAAATAAGTTTTCCCAAAAATTCACTAGCTTAAATTACACTACAAACAGGAAGTAAAGTGGACCTCAAATCCTTGCAAGAATGTTTTAACAGTACTTTAAATATTTATTGATAAAAATTTCATTACAAGAAAATGGAACAAATAAAAATACAGCCCTACATCCCTTTATATAGAGGGTATAACATTTTCTAGAAACAAAAAGAAACAAGAAACCCTAGTGTGTAGAATTTCCAATCCTGCCCTTCTTGTTTAAATTTGAAAGTCATGGTCTTTGATCAAGAACATTGGCATGTGATGCCTGCTGGTTCATGTGGAATTGCTGAGCTGTGAGAATAAATCTAGGCCGTCCCTTTATGCTTTGAGAGCAAGTAATCACATGAGCCATTTATCTTGTCTTCATATGGGAAAAAGGGGGAAAGTGATGGGTGGAAGGGAATCACGAGTAGTCACATGGGAGTTGTGGGGTAGCTTTTAGGAGTGGAAAAAGGTTCGAGTGGGGTTAAATCGTGAGTCTGGACAACCTTGTGGTTAATAATCAAGTAATTAAGGATAGGGGAATTAGGGTTCTATAACTGGGGTGGGGAGGTTAGATCGAGTTTAAGGGAATAGTGAGTGTTACCCGGTTTATTAAGTAAATAATACTAATTTAAATTTCCATTATTAAACCGGGTATTGTAGTTGATTTGGGCTGAGTTTGGTTTGGAGATTGGTGGGCTTATACTGGGTATTGACCACTTTGACCGGGTTTGAGTATAGAATGCACAAGTTTGGCCCCTGCTCTTCTTAAAATTTATCAAAACAAGTTTTGATCATTAATAAACAGCATTTCCCTTTATATATGTTTTGTCCACTTGTCAAAAATGGCACATGGATGTTTGTAATTTTTTCTCAAGGACTTATAATGTAATTATAGCCAAGTTTCAAGGGTATATCTTGACAAGTCTTGATTCTTCAAGGATTAAACTTGAGTATGGTGTTTCTTCAAGGACCAAATATGACAAGTCTTCAAAATTGGAGGATTAAACTTGACAAATCTTCAAACATCAAGGACATCTTTGCAAATTCAACAATCGGGTCCGGTTCTTTGTGCGGCTTCGTTTCCCGTGTTCGTTTTTCCTTGATTCTTGTGATCTTTTGTTGATTTCACGATATCCGTACCTAAAATACACAATGAACAAACACAAGCATATTTTGAGGTATTTTATGATATTTTTAGTCATTTTAAGCCCTATTTGGACGATGAGACTATGTATAATTTTAGTCTCATCAGTCCCCGAAACCCTTGTGAGAGTAATATTGGAATTTAATAGCTACTATAATTAACACTTCACTGCCCCTCTTGGGAGTCTTGTATAATTATTTTTTGTTCTTTTTTTTCTAGCCACTCATTTTTTATAAGCCGCTCTTATTTTTCTTTATTCCTCACAAATAAAATGAAAAGAATAAAAGGAAAAACACCCCCTAAGTATTAAGCATGACATAAGTCTAGTACACATAAAACGTTCTAACTTAGAATCTTAAGACGTACTTATACCAACCACGAATGATTAGTCAAAAATGCATTAGAGACTACAAACCGATTAAAACCGTTCTTGATTATTTATTAACAATATATGCATGCGTTGACAAGAAAGTAAAGGTTATGAAAGGGGATATAATAGCCACAAGTAATTAATATGAGGTTTTATCTAGCCCTTTACACTTACTTCAAACTCTATCATCTCTCATTCTCCATAATTTAAAATCTCAAATAATGAGACTAGTGGATGCTTTAGCCTAATAAAACAATAAAGGTCTACAGGGGTTAAGGATACTAGCTAGAGTAAGCTTGAATAAGCAACTCGGGTTGAGTCAAAATATTCATGGCATGCCTAATATGTCAAAGACTCCTAAATTTGTTAAACCATATCCTTTATTATATTTTTTTCCTTTTTATATATTTTTTATTAAAATTAAAAGAAGAAATTATATACGATGCAAATGTGTATTAATGCAAAAATTATGAATGCATATTTTTGTGGCCAAAGTAAATCAAAATTTTGAAAAATGTTTGAAAAATTAATTTTCTCAATTATCATGAAGGCAAGGCAATGAAGTTGGTAAGGTCACTTCGATAGAAGGCCCCCTAGACTTAAGGTAAACATTGTCCTCAATGTTTAAAAGTATTGGAGTAAACTCCCCTAGACTTATGACATTGATAACTTTTCTTAACTCGAGCTAAGGAAATGTCTACTATAGTGAATTCATTTTAGACATTATTAAGAGTCAATTTTGAATCACAAAAGTAACAAAGTGAACCCGATACAAGGGCCTCCTCCATAAGCTCCAATGCATGCAATGAGAAAGAGCAACCCTACAAACACCAAGAAGACAAAAGATAGGCACCCCCCTACACTTCATCTCAACTATATACCCTTTTATTCCTATCCTATCACACTCTAGTCTAAATGATATAATCCTTTTTTCAAGCTTGATTTAAGGAGTCTCTAGCTCGACTCTTCCCACAATAAATTAATTCATGGGGAAAATGGGGGGTCTCTTGGACCATTTCAATGGAAATGTCCTCCCCAAAGTAATGCTTGACACGATGACCATTCACTTTGAAATTTGGGCCATTTGGTTGAGATAACTCAATAGTCCCATATGGAAATACTTGAGCAATATTGAATGGGCCGGACCATCGTAACATAAGCTTGCCCACAAAAAGTTTCAGCCGTGAGTTAAATAGTAAAACTGACTCTCCAACATTGAAATCACGGTTCTTAATCTTAGCATCATGCAATTTCTTAGTCTTTTCCTTATAAAGCAATGAGTTTTCATAGGTATCTGTTCTAAGCTCATTCATCTCATTAAGTTGGTTTTTCCTATCTGAACCGGCTTGATTAAGATCAAAGTTAGCCTATTTAAGAGCCTATGAAGCCTTATGTTCTAACTTGAATGGGAGGTGGCATGCTTTTCCATAGACAAGTCTATAAGGTGTACAACCTATTGGTGTCTTAAAAGCGATTCTAAAAGCCCACAAAGCATCATCAAGCTTATCCGACCAAGAAGCTCGATGCTCTCCCACCGTACATTCTAAAATCCTCTTCAAACCACGGTTTATTACCTCAGTTTGCCCATTGGTTTGAGGGTGATACACGGTAGAAAGTCTATGGTTAACACCATACTTCTTAATGACTCTTATAAATTGATCATTACAAAAATGAGTCCCACGATCACTTACGATGGCACGAGGTACACTAAATCTAGCAAATAATTGCTTCAAGAACTTTACTACAACTTGAGCATCATTAGTAGGCAAGGCTTTAGCCTCAACCCACTTAGAAACATAATCCACCGCTACGAGTATGTACTTATTCCCCTTTGAGGATGGAAAAGGTCCCATAAAATATATGCCCCATACATCAAATATCTCACATTCTTGTATGAAATTTTGTGGTCTCATCTCTTTGATTAATTTTTCCTTGTCTTTGACAAACATCACAATATTTCACCATTTCTTGGGCATCTTTGTAAATGGAAGTCCAATAGTAACCCGAATCAAAGACTTTTTTAGCCGTGTAGTTAGGCCCAAAATGGCCCCCCGTGGGTCCCTTATGGCAAGCTTCTAAGATCTTAAATGCTTTGGTCCCATCTACACAACATCTTATGATTTGGTCGACACATTGCCTAAAGAGGTAAGGGTCATCCCAAAAGTAGTATTTAGCTTCCTTGAGAAAAATTTTCTTTTGTTGGGAAGTAAGACCCTCAATTAGCACATCCCTCACAAGATAGTTTGCAATATCCGCAAACCAAGGTTTCTTCGCAACTAAGTTTGGATTCTTAATTGATTCAAAATTGATTCCAGGTTTCTTCGCGAAATCCGTGTGATCTTGCCAGAACATTCAGAGTGACACTCTTTAGTGTTCACCATGACGAATGGAAATCCTTCCAGTGTCAACCTCAAACAGCACTGCGGTAGGTAACTCGCAAGATTCATTATGAATCGAGCTTGTGACAAACTAGAAAGCGACAATGATGTGATTATCATAGAATCAAACTTGTTCTAGGAATTCTAAATTGACGACTCTAATCAGACGGATAATTTATCCTTATGATTCACTCTTTACGTTCGCAGTCTGCTTTGAGACGGTCGAGTAAAGAGAACTGGCTACTACCGCCGGGAAATCCTGTCAAGGAGGTTCTTAATGAATCTACCCGATCATAGGTACGGTATCTGATACCGTCTAACGGTCTTCACCGACCGGAGGTAAAACGCTACCGAGTTAGGATGAAATGTTCAAATCCATTTTATCTGTGTCTATATATGTTGCTGCATATCAAGAAGGTGGCGTAGCTGTGTACTAACCAATGTCGATTCAGAAGTCACAAGAGCACAAGATGGCAATAATCAAGATACTTAAGAATGTAATAGGTCATCTTAGTCACAAGGAGCACAAGACGAAGATCTCAAGCACTCAAAGTTATATGACAACGGCTCAAGATAAGATCACTAAAGCATGAAGGAACAAAATCGTTACAAACAAGATCAAGACCCAGATTCAAGACCAAAGAAGGAAGATCACCTCCACAAGAATGTATTCACTCAATCATCTTATGCATTTAAATATGACCAATACATTGGGGGAGATTGTTAGCCCTATATTTTATATAGTCGAACAAGAATGTAATAGGTCATCTTAGTCGTAAATGGTCTTCTATTGTAATAGGTTAGTCGGGTTAACCGGGCTTGGTATTTAAGATAATATTGTATAAGTTAGGGGCTCTAAGCCCAAGCACAAGCCAAGCCCGGCCCATGTTACTAAGCCCACGGCCCAACAAGCCTAGGGTATATATACCTTCTTCCATGTGTGGAAGAGGGTGTGGGTTACATTCACTTTCTCTCTCTAGTTTATGTTTAACCTTCCATAATCTCTCTACTTTCTCTCTCTACCTTCATCTATTTCTCTCTCTTATATCATCTTAATATTGTGTTATGGATTGAAGCGGGATTAACATTTGGTATCAAGAGCCTATAGTGGATAGGTGATTGAAGATTCGTAGTTGTGTTCTTATTGATTATGTGAGGTATTTGATCCATAATCCTTGATCCAATTTTTTTTTGTGTTTTTTATGGTTTATTCTTGATACAAATCATCTACATAGTTGTGATAGAGATTTGGTATTGTTACTTTGGCTAAAAACACAAAAGTTTTGGGTATTTGGATCATTATTTGGCTTAAAATCATGAATTGGTGTGTTAGATCCTTGAAAACAGCATAAGTCGGCCAAACAGTAGGATATCTTCGGAATAATTGGATTATTCCGAAGTTGTTAAGAGGGTTTCTGTATTGCGAACGGATTTATTCCGAAGTGGTGTTATCTTCGGAATTATTGGTCATATTGCGAAGTTAATTTTGCGAAGTAAAAATTCCGAAGTGCATTATTATTCCGAAGTACTCTAGATTGCGAAGTGAATCTTTTGCGAACTCAAATTCCGAAGTTCTCAGATTCCGAAGTTAGCATCTTCAGTATTCCGAAGTTCTCAAGTTTGCATTATTCCGAAGTAAATTTGGTCAGTTATTGTGAAGTGCAACATATTCCGAAGTGGTTATTCCGAAGTGAGATTCCGAAGTGAGGATTTCGAAGTGAAACTTTTTCCGAAGATAAGATATTCCGAAGTGAAATTTTTCGAAGTGAAATTATTCTGAAGTCTAAATATTCCGAAGTTCTTTATTGCGAAGTCATTGGGATTCCGAAGATCAGGTATTCTGAAGTGCACATAATAATATTCCGAAGTCAGCCATTTTTTAGTTAGACATTTTTTAGACATAGCCACCCTCTAAACTAGTCCCGGGTCATAGTTTACAAAAAAAAAATTAAAAAGTTTTAGGTCAAGTAAAATCAAATTTTTTCCCTACTAGTTTTTGGCTATTTCTAACTCAATTTCAAAATTTGGCGATACAAAACTTTTCGGCTTACCGTTTGGTCGGACTGAGGAATTTATTGTCGGACTGAAGATTCTCGGAACTCTACAAAATTTTAACCACACCTCATCACAACACATCCACTAAGATCTGTAATCCATTCACACGCATTTACCATGTTTAACAACAACATCAGCAATGCAACTACCAATCAAATTCGTTTGGAAAAAGTCGGCAACGGTAATCCACCTGTACTCACTGCCGGTTGCTACGTTCAATGGAGATCTCGTTTTCTCAGATTTCTCGACGAAAAAGAGAACCGAACTGCTCTTCGTCACTGCCTTGAGAATCCACCTCCAGTTTTTGAATTCAGACCTATTACCACACAAGTAGAGGATGGTACTTCATCAACTACACGAGCTATGAAGAATTTCGATACATGTCCTGCTGAGAAAAAGAAACTCCTCCAAGCTGAAGTTGATGTTGTTAATTACATACTCACTGGGATTGATAACGATATCTATTCCACGGTTGATGCATGTCCTAATTCTATGGAAATGTGGAATGCAATTCGTCGATTGAAGCAAGTTGAGTCGATCAATGTTTAAGATCTCGAGACTAATCTACTTTGGGAGTTTGGAAAATTCACATCTGAAGATGGTGAATCCATTGACCCATATTACTCGAGATTCTACAAAATGATGAATGAGCTTGTTAGAAATCAGTGCACCATCTCCAATCATCATGCCAATGTTCAGTCTCTACTTTAACTCAAACCGGAATGGCAAAGGTTTGTGACTTTGGTTAAACAAAGGGAAGATATCAAGACCATCTCCTATCACAAACTTTATGATATCCTGAAACAACATCAGAATGAAGTGAATGAACTAAGGGCTGAAAAGGCAGAACGGTCTGCTAACTCTATTTCTTTTGTGGCTGCTACTTCAACAAAACCCGTACACCATCAACAACCACCTACTCATTCCTCAAAGTCATCAAGCTCATCCACCAAACCTCTAGCTACTGCCAAAAACAAAGCAAAAGCAATTGTCCCCACTCCACCTCCAAAGTATGACACCGAGTCAGATGGAGACAGTGATGATGAACAAACTTCAAGGGACAAGAAGATTGAAGAACTCATGTCTTTACTCACCACAACTTATAAGAAGATCTACAAACCTACCAACAACAACCTCAGCTCATCATCCAATGCTCGATATAAGGAAGTTGATCATGCACCTAGGTATGATCGTGATGCTAGGTATGATAATCAGAGGATGTCGAATCAAGTTGGGGCTAGAGATACTGTAGGCACTCCGGTTGTGCAGAAGACTGGGATTCAGTGCTTCAACTGCAAGGCATTTAGGCACATGGCTAGGTAATGCAAGAAGCCAAAAAGGGTTGAGGATTCTGTATATCACAAGGAAAAGATGTTGTTGTGTAAGAAAGAAGAAGCAGGGATTCCAGTCACAGCAGATGAGGTTGACTGGCGTGATGACACTAATGATGAAGCTGATGATCAAGAGTTGGAGGCACATTATGTGTACATGGCAACGATACAAGAACTGATTCCAGAGACTGCTGATACTTCTGGACATATCTTTGATACTAAGGCAGTTGATAAGGTACCATCGTATGATAACTATAATGTGTTTGCTAATGAACGACGACATCCTGAGCAACCCGAAAGCATCAATGACACATATGTAATGGACACGGAGGATAGCAATATCTCTACGGATTCACAGCATATGTGTAATGATGACGGTAATGCTGCTCAGGATACTGACTCGGATGAGGACCGTGATTTGCTTGCGTCTATTATTGATTCTTTAAAACATGAAATTGAGGAAAACAAAGAGGCAAATAAACGTTTGAAGCAAGCAAACACATCCTTCGCCGAGGAGATAGACAGGCTTAAAGAGTGTGATTATGTAAAAGAAGCTGATCGACGAGTTGCAATAGCTAATGGTTTGGTATATGAACGTAAGGTGCTCAATGAACAATATTGTTCTGAAGTAACACATGAAATTCATATGTCAAAACAAAAGATATCGGAACTTGAAGAACAACTGCTGCTACATAAACTCCAGATTACTGAATTAGAGTCGGTTAACAAAGATCAAACTGAGCTTTATAAAACTCGTGAAGAAAAGGATATTGAAAAAATTCTTGCTTTGGAAAAGAGAGTCGAAACGTTAAACAACATTGTTTACAAAAAGGGTCAGTCTATTCAAACCATGAATATGCTCAATAGAAATATGAAAACGAGTTTTGTCAAGCCTGAATATCTCAAGAAAGTTCAACGTACCAAGCGTGCTCTTTATGATATCGGTTGTTATATTGATAATCTTGCTCTTATGCTTTCCCCTGACTGCGACGAAATCATTCGTCATCAAGAAGAAAGTCGATCGAACTTAAGTGATTTAATAAACCTTTCTGATTTTGATCATTATATTAAGTTTGTTCCTAAAAAAGAACTTTCCAAAGAACAAAAGATGTATAATAGTGTTCCACCACCAAGTGATGAACCCCAAAAGAACGTTTCTTTAAAAAGGAGTTCCAAAAAGCAATCAATTTTCTTAGAAAAACAAATTTCGGATGAAAAACGTAAATGGGATGAGAAAAGTAAAAGTGTTCAGCAATTTGAGTTTATAAAACAAGGGGTTTTAAATTTGTACAAAGGTGTCGTCGATTATGAAAAAGTTTCTAGAGATACCGTTTGGAATATTAAACCTAACCCACAAGTAGAACTCGTCATTCAACAATGTATTGTTCCAACCATCGATGATCTTTCAAATAATGTGGAAATGTTTTATAACGCTCTCACTGAGAAAATGACAACTGATTTACGATATGTTAAATCTTAATAACTGATTTTTGGTTAGTTAATAAAAAGGTTTGCTTGCAAGATCTTTCTTTGCGTTGCTCGTACCCAATTGATATATGTCGTTGTTTCGTTCTCGGTATCTTCTCGAATCGATCACGGTTAAAAGTGGAATCGTTGTAATTGGTGACTAAAAAGGGGGAGCTTTGATCTAAATCTACTAAAATGATAAGTGCTAGAAGTAATAAAATTAAACTAAAAGCAATTACTGAAAATTAAACTAGAATTTAAATCAAGCAGTAAGTACCTAAACTTGGAGAAAACAACTTATTCGGAATGAATGCTTGATCCGGAACATCAGGGAAATTTAGCTTATTCGGAATATTTCTTCTCATGCGGAATAAAACTGGAAAACTGCTCTATTCGGAATAATGGCTTATCCGGAATGTTTGCTCTAATCGGAATAATAGTCTATCCGGAATGTTTGCTCTACTCGGAATAATAGTCTATCCGGAATGTTTGCTCTACTCGGAATAATAGTCTATCCGGAATGTTTTAGAAGAAAACTTTATTCGGAATAATTGCTCATCCGGAATATTGATTATTCCGGATGGACATGTTGATTCAGAATGTTTGAAAGAAATCACTGATCCGGAATAATGTTCTTATGCGGAATAATGAGCTTATTTGAAATATTAGCTCTACTCGTAATAATTGGATATTCCGAATAAACAATAAAATCACAACCTTGATCTGGAATAATGGATATTCCAAACCAACAATAAAATCACAAACCCCTTTATCCGGAATCTGGGCAAGTTAAGGTGCGAAGAACAGGGGATGACTGAAACACGAATTTAACAAAAAATTTTACCAAGTTTTTAATCAAGACTTAAACCAATTTAACCACTAACCATTTACTCATAGTAAACATCAATCCAAAACAACAAAAACACAAAACCCACTTACTTTTGATGATCAAACCAATAAAATGAAACTTGAGAACTTTGAATCACAAAGAGATGAAGAACAAGATGATAGAAAGCTTAAATGTAAACTTGTATTGATGATTAAGATTCAACAAACAAAAATGGAAAGATTAAACTTACAAGATTGGAAAATCAAAGAAAATGGAAAACCACCAATCTCCTTAATGGAGATGGTGCCTACGAATTAGGAAAAATGTAACAGAATGAAAAGCTAGTCCAAAATTGTGAATGGGAGGAGTATTTATAGGCTTCTCCCTTGGTTGGTGAGTGGGCTTTCTCCCTTTCTTTTTGTCTTCTCGTCTTTTTAGAAAAGTTGACGTTTTCGATTTCGATTCGGGATTTGTCGACGAATAAATTCAACTCGTCTTTTAATTTCTTCATTTAATAGACTTGAGTTTCTTCGACATATGTAAATCTTCCATCTTTGGTCCTTTTCTTCGATAAATCTTCAAATAGGCCCATTGACTTCAAATCTTTTGCATCTCTTGGACTATAGACTTCGTCTTTTCGTCTTTTTCCTCAATAAAACCGTGCAATCCCATGTTTTCTTTAATATTTATCCGGTTGGCTCTGAAAACACAACAAACACACAAACCACGCATAATTCTAAACAAATGACATTAAATACGCGTTTTGGTCTTGTTTTAGCAAGAAATAAGTGGTAAAAGGATGGGTGTTTTCACACCTATCAAATCCCCTACACTTAACTATTGCCATCCCTCATGCAATGCTTAGTGATAAAGCAAATTTACACTTTTCTCATAATCAATCAACCTTGGCCTTATTAAAATACTACTAAACAAAAATTTAAATACTAAGAGAAATTAAAACTTTAAAGGAAACAAAAGGATAGAAACCATTTTCACTTGAAAATAGCTATATGGAAATAACTTGCAAAGAGATCAAGGACTTACATTAGGGCTTTGGTGCTGCGAAGATTTATCACCCTCAAGTTTCACGTTCCCCAAACTAAGCTTAAAAACGAGATCATTGTTATTATAAGTTAGCAATTCAAACACTTACACACATGGCTTGATTATACGCTTAAACTCCCTTATTCCTAGGTGTATCTCTTATATTTTATTTTTGTCTTAGAATGATCATGAAGATGCATTTTGGACTTATTGCGATAGTTTATTTAGGCTGAAAGCAAAGTAGGACGATTTGATCAATAGTTAGCTAAAGGACAAAATCTCTTAAAACTGCTTCTCGGGATATCAAAAAGTTCATATCTTGGCATAACTCGCTTCGTAATTTGAGACCTTTCTCGGGCCGATATTTGGCATGTACTTCATACTTCATATCTTGAGAGACGTGCTTGAGATAATGGTCTTCTCATTGTTAATAGAGTTTCTTCACTTGGAGACTTTTGAGGGGTACTCCAACTTTGTTGACCACGACTTCATGATTATTTCTTCAATCGCTAATTGGGATTTTGAGATACAACGATCCGCCTCCTTTTCGGACTTGGATCTATTTAGCCTCATACCTTGTTAGGGTCTTTTCGGATAGACTTCTCCATGATCTTTATGGGAGTTGATTGCTTTTCGTCGTGAGTCTTGATCCTTCATATTGATTTTGGGAATAATGCTTCTCACATCACCTTGGATCTTTAGCAATAAAATGGAATCCTCATGCCTTGTTAGGGCCTTTTTGGACTCGCCAATCTTCGCGCCCCGCTTCATAAGTTATGCCTTGGCTATGAACTCTTATCATTACCGAGCAACTTTTAAACGATCTTGGGCTAGAAGCTAAGGAACCTTTAAAATCGTACGACCTTACTTATTGCAGATAAATTATTAGCAAGTGATGGGAGAATAGGCAGATAATCACACCAAGTGTGCTTGTGCAAGAATACCGACTTATAATTGACTCTATCATTTCTCGTTCTCCACAATTTAAAATCTCAAGTAATGAGACTCGTGGATGCTTAGCCTAATAAACCAATTAAGGTCTACATGGTTAAGGATACTAGCTAGAATAAACTTGGATAAGTCTATTCGGGTTGAGTCAAAATAATCGCAACGGGCCTAATATGTCAAAGATTTCAAAACTAGCTACACCACTTTATTAAGATTTTTGACTTTATTGTGGGATATATACATATGAAAGCAACAATAAAAAATTAGAAATTATGACTAAATGGCCAAAGTTAATTAAAAATTTGAAAAATGCTGAAAAAGATGATTTTCCGGATAAATGAAGGCATTTTAATGGAAAAGTCCACTTAAAACTTCGATAGAAGTCTCCCCTACACTTAAGATAAACATTGTCCTCAATGTTTAAGCATGTGGGAAAAGTCTCCCCTACACTTATGACATTGTGCACGTTGGTTAAATCAAGCTAAGGAAGAGACGACTAAAGTGATCAATTTCAAAAGTGAGTATGAAGAAAATTGAATCACGATAGTTGAGAGATAGAACCGGATGTGCGGATAACATGGGAGCACGGTTCTTCAAAGATGCCAAGAGTACACTTATCCCTGTAATCACATCACCATACAAACACAAGCAACCTATATAGCTCCCCCTACACTTAGGATGAAAACGAGAAAGGGGGATAGATACTCGGGTTGCCTCCCGAGGAGCGCTTATTTTTGTTCACCGAGTCACGAGCCTGACTCGGTCCCGAACTAATTTAAGGGAAACGTGGTGAGGGATGGAATCATCTCATGAGAGATGTCCTCACCAAAGTACAATTTCAAACGCTGGCCATTCACCTTAAAGTTGGGCCCATTTGGCTGAGAAAGCTCAATGGTGCCATAAGGAAAAACATTGGCGATGGTGAATGGACCAGACCAGCGGCTCTTCAACTTGCCCGAGAAGATCTTCAACCGAGAGTTAAAAAGTAAGACTTGATCACCAACGTGGAACTCTCGGTTCTTGATTTTAGCATCGTGGATAATCTTGGTCTTCTCCTTGTAGATCAATGAGTTCTCGTAAGCTTCATTCCTCAATTCATGTAGCTCGTTGAGTTGAATCTTGCGAAGATCACCGGCTTTGTTGATGTCAAAGTTAGCCCACTTCAAGGCCCAGTATGCCTTATGTTCCAGCTCGATGGGGAGGTGGCATGCTTTCCCGTACACCAGACGATAAGGTGTACAACCAATCGGTGTCTTATAGGCGGTACGGAAAGCCCACAGAGCATCATCAAGTTTTTCGGCCCACGAGGCACGATGCTCGCCCACAGTACGTTCCAAAATTCGCTTCAATCCACGGTTGGATATCTCGGCTTGACCGTTGGTTTGAGGATGATAAGCGGTGGAAAGACGGTGATTGACACCATACTTAGCCATGACTCTTGCAAATTGATCATTGCAAAAATGAGTCCCGCGGTCACTGATTATAGCACGAGGAACACCGAATCGAGCAAACAGTTGTTTTAAGAAATTACAAACCACCCTCGCGTCGTTAATGGGAAAGGCTTTGGCTTCAACCCATTTGGAAACGTAGTCAACAGCGACAAGGATGTATTTGTTGCCTTTAGAAGAAGGGAATGGACCCATAAAGTCGATGCCCCATACATCAAAGATTTCACATTCTTGTATGAAATTTTGAGGCATCTCATGTGTGATCTTTCCTTGTTTTTGGCAAGCATCACAATGTTTAACCATCTCGTGAGCATCACGATAAATGGTGGGCCAATAGAATCCCGAGTCAAACACTTTTTTGGCGGTTTAGTTGGGACCAAAGTGACCACCGGTGGGTCCTTTATGGCAAGCCTTGAGAATGTCCAAAGCGGCCGGTCCGTCAACACATCGGCGAATAATCAAGTCAGCGCATTGTTTGAATAGAAAAGGGTCATCCCAAAAGTAAGTCTTAACATCATTCAAGAACTTCTTCTTTTGTTGGGATGTTAACCCTTTGATGAGAACACCACCCGCTAAGTAGTTTGCAATGTCGGCAAACCATGGGGTGTCATCCAGATTGAGATTAATAGACATTAAGGTCTCAAGGGGAAAAGAGTCATTGATCTCTTTGTTCGGATGATCCCCTTGATATGGATCCTCAAGTCTACTAAGATGATCCGCGGCTAGGTTTTCGGCACCCTTCTTGTCACGAATTTCAATGTTGAATTCTTGAAGGAGTAAAACCCAGCGAAGAAGTCTTGGCTTAGAGTCGTGCTTAGTCATCAAGTACTTCAACGCGGAATGGTCCGTGTATGCGATTGTGCTAGATAAAACAAGATAGGGGCGGAATTTTTCAAAAGCATAGACAACAGCTAAAAGCTCTTTTTCGGTTGTCGTATAATGCAATTGAGCCCCCGTCATTGTTTTGCTAGCATATTGGATTGGTTGGAAGTGTTTGTTGATCCTTTGTCCCAAAACCGCACCAATAGCAAAGTCGCTAGCATCGCACATCAACTCAAAGGGTAGCTCCCAATTAGGGGTAACCAAGACCGGTGCCTTAGTTAGCTTATCCTTAAGAAGGTTGAAGGCTTCGATACACTCTTTAGAAAGGATAAAAGGC
Organism: Glebionis coronaria; assembly: GCA_025667525.1. Classification (NCBI taxonomy): domain Eukaryota; kingdom Viridiplantae; phylum Streptophyta; class Magnoliopsida; order Asterales; family Asteraceae; genus Glebionis; species Glebionis coronaria. Next base: position 357,002,728 of record CM046876.1, read on the forward strand.
GTATCTTTTTCCAAGAGGTGGGTCATCAGGCGAGCGATTTTAGAGAAATCCTGAATGAATCGACGATAGAAGCCCGCATGGCCTAGAAAACTTCTCAGACCCTTCACGGTTGAAGGTGGAGGTAATTTGGATATGACATCTACTTTAGCACGGTCGACTTCAAGACCGGCTTTAGAGATTTTGTGTCCTAGCACAATGCCTTATTTTACCATAAAATGGCCTTTTTCCCAATTCAGAACAAGGTGAGTGTCTTCGCACCGCTTAAGCATACGTTCCAAATTGGAAAGGCAAGAAGAGAAGGAATACCCAAAGACTGAGAAATCATCCATGAATACTTCCATGGTTTGCTCAACCATGTCATGGAAGATAGCCAACATGCACCTTTGGAAAGTCCCGGGGGCATTGCATAAGCCAAAAGGCATCCTTTTGTAAGCAAATGTGCCATAGGGACAAGTGAATGTTGTCTTCTCTTGATCTTGGGGATCGATGGGTATTTGGAAATAACCCGAGAAACCATCAAGAAAGCAGTAATATTCATTGCCCGCTAAACGTTCAAGCATTTGGTCCATAAAAGGAAGAGGGAAATGATCCTTTCGTGTGGCATCATTGAGTTTCCGGTAGTCTATACAAACTCTCCACCCAGTAACGAGACGTGTAGGGATCAACTCGTTGTTTGCATTGGGCACAACGGTGATTCCGCCTTTCTTAGGCACACAATGGACTGGACTAAACCATGGTGAATCCGAAATAGGGTAAATCATACCCGCATCAAGAAGTTTGATAACCTCTTTTTTGATGACTTCATGGATTTTAGGATTCACCCTTCTTCGGCTTTGAATTGTGGGCTTAAAGTCGTCCTTCATGAGAATTTTATGTGTGCAAAAGTGAGGATCAATTCCGCGAATATCGGAGATTTTCCAAGCGATAGCTCTTTTATGTTTCTTCAACACGGCGATAAGTCGGGATTTTTCTTCTTCTTTCAGGTCCTTTGCGATGATGACCGGTAACTTCTTGTTGTCTTCAAGGAAAACGTACTCTAGATGAGGAGGTAGGTCCTTAAGCTCAAGAGTAGGAGGATCCTCAATAGATGGTGTAACTAACGATGGATCATCATTAGTCACCTCTTTAGGAGAAGGAGGAGAAAACGGGTCTTCATTGAGAAGTCTCTCAATAGTACGAATGTCTTCATCCCAATCGGTGGAAGAATCATCATACTTAAGATCGAGCGGACCCAAGCTAGCTTCGAAATCATCTAAGTCACTTTCTCCAAAAGGAGTCAATGCTGGAGCAATTGAGGCAACGGTCTCAACATTGGGTAGAGAAGATAGAGTACTTTTGCAAGCATCATGAAAGTGTTCTTCACAAGCCTCATCGAGAACATCAATAGCATTAACACTCTCATATGAATAAGGTTGCTTAGAAATCTTACCCATATTGAAGACAATTTGATCGTCACCAACTCTCATGATTATTTCGCCTGCGGCTACATCAATGAGAGTGCGACCGGTCCTCAAGAAGGGACGTCCAATGATTAATGGAACACGAGGATCCATCTCGTAGTCAACGACAACAAAATCCGCCGGGAAGGTAAATTTGTCAACGCCAACAAAGACGTCTTCGGCTATCCCCACTGGATAAACAACCGTACGGTTAGCTAATTCCAAAGTCATTTTGGTGGGGACTAGCTCGGGGAGAGATAATTGCTTCCAAACACTTAAAGGCATTAAGTTTATACTAGCACCTAGATCGGCTATGGCCATGCAATTCTCTACTCCCGGGAAGTTGCAAGGAATCAAGAAGCGACCCGGATCACCAAGTTTGGTGGGCAATTTCCTAAAGAGAACGGCGGAGCAATTCTCATTGAGTTGGGTCTGAGCAATGTCAAGAAGCTTCTCCTTGTCACTAAGAAGATATTTAAACATTTTACTGTAATTAGGCATGTGAGCAAAAGCCTCGGCAAAAGAGATGTTAAAATTCAATTGTTTAAACATTTTAAGAAAGTTTGAAACTTGAATATCATCCTTGCTCTTTTGCTTCTCTTTCCTCAACCTTGAAGGATAAGGTATATCGGATGAAGAGGAAGGCTTTAGGGGAGTAGGATCACTCACAACCACGGGTGGTGGGGGAATGGGGATAGAAGGCGAAGGAGGTGAGGAAAGTTGCTCTTTTTCCTTGTTCACAATCACGGGTGGAGGTGTAGGAAGCTCGGGTTCCGTATAACCTTTTCCACTACGAGTGGTGATTGCTTTCATCTCCCCTCTTGGATTCGCAACGGTGTTACTCGGAAGAGTACCCGAAGAAGAGGGTTGATTACCTTGGAAGAGCGAACCGATCATATCACGAATGTTAACCGCTTGAGTGCTGAAAGAGTCTCTCATGTCTGCACGAATCTCATTGCTTTGTTTTGCCATGTCATTCCTTAGCTCGGCTCGAATATCTCTCCCTTGTTTCGCCATGTCATTCTTCAAGTTGACAAATTGACTCTAAAGATTCGTCACCATCTCTCGATTAGTCTTCATGAACGTCTCGACGTCTTGATCCAATACCATTGGTTGATTGAGAGGTGGAGCTTGGTAAGCTTGAGAATTTCCTTGAGGTGGGTATGGGTTTCTTTAGGATTGATATTGATTGTTAGCACGAGGTTGGGATTGGTTGTTTCGGTTATAGCTTTGTTGTTGGTTTTGGTTTGGAGGAGGGAAACCGGGTGGAGCAAGATAGTTGTTTGAACGATAACTTAGCAACTACGGTCTCCTTGAGGACGAGCTTGATAGCCTCCCGTGGGATAAGTACCGTATGCCACGTTAACGTTTTCAGAAAAATTGCCTTGAGTGGAAGGACAATCATTGTAGGAATGAGGACCACCACATGTGTCACAAGAAATAGAAACGGCTTTAGCTTGTTGAAAGTGGTTTGTGGCCATAGTCATGAAATTCTTGTTCATCTCTGCGATTTGTTGGGTAAGTTCGGTTATCTCGTGATTGGAGGTAGTAGAAGAAACATTTACTCTCGAGTTAGATCTTGAGGATGCGGATAAATCCCAATTCTTGTGGTGAGTAGTCATGTTTTCAATCAACTCTCTACACTCCTCCGGTCTCCTTTTCATAAAAGTACCACCGGCGGCGGCGTTGATCGTGTCACGATCACAAAAAGTGAGACCATTGTAGAAAGTATCAATGAGAGTAACGGGGAGCATGTTGTGATTTGGACAGCGGTCGATCAAATCATTATATCGTTCCCAAGCATCAAAGAGCGATTCATCATTGTCTTGCATGAATCCACTAATTTGGTTACGAAGGCTCGTGACCATGGATGGTGGGAAGTAGCGCGACAAAAAGCGTTGAGTCATGTCGTCCCAAGTATGAATAGAGTTCTTTGGGAGACGGTCAAACCATTTTTCGGCATGGTGAGAAAGCGAGTGGGGAAAGAGTTGGAGGCGAAGGTCATCCATAGAAACACCAGGGGACTTCATGCTTTGGGTGATGGTAATGAATTTGTCGAGGTGTTTGTTGGCATCATCATCCGGAATTCCGCGAAATGGGTTAGTTTGCACTTGTTGGATCATGTGATGCTTCAACGAAAACTCCTGAGCCGTGACATGCATCGGCGCAATCGGGCCTCCACGTCCGTTCATGGTGGGTTCACATAGCTCCTCCATGGTTCGTAGGTCGGGTAAGGGTGGATTATTCATGTTTGGGTGGGGTGGATTATTGATGTTGGGGAGGGGTGGATTATTATTGTTGTTGTTGTGTACACCGGCCATGTCTAAATCTTCGAGATTCTCGGGCTCTGAATAAGACGTTGATCGAGTACGCATACACTAAAAAGAAAATGCAAGAGAAAATATTTTTGGTTTTTATAGGTTTTTTAATGTTTTTGCATTTTTAAAAATTTTATATTTTTATGGGTTTTTTGAAAATTTTTGTGCTTGAAAATAACGTTCCCGAAAGAACGGATCCCAAAATCCAATTTTTCTCACAAGAAACTGTTGATCCTTACGTAAAGAGCCGGCAGCGGCGCCATTTTAATAACTGATTTTTGGTTAGTTAATAAAAAGGTTTGCTTGCAAGATCTTTCTTTGCGTTGCTCGTACCCAATTGATATATGTCGTTGTTTCGTTCTCGGTATCTTCTCGAATCGATCACGGTTAAAAGTGGAATCGTTGTAATTGGTGACTAAAAAGGGGGAGCTTTGGTCTAAATCTACTAAAATGATAAGTGCTAGAAGTAATAAAATTAAACTAAAAGCAATTACTGAAAATTAAACTAGAATTTAAATCAAACAGTAAGTACCTAAACTTGGAGAAAACAACTTATTCGGAATGAATGCTTGATCCGGAACATCAGGGAAATTTAGCTTATTCGGAATATTTCTTCGCATGCGGAATAAAACTGGAAAACTGCTCTATTCGGAATAATGGCTTATCCGGAATGTTTGCTCTACTCGGAATAATAGTCTATCCGGAATGTTTGCTCTACTCGGAATAATAGTCTATCCGGAATGTTTGCTCTACTCCGAGTAGTAGTCTATCCAGAGTGTTTTAGAAGAAAACTTTATTCGGAATAATTGCTCATCCGGAATATTGATTATTCCGGATGGACATGTTGATTCGGAATGTTTGAAAGAAATCACTGATCCGGAATAATGTTCTTATGCGGAATAATGAGCTTATTCGGAATATTAGCTCTACTCGGAATAATTGGATATTCCGAATAAACAATAAAATCACAACCTTGATCTGGAATAATGGATATTCCGAACCAACAGTAAAATCACAAACCCCTTTATCCGGAATCTGGACAAGTTAAGGTGCGAAGAACAGGGGATGACTGAAACACGAATTTAACACAAAATGTCACCAAGTTTTTAATCAAGACTTAAACCAATTTAACCACTAACCATTTACTCATAGTAAACATCAATCCAAAACAACAAAAACACAAAACCCACTTACTTTTGATGATCAAACCAATAAAATGAAACTTGAGAACTTTGAATCACAAAGAGATGAAGAAAAAGATGATAGAAAGCTTAAATGTAAACTTGTATTGATGATTAAGATTCAACAAACAAAAATGGAAAGATTAAACTTACAAGATTGGAAAATCAAAGAAAATGGAAAACCACCAATCTCCTTAATGGAGATGGTGCCTACGAAATAGGAAAAATGTAACAGAATGAAAAGCTAGTCCAAAATTGTGAATGGGAGGAGTATTTATAGGCTTCTCCCTTGGTTGGTGAGTGGGCTTTCTCCCTTTCTTTTTGTCTTCTCGTCTTTTCAGAAAAGTTGACGTTTTCGATTTCGATTCGGGATTTGTCGACGAATAAATTCAACCCGTCTTTTAATTTCTTCATTTAATAGACTTGAGTTTCTTCGACATATGTAAATCTTCCATATTTGGTTCTTTTCTTCGATAAATCTTCAAATAGGCCCATTGACTTCAAATCTTTTGCATCTCTTGGACTATAGACTTCGTCTTTTCGTCTTTTTCCTCGATAAAACCCGTGCAATCCCATGTTTTCTTTAATATTTATCCGGTTGGCTCTGAAAACACAACAAACACACAAACCACGCATAATTCCAAACAAATGACATTAAATACGCGTTTTGGTCTTGTTTTAGCAAGAAATAAGTGGTAAAAGGATGGGTGTTTTCACACCTATCAAATCTCTTGAAGATGAAGTTGATTTTCTTCAAATTAAATTAAAGACACAAGAACACCAACTTTCTAACGAAATTGATTGACTTTCTAAGGAATACTTTTATGCTGGCCATATGAATACTATACTTGGTGTGTATACCGATCTTGATCAGTATTGTCATGTAGCATGTCTAGTGTTAGAAACAGACGAGAAATGCCGCAATCTTGAAGTAGAGCTTTCGAAACAAATTCAGTCATATAACAAACTTTCGAAAAGTTTTTCCCAACTTGAGAAACACTTCATTTCTCTTGAACTTGCTTTACAAAAAGGTGAAAAATCTCATAATCATAAAAAGTGTCAAGAAATGGCAGCTTCTTCGGTTCATCAATTAAATGAAAAAGGTTTCGTAATAAATGATTTGAAAGCTCAGGTACAAGAAAGGGACATAGCCATAAGTGAGTTACAAAAACTCATTGAGAAAATGAAAGGAAAGTCTGACTTGGGTAAATCATCCGCCGTTCGTCAATCGAATGCGGTTAAATGCCCTAAATCATCTATTTTGGGCAAACCCCCACAAGCTTTACCTAAGCTAAGAATTGATAAGAGCACAAATGTGATAGCACCTGGAATGTATAAGATGAACACTAGGTCTACTCAAACTGGAACATCGCGGTTACCTCAGAATACTAGGAAAACTAATCAACGTGTGTCTTCTTCTACAGGAGTAACTTCCACTACTACCGTTAGCGGACCACATCTTAAGAGCACTAGAATTCAAGATAGACTCATGCCTAACAATAGTCAAGGGAAGAAGATGGAAGTAGAAGACCACCGTAGGAAAATTAAGTTTTCTAAGAATAAAACGTTTGTAACTGCATGTAATGACAGTTTGAATGTTAAGAATTCAAATGTTGAATATGTTTGTGTTAAATGTGGAAAATGTGTTCGTACTTTCAATCATGATGCTTATGCTTTTAATCATAATGGCATGAATACTAGAACTAGGAAGCCTATTCATGTGCCCACTAGTATTAGAAAACCCACGAGAACTTTGAACCAATCCACTGCTCAACCACTTAAGAAACTAAGTGCGTTAGAATCCACTACTCTACGTAAACAAAACATATTAAAGAAGATTTATGAAAACATGAGTAGGACATGTAAACGGGGGTACTCAAAATTTACACCACCCGGATACAAATGGGTACCTAAGACAACCACTATTCTAATTGGGTCTATGAATGTTAGCTTGCCTTTAGAATCTAGGCCTACTAATATTTTGGAACCCACTTCTATCTAGGGCTCCCATTTGTCAAACTTTACATTGTCTTATAATTCTTATGCAGCTCGTCGAGATCATTCTCTTCATAATGGACTCTGGGTGCACAAATCACATGACGGGCAATCTCAAGCTTCTAATTAACTTCGTGGAGAAGTTTCTGGGTATAGTGCGGTTTGGAAATGATCAGTTTGCACCGATACTCGGATATGGAGATTTGGTTCAAGGGAATATCACTATAAAACGGGTTTATTACATCGAGGGACTGAATCACAACTTATTCTCCGTTGGTCAATTTAGTGATGTGGATTTGGAAGTGGATTTTCAGAAAACTACTTGCTATGTTAGAGACTACGATGGAAATGACCTTCTTACAGGTTCATTGATCCTCATCATTCTGACAAAGTCTACCGTCCCAAGAAGGCAGTATGTGGACTCAAACAAGCTTCAAGGGCGTGGTTGCCTTGATAGTCGAAAAAGCACTTCTGGTAGCGTACAATTTCTAGGGGAAGACAAGCTTGTGAGCTAGTCGTCAAAGAAGCAGAATTTCACTTCGCTCTCATTAGTTGAAGCAGAATATGTGGTTCTATCCGCGTGTTGTGCTCAAGTTCTCTGGATGAGAACTCAACTCACGGATTATGGCTTCCACTTTGATAAAATACCTATGTATTGTGACTCAAAGTCGGCCATAGCCATCTCTTGCAATCCGGTTCAACACTCCCGAACCAAGCACATCACAGTCAGATATCACTTCATCAACGAACAAGTGGAACGTGGTATCGTGGAATTATACTTTGTCAGAATTGAGTACCAGATAGTAGACTTGTTTACTAAAGTTCTATCCTAAAATAGGTTTTAGTATCTCGTTGGCAGTCTTAGTATGAAGTATATGACTCCAGAAGACTTGGAGGTTTTGGCAAATGAAGTTGCTTGATATTCTCTCATAATGACTTCTAAGAGCATCACAGCTTAGGACTCGGACCTTAATGTGAGAGATTTTGCTCGGTTCAATTGTTCGTTTCTCAGAATCTCTTCGAATTGATCTTTGGTTAATTGTACGACTCAGTTGTTCTTGGTGAATCAAATGAAAGAGTTGTCGTTGTCTATAACTAATTAAAAATAAAGACTTGAAACAAATAAGAATAAAGTAAAGACGGTAAAAAAGAAATGCTGAAAGATAAAAACTTGACGAAGAGTAAATGACGATAAATTAAAAGCAATAAAGGTAAATAACTCAAACTTAAACTTAAACTAAAAGGAAAGCAAGTAAAAGTGCAAATAAAGAAAAAGGCGGGAAAAATAAAGCTTAAAACTAAAAACTGAAAAACTCATTCGGAATAAAGCCTTCATCCGGAATAAACGTGTTCATCCGGAATAAGACTTGATCCGGAATAAAAAGGGAAAAATGTTCTACTCGGAATAAAGGTTCTATCCGGAATACTTGAACATTCCGAATGAAACACCCTATCCGGAATAACCTAACATTCTGAATAAAGGACTCTATCCGGAATAACAAGTATTCCGAATAAAGGACTCTATCCGGAATAAAAAGTATTCCGAATAAGGGACTCTATCCGGAATAAAAAGTATTCCGAATAAGGGACTCTATCTGGAATAAACAGATATTCCTAATAGAAGACAAAGTAGGCAGATGATCCGGAATAAACAGATATTCCGAATAGAAGACAAAGTAAGCAGATGATCCGGAAAATCTGGGCAAGATACAGTAAGCATGAACAGAAGAACAGTAGGATGAAAACAAAACACGAATTTAATCAAATCTAACCAAAACACACCAAAAGATTAATCCAAAACAACCACAAATGATCTACTAACAATAATTAATCAAAATAAATCATCAAAACTAACAAACAAACCCAAACAATCAAAACCCACTTGATCAAAACCATAAAAACTCAAGAACATGAACAATGAAGATGAAGAACAAATCAAACAAGAAAGGTAGAAGGAGATTAACCATAAAAGATGAAGATTAACAACAATCAAAGGTAAACTTACTTGGAATTAGAAGGAATTTAAAGGTGTGTTACATGAAGATTAAGGTGCAAGAAATTAAAATACAGAGAAATGAAAATGGTGGAAGAGTGGGTTGTCAAGCCACCAACCCCTTGAAATGAAAACATTCTAATCTATATATAGAGAGATTAGGGAGGAGCTTAGGAAGCTTCCTCCCTCTTTCTTCTTTCTCTTAATTGCACCATTTGTCCTTAAGCCTTTTAATCTTCTCAAATCTTGGACTTTAATGACTTTTGGCTCGGGATTTCTTTGAACTCGTCTTGTAATTCTTCAATAAATTAGACTTGAGTTCTTCGGCTTTAAGTAAACTTCCGTCTTTTGACTTTTTCTTCGATAAATCTTCAGAATTGGTCTTGGACTTTCGTTCTTTTCGCACTCTTGATCTTTCGACCTTGTCTTTTGTCTTTTTCTTTGATAAAAGCTCGTGAACGCCGTGTTTTCACCACTTTTCACCTTTTCGTCCTAAATCACAACAAAAACACAAACCACGCATAATTATAACATAAATGACATAAAATACACGTTTTGGCTCGGTTATTATTGTAATTAAGTGGTAAAAAGGATGGGTGTTTTCACACCTATCAAATCCTCTACACTTAACCATTGCAATGTCCTAATGCAATGCATTAGTTACAAAGCATGTTTACATTTTTCATCATAATCGATCCACGTTGGCCTTTATTAAAGAGATAAAAAATAACAAAGAAAGTAAAGAAATAAAAAACATACCTTGGGTTTTGGAAATGTCATGAATAATCATCATCCTCAAGTTTTCACTTTCTCCAAACCAAGCTTAAAAACGAGATCATTGTTATCATAAGTTAGCAAACTAACATGAACTCATGTGGGCTAATTACTCACTTAGACTCCCTTATTCCTAGGTGTATCTCTTATATTTTATTATTGTCTTGTATGATCACAAGGATGCATTGTTGACTTATTTCGATAGTTATTTAGACCGAAAATAAAGTGAACGATTTGATCAATAGTTTGCTAAAGGACAAAATCTTTTAAAACTGCTTCTCGGGACCTCAAAGAGTTCATATCTTGGCATAACTCGCTTTGCGATTTGAGACCTTTCTCGGACCGATATTTGGCAGCGACTTCATACTTCAAACCTTGAGAGACGTTCATGAAATAATGGCCTTCTCTTCATAATAGGAATTTCTTCACTTGAAGTTTTGAGAGATTCATACTTGGACCACGACTTCTTCATTTTTCTCCAATCTTTATTTTGGACTTTGATATACAACGATCCGCCTCCTTTTTGGACTTGGCTTTATTTATCCTCATACCTTGTTAGGGCCTTTTCGGATAGACTTCTCCATGACTTTTGGGGAGTTTTTGCTTTTCGTCGTGTGTCTCAATCCTTCATATTGATTTTTGATAAATGATTCTTCACATCACTTGGGATCTTTAGCAACAAAATGTAGCCCTCATGTCTTGTTAGGACCTTTTTGGACTCGCCAATCTTCGCATCCCACTTTAATAAGTTATGCCTTGGCTATGAACTTTAATCCATACCGAGCAACTTTTAAACGATCTGGGGCTAGAAGCTAAGTAACTTTTCAAATCGTACAACCTTATTTATTGCAGATAAATTTATTAACAAGCGATGGGAGAATAGGCTTATAATTAACTCACATAAATTCACGAAAGAATACCAAACTTATAATTGGCTCTATCATCTCTCGTTCTCCATAGTTTAAAATCTCAAGGAATGAGACACGTGGATGCTTAGCCTTTTAAATCAAAGTTTTGGGTTTTCGAGTCGCCTATAGGATCTTGCAAATTCTTAGGCTCTTTCAAGTTTAGAAATCGCATTTTAAAGTTCCCTTGATAAATAACTCTCTAGGATCAACTATAGGAACTTACGAAAAGTTCTTGTTCTTAACCCGTGAGAGTTAAGACTTTCCCGTTTTATAGCCCCTATATAAAAGCCTAGCAAAACTTGACTTAAACACGTTAAGGATACTAGCTAGAGTAAACTTAGATAAGTAAACTCGGGTTGATTCAAAAGATTCACAACGTTTGAAAATTAAAACCATTTTAATCAAAATTTATTCTAAATAGGAAAGAAAATTAACTATACAAAAGGAAAAACTAATAGGCCAAAATAGATAAAAAATTTTGAAAAATGTCGAAAAATTGATTTTCCGGTTAAAATGAGGGCAAATACACGGAAAAGGCCACTTAACTTCGATAGAAGTCCCCCGTACACTTAATATAAACATTGTCCTCAATGTTTAAGCATGTGGGAGTAAACTCCCCTACACTTAGGACATTATGCACTTTCTTTAAATCTCGCTAAGAAAGAGACAACTAAAGAGATTCCTATTTTAATATTGAGAAATATAAAATAGTGAATCGAAAAGAGTTTAGGATAGAACCGGGAAATCGGGAACACGGAATCACGGTCGTCAAAAGTCATCAAGAGTGTGGCTTTGAAGCTCTAATCCCTGCACATGATAAGAAAGAAAGCAAGAAACACCACGGGGATCCCCCTACACTTATGGTGAAAATAGATAGATAATTGGGTTGCCTCCCAAAAAGCGCTTGTTTATTTTAACCGAGTCACGATCCTGACTCGTCCCCGAATTAAATGTTCCATGGGGAAGCCTCGAATGTGATTCCTGGATCAAAGACCTTGTCCTCGTTCCCGGTTGACATCAACAAAGGAGAGGCGGGGGGATAAGTCTTGAATGGGATAAAGTTTCTTTCAACATACGAAAAGTATGTGAAATCAAGGTCCACGGGAGGTGGGGTGGGTAAAGTAAGCACATTGTCCTCACCCAAAGAAAATGGATGCTGAGCAAGCGGCAAAGCCGTAATGGTATCAATCATAGCATAATCAATGTCACCTCCCGGGTCAAAGCACTCATCCTCCGTGATAGTGGCTAAAGGGGAGGATGCAAGGTGCTCGGGAGGGGGACTTGGGACAATACCTTCCTGTAGCAAATTATCAAAAATAATGTCCCCCTCCGTGTCATAATCATCAAAACCTGGAGGCATGGAGTGAATGTCGATTTCTTCCAGCAATGGGTCATTATCTTCAACGGGAGGAATAGATGGAGGCAAAGACTCGGAGAGAGGAGGAGAAGTCAACTCTTCGATTTGAGAAATAAGAAGGTGAACTTTCCGTAATCTATCGCGAAGAAGCACGTCTTCGACCTCATCAACAAGATCATGTTCATCGGTGAACTTCTCGTAAGCCGGAGAGAATAAATCATCATCGCCCGCATTTCTCGGTGGAGATTGAGAAACTTCAAAAGTGAAATTCTCATAGCAGAGAGAAGAATCGTCATCACTAGGATCGACCTCTTCCGTAAGAGCAATGTCGTCCTGAAGCTCCATAGCAGGTAAGTCACAAACATCATCATCCAATACTTTGTCGAGACCAACATCACTAAGCTCATTCAACGAATCTAGATCCTTAGACGCAGTAGGAACATCGAGAGTAGGAGCAGTAACTTCAGAAGATGTGTTGAAAGTGCATACAACATCATCGTCATCATCATCATAATAGTATTGACGCACAAGAGGAGGGGTATAATCATTAAGATTAGATACTTGCTCTTGTTGCAGTCGCTTTTCCTCCGCCCATGCTTCTTTAAACTGAACAAAGGCTTCTTGAATTTCCAAAATAATGGCGTGCCTTTCTTCATTCAGAGTAGTGAGTTGTTGATCAATACGAATTCCCTGAGAGGATTGATGATTGAGGGTGTGATGTGGGGGCTCATAGTTATGAAAACCAGAATTATAGCACGGATGTGGCTCATAGTCAGTCATCGGTTGAGAAGAATTATTACACGGATTTGGTTCATAATAATCCATCGGTGAAGAAAATTGAGGACACGGGTCTGGCTCATAATAATTCATTGGTTGACAATAAGAGGTATCGTGAGGACCCCCACAGTTGTTGCAAAACGGGTAAGGAGAAAGACTGGGTGCGTCTTGTGGATAGCTATTATCATTGTCATAATTGTACCCCGGTTCTTGCCCGTGACCATACGGGTATCGAACCGGGCACGAAACATGCCAATGAGAATCGCTTCCACAATAGATGCACGGGGAACAGGAGGTGGATTCAAAAAGGACGAATTAACCGAGTTGCACAAGGGACAAAATCCTAGTTGTGTGTTGTCGATATCCTTTCTGCACCGTTCACATGTACACCATTGACAAGAGTCGTTCCCGTATAATCGTCTCCCACACCCGACGCAATGGACATAAGAATCCATAAAGAAAGATAGATAAGCAAGAAGAATATTTTTGGTGCAAAACTTTGAAAAAGAAATGCTTTTTATGATTTTTCAAATGTTTTTGGATTTTGTTGAAAATTTTTGACACGAAAAATAACGTTCACAATTGAACGGATCCCAAAAGCCAACGCGTCTCTCACAAAAAACCGTTAGTCTTCACGAAAAGAGCCGGCAGCGACGCCATATTAATGTGAGAGATTTTGCTCGGTTCAATTGTTCGTTTCTCGGAATCTCTTTGAATTGATCTCTGGTTAATTGTGCGACTCAGTTGTTCTTGGTGAATCAAATGAAAGAGTTGTCGTTGTCTAAAACTAATTAAAAATAAAGACTTGAAACAAATAAGAATAAAGTAAAGACTGTAAAAAAGAAATGCTGAAAAGATAAAAACTTGACGAAGAGTAAATGACGAGAAATTAAAAGCAATAAAGGTAAATAACTCAAACTTAAACTTAAACTAAAAGGAAAGCAAGTAAAAGTGCAAATAAAGAAAAAGGCGGGAAAAATAAAGCTTAAAACTAAAAACTGAAAAACTCATTCGGAATAAAGCCTTCATCCGGAATAAACGTGTTCATCCGGAATAAGACTTGATCCGGAATAAAAAGGGAAAAATGTTCTACTCGGAATAAAGGTTCTATCCGGAATACTTGAACATTCCGAATGAAACACCCTACCCGGAATAACCTAACATTCCGAATAAAGGACTCTATCCGGAATAACAAGTATTCCGAATAAAGGACTCTATCCGGAATAAAAATTATTCCGAATAAGGGACTCTATCCGGAATAAAAAGTATTCCGAATAAGGGACTTTATCTGGAATAAACAGATATTCCGAATAGAAGACAAAGTAGGAGATGATCCGGAATAAACAGATATTCCGAATAGAAGACAAAGTAAGCAGATGATCCGGAATATCTGGGCAAGATACAGTAAGCATGAACAGAAGAACAGTAGGATGAAAACCAAACACGAATTTAATCAAATCTAACCAAAACACACCAAAAGATTAATCCAAAACAACCACAAATGATCTACTAACAATAATTAATCAAAACAAATCATCAAAACTAACAAACAAAGCCAAATCAATCAAAACCCACTTGATCAAAACCATAAAAACTCAAGAACATGAACAATGAAGATGAAGAACAAATCAAACAAGAAAGGTAGAAGGAGATTAACCATAAAAGATGAAGATTAACAACAATCAAAGGTAAACTTACTTGGAATTAGAAGGAATTTAAAGGTGCGTTACATGAAGATTAAGGTGCAAGAAATTAAAATGCAGGGAAATGAAAATGGTGGAAGAGTGGGTTGTCAAGCCACCAACCCCTTGAAATGAAAACATTCTCATCTATATATAGGGAGATTAGGGAGGAGCTTAGGAAGCTTCCTCCCTCTTTCTTCTTTCTCTTAATTGCACCATTAGTCCTTAAGCCTTTTAATCTTCTCAAATCTTGGACTTTAATGACTTTTGGCTCGGGATTTCTTTGAACTCGTCTTGTAATTCTTCAATAAATTAGACTTGAGTTCTTCGGCTTTAAGTAAACTTCCGTATTTTGACTTTTTCTTCGATAAATCTTCAGAATTGGTCTTGTACTTCCGTTCTTTTCGCACTCTTGATCTTTCGACTTCGTCTTTTGTCTTTTTCTTCGATAAAAGCCCGTGAACGCCGTGTTTTCACCACTTTTCACCTTTTCGTCCTAAATCACAACAAAAACACAAACCACGCATAATTCCGACATAAATGACATAAAATACACGTTTTGGCTCGGTTATTATTGTAATTAAGTGGTAAAAAGGATGGGTGTTTTCACACCTATCAGACCTCAACTAAGAAAATTTTATCTCGGACGATAACTTATCCTTCTCAACGAGAAATTCATATTTCTCGGTCATGAGCTTCTCATAAAAACATTCAAAGTTTTTAAGTTCATGAAAAAACGACTTCTAAGTAAATGTCAGCTTAGAACTCGAACTTCAACTTAAGGGAAGTTTATCATGGATGATAACTTATCCTTCACAACGGGAAAATTATCTTTCTCGGTCATGAGCTTGTCACAAAACAATCAAAGTTTTGAGCTCATGAAAAGCGGACCCAAAAGGGGAGTGTACGTTTCAGTGCGCTTTCTCTAATCAATAAAAGAGAAGTCTTCTATCATGATTATTTTAAAACCGTTGAACATAATGTTTCAAGAATTTCTCAAAAGGTTTTTCTAAATCTTTCAAAATTGTGTGTTCAACACTCCCTTCCTCATAATGTAGGTTTATATCTCAAAAATGTCATATGTTATTTTGATCAATTTTTGAGGGGGAGCGTTTTAAAATCAATCCTTTAATGTTGTTGGGTACATCTCTAAAATTGTCATATTTTATGTATCCAACACATTCTGAAAATGGTTTAAAACTGTCATATCTAATATACTATATCGGATAAGGCATCTCAACTCCGTACCTCAACATATTTTGTGGTGTCTTTTTTCTAAAATTTTGTCAAATTTTTGTCTCAAGACGCACATATATTGTTGAGGGGGAGCGACCCGACTGCAAATGTTCCATGCTTCATGCGTGTACACATTTTTCTCTCCCGTCGATTTTCAGAAAATTGTCACATTTTAATAAATTGGTATCTCTAATATTATGTTTTTATATTAGAGATAGGGGAGAAAATGTGATTCAAATGTAATATATCGCAACATGTGATCTTAAAGACTCAAGTGAAACTCTTTCCTTTACATGCTAAACTATTTTGAATATCGATGCATGTGTGTAGGGGAGTATTTCAGAAATGTAAAACTTTCAAAGTGTTAAAAGTTTTGATCTTTATCAAGCACTTTAAATAGTTTTTAATGGTTTTATGGTTACGATCTATACCCAAAACAACCTACTATCCACGACGAAACGACGGAGTCAAAAGGTGGTTTAGGATAGGAAACTAAGTCCTATGATCCAACCGTAACCGGAGGGATCTACCCAAGGACATTCCATAGCTAGAAATAGTTGTCCTTAGGAAAGATGGAGTGGAATGAAGCTGAATGCGGGCCAATTACTTAAGTTAGCACTGGAACAATCACAACAAAGTGCTAGTTATGACGTGTTGGTAAGCATTTAAGGAGTTGAATATTCTATGCAACTTAGGCAGAAACCGAGTTAACACATCTTTTGAAAACAAGTGTCATGGACCCAGTGATGCGATGCACAACCCTTCCCCAGCCATTCGAGTTTCTCTTAAAAGAAACTTGTCTCATTGTCACGGATATCAACACGTATCTATTGACTTTCTCACTCCGAGTTAGTTAATAATGAAAAGGTGCCAGTCTGCTCCACCCTCCGATTACCAAAAAGCACTTATCGAGTCCAGAGCCAAAAAGAGATCAATCTATCATCTTATTAGGACACCATTGAGTCCTACGTATTATCCTTGTGATATTTCCAGAACATCTGAGTGATACGTTTAACAATGAAGATGGAAATCCTGCTTGAGCCAGCATCAAACAAGCTCATGGTAGGTAACCTGTGTGATTCTACGTGAATCAAACTTGTGAGAACTGGAAAGCAACTATGTTTGGATTCTTAATTGATTCAAACTTGATTCCAGGTTTCTTCGTAAAATTCGTGTGATCTTGCCAGAACATTCAGAGTGACACTCTTTACTGTTCACAATGACGAATGGAAATCCTTCCAATGTCAACCTCAAACAGCACTGCGGTAGGTAACTCGCAAGATTCATTATGAATCGAGCTCGTGACAAACTGTAAAGCAACAATGGTGTGATTCTCATAGAATCAAACTTGTTCCAGGAATTCTTAATTGACGACTCTAATCAGACGGATAATTTATCCTTATGATTCACTCTTTACGTTCGCAGTCTACTTTGAGACGGTCAAGTAAATAGAACTGGCTACTACCGCCAGGAAACCCTGTCAAGGAGGTTTTTAATCGAATCTACCCGATCACAGGTACGGTATCTGATACCGTCTAACGGTCTTCACAGACCGGAGGTAAAACGCTACCAAGTTAGGATGAAATGTTCAAAGCCATTTTATCTGTGTCTGTATATGTTGCTGCATATTAAGAAGGTGGCGTAGCTGTGTACTAACCAATGTCGATTCAGAAGTCAGAAGAGCGAAAGATGGCAATAATCAAGATACTTATGAATGTAATAGGTCATCTTAGTCACAAGGAGCACAAGACGAAGATCTCAAGCACTCAAAGTTAGATGACAACGGCTCAAGATAAGGTCACTAAAGCATGAAGGAATGAAACCTTTACAAACAAGATCAAGACCAAGATTCAAGACCAAAGAAGGAGATCACCTCCACAAGAATGTATTCACTCAATCATCTTATGCATTTAAAGATGACCAATACATTGGGGGATATTGTTAGCCCTATGTTTTATATAGTCGAACAAGAATGTAATAGGTCATCTTAGTCGTAAATGGTCTTGTATTGTAATAGGTTAGTCGGGTTAACCGGGCTTGATATTTAAGCTAATATTGTATAAGTTAGGGGCTCTAAGCCCAAACACATGCCAAGCCGGCCCATGTTACTAAACCCGCGACCCAACAAGCATAGGGTATATATACCCTCTTCCATGTGTGGAAGAGGGTGTGGGTTACATTCACTTTCTCTCTCTAGTTTATTTTTAACCTTCCATAATCTTTGTACTTTCTCTCTCTACCTTCATCTATTTCTCTCTCTTATATCATCTTAATATTGTGTTATGGATTAAAGCGGGATTAACAAATAGCGAGCAATTCATTTTCCGTGGTAGTGTAATGCAATTGAGCACTCGTAATTGTCTTAGTAGCATAGTGTATAGGTTGAAAATGCTTATTAACTCTTTGCCCCAAAACGTCCCCCACGTCATAATCACTAGCATCACACATGAGTTCAAAAGGCAAATCCCAATTTGGTGAAACCAAAACTGGAGCCTTAGTCAATTTTTCTTTAAGGATCTCAAAAGACTCTAAACACTCTTGTAAGAATATGAAAGGAGCCTCTTTTTCTAAGAGGTGGGTCATGGGTCTAGCTATTTTAGAAAATTCTTGGATAAAACGTCTATAGAAACCCGCATGTCCCAAAAAGCTCCTAACTACTTTCACCGTGGTGGGTAGGGGAAGTTTGGCAATAACATCTATCTTAGCACGATCCACTTCTAATCCCTTGTTAGATATCTTATGCCCCAAAACTATCCCTTCTTTGACCATGAAATGGCACTTCTCCCATTTAGAACAAGACATTTTTTTCACACCTTTTTAGCATACGTTCTGAATGGGAGAGACAAGAAGTGAATGAATCTCCAAAAACTAAGAAATCATCCATAAACACTTCCATTGTGTGCTCTATCATGTCATGAAAGATCGCCATCATACACCTTTGAAATGTCCCCGGGGCATTAAACAAGCCAAAAGGCATTCTCTTGTAAGCAAATGTGCCATAGGGACAAGTGAATGTGGTCTTTTCTTGATCTTTTGGATCAATGGGTATTTGAAAATAACCCGAAAATCCATCTAGAAAGCAATAATACTCATTTCCCGCTTAGCGTTCAAGCATTTGGTCCATGAAAGGTAATGGAAAATGGTCTTTCCTAGTGGCATCATTAAGCTTTCTATAATCAATACAAACTCTCCAACCCGTGACAAGTATTGTGGGAATAAAATCGTTGTTTTAATTTGGAACAACGGTGATTCCACCCTTTTTAGGCACACAATGCACCGGGCAAACCTATGGTGTGTCAGAAATTGGGTAAATCATACCCGCATCAAGGAGTTTGATAACTTCCTTTTTGATGACTTCATGGATTTTTGGATTAACCCTTCTTTGGTTTTGGATGGCGGGTTTGTAATTAATAAGTGTGAAAACACTTATCCTTTTACCACTTAACTATAATAATAACCAAGCCAAAACGTGTATTTTATGTCGTAACTGTCGGAATCATGTGTGGTTTGTGTTTTTGTTGTGATTTAGGACCAAAATGTGAAAAGGGAAGAAAACACGGGATTTCACGGGCTTTTATCAAAGAAAACGAGAAAAGACGAAGTCAAAAGATCAAGAGTGCAAAAAGAGCGGAAGTCCAAGGCCTATTCTGAAGATTTATCGAAGAAAAAGTCTAAAGACGGAAGTTCAAATGATGTTGAAGAACCAAGTCTAATTAAAGAAGAAAATTATAACACGAGTTTAATTTATATCGACAAATCTCGAGACGACGTCGAGAAAGACAAAGAATTTAAATCGAGTCAAGACAAGAAGAAAGAATGAAGAAAGCATCACATGTACTCCTCCTATAAATACCCTCCTAATATGTCATTAGGAGGGTAGTAGTTAATAGTAGATTTTAGTTTAATTTTTGTAAGGTAATTAGGAGTAGCTTAATACTTTCTCTCTCTAGCTTTCATTTCATGTTTTAATCTTTTTCATTAATCTTGTATTAGATCTTAATCTTAATCTTAACAAGATTTTCAATTAATCATTCTCATTCTTCATTTCTTTATTATTAATCTTGTGTTGATTTAGATGATTATGTAGTTGCTTAATCTTGATGCTTATTGATTTATTGATGCGTTTGGTTGATTATGTTTATGGGTTTTATGTGTTTTATTTTCATAGCTTATATTTGTTTGATGCTTATTGTTTGATTTTGCTTATTTTTAATTAAGTGTTTTTATTAGTTTATTTTATTAAAAGTTGATTTTTATTATTTAGATTAATTAGTGTTTTTCAAATTTTTAATTTGTGGTTTAATTAGTTTTTCTTAAAAGTGTTTTAGATTAAGTTTTAGTTATTTGCTTATTTGATTTTTGCTTATTTTTAGCTTATTTCGTGAGTTTTTAATATTACAGTATCTGTTTATCTGTCCATTTTAGGATCTTCGGAAAAGGGTTTTGACATTCCGAAGAATGCCCCTTATTCCGAAGATATTTTTTCTGAATTAGGATTTCTCTGAATT
This sequence comes from Glebionis coronaria, assembly GCA_025667525.1. NCBI lineage: Eukaryota > Viridiplantae > Streptophyta > Magnoliopsida > Asterales > Asteraceae > Glebionis > Glebionis coronaria. The sequence continues at coordinate 357,022,896 of CM046876.1, forward strand.
TAATCATTTATTCCGAAAATATAGTTGTTCTCTGAAATTCTTAATTTTTCCGAAATTATTCATTTTATCCGAAGATTTCATTTATCTGAAAATATTCTCTTTTTCCGAAACTATTGCTTATACCGAAGATTATAGTTTTTCTGAAAATGTAGTTTATTCCGAAGATATGCCATTTATATGAAAATCTTTCTTATTCCGAAGATTTAGAACAAAAGTCCGAAAATACAAACATTCCGAAGAAAAAACTCTGAAAAAGATAATATTCTGAAGAAAGCAAAAACAAAGATTCCGAAGAAATCTACATTCCGAAAATTATTCCGAAGAAATAACATTGACATGCCTGCCTTTTAGCTAGCTTAGCCTCTTTCCCGCCAAAAATTGAGCAGCTAGCTTGCTAGCTTGAGTTGCTTGCTTGCTAGCTTGTTTATTATTTAGTATTGTTCATTTACTTTTTAATCATTTATAGCTTTATTTACCTTGCCTTTTACTTTAAAGCTTTGCAATTTTATTTTACAACAACGGCCAATCTATTTCTTTTTCACCAAAAATGACTGAGTCGCACGGTTAACCATTGTCAATTCGATTATACACACATTCAACAAACTTAATTTTTAACTGAGTAAAAGCCATTTATTAAATGGCGCTGCTGCCGGCTCTTTTCGTGAAGATTAACGGTTTATTGTGAGAGACGCGTTGGATTTTGGGATCCGTTCACTCGTGAACGTTATTTTTCTTGCTCAAAAATTTTCAAAAATCCATAAAAATTAAAAAATTTCAAAAATTCAAAAAAAATAGAAAAACATAAAAAAAACCAAAAACATTTCTTGTCTATCTTTCTTTTCCTTTTGTAGGTGTGTATGCGTACCCGTGCTCGTAAGAAGAAAGCAACTCAAGCCGAAGTCGAAACTCAACCTATTGTCACCATGGACAATCGACCAATGATCGAGCTTTTACAATCGCACGTAGAGGGCAACACCGATGCTATTGTCATACCCGAGATTGGAGCCAACAACTTTGAGCTCAAATCCGGCTTCATTCAAATGGTCTGTGCTCAACCATTCTTGGGGCGTACACTTGATGATCCTCATGACCATATCAAAAGGTTCCTTCAACTCACTAATACGGTCAAGTATAATGGGGTTTCACAAGAGGTAATTCTCTTGCAACTTTTTCCTTTCTCTTTAGAAGAACAAACTCGGCATTGGCTTGATATGGAACCGCCACAAAGTATTCTTACGTGGTCGGATTTAGAGACCAAATTCATCAACTACTTTTTCCCACCCTCACGTACTACCGCTTTGCGGAATGAAATTATTAACTTTGAACAAAAGTACGGTGAGACATTTAGTGAATCTTGGGACCGTTTTAAGGAATTTTTAAGAAAGTGTCCACAACATGGTTTTACAAAAGTGCACCAAATTAATACTTTTTACAATGGTTTTAGCATGAATGACCAAGATTCACTAAATAGTGCCTCGGGGGGTAACATTTTGGTTAAGTCTTCTAATGCCGCGTGGGATATTATTGAGAATAAGTCTAGAGTGCAAACTAAGAGTGTTCGGGCTAATGTGGCTAGTGCTAGCACTAGTGACACCGACAAGAGACTTGATAAGCTTACTACGGTTGTTGAAGCACTTGCTTTACAAGTCGTTAACAATGCCAAAAACAACAATGCTCTTAATATAACTTGTGAAACTTGTGGTGGGCCACACTCTTATGCTAATTATGATAAATCTTATGATCAATCTCACGGGGAAGTGTATGCTTACAACAACACCGAGAGAGTTCATTTCAAACCTAATGCCGATGTTAATCACTTGACTTACAACTCGACGAATTACTTGGTTCCACCCGGCTTTCAACAAAGACCACCACCACCCAACCAAAACAACCAAGGGCCACCTAGAGCAAATGTTCAACAAAATGCAAATGTGAGGGGCTCAAATGCAAATCAGGGAAACTATCACATGCAAAATCAAGGCTTTCCAAACCAAGGTTTCAATCCTCAAGGTTTTCCACCTTATAACCAATACCCAAACCAAAGTTTTCAACAACAAGGGTTCAATTTACCTCATCCGCCAATGGACTTGGTCTTGCAAAAATTGAATGAACATGAGAAAATAATGCAAGCAATGCAAGAATCTACTAGACAAATACAAGAGTCCACGGATAGGAAATTCGTTCAAATGTTTCAAACCCTTCGCCCCCAAGGTGCTCTTCCTTCCACAACCGAAACAAACCCTAGAGCGAATGTGAGTGCTATTACTACTCGAAGTGGAGCAACTTTAGTAGGACCTTCTACCCCTCCTCCCGTTACTCCATCTACACCTCCTCCACCCCCATTTATCCCTCCTACTACCACACCTATTACTAGTTTTCCATTACCGTCTCCACCTCTTAATGAAGAGGTACCCAAGCAAAACCGTCCACCAACATATCAACCTTTACCTGCTACACCCACACCACCTAAACCAAACATTCCTTATCCTTCTCGGTTAGACAAGTGCAAATTTCTCACAAAAGAGGATTCTCAAGTCACTTCCTATTTGATGATGATCTCTCAAATGAATTTCAACATAAGCCTAGTTGAAGCACTTGTACAAATGTCGAAATTCGTCAAAGCATTCAAGGAATTGCTTAGCAAGAAGGAAAATATGGCTGAGTTTGTCAACACACGCTTAAATGAAAACTGTTCTAAAGTCATTCTTAAAGAACTTTCGGAAAACTTGGAGATCCCGGCTGTTTTGTGTTGCCTTGCATTTTTAACAAAGATGAAGAATTTACTGCCTTAGCCGATCTAGGGGCAAGTATTAATTTGATGCCTTTAAGTGTTTGGAAAAAGCTATCATTACCCGACCTTACACCGACAAAGATGGATCTTGAGCTATCAAATCGCACTCTCGCTTACCCCGTTGGTATTGCCGAATATGTGTTTATTAAAGTTGGTACCTTCACTTTTCCGGTCAATTTTGTTGTTGTTGATTATGAAATGGACCCTCGTATTCCGTTAATACTTGGACGGCCATTTTTGAGAACCGGAAAAGCTTTAGTCGATGTTGCCGAAGGTGAAATAATCTTAAGGGTCGGGAATGATGCTCAAGTTTTTAAGATGGGGAAGATTACAAGTAAGTCAAATGGAAAAGAATCCGCGAAAATGATTAATGTGCTTCAAGAAGAGCTTACTTCTACTTTGGAAAGTTTTAAGCTTGATGATTTTGTTGTATATGATAATCCTATTTTCGAGTCTTGCCATGATAATCCACTTTTCCAAGATGATGTGGATGATTTTGATTATTCTCTCTCCACTTTGGATCCTCCACCAATTTATGATTCTCCACTGATATATGATGATTATGATGAAGATTCTAGTTCCGATGGGGATGCTTATGCTGCTTTTGTTTCAGAGTATAAAGACATACCAACATATGATGATTTTGATGATGTTGATACTCTCTCGAGTGATTCTTCTCATGATGACCTTGTTCCTACTTTTGATGAAGATCCTCCTCCAAACACTCTTGATACTTTGGATAATTACTCATTCGAGGAAGATTTTGCCACTTTCCTTAATACATACTTCCCAAATGAGAATGGTTCTCCTCCTTTGGACTTTGAATATGGTCTTTATCCTCCTTCGGGTATTAAGAAACTCGTTTCAAAGGAGAAGAAACAAGAAAACACCAACATCCGCAGTACTTATGTTTTGACACCTCTCTATCCACCTTCTGAGGATGAGATTGTGCGATTTTTGAGCGGATCTTCTTCAAGGTCTACTGAGCCTGAGTGTTATTTTCCCCTAAAGGAAAAGGTGTTCGATCCCGGTATTGCAATTTTTAAGCCATCTCAATATCCATCTGATAAAATAAAAGGAACGATTTTTGGAACTTATGGAAATATGCTTGCACCTCATCACACTCTCTACCGCCGTGCTCCATCTCTGCTTAAGGTAACCTTGCCTACTCTTCTTTGGATTTCCTTGTTCGCCTTAATCTTGTGCTACTTGATGGATGAAAACCATGTATTTGATCCCGACTCGGTGAACAAAAACAAGGTCGAGTCAGGCTCACGACTCGGTGAACAAAAACAAGCGCTTCTCGGGAGGCAACCCGCAGTATCTATCCTTTTTATCCGTTTTTATAATAAGTGTAGAGGGAGACCCTAGTATGTGTTTGTTGTTTTCTTTCTTATTAGGGATTCGAGCTTTCAAAGATCCATTCTTGATGACGTTTGACGACCCGTGATTCCGTGTACCCGTCTTCCCGGTTCTATCCTAAACTCTTTTGATTCTCTATTTTATATTCTTCAATATTAAAATAGAAATCACTTTAGTTTTCTCTTCCTTAGCAAGATTTAAACAACATGCACAATGTCCTAAGTGTAGGGGAGTTTACTTCCACATGCTTAAACATTAAGGACAATGTTTATATTAAGTGTAGGGGGACTTCTATCGAAGTTAAGTGGGCTTTTCCTTTTATTTGTCCTCATTTTAACCGGAAAATTGATTTTTCGACATTTTTCAAAATTTTTGATCTATTTTGGCCTAGTTTCATTTACCTTTGTTATAGTTATTTTCTTTCTTTGCTAGAATAAATTTTAATAAAGTGGTTTTAATTTTTAAACATTGTGAATCTTTTGACTCAACCCGAGTTTACTTATCCAAGTTTACTCTAGCTAGTATCCTTAACGTGTTTAAGTCAAGTTTTGCTAGGCTTTTATATAGGGGACTTTAAAACGCGAAGTCTTAACTCTTACGGGTTAAGAACAAGAACTTTTCGCAAGTTCCTATAATTGATCCTAGAAAGTCGTTTATCAAGGGAACTTTAAAATGCGAATTCTAAACTTGAAAAAGTCTAAGAAGTTGCAAGATCCTATAGATGACTTGAAAACCCAAAACTTTGATTTAATTGGCTAAGCATCCACGAGTCTCATTCCTTGAGATTTTAAATTGTGGAGAATGAGAGATGATAAAGTCAATTATAAGTTTGGTATTCTTTCATGAATTTATGTGAGTTGATTATAAGCTTTTTCTCCCATCGCTTGTTAATAAATATATTTGCAATAAGTAAGGTTGTACGATTTGAAAATTTACTTAGCTTCTAGCCCAAGATCGTTTAAAAGTTGCTCGGTATTGATTAGAGTTCATAGCCAAGGCATAACTTATTGAAGCGGGATGCGAAGATTGGAGAGTCCGAAAAGGCCCTAACAAGGCATGAGGGTTACATTTTGTTGCTAAAGATCCTAAGTGATGTGAAGAATCATTTATCAAAAATCAATATGAAGGATCGAGACACACGATGAAAAGCAAATACTCCCGTAAAGATCATGGAGAAGTATATCCAAAAAGGCCCTAACAATGTATGAGGATAAATAGATCCAAGTCCTAAAAGGAGGCGGATCGTTGTATATCAAAATCCCAAATAAAGATTGGAGAAAAATGAAGAAGCCGTGGTCCAAATATGAAGAATCTCTCAAAAAGTTCAAGTGAAGAAATTCCTATTATGAAGAGAAGACCATTATTTCATGAACGTCTCTCAAGATTTGAAGTATGAAGTCAATGCCAAATATCGGTCCGAGAAAGGTCTCAAATCGTGAAGCGAGTTATGCCAAGATATGAATTTTATGAGGTCCCGAGAAGAAGTTTTAAAAGATTTTATCCTTTAGCTAACTATGGATTAAATCGTCCTGCTTTATTTTCAGCCTAAATAACTATCAAAATAAGTCAACAATGCATCCTCGTGATCATTTAAGACAAAAATAAAATATAAGAGATACACCTAGGAATAAGGGAGTCTAAGTGAATAATTGGGCCACATGAATTTGTGTTAGTTTGCTAACTTATAATAACAATGATCTCGTTTTTAAGCTTGGTATGGGGAACGTGAAACTTGAGGGTGATAAACATTCATGAAATTCCAAAACCCTAAGGTAAGTCTTTGATCTTTTTACTTGTTTTCTTCCTTTGAATATTTTATGTCTTGTGTTTAATAAAGGCCAATGTGGATTAATTATGATGGAAAATGTTAAACTTGCTTTGTAATTAATGCATTGCATGAGGACATTGCAATGGTCAAGTGTAGGGGATTTAATAAGTGTGAAAACACTTATCCTTTTACCACTTAACTATAATAATAACCAAGCCAAAACGTGTATTATATTTCGTAAATGTCGGAATTATGTGTGGTTTGTGTTTTTGTTGTGATTTAGGACCAAAATGTGAAAAGGGAAGAAAACACGGGATTTCACGGGCTTTTATCGAAGAAAACGAGAAAAGACGAAGTCAAAAGATCAAGAGTGCAAAAAGAACGGATGTCCAAGGCCTATTCTGAAGATTTATCGAAGAAAAAGTCTAAAGACGGAAGTTTAAATGATGTCGAAGAACCAAGTCTAATTAAAGAAGAAAATTATAAGACGAGTTCAATTTATATCGACAAATCCCGAGACAACGTCGAGAAAGACAAAGATTTTAAATCGAGTCAAGACAAGAAGAAAGAATGAAGAAAGCATCACATGTACTCCTCCTATAAATACCCTCCTAATATGTCATTAGGAGGGTAGTAGTTAATAGTAGATTTTAGTTTAATTTTTGTAAGGTAATTAGGAGTAGCTTAATACTTTCTCTCTCTAGCTTTCATTTCATGTTTTAATCTTTTTCATTAATCTTGTATTAGATCTTAATCTTAATATTAATCAAGCTTTTCAATTAATCATTCTCATTGTTCCTTTCTTTATTATTAATCTTGTGTTGATTTAGATGATTATGTAGTTGCTTAATCTTGATGCTTATTGATTTATTGATGCGTTTGGTTGATTATGTTTATGGGTTTTTATGTGTTTGATTTTGATAGCTTATTGTGTTTGATGCTTATTGTTTGATTTTGCTTATTTTTAATTAAGTGTTTTTATTAGTTTATTTTATTAAAGTTGATTTTTATTATTTAGATTAATTAGTGTTTTTCAAGTTTTTAATTTGTGGTTTAATTAGTTTTTCTTAAAAGTGTTATAGATTAAGTTTTAGTTATTTGCTTATTTGATTTTTGCTTATTTTTAGCTTATTTCGTGAGTTTTTAATATTACTGTATCTGTCTATCTGTCCATTTTAGGATCTTCGGAAAAGGGTTTTGACATTCCGAAGAATGCCCCTTATTCCGAAGATATTTTTTCTGGATTAGCATTTCTCTGAATTTAATCATTTATTCCGAAAATATAGCTGTTCTCTGAAATTCTTAATTCTTCTGAAATTATTCATTTTATCCGAAGATTTCATTTATCTGAAAATATTCTCTTTTTCCGAAATTATCGCTTATTCCGAAGATTATAGTTTTTCTGAAAATGTAGTTTATTCCGAAGATATGCCATTTATCTGAAATCTTTCTTATTCCGAAGATTTAGAACAAAAGTCCGAAAATACAAACATTCCGAAGAAAAAACTCTGAAAAAGATAATATTCCGAAGCAAGAAAAAACAAAGATTCCAAAGAAATCTACATTCCGAAAATTATTCCGAATAAATAACATTGAAATGCCTGCCTTTTAGCTAGCTTAGCCTCTTTCCCGGCAAAAATTGAGCAGCTAGCTTGCTAGCTTGAGCTGCTTGCTTGCTAGCTTTTTTATTATTTAGTATTTATCTGTAATCGTTTAGTTTAATCTAAAAGTTGTTCCGATTTTAATTCTGAAAGTCACGTATTTTTAGTTATATTTTTCGTCAATTTTTAGTATTAGTATTTTTTTTCCAAAAGTTTAAGTTTTATCTTTTATTTAGTACCCGCTTTAGCTTTTACCTCGTTTAGTTTTAAAGTACCCTCTTAGTTTTATTATCTCCTTTTTCATTAGGTTAATTTTATTTTTAAGTCGAAAGTTAATTTCTTCGTTTAGTTTTATTTTTATTAATTGTTTTGTTTTAATTTACGTTTTATTATTTGTTTTACTCCTTTATTATTAGTTATTTGTTTTTGGTTTATTTTTATTACGTTTCTCTTTTATCTTTTAAGTAGAAATAGATAAACAAAACCTTCTTTTTGTTAACCAAAAACGACTGAGTCACACTTTTAACCGGTAATCAATTCGAATTGAATCGAGAAAAAGAACCTAATAAAAATTCAGTTAGTAGTAATCATCCGCCATAAGGATTTTGTGAGTACAATAATTAGGATCAATCCACCTTATGTCGGATATTTTCCAAGCTATAGCCTTTTGTGCTTCTTAAGAACTTCTATAAGCTTTTCCTTCTCATCATCCTTCAAATCTTTGGCTATGATAACGGGTAATTTATCCTCTCCCTCTAAGAAAGCATACTCAAGGTGTGATGGAAGATCCTTAAGCTATAGGGAAGGTGGACTCTCAATAGAAGGTTGAACTAATGTGGGATCATCATTAGTAACCTCTTGTGAAGTAGGTGAAGGAATAGGATCCTCATTAAGTAACTTTTGGATAGTAAGAATATCTTCTTCCCAATTGATGGGAGAATCTTCATTTCTAAGAAAGTTAGACTCAAATTCCTCTAAGAGGAAATCACTCTGTCCAAATGGTGTTAAAGAGGGAGCAATGGAGGCTACGGTCTCAACATGTGGAATGTACTCATTATCGCTTTTGCAAGCCTCATGAAAGTGTTCATTACAAACCTCATCAAGAACATCCACAATGTTAACAGTTTTACAACTTTGAGATTTCTTAGTTACTTTCCCCAACTTAAACACTACTTTCTCATCCTCTACCCTCATAATTAGTTCACCTTCCGCGACATTAATAAAAGTGCGACCGTCCTTAAGAAAGGGCTTCCTACAATAAGAGGAACTCTAGGGTCCATGTCATAGTCAACAACTACAAAATCCGCAAGGAATGTGAACTTATTAACCCCTACAAAAACATCTTCCGCAATCCCCACCGGATAAGCTATTGAACGGTTTGCTAACTCAAGTGTCATCCTAGTAGGTGTGAGCTCAGGAAGAGAGAGTTGTTTCCAAACCGACAAAGGCATCAAATTTATGCTTGCACCAAGGTCCGCAAGTTCCATGCAATTCTCAACCCCTGGGAAATTACAAGGAATCAAGAACCAACCCGGATCACCAAGTTTAGTTGGTAAATTCTTCATCTTCAACAACACCGCGGAACAATTTTCGTTCAATGAGGTGTTAGCATATCAATCAATTTCTCTTTGTTGAAGAGAAGGTCCTTAAACATTTTGGCAAACTTGGGTATGTAAGCTAAAGCCTCCGCAACAGATATGTTGATATTCAATTGCTTAAAGATCCTCAAAAAGTTGGACACTTGAATGCCATCTTTGTTCTTAAGATTCTCTTTTCTCAATCTAGAAGGATATGGAAGATTTGGTTTTGGTAGAAGTTGATTGGTAGTTGTTGTTGAAGGACTCTCTTTTTGGGTTTCTTCAATGATAGGTGTAGAAGGTGAAGTATTAGTAGGTGTAGGATTGGAAGGTGTAGGCTTGTCATAAGAAGGAATCGTTGTAGGAGTTACCAAAGGAGGTGTAGGAGGAATTGAAGGATCAATGGTTGTTTTCCCACTTCTTGTAGTGATTGCATTTACATTTTCCCTTGGATTGGTTTGAGTGTTGGAGGGTAAAGCACCTTGTGGTGTTTGGGTTTGCAAAATTTGTGTTTGTAAGAGAGCAAATTTCTTATTGTTTTCTTCTTGAATTTGATTCATCTTTTGAAGCACAAGCTGTTAACCTCAAAATATTGAGTCAAACAAGAATGTTCTGTCATAGGTTTTTATTGTAACATTTATTAGAACGTTGTAATAGTTAGTTAAAATAGTCGTGACATTACGGGTTTGATGGCTAGCTTAAAAGGCCTCTTTCAAGGTACTAAGCATTTTATTCAAGCCCGGCCCATCAACAATATAGTGCATTAAGGCAACATGTAAGCCCGACTATATAAGCCCTTCCTATAGGAAGGGTTGGTGATTCATTTTCTTAATCTAATATTCCTAAAGTTTCTCACACTTCTCTCTATTTTCTCTCTCTACTTTCTCTCTCTAGAAATCATCTCTTTTCATCTCTTTTCTTAATCTATCATCATATAAATTAGGGACAACAATTGGTATCAATCGCCATGGGGTAGATTCGTGTTTAGTTTATGGTTATTGTTTTTCATTTGTGTGATTTTATCATCAAATCATCTCGTCTTAAAAAACAATTTGTGTTTTCGAGGTCTAAATCTTCATACAAATTACCTACAAAGTTGTGGTAGGAATTTGTGTTATTCATTTTGGTGATTTTCACGAAAAAATTGGTAGTTTTGGCTTGATTATTGGGTAAAAAAGTTTGAAATATCAAGTTCTTGTGAAGTGAAAGTTTTCGGAATAAGAGGGTTTATTATTCCGACATTTGAAACATTCAACATTCCTACATTTGTACTTCATTGCATATTCCGACATCTTGTACCCAAATTATTCTGACTTTTGTTTCATATAGTATTTGGATTCCTACTTGTGTATCTGATATGTTTTCTGCCTTCTGAAAAGGAAATCATTATTCCGACTTCTCATACAGATTCTTCATTCCGACTTTTGAAAAGGTCACACATTCCAAAATCTCAACATCATTCGGATTCCGACTTTCATATAAATTACAGATTCCGACTTCCTCTCAGAAGATTTGGATTCCGACTTTCGTGAAGATTCAACATTCCGACTTTCGTGAAGATTCCAGATTCCGACTTTGGTGAAGATTAGCATTCCGACTTTCGTGAAGATTCAAGATTCCGACTTTTGTAAAGATTGAAGATTCCGACTTTCATAAAGATTGAACATTCCGACTTTTGGGCAGTTTGAGTATTTCAGCTTTAGCATAATAGCTTAATTACGACATTTGTTAGGAAAGTTATTCCGGTTTCTTTTTAGTAAAATATTACTACTTCTGAAAAGGAACTTATTCCGACATCCAACACAGTAACATATTCCGAATTTTTGTGTTATAAATTTTTCAAAAACTCGCGAATTTTTGGGTCTAAGAATTTTTGGTTTCTTACGAAGACATTGTTTAGGGCTTTTCACAAAGTTTTTCGGAATATCAACCACAACCTACTCACAACAACATCTACTTCACATCCTCATCAATTCAACACTTCATTATCGAGATGGATTATACTACTGAGTATCGTGAACAGCATCATGGTGGCGGGTAACAAAGAGAGACCACCAATGCTTGTGTCCGGTCGATATGCACAATGGCAATCACGTTTTCTTCGATATCTTGACACAAAATCCAATGGTGATGTTCTTCGCCGTTGCATCACAGACGGACCTTATACTCCCACTACAATCACCATTCCTGCAACTCCAGCAACCGACACGACGCCAGGTGCCGCTGAGCAGACTGTTAAGGAAACCTATGAGAATACTTCGAAAGAGAACCGTGCTTGGATTGATGTAGAAAAGGAAGAAATCTATTTGATTTTAAGTGGAATTAGGGATGATATTTACTCAACGGTTGATGCATGCTCTACTGCTAAAGAGATGTGGTTTGCCATTGAACGTCTGCAACAACGTAAATCATTAAACAAACAAGATGTCAAAACAAACTTGTTTTGGAACTTTGGTAAGTTTACTCCATTGGATGGGGAAACAATTGGTTCATATACTCAAGATTCTACAAGATGATGAATGACATGACAAGAAACAACTTGGAAGTCTCCACCATTCAAGTCAAAGTGCAATTTCTACAACAACTTCAACCAGAGTGGACATGATTTGTAACGTTGGTGAAACAACAAAATAAGCTAGACGAGGTCAATTATCACACGCTCTTTGACATTTTGAAACAATTTTAGAATGAGGCAAATGAACTTCGAGCTGAACGGGTAGCAAAGACTGCTAATCCACTTGCTTTGGTGTCTACCACTCAACATGTCCAAGATCATCGCTCTCGTGTTCCAAAGTCATACTCCATTCAATCATCCTCACCAAGATACTCCACTTCATCCAAGTCTTCAGCTCCACAAGATCAAGAGGCAAAGAACCAAGAGCACCATCACCATCATCTGAAGAGGACAATGATGAAGAACAAGCCTAGAAGGATAGGGAGATGAACCAAAAAATTACTTTCATTTTGAAGACTTACAAGAAAATCTTCAAACCCACCAACAACAATCTTCGAACATCATCTAACACAAGGAACCAATATATTCAGAGTCCTCGAAGGTATGACACACGTCAACGTGATGAAAGTCCTCCTGGGTATGATCGACGTCATCCAACACATGTTGAGGGTTCTACACGGTATGATCGACAAACTGCTAAGTATGATACTCAGAGGATTGCTACTGTTGCTAGGAATAGGGAACCTATTGGCACTCAAGTGGTTCAGCAAAGTAGGATTCAGTGCTTTAATTTTCAAGGTTATGGGCATATGGAAAAGGAATGTAGGAAGTCGAAACGGGTTAGGGACTCTGGTTATCATAAGGAAAAGATGCTGCTATGCAAGAAGATGGAAGTTGGGGTTAAATTATCGGCTGAGGAAGGAGAAATGCTTGATGATACTGATGATGAAGCCTCCGACCAAGAACTTGAAGCACATTACTCGTACATGGCAAAGGTTGAAGATGTTCTCAACGTCACTGAAGATGACAATTGTCCTATCTTTGATACTAAGCCAATCGCTAAGGTACACACTGAAGAGGAATATAATGTGTTTGGTAATATTCATGAGCATTGTGAGCTACCCAAAGCCATTAATGACACATGTATGATGGAAGTGGTTGATAGCAATACCACACCCGATTCATCAGACATGTGCAATAATGTGTCTAAGGATGATCAACATGCAAACGAGTATGATGATGATGAGGAGCGTATTGCGCTTGCTAATTTAATTGCTTCTTTACAAAAAGATGTCAAAGAAACTAGAAAGAGTCAAAAGCAATTAAAGAAGGCAAACGCTACGCTCACTAAAAAATTTTAAGAAAGCAAAATTGCAGTTATAAAATCTAGTGAGCTTCTTGTAAGCTGTAGAGCTGAGCTTATTCAAAAAGACAAAGAGCTTGCAAGGTACAAAGGGGGGTGTCGTTACTACTTTAAATGATGTTTTTGAAACTAAATACAATGAAACTCTTAAGCTTATAGAACAAGAGAAACGTAATTACAACACCTCTTTAAGTAAGGATCGACATAAAATGTATCTTGCTACCACAAAAGTGAATGAGTTAACTCAAAAGATTGATTTTCTTCAAGAGGATAAAACTAAACTAGTCACTGCAAAAACAGAAGAGGTTGCTAACTTGCAAAAAGATTTCAAAATTAAACAAGCTAAAGACATTGACAAAGTCGTGGAACTTGAAGTTCAAATTGATTTTTATAAGAAAATTTTTTATAAAACAAATCAATCTATTCAAACCATGCGAATGTTTGCACCTCGTTTGTTTTTCAAGGGTAAAGCTAGTTTTGCTAGTCCTAAGTACCTCGAGCAAGTTCAATTTGAGAACTTGCGCCTATATCTTGAGGAGTCCCAATGGACCAGCGTTGATTGTCTGATTGCTAGGCCCGATAGTGATGAGTCACTAATTTTTGAAGACGAGAGTAGATCACCGGTTAATAAAGACTTTGTGAAACCATATAATTATGCTTATGAAAATTGTCTTTTTGAAATTTTCAAACCACAAAAACAGAAGTCTCGTGAGCAAATATTTTTCAAATGTGAACAAATAAGAATTAAATGGAGACAAGTTTTTGCCACTAAGAAAGCTAATGTTTCAAAATTTATTGAGTACTTTCCATATAAAGCATCTGTAAGCAAGAGTAAGCAAGCACTTAGTTTTCTCAAACAAAACATTGAAAATTTCAAAAAGGTTGTAGATGACGACTAGAAAGAACGTGAACGTCTGAAAGGCAACAAAGAAATTCCTCACGATATAACTGTGCTTGTGAAAAGTATTTTGATTCCTCTTGCGGAAAGAACGCAAAAACATATTTTGGAATTTGAAACATTAATTAAGCAAGAATGTTTGATGATTTGAAATATGTGGAATCTCTTAAACAAGAAGTGAACGAACATCAACCTGAAAGAGACAAATTTTCTATAGCATATGATCTACTCTTGCAAGAATGCCTCTCAAAAGATATTATGTGTGTTTATGTTACATCTTGTGCTGATATTGATGAATATTCTGATGTTGCATGCAAATATCTTAATCAAGTCAAAGAGTGTGGACGTCTTGAAACTGAGCTTTCGAATAAAGTTGACCAAAAGAGTTTTTGTTAATTCAACATAGATAGGATTATCTTCAAACACATTGTCATTAACTTGAACTTGCTTTGCAAAACAAAGTTGGCAGCTTTTCAAATGATACACCTTTGGAAGAAAAATTATCTAAGTCATGTCGATTACTAAACGAAAAAAATCTTGATATTGTGGATTTGAAAGCTCAGTTACAAGAAAAAGACATAGCAATAGAAGAGTTGAAGAAACTCGTTGCTAAGATGGGTGAGAAAATTGTGGAACCTAGAGTTGTGAAACCTGTTGCTAGACACCCAATGTGTACAAGGCAAATAAATCCTCTGCCTAGGGAAAACCCTCAGTTTTCTCAAATTCTTACATTTACAACATTTGGGTTTTCCCCCAAGACAGATGGGAAGGATAGGTTACCACATATTCGTCCCAAAACGGTTATTCAAGCACAAAGCACAAATGTGATCAAATCAGGGATGTATAGATTGGCCACAAAACAAAGATAGTCAATCGCCTCATACTTCTAGAAACACTAATAGACGTGTGTCTTTTACTACAGGAGTAGTCCCCACTGCTAGTGTTAGTCGGCCTCAGCTTAAGAGCACTCAACAGAATGATAAGGTCTAGAAACACAAGAATCAAGGGAAGATGAAGAAAGTAGAAGACCACCCTAGGAATTTGAATGTTTCTAAGAATAAAACGTTTGTAATCGTATGTAATGATGATTTGAATGATTTGAATGCTTTGAATGTTAAGTTTTTTTATGTGAAATGTGGAAAATATGATGTTAATGCTAATCATTCTATGTGTGCTATGAATAATATTAAAGGCATAGATACTAGACCTAAGAATCAAATTGCGATGCCTATTAGTGCTAGTAAACCCAAACGCAAAGTGAACCATTCTGGTGCAACCCCGCCTAAGAAAAGTACTGCATCAGACTCCACTACTCAAAACACTAGAAGCCGAATTAGGGAATTATATGAGTCTGCTAGCAAGTCTTGGAAATGGTGGTTTGCTAATCAATGTCCTCCAGGATATAAATGGATGCCAAAGGTCAGGAAAGAACATGTGACAATGAGCGTTAGTGTGCATTTAAGTGCCGAAACTAGGGAAACTAATGAATCGGAAATCACAACTAACATGAAATCCAATTTAGAAAATGCCCCATCGTGTTCTAATTCTTCTGCAGGTGATCGAAATAATTATCTTCATACAGTACTCCGGATGCATGAAGAACATGACGGGGAATCTCAAGATTCTAATTAACTTCGTGGAGAAGTTCAGGGGTACGGTCCGATTCGGAAATGATCAATTTGCACCGATCCTAGGATATGAAGATTTGGTTCAGGGGAATATCACGATCAATACAACGTCGAAGGGATCAATCACAATCGTTTCTCGGTTGGTCAATTCTGTGATGTATATTTGGAGGTTGTTTTCAGAAAGAAGACATGTTTTGTTCTTGATTATGATGGGAATGATTTACTCACTGGTTCACGGGGTACAGATCTTTACACAATTTCACTTCAAGACACAACTTCTACAACTCCAATCTGCTTCATGGCTAAAGCTTCAACGACTCAGGCATGGTTATGGCATCAACGTCTCTCTCATCTCAATTTTGATATCATCAACTTGCTTTCTAAGAATGATATTGTGAGAGGCCTTCCAAGCTTGAAATTCATCAAAGATCATCTTTGTTCTTCTTGTGAGCTTTGTAAAGCTAAACGAAGTAGTTTCAAGACAAAGACTACCCCAAGCTCTAAAGTACGGTTAGATCTTCTTCATATCGATTTGTGTGGTCCTATGTGTGTTCAAAGTATCAATGGGAAGAAATACATTATGGTAATTGTCGATGATTACTCAAGGTACACATGGACTCACTTCTTGAGGTCCAAGGATGAAACACCCGAAGTTCTCATCAACTTCCTTAAGCAGATACAACGTGGTCTTCAAGCTCAAGTAAAAGTGGTACGTACTGACAGAGGCACATAATTTTTGAATTCAACTCTGAAGAACTATTTTGAAGCCGAAGGGATTGAACATGAAACATCTATTGCTCGAACACCCGACAAAACGGCGTTCTTGAAAGACGAAACTATACTTTAGTTGAGGCTGCTCGAACATTATTATCCGCTTCAAAACTTCCACTATTATTTTGGGGCCGAAGCCGTGTCAACCGCATGCTACACACAAAACCGATCCTTAATTATTCCAAGACATGAAAAGACACCATATCACATAATTCTTGATCGAAAACCTTCACTAAACACCTTCACGTTTTTGGATGTACTTGTTACATAATACGAGATGGTGAAAATTTGGATATGATTAAAGAGAAAGGTGATGCATGTATTCTAGTGGGATATGCAACTCAGTCTAAGGGATATAGAGTTTACAACAAGAGAACAAAATTGATAGTCGAGACTATTCATATCCGATTTGATGAATTACAAGATATGGCACTTGAACAAAACAGATTAAGTCTCGATCTACAATGACAAATGACTTCCGTTCACAACCGCACGGAACTCAAAACTCAAGACCACAGCAATGAACCGTCAAGTTCAAAGCTGGTTCCACAAAGTGTTCCAAGAGTTGATATGACAGTGGACACGACAATTGAAGAGTTGGAAATGTTATATGGACCAATGTATGATGAATATTTCACGGGGGAGAAACATGTTGTATCGAAGTCTTCCGCTGTCACTCATGATAAGAATGATGATACCGCTCATCGTCAACAAAAGGATACAACTTCATCTACTTCAACACGGGTTGCTGCAGATTTACCTCCTCAGAATATCACATCAACAACCGCTCCTACAACATCCACAACTACTGTCATTGCTCCAGAAGACACAAATCAAGCAGACCATGCATTAAATGATGAAGACAAATTTATCAACCCATTCGGTACACCGATACACAAAACTGGAGAGTCTTCTACTCGCCATGTTGATCAGTCAATTATGCATACGTTCTATCAAATACATCCTTCAACATATCATTGGACCCGAGATCATCCTTTGGTTCAAGTAACTGGAAACCCTTCACAGTCTGTTCGTACAAGACGACAACTTGAAACCGATGACGATGTTTGTATATTCGCACTCGTTGTGAGTACAAATGAACCAACAAATATCAAAGAAGCCTTGTCATATCATGCTTGGATTGAATCGATGACGGATGAACTTCAACAATTTGAAAGACTTAAAGTCTGGGAACTTGTTGACAGACCATACGATGTAACACCATTAAATCTTCGATGGATCTGGAAAAACAAGATGGATGAAGAAAACACGACCATCAAGAAAAATTATAGGCTAATGGCTAAAGGGTATGGCCAGAAAGAGGGTATTGATTTTGAAGAATCATTTGCACCAGTAGCTCGTATGGAAGTCGTCAGTACTTTCCTTGCTTATGCTGCACATAAGGGATTCATAGTTTGTCAAATGGACGTAAAGACAGCGTTTCTTAACGGTCCTTTGAAGGAAGAAGTCTGTCACACAGCCGGAAGGATTCGTCAATCCTCATTATCCTGACAAGGTGTATCGTCTCCACAAAGCACTTTATGGGCTCAAGCAAGCTCCAAGGGCGTGGTACGACGAGCTCTCGAAATTTCTGGTATCCAAATTTTTCTCAAAAGGTTCCATTGATCTAACTTTGTTCACTTATAAATATGGGGATGACATTTTGCTTGTGCAGATTTATGTTGATGACATTATTTTCGGGTCTACAAACCCAAAACTTTCAAAATGGTTTGAAAAAGTAATGCATAGAAAATTTGAAATGTCAATGATAGGCGAACTAAAAGTCTTTCTAGGAATTCAAGTTCACCAATCCCCAAGTGGTATCTTTATTAACCAAGTTAAGTATTGTCAAGAGATAATCAAAAAGCATAGTATGGCCTCATGTGACCCCGTTGCTGATTTGGAGGGAGATGACATAGATCAAACGAGATATCGTTCCATGATCGGCTCCCTCATGTACTTAACAGCAAGCCGACCAGATATATCGCATGCTACGTGTTACTGTGCACGATATCAAGCACGACCCATTGAAAAGCACCTCAAGGAGGTTAAACGAATCTTTCGGTACCTTAAGATACAATTCATTTGGGACTCTGGTGTCCAAGGGAAACCGGTTTCTTTCTAACGGCCTATTCAGATTCTGATCATGTAGGGTGTCTTGATACACGAAAAAGTACTTCTGGTGGTGCACAATTTCTAGGTCAAGATAAGCTCATGGGATGGTCTTCCAAGAAGCACGATTGCACGTCACTGTCATCAGCTGAAGCGGAGTATGTGTCTCTATCTGCGTGTTGTGCTCAAGTTCTGTGGATGAGAACACAACTCACGGATTATGCTTCCACTTAGATAAAGTACCTATGTAATGTGACTCAAAGTCCCCCATAGCCATCTCCCGCAATCCGGTACAGCATTCTCGCACGAAGCACATTGATGTCATATATCACTTCATTAAGGAACAAGTTGAAAGGGTTACCGTTGAACTATACTTTGTTGGAACTGATTACCAATTAGCTGACTTGTTTACAAAATCTCTTTCGAAAGAGAGGTTTGCGTATCTAGTTAGGCAAATTGGTATGAGATGTTTGACTCCAGTAGAACTGGAGCATCTTGCAAAGAAGCCTGCTTGATTCACCTATCAAACATCTACTTATAAATATTAATGAAAAAGAAAAATACAAAATTAAAAAATCTTTAAAAATCTAAAAATATTCTTCTCGGCATGTCTTTCAGTATCGATAATATATACGTACCTAGAAATATCGCTCAATAACGACACGGGTGTGTACATAAAGCTCGAATGAAAGTTGTAAATATTTTTCAAAACATGTCATTTCTATTTTTAATAAAGGAAAATGTCTATTTTGGACAATTTTCAAACAACGGGTAGAGCAATCTATCTTGGGTTGAGCTTGTCACAAAACATTCAACGTTTTGAGCTCAACACAATGGCTTTTAATCACTTTCAGATTGCAACCCGGATCTATATTCACGGGGGAGTGTACGCTTTAGTGCCCTTACCCTCAGCAAAAGAAGAGAAATCTTGTTACACTTGAGTGTATTCATCAAGACATTCAAAGTCTATGAACTCAAGTTTATGCTTTAGAAAAACAACTTCGCCAAAAACAATGGATTTTTCAAAAAGCGTTGAACACAATTTTTTCAAGAGTTTTTTAATGATTATTCAAAATCTTTCAAAATTTGTGTGGTCAACAACTCCTATCCTCAAAAGTTAAATGTGGATCATATCTCGTAATGACAATCCAATTGGATCAATTTTTGAGGGGGAGCTTACCTAATTCATGCTAAGTTGGACACATTTTTCTCCCAAAAGTTTTCAAGACTATTTTTTTGCAATATATTTTAATAAAATTTGGTATCTCTAATATCAAATGATTTTATATATTAGAGATAGAGGAGAAAATGTGATTAAAATGTGATCTAACGACTCAAGCACTTATGGTTACGATCAAATACCCACAACATCTTTAACCCACGACGTTATTGGTGTCAAAAGGGTGGTTAGGTTTAATCCTATGATCCAACCAGAACCGGAGGGATGTTCCCAGGGACAATCCAATAGATTATTAGAAGTCCTTAGGAAAGATAGAGTAGAATAAGAACGTAGCTGAATGCCAACTAAGTACTGAAGCTAGCATTGGAACAATCACAACAAGGTGCTAGTAATGATGTCTTGGTAAGCATTGAAGGGCTTGAAGAATGAAAAAGAAATATAAGGATAAAGGGTGAAAAGAAAGAAGCCCTTCATACAACTTAGGCAGAAACAGGGTCAACACATCATGAAGACAACACATCATGGACCCAATGATGTAATGCACAACCCTTACCCAGCTGACACAGGCTTCTCTCAAAAGAAGTTTGTTTTATTGTCACGGAGAATGTTAATGCAAAGCAATGACTAAAAACATTGTTAGTATTAATTAATCTTTCTTAGTTTTGATCACGACAAATTACAAAGACATTTATTGTCAAACCCAATCATAAAACAAATCATCTAACAAACACTATCATCAAGGTAATAATCATTACACTAACATATCTTAATCATGCTTAGTGATCATAAAAGTGATTAGCCTTAAAACTCAATTTTGTCAAACATAGCAAAAGATTTTTAATAAACTTTATTTTTAAGAAAATGTTTTATTAAAATGAAAATGCAAATTTGAATATGGCATATTCCAAATGCCATAAGAATATCCTTTGAAGGTTTAAACAGCCTCAAATATTTCAAATTTACTAAAAGACAAAAAGGAGCGGAGTCAACATCGGTGGTACCTTAGCACCTACGGCGGTTCCTTATCGATAAGGAACCGCGGGCTCCAATAAGGAACCGCAGCCAGATATAGCCGTAGGATGTTTTTACTATAAATAGTGGATTAAATCTGCATTCTCATCAACCCTTTTTGGACATCTTCTTCAGCCTTCTTTCTCTTATCTAATCCTAGTCATTTGTAAATGATCACTTAATGTGTTAAGTATGTTTACTCATGATTATCCTCTTGATCTCCTTCTTTACCTTGTCCAAAGAGAATATCACTCACATACTTGTGATGTGATTAAAGATGTAGCATTGATGAAGATCACCTTCTCCTAAAGATCTAGTCATGTTCATCATTTGTTTATTTGTGTCTTGTGTAGATCTAATGTATTTGTGAATACTTGTACTAGTTGTGTTCATCCAAGCTATTTGTGAATACTTGGATTAGAGTTGTGTACATCCATTGCCCATGTGTGTGCTTGGATTTATGTTGTGTAGATCCAAGCTACATGTGTGTACTTGGATATGGTTAGTTGAGTTGTAATTAGTTGTGTTAGTTCTCACTAAACTATAAAGTGATGTGGTTGTGTCTTGTGAGTTCTCACTAAACTATAAAGTGATATGTAGTTGTGTTGTGTGAATTTCTCACTTAGCTTCAAAGTGAAGAGTCGTGAAGATTGGTTCTAGCTTTGGATTAGAACTCGACATCTAGCCTTGTGCCAGAAAATGGTGAAGTAGGAAACGTTGTGAAGATTGGTTCTACCTTTGGATTAGAACTCGACATCTAGCCTTGTGTCGTAAAAGAGTGAAGTGTGCGACGTTGTGTAGATTGGTCCTAGCTAAGATTAGGTCTCGACATTTAGCTTAGTGTCAGAAAATAATGTAAGCAATGTTGTAAGGTTTTCTCCGCCAAGAAGGGAGCTTGTGGATATAGTGGAAATCTCGAGTAAAGTGTACTCGAGGAGTGGAGTAGGAACGAGGATAGAGCCTTGTTGCCGAACCACTATAAATATTGGTGTCCTCCTACTAGGTTGTTTCTTTCCTTACTCTTTACTTACATTAATTATCACTACACTTGTGACAATCCGTCAATTTATGGTTGATATATTACTCTCAAGTATTATTTAAAAACATTATTTTAATGTTACATTATGAACTCACTCATTTCTGGGAAGAAATTTGGATTTACGTCTTGAAGTAGCATCGATTACGTTTAAACCGGAGGATTCTACGTTACGTGCTCGCGTTTACATACACCGTCTTTGGTGACAGTCCGACATTTCAGAAAATGAATTTTGTCCGTGAATATTATTTTGGAGTTTTAAATTTGTGTTGGTTCATAAACTCACAAATTTACGAGAAGAGATTAGGACTTACGATTTTAATTTAACGTCCTTTACTACTAAACCGGAAACCTTAGGATTACGTATTTACGTTTTCGAACTCCGTTTTTGATGAGACAATTTTTATTAGATTCGTTTTGTGCCATTGATTCATAATTTATAAAAACATTTTTCGTAAAACGACCCGAGGGCACGCAAATCGAGGAAACTAGAATCGAGGAATACTCGTAAATAAATGGGGATGAGACAAGATAACTCTTGTCCTATCCCCAGTAAATAAAATAGCAAGCTTTACTAACACACTTTGAGGTGTCATAATGCATGATAACTAAGGACACTTGTCCTTAGTTACACACAAAACCACTAGACACATAAAACCACCAAAACAAACTAGCTAACTCATTTTCAACATGCAAAACCACTCCATTTTTCTCTCTAGTCTCTCCTTGAACGTCCCATATACACCAAAAACATCACCATTAATGAAAAATATTAACCACAAGTCATATGTATAACTTGCATATGATGAAAACCCTTTGAAGATATGAAGATTGGAGGTGATTCTAACATCCAAAGAGGAGATTTCTTGGTGTCATATGGCTGATTTCCCACAAGGAGTTTATAAATCTTGGTGAACTTGAAGATAATATTGGTTTATCACAAGTTTTGCCATCAAAATCCAAGCCTTGTTCATCAAAAACTCATCTTTTCATCACTAATGGTGGTATAGAGATTGTTTCTTCTTATCCTCTTGTTATTTTGATTATGTAATCTTTTATTTTCTTTATTTATGTATATGTATATGATTATGAATGATGATTAAAAATATTATATGGGGATTTGGTGTTGATAGATTTGATAAACATGGGTAAAAAGATGGAAAAACCACATGTAAAAATGGTTAAATCTTACTTAAAAAGATGGCTGTATAAAAACAGAAAGTAACCAAATGATAAACTGATAAAATGGTAAAGTGGAATCAATATACAGTAATTATTAGGTGTTATACACATGTGAGAGTTGGCCATACAATGGAATCATCAAAATGAGTGAGATATGATCAAAACAAGATGAGTGCACCAATATGAATAGTCAGTTTTGGACGGACTGTTAAGGATATTTATAGTTGGATTGAGCAGTAGCTAAAACTAAGTTAATTGTATCACATATCATGTAGTTTATGGTGTCCAAAAATGAGCTTCTATCTCCTTGTAGAACTCAAGATATGGTAAAAATCGTGAAAGTGAAAGTAAAAATCAGATTTTGGGAAATTAAAGTATAATAGTATTATATAAGCACTCAAATAAATATAGTATAAAATGTGAATTAAAACCCACTAACTTATATATTACATTTATATAAGTATGTACAATGATAAATAAATGATACATTTTATAAAAATGGTAATTTGATAAGTTTTATAAGTTAAAAAACTATAAACATGATTTTTATGTCTTTTCGGCTAATACCATAAAATTAACGTTTTTGCCAAATAAAACTTAGACGGTCGGACCCGTCTAATGTAAACTTTTATAAACTCACATACTGATATATAAACATATATAACAAATAAAAACCGATAAAACCCGAACTATATAACATACGGACATTAACGGGCTAAGTTAACGTTATTGGACTAATAATACAACAAAATGGGCTAAAACACTTATAAACATATTTATTGGGCTTAATCCATTTGGGCCCAACATGTAAAGTGTGATATTGATAATAAACTATAATTGGGTTAATATAATATATTGGGCTTGTAATAGGCCTCTTGGGCCTAAAACATGTAAATAGGTAAAACTAGTAAACTAGTATAAAAATTATCAACACATAACACTAAAATGAGTAAATGAGAATATGTAAACCCATTTGATCATCATATATATAAAATCATCATATGTATACATAATTATTATTTTGATAAAGTCATTGGACAAGAGTCTAAGACGAGTATTATTTGTCTAGGTTTTCGTGATTGAAGCACATACCGTACATCCGAATTGCCGATAACCCGCCTTCCCACATCAACGTGAGTTCATAGCCTCGCACTCTTTTAAATGTTTTTATGAAATGTTTTATAAACCCGCGAGGGAGATAACATGTTAGTTTTTATACAATAGGACACATTTGTCCCGATTGCCTATTTATTGATTTGGACCCGAATGATTGTATGACCCGATGAATGATTAATGACCCGATAGATGAAGTGAAATAGATTATTAAAGTTAGGTTATGTCACTAAAAGTCCCATTAGCATGAATTGTGAACTACCGGAATTTGGTAGACGCTTATGCATATAATATTACTATTTGGGGACGATCACCCCAGTTCGCGCCTTGACGGTTGATCCCCGTCATGCCACATTGATTGGTAAGCGAATTTATGTATGAGAAGATTTCCATAGCGTGATTATTGTGACGACACGCTAACTTAGATGGGCAAATTGAGTATCGGGTTAGCTACCCGTTGTTGGTTATAGTAAGGTAACAATGTCATGCGGCTTATAATAATTCAAATTAACGAAATACTGCTATATGCACCGAATTACGATATATTGCCTGACTAGCAATATGGGGTCATACAATTGATATTATGTTCGTGTTTTGGTTTTCATAACCATAATCATATAACGGTTTTTATTTAACTCCATACAAGGTTATAAAACGTATTGTATGATATTTTTACGACATTGGTTCGTATAACGATTTTGAAGGCGAAAGCCTACATTATGATTTTGATAACGAATTGTATAAAATGACTTTGGCTATTTTATGGCCCATTAAAATGATTTGTACAAAATGGTTTTTGGTAATAATTTTATACCGATGATATATTGATGGTTTATTAAACTCTATGAATTCACTCGGCGTTATCGCTGACCTTTTCTTTTAACATGTTTTATCTCAGGTACTTGAAGGTAATTCTCGGGAAGACAACAAGAATTCATGGCCCGCACCAAATACTTATTTCCATTCAAATGCTTTGTAAAACCTGTATTAAATACAATGACTTGGGACCTATATAACTTTGATATTTATGAATGGAAATGCTTTATTATTTAACGACGCTATTTTATGCGTTGTCTATGATGTGAGTAATGTGCTATCCCGTAACACCAACGAGTCTTCCGATGTATTGAATCGTATAAATTTGAGGGTGTTACAGTTTGGTACCAGAGCTCTAGTTATAGAGAACGAAAGATTTTTAAAACCATGGTTTTGAATAAAACATTTTAAAATCTTTTAACTATAAACATTTTTCTAAAAATGTCTAAAAATCTTTTGACTATAACGGTGCCGAAGAATTCCCGAGTTACCGACAAGGCCGACTGAGAAGTGTTATTTTAATATATATATATATAACTTTGATTATATATATATATATGATGTAATTTTATTACATGATGGTTTGATGATTATTTTGATATTTATACGAGGTATTTATACGACGTAGATTGTCACAAGGAACCCTAAATCCCCTAGTAAATTAATCTAAGCTATTCCTGTAGGAAATCTAGCTATTCCAGATCTAAACCAAGTTGTGGATATTTATGATCCCAACAAAATGGTTGATATTCGTAGAAATGTTGATAGTAGTTGATTATGATATTAAAGAAGAATTGGCGAGATTAAATCTGATATCGATGTCATGACGATCTTTCCTTATAGAGTGGAGTTTGACAAAACGTTAACACCTAGAAAGATGTCATCTGATTCGTTGTCATCCAATTCTTAAATTGAAATCGAAAGGGTGAATGTTGCACTTGAGGCTGTCATTGAAACCATTACCCAAAAGCCTCATGCCACTAGTACCTTTCCAAGAAGTCTAGTTGAATAATCAAGTCATTTCATACTAGTGACTCATTTGATAATTATTGATAAAGGAGTTATAGGATTGGAAATTAAGTGTTGATCATATCGAACTTTTATTGCCCTTTCAAGGTGTAAGAATAAGGATGCAAGTATTGGAGAATGAGGTAGGATATCGAATTGAGTATATGATTGATTGAAGCTTAAATTAAGTAAAATTTAACCCGTATGGAATATGAGATTGTTAAAAAGAAAGTCGTTAAGTTCTGTGATTGAATTATAAGGTTTTAATTGATTGTAGGTTTGTGTTAAGGGTTGTTCCTAGGCCATTGTCCAATGACGAGGATGCCCAGTGTCCAATAATTAAATTGAAGAAATCTTCTTCTAAATTGGGACCGATGGATCTTTCGGGACATGTGGAACACCTAATAACTCTTGTAGATTAGTATTCATTGTGGTATCTTCTAAAAATCCCTAACTTAACTGAGACATCAGTTGGTAGGATGAGTTCTGAGATATGTATGACATAGTGACACGTAATGTGTTACGGTACAATTTGACTTGTTTGTGATTAATGAAAAGACTACCTTTGATTGCTAAATTCTACATGTATCGATGATATCTATCTTTTATTGCTTCATCCTAATGTTCGCATTAGTGATGCAACCGTTGAACAAGTACTCATCTCGATTTGAGTTACGTTGTGGATTATTCTTTTTGAGTGCCTTCGAGGTCATGAACCTCATGATTAAGTGGCTAAGCTCATTTCCTATTATATTGTAGTTAGTTCTTGGTGAACAACTCTTCATCACTCTTTTGCAGATCACACATTGTTTTTATAAAGTTAAAACAGTATCCTTTGAGAAAAATTTAATTTTCATCACTACAAGGATTATTCAAAGTAAGATTTATAAGTGATTGTTATCGAAATGAGGTTGTTTATAAAGTACCGTAGAAAACTTGATTGTTTTCATAACAAAGAAAAATCTTGGTAAATTTATTTTTGATTCTTATTTAAGAATTAAGCATGAAAGTGTTTTTATTATAAACATGATTATAAAATTTTGATGAACTGAGTATTGCATCGTTAATCTTCAAATTGTATATAGTTGCGCGCCTACATACAATTTGGAATGGACCATGCAAGGCTGATTAGTAGTCACCATAAAACTGATTAATAAACACTACATTTTCTTTAAAGATTGTGAAAGATTAAATTTTATGAGATCTGCAAGAAGTGAAAAATAAGGACATAGTGTTAGGGACACCTACATATGTGCCTGTAGCATCTATTCTTCTGAGTTGAATTTACTCATCTGTGGAAATTGTCTTATTTGACAATTTACAATTCTTTCTTGTCCAATTCTCCCGTGGTGAGATTCTTAGGAAAAGTATCTGATTACCGAGAGTTGATACCCGTCTGGATGTATTGACGTTCTTATCATTTCTTATGACTTGATTTCATTTCAATGACCTGGGTAACGATCCGAGGAGCTTTCGAATGCGTACTCAAATTATGAAAACATAGGATATATTCATATTCGTTAAATGTTTTCGTCTGTATCTGATTTAAAATTCTCTCGCATAGATTATGCGTTGACCTTACTCTTTTAATAGTAGTTGTGTCTCCGTATATCTCTGAATTTGTGAAGGATTATGAGTTATTATTAGACTTTTGGGAAGTTCACATCTTATCGACGGCAATGAAACTGGAAAGTTGATAGTGCCAGTAGAATGGATTGATTGATTATGACATGACGACATTGTCTTAATTGATGGGAACTCGAATAGAATTCCCCTAAATAATAAGATGTTGATTATCAAAAGTGATGATGACCGTATCCTGTATTTAGACTTGAAATTATACCGTGAAGGGTTGTGAATTAGTTATAGATATTATAATCTAGAAAGAACCTAATATGAATTTAATAAAAAGATGTTTATGTTATCTGAAACTTTAGTAAGTATTTGTTGATGAATTACCTAGACTTTCGCCATTAAGGCAAGTTGAATTTGGTATTGATTATATTATCGGTACTACACCTGTGACGTGTGCACTGTACGTCAGCACCATCTGAATTAAAGGAATTACCGTACAACTGAGAAAGTTATAGGAGAAAGATTTTATTCTACCGAGCTCGTCATCATGAAGAGCTATGGTGTTATCATTCCTTATATTTATAGATTACTGTGAACTGAGTAAATTGACAATCGAAAACGATATCCATAACTCGAAATGGAAGATTTGTTCGATCATTTACAAGGTTCTAGCGTACGTTTTAAAGATTTGATCCACGGCATGGTTATTATCAACTTCACGTCCGCGAAGAAGATTATCTATTCCAATCACTACATCTGGTACTTGTAATGAACATTATGAGTATCACGTGATGTCGTTTGGATTGACTAATGAACAGGTAGTATTCATAAATTTGGTGAATCTCGTGTGTAGACTATATTTAATAAATTCATGCTCGTGATCATTAGGGACTATTTGTTTATTTATATGAATAAGAAGGAGTTAATAATTATTTATAGATCGCCCTGAATTGGCTGAACCATAAAAACCTGTATCTTGAATAATTAACATGTGATTTAAGACTTAATCCTTTATATTATTTGACCGTGTGATTAATAAGATAATGGAATATATATTGACTCTTCAAATATTAGAGCCACTAAGGCTTTGGATTTTACCAAAAAGAAATGGAAATATGTTTTGACAAATATTTTATCAAAGAAATTTTTTAGGGATTATTTCCTTATACACAAATCATTTAACTAAACTCATGTTTAGGGGTAAATGTTTGTGTATACCTCAAGACAACCTAAGAGGGATTGAGGAAACTATATAACTTATTACTTGAAATTTGAAACGACAATTTTTGCTTTTCAACTAAGAAAATTTTGACCAAAGTGTAAACAAAGATTTTTCGAACATTTACAGATCTTACTAATTATTTTAATTATTTTCGATAAATCAACAAAAATCTTGTTAATTAAATTCAAATTTATTTTGAACATTTTTATATAATTGGTCGAACTAAGAAATTTTAAATTTTTACGTTTACATTTCATAAAAATTGAATATTTATTATTTAGTTACTTGTAATATGTATCGACGCTTTAAACGTCAGATTGAGCAAAACTGATAAAAATGATAGTTGAGACGAAACTAAAACTTAGAAAATATGAAGAAAGAATATCTGAGTGAATTGTGGACATGATAATTATATCATCAGGAGAGGTGAATTTAGATATCGACGCATTATGTAAAAAGTATAAAGAACCAATTAGGATGTGTTCCTTAGTAATGATGGTACAAAATAAGTTGCCGAACAATTTAAAAATAGCTGATGTTTGCAAAAAGAGATAATATAGATAACAAAAAGAGGTTCACGGCTAATGTGAACCATCAGAATTGAGAAGCCGATGGCGTTGAATGTATAAAATGTCGTTTGTGGTTGCCTAAATATGGAGGATTGTGAGATATAGTTATGTTGGAATCTCGTAAGTATAAGTATTATATTCCTGTCATTTCTGATTTAATGTATCATTATTAGAAGAAGTTGTAATAATGGAAAATTATGAAGTCACACATCGCCTCATACATTAGTAAACGAATAGCTATTGCAAAGGTCATCATCTGAATTTGATTGGATTTGGGTCATCGTCGACAGACTGACCAAATCTGCTAATATCATTCTTGTTAATGATGGATTCTTGATGAAGAAATTGACTCTTTATATTTAAAGTAGTGTGTAAACATGGTGTGCTTGTATCGATCATCTCTATCAAGATCCTCGCTTCGCATTGAATTTCTAGAGATTTTCTTAGAAGTCATTGAGAACGAATCTTGATGAGAGTACTGTTTACCACCCCAATCGAAGGGACGAGGTAAAGTAACGATACAAAATATTATAAGTGTTGTTTTATGCTTGAATGATTGACCTTTGGTAATAAACTGTAAAATCGTTTCCCTTTGGAGAGATTATCCTTGAAAACTATCGTATTAGGATCGAGATCGAATCTTGTGAGGATATATATTAGAGCATCTGTAAGCAGGAGTTAGGATGAAGACACCCGACATACACCCATTGTGAGTTGGACATGTCTTTTTGGTTTAAGGATTCCTATGATGGCGAACCTAACCTTACGAAATACCCAAACCGCGAGACCGGAAATGATTATTGAAATTAGGATTTGATTATTGACTGCCGGTAGTGGGCAGGAGGTTATGTGAATATGAAATGTAGATCTTGAAGTGCCAGATGGGTAGCGAAGTTATGCCAAAAATTTTAACCATGGAAAAATGAATTGATGATCTGAAAAGATCATGGGATATAAGTCCCCGTTGTATGGGACCATTGAGATGATGTAAAAGATTGGTTTGAAAGGCATATAAGCTGGATCTACCCTAGGACTTCAAGAGCTGCGTGAAATATGATTTGTATATCTAACTTGATGAAATGTCTATCAAGTGAAAATTTGAATTCTTCTTGATAAAGTTTAGATCGGTGAAAAGTTGCATTCATCAGAAACCCGTGAACATCATGGATAGAGAAAGTAAGTCAACATTTAGCCTGATCTTATTCCAGTAGTTATGTTTGAAGAAACTCGCATATTGTAATGGATTACACTTATGAGAAAAGACCGAATGTGGATGAAATACCCACATCTTTAACTCTATAAGAAGCGAGTAGTAAGGTAAGATGATGTTTGAGGACAAAGATCCTGTTTAGGGGTAGATGCTGTGACAATCCGTCAATTTATGGTCGATATTTTACTCTCAAGTATTATTTAAAAACATTATTTTAATGTTATATTATGAACTCACTCATTTCTGGGAAGAAATTTGGATCTACGTCTTGAAGTAGCATCGACTACGTTTAAACCGGAGGATTCTACGTTACGTGCTCGCGTTTACATACACCGTCTTTGGTGACAGTCCGACATTTCAGAAAATCAATTTATCCGTGAATATTATTTTGGATTTTTAAATTTGTGTTGGTTCATAAACTCACAAATTTACGAGAAGAGATTAGGACTTACGATTTTAATTTAACGTCCTTTATGACTAAACCGGAAACCTTAGGATTACGTATTTACGTTTTCGAACTCCGTTTTTGATGAAACAATTTTTATTAGATTCGTTTTGTGCCGTTGATTCATAATTTATAAAAACATTTTTCGTAAAACGACTCGAGGGCACGCAAATCAAGGAAACTAGAATCGAGGAATACCCGTAAATAAATGGGGATGAGACAAGATAACTCTTGTCCTATCCCCACTAAATAAAATAGCAAGCTTTACTAACACACTTTGAGGTGTCATAATGCATGATAACTAAGGACACTTGTTCTTAGTTACACACAAAACCACTAGACACATAAAACCACCAAAACAAACTAGCTAACTCATTTTCAACATGTAAAACCACTCCATTTTTCTCTCTAGTCTCTCCTTGAACGTCCCATATACACCAAAAACATCACCATTGATGAAAAATATTAACCACAAATCATACGTATAACTTGCATATGATGAAAACCCTTTGAAGATATGAAGATTAGAGGTGATTCTAACATCCAAAGAGGAGATATCTTGGTGTCATATGGCTGATTTCCCACAAGGAGTTTATAAATCTTGGTGAACTTGAAGATGATATTGGTTTATCACAAGTTTTGCCATCAAAATCCAAGCCTTGTTCATCAAAAACTCATCTTTTCATCACTAATGGTGGTATAGAGATTGTTTCTTCTTATCCTCTTGTTATTTTGATTATGTAATCTTTTATTTTCTTTATTTATGTATATGTATATGATGATGAATGATGATTAAAAATATTATGTGGGGATTTGGTGTTGATAGATTTGATAAACATGGGTAAAAAGATGAAAAACCACATGTAAAAATGGTTAAATCTTACTTAAAAAGATGGCTGTATAAAAACAGTAAGTAACCACATGATAAACTGATAAAATGGTAAAGTGGAATCAATATACAGTAAGTATTAGGTGTTATAGACATGTGAGAGTTGGCCATACAATGGAATCATCAAAATGAGTGAGATATGATCAAAACAAGATGAGTGCACCAATCTGAATAGTCAGTTTTGGACGGACTGTTAAGGATTTTTATAGTTGGATTGAGCAGTAGCTAAAACTAAGTTAATTTTATCACATATCATGTAGTTTATGGTGTCCAAAAATGAGCTTCTATCTCTTTGTAGAACTCAAGATATGGTAAAAATGGTGAAAGTGAAAGTAAAAATCAGATTTTGGGAAATTAAAGTATAATAGTATTATATAAGCACTCAAATAAATATAGTATAAAATGTGAATTAAAACCCACTAACTTATATATTACATTTATATAAGTATGTACAATGATAAATAAATGATACATTTTATAAAAATGGTAATTTGATAAGTTTTATAAGTTATAAAACTATAAACATGATTTTTACGTCTTTTCGGCTAACACCATAAAATTAACGTTTTTGCCAAATATAACTTAGACGGTCGGACCCGTCTAATGTAAACTTTTATAAACTCACATACTGATATATAAACATATTTAACAAGTAAAAACCGATAAAACCCGAACTATATAACATACGGACATTAACGGGCTAAGTTAACGTTATTGGACTAGTAATACAACAAAATGGGCTAAAACACTTATAAACTTATTTATTGGGCTTAATCCATTTGGGCCCAACATGTAAAGTGTGATATTGATAATAAAAGTATAATTGGGTTAATATAATATATTGGGCTTGTAATAGGCTTCTTGGGCCTAAAACATGTAAATAGGTAAAACTAGTAAACTAGTATAAAAATTATCAACACATAACACTAAAATGAGTAAATGAGAATATGTAAACCCATTTGATCATCATATATATAAAATCATCATATGTATACATAATTATTATTTTGATAAAGTCATTGGACAAGAGTCTAAGACGAGTATTATTTGTCTAGGTTTTCGTGATTGAAGCACATACCGTACATCCGAATTGCCGATAACCTGCCTTCCCACATCAACGTGAGTTCATAGCCTCGCACTCTTTTAAATGTTTTTATGAAATGTTTTATAAACCCGCGAGGGAGATAACATGTTAGTTTTTATACAATAGGACACATTTGTCCCGATTGCCTGTTTATTGATTTGGACCTGAATGATTGTATGACCCGATGAATGATTAAATGACCCGATAGATGAAGTGAAATGGATTATTAAAGTTAGGTTATGTCACTAAAAGTCCCATTAGCATGAATTGTGAACTACCGGGATTTGGTAGACGCTTATGCATATAATAGTACTATTTGGGGACGATCACCCCAGTTCGCGCCTTGACGGTTGATCCCCGTCGTGCCACATTGATTGGTAAGCGAATTTATGTATGAGAAGATTTCCATAGCGTGATTATTGTGACGACACGCTAACTTAGATGGGCAAATTGAGTATCGGGTTAGCTACCCGTTGTTGGTTATAGTAAGGTAACAATGTCATGCGGCTTATAATAATCCAAATTAACGAAATACTGCTATATGCACCGAATTACAATATATTGCCTGACTAGTAATATGGGGTCATACTATTGATATTATGTTCGTGTTTTGGTTTTCATAACCATAATCATATAACGGTTTTTATTTAACTCCATACAAGGTTATAAAACGTATTGTATGATATTTTTACGACATTGGTTCGTATAACGATTTTGAAGGCGAAAGCCTACATTATGATTTTGATAAGGAATTGTATAAAATGACTTTGGCTATTTTATGGCCCATTAAAATGATTTGTACAAAATGGTTTTTGGTAATAATTTTATACCGATGATATATTGATGGTTTATTAAACTCTATGAATTCACTCGGCGTTATCGCTGACCTTTTCTTTTAACATGTTTTATCTCAGGTACTTGAAGGTAATTCTCGGGAAGACAACAAGAATTCATGACCCGCACCTAAATACTTATTTCCATTCAAATGCTTTGTAAAACCTGTATTAAATACAATGACTTGGGACCTATGTAACTTTGATATTTATGAATGGAAATGCTTTATTATTAAACGACGATATTTTTATGTGTTGTCTATGATGTGAGTAATGTGCTATCCCGTAACACCAACGAGTCTTCCGCTGTATTGAATCGTATAAATTTGGGGGTGTTACAACACTTACTATACATTGTTAATGCATTAGAATTGAATCTAATCATTATACAACTAGCTTTTAAGTAAAAGATAGTTTTGTGCACTCACCTGATTGAAAGGAATTTTAACTAGGAGATAAAGCGATGAGAAACTATTCAACCCCCCCTTCTAGTTTCTACAATTGGTATCAGAGCAATGGTGACACAAGGTCTTCAAAGTATATTGTACTTTAAAAAATGGATCGATCCATTGTCTCCTCAAATTAGAAGGTTATGTTGTACTAAAGTTTTTATTTGGTCAAAACTATTTTTTGTTGAAATTAGCCTTTTAAAATGTTAATATTCCATATTACTTAAGTTAGTAGTATTAATGCATTTTAGATTTACTCTTGAAATGTATCTACTAGTTTGCATCTTGTTATGTGTAGGTACTCATGAAAATAAATCATTCTATTGATTGTGGATTGAGTTACTTACACTTGTAAAAGACCCATCTTCTTTGATTTCCAACATCATTGAATGATGATATCAAGATGGGTAGAAGTGATACTAGTCTTTGAAGACTTAGTAGTCACTATTAATCATTGTTGGGCTTTGCATCGGTTCCTTGAAAGCTCGGAATGCAATTTGTGCCCAAGGTACGCTTTCATTCTTCCACACGCATATTGATCATTCTTTTGATCATTAATTGACTATATGCTTGTTCTTGGCATCCTTGCCTTGACATTTACTTGTGGTATGTGATTCTTTCCTCTTTCCCTCTCAAACCTTCGTTGCTTGGATACTTGACTCACTATGGAGATGTAGGGTGAGTTAGTAGAAGCTTAAAGTATCAAGCATGATTTCCATGGTTTGCACCCTTACGGTTAGTAGGTGATATCAGCTTAAACTCATATCCTTTTATCAACAAATAACCCTAAAACATGAAGCAAAATACCCATTTATCTTGTAAAAAGCAGTGTTATGTGGTATGTTTGTGTTTGTGTGATCTTATGTAGGTAAAAGGATACAATTTCAAGCAAACAAGGAAAAACCAAGCTCAAATGGATGAAAAAGACAAAAGAGGATCAAAAGTGACAAGACTTTGAAGTTCAAGGACCTATCTTGACAAGTTGTGAAAGTTGAAGGACTAGAAGTGCAAATTATGAAAAGTCAAGGTTCAAGTCAAATTTGGTCAACTACAAAGTCAACTCAGTCAAAGGGCCATTTTGTTGAAGAATCAAAGTTGAAGGGTCAAAAATGTCAAAAGGATAAAGATCATAGCTTGAAAATACAATCTGCCAAGTACAAGGACCAAATCTGCCAAGATTGGAAAGTTTTTGCTAATTGAATCCATGTGAAAGGGAAAGAGCCAATAAGAAGAAAGGAAAAGTGGTACACGGATCAAGCATTAAAAGCCCACTTCCGCCGCCTCTCATTTAATACCATATCCTAACAGTGTGATCTGTGTGACATCTCCTCAACGAATAAAAGGCCGCCACGTGTCCTTCTCCTTCAAAGAAAATATTTACCAGGATCGGGATTTTTATAGAGGCCGTTTCATGAGAAGATCAAAACACCAATTTTGTTCAGTTTTGAAAGACGAATTCAACGGTGCATATTATTTAGCAAATTATCCACTCAATCAAAAACACCCAAATGTGTTCATCACCTTCAAAGTGGGATTTGCAGAATTCCTCCACGTGTCAAGCTATAATTGGCCCGAACACGTCACAAACTCCAACAGAATCTCCTTTCATGCCTATAAATACCTAGCTTGTACTTCATTTGTAGGAGTAGTTCAATTTTGTAAAAAACACCTAGTTAACTTTCCTTTCCCTTTTCCCTCATTCTACCCTAACTACTCAAGAGTTTGACAAACTCTTGAGTTAGTTAGTTAGTTTGTAGCTTGTAACTACTTTTGTAACTGAATTCAATCAATAAAATTTCAAATTCAAGTTTCCCGCCAAATTCTGTTCTTCAATTCCTGCTACTTTCCTGCTGTTGTGTGATTCCATTGTTGCTGTTAAATGTTTGTTATGATCAATCATAGATCATAACTGACATTGTTGAAGTATTGTTGCTGTTTGATCAGAATTCAGTTCTAGCCATTGTTCCTTTGAAGAATTGTAGCAGATTGATGATTCTAGAGGATTGTAGCTGTTTTGTTGGTTGATATTTGTTGAATACTAGTGATAGGTGGTGGTATCACTAGTACAAGAGAGCTCAGCGCTCCTCTTCTACCCAAAGGATATCTTCACTAGGTTTTAAAGTTTCTCAATTTTGGTTCCACTCAATTGTTCTTGCCATGTTTCATACTTAGTGTAAAATTGATTTGAATGCATGATAAAAGGTGCTAGTTTGCTTGTGGATAGATTGTAGAACCTGTTGTAGCATAAGTGTAGTCTGTTATAGCTTCTTAGCTTAAATCTTGATCTGATTTCAAGTTTTCATAGGCTTAGCTAATCATTTTGAGTACTTGTGGTGCTTTACTCTTGTTTCATGCTTGTACACCTTGCCTTTTGACTGCTAATTTGAGATTGCTATAGCCTTTTGCTCAGTTTTAACCTGTGCTCAAAAACCTTTCACAAAATTCCATATAAAGGTCATTTAGGGTGTTTGGCAACAGTGATTAGAGTAAATCTTTGAAAGACTTGTGGTGATTTAGTTGTAATTAGTTGATTGTTTAGCCTGTTCTAGCCTAATATGATCTAGTGTAGCACAATTTGTTTGTTAACTTCCATTTTTAAGACCTCTAGTTCATTTTTGTGCATTAGAACTTTGTGCATCAGATTTTCCAAAATTTGTATTTTCAGAACTTGTCAACTTCAAATCCTCATTGTATCTTTGTTAGTTAATCATTTGAGCTCTAATCTTTTTCTATAGCTAGACCAACATCTGTAGTTTCAGTGTCTAGGAGGAATTTCTACAGTCTTCATAAATAAGCCAGTAATCAGCTTTTTAGCTTAGCTTAAGCTAAGTCATTTTTCTGTGATGTTTTGAACCACTGTTTTTCTTTATCTTCATTTCTACTTCATAAAAGTCTTAATTTTCTTTCACAAAAACGTTTCATTAGTGTTGAATATGAGATTCTGAAAATTTGAACTTTTTCCAAAAATCGGTCAACGTTTGGTCAACATAAGCTCATTTTAGCTTATTTCGGATATCTAGCTTATTACTGGATGAAATTGGTTCTAATTTGATTTCCCCTTCTTTAAATCAAGTGCTTAATCAGTTTTGATAATAAAATCAAGTTGTGGATGTTTGGATTAGGCTGTAGCTTATTTTGAGCTTATTGATAAGCACTCAATTGCTTAATTTTGGCTTTTAGCTAAAATCTTTGAATACACGTTTCTTAAATTGGATTTGAAGTTGTTTGCAATTTGTTTCACTTGATTTGGTTAGGAAATAAGCTCAGTCTAGCTTATTTTGTGTTAAGCCCGTTTTTAGTTAAAAACTTCTCAAAAATTGCACTTAGGTCCTTTAAAGTTTAGACAGTTATAATCTTGGTTTTAACTTCCTAATTTTCTGAATTTTGCAAAAGTTAGTCCTTTACTTTGAAAATTTGTTAAATTCAGTTTGTTAGTTTGTTAGTTTGTTACCATTTGGTTAGTTAGTTATAAATTTTACAAGTTTGGTCCTTTTAGTTAACTGTTTTGCATTAGTAGTCCTTATAACTTTTAGAATTTACATTTCAAGCATTTACATTTCATAGAATTTACATTTTCAGCCCTTTTAGTTTCAAATTTTACATTTTATATTTTACTTGAATAAAATTTGGTATTTGCAACTTGTTTTACGTATAAATAGGTTTATATTTTTCATTTTTAAATAGTGTTGTTTGAATTAGCAATAGATTACCAAGTAAACTTGAACAACCAAGAACAATAATAAATCTGATATTGGTTGGACTTTCTATTAGTTAAAGACTGAGAAAACGAACTTGCATTATACACATTTCAAATGGCGCCGCTGCCGGTTCTTTGACTACACGAGAGACTATCGATTGACGGTTTTCATTGGCTTTTGGTCCGTTCATTTGGTGAACGTTATTTTTACGTATCATAAATCAAAAACAAATAAAAAAATCAAAAATATAAAAATATATAAAAACTTAAAAATTAACAAAACAATTCTTTTCCTAAAGAATTGACCAAAAAAATTAAAAAATCCAAAAAGCAATCTTTTTCCTAAGAGATTGCACCCAAAAATATATATTATTGGATTCTCTCGGTTTTTATGTACATATAGTATTTTCC
The DNA here is from genome assembly GCA_025667525.1 of Glebionis coronaria. Taxonomy (NCBI): domain Eukaryota; kingdom Viridiplantae; phylum Streptophyta; class Magnoliopsida; order Asterales; family Asteraceae; genus Glebionis; species Glebionis coronaria. The sequence goes on from CM046876.1 coordinate 357,060,952, forward strand.
TTTAAAAACTCATAAATACAAAAATATTTTCCATATATTATTATAAGTAAATACGTATACGTATAAGAACAATCAATCTACATATCTTCCATAAGTATTGCCGAGGCAATACACCGTGTTGAGGGGCGTTCCGGTCCTTGACACGCGTATCGATCAAACAAAATAAAGCAAGAATAGATAAATACTCTCAATAAGCAATAATTCAAAGAATACGAACATTTAAGTGAATAGAAAGGCGATGTGCTATAAAATGCCATCTAAGGGTCAATAGGTACTTAAGTGCTTCGCGCCACCTAACCCCCCCGTTCACTTGGGAGTATTCTAAGAAGGAAAGCTTCATTGAGGGTCTTGCACCCAAAGTAGTATTACATATATTGTTATTTTCTTGTGGATATTTAATATCGAAACTCGAAGAGGATAATCTTATTCTTTTCAAAGTCACACGAGAGCTTCTCTCTCATTCCTCGTATTGAGTTGCATGCTCACTCGTGGGCGTGCACAAATACCGATTGGTGTACAACCTCTTCCTCCGAAAAGGAAGAAAAAGAGAAAGAGTAAGACCACCACCGTTCACCAAGCCGATCACGAGAATCGTGCTTTGTCACCACCACAAGGAGCCATGGCTATTGATAATCGTACTTTGTATGAACGTATGCAATCCAACGTTCATGGATATGTTAGTGCCATTAAGATTCCCGACTTTCCCGCTAACACATTTGAGCTACATACATCTATGATCAATATGGTTGCTGCATCACCTTTCTATGGAAAACAAAATGAGGATCCTCATGCTCACCTTAAGAGATTCCTTTCACTTTGCAACACCATTAAGCATAATGGGGTTCCACATGAGGTCATTAGATTGATGTTAGTGTCATTTTCCTTAGATGGGAGTGCTAAGCATTGGTTAGACACCCAACCACCCGATAGTATCACCACATGGGATGATTTTACCACTAAGTTTTTGAACAAATTCTTTCCTCCACAAAAGACTATGGCTTTGAGGAATTTGATTATGGGCTTTACACAAAAACCTAGTCAATCCTTTGGTGATGCTTGGGAAGAGTATAGTGAGTTGTTGAGGCGATGCCCTAATCATGGAATGGATGATCTAAGCCAAATCAATACCTTCTATAATGGCCTTAAACCTCACCACCAAGATTCACTAAATGCTTCCGCGGGAGGGAGTATTCATTTCAAGACATACCATGAGGCTTTGAACATTATTGAGACTAAGGCAATGGTTCAAACAAACGATCCATTTGAAGAAAGAGTTCATGTTATCCAAAACACTTCTCAAACACCTTGTGATAACCAATTCCTTAAATATCACCAAGAGATCCTTCAACAAGTCAAACAAGGACAACAAGAAATGACTCAAGAGTTAGTTCAAGCCTTTAAGAGCATGACATTGAACAATTCCTCAAACAATGTGAATGCCATCACCATTTCTTGTGTTACTTGTGGAGGTCCCCACTCTTATGAACAATGTGACAAGGTGCAAGGGTATCAAGGGGAATGCTATGCTTACCAAGAGGAACACCGTGAACACTTCAAGCCTAACATCAATCCAAATAACCTTTCTTACAAATCCCAAAATTACCTTACTCCACCCGGCTTTCCACCCCAACCACCCACCCAAATTCCACAAAATCCTCCTCAAATTTTAGCAAGGAATCAAGGGCAAAGACAACCATACCAAGGAAATAACTACAAGGCACCCAATCAATTTCAACCTCAAGCAAATACCTTTTATCCACCAAATCAAGGATTTAACTCCCAACCTTTACCTTTCCAACCTCAAGGTTTTCAAGGTTATGTGCCACAAGAGTTAAACACAATGGATCTTTTGCAAAAGATGAATCAAGAGAATGAAAAGAAATTCCAAGCTATAGACAAGAAAATGAATGACCAATTCAATAAGCTTTTGATGGCATTAAATCAAAGACCACAAGGGGCTTTACCTTCCAACACACAAACAAACCCTAGGGCCAATGTTAATGCTATTACAACAAGGAGTGGTACAACAACAAAGGATCCTTCACCTCCTAAACCTACTATTGTTCAACCCACTTGTGCTCCTACTTGTGATAAGCCTTCTACTTCTACTCCACCTCCTCAAAGTGCTCCTATTCACTCAAACACACCTTCTCAACCACCTCATACTTCTCCTTTACCTTCCACACTTCCCAATGAAGAGGCTAACAAAGACAAATCTTTCACCACAACACCTATTCCACCTACACCAACACCTACTCTTCCATACCCTTCAAGGTTGAAAAAGGACAAGTTAAAGAACAAAGATGACATACAAGTTTCCAATTTCTTAAGGATGTTCAAGCAACTTAATATCAACATATCCTTTGCGGAAGCTCTTGCTTATATGCCAAAGTTTGCTAAGATGTTCAAGGATTTGCTCTCAAACAAAGAGAAATTGGTTGATTTGCCCAACACATCACTTAATGAAAATTGTTCCGCGGTGTTACTTAAAACCTTACCAACAAAACTTGGAGATCCGGGGCGCTTCTTGATACCTTGTAATTTTCCCGGTGTTGAAAATTGCATGGCTTTGGCGGATTTAGGGGCAAGCATAAATCTCATGCCTTTATCGGTTTGGAAACAACTCTCTCTTCCCGAGCTCACCCCCACTAGGATGACTCTTGAACTAGCCAACCGAACCATAGCTCACCCCGTAGGTATAGCGGAAGATGTGTTTGTAGGTGTGGATAAGTTTACCTGTCCGGCCGACTTTGTAGTGGTCGATTATGACATGGATCCTAGAGTGCCTTTGATTGTTGGTAGACCGTTTTTGAGAACGGGTCGTACCTTGATAGATGTGGCGGAAGGAGAATTAATTATGAGAGTAGAGGATGAGAAAGTGGTGTTTAAGTTAGGGAAAGTTTGTGATAGAAAAGAGGTTAAGGAGTCTAGACCTTGTGAGACTATTAACATTGTGGATGTACTAGATGAAGTGTGTAATGAACACTTTCATGATGCTTGTAAGAATGCTAGTGATGAGATTCCACATGTTGAAACCGTGGCCTCAATTGCTCCCTCTTTAACACCTTTTGGAGAGAGTGATTTCCTCTTGGAGGAATTTGAGTCCAACTTTCTTGGTGATGATGATTCTCCCATTAATTGGGAAGAAGATATTCTTACAATCTAAAAGTTGCTCAATGAGGACCCTATTCCTTCCCCTATTCCACAAGAGATTACCATTGAGGAACCTTCCATAGTAAAACCTTCCCTAGAGAGTCCACCTTCCATTGAACTTAAGGAACTTCCATCCCACTTAGAATATGCTTTCTTAGAAGGAAAAGACCAATTACCGGTGATTATTGCTAAGGAATTGAAAGAGGATGAGAAGGAGCAACTTATTGAAGTCCTTAAGAAACACAAGAAAGCCTTAGCATGGAAAATATCCGACATAAGGGGAATTGATCCACATTTTTGTACTCACAAAATCCTTATGGAGGATGATTATAAACCCGCCATTCAAAACCAAAGGAGAGTTAACCCAAAAATTCATGAGGTTATTAAGAAGGAGGTGATTAAACTCTTAGATGCGGGTATGATTTACCCCATTTCCGACTCTCCATGGGTTAGCCCGGTTCATTGTGTTCCAAAGAAGGGTGGAATCACCGTGGTGCCTAATGAGAACAATGAGCTTATTCCCACGAGACTTGTAACCGGTTGGAGAGTTTGCATTGATTATAGAAAACTCAATGAGGCAACTAGGAAAGACCATTTCCCGCTTCCCTTTATGGATCAAATGCTTGAACGCTTAGCGGGAAATGAGTACTATTGTTTTCTTGATGGCTTTTCGGGTTATTTTCAAATACCCATTGACCCTAAGGATCAAGAAAAGACCACATTCACTTGTCCATACGGTACATTTGCTTACAAGAGGATGCCTTTTGGCCTATGTAATGCACCGGGGACGTTTCAAAGGTGCATGATGGCGATTTTCCATGACATGATAGAGCAAACCATGGAGGTTTTTATGGATGACTTTTCCGTATTTGGGAACTCCTTTAGCTCTTGTCTCACCAATCTTGAGAGAATGCTTAAGCGTTGTGAGGAAACACGTTTGGTGCTTAATTGGGAAAAATGTCACTTTATGGTGAAAGAGGGGATTGTTTTAGGACACAAGATATCCAATAAGGGATTAGAAGTTGATCGAGCCAAAATTGATGTGATTGCTAAGCTTCCCCCACCCACCTCGGTTAAAGGTGTGAGGAGTTTCTTAGGTCATGCGGGTTTTTATAGGCGCTTTATACAAGATTTCTCTAAGATAGCTAGACCGATGACTCATCTCTTGGAGAAAGAGGCTCCTTTCATTTTTGATCAAGCTTGTTTAGAATCTTTTGAGACACTTAAAGAAAAATTGACAAAGGCTCCCGTTTTGGTTTCTCCAAATTGGGAATTACCTTTTGAGCTTATGTGTGATGCTAGTGATTATGCGGTGGGGGCTGTCTTAGGACAAAGAGTTAATAAGCATTTTCAACCTATACACTATGCGAGTAAAATCATGACCGGTGCACAACTTCATTACACTACCACGGAAAAAGAGTTGCTTGCTATAGTATATGCTTTTGAGAAGTTTAGACCATACCTTGTGCTTTCTAAGACCATAGTGTATACGGATCACTCCGCTCTCAAGTATCTTATGACAAAACAAGATGCTAAGCCTAGGCTTTTGAGATGGGTTTTGTTGCTTCAAGAGTTTAAGATTGAGATTCGTGATAAAAAAGGGGCCGAGAATTTAGCGGCGGATCATTTGAGTAGACTTGAGCATCCTTTTCAAGGAGATTTCCCACATCAAGAAATCAATGAATCCTTTCCATTAGAGGAGCTCATGTCTATCTCTTCCCAAGAGGATGCCACACCTTGGTTTGCGGATATTGCAAACTATCTTGTGGGCAATGTGCTTATTGAGGGTCTTACTTATCAACAAAAGAAAAAGTTTCTTAAGGAAGTTAAGTATTACTTTTGGGATGATCCATATCTTTTTAGGCAATGTGCGGACCAAATCATTAGACGGTGTGTAGATGGGCCCGAGGCATTTAAAATTTTAGAGGCATGTCACAAAGGACCTACGGGTGGACATTTTGGGCCTAACTACACTGCCAAGAAAGTCTTTGATTCGGGTTATTATTGGCCTTCCATTTACAAGGATGCTCAAGAGATGGTGAAATTTTGTGATGTTTGTCAAAGACAAGGAAAAATTACACAACGTGATGAGATGCCACAAAATTTTATCCAAGAGTGTGAGATATTTGATGTATGGGGAATAGATTTCATGGGACCTTTTCCATCCTCTAAGGGAAACAAGTATATACTTGTGGCAGTGGATTATGTGTCCAAGTGGGTGGAGGCTAAAGCCTTACCTACTAATGATGCTAGAGTGGTTGTAAAGTTCTTGAAACAATTGTTTGCTAGATTTGGTGTACCTCGGGCCATCATAAGTGATCGTGGTACGCACTTTTGTAATGATCAATTCACGAGAGTTATGAAGAAATATGGAGTGAATCATAGACTTTCTACCGCGTATCACCCTCAAACAAATGGTCAAACCGAGGTCACAAATCGTGGTTTAAAGAGAATTTTAGAGAGAACGGTGGGAGAGCATAGAGCTTCTTGGTCGGATAAGCTTGATGATGCTTTGTGGGCGTTTAGGACGGCTTTTAAGACACCAATTGGTTGTACTCCTTATAGGCTTGTCTATGGAAAAGCGTGCCACCTCCCATTTGAGTTAGAACATAAGGCATCTTGGGCTCTCAAGTGGGCTAACTTTGATTTAAACCAAGCCGGTTCACATAGGAAAGATCAACTCAATGAAATGGATGAGTTGAGAGCCAATGCCTATGAGAATTCTTTGCTATACAAGGAAAAGACTAAGAAATTGCATGATGCTAAGATTAAGAATCGTGATTTCAAAGTTGGAGAGCCGGTTCTCCTCTTTAACTCAAGATTGAAGCTTTTTGCGGGCAAGCTTAAGTCGAGATGGTCCGGTCCATTCACTATTGCTCAAGTGTTTCCATATGGAACTCTTGAGTTGTCCCAACCCGATGGTCCAAATTTTAAAGTGAATGGTCACCGTGTTAAGCATTACTTTGGGAAGGACATTTCCGTTGAAATGGTCCAAGAGGTCCCCATTTTCCCAATGAATTAATTCATTGAGGGACGAGTCGAGCTAGAGACTCATTAACTCAAGCATCGTATAACTAGGTTAGAGTGTTGTAGGTTAGAAATAAAGGCATAGATTTGGAGATAAGTTTAGGGGAGACCTTCTTTTGTCTTCATGCTTGTTTGTAGGGTTGCTCACTCATCTCATGCTTTGGAGCTTATGGAGGAGGCCCTTGTATCCGGTTCACTTCGTTACTTTAGTGAATTTTCATTGACATCTTGTGCTTAAACATGATTTCACTAATAGTAGTCCTTTCCTTAACTTGGGTTAAGCAAAGTCTATTCATTGTCATAAGTGTAGGGGAAGTTTTTGTACTTCCATGCTCTTAAACATTGAGGACAATGTTTCGCTTAAGTGTAGGGGGGTCTTCTATCGAAGTGACCTTATCTAGAACTTGTCATTGTCTTGCATGATAACATGGAAAATTGAATTTTAAACATTTTTCAAATTTTTAATCTACTTTGGCCAACAAAAATATGCATTCATGATTTTTGCATCAATCATTTTTCATTTGCATAACACATTTGCATTGTATATATTTCTTCTTTTAGTTTTCATCAAAAATATATAAAAAGGAAAAATATAATAAAACATGGTTTTAACAAATTTAGATTTCTTTGACATATTAGGCCCGCCATGGATATTTTGACTCAACCCGAGTTTGCTTATTTTGGCACTCTCTAGCTAGTATCCTTAACCATGTAGTCCTTCATTGGTCTATTAGGCTAAGCTTCCACCAATTTCATTCTTTGAAATTTTAAATTTGTGGAGAATGGGAAATGATAGAGTTGAAGCAAGTGTAAAAGGGCTAGATAGACTTCATGGCAATTACTTGTGGCTAAACCCTTCTCTCTTCTTGACCTCTATTTTCTTCGCTTGTATATAATTGTTAATAATCAAGTACGGTTTTAATTGGTTTGTAATCTCTTATGCATTTTTGGCTAATCATTTATGGTTGATATGAGTACGTCTTAAGATTCTAAGTTAGCACGTTTTATGTGTACTAGACTTGTGTCATGCTCCATATTTAGCGGGTGTTTTTCCTTTTCTTCTTTGCAAATTTCTTGGTAAGGAATAAAGAAAAATAAGAGCGGCTTATGAAAAAAAATGAGTGGCTAGAAAAAAAAAAGGAAAAGAAAAAGAAAAAAAATAATGCAAGACTCCCAAGAGGGGCAGTGTGGTGTTAATTATAGTGACTATTGAGTTCCAATATTACCTTGACGGGTTGCGGGGATTCAATAGATTGCTCCAATCCAATATTACCTTGACGGGTTGCGGGGTTGAAGATCCAAAATCTCAAAAAGATGCGGATGTAAATTATTGCGTGAGTTTTATTTTTCTTTCTTTAGCGAGTGTGTAGTTACTTATGAAAGCATGACATGAGGATTTTACACATAAGGCGAATGACTTATTACTCTTAATACGGACTTATATTAATTGTGAGCGGTTTTTCAAGTAATGGATGAGAAGATTACTTAGGATTAAAACCGTGCTTCCTTATTTTTGGATTTTACATTTCTTATATTTCACACTTTAATAATGACAAATTTGCCCACAAGCAATTTGCTCAATTAATAACCGGTTCCACATTTAATTGTCATGAATACGTTGATGCACTTTTTACTTGTGAATGCAATGATCCCATTTACTAGCTTGGTATGGGGAAAGTGAAACTTGAGGGTGATAAATGTTCATGGTACCCAAGCCCTAATCCAAGTCATTGAATTCTTTATGAGTTATTTCCATCAAAACCATTTCAAGAAAAATCAAAAAGATATAGATAGAATTGTATTTTGATTCATTGCATTATTAAAAGTCAAAATCATGCATCATCTAGTTTAGAGTAGTGTAGATGCATCTCATATGGCCAAGGTGGATTAATTATGAGGGAAATGTAAATTTTTAAGCCTTGAAATATAATATTGCATGAGGACATGGCAATGCTCAAGTGTAGGGGAATTTGATATGAGCTTAAACTCATATCCTTTTATCAACAAATAACCCTAAAACATGAAGCAAAATACCCATTTATCTTGTAAAAAGCAGTGTTATGTGGTATGTTTGTGTTTGTGTGATCTTATGTAGGTAAAAGGATACAATTTCAAGCAAACAAGGAAAAACCAAGCTCAAATGGATGAAAAAGACAAAAGAGGATCAAAAGTGACAAGACTTTGAAGTTCAAGGACCTATCTTGACAAGTTGTGAAAGTTGAAGGACTAGAAGTGCAAATTATGAAAAGTCAAGGTTCAAGTCAAATTTGGTCAACTACAAAGTCAACTCAGTCAAAGGGCCATTTTGTTGAAGAATCAAAGTTGAAGGGTCAAAAATGTCAAAAGGATAAAGATCATAGCTTGAAAATACAATCTGCCAAGTACAAGGACCAAATCTGCCAAGATTGGAAAGTTTTTGCTAATTGAATCCATGTGAAAGGGAAAGAGCCAATAAGAAGAAAGGAAAAGTGGTACACGGATCAAGCATTAAAAGCCCACTTCCGCCGCCTCTCATTTAATACCATATCCTAACAGTGTGATCTGTGTGACATCTCCTCAACGAATAAAAGGCCGCCACGTGTCCTTCTCCTTCAAAGAAAATATTTACCAGGATCGGGATTTTTATAGAGGCCGTTTCATGAGAAGATCAAAACACCAATTTTGTTCAGTTTTGAAAGACGAATTCAACGGTGCATATTATTTAGCAAATTATCCACTCAATCAAAAACACCCAAATGTGTTCATCACCTTCAAAGTGGGATTTGCAGAATTCCTCCACGTGTCAAGCTATAATTGGCCCGAACACGTCACAAACTCCAACAGAATCTCCTTTCATGCCTATAAATACCTAGCTTGTACTTCATTTGTAGGAGTAGTTCAATTTTGTAAAAAACACCTAGTTAACTTTCCTTTCCCTTTTCCCTCATTCTACCCTAACTACTCAAGAGTTTGACAAACTCTTGAGTTAGTTAGTTAGTTTGTAGCTTGTAACTACTTTTGTAACTGAATTCAATCAATAAAATTTCAAATTCAAGTTTCCCGCCAAATTCTGTTCTTCAATTCCTGCTACTTTCCTGCTGTTGTGTGATTCCATTGTTGCTGTTAAATGTTTGTTATGATCAATCATAGATCATAACTGACATTGTTGAAGTATTGTTGCTGTTTGATCAGAATTCAGTTCTAGCCATTGTTCCTTTGAAGAATTGTAGCAGATTGATGATTCTAGAGGATTGTAGCTGTTTTGTTGGTTGATATTTGTTGAATACTAGTGATAGGTGGTGGTATCACTAGTACAAGAGAGCTCAGCGCTCCTCTTCTACCCAAAGGATATCTTCACTAGGTTTTAAAGTTTCTCAATTTTGGTTCCACTCAATTGTTCTTGCCATGTTTCATACTTAGTGTAAAATTGATTTGAATGCATGATAAAAGGTGCTAGTTTGCTTGTGGATAGATTGTAGAACCTGTTGTAGCATAAGTGTAGTCTGTTATAGCTTCTTAGCTTAAATCTTGATCTGATTTCAAGTTTTCATAGGCTTAGCTAATCATTTTGAGTACTTGTGGTGCTTTACTCTTGTTTCATGCTTGTACACCTTGCCTTTTGACTGCTAATTTGAGATTGCTATAGCCTTTTGCTCAGTTTTAACCTGTGCTCAAAAACCTTTCACAAAATTCCATATAAAGGTCATTTAGGGTGTTTGGCAACAGTGATTAGAGTAAATCTTTGAAAGACTTGTGGTGATTTAGTTGTAATTAGTTGATTGTTTAGCCTGTTCTAGCCTAATATGATCTAGTGTAGCATAATTTGTTTGTTAACTTCCATTTTTAAGACCTCTAGTTCATTTTTGTGCATTAGAACTTTGTGCATCAGATTTTCCAAAATTTGTATTTTCAGAACTTGTCAACTTCAAATCCTCATTGTATCTTTGTTAGTTGATCATTTGAGCTCTAATCTTTTTCTATAGCTAGACCAACATCTGTAGTTTCAGTGTCTAGGAGGAATTTCTACAGTCTTCATAAATAAGCCAGTAATCAGCTTTTTAGCTTAGCTTAAGCTAAGTCATTTTTCTGTGATGTTTTGAACCACTGTTTTTCTTTATCTTCATTTCTACTTCATAAAAGTCTTAATTTTCTTTTGTTTCATTAGTGTTGAATATGAGATTCTGAAAATTTGAACTTTTTCCAAAAATCGGTCAACGTTTGGTCAACATAAGCTCATTTTAGCTTATTTCGGATATCTAGCTTATTACTGGATGAAATTGGTTCTAATTTGATTTCCCCTTATTTAAATCAAGTGCTTAATCAGTTTTGATAATAAAATCAAGTTGTGGATGTTTGGATTAGGCTGTAGCTTATTTTGAGCTTATTGATAAGCACTCAATTGCTTAATTTTGGCTTTTAGCTAAAATCTTTGAATACACGTTTCTTAAATTGGATTTGAAGTTGTTTGCAATTTGTTTCACTTGATTTGGTTAGGAAATAAGCTCAGTCTAGCTTATTTTGTGTTAAGCCCGTTTTTAGTTAAAAACTTCTCAAAAATTGCACTTAGGTCCTTTAAAGTTTAGACAGTTTTAATCTTGGTTTTAACTTCCTAATTTTCTGAATTTTGCAAAAGTTAGTCCTTTACTTTGAAAAGTTGTTAAATTCAGTTTGTTAGTTTGTTAGTTTGTTACCATTTGGTTAGTTAGTTATAAATTTTACAAGTTTGGTCCTTTTAGTTAACTGTTTTGCATTAGTAGTCCTTATAACTTTTAGAATTTACATTTCAAGCATTTACATTTCATAGAATTTACATTTTCAGCCCTTTTAGTTTCAAATTTTACATTTTATATTTTACTTGAATAAAATTTGGTATTTGCAACTTGTTTTACGTATAAATAGGTTTATATTTTTCATTTTTAAATAGTGTTGTTTGAATTAGCAATAGATTACCAAGTAAACTTGAACAACCAAGAACAATAATAAATCTGATATTGGTTGGACTTTCTATTAGTTAAAGACTGAGAAAACGAACTTGCATTATACACATTTCAGTAGGCCCTATATCATGTGTAACTTGTGCAATTAAGCTCATCTCTAGGATGATTAGTGAATCCCTTGAGATACCAAACTACTTCATTAAGTTGTAGGTGGATTTTACACATTTAGAATTTAAATATTCCAAGGATATTGTTATTGTTAATTCTAGCAATAATTATCCGATCATGTGGGAGAGAAAGTGAATATATACTTTGCTCATGTTTTGAAATAGAATAAGACTACTCTTAAAAATGATCTTATTCTATGAATCAAAATTGCTTGGTTTAATTCATTACCAAAGCCGTTTAGACTATCGCCGGAAAGGCACGTCTTAAACCACTATATATGACACAAGCTCTTCACCTCCTCAATTTGAAGAATGTCATTTGTCTCTTAAGCAATGTTCTCGGTCTTAATTCACTTCCCTTGACTCCTTTCCCTTTGCCTTTTTGCTACGACTAGTCATTTGTTCGTTTCGGTCTTTTCCTATCTCGATTCAACTCGTAATCCTTCAACAAGGCATTATTACCTAGTGTTTTGGTGGTCCAATGATATCCTAAAAGGTTTAAGATATATTTTTAAGTATTTTAAAAATTTTGGTTTTCAAAAATTCATTGCTTTTTTTTGATAAAAACCTGCCTCTATAGGCGGATCTTTATCTCGGTGGCTCATTAGCGCGGTTCCTTATCGATAAGGAACCGCGGGCAGTAGCTTTTGTCAGAGCGCCAATTTTATTAAAATATCTTTTTCAAACTAACCCCTCTCTCTCCTTCACACACAGCAGACAGTTTTTCTTTGTTTTTCCACCATTGTTGAAGCTTCAAAAACCTTCAATCACTCAAATTAATTGATTCAAGTTCGTGGGTTTCACTCATCCATCATCCAAGATCAATTAATTGTAAGTTATTTCTTTCAATTTCATCTAATTTGTTCTAGAGTTCATACATTCATAATTGGTAATTTTTAAAATTGACATTGAATTAGAACCTTATTAGGAATAAGAGTTGACATAGTATTGTTACTATGATTCCTTAGGTTCATATTCATTGAGATTTCATTAAAACCCATTTGTAGAACAAATCCGAATTTTGACTAAATAGTTTGGTTGATTGATGGAATTGATATGAACCCATGAACAAGTTGGTAATGGCATTGTTAAATGCTTACCTAAAAACCTTGCTTAAAAAAAACAATGTTCTAGTTCATTGTTATCTTACATAGTTCATATGTTTTGATCAATGGTGAAATGGGTACATTGTGAACATGAGAATGACAAGGATTAATCCTTTGTTTGTCAAGCTATTGATGAAACACATTCTCATCTTTTGAATTTTTTATTTTTATTTTTTTTTTCATATGAGTGATTGGAGAAATATTTTTGTTGTATTTAGGTATTAATCATGCCTTCGGAATATCAACAAGACCACCGATACACTAGACAATACATGCCAAACCTTTCCGAAATGTGTGCTTCCCCTCAACTTATAAACACCTATTCCTCACTCCAAAAACGTTTCTTTCACGAGGGTAGAGTTGTTGAAGAGGATATTGAGGGATATATATATACTCGATCAATGTTCGAACAAATTGGGTTTGATTGTTTGTTGGACATCAAAGAGGATATATATCCTGAATTTATCCTAGAGTTCTTTAGCACATACTCTCTCATTTATGATAATGATAAAGTATATGTTAGGTTCATCCTTGAAGGTCGACTCATTAAACTCTCTCGTGAAGACTTTGGTCAAGCTCTTCGTGTTCCATTTGTGGGAATTTGTCTCTTTACTGATAAATGGAAACTTTATTATCTTCTTGAACCATTCGATTGTGCTCCAAATGAAAATAAATAGATTTACCTTGACTTCATTCTTGATGTCATTTGTAAAGAGCGTAGTGGAAACGTTGTAAGAAGCCTCCACTCTACCAAGCGTCGAGTAAAGTGCTATGAGGTTCTCTTAAGCGACCTAAATGATTGTATGGTTTGTTGGGCCGACATTCTTAGGGAGAATGTATTTTGTCTTGGCGGAAACCGGGATCATATTCCGGCGTGTATGGCGCACATGTTATGTTGCATCGCTACTGACGCCAAGTACAATCTCGCATACTATATCGCTCGACGAATCACTTATGCTCTTTCCAAACCCAAAACAAATCTTCCCTACGCCATGCTCCTTACTCGCCTTCTTAATAAGGTTGGTGAAGATTATCCCGACATCAACATTTCTCGCTTTCGTTCGGTCGAACGTGTTATGCTACCTATTCAAAAGGTACAACCACGAAAAGCTAGAAGTGATCGAGGTTCAAGAAAGTCCGATCCGCAAGAGTCCGATGATGAGGACTTTGATATGTCACCAAGTGATGGTGGTGGCATAGGCACAAGTGCTCATGTTGGTTCTTCGAGTAACTCCCACCCATCCATGGGCTGTTTCATGGAAGGGTTAGAATAAATCATCCATCCTCCTCACTTTGCTACTAGTGGACTTCCCGAAAACTTCTGTCTTGCGGATGTCTACCGAGCTAATCTTAAAACACAAGGTGAGTTGTATGATCATCGAGTGGAGTCAAGAGGATCGTTCAAGAACATAGCCAAATTGATCAAGGGACTTGGCAAGAAGAAGAAATGAAGCATTGATTTATCAAGGTTAACAAGTTTGTAAACGTGTTTGAATTGTTAAACATTTATTATGGTTGTCTACTAATACTTTATGTTTGGACTATTAGTATTTTAATTCTAATAGTTGCATTGCTTTGTGCATATTATGTGTTTGTTAGCTTCCTAGATTTTGACGTACAGTTAACTTTGGCTTGTTATTAAACTGTGTGAAATCTGGGCTGACCAAAGTTTAAGGAAGTGCACTTTTCTGTCACCACTGGTCGCGGTTCCATATCGAACCCGCGGTTCCTTAGCGATAAAGAACCGCAGAACTACGTAAGGAACCGCCTGTTTCTGTTTTGATAGAATCTTTGCTCTACACTGTTTTCCTTAATCTGTGTAAAACTTTGATAAAAAATTTGAAAAACCTGCACTTTCCTAAACTAGGTACCTAATTTCATTATTCACCTAAAATGATTTTAACCCATTACTAGTTTGGATCATTCCCTTCTCTTATTAAACCCTCTCATGTTGATTGTGTTCTTCATCCCTTCAACTCTTCTCTAAACCTTAACACACAACCATGGTGTCCACTAGAACATCCACTTTTTCCAAAACCTCTTCCTCAAAAAGAAGCCTCAAAATTAAGATCAAGATACCTAACATTGGTTCTTCATCTTTTCACACTCCCAAAAATGAGATCTCTCCCATTCTCATTTCATCTTCACCTTCACCACCCCTTGCTCTATGTAAGACAAACTCAACCCATGGTACTAACCATTCTCATGGTTCTACCTCATCTTCACTCCAATCAAGAATAAATGAGCTTTCTTCACCTTTCACCCCTATTCCTCCTTTGGATGGGATTTCTCAACCTCAACCTCTACAAAGTATCCCCTTTGTACTTGAGCCTTTGGTCACCTCTCCTTTCACTCCACCAAACTCCCCCATCTCACCCTTGGACACTATACCTCCACCACCTCCTCCACCCTCTAACACTAATGCTCCTATTTTGGGCATTCATATCCCTCACTTCATGGGTGATCCTTACTTCTTTGGGTTCTTAGAAGCTCATGGTACAAATTGCCCATGCTGTCTCTATAATAACTACATCATTCAAAACCTAAGGATGGAGATGCTTGGCCTTCATAGAAGGTTGCATGATTTCTTGCTTGTATTGTTCTCCATGACTCCTCCTTGGAGATGAATGATGGTTTTCAAATTAACATGCTTTTTAAAAAGAAGATCAAGCCAAAGAGAACTATGAACTCAAGACCTAGTTGTTAGCTATCTTTGTAGTAGTTAATTGTCTTTTCAATTCTTGTATTTCCTTTCCTTTCCCTCATGATTTTCTCATGTGGATGATTTATGGATTTAGTTTTTATGTGCTTTAATCTATGTGATCACATTAAACAACTTCAATTTATTTAAAATTGAACCTAAATCTATTATAACCTCTAAAAATTTGACTTAAAAATTGGACCAAAATGTTATTTAAATATCTTGTCACCCTTTGTCAAGACATTCTTTGTGAATGTGTTGCTTTTATGCAACCCTAGCATACTCTAGTGCTAAAATAGGTAAAAATCCAAGATTTACAAAATTTTGAAAAAGTCTTATCTTTCTCCAAAACTTTTGAAAATCAAGTTTTGCAGTCCAGTGGACGTGGTTCCTTAGCCTCCAGGCGGATCCATATCGATATCGAACCGCGGGCTACTTTAAAGAACCGCGCCTAGTAAACTCGTTATTGGCTTATTTTTTGTCTTTCTTCTTTTACCACTATTTTGGTTAAAATTCTTTGTTTACCCAATTTGGCTACACATTCCCTAAAACCTTTCTTTTTCATTTCAAATCTTTGCCTTTTCTATTTTCTTTAAATTCTTCTCTTTTGGGAGTTCTTTCCTTCATCCCTCATAATGCCTAATTCTTCCTTTCCTAACCTTGACATTTCTTTGTCACAAACTTCTCAACCTAAAGCTTCTTCTTCTAAGCTTTCAAAGAAACCAAAAAACTCGGTTAAACCCATTTGGATCAAAAAGAACAAGAATCCTCATGATTCTTCTTCTCCAAAATCCTCCAAGAATTCCTCCTTCTCTCCGATTCAATATTGGAATGAGACTTACTCTATAAATGCAATTACCGGAGAAAAAGAAATTCTTCCACCACCACCTAAACCTTTCAACTCTCCTCGACTCAATGACCTATCTTCTTTCCCTAACCTCACTAGGCATTGTGAAAACATCTCTTATCCATTATCTCCCTCCCCACCAACCTCTAATCTTGATGGACCTCCCCCATCTAACGACTTTGTTTTGCATCATGGTTCCTCGTGTGCTTGTTGTCGTTTTCAATAAGTTGAACTTGCTCATATCTATGACAAGCAAAATTTTCTTGAATTCCTCCTCACTCGACCTCCTCTCAAAGTTTTCGTTCCCGTGAACAAAACTTCGAATGATGCTTCTTCGTCTTTCTTTTCCAACTAAGGCACATTTTGTACTTTAGTTGTTTGAGTCAATAAATTTTAAGCAATCTTGGAAGATTATCACTATTAGAGTAGTTTATGCTTTGTGATCTATTTTCCATATTTTTTGCTTTAAATATTCATATTGTGTGTATGAATATTTATCTTGTATGTTATTTCATATTTATGTAATATAAATGTTATGTGTGTTATATTTCCCTTTCATTTTATTTCACACATTTCTTGGATATGATTAGTTGAGTTGTAATTAGTTATATTAGTTCTCACTAATAAAGTGATGTGGTTGTGTCTTGTGAGTTCTCACTAAACTATAAAGTGATGTGGTTGTGTCTTGTGAGTTCTCACTAAACTATAAAGTGATATGTAGTTGCGTTGAGTGGAGTTCTCACTTAGCTTCAAAGTGAAGAGTCGTGAAGATTGGTTCTAGCTTTGGATTAGAACTCGACATCTGGCCTTGTGTCAGAAAATGGTGAAGTAGGCAACGTTGTGAAGATTGGTTCCACCTTTGGATTAGAACTCAATATCTAGCCTTGTGTCGTAGAAGAGTGAAGTGGGCGACGTTGTGTAGATTGGTCCTAGTTAAGATTAGGTCTCAATATTTAGCTTAGTGTCGGAAAATAATGTAAGCGAAGCTTTAAGGTTTTCTCCGCCAAGAAGGGAGCTTGTGGATATAGTGGAAATATCGAGTAAGGTGTACTCGAGGAGTGGAACAGGAACGAGGATAGAGCCTCGTTGTCGAACCACTATAAATCTTGGTGTCCTCCTACTAGGTTGTTTCTTTCCTTACTCTTTACTTACATTCATTATCACTACACTTACTATACATTGTTAATGCATTAGAATTGAACCTAATCATTATACAACTAGCTTTCAAGTAAAAGATAGTTTTGTACACTCACCTAATTGAAAGGGATTTTAATTAGGAGATAAACCGATGAGAAACTATTCAACCCCTCATTCTAGTTTCTACAGAGAACAACATGACTTCTATTGACTTTCTCACTCCGAGATAGTTGATATTGAATAGGTGACATCTGCTCCAGCCTCCGACGACTAAAAGTGCACTAATCGAGTCTACAGCCGAGAGATCAATCAAATCTCGTTAGGACACACGGATGACGAACAAGAGAGTCATGCGCTATATCCTTGCGATATTGCTAGAACACTCAGAGTGATACTAATCAGTATTCACAATGTTGAGTGGAAATCCTTCCAGTGTTAACATCAAACAGCACTACGGTAGGTCATGTGTAAGATTCTTTATGAATTGAACATGTGTAAACTGAAAAGCAACAGTGGTTTGTTTCTTTATCAATTCAAACTCGTTTCAGTTTTCTACGAAATATCTTTATGGTCTTTCCAGAACATTCAGAGTGATATTCATTAATATTCATAGTGACGAATGGAAATCCTTCTAGCGTCAAGATCAAACAGTGCTACGGTAGGTAACTTGCGATATTCTCTATAAATCAAGTTTGTGTCAACTAGAAAGCAACAATGGTAAGATTCTCTAAGAATCAAACTTGTTCTAAGAATTTGAATTGACGACTTTAATCAAGCAGATATTTATCCAATTGATTCACTCTTTATGTTCGCAGTCTTGCTTTGAGACGGTCGAGTAAAGAGAACGGCTAGTACAGCCGCGAAACCCTGTCAAGGAGGTTCTTAATTGAATCTACCTAATCACAGGTACGATATTTAATATCGTGTAAAGGTCTTCACCGACCGGAGGTAAAACACTACCGATTTAGGACGAATGTCAAATCCATTTAGTCCGTGTCTATGTTTTGTCTTAAGAAGGTGATGTTCGGTGTACTCAGCAAAGTTGAAGATTCATAATCACATACTCATGCCCAAAGACATATACAACAATCAAGAAAGCTAAAGACTTCCGCAACTTTGATGATCAAAATCTTCCTTATCAATTAATGTAGAGGAATGACCTCTCTTCAAAGGAGATTGTTAGCAAGCTTTCAAGATGATGCAAAGTATGAGCATGTGGATGAAGACACAAGATTTCAAGATGGAAAATACAAGTCAAGAATGATTTGAAGATCTCAAGTTTAAAGGCAAAGTCAAAAGACAACAACAAAGGCTCAAAGATCACAGCATGAAGGAACAAGACTACTATTACACGTTCAAGACTCATTTATGATGAAATTTGTAATGTCCATTGATCTCCAAATATTGAAGAGGAATGACCTTACATTGGGGGAGATTGTTAGCCTCAAAATATTGAGTCAAACAAGAATGTTCGGTCATAGGTTTTTATTGTAACATTTATTAGAATGTTGTAATAGTTAGTTAAAATAGTCGTGACATTACGGGCTTGATGGCTAACTTAAAAAGCCTCTTTCAAGATACTAAGCATTTTATTCAAGCCCGACCCATCAACAATATTGTCCATTAAGGCAACATGTAAGCCCAACTATATAAGCCCTTCCTAGCATGTTAGGAAGGGTTGGTGATTCATTTTCTTAATCTAATATTCCTAAATTTTCTCACACTTCTCTCTCTTTTCTCTCTCTACTTTCTCTCTCTAAAAATAATCTCTTTTCTTAATCTATCATCATATAAATTAGGGACAACACAAGCTCAAGTTGAGGGTCAAGAGTATTTCTTTGATTATATCCTTGGTTGTGGAAAGGTGGAGGTGGTTGGTGAAACCCTTGGCTATTTCCATGAAAGTTGTTCCCTTGGTTTTGAAAGTTATTAGGCCCTCTATTGTTGTTGTTCCCTTGATAATTTCCTCTTGGCCTTTGTTTTCTATTGATCATTTGTGGAGTGTTTGGTTGGTTTTGGGGGGGTTGATGGTGAGGGGAACCCAGTGGAGCAAGGTAATTGTTTGACTTGTATGAAAGGTGATTAGGATTGATGTTTGGTTTAAAGTGTTATCTTCCATCAATTATAAGCATATCAGTCTCCTTGAAAGTTTTGAACTTTATCACATTGCAAGTATGAGTGAGGGCCTCCACATGTCTCACGAGATAAGGTGATGGCATTGACATTGTTGGTAGAAGAATTGTTCAAGGAAACCTTCATAAAGTCTTGAAACATCTCTTGATTCATCTTTTGATTTTGGTTAAGTTCTTGAAGTTGCTTAAGTATTTGATGATCAAGTGATTGAGAAGCACTCTCTTGAACAACATGTACCACCTCATCTCTTTCCCTATTACTTTGAACCATGGATTTTTTTTCAATGATATCCCATGCATCTTGAGTGGATTTTGAAAGAATGTTCCCATCCACGGCCGAGTTAAGGGAATCTTGATGGTGAGGTCTCAAACCATTTTAGAAGGTGTTAATTTGGTGAACTTGGTCAAAACCATGGTTTGGGCACTTTCTTAACAACTCTTTGAACTCTTCCCAAGCTTCATTAAAGTTTTGGTCTTTCTTTTGTTGAAAGCCTATGATTTGGTTTCTCGATGCGGTGGTTCGTGAAGGGGGAAAGAACTTATTCACAAATTTCTTCTTCAAATCATCCCAAGTGGAAATGCTAGTTGAGGGTTGCTTATCTAGCCAATTCCTAACATTTCCCTCCAAATAGAAAGGGAATAAGATCATCTTAACCGCATCGGGAGGTACCCCATTATACTTGATGTTATTACAAAGGGACATGAATCTATTGATATGGTCATGAGGGTCATCCATAGGTCTCCCTAGGAAGGGGATAGAAGAAACCATTTTAATCAAGCATGTCTTAGGCTCAAAATTGTTAGCGACTATCTCGGGAATGACTATGGCATCCGCATTCCCATCCACATTGGATTGGAGAATCTCAATCAATGGTCGATTTTCCATGGCTTCGTTTAATTTGTTGAAAGCACGATGCTCGTGATCGGCTTGATGGACGGTTTTTTTTCTTGTTTCTCTTCCTTTTGGGGGAAGTGGTACACCAATAGGTATATGTGCACGAGCTCGAGTGCGCATGCAACTCAACACGAGGAATGAGAGAGGAGCTCTCGGTCGACTTTGGAAAAGAATAGAATACCTCTTCCGAGGTTTAATAGTGAAAACCACAAGAAAGTATAATATATATGTAGTACTAATTGGGCGGCAAAACCCCCCAACAAGCCTTCCTTCTTGAAATACTTACTAGTGAACGGGGGGAATGAGGTGGCGCTAAGCTCTTAAGTACCTGTTTCCCTTAGGCTTGTATTTTATAGCAAAGCCGCCTTTCTATTCACTTAATAGTTCGTATTCCTCGAATTCTTGCTTATTGAAAGTGTTTATCTATTTTTACCTTTATTCTTGTTTGATTGAAACACGTAAATGGGACCGGAACACCCCCAAGTATGGTGTATTGCCAAGGCAATACTTATGGAAGTAGGTAAGTTGGTTGTGTATCTACGTATATGTATTTACATATAATAATATATCAAAAATATTTTTGTATTTATTTGTTTTTTATGAAAATATAGTATGTACATAAAAACGAGTGAAACCAATATATACAATATATTTTTGGTGTAATCTTTTAGGAAAAAGATTACTTTTGGATTTTTTTTTTTTTTTTTGTTTAATTCTTTAGGAAAAGAATTGATTTTTATGATTTTTTATATTTTATATTTTTATCTTTTTGATTTTTTTTATCTTTTTGATTTATAATACGTAAAAGGAACGTTCACAAGTGAACGGATCCCAAACTCCAATATGAAACTGTCAATCTCTACGTAAAGAACCGGCAGCGGCACCATTTAATATTTCACTTTTTGTGTTCGTTTATTTCTCGGTATCTTCACAAATTGATTAATCGAAAGAAATCAAATTAACTAATTGTTTTTTGTGTTTGATTGATAAAATTGTGGTAATCTAGGTCTAATATCACAAATCACGTAAAAAGGTAAAAATATTATCTCTACGTATCCATACTAAGCTAAAAACATCGTGCACATACCACATTCAAAGCCAAATGTACAAGTAAGTAATGCACAATATGTAAAATTGCTCAAAATGTAAAGTGTATAAAAGTTTAGGGACTAGAAATGTAAATTCAGAAAGTGTAAGGACTGAAAATGAAAATGTAACTAACTAATAACCAATTTGTAACAAAATAGCAAACTTGCTAACTGAAAATGTAACAAGATAACAAGGCCAGGGACTATAGTGCAAAACCTAGCAAGTTTTCTACCAATTATAACAGATTAACCAAGTTCCTAATTTTGATAACACCCAAATCCAACATGTTTTTGGGAGCGTTATCCGTACTTTTGTACATGTATATTGGTTATATCTATGATACTTTTGTGCATATTTGTGCCCAATTGTGTTTGCAAGTCTTTCTGTAGCCAATTGTAGGAATGAAGTGTAAAACAACACAAATGTGAAGATTAGTACGAGTACAAAGAATCCTAATCAAGTTCAAGACCCGTGTACAAGTTACAAGCCTTTGATGATCAAGTTCGGGTGCAAGAACAACTATTTCCAAGGAGCATACAAGTCAATCAGCATGAAGATGCGACCAACACCATCAAGTTGCCACTTGCAATAATCATCAAAGTAGCCACCAACATGATGAAGAAGCCACCAACTTTTGTGTAGGCAGAAATTGTGTCTACATACATGCAAGATCATACAAGAAGCTTCTTGACTAGCTTTGGCTCCAAGCACTTCTCTTTGGCTTCAAGTATTTGTCTTTGGCTCCAAGCCATGCATTCACTCCATGCCATCAACTTTGCCTATAAATAAGACCCTAGGGGTCATGTAATCATATGCCTTTCACAACAACTCATTAGTACTTTAATTACTCTTTCATAACCACCAAATAACTCTCTCAACCTTGTCCAAACCTCCATTCCCGGATTTGAGCAAGGTGGTGCAAGAAAAGTCACTTTTGGAGTCCGAAAAGCAAAGTTAACATCACGAAACTCTTAGGGATCATTACCCTAATCATTAGCAACATATTTCCACTTTGTAAGACTTTTGATTATGACTTGTAAGACTATTATTTCAGAGTTTATTTCATCATTTGTTATGAGTAGCTAAATCTCATTCTACACTTGGTAGGATGATGTTTGTGGTATGAAGTAGTAGTTGTGATTGTGATTTATTTTTATTTTAATGTCAAGCTTTCCTATGAACCATTAGTACTTATGTTTCATGTGACAATTGTTATCAAAACTTAATTTGTTGGTGAAGATTTCATAGGTCGAAAGGGTTATTTTCTATCAACAAGTAGATTTCAACAAATATGCACCAGACATGAACAATAAGTAGATTTCAACAAATAAGCAGTTTTAGCAAGATTAAGCCAACCAAATTGAACCAAATGCACACAACAGCTTATATTAATTCAAATGAACATAAATAAATAGGTTTCATGCAATAATTCAAGGTTTAGACAAAGATTCAAGCCACAAAAAGTTAATGATGAACAAGAACAAGCAGATTTGATACTTTGCTGATATAATTGACCACAAGACCAGATTCAAACCCTTAAATCTTCTTAACAGGTTATAATAACTATGTTTAATCACTTGTTATCCCTAAGCATGCATACAAACTAAGTGTTACCAAGATCTTAGGTCAAAACAAGCAGATTTCAACAATTTATAGCATAATCAAGAAAATGATGTTCAAAAGCCAAAGACTGGCATATATCAGTTCTATGCCAAGTATTTGTCAGATACCAACACAAATAAACAACAAACAATAACTCGAAATCAACTTGCAAGCTTAAACAGGTTAACCCAAACACCCTTTTCACTTTTTCAATCCAAGATTTAACAAAGTAAAAGTATGATTCAATGTTACCCAAGCCCAATCTAACACAATAACAACAATATTATGCAGTATCAAGCAATTTTAAGCCACAATAACAACACTCTCAATAGCAGAACACAAATTCACAAAAATCAAGTATTTTATTAGATTTTTGGGAAAAGGACTCAAACCTCATGAATGTACATCCACACTCACGAATTATTGAGCTTATGTGCCTAGCAAAACAAGGCACAAGCTTCCACAACAACCCTGCTAAGATTCAACAAGGTTAGAGCACAATTCATATAAAACAGAAAGATGAAAAATCTTGATTAATGCAACCTTTGTAACCACTTCTTGATTATCCCCAAACCACAAGCTCCCAACACCTTGATAATCTTCTTATCAGGGTGTTTAGATCACTTGTAATCCAAAAATTCCAAGAATGTACCAAAGACTTAGCAAAATATCAATTTTTTAAAAAACTTGGCAATTTCTTGCACAAGGTTTAAAAACAGGTTTTAAGATTCAAACAACACAAACATGTAACAATAATAAGCAAGGAATTAAGTTGGCACTTGGATTTATTCAAACAATCAAACACATTTTCATTAATTTTGAAAAGGGATTTATAGAACTTTGAACAAGGAAAAACCAAGAGCAAAGCAAAATTGTAGCAGGTCCTATGCCTTATATAGGCTACATGGATGAACTAGAAAGCATAAAAACGTAAACCCTAATGTCTTGAAGTTCCTAGAATGCCCCTTGAGATATTAAATAGCTTGAACTCATGTGAACTTTTCTTGGCAGTTTGTTGAGGTGTGAGCTGTTGGAATGTGATCAAGGGTTCATAGTGAAGCTTAGAAGTGAAGCTGAATACAATTCGTTGGATGGCTGGCACAATTTGGCAGTTTCCCCAAAAGTTGTGTAGCATGGTTTATCATGTGACATGGGTGATGATGTGGCACAAGGTTTAAGAGTTGAGATGTGCACCCTAATCTTAATTCTGGAGGTTTATAGGGTCTAATTGTAAGTAATTAGCAAATGCCCAATTTTGCTAAGAACATTATGAACACAGGTTTTGATCTGTTTTGGCGTTTAAATATGATGTTAGGCGCCATATTAACTTAATATTAATTAAGTTAACAGTTTAGGGTGAGTGGGATTTGACGTGGCCAAAGGGTGGGTTTTCATTGGTTGTAAGGGTGAGTGGGACACTTGGCAGTTGCTGAGTGGTCTAGGTAAGTATGGTTGTCTCCCACATTTAACCCTTCTTCTCTCTTTCTCTTGTCAATTCAGTTTAATAAGCATGAAACTGAATTTCCCTTTATAACAAACTTTCAGTTTTCACACTTTTGCCCAAATAGTTTCCAAAAGTAAATTCAGGGGTATTTCTTATCAATTCTTGATACTTGAAGGGCTGTTTTGGCATTTTCTTCAAACTTTATGGTCTTGACTTGTTTTGTTGACTTCTTGGAGGACTAATAACGACAAGTCTTCATTTTTGAGGGACCATTCTTGCCAATTCTTTAAAGTAGAGGGCCCCTTTTTGTAAATTTGACAAACTTTAAGGACCAATCTTGTAATTATGAATAAACAAGGGTTTAAAGTGTCAATTCTTCAATATTGGAGGACCCTTCTTGTACAATCTTTATTTCTTCAAGGGTTATTCTTGGAAAATCACCATTAGGGCTTAGTTCATTGTGCGGCTTCGTTTCCCGTGTTCGTTTTTGCTTGTTTCTTGTCATCTTTTGTCATTTTCTCAATATACGTACCTAAAATACACATGTAACAAACACAAGCATATATTTGGCATATTTCATAATATTTAATGCATTTTAAGCTCATTTTGGACGATGAGACTCTGTATAAAAGCAGTCTCATCACTCCCCCATAATAAACCATTGTCGTGCCCTCACGCAATGCTAGAATAAAGTATTGAAGCACCTACAAAATTCATTTTTATGCACTTTTATTGAATGATAAACTAGCTACACTACTACTATTACTACTACTTGCGTTTTAGACATAATGTATGATTTTCATCGCAAAATGGGACGTTTAGGTTCATAGAACAAGAACACGTGAATGCTTCGTTAGAAATAATTTCGTCGTCCTTGATTTTCACCCAATTCCATGCTAAGCGTGTAACGAGATCATTGTCATGATAAGTTAGTAATGCTAACACTACTCATATGCCCTAATCACGTACTTATCCTCCCATTTTCCTCAGTTGTATCTCTTATATTTTATTTTTGTCTTGAATGTTTCACGAGGATACATATTTTTTACTTATGCGATAATAGAGATTTAGGTCTAAAAATAGAATCATAACGGTGTAACCAAGACCATTGAATTAATAATACCCCCTAAGTAGACAACGATGTCAAAAAATTAAGTCAACAAGAAGGATCGATAAACACGGTTTTATAACGGTTTTAAACATGAGACTTATTACCAAGACTTTTATACGCCCCCTAACGGATGGGCCTTATTATCATAGGTTTACCTCCATCTTTTATTCAACTTCGCCATGAAGCTTTTATTATGACTTCGGTCTTGCCTTGCCTTTTATTTAACCTCTCCATGAGGTGTTTATTATGGCCAAAGACGTATATCCTCACGCTAAAAGTGAATTTTGGATCTTTAAAGCTTCAAAGATTAAGGCATAATTCACTTTCAATTTCGCATAGATTTTTTGGCCTTGTGAGCTTAGCACTTGAAATCTTATTATTAGGTGAAGCTTTCGATTATTCGGGTTGCCAATACTTCAAAACCGTGACGCTGGCGATACCTTAATGTCTTCATAATTTAATTACATGGAAGCTACTAGAAAATACTAGAAACCAACAATCAAGACTAAACCGCTAAGTCAATACTTATTAAGCAAAATATATTTACAAGCGAAGGGAGAATAAGCAAACAACGAGAACATATGAGTTTTTGAAAGAATACGAGTACTCTACATTTAGCATAGTAACTTATAATTAACTCTATCATTTCTCGTCCTCATTTAAGAGACTTAGCCTAATATAAAGTTAAGGAAACGAAGCTAAGTGCTAAACATGCACGGTCAAGTCAAAAATTACTCTTATTCTCGCCATCGGAAAATTTACATTCGTGTCTTCAAACACTTATAAAACATGAGAAAAAAATTAAAATTTGGCCATTTTTAGCCTTATTTTGCAACAAAACGATAAACAAAAAGATAAACTTTGGAAAGCGTGAAGGTTTGGCAAGGCAAGTATCTATTCACCCCCGTTGCTAAAGTTAAACATTATGCTCAATGTTTCGAGTCTAAGGGTAGGATATCCCCATACTAGAGACGTAGTCAAATGCTTAATCTAGCATGGAAAGGGTGGAACCGTTAAATTTAATAGCCGTTTATGAAGTGTGCTATAAACCCAAGGTTAGAACATCAAAGGATATATCATGGATATTGAGAAATTCTTCAAAGCAAACGATCGAGTGCTCTCATAAAACGAACACGAGAGGCTCCAATCGTGAAGATCATGATCATCAAAAAACCACATATCACAAACAACCATGGAACAAATGTTGGAAGGGCACAAATCCCCTCACGTTACTACATTAGAAAGCGATAACATGTACATAGGATAAGCATGGGACTCCCCCACGAGGCTCCTCGTTTTTTATTACCGAGTCATGAGCTCGACTCGATCCCCTCAATACTAATTATCATTAGGGAAGGTGATTTGGTCGAGGTAGTTCAAGGATGGAACTTCCCCGCCAAAGTAGTGCTTCAACCTATGTCCATTCACCTTGAAATTGGGGCCATCATTTTGAGCTAGCTCGATGGTCCCATAAGGAAAAACTTGGGTAACAGTGAATGGACCGGACCAACGGGATTTCAACTTGCCGAGAAATATTTTCAAACATGAGTTAAAAAGCAACACTTGATCTCCAATGTTAAAAACCTGGTTTTTAATTTTTGAGTCATGAAACTTTTTAGTTTTTTCTTTGTAGATCAATGAATTTTCATAACCAGTGTCTCTCAATTCATCTAATTCATTCAATTGCATTTTCCGGTGTTTTCCCGCGGTCTCAATATCATCATTACAATGCTTAAGGGCCCAATAAGCTTTGCGTTCGAGTTCAATTGGCAATTGACAATTCTTCCCATACACAAGCTTATAAGGAGTGCACCCGATGGGCGTCATATGAGCGGTCTGAAAGGCCCATAAAGCATCGTCAAACTTATCCGACCAAGATTGTCGGTTCTCTCCTATCGATCTCTCTAAGATCCTCTTTAACGCTCGGTTTGAAACCTCGACTTGCCCACTCGTTTGCGGGTGATAAGCCATAGAAAGCCGATGTGTAACCCCATATTTCCTTAAGACCCTTTCGAATTGGTCGTTACAAAAATGGGTTCCACGATCGCTTATGATCGCACGAGGGGTTCTAAACCGAGAAAACAAGCTTTTCAAAAACTTGACTACGACACGAGCATCGTTTGTGGGCAAAGCCTTAGCTTCCACCCACTTGGATAGGTAGTCAACGGCGACAAGGATGTACTTATTACCAGGAGATGATGGGAACGGCCCCATAAAATCAATTCCCCAAACGTCAAAGATCTCACACACTTGGATGATATTTTGTGGCATTTAATCGTTTTGTGAGGCTTTTCCTTGTCATTGGCATGAGTCACACGACTTCACAAGTGCATGTGCATCTCGGTAAATAGTAGGCCAAAAGAAACCGGCATCAAAGACCTTCTTAGCCGTGAGATTAGCACCGTGGTGACCACCCATGGGTCCCTCGTGGCAAGCTCTATGGATATTAGAAGCTTCGGTGCCAAATACACAACGTCGAATGATTTGATCCACACAAGTCCGAAATAGATAAGGGTCGTTCCAAAAATAGAACTTGACGTCACGAAAGAATTTTCGTTTTTGTTGAGTCGTCATACCCTTAATGATGAAGTTCCTCGCATGGTAATTTGCGATGTCCGCAAACCATGGGGTGGATGAGCCAAGCTTAGAATTCACTACACCAAGTGTCTCGAGAGGAAATGTTTCGGTGATTTCCTTTGGCTCGTAAGCACTTTGATGAGGATCTTCCAAACGAGAAAGATGATCGGCCGCTAGATTCTCGGCTCCCTTTTTGTCAAGGATTTCGACATCAAATTCTTGTAGGAGGAGAATCCAACGAAGTAATCTCGGCTTTGCATCTTGTTTAGCCATGAGATACTTAATAGTCGAGTGATCCGTATACACTATGCATCGAGTCAAGACGAGGTAAGGTCGGAATTTCTCAAAAGCATACACCACAGCAAGGAATTCCTTTTCCGTTGTAGTGTATTTAAGTTGAGCCTCGGTCATCGTCTTGCTAGCATAGTGAATAGGCAAGAAGTGCTTTTAATGACGTTTCCCCAAAACGGCCCCAATAGCGTAGTCACTAGCATCACACATGAGCTCAAAGGGGAGGTTCCTATTGGGAGCAACAAGAATGGGAGCTTCGGTAAGTTTCCTCTTAAGGATTTCAAAGGCTCGTACACAATCTTCATTAAAGACAAAAGGTGCATCTTTTTCGAGGAGATGTGTAATAGGTCAAGAAATCTTTGAAAAATCCTTGATGAATCGACGGCAAAAGCCCGCGTGGCCTAGGAAACTCCTAAATCCCTTAACGGTTTTGGGATGAGGTAATTTGGCGATGACGTCTACCTTAGCTTTGTCTACCTCAATCCCCGCTTTCGAAACCTTGTGCCCTAAGACGATTCCTTCCTTAACCATAAAATGACATTTTCCCCAATTGAGTACAAGGTTGGTTTCCTCACAACGTTTTAACATTCTCTCAAGATTTGACAAACACGAAGTGAACGAACAACCAAACACGAAAAAATCATCCATAAAAACTTCCATAGTCTTCTCGATCATATCATGAAAAATAGCCATCATTCACCTTTGAAAGGTTCCCGGTGCATTGCAATGTCCGAATGGCATTCTACGATAGGCAAACGTGCCATATTGACACGTAAACGTAGTTTTTTCTTGATCACGAGGATGGATGGGGATTTGGAAGTAACCGAAAAAACCATCTAAAAAGCAATATAAATCGTTTCCCACAAGATGCTCCAACATTTGGTCCATGAAGGGCAATGGAAAATGGTCTTTACGAGTGGTGTCATTCAACTTATGATAGTCGATACACACCCTCCAACCGGTCACGAGTCGAGTTGGAATTAACTCGTTGGCATCGTTTGGCACAACGGTCATTCCTCCCTTCTTAGGGACACAATGAATAGGACTCACCCAAGGGCTATCAAAAATAGGGTAAATCATTCTCGCGTCAAGGAGTTTAAGGACTTCCTTTTTAATGACTTCGTGAATTTTGGGGTTCACCCTCCTTTGACATTGGATTGCGGGTTTGTAGTCCTCCTCTATTAAGATTTTGTGGGTACAAAATTTGGGATCGATCCCCTTAATGTCGGATAATTTCCACGCAGTTGCCCCTTTATGATCCTTTAGGACATCGACAAGTGCGGTTTTTTCATTATTCGAAAGATCTTTCGCAATAATAACCGGCAACTTGTCGTCCTCCTCCAAAAATACATATTCAAGGTAAGGAGGTAAATCTTTCAACTCGAGGATAGGTGGTTCCTCAATTGAAGATTTGGGCTCGATACTCATAACCTCCCCGGGTGGAGGAAATGGGAAATCGTTAAGAAAATCCTTGATAATTGAGAAGTCCTCATCGTTGTCGAGGTCTTCGTCACAAGTACGTGGAACATTAAATTCTTCCAACGTAAAACCATCACCTTCAAATGGAGTGAAGGATGGAGTTGAATTATCAAGAATGGGATCAAGCATAGTGGGATTGCCACTATTTTCATCGTCACCAAAACCTAAAACCTCTTGTGAAAATTCCTCGCAAACAACATCGATCATATCAATGAGATTTATGGTCGCGACGGAATAAACATGAGAAATTGGAGAATTTTGATTTGCGTTTATAACAAGTTCCTCGTCGTTGAAACGTAAGGTGATCTTTCTAGCATGCACATCAATTAAAGCCATAGACGTATCTAAAAACGAACGACCTAAAATAAGAGGAACTTGAGGATCCGTGGGAATGTCGACAACGATAAAGTCTACCGGATAATAGAACTTTCCCACTTTCACAAAAACGTCTTCGGCCAATCCACATGCGGGAATAATGGAATGATCGGCCAATTCGATAGACATTAGTGAAGGAGTAAGATTAGGAAGATTGAGCGACTTGAAGATTGCAAGTGGCATCAAGTTAATACTAGCGCCAAGATCGACCAAGGCATAGCATTCTTCCATATCTTGAATTGCACATGGAATCAAGAATTTACTGGGATCATCGACTTTTTTAGGTATGCGGTTAAGATAAACCGAGGAACAACTAGACAATTGTTGCAATTTCTCCTTGTTGTTTAACATACTCTTAAAGTTAGCGGCAAATCGAGGCATCATGACCAAAGCATCGGCAAAACTCACATTAAAATGCACGTCATGAAACATTTTCATAAAAGGCTCAATTGGTAATTGTCGCGCTCTTGACGTTTCTCCTTTCTAAGTCTCGATGGATAGGGCAAAGGTGGTGTGGGTTGAGGCATAGGCATAGCCTTTGGAATCTCGGGTTCCAATTGTGGTAATGGGTCAACAGTAGGTGTGGCATGAGCGGTACTTCGTGGGATTGGGACATGCTCCTTTTCGACCACCACCTCGGGTTCTTCCTTAATTTCCTCCACCGTTGGAGTAATTGGTTGAGGATTTGGTTCCTTAAGTGTCTTACCACTTCGTGTGGTAATCACTTTCATCTCTCCCTTAGGGTTCAATATGGTGTTACTAGGAAGACTACTTGAAGACGGTTTACACATTATAGCCTCAAACATGGATGAAATTTTATCCTCAAACATAGATTGCCTCTTATCGGCCTTAAGCATCTCTTGTTTTATTTCATGTTGCCCTTGTTCCATTTTTTGTTGGTTTTGTTGTAACCTAGTTACATTTCCCTCCATCTTGTTGGTATGGATCTTAAGCTCATTTGCTAACTCATTTTTCAACTTCTTTTTCAAGTCATTCTTAAAATCGGATCTTAGGCTAATGATCTCTCTTTGAATATTAACAAACCTAGCATCGTTTCCATTTGCGTATTCAACACATTCATTTGGAAGATCTTTCAAAGTTTGCAAACTCTTGTTGTTGTTTTGAACATCATTGTTTTTATTTTTGTTTGAAACTTGATTGTTATTAGCCCCTTGATCCCCATAGTTGTTCCCTTTGTAATTGTTTTTGAAACCAACTTGATTGTTTCGATAGTTATTGTTAGCATTTTTATTGGGAGCAAAACCCGGTGGAGTCATTTGATTAGAGCGCTTGACCGTTTTGGTTATAAGTTCCCGTGGCCGCGTAGGCACTCGAAGTGTTACCACCGTTGGTAATGCACTCGGAGAAATCATGACCTCCACCACAATACATGCAAGAAACCTCAACCGCTTTAGCCGTAGCGAGAGCACTTTGTTCACCAACTTTGAATTCAATTAAAAGACCTTTAAGCTTATCAAAGATTTTGTTTTCCAAGTTCGCCTCAATTTGGCAAGCATCGATGGTATTGGACAATGAAGGTAAAGCCGAAGACGAAGCCTTACGAACACTCGATGTGTTACGAGGACTATACACCTTAGATCTATTTTCAATAATCAACAACGCTTCCTCAACTGTTTTACACAAAAAAAATTACCATCCGCGGAGGCATTAAGATAATCTCTCTCATGATCATTCAATCCATTGTAAAACGTGTCAATTTGATGCAATTCAGAAAAACCGTGATGAGGACACTCATATAACATTTCCTTAAACCGATTCCAAGCCATAGAAAAACTCTCATTAAATTCTAGTGAAAATTTTGAAATCTCGTTTTTCAAATGCGTAGTCTTAAGAGGGCGGGAAAAATTGGTTCACAAACCTTGAAACGAGATCCTTCCACGTCAATATAGAATTTGGTGGCTCTTTCTCTAACCAAATTTTAGCGGGCCCCGCTAAGGAATACAGAAAAAGCATCATCTTAATCGAGTCATTAGCAACATCCTTAAACTTGCAAGTGGCGGTAAGACGATTTAATTGGCGGATATGGTTGTGCGGGTTGTCCTTTTCATCACCACGGAATTTGTTGTGTTGGATCATCGACAACAAACCCGTTTTCACTTCAAAATTCTTCGCAAGGATGGCGGGAATCACAATAGCCTCTCCATAACCCTCGGTGGGTGCTTGAAGTAACTCCATCATAGTTTGATTCGCCATGGTTGGTTCTTCTTCTACGATAGGTTCGTCAATAGGAGACTCCTCACTAGAAAGGGTAGGTGTGGTCTCCTTTCGGTTTTTTCGTTTACGTGCACGTCTTTCTTAATTACGAGTAAGCATAAACGTCACGTACAACGTGGGGATGAGAAAAGAAGATTCTTTTTGGTGTTTTTAATTTTTTTGTGGTTATTGATTGTTTTTACTTTTTTGGATTTTGGTGAATGTATTAAGTAGACAAAAAATCTACAAATCTCTCCTCAAATCAAATCTCTTGATTAAAGGAGCCTCAAGGAATGAAAAAGATCACGTGAAGTGAACGCCTTCGATGACTTTAGAACGTTGGTGGAACACCAAAACGTTCAAGAGGGTTTAATCAAATAAAACCAAGAAAATATATATGATACTTAGATAATACATTGGTTGGCAAACCCTCGATTAGCCCTTTTTATCTAAACACGCACAAGCAAGCGGGGAAACGAGGCGGCGCGAAGCACTTAAGAGCCTTTTTCCTTAGGGTATATTTTATAATACCCGCCTAATACCCACCTTATAGTTTGTGTTTGTCAAAATTAAGCTTCACGAAAGTAATTATCTATTTTGCCTTTTTTTGTTTGAGATTCGAATACAATGATTGAGTAATGACCTCCCAATCAAGGTTGTGTTTTCACACTTTTGGAGTACTTGTGAATTTATTGTTCTACGTATACAATATAGTAATATTTACACAAAAAACGAAAACCGATAATACGTATTAGTAGAGTGCTACTAATACAATTAGCTATTATGGCTAGTATAAAAACAACAATTGTTCAAATCAAAACACAACACGCCTCCCCGGCAGCGGCGCCAAAATGATGTAGTGATTTTACTACCCTTTAGGAAAAGAGCGTAAAAGTGGCAAGTATTAAGTGTCGGTTTAGGAAAACCAAGGACTAATAACCAAGTTAAGTTCAAAGTTCGTTTCCCAAGGAGGAAAGTGTGTTGTGTAAAGAATTGATTAACTGTGTGATTATAGTTTATGAGAAAAGAAAAAGAGAAAGGATGACGGTTACGATTATGAATTAAACTAAGACGAAAAGTCGTGCACGTAAAACCGTAGAAAAGTGACTAATTTTAAAAATACCCTAAAAATTCCTAGAAAATTGCAATAAATCCTAAAAAAATGTAATTAGAGTTTAAAAAAAATCAAAAATCACTCAAACCTTTTATTTAATTAAATATTATTTTTTTTAATGCTAATTAAAGCCCAAAAAATCAATTTAATTAACAAAAAGCCCAAAATGAGATTTTTTTTAACTTGTAAACCTTTAAAATGACTTAACTAAATTAAAACTATTTTTGAAAATTTTAAAATTAATTAAAACTATTTAAAAATGATTAAAAACTCTAAAAACTTAAAATAATTCTAAAAATTAACTGAATGACACTAAAATTAATCTAAAAATTGTAAAATTCCTAACTTAATGTATTTAAACTAGGAAAAATGAAAAACTTGCAAAAATCTAAAATTTAATTTTTAATATTAAAATAATAATAAAATAATATTAAAAATCCAAAATTTATAAAAAATTTAAAAAGTTGCAAACTAGTTTATTTTAACTTAATAAACACAGAAATGAACTTGAAATTACCAAAATACCCCTATTGGCCTTAAAATGGGCTAAATAACAAAACAGTCCCTTAATGGGCTTGAAACTGGCCCAATAAGAAAAAGTCCACCAAATAAGCCCAAATCACCTACTTGACTCAAAATTTGATTTTAAGCACAAAACTTTAAGGCCCAAAAGCTGAAAATGTGCTTATCACAGCTTAATTGTCAACAGCTTATTCTTAATGGGCTTTTTGGCCCATAAAGCCATAAGCTAATTCCATAAGCTCTAATTTGACACACAAGCTTCTTTTAATTTACCAAAGAGATATGTGAAAAGAAATTTTGAAAAAGCACAAGAAATAAGCCTGAAATAAGTCAAAGCTCTCTATAGAAAACGACAAAATAGTCGTTTTGAGTTCGAGGCTACCTCAAGTGCTGATTAAAGTTGCAAAAGGTTTTAAATGACTTAATTAAGAAAAATAATCCAAAAAAATTCCAACAAGCACACTGAATAAGCTGGAATAAGCAAATAAGCACTTATGTAAAAGTCAAACTGTTTAGTTTTCTAGTCAAACTTAAAAGTCAAACCCTAATATGCTCCAGATCAGTTCAATGGGTCAAATAAGGAAGATCTATCACAAAAAATAAGTTGTTGCAAGTCTGGATAAGCCAAAATGGCTTATGAATAAGTTGTTGATCAAATAACACTAGCAGTGGCTAGTAACAGGGGAAAGGAGTTCCCACTGCTTGACTTCTTTGACTTTTTGTCTTATGTGACTTTTTGTTGGATTCAAGTTAAGCAAAGGCACCCAAGTAATCAATGGATCATAAGGAGTCAATCACAACAATAAAAACACAAATTCACCAAGCCAATTAGCACAGATTAATCAAAAGATCCCTAGATATGCACTAGACATGAACAATAAGCAGATTTCAACAAATAAGCAGTTTTAGCAAGATTAAGCCAACCAAAATTGAACCAAATGCACACAACAGCTTATCTTAATTCAAATGAACATAAATAAACATGTTTCATGCAATGATTCGAGGTTTAGACAAAGATTCAAGCCATAAAAAGTTGTTGATGAACAAGAACAAGCAGAATTGATACTTTGTTGATATACTTGACCACAAGACCAGATTCAAACCCTCAAATCTTCTTAACAGGTTATAATAACTATGTTTAATCACTTGTTATCCTTAAGCATGCATACAAACTAAGTGTTACCAAGATCTTAGGTCAAAACAAGCAGATTTCAACAATTTATAGCACAATCAAGAAAATGATGTTCAAAAGCCAAAGACTTGCATATATCAGTTCTATACCAAGTATTTGTCAGATACCAACACAAATAAACAACAAACAATAATTCAAAATCAACTTGCAAGATTAAACATGTTAACCCAAACACCCCTTTCACTTTTCTAATCCAAGATTTAACAAAGTAAAAGTATGATTCAACGTTACCCAAGCCCAATATAACACAATAACAACAATATTATGCAGTATCGAGTAATTTTAAGCCACAATAACAACACTCTCAATAGTAGAACACAAATTCACAAAAATCAAGTATTTTATCAGATTTTTGGAAAAAGGACTCAAACCTCTTGAATGTACATCCACACTCACAAATTTTTAAGCTTATGTGCCTAGCAAAACAAGGCACAAGCTTCCACAACAACCCTGCTAAGATTCAACAAGGTTAGATCACAATTCATATAAAATAGAAAGATGGAAAATCTCGATTAATGCAACCTTTGTACCCACTTCTTGATTATCCCCAAACCACAAGCTCCCAACACCTTGATAATCTTCTTATCAGGGTGTTTAGATCACTTGTAATCCAAAAATTCCAAGAATGTACCAAAGACTTAGCAAAATATCATGTTTTTGAGAAAACTTGTCAATTTCTTGCACAAAGTTTAAAAACAGGTTTTAAGATTCAAACAACACAAACATGTAACAATAATAAGCAAGGAATTAAGTTGGCACTTGGATTTCTTCAAACATTCAAACACATTTTCAATAATTTTGAAAAGGGATTTTTAGAACTTTGAACAAGGAAAAACCAAGAGCAAAGCAAAATAGTAGCAGGTCCTATGCCTTTTATAGGCTACATGGATGAACTAGAAATCATAAAAATGTAAACCCTAATGTCTTGAAGTTCATGAAATGCCCCTTGAGATTTTGAATAACTTGAACTCATGTGAACTTTTCTTGGCAGTTTGTTGAGGTGTGAGCTGTTAGAATGTGATCAAGGGTCCATAGTAAAGCTTAGAAATGAAGTTGAATACAATTCGTTGGATGGCTGGCACAATTTGGCAGTTTCCCCAAAAGTTGTATAGCAGGGTTTATCATGTGACACGGGTGATGATGTGGCACAAGGTTTAAGAGTTGGGATGTGTTTAGTGTCACCCTAATCTTAATTCTGGAGGTTTATAGGGTCTAATTGTAAGTAATTAGCAAATGCCCAATTTTGCTAAGAACATTATGAACACAGGTTTTTATCTGTTTTGGCGTTTAAATATGGTGTTAGGCGCCATATTAACTTAATATTAATTAAGTTAACGATTTAGGGTGAGTGGGATTTGACGTGGCCAAAGGGTAGGTTTTCATTGGTTGTAAGGGTGAGTGGGACACTTGGCAGCTGCTGAGTTGTATATGTAAGTATGGTTGTCGCCCACATTTAACCCTTCTTCTCTCTTTCTCTTGTCAATTCAGTTTAATAAGCATGAAACTGAATTTGCCTTTATAACAAACTTTTAGTTTTCACACTTTTGCCCCAAATAGTTTCCAAAAGTAATTTCAGGGGTATTTCTTATCAATTCTTGATACTTGAAGGGCTGTTTTGGCATTTTCTTCAAACTTTATGGTCTTGACTTGTTTTGTTGACTTCTTGGAGGACTAATATTGGCAATTCTTCATTTTCTAGGGACCATTCTTGCCAATTCTTCAAAGTGGAGGGCCCATTTTTGTAAATTTGACAAACTTTAAGGACTAATCTTGTAATTATGAATAAACAAGGGTTTAAAGTGTCAATTCTTCAATATTGGAGGACCCTTCTTGTACAATATTCATTTCTTCAAGGGTTATTCTTGGAAAATCACCATTAGGGCTTGGTTCATTGTGCGGCTTCGTTTCCGTGTTCGTTTTTGCTTGTTTCTTGTGATATTTTGTCATGTTCTCAATATTCGTACCTAAAATACACATGTAACAAAAACAAGCATATATTTGGCATTTTCATGATATTTAATGCATTTTAAGCCCATTTTGGACGATGAGACTATGTCTAAAAGCAGTCTCATCAAGGGCAAGCAAAACTTAAGTGTGAGGGTATTTGATAACACCCAAATCCAACATGTTTTTGGGAGCGTTATCCGTACTTTTGTACATGTATATTGGTTATATCTATGATACTTTTGTGCATATTTGTGCCCAATTGTGTTTGCAAGTCTTTGTGTAGCCAATTGCAGGAATGAAGTGTAAAACAACACAAATGTGAAGATTAGTACGAGTTCGAAGAATCCTAGTCAAGTTCAAGACCCGTGTACAAGTTACAAGCCTTTGAAGATCAAGTTCGGGTGCAAGAACAACTATTTCCAAGGAGCATACAAGTCAATCAGCATGAAGATGCCACCAACACCATCAAGTTGCCACTTACAATAATCATCAAAGAAGCCACCAACATGATGAAGAAGCCACCAACTTTTTTGTAGGTAGAAATTGTGTCTACATACATGCAAGATCATACAAGAAGCTTCTAGACTTGCTTTGGCTCCAAGCACTTCTCTTTGGCTCCTAGTATTTATCTTTGGCTCTAAGCCATGCATTCACTCCATGCCATCAACTTTGCCTATAAATAAGACCCTAGGGGTCATGTAATCATATGCCTTTCACAACAACTCATTAGTACTTTAATTACTCTTTCATAACCACCAGATAACTCTCTCAACCTTATCCAAACCTCCATTCCCGGATTTGAGCAAGGTGGTGCAAAAAAAGTCAGTTTTCGAGTCCGAAAAGCAAAGTTAATATCACGAAACTCTTAGAATCATTACCCTAATCATTAGCCACATATTTCCACTTTGTAAGACTCTTGATTATGACTTGTAAGACTATTATTTCAGAGTTTATGAGTAGCTAAATCTCATTCTACACTTGGTAGGATGATGTTTGTGGTATGAAGTAGTGGTTGTGATTGTGATTTATGTTTATTTCAATGTCAAGCTTTCCTATGAACCATTAGTACTTATGTTTCATGTGAAAATTGTTATCAAAACTTAAATTGTTGGTGAAGATTTCATAGGTCGAAGGGTTATTTTCTATCAACAAGTCATAGCCGGTTTGTCTATGATTGGCTATCTTTTGTATTGATCATTTCTTAAGAAGTTTTGATTATCAAGAAACATAATTATAAGTGTTAGCAAATTCATGAAACGACCGTGAATCGAATGTGTTGAAATTGGATTAAGTCTTGAATTGAGTGATTGAGTCTAATGCTTGTTTTCTTTAACCAAGGTCTTGACGAAGATTAAAGCTTTTGAAAACAATAGATTGGATTATCCATCTAATTATCATAATCATATTTGTTAAACGTGTCATCATAATCATACCACTACGGATGCTCAAACTAGTCTTTACCAAGTGTTGCCTTTAATCTTATTATTAATCTCATCATTTTACTTTTTACTTGTTTGTCAACAATTGCTACAATCAACGATTATAGTTTTATTTTTGAATGATCATAGGTTTTCCAAATCCCCGTGAACGATCTCGGTATTACCACATAAAATCTATTCACAAACGAAAAGGTTATACTTGCCCGTGCGTTTTTAGTCAATTCGGTAATTCGTGTTATAAATTTATAACTTGTTCTACAAATCCATCACACGACGGACGCTTCAAATTTCCAGGGACCTTTATGCAATTTTAAAGACTATTCTATCAAAAACGGGCTTATAGGTGTAATAAGCTGAAACTTGAGTTCTAAGGCACCAAATAAGTTGGTTTATGTTTCAAAAGCTTACAAATCCAAAATCACCTAGCCAGTTTCAAGGAAATTAGCTAAAAAGCTCTATACGTCCAATAAGCACTTTTGAAATAAGCTACTTTTATGAGTCTAACTTATTGGGATAAGCACTCTTAAAATCTATTCAGAAACCCAAATAAAGAGCACCTATCCAAGAAATTTTGAAAAACAACCAAGAAATAAGCCAAAAAATCAAATAAGCTATTTTGAGCTTATGTTGACCATCGTTGACCAAGATTGACCAAATTTGACCAAGTTCCAAACTTATTTTCTAGACTAATTAAACTGATTTATGGAAGAAAATAAGCAAGTTTATGAAAGAAATAAGCTGGAAATGAAAATCAGCTATCACAGAAAACACAGCTTATTACAGAGACTTTTCTAGGCTTATTTCTCCTTCAAATCTTAGAACTGTAATACTCTAGCTAATATTTCTAGAAAGGCTGGATGTTAAAATTCAATTTGAAACAAAAAACAAACTCTGAATCATAGTAATGAAGATTTTAGACATGTTTGAATTAGGCATGTTCTAGACTTAAACTCTGACCCAATGTTTTTGATGGCCTTTTGCATGTTTGACTAGGAGTTTGACTCCAAAAACTTGTAAATTTACTTGTGACCAGTTAGTGAGTGGATAAAAACACTTATCACTCAATATTGCTAACTGGATCAAAGATTGAATCTTTTACCAAACACTAGTTAATTGATAAAAGAAAAATTAAGCTAAGTGATATACTCAAATCAAACTAACAAAGACAAATAGCTATCTAATCATATCAAGGAGCACAACATGAACAATTAACAAGAAATAACAGGTAAAATAACACTAAGATAAAGAATATAGCATGCAGACTTGTACTTTTAGTGGAAAATGTAAAGAAAAACTTAGGAGTTAGTTTGTAGGCTACTTTGATGCAGAAGTGGAGCGTTGAGCTAACTTTTTCACTAATTACCACCTAATTCATCTACTCAACATAGTTACAACCCAATCAACCATCATCATCATCTAATTCTGAACAATCTGCAAATGCTTGAATCTTTGGCTAAGTCTGAGTGGAATGAACTACAACTTCTGAACACTTGTAAAAGCTTCCAAAACAATCAAACAAACTCCATTATTCAAGTTAGAACAAGATAATTTATGGCATCAAAGATATGAACAATATGTAAGAGGATTTAAGAAGAATGAGAGGTGAATGAGTGAAACTGGATTTTAATTAATAGAAGTTGGTTATAAGGTAGTTACAACTGCTAAACAACTAACTAAGAGTGGTTGTCAATCACACTCTAGCTACAATCTAAAAATGAAGAGTACATTGGGTATTTATAGAGGTAAGATAGAGTGTTGTTGAGGGTGATGACGTGTTGGAGCCATTAGCCAAGTGCTATGTGTCCATAATCTACTCTTTGTGTTCTTCAAGTGTTCTTCATGAATTAGGATTTTTCAATCCACTGAATGTCATGTTAATTAAAGCGGTGGGATGGATTTGTCCTTTGATTTTGATCACTTTTCATGTTTAACACTCTTTCTGAAATGGCCTAGATCGTTGAATGATTTCTGGAAATTTTATGAATGCCACGTGTCACATGTGGATTGTTCCATTAATGGTGCCACGGATCGCTATCCATTTAAATAGTGAAGGTGACATGGAAGCTTGTGATTGGAGGACAAGGCTTAGTGGGAAATACTGTTATGATTGACTGAGTTAATAACTCAACTCATTAATAGCTACCTTGACTCCCAGTCAACGATCCATGTGAAATAGAATGGTGCACTCTGATTGGCTAGAAAGTGTTGCACACGGATCATGTCTTGTTCTCTTTTCCAAAAATGGCAACTTTAGTCCTCTTTCTTAGCAGATTTGTATCTTGAGCTCCAATCTTCAAAAACTTGTCATTCTTGGCCCTTTGACTTTATATTTGACGAACTTTGACCCTTTGACTTGTTGACTTTGATCTTGAATTTTCCAAATTTACACTTTTAGTCCCTTAAGTTTGGTAGCTTGTCAAGAAAGGTCCTTTGTCTTTTGTTGACTTGTCATCTTGAGTCATTCTTTTGTCTTTTCTTCAATATAAATGCCTTGGAATCCGTGTTTGTATCAAATTTGTATCTTTTTACCTACAAAATCACAAACAACAAAGAATTCCCCATAATATTGCTTTTACACATAAAATCTAGTATTTTACTTTGTGTTTTAGGGTTTAATATGATATAATTGATATGAGATTTCACTCATATCAAGTTGTTTTCTATCATTATGACTTGTGTTTTATGAAGTAATACCCCAAATTAATGTTTCACTATGTTAAGGTAAAAATGGGGGTGTTACATATTGGTACTCAGAGCCATGGTTATAGAGAACAAGAATTAAAATCTTCACACTAACTACTTTTAAAATAATTTTAAGAAAGTCCTCCGTGCCAATGCCAGTGCTGCTACAAGAATGATGTAAAAGTAATATGTTGCAACAAGAATGATGTGTAAGTGATATTATGTTTATTATGCTTAGATGTAAATAATATTATGTTTATTATGCTTAGATGTAAATGATATTATGTGTACGTAATATAATGTTAATTATGATATAAATAAGTTATGTTATTTATCGACGTCTTCAGGAATATGTATTCCTATCTTCTTCCTATTATCGTCTTATCGGATTCTGAAGATGCGTGTTCTGCAAGTATACCTGATAACTTCCCAAAGTATATTTCTAATCTTCCGACAAATAATCTTTATGATGCTTCAGAAAATTGATCCAATGAGAAAATCCCAAAATCCATTTTCCTTTTGATGACGACCCCTATATGCAACTTATGTGAGCATATAATGAAGAAATAAATTTTACACCTCGGCATCAAATTTATCCATTACCTTACCCAATTAATATACTATCACCTATATTTGAAAGATTACCTAAAAATGCCTATGAACAACAATATAAAGATAATCCTACCCTATTTGAAAGAACTTCCTCCCAAGCACATTGAAGATCTTGAAGATAAAGTTAAAGGACTTAGGACAGGCCGAAGAATCATACAACAAGATTTGAGAAGTTAGAAGAGGATTTTGAAGAAGCCAAGGCCAAGTTGCAGAGAAGACAACTGATACACGATGAAGAAATTGTTCAAGATCGATTAAAAATTTCTACTCTAGAGTTAATCATTGAGGACATTCAAATTAGATATCGAGCCAATATACAAAGTCTTTTTTATGCCATTAAATAACTCAAGAAGAAAATATGAAGACATTAGACTGGAAATTGTAAATATTTTTCAACCTTATGTCTTTACTTTTATGTTAACAGTGAAGCTTGTCCTGTAAATATAAACAAACAATTTGTTAATAAATAAAAGTTGTGTTTCTCATCAAATATTGTTATTTCATACTTATTTCTGAGAAGTAATGATACACGGTTTTTCAATGGGTTCAGATTTTAGTCTCTCGATATCCTCTCGAATTGATCTAGGTCTTAAGTGGAATGATTGTTCTTGGTTACTAAATAAAGGGGTTGGGTTTTCTAGTCTAATGGAAAGTGGAAATGAAAGTTTAAATCAAAGGCAATTACTTTAATTAAGATTAATAAAAACTTGGTTGAAATTTTAAAGTTCAAATTAAAATTAAAGTTAACATGTAAATAGTGACATATGAGCAGAAAAATAGTAAAACATCAACAGTAAAACAGTAATCTTTAAAATACCCAAAAATAACTGATTCGGAACTTTAGACCTTGATTCGGAACTAACTGATTCGGAACATGCTCATTCGGAAGTTACTGTTCAATGGTTCGGAACTTTGCTTGGTTCGGAAGTCACTGGTTCGGAAGTCACTATTCACTCATTCGGAACTCACTGATTCGGAAGTTCAGCTTCGTTCGGAAGTCACTGTCACTGATTCGGAACTTTGCTGACTGATCCGGAACTTTCCGGATGAATAGGTTGATTCGGAAGTTGTTGAGTCGGAAGTAACTGATCCGGAACTTCTTCTTGATTCGGAAGTTTGAAACTTCCGAATGAAGGTTACTTGATGCGGAACTTAAGGACTGATTCGGAACTCTAATGCTTGGTTCGGAAGATTCCGAATGAAGCTTTCATTCGGAACTTTTTGTCTTGATTCGGAAGATCAGAAACCAGTTACAGTAACTGTAGCGAAGAACACGGAACTCAGGTTTTTAATCAAAATCAAATCAAACACTTGAAAAGGTTTTACCAATTTAAACACAAATCATTTAGACAATATAAGCAACAAATCCCACTAATAAAAACACAAATCCAAACAACTTTTGAAGATCAAATCAAGAAAAATAAAACTTAAGAACTTGAAGATAAAAATGGAGATGAACAAGATGAAATGAAAGATTAAACAAGAACTTTGAATTGGATGATTAATGTTTTGACAAGATGAAACAAGGATTAAAATTACAAGATCAAAGAACTAACAATAAAAATCACCAATCACCCTAGTGGTGATGGTGTTCTACGAACCAGGAGAAAGAAAAAGAAGAAGAAAGAAAAACTCGCTAGCTAAATGTGTATGGGATGGCCTATTTATAGGTGTTTCCTTTGGTTGGTGAGTGGGCTTTCTCCCGTTCTTCGTGTCTTTTCGTCTTTTCAGAAAAGCTTCCGTTTTTGATTCTGATTCGGGATTTGTTGTCGATTAAATTCAACTCGTCTTTAAATTTCTTC
The DNA here is from genome assembly GCA_025667525.1 of Glebionis coronaria. NCBI lineage: Eukaryota > Viridiplantae > Streptophyta > Magnoliopsida > Asterales > Asteraceae > Glebionis > Glebionis coronaria. Next base: position 357,104,525 of record CM046876.1, read on the forward strand.
GTTTAATAGACTTGAGTTTCTTCGACTTATATAAATCTTCCATCTTTGGTCCTTTTCTTCGATAAATCTTCGAATAGGCCCAGTGACTTCAAATCTTTTGCATCTCTTGGACAATAGACTTTATCTTGAGTCTTTTTCTTCAGTAAAACCCGTGCAATCCCATGTTTTCTTCAATATTTATCCGGTTGTCTCTGAAAACACAATAAACACAAAAACCACGCATAATTCCAAACAAATGATATTAAATACGTGTTTTGGTCTCGTTTTAGCCCGAATTAAGTGGTAAAAGGATGGGTGTTTACACACCTATCAAATCCCCTACACTTAACCATTGCCATGCCCTCATGCAATGCTTAGTGATAAAGCAAGCTTACACTTTTCTCATAATTAATCAACCTTGGCCTTATTTAAAATACTACTAAACAAAAATTAAAGAAATAAAGCTTCAAAGGTAACGAAGGGATAGGAGACCATTTTCATGTGAAAATAGCTACATGGAAATAACTTGTAGAGAAATCGATGACTTACATTAGGGCTTTGGTGCTGCGAAGATTTATCACCCTCAAGTTTCACGTTCCCCAAACTAAGCTTAAAAACGAGATCATTGTTATTATAAGTTAGCAATTCAATCACTTACACACATGGCTTAATTAAATGCTTAAACTCCCTTATTCCTAGGTGTATCTCTTATATTTTATTTTTGTCTTAGAATGATCATGAAGATGCATCTTTGGACTTATTTCGATATTTTATTAGGGCTGAAAGCAAAGTAGGACGATTTGATCAATAGTTAGCTAAAGGACAAAATCTCTTAAAACTGCTTCTCGGGATATCAAAAAGTTCATATCTTGGCATAACTTGGTTCACGATTTGAGACCTTTCTCGGGCCGATATTTGGCATGTACTTCATACTTCATATCTTCGAGAGACGTTCTTGAGATAATGGTCTTCTCATCATAATAGAGTTTCTTCACTTGGAGACTCTTGAGGGGTTCTCCAACTTTGTTGACCACGACTTCATGATTATTTCTTCAATCTCTAATTGGGATTTTGAGATACAACGATCCGCCTCCTTTTCGGACTTGGATCTATTTATCCTCATACCTTGTTAGGGTCTTTTCGGATAGACTTCTCCATGATCTTTATGGGAGTTGATTGCTTTTCGTCGTGAGTCTTGATCCTTCATATTGACTTTAAGAATAATGCTTTTCACATCACTTTGGATCTTCAGCAATAAAATTGAATCCTCATGCCTTGTTAGGGCCTTTTCGGACTCGCCAATCTTCGCGCCCCGCTTCATAAGTTATGCCTTGGCTATGAACTCTTATCATTACCGAGCAACTTTTAAACGATCTTGGGCTAGAAGCTAAGTAACTTTTCAAATCGTAAGACCTTACTTATTGCAGATAAATTATTAGCAGGTGATGGGAGAATAGGCAAGTAATTACACCAAGTGAGCTTGAGCAAGAATACCGACTTATAATTGACTCTATCATTTCTCGTCCTCCACAATTTAAAATCTCAAGTAATGAGACTCGTGGACACTTAGCCTAATAAACCAATTAAGGTCTACATGGTTAAGGATACTAGCTAGAATAAACTTGGATAAGTCTATTCGGGTTGAGTCAAAATAAACGCAACGGGCCTAATAGATCAAAGACTTCTAAACTAGCTACACCACTTTATTAAAAATTTTGACTTTATTGCGGGATATATACATATGAAAGCAACGATAAAAATTTAAAAATTACGACTAAATGGCCAAAGTTAATAAAAAATTTGAAAAATGCTGAAAAATAGGATTTTCCGGTTAATTGAAGGCATTTTCATGGAAAAGTCCACTTAAAACTTCGATAGAAGTCCCCCCTACACTTAAGATAAACATTGTCCTCAATGTTTAAGCATGTGGGAGAAGTCTCCCCTACACTTATGACATTGTGCACGTTGGTTAACTCAAGTTAAGGAAGAGACGACTAAAGTGATCAATTTCAAATGTGAGTATGAAGAAAATTGAATCACGATAGTTGAGAGATAGAACCGGATTTCGGATAAACACGGGAGCACGGTTCTTCAAAGATTCCAAGAGTGCACTGATCCCTGTAATCACATCACCACACAAAGGCAAACACATATAGAAGTCCCCCCTACACTTAGGGGATTAAAACATACAAGGATAGATACTCGGGCTGCCTCCCGAGGAGCGCTTGTTTTTGATAACCGAGTCACGAGCCTGACTCGACCCAAAGTTAGTTCATGGGGAACGTGGTGAGGGATGGAATCACCTCCTTAGAGGTGTCCTCACCAAAGTACAACTTCACTCGTTGGCCATTCACCTTAAAATTTGGTCCATTAGGTTGAGCAAGCTCGAGAGTACCATATGGAAAAATTTGGGCGATGGTGAATGGGCCGGACCAACGAGATTTGAGCTTGCCCGAAAAGATTTTCAACCGAGAGTTAAAAAGTAAGACTTTGTCTCCAACATGGAACTCTCGGTTTTTGATCTTGGAGTCGTGAATGAGCTTAGTTCGTTCCTTATAGATCAAAGAATTTTCATAAGCCTCATTCCGAAGTTCATTGAGCTCATTGAGTTGGATCTTGCGTAGGTCACCGGCTTTGTTTATATCAAAATTAGCCCACTTCAAGGCCCAGTAGGCCTTGTGTTCCAACTCAATGGGGAGGTGGCACGCTTTCCCGTACACAAGACGATAAGGCGTACAGCCGATCGGGGTCTTGTAAGCAGTACGGAAAGCCCACAAAGCATCATCCAATTTATCAGCCCATGAGGCACGATGCTCTCTCACGGTTCTTTCCAAAATTCGCTTCAGCCCTCGGTTGGATATTTCAGCCTGGCCATTAGTTTGTGGGTGGTAGGCTGTGGAAAGACGATGATTTACACCGTACTTAGCCATGACTCGAGCAAATTGATCATTGCAGAAATGAGTCCCACGATCACTAATAATGGCACGAGGCACACCGAAGCGAGCGAATAGAGCTTTCAAAAAGTTACAAACCACCCTTGCGTCATTAGTAGGCAAAGCTTTGGCTTCAACCCACTTCGAAACGTAGTCAACGGCTACAAGGATGTATTTGTTTCCTTTAGACGAAGGGAATGGCCCCATAAAGTCGATACCCCAAACATCAAAAATTTCACACTCTTGAATGAAATTCTGAGGCATCTCGTCTTTATGTGTGATTTTGCCTTGCTTTTGGCAAACATCACATCTCTTAACCATATCGTGAGCGTCACGGTATATGGAGGGCCAATAAAATCCCGAATCAAACACTTTCTTAGCAGTGTAGTTGGGACCAAAGTGACCACCGGTGGGTCCTTTATGGCAAGCATCAAGGATGTCCGACGCTGCCGGTCCATCAACACATCGGCGAATTATCAAATCAGCACATTGTTTGAATAGGTAAGGGTCGTCCCAAAAGTAAGTCTTGATGTCGGTAAAGAACTTCTTCTTTTGCTGGGACGTCAACCCTTCCTTGAGAATTCCACCCGCCAAGTAGTTTGCAAAGTCCGCAAACCACGGGGTTTCATTCGGCTTCGAGTTTATAGACATTAAGGTCTCCAAGGGAAAAGAATCATTGATTTATTTGGTCGGATGATCCCCTTGGTATGGATCCTCAAGTCTACTAAGATGGTCCGCGGCTAAGTTTTCTGCTCCTTTTTTATCGCGGATGTCGATTTTAAATTCCTGGAGCAGCAAAACCCAGCGAAGAAGTCTTGGTTTGGAATCTTGCTTTGTCAACAAGTACTTCAACGCGGAATGATCAGTGTACACAATGGTGGTGGAAAGGACAAGATAGGGGCGGAATTTTTCAAAAGCATAGACAACAGCTAAAAGCTCTTTCTCGGTTGTCGTATAATGCAATTGTGCCCCTGTCATTGTCTTGCTAGCGTAATGGATCGGTTGGAAGTGTTTGTTCACTCTTTGTCCAAGAACCGCTCCAATAGCAAAATCGCTAGCGTCGCACATCAACTCAAAAGGCAGCTCCCAATTAGGGGTAACCAAGACGGGTGCCTTAGTTAGCTTATCCTTAAGCGAGTTGAAGGCTTCAAGGCACTCTTCAGAAAAGATAAAAGGGGTATCTTTTTCCAAGAGGTGGGTCATCGGGCGAGCGATTTGAGAAAAGTCTTTGATAAATCGACGATAGAAGCCCGCATGACCCAAGAAACTTCTCACACCCTTCACAGTGGAAGGTGGAGGCAACTTTGCTATAACATCAACTTTAGCACGGTCTACTTCAAGACCGGCTTTCGAAATCTTATGTCCAAGCACGACGCCTTCTTTTACCATAAAATGGCATTTTTCCCAATTTAGAACAAGGCGAGTGTCTTCGCACCGCTTTAGCATACGTTCTAAATTGGCAAGGCAAGATGAGAAGGAATCCCCGAAGACTGAGAAATCATCCATGAAGACTTCCATGGTTTGTTCAACCATGTCATGGAAGATAGCTAACATACACCTTTGGAACGTCCCTGGCGCATTACATAAGCCAAAAGGCATTCTTTTGTAAGCGAAAGTGCCATAGGGACAAGTGAATGTAGTCTTCTCTTGATCTTGGGGATCGATGGGTATTTGAAAATAACCCGAGAAACCATCCAAAAAGCAGTAATATTCATTACCGGCTAGACGTTCAAGCATTTGGTCCATGAAAGGTAGAGGGAAATGATCCTTTCTCGTGGCATCATTGAGTTTGCGGTAGTCTATACAAACTCTCCACCCAGTAACGAGACGAGTGGGAATCAACTCGTTGTGTTCATTGGGAACAACGGTTATTCCGCCCTTCTTGGGCACACAATGGATTGGACTAACCCATGGTGAATCCGAAATAGGGTAAATCATACCCGCATCAAGAAGTTGGATAACCTCTGTTTTGATGACTTCATGTATTTTTGGATTCACCCTTCGTTGGCTTTGAATAGTGGGCTTATAGTCGTCCTCCATGAGAATTTTGTGCGTGCAGAAGTGAGGATCAATTCCACGAATATCCGAGATTTTCCACGCAATAGCCTTCTTGTGAGCTTTCAACACAGCAACGAGGCGAGTCTTCTCTTCATCTTTCAAATCCGTAGCAATAATGACGGGCGACTTCTTGTTGTCGTCAAGGAACACGTACTCGAGATGTGGCGGCAACTCCTTAAGTTCCAAATCCGGAGGATTTTCGACGGGAGGCGTTTGCAAAGTCGTGGCATCGATAGCAATGACCGTGGAAGATGGAGGCGAAGGAGTGTCTTCGGTGAGAAGATTGTCAAAGAAATTCATGTCTTCATCCCCCTCGGTGAGAGAATCATTAGTAGCTAAATTCGCATCTCCCATGGTAGCTTCAAGATTGTTCCAGAATAAATCACTATCTCCAAATAGAGACAACGATGAATCAATCGAGGACACGGTCTCAACATTGGGAAGAGAGGTAGGAATACTTTTGCAAGCATCATTAAATTGTTCTTCACAAGCCTCATCAAGAACGTCAATACAATTAACGCTCTCATATGAATAAGGCTGTTTAGACAACTTTCCCATGTTGAAGACTACTTTGTCGTCACCCACTCTCATGATAAGCTCACCGGCTTCAACATCAATGAGAGTGCGACCGGTCCTCAAGAATGGACGACCAACAATTAGTGGCACACGAGGGTCCATCTCGTAGTCGACGACAACAAAATCAGCAGGGAAGGTGAATTTGTCGACTCCTACAATGACATCCTCGGCTATCCCCACTGGATAAGCAACCGTACGGTTGGCCAATTCCAAAGTCATTTTAGTGGGGACTAGCTCTGGGAGAGATAATTGCTTCCAAACACTTAGAGGCATGAGATTAATATTGGCACCTAGATCGGCTAGGGCCATGCAATTCTCTACTCCCGGGAAATTGCAAGGGATAAGAAAACGACCCGGATCACCAAGCTTGGTTGGCAATTTCCTTAAGAGCACTGCGGAGCAGTTCTCATTAAGTTGGGTGTTGGCAATGTCGAGGAGCTTTTCCTTGTCGCTCAGAAGGTCTTTAAACATTTTGGCGTATTTGGGCATGTGAGCGAGAGCCTCAGCGAAGGAGATGTTGAAATTCAGTTGTTTGAACATTTTAAGAAAGTTAGAAACCTGAATATCATCCTTGCTCTTTTGCTTCTCTTTCCTCAACCTAGAAGGATAAGGTATATTGGAAGAAGATGAAGGCTTTGGGAGTATAGGATCACTCACAACCACGGGTGGAGGAGGGGTAGAATGAAGAGGTGGAGAAATTGGGGAAGGAGGAGGAATAGGAGCAGGCGACTCGTTCTCCTTAGTCACAACCACCGGTGGGGGTATAGGAAGCTCGGGTTCCTTTGTACCTTTACCACTTCTAGTGGTGATTGCTTTCATCTCCCCTCTTGGGTTTGCAACGGTGTTACTCGGAAGAGTACCCGAAGAAGAGGGTTGACTACTTTGGAAAAAACTAGCCATCATGTTCCTCAGATCATTCGTCTGGCTATCCAACGTGTTTCTCATATCAGCTCGCAAATCATTTCCTTGCTTGACCAAGTCTGCCTTCAAGTTGCGCACTTCCTCTTGTAGATTTCCCACTATCACATCATTGGTCCTCATATAGGTGGCGACCTCTTGGTGTAGTGCAGTGTTGGTTTGGTTGGAAGGAGCATTGTATGCAGGTGGTTGGTAAGCAGGTTGTTGGTATACTTGATTGTTACGTTGAGGCGGTTGTTGCTGCTTGTGAGGTGGGATGTATGGTTGTCGAGGTTGTTGTTGTGGTTGAGAAGGGCGGTTAAGGTTTTGTTGTTGGTTTGGGTTGGTAGGAGGAAAGCCAGGTGGGGAAAGATAGTTGTTGCTGCGGTAGCTAAGCAAATTACGGTCACCTTGAGGTCTAGCTTGATAAGCAGGTTGTTGGTAGGTGCCATATGCCGCATTCACATTCTCAGCAGGGTAATCTTGGGTGGCGGTACAAGTTGTGTAAGAATGGGGACCACCGCATATCTCACAAGGTTGGCTGACAGCGTTCACTTGTGCATTTTTGGCGTTGTTGCTGTTGTTGTTGCTGACGGTGTGGGTGACAAGCGATTCAAGAAGCGTGGTGATTTTGTCTAATCGCTTGTCGCTGTCAGTAGTGCTAGCACTAGCAACATTGGTCCTAACACTCTTGGTTTGCACGCGAGATTTATTCTCAATGATATCCCAAGCAGCATTGGACGTCTTAGCCAATAAATTACCCCCTGAGGCACTATTCAGTGAATCTTGGTCACTCATGCTTAAACCATTGTAAAAAGTATTTATTTGATGAACTTTGGTAAAACCATGTTGTGGGCATTTTCTTAAAAGATCTTTGAAACGATCCCAAGATTCACTGAATGACTCATCGTACTTTTGTTCGAAATTTATGATTTCATTCCGCAAAGCGGTAGTACGAGAGGGTGGAAAAAAGTAGTTGATAAACTTTGTTTCCAAATCCGTCCACGAGAGAATACTCTGTGGCGGTTCCTTAGCAAGCCAATGCCGGGCTTGTCCCTCTAAAGAAAAGGGAAAAAGTTGTAACCTTATCACTTCTTGTGAAACGCCATTGAACTTGACCGTGTTGGTGAGTTGTAGAAATCTCTTGATATGATCATGTGGGTCATCAATGGTTCGTCCCAAGAACGGTTGAGCTGAGACCATCTGGATAAAGCCTGACTTGAGCTCGAAATTGTTGGCGGCAATTGGAGGAATGACAATTGGATCCGTGTTGCCATCAACATGAGCTTGCAGCAGTTCAATCATTGGGCGATTATCCGGAAGGTGCTCATTGTTGTTGTTATTCATGTTGTTGAAAGGCGGGTTGTTGTTGTTATTATTGTTGTTCGGAGGTGGTATGTTATTGTTGTTTTGTACACCAGCCATGTCTAAGTTATCGAGAGGCTCGGGCTCTTGATAAGACGTGGATCGAGTGCGCATACACCTGCAAAAGAACGAACAAACAAAACAAAAATATTTTTGGTTTTTATTGGTTTTTTAATTTTTAGGATTTTTTTTGAAAATGTTATATTTTTTAGTGTTTTTGAATATTTTTGAAAAAGTAACGTTCACGGGGAACGGATCCCAAAATCCAATTTCTCACAAAAAACTTTTGATCTTAACGAGAAGAGCCGGCAGCGGCGCCATTTGATACACGGTTTTTCAATGGGTTCAGATTTTAGTCTCTCGATATCCTCTCGAATTGATCTAGGTCTTAAGTGGAATGATTGTTCTTGGTTACTAAATAAAGGGGTTGGGTTTTCTAGTCTAATGGAAAGTGGAAATGAAAGTTTAAATCAAAGGCAATTACTTTAATTAAGATTAATAAAAACTTGGTTGAAATTTTAAAGTTCAAATTAAAATTAAAGTTAACATGTAAATAGTGACATATGAGCAGAAAAATAGTAAAACATCAACAGTAAAACAGTAATCTTTAAAATACCCAAAAATAACTGATTCGGAACTTTAGACCTTGATTCGGAACTAACTGATTCGGAACATGCTCATTCGGAAGTTACTGTTCAATGGTTCGGAACTTTGCTTGGTTCGGAAGTCACTGGTTCGGAAGTCACTATTCACTCATTCGGAACTCACTGATTCGGAAGTTCAGCTTCGTTCGGAAGTCACTGTCACTGATTCGGAACTTTGCTGACTGATCCGGAACTTTCCGGATGAATAGGTTGATTCGGAAGTTGTTGAGTCGGAAGTAACTGATCCGGAACTTCTTCTTGATTCGGAAGTTTGAAACTTCCGAATGAAGGTTACTTGATGCGGAACTTAAGGACTGATTCGGAACTCTAATGCTTGGTTCGGAAGATTCCGAATGAAGCTTTCATTCGGAACTTTTTGTCTTGATTCGGAAGATCAGAAACCAGTTACAGTAACTGTAGCGAAGAACACGGAACTCAGGTTTTTAATCAAAATCAAATCAAACACTTGAAAAGGTTTTACCAATTTAAACACAAATCATTTAGACAATATAAGCAACAAATCCCACTAATAAAAACACAAATCCAAACAACTTTTGAAGATCAAATCAAGAAAAATAAAACTTAAGAACTTGAAGATAAAAATGGAGATGAACAAGATGAAATGAAAGATTAAACAAGAACTTTGAATTGGATGATTAATGTTTTGACAAGATGAAACAAGGATTAAAATTACAAGATCAAAGAACTAACAATAAAAATCACCAATCACCCTAGTGGTGATGGTGTTCTACGAACCAGGAGAAAGAAAAAGAAGAAGAAAGAAAAACTCGCTAGCTAAATGTGTATGGGATGGCCTATTTATAGGTGTTTCCTTTGGTTGGTGAGTGGGCTTTCTCCCGTTCTTCGTGTCTTTTCGTCTTTTCAGAAAAGCTTCCGTTTTCGATTCTGATTCGGGATTTGTTGTCGATTAAATTCAACTCGTCTTTAAATTTCTTCGTTTAATAGACTTGAGTTTCTTCGACTTATATAAATCTTCCATCTTTGGTCCTTTTCTTCGATAAATCTTCGAATAGGCCCAGTGACTTCAAATCTTTTGCATCTCTTGGACAATAGACTTTATCTTGAGTCTTTTTCTTCAGTAAAACCCGTGCAATCCCATGTTTTCTTCAATATTTATCCGGTTGTCTCTGAAAACACAATAAACACAAAAACCACGCATAATTCCAAACAAATGATATTAAATACGTGTTTTGGTCTCGTTTTAGCCCGAATTAAGTGGTAAAAGGATGGGTGTTTACACACCTATCAAGTAAGAAATCCCTATTTCTTGGTTTTTATACGATTTATTATGAATTAAATTGCGTTAATTCTGGAAAAAGCATATGCTTGATAAGGTATATATTTTTGGAATTTCTGTTATCTTCTTTGATAATATGAATCATCGGTTGAATATAACCCGCAAGTTTGAAGGAATGCTAAGGAAACTCCCCAAGTTTGCCAAAGTTATTCTACTCGCGGCTTTTGTCTCTCAAAGAGATTCTTTTATTCCGACAGAGAATATATAAAGAAGCTTATATAAGACGAGTTGTTAACTTTCTAGCTATATTCCTCCATTCCATATCCTAAATAATTATGTTACGATTATGTATGAGTCATATCTCTATAAATTCGTTGTAAAACTTTGGAACTATGTTACTCAGTTGGATTTAGATATGAATGATAACCAACATGATAAGTTTCTTATATACCCTACCAAATAAACCCAAAAGATATCCTTGTGTTCGATAAGCATTTATATGTATCCATATACATATGTGACAGATGCTTTATGATACGAGTATACCTTGATTATTATTTTTTTCTTCTATCTATCACTCTAAACCCTAAAAGTCTTTGACGAATGATTGACGATGATGTGGCTGCAATCCCGCAATTACAAATTGTTAATAAGAAGTACTATTCAAAAGAAGATCCTATGGCTGGTTAGTTTTTAATATCCAATGAAGAAAAGATGTTGTTAGTAACACCCGTTGGATTGAAAGAGCCAAATCAGTTTTCTATCGTATTAATCGTATTGAGAATTGTAAAAGTGAAGCTTGCTACCAGAAGATAGCACTTCTTCAGTTATCTTGGTGGATTCTTTATACTCAACCTATTGAGATAAAAGAAGTTCCTGAGATTGCTTGATTAAATTTCAAATATCTCTTAATAAGATAGTATAATTCGGCAATCGAAATCGAGAAGGTGAAAGAAGAACTCCGTTATCTAATGATAAAAGGAATTAACCTCGAGACATACACGAGGAAAATTTCAAGAGTTAGTAGAGTTTTATCTTATCCCATAGAATAATGAAGGCTTTCATAAGAAAATTTCATCAGAAAACTTCATCAGAAGATTTTATCATCGGATTTTATCAAAGATTTTGAAGAAAGATTACCACTTCCAAAATCCTAAAATATTGGAAGAATTCATTAACGTAACCAAAAAGTTGATGAAGAAGGTAATTAAGCACAATCCTGTGCAAAAATTGGAAAAAATCTTTAAGCGTAAATATATCAATGAAAGAACGTTCATAAATTCTAATAAACGAGAAACTACCATAACTTATGTTACTAATCCAATCTATGGTGAGTATACTGGAAATCTTATTCTGCGTAAGAAATCACCCTACATCACACAGTACTTTGCACCATCTAGTGTCAGATTTTCAACATAGTAGATTATTGGACTAGGATTTGTAAGGGAAAGTGGCCTTATGAGTCATATGTTTGGTAGAATTATCTTGTATTTTATGTGGAATAAAATACCGACTTCTATTTAAGCGTTATCCGTCTCTAAGAAACCATATTCTTAACTTTTATATGCAGAAACGTCTTATTCACGTCTCCTATGTGTTTTGTATATCCGTAGAATTATGAAGAAGATCTAAATCTTATGCAAATTATGATAAGGATATCATAAATATGCGAAAATATTGGAATATTCATCTTATCATAACTAATTTCGTAATCATTGACTAATTGAAAAAATATCTCAATATCGTTTGTTATCCTACTCCTTTAAATGTTCGTCTTATCGTAGTTATATTAAACATAAGATTTGAAATTTGTGGATACTTGGATTGTGGAGTATTCCATTCAACTCAAAGAAACTTTGAAATCCTTATATTATGCTTTAAGAGATGAAGTAGAATATTAGAAGTCATCTGACTTACTAGTTTAATCTGAATTTCCTAAATAGAAATAGGAAAGAACCATAAAGGATTTTGTTACTTCAAATAGGCAGGACGCCATCTGGGTCATTGTCGATTGGCTTACTAAAAAATCTATATGATTTATTCCTATCAAGGAATAGATAATATGGAAACTCTGACGAGGTTATACACGAAATAATTTGTCGACATAGAGTATCAATATCTATCCTCTAAGATCATGACGATTGTTTCACATCTGAATCTTGGAAGTCAATATGAAATACCCGAGAGTAATATGCTATACTTAGTCTATTATTTTAATGAAAACATAAGAATAATATTGTGCTAAGTGGAAGAACTATCCGAATACTAAACTACATACTCCATGTATGTGTTATGAATTTTGGAATGACACTTATCATTGGTAAAATTCTCGTATAGCAATAGTTATCATGCTAGAAGTAAAGCAATACTATTTGAAGCACTCTATGGAAAGAAGTGCCATTTACGTATTTGTTGGGCTAAAGTTGGATATTTTCAACTTTCAAGACCCGAAATAGTTCATGAAACTATTGTAAAGATCATCCAAACACGATGAGGATTACGCACTGCAAGGTGAAGTTACAATATAAATCGTTAAGAATGAGAAATTACGTTATATTATTATGTTTACCTTGAAAAGGTATTATTCGATTCGAAAAACAAGCAAACGTACGTTGGACCTTTCAAAGATTTTGAATTGGCAGTGGCATATTAACTTGAGTTTCATGAAGAACTCAGTAATATTCACGATATTTTTCGTGTTACGAATCTGAAGAAATGTTTATTTCATGAATCTCTTACCGAAAGAGTTTCCTCTCAATGATAAACTAAATTATGTGGAATTATATTGTATTTATAATTGTTGAAGTATGAAGGTAACCCTAAAACATGGTATGAATATAACTAGAAACGCGAGGATTATACCCGTCTCGGTTTTATAACATCACTCTTTATCTGAATCTCGGCACGAGAGTTCTTTAAGGGGTGGAGATTGTGACAACCCTCAAATTTCACGTATGTGTTATGTGTTATGATTGTATGAATATGAAAATTTAACTAGAAGTTTTTGCTTCTATGCCTTACTTGGTAAGATGAATGGGTTCTCACAACCTGAACTGCCACTTTAACATATTCCTATATGTTGTAAACACAATATATATATCCAGTCTAAGTTCTAAAAGTAATCTAAAATAAGTATATTATGAATGAGAACATCTCAAATATAATATGATGCCTTAAATTCCCTTAGAAACCCTATAAACCATCGAGGATTATGAACAAGTTATAAACTATAATTTAGAAGTATAATTTCATCTTAGAACACTAAGTACAAGCCATTTAAAGCTAAATACAAGTGTTAAGACCTAGTAACCAAGATTAGCATCGAAAATCAATTTCATAATAAATTAGAGTCTAATCTTTTGCAACCAATTATAAATTCAACTAAGTATCATACTAATACAATATTTTCACTTCAAGTTAATGTACAAATAATTAAAGAATAAAGTACATGTTTTCAAAGCATAAAATTCTAATTAAACCTATTACCTCCTAGGATATGATTAACCAATGAAACTTATTAAACTAATTTGTAGACTCTGTATAAACCTTAAACACAATATATAAGCCTTATAATAAGCCTATATAAGAAGGTAAACAATTACCCAAGGTACAAAGTCATTAGGCTTAATGACCTAGAAACCCTTATATTAAGAATTTTACTTAGAATCGATGCATAGTATTTTAGGACAAGTGTAAAAACTTCAATAGCATTATATTTAGGTTATAATATCATCATAAGATAAGGTACAAGTACCCTAATTCACAATGTATAACATTTCAATACATGACTTATAAATTAAGCCAAAATAGGTATTTTCATACTTTAGACATTTTCACTTGGAATAACTTAGTAAAACAAGTGTAGAGACTTCATGAACACATTAAGAAAAATGTAGGATGTATAAATTGAGTTTACATCAGTATCTAAATAAATAATAATGGATTTAACAAGGATTTAACCCTAGATCATTAGAAACACTAATCCGGCTAGGTTTTCTTCCTAATTTCACTTTAAACAAATGTTAAACATTAGAGCAAGGATATAAACTTCCTAATTACAATGTGTAAACCCTAAATATACCCTAATATATTACTAATCACATTCCTAAATCCGTAATTACAAGAATTACAAAGTTACAAAGTTACAAGCCCTAGTTTCCTATCCAGCTAAGTTTTTCCCTCGAGAAATGATTCAAATGAATTTCCCTCCCATTTTTAAACTTAGGATCATAACTAACAGATATTTTGAGATATTTTTAAGTAGGTTTATAAGGTACTTGAAGGCTACACATCATCGTTCCAATATTCTTCTTGCCGTGAGCTATTCTTAGCCATATACCTTAAATATTTTTTATTCTATCTCCAATGAGTCATTCCTAGACCTCCTTAGGTATCTCTATCATTCCTTAGTCACCCTTAATGCTTTTCTCACACGTTTATAGGCTTAACATGGAGGCTAAGGTTGAAAAGAGTATAAATAGAGACCTTATGCTTCATATTTTCTTCATCCCTCACTTTCACTTATATACATCTATACATTCTATTCCTATACCACCATTGAAGCCCTAAGAAGTTCCTAAGATCATTATTAATCTTTGAAAGAAGTTCTAAGATTTTTTGATGAGTTGTGAAGAAGATAATGTCCATATGCCCCATTAGGAGCCCTAGATTTCTGATTTTCTTGTTTGTAAGTATCCACCTTGTTCAATAAGTTATTTTTATGTTATAAGTCTTTAATAAGCTTAGTTATAATAGAAGTAAGCTATTTCAAAAATTCTTGGTTCATATAATGATTTAAAATGGAAGATTTAATCTAAAGATATAATAAAACCTTAGTTTTGTAAATTACACAAAATAATGAGTTAAAATGCATTTCAAAAGATATAGATCTGGAAAACTAATTTTATTATGATTAGAAATGTGTTTTTAGACTTTGTTTTATGTTCCTAGATCATTTGGTACAAATTTGAGGTTGTTATGTAAATTTAAGCAAGTATAGGGACTAAAACTGTCATTTTTGAAACTATAAACATTTTGGGCCAAAAGTGTCATTTTACTAAAGTTAAAACTATAAGGATTGATAATTTTAAGTTTGAAACCTTGAGGTTAATATTAGAAGGTTGATATTGTAAATACTTAAACTATATACTTAAAGGGTTAAAAGTTTAATTAAGCTAAACTTATAATAAAAGGGTAATTTTTTCCAACATTGAAACTAAAGAATATAAAGTATACATTATAATATACTTTCATTTGAAGAAAGTAATAAACGTATCATGTTAGTAGGGAACTTTGTACAAAGATGTTCCATCTCGATATTACGTTCTGACTGAGTGGTTAGGTTTACGATTTAAAGTGCCCTCGCTCCTCAAAAGTTTAGAGAATGGCTTTTAAGTATGATGGCCCGAACAATGATGCTATAATTACAACAATTTATAAATCAAAGAATACATAATTAATATTTAAAATTATTAAACTCAAGATCAAATACTTGATACTATACAAAATATGTTAATCCAGGTTTGTGTGAGACCAAGTTGTTGTTTATGAGACCAAGTTGTTCTTTGTGAATGAAATATATCTGATACAGCTCAGACACTATAGATATAAGGTGAGTTCATATCCTCACTAGGTCTGATTATTAAATGATTTAAAACCCGTGAGGGGGATATATGCTAAATTGGAATACAAGTATTTTTGGTATGCTTCACAGATATGTTAATTGACACTATGTTTACTGTTGCCTAAAAAGTCCCTTTTTAATTGTGAACCGCTAATCATTTTATGGAAAATGAGCGCTACTATTGTAGATAGTACTATTTGCGGACTGACATCCTTTGTTTGGGCAAGTCTCACTTGTGACAATCCGTCAATTTACGATTGATATTTTATTCTCAAATATTATTTGAAAATATTATTTTAATGTTACAATATGAACTCACTTATTTTTTGGGAAGAAATTTGGAATTACGTCTTGGAGTAGCATCGACTACGTCTAAACCGGAGGATTTAACGTTACGTGCTTACGTTTACATACACCGTCTTTGGTGACAGTCCGACATTTCAGAAAATAAATTTATTTGTGAATATTATTTTGGAGTTTTAAATTTGTGTTGGTTCATAAACTCACAAATTTACGAGAAGAGATTAGGACTTACGATTTTATTTTAACGTCCTTTACGACTAAACCGGAAACCCTAGGATTACGTATTTACGTTTTCGAACTCCGTTTTTGATGAGACAATTTTTATTGGATTCGTTTTGTGACGGTGATTCATAATTTATAAAAACGTTTTTCGTAAAACGACCCGAGGGCACGCAAATCGAGAAAACTAGAATCGAGAAATACCCGTAAACTAGTGAGATGGGACAAAACACATTGTCCCACCCCACTCGCTATATGGGACGGCATAACTTGACACCACAACACAAGGTGGCATCAAGTTTAGCTTACACCTTCCATGTGTAAGCCTTAGCTTACATGTTAAGCTAACTTCCTTTACCACTAACTCAAAACTAGCTACTACTTCTCATTCCATCACTTCTCACATGCAAACCAACACCAAAATCCTCTCAACTCTCTCATCCTTGCCGTCCAACATTAAGCAACAAACACCCCATTTGATCTTTTCTAGCCATAAACCACATGTTTACTAGCTCTATTAAGGAGTTCTCTTGAAGCCTTGCTCATTTGGTGGCCATATTAACTTCTTTGGAGGTGATTTGCTTATGTCCTAGGGCTTATTTTCCAACCTATGTTCTTGATATTTGATGGTCTTGGAGATACTTGTTGTGTTCATCTAGTTCTTGTCTTCCTAAAACAAGAAATCCACTTGGATTGGTAAAGAAGATCATCCTCTCCATTTTCTCTTGTTATTTTGTAAAGAACAAATGTATTTTCTTTCATTTTGTATATGTATATGATGTATATATGATGATAAAATGTTGTGTGGGGATCAAGTGTTGATAAATATGCTTAAAAAGGTTGATAACTATAAGAAATGAAGCTAAAATCTTGATTATTTAGTTGGCTGTATAAAAACAGTAGATAACTAAAAGATGAACTGATAAAATTTCATGGTTTGATCCATTTACAGTAAGTAGATGATGTTATACAGATGTGAGAGTTGGCCATGCAATGGAATCAAAATAATGAGTGAGATATGATCAAAACAAGTTAGGTGGTGTAATCTGAATAAGCAGTTTTGTAGGGACTGTTAAGGCAACTTAAACTCAAAATGGGCAGTAGCTATAACTAAGTTAAATGTAGCACATAATATGAAGATCATGTCATCCAAAAATGAGCTTCTAAGTCATTATAGAACTCTAGATATGGTAAAAATGGTGAACATGAAGTTAAAAATCAGATTTTTGGAAATAATGTTTATTAATATTATATAAGCACTCACATTATAATGTATAAAATGTAAAAATATAAACCCACTAACTTATAAAACTTATTTATATAAATGTATAAAAGGTTAATTAAATGGGTAAATTATATAAATGGTGGTAAAATAATATTTATAAGTAATAAAAACTATAAACTTGATTTTTACGACTTTTTCGGCTATCGCCGTAAAATTAACGTTTTTCGCCAAATAAAACTTAGACGACCAAACCCATCTAATGTAAAGTTTATAAAAGTCATATACTGATTTATAGGTAACTAAGACAAGTAAAAACCGATAAAACCCGAACTATAAGAATTACGGACATTTACGAGCTAACTAAACATATTGGACTAATAATTGGACTAAATAAGTTAAACACTCATAAAAAGAACTTATTGGGCTTAACCAATTTGGGCCCAACATGAAAAGTATATATACTGATAATATAGGTATAAAAGGGATCAAAACAAGTTGAAGAACTTATAGAAGGCTTAATGGACTTAAAAGGGGTAAATAGGTTAAAACTAGTGAACTAGTAAAACGTTACCAAAACGTAAACGCTAAACTAAGTAAACAAGGATGTATAAACCCACTTGATCATCATCATATGTACAAAATCATCATATGAATACATAATTGGTATTTTTATAAAGTCATTGGACATGAGTCTAAGACCGATTATTATTTGTCTAGGTTTCCGTGATTGAAGCACGTACTGTACGTCCGAATTGCCGATAACCCGTCTTCCCACATCAATGTGAGTTCATAGCCTCGCACTCTTTTAAATGTTTTATAAATGCTTTATAAACCCGCGAGGGAGATAACATGTTAGTTTTTATAAACTTAGGACACCATTTGTCCCGATTGTTTGTTTATTGATTTTGGACCCGAATGATTGAATGACCCGAATGTATGACCCGATAAATGATTAAAGGACCCGATAGATGAAAACAAATGGATTATTAAAGTTAGGTTATGTCACTAAAAGTCCCATTAGCATGAATTGTGAACTACCGGGAGTTGGTAGACGCTTATGCATTTAATAGTACTATTTGGGGACGATCACCCCAGTTCGCGTCTTGACGGTTGATCCCCGTCGTGACACATTGATTGGTAAGCGAATTTATGTATGAGAAGATTTCCATAGCGTGACCTTTGTGACGACACGCTACTTGAGATGGGCAAAATTGGTATCGGGTTAGCTACCCGTTGTTGGTTTAGTAAGGTAACAATGTCATGCGGCTTATAATAATCCAAAATTTACAAAATACTAATAGACGCTCCGAATTACGATGTATTGCCTGACTAGCAATACAGGGTCATACTACTGATATTATGTTCGTGTTTTGGTTTTCATAACCATATTCTTATAACGGATTTTATTTAATCTATACAACGTTGCAAAACGTATTGTATGATGTTTTTACGACATTGGCTCGTACAATGATTTTTAAGGCTAATGTCTGTATTATGATTTTCGATACGGATTTGTATAAAATGACTTTGGCTATTTTGTGGCCTATTAAAATGATTTGTACAAAACGATTTTCAGTAATAATTTTATACTGATATTATATTGATGGTTTTATTAAACTCTATGAATTCACTCGGCGTTATCGCTGACCTTTTCTTTTAACATGTTTTATCTCAGGTACTTGAAGGTAATTCTCGGGAAGACAACAAGAATTCATGGCCCGCACCTAACTATATTTTCCATTCAAATACTTTGTAAAACTTTGTATGAAATATAATGACTTGGGACCGATGTAACTTTGATATTTATGAATGGAAATGCTTTTACTATTAAACGACGTGATTTTTATGCGTTGTCTATGATGTGAGTAATGTGCTATCCCGTAACACCAACGAGTCTTCCGCTGTACTAAGTTGTATAAAATTTGGGGGTGTTACAGTTTGGTACCAGAGCTCTCGTTATAGAGAACGAAAGACTTTTAAAACCAAGGTTTTGAATAAAACATTTCAAAATCTTTTAACTATAAACATTTTTCTAAAAATGTCTAAAAATCTTTTGACTATAACGGTGCCGAAGAATTCCCGAGTTACCGACAAGGCCAGACTGAGAAGTGTTATTTTAATATATATATAACTTGGATTATATATATATATATGATGTAATTTTATTACATGATTGTTTGATGATTATTTTGATTTTTATACGAGGTATTTATACGACGTAGATTGTCACAATGTACCCTAACTCCCCTAGTAAATTAATCGAAGCTATTCTCGTAGGAATTCTAGCTATCCTAGATCTAAACCAAGTTGTGGATATTTGTGATCCCAACAAATGGTTGATATTCGTAGAAGTGTAGATATTAGTTGATTGTGATACTGAAAAAGAATTGGCGAGATTAAAACTGATATCGATGTCATGACGATCTTTCCTTATAGAGTGGAGTTTGACAAAACGTTACCACCTGGAAAGATGTCATCTGATTCGTTGTCATCCAATTCTTAAATTGAAATCGAAAGGGTGAATGTTGCACTTGAGGCTGTCATTGGAACCAGTACCCAAAAGCCTCATGCCACTAATACCTTTCCGAGAAGTCTAATTGAATGTGTGAGTCATCTCATGCTAGTGACTCATTTGATAATTGTTGTTGTAAGAAATATAGGATTGGAAATTAAGTGTTGATCATATCGAGCTTTTATTGCCTATTAAGGCCTAAGAATAAGATTGAAAGTATTGGAATATGAGGTAGGATATTGAATTGAGTATAAAATTGATTGAAAACTTGAATAAAGTAAAATTTAACCTGTATGGAATATGAGATTGATAAGAGGAATTCGTTAAGTCCCGTGATTGAATTATAGGATTTTTAATGATTGTAAGTTTGTGTTAAAGGGTTGTTCCTAGGCCATTGTCCACTAACGAGGATGCCCGGTGTCCAAGAAATAAATTGAAGAAATCATCTTCTGAATTGAGACCGATGGATCTTTCGGGACATGTGGAACACCTAATGACTCTTGTAGATTAGTATTCATTGTGGTATCTTTTAAAAATAATCCCTAACTTAACTAAGACATCAGTTGGTAGGATGAGTTCTTGGAATTGTATGACATAGTGACACGTAATGTGTTACGGTACAATTTTGACTTGTTTGTGATTAATGAAAAGACTACCTTTGATTGCTAAATTCTACATGTATCGATGTTATCTATCTTTTATTACTTCATCCTAATGTTCGCATTAGTGATGCAACCATTGAACAAATACTCATTGCGATTTGAGTTATGTTTTGGATTATTCTCTTTTGAGTGCCATCAAGGTCATGAACCTCATGATTATTTGGCTAAGCTCATCTCCTATTACATTGTAGTTAAGTTCTTGGTAAACAACTCTTCATCACTCTTTTGCAGATCACTCATTGTTTTTATAAGATAAAACAGTATCATTTGAGAAAATTGAATTTTCATCACTATAAGGATTATTCATAGTGAGATTTATAAGTGATTGTTATTGAAATGAAGTTGTTTATAAAACACTTTGGAAAACCTAATTGTTTTCATAATAAAGAAAATCTTTGTAAATTTATTCTTGATTCTTATTTAAGAATTAAGCATGAAAATGTTTTTATTATAAACATGATGATAAAAATTTTGACGAACTGAGTATTGCATCGTTAATCTTGAAATTGTATATAGTTGCGCGCCTACATACAATTTGGAATGGACTATGCAAGACTGATTAGTAGTCACCATAAAACTAATGAATAAACACTACATTTTCTTTGAAGATTGTGAATGATTAAAATTTTATGAGATCTATAAAAAGTGCAAAATAGGGACATATTGATAGGGACACCTACATATGTGCCTGTAACATCTATTCTTCTGAGTCGAATTTACTCATCTGTGGAAATTGTCTTATTTGACAATTGACAATTCTTTCTTGTCCAATTCTCCCGTAGTAAGATTCTTAGGAAAAGTATTTGATTACCGAGTATTGATACCCGACTGGATGTATCGACGTTCTTATCGTTTCTTTTGATTTGATTTCATTTGAATGACCTGGGTAACGATCCGAGGAGCTTTCGAATGCGTACTCAAATTATGAAAACATGGGATATATTCATATTCGTTAAATGTTTTCGTCTGTATCTGATTTGAAATTCTCTCGCGTAGATTATGCGTTGACCTTACTCTTTTAATGGTAGTTGTGTCTCCATATATCCTTGAATTTGTGAAGGATTATGAATTATTATTAGTCTTTTGAGAAGTTCACATCTTATCGACGGCGATGCAACTGGAAAGTTGATAGTGCCCGTAGAATGGATTGATTGATTATGACATGACGACATTGTCTTAATTGATGGGAACTCGAGTAGAATTCCCCTAAATGATAAGATGTTGATAATCAAAAGTGATCTAAATAATTCGTGATGGATGACCATATCCTGCATTTAGACTTAAAAAGTATACCATGAATGATTGTGAACTAGTTATAGATATTGTAATCTAGAAGAACCTAATATGAATGTATTAAAAGATAATTCTGTTATTTGAAACTTTAGGAGGTATTGTTGATGAATTACCTAGACTTTCGCCATTAAGGCAAGTTGAAATTGGTATTGATTATATTTCCGGTGCTGCACCTGTGGCTTGTGCACTGTATGTCCACACCATCTAAATTAAAGGAATTACCGTACAACTAAAAGAGTTGTCGGAGAAAGAATTTATTATACCAAGCCTGTCATCCTGAAGAGCTATGGTGTTATCTTTCCTTATATTTATAGATTACTGTGAACTGAGTAAATTGACAATCGAAAACGATATCCATAACTCAAAATGGAAGATTTGTTCGATCATTTACAAAGTTTTAGCGTATGTTTTAAAGATTTGATCCACGGCATGGTTACTGTCAACTTCGCATCTGCGGAAAAGATTATGTATTCAAATCACTACATCCGGTACTTGTAATGAACATTATGAGTTTCATGTGATGTCGTTTGGATTGACCAATGCACATGTAGTATTCATGAATTTGGTGGATCACGTGTGTAGGCTGAAATTTGATAAATTCATGCTCGTGATCATTAAGGACCATTTATTTGTTAGTTTATAAGAATAAGAATGAAGTTAATAATTAATTATAGATTCCTCTGAACTGGCCGAACAATAAAAACATGTACCTTGAATAATTAACATGAGATTAATGACTTAAACCTTTACATGATTGAACCGTGTGATTAATAGATAATGGAAGCTATATTGACTTCTCAAAGATTAGAACCATTAACGCTTAGGGATTAAAAACTTAATCTTTACATAAAATGATCGTTGGATTAATAATGGTAAGATGTATGCATATAGACTCTTCAAAAATTAAGAGCCCTTTTAAGACTTTGGATTTTTCCAAAAAGAAATGGAAATATGTTTTGACAAATGTTTTAACAAAGGATTTTTAAAGGGATTATTCCCTTATACACAAAACATTTAACTAAACCTCTGTTTAGGGGTAAATGTTTGTGTATACCTCAAGATAACTTAAGAGGGATTGAGGAAACCATTTAAACCATGACTTAAAAACTTGAAACGACAATTTTTACTTGTCAACTAAGAAATTTTTGACCAAAGTATAAACCAAAGATTTTTCGAACAATTACGGATCTTATTTAATATTTTGGATAAATCAACAAAAATCTTGATAATTAAAAATCAAATTTATTTTGAACATTTTATTATAATTGGTCGAACTAAGAAATTAAAAACGTTTACGTTTCATAAAAATTTAATAATTATTATTTAATTAATTATGATAATTATCGACGTTTTAGACGACGGATTGAGTAAAACGGATAAAAATGATAGTAAAGACGAAACTAAAACATAGAAGATATGAAGAAAGAATTTTTGAATAAATACGGCTGTGATATTTATTTCATCAGGAAAGGTGAACGTAATTACCGACGCATAATATAGAAAGAATAACTGAGTGAATTGTGGACATGATAATTACATCATCATGAGAATAATATAGATACTGACATATTATATAAAAAGGATAAAGAACCAGTTAGGACATGTTCCTTAAAAATGAAGGTGCAAAATAAATTGCCGAACAATTTAAAATAAACGATGTGTGTAAAAAGGATAAAATAGATAATAAAAAGGGGTTCGCAGCTAATGTGAACCATTAGAATTGAGAAGCCGATAGCGTTAAATGTTTTAAAGGGCCGTTTATGGTTGCCTAAATATGAAGATTGTGAGATTAGTTATGTTGGAATTTGTAAGTATAAGTATTCTATTTATGTCATTTTATGACTAAAAGTATCTTTGTTTGAAGAAGTTGTACTGATGGCAATTATGAAGGCAGACATCGCCTCATATATTAGTAAACGTCTAGCTATTGCAAAGGTCATCATCTGAATTTGATTCGATTTGGGTCATCGTCGACAGACTGACCAAATCTGCTAATATCATTCCCGTTAATGATAAATGCAAAAAGAGTTATGTAAACATAGTGTGCTTGTATCAAACATCTTTATCAAGATCCTCGCTTCGCATCGAATTTCTAGAGATTTGCTCAGAAATCAATAAGAACGAACCTTGATAAGAGTACTATGTACCACCCCAAATCGAAGGGACGAGGTAAAGTAACGATACAAAGTAATATAAGTGCTGTTTTATGTTTTAATGAACGTCCTTTGGTAATAAACCGTATAATCGTTTTCCTCTAGAGAGATTATCTTTGATAATCATCGTGTTAGGATTGAGATCAAATCTTGTTAGGATCTAAATCTTAGAGCATCTGTAAGCAAGAGTTGAGATGAAGACACCCGACATACACCCATTGTGAGTTGGACATGTCTTTTAGGTTTAAGGTTTCCTATAATGGCGAACCTAACCTTACAAAATACCCGACCCGCGAGATCTGAAATGATTGTTGAAATTAGGATCTGATTATTGACAGCCGGTAGTGGGCAAGAGGTTATGTGAATGTGAAATGTAGATTTTGAAGTGCCAAATGGGTAGCGAAGTTATGCCACAATTTTTAAAACTTGGAAAGATGAATTCATGATCTAACAAATCATGGGATATAAGTCCCCGTTGTATGGGACCATTGAGATGATGTGAAAAATTGGTTTGAAAGGCATATAAGCTGGATCTACCCTAGGACTTCAAGGACTGCGTAAATTATGTTTCGTAAATCAAACTTGATAAATATCTATCAAGTGAAAATCTGATTGTTCCTTAGTAATGTTTAGATCGGCGAAAAGTTGCATTCATCAAAAACCCGTGAACATCATGGATAGAGAAAGTAAGTCAACATTAAGCCTGATCTTATTCCCGTAGTTATGTTTGATGAAACTCGCGTATTGTAATGAATTACACTTGTGAGAAAAGACCGAATGTGGAGGAAATACCCACATGGCTTTAACTCTATAAGAAGCGAGTAGTAAGATGATCTTTGAGGACAAAGATCCTGTTTAGGGGTAAATGCTATGACAATCCGTCAATTTACGATTGATATTTTATTCTCAAATATTATTTGAAAATATTATTTTAATGTTACAATATGAACTCACTTATTTTTGGGAAGAAATTTGGAATTACGTCTTGGAGTAGCATCGACTACGTCTAAACCGGAGGATTCAACGTTACGTGCTTACGTTTACATACACCGTCTTTGGTGACAGTCCGACATTTCAGAAAATAAATTTATTTGTGAATATTATTTTGGAGTTTTAAATTTGTGTTGGTTCATAAACTCACAAATTTACGAGAAGAGATTAGGACTTACGATTTTATTTTAACGTCCTTTACGACTAAACCGGAAACCCTAGGATTACGTATTTACGTTTTCGAACTCCGTTTTTGATGAGACAATTTTTATTAGATTCGTTTTGTGACGGTGATTCATAATTTATAAAAACGTTTTTCGTAAAACGACTCGAGGGCACGCAAATCGAGAAAACTAGAATCGAGAAATACCCGTAAACTAGTGAGATGGGACAAAACACATTGTCCCACCCCACTAGCTATATGGGACGGCATAACTTGACACCACAACACAAGGTGGCATCAAGTTTAGCTTACACCTTCCATGTGTAAGCCTTAGCTTACATGTTAAGCTAACTTCCTTTACCACTAACTCAAAACTAGCTACTACTTCTCATTCCATCACTTCTCACATGCAAACCAACACCAAAATCCTCTCAACTCTCTCATCCTTGCCGTCCAACATTAAGCAACAAACACCCCATTTGATCTTTTCTAGCCATAAACCACATGTTTACTAGCTCTATTAAGGAGTTCTCTTGAAGCCTTGCTCATTTGGTGGCCATATTAACTTCTTTGGAGGTGATTTGCTTATGTCCTAGGGCTGATTTTCCAACCTATGTTCTTGATATTTGATGGTCTTGGAGATACTTGTTGTGTTCATCAAGTTCTTGTCTTCCTAAAACAAGAAATCCACTTGGATTGGTAAAGAAGATCATCCTCTCCATTTTCTCTTGTTATTTTGTAAAGAACAAATATATTTTATTTCATTTTGTATATGTATATGATGTATATATGAAGATAAAAATGTTGTGTGGGGATCAAGTGTTGATAAATATGCTTAAAAAGGTTGATAACTATAAGAAATGAAGCTAAAATCTTGATTATTTAGTTGGCTGTATAAAAACAGTAGATAACTAAAAGATGAACTGATAAAATTGCATGGTTTGATCCATTTACAGTAAGTAGATGATGTTATACACATGTGAGAGTTGGCCATGCAATGGAATCAAAATAATGAGTGAGATATGATCAAAACAAGTTAGGTGGTGTAATCTGAATAAGCAGTTTTGTAGGGACTGTTAAGGCAACTTAAACTCACAATGGGCAGTAGCTATAACTAAGTTAAATGTAGCACATAATATGAAGATCATGACATCCAAAAATGAGCTTCTAAGTCATTATAGAACTCTAGATATGGTAAAAATGGTGAACATGAAGTTAAAAATCAGATTTTTGGAAATAATGTTTATTAATATTATATAAGCACTCACATTATAATGTATAAAATGTAAAAATATAAACCCACTAACTTATAAAACTTATTTATATAAATGTATAAAAGGTTAATTAAATGGGTAAATTATATAAATGGTGGTAAAATAATATTTATAAGTAATAAAAACTATAAACTTGATTTTTACGACTTTTTCGGCTATCGCCGTAAAATTAACGTTTTTCGCCAAATAAAATTTAGACGACCAAACCCGTCTAATGTAAAGTTTATAAAAGTCATATACTGATTTATAGGTAACTAAGACAAGTAAAA
Organism: Glebionis coronaria; assembly: GCA_025667525.1. Classification (NCBI taxonomy): domain Eukaryota; kingdom Viridiplantae; phylum Streptophyta; class Magnoliopsida; order Asterales; family Asteraceae; genus Glebionis; species Glebionis coronaria. Next base: position 357,130,921 of record CM046876.1, read on the forward strand.
ACCGATAAAACCCGAACTATAAGAATTACGGACATTTACGAGCTAACTAAACATATTGGACTAATAATTGGACTAAATAAGTTAAACACTCATAAAAAGAACTTATTGGGCTTAACCCATTTGGGCCCAACATGAAAAGTATATATACTGATAATATAGGTATAAAAGGGATAAAAACAAGTTGAAGAACTTATAGAAGGCTTAATGGACTTAAAAGGGGTAAATAGGTTAAAACTAGTGAACTAGTAAAACGTTACCAAAACGTAAACGCTAAACTAAGTAAACAAGGATGTATAAACCCACTTGATCATCATCATATGTACAAAATCATCATATGAATACATAATTGGTATTTTTATAAAGTCATTGGACATGAGTCTAAGACCGATTATTATTTGTCTAGGTTTCCGTGATTGAAGCACGTACCGTACGTCCGAATTGCCGATAACCCATCTTCCCACATCAATGTGAGTTCATAGCCTCGCACTCTTTTAAATGTTTTATAAATGCTTTATAAACCCGCGAGGGAGATAACATGTTAGTTTTTATAAACTTAGGACACCATTTGTCCCGATTGTTTGTTTATTGATTTTGGACCCGAATGATTGAATGACCCGAATGTATGACCTGATAAATGATTAAAGGACCCGATAGATGAAAACAAATGGATTATTAAAGTTAGGTTATGTCACTCAAAGTCCCATTAGCATGAATTGTGAACTACCGGGAGTTGGTAGACGCTTATGCATTTAATAGTACTATTTGGGGACGATCACCCCAGTTCGCGCCTTGACGGTTGATCCCCGTCGTGCCACATTGATTGGTAAGCGAATTTATGTATGAGAAGATTTCCATAGCGTGACCTTTGTGACGACACGCTACTTTAGATGGGTAAAATTGGTATCGGGTTAGCTACCCGTTGTTGGTTTAGTAAGGTAACAATGTCATGCGGCTTATAATAATCCAAAATTTACAAAATACTAATAGACGCTCCGAATTACGATGTATTGCCTGACTAGCAATACAGGGTCATACTACTGATATTATGTTCGTGTTTTGGTTTTCATAACCATATTCTTATAACGGATTTTATTTAATCTATACAACGTTGCAAAACGTATTGTATGATGTTTTTACGACATTGGCTCGTACAATGATTTTTAAGGCTAATGCCTGTATTATGATTTTCGATACGGATTTGTATAAAATGACTTTGGCTATTTTGTGGCCTATTAAAATGATTTGTACAAAACGATTTTCAGTAATAATTTTATACTTATATTATATTGATGGTTTTATTAAACTCTATGAATTCACTCGGCGTTATCGCTGACCTTTTCTTTTAACATGTTTTATCTCAGGTACTTGAAGGTAATTCTCGGGAAGACAACAAGAATTCATGGCCCGCACCTAACTATATTTTCCATTCAAATACTTTGTAAAACTTTGTATGAAATATAATGACTTGGGACCGATGTAACTTTGATATTTATGAATGGAAATGCTTTTACTATTAAACGACGCGATTTTTATGCGTTGTCTATGATGTGAGTAATGTGCTATCCCGTAACACCAACGAGTCTTCCGCTGTACTAAGTTGTATAAAATTTGGGGGTGTTACATCACTTGCTAGAGCCTTAGTGGTCAAACATGCATACTATATTTTGCAAAAACAAGTTAGTTTGGTAAACTCCTGCATAAGGGAAAATTGTTGGTTTCTGATATGTCTAGCCGCGGTATCTTAAGCTTAGTGCAATGTAAACATATATATTTTATGTGGGTGAATAATAATGTAGCTTAAAAAATGATCTTGTATTCAAAATGATTTATAAACCTATGAATTCGCTCAACCATTGTGTTGATTTTAAGCATATATCTCAAGTATTAAAGATTGATAGCATGGAGCAGCACGAGGATGGCACGAAGAGGCACAAGCTTGAAATTATTATCATAGATTTTGGGAACCTCATATTGTAAAACTCTGATTTTAAATGATATATAAAGAACGTTTATTTAATCACTCTTTTGAGTTGTTTTCTATCATTATAACTTGTGTTCTATGAAGTAATACCCCAAATTAATGTTTCGTTACGTTAAGGTAAAAATGGAGGTGTTACACTCACCTAAGTGAGTTACATACATGTGGGCCACATTTCTTTTTGTTCAATTTATTTTATTAGTTTGTGAGTGTGTTGGGTATTTAGTGGGGTATGACGTGGTGGTGAGTTTCTCACCACCAATAAGGTTGAAAGGTAGTTTGGGTGAGTGGAGAGAGAAAGCTGACTTGGCGGTGGTGAGTTCTTGTACCACTCCATCTAGCCTAAGAGGGCACGATGTGATAATGTCGCCTCATCATATGGTTCTCACACCTTTTGTTTTTTCTCACACATTTGAAAACATAAACATGAGACTGAATAAAGTAGTCATGTATTTGTCACAATAATTTTATTTTTGTCTCTTACACACACTCTCACATTTCTCTCTCACACACTCACATTCTTCTTTCAGAACCACCAATCTCCAAACAATCTGCCATCAAGATCAATGAACCGGTAACACGCTTCACCAAGGAATGGTTAAGGTTCTCATATGCGTCAGTTTCGATTCAAACCTGATGGGCACATCACAAAAAGATCTAGTTCTCACAACATATTCGTCGTGATATGCGTGCTTTCTGACGACATAGCTTGTTTCAATAACAGATCCGGCTAGATATGTACATTTTCCGGCGACATGCCTTCTTGATTGACGATGGTTGGCCGGAGTAGGTGGTCTAGTTAAGTCAATAGAGAGAGAAGAGAGATGTGTGTGAGATGTGGCTAGAGTTGTGGTGGAGGTTTAGCATATGTGGGTGAAGGGGTGCTGGTGGTTTAGCATATGTGTGGGAGGCAACAATGGTGATCGATTAGAAAAAAATTTGTATAGATTTTTATTTAACTTTTTATATTTGTAAAAAATTCTGTTAACTTTTATTATTCTTACTGACAAACTAGTACTCTTTTTACCTTTTAATCATTAATGGTCGGTGATGGTGTTGGGATACTAGATTGGGGGTGTTTATACCCACTTAGCCTTTTTAAAAGGTTTTATTTATAAAAAAATAAAAAAAAATGATGTTATGATTAAAAAAAGTGACGTTAGTTATGAGCTAAGAGAGGAGGGTGTCACGACGAAGGTATGCTCGCCGAGCCCATGTGGCACCTTCGCCAGCCCTCGCCGAGCCTCTCCATCACACCCCACCCAAGTTCGTCGAGCGTTCGTCGCTGCAGCGATGAAGAAACAACGAAGAGAGAGAAACGAATACTAGCTGTTGGGCTACCAACGGTCGAATTTTTCAAAATTAATTTTTTTTATATTACTATTATATATATCTCCCGTTTTAACACTTCTAATGTAAGAACTCGTACTTTTCCTGGTATTATTTTATTCTTTTATTCGTTCTTCTTGAATTTTCTAACGTATTACATTTTCTTGTATTCTTATATGTAAATCCTGAGATCATGATAATTTTAATATATCATACTTTTTAAGTATTTTCTGATCATTGATATACTTTATTTGGAATTATAAAAATTTTATTTTATTTTTCCATATTTATGTAAATCAAAGTTTTTGATTTAAAATCACCCGCGTGCATTTTACAATGAGTTTACTCAAAATCGGTGAATAATGAGAAATACTAATGATCGTGATACCGACGGATGCCCGATATTTTACGTTTCATTGACGATTATTTCAATGTTCGATGTTTTCAATGTTTTCTTTTTAATAACGCGTTAAGTCGTGTCGGGAAACCATATCATCATATTTATGATGCGTTTTAACTTTTGAAACGTATTTTTACGAAACCCGAGTCTCGTAAATATTTTCAAAATTTACTAATAGTCATTTTCTACCCTTTAAACTATTAAACTGCTTTTAGGTCCAAAAGATTTCACAATTGGCAAAACTAGCCCTTAACACCACTATATATACATTTTACCTAAATTTCACCTCATTTGTATCATACAAAAAACACACACATAGCAAAACTATCATCTCTCCCATTCTTCTCTCTATATGTCGCCACCCTCCCACATCAAAAACACCCTTAGATCATTCATTTTTAGCTTGTTTTAGCTCAAACTAATTCAAGTCCCATTCAAGAAATTCAAAGATGTTCATTTTGATATAAAAATCCTTATATGCAATAACTTTCAAGTTTTCTTATGATTTTATGGTTGGTATGAATTTTGATCATCATGCATGTGATGTTTTTTATAAGATCTTCATGTTTTGGTGATAAAAAGTTGATTTTTGAATTTTGATTTTTGTTTTATGTTTCATGCAAGTGCTAGGATTGATAGTAGTAATATTAGGAGGTTATGATTGATAGAAAAATGGTTAAATTGTGTTGAAAAATTGATTTGGTGTAATTTTTAAAGATGTGATTTTGGGCAGTGAGTTCAAGGCTGTTTTTTGGTATCGTAATCTTGAATTATTGGTGTGCTAATAATATCATGATATAGATATTATCTTTAGCTTCGATTAGGTGTAAATTACAGCTTCTAACTCAAAACGAGGAGGAAGTTACGATAGTTTGATTATCAGTGTATCGGGAGACGAGTATCGGCACAATCCGAATTTGTTGTCGATATTTGGATCGAATCTCGGGGACTATAAAATGAGTTTTATAAATGGTCAAGTTCTGTTATCAGGCCCTAAACTTATCATTTTGAGTCTATTTTCAAATTCAATGGTTGGTTTTGCTAATGGTAAAGGTTAGGATAGTCAAAATGGTTTTACGAGTCGAGTGTTCAAATCTGTCCGGTTTTTCAAGTTTAAAAATGTGTCGAGCAGGTGGTTTTAAAATCTAAATCATTGAATGAAGTTTAAACTGAGTTTTATTCAGGTTATGATTGAGTTTTTCACCAAGTTTCATAAAAATCCGAGTCGTTTAAGTATGGGAAATGAGCTTGTACATTTGGTATGTACCGGCAGATTTTTATCGAGAAATAATTTAATAAAGTGAACATACTGAAGGGAATTGTAATACCACTTGCATGTTGCTCTTTCGGGTTTGTCATGGTTTTTAAATGTTAAGATTTAAATTATTAATTACGGTTTATACTTGAGTCAATTATTAATAAAGTGCGCGCCTTATTTGGTAGATTGAGGCTTTCGTGTTTACCGGGCATCCACATCGTCGCTGATCGTCTTACCACTACTGTTTCAACTGAATTTCTGAGTATTGTGATTCACTTACCTCGTGGCTAAGGTGAGTTCATAACCCCTTTTTACTTGCACATTGTTTCTAAACGCGGGGTGAGATTTTACATGGTGGAACACATCCATTTAAAACTGTATGTTATTCAGAACTTGTATGCTATCCAGACTTGTATGCTTTGCAAACAATTTTCATTGATATTATTGCTTTTAGTCTATAGCCTTAAGTTGCCTCTCTTGATCATGAACCGTTAATTTACTTGTGTTGCTAAGCGCGAATATTGTGGGTGGATCCATCGGGATTGACAATCCCCGTCCCGATTACCTTGACACATTTAACATTTGATTTGTTACTTGAGTATTTAGGCTGAATACTCACTAGAGGAACTTACATGAATTAAGCTTCAGTTCATGAACTAAACAACAATAATAATGTTTCGGACTATGGTTAATGTACATAACCATTTCCTCTATTTCTTGTTTACAAATGAATGCTTGTGTTCCACATCTTTACTGCTAAACCTATGAATATCACTCAACTTTATGTTGACGATTTTACATGTTTAATCTCAGGTATTAATACTTAGCTTTGCTTCGATGGGAGCTCGCAAGATATTATCGCAACTTGGAGATTTATGTGTGTAATTAAACTTTGGTTTTATCTAAAAACTGTCAGAAGTTTATTCTGTATTTTGGTAACTATATGTTATAAATCATGATGAAATAATAGATTTTTCCGCTTATAAAACTCTGGGACCTTTGTTTAAAAACTCTGATGTTTATGATGTAATGTATATGTTTTTATTACGTCAACTTTGTGTCAACAGTAATTCATTGTTTCTTGTACCATGACGTGGAACCCCCTTGCTGCCTAGTTGTTTCCTTGCCTGATTTTGGGGGTCTCACAGATTGGTATCAGAGCGATGATTATAGGGAACTGAGTCGTTTCAAAACTTAGTCTATAACCGAAAGTTCAAATATTTCATGTTTTAAGTGTCAAACACAGAATCTGCCATTGTTGTTCGATATATGCGCGAGTAACTCTCTAATCCTTATTATTTACTTTTAATTATCGTTGTAGTATTTCATCTCTTGATTTCATTTTGAAATATTACATTGCCTTAATGACGATAAATACTATGTCTTTTCAAAGCCTTCGTGCTTAATGAATTATAATTAGATATTACTGTGATTACTGTGATTACATATGCCCGTACGTTATTTCTTGAATTCTTGTTCTTGTGAATTGATCTTGTTGCAATGATTCTATATTGTTATGACATTACATACTTGTATTCAGAGCGCGTATGTTACCGACTTTTCATACTCACTTTTACTATTGCTATCTTGTTTATGTGTGATACGACTAACCTCAAATACTCGTTCGTTTTGAACCGTCTGTTTTTCTTGACTCACTGTTACATGTTGTCATATTCTCGTGATACCATCGAATAAGTGTTGCTTTCAATGAAACTTTAAGATATCAGTTTAGACATCCAAATTGTTATCCGACCATTCGTGATTGGATGTCTAGTCTATAGACCATTGTGTAGTACAATGATTCTCCGAAAATGACTAAAGGACATCGTGAGAGTCACACATATCGAAGCATTCCTTGAATCTGTATTGAATAATATCGTGGGTTTTCGTAACCTTGATTGACCTTTACGTCATCGTTTTACACGACACTCAAATATTGATTAAATATTACTTCATTGACCATTCTACATTTCAACTTCGAATTTCACCATCCATTTGTACCTTGAAAACACCATCTTCATCTTGTAATTCATCCTCTATTATGTAGCGATTGTTTGAAATACGATTCTACTTGTATAAACTTGTATCCTCCATTTGTCATTAAATATCCTCACTCCGGGAGTGCAAACCATTAATATTCCATTTCTTTCTCGGTATGTCTTGTGATTTTGAAAAATCACGCCGCCAAGAGACCTTCCCGCGTTGCATCTTGAAATCGAAGACACGGATGTCATGCGTCGTTTTTGATCTCTTAGTTTATTGTTGGCCTTCTTGAATCATTTTTATACTATGTCTCTTTACATGATTAATTATACAAGTTATTCTCTTTCGTCTTTATGGAATCCACAAGTCACGTGTGTACATAAGTTCCGGGTCATTATGAAATTCGATTAAATTTCAAGGTTTGTTAAAAATATACTTTCTACAGAAAAGTTACATGTAATTTAACGATGTCGAGAAAATATTTTTATAAACTTTAGGCATAAAAATATGTTTCTACTTGTTGAGACGTTCGTTTAGGACATAAAACTCGACACGTAAATCTTAAAAACGAGCAAGTTACGCTCATTTGAAATTGTAAAATTTGAGAAATTATGTCTGCGTATTTCCAAAATATCATTTTGTTGACAGATTTGATTCGAGGGCATTTTCGTCCATTTTTTATCCGTTTCAAGTCTCGAGTAAAAACTAGAAAGTTGTCCAAAACATCGTTTTACACCCAATTGCTTTAGACTTCGAGTCTTAAAAATGTCATTAGCAAGTCAATTGGTTCGGTCAGACAACAAAAGTCAAACTTAAAAGTCAAAGCTGATAGAATTTAAAAATATGGTTTGAAACGTTTTTGAGTTCGTTTGAGCTCGTAAAACTTTAACCAATGATATTTTACAACTAAAAACATTGATTGCATTTGAAAACGTTTAAAAAAATAGTAACTTTGAGTCCGGTCATACATACATAAATCTTGAACTTTGAATCAAGCGATTTGATAAACCGATGATGAACTATATGTTTCGAAAAATGTGTACACTTTTATGCGTTACTATTTACGTGTTAAATTCCTAAACTTTCCTAAAATATAAACTTTTCGGAGTAGTTGTACTATTTGGGAACTGATGCCCTACTTTCTTATAAGCACATTTATGTCAAATAAATTACGACTTGAGCGCATATGGATTCCTTAATCTTCTCTTTCATAAATGACTTATTTGTCAATTTATCTTATCTTTCTTCTACTTCTAACGTAACACTGATTTGGGCCGAGGTTTGAAGTTCTTGTTTTGATATCTTTCGTTATCATTTTGACACATGTCTCATGACGATTCTGGCTAAAACGTTTTGAAACTTTATCAACTTGTAACCATTTCATTGATTGTCTTGAACTACTCTTTATTACTCGCGTATAACCCACTCGCTATTTTGTAAGCTATCATCGTGTCACAATATGAATTTAAACTGGTATCATTTGCGAAACGTTTTACAAAATGTTCTACATTCGTCATTGTTTTACGATATAATTTCACAAATTGTTCAACAATTGGTCTTGTAAAGAATTCTTGTAACAATAAAATTGTTGATATAAACATCTAGCCAATTAGTTACTTGCGAAAAGTTTCATAAATCATTTTGATTTCTGTTTTTACAAATGGCATTATATACATATTTTAAATCATAGGACATGTAATACTGGTTTGACGAAGCTGAGCATCGCATTGCTAGTCCTAAATTTTGCATGGCCTGATCACCTATATGTAATTTAGAAGGAGCCATGCAAGGCAGAATAGTAGTCACCTTAAATATTTGACCAAGAACCAACTTTTTAATTATATTCCTTAAAAAGTTAGATAAAATAAAGTTTTGAAAACTTTTACATCTTATGCGAGTAGCACCAGTTCGCGACAAACACATATGAACCCTTATCATTTTTTGAACGAATTACATGCCTCAAGCACATATTTCCTTACTCAACGATCTTTGTTTTACTTGTTACCTCGTCATCCTCATGATACAATCTCGTTGCCACTTATCTAATTTCTTACCATTGATACCAGACTTGAAAGTTTCAATGTTGTTATGCTTCTACATCGATCGACCTTCTCTATCTATTTTGGTAGACCTTCGAAACATCTCCGGACGCGAATAGTGATTTATGACTGGAAGTGAACAATGATTTCGTGTACTTTTCATGATGTGTGTTAGACTCTATTGTCTTGAAATTTACTTGTGTGAATCATGTGTTGATTTCGCCTTTCATTGCTAATGTTGTTCATCTTCCTAGAATTTCTCTCTAGTGACTTCTTAAGATTTTTTTTTGATTCGAAAATTTATTGTGTGGCTTTTCTCTTTCGATTGTGTATCGACCACCACGAACTTAACAAGCCATGGTTGGTGAAGCCACACTCGTGAATTAGTTTTGCTAAATCTTTTGTTTCTTATTGTCATTATCATTGATGCATCTATTCAATCATGTTCGTTAATAAATTTGGTATGAATTAAGTTTTATCCCCTCGTGATATTACACTCGTATACTAATTGCTATTACACTCATATACTAATTGTTGATTATTGTTTGTTTCATACTCGTTTGCTATCTTGTCGTATTTTGAAAACTAGAATATGTCACAAATTTATCATTTTGGTGCATTAAACACCTTCTTGGATTTCTAAAGATTATTTAAATTTTTAAGAAACGTTTTACTGTTAGCCCTATATTTTATATAGTCGAACAAGAATGTAATAGGTCATCTTAGTCGTTAAAGGTCGTGTATTTGTAATAGGTTAGTCGGGTTAACCCGGCTTGACTTTAAGCTAATATTGTCTAAGTTAGGGGCGTAAGCCCAAGTGTAAGCCAAGCCCGGCCCAAGTCACAAAGCCCACGGCCCAACAAGCCTAGGGTATATATACCCTCTTCCATGTGTGGAAGAGGGTGTGGGTTACCATTTTTACTTTCTCTCTCTAAAGTGTTTAACCTTTCAAATCTCTCTATTTTCTCTCTCTACTTTTCTTCTATTTCTCTCTCTAGAATCTTGTTTTTTGGATTGATATGGGAATAACATTTGGTATCAAGAGCCTATAGTGGATAGGTGATTGAAGATTCGTGATTGTGTTCTTGATTTTCGTGCCTATTTTGATCTAAATCATTCGAACCAGAAATCTTTTTTTGTGTTTTTTATGGTTTTTTCTTGATACAAGTCTTCTACATAGTTGTGGTAGAGATTTGGTATATTTACTTTGGCTAAAAACATAAAAATTTTGGGTGTTTTGATCATTTTTTGGCTTAAAATCTCGAATTGGTTGGGTTTTGTCCGAGAAAAGTGGGAATTTGGTACTATTTCGACAGGTTTTCATCAGAAAAGGGTTTCACTTTCCAATAGATATTCCGATATCTTCCATCGGAAAAGGGTTTACTTATTCCGATCATTATTCCGATCATTATTCCGATCAAGTATTCCGATAGGTTTGGTGATCAGTTATTCCGACGGTCTTTCCGACAGGTATTCCGACAGATCTTTCCGACAGACATTCCGATAGGTATTCTGATAGTAATTTCCGTCAAGTATTCCGATAGTACTTTTCGACAGGTATTCCGATAGAACTTTTCGACGTACATTCCGACAGGTATTCCGATGGGCATTCCGACAGGTATTCCGATGGACATTCCGACATGTATTCCGATGGACATTCCGATGGACATTCTGATGGATATTTTGTTCGAGTAATTTTTAGACATAGCCACTATCTAGACTAGTCCCGGAACATAGTTTACACGAAGATTTAAAAAAAAAGTTAAAATTTTTAGGTCAAGTAAAATCAAATTTTTTTCCTACTAGTTTTTGGCTATTTCTAACTCAATTTCAAAATTTGGCGATACAAAAATTTTCGGCTTACCATTTTGTCGGACAGAGGAATTTATTGTCGGACTGAAAAAAATAGAATTTTTGGAATTTCAACCACAATCAAATCACAACACATCCACTAAGATCCTCATTCATTCACAAGTAATCACCATGTCTAATAACAATAACAACAACAATGCGATGGCTAATCAAATTCGTTTGGAACAAGGTGGCAATGGTAATCCACCTGTGCTCACTGCCGGTTGCTACGTTCAGTGGAGATTTCGTTTCTTTAGATTTCTCGACACTAAGGAGAACCGAACCGCTCTTCGTCATTGCCTTGAGAATTCACCTCCAGTTTTTGAATTCAGACCAGTTACCACACAAGCAGAGGATGGTACTTCATCAACTACACGAGCTATGGAGGATTTCGACACATGTCCTGCTGAGAAAAAGAAACTCCTCCAAGCTGAAGCCGATGTTGTTAACTACATACTCACTGGGATTGATAACGATATCTATTCCACGTTTGATGCATGTCCAAATGCTATGGAAATGTGGAATGCAATTCATCGATTGAAGCAAGGTGAGTCGATAAATGTTCAAGATCTCGAGACTAATCTACTTTGGGAGTTTGGAAAATTCACATCCGAAGATGGTGAATCCATTGACGCTTTGATTGTAGTAAATTACACCTCTTAGGAAAAAGGCGTAAAAGCGGTAAGTATTGAACAAATGACTTTAGGAAAAATCAAGTGTTAATGACCCGATTAAGTTCGTTTCCCAAGGAGGTATATGTGTGTGAAAAACTTGCCAAATGTTTGTAATTAATGATTGGTTTAGAAGGGGATTAGAAGAGAAAATGACGAAGTCGTAAAAATAAAAATAACTAAAAATCACTATTAGAAAGTTAAGACGTAGAACCTAAAAAATCACCAAAAATAAATTCTAAAAATTACCAAAAATTCACCAAAAATCAAAAATAATAAACTAAGAGTTTACCAATTATCAAAACTTTTTCAAACCTTTTAAATAATTAAATATTCAATTTTTAAATGCTAATTAAAGCCCTAAAAATCAAATAAATTATCAAAAAGCCCAAATAAAGATTTTTCAATTGATAAACCTCTAAAATGACCTAAAATGATTAAAAACTATTTTTAGAAATTTTAAAACTAATAAAAACTATTTAAAATGAATTAAAAACTATTAAAACTTAAAATAATTATAAAACTTAATCTATAAGTGATAAAATTATTCTAAAAGTTGCTAAATTCCTATTTTAATGTATTTAACCTAAGAAAAATGTAAAAAGTTGGAAAAAGTGAAATTTTAAAAATAATAATAAAATAATAATAAAATAATATTAAAAATCCAAAAATTATAAAAAAATTCTAAAAACTTGCAAACTAGTTTATTTTAACCTAAGTAATCAGAAAATGAAAGTGAAATTACCAAAATACCCCTAATGGGCCCTCAAATGGGCCAAATCCAAAAACAGTCAACACAAATGGGCTTTTGGGCCCAAAAAGTCAAACTTGGCCCAATTGACTTGGAAAAGCCCTATCTGACTTAAAATTTAATTCTAAGAACAAAACTCTAAAGGCCCAAAAGCTGAAAATGTGCTTATCACAGCTTATTGAACACAAAGCTTATTCTTATTGGGCTTTTCAGCCCATTAAGCCATAAGCTAATGCCATAAGCTCTAATTTGACACACAACCCTCTTTTTGGATGATTAAGAGATCTGTCAAAAGAAAGTTTCAATAAGCTCACTCAATAAGCCAGAAAATAGAAAAGTAAAATTCCACAAAACGACAAAATAGTCGGGTTTGAGAAATAATGCACCTCAGAAGCTCTAGTTTGTTGCAAAAGCTCACAAATAGCTTAACTAAGAATAATCAATCAAGAAAATCACAAAAAGCCAAGTAGAATAAGCTGTAGGAGCAAATAAGCTGGCTGAAAAAGCCAAATAAGCTAGTTTCCTAGCAAAAGCTTAACCAAAAGACTTGTAAACTTCCAGACTTGATATTAAGCTAAGAAAAATGAGTTCTATTACAAAAACCAAGTTGTTGCATGTACCAATAAGCAAAACAGATTCAATAAGCTTGAAAACCAAGTTTGACCAAAAGTCAAACGCTGATAAGTTAAAATCAAACGCTGACAGGAACAAAGTAGGCGTTGACAGACTTAATGAAGTGTAAGAACTTGTTTTTCACCCTGCTGGTCAAGGATTGAGTGCAAACCTTGTGAATCAAAGCTTACCAGTTGGGTAAACTTGATGTATTTTGGCACAAATAAGCCAATAAGCCAGTGAGCTTATAAGCTATGAACAAAGCAATCCAAATACCCAAATATCCTCACAAGCAGCAAACAAATAAGATCCAAGAAGCAATACAACAATCCTAATGCTAGAAATAACAATGCAACACCAAATGAGGTGGTCACTTTGCTGATGCAAATGACCACTTCAGCAGACTTTGATAAGCTATAAAAACCACAATAAGCCACCAAATTCAACAAGCAGATAACCAATAGATAGCTTATCACCCAAACTATTCCCAAACCAAATTTCAGACCTTAGATCCAACTAACAAAGTAGTTATTGGATCTGATGTGTTTGACCAAATTCAAAACCAATTTTATCAGATTGTTGCAAAACTCCAAATCCCTTTTTCAAACTTTCAGAAAGCTAACCAATGATTAAAACTTGTATATTAGAGCTTGTTTAGACCACCCAAACCCAAAGAACCAAGGGCACAAGGCCACAAGGCCTTGATAACCAGTAATCCCAAACAACCCTTAATCAAGCACTTATCATACAAACTTCTGATTTTAACTAATAACCTACTGATTTAAATGATCAAAAACACTTAAACAATAGCAAATAACACAATCAAACTCAAAAATACCAGCACAAACACCAATACTCAAAATCAAAGCACCAAATCAAAAACAGTCATAAACATGAAATTTTTAGGGGAATCTTAACAAGAGATTATACCTGCCTTCCACAACGTCCTAGGAAGGCCAGCAATGCTCCTTGGACCTTGTTCAACAACTAGAACAAGACCAAGGTACTTCAATGAAGATGATGCAAACTGCCTTGGTTGATGGTTCAAAGTAGAACCTCAAGGACTTTATATCTTCAACACAAACAGCAAACAACTCAACCAAGGGATCTAATCCCTTCACAAGCTTGGTGTCAACAAGCTTGTAAGAGCTTATAGCTAATGGTCAAGGGTTAGTACACAAAATAACCAAAACAGAACCTAGGATTTCAAGGTTTTCAAACCTTAAAAACCTTATGAAACAAGACGTGCCTTAACCACAAGATTAAGGTAGGCCTTCACAATCAAATGGAACTCAGAATTAGGCTACTCAAACACCAAACTTTTAACTAAATCAAAAAGAGATTTCAAATTTTCAGAAATTCAAATTTTATTTAACTTAAAAGGGAATTACAAAGATTAATAGCCTAAAACTGGAACAAAAGCTCTCTCACATGTTGAGGAGTCTTTTTATAGGCAAATGCCAAGGTTACACTGTTCATAAACCCTAGATGTGAAATTCCCTAAATGCCCTAAGTCCTTGAGTACGTTTGTTGTTGTTGAGCTGTCCAAAATGATCCTACACGTTCATTTTAGCTTTGTGATCAAGCAAAGGCTCTTAGCTGTTGATCTTGACACGTGGCTAAGCTTGGAGGCCAAGTTGAAATCTGATTGGTGGAAAGGGTATTGGGGTGGGGTCTATAGTGAGTGGAGATGAGGGTTTTGTGTGGGATAGGTTTTTCGCATGTGTGAATCAAACGTGTGCCTGGGTAATTTCATTTTACCCTTTGTTTTAAGTTGTGTAAAACCTGGGCTGTAAAGGTGAATAGTTGTCCTTTTGATCCGTTTTTGGTAGAGTGGGAAGTTGTTTGGCGCAAAATGTGTTTAAATGTTTCATTTGCACAAGTTCAGCCCTTGTTCTTCCTTTCTTTTGTCTTTTATGTTTTAAAACCCATCAGCGCCCATTTAAGCTTGTATCAACTTTCACCATTTGGCAATTTTGGCACATAACTTTTCAAAAGGGTTTTCAAGGGTTCTTTTTGCCATTTTGAGATATTTCAAGGACTGATTTTGAACATTCTTGATCTTCAAAGGTCTTCATTGCATCTTTGACTTCATGAGGGACTATTATTGGCAATTTGGAATTGTTGAGGGACTATTCTTGCCATTTCTTCAAAGTTGAAGGACCTTTTGTGTAATTTTGACAAACTTAAGGGACCAAACTTGTAATTATTAATATACAAGGGTTTTAAGTGTCATTTCTTCAATAAATGAGGATCAATCTTGTTTGTCTTCAAGTCTTCAAGGTATTTTGTTGAGAATTCCATGATTAGGGCCCGGTTCTTTGTACGGCTTCGTTTCTCGTGTCCGTTTTTCCTTGTAACTTGTGATCTTTTGTCTTTTTCACGATATCCATACCTAAAATACACAAGTAAACAAACACAAGCATATATATGGTATTTTATGACATTTTTGTGCATTTAAAGCCCGAAAAGAACGATGAGATCATGTATAAATGCCATCTCATCACTCCCCCATACTAAGCCATTGCCGTGCCCTCACGCAATGCTAGAATAAAGTATTTAAGCATCACCAAAGTTCAATTTTTATTAACCTTTATTGAAGAGTAAAAGACTTGCAACATACTATGATGTGTAAAGACATAATGTATGATTTTCATCACAAAAAGTAACTTTTAGGGTCAAAGAATAGAAACAAGTAAATGTCCCTTAGAGTAAACTTCGTCATCCTTGATTGTCATACATTCCATGCTAAGTGCAAAAACAAGATCATTGTTGGTACAAGTCACAATGCTAACACTTCTCATACGTCCAAATTGTGTAATACTTTTTCTCCCGGCAATCCTAGTTATTATAAAAGGAAATGGGTTACTAGCATTTTTTATCTATTTGTCATGGATCACAAGTGATTCATATTGACTTATTTGAGTAGTTATTAGTCCGAAAGCAAAGTAGCACGATTTGATCGATAGTTAGCCGAAGGACAAAATCTTTTAAAACGGCTTCTCGTGTATCTCCTTAAGTTCATATCTTGGCATAACTCGTTTCACGATTTGAGACCTTTCTCGGACCGATATTTGGCATGTACTTCATACTTCAAATCTTGGGAAGACGTTCTTGAAATTATGGTCTTCTCTTCATATTTTGGAATTTCTTCACTTGACGTTTTTGAGAGATTCTTCATATAGGACCACGACTTCATCATTTTTCTTCAATCTTTACTTTGGATTTTGATATACAACGATCCGCCTCCTTTTCGGACTTGGATATATCTATCCTCATACCTTGTTAGGGTTTTTTTGGATAGACTTTCTCCATTCTTTAGGGGAGTAATTGCTTCTCGTCGTGTGTCTCGATCCTTCATATTGATTTAGGAATAATGATACTTCACATCATCTTTGGATCTTTAGCAAAAATAGAGCTCCTCATGCCTTGTTAGGGCCTTTTTGGATAATCGCCAATCTTCGCGTCCCGCTTCAATAAGTTATGCCTTGGCTATGAACTCTATTCAACCCCGAGCAACTTTTAAACGATCTTGCGCTAGAGGCTAAGTAACCTTTCAAATCGTACGACCTTACTTATTGCAATTATGATTTAATCCTAATGCATTGATCTTATGGGAAGAAAAAGCCACAATTAAAAACATATGAGTTTTTGAAAGAACATTTTCATGTTCTACGTTTAGCATGATCACTTGTCTAACTCTATCATTTCTCGTTCTTCACTATATAAAGACCTCTAATTAAAGAGACTCGTGAATACTTAGCCATGCAAGTCAAAATTAAGCCAAATTTGGATTAGCTTTCATTAAGACTATATCAAATCAAAGTTTTGGGTTTTCAAGCCACCTATAGGATCTTGCACTTTCTTGGACTTTTTCAAGTTTAGAGAATGCGTTTTAAAGTTCCCTTGATAAGTGACTTTCTAGAATCAATTATAGGAACTTGCGAAAAGTTCTTGTTCTTAACCCGTATGAATTAAGACTTTCGCGTTTTAAAGCTCCCTATATAAAAGTCTAGCAAAACTTGAATTGAGCGGGTTAAGGAATGTAAATGGCTCCAAATGCCCATCAAGTCAAAAATTAACTCTTATTCTACCCAACGGAAAATATACATTCGTGCCTTAAAAACACTTATGAAAACTTAAGAAAAAATTAAAATTTGGCCATTTTTAGCCTTATTAGCAAAACAAAACATTGAAAATTGGAAAGCGTGAGGGCGTAGCAAAGCAAGTACCTATTCACCCCCCCCCCCCCCCCCCCATACTAAAAGTAAACATTGTCCTCAATGTTTCGAGTCTAAAGGTGGAGCACCCCCATACTAGAGACGAAGAGTCAAATGCTTAGGATCTAGCATGGAAAGGGTGATCAACAATATATCTAAAGCCGTTTATTAAGTATGCTAAAAGATAATTGTTAGAACAATAAAGGATATGTCATGGAATCGTGAAAAACTTCTTCAAACGAACGATGGAGGCTCACGTTAACGAACACGAGAGTCTTCAATCGTAGATGATGATGATGATCTAGATAACACAATCACAAACAACCACGAGACAACGAGTTGAAAGGGTACAAATCCCTTATTAGTGAATAGTGAGCATAAAAGATAAGCATGGGAATTCCCCCACGAGGCACCTCGTTTTTGATTACCGAGTCATGAGCTCGACTCGATCCCCTCAAAATGTGAACATTTAGGGAAAATCATGGTATGGTCATTTTTTAAATGGGGCTTACATGAATAACAAGGCCCAAAAAGCAACCGGTACTAAGGACTAAGTCCTTAAATGATGCAAAATACCGGGGTCGAAAATGGCGTTCTCTTTTTCATTGGAAAAACAAATTAACGCCACTTCAACATGTGCCATAAACTCAAAGAGTTTAAAGAAAATAGATGAGAAGTAGAAGGGTGAGACAATTGGTAAGACAAATTTTCGAGCTACTCGAGGTAGACTCGCACCAAGCAAATAGAAAGATTTTCCATTTATTGCATCGGTGGAAGACCGAGAATTCCCTTTACATGAAATTCCGGGATCGAATATCTCGTCCTCGGTGGACAAGGATGAGGGAACATAAGGGGCTTCCCCCATACTAGAACCACACAAAGCATCGTCAAAAGGAGTAGACGAGCTTGTAGCACTCAAAACACGCGGTGATGACGTAGTTAGATTTGTAGAAAAATCAATTAAATCACATTTAAGATCTTTTTCTTTTTTATCTTTTAAACTCTCTTTATGAAAACCCTTTTTGATTATGTCGAAAATATTCGGTGTTTCTAAGACGATGTTAGTCACACTAAAAATTCTCACATTTTGAAACCGTTTAGGTTTTGGTGGTGGCAAGTTCTCAAAACGTTTATCGACGAAGAAAACCTCCCCATCGGGGCCAACATATTCATCATCCGAAAGATCTTTTGTAGAAACCGGCAACTTATCAACACTTTTCAAGAATGAATGTTCGAGGTGAGGTGAAGGATTTTTCGATTCAAGTATTGATGGTTTCTTCTTTGTAGGCTTTACACGCATAACCTCCACCGGCGGAGGAAATGGTAAATTGTTCTTGGCGACATTTCCTAAAACTCTTGGTGAAAATTCTTTGCAAACGACATTGGTTGAATCACCATGGTTTAAAGTTGCAATAGAATAGACATGAGAAAGATTGGAGTTTTGTGTTGCATTGATGACAAGTTCTTCTTCATTGAAACGAAGGGTGATTTTTTGAGCATGAACATCGATAAGTGCTCTTGATGTATCCAAAAATGAACGACCCAAAATGAGAGGAACTTTTCGATCGATTGGAATGTCTACAATGATAAAGTCAACGGGATAGTAAAACTTTCCGACTTTAACAAAAACGTCCTCGGCTACTCCACATGCTAAAATCGTAGAATGATCGGCCATCTCGATAGACATGTTCGAAGGAGTAAGAGCCGGAAGTGAAAGCGATTTGAAAATCTCGAGAGGCATTAAATTAATACTAGCACCAAGATCGGCCAAGGCGTAGCATTCCTCCATATCTTGAATAGCACACGGAATCAAAAATTTACCGGGATCACCGACTTTTTGTGGTATGCGGCTAAGGAAAACCGATGAACAACTAGACGATTGTTGTAACTTCTCTTTGTTGTTTAGCATACTTTTGAAGTTTGCGGCGAATCGAGGCATCATGATAAGGGCGTCGGCAAAACTTATGTTAAAATGCATATCACGAAACATTTTCATAAATAGCTCAAATTGATAATTATTCCGTTCTTGTGCTTTCTCTTTGTTTCGTCTCGAAGGGTAAGGTAAAGGTGGTGTGGGTTGGTCATTAGGCAACGGCCTTGGAAACTCGGGTTCCACAATTGGTATTGGTTCAACCGTAGGTGTGGTATGAGCGGTACTTCGTGGGATTGTAATATGCTCCTTTTCGACCATCACCTCGGGTTCTTTCTCGATTTCCTTCTCCTTAGAAGTACTTGTACGAGAGATTGGTTCCTTGAAAGTTTTACCACTTCGTGTAGCGACAACCTTCAATTCTCCCCTCGGGTTGTTAATGGTATCACTAGGAAGACCACCCGAAGAAGAGGGCTTACACATGATTGCTTCAAACATCTTAGCCATTCGGTCTTCAAATTTTGATTTCCTAGCATCCGCTTTTAATAACTCTTGCTTAATCTCATGTTGTCCTAATTCCATCTTTTGTTGGTTTTGTTGAAGACGTTGGACATTTCCTTCCATTTTGTTTGCATGAGTTTTAAGTTCATTAGCAAGTTCATTTTTAAGCTCGTTTTTCAACTCGGATCTTAAGCTAATCATCTCACGTTGCATGTTATCAAATTTAGCATCATTTGCTTTTGCATAATCCAAAAATTCTCCTTGCAAATTTTTAGTGTGAGCATTTTGAAAACCTTGTGTAGTGTTTTGAAAATCACGATTTTGATTTTGATTAGAGATTTGTCCATTCCCACTTTGATAATTCCCTTTGTTGTAATTGCGTGTGTTGCCTTGGTAATTACCTTGGTTGTTGTTTCGATAATTATTAACATTTTGGTTTGGTGGAGCTTGATTTTGGCGGGAACCTTGACCGTTTTGGTTGTAAGTTCCCGTTGCTACATAAGCACTCGAAGTGTTACCATCCGCGGTAATGCACTCGGAAAGATCATGAGCTCCCCCACAAGATAAACAACTCTTAGCAACCGCTTTAACCGAAGCGGAATTGGAAGCTTCTTGAGCCTTCCAATGGGACATAAGATTAGCAAATCTATCAAAAAACCGATTTTCCTCATTAGCTTCATCATGTAAGGCGTTAATGCTACGAGACGATTGTGACGAAGATGACGAACCCATATTGGCAACACTCGGTGTGTTACGAGGGTTATAAACCTTAGATCTATTTTCAATGATTTGTAAAGCCTCATTTGTCGTCTTGCACAAAAAATTACCACCCGTGGCGGCATTCAAATAATCTCGTTCATGATCATTAAGCCCATTATAAAAAGTATCCACTTGATGCAATTCCGTAAAATCATGGTGTGGACATTCATGTAACATCTCTTTAAATCGTTCCCATGCCATTGAAAAACTTTCATTATTTCTTTGCACAAATCGTGAAATCTCATTTTTTAAGTGTGTTGTTTTAGATGGTGGAAAAAACTTGTTCACAAACTTAGAAACGAGATCGGCCCATGTCAAAATCGAATTTGGCGGTTCTTTCTCGAGCCAAATTTTTGCGGGTCCATCCAACGAGTATGGAAACAACATCATCTTAATGGCGTCATGTGGAACATCCTTAAATTTGCTAGTGGCGGTGAGACGGTTAAAATTCCTAATGTGGTAATGCGGGTTGTCTTTCTCGTGACCTCTAAACTTATTTGCTTGCAACATTGACATTAAACCCGTCTTAATCTCGAAATTCTCCGCAAGGATGGCGGGAATTACAATAGCCTCTCCAAAACCCTCGGTGGGTGCTTGTAGCAACTCCATCATAGTACGATTAGCCATGACGACTTCTTGTTCTACAATAGGTTCAACAATTGGAGGTTCTTCAACAATCAACGTCTCTTGATTGGCTTGCTTTTGAAGACGTTTACGAGCTCGTTTTGCTTGATTACGAGTGATCATAAACTTCACGAAGAATGGGAGGTGAGCAAAGAAGATTCTTTTTGGGTGTTTTGTGAATTTTCAATTTTTTTTGTGTTTTTGATGATATTTAATTTTTTTTTGGATTTTGGTGTATCTTCGTAGACAACAATCTACAAAATCTCTCCTCGAATCAAACTCTTGATTAAAGAAGCCTCAAAGGAATGAAAACGATCACGTGGAGTGAACGTCTTCTAATGACTTTAGAACTTTGGTGAAAACCAAATTGTTCAAGAGGGTTTAATCACAAAGAAACCAAGCAAATATAGTATACGTAATAATACTTTGGGCGGCAAAACCCTCGATTAGCCTTCAATCTCAAAATACTCACAAGCAAGCGGGGAAACGAGGCGGCGCGAAGCACTTAAGAGCCTTTTTCCTTAGGGTATATTTTATAATACCCGCCTTATACCCACCTTATAGTTTGTATTTTTCAAAATCGAGCTTCACGAAAGTATTTATCTATTTTTGCCTGTTTCTTTTTGTTTCAGATTCGAATACAATAATTAGGAGATCAAATCCCAATTAAGGTTGTGTTTTCACACTTTTGGAGATATTATAAATTTATTGTGATACTTAATACAATATAGTAATAATATTTGTACAAGAAAAACCAAGAAAACCGATAATACGTATTAGTAGAGTTCTACTAATACAAATACTATTTGGTTACTATTAAAAACAACAATGCAAATTAATCACGACACACCTCCCCGGCAGCGGCGCCAAAGTGATTGTAGTAAATTACACCTCTTAGGAAAAAGGCGTAAAAGCGGTAAGTATTGAACAAATGACTTTAGGAAAAATCAAGTGTTAATGACCCGATTAAGTTCGTTTCCCAAGGAGGTATATGTGTGTGAAAAACTTGCCAAATGTTTGTAATTAATGATTGGTTTAGAAGGGGATTAGAAGAGAAAATGACGAAGTCGTAAAAATAAAAATTAACTAAAAATCACTATTAGAAAGTTAAGACGTAGAACCTAAAAAATCACCAAAAATAAATTCTAAAAATTACCAAAAATTCACCAAAAATCAAAAATAATAAACTAGGAGTTTACCAATTATCAAAACTTTTTCAAACCTTTTAAATAATTAAATATTCAATTTTTAAATGCTAATTAAAGCCCTAAAAATCAAATAAATTATCAAAAAGCCCAAATAAAGATTTTTCAATTGATAAACCTCTAAAATGACCTAAAATGATTAAAAACTATTTTTAGAAATTTTAAAACTAATAAAAACTATTTAAAATGAATTAAAAACTATTAAAACTTAAAATAATTATAAAAATTAATCTATAAGTGATAAAATTATTCTAAAAGTTGCTAAATTCCTATTTTAATGTATTTAACCTAAGAAAAATGTAAAAAGTTGGAAAAAGTGAAATTTTAAAAATAATGATAAAATAATAATAAAATAATATTAAAAATCCAAAAATTATAAAAAATTCTAAAAACTTGCAAACTAGTTTATTTTAACCTAAATAATCAGAAAATGAAAGTGAAGTTACCAAAATACCCCTAATGGGCCCTCAAATGGGCCAAATCCAAAAACAGTCAACACAAATGGGCTTTTGGGCCCAAAAGGTCAAACTTGGCCCAATTGACTTGGAAAAGCCCTATCTGACTTAAAATTTAATTCTAAGAACAAAACTCTAAAGGCCCAAAAGCTGAAAATGTGCTTATCACAGCTTATTGAACACAAAGCTTATTCTTATTGGGCTTTTCAGCCCATTAAGCCATAAGCTAATGCCATAAGCTCTAATTTGACACACAACCCTCTTTTTGGATGCTTAAGAGATCTGTCAAAAGAAATTTTCAATAAGCTCACTCAATAAGCCAGAAAATAGAAAAGTAAAATTCCACAAAACGACAAAATAGTCGGGTTTGAGAAATAATGCACCTCAGAAGCTCTAGTTTGTTGCAAAAGCTCACAAATAGCTTAACTAAGAATAATCAATCAAGAAAATCACAAAAAGCCAAGTAGAATAAGCTGTAGGAGCAAATAAGCTGGCTGAAAAAGCCAAATAAGCTAGTTTCCTAGCAAAAGCTTAACCAAAAGACTTGTAAACTTCCAGACTTGATATTAAGCTAAGAAAAATGAGTTCTATTACAAAAACCAAGTTGTTGCATGTACCAATAAGCAAAACAGATTCAATAAGCTTGAAAACCAAGTTTGACCAAAAGTCAAACGCTGATAAGTTAAAATCAAACGCTGACAGGAACAAAGTAGGCGTTGACAGACTTAATGAAGTGTAAGAACTTGTTTTTCACCCTGCTGGTCAAGGATTGAGTGCAAACCTTGTGAGTCAAAGCTTACCAGTTGGGTAAACTTGATGTATTTTGGCACAAATAAGCCAATAAGCCAGTGAGCTTATAAGCTATGAACAAAGCAATCCAAATACCCAAATATCCTCACAAGCAGCAAACAAATAAGATCCAAGCAGCAATACAACAATCCTAATGCTAGAAATAACAATGCAACACCAAATGAGGTGGTCACTTTGCTGATGCAAATGACCACTTCAGCAGACTTTGATAAGCTATAAAAACCACAATAAGCCACCAAATTCAACAAGCAGATAACCAATAGATAGCTTATCACCCAAACTATTCCCAAACCAAATTTCAGACCTTAGATCCAACTAACAAAGTAGTTATTAGATCTGATGTGTTTGACCAAATTCAAAACCAATTTTATCAGATTGTTGCAAAACTCCAAATCCCTTTTTCAAACTTTCAGAAAGCTAACCAATGATTAAAACTTGTATATTAGAGCTTGTTTAGACCACCCAAACCCAAAGAACCAAGGGCACAAGGCCACAAGGCCTTGATAACCAGTAATCCCAAACAACCCTTAATCAAGCACTTATCATACAAACTTCTGATTTTAACTAATAACCTACTGATTTAAATGATCAAAAACACTTAAACAATAGCAAATAACACAATCAAACTCAAAAATCACCAGCACAAACACCAATACTCAAAATCAAAGCACCAAATCAAAAACAGTCATAAACATGAAATTTTTAGGGGAATCTTAACAAGAGATTATACCTGCCTTCCACAACGTCCTAGGAAGGCCAGCAATGCTCCTTGGACCTTGTTCAACAACTAGAACAAGACCAAGGTACTTCAATGAAGATGATGCAAACTGCCTTGGTTGATGGTTCAAAGTAGAACCTCAAGGACTTTATATCTTCAACACAAACAGCAAACAACTCAACCAAGGGCTCTAATCCCTTCACAAGCTTGGTGTCAACAAGCTTGTAAGAGCTTATAGCTAATGGTCAAGGGTTAGTACACAAAATAACCAAAACAGAACCTAGGATTTCAAGGTTTTCAAACCTTAAAAACCTTATGAAACAAGACGTGCCTTAACCACAAGATTAAGGTAGGCCTTCACAATCAAATGGAACTCAGAATTAGGCTACTCAAACACCAAACTTTTAACTAAATCAAAAAGAGATTTCAAATTTTCAGAAATTCAAATTTTATTTAACTTAAAAAGGAATTACAAAGATTAATAGCCTAAAACTGGAACAAAAGCTCTCTCACATGTTGAGGAGTCTTTTTATAGGCAAATGCCAAGGCTACACTGTTCATAAACCCTAGATGTGAAATTCCCTAAATGCCCTAAGTCCTTGAGTACGTTTGTTGTTGTTGAGCTGTCCAAAATGATCCTACACGTTCATTTTAGCTTTGTGATCAAGCAAAGGCTCTTAGCTGTTGATCTTGACACGTGGCTAAGCTTGGAGGCCAAGTTGAAATCTGATTGGTGGAAAGGGTATTGGGGTGGGGTCCATAGTGAGTGGAGATGAGGGTTTTGTGTGTGGGATAGGTTCCTGCATGTGTGAATCAAACGTGTGCCTGGGTAATTTAATTTTACCCTTTGTTTTAAGTTGTGTAAAACCTGGGCTGTAAAGGTGAATAGTTGTCCTTTTGATCCGTTTTTGGTGGAGTGGGAAGTTGTTTGGCGCAAAATGTGTTTATATGTTTCATTTGCACAAGTTCAGCCCTTGTTCTTCCTTTCTTTTGTCTTTTATGTTTTAAAACCCATCAGCGCCCATTTAAGCTTGTATCAACTTTCACCATTTGGCAATTTTGGCACATAACTTTTCAAAAGGGTTTTCAAGGGTTCTTTTTGCCATTTTGAGATATTTCAAGGACTGATTTTGAACATTCTTGATCTTCAAAGGTCTTCATTGCATCTTTGACTTCATGAGGGACTATTATTGGCAATTTGGAATTGTTGAGGGACTATTCTTGCCATTTCTTCAAAGTTGAAGGACCTTTTGTGTAATTTTGACAAACTTAAGGGACCAAACTTGTAATTATTAATATACAAGGGTTTTAAGTGTCATTTCTTCAATAAATGAGGATCAATCTTGTTTGTCTTCAAGTCTTCAAGGTATTTTGTTGAGAATTCCATGATTAGGGCCCGGTTCTTTGTACGGCTTCGTTTCTCGTGTCCGTTTTTCCTTGTAACTTGTGATCTTTTGTCTTTTTCACGATATCCATACCTAAAATACACAAGTAAACAAACACAAGCATATATATGGTATTTTATGACATTTTTGTGCATTTAAAGCCCGAAAAGAACGATGAGATCATGTATAAATGCCATCTCATCACGCTTATTACTTGAAATTCTACAAAATGATGAATGAGCTTGTTAGAAATCAGTGCACCATCTCCAATCATCATGCCAATGTTCAGTTTTTACTTCAACTCAAATCGGAATGGCAAAGGTTTATGACTTTGGTCAAACTAAGGGAGGATATCAAGACTATATCTTACCACAAACTTTATAATATATTAAAACAACATCAGAATGAAGTGAATGAAGTTAGGGCTGAAAAGGTAGAACGATCTGCGAACTCTATTGCTTTTGTGGCTGCTACTTCAACAAAACTCGTTCCCCGTCAACAACCACCTACACATTCCTCAAGGTCATCAAGCTCATCCACCAAACCTATAGCTACTTCTAGAAACAAAGCAAAAGCAATTGTCCCCGCTCCACCTTCTAAGTATGACACCGAGTCAGATGGAGACAGTGATGATGAACAAACTTCAAGGGACAAGAAGATTGAAGAATTCATGTCTTTACTCACCACAACTTATAAGAAGATCTACAAACCTACCAACAACAACCTCAGATTATCATCCAATGCTAGATATAAGGAAGTTGATCATGCACCTAGGTATGATCGTGATGTTAGGTATGATAATTAGAGGATGCCGAATCAAGTTGGGGCTAGAGATACTGTAGGCACTCCGGTTGTGCAGAAGACTGGGATTCAATGCTTCAACTGCAAGGAATTTGGGCACATGGCTAGGGAATGTAAGAAGCCAAAACGGGTTAAGGATTCGGGATATCACAAGGAAAAGATGTTGTTGTGTAAGAAAGAAGAATCAGTAATTCCACTCACAGCAGATGAAGTTGAC
Organism: Glebionis coronaria; assembly: GCA_025667525.1. Lineage (NCBI taxonomy): Eukaryota > Viridiplantae > Streptophyta > Magnoliopsida > Asterales > Asteraceae > Glebionis > Glebionis coronaria. Next base: position 357,157,358 of record CM046876.1, read on the forward strand.
TGGCGTGATGACACTGATGATGAAGCCGATGATCAAGAGTTGGAGGCACATTATGTGTACATGGCAAAGATTCAAGAAGTGATTCCAGAGACTGCTGACAATTCTGGACATATCTATGATTCTGAGCCAATTGAAAAGGTACCATCAAATGATAACTATAATGTGTTTGCTAATGAACGACGGCATCCTGAGCAACCCGAAAGCATCAATGACACATATGTAATGGACACGGAGGATACCAATAACTCTACGGATTCACAGCGTATGTGTAATGATGATGGAAATGCTACTCAGGATACTGACTCGGAAGAGGACCGTGATTTGCTTGCGTCTATTATTGATTCTTTAAAAAGTGAAATTAATGAAAACAAAGAAGCTAATAAACGTCTGAAGCAAGCAAAAACATCCTTAGCCGAGGAGATAGACAGACTTAAAGAGTGTGATTATGTAAAAGAAGTTGATCGACGAGTTGCAATAGCTAATGGTTGTGTATATGAACGTAAGGTGCTCAACGAACAATATTGTTCTGAAGTAACACACGAAATTCATATGTCAAAAAAAAAGATATCGGAACTTTAAGAACAACTGCTGCTACATAAACTCCATATTACTGAGTTAGAGTCGGTTAATAAAGAACAAACTGAGCTTTATAAAACTCGTGAAGAAAATGATATTGAAAAAATTCTTGATTTGGAAAAGAGAGTCGAAACGTTAAACAACATTGTTTACAAAACGGGTCAGTCTATTTAAACTATGAATATGCTTAATAGAAATATGAAAACGAGTTTTGTTAAGCCTGAATATCTCAAGAATGTTCAATCGATAAAGCCTGGTCTTTATGATATCGGTTGTTATGTTGATAATCTTGCTCTTATGATTTTCCCTGATTACGACGAAATCCTTCGTCATCAAGAAGAAAGTCGATCGAACTTAAGTGATTTGCTAAACCTTTCTGATTCTAACAGTCATATTAAGTTTGTCCCTCATAAAGAACTTTCAAAAGAACAAAAGATGTATAATAGTGTTCCACCACCCAGTGATGAACCACAAAAGAAATTTTCTTTAAAAAGGAGTTTCAAAAAACAATCAATTTTGTTAGAAAAGCGAATTTTGGATGAAAAACATAAATGGGATGACAAAAGCAAAAGTGTTCAGCAATTTGAGTATATAAAACAAGGGGTTTTAAATTTGTACAAAGGTGTCGTCGACTATGAAAAAGTTTCTAGGGATACCGTTTGGAATATTAAACCTAACCCACAAGTAGAAGTCGTCATTCAACAATACATTGTTCCAACCATTGATGATCTTTCAAAAAATGTGGAAATGTTTTATAACGCTCTCACTGAGGAAATGTTAACTGAATTAAGTTATGTTAAATCTCTTGAAGATGAATTTGATTTTCTTCAAACTAAACTAAAGACACAAGAACACCAACTTTCTAACAAAATTGATCGACTTTCGAAGGAATATTTCTATGTTGACCATATGAATGCTATACTTGGTGTGTATACCGATCTTGATCAATATTGTCATGTAGCATGTCTAGTGTCAGAAACGGACGAGAAATGTCGCAATCTTGAAGTAGAGCTTTCGAAACACATTCAGTCATATAACAAACTTTCGAAAAGTTTTTCCCAACTTGAGAAACACTCCATTTCTCTTGAACTTGCTTTACAAAAAGGTGAAAAATCTCATAATCATAAAAAGTGTCAAGAAATGGCAGCTTCTTTGGTTCGACAATTAAATGAAAAAGGTTTCGAAATAAATGATTTGAAAGCTCAGCTACAAGAAAGGGACATAGCCATCAGTGAGTTACAAAAACTCATTGAGAAAATGAAATGAAAGTCTGTATTGGGTAAACCATCCGCCGTTCGTCAACCGAATGCGGTTAAATGCCCTAAATCATCTATTTTGGGACAATCCCCACAGACTTTGCCTAAGATAGGAAATGATAAGAGCACAAATGTGATAGCACCAGGAATGTATAAGATGAACACTAAGCCCACTCAAACTGGAACATCGCGGTTACCTCAGAATATTAAGAAAACTAATCAATGTGTGTCTTCTTCTACAGGAGTAATCCCCACTACTAGTGTTAGCGGACCACAGCTTAAGAGCACTAGAATGCAAGATAAGGTCATGCCTAACAATAGTCCAGGAAAGAAGTTGGAAGTAGAAGACCACCGTAGGAATTTTAAGTTTTCTAAGAATAAAACGTCTGTAACTGCATGTAATGACAGTTTAAATGCTAAGACCTCGAATGTTGAATTTGTTTGTGTTGAATGTGGAAAATGTGTTCGTCATTTCAATCATGATGCTTGTGCTCTTAATCATAATGGCGTGAATACTAGAACTAGGAAGCCTATTCTTGTGCCCACTAGTACTAGAGAACCCACAAGAACTTTGAACCAATCCACTGATCACTCTCTTAAGAAACTAAGTGCGTTAGAATCCACTACTCTACGTAAACAAAGCAGGTTAAAGAAGCTTTATGAGAACATGATTAGGACATGTACACGGGGGTATTCAAGATTTACACCACCCGGATACAAATGGGTACCTAAGACAACCCCTATTCTAATTGGGTCTATGAATGTTAGCTTGCCTTTAGAATCTAGGCCTACTACTATTATGGAACCCGCTTCCATCAAGGGCTCCCATTTGTCAAATGCTACATTGTCTTCTAATTCTTCTGTGGCTCGTCGAAATCATCCTATTCATAATGGACTCCGGGTGCACAAAGCACATGACGGGCAATCTCAAGCTTCTCATTAACTTTGTGGAGAAGTTTCTGGGTACGGTGTGGTTTGGAAATGATCAGTTTGCACCGATACTTGGATATGGCGATTTGGTTCAAGGAAATCTCACTATCAAACGGTTTATTATGTCGAGGGACTGAATCACAATTTATTCTTGGTTGGTCAATTTTGTGATGCGGATTTGGAAGTGGCTTTTAGGAAATCTACTTGCTATTTTAGAGACTACAATGGGAATGACCTTCTTACAGGTTCTCGTGGTTCTGATCTCTACGCAGTAACTCTTCAAGACACATCTTCAACAAATCCAATTTGCTAAATGGCTAAAGCTTCATCCTCTCAAGCATGGTTATGGCATCAACGATTGTCACATCTCAACTTTGACACCATCAACTTGCTTTCGAAGAATGATATTGTGACCGGTCTTCCTAAGTTAAAATTCGTCAAAGACCATATTTGCTCTTCTTGTGAGTTGGGGAAAGCAAAACGGAAGTCTTTCAAAACAAATACTACCCCAAGCTCAAAAGGACGATTGGAACTTCTACACATGGATTTATGTGGTCCCATGCGTGTAGAGAGTATTAACGAGAAAAAGTATATTCTCGTGATTGTTGATGATTACTATAGATACACATGGAATTTCTTCTTAAGGTCCAAAGATGAAACACCAGAGGTTCTCAAAAACATTCTCAAGATGATACAACGCAATCTTCAAGCTCAAGTCTTAACCATAAGAACGGATAGGGGTACTGAATTTTTGAACAAGAACTTGCAATCTTACTTTCAAGAAGAAGGCATCGAACATCAAACGTCTATTGCTCGAACTCTTGAACAAAACGGCGTTGTCGAAACACGGAACCGTACTTTGGTTGAGGCTGCTTGAACAATGCTTTCTGCTTCAAAATTACCGCTATTCTTCTGGGCTGAAGCAATTGCAACTGCCTGTTATACTCAGAATCGTTCTCTCGTCATCCCTAGACATGAAAAGACACCTTACCACATCATCAATGGCAGGAAACCTACTGTCAAATTCTTTCACGTATTTGGATCTTTATGCTACATTCTTAAAGACGGTTAGAATCCCGACAAGATGAAAGAAAAAGGTGATGCATGTATTTTTGTGGGGTATGCTACATTGTCGAAAGGATATCGGGTCTATAACAAGAGAACAAAGATTAATGTCGAAAAAATTCATGTGAACTTTGACGAATTGCCACAAATGGTACTTGATCACAACAGCTCAAGTCCCGCACCTCAATGTCCAGTACTGGCACCTACACACAACAGTGTACGTCCCGTGCAAGAACGTCAAGAAAGTACTCCTACAGCAGACTCGACGGATACGGTACAAATGAATGAGTTGGTTGATTTATATGATCCAATGTTTGATGAATATTACTGTGGAAACAATCAAGTTGTGTCAAAGCCTTCCGCTGTCAATACTGCTGATGCACCCGAACAAAGTCAACAAGAGACAACTGCATCTACTTCAGCAACCGTTGCTCAAGAGACAATTCCATTAGATACTCAACAAACTCAAGAAACTATCATACAACCAACCTCACCAACCGTCAATGCTGAAGGAGGAAACAACAATCAAGCAGTCGATGTACAACCTGACGAAGAAGAATTTATCAACCCGTTCGGTACACCGGTACGCGAAGTCGGAGAGTCTTCTACTCAACATATTGATCCGTCCAACATGCATACATTCTACCAACGATATCCATCCACTCACCATTGGACACGTGATCATCCATTGAAGCAAGTAATTGGAAATCCTTCTCAACCGGTTCGAACACGCAGACAACTCGAAACTGATGGTGATGTGTGTATGTATGCACTCACCATGAGTTCAACTGTACCTACAAACATCAAGCAAGCCATGACTGGTCATGTGTGGATTGAATCAATGCAAGACGAAATTCATCAGTATGAACGCCTAAATGTTTGTGAACTTGTTGACAGACCCTATGGAATGTCAATTTTAGATTTCAAATGGATATGGAAAAACAAACTGGATGAAGAACAAACCATCATCAAAAACAAATCTCGTCTTGTGGTTAAGGGATACCGTCAACAAGAAGGCATAGACTACGATGAATCATTCGCTCCTGTCGCTCGTTTGGAAGCAGTCAGGATATTCTGTGCTTATGCTGCACAAAAGGGCTTCACAATTTTTTAGATGGACGTTAAAACTGCTTTTCTCAACGGTCATTTGAAGGAAGAAGTGTATGTGAATCAGCCGGAAGGATTCATCGATCCTCATCGTCCTGATAAAGTCTATCGTCTCAAGAAGGTTGTATATGGACTTAAACAAGCTCCAAGGGCATGGTACGAAGAACTATCAAACTTCTTGGTTTCCAAAGGTTCTATTCATCCTACTCTCTTTACTAATAAATATGGGGATGACATACTGCTGGTGAAAGTTTATGTTGATGACATTATTTTTGGTTCTACGAACCCAAAACTTTCAAAACGTTGTGAAAAATTAATGCACAGCAGATTTGAAATGTCAATGATGGGGGAGCTAAAATTCTTTTTAGGCCTCCAGATTCATCAATCCCCACGTGGTATCTTCATTAACCAAGCTAAGTATGCTCAAGAGATACTTAAAAAGCATGGTATGACCTCATGTGCTCGCGCTGGTACACCAAGTATGAAAAGTTTGATCTACGCATTTTATCAAAATGGAAGACATAATCCGTGAGTTGAGTCACAATACATAGGTATTTTATCAAAGTGGAAGACATAATCCGTGAGTAGTTCTGGCTTGATGATAACTTGGTTCCTACCTAGTTAAAAAAGTTCGTTGATGTTTGTCTAATCGAATTGATCCTGGATTAACTATGCGACTCAGTCGTCTTTTGGTGAAACAATGGGTTTGTCGTTGTAGTATATTTAAAAGTGCAAAACTTAAAAGTAAATGACGGTTAATTAAATCTAAACTAATTAAAACTTAAATGTAACCTAATTAAAACTTAAATGTGCAATATTAAAAATTCTTAAAAGTAAATTAATTAAATGACTTAAAACTAAAGCGTGACGAAAATTAAATTTGACGAAGTATTAAAAATGTGAAAATAAAATTCAAACAAAGCAAATTATAATTCCAAACCCACAAACCATCGGAATCCAGATCGGAATATAGGTCAAAACCCATCGTAATGTAGAAAGATGCTATCTATCGGAATGTTAAAAGTGCAACCTATCGGAATGTTTGTTCAGATCGGAAAGCCCAGATCGCAATCCTAGATCGGAATGTTGCTCAATAAATTTGGGCAGCACTTCGTCTTAGCAAACCTCAAGAGCCGTCGGAATATGCGATCGCAATGTGCGATCGCAATCCCAGATCGGAATGAGGGGGATGTTACTAGATCGCAATCCTCAGATCGGAATAAGCAGTCGCAATGTGAAATCCCTTGATCCTATTCTGTCACAATCGGAATGTGGAGAAGTCGAGCTATCGCAATGTGCCAAATCCCTCACTTTCCGATGGAGAGCAAATTCGCAATAAGCACAAGAACTAAATAAGCTAATTCTAATAAGCAGTAACAAATACTAAAATGAAATGAAAGCAAAATGAGACAATAAGCTAAAAAGTTAAAACCTTTCGAAATTTAAAAAAACGAAACTTAATGAAATGGAATCTAAAAGGTAAAACTTTTAAGCAAACTTTGAAAACACTTAAGCTAAATACCAAATAAGCACACAAGATTGTCAAACTTATGGCTTATTTTGTATGAAAGCTAAAAGGGGAAAGAAAAGACAAAACCTTAAATCAAATAAGCAAGAGATTAAGCAAAAGCTTGCTTAATCCGAATTTGTAACAAACCAAAAATAAGAAAAGTAGGATGAGAATGATGAAAAGAAACTCGATCAAAGGTAAATGAAGATTAAAGCAACAAAATTAAAGAACACTTACTTGGAATTAAAAGGTATTAAAAGTGCAAGACAATGTATTTAAATTGACATGAAAAGTAAATGTGCAAAAATTTAAAGATGGAAGAACTAGTGTCACTCTAGCCAACAAAAACAAATGGAATGAAAATGAAAACTATATATAGGGAGATTAGGGGGGTGCTTAGGAATCTTCCTCCTCTCTTTCTTCTTTCTTTAATTGCGTCATTAAGTCCTTAATCTTCTTAATCTTTTGTCTTTAATGACTTTGTCTCGGGATTTCTTCAAACTCGTCTTGTAATTCTTCAATAAATTATACTCGAGTTCTTCGGCTTTTAGTAAACTTCCGTCTTTTGACTTTTTCTTCGATAAATCTTCAGAATTGGTCTTGGACTTCCGTTCTTTTTGCACTCTTGATTTCTTGACTTCGTCTTTTGTCTTTTTCTTCGATAAAAGCCCGTGAATGCCCGTGTTTTCTCCCTTTTCCACATGTTCGTCCTAAATCACAACAAAAACACAAACCACACATAATTCCGACATTTATGACATAAAATATACGTTTTGGTCCAGTTATTATTGTAATTAAGTGGTAAAAAGGATGGGTGTTTACACACCTATCAAATCCCCTACACTTGACCATTGCAATGTCCTCATGCAATGCATTAGTTACAAAGCACGATTACACTTTTCATCATAATCAATCCACATTGGCCTTTATTAAAGAGATAGAAAATTATAGACATTCAAAGTAAAGAAATCAAAACATACCTTAGGGTTTTGGAAATGTTGTGAATGATCATCATCCTCAAGTTTTCACTTTCTCCAAACCAAGCTTAGAAACGAGATCATTGTTATTATAAGTTAGCAAACTAACACGAACTCATGTGGGCTAATTATTCACTTAGACTCCCTTATTCCTAGGTGTATCTCTTATATTTTATTGTTGTCTTAAATGATCGCGAGGATGCATTGTTTGACTTATTTCGATAGTTATTAAGTCTGAAAATAAAGTGGGACGATTTACTCAATAGTTAGCTAAAGGACAAAATCTTTTAAAACTGCTTCTCGGGACCTCATAAAGTTCATATCTTGGCATAACTCGCTTCGCGATTTGAGACCTTTCTCGGACCGATATTTGGCAGCGACTTCATACTTCAAACCTTGAGAGACGTTCATGAAATAATGGTCTTCTCTTCATAATAGGAGTTTCTTCACTTGAAGTTTTGAGAGATTCTTCATATATGGACCACGACTTCTTTATTTTTCTCCAATCTTTATTTTGGACTTTGATATACAACGATCCGCCTCCTTTTTGGACTTGGATTTATTTATCCTCATACCTTGTTAGGGCCTTTTTGGATAGACTTCTCCATGATCTTTACGGGAGTATTTGCTTTTCGTCGTGTGTCTCGATCCTTCATATTGATTTTTGATAAATTATTCTTCACATCACTTTTGGATCTTTAGCAACAAAATATAGCCCTCATGCCTTGTTAGGGCCTTTTCGGACTCGCCAATCTTCGCATCCCGCTTCAATAAGTTATGCCTTGGCTATGAACTCCATATCGAGCAACTTTTAAATGATCTTGGGCTAGAAGCTAAGTAACTTTTCAAATCGTACAACCTTATTTATTGCATTTAAATTTATTAGCAAGCGATGGGAGAATAGGCTTATAACTAACTCACATAAATTCACGAAAGGATACCAAACTTATAATTTACTCTATCATCTCTCGTTCTCCACAGTTTAAAATCTCAAGGAATGAGACTCGTGGATGCTTAGCCTATTAAATCAAAGTTTTGGATTTTCGAGTCGTCTATAGGATCTTGCAAATTCTTAGGCTCTTTCAAGTTTAGAAATAGCGTTTTAAAGTTCCCTTGATAAACGACTCTCTAGGAACAATTATAGGAACTTGTGAAAAGTTCTTGTTCTAATCCTGTGAGAGTTAAGACTTTCGTGTTTTAAAGCTCCCTAAATAAAAGCCTAGCAAAACTTGACTTAAACACGTTAAGGATACTAGTTAGAGTAAACTTAGATAAGTTAACTCGGGTTGAGTCAAAAGATTCACAACGTTTGAAAATTAAAACCACTTTATTAAAATTTATTCTAATAAAGGAAGAAAATAACTATACAAAGGGAAAAACTGAATAGGCCAAAATAGATCAAAAATTTTGAAAAATGTCGAAAAATTGATTTTCTGATTAAAATGAGGACAAATACAAGGAAAAGGCCACTTAACTTCGATAGAAGTTCCCCCTACACTTAATATAAACATTGTCCTCAATGTTTAAGCATGTGGGAGTAAACTCCCCTATACTTAGGACATTGTGCACTTTGTTTAAATCTCGCTAAGGAAAGGACAACTAACGAGATTCCTATTTCACTATTGAGAAAATATAAAATAGTGAATCGAAAAGAGTTTAGGATAGAACCGGGAAGAAGGTAACACGGAATCACGGGTCGTCAAAAATCATCAAGAGTGGATCATTGAGCGCTCGAATCCCTGAATAGTAGAAGAGAGGAAATAACAAACACCAACGGGTCTCCCTTACACTTAGGATAAAGAAAGCTAAAAGATAGATACATGGGTTGCCTCCAAGAAGCGCTTGATTTTTTGTTCACTGAGTCGTGAGCCTGACTCGACCTTGATTAGCATAGGAAGAAGCATGAAACATATCCACCGGGATCAAAGATATAGTTTTCGTCCATCAAGTAACACAAGCTTAAGACGAACAAGGCAAGCCAAAGAAGAATAGGCAAGGTTCCCTTAAGCAAAGATGGAGCACGGTGGGAGCGAGGGTGAAGTGGTGCAAGCATATCTTCAAAAGTTCCAAATATTTTTCCTTTTATTTCATCAGAGGAAATACTGAGATGGCTTGAAAAGAACAATACCGGGGTCGAACACCTTTTCCTTTAGGGGAAAATAGCACTCAGGCTCAGCAGAATGTGAAGAAGATCCGCGAAGAAGATGCACAACCTCTTCCTCAGAAGGTGGACAAAGAGGTGTCAAATCATACGTGCTGCAGATGTTGGTGTCGTCGGTTGCTTCTCCTTTGAAAGAATTTTCTTCAAATCCAAAGTAGGATAAAGAAGATAATCATCAAAGTCTAAAGGAGGAGCATCACTCTCATGAGGGAAGTAAGTATTAAGAAAAGTAGAGAAGTCTTCCTCAAATGAGTAGTCATCCAAAGTAGGATTAAGCATTGTAGGTGGAGGATCTTCATCATGAGAAGAATCGCTCGAGAGAGTATCGGCCTCATCAAAATCATCATAAATGGGCATGTCGGGATACTCGGAAGTAATATCATCATAATCATCCGAATCTGAGCTAGAATCATCATCATAAGCATCAAAGATCGGTGGAGAATCATATATGGGTGAAGGTTCCAAATTGGAGAGAGAATCATCCACATCATCTTGGAAAAGTGGATTATCAATGCAAGAATCGAATAGAGGATTGTTGTAGACGACAAAATCATCAAGCACATTAATCATATTCGCTGATTCTCGGCCTCCAAAGGATTTTCTTGTAAGCTTCCCCATTTCAAACACTTGTGCATCATCCCCGACTCTTAAGATGAGCTCACATTTATCCACATCAATTAAAGCTCTACCGGTTCTCAAAAATGGGCGTCCAAGTATTAACGGAATACGAGGATCCATTTCATAATCAACAACGACGAAGTCGACCGAGAAAGTGAATGTGCCAACTTTAATGAACACATCTTTGGCAATACCAACGGGGTAAGCAAGAGTGCGATTGGCTAGCTCAAGAGTCATTTTGGTGGGTGTAAGGTCGGGCAATGATAACTTTTTCCAAACACTTAACGGCATCAAATTAATACTTGCCCCGAGATCGGCTAAGGCAGTAAATTTGTCGGTTTGGTTAAAAGTACAAGGAAGCACAAAACGACCGGGATCTCCAAGTTTTTCTGGAAGTTCTTTTAGAAGGACGGCAGAACAATTTTCGTTCAAGCGAGTATTAACAAACTCGACCATCTTCGACTTCTTACTAAGCAATTTCTTAAACATCTTGACAAATTGTGGCATTTGAGCAAGAGCTTCAACAAGGGTAAAGGTGATCTTCATGCCGGCAACCTTTTCCAAAAGGTGAGAGACTTGAATATCATTCTTAGTCAAAATTCTAGCCTTGTTGAGTCGAGAAGGGTAAGGAATGCTGGGGTTGGGTGGTGGGGTTGTTACAGGTGAAGGGTGAGATGTTGAAGGGTTCTTCTTGGGTACATCGTCATGAGGAGGCGGAGATGGTAATGGTGTACTAATATTAGGTGTGGGAGGAGTAGGGATAAATGGTGGTGGAGGAGGTGTAGATAATAGGGGCGGGATAGGTGGTCCTACTAATGTAACTCCACTACGGGTAGTAATAGCACTCACATTCGCTCGCGGATTGGTGACGGTGTTTGAAGGTGGAGAACTCGAGGTAGAGGGTTGAGTGGTGGGCAAGAAACTAGCCAGCATATTCTTTAAATCATTCGTTTGATTGCTGAAGGAGAATTGAATATTATCTCGAAGCTCGGATCTTATGTCATTCCGTTGCTTGGTGATATCCCCTTTCAAATTTATAATTTGGCTCTGCAGATTCTTGATTTGCTCTCCTTGGGTTCTTATTATGGCTTCAACATCTTGATTCATGGGTGGGGGCTTGTTGAGTGGGTGGGTGATAAGGATTAGAAGCTCTAGGTGGGATTTGGTTGCTTCTATTGTAATTGTTGTTGGGGTTTTGGTTTTGAGGAGAAAAACCGGGTGAAAGGTAGTTGTTTGATCGGTAACTCAGCAAATTTCTATCCCCTTGAGGTCAGGCTTGGTAATTTTCCGGTGAATAATTACCATAAGCTGCATACACGTTTTCCGGATTTCCTTGAGTAGAAGGACAATCAGTGTATGGGTGTGGACCGCCGCATGTTTCACAAGGATTGGCTACCGCTTTAACTTGTTGTTGGTTTGTAGCGAGAAGCAAGATATTTTTGTTCATTTCGGTCATCATGGGGGTGAATTCGTTCATGTCGGGGTTTGCTGAAGTAGAAGAAACATTGACTCTCGGGTTGTTCCTTGAAGAAGCGGAGGAATCCCAGTTTTTTATGATGAGTAGTCATGTTTTCAATAAGCTCTCTACACTCCTCAGGTCTCCTTTTCATAAATGTGCCACCGGCGGCTGCATTAATTGTATCACGGTCACGAAAAGTCAAACCGTTGTAGAAAGTATCAATTAAGGTCACAGGGAGCATGGTGTGGTTTGGACAACGATCGATCAAAACATTATATCTTTCCCAAGCATCAAAAAGAGATTCATCGGGTTCTTGCATGAAACCGTTGATTTGATTGCGAAGGCTCGTGACCATGGATGGTGGAAAGTAGCGCGACAAAAAGCGTTGAGTCATGTCATCCAAAGTATGAATTGAATTCTTCGGGAGACGATCAAACCATTTCTCGGTGTGGTGTGATAAAGCATGTGGAAAGAGTTGAAGGCGAAGAACATCCATTGTGGCACCGGGCAACTTCATGCTTTGAGTGATTGTAATGAATTTGTCGAGGTGTTTGTTGGCATCATCATCAGGCATTCCTCGAAAAGGATTTGTTTGCACTTGATGGATCATATAATGCTTCAACGAAAACTCCGGAGCCGTGATTTGCATCGGCGCAATCGGTCCTCCTCATCCAAACATGGTGGGTTGACAAAGCTCCTCCATTGTCCGAAGATCGGGCTGTGGAAGAACATTGTTGTTATTGTTGAGGTGCGGTGGATTATTGTTGTTGTTCACACCTGCCATACCTAAATCTTCTCGAGTCTCGGGCTCTTGATAAGTAGAAGATCTAGTACGCATACACCTACAAAGGCAAAAGAAAACAATACCAAACACAAAGACAATATATATACACAATAAAAATAAAATCTTTTTGGATTTTTGAAATTTTAATTTTTATGGATTTTTATAATTTTTATTTTTATGGTTTTTTGAAATTTTTAAGCAAGAAAAATAACGCTCACGAATGAACGGATCCCAAAAAGCAACGCGTCTCTCACATAAAACCGTTAATCTTTACGAAAAGAGCCGGCAGCGGCGCCATTTGATAACTTGGTTCCTACCTAGTTAAAAAAGTTCGTTGATGTATGTCTAATTGAATTGATCCTGGATTAACTATGCGACTCAGTCGTCTTTTGGTGAAACAATGGGTTTGTCGTTGTAGTATATTTAAAAGTGCAAAACTTAAAAGTAAATGACGGTTAATTAAATCTAAACTAATTAAAACTTAAATGTAACCTAATTAAAACTTAAATGTGCAATATTAAAAATTCTTAAAAGTAAATTAATTAAATGACTTAAAACTAAAGCGTGATGAAAATTAAATTTGACGAAGTATTAAAAATGTGAAAATAAAATTCAAACAAAGCAAATTATAATTCCAAACCCACAAACCATCGGAATCCAGATCGGAATATAGGTACAAAACCCATCGGAATGTAGAAAGATGCTATCTATCGGAATGTTAAAAGTGCAACCTATCGGAATGTTTGTTCAGATCGGAAAGCCCAAATCGCAATCCTAGATCGGAATGTTGCTCAATAAATTTGGGCAGCACTTCGTCTTAGCAAACCTCAAGAGCCGTCGGAATATGCGATCGCAATGTGCGATCGCAATCCCAGATCGGAATGAGGGGGATGTTACTAGATCGCAATCCTCAGATCGGAATAAGCAGTCGCAATGTGAAATCCCTTGATCCTATTCTGTCACAATCGGAATGTGGAGAAGTCGAGCTATCGCAATGTGCCAAATCCCTCACTTTCCGATGGAGAGCAAATTCGCAATAAGCACAAGAACTAAATAAGCTAATTCTAATAAGCAGTAACAAATACTAAAATGAAATGAAAGCAAAACGAGACAATAAGCAAAAAAGTTAAAACCTTTCGAAATTTAAAAGACGAAACTTAATGAAATGGAATTTAAAAGGTAAAACTTTTAAGCAAACTTTGAAAACACTTAAGCTAAATACCAAATAAGCACACAAGATTGTCAAACTTATGGCTTATTTCGTATGAAAGCTAAAAGGGAAAAGAAAAGACAAAACCTTAAATCAAATAAGCAAGAGATTAAGCAAAAGCTTGCTTAATCCGTATTTGTAACAAACCAAAAACAAGAAAAGTAGGATGAGAATGATGAAAAGAAACTCGATCAAAGGTAAATGAAGATTAAAGCAACAAAATTAAAGAACACTTACTTGGAATTAAAAGGTATTAAAAGTGCAAGACAATGTATTTAAATTGACATGAAAAGTAAATGTGCAAAAATTTAAAGATGGAAGAACTAGTGTCACTCTAGCCAACAAAAACAAATGGAATGAAAATGAAAACTATATATAGGGAGATTAGGGGGTGCTTAGAATGCTTCCTCCCCTCTTTCTTCTTTCTTTAATTGCGTCATTAAGTCCTTAATCTTCTTAATCTTTTGTCTTTAATGACTTTGTCTCGGGATTTCTTCAAACTCGTCTTGTAATTCTTCAATAAATTAGACTCGAGTTCTTCGGCTTTTAGTAAACTTCCGCCTTTTGACTTTTTCTTCGATAAATCTTCAGAATTGGTCTTGGACTTCCGTTCTTTTTGCACTCTTGATTTCTTGACTTCGTCTTTTGTATTTTTCTTCGATAAAAGCCCGTGAATGCCCGTGTTTTCTCCCTTTTCCACATTTTCATCCTAAATCACAACAAAAACACAAACCACGCATAATTTCGACATTTACGACATAAAATATACGTTTTGGTCCGGTTATTATTGTAATTAAGTGGTAAAAAGGATGGGTGTTTACACACCTATCACTTGATATCGTACACAATAGCATGTGGTATGATGAATATCAGGCCTGCTGGCTGTAAGGTACATGAGTGACCCGATCATACTGTGATATCGCGTTTGATCTACGGGATATGAGTACAAGTCAACGTCTAGGGATTTGGTGTACCGATCATACTGCGATATCGCGTCTGATCAAACGGGATATGAGTACAAGTCAGCGGCGCATTTTAATGTACCGGTTTTAACCAAGTATGAAAAGTTTCTCGTGTCGTCTCGATTCGAATTGATTACAGTTGAAAGTGTGACTCAGTCATCTTTGGTGGATAAAAGAAAAGGTGTCGTTGTCTAAAACTAATTAAAGATAAAAATAAATCTTTAAAAAGAAATGAACTAAAAATTAAAACGATTGACAAATAATAAAAAAACGATATTAAAAACAAATTTGAAAACGAAACAATTAATAAAAATAAAATTAAGAGAAGAAATTAACTTTCGACTTGAAAATAAAATTTACTTAATGAAAAAGAGAAAACAAAACTATGAGGGTACTTTAAAACTAAACGAGACAAAAGGTAAAGCGGGCGCTAAATAAAAGATAAAACTTAAACTTTTCGAAAAAATACTAATACTAAAAATTGACGAAAAATACAACTAAAAATACATGACTTTCAAAATTAAAATCGGAACAACTTTCAGATTAAACTAAACGATTACGGAACAATATTAATAAATAAGTAAGCAGGCAGGCAGGCACCCTGCTTAAGCAAGCAACCAGGCAGCTTAAAATGGCGGGAAGAAATAGGAAGCATGCAAGCATGCATGTCTATCCATCGGAATATCATGATAAAAACAAACTATCAGAATGTTTAATGCGAAATGTATCGAAAACCTATCACAATATGAAGTATCACAATATGAAAACCTATCACAATATGAAAACCTATCACAATATGAAGTATCACAATATGGAAAACCTATCACAATATGGCTGTTGAAAATTGGGCAGCGTTTGTCGCAATATACCTTAAATCCCGATCGCAATCCACGATGCCAGGGGAAATCGCAATCCTCGATCGGAATAAGGAGATATCGCAATGAGCTGTCACAATAAGCTGTCACAATGTAGAAACCCTAATGATGTTGCGATGGAAACACAATATATTCGGATGGAGTGTGAAACCCTTGCAACTTACGATGGAAAGAAAAGAAACAAAAAACAACAAATAAGCAAAGACCAAATAAGCACTTCTCTAATAAGCACTTACCAAAAACTTAACCAAAACAATAATAAAAAGAACAAAATAAGCTACGAATTTAAAAACTTTCAAGATGTCAAATAAGCAAAATTTATAAATTGAACTAAAAGAAAAAGATTAAACTTTAAAAAGATAAAACCTTTAAAAACACTTACATGAAAATAAGCTAGACACCAATTAAGCAAAAAGCACAATAAGCTAAGACCATGAATCACACGAAAATGATAATAACCAAAAAGATAAGAACTTTAATCAAAATAAGCATAAAGATGAAAACTTTAAGATTAATCAAACAAGACAATAGATTTTAAAAACACGAAGAGAAGAATGAGATGATTATGAAAAACTTGATTAAAAATAAAGATTCAACACAAATTAAAGACTTACTTGAAATTAAAGACTTGAAAATTAAAGACAATAATGTAAACTGACAATATGAAAGTGCATGAAATAAAGTGGAGAGCTAAGTTGTCAATTTAGCTAACACCTCTCAAATGAGGAGAGGGTCTTGTATTTATAAGAGGAGTGGAAGGTAGGTGGTTGGATGCTTCCTTTCTTTCTTTCTTTTTGTCTTTTCGTCTTTAGTCTTTGACAATAAACTCGTCATTCTCGACTTTGTCTCGGGATTTGTCGATAAATAAGATGAATGCGGCTTCTAATTTCTTCATTAATTAGATTTGGTTCTTCGACTTCGTTAAACTTCCGTCTTTAGACGGCCTTTGACTTCCGTTATTATTGCACTCTTGATCTTTTGACTTCGTCTTTTGTCTTTTTCTTCGATAAAAGCCCGTGAAAGCCCATGTTTTCTCCCCTTTTCAATTTTGGTCCTAAAACACAATAAAACATAAACCACGCATAATTCCGACATTTATGACATTAAATACACGTTTTGGCTTGGTTATTATTGTAATTAAGTGGTAAAAGGATATGTGTTTTCACACTTATTAAATCCCCTACACTTGACCATTGCAATGCCCTCATGTAATGCATTAGTTACAAAGCAAGATTTACATTTTCTATCATAATTAATCTACCTTGGCCTTTATTAAACACAAGACATTAAAAAGATTATAAAATATTCAAAGGAAGAAAACAAGTAAAGAGATAAAAGACTTACATTAGGGTTTTGGATGTCATGAATGTTTGTCACCCTCAAGTTTCACGTTCCCCATACCAAGCTTAAAAACGAGATCATTATTATTATAAGTTAGCAAACTAAGACAAACTCATGTGGGCCAATTATTCACTTGGACTCCCTTATTTCTAGGTGTATCTCTTGTATTTTATTGTTGTCTTTAATGATCACGATGATGCATTGTTGACTTATTTCGATAGTTTATTTAGGCCGAAAATAAAGTAGGACGATTTAATCAATAGTTAGCTAAAGGACAAAATCTTTTAAAACTGCTTCTCGGGACCTCATAAAGTTCATATCTTGGCATAACTCGCTTCACGATTTGAGACCTTTCTCGGACCGGTATTTGGCAGTGACTTCATACTTCGAATCTTGAGAGACGTTCATGAAATAATGGTCTTCACTTCATAATAGGAATTTCTTCACTTGAAGTTTTGAGAGATTCTTCATACTTGGACCACGACTTCTTCATTTTTCTCCAATCTTTATTTGGGATTTTGATTTACAACGATCCACCTCCTTTTAGGACTTGGATCTTTTTATCCTCATACCTTGTTAGCCAAATGTTGGGTTGGTGTTTCAGAGAACGTCGACATTGGAAACGACCAAAACCTTGATTGTTTTGGGGGGCAGATTGTTCGAGATTTCAATGAGCAAACAACCGGGATGCACCGTATAAAGAACATGATTACGGGAAAATGAAGTCGGATGCATCTCGATTCTCAAAAGTTTTAAGCGATTTACGAAGGAGTAAATCGTATGAGTGGGATGAATGATGAGTATGTTTTGGAAGCTACGAAGGATGAATTTTGTGCCGCGTTTAAAGGAAGAAAATTTGCTTACGTTCACGGGTGGAAGATCCTCAGAACCCACCTAAACTTTTCCATGCAAAAAGGCGTTCCTGTGGATGATCACACGTATTTATTCGGTCCTGAAGAACGTCCTCGACCTGCGGGAAAAGCTTGACCCGCCAAGAAGTCAAGATCTGAGACAAGTGAGGGCACCGGAGGAGGATCGTCGGGGTCATCGAAGAAAATACTGGAAAATGCATAATAACTAAGATTTTACTTAGTTAAAAAGTTCTTTGAATTGGTCTTATCGAATTGATCACGGTTAAAAGTGCGACTCAGTTGTTCTTGGTGAATAAAATAAAAGGTTGTCGTTGAGTAACTAAATAAAAATACAAACTTGAAAAGATTAAACTAAATATAAAGACTCTTAAAAATAAATGACAAAATATAAAAGAACTTAAAATAAAAATGAAAACATGACAAAATATAAAAGAAATAAAGCAATTTAAAACTTAATTAAAAGCGAACTTTAAAAATTAAAACTCTATTAAAATAAGACTTAAAAATAAGACACTTTAAAAATAAACTAAGAAAAGTCAAGTAAAAATAAAGCTAAGTAAAATGGCGGAAAAATTAAATTTGAAAATTAAATTGTGACAAAAATTATATAAATTCGCAATACAAAAAAGTAACAATTCCACAATACTTGAAATGGCTTAATTCCGCAATACAAAGAGTATTCGATTCCGCAATGCAAAATTGGATACAATTTCGCAATGCTGAAAATGAATAATTTCGCAATGCTAAAATCGTAATGATTTCGCAATGTGTTGAAATCCTATAATTCCTCAATAGAGGAAATGGACAATTCCGTAATGTCGAAACATGAATCAATTTTGCAAAGATGGAGAAAGATACAATTCCGCAATGTGGTAATCATTCAATTTCGCAATACTTGAACAAGGACACAATTCCGCAATGTTTCAAAACATTGCGAAATCGATTCAGCTTTCCTAAAATAGGATCTTGGAAAAAGGGACGAATTTAAGCACTTTAATCGCAACTTTTTAGGATAATAAACCAACAAAAACACCAATAAGCTAACCAAAAATTCTAGATTAATGATAAAACTTGTAAAAACTTTAAACACGAACCAAGAAACGCGAAAAGCTATGAACTTTATGTAAAAAGATGACGAAATGGATGAATAAAGAACACGAAATCAACACGAACAAAGATGATGAAAAAGATTAAGATCAAACAAAGATGAAAGGTAGAATGAGATGATTAAAAAGCTTGAAATTAAAGATAAAGATTCAAAACAAGATTAAAACTTACATGAATAACTTGAAAGAAAGACAATAAAATAAAAGACAATATGAAAAGTGCTTGAAATAAAGTGGAGAACTAATGGTGAATTAGCTAACACCCTCTCTATGTGAAGATGGGCTTCTATTTATAGGGGAGAATTGGTAAGTGGTGCTTCTTTCTTTCTTTCTTTTGTCTTCTCGTCTTTAAAATAAATTGACGTTCTTGTCTTTTGCTCGGGATTTAATTTGAACTCGTCTTCTAATTTCTTCATTAATTAGATTTGGTTCTTCGACTTCGTTAAACTTCCGTTTTTGGACTTTTTCTTTGATAAATCTTCATAATAGGCCTTTGACTTTCGTTCTTTTTGCACTCTTGATCTTTTGACTTCGCCTTTTATCTTTTTCTTCGATAAAAGCCCGTGAAAGCCCATGTTTTCTTCATTTTTCATATTTTGATCCTAAAACACAACAAAAACACAAACCACGCATAATTCCGACATTTACGACATAAAATACACGTTATGGTCTCGTTTTTAATTGTAATAAGTGGTAAAAGGATGGGTGTTTTCACACATATCAAATCCCCTACACTTGACCATTGCAATGCCCTCATGCAATGCATTAGTTACAAAGCAAGATTTACATTTTCCATCAAAATTAACCCACCTTAGCCTTTATTAAAGACAAGACATTAATGAAACTAAAAAGATAGAAAATAACAAAATACTTGAAGGGAGAAAAAGTAAAGAGATCGAAGACTTACATTAGGGCTTTGGTTCTCATGAATGTTTATCACCCTCAAGTTTCACGTTCCCCATACCAAGCTTAAAAACGAGATCATTGTTATTATAAGTTAGCAAACTAACACAAACTCATGTGGCCCAATTATTCACTTAGACTCCCTTATTCCTAGGTGTATCTCTTATTTTTTATTGTTGTCTTGAATGATCAAGAGGATGCATTGTTGACTTATTTCGATAGTTATTTAGGCTAAAAATAAAGTAGGACGATTTAATCAATAGTTAGCTAAAGGACAAAATCTTTTAAAACTGCTTCTCGAGACCTCATAAAGTTCATATCTTGGCATAACTCGCTTCACGATTTGAGACCTTTCTCGGACCGATATTTGGCATTGACTTCATTCTTCGAATCTTGAGAGATGATCTTGAAATAATGGTCTTCTCTTCATAATAGGAATTTCTTCACTTGAAGTTTTTGAGGGATTCTTCATACTTGGACCACGACTTCTTCATTTTTCTCCAATCTTTATTTGGAATTTTGATATACAACGATCCGCCTCCTTTTAGGACTTGTATCTATTATCCTCATACCTTGCTAGGGTCTTTTTTGATAGACTTCTCTATGATCTTTAGGGGAGTCTTTTCTTTTCGTCGTGTGTCTCGATCCTTTATATTGATTTTTGATAAATGATTCTTCACATCACTTTGG
Organism: Glebionis coronaria; assembly: GCA_025667525.1. NCBI lineage: Eukaryota > Viridiplantae > Streptophyta > Magnoliopsida > Asterales > Asteraceae > Glebionis > Glebionis coronaria. The sequence goes on from CM046876.1 coordinate 357,177,760, forward strand.
ATCTTTAGCAACAAAATGTAGCCCTCATGACTTGTTAGGGCCTTTTCGGACTCGCCAATCTTCGCATCCCGCTTTAATGAGTTATGCCTTGGTTATGGACTCTAATTAATCCCGAGCAACTTTTAAACGATCTTGGGCTAGAAGCTAAGTAACTTTTCAAATCGTACGACCTTACTTATTGCAATTATATTTATTAACAAGCGATGGGAGAAAAAGCTCATAATTAACTCACATAAATTCATGAAAGAATACCAAACTTATAATTGACTCTATCATCTCTCGTTCTCCATAATTTAAAAATCTCAAGGAATGAGACTCGTGGATGCTTAGCCTATTAAATCAAAGTTTTGGGTTTTCAAGTCATCTATAGGATCTTGCATCTTCTTAGACTTTTTCAACGTTTAGAATTTGCATTTTAAAGTTCCCTTGATAAACGACTTTTTAGGATCAATTATACGAACTTGCGAAAAGTTCTTGTTCTTAACCCGTAAGAGTTAAGACTTTCGCGTTTTAAAGTTCCCTATATAAAAGCCTAGCAAAACTTGATTTAAACACGTTAAGGATACTAGCTAGAGTAAATTAGGATAAGTAAACTCGGGTTGAGTCAAAAGATTCATGACGGGCCTAATATATCAAAGACATCTAAACTTATTAAAACCATTTTATTAAAATTTATTCTAATGAAGAAAATTAATGATAACAAAGGAAAATACTAATAGGCCAAAATAGATCAAAAATTTTGAAAAATGTCGAAAAATCAAATTTCCGGTTAAAATGAGGACATATTTATGGAAAAGCCCACTTAAATTCGATAGAAATCCCCCTACACTTAATATAAACATTGTCCTCAATGTTTAAGCATGTGGAAGTAACCTCCCCTATACTTAGGACATTGTGCACGTCGTTTAAATCTTGTTAAGGAAGAGACAACTATATTGATTCCTATTTTAATATTGAAAAATATAAAATAGTGAATCAAAAGAGTTTAGATAGAAGCGGGAAGACGGGTACATGGAATCACGGATCGTCAAAAGTCATCAAAAGTGGATCTTTGAAAGCTCAAATCCCTGCACATTATAAGAAAGAAAACAACAAACACTTACGAGGGTCTCCCCCTACACTTATTATAAAAACAGATAAAGAAAGATAGATAATTGGGTTGCCTCCCAAAAAGCGCTTGTTTTTGTTCACCGAGTCACGAGCCTGACTCGTCCCCGAATTAAATGCTCCATGGGGAAGCCTCTAATGTAATACCGGGATCAAAGACCTTGTCCTCGTTCCCGGAGGAAAATAAAATAGGAGAGGCCGGAGGATAAGTCTTGAACAGCAGAAAAGTCCTCTCAATAAAAGAAAAATAAGTGAAGTCTTGATCCACGGGAGGTGGGGTGGGTAAAGGAATCAAAATGTCATCCCCAAAAGACATATGATTATCACTGAGCGGCCAAGCCGTAAAGGTGTCGATCATAGAATGGTCAATGTCACCTCTCGGGTCAAAGCACTCATCCTCAGTAATGGTCTCCAAAGTATGAAATAAGAGGTGCTCGGGAGGGGGATTTGGGACAATATCTTCAGGCATTAAAGTATAAAAAAAAATATCCTCCTCCGTGTCATCATCATCAATACCCGGAGGTATTGAGTGAATGTCGATTTCTTCCTTAAATGTGTCATTATTCTCGACGGGAGTAATAGATGGAGGTAAAGACTTGGTATTAGGAGCAGAATTCAACGCTTCAATTTTAGCAATAAGAAGATGAACTTTCAATAATTTGTCGCGAAGAATAACGTCTTCCACCTCATCTAAAAGACCAAGTTCATGGGTGAACTTCTCGTAAGTCGGAGAGAATAAATCAACATCGTCCTCATATCCCGGAGGAAATGGGGAAAGATGAGAGATTTCAAAAGTGAAATTCTCATAGCATGGAGAAAAATCATCATCATTAAGAACGACCTCGTCCGTAAGCTGAGCAAAAGTAGGAACATCACAAACCTCCTCAAATAAGTTGTCGAGACCAAATTCACTAATCTCACTCGATGAATCACAATACTTAGACGCATTTGAGATATCGAGAGAAGGAATTAGAATTGCACTAGGATGTTGAGCAACATTACATAGTAAAATATGGTCTAAAACTCTCTTTCCTCTCCAAGACAGACAAACAACCCTACAAATCTCTCTCTTTATTAATATAAGTACTAAAGACTAAACAAAAGAGACCAAAACAAGGCTGCTGCAACTTTCTCACAACTGCTCTTTCTTTTATGTTTTGAAGGCCACCATTACATGTGTAATCATCATCTTCTATATGCACTCTTTTTTGGTTTAATGGTTTAGGTTTGTTTTGTGTTCATCCTACACATTCTTTGTGTTTTGTATTAATGGGCCCTCTTCTCCACTCAAGACTTTAATGGTAAGAAAACAGTAAAAAGTTTACGTCTCTATTTTCTGTTTTTCTTTCTTTTTTTCCCCATTTCTTGCTGTCTTGCATTTTGCTCCAACATTATTACATTTCTTAGGCTTTTGATTTCATAGCTCTTGCTTTAAGGGTTTTTTGTTTCATAGCATTTGGTACATGGATTTGTGATTTCTTGGTTTTTGATATCAAGGGTTTGTATTTAGTTATTGACCATTTGGAGATCTGAGCTTAAGTTTATGCTTTTTTATCAGCTTTATTGACTATATTAAAGTTTGTGCCTTTTGAGTGTTTTGCTCTTTTCTTTCTCTTCAGTCGTGTTTCAAATTCAAATTTTAGACTTTGAATTGACATCTTTCTTACTTGAATCTTTTAAGTTGGTTATTGAGAGGAAGAAACCATAGTCTAAACACAGCTTCCAATATATGATTTCAAGGATTTAAGGTATATCTTCTTAGTATTTCTCTAATCTAATTAATGTAGTACTGATAAAAGTCTTATTTTGAATCTAGGGTCATTGTGAAATGCTTTTCCGACGAAACTACTAAACTGTATATTTCTTGTAGGATCAAGAGTTTGGTTTATTGGTGCCATTGGGGATAATTAGGTGTAAAATCTGCATATACTTGGTAGATGGCAAGAGCGGAAAGAGGGATTCAACCTCCCTTGGTAAATTCTTGATCCTTTATTATGTTTATCTTATCAATTCTTGATCCTTTATTATGTTCTATTTGGTTACAAAAAGATAAACGCATGCCTGTTTACATGTGACTCTGCAAGATTCTTTTCATCCCACGAACATTTATTGATCATGTTTCCGTTGCATGTTTTGCCCATGAGTCGTTTCGTAAGAGTTTCCATGGTTTAATCCTAGTCATATGAAGGATTGGGGTTTTCAATATGATTGTTCTTGGTCATAGTCTGTCTGGATCATAGTTGTCAAGGCGATAGGTACTTAAGAACCATGGGGTTAATCTCAAATGTTGGTAAAACTTGTTCAAAACTACTAACGGAAGAAGATAAATACCGTATTATTTGTCGTTTTTAGATAATTTGATTCTTTAGTGTTACAAATTAACTAATTACCATTTAACTTTTGCTTCTGAGTAATGATCAAAAAACATATTCTCTTTCTTTGCAGGTAGATTCAACAGCTTGCTTATGTAGAGTAGATGCCGGTCTAAAAACTGTCGCTGGAGCAAAAAGATTTGTTCCGGGATCCAAAATCTGTCTACAACCTGACATTAAGCCATCAATCCACCCAACCAGACAAAAACAACCACGTGACAGAACTCGTAACCAATCCCCTCTCCTGCCCGGGCTGCCCGACGATCTGGCCATTGCCTGTTTAATACGTGTCCCAAGAATCGAACACCGCAAGCTCCGTTTAGTTTGCAAAAGATGGTACCGGCTCTTAGCAGGTAACTTCTTCTATTCTCTTCGAAAGAATTTAGAAATAGCCGAAGAATGGGTATATGTTATGAAAAGGGACAAAGAACGAAAGATGACATGGCATGGGTTCGACCCAGTTAACCACCTCTGGCAACCACTGCCACCCGTGCCCAAAGAATACTCAGAAGCCTTAGGGTTCGGGTGTGCAGTCCTTAGTGGCTGTCACTTGTATTTATTCGGTGGTAAAGATCCCATCAAAGGGTCAATGAGACGAGTAGTGTATTATAGTGCACGGACTAATAAATGGCACAGGGCTCCTGATATGCTTAGAAGACGGCATTTTTTTGGGTCATGTGTTATAAACAATCGTTTGTATGTAGCGGGTGGTGAGAATGAAGGTGTCCAACGGTCCTTAAGATCTGTGGAGGTTTATGATCCCAATAAGAATCGATGGTGTTTTGTATCAGATATGAGTACAGCAATGGTGCCGTTTATAGGTGTGGTTTATGGAGAAAAGTGGTTCTTAAAGGGGCTTGGGCCACATAGACAAGTTGTAAGCGAAATGTACCAACCGGTAACGGATGTGTGGACTGCAGTTCAAGATGGTATGGTTTCTGGATGGAGGAACCCGAGCACTTGCTTAAATGGGAAACTTTATGCTTTGGAGTGTAAAGACGGATGTAAAGTAAGGGTTTATGACGAGGAAACTGATTCCTGGAGTAAGCATATTGATAGTAAGATGCATATGGGAAACTCAAAGGCTTTAGAGGCTGCAGCACTGGTCCCACTTAATGGGAAACTTTGTATCATACGTAATAATATGAGTATATCTTTGGTCAATGTTGGAAACGATGGGGGAGAAGGAACAGCTGCAGCCGAGCATTTGTGGGAAACGTTAGCTGGGAAAGGACAGTTGAAGACTTTAGTATCGAATATTTGGTCTAGCCTGGCTGGAAGAAACCGCTTGAAGAGTCACATTGTTCATTGTCAAGTGCTTCAAGCATGAGGTTTGGCGATTAGTAGTGGATGATTAAGATGTTGTAGGGTTGTTTAGATGTTTGAATTTTGAACTCATATACAGTTTAATGTTTTTTCTTTTCTGGTTTTGTTTTGAAAATGAAAATTTTCGAGCAGAATGTCTCTTTTGCTCATTAGAGATGTTTACTTTATAGAGGTAATGAAGAAAATTGAAATTTAATTAAATCTGTGTAGCGGTTTGTACTTCATACAACGAAAGTTACGCCTCATTTAGGGCTCTTCGATTCATGTTTAATATCTAGAAGCAACTAAATGCAGGAGCCACTAAGGAGCAAACTGAACAGAAACTTGATGATAATTCATACGTTGTGCCAACCAGTACCAAGTACCCTCGTCACCGGCTATATGCCGTAGGTTCAAACTTCATCGGTAGGAAATGATGAAGCTAAAATTTGGATATTGGATATATAAAGTCAACTCTTAAAACATACCTCGAATGAAAACAATAGAAAAGTATGACTTCAGAAACATACATATGGATGGCAACAAAATTGACTGTAACAACAGATTATGTAAATTTTGATGAACTTTTTGCTAAAATGCCAAATTATTAGTGGGACTGGTTAAAACCAGTTAGGCTCAAGTTCAGACATGAGGACTGTTATACCTGCCTTTGATGCTTTATGTTCACTTTTAAATATTACAAACAAGTACCTGCTTTTCGTTTTCTCCCAAAAATATTTTTTCTCTAACATATCCAACTGCCGAAAAAATGAGTGAAAATTACAACAAAAAGTTCATGACAGTCTGTCATGAATTTGAATTCTTCAAACGAGTTCTGAGTAAAGTTGTGTGTCTATCAAATCTGATCCACGAGTCTATTTGGTCTTAGATTCAGAAAGGTAAGATTCACCAAGAGATAACAATGTTTCCTTCTGTTTCTTGTATTCATTGTATCTCAGAAAGAAATAACCAAGATAATCGAAATCAATGGGAGACATTTTCGCCTGTTTTTCATTTGATAAACCAATTAACAAACTAATAGAAACCAAAATGGTACATTGTGCTTTCTAAAAAGTATGGAGAGGTGGGATACCTGGATTAAAGCCCATAGAGCCCAATACAAGTGTGAAGCCAACATGTAACAGTTAGTTTCCACATCAAGCGCTTTCAAAGCGTTCTCTGATACCTGCATTGGAATCCCTCACATTATAGTTGATCAATTTGCAAAATAAATGTTTTGTTTGGGTTTAAAGATGGAGCTCAACTCCGTGATTACAATCAGTAGGAGTGGTTAGTTGGTGCATCAAGTACTTAATTTGTGCTAAATGGTGAAGGTTAAGACTGGTGCTCTCAAGCAAGCCCCATTTTATAACACATAGAACCAGTCACCCAATTGGCTAGTTATTGGTCCTGTTGGCTTCCGCATGAGACAAAAATAGGGCATGCACGAGCTAGTCCAGTCCCAGCCGTTTCCCGGTCCAACAATAGAGGTGGCAACTTTGACATTGTGTAATCATCCCATTTTAGGCTGAGCTGATGCTTGGTCTAAAAGGTCCTAGATATCAAATAGAGGTGGCAATTTTGACACATTAACTTATGACTGAGTTGATGTAGGTTATGTCTGATCCCCAAAAGGTCCAACAATTAAAACAAATTAAACAGATTTTAACAGAGAACAGGTCAAGCAGGGTGAAAGTCGTAATGTCAATGCCTGCGCCTTTATTTTAAAAACTGGATTAATAATCTAGTAACAATCAGCACACTATCTACAAAAAATACACAAATACGATTTAACTTAAAATTTAGACAAAACGCGTTGCAGGTCAACCCAAACTGCTCGTTTTTTACCTGTACAGTTTTTTTCTTGTTCTGACCTGTTAAACTAATGCTTGCAGTTGCCACCTCTAATTACCGTCATTAAGTCCATGACATTCACAGTGAAATCATGTTATATATGGCTTAAGTCTATAAAAGTATAGCTTACTTATCATAAACAAATGTTCTTCGGTTTTGGGTATTTTGTATCTGCTACATATAATGGTTATCAAAGTTTTGTTTCACAGAACTACCGAACTAGGAAACAGTTTACGCAGTGAATGAACAAACAAGCTTCTAATTAGATAGGTAGGCATAGGTACCGTATCTGGTTTTTCAGGTTGCAAGTAATTCCTGAAGAAATGGTATTGTTCATCCTTATTTGGGTACCTGTATGATCATAATCAAATATACATAAGCTGAAATCTCTGAAAGTGTCAAAAAAGAACTAACCACTATGAGTCACAAGCAGTAGTCTTTAAATGAAAATTGATGTAGTACATGTTCAACTATAATGTAATTATCTGCTCTTTTTAGAAAGCCATATAAATTTACATTAGTTTGGGAACAACTAATTTGATCAACTTTCACAAGTTAAATGTGGGCCTCTAAAGAATTTCCTTGAAACAAGATAAGCTTACAAGGTGTAGTCGCAATCATAACCGGCATATTCATTGAAGTGGTTCCCAATGTCAAACCCTCTGTAACTGTATGATCCATATTCAAAATCTATGATGTACAGCTTCTCTGCTCCAAAAAAACATATAAAACAGCTGTTAAAAATAGAGGAAAGGAGCAATTTATAGACACCTTTGACTGTTCGGGACTTCGATTATGTGGCGTAAGACTGCTGGATCACACACTTTCCTCTAATTAACATTATTTATTATGTACTGATCAATTTAGCAATGGCTAGTCACCAGTTAGACCTATACAAATTGTATATCTATTATACTAACTTTTCTAAGCTCATTGACCAATAATTTTACAATTAAGATAATTCATGTAGTAAACATGTATGGTCTGATTTAAATCATGAAAATTCAATTCGAAAGTAAGTAGAGTTGGGTACAAATATACCTTCATCATCATTCAGCATCAGATTTCCAGAAAGTAGGTCATTATGAGCAAACACAACAGGAGCTTCAAGACGACCTGTCAATTCCTGTTTTGTAAAAATCACTAGGAGTTTCTCCACAAATAAACTATGGTTCTTACAGTTAGTAAAAATTCAAAACATAAAAATTTATACAAAATTAAGGACTGATATATCTAGGGCACTGGACATAACCAAAATTTCTAAAGCCAAAAAAATTATTTATTTATAACCATATTATTAAGATAAGATAAATACTACAAGATGCAAAAAGGTAGCAGAAGAATGACCAAACTCTTTCTGCATTAAATAGACACAGCAAGTCGAAAGTACAGAGCATCAGCCAATCACATAAGTAAATTGGTCTAAATTGCACATTTAAGATCATGTTATATTACCACATACCATATGTGGGTGTGGGTCTACTACTCTAATATAACAGCAGGTTAAGTAATGTTGTTTAATACAGTCAAAGAAAAAACTACCTTGAGCTTTATAAGTTCTGTATGGACTTCCTCAAATGATATTGTTGCGTATTTCTTTTGCTTCTCATGATCATCGAAAGTAAGAGTAGATGCTGCAATCGACAAAACTCAATACTTTAGCTGTATTAAGAAGATGTTAGCACAAAAAAAACAAATCAACTTTTATCTCTAAAGGGAAAAGATGGAGACTACGTAAAAACCACCTCTTTCATAAAACTTGAAGATGTCATTCCACAGCTGAGGTTCCTTGGATCCTGGAATCTCCACCTGATGGAACCTGTTAAGTTGCTTTGCAATTTCTGCTGCTAATTTTGGCTTCCTCAAGTCTGTAAGAGCATAAAATATTAACAATTATATCAAATAAGAGAAGAAAGCTAGAGGCCTAAACATATATAATTGAATTGGATAAATTTAATTCATATCGACATCTAAGTAGCATATCATTCAAATTCGTATCCTCGTCAAATACTCAAAATGGATAGTGAAAATGTCAAAACCGCATCCATATCCATTAGTACTTATTAAAATCTTTAGGCAATAAATGCATCTGAATATCAGTTCACTTTATCAATAAATTATACGATGAACTAACAAAAATGCATTATACAAATGAATGTTAAATGAAAATTTAAATGTGAAAGAAAATCAAATGTTTAACAAAAAGTGAAAACAAATTAGGTGTCTCTAGCTCTCAACATTCTAATGACTTTTCGTTACTAGGAAAACTAAAATAAACAAAAATCTATGGGTTTTAGCGGCTGTAATAGAACCCCTAATTTAAATAGGCAAACAAATAAAACTTGCACTTGCAATTACATAGTGGAAATGAGCAGTCATTTAGTTTGAGATCACCACATGGGTCAAAGGCAGTGTGTGCATTGACATCTATATGTTTAGAACTTTTTTGACTCCTCAATCCGAATTGGCTAAGCTGTTATATTCTGCCTACCTCAAGAAGGAAGGCCACACACACTCTTTAAAAAAAGTTGAAATTCAGGTATCTTAAAACTAGTGTGAGCTATAAGAACAGAACAATTTTTCTTTATAGTTGTATTTATAGCTGTGATTATAAGTGAGAATATATGCTAAGAAGTTAACAGAAGATACTCATTTAAGATTAAAAAAAATGGCATCAGAAATGTGAAATTGTCAACAGGTAATGGTTCTAAGTGAAACATGCCAAGATCAGAAGAGAACGCCTAACAGATCACACTCAAAGTATATCATTGTTGCTTACCTAATGGTTCTAATGTACGAGCATGTATAAATGATTGTACCATTCCATTTCCAAATACTCCAAGCAACTTAGCACCAAATCCTGCAGCTGAGAGGTATTGAATGGCCTATACACAAAGATATAGTATTAAAATTTTGAGGCAAGTATGTAGTGATCTTAGATATAATGATGATAATCTCATTGCTTTGACTACAATATCGTAGTAATGTACTATATGTTACGGCCAGGATTCAACTTATCAACTACAACAACAACCGTACCCAATCCCCCAGGAGCGAGGTATGGGGGAGGTGGGATGTAGACAGTCACTCCCCTACCCGAGAGTAGGGGGGCTGCTTCCAGAAAGACCTCCGGCGAGTGACAGTGCAACCAAAAAACCCATCGGCGAACCCAAAGAAAAGAAGCATAAAACGCAAAAGCATACACAATCCAAAGTAAAAAAAAAAAAAAAAAAAAAAAAAAGGTAAGAGAACCAAGCATGTAAACACATAAGCTTAAACCTAGAACGGGGAACAAAGGGCAAGCAAGCAAAGGGGCTCTAAAGGTACAAAAAGGCACACCATCTAAAGCGGGAGCAAAGAAAGAGCGCAAGCAAAAGGGTCAAACAAGGCACATAGGAGGAAAAGGGGGGCAGAAGAAGACGTTTTTTGGGTAACCATGGTTTCCGACACATTGGCTGACTAATCCACGGGGTTTGAACCCACCGCCACACAGACTCAAACCAGGTAAAGCCCTCCGGTTTCAGGAGGTTGGCGTGGCCACTTTAAAGTTGTTTGCACCTAAGGAATTGAACTGAGACCTCACACATTTTAGGAAGATGAAAACGTTGACTCGTTGAGCAGTGAGTCATCACCTATGGTATATAACAGGGCATGCTAGTCAACTTGTATAAACTAATTCCATAATAGAAGAATAAGTCTAACTACTATAACATGTTTCTACTCACTTCAACAGACAGCTAGAAAGATGAAGTTGAGTTAACATCCTTATGTATCGAATTGATTAGTATAAACTAAACGATTGGCTAGTGTGCAACACTAGTAGGACAGTTACGCAGACAGCTATGAGCTATAAACTTTGCGAAGGCATATACGATCTAATACTGCAGCATTCCCCTGAACATATTGTATGCTTATGTTATATCTTAATGATGCAAGGAAAACTTTAACTTTAAAAATCCCTGATTGCAATAGCATTATAGTTACCCACCGCGCAACACATTATTCAATCAACAATGTCTCTTATTCTTTTCTAATGATCATGTATACGATGAACGGTAACAATGTTGAAAACATGCACTTATTAAGTTTATTTAGCATCGTATGGCACTTGTGTGGACATGCGCACTCTAAAAGTGCAGTATGTAATCAGATATTGCCAGAAAAAAAAAGCAAAACAATAGGGTAGTTTACAACTCATAATGTGTATAGCAAGAGGGATGGTCTATGTCAAAACTCAAGGTACTTCATGACATGTCAAGGTATATGATAACAACTACTGGTAATCCGAATAGAGATTATGAACCATAAAAAAACAACATATAGTCAGATAGAGTACCTGCAGTTCCCTTTCTCTATTGATGACGTATTCCGTATTTGGACCATACAGTCTAACCGTCACATCCACCGTATTCCCATTCTCTTCCTTCACACATAACTTGAGCACTACAACAACAAAATTCACTCACTTACTACACAAATCCAGATACTAAACGCCATCTAAAAAATGAATACGCAAACATATCAAAATAACAAAAATCTTTTCATCAAGATAGGGTTTACATAGAGGTGGACGACAAACGAGCAACAAGCTGCGCGGCCAGCCCTCTTGCAAAATGAATTCTTTTGAAAACAACATTTGCGGATTTAGTTGTTAAGTCGTAACATTACTATGCATAAATCTTGGTATCAAAATATGAGAACATCCACGCTTGACGGTTTCCTTAGGTGTAATTGTTGCAAAAACTAATAACCAATCGAAACAAGGACCAAAATGATAGTAGAACATAAAAGATACCTACAGAGATTAGTAATGCCACCAGACACTCTCTCGGCAGAGAAGCGTGATTCATCGAAATCGGACCATTGTTTAAAGAGCTCCTTACAAAGCCTCCTGTAAAAGAGACATTAAAAAAACCCGTCAAAGTTGATGAACGCCATAAAAAGGGAAAGCCCGTGTGATCTCAACAACCTATTCTAACAAAATAAACACAGATGCAATCAAATGGTGGATTTGTCACCCCTAAAAGATTCAACTCGTTTCATTAATAACTATGTTAATATGTAGTGTCATGGGTTTAGCAGTGAATAATGAAGTAAATTAACATTAACTAGTACTAGTACTATTTTAGCATAACTGAAGTAGATAATATAATATAATGAAATGAAACAATCAAAGATGATATATTTGAAGGAAGGAAGGAAGGAAGGGGCATACACGAGGGATGGGATGATGTCAGGAACAGGAAGAGTGTGATCCACGGTTAAAGATGAAGACGGAATCTTGGTATGAAGAGCTTCATTGGTGATATCCATGGTGATGATGACAGAATCTTTTTATGATTTTCTACACTAGTGTTGTTAACTACAGTAATTCAAATGAAAAGGTTAGTTTTGGCCTTCCATATATGGGCAGGGCCAAGAAAATTAACCCAAAAACCTATCTGGTCTGAGAAACCGACCGAACCAAGCTTTTACTAGATTCGACTTTTTCTTTGAATTTCAAGTTTGGTTTCGATTCGATTCGAGTCAAAACCGACACTTAGTAGGCTTGAACCTCTAAACCAAATCGAACTGACCTTAAACTCGGTTTGGTTTTCGATTGTCATATTCTCTTACTCGATATCGGTGTAGGGTCTGTTTTTGTCGGGTCTGGTCGGCTTCGACCTGATGCCCAACCCCGTATTTGGGCCCATTTTATACCGATATCAATGGGTGAAGCAACTACTCTGATAGAATTACAAACTTTAATCAGGTCGATCGGTTAAGTTTTAGTCAATTAAGGATGGGTCAAACTTGTGGTTATAAGAATCACGATTTTAGAATCATACGATCTTGTGATACTGCAAAACAATAATATTTAAATTTTACGTAAGATATTTGCAAGCTTAAGATTTTTGGGGATCTCGATTTTAATGATATGATCTTAAGATCCATTCTGATTTGATTCTACATTTCTCGAACCACAAATTATAAACCTACAAATTTATATATTATGTTTTGTAGAATCTAAAAAAGCCATATAAATATTTTTAAAAATTTCATAATCATATTTAAAACATCAATTTTATGAAACATTTATATGTTTTTATGTTTATGAGTAATTGTTAATTGTGAATTTTTATAATTTATAGGTGTCGTTAAGAAAGTGATATTTTGATAGTGTTTTAAAATTTTGATCCGGTCTTACTTTGCAAAAACGAAAACGATACGAGTAAGATTTCAATTTTGAAAACCTTGGTACCTAGGCTAAAAATAACATATCCGGGCTTGGCTTTATTTGAATTCGTGTTTATTAAATCGGAGTCTATTCGGGCTCAAATTAATCTAAATATGAGTAAATGATAACAAAATTGCCTATTAATTTATACAAAGTAAAAAGACTCTCTTATTTGGGTCGATCAAGACCCGATATCCAAATCTGTTCACTATGCCTAAATAGGATTATTGCGTAATCCAATACAAATAAGTTTAATCGGATTCACTTTCGAGCTGGTTCGGCTTTTTTTTCTACCTATTAGCTAAAAGTCCACTAAATGATAAAACGGTTTTGACTTTGAACTCACACCTTTGGTGACGATCTTATCATCGCTAAACCTTTAAAAACTTGGAATTCGATTTTAGCGTGAAAATTTGGTTAAAAGATTAATTGAAACTTTAAAAACTTTTACAGGTAAATATGTAACTTCAACTTGTAAGAAATATGTCATTATGTCCCATTAATCAATTATATGTTGCATATGTTTAAATCATATGTTACTATTATTTTAATAGCATGGTCAATATCATTTGATGATACATTAAATCTTGATTGTTACAAGTTTAGTATTGATGGAGATACTAATGTTAAAGACCTATATATACACTAGTCCCCTCCCTACCAAAAAACACACACAAGTAGAATCATATAGTTATCCATCAAAACTCTCTACACTCAAGTGGGTTAAGGGAGAGAAACTAGTCGTGTTTTAAGTGTTGCCTACATCATGTCAACATCCACTACGGCTTCCGGTATGTTGTTCTTGTTTCGCCTTATTGATGTGATTATTATCGTATTCTAAGATCTTGTGGCATAATAGTATAAGTGTTATTCATGTATGTTTTGATGCTAATATTCACACTTAATAATATGCTAACATGTGGTATCAGAGACAAAGTTTTGAATATGATAATGATCCATATTATAAATAATCTATTTATAAATCATATACTATCAATTTTTTTTATTGAGCAAAAGTTTTTAGATACGTGAAGGAGATTATGCGTAACGTTTCGAATGTTAATTTGAGCAATGAAATATTGAAAAAGAAGAATTAGAGTTTTTTCACGATATATATAATATTTTGTGAAAACTTTGTTACTATGAGACATTTAGTATTTTTTTTATTTATTTATTTAAATATGCATGAATTATATAATAATACTAAAGGATATGTATAGTTTTATGCATAGATTTACACAAAGCTTGTACTAAATTATTAAATAATATTACGGGATTTATTAGTTTCATGCACTGATATTTAAAAAGATCATATATTCTTATGACTAGGAATTATGTATCTAGATGAAAGTCAAAATTTACCTATAAGATAGTTGCTTAGATTTTTTAGCAAATAACTAAAATGTTTAAACCGCAATTAAACGATTTCGATATTGATGGTAAATCACGGGTATCACTCTACTATTTTTTTTAAGATTATAACATTAAAATAATAACATCGACTCTTGTCACTAATGTCAAAGTTTTTTTTTAACGTGTGAACAGCCGGTTATATTTCACATTTTTTTTCTTTATTGCGCTTCCGCACTAGCATAAATTTATATATTATGGCAACGAAAGACTAATTATGAATCCTTATACCAGTTTACGTTTTTTAATGTTTATCATTGATTGTCATTCATGTCTAAATTAATTAAAGATGTTGATGTTATTTTGCATATTATAAATTTTGATTAATGACTTTAAATATTAGTCTTCATTTATTTATTGCTTTTAAGTATTGTATGTTACAAATTTAAAATATAACATTTATATTTTTTTTTCAATTAATTCTTTCGTTAAAATTTATTTATTTATTATATGACATTAAATGAGATTAATTTATTAGTTAGTAAAGTGACCAAGTTAATTTCAAACTTTTAATTTATGGTTATGTAAATTTTAAAGAATATTCATTATATGACACTAAGATGAGATTGAGTTGTTAGTCACCAAAGTGGCCAAGTTGATTTCTACTTTTAGTCATATGATATTATTTTGTATAAAGAATGCTATTATTCATTTTATTAGTTTGATAGAAATTATAAATTTTGCCCAAAGGAAAAATTGTTATTCTATAACTAATAAAATTAAAAGTTGAAAATTGATAGACTTTTGTCATGTGTGTAGTTATCCAAAGATGCTTCATACATTTGACTAAGTTTATTTTATTTTCTTGTAAAGTTTTATTGCATTACAATAATGATTATGATATATTGTTGTGTTTACCCAAAGGAGACCAATAATATATATGTTACTTATTTTATCTCGTATGGATTTTTAACTAGTAAGCATATACATTTTGCAGCAATTAACCTTCACTCTCAAGCCTCTTCTGTTACCTTGTTTACCAGTGTGAATTTCTCCGAATAGAGCGAACAAGTCACTTTCCACTTAGGTGCTTTGGATCTTGACTTGGCACTATTGGAGGATAGGCCTTCTGACCTTATCAATGAAAGTACAGAGGCTCAAAAAACATACCATAAGGCGTGTACAAGGTCTAACAGACTCTGCTTGAACTTTATGCGGATGTCAATTGCCAACAACATTAAGCCTAGTCTTCCTAGCATTGAAAATCAGAATGCTAAAGATTTTCTTATGCTAGTGGAAGAGAAGTTTCGTTCTGCTGACAAAGCACTAGCAGGGACACTTATGGCTGAACTCACCACTATGAAATTTGATGGTTCAAAGAGTATGCAGCAACATGTCCTAGACATGACAAATAACGCAACAAGACTTAAGACACTGGGTATGAACGTAGATGACTCTTTCTTGGTGCAATTCATTATGAATTCACTTCCTCCTGAATATGGACCGTTCCACATCAATTATAACATATTAAAGGATAAGTGGAATATTGATGAACTGTCCAGTAAGCTTATTCAAGAGGAATCACGACTAAAGAAACAAAGAGTTCACTCCATTAACTTAGTGAATCAAGGAGTTGATAAGAAGCTCAAACCAAAACCCAAGAACTTTAAGAAGAAGAAACATGCTACAACCTCGAAGGTTGCTAATAGTGAAAAGAAGGAACAATGCGATAACAAATGCAAATTTTGCAAGAAAGAGGGGAATTTCCAAAAGGATTGTCTCAAGCGTAAGGCTTGGTTCGAAAAGAAAGGTATACATTATATTTCTGTATGCTTTGAATCAAATTTGTCTGAAGTTCCTTCTAATACTTGGTGGTTTGATTCTGGTGCTACTACTCATGTTTCCAATATTATGCAGGGATTCCTTACAATCCAAACCATAAGCATAACTAATAACTTTCTCTTTATGGGGAACCGAATGAAGGCCCCAATTGAAGGCGTAGGGACTTATTGGCTGAAGTTAGATACCGGGATTCACTTGGATCTAATGAATACTCTCTATGTACCTTCAATTTCTAGAAATTTAATTTCTATTCCGAGACTTGATGTTAGTGGATATACTTTTGGTGGTGGAAATGGTCGTTTTAATTTATATAAGAATAAATCTTTTGTTGGTTATGGTATTCTTATTGATAATTTATATAAATTAAAACTTGATGATGTTTTTTCTCAATCTCTATTTATTGTTGAACATAATGTTGGAATAAAACGTAGTATGGTGAATGAAAATTCTGCATTCTTGTGGCATAAACGTTTGGGTCATATATCCAAAGAAATATTACAAAGATTGGTGAAGAACGAGATTCTACCAAATCTGGACTTCACCGATTTTGGCTTGTGTGTGGAATGCATTAAGGGAAAGCAAACCAAACACAGCAAGAAAGGTGCCACAAGAAGCAGCGATCTCCTTGAAATTATACACACTGATATTTGTGGACCATTTGATACTCCATCCTTCACTGGAGAAAAATATTTTATCACCTTTATAGATGATTTTTCACGTTATGGATATGTCTTTTTGCTGCATGAAAAATCTCAATCTATAAATGCCCTCGAGGTGTTTGTAAACGAGGTTGAGAGGCAACTAGATAGAAAAGTGAAGATCGTAAGATCTAATAGAGGTGGTGAATATTATGGAAAATATGATGAATCTGGACAATGTCCTGGTCCCTTTGCAAAATTCCTCGAAAGTCGCGGCATATGTGCTCAATATACTATACCGGGCACACCACAACAAAATGGTGTGGCAGAAAGGCGAAATAGAACATTAATGGAGATGGTTAGGAGCATGATCAGTAAATCATCTTTACTCAAAAGTTTGTGGATATATGCACTTAAAACCGCAGTGTATCTATTAAATAGGGTTCCTAGTAAGTCAGTTCCCAAAACTCCATTTGAGTTATGGATTGGAAGGAAACCTAGTCTGAGACACCTGCATGTTTGGGGTTGTCCTTCAGAAGCACGGGTTTACAATCCACAAGAAAAGAAATTGGATTCTCGAACCGTTAGCGGTTACTTCATTGGTTACCCAGAGAAGTCCAAAGGGTATAGGTTTTATTGTCCAAATCACAGTTCTAGAATTGTTGAAACATGCAATGCCAAATTTCTGGAAAATGGTGAAGTTAGTGGGAGTGTTGAAAATCAAGTTGTGGATATTAATGAAATAAGGGATGATGACCCATCTCCCATGAATGTTTATAAATCTACACCTACACCAAATGTTGTTCCTGTATCTCAAAATCAAGAACAACATTTGAATAATGAACAAACATCACATGAAGAAAATAATTTGCCAACTCAAACAAGTAAACCAGTTGGAATAGCATTGAACAAACCTACAAGGGTTAGAAAAGCAGCTATTTCTGATGATTATATTGTTTACTTACAAGAGACAGATTTTGATATTGGTATTGATAATGATCCTGTATCGTTTTCACAAGCCATAAAAAGTGATAAGTCTGAATTATGGATTGACGCTATGAAAGAAGAGTTAGAATCCATGGCTCAAAATAAAGTCTGGGATCTTGTAAACTTGCCAGAAGGTTCTAAACGAGTTAGGTGTAAATGGGTCTATAAGACCAAACGCGACTCTAAAGGCAGTGTTGAAAGATATAAAGCTAGACTTGTAGCCAAAGGTTGTACTCAGAAAAGCGGCGTTGATTACCATGAGACTTTTTCACCCGTCTCAAAGAAGGATTCTTTGAGAATAATATTGGCATTAGTGGCCCATTTTGACTTAGAGCTACATCAAATGGATGTGAAAACCGCTTTTTTGAATGGAAATCTTAAGGAGGAAGTTTATATGGAGCAACCTGAAGGGTTTTCCATTGATGGTAAAGAAAATATGGTGTGTAAATTAAAGAAATCAATATATGGACTTAAACAAGCTTCTAGACAATGGTATATTAAGTTTAATGATACCATTACATCTTTCGGTTTTGAAGAAATCATCGTTGATCGATGCATATACCGCAAGATCAGTGGGAGCAAGTTTATATTTTTGGTTCTATATGTTGATGATATCTTGCTTGCGACTAATGACTTTGGTTTATTGCATAAGACTAAAAAATATCTCTCTAAGAATTTTGAAATGAAAGATATGGGTGAGGCATCCTATGTGATTGGAATTTCAATATTCCGTGATAGATCTCAAGGTATATTAGGATTGTCTCAAAAAGCCTATATCGATAAAATTCTTGAGAGATTCAATATGAGCAGATGCTCGGATGGTATAGTCCCTATTCAAAAGGGAGACACGTTTAGTCTTAAACAATGTCCAAAGAATGACGTGGAACGAAAGGAATGGAAAATATTCCATATGCTTCAGTTGTGGGCAGTTTAATGTATCTACAAACTTGCACTAGACCCGACATCAGTTTTGCGATCGGAATGCTATGTAGATATCAAAGTAATCCCGGTATTCATCACTAGAAAGCTGCAAAGAAAGTATTGAGATATCTTCAAGGAACAAAGGATTATATGCTTACTTATAAGAGGTCTAATCACTTGGAAGTGGTTGGATATGCTGATTCTGATTATGTTGGATGCAAGGATAGTGGAAAGTCAACGTTTGGCTATGTGTTTCAACTGGCTCAAGGAGCTATTTCCTGGAAAAGTGCCAAACAGTCTATCATTGCTGCATCTACTATGGAAGCAGAATTTGTAGCTTGTTATGAGGCTACTATTCATGCATTATGGTTGCGGAACTTTATTTCAGGGCTTGGGGTTGTCGACACTATAAGCAAGCCACTGAAAATGTACTGTGATAATACCGCAACAATTTTCTTCTCTAAGAACGATAAATACTCTAAAGGTGCAAAACACATGGATATAAAATTCTTTATCGTGAAAGAAGAAGCTCAGAAACAAAGAGTGCATCTCGAACATATTAGTACGGATCTAATGATTGCGGATCCTCTTACCAAGGGTTTACCACCAAAGGCATTTATGCAACATGTTCCTAGGTTGGGTCTTGGTTGTATTGATAACTAATTATGATGTTCTAACACTCTTGAGCTCAATAAAATGTTTCTGATGTTGTTTCTTATTCATTATGTTAAGCATGCATTTATGTTTGGAATAAGAAACTTATGTATTTTCGTAACAAGTATGTGGACTGTATGTTATTTGTATATAACTTATGAATCTAACATGACGAGCTCATAATGTTGTGATATATGGAAGGAAGTATACGAGAAATGTTGTGTATGACTGCCATAATCCCTATTATGTGGTTTGTTGTGTTTAGATACTTATGATGTCAAACGGTCAATAAGATTTAATTTGCTAGCCTTATGTAAATCATTAAGTGATGTAATGAAACATCATGCCAAGTGGGAGAATGTAAGAAATATGTCATTATGTCCCATGAATCAATTTTATGTTACATATGTTTAAATCATATGTTACTATTATTTTAATAGCATGGTCAATATCATTTGATGATACATTAAATCTTGATTGTTACAAGTTTAGTATTGATGGAGATACTAATGTTAAAGACCTATATATACACTAGTCCCCTCCCTACCCAAAAACACACACAAGTAGAATCATATAGTTATCCATCAAAACTCTCTACACTCAAGTGGGTTAAGGGAGAGAAACTAGTCGTGTTTTAAGTGTTGCCTACATCATGTCAACATCCACTACGGCTTCCGGTATGTTGTTCTTGTTTTGTCTTATTGATGTGATTATTATCGTATTCTAAGATCTTGTGGCATAATAGTATAAGTGTTATTCATGTATGTTTTGATGCTAATATTCACACTTAATAATATGCTAACACAACTTGTTGCGTAAATGGATCGGTTACTTGGGGTTATACTTTTTCTACGCCCTGTCAAATACTGTAATCTGTTCTCGAGTTTTTTTTTAAGGAATGGAAAGGGACAGGACACGAAGGGGAAAGGAACGGATCATAAGAGGAAGAAATAAAATGTACTTATTATTGTTCTCAAGTTTATATATTTAATTGGAAAGAAAAGAATGAGAACTTAACATAAATACTAAATTACCCCCAAAATAATACTCCATCTGAATCAACATAGGCAAAAGCAACAAAATTAAAAATCATCAAAATCGTGATACACATATCAGCTTAAAATCTTTGTTATTGCCACGCTAGTAAAGAGCAGAAATATTGATCATTCAAAAGAATAGATGAATGAAGTCATTAACTAACCTTGGACTTAGACCATATTAAGTCAGAATAGAGCGGACTGGATAACGAAACAAAGATGAATCTGGCCTTTTGAGTAGTTCAGGAATGATTCTTGTAGAGGTCTTTTTGCCAGATTTTTTCAAACATTTCTAAATAGATTTTTAATTAGGATATAAAAATAAACCATTGCAATAATGTTCATTAGCTACTGAATACCACACGTACAGTACTACAATAGCAAGTTGCCAACATTTCTAAACATACTTGGTTACATGCCTGTATGGAATTATTAAAAAGGGAATTCTGACCGTTGGACTGAGTATTACATGAACAGTATAGTACCAAGTTGCCAAGTTGGATCAAAAATATAAAAACAATGTAAAAAACTCGTAAACTTAAATTTGTTGGATGATGCGAACAAAGATCAGAACTATATATTACATGGCAAATAAAAAAAAGGGTATAAACATAACTTAACAAAAGGCTATATTGTTAATCACATGTTTCCCTTCATAGGAAAAAGATCCACATATACCTCATTTATATCATAGACCAAAATAGATGATCCTAGCCCTCCATTTTTATTTATTTGTACGGTTCATATATTTTCATTCATAAAAAAGAAAATGATATACGGTTTCCTAAATTGATATACGGTTTCCTTTTTCATACGGTTTCCTTCACACAACACTTTCTACTCTCTACTATCTTTCTCTCTCTAGCGCTGTAACCACCACCCCCAACCGTAACCACCACCCCCAACCGCCGTAACCACCACCCCCAACCACCGTATCATCTCCACAAGCCCAATCATTGTTTCCGATATGATTCCCCACCATCTAATCGTAACCCGCAACTACCATTTGTTCATTTAATCCTGTAACACCCCATTTTGATAAATGAAATGTCACGCGTGATTATGGCGTGTCATTGATACTAGATTTTAACTCGTTTTGAAAGTTCGATTCTCGGAATCCTCTCGAATTGATCTCAGCTCTAAGTGGAAGGTTTGTTCTTGGTGACAAAAAGGGGGTTTGGTTTTCTAATCTACTAAATAGGGAAATGAATAAAGTAAAGAAAGATTTAAGCTTAAAACAATTAAAAAGCAAAACTAGACTTAAAAATTTAAATCAAACAGTAAACGGTAACTGGAAAAATACCCGAACAGAAACTACCTTATTCGGAGTAAAATCCTTATGCTGAATAATTCCCCTTTGCGGAATGTAGTCCTATTCGGAAAAACAAGCTATTCGGAAAGTCGAGTCTATTCGGAATAATTCAACCCTACACGGAATAAATTCCCTATGCGGAATAAAATGCAATTCGGAAAAACAGGCTGTTCGGAAAAACATGTGCTATGCGGAAAGAAGGTCCTATTCGGAAAAAAAAGTCCCTATTCGGAATAACAATCCTATTCGGAATATATCTCTGTTCGGAATAAATGTCCAATTCGGAAAATAAGCCTATGCGGAAAAAGGGTCCTATTCGGAATGTATGGTCAATTCGGAATATGTAAAATATTCCGAATGAGGGTAAAATAAACACACTATTCGGAATGCATGAACTTTCCGAGTAAGAGAATAAGAAAAAGAGCTATTCGGAATATTTCTGGGCTGAAGAACAGTAACAGTTACGGCAAAAACGATTTTTAATCCAAATCACCAAAATACTCAAAAAAGGTTTTGCCAAATTAACCAATAATCATTCAAATATCATAACCAACAAATCCCAACAATAAAAACACAAAATCAACAACTTTTTAAGATCAAACTTGAACCAAATAAAAACTTAAGAACTTGCAATAAAAAGATGATGAAGAACAAGATGAATGAAAAGATGAAATTGGAAGATTAATGTAAAGGTAAACAAGAGTAATGATTAAACACTTACAAGATTGAAAGAAAATTAAAAATCACCAAACACCCTAATGGTGTTGGTGATGCTACGAACCAAAGAAACCTGGGAAGGAAAAATAAAACTAACTCCCTAAAAATGTGAAGGAAAAATCCTTTTATAGTCCTAGTGGTTGGTTGGTGAGTGGGCTTTATCCCTTTCTTCTTGTCTTCTCGTCTTTTCAGAAAAGTTGACGTTTTTTATTCTGATTCGGGATTTGTCGACGATTAAATTCAACTCGTCTTTTAATTTCTTCGTTTAATAGACTTGAGTTTCTTCGACTTATGAAAATCTTCCATCTTTGGTCCTTTTCTTCGATAAATCTTCGAATAGGCCCAGTGACTTCAAATCTTTTTGCATCTCTTGGACAATAGACTTTATCTTGAGTCTTTTTCTTCGATAAAACCCGTGCAATCCCATGTTTTCTTTAATATTCATCCGGTTAGCTCTGAAAACACAATAAACACAAAAACCACGCATAATTCCAAACAAATGATATTAAATACGTGTTTTGGTCTTGTTTTAGCCAGAATTAAGTGGTAAAAGGATGGGTGTTTACACACCTATCAAATCCCCTACACTTAACCATTGCCATGCCCTCATGCAATGCTTAGTGATAAAGCAAATTTACACTTTTCTCATAATCAATCAACCTTGGCCTTATTCAAATACTACTAAATAAAAATTAAAATACTAAGAGAAATTAAAACTTAAAAGGAAATAAAAGGATAGAAAACCATTTTCACTTGAAAATAGCTACATGGAAATAACTTGCAAAGAGATCAAGGACTTACATTAGGGCTTTGATGCTGCGAAGATTTATCACCCTCAAGTTTCACGTTCCCCAAACTAAGCTTAAAAACGAGATCATTGTTATTATAAGTGAGCAATTCAAACACTTACACACATGGCATAATTAAATGCTTAAACTCCCTTATTCCTAGGTGTATCTCTTATATTTTATTTTGCCTTAGAATGATCATGAAGATGCATTTTTGGACTTATTTCGATAGTTTATTTAGGCTGAAAGCAAAGTAGGACGATTTGATCAATAGTTAGCTAAAGGACAAAATCTCTTAAAACTGCTTCTCGGGATATAAAAAAGTTCATATCTTGGCATAACTCGGTTCACGATTTGAGACCTTTCTCGGGCCGATATTTGGCATGTACTTCATACTTCATATCTTGAGAGACGTGCTTGAGATAATGGTCTTCTCATCGTTCATAGAGTTTCTTCACTTGGAGACTTTTGAGGGGTACTCCAACTTTGTTGACCACGACTTCATGATTATTTCTTCAATCTCTATTTGGGACTTTGAGATACAACGATCCGCCTCCTTTTCGGACTTGGATCTATTTATCCTCATACCTTGTTAGGGTCTTTTCAGATAGACTTCTCCATGATCTTTATGGGAGTTGATTGCTTTTCGTCGTGAGTCTTGATCCTTCATATAGACTTTGGGAATAATGCTTTTCACATCACCTTGGATCTTTAGCAATAAAATGAAATCCTCATGCCTTGTTAGGGCCTTTTCGGACTCGCCAATCTTCGCGCCCCGCTTCATAAGTTATGCCTTGGCTATGAACTCTTATCATTACCGAGCAACTTTTAAACGATCTTGGGCTAGAAGCTAAGTAACCTTTCAAATCGTACGACCTTACTTATTGCAGATAAATTATTAGCAAGTGATGGGAGAATAGGCAAATAATTACACCAAGTGAGCTTGTGCAAGAATACCGACTTATAATTGACTCTATCATTTCTCGTCCTCCACAATTTAAAATCTCAAGTAATGAGACTCGTGGATACTTAGCCTAATAAACCAATTAAGGTCTACATGGTTAAGGATACTAGCTAGAATAAACTTAGATAAGTCTATTCGGGTTGAGTCAAAATAATCGCAATGGGCCTAATAGATCAAAGACTTCTAAACTAGCTACACCACTTTATTAATATTTTTGACTTTATTGCGGGATATATACATATGAAAGCAAAGATAAAAATTTAAAAATTACAACTAAATGGCCAAAGTTAATAATAAATTTGAAAAATGTTGAAAAACATGATTTTCCGGTTAAATGAAGGCATTTTCATGGAAAAGTCCACTTAAAACTTCGATAGAAGTCCCCCCTACACTTAAGATAAACATTGTCCTCAATGTTTAAGCATGTGGGAAAAGTCTCCCCTACACTTATGACATTGTGCACGTTGGTTAAATCAAGTTAAGGAAGAGACGACTAAAGTGATCAATTTCAAATGTGAGTATGAAGAAAATTGAATCACGATAGTTGAGAGATAGAACCGGATTTCGGATAACACGGGAGCATGGTTCTTCAGAGATTCCAAGAGTGCACTTATCCCTGTAATCACATCACCACACAAAGACAAACACTCTATAGAGGCTCCCCTACACTTAGGGGGTTAAAACATAAAAGGATAGATACTCGGGCTGCCTCCCGAGGAGCGCTTGTTTTTGATAACCGAGTCACGAGCCTGACTCGACCCAAAATTAGTTCATAGGGAACGTGGTGAGGGATGGAATCACCTCCTGAGAGGTGTCCTCACCAAAGTACAACTTCACTCGTTGGCCATTCACCTTAAAATTAGGTCCATGAGGTTGAGCGAGCTCGAGAGTACCATATGGAAAAATTTGGGCAATGGTGAATGGGCCGGACCAACGAGATTTGAGCTTGCCCGAAAAGATTTTCAACCGAGAGTTAAAAAGTAAGACTTTGTCTCCAACATGGAACTCTCGGTTTTTGATCTTGGAGTCGTGAATGAGCTTAGTTCTTTCCTTATAGATCAAAGAATTTTCATAAGCCTCATTACGGAGTTCATTCAGCTCATTGAGTTGGATCTTGCGTAGGTCACCGGCTTTGTTAATATCAAAATTAGCCCACTTCAAGGCCCAGTAAGCCTTGTGCTCCAACTCAATGGGGAGGTGGCACGCTTTCCCGTACACAAGACGATAAGGCGTACAGCCGATCGGGGTCTTGTAAGCAGTACGGAAAGCCCACAAAGCATCATCAAGTTTATCCGCCCATGCGGCACGATGCTCTCCCACGGTTCTTTCCAGAATTCGCTTAAGTCCTCGGTTGGATATTTCAGCCTGGCCATTAGTTTGTGGGTGGTAGGCTGTGGAAAGACGATGATTTACACCATACTTAGCCATGACTCTTGCGAATTGGTCATTGCAAAAATGAGTCCCACGGTCACTAATAATGGCGCGAGGCACACCGAATCTAGCGAAAAGAGCTTTCAAAAAGTTACAAACCACCCTTGCGTCATTAGTGGGTAAAGCTTTGGCTTCAACCCACTTTGAAACGTAGTCAACGGCTACAAGGATGTATTTGTTTCCTTTAGATGAAGGGAATGGCCCCATAAAGTCGATACCCCAAACATCAAAGATTTCACACTCTTGAATGAAATTCTGAGGCATCTCGTCTTTATGTGTGATAGTGCCTTGTTTTTGGCAAACATCACATCGTTTAACCATAATGTGAGCGTCACGATATATGGAGGGCCAATAAAATCCCGAATCAAACACTTTTTTGGCGGTGTAGTTGGGACCAAAGTGACCACCGGTGGGTCCTTTGTGGCAAGCATCAAGGATTTCTGAAGCTGCCGGTCCATCAACACATCGACGATTAATCAGGTCGGCACATTGTTTGAATAGGTAAGGGTCGTCCCAAAAGTAAGTCTTAATGTCGGTGAAGAACTTTTTCTTTTGTTGGGACGTCAACCCTTCCTTGAGAATTCCACCCGCCAAGTAGTTTGCAAAGTCCGCAAACCACGGGGTTTCATCAGATTTCGAATTTATAGACATTAAGGTCTCCAAGGGAAAAGAATCATTGATATCTTTGTTTGGATGATCCCCTTGGAAAGGATCCTCAAGTCTGCTGAGATGATCCGCGGCTAGGTTTTCAGCTCATTTTTTATCGCGAATTTCGATTTTAAATTCCTGGAGCAGCAAAACCCAGCGAAGAAGTCTTGGTTTGGAATCTTGCTTTGTCAACAAGTACTTCAGCGCGGAATGATCGGTATACACGATTGTTGTAGAAAGGACAAGACAGGGGCGAAATTTTTCAAAAGCATAGACAACAGCTAAAAGCTCTTTTTCGGTTGTCGTATAATGCAATTGTGCCCCCGTCATTGTCTTGCTAGCGTAATGGATTGGTTGGAAGTGTTTGTTCACTCGTAGTCCCAGAACCGCTCCAATAGAAAAATCACTAGCATCGCACATCAACTCAAAGGGAAGCTCCCAATTAGGGGTAACCAAGACGGGTGCCTTAGTTAGCTTATCCTTAAGCGAGTTGAAGGCTTCAAGGCACTCTTTAGAAAAGATTAAAGGAGTATCTTTTTCCAAGAGGTGGGTCATCGGGCGAGCGATTTGAGAAAAATCTTTGATGAATCGACGATAGAAGCCCGCATGACCCAGAAAACTTCTCACACCCTTCACAGTTGAAGGTGGAGGCAACTTGGCGATAACATCGACTTTAGCACGGTCTACTTCAAGACCGGCTTTGGAAATTTTGTGTCCCAGCATGATGCCTTCTTTTACCATAAAATGGCATTTTTCCCAATTCAGAACAAGGCGAGTGTATTCGCACCGCTTAAGCATGCGTTCCAAATTAGCAAGGCAAGAAGAGAAGGAATCCCCAAAGACCGAGAAATCATCCATGAAGACTTCCATGGTTTGTTCAACCATGTCATGGAAGATAGCTAACATGCACCGTTGGAAAGTCCCGGGGGCATTGCATAAGCCAAAAGGCATTCTTTTGTAAGCAAAAGTGCCATAGGGACAAGTGAATGTTGTCTTCTCTTGATCTTGGGGATCGATGGGTATTTGGAAATAACCCGAGAAACCATCAAGAAAGCAGTAATATTCATTACCCGCTAAGCGTTCAAGCATTTGGTCCATAAAAGGTAGAGGGAAATGATCCTTTCTCGTGGCATCATTGAGTTTGCGGTAGTCTATACAAACTCTCCACCCAGTAACGAGACGAGTGGGAATCAACTCGTTGTGTTCATTGGGAACAACGGTTATTCCGCCCTTCTTGGGCACACAATGGATTGGACTAACCCATGGTGAATCCGAAATAGGGTAAATCATACCCGCATAAACCTCTGTTTTGATGACTTCATGGATTTTTGGATTCACCCTTCGTTGGCTTTAAATTGTGGGCTTAAAGTCGTCCTCCATGAGAATTTTGTGTGTGCAGAAGTGAGGATCAATTCCACGAATATCCGAAATCTTCCAAGCAATAGCCTTCTTATGATCTTTCAACACGGCGATAAGTCGGGCTTTTTCTTCTTCCTTTAGGTCCTTAGCAATGATGACTGGCGACTTCTTCTCTTCTTCAAGGAATACATACTCAAGATGGGGCGGCAACTCCTTAAGTTCTAAATCCGGAGGATTTTCGACGGGAGGCGTATTCGAAATCGGAGTATCGATAGCAATGACCGTAGGAGATGGAGGAGAAGGAGTGTCTTCTTTGAGAAGGTTTTCAATGAGGCGGAGATCTTCATCCCAATTGGTAGTAGAATCGTCATTGTCTGAATTCACATCTCCCATGGTGGCTTCCAAATCTTTCCAAAGGAAATCACTTTCTCCAAATAGAGATAGTGATGAGTCGATAGAGGAAACGGTCTCAACATTGGGAAGAGAGGTAGGAATACTTTTACAAGCATCTTTGAAGTGTTCTTCACAAGCCTCATCAAGAACGTCAATACAATTAACACTCTCGTAAGAATAAGGCTGTTTAGAAAGCTTTCCCATGTTGAAGACTACTTTATCGTCACCCACTCTCATGATAAGCTCACCGGCTTCAACATCGATGAGAGTGCGACCGGTCCTCAAGAATGGACGACCAACAATTAGTGGCACACGGGGGTCCATCTCGTAGTCGACGACAACGAAATCAGCAGGGAAGGTGAATTTGTCGACTCCTACAATGACGTCTTCGGCTATCCCCACTGGATAAGCAACCGTACGGTTGGCTAATTCCAAAGTCATTTTGGTGGGGACTAGCTCTGGGAGAGATAATTGCTTCCAAACGCTTAGAGGCATTAGATTGATGCTGGCACCTAGATCTGCTAGGGCCATGCAATTCTCTACTCCCGGGAAATTGCAAGGAATTAAGAAACGACCCGGATCACCAAGCTTGGTTGGCAATTTCCTTAAGAGCACTGCAGAGCAATTCTCATTAAGTTGGGTGTTGGCAATATCGAGGAGCTTTTCCTTGTCGCTCAGAAGATCTTTAAACATTTTCGCATACTTGGGCATGTGAGCGAGAGCCTCAGCGAAGGAGATATTGAAATTCAGTTGTTTGAACATCTTAAGAAAGTTAGAAACCTGAATATCGTCCTTGCTTTTGAGCTTCTCTTTCCTCAACCTAGATGGATAAGGTATATTGGAAGAAGAGGAAGGTTTTGGAAGAATAGGATCACTCACATCCTTGGGTGGAGGAGGGGTAGAAGGAAGAGGTGGAGAAATTGGGGAAGGAGAAGGATGAGGAATAGGAGTAGGTGACTCGTTCTCCTTAGTCACAATCACCGGTGGAGGTATAGGAAGCTCGGGTTCCTTGGTACCTTTGCCACTTCGAGTAGTGATTGCTTTCATCTCCCCTCTTGGATTCGCAACGGTGTTACTCGGAAGAGTACCCGAAGAAGAGGGTTGATTACCTTGGAAGAAACTAGCCATCATGTTCCTCAAGTCATTAGTTTGGCTATCCAACGTATTTCTCATGTCGGCTCTCAAATCGTTTCCTTGCTTGACCAAGTCTGCTTTCAGGTTGAGCACTTCTCTCTGAAGATTTCCCACTATTACATCGTTAGTCCTCATATAAGTTTCCACTTCTTGGTGAAGAGCGGTGGGTTGGTTGGGAGGAGCATTGTATGCGGGTGGTTGATAAGCAGGTTGTTGGTAAACTTGGTTGTTACGTTGAGGTGGTTGTTGCTGCTTGTGAGGAGGTATGTATGGTTGTCGAGGCTGTTGTTGTTGTTGTTGAGGAGGGCGATTGAGGTTTTGTTGTTGGTTTGGGTTGTTTGGGGGAACACCAGGTGGGGAAAGATAATTGTTAGAGCGATAGCTAAGCAAATTACGGTCACCTTGAGGTCTAGCTTGATAAGCAGGTTGAGGATAGGTGCCATATGCCGCATTCACATTCTCAGCAGGGTAGACTTGGGTGGCAGTACAAGTGGTGTAAGAGTGAGGACCACCGCATATCTCACAAGGTTGGCTGACAGCGTTAACTTGGGCGTTTTTAGCGTTATTGCTGTTGTTGTTGCTGACGGTGTGAGTGACAAGCGATTCAAGAAGCACAGTGATTTTGTCAAGTCGCTTGTCGCTGTCATTAGTGCTAGCACTAGCGACATTGGTCCGAACACTCTTGGTTTGCACACGAGACTTATTCTCAATGATATCCCAAGCAGCATTGGAAGTCTTAGCCAAAAGATTACCCCCCGAGGCACTGTTTAGTGAATCTTGGTCACTCATGCTTAAACCATTGTAAAAAGTATTAATTTGATGTACTTTGGTAAAACCATGTTGTGGGCATTTTCTTAAAAGATCTTTAAAACGATCCCAAGATTCACTGAACGACTCATCGTACTTTTGTTCAAAATTTATGATTTCATTCCGCAAAGCGGTAGTACGAGAGGGTGGGAAAAAGTAATTGATAAACTTGGTTTCCAAATCCGTCCACGAGAGAATACTCTGTGGCGGTTCCTTAGCAAGCCAATGCCGGGCTTGTCCCTCTGAATAAAATGGAAAAAGTTGTAATCTAATAACCTCTTGTGGAACCCCATTGAACTTGACCGTGTTGGCGAGTTGCAAGAATCTCTTAATATGGTCATGTGGGTCATCAATGGTACGTCCCAAGAATGGTTGAGCGGAGACCATCTGGATAAAGCCTGACTTGAGCTCGAAATTGTTGGCGGCAATTGGTGGTATAACAATTGGATCAGTGTTGCCATCTACATGAGCTTGCAGCAGTTCAATCGTCGGGCGATTATCCGGAAGGGGCTCATTGTTGTTGTTATTGTTCATGTTGTTGAAAGGTGGGTTGTTGTTGTTATTATTGTTTTGAGGTGGTACACCGGCCATGTCTAAGTGATCGAGAGGCTCGGGCTCTTGATATGACGTGGATCGAGTGCGCATACACCTACAAAAGAACGAACAAAGAAAAACAAAGCAAAAATATTTTTGGTTTTTATTGTTTTTTAATTTTTTTGTATTTTTGAAAATTTTATATTTTTTAGTGTTTTTGAAAATTTTTGATGAAAAAGTAACGTTCACGGGGAACGGATCCCAAAATCCAAGTTCTCACAAAAAACTTTTGATCTTAACGAGAAGAGCCGGCAGCGGCGCCATTTGATATTGGATTTTAACTCGTTTTGAAAGTTCGATTCTCGGAATCCTCTCGAATTGATCTCAGCTCTAAGTGGAAGATTTGTTCTTGGTGACAAAAAGGGGGTTTGGTTTTCTAATCTACTAAACAGGGAAATGAATAAAGTAAAGAAAGATTTAAGCTTAAAACAATTAAAAAGCAAAACTAGACTTAAAAATTTAAATCAAACAGTAAACAGTAACTGGAAAAATACCCGAACAGAAACTACCTTATTCGGAGTAAAATCCTTATGCTGAATAATTCCCCTTTGCGGAATGTAGTCCTATTCGGAAAAACAAGCTATTCGGAAAGTCGAGTCTATTCGGAATAATTCAACCCTACACGGAATAAATTCCCTATGCGGAATAAAATGCAATTCGGAAAAACAGGCTGTTCGGAAAAACATGTGCTATGCGGAAAGAAGGTCCTATTCGGAAAAAAAGTCCCTATTCGGAATAACAATCCTATTCGGAATATATCTCTGTTCGGAATAAATGTCCAATTCGGAAAATAAGCCTATGCGGAAAAAGGGTCCTATTCGGAATGTATAGTCAATTCGGAATATGTAAAATATTCCGAATGAGGGTAAAATAAACACACTATTCGGAATGCATGAACTTTCCGAGTAAGAGAATAATAAAAAGAGCTATTCGGAATATTTCTGGGCTGAAGAACAGTAACAGTTACGGCAAAAACGATTTTTAATCCAAATCACCAAAATACTCAAAAAGGTTTTGCCAAATTAACCAATAATCATTCAAATATCATAACCAACAAATCCCAACAATAAAAAACACAAAATCAACAACTTTTTAAGATCAAACTTGAACAAAAAAAAACTTAAGAACTTGCAATAAAAAGATGATGAAGAACAAGATGAATGAAAAGATGGAATTGGAAGATTAATGTAAAGGTAAACAAGAGTAATGATTAAACACTTACAAGATTGAAAGAAAATTAAAAATCACCAAACACCCTAATGGTGTTGGTGATGCTACGAACCAAAGAAACCTGGGAAGGAAAAATAAAACTAACTCCCTAAAAATGTGAAGGAAAAATCCTTTTATAGTCCTAGTGGTTGGTTGGTGAGTGGGCTTTATCCCTTTCTTCTTGTCTTCTCGTCTTTTCAGAAAAGTTGACGTTTTTTATTCTGATTCGGGATTTGTCGACGATTAAATTCAACTCGTCTTTTAATTTCTTCGTTTAATAGACTTGAGTTTCTTCGACTTATGAAAATCTTCCATCTTTGGTCCTTTTCTTCGATAAATCTTCGAATAGGCCCAGTGACTTCAAATCTTTTTGCATCTCTTGGACAATAGACTTTATCTTGAGTCTTTTTCTTCGATAAAACCCGTGCAATCCCATGTTTTCTTTAATATTCATCCGGTTAGCTCTGAAAACACAATAAACACAAAAACCACGCATAATTCCAAACAAATGATATTAAATACGTGTTTTGGTCTTGTTTTAGCCAGAATTAAGTGGTAAAAGGATGGGTGTTTACACACCTATCAGTCATCAAAGCATACAAGGATAAATGTA
Source organism: Glebionis coronaria (assembly GCA_025667525.1). NCBI lineage: Eukaryota > Viridiplantae > Streptophyta > Magnoliopsida > Asterales > Asteraceae > Glebionis > Glebionis coronaria. The sequence continues at coordinate 357,210,013 of CM046876.1, forward strand.
TAAAACATCACATGACCATAAAGGAAATACCGGAATCAAACATCGGTACCCCACAAGTAGAACTCATCACACACAAACATAAGTACTGTAAATGAAAAGGACTAAACAATGTCCATGGATATGAGTATCAAAGTATAAAGAAATGCATAAAGTAAAGAAGGCTAGGAAGATTCCAATACATATGCACGTACGCTTAAAGTCTACGAGCGTCCCTGAGTACCTGCCGTTTTGGGAACATGAAAAGGAAAACGGCTGAGCATAATGCTCAGTGCACGGATATACAAGTAAAGCATGAATAATATAAGCATATAAGCATGAAGTAGCAGAAAAGACTAAGTCCTGGGTAACCTGGTATATCTTATTAAAACTGGTTTTATAGTTTGAAAAGCCTGTTTATCTTGTAAAAACTGTTTTAACATGTTTACCATTAGCCAATATAGGTCATGAATTATCAACGTGCATGAATACTTGGAGGGGTGACCTCGTCATTCAAATTAGAGGGGCTGCCTCTAATTTAATATATTGGTTTGGGTAGGAGGGATCAGCTCCTTGTGAAGGATGCAATGCACACACCACATTCACCTGAATAATTTGCTGAAAACATGTAAACTAGGATGCACCCATACGCCCCACATGATAATAATAATAATATGGCCAAAAGCTGAAGGGACGCCACGAGCTATCACTCCGTCGTGGTGGAGTCATAACACTGGTGACTCCAGTGTTATGGTTATGGTACCTCCATAACTAGGTGAAACTGGTCATGCATGTATATGGCTTTAGGTATCTAATTAAACATAAGCAATCCAAAAACATATAAAACATATACTAAGGAAAACAGTTGGTTGCATACGGGAAAATCCTAATAAGGAAGAATGTCCACACTGAAAGGACGAAGAATCCGTACCTTGTGTCCAGTGAACAAAGAAGACGAACGAAAGAGAGTCCTACTTCGGTACCACTAATGCTACATAAATACATACATGTATAAGTATCTGTTTACTGAGTACGTAACTGGTGTTTATCATGTATTCTGTCTATTCTGATTAAGTGTTACTTGTATTTCATGTATTATTATACTTGTTGTGTAATAATAAGTAACTTTCTAAAAATAGCAGGTTTCCTAAAATAGAAAGTTTCCAAAAATAGAAAGTTTCCAAATATAGAAAGTTTCCAAAAATAGAAAGTTTCCAAAAATAGATTTACTGCTTAAAATAGATAAGTTTCTAAAAAAAATAGAATGTTTCCTTAAATAGATTAGCTGCCTTAATTAAATAAGTTTCTAAAAATAGAAAGGTTCCATAAATAGAAATAAGCTGGATTATTAAGCTAATTATATAAGCTTAAGTGTTTACTGATTAATATTCTAAGTCATGTAATTAAATATTATAGTTTATTAATTATTTCATGTAAATTAAATAAACTATAGGTTAAAGTATTTAATTAAATATAACATGATTTAATTAAATAAAGGTAAAAATACTTAGGTTAAAACATGTATTATTATCTATTAATAATATAACCTAAGTCATGCAAATTAATTAATTATAAGTCATGATTTCAATAATTAATTAATTATATGGTCTAATTAAAATGATAATTACCTAGGTTAAAATTCATGTATTAATAATAATATTAATAACCTGTCATGTATAAATTATATTAATCATGTACATGTTTTAATTAATTTAATTTAATCTTGTAAAAATAAACTTGTAAAAATAATTAACCTTGTAAAATAATTAACTTTCAAAAATGGCCCATGAACCGAACCCGTGTTTTAATTTAAACATGTGTGAACCGGACCGGTTTTAACCCGTGAACCGGCAACCAAACTCACCCCTAGCCTTGGCTAGCCTCCGGCTAGCAAAGTTCCCACCGACTAGCCGGTGGTTCCCCTTGCTGCCGCGGCATGGGGGTTCCCCCTGCTTTCCTTATTTAGCCACCGGCATAAGCCGGTGGTGGTTCTTGTCCTTAGCCGAGACCCACCCGAGCCAAAACACACCCCCGACATGGTCGAGGTTCCCTTGGTTCCTACGGCCGAGACACGCGACCCACACCGAGATCTTGAGGTCTCGGTTGGTGCGAATCAAAACAAGCCGAGACCCCCTTGGATCTCGGTTCCTTACGTTGGCCACAAACAAACACCCCATAACCATGATTTATTTTACCCCCATGATTTTATAACATGTAATTACTTGTTTTTATACCATTCATGATTTCATGTGATCAATTAATCAAAACATAAAAAGAAAAGGGTTTTAGGGTTTACCGATTACGTGAATCAAAGGAGAACGAACACACTAGCACCCTTGAAATAAATCAATCACCAAAAATCAACCAACACACCCTTGGTGTGTGCTTGTACCCGGCGGCCAAGAAGAACAAGAAGGAGAGAAAAGATTTTTAGGGTTTAGTTTATTTTCTAATATTTTGTTATTATGAAAATAATCTTTCCCAAATTCTTGTTTTAGTAAAATTGCATGTGCTTGGCCCTTTTCTTGTGTTTAGCCGCGGGTAAGGGGCCCACATGGGGTAACCCAAATGTTTTCCGTGTCTAATATTATACTTGTTCTCGTGTTCGTGTTTTACGTGATTAAAATAGTTATCGTTCGTGTCTTATTATATTTATTCATGATCGTAATAACTATACATAAATACGTAATACTAAGCTCGTGATTATTAACGTTCATGATTTCATGTTCGTATGTTCGTGATTATAATTATTATTGAAATAATTATCATGTCTTAATACGTATAAATACTTATCGTGTTATCACACGTACGTAATACTTGTAAATCTTGTTCGGGAAACGTAAACATGCTATAAAAGGAAAGTTCTAATCTTGTACGTACGATCATAAGCGTACTATTCATGGTAAAAGCATGCGGATTTTACAACTCTTCCCCCCTAAAAAGAATAATTCGTCCCCGAATTATAGAAAAGTAAACTGGAAAAGAAGAACATACCCGAATTCAAAATATGAAATGAGGGTAAGAAGCCCGGATAGACTCCTCTGTTTCCCAAGTGGCTTCCCGCTCGGTATGATCCCTCAAAAGGATTTCGACGAATGGAATCGTCTTCCTTCTCATGACTCGTTCTTGTTTGTCAAGAACTCGTTCGGGTTCTTCTATGAAAGTGAGATCTTCACGAATCTGTTCCAGTGGATACTGAACCATGTGAAGGGGATGATACTTGTACCCTCTGAGTAAGGACACATGAAACACATCGTGAACATGAGAAAGCCGTGGAGGTAACGCTAAACGGTAAGATACTTCAGCGACTCGTTCAATGACATCAAACGGTCCGATAAATCGAGGAGTGAGCTTCCCTTTTATTCTAAAACGTCTAACACCACGTGCCGGCGAAACCTTAAGGAAAACGTGATCTCCTACGTTAAAATGTAAGTCCCTACGGTGCTTGTCTTCATAACTCTTCTGACGTGACCGTGCTTCTTGCAGTTTCTGCTTAGCTACTGCGACCTTCTCATTAGTCAGCTCTATCATTTCTGGTCCTTCAAGTGTTCACTCACCAACCTGATCCCAGCAGATTGGAGCGCGACACTTTCTGCCATACAACATCTCGAAAGGAGCACACTTGATACTTGCGTGCCAGCTGTTGTTGTATGCAAACTCCACCAAACAGATATAATCGTCCCAATCACCCGTCCATTCCAACGCACATGACCTTAACATGTCTTCCAATGTCTGAATCGTTTGCTCTAACTGCCCATCTGTTTGAGGATGAAAAGCCGTGTTAAGCTTAAGTTGTGTACCCCAAGCTTTCTGCAAACTTCTCCAGAATCGCGAAGTGAACCGAGGGTCTCTGTCTGAGACGATGCTGGATGGAGCACCATGAAGTCTCATGATCTACTTCCTATAAGTATCGGCGAGTTTACTGACCGAATCTTCCTTGCAGATCGGTAAGAAATGAGTTGATTTGGTAAGTCGATCAAAGATAACCCAAATTGCATCGTGCTTCTTCTTTGTCGGCGGAAGACCAGTAACAAAATCTGTGGTGATCTTGTCCCACTTCCACTCTGGTATATCTAACGGTTGAAGGAGACCGCCAGATCGCTGATGCTCGATCTTAACCTGCTGGCAGGTAAGACATTTGGAGACGTAAGTCTCAACATCCTGTTTCATACCACTCCACCAAAAGTACTGCTTAATGTCATGGTACATCTTGGTCGAACCAGGATGGATAGAGAATGGGGAGCTATGAGCCTCAGCTAACAACGCTTCCTGAAGTTCTTGATCATCAGGAACACAAAGTCTCGTGCCCTGCCATAAGATACCATCTACGTCTACTCGAAATTCTATGTGCTTCTCCAAATTCTGAATTATCGCCCAGATTTCACCATCGTCCTTCTAAGCTTCCTTGATCTTAGAGAGTAACTCGGGTTCCACTCTAAGATTAGCCCAGTAACCGTGTTGTCCACGTACCATGATCTCTATGTCTAGTCTCTCCAAGTCTCTTATAATTTCCTCCTCAATTTTAATGCCGTTTATCATTCCGGACTTCCTGCTAAGTGCATCTTCCACTACATTCGCCTTGTCAGGATGATACTGTAGATTAATGTCGTAATCCTTCAACAGATCTAACCATCTCCTATGTCTCATGTTCAATTCACGCTGAGTGAAGATATACTTCAAGCTCTTGTGATCCGTGAAAATGTCACATGATTCTCCATATAAGTAGTGCCTCCATATCTTCAATGCAAACACGACTGCTGCAAGTTCCAAGTCATGCGTAGGGTAATTTTCCTCATAAGGCTTAAGCTGTCGTGAAGCGTACGCGGTCACTTTCCCATGTTGCATGAGAACACAACCAAGTCCCTTCCTCGATGCATCACTGTACATCTGAAATCCACCTGTACCAGATGGGAGACTAAGAATAGGTGCAGATACTAAATTCTGCTTTAGGTCTTCAAAGCTCTTCTCTCGTTCTTCAGTCCAGACGAATTTCTCCCCTTTCCGCATCAGTTTGGTCAATGGTAGTGCTAAGCGGGAAAAGTTCTCCACGAACCTACGGAGATAACCAGCTAAGCTTAGGAAACTACGGACTTCAGTCGCTGATGTCACCCTTGGCCACTTGGTAATAGCCTCAACCTTCGCTGGATCCATCGTGATTCCTTCTGCTGATACAATGTGACCTAAGAATGCCACCCTGTCTAACCAGAACTCACACTTGGAGAATTCAGTATACAGCTGCTTCTGGCGAAGAATCTGTAGTACTGTACGAAGATGGTCTTCGTGTTTCTCCTTGGACTTAGAGAAAATCAGGATGTCGTCAATGAAGACAATGACGAACTTGTCCAGAAATTCATGGAAGATTCTGTTCATCAAATCCATGAACACTGCTGGAGCATTGGTAAGGCCAAATGGCATGACTACAAATTCGTAGTGGCCATAGCGTGTACGGAAAGCAGTCTTGGCGATGTCCTGCTCCTTAACCCGTAGCTGATGATAGACCGACCTTAGATCAATCTTGGAGAAATGTTTGGCCCCTTGGAGTTGGTCAAACAGATCGTCAATCCGTGGTAGTGGATACCTATTCCTGATGGTAATCTTGTTGAGCTCGCGATAGTCTATGCAAAGACGCATACTATCGTCCTTCTTCTTAACGAATAAGACCGGTGCGCCCCATGGAAATGCGCTCGGTCGAATAAAGCCTCGTTCCAAAAGTTCTTGCAATTGATTCTTCGGCTCCTTCAACTCCACGGGAGCCATGCGATAAGGAGCCTTGGAAATCGGCTCAGCTCCTGGGATGAGCTCGATATTAAATTCTACTTCACGTGCATTTGGTATACTCGGAAGCTCTTCTGGAAATACATCTGGAAATTCTGACACTATCGGCTAATTCTGAATTGATGGAGATTCAGCATCCATGTCATGAACAGTAGCTACATAACCCTCACAACCATGTAAAAGTAATGCACGTGCTTGCAGGGTTGATATGATTTGTACAGACCTTTCGGGTACGAACCCGTTGTGAATGTACTCTGGTGCATTAACATCACCGAAGATGACTCGATATGAATGGCAGTGTATGGTAGCATGATGCTTGGATAGCCAATCCATGCCCAAAATCATGTCAAAATCATTCATGTCCAGCGGAAGTGCGTCAACAGGACGAATCTTGTCATCAAACTCTAGGGGAAGGCTCTTGTACACATGGGTTATGCGTACAGAGTCTCTCAAAGGCGTGGAAATACTCAGTATATTATCTATTGGCATGGGGAGTATCCTAACATTCTTGGCATAAGCAGTAGAAATGACCGAGTGAGTAGCACCCGTATCAAACAGAACACACGCAGCTTGACCATACATATACAAGATTCCAGTGATGGTACCTGTAGACTTGTTGGCCTGATCGCGAGATGTCATGTAAATGCGTCCACTAGTAGGAGGCGGCTTGGTATCAGCATGTCCTGATGTACCCTCCATCTTGCCCTTGCGGCAATCCTTCATGCGATGGCTAGGAAGGCCACACTTGTAGCATGCGTCGCTGTCACGGCGACATGGCCCTGGGTGCCTACGGTGGCAAGTAGAGCAAAGAGGATGAGTATATCCTCCAGCAGGTGTCCTGACTGGCTGAGATCCCAATAAAACAATATACACGAGACATGATAACAGGTACAAAGGACAATGCGAATAGTCGTAAGATTGAATACCAGTGATAGCTGGACGGTTAGGCTGTGAACCTCTCTGGTTCTGGTCCCTCCCGTTACCATGATTCCTGGTAGAAGATTTGCTAATGTATCAGAATTAAGAATTATAACATGTAATCATAAGAGAATGAGTAAGTATAAGGACCTCCTGCTGTTGGAGTGTCCAGCGTTGTTACGGTAATTATCATTACTGCCACACCTATCTGTAGCAGAACGGTCGTGAGTCTGACCGTTTCCTTTGGGCTGATTAGGCTGTTGCTGAGTAGCCGGCTGAGACCGGTCCCCAGTCTTCTGCCTCTTATCGGGTCTCTCTGCTTCCCCAAACTCATCTATTTCCTGCAGCATCTCCAGCTTACGTGCTGCATCGGCCACTTGTGCTACCGTGTTGAACGTAGCACACACCAAGTTGTTTGCGACCGATGTACGAAGAGCCCACCTGAAGTGGTGTGCTTGCTCTTCAGGAGTACCTGCTGCAGCACCAAGGAAACCAGCCAAACGAAGAAAGCGCTGCATGAACTCGTTGCTATTCTCCCCAGCTCTCTGTCGGATTCCATGGTACTCTCTCTTCAGCTTGTCTTGCTCAGCCTTGGGAAAGAACTGTCCCATCACCAAATCCCTGAACTGAGCCAAAGTCAAACCAGCCACCCAAGCATCACCTTCCTCAGACTGCTTCAGTGCCATCCACCATGATAGTACATCACCTTCGAATCTGTAGCAAGTCAACCTCGACTTGAAGACGGGGTCACAACCCATAACATCGAAGATCTTCTCAATATGAGCCAACCAGCTTTCAGCTTCACTGGGGCTATCTGTTCTCTCGAAAGCTCGAGGGCGGAGCTTATTGAATCTCTCCAGCGATGTGACCAATGTTGTTGTTGGAGAAGGAGGAGGTACTGGGTGTTGCTGCTGGTTGTTGGCAGCCTGAACCTCAGCCCTGATTTCGTTCCTCAGCTGAGGAAGCATAACTTGCATTGTAGCTTGGATTGCTGCATTGAGTTGTTCCTGCTCGTATGTGAGAACCATCTGACAGTATAACATAAAATACATGATTAAACTGATTAAAACATAAACTATATACATGAAAAAAAATTATACCAATAAATCATGAGAAAATTTTATGCAGGAAAAACTAGTACATGAATGCATGATGCAGTTTTATGAAAAATTTTGTATGCGCGAGAGTGAACGCCTATGATTAGTTCACTCAAAACAAAATACATGGCGAGGGGATGCCAATGGGTCTATCCTAAATTTAAAAGTTTCGATAAAACACATGCGACTAAATAGGGCCAGTCCTGTACCAACCATTATTTAGTCATAAACCTGTGACAATGACATATATATGTATGCATGAAAATGATGAATGCATGAAAACTGACTGTCAGTTCTAGGAAGACCATAGTGACTACCCACTAATCACAGGTCGTGTTTTGAGAGCCTACAGGTCGAAACCAGGCTCTGATACCATAACTGTAACACCCCATTTTGATAAATGGGATGTCACGCGTGATTATGACGTGTCCTCAAAGCATACAAGGATAAATGTATAAAACATCACATAACCATAAAAGAAATACCGGAATCAAACATCGGTACCCCACAAGTAGAACTCATCACACACAAACATAAGTACTTTAAATGAAAAGGACTAAACAATGTCCATGGATATGAGTATCAAAGTATAAAGAAATGCATAAAGTAAAGAAGGCTAGGAAGCTTCCAATCCATATGCACGTACGCTTAAAGTCTACGAGCGTCCCTGAGTACCTGCCGTTTTGGGAACATGAAAAGGAAAACGGCTTAGCATAACGCTCAATGCACGGATATACAAGTAAAGCATGAATAATATAAGTATATAAGCATGAAGCAGCGGAAAAGACTAAGTCCTGGGTAACCTGGTATATCTTATTAAAACTTGTTTTATAGTTTGAAAAGCCTTATGTTTATCTTGTAAAAACTGTTTAACATGTTTACCATTAGCCAATATAGGTCATGAATTATCAACGTGCATGAATACTTGGAGGGGTGACCTCGTCATGCAAATTAGAGGGGCTGCCTCTAATTTAATATACTAGTTTGGGTAGGAGGGATCAACTCCTTGTGAAGGAGGCAAGGCACACACCACATTCACCTGAATAATCTGCTGAAAACATGTAAACTAGGATGCACCCATACGCCCTACATGCTAATAATAGTAATATGGCCAAAAGCTGAAGGGACGCCACGAGCTATCACTCCGTCGTGGCGGAGTCATAACACTGGTGCCTCTAGTGTTATGGTTATGGTACCTCCATAACTAGGTGAAACTGGTCATGCATGTATATGGCTTTAGGTATCTAATTAAACATAAACAATCCAAAAACATATAAAACATATACTGTGGAAAACAGTTGGCTGCATACGGGAAAATCCTAATAAGGAAGAATGTCCATACTGAAAGGACGGAGAATCCGTACCTTGTGTCCAGTGAACAAAGAAGACGAACGAAAGAGAGTCCTACTTCGGTACCACTAATGCTACATAAATACATACATGTATAAGTATCTGATTACTGAGTACGTAACTGGTTTTATATCATGTCTTAGCTTGTTTTATATGTTCATGTCATGTTTTACTGATTAAAGCTTTATACCGTGTTTATCATGTATTCTGTCTATTCTAATTAAGTGTTACTTGTATTTCATGTATTATTATACTTGTTATGTAATAATAAGTAACTTTCTAAAAATAGCAGGTTTCCAAAAATAGAAAGTTTCCAAAAATAGAAAGTTTCCAAAAATAGATTTACTGCTTAAAATAGATAAGTTTCTAAAAAATAGGAAGTTTCCATAAATAGATTAGCTGCCTTAATTAAATAAGTTTCTAAAAATAGAAAGTTTCCATAAATAGAAATAAGCTGGATTATTAAACTAATTATATAAGCTTAAGTGTTTACTGATTAATATTCTAAGTCATGTAATTAAATAGTATAGTTTATTAATTATTTCATGTAAATTAAATAAACTATAGGTTAAAGTATTTAATTAAATATAACATGATTTAATTAAATAAAGGTAAAAATACTTAGGTTAAAACATGTATTATTATCTATTAATAATATAACCCAAGTCATGCAAATTAATTAATTATAAGTCATGATTTCAATAATTAATTAATTATATGGTCTAATTAAAATGATAATTACTTAGGTTAAAATTCATGTATTAATAATAATATTAATAACCTAAGTCATTATAAATTAAATTAATCATGTACATGTTTTAATTAATTTAATTTAATCTTGTTAAAATAAACTTGTAAAAATAATTAACCTTGTAAAATAATTAACTTGCAAAAATGGCCCATGAACCGAACCCGTGTTTTAATTTAAACATGTGTGAACCGGACCGGTTTTAACCCGTGAACCGGCAACCAAACGCACCCCTAGCCTTGGCTATCCGCCGGCTAGCAAAGTTCCCACCGGCTAGCCGGTGGTTCCCCTTGCTGCCGCGGCATGGGGGTTCCCCCTGCTTTCCTTATTTAGCCACATGCATAAGCCGGTGGTGGTTCTTTTCCTTAGCCGAGACCCACCCGAGCCAAAACACACACCCGACATGGTCGGGGTTCCCTTGGTTCCCGCGGCCGAGACACACGACCCACACCGAGACCTTGAGGTCTCGGTTGGTGCGAATCAAAACAAGCCGAGCCCCCTTGCGTCTCGGTTCCTTGCGTCGGCCACAAACAAACACCCCATAACCATGATTTATTTTACCCCCCATGATTTTATAACATGTAATTACTTATTTTTATACCATTCATGATTTCATGTGATCAATTAATCAAAACATAAAAAGAAAAGGGTTTTAGGGTTTACCGATTACGTGAATCAAAGGAGAACGAACACACTAACACCCTTGCAATAATCAATCACCAAAAATCAACTAACACACCCTTGGTGTGTGCTTGTACCCGGCGGCCAAGAAGAACAAGAAGGAGAGAAAAGATTTTTAGGGTTTAGTTTATTTTCTAATATTTGTTATTATGAAAATAATCTTTCCTAAATTCTTGTTTTAGTAAAACTGCATGGGCTTGGCCCTTTTCTTGTGTTTAGCCGCGGGTAAGGGGCCCACATGGGGTAACCCAAATGTTTTCCGTGTCTAATATTATACTTGTTCTCGTGTTCGTGTTTTACGTGATTAAAATATTTATCCTTGGTGTCTTATTATATTTATTCATGATCGTAATAACTATACATAAATATGTAATACTAAGCTCGTGATTATTAACGTTCATGATTTCATGTTAGTATGTTCGTGATTATAATTATTATTGGAATAATTATCATGTGTTAATACGTATTAATTACTTATCGTGTTATCACACGTACGTAATACTTGTAAATCTTGTTCGTGAAATGTAAACATGTTATAAAAGGAAAGTTCTAATCATGTACGTACGATCATAAGGGTACTATTCATGGTAAAAGCGTGCGGGTTTTACAAATCCTAACCCTAACCCTAATTTTTCAGATCTATGGATATTCGTGAGGAGTATGTTGCGGCTAACAAGGCGAAGCTCATATCATCATCTAAAACATCCGGACAAGCTGGTAATCTTCATTTCATTGTTAAGCTTATGCTTATTTGGTACATTATGCTTATTTTTATGCTTATTTGGCACATTAAGCTTATTATGCTTATTTTTATGCTTATTTGGTACATTATCTTGATATTAAGCTTATTATGCTTATTTTTATGCTTATTTTGATATTAAGCTTATTTGCAAGGGTGTATTATGCTTAAAATCATATATGTTTCATGGTGAAACATATATGATTCATGATGAATCATATATGCTTCACCATGAAACATAAGCTTATTATGCTTATTTTGTTGTATTCTGCAAGTGTTTATTATGCTTATTTTGATATTAAGCTTATTTTGCTTTATTTGGTATTCTGCAAGTGTTTTATTATGCTTAGAATCATATATGTTTCATGGTGAAACATATATGATTCATCATGAATCATATATGTCTCACCATGAAACATATGTGATTCATGATGAATCATATATGTTTCATGATGAAACATATATGATTTTAAGCTTATTTGCTTATATGGTGTATGGTGCAAGTGTTTATTGTTTCATTACTCTGGCGATTCATATAGGTTTGATGGTGAAACATATATGATTCATCATGAATCATATATGTTTTACCATCAAACCTATATGATTGTAACTTTTTATTCTTTTGTTTAATGTGTTTAATGTGTTCTCTTTTGTTTAATGTGTTTAATGTGGTTGTGTTCTCTTTTGCAGTTCCTGAAGCTCCTAAACCAACCTTGCGTCCTAAATTTAAAGCTGCTAAACCAATCCATCTTACTAAATCCATAGCTCCTAGCACAGATAATCCTAAACCACCTCCTCTTGGCGTGGAACCAGGATTTGCTGAAAAAGTAACAAAACCACCTCCTCCAATCACTGACAGAACCAAATGTCCTACTGCACTTAAACTTGTATTCTCTCGAAGAGGTAAAGCTGTTGAGAATGTAGAGGGTAATGATGATAAGGATGAAAAGGTTGTTTCTGACGTAGGGGGTAGTGAGGTTGGAAAGGATGTTTCTGACGTAGGGGGTAGTGAGGTTGGAAAGGATGGCGATGATGGGAAAGGTGATGAGCCGGCTGAGAGTGGTAGTGATGAACCGGCTGAGAGTGGCAATGATGAGCCGACTGAGAGTGGTAGTGATGATGGGAACGGTAATGAGCTGGCCAAGATTAGCAGTGAGGAGCCGGCCGAGAGTGGTAGTGAGTATGTGGGTGAGAGTGAGAGTGATGAATCTTATGAGCGAATACACACGGATGATACAGTGGATGAGGATGTGGCTGATGAGTTTGTTAAAGTTGAAAAGGTGAGTCAGAAAACGCCTAAGAAACGTGTTAGGAAGGTAGCTGCCAAAGTTGGTACTGGGAAAAAACCAAAGGTTTTGAAAGAAGAGGCTGTTGTGCATGGTGAGAGCAAAGCCAAGGTCGGTAAAAAACGGAAGGTAGCTGCCAAAGTTGGTATGGGTAAAAAGCCAAAGGTTGTGAAAGAAGAGGGCGTTGTGCATGGTGAGAGCAAACAGTCCATGGTGGTTTATGAATCACCATCTAAAAAGCATATGGTGGTTCTGAAAATCGTGCAGAAGATACCTCTTACTAGGGAACAGGCTAAGAAGCTTGAGTACTCGAATAAGTTTCCACCGCTTTTGAGTAGAACTGTACTGGCGTCGCTTTTTGAGGTGATAAACGAGGCTAGTTATGTTGACATGGAAGAGTTTTTGAATGAGATTGGGTTTTCTGACTGGTGGGGTCTTAAGGTTGATAATTTGCATAATCGTGTATCGAGGGTTGCTGTTAAATCTTTCGAAAAATCCACCTACGACTTTAAGATTGATACAGGCAGCTTTCAAGTCACGCCTGAGAAGATCCCTGAGATTTTAGGACTTCCTATTGGTGGAATTTCCTTGTTTGATTTGCTGAGGAGATCTTCAGATGACGATGTTGTGAAGTCATGGCAACAACAGTTTGCGCCAAAGCGTGCGAAACAAATCACGGCTAAGGACATCAGTCAGAAGTTGAAGAAGGCGAAGGAAATTGACTTTATGTTTAAACTCAACTTCCTGACACTTTTTGCGACAGTAATGGGTGATGCGTACACTATGAAAGCAACTCCAAGGCTTAATGTGGTTCGCCATATTTATGAGGAAACGGATATCGCTAAAGTGGACTGGTGCCATTTCATTCACTCTTGTTGTCTTAAAGAAGATGTAGAACCTACGACTCTCGCAGGGTTTTACACAGGTCCCTTGTATTTTCTTATTGTAAGTTCCCCTATCTTTTTATTTTTGGGTTTTAAGTAATTTTAACATTCATGATGAATCATATATGTTTCATCATGAAACATATATGATTCATGATGAAACATATATGATTCATGTTGAATCATACATGTTTCTTGATGAAACATATATGATTCATCAAGAATCATATATGTTTTATGATGAAACATGTATGATTCAACATGAATCATACATGTTTCCTATATGTTTGTAAGATTAAATATTATCATAATAATAAGTGTGAAAACACTTATTCTTTTACCACTTATTTCCAATAATAACAAGACCAAAACGTGTTTTTTATATCGTAAAAGTCGGAATTATGCGTGGTTTGTGTTTTTATTGTGTTTTAGGACAAAAATATGAAAAAGGAAGAAAACACGGGCTTTCACGGGCTTTTATCGAAGAAAAAGACAAAAGACGAAGTCAAAAGATCAAAGTGCAAGAAGAACGGAAGTCAAAGGCCTATTCTGAAGATCTATCGAAGAAAAAGTCTAAAGACGGAAGTTTAACAAAGTCGAAGAACCAAGTCTACTAAAAGAAGAAAATTAGAAGATGAGTTCAAGTTATCATTCGACTAATCCTGAGACAAAGTCAAGAAAGACGAGTTATTTAAAAGTCGAGAAGACAAAAAGAAAGAGAAAAGACACAAGACCTTCTATTTCCCCTATATATAGTTTTGAAAATATTCATTAAGGTGTTAGTCTTTTTAATTAGTCTTTAATTTTAGTAGGTAATTAAGTGTGTTTTTATTTTTCTTCTCTCTAGCTTTTCTTTTAAGCTTAGCAAACCATCATCTTAATCTTGTAATCTTTGATCTGAATCTTTAATATAATCAAGCTTTTTAATAAATTCTCATTCTACCTTTCTTAATCATAATCTATTGTTTTGCTTAATTAATCATGTAGTTGGTTTAATTTTGTTGATGATGTGATTGATTGCTTATTGGATTGTGCTTATTGAGTTGGTGTGTTTGAAGTTTTTAGATTATTATGCTTATTGCTTAATTGTTATGTTTATTAGTTTTTAAATAAGTTGATTTTGGTAGCTTAATATTTTATAAAAAGTTGAATTTAAATTTTTGCTTATTTATTGTTTTTAAAAGTTTTTAAATTGTGTCTTATTAGCTTTTTCTAAAAATTGATTTGGTGTAAGTTTTGGTAAGCGCTTATTGTGATTTTGCTTATTTGTGTTAATCCGGGTTTTAGAAACCCTCTTTTCCCGAACTACATGCAAACCCCAATATTCCGACTTACATGCAAATTACTTTTATCCCGACTTAGTTGAAAACCCTTGTTTCCTGAATTAGAAGCAAACTCTTTTTCCCTCCAAAACAGTTCACCACTTCCCGACTTGTGTGTGGGACTTCACTTCCCGAATTACATGCAAGAGCTCATTTTCCCGAATTGAGTATAAACACACTTCCCAAATTAAGTGTGTATCACCTATTCCGAATTAGGTGGGTGATAGTGTATTCCGGATTACGTGCAAGTTAGGAATTCCGAATTAGGTGCTGGATCACCATTTCCCAAATTACTTTAGGAATAGGTATTCCGAACTAGGTCTTGCATCCATTGTTCCGGATTAAGTCCGGAGTACATATTCCGAATTACATTAGAAGGTCAGATTCCGAATTAGCTACTGGATCTTGTTTCCCGAATTGTATCAAAATTGAGGATTCCGAACTACTTGCAAACATCCATATTCAAACTTAGTTGTTGGATTGGTATATTCCGAATTATGTTCAAAGCTTGTATTCCGACTTAGATCAAAATTTGGATTCCGACTTGGTTCAATTTTTGTACTCCAACTTATTTTTGAATTTTAGTTTTCTGAATTATTTTAAACCTTTAATTTTTCCCGCCAATTTTCTTATGTATTATTTTGGTTGATTTATCTTAGCTTAATTTTCATAAAGTTTACGTTTTTATAAAGTTTTTAAATTTCAAATTTACTTTTAAAGTTTTAATTTTTCGTCATTTATTTTTAAAATCTTCCTTTTTAGTTTAACTTTTAAAGCTCTCATTTTTACTAAACGACTTTTACATTTTCAATTTTATTTTAAATAGACAATCACCTTTAGTTATTTTCACCAAGTTCTACTGTGCAACATTCGTTCTGGGAAAGCAAGAAAGGTTAGACATTCTTCTTTATTTTAATAGCTTTTACGTTTATTTTATTTGTACACTTAGATAATCAAGCTCTCCCTTTTAGTGACCAACACCAACAATTCTACCATAAACCGTGATCAGTTCGATTAGATACCAAGAACGATTGAGTACACATATGCAAAACCATCATATTAAATGGCGCCGCTGCCGGCTCTTTTCGTAAAGATTAACGGTTTTTAGTGAGAAAAATTTGATTTTGGGATCCGTTCTTTTGGGAACGTTATTTTCAAGCATAAAAATTTTCAAAAAAATCTTAAAAAATATAAAATTTTCAAAAATCCAAAAAAAAAAGATAAAAAACCAAAAACATTATTTTTCATTTTAGTGTATGCGTACTCGATCTACGTCTTATTCTGAGTCCGAGACTCTTAGAGACTTAGATATGGCCGGTGTGCATAATAATAATAACAACCCACCTCATCCTAATTTGAATAACAACAACAACAACAACCATGTCCCTCCACCCGACCTTCGAACGATGGAGGAGCTTTGTCAACCAACCATGAACGGACGAGGAGGACCGATTGCGCCGATGCAAATCATGGCTCCTGAATTTTAATTGAAGCATCACATGATCCAACAAGTTCAAAACGCTTGTCCATTTCGCGGATTACCGGATGATGATGCCAACAAACACCTCGATAAATTCATAACCGTCACTCAAAGCATGAAATTGCCCGGTGTTTCTATGGATTTTCTTCGCCTTCACCTTTTTCCACACACTTTATCCCACCATGCCAAAAAATGGTTTGATCGTCTTCCCAAAAACTCAATTCATACATGGGACGAAATGACTCGAAAATTTTTGTCGCGCTACTTTCCACCATCCATGGTCACTAGTCTTCGCAATCAAATCAGTGGTTTCACTCAAGAACCTGATGAGTCGCTTTTTGATGCTTGGCAACATTATAATGTCTTGATCGACCGTTGTCCAAATCGTAATATGCTCCCCGTCACTTTGATTGATACTTTCTACAATGGTTTAACTTTTCGTGATCGTGATACGATTAATGCTTCCGCCGGTGGTACATTCATGAAGAGAAGACTTGAGGAGTGTAGAGAGCTTATAGAGAACATGACCACTCACCACAAAAATTGGGATTCATCCGCATCTTCAAGGAATAACCCAAGGGCCAATGTTTCTTCTACTTCATCAAACCCCGAGATAACCAAACTTACCCGCCAAACAGCCGAGATGAACAAAATATTTTTAACCATGGCTACAAACCAATTTCAACAAGCTAAAGTTGTAGCAACTTCTTGTGAGATTTGCGGGGGTTCTCATTCATACACCGATTGTCCTTCTACTCATGACAATCCAGAAAACGTGTATGCGGCTAACAGTACCTTTTCTACGGGAGGCTATCAAGCTCGTCCTCAAGGTGACCGCAATTTTCTAAGTTATCGTTCAAACAACTTCCTTTCACCACCCGGTTTTCCTCCTCAAAACCAAAAAAACTTCACTCGCAACAATCAAAACCAAACTCGAGCTCCTAATCAATATCAAACCCAAAGAAACCCATATCCACCTGAAGGAAACAATCAAGTTTACCAACAAACCACTTATCAACCACCCGCTTACCAAGTTCCCCATCCCAACCAACCCACGACATACAATCAAGAGGTTGAAACGTACATGAGGACTAATGACGCGCTGGTCAAGAACATTCAGAGTCAAATCATCAACTTGAAAGGTGACATGGCGAAACAAGGGAATGATCTTCGAGCCGAGCTTAGGAATGATATGCGAAACTCTTTAAGTAGTCAAACGAATGACTTAAGGGATATGATGGCCAGTTTCTTCCCAAGTAGTTAACCCTCTGGTTCGGGTTCTCTTCCGAGTAACACCGTTGCTAATCCAAGAGGGGAGATGAAAGAAATCACCACTCGAAGTGGAAAAGGTTTAAAGGAACCCGAGATTCCTAAACCTACACCGGTGATTGTGACAAAGGATAAAGAGCCCCCTTCACCAATTCCTCCACCATCTACTTCTACCCATCTACCACCCAAGGATGTGAGTGAGAATTCCATTACAAAGCCTTCATCTCAACCCGATATACCTTACCCTTCAAGGTTGAGGAAAGAGAAGTTGAAGAACAAGGATGATATTCAAGTTTCAAACTTTATTAAAATGTTTAAACAATTGAATTTCAACATCTCCTTTGCCGAGGCTCTCGATCACATACCTAAATATGCGAAAATGATTAAAGATCTTCTAAGTGATAAAGAAAAGCTTCTTGATATTGCTCAGACCCAACTTAATGAGAATTTCTCCGCCATTCTCTTAAGGAAATTACCAACCAAACTTGGTGATCCGGGTCGCTTTCTCAATCCTTGCAACTTTTCCGGGGTAGAGAATTGTATGGCCCTAGCCAATCTAGGTGCTAGTATCAACTTAATGCCATTAAGCGTTTGGAAAGAATTGTCTCTACCCGAGCTAGTCCCCACACGAATGACATTGGAATTAGCTAACCGCATGGTTGCTTATCCGGTGGGGATAGCCGAAGATGTCTTCGTCGGTGTCGACAAATTCACCTTTCCGGCGGATTTTTTTGTCTTTGACTACGAGATGGACCCCCGTGTTCCATTAATCATTGGACGTCCATTCTTGAGAACCGGTCGCACTCTCATTGATGTAGCCGCGGGCGAATTAATCATGAGAGTTGGTGACGACAAAATCGTCTTCAACATGGGTAAACTTTCTAAGCAACCTTATGAACACGAGAGCGTTAATTTCATTGACGTACTTGATGAGGCTTGTGAAGAACATTTCAAAGATGATTGTAAAAGTGGTTTTTCTTCTCTACCTATTGTTGAGACTGTTGCCTCTATTGCTCCCTCACTGACTCCATTTGGAGAAAGTGATTTCCTTTTGAAAGAATTTGAAGCAACCTTAGGGGATGTGGACTTAAAATATGACGATTCTCCCTCCGATTGGGATGAAGACATTCGTACAATTAAGAAACTTCTCAATGAGGACCATATTTCTCCACCTTCTCCTATGGAAATCATAAATAATGATCCGAATTCGACTAAGCCTTCCATTGACAATCCTTCGGATTTGGAGCTTAAGAATTTACCGTCTCATCTCGAATACGTTTTCCTTGAAGACAATAAGAAGTTACCCGTGATCATTGCAAAGGACTTAACAGAGGATGAAAAATCTCGACTTCTCGATGTGCTAAAAAATCATAAGAAAGAAATTGCTTGGAAAATTTCCGACATCCGCGGAATTGATCCTAACTTTTGTACTCATAAAATTCTCATGGAAGACGATTTTAAACCCGCAATTTAAAGCCAAAGAAGGGTTAATCCAAAAATTCATGACTTCTTCAAGAAAGAAGTTATCAAACTTCTAGATGCCGGAATGATTTACCCTATTTCAGATTCGCGATGGGTTAGTCCCGTCCATTGTGTGCCTAAGAAAGGTGGAATAACCGTTGTTCTCAATGAAAACAACGAGTTGATTCCTACTCGACTTGTCACGGGTTGGCGAGTTTGCATAGACTATCGCAAGCTCAATGATGCCACTCGTAAGGATCATTTTCCTCTTCCTTTCATGGATCAAATGCTCGAGCGTTTAGCGGGTAATGACTACTATTGCTTCTTAGACGGTTTCTCTGGGTATTTTCAAATTCCCATTGATCCTAAAGACCAAGAGAAAACCACATTCACTTGTCCTTATGGAACATATGCTTTCAAAAGAATGCCTTTCGGCTTATGCAATGCTCCTGAGACTTACCAAAGGTGCGTGATGGCTATATTCCATGACATGGTAGAAGAAACTATGGAAGTCTTTATGGATGATTTCTCGGTCTATGGTGATTCTTTCTCTACTTTCCTTGCCAATTTAGAACGTATGCTTAAACGGTGTGAAGACACTCATCTTGTTCTTAATTAGGAAAAATACCATTTCATGGTAAAAGAAGGTATTGTTCTAGGACATAAAATTTCCAAATCCGGTCTTGAAGTCGGTCGTGCTAAAGTTGATGTGATTTCTAAATTACCTCCACCTTCAACCGTGAAGGGTGTGAGAAGTTTTCTTGGTCATGCGGGCTTCTATCATTGATTCATTCAAGATTTTTCTAAGATCGCTCGCCCGATGACCCACCTCTTGGAAAAAGATACTCCTTTTATCTTTTCTAAAGAGTGTATTAAATCTTTCAATCTTCTTAAGGATAAATTAACTAAGGCACCGATCTTAGTTACCCCTAATTGGGAGTTACCTTTTGAATTGATGTGTGATGCTAGCGACTTTGCTATTAGAGCGGTTTTGGGACAAAGAATCAACAAACATTTCCAACCAATCCATTACGCTAGCAAGACAATGACGGGGGCTCAATTGCATTATACCACTACCGAAAAAGAGCTTTTAGCTGTAGTGTATGCTATTGAAAAATTCTGCCCCTATCTTTTCCTTTCCACCACCATTGTCAATACCGATTATTCCGCGTTGAAGTACTTGTTAACAAAACAAGATTCCAAACCAAGACTTCTCCGTTGGGTTTTACTCCTTCAAGAATTCAAAATTGAAATTCGTGACAAAAAGGGAGCGGAAAACCTAGCCGCGGATCATCTTAGTAGACTCGAGGATCCTTATCAAGGGGAGCTCCCAAATCAAGAGATTAATGAATCTTTTCCCTTTGAGGCCTTGATGTCTATTAACTCTAATCTTGATGAGACCCCATGGTTTACGGACTTTGCAAACTACTTGGCGGGTGGAATTCTCATCGAAGGGTTATCGTCCCAACAAAAGAAGAAATTTTTCAAGGAAGTGATAACTTACTATTGGGACGACCCTTATCTCTTCAAACAATATGCTGACTTGACCCTTCGTCGGTGTGTTGACGGGCCCACAGCTTTACAAATCTTGGAAGCATGCCACAAAGGACCCACCGGTGGTCACTTTGGTCCTAACTATACCGCGAAGAAAGTTTTCGACTCTGGATTTTATTGGCCCACCATTTATCGTCATAATTGGATTTTATTGGCCCACCAATCTCCCCCTAAGGGAGGTCACTCCAAGTTACAATGTCCTAAATAGTCTATAGCTCGTGATCTATGCTAATAATGATGTGACCGAGACTTTCTTTGGGAAAACGTATTTCCAACAATCTCCCCCTAAGGGAGGTCACACCATTTTACAAAATCTTAAACCTAGCATCTATGCTTGAGTCTTCGATCTTGTTCTTGTGAATATGCTTGATGTGATCTTTGACTTTAGTCTTGAGCATGTTTCCTTGCCTTGACCTTGTGCATTCATCACTTGTGAAATTTGCCTCTTCGTGACTTCATGTTCCACATACTTATACCTTTAAATTCTTGAAAGCTTCAGAGTTTGATACAGCGGAAGACTTGACCTTCAGACTTTCTTGAATTTGTTGAAGTACTATGTGTATGTAGTATAAGCATGTGGTGACGACTTCTTCTGGATTGTACACCGCAATGCCACCTTCTTGTTACGCTGCATAAGACAGTTAGCAACAAACAATATACACGGATGAAATGGCCTTGAACATTTCATTCTAATTCGGTAGCATTTTACCTCCGATCGGTGAAGACCGCTGGACGATATTAAATATCGTACTTATGGCAGGTAGTTTCAATTAAGAACCTCCTTGACAAGATTTCGCGGGTAAGCCCGTTCTCTTTACTCGACCGTCCAAAGCTGACTGCGAACGTAAAGGGTGAATCATTTGGATAATATTATCCGCATGATTTGAAGCCGTCAATTCATGTTCCTGGAACAAGTGAAGTTCAATTAAGAACCGCACCGTCGTTGCTTTCCAGTTGTCACTAGCTTGATTCATATAGAATCTTGCAAGTTACCTACCAAGTGCTGTTTGATGTTAACACTAGAAGGATTTCCATTCGTCACTGTAAATACTTAATAGTATTACTCTGAATGTTCTGGCAAGATCACTAAGGTATTGCATAGAGGCCTGGAACGTGTTTAAATTCATTTAAGAATTAAACCACTGTTGCTTTCCAGTTATCACAAGTTTGATTCATAAAGAATCGCACAAGTCACCTACCATGAGCTTTTTGATATTCGCTCAAGAAGGATTTCCATCTTCATTGTAAATACTTTCATATTACTCGGATGTCCAGGCAATATCATGAAGATTTTGCGTAGGACTCTTAATATCTTTCTTACTTTTCACATTGTGTGAACAAGCAAGGAATAATGAAAGTGTGTCCTAATGAGATATTTGATGATCTCAAATGGCTCTAGACTCGATCGTGCATTTTGGATTTTAGTGATCGGAGGCTGGAGAGGAGTGCCACCTTTTCAATACCAATTTATTCGGAGTGAATAAATCAATAGATAATGTGTTGTCTCCGTGTGATTAAAACAAATATCTTTTGAGAGATATCTGAGTTAGCTGGGATGGGTTGTGCCTTGCATCACTGGGTCCATGATGTCTATCTTCAATATCGAGAATCATAAATGATCTCAATAGCATATGAATTGACCCGGTTTCTGCCTAAGGTTGTAAGGAGGGCTTCTTTCTTTACACCCTTTATCTTTACAATTCTTTTTCATTCTTCAACCCCTTCAATGCTTACCAATACGTCATAACTAGCACCTTGTTGTGATTGTTCCAGTGCTAACTTAAGTACTTGGTCGGCATTCAGCTACGTTCACAATCTTCCTCCATCTTTCCTAAGGACTACTATTTCTAGCTATGGAATGTCCTTGGGAAGATTCCTCCGGTTCTAGAGAAATCATTGGACTTTAACCTATCCTACCATCCTTATGTCACCACAATCTTCACCGTCGTGAATAGAGATGTTTTGGGTAAGTGTATGTCACCATGAAATCCATTTTGAAGTGCAAATCCATTTTGCTCCCCCTTAACATATGCCACGATATCCGAAAACATTTCGCACATGTCGGGATGAGCTCGCACGTTAAGTCAAACCATTTGTGATTAATCATTTCCCATATTAAATCACATTTTCTCCCCCATATTAAAAATATTAACCCAATCGATGTTTTTAATATCAATTGATTTAATAGTGTTTTAAGAAAATTTGGGAAGAAAACTGCAAATCCAATTATCTTCATGAGTTACACAAGCTCCCCCTCAAATTAATGAGGGTGTGCTAAAACGTAAATTAAATACCTTTTAAACACAAGTGTAAGGTATTTATCACGTGCAAAGATCATATATGATAATGAATTCACAATATTAGCAATTTACGAGGTTGGACCTGAATGATGGAGAACATCATATGAAAGAAGCACATGGTTCTTGTTCACGAATGTTGGTCTTCCTCGTAACTTCTGAAGTTATCTCTTGACTCCATGTGTATGATTGATATCGTTGTCTTAACACCAATATGTGAACTTGGCACTCTCGGCATCAAGGATTCTGAATGCTGGACAGTTGCTCCCCCTCAATTGTTGACCCGTGTTCTATTGAAAGAGCTGTAGTCACCGTTTGAGTAGTCGCATCGTCGAGTATGTAGATATCAATTGCAACGAACTTTGGATTGTGGAGTTGATAACTTCGGATTCTGAAGTCAAAGCTTTCCGGTGAAATGCTTGACTTCAAAGTGAAAAGCGGGTTACTATCGGAAATAATAGCAAACCATATGGAGCATTTTTTAAATCTTTTAAACTTCTGCTCGAACTTTATTTACAACCCCGTGTCATTATTGAATGACATTTCTAGGTTCGTAAATATTATCGATTCCAGAAGACATGCTCGTTTTATCAAAACGTTTTTTTTTAACACACAATTTTGAAAGATTTAGAAAAACCTTTTGAGAAATTCTTGAAAAATTGTGTTCAAAGTTTTGAAAACCAATTACTTGAGTTTAAGATTTGGAATATCTTGGGAAAGCTCAAGTCCGAGAAGTTGTAAACTTCTCGTTGTAAGGATAAGTTACCATCGGCGATAAACTTTCCTTTTATCTGATGGACGAGTTCTAAGCTGACATTTACTTAGAAGTCGTTTTCATGAGCTTGAAAACTTTGACTGTTTTAACGGAAAGCTCATGACCGAGAAAGGTTAATTTCTCGTTATGAGGAAAAGTTTTCTTATTAAAAGATACACTTTCCTTTCTAAGCTTAAAACTTCGAATGTTTTAAGACAAGCTCATGACCGAGAAAGGTGAATTTCTCGTTAAGAGGATAAGTTATCATAAAAGATAATCTTTCCTTTATTTTAAGTTCGAGTTACAGTCTGACATTTAACTGTAAGTCATAGTGCATGAGCTTAAAAACTTCGAATGTTTTTGATATTAGCTCATGCCCGAGAAAACTTAATTTCTCGTTGTTAGGATAAGTTTATCATCGGCGATAAACTTTCCTGCCTTTAAAGAGCGGGTTATAGACTGTCATTTATCTATAAGCCTTGATGCATGAGCTTAAAAACTTGGAATGTTTTTGATATAAGCTCATGCCCGAGAAAAATGAATTTCTCGTTTTTAGGATAAGTCATCATCGGGATGAACTTTCCTGTCTTTTGAGATCGAGTTACAGTCTGTTATGTGACTGTAAGTCCTTGGTAAGCTTAACCATGAATCCCCTGAGACACTTGTTTCTTCGATATCTGCTTCTTCAGCAACCAAACTCTAAGAGTGTCCTTAGTTGAACGGTACACAACGATTGGACCGCTTCGTTCTTTTGGAACATCAACTTTGGTACCTGCATTCTCATTAGGAGTTTGTATACTTTTGCATGGGTTAGAGATATCTATTTTAGAGGCACGTGGGGGTTCACGGTTTTCTTTTCTTGTGTCAGAGGTGGCCTGAGGGGATGATTCACTTGTCTTAGTTGGCAAACGTTTCCTTTTATAGAAAACCTTAAGTTCAGGCTTAAGTGATGTATCATCTTTTTCAATTTCCTCCCTAGTAGTCTTAGTAGAGTCGGAGATTATCCTAGTTAAAGGGCACTCGTTTCCTACAAGAGTGAAAGTTCTACCAGTGGGGCGCCAAACTTTACCAAAGGGTTTGATTTTAGCTATCCACTGGGACTTAATTCTAGCACGGGAGTTCACCTCATCAAGTAATTTCTTGACACAAGCATCATGATTTGCCGTAAAGACACATTTTCTACATGTTTTACAAGTAGCATATTTAATGTCTGAATAATTCCTAGATGATTGATCGATGCTCCTAGAAGATGGCATGCTACGGTTAGCAGTGTTGGGTAATCTAGAAGGCATCTGACTAGGTTGGACATTGCTATCTCTTACATGTGTCTTTTGAATAGTTTCCCTTTGACCAAAATCATGGCCCACATTAGTTGAACTAGTTCTAGATGTGTTCTTTAAACTATTCTTAGAGAAACTAGAGGCAATCATGTGATGAGGTCTTGCTAAAACTGATTTAGTCACATTAGGCCTAGTTGGTGGAGTGACTGTTCTAGAAATAGACCCAAATCAACTTGGGAGGCAAACCGCGGTCTCGAGGATTGTGGTCGCTCGGATCTAAATGCAGTAGGTTGTCTGACGAACTGATTTGTAGGCGGTTTCCCCAAGATTGATGGTTTTTCAAGCTTAGTGTCCACACTAGGTCCTCTATTTCTCCTTAACTCGTTTTTCAACGCGGCTATAGCAAAGACCTTTTCCTGTACTTGAGCTTTTAAAGTCTCATTCTCTTTGAGCACTCTATCTTGGGATGCCAATTTAGACTCTAGTAACTGAATTTGTTTCAAAAGATTTTCCTTTTCAGCTTTAGAATCTAAAACTTTTTGATCTAATTTTCTTTCAAGAACAACGTTTGACTTTTCAAGTTTTTCAAAGTATGTTTCAAATTTATCCGTTTTCTTAGAAAATTCAAGTTTGGCATCCTCAAGATCTTTTGATTGTTGAGCTACAATCGTTTCGAGCTCTCTAATCTTGGAATCAGATGCAGTCAATGAAGCAGTTATAATACAATTTTCATGATGTACTATAGCATTCTGAACAATCTCTCCCCCATTATGACTTACATCGGATGAATCAGAAGTGGTATTGCTATCACTCTTTTCCATCCCATGTTTGCCATGATTAGGTTCAGAATGCTCAATATGCGGCATATCATCAGCATAGACATCATAAACAACATTACATTGTACCAAGTTTGCAGGCTCTTCGTCATAAACGGGTAAGGAGTCATCAAGAGAGATCGCGTGAACATTCCCTGACGTGCCACTGGTATCATGTTGTCCTCCTGATTCCATGCTCTTGCCATCGTGAGGCTCCAAGTTGTCAACCGTATGACCATTCTCCTCTTGCATCTGCGTCATTGATTCTTGCACTCCATTATCATACGCTTGCTGAAGTTGTGATCTTTGATAAATCGAAGACGAGACCGATGACATGAGTTTCAAAATCATATCACGGAAAACTCGAAGCTCGGTATGTGTATCTCGAAGAAATGATTGGCAAATCACTGAACTTTCAGGCTTGATGACATTGAATTGGAGGAAAGGTGTGAGGTGTGTCACAAGAGCCTTGTATGCAAGTGCCGATGCAGAGTGATTAAAGTTGTTATGGTTGAGTTGCTCGGCGAGTTTGGTCAAAGTGGTGAAAATTGAGTCGATGAATATATGACGATCTTGTCCAAAGATTGTCACAAATTCGCTCCCTCCTTGAATCCCCGAAAGAGTGACAAGATGAGACTGGAGCATTTGAAAGGAGGTGATGCCACTTTTCCTAACTTTGTTTTGCATTAAATGCGATTCTCCCTTTTGACATGTCGAATCGAACGAATCCATTAAATATCGTTTGAAAATGACGTGGATGTTGTTGTTTTCGGGATTTTAGAATTCGTGAAAAACGAAAGACCCGTAAATAACACTTAAAGTTCCTCGAATGATGATATAAATGAAGCCCGTTACTTTGACTCGTCACGTTTGTCTTTAAATCCGGCCACAATAACATTTATCCCGACAAATATTTTTCCACGTTAACTTTAAAAATACCCGCCTTGACACGATTTGCCAAAAAATTAATAAACAAAATATACGAAAATATAAAAGTGACAAAAATACAAAAATTTAATTTAACTAAAATTAAAAAATGTGATATTTTAAAATGGAAAATAAAATTAGAGAAATAAGAAATAAAAGAATAACGTTTAAAGATAAGAAAATAAAACGTGATATGATTTGTTTTCTAAAAAAACGGATATATTCCTTAAGATAAAAACGTGTCCAAAAGAAAATGGAAAGTGACGTGGCCTAAATAGGGCTACCTTGTTTTCTCCGACCCACTCACCACAAAGATATTATATATCTTCCCATTTCAGTCAAAACACGACCCATGTGTTCTCTCTTGGTTTCTCTGTCCCAAATACTTACCCTAATCAAACACAATCTCTCTCTCATATACTGCAAAACCGCCGTCCCATTCAATATCTCTCTCTCTCAGATAAACCGTCTTCTTCTTTTATCAACCTCAATCTCAAAATCAATCTCAAAACGTGATTTCTGATCATCACACCCCACGAATGAATTTAAACCAGAATGAACACAAGGCGTGGCTTCAAGATCATATAAGTGGTCTCGGGTAGGTTTTTAATTATGTTTGTTGGTTAATCTTGGTATCTATCGAGTCTTCCTCTCATCTGTAGAGTCTTTCTGTCGAGTGTTGATGTCCGAGAGTTGTTAGAGAGGGAAGTGTTAAGGTGACGAGGGGTTGAGTTCGAGGGAGTGTTTGTTGTCAGTCGATATTTTAAAAAATGGTTTGTGATAAAAAGTGGTTTTGAGTGATGTGTAGGTGTGTCCGAGGGTGTTTGTTTGAGTCGAGAGTTTGTTGTCGAGAGTTTGTTGTCGAGAGTTCGAGGGAGAGTTTGTTGTCGAGTTTATTTGCGAGAGTTTGTTGTCCGAGGGTGTTTGTTTTGAGGGAGTGTTTGTTTGAGTCTGCGAGTTTGTTTGAGTCTGCGAGTTTGTGATAAAAAATGGTTTGTGATAAAAATTGGTTTTGAGGGTGTTTGTTTGAGTCTGCGAGGTGTGGGTTTGTTGTTGTTCGAGTGTTTTACAGCGGGAGTGTAAACAATTTTAAGTGTAATCAGTTTTGAAGTTGAGGTCGAGAGATGTGAGGGAGTGAGGGTCGAGAGTGAAAGGTTATGACCGAAAGCTGTAGTTTTTGACAGTCTAATGTGAGGTCTTCGAGAGTATTGTGAGGATGTGAGTTCGAGTCGAGAATGGGTATGAGGGAGTTTGAGTTGGTTCGAGTGTCAGTCGAGAGTGTTTGAGATGTGGGAGGGTGTGTTGATTGGGTATGGGTTGGTTTCTTCGAGTCAGTTGAGGTTTGTCGTGAGTCGAAGTCTTGTTTGGTCGAGAGATTGAGAGTGTGATTTGTTTCCCGTTATTTTTGAATTGTCGAGTGAGGAGTCGGTCTATACGGAATAGCCGCCGTCTATTCGGAAAGCCGTCTATTCGGAAAGCCGTCTATTCGGAAAGCCGTCTATTCGGAAAGCCGTCTATTCGGAAAGCCGTCTATTCGGAAAGCCGTCTATTCGGAAAGCCGTCTATTCGGAAAAAGTCGTCTATTCGGAAAAAGTCGTCTATTCGGAAAAAGTGAAAAAGTCGTCTATTCAGAAAAAGTCGTCTATTCGGAAAAAGTCGTCTATTCGGAAAAAGTCGTCTATTCGGAAAGTCGAGAAAACTGATATGAAAACTGATAGTTTTGGACAGGTTTGGACTGTTTTGACAGTTTTGACAGATTGGTTTGGACTGATATGAAAAAGAGGAAGAAAACTGATTAAAAAATTATAAAAGTGATTAAAAACTGATAGATTTAGACTGTTGACAGTTTGGACAGTTTGGACAATTTTGGACAAAAGTTGATGGACAACAAACAACACTAACTTATGTAAAACCACGGAAGAATAAAACTAATAATAAAAAATAAAAATTGATAAAACTGAAATGGATAGAAAGAAAAATGAAAATTTTGTAAAATTGATAAAATTGATAGAAAGAAAATAGATAACTTTATATAATTGAAAATTTTTATAAAAAGAAAAAATTTTACCACCAAATTGAAAGATAAAAAAATGCAAATCTTAAGAATTAACCATGGCTCTTGATACCAATTGAAGGTCTACGATTTCTAAGGATTTGGTAATGGTTGAATTAGATCTATTGATAAGATGATGGAAATGGGGAAGAAGGGGATGAGGTGTAGAGAGAGAAAGGAGAGAAAAGAAAAGTAGAGAGAGAAAGTGATTTTATTAAAATGAAAGTGAGAAAATGAAAAGCACCACCCCTCCTAACATGATAGGAGGGGTTATATATAGCCCACCCTACATGTGGGCTATATGGGCTATACTTGGATCACGAGCCTAATACAATAATATATCGTTGGAGCGACCGATCCTTCATAAATACGTAAAACGTATTTCCAACAGTGATGCTTGCCAAAGACAAGTCAAGATCACACATAAAGACGAGATGCCTCAAAATTTCATCCAAGAGTGTGAAATCTCTGACGTATGGGGCATCGACTTTATGGGGCCATTTCCATCATCCAAAGGGAACAAGTACATCCTCGTAGCCGTTGACTACGTATCTAAATGGGTTGAAGCAAAGGCTTTACCTACGAACGATGTGAGGGTGGTAGTGAACTTTTTGAAACAATTATTTGCTCGATTTGGTGTTCCTCGTGCTATCATCAGTGATCGCGAGACTCATTTTCGCAATGATCAATTTGCTCGAGTCATGGCTAAGTATGGTGTCAATCACCGTCTTTCCACCGCTTATCATCCACAAATAAATGGTCAAGCCGATATTTCTAACCGTGGTCTTAAGAGAATCTTAGAGCGTACTGTGGGAGAGCATCGTGCCTCCTGGGCCGATAAGTTAGACTATGCTTTGTGGGCTTTCCGTACCACATATAAGACACCCATTGGTTGCACCCCATATCGTCTTGTGTACGGAAAGGCATGCCACCTCCCCATTGAGTTGGAGCATAAGGCTTATTGGGCCTTGAAATGGGCTAACTTTGATATCAACAAAGCCGGTGATCTTAGGAAGATCCAACTCAATGAACTTAATGAACTGAGGAATGAGGCTTATGAGAATTCATTGATCTACAAGGAGAAAACCAAGATCATTCATGATTCTAAGATTAAAAACCGAGAGTTCAAAATTGGTGATCAAGTTTTACTCTTTAACTCTCGGTTGAAAATCTTTTCGGGCAAGCTTAAGAGCCGTTGGTCTGGTCCATTCACCGTCGCTAAAGTCTTCCCTTATGGCACTATTGAGCTTTCTCAACCAAATGGGCCAAACTTCAAAGTGAATGGCGAACGTGTTAAGTTGTACTTTCGTGAGGACATCTCTCATGAGATGATTCCATCCCTCACCATGTTTCCCTTGAATTAGTTCTGGGTCGAGTCAGGCTCGTGACTCGGTTAACAAAAACAAGCGCTTCTCGGGAGGCAACCCGATGATCTATCCTTTTACCCGTTTTCATAATAAGTGTAGGGGAAGCTACATAGGTGTTTGTTGTCTTGTTTCTTATGATGTGCAGGGATTAAAGCTTCAACGAGCACTTTTGATGATATTTGACGACCCGTGATCCCGTGTACCCGTCTTCCCGGTTCTATCCTAAACTGTCGTGATTCAATATTTCATATCTTATATGTTCACATTGAATTCACTTAAGTTGTCCTTTCCTTAGCAAGATTTAAACAACGTCTATAATGTCCTAAGTGTAGGGGAGTTTACTCCCACACGCTTAAACATCAAGGAAAATGTTTATATCAAGTGTAGGGGGGACTTGTATCGAAGTTAAGTGGGCTTTTCCATTAATTTGCCCTCATTTTACCAGAAAATCTAATTTTTCGACATTTTTCAAAATTTTTAATTATTTTGGCCTAGTAGTTTTTCTTTTGTTATCGTTATTTACTTTCTTTGCTAGAATAAAGTTTAATAAAGCGGTTTTAATTTTTAAAAAACGTCATGAATCTTCTGACTCAACCCGAGTTAATTATCTAAGTTTACTCTAGCTAGTATCCTTAACGTGTTTAAGTCAAGTTTTGGTAGGCTTTTATATAGGGAGCTTTAAAACACGAAAGTCTTAACTCTTACGGGTTATGTAGGATATGTAAATCTTGCTTATGTTTTAGAGAGAGAAAGAGATAGAGAGATGGTGAGAACACACACACTTAGAGAGAGAAAGTGAAAGAAAAACACTTTTCAACAATGTGTAAAATGAAGAACCACACTCCCTCTCCATCTAAGGAGAGGGTTTATATACCCAAGCCCTTGTCATGGGCTTGGGCTTGCATTTGGGCCGGTCTACACATGTTGTAGGCTAGGCTTTGGTTTGTTTGTTAAATAAAGATAAGTAACTAAACTACGAGCTATTACATGGACTATTGTTGGAGTGACCGATCCTTCTTAATACGTAAAACGTATTTCCAACAATCTCCCCCTAAGGGAGGTCACACCAAACAAGGGCATTACCCAAGTTACAATAATGAGATAAACCTAGCATACTATGCTTGTCTTGAGCTCGTAGTCTTCGTCTTTCTTTTCCTTTTTCATTTCTGGTGAACATGCTGATGTGATCTTTGATATCAATCTTGAGCATTAATCTCTTGCCTTGATCTCGTGCATCCATCACTTGTGATCTTCGCCTCCTCGTGACCTCACGTCCCACATACTTATACCTTAGTAATTCTTGAAAGCTTCAGAGTTCTATACAGCGGAAGACTTAACTTTTAGGCTTTCTTGAATTAGATGAGGTATTAAGTGCATAAAGTATAAGCATGCGGAGACGACTTCTTCTTGGATACCGCAACGCCATGTCTTCAAATGCCGCAACATAAGTAGACACGAACGAAATGGCTTTGAACATTTATTCTAATTTGGTAGCATTTTACCTCCGGTCGGTGAAGACCGTTGGACGATATAAAATATCGTACTTGTGGCAGGTAGATTTAATTAAAAATCTCCTTGACAAGATTTCGCGGGTAAACCCGTTCTCTTTACTCGACCGTCCAAAGCTGACTGCGAACGTAAAGAGTGAATCATTTGATAAAATTATCTGCATGATTGAAGCCGTTGCTTTCCAGTTGTCACGAGCTTGATTCGTATAGAATCTTGCAAGTTACCTACCAAGTGCTGTTTGAGGTTAACACTAGAAGGATTTCCACTCATCACCGTGAACACTTAGGTATCACTCTGAGTGTTTCGGCAAGATTACTAAGATATTGCGTAGAGGCTTGGAATGTGTTTAAATTCAGTTAAGAATTAAACCACTGTTGCTTTCCAGCTATCACAAGTTTGATTCATAAAGAATCGCACAAGTCACCTACCATGAGCTTTTTAATGTTCGCTCAAGAAGGATTTCCATCTTCATTGTAAACACTTTCGTATTACTCGGATGTTCAGGCAAGATCATGAAGATTTTGCGTAGGACTCTTAAGATCTTTCTTACTTTTCACAGTGTGTGAAGAAGCAAGGAAATATGGAAGTGTGTCCTAATGAGATATTTGATGATCTCAAATGGCTCTAGACTCGATCGTGCATTTTGGATTTTAGTGATCGGAGGCTGGAGAGGAGTGCCACCATTTCAATACCAATTTATTCGGAGTGAATAAATCAATAGATAACGTGTTGTCTCCGTGTGATTAAAACAAATACCTTTTGAGAGATATCTGAGTTAGCTGGGATGGGTTGTGCATTGCATCACTGGGTCCATGATGTCTTATCTTCAATATCAAGCATCATTAAAATGATCTCAATAGCATATGTGTTGACCCGGTTTCTGCCTAAGGTTGTAAGGAGGGCTTCTTTCTTTACACCCTTTATCTTTACAATTCTTTTTCATTCTTCAACCCCTTCAATGCTTACCAATACGTCATAACTAGCACCTTGTTGTGATTGTTCCAGTGCTAACTTAAGTACTTGGTCGGCATTCAGCTACGTTCACAATCTTTCTCCATCTTTCCTAAGGACTAATATTTCTAGCTATGGAATGTCCTTGGGAAGATTCCTCCGGTTCTGGAAGAATCATAGGACTTAACCTATCCTACCATCCTTATGTCACCACAATCTTCATCGTCGTGAAATAAATGGGTTTTGGGTAAGTATAAATCACCATGAAATCCATTTTTGATATTCAAATCCGTTTTGCTCCCCCTTAACATATTCCACGATATTTGAAAACATTTCGCATATGTCGGGATGAGCCAGCACATTAAGTCAAACCATTTGTGATAATATCCCATATTAAATCACATTTTCTCCCCCATATTAAAAATATTAACCGAATCGATGTTTTTAATATCAATTGATTTAATGAAGTTTTAACAAAGGTTTTGGGAAGAAAAATGCAAGTCCATTTTATCGTATGAGATATGATATCGATTTGTAACATGATCACATATTCATCATATTAGAAAAGAATTGATAAGGTTGAACCTGATTGATGAGAACATCATATGATAAGATCAAATGGTTCTTGTCAGCATATGTTGGTCGCCTCGTCACGTCTGAAGTCATCTCTTGACACCACATGTACGATTGGTATTGTTGTCTTGACACCAACTTGTGAACTTGGCACGTTCGGTATCGAAGATTCTGAATGCTTGACAATTGCTCCCCCTCAATTGTTGACCCGTGTTCTATCGAAAGAGCTGTAGTCGTCGGTTGAGTAGTCGCATCGTCGAGTATGTAGATACCAATTGTAGATTTCTATGGTTGTAGAGATGATAGCTTCATAAAAACAAGACTTCTCTTGTTTTAACAAATAAATGCACTGAAACGTACATATATTTGTGTTAGACCAAGTTATAAATTAAACTTGATCCCTTACAAGGTTTTAAAGTAAACCTTACCAGAGAAAATTAATTCCCGTTGTGAGCCAAAGCTTTCATAAGAAATACTTGACTTTAATGTGAAAACCGGGTTGCAGTCTGAAATAACTACAAGCCATTTAGACATGTTTTATGAAATATTTACAACTTTTGTACGAACTCTATTTATGGCACCGTGTCGATATTAATCAACATTTCTAAGGCCGTAAATATTATCGTACCAAAATACATGCCTTTGAAAAAGAAAGTAAAAATATTTTTGGATTTTTATGAATTTTTCAATTTTTATGGTTTTTATATGGTTTTATATTTTTTGTATTTTGCTTTTGTGGATAAAAATATAAACAATATATACAAATGATCACCAAGGATACGGAGAATAGTTTACCATCACTATTCTTTCGCTTCGTCTGCCAATTCCTTTAGAGACTCAGGCGAGAAGGTTCTCATTCCTAGCTTGTCGACCAAAAGTTCAATTCGAGCGCGATCTAAAGCCTTCGTGAAAATATCCGCCAATTGATACTCAGATCGGACAAAGTAAAGCTCAATTACTCCATTTTCCACTTGCTCCTTGATGAAATGGTAGCGAATGTCAATATGCTTCGACCGGGAAAATTGAACATTGTTGCAGCATAAGGCAATTGCACTCTTGTTGTCACAGTACATCGGAATTTTGTTGAAACCTAGACCATAGTCGGTTAATTGCGATCTCATCCAAAGAATTTGAGCACAACAACCGGACATAGCTATGTATTATGCTTCCGTACTTGAGATTGCAGCGCTTTTCTGCCTTTTCGATGCCCAACTGATTAGTCGATCTCCTAGTAGCTGCAAAGTTCCACTCGTGCTACGCCTTGTATCTTGACAACCCGCATGATCCGCATCTGCATATGCCATTAGTGCAATCGAAGAGTCTTTCGAATACCAAAGTCCCCGATTAATGGTTCCTTTAAGATATCGAAAGATATGTTTCATAGTGGCCAAGTGTAACTCAGTAGGTCGAGTTTGATACCGAGCACACATACATATAGCAAACTGAAGATCAGGTCGACTAGCTGTGATATATAGAAGAGTACTGATCATTCCATGATAAAGTGTCGGATCAACGGCAACTCCATGTGGATCTGCATCAAGCTTAGTTTTTTCCACCATTGGAGTATCCACAGGGTCGTAAGATTCCATTTTATATTTCTTTAGCGATTCAAGGGCATACTTGGATTGATTGATAAAGATGCCTCTGGGACTCTGAGATATCTGAAGACCTAAGAAGAATGATACCTTGCCCATCATTTACATCTTAAACTTGGAAGACATGAGTGTACCAAATTCGTCGGATAAGGTTTGGGTCGAGGCTGCAAATATAATATCATCAACATATATTTGTACCATAATCATATCTTTACCTCGTTTCTGAATGAACAGCGTGGGATCCACCTTGCCTTTAGCGAAGCCTTGCGTAATGAGGAATCGTGACAATAGATCATACCATGCCTGAGGAGCTTGCTTCAACCCATAGAGAGCCTTCTTAAGCTTGTACACATGATTAGGATATTTAGGATTCACAAAACCATCCGGCTGTTGAACATAGACCTCTTCCTTGATTTCACCATTGAGAAATGCCGTCTTCACATCCATTTGATAGACGATCATATTCATGTGGGCTGCATAAGCGAGGAATAGTCTAATAGCTTCCAAACGGGCAACAGGTGCAAAGGATTCCATAAAGTCGATTCCCAATAATTGCTTGTATCCATGAGCTACTAGTCTAGCTTTGTTCTTCAATATTCCGCCTAACTCGTCGAGTTTCACCTTGTAAACCCATTTCAAAGTGAGTAACTGCACTTGATCCGGGCATGGGACAAGTTCCCATACTTCAAGACGTATAAATTCATTAAGTTCTTCTTGCATAGCTTCTATCCAACATGATTGAGTAAAAGCTTGTTGCCATGTCTTAGGTTCAACTTCAGTGAGAAAAGCATCAAAACGACAAAACATTGCATTTTCTTATAGCTGACTTCGTGTGGATACCGGACGATTAGGGTCACCAATAATAGAATCTATATAATGATCCTTTGTCCACTTGCTGTCATGTTCACGAATCCGTGGATTGGAGTAAACCGTACTAGGAGCTTCCTCTGAGGTGGACGACCCGGCTTGATTAGGGTCGGGAATAGGTACACCAAAGAATGGAAGTTCACGCATTTGAGCGAATTCCAAAGCGTGATCATCATCGTCCTCTTCATCATCAATTAGCATGACATGGGTAGTTGGTTCGGGTGTTGGTTGAGAATTACTCGTTGATGGTATATCTAGACCAAATGTAGGTGCAGACGTATCTGATTGTGCTTCGGTTGCTGGAGCAACAACTTCGGTTACCGGAGCTATTACCTCAGGTTCTGGAGCAACAATAGTTGGAGGAGTAAAGAATTCATCAAAGAACGGTTGAAACAACGTATCCCATTCAGTCCTAGAAGGTCGTGTAAATGATGATGAAGTAGGGTTGTTTGGGAAAAGACCAGAGCTAATGTTACTGGGTCCCATTTCATGAAGTGTGGGTTCAGAGTTGCTTTGCTCAGAAGCCATTGCTGTCAGCTCATCAAAATCAACATTCATAGTTTCGAGGATCTTGCGAGAGTTACGGTTGTAGATTCGGTATGCCTTTTTTGCGGGGGCGTAACCAATGAAAATACCAATATCAGTCTTTGGTTGAAGTTTTCCCAAATTGTCACCATCATTATTTGGATAGCAAAGAGAACCAAATACATGAAGATATGATAAATCTGGTACTTTTCCATGGAGAAGCTCATAAGGTGTTTTACCATGGCGTTTACGAATTAGTGACCGTTTTTGGGTGTACACTGCTGTAGATACTGCTTCTGCCCATAAAAACAATGGAGCCTTTGCGTAAATTAACATCGTTCGAGCAGTTTCCATAAGTGTGCGATTTCGCCTTTCAACGACACCGTTTTGTTGTGGAGTGCGTGCAACGGATGTTTCATGAGATATGCCAACTTCTTCATAATAATCACGCAAGATTTGATTCACAAATTCGGTTCCATTATCTGTACGAATGCGTCGGACAGTAGTGTTGAGACGCACTTGAATCAACTTGAGAAATCCGATGATGAATTTAGGTGCCTCATTTTTTGTTTTAAGAAATTTCACCCATGTAAACCGAGAGTAATCATCGACAATGACGAGGATGTACTTTTTACCACTAAGACTTTCAACACGCATTGGCCCACAAAGATCCATATGCAACAGATAAAGTTTCTCTTGGTTGGTGTCTTCCGTCTTAGGTTTGTAAGATTTCTTAGTGCTTTTCCCCATTGTACACGCGGAACACAAATGATCCTTGTGAAATGAAAGTTTAGGAAGACCACGAACAAGTTCGTTTTTCGCCAAATGATTAATAGCGTCAAAGTTAAGATGAGATAACCGTCGATGCCATAACTATGACTTAGTCTTCGATGCTTTGGAGAGAAGACATACGGGAGAAGCGGCCATCATGTATTGTAGAGACAAAGTATACAAATTATTCCCTCGAGTACCTTTCAATAAATCAACCCCTTCCAAATTACGAATGAAGCAGGTATGCTCTCGAAAAGCGACTTCTAGGTTTGCATCACAAAATTGTCCCACAGAAAATAAGTTGTGACCGAGACCTTCCACATAATACACTCTTGAAATTATAACATTCCCAATATGATATTCACCATAACCCATTATCTTTGCAATATGATCATTTCCAAATCGAACCGTACCAAGAAACTTGCTGACGAAATTTCTGAGCTGAGAGCGATCTCCGGTCATATGCTTGGAGCAACCAGAGTCCAAATACCAGAGAACAATTTGGACCACCTGTTTTCAATAACAACAGTAGACAATGCATTGGAAACTATTGGTTCCTGAGTGTTAGCAGATACAAATATAAGATTATCAGAATTGCTAACATGTTTGTGACCCTTAGATTTCCTGCGTTTTCTAATGTGAGTTTTAGCACTAACTGGTTTTACAGTTCCAACTTTCTTAGGTTTTGGATTATCCGCGGGCACTACAGTGAGAGTAGACCTATTTAAAGGGCACTTGTTTCCTACAGTAGTGTCGGTGTTCCTAGTTAAAGGACACGCTTGTGTTTTGGTGGCCTTGGTATTCCTAGTTAAAGGGCACGCTTTCTTCGCTGTAGTGGGAGTGATCCTAGTTAAAGGGCACGTATTTCCTACTATAGTGAAAGTTCTACCAGTGGGGCGCCACAACCAACCAACTTGGGTTAACACTTTCCCAGTCGGTTTCCATTCTAATCCATTTTTCCGGGCATACATCTCATTCACATGGTCAATAAGGCAAGAATCATGACGACTAGAAAACATACATTCATTGCAATTCTAACATTTCAAATTAGAATTCACACTAGGCTTAGAACGCTGCACAACCGCAGAGCCTTTAGGTTTAGCTACATGATTCTTTTTATTCAAAACAGAAATAACATTCCTAGGATGGGCTTCTACTTTCTTCTTCACTTGACTACTAGATGGGGGCTAGATCCTATCTTTCTTCTTGTTTCTTTTAAGCTTAGATCTTTGAGTCTTAGTATTGGTGCTTACTCCTGTAGAAGGCAACACGGGAATATTAGAAGCTGGTTTTGATTCTGCCTTATCTTTAGTGACCAAAGTTTGAGATGGTTTAGTCCTAGGGCCCTTATTAAATGGTGTGACGGCTATAAGTTTCCTTTTGATTGCACTAGAGGACGATGCTGAAATAGTGGCTGCATTATCCACAACATTCTTACCTTTTAGAGTACGAAGTGTTTCCTTTAACTCAGCCAAGACCAGATTTTTATCACAAATTTGTTCCCTCAAATCAGATATTTCCACCGACTTTCGATTCAATTGTTCAATCAAGGATTGATTCTGTGCAGTGGTATTAGCACATGCGGACTTTACTGAATCGAAGAGTCGTGTATCTTTCTTTTTTAAGTTATCAACTTTGGACAAAATCTTGGAAACTCGATTATCTAGATCAAGTTTAAAATTCTCAGCGGCCTCAAGTACGTTCACACAGTTAAGCTCCTTAGATTTCTCTATTTCTATCGGCAAATATTTAGTAACTTTATCACTTGGCTGACGCTGTTTTGATTGTAAATTCAATCGAAAATTCTTTTCAAAGTTTGCATCATCGATATTAACACCTTCGAATGACGTTTCAAAGATTTCTTGAATAAATTGTTGCTTGCATTCAAGAGAAATACAATGTGTTTGAATCTCATCAAAACGTTTTGAAAGCGAAGAATATGAATCTTGAAGCTTAAAAAATTCAACGTCAGATTCGTGACAAGTACTATCTACCTCATTATCCACAGATTCAACATTATGCACAATTTTATTCACACAGACGGAAACTATATCATGAGACATCACTTGCTTCAGACTGATCATTTTGGCGTGAAACTCGTTCTATTTCAAGTAAACTGTTTTCATAAGCATCATCCATTTCATTGAAAACACGTCTAACTTCTTCTATTTCCAAAAGCAAATCTTGATCAAGATTACTAATACAAGCCTTAACATTCTTTACAAACAGAACAATTTCGTCTCGAAACGCAGCTCTAGTGTGCTCAAAATTCCATTCACCTTCCGTTATGGCCGAAGCCGTCGTACGTTCCAAAATGACCTTGTCAAAATCGGCTAAGTGTTGGTGTACCGCATTTAAGTTAACGGATGCCTTACTTACCGGTGGAATTAACTTCGTTAAATCCGTTTTGACAAGTGTAGGAGACGTACTAGGAAGGTTTTCATTTGACAAACTTTGGGGCACAAGAACTGTCAATTCAGCTAATTCCTTTTGTAAGCGAATGCGGGTCTTTTTAGACAATTGATCTTTGTTATATTGATCATAATCAATTGTATGGAATTTTGAAAGCATTTTAGAATGAGTTTCATCCGCAAGTGACTGTGTCTCCTCAGAACTACGAACAAAAGGTGCTTCTTTCGATTTGCCAATTAGGGTCATATCACAAAGACACGGAATATATTCCTGAGCTTGTTTAGCATAACCGAGATTAGGTGGTAAATCTTGAAGACGTTTAAGTTCGAGTTCTTTAAATGATTTAGTTAAAAGATGAACCTTTTTTGTGGAAGCGTATTGTTTTAAAAGCTGTTGTTCTTTGAATTTAAGAAGTTTGGTAGCATTAATTTCCGATTCAAACTTTTTAGACTCGAGAGTTTCGAAATCCATTTTAAGTTTCTGAAAATCATTGACAACCGACTCTTTGCTTTTAATTCATTGGAAAGATTGGCTTTTAATGATTCTGTTTCTTTCAAATGTTCAATCTTTTCAAAACAAAATTGGTCAAATTCAGAACATGTTATTTTCTCTGCTTGAGGGACCATTTCAAAAGTTTTGACCTTTTCTTTATGCACCGCAAGCTCAGCAGTTAGGGTGGAATTGGTATCTACGGATTGTCTGAGGGCCATATGCATTTGATCAATAATATGTTTAGGTACCATGACCAAATCATGTTGAGCATAAGATTCCATACCCGTCGTAGCATTTGGTTGAGGTTCACTCAAATGTGTAGGATTGGGTACCACATCATTTGAGTTACTAGTTCCCGAATCCTGTTTGAGGTTGTCATTTTCATGCCCAACTTGATGTTGGTTATCATCAATATTATTAGATGTGGTTGGTACCTCACTGACGACATCAGAACCGTAGTGAGAGAGATTAGCAATGAGAGCAGCTTGGACAGAGTGAATGTCATCACAATCCGAATCATATGCGTCAAGATCATCTGCTTGATAAGCTGCATTAGAGGTAGAAACGACTGCAATGCCTTCAGTATCTGCTGCCCCTGAGTCTGCAAGAAATGCTAACTCCTCTGAATCTAAAATCTTCCCCTCAGACTGAGCATCAACCAAATACATCTTCTCACGAAACCATGCATCATCCCTTCTCCTTTTCGGCTGAGTGCATTGCCTAGCCATATGACCTTGTCCTCGGAAATTGTAGCAAGTCACAACCTTCTTAGGACCAATAGGACTCCCATTTCCACTAGCTTGAGAATTCACAGCTTGATTGTTCCCAGTCCTTGTAGGAGGTCCATATGAATTTTGCCTTCCCTAAATAGGTTGCACCGTCACTTGACCATCTTGAACAGTGGCTTATTGTCGAGGATTTGATGAGGTGCGGAGCTGATTGTTTGTTGGTGGAAATCCTCTAGTTGCAACAAGTTTTGACAAGTAGGCTGTGAGATGGTTTAGAACATCAGCTGGCGTATCATTTGGAGTAAAGACCGGTGCTTGGATTTGTGGAAGTTCATTAGAGTAGAAAGCTTGTGCTGGTTGTGCTTCTATTGGAAAATATCCTTGTTGAGGAGTATAGCCCATTGGAGAAGTGTTGGCTTGTGATGGTGATGTCTGATATGGTGATTGCTGCGGAAAAGATTGTTGATGAACACCTTGTTGAAATGCTTGCTGTGGCATCATTGGTGGTTGATAAGATGGTTGTTGATAGGTGTGTGGTGGTGGTTGCTGCAAGTATGATGGTTGTTGATAAGTATAAGCCATGTTTTGTTGATAAGCATACATTGCAAGTGGATCATGAACTTGAGGTGTAGACAACCGAGCCTCGATCACATGGCATTCGTGTTGTTGAAGAAAATCTTGAAGTTGATCCACATTGGTGTTATGCAACTCCTTAGCCAATTTAATATCTGTCACGTATTTTTTCCATTTTGAAGGAAGAGTGTTCAAATACTTGGTGTTCAATTGAAAGGTAGGAATTGTCATGCCATAGATATTGAGCTCATTCAACAATAGGGTAAATCTCAGATAGTAGTCATTGAGAGTCTCCCCTGGCACATAGGCAAACTTATCAAAAGTATCATAAAGCTTACACTCTCGTTCTTGTTTAGTTAACGAGGTGCCTTGCATGAGAACACGAATTCTATCCCATAACTCTTTGGCAACTTTATGTTTGCTGAAGAGTTTGTAGACATCTGGAGGAAGGGCTTGGAGAATGATGTTTGTAGCATACTTATCACATTTTTCTTGAATCTTCATATCTCCAGTCAATTCACCCGTTGTGCGAGGACGAGTAGTTGTACCTTCCGTCACTATACCATAATCTAATGGTCCATTGAGCACCGATGCCCAAATGAGATGTCCATTCTCCTTGTTCAACATATAAAGTTCCATTCGGGAAGCCCATTCCTCATACATAGTCTTCACCAACATTGGTGGACGATTATCCGTACCCGAGAGGATGGACTTATCCGTAAGAGATGTGTACTCCATTTCAATAAGTTAAGATTTACAAACGTTGATCGATCAATGAAAGAAAGTAAATATGTTTATTGTTGTGAGTTGAAGTCGAGAAACAATGTTAAAATCCCCTAAAATATGTTCTCAATAAACCAAAAATTCCAAGTCAAAATTACACACTTTTTATGGAATAATTTTTGATTATCGGAATGTTGATCGGAATAGTGATCGGAATATCAGTTGGAAAGCCGTCGGAATAAACCCTATCGGAATAACCTTGATCGGAATGTCCCTAATCGGAATAAACCAAATCGGAATGTCCCTTTTCGGAATGTCCCTTTTCGGAATGTTCTTTTTCGGAATGTGCCAAATCGGAATGCCTAATCGGAATACCTAATCGGAATGTACCAAAATCGGAATCCCTAAACCGTATTCCGATTACACTGATCGGAATGTCCTATAAACCCTTTTCCGATGACCTGATTGGAATAAATCCCACTTTTCTCGGACAAAACTCAACCAATTCGTGATTTTAAGCCAAAAAATGATCAAAACACCCAAACATTTTGTGTTTTTAGCCAAAGTAACTATACCAAATCCATACCACAACTATGTAGAAGATTTGTATCAAGAAAAAACCATAAAAAACACAAAAAAAAATTTGGACGTGTGTTTAAATGGATCAAAAGGCTACAAAGATCAAGAACACAAACACATAAACAATACAATCATCCCATGGCTCTTGATACCATTTGTAGGATATGTAAATCTTGCTTATGTTTTAGAGAGAGAAAGAGATAGAGAGATGGTGAGAACACACACACTTAGAGAGAGAAAGTGAAAGAAAAACACTTTTCAACAATGTGTAAAATGAAGAACCACACTCCCTCTCCATCTAAGGAGAGGGTTTATATACCCAAGCCCTTGTCATGGGCTTGGGCTTACATTTGGGCCGGCCTACACATGTTGTAGGCTAGGCTTTGGTTTTTTTGTTAAATAAAGATAAGTAACTAAACTACGAGCTATTACATGGACTATTGTTGGAGTGACCGATCCTTCTTAATACGTAAAACGTATTTACAACAGGTTAAGAACAAGAACTTTTCGCAAGCTCCTATAATTGATCCTAGAAATTCGTTTATCAAGGGAACTTTAAAATGCGAATTCTAAACTTGAAAAAGTCTAAGAAGACGCAAGATCCTATAGATGACTTGAAAACCCAAAACTTTGATTTAATAGGCTAAGCATCCACGAGTCTCTTTCCTTGAGATTTTAAATTATGGAGAACGGGAGATGATACAGTCAATTATAAGTTTAGTATTCTTTCATGAATTTATGTGAGTTGATTATGAGCTTTTTCTCCCATCGCTTGCTAATAAGTATAATTACAATAAATAAGGTCGTACGATTTGAAAAGTTACTTAGCTTCTAGCACAAGATAGTTTAAAAGTTGCTCGGTATTATTTAGAGTTCGTAGCCAAGGCTTAACTTATTGAAGCGGGATGCGAAGATTGACGAGTTCAAAAAGGCCCTAACAAGGCACGAGGGCTACATTTTGTTGCTAAAGATCCAAAGTGATATGAAGAATCATTTATCAAAAATCAATATGAAGGATCGAGACACACGACAAAAAGCAAATACACCCCTAAAGATCATGGAGAAGTCTATCCGAAAAGACCCTGTCAAGGCATGAGGATAAATAGATGCAAGTCCTAAAAGGAGGCGGATTGTTGTAAATCAAAATCCAAAATAAAGATTGGAGAAAAATGAAGAAATCGTGGTTCGAGTATGAAGAATCTCTCAAAAACTTCAAGTGAAGAAATTCCTATTATGAAGAGAAGACCATTATTTCAAGAACGTCTCTCAAGATTCGAAGTATGAAGTCGTTGCTAAATACCGGTCCGAGGAAGGTCTCAAATCATGAAACGAGTTATGCCAAGATATGAACTTTATGAGGTCCCGACAAGCAGTTTTAAAAGATTTTTTCCTTTAGCTAACTATTGATTAAATCGTCCTACTTTATTTTCGGCC
This sequence comes from Glebionis coronaria, assembly GCA_025667525.1. NCBI lineage: Eukaryota > Viridiplantae > Streptophyta > Magnoliopsida > Asterales > Asteraceae > Glebionis > Glebionis coronaria. The sequence goes on from CM046876.1 coordinate 357,253,778, forward strand.
TTAATAAATTATCAAAATAAGTCAAACAATGCATCCTCGTGATCATTCAAGACAATCATAAAATATAAGAGATACACCTAGGAATAAGGGAGTCTAAGTGAATAATTGAGACACATGAGTTTGTGTTAGTTTACTAACTTATAATAACAATGATCTTGTTTATAAGCTTGGTGTAGGGAACGTGAAACTTGAGGGTGATAAACATTCATGACATACCAAATCCCTAATGTAAGTCTTTGATTTCTTTACTTGTTTTCTTCCTTCAAATATTTTGTATATATTTCTATCTTTTTAGTTTCCTTAGTGTTTAGTATTTAATAAAGTCCAAGGTAGGTTAATTATGATGAAAAATGTAAACCGTGCTTTGAAATTAATGCATTGCATGAGGGCATTGCAATGGTCAAGTGTAGGGGATTTAATAAGTGTGGAAACACTTATCCTTTTACCACTTATTTCCAATAATAACAAGACCAAAACGTGTATTTTATATCGCAAAAGTCAGAATTATGCGTGGTTTGTGTTTTTATTGTGTTTCAGGACAAAAATATGAAAAAGGAAGAAAACACGGGCTTTCACGGGCTTTTATCGAAGAAAAAGACAAAATACGAAGTCAAAAGATCAAAAGTGCAAGAAGAACGGAAGTCAAAAGGCCTATTCTAAAGATTTATCGAAGAAAAAGTCTAAAGACGGAAGTTTAACAAAGTCGAAGAACCAAGTCTACTAAAAGAAGAAAATTAGAAGGCGAGTTCAAGTTATCATTCGACTAATCCTGAGACAAAGTCAAGAAAGACGAGTTATTTAAAAGTCGAGAAGACAAGAAGAAAGAGAAAAGACACAAGACCTTCCATTTTTCCTATATACGAGACTTCCGGAACCCGTGTGTTGCACTATGGGGCATGGGGTTGCTCTTCTTGAGGCATGATATTTGTTGTTTCTCGGTCGATATGGGAATTCATAATGTCCATCTAGTTTGTTTTTAGTACTTTTTGGTAAAGTTTTTGAAGTTATTTTTTAGAAAAAAATAAAAACTATATTAAATGCTAGTATATTAACTCAAGTGATTTGTTGTTTTTAACTAAAAACTATATCAAACATTTGATTAGGTTTTTTATACCAACAATTTTGCCTCGTCATTTTGTACTATAAGACACCAAACCATTCGAAATTTTCAGCCCATGTTTGAATTAGGATCAAAGCATAGACTCGACATATTTAATTCATTAGTATGAGTCTTTATCATTCAACAATCAACAATATGTAGAGTGATGCAAATTTATCTAAAAATATGAATGATTTGTAATAATTTCAAATTGTAAAAGAATATATATCACATATACGTCCTTTTTACACGACAGTTACCACTAAACATAGCTAATAGACGTATCATAGTGTGTTTATCATATGTTTATTTATAATGACCGATCACAGTATCATCACTAATACAGATTATGGCTTTGTCACTTTTAATCCAAAGTATAACCATTTAGCCTAAAAAATAATCGATTACTATATGGTTAATCTTTCAAATAATTTTTATAACGATCATTTTATAATATTCTTTTTCCTTGATAAGTTCTTTGTGTTGTTTATAATAATGGCTTTCACGTACTTTAGTTTGTTATACGTTTTTTCTTATGATTTATTTCTTTATATAATTTCACATCTTTAAATAAATGTATTTAATTATCAATTTTTCTTAATAAAAGTTCAATGACATTCATACAGTATTAACTTACTTTTGTCAAGCCTATCGAATAGAAAAACCTAACAAACCTAAGTTTTCAAGATCTTATTTTTCTCATATGAGTTTAGTTGTATGTTTACAACAGAGCTTATGAGTCTCAACAAATTTCAAAAATTTATGGTTTAATCGATTAAGTTTCAACTTTTAATTATACATTAAGATATTCATATTACTATATTTCAATATGACTTCCAAAGAAAGCATGTTTAGTTTAAAATCTTTTTTTCTGGTTTTTATGTTGGTTCAAATATATACATTTTTATTATATACTACATCCGTCTTGAAATAAGTGTTCACGTTTAACTTTCGAAGTTTTTTTTCAGTTTTGACTTTAAATAACTTTTTTTATGTTATATAATACTTGATGAAAAATATATGAATTAATTAATTTTTTGAAAGTAATTTCTTTAATATATTTTTTATTAAATATTATGTAACATAAAAAAAATTAATCAATGTCAAAGTTGAAAAAAAAATATTTAAAAAGTCAAATATGGATATCTATTTTAAGACGAAGATTGTAAATTATAATAATTCAATAATAAAAATAAATTTTAAATCAACATTCATGAGGCATTTTAAAACTTTGAGGTAGTAAAAAACGTTACCATGTAAATCGAAATCTTAGATTTGGCTGTCAAGTTTAAAACTCTGACTAACAATTCATAGCATTCTTTAAATTGACCGCTGCATCCGCTCCACGTCCGTAGACTTCGAAGGGTCATTAATGTCCGTAGATTTCGAAGGGCGGTAATTGAAAGAAACAAAACTAATGTTGATTAAATAAACTTTCTCTACCATAACCAAATGAAATACGCCTAATTAAAAGAAACAAAATTATGGCTGCAAAAGAAAACATAGAAATATAATATGTACACACTAATACATAGTAATATCATTATGGCCTAAAAAAGATATCATCAATTTGAAACTTAATAAATCAACTTTGCAAGCCCAAACATTCTAACCTCTTTTACAAATGAGACATAGTCTCTCAGTCCCTAGCCACTCTCATCTTTTTCTCCGCCTCCATCATCTATTAATATTCAATCGGTCACAACATCCCCGAATCTTCACCAACCCAGCAAAACACAACCTTTGATATCATTTTTTCAAGACATGGATTCAAGATCTTTTGAAGGTCTTGGGTAGGTTTAATTTTTTTGTTCTTGTATTTTCTTAAATCGAAACAAAGATGGACTATAACATATTTGCTTTAGATTAATCTTTAATTTCGAATATAAAAAAGTTTCTTTTTTCTTCTTAAAGATCTATGATGGCAATTTTTTTCTCGTGTATGATCTTGTGAGGTCATGATTTTATTGTACAACACGAAAGAAAAAAAATATTGAGATCTATTTTTATTGAGGTTCGAATCTGATATTGTTTGATGATGTAGTTGTAGTTTTCTTGTTATATGAAGAGGATGAGGGCATGACATATATGTGGATTTGTTGTTTGGTTGTTTCGGTATGGTTTTTTTTTCTTGTTCTTGTAGACGAATCGGTCTAACTCGGTTAATACCGGAGTTGACTCAGTTCTTAATCAATTTGTATATTTTTGTGTTTGAGTCATGTGTGTGAATTTACAGATTATTTTGTGAAATATATGTAGTGCACAAAACGAAATTGATTTGTTCGTGGAATATGTTATGTAATTTATATAGTGATTTGTGGAGACATGAAGAGTCTCATCTGCACATTTAATTGCTGGTTATAACCCCATGAAGTCTCTTACTCCATACAATATTATTTGCTTTTGATTAAATTTGTTACTTCATGAACTCTTCGGTTGCTGCAATAATAAAAGTCATCTCATATGGATGAACATTCGCAATAATACCGTGTGGCATGTCAAGAGGTTCCAAACCTTTCACCTTCATCATGAATGCAATGTAAACAAATAAACATGATTACTGCACATTCAATGATAGGACTGAATCTTTAGATATAATAGATAGTTAGAAAATAGTCATTAAGGAGTTAGTCTTTTTAATTAGTCTTTAATTTTAGTAGGTAATTAAGTGTGTTTTTATTTTTCTTCTCTCTAGCTTTTCTTTTAATCTTAGCAAACCTTCATCTTAATCTTGTAATCTTTGGTTTTAATATTTAATATAATCAAGCTTTTTAATAAATTCTCATTCTACCTTTCTTAATCATAATCTATTGTTTTGCTTAATTAATCATGTAGTTGGTTTAATTTTGTTGATGATGTGATTGATTTGCTTATTGGATTGTGCTTATTGAGTTGGTGTGTTTGAAGTTTTTAGATTATTGTGCTTATTGCTTAATTGTTATGTTTATTAGTTTTTAAATAAGTTGATTTTGGTAGCTTAATATTTTATAAAAAGTTGAATTTAAATTTTTGCTTATTTAGTGTTTTTAAAAGTTTTTAGATTGTGTCTTATTAGCTTTTTCTAAAAATTGATTTGGTGTAAGTTTTGGTAAGTGCTTATTGTGATTTTGCTTATTTGTGTTAATCCGGGTTTTAGAAACCCTCTTTTCCCGAACTACATGCAAACCCCAATATTCCGACTTACATGCAAATTACTTTTATCGCGACTTAGTTGAAAACCCTTGTTTCTCGAATTAGAAGCAAACTCTTTTTCCCTCCAAAACAGTTCACCACTTCCCGACTTGTGTGTGGGACTTCACTTCCCGAATTACATGCAAGAGCTCATTTTCCCGAATTGAGTATAAACACACTTCCCGAATTAAGTGCGTATCACATATTCCGAATTAGGTGGGTGATAGTGTATTCCGGATTACGTGCAAGTTAGGAATTCCGAATTAGGTGCTGGATCACCATTTCCCGAATTACTTTAGGAAAAGGTATTCCGAACTAGGTCTTGCATCTATTATTCCGGATTAAGTCCGGAGTACATATTCCGAATTACATCAGAAGGTCAGATTCTGAATTAGCTACTGGATCTTGTCTCCCGAATTGTGTCAACATTGAGGATTCCGAACTACTTGCAAACATCCATATTCAGACTTAGGTGTTGGATTGGCATATTCCGAATTATGTTCAAAACTTGTATTCCGACTTAGATCAAAATTTGGATTCCGACTTGGTTCAATTTTTGTACTCCAACTTATTTTTGAATTTTAGTTTTTAAACCTTTAATTTTTCCCGCCAATGTTTTTAAGTATTATTTTGGTTGATTTATCTTAGCTTAATTTTCATAAAGTTTACGTTTTTATAAAGTTTTTAAATTTCAAATTTACTTTTAAAGTTTCAATTTTTCGTCATTTATTTTTAAAATCTTCCTTTTTAGTTTAACTTTTAAAGCTCTCATTTTCACTAAACGACTTTTACATTTTCAATTTTATTTTAAATAGAAAATCACCTTTAGTTATTTTCACCAAGTTCTACTGTGCAACATTCGTTCTGGGAAAGCAAGAAAGGTTAGACATTCTTCTTTATTTTTAATATCTTTTACGTTTATGTTATTTGTAGACTTATATAATCAAGCTCCCCCTTTTAGTGACCAACACCAACAATTCCACCATAAACCGTGATCAATTCGATTAGATACCGAGAACGATTAAGTACACATATGCAAAACCATCATATTACATAATTTGATCTTTATATCAACCTATTTTTTTCTGTATTGTGTGCAGATCCTTTATCTTGATTCTACAAAGTATGACCGATTCCCAGTCCTTCGATCAAGACCAGCCATCAAGGACTGGAGTTCTGCTGACATGCATGCTTTCCAAGAACTTGAGTTGGAAGATCAAGTTTTTGCTAATATTGAGCTTCATGGAAAGTGGAGCGAGGATGAGGCAAAGAAAACAGAGGGTTTCTTTGGTGCCAAAGATGTTAAAAAGAAGAACAAAGCTTCAGGCGTACCTCCTAAGGACAAAAAGGTATGAATCAACCCTCGGTATATATGATTATAATACTATATATGATTCACCATTAATCGTATTTGATTCTAACTACATTTGTTTATAGAGTATCTGCACGGTTATTGAAGAGAAGCTGTTGAGAGTAACTAAGGATAAGGGTGAATTAGAAACTCTTTTGAGAAAGGCTAACAAAGAGTCGCTGAATGATCTACAAGTTGATGCGTTGTGCCATAGATATCTTCGATTGTTTAAAGATACTTTATGGCTGGAAGATAAGTCACCTCATCTTAACGATTTTGACGATGTTAATCCTAAGAAAGATGATGAGAAGAAAGACGATGAGATGAAAGACAAGCCGGATGGTGATGCGGCTTAGAAGATAGACAAGTCGGCTGGTGATGTGGGTGAGAAGAGACACGAGCCGGAGAATGTTGCTGATGCTGGAAAAGGAGACAGAGACAAGGAGACGTCTCATACTGAGGATGTTGTTGAGAAGAGAGACGAGCCAGAGAATGTTGTTGCTGAGGAGGGGTGTGTTGATGAATTCAATGTGGAAACGTTTACTTAATGGATTGAAGGGAACATATGGTGGTATGGAGATATGGTGGTTGATGTGACTGTTGAATCTTTTGGCCATGAAGTAATTTGTTAACCTTTCATTATTTATTCATATTTTTTACCTTATGTTATTTATGAATTGTTCTAATTAAAAAAGTTCAATGTTTCAGGAGGAGTATTGGGCTTGGCCTTCGGATCCTCCAATGCATGCTATTGTGCTTTCTACGAGTCCTCCAAAACAGACTCCTCCACTGAAAGTGACTATGGTCCAACCAGATTCTCCAATAACTTCTGTTTATCAGTATAAGAGAATCAATGTTACGTCTTTGATTAACAGAGTTGAGTTTATCATGGGAGACAACTTGTTTTCTATGCAAGGCGACAAATAGTAAGCTCTCTTTGTCATGTGTTTTAGAATTATTTTGTTAACTGTTATGAAACATACATGATCCATGATGAAACATACATGATTCATCATGAAACATACATGATCCATGATGAAACATACATGATCCATCATGAATCATACATGTTTCATGATGAATCATGTATGTTTCATCATAGATCATGTATGTTTCATCATGGATCATATATGTTTCATCAATAACTTTTTGTGTAAATTACTGGATAACACCATTTATTTTCTTATTTTGTAGTGAAACTGTTTTTCAAACTATATCTGGATATCCTCTATCAGTCGTACGTGTCAAATTGGAGATTTTGGCACCAAGGATACGGTTAGATGCTAGTGTCATTGACTGTTTGTCGCCATTCTTAATGCTGAGCATGATACCAAACTTCCAGAGACCAAATATCACTATTTTTTAACTTATTGTATTGTAATTTGTCTTTTTACTATTTTTCGAGTGGTTCTATTAGTTCCGTGTTTTCTCTTAAGAATTTTTTTTCTTATACAAAAACCATATATGATTAGCAGAGTTCTTGATGAGGAACCATCATACAAACTGTTTAAGGAAGCAATATTGGCTCAGTTTAAAGGTGATGAAGCTTCTGCCTCTCTCAAGGACGTTGAGTTGGCATTTTTCCCAATTTGTGCATCAAATCACTTTTATGTGGTTGTTTTCAACCTCAAGGCGACAACTACAATGTTGATTCTTGAAAATGCTTATGGATATACCTATGCAGCAAAGTACAAGGGAGCTTGCGATCTTTTGGTAAGTTCTTATGGGGATTATATCTGATTTTGGATATTGTTTTTATTTCGTTGCACATACATCTTTTTATTTAATCTGTTTTCGTATTTTTCTGTCTTTTTGTAGAGAAAGTTCTTTGGAAGGTATTTGAAGGATCATCAGCATCCAAGCCACTCCAAAGTTTCAAACATTAGAAGTTATATTCCAAAGTTGAAATGGAGTACTAAAGAAAATCATGAAGACTGCGAGGTATTTGCTATGATCCATTTGGAGAACTACACTGGCAACACTATGAGGAGCTGGGATGTTGGTCTTTGCACGGAATCTGCTGAGCAAAGAACATTGTTGATGCGTATGAGGTTCAAGATAGCTACAAAGACTCTTCTTCATAATTTCAACAAGGAAAGAGCCAAAATGTTCAAGCTAGCGTATGATTTTGAGACAAAGGTTGACAAGGAAAAAAGAGTTGAAATCATTGTTCATGCACTAAACCATAGAAATGAGCGTGATCCAGAGAAGGCTTCAGCCCATAATGAAGAGGCTGATATGGCTCAGAAAGGAGAGGCTGATGCATTGAAGGGGAGTGAAGAGGGTGATATGGCTTAGAAGGGAAATGAACAATGACTTTATTCTAATTAATGTAGGTATTCTATGATTGTGAATGGTAGAAGGATAGGAAAAAACAATAATATGGGTCTCTTTTGGTAGATCTAGCTATTGGGCCCCCTAATGTTTCTAATTCGTAGTAATCGTTGTTAGCAAGGTATTTTAAATTACATGTTGTTATTTTATATGTGTTCAAATCTTTGATTAGTACCAGGTTTAACTGTGTACAAAGAATGATAGATGTGTCTTGATGAATCATATATGTTCCATGATGAAACATACATGATTCATGATGAAACATACATGATTCATGATGAAACATATATGATTCATGATGAATCATATATGTTTCATCATGAATCATGTATGTTTCATCCCCAAACACTTCCAAACACTTCAAATTAAAATGATAATGCAGAAATAAACATGTATGATTCATGATGAAACATATATGATTCATGATGAATCATATATGTTTCATCATGAATCATATATCATTCATCCCCAAACACTTCCAAACACTTTAAACTAAAATGATCATGCAGAAATAAACATGTATACATGTATGATTCATCCTGAAACATATATGATTCATGATGAATCATATATGATTCATCACCAAACACTTCCAAACACTTCAAATTAAAATGATAATGCAGAAATAATCAAGTTTTAATTGAACTAAGTATCAAAACAAAATTGATTCAAATTAGATCCTAACCACCAAGTATAAAACTAAGTATGAAACAAAGTATCAATTGAAAAACATATTGAAAGTAAATATGACTTGAAAAAACATAGAATGATCAACAAGCCGTGTTTGTTGTTTGTTCTGTAGCAGCAACGTTTCCAGCTTCTATAGCAGCAACATTTCCAGATTCTGCTTGAGTAGCTTCCACAAGCGCCAACTTTGTAATATACTTTGGATTTAATGGACATGTGTTCTTGGTATGTTGATTTGTCACTTGTTTGCAACATAAACATTTCCTAGCCTGCTTTTTCTTAGCTTTTACAACAATTTTTCTTGCACTTTTTATACGTGCTCCTTTATGTGCTGCTTTACGTTCTCCTTTAAGACCGGCTTTGTTTCGAGCCCCTTCTGGATTTCCTATGATCGGTTTATCAACAGCCGGCTTTCCAATTGCATATAAATCTAGAATTACATCACTCGTTTTCTGGGAAGGTGGCTTAGGAACTTGAACTTGTATTTCCTTCTTAATTTTTTCCAACGTTTGCACAAATTCTGCAACCTTTGCTTCATCTTTACTCAACCAAAACAAGCATTCATCGACCACGTTGTTGGCGTCGTTAGTTAACCTTTCAATGGTTTCGTTCTTTTCTCCGTATCCGTTTGTCTTTCTTCTCAATCCAAGTGGTATTAAATCCCTTCTCCAACGCCTTAGAATGTATTTTTATGGAATCTTTCCAACATCACGGTTCTTCAAAACACAAAATACGTGTCGACACAGAAAACCATACCGAGTGAAATGTCTACAAGTACAATTAACTGAACCGTCTTCTGGATGACACAGAACCTGATTATGAAACATTAAAAACAAAATTAATACTTGGGCATTTACCAAAATAATTATGAAACATGTATGATTCATCAGGAAACATGTATGATTCATTATAAAACATGTATGATTCATGATGAATCATACATCATTTTGGTAACAGTAACAACAGTTAATGATTCATTCACCATGAAACATATATGATTCATGATGAATCATGTATGTTTCATCATGAATCATACATGTTCATCATGAATCATATATGTTTCATGGTGAATGAATCATATACTATTTTGGAAACAACAACAACATTTATTTGATTTCACTCACTAACCTTGTAGGTAGCAACCTTGTCTTCTTCTTATATAACCATCTCTTTGCCTTCATCGGTATAAATTATCCGGTACTCCCCTGCCCTCGTGTCTTTAACATGAACCGTCTCAACTCCCTCTTCCGTTCTAAGCTCTACTATTTGACAAGCCCAAATCGATTCCATTGTTTCCTTTTGAACAAGCAGAAATATTATCCTAGTATATATCTATCCGCATGTGTTTCCATCTCTAACCTTGTATAAGGTTTTGAAGCTGCTTCAAATGTTTTGAAGTCTAAAAACTCTTGCCTATGTCTTTGCCTTTCCATGGCCACTTCATAGCACATCATGAAATTGGTTAATGTTGACCCATGATTCGTGAAACATTTGAAAAATGCATTTTCACTCTCGGAGCTAGAAGTGGTTCTCATTAAGCCAAACAAAGGAGAGGTAATAAAGTATGCCGGTAACCATATTTCTCGAAGGCTAAACATCTTCGTCATCCACTTGTGGTCTTGCAATTTGAAGTCTTCGATTAATTTATTCCATCTATCTTCAAAGTCCTTAGGCTCTATGAACGTATTCTACACAAGTTTGTTGAAACGTTCTTTGAAATTTGTTTCTTCATATGTTTCTTTGCATATCTGTAAAAATAATCAGACGAGAATGATTAGATAAATGGTTCATCATGAATCATGTATGTTTCATCATGAAATATATATGATTCATCATGAATCATATATGTTTCATAATGAATCATGTATGTTTCATCATGAATCTTGTATGTTTCATCATGAAACATATATGATTCATGATGAAACATACATAATTCTACAAGAAAAATACAGACTTATGTTAAATGAAATTCACCTTTGATGGAACTTTTTGCATGATGTGCCACATGCATAATCTATGTTTAGACTGCGTAAACACTGCTTCAATTGCTCGCTTCATTGCCCCATCTTGATCTGTTACAACCATATCGGGTTGCTTTGGGTGAGCAGTCAAGAATGAAGTTAATAGCCATATATAAGCATTTGTGTCTTCACATAACAGCAATCCCGCGCTGACTGTCACTGACTTTCTGTGATTATCTATGGCGGTGAATGGAACAAAAACCATGTCGTACCTGCAAATTAAGTAAATCATAATCAGACGAGAATGATTAGATACATGGTTCATCGAGAATGATTAGATACATGTTTCATCATGAAACATATATGATTCATGATGAAACATATATGATTCATGATGAAACATATATGATTCATGATGAAACATATATGATTCATGATGAATCATATATGTTTCATCAAGAAACATATATGTTTCAACATGAATCATATATGTTTCATCATGAATCATATATGTTTCATAGTAAACCATACATAATTCTACAAGAAAAAGTTTTTATTCAACAACTTACTTATTCGTTCTGAATGTTGCGTCAAATGATATTACATCACCAAACTCATTGTAGTTGCATTTATCAACTTCATCTGCCCAAAAAATTGCAACTAACACGCCGTTTTCAACCTTATACTAAAATGTAAAGTTTGGCGCAAACAACTTCCTATTTTCCATCTTTTCTATTAGCATCTGTGCATCACTTTCTCCTATAACCTCATTAACGTCTCTGACGTGATTCTTAAAATCGTCAGTCTTGCCATGAACATACTGAGAACCCTCTTTCATCGTAGAAAACAAGTGGTGCGCCTTTGTTCCACCAAGTTTCATTGTTGAAGCTTTTATAACAAACATTTTTTTCGCCTGAGTCATCTTTCGTTGTTTCTTTGTAAGATGCTCAAATTCTTTCGGAATCATTTTATGGTTGTGTCTCGGATCGAATGTAACTATTTCATACTTTCTGGTACGACTATCCAAAGCAATCTTAATTCTTGCACGACAACCCGTTAGTCTATGCCTTGTATTTCTAACTTGCTTATCATTGTGTTGAGGATCCAATGTGTTAATATTTATCTCCTTTGGATTCCCTTCTCGATTACACATGACATACTTTGATTTCACCAAACCACTTTTTGTTTTCTTTTGGCATGTCATCTTAGCTTCAAACCCTGCCTTTTCAGCGTAAGTGTTATAAAAATCGACACCTTGCTCTATTGTATCAAAAGTTTTCCGTAGAAAAGGTAGGTAATGCGTTTCAACATTTGGTTCGTAGTATATCGTTCCTCTAGGTGTCTCGCCTTCTGGGAACAAAGTTGGCGTGCTCCTTGGAACTGTTAAAAAATAACATTTAGGTTTTGTTTTTGTAAATTATTTTTACATTGAATCATGTATGTTTCATGTTGAATCATATATGACTCATCATGAATCATATATGATTCATGATGAAACATACATGATTCATCCAACTTGTTTTTGAAGTTATTACCAATTATAGTGTTTTAAAGAATGACTATTTTAACAGAATCATAGAATCATATATGATTCATTATGAATCACTTGTTTGTATATTGATTAAAACATATATGATTCATGATGAAACATACATGATTCATCCAACTTGTTTTTGAAGTTTTTACCAATTACAGTGTTTTAAAGAATAACTATTTTAACAGAATCATAGAATCATATATGATTCATTATGAATCACTTGTTTGTATATTGAATGAAACATATATGATTCATGATGAATCATATATGTTTCATCATGAATCATTCATCATGAATCACTTGTTTGTATATTAAATGAATCATATATGATTCACTTGGAGTTTGAATGATATTGGCTTCAACATTTGACTCTTCATTTTCATTCTGAGTTATAGGGTTTTCATCTTCTTCGTATTGGACTATACTTAATTTTGCAACAATTGTATCGTCATCAGCCATATTTGTAGTAGTTGTGACTAGGGAAGAAGGTCTGTGATTGGGGAAGGTAGTTGTGGAGGTTGAGGTCGCCGGAAAAAATGGAATGGAGGTTGTTGTGGTGGTTAAGGTCGCAAGAAAAAATTAGGGTTTATAGATCTCCACAGAAAACGAGATCTGTGATTAGGGAGTTGTGGTAGTTGTGGTGGGTGAGGTCGCCGTAAAATTGAGGTGGAGGTTGTTGTGGTGGTTGAGGTCGCCAGAAAAAACGGTTATGGAGGTTGTTGTGGTCGCCGGTGATTGAGCTCAGAGAGAGTGTGTTTTTTTAAACAAAAAAACAAATTATTAATTTGTAAAATTCTGTTTATATTTTTAATTTGTAAAAAGTGGGTGTAATGTTGACCATTGAATGCAAAACAAATGGATGGTCCAGATTGTCTCTCTATGCTATATTTTGTGTCTAAGGGGATCTCAACTCTCCCTTCATAATCATCCTAAATTTGGGAGGATAAAAAATACATATAAAAATTTATACCTTCCATTCCTCTCCCCTTCCCATCTTATGCCTTCCTTTTAAAAAAAACTCCCTTCCCGTCCTATGCCTTCCTTTTCAAAAAAAAAAAACTCAAGAACACAAAAATATTGTGATTTCTCTTCCCTTCCTTTTCCATTCCTTTAAAAAAGAACTCGAGAACATAACTGGGTTGAAATGGTGAAGAACCTTATTCAAATATTCATTGTGGGAGCAATCATTGGAGGAATTGGGCAGAATACTCTCAGGCATATTGTACCCGAACAGTGCAAACCTAAATGGAGGAAGCTGATGGAGGAATGATGGTCCACATACCTGTCGTCCGCCCATCATTTACTGAAATTACAGACAGATTGCAGTCCATGTATAAGACCCTCCAAGTAAATGGGCAAAAAAAGGCTAGTTCCTTTTACCCTCTGGCCAGTTTCATGATTAGACCATACCAAACGTCATAAACAACCAGAAACATATGAAACGTTATAAATTGTGAGTGTGATTCTAAATTTATACGTCAACAATTTTGTCATGGAATCAAAATTGTTAGTGTAGGTTGTCGACATGGACATGCTACTAATTATTGCAAAATAGGACCAAAATGTGTTACGGAACTAGTGAGTTCTCAGTGATTATTGTTTGTTACTGATAATAAATTGTTAACGACAGCAAATCAAAGAGATAAAGACACCTACACATATATACAAAGAATCCGTACCAGAATATTGGCACTGAGGCAAACTTGGTTTAGGCGTTGATGAAACACACCATTCATCCTAGCATATACTATGTTCCTCTGCTTATGTGGACCCTGAGTCGAATCAAACATAGACTTTTCACTTTAATATGACAGAATCACTACGCGTAAAATCACATAAACTAGAGAACATGTTCACACGAAAGAACAATGCCCATTAGTGGTACATGGACCCATGCCAATGACTATACACAAATATTAAACTAATAGCAGCAACCAAGTTTCGTTCAATGGCCATTCTATCTATTCTGACTATCACCAAATGAACCTGTCGAGATGGATAAATTAAGGGTACGAAGTAATAGCATACATATAGACACTCGCTGACACACATAATTACAGATATAGATAACTTAAACTCATTACTTAGCCATGACAAAGTTCAACAAGCTGTGGAATAACCTCAGCAGCTAATAGCCCTACAATAGTAGCAGAGGTGGCCGAGACAGCCTCAGATGTAACCTAGGATGCACGGAAACTCCACCGGGATGGCGTATGACGTATCAGAAACGTGGGGAAACTGGAAACGCCGGGGAAACGTCCCCCGGAAAAGTGGAAACATTTCTCAATTTAGGATACGCGGAGGCTTAAATGTAACAGAGGACATGTAGTTAACATATCAATTATCTCATGTTCATGGTTTAGTACAAAGGTCTTCAAAATAATCGTACCAAAGGAGGATACATGCATTGATGCATAAAAGGTGAACTATGATGCCGCTAAAAGTACAAGCAGATAACTGACATATCAATCATCTCACATACAGATGCCATTTCATTACAGCTATAAATCTACAATGCAATGTGGCTTTACTTCTAATGTAATTAGGACATGATTATTCATCCCATTAGATACATACTTGATTTTATATGTTATACCCCTAATAATCATATGTGTCAAACAATTCATAACTATATGGCTATATGCACGGGAATTCAATAAAACAGAATTGTGTACCCTTAATAAGTATCATATGATGTTGGCTTGTTCCTTGGTTTGAATGCTAATTCTTCTACCAAAGTTCTCCGAACATGGATGCCAAGTCTATAATATATTCTGCCATACCAACAGAGCTTCATTACGACTACTAGCAGAAATTACAACACAATGGCATCCAACTCATCAATCAGGTAGATTAAAGGAGCTGAGACTGGAAAAAGACAACAACATAAGACCAATAAACTTGGGTAAGACACACTGCAGATCACAAAACACAAGTGAATGCGACCAATACATTGATCATGGCCCAATGATACACACATACTAAACGATATAGGAAGGGTACTTAAGCATTCCATCTCAGTGAACATGAGACTACCAATAAAGGGCCTGGACCATGATCTAAATGCAAACAAACACACAAGGACAGTAAACCAAACACATAACCAGCAGTACAACAGAGACCATTTGTAGATTTTACTTTTGGTAACAATAATTGATGCACTACATTGGTTGCTAAGTATTATGATTTACACTCTAATTTACATCAACACTTTATTCAAATATTATGTAAAAACTCGATGCACACACTGGTATTATAACTAGCTAGTTTAAAAATAACATCTAAAGAATATTAAGTTCTATATAAAACCTAAAAAACTTTCATAGTAAAAACGAGTCATGACTTAGTTCAACGAGGAAAAGCTGAAAATAGGAGCGCTACAATTGGACGATTACTCTTCATCAAACCTCTGGCGTAAATATTTTGATACATTCTTTGTAATGTTGGCCTTCTTCTTTTCTTCTTTAGTTGCTGGTGTTTTGGGCTTAGATGACTTCTTTACAGCTGCAAACTTAATCCCTGAAGATTTGCGAGCAATTGTCCACTTTGATCTTCTTTCTTGTAATTATGCTTGTCATGAGTGCTGGTTTTCGACAAGAAATCTGCTTGGCTCTCAGAAACCTTCCTTTTTTTTAGAACCAGTCTGCGAGGTATGGTAAGTATCATCAAGATTGTCATCATCGATTCTACGGATATTTTCTTTTGATCGACGGAATATAGACTTTATCAGAGCTTCATCCTCCTCTTCAAGCTCTTTTTGCTGTCCCCGAGCTCCTGGTTGTTGTAGAGTTTCAAGCATTGCATCGTTGCTTACATGTGCATGCCTTGACTTCATGGACTTGAGTTCATCCAGATTAGAGTCGATGTCCATATTTCTTTTAGAGTCAAGTGTCCTATTCTCCAAGGATTTCATGGAATCACCCCTTTCCTCAGTGTCTCGTTCCCGTGGTTTCTCCTCAGACACGACATCTCCAGAAATTCTCACAGCTCCAGACTCAAGGATATAGTCAGCATTTTGAGGGTCTGTCTTGATGGTATCTCAGCTGAACACTTGGTGCAATTGAAGTAGAATCTGAATATTTGAATTTGACCAAGATATTTCTCTCCAATAACATCTTCTTTTCGCATATTGAAGAACTTGGTACCCTTGTAGGAATGATTTCCACATGCTTTACACCGTATGGTCATTGTAAGCATGTGTGTAACCGTTACTTGCTGATTCTTTGGCTTACATCGCTTGGGTATTTTAGATGGATCAAAATTTGGTGGATAGTACTTATTCAAAACCTTTCTTTCTGCCATCTCTTATTAAACAACCCTAAATAAAAAGACTATCGATAAAAAAAAAAAAAGAAGCTAAAGGCCTGCTCCTTTATTTATACTAGGACTGAGTGCCCGCGCTCCGCTGCGGCGAAGTGCGGGCGATATTGGAAACGTTTGTAGATGCCGTACATCAACGTGCGCATAAAGCTGGGCTTCGGTAATGGCTGCAAATTGATACTTTTCGCATTCATTCTAAGCTCATTTGTCATCAAATTCTTACACCTTACTCCTCTTAATTAGATAGTGTACACCAAAAAATCGTAGCATCTCTATCAAAATAATTTCTTTAAAATCAAAATAACATTACTCGTTTTGCAGCATGTGCGACCTAAAACTTCTGAAAATACATTTCGTATTTACAACTAACATCAAATCATCCTATGACAAATTCTAACAAAAAGAGAACATAATAACTTACTTATCGCAGACAACATTGGTTAGTCTGGTTAATATAATAATACCTTACTATAACAGTAATAGGTTCTATCACTTCCTTCCTAGAGCCTCCAAGCTAGAATGTATTCTCTTGGGGTCACAATTGTTAAATATTGTCGTACTCAAATAGTCGAGTGAACCACCATCCTGCAAGTAAATTCCGTGTTAATAAGAATCAAGGAAGGGATGTTCAGTAAGTACGTTTGCAACACTTGACAGAGTAAGAAAGGGAATTATTTCTTTTATCGGCGACTGGCTCCCAGTTTTCACCAATCTCATCATCCAAATTGTCCATGAGATGTTTAAGATCCATATCAGTAATGACGACGACATCTGATATTCTGCAAATGAAAAGGGTGCACAGTTTATCAGATAGCATACCAAGTAAAGTATATATATTTGGTGCAAAACTATTACTTGTTCTACATCAAACAGTTTGATTAACAATATTGTGCTTGAAGTCTGTGGCAGATCAGATCTAACATGAAGATTAAGTAAAAATTAATGGGTTATATTGGTTAAAAGACGTCGACCTACCTACCCATTTACCATGTTTAATCCTAGAATGAGAAATCAAAGAATAAAAAGTATGTCAGCAACAATAATAACATGTATTCCGATATCACAAACAATAATAATATTCAAGATGAGTATATAGTCATATCATCAATTTAAGTGATGTTCCAAAAAAAATTACTTAAATTTTCAAATATGAGTAGAAGCGTGCTATTGTTTCTCTACTTTGTGGATGTAATTCAAGTACATGGAATACAAACAAAGAGCATGCTCAAGCCATTCACTTCACACTAATAATACAATCAGGGTTTTTTGCATGATTTATATAGTTCTGAGTTGCTTTCTAAACAATATTTGGCCTTAAGAATCCAAACTTCCATGTGCACTAAGTTTGTCTTTCCATCACAGAGACTAAACTTTACTATATGAAAAAAGGATTTCTATATATCATGTGCATTCCCTACGTTTCGTTTATCGTATCACCGCTGTTTTCTAGACATAAAGAAGAAACACATAGCCCATATAGGAATTCTGTGTATTCTCAAGGCATATTGTAACAAAATTAGCATTTGACCTTAGACAACAAAAATAACTGTCCAAAAGAAAGAACTTTTTTTAAACATTATACCACAAAGTTAAGGCTCAAGTGAACACCTTCCACAACGGCACAACCACTGATTCTTTACGCTTTCCCATAATGTGATGACTGATGAGTTGATTAAGACTGACAAAGTACCAAACATTGGTTTCTAGCAAATTTCGAAATGATACTGTATTTAGCATTAGGAACAAAATTGTGAACAATAAAACATTATGAAATTCACCCCAAAAACAAAACAAAAGATATACCTGGATTTTTACTTGCTCTTTATCAGAGCCGCATGAGCCTTTTTCAGCATTAGCCACCTCAGCGCGAGACTTTTCCAGTTCCCGAGCCGTAGTGAGTAAGTTCTTTCCGTCCTGGGCCTACAGGGCACCTGCACATCTCTCTCTCTCTCTCTCGTCAGAGCCACGATTCAAGGCTTGTGTTATATATTTGTGTGGTTCATTAATATAGAAAGAACACAACTTACCTGATAAAGCCTAAAATGACACTCAGTTGACGTAACCACTGGTCTCCACATGATCACGCTAAATAGTGTCACTTGCAGGATGCATAAAGCCAGTAGCATCACCAACAGCTCCCCAACGTTGAACTCCTCCCACCTCCTGTTGCCAGTGACTCTTTGCCCGGTGCTAATACATTTAATCCACAGCTGGGCCAACCTGTGCCGACTTTTCAAGGGGGGCCTCCTTTATATCAATCTGGAGGAATGTTGGGCCATGGGGGGCCGCCACCACCACCTCCTAATACAAACAGTAATGGGCTAGGAATGCCCATGTTTTGGCAAGGATACTATCCCCCACCAAATGCACGTCCACAAATGCAACAACAATCATTGCCTCGACCACCACAGGGGTTAGGAATGCCACCTTCATTACAACAACAACCTATGCAGTATTCTAATTTCAATGCTCCTTCCTTCTCAAGTGAAGTGCCACCAAATTCATATGCACTGAACATGCCCGAATATTTTTTTCCTTTATAGCCGACATCGCCATTAACTAACATAATCCTTGATCAATGACCTCTGTATTTGACAACAATTAGGGACAGCGGACGAAAATGGTGACCATCAGATATCAGAAAGGGGAAAGTATTTTTGTGTGCTATGTTAAGGCTCAGATAAGTGAGCATCGGATATCAGAACATGCGCGCTCTGGCTGCAAACATAAAAAGCTTGCCCCGCCAAGAGGTACACAATCCAAATCATGTTCTAGTCCGCTTAGGGACGCTCTAATATTATCATCACTGCCTTTTAGGAGATTTCAACAGATACATTACCACATACGGTTGGGAACGAATGTTAGCAACTTTATGGCTACCAATTTGTTTTAACACAGATAATCGACGGCCTGCGTTTTTTTATCTATTAACGACTAGAAACCAACAAAAAATCATGCATGCTGAACGTTTCTAAACAAACTAACATTTAGAAATTGGCAAATGAGAACAGGAAAGACCGCCATGGCTGCGTTCTTGTAAACGCCCCGCCAAGATACGGGCTTTCTCAAGTTCTGAACAGCCTATTTGAAGATTTTTTTTAATTAACCTTCTTATTATAGAGTGGAATCACGGTATCCCTATGAACAGTAAGCCCCTCACAACCTTATTAAAAAACTATTATCTCCATCACAAAAAACACACACATAGAACACACAACGTTCTCTGCACATGTCCCGTTTTGATCACACCGTTTGGGTTCTGAGACCACCTTCAAAATCAGGTGCTTTCCCTTAGGATCCGTTGGTGTGAGAAAGTTCATTACTTATCAAAAGTAACAGCCTAAATATCTCAAACTGCCCCTCTTTTGTAGAAGGGTATCCATACATTCGGGAGCGCGAAAATTCTAATGGTGCAATGTAGTGGCTCAGTGATACAAGGATTTTGCAATGGGTTCAAAATATAATTCTCGGAATCCTCTCGAATTGATCTCAGTTAAAAGTGGAATGATTTGTTTTTGGTGACAAAAAGGAGGGTTTAGTTTAATAATATAAATAAGTGCAACGAATAAACAAGGATTAAAATAGAAACAGTAAACGAATTAATACAAAAATATAGTTAAACAATTAAAACATGAAATTAATAAAAGAACCTTACTGACAATAGTGCTATTCGGAATGTTTAACTAATCGGAAAATGCTCTATTCGGAAAATCACCCTTATGCGGAAAACATTGCCTGTGCGGAAAAAGGATGCAATTCGGAAAAAATATCTCTATGCGGAAAAGAGACCCTATTCGGAAAGTACTGCCTATTCGGAAAACAAGCACTATTCGGAAAAATAAAGTCTATGCGGAAAAACAAGCTTATGCGGAAAGTAATGCTCTATGCGGAAAAATTAGCTTATTCGAAAAAACAGGGCAATTCGGAATATCTGTGATATTCCGAATAAAGAAGAAAAAATAAAGTACTATGCGGAAAATTATGGCTATTCGGAATATATAAAATATTCCGAGTAAAAGAAATGGAAACACCCCTATTCGGAATATCCAAAATTCCGAATAAGGGAAACACAAAATTGTCTATTCGGAAAGTTCTGGGTTGAAGAACAGTAGCAGTAACGAATAAACAGGGGACACGGATTTTACTCAAAATCAAACTAAATACTCAAAAAGGTTTTACCAAATCAAACACAAACCATTTAAATACCATAAGTAATAAATCCCACCAATAAAAACACTAAATCAACAACTTTTTAAGATCAAACTTGAATTAAATAAAAACTTAAGAACTTGCAATAGATGATGATGAAGAACAAGATGAATGAAAAGATGGAATAGATTGATTAATAGAAGAGTAACAAGGTTAATGATTAAGGATTACAAGATTGAAAAAGAAAATGAAAAATCACCAAACACCCTCATGGTGTTTGTGATGCTACGAACCACAAAGAACTGGAAAAAGAAAAATGAACTAACTCCCTAATTGTGTGAAGGGAGTATCTATTTATACTCCTAGTGGTTGGTTGGTGAGTGGGCTTTCTCCCTTTCTTCTTGTCTTCTCGTCCTTTCAGAAAAGTTGACGTTTTCGATTCTGATTCGGGATTTGTCGTCGATTAAATTCAACTCGTCTTTTAATTTCTTCGTTAAATAGACTTGAGTTTCTTCGACTTATGAAAATCTTCCGTCTTTAGTCCTTTTCTTCGATAAATCTTCGAATAGGCCTAATGACTTCAAATCTTTTGCATCTCTTGGACAATAGACTTTATCTTGAGTCTTTTTCTTTGATAAAACCCGTGCAATCCCATGTTTTCTTTAATATTCATCCGGTTAGCTCTGAAAACACAATAAACACAAAAACCACACATAATTCCAAACAAATGATATTAAATACGTGTTTTGGTCTCGTTTTAGTCCGAATTAAGTGGTAAAAGGATGGGTGTTTACACACCTATCAAATCCCCTACACTTAACCATTGCCATGCCCTCATGCAATGCTTAGTGATAAAGCAATTTTACATTTTTCTCATAATCAATCAACCTTGGCCTTATTTAAATTCTTCTAAACAAAAATTAAAATGCTAAGAGAAATTCAAACTTTAAAATAAACAAAAGGATAGAAATAACTTGTAAAGAAATCAAGGACTTACATTAGGGCTTTGGTGTTGCGAAGATTTATCACCCTCAAGTTTCACGTTCCCCAAACTAAGCTTAAAAACGAGATCATTGTTATTATAAGTTAGTAAATCAAACACTTACACACATGGCTTAATTAAATGCTTAAACTCCCTTATTCCTAATTGTATCTCTTATATTTTATTTTTGTCTTAGAATGATCATGAAGATGCATTTTTGGACTTATTTCGATAGTTTATTAAGGCTGAAAGCAAAGTAGGACGATTTGATCAATAGTTAGCTAAAGGACAAAATCTCTTAAAACTGCTTCTCGGGATATCAAAAAGTTCATATCTTGGCATAACTTGGTTCACGATTTGAGACCTTTCTCGGGCCGATATTTGGCATGTACTTCATACTTCATATCTTCGAGAGACGTTCTTGAAATAATGGTCTTCTCATCATAATAGAGTTTCTTCACTTGGAGACTTTTGAGGGATACTCCAACTTTGTTGACCACGACTTCATAATTATTTCTTCAATCTCTACTTGGGATTTTGAGATACAACGATCCGCCTCCTTTTCGGACTTGGATCTATTTATCCTCATACCTTGTTAGGGTCTTTTCGGATAGACTTCTCCATGATCTTTATGGGAGTTGATTGCTTTTCGTCGTGAGTCTTGATCCTTCATATTGACTTTAGGAATAATGCTTTTCACATCACTTTGGATCTTCAGCAATAAAATTGAATCCTCATGCCTTGTTAGGGCCTTTTCGGACTCGTCAATCTTCGCGCCCCGCTTCATAAGTTATGCCTTGGCTATGAACTCTTATCATTACCGAGCAACTTTTAAACGATCTTGGGCTAGAAGCTAAGTAACTTTTCAAATCGTACGACCTTACTTATTGCAGATAAATTATTAGCAAGTGATGGGAGAATAGGCAAATAATTACACCAAGTGAGCTTGCGCAAGAATACCGACTTATAATTGACTTTATCATTTCTCGTCCTCCACAATTTAAAATCTCAAGTAATGAGACTCGTGGACACTTAGCCTAATAAACCAATTAAGGTCTACATGGTTAAGGATACTAGCTAGAATAAACTTGGATAAGTCTATTCGGGTTGAGTCAAAATAAACGCAACGGGCCTAATATGTCAAAGATTTCTAAACTAGCTACACCACTTTATTAATATTTTTGACTTTATTGCGGGATATATACATATGAAAGCAACGATAAAAATTTAAAAATTACGACTAAATGGCCAAAGTTAATAAAAAAAATTTGAAAAATGTTGAAAAATATGATTTTCCGGTTAATTGAAGGCATTTTCATAGAAAAGTCCACTTAAAACTTCGATAGAAGTCTCCCCTACACTTAAGATAAACATTGTCCTCAATGTTTAAGCATGTGGGAAAAGTCTCCCCTACACTTATGACATTGTGCACGTTGGTTAACTCGAGTTAAGGAAGAGACGACTAAAGTGATCAATTTCAAATGTAAGTATGAAGAAAATTGAATCACGATAGTTGAGAGATAGAACCAGATTTTGGATAACACGGGAGCACGGTTCTTTCAAAGATTTCCAAGATTGCAGTTATCCCTGTAAGCACATCACCACACAAACACAAATGACCAAAATAGGTCCTCCCCTACACTTAGGGGGTTAAAGGGATAGATACTCGGGCTGCCTCCCGAGGAGCGCTTGTTTTTGATAACCGAGTCACGAGCCTGACTCGACCCAAATTCAGTTCATGGGGAACGTGGTGAGGGATGGAATCACCTCGTGAGAGGTGTCCTCACCAAAGTACAACTTCACTCGTTGGCCATTCACCTTAAAATTTGGTCCATTAGGTTGAGCGAGCTCGAGAGTACCATATGGAAAAATTTGGGCGATGGTGAATGGGCCGGACCAACGAGATTTCAGCTTGCCCGAAAAGATTTTCAACCGAGAGTTAAAAAGTAAGACTTTGTCTCCAACATGGAACTCTCGGTTTTTGATCTTGGAGTCGTGAATGAGCTTAGTTCTTTCCTTATAGATCAAAGAATTTTCATAAGCCTCATTACGGAGTTCATTCAGCTCATTGAGTTGGATCTTGCGTAGGTCACCGGCTTTGTTTATATCAAAATTAGCCCACTTCAAGGCCCAATAAGCCTTGTGCTCCAACTCAATGGGGAGGTGGCACGCTTTCCCGTACACAAGACGATAAGGCGTACAGCCGATCGGGGTCTTGTAAGCAGTACGGAAAGCCCACAAAGCATCATCGAGTTTATCAGCCCATGCGGCACGATGCTCTCCCACGGTTCTTTCAAGAATTCTCTTCAGCCCTCGGTTTGATATTTCAGCCTGGCCATTAGTTTGTGGGTGGTAGGCTGTGGAAAGACGATGAGTTACACCGTACTTAGCCATGACTCTAGCAAATTGGTCATTGCAGAAATGAGTCCCACGATCACTAATAATGGCGCGAGGCACACCGAATCTAGCGAATAGAGCTTTCAAAAAGTTACAAACCACCCTTGCGTCATTAGTAGGCAAAGCTTTGGCTTCAACCCACTTAGAAACATAGTCAACGGCTACAAGGATGTATTTGTTTCCTTTAGATGAAGGGAATGGCCCCATAAAGTCGATACCCCAAACATCAAAAATTTCACACTCTTGAATGAAATTCTGAGGCATCTCGTCTTTATGTGTGATCTTGCCTTGTTTTTGGCAAACATCACATTTTTTAACCATATTGTGAGCATCACGATATATGGAGGGCCAATAAAATCCCGAATCAAACACTTTCTTAGCGGTGTAGTTGGGACCAAAGTGACCACCGGTGGGTCCTTTGTGGCAAGCATTAAGGATTTCAGACGCTGCCGGTCCATCAACACATCGGCGAATAATCAGGTCAGCACATTGTTTGAATAGGTAAGGGTCGTCCCAAAAGTAATTCTTAATGTCGGTGAAGAACTTTTTCTTTTGTTGAGACGTCAACCCTTCCTTAAGAATTCCACCCGCCAAGTAGTTTGCAAAGTCCACAAACCACGGGGTTTCACTCGGCTTCGAGTTTATAGACATTAAGGTCTCCAAGGGAAAAGAATCATTGATTTCTTTGGTCGGATGATCCCCTTGGTAAGGATCCTCAAGTCTGCTGAGATGATCCGCGACTAAGTTTTCTGCTCCTTTTTTATCGCGAATTTCGATTTTAAATTCCTGGAGAAGCAAAACCCAGCGAAGAAGTCTTGGTTTGGAATCTTGCTTTGTCAACAAGTACTTCAACGCGGAATGATCGGTATACACAATTGTGGTGGAAAGGACAAGATAGGGGCGGAATTTTTCAAAAGCATAGACAACAGCTAAAAGCTCTTTTTCTGTTGTCGTATAATGCAATTGTGCCCCAGTCATTGTCTTGCTAGCGTAATGGATTGGTTGGAAGTGTTTGTTCACTCTTTGTCCAAGAACCGCTCCAATAGCAAAATCACTAGCATCGCACATCAGCTCAAAGGGCAGCTCCCAATTAGGGGTAACCAAGACGGGTGCCTTAGTTAGCTTATCCTTAAGTGAGTTGAAGGCTTCAAGGCACTCTTTGGAAAAGATAAAAGGAGTATCTTTTTCCAAGAGGTGGGTCATCGGGCGAGCGATTTGAGAAAAATCTTTGATGAATCGACGATAGAAGCCCGCATGACCCAGGAAACTTCTCACACCCTTCACGGTTGAAGGTGGAGGCAACTTTGCGATAACATCGACTTTAGCACGGTCAACTTCAAGACCGGCTTTCGAGATCTTATGTCCAAGCACGACACCTTCTTTTACCATAAAATGGCATTTTTCCCAATTCAGAACTAGGCGAGTGTCTTCGCACCTCTTTAGCATACGTTCCAAATTGGCAAGGCAAGAAGAGAAGGAATCCCCGAAGACTGAGAAATCATCCATGAAGACTTCCATGGTTTGTTCAACCATGTCATGGAAGATAGCTAACATACACCTTTGGAAAGTCCCGGGCGCATTACATAAGCCAAAAGGCATTCTTTTGTAAGCGAAAGTGCCATAAGGACAAGTGAATGTAGTCTTCTCTTGATCTTGGGGATCGATGGGTATTTGAAAATAACCCGAGAAACCATCAAGAAAGCAGTAATATTCATTACCCGCTAAGCGTTCAAGCATTTGGTCCATAAAAGGTAGAGGAAAATGATCCTTTCTCGTGGCATCATTGAGTTTGTGGTAGTCTATACAAACTCTCCACCCAGTAACGAGACGAGTGGGAATCAACTCGTTGTGTTCATTGGGAACAACGGTTATTCCGCCCTTCTTGGGCACACAATGGATTGGACTAACCCATGGTGAATCCGAAATAGGGTAAATCATACCCGCATCAAGAAGTTTGAGAACCTCTGTTTTGATGACTTCATGGATTTTTGGATTCACCCTTCGTTGGCTTTGAATTGTGGGCTTAAAGTCGTCCTCCATGAGAATTTTGTGTGTGCAGAAGTGAGGATCAATTCCACGAATATCCGAAATCTTCCAAGCGATAGCTTTCTTATGATCTTTTAACACAGCGACAAGTCGGGCTTTCTCTTCATCCTTCAAATCCTTAGCAATGATGACTGGCGACTTCTTCTCTTCTTCGAGGAATACATACTCAAGATGGGGCGGCAACTCCTTAAGTTCCAAATCCGGAGGATTTTCGACGGGAGGCGTATTCGAAGTCGGAGTCTCGATAGCAATAACAGTGGGAGATGGAGGGGAAGGATTGTCTTCTCTGAGGAGGTTTGCAATGAAACTAAGATCGTCATCCCAATTGGCAGTAGAATCGTCATTGTCTTGCTTCACATCTTCCAAGGTGGCTTCCAGATCTTTCCAAAGAAAATCACTTTCTCCAAATAGAGATAGTGATGAGTCGATAGAGGAAACGGTCTCAACATTGGGAAGAGAGGTAGGAATGTTTTTACAAGCATCCTTGAAGTGTTCTTCACAAGCCTCATCAAGAACGTCAATACAATTAACACTCTCGTAGGAATAAGGCTGTTTAGAAAGCTTTCCCATGTTGAAGACTACTTTATCGTCACCCACTCTCATGATAAGCTCACCAGCTTCAACATCGATGAGAGTGCGACCGGTCCTCAAGAATGGACGACCAACAATGAGTGGCACACGGGGGTCCATCTCGTAGTCGACGACAACAAAATCGGCAGGGAAGGTGAATTTGTCGACTCCTACAATGACGTCTTTGGCTATCCCCACTGGATAAGCAACCGTACGGTTAGCTAATTCCAAAGTCATTTTGGTGGGGACTAGCTCTGGGAGAGATAATTGCTTCCAAACACTTAGAGGCATGAGATTAATACTGGCACCTAGATCGGCTAGGGCCATGCAATTCTCTACTCCCGGGAAATTGCAAGGGATGAGAAAACGACCCGGATCACCAAGCTTGGTTGGCAATTTCCTTAAGAGCACTGCGGAGCAGTTCTCATTAAGTTGGGTGTTGGCGAGATCGAGGAGCTTTTCCTTGTCGCTCAGAAGATCTTTAAACATTTTGGCATACTTGGGCATGTGAGCGAGAGCCTCAGCGAAGGAGATATTGAAATTCAGCTTTTTGAACATTTTAAGGAAATTCGAAACCTGAATATCATCCTTGCTCTTTTGCTTCTCTTTCCTCAACCTTGAAGGATAAGGTATATTGGAAGAAGAGGAAGGCTTTAGAGGAATAGGGTCACTCACAACCACGGGTGGAGGAGGGGTAGAAGGAAGAGGTGGAGAAATTGGGGAAGGAGAAGGATGAGGAATAGGAGCAGGCGACTCGTTCTCCTTAGTCACAATCACCGGTGGAGGTATAGGAAGCTCGGGTTCCTTGGTACCTTTGCCACTTCGAGTGGTGATTGCTTTCATCTCCCCTCTTGGATTTGCAACGGTGTTACTCGGAAGAGTACCCGAAGAAGAGGGTTGACTACTTTGGAAGAAACTAGCCATCATGTTCCTTAGATCATTAGTTTGGCTATCCAACGTAGTTCTCATGTCTGCTCGCAAATCGTTTCCTTGCTTGACCAAGTCGGCTTTCAGGTTGAGCACCTCTCTCTGAAGATTTCCCACTATCGCATCGTTAGTCCTCATATAAGTTTCCACTTCTTGGTGAAGAGCGGTGGGTTGGTTGGGAGGAGCATTGTATGCAGGTGGTTGGTAAGCAGGTTGTTGGTAGACTTGATTGTTTCTTTGAGGTGGTTGTTGTTGCTTGTGAGGTGGGATGTAAGGTTGTCGAGGTTGTTGTTGTTGTTGTTGAGGAGGGCGATTAAGGTTTTGTTGTTGGTTTGAGTTGGCAGGAGGGAAACCAGGTGGTGAAAGATAGTTGTTGCTGCGGTAGCTAAGCAAGTTACGGTCACCTTGGGGTCTAGCTTGATAAGCAGGTTGTTGATAGGTGCCATATGCCGCATTCACATTCTCAGCAGGGTAATCTTGGGTGGCGGTACAAGTTGTGTAAGAGTGTGGACCACCGCATATCTCACAAGGTTGGCTGACAGCGTTCACTTGAGCGTTTTTGGCGTTGTTGCTGCTGTTGTTGCTGACGGTGTGGGTGACAAGCGATTCAAGAAGCGTAGTGATTTTGTCTAATCGCTTGTCGCTGTCATTAGTGCTAGCACTAGCAACATTGGTCCGAACGCTCTTGGTTTGCACACGAGATTTATTCTCAATGATGTCCCAAGCAGCATTGGAAGTCTTAGCCAATAAATTACCCCCTGAGGCACTGTTCAGTGAATCTTGGTCACTCATGCTTAAACCATTGTAAAAAGTATTGATTTGATGTACTTTGGTAAAACCATGTTGTGGGCATTTTCTTAAAAGATCTTTGAAACGATCCCAAGATTCACTGAATGACTCATCGTACTTTTGTTCAAAGTTTATAATCTCATTCCGCAAAGCGGTAGTACGAGAGGGTGGAAAAAAGTAATTGATGAACTTTGTTTCCAAATCCGTCCACGAGAGAATACTCTGTGGCGGTTCTTTAGTAAGCCAATGCCGGGCTTGTCCCTCTAAAGAAAAGGGAAAAAGTTGTAACCTTATAACCTCTTGTGGAACCCCATTGAACTTGACCGTGTTGGTGAGTTGTAGAAATCTCTTGATGTGGTCGTGTGGATCATCAATGGTTCGTCCCAAGAATGGCTGAGCGGAGACCATCTGGATAAAGCCTGATTTGAGCTCGAACTTGTTGGCGGCAATTGGAGGTATGACAATTGGGTCCGTGTTTCCATCTACATGAGCTTGCAGCAGTTCAATCATCGGGCGATTATCCGGAAGGGGCTCATTGTTGTTGTTATTGTTCATGTTGTTGAAAGGTGGGTTGTTGTTGTTATTATTGTTGTTCGGAGGTGGTATGTTATTGTTGTTTTGTACACCAGCCATGTTTAAGTTATCGAGAGGCTCGGGCTCTTGATAAGACGTGGATCGAGTGCGCATACACCTGCAAAAGAACGAACAAAGAAAAACAAAGCAAAAATATTTTTGGTTTTTATGTTTTTTTACTTTTTAGGATTTTTGAAAATTTTATATTTTTTTTAGTGTTTTTGAAAATTTTGATGAAAAAGTAACGTTCACGGGGAACGGATCCTAAAATCCAAATTCTCACAAAAAACTTTTGAT
Organism: Glebionis coronaria; assembly: GCA_025667525.1. Classification (NCBI taxonomy): domain Eukaryota; kingdom Viridiplantae; phylum Streptophyta; class Magnoliopsida; order Asterales; family Asteraceae; genus Glebionis; species Glebionis coronaria. The sequence continues at coordinate 357,282,968 of CM046876.1, forward strand.
CTTAACGAGAAGAGCCGGCAGCAGCGCCATTTGATACAAGGATTTTGCAATGGGTTCAAAATATAATTCTCGGAATCCTCTCGAATTGATCTCAGTTAAAAGTGGAATGATTTGTTTTTGGTGACAAAAAGGAGGGTTTAGTTTAATAATATAAATAAGTGCAACGAATAAACAAGGATTAAAATAGAAACAGTAAACGAATTAATACAAAAATATAGTTAAACAATTAAAACATGAAATTAATAAAAGAACCTTACTGACAATAGTGCTATTCGGAATGTTTAACTAATCGGAAAATGCTCTATTTGGAAAATCGCCCTTATGCGGAAAACATTGCCTGTGCGGAAAAAGGATGCAATTCGGAAAAAATATCTCTATGCGGAAAAGAGACCCTATTCGGAAAGTACTGCCTATTCGGAAAACAAGCACTATTCGGAAAAATAAAGTCTATGCGGAAAAACAAGCTTATGCGGAAAATAATGCTCTATGCGGAAAAATTAGCTTATTCGGAAAAACAGGGCAATTCGGAATATCTGTGATATTCCGAATAAAGAAGAAAAAATAAAGTACTATGCGGAAAATTATGGCTATTCGGAATATATAAAATATTCTGAGTAAAAGAAATGGAAACACCCCTATTCGGAATATCCAAAATTCCGAATAAGGGAAACACAAAATTGTCTATTCGGAAAGTTCTGGGTTGAAGAACAGTAGCAGTAACGAATAAACAGGGGACACGGATTTTACTCAAAATCAAACTAAATACTCAAAAAGGTTTTACCAAATCAAACACAAACCATTTAAATACCATAAGTAATAAATCCCACCAATAAAAACACTAAATCAACAACTTTTTAAGATCAAACTTGAATTAAATAAACTTGCAATAGATGATGATGAAGAACAAGATGAATGAAAAGATGGAATAGATTGATTAATAGAAGAGTAACAAGGTTAATGATTAAGGATTACAAGATTGAAAAAGAAAATGAAAAATCACCAAACACCCTCATGGTGTTTGTGATGCTACGAACCACAAAGAACTGGAAAAAGAAAAATGAACTAACTCCCTAATTGTGTGAAGGGAGTATCTATTTATACTCCTAGTGGTTGGTTGGTGAGTGGGCTTTCTCCCTTTCTTCTTGTCTTCTCGTCCTTTCAGAAAAGTTGACGTTTTCGATTCTGATTCGGGATTTGTCGTCGATTAAATTCAACTCGTCTTTTAATTTCTTCGTTAAATAGACTCGAGTTTCTTCGACTTATGAAAATCTTCCGTCTTTAGTCCTTTTCTTCGATAAATCTTCGAATAGGCCTAGTGACTTCAAATCTTTTGCATCTCTTGGACAATAGACTTTATCTTGAGTCTTTTTCTTTGATAAAACCCGTGCAATCCCATGTTTTCTTTAATATTCATCCGGTTAGCTCTGAAAACACAATAAACACAAAAACCACGCATAATTCCAAACAAATGATATTAAATACGTGTTTTGGTCTCGTTTTAGTCCGAATTAAGTGGTAAAAGGATGGGTGTTTACACACCTATCACTCAGATTTGGAAGCGTGCTACCAGCGACTCAAGCCAGCGACCTGATATGGCTGCAAACACGACTATGTGATGCCACGTTGGAAATCAGGTCGCTTAAAAATATCATCATCGCCAACCAACTACAGTTGGAAACCGGCTAACACACGCACGGAAAATATCTTCATCGCCAATACTAACTCCGACCCATTGTTTTATCTAAAAAACATACCCGACAATGGCCACAACCTTCAAAGTCTATGGTTTCAGCAAAAAAGAAGACACTAAGGCAAATGAGAGTTGGCGTCTTTCTTTGGTTCGTGTATGGACACCACCCACACACAAACAAAATGCCAAAATAATCTCACTCTTTCAGATAGAAGAGGCCGTTCTCAGAAACCATATGCATGCTTTCAGCAAAAAAGAAGACACCAAGGCAAATGAGAGCCGACGTCTTTCTTTTGGTTCGTGTATGGAAACCACGTGCACACAAACCAAATGCTAAAATAATCTCAGTCTTTCTTGATATCATCGCCCGGAATCAACAGCGGCAATGAAAGACATGAACGTCATCATCGCCTGCCATCAACCCCGAAAACGAAAAAGTCAGGAACCACAACAATGCAAACCCTCCAATGAAGCCTAAAAATTCAGGAATCATAACAATGCAAACCCTTCAATGAAGCCAAATCCCATGAAACCTAATAACAAACTGGATGACCAGAATCAAAGAAATCTAATAATTAGGCCAAATCATATAAACAACTCCTAATTCCAAAAACCCCGAAACCGAAAGAAAACGTTCCAAAAGTTTATAATTTATTTTTAGAGATGATTTTCAGAAAGCCCCCAAAATCCCTAATTAGAATACCCCAAAACTGAAACCAAAAACCTAATCTAATTTTAACCTCAATAAAAGTGAGACGCTTTCAGGTTAAGTTATGGAAGTTCCGGTTTTTTTAGGGGAAGCCAAGCAAGCAAGGATCCTGATTGTATAAACACAAAAGCATAAACGAACACAAAACCTATCATTTGTAGTTATTGTTGATTGCTTTAAAAGAAAATGAGCAATTACTTCTTTTTACCTTAAGTAGCAGGAAACACATACAAACACCAATTTATAAAAGCTGGAAAAAAACGTACTTACCCATAAGTAAAGAAGATGATTGAACCAGCAAACCCCAATTATGGTTTCCAGCAAACCAACCAATCACACAACCACAGGAACGGGTCAAAAGTATATAGATGAAACATCCGATCAAGATTAGATCGGGTCAACACATACCACAACAATAGCAACCTGTCAAACATATATAGATCAAAGATCCGATAAAGATGAACAATCTCATCAAGTATAGATCAAAACCGATCAAGATTTGAACAATCTCATCAAGTATAGATCAAAATCCGATCAAGATTAGAGCGGGTCACCACACACACATACGTTTGTGTTGTGTGTAAGTGAGTTATGAGTACCCTCTAACACATAACTTAATTAATGCCAGGCCAACTCCAAAGGGCAAAACTTAATTAATTCCAAAGAATAACGGAGTGATCAAAACGGCCAAAGGGCAAAACTCAATTAATGCCAAAGAAGACCGGAGTGATCAAAACGGGACGTGTGTAGAGAACGGTGTGTGTTCTTTGTGTGTGTTTTTTGTGAGGAAAGGCGTTGTATGTGAGAGGCGAGATAATATTTTTTTAATAAGGTTGTGAGGGGATCACTGTTCCTTGGAACCGTGATTCCTCTCTATAATAGAAAGGTTAATTTTATTGGCATGGAAAAGTCGGTGTCGATTGCTTTTTTTTCTCCTTTTGAAAGGCATGTGAATCTCGGTTACATTTTGTCATGCTTAAAGTTTATAGTTATGACACTTTTGTCCCCGTCATTTAACTCAATCTCTCAATAAGTACACTAAAGTTTATAATACTGAACATTGCACTAGTTTAAAACCCGTGTAATACATGAACAGTTTAGACTTATTTATTTTAGATATTGATAAAAATGATTGTCATCTAACTTATTAGCGTTTATTAGCCTTTGTTATAGTACAATATACTAAGAAAATGATCTCGATCATTCCATGTAAAGCAATCGATTGTTTTGCAGCACATCCATCATGTTAAAGTGGAAACTCTGTAAGAGGTAAATTACCAATAATGACGCAGTTCATTGTTAAACGAACACAATAATTCTAAAGAGATAAAATCACCAAGGTTCAAACTAAAGCAAAATAAACATATGGGTAAAAATCAAAAATACATAATGTACTTTTTTAAGTGAGCCATTATACATTACGTGTTAAAATCCATATAAACCCTTAAAATAATATAAATTTAATCAACCAATCATAATCACCCATTTTTTAAAAATTCACTTCTCACCAATTTTTTAAAAATTAAATATCTCACAAATGGTAAATCGTCAAAAGAAAAAAAAATACACCATTGGAACGAGAATTAAATCATCTTTCTATCAAGGGGCACATGTATATACTTTCGACGCACTTTTTTTATGATTTTTTTTCTTAAGTCACATATGAGAAAATCATATATGATTCGTGCACGAATCATATATGATTCTTTGAAATCATATATGATTCATATCACGAATCATATATGATTTCTAAAAATCATACTCCATATGATTTGTGATACTAATCACATATGATTTTCACTGACGTGATTGAGAAAAAAACAAAAAAAATTCGTCGAAAGTATATACATGTGCCCCTCGTTAGAAAGATGGTTTAATTCTTGTCACGATGGTATGTTTGGTTTTGTGTAATGATTAACGGTTTGTGAGATATTTAATTATTAAAAAATAGATTTTTTGTTAGATAAAAAGAATGAATGGTTGTGATTGGTTGGTTGAGTCTATGCTAAAAAGAGGGTTTATGTTAAACTTTTTCCTATACATTACAGGCTTTTTATGTTTAAAAAACATACTTGAATAGAAAATTTACCTTTGACTTTACTTAAACAACCTAAAGAACCGATTATTGTATTTTGTTATACCTCGTATCCAAGTTTTTTGGAGGGAAAACACATACTTCTTCCTTCCTTCACTCGATCTCCATTTCTCCCACCAAAACAAACAGAGCCCTAGTAACTGGAAATATAAAATAGGGTAAATCTACCACATTTCATACAAAGGTAATTCATATGCACATTTTCTTCATGTTTACTTTTTAATCGATTTTATTGATTCGTAATTCCTTTTGTAATATGATTTTCTTGAATCCTAGCATTTGATTTTGACCCATTGTATTTGATTTTGTATCTATACACTGGTTAAATTATCATATAGCTTGTATTTAATTTTGACCCATTGTGTTTGATTTTGTATTTATACACTGGTTAAATTATGACATAACTTGTATTTGATTTTGATACATTATATTTGATTTTGTATGTGTTACATTGTGCTGCTGCTGCTAAGACTCAAGGTAAAGTCTCCGAATTTTGACCCATTGTAAAATGTGCCCACCTTGGTTTGACCTTAATTTGACCCATTTATAATTTGACTAACTAGGTTGTTGTGAAGTTGAATGAGTAAAGTCTCAAAATTTATTACTCATCTACACACTAAACAACTATAAATAAGACATACCACTTCATTGTAAACTCACAAAATTTCATCAAACCCTAGTCAAATAAGCAGCCGTTTAGTATCAATGTCCCAACTTCCTCCCTTTGGTTCACCTGAAAGACCAAGGCTAATAGTAACTCCAGGTATTGCACAAAGGTTTAGGGAAGGAAATGGTATAAAAGAGTTGGTAGGCTGGTATGGTTATGAGGATCTATTTGAGTATCTTGATGATGATTATTGGGATACCTCTAGTTCTAAAAGTGAAAAAGGCAAGAAAAAGAGTTTTAGAAGCAAAGTCAAGGATGCAAAACCTGAAATGGAAGTCCTAGTTGGTAAGTACGTTCTTGTAGGCAAGAATGTAGGATCAATGCCAAATATCAAAAGCCTAGAAGCCATATCAGGAGTCTTGCTTGGACATTCCCATCTTAAGACATGGTATGCCATTGAGGAAAAGCTAAGATAAAGGCATTATATGACTCTCAATCAGGATGACAAGTTGAAGGGTAAATGCAAAGTTTGATGACCTGTTATTTGTTGCTTTGGTGTTGTTAAGTACTTTATTTATGTAATGTCAGTTTTGTACTTATGTTTGTGTCTGTTTTATGTTATGCATGCAAAGGATGTTTTCTTTTGGATGAATCATGTAATGATGGTTATGAATGAATGCATTTTCTTATCTTATTCTATAACATAATATCTTATTCTGTAATTATCGTTATGTGATGAGACTGCTTTTATACATAGTCTCATCATCCAAAATGGGCTTAAAATGCATTAAATATCATGAAATATGCCAAATATATGCTTGTGTTTGTTACATGTGTATTTTAGGTACGGATATTGAGAAAATGACAAAAGATCACAAGAAACAAGCAAAAACGAACACGGAAAATGAAGCCGCATAATGAACGGGGCCCTAATGTTGATTTTCCAAGAATAACCCTTGAAGAATTGAAGATTGTACAAGAAGGGTCCTCCAATACTGAATAATTGACATTTTAAACCCTTGTTTATTCATAATTACAAGATTGGTCCTTAAAGTTTGTCAAATTTACAAAAGGGCCCTCCCCTTTGAAGAATTGGCAAGAATAGTCCCTCAGATTTGAAGACTTGTCAATATTAGTCCTCTAAGAAGTCAACAATACAAGTCAACACCTTGAAGAATGAATAAAATGCCAAAATAGCCCTTCAAGAATCATCAAATTACAAGAAATACCCTTGAAATACTTTTCCAAAACTATTTGGGGCAAAAGTGTGAAAATTGAAACTTCATTAACAAAGAGTTTTCAGTTTTATACATTTAAACACAAAGTGAAAGAAAGAAGGAAGAAGGGGGGTAATATTTGCCAAGACATAGAAGATACATAGACTAGTGGCAAGCTGCCACGTGCCCCACTAACCTATTTCAGCCAATCACAAGCCATGAACTTGCCACCTCACATCCCACTCACCATTATACCGTTTAACTTAATATTAATTAAGTTAAACACGCGCCAAACATGTTTTAAACTTGAAACAAAGATCAAAAACCCGTTCTTGAAGTTCGTAATCAGAATTGGGGATTTTTTATTTGCTATGAATTAAAGGTTAATCTTCTCCAGATTTATGATTAACCTCAACATAAACACATCCCAACCCTTAAACCCCATGCCACATCATCCCACAACTCACATGATAAACCCTTGCTACTCACTTTTGGGGAAACTACCAAAACATGCCAGAGGATCAAGGAATTGTATTCAGCTTGGTTTCTAAGCTTCATTGGGAGCCTTTGGATCATATTCCATCACCTTTACACCCTCACAAACGTCCAAGCCATCCTCACATGTATTCAAATTTTCAAGACTACAAGGGCAATTTGGGAAGATCAAGCACTTAGGGTTTATAGTTTTTAAGCTTTCTAGTTCACAAATGTAGCCTATATAAGGCATCAGGACGTCCAACATTAGTCTTTGCTCTTGGTTTTTCCTTGTTCAAAGTTCTGTAAATCCCTTTTCAATCTTAATGAAAATGTGTTTGAATGTTTGAAGAAATCCAAGTGCCAACTTAATTCCTTGCTTATTATTGTTACATGTTTGTGTTTGATAAGTTTTAAAACCTGTTTTTAAACCTTGTGCAAGAAATTGCCAAGTTTTCTCAAAACTTGATATTTTGCTAAGTCTTTCGTACATCCTTGGAATTTTTGGATTACAAGTGATCTAAACACCCTGATAAGAAGATTATCAAGGTGTTGGGAGCTTGTGGTTTGGGGATAATCAAGGAGTGGGTACAAAGGTTGCATTAATCAAGCTTTTTCACCTTTCTGTTTTATATAAATTGTGTTCTAACCTTGTTGAATCTTAGCAGGGTTGTGTTGGAAGCTTGTGTCTTGTTTAGCTAGACACATCAGCTAAAAAATTTGTGAGTGTGGATGTACATTCATGAGGTGTGAGCCCTTTTACCCAAAATCTAATAAAGTACTTGATTTTTGGTGATTTGTGTTCTACTGTTGTAATTGTTGTTCTTGTGGATTAAATCTGCTTAATACTACATAATATCGATGATATGATGCTAGATTAGGCTTGGGTAATACTGAAACATAAATTTGCTTTGTTAAATCTTGGATTGAAAAAGTTAAGGGGTGTTTGGGTTTACTGATTTAGGCTTACACTTTGATTTTTAGTTATTGTTAAGTGTTGTTTATTGCTTGTATCTGATAAATACTTGGCTGTGTGCTATTGACTGTAAGTTTTTGGCTTTTGAACATCAAAATCTTTATTGTGCTACAACTTGTTGATTTTTGCCTGTTTCGACCTAATATCTTGGTAACACATAGATTGTATGCATGCTTAGGGCTAACAAGTGATTAAATCAAGTTTATATAACTTGTTAAAGAGATTTGAGGGTTTGAAATTGGATTTGTGGTCAAGTATATCAGCAAAGTTTGAAATCTGCTTGTTCTTGTTCATCAGTAACTTTTGTGGCTTGAATCTTTGTCTATACCTTGAATCATTGCATGAAACCAGTTGATGTATGTTCATTTGAATTAATATAAGCTACTGTGTGCATTTGGTTCAGTTTGGTTGGATTATTCTTGCTAAAACTGCTTATTTGTTGAAATCTGCTTAGTGTTCATGTCTGGTGCATATCTGGTGATATTTTGAATTAACTGTACTAATTGGCTGAAAGGAATTGTGATTTTATTGTTGTTATTGACTTCTTGTGATCCACTGATTAGAAGGGTGCCTTTGCTTAACTTGAATCCAACAAAAATTCACAAAAGACAAAAAGTCAAAATAGTCAAGCAGTGGGAACTCCTTTCCCCTGTTGCTAGCCACTGCTAGTGTAATTTGGTCATCAGCTTATTCATAAGCTATTCTAGCTTATTTGGACTTGCAACAACTTATTTTTGTGATCAATCTTCCTTATTTGACCAATTGAACTAATCTGGAGCATATTAGGGTTTGACCTTTTTTTTGGGTAATGGGTTTCCCCATAAATATATTATCCAAAAAACAATGAAGTACAAATGGAATGTGGTTGAAATACCACATTAACCTCAAGCTCTCACAAGCTTGATAAACCATCAAAACTATATGACATGCCATAACCACTAACAATTCTAGAAACATAAAATGCACCTAGAAAAAAATACCATAATGAACCAATCTAACCAACATCATAAGTGGAATAGGAGCTCCCACTTGTTTTAGAGTTGAGAAGATTAGCCGATTCATCATAAACAAGAGCAAACTCCTCTCCATTCTCATCTAAAGCAGAGTACGAATTAGACGTGATCACATTACCATCAGATGAAAAAGGATCCACTTCCTTCCTCTTGGAAGATGAAACATTACCCACATTTGTACCACCTTTCTTGGGTTCACTATAAGTTGCTTTAGGAACAAACTGAACATTCGGTTGAACCGATGGACCACTAAACTTAGACTTGGAATTTCCATTTCTCTTTTTCTTCTTACCCACTGATTGAAAGCCATCATTAGACGTCTCAACATGCGCACTAGTATGAACCGTAGAAGCACTAGGAATAGTCACAACCTTCTTTGGGCACAAATCAATATCATGACCAAAAATCTTGCATGCATCACACCTTAGAGGCTTCCATTCATATTCAACCCGGATTGTTTCTTTGGTATGCTCATCACTAGTAAGAGACGGAACACCAATAGTAACAATCTCAACCAAATCAGCATCAGAATTAATTTCAATGAGACACCTAGCAAAACTACTCCTACCCCATGAATCTTTGCACATAGAGCTAGTAAACGAGTCAAACATAATTAGCTTACCAAGAAAAGAAGCAATTAAATTAATTCCTTCCTCTTCAAAAACCTGAATTGGAACATCATGTAGTTTCACCCAAATTGGAATGCGAGTTAGATCTTCTTTAAACAAGCGAGTCCCCAATGACCATGTCTTAAGAATGATAGGAGTTTTGCGAATCAACCAAGGGCCACCTTCCAAAATAGCCTCCAAACCAGCTTGTGAATCAAACTTGAAGAAGAAAAAACCCTATTCATCATAATTCTTTTTAACCCATGTCTACCCCAATTGCTCTTAGCAAAATACTCAACAACTGGATATGCCAATCTCTGACCGAGAAAATAACCATACAGGGTATATTCAAAGCGAGAACCAACCTTTCGGACCACTCTTCGAGGAACAGAAACATTAACCCCTTCGAAAACAGGATCGACCACAATAGAAGTCTCATTATTGACATCCGCAGCCTCAGTAAGAGGCTCCTCCACATCTTGCTGCTCAAGAAAACTCAAATGTTGATCAATAATCTTAATGATTCCATCACGATTCTCTTGTGACAAACATTCCCACACCTGATTTGAGCCCGCATCAAGCTCCTTAAAAAAGGCACTTAGCTCAACAAGAGAATTAAGAGAAACACAAAAAAACTTAGCAACATCATCAATTTCCTTAATAAGAATTGGTGGAGAGTTCTTCATATCAGAACTCGCAACTTGAATAGACTTTGATGCACCCAACGTACCAGCCCGTGGTTTACTGCCCGCAACACCTGCATAAGTACTAGGGACGACTAATGAATGGACAAAGGTGTCCTCTTGAATAGCAGTAGCATGACCACCATTACTAGTTACGCCTTCTCACGTACCATCAGTCCCTAGAAAACCCTCTGGCAACAAACTAGCAGCGCTATTATGCGTCGCATCTATAGTAACATTCTCCAGATCCTCATGAGTCTTCGACTGCACAATACCAGGGTTCTGACCCCCAGCTCCCAACGCATTATTAACAGGCCTGGTAGTAGCACTCGTGGCTACCCCATGCATACCACTCATAGTCGGGTAATTAGAAACCCTAACAGGAGGCGACGGTTGACCTCCTTGGTTTTCAACCCTTTTAGTAGATTCGTTCAATGGATCACCCCTGACAGCCTTACGCTCACCCAAACCACTTTGATACATTAGCGACGACATCCTTTTTTTCAATGCATCCACATCAACCGATCCAATATCAGACATTCAAACCCTAAAAAAAACTCTAAAACCACGCAACAATCAAAACAGAAAAACAGCAAGCTCCTCGTCAAGCTTGGTCGAATACTCCCAAAGGAGGGAATTATAATCACGAAAACAAACTAACCGACTATCATACGATCAAACAAGGGAAAAAATTAAAGCGGCAACAGGAAACCCTAAAAGTCAAACTAAACACCCTAGATCAATCGATCAACCTAATAAAAAGCATGTTAGATCAGTGTAATCGCAAGATTACCAATAGAACACGATTGTTATAAGGTGTCTTGATTAATTAAGACTAAATAGAACGATTAATAAAGAGGTGATTTTTGTCGCCATTGTTGAAACTAGGGTTTTTTTAAGAACCATTAGGGTTTGACTTTTAGGTTTGACTAGAAAACCAATTTACTTGACTTTTTCATAAGTGCTTATTTGATTATTCCATCTTATTCTTTGTGCTTATTTGAAAACTTTTTTTTTGATTTTGCTTAATTAAGTCATTTAAAACCTTTTGCAACTTGAATCAGCACTTGAGGTATCCTAGAACTCAAAAACGACTATTTTGTCGTTTTGTGAAGAGAGCTCTTGCTTATTTCATGTTGGGAATAAAATTGACCAAGTCCCTAGACGCTGACAAGAGGAACTTGGACGCTGAAAAGTGTAAACGAGGCGCTGACAGATGAGATGCTGATAAGAATTATCAAGGCGCTGACAAGAATAATCTTAACACAAAGACAAGGACTAAAACTGCCAATGATGAATTCTTCAAGCTGGTGGACAAAATATGAAGATAAGAATTCAGAATGTATTCTTAATGTTTAAAGAGATTTAGTCAATATGTTATTTTATATGTTTATCTTGTGTCTCTTCCTAAAATAGTTTATCTTAGCTTTTTGTACAAGACTCCTTAAACCTATAAAAGGAGGCCTTAGGGTCAGACATAAGACACATTCCTTTCACACACCTCTTCCACATATCTCATAACACTTTCATTGTAATCATTTATTGATATTATTAATCAAAGTGAAAGTTTGGTTTACTTTGTTTTGTTCTTTGTTCTAAGTGTTAAATTCTGCATAACACTTAGATTGTACAATACAACAAAGTTTCTCTACGTGTTAAACTTGATTTATTCTCGTTAACACAAAGCTAAATCGATCTAAGTTTGGGATCAACAAGTGGTATCAGAGCTTGTTGAGAAACTTTGATTTGAAGAACGAAATCCAATATCGTGAGGTGAACAAGGCTAGAGAAGAAGTTGAAGAAAAGTCTGATGATGTTTTCAGTTAAGGCCAAGTCTACTTCAAGTTCCACAAGTTCTAATTCTTCTTCAAATTCTGATAATGAGGTATGTGATGAATCTTCTTGTAGGTTAAATACTGAAAGACTTAATAAAGAAGTTTTAAAATTGAAATCAGATGTTTTAGACGTAAAAGCTAGACTTTCAAATTATCAAGTGGCACTTATACAATCTGAAAAGACGATAGAGGAGTATAAGAAAATGGAATTTGACTTAAAAGATCAAATCAATGTTTTGTCTCATGACCTCAAAGTTAGTGTTGACCTTAGGGACATTATGGAGAGATCCAAAGGAGTCATACAAGCTAAGTTAGATGAGGCCATTAAAGATAAAGAGAATGTAGGGTTTAAGATTCAAAAGTTTGATAAAGCTAGCCAAACCCTAGAAAAGTGTGTAAGTGAACAAAGAGACTCTAGGGACATGTCTGGGATTGGGTTGAAAGAATATGTGGCTGTTCCACCACCTGCTGGGAACTTCTATGGTGTCCATAGAAAGGATCTCTCTTGGACTAGTATTCTAGAACTCCAAGAAGAGGAATTTATTCATCCACCTAGAGTCCTTTCCCCAGTTGAGGAATATCAACAAAAGGTTATTGACATAGAAGAGTGGAAGAAGGCCAACCCTACTTTGTTTGTTAAGGGTGAGATGCTTAGTGAGAGTCCATTTGTGCCTACACCCATTGAGGGTCCAGTAGTATCTACACCTATCACTGTGACCAATCTCATCACTGGAAAAGCTGTTAATCTTGGCTCCCTAATTAAGAAACAACCTAGTGTTAAATATGCTGAAATGTATAGGAAACCTAGGTCACTTAAAAGCCAAGCAAGTGTTAATGGGACAGGGTTTTATCAGTCTAAGCCTAAGTTTGTGTCCAAAAAGGCTTGTTACTCATGTGGGAGCTTCTCACATTTGGCCTATAATTGTGTCAGTGGATACAATTCATTCGCTGACAATAGGTCATCCAATGTCAACCATAGACCTTTTGTCCACACTAGACCACAAGCTACTAGACCAGCTCCTTTCTTCTCTAAGGAAACTAATACCCATGGACAAAGGCCCTTTCAAAAGACCAACACTTGGTCACACAGGCAGTATGTTCCTATACCAAACCCTAATCTGGGCGCTGACAAGAACAAATTCAGTGCTGATAGGAACAAATTCAACGCTGACAGGAACAAATGCAACGCTAACAGCTCCAAGTTTGGCATGAAAACGCCACAACTAGCTGTTGTCAGACCATATAAACAAAGATACTTGGTTAGTAAGGGTCAAGGGTGATAGGTGTGTAAACACCCATCTTTTCTACCACTTAATTACAATAATAACCGGACCAAAACGTGTATTTTATGTCGGAATTATGCGTGGTTTGTGTTTTTGTTGTGATTTAGGATGAAAAGGTGAAAAGTGGAGAAAACACGGACATTCACGGGCATTTACGGACTTTTATTGAAGAAAAGGATGAAAGACGAAGTCAAGAAGTCAAAAGTGCAAAAAGAACGGAAGTCCACGACCAATTCTGAAGATTTATCGAGGAAAAAGTCAAAAGACGGAAGTTTATCAAAAGCCGAAGAATTCAAGTCTAATTTATTGAAGAATTTAAAGACGAGTTCGAAGAAATCCCGAAGCCAAAAGTCCCTTAAGTCCAAGTTTAAAGAAGATTAGAAGAAAAGGACTAATGACGCAATTAATGAAGATTAATAAAAGGAGGGACTTAAACTTGTAATTAAGAAGAAATGAAAGAGGGGAGGAAGCTTCCTAATCCTCCCCTATAAATAGATTAAGATTGTTTACATTTCACTCTTGTTGGCTAAGTGTGACAATTAGCTCTTCCACCATTTAAATACCTTGTCATTTAATTTCTTGTCAAATTTAAATACCTTGTCTTGCACCTTAAATTCATTTAATTTCAAGTAAGTTTTCATTTAATTATTGTCAATCTTTACTTTATCTTGTCAATCTCTTATCTACCTTTCTTAATCTTTGATTTATGTGTTTATGTTTATGTTCATGTTCATGCTTTTATTTTGATCCAAGTGATTGTTGATTATTGTGGTAAAAGTTGTTAAATTTCTTGATTATAATTGTTTGTTTATGATTACTGTTGATGCGTTGATATTTTTATTAGATTGTTTGTGTTAAATTTGATTAATCTTTGTTATTATTCTGCTGTTACTGTATCCCCTTGTTCTTCGGGAAAGTTGTTTGTGTTTCTGATCTTTCCAGGTGAATACTTCCGAATCAAGAAAGGGAGTTTGTTCATTCGGAACTTCCAAAGTTCCGAATCAAGGGTTCATCCGGAAGATTTGAGATCAGCAAAAGTTCCGAGCCAAACTTGTTCATCCGGAACATTCAAAGTTCCGGACGAAGGATAACTTCCGAACCAATAGTCATTCATTCGGAACTCAAAAGATCCGAACCAGAAAAGCTTCATTCGGAACTCAAAAGTTCCGGATCAAGCACTGTTCATTCGGAACTCCAAAAGTTCCGGATCAGTGATCGTTCATTCGGAAGTCACCATAGTTCCGCACCAAGGGCTGTTCATTCGGAACTTAAAAGTTCCGAATAAACTTCCGAATCAAGGGGTTAGTTCCGAATCAGTGTTTGTTCATTCGGAAGTCTGAAACTTCCGAATCAAGGGGCTTCATTCGGAATCTTCCGAATCAAGGGTGACCAAAAAGTTCCGAATCAAGGCAAAATTTAGAGTTCCGAATCAGTAAAGTTCCGAACGAAGGATTGTTTTGGATAAGTGACATATTCAGATCAATTTGTTCCGGATCAAGGATTTTGGCAATATTCCAAGCGAAGAAGAATCATTTCAACCGAAGGTGACATTCCGGACGAGTGATTGTTCCAAACCAAGGTTTATTCCGAATGAGCTGTATTCAGGTTCTTATTAGTTTTTGTTTTTGATTTGTATTTTCAATCTTTATTTTTCCCGCCTTTATTTTAATTGCACTTTAAGTTTATTTGCCTTAGTTTTATTTTAGATTTGCCTTAGTTTTAGTCGCGTTTTAAGTTTGCCTTAGATAGATTTAAGTTTACGTCATTTACTTTAGTCACGTTTTTAAATACTTGCACCTTTATTTTAATTAGACTAAGATTGACTTTAAGAGCACCTTTACTTTTAAGTCTTTGCACATTTAATTAAAAACAACCAAAAATATTCATTTTCACCAAAAACAATAGAGTCACATAGAGAGCCTAGATCAATTCGTTAAGATACCGAGAACACGAACTTAATCTTAATTTTTATACGGGCAAAAGTAGTGTATCAAATGGCGCCGCTGCCGGCTCTTTTCGTCAAGATTGACGGTTTTCTGTGAGAGACACGTTGCTTTTTTGGGATCCGTTCACTTGTGAGCGTTATTTTTCTTGCATAAAAAATTCAAAAAATCATAAAAAATTAAAAACTATAAAAAACCATAAAAATTAAAATTTTCAAAAATCCAAAAAGATTTTATCTTTATTGTGTATATATATTGTCTTTGCGTTTGGCTTTGTTTTCTTTTGCATTTTCAGGTGTATGCGTACTAGATCTTCTAATTATCAAGAGCCCGAGCCTCAAGAAGATTTAGATATGGCAGGTGTTAACAACAACAACATTCCACCGCACCTCAATAATAATAATAATAACAACAATGCTCTTCCACAGCCCGATCTGCGGACCATGGAGGAACTTTGTCAACCAACAATGTTTGGACGAGGAGGGCCGATTGCGCCGATGCAAATCAACGCTCCTGAGTTTTCGTTGAAGCACCACATGATTCAGCAAGTACAAACAAACCCATTTAGAGGATTGCCTGATGATGATGCCAACAAACACCTCGACAAGTTCATTACAATCACCCAAAGCATGAAGTTGCCTGGTGCCACAATGGATGTTCTTCGCTTACAACTCTTCCCACATACTTTATCGCATCATGCCGAGAAATGGTTCGATCGTCTCCCGAAGAATTCTATTCACACTTGGGATGACATGACTCAACGCTTTCTATCGCGCTACTTTCCACCATCCATGGTCACAAGCCTTCGCAATCAGATCAGCGGTTTCATGCAAGACCCTGATGAATCTCTTTTTGACGCTTGGGAGAGATATAATGTCTTGATCGATAGATGTCCAAACCACAACATGCTCCCTGTGACCTTAATCGATACTTTCTACAACGGTTTGACTTTTCGAGATCGTGATACGATCAATGCAGCCGCCGGTGGCACATTCATGAAAAGGAGACCCGAGGAGTGTAGAGAGTTAATTGAGAACATGACTACTCACCACAAGAACTGGGATTCCTCTGCTTCTTCTAGGAACAACCCGAGAGTCAATGTTTCCTCTACCTCAGCAAACCCTGAGATGACCGAACTCACCCGCATGATGGCTGAAATGAGCAAAAGTATTACGCTTCTCGCTTCAAACCAACAACAACAACAAGTTAAAGCGGTTGCTAATCCTTGTGAAACATGTGGCGGTCCTCACTCATACACCGATTGTCCTTCGACACAAGGAAATCCGGAAAATGTGTATGCAGCTTATGGTAATTATTCACCGGAAAATTACCAAGCTAGACAACAAGGGGATAGAAATCTGCTGAGCTACCGTTCTAACAATTACTTTTCACCCGGTTTTTCTCCTCAAAACCAAAACCCCGCCAACAACTACAATAGAAGCAACCAAATCCCACCTCGTGCTTCTAACCCTTATCAACCACCCACCCAACACAACCCACCCATTAATCCCGATGTTGACACCATCATGAGAACTCAAGGTGAGCAAATCAAGAATCTACAGAGCCAAATAATCAATTTGAAAGGAGATATCTTGAAGCAAGGAAATGACATCAGAACCGAGGTTCGTGATAATATCCAATCTTCCTTCAGCACTCAAACGACTGAATTAAAGAATCTCTTGGCTAGTTTCTTGCCCGAAGCTCAACCTTCTTCTTCGGGTTCTCTACCTTCAAACACCGTCACCAATCCGCGAGCTAATGTGAGTGCTATAACTACGCGTAGTGGAATTACCATTGTCAATCCACCTACCCCATCACCATCATCTACACCTCCTCCACCACCATGTATCCCTACTCCTCCTACACCTAGTGTTAGTACACCATTACCGTCTCTGCCTCGTCATGACGATGTATCTCGGAAGGACCCTTCAACATCACAACCTTCACCAACTACACCTTCACCGTCTCCCTATCAACCCAGAATCCCATACCCTTCTCGCATAGGCAAGACCAACGAGCTAACCAAGAATGACTGTCAAGTATCAAAATATGTGGATATGCTATCTAAAATGACCATCAACATTAGCCTTGTTGAAGCACTTTGCCACATGCCGAAATTTGTCAAAGCATTCAAGGAATTGCTTAGCAAGAAAGAGAAGCTGATTGAACTCGCCAACACACGATTAAATGAAAACTGCTCTGCAGTCCTTCTTAGAGAACTTCCGGAAAAGCTTGGAGATCCCGGTCGTTTTGTGTTTCCTTGCGTGTTCAACAAAACTGAAGAATTTACTGCCCTTGCTGATCTCGGGGCTAGTATTAATTTGATGCCACTGAGTGTTTGGAAAACACTATCATTACCCGACTTCATTCCAACAAAGATGACTCTCGAACTTGCAAATCGCACTCTCGCTTACCCCGTTGGTATAGCCGAAGATGTGTTTATCAAAGTTGGCACATTTACTTTCCCGGTCGATTTTGTCGTAGTTGATTATGAAATGGACCCTCGTATTCCTTTAATACTTGGTCGACCATTCTTGAGAACCGGACATGCTTTAGTAGATGTGGCCGAAGGTGAGTTAATCTTACGAGTCGGGGATGATTCAAAAGTTTTTAAAATGGGGAAGCTTACAGGCAAATCCTTTGGAGGCCGAGAATCAGTGAATATGATTAATGTGCTCGATGACTTTACCGTCTATGACAATCCGCTATTCGAGTCTTCCACTGATAATCCACTCTTTGAGGATAATGTGGATGATTCTCTCCCTACTTTGGACGCTTCTCCCATTTATGATTCTCCACCGGTCTTCGATGCTTATGATGATGATGATTCTAGCTCAGATTCGGATGATTTTGATTGTACTTCTGAGTATCCCGAGCTACCCACTTTCGATGATTTCGATGAGGCTGATACTCTCTCGAGTGATTCTTCACATGATGAAGATCCTCTGCCATCACTTGATCCTATTTTGGACGATTATTCATTTGAGGAAGATTTCTCTGAATTTCTCAACACTTACTTCCCTCATGAGAGTGATACCCCTCCTTATGACTTTGAAGATTATCGTCTTGATCCTACTTTGGATTTGAAGAAAATTTTGTCAAAAGAGAAGAAACCGATCGACACCGAAATCTGTTGCACGTATGATTTGACACCTCTTTGTCCCACTTCTGCGGACGAGGTTGTGCTTCTTTGCGGATCTTCTTCACACTCGGCTGAGCCTGAGTGCTATTTTCCCTTAAAGGAAAAGGTGTTCGACCCCGGTATTGAAGTCTTTAAGCCATCTCAGTATCCACCTGATGAAATAAAAGGAAAAATCTTTGGAAATTTTGAAGACATACTTGCACCACTTCATCCTTGCTTCTACCGTGCTTCATCGCTGCTTAAGGGAACCTTGCCTACTCTTATTTGGCTTGCCTTGTTCGCCTTAAGCCTGTGCTATTTGATGGACGAAAACTATGTCTTTGATCCTGGTGGATATGTTTCATGCTACTTCCGTTGATGATCAAGGTCGAGTCAGGCTCACGACTCGGTAAACAAAAACCAAGCGCTTCTTGGGAGGCAACCCATGCATCTATCTTTTCGCTTTCTTTATCATAAGTGTAGGGGGGACCCTTTGGCTTGCTATTTCCTCTCCTCACTTCTTAATCAGGGATTCGAGCTTCAATGATCCACTCTTGATGATTCTTGACGACCCGTTATTCCGTGTTCTACTTCTTCCCAGTTCTATCCTAAACTCTTTTCGATTCACTATTTTATATATTTTCTCAATATTAAAATAGGAATCTCTTTAGTTGTCTTTTCCTTAGCAAGATTTAAACAACGTGCACAATGTCCTAAGTGTAGGGGAGTTTACTCCCACATGCTTAAACATTGAGGACAATGTTTATCTTAAGTGTAGGGGGACTTCTATCGAAGTTAAGTGGTCTTTTCCTTGTATTTGTCCTCATTTTAACCGGAAAATAAATTTTTCGACATTTTTCAAAATTTTTAATCTATTTTGGCCTATTAGTTTTTCCTTTTGTATAGTTATTTTTCTTTCCTTATTAGAATAAATGTTTAAATAAGTGGTTTTAATTTTCAAACGTTGTGAATCTTTTGACTCAATCCGAGTTTACTCTAGCTAGTATCCTTAACATGTCTAAGTCAAGTTTTGCTAGGCTTTTATATAGGGAGCTATAAAACGCGAAAGTCTTAACTCTCACGGGTTAAGAACAAGAACTTTTCGCAAGTTCCTATAATTGATCCTAGAGAGTCGTTTATCAAGGGAACTTTAAAATGCGATTTCTAAACTTGAAAAAGTCTAAGAATTTGCAAGATCCTATAGGCGACTCGAAAACCCAAAACTTTGATTTAATAGGCTAAGTATCCACGAGTCTCATTACTTGAGATTTTAAACTGTGGAGAACGAGAGATGATAGAGCCAATTATAAGTCCGGTATTCTTTCGTGAATTTATGTGAGTTAATTATGAGCCTATTCTCCCATCGCTTGCTAATAAATTTATCTGCTAATAAATAAGGTTGTACGATTTGAAAGGTTACTTAGCTTCTAGCCCCAGATCGTATAAAAGTTGCTCGGTATGGATTAGAGTTCATAGCCAAGGCATAACTTATTGAAGCGGGACGCGAATATTGGCGAGTCCGAAAAGGCCCTAACAAGGCATGAGGGCTATGTTTTGTTGCTAAAGATCCAAAGTGATGTGAAGAATCATTTATCGAAAATCAATATGAAGGATCGAGACACACGACGTAAAGCAAAACTCCCCAAAAGTCATGGAGAAGTGTATCCGAAAAGACCCTAACAAGGTATGAGGAAAAATAGATCCAAGTCATAAAAGGAGGCGGATTGTTGTATATCAAAGTCCAAAATAAAGATTGGAGAAAAATGAAGAAGTCGTGGTCCATGTATGAATCTCTCAATAACTTCAAGTGAAGAAATTCCTGTATGAAGAGAAGACCATTATTTCATGAACGTCTCTCAAAGATTTGAAGTATGAAGTCGCTGCCAAATATCGGTCCGAGAAAGGTCTCAAATCGCGAAGCGAGTTATGCCAAGATATGAACTTTATGAGGTCCCGAGAAGCAGTTTTAAAAGATTTGGTCCTTTAGCTAACTATTGATTAAATCGTTCACTTTATTTTCAGACTAAATAACTATCGAAATAAGTCAAACAATGCATCCTCGTGATCATTCAAGACAACAATAAAATATAAGAGATACCCCTAGGAATAAGGGAGTCTAAGTGAGTAATTGGCCCACATGAATTCGTGTTAGTTTACTAACTTAAAATAACAATGATCTCGTTTTTTAAGCTTGGTTTGGAGAAAGTGAAAACTTGAGGATGATGATTATTCATGACATTTCCAAAACCCAAGGTATACTTTTAATTTCTTTATTTTGTAAGATTTTTATTTTCTATCTCTTTAATTAAGGCCAACGTGGATTGATTAGGATGAAAAGTGTAATCTTTCTTTGTAACTAATGCATTGCATGAGGACATTGCAATGGTCAAGTGTAGGGGATTTGATAGGTGTGTAAACACCCATCTTTTCTACCACTTAATTACAATAATAACCGGACCAAAACGTGTATTTTATGTCTTTTATGTCGGAATTATGCGTGGTTTGTGTTTTTGTTGTGATTTAGGATGAAAAGGTGAAAAGTGGAGAAAACACGGACATTCACGGGCATTTACGGACTTTTATTGAAGAAAAGGATGAAAGACGAAGTCAAGAAGTCAAAAGTGCAAAAAGAACGGAAGTCCACGACCAATTCTGAAGATTTATCGAGGAAAAAGTCAAAAGACGGAAGTTTATCAAAAGCCGAAGAATTCAAGTCTAATTTATTGAAGAATTTAAAGACGAGTTCGAAGAAATCCCGAAGCCAAAAGTCCCTTAAGTCCAAGTTTAAAGAAGATTAGAAGAAAAGGACTAATGACACAATTAATGAAGATTAATGATGAGACTGCTTTTATACATGGTCTCTTCATCAAAATCGGGCTTAAAATGCATAAAATATCATCAATTATACCAAATATATGCTCGTGTTTGTTACTTGTGTATTTTTAGGTACGGATATTGAGGAATTGGCAAAAGATCACAAGAATCAATCAAAAACGAACACGGGAAACGAAGTCGCACAATGAACCGGGCCTAAGTTTGGAAAATTTCAAAAAGACCCTTGAAGAATTGAAGATTTACAAGATTGGTCCCTCATCTTTGAAGAACTTGTCACAATTGACCCTCCAAATGTCAATTGTACAAGTATGGTCCTTATTGTTTGAAGATTGTACAAAACCAGTCCTTGAAGAATCCAAGAATTACATTTTAAGCCCTTGTTAAAAGTATGGAAAAGTATTTGTGCCAGATTTGACAAGTGGTGCAAAGTTTTTACAAAGGAAAATAGGGTTTTGGGCTGTTATTTACAAAGTGAAGAAGAGATAGAACCTTGGGGGGTCAAACTGCCAAATAAACAAACCTCCTCACCCAGTCACATTATGACACCTCAGCAAAACCCACCCACCAACCCATTAACCCTACCCATCCACCCAAACCCGTCCACAAACCCAAACCAGTTTTATTTAAAAAGTGGTCAATGGTCAACTCCCACTTAACCCCATCTTTTCCCACCATAACATGATTTTAAAATCATGTTTACCCAAAAAAGGATTAAACCTGCCCTTAATCACCCTATCAACCCTAATTTTCCCCAGATTAAATCCACCACAAATCAAGGGGTTATTACCCCATCTTGTCCATATCCTAAATTACCCTCCACCTCACCATTTCCCACTCCACAAAACACCATCACATGCGCTTTGGGACCCACCCCGTACCTCCCCTGCAACATCACTTTCGCCCAAAACCCCAAACCCGACCACATTAACGTCTAGGATGTTTCTACTTGGTCCCCAAGTTCAATCCAACGTTCCTGATCAAGATTCCAAGCTGTCAAGTCACATGGGACGATTTGACTCAATTCAAAAATCAAGACTTCAAGGGCATTTAAGGAATTTGAAGAACTAGGGTTTTAGGAACTAGAACCTTCTATCTATTTGTATAAATAGAGACGCCTGTGTCTCTATTCACCTTGTTCCAGTTTTAGCATTTTTCACTTGTAATTCCTTTTTTATTTAAATTAAAGTTGGTATTTTGAAGAGCAAAAGTGATTCCTTTTACTTTATTAAAAAGTTGTGTGTTGTGATTGATAGCTAATTCTGAGTTCCATTTAAAAAGTTTCAAAAAGTTTCAAGTTTTCAAAAAAGTATTTTAATTTTCAAAAATCCAATCTTTCATGAAGTGAAAGTGGACTGAAGGTTTTGGATTTTTGAAGTTAGAACTGTTTTTAAAAACGTGTTTAAGGTGACTAAATTGTGTGGGAAAGGTTTTTGAAAAAGTTTCAAAAGGTTTGAGATAAAACAGTATATTGCATATTTTGCTTTTATTTTTCTTCTTAGCAGAATTAAAAGTGTTGATTTGTCAAAGGATCTGCATACACCCGAGTGTATTGGAAGTGGCTATCTAGCCATTGTTGGTCTTGGATGTAAGACCAACAAGGTAATTCCTTGTTTTTCATTTTTCTAGTAAAAAAAGTGAAGTTCATGTGATTTTTTTTTGTTAAGTTGTTATGTGTTGTTTAATCTGTTGGATTTGAGTTTATTTGGGATAGGATGCATGATAGGACTGTTAGAAATTAGCTTGGAGTAGTTTAGAATAGTTTTGGGTTTGAAAAAGTTGGATTTCAGTTTTAAAGGGTTGTTTGGATACGGGTTTATTTATGATAGATTGATAGATTTTGAAGATTAGAAGTTGTTAGAAAGGTTGAATAGGGTTGTGATAGGTGGAGTCTAGTCCTGTTTTCATTTTGGAAAAGATTTGAAGCAATTTGAATGATAAAAAGTGAAAAGTCAGTAAAAAAATTACATAACTGCTTGTGTGACTGATTTGGTTGAACTTTTGCTTGATTCTTGGAAACTTGTTAAATCCTAGGGTTAAGTAGGATGTGTTTTTTGTTTTTAGGTCATTTGTGGAGAGTATATGCAAAATTTTGGCCTGTGATAGTCATAATTGTGCAAGTTATAAGCTTATAGTACCCACAGACCTCATAGCTTTTCAACAGCAACTTGAAATTGCTTTGGTGTGCATATTTGTTGTGAAATTTGTGCAATTGCTTGACTGTTTTGTGCTTTAACTGACTCCTTGTACTCAACTGAGTACAAGGGTGCCTTTGTCATCCAAAAACATCCACCAAAGAATCATATCCAAGCCCTCTTGGATCAAAAATCACTTGTGAAGAAAACAGCAAACCTGCTTGAGTTCTAAGATTAAAACTGACCACGTTTTTGGCTTGATTTTGGCTCAATCTTGTAAAAAGGGTGAATTTGGTTTGTGTTTGTAAGCAAGAAAGTGTAACAGTTTGGTGTGATAAGGTTAGAAAGAAAAAAAAAATATAAAGAACAAAAAGGGGTTCACTCAGCCTCGAACCCTCGCCACCACACTCAACACACTTCACACATACCGCCGTGCCCTAGGGTCTTTGACTGCTAGGGTGTGGTTTCAAACTATACTTAAGGTAACTTTGGTTTTGCTTTTGAAAAATAAGCCGTGACCATTTAAGCTTATTATAGCTTATTGGTTAAGTATTTTTGGCTTATTTAATTTTTCTTAGGTTTGTCTTAGACATTAGGATTTTTCTGGCACAACTTTTGATTTTTCTCCTTATTTTATTATTTTTTATTCATTTTTTATTACCCGTATATTATTAAATAGATAAAAAATAGATAAAAGTAGTTTTAATTTTAGGAAAATAGTTTTTAAGTTTTAATTTATATTTTTGAGGTTTACATACCATAAAGTTTTCAAAAACTTTAATTTTTAATTTTATTTGATTTTAGGTTTTTTATTAAATTTAAAAATTAATATAAAATTAATAAAAAGGTTTTAGGAACTTTAATTTGCATTTTCTTCTTAGTTAGAATATTTAGGATTTTTGAGAATTTTTTAGAATTTATTTAGGAATTTTAATTTTTTTTGGAATATTTTATTATTATTTTATTAAGAAAAATTCAAAGTTTTATTTTTAACTTTTTTTCATTTTTCCTAGATTCTAGACATTAAATTAGGAACTTTTTCACTTTCCAAATATTTTTTAGGCTTTTCAATTAATTTTTAGAATTAATTTAAGATTTAATAGATTTTAATAGTTTTTAGGAGTTTAAAAATAGTTTAATTTGGTTTTAAAATTTTTAAAATAGTTTTTAGCTTAATTAGGTCATTTTTGAGGTTTACAAACTATTAAATCTTGTTTAGGGCTTTTTAATATTTAAAAGTGATTTTTAGGGCTTTAATTAGCATTAAAAAGTCATTATTAAATTAATTAAAAGGTTTTAGCAAGTTTGGATTTTTTGTAAACTCTTAGAATTTTATTGTGGATTTTTAGTAATTTTTAGGAATTTTTAGGTTAAAATTTTAATTTTTGTGTTTTTTGCGTTTCTACGTCTTAACTTTCTAGTAGTGTTTTTGCCTATTTTTCTATTTTTTCGTCTTCGTCATTTTCTCTTCTCCTTTCTTCTTATTAATAATCAAAAACATTAATCAATCATTCATTACACAACGCACGTGCCTCCTCGAGAGAACGATCCCATTAAGGGTCATAAGTGTTTACGTTTTCCTAAACGTACACTTAATACTTACCGCTATTTTACCTCCTTTTCCTAAAGGTGTGTAAAAACAACTACATCATTTTGGCGCCGCTGCCGGGGAGGCGTGTTGTGATTGAACCATTGTTGTTTATTATATTAGCCATAAATAGTAATTGTATTAATAGCACTCTATTAATACGTATTATCGTTTTTCGGTTTTTGTGTGAATATTATTACTATATTGTATACGTAGAACAATAAATACACAAGTACTCCAAATACGTGAGCAATCACAACCTTGATTCGGGATTTCATCACTCGATCATTGTATTCGAATCTCAAACCAAAGAAAAAAGGCAAAAATAGATAAATACTTTCGTGAAGCTTAATTTTGATAATACAAACTATAAGGTGGGTATAAGGCGGTTGTATTTCACAACCTAAAGGAAAAAGGCTCTTAAGTGCTTCGCGCCGCCTCGTTTCCTCCGCTTGCTTGTGCGTATTTGATTTTGAGAGTGAATCGAGGGTTTTGCCGCCCCAAGTATTATTACATATCATATATATTTTCTTGGTTTCATTTGATTAAACCCTCTTGAACGATTTGGTGTTCCACCATCGTTCTAAAGTCATCGAAGGCGTTCACTCCACGTGATCGTTTTCATTCCTTGAGGCCTTTTTAATCAAGAGATTTGATTAAGGAGGAGATTTGTGGACTCATTGTTTACTTAATATATTCACCAATTTCCAAAAAAGTTAATACAATCAAAAACCACAAAAAAATTGAAAAAACACAAAACACCAAAAAGAATCTTCTTTGCTCGTCTCCACGTTGTACGTGACGTTTATGCTCACTCGTAATCAAGCAAAACGTGCACGTAGACGTAAGAACAAAACTCCTACTAAAACTCATTCTAGTGAGGAGTCTCCAAGTGAGGAACCTATTGTAGAACAAGAAGCTATCATGGCTAATCGTACTATGATGGAGTTGCTTCAAGCACCCACCGAGGGTTTTGGAGAGGCCATTGTGATTCTCGCCATCCTTGCGGAGAACTTTGAGATCAAGACGGGTTTAATGTCTATGCTTCAAGCAAACAAGTTTCGCGGTCACGAAAAAGACAACCCACATTATCACATTAGGCAATTTAATCGTCTCACCGCGACAAGCAAGTTTAAGGATGTACCACACGATGCCATTAAGATGATGTTGTTTCCTTACTCGTTAGATGGACCCGCCAAGATATGGCTTGAGAAAGAACCACCGAATTCGATTTTGACATGGGCCGATCTCGTGTCTAAATTTGTGAATCAATTTTTTCCACCATCCAAGACAACACATTTGAAAAATGAGATTTCACGTTTTACACAAAGACCTAATGAAAGTTTTTCAATGGCTTGGGAAAGGTTTAAAGAAATGTTACATGAATGTCCACACCATGATTTTTCCGAATTGCATCAAATTGACACTTTTTATAATGGGCTTAATGATCATGAACGAGATTATTTAAATGCCGCCGCGGGTGGTAATTTTTTGTGTAAAACGGCCAATGAGGCTTTGAAAATCATAGAAAATAGGTCTAAGGTCTATAGCCCTCATAACACACCGAGTATTGCCAATTTGGGCTCGTCATCATCTCGTTCCATTAATGCCTTGCAAGATGAAGCAAATGAGGAGAATCGGTTTTTTGATAGGTTTTCGACTCTTATGTCTCATTGGAAAGCTCAAGAAGCTTCAAATTCCGCTTCGGTTAAAGCGATTGCTAAGAGTTGTATTTCGTGTGGTGGAGCTCATGATTTTTCCGAGTGCATTACCGCGGATGGTAACACTTCGAATGCTTATGTAGCCACGGGAACTTATAACCAAATCGGTCAAGGTTCCCGCCAAAATCAAGCTCCACAAAATCAAAATGCTAATAACTATCGAAACAACAATCAAGGTGGAAATTACCAAGGAAATCAAAGGAATTATAACAAGGGTAATTATCAAAGTGGTAATGGGCAAATTTCAAACCAAAACCAAAACCGTGATTTTCAAAACAATGCCCAAGGTTTTCAAAACGATCACACCAAAAATCTTCAAGGAGAATTTTTTAATTATGCAAAGGCTAATGATGCTAAGTTTGATAACATGCAACGTGAGATGGTTAGCTTAAGATCCGAGTTGAAAAACGAGCTTAAAAACGAACTTGCTAATGAACTTAAAACTCATGCTAATAAAATGGAAGGAAATGTCACACGACTCCAACAAAATCAACAAAAAATGGAGCAAGGACAACATGAGATTAAGCAAGAGTTGTTAAAAGCGGATGCTAGGCAATCTAAGTTTGAAGACCGTATGGCTAAAATGTTTGAAGCTATCATGTGTAAGCCCTCTTCTTCGGGTGGTCTTCCTAGTGATACCATCGTGAACCCGAAAGGAGAATTGAAGGTTATTACTACTCGTAGTGGTAAGACTTTCAAAGAACCCATTTCTCGTCCAAGTACTTCTATGGAGAAGGAAAAAGAGAAAGAACCCGAGGTTGTGGTTGAAAAGAAGCACATTCAAAGCCCACGAAGTACCGCTCAAACCACACCTACGGTTGAACCAACACCCATAATGGAACCCGAGATTCCAAGGCCGATGCCTATGCCTACTTTGCCCCAACCCACACCACCTTTACCCTACCCATCAAGACGAAACAAGGAAAAGGCACAAGAACGAAATAATTATCAATTTGAACTTTTTATGAAAATGTTTCGTGACTTGCATTTTAATATAAGTTTTGCCGACGCCTTAGTCATGATGCCTCGATTTGCCGCGAACTTCAAAAGTATGTTAAACAACAAAGAGAAATTGCAAAAATCGTCTAGCTGTTCTTCGGTTTTTCTAAGCCGCATACCTCAAAAAGTCGGTGATCCTGGAAAGTTTTTAATCCCATGTGCTATCCAAGACATGGAAGAATGCTACGCCTTGGCCGATCTTGGTGCTAGTATTAATTTGATGCCTCTTGAGATTTTTAAATCGCTCAATCTTCCAAATCTCACTCCTTCAAGAATGTCAATCGAAATGGCCGATCATTCTACGATTCTAGCTTGTGGAGTTGCCGAGGACGTCTTTGTGAAAGTTGGAAAGTTCTACTACCCTGTAGACTTCATTGTTGTTGATATTCCCATCGATCCTAAAGTTCCGTTAATTTTAGGTCGATCTTTTTTGGATACCTCGAGAGCACTTATCGATGTGCATGCAAGAAAAATCACTCTTCATTTCAATGAGGAAGAACTCGTCATTAATGCAACCCAAAAATCCACTCTTTCTCACGTGTATTCGATCACATCTTTGTACAATGTCAATCCCATCAAAAACATTTGCAAAAGGATTTCAAATAGAGTTTTAGGAGTTGTTGAGAAAAATGAAGTTCCGTCCCCTCCGCCGGTGGAGGTTAAGAGTGTTAAGCCTATGATTCCAATCTCTAGTGAATCTTCGGATGATGAATACGTTGATCCCGATGGGGAGGTTTTCTTTGTTGACAAAAGATTTGAAAACTTACCACCACCTAAACCAAAAAGATTTCAAAATGTGGGAATTTTTAGTGTGACTAACATTGTTTTAGATACACCAAATATTTTTGACATAATTAAATCGGGTTTTCACAATGAGAGTTTTAAAGATGAAAAAGGAAAAGATTTTGAATTTAATTTAAAAGATTTTTCTACAATTCTAACTCCGTCATCACCACGTTTATTGAGTACTACAAGCTCGTCTTCTCCTTTTGACGATGCTTTGTGTGGACCTAGTGTGGGGGAAGCCCCTTATGTTCCCTCCCCTTTCTCCACCGAGGACGAGATATTTGATCCTGGAATTGCTTATATAGGGAAATCTCGGTCTTCCACCGATGCAATAAATGGAAAATCTTTTCATTTGATTGGTGCGAGTCTACCTCGAGTAGCTCAATGTTTTGACTTACCCATTGTCCCACCCTTCTATTTCTTCTCTCCTATTTTCTTCTACCCCATTGGGGTTTGTGTTGAAGAAGCGTTGTTTCGTCTTTCACACGAAAACGAAGACGCTATCTTTGACCCCGGTATACGTTTATCGGGTTTTTAAAGTACTCCACGTACTTTTGGGCCTTGTTTATCATGTAAGCCCCACCAAAAATTGACCATACCATCCCTAAATGATCACATTTATGGGGATTCGAGTCGAGCTTTTGACTCGGTTATCAAAAACAAGGTGCCTCGTGGGGGAGACCCATGCTTATCCATGTACATATTATTGCTTTTTAATTAGTTAATGTGAGGGGATTTGTGCCCTTCCAACCTTTGTTCCGTGGTTGTTTGTGAATTGTGATTTTTAGATCATGATCTTTACGATTGGAGCCTCTCGTGTTTCGTTTTATGGGAGCACTCGATCGTTTGCTTTGGAGGCCTTTCCCAATATCCATATGATATATCCTTTTATGTTCTAACCTTAGGTTTTTAGCACACTTCATAAACGGCTATTAATTTAATGGTTACACCCTTTCCATGCTAGATTAGGCATTCGACTACGTCTCTAGTATGGGGGTGTTTGCACCCCTAGACTCGAAACATTGAGGACAATGTTTAACTTTAGTATGGGGGGTGAATAGATACTTGCCTTGCCAAACCTTCAAGGTTTCCAAAGTTTATCGTTTTGTTGCAAAATAAGGCTAAAAATGGCCAAATTTTAAAAATTTTCTCAATTTTTATAAGTGTTTGAAGACACGAATGTAGATTTTCCGATGGCGAGAATAAGAGTAATTTTTGACTCGACCATGCGTGTTGAGCACTTAGCTTTGGTTCCTTAACTACACATTAGGCTAAGTCTCTTAAATGAGGACGAGAAATGATAGAGTTAATTATAAGTTACTATGCTAAACGTAGAGTACTCGTATTCTTTCAAAAACTCATGTGTTCTCGTTATTTGCTTATTCTCCCTTCGCATGTAAATATTTTTTGCTTAATAAATATTGACTTAGCGGTTTAGTTAGGATTGTTGGGTTTCTAGTCTTTTCTAGTAGCTTCCGTGTAATTAAATTGGGAAGACATTAAGGTATCGCCAGCGTCACGGTTTTGAAGTATTGGCACCCGAATAATCGAAAGCTTCACCCAATAATAAGATTTCAAGTGCTCACCTAAATTAAGCAAAAATTTGAAGCCCCACAAGGCCTAAAATCTATGCAAAATTAAAAGTGAATCAAGCCTTAATCTTCGAAGCTTTAAAGATCCAAAATTCGCTTTAGCCTGAGGATATACGTCTTTGGCTAATAAAACCACCGATGAGGCGGATAATAAAAGGCAAGGCAAGACCGAAGTCATAATAAAAGCTTCATGGCGAAGTTGAATAAAAGATGGAGGTAAACCAAAGATAATAAGGCCCTTCCGTTAGGGGGCGTATAAAAGTCTTGGTAATAAGTCTCATGTTCAAAACCGTTATAAAACCGTGTTTATCGATTCTTCTTGTCAACTTAATTTTTTGACATCGTTGTCTATTAGGAGGGGTTATTGATTCGATGTTCTTAGTTACACCGTTAGGACTCTATTTTTAGACCTAAATCTCTATTATCGCATAAGTCAACAATGTATCCTCGTGATCATTAAGACATAATAAAATATAAGAGATACAACTTAGGGATAATGGGAGAATAAGTACGTGATTAGGGCATATGAGTAGTGTTAGCATTACTAACTTATAATGACAATGATCTCGTTGCACGCTTGGCATGGAATTAAGGTGAAAATCGAGGACGACGAAATTATTTCTAACGAAGCATTCACGTGTTCTTATTCTATGAACCTAAACGTCCCATTTTGCGATGAAAATCATACATTATGTCTAAAACACAAGTAGTAGCAATAATATAGTGTAGCTAGTTTATCATTTTAATAAAGTGAATGAAATTAAATTTTGGAGATGCTGTGATACTTTATTCTAGCATTGCGTGAGGGCACGGCAATGGTTTAGTATGGGGGAGTGATGAGACTGCTTTTATACATGGTCTCATCATCAAAATCGGGCTTAAAATGCATAAAATATCATCAATTATACCAAATATATGCTCGTGTTTGTTACTTGTGTATTTTTAGGTACGGATATTGAGGAATTGGCAAAAGATCACAAGAATCAATCAAAAACGAACACGGGAAACAAAGTCGCACAATGAACCGGGCCTAAGTTTGGAAAATTTCAAAAAGACCCTTGAAGAATTAAAGATTTACAAGATTGGTCCCTCATCTTTGAAGAACTTGTCACAATTGACCCTCCAAATGTCAATTGTACAAGTATGGTCCTTATTGTTTGAAGATTGTACAAAACCAGTCCTTGAAGAATCCAAGAATTACATTTTAAGCCCTTGTTAAAAGTATGGAAAAGTGTTTGTGCCAGATTTGACAAGTGGTGCAAAGTTTTTACAAAGGAAAATAGGGTTTTGGGCTGTTATTTACAAAGTGAAGAAGAGATAGAACCTTGGGGGGTCAAACTGCCAAATAAACAAACCTCCTCACCCAGTCACATTGTGACACCTCAGCAAAACCCACCCACCAACCCATTAACCCTACCCATCCACCCAAACCCGTCCACAAACCCAAACCGGTTTTATTTATAAAGTGGTCAATGGTCAACTCCCACTTAACCCCATCTTTTCCCACCATAACATGATTTTAAAATCATGTTTACCCAAAAAAGGATTAAACCTGCCCTTAATCACCCTATCAACCCTAATTTTCCCCAGATTAAATCCACCACAAATCAAGGGGTTATTACCCCATCTTGTCCAGATCCTAAATTACCCTCCACCTCACCATTTCCCACTCCACAAAACACCATCACATGCGCTTTGGGACCCACCCCGTACCTCCCCTGCAACATCACTTTCGCCCAAAACCCCAAACCCGACCACATTAACGTCTAGGATGTTTCTACTTGGTCCCCAAGTTCAATCCAACGTTCCTGATCAAGATTCCAAGCTGTCAAGTCACATGGGACGATTGACTCAATTCAAAATTCAAGACTTCAAGGGCATTTAAGGAATTTGAAGAACTAGGGTTTTAGGAACTAGAACCTTCTATCTATTTGTATAAATAGAGACGCCTGTGTCTCTATTCACCTTGTTCCAGTTTTAGCATTTTTCACTTGTAATTCCTTTTTTATTTAAATTAAAGTTGGTATTTTGAAGAGCAAAAGTGATTCCTTTTACTTTATTAAAAAGTTGTGTGTTGTGATTGATAGCTAATTCTGAGTTCCATTTAAAAAGTTTCAAAAAGTTTCAAGTTTTCAAAAAAGTATTTTAATTTTCAAAAATCCAATCTTTCATGAAGTGAAAGTGGACTGAAGGTTTTGGAGTTTTGAAGTTAGAACTGTTTTTAAAAACGTGTTTAAGGTGACTAAATTGTGTGGGAAAGGTTTTTGAAAAAGTTTCAAAAGGTTTGAGATAAAACAGTATATTGCATATTTTGCTTTTATTTTTCTTCTTAGCAGAATTAAAAGTGTTAATTTGTCAAAGGATCTGCATACACCCGAGTGTATTGGAAGTGGCTATCTAGCCATTGTTGGTCTTGGATGTAAGACCAACAAGGTAATTCCTTGTTTTTCATTTTTCTAGTAAAAAAAGTGAAGTTCATGTGATTTTTTTTGTTAAGTTGTTATGTGTTGTTTAATCTGTTGGATTTGAGTTTATTTGGGATAGGATGCATGATAGGACTGTTAGAAATTAGCTTGGAGTAGTTTAGAATAGTTTTGGGTTTGAAAAAGTTGGATTTTAGTTTTAAAGGGTTGTTTGGATACGGGTTTATTTATGATAGATTGATAGATTTTGAAGATTAGAAGTTGTTAGAAAGGTTGAATAGGGTTGTGATAGGTGGAGTCTAGTCCTGTTTTCATTTTGGAAAAGATTTGAAGCAATTTGAATGATAAAAAGTGAAAAGTCAGTAAAAAAATTACATAACTGCTTGTGTGACTGATTTGGTTGAACTTTTGCTTGATTCTTGGAAACTTGTTAAATCCTAGGGTTAAGTAGGATGTGTTTTTTGTTTTTAGGTCATTTGTGGAGAGTATATGCAAAATTTTGGCCTGTGATAGTCATAATTGTGCAAGTTATAAGCTTATAGTACCCACAGACCTCATAGCTTTTCAACAGCAACTTGAAATTGCTTTGGTGTGCATCTTTGTTGTGAAATTTGTGCAATTGCTTGACTGTTTTGTGCTTTAACTGACTCCTTGTACTCAACTGAGTACAAGGGTGCCTTTGTCATCCAAAAACATCCACCTAAGAATCATATCCAAGCCCTCTTGGATCAAAAATCACTTGTGAAGAAAACAGCAAACCTGCTTGAGTTCTAAGATTAAAACTGACCACGTTGTTGGCTTGATTTTGGCTCAATCTTGTAAAAAGGGTGAATTTGGTTTGTGTTTGTAAGCAAGAAAGTGTAACAGTTTGGTGTGATAAGGTTAGAAAGAAAAAAAAAATATAAAGAACAAAAAGGGGTTCACTCAGCCTCGAACCCTCGCCACCACACTCAACACACTTCACACATACCGCCGTGCCCTAGGGTCTTTGACTGCTAGGGTGTGGTTTCAAACTATACTTAAGGTAACTTTGGTTTTGCTTTTGAAAAATAATCCGTGACCATTTAAGCTTATTATAGCTTATTGGTTAAGTATTTTTGGCTTATTTAATTTTTCTTAGGTTTGTCTTAGACATTAGGATTTTTCTGGCACAACTTTTGATTTTTCTCCTTATTTTATTATTTTTTATTCATTTTTTATTACCCGTATATTATTAAATAGATAAAAAATAGATAAAAGTAGTTTTAATTTTAGGAAAAATAGTTTTTAAGTTTTAATTTATATTTTTGAGGTTTACATACCATAAAGTTTTCAAAAACTTTAATTTTTAATTTTATTTGATTTTAGGTTTTTTATTAAACTTTAAAAATTAATATAAAATTAATAAAAAGGTTTTAGGAACTTTAATTTGCATTTTCTTCTTAGTTAGAATATTTAGGATTTTTGAGAATTTTTTAGAATTTATTTAGGAACTTTTAATTTTTTTTGGAATATTTTATTATTATTTTATTAAGAAAAATTCAAAGTTTTATTTTTAACTTTTTTTCATTTTTCCTAGATTCTAGACATTAAATTAGGAACTTTTTCACTTTCCAAATATTTTTTAGGCTTTTCAATTAATTTTTAGAATTAATTTAAGATTTAATAGATTTTAATAGTTTTTAGGAGTTTAAAAATAGTTTAATTTGGTTTTGAAATTTTTAAAATAGTTTTTAGCTTAATTAGGTCATTTTTGAGGTTTACAAACTATTAAATCTTGTTTAGGGCTTTTTAATATTTAAAAGTGATTTTTAGGGCTTTAATTAGCATTAAAAAGTCATTATTAAATTAATTAAAAGGTTTTAGCAAGTTTGGATTTTTTGTAAACTCTTAGAATTTTATTGTGGATTTTTAGTAATTTTTAGGAATTTTTAGGTTAAAATTTTAATTTTTGTGTTTTTTGCGTTTCTACGTCTTAACTTTCTAGTTGTGTTTTTACCTATTTTTCTATTTTTTCGTCTTCATCATTTTCTCTTCTCCTTTCTTCTTATTAATAATCAAAAACATTAATCAATCATTCATTACACAACGCACGTGCCTCCTCGAGAGAACGATCCCATTAAGGGTCATAAGTGTTTACGTTTTCCTAAACGTACACTTAATACTTACCGCTATTTTACCTCCTTTTCCTAAAGGTGTGTAAAAACAACTACATCATTTTGTGATGTAGTTGTTTTTACACACCTTTAGGAAAAGGAGGTAAAATAGCGGTAAGTATTAAGTGTACGTTTAGGAAAACGTAAACACTTATGACCCTTAATGGGATCGTTCTCTCGAGGAGGCACGTGCGTTGTGTAATGAATGATTGATTAATGTTTTTGATTATTAATAAGAAGAAAGGAGAAGAGAAAATGACGAAGACGAAAAAATAGAAAAATAGGCAAAAACACTACTAGAAAGTTAAGACGTAGAAACGCAAAAAACACAAAAATTAAAATTTTAACCTAAAAATTCCTAAAAATTACTAAAAATCCACAATAAAATTCTAAGAGTTTACAAAAAATCCAAACTTGCTAAAACCTTTTAATTAATTTAATAATGACTTTTTAATGCTAATTAAAGCCCTAAAAATCACTTTTAAATATTAAAAAGCCCTAAACAAGATTTAATAGTTTGTAAACCTCAAAAATGACCTAATTAAGCTAAAAACTATTTTAAAAATTTTAAAACCAAATTAAACTATTTTTAAACTCCTAAAAACTATTAAAATCTATTAAATCTTAAATTAATTCTAAAAATTAATTGAAAAGCCTAAAAAATATTTGGAAAGTGAAAAAGTTCCTAATTTAATGTCTAGAATCTAGGAAAAATGAAAAAAAAGTTAAAAATAAAACTTTGAATTTTTCTTAATAAAATAATAATAAAATATTCCAAAAAAAATTAAAATTTCCTAAATAAATTCTAAAAAATTCTCAAAAATCCTAAATATTCTAACTAAGAAGAAAATGCAAATTAAAGTTCCTAAAACCTTTTTATTAATTTTATATTAATTTTTAAATTTAATAAAAAACCTAAAATCAAATAAAATTAAAAATTAAAGTTTTTGAAAACTTTATGGTATGTAAACCTCAAAAATATAAATTAAAACTTAAAAACTATTTTCCTAAAATTAAAACTACTTTTATCTATTTTTTATCTATTTAATAATATACGGGTAATAAAAAATGAATAAAAAATAATAAAATAAGGAGAAAAATCAAAAGTTGTGCCAGAAAAATCCTAATGTCTAAGACGAACCTAAGAAAAATTAAATAAGCCAAAAATACTTAACCAATAAGCTATAATAAGCTTAAATGGTCACGGCTTATTTTTCAAAAGCAAAACCAAAGTTACCTTAAGTATAGTTTGAAACCACACCCTAGCAGTCAAAGACCCTAGGGCACGGCGGTATGTGTGAAGTGTGTTGAGTGTGGTGGCGAGGGTTCGAGGCTGAGTGAACCCCTTTTTGTTCTTTATATTTTTTTTTTCTTTCTAACCTTATCACACCAAACTGTTACACTTTCTTGCTTACAAACACAAACCAAATTCACCCTTTTTACAAGATTGAGCCAAAATCAAGCCAAAAACGTGGTCAGTTTTAATCTTAGAACTCAAGCAGGTTTGCTGTTTTCTTCACAAGTGATTTTTGATCCAAGAGGGCTTGGATATGATTCTTTGGTGGATGTTTTTGGATGACAAAGGCACCCTTGTACTCAGTTGAGTACAAGGAGTCAGTTAAAGCACAAAACAGTCAAGCAATTGCACAAATTTCACAACAAAGATGCACACCAAAGCAATTTCAAGTTGTTGTTGAAAAGCTATGAGGTCTGTGGGTACTATAAGCTTATAACTTGCACAATTATGACTATCACAGGCCAAAATTTTGCATATACTCTCCACAAATGACCTAAAAACAAAAAACACATCCTACTTAACCCTAGGATTTAACAAGTTTCCAAGAATCAAGCAAAAGTTCAACCAAATCAGTCACACAAGCAGTTATGTAATTTTTTTACTGACTTTTCACTTTTTATCATTCAAATTGCTTCAAATCTTTTCCAAAATGAAAACAGGACTAGACTCCACCTATCACAACCCTATTCAACCTTTCTAACAACTTCTAATCTTCAAAATCTATCAATCTATCATAAATAAACCCGTATCCAAACAACCCTTTAAAACTGAAATCCAACTTTTTCAAACCCAAAACTATTCTAAACTACTCCAAGCTAATTTCTAACAGTCCTATCATGCATCCTATCCCAAATAAACTCAAATCCAACAGATTAAACAACACATAACAACTTAACAAAAAAAAATCACATGAACTTCACTTTTTTTACTAGAAAAATGAAAAACAAGGAATTACCTTGTTGGTCTTACATCCAAGACCAACAATGGCTAGATAGCCACTTCCAATACACTCGGGTGTATGCAGATCCTTTGACAAATCAACACTTTTAATTCTGCTAAGAAGAAAAATAAAAGCAAAATATGCAATATACTGTTTTATCTCAAACCTTTTGAAACTTTTTCAAAAACCTTTCCCACACAATTTAGTCACCTTAAACACGTTTTTAAAAACAGTTCTAACTTCAAAAATCCAAAACCTTCAGTCCACTTTCACTTCATGAAAGATTGGATTTTTGAAAATTAAAATACTTTTTTGAAAACTTGAAACTTTTTGAAACTTTTTAAATGGAACTCAGAATTAGCTATCAATCACAACACACAACTTTTTAATAAAGTAAAAGGAATCACTTTTGCTCTTCAAAATACCAACTTTAATTTAAATAAAAAAGGAATTACAAGTGAAAAATGCTAAAACTGGAACAAGGTGAATAGAGACACAGGCGTCTCTATTTATACAAATAGATAGAAGGTTCTAGTTCCTAAAACCCTAGTTCTTCAAATTCCTTAAATGCCCTTGAAGTCTTGATTTTTGAATTGAGTCAAATCGTCCCATGTGACTTGACAGCTTGGAATCTTGATCAGGAACGTTGGATTGAACTTGGGGACCAAGTAGAAACATCCTAGACGTTAATGTGGTCGGGTTTGGGGTTTTGGGCGAAAGTGATGTTGCAGGGGAGGTACGGGGTGGGTCCCAAAGCGCATGTGATGGTGTTTTGTGGAGTGGGAAATGGTGAGGTGGAGGGTAATTTAGGATCTGGACAAGATGGGGTAATAACCCCTTGATTTGTGGTGGATTTAATCTGGGGAAAATTAGGGTTGATAGGGTGATTAAGGGCAGGTTTAATCCTTTTTTGGGTAAACATGATTTTAAAATCATGTTATGGTGGGAAAAGATGGGGTTAAGTGGGAGTTGACCATTGACCACTTTTTAAATAAAACTGGTTTGGGTTTGTGGACGGGTTTGGGTGGATGGGTAGGGTTAATGGGTTGGTGGGTGGGTTTTGCTGAGGTGTCACAATGTGACTGGGTGAGGAGGTTTGTTTATTTGGCAGTTTGACCCCCCAAGGTTCTATCTCTTCTTCACTTTGTAAATAACAGCCCAAAACCCTATTTTCCTTTGTAAAAACTTTGCACCACTTGTCAAATCTGGCACAAATACTTTTCCATACTTTTAACAAGGGCTTAAAATGTAATTCTTGGATTCTTCAAGGACTGGTTTTGTACAATAATAAGGACCATACTTGTACAATTGACATTTGGAGGGTCAATTTTGACAAGTTCTTCAAAGATGAGGGACCAATCTTGTAAATCTTCAATTCTTCAAGGGTCTTTTTGAAATTTTCCAAACTTAGGCCCGGTTCATTGTGCGACTTTGTTTCCCGTGTTCGTTTTTTATTGATTCTTGTGATCTTTTGCCAATTCCTCAATATCCGTACCTAAAAATACACAAGTAACAAACACGAGCATATATTTGGTATAATTGATGATATTTTATGCATTTTAAGCCCGATTTTGATGATGAGACCATGTATAAAAGCAGTCTCATCAATTAATAAAAGGAGGGACATAAACTTGTAATTAAGAAGAAATGAAAGAGGGGACGAAGCTTCTTAATCCTCCTTGTAATTAAGAAGAAATGAAAGAGGGGAGGAAGCTTCCTAATCCTCCCCTATAAATAGATTAGGATTGTTTACATTTCACTCTTGTTGGCTAAGTGTGACAATTAGCTCTTCCACCATTTAAATACCTTGTCATTTAATTTCTTGTCAAATTTAAATACCTTGTCTTGCACCTTAAATTCATTTAATTTCAAGTAAGTTTTCATTTAATTATTGTCAATCTTTACTTTATCTTATCAAACTCTTATCTACCTTTCTTAATCTTTGATTTATGTGTTTATGTTTATGTTCATGTTCATGCTTTTATTTTGATCCAAGTGATTGTTGATTATTGTGGTAAAAGTTGTTAAATTTCTTGATTATAATTGTTTGTTTATGATTACTGTTGATGAGTTGATATTTTTATTAGATCGTTTGTGTTAAATTTGATTAATCTTTGTTATTATTCTGCTTACTATATCCCCTTGTTCTTCGGGAAAGTTGTTTGTGTTTCTGATCTTTCCAGGTGAATACTTCTGAATCAAGAAAGGGAGTTTGTTCATTCGGAACTTCCAAAGTTCCGAATCAAGGGTTCATCCGGAAGATTTGAGATCAGCAAAAGTTCCGAGCCAAACTTGTTCATCCGGAACATTCAAAGTTCCGG
The DNA here is from genome assembly GCA_025667525.1 of Glebionis coronaria. NCBI lineage: Eukaryota > Viridiplantae > Streptophyta > Magnoliopsida > Asterales > Asteraceae > Glebionis > Glebionis coronaria. Next base: position 357,321,991 of record CM046876.1, read on the forward strand.
ACAAAGGATAACTTCTGAACCAATAGTCATTCATTCGGAACTCAAAAGTTCCGAACCAGAAAAGCTTCATTCGGAACTCAAAAGTTCCGGATCAAGCACTGTTCATTCGGAACTCCAAAAGTTCCGGATCAGTGATCGTTCATTCGGAAGTCACCATAGTTCCGAACCAAGGGCTGTTCATTCGGAACTTAAAAGTTCCGAATAAACTTCCGAATCAAGGGGTTAGTTCCGAATCAATGTTTGTTCATTCGGAAGTCTGAAACTTCCGAATCAAGGGGCTTCATTCGGAATCTTCCGAATCAAGGGTGACCAAAAAGTTCCGAATCAAGGCAAAATTTAGAGTTCCGAATCAGTAAAGTTCCGAACGAAGGATTGTTTTGGATAAGTGACATATTCAAATCAATTTGTTCCGGATCAAGGATTTTGGCAATATTCCAAGCGAAGAAGAATCATTTTAACCGAAGGTGACATTCCGGACGAGTGATTGTTCCAAACCAAGGTTTATTCCGAATGAGCTGTATTCAGGTTCTTATTAGTTTTTGTTTTTGATTTGTATTTTCAATCTTTATTTTTCCCGCCTTTATTTTAATTACACTTTAAGTTTATTTGCCTTAGTTTTATTTTAGATTTGCCTTAGTTTTAGTCGCGTTTTAAGTTTGCCTTAGATAGATTTAAGTTTACGTCATTTACTTTAGTCACGTTTTTAAATACTTGCACCTTTATTTTAATTAGACTAAGATTGACTTTAAGAGCACCTTTACTTTTAAGTCTTTGCACATTTAATTAAAAACAACCAAAAATATTCATTTTCACCAAAAACAATAGAGTCACATAGAGAGCCTAGATCAATTCGTTAAGATACCGAGAACACGAACTTAATCTTAATTTTTATACGGGCAAAAGTAGTGTATCAAAGGGTCTAAGGCATCATCCCACATAACTTGGAAACCTAAACAAGAGCAAAAATCAAAATTTAATGGTATTTCAATGACTTGTAATAGATTTAAATATCTTGAGAAGGTCATTACTAGACTAATAGGAACAAATTGGGTGATAAGGTCACAAAGGGATGAACAGGGATTTGTGGTAAAGAATAAGACGACTCTAGTTGAACAACTAGACAGATCTAAGTCTGACAAGGCTTGGATATCCAAAGAAAACTAATTTGTTTTCTTTTTGAGCAACCTATCCAAAAGTAGGTTAATGATCAAGGATATTGGGATATTAGATGCTCAAGGAACATGCATTGTTGGTCTTTCCACTGTTATTATTTTTCTTCACTAACATGTTATCTCTACCCATTATTGTGGGAAAGGATAGCCTCTGTTGGTGTGTTTTTGTGGTTTTTGTCTAACTATGCAGGAAAGTGGAGCTACATTTGGATGGATACAGAGTTGCAAACTTTTATTTATGATGGTTGGAATGTTTACATTCTTATCTTGAGATAAAGTTTTGCTTCTTCACATATAATGATTTGTATGCTTCTTTTAAGGGGAGGTAAACCTTTAGGTTTTTGGGTACTCTTAGAGCACTCTTGCACAATTCTAGATTATGTCCACGGGTGAGTGAGGGTTAGAAATAATGAAGGCTTTTTCTTTATGAAATTGTTGGAATTTCTAAGCCTCGAGGCACTGTAGCATGCACGTAATTTATTTTGCATGCATGCTGCCAAGACATTTTGACCTAGAATTGGGATGGTTGGTTTGGTGACTTGGGTTACATAATTTTTGGGTTTACTTGGGAGTTACAAGGATATTATATAAGTTATCTTCACTCTTAAGGACTTTGTGAGCAAGTGATACTCGAGGACACTCATATCTATCGTGTTTGTACACGTGTGTGTGATTGGACAGTCCTTGCAAAGCTTAGTCTTTTTGATGAAAAGATAATTTCCATATGATTAATTTCTTTGTTAAGGTCTTTTCATTTTATGTTATGACATCCCAACTGGTGTCATTTATAAACTTCTTTATAGACCTAAATTGTTTCATCACCCTTTCATTTTTAAGAATTTTTGGATATCTAGATGCCTAATGATCATTGAGATGTTTTTCCTAGTGATTAACATCGAGTAGCAGCAAAGATCACTTTCACAAGGGTGTATAGTGTTATGGAGATGGCTGAGACTATTGGCACTAGCTTTAATGCAGGTCAAGTCAGTCTTATCATCAGTAAGTCCATCCCCATGTCCTATGAATCAACATTGAGGATTCATTTCCCGAATGTGGATGAGGACAGTATGAAACCTTTGACATTAATCAAATTGAAGAAATCTGTACTAGCTTGCAAAAGCAAAATACAGAACTGGTACAAATTGTCAAGGATCACTGTTTTGAACTCATAGACTTGTTGTTTTGGAAGCTGATATGAAGCTATGGAGGATATTCATGGTTCCGTCCTTTGATACTAATCTTGGAGAGGAGTCTTAAAAAGGGGAGGAGTAATTGAGTTTGAGTGACAAAAGTTATAAAGAAGGCTCCAAAAGACTCTATAGGTAACTCAAGAAGCTTGCTGTTATAAGATGTATTGCAGAAGATGATTAAGATCAAGTGAGTGTTGAATTTTTGAGGTTTATTCATACACAAATTGAAGGATAGAGCATGTTTGTAAGAATCCTCTCTATATGTTTTATTTTATTCAGAAACTTGATTACTAGAGTAGATATCAAGTTTAGGGGAGGATTGTAGGGAATAAAATTGACCAAGTCCCTAGACGTTGACAAGAGGAACTTGGACGCTGACAAGAGTAAACGAGGCGCTGACAGATGAGATGCTGATAAGAATTATCAAGGCGCTGACAAGAATCTTAACACAAAGACAAGGACTAAATCTGTCAATGATGAATTCTTCAAGCTGGTGGACAAAATATGAAGATAAGAATTCAGAATATATTCTTAATGTTTAAAGAGATTTAGTCAATATGTTATTTTATATGTTTATCTTGTGTCTCTTCCTAAAATAGTTTATCTTAGCTTTTTGTACAAGGCTCCTTAAACCTATAAAATGAGGCCTTAGGGTTAGACATAAGACACATTCCTTTCACACACCTCTTCCACATATCTCAAAACACTTTCATTGTAATCATTCATTGATATTATTAATCAAGGTGAAAGTTTGGTTTATTTTGTTTTGTTCTTTGTTCTAAGTGTTAAATTCCGCATAACACTTAGATTGTTCAATACAACAAAGTTTCTCTACGTGTTAAACTTGATTTAATCTCGTTAACACAAAGCTAAATCGATCTAAGTTTGGGATCAACATTTCAGGCTTATTTCTTGGGATTTTTCAAAATTCCTTTTCACAGATCTCTTTGGTATCCCAAAAGAAGCTTGTGTGTCAAATTAGAGCTTATGGCATTAACTTATGGCTTAATGGGCCAAAAAGCCCATTAAGAATAAGCTATTGACGATTAAGTTGTGATAAGCTCACTTTCAGCTTTTGGGCCTTCAGAGTTTTGTGCTTAAAATCAAATTTTGAGTCAAGTAGGTGATTGTAGGCTTACTTGGTGGACTTTTTCTTATTGGGCCTATAATCAGCCCATTAAGGGCCTGTTTTGTCATTTAGCCCATTTTAAGGCACATTAGGGGTATTTTGGTAATTTCAAGTTCATTTTTGTGTTTATTAGTTTAAAATAAACTAGTTTATAACTTTTTAGAATTTTTTATAAATTTTGGATTTTTATTAATATTTTATTATTAAAAATTAAATTTTATATTTTTTCAAGTTTTTTATTTTTCCTAGTTCAAATACATTAAGTTAGGAATTTTAAATTTTTTGGATTAATTTTATTGTCATTAGATTAATTTTTAGAATTATTTTAAGTTTTTAGAGTTTTTAATCATTTTTAAATAGTTTTAATTAATTTTAAAATTTTCAAAAATAGTTTTAAATTTAGTTAAGTCATTTTAGAGGTATAAAAGTCATAAAATCTCATTTTGGGCTTTTTGTTAATTAAATTGATTTTTTGGGCTTTAATTAGCATTAAAAAATTAATATTTAATTAAATAAAAGGTTTGAGTGATTTTTGATTGTTTGTAAACTCTAATTACATTTTTAGGATTTATTGCAATTTTCTAGGAATTTTTAGGGTAATTTTTAAATTTTGTCATATTCTACGGTTTTACGTGCACGACTTTTCGTCTTAGTTTAATTCATAATCGTAACCGTCATCCTTTTTCTTTTTCTTTTCTCATAAATATAATCACAAAGTTAATAATTTCTTACACAACACACAAGCCTCCTTGGGAAACGAAGTTTGAACTTAATTTGGTTGTTAGTGCTTGGTTTTCCTAAACCGACACTTAATACTTGCCACTTTTTACGCTCTTTTTCTAAAGAGTAGTAAAAACACTACATCATTTTAGCGCCGCTGCCGGGGAGGCGTGTTGTGTTTTGATTTGAACAATTTTTGTTTTTATATTAGCCATAATATCTATTTATATTAGTAGCACTCTACTAATACGTATTATCGGTTTTTGTTTTTTGTGTGAATATTACTATATGGTATACGTAGATCAATAAATTCACAAGTACCCCAAAAATGTGAAAACACAACCTTGATTCGGGATTTCATCACTCGATCATTGTATTCGCATCTCAAACAAGAAAAAAAGGCAAAATAGATAATTACTTTCGTGAAGCTTAATTTTGACAAACACAAACTATAAGGTGGGTATAAGGCGGGTATTATAAAATATACCCTAAGGAAATGTGGAGTCCAATGATCGTTAGACTCAATGGTTTAGACCATTTATCTAGGATTATATCAAGTTCTTATGTAATCAAACATAGCGAAATTAGAACAAGATATAAGAATAAGATGTTATGAACAAGATGAATTTCCCCAATGATTACTTGTATTAAAAAATAAAACAAATAATCTCTAGGCGTGTATGCATTAAATCCCACGCCTAGAACACGAACTCAATTGTAGGTTTACATTGTGAAAGAATTGTTATTAATAAAACCTAAGACCCTTGGTTCCTTTTATAGTGTAAGGATTAGGGTTTACAAGAGATAAAATCAAATAAACAAGTAAATCTTCTATTCAAATAAACTTATGCAGAATATATCTTGCATGTTTATCTAAATAGAAGCTTACATAAGCTTCTTGTCTACGTTTCTATCAACTCTTGAATTGCATGTGACAATGCTTAGATTGCACACGACAACTCTTGAGCCAACAACGCTTAGTTTGCTCTTGTCAACGCTTGGATTGCTCTTGACAACGCTTATACAATATCTTCATGTTTTCTTCGTTTTTTGAGTTTCTGCCACATCAAATTTTTGACCCAACAATCTTCCCCTAGTTGATGTCGGCAAAACTCTATGTGTATCTCTTGTAAGTTGTACATGATCTTCAAATTGCTTCCCCTCAAGTGTAGCATGTATTTCTTCCCCTTTTTGTCACATCAACAGGGAAGTAAACAATGTATGCAATATTTGAAGATTATTCAAATGTAGCTCTATGTAATGATCTTGAAGAAAAATAAATAAAGTAATCTTGATGTAGAAGTAGAATAACCCAAACCTAGGTTCCATATCGTGCATGAATACTTGGAGGGGTGACCTCATCATGCAAATTAGAGGGGCTGCCTCTAATTTAATATATTGGTTTTTGGGTAGGAGGGATCAGCTCCTTGTGAAGGATGCAAGGCACACACCACATTCACCATGTAATCCTGAATAAAAACATGTAACTAGGATGCACCCATACGCCCGCATGATAAATATAATAAATAGCCAAAAGATGAAGGGACGCCACGAGCAATCACTCTTCCTGGTGAAGTCATAACATCAGTGCCTCTAATGTTATGGTTATGGTACCTCCATAACTAGGTGAAACTGGTCATGCATGTATATGGCTATAGGTAATCTTAATTAAACATAAGCAATCAAACACATAACTTATACTACGGGAAAACAGTTGGCTGCAGACGGGGAATCCTAATAAGGAAAGAATGTCCATACTGAAAGGACGGGAATCCGTACCTTATGTCCAGTGAACGAAGAAGACGAACTGAGAGGAATCCTACTTCCGAATCACTAGTGCTACATAAATACATACATGAATAAGTATTTGCTTACTAAATATGTAGCTAGTTTTATGTCATGTCTTAGCTTATTTTATGTGTTCTTACCATGTTTTACTGTTTAAAAGCCTTAAACTGTGTTTATCTTACATTTTGTTTAATCTGATTAAGTATTTTTGGTATTTCATGTATTATTATACTTACTGTGTAATAATAAGTAACTTTCCAAAAATAGCAGGTTTCCTAAAATAGAAAGTTTCCGAAAATAGAAAGTTTCCAAAAATAGAAAGTTTCCAAACATAGAAAGTTTCCAAAAATAGAAAGTTACCAAAAATAGAAAGTTTCCAAAAATAGAAAGTTTCCAAAAATAGAAAGTTTCCAAAAATAGAAAGTTTCCAAAATAGATTTATTGCTTAAAATAGATAAATTTCTAAAAATAGAAAGTTTCCATAAATAGATTAGCTTCCTTAATTAAATAAGTTTCCATAAATAGATTAGCTGCCTGAAATAAATAAGTTTCTAAAAATAGAAGGTTTCCATAAATAGATTAGCTGCCTTATTTAATTAAGTTTCTAAAAATAGAAAGTTTCCATAATTAGAAATAAGCTGGTTAAATAAGCTAAGTATATATGCCTAAGTGTTTTCATGATTATTTTCTAAGTCATATGATATAATGTATAGTTTAATAATTATTTCATATAATTAAATTAAACTATAGGTTAAAATATTTAATTAATGTATAACATGTTTTTAATTAAATAAGTTAAATACTTAGGTTAAAATATGTATTATTATATGTTAATAATATAACCTAAGTCATGTTAATTAATTAATTATATCCATGGTTTTAAAATAATTAATTAATTATAAGTCTTAAATATACAAATACTTAGGTTAATTAATTTCATGTTTATAATAATTAAATAACCTAAGTCATGTTATTAAATTAATCATATCATTTTATTAATTTAATTTTAACATAAGATCATAGACATAAAAAAAAACTAAACATACACCATGAACCGGACATGAAATCGACACCGTACCCTGAACCAACTCGGGGTACCCCGTGTTTTACTGCTGCCGTGGGACCCACACGCACCAACCAAGACCATATGGTCTTGATGGTGGTCGGCTTGGCAAACCGAAACCCATTCGGGTTCGGTGCAGCCTGCGGCCAAAAACAAACACCCCTTAAAACACCCTTTTGATTTTATTTAACACCAAATCATGTTAGATCCGTGTTTAATTATTAGGTTTTTGTAAAAACATCACATGTTCTTGATTTATAAAAAGATTAAATCACAAGAAAAGATTTAAAAAGGATTTACCGAATTCGTGGATCAAAAGGATGAAGAACAAACACGATCAATCACCAAAATTCCAAGATCCAAGATCACAAACCACTCCTTATGGTGGTTGTAGGGTGGCGGCACAAAGGAGAAAGGGAAGGAGGGTTTTTAGGTTTTCTTAAAAATCTTCTGTAAAGATTAAATAAGTAGTAAAAAAATAATAACCCCCTTTTAGTAAATTTGACAAATGGGCTTGGCCCATTTGTCCTTGTAGCCGCGGGTAGGGGCCCCACTTGGGGTACCCGTACCTTTTTCCGTGTCTCGTTGTTAAGTTAAACGTTTGTGATTATTTGTGTTCGTGTTTTAAATGTTCTCGTTACGTAAATACCGTGATTTAATATATTTAATTACGCTCGTAATAATATATATACGTAATTAATAATAGTTCGTGTTTTAATTACGTTCATGATTTCATGATCGCATGTTCGTGATTAATTATCGTCAAATAATTATTACATGATCGTACGTAGCAAATACTTATCGTGTTCTAACACGTACGTAATACGTAAACTCCTAACACGTAATCGTAATCATGCTATATTAGGAAAGTTTTAATCTAGTACGTACGAACCTAAGGGTACTATGCATGGTAAAAGCATGCGGATTTTACATATGACCTTCTGAATACTGCTGCGCACACAAAAACGTCCAGAAAAACCCTAGACGGATTTTTCTTCTTTTCACCATACACGAACACCTTGTTGGTCCTAGCATCACGAGCCACGAGGCTCTGATACCAATTGTGGAGTCCAATGATCGTTACACTTAATGGTTTAGACCATTTATCTAGGATTATATCAAGTTCTTATGTAATCAAACATAGCGGAATTAGAACAAGATATAAGAACAAGATGTTATGTACAAGATGAATTTCCCCAATGATTACTTGTATTAAATAATAAAACAAATAATCTCTAGGCGTGTATGCATTAAATCCCACGCCTAGAACACGAACTCAATTGTAGGTTTACATTGTGAAAGAATTGTTATTAATAAAACCTAAGACCCTTGGTTCCTTTTATAGTGTAAGGATTAGGGTTTACAAAAGATAAAATCAAATAAACAAGTAAATCTTCTATTTAAATAAACTTATGCAGAATATATCTTGCATGTTTATCTAAATAGAAGCTTCCATAAGCTTCTTGTCTACGTTTCTATCAACTCTTGAATTGCATGTGACAATGCTTAGATTGCACACGACAACTCTTGAGCCAACAACGCTTAGTTTGCTCTTGTCAACGCTTGGATTGCTCTTCACAACGCTTAGACAATATCTTCATGTTTTCTTCGTTTTTTGAGTTTCTGCCACATCAACTTTTTGACCCAACAGGAAAAAGGCTCTTAAGTGCTTCGCGCCGCCTCGTTTCCCCGCTTGCTTGTGCGTGTTTAGATAAAAAGGGCTAATCGAGGGTTTGCCAACCAAAGTATTATCTAAGTATCATATATATTTTCTTGGTTTCATTTGATTAAACCCTCTTGAACGTTTTGGTGTTCCACCAACGTTCTAAAGTCATCGAAGGCGTTCACTTCACGTGATCGTTTTCATTCCTTGAGGCTCCTTTAATCAAGAGATTTGATTTGAGGAGAGATTTATAGATTTTTGTCTACTTCATACATTCACCAAAATCCAAAAAAGTAAAAACAATAAAAAACCACAAAAAATTGGAAAAATTAAAAACACCAAAAAGAATCTTCTTTGCTCATCCCCACGTTTTACGTGACGTTTATGCTTACTCGTAATCAAGCAAGATGTGCACGTAAACGAAAAAACCAAAAGGAGACCACACCTAACCTTTCTAGTAGGGAGTCTCCTATTGACGAACCTATCGTAGAAGAAGATCCAACCATGGCGAATCAAACTATGATGGAGTTACTTCAAGCACCCACCGAGGGTTATGGAGAGGCTATTGTGATTCCCGCCATCCTTGCGGAGAATTTTGAAGTGAAAACGGGTTTGTTGTCGATGATCCAAAACAACAAATTCTGTGGTGATGAAAAGGACAACCCGCACAACCATATCCGCCAATTCAATCATCTTACCGCCACTTACAAGTTTAAGGATGTTGCTAATGACTCGATTAAGATGATGTTTTTTACGTATTCTGAAATGTGTATAGTTGAAGTTCGTTTTCTCAGTTCTTAACAAATTAAAAGTCCTAACAAGATCGAGTTTTTAATTGTTTTTGGTTGGTAAAAGTATTTGGATATTCTATTTCTAATTCAACAATCAAATAAAAATGAAAAATATTAACTATGTAACCGTAAAACAAATTGTTAAATACCACATTTTTATTCAATTAAAATCACAAATGAAAATTCTATAAAGTGAAAGGACTGAAAATGTAAATTCTATGGAAATTAAATGCTAAAATTACAAAGTCTAAAAGTCTAAGGACTATCTATGCAAAAACAGTTAACAATTTGGACTAAATGTGAAAATTTAACTAACAAAATAACTAATTTTAACAACTTTTGAAACTAACTAACTAATTTTTAACTAACTTGAAAATAGAAGGACTTAAATTTTGCAAAACCTAATAAATTGGGTAATTAGCCTGAAATGAAAATTGTATAACAAACTAGGGACTAAAGTGCAATTTCCAAAGATTTATAACAAAAAGGGGCAAGGGAACAAAATAAGCTCGTTTAAGCTCGTTTCTTAACCAAATAAGCTCAAACCAGTTTTGAAAGACTTAAAATTGAAATTCAGCTAGACTTGTAAAAGGAAATAAGCTGAAACTAACTGAATCTCTAATAAGCTATTTCTAATAAGCACAAAATAAGCTATCTAATAAGCCAAACGTCCACAACTTGGTTTTAATGCAAAAAACTGTTAATCAGCTCAAAAGAAGAAGGGGAAATCTTGTCTTATCAAATATGGTCCATTAATAAGCTCAGAAAATGGAAATAAGCTAAAATGAGCTTATGTTGACTTTTGTTGACCAAAAATCCAAAAATCTGAAAACTTCAAATCTTAACCAGGAACACTTTTTGAAGTGATTTGTGAAAGAAAATGGGCAAGTTTGTGAAGTGGATAAGCTGGTATGAGAAAACAGTTAAGCTATTTATCACAGAGAATTGAATTTGCTCAATGGCTTACTTAAGTGCTTATTTCTAGCTTATTTCTGGATACTGTAGAAATTCCTATTAGGGGCTTAAACTACAGATGTTAAGTGATAACTAGAAACTGGTTTTAAGGATTTTCATCAAGAAACAAAGCTTTGGAAATAATTTGAAAATGGATACTTTCTGAAATCAGCTTTTGAACCAAAGTGAACCAAAGTATTTTTATGCAATTACCTATTTGACCAAAGATTTTGCTCTACTAAACTTGACTTGAAATGACTAAGTGTCCAAAGATTAACAAGATTAGAGCTAGAATTAACACTAGATTATACTATAAAATCTATTGCCAAACACTAGTTACTGATTTTAATGAAACTTTATTGAATGAAATTAAGCTAGAATTAGAACTGATTCATGAGTGGTATCAGGCTAATTGTATCTACCAAATTGTGATGAAAACAGGTTAAACTCAAGCTTGTAACACACTTATATTACAAATGCCAGGCTAGCAAAACATACAGCTAAAAACACTTAACAAAATGCTGATATAGGCTAGAGAACAAAGGCTAAACTAGAATTAAGCTATACAATCAATCACCACAACTCAAGTAATAGCTAAACACCTTTGATCATTCAGCAAACAAGTCTTAATCTATGAATTGAGCATGCATTCAACTGTTTAGAGGAACAAAAATCAAGAAAATGTACACCTTGAATATAGAAGCCTCCTTTGGGGAGTAGAGTAGCGCTGAGCTATCTAGCTAGTGCTAAACCACCACCTTAGCACTAGTACCGACTAATCAACAAACAATCAACAGCTAATCAACACTTAACCACCATTAATGGACTGGAAATCTTCAATGCTTGAAAATGGATGATCAGAACTAAGAACTCAGCTACAGGATGAACTCAACAGCAACAATCTTCAACAAGGCTTCTAATGATCACTCATGATCATTAGAAACAAAGCAATAACAATGGAGAATGAACAGTAGGTAAGTAATGAAAGAATTGGAGGGAAATTTGAATTTTATTGATAATGAGTGAAAAGTGGTTACAAGGTTTGTTACAACTACCTAACAAACTCTCAAAAGGTTGTCAAGCCTTTGAGAGTTGTTAACTACAACTGCTAATAACAGAATGAGGGAGAGAATTAAAATCTAGTGTGTGTGTTTTCACACTAGCTAACTTGCTACAAATGAGAACTTCTAGCCCTATTTATAGAATGGAAAAGTAAAAGTTGTTGGGGAGAGTGACGTGTCCAGGCCAATCAATGAGCTCCACGTGTCCCAATTCTGCTAATTGATTTTTGCAGGTGAAGAACATAATTGGGGATTATTGATTGAGTTGATTTTATGTCATGGGATGGATTCGTCTTTGGATTTTGATCAACTTTGATGTTTATAACTCCTTCTGAAATGCACTCTAGCCAAATCCCGATTCTGGCAAATTTTTGTTTGGAGAAGAAAGACACGTGTCATGCTGTAGTTGGTGGAGAAATTGCACACAGATCATTATCCATTTCCTGAAATTTGATTGGCCAAAAGGAAGAGTTGTGGATCACACTGTTGTGATTGGTTTAATTAATGTGTCGGCTGTGAGTGGGGTGAGGTGGTGATCCGTGTCACCCTTTTCCTTGCTTCTCATTGGTTGAAACCCTTTCACACGGATTAAGACCCAAATTAACTTTGCAAATTGGCAGTTTTAGTCCCTTGACTTGGCAGATTGGTAATTTGAGATAGATTCTTCATTCCTTTGGCAAAAATGATCCTTCAAATAGCAATCTTGCTTATTTTGACCCTTTGACTTGATTTACTTTATGGTTGACCATGTTTGACTTTGATCTTGACTATGGCAAATGTACACTTTTGGTCCTACATCTTTGAAATGTTGTCAAGATAGGTCCTTGTTCTTCAAAGTCTTATCTTTCTTGATCCTTCTTTGTCTTTTTCATCCAATTAAGCTTGATTTTCTTCTTGTTTGCTTGAAATTGTATCCTCCTTACCTATTTGATCACACACAAAGAACATACCACACAATACTGCTTTTATAGCACAAAAGTTAGGTATTTGCTATGTGTTTTAGGGTGTTTTGTTGATTAATTGATATGAGTTTTTGCTCATATCAAATCCCCTACACTTGAACATTGTCATGTCCTCATGCAATGCTATATTCCAAAGCACAAATTTACATTCTCCTCATAATTAATCCACCTTGGCCATTATGGAATGCATCTACACTACTCTACACTATATGATGCATGATTGTGATTTTTAACATTGCAATGCACAAAATACAATTCTTTTTATATCTTTTTGGATTTTCTTGAAATGGTTTTGATGGAAATAACTCATAAAGAATTCAATGACTTTGATTAGGGCTTGGGTACCATGGATACTTATCACCCTCAAGTTTCACTTTCCCCATACCAAGCTTAAAAATGGGATCATTGTATTCACAAGTAAAAAGTGCATCAACTTATTCATGACAATTAAATGTGGAACCGGTTATTAGTTGAGCAAATTTCTTGTGGGCAAATTTGTCATTATTTCAAGTGTGAAGTATAAGAAATGCAAAATACAAAAATAAGGAAGCACGGTTTTAGTCCTAAGTAATCCTCTCATCCATTACTTGAAAAACTGCTCACAATTAATATAAGTCCACTTCAAGAGTAATAAGTCATTCGCCTTATGTGTAAAATCCTCATGTCATGCTTTCATAAGTAGCTACACACTCGCTAAAGAAAGAAAAATAAAACTCACGCAATAATTTACATCCGCCGCCTTTTTGAGACTTTAGATCTTCAACCCCGCAACCCGTCAAGGTAATATTGGATTGGAGCAATCTATTGAATCCCCGCAACCCGTCAAGGTAATATTGGAACTCAATAGTCACTTTAATTAACACCACAATGCCCCTCTTGGGAGTCTTGTATAATTATTATTATTTATTTTTATTTTTTTTCTCTTTTTTTTTCTAGCCACTCATTTTTTTTCAAGCCGCTCTTATTTTTCTTTATTGCTCACAAAGAAAGTTGAAAAGAATAAAGGGAAAAAACACCCGCTAAGTATTAAGCATGACATAAGTCTAGTACACATAAAACGTTCTAACTTAGAATCTTAAGACATACTTATATCAACCATGAATGATTAGACAAAAATGCATAAGAGATTACAAACCAATTAAAACCGTTCTTGATTATTTATTAACATATATACATGCGAAGAAATTAGAGGTAAAGAAGAGAAGGGTTTAGCCACAAGTAATTATCATGAAGTTTATCTATCCCTTTTATACTTGCTTCAACTCTATCATTTCCCATTCTCCATAAATTTAAAATCTCAAAGAATGAGATTGGTGGATGCTTAGCCTAATAGTCCAATGAAGGACTACATGGTTAAGGATACTAGGTAGAGAATGCTTGGATAAGCAAACTCGGGTTGAGTCAAAATATCCATGGCGGGCCTAATATGTCAAAGAAGTCTAAACTTGTTAAACCATGTTTTTATTATTTTTTCTCTTTTGGACTTTTGATGAAAAGCAAAAGAAAAACATATACAATGCAAATGTGATATGCAAATGAAAAATTATTAATGCAAAAATTATGAATGCATATTTTTGGTGGCCAAAGTAGATCAAAAACTTGAAAAATGTTTGAAAAATTAATTTCCATGTTATCATGAAGATCAATGACAAGTTCTAGGTAAGGTCACTTCGATAGAAGACCCCCTACACTTAAGCTAAACATTGTCCTCAATGTTTAAGAGCATGGAAGTATAAAAACTTCCCCTACACTTATGACAATGAATAGACTTTTCTTAACCCAAGTTAAGGAAAGGTCAACTATTGGTGAATTCATGTTTAAGCACAAGGTGTCTATGAAAAATCAAAATAGTAACGAAGTGAACCGGATACAAGGGCCTCCTCCATAAGCTCCAAAGCATGAAATGAGTGAGCAACCCTACAAAAAACATGAAGACAAAAGAAGGTCTCCCCCTACACTTATCCTCAATTCTATACCCTTATTTCTAACCTACAACACTCTAAACCTAGTTATACGATGCTTGAGTTAAGGAGTCTCTAGCTCGACTCTTCCCTCAATGAATTAATTCATGGGGAAAATGGGGATCTCTTGGATCATTTCAACGGAAATGTCCTCCCCAAAATAATGTTTCACACGGTGACCATTCACTTTAAAGTTTGGACCATCGGGTTGTGACAACTCAATAGTTCCATATGAAAACACTTGGGCAATAGTGAATGGACCGGACCATCTCGGCTTAAGCTTGCCCGCAAAAAGTTTCAACCTTGAGTTAAAGAGGAGAACCGGCTCTCCAACTTTAAACTCACGGTTCTTGATCTTAGCATCATGCAATTTCTTAGTCTTTTCCTTGTAAAGCAAAGAATTCTCATAGGCATTGGCTCTCAATTCATCCATCTCATTAAGTTGATCATTCCTATGTGAACCGGCTTGGTTTAAATCAAAGTTAGCCCACTTGAGAGCCCAAGATGCCTTATGTTCTAACTCGAATGGGAGGTGGCACGCTTTTCCATAGACAAGCCTATAAGGAGTACAACCAATTGGTGTCTTAAAAGCCGTCCTAAAAGCCCACAAAGCATCATCAAGCTTATCCGACCAAGAAGCTCGATGCTCTCCCACCGTTATCTCTAAAATTCTCTTTAAACCACGATTTGTGACCTCGGTTTGACCATTGGTTTGAGGGTGATACGCGGTAGAAAGTCTATGATTAACTCCATATTTTTTCATAACTCTCGTGAATTGATCATTACAAAAGTGCGTACCACGATCACTTATGATGGCCCGAGGTACACCAAATCTAGCAAACAATTGCTTTAAGAACTTCACAACAAATCTAGCATCATTGGTAGGTAAGGCTTTATCCTCAACCCATTTAGACACATAATCCACTGCCACAAGTATATACTTGTTTCCCTTGGAAGATGGAAAAGGTCCCATAAAATCTATGCCCCATACATAAAAAATCTCACACTCTTGAATAAATTTTTGTGGCATCTCATCACGTTGCATAATTTTTCCTTGTCTTTGACACACATCACAAAATTTCACCATCTCTTGGGCATCTTTGTAAATGGAAGGCCAATAATAACCCGAATCAAAGATTTTCTTGGCGGTATAGTTGGGCCCAAAATGTCCACCCATAGGTCCTTTATGACATGCTTCTAAAATTTTAAATGCCTCGGGCCCATCTACGCACCGTCTAATGATTTGGACCGCACATTGCCTAAAAAGATAAGGATCATCCCAGAAGTAGTACTTAACTTCCTTAAGAAATTTCTTCTTTTGTTGGTAAGTAAGACCCTCAATAAGCACATTCCCCACAAGATAGTTTGCTATATCCACAAACCAAGGGGTGGCATCCTCTTGGGAAGAGATAGACATGAGCTCCTCTAATGGAAAAGATTCATTGATTTCTTTATTAGGAAAATCGCCTTGAAAAGGATTCTCAAGTCTACTCAAGTGATCCGCCGCTAAATTCTCGGCTCCTTTCTTATCTCGAATTTCTATCTTAAATTCTTGAAGCAACAAAACCCATCTCAAAAGCCTAGGCTTAGCATCTTGTTGTGTCATGAGATACTTGAGAGCGGAATGATCCGTATACACTATGGTTTTGGATAACACAAGGTATGGTCTAAATTTCTCAAAATCATAGACTATAGCAAGCAACTCTTTTTCCGTGGTAGTATAATGAAGTTGTGCACCGGTCATGGTTTTACTCGCATAGTGTATAGGTTGAAAATGCTTATTCACTCTTTGTCCTAAGACGACCCCCACCGCATAATCACTAGTGTCACACATAAGCTCAAAAGGTAATTCCCAATTTGGAGAAACCAAAACGGGAGCCTTTGTCAATTTCTCCTTAAGAGTCTCAAAAGATTCCAAACAATCTTGGTTAAAAATGAAAGGAGCCTCTTTTTCCAATAGGTAAGTCATCGGTCTAGCTATCTTAGAAAAATCTTGTATGAAGCGCCTATAAAACCCCGCATGACCTAAGAAGCTCCTTACACCTTTAACCGTAGTGGGTGGGGGAAGCTTAGCAATCACATCAATTTTAGCTCGACCCACTTCTAATCCCTTATTGGATATTTTGTGTCCTAAAACAATTCCCTCTTTCACCATAAAGTGACATTTCTCCCAATTAAGCACTAAACGTGTTTCCTCACAACGCTTAAGCATTCGTTCTAGATTGGTAAGACATGAGGTAAATGAATCTCCAAAGACGGAGAAGTCATCCATAAAAACCTCCATTGTTTGCTCTATCATATCATGGAAAATCACCATCATGCACCTTTGAAACGTCCCCGGTGCATTACATAAGCCAAAAGGCATCCTCTTGTAAGCAAATGTACCGTAGGGACAAGTGAATGTGGTCTTTTTGTTGATCCTTAGGGTCAATGGGTATTTGGAAATAACCCGAAAAGCCATCAAGAATACAATAGTACTCATTTCTCGCTAAGCGTTCAAGCATTTAGTCCATAAAAGGTAATGGGAAATGGACTTTCCTAGTAGCCTCATTGAGCTTCCTATAGTCAATACAAACTCTCCAACCGGTAACAAGTCTCGTAGGAATAAGCTCATTGTTCTCATTAGGTACTACGGTGATTCCACCCTTTTTTGGAACACAATGTATCGGGCTAACCCATGGAGAGTCGGAATGTGACAATCCGTCAATTTACGATTGATATTTTATTCTCGAATATTATTTAAAAACATTATTTTAATGTTACAATATGAACTCACATATTTTTGGGAAGAAATTTGGATTTACGTCTTGAAGTAGCGTCGACTACGTTTAAACCGGAGGATTCAACGTTACGTGCTTACGTTTACATACACCGTCTTTGGTGACAGTCCGACATTTCAGAAAATAAATTTGTCCATGAATATTATTTTGGAGTTTTAAATTTGTGTTGGTTCATAAACTCACAAATTTACGAGAAGAGATTAGGACTTACGATTTTATTTTAACGTCCTTTACGACTAAACCGGAAACCTTAGGATTACGTATTTACGTTTTCGAACTCCGTTTTTGAGGAAACAATTTTTATTGGATTCGTTTTGTGACGTTGATTCATAATTTATAAAAACATTTTTCGTAAAACGACCCGAGGGCACGCAAATCGAGGAAACTAGAATCGAGGAGTACCCGTAAATAAATGGGATGAGACAAGTGGGACACTTGTCCCACCCCACTCCAAAACCGGCCACAATATAGCCATAAAATAACTTGTTGTCAAGTTATTAACATGTATCTTACACATGTCCATATTAGCTTAACTATTAAGCCAAGCTACAACAAAACCACAAACACAAACCATGGTTTTCATTTGCAACATGCAAACAACCATCAAAACTCTCTCTACTCTCTCTTTGCCGTCCCAAATACTCCACAAAAACACCATCATTGATCAAAATTTAACCATAAACATGTGTTATAATTAACATATGTTAATCTCCATTCAAAAAGATGAAGATTGGTGCAACTTATAACATCCAAGGAGGAGTTTTCATGGAGTAGGAGGGCTGATTTTTCCACAAGGAGTTGATGAAGATTGGAGGTCTTAAAGATGGTGTTGGCTAATCACAAGTTTCACCATCAAAATCTATGTTTTGATCACAACCTACATCATCATGGTGGTATAAAGATTGTCCTCCTCATCATCTTGTTATTTTGATTATGTACACATGTATTTTATTTCCTATTGTATATATTTATGATGATTATATGATGATAAAAATGTTATGTGGGGATTTGTTGTTGATAATCATGGATAAAAAGATGAAAACTATAAGAAACAAGTCTAAAATCTTGTCTAAATATGTTGGCTGTGTAAAACAGTAAATAAACAGGTCATGAACTGATAAAATGATGAAGTAGGATGGATTTACAGTAAGCTATGGGTCTTGTACACATGTGAGAGTTGGCCATGCAATGGAATCAAAATAATGAGTGAGATATGATCAAAACAAGTTTAGGGTATAAATCTGAAGTTACTGTTTTGGACGATTTTTAGAAAATACTTAAAGGATGATTCAACAGTAGCTATAAAAGAGTTAAATGTAGCACATATCATGTAGTTTATGTGATAAAAATTTTAGCTTCTATCTCCATGTAGAACTCAAGATATGACAGTTTTGGTGAAGATGAAGTTAAAAATCAGATTTTTGGAAATTAAAGAATAATACTATTATATAAGCACTCACATTTTAATATATAAAATGTAAAATAAAAACCCACTAACTTATAAAACTTATTTATATAAATATATATATAAAAGTTAATCAAATGGATGAATTATATAAATGATGGTGAAATAATGTTTATAAGTAATAAAAACTATAAATATGATTTTTACGACTTTTTCGGCTATTGCCGTAAAATTAACGTTTTTGTTAAATAAAACTTAGATGGTTGGACCCGTCTAATGAAAACTTTATAAAACTTATATACTGATATATAGACATGTATAACAAGTAAAAACCGATAAAACCCGAACTATAGGGCATACGGACATTAACGAGCTAAGTAAACATATTGGACTAATACTTGGGCTAATAATTGGACTAAATAATATAAACACCCATAAAAAGAACTTATTGGGCTTAACCCATTTGGGCCCAACTTGAAAGTGTATGTACTGATAATATAGGTACAAAATGGATTAAAATAAGTTAAATAACTTATAATAAGCTTATTGGACTTAAGACACGTAAACGGGTAAAACTAGTAAACTAATATAAAAGTTATCGACATATAACACTAAAAGGAGTAAACGAGAATATGTAAACCCACTTGATCATCATATATATATAATCATCATATGTATACATAATTGTTATTTTTATAAAGTCATTGGGCAAGAGTCTAAGACGAGTATTATTTGTCTAGGTTTCCGTGATTGAAGCACGCACCGTACGTCCGAATTGCCGATAACCCGCCTTCCCACATCAACGTGAGTTCATAGCATCGCACTCTTTTAAATGTTTTTATAAATGTTTTATAAACCCACGAGGGAGATAACATGTTAGTTTTTATAAAATAGGACACCATTTGTCCCGATTGTTGTTTATTGATTTTGGACCCGAATGATTGAATGACCCGATAAATGATTAATGGACCCGATAGATGAAATAAAATGGATTATTAAAGTTAGGTTATGTCACTAAAAGTCCCATTAGCATGAATTGTGAACTACCGGGAGTTGGTAGACGCTTATGCATTTAATAGTACTATTTGGGGACGATCACCCCAGTTCGCGCCTTGACGGTTGATCCCCATCGTGCCACATTGATTGGTAAGCGAATTAATGTATGAGAAGATTTCCATAGCGTGACCTTTGTGACGACACGCTACTTTAGATGGGCAAAATTGGTATCGGGTTAGCTACCCGTTGTTGGTTTAGTAAGGTAACAATGTCATGCGGCTTATAATAATCCGAATTAACGAAATACTAATAGACGCTCCGAATTACGATGTATTGCCTGACTAGCAATACAGGGTCATACTATTGATATTATGTTTGTATTTTGGTTTTCATAACCATACTCATATAACGGTTTTATTTTCATACAATGTCGTAAGACGTATTGTATGACGTTTTTACGACATTGGCTCGTATAATGATTTTTAAGGCTTTTTATAACCATATTCATATAATGGTTTTATTTAATCTATACAACGTTGCAAAAACGTATTGTATGGTGTTTTTAACGATAATGATTCGTATAATGATTTTTAAGGCAAATGCCTATATTATGATTTTCGACAAGGATTTATATAAAATGACTTTGGCTATTTTATGGCCTATTACAAAGATTTGTATAAAACAATTTTGGCTATTTTACGGCCTATTATAATGATTTGTACGAATTGATTTTTGGTACTAATTCTATACCAAAGTTATATTGATGGAATTTATTAAACTCTATGAATTCACTCGGCGTTATCGCTGACCCTTTTCTTTTAACATGTTTTATCTCAGGTACTTGAAGGTAATTCTCGGGAAGACAACAAGAATTCATGGCCCGCACCTAAACAATATTTTCCATTCAAACACTTTGTAAAACTTTGTAAGAAATGTAATGACTTGGGACCGATGTAACTTTGATATTTATGAATGGAAATGCTTTTATTATTAAACGACGCGATTTTTATGCGTTGTCTATGATGTGAGTAATGTGCTATCCCGTAACACCAACGAGTCTTCCGCTGTATTGAGTTGTATAAATTTGGGGGTGTTACAGTTTGGTACCAGAGCTCTCGTTATAGAGAACGAAAGATTTTTAAAACCAAGGTTTTGAATAAAACATTTCAAAATCTTTTAACTAAAAACATTTTTCTAAAAATGTCTAAAAATCTTTTGACTATAACGGTGCCGAAGAATTCCCGAGTTACCGACAAGGCCAAGACTGAGAAGTGTTATTTTAATATATATATAACTTGGATTATATATATATATGATGTAATTTTATTACATGATTGTTTGATGATTATTTTGATTTTTATACGAGGTATTTATACGACGTAGATTGTCACAAGAAACCCTAAATCCCCTAGTAAATTAATCGAAGCTATTCTCGTAGGAATTCTAGCTATCCTAGATCTAAACCAAGTTGTGGATATTTATGATCCCAACAAATGGTTGATGTTCGTAGAAATGTAGATATTAGTTGATTGTGATATTGAAAAAGAATTGGAAAGATTAAAACTGATATCGAGGTCATGACGATCTTTTCTTATAGAGTGGAGTTTGACAAAACATTACCACCTAGAAAGATGTCATATGATTCGTTGTCATCCAATTCTTAAATTGAAATCGAAAGGGTGAATGTTGCACTTGGGGCTGTAATTGGAACCATTACCCAAAAGCCTCATGCCACTAATACCTTTCCGAGAATTCTAATTGAATGTATGAGTCATCTCATGCTAGTGACTCATTTGATAATTGTTGTTGTAAGAGCTAATAGGATTGGAAATTAAGTGTTGATTCATATTGAGATTGTATTGCCTTTACAAGGCCTAAGAATAAGATTGAAAGTATTGGAAAATGAGGTAGGATATCGAATTGAGTATAAAATTGGTTGAAACCTGAATAAAGTAAAATTTAACTTGTATTGGAATATGAGATTATTAATAGAAGTCGTTAAGTTTTGTGATTGAATTATAAGGTTTTAATTGATTGTAGGTTCGTGTTAAGGTTTGTTCCTAGGCCATTGTCCACTAACGAGGATGCCCAGTGTCCAAGAAATAAATTGAAGAAATCTTCTTCTTAATTGGGACCAATGGATCTTCCGGGACATATGGAACACCTAATGACTCTTGTAGATTAGTATTCATTGTGGTATCTTTTGAAAATAATCCCTAACTTAACTAAGATATCAGTTGGTAGGATGAGTTCTGAGAATTGTATGAAATAGTGACACATAATGTGTTACGGTACAATTTTGACTTGTTTGTGATTAATGAAAAGACTACATTTGATTGCTAAATTCTACATGTATCGATGTTATCTATCTTTTCTTGCTTCTTCCTAATGCTCGCATTAGTGATGTAACCATTGAAAAAGTACTCATCTCGATTTGAGTTACGTTGTGGATTATTCTTTTGAGTGCCATCGAGATCATGAACCTCGTGATTAATTGGCTAAGCTCATTTCCTATCATATCGTAGTTAATTCTTGGTGAACAAGCTTTCATCACTCTTTTGCAGATCACACATTGTTTTTATAAAGTTAAAACGGTATCCTTTGAGAAAATTTAATTTTCATCACTATGAGGATTATTCAAAGTGAGATATATAAGTGATTGTTATCGAAATGAAGTTGTTTATAAAATACTTTTGAAAACTTAATTGTTTTCATAACAAAGGAAATCTTTGTAAATATATTCTTGATTCTTATTTGAGAATTAAGCATGAAAATGATTTTTGTTATAAACATGGTGATAAAATTTTGACGAACTGAGTATTGCATCGTTAATCTTGAAATTGTATATAGTTGCGCGCCTACATACAATTTGGAATGGACTATGCAAGACTGATTAGTAGTCACCATAAAACTAATGAATAAACACTACATTTTCTGTGAGGATTGTGAAAGATTAAATTTTAATGAGATCTGCAAGAAGTGAAAAATAAGGACATAATGTTAGGGACACCTACCTATGTGCCTGTAGCATCTATTCTTCTGAGTCGAATTTACTCATCTGTAGAAATTGTCTTATTTGACAATTGACAATTCTTTCTTGTTCAATTCTCTCGTAGTAAGTTTCTTAGGAAATGTATCTGATTACCGAGTGTTGATACCTGACCGGATGTATCGACGATCTTATCATTTCTTTTGATTTGATTTCATTTGAATGATCTGGGTAACGATCCGAGGAGCTTTCGAATGCGTACTCAAATTATGAAAACATGGGATATATTCCTATTCGTTAAATGTTTTCGTCTGTATCTGATTTGAAATTCTATCGCGTAGATTATACGTTGACCTTACTCTTTTGAGGTAGTTATGTCTCCTGATATCCCTGAAATTGTGAAGGATTATGAATTATTATTAGTCTTTTAAGAAGTTCACATCTTATCAACAGCAATAAAACTGGAAAGTTGACAGTGCCAGTGGAATGGATTGATTAATTATGACATGACAAAATTGTCTTAATTGATGGGAACTCAAGTATAATTCCCCCTAAATGATAAGATGTTGATTATCAAAAGTGATCTAAATAATTCTCGATGGATGATCATATCCTGCATTTAGACCTGAAATTATACCGTGAATGGTTGTGAACTAGTTATAGATATTATAATCTAGAAAGAAGTTAATATGAATTTATTGAAAGATGTTTATCTTATCTGAAACTTTAGTAAGTATTTGTTAATTACCTAGACTTTCGCCATTAAGGCAAGTAGAATTTGGTATTTGATAATATTTCCGGTGCTGCACCTGTGGCATGTGCACTGTACGTCAGCACCATCTGAATTTAAGGAATTACCGTACAACTGAGAAAGTTGTCGGAGAAAGATTTTATTCTACATAGCCTGTCATCCTGAAGAGCTATGGTGTTATCATTCCTTATATTTATAGATTACTGTTACTGAGTAAAATGACAATCGAAAACGATATCCATAACTCGAAATGGAAGATTTGTTCGATCATTTACAAGGTTCTAAGTGTATGTTTTAAAGATTTGATTCACGGCATGGTTATCATCAACTTCGCGTCCGCGAAGAAGATTATGTATTCCAATCACTACATCCAGTACTTGTAATGAACATTATGAGTTTCACGCGATGTCGTTTGAATTGATCGATGCACATGTAGTATTCATAAATTTGGTGAATCACGTGTGAAGGCTGTAATTTAATAAATTCATGCTCGTGATCATTAAGAACTACATGTTTGTTTATCAGAATAAGAATGAGTTAATAATTATTTATAGAATGCCCTGAATTGGCTAAACAATGAAAACCTGAACCTTGAATAATTAACACGTGATTAAGGACTTAATCCTTTACATAAAATGACCGTTGGATTAATAATGGTAAGATGTATGCATATAGACTCTTCAAAAATTAAGAGCCCTTTTAAGACTTTGGATTTTACCAAAAAGAAATTGGAAATATATTTTGACAAATGTTTTAACAAAGGATTTTAAGGGATTATTCCCTTATACACAAACCATTTAACTAAACTTCTGTTTAGGGGTAAATGTTTGTGTATACTTCTAGACAACTTAAGAAGAATTGAGGAAAACATTTAAACCATGACTTGAAATTTGAAACGATACATTTTTGCTTTTCAACTAAGAAAATTCTGACCAAAATATAACCAAAGATTTTTCAAACATTTATGAATCTTATTCATTATTTTCGATAAATTAGCAAAAATCTTGATAATTAAAATCAAATTTATTTTGAACGTTTTAATATAATTGGTCGAACTAAGAAATTTAAAACTTTTACGTTTCATAAAAATTAACTAATAATTATTTAATTAATTATAATAATTATCGACGCTTTAGACGACGGATTAAGTAAAAACTGATAAAAATAATAGTTGAGACGAAACTAAAACTTAGAAAATATAAAGAAGGAATTTTGAATAAATACGGTTGTGATATTTATTTCATCAGGAAGGTGAACGTAATTACTGACGCCTAATATAGAAAGAATATCTGAGTAAATTGTGGACATGATAATTATACCATCATGAGAGATGAATATAGATACTGACATATTATATAAAAAGGATAAAGAACCAATTAGGATATATCTCTTAATAATGAAGGTGCAAAATAAATTGCCGAACGATATAGAAACAAACAATGTTTGTAAAAAGGATAATATAGATAATAAAAAGGTTTCACGGCTAGTGTAAACCATTAGAATTTAGAAGCCGATAGCGTTAAATATTTTAAAAGGCCACTTGTGGTTGCCTAAATATAGGGAATTGTGAGATATAGTTATGTGGAAATCTTGTAAGTATAAGTATTATATGTATGTCATCTTTGACTAAATGTATCTTTGTCTGAAGAAGTTGTACTAATGGTAATTATGAAGGCAGACATCGCCTCATACATTAGTAAACGTCTAGCTATTGCAAAGGTCATCATCTGAATTTGATTCGATTTAGGTCATCGTCGACAGACTGACCAAATCTGCTAATATCATTCTCGTTAATGATAAATGCAAAAGAGTTATATAAACATAGCATGCCTGTATCGATCATCTATGTCAAGATCCTCGCTTCGCATCGAATTTCTAGAGAATTGCTCAGAAATCATTGAGAAGGAACCTTGATGAGAGTACTATGTACCACCCCAAATCGAAGGGACGAGGTAAAGTAACGATACAAGGTAATCTAAGTGCTGTTTTGTGTTTGAATGATTGACCTTTGGTAATAAACCGTATAATCGTTTTCCTTTGGAAGGATTATCATTGATAACTATCGTATTAGGATCGAGATCGAATCTTGTTAAGCTCTAGAAATTAAGGCATCTGTAAGCAGGAGTTGAGATAAAGACACCCGACATACACCCATTGTGAGTTGGACATGTCTTTTAGGTTTAAGGTTCCTATGATGGCGAACCTATCCTTACAAAATACCCGACCCGCGAGACTTGAAATGATTGGTGAAATTAGGATTTGATTATTGACTGCCGGTAGTGGGCAAGAGGTTATGAGAATGTGAAATGTAGATCTTGAAGTGCCAAATGGGTAGCGAAGTTATGCCACAATTTTTAACCTTGGAAAAATGAATTCATGATCTGACAAATCATGGGATATAAGTCCCCGTTGTATGGGACCATTCAGATGATGAAAAAGTTGGGATTGAAAGGCATACAAGCTGGATCTACCCTAGGACTTCAAGAACTGCGTGAATTTTGTTTCGTAAATCGAACTTGATGGAATATCTATCAAGTGAAAATCTGATTATTCTTAGTAGAGCTTAGATCGGCGAAAAGTTGCATTCATCAAAAACCCGTGAACATCATGGATAGAGAAGTAAGTCAACATTTAGCCTGATCTTATTCCCGTAACTATGTTTGATGAAACTCGCGTATTATAATGGATTACACTTGTGAGAAAAGACCGAATGTGGAGGAAATACCCACATGGCTTTAACTCTATAAGAAGCGAGTAGTAAGGTAAGATGATCTTTGAGGACAAAGATCCTGTTTAGGGGTAAATGCTGTGACAATCCGTCAATTTACGATTGATATTTTATTCTCGAATATTATTTAAAAACATTATTTTAATGTTACAATATGAACTCACATATTTTTGGGAAGAAATTTGGATTTACGTCTTGAAGTAGCGTCGACTACGTTTAAACCGGAGGATTCAACGTTACGTGCTTACGTTTACATACACCGTCTTTGGTGACAGTCCGACATTTCAGAAAATAAATTTGTCCATGAATATTATTTTGGAGTTTTAAATTTGTGTTGGTTCATAAACTCACAAATTTACGAGAAGAGATTAGGACTTACGATTTTATTTTAACGTCCTTTACGACTAAACCGGAAACCTTAGGATTACGTATTTACGTTTTCGAACTCCGTTTTTGAGGAAACAATTTTTATTGGATTCGTTTTGTGACGTTGATTCATAATTTATAAAAACGTTTTTCGTAAAACGACCCGAGGGCACTCAAATCGAGGAAACTAGAATCGAGGAGTACCCGTAAATAAATGGGATGAGACAAGTGGGACACTTGTCCCACCCCACTCCAAAACCGGCCACAATATAGCCATAAAATAACTTGTTGTCAAGTTATTAACATGTATCTTACACATGTCCATATTAGCTTAACTATTAAGCCAAGCTACAACAAAACCACAAACACAAACCATGGTTTTCATTTGCAACATGCAAACAACCATCAAAACTCTCTCTACTCTCTCTTTGCCGTCCCAAATACTCCACAAAAACACCATCATTGATCAAAATTTAACCATAAACATGTGTTATAATTAACATATGTTAATCTCCATTCAAAAAGATGAAGATTGGTGCAACTTATAACATCCAAGGAGGAGTTTTCATGGAGTAGGAGGGCTGATTTTTCCACAAGGAGTTGATGAAGATTGGAGGTCTTAAAGATGGTGTTGGCTAATCACAAGTTTCACCATCAAAATCCATGTTTTGATCACAACCTACATCATCATGGTGGTATAAAGATTGTCCTCCTCATCATCTTGTTATTTTGATTATGTACACATGTATTTTATTTCCTATTGTATATATTTATCATGATTATATGATGATAAAAATGTTATGTGGGAATTTGTTGTTGATAATCATGGATAAAAAGATGAAAACTATAAGAAACAAGTCTAAAATCTTGTCTAAATATGTTGGCTGTGTAAAACAGTAAATAAACAGGTCATGAACAGATAAAATGATGAAGTAGGATGGATTTACAGTAAGCTATGGGTCTTGTACACATGTGAGAGTTGGCCATGCACTGGAATCAAAATAATGAGTGAGATATGATCAAAACAAGTTTAGGGTATAAATCTGAAGTTACTATTTTGGACGATTTTTAGAAAATACTTAAAGGATGATTCAACAGTAGCTATAGAAGAGTTAAATGTAGCACATATCATGTAGTTTAGGTGATAAAAATTTGAGCTTCTATCTCCATGTAGAACCCAAGATATGACAGTTTTGGTGAAGATGAAGTTAAAAATCAGATTTTTGGAAATTAAAGAATAATACTATTATATAAGCACTCACATTTTAATATATAAAATATAAAATAAAAACCCACTAACTTATAAAACTTATTTATATAAATATATATATAAAAGTTAATCAAATGGATGAATTATATAAATGATGGTGAAATAATGTTTATAAGTAATAAAAACTATAAATATGATTTTTACGACTTTTTCGGCTATTGCCGTAAAATTAACGTTTTTGTTAAATAAAACTTAGATGGTTGGACCCGTCTAATGAAAACTTTATAAAACTTATATACTGATATATAGACATGTATAACAAGTAAAAACCGATAAAACCCGAACTATAGGGCATACGGACATTAACGAGCTAAGTAAACATATTGGACTAATACTTGGGCTAATAATTGGACTAAATAATATAAACACCCATAAAAAGAACTTATTGGGCTTAACCCATTTGGGCCCAACTTGAAAGTGTATTTACTGATAATATAGGTACAAAATGGATTAAAATAAGTTAAATAACTTATAATAAGCTTATTGGACTTAAGACACGTAAACGGGTAAAACTAGTAAACTAATATAAAAGTTATCAACATATAACACTAAAAGGAGTAAACGAGAATATGTAAACCCACTTGATCATCATATATATATAATCATCATATGTATACATAATTGTTATTTTTATAAAGTCATTGGGCAAGAGTCTAAGACGAGTATTATTTGTCTAGGTTTCCGTGATTGAAGCACGCACCGTACGTCCGAATTGCCGATAACCCGCCTTCCCACATCAACGTGAGTTCATAGCCTCGCACTCTTTTAAATGTTTTATAAACCCGCGAGGGAGATAACATGTTAGTTTTTATAAAATAGGACACCATTTGTCCCGATTGTTGTTTATTGATTTTGGACCCGAATGATTGAATGACCCGATTGTATGACCCGATAAATGATTAATGGACCCGATAGATGAAATAAAATGGATTATTAAAGTTAGGTTATGTCACTAAAAGTCCCATTAGCATGAATTGTGAACTACCGGGAGTTGGTAGACGCTTATGCATTTAATAGTACTATTTGGGGACGATCACCCCAGTTCGCGCCTTGACGGTTGATCCCCGTCGTGCCACATTGATTGGTAAGCGAATTAATGTATGAGAAGATTTCCATAGCGTGACCTTTGTGACGACACGCTACTTTAGATGGGCAAAATTGGTATCGGGTTAGCTACCCGTTGTTGGTTTAGTAAGGTAACAATGTCATGCGGCTTATAATAATCCGAATTAACGAAATACTAATAGACGCTCCGAATTACAATGTATTGCCTGACTAGCAATACAGGGTCATACTATTGATATTATGTTTGTATTTTGGTTTTCATAACCATACTCATATAACGGTTTTATTTTCATACAACGTCGTAAGACGTATTGTATGACGTTTTTACGACATTGGCTCGTATAATGATTTTTAAGGCTTTTTATAACCATATTCATATAATGGTTTTATGTAATCTATACAACGTTGCAAAAACGTATTGTATGGTGTTTTTAACGATAATGATTCGTATAATGATTTTTAAGGCAAATGCCTATATTATGATTTTCGACAAGGATTTATATCAAATGACTTTGGCTATTTTATGGCCTATTACAAAGATTTGTATAAAACAATTTTGGCTATTTTACGGCCTATTACAATGATTTGTACGAATTGATTTTTGGTACTAATTCTATACCAAAGTTATATTGATGGAATTTATTAAACTCTATGAATTCACTCGGCGTTATCGCTGACCCTTTTCTTTTAACATGTTTTATCTCAGGTACTTGAAGGTAATTCTCGGGAAGACAACAAGAATTCATGGCCCGCACCTAAACAATATTTTCCATTCAAACACTTTGTAAAACTTTGTAAGAAATGTAATGACTTGGGACCGATGTAACTTTGATATTTATGAATGGAAATGCTTTTATTATTAAACGACGCGATTTTTATGCGTTGTCTATGATGTGAGTAATGTGCTATCCCGTAACACCAACGAGTCTTCCGCTGTATTGAGTTGTATAAATTTGGGGGTGTTACACGGAAATGGGGTAAATCATGCCCGCATCAAGGAGTTTGATCACTTCCTTTTTAATGACCTCATGGATTTTTGGGTTAACCCTTCGTTGACTTTGAATGGCGGGTTTGTAATCATCCTCCATAAGGATTTTGTGTGTACAAAAATATGGACTAATTCCCCTTATGTCGGATATTTTCCTTGCTAAGGCTTTCTTGTGTTTCTTAAGGACTTCAATTAGTTTCTCCTTCTCATCCTCTTTCAACTCTTTAGCAATGATCACGGGTAATTGGTCTTTGCCCTCTAAGAAAGCATACTCTAGGTGGGATGGAAGGTCCTTAAGTTCAATTGGAGGTGGACTCTCTATGGAAGGTTTTACTATGGAAGGATCATCATTGGTAACTTCTTGTGGAATGCGGGAAGGAATAGGGTCCCCATTGAGCAACTTTTGGATAGTAAGAATATCTTCTTCCCAATTAATGGGAGAATCATCATCACCAAGAAAGTTGGACTCAAATTCCTCCAAGAGAAAATCACTCTCTCCAAAAGGTGTTAAACAGGGAGCAATTGAGGCCACGGTTTCAACATGGGGCATTTCCTCACTAGTACTCTTGCAAGCATCATGAAAGTGTTCATCACACACCTCATCTAGCACATCAACTATGTTAATAGTCTCACAAGGTTTAGACTCCTTAACCTCTCTCTTATCACAAACTTTCCCTAACTTAAACACCACTTTCTCATCCTCTACTCTCATAATTAGTTCTCCCTCCGCCACATCTATCAAAGTACGACCCGTTCTCAAAAATGGTCTACGAACAATCAAAAGAACTCTAGGATCCATGTCATAATCAACCACTACAAAGTCGGCCGGAAAGGTAAACTTATCCACACCTACAAAAACATCCTCCGCGATACCTACGGGGTAAGCTATGGTTTGGTTGGCTAACTCAAGGGTCATAGTGGGAGTGAGCTCGGGAAGAGAGAGTTTTTTCCAAACCGATAAAGGCATGAGGTTAATGCTTGCCCCTAGATCCGCCAAAGCCATGCAATTTTCTACACCGGGAAAATTACAAGGTATCAAGAAGCGCCCCGGATCTCCAAGTTTTGTTGGTAAGGTTTTAAGTAGCACGGCGGAACAATTTTCATTAAGGGATGTGTTGGGCAAATCAACCAATTTTTCCTTGTTTGAGAGTAAATCCTTGAACATCTTAGCAAACTTTGGCATGTAAGCAAGAGCTTCCACAAAGGATATGTTGTAGGGGTGCAAACGAGCCGAGCTTTTATCGAGCTATTCGAGCTCGAGCTCAAGCTCGACTCGATCGAGCCGAGCTTTTATCGAGCTCAAGCCCGAGCCCAAGCCCAATAGTATGGCTCGAAACATATAATGAGCCGAGCTCGAGCTTTTGATAGCTAGGCTCGAGCCCTTATCGAGCTTTTTCGAGCCTTAGTATAAATATATTTCTATATAAGTACGAAAACGTTCATTTAAGTATTAGCCTTATTATTAAGAGTAACTATTTAAAAACTTAAATAATTTATTAATAGTCGTTATCATAGTTTAGTACATACATAGAATTTATGGTGGTGTGTAAACGATAATGATATATTTGTTTCGTATATGTAATTTCGAGCTTTTCAAGCTAAGCTCGAGCTTTGCTCGAATCCTAATCGAGCCGAGCTCAAGCTTTGAAGGTAAAAGCTCGACGAGCTATCGAGCCGAGCTCGAGTCCATTATTTTATGTTTCGAGCCGAGCCCGAGCCCTGTTGAGCTCGGGCTCGGCTCGGCTCGTTTGCAGCCCTATGTTGATGTTGAGTTGCTTGAACATCCTTAAGAAATTTGAGACTTGGATGTCATCCTTGTTCTTTAACTTGTCCTTTTTCAACCTTGAAGGATATGGAAGAGTTGGTTTAGGTGTAGGTGTTGTAGTGGAAGATTTGTCTTTGATAGCTTCTTCATTGGGAGTTGTGGAAGGTAGAGGAGAAGTAGGAATAGGTTGAGAAGGTGCGTTTGATTAAATGGGAGCATTTTGAGGTGGTGAAGTAGATGTAGAAGGCTTGTCACATGTAGGAACAAAAGTGGGTTTAACAATAGGAGGTTTAGGAGGTGAAGGATCCTTTGTTGACTTTCCACTCCTTGTTGTTATAGCATTGACATTCGCCCTTGGATTTGCTTGTGTGTTAGATGGTAAAGCCCCTTGTTGTCTTTGATTGAATGCCATTAAAAGCCTATTAGTTTGTGCATCCATTGCAAGTTTCATTTGGTCATTCATTCTCTTTTCACTTTCACGAATTCTCTTCTCAACATACTCATGAGTCTCATGTAGCCCATATCCTTGATTTTGAGATTGAGGGTAACCTTGATTGGGAATTTGAGAATATCCTTGATTTGGGAAAGGTGGAAGTGGTTGATTAAATCCTTGATGTGGTGGATAAGAGTTATTTCCTTGATGTTGAAAATTGTTGGGTGCCTTGTAGTTATTCCCTTGATAATGTGGTCTTGGACCTTGATTCCTGTGTAACAATTGAGGAGGATTTTGGTGAGGTTGGGGTAGGAATCCCAGTGGAGTAAGGTAATTTTGGGACTTGTAAGAAAGGTTATTGGGATTAATATTTGGCTTGAAATGTTCACGATGTTCCTCTTGGTAAGCATAACATTCCCCTTGATAACCTTGCACCTTATCACATTGTTCATAGGAATGGGGACCTCCACAAGTCTCACATGAAAGAGTAATAGCATGCACATCATTTGTAGAATGATTGCCCATAGAAAGCTTCATAAAGCCATTCATCATCGTTTCTTGCATCTTTTGAGTGTTTTGCATGAATGTTTGACTATCTTTTTGAGCTTGGGTAAATGCTTGAATGCATGAATTGAGTTGAGTCTCCAATGGTTTAGAACCTCCTTCTTGAATGACATGGACTCTTTCATCAAATTGTGTGTTAGTTTGCACCATTGCTTTGGTCTCAATAATATCCCAAGCCTCTTGAATGGATTTAAGAAGAATATTCCCTCCCGCGGAAGCATTGAGTGAGTCTTGGTGATGAGGTTTAAGGCCATTGTAGAAAGTATTGATTTGGCGAACTTCATCCAATCTATGGTTAGGGCATCTCCTCAATAACTCTCTATACTCCTCCCAAGCATCACTAAAGGTTTGACTATGTTTTTGTTGAAAGCATATAATTAAGTTCCTCAAAGTCGTGGCCTTAGATGGGGGAAAGAACTTGTTCAAAAACTTAGTAGTGAAACCATCCCATGTGGTGATACTATCGGGTGGTTGTGTATCTAACCAATGCTTAGCCGGACCCTCTAGTGAAAATTGCACCAATATCAACTTAATGGCATCATGGGGAACTCCATTGTACTTAATGGTGTTGCAAAGAGCAAGAAATCTCTTAAGGTGATCATGAGGATTATCATTCTTGTTTCCATAAAAAGGTGTGTTTGAAACCAAGTTAATCATAGCCATTTTTAGCTCAAATGTATTTGTGGGAATATCGGGTATCTTGATAGCATCGGCATATCCGTGAACATTGGATTGCAAACGTTCCATCAAAGAACGAGTATCAACTCCGGCCATGGCTTCTTGTTGTGGATGAATCAAAGCACAATTCTCGTGATTGGCTTGATGGACGGTGGTGTTCCTACTCTTTCTCTTTTTCTTCCTTTTCGGAGGAAGGGGTTGTACACCAATCGGTATTTGTGTACGCCTGCGAGTGAGCATGCAACTCAATACGAGGAATGAAAGAGAAGCTCTCGTGTGACTTTGAAGAAAAAAGGATTATCCCCTTCGAGTTTCAATATGAAATATCCACAAATAAATAATAATATACGTATGTACTACTTGGGTGCAAGACCGCCAATGAAGCCTTCCTTCTTAGAATACTCACAAGTGAACGGGGGGTTAGGTGGCGCGAAGCACTTAAGTACCTATTGACCCTTAGATGGCATTTTATAGCACATCGCCTTTCTATTCACTTAATTGTTTGTATTCTTCGAATTGTTGCTTATTGGAAGTATTTATCTATTCTTGCTTTATTTTGTTTGATCGATACACGTGTCAAGGACCGGAACGCCCCTCAACACGGTGTATTGCCTTGGCAATACTTATGGAGAATATGTGAATTGGTTGTTCTTATACGTATACGTATTTGCTTATAATAATATATGGAAAATATTTTTGTATTTATGAGTTTATAAGAGAAAATACTATATGTACATAAAAACCGAGAGAATCCAATAATATATATTTTTGGGTGCAATCTCTTAGGAAAAAGATTGCTTTCTGGATTTTTTAATTTGTTTGGTCAATTCTTTAGGAAAAGAATTGTTTTGTTAATTTTTTAGTTTTTATGTATTTTTATATTTTTGATTTTTTATTGTTTTTTATTTATGATACGTAAAAATACGTTCACTAGGTGAACGGATCCCAAAAGCCAATGAAAACCGTCAATCGATAGTCTCTCGTAAAGTCAAAGAACCGGCAGCGGCGCCATTTGAAATGTGTATAGTTGAAGTTCGTTTTCTCAGTTCTTAACAAACTGAAAGTCCTAACAAGATCGAGTTTTTAATTGTTTTTGGTTGGTAAAAGTATTTGGATATTCTATTTCTAATTCAACAATCAAATAAAAATGAAAAATATTAACTATGTAACCGTAAAACAAATTGTCAAATACCACATTTTTATTCAATTAAAATCACAAATGAAAATTCTATAAAGTGAAAGGACTGAAAATGTAAATTATATGGAAGTTAATTGCTAAAATTACAAAGTCTAAAAGTCTAAGGACTATTTATGCAAAAAAGAGTTAACAATTTGGACTAAATGTGAAAATTTAACTAACAAAATAACTAACTTTAACAACTTTTGAAAACTAACTAACTAATTTTTAACTAACTTGAAAATAGAAGGACTTAAATTTTGCAAAACCTAATAAAATGGGTAATTATCCTGAAATGAAAACTGTATAACAAACTAGGGACTAAAGTGCAATTTCCAAAAGATTTATAACAAAAACGGGCTAGGGAACAAAATAAGCTCGTTTAAGCTCGTTTCTTAACCAAATAAGCTCAAACCAGTTTTGAAAGACTTAAAATTGAAATTCAGCTAGACTTGTAAAAGGAAATAAGCTAAAACTAACTGAATCTCTAATAAGCTATTTCTAATAAGCACAAAATAAGCTATCTAATAAGCCAAACGTCCACAACTTGGTTTTAATGCAAAAAACTGTTAATCAGCTCAAAAGAAGAAGGGGAAATCTTGTCTTATCAAATATGGTCCACTAATAAGCTCAGAAAATGGAAATAAGCTAAAATGAGCTTATGTTGACTTTTGTTGACCAAAAATCCAAAAATCTGAAAACTTCAAATCTTAACCAGGAACACTTTTTGAAGTGATTCGTGAAAGAAAATGGGCATGTTTGTGAAGTGGATAAGCTGGTATGAGAAAACAGTTAAGCTATTTATCACAGAGAATTGAATTTGCTTAATGGCTTACTTAAGTGCTTATTTCTAGCTTATTTCTGGATACTGTAGAAATTCCTATTAAGGGCTTAAACTACAGATGTTAAGTGATAACTAGAAACTGGTTTTAAGGATTTTCATCAAGAAACAAAGCTTTGGCAATGATTTGAAAATGGATACTTTCTGAAATCAGCTTTTGAACCAAAGTGAGCCAAAGTCTTTTTATGCAATTACCTATTTGACCAAAGATTTTGCTCTGAAATGTACTGATATCTACTAAACTTGACTTGAAATGACTAAGTGGCCAAAGATTAACAAGATTAGAGCTAGAATTAACACTAGATTATACTATAAAATCTATTGCCAAACACTAGTTACTGATTTTAATGAAACTTTATTGAATGAAATTAAGCTAGAATTAGAACTGATTTATGAGTGGTATCAGGCTAATTGTATCTACCAAATTGTGATGAAAACAGGTTAAACTCAAGCTTGTAACACACTTATATTACAAATGCCAGGCTAGCAAAACTTACAGCTAAAAACACTTATCAAAATGCTGATATAGGCTAGAGAATAAAGGCTAAACTAGAATTAAGCTATACAATCAATCACAACTCAAGTAATAGCTAAACACCTTTGATCATTCAGCAAACAAGTCTTAATCTATGAATTGAGCATGCATTCAACTGTTTAGAGGAACAAAAATCAAGAAAATGTACACCTTGAATATAGAAGCCTCCTTTGGGGAGTAGAGTAGCACTGAGCTATCTAGCTAGTGCTAAACCACCACCTTAGCACTAGTACCGACTAATCAACAAACAATCAACAGCTAATCAACACTTAACCACCATTAATGGACTGGAAATCTTCAATGCTTGAAAATGGATGATCAGAACTAAGAACTCAGCTACAGGATGAACTCAACAGCAACAATCTTCAACAAGGCTTCTAATGATCACTCATGATCATTAGAAACAAAGCAATAACAATGGAGAATGAACAGTAGGTAAGTAATGAAAGAATTGGAGGGAAATTTGAATTTTATTGATAATGAGTGAAAAGTGGTTACAAGATTTGTTACAAATACCTAACAAACTCTCAAAAGGTTGTCAAGCTTTTGAGAGTTGTTAACTACAACTGCTAATAACAGAATGAGGGAGAGAATTAAAATCTAGTGTGTGTGTTTTCACACTAGCTAACTTGCTACAAATGGGAACTTCTAGCCCTATTTATAGAATGGAAAAGTAAAGTTGTTGGGGAGAGTGACGTGTCCAGGCCAATCAATGAGCTCCACGTGTCCCAATTCTGCTAATTGATTTTTGCAGGTGAAGAACATAATTGGGGATTATTGATTGAGTTGATTTTATGTTAATTGAGTTGATGGGATGGATTCGTCTTTGGATTTTGATCAACTTTGATGTTTATAACTCCTTCTGAAATGCACTCTAGCCAAATCCCGATTCTGGCAAATTTTTGTTTGGAGAAGAAAGACACGTGTCATGCTGTAGTTGGTGGAGAAATTGCACAGATCATTATCCATTTCCTGAAATTTGATTGGCCAAAAAGAAGAGTTGTGGATCACACTGTTGTGATTGGTTTAATTAATGTGTCGGCTTTGATCACACACAAAGAACATACCACATAATACTGCTTTTATAGCACAAAAGTTAGGTATTTGCTATGTGTTTTGGGCCGGCCTACACATGTTGTAGGCTAGGCTTGGGTTTGTTTGTTAAATAAAGATAAGTAACTAAACTACGAGCTATTACATGGACTATCGTTTGAGTGACCGATCCTTCTTAATACGTAAAACGTATTTCCAACACATATCCATATACTTTATACAATTTATTTCATAAAGTAAATATATAAATATCTTATCTTTGAAAAATAAAATATACTATTTTATTTAACTTAAAAGTTCCTATAAATTATTTAACATTTATAAAATAATTTATAATTTACAAGTGTAAGAATTTATATTATGAATTCTTATAGTTTAGAGTTTGTTTTAGTTTTACTAAGTTTAAAAATAGAATTAGGGTTAGGGTTTGTTAAAGTTTCAGAACATGGCAAAACTAGTCCCTCTATATTTTTAAACAAAGTAAACTTTCGGATTATTACACATTGGTACCTAGGGCTTGTTTAAGTTTCGGCTTATGGCAGATTTAGTCCCCCTAATTAAATCTAGGTTTTACAACTTTCATAAAATGACCAAAACAGCCCCTAGGGCTTCTTTAAGTTTCGGATTAATACAACAATGGTCCCTAGGGTTCTAAAATGACAAAATAACTTTTAGAAACTTCCCAAAATGGTCCCTAGGGTTTAATATGCCACAGATGGTATTTATTAAACCCTAGACTTTTGGATAATTACATTTTCAGTCCTTGTGTTTACTAATTTATCAAAACAAGTTTCATAAGTCACGGTCTTAGTCCTTAAGTTACATAAATTGTCATTTTACTCCAAAAGTTTCTATAAGTTACATTTTATTATAAAAACTTTTATTTAACATTCAAAATATTATATGGGCTCATTAAATGGGCTAATCATCTAATGGGCCAATTAGTGGGCCTAAATACATTTTTAAGTTTACTAACTTGTTAAATGGGCCTTTAACACATTTATTGGGCTTAAATACATTTTAAGTCCATTAATCATTTTAAATGGGTTCAAGTATAAACTTAAGTCCATTAGGTCACTAAGATTTATTAAATGGGCTTATAGGGTCCATTAAGTCTTAGGCTAACATTGCATGGGCTTAAATAGTCCATTAACACTACTTTAAACTTTATGTAAGTATTAACTTAGGATTTTCTTATAAGCCTCCTATTAGCTTATCCATATTTAGTGTTAGATCTTAATAAAAGATTAAAACTTATAGTTCATTTTATGTGATGTACCAAATGAGATCGAGATGTGTTATAGAGTTGCATGCAAGTCATAAGCCCTAATATGAGCTTATAACTCACGGCCATAATTAATTATAGCTTACTAAAATGAGTTAAAACTTATTTTAAGGTTGCATGTGCTTATAAGTGTCCCCAAAATAGCTCTGGCTATGTGCAAATCAAGAAATCAAGTCACAAGTCCATACATACACACATATAGCCCACGGCTATGATTTTAAATCTTGGTGTTTCCAAGATGAACATATTAGCTAGTTTTAAGTCTTGTAAATATTTACAAAAATACAACATGATTATCTAGGTTACATGTATGTTCCCAAGGTTACCATTATTCCAAGAAAACTATATATAACCCACGGCTATATTGTTTTCTCCCAAGGTTCCCATACGATTTTATAAGCTTGTTTTATGTTCAACATGTTTAAGTTAACTCTTATCCTTAGATCTATGGTTTATATAAGCATGCATATACATATAAAACCATTCTAGGTCATATATAACCCACGGCTACATATGTTCACATAAATCATTTTAGTGATTTTTAGTATTCCAATTAACATGCAACATTACATATTTCATCATTAAAACTTAGTAGACAAATCATATGGTCATCATTCATTCTAGCCGTGACCTTTAAGGTCATGGTCTTCATGATTTTCAAGTTACACAAGTTTATTTTATGAGATCTATGATTATTAGTTAACCAAAATCCCATAAAACAAGATTTGTAACCCATGCTAAATTTAGATTCATAAAATGTTTCATATGGTTTTCAATCAAGTTTTAAACATACAGTACTAGTCATAGGTTTCTTATTAAAAGATTTCTAACCATGACTATGGTTTTCATAAATATGTCGTGACCTATAATGGTCATGGCTTTATCAAATCTTGATTTTAACATGTTATTTACTTGTGTTTATAGATGTATAATGATGCATGCATGAAGAAATGAAAGAGCATGAGGTGTATACCTTTCTTGCTTAAAAGTACCAAGGATGATCTAGATGAACAAGGAGATTAGAGATCTAATCAAGATGATTAAGAAAACCCTAAAGATAACTAAGCCGTAGCCTTTATAGATTCGGCTAGGGCTTGTTACGATACCTCCAAAGATGATGATGATGATACTAAATGATTAGTGATTACTATGGGACAAGGATCTAGTAGATTAAATGAACAAACTTTGGATTTTTGTGGCTTAATGCCAAATGATTTGAGAGAGAAACAAGGAGAGTGAGATTGGATGCATGTGAAATGAGAATGTGTGTGTGATGTATGTGTGTGTTTCGGCTTAAAGAATAGAGAGGAAGGGAATGACAAAAGGTATGATTCACCTTGGTAAGACATATTGTGCCTAGTGTCATCCCTTTCCTTTCCAAGGCATCTCTTCTCCTTCCACACAAGTCTATGTGCCGTGTCTAGCTAGCCAAAAGGGTAATGGGCCTTAGACATGGGCTTTGTGTTGGGCTTGCCCACAAATGGCATCTATTATTAGGCTAGTCCAAGAGTTAAGTAAACTCCTAGTCTACATACTTACATATACACGGCTACAATACCTAATGTAGTATATTTCCAAATTTTGTTAAGTGTTGTATATTTCAAATATTGATTATACATTTTACTACTTGTTATCCCTAGTTTTAAGTACAAGGTTTACATTATAAACTCATTGCAACAAGTATGAATGTAAAAGTATAAGTACATAAAGGACAAGTTCACACACAACTTATAGAAATGTAGCACATGAGTATGTGTTCTAGGATTAATGGGTGAAACTTCATTACATAAAATCATGGTAAAATCATGGATTTTACAGCACCACCCCGTTATTTTAGCTTTGTCCTCAAAGCTACTAAAAACGTAGTTATATTTTAAGTGAAAGATGTTCTAAGTATATGGTTCATTTCAGACTCTCTCTCAGGTACGGATGGTGGCATAAACGCGAAGTGGCCTTCACCTAGGTTACCCTTATACATCCGATTGGGCAGTAAGGAAGGCTTCTGTTTACTACGGGTGGACAAAAGGTGAAACAAGGAGATTTTTATCCGGGTCGCACTATACATCCGATTGAGCAGTAAAGGAGACTGCTGCTATGGATGGATAGCAGGAAATACATAGAGATCTTTATCCGGGTCGCACTATAAATCCGATTGAACAGTAAAGGAGACTGCTGGTATGGATGGATAGAAGGAAATGCAAAGAGATCTTTATCCGGATCGCACTATACATCCGATTGAGCAGTAAAGGAAACTGCTGCTATGGATGGATAGAAGGAGATGCAAAGAGATCTTTATCCGGATCGTACTATACATCCGATTTAGCAGTAAAGGAGACAGCTGCTATGGATGGATAGCAGGAAATGTAAAGAGATCTTTATTCGGATCGCACTTATACATCCGATTGAGCAGTAAAGGAGACCGCTGCTATGGATGGATAGATGCTGGCTTCTCAACGGGGTCGCAGCTACACCCTTCTAGGATCTGGGAGAGGACCAATGATGTTGTGGATTTAGTTAGGTGGGCAAATCCACTGCAGATGGTTTCTGGTATGAGGAGGACACGCCAGCATGTTTTATATGCTGGAGAAGCTGGGGATGTACTATATCTCCACCCTTTCCACGGGTGAGATATAGGTTATATCTCCACACCCGATGATGAAAATTAGGGGTTAAAGGTAAAATAGAATAAAATATTTTAACTATAACCCCACCTATGTCAACAGCTTTATGAAAAGACTTACAATTATACCTCAAGCTTATGGGATACAAACATTAGTTAATAGTACTAAAGTTTCTACCCAACAGAGAGGTTATGATTATTGTTGATGGCGATTGGGTAAGAAGTTGCAAAGAATCTGCTTAATTCGCTGCGGGACTGAGCGAGAGGGGCGCAGAAAAGAAGTACCTCAAATGGTGGAAATAAAAGAAGATACCAAGAATAAAGAAGTGCGAGCCTTGTGGGGTGCTATAAAAAGGGTCATGCATCCACTAGTTCAAAATTTGCACAAATTTTGACTTTTTAAAAAGGGAGGAAGTTACATCTCCCAGAGTCTGGTGGATGATGGTATTGTCGAACTAATTGGACCCGAAGAGGAAAAAGGTATGTCCAAAAACATGGGACATTCAACATCTCTTTACGAGGGATGTCGAACACAGCCCTACAAGATACACCCATTGTGGGTTGGATGTTCCTTTCAGGTTTAGGGTTGCCTAAGTGGCGGATATAACCCTACGAAATACACCTATTGTGAGTTGGATGTGTCTTTCAGGTTTAGGGTTGCCTAAAGTGGCGGATATAACCCTACAAAATACACCCATTGTAAGTTGGATGTGTCTTTCAGGTTTAGGGTGGGAGAAACAGGTTAGGGAAATGGGGCATCCCCGGACCAAGTACTCACTGGCTTGTTGGTGCTAGAAATGACACTAAATTTAGTGTTGACTATATCGGGGTTACTGTCCCCTAGTATAATCAAGGTTTCATCTCCCCAAGGTATACAAACCAATTTTTGATCATATAGGATAACTGCATGATACTTTCTAGTCAATTCATGCCAATGATGACATCAAAGCTACCAAGACTTACTAGAATCCGATTGATGTAAAACGGGTGATTGGAAAGGGTTAAGGAACAACCTCGAATGATGGTGTTAACCGTCACAACTTTTCCGTCGACAATTCTATAGCATAATAAGGGTCTAGAACTAATGAAGTGATTTTCAATACCTTACTAAATTTAGTAAATATAATGCTTTGGTCTGCCCACGTGTCAAACAAGATAGATGTATATCGTTGGTTTAGAAATAGCATACCAGGGACGACGTTGGAGTCTGTATTAGCTTGGGCATTGCCGGCCATGTACGCTTGCAAAGAAGTTCCCTTGTTGTCCTTCTTCTAGTTGGCCAACTTGGGACAGTCAGGTCTCACATGCCCAGGGTTTCCACACTCGTAACATACCACAACTTTCTTTGGTCCACTACTGCTTCCAACTGTGGGGTTTCGGTTTCCCTGCTGCCCACTTCCACTCCCACGCGCATTGGACTTGCCCTTGTTGCTGTTTTCGGGATTGGTATTGGGTCGACCCGGGGTAGCAACATTTGCTTGACAATCACGAGCAAAATGGCCCTGTTGGCCGCACTTGTAGCATCCTTGACATTGTCCTGCAACGACATGATGATAGTTGCACTTTGGACACTTGGGCTTAGATCCCGAGTAGTTGTTAGTGCAGGTTGTGGGAGTAGTGTCATCAGTTCGCCCAACGTTTTGCCTTTTGGAAGGCTGCTGGTGCTGGCTACGAGAGCTTTCATCTGATTTTCTCTTGTTGTCCGTTTGACTTTCGGACAAATTGCGGGCTCGCTTGTTGATCAGCTCAGTCGCAAATTCCATAGCACCTTCAATGGTAGTGGGTCGTGAAGCTAGCACACTGTCATGGATGTTGTCAGGGAGTCCGCTGACATACTTCTCAATCTTGTCACTCCTTAGAGGGAACATTCTGGTGCACATCAAGCTTAACTCTTGAAATCTTTGGTTGTACCAAAGGATATCATTGTTCTTACACTTTAGATCCCACAACTCTATCTCCAACTTCTTCATTTCTCCTCTAGGACAGTACTTCTCAGTCATCCTCTCTTTGAGGTTGGCCCAAGTGAGAGTGTAAGCAGTGTCATGTCCAAGGGCAGCGACCACATAGTTCCACCAGGTGAGGGCGCTCTCAAGTAGTGTGCATGTGGCAAACTTAACTCTGTTCTCGTCAGCACAACCGCTGATGCGGAAAACTGTCTCTAGTCTTTCAAACCACTGCATCAATTCAACAACTCCTTCTTTTCCTCGGTAGTATCAGGGTTTTGACTTTAAGAATTCGGGGTAAGAGCAAACCCTGTTGGTGTTGTTTCTGCGTGCATTGAGGTTTGGATCATCGTTTGCATTCGGGTCGGTTCCTCTGGCTGCCATGGCTGCTGTGATGCCTTCACTTATCATT
Organism: Glebionis coronaria; assembly: GCA_025667525.1. Taxonomy (NCBI): domain Eukaryota; kingdom Viridiplantae; phylum Streptophyta; class Magnoliopsida; order Asterales; family Asteraceae; genus Glebionis; species Glebionis coronaria. The sequence continues at coordinate 357,365,089 of CM046876.1, forward strand.
TCCCGGAGTTGTGCGAAAGTGACATTTCGAGTAGCTTCCAGGGATTCTGCATTATCAGCATTGGAAATGGTTGCATTATTGGGATTTGATCTCGTAATCACCATTTGTCTATAATCATACACAAAATGAGATTATTAGTTCAAACGTTAGTACAGTTTTTATATTATTTGCACGGGAAAAATTCATGCATTGATTTCATAACAAATTTGGATAACCTGTCAAGATATCATAATATAATACATTGCACAGCAAATATAATAAAGAAAGTGATTACATGCTATTTCCATAAGAAATTTAACATCGATCTAGCATAACAAAATCCAAGTCATAGGCCGGTCGGGCCTTATCTAAGGTAATGATACACACAGTCTTTAAAACATTACATCCAAAGGTTACATGTCTAAAAGAAAAGATAAAGTACAAGATTACATCACCAACAGCGGAAAGAAATAAAAGTACAAAAGTCCTATACCATGTCAGCTAGGGTGCAGCTCATAGGCTGATCATGATGTACAAGAAACCTAGTACATCTATCCTACTCCTGCCTAGATGGTCGGCTAGATGAGGCTGGGGCTGATGGGGCTGATGAAGCTGCAGGTGCTCTCTTGGTGTTCCACAAAGTCCGAACTGTCGCTTTGGCCTCCTTGAGCATGCGGAATGCTGTCAGCAGCTAAGTCCTGATTTCGTCGACGGCCCCACGAAGATAGGTCATCTCTGCAGTAACTCCATCATGACGGACGGTGGAGAGGTCGAAGAAAATGGACAAGGACTGCTCCTGAGCAGATAGAGCAACATGGGTCTGGTGCTAGAGACTCTCCATGGTCTGGATACGCTGGTGGAGACGATAGTTCTCCTCCCAAAGCCACTGCAATGCCTCGTCAGTCTAGGCCTGGACGCCTCGGGCTGCCTGTGCCTCTCCCCTCATGGTATGAGCGAGGGAGTCGATGCGCTCATGAACGCTAGTGTAACCTAGTTGACTAGATGTCAATAGGCTGCGAAGGTCAGATATCTCCCGCTCCTGGCGTTCGGCTAGTGCGGCGATCTGGGCCTGGACAGAGTCGGCACGTCCCACCCCAGAGCCTTCCCCGATCTAAAAAGTAGAGCCGGGTACGGACTCGGGAAAATGGTCCGATGGTAAAGATGCAAGTGCAGAAGAGGGTAGGTCTGGAGACACCTGGTCCTCCTCCATAGAGGTGGAGACCAGTATGACTGATGTTGGAGTAGAAAAAGGGTCCTCAGGAAGCACAGCTTCGATGGTCTGATCATCCTCCGAGTCAGAGGCTGATAACCATCCGCACTGCACGGATTGTGGAGACGAATGGGTGGCTGGTGTAGGTGCTACTACTGGTAGAAAAGTCGGAGGTGCAGTAGGCGAAGTCATGATGCTCTAAAAATAATATTATTTTAAATTTGAAGTAAGTATATGCTTACAAACAGAAAAAAAAATATTATTCCTAGCTACATGTTTAATGAAGTATATCCCTTTTAAACAATTATCGAAATGTTTTTAAGGTTATATATATATTAATACTTATATATATATAGTCAGTTAACCAGTCTACTTATCAAATCGATATACTCTTAGTTCACATAGCACATAATGCCCTAAGATCTATATGCTTAGCTAATACGGTCCCAAAAAAAAATCCCAAAAGATTTTTATAAAGTTATAGTCCAATTTTAAATAAAAGAAAAATCATTTTATTTTTTTTATTTAAAAATTTATCTGGTTCTCTATAACTAATGCTCTGATACCATTCTCTATGACACCCCGGGTAGGGTCAAAATATGCGGAATTATCAACGGAGATGTCACAAGGGTGGATCGATAGCATATAGTCCATAGAGCATAAGATAAAGAGTTATTCAAATCAGATTACATGTTTATTAAACAAATAAATAAAAATTGTCTTAAACAAGTCATAAGAAGATTGTTCATTTTTCCCAAATGGAACCCTTGACGATTCCTACAATGAAGATCACATAGATGCTTAAGTCCATGCACATATCTCGTTCTAACTTCATTTTCCTGAGATAAACATGCTTAGAGGGTCAACATAAAGTTGGTGAATTTACAGGTTTTAACATTTATTAGTTTGGACATACATTAATCATAGAAGTAACAATGCACAAAGCATTCTTACTAAAAACTAGATTACATTTGCTATTACTCGAAACTAAAGCTTAACCTTCCATAGTCCTAACAGATGAGGACGTAGTGTCTTACAAAAAGACACCCAAACCCAGTTCCAACATGGTATACATCTGTTGTCCCGGCCAAGGCATAGTGAGCATGACTCACCCAGATGGGGATGGTCAATCCCTAATAGATCTATTTATAACATTCAGGCGATTTACAACAATTTAACAGTTTCTATAATAGTCAATCATAGTCAAGTTTATACAATTCAGTTATGTCCATTTTAAAATAGTTGCATGTTTTCTCCCCTGTAGAGGAAAAGTTTATCAATAGTTTATATGGGGCTGTAAACTCACCTGGGAGTTGGCAAAAGCTGTATAACACGAAAATCCAAATAATGCTCACGCCAACAGTTATGCCTAATCAAATAGTACAGTCTTAATAGATAGTACAAAGAACATATGTGTATGCTTATACATATTTTTAGTCAGTTCATTTATGCTACGACATTTATTTAAATAACCGTAGTTCAAGTATTAACAATATTCACTTAAACTTATTTATATAAGTTTCATTTCTAAGTAAACATAAAATGTTTAACTTTTAATATCAGTTTGTATTCGTAATACATGCATTAATAATAACCATTCAACTTACAATTAAGTTTCTTATTTAAGTAGACATAAAATGTCCTACTTAAAATATTAGTTCACGTTCGCAGTTCATGTATTATAATCATCCATTTAAACTTACTATTAAGTTTCATAATTAAGTAAAAACGTTCTACTTTAAATATTAGTTTACGTTCGTTGTTCATGTATTATAATCATCCATTTAAACTTACTATTAAGTTTTATATTCTAAGTAAACGTAAGGTGTTCTACTTAAATATTAGTATTCAATTTATTCAACGTTCATATAGTTTTATTTCCTAAAAGTATATGAGTTTATGTATTAGTAATACATATCCATATAGTTTATACAAATTTTTTCATAAAGTAAAAATATAAATATTTTATCTTTGAAAAATAAAATAAAATATTTTATTTAACTTAAAAGTTCCCATAAATTATTTAACATTTATAAAATAATTTATAATTTACAAGTTTAAGAATTTATATTATGAATTCTTATAGTTTAGGGTTTGTTTTAGTTTTACTAAGTTTAAAAATAGAATTAGGGTTAGGGTTTGTTAAAGTTTCGGAACATGGCAAAACTAGTCCCTCAATATTTTTAAACAAAGTAAACTTTCGGATTATTATACATTTGGTACCTAGGGCTTGTTTAAGTTTCAGCTTATGGCAGATTTAGTCCCCGTAATTAAATCTAGGTTTTACAACTATCATAAAATGACCAAAACAGCCCCTAGGGCTTCTTTAAGTTTCGGATTAATACAATAATGGTCCCTAGGGTTCTAAAATGACAAAATAACTTTTAGAAACTTCCCAAAATGGTCCCTATGGTTTAATATGGCACGGATGGTATTTATTAAACCCTAGATTTTTGGATAATTACATTTTCAGTCCTTGTGTTTACTAATTTATCAAAACAAGTTTCATAAGTCACGGTTTTAGTTCTTAAGTTTCATAAATTATCATTTTACTCCAAAAGTTTCTATAAGTTACATTTTATTATAAAAAATTTTATTTAACATTCAAAACATTATATGGGCTCATTAGATGGGCTAAACATCTAATGGGCCAATTAGTGGGCCTAAATATATTTTTCAGTTTACTAACTTGTTAAATGGGCCTTTAACACATTTATTGGGCTTAAATACATTTTAAGTCCATTAATCATTTTAAATGGGTTCAAGTATAAACTTAAGTCCATTAGGTCACTAAGATTTATTAAATGGGCTTATAGGGTCCATTAAGTCTTGGGCTAACATTGCATGGGCTTAAATAGTCCATTAACACTACTTTATACTTTATGTAAGTATTAACTTAGGATTTTCTTATAAGCCTACTATTAGCTTATCCATATTTAGTTTTAGATCTTAATAAAAGATAAAAACTTATAGTTCATTTTATGTGATGTACCAAATGAGATCAAGATGTGTTATAGAGTTGCATGCAAGTCATAAACCCTAATATGAGCTTATAACTCACGGCCATAATTAATTATAGCTTATTAAGATGAGTTAAAACTTATTTTAAGGTTGCATGTACTTATAAGAGTCCCCAAATAGATCTAGCTATGTACAAATCAAGAAATCAAGTCACAAGTCCATACATATACACATATAGCCCACGGCTATGATTTTAAATCTTGGTGTTTCCAAGATGAACATATTAGCTAGTTTTAAGTCTTGTAAATATTTACAAAAATACAACATGATTATCTAGGTTACATGTATGTTCCCAAGGTTACCATTATTCCAAGAAAACTATATATAACCCACGGCTATATTGTTTTCTCCCAAGGTTCCCATAAGATTTTATAAGCCCGTTTTATGTTCAACATGTTTAAGTTAACTCTTATCATTAGATCTATGGTTTATATAAGCATGCATATACATTTAAAACCATTCTAGGTCATATATAACCTACGGCTACATATGTTCACATAAATCATTTTAGTGATTTTTAGTATTTCAATTAACATGTAACATTACATATTTCATCATTAAAACTTAGTAGACAAATCATATGGTCATCATTCATTTTAGCCGTGACCTTTAAGGTCATGGTCTTCATGATTTTCAAGTTACACGAGTTTATTTTATGAGATCTATGATTATTAGTTAACCAAAATCCCATAAAACAAGATTTGTAACCCATGCTACATTTAGATTCATAAAATGTTTCATATGGTTTTCAATCAAGTTTGAAACATATAGTACTAGTTATAGGTTTCTTATTAAAAGATTTCTAACCATGACTATGGTTTTCATAAATATGTCGTGACCTATAATGGTCATGGCTTTATCAAATCTTGATTTTAACATGTTATTTACTTGTGTTTATAGATGTATGATGATGCATGCATGAAGAAATGAAAGAGCATGAGGTGTATACTTTTCTTGCTTAAAAGTACCAAGGATGATCTAGATGAACAAGGAGATTAGAGATCTAATCAAGATGATTAAGAAAACCCTAAAGATAACTAAGTCATGGCCTTTATAGTTTTGGCTAGGGCTTGTTACAATACCTCCAAAGATGATGATGATGATGATACTAAATGATTAGTGATTACTATGGGACACGGATCTTGTAACACCCCCAAATTTACACAATTCAATACAGCGGAAGACTCGTTGGTGTTACGGGATAGCACATTACTCACATCATAGACAACGCATAAAAATCGCGACGTTTAATAATAAAACATTTCCATTCATAAATATCAAATTTACATAGGTCCCAAGTCATTGTATTTCATACAAGTTTTACAAAGCATTTGAATGGAAATTATATTTTTAAGTGCGGGCCATGAATTCTTGTCGTCTTCCCGAGAATTACCTTTAAGTACCTGGGATAAAACATGTTAAAAGAAAAGGTCAGCGAAAACACCGAGTGAATTCATAGAGTTTAATGAAATCCATCAATATAACATAGGTATAAAATTATTACCAAAAATCATTTTGTACAATTCATTTTAATAGGCCATAAAATAGCCAAAGTCATTTTATACAAATCCTTATCAAAATCATAATATAGGCTTTCGCCTTCAAAATCATTATACGAACCATTGTCGCTAAAAACATCATACAATACGTTTTATAACGTTGTATAGATTAAATAAAAACCGTTATATGAATATGGTTATATAAAACCAAAACACGAACATAATATCAATGATAAGACCCTGTATTGCTAGTCAGGCAATATATCATAATTCAATGCTTAAAGTAGTATTTCGTTAATTGGATTATTATAAGCCGCATGACATTGTTACCTTACTACAACAAACAACGAGTAGCTAGCCCGAAACTCAATTTGCCCATCTAAATTAGCGTGTCGTCACAATAATCACGCTTGTGTAAATCTTCTCATACATAAATTCGCTTACCAATCAATGTGGTACGACGGGATCAACCGTCAAGGCGCGAACTGGGGTGATCGTCCCCAAATAGTACTATTATATGTATAAGCGTCTACCAAATCGTCCAAAACAGTCTATGCAGATTTGTACTCTAATACTGTTTTGATCATATCTCACTCATCCTAATGATTCCATTGCATGGCCAACTCACCACATGTGTAAAAATCATATATTTTACTGTTTCTTTAATAATCTATGCCATTTTAACAGTTTATCATAAGTTTCTTCACTGTTTTATACAGCCTAGTCCTTACATCATGATTTTAACACTTTTTCATGTAGATTCTTATCTTTTTAATCAAATCTATCAACACCAAATCCCTACATAATATTTTTAATCATCATATATTCATCATATACATATACAATAGGAAAGAAAATACATGATTACATAATCAAAATAACAAGAAGGATGGGAAGAATGATCCTTATACCACCATAGTGATGAAAAGATGAGGTTGATGAACAAGGCTTGGATTTTGATGGCAAAACTTGTGATATACCAATATCAACTTCAAGAACACATATCTTCATGAATCATCTTGTGGAAAATCAGCCCCAAGACACCAACAAAACTTCTCCTTGGATGTTAAAATGACCACCAGTCAATAGAGCTTCAAGAGTCCTTCATCATGTGTATGAATAACACATGATTTCATGGTTGAATCAAGATCAAATGGGTGTTTATGGTGCATATGGGACGGCATCATAGAGAGAGATGGAGGAGAGAATGAGTGGTATTTCATGGTAAAAATGAGGAAATGGTTTAGATAAGTGGTTTTATGGGTGTATAGCTTACTTGTTAAGCTATAACTAACAAGTGTAAATTTGTTAGTCATAAGTTTGCCACATCATGGATGTGGTGTCATTGTTTTGGCCGTCCCATATAGTGGGGTGGGATAAACTTGTTTTGTCCCATCCCGCTAATTTATGGGTATTCCTCGATTCTAGTTTCCTCGATTTACGTGCCCTTAATTCAGATAAAGACGAAAACATTTAATGAATATGAATATATACCATGTTTTCATAATTTGAGTACGCATTCGAAAGCTCATCGGATCGTTACCCAGGTCATTTGAATGAAATCTAATCAAAAGAAATGATAGGAACGTCGATACATTCAGTCGGGTATCAACACTTGGTAATCAGATACTTTTCTAAAGAATCTCACCACGGGAGTATTGGACAAGAAGGGGATATCAATTGTCAATTAAGACAATATCCACAGATGAGTAAATTTGACTCAGAAGAATATGTAGTGTTTATTAATCAGTTTTATGGTGACTACTAATCAGCCTTGCATGGTCTATTCCAAATTGTATGTAGGCGCGCAACTATATACAATTTCAAGATTAACGATGCAATACTCAGTTCGTCAAAATTTTATCATCATGTTTATAATAAAAACACTTTCATGCTTAATTCTTAAATAAGAATCAAGAATAAATTTACAAAGATTTTCTTTGTTATGAAAACAATTACGTTTTCCAAGGTGTTTTATAAACAACTTCATTTCGATAACAATCACTTATAAATCTCACTTTGAATAATCCTTATAGTGATGAAAATTCAATTTTCTCAAAGGATACGGTTTTAACTTTATAAAAACAATGTGTGATCTGCAAAAGAGTGATGAAGAGTTGTTTACCAAGAACTAACCACAATATAATAGGAAATGAGCTTAGCCACTTTATCATGAGGTTCATGACCTCGATGGCACTCAGGAATACAAAGAGAATAATCCACAACGTAACTCAATTCAAGATGAGTACTTGTTCAATGGTTGCATCACTAATGCGAACATTAGGAACAAACAAGAAAAGATAGATAACATCGATACATGTAGAATTTAGCAATCAAAGGTAGTCTTTTCATTAATCACAAACAAGTCAAAACTGTACCGTAACACATTACGTGTCACTATGTCATACAATTCCAAGAACTCATCCTACCAACTGGTGTCTCAGTTAAGTTAGGGATTACTTTAAAAGATACCACAATGAATACTAATCTACAAGAGTCATTAGGTGTTCCACATGTCCCAGAAGATCCATCGGTCTCAATTCAAAAGAAGATTTCTTCAATTTATTTCTTGGACACTGGGCATCCTCGTTAGTGGACAATGGCCTAGGAACAACCCTTAGCACGAACCAACAATCATTTAAAACCTTATAATTCAATCACAGGACTTAACGACTTCCTCTTAACAATTTCATATTCCATACGGGTTAAATTTTACTTCCTTCAAGTTTCAATCAACTTATACTCAATGCGACATCCTACCTCATCTTCCAATACTTTTAACTTTATTCTTAGGCCTTTAAAGGGCAATAAAAGCTCGATATGATCAACACTTAATTTCCAATCCGATAGCTCTTACAACAATAGTTATCAAATAAGTCACTAGTATGAAATGACTCACACATTCAATTAGACTTCTCGAAAAGGTAATTGTGGCATGAGGCTTTTGGGTAATGGTTCCAATGATAGCCTCAAGTGCAACATTCACCCTTTCGATTTCAATTTAAGAATTTGATGACAACGAATCAGATGAAATCTTTCTAGGTGGTAACGTTTTGTCAAACTCCACTCTATAAGGAAAGATCGTCATGACATCGATATCAGTTTTAATCTCGCCAATTCTTCTTCAATATCTCAATCAACTAATATCTACATTTCTACGAATATTAACCATTTTGTTGGGATCAAAAATATCCGCAACTTGGTTTAGATCTAGAATAGCTAGAATTCCTACGGGAATAGCTTCGATTGATTTCCTAGGGGAGTTAGGGTTCCTTGTGACAATCTACGTCATATAAATACCTCGTATAGATATAAAAATAATCATCAAACCATCATGTAATCAAATTACAATATATATATATATATATATATATATATATATATATATATATATATATATATATATATATATATATATATATATATATATATATATATATATATATATATATATATATATATATATATATATATATATATATATATAATCCAAGTTATATATATACTAAAATAACACTTCTCCGTCTGGCCTTGTCGGTAACTCGGGAATTCTTTGGCACCGTTATAGTCAAAAGATTTTTAGACATTTTTAGAAAAATGTTTATGGTTAAAAGATTTTGAAATGTTTTATTCAAAACCTTGGTTTTAAAAATCTTTCGTTCTCTATAACGAGAGCTCTGATACCAAACTGTAACACCCTCAAATTTACACAATTCAATACAGCGGAAGACTCGTTGGTGTTACGGGATAGCACATTACTCACATCATAGACAACGCATAAAAATCGCGTCGTTTAATAATAAAACATTTCCATTCATAAATATCAAATTTACATAGGTCCCAAGTCATTGTATTTCATACAAGTTTTACAAAGCATTTGAATGGAAATTATATTTTTAAGTGCGGGCCATGAATTCTTGTCGTCTTCCCGAGAATAACCTTCAAGTACCTGAGACAAAACATGTTAAAAGAAAAGGTCAGCGAAAACGCCGAGTGAATTCATAGAGTTTAATGAAATCCATCAATATAACATCGGTATAAAATTATTACCGAAAATCATTTTGTACAATTCATTCTAATAGGCCATAAAATAGCCAAAGTCATTTTATACAAATCCTTATCAAAATCATAATATAGGCTTTCGCCTTCAAAATGATTATACGAACCATTGTCGCTAAAAACATCATACAATACGTTTTATAATGTTGTATAGATTAAATAAAAACCGTTATATGAATATGGTTATATAAAACCAAAACACGAACATAATATCAATGATAAGACTCTGTATTGCTAGTCAGGCAATATATCGTAATTCAATGCTTAAAGCAGTATTTCGTTAATTGGATTATTATAAGCCGCATGACATTGTTACCTTACTACAACAAACAACGGGTAGCTAGCCCGAAACTCAATTTACCCATCTAAATTAGCGTGCCGTCACAATAATCACGCTTGTGTAAATCTTCTCATACATAAATTCGCTTACCAATCAATGTGGCACGACGGGGATCAACCGTCAAGGCGCGAACTGGGGTGATCGTCCCCAAATAGTACTATTATATGCATAATCGTCTACCAAATCCCGGTAGTTCACTATATGCATAAGCATCTACCAAATCCCGGTAGTTCACAATTCATGCTAATGGGACTTTTAGTGACATAACCTAACTTTAATAATCCATTTCATTTCATCTATCGGGTCATTTAATCATCCATCGGATCATACAATCATTCGGGTCCAAATCAATAAACAGACAATCGGGACAACTAGTGTCCTATTTTATAAAAACTAACATGTTATCTCCCTCGCGGGTTTATAAAACATTTCATAAAAACATTTAAAAGAGTGCGAGGCTATGAACTCACGCTGATGTGGGAAAGCGGGTTATCGGCAATTCAGATGTACGGTACGTGCTTCAATCACGGAAACCTAGACAAATAATACTCGTCTTAGACTCTTGTCCAATGTCTTTATAAAAATAACAATTATATATACATATGATGATTTTATATATATGATGATGATCAAGTGGGTTTATACGTTCTCATTTACTTATTTTAGTTATGTATTGGTAACTTTTATACTAGTTTACTAGTTTTACTTATTTACATGTTTTAGGCCCAATAAGCCTATTATAAGCCCAATACCTCATATTAGTCCATTTTACACTTTATTATCAGTATTATACTTTATATGTTGGGCCCAAGTGGGTTAAGCCAAATAAGTAAGTTTATAAGCGTTTTACCAACCAGTCGGGTTTATAGTCCAATAAGGCTACTTTAGCCCGTTAATGTCTATATGTTGTAAAGCTCGGGTTTATCGGTTTTTACTTGTTATATATGTTTATACATCAGTATGTGAGTTTATAAAAGTTTACATTAGACGGGTCCGACCGTCTAAGTTTTATTTGACAAAAACGTTAATCTTTCGGTACTAGCCGAAAAGACGTAAAAATCATGTTTATAGTTGTATAACTTGGAAAAATATTTTATACTTGTAATTTATAAAAATGTCTTATTTTATATCATAATATATAAAATTCTTATTTATAATTACTATTAATTGTTAGTGGGTTTTCATGTGTATATATTTTATAAATATATAAGTGAGTGCTTATTTTATATAAGTTTTTATTATACAAATCTGATTTTAAATTTCATGTTCACCAAAACAGCCATATCTAGAGTTCTATATAGAGATAGAAGCCCAAATGTTTATGGCATAAACTACATGATATGTGCTCCATTTAACTCTTCTATGGCTACTGTTGAATCAGCCTCTAAGTATTTTATAAAAATCGTCCAAAACAGTCTATGCAGATTTGTACTCTAATATTGTTTTGATCATATCTCACTCATCCTAATGATCCCATTGCATGCCCAACTCACCACATGTGTAAAAATCATATACCTTACTGTTTCTTTAATAATATATTCCATTTTAGCATTTTATCATAAGTTTCTTCACTGTTTTATACAGCCTAGTCCTTACATCATGATTTTAACACTTTTTCATGTAGATTCTTATCTTTTTAATCAAATCTATCAATACCAAATCCCCGCATAATATTTTTAATCATCATATATTCGTCATATACATATACAATAGGAAATAAAATACATGATTACATAATCAAAATAACAAGAAGGATGGGAAGAATGATCCTTATACCACCATAGTGATGAAAAGATGAGGTTGATGAACAAGGCTTGGATTTTGATGGCGAAATTTGTGATATACCAATATCAACTTCAAGATCACATATCTTCATGAATCATATTGTGGAAAATCAGCCCCAAGACACCAACAAAACTTCTCCTTTGATGTTAAAATGACCACCAATCAATAGAGCTTCAAGAGTCATTCATCATGTGTATGAATAACACATGATTTCATGGTTGAATCAAGATCAAATAGGTGTTTATGGTGCATATGGGACGGCATCATAGAGAGAGATGGAGGAGAGAATGAGTGGTATTTCATGGTAAAAATGAGGAAATGGTTTAGATAAGTGGTTTTATGGGTGTATAGCTTACTTGTTAAGCTATAACTAACAAGTGTAAATTTGTTAGTCATAAGTTTGCCACATCATGGATGTGGTGTCATTGTTTTGGCCGTCCCATATAGTGGGGTGGGATAAACTTGTTTTGTCCCATCCCGCTAATTTACGGGTATTCCTCGATTCTAGTTTCCTCGATTTGCGTGCCCTCGGGTCGTTTTACGAAAAAAGTTTTTATAAATTATGAATCAACTGCACAAAGCGAATCTAATAAAAATTGTCTCATAAAAAACAGAGTTCGAAAACGTAAATACATAATCCTAAGGTTTCCGGTTTAGTCGTAAAGGACGTTAAATTATAATCGTAAGTCCTAATCTCTTCTCGTAAATTTGTGAGTTTATGAACCAACACAAATTTAAAATTCCAAAATAATATTTACGGATAAATTTATTTCCTGAAATGTCGGACTATCACAAAAAACGGTGTATGTAAATGTAAGCACGTAATGTAGAATCCTCCGGTTTAGACGTAGTCGATACTACTTCAAGACGTAAATCCAAATTTCTTCCCAGAAATAAGTGGGTTCATAATATAACATTAAAATAATGTTTTTAAATAATACTTGAGAATAAAATATCAACCATAAATTGACGGATTGTCACAGATCTTGTAGATTAAATGAACAAACTTTGGATTTTTGTGGCTTAATGCCGAATGATTTGAGAGAGAAACAAGGAGAGTGAGATTGGATGCATGTGAAATGAGAATGTGTGTGTGATGTATGTGTGTTTCGGCTTAAAGAAGAGAGAGGAAGGAAATGACAAAAGGTATGATTCACCTTGGTAAGACATATTGTGCCAAGTGTCATCCCTTGCCTTTCCAAGGCAACTCTTCTCCTTCCACACAAATCTATGTGCCGTGTCTAGCTAGCCAAAAGGGTAATGGGCCTTAGACATGGGCTTTGTGTTGGGCTTGCACACAAATGGCATCTATTCTTGGGCTAGTCCAAGTAGGGGTGTCCATTATTTGGGTTTGACCCACGAAAACTGAAAACCGAACCGAACCGAACCCGAATTAGAACCGAACCGAAAATAGAATTCAGGTTATGGGTCATAACCGAACCGAACCGAACTACTAATTTGGTTTTCGGGTTGGGTATGGGTTTGGCAATCGGACCCGAAAACCGAACCGAAAACCAAACCGCAAACCGAAATTATACAAATATATATGTTTTTATATATATTTTCATATATAAATAATTGTTAAATATAAAAATACAATTTTTATACTTGAAATAATTTTGTTTTTGCTAAATATTTAAATAATTATGTATTTTTTTAGTAAATTCAGATAATTCGGGTTATTCGGATCAACCCGAGAACCGAACCGAATTCAAATTCGGTTTTCGGTTCGGTTCGGTTCGGTTTTCGGGTAGACCCAGAAAAAAGTTTTAAACAAATAACCCGAACCCAATAAACCGAACAACCCGAGAACCGAACCGAAGGACACCCCTAAGTCCAAGAGTTAAGTAAACTCCTAGTCTACATACACACATATACACGGCTACAATACCTAATGTAGTATATTTCCAAATTTTGTTAAGTGTTGTATATTTCAAATATTGATTATACATTTTACTACTTGTTATCCCTAGTTTTAAGTACAAGGTTTACATTATAAACTCATTGCAACAAGTATGAATGTACAAGTATAAGTACATAAAGGACAAGTTCACACATAACTTATAGAAATGTAGCACATGAGTATGTGTTCTAGGATTAATGGGTGAAACTTCATTACATAAAATCATGGTAAAATCATGGATTTTACAGCATACCTCAAAAAGTCAATGATCCTGGTAAATTCTTGATTCCATGTGCAATCTAAGATATGGAAGAATGCTATTCCTTGGCCGATCTTGGTGCTAGTATTAACTTGATGCCTCTTGCAATCTTCAAGTCGCTCAATCTTCCTAATCTTACTCCTTCACTAATGTCTATCAAATTGGCCAATCATTCCACGATTCCCACATGTGGATTGGCCGAAGACGTTTTTGTGAAAGTGAGAAAGTTCTATTATCCGGTAGACTTTATCGTTGTCGATATTCCCACGGATCCTCAAGTTCCTCTTATTTTAGGTCGTTCGTTTTTAGATACGTCTATGGCATTGATTGATGTGCATGCTAGAAAGATCACCTTACGCGTAAAACCCGCATGCTATTACCATGAATAGTACCCTTAAGATCGTACGTACTAGATTAAAACTGTTAGCCTCAAAATATTGAGCCAAACAAGAATGCTCGATCATATGTTTATTATGTATCGTATTTTAGAACGATGTAATAGGTAGTATATTAGTCGTGTTATACGGGCTTAACTTTAGGCTAAAGTTCGTTAATAAGTAACTAAAGCCCAAAAGGAAAGCCCGGCCCAAACCATATAGTCCATAAAGAAGCCCGCATGTGGGTGGACTATATATACTACCCTCCTAGCATGTTAGGAGGGTTGGTGATTCATTTTCTTCTCAATCTAATAGTTCACAAATTCACACACTTCTCTTTCTTTTCTCTCTCTAGTTTCTCTCTCTAAAATTCATCATATTTCTACCTTTCTTTCTTCATTAATAGTATAGAATCATCACATATTAGGGACAACAATAACTTTCCTATTATAGCATATTACGATTCGTGTTAGGATTTTACGTATTACGCACGTGTTAGAACACGATAAGTATTTACTACGCACGAGCACGCAATAATTATTTGACAATAATTAATTACGAACATGAAATCACGAACGTAATTAAATCACGAACTATTATTAATTACGTATATATATTTATTACAAGCGTAAATAAATATATTAGGTCACGGTAATTATTTAACGAGAACACACAAAACGCGAACACAAATAAACACGAACAAACACGTAAAACACGAACACGAGAACACACTTATTAATTAGACACGGAAAATGATCGGGTTACCCCATGTGGGCCCCATATGCCACGAAATTAGGAAGAAAGATGGGCCAAGCCCATCAAAATTTACTAAAAGGGGGTTAAGGGGAAAAACACTACTCATTATTTTTTTATAGAGGATTTTACAGAAAACCTAAAACTACTCCTCCTCCTCCTTTTTCTCTTTTGGCCGCCACCTTCAAACACACCAAGGAGGTGTTTGTTGATCTTGGATCTTGGAATTATTGCTAGTGTTCGTGTTTGTTCATCATTGTTTAGATCCACGCATTCGGTAATTCGTTTAAACTCTGTTCTTTTGATTTAATCTTTTAAATAATTAAGAACATGTTATGTTTTTTTGTAAAACCTAATTAAATCATAGATCTAACATGAATTTGGGTTTGGATTAAATAAAAAGGGTTGTTTAAGGGGTGTGTGTTCTTGGCCGCGCCTAAACCGAACCCGAGAGGGTCTCGGTTTTGCCAATTGACCACCACCGAGACCATATGGTCCCGGTTGGTTGGTGTAGGTCCCACAGCAGCATCAAGACAAGGGGTACCCTGACTTGGTTCGGGGTATGGTGTCGATTTTATGTTCGGTTCATGGTTCTTAGTCAAGACCCGGTTCACGGTGCATGTTTAGATTTTTATTTTTTATGATCTTATGTTAAAATTAAATTAATAACATGACATGATTAATTTAATAACATGACTTACGTTATTTTAGTTATTAAAATCATGAAACTATTAACCTAAGTATTTTATATTTTAAGACTTATAATTAATTAATTATTTAAAAACCATAGTTATAATTAATTAATTAACATGACTTAGGTTATATTATTAATAAATAATAATACATGTTTTAACCTAAGTATTTAACTTTATTTAATTAAAAACATGTTATACTTTAATTAAATATTTTAACCTATAGTTTATTTTAATTACATGAAATAACTAATAAACTATACATTATATCATATGACTTAGAAAATAATCATGAAAACACTTAGGCTTATATACATAGCTTATTTAACCAGCTTATTTCTAATTATGGAAACTTCTATTTTTAGAAACTTATTTAAATAAGGCAGCTAATCTATTTATGGAAACGTTCTATTTTTAGAAACTTATTTATTTCAGGCAGCTAATCTATTTATGGAAACTTATTTGAATAAGGCAGCAAATCTATTTATGGAAACTTTCTATTTTTGGAAAATTATCTATTTTAAGCAGTAATTCTGTTTTTGGAAACTTTCTATTTTTGGAAACTTTCTATTTTTGGAAACTTTCTATTTTTGGAAACTTTCTATTTTTGGAAACTTTCTATTTTTGGAAACTTTCTATTTTTGGAAACTTTCTATTTTTGGTAACCTTCTATTTTTGGAAACTTTCTATTTTAGGAAACCTGCTATTTTTGGAAACTTACTTATTATTACACATTAAGTATAGTAATACATGAAATACCAGAAATACTTAATCAGATTAAACAGAATATAAGATAAACACAGTTTAAGGCTTTAAACAGTAAAACATGGTAAGAACATATAAAATAAGCTAAGACATGACATAAAACCAGCTACGTATTTAGTAAGCAGATACTTATTCATGTATGTATTTATGTAGCACTAGTGATACGGAAGTAGGATTCCTCTCAGTTCATCTTCTTCGTTCACTGGACATAAGGTACGGATTCCCGTCCTTTCAGTATGGACATTCTTTCCTTATTAGGATTCCCCGTATGCAGCCAAATGTTTTCCCGTAGTATAAGTTACGTGTTTGATTTGCTTATGTTTAATTAAGAATACCTATAGCCATATACATGCATGACCAGTTTCACCTAGTTATGGAGGTACCATAACCATAACATTAGAGGCACTACTGTTATGACTTCACCACGGCGGAGTGATTGCTCATGGCGTCCCTTCAGCTTTTGGCCATTTATATTATATTTATCATGTGGGGCGTATGGGTGCATCCTAGTTACATGTTTTCAGTCAGGATTTCATGGTGAATGTGGTGTGTGCCTTGCATCCTTCACAAGGAGCTGATCCCTCCTACCCAAAACCAGTGTATTAAATTAGAGGCAGCCCCTCTAATTTACATGATGAGGTCACCCCTCCAAGTATTCATACACGGTGGATTTTCATGACCTATATGGGCTAATGGTAAAATATGATAAACAGTTTTTACAAGATAAACATAAGGCTTTTTCAAACTATAAAACCAGTTTTATGAACATGTTTCAGGTTTTCCAGGACTTATATATTTCCGCTGCTATTAAGTCTTTATTATGCTTAGTCATTCATACTATGTCTATATCCGTGCACTGAGCGTTTTGCTCAGCCGTTACTTCCTTTCCATATCCCCAAAACGGCAGGTACTCTAGGGAAGACTCGAGCATTTGGAGGAGGGAAGACTCGAGCATTTGGAGGACGTGCATAGGATGGAAGCTGCCAGAGACTTCTTTTCCTTTTTGCCTTTATATACTTATGCTTGTTTAGTCTTTCATTCATTTCTTTTGCTTTATTATGTTTTGGGCTTATGTTTGGGAACCGATGTTTGATTCCGGTTAACCCTATGGTAATGTAATGTTTTAGACATTTAACCTTGTATGCTTTGATGACAGGCCATAATTACGCGTGACATTCCATTATCAAAATGGGGTGTTACATTTATGGTATCAGAGCCAAGGCTTCGACCTGTAGGCTCTAAAACTCGACCTGTGACTAGTGGGTAGTCACCAGGAGCTTCCTAAGCCAACGTTTGTTATTCCATGTATTGATGTTTTCAGCGCATTGTTGTTTTAACCATGATGTTTTCAGCACTGTGAGGTTTTAACCTTGATGTTTTCATCGATATTGTTTTACTAATATGGATGGACAACCGTCATTCATATTTAGTTATGTGTCATTGTTCATGCATAATGTTCCTCGTGAACTGTGGCTATGTGGACTGAACCCCAGTAGTTCATAATTAGTCACATAAATTTTTTTTCTGATAAGTTTTGACAGATGAGTTTCATTTATTTATGTTTCTTGTATCATTGTTGCAGGGATTATGACTAAGTAATGGTTGGTACAGGACTGGCCCTATTTAGTCGCATGCGCTTTTATCGAAACATTTAATTTTGGGACCGACCCGTAGGCGTCCCCTCGCCATGTCTTTTGTTTCGGGACCGACCCATAGGCGTCCCCTCGCACATATAAAAGGTTTTTACAAACTACATTACGCATTCATGCACTGTTTTCATGCATAAAATTTTTCTCATGATTTATTGGCATAATTTTTTTTTTCATGTCCCCTCATAAGTTACTATGTTTTTATGTCAAGTATGATTTCATACTGTCATGGCTAACTTCGGTTTCATGCTGATTATGTTATACACTCCTTTATGATAGATCGTTTTATGTTCCTTCATGATAATTCCGTCTTCATGTTGATTACGTCTTACGCCTCTTTTGTTATTTATGCTTTCACGCAAGACATGGTTGGATTTCATTGAATTCTGCTTTCATGATAGTCATGGTTGGTTTTCATTGATCATGCTGTCAAGAAATCATCGTTGAATTTTGTGTAACCACACTTTAGCGTTTCTCTATGCAAGCAGAATGAGGTATATACTGGCATTGCCAGGTTATCAAGATGGTTTTCCTAACCGTTTAACCGATATACTTTCCTTAAATCATGATAAATGATCGACCCCATACCGATCATTTCATGTGCATTCCACGTGTACTCCACGTACCGTATTTCATGTGTATTACACGTACCTTAAATCCATGTGTATTTCACTTGCAATACTTCACGAGTATTCGCTAGTCGATTCTGAATCACCTCAGGCGTATTTTCAATTTGCTGATATTCTACAAGATTGTTGATGCCGCTCATAACTGAGAGATGTTACTGAAGGTTGATGCTGCTGACGTTCGGAGACGCTACGAGATGCGGATGCTGTTCACAACACGGAGATCCTATAAGACAAAGACAAAGGCGTCAGAGCAAAGCAATCGGACGAGAAGATGCTTCACCATCAGAAAATTTCCATCAATCATTGTCCCTAATTCTTAGTTACATGTCACACGTCATTCGACTGTCATTTCAGCCATATGAGTGCAAACCGGTACCAGCCGGCCACTCAGCTGAATAGTTACATGAATCACGGTCATGAGAATGACCGTCATGGAACAGACAGACAAGACGATAGTAACCACTACTATGATAGAACTATCCTAGAAATCGCAACCGAGGCTCCGGCCGCGGACGTGATCAGACATACAAAGGATCAGTAGTCCAACCGATCCGCCAAGTCTGGCATAATAACCTAATATTGTAGTTCTATCGAATTACGTCTCGAGACACATGTCAAGACACATGTCTCACGTATACTTTCTGAAGGCACATGTCAAGACATTAGTCAAGACACATGTCTCACGTATACTTTCTGAAGACACATGTCAAGACACCAGTCAAGACATATGTCATGCTTATAGTTCCAAGAAACGAGTCAAGACACATGACTCACGTCCAACTATGGAACATTTCTAAGAAATTCAGGGTACCCTCCAAGGGTATATCCATTTTGTTGTGCCATGTATTAATCAGGCCACAAGAATTTCAATACCATTACCGGCGCATCAGTGAGAACTGTCATGTTGCCGATGTCACTTTCTATCTTGTAACCATAAATCATTGATTCATGACCATGAAGGGCGCCTTTCGTATTCCCATGTATACGAAGGTTTTCCTTCAGCTTAATGATGAGATCCAAGCTGATATCGCATTTCCTCGGACAGACACGAGATGAATTTTATCCTAATTATGTACTATGAACAGCACACCATGCTACGATTCATAATTATGTACAGTAATATTCAGGCTCCTGAATACATTCAGCTTGATTTTCCATCGGGAAAATCTGTACAAAATATCTATGCATACAAGCATGTGCGTTGTTAGCCATGGTCGCTAAAATTTTCTAGCTGTCAGTAAGACACGACCACTTAAGTCTTTTACGCATAGCCAGTTGATTTATTCCAAAATCTTCCTATACATTCCAGAAGAACCTTCAAGGAGAAGGACGGTACCATGAGATTATGTGTCGACTACCGTCGATTTAAACAAATCACCATTCATGACCGTTATTCTCCTCCACGTATGGACAACTTGTCCAATCGACCCTATAGTGTTAATCACTTTTCCAAGATCGAACTCATGATCATGCTGCCAACAGTGACGAGTGAAAGAGCGGGACATGTCTATGACTGCTATTCGTACGCGACTCGGTCATGCTAGATTTATAATTTTGAGTAAGTCCCTTTAATGCTCCAACAGCATTATAAGAATGAGTTTCCATGAACTCCTAATAAATTCATCAGTGTTTTCATTGAGGATAAACAGATTTCCTCTAAGCCTAGAGAAGAACAGGAAGACCATATCTGCACTATGTTGCAAATTCTATGACAAGAGAAATTTTAACCCTGAATTTTTTTTCCAATATCAATTCTGGTTGATTACAGTGACACGCTGGATCACATGGATTTACATGGTTAATCTTACCATGACTCAGCTTATGCGTAAATGGGATAACCCTACATTACATTAGGTGTTATGGGAAATCCTACGCTAAGAGAAGTTTAGATTCATAGACTCAGAGTTTCGCAAACTCCTATGTATCAAGTTCGATGAAGCAAGATACAGTTACGTTTATATCTTTATACCTGTCATACAAACAGGCTAAGATAGGACACCAACAGCTGGGATGTTTTCATCATCTGAAATTGTAAATTGAAATGGACAAGATCTCCACGGATTTTGGTTACCAGTTTAAAGCAAACTCAAAAGAAGCATGATGCTACCTGGGTTATTGCAAACAATTTGATCAAGTCCGCAGAATCCTTACATCCGCAAGGATTTCAGAACCAACAGATTGATCGGACATGTTCCAGCCAAGGCTCATCCGATCACTTGGCAATTCCTCAGTTATCGCGTCAGATAAAGATTCGCAATTGTACTCCTTAATTACTTCACGTTTTCATTCTAATTCCACGACTTGCTTTCGCGCTCGCGTTCATGACACTATTCACGTTCATGATGGTATCTCGGCTTACGATTTTGTGTTCATTTTTCTCATTCTGGGAAGTTTTGCAAAAAAAATAAAAAAAATTGAGAGACCTGACCCAAGTTTAGTATAACTCCCTATCCTCAGATAGACGTTTCTCGTCATATTCTATGTCTCACCTTGTAGCGTTTGGTGTTACCGCCATTATATTCTATGTTCACGATATGTTTCACATGTCATGTTCATTCCACGTTCCTCATATCATGATCAAGATATGATTACACGTATCATGGATCACAATATGGTTACTCATACTACACTCGCCATATCTCCACGTAGCACGTTCAAAATTTTCACGTATCACGTTCAAAATTTTTCACGTACTACGTTTCTTTATGTCTCGCGCATAGTTTCTAATTATCAGTTAAGTCAGATTGTCTTGCATCGTAACGTTTTAGTTGCCCTTACACGTTAATTCTTATTCCCTCAATCAATTTTAGGGGATCTACCTTCGTATTTCAAGTCAAGGTCAAGAGGACCAAGATTCATCATTTGTGTCAAAATCTGGTGAAGGAACCTGTTGTCCCATATATTTGTGATGATTAAGCAATGAATGAAGAAAGAAAATAGATGAAGAAGAGATGAATTCCTAGAGAGAGAAAGTAGTGAGAGAAAGTAGAGAGGAGATGATTAACTTTGTGTCATTAGATTAAGAAAAGAATTTGTTACAAATGACCATCCACCCTCCTAACATGCTAGGAGGGTAGTATATATAGTCCACCCACATGCGGGCTTTAATGGACTATATATTGGGCCGGGCTTGTCTTTTGGACTTTAATTAGTTTAAATCCAAGCCCGTGAACCACGACTAAATAACTACTTATTACAACGTTCTAATAAATATTACAATAGAAACCTATGACCGAACATTCTTGTTTGACTCAATATTTTGAGGCTAACAATCTCCCCCAATGTGAGGTCATTCCTCTTTGATATTTTGGATTCCAATGGAGTTTTATGAATTTCGTCATAAATGAGTCTTGAACGTGTAACAGTAGTTTTGTTCCTTCATGCTGTGATCTTTGAGCCTTTGTCGTTGTCTTTCGACTTTGTCTTTAAGTCTTGAGATCTTCAAATCATCCTTGACTTGTCATTGCCATCTTGCGATCTTGTGTCTTTATCCACATGCTCACACTATCAATTGTTGGATAAGTCTTTGGGCATGAATATGTGGTTGTGAATCTTTGACTTTGCTGAGTACACCGTGACGCCACCTTCTCGAGACAAAACATAGACACGGACTGAATGGCTTTGACATTCGTCCTAGATCGGTAGCGTTTTACCTCCGGTCGGTGAAGACCGTTATACGATATTAAATATCGTACCTGTGATCAGGTAGATTCAATTAAGAATCTCCTTGACAGGGTTTCGCGGCAGTACTAGCCGTTCTCTTTACTCGACCGTCTCAAAGCAAGATTGCGAACATAAAGAGTGAATCAATTGGATAAATATCCGCTTGATTAAAGTCGTCAATTCAAATTCCTGGAACAAGTTTGATTCATTAAGAATCTTACCATTGTTGCTTTCCAGTTGACACAAGTTTGATTCATAAGAATCTCACAAGTCACCTACCGTAGCGCTGTTTGATGTTGACGCTAGAAGGATTTCCATTCGTCACTGTGAATATTAATAAATATCACTCTGAATGTTCTGGCAAGACCATAAAGATATTGCGTAGAAACCTGAAACGAGTTTGAATCAATTCAGAATCAAACCACTGTTGCTTTTCAGTTTTACATATGTTCAATTCATAAAGAATCTTGCATATGACCTACCGCAGTGCTGTTTGATGTTAACACTGGAAGGATTTCCACTCATCATCGTGAATACTAAGTAGTATCACTCTGAGTGTTCTAGCAATATCACAAGGATATAGCGTAGGACTCTCTTGATCTTCATCCGTGTGTCCTAACGAGATTTGATTGATCTCTTGGCTCTAGACTCGATTTGTGCACTTTTAGTGGTCGGAGGCTGGAGCAGATGCCACCTATTCAATATCAACTATCTCGGAGTGAGAAAGTCAATAGAAGTTGTGTTGATCTCCATGACAATAAAACAAACTTCTTTTGAGAGAAGCCTGAGTAGCTAGGAAAGGGTTGTGCTTCACATCACTGGGTCCATGATGAGTTTGTCTTCATGATGGGTTGACCCGGTTTCTGCCTAAGTTGTATGGAGGGCTTCTTTCTTTACACCCTTTATCCTTACATTTCTTTTTCATTCTTCAACCCCTTCAATGCTTACCAAGACATCATTACTAACACCTTGTTGTGATTGTTCCAGTGCTAGCATCAGTACTTAGTCGGCATTCAGCTACGTTCACATTCTACTCCATTTTTCCTAAGGACTTCTAATAATCTATTGGATTGTCCCTGGGAAGATCCCTCCGGTTCTGGTTGGATCATAGGACTTAAACCTAACCACCCTTTTGACACCAATAACGTCGTGAATTAAAGATGTTGTGGGTATTTGATCGTAACCATGAAAACCACTTTAAATTCTAACAAAGTGTATGAAAAACATTTGACACCTTGCTAGTTTTGTCGTTTCAGAAAAGCTCCCCCTTCACATGTGCATCGATAATCGAAAGTGTTTCGCACATGTAGGTAAGAGTTAAAGTGCTTGAGTCTTATATTAGATCACATTTTAATCACATTTTCTCCCCTATCTCTAATATATAAAATCTTTTGATATTAGAGATACCAAATTTGATTAAAATATATTTTGAAAAATAGTCTTGAAAATCTTCGGGAGAAAGATGTGTTAATCTTTTGCATGAAGTTGAATTGCTCCCCCTCAAAAATTGATCCAATGGAATTGTCATTACGAGGATTTGATCCACATTAAACTTTTGAGGATAGGAGTTGTTGAACACACAATTTTTGAAAGATTTTGAATATCATTGAGAAATTCTTGAAAAAATTGTGTTCAACGCTTTTTGAAAAATCAATTCTTTTTGACGAAAAGGTTTTTCTAAAGCATAAACTTGAGTTCATAGACTTTGAATGTCTTGACGAATCCACTCACGTGTAAGAAGATTTAACTTCTTTTGCTAAGGGTAAGAGCACAAAAGCGTACACTCCCCCGTGAATTTAGATCCGGGTTGCAATCTGAAAGTGATTACAAGCCATTGTGTTGAGCTCAAAACGTTGAATGTTTTGTGACTA
Source organism: Glebionis coronaria (assembly GCA_025667525.1). Lineage (NCBI taxonomy): Eukaryota > Viridiplantae > Streptophyta > Magnoliopsida > Asterales > Asteraceae > Glebionis > Glebionis coronaria. Next base: position 357,389,543 of record CM046876.1, read on the forward strand.
GCTCAACCCAAGATAGATTGCTCTACCCGTTGTTGGAAATATTGTCCAAAATAGACAATTTCCTTTTGACAAGATAGAAATGACATGTTTTGAAAAATATTTACAACTTTCATTCGAGCTTTATGTACACACCCGTGTCGTTATTGAGCGACATTTCTAGGTACGTCCATATTATCGATACTGAAAGACATGTCGAGAAGAATATTTTTGGATTTTGAAAGATTTTTTATTTTGTGTTTTGCTTTTATGTGTTTTATATTTTTGTATTTTGCTTTTTCAAAGATATTTACAAGTTGATGTTTAATAGATAAATCAAGCAGGCACCTTTGCCAGAATCTCCAGGTCTGCTGGAGTCAAACATCTCATACCAATTTGCCTAACGAGGTACTCAAACCTATCTTTCGACAGAGCTTTCGTAAACAAGTCGGCTAATTGGTAATCCGTTCCAACAAAGTATAATTCAACGATACCTCTTTCAACTTGTTCCTTTATGAAGTGGTATCTGACATCGATGTGCTTCGTGCGGGAATGCTGTACTGGGTTGCAGGAGATGGCTATGGCAGACTTTGAGTCACAGTACATAGGTACTTTATCAAAGTGGAAGCCATAATTCGTGAGTTGTGTTCTCATCCAAAGAACTTGAGCACAACACGCAGATAGAGACACATACTCCGCTTCGGCTGATGAAAGTGACGTGCAATCCTGCTTCTTGGAAGACCATCCCACAAGCTTATCTTGACCTAGAAATTGTGCACCACCAGAAGTACTTTTTCGTGTATCAAGACACCCTGCATGATCAGAATCTGAATAGGCCGTTAGAAAGAAACCGGTTTCCCTCGGATACCAGAGTCCCAAATGAATGGTATTCTTGAGGTACCGAAAGATCCGTTTAACCTCCTTGAGGTGCTTTTCAGTGGGTCGTGCTTGATATCGTGCACAATAGCATGTAGCATGATGAATATCTGGTCTGCTTGCTGTCAAGTACATGAGGGACCCGATCATGGAACGATATCTCGTTTGATCTATGGGTAATCCCTCCAAGTCAGCATCTAGGGATGTGGTTGATAATGGTGTCCCAACGGGGTCACATGAAGTCATACCATGCTTTGTGATTATCTCTTGACAATACTTAGCTTGGTTAATGAAGATACCACTTGGGGATTGGTGAACTTGAATTCCTAGAAAGAATTTTAGTTCGCCCATCATAGACATTTCAAATCTGCTGTGCATTACTTTTTCAAACCATTTTGAAAGTTTTGGGTTAGTAGACCCGAAAATAATGTCATCAACATAAATTTGCACAAGCAGAATGTCATCCCCATATTTATAAGTGAACAAAGTTAAATCAATGGAACCTTTTGAGAAACCTTTGGAGACCAGAAATTTCGAGAGCTCGTCGTACCACGCCCTTGGAGCTTGCTTGAGTCCATATAGTGCTTTGTGGAGACGATACACCTTATCAGGATAATGAGGATTGACGAATCCTTCCGGCTGCGTGACATAAACTTCTTCCTTCAAAGGACCGTTAAGAAACGCCGTCTTTACGTCCATTTGATAAACGATGAATCCCTTATGTGCAGCATAAGCAAGAAAAATCCTGACCGCTTCCATTCGAGCTACTGGTGCAAATGATTCTTCGAAATCAATACCCTCTTTCTGTCCATACCCTTTAGCCACTAGCCTAGATTTATTCTTGATGATCGTGTTTTCTTCATCCATCTTGTTTTTCCAGATCCATCGAAGATTTAATGGTGTTACATCGTATGGTCTGTCAACCAGTTCCCAGACTTTAAGTCTTTCAAACTGTTGAAGTTCATCCGTCATCGATTCAATCCAAGCATGATCAGCCATGGCTTCTTTGATGTTTTTCGGTTCAGCAGTACTCACGGCGAGTGCGAACATACAAACATCGCCATCGGTTTCAAGCTGTCGTCTTGTACGAACGGGCTGTGAAGGGTTTCCAATGACATGAACCAAAGGATGATCTCGGGTCCAATGATGTGTTGAAGGATGTCGTTGATAGAAAGTATGCATATTTGACGGATCAACATGGCGAGTAGAAGACTCTCCAGTTTCGTGTACGGGTGTACCGAATGGGTTGATGAATTCGTCTTCGTCAGATAATGCATTGTCTGCTTGATTTGTGTTCTCTGGAGCAATGACAGTAGTTGTGGATGTTGTAGGATCGATTGTTGAAGTAATATTCTGAGGAGGTAAATCTGCAGCAACCCGTGTTGAAGTAGATGAAGTTGTATCCTTTTGTTGACGATGATTGGTATCATCATTCATATCATGAGTGACAGCGGAAGACTTCGATACAACTTGTTTCTCCCCCGTGAAATATTCATCATACATTGGTCCATATAACATTTCCAACTCTTCAATTGTCGTGTCGACTGTCATATCAGCTCTAGGAACATTTTCTGGAACCAGCGTTGAACTTGATGGTTCATTGTTGTGGTCTTGAGCTTCGAGTTCCGTGCGGTTGTGAACGGAAGTCGTTTGTCGTTGTGGATCGGGACTTAAACTGTTTTGTTCAAGTGCCATCTCTTGAGATTCATCAAATCGGATGTGAATTGTCTCGACAATCAATTTTGTTCTTTTGTTGTATACTCTATATCCTTTTGACTGAGTTGCATATCCCACAAGAATACATGCATCACCTTTCTCTTTCATCTTATCCAAATTTTCACCATCTCGAATAATGTAGCAAGTACATCCAAAAACATGAAGGTGTTTGAGTGAAGGTTTTCGATCATGAATTATGTGATATGGTGTCTTTTCATGTCTTGGGATAATTAAGGAACGGTTTTGTGTATAGCATGCGGTTGACACAGCTTCGGCCCAAAAGTACAGTGGAAGTTTTGAAGCGGATAATAATGTTCGAGCAGCTTCAACCAAAGTACGGTTTCGTCTTTCAACAACGCCGTTTTGTTCGGGTGTTCGAGCAATGGATGTTTCATGTTCAATCCCTTCGGCTTCAAAATACTTTCTCAGATTTGAATTCAAAAATTCTGTACCTCTGTCAGTACGAACCACTTTAACTTGAGCCTGAAGACCACGTTGTATCAATTTAAGGAAGTTGATGAGAACGTCGGGTGTTTCATCCTTGGACCTCAAGAAGTGAGTCTATGTGTACCTTGAGTAATCATCGACAATTACTAGAATATATTTCTTTCCATTGATACTCTGAACACGCATGGGACCACACAGATCCATGTGAAGAAGATCTAACCGTCCTTTAGAGCTTGGTGTGGTCTTTGTTTTGAAGCTACTTCGTTTAGCTTTACAAAGTTCACAGGAAGAACAAAGATGATCTTTGATGAATTTCAAGCTTGGAAGGCCTCTCACAATATCTTTCTTGGAAAGCAAGTTAATGGTATCAAAGTTGAGATGAGAAAGACGTTGATGCCATAACCATGCCTGAGTCGTTGAAGCTTTAGCCATGAAGCAAATTGGAGTTGATGAAGTTGTGTCTTGAAGTGAAATTGTGTAAAGATCAGTACCCCGTGTACCGGTAAGTAAGTCATTCCCATCATAATCACGAACAAAACATGTCTTCTTTCTGAAAGCAACTTCCAAATCCGCATCACAGAATTGACCAACCGAGAAAAGATTGTGATTGAGCCCTTCGACGTAGTATACCCGTTTAATCGTGATATTCCCCTGAACCAAATCTCCATATCCTAGGATCGGTGCAAATTGATCATTTCCGAATCGGACCGTACCCAGGAACTTCTCCACGAAGTTAATTAGAAGCTTGAGATTCCCCGTCATGTGCTTCGTGCATCCGGAGTCCATTATGAAGAGAATTATTTGTATCACCTGCAGAAGAGTTAAAACACGATGGAGCATTTGCTAAATTGGATACCACATTAGTTGTGAGAGTAGAATCATTAGTGTCCTTATCGATATTTAAAGGCAAACTAACACTCGTTTTCATATTTTCTGTCCTAACTTTAGGCATCCATTTATATCCGGGAGGACATTGATTAGCAAACCACCATTTCCAAGACTTACTGGCAGACTCATATAATTCCTTAATTTTGCTTCTAGGATTCTTAGTGGTGAAGTCTGATGCATTACTTTTCTTAGTGGGGGTAGCGCCAGAATGGTTCACTTTGCGTTTGGGTTTACTAGCACTAATAGGCATCACAGTTTGCTTCTTAGTTCTAGTTTCTACGCCTTTGACATTATTCATAGCACACATAGAATGATTAGCATTAGCACACTTGCCACATTTGACACAAACAAATTTCACATTCATAGCATTCAAAGTCAAATCATTCAAATCGTCATGACACGCGATTACAGACGTTTTATTCTTAGAAACATTAAAAGTCCTAGGGTGTTCTACTACTTGCTTCATCTTCCCTTGATTCTTGTGTTTCCAGACCTTATCATTCACTTGAGTGCTCTTAAGCTGAGGCCGGCTAACACTAGTAGTGGAGACTATTCCTGTAGTAGAAGACACATGAATATTAGTGTTTCTAGAAGTCTGAGGCGAGTGAGTATCTTTGTTTGTGGGTTTAGTGGACATTCTATACATCCCTGGTTTAATGACATTATTGTGCCTAACGCTTGGTGCTATAGGATTCCTTATGGGTTGAGCTTGTGGTAACCTTTCCTTTCCATCCATCTTGGGGGCAAACACAGGTTTTGCAAACGAGGAATTAGATAAAGCAGATGGTTTTCCCAAGATAGAGGATCTATTCTCTTTAGAGGCATTGGGTTGTCTAACCACATTTTTCTTAATGCTGGGTTCCACAATTTTCCCACCCATTTTAGCAATGAGTTTCTGCAACTCAGCTATCGCTCTGTCCCTGTCTTGTAATTGAGCTTTCAACCCTTTAATTTCCAAATTCTGTTCATTCATTTCTCGAAATGTTTGGGAAAGTTTTTCTTGCAATTTATTATCATGTGGAAAACGACCAACATCTTTTTGCAAAGCAAGTTCAAGTGAATGACAATGTTTTTGAAGGAAATCAGTTTTGTGTTGAAGTAACTCAAAAGCCTTTTTGTCAACATTTTCTTTACGTTTCGAAAGCTCAATTTCAAGACGTTCACATTCTTTGATCTTATCAAGATATTGGCATGCAACTTCAGAATATTCATCAATATCAGCACAAGATGTAAAATAAGCACACATAACATCTTTAGAAACGCATTCTTGCAAGAGTAAATCATATTCATCTGAGAAATCAGACTTCTCCATTTGAAGATCATCAATGTGTTTCTCAATAGATTCAACATATTTTAAATCATCAAACATTTCAGTCCGAATGAACTCTTCAAGTTGAAGAACAGTTTCTTTAATCAACGCTGTGTTTGGAATTAAGAGTTCTTTGACAAGCAAGGTAATATCTTGAGGAATCGGACGTGTCCATTCAGCATTTTCACGTTTTGCCCAGTCTCGTTCAACAATAGATTTAACATTATCTATGTTATGTTTAAGAATACCTAATGTTTTCCTACTCTTGCTTTTAGATTCATCTAGAGGGAGGTAGTTGATGTATTTGTAAACATTAGATTTCTTAGGGGCAAATGCTTTCTTCCATTGAATTCTCTTTTGTTTGCATTCTAAGAACACTTCCTCACGAGTTTTCTGAGTTTGTTTGTTGAACAGGCCATAAAGACTATTCTCATAAGCATAATTATAAGGTTTCACAAACTCCTTATTAACAAGTGGTTGACTATCATCGTCCCAAAGGGCAGTCTCTTCACTATCGGCACTAACAGGCATGCAATCAAGATCTGTCCTTTCAGTCTCATCAAGATAAAGACACGGGTTCGCAGCTTGAGCTTTGGCAAGGTACTCAGGACTTGCAAAGCTAGCTTGACCCTTAAACATCGATGGAGGTGCTAGCATTCTAACGGATTGAATAGAATCATGCGTTTTATAAACAACGTTCTTCAAAAAGTCGACTTGTGCTTCTAGTTTCGTAACTTTTTCGGTTTCTTTATCATATCTACTTTTGAAGTCTTGTTTTAACGCATCTACCTCTTGTTTCTTATCCTCTAGATTTTTAGCAGAATCAGTGGTGGTCATAGAGAGCTTTTGTTCAAGTTCATTAACTTTGGTATTGGCAAGGTACGTTTTTTGACGTTCATCCATTAAGAAAACATTATATTGACGCTTCTCTTTAGCTAATAACTCAAGAGTTGTATTATATTTGTTTTCAAAATCGTCCTTTTGACTTTTTAACGCACTTCCCTTGTACCCCTCAAGCTCTTTGGTTTTCTGAAGGAGCTCATCTCTATAGCTTTCAGTCATCTCAGTAGATTTGATAAGAGCAGCTTTGCATTCTTCAAAACTTTGAGTGAGCGTAGCGTTTGCCTTCTTTAATTGCTTTTGACTCTTTTTATTTTCAGTGACATCTTTTTGTAAAGTAGCAATTAAATTAGCAAGCGCAATACGTTCCTCTTCATCATATTCATTTGCATGTTGATCATCCTCAGACTCATTATTGCACATGTCTGATGAATCGGGTGTGGTATTACTATCAACCGTTTCCATCATACACGTGTCATTAATGGCATTGGGTAGATCACTATGCTTAGGAATATCACCAAACACATTATATTCATCAGTAGTGTGTACCTTATCGATTGGCTCAGTGTCAAAGATAGGACCATTGTCATCTTCAGTGACTTTGAGAACTTCTTCAACATGTGCCATGTACGAGTAATGTGCTTCTAATTCCTGGTCGGAGGCTTCATCATCAGTGTCATCAAGCATAGCTCCTTCCTCAGCTGACAGTTTGACCCCTGCTTCCATCTTCTTGCATAGCAGCATCTTTTCCTTATGGTAGCTAGAGTCTCTAACCCTTTTCGGCTTCCTGCATTCCTTTGCCATATGCCCAAAACCTTGGCAATTAAAACATTGAATCCCGCTTTGCTGAACCACTTGACTTCCAACCGTTTCCCTATTCCCAGTAGCAGCAGCAATCCTCTGAGTATCATACTTTGCAGTTTGTCGATCATATCTTGCAGAACCCTCAACATGCGTTGGATTATGTCGATCATACCTAGAAGGACTTTCACCACGTCGACGTGTGTCATACCTTGGAGGACTCGCAACATATCGGTTCTTTGTGTTAGATGATGTTCGAAGATTGTTGTTGGTGGGTTTGTAGATCTTCTGGTAAGTCTTCATAATGAAAGCAATTTGTTGTTTCATCTCACGATTCTTCTGAGCTTGATCTTCATCACTATCTTCTTCTGAAGATGACTCAGATGGTGGTGAAGGTGCTCTTGGTGCTTTGCCGCGTGATCTTGTGGATGATGAAGACTTGGATGATGTGGAATATCGTGGTGAGGATGATGGGCTAGAGTATGGCTTAGGAGCACGAGATCGATGATCTTGAACATTTTGAGTGGTAGTTAATAAAGCAAGTGGATTAGCCGTCTTTGCAACTCGTTCAGCTCGAATCTCATTTGCTTCATGCTGAAATTGTTTCAAGATATCAAAGAGAGTGTGATAGTTTACCTTGTCTAACTGCTTATGTTGTTTCACCAAAGTGACAAAACGTGTCCACTCTGGTTGGAGTTGTTGTAGAAATTGCACATTGACTTGCATGGTGGATACTTCCAAGTTGTTTCTTGTCATATCATTCATCATCTTGTAAAATCTTGAATAATAGGACTCAATTAATTCTCCATCCTATGCAGTAAACTTACCAAAGTTCCAAAACAAGTTTGTTTTGACATCTTGCTTGTTGAGACACTCTCCTTGTTGCAAGCGTTCAATGGCCGTCCACATTTCTTGTGCTGTAGGACATGCATCGACTGTGGAATAAATATCATCTCCAATTCCACTTAGGATCATATAGATCGCTTCTTTTTCTGCATCATGCCAAGCACGTTTCTCGGGTGTAAGGTCAGATAAAGTTTCCTTTTTCTTTGTTGCAGGTACTTCTGGACATGTGTCTGTGGCTGGTGTATAAGGAACATCAATTTCAGAAAAGACATATGGGCCATTGTTAATACATTGTCTCAAGGCATCACCATTAGGTCTTGTATCAAGATAGCGAAGAAAGCGTGATTGCCATTGAGCATATCGACCAGCCACAAGCATTGGTGGTCTCTCTTTATTACCCGCGACCATGATGTTGTTGTTCGTCACACGATATTCTGCAGTAGAATCCATCCCAAAATTCTCTGTAATGATGAAGTGAGTATGGATCTTAAGTAGATTTGTTGTGATTGTTGTTGTGGTTTAAATTCCGAAAATTGCAATTTTTTTCCAAGCCGACAATAAATTCTCCAGTCCGACAAAAACGGTAGTCCAAAAATTTTGTAATCGCCAAAATTTGAAATCGAGCTAGAAATGTCCTAAAACTAGTATGGAAAAAATTTGAATTTACTTGACGAAAAAATTTTAACTTTTTTTTTTTTTTTTTTTATTTTTTTTTTTTTGATCTTCGTGGAAACGATATTCTGAAACTAGTCTAGATAGTGGCTAAGTCTAAAAAATACTCAAACAAAATTTAGCAAAACACATCATCGGAATGTCCCCTAATCGGAATAACCAATCGGAATGATATCGGAATGCACCAATCGGAATGTTATCGGAATGCACCAATCGGAATGTTATCGGAATGCACCAATCGGAATGTATGATCGGAAAACACCAATCGGAATGTGCTAATCGGAAATCACCAATCGGAATGTGCTATCGGAAAACACCAATCGGAATGTGCTATCGGAAACACCAATCGGAATGCAAATCGGAATGCCAATCGGAATATTGTTGTCCAGTCGGAATGATGGTCGGAATGTTGGAAGTCCAATCGGAATGTTGATCGGAATCCCAATCGGAATCTATAAACCCTTTTCAGATTACACCAATCGGAATGTATCCCCCTTTTCTCGGACAAAACTCAACCAATACGTGATTTTAAGCCAAAAAATGATCAAAAAACCCAAAAATTTTGTGTTTTTAGCCAAAGTAAATATACCAAATCACTACTACAACTATGTATAATATGTAGATGAAGAAGTAAAGCACGGAAACACAAAAAAAATTTGAATCCGAGATGATTTATGGATTAAATCATTCGAATCAAATATAATAACACCAACCAATCACAAATCTACCCCGTGGCGATTGATACCAAATGTTGTCCCATATATTTGTGATGATTAAGCAATTAAGAAAGAAAGAAAATAGATGAAGAAGAGATGAATTCCTAGAGAGAGAAAGTAGTGAGAGAAAGTAGAGAGGAGATGATTAACTTGGTGAGATTAGATTAAGAAAAGATTTGTTACAAAATGACCATCCACCCTCCTAACATGCTAGGAGGGTAGTATATATAGTCCACCCACATGCGGGCTTTAATGGACTATATATTGGGCCGGGCTTGTCTTTTGGACTTTAATTAGTTTAAATCCAAGCCCGTGAACCACGACTAAATAACTACTTATTACAACGTTCTAATAAATATTACAATAGAAACCTATGACCGAACATTCTTGTTTGACTCAATATTTTGAGGCTTACAGAACCGTTCCAAGAGGGAGGCCACTTGGAAACGGACAAGTTCATCCGGACTTCTTATCCGTTTTTCTCTTATCAATTAGATATGTCCTTTTAGTCACGTCACGTTACATGTCCTTTCAAGACATGTCACGTTCCTTCTACCATGTCACCTGCACGTTCATTTATCTTACATACCCTCTTAGTTTGATTCGGGTATGTTTCTCTTTCAGTTACGTTATCTATAATTCAGGGACAGATTATTCTTTTAGGGGGGAAGAGTTGTAAAACCCGCATGCTTTTACCATGAATAGTACCCTTAAGATCGTACGTACTAGATTAAAACTTTCCTATTATAGCATGATTACGATTACGTGCTAGGATTTTACGTATTACGTACGTCTTAGAACACGATAAGTATTTACTACGCACGAGCACGCAATAACTATTTGACAATAATTAATCACGAACATGCGATCATGAAATCACGAACGTAATTAAATCACGAACTATTACTAATTACATATATATATTTATTACGAGCGTAAATAAATATATTAGGTCACGGTAATTATTTAACGAGAACACACAAAACGCGAACACGAATAAACACGAACAAACACGTAAAACACGAACACGAGAACACACTTATTAATTAGACACGGAAAATGATCGGGTTACCCTATGTGGGCCCCATATGCCACGAAATTAGGAAGAAAGATGGGCCAAGCCCATCAAAATTTACTAATAGGGGGTTAAGGGAAAAAACACTACTAATTATTTTTTAAAGAGGTTTTTACAGAAAACCTAAAACTTCTCCTCCTCCTCCTTTTTCTCTTTTGACCGCCACCTTCAAACACACCAAGGAGGTGTTTGTTGATTTTGGATCTTGGAATTATTGCTAGTGTTCGTGTTTGTTCATCATTGTTTAGATCCACGCATTCGGTAATTTGTTTAAACTCTTTTCTTTTGATTTAATCTTTTAAATAATTAAGAACATGTTATGTTTTTTTATAAAACCTCATTAAATCATAGATCTAACATGAATTTGGGTTTGGATTAAATAAAAAGGGTTGTTTAAGGGGTGTGTGTTCTTGGCCGCGCCTAAACCGAACCCGAGAGGGTCTCGGTTTGGCCAATTGACCACCACCGAGACCATATGGTCCCGGTTGGTTGGTGTGGGTCCCACGGCAGCATCAAGACAAGGGGTACCCCGACTTGGTTCGGGGTATGGTGTCGATTTCATGTCCGGTTCATGGTTCTTATTTAAGACCTGGTTCACGGTGCATGTTTAGATTTTTATTTTTTATGATCTTATGTTAAAATTAAATTAATAACATGACATGATTAATTTAATAACATGACTTAGGTTATTTTAATTATTAAAATCATGAAACTATTAACCTAAGTATTTTATATTTTAAGACTTATAATTAATTAATTATTTAAAAACCATGGTTATAGTTAATTAATTAACATGACTTAGGTTATATTATTAATAAATAATAATACATGTTTTAACCTAAGTATTTCACTTTATTTAATTAAAAACATGTTATACTTTAATTAAATATTTTAACCTATAATTTATTTTAATTACATGAAATAATTAATAAACTATACATTATATCATATGACTTGGAAAATAATCATGAAAATACTTAGGCTTATATACTTAGCTTATTTAACCAGCTTATTTCTAATTATGGAAACTTCTATTTTTAGAAACTTATTTAAATAAGGTAGCTAATCTATTTATGGAAACGTTCTATTTTTAGAAACTTATTTATTTCAGGCAGCTAATCTATTTATGGAAACTTATTTAAATAAGGCAGCAAATCTATTTATGGAAACTTTCTATTTTTAGAAACTTATCTATTTTAAGCAGTAATTCAATTTTTGGAAACTTTCTATTTTTGGAAACTTTCTATTTTTGGAAACTTTCTAATTTTGGAAACTTTCTTTTTTTGGTAACCTTCTATTTTTAGAAACTTTCTATTTTAGGAAACCTGCTATTTTTGGAAAGTTACTTATTATTACACAGTAAGTATAGTAATACATGAAATATCAGAAATACTTAATCAGATTAAACAGAATATAAGATAAACACAGTTTAAGGCTTTAAACAGTAAAACATGGTAAGAACATATAAAATAAGCCAAGACATGACATAAAACCAGCTACGTATTTAGTAAGCAGATACTTATTCATGTATGTATTTATGTAGCACTAGTGATACGGAAGTAGGGTTCTTCTCAGTTCATCTTCTTCGTTCACTGGACATAAGGTACAGATTCCCGTCCTTTCAGTATGGACATTCTTTCCTTATTAGGATTCCCCATATGCAGCCAAATTTTTTCCCGTAGTATAAGTTACGTTTTTGATTTACTTATGTTTAATTAAGAATACCTATAGCCATATACATGCATGACCAGTTTCACCTAGTTATGGAGGTACCATAACCATAACATTAGAGGCACTGATGTTATGACTTCACCACGGCGGAGTGATTGCTCGTGGCGTCCCTTCAGCTTTTGGCCATTTATATTATATTTATCATGTGGGGCGTATGGGTGCATCCTAGTTACATGTTTTCAGTCAGGATTTCATGGTGAATGTGGTGTATGCCTTGCATCCTTCACAAGGAGTTGATCCATCCTACCCAAAACCAGTGTATTAAATTAGAGGCAGCCCCTCTAATTTGCATGATGAGGTCACCCCTCCAAGTATCCATGCACGGTGGATTTTCATGACCTATATGGGCTAATGGTAAAATATGATAAACAGTTTTTACAAGATAAACATAAGGCTTTTCAAACTATAAAACCAGTTTTATGAACATGTTCCAGGTTTTCCAAGACTTATATATTTCCGCTGCTATTAAGTCTTTATTATGCTTAGTCATTCATACTATGTCTATATCCGTGCACTGAGCGTTTTGCTCAGCCGTTACTTCCTTTCCATGTCCCCAAAATGGCAGGTACTCTAGGGAAGACTCGAGCATTTGGAGGACGTGCATAGGATGGAAGCTGCCAGAGACTTCTTTTCCTTTTTGCCTTCATATACTTATGCTTGTTTAGTCTTTCATTCATTTCTTTTGCTTTATTATGTTTTGGGCTTATGTTTGGGAACCGATGTTTGATTCCGGTTAACCCTATGGTCATGTAATGTTTTAGACATTTAACCTTGTATGCTTTGATGACACGCCATAATTACGCGTGACATTCCATTATCAAAATGGGGTGTTACATTACGTTTCAACAACGAGGAACTTGTTATAAACGCAACTCAAAATTCTCCAATTTCTCATTTTTATTCTGTAGCGACCATAAACCTCGTTGATATGATCGACGTTGTTTGCGAGGAATTTTCACAAGAAGTTTTAGGTTTCGACACCAACCTTCACTCCATTTGAAGTTGGTGGTTTTACGTTGGAAGAATTTGATGTTCTACGTACTTGTGACGAAGACCTCGACAACGATGAGGACTTCTCGATTATCAAGGATTTTCTTAACGATTTCCCATTTCCTCCACCCGAGGAGTTTATGAGTAACGAGACCAAATCTTCAATTGTGGAACCACCAATCCTCGAGTTGAAAGATTTAACTCCTCACCTTGAATATGTATTTTTGGAGGAGGACGACAAGTTTCCGGTTATTATTTCGAAAGATCTTTCGAATGATGAAAAAACCACACTTGTCGATGTTCTAAAGGACCACAAAGGGGCAATTGCATGGAAATTATTCGACATTAAGGGGATTGATCCCAAATTTTGTACCCACAAAATCTTAATGGAGGAGGACTACAAACCCGCAATCTAATGTCAAAGGAGGGTGAACCCCAAAATTCACGACGTCATCAAAAAGGAAGTCCTTAAACTCCTTGACGCGGGAATGATTTACCCTATTTTCGATAGCCCTTGGGTGAGTCTTGTTCATTGTGTCCCTAAGAAGGGAGGAATGACCGTTGTGCCAAACGATGCCAACGAGTAAATTCCAACTCGACTCGTGACCGGTTGGAGGGTGTGTATCGACTATCATAAGTTGAATGACGCCACTCGAAAAGACCATTTTCCCTTGCCCTTCATGGACCAAATGTTGGAGCGTCTTGGGGGAAACGATTTCTATTGCTTTTTTGATGGTTTTTCTGGTTACTTCCAAATCCTCATCGATCCTCGTGATCAAGAAAAAAATACGTTTACGTGTCCATATGGAACGTTTGCCTATCGTAGAATTCCATTCGGACTTTGCAATGCACCGGGAACCTTTCAAAGGTGCATGATGGTTATTTTTCATGACATGATCGAGAAGACGATGGAAGTCTTTATGGATGATTTTTCCGTGTTTGGTTGTTTGTTCACTTCGTGTTTGTCGAATCTTGAGAGAATGTTGAAACGTTGTGAGGAAACCAACCTTGTGCTTAATTGGGAAAAATGTCATTTTATGGTTAAGGAAGGAATCGTCTTAGGGCACAAGGTTTCGAAAGCGGGGATTGAGGTAGACAAAGCTAAGGTAGACGTCATCGCCAAATTACCTCATCCCAAAACCGTTAAGGGAGTTAGGAGTTTCCTAGGCCACGCGGGCTTTTATCGTCGATTCATCAAGGATTTTTCAAAGATTTATCGACCTATTACACATCTCCTCGAAAAAGATGCTCCTTTTGTCTTTAACGAAGATTGTGTACGAGCCTTTGAAATCATTAAGAGGAAACTTACCGAAGCTCCCATTCTTGTTGCTCCCAATTGGGATCTCCCCTTTGAGCTCATGTGTAATGCTAGTGACTACACTATTGGGGCCGTATTGGGGCAACGTCATGAAAAGCACTTCTTGCCTATTCACTATGCTAGCAAGACGATGACCGAGGCTCAACTTAAATACACTACAACAGAAAAGGAATTCCTTTCCGTGGTGTATGCATTTGAGAAATTCCGACCTTACCTCGTCTTGACTCGATGCATAGTGTATACAGATCACTCGGCTATCAAGTATCTCATGGCTAAACAAGATGCAAAGCCAAGATTACTTTGTTGGATTCTCCTCCTACAAGAATTTGATGTCTAAATCCTTGACAAAAAAGGAGCCGAGAATCTAGCGGCCGATCATCTTTCTCGTTTGGAAGATCCTCACCAAAGTGTTTACGAGCCAAAGGAAATCACCGAAACATTTCCTCTCGAGACACTTGGTGTAGTGAATTCTAAGCTTGATTCATCCACCCCATAGTTTGCGGACATTGCAAATTACCATGCGGGCAACTTCATCATTAAGGGTATGACGACTCAACAAAAACGAAAATTCTTTTGTGACGTCAAGTTCTATTTTTGGAACGACCCTTACCTCTTTCGGACTTGTGCGGATCAGATTATTCGATGTTGTGTTTTTGGCACCGAAGCTTCTAATATCCTTAGAGCTTGCATGAGGGACCCACGGGTGGTCACCACGGTGCTAATCTCACGGCTAAGAAGGTCTTTGATGCTGGTTTCTTTTGGCCTACTATTTACCGAGATGCACACGCACTTGTGAAGTCGTGTGACTCATGCCAATGACAAGGAAAAGCCTCACAAAACGATGAAATGCCACAAAACATCATCCAAGTGTGTGAGATCTTTGAAGTTTGGGGAATTGATTTTATGGGGCCGTTCCCATCATCTCGTGGTAATAAGTACATCCTTGTCACCGTTGACTACCTATCTAAGTGGGTGGAAGCTAAGGCTTTGCCCACGAACGATGCTCGTGTGGTAGTCAAGTTTTTGAAAAGCTTGTTTTCTCGGTTTAGAACCCCTCGTGCGATCATAAGCGATCGTGGAACCCATTTTTGTAACGACCATTTCGGAAGGGTCCTAAGGAAATATGGGGTTACACATCGGCTTTCTACAGCTTATCACCCACAAACGAGTGGGCAAGTCGAGGTTTCAAACCGAGCGTTGAAGAGGATCTTGGAGAGATCAATTGGGGAGAACCAACAATCGTGGTCGGATAAGTTGGACGATGCTTTATGGGCCTTTCAGACCGCTTATAAGACGCCCATCGGGTGCACTCCTTATAAGCTTATGTATGGGAAGAATTGCCACTTGCCGATTGAACTCCAACACAAAGCTTATTGGGCCCTTAAGCATTGTAATGATGATATTGAGACCGCGGGAAAACACCGGAAAATGCAATTAAATGAATTAGATGAATTGAGAGATATTGCTTATGAAAACTCACGTTTGAAATCTTTTCCGGCAAGTTGAAATCCCGTTGGTCGGGTCCATTCACCGTTACCCAAGTTTTTCCTTATGGGACCATCGAGCTAGCTCAAAATGATGGCCCCAATTTCAAGGTGAATAGACATAAGTTGAAGCAATACTTTGGCGGGGAAGTTCCATCCTTGAACTACCTCGACCAAATCACCTTCCCCAATGATAATTAGTATTGAGGGGATCGAGTCGAGCTCATGACTCGGTAATAAAAAACGAGGTGCTTCGTAGGGGAGTCCCATGCTTATCCCATGTACATATTATCGCTTTCTAATGTAGTAACGTGAGGGGATTTGTGCCCTTCCAAACTTTGTTCCGTGGTTGTTTGTGATATGTGGTTTTTAGATGATCATGATCTTCACGATTGGAGCCTCTCGTGTTTGTTTTATGGGAGCCCTAGATCGTTTGCTTTGATCAATTTCTCAATATTCATGATATATCCTTTGATGTTCTAAACTTAGGTTTTTAGCACACTTCATAAACGGCTTTAAATTTAAACACCCTTTCCATGCTAGATTATGCATTCGACTACGTCTCTAGTATGGGGGTGTTTGCACCCTTAGACTCGAAACATTGAGGGCAATGTTTAACTTTAGTATTGGGAGGGGGGGGGTGAATAGATACTTGCCTTGCCAAACCTTCACGCTTTCCAAAGTTTATCTTTTTGTTTAACGTTTTGTTGCAAAATAAGGCTAAAAATGGCCAAATTTTAAAATTTATCTCATGTTTTATAAGTGTTTGAAGACACAAATGTAGATTTTCCGATGGCGAGAATAAGATTAATTTTTGACTCGACCGTGCGTGTTGAGCACTTAGCTTCGATTCCTTAACTTATATTAGGCTAAGTCTCTTAAATGAGGACGAGAAATGATAGAGTTAATTATAATTTACTATGATAAACGTAGAGTATTCATATTCTTTCAAAAACTCATGTGTACTCGTTGTTTGCTTATTCTCCCTTCACTTGTAAATATATTTTGCTTAATAATTATTGACTTAGCGGTTTAGTCTTGATTGTTGGTTTCTAGTCTTTTCTAGTAGCTTCCATGTAATTAAATTGGGAAAACATTAAGGTATCGCTAGCGTCACGGTTTTGAAGTATTGGCAACCCGAATAATCGAAAGGTTCACATAATAATAAGATTTCAAGTGGTCACCTAAATCAAGCAAACAATTTGAAGCTCACAAGGCCGAAAAATCTATGCGAAATTGAAAGTGAAGTATGCCTTAATCTTTGAAGCTTTACAGATCTAGAATTCGCTTTTAGGGTGAGGATATACGTCTTTGGCCATAATAAACACCTCATGGCGAGGTTAAATAAAAGGCAAGGCAAGACCGAAGTCATAATAAAAGCTTCATGGCGAAGTTGAATAAAAGATGGAGGTAAACATATGATAATAAGGCCCATCCGTTAGGGGGCGTATAGAAGTCTTGGTAATAAGTCTCATGTTCAAAACCGTTATAAAACCGTGTTTATCGATCCTTCTTGTTGACTTAATTTTTTGACATCGTTGTCAATAGGGGGGGGGGGGGGTTATTAATTCGATGGTCTTGGCTACACCGTTATGACTCTATTTTTAGACCTAAATCTCTATCATCACATAAAGTCAAAAATGTATTCTCGTGAACATTCAAGACAAAAATAAAATATAAGAGATACAACTTAGGAAAATGGGTGGATAAGTACGTGATTAGGGCATATGAGTAGTGTTAGCATTACTAACTTATAATGACAATGATCTCGTTGCACGCTTGGCATGGAATTGGGGTGAAAGTCGAGGACGAAGAAATTATTTCTAACGAAGCATTCACGTGTTCTTGTTCTATGAACCTAAGCGTCCCATTTTGCGATGAAAATCATACATTATGTCTAAAACACAAGTAGTAGTAATAGTAGTAGTGTAGTAAGTTTAATAAAAGTGCAATAAAAATGAATTTTGGAGGTGCTACGATACTTTATTCTAGCATTGCGTGAGGGCACGGTAATGGTTTAGTATGGGAGAGTGATGAGACTGCTTTTCTACATAGTCTCATCGTCCAAAATGGGCTTAAAATGCATTAAATATCATGAAATATGCCAAATATATGCTTGTGTTTGTTACATGTGTATTTTAGGTACGGATATTGAGAAAATGACAAAAGATCACAAGAAACAAGCAAAAACGAACACGGGAAACGAAGCCGCACAATGAACCGGGCCCTAATTTTGGTTTTCTAAGAATAACCCTTGAAGAATTGAAGATTGTACAAGAAGGGTCCTCCAATATTGAATAATTGACACTTTAAACCCTTGTTTATTCATAATTACAAGATTGGTCCTTAAAGTTTGTCAAATTTACAAAAAGGGCCCTCTACTTTGAAGAATTGGCAAGAATGGTCCCTCAAATTTGAAGACTTGTCAATATTAGTCCTCCAAGAAGTCAACAATACAAGTCAACACCTTGAAGAATGAAGAAAATGCCAAAACAGCCCTTCAAGAATCATCAAATTACAAGAAATACCCTTGAAATACTTTTCCAAAAGTATTTGGGGCAAAAGTGTGAAAATTGAAACTTCTTTAACAAAGAGTTTTCAGTTTTATACATTTAAACACAATGTGAAAGAAAGAAGGAAGAAGGGGGGTAGTATTTGCCAGGACATAGAAGATACATAGACCAGTGGCAAGCTGCCACGTGCCCCACTAACCTATTTCAGCCAATCACAAGCCATGAACTTGCCACCTCACATCCCACTCACCACTAAACCGTTTAACTTAATATTAATTAAGTTAAACACACGCCAAACATGTTTTTAATTTGAAACAAAGATTAAAAACCTTTTCTTGAAGTTCATAATCCGAATTGGGGATTTTTTATTTGCTATCAACTAGAGGTTAATCCTCTCCAGATTTATGATTAACCTCAACATAAACACATCCCAACCCTTAAACCTCATGCCACATCATCCCACAACTCACATGATAAACCCTTGCTACTCACTTTTGGGGAAACTGCCAAAACATGCCAGAGGATCAACAAATTGTATTCAGCTTGGTTTCTAAGCTTCATTGGGAGCCTTTGGATCATATTACATCATCTTTACACCCTCACAAACGTCCAAGCCATCCTCACATGTATTCAAATTTTCAAGACTACAAGGCAATTTGGGAAGATCAAGCACTTAGGGTTTATAGTTTTTAAGCTTTCTAGTTTACAAATGTAGCCTATATAAGGCATAGGACGTCCAACATTAGTCTTTGCTCTTGGTTTTTCCTTGTTCAAAGTTCTGTAAATCCTTTTTCAATCGTAATGAAAATGTGTTTGAATGTTTGAAGAAATCTAAGTGCCAACTTAATTCCTTGCTTATTATTGTTACATGTTTGTGTTTGATAAGTCTTAAAACCTGTTTTTAAACCTTGTGCAAGAAATTGCCAAGTTTTCTCAAAACTTGATATTTTGCTAAGTCTTTGGTACATCCTTGGAATTTTTGGATTACAAGTGATCTAAACACCCTGATAAGAAGATTATCAAGGTCTTGGGATCTTGTGGTTTGGGGATAATCAAGGAGTGGGTACAAAGGTTGGATTAATCAAGCTTTTTCACCTTTCTTTTTATATAAATTGTGTTCTAACCTTGTTGAATCTTAGCAGGGTTGTGTTGGAAGCTTGTGTCTTGTTTAGCTAGACACATCAGCTCAAAAATTCGTGAGTCTGAATGTACATTCATGAGCTTTAAGCCCTTTCACCCAAAATCTGATAAAGTACTTGATTTTTGGTGATTTGTGTTCTGCTGTTGTAATTGTTGTTCTTGTGGCTTAAATCTGCTTAATACTGCCTAATATTGATGATATGATGCTAGATTAGGCGTGGGTAATACTGAAACAAAAATTTTCTTTGTTAAATCTTGGATTGAAAAAGTTAAGGGGTGTTTGGGTTTACAGATTTAGGCTTGCATTTTGATTTTGAGTTATTGTTAAGTGTTGTTTATTGCTTGTATCTGATAAATACTTCGTTGTGTGCTATTGACTGCAAGTTTTTGGCTTTTGAACATCAAAATCTTTATTGTGTTATAACTTGTTGATTTTTGCCTGTTTTGACCTAAGATCTTGGTAACACATAGATTGTATGCATGCTTAGGGCTAACAAGTGATTAAATCAAGTTTATATAACCGGTTAAAGAGATTTGAGGGTTTGAATTTGGATTTGTGGTCAAGTATATCAGCAAAGTTTGAAATCTGCTTGTTCTTGTTCATCAGTAACTTTTTGTGGCTTGAATCTTTGTCTATACCTTGAATCATTGCATGAAACCAATTGATTTATGTTCATTTGAATTAATATAAGCTGTTGTGTGCATTTGGTTCAATTTGGTTGGCTTATTCTTGCTAAAACTGCTTATTAGTTGAAATCTGCTTAGTGTTCATTTCTGGTGTATATTTGGTGATCTTTTGAATTAACTGTACTAATTTTCTGAAAGGAATTGTGATTTTATTGTTGTTATTGACTCCTTGTGATCCACTGATTACAAGGGTGCCTTTGCTTAACTTGAATCCAACAAAAATTCACAAAAGACAAAAAGTCAAAATAGTCAATCAGTGGGAACTCCTTTCCCCTGTTGCTAGCCACTGCTAGTGTAATTTGGTCATCAACTTATTCATAAGCTATTCTAGCTTATTTGAACTTGCAACAACTTATTTTTGTGATCAACCTTCCTTATTTGACCCATTGAACTAATCTGGAGAATATTAGGGTTTGACTTTTTTTTAGGTAATGGGTTTCCGCGGTAAATATATTATCCAAAAAACAATGAAGTACAAAAGGAATGTGGTTGAAATGCCACATTAACCTCAAGCTCTCACAAGCTTGATAAACCATCAAAACTAGTGCTTATGACATGCCATGACCAATACCAATTCTAGAAACATAAAATGCACCTAGAAAAAAATACCATAATGAACCAATCTAACCAGCAACATAAGTGGAATAGGAGCTCCCACTTGTTTTAGAGTTGAGAAGATTAGCCGATTCATCATAAACAAGAGCAACCTCCTCTCTATTCTTCTCAAAAGGCACTTATCTCAACAAGAGAATTAAGAGAAACACAAAAAAACTTAGCAACATCACCAGTTTCCTTAATAAGAATTGGTGGAGAGTTCTTCAAATCGGAACTCGCAACTTGAATAGACTTTGATGCACCCAACATACCAGCCCGTGGTTTACTGCCCGTAGCACCTACATAAGTACTAGGGACGACAAATGAATGGACAAAGGTGTCCTCTTAAATAGCAGTAGCATGACCACTATTACTAGTTACGCCTTCTCCCGTACCATCAGTCCCTAGAAAACCCTCTGGCAACAAACTTGCAGCGCTATCATCCGTCGCATCTATAGTAACATTCTCCAGCTCCTCATGAGTCTTCGAGTGCACAATACCAGGGTTCTGACCCCCCAGCTCCCAACGCATTATTAACAGGCCTGGTAGTAGCACTCGTGGCTACCACATGCATACCACTCATAGTCGGGTAATTACAAACCCTAACAGGAGGCGACGATTGACCTCCTTGGTTTTCAACCCTTTCAGTAGAGTCGTTCAATGGATCACCCTTGACAGCCTTACGCTCACCCAAACCACTTTGATACATTAGCGACGACATCCTCTTTTTCAATGCATCCACATCAACCGATCCAATATCAGACATTCAAACCCGAAAAAAAACCATAAAAAACAAAACCCTAAAACCACGCCGCAATCAAAACAGAAAAATAGCAAGCTCCTCGTCAAGCTTGGTCGAATACTCCCAAAGGAGGGAATTATACTCACGAAAACAAACTAACCGACTATCATACGATCAAACAAGGGAAAAAATTAAAGCGGCAGCAGGAAACCCTAAAAGTCGAACTAAACACCCTAGATCAATCGATCAACCTAATAAAAAGCATGTTAGATCAGTGTAAGCGCAAGATTAACCAATAGAACATGATTGTTATAAGGTGACTTGATTAATTAAGACTGAATAGAACGATTAGAATGAAGAGGTGATTTTTGCCGCCATTGTTGAAACTAGGATTTTTTTTAAGAACCATTAGGGTTTGACTTTTAGGTTTGACTAGAAAACCAATTGACTTGACTTTTTCATAAGTGCTTATTTGATTATTCCAGCTTATTATTTGTGCTTATTTAAAAACTTCTTGTTGATTTTGCTTAATTAAGTCTTTAAAACCTTTTGCAACTTGAATTAGCACTTGAGGTAGCCTAAAACTCAAAAACGACTATTTTGTCGTTTTGTGAAGAGAGCTTTTGCTTATTTCAGGCTTATTTCTTGGGCTTTTTCAAAATTTCTTTTCACAGATCTCTTTGGTATCCCAAAAGAAGCTTGTGTGTCAAACTAGAGCTTATGGCATTAGCTTATGGCTTAATGGGCCAAAAAGCCCATTAAGAATAAGCTGTTGACAATTAAGCTGTGATAAGCTCACTTTCAGCTTTTGGGCCTTAAGAGTTTTGTGCTTAAAATCAAATTTTGAGTCAAGTAGGTGGTTTTAGGCTTATTTGGTGGACTTTTTCTTATTGGGCCTATAATCAGCCCATTAAGGGCCTGTTTTGTCATTTAGCCCATTTTAAGGCCCATTAGGGGTATTTTCGTAATTTCAAGTTCATTTCTGTGTTTATTAGGTTAAAATAAACTAGTTTGCAACTTTTTAGAATTTTTTATAAATTTTAGATTTTTATTAATATTTTATTATTAAAAAATAAATTTTAGATTTTTGCAAGGTTTTTATTTTTCCTAGTTCAAATACATTAATTTAGGAATTTTAAAATTTTTAGATTAATTTTATTGTCATTAGATTAATTTTAAGAATTATTTTAATGTTTTTAGAGTTTTTAATCATTTTTAAATAGTTTTAACTAATTTTAAAATTTTCAAAAATAGTTTTAAATTTAGTTAAGTCATTTTAGAGGTTTACAAGTTAATAAAAAAATCATTTTGGGCTTTTTATTAATTAAATTGATTTTTTGGGCTTTAATTAGCATTAAAAAATTAATATTTAATTAAATAAAAGGTTTGAGTGATTTTTGATTGTTTGTAAACTATAATTACATTTTTAGGATTTATTACAATTTTCTAGGAATTTTTAGGGTAATTTTTAAATTTTGTCATATTCTACGGTTTTACGTGCACGACTTTTCGTCTTAATTTAATTCATAATCGTAACCTTCATCCTTTTTCTTTTTCTTTTCTCATAAATATAAAGTTAATCATTTCTTACACAACACACTAGCCTCCTTGGGAAGCGAACTTTGAACTTAATTTGATCATTAGTGCTTGGTTTTCCTAAACCGACACTTAATACTTGCCACTTTTTACGTTCTTTTCCTAAAGGGTAGCAAAAACACTACATCTTTATGAATCATACTTGAACTTCATTAATGAAGTTATCATAAGATGAATCATACCTAAACCTCACCTAATTTGGCAGATTTTGTACAGAAAAGGACATCATTGTGCAAAATAAAGTCCCATTCACACTACATGAGGGACTCTTCCAAATTAGCTACATTTGTAGCTCAAAACTGTAAACATATCTTGTAACCAAAACTGTAAACATTTGTAGCACAAAAATGGCAAAATGAAATCTAACTTAAAAAATGTTATGACCAACAACATTTGATCTATCAAAGTCAGATTACATTGATTAACCAAAGACTAAATCCGTTGAACATATAAGCTCAATGGGTACCAATTACATACATAGATGAAATTGTAAAAGTCATGCAGCTTGTATAACTTGCCAAAATTTACAAGCCATGACATAAATTTACCATTGTACACATACAAAATAAAATACTACTACCATAAGTTATTAAACAAGATGCTGCATCATAAGGACCACCAAGTACAACATGAACCTTATGCATTCCTTTTTCAATGCTTGAGGATATGCTCCCAAATTTTCCCATTTTATAACCCTAGAACAACTCTTGTCACAGGAACAGGGTTTTTGTAAATTCCACATTCTTTGGCTCTCTTACCCAAGCAAACACATTTTCCTTCAAGTAAATCATCAAATTCCTTACAACTCAATGATGGACCACTATCTACCTTCTTAGCTTGTGTTGCTGCTGCTCTTACAAGAGACCCAGGATTAGAAGGAAATAAATTAATGCTAAAAAAATACATTGGATCATAACTAGAAAGAGGTGAATCTCTTATACTAGGCTTAGGACCACTGACTTCCATAACGCTGCTACTATCACTGCTAATTGCAATTACACCTAATGAAAATTAATGGGAAGTCAATCAATTAAATCCTACCAAACTAAAACACCCGCAAAAATACAATCAAATAAAACGGGATAAGGAATCAATAAAATCATATACAAAATAAATTAGGAATCATACTTTTTCCTTTATCCATTATCGACAAATCCTTAATCTAAAATATAAGAAATTCAATTATCAATCAAAGATCAACAAAATTAATTAAAAAGTAAACCTAAAGAAAAGGTGCATATGAATTACCTTTGTATGAAATGTGATAGACTTACCCTATTCCAGATTTCAGGTTGCTAGGGCTCTATTGGTTTTAGTGGGTGAAATGGAGATAGAGTGAAAAGGAAGAAGTATAAGTTTTCCCTCCCAGAACCTAGGATACCCGGTAAAAAAATACAACAACCGCTTCTTTAGGTTGTTTAAGTAAAGTCAAAGGTAAATTATCTATTCAACTATGTTTTTTGGACATAAAAAAGTCTGTAATGTATAATGGCTCACTCAAAAAAGTACATTATGTATTTTTGGCTTTTACCCTAAACATATTTCAAGTCTGGTGTTCATGAAGTAAAACATACAAAGTTAAAATACCTCTTTTTTTCTTCGGAAAGGGTAAATATGAATTGATTATCGTAACAAAATAATAAAACTAAGAGAAATAAGACAATTAAAGTCAATAAATAATCAAATACGTGAACGCACTTTCACTATAAGAATAGTTTGAAAATCCAATAACATGCTCTTTAGGAGAGGGAAATATCAACTATGTACAAAAAACATTTGGGGGTTTATACTCAACAACACTACCAAAAGTTATAAAATTGCCTTTGACTTAAGCATTTACATTTACTTGCATCAGTTGCTACAAATTCAACTTTGAAATGGGTCATTACCTTAATTCTTTTAGTCGCTTTGTTTGCTTTAGACATGGCCTTTGACTACGTACCCATGAATACTCGAGACCATTCCACTCGTTGGGATCCTGAAACAATCAAAAGTATCTTGAATAATTTTACCAACTTGATTACTCAATACCAAGAACCGCTTCAGGCAAGAGACTTCCACAATAGAAACAAACTTTATTACTCTTATTTTTAAAAATTGCACAAAGAAATATAGCTACTAATATATGAATTTTGTTGTCTTATACAAAAGTCATTAACTTATCTTTTAAAAAGTTACCTAAAAGGAATTTTATTACTAATATTAGTATGCTGATGGACAATAATTAAATAACCGCATGAATTTTTGCAAATTCACACCATTCTTCATTCTTGTAAGATGAAATGAGGAAACTGATGATGAAAATTTATGTCAAGAAGCAAGTATTAGAAGAAATACTCAATAAAAGTGTTTCAGTTTAAGTCTATGAAATACATACCTGCCATAATAATTAGTGTTTCATAATCACATCCTGCTTAGAAATAATCGAGTGAAGAAAGTAATTAGAATAGACTGTGATAGAAGGCAATTGGCAAATAAGACCATTTGGCATGATAATTTCCTACCCGGGGCATATATAAAAAGGAAGAACGTATTTTAAATTACAGATGAAGATATCATCTTAAAAATCAAAATGGCTTCATTTAATTGAAGAAAAATAGGCATGGACACCTCAATCTCTACCAATCACAGACAAACAGGGTCTCATGTTCCAAGAAGCAGTTTTAAATTTCAAATACATTACTTTAGCTTAAAATAAAACATGTCGGATGGGTCAAAAGTTCAATGTGATGAATGAGTACATTACCGCATCTATGTTAGATGATTAATCTTTCTATCGGCATGCTCTTTCTCTCCGTGATGGTATTCTAGAATACTAACGCTCAATGAAAAATCAAAACAATGGACTCTTCTCAAAGAAGCTTTAAGTATTAATGATAAATCCAAAATTGGGCTTTTAAATTGGTTTAATGATTTAAACTAAACAAATAAATTGTATGTTTGTGACATTAGTATCAGCTATATTTTATTCAAGTAGCCAAACATGACACAAGAAAAACCTTGTTTTAAATTTACCTCAGGCATTTGTCATGGATCAACTAACCTTCAAAATTAAAAATAAAATTTTAAAATTTTCTAACCCAAATAACTCATCTCTAATATTACTCTAATGCACCCTGCAGAATGTACAGAAAAACTCATAAAATGCAGGACAAGATAAGGTAATCCGCTTCTTGTGTCAGAACGGGTCAAATGGTTAACAAGTATTTATAGCAAACTCTGAGTCTAGCCAAGGATATAGATTTTTTTATAACAAACTTCATAATAAGTAATAACTTTCATTGGTAAAACTATTAAACTTCTTAAATGAGTAAGCAAAATACTAAGTTTCATTGATGTTGGTAATTTTGTATTACCAATATGATTTAAGTGTGATGGATTGACTTAGTTGACCAATGTGTAATCGTGATAAATGTTCATCAAGTAGGGGTTGTGCGGAGTGCACACTTGTATGACGTTATTGTGATTATCATATGGGGACGAAGCCCCCGTACGACTGGGTCCAGGGGCAACACCCCTGGTAGCAGGGTCCAAGAGGAGGCAACCGAAATTATGGACCAGTATCCGTTAGTTTAACCGATTTAGCAGTTATAATAACTGCTATGACAGTTATAGCTATTGCTTTTTGGTTCTGTTGGTCATATATTGTTTATCTCTTTCTGGTTCCGTTCATAACAACAAAAGCACAATCTTAGTTTGAATCTAAGTTTTATCTGAGTGGGGATTTTAATAGAACCATCAAAATATTTTGATCTGAAAGTGTTTGACACGACTCTCAAATTACTGTGATCCACCAAATATCTAACAATTGAGTTCCACACAAGTTTATAAAAAGTGTGTCACTAGATGTTGAGAATTTATCCATCTCAAATGTTCCAGCTACAACTTTTTCTTTTTTACCAAAATGAATGTGAAATCAACACACATTTTGAATACATAATGTTTTCTATAAGTTTTCATATGTCATTCTGGTTTCCCATTCACATAAAATTTCATACAAACAACTTAAGGTTAACTTAAAACATGAAGCTATATAACAACTTCAAACATAATCAAATTTCATTATTTGTCATATAGGCTCATAAGAGTCCACTACTTTTATCAAAATTTTGTTTTCAAACTCAGATAGTTATAATCGTAAGTTTTAAGATATCTATACCCAATTTCAATAGTTTATAAGATATTGTAGCTTAAGATAATGTACCTTGGCTGCACGTGAAAATCAATGACAAATTTTTGCTATCTCACAAGCGTCATGTAAAGCTTCCTCACAAATAAGACTTCACTATAATTTATGTAAAGAGTCTTTCACATATCACATGGCTGAAACATATAATAGAAAAATGTTTTTCAGAAAGTTAAAAATTCATATAACAATGACAAAGTAGTAAACTTGCTCGAGAGTATTTCTTATAGTTATTCATTATTAGTTTAGTCTTTAATATGCAACACACACCATAAAAAGAATATTTGTTCTATGAGCCTAGTAATATGTTTTGTAGAAACATTTTATGTAGACAACAATCGACAAAATTATGCTGAAAAAAATTCAAGGTATAATGAAACATCTAAAACTTTTTTCTATGTTCATGCATTACATCAAATAGTTGGTGCTCATCAAAGACAACCTTTTAAAACTATATTGTTTTCCTAAAAATTAAAATATGCGATGTTGTTTCATAAAACAAACATTAAATCTCATAATTGTTGGAGAATAAGCACGTAATTACCAATTTAAGAAGACCATACAAGAAGTGTAACTTACCTGTAAAGAAAATACAAGCACAATATCCTTATGCTTAAGAAGATATTAAAATGGTGAAGAACAAATGAGGATTTAAATTTGAATTTCAAAATTGTTGTAAACTCCAAAGCATCTTTTAAGATCTTCAAGCGTGTGTTTATTTACACATTTCTAGTTATACACGTATTTGCAGAGTATCGGTATTTTTTGGAACCTTTTAGAAAAGAGCATTTCTCTTTAGAAAAGAAGTATATTGGGTTATAAAGTAATTTATTTATTTCAAATATTAAAACACGTATATGACATCATCATTTATTAATTTTTTATTAAAAAATATAGCCATCTAAGAGAAGATTACATATGTAAAAACCTTATTTTAATAGTATTAATAGATTAGATATAAATCTAGAGGAGTTTTGGCTTCGTTGTTTATAAGAGGTATGCAGACCTGTACGTTCTACATGTTGTGTGCATGTGTTTAGAGCATAATTTTAGTTTCATTGAGAGTTTTTATGTACGTCGTAGAGGTGGCAATTTCAACCCATTCCACCAAAAGTAGGTCATTTGGGTTCAATTTCATAACCTTATTGGTTGAAATGGGTTGAGCAAAAAATAGAGTGATGGGTCAAATGGGTCAACCCTTTCTTTGTGTAAAATGAAGTTTGGGTCAAATGGGTTTGAGAATGAGTCAAATGGGTTTAAAAATAGGTCACATGGTTCCTATTATTGTAACAAAAACCAATAGTCTAAAAAGTTAGTTTTTTATTATTAAGTCACTAAATTTACGTTTTCGGCAGTAAATTTACGTATTCGTCAAAAAATTTACGTTTTCGTCAGTAAATTTACGTTTTCGTCAGTAAATTTACATATTCGTCAGAAAATTTACGTTTTCGTCAGTAAATTTACGTTTTCGTCAGTAAATTTACGTATTCGTCAGAAAATTTACGTTTTCGTCAGTAAATTACGTTTTCGTCAGTAAATTACGTTTTCGTCAGTAAATTTACGTTTTCGTCAGAAATTTTACGTATTCGTCAGAAAATTTACGTTTTCTTCAGTAAATTTACGCTTTCGTCAGTAAATTTACGTATTCGTCAGAAAATTTACGTTTTAGTCAGTAAATTTACGTTCTTGTCAGTAAAATTACGTATTCGTCAGAAAATTTACGTTTTCGTCAATAAATTTACGTTTTCGTTAGAAAATTTACGTTTTCGTTAGTAAATTTACGTATTCGTCAGAAAATTTACGTTTTCGTCAGTAAATTTACGTTTTCGTCAATAAATTTACGTTTTCGTCAGTATATCTACGTTTTCGTCAGTAATTTAAAGTTTTTGACAGTAAATTTACGTTTTCTTCAGTAAATTTACGTTTTCGTCAGTAAATTTACGTTTTCGTCAAAAAATTTACGTTTTCGTCAGAAAGTTTACGTTTTCGTCAGTAAATTCACGTATTCGTCAAAAAATTCACGTTTTGACGAAAACGTAAATTTACTGACGAAAACGAAAATTTTCTGACGAAAACGTAAATTTCCTGACGAAAACGTAATTTTCCTGACGAAAACGTAAATTTTCTGACGAATACGTAAATTTACTTACGAAAACGTAAATTTACTGACGAAAACGTAAAGTTTCTGACGAAAACGTAAATTTACTGACGAAAACGTAAATTTTCTGACGAATACGTGAATTTTCTGACGAATACGTGAATTTACTGACGAAAACGTATATTTTCTGACGAAAACGTAAATTTACTGACGAAAACATAAATTTACTGACGAAAACATAATTTTTGGATGAAAACGTAAATTTACTGAAGAAAACGTAAATTTACTGACGAAAACGTAAAGTTTCTGACGAAAATGTAAATTTACTGACGAAAACGTAAATTTTCTGACGAATACGTGAATTTTCTGACGAATACGTGAATTTACTGACGAATACGTAAATTTTCTGAAGAAAACGTATATTTTCTGACGAAAACGTAAATTTACTGACGAAAACGTAAATTATCTGACGAAAACGTAAATTTTCTGACGAAAACTTAAATTTTCTGACGAAAACGTAAATTTTCTGACGAATACGTAAATTTACTTACGAAAACGTAAATTTACTGATGAAAACGTAAAGTTCTGTCGAAAACGTAAATTTACTGACAAAACGTAAATTTTATGACGAAAACGTGAATTTTCTGACGAATACGTGAATTTACTGAGGAAAACGTAAATTTTCTGACGAAAACGAAAATTTACTGACGAAAACGTAAATTTACTGACGAAAACATAAATTTATTGACGAATGCGTATATTTACTGACAAAAACGTAAATTTTCTGACGAATACGGAAATTTACTGACGAAAACGTAAAGTTTCTGGCGAAAACTTAAATTTACTGACGAAAACGTAAATTTACTGACGAAAACGTAAATTTTCTGACGAATACGTAAATTTTCTGACCAAAACGTGAAGTTTCTGGCGAAAACTTAAATTTACTGACGAAAAATGTAAATTTACTGACGAAAACGTAAATTTTCTGACGAGTATGTAAATTTTCTGACGAAAACGTTAATTTTCTAACGAATACGTGAATTTACTGAGGAAAACATAAATTTTCTGACGAAAACGTAAATTTTCTGACGAAAACGTAAATTTTCTGACGAAAACGTAAATTTACTGACGAAAACGTAAATTTACTGACGAAAACGTAAATTTACTGACGAAAACGTTATTTTTTTGACGAAAACGTAAATTTACTGACGAAACCGTAAAATTTTCTGACGAAAACATAAATTTACTGACGAAAACGTAAATTTTCTGACGAAAACGTGAATTTTCTGACTAAAACGTAAATTTACAGACGAAAACGTAAATTTACTGACAAAAACGTAACTTTACTGACGAAAACGTAAAAATACTGATGAAAACGTAAAAAAATCGATGAAAAACTTAAAAAAACTGACCAAAACGTAAAAATCGAACGAATACAGATAAAAACGTTTGAACATGTTAAAAGATAGGAAAATATTGTAAGTTAGTGGGTTGACCCGACCCAAACCATTTGACCCATAACCCATTTGACCCATTATTAAATGATGACCCATTTGACCCATAACCCATTTGACCCACAACCCATTTGACCCATGAACCAAACCCAACCAAACCAACCCATTTGCCACCTCTAGTACGTCGGTACATTGATTGAAATAATATGTAATTTAAAATATGTTTTCTAAAATGTGTTTAATGTAGTAAAGGATATGCATAAATTTGTTTAAACGTAAGTTATAACAGTATGTTGTAAATGTTGGATATGTTTTCGTTTTTTATTTGAGTTAATATGTTTGTAGTATGTAACATATTAATTTTTACATAATGTTATATTGCTCATGCGGTTCTTCTGATGGTTGCTTATAAGGATATAATAGCATGTATTTTGTAACCGAAGGTCTTGTATCGCAAAATAAGATATACATGGGTTTAATTTGTCCACTAAGGGTTTTTTATGCTCAAAATAACAACATTTGAAAAGGTTTATTATGGTTTTTGAGAAGTATCGCAATTAACATTGTTATTGATATGTTTTTGCATGTATATTGTAACAACGAATTTTGGATAGCCAATGATTAATTTTTGTTAGATTAAACACTTCATTTACTTATATATATTTCAACTACCCTTCACTATTAAGAAATATAGATCTCATCCTCTCATTTTACGAATTTTTATATCCTCTCTTCAAATGACATATTCATATTCCACTAAGGTGATTCTCGAGCTTAAGGAGGTTACTACGGAGAGTAGTTTTTAGAAGGTATCGAGCTTTATTTTGGAAAAATGATAGCTGAAGAAGAAGCCTATGCTAATGTTAATAGTGGTTAAGTGAAGAAAGTCAAAGAGCATATGGGTACACTAGGTTTGTTGATTTCATAGATGGAGCGTCAAGAGGACCTGGAGTTCATGGTTGAAGGGCTTGATGCTTTGAAGGAACTTTGTGGTACTAAAACCACGAAGCATGCTTCATTGAATGCATTGTTGGCTAAATTCAAGGATAACATGGGTCACAAAGCATGGTATGTACAGATGATAGAACTAAATGATTAGATCTCCATATCTGATGATGTTTTTGTGTTTTAGTTTCTAGATGATGGATTTAGTAGCTTTTTTTTCTTTTAAGTGAATGTAATCTTTTGTTATGACATTGTAGGCTGAATGTTTGTGAATGTCAAGTGCATGAACTATTGATTTTATGATCTATTAATAATATGAATATCCTTTTATGTAAATTTACAGTATCTGTTATTATTGATTGATTCCCCAAATGTGATAGTTCCATATTTGCTTAGGTAGTGTATATGTTAAGAATCTAAAAAAGTAAATGTATATATTTTTGTCATTTAACTCTGTTTATAGGAGTACAATCAAATCATTTTCGTTATCATTACTCTAAATTCCATAAGTTGAGGGGGGTTACCACGATTTCATAGTCAACTTTATGCTCAAAGTATGCGTTTTTTTGGAATTTGTTAAATATTAGTCTCTTGTTTTACGTAGTTAGTTGGTTGATTTGGGCTAAAGCAGTTGGACTATTATTGAATGAATTTGTTGGAAATACGTTTTCGTATTTAGAAAGTCTCGATCACTCCAACAACATAGTTAAGAGTTCGTAGTGTAGTTTAATTAATGTTTATGTTAGCCCGATCCATGAGCATGTTCATGCGCCGGAGGCGCAAGTCCACTAGGGACATGGGTATATAAACCCCTTTCCACCATGGAAATGGGTGTTGGTTGTTTCATTATTTCACATAATACATTTTCTCTCATCTCTCTCTACTTTCTCTCTCTAGAAACAACAACCCTCTTGATAATTCATAGATTACCATCATTCTACAATTGGTATCAGAGAGCCATGGGATAAAAATAGGGTAGGTTTTGTGTTGTTCATGGTTATTTAAGTGTGTTCATGTGTTTCTCATTGATTTTACCCAAGTTTCAAATTTTTTTCGTGTTTTTGTTGTTCCACTTGATCCATATGTCTTCTACATAGTTGTAGTAGCGATTTGGGTACTATGGTTTGGTTAGAAACACGGATTACAAGGTAAAAAGTCTCAACTTTTTGCTGTTTTCAAGTCTCTAACTATATCAACATTACGATCCAGCATTCCGATCGCAAAAACCTAAGGGTTTCTACATTGCGATCACTTATTGCGATATGGTATTCCGATCACATATTGTGATCTGTATGCCGATCACTTATTGCGATCTGTATTCTGATCACTTATTGCGATCTGGTATTCCGATCACATATTGCGATTTGTATTCCGATCACTTTCTGATAGGACATTCTGGTCACTTTCCGATAGGATATTCCGATAGGACATTCCGATCGTATTCTGATAGGACATTCCGATCACATTCCGACGGGATTAAGTTTTTGGCATTAAGACGGAAAGAGTTTGAGCATTACGACAACTTTGAGATTTGACAATGAGATAGAATTAATTTGGTATTGAGATACAATTTGCACAACTTAGAGGATTTTTCGACATTGCAACTTTCACAAAAACACACAACCTAAAGATAACAACATCTTTGTTTTAAGAACACTAAAACACATAACCTTATTTCATTGCTCGATCATTTTGGTAATCTTTATTCAAGGGATCTAAAATGAATTCACATTCATACATGCCAACAATGACATCGCTTACTGACCTTTCTATCATCTCGGGTACCGATACACGTCCACCTTTGCTTATCAAAGAGCTTTTTGAAGAATGGCAAGGTCGCATGATGTCTTATATTATGGGTAGACCCAGTGGGAGACTCACGGTTCAATCCATTGAGAAAGGACCACTCAATTGGGGTGAAGTTACTGTAGACAATGTGACTAGGCCAAGGCTATTTCATGAACTAACGACTGCTAATCAAATCATTTCCGATGCGGATGTAATGTAATGAATTTTGCAATTCTTTTTAGATCTATTTTTATCGTTCCACAAATCTCGAATTGATTTCCGGCTAAACGTAAGATTACTTTGTTTTTGGTGAATAAATTCTTTTGATATTTTAAACTAAAATTTATTTAATAATAAAAACTTTTTAATCTAATTTAAAAATCTAATTTAAATTAATTTAAATAAAAACTATTTTAAATCTTAAACAAAATTAAAACTAAATTTATGAGAAACTAAATTAAAATAACAACTTTTTAATGAAAACTATTTTTAAAATAAAACTAATTTAATTGAAAACTAATTTAAAATTATTAAAGTAATTAAAAATAAAATAAAATATTTTTTTATCTTTTTTTAAGAACTGTATAAAAGAAAATTTATAAAGAAATACTTTTAATTAAAATTAAAACTTAACCAAACTTGTAAAAAACGTATTAAAGTAAAAACTGACAGATTGACAAAGGCTATATTAATTAAGTAAAACATAAATAAACACAAATAAAGGGGCAGATGAGATGGTAAAGCATTGGCCTGCTGAATAGAAGGTCGCAAGTTCGAGTCCTGGACAGACACATTTTTGTTAATAATTTTTATTTATGGAATTTTGATACTCAGACCAAATGGTCTGAGTTTTATGTAGTATAACAGTAACGAATAAAAACCAAATAAGCTATAAGCAAAAATCAGATAAGCAAACAAAACAGATAAGCTAAACACGCAAAAAGCAAATAAGAGATTAAACTGAGAATGAATAATTAAGCATTTAAAAATAAGCAACTAGCAGATTCTATAATTTAATCAACAACTTACAAAAACAAACTCAATAAGAATATTAATCAATAACAATGAGCAGATAGAAATTAAGCAGACAATTAAACTTTACTGAAAATATGCCGATCCAACCAAAACTCAAACCATTTACCAAAAATAAAGCAATTACAATTTAAACTATCCCAATCTAAATAACTAAAACAGACGATTAAAATGTAGCAGATTCCAACCAAAAATAAATCCAGACAGTAACTAAACAAATTAAAGCGGATGAAAACAAAACAGATTCAAACTTAAACACAAATAATCTAAAACTTAAACAAACATAACAATAAAAAGAGATGGAGAACCTGGTGTCGATTTCCTTTGAGCAAAAGGATGGCGATGTGCCTCCTTTTGAACCGAAACAAACGCCACCTTGAACATCAAAGCATCACCACCTCTAAGCTCGAACCAAACAGCTACTCTATTCGAACCAAACAGTACCCGAACC
Organism: Glebionis coronaria; assembly: GCA_025667525.1. Lineage (NCBI taxonomy): Eukaryota > Viridiplantae > Streptophyta > Magnoliopsida > Asterales > Asteraceae > Glebionis > Glebionis coronaria. The sequence goes on from CM046876.1 coordinate 357,424,454, forward strand.
AAGAATTTTTTATAATTTCCCAGTAGGGGAAATTATCTATCCACTTTCTTTTACTTTTATAATAATTAAAACAGAAATAGTGATGAATAAAGATAACTTGTGATCAAAATTAAAAACACAACTTTAAATAAAAATATAAATTTCATTAATAATTAAAAATCATTACAATACTTGGAAAAATTAAAAGTACAATTACCCTAACATCTAATTTTCATAAAAATAAAATTAAAACTAATTTAATCCTACTCCTAAATTAATTAAAAAAATAGTAAAAATAAAGGAAAAATGGAACATATGATTACAAGTTGTAGGAGGGGTTTATAGGAAAACCCTAATCCTCTTGATGAACTTGGTGCCCACGAAAATAAATCCTGGTAGCATCTTTCTTCTCTGTCTTTTTCTTCACTTGATCAACGGCTGAAAATAAATCCCTCTTCACTTGGATCGCTAGGCTGGCGTGGGTGTGCTTCTTCATGCTGATTTGGCATCATTTTATTAGAGGAATGATTGGTGGTGATGAAATCCACCAATCAAAGGTAAGCTGTGATGAGAGAGGGTGCCACGTCACATTGAGGACCACCAGTTACTAGTTCCGGTTTCAGGGGGGATTTAATTGGGGGATGTGAAGAACACGCGCCTTAAAACATCAAATGGTAAAAACCCCCAATTTTTTAGGGTTTGGGTGATGGGAGAGAATAAGGTTGCGTCTGATTTGGGAGAGGAGAAAGGTGGGTGAGTGTTTCTTGTTTGTAACGTCCAAATGGGAGTGGGGTGAATAAATGTGTTTTATTAAAAACGTGTTTGTGGGTGAGTGAGGTTTATACGTGTGTGTGAGATAAGAGGCTTGACCAGACTTTGATTGTTTGACTAGAAATAATCTTTTCACTTGCGTTTGATTTAATCATGGGCTAGGGCCCAAAAATCTCCATTCGTCCCTTTATTTTAAACAATTTGGGCCTCCAAACTGAATTTCCATCCGTTTCTTGAATTGGGCCAAATGGGTTTATTTACCAAGAATGAATAATACCAAATCCACTATTGGGCTTTTGAGCCCAATAAGTAAATGTGGGACCCACTAGCCCATTAAACTCCATAAAAGATTAATTCCACTAAAAACGAGCTCGGTTTCGGCTTTGTTGGTCATTTCTTCAAAATCGTGTCGATTTTTCCGGTTATCGTGATCTTAGGCACACTTTTGGTCTTTGACTTTGTCTTTGTCTCTTTCTTGGACTTTTCTTCAACATTTGACCGTGAAATCACGTGTTTTATTTCCTTTTGATCATTTGTACCTATTTTACACAAAAACACAAAACCACGCGTAATTCCGACTTTTACGATATTAAACACATGATTAGATCTTGTTTTTCCTTGATTTTAGTGGCAAAAGGATAAGTGTTTACACACTTATTAAATCCCCTACACTTGACCATTGCAATGACCCCATGCAATGCATTATTTTAAAGCATAAAGTTACATTTTTCTCATAATTAATCCATCATGGCCTTTATTAAGATACACTATTACTACTACGATAAAAAGATAAAAACTTAAAAGGAGACAATTTATTAACTTGGAAATTATTTGATGGAAGAAACTCGTAAAGAAATCTAAGACTTAAATTAGGGCTTTAGTGTCATGAATATTAATCATCCTCAAGTTTCACGTTCCCCATACCAAGCTTAAAAACAAGATCATTGTTTACCATAAGTTCTTAGGTTAAAACCACTTATATAAGACAATTGTGTAGTACTCTTTCTCCAATTCCTACATTGTATCTCTAGATTTTATTGATTGTCATTCACCCGTATGCTCATTTGACTTATTTGATAATTATTAGTCCAAAAATGAAGGCAAAACGGTGCAAACCCGACACTCAAAACCTAACCTCGTCCTCAAAAACGTTGTCACTAAAGTAAGTCCACATCAAGGATGATTTAACACGATTTGGGGAATAAATTCCCGGACCCAAAATTTAGCCAATAGTACTACTTATTAATTATTTCTCCAAAGTCATGTTGACTTTATGTGGAGTTTAGCAAGTTCACATCATATACCCTTAGGCTCTTTGAGATGTAAAAATGCTCCCCGTCTATTGTCCACATCCTAAGGCTCCTTGAACGATAAACGAGGGAATTGATTTTTGATCAATTTTTATTCAACACTTACCATGCCATACACCCTAAGGCTCTAATGACAAGGTTCGTGCTACATGCCCCACACCCTAAGGCTCCTTGAGGTCATGTTTTAATCTTATTCTTTATTTATGATATGTATATAGTAGGCCAAATTCCATGGTCCCATGGTCTGAATACCTCCTACTTAGTGGTTATGAGCCACCTTAGTCAGAAGTCCACAACGCTGGTACCCTCAATGTGTTCATGCTTTAATTACAAGGAGAATAAAGATTTGGCTAAGAGTTAAGATATCGAATCGACACCGCAAAAATCCTCATTTATTAAGCAATTAAATATACAAGCGGGAAGAAAGAGCCACAAAAACTCATATAAGCAAAAATTAACCCTTAAACTTATTATCAACTCTATCATCTCTCGTTCTCCACAATTTAAAATCTCAAGGAATGAGACTCGTGGATGCTTAGCCTAATAAACCAATTAAGGTCCATATGGTTAAGGATACTAGCTAGAGTAGACTTGGATAAGTTAACTCCGGTTGAGTCAAAATATTCACGACGGGCCTAAAATATCAAAGACATCTAAACTTGTTAAAACCATTTTATTTATTTATTTATTTTTGACTTTATTCATGAAATGGAAAATATAAATACGATGCGATGACAAAAGGAAAATAAATAAAAATACTACTAGGCCAAAATAGATCAAAAATTTGAAAAATGTTGAAATATTTTTAATTTTCCGGTTTAATGAGGTCAACTTCATGGAAAAGCCCAATAGAATCTCGATAGAAATCCCCCCTACACTTAATATAAACATTGTCCTCAATGTTTAAGCATGTGGGAGAATAAACTCCCCTACACTTAGGACATTACGTACGTTGTTTAAAATCGATCTAAGGAAGGGACAACTAAAGTGATTACATTTATTCGTTTTATTTATATATAAGTATGAATCACAATAGTTTTGAGAGAACCGGGTACACGGGAACACGGGTCGCGTAAAAAATACCAAAAGTGGATCATCAAAGCACATGTCCCTGCACATCACAACACACAAACAACCTACTTGGATCCCCCTACACTTATTGTAGAAAATAGATAAAAGATAGATCATCGGGTTGCCTCCCGAGAAGCGCTTGTTTTTGTTAACCGAGTCACGAGCGTGACTCGACCCCGAATTAAATGGTCTATGGGGAAGCGTCTAATGTAATACCGGGATCAAAAATCTTATCCTCGGTCCCGGAGGAACATAATAAATGAGAGGCAGGAGGATAAGTCATGAAAGGTAGAAAAGTTATCTCAACATACGAAAAGTATGTGAGGTCGTGATCCACGGGAGGTGGCGTGGGTAAAGGAGACAAACTGTCATCTCCCAAAGACAATGAATGGTCACTATTCAACAAATTCGTAAAGGTAGCAATAATAGAATGGTCAATGTCACCTCCCGGGTCAAGCACTCATCCTCATTTCCCGGTATGAAATGAGGAGAGTAAAAGCGATACATCACCCTCTTGGGTGTGCACGCGGTAGGACGGGGTGGCAACATAATATGAGAAATATCAGAAGACATACCTACCACCCGCGTCACCTCTCCAGACCGAATCAACCGGAAGGTAGGGTCAAATCTCTCCACCTCCTCTACGATGGGAGGTGGCGTGGCTAACAAAGAATCCTCATCAATAGCAAGAGAGTCGGAGCTATCAATGTTCTCAATCCCCTCTTCAAAGAGAGGATTCACCTCACTAGAGATGTAGGCGTCATCAAAATCAAATAAAGGGTTCGAATAAATCTTGAAATTTTCCTTCTGAACGTCTTCATCGGATAGTGACTCGTCATCACTAGAAGTAAAATCATCATCGAGATCAAAAAGAGAACTAGCACTACTACAAAAAAGTCCATGGAGACTGGTCCAAAAAGGCAATAGAGACTGGTTTTGTAGGACGTCTCTATGTGGAGGATCTCCTTGCTCAAAACATAAAGAGACTGGTTTTGAAACCAGTCTCTATTAAAAGAATAGACACTGGTTATCTTCATAAAAACAAGTTTCTTTAGAGATTGATCTCCATACTAATCTCCAGAAAGCAGTCTTTTTAAGAGCATCTAACCAGTCTTTTTATAGAGAAAAAATGTGTTTTTTTTAAAAACCAGTCTCTTTTACTTAGTTTTTTTTTAAAAAAAATTTGGAATTTTTATTAAATTCCAAATTCTACAAATTTAACCCTCTACAATGGAATAATGTAAATACAAGAATTATATAAAAAAAACTAAATTAAAGGACTTGAATTGTCATAAACAACAAATGTATGTAAATAAAGAGAACTTTATTAATTGGAAGGATTAAAATTGTCAAATACATATTTCGAATCAAATTTGTTTTTATTAAACTTGTCGCCACAATGTAAACCAAGCTTCAACAATCGCTTTCAACTCTTTCTTATCCAACGGACGCTCGTTATTCCACGGTACCTACAAGTAATTTAATCAAATTAACACAATAAGCTAGATAAAAGCAACATGCAAATTAGACCAATCAGACCAACCAAGGGAATTAAAAGCTATAACATTCGCTTGTGGAAAGAGTTGTTAAGGCTACTAACGGATACTAACACAACTACTATACAACTACTATAGCTTATTGATACTAATTTTAGCGTATCCTTAACCTAAACTATACTAACAGCTTATCTAACTAATGTATACACGGTTTAAAAAAGACTTACTGTGTTTGGAAAGTTATTGTTTTGATATTTCAGGACGAAGTCATGCATCCATTTCATGACGTAATATCCACACTCCCAATCTTCCGGCTGACGATTCACTAGAGGAAAATCCCACTCCATAGTACCAAGGACCCTAAAAAGAAAAGAACATGTGGTACTTGAATTAATGGCAATCAAAATAACAAACCTTAAAGAGGTTTCAACTACTTCCATGCACATGGTGAGCTCCTAAGTACACATGTGAGACACATACATCCACAATTTTGTAGCAATCAGTTCAAATGAGAATGTTACCTCTTCAACTAAGAAAATGCTATAGTTTAAGTTTCTTGTCCGAGCTCTTTTCTTTCTCATACAAAGTTTTACTAACAGATGGATCGGTCACTATATCAGCTTTTCAGTGCAGGATCAGCAATGGCAATGAAATCTAAAACAACGTACAACACAAAAACATGATCTATTATACAGACTAAAATAGTTCTTTATAAAGCGATTATTATTGTTTACAATTTACATAACAGACAGTTTCATATAAGGTCAGATAATTATAAACAATTGGTCAAAAGCATTACAAGTCACCCAAGTATCAATTTGGTTTTTGATGAAGCCACTCCTAGTTACAAGTTGATTTGCTGTTTTACAGTTTTCTAGCATGTTTTGGTCAATTCTACAATTTGTATTATTTTATTTTTTAATCTGAGGCGTATTTGTCCACAATTTTTGTGTGTGTCAGAATTGGCATAGTAAACGAAACCATATTAATACCCAGGTGGCCTGAAATGTTGTTTTAAAACTTAGGTCACCTTCCCTTCATTTTCAATACTTCAGAAATTTATGCATACATTATGTATTTCTAGTAAATATCATTTAATCACTTTCATAATATACATCTCAATACAACCAATAGTAAACAACAATATACCTTTTCAAGTTTGTTCTCTAACTCTTGGGTAGTGTTCAAGAGCCCCATGGCCGTTCCCAGACGTGGCCTATCCTTGTAAGCAATAACATTATAATCCGTCTGCATATGATAAACAGTTAATAAAGTAGTCAAAAAAAGTTATCGCAAAAACCACAATAAGGAAACCAAAACAAACCAAAAGCTTCTTTTTCGGCTCTCTAAATGGCATATCAGCCAGATCCTTTTGTGGAACAAGTTTATATGTTGGGAGAACTTTTGCCATACCTATGAGAAATTGCTTTACTTCCCATGGTGGAACTACATCGTCTGTTATCTGCAATACTTCCAATTAGTTATGTTACTGTAGTACATATATTAGGAAGGGCAAGGGCAGAATAGTACTTTGCACATAGGCGCAACAAGGACTGCACCATTCCAGAAATCTGGTTGCTTTAAGTGCACCTTCAGAGCCACTGCTCCACCCATTGACTGCCCCATCAAGAATCTTGGAAGATCACAAAATTCTGGCTTTTTTACAACCCAAAAACATAGAATGAATTTGGTTAATTTAGATTAGGCGTCTCTAACTTGCATCAATTGAGTACTGTTTCTACAACCAGTTTTATTACAACTGATAAAAAGTTGTTATTACTCTCACATAATCACTTAAAGCATCCTTACGACACTTACAATATCTCCAACCAAAAAATTGACACATACCTACAATTTTTGAATAATGCTCGACGACATCATCTACTAGAGCATCGAAGCTTGGAATATAACAGTGAAGACCTTCCGAAAGACCAAATCCTGGAAAGTCCATAGCAAAAAACTCCATATCCACATGAAGCAAACTTTCTAGCCTCACCTGTAAGCATTACAATACTTGATAACTGCCTGGATATCTTCAAAAAAGTGACTTGCAGTAGTTCTTATATATGTAACAAACAGGTACCTTCAAAGAAGAATGTGCAAGTGTCTCCATAACCATGGCAGAAGCATATCACAGCTTTGGGAGAGCCTGTCTCAGGAAGCCAACTTTTTGAGAAAATTTCTGTCCCTTTAGAGTTCACCACATAAGACTAGAAAAACATAAGTGTTACACTTTAGTTACTGTTATGTGTGACTTGCAATTTACTATTATATCATTCTGCTTAAATTTGGTTGAATGTTAGGTCCAAGTAATTTTGTTATTACAAAGTTTTTTCTTTTCATTCCCAAAACATCAGGCATTTGGGATAAAACTTTTGGACAGAATACTAGCCAAAACTTTCTTATCAAGTAGCTCTTTCTTTCATATAATTGTAGATAGCAGACGATGAGGTTCTCTTTTTCCTTCTAAATATATCCCATTTTCTCCATTTTTCAAACTCAAGAATACAGTGCACTTGGGCTGATGAGCTACAAATACTGTACTAACTTAAAGCTGAAAACTCTTAGACATTGAAACAAACACCCCCGGTCTGTTGTTGAACCGCAACAACCAACACTCCTTTTGTCACTTTTTTTGCTACAAATAGCACTAAACACTCTTGTGTTGGTCGGGTTTTTGGCGGATGCATCTATCCGAGACAAACACCCACTGAATATGAATAAAACAATCACCCCTAAGGGCTGGTGTAACCGAATCCAACACCCACGGCTGGTAACTGATGGTGCGACGGTTGATGTGCTGGGAAAACGTGAAGGCAGTGGCTAAACGACATATCTGGCGGCGAAGTGGTGGTTCATGTGGTATCGTGGTGAGTTTGACGAGATGATGGTGATATAGATGGTGGCTAGACGTGGCGTTTATAGTGGTGTTGGATGGTTGCTGCAGTCGGAGATAGTGATGGTGGGATTGGCTACATTCGAGGGTGGAGATGGTGGTATTAATGGCGGTTGTGATGGTGGTTATGTGATGGAGGCGGCTAGATCTAGAGATGGAGTTGGTGGCGGTCGTATGCGGTACGGCAGTGGGTGGTGATAGTTTATAGATAGCTTGGCCGGAAATGATGGCGGCGGTGGCCGGAAAACTTTTCTGGCAGCGGTGGCTGGTGGGAGGGAGAGAGATATATAGTTTAGGGTTTGGTGTGTTTTTGTGTAAGTGATGATAATGAAAGAAATTTATAAATTTTCTAATTATAATAAAACGAAATTGTAAGGTTTGGATAGTCTAGGGTCAAAAGTGTAACTTTTCTCATAACTTTCATACATAATGATTTAGATCTCGTTTATGATAGTTACCGAATGATTCACGACACGAAATTTTCGCCATTGCGTTTAAAACACTTTTTCCACTAAAGTAGGTTATTTACATGACAAGAATTCATAAATCGCTTGTAATTTCATTTAAATGTTAATTGTCTTTCGGGTTTTTCAAACAAGCTTAGTTTTAACGGAAAAATAGACTTCACTAAGATGTTCTCGTTTTTAATAAACGTTAACGAAATAAAATATTAAATAATTTAATAAATCTTTTTATTAAATTTCTCGTGAAAATATGAATTTAATTATTAATTGTGTCGATGCGCACACTGTGTTATTTTTCAAATTTTGCAAACTATAACCCGTTTTCAAACCCAATAGGTTTGGTATCGCTCAAAATGAATTTTGAAATATAATTTATTATTATTTAAAACACGATAAGGGTTATGGGTCGAGGTTCTATCGTTATCGGATAAGGGTTATGGGTTTAGGGTTATATATGGGTTATAGTCAACTATTACACGTTAACATATATATGATATTGGTTTTAACTATGGGTTAAGATTTATGGGTTATGGTTAACTATTACGGAGGTTAACGGATATAGGCTATTGGTTACGGTTAGGGGTTAAGTTATATGTTTTATGGTTATAGGTCGAGCGCTATGGAGTATGGTCAACTATTAAGGCCCTTATACTTTAATCACATATATATTTTATAAAGTATAAAAATGTAATATGTTATAAAAACACGTATGTACGGTTTAGTCCTTATGATTTTAAGTTTAGAAAAAAATTAATCACAATCTATTAAAATAAAAACAAGACTGGTTTTTTAAAAACAAATGTCTTAAAATGTGTAAAAACACTGGTTTTTTTAATAAAAAATGGTGTCCATAAAACAAACACATAGAGACATGTTGTTACATAAAAACCAGTGTCTTTAGTTTTATAAAAAAGACTGGTTGCATCTTAAAAACAGGTTTCTTTGGAATTCACATTATGGAGACTGTTTTTAAAAAAAAAAACCAGTTTTCATGCATTCCCTTCCCACCCTTTTTGGTCATAGAGACATGTTTTTTCATAACCAGTCTTTTTAAGGAGGTTTCTTTAGCCTTTTGTGTAGTAGTGTAGAGAAAGCCAAAGAATCGTCTCCCAAGATGTCGGTGGGAGGTAATGAATCATCACTAGAAAGAGATTCACACTCATCGTCACTATCGGAAGCAACCGTAGGCTCACTTTGGATTGGAATAAGAATCTCATCACAAGGAATAGTGATAAGACCCTCACCCCCATGATGAGAGAGGCATCGGTCTCCGTAGTGGAAGAATCAAGAATAGGAGTGGTAGTCTCACATGATGGATTGAGATTGTAAATATTATCCTCGTCATCATCGTAATAAAAAGAACGCACAAGAGGCGGAGTATAATCACTAAGATTAGATACTTGCTCTTGTTGTTGTCGTTGTCGCTCCTTCAATGCCTCGGTCAGTTGAATTAAGTCGTCATGAAGTTTCAAAAGAAGGGCGTGTCTTTCTTCATTCGGATTCAAAGAAGGTTGATGATCGAGGATGTATTGTGGGGGCTCAAAATTAGGAAAACCGGAATTATAGCACGGATTTGGTTCATAATAATTCATCGGTTGAAAAGAATTAGAGCACGGATTTGGCGCATAATAATTCATCGGCTGACAATAAGAAGTATTGTGAGGGCCCCCACAATGATTGCAACACGGGTATTGAGAAAAACCCGGTGCATGTGGCGGATACGGATCGGCATATAGAGAAGAGGGTGAGATAGTGTCAATAGAGGTGAAGTATGAATTAGCCGAATTGCAAAATGAACAATGTCCAAATTCGTGATTAGGTATAGCCATACCGCACCGCTCGCATGAACACCAATAACATGATTGACTATCAGACGACCCACACCCTATACAATATGAATCAATGAAGAATTAAAAATAAGAGGGGTTGAGAAAAAGAATTAAACACAATTGAGGATAAATAAGAATATTTTTGGTGTAATACTTTAGGAAAAGTATTACTTTTGGATATTTTAATTTTTCTGTGCAAATCTTAGGAAAGAATTTGCTTTTGTGGTTTTTTAATTTTTTTTGTATTTTTAAGTTTTTGATTTTTTTTATGTTTTTGATTTTTGCAAGAAAATTAACGTTCAAAATGAACGGATCCCAAAATCCAAACGTCTCACGAAATCGTCAATCGTAACGAGCGAAGCGGCAGCGGCGCCATTTTAATGTACTGATTTTTGCAAATCCTTTTTAGATCTATTTTTATCGTTCCACAAATCGACTCGAATTGATTTCCGGCTAAACGTAGGATTACTTTGTTTTTGGTGAATAAATTCTTTTGGTATTTTAAACTAAAATCTATTTAATAATAAAAACTTTTTATTCTAATTTAAAAATCTAATTTAAACTAATTTAAATAAAAACTATTTTAAATCTTAAACAAAATTAAAACTAAATTTATGAGAAACTAAATTAAAATAACAACTTTTTAATGAAAACTATTTTTAAAACAAAACTAATTTAACTGAAAACTAATTTAAAATTATTAAAGTAATTAAAATTAAAATAAAATATTTTCTTATCTTTTTTTTTTAAAACTGATTAAAAGAAAATTTATAAAGAAATACTTTTAATTAAAATTAAAACTTAACCAAACTTGTAAAAAACATATTAAAGTAAAAACTGACAGATTGACAAAGGCTATATTAATTAAGTAAAACATAAATAAACACAAATGAAGGGGCAGATGAGATGGTAAAGCATTGGCCTGCTGAACAGAAGGTCGCAGGTTCGAGTCCTGGACAGACACATTTTTGTTAATAATTTTTATTTATGGAATTTTGATATTCAGACCAAATGGTCTGAGTTTTATGTAGTATAACAGTAACGAATAAAAACCAAATAAGCTATAAGCAAAAATCAGATAAGCAAACAAAACAGATAAGATAAACAGGCAAAAAGCAAATAAGAGATTAAATTGAGAATGAACAATTAAGCATTTAGAAATAAGCATCTTGCAAATTCTATAATTTAATCAGCAACTTACAAAAATAAACTCAATAAGCATATTAATCAATAACAATGAGCAGATAGAAATTAAGCAGACAATTAAACTTTACTGAAAATATGCCGATCCAACCAAAACTCAAACCATTTACCAAAAATAAAGCAATTACAATTTAAACTATCCCAATCTGAATAACTAAAACAGACGATTAAAATGAAGCAGATTCCAACCAAAAATAAATCCAAACAGTAACTAAACAAATTAAAACGGATGAAAACAAAACAGATTCAAACTTAAACACAACTAATCTAAAACTTAAACAAACATAACAATAAAAAGAGATGGAGAACCTGGTGTCGATTTCCTTTGAGCAGAAGGATGGCGTCGTGCCTCCTTTTGAACCGAAACAAACGCCGTCTTGAACCAAACAGATACTCTATTCGAACCGAACAGTACCCGAACCAAGAATTTTTTATAATTTCCTAGTAGGGGAAATTATCTATCCACTTTCTTTTACTTTTATAATAATTAAAACAGAAATAGTGATGAATAAAGATAACTTGTGATCAAAATTAAAAACATAACTTTAAATCAAAATATAAATTTCATTAATAATTAAAAATCATTACAATACTTGGAAAAATTAAAAGTACAATTACCCTAACATCTAATTTGCATAAAAATAAAATTAAAACTAATTTAATCCTACTCCTAAATTAATTAAAAAACAGTATAAATAAAGGAAAAATAGAACATATGATTACAAGTTGTAGGAGGGGTTTTTATAGGAAAACCCTAATCCTCTTGATGAACTTGGTGCCCACGAAAATGAATCCTGGCCGCATCTTTCTTCTCTCTCTTTTTCTTCACTTGATCAACGGCTGAAAATAAATCCCTCTTCACTTGGATCGCCAGGCTGGCGTGGGTGTGCTTCTTCATGCTGATTTGGCAACATTTGATTAGAGGAATGATTGGTGGTGATGAAATCCACCAATCAAAGGTAAGTTGTGATGAGAGAGGGTGCCACGTCACATTGAGGACCACCAGTTACTAGTTCCGGTTTCAGGGGGGATTTAATTGGGGGATGTAAAGAACACGCGCCTTAAAAAATCAAATGGTAAAAACCCCCAATTTTTTATGGTTTGGGTGATGGGAGAGAATAAGGTTGCGTCTGATTTGGGAGAGGAGAAAGGTGGGTGAGTGTTTCTTGTTTGTAACGTCCAAATGGGAGTGGGGTGAATAAATATGTTTTATTAAAAACGTGTTTGTGGGTGAGTGAGGTTTATACGTGTGTGTGAGATAAGAGGGTTGACCAGACTTTGATTGTTGACTGGAAATAATCTTTTCACTTGCGTTTGATTTAATCATGGGCTAGGGCCCAAAAATCTCCATTCGTCCCTTTATTTTAAACAAATTGGGCCTCCAAACTGAATTTCCATCCATTTCTTGAATTGGGCCAAATGGGCTTATTTACCAAGAATGAATAATACCAAATCCACTATTGGGCTTTTGAGCCCAATAAGTAAATGTGGGACCCACTAGCCCATTAAACTCCATAAAAGATTAATTCCACTAAAAACGAGCTCGGTTTCGGCTTTGTTGGTCATTTCTTTAAAATCGTGTCGATTTTTCCGGTTATCGTGATCTTAGGCACACTTTTGGTCTTTGACTTTGTCTTTGTCTCTTTCTTGGACTTTTCTTCAACATTTGACCGTGAAATCCCGTGTTTTCTTTCCTTTTGATCATTTGTACCTATTTTACACAAAAACACAAAACCACGCGTAATTCCGACTTTTACGATATTAAACACATGATTAGGTCTTGTTTTTCCTTGATTTTAGTGGCAAAAGGATAAGTGTTTACACACTTATTAGGATGACGAGGCTGTTCAGACCATCAAGCAAGCTCTTCCACCCGACATTTATCGTATGGTAAGCAAACATAAGGTAGCAAAGGAACTTTGGGATACTTAATGGTTTTGATACAAGGGACTTCACTTTCCAAGCAGGAACGAGAGTGTCAACTCTATGACTTGTTCGATAGGTTCTCATACATTCCAGGGGGGAAACACTTCATAACTACTACTGGCGCTTCACTACATTGATGAATGATTTGAATGTGTATAATCTCATGATTGCTCAGTTTCAACTCAACACCAAGTTCTTGAACACGTTATCCCTAGAGTGGAGCCAATATGTCACTGATGTTAAATTGATTCGAGATTTGCACAAATCAAATTTAGATCAACTTTATGCTTTCTTGCGGCAACACGAGAAGCATGTGCTCCAGAAACGCATGTCTCAAGGATCTTATTCCGAACCATTGGCATTAATGGAAAATCATCCAACACTGTCATATAACAACACTCCGTATGCTATGGGACAACAATCTTATTACAAGCCCATGTTTCAGACTCTAAGCTTTCCACAGTATTCGATCTTACCACAACCACCTACATCATATCAGCAACAATATTATCAACCAGCATTATCATCACAACCATACTCTCATTATCAACCACCAACAAATCCTGCCATCACTTACCAGCAACATCAAGTTCCTCAACCCCATTACTCACAACATGTCAGTACTCTTTCAAGTGTGTATGTAGCTCAACCAACACCAGTTTTCTACTGCGATGATGAGGTTCCAGTTCCTGAGTTCAGACAAGGGGATAATCCTACTGATATACTTGCACAAATGTCTGCTTACATCACTCAAACGTTGAACAAAAAAGGTTACAGAGGACCATCTCCAACAAACAATCAGTTGAGAAATTCTTCTAACTCTCGTCAAAAAGCTACAATCCAAGATGGCAGAGTTACTGGGCAACCACTTCAGGGGAGACCAATTTCATCCAATACTGGTGCACGCCCATTTAACATTGCTCCAAGGGGAAACAACACTGGCAAAGTGAAAATGATCATCTGCTATAACTGCAAAGGGGAAGGACACATGGCTCGGGTGTGTAAGCAACCAAAGAGGAAGAGGGATGGTACATGGTTTCAAGAAAAGATTTACTTGGTTAATGCTCAAGCACAAGGTCGAGAGCTCGATGAAGAGAAGTTAGCATTTCTAGCAGATCCAGGAGTTGCGGATACTGAAGGACTCACAACAGCTTCTACCAACAATGCAACATATCAATGCGATGATCATGATGCATACGATTTAGACTGTGATGACCTCAATACCGCCAAGGCAGCTCTCATGGCAAATCTTTCACTTTATGGGGCTGATACAATCTCTGAGGTACCAAATACTGCCACTGATACTGGTATTGTACCTTATGAAGTTGAGCAAGTGTCCGAGTATCCGGAACAGCCTCTGGTGGTTAGTATTCAGAGGATACAAACAATGATAGCAATATCAATGCAAGTCCCCAGACTTTGAGTGAAACACATCCGGGAGCTATTACGTCTACAAATTCGTCTGCTCAACAAGATTTGGTTATGGTGTCGGGATCTATGCTTGGCCAAATGAATAATACGGTCCTTGAAACCCTCGGTGTTAATCAGACATTATCTGCCGAGCTTGCTTTGTATACGGAAAAGGTTAAAACCATAGAATTAACTCCTTTGACCAATACCTTAACCAATCCAGAATTTGATAGGTTTAGGAAAGTCCAAATGGATAATTTCTAGAAATTGAAAGTTTAAGAGCAAATCTTTCAAAAGAACTTAAAGAAAAAGAGCCAGTCGTTAATAATTTTCAAAAACTACAAACGGATTTCGAAATTCTCGAATCTAAAAGGGTTGAAACAAAATTAAGGTGTCTAAGAAAACTAAAAAGACTGAAGTTTTGCTTTTAAAACAATACTCCGCATCACATCTGGTACACTTGTTTCATTCAGCTTTTAAGGAGTTCACTCTATCACGTCTAACAGACCTGCCACCTAACCCGGGTTATGCAAAGCAAGCTATTAACCACAACCCGCGATTTTATGATGCAACAAAGCTAGGTTTGGTCTTAGACCCGATTGGTAATTCGAATGAATCTGAGTATATATCATCATTTGACGAGAATCGGTCAAAACTGCTTTTAGAATATCCTCATTATGATTATGATCAACTTAATCAAGAATATGCAAAAACGGATTTTAGATCTCGCTTTAATATAAAAAGGGAATTTATCTATACACCAACTTCCATGTCTACTAGAGAAAACCCTAGTATATTTCCTACACTTGTCAATCCGAATGAACCTAAGGAAATTCCAAAGGGTCTTCCACCGATAAGTACAATATTGCTAAGCTTGAAAGAGATTAGGTGATACCTTACCGTATTTGACAAGGTCATTACGGAATGTACGACTCCAATGGCTCAAACCGCTGGAGAATGGGCTTTCGAACACATGAAATCGGTGTTTGAGAAAGAGATCGTTCCGTTTGTACACAATCTTAAAGAGGGATTTCTAGATCTCGGGGATAATCTTAATTTCAAAATGGCTGAAGTTCAAAAAGTTTTCCATGAAATGGATGATGCTTATGAGCAACATTTAATTGAGAGAGAAAAGAGTTTTTCCGAATATGACCGATTCTTGGAACAAGTGGTGTCTATCGATGTGATGCAAGTTGTAACTATTGAATGTGCTTTTGAGATTACATATGCTGTGAATAAATGTGATGATGTGCATGTCTCTCTGTGAATATTGTTGAACCTGTGAATAATGTTGATAATCATTCTTGTCACGAATCTAACGCTGAATTTTTAAAGCTTCAAGATTCTTCTAACTCACTTTCAAAACGTTTTGATGAGCTTCAACAACATTGTTTATCTCTTGAAATTGAAAACCAATCTAAAAAAGAAACTCTTCCAAAAACAAATAATTGTGAAAACACCGTTGAGAAAAGTGACAAGATGATTCAGGTGGTTCAGGCATTAGAGGAAGAAATCATGAGACTTAAGAGAGAGTCATTAAAAGAGAAAGTGGAACTAGAGGCCGCAGAGATTAAAAACCATGCCTTAGAAAATAGAATTACTTCTATGATAGGGGTGTTTGATAAAGTAAAGCAGGATTTTTCACAAATTTATGGTTCATTAGAAGAACGCTTCGCTTTTAATGCGGCAGAGCAAAAGTCACTTGTTGACCAACTGAACCTAAAGTGTGAGGAAATCTCTGACTTAAATATTCAACTCATAGACAAATACATGGTTTTGGCTGAGTTAAAGGACACACTTCAACTCAAAGGACAAGAAGTTGTTGATAACCCAGCTACGATTTCTGCACCGTTCTCTAGTACTCCAAATACCAAAAAGGTGGTGATCTATAAGAACCCGTACCATAAGAACAATCCTTTATCATATATGGTCTATATGCAGCATGCAATTAAGCACGCGGATCTTGCTAGGGATGTTGTAGATGATCTCTATGAACTAGATCCCTCAAATAGTCACTATTACTTACTCATGCTTACATTGAGAAGGTACAACAATGCTTAGAGCATTTGAATTACACAGGACAAACGGGTTCTGCACCACTTAAACAACAAACGCCCACCATTGCCACAACTCCATTCAATAAGACCCCATGAGCTAAGCCTATTTTAAACACACCTATCAAGGCTAAATCAAAATCTGTCACTAATATTCCCTTGGCTTCTACAGGAGTAATTATGTCTAGTAAGGCTAAAGGATCTCAAGACAAGAAAGATAAGATCAAGCCCTCCACTAGTAGGAATGCGAAGAATAAAGTAGAAGTTTACCCTAGGAATGTTATTTCAGATTTAAATAAAAAGAATCATGTAGCTAAGACAAAAGGTTCTACCTCTATGCAGAAGCCTAAGCAAAATGTGAATTCTAATTTGAGATGTTGGAATTGTAATGAATGCATGTTTTCTCAACGTCATGATTTATGCCTTGTTGACCATGTGAATGAAATATATGTCATTAGTAACAATCTTGAATGGACTCCAATGTGGAATAAATTCACCCAAGTTGGTTGGCAATGGAAACCCACTGGTAGGAACTTTACTGCAAATGGAACTAAGTTCCCTTTAACTAGGATCACATCCACGGAAGTTAGGTCTCAGCGTCCTTTAAATAGGAACACTAGCACTAAAAAATGGAAAAAGCGCCCTTTAACTAGGTCTGCGTCCACTATTGTGCCTACCAGTGAAGAAGTACCTCAGGATATTAGACAACTAGAATCTAAGCCAGCATCTAGGAAGAAAATTTGGAAGCCTAAGAATTCTTCTGATAGAAAATCTAAGATAAATATATCTGTACCTGCTAACACAGAGGAACAATTAGATTCCGATACATTGTCTTCGTCTGGTGATATTTTCAGGTGGTCCAAATCATCCTCTGGTACTTGGACTCTGGATGCTCCAAGCATATGACCGGAGACTTCTCGATGCTCAGAAATTTCGTCAGCAAGTTTCTAGGAATGGTGAAATTTGGCAACGACCATATTGCGAAGATCATGGGTTATGGTGAATATCAAATTGGGAATGTTACGATTTCAAGGGTGTACTAGGTGGAGGGACTTGGTCACAAATTATTCTCAGTGGGACAATTTTGCGATTTAAACCTTGAGGTTGCTTTTTGACAACATACTTGCTTCATTCGTGATCTTGCAGGAAATAACTTGTTAAAAGGTTCTCCAGGGGATAATCTCTATACACTGTCCATTCAAAACATGATGGCCGCCTCTCCTGTATGACTTCTCTCCAAAGCATCTAAGACCAAGTCATGGTTGTGGCATCGCCGGTTATCTCATCTTAACTTTGATGCTATTAACCATTTGGCTCAAAACGAGCTTGTTCGTGGTCTTCCAAAACTTAAGTTCGACAAGGATCATTTATGTTGCGCGTGTTCTTTGGGGAAAAGCACCAAGAAATTATACAAACCTAAAGTTGAAGACACCAACCAAGAACCACTATATCTTTTACACATGGATCTTTGCGGGCCAATGCGTACGGCTAGTGTGAGTGGTCGAAAATACATCCTCGTCATGGTGGATGATTTTTCAAGATTTACATCGGTTAAGTTCTTAGCAACCAAGGATCAAGCACCAACATATATTATTACTTTTCTTAAGATGATCCAGGTGCGTCTTAATGATACTGTTCGCCGCATTCGAACTGATAATGGAACTGAGTTCGTTAATCAGACTCTATGAGACTATTATGAAGAGGTCGGTATTTCACATGAAACTTCAGTTGCTCGCACTCCACAACAAAACGGTGTCATGGAAAGACGTAACCGTACACTTATGGAAGCTGCTAGAACTATGTTGATTTATGAGAATGCTCCTTTATTCCTATGGGCTGAAGCAGTGGCAACCGCATGTTATACCCAAAACCGCTCTATCATTCGTAAGCGCCATGGAAAAACTCCATATTAGCTACTTCATGGACATAAACCCGATATTTCCTTTCTTCATGTGTTTGGTGCACTTTGCTATCCAAATACTAATAGTGAGCATTTGGGCAAACTTCAACCGAAGGCTGATATTGGAATTTTAATTGGTTACTCACCCCCAAAGAAAGCTTACCGGATTTATAATCGTAGTGTTGGCAAGATAGCAGAAACCTTGGATGCTGATTTTGATGATCTGACAGCGTTGGCTTCTGAGCAACACAACTCTGAACCTGCACTTCATGAGATGAGAACCGGTACTATCAGTTCCGGATTAACTCCCAACAATCCTTCTTCTCCATCATTTACACTACCTAAAAGGCTCTAGTGGGATGAGTTATTTCAACCTATGTTTGATGAATTCTTTGATCCTCCAAGTGATGATTCTCCAGCACCTGTAGTAGCTCCAATTCTCGTAGTTGTTGCTCAAGATAATGGAAATTAATCAGATGCATCTATAGTTACTATTGAACTAGATGCCCATCCCATAACAATTCTCAAACTACACCCGAATCAACACCCCCACTCGTTCCTAATGATGTTGACGAGGATTACTATGATCACGATTTGGAAATTGCTCACCTACAAGAGCTTCCATTCTTTGGTTCACAAATACCTGAAAACCCTAACGGTGCGTCTACCTCGGAGAAAGCTCCTGCAATCGTTTACTCCAGACCACCACGGATTTAAAATCACAAAACCAAATGGACAAAGGATCACCCAATCCACAATATTATTGGTGACATCGATCGACTAGTCTTGACACGTCATCAACTACAAGAGCACGCATTATATTTCTTTTTTGATGTGTTTCTCTACGAGAAGGAACCTAAAACTTGGCAACAAACCATGACACAATCATCTTGGATTGAAGCCATGCAAGAAGAACTTAATGAATTTTAGCGACTTGAAGTATGAGAATTAGTTCCTCTACCCGACAAAGTTGATATTCTTACTTTGTTGTGGGTTTTTAAGGTTAAGCTCGATGAGTTGGGTGGTGTGTTAAAGACTAAGGCTAAATTGGTTGCGAGAGGTTACAAACAAGCATTGGGTAATGACTTTGAAGAATCCTTTACTCCTGTTGCACGATTGGAGGCGATTAGACTATTCCTTGCTTATGCTGCTCACATGAATATGATCGTCTACCAAATGGATGTTAAGACGACATTTCTTAATGGCGAATTAAGGGAAGATGTCTACGTCAGTCAGCCGAATGGATTCGTCAACTCAGAGTATCCTAATCACATGTACAAGCTCAAGAAGGCTCTTTATGGGTTGAAAAAAGCTACACGTGCGTGGTACGATCTCCTATAGTCTTATCTGATCTCGGAAGGCTTCTCCAAAGGCAAAGTGGACCCAACATTGTTCATTCTCAAGGAAGACAACGACATGATACTGGTACAAATTTATGTTGATGATATAATATTTGCTGCCACTACTCAAAGACTGTCTGACCATTTTTAGAAAATAATGTCCACACGTTTTATGATGTCGATGATGGGAAAAATTTCATTTTTCTTAGGGTTAAAAATTTCTCAAAATTCCAGAGGCATCTTTATTAATCAGTCCAAATATGCTCTTGAATCTTTGAAAAAGTATCATTTTGAAAACTGTGACCCCGTGGATACTCCAATGGTGGAGAGATCCAAGTTAGATGAGAATAGGGATGGGATTGCCATTGATCCTAAACTTTACCGTAGAATGGTCGGCACCCTTCTCTATCTGACTGCTAGCAGGCCTGATTTGCAATTTGCTATATGCGTGTGTGCTCGGTATCAGGCTCGGCCTACCGAAAAGCACTTACATGTTGTGAAAAGGATCTTTCGGCATCTTAAAGGAACACTTCATCGTGGTCTGTGATATCCGAAGGATTCCTCTATTGCACTAATATGATATGCATATGCGGATTATGCTGGGTGTTAAGATACTAGACGTAGCACTTCTGGCAGTGTGCAACTTCTTGGAGATAAACTGATTAGTTGGGCATCCAAAAGGCAGAAAAATGATGCGATATCAAGTATAGAGGCTGAATACATTGCCATGTCCGGTTGTTGTGCTCAAGTTCTTTGGATGACATCACAATTAACTGACTACGGTCTTGGATTCAATAAAATTCCGATGTATTGTGATAACAAAAGCGCCATTGCTCTCTTTGCTGCAACTACGTTCAACACTCCCGGGCGAAGCACATTGACATACGCTACCACTTTATCAAAGAGCAAGTGGAAAATGAAGTCATCGAGCTGTATTTTGTCAACACTGAGTATCAGCTGGCGGATATATTCACAAAGGCCTTAGATCGAGGACGTATTGAGTTTTTGATCGAAAAGCTGGGCATGAAATCATTTTCACCGACGACTCTTAAGGAGTTGGCAGAAGAATCTGCAGAATAATGGTGGTAAACTATTCTAGCGTATCCTTTTAATCGTGATCTTGTATATTATCGTATATATATAACCATGAAAAGAAAAATACAAAAATATAAAACCTACAAAAACCATAAAAAATATAAAATCAAGAACATCCAAAAATATTTTTCATTTTAAATCGGGCATGTCTTTTAGTACGGTAATATTTACGGCTTTAGAAATGTCGATTAATATTGACCCGGCGCCATAAATAGAGTCCGTATGAAAGTTGTAAATATTTCAAAACATGCCCATATGGCTTGTAGTTATTTTTGACAGCAACCCGCTTTTCGCATTAAAGTCACGTATTTCTTTTGAAACGTTGGCTCACAAGGGGAATTACTTTTCTCGGGCAAGGTTTACTTTAAAACCTTTTAAGGGATCAAGTTTACTTTATAACTTGGTCTAACACAAATTATTATATGCTTTAGTGCACTTATTTTGTTAATATAAGAGAAATCTTATTGCCACCATAATCGTTTCATAAAATCACTAAATGGAAAATGTCTTCATGGATATGTGTCTCTTTAAACAATGACTACAGATCTTTAAATAGAAACCGGGTCAGTGTTTAAGGGGGAGCATGTTAATCCGACTTCAATCCATAACACAATATAAGATGATATTTAAGAGAGATAAATAGATTAAGGTAGAGAGAGAAATAAGAGAGATTATGGAAGGTTAAACACTATTAGAGAGAGAAAGTGATAGTAACGAACACCCCCTTCCACACATGGAAGAGGGTATTTATATGTAACGGCCATAAGGCCTTAGTGGGCTTGTTCATGGGCCGAGCTTGGCTTTGCTTGGGCTTACGTCCCTAACTTAGACAATATTAGCTTAAATACCAAGCCCAGTTTTCCCGAATAACCTATTACAATACAAGACCAATAACGACTAAGATGACCTATTACATTCTTGTTCTACTATATAAAATATAGGGCTAACAATCTCCCCCAATGTATCGGTCATCTTTAAATGCAAAAGATGATTGAGTGAGTACATGTTTGTGGAGGTGATCTTCATTCTTTGGTCTTGTATCTTGGTCTTGATCTTGTTTTCAGTGGCTTTGTTTTTTCATGCTATTGTGATCTTTATCTTGAGCCTTTGCCATTTGAATTTGAGTGCTTGAGATCTTCATCTTGTGATACTTGTGACTAAGATAACCTTTTACATTCTTACATTCTTAGGTATCTTGATTATCGCTATCTTCTGCTCTTGTGACTTCTGAATTGACATCGGTTAGTGCACAGCTACGCCACCTTCTTGATATGCAGCAACATATATAGACACGGATAAAATGGCTTTGAACATTTCATCCTAACTCGGTAGCGTTTTACCTCCGGTCGGTAAAGACCGTTAGACGGTATCAGATACCGTACCTGTGATCGGGTAGATTCGATTAAGAACCTCCTTGACAGGGTTTCCCGACGGTAGTAGCCAGTTCTCTTTACTCGACCGTCTCAAAGAAGATTGCGAACGTAAAGAGTGAATCATAAGGATAAATTATCCGTCTGATTAGAGTCGTCAATTCAGAATTCCTGGAACAAGTTTGAGTGTAAAAGAATCGCACCATTGTTGCTTTTTAGTTTGTCACAAGCTTGATTCATAGAGAATCTTGCGAGTCACCTACCGCAGTGCTGTTTGATGTTGACACTAGAAGTATTTCCATTCGTCACTGTGAACACTAATGAGTGTCACTCTGAATGTTCTGGCAAGATCACACGGATTTTGCGAAGAAACCTGGAATCAACTTTGAATCAATTAAGAATCGAAACTTAGTTGCTTTCCAGTTCTCACAAGTTTGATTCGTATAGAATCGCATAAGTTACCTACCATGAGCTTCTTTAATGTTGGCTCAAGCAGGATTTCCATCTTCATTGTGAATCGTATCACTCAGATGTTCTGGCAATATCACAAGGATAATGCGTAGGACTCGATTGTGTCCTAATGAGATGATAGATTGATCTCTTTTGACTCTAGACTCAATAAGTGCATTTTGGTAATCGGAGGCTGGAGCAGACTGCCACCTTTTTAATATTAACTAACTCGGAGTGAGAAAGTCAATAGATACGTGTTGATCTCCGTGACAATGAGACAAGTTTCTTTTGAGAGAAACTCGAATGGCTGGGAAGGGTTGTGCTGCATCACTGGGTCCATGATGACTTGTCTTCAATAGATGTATTGACCCGGTTTCTGCCTAAGTTGCATAGAATATTCAACTCCTTCAATGCTTACCAATACGTCATCACTAGCACCTTGTTGTGATTGTTCCAGTGCTAACTTAAGTACTTGGTCCGCATTCAGCTTCATTCCACTCCATCTTTCCTAAGGACAACTATTTCTAGCTATAGAATGTCCTTGGGTAGATCCCTCCGGTTCTGGTTGGATCATAGGACTTAGTTTCCTATCCTAAACCACCTTTTGACTCCAACATTCCTTCGTGGATAGTAGGTTGTTTTGGGTATAGATCGTAACCATTAAACCATTGAAAACCATTCAAAATGCTTGATAAAAATCAAAACTTTTAACACTTTGAAAGTTTTACATTTCCAAAAAGCTCCCCCTACACACATGCATCGATATACAAAATAGTTTGGCATGTGAAGGAAAGAGTTGCACTTGAGTCTTTAAGATCACATGTTGCGATATATTACATTTTAATCACATTTTCTCCCCTATCTCTAATATAAAAATATAATATTAGAGATACCAATTAATTAAAATATGACAATTTCCGAAAAATCGACGGGAGAGAAACATGTGTGCACGCATGAATCATGGAACATTTTCAGTCGGGTCCCTCCCCCTCAACAATATATGTGTGTCTTGAGACAAAATTTTGTCAAAATTTTAGAAAAACGACACCACAAAATATGTTGAGGTACGGAGTTGAGATGCCTTGTCCGATATAATTTATTACAGTTTTAAACCATTTTCAGAATGTGTTGGATACATAAAATATGACAATTTCTTAGATGTACCCAACAACATTAAAGGCTTGATTTTAAAACGCTCCCCCTCAAAATTGGATAAAAATAACATATGACAATTTTGAGATATGAGAACCACATATGAGGAAGGGAGTGTTGAACACACAATTTTGAAATATTTAGAAAAATCTTTTGAGAAATTCTTGAAAAATTGTGTTCAACGGTTTTAAAATAAATTCCGGTTTACATGAGCTCAAAACTTTGAATGTTTTGTGACTAGATCATGAACGAGAAAAATTAATTTCCCGTTGTGAAGGATAAGTAATCATCCGTGATAAACTTTCCTTATTTGAGGTCCGAGTCCTAAGCTGTGATGTGCTTAGAAGTCATCATGAGAGAAAAATCAAGCAGCTTCATTTGCCAAAACCTCCATGTCTTCTGGAGTCATATACTTCATACTAAGACGGCCAACGAGATACTGAAACCTATTTTGAGATAGGGATTTAGTAAACAAGTCTGCTATCTGATACTCAGTTCTGACAAAGTATAATTCCACGATACCACGTTCCACTTGTTCCTTGATGAAGTGATATCTGACTGCGATGTGCTTGGTACAGGAGTGTTGAACCAGATTGCAAGAGATGGCTATGGCCGACTTTCAGTCACAATACATAGGTATTTTATCAAAGTGGAAGCCATAATCCGTGAGTTGAGTTCTCATCCAGAGGACTTGAGCACAACACGCGGATAGAGCCACATATTCTGCTTCAGCTGATGAGAGCGAAATGCAATCCTGCTTCTTTGACGACCAACTCACAAGTTTTTCTTCCCCTAGAAATTGTACGCTACCAGAAGTGCTTTTTCGACTATCAAGGCAACCTGCATGATCAGAATCTGAAAAAGCTGTTAGATGAAAACTGGTTCCCTTCGGATACCAGAGTCCCATGTGAATGGTATTCTTAAGGTACCAAAAGATCCGTTTAACCTCCATGAGGTGCTTTTGAGTAGGTCTGGCTTAATATCGTGCACAATAGCATGTGGCATGATGAATATCAGGCCTTCTGGCTGTAAGGTACATAAATGACCCGATCATACTGCGATATCGCGTTTGATCTACGGGATATGAGTACAAGTCAGCGTCTAGGGATGTGGTCGACAATGGTGTACCAACGCGAGCACATGAGGTCATACCATGATTTTTAAGTATCTCTTGAGCATACTTAGCTTGGTTTATGAAGATACCATGTGGGGATTGATGAATCTGGAGGCCTAAAAAGAATTTTAGCTCCCCCATAATTGACATTTCAAATCTGCTGTGCATTAATTTTTCAAAACATTTTGAAAGTTTTGGGTTCGTAGAACCAAAAATAATGTCATCAACATAAACTTGCACCAGCAGTATGTCATCCCCATATTTAATAATAAAGAGAGTAGGATCAATAGAACCTTTGGATAATCCTTTGGAAACTAAGAAGTTGGATAGTTCTTCCCCATGCCCTTGGAGCTTGTTTAAGTCCATATACAGCCTTCTTGAGACGATAGACTTTGTCAGGATGATGAGGATCGATGAATCCTTCCGACTGATTCACATACACTTCTTCCTTCAAATGACTGTTGAGAAAATCAGTTTTAACGTCCATCTGAAAAACCGTGTAGCCCTTATGTGCAGCATAAGCGAGGAATATCCTAACAGCTTCCAAACGAGCAACTGGAGTGAATGATTCATCAAAATCTATCCCTTCTTGTTGACGATACCCGTTAACCACAAGACGAGATTTGTTTTTGATGATGGTTTGTTCTTCATCCAGTTTGTTTTTCCAGATCTATTTGAAATCTAAAAGCGAAATTCCATAAGGTCTGTCAACAAGTTCCCAAACATTTAGGCGTTCAAACTGATGAATTTCGTCTTGCATTGATTCAATCCACGCATGATCAGTCATGGCTTGTTTGATGTTTGTAGGTACAGTTGAACTCACGGTGAGTGCATACATACACACATCGCCATCGGTGTTGAGTTGTTTGCGTGTTCGAACCGGTTGTGAAGGATTTCCAATTACTTGCTATAAGGGATGATCACGAGTCCAATGGTGAGTGGATGGATATATTTGATAGAATGTATGCATGTTGGACGGATCAACATGTTGAGTAGAAGACTCTCCAACTTCGCGTACCGGTGTACCGAACGGGTTGATAAATTCTTCTTCGTCAGGTTGTGCATCGACTGCTTGATTGTTGTTTCCTCCTTCAGCATTGACGGTTGGTGATGTTGGTTGTATGACAATTTCTTGAGTTTGTTGAGTATCCAATGGAATAGTCTCTTGAGCAACGGTTGCTGAAGTAGAGGCAGTTGTGTCTTGTGAACGTGGTTCGGGTTCATCAGCAGTATTGACAGCGAAAGGCTTTGACACAACTTGATTGTTTTCATAGTAATATTCTTCAAACATTGGATCATATAAATCAACCAACTCATTCATTTGTGTTGTATCTGTCGAGTCTGCTGTACAAGTACTTTCTTGACGTTCTTGCACGAGACTTACACTGTTTTGTGTAGGTGCCATTGCTGGACAATGAGGTGCGGGACTTGAGCTGTTGTGTTCAAGTACCATTTGTGGCAATTCGTCAAAGTTCACATGAATTGTTTCGACAATAATCTTTGTTTTCTTGTTGTAAACTCGATATCCTTTCGACAATGTAGCATACCCCACAAAAATACATGCAACACCTTTTTCTTTCATCTTGTCGAGATTTTCACCGTCTTTAAGAATGTAGCATAAAGATCCAAATACATGAAAGAATTTAACCGTAGGTTTCCTGCCATTGATGATGTGGTAAGGTGTCTTTTCATGTCTAGGGAAGACGAGAGAACGATTCTGAGTATAACAGGCGGTTGCAATAGATTTAGCCCAGAAGAATAGTGGTAATTTTGAAGCAGAAAGCATTGTTCTAGCTGCCTCAACCAAAGTGCGGTTCCGTCTTTCGACAACGCCGTTTTGTTTAGGAGTTCGAGCAATGGACGTTTGATGTTCGATGCCTTCTTCTTGAAAGTAAGATTGCAAATTCTTGTTCAAAAATTCAGTACCCCTATCCTTTCTTACGGTTAAGACTTGAGCTTGAAGATTGCGTTGTATCATCTTGAGAAAGTTTTTGAGGACCTCTGGTGTTTCATCTTTGGACCTTAAGAAGAAAGTTCATGTGTATCTAGAGTAATCATCAACAATCACGAGAATATACTTTTTCCCGTTAATACTCTCTACACGCATGGGACCACATAAATCTATGTGTAGAATTTCCAATCGTCCTTTAGAGCTTGGGGTAGTCTTTGTTTTGAAAGACTTCCGTTTAGCTTTCCCCAACTCACAAGAAGAAAAAAGATGGTCTTTGACGAATTTTAATTTAGGAAGACCGGTCACAATATCGTTCTTCGATAGCAAGTTGATGGTGTCAAAGTTGAGATGTGACAATCGTTGATGCCATAACCATGCTTGAGAGGATGTAGCTTTCGCCATTAAGCAAATTGGATTTGTTAAAGATGAATATTGAAGAGTTACTGTGTAGAGATCAGAACCACGAGAACCTGTAAGAAGGTCATTCCCATCGTAGT
Source organism: Glebionis coronaria (assembly GCA_025667525.1). Classification (NCBI taxonomy): domain Eukaryota; kingdom Viridiplantae; phylum Streptophyta; class Magnoliopsida; order Asterales; family Asteraceae; genus Glebionis; species Glebionis coronaria. Next base: position 357,451,732 of record CM046876.1, read on the forward strand.
CTCTAACATAGCAATTAGTTTTCCGAAAAGCCACTTCCAATTCCGCATCACAAAATTGACCAACCAAGAATAAATTGTGATTCAGTCCCTCGACGTAATAAACCCGTTTTATAATGATATTTACTTGAACCAAGTCTCCATATCCGAGTATCGGTGCAAACTGATCATTTCCAAACCGTATCGTACCCAGAAACTTCTCCACGAATTTAATTAGAAGCTTGAGATTGCCCGTCATGTGCTTTGTGCACCCAGAGTCCATTATGAAGAGAATGATCTCGACGAGCTGCATAAGCATTAGAAGACAATGTAGAGTTTGACAAATGGGAGCCCTTGATAGAAGTGGGTTCCAAAATATTAGTAGACATAGATTCAAAAGGCAAACTAACATTCATAGACCCAATTAGAATAGTGGTTGTCTTAGGTAACCATTTGTATCCAGGTGGTGTAAATCTTGAGTACCCCTGTTTACATGTCCTAATCATGTTCTCATAAAGCTTCTTTAACATTTTTTGTTTACACAGAGTAGTGGATTCTAACGCACTTTGCTTCTTAAGTGGTTGAGCAGTGGATTGATTCAAAGTTCTTGTGGGTTTTCTAGTACTAGTGGGCACAAGAATATGCTTCCTAGTTCTAGCATTCACGCCGTTATGATTAAAAGCACAAGCATCATGATTGAAAGTACGGACACATTTTCCACTTTTAACACAAACAAATTCAACATTCGAAGTCTTAACATTCAAACTGTCATTACATGCACTTATAGACGTTTTATTCTTAGAAAACTTAAAATTCCTACGGTGATCTTCTACTTCCTTCTTCTTCCCTTGACTGTTGTTAGACATGACTCTATCTTCAATTCTAGTTCTCTTAAGCTGTGGTCCGCTAACGCTAGTAGTGTGAGTTACTCCTGTAGAAGAAGAAACACGTTGATTAGTTTTCCTAGTATTCTGAGGTAACCGCGATGTTCCAGTTTGAGTGGACCTAGTGTTCATCTTATACATTCTAGGTGCTATCACATTTGTGCTCTTATCAGTTCCTAGCTTAGGCAAAGTCTGTGGGGGTTTGCCTAAAATAGATGATTTAGGGCACTTAACCGCATTCGGTTGACGAACAGCGGATGGTTTACCCAATTCAGACTTTCCTTTCATTTTTGCAATGAGCTTTTGTAACTCACTGATTGCCATGTCTCTTTCTTGTAGTTGAGCTTTCAAATCATTTATTTCAAAATCTTTTTCATTTAAAGTACGAAACGAAGATGTTGCCATTTCGTGACATTTAATATGATTATTAGATTGATCATCACTTTGTGAAGCGAGTTCAAGGGTGTGAAAACTTTTCTCAAGATTAAAAAATCTTTTCTCAAGTTCTTTGTATGACTCAACCTTTTGTGAAAGCTCAATCTCAAGATTTTGACATTTATCAACAATACGATAATATTCTCGCGAAAGTCGATCAATTTCGTTAGAATGATGGGTTTCTTGTGTCTTTAATTTAGTTTGAAGAAAATCAACTTCGTCTTCAAGAGATTTGACATATCTTAAACCAGTTGTCATTTCCTCAGTGAGAGCATTATAAAACATTTCCACAGTTTTTGAAAGATCATCGATGGTTGGGACAATACATTGTTGAATGACGACTTCTACTTGTGGGTAAGGTTTAATATTCCAAACAGTATCTCTAGAAACTTTTTCATAATCGACAATACCTTTGTAAATTTAGAACCCCTTGTTTTATAAACTCAAATTGCTGAACACTTTTACATTTTTCATCCCATTTACGTTTTTCATCCAAAATTCGTTTTTCTAACAAAATTGACTGCTTTTTAAGACCCTGTTTTGAAGAACTTTTTGTGATTATACGTTGGTGGAATATTTGGAAAATACTCTTGTTCAATTGAAAGCTCTCTTTGAGGGACAAAGTTAATAACATGTTTCTCATTCCATGCGGTATAATCATAGGGTGTGACAAAATCAAGTAGGTTGGATTGACGTTCGGTGTCACGACGAAGGATTTCTTCGGAGTCAGGGGAAAGCATAAGGGCAAGATTATCATTATAGCAACCGATATCATAAAGACCGGGCTTGATTGTTTGAACGTTATTGAGATAGTCAGGCTTAACAAAACTCGTTTTTATGTTTTTATTGAGCGTATTCATAGTTTGAATAGACTGACCCGTTTTGTAAACAATGTGGTTTAACGTGTCGACTCTCTTTTCCAAAGCAAGAATTTTTTCAATATCCTTTTCTTCACGAGTTTTATAAAGCTCAATTTTTCTTTGTTAACCGACTCAAACTCAGTAATTTGGAGTTTATGTAGCAGCCGTTGTTCTTCAAGTTCCGATACCTTTTGTTTTGACATATGAATTTCGTGTGTTACTTCAGAACAATATTGTTCGTTGAGCACCTTACGTTCATATACCAAACCATTAGCTATTGCAACTCGTCGATCAGCTTCTTTTACATAATCACACTCTTTAAGCCTGTCTATCTCCTCGGCTAAGGATGTGTTTGCTTGCTTCAAACGTTTATTAACCTCTTTGTTTTCCTCAATTTCATGTTTTAAAGAATCAATTATAGACGCAAGCAAATCACGGTCCTCATCCGAGTCAGTATCCTGAGCAGCATTACCGTCATCATTACACATATGCTGTGAGTCCGTATAGATATTGCTATCCTTCGTGTCCATTACATATGTGTCATTGATGCTTTCGGGTTCCTCAGGATGCCGTCATTCATTAGCAAACACATTATAGTTATCATATGTTGGTACCTTTTCAATCGGCTCAGTATCAAAGATAGGTCCAGAAGTATCAGTAGTCTCTGGAAGCACTTCTTGAATCTTTTCCATGTACACATAATGTGCCTCTAGCTCTTGATCATCGGCTTCATCATCAGTGTCATCACGCCAGTCAACTTCATCTGCTGTGAGTGGAATTCCTACTTCTTCTTTCTTACACAGCAACATATTTTCCTTGTGATATCCCGAATCCTTAACCCGTTTTGGCTTCTTGCATTCCCTAGACATGTGCCCAAATCCCTTGCAATTGAAGCATTGAATCCCAGTCTTCTGCAAAACCGGAGTGCCTACAGTATCTCTAGCCCCAACTTGATTCGGCATCCTCTGATTATCATACCTAGCCTCACGATCATACCTAGGTGCATGATCAACTTCCTTATATCGAGCGTTGGATGATGATCTGAGGTTGTTGTTGGTAGGTTTTTAGATCTTCTTATAAGTTGTGGTGAGTAGAGACATGAGTTCTTCAATCTTCTTGTCCCTTGAAGTTTGTTCATCATCACTGATGTAGGTTTTTCGTACACGTTTTAGGAAAAACGCGTATGAGAGGCAAGTATTAAGCGTTACGTTTTAGTAAAAACGCAAAACCGAATAAATGCGGGTTCGTTCTCGAAGGAGGTGTGTGTATTATGTGCCAATTATATAAAATCAAAGTTTGGATTAGTGCCGTTTTTGGTTTAGAAGAGAAAAAGTAAAGACGAGCTACGACTACGATTTAAACTACGACGTTGACGTAAAACGCGAACGTAAATACGTAAAATGCGACAAAATTAAAAATTAAACCTAAAAATTAATTAAAAGATTAAACTAAGTCTAAAATAATATAAATAAGAATAAAAATCCAACAAATATATTTTAAAACCTTTTATTAATTAAATATTCAATTTTAAATGCTAATTAAAGCCCTAAAATTAAATATAATTAACAAAATGCCCAAAATATTAATTTATTGAACTAATAACTAACTTATATTATTTAAAGACTAAAAAGTATTTTTCCTAAATTTTAAAAACTATTTTTCTATTTTTAAAACACTAAAAACTATTTTTAAATTAAATAATCATAAAAAATAATAAAATAATGCCAAAATTAATTTTACAATTTTAAAAATCTTAAATTACCCTAATGAACAGTAGAAAATTGAAAAAGTTTGAAAAATGTAAAATTTTGCACTAAAAGACAAAATAGTTTAATAATTAAACCCTAATTAAACTAATTTAATTATAGAAAATGATTAAAACAGTGAATAGTAAATATTTTTAAACTAAAAATCTTAAAACATTTTTTCTAAATATAAGAAAAATTTTAAATCTGAAAAATATTACTTTTTTACACTAAATGACAAAAACAACCTAATTAAAAGGTAATTAAAAATGCAATTAAATGTAAAAAATAGGAAATGAACAGTAACTATAAAATAAATTAAACTGAAAAATACAAAATTAAAATAAGAAAAATATTGAAACAAAAATGAAGTCCTAAATCCTAAATAAGTGCACTAAAGACAAAAATCTAAGAAACTGACAGTGACACCTTGTGGACTTTTGTCCTTTAGCACAAGCAGTGGAAACAAAAGCACTAGCAGGGGTAATGAAGTTCCCACTGCTAGTGCAAATTAACAGGTCTGGTGGGTTTTAAGCTTAGGAAAGCTTTGTTGGTGGCTTTTTCTTGGATACAAGGGCACCCCCACACTCAGTGGAGTGTGGGGAGTCAAGATAAGCAGAAAAAATAGCAAGCTCAATACAAAAATTCAACACACCAGGCAAGTAAAGTTACTGTAAATGCTCCTATGGGGTCTGTGAACAGTGAACTGAACTTTTGTGCACAAATGTGATTTTTGGGAGCTTAATCCTTGCACACCAGCTTACCAACTGACTTATAAGCTATATAAAAACCTAACTTATACTATTATCTAGCAAGCAACAAAATTTCAAGGCATAAATTACACTAAATCATACAGAAATAAGGATATGCTAAGTTTGACTGTTTAACCAAAAGTAAGCATACAACTTCTTACCTACAGCCTACCAAACATAAAACAAAATACCAAAACAAACCTATTACTACCACTTGAGTGTGTTTAGTCTGTTTTTAAACCAAATTTATGTCAAATACTTGACTTAATAAGCAGACCCAAACACCCCTTTAAATCCAGAAAATGCAAATTTACACACTAAATCCATACATGAGCCAACCAAACTACTTAACAATGTCCTAAACATGCATAAGTCACTTGAATAAGCATAAACAAACAACTAAAGACAGGAAACACACAAATTCATACCAAATTCACATAAGCACAAAAAAAACTGAAAATGTTCAATAGGGTTAAAGCCTCGATTACCTTTGGCTGAATGCCTTCTATTGGGACCTTTTTAGTGTTTCTTGAGAGATTATGAGAACATGTAGAGAACGTCCCGCTGATGGAATCCACAAAGGACCCAGGGACTACAATAATATCTTCAAAAAGACTGGAAAGTAAATGGAGATGGGGGGGGGGGGGTCTTGTTACCTACACAAAGACCACCAAACAAAGAACAGCTTCAAGTTTGTATAAGCTGATACCACAAGCTTGTCAGGCTTGTGGTGGAAGCTTATATAAACAGTAAGGTTAGAAAAAATATGAGAACAAGATTTTTGTAAAAATCTTTGAAAAACTTGTGATCAAACACCTTTTGAAAAATGGAAGATTTTTGAAACCAACCTAATCTAAGACGGAAAAGAGCATCATATGTCCACTTTCACTTCCATACAAATGCTAAATTCGTCCTTGGAGAAGACTTTGATTTTCAGAAAGTCTAAAGTACTCTTTGAAAACTAGAAACTTGGAAACTTATAAACTAAACTTGTATAAGATTATGATTAAACTAAGAAAACAAAGAAAATGGAACTCAGTATTTGAACAATTAAAACTTTCATTTTCATTAATAATTTTAAAAAGATACAAAAACTGGAACAAAGGGAATACATTCACAGCCGAATGTATTTATACATGCATAAAGAAGATTCTAGATTACAAATGTAAAAAGAAAACCCTAGTAATGAATTCTCTATAATGCCCCTTCAGTTTGAATCCTTGAAGACTTGGTCTTTGTGATTTCTGAAACACCATGTGATTTGCCAGTTGTAGGAGTTATCTTGGCCGTTTATTGAGCTTGGGGACCAAGGACTATCATTTTGGCCGCTTATCTTGTCTCCTTTTTGAAGTTGAGGGAAAGAGACGTGAGCAGGGGAGTGGGGTATGGCACATGGGATGGTTGGGGTCACATTTTTGGTGTGGGAAGGGATGTCAACATAGGGAATTAGGGTTCTGGAAAGTATAAGGGATTAACCCTTTGTCTTAAGATTAATCATACCTGGAGAAATTAGGGTTCATATATGGGTTTAATCTTTTGGCAAGTTTAAATTAAGTGTTTCGCACGCTTAATTAACTGATTAAGTTAATCAGTTAAAAAATATAAGGTGGAAAAGTGACGTGGAGGGTGAGGTGAATATGATTGGTGGAGAAGTGAGTGGAGGGTGAGGTGGCGAGTTTTGGTTGGTTGTTTGGGTTTTTATGTCTACCAGAAAAAGCCCTTGTAATACCCCCTTGTTGCTACTTCAAGTTTAACAGCCTACTTTTAAGTTTCCTTTGTTAATAAACTTTCAAGTTTCACACTTTTGCCACCAAATGTTTTGATAAAGTATTATAAGGACCAAACTTGCATTTCAACCAAATTTCAAGGACTTCTTTTGACATATCTTAAATCTTCAAGGGTATTACTTGTACAAATGAATGGTGGAGGGTCATTTGTGACAAGTCTTCAAAATTGAGGGACCAAACTTGCCAATCTTCAATTCTTCAAGGGTATTTTTGGAAATTCAAAACTTGGGCCCTATTCTTTGTGCGGCTTCGTTTCCCGTGTTCGTTTTTGCTTGATTCCTTTGATCTTTTGGTGAATTCACGATATCCGTACCTGAAATACACAATGAACAAACACAGGCACATTTTTGGGTATTTTGATGATATTTTAAGCGTTTTAAGCCCGATTTGGACGATGAGACTATGTATAAATACAGTCTCATCACTCCCCATACTAAACCATTGCTGTGTCCCCACGCAATGCTAGAATTAAGTATCGTAGCACTTCCAAAATTTATTTTATGATGACATTTATTGAAGACATAAATTTAAATAAACTACTACACGCGTTTTAGACATAATGTATTGTTTTCATCACGAGAACGTGACTTTTAGGATCATAGAACAAGAACACGTGAATGCTTCGTTAGAAATAATTTCGTCGTCCACGATTTTCACCCAATTCCATGCTAAGCGTGTAACGAGATCATTGTTATTATAAGTTAGCAACACGATCACATCTCATGAGTGTTAATTACGAACCTAAACTCCCTTATTCCTACTTGGTATCTCTTATATTTTATTTTTGTCTTAATGATCACGAGGATACATCATCGACTTATGCGTGAATAGAGATTAAGTCTAAAAATAGAAACTTAACGGTGTAACCAAAATCATTAAATTAATAATTCATCCTAATAGACAACGATGTCAAAAAATTAAGTCAACAAGAAGGATCGATAAACACGGTTTTATAACGGTTTTGAACATGAACTTATTACCAAGACTTTTATACGCCCCCTAACGGAAGGGCCTTATTATCTTTGGTTTACCTCCATCTTTTATTCAACTTCGCCATGAAGCTTTTATTATGACTTCGGTCTTGCCTTGCCTTTTATTATCCGCCTCATCGGTGGTTTTATTAGCCAAAGACGTATATCCTCACGCTAAGGCGAATTTTGGATCTTTAAAGCTTCGAAGATTAAGGCTTGATTCACTTTACATTTGGGCATAGATTTTTCGGCCTTGTGAGCTTCAAATTTTTGCTTAATTTAGGTGAGCACTTGAAATCTTATTATTAGGTGAAGCTTTCGATTATTCGGGTGCCAATACTTCAAAACCGTGACGCTGGCGATACCTTAATGTTTTCCCAATTTAATTACATGGAAGCTACCAAAACAAATTAGAAACCAACAATAGTGACTAGACCGCCAAATCAATATTTATTAACAATTTATTATGCAAAAGCGTTGGGAGAATAAGCTAACAATTACTACACATAAGATCGTGACGATTACGAGACTTATAAATAACTGTATCATTTCTCGTCCTCATTTAAGAGACTTAGCCTAAAAAGTTAAGGAATCGAAGCTAAGTGCTTAACACGCACGGTCGAGTAAAAAATTACTCTCGTTCTCACCATCGGAAAACCTACATTCGTGTCTTAAACACTTATGAAAAACAAGAAAATTTTTTAAATTTGGCCCATTTTTAGCCTTATTTTGCAACAAAATGATAAAAAAAGATGAAATTTGGATAGCGTGGTGACGTAAGCAAGGTGAAGTATCTACTCACCCCCCATACTAAAACTAAACATTGTCCTCAATGTTTCGAGTCTAGGGGTGTAAACACCCCCATACTAGAGACGAAGTCGAATGCTTAATCTCGAGCATGGAAAGGGTAAAACGAATATCCTAAAAGCCGTTTATGAATTATGCTAATAAGATAAACGTTATAACATAAAAGGATATCATCGGATATCGGAATCTCCAAAGGAAACGATCGAAGCTCGAATGATCCATAAAACGAACACGAGAGGCTTCAATGATGACGATGAACATAATGAATCACAATCACAAACAACCACGAAACAAAGGTAGGAAGAGCACAAGTCCCCTCATTACGTTAACTAAGAAAGCGATAATATTTACAAGGATAAGCATGAGAATCCCCCACGAGGCACCTTGTTTTTGATAACCGAGTCAAAAGCTCGACTTGAATCCCCATAAATGTGATCATTTAGGGATAATCATGGTTTGGTCATTTTTGGTGGGGCTTACATGATAAACAATGCCCAAAAGTACATGGAGTACTTTAAAAACCCGATATACGTATACCGGGGTCAAAGATAGCGTCCTCGTTTTCGGATGAAAGACGAAACAACGCTACTCCAACACAAACCCCAATGGGGTAGAAGAAAAGAGATAAGAAGTAGAAAGGTGGGGCAATGGGTAAGTCACTAAAATGAGCTACTAGAGGTAGACTCACACCAAGCAAATAGATACGATTTCCATTTATTGCATCGGTGGAAGACCGAGATTTCCCTTTACAAGCAATTTCGGGATCGTAAATCTCGTCCTCGGTGGAGAAATGTGAGGGAACATAAGGGGCTTCCCCCACACTAAGACCACACCAACCATCATCAAAAGGAGTAGACGAGGTGGTAGCACTCATAAAACGCGGTGATGACGGAGTTAAACATGTAGAAAAATCTTTTAAAACATTTTGAAAATCTTTTCCTTTTTCATCGTTCAAAAACTCTTTATGAAAACCCGATTGAATAATGTCGAAAATATTTGGCGTGTCAAATTCAAAATTAGTCGCGCTAAAAATCCTCACATTTAAGTCTTTGGTAGGAGGGGGTGGCGGATTATATAAGTTCTCAAAACGTTTGTAAATAAAGAACACCGCCCCCTCGGGGTCTACATACTCGTCATCCTCATGAACGTCGATCTCATCGATTTCTTCATCAAAGATAGGCTTGTCAAACCAAGGTTTGTCATTCCCCTTCTTGAGTATCTTAGAAACTCTTTCGAAAAGATCACGATCAAGCACGAAACCATCATTCTTTTGTGGGGATCGTTGATAAGTTAGATCCTCACGAATGTGGTAAACATCATTCTCAAATGAGGAGTGTTTATAAGGTAACTCCTCGAGAATGGGATTTTTAGTGGTCACATGAGTTGGTTCGTCATCGAAAATAAGACGTTCCAACTCATTGAGTTCATCCTCGATTTTGGAAAGATCGACTTCACTCGTAGGTGGAAGTGAAGGCATAAGAGCTAGCTCTCGTTCAATGATTTCCTCAATCTCGGGATCAAACTCATAATCATCGTACTTCACATGTTTCTTCTTAGGAGAATCAAAAATGGCATGTGGATTTCGAAGTACGTGATCAATTTCAGCAAAATCGCCATCGTCATCGTCAAAGAAAGAGTCGATGTGAGCACTCACAACCATGGACTTACAAGCACTAGGGCTATGCTTAGGTGACTTTTCTAAGACGAGAGGATCGATGTCGATAAACCCTTTAGCCTCAACGGGTGTTGGGCTAGGCATAGGAGGCACTTCGATGGAGTTAGAAGTTGAAGCCTCAAAGACGTGGTCCTTCGAAGGTGGTGAAGACGAGTCCATTTTAGTCTTTGTCGTGATGGCACTAACGTCGCCCTTCGGAATTGGTGGTTCACTTGTTTCGCTAAAAACATCCCAAAGTGAGTTTTCATCCATAAATTTACACATACCTTTTTGAATTAGGTACACGTATTCTTTATCATTAAAATCATCATCTTTAAAACCATTTTTCTTAATTCTTTCAAAACATGCATCAAGCTTCATTCTTTCCGCTAAAGTGAACATTTTGAAATCATTAGAATTTGAATCATTAGGTTTTGAAACCTCGGTTTTTTCATTCTCATTAAATCCTTGGGATTTTCTAGCGAAAAAGTCTATTTTCTCATCCCCATATCTCATAGTAAGTCTCTTCTCGTGAACGTCGATTACGGTTCGAGCCGTCGATAAGAATGGTCGGCCTAAAATAATGGGACATTTAGGATCACACTCGTAATCGGATATAACGAAATACGTGGGAAAAACAAACTTTCCAATCCTAACATAGACATCCTCGGCTATTCCAATTGGTATTAAAGGCGTACAATTTGCAAGATCGATTGTCATGTTTGTGGGGGTAAGTGAAGGCAATCTCATCAATTTCCAAAGAGAATGAGGCATGAGATTGATGCTAGCACCTAAATCGGCAAGGGCTAAACATCCCTCAATCTCGGAAAAATCACAAGGTAGTAGAAATTGGCCCGGATCCTTTTCCTTTCTCGGCATACGCCTTTTGGGTTTTTTAAGAAGGATCGATGCACAAGTTTCTTCAAGGGTTACTTTGGTAAGGTCGACAAAGCTCTCTTTTTGAACCGTGGATGGAATTTGAGGTACACGAGGGTGTGTACTCATTTCCTTGGTCGCCACGTTCACCCCATCGACTTTAGAACAAGAGGACGTCTTAGAAGTCGAGGGTTGAGAGGGATAAACAACACGGAATCCTTCAAGGTTAGGGGTAATCACACGACCTTTCTCACGAGACGAGGCGGCTTTACATTGTTCCTTCAGATTTGCAACGGTGTCACTAGGTAACTAACTCGATGACGCACCCGAGGACTTGTTCATTATGGCCGAAAACATCTTTTTTATGTCAATTTTTCCTTGCTCAATTTTCGTGTTTTGCAATTTCAATGTATTAGAAAAGTCGTTTTTCAAAGTACCAATTTCTCCCTCTAATCGTCTCATATTAGCCTCATTCGTTTTCATGTAATTTTGAAAATCGTTTGACGAACTATTTTGATTAGAATTAAAGTTCCCTTGGTTTTGATTGTTTCTTTGAAAATTTCCTTGATTACCACTTGAAAAATTGTTACCTTGATTGTTGTTGTTTGAAAAATTCGAGTTTTAGTTATTGTCTCGATTTTGCCAAGTTATATTACGACCTTGATTATAACCTCCTTGATTTTGATTCGAAAAATTTCCTTGTAGATTGTTTCCTTGAAAATTGTTACGATTTTGAAAATTGTTGCCTTGGTTATAATTGCCTTGTTGTGATGGACCCGCGTTATTTTGATTAGAAAAATTGTTGTTTCCATTTAACGCACTCACATTCGACGTTTGGCCATCCGTAGCCGCACACTCGTAATAATTATGAGGTCCACCACAAAACGTACACGAAACCTCAACCGCTTTCACCGTAGCGGGAGCGTCTTTCTTTTGCATCTCAACGAGAAAAGACGTAAACACATTCGTAAGCTTGTCGACTTTTGCATCAACTCTCTCAATGTCGCGATTAGAACTACTAACATTGGCGACATTGGCAACACTCGGTGCGTTGCGAAGTTGGTAAACCTTGGATCGGTTTTCGATAATTATCAAAGCGTCTTTCGGAGTTTTGCACAAAAAGTTGCCACCGGCGGCGGAATTCAACGAGTCTTGTTCGTGAAAATTAAGACCGTTGTAAAACGTATCGATTTGGTGCAACTCGGAAAAACAATGGTGAGGACATTGCCTAAGCAATTCCTTAAAGCGATCCCACGCGTCTCTAAAAGATTCATTCGGTTTTTGCTCAAATTTCGTAATCTCGCTTTTGAAAAACGTTGTCTTAGACGGTGGGAAAAAATAATTAACGAACTTGGAAACGAGATCCTTCCACGTAGTAATGGAATTAGGTGGCTCTTTCTCGTACCAATCCTTGGCGGCACCATCGAGCGAGTACGGAAAAAGGATAAGCTTGACGACATCGGTGTCGACGTTCTTGAACTTGCTCGTGGCTAAAAGACGATCAAAATTCCGAATATGGTCGTGAGGATTATCGGCTTCACGACCTCGAAACTTCGTAGCTTGGATCAACGAAAGCATTCCTCTCTTTATCTCCAAATTCTCCGCTTCGATAGCGGGAATTACGATCGCGTCTCCATAACCCTCGGTGGGCGCTTGGAGCAATTCCATCATAGAACGATTGTCGGCCATCTCCTCTACGGTTTCTTCAACAACGATATTAGGAACGTCGGTTTCTAATTCTCGTCTACGTCGTCGATTCTTTCGATTACGATTGCGTCGATTCGAAGCTTCGCTAGAATTGGAATAGTCCTTCGATCGAGTGCGCATGCACTAAGCGTAGAATGGGTGGTAGCAAAGAAGATTCTTTTTTCGGTTTTTCGATTTTTTCAATTTTTTTTTGGTTTTTGATTGGTTTTTTGATTTTTTTGGATTTTTGAATGTATTACGTAGACACAAATCTACAAATCTCTCCCCGAATCGAATTTCTCGATTAAAGGAGCCTCAAAGAATGAAAACGATCACGTGGAGTGAACGTTCTCGATGACTTTAGAACGTTGGTGGAACACCAAAACGTTCAAGAGGGTTTAATCTTGAAAACACAAGCAAATATAGTATACGTAGATAATACTTGGGCGACAAACCCTCGATTAGCCCTCTTTCTCAAAACACGCACAAGCAAGCGGAGGAAACGAGGCGGCGCGAAGCACTTAAGAGCCTTTTTCCTTTAGGTCATGAAATACAACCGCCTTATACCCACCTTATAGTTTGTGTTAATTGAAATTAAGCCTCACGAAAGTATTTATCTATTTTGCCTTTAAACTTTTGCTTTGGATTCGAATACAATGATCGAGTGATGAAATCCCGAATCAAGGTTGCGTTTTCACGCTTTTGGAGTACTTGTATTTTTATTGTTCTTACGTAGTACAATATAGTAATAATATATTCACAATAAAAACGAAAACCAATATATCTACAATATAGTAAAATGATTGTTGTGTGTTTAATTTAGGAAAATTAAACACGATTTATTTGGATACTATAATATAATAGATAAAAATAACAAAAATGAATATGTACGATATTCACGCTTTCCAAAAATTGAAAAGTAAAAACGCACTACTCACACAAACACGATACTAATAATAATGGCACACTAAACACCTCCCCGGCAGCGGCACCAAAAATTGATGTAGGTTTTTCGTACACGTTTTAGGAAAAACGCGTATGAGTGGCAAGTATTAAGCGTTACGTTTTAGTAAAAACGCAAAACCGAATAAATGCGGGTTCTTTCTCGAAGGAGGTGTGTGTATTATGTGCCAATTATATAAAATCAAAGTTTGGATTAGTGACGTTTTTGGTTTAGAAGATAAAAGGTAAAGACGAGCTACGACTACGATTTAAACTACGACGTTGACGTAAAACGCGAACGTAAATACGTAAAACGCGATAAAATTAAAAATTAAACCTAAAAATTAAATAAAAGATTAAACTAAGTCTAAAATAATATAAATAAGAATAAAAATCCAACAAATATATTTTAAAACCTTTTATTAATTAAATATTCAATTTTAAATGCTAATTAAAGCCCTAAAATTAAATATAATTAACAAAATGCCCAAAATATTAATTTATTGAACTAATAACTAGCTTATATTATTTAAAGACTAAAAAGTATTTTTCCTAAATTTTAAAAACTATTTTTCTATTTTTAAAACACTAAAAACTATTTTTAAATTAAAATAATCATAAAAAAATAATAAAATAATGCCAAAATTAATTTGACAATTTTAAAAATCTTAAATTACCCTAATGAACAGTAGAAAATTGAAAAAGTTTGAAAAATGTAAAATTTTGCACTAAAAGACAAAACAGTTTAGTAATTAAACCCTAATTAAACTAATTTAATTATAAAAAATGATTAAAACAGTGAACAGTAAATATTTTTAAACTAAAAATCTTAAAATATTTTTTCTAAATATAAAAAAATTTTAAATCTGAAAAATATTACTTTTTTTACACTAAATGACAAAAATAGCCTAATTAAAAGGTAATTAAAAATGCAATTAAATGTAAAAAATAAGAAATGAACAGTAACTGTAAAATAAATTAAACTAAAAAATCCAAAATTAAAATAAGAAAAATATTGAAACAAAAATGAAGTCCTAAATCCTAAATAAGTGCACTAAAGACAAAAATCTAAGAAACTGACAGTGACACCTTGTCGACTTTTGTCCTTTAGCATAAGCCGTGGAAACAAAAGCACTAGCATGGGTAATGAAGTTCCCACTGCTAGTGCAAATTAACAGGTCTGGTGGGTTTTAAGCTTAGGAAAGCTTTGTTGGTGGCTTTTTCTTGGATACAAGGGCACCCCCACACTCAGTGGAGTGTGGGGAGTCAAGATAAGCAGAAAAAACAGCAAGCTCAATACAAAAATTCAACAAACCAGGCAAGTAAAGTTACTGTAAATGCTCCTATGGGGTCTGTGAACAGTGAACTGAACTTTTGTGCACAAATGTGATTTTTGGGAGCTTAATCCTTGCACACCAGCTTACCAACTGACTTATAAGCTATTAAAAACCTAACTTATACTATTATCTAGCAAGCAACAAAATTTCAAGGCATAAATTACACTAAATCATACAGAAATAAGGATATGCTAAGTTTGACTGTTTAACCAAAAGTAAGCATACAACTTCTTACCTACAGCCTACCAAACATAAAACAAAATACCAAAACAAACCTATTACTACCACTTGAGTGTGTTTAGTCTGTTTTTAAACCAAATTTATGTCAAATACTTGACTTAATAAGCAGACCCAAACACCCCTTTAAATCCAAAAAATGCAAATTTACACACTAAATCCATACATGAGCCAACCAAACTACTTAACAATGTCCTAAACATGCATAAGTCACATGAATAAGCATAAACAAACAACTAAAGACAGGAAACACACCAATTCATACCAAATTCACATAAGCACAAAAAAACTGAAAATGTTCAATAGGGTTCAAGCCTCGCTACCTTTGGCGGAATGCCTTCTATTGGGACCTTTTTAGTGTTTCTTGAGAGATTATGAGAACATGTAGAGAACGTCCCGCTGATGGAATCCACAAAGGACCCAGGGACTACAATAATATCTTCAAAAAGACTGGAAAGTAAATGGAGATGGGGGGGGGGGGGTCTTGTTACCTGCACAAATACCACCAAACAAAGAACAACTTCAAGTTTGTATAAGCTGATACCACAAGATTGTCAGGCTTGTGGTGGAAGCTTATATAAACAGTAAGGTTAGAAAAAATATGAGAACAAGATTTTTGTAAAAATCTTTGAAAAACTTGTGATCAAACACCTTTTGAAAAATGGAAGATTTTTGAAACCAACCTAATCCAAGACGGAAAAGAGCATCATATGTCCACTTTCACTTCCATACAAATGCTAAATTCGTCCTTGGAGAAGACTTTGATTTTCAGAAAGTCTAAAGTACTCTTTGAAAACTAGAAACTTGGAAACTTATAAACTAAACTTGTATAAGATTATGATTAAACTAAGAAAACAAAGAAAATGGAACACAGTATTTGAACAATTAAAACTTTCATTTTCATTAATAATTTTAAAAAGATACAAAAACTGGAACAGAGGGAATACATTCACAGCCGAATGTATTTATACATGCATAAAGAAGATTCTAGATTACAAATGTAAAAAGAAAACCCTAGTAATGAATTCTCTATAATGCCCCTTCAGTTTGAATCCTTGAAGACTTGGTCTTTGTGATTTCTGAAACACCATGTGATTTGCCAGTTGTAGGAGTTATCTTGGTCGTTTATTGAGCTTGGGGACCAAGGACTATCATCTTGGCCGCTTATCTTGTCTCCTTTTTGAAGTTGAGGGAAAGAGACGTGAGCCGGGGAGTGGGGTACGGCACATGGGATGGTTGGGGTCACATTTTTGGTGTGGGAAGGGATGTCAACATAGGGAATTAGGGTTCTGGAAAGTATAAGGGATTAACCCTTTGTCTTAAGATTAATCATACCTGGAGAAATTAGGGTTCATATATGGGTTTAATCTTTTGGCAAGTTTAAATTAAGTGTTTCCCACGCTTAATTAACTGATTAAGTTAATCAGTTAAAAAATATAAGGTGGAAAAGTGACGTGGAGGGTGAGGTGAATATGATTGGTGGAGAAGTGAGTGGAGGGTGAGGTGGCGAGTTTTGGTTGGTTGTTTGGGTTTTTATATCTTCCAGAAAAAGCCCTTGTAATACCCCCTTGTTGCTACTTCAAGTTTAACAGCCCACTTTTAAGTTTCCTTTGTTAATAAACTTTCAAGTTTCACACTTTTGCCACCAAATGTTTTGATAAAGTATTATAAGGACCAAACTTGCATTTCAACCAAATTTCAAGGACTTCTTTTGACATATCTTCAATCTTCAAGGGTATTACTTGTACAAATGAATGGTGGAGGGTCATTTGTGACAAGTCTTCAAAATTGAGGGACCAAACTTGCCAATTTTCAATTCTTCAAGGGTATTTTCGGAAATTCAAAACTTGGGCCCGGTTCTTTGTGCGGCTTCGTTTCCCGTGTTCGTTTTTGCTTGATTCCTTTGATCTTTTGGTGAATTCACGATATCCGTACCTGAAATACACAATGAACAAACACATGCACATTTTTGGGTATTTTGATGATATTTTAAGCGTTTTAAGCCCGATTTAGACGATGAGACTATGTATAAATACAGTCTCATCAATCACTGTCTCCATCTGACTCGGTGTCATACTTTGGAGGTGGAGTGGGGACAATTGCTTTTGCCTTTTTAGCAGTAGCTGGAGGTTTGGTAGATGAGCTTGATGACTTTGAGGAATGAGTAGGTGGTTGTTGACGGTGTACGGGTTTTGTTGAAGTAGTAGCCACAAAAGCAATAGAGTTAGCAGATCGTTCTGCCTGTTCAGCCCTTAGTTCATTCACTTCATTCTGATGTTGTTTCAGGATATCATAAAGTTTGTGATAGGAGATGGTCTTGATATCTTCCCTTTGTTTAACGAAAGTCACAAACCTTTGCCATTCCGGTTTGAGTTGAAGTAGAAACTGAACATTGGCATAATGATTGGAGATGGTGCACTGATTTCAAACAAGCTCATTCATCATTTTGTAGAATCTCGAGTAATATGAGTCAATGGATTCACCATCTTCGGATGTGAATTTTCCAAACTCCAAAAGTAAATTAGTCTCGAGATCTTGAACGTTGATTGACTCACCTTGCTTCAGTCGATGAATTGCATTACACAATTCCATAACATTAGGACATGCATCAACCGTGGAATAAATATCGTTATCAATCCCAGTGAGTATGTAGTTCACAACATCAGCTTCAGCTTGGAGGAGTTTCTTTTTCTCAGCAGGACAAGTATCGAAATTCTCCATAGCTCGTGTAGTTGATGAAGTACCATCCTCTGCTTGTGTGGTAATGGGTCTGAATTCAAAAACTGGAGGTGGATTCTCAAGGCAGTGACGAAGAGCAGTTCAGTTATCTTTTCCATCGAGAAATCTGAGAAAGCGAGATCGCGATTGAACATAGAAACCGGCAGTGAGCACAGGTGGATTCCCATTGCCACCTTGTTCCAAACGAATTTGATTTGCAGTCGCATTGCTGATATTGTTGTTAGACATTGTCGATGATTGTGAATGGATTAGGATCTTAGTGGATGTGTTGTGATGAGGTGTGGTTGATGTTGTTGAGAAAAGATGTTAAAATCCCCTAAGAATTGTCTCTCTAGAAACCAAAAATTCCAAGGCCAAAAACATACGAAATTTCACTTTTTCGGAAAAAGTTTCCTTTCTCGGATAAATGAGTATCTTCGGAATAATGGATGATTTTCCGAAAAATGAGGTTTTTCGGAATAATGAGGTATTTCGGAGAAAGTTGCCTTTTCCGGAGAAATGAGTATCTTCGGAATAATGAAGTTTTTTGGAATAATTGATGTTTTCAGAGAATTGATAATTTTAGGAATAATTGACTTTTTCAGAGAAATGGATATTTTCGGAATAATTGACTTTTTCAGAGAAATGGATATTTTCGGAATAATTAGCTTTTTCGGAATAATGAGGTTTTTCGGAGAAACACCACTTCTTCGGAATAAATTTCGGAAAACACCCTTCTTCGGAAAAATCTTCGGAAAACACCCTTCTTCGAAAAAATCTTCGGAAAACCACCCTTCTTCGGAAAAATCTTCGGAAAAACACCCTTCTTCGGAAAAATCTTCGGAAAAATCTTCGGAAAAACACCCTTCTTCGAAAAAATCTTCGGAAAAACACCCTTTTTCGGAATAAAGGTTTTTCGGATAATTCACTTTTTCAGAGAATCAAAACCCTTTTCCGGAAATATTATTTCGGAATAAACCCACTATTTCGGAGAATTAAAACCCTTTTCCGAAAATCCAACTGTTGATCGATATACCACTTTTCTCGGAACAAACTTGTAAAAACCGTAACTTTTTGCCAAAAAATTTGATCCAAATACCCAAAAAGTTTGTGTTTTTAGCCAAACTAACAATACCAAATCTCTACCACAACTATGTAGATGATTTGTATCAAAAATAAACCATAAAAAACACAAAAAAAAAATTGGATCAAGAATTATGGATCAAATACCTCACAAGATCAATAAGAACGCAACCACGAATCTTCAATCACCTATCCACTATAGGATGTTGATACCAAATGTTAATCCCACTTCAATCCATAACACAATATAAAATGATATTTAAGAGAGATAAATAGATGAAGGTAGAGAGAGAAATAAGAGAGACTATGGAAGGTTAAACACTATTAGAGAGAGAATGTGATTAGTAACCAACACCCTCTTCCACACATGGAAGAGGGTATTTATATGCCACGTCCATAAGGCCTTAGTGGGCTTGTTCATGGGCCAGGCTTGGCTTTGCTTGGGCTTACGCCCCTAACTTAGACAATATTAGCTTAAATACCAAGCCCGGTTTTCCCGACTAACCTATTACAATACAAGACCAATAACGACTAAGATGACCTATTACATTCTTGTTCTACTATATAAAATATAGGGCTAACAGAGAAAATATTAAATCATTCTGGAATTGAATTGGTCTTTAAACTGTATTTTCAGAAAATGCAAAACAATGTATGTTTTCTTTATGTGCTATGTGTTATGAGGAACTTGAATTGGCCTTAGGTTATATCTCACATGCCTTAAGTCATAACGATAGAAAAGTTAGTGGTGTGTACGTGTTAATAAATTAAGAGAATTCGGGGAAAGAGGTGTTGCTAACCTGTTAGTACAAGTTTTATAAATACTTGTCAAACTAGGGGGACCAAAATGAATTTTTTTGCAAATTGGTTTGAGAATTGACCAAAGTCAATACCCCCTCCTGTTTATTCCCCTCGTCTCAAACACACATACCACCAAAACCTTGCCGCCATTGTTATAGCTTCTCCAAGATTTGTTTGTGTGCTAAATCTGCTACATAATGTAGGTACTCATCACATACATGTTTCTTCTTTGATTATCACTTGCTTATCATTACAAACGATACCTAGGTCTCGGTTTTAATCAGATTATGGTTTGAAATTTTTGTGTGCTTATAAATTGCGATTGATAGCTGGGATTCGTTCGTATAGCATGTATAAACATTGGTCTTTAATCGTTTTGCTTCAAACATCGCCTAAGTCCCGTAATCGAATGATCAAAACTTGCATCGAAATATACGTCCCAGATTCGATGAATATCCCGCTCAATTATTACGATGTCTATATTGCGATGACTATATTGCGATGACCATATTGCGATGACTTCATTGCGATGAGTTATTCCGATGGTTCATTGCGATGAGTTATTGTGATGGCTCATTGCGATGGGTTATTGTGATGGCTCATTGCGATGAGTTATTGCGATGGCTCATTGCGATGGGTTATTGCGATGGCTTATTGCGATGAGTCATTCCGATGGCTCATTGCGATGGGTTATTGTGATGGCACATTGCGATGGGTTATTGCGATGGCACATTGCGATGGGTTATTACGATGGCACATTGCGATGATAGGATTCCGATGGCTGATAGGATTGCGATGGAAACTTTGATATTGCGATGAAAATATTTGACAAAATTACGATACATACACTTAAACACATTGCGACTTGTGGAACTAAAATGAACGTTGCTAGATTAAAAGTTGCTTCACACAAAAAGTTCTAAGTGTTTTTTCTTCTTAAAAATTACTTAATGTATGTGTTTCCAAGATTAATCCGACAACATTTGATATCAAAAATATAAAATGAGTTAGGATTTATTCTTAGATAACGTTATCATGCAAAGTTATGTGACTTTACTTGCTTCTCCATGCAAAATAACTTCATAATGTATGATATATAAATCTTTATCTATCATTTGCATGTGTTGGTTATTTAAACAGGAATATGTTGATCACATAAGAACAAAAACTACAACTTGATCTTGCACTTGTTCTACTCAGTGCCCGGCTGCCACCTGTAGAGAACAATTCTCGTCTGAAAGACGACTTTGATCCATCTCTTGCAGCCTTCAAAGTCGTAATGGATATCCTGGACATGTCATCGATAAAGGATGCCTTACGCGCTACCGCTTCAGTTCCTGAAGTCTATATACACGAGTTTTGGGCGACAACGTCAATCTCACAAGGCATACAACTATCAAAGAAGAATATCACCTTTATGCTCAACAACAAGAAAATGATGCTTGATTTTAGTCACTTTCGGTAATTGTTCAACTTTCCTAGGTTAGCAAAAGGAGAAAAGTATGTGCCTAACCCAGAGACAGATGAAATGCTTAGAGTAACTAGAGCTCTGAACTATGAGGGTGAAATTCTTAATTTATCTCAGTTTAACACTTCACGCATCGGGAAACCATGGAAAGCAGTTATCACTATCATCATCAAGTGCCTTACTTCAAAGGCTCGTGGATCAGACGCAATGAGACCCCCCAGGCTCATATATTTTGGGGAGTCTACACTGGAGCTAAAGTGGATTACGCACTATTACTTTGGGAAGAATTCTGCTATCAAGTCACATGAACCAAGAAGAAGTCTTCGCATCTTCCATTTCCACGGTTCACAAAGCTCATAATCAATCATTTCATGAAGAGTGACTCAGCCATTGATACTCGTGGGAATTTTTTCTACCATACCCAAGATAGAGACTATGTGATGGAGCATATTACTGCTGATAATCATTCTACTAAGTACTCACTGCGTCCAGCTCTCGTGCCCGATGTACTGATCAATGAAGGGATTAAGGAGAGTGAACCATACAAAAGGATGCTCAGGGACATTGAAGCACAAATGAAAAGAGCAAACACCGTTCCTTCTGATTAGCAAAACGGTAAATGGAAGAAACAGACAGCCAAGCGCCAAAAGACTTCCTCATCCAAACTTAAAAGCAAAGGGAAAGAGCAGCTCTATGATGAAGATGACGAAGAAGAAGATGAGATAATCAGAACTGATGACGAAGAGCAAGAGCCTAGACAAAAGGCAAAGAAGCCAAATAAAAACAAAGGTAAAGAAAAACGCGTTGATGAAGATGAACCAGTTCAAGAAACTATCTCTCAAGACAAACAACTGCATCTCACCCTTAGGCAGAGCAGAGAGGAGGCTTTCGCAAAATCCAAGGGTTCAGGCTCCACACCAGCTGAAGACTTATATGAATTTGGCAACCCTGATGAAGACACTAACCTTTATGAAGACCCTAATGATGAAGAAGTTGGTACATTCAACTTTGAAAGTCTTGAGCATAGTGAGGAGGGTGGTGGCAGTGACAACACAGAAATAGAAGCACTGTACCATGATGTTAATATCAACACATCATTATAGAAGCAACTTGCAGTTTGATTTCAGAAGATGCTCATACGACTCTCATTCCAGCAACTCAAATCCAAAGTAAGTCTACTTTTGGTTCTGATGATGTAATGAAATATCTTAATCTTGAAGGGGAAGGCGTTGAAGTCACGAATACTGATCCCTCGACGAATGAGAATATGGTGGACTTTCCTATAACCTCAATTACAACAACTACCATTCCACCATTTACCCCCCGGTAATCACCAATGTCATCACACCAACTCCCACACCTGAACACGTTGAACAATCAGTACCAACTACCGCCCAAATGACTGTTCCTACACCGCCACCGATCATCCCACAACAAGTACTAACCACCGCCCAAGTGACTATACCAACATCGCCACCAATCCTCGAACAACTTGTATCATCCACAACCCCTCTAAAACTTGTGGTTACACCAACTCCATCAACTACAGTACAACAAGTACCATCCACCTCCAATCCATTTCTATCGGTCAATGATCCACTGATTCAGCACCTTCAAAAACAATTGGAGTATCAGGCAAAACAGATCGAAATGCTGAATGGAAGGATAACTAATCCTGATACACAAGCCGTCAGAGAACAACAACATGACGAGTCTAAAATCAAGGAGATATCTGACAGCGTCTCAAAACTTAAAAGACAACATAAAAAGTTTCTTAAAGAAAACGACGCACGTGACAAAGAAAATGATGCTTTTATCAATTCCATTAATGAACACATGACCAACATCATACAACGTGAAGTGAAGTCATATGTCGATCAAGAGCTACCAAATCTATTCACCACATGTTTATCTGATCTTCAATTAATGCAATTGTTGGAAACCCGATTGATCAATATGGGCTCTAAGACAACGAAAACAAATGCAAACTTCTGCATTATCTCAAAAAGGCTATCATTGAAGATACGCCTGAAGATGATGAAGAGTCTGAGAATGAAGATGAAGACGATGTCGAAAACGCAGACAATGAGGGTAACGGTAATGAGGATAAAGATGGAGATGATGGTAAAAATGATGATTATGAGGATAAAAACGAGGATGATGGGGATGCGAATGATGATGATGATAATAGTGATGGGAATCATATTGGAAAGGGTGATAAGGGCGAGAATACAGGTAAAACTGGCGAAGAGTCAAAGCAGGGTGAAGATGATAAGGAATCCGAGAAAGGCGATCAGGAAGAAGAAGAAAGCGTTACTGGAACCAAAGCAAAGGATGTGGATGCAGAACCAACGGAGAGTGAACAAGAAGAAGACGAAAGAGATGATGAAACCACTGACAGCAGCAAGGAGGATTCATCATGCATATCACTAACCAGTGATGATGACAATAGAAAAAATTGTCAAAAGAAACTCCATGGTACATTCATCTCCAGAGAATCTCAAACTAAAAACACAGGTATGTCCACTGAACTGGTTACTACTATTATTTATCCTATAGAACATGTAGAACCTATGCATGAAGACGAACCTCTAGTGTCTATGCATGAAGATGAACCCCTAGTGTCTATGCATGAAGACGAACCCACATTGTCTATGCATGAAGATGATTATACTATACCTCACTCTCCACCTCCTACAATGGATCAACATTACTCTGACATGGAAGTCGTAGACCTAAATATACCAGACCCGACTTTTACTGAATCTTTTGTCATAGACGAGACTGTACAGGAGCAACAATAGATTACCAATGCAGCACCACAACATCCTTTCTTTACGGCAACAGATATTGAGCTTACTCAATTCCTCAACAATCCAATAGACTTTTCGGCTTTCCTTATGTATACTCACGGGAAACCCACTATGACTCCAGATCTTCTCACAATGCCAGTCGCAGATGTGGATTTCTTTGACACCATGAAGATCAGCAACAATGAGGCTGAGTATCACATCAATGAGATTCCGAAGGCCATGAAAGCGACAACTTCTGAAATTCAGACTCCAGGGCTACAGCCTCTCACACCTACAGTCATTGCCAGTTCTACAACTATTCTAATGGAATATTTTGTCTGTCATGATCTCGAGTATCTAGAAAACGACACGAAAAAATATGCTACATCACTCACCGTGGTCAAGGCAATAAACCTGGAGAACGTACCTTGGATTTAAGACAAAGTACCTGATGCTTTATGGCGAAGAAAGTTGCTCAAATTTTACTACCCCTTTTCTCATTGTAATCCAAAGAAGAGATTAGCTTGCAGCCACTTCAATCGTAAGAAATCCGGTTCTCTTATTATCTCCGATCATCGTATTAAAAGCATACAAGGAGCAACCACTATGATGGTATTCGGTTATGATTACTTGAATTTAATCCTGATCAAACGCACCGAAGAAAAAGAATACAAAATGGATAAAAGTAACCTCCAGTACCTTAGTCTTGAAGATATTGAAGATCTTCTACTAAAATTGGCTTACGAAAAGGTCGCTCATTTACTTCCTGAAATCATCATTGCATTGAGTTTAAACATCCGTCAATTTACTCGAAAGGTCGTCATCAAAAGTCGAGTTGAAGACTTACAACTTGGTGTGGAGAGCTACCAACAGAAGTTAAACTTGCAACGTCCTCACACAACTCTGCTCAGTCAATATCACAGAAAAAATTGCCATACATGGGGACTAAGCAACCGGAAGCAGGAATATTCTATTAGAACGAAACAGGAGTCATGAAATTTATGAGATTTTCTGAACTGCATAAATTCAGTGACAGGACACTCAAACACGTTCGTGATGATCTGCTTGTTCTCAATGCCGGACAATTACTTCCAGCAGTAACGTACACATGGACAACCCAATGCAAGACAAGTGCTAAGTACACGATTAAGAAGATCGAGGAAACGTTACGGAAGCACCGGTTGATAAGAAGTTTGGAACGATTCGTAGGTGGAAGACCATATGGAGCTCACCACAGGCAAACGGATCGATCTATTTAATATGGATCGTCTTCTTTCAGGTCAACTCCATATGTATTTTATTGTGAATATGTGAATATATTTATAATAGGATTTTGTGGCATAGTGTAGTGCAATAGTATGAAATTTTTCAAGAATTTCTCACGAGATTCTAAATCTTTCAAACATATCATACTTAAGCAATACAACTAACCCTCATTAATTTGAGGGGGAGCATTAATATGTTTTATGGCCATCAAATAATTTCATTTTTAACCCAAAGACCGGTTAATCCATTAATATCCAAAAGATTAATGGTTAACATTTTGGATAAGGGAAGAAAATGGGATTAAAGAGACTTGTAAAACATATGTGGCTAAAAATGAAAAAGGGCTGAATAGAAAATCCAACTTGATATGTGCTACGCATATGTTAAGGGGGAGCATTTTGGTGTCAAAAACACTGAAGACACAAAAACTCTTGATATTTATATCACAAGTACCTTAGTGATTTTAAGGAATTTTTCATGAAGACGAATACTTACCCAAAACACACTTAACTCACGATGAATGTGGTGACAAAAGGTTGGTAGGATTAGGTACTTGTCCATTGATTCTTCCAGAACTAGAGGAATCTTCCTAAGGACAATTCCATAGTTAGAAAATAGAAGTCCTTAGGAAATATGGGGAATGGATTGTGAATGAAGCTGAATGCCGACCAAGTACTGATGCTAGCACTAGAACAATCACAACAAGGTGCTAGTGATGATGTATTGGTAAGCATTGAAGGGGTTGAAGAATGAAAAAGAAATGTAAAGATAAAGAGTGTAAAGAAAGAAGTCCTCCTTACAACTTAGGCAGAAACCAGGTCAACTCATCCTGAAGATGAAAGTATCATGGACCCAGTGATGCGATGCACAACCTCTCCCAACCAAATCAAATATCTCTCAAAATATATTTGTTTTAATGTCATGGAGCTCAACACGTTATCTGTTGGTTTATTCACTCCGAATAAATTGATATTGAAAAGGTGGCAATCCTCTCCAGCCTCTGATCACCAAAACAAAATGCACTATTGAGTCTAGAGCCACGAGATCATTAAAAGTCTCATTAGGACACAATTTTTAAAGAAGAAAGGATTTTATGAGTCCTACGCATTATTCTTACAATATTGCCAGAACATCTGAGTGATACGAAAGTATTACAATGAAGATGGAAATCCTGCTTGAGCCAACATCAAACAAGCTCATGGTAGGTGACACGTGCGGTTCTTTAAGAACTAATCTTGTGATAACTGGAAAGAAACGATGGTTTGACTCTTAATTGAGATTAAACTTGTTCCAGGGCCTCTACGCAAAATCTAAGTGATCTTGCCAGAACACTCAGAGTGACACTCTTTAGTGTTCACAGTGAAGAGTGGAAATCCTGCCAGTGTCAACCTCAAACAGCACTGCGGTAGGTGACAAGGAAGATTCTATCAGAATTAAGCTCGTGACAACTGGAAAGCAACAATAGTGAATATCTTAATTTAAATTCACTTGTTCCAGGATCATGAATTGACGGCTTCGATCATAAGGTTATTTCTTATCCAAATGATTCACTCTTTATGTTCACAGTCAGCTTTGGACGGTCAAATAAAGAGAACAAATTTACCCGCGAAATCTTTTCAAGGAGATCTTTAATTAGAGCTACCTGTCACAAGTACGATATTTATTATCGTCCAACGGTCTTCACCGACCGGAGGTAAAATGCTACCGAATCAGAATAAAATGTCAAAGACATTTTATTCGTGTCTTATTATGTTGCTGCATTTGAACATGGTGGCATTGCGGTGTACCAGCTGAAGTCGTCCTCACATACTTATTCCTTCTACATCAAATATTTCAGCAAATTCAAGAAAGTCTAACCTAAAAGTCTTCCGCTGTATCAACTCTGAAACTTTCAAGAATTCAACAAAGGATAGGTATGTGGGACATGAAGTCACGAAGAGGCGAACATCACAAGAAGGCAAAGACTGCACGTGAAAGGTCAAAAGGAACATGTTCTAATCCAAAGCCTGATGGTAATTAACACATATTCACAAGAATGAAGTAAAGAAAAAGAAGTAAAAGCGAAAGTGGACTACGAGCACGAGAACGAAGATCTAACATGCTAGATTAGGACTTTGTAATTTGGAGTGACCTCCTTTTGGGGAGATTATTGGAAATACGTTTTTGTATTTAGAAAGTCTTAGTCACTCCAACAATATAGTTAAGAGCTCGTAGTGTAGTTTAATGAAAGTTTATGTTAGCCCGACCTATGAGCATGTTCATGGGCCGGAGGCCCAAGTCCACTAAGGGACTTGGGTATATAAACCCCTTTCCATCATGGAAAGGGGTGTTGGTTGTTTCATCATTTCACATAATACATTTACATTTTCTCTCATCTCTCTCTAGTTTCTCTCTCTAGAAACAACAACCCTCTTGATAATTCATAGATTACCATCATTCTACAGAATTGTAAAATAAAGGTACCCACAAGTTAATGTTAACATCATACATATTGTGATTGCGTAGGTCTAACTGCTTTATCTGAAAACCAACCAAGGGTTCATGTCCATATGCTCTATCCCTTATGGTGCTTACGGTAATTCAATAAAAGTATTGATGCAAGGCATGTTCGAGCTCCAGCTCCTCGGGCTTAGTCGCTAGTTCTTCAATCAATACGTGATGTAAGTGTTTCAATTGGTTCGAGAAGACTGAAGGGTAAAAACGACACTAGTTGTCGTAATCTATCTTTATATATTTGCATTTGTCTTATGGTTTTGATTGCGAGTATAGAGGTATGTAAAAAATTAACGTAAAATGTAAACGAGTTGCGAGAAACCTTAGGTCAGTGATGAGACTGCAATTATACATAGTCTCATCGTCCAAATCGGGCTTAAAACGCTTAAAATATCATATAAATACCCCAAAATATGCTTGTGTTTGTTCATTGTGTATTTTAGGTACGGATATCGTGAAATCAACAAAAGATCACAAGAATCAAGCAAAAACGAACACGGGAAACGAAGCCGCACAAAGAATCGGACCCGAATCATGAATTTCCATTGAAGTCCTTGAAGTTTTGAAGATTGACAAGATTAGTCCCTCATCTTTTGAAGACTTGTCATTTTATACCCTTGTAAAACCTCAAAATTACTTGTGGGTCCCTAAAATATCAAGTATGTACAAGTTTAGCCCTTGAAGAATGATGATATTACACCATTGGTCCTTGAAACAAGTTTGTAAAAGTTTTTGTGGCGAAAATGAAAGAAAACAAACTTGAAATACAAAGGGAATTTAGAGTTTGGGCTGTTAAGCATGATGTGCAAATATCATGGAAACTTGGGGAGTATTATTGGCAGACAATGGAACTTCTCTCATCCAATCATCTCACCACATCACTCCTTTCACCTAATCATAACAAACCACATCTACCTTCCACGTCACATTCCACTCAGCGTTTTATATAACAGATTTATTTAATTAATCTGTTTAAATCTAAAACACGTGGGAAACACATTACTTAAACCTTAATCAGATTAAACCCACACTGTTTATCACCCCCAACCCCATAAACCCTAACTTCTAATCACACCCTAATCAAAGGGGTTTTTGTTAAGCACCTCCAGAACAGTAATTAAACTCAACCTCACCAAAACCCACTCACCTAACCCCTCCCAACACACCCATGTTGCCACAAGGGACCACCCCTGTTGCGTCACTTTCACCCAAACCCCCAAAACCGACAAGATAAATGGTTGGATGCTATTACTTGGTCACAAAGCTTAAACCAACGTCCCTGATCACTTCTTACAGTTGGAAAACACCTCAGAGTCACATGAGGCCATATTGTCGAATTTTCAAACATATTGACCAAGGGCACAATTGGAAATCAAGTAGATCAGGGTTTCTCTTTTGTTTATAATTCTAGATAGTTCTAAACCTTATTATAAATACATTCAGGATGTGAATGTATTCCTTTGTTCCAGAATTTTTTAGCTTGTAAACTTTTTAATTGAATATTTAAAGTAATTATAAAACCTTGCAAGTTAATATTCTGAGTTCCTTTTTCTTTCAAGTCATTTACTTTCCTGTTTAATCTAGGCGTTTTAAAGTTTCATTTTATTCAAAAATTTTGTCTAAAATTTTTTTTGTCAAGGTTTTTGAAGAACCAAAGTTGAGTAAACAAGTTACAAAGGGTGACTGACAATCACCATTTGAGCTCATTTACTAATCTTTGTTATTTTTCAGTTTGATATTTAGTGATTTCAAAAAGTTTAGTTCAAAGGTTTTCAAGGTTGTTTCAAAAAATCTGTTTTCAAAGGTTTTCTCAAAATCTTTTGGTTAGTTCTATATTGTTATTGCCTCTTACTGTAGCAAAAGCTACCCCCAAAAGCTATTGACAACAACTTTTGGGGTTTGGGTTTTGGTGCTTGTAGTTTGTTCTTGTTGAATTTATTGGCAGGGACATTTCATGATATATTGGGTGAGTGGACTATTGTAGTCCACCACCATCATTCTCTACATCAAGCAACCCTCATATTCCATAAGCTCTATTCTAAGCTAAAAGGAGATGGATTTTCAGCCATAGTGGGGCCCGGATGTGGGTCCCACAAGGTACAAACCTGGCTTGAACCCTTCTTGTTACTTGATTTTGTGAACTTTTGTGAATTGTGTGTAAAACTGTTTTTGTTATAGTTTAAGTGTTGATTCATGATTGTATTTGGTTTTGATGCATGTTAGATTAAGGTTTAATCAAATTTGAGTGTTTTGTTTAGTTTTTGGTTTGCAAAATTTCATTATCTGCTATATAAAGTGGTGTTTGGATTTGAGGATTACTAGCCTTGAAGTGACACAAAATTTGGTAACATCAGTTAAAACACACTTAAGTAGGTATTGATAGGTCATATTGGTAGTTTGGTTTAGTATTGTTAAGTTAGAAAGAGTTTGCATGTTCTAATTTTTGGTAAAATCTGCCATAGGAATCAGTAGGTCAATTTTAGACTTGGATTTTGATTGTTTTATTCTGAAATCTTTCAATCTGTTTAAGTTATTGGTAATATAAGTTCATGTGCATGATTAATTGAGGTTTGGTAGTATATTGATCAAGTTTTGGTGGATTGAAACTCACCCATTTGCACAACAGACCAGCAATAGTCATCAGACCCCATTAGCTATTACAGTAACTACAATTTGCCCTTTATTGTGTGAGTTTTGTGTTTGAGCTTGTGTTTTTCTTGTTTATACTGACTCCCTACACTCCACTGAGTGTAGGGGTTCCATTTGTTTCCAAATAATCCATCAAAACAAGTCAAAAATCACCAAACCCGTTTTTCTGTTAAGAGCAGTGGGAAGAAATTTCCCACTGCTAGTATACTAGTTCCCACTGCTGGGGCTAAAGATAAAGCCATCAGAGCTGTCCACATCAGATTCTTGTTTTTTTGTCTGTAGTGAGTTTTTTTTCCAGCTTTTACTTGTTTTTAAATGTTTCCTTAGTTTAAATATTTATTTTAAGATTTTTCATTAAATTTAATTTTATTTTACTGTTCTTTTGATATTTTTTAGATTTAATTCAGTTTTAATTAGTTTTTACAATTATGTTTTGTCTATTAGTGCCAAAAAATAATATTTTTAAGTTTTTAAAATTTTCATAGTTTAAGTAAAATGCTTTAAGATTATTAGAATAAAAATTTCACTGTTCACCTTATTTAATTATTTTTAGATTTAATTTAAGTTTAAATATGTTTTAAATCAAAACTGCTTTGTCTTTTAGTGGTAAAAATTACATTTTTCAAACTTTTTCGTTTTTCTACTGTTTAGTAATATAATTTAGGATTTTTCAAAAAGTAAATTTTTTTAGCATTATTTTATTATTTTTAATCATTATTTTAGTTTAAAAAGTGTTTTTAACATTTAAAAAAATAGAAAAATAGTTCTAAAATTTAAAAAAAATAATTTTTAGTGTTTAAATAATATAAGTGAGATATTTGTTTGATAAAATAATATTTTCGCTTTTTTGTTAATTATATTTAATTTTAGGGCTTTAATTAGCATTTAAAATTAAATATTTAATTAATAAAAGGTTTTAAAAATTATTTATTGAATTTTTATTCTTATTTATATTATTTTAAACTTAGTTTTAATTTTTAAGTAATTTTTAGCTTTAATTTTTAATTTCGTCGCGTTTTACGTATTTACGTTCGCGTTTTACGTCATACGTCGTAGTTTAATCGTAGTGTAGCTCGTCTTTTAATTTTTCTCTCTTTAAACCCAAAAACGACACTAATCTAACCTTGATTTTATATTATTGGCACACTTCATGTGACAACTCTGGTTTTGAGGTTCGTCACTTAGTTTTATTTTGTGCTAGTTACGTGTCTTTACGTGTTTATGTGCTTATTGGTGTGAATAGATTGTGGTTTGGATATCATTTCCGGTACGGGGTACCTTGTGAATGAAACGATGTGTGACGATTTCATGTTCATGAGTTCACATGGTAGTGACTATGAAGCGAGATGGTGTTATTTAGTGGTTTTACGTATACGTATATGTATTATAGAAAATCGTATTTTTACGATTTACGGTTTAGCATTTAGAGGTATCGGATGAGGTGTTTAGTCATATGAATATTTTTCGGGATGGTTTTAAGTCATTTAGGACTTAATTATAAAGTTTATTTAAAAATTTGAGATTTTTTATAGTGTATATTTTACGACTTTTACGGTAAAACGCGTAAATTTGACTAGTTTTACGGTTTTGAGGTTTTGGAGGCTTTAGGAGCTGAGATAAATTAAGAAAAATTAAGGTAATATTATTAATACATATATTAATAATGAAATAAAAAAACGAAATTAGGGGAGTTTGGGTCGGTTTGGACGCAGGAAAGAAGGAAAAAAGGAAAAAAAAGAAAAGTGGGCTTATTCTTGGACTAGGATTTTATGTACACCCTATATATTGTTTTAATCACAATCCAAATTCATTATTTTTCTCCTGGAGGTTAAGAAAATTTGTGAGTTATATAAAAAATTAGGGTTCTTCATAAAATTTTGGGGTTTTCATAAATCAAAGGTAAATCTTCATAACCCTTTTCAATTTAATTGTTTTTATGTTTTGTTTAATCATCTTATGATGGAATTAGGTTAGGGTTTAATTTAAAAACAGTAAATTAATGTTATAACAATGAGGTTATAATGATTACATAAGTTAGGGTTTGTAATTAGTGGGGTTAGGGTTAATTAATTAGTTTAATTTGATTAAACCCGTTTTTAAAAACTGGGCAGAATTTTGAGTCAGTTGTTTTGATCATATTGGGAGTTCTACAAACTCTTATTTTGCGATCCAAGTATCCCTGAAAAGTTATTTGAAGTGGCTTTCCAATGCAAGAAACGAGAACTAACTTGGAGGTCGGGAAGTGGGTCAAAAACAGGTTACAACAGTCGGAGGTCAAAACAGTTTTGAATTCAGCCTGTTTTCTTTTTAAGTTTTGGGTTGTTTGGGGTACTTAGGGTTGCATTGGGATCTTCTAAAGAACATGAGAGATGGTTTATATATTTTATTAAGTATCTGCACTTGGGCTAAGGTTGTGGTTTAGGGTAAGACCCCTTAATTGTAACAAACTTTTAGTATGTTTAAAATCAGGAAATCTGGAATGACAGAAGTATAAATATATATATCGGGGCCTTAACAGTAGCTTTAAGGTTAGGGCAAGTGGGAGATGTTAGCTAACATATGTAAGGGTATGAATATTCTTTTTACAGAAACCATGGGTATGTTTAAGTGAGCGTTTGACTTAAAGTTTTGAGACCTAAAAAGTGGGACTGTTTTGTGTAAAATATGAACGGGATAGTTATTAAACTTAACCAAGTTAAGGACTTGTTAAGGACGGGTAATGGGGGGATTCGAGCTTATCAATGGGGTATTTATATGGGAATAGGCTAGATGTCCATCATTGGTTGATGAGCCATCTTAGTGATTGGTTCATGTATTGATTGCGTGTTTTTGGGTTTTTAGATTGTTACTAGTGCGAGGACTTGTGAAGAAGCAATCAGGTGAGCTTCATAGTCCCATGTTTATTATTGATTTTGACTTCCAGATGGGATGGAAGAGACACTGTGTTGAGTTACTTTCTAAATTGATGCTGTGAATGTTTTTGTGATTTGAGATGAACTTGTGTGTACATTATGTGATTAACTGCTATGTGGTTCTTGTTTGTGTATGATTTGGATTGGGATAGGTACATAGCGTGATTGTCTATGGGACTAATGGATAATGACAAGGTAGTGGCCGTGGGATAGGTGATCCCCGTTCCTTCTTAGTTTACCTTTATGTTTTTTTTGAATAAGTGATACTGTTGGCACCTATATGTTTGTTTTGTTTGTGTTACTTGTTTGTCTTGGGTAAGAGGTAGGACTGTTACCTACTTACCTAGACTCCTGCATTATTGAGATACTGTCATGACATTTGTGTCACCATTTTATGACATTTCTTATATCATTTAGTTATCTCTATAGACACGCTATTGTTGTGATGATATCCATACGTCGTGCCCCATATTCCGCCATGGTGGGGTGTGATAGAATGGTATCAGAGACAATGGTTATAGAGAATTAGGTTTCCTAGTCGCGTAGCCTAGTCTATAGCTTAAGGGTCCCTGCATATAGGCGTCATAGGAGTATGTATGCATTTTATAATAATTGATGTGTTTGGATGTTATTTATTGCGATGTTTTGACTAGTATGAATTGAACCGTAGTATGTTCATACTTAGTCACATGTTATTTTCTTTTCGGGTTTGTGACTAGTGCGGGTTGAACCATAATCGTCCACGCTAGTCACTGTTGTATTTTATTAAATTGTACATTATAGTACATAATTTAGTACAAGGTAGTTTCTATCTTTTATCGAGTTATTTTACATATCTGAGGTATGTTATTTTTTTTTTGATGTTTAAGTCATGTTCCCTAAGAATCGTGTGGTGGTTCGAGTTACTAGGAGTAGGTGGATAGGAAGGATTTTAAGCTGTTTCCACTCTTATGGGCGACATGACTTATAAATGATTATGTTTTCGTTTTGGATTTAGTCTAGGCTGTTTTAGCTAGACTATGAATTTCTGTATTCCAAGAGTTTTATTATGTTATTTTTATAGATGGAGTTTTGGACCTTATTGGTTATGTGGTTATAAGCTTATGTGAGTAGAGGGATTTATGTGTTATGTGTTGTATTGATTCTTATAAGTGTCATCATAGGAGGGAGTGCATTGGGAAAAGGGTAATTGTATAAGTATGGTGGCCAACATAGTTATACAAGTACCACAACTTCAATGGGTTCTCAAGTATGATTGCATGAAAGAGGGTTAGTACATGCTTGTATATGATGAGATGTAGAATTTGGGGATACGTATAATATATGGGTTTATGTAATGGCTGTCTATGATATGGCTATTATTCTTTTTGGTGTTATATGTTTTGGGTTATAGTTGTGTTGTGTGATTTTGGGGTCACACGATATGGTTTGGTTTTGGAGGTGGGCTTTATGCCTTGTTGTGGCACGGTGAGATGGTTATTACTCGTATGGAAAAACGAGCGTATAAAGCGATTGATTGAATTGACATGTATGATAATGAGTATGTTTGGGAGATTCGATAGGTATACATATGCGGATGTATATATACTAATAGATGTTATGTTATGATTTACGGTCGTTCAGTAGTTATTATAACTTGAACAGTACTCTCGTGTGTTTAAACAATTTATTAGATCTCGAGTTTGGTGGAGTTTCAACAAAGTTTTGAATCTTTTGAAGTGTGTCTTGTAGCGTATTCTTTGAGTTTCGTATTTCACGTGTACGTTTTAAAATGGTGTTCTTGGTGTAAGTCTGTTGGTATAACTTGGGATTTCTTTTGAGATAATGAAATCTTTTGTGTTGGGTCTTGCATTCTTTTGGTCGGTATATATTGAGTTAGATGGTTGGTTGTATTCGGTAAAATAAGGGTAAGGTGTTGGAGTCGTGTTTGAAACAAGATGTAACATAAGATTTATTTTTAATCAACACTTATTTATTTCAAATTCTAAAAGACTTTCTTTAAAATAAAGCGAAGTAAAATTTCTTTCTACTTACATAGTTTATATAATTGGGTTTAACCGATTCACGTCATTTATAATTATTAATACAAGGTTAAATTGAGTTTATGAAGATTTCACATACAATTATATCTGTCATTTAAAAGGGGTACATTAATCACTAAGTCTATTCTTTAGTTTTTTTAAAACAACTAATATAAAACTGATTTGGTCATAACTTGTTCGTTTTTAGAGCTTTTTGAGTGATTCAAAAGTCAAAAATTATTTACTCGGAACGTACTTTTCAAATATTCAGAATGTATAGTCATGCGAGGTCAGTATCTTAGCCGAAATTATTGTACAAGTGTCGGGTTAAAGGTTGAGTTTGAATAGTAGTTTATTTTTATGATTTTGGATGCACGGGATACCTAGTTTTTGAGTTGAGTTTTGAGTTCGTCAAGAGGGTTGTTTGTAGATTGTTTGAATCACATAGATGTGGAGGTAATAATAAAAAAAAGATATATATTCTTTTGGAAAAGTCGATCGTTTGCATGGTTTAAATAATATGTCGCGGGGCGTAATATGTTTGGTTGCCATTGGGTGTTTCTTGGATTATTTTTCGTTGTCATGGGTCATTTTGAAGTGACACACGTTTTGGGTTTGAGTTTTCTTTTGAGTCTCATGGTTTTTGACTTGTTTTAACTGGTGCACGTGAAATGTCGTTACTTATCCGTGGGTTTGATTCTTTGATCGTATCTGGTGGATTCAGGATGTAGTTTTGGTTTCGTATTGTTCGGGAGCGTTGAGGTAGTCATATGAAAGACTTGTTCGCGCCTACACGATTAAGTAGGTGACCATGAGAGAACAGTCGGAATACCCTTAGTGGGGAGGAAAGAAGTTCGTAGACGAACTAATGTGGTCATGGGGTCTCTTAGGAGTACCAAGGAGATGAATAGAGATTTGTGGGATACTAGCACCAGTAACGCGCCATAGAGAGTGTTGGAAGGGGATACAATACCTCAAAGGTATTTATGATTGTTCGTAGGTCATGTAAGTTTTGCAAAAAAAAAAATTCCTGAAATTTAGTAGGTTTGCATAATACTGTGAGGTAGAACCATAAATAGAGCAAGTAGGAGAAGTGAGAGGAGTTGCAGTTAGTGCCTTTCCAAGGCAAATCGTTGATGGAGTGATTTAAAAACAAGAGCTGTTAGAAATTGCAACAGATGCAAGGTAAAAGTTGAGTTGCTTAGTAGTGGATTGGATGTGGAAAGCAGTTGAGTGGTCTGATGAGAGGAAGCATTGGTCTTTTAAAATGCGTGTAGAAATTTGCAAGTGGAACGAGGTAGGAATTTATTCGTATTGCCGCTGAGAGAGGGTGCAAGGAGGACGTAGTTAAAATTGCTAAGGATGTTATATGAACGCTTGGGGTTTACGGTTATGATTTTGGCATCGCCAAAACACGAGCGGTTTTCATGGAGTCAATGAACCGAGTGTGCATGAACGTATATAAACGAGTTGTCATCGGGAGCATCGACGACATCTTGATCTACCCAAATCTTAGAAAGAGAGTGAGGTAAATTATGAGTTGGTTTGGAGTTGTTAGGAAAGGGAATTATACGTGAGATTTTCAAGTGTGAGTTTTAGGATTAAGTGTACTATGATGAGCAGTTAGAGATGATGACATATCATGGAACCAGCAAGGGCGAAGTGAAGAAGGATGAGGAAGCGTTTTGTAGGCTGAAGAGGTGGATTGGATAATGAGCCGATCTTGGCATTATCGGAAGGACTGGATGAATTCGCGAAGCATGACGATACGTGGAGCAAGGATTTGGACGCGTACGAGGACGACTAAGAAAGGCGATCAATTATACGTTGCAGGAACTGAAGATTTGGAAGAACTGGATAGACTTACTTAGTGGAGCTGGATTGTTATATCTACCTAGAATGCTAGAGGCATTTGGTGTACGAGATGTGGAAAATGATCTATACGGATCATGAACGTCTCCAACACATATTCAATCATCTTGATTGAACATTTGGCAAAGGTGATGGGTGGAGTTAAGTGACGAAAGAAAATTGCAAGGCCAAGTACCATCTGGGAAAGGCAAGCATGGTTGATGAGACATGGAATAAGAAGAATGAAGTGAAGCTGAGAAGAACTTGAACTATATGGATGACGTATTAGGATGGTTTGGATGAAAGATGTAGGTTGCACGAGTTGATTTGTCTAAAGCAGAGAACGCGTCAACATGTATGTTGTGTGGCTTGGACAATCATATGGAGAAAAGGGACGTAGACTATACTTCCTACATAGATAGGAGTAGCTTAGGAAAGGCGATGTAAGGACGAAGTTGGTGGAAGGGATACATAATGCGTTGGAGGATTAAGTATGATGAGAGTTGGGTGATAGTCGATAGACTGACTAATTCATCACCTATTTCAAGAGGAATGAGAAGTCACATAGTTGGGAAGTTGGAAGAACTAATGTATATGTGAAAGACCGTCGTAGGTCACTTTGTATGGAAATTGGAATTTTTAATTAGTTTGGGATACGGACTGAAGGGAGTTGATGAACATAATTGGACATGGATGATTGATTTAGAGGTAGTTCGGAAACTCGTTAGCGATGGCTGAGTTTTCATATAATTATAGTTATCGTACTAGAAGTCGATAAATGCCATTTGAGGCACTATATGAAAGGATAGGGTGAGTTGTCTCCATTATGGACTAGACTTGGTAAAAGAGGCTACGAATGTGGTAATGGTGTTTGTGGACAGAATGAGAGCAACAAGGGATGCTATGTAGAAAAGGAGGAAACCACTAGATTTAGTGACAAAGTTATGTAGGGAGTTTCACCCATAGTAACGGGTGGTATGTTTTGGTGACATGGAAGAGTTGATGTAGAGTTTTGTAAGTCCATTTATGATATTTGGAAGATCGGACCAGTAGCTTATGAGTATAGAATTACCTGGGGAAATTTAGTGGTATACATGATATATTTCATGTATTGGGATTGGTAAAGGTTGTTTGAAAATGCATTTCGCATGTACGGTTATTCGGGACTTGTGTTAATAAGAGTCTTGGTTTTATCAAAGAGTCATCTGTGAGATTTATTGACTGTGAGGTCAAGAGTTTGGCAATGAGTTTAACTATTTTTGGTTTGCATATGTGGTATTTTGAAACATGAACTGAAGTTCACGTGGAAATGAGAGGAGTTCATTTAGAACAAGTATCCTCGTGTGATTTGTTGTTTGTGTGTTTGATCCTAAGGAGTAAATCTCAGGACGAGATTTCTATTAGGAGGGAGTGATGTGACATCCCAGGTTTTGAGGTTCGTCACTTAGTTTTATTTTGTGCTAGTTACGTGTCTTTACGTGTTTATGTGCTTATTGGTGTGAATAGATTGTGGTTTGGATATCGTATCCGGTACGGGGTACATTGTGAATGAAACGATGTGTGATGATTTCATGTTCATGAGTTCACATGGTAGTGACTATGAAGTAAGATGGTGTTATTTAGTGGTTTTACGTATACGTATATGTATTATAGAAAGTCGTATTTTTACGATTTACGATTTAGCATTTAGAGGTCTCGGATGAGGTGTTTAGTCATATGAATATTTTTCGGGATGGTTTTAAGTCATTTAGGACTTAGTTATAAAGTTTATTTCAAAATTTGAGATTTTTTATAAAAGTGTATATTTTACGACTTTTACGGTAAACCGTGTAAATTTGACTAGTTTTATGGTTTTGAGGTTTTTGAGGCTTTAGGAGCTGAAATAAATTAAGGAAAATTAAGGTAATATTATTAATACATATATTAATAATAAAATAAAAAAAAACGAAATTAGGGGTGTTTGGGTCGGTTTGGACGCATAAAAGAAGGAAAAAAGGAAAAAGAGGGGAAAAAAATGGAAAGTGGGCTTATTCTTGGATTAGGATTTTATGTACACCTTATATATTGTTTTAATCACAATCCAATATCATTATTTTTCTCCTGGAGGTTAAGAAAATTCGTGAGTTATATAAAAAATTAGGGTTCTTCATAAAATTTTGGGGTTTTCATAAATCAAAGGTAAATCTTCATAACCCTTTTCAATTTAATTATTTTTATGTTTTGTTTAATCATCTTATGATGGAATTAGGTTAGGGTTTAATTTAAAAACAATAAATTAATGTTATAATAATGAGGTTATAATGATTACATAAGTTAGGGTTTGTAATTAGTGGGGTTAGGGTTAATTAATTAGTTTAATTTGACTAAACCCGTTTTTAAAAATTGGGCAGAATTTTGAGTCAATTGTTTTGATCATATTGGGAGTTCTACAAACTCTTATTTTGCGATCCAAGTATCCCTGAAAAGGTATTTGAAGTTTCTTTCCAATGCAAGAAACGAGAACTAAATAGGAGATAGGGAAGTGGGTCAAAAACAGGTTACAACAGTCGGAGGTCAAAAACGTTTTGAATTCAGCCTGTTTTCTTTTTAAGTTTTGGGTTATTTGGGGTACTTAGGGTTGAATTGGGATCTTCTAACGAACATGAGAGATGGTTTATATATTGTATTAAGTATCTGCACTTGGGCTAAGGTTGTGGTTTAGGGTAAGACCCCTTAATTGTAACAAACTTTTAGTATGTTTAAAATCAGGAAATCTTGAATAACAGAAGTATAAATATATATATCGGGGCCTTAACAGTAGCTTTAAGGTTAGGGCAAGTGGGAGATGTTAGCTAACATATGTAAGGATATGAATATTCCTTTTACAGAAACCATGGGTATGTTTAAGTGGGCGTTTGACTTAAAGTTTTGAGACCTAAAAACTGGGACTGTTTTGTGTAAAATATGAACGGGATAGTTATTAAACTT
Source organism: Glebionis coronaria (assembly GCA_025667525.1). Classification (NCBI taxonomy): domain Eukaryota; kingdom Viridiplantae; phylum Streptophyta; class Magnoliopsida; order Asterales; family Asteraceae; genus Glebionis; species Glebionis coronaria. The sequence continues at coordinate 357,491,702 of CM046876.1, forward strand.
AACCAAGTTAAGGACTTGTTAAGGAAGGGTAATGGGGTGATTAGAGCTTATCAATGGGGTATTTATATGGAAATAGGCTAGATGTCCATCATAGGTTGATGAGCCATCTTAGTGATTGGTTCATGTATTGATTGCGTGTTTTTGGTTTGTTAGCTTGTTACTAGTGTGAGGACTTGAGAAGAAGCAATCAGGTGAGTTTTATAGTCCCATGTTTATTATTGATTTTGACTTCTAGATGGGATGGAAGAGACACTGTGTTGAGTTACTTTCTAAATTGATGCTGTGAATGTTTTTGTGATTTGAGATGGACTTGTGTGTACATTATGTGATTAACTGCTATGTGGTTCTTGTTTGTGTATGATTTGGATTGGGATAGGTACATAGCGTGATCGTATATGGGACCAATGGATAATGACAAGGTAGTGGCCTTGGGATAGGTACATAATGTGATCATCTATGGTACCATGGTTGTTGGTAAGGCGTGAGGCCTTGGAAATTATGGTTGTTGGTAAGGCGTGATGCCTTGGTAATTGTGGTTGTTGGTAATGCGTGATGCCTTGGAATTGTGATGATTGATTGAACTTGAATGCTAGTTGTTAATACATAATTGTAGCGCATTGTCCATATGTTATTGTGTTGATGGTTGTTATTCACAGCTTATAAGTGTTTTGGCATTGGAGTCTAAACCTGTGATTCTCACCCAACTTTATGTTGACGTGTTTTAGTGTCTCTTTCAGGTGTGAATGTGGTTAAGCGTGAGGATAGAAGTGGCTAGACTTGGATGCCTTAGGATTGCATATAGAAGGAGATCCCCGTTCCTTCTTAGTTTACCTTTATGTTTTTTTGAATAAGTGATACTGTTGGCACCTATATGTTTGTTTTGTTTGTGTTACTTGTTTGTCTTGGGTAAGAGGTAGGACTGTTACCTACTTACCTAGACTCCTGCATTGTTGAGATATTGTCATGACATTTGTGTCACCATTTTATGACATTTCTTATATCATTTAGTTATCTCTATAGACACGCTATTGTTGTGATGATATCCATACGTCGTGCCCCATATTCCGCCATGGTGGGGTGTGATACTTCACACACCTCCGCCGAGAACGAACTCGCATTTATCGGTTTTACGGTTTTCGTAAATCGTAATACTTAATACTTGCCGATTATACGGGTTTTTCCTAAAGCGTGTACGATAATACCTACACCAATTTTGGCGCCGCTACCGAGGAGGTGTTTGTATTGCCTTATATATATCGTGTTTGTGTGAGTAGTGCGTTTTTGCTTTTCATTTTTGGAAAGCGTAAATAACGTACATACTCATTTTTGTTATTTTTTATTAACATTTTATAATATCCAAAAAAATCGTGTTTAATTTTCCTAAATTAAACACAAAACAATCTTTTTACTATACTGTAGATATATTGGCTTTCATTTTTTTGTGAATATTATTAATATATTGTATACGTATCACAATAAATTTACAATATCTCCAAAAGCGTGAAAACGCAACCTTAATTGGGATTTCATCACTCAATTATTTTATTCGAATCTAAAGCAAAAGTTAAAAGGCAAAATAGATAAATACTTTCGTGAGGCTTAATTTTGATTAACACAAACTATAAGGTGGGTATAAGGCGGTTGTATTTCACGACCTAAGGGAAAAAGGCTCTTAAGTGCTTAGCGCCACCTCGTTTCCCCCGCTTGCTTGTGCGGGTTTTGAGAAAGAGGGCTAATCGAGGGTTTGCCGCCGTAGTATTATCTACGTATAATATATTTTCTTATTTTCAAGATTAAACCCTCTTGAACGTTTTGGTGTTCCACCAACTTTCTAAAGTCATCGAAAGCGTTCACTCCACATGATCGTTTTCATTCCTTGAGGCTCCTTTAATCGAGAAATTGATTCGAGGAGAGATTTGTAGATTTGAGTCTACGTAATACACAAAAAATAAAAAAAATTTAAAAACAATCAAAAACCAAAAAAAAGAATCTTCTTTGCTACCCCCCATTCTACGCTTAGTGCATGCGCACTCGATCGAAGGATTATTCTAATTCTAGCGATGCTTCGAATCGACGCAATCGAAATCGAAGGAATCGACGACGTAGACGAGAATTAGAAATCGACGTTCCTAATATCGTTGTTGAAGAAACCGAAGATGGAATTGCTCCAAGCGCCCACCGAGGGTTATGGAGACGCGATCATAATTCCCGCTATCGAAGCAAAGAATTTTGAGATTAAGAGCGGAATACTTTTGGTTGGGCCAATGAAAGTTTTAACTATGGCCCAGTCTAGATTTGTTTAAATTAGACTAAACTGATCACTGAGAGGACCAACGACAGAGACCAGACCAGCGGAAGGCAAAGCCTCAGCTGGCACACCAGGAACATTCAAGTCAAAGACAACGTCAGAGAAGTCGAAGACAATCTGAAGTTATACCTACCATCGATTATGAATAGCTGGGATGTAGAAGGAATGTGCTGGTGTTCAAGGATATCTGAGTTGACAATACTCAGAGATCACTTAAGAACCCTAGAATTCTGATACAAACAAAGCTTTTCCAATCCTTTATAGTTTAGGCGGGAGAATCTACAAAGTGTTTTGAGCGGGACAAAACAAGAGATTCAAGATAAAGCCTAGTACGACCTAGTGGGACAAAAGGTGAACAGTTGGCAGAACTGTTCACCTAAAGTTGTTTAAAGTTATGTCTCAATTTGAACATGCATTTAATACGTTGTACTCTTCCACTCAGAAGATGACACGTATCAACTACTCCCACTAAGGAAGCAACCTCGTACCACTATAAATAGGAGTGAGAAAGAAGAGTAAAATCAACCCTTGTGCTTGGATAAGTTATCTAAGTTCTTTCTCCCTTTGGAACCTCTGAGCCCTCAGCTGTCTACCAGCGACTCATTGGTTCTCTTGTAAACTTGAGTCTCGAATCAAGTTTACTTGTTCTAGGGTTCAATTCTTATTGTCATTCAACGGGTGTATTAATAGCACTTTGTAATACTTTGTTTATAATAGTTAATAAAGCATTACGCGTTTGAAAAGTATTTCGGTGTGTATTTGTGTTTACGAGTTATAGTTTCGACAATTGTTATATTAAGGGACTTTCAATTGGTTTCAGAGCGGTTTGATTTATAAAACTTTTTATAAACCGTTCTTGTTTTCAAAATCAAGATCCTAATATGACTGAAACTATGCCTCCTATACTACCACCCTTTGGTCAAACCAGTCAAGGTAAAACTTCGACCAACACACCGGCCACCACATTTACTACCATGCCTACACCGGTTGTAAGCACTGGTAATATTGATGATGACCTTCCCCAACTTCTTGATGTTCGTGAGGGGTCACATGTGTCCAATGTTCTAGCGTTTGATGAAAAAGATTTTTCAAGTTGGAAGAGTGAATTTCTTATATATTTAGATGGCTTAGAACCCTTCTTGATAGAAATATTAGAAAATTGTCCCTATGTACCACTGGCTGTTTCCTCTACCCTTGAGAGACCCATTAAGAAGCCTGTTAAGCAATGGTCTCCAGCGGATAGACGTCTGGCTAACCAGGACAAGAGAGTCAAAAGTATCATATTCTCTTGCCTACACAAGAACATTATGAAGTCCATTATCAAATGCAACTCTGCTAAGGAGATGTGGACCGAATTAGTTCTAGGGTATGAAGGTCCAGAGGAAACAAAAGAAACCAAAATCCAAGCTCTTAGACTTAAGTTTAATGCTTTTAAAGCTTTGGAAAAAAAACCTGTTGCTCAAACTTATACTAGGCTTAAGATTTTGCTGAATGATTTGGGAAATAATAGAGTTGTTCTACCTAAGGCTGAGGTTAATGCTACATTTTTCAATAGTTTACCTAGAAAACAGCTTAGCCTAAACCAGGCCTTAAGAGCAAATAATGCTATCAAGAATGATACTTTGGCCCAACTGTTTGGAAGATATAACTATGAAGAAGGGCTAATTGACTCCATTTACAAATCTGAGACTGATAGGTTTAACACCAATATCACTGGTTTAAAAGCTCTTGTTGCTAACCATTCTTTTTAGGACAGTGACTCTGACATAGAAGAGGATACCAGAAGCAGTCAAGAATTCCTTGATGAATTGCATGCTGAGTTCCATGACAGAGCTCTTCTAGCTGACCAAAAGAGGTACTACAAGAGATCAGGTAGAGTTGAATCTGCCAAGGTTGATAAATCCAAGGTGTCATGCTACACTTGTGGGAAGACAGGTCACTTTCAGAAAGATTGCTGGTCAAACAAAACCTCCTCTCCAAGCTTTCCATCATCCAACAACAACCACAACAGCAAGAAGAAGTTCTCTACCTCACCTTTCAAGCAAACTTCCCACTCTGACTCAGAGGGAAAGAAGGACTACAAAGTCAAGTACAAAGCCTTGAAAGCTGAGCTGATGAAACTCAACCAAAAGGCTAAAGATGCAGCTAAGAAAAAGGACAACAAGAAGAATGAAAAAGGTCTGATTGCTGCTTCATTTGACTGGGATGATGAACCTCTTACATCTGAGGATGAAGGAACCACTACTGTCAGAGCTTTTATGGTAGTCACTGATGAAGAACCTGCTGTGGGAAAGAGTGAAGCTAGATCAGGTCAATGGGTGGACATCACCATGAAAAAGGTACAAAGATTGCTTTCTATGCCTGAAGGTCCTGATAGAGACCATGTCAGTGACTATACCTTAGTTGACCTCTACTTTGTGGAAGAGCAAAGAAAAAACCTGTAAAACATGTTCCATAGTCTTAAAACAGAGTTAAATCTTTGTCAGTCTGAGTTAACAAATCTCAAACCTGTTGTGAATCTTGAAAATCAAATTCAAAATGAAGTAAGCAAACTTTCCATTGAAAATGAGTCTTTAACTGATGAAAATGCTGAACTGAGAAGAACCATAGAAAAATGGAATTTGGCTCAATCCACAGTTGATGAAATAGTTGCTGTAGCCATTCCAAGTGATGTGGTTTAGGCTATTGGGGGAAGGGTAGGTTCAAAAATCACATACCTGTGTACAATGTTAAATTTGTCCCTTAAGATGTTTCTTCTCCATCTTCCACCTCTATGGATGAGAAAAACACTGACAAGAAATCAGAGCCACAACACTAACAAAAGCTCGCTGGTGCTAACCCATCTGATTCCTTGCTTGGCCCAAAACCCAACAAAACCTCTGGGACTTCAATTCTCAAAGTCGTTGATAAAGCGCACAAAAAGGTTTTTGTGGCAAAAGACTCCACCAAACCCACTCCTCCCCTTGAAGAGCTTTCACCCACCAAGCAACTTCTCCTCACCCTGATGGAAGAGTAAAGGGGTTGAAAGAATAGATCAACCCCAGAGTCAACAACCCATCTGTTAACTCTCTTGGTGAAGGATCAAGTAGCTCAAAGGGGAGAACATTATTCAGACCTTGCAAACATTATGGTTTCAAAAATCATTCCTATGAGGACTACACTAAGAAACCAAAATGTATCACATGCGAGTCCACTGAACACACCTCCAGAGAGCATGAGGAGACCATTGATGTTCAAAGAACAAGAACCCAACTAAGGTCTAAAACTCCTCACAGGCCCTCTAGGAGACTTGAACCCAAACGCAGAGACAATTCTCAAGGTTCAGACCAAATCCCCCATGCAAGTACTGCGGTTTCTTTGACCATCAATCTGATGAGTGTGAGTATGCGTCATGAACCCAGAGACTGCAACCAAAGAGGGGGAGAAAGGAGCCAGAGAAGACCCAATGTCGCTGGTCAGCAAAAACATGGACCCACTGGAAAGTAAGTTCATCATCGAAACTAATCTGGATCTTATATCTATGCAGGCATACTTGAAGAAATCTGTTTGGTATCTGGATAGTGGGTGCTCCAGACACATGACACGGGTTAAACAATATCAGCATAGATATAAGAAGAAGTTTGGTCCGAAAGTAGTATTTGGAGATGACTCCTCAGGGGCTACTGAGGGTTATGGCTCAGTGGATTGCAAGGTATAACCTTCACAAGAGTCGCTTATGTCAATGGACTAAAGCACAACTTAATCAGCATTAGTCAACTATGTGATGCTGGTTTCAAAGTTCTGTTCACCAAGACCCAAGGAACAATCTTCAATCAAAATGATGATGTTGTTCTAATTGCACCCAGAAGAAAGGATGTGTATGTCATTGACATGACATCATGTCCAGAAGGGAAGAACACCTGTCTCTTTGCCAAAGTATCTGATAGTGAAAATTGGCTCTGGCATAAGAGACTCTCCTACCTTAACTTCAAGAACATCAAAAAACTGGCCAAGAATGATTTAGTGGATGGGTTTCCCTCTCTGACCTTCACCAAAGACAGACCCTGCTCAGCCTACGAGAAAGGGAAGCACCACAAAGCCTCATTTAAAACAAAGCAATCATTCTCCATAAATAAGTGCCTCTATCTTCTTCACATGGACTTATTTGGGCCAGTAAAACCACAATCCCTAAATCACAACAAGCATACACTAGTCATTGTAGATGAATTCTCTAGATTCACATGAGTATTCTTTCTCAAAAGAAAGAGTGATGTAGCTGAAAGAATAATGTCTTTCATCAGAGAAATAGAGAACTTCAATGACTACAGAGTTAAGGCTATCAGAAGTGATAATGACACTGAATTCAAGAACCATGCCATGGAAGCCTTTTGTGATGAAAAGGGAATCTCATAGAACTTTTCAAACCCAGGCACCCCTGAACAAAATGGTGTCGCTGAAAGAAGAAACATAACTCTCATAGAGGCAGCCAGAACTATGCTCAGTGAATCAAGACTCCCAAAACAGTTTTGGGGTGAAGCTGTGAACACAGCTTGTTACACATAGAATAGATCCATTATTATAAGAGACATGACAAGACCGCTTATGAAGTGTATAGGAAGAGAGCCCCTGATGTAAGCTACTTCCATGTCTTTGGTTGCCCTATTTTCATTCACAACTACAGAGATCATCTGGGAAATTTTGATGAAAAGTCAGATGATGGATTCTTTGTTGGTTACTCTCCCACCTCGAGAGCCTTTAGAGTATTCAATATTCGCAGGCAAGAACTTGAAGAATCCATTCATGTTACCTTTAATGAAGTAGATGCTGTCATTACTCACACCAACCCAGAAGAATGTGACATTGATTTCAATGAAGTCAAATCATATCCAAAAGATGATTTCTCAAATCCCAAGGAATCACCTCTGGCTTGTCACAAGGACTTTCCATATGTTCATGCTTTTGATCCTCACTCAATCTCTGACATCACTCTAGAGATTGCAATAGCTGAATCTATCACTCCACCCATAGAAGAGAATGTTGATCTTACCGAACCAATCTCTCTCTCAGATGAAGAGATTATGGATGAAGAAAGAATATGTAAAGATCCTCCAGCATTCAGTGAACCTGCTGTGACTCCTGAACCCATAGAGACTCCTGCTCCTCAATCCAAAGGGAGTAGGAACCAAGATATTCTTCTAGTGAATATTCTTGGTGAACCCTCTGAGGGAGTCACCACCAGAGGAAAATTAAGATCTCTGGAAACTATTGGGAATAAAATGTAGCCAGTCCACTTGAGCGCTGACAAGAGGAAAACAAGCGTTGATAAGAAGAAAACAAACGCTGACAGATCAAGCGTTGACTGGAAGAAGTCAAGCGTTGATAGGTTGAAGACAAGCACTGATAGAAAGATATGGTCTGCGCGTATTATGTTTCTAGTTTGTTTCTAGTAAAGATAGGATTAACATTGTATTTTCTATAATTATCTTTACCTAGAATAGTTGATACGTAGACTCTTGTACAAGGCTTCTTGTGTCTATAAAAGAAGACCTTTAGGTTATGTTTCATATAAGTTTTCATACGTTAAACACTTTCATTGTAAACAAGTTCGAATCAATCAATCAAGTAAAAGTTTGTTTTACATCCTTTGTGTGTTCTTGTTTAAGTGTTAATTTCGCATAGCACTTAAATTACTTTATACATAAACAAAGTTTCTTTACGTGTATAACTTGATCTAATCTCGTTTACACAAGCTAAATCGATCTAAGTTTGGGATCAACAAGTGGTATCAGAGCTTGTTGAGAAACTTTGATCTAAAAGAACACAAGAACCCTAAATCAACAAAACCCTAATTTTTACAAAACCCTAAAAACATCATGTCCACTCCAGAAGTAACCTCCTCCTCCTCAAACCACAACATCAAGATTCTCATGCTAGATGCAGACAATTTTGAGTTGTGGAAGTTCAACTTTGAGCAATATCTGCAAATCCATGACTACACTCTCTGGGAGATCATTGAATATGGAAAGACATTCAATAAAGCTCAAAAGATTGCAGATGCCATTGCTACAAGATCAGCTGTTCAAGGATGTTCTGAAGCAGATAAGAAAGAAAAACCTGAAGATGGTAGAGCTGTGTCTGCTGATGACATAGCAAAGAAAAGGGTTGATACGAAAACCCTAAGCATTCTGAAACTCTCTTTGGGACAAGAAAATCAGCACAAATACAGAGGTTATGAGTCTGCAAAAGATCTTTTGGAAGCCCTTGAAGTTGCATATGGTGGTAATGCTGATACTGTGGAAGAGAAAAGGAAGCAACTCTTACATGAGTATGCTGTTTTTAAGGCTCAAACTAATGAGAAGCTAAGTAATGTGAGAAGCAGACTTCTTGACATTACAAGCAAGTTGTCCTTCATGGGGACAGTAATTGGTGATGTTGACATTATTGCCACTTTTCTTAAAAGCCTTGGTGATGCGTGGAAGATTGAGGGAAGATCTATAATTGCCAACAACACTCACAAAATTTCTACTTTTGATGATGTTTACAAAAAACTGAGGCTGTTGGAGAATGAATCTCTTTTGGATCATGGAAGTAAGTCTACCAATAGTAACATGGCCTTCTTCTCACATAGTGAAGGCCAATTTGATCAGAAGGATTCATACATGCACCCAGTTACTGGATCAACATGTGTCAACGCTGGATCATACCCTGTCAATGCCTCACATTCAGACGCTGACACGTATAAAATTGACTCACCAAGAGTTAAGCATGCTGGTTTGGATCTGGATAATGTGTGTGCATACATTGCTTCATTGGCCAATGGTTCAGTGATTACATATGAGGACCTTGAGCAAATATGTGATGAGCATTTGGAGGAGATAGATATAAAGTGGAACATGGCTCTTGCTAGTATAAGAGCAAACAGGTGGAATAGAAGATTCAAGAAGAAGATGATTTTTAATGCTAAGGACACTGCTGGATTTGATAAATCCAAGGTTAAGTGTTATAATTGTCATCGTATGGGGCACTTTATGAGAGAATGCAGATCTCCAAGAAGATCTGATGCTGGAAAACCCTCAACCTAAATTGTTAAGGCTCAGGATCCTAAGGCCATGGTGGCAGTGCAAGAAATTGATGGTATTGGATGGGACTGGAGCTATTTGGCTAAGGATGAGGAAGAAGATAAAGCTTTGGTTTCCGAGATAGAAGAAGAAGAGCATGTTCAATATGCTCTCATGGCACACTCCTCATCTTCATCAGACAATGAGGTATATGATGATGCTTTTTGTAGTAAGGGTTGTCGTTTAAATACTGAAAGACTTAACAAAGAGGTTTTAAGATTGTTAGGAGATGTGAGTACTGAGAGATGCAAGTTGTCTAACTATCAACTTGCTCTCACTCAAACTGAAAAGACAGTTTCTGAGTATAAGAAAATGGAACTTGACCTAAAAGATAAAATAAATATCTTAAAACATGATTTAAATGCTAGTAATGATATTAGAAACATCATGGAAAGGGTCAATGCTGAATTACAGGCCAAGTTAGATGAGGCTATCAAGAATAAGGATAATGTAGACCTTAAAATTCAGAGATTTGATAAGGTCTCACAAACCCACGGAGAATGTGTTAGTAAACAGAGGGATTCTAGGGACATGACTGGGATTGGGATGAAATAGTATTCTGGTGTTCCACCATCAGCTGGGGACTTCTATGGTGTCCAAAGAAAGGACTTATCTTGGACTGGTTTACCAGAACTCCAAGAAGAGGAATTTATTCCTCCACCAAGAGTCCTTACCCCAGTAGAGGAATATAGGCAAAAGTTGACTGATTTGAATGAATGGAAGAAATCCAACCCTACCTTGTTTGTCAAGGGTGGCATGCTTTGTGATAGTCCAAATGAGTCGACCCCTATCAAAGTAACAAACCCAATCACTGGCAAGACTGTTGACCTTGGCTCAAACACTGTTAGAAAACCTAGCATTAAGTATGCAGAAATGTATAGGAATACTAGGTCACCAAAAAGCCAAGTTAGTGATAATGGAACAAGTTTCTTTTCTTCTAGACCTAGAGTTGTGTCTAGAAAAGCCTGTTACACTTGTGGTAGCTTTTCACATTTAGCCTGTAAGTGTGTCAACGCTTCCAAGGTCAACGCTGACAAAAGGTCAAACATTGTCAGACCCAAAACTTTTGTGGAGCAAAGTCCACAAGTTGTTAGACCAACCCCATTCTTCACTAAAGGGTCTAACACTCATGGACAAAGACCTTTTCAGAAGACCAATACATGGTCTAATAGGCAATGGGTTCCTGTAGCAAACCCTAGGTTCAACGCTGATAAGGGTAATTTCAGCGTTGACAAGACCAAATCTAACGCTGACAGAAACGTTGCCAGACCAAATAATGGTAAATATTTGCAACCACAGGGAAAGGGGTCTAAAGCTTCCTCTATCTTGACATGGAGACCTAAGCAAGATCAAAACCCCAATTCTAATGGGATTTCTATGACCTACAACAGATTTAATTATATTTCAAAGGTCAGCACAAAACTAATTGGGGTTAACTGGGTGTGTCATCCAATAAGGGATGAACAAGGGGTTGTTATGAGAACTAAGTTTGTTCTTATTGAACAACCAGATGAATCCAAGTCTGCTCAGGCTTGGGTTCCCAAAGAAAACTAATTTGTTTTATTTATGTGCAGGGCATTCAAAAACAGGTGAATGATTATGGCTATTGGGATAGTGGATGCTCTAGGCACATGACTGGAAAGGAAGATTACCTTACAAACTTCACTCCCATTAAGGATGGTGATAAAGTTTACTTTGGAGGCGGATATGGAACTATCACAAGTAAAGGAACTCTTCTCACCAAAAACTTGCGTTTTGAAAACGTGTTTCTGGTAAAAGAACTTGATTATAATCTTTTCAGTGTATCACAAGTTTGTGATAACAAAAATAAGGTTCTTTTCACTGATACTGAATGCTTGGTGTTGAGCAAGGATTTTAAAATGCCAGATGAGAAATTTATTGACTATAGAACACCTAGGCATAAGGACATTTATAATGTGAATCTTAATGGTATTAGGATGAATAATAATATGTCATATTTTTATGCTAAAGCTTCAGTTGATGAGAGTAATCTATGGCACAGGAGATAAGGGCACATTAACTTAAAAAATATAAACAGACTTGTGAGACTTGGTTTGGTTGATGGTTTGCCTGAAAAGGCTTTCCACAATGACCACTCTTGTGTTGCATGCCTTAAAGGCAAACAACACAAGGTCTCATTTAAGTCTAAACAGGTGTACTCTAGTTTTAAACCACTTCACTTGTTGTATATGGACCTGTTTGGTCCAACTAATATAGAAAGCTTGAATGGTAAATCATACTGCTTTGTCATCACAGATGACTTTTCTAGGTTTACTTGGACTTTCTTTTTAGCCATGAAAAGTGACACTGTTGATACTTTAATTAACTTTATTAACCAAATTGAAAAGAAGACTAGTAATGAAGTTAAAATGCTTAGAAGTGATAATGGTGGTGAGTTTAGAAATAAACTGTTGGATGATTTTTGTGCCAAGAAAGGGATTACTAGGCAGTTTAGTATTGCCAGAACCCCACAGCAAAATGGGGTTGTTGAGAGAAAGAATAGAACCCTAATTGAAGCAGCCAGGACTATGTTGGCTGATGCTCACTTTCCCATAGCTTTTTGGGCTGAGGCTGTCAATACAGCTTGTTATGTTCAGAATAGAGCATTGGTCAACAAGATACATAACAAAACACCTTATGAGTTACTTTGGGGAAGGAAACCTAATATTGGTTTTCTTAAACCTTTTGGCTGTCATGTAGTTGTGTTGGATACTAGTGATGCCTTAGGTAAATTTAGTGCTAAAGGTGATGAAGGCTATTTCATGGATTATTAAGTGCAGAGTAAGGGATATAGGGTTTACCTTAAGAAGGAAAAACGTATACTTGAAAAAGTACATGTTAGGTTTCTAGAGAGTAAACCTAGTGATCCTGAAAGTGGTCCAAATTGGTTGTTTGACTTGGAACCTCTATCTAGGACTTTGAATTATATGCCTGTTACTAATCCAGACATTGTGAAGGTAACTTCAAATGTTGTGGAAGAACCAGTTGTTGATGTTTTAGGTACACAGGTTAATGAAGAGGTTGGATCACAAGCAGACAAGTCATCTCCCATACTTGAGTATGTCACTATTCCCATATGGACAGATGCTTTTTCTACTGCTACTGCTGGAAAGGAAAATGGTGGTCCCCAAGTATCACCAGTTAACAACATGCATGGTCCTTCAGGCGCTGACAAAGGAAAATCTGGCGCTAACAGGACAAATTCAGGCATTGATGGCTCAAAGGTTGACAACACCATTTCACGCGTGGATGGATCAAACGCTGACAACCTTTGTTCAGGCGTTGACAACTCTTTTGAGCATATTTTCTCTTCCAATTTTGAACAAGGTGAACCTTCAAGCAGAAATGGAGAGGTTCATACAGATATTGATGGAAGAGAGTCTGAAGAAGATATTGGTAACTTGGATGATGAGATTGAAGACAACAGACTTTTTGAGGGAGGAGTTCTCACTTATACTATGAAGAATCACCCCTCTTCTCAAATTATTGGGGATGTCATGTCTCCTGTTCAGACTAGAAGATCTCATTAGAGTCTTGGAGGATTTATTGACACAAGAAGGTTGATACCCCTCTTGTTCAAGCATGTTTGTTTGCCTGTTTTCTGTCACAACAGGAACCCAAGAAGATTTTTGATGCTCTCAAAGAACCAAGTTGGGTGGAAGCAATGCAGGATGAGCTTCACCAATTTGCTATTTAGCATGTTTGGGAGTTGGTTGATTGTCCCAGATATGTCAGACCTATTGGGACAAGATGGGTTCTTCGAAACAAGAAAGATGAAAGAGGCATTATGGTCAGAAACAAGGCGCGTTTAGTGGCTCAAGGATATACACAAGAGGAAGGGATAGACTATGAGGAGGTCTTTGCACCAGTTGCAAGGATTGAGGCTATTAGGATATTTCTAGCCTATGCTCCCTGCATGGGCTTTATTGTCTATCAAATGGATGTGAAGAGCGCTTTTCTTTATGGCACAATCGTTGAGGAGGTATATGTGATGCAGCCTCCTGGTTTTGAAGATCCAGAACATCCAGACAAGGTGTATAGATTCAAGAAAGCTATGTATGGACTTCATCAAGCCCCAAGAGCATGGTATGGCACATTTTCCACTTATCTGGTGGAAAATGGATTCAAAAGGGGCACCATAGACCAGAAATTATTTACAAAGAAGGCTGGTAAGGATGTCTTACTTGTTTAGGTTTATGTGGATGATATCATCTTTGACTCTACCAATCCAAAGATGAGTGAAGACTTTTCCAAGCTTATGACAGACAAATTAAAGATGAGTGCAATGGGGGAGATGAACTTCTTTCTAGGGTTACAAGTTCAACAGAAAGAAGATGGTATCTTCATCTCTCAGGATAAGTATGTAGCAGAGATCTTGAAGAAGTTTGGCTTTTCTCCACATGAAAAACGGGCTAGTACTCCTATGGATAGAGAACACCCTTGGGTAAAAGTTGGAGATGGAAAAGATGTGATGTCAGGCACTATAGATCAATGATTGGTTCATTGATGTATCTCACAACCTCAAGACCTGACATTATGTTTGCTGTGTGTGCATGTGCACGTCATCAAGTGACTCCCAAAGAGTGTCACCTTCATGCTGTCAAGAGAATCTTTAGGTACCTCAGATGTTATCCAGACCTTGGATTATGGTATCCAAAGATTCACCATTGGAGATTATTGCATATTCAGACAGTGACTATGGTGGTGATAAATTTGATAGAAAATCCACAACTGGTGGATGTCAGTTTCTTGGGAGTAGGTTGATATCTTGGCAATGCAAGAAATAAACAGTGGTGGCCAATTCTACAACTGAAGCAGAGTATGTTGCAGCAGCTACTTGTTGTGGACAAGTCTTATGGATTCAAAACCAGCTGTTGGATTATGGGTATAATTTCATGCATACCAAGATTTTTGTAGACAATAACAGTACTTTATGCATTATTAAAAATCTTGTACATCATTCTAAAACAAAACACATAGAAATTAGACATCATTTTATAAGAGATTGTTTTGAAAAGGGTTTAATACAACCAGATAGGGTTGACACAAAAGAAAATGTGTTTGATTTATTAACTAAAACTTTTGATGCTGGAAGGTTTCAATACTTGGTAACAAGTATTGGAATGATCAATCTCACTTAATATGTGTTTTGAGGTCTTTTTGTAAAAGTATGTACAGGATATGCATTGTTATTGGTCTTTTTGAAGTTAGATTTTCCACTATATTTTTCTAACGCTGACAAAGGTTATCTTAACGCTGATAAGTGTTATCGTGACGTTGTCAGCAACATGTTAGTTTTGTGGTTTTTGATCTAAGTGTACAGATGTTGATAGCATTGTACCATTGGATACAGAGTTGCTTATGGATCCTTGGAGAATCATCTAAGTATGTTTTAGTTTATGGATGATGGTTGGAATATTTATATTCCTATCTTGACATAAATTTTTATATTCATGCATATTATTGGGCAACATATGTATCACAGTTTAAGGGGAGGTTTTAGGAACCTTTAGGACTTTTAGGTATTCTTATAATACTCTTATCACAATTCTAGATTGTGTCCACAGGTGAGAATGAGTTAGTTTACTAAATCATGAGGCACTGTAGCATGCAAAGTTGATATACTATGCATGCTGCCAAGACATTTTTGGCCTAGAATTGGATGTGGTCTGTTGGGAGACTTGGGAATGATTTATAATGGGTTTTACCTGGGAGTTACAAGGAATTTTATGAGATAACTTAATTGTTAAGAATTTTGGTTAGCAAGGGACACTAGAGGAATGTTATATCTATCTTGCATAAGCAAGTGTGCATAACTGGACAGTGCTTGCCGCCCTATAATAATTATCAATTTTTAGGTTATCTTCACTAGGATAAACTACTTTGTTATGGTCCTTTTTCATTTTTATTACTTTTATTTTTGGACGCTGACAAGTATTTTTCCAAGCGTTGTTATGACCAATTTAGACGCTGACATGGCTTTGGCAAACGTTGACAAGAATATAGCCGTTGGGCGTTGATGGGTTATTTTTGACCGTTGACACTCATTGGGACCTACCTAGTTGTTATTTTTGACGAATTTTGGGGCCATAATTTTGGGAGCAGATAACTTTTCATTAATGCACAAGATAACTTATTTTCTTTTCAATATTTTCATCATTATATTTTGAAAATAGTTGCCTAATTTTTGACCAATCACATGTGCCTATCTCTCCTATATATTTGGCTCCTGTTTTTAAACAGGGTATCTCATATTCTTGTCTAACAAATTTTCTCCTATAATTCATCTTTCTCAATAATTCACAAACAGCTTTCTTCAACAATGGCACCAAAGTTTAAACCAAGTGACTTGGTATTGGGATTCAGGAGTCAACACAACATGATTACTTATTTGGACGCTGATGATACTCTGTTTCCACAATACACCCAGATGGTGGCGTATTTGAATGCATCCCCGATTAGGTATGCTCTTTCTCATGCTCCTCTCATCTCTGTCACTCATATTAAGTAGTTTTGGAACACTGTTAGTTCCTCAACAATTAATAACGTGACTACATTATCAGCTATTTTTCATGGGCGTACTTGGGTGGTTACAGAAGCCTTGGTTTGCCAGGCTTTGCATCTTGATGACGCAGATGGTATAACCAGCCTTCCCATAAATGAAATAGAACAAGGACTTCGGGCTTTGGGTTATCCTTTCCCTGATGAGGGCACTTTAAACAAATATCATAAACAAGAGTTTCCCCCAGCCTGGAAGTACCTCATACATGTCATCCTACAATGTTTGAGTCTAAAATGTACTGCACATAATGAAATTAATAGATCAATTGCAGTGCAATTGTGTGCATTGCAAATGGGAAAAAGTTTAATTATTCAAAACTGATTTTTGATGGCATGTGTAAAAACAAAAGGAATAAGATTTCTTTGGCTTATCCCAGATTTTTGCAAATGGTTTTTGATGTGCAAAATTAATGCACAAGGGATCATGATGATTTTTATGAGATCCCTGTGCAAAAGAAAGCTATTTTTACCAAGATGAACTCACCCCCTCACCGTGAATTACCCCTCACCCAAGCTATGCTTGCTGTTATTGCAGCAACACAACCTCAACCAGACCCACAACCATAACTTGACCCCATACCAGAACCTTTGCCTTCACCTCAACACATGGAAATTGACCAAGAACCCTTCAACGCTAACACCTTAAATGTTGGCGTTGACACAAGTAATCCAGACATTGACACCTTTCCTTCACAGACCCAAACACCCCTTAACCTTCCCACATCCACCCAATCCACATCCTCTTCTACCCCACCTCAATATAGGTTGCAAAAACGCCCAAGGACTACTGGAGTGTTCTCCTCTAGTGGTCCTAGCCATGTAGCAGAGAGAACCACCACCACAAGTGTGGTTGGTGCTATGGATGAGGCTGGGACTATTGGTTCTGGCTTAGATGCAGACCAAGACAGTCCTAACATCTTTAAGACCTCATCCATGCCCCATGACTCTACTTTGGGAGGTCAAATACCCATTCTAGAGGAGGGTAGATTGGAACCATACACATTGATAGATTTGACGGCTGTCTGCATTAGCTTGCAAAAGCAAAATGCAGACTTGGTACAAATTGTCAGTACACAAGGCCTTGAACTCAAGCAATTGAGGGAGAGGATTGTCATTTTGGAGAATGCTAGCACTAGGTGTGGGATGGAGGAATCTTCCAATGGGGAGGATAAGCAGATTAATGTGAGTGATAAAGGCTCACATGATGGAGAATCTTTGGGTGTTGCTGAAGCCCTCACTGAATTGAAGAAGCAACCAGTTTTTGACACATCTCTGGTTACTCCTACCAATTTAAACTTGTCTTTTACAGCTATGTTGGAGCAATTTACAAGAGGAGCTGAGACAAGTAATTTGGGCGTTGACAAGCAAAATTTGAACGCTGACACACCAAGCGCTGACATGAGCAAATTGGGCGCTGACACAAGGAATTTGAGCGTTGACAGACCTACAGATATGGTTGATGTATTCCAGTCATCAGCTATCATCAAAGAAGTGTCTTCATAGGTATTACCATCATACTTACCCATCATTGATCCATTAGATAAGGGTAAAGGAATTATGGTAGAAGTAGAAGTTCCAAAGGATGCAGCACAGGTAGAGTTTGATTCAAGGTTGGCTGCACAACTCATGGAACAAGAAAGTAAGAAGGTTGGTGAATCACCATTTGTTGTCACTTCTGAGGAAGAAGAAGGAAGTGATGAAGAAAGTTCAGATTCAAGTGTGATGATAATTGAACAACCAGAAGGACTTGAATATGGTGATGACTTGGCAAGGGAGAAGCTTAGAGAGTTAAAATTGCAAGTAGACTTTGATATGCCAGAAGTAGTTCAGATGTACCATGCTTGGGAGAATAGGATAATGGAGACTCCAGATTTGACTATTTCAGACCAAATTTGGGGATTGGAGATTCTTCTAAGAGTTCAAAGAGACTGCAAGGTCATTCTAAAACACAAGGCTAGCAATGTTTTCTCACTGCTGAAGAGGGATAGAAGAGAGCTTTATTACATGCTACTCAGATGTCATGTAACTGGATGGACCTTCAAGAAATTGCAGGGATTATCTTTTCAAGAATTGGAGTACAAGGCTTATCCTATTTAGGCAAAGGTGCAGGAAATGAATACTCTAAGACTTCTTTCAGATGAAAGGAAAGAAGAACTTGTAGAAGAGATGGAGATTCAGAAGGCAATGATTGTTCCAAGGCCTTTGAAGAAGGGAGTTCCACTTGAGTTTTCTAAAGATCTAAATAAAGTGGTTCCCAGTGAAGCTGTTCTTAGAAGGAGCATCAAGCTCTCACCCATGGAAGCTTCAGATATGGTACAAGTGTTACCTCTTGATGCCAGAAACCCTATCATTAGCTATGAGGAAGATGCAAGTGGGTTTTGGAAGATTGGCAGATATAGGAAAGAGGTACACACATTTACTACCCTTATGTCTCTTTTTGCAAGTGTGGATAGAGAAGACTTGGTAGACCTTTGGAGGTTGTTGGTGGCCAAGTATGAGACTGAAGCTCCTACTTCAGTCAATGGAATAAAACTTTCGTCAACATTCAAGAGAATGTGTGCACCAAAAGAAGAAGATCCTACTGTTTGGAAGGATCTTGAGGATGATATCAATGGTCTTCAATGGCGTTTGTATTCAGCTGCTGGTGTGTACTACTTGAGCTCTACAAAGTTTGCTGAGTATCTTCTTGTAGATGCTCAATATCCTATGTCCAAAGAAGTTTTGGTCAAGATGAAGACAACACAGCTGGAGATTGACTATTCAAGTGACGTGGCCAAAGATTTGATTAGGCATGTTTATTACCAATATGATAAGATTTGTAAGATTCCTCCTAGTTCTTAATTTTTATTCAGAAACTTGATTACTATACTAGATATCAAGTTTAGGGGAGGATTGTTGGGAATAAAATGTAGCCAGTCCACTTGAGCGCTGACAAGAGGAAAACAAGCGTTGATAAGAAGAAAACAAAGGCTGACAGATCAAGCGTTGACAGGAAGAAGTCAAGCGTTGATAGGTTGAAGACAAGCACTGATAGAAAGATATGGTCCGCGCGTATTATGTTTCTAGTTTGTTTCTAGTAAAGATAGGATTAACATTGTATTTTCTATAATTATCTTTACCTAGAATAGTTGATACGTAGACTCTTGTACAAGGCTTCTTGTGTCTATAAAAGAAGACCTTTAGGTTATGTTTCATATAAGTTTTCATACATTAAACACTTTCATTGTAAACAAGTTCGTATCAATCAATCAAGTGAAAGTTTGTTTTACATCCTTTGTGTGTTCTTGTTTAAGTGTTAACTCCGCATAGCAATTAAATTAATTTATACATAAACAAAGTTTCTCTACGTGTATAACTTTATATAATCTCGTTTACACAAGCTAAATCGATCTAAGTTTGGGATCAACAGAAACCGCCTCAGCGAATGAATGCCTTTTCGTTGACTTTCTCTCTGAAGATGAACCTAAGAATGTGGCTGCTGCTCTTCTGGATGAAGGCTGGGTTGTTGCCATGCAAGATGAATTGAATCAGATCAAGAGAAACAAGGTATGTACTCTAGTAAAAGATCCAGCTAGAAAACAAGTAGTTGGAACTAAGTGGGTCTATAGAAACAAGAGGGATGAAGCTGGAATGATAGTTAAAAACAAGGCTAGGCTTGTGGTGTTGGGGTACAATCAATCTGAGGGTATTCACTATGATGAAACGTTTGCACCAATAGCCAGATTGGAAGCTATCATAATCTTCCTAGCCTTTGCAGCTTATATGGGGTTCACTTTATACCAGATGGATGTAAAGAGTGCTTTTCTAAATGGTAAGCTTGCAGAGGAAGTATATGTCTATCAACCCCCTGGATTCGAAAGCAGTAAGTATCCTGATCACGTCTGCAGACTTCACAAAGCACTCTATGGGCTGAAACAAGTGCCTAGAGCCTGGTATGAAACTCTATCAAAATTCTTACTTGAAAATAAATTTGTCAGAGGTACCATTGATCAAAACCTGTTCACTTATAGGTCCAAGGGTGATGTCATTTTAGTACAGATTTATGTGGATGATATAATTTTTTGTTCAACCAACATTACCTTGAGCAAACAGTTTGCTAAACTTATGACCAAAAAGTATGAACAAAAAGTATGAAATGAGTATGATGAGGGAATTAACTTTTTTCTTGGGTTTTCAAATCAAACAAAATTCAAAGGTAATTTCTATTTGTCAAGAAAAATATGTTAAGGATTTGCTCAAAAAGTATGATCAGTCTGATTGTGCATCAGTGAAATGCCCCATGCTTCCTCCCAACAACTTGGGAGCTGATGAGTCAGGGGTCTCTGTTAATGAGACCTTATACCGAGGCATGATTGGGTCACTATAGTACCTCACATCAAGCAGACCAGACATACAATTTGCCACATGTCTCTGTGCTAGGTACCAAGCTAACCCCAAGGAATCCTACCTTGTAGCTGTCAAAAGAATTTTCAGGTACTTAAAAGGATCTCCCATATTGGGTCTCTGGTATCTAAATAGATCAGGCTTCGACCTCAAAGCCTACTCTGACTCAGATTACACTGGGTGCTGCCTTGATAAAAAGAGCACCTCTGGGAGTTGTCAAATCCTTGGAGGAAAGTTGGTATGCTGGAGTGCAAAGAAACAAAACTTAGTAGCCATGTTATCAGTTGAAGCTGAATATGTAGCTGCCGCTGGTTGCTGTGCTCAAGTTCTCTGGATGAAAAGCAGCTGGCTGATTATGGGATCAATTATAAAAAGGTTCCGATATTATGTGACAACACAAGTGCAATAGCCATCTCTAATAATCCGGTACTTCATTCTAGAACTAAGAATATTGACATCAGGTATCACTTTATCAGAGACCATATTTTAAAAGATGATATTGAGATTCATTTTATACCCACTAAATACCAACTCGCTGATATTTTCACCAAGCCTCTCGCTGAGCCAAGTTTTACTAGGCTGGTTGCTGAGCTGGGTATGCTCAATATTGGTAAACAAATCTGATAAGTGATCTCTGTCTCTGGGCATTTAAGGGAATTGAATGTAAAGAGGTAGTTACATTCCAATGGGAGTTAATATATTCCCATATTTAATTCAAATGAATGTCCTTCAATGTCTATAACTTTCCCACTTTCCAAGGGGACCAAAAATCACATGAAGGGTCAAGGGGTCCCACTTTCCTAAAAGGTAAATATTTGCATTTAATGCTTTAATTATAAAACGACAAAACCTTTTTTAAAAACCCTTGACTCATTTTCCTATATCACATTACTCATAATTTTCACACACACATACTATTCATCTTCTTCAGATCCTCCATTTCTTCACTTCAAACAACAATTGTGTCTTCATCAACAAACACCTCGTTTACCGTCTTGGCCGCCTCAAATGTAGACTTTGGGATAAACGATGGGAAGATCGCGCTTAACAACTGTGTAGCTCTCCTGGAACACAACAATCCTCTCTACCATCCTTTGTTAACCTTTCTCAAGAACTCCACCATTAACGAAGCCATAACTAGGGAACCCTCCACATGTTACCATCAATACATGAGGGAGTTCTGGTACAGTGCTGAAGTTGATCAAACATCTTCACACATCACCTTCAACCTTTCTACACATCCTCACCCTCTAACCTTTGATATCACTACCTTTGCCAAAGTCATTGTACTTCTTGTCAATGAAGGCATGACCGCTGTGCCAGCCAGCGCCACAGTGAAGAAGGCTCTGGAAACCCTTCATCCTCATGATGACGATGACAAACCCTTCACCTATCTAGGCTTACAGAACAAATCCCTGATCAAGGTGAATTACTTCTCACCCATATGGAGGACGCTGATACTTTACATAGTAAAATGTCTAGGAGGAAACCAGGGGTCACATGATCAACTAAATGGTGCCCAGCAAGCAATAGCTTACAGCTTGATTTGGGGGCAGGATATAGGGATCGCCCACATACTTTACACCGACCTCATTGCAAAGCTTGAAAACAAAGGGAAGAAGATCGACTGGCCACCATCTGCTACACAAGATATCTCTCTCTCATCATAGAGGATATGCTTGGTGAAACCTACAACAATGATGAACTTCACTCTTTCTTTCCCTATCACATCACACCAGCTTCACTAAAGACTCCTTTAGAGGATGAAGTGCCTCTTAGTAGGCATATGATGAAAGTTGTTGGGTTACTCGTTGATGATGAAGAGCCCTTGATCCCACACAATGAGGTGAATGCTGAAAGACAAACTGGCAAGTCTTTGTCCAAGACCTCTGTGTAGTCTACTTCTCAGCCCAAGGCGCTCAAGGAAAAGAAGAAGAAGAGGAACTACATCCCCCTTTCCTCTGAAACCCCTTCTATTAATCCTTCAAAGAAGAAGAAGACCAAGAAGAACCCATCCCCTTCTCTGGTGGATGTGGTTAAAGAGCCTACAATTGACAAACAACCAGAGTCTAGAGTCTCCTTGTCAATAGAGACGACTAAGAATCCTCTCCACGCTGATATCTCTCAGGTATTAGTTTACCTTTTTTTTTCTTCTTGTAGGTTCACATGCAATCACTCTCAGATTTCTGTAGGAGAGGGTGATGAAGTTTTAGGGTATGCCTAAACCCTTAGAGTGTTTGTGTCAGCACCTAGATCTCTTAAGATTATCTGTACACTATGTCTTGGCACTAGGATATGATTCATTTGTGCCCATAACGCACCCTGATGATTCTTCACCCTCTGGACTGCGGTGTTGCCTATAACAACTTGAGCACACTATAGGTCCCGACCCAGAGTCTCTGCACCTCACGTGGTCTCTGGGTCCCCTCATATGAAAAAGAGTCCCAAAGAATTTATTCTTTTGGGGGGACTGAATAATCACCCTCAGTCTTCCTAGTGGTAGCGTTAAAAGGCGACCTTACCTTCAAATATTTCACAACTAAAAGAGTCCCAAAGAATTTATTCTTTTGGGGGGACTGAATAATCACCCTCAGTCTTCCTAGGGGCAACGATAAAAGGCGACCTTTACCTTATAATATTTCACAATTAAAAGAGCCCCAAGGAGCAATCCTTCAGGGGGAGCTGGATAATCACACCCAGCTATCCTAGGGGCAGCGAACAGCGACCATTCACCTCATATTATTTACAAATCAAAAGAGTCCCAAGTAGTAATCCTTATGGGGGAGTTGGATAATCACACCCAGCTATCCTAGGGGCAGCGAATGGCGACCCTTCAACATATCTATTTCACAATAAAAGAGTCCCAAGGAGAAATCCTTAGGGGGGCTGGATAATCACACCCAGCTTTCCTAGGGGCAGCGAATGGTGATCTATAACTTCATATTTATTTCACACTGGTTACTAACAAATGTCATAACAGGCTCACAATCTTCATGAAGAACAATAGAACGATGAGGCTTACTCCATCGCTGGTGACAAAAATGCTGAAGCCTCCCTCATTGATCAAGATGCTATGTCAAACATTGACTCCATGCCTGAAGATGAGGTGTTTATCATTGAAGATGACCTTACCATTTCAGACTATGTTGATATGGATGCTGATGATGACCAAGTCACATCTGAATTGAAGCCCATTTCCTTCCCATCGATGGTAAATGTTCAGGAACTTGTTGCTAAGCAACTATGGGACCAAAGGCTCTGTACACCAACCCCAGTTCCCTTCCCAACTTTGCCAAATGTCATGGAATTGGAGGCAATGAAATACTTAGAGTATTTGCAAAACCTCAAGCCTATCCCTGTTCCAATAATGAAAGATGTTCAAGAACTAGCCGCTGAGGAACTCTGGGTTAAGAGGGGAGACATCAGCATCACCAAGCGTAAAGTCACAAATGATGTTATCCTCTTTGAAATACAAACACTCACCCATGCTGCTAAAGAACTCACCACAACCTTAGAGACTTCCCAAACCTCATCTGTGGAATCCTCTATGACTTCACTCTTCCGCAACTACTGGGAAATGCCTTGAAAACTCAACTCCCAGTAGTGCTAAACTAGAGTCTCCAACAGTACATGCCATCAGTCCTCATAGCAGCTGTCAAAGCTAACATCGCTACTATTGCCAAGTCGACTGAACCTTTCAGGCAACTTCTTCAGGAACTATTACAAGAGGAACTTAAAGAAATCTGTTTATTTTTCCATCAAGAATTTGTTAAGTTCCTTAAACCTGGATCAGGCACAGCTTATACTAGTGTTATGCGTGAGGGGGAGAATTCTGCTACTTCCACCTCTGAAGAAGAAGAAGATACTGCTCCACCTAAGGGGTAGCAATCACTTAAACAATCTGCACCCACAACAGAGATCCCAACACCAAAACCCATCAGATCTTTCAACCCCATCACTGAGGTGGCAAAGGACAAGGGAAAAGGTATTGCCACTGAGGTGCTAGAAACAACCCTGCACTCCCTCTAAGAAGAAGGTGGATCTACAGCCAGACACTCTGATCTGAACAAATTTAAAAGTGCTGATGAAGCACCACTAACCCCAGAGCAGGCAAAGGCTCAAATCTTGGAACAAAAGAGGTTAGATGACATTAGAGCTGCTGAAATCAAAAGCAAAGAGGCTCTAAACAAACTAATCTCTCCAGCTAGAAAGGAAGCTCAGCTAAACATGCTTAAAGAACTTGAAATCAAATGGAGCAACCTTCAAAAGAAATATGAGAGGATAGTGGACAAAAGAGCAGAGCCCGGTCAAATCACCAAGTACACTTGCTACACTGACAAAGACAAAAGAGTAGTGATGACCTTATACAAAGATAATCAAATAAAAAATTACAAAGTCTTTAGTGACTTTAGAATCAAAGATCCGGGCCTCTCTGAATGGTTAGAAGTGTTGTCTCTTGCCTAAAAGAAGACTGGGCCTGGTGCTGCCCAAATGATGAAAGACATACAAGCTAAGCTTAATTGGGTAAGAGACACTGCTAAGAAGCTGAAGCTACCTCTGCCTCCTCAACTATCACAACAACAATCAATTCAAGGACAAAGAAACAGGAAAACCCCAATGGGGCTTCTGGTAGAGAAGCTGGTCACCGAGAATGTTGTGGTAGATGGAATGTACAGAAACCTTATACTTCCTAAGGAGATTGCTAAGCCAGTGGGTGGCCAAGTTTACTCAGACCCTGAGATAGGATTAGTATTCATGAATGGGAACTGTGAATACTGCTTCCAGAGAAAAAGTGAGTTACACACGGCCTCAACCATACAACTCATCAGACTTAAACAAGGCATGCTCAGAAACTGCAAGGAAGCCAGTGACTTTGAATTCGAGATGGAGTTAATCATCAACTACAGGGATGATAGAGTTGAAGCTCAAAGAACTGTGGACCAAGGCCTTGATCGTTGAAGAACCTTTTGTTTTTATTTTTACACCACTGGGTGTTCATGTAATAGGTTAGGTTTTTTATGATGAATAAAACTCTGAGGTATGTTTGTTAAAATTATGTGTATGAAGAAGCTGTGTACCCACTTACAATAATTCTAGACTTAGTATAATTTATAAACAAATAGGGGGAGATTGTTGGGCCAATGAAAGTTTTAACTATGGCCCAGTCTAGATTTTTTTAAATTAGACTAAGTGTTACTGATCGCTGAGAGGACCAGCGACAGAGACCAGACCAGCGGAAGGCAAAGCCTCAGCTGGCACACTAGGAACATTCAATTCAAAGACAACGTCAGAGAAGTCGAAGACAATCTGAAGTCATACCTACCAGCGATTATGAATAGCTGGGATGTAGAAGGAATGTGCTGGTGTTCAAGGATCTCTGAGTTGACAATACTTAGAGATCACTTAAGAACCCTAGAAGTCTGATACAAGCAAAGCTTGTCCAATCCTTTATAGTTTAGGCGGGAGAATCTACAAAGTGTTTTGAGAGGGACAAAACAAGAGATTCAAGATAAAGCCTAGTACGACCTAGTGGGACAAAAAGTGAACAGTTGGCAAAACTGTTCACCTAAAGTTGTTTAAAGGTATGTCTCGATTTGGACATGCATTTAATACGTTGTACTCTTCCACTAAGAAGATGACACGTATCAACTACTCCCACTAAGGAAACAACCTCGTACCACTATAAATAAGAGTAAGAAAGAAGAATAAAATCAACCCTTGTGCTTGGATAAATTATCTAAGTTCTTTCTTCCTTTGGAACCTCTGAGCCCTCAGCTGTCTACCAGCGACTCATAGGTTCGCTTGTAAACTTGAGTCTCGAATCAAGTTTACTTGTTCTAGGGTTCAATTCTTATTGTCATTCAACGGGTGTATTCATAGAACTTTGTAATACTTTGTTTATAATAGTTAATAAAGCATTACGCGTTTGAAAAGTATTTCGTTGTGTATTTGTGTTTATACGAGTTATAGTTTCGACAATTGTTATATTAAGGGACTTTCACTTTCGTTGATTCAAGCTACGAAGTTTCGAGGCCGTGAGGCGGATAATCCTCACGATCATATTCGGAATTTTGATCGTATTTTGGCCACGAGCAAGTTTAAGAACGTCGACACCGATGTCGTCAAGCTTATGCTTTTTCCGTTATCGCTCGATGGTGCCGCCAAGGATTGGTACGAGAAAGAGCCACCTAATTCCATAATTACGTGAAAGGATCTCATTTCCAAGTTCGTTAATCATTTTTTCCCACCGTCTAAGACGACGTTTTTCAAAAAGGAGATTACAAGATTTGAGCGAAAACCGAATGAATCATTTAGAGATGCATGGGATCGTTTTAAGGAATTGCCTAGGCAATGTCCTCACCATGGATTTTCCGAGTTGCACCAAATCGATACGTTTTACAACGGTCTTAGTTTTCAAGAACAAGATTCGTTGAATTCCGTCGCCGATGGCAACTTTTTGTGTAAAACTCTGAAAGATGCATTACTGATTATCGAGAATCGATCCAAGGTTTACCAACTCTACAACGCATCGAGTGTTGCCAATTTCGCCAATGTTAGTAATTCTAATCGCGACATTGAGAGAGTTGATGCGAAAGTCGACAAGTTGACGAATGTGTTTACGTCTTTTCTCATCGAGAAGCAAAAGAAAGACGCTTCAGCTACGGTGAAAGAGGTTGAGGCATCGTGTACGTTTTGCGGTGGACCACATAATTATTACGAGTGTGCGGCTACGGATGGCCAAACGTCGAGTGTAAACGCGTTAAACAAAAAAAATTCAAATCAAAATCAAAATAACACCGGTCCATCGCAACAAACGAACAACAACAATCAAGGCAATAATTTTAATCGTGGAAATGATTTTTCGAATCAAAACCGTAACAATTTTAAAGGAAATAATCATGGTAATCAAGGCTATAATCAAGTTCAAAATTTGAATTGGCAAAATCGAGGTTTTAATAACAACAATCAAAACCGGAATTTTAACATTGAGCAAAATTCAATTTTTTCGAACAACGCTAATCAAGGGAACAATTTTCAAGGGAATCAAAACCAAGCTTTCAATCAAAACTTTAATGGCTCAAATAATTTTCAAAATTACGTTAAATCAAATGACGCTAATATGAAGAGATTAGAAACGCAAATTGATGATATGAAAAACGAATTTTCCAACACGTTGAGAGGACAAAACAACAAAATTGAACAAGGACAAATCGACATAAAAAAGATGTTTCCGGCTATTATGAACAAGGCCTCGGGTGCGTCATCGAGTTCGTTACCTAGTGACACCATTGCTAATCCGAAGGAACAATGTAAAGCCGCCTCGTCTCGTGAGAAAAGTCGTATGATTACCCCTACCCTTGATGGATTTAGAGTTGTTCCTTCTTCTCAACCCTCGACTTCTAAGACGCCTTCATGTTCTAAAGTCGATGGGGTGAACGTGGCGACCAAGGAAATGATTGCACACTCTCATGTACCTCGAATTCCATCAACGGTTCCAAAAGAGAGCTTTGTCGACCTCACCCAAGTAACCCTTGAAGAAACTTGTGCTTTGATCCTTCTTAAGAAACCCAAAAGGCATATGCCGAGAAAGGAAGAGGATCCGGGCCAATTTCTATTACCTTGTGAGTTTTTCGAGATTGAGGGATGTTTAACCCTTGCCGATTTAGGTGCTAGCATCAATCTCATGACTCATTCTCTATGGAAATTGATGAGATTGCCTAGTTTTACCCCCACGAACATGACTATCGAGCTTGCAAATTGTACACCTTTAGAACCAATTGGAATAGCCGAGGATGTCTATGTTAGGATTGGAAAGTTTGTTTTTCCCGCTGACTTCGTCATTTCCGATTACGAGTGTGACCCTAAATGTCCCATTATTTTAGGTCGACCCTTTTTATCGACGACTCGAGCCGTAATCGACGTCCACGGTAGGAAACTTACTATGAGATATGGGGAGGAACAAATGGACTTTTTCATGAATAAATCCCAAGTTTTAAATGATCATGATAAAACCGAGGTTTCATAATCTAATGTTTCAAATTCTAATGATTTGAAAATGTTAACTTTAGCGGAAAATATGAGGCTTGATGCATGTTTTGAAATAATTAAAATGAACGGTTTTAAAGATGACGATTTTAATGATAAAGAAAACGTTTACTTAATTCAAAAGGGTATTCGTAGATTTATGGATGAAAAATCACTTTGGGATGTATTCGGTGAAACAAGTGAACAACCAATTCCGAAGGGTGACGTTAGTGCCATCACGACAATGACCAAAGTGGACTCGTCTTCACCACCTTCGAAGGACCACGTCTTTGAGGCTTCAACTTCTAATTCCATTGAAGTGCCTCCATTTCCTAGCCCAACACCCGTTGGGGCTAAAGGTTTCATCGACATCGATCCTCTCGTCCTTGAAAAGTCACCTAAGCATACCCTAGGGGTTGTAAGACCATGGTTGTGAGTGCTCACATTGACTCTTTCTTTGACGATGACGATGTTGATTTTGCCAAGACTAATCACGTACTCAAAAATCCACATGCAATTTTTGATTCTCCTAAAAAGAATTCAAAGTGTGGTAAGTACGATGATTATGAGTTTGATCCCGAGATTGAAGAAATTATTGAACGAGAGCTAGCTCTTTTACCTCCACTTCCACCTACGAGTGAGGTTGATTTTTCCAAAATCAAGGATGAACTTAATGAGTTGGAACGTCTTATTTTCGATGACGAACCAACTCATGTGACCCAAAATCTCATTCTCGAGGAGTTACCTAATCAATACTCCTCAAATGAGAATGACGTTTATCACATTCATGAGGAGTTACCTAATCAACACTCCTCCCTTATGAATGATGATTATGTGCTTGATCGTGATCTCTTCGAGAGAATTTCAAATATCATTAATGAGGATTATGAAGAAATTTGGTTCGATAAGCCTATTTACGATAAAGAAATCGATGAGATTCACGATCATGAGGATGACAAATATGTTGACCCCGAGGGGGCGGTGTTCTTTGTTGATCGACGTTTTGAGAAATTATACAATCCACCACCCCCTAACCGCGACTTAAATGTGAGGATTTTTAGCGTGACTAATTTTGAATTTGAAACGCCAAATATTTTCGACATAATTCAATCGGGTTTTCATAAAGAGTTTTTAAACGATGAAAAAGGAAAAGATTTAAAAATTGATTTAAAAGATTTTTCTACATGTGTAACTCCGTCATCACCACGTTTTATGAGTGCTACCACCTCGTCTACTCCTTTTGACGACGAATGGTGTGGTTTTAGTATGGGGTAAGACCCTTATGTTCCCTCACATTTCTCCACCAAGGACGGGCTATTCGATCCCGGAATTGCTTGTAAAGGGAAATCTCGGTCTTCCACCGATGCAATAAATGGAAATCTTATTCATTTGCTTGGTGTGAGTCTACCTCGAGTAGCTCATTGTGTTGCCTTACCCATTGTCCCACCCTTCTATTTCTCATCTCTTTTCTTCTACCCCTTTGGGGTTTTGCTATCGGTTGAAGTAGCGTTGTTTCGTCTTTCATCCAAAAACGAGGACGCTATCTTTGACCCCGGTATACGTTTATCGGGTTTTTAAAGTACTCCACGTACTTTTGGGCATTGTTTATCATGTAAGCCCCACCAAAAAATGACCAAACCATGGTTATCCCTAAATGATCACATTTATGGGGATTCGAGTCAAGCTTTTGACTCGGTTATAAATGAAAGGTGCCTCGTGGGGGATTCTCATGCTTATCCTTGTAAATATTGTTGCTTTCTAATTAGTTTACGAGGGGAATCGTGCTCTTCCAACCTTTGTTCTGTGGTTGTTTGTGATTGTGATTTATTAGGTTCATCGTCATCATTGAAGCCTCTCATGTTCATTTTACGGATCACTCGAGCTTTGATCGTTTCCTTTGGAGATTCCGATATCCGATGATATCCTTTTACGTTCTAACGTTTATCTTATTAGCATAATTCATAAACGGCTTTTAGGTTATTCGTTTTACCCTTTCCATGCTCGAGATTAAGCATTCGACTACCTCTCTAGTATTGGGTTGTTTCACCCCTAGACTCGAAACATTGAGGACAATGTTTAGTTTTAGTATGGGGAGGTGAGTAGATACTTCACCTTGCTTACGTCACCACGCAATCCAATATTCATCTTTTTGTTATCGTTTTGTTGCAAAATAAGGCTAAAAATGGCAAATTTTAAAATTTTTCTTGTTTTTCATAAGTGTTTAAGACACGAATGTAGGTTTTCCGATGGTGAGAATAAGAGTAATTTTTGACTCGACCGTGTGTGTTGAGCACTAGCTTCGATTCCTTAACTTTTTAGGCTAAGTCTCTTAAATGAGGACGAGAAATGATATAGTTAATTATAAGTTACGTAATCTTTCACGATCTCATGTATAGTAATTATTAGCTTTTTCTCCCCACGCTTTTATTTAAATAAATGTAATAAGTAAGGTCGTACGATTTAAAAGGTTTCTTAGCTTCTAGCCCAAGATCGTTTAAAAGTTGCTCGTGTTCGAATAGAGTTCATAGCCAAGGCATAACTTATTGAATCGGGATGCGAAGATTGGAAAAGTTCCAAAAAAGCCCTAACAAAGCATGAGGAACTCCATTTTGTTGCTAAAGATCCAAGATGATGTGAAGTATCATTATTCCAAAATCAATATGAAGGATCGAGACACACGACGAGAAGCAATATACTTCCCTAAAGATCATGGAGAAGTCTATCCAAAAGGACTCTAACAAGGTAGGAGGATAAATATATCCAAGTTCGAAAAGGAGGTGGATCGTTGTATATGAAAATCCCAAATAAAGATTGAAGAAAAATGATGAAGTCGTGGTCCAAGTTTGAAGAAATACCATATATAAAGAGAAGACCATTATTTCAAGAACGTCTTCCAAGATTTGAGTTTCAAAACACATGCCAATTATCGATCTGATAAAGGTCTCAAATCGTGAAACGAGTTATGCCAATATATGAACTTAAGGATATTACGAGAAGCCGTTTTAAAAGATTGTGCCCTTTAGCTAACTATCAATTAAATCGTTCTACTTTATTTTCGGCCTTAAAAAAATATCGAAATAAGTCAAATGCATCCTCATGATCATTAAGATAAAATAAAATATAAGAGATACCAATTAGGAATAAGGGAGTATAAGTACGTAATTAACACTTATGAGTAATGATTGTGTTACTAACTTATAATGACAATGATCTCGTTACACGCTTAGCATGGAAGTGAGTGAAAATCGAGGATGACGAACTTATCTCTATGAGGCATTTAAGTGTTCTTATTCTTTGACCCTAAAAGTCACTAAATCGTGATGAAAGCAATACATTATGTCTAAAACACGTGTAGTAGTTTATTTAAGTTTATGTCTTCAATAAATGTCACATAAAATGAATTATGGAAGTTATATGATACTTAATTCTAGCATTGTGTGGGGACACGACATTGGTTTAGTACGGGGGAGTGATGAGACTGCAATTATACATAGTCTCATCGTCCAAATCGGGCTTAAAACGCTTAAAATATCATAAAATACCCCAAAATATGCTTGTGTTTGTTCATTGTGTATTTTAGGTATGGATATCGTGAAATCAACAAAAGATCAAAAGAATCAAGCAAAAATGAACACGGGAAACGAAGCCGCAAAAAGAACCTGACCCAAATCATGAATTTCCATTCAAGTCCTTGAAGTTTTGAAGATTGACAAGATTGGCCCCTCATCTTTTGAAGACTTGTCATTTTATACCCCTGTAAAACCTCAAAATTACTTGTAGGTCCCTACAATATCAAGTATGTACAAGATTAGCCCTTGAAGAATGATGATATTACACCATTGGTCCTTGAAACAAGTTTGTAAAATTTTTTGTGG
The DNA here is from genome assembly GCA_025667525.1 of Glebionis coronaria. NCBI lineage: Eukaryota > Viridiplantae > Streptophyta > Magnoliopsida > Asterales > Asteraceae > Glebionis > Glebionis coronaria. Next base: position 357,523,972 of record CM046876.1, read on the forward strand.
CAAAAATGAAAGAAAACAAACTTGAAATACAAAGGGAATTTAGAGTTTGGGCTGTTAAGCATGAAGTGCAAATATCATGGAAACTTGGGGACTATTATTGGCAGACAATGGAACTTCTCTCATCCAATCATCTCACCACATCACTCCTTTCACCCAATCACAACCAACCACATCACCACTACCTTCCACGTCACATTCGACTCAGCGTTTTATATAACAGATTTACTTAATTAATCTGTTTAAATCTAAAACACGTTGAAAACACATTACTTAAACCTTAATCAGATTAAACCCACACTGTTTATCACCCCTAACCCCATAAACCCTAACTTCTAATCATACCCTAATCAAAGGGGTTTTTGTTAAGCACCTCCAGAACAGTGATTAAACTCAACCTCACCAAAACCCACTCACCTAAACCCCTCCCAACACACCCATGTGTCCACAATGGACCACCCCTACTGCGTCACTTTCACCCAAACCCCCAAAACCGACAAGATAAATGGTTGGATGCTATTCCTTGGTCCCAAAGCTAAAACCAACATCCCAGATCACTTCTCACAGTTGGACAACACCTCAGAGTCACATGAGGCCATATTGAAGAATTTTCAAACACATTGACCATGGGCACAATTGGAAATCAAGTAGATTAGGGTTTCTATTTTGTTTGTAATTCCAGATAGTTCTAAACCCTAGTATAAATACATTCGGGTTGTGAATGTATTTCTTTGTTCTAGAATTTTTTAGCATGTAAACTTTTTAATTGAATATTTAAAGTAATTATAAAACCTTGCAAGTTAATATTCTAAGATCCTTTTTCTTTCAAGTCATTTACTTTCCTGTTTAATCTTGGCGTTTTAAAGTTTTAGTTTATTCAAAAAATTTGTCTAAAAGTTTTTTGGTCAAGGTTTTTGAAGAACCAAAGTTGAGTAAACAAGTTTCAAAGGGTGACTGACAATCACCATTTGAGCTCATTTACTGATCTTTGTTATTTTTCAGTTTGGTATCTAGTGATTTTAAAAAGTTTAGTTCAAAGGTTTTCAAGGTTGTTTCAAAAAATATGTTTTCAAAGGTTTTCTCAAAATCTTTTGGTTATTTCTCTATTATTATTGCCTCTTACTGTAGCAAAAGCTACCCCCAAAAGCTATTGACAACAGCTCTTGGTGTTTGGTTTTTGGTGCTTGTAGTTTGTTCTTGTTGAATTTACTGGCAGGTACATTTCAAGATATATTGGGTGAGTGGACTTTTGTAGTCCACCACCACCATTCTCTACATCAAGCAACCCTCATATTCCATAAGCTCACTTCTAAGCTAAAAGAAGATGGCTTTTCAGCCATAGTGGGGCCCATATGTGGGTCCCACAAGGTATAAACCTGGCTTGGACCCTTCTTGTTACTTGATTTTGCGAACTTTGTGAGTTTATGAACCAACACAAATTTAAAATCTCAAAATAATATTCACGGACAAATTTATTTTCTGAAATGTCGGACTGTCACCAAAGACGGTGTATGTAAACGTAAGCACGTAACGTTGAATCCTCCGGTTTGGACGTAGTCGATGCTACTTCAAGACGTAAATCCAAATTTCTTCCCAAAAATAAGTGAGTTCATAATATAACATTAAAATAATATTTTTAAATAATACTTGCGAATAAAATATCAACCATAAATTGACGTATTGTCACATTATCAATTAATAATATAACATAGTTTAAAAAGTAATTATTAATTAATAATAAAGCATGGTTTATATCATGAAAAATCTTTAATATAAACTTGGTAATTGTATAATCAAATTAAAAGCACAAATTAATTTAATTAGACCATGGTTTAAAATGAAATAAATCAATTAGGCTAAGTCTTTAGTTAATTTGATTAAGTAATGACATGATTAATTTCATGAATAATTATATAAAATTATTATTATAAGTTTGAAATTAATCTAATTAACTGTGTTGTGATTTATTCATTAATAGTTTAATAATGAATTATATCCTAAGTCCGAAATTAAATTAGCAAGTCCAAAACCAAACACACCCTTGACCTTAAAATCTTGCGGCTGCCCAAAAAACTTTTGCCACCGCAACCTTATGGCTACTGCTGCCCTGTTTTAATTTCCCCCGATAGTACCCTTCTTCCCACCGAGACATGTGGGTCTCGGCTGCCACTGCCCAGCCACCATTCTCACTGGTAGTTTTGGCTGGTGACTGCTGGCAGAAAGTACCCACCGCAGTTGCGGCTGTCCAGCAAGATATCCCACGGAGAGAACTTCCCCTTGTGGTTCTCCCGCCATGGTTTATGTACTAATCTGAGTTTCTAAACACATGTTCAATTCACAATCAAAGATTCATGGTGATATCTTAAATAATAAACAAAAGATTAATGTTGTAGGATTACCGAAAAGGGTATGATCTAGGAATGATCAAACACAAACACACATAAACGAATCAAGATTAAAAACACTTTCTTTCCTCCTTTTCTCTCTTTTAAACTGGCGGACTATAATCCTTTTCAGGGTTTCCTTGAGTTTTCTGTTTGTTGAAAAAATGGAGACAATAAAACACACGTATGCTTTTGTTTACTACTCTTAGTGGACTGGGCCTTTGGGCCCTTTTCTTGTTCTTTTATTTAGGCCGGCTGTTGGAAATACGTTTTTCCAAAGAAAGTCTCGGTCACATCATTGTTAGCATTGATCAGGAGCTATAGACTATTTAGGGCATTGTAACTTGGAGTGACCTCCCTTAGGGGGAGATTGTTGGAAATACGTTTTTACGTATTTAGGAAGGATCGGTCACTCCAACGATATATTCAAGTATTGGGCTCGTGATCCAATATGTAGAAACTAGAAGGGGGGTTGAATAGTTTCTTATATTTACTTGTTAAAAGATGGTTTTCAATAAAATACTTTTTCAAAAACTTAGACTTGAGGAAATATGTGAAATCTTCTTATGCACAATATGAACAATGATAGTGCACTAAACTAATACTAACTAATGTATATGTACAAATAATAAAGAATGTAAAGAGTTAAGGGTAAAGAAAGATCAAACAAAACACCAAGGATTTATAGTGGTTCGGCAACGAAGCTCACTCCTCGTTCCTACTCCACTCCTTGAGTACTCCTTACTCGAGAGTTCACTACACAACAAGCTCCTTATGGTGGAGAAAACCGTACACTTTGCTTAACCAATTTCGGACTCTAAGCTAAAAGTCGATCCCTAATCGTAGCTAGGACAAATCTACACAACTATACTTAGTACATACACAACTTCTAAATAGACACAACTACTTGGATCTTCACAACTATGACACAACAACAAATGTATAAGATTTGATCTTCAAAGGATCTTTGGTGGTGGACTCAACACTTCACAAGGATAGTGTTCTTCTCTTTGAACTTGGAGAGGAAGGGATGGATGGGATAGATTCACTTCTAAACAAGTATTAATCAATCAAATGATCAAGGATTTGAGTGATTTAAGAAGTATGTTTGAATATGGAAATTTATGTGCAAAAGAGGTGTAGAGAAAATCTGAGAATGGTCCACTATTTATAGGACAAAGGGCCAACGGCTATATCTGCCCGCGGTTCCTTATCTTAGTCGGCGGTACCTTATCGATAAGGAACCGCATAGGCACTAGGGAACCGCCAGAGTAGACTCCGCTCCCTTTTTGTCCTTTAGTGGTGGAGGTCTTATCTGATTATAAAATATCCTGAAAGAATATTACAAATCAAAAAAGAATATGCCATTTTCAAATTTTCAAATATTTAATTTAATAAAACATTTTCTTAAAAAGAAAGTTTAATAAAAAACTTGTCACACTTAATAAAAAGTGAGTTTTAAGAAAAGATCACTTGATCACTTGATTAAGGTTAGTACTTGTTTATTCATACCTTAAGTGAAAATGGGTAAAATGAAAAATACTTGAACTCAAGAATTCGTTTTTCGTTGTTTTCGTAATTGCTTGTTTTTACATATTGTCGTAATCAAAACTAAGCGAGATCGAGAAATACAAGTAACGTTTTTAGGAATTATTGCATAAACAATCTCCCCCTTTTTGATTTCGACAATACATAAACTCAATCACACAAAAACAAGATTTTCGAAGACGAGTTTATTCATTTCTCCCCCTTTGTCAAAGCAAAAAGGTTTCACAAGTCGGTGTTGAAGAGACGGACTTTGCAAAGACTCCCCCTTGGTGCTTACTCCCCCTTGCTTGGGGCACCGAGGAATCGAGATATGGTGACAAGCTACATAGAAGGATTAGTTGAACAAAATAGACAACTAACAAGAGATATCTATAGGTCACCAAAAAAAAGAGAATAAAACATAATGACTAAGATCCAAGTGAAGTCATGTATTAAAAAAAATCATACAAAGATGTATGAAAAAGGAAACAAGCCAAAAGCATAAATCTAATCCTATTTAATCTAGAGTTGTAAGATTTGCTTGAGTTAGGTGTCTTGTGGATAAGCAACCAATGATTATATAAAAGACAAGGTAGTGGCGGAAGGTGGTGGTGGTGGCTTGGTGGAGATCTCATAATCAAAGTGAACAGGAGGCTTGATTAAGAGACTCTTGATGTAGCTCAACTCCTCATAGATGTGTGCCATAGTAAGATGTTGATATTGACAACAATGAAAATATGTCCCATGGTGCATGACATTATCATGAGAAGGAGGAAGAACACTAAAGGGTGGTGGTGGAAGAAAAGATGTTCCACAATCAACATTCTTGGTAGGAGAGATGTGATTAAGAGTGTTCTTGGGTGAATTTGGATTGAAAGTGTTCTTGGGTGAGTTGGGATTGAAAGCAATTGGAGAAAATGGAGGAGAATAAAGGATTTCATTAGGAGAATAAGACATTTTGGGATGTGATGTATGGAAAAATGCTTATGGTTAAATAGGGAAGGCTCAACGTATTTTTGGGGTGGTCAAAGGGTTGAAACAAAGATTACCAAAAGTGTTGGAACAAATTTGGAGTTTCAGAAATACCCGAAAAATGAAGCACTGTACGCGGTTCCTTATCACTTCTGGCGGTTCCTTATCGCTAAGGGATCGCGGTTCATATATGAACCCCCTATAGAGGTTGTGTTTTGTTGGTGAAGGAAGATTTTTCAATTCAACAAATCTTATTTTTCTAGTCTAACTAATCATAGGGATATGCTTAAAAGCAAAGATAGACAAAGAAAACACATAAGAACTCACCAAATAGAGATTTGACCAAAATACATGGACTTTAAAATAAAAATTGATGTAGGAGGTGTGTAAGACAAGACCTTAAGTCACGACACAATGATCCTCCATGATTCTATCTTGTTCTTGCTATGTTTGAGAGAATCATACATATGATTTATGTAAGCTCGAGATTAATAGCAAGAATCTATGAAAAACGTTTTTTGATTGATTTAACAATGTCAAAACATTTCTCGACCATTTTCGAAAGAGACTTTGAGAATTTTGAAAAGGAGAAGAGAGGATTTTCAAGAAGGGTTTAGGAGACTCAACGACTCAATGTGATAAAAGACTCAAAAGAAAATAAGAGACTCAATAAAAGGAAAGCAATTAAGGAATATGTTCCATTAATCCTAGACCTAGACGCAAGTAATTAAAAGGTTCCCTCTTAAGTGGCTTAGTGAAGATGTCTGCTAAGTTATCCTCGGAGGGTACCTTCTCAATCGAAATATTCCCCTTTTGAACATTATCCCTAAGGAAATGGTGGCGAATTTCTATGTGCTTGGTTCGCGAATGTTGCACAGAATTCTTGCTAAGGTCTATAGCACCTTTATTGTCGCACATGATGGGAACATCATCAAGAGAAATACCGTAATCAACAAGCACTTGCTTCATCCATAGAGCTTGTTGGCATGCTTTTCCGGCACTCACATACTCGGCTTCTGTGGTGGATATCGCAAGAGCGGTTTGTTTCTTGGAGAATCAAGAAGTTAAACAACAACCCATGAAGGTACAAACTCCACTAGTGCTTTTCCGGTCCACATAGTCTGTAACACCCCCAAATTTATACAATTCAATACAGCGGAAGACTCGTTGGTGTTACGGGAGAGCACATTACTCACATCATAGACAACGCTTAAAAATCGCGTCGTTTAATAATAAAGCATTTCCATTCATAAATATCAAATTTACATAGGTCCCAAGTCATGGTCATTTCATACAATTTTACAAAAGATTTGAATGGAAATTGTTATTTAAGTGCGGGCCATGAATTCTTGTTGTCTTCCCGAGAATTACCTTCAAGTACCTGAGATAAAACATGTTAAAAGAAAAGGTCAGCGATAACGCCGAGTGAATTCATAGAGTTTAATAAAATCCATGAATATAATATCGGTATAAAATTATTACCGAAAATCATTTTGTACAAATCATTGTAATAGGCCATAAAATAGCCAAAGTCATTTTATACAAATCCTTATCAAAAATCATAATATAGGCTTTCACCTTCAAAATCATTATACGAACCAATGTCGTAAAAATATCACACAATACGATTTTATAACGTCATGTAGAGTTAAATAAAAACCGTTATATGAATATGGTTATGTAAAACCAAAACACAAACATAATATCGATAATATGACCCCGTATTGCTAGTAAGGCAATATATTGTAATTCAGTGTGTATAGCAGTATTTCGTTAATTGGATTATTATAAGCCGCATGACATTGTTACCTTACTACAACAAATGACGGGTAGCTAGCCCGAAACTCATTTGGCCATCTAAATTAGCGTGTCGTCACAATAATCACGCTTGTGTAAATCTTCTCATACATAAATTCTCTTACCAATCAATGTGGCACGACGGGGATCAACCGTCAAGGCGCGAACTGGGGTGATCGTCCCCAAATAGTACTATTATATGCATAAGCGTCTACCAAATCCCGGTATTTCACAATTCATGCTAGTGGGACTTTTAGTGACATAACCTAACTTTAATAATCCATTTCATTTCATCTATCGGGTCATTTAATCATTCATCGGGTCATACAATCATTCGGGTCCAAATCAATAAACAGACAATCGGGACAACTAGTGTCATATTTTATAAAAACTAACATGTTATCTCCCTCGCGGGTTTATAAAACATTTCATAAAAACATTTAAAAGAGTGCGAGGCTATGAACTCACGTTGATGTGGGAAAGCGGGTTATCGGCAATTCGGATGTATGGTACGTGCTTCAATCACGGAAACCTAGACAAATAATACTTGTCTTAGACTCTTGTCCAATGACTTTATAAAAATAACAATTATGTATACATATGATGATTTTATATATATGATGATGATCAAGTGGGTTTATACATTCTCATTTACTCATTTTTGTGTCATGTGTTGGTAACTTTTATACTAGTTTACTAGTTTACATTTTGAAGCCCAATGGGCCTATTAAAAGTCCAATACTATTCATTAGCCCAATTATACTTTTGTTATCAGTATTATAATTTCCATGTTGGGCCTAAATGGGTTAAGCCCAATAAGTAATTTTTATAAGTGTTTAACTTATTTAGTTAAATTATTAGTCCAAATATGTTAACTTAGCTCGTTAATGTCCGTATGTCATATAGTTCGGGTTTTATCGATTTTTACTTGTATTAGGTACTTATACATCAGTATATGACTTTTAAAAACTTTACATTAGACGGGTTTGATCGTCTAAGTTTTAATTGGCGAAAAACGTTAATTTTACGGTAATAGCCGAAGAAGTCGTAAAAATCATGTTTATAACTTATAAAACTTACCAAACTACCATTTTTATATAATGTCCATTTATTTATCCTTATACATATTTATAGTATTAAACTTTAATTTAACAAAATCTGATTTTTAGTTTCACTTGCACCATTTTTATTATATGTTGAGTTCTATAAGGAGATAGAAGCTCATTTTTGGATGACCTAAACTTCATATTATGTGCTACAAATAAGTTAGTTATAGCTACTGCTCAATCCATGTCTAAGTATCATTAACAGTCCCTACAAAACAGACTATTCAGATTGATACACTAATTTTGTTTTGATCATATCTCACTCATTTTGATGATTCCATTGCATGGCCAACTCTCACATGTGTATAAAACCTAATACTTACTGTATATTGATTCCACTCTACCATTTTATCAGTTTAATATTTGGTTACTTACTGTTTTTATACAGCCATCATTTTAAGCATGATCTAACAATTTTTACATGTGTTTTTTCCATCTTTTTACCCATGTTTAGCAAATCTATCAACACCAAATCCTCACATAATATTTTTAATCATCATTCATCATCATATATATATACATAAGTAAAAGAAAATACAAGATTACATAATCAAAATAACAAGAAGGATAGGAAAAATGATCCTTATACCACCATAGTGATGAAAAGATGAGGTTGATGAACAAGGCTTGGATTTTGATGGAAAAACTTGTGATATACCAATATCAACTTCAAGATCACCTATCTTCATGAACATCTTGTAGAAAATCAGCCCCAAGACACCAGCAAAACTTCTCCTTGGATGTTAAAATGACCACCAATCAATAGAGCTTCAAGAGTCCTTCATCATGTGTATGAATAACACATGATTTCATGGTTAAAATTGATCAAATGAGGGTGTTTTGTGTGAGAGTGGGACGAATTTAGAGTGAGGAAGAGAGAGTTTTAGGGTGGTTTGCATGTAAGGATTTTGGGAAATGGTTTAGATGAGTGTGGTTTGTGGTTTTGTAGCTTGTTTAGCTAAGTAAATTTAACAAGTGTAACTTGTTAGCTTACAAGTTTGACACCTCAAAGGTGTGTTTAATAAGCTTGTTGTCCCATGTAGTGGGGGTGGAGCAAGTTTATCTTGTCTCATCCCCATTTAATTACGGGTACTCCTCGATTCTAGTTTCCTTGATTTGCGTGCCCTCGGGTCGTTTTATGAAAGACGTTTTCATAATTTATGAATCAACGGCACAAAACGAATCTAATAAAAATTGTCTCATAAAAAACGGAGTTCGAAAACGTAAATACGTAATCCTAAGGTTTTCGGTTTAGTCGTAAAGGACGTTAAATTAAAATCGTAAGTCCTAATCTCTTCTCGTAAATTTGTGAGTTTATGAACCAACTCAAAATTAAAATCCCAAAATAATATTCACGGATAAATTTATTTCCTGAAATGTCGGACTATCATGGAAACGGTGTATGTAAACGTAAGCACGTAACGTTGAATCCTCCGGTTTAGACGTAGTCGATGCTACTTCAAGACGTATATCCAAATTTCTTCCCAGTATAACATTAAAATAATGTTTTTAAATAATATTTGAGAATAAAATATCAACCATAAATTGACGTATTGTCACAGCATTTACCCCTAAATAGGATCTTTGTCCTCAAAGATCATCTTACCTTACTACTCGCTTCTTATAGAGTTAAAGCCATGTGGGTATTTCCTCCACATTCGGTCTCTTCTCACAAGTGTAATTCATTACAATACGCGAGTTTGATCAAACATAACTACGGGAATAAGATCAGGCTTAATGTTGACTTACTTTCTTTATCCATGATGTTCACGGGTTTTTGATGAATGCAACTTTTCGCCAATCTAAACATTACTAACAAACAATCAGATTTTCACTTGATAGACATTTTATCAAGTTAGATATACGAAACATAATTCACGCAGCTCTTGAAGTCCTAGGGTAGATCCAGCTTATATGCCTTTCAAACCAATCTTTTACATCATCTCAATGGTCCCATACAACGGGGACTTATATCCCATGATCTTTCAGATCATCAATTCATTTTCCAAAATTTTTGGCATAACTTCGCTACCCATCTGGAACTTCAAGATCTACATTTCATATTCACATAACCTCCTGCCCACTACCGGCAGTCAATAATCAGATCAAAATTTTAACAATCATTTCAGGTCTCACGGGTCGAGTATTTTGTAAGGTTAGGTTCGCCATCATAGGAAACCTTAAACCTAAAAGACATGTCCAACTCACAATGGGTGTATGTCGGGTGTCTTCATCCCAACGCCTGCTTACAGATGCTCTAATATATATCCTCACAAGATTCGATCTCGATCCTAATACGATAGTTTTTAATGATAATCTCTCCAAAGGAAAACGATTTTACGGTTTATTACCAAAGGTCAATCATTCAAACATAAAACAACACTTATAGTATTTTGTATCGTTACTTTACCTCGTTCCTTCGATTAGGGTGGTAAGCAGTACTCTCATCAAGATTCGTTCTCAATGACTTCTGAGCAAATCTCAAGAAATTCGATGCGAAGCGAGGATCTTGTTAGAGATGATCGATACAGGCACACCATGCTTACACAACTCCTTTAAATACAAAAGAGTCAATTTCTTCATCAAGAATCTATCATTAACAGGAATGATATTATCAGATTTGGTCAGTCGGTCGACGATGACCCAAATCGAATCAAATTCAGATGATGACCTTTGCAATAGTTAGACGTTTACTAATGTATGAGGCAATATCTGCCTTCATAATTTTCCATCAGTACAACTTCTTCAGATAAAGATACATTAAATCGGAAAATGACAGGAATAGAATACTTATACTTACGGGATTCCAACATGACTAAATCTCAAAATCCTCTATATTCAGGCAACCACAAACAGCCTTTAAAACATTTAACGCCATTGGCTTCTCAAATCTATTGGTTCACATTAGCCGCGAACCCCTTTTATTATCTATATTATCCTTCTTACAAACATTAGTTATTTTTAAATTGTTCGGCAATTTATTTTGCACCGTCATTACTAAGTAACACATCCTAATTGGTTCTTTATATTTTCTACATAACGTGTCAGTAATTATGTTCACCTTTCTTCATATTTTCTAAGTTTCAGTTTCGTTTCAGCTATCATTTTTATCAGTTTTGCTTAATCCGACGTTTAAAGCGTCGATAATTACTACAAGTAATTAAATAATAAATATTTAATTTTTATGAAACTTAAACGCAAATAGTTTTTAAATTTTCTCAGTTTGTCCAATTATATAAAAATGTTTCAAATAGTTTGAATTTAGTTAACATGATCTTTATTTATTTATCGAAAATAATTAAAATAATTAATAAGATCCGTAAATGCTCGAAAAATCTTTGGTTATATTTTGGTCAAAATTTTCTTAGTTTGAAAAGCGTAAATTATCGTTTCAAATTTCAAGTCATGGTTTAAATGGTTTTCTCAATCCCTCTTAGGTTGTCTTGAGGTATACACGAACATTTACCCCTAAGCAGGAGTTTAGTTAAATGTTCTGGGTATATGGGAATAATCCCTTAAAAGTTCTTTTCGATAAAACATTTGTCAAAACACATTTGTACTTTCTTTTTGGTAAAACCCAAAGTCTTAATGGCTCTAATCTTTGAAAAGTCAATATATTCCATTTTCTATTAATCACACGGTCAAATAATGTAAAGGATTAAGTCTTAAATCTCATGTTAAATATTCAAGGTACAGGTTTTCATTGTTCGGCCAATTCAGGGCAATCTATAAGTAATTATTAACTCATTCTTATTATTATAAACAAACAAATAGTCCTTAATGATCACGAGCATGAATTTATCAAATTAGAGCCTACACACGTGATTCACCGAATTTATGATTGCTACATGTATATTAGTCAATCCAAACGACATCACGTGAAACCCATAATGTTCATTACAAGTTCTGGATGTAGTGATTGGAATAGATAATCTTTTTCGCGGATACGAAGTTGATGATAACCATGCCGAGGATCAAATCTTTAGAACATACGCTAGAACCTTGTAAATGATCGAACAAATCTATCATCTTGGGTAGTGGATATAGATTTTTAATCGTCAATTTACCTAGTTCACGGTAATCAATAAATATAAGAAATAATAACACCATAGCTCTTCATGATGACGAGCTCGGTAGAATAAAAGCTTTCTCCGACGACTCTCTCATTTATACGATAATTCTTTTAATTCAGATGGTGCTGACGTAAAGTGCACATGCCACAGGTGCAGCCCCGGGAATATAATCAATACCAATTTCAACTTGCCTTAATGGGGAAAGTCTAGGTAATTCACCAATAAATACCTCCTAAAGTTTCAGATAACAGAAACATCTTTTAATAAATTCATATTAGATTCTTTCTAGATTATAATATCTATGACTAGTTCATAACCATTCACGGTATAATTTCAAGTCTAAATGCAGGATATGGTCACCCATCAAGAATTATTTAGATCACTTTTGATAATCAACATCTTATCTTTTAGGGGATTTCTACTCGAGTTCCCATCAATTAAGACAATGTCGTCATGTCATAATCAATCAATCCATTCTACTGGCATTACCAACTTTTCAGTTGTATTGCCGTCGATAAGATGTGAACTTCTCAAAAGTCTAATAATAACTCATAATCCTTTACAAATTCAAGGATATATGGAGACATAACTAACCTTAAAAGATTAAGGTCAACGCATAATCTACGCGAGAGAATTTCAAATCAGATCAGAAGAAAACATTTAACGAATATGAATATATCCCATGTTTTCATAATTTGAGTACGCATTCGAAAGCTCCTCGGATCGTTACCCAGGTCATTAAAATGAAATCTAATCAAAAGAAATGATAGGAACGTCGATACATCCAATCGGGTATCAACACTCGGTAATCAGATACTTTTCCAAAGAATCTCACCACGGAAGAATTGGACAAGAAAGAATTGTCAATTGTCAAATAAGACAAATTCCACAGATGAGTAAATTCGACTTAGAAGAATAAATAGTACGGGCACATATGTAGGTGTCCCTAACAATATGTCTCTATTTTGCACTTCTTGCAGATCTCATAAAATTTAATCTTTCACAATCTTCAAAGAAAATGTAGTGTTTATTATTCAGTTTTATGGTGACTACTAATCAGCCTTGCATGGTCCATTCCAAATTGTATGTAGGCGCGCAACTATATACAATTTCAAGATTAACGATGCAATACTCAGTTCGTCAAAATTTTATCATCATGTTTATAATAAAAACATTTTCATGCTTAATTCTTAAATAAGAATCAAAAATAAATTTACAAAGATTTTCTTTGTTATGAAAACAATTAAGTTTTCCAAGGTGTTTCATAAACAATTTCATTTCGATAACGATTATTTATAAGTCTCACTTTAAATAATCCTTATAGTGATGAAAATTCTATTTTCTCAAAGGATACTGTTTTATCTTATAAAAACAATGAGTGATCTGCAAAAGAGTGATGAAGAGTTGTTCACCAAGAACTAACTACTATTTATCAGGAAATGAGCTTAGCCACTTAATCATGAGGTTCATGACCTCGATGGCACTCAGAAAGAATAATCCACAACGTAACTCAATTCGAGATGAGTATTTGTTCAATGGTTGCACCACTAATGCGAACTTTAGGATGAAGCAATAAAAGATAGATAACATCGATACATGTAGGATTTAGCAATCAAAGGTAGTCTTTTCATTAATCACAAGCAAGTCAAAATTGTACCGTAACACATTAAGTGTCACTATGTCATACAATTCTTAGAACTCATCCTACCAACTGATGTCTAAGTTAAGTTAGGGATTTTTAAAAGATACCACAATGAATACTAATCTACAAGAGTCACTAGGTGTTCCACATGTCCCGAGAGATCCATCGGTCCCAATTCAGAAGAAGATTTCTTTAATTTATTTCCTGGACACTGGGCATCCTCATTATTGGACAATGGTCTAGGAACAACCCTTAACACGAACCAACAATCATTTAAAACCTTATAATTCAATCACAGAACTTAATGACTTCCTCTTAATAATCTCATATTCCATACGGGTTAAATTTTATATTATTTAAATTTCAACCAATTTTATACTCAATTCGATATCCTACCTCATTCTACAATACTTTCAACCTTATTCTTAAAACTTGAAAGGGCAATAAAAGCTCGATATGAACAACACTTAATATCCAATCCTATAACTCTTAGAACAATAGTTATCAAATGAGTCACTAGTATGAGATGACTCCTACATTCAATTAGACTTCTCGGAAAGGTACTAGTGGCATGAGGCTTTTGGGTAATGGTTCCAATGACAGCCTCAAGTGCAACATTCACCCCTTTCGATTTCAATTTTATGAATTGGATGACAACGAATCAGATGACATCTTTCTAGGTGGTAACGTTTTGTCAAACTCCACTCTATAAGGAAAGATTGTCATGACATCGATATCAGTTTTAATCTCGCCAATTCTTCTTCAGTATCACAATCAACTAATATAAACATTTATACGAATATTAACCATTTTGTTGGGATCATAAATATCCACAACTTTGTTTAGATCTGGAATAACTAGAATTCCTACGGGAATAGCTTCGATTAATTTTCTAGGGAAGTTAGGGTTTCTTGTGACAATCTACGTCGTATAAATACCTCGTATAAATATAGAAATAATCATCAAATAATCATGTAATCAAATTATATCATATATATATATATATAATCCAAGTTATATATATATATATATATATATATATATATATATATATATATATATATATATATATATATATATATATATATATATATATATATATATATATATTAAAATAACACTTCTCAGTTTGGCCTTGTCGGTAACTCAGGAATTCTTCGGCACCGTTATAGTCAAAAGATTTTTAGACATTTTGTGAAAAATGTTTATAGTTAAAAGATTTTGAAATGTTTTATTCAAAACCTTAATTTTAAAAATCTTTCGTTCTCTATAACGAGAGCTCTGGTACCAAACTGTAACACCCCCATATTTATACAATTCAATACAGCGGTAGACTCGTTGGTGTTACGGGATAGCACATTACTCACATCATAGACAGCGCTTAAAAATCGCGTCGTTTAATAATAAAGCATTTCCATTCATAAATATCAAATATACATAGGTCCCAAGTCATGGTCATTTCATACAATTTTACAAAAGATTTGAATGGAAATTGTTATTTAAGTGCGGGCCATGAATTCTTGTTGTCTTCCTGAGAATTACCTTCAATTACCTGAGATAAAACATGTTAAAAGAAAAGGTCAGCGATAACGCCGAGTGAATTCATAGAGTTTAATAAAATCCATGAATATAATATCGGTATAAAATTATTACCGAAAATCATTTTGTACAAATCATTGTAATAGGCCATAAAATAGCCAAAGTCATTTTATACAAATCCTTATCAAAAATCATTGTGACACCCTAGAATCGAGGTCATTAACGTTACCCTAAATTACGCTAATTTTTGAAACTTTTAATAAATTTTAATTTATATATTATTAAGTATTTTGGTTAAAGCCGATGTTCGAGGTTATAATTTTTACGATTGACGATTCAAGAAGGACGATGACGATTACGATCCCGATGGATGCCCAATTTTATATAATTTTTGACGATTTATCGATAACGTAATTTTTCGAGAATTTTATTTACGGTTCGTGTTAAGTTGAGTCGGGTGAGTTTTATAGCCTTCCGAGTACATTTAAAGTATCCCAAAAATATTTTGGAGTGTTCGGGATGATTTCCGACTCCCGTAAAATTTTCAAAATTGACAAATGAGTCGAACCCGCAAAGTTTTGAGGACGTTTTCAACTTAAGGCCAAAAGAAACCAAATATTGCAAATAGGTCCCTCCCAATCCACCAAAAAGGCCAAAATTGACACAAACACAAACACATAGAAAATTTTCACCAAAAATAATCAAACACTCCCTCTCTTGCTCTCTAAAGCCGACGGACACCCCCAACCCACCAAGAAATCCAACAAAAACTTTTTTCACTTGATTTTCATAAAAATTAAGGTTAGACCACATCTAATTTGGTCATTCCCTACATTTCTATGTGCTCAAATCCCACATGCACTAACATAAATTTTCCAAACATTTTCATGATGATCCAAATTCGTTTTTGAGGCTAAATGTTGTAATGCATGTTAAATTTATGTGTTATGGATGCATAAACACCAAGAAAACCCACCAAAATCAATTTGGTTGTGGTGATTGGGGCACCCAAACCCCACGGCACAAGGGGTGTTTGGGGAGCCATGGTGGTTGTTGAATTTTGAGCTTATCCTAGTATTTGGTTATGTGTTTAAGGATGATTTAAGTAGGTTTAGGTGATTGCATGTTTAATTTCTTTGATTTTTGATTTTGAGATTGGTTGATCAATAGGGGTAGGACTGAAATTTGGTGTTTGGATATGTTTAGGGAGGCTTAGGATGATGCCTAGTGGTGGTTAGAAGGTTTGAAATCGAGTCTAAGCATGATTTTTGAATAGCAAAATTTAGGCAGAAACTTTTAGCTCATTTCATAAAAATTATTTTTTTTCCAGGTCTTGAAAACTAAATGTAGTTATAGAGGGTCTTCTTGTCTTTAATTTGGTATAAGGTAGAGCCCGTGACTCAAAACGAGCTAAAAGTTATGAGGTTTTAAAGATCGAGTACCGGGAGACGAGGACTTTCATAATCCGGATTTATGTAAAGTTTTAGTCAAATCCCGAGGATCACAAGTATGAATTGGTAAATGGTCAAGGGTCAAAATTTGGTCCCAAACCTGTATAAATGAGTCTATAAGTTGACTTAGGAGTCAACAAAGTCAAAGGTACTTTTCATATAGGTCAAAGAAGTCAAAGTTGGTCGAAGTGCAATTTCAGCCCGTAAAATGTAGTTTTGGAAAAGCGTCGAGTAATGGGTCGTAAAAGTAAAAACTTTTATTGGGCTTAAAAACATGTTATCTACAGGTCTTATAGGATTTTTGAGAATTTTGTCAAATTTTATAAGTGTGGTTAAACATGGTAAAACAGCCCGTACTTTAGTCAAGTACCGGCGAGAATGAGTAAAAATGGACAACGTAAGTAATGAGAACGAGTGGTATAAAATGAGTGATGCTTGTTGTTTTGTATTTGGCGTGAGTTATACTTGTCCTAAGTGACTAGTATATATGTATTTTATACAGTACCGTAAGTATTTAAATGAGATTACTCATTACGCGTTATTTGTGATAGGTGTTGATTTACCCGGGCATCCGTAACATCGTCAGTGATCATTCCTCGAACTACCGACTACTTAAGATATAAGGTGTGAATTTATAGCCTCGCTTATGTTTATTTCAAATTGTTTTACCCGCGAGGGAAATGCATGCTAGTTTTTAAAAGGAACGTATATCATGAATGATTGTTAGACCCGAAAGTTGCCTTAGAAATTGTGTTGAGTACCAAAGTTGCAAAAGTCCCTAAAATCATGAACTATTAACTATTGTCCTGCCCTCGAGTAGGGGGAAATAGCCGCTTATGCAATTTGTAGTACTACGGGGTTAACGACCCAATGCTAGCCGAGAAGCTGTACTTTTAGTAAGTTCTGCGGTAGATTATTTTGTATGAGAAATAAGGTATAATTGCAACTGATGCCTTTAGAAGGGGCACTGGTTTCATCTGAATCACGCCGGTATTTATTACGCGGGTGATTGAGTTAACGGATTAGTGTCATGAGCTTAAACACAATTGTCAGTATCCTGATTATAGTTTGTTTGATCGACAAGACTATAAATGATCACGAATGGTTTTTATTTTATATACGTTCAAATGGATTGAAAAACCTATGAATTCCACTCAACGTTTTCGTTGACCAAATTTTTGGCATGTGTTTCAGGTAACCGCTGAGGTGTAGGATGGAGCATGCATGGGATGGATGTTGTGTGTATGGCTTGGAGTCCGCTTGTTTTTCCTCCTTTTTCTACTTAAATAATTTTTAAGTTTAATGTTATGTTGTTGTAAAACTGAAGTTTTTGGGTTGAGATTCATGGGGACCGAAAACGCTAAACTCTGTTGTACCAAATTGGGGTTGGAAAAACTGTGGACATGTATCATCTAACAATTTTAAATTTCAAGTTTTAAGTTGACGTCTTTTTAGCGTCGTTTGATATATCTTGTGTGCAATGAATACTGTGTAGCACCCATTGTTGTAGTTCCGCTGCGCATAGCAATTGTGGGGGTGTTACAGATTGGTAATCAGAGCCACGAGTTATAGTTAACTAGGTCATTTTTGAAAATCCTAAACTATAACTTTTGGTGTCGTAAGAAAGGGTCCAAGCACACACAACTATCCTGCATGGCTCCGGTAAGATTTATTGTTGTATTTATGGCATTTGACGTATACTTTTGAGTGAAGTATATATGTGGGTAATTATTACATAAGTATGGAATTACTATATGTAGACGTTGAACTTTACGTGAAATATCCGACATCGTAATTTTTGTATTAATCATGCATGAGCATCATATTATTACATTTCGGGCATATGTACCACCTTTGCATTGCATTTGCATGCATGTATTTATAACTATTGTATAATTACTTATGTACCCTCCGAAATTCGCTGTTATTGCAGGAATGGCCGAGGTACCGCCTAACGATAACGGAAACGATTACGTCGTAGGTCACGAAGGGGGACCGTTTCCTCCGAACCCGCCGGACAATGATAATGGATGGATCGCTCCAGAAGACAAAATAGGGCCGGAAAACGACAATGGCGAAAGTGAGGTGGATAATTTTAGCATGAGTAGTGATGAGAGTGAGGATTCTGAGGAAGAACCCGAGGAGCTAATGGATGATGGCATTCCCGAGGATGCCGTAGGCCAGACCGAACCCGATTTGTTTCAATCTCCGAATTCACCGAAGGGTTATGAAGTACCACCGACCGGTCGTTATGAGCAGCAACCCTTTAATCGCCCAATGGACAATTGTAAGGATTATTTGAGAACAGTGCCAGGATTTGTTCGAGTAAGTAATGGGAGCAGTGGAGAGTCCAGCAAATCATCCAAGTCGCCATCGATTCATGAGAATATTGCAAGGGTCTACTTTCCGAGACCGAGACACTACTGGGATCCCGCAGGTCGTTTGAGTAGGATGGAGAGGTTAATGTATGAGCGGTTTGTAGTTGAGACCAGGGTAATTAGGAGGTTTGATAAGAATGAAATGGAACATCAAAGACTGTTGGAAAGGACTGCAAGAGTTGAGTATGATGGGAATGTGAACAAAAGTGACATCAACAGTTTAAAATCAATGGTTGCAAATTTAAGTGCTAGTCTTGACCGTGTTAGGGAAGATCAGATGAGGTTGTCGAGGATGCAGAGTTGGGAGCATCGTGTGAGGGATTCATTGCCCCCGGATTGGAGATTCGTGGACGATTTGGAGATGGAGGCGAATGACTTCATGATTCAGCCGCCTACTAGAGGTGCTTGTGTTACGGTGGGAAGTCAGGTAGCGATTGAGTGTGGATCCACATCAGGGACGAAAAAGGAAATGGAATGTGGGCCGGATGAGAAAGGAAAGAGAAAAATGGATGATATGGATGAGGACGATAGTGATGAGGAAACTGAGGAAGACGACGACGAGCCGCCATCCAAGAGGCCGTGTGGATCACCACATGCCTAGTTACTTGTTTTGTATTTTCTTTGATCATTGTAATAGAACTGTTTTAGACTTTTTGTATGATGGTATTATGACGAGAAACTCAAGTACTTGAAGTTTTGTGGTGAACGATTGTAGTGGCAATACTTGTCACGATTTTGGTTAATTATCAATACAATCCACGTTACCTTTCATGATCTGTGATATGTCTTAAATTTGATCTTTTGTGATGTGAATTGATGAATATTAGTAACTCCGTAGTGATGTGTCGTTGTATGTATATTATGTCTGGGAAACTTGATATGTATACTTACATTGTTTTTCTATTTTCCCTGTCTTGTAGAAAGAGATATTCGATAACACCATGCCTCCAAAGTTGACTGCCGATCGTGTTAACACCATGATTCAGGAAGCTATAGCAAATGCGTTGGAAGCGGACCGAGCTGGGAGAAATCAGGATCCGGGAAGGAACGCGGGGAGACAGCAAGCCCCGAGAGTGTGTACCTATTCTAGTTTTATGAAGTGCGGTCCCACGCAGTTCCGTGGAACGGGTGGAGCTTTAGAACTTAGACGATGGTTGGAAAAGGTTGAAAGTACGTTTGAAATCAGTGGTTGTGCAGAAGCGGATAAAGTGAAGTTTGCAGCTGCTACGTTTCTTGATGATGCGTTAAGTTGGTGGAATACCCAGGTAGCTACGGTTGGATTGGCTGTAGCGAATGCAAGGACGTGGAATGCGACAAAAGCTTTGTTGACTAAGAAGTTTTGCCCAGAGGAGGAATTGGGGCAATTGGAGGACGAATTGAGGCACTTGACCTTGAAGAACAACGATATCGCTGCCTACACTAGGAGGTTCAATGAGTTAAGTCTTTTGTGTCCAGACATATTTGCCAATGATGCCAAGAAAATGAAACAGTACATTAAGGGTTTATCCAGCAACATTAATGGTGAAACAACTTCGTCAAAACCTGGAACGTTTGATGAAGCGGTTCAGATGGCACACGCTTTGATGGACGTCAAGCTTCAGGACAAGCAGAACTACATTGCTGAAGGCAACAAGAGGAAATGGGAAGCGGCACAAAGCAATCAATCCCAAGGCCAGAACCGAGGTGGAAATCGAAACAACCATGGGCCGAACCGTAATCAGCAGTTTAATCAGAGAAGGAACGAAGGGATGAGGGCAGTGACGAACCCTAGAGGTGTGAAAGTGAACCCCCATTGTGGTAAGTGCAACTTGTATCATGTTGGAAATTGCCCGCCTGCATGCGGCAAGTGTGGGAAGGCAGGTCATAGGACATCTGGTTATCGAACGGGAGGAGTAGCCACTGGGGCTAATGCTATTAGGATGAGGGGATGTTATAGTTGTGGAGAAAGGGGTCATGTGCAAGTGAATTGCCCGAAGGCAGGAAACAGGCGGGGAGGTAATAATGCGGCTGCTGTGTATCAAGTGGGAACGGCTGATAAACCACAGGGTCCTAATGTGGTTACCGGTACGTTTTTGCTAGACGCTTGTTATGCTAGTATTTTATTTGATTCTGGCTCCGACAAGAGTTTTGTAGATGTTAAATTTAGTCGTCATATCGATAGAGAACCGGTGTTGTTAACGACTAGTTATAATGTTGAGTTAGCCGATGGAAAAATTGTTAGTACGAATTCTATACTGAAAGGGTGTACCTTGAAGTTAGGAAATTACGCTTTTAAAATCGACTTGATGCCTATAGAGCTAGGATCGTTTGACGTGATTGTGGGAATGGATTGGCTAATGGCGCATAGTGCTACGATCGTCTGTGGTGAGAGATTGGTTCAGATTCCGTTGAGGAATAGGGTTTTGACGGTAAAGGGAGACGAATGCACTTCTCGTTTGAAAGTGATTTCGTGTTTGAAAATGATGAAGTACGTAGAGGACGGATGCGATGTGTTTTTGGCACAAGTTTCGAGTGATGGTGATTTAGAGGCGAGGATCGAGGAGGTACCAGTTATTTGCGAGTATCCGGAAGTTTTTCCAGACGAGTTGCCAGGTTTACCGCCTACCCGTGAGGTCGAGTTTCGAATTGATTTAGTGCCAGGAGCTGCGCCGGTTGCACGTGCACCTTATCGCTTAGCACCATCTGAGTTAAAGGAATTATCGGATCAACTGAAGGAGTTGATGGACAAAGGATTTATTAGGCCGAGCTCATCACCTTGGGGAGCGCCAGTGTTGTTCGTAAAGAAGAAAGATGGTTCGTTTCGGATGTGTATTGACTATAGGGAACTCAATAAGCTGACGGTTAAGAATCGGTACCCATTGCCGAGGATTGACGATTTATTTGATCAATTGCAAGGTTCCAGTGTATACTCAAAGATCGATTTAAGATCAGGGTATCATCAACTGCGTGTAAGAGAGGAAGATATACCTGTAACTGCCTTTCGTACGCGGTATGGACACTTTGAATTTCGAGTGATGCCGTTTGGGTTGACGAACGCGCCTGCTGTATTCATGGACCTTATGAATCGCGTATGCAAGCCGTATCTAGATAAGTTTGTTATTGTTTTCATCGATGATATACTTATTTATTCTAAGAGTAGGGAGGAGCACGAGAAGCACCTAAGAAAGATTTTGGAGTTGTTAAGAAAGGAGAAGCTGTATGCAAAATTCTCTAAGTGTGAGTTTTGGTTGGAATCAGTGCAGTTTCTAGGTCACGTGATCGATAGTAAGGGAGTTCGTGTAGATCCTGCTAAGGTCGAAGCGATCAGGGAATGGTCAGCACCGACGACGCCGACTGAAGTTCGACAATTCCTTGGTTTAGCTGGGTATTATAGAAGGTTTATCGAAGGATTTTCGTTGATTGCAAAACCATTGACAAGGCTTACCGAAAAGAATAGGGTGTATGAATGGGGAAATGAGGAAGAACTTGCTTTCAAAACGCTCAAGGATAAGTTATGTTCCGCACCGATATTGTCATTGCCTGAAGGAACCGAAGACTTCGTAGTGTATTGTGATGCGTCTCGTAAGGGTTATGGAGCGGTGTTAATGCAACGTGAAAAGGTGATAGCTTACGCGTCGAGGCAATTAAGGAAGAACGAGGAGAACTACACGACGCACGATTTGGAATTAGGAGCTGTAGTTTTTGCGTTGAAGTTGTGGAGACATTATCTGTATGGGACGAAGTGTGTTGTATTCACTGACCACAAGAGTTTGCAGCACATTTTAGATCAAAAGGAGTTGAATATGCGACAAAGACGATGGGTTGAACTACTAAGTGATTATGACTGCGAAATTCGCTACCACCCTGGCAAGGCGAATGTTGTAGCGGATGCACTGAGTAGAAAGGAACGGGAGAAACCTTTGAGGGTTAGAGCGTTAGTGATGACTGAGAGCGTTGACTTAACCGAAACTATACTGAAGGCTCAGGAGAGAGGACTAATGAAAGGGAATGTTGAAGCCGAGAATTTGGGACGAATGTTGAAACCTCTTTTCGTGATCAGGTCTGACGGACTGAGATATTTTGAGAATCGAATTTGGTTACCACTGTGTTCATCTGAGGAAGGAAAGCCTGGAGTTCGAGAATTGGTTATGAATGAGTCGCATAAGTCGAAGTATTCGATACATCCTGGATCGGATAAAATGTATCACGACCTGAAGAAAGTTTATTGGTGGCCGAATATGAAAGCGGATATTGCTCGTTACGTTAGTAAGTGTTTGACTTGCGCGAAGGTTCAAGCAGAACATAAGAAACCATCTGGATTGTTGGTACAGCCAGAAATCCCAGAATGGAAATGGGAGAAAATCGCTATGGATTTCGTGACGGGTTTACCTAGGACTCCAAGTGGATGTGATATGATATGGGTAATTGTGGACAGGTTAACGAAATCTGCTCATTTCTTACCTATGAAGAAGACGGACAGCATGGAAAAACTCGCCAGCGTGTACGTGAAGGAGATCGTCTGTAGACATGGAGTGCCGTTATCGATCATTTCGGATCGCGATAGTAGATTTACGTCGGAATTTTGGAAATCGCTTCAACGTGCGATGGGCACTGAACTGAGTTTAAGCACGGCTTATCACCCGGAAACTGACGGCCAGAGTGAACGAACGATTCAAACGATGGAGGACATGCTCCGAGCATGCGTGATTGATTTTGGAGGAAGTTGGGAACGCCACTTGCCTCTGGTGGAATTCTCGTACAATAATAGTTATCACGCGAGTATCAAAGCAGCACCGTTCGAAGCATTGTATGGAAGGAAGTGTAGATCGCCCGTGTGTTGGAGTGAAGTAGGGGAAAGTCAATTGACTGGACCCGAAATGGTTTTAGAAACGACAGAAAAGATCGTGCAGATCAAGAACCGACTACTTGCTGCGAGAAGCCGACAGAAGAGTTATGCCGATAACCGAAGGAAACCGTTGGAGTTTGAAGTTGGAGATATGGTTATGCTCAAGGTATCGCCGTGGAAGGGTGTAATTCGTTTTGGGAAGAAAGGAAAGTTGAGTCCAAGGTATATTGGACCGTTTAAGATCGTTGAACGAATTGGACCAGTAGCGTACAAGTTAGAATTGCCGACCGAACTTAGTGCTATTCACGACACGTTTCACGTATCGAACCTGAAGAAGAGTTTGGCGGACAAGGAATTGGTGATTCCTTTGGACGAGATTCGACTAGACGACAAAATGCATTTTGTGGAAGAACCTGTGGAAATTATGGACCGAGAGGTCAAGCGGCTGAAGCATAGTAGGATTCCTATTGTGAAAGTCCGATGGAATTCTAAGCGTGGACCGGAATACACTTGGGAACGTGAGGACTTTTTCAAGGAAAGGTATCCTCATCTGTTCCAGTAGAACGAAATGTGAGTACAAGAAGAGGCGAGCGCCGGGACGTCGCTCTCTTTAAGGAGGGGTGGATGTGACACCCTAGAATCGAGGTCATTAACGTTACCCTAAATTACGCTAATTTTTGAAACTTTTAATAAATTTTAATTTATATATTATTAAGTATTTTGGTTAAAGCCGATGTTCGAGGTTATAATTTTTACGATTGACGATTCAAGAAGGAAGATGACGATTACGATCCCGATGGATGCCCAATTTTATATAATTTTTGACGATTTATCGATAACGTAATTTTTCGAGAATTTTATTTACGGTTCGTGTTAAGTTGAGTCGGGTGAGTTTTATAGCCTTCCGAGTACATTTAAAGTATCCCAAAAATATTTTGGAGTGTTCGGGATGATTTCCGACTCCCGTAAAATTTTCAAAATTGACAAATGAGTCGAACCCGCAAAGTTTTGAGGACGTTTTCAACTTAAGGCCAAAAGAAACCAAATATTGCAAATAGGTCCCTCCCAATCCACCAAAAAGGCCAAAATTGACACAAACACAAACACATAGAAAATTTTCACCAAAAATAATCAAACACTCCCTCTCTTGCTCTCTAAAGCCGACGGACACCCCCAACCCACCAAGAAATCCATCAAAAACTTTTTTCACTTGATTTTCATAAAAATTAAGGTTAGACCACATCTAATTTGGTCATTCCCTACATTTCTATGTGCTCAAATCCCACATGCACTAACATAAATTTTCCAAAAATTTTCATGATGATCCAAATTCGTTTTTGAGGCTAAATGTTGTAATGCATGTTAAATTTATGTGTTATGGATGCATAAACACCAAGAAAACCCACCAAAATCAATTTGGTTGTGGTGATTGGGGCACCCAAACCCCACGGCACAAGGGGTGTTTGGGGAGCCATGGTGGTTGTTGAATTTTGAGCTTATCCTAGTGTTTGGTTATGTGTTTAAGGATGATTTAAGTAGGTTTAGGTGATTGCATGTTTAATTTCTTTGATTTTTGATTT
Organism: Glebionis coronaria; assembly: GCA_025667525.1. Lineage (NCBI taxonomy): Eukaryota > Viridiplantae > Streptophyta > Magnoliopsida > Asterales > Asteraceae > Glebionis > Glebionis coronaria. The sequence goes on from CM046876.1 coordinate 357,549,243, forward strand.
TGAGATTGGTTGATCAATAGGGGTAGGACTGAAATTTGTTGTTTGGATATGTTTAGGGAGGCTTAGGATGATGCCTAGTGGTGGTTAGAAGGTTTGAAATCGAGTCTAAGCATGATTTTGGAATAGCAAAATTTAGGCAGAAACTTTTAGCTCATTTCATAAAAATTATTTTTTTTCCAGGTCTTGAAAACTAAATTTAGTTATAGAGGGTCTTCTTGTCTTTAATTTGGTATAAGGTAGAGCCCGTGACTCAAAACGAGCTAAAAGTTATGAGGTTTTAAAGATCGAGTACCGGGAGACGAGGACTTTCATAATCCGGATTTATGTAAAGTTTTAGTCAAATCCCGAGGATCACAAGTATGAATTGGTAAATGGTCAAGGGTCAAAATTTGGTCCCAAACCTGTATAAATGAGTCTATAAGTTGACTTAGGAGTCAACAAAGTCAAAGGTACTTTTCATATAGGTCAAAGAAGTCAAAGTTGGTCGAAGTGCAATTTCAGCCCGTAAAATGTAGTTTTGGAAAAGCGTCGAGTAATGGGTCGTAAAAGTAAAAACTTTTATTGGGCTTAAAAACATGTTATCTACAGGTCTTATAGGATTTTTGAGAATTTTGTCAAATTTTATAAGTGTGGTTAAACATGGTAAAACAGCCCGTACTTTAGTCAAGTACCGGCGAGAATGAGTAAAAATGGACAACGTAAGTAATGAGAACGAGTGGTATAAAATGAGTGATGCTTGTTGTTTTGTCTTTGGCGTGAGTTATACTTGTCCTAAGTGACTAGTATATATGTATTTTATACAGTACCGTAAGTATTTAAATGAGATTACTCATTACGCGTTATTTGTGATAGGTGTTGATTTACCCGGGCATCCGTAACATCGTCAGTGATCATTCCTCGAACTACCGACTACTTAAGATATAAGGTGTGAATTTATAGCCTCGCTTATGTTTATTTCAAATTGTTTTACCCGCGAGGGAAATGCATGCTAGTTTTTAAAAGGAACGTATATCATGAATGATTGTTAGACCCGAAAGTTGCCTTAGAAATTGTGTTGAGTACCAAAGTTGCAAAAGTCCCTAAAATCATGAACTATTAACTATTGTCCTGCCCTCGAGTAGGGGGAAATAGCCGCTTATGCAATTTGTAGTACTACGGGGTTAACGACCCAATGCTAGCCGAGAAGCTGTACTTTTAGTAAGTTCTGCGGTAGATTATTTTGTATGAGAAATAAGGTATAATTGCAACTGATGCCTTTAGAAGGGGCACTGGTTTCATCTGAATCACGCCGGTATTTATTACGCGGGTGATTGAGTTAACGGATTAGTGTCATGAGCTTAAACACAATTGTCAGTATCCTGATTATAGTTTGTTTGATCGACAAGACTATAAATGATCACGAATGGTTTTTATTTTATATACGTTCAAATGGATTGAAAAACCTATGAATTCCACTCAACGTTTTCGTTGACCAAATTTTTGGCATGTGTTTCAGGTAACCGCTGAGGTGTAGGATGGAGCATGCATGGGATGGATGTTGTGTGTATGGCTTGGAGTCCGCTTGTTTTTCCTCCTTTTTCTACTTAAATAATTTTTAAGTTTAATGTTATGTTGTTGTAAAACTGAAGTTTTTGGGTTGAGATTCATGGGGACCGAAAACGCTAAACTCTGTTGTACCAAATTGGGGTTGGAAAAACTGTGGACATGTATCATCTAACAATTTTAAATTTCAAGTTTTAAGTTGACGTCTTTTTAGCGTCGTTTGATATATCTTGTGTGCAATGAATACTGTGTAGCACCCATTGTTGTAGTTCCGCTGCGCATAGCAATTGTGGGGGTGTTACAATCATAATATAGGCTTTCGCCTTCAAAATCATTATACGAACAAATGTCGTAAAAATATCACACAATACGTTTTTATAACGTCGTGTAGAGTTAAATAAAAACCGTTATATGAATATGGTTATGTAAAACCAAAACACAAACATAATATCAATAATATGACCCCGTATTGCTAGTCATGCAATATATTGAAATTCGGTGCGTATAGAAGTATTTCGTTAATTGGATTATTATAAGCCACATGACATTGTTACCTTACTACAACAAATAACGGGTAGCTAGCCTGAAACTCATTTGCCCATCTAAATTAGCGTGTCGTCACAATAATCAAGCTTGTGTAAATCTTCTCATACATAAATTCGCTTACCAATCAATGTGGCACGACGGGGATCAACCGTCAAGGCACGAACTGGGGTGATCGTCCCCAAATAGTACTATTATATGAATAAGCGTCTACCAAATCCCGGTAGTTCACAATTCATGCTAATGGGACTTTTAGTGACATAACCTAACTTTAATAATCCATTTCATTTCATGTATCGGGTCATTTAATCATTCATCGGGTCATACAATCATTCGGGTCCAAATCAATAAACAGACAATCGGGACAACTAGTGTCATATTTTATAAAAACTAACATGTTATCTCCCTCGCGGGTTTATAAAACATTTCATAAAAACATTTAAAAGAGTGCGAGGCTATGAACTCACGTTGATGTGGGAAAGCGGGTTATCGGTAATTCGGATGTATGGTACGTGCTTCAATCACGGAAACCTAGACAAATAATACTCGTCTTAGACTCTTGTCCAATGAATTTATAAAAATAACAATTATGTATACATATGATGATTTTATATATATGATGATGATCAAGTGGGTTTATACATTCTCATTTACTCATTTTTGTGTCATGTGTTGGTAACTTTTATACTAGTTTACTAGTTTACATTTTGAAGCCCAATGGGCCTATTACAAGCCCAATACTATTCATTAGCCCAATTATACTTTTGTTATCAGTATTATAATTTTCATGTTGGGCCTAAATGGGTTAAGCCCAATAAGTAATTTTTATAAGTGTTTAACTTATTTAGTTAAATTATTAGTCCAAATATGTTAACTTAGCTCGTTAATGTCCGTATGTCATATAGTTTGGGTTTTATCGGTTTTTACTTGTATTAGGTACTTATACATCAGTATATGACTTTTAAAAACTTTACATTAGACGGGTTTGATCGTCTAAGTTTTAATTGGCGAAAAACGTTAATTTTACGGTAATAGCCGAAAAAGTCGTAAAAATCATGTTTATAACTTATAAAACTTACCAAACTACCATTTTTATATAATGTCCATTATTTATATAAATGAAATATATAAGTTAGTGAATTTGAGTGCTTATATAATAGTATTAAATTTTAATTTCACAAAATCTGATTTTTAGTTTCACTTGCACCATTTTTATCATATCTTGAGTTCTATAAGGAGATAGAAGCTCATTTTTGGATGACCTAAACTTAATATTATGTGCTACAAATAAGTTAGTTATAGCTACTTCTCAATCCATGTCTAAGTATCCTTAACAGTCCTTACAAAACAGACTATTCAGATTGATACACTAATTTTGTTTTGATCATATCTCACTCATTTTGATGATTCCATTGCATGGCCAACTCTCACATGTGTATGACACCTAATACTTACTTTATATTGATTCCACTCTACCATTTTATCAGTTTAACATTTGGTTACTTACTGTTTTTATACAGCCATCATTTTAAGCATGATCTAACCATTTTTACATGTGGTTTTTCCATCTTTTTACCCATATTTATCAAATCTATCAACACCAAATCCCCATATAATATTTTTAATCATCATTCATCATCATATACATATACATAAGTAAAAGAAAATACAATATTACATAATCAAAATAACAAGAAGGATAGGAAAAATGATCCTTATACCACCATAGTGATGAAAAGATGAGGTTGATGAACAAGGCTTGGATTTTGATGGCAAAACTTGTGATATACCAATATCAACTTCAAGATCACCTATCTTCATGAAAATCTTGTAGAATATTATCCCCAAGACACCAACAAAACTTCTCCTTGGATGTTAAAATGACCACCAATCAATAGAGCTTCAAGAGTCCTTCATCATGTGTATGAATAACACATGATTTCATGGTTAAAATTGATCAAATGAGGGTGTTTTGTGTGAGAGTGGGACAAATTTAGAGTGAGGAAGAGAGAGTTTTAGGGTGGTTTGCATGTAAGGATTGTGGGAAATGGTTTAGATGAGTGTGGTTTGTGGTTTTGTAGCTTGTTTAGCTAAGTAAATTTAACAAGTGTAACTTGTTAGCTTACAAGTTTGACACCTCAAAGGTGTGTTTAATAAGCTTGTTGTCCCATGTAGTGGGGGTGGGGCAAGTTTATCTTGTCTCATCCCCATTTAATTACGGGTACTCCTCGAATCTAGTTTCCTCGATTTGCGTGCCCTCGGGTCGTTTTATGAAAGACGTTTTTATAATTTATGAATCAACGGCACAAAACGAATCTAATAAAAATTGTCTCATCAAAAACGGAGTTCGAAAACGTAAATACGTAATCCTAAGGTTTTCGGTTTAGTCGTAAAGGACGTTAAATTAAAATCGTAAGTCCTAATCTCTTCTCGTAAATTTGTGAGTTTATGAACCAACTCAAAATTAAAATCCCAAAATAATATTCACGGATAAATTTATTTCCTGAAATGTCGGACTGTCACGAAAACGATGTATGTAAACGTAAGCACGTAACGTTGAATCCTCCGGTTTAGACGTAGTCGATGCTACTTCAAGACGTATATCCAAATTTCTTCCCAGAAATGAGTGAGTTCATAATATAACATTAAAATAATGTTTTTAAATAATATTTGAGAATAAAATATCAACCATAAATTGACGGATTGTCACATAGTCTCCCGCATCATCCGAGTTCGCGTAGACAATGGTTTCTAGTGCCCTTAATGTATCTGAAGATACGCTTAACCGCTTCAAGGTGAGAGGTTTTGGGAGCCCCTTGGAAGCGAGCACAAAGGCAAACACTAAACCATGATATCCGGTCGACTTGCCGTTAAGTAAAACAAACTACCAATCATACCTCTATATTTGGTGTTGTCTACCGACTCACAATCATCATCTACGGTGAGTTTAGTATCAGAGGCCATGGGGGTCTTCATTGGTCTAGATTCTTCTAATCCAAATTTCTTTAGCGTACTTAGATTGACTAAAGAAAATACCATCATCCATTTGTTTAATTTGGAGTCCTAAAAAGAAGTTAAGTTCTCCCATCATACTCATTTCAAACTCATCATGCATGATTTTGGCAAAGTCATCACACAATTCTTGACAAGTTGAGCCAAATATAATGTCATCAACATATATTTTCACGATTATGAGGTGAGAACCTTTCTTCTTTGTAAAGAGCGTGTTGTCTACCATCCCCATGGTATACTCATGTTTAACAAGAAATGCTTTAAGTCTATCATACCAAGCTTTGGGTGCTTGTTTAAGACCATAAAGTGCCTTCTTAAGCTTGTAAACTTGATCCGGTTTCTCAAAATCAATGAAGCCGGGAGGTTGAGCCACATATACCTCCTCATTGATCAAACCGTTAAGAAACGCACTCTTTACATCCATTTGTTGAAGCTTAAAGTCTAAGGCACAAGCGTAGGCTAAAAGGATTATAATGGATTATAATCTTGCTACCGGTGCATATGTCTCGTCATAATCAATCCCTTCTTGTTGATTATAGCCTTGAGCTACAAGTCTAGCCTTGTTACGAGACACAACACCATTCTCATCTAACTTATTCCTATAGACCCATTTGGTTCCTATAATGGTAGAACTTCTAGGCGGAGCAACAAGTTCCCAAACATCATTAGCAACGAATTGATTCAATTCTTCTTGCATCGCAATGACCCAACTCTCATCCGTCAAAGCTTCTTTAACATTATTTGGTTCAATCAAGTAGACGAAACAAAAGAAGTTGCTTTGGTTTTGGTCTTGAGATCTTAGGGTCCTTTGATTTAAGTTACCAATGATATTATTGAGAGTATGATCCTTAGACTCCTTAATGTTTACTTCCTTTTCAACACTAAGGTCTTCAACTCCTATTTTTCTAACCTCTTTGGCTTTAACTACTTCTATTTCATCCAAGTCATCATCAACCAATGATGGTGTCTTGGGTAAAGGAGGGGTTTCATCAAAATTCACGTTAAGTGATTCTTCAATTACGCCCGAGGTTCTATTAAGGACTATGTAGGCTTTGCTAGTTTGGGAATAACCTAAAAATATACCTTCGTAAGACTTTGGGTCGAACTTGGTAAGGTAGTCTTTGGTGTTGAGGATAAATCACTTGCTTCCAAACACCCTAAAGTATTCCAATGAGGGTTTCTTACCTTTAAGAATCTCATAGGGGGTCTTTCCTAGGAAAGGTCAAATAAGAATTCGGTTGAGTATATAAGTCGATGTGTCCACGACATTGCACCAAAACTTTTGAGGCAAAGATTGCCCGTTTAACATCGTCCTACTCATCTCTTGGATAGTCCTATTCTTCCTTTCAACTACCCCATTTGATTGTGGAGTGCGAGGATCCGAGAAGTTATGGGTAATAGCATGAGCTTCACAAAAGGCACCAAATTGCACTACATTATCAAATTCCCTACCATGGTCCGTCCTAATAGAGACAATTGGACATCCTAGTTGATTTTGAATTCTTCGACTAAAGATTTCGAAATGATCGAAAGCTTCATTCTTAGATGCCAAAAATATAGTCCAAGTGAATCTAGAATAGTCGTCAACTATAACTAGGGTATAAAGGTTACCTCCATAACTCCGTATGGTGGAAGGTCCAAAGAGATCCATATATAGGAGCTCTAAGCACCAAGAGGTTGAAACCAAATTCTTGGCTTTGTGACTTGAGTGAACTTGCTTTACAACTTTGCAAGCATCACAAAAGTGACTATCAAACTTCATCTTGGGGAGGTGTCTTACCAACTCCTTAGAGACTAAAGATTGAATTAAACGCATATTAGCGTGACCTAGTCTCCTATGCCAAAGAGTAGAACTATCATCTATAGTCGCAAGACATATGTTGTCTTTTGACTTCTTATTGACCTTCATGACATAAAGCCCATGCTTTCTAACACCTTTTCCAATGACCTTTCCATCTTTTACGATTTCACTGTCATGTTGCGAAAAGATGACCTTACACTTATTGTCACAAATTTGACCTATACTTAAAAGGTTAAACCCTAAATTATCTACGTGCTCAACATTTTCAATGGTTATGGAGTCAAGAGAAACCATACCTTTGCCAATGATATTACCACGTAGACTACTAGCGAATGTGACGTTACCTCCATCATATGCTTTGTAGTACGAGAACAAACTTCGATTACCCGTCATGTGTTTAGAACAACCACTATCCTTAATCCACTCGTCGGGTTCCAAATCAATTCCCAAGCATATCTAGGTAACAATACACAAGATCAAACATTTGGTCCCCAATATCTCATGGGTCCAAAATTGTTAGTTCCAAACATCCCTTACATTTGGTTGGGATGCATGAATGGAGGATGGGTTCCCCATGAGGAATAAAATGGAGGAGGGTAATAATTCATATAACCATTTTGTTGTTAATTATTTCTCCTAGGTGTATTTGATCTTGGTTTAGAGTTGTGGTCATTCCTTCTAGGTGTTGGAGTTTTACTTCTAGGTCGTGAATTGTTTTGACTATCTCTTTTAGGTGTTGTCGTTCTACTTCTAGGCCTAGACTCAATCCGTACTCTTGGCGGAGTAGTGGATGGTCTTGATAAATTTCTATTTCCCATTAGAGGTTTACTCAAGGGCTTATAGAACTTATCAACGACATTTTCGTCAAGTATGGGTAATTTGACCTTGTTAACAATAAGATGCTTTGTTTTTTCACCTAAATTTGACATTTCAGAAAGTTCAGGATTTTCAGCAAAATCTCTTTCTGGCCGTGGTTCCTTATCTAGGGCGGCGGTTCCATATTGAATATGAACCGCCCATACAATCTGGGACCGCGTACAGCAGATGATTTTTCTGAAAATCTGACTTGTTTAGGTTCACTAGTTGAAGCTTCATTTGAGTTAAAACCTATACCAAGTCTTTCCTTAGAATGAATTTGTCTGTTAAACATATCATCAAGAGCACTAGTACCTTTCATGAACTTTTCCAATTTAATGGAGGTGCTCTTGAGATCTTCATTCTCTAATCTAAGTTTCTCACAACTCAAGCAACCTAAATCAACTTCTTTATTTTTCTCAAGCTTGGCTAATTTCTCCCTAAGTTCATTGATCTCATTTTCAAGCTTAGTTTTGTTGATTTTAAGGTTTTGTTCTTTTCTATGAATTTAAGGCTAAGTTTATGTAAATTATCATATTGGCCTTCTAATTCAATATCATCTAAGGTGGAGCTATCATTGCTATAATATTCGGTTTCGGAATGTACCTCTTTAAAGTATGAGCCATATGACATTTCTCCTCTTTGGGGTTGTCATCAACATCTTTACCGCTATCGCTCCTAGAACCACTAACGAACGTCGTGTGATTCTTATCACATGAAGGATTTAGACAATCACCAATGAAATGATTTGGATCACCACATCTAAAGCAATTCATATCACCTTTTTCGTTCTTGGCAAACCGATTCTTTGAGAATGGTTTATTGTCATTGTTAGGTTGCCTCACGTGTTGACCTCGTCTTTTGAAGAACTTCTTGAAATTTCTCACCGCCAATGCATACTCCTCGTCATCGCTATCCGAGGAACTATCATGATCGCTTTGTGCCTTCTTGGCTTTGAGTGCAAGAGACTTCCTTTCACTCTTGGTTATTACCAATTCCGAGTCCTTCAAAATTATCATCTCATGAACCTTCAAGTTTCCTATGAGTTCATCGAGTGATAAAGTTGAGATATCTTTCGATTCTTCAATCGCCGTGACTTTTGCTCGCCACTTCGGATGTAAGGCCCTTAGAAACTTCCTAACATTGTTCTTGCTAGAAAAACCTTCGTCAAGTTCTTTTAGACCAGTAATAATAGTGTTAAATCTAGCAAAAGCACTATCAATAGTTTCATCTTCTAAGATGAAAAATTGTTCATATTGTTGGAGATGAAGATCGATTTTGCTTTCTTTGACTTGGCTATTACCTTGGTGGGTTACTAAAAGAGTGTTCCAAATATCTTTAGTGGTTTCACACATAAAAATCCTTTCATACTCTTTCTTAGTTAAAGCATTATAAATCACCATTTTAGCCTCATTATTTTTTGAAAGTTTCTTTTTAGTATCGTCATTAGCTTTGTCAAAAGTGACCAATTCTTTTGTTTTAGAAACTTCATTAAATTGATAAGGTAAAAAATCACCATTGGTAATAACATGCCAAAGATCTAAATCTTTTGATTTCACATAAGTCTCAAATCTATTTTTCCAATAAATAAAACTATCGGTTTCAAAAAGTGATGGTCTTTGCATAGATTGCCCTTCTAGGTACTTGTTGGAATCCATAGATCGATTCAAGTTTTAAAATACAATATACTTTAATAATTCTTGAGAAACCTCGCTCTTATACCAATTGTAGAAACTAGAAGGGGGGGGGGGGGGGGGTGAATAGTTTCTTATATTTAATTGTTAAAAGATGGTTTTCAAAAAAAATCCTTTTTCAAAAACTTAGGCTTGAGGAAATATGTGAGATCTTCTTATGCACAATATGAACAATGATAGTGTAACTAAACTAATACTAACTAATGTATATGCACAAAGAATAAAGAATGTAAAGAATTAAGGGTAAAGAAAGATCAAACCAAACACCAAGGATTTATAGTGGTTCGGTAACGAAGCTCACTCCTCGTTCGTACTCCACTCCTCGAGTACTCCTTACTCGAGAGTTCACTACACAACAAGCTCCTTATGGTGGAGAAAACCGTACACGTTGCTTAACCAATTTCCGACTCTAAGCTAAAAGTCGAGCCTTAATCGTAGCTAGGACCAATCGACACAACTATACTTAGTACATTCACAACTTCCAAATAGACACAACTACTTGGATCTTCACAACTATGACACAGCAACAAATGTATAAGATTTGATCTTCAAAGGATCTTTGGTGGTGGACTCAACACTTCACAAGGATAGTGTTCTTCTCTTTGCACTTGGAGAGGAAGGGATGGATGGGATAGATTCGCTTCTAAAGAAGTAGTAATAAATCAAATGATCAAGTATTTGAGTGATTTAAGAAGTATGTTTGAATCTGGAAATTTATGTGCAAAAGTGGTGAAGAGAAAATCTGAGAATGGTCCACTATTTATAGGACAAAGGGCCAACGGCTATATCTGCCCACGGTTCCTTATCTCAGCCGGCGGTACCTTATCGATAAGGAACCGCATAGGCACTAGGGAACCGCCAGAGTAGACTCCGCTCCCTTTTTGTCCTTTAGTGGTGGAGGTCTTATTTGATTATAAAATATACTAAAAGAATATTCCAAATCAAAAAGGAATATGCCATTTTCAAATTTTCAAATATTTAATTTAATAAAACATTTTCTTAAAAAGAAAGTTTAATAAAAAACTTGTCACACTTAATAAAAAGTGAGTTTTAAGAAAAGATTAAATCACTTGATCACTAGATTAAGGTTAGTACTTGTTTATTCATACCTTAAGTGAAAATGGGTAAAATGAAAAATACTTGAACTCAAGAATTCGTTTTTCGTTGTTTTCGTAAATGCTTGTTTTTACATATTGTCGTAATCAAAACTAAGAGAGACCGAGAAATGCAAGTAACGTTTTTAGGCATTATTGCATTAACACAATATATAATCATATAGCCCATATAGCCCACATGTAGGGTGGGCTATATATACCCCCTCCTAGCATGTTAGGAGGGGTTGAGCACTTAGTTTATTCATTTTCACTTCCATGATTCTCTCATTTCTCTCTCTAGCTTTCTCTCTCTAGTTCTCCTTCTCCATCCCTCTTTTTAGATAAATCAAACACTTGATCAATCCTAAGAAACTAAGGACCTACAATTGGTATCAAGAGCTATGGTTGAATCTTAGGATTTGCGTGTTTTGATCTATTGATTTGGTGGTCAAATTTTTATTCTTTTGGTTCCAAATCTTGTATAACTTTTGATCTATTGATTTGGTATAATTTTTTTTCTTACTTTTGAATTTTATTTTAACAAATCATAGTCTCGATTTGGGAGTTTTTGTCACAGAAGTCTCTTATCAGTTTTTTTTATACTTTTTTTATCATGTTTTGTCTGAATCTGTGTATTTGTTTTTGTCATTGTGTATCTGTCAGAAAAGGGTTTTCAGATTCAGATGGTTATTCGGATGCATTAATTTTTTGTCATATTCTGATAGAAAGTTTTGTCTTATTCCAATAGATATTCGGATAATATACGACAGATCTCTTTTCGACACTCATTCCGATACTTATTCAGGTATACATTCCGATTGACAATATTTTTGTCTTATTCCGATAGCATTCCGACAGTTATACATTCCGATGGTTTTTATTTTTGACATTCCGATGGTTTTGTCAAAAAACCACCGACTAGACTCGACACATTAACATACCACAAGCCTCGACACATAAACAGACCATGTTAGCCTCAAAATATTGAGTCAAACAAGAATGTTCGGTCATAGGTTTCTATTGTAATATTTATTAGAACGTTGTAATAGATAGTTAAATAGTCGTGGTTCACGGGCTTGGATTTAAGCTACTTAAATCCCAAAAGACAAGCACGGTCCAAACAATATAGCCCATTATGGTTACATGTAAGCCCGACTATATAAGGCCCTTCCTAGCATGTTAGGAAGGGTGGATGAGCATTAGTAACTCTCGTTATTCTAATCTAATATTCACCAAGTTAATCATCTCTCTCTCTCTCTATTTTCTCTCACTACTTTCTCTCTCTAAAATTCATATCTTTTCCATCTCATTTCTTTTCTTTAATCTATCATCATATTATTAGGGACAACAATTGGTATCAATCACCATGGGGTAGATTCGTGTTTAGTTTGTGGTTATCATTTTTGATTTCGTGTGATTTTCATCTTAAAATCATCTCGTATCAAAAAAAAATTGTGTTTTTGTGCTCAAAATCTTCATACAAATTGCCTACAAAGTTGTGGTAGGAATTTGTGTTCTTCATTTTGGTTATTCCCATGAAAAAATTTGAAGTTTTGGCCTGATTTTTGGGTAAAAATTCGTCATTTGTAGTTTTTTGGTTACACAGTTCGAAATTTGAAGTTTTATAACTCGGGAAGCTAGGGTTTAGGAATATTCCGAACTAGGTGGGAAAAGCAGTTTATTCCGAACTAAGAGAACAAGACTATTCCGAATTAGCTCAGAATTCCATCATTCCGAAATAGATTAGAATTTCACTATTTCCAAACTAGATCAGAATCTCATTTATTCCAAATTAGATCAGAATCTCTTCTATTCCGAATTAGGTCAGAACAAGACTATTCTGAATTAGATCAGATGTCCATCATTCCGAATTAGCTCAGTGTTCCATCATTCCGAATTAGGCCAGAACCTTGTGGATTCCGAATTAGGTCAGTGTTTCATTGATTCCGAATTAGGTCAGTGTTTCATTGATTCCGAATTAGGTCAGAACCTCGTGGATTCCAAATTAGGTCATGGTTTAACCGATTCCGAACTAGGTCCTTGATTCATATTCCGAACTAGATCATTGTCACACAGATTCCGAACTAGGTCCTTGATTCACATTCCGATGCGATGTTTCGCTAAATTTTGTTCGAGTATTTTTTAGACTTAGCCACCATCTAGACTAGTTTCGGAATATCGTTTACACGAAGATTAAAGGTTTTTGGCGGGAAAACCGTAGTAAAATTTATTTTTTCCTAGACCATTTTTAGGCCATTTAAGCTTCGATTTCAAATTTTGGTGGAAAAAATTTTCGACCAAAAATTCAAATTTTTAGGTCACATTTCAAATTTTTTAGGTTTTATTTTCTGTTAAAATTTTCATTTTTCAAAATTTATCCCTATTAGTTTTTTGCTATTTCGACCTCGATTTCAAATTTTGATAATTCAAAATTTTTGGTTTACCGTTTTATCGGACTGTGAAATTTATTGTCGGACTGAGAAAAAATCGGAATTTTCGGAATTTTCGGAATTTTAACCACAACTCAATCACACCATATCTACTTAAGATCCGAAGTCACTTCATCTTCTGAAACACTCATTATGGATTCCGTAACACAAGATGTACATGAACTCAAATCCAAGATGTCGGTTGCAAAAGAACGATGCATGACACACTTTAGATCACTCCAGTCACACCTTCAAGTTATTTCAAATGACGATTTAAAAGGCCCTCGCGTCGAACTTGGATTCAAACGGGTATTCATGTCACTCACTGGTCAAGATGTTGAAACATTCACAAGCACAATGCTACTTAATGTAGATCACCTTGAACAACAACTTGCCAAGATGAATTTCAAGAGGTTGAATCCATAGATGCCGCTTTGGTTCTCGAGAATCAGTTTCAGCAATTCTTTGATACACAAGTCTCTATACACTATGATCTAGAATTCATCAACAAATACTTCTTTGAATATACTCGGTTAGAAGTTCAAGAATTCAAGGAGACATTTCTTCAACACATGAGTGCTATAAGGAAGTCCATTGCTGAAAGAACACGTCATAAACTAAAAGTTGAAAGAAGGGTGAATAACATATTAATGCAGCAGCACGAGAGCAATGTCGATGATGGTCAAACATTGGATGCTTGTTCGATTGGCAAAGAAAGCAGCGGGACAGAATCAGAAAAGCAGCATACCAGCAACAACTGAAGGAATGATCAAGCAGCCGATGATGCAGATATCAGACCCATATATGATGAGGAGCCAATGGCTGAGGTACAATTAAATGATGTGTATAATGATCATCAATATATTGATTCTAAGATTCATGAGCTTGAAACTATGTTAGCTCAAAAGACAAAAGATTTTGAGGACGCCAAACTCGAGTTTTCAAAGAAAAATGACAAATTTGAAGCTTATTTTGAAAAACTTGAAAAAGCAAACGTTGATCTTGAACAAAAATTGGATCGTAAGATTCAAGATTCTAATGCAGAAAAAGAACATTTTGTGAAACAAATAAATTTGTTAGAATCAAAGTTGGCTTCTCAAAATTCAAGTCCAAGTCCTCCGCCTGCTTCATTAAGTGAAATATCTGTGCAACCTATCGACACTGTAGATAGTAATGACGCGAATGCTGATAACGACATATTTGATAATATGAACATTAAGTTAAAACAACGTGTCGCTCAATTACTTCTACAAAATGAGCAATTCAAAGCTCAGATTCAGGAAAAGGTTTTTGCATTAATAGCAGTGAAAAATGAATTAAGGAAGGTAAAAGGAAATAATGTGGATACTAAGTTAGCAAATCAGTCAATCTTCGGGAAACCTCCTACTCAACCATTCAGAAACCGCTCAGTTGCTAGACAACCGAATGCGTTTAAATCTGACCGACCCAAAACATCGAACTCGAGGTTTGCATCCCAAGTTGACGTGTGTAGCAGTTTGCCAAAAACAGTCACTCCACTATCTAGATCCCCCTTAACAAATTTTGCCTATGCAAAACCCAATCACATGAATGCCTCAAGCAACTCTAGAAATAGCTCCAAGAACATGCCTCGGAGTAGTTCAAATGACACGGGTCATAAAAGCTATCTAGAGGATGATAAGATAAATACACAAGCAAGAGATAGGACCCAACCGAAACCTAGGAGTGCTAATTACACATCTAGGAATTCTAGACCCTTCTATGATGTGCCCAAATCAGCCTATCCTAGGAACACTAGATCCTTCTCAGATGCTAAGCACTTTGTTTGCATGAAATGTAACGAATGCGTGTTTAATACCATTCATGATGATTGCATCACAAAAGTCCTGAACATGGTGAACCAAAAAGCTAGAGCATCTCAAAGACAGAACCCTATAGGAAATAGATTTTCTCCAATTAAGTCTTCCGCTGTGCATGAGAAAACTACGCTTTCTAGACCTTATCTTAAGTGGATACCAACAGGTAGAATCTTCAAAACAACTGGTCTTAAATGGGTTCCTACTAGAATAATATTTCCCTCTAGCACGACAAAGGTTCACTGTGAACCCCCACATGGTTCTCACAAAGATATCACTAACCAATATGCAAGCATACAAACTACTGATGCAAGTGCAGGTAAACAGGTAAAGGCTCAATGGGCACCCAAAGGTCCAATCTTTGAATACCATTCAACAAAAGACACACTCAGTGTTTGGTTGCTGAAGAAGATGATATCTGAGAAACAAGTGTCTCAGAGGTTTCATAATTGAGCTCGAAATGATTTACAATTACTTCAGATTGTGACTGGTGCCTCAAAGAAAGGAAAGTTGATCACGGTTGATAACTTATCCTCAACAAAAAAAGTTAAATCTTCTTACACTTGAGTGGATTCGTCAAGACATTCAAAGTCTATGAACTCAAGTTTATGCTTTAGAAAAACCCTTTCGCTAAAAAGAATTGATTTTTCAAAAAGCGTTGAACACAATTTTTTAAAGAATTTCTCAATGATATTCAAAATCTTTCAAAAATTGGGTGTTCAACAACTCCTATCCTCAAAAGTTTAATGCGGATCATATCCTCGCAATGAGAATTCAATTGGATCAATTTTTGAGGGGGAGCATTTCAACTTCATGCAAAAGATTGACACATCTTTCTCCCGAAGATTTTCAAGACTATTTTTCATAATATATTTTAATCAAATTTGGTATCTCTAATATCAATCGATTTTATATATTAGAGATAGGGGGAGAAAATATGATTAAAATGTGATCTAAAGACTCAAGCACTCATGGTTACGATCAAATACCCTCAACATCTTTAATTCACGACGTTATTGGTGTCAAAATGGTGGTTAGGTTTAAGTCCTATGATCCAACCAGAACCGGAGGGATCTTCCCAGGGACAATTCAATAGATTATTAGAAGTCCTTAGGAAAGATGGAGTAGAATGTGAATGTATCTGAATGCCGACTAAGTACTGATGCTAGCACTAGAACAATCACAACAAGGTGCTAGTAATGATGTCTTGGTAAGCATTAAAGGGGTTGAAGAATGAAAAAGAAATGTAAGGATAAAGGGTGTAAAGAAAGAAGCCCTCCATACAACTTAGGCAGAAACCGGGTCAACACATCATGAAGACAACTCATCATGGACCCAATGATGTGAAGCACAACCCTTTCCTAGCTACTCAAGCTTCTCTCAAAATAAGTTTGTTTTATTATCACGGAGATCAACACGACTTCTATTGACTTTCTCACTTCGAGTTAGTTAATATTGAATAGGTGTCATCTGCTCCAGCCTCCGATCACTAAAAGTGCACAAATTGAGTCTAGAGCCAAGAGATCAATCAAATCTCGTTAGGACACACGGATGAAGATCAAGAGAGTCCTACGCTATATCCTTGTGATATTGCTAGAACACTCAGAGTGATACTACTTAGTATTCACAATGATGAGTGGAAATCCTTCCAGTGTTAACATCAAACAGCACTGCGGTAGGTCATATGAAAGATTCTTTATGAATTGAACATGTGTAAAACTGAAAAGCAACAGTGGTTTGATTCTAAATTGATTCAAACTTGTTTCAGGTTTCTACGCAATATCTATATGGTCTTGCCAGAACATTCAGAGTGATATTCATTAATATTCACAATGATGAATGGAAATCCTTCTAGCGTCAACATCAAACAGCGCTACGGTAGGTAACTGCGAGATTCTTATGAATCAAGCTTGTGTCAACTGGAAAGAAACAATGGTAAGATTCTTAATGAATCAAACTTGTTCCAGGAATTTGAATTGACGACTTTAATCAAACGGATATTTATCCAGTTGATTCACTCTTTATGTTCGTAGTCTTGCTTTGAGACGGTCGAGTAAAGAGAACGGCTAGTACAGCCGCGAAACCCTGTCAAGGAGACTCTTAATTGAATCTACCTAATCACATGTACGGTAGTTAATATCGTATAACGGTCTTCACTGACCGGAGGTAAAATGCTACCGATTTAGGACGAATGTCAAAGCCATTCAGTCCGTGTCTATGTTTTGTCTCGAGAAGGTGGCGTCACGGTGTACTCAGCAAAGTCAAAGATTCAAAACCACATATTCATGCCTAAAGACTTATTCAACAATTAATAGTGTGAGCATGTAGATAAAGACACAAGATCGCAAGATGGCAAAGACAAGTCAAGAATGATTTGAAGATCTCAAGATAAAATACTAAGTCGAAAGACAATGACAAAGGCTCAAAGATCACATCATGAAGGAACAAGACTACTGTTACACGTTCAAGATTCATTTATGACGAAATTCGTAATCTCTATTGATCTCCAAATATCGAAGAGGAGTGACCTCACATTGGGGGAGATTGTTAGCCTCAAAATATTGAGTCAAACAAGAATGTTCGGTCATAGGTTTCTATTGTAATATTTATTAGAACATTGTAATAGATAGTTAAATAGTCGTAGTTCACGGGCTTGGATTTAAGCTACTTAAAGCCCAAAAGACAAGCCCGGTCCAAACAATATAGCCCATTATGGTTACATGTAAGCCCGGCTATATAAGGTCCTTCCTAACATGTTAGGAAGGGTGGTGGATTGTTCATTTGTATTTTTCACTCTTCTAATCTAATATCACCTAGTTCTCCATCTTCTCTCTACTTTTTCTCACTACTTTCTCTCTCTAGAAATTCATATCTTTTCATCTATATTTTATCATTAATTATCAAATAATATGGGACAAAAGACCAATACCTCAACCTCAAGACTGATACTATACACACTCAACAGCCCATAGACTCGACACATAAACAGGCTCGAAACAAAAGTCTCGACCAGAACTCACTCTTACATCACTCGACACAGATGTAACACCTAGACTCAAACACCCTTGAACACCTCAGACCCTCGACTCCCACAGCTTCGACAAGACTCACACACTTTATAGACCATAAACAAAAACCATTTAACCAAACCAAGAGGACTCGACAACAACTGACTCTTCTTATCTCACATCATCAGACTAGTCAAATCATCAGACTCATCTCATCTCACCAGACTAGACTATCAACACACTCCCATAACCTTTTCGACACACGACTCTAAAAAACCTCTCACGACTCGACTCACAACTCGAACAAAACAGAAAACTTAGATCTCAGTTTACTCTTTTCGTGTGATTTATCAATACCATAGATCTTTTAAGATCTAAAAACGAAAGAGGCATGCATCACTGATCCATGTTTGGTTTCACCCATCTTTAAATTTCGAAGGTAAAAGAAAGAATTATAACAAGATTGTTACACTCTTTCTTCTTTTCGTTTAATTAAACCACAAAAACCGAAGCACTTCAAAATAAAACCTACCTGAGATGTTTGTTCAAAGATCTTGAAGCCTTCTTCGAATAAAGGTGTAATTTTTATTTTGTGAATGGGGTCGATTTTGGATCGGGATTTCTTTATTTTGGGATGACCTTTGATTATGAGATGAGAGGGTAGCAGATTAGGTTTTGAGTTTTTAGGTGTTTGGTGATTGAGAGTGGGGGCGGAGGATACTATATGGAGGTTAGATGAGATTAGGTTTAGTATGTGTGAGGTGTATTAGGGTATGAGTTATATACCTATATTTCTTCAGTGGCTCGGGTATTGAAACACATGGATTGATAGTCGAGTAAAATACTTCTTTTAGGAAAAAGACCGTAATTAGGGTAAGTACACAAGTGATTTAGGAAAACCACGAGTTATGACCCAAAGTGGGGATCGTTCTTAAGGAGGCTTGGTGTGTGTGTAATGAAATGATTAAATTTGTGATTATATGATTATGAGAAAGAAAATAGAAAGGGGATAAGAAGAGAATGACGGTTATGATGACGGATTACACTAAGACGAAGGAGTCGTACACGTAAAATCGTAAAAGCACCAAAATTAAAAATTTACTCTAAAAATTCCTAAAAAATTTCAATAAATCATAATGTATTAAGAGTTTACAAAAAATCAAAAATCACCCAAATCTTTTATTTAATTAAATAATGATTTTTTAATGCTAATTAAAGCCCTAAAAATCAATTTAATTAACAAAAAAGCCCAAAATGAGTTTTATCACTTTCTAAACCTCTAAAATACCCTAACTTAATTTAAAACTATTTTTGAAAATTCTAAAATTAATTAAAACTATTTAAAAACAATTAAAAACTATTAAAACTTAAAATAATTATAAAAATTAATCTAAGAACAACAAAAATATTCTAAAAGTTGCAAGATTCCTAATTAAGTGTCTAGAATCTAGGAAAAATATAAAATTTAGAAAATCAGACTTTTAATTTTTAATAATAAAATAATATTAAAATATTAATAAATATCCAAAAATCTTAAAAAAATTCTAAAAACTTATAAACTAGCTTAATTTAACCTAAATAACACAGAAATGAAGTTGAAAAAAATTACCTAAATACCCTTAATGGGCCTAGAAAATGGGCTAAACCCAAAATAGTTACCTTAATGGGCCAAATTGAGCCTAATAAGAAAAAGTTTGTAAAAATGGCCCAAAAAGCACTACTTGACTCAAAATTTAATTCTGAACAACTTTTTCCAAAGGCCCAAAAGTTGAAAATGTGAAATAAGCAAGCTTATACCAAATAGCTTATTCTTAATGGGCTTTATGGCCCATTAGGCTATAAGCTAATGCATAAGCTCAAATTAGACACACAAGCTTCTTTTGACCTAAATAAGACTTCTGTAAAAAGAAATTTGAAATAAGCCAAAGGAATAAGCCTGAAAATGCAATAAGCAATCTACAGAAAACGACAAAATAGTCGTTTTTGAGTTCTAGGCCACCCCAAGTGCTGATTCAAGTTTCTATAGCTTCTAAATGACTTAATTAAGCAAAATCAACAAAGAGTTTTCAAATAAGTTGACTCAATAAGCTAGAAAAAGCAAATAAGCACTTATGTAAAAGTCAAATAAGTTGGTTTTCTAGTAAAAAGTCAAAGTCAAAGTCTAGTAAGCGCCAGTCTACTTAAATGGGTCAAATAATGAAGACCTATCACAAAAAATAAGTTGTTGCAAGTCTGGATAAGCGATAATAGCTTATTGATAAGCTGAGTTCAATTTTACACTAGCAGGGGCTAGTTCTGAGTGTTGAGCAGTGGAAACTTTTTCCACTGCTTGACTTGTTGACTTTTTTGTCTTTAGTGACTTTTTTGGAGATTCAAGTTTCACAAAGGCACCCAATTGATCAGTGGATCAAGAGGAGTCAATAACAATAAAAAAATCACAATCAACAACAGCCAAATGATACAGTTAATTCAAACAATCACCAGATCTGACACAAACATGAACACTTAAGCAGTTGAGGTTCAATAAGCACTTATAGCACAATTCAGCCAGCCAAAATTAACCAAATGCATACACAAGCAATATTAAACTTAAATAAGCAAGTCTAAACAGGTCTCATGTAATGATTCAAAGGTTTAAGCAAGATTCAAGCACCTTAAGTTACTGATGAACACAAGAACATGCAGTTTTATACTTTTGCTGATGCAATTGACCAACAAGCCAAATTCAACCACTCAAATCTATTAAACATGTTACAATAACTTTGTTTAAACCACTTTTAACCCTAACTTATAGCAGATTGTTTGATTTGGTGTTTCAAAGCTGAAAACTTGCAACAAAATGAACTCAAACAAGCATATATCAGATACCAAGCATAAACACAAACTTCTATCCACAAAATACCAAGCTATGATTTCAAACAGGTAATCCCAAACACCCCTTTAACTTTTCAAAATCAAAATATTCAAAAAAGTGAGTTTTAAGACCACCGAAGCCCAAATTAACACAATAACAGATGAGAACAACAGATTCAAGCAAGATTAAGCCACAAAATTCACAAGATCACAAGCAACACTCAAATATCACAAATATCCAAAACTGTATCAGATTTTGACATTAAGGGTGTGTACCTCATGGATGTACATCCACACCCACGAATTTTGAGCTTATGTACTAGCAAGAACAAGTACATGCTTCCACAACAAAGCCTGCTAAGAATCAAAAAAGTTAGAAGCACAGTTATCAAAACAGAAAGATGAAAACTTCTTGATTAATGCAACTCTTGTCCTCCACACTTGATAATCCCCAAGTTATAAGCTTCACCACACCTTGATAACACAATATCAGGATGCTATGATCAGCCTTATAGCCCAAGAATTCCAAGATAGACCAAGAACTTAGCAAAATATCAAGAAAAATGGAAAATGTGCAAACTTTTGCACACTCCTTTTGAAAACAGGTTTTTTGATTCAAGAACAAGTAAACATTAACAATAATAAGCAGATTATAACAATGGCACTTAAGCTTTCTTCAAAAAATTCATACACATTTCATTCAACTGAAAATGAGCTTTACAGATTTATGAACAAGGAAAATTCAAGAGCAAAGTGCAAATGTTGCACACTAAGGCCTTTATATAGGCTACAAGTTATCTAGGAAAGCTGAAAAAACGTAAACCCTAGCTAAATGAAGTTCCAAATTTGCCCTTGTCTTGTTTGAACTTTTGAAGGATCATGTGACTGATTTTGTTGTCTTGTGGTAGCTGGAAAGGGCAAAGTGTATCCAAGGGCTTGTATCAAGCTTAAAAAGTAAGCTTCAATCTCAAACGTTGGATGGCTGTCACAATTTTGGTAGTATGCATAAGCTTGTAGCAGGGGAATCTCATGTGGGGCTCCTTGGTGATGTAGCATGTGTTTTAGGTGTTGGGATGTGATTAAGGGACGGTTAATCACTAATTTGGAGGTTTTCATGGCTTAATTACAACACAATTAAAAATACCCAATTGTGT
The DNA here is from genome assembly GCA_025667525.1 of Glebionis coronaria. Classification (NCBI taxonomy): domain Eukaryota; kingdom Viridiplantae; phylum Streptophyta; class Magnoliopsida; order Asterales; family Asteraceae; genus Glebionis; species Glebionis coronaria. The sequence goes on from CM046876.1 coordinate 357,571,063, forward strand.
TCTTGGAGTGAATAGTGCCTTGTTTAATCCGTTTTTGGTTTGGATTAAGTTTAAATACTTGTTAATGGCGCCAAGATTAGTTTAATATAAACCGGGTTAAGTGGGGTGTGACATGGATGAATGGTGCAATGTGATTGGTGGAGAGTGTGAGTGGGACAGGTGTCACCCACTGACTGGTCTATGTATCTTTCTTTGCCTTGGCAAAACAAGTCCCCAGCTTCTTTCTTTCTTGTCACATGGAAATTAAATAGCCCAAATCCGTTTTCCCTTTGTAAATAAGTTTCATTCTTCACACTTTTGCCCCAAATACTTTTCCAAAGTATTTTCAGGGGTATTTCTTGCCATTTTGTGATTCTTGAAGGACTGATTTGGTATTTTTTGATTGATAATGGTCTTGACTTGTATGATTGACCTTTTGGAGGACTGAAATTGCCAAGTCATGATTGATGAGGGACCATTTTTGCCAAATCTAAAGTCAAGGGTCCTTTTGGTAATTTTGATATTTTCAAAGGACCAAACTTGTAGTTCTTGTAACTTAGAGTCCTTCTTGATATGTTTAACTTTGAGGAGGATAAATATTGACATTTTAGCTTTGTTGAGGGGCTAAAATTGCCAATTCTTCAAGGTGGAAGGCCCTTTTTGCAATATTGACAAACTTTAGGGACCAACCTTTATGAGGATACACGGGTATAAAGTGTCAATTCTTCCATATTGGAGGACCCTTCTTCATAATTCTTCAAGTCTTCAAGGGTTTGTCTTGGGAATTTCTTCATTACGGCTTGGTTCATTGTGTGGCTTCGTTTCTCGTGTTTGTTTTTGCATGATTCTTGTGATCTTTTGTCATTTTCTCAATATCCGTACCTAAAATACACAAGCAACAAACACAAGCATATATTTGGGTATTTTGATGATATTTAATGCATTTTAAGCCATTTTGGACGATGAGACTATGTATAAAAGCAGTCTCATCACTCCCCTATACTAAACCATTGCCGTGCCCTCACGCAATGCTAGAATAAAGTATCGTAGCACCTCCAAAATTCATTTTTATTCACTTTTATTGAATGATAAACTAGCTACACTTACTACTATTGCTACTACTACTTGCGTTTTAGACATAATGTATGATTTTCATCGCAAAATGGGACGTTTAGGTTCATAGAACAAGAACACGTGAATGCTTCGTTAGAAATAATTTCATCGTCCTCGATTTTCACCCCAATTCCATGCCAAGCGTGTAGCGAGATCATTGTCATTATAAGTTAGTAATGCTAACACTACTCATATGCCCTAATCACGTACTTATCCTCCCAATTTCCTAAGTTGTATCTCTTATATTTTATTATGTCTTGAATATTTCACGAGGATACATAGTTTGACTTATGCGATAATAGAGATTTAGGTCTAAAAATAGAGTCCTAGCGGTGTAACCAAGACTATCAAATCAATAACCCCTCCTAATAGACAAAGATGTCAAAAAATTAAGTCAACAAGAAGGATCAATAAACACGGTTTTATAACGGTTTTGAACATGAGACTTATTACCAAGACTTTTATACGCCCCCTAATGGAAGGGCCTTATTATCTTTGGTTTACCTCTATCTTTTATTCAACTTCGCCATGAAGCTTTTATTATGACTTCGGTCTTGCCTTGCCTTTTATTATCCACCTCATCGGTAGTTTTATTAGCCAAAGACGTATATCCTCATGCTAAGGCGAATTTTGGATCTTTAAAGCTTCAAAGATTAAGGCTTGATTCACTTTCATTTTTACATAGATTTTTCGGCCTTGTGGGGCTTCAAATTTTTTGCTTGATTTAGGTGAGCACTTGAAATCTTATTATTGGGTGAAGCTTTTGATTATTCGGGTGCCAATACTTCAAAACCGTGACGCTGGCGATACCTTAATGTCTTCCCAATTTAATTACACGAAAGTTACTAGAAAAGACTAGAAACCCAACAATCAAGACTAAACCGCAAAGTCAATATTTATTAAGCAAAAAATATTTACAAGCGAAGGGAGAATAAGCAAACAACGAGAACACATGAGTTTTTGAAAGAATAAGAGTACTCTACGTTTAACATAGTAACTTATAATTAACCCTATCATTTATCGTCCTCATTTAAGAGACTTAGCCTAATGTGAAGTTAAGGAATCAAAGCTAAGTGCTCAACACGCACGGTCGAGTCAAAAATTACTCTTATTCTCGCCATCGGAAAACCTACATTCGTGTCTTCAAACACTTATAAAACATGAGAAAAATTTAAAAATTGGCCATTTTTAGCCTTATTTTGCAACAAAAACGATAAACAAAAAGATAAACTTTGGAAAGCGTGAAGGTTTGGCAAGGCAAGTATCTATTCACCCCCCATACTAAAGTTAAACATTGTCCTCAATGTTTTGAGTCTAGGGGTGCAAACACCCCCATACTAGAGACGTGGTCGAATGCCTAATCTAGCATGGAAAGGGTGTAACCGTTAAATTTAAAGCCGTTTATGAAGTGTGCTAAAAACCTAAGGTTAGAACATCAAAGGATATATCATGGATATTAAGAAAGTCTTCAAAGCAAACGATCGAGTGCTCCCATAAAACGAACACGAGAGGCTCCAATCGTGAAGATCATGATCATCTAGAATCCACAATTCACAAACAACCATGGAACAAAGGTTGGAAGGGCACAAATCCCCACAGGTTACTACACTAGAAAGCGATAATATGTACATAGGATAAGCATGGACTCCCCCACGAGGTACCTTGTTTTTTATTACCGAGTCATGAGCTCGACTCTATCCCCTCAATGCTAGTTATCATTGGGGAAGGTGACTTGGTCGAGGTAGTTCAAGGATGGAACTTGTAACACCCCCAAATTTATACAACTCAATACATCGGAAGACTCGTTGGTGTTACGGGATAGCACATTACTCACATCATAGACAACGCTTAAAAGTCGCGTCGTTTTATTAATAAAGCATTTCCATTCATAAATATCAAAGTTACATAGGTCCCAAGTCATTGTATTTAATACAGGTTTTACAAACATTTGAATGGAAATTATAATATAAGTGCGGGCCATGAATTCTTGTCGTCTTCCCGAGAATTACCTTCAAGTACCTGAGATAAAATATGTTAAAAGAAAAGGTCAGCGATAACGCCGTGAATTCATAGAGTTTAATAAACCATCAATATAATATCGGTATAAAATTATTACCAAAAATCATTTTGTACAAATCATTTTAATAGGCCATAAAATAGCCAAAGTCATTTTATACAAATCCTTATCGAAAATCATAATATAGGCATTTGCCTTAAAAATCATTATACGAGCCAATGTCGTAAAAACATCATACAATACGTCTTATGACGTTTTATAAAGTTAAATAAAAACCGTTATATGAATATGGTTATGAAAAACCAAAACACGAACATAATATCAATAGTATGACCCTGTATTGCTAGTCAGGCAATACATCGTAATTCGGAGTGTCTAGTAGTATTTCGTTAGTTGGATTATTATAAGCCGCATGACATTGTTACCTTACTAAAACAAACAACGGGTAGCTAGCCCGATACTCAATTTGCCCATCCAAATTAGCGTGTCGTCACAAAGGTCACGCTATGGAAATCTTCTCATACATAAATTCGCTTACCAATCAATGTGGCACGACGGGGATCAACCGTCAAGGCGCGAACTGGGGTGATCGTCCCCAAATAGTACTATTAAATGCATAAGCGTCTACCAAATCCCGGTAGTTCACAATTCATGTTAATGGGACTTTTAGTGACATAACCTAACTTTAATAATCCATTTAATTTCATCTATCGGGTCCTTTAATCATTTATCAGGTCATACAATCGGGTCATACAATCATTCGGGTCCAAATCAATAAACAACAATCGGGACAAATGGTGTCCTATTTTATAAAAACTAACATGTTATCTCCCTCGCGGGTTTGTAAAACATTTCATAAAAACATTTAAAAGAGTGCGAGGCTATGAACTCACGTTGATGTGGGAAGGCGGGTTATCGGCAATTCGGATGTACGGTACGTGCTTCAATCACGAAAACCTAGAGAAATAATACTCGTCTTAGACTCATGTCCAATGACTTTATAAAAATAACAGTTATGTATACATATGATGATTTTACACATATGATGATCAAGTGGGTTTACATATTCTCATTTACTCATTTTTGTGTTATGTGTCGATAACTTTTATACTAGTTTTCTCGTTTTACCTATTTACGTGTTTTAAGTCCAATAAGCTTATTATAAGTTCTTTAACTTGTTTTAATCCATTTTATACTTATATTATCCGTATCTATACTTTCCATGTTGGGCCCAAATGGGTTAAGCCCAATAAGTACTTTTTATAAGTGTTTATCTTATTTAGTCCAATTATTAGTCCAATATGCTTAGTTAGCTCGTTAATATCCGTATGTCCTATAGTTTGGGTTTTATCGGTTTTTCCTTGTATTAGTTACTTATATATCAGTATATGACTTTTAAAAACTTTACATTAGACGGGTTTGATCGTCTAAGTTTTAATTGGCGAAAAACGTTAATTTTACGGTAATAGCCGAAAAAGTCGTAAAAATCAAGTTTATAGTTTTTATTACTTATAAGTATTATTCCATTACCATTTTTATAATTTATACACTTATTTAACCCTTTATATATTTATATAAATAAAATCCATAAGTTAGTGGGTTTTTATTTTACATTTTATACAATATAATTTTGAGTGCTTATATAATAATAATAAACATTAATTCTCAAAATCTGATTTTTATTTTCATGTTCACCAAAACTGCCATATCTAGAGTTCTATATGGAGATAGAAGCTCAAATTTTTATCACATAAACTACATGATGTTTGGTCCATTTAACTCTTCTATAGCTACTGTTGAATCATCTTCTAAATAGTTTCTAAAAATCATCCAAAACAGTGAACTCAGATTTGTACTTTAAACTTGTTTTGATCATATCTCACTCATTACAATGATTCCATTGCATGGCCAACTCTCACATATGTACAAGACCCATAGCTTACTGTAAATCCATTAATCTATGCTATTTTATCAGTTCATGACATGTTTCTTTACTGTTTTATACAGCCATCATTTTTAAGCAAGATTTTAGCCTTGTTTCTTATAGTTTTTCACCTTTTTAATCATATTTATCAACACCAAATCCCCACATAACATTTTTATCATCATATAATCATCATATACATATAAAATAGGAAATAAAATACATGATTACATAATCAAAATAACAAGAAGATGGGGAGAACAATCTTTATACCACCATGATGATGTAGGTTGTGATCAAAACATGGATTTTGATGGAGAAACTTGTGCATAACCAAGACCATCTTCAAGACCACCAATCTTCATAAACTCCTTGTGGAAAATCAGCCTCAAGACTCCATGTAAACTCCTCTATGGATGTTATAATCACCTCCAATCAATAGGGTTTCAAAAGGGCTTCAACATGTGCAAGAATAACATAGGATTTCATGGTTGATTTTGATCAAAAATGGTGTTTGATGGTGGAGTATGGACGGCATATTAGAGGAGGGTGAGAGAGTTTGAGGTGGTTTTTGCATGTGTGAAATGGTAGAAATGAAGGAAGCTAGTGGTTTTGGTGAGAAGTAGCTTACTTTGTAAGCCTAAAATGGACAAGTGTTTAAGCTTATTATCTAAGCTTTGACACCTAAGTGGTGTTGTGGCTAGTTAGGCCGGTTTGAGTGGGGGTGGACAAGTGTCCCACTTGTCTCATCCCCATTTATTTACGGGTAATCCTCGGTTCTAGTTTCCTCGATTTGCGTGCCCTCGGGTCGTTTTACGAAAAACGTTTTTATAAATTAGGAATCAACGTCACAAAACGAATCCAATAAAAATTGTCTCATCAAAAACGGAGTTCGAAAACGTAAATACGTAATCCTAAGGTTTCCGGTTTAGTCGTAAAGGACGTTAAAATAAAATCGTAACTCCTAATCTCTTCTCGTAAATTTGTGAGTTTATGACCTAATGATGTAGTAAATACGCGTTTAGGAAAACAACGTATAAATGCGGCAAGTATTAATCGACACGATTTAATGAAAAACCGTGAAGACGAATAAATTCCAAGTTCGTTCTCGAAGGAGGTGTATATTGTGTATGCCAATTAATAAAATAACAATGTTTGGATTAGTGACGTTTTTGGTTTTAAGAGAGAAAAATAAAAGACGAGTTACGACTATGTTTAAACTACGACGAATTAACGTAAAACGCGAACGTAAATACGTAAAACGTGACAAAATTAAAAATAAAACCTAAAAATTAATTAAAATATTAAACTAAGTCTTAATTAATATAAATAAGAATAAAAATCCAACAAATATATTTTAAAACCTTTTATTAATTAAATATTCAATTTTTAATGCTAATTAAAGCCCAAAAATTAAATATAATTAACAAAAAACCCAAAATATTAATTTATTGAACTAATAACTAACTTATATTATTTAAAGACTAAAAACTATTTTTTCTAAATTTTTAAAACTATTTTTCTATTTTTTTAAACACTAAAACTATTTTTAAATTAAAATAATCCTAGAAAATAATAAAATAATGACAAAATTAATCTAACAATTTTAAAAATCCTAAATTACCCTAATGAACAATAGAAAATTGAAAAAGTTTGAAAAATGTAAAAATTTTCACTAAAAGACAAAACAGTTTATTAATTAAACCCTAATTACCTTAAATTAATTATAAAAAATAATTAAAAAGTGAACAGTAACTATTTTTTTTAACTAAAAATCTTAAATTAATTTTCTAAATCTAGGAAAAATTTTAAATCTGAAAAATATGTATTTTTACCACTAAAGGACAAAAACAGATTAATTAAAAAGTAATTAAAAATGCTAAATAATCTAAAAAATATAAAATGAACAGTAGAATAAAAATAAATTATACTGAAAAATTAAGAATTAAAAAAGAAAAATAATGAAAAAGATTTGAAATCCTAATTCCTATTTTGGACCACAAAAGACAAAAAAGTGCAAACTGTGATAGTGACATGTGCCACTTTCTGTCTTTTAGTAGAGCAGTGGGAACAAATACAAAGGCAGTGGGAAAGGAGTTCCCACTGCTAATGAAAATAAACGGGTTGTGGACAAAAGTGCTTGTAAATTGCTTGTTTCTGGATTTTACTTGGAACAAAGGGCACCCCCACACTCATGGAAGTGTGGGGAGTCAATTTATGCTAAAAAACACACAAGCTCAATGCTAGAAAATCACTAAAATAGGCACTAAGTAGCTGCTGATATGACCTATGGTTGCTGGTGAACAGTGAACTGTCAAGAATGGCACAAATGTGGATTTTGGAGGCCAAATTCTAGCATACAACCCAAACAAATCAAATAGAAGCTAGTTAAAGTCCTAGATTATGCTAAACCCTAAGAGCTCAAGCAAGTTGGTGGGCAAAAATCAAGCAAAACAAAGCAGATGGGGGCACTTTCTGATTTTTCTATGTTTTACCAAATGCATACACAAAATGAGCTTCAAATCTTATGCAAACTGAAAACATATAACTAGAATTGTTGGAGCATAATTTGGCTGGGCCGGTCTGACGACTCTCCTGGGCCGTTAATCGTCTTCCCGGGTCCGGAGTAATGCTGCAAACAAAGAAGAACCGGTTAGACGTGGACCCGAGGCCGGAGCCCCGGGGTCCACCTCTGACGGTCAAGTTAGTATCGGATGAATATGTGGTATAAGAGGTGTAGTTATGAGAGAGAACCTGATGTAGAATGAGACCCCTACCCCTGTTTATATAGGCTTAGGGTTTCTTGAAGGATAAGTTAAGGTGTGTGTGGGCCGCGGGCCTATTGGGCTGGGCCGAATACCGACTGTACGTCGACAAGAATAACTAAGATCTATCAAAAGGAATATGTCTAGCTAAATTTTAAACCAATACTTGCCACAATATTCAGTTTAATATCCAAATCCAAACACTACCTTATTTTCTTGAAATCAACTTAAACTAACCAAAGGCAACTAAGCTCTACTCAAACTGATCTGTCTAAGATCTAACATGCATAAGGGACCAAATTAAGCAATATCAAACAATAAAATCAACCTAAGGACAGATTTTACACAAAGCACATAAGTTTACTCAAAAACCAAAAAAAATGGCATGAAAAGGGTTCAAGCCTGTGATACCTTGGCTGAGGCCTTCTTTAAATGACCTTATTGGTTGTTGAGGGCTTATGAGGCTGATTGTAAAGAGTTGTTGATGTAGAGAAGTGATGTGGGGACCACAGCAGTCCCAAACACACCTAATATCTTCAAACAAGAGACATGGGAATGAGAAGGATTGTGGTTGCTTGCTTGTTGAAACCTGCCAAGATAAAAAAAAAAAAAAAAAAACAATGACCTGGGATTAAAGCAACAAGCTATAAGCAAGCTTATTGCATAAGCTGCTACAGCTTGTTAGCTTATAAAAAAAAAAAAAAAATGAAAACTGGTTTTTGCTAAATTCTTTTTGGACTTTCTAAAAAACTTGTAACCAACTGATTTAAATCAATCAAAAAGAACTTCCACTTTCACTTCAATTCTTTTCAATTGATTTCAAGTAACAAAACTTTTCCAAGAACCTTTTTAAAAAAAACGATTTTCTGAAATTGTTTATAAACTACAAACTTGCAATCTTTCTAAGCTAATTATCACTTAAACTAGAAACATAAAAAAGGGAACTCAGAATTTATGCTAAAAAATTGAAGCTTTCATTTTCATTAATAATTCAATATTTTTTACATTAAAACTGGAACCAGAAATTACAATGAGATGCTAAGCTATTTATACAAATGATGAGATGGTTCTAGAATCCTAGCATTACAAAAACCCTAGCTACAGGAATGTCTATTCTACCCTTGAGTTGAAAAATGGTCCAAAGAGCCTAGCATGTGATTTCTGCCATGATGTTGTGATTCCAGCTGTAAAGAATGATCTTGATCGTCCAATTTTGCTTTGGGAGCAAGTCTTGTGGTCTTGGCCGTAGATTGGTATGCAAGATTCGAATTTGCCAAAAATGGGGAAGCAGGGGAGGTCGGGGGACCCATTTGGAGGTCACGGGATAAAGGTTTAGGTTGTGGGTTTTGGTGAGATAGATGTAAATTAAGGATCTGGAATGTAGGGGGTTTTGATTTTTGGCCAATTAAAAGTTAGGGATTTAGGGTTTATAAGGATTAGTGGTGATGAGCAGTTGTATTTAATCCGGTTTTTGGTTTAAAAGAAATGTTTCCCACCTAAAGTATTAATACTAAACCGGTTTAAAAAGTTAAGTAAGGTTTGACCCGTGAGTTGACTTGGGCTTAGGTTTCGGGTATTGGGGGTTTAGTTGGGCTAAGTGGATAATAGTATGGGCTTAGGTTGGGTAAAAAGCGGGTTTGGGTTTGGTTTGCACAGGTTTGCCCCCTACACTCTCAATCTCTTGGCAAATAAACTTTAATCATATAGAAACTCAAATCCCCTTTATATGAAAGTCTTATATTTCATATATTGGCCACCAAACTTTGTAAAGCAAATTCACAAGGGTATTTTATGCATTAAAAGCATTCTTCAAAGACCAATCTTGTATAACCTTGACATTTTAGGGACCCCAATGTAATTTTTAGGATTTACAGGGGTATAAATGACAAGTTTTCAATTCTTGAGGGACCATTCTTGCCAATTCTTCAAACTTCAAGGTCTTGAATAGAAATTCATGATTTGGGCCCGGTTCTTTGTGCGGCTTCGTTTCCCGTGTTCGTTTTTGCTTGATTCCTTTGATCTTTTGGTGAATTCATGATATCCGTACCTGAAATACACAATAAACAAATACAAGCACAATTTTGGGTAATTTGATGATATTTTAAGCGTTTTAAGCCCAATTTGGACGATGAGACTATGTATAAATACAGTCTCATCACTCCCCCATACTAAACCATTGCCGTGTCCCCACGCAATGCTAGAATTAAGTGTCGTAGCACTTCCAAAATTCATTTTATGATGACATTTATTGAAGACATAAATTTAAATAAACTACTACACGCGTTTTAGACATAATGTATTGTTTTCATCACGAGAATGTGATTTTTGGGATCATAGAACAAGAACACGTGAATGCTTCGTTAGAAATAATTTCGTCGTCCTCGATTTTCACTCAATTCCATGCTAAGCGTGTGACGAGATCATTGTTTTTATAAGTTAGCAACACGAACACATCTCATGAGTGTTAATTATGAACCTAAACTCCCTTATTCCTACTTGGTATCTCTTATATTTTATTATGTCTTAATGATCACGAGGATACATCATCGACTTATGCGTGAATAGAGATTAAGTCTAAAAATAGAAACTTAACGGTGTAGCCAAAATCATTAAATCAATAATTCATCCCAATAGACAACGATGTCAAAAAATTAAGTCAACAAGAAGGATCGATAAACACGATTTTATAACGGTTTTGAACATGAGACTTATTACCAAGACTTTTATATGCCCCCTAACGGAAGGGCCTTATTATCTTTGGTTTACCTCCATCTTTTATTCAACTTCGCCATGAAGCTTTTATTATGACTTCGGTCTTGCCTTGCCTTTTATTATCCGCCTCATCGGTGGTTTTATTAGCCAAAGACGTATATCCTCACGCTAAGGCGAATTTTGGATCTTTAAAGCTTCGAAGATTAAGGCTTGATTCACTTTCAATTTGGGCATAGATTTTTCGGCCTTGTGAGCTTCAATTTTTTACTTAATTTAGGTGAGCACTTGAAATCTTATTATTAGGTGAAGCTTTCGATTATTCGGGTGCCAATACTTCAAAACCGTGACGCTGGCGATACCTTAATGTTTTCCCAATTTAATTACATGGAAGCTACCAAAACAAATTAGAAACCCAACAATAGAGACTAAACCGCCAAATCAATATTTATTAACAATTTATTATGCAAAAGCGTTGGGAGAATAAGCTAATAATTACTACACATAAGATCGTGACGATTACGAGACTTATAAATAACTCTATCATTTCTCGTCCTCATTTAAGAGACTTAGCCTAAAAAGTTAAGGAATCGAAGCTAAGTGCTCAACACGCACGGTCGAGTCAAAGATTACTCTCGTTCTCACCATCGGAAAACCTACATTCGTGTCTTAAACACTTATGAAAAAATAGAAAAATTTTAAAATTTGGCCATTTTTAGCCTTATAGCCTTATTTGCAACAAAACGATAACAAAAAGATGAATATTTGGATTGCGTGTTGACGTAAGCAAGGTGAAGTATCTACTCACCCCCCCATACTAAAACTAAACATTGTCCTCAATGTTTCGAGTCTAGGGGTGTAAACACCCCCATACTAGAGACGAAGTCGAATGCTTAATCTCGAGCATGGAAAGGGTAAAACGAATAACCTAAAAGCCGTTTATGAATTATGCTAATAAGATAAACGTTAGAACATAAAAGGATATCATCGGATATCGGAATCTCCAAAGGCAACGATCGAAGCTCGAGTGATCCATAAAACGAACACGAGAGGCTTCAATGATGACGATGAACCTAATAGATCACAATCACAAATAACCACGAAACAAAGGTAGGAAGAGCACAAGTCCCCTCGTTACATTAAACTAAGAAAGCAATAATATTTACAAGGATAAGCATGAGAATCCCCCACGAGGCACCTTGTTTTTGATAACCGAGTCAAAAGCTCGACTCGAATCCCCATAAATGTGATCATTTAGGGATAATCTTGGTAAGGTCATTTTTGGTGGGGCTTACATGATAAACAAGGCCCAAAAGTACATGGAGTACTTTAAAAACCCGATAAACGTATACCGGGGTCAAAGATAGCGTCTTCGTTTTCGGATGAAAGACGAAATAACGCTACTTCAACACAAACCCCAATGGGGTAGAAGAAAGGAGATAAGAAGTAGAAAGGTGGGGCAATGGGTAAGTCAAACATATGAGCTACTCGAGGTAGACTCACACCAAGCAAACGAAAAGATTTTCCATTTATTGCATCGGTGGAAGACCGAGATTTCCCTTTACAAGCAATTCCGGGATCGTAAATCTCGTCCTCGGTGGTAAAGTGTGAAGGAACATTTGGGGCTTCCCCCACACTAGATCCACACCAACCATCGTCAAAAGGAGTAGACGAGGTGGTAGCACTCATATAACGAAGCGATGACGGAGTTAAACATGTAGAAAAATCATTTAAAACATTTTTAAAATCTTTTCCTTTTTCATCGTTCAAAAACTCTTTATGAAAACCCGATTGAATAATGTTGAAAATATTTGGCGTGTCAAATTGAAAATTAGTCGCGCTAAAAATCCTCACATTTAAGTCATTGGTGGGAGGGGTGGCGGATTGTATAAGTTCTCAAAACGTTTGTCAATAAAGAACACCGCCCCCTCGGGGTCAACATACTCGTCATCCTCATGAACGTCGATCTCATCGATTTCTTCATCAAAGATAGGCTTGTCAAACCACGGTTTGTCATTCCCCTCCTTGAGTATCTTAGAAACTCTCTCGAAGAGATCACGATCAAGCACGAAACCATCATTCTTTTGTGGGGATCGTTGATAAGTTAGATCCTCACGAATGTGGTAAACGTCATTCTCAAATGAGGAGTGTTGATTAGGTAACTCCTCGAGAATGGGATTTTTAGTGGTCACATGAGTTGGTTCGTCATCGAAAATAAGACGTTCCAACTCATTAAGTTCATCCTCGATTTTGGAAAGATCAACCTTACTCGTAGGTGGAAGTGAAGGCATAAGAGCTAGCTCTCGTTCAATGATTTCCTCAATCTCGGGATCAAACTCATAATCATCATACTTCACATGTTTCTTCTTAGGAGAATCAAAAATAGCATGTGGATTTCGAAGTACGTGATCAAGCTCGGCAAAATCGCCATCGTCATCGTCAAAGAAAGAGTCGATGTGAGCACTCACAACCATGGACTTACAAGTCAAATGACTATGCTTAGGTGACTTTCCTAAGACGAGAGGATCGATGTTGATAAACCTTTTAGCCTCAACGGGTGTTGGGCTAGGTAAAGGAGGCACTTCGATGGAGTTAGAAGTTGAAGCCTCAAAGTCAAGGTCCTTCGAAGGTGGTGAAGACGAATCCATTTTGGTCATTGTCGTGATGGCATTAACGTCACCCTTCGGAATTGGTGTTTCACTTGTTTTGCTAAAAACATCCCAAAGTGAGTTTTCATCCATAAATTTACACATACCCTTTTGAATTAGGTACACGTATTCTTTATCATTAAAATCATCATCCTTAAAACCGTTTTTCTTAATTCTTTCAAAACATGCATCAAGCTTCATTCTTTCCGCTAAAGTAAACATTTTGAAATCATTAGAATTTGAATCATTAGGTTTTGAAACCTCGGTTTTTTCATTCTCATAAAATCCTTGAGATTTTCTAGCGAAAAAGTCTATTTTCTCATCCCCATATCTCATAGTAAGTCTCCCCTCGTGAACGTCGATTACGGTTCGAGCCGTCGATAAGAATGGTCGGCCTAAAATAATGGGACATTTAGGGTCACACTCGTAATCGGATATAACGAAATCCACGGGAAAAACAAACTTTCCAATCCTAACATAGACATCCTCGGCTATTCCAATTGGTATTAAAGGTGTACAATTTGCAAGCTCGATAGTCATGTTCGTGGGGGTAAGCGAAGGCAATCTCATCAATCTCCAAAGAGAATGAGGCATGAGATTGATGCTAGCACCTAAATCGGCAAGGGCTAAACATCCCTCAATCTCGGAAAAATCACAAGGTAGTAGAAATTGGCCCGGATCCTTTTCCTTTCTCGGCATACGCCTTTTGGGTTTTTTAAGAAGGATCGAAGCACAAGTTTCTTCAAGGGTTACTTTGGTAAGGTCGACAAAGCTCTCTTTTTGAACCGTGGATGGAATTTGAGGTACACGAGGGTGTGCACTCCTTTCCTTGGTCGCCACGTTCACCCCATCGACTTTAGAACAAGAAGACGTCTTAGAAGTCGAGGGTTGAGAGGGATAAACAACACGGAATCCTTCAAGGTTAGGGGTAATCACACGACCTTTCTCACGAGACGAGGCGGCTTTACATTGTTCTTTCGGATTAGCAACGGTGTCACTAGGTAACGAACTCGATGACGAACCCGAGGCTTTGTTCATTATAGCCGAAAACATATTTTTTATATCAATTTGCCCTTGCTCAATCTTCGTGTTTTGCAATTTCAAAGTATTTGTAAAGTCGTTTTTCAAAGTACCAATTTCTCCCTCTAATCGTCTCATATTAGCCTCATTCGTTTTCATGTAATTTTGAAAATCGTTTGACGAACTATTTTGATTAGAATTAAAGTTCCCTTGGTTTTGATTACTTCTTTGAAAATTTCCTTGATTGTTATCTCGATTTTGCCAAGTTATATTACGACCTTGATTATAACCTCCTTGATTTTGATTCGAAAAATTTCCTTGTTGATTGTTTCCATGAAAATTGTTTCGGTTTTGATTAAAATTGTTGCCTTGGTTATAATTGCCTTGTTGTGATGGACCGGCGTTATTTTGATTTTGATTAGAAAAATTGTTGTTTAACGCACTCACATTCGACGTTTGTCCATCCGTAGCCGCACACTCGTAATAATTATGAGGTCCACCACAAAACGTACACGAAACCTCAACCGCTTTCACCGTAGCGGGAGCGTCTTTCTTTTGCATCTCAATGAGATAAGACGTGAACACATTCGTAAGCTTGTCGACTTTAGCATCAACTCTCTCAATGTCGCGATTAGAACTACTAACATTGGCGACATTGGCAACACTCGGTGCATTGCGGAGTTGGGAAACCTTGGATCGGTTCTCGATAATTATCAAAGCTTCTCTCGGAGTCTTACATAAAAAGTTGCCACCGGCGGCGGAATTCAACGAGTCTTGTTCGTGAAAATTAAGACCGTTGTAAAACGTATCGATTTGGTGCAACTCGGAAAAACCATGGTGAGGACATTGCCTAAGCAATTCCTTAAAACGATCCCACGCGTCTCTAAAAGATTCATTCGGTTTTTGCTCAAATTTCGTAATCTCGTTTTTGAAAAACGTTGTCTTAGACGGTGGGAAAAAATAATTAACGAATTTCGAAACGAGATCCTTCCACGTAGTTATGGAATTAGGTGGCTCTTTCTCGTACCAATCCTTGGCGGCACCATCGAGCGAGTATGGAAAAAGCATAAGCTTGACGACGTCGGTGTCGACGTTCTTAAACTTGCTCGTGGCCAAAAGACGATCAAAATTCCGAATATGGTCGTGAGGATTATCGGCTTCACGACCTCGAAACTTTGTAGCTTGGATCAACGAAAGCATTCCGCTCTTGATCTCAAAATTCTCCGCCTCGATAGCGGGAATTACGATCGCGTCTCCATAACCCTCGGTGGGCGCTTGGAGCAATTCCATCATAGAACGATTGTCGGCCATCTCCTCTACGGTTTCTTCAACAACGATATTAGGAACGTCGGTTTCTAATTCTCGTCTACGTCGTCGATTCCTTCGATTACGATTGCGTCGATTCGAAGCTTCACTAGAATTGGAATAATCCTTCGATCGAGTGCGCATGCACTAAGCGTAGAATGGGTGGTAGCAAAGAAGATTCTTTTTGCGGCTTTTTGATTTTTTCAATTTTTTTGGTTTTTGATTGGTTTTTTAATTTTTTTGGATTTTTGTTGTATTACGTAGACACAAATCTACAAATCTCCCCTCGAATCGATCTTCTCGATTAAAGGAGCCTCAAAGAATGAAAACGATCACGTGGAGTGAACGTTCTCGATGACTTTAGAACGTTGGTGGAACACCAAAACGTTCAAGAGGGTTTAATCTTGAAAACACAAGCAAATATAGTATACGTAGATAATACTTGGGCGGCAAACCCTCGATTAGCCCTCTTTCTCAAAACACGCACAAGCAAGCGGAGGAAACGAGGCGGCGCGAAGCACTTAAGAGCCTTTTTCCTTTAGGTCGTGAAATACAACCGCCTTATACCCACCTTATAGTTTGTGTTAATTGAAATTAAGCCTCACGAAAGTATTTATCTATTTTGCCTTTAAACTTTTGCTTTAGATTCGAATACAATGATCGAGTGATGAAATCCCGAATCAAGGTTGTGATTTCTCACGTATTTGGAGTACTTGTATATTTATTTGTTCTTACGTAGTACAATATAGTAATAATAATATTCACAAGAAAAAACGAAAACCAATATATCTACAATATAGTAAAGATTGTTGTGTGTTTAACTTAGGAAAATTAAACACGATTTATTTGGATATTATACTATAATAGAGAAAAATAACAAAAATGAGTATGTACGATATTCACGCTTTCCAAAAAAATGAAAAGCTAAAACGCACTACTCACACAAACACGATACTAATAATAATGGCACACTAAACACCTCCCCGGAAGCGGCGCCAAAAATTGATGTAGTAAATACGCGTTTAGGAAAACAACGTATAAATGCGGCAAGTATTAATCGACACGATTTAATGAAAAACAGTGAAGACGAATAAATTCCAAGTTCGTTCTCGAAGGAGGTGTATATTGTGTATGCCAATTAATAAAATAACAATGTTTGGATTAGTGACGTTTTTGGTTTTAAGAGAGAAAAATAAAAGACGAGTTACGACTATGTTTAAACTACGACGAATTAACGTAAAACGCGAACGTAAATACGTAAAACGTGACAAAATTAAAAATAAAACCTAAAAATTAATTAAAATATTAAACTAAGTCTTAAATAATATAAATAAGAATAAAAATCCAACAAATATATTTTAAAACCTTTTATTAATTAAATATTCAATTTTTAATGCTAATTAAAGCCCAAAAATTAAATATAATTAACAAAAAACCCAAAATATTAATTTATTGAACTAATAACTAACTTATATTATTTAAAGACTAAAAACTATTTTTTCTAAATTTTTAAAACTATTTTTCTATTTTTTTAAACACTAAAAACTATTTTTAAATTAAAATAATCCTAGAAAATAATAAAATAATGACAAAATTAATCTAACAATTTTAAAAATCCTAAATTACCCTAATGAACAATAGAAAATTGAAAAAGTTTGAAAAATGTAAAAATTTTCACTAAAAGACAAAACAGTTTATTAATTAAACCCTAATTACCTTAAATTAATTATAAAAAATAATTAAAAAGTGAACAGTAACTATTTTTTTTTAACTAAAAATCTTAAATTAATTTTCTAAATCTAGGAAAAATTTTAAATCTGAAAAATATGTATTTTTACCACTAAAGGACAAAAACAGATTAATTAAAAAGTAATTAAAAATGCTAAATAATCTAAAAAATATAAAATGAACAGTAGAATAAAAATAAATTATACTGAAAAATTAAGAATTAAAAAAGAAAAATAATGAAAAAGATTTGAAATCCTAATTCCTATTTTGGACCACAAAAGACAAAAAAGTGCAAACTGTGATAGTGACATGTGCCACTTTCTGTCTTTTAGTAGAGCAGTGGGAACAAATACAAAGGCAGTGGGAAAGGAGTTCCCACTGCTAATGAAAATAAACGGGCTGTGGACAAAAGTGCTTGTAAATTGCTTGTTTCTGGATTTTACTTGGAACAAAGGGCACCCCCACACTCATGGAAGTGTGGGAAGTCAATTTATGCTAAAAAATACACAAGCTCAATGCAAGAAAATCACTAAAATAGGCACTAAGTAGCTGCTGATATGACCTATGGTTGCTGGTGAACAGTGAACTGTCAAGAATGGCACAAATGTGGATTTTGGAGGCCAAATTCTAGCATACAACCCAAACAAATCAAATAGAAGCTAGTTAAAGTCCTAGATTATGCTAAACCCTAAGAGCTCAAGCAAGTTGGTGGGCAAAAATCAAGCAAAACAAAGCAGATGGGGGCACTTTCTGATTTTTCTATGTTTTACCAAATGCACACACAAAATGAGCTTCAAATCTTATGCAAACTGAAAACATATAACTAGAATAACTAAGATCTATCAAAAGGAATATGTCTAGCTAAATTTTAAACCAATACTTGCCACAATATTCAGTTTAATATCCAAATCCAAACACTACCTTATTTTCTTGAAATCAACTTAAACTAACCAAAGGCTACTAAGCTCTACTCAAACTGATCTGTCTAAGATCTAACATGCATAAGGGACCAAATTAAGCAATATAAAACAATAAAATCAACCTAAGGACAGATTTTACACAAAGCACATAAGTTTACTCAAAAACCAAAAAAAATGGCATGAAAAGGGTTCAAGCCTGTGATACCTTGGCTGAGGCCTTCTTTAAATGACCTTATTGGTTGTTGAGGGCTTATGAGGCTGATTGTAAAGAGTTGTTGATGTAGAGAAGTGATGTGGGGACCACAGCAGTCCCAAACACACCTAATATCTTCAAACAAGAGACATGGGAATGAGAAGGATTGTGGTTGCTTGCTTGTTGAAACCTGCCAAGATAAAAAAAAAAAAACAATGACCTGGGATTAAAGCAACAAGCTATAAGCAAGCTTATTGCATAAGCTGCTACAGCTTGTTAGCTTATAAAAAAAAATGAAAACTGGTTTTTGCTAAATTCTTTTTGGACTTTCTAAAAAACTTGTAACCAACTGATTTAAATCAATCAAAAAGAACTTCCACTTTCACTTCAATTCTTTTCAATTGATTTCAAGTAACAAAACTTTTCCAAGAACCTTTTTAAAAAAAACGATTTTCTGAAATTGTTTATAAACTACAAACTTGCAATCTTTCTAAGCTAATTATCACTTAAACTAGAAACATAAAAAAGGGAACTCAGAATTTATGCTAAAAAATTGAAGCTTTCATTTTCATTAATAACTCAATATTTTTACATTAAAACTGGAACCAGAAATTACAATGAGATGCTAAGCTATTTATACAAATGATGAGATGGTTCTAGAATCCTAGCCTTACAAAAACCCTAGCTACAGGAATGTCTATTCTACCCTTGAGTTGAAAAATGGTCCAAAGAGCCTAGCATGTGATTTCTGCCATGATGTTGTGATTCCAGCTGTAAAGAATGATCTTGATCGTCCAATTTTGCTTTGGGAGCAAGTCTTGTGGTCTTGGCCGTAGATTGGTATGCAAGATTCGAATTTGCCAAAAATGGGGAAGCAGGGGAGGTCGGGGGACCCATTTGGAGGTCACGGGATAAAGGTTTAGGTGGTGGGTTTTGGTGAGATAGATGTAAATTAAGGATCTGGAATGTAGGGGGTTTTGATTTTTGGCCAATTAAAAGTTAGGGATTTAGGGTTTATAAGGATTAGTGGTGATGAGCAGTTGTATTTAATCCGGTTTTTGGTTTAAAAGAAATGTTTCCCACCTAAAGTATTAATACTAAACCGGTTTAAAAAGTTAAGTAAGGTTTGACCCGTGAGTTGACTTGGGCTCAGGTTTCGGGTATTGGGGGTTTAGTTGGGCTAAGTGGATAATAGTGTGGGCTTAGGTTGGGTAAAAAGCGGGTTTGGGTTTGGTTTGCACAGGTTTGCCCCCTACACTCTCAATCTCTTGGCAAATAAACTTTAATCATATAGAAACTCAAATCCCCTTTATATGAAAGTCTTATATTTCATATATTGGCCACCAAACTTTGTAAAGCAAATTCACAAGGGTATTTTATGCATTAAAAGCATTCTTCAAAGACCAATCTTGTATAACCTTGACATTTTAGGGACCCTAATGTAATTTTTAGGATTTACAGGGGTATAAATGACAAGTTTTCAATTCTTGAGGGACCATTCTTGCCAATTCTTCAAACTTCAAGGTCTTGAATAGAAATTCATGATTTGGGCCCGGTTCTTTGTGCGGCTTCGTTTCCCGTGTTCGTTTTTGCTTGATTCCTTTGATCTTTTGGTGAATTCATGATATCCGTACCTGAAATACACAATAAACAAATACAAGCACAATTTTAGGTAATTTGATGATATTTTAAGCGTTTTAAGCCCAATTTGGACGATGAGACTATGTATAAATACAGTCTCATCAACTAACACAAATTTAAAACTCCAAAATAATATTCTCGGATAAATTTATTTTCTGAAATGTCGGACTGTCACCAAAGACGGTGTATGTAAACGTAAGCACGTAACGTTGAATCCTCCGGTTTAGACGTAGTTGATGCTACTTCAAGACGTAAATCCAAATTTCTTCCCAAAAATAAGTGAGTTCATATTATAACATTAAAATAATGTTTTTAAATAAATATTGAGAATAAAATATAAACCATAAATTGACGGATTGTCACAGCATTTACCCCTAAACAGGATCTTTGTCCTCAAAGATCATCTTACTATTCGCTTCTTATAGAGTTAAAGCTATGTGGTTATTTCCTCCACATTCGGTCTTTTCTCACAAGTGTAATTCATTACAATACGCAAGTTCCATCCAACATAACTACGGGAATAAGATCAGGTTAAATGTTGACTTACTTTCTCTATCCATGATGTTCACGGGTTTCTGATGAATGCAACTTTTCTCCGATCTAAGCTTTATTAAGAAGAATTCAGATTTTCACTTGATAGATATTCCATCAAGTTCGATATACGAAACATAATTCACGCATCTCTTGAAGTCCTTGGGTAGATCCAGCTTATATGCCTTTCAAACCAAATCTTTTACATCATCTCAATGGTCCCATACAACGGGGACTTATATCCCATGATTTGTCAGATCATTAATTCATTTTTCCAAGGTTAAAATTTTTGGCATAACTTCGCTACCCATTTGGCACTTCAAGATCTACATTTCATATTCATATAACCTCCTGCCCACTACCGGCAGTCAATAATCAAATCCTAATTCAACAATCATTTTAGGTCTCGCGGGTCGGGTATTTTGTAAGGTTAGGTTCGCCATCATAGGAAACCTTAAACCTAGAAGACATGTCCAACTCATAATGGGTGTATGTCGGGTGTCTTCGTCTCAACTCTTGCTTACAGATGCTCTATTATTTGGATCCTAACAAGATTCGATCTCAATCCTAATACGATGATTATCAATGATAATCCTTCTAAAGGAAAACGATTATACGGTCTATTACCAAAGGTCAATCATTCAAACATAAAACAACACTTATATTACTTTGTATCGTTACTTTACCTCGTCCCTTCGATTTGGGTGGTATATAGTACTCTCATCAAGGTTCGTTCTCAATGATTTCTAAGCAAATCTCTAGAAATTCGATGCGAAGCGAGGATCTTGATAAAGATGTTCGATACAGGCACACTATGTTTACATAACTCTTTTGCATTTATCATTAACGGGAATGATATTAGCAGATTTGGTCAGTCGGTCGTCGATGACCCAAATCGAATCAAATTCAGATGATGACCTTTGCAATAGCTAGACGTTTACTAATGTATGAGGTGATGTCTGCCTTCATAATTCCCATCAATACAACTTCTTCGGACATAGATACTTTTAGTCATAAATGACATAAATAGAATACTTATACTTACAAATTCCAACATAACTATATCTCAAAAACTCTATATTTAGGCAATCACAAGTGGTCTTGTATACATTTAACGCCATCGGCTTCTCAATTTTAATGGTTCACATTAGCCGTGAACCCCTTTTTATTATCTATATTATCCTTTTTATAAGCATCGGTTATATTTTAAATTGTTAGGAAATTTATTTTGCACCTTCATTATTAAGGAACATGTCCTAATTGGTTCTTTATCTTTTATACATAATGTGTCAGTAATTTCGTTCACTTTCCTGATGATATGATTATCATGTCCATATTTATTCAAAATTTCTTTCTTTATATTTTCTAAGTTCTAGTCTCGTGTCCACTATTATTTTTATCTGTTTTACTCAATCCGACGTCTAAAGCGTCGATAATTATTACAACTAATTAAGTATTAAATATTCAATTTTTATGAAACGTAAACGTAAAGATTTTAAATTTCTTTGTTCGACCAATTATATAAAATGTTCAAAAATAAATTTGAATTTAATTAACAAGATTTTTGATGATTTATCGAAAATAATTAAAATAATTAATAAGATCCGTAAATGTTCGAAAAATCATTGTTTATACTTTGGTCAAAATTTTCTTAGTTGAAAATCAAAAATTGTCGTTTCAAATTTCAAGTTATGGTTTAAATGGGTTTCCTCAATCCTTCTTAGGTTGCCTTAGGGTATGCAAAAATATTTACCCCTAAACAGAAGTTTAGTTAAATGTTTTGGTTATAAGGGAATAATCCCTCAAAAGTTCTTTTTGATAAAACATTTGTCAAAACATATTTGCACTTTCTTTTTAGTATAACTCAAAATCTTAAATGACTTCTAAATTTTTGAAGAGTCAATTTATATTCCATTATCTATTAACCACACGGTTAAATCATGTAAAGTATTAAGTCTTAAGTCTTATGTTAAGTATTCAAAGTACAGGTTTTTATCGTTCGGCCAATTTAGGGCAATCTATGATTAATTATTAACTCATTATTATTCTTATATACAAACAAATGGTCCTTAATGATCACGAGCATGAATTTATCAAAATACAGCCTATACACGTGATTCACCAAATTTATAAATGCTACATGTGTATTAGTCAATCCAAACGACATCACGTGAAACTCATAACGTTCATTACAAGTATCAGATGTAGTGATTGGAATAGATAATCTTTTTCGCAGATGCGAAGTTGATGATAACCATGCCATGGATCATATTGCTAGAACCTGGTAAATGATCGAACAAATCTTCTATTTCGAGTTATGGATATCGTTTTCGATTGTCAATTTACTCAGTTCACAGTAATCTTATAAATATAAGGAATAATAACACCATAGCTCTTCATGATGACGAGCTCGATAGAATAAAATATTTCTCCGACAACTCTCTCAGTTGTACGGTAATTCCTTTAATTTAGATGGTGCTGACGTACGGTGCACAAGCCACAGGTGCAGCACCGGGAATACAATCAATACCAATTTCAATATGCCTTAATGGCAAAGTCTAGTTAATTCACCAACAAATACTTACTAAAGCTTCAGATAACAGAAACATCTTTTAATAATTTTAGTTTAAGTTCTTTCTAAATTATAATATCTATGATTAATTCACAACCATTCACGGTATAATTTCAAGTCTAAATGCAGGATAAAATCATCCATCAAGAATCATTTAGATCACTTTTGATAATCAACATCTTATCATTTAGGGGAATTCTACTCGAGTTCCCATCAATTAAGACAATGTCGTCATGTCATAATCAATCCATTCTACTGGCACTATCAACTTTCCAGTTTCATTACCGTCGATAAGATGTGAACTTCTCAAAAGACTAATAATAACTCATAGTCCTTCACGATTTTCAAGGATATCTGGAGACATAACTAGCCTTAAAAGAGTAAGGTCAATGCATAATCTACGCGAAAAAATTTCAAATCAGACACAGACGAAAACATTTAACGAATATGAATATACCCCATGTTTTCATAATTTGAGTACGCATTCGAAAGCTCCTCGGATCGTTACCCAGGTCATTCAAATGAAATCAAATCATTAGAAATGATAAGAACGTAAATACATCCAGTCGGGTATCAACACTCGGTAATCATATACTTTTCCTAAGAATCTTACTACGGGAGAATTGGACAAGAGTGAATTGTCAATTGTCAGATAAGATAATTTCCACAGATGAGTAAATTCGACTCAGAAGAATAGATGCTACAGGCACATATGTAGGTGTCCCTAACACTATGTCCCTATTTTTCACTTCTTGCAGATCGCATAAAAAATTTAATCTTTCACAATCTTCAAAGAAAATGTAGTGTTTATTTATTAGTTTTATGGTTACTACTAATCAGCCTTGCATGGTCCATTCCAAATTGTATGTAGGCGCGCAACTATATACAATTTCAAGATTAACGATGCAATATTCAGTTCGTCAAAATTTTATCATCCATGTTTATAGTAAATTCATTTTCATGCTTAATTCTTAGATAAGAATCAAGAATAAATTTACAAAGATTTTATTTATTATGAAAACAATTAAATTTTCCAAGATGTTTTATAAACAACTTCATTTCGATAACAATCACTTATAAATCTTACTTTGAGTAATCCTTTTAGTGATGAAAATTCAATCTTTCTCAAGGAATACTGTTTTATCTTTATAAAAACAATAAGTGATCTGCAAAAGAGTGATGAAGAGTTGTTCACCAAGAACTAACTATGATATGATAGGAAATGAGATTAGCCAATTAATCATGAGGTTCATGAACTCGATGGCACTCAAAAGGATAATTCACAACGTAACTCAAATCGAGATGAGTACTTGTTCAATGGTTGCATCACTAATGTGAACATTAGGATGAAGCAATAAAAGATAGATAACATCGATACAAATTTAGCAATCAAAGGTAGTCTTTTTCATTAATCACAAACAATTCAAAATTGTACCGTAACACATTACATGTCACTATGTCATACAATTCTCAGAACTCATCCTACCAACTGATATCTCAGTTAAGTTAGGGATTTTTAAAAGATACCACAATGAATACTAACCTACAAGAGTCATTAGGTGTTCCACATGTCCCGAAAGATCCATTGGTCCCAATTTAGAAGAAGATTTCTTCAATTTATTTATTGGACACTGGGCATCCTCATTAGTGGACAATGGCCTAGGAACAACCCTTAATACAAACTAACAATCAATTAAAACCTTATAATTCAATCACAGGACTTAATGACTTCCTCTTAGCAATCTCATATTCCATATGGGTTAAATTTTATTTCATTCAAGTTTCAATCTACTTATACTCAATTCGATATCCTACCTCATTTTCCAATACCTTCAATCTTATTCTTACACCTTAATAGGGCAATAAAAGCTCGATATGAACAACACTTTATTTCCAATCCTATAGCTCTTACAACAATAATTATCAAATGAGTCACTAGTATGAAATGACTCACACATTCAACTAGGCTTCTCGGAAAGGTATTAGTGGCATGAGGCTTTTGGGTAATGGTTCCAATTACAGCCTCAAGTGCAACCTTCACCCTTTCGATTTCAATTTAAGAATTGGATGACAACGAATCAGATGACATCTTTCTAGGTGGTAATGTTTTGTCAAACTCCACTCTATAAGAAAAGATCGTCATGACATCGATATCAGATTTAATCTCGCCAATTCTTCTTCAATATCGCAAGCAACTAATATCTATATTTCTACGAATATCAACCATTTTGTTGGGATCATAAATATCCACAACTTGGTTTAGATCTAGGATAGCTATAATTCCTACGAGAATAGCTTCGATTAATTTACTAGGGGATTTAGGGTTCCTTGTGACAATCTACGTCGTATAAATTTCTCGTATAAATATCGAAATAATCATCAAACAATCATGTAATAAGATTACATCATATATATATATATATATATATATATATATATATATATATATATATATATATATATATATATATATATAATCCAAGTTATATATATATTAAAATAACACTTTCTCAGTCTGGCCTTGTCGGTAACTCGGGAATTCTTCGGCACCGTTATAGTCAAAAGATTTTTAGACATTTTGTGAAAATTGTTTATAGTTAAAAGATTTTGAAATGTTTTATTCAAAACCTTCGTTTTAAAAATCTTTCGTTCTCTATAACGAGAGCTCTGGTACCAAACTGTAACACCCCCAAATTTATACAACTCAATACAGCGGAAGACTCGTTGGTGTTACGGGATAGCACATTACTCACATCATAGACAACGCTTAAAAGTCGCGTCGTTTTATTAATAAAGCATTTCCATTCATAAATATCAAAGTTACATAGTTCCCAAGTCATTGTATTTAATACAGGTTTTACAAACATTTGAATGGAAATTATAATATAAGTGCGGGCCATGAATTCTTGTCGTCTTCCCGAGAATTACCTTCAAGTACCTGAGATAAAACATGTTAAAAGAAAAGGTCAGCGATAACGCCGAGTGAATCCATAGAGTTTAATAAACCATCAATATAATATCGGTATAAAATTATTACCGAAAATCATTTTGTACAAATCATTTTAATAGGCCATAAAATAGCCAAAGTCATTTTATGCAAATCCTTATCGAAAATCATAATATAGGCATTTGCCTTAAAAATCATTATACGAGCCAATGTCGTAAAAACATCATACAATACGTCTTATGACGTTGTATAAAGTTAAATAAAAACCGTTATATGAATATGGTTATGAAAAACCAAAACACGAACATAATATCAATAGTATGACCCTGTATTGCTAGTCAGGCAATACATCGTAATTCGGAGCGTCTAGTAGTATTTCGTTAGTTGGATTATTATAAGCCGCATGACATTGTTACCTTACTAAAACAAACAACGGGTAGCTAGCCCGATACTCAATTTGCCCATCCAATTAGCGTGTCGTCACAAAGGTCACGCTATGGAAATCTTCTCATACATAAATTCGCTTACCAATCAATGTGGCACGACGGGGATCAACCGTCAAGGCGCGAACTAGGGTGATCGTCCCCAAATAGTACTATTAAATGCATAAGCGTCTACCAAATCACGGTAGTTCACAATTCATGCTAATGGGACTTTTATTGACATAACCTAACTT
Organism: Glebionis coronaria; assembly: GCA_025667525.1. Classification (NCBI taxonomy): domain Eukaryota; kingdom Viridiplantae; phylum Streptophyta; class Magnoliopsida; order Asterales; family Asteraceae; genus Glebionis; species Glebionis coronaria. The sequence goes on from CM046876.1 coordinate 357,597,751, forward strand.
TAATAATCCATTTAATTTCATCTATCGGGTCCTTTAATCATTTATCGGGTCATACAATCGGGTCATACAATCATTCGGGTCCAAATCCATAAACAACAATCAGGACAAATGGTGTCCTATTTTATAAAAACTAACATTTTATCTCCCTCGCGGGTTTATAAAAAATTTCATAAAAACATTTAAAAGAGTGCGAGGCTATGAACTCACGTTGATGTGGGAAGGTGGGTTATCGGCAATTCGGATGTACGGTACGTGCTTCAATCACGGAAACCTAGACAAATAATACTCGTCTTAGACTCATGTCCAATGACTTTATAAAAATAACAATTATGTATACATATGATGATTTTACACATATGATGATCAAGTGGGTTTACATATTCTCATTTACTCATTTTTGTGTTATGTGTCGATAACTTTTATACTAGTTTTCTCGTTTTACCTATTTACGTGTTTTAAGTCCAAAAAGCTTATTATAAGTTCTTTAACTTGTTTTAATCCATTTTATACTTATATTATCAGTATATATACTTTCCATGTTGGGCCCAAATGGGTTAAGCCCAATAAGTACTTTTTATAAGTGTTTATCTTATTTAGTCCAATATGCTTAGTTAGCTCGTTAATGTCCGTATGTCCTATAGTTCGGGTTTTATCGGTTTTTACTTGTATTAGTTACATATATATCAGTATATGACTTTTAAAAACTGTACATTAGACGGGTTTGATCGTCTAAGTTTTAATTGGCGAAAAACGTTAATTTTACGGTAATAGCCGAAAAAGTCGTAAAAATCAAGTTTATAGTTTTTATTACTTATAAGTATTATTCCATTACCATTTTTATAATTTATACACTTATTTAACCTTTTATATATTTTTATAAATAAATAAGTTAGTGGGTTTTTATTTTACATTTTATACAATATAATTTTGAGTGCTTATATAATAATAATAAACATTAATTCTCAAAATCTGATTTTTATTTTCATGTTCACCAAAACTGCCATATCTAGAGTTCTATATGGAGATAGAAGCTCAAATTTTTATGACATAAACTACATGATAATCACCTCCAATCAATAGGGTTTCAAAAGGGCTTCAACATGTGCAAGAATAACATAGGATTTCATGGTTGATTTTGATCAAAAATGGTGTTTGATGGTGGAGTATGGACGGCATATTAGAGGAGGGTGAGAGAGTTTGAGGTGGTTTTTGCATGTGTGAAATGGTAGAAATGAAGGAAGCTAGTGGTTTTGGTGAGAAGTAGCTTACTTTGTAAGCCTAAAATGGACAAGTGTTTAAGCTTATTATCTAAGCTTTAACACCTAAGTGGTGTTGTGGCTAGTTAGGTCGGTTTGAGTGGGGGTGGGACAAGTGTCCCACTTGTCTCATCCCCATTTATTTACGGGTACTCCTCGATTCTAGTTTCCTCGATTTGCGTGCCCTCGGGTCGTTTTACGAAAAACATTTTTATAAATTATGAATCAACGTCACAAAACGAATCCAATAAAAATTGTCTCATCAAAAACGGAGTTCGAAAACGTAAATACGTAATCCTAAGGTTTCCGGTTTAGTCGTAAAGGACGTTAAAATAAAATCGTAAGTCCTAATCTCTTCTCGTAAATTTGTGAGTTTATGAACTAACACAAATTTAAAACTCCAAAATAATATTCTCGGATAAATTTATTTTCTGAAATGTCGGACTGTCACCAAAGTAGGTGTATGTAAACGTAAGCACGTAACGTTGAATCCTCCGGTTTAGACGTATTCGATGCTACTTCAAGACGTAAATCTAAATTTCTTCCCAAAAATAAGTGAGTTCATATTATAACATTAAAATTATGTTTTTAAATAAATATTGAGAATAAAATATAAACCATAAATTGACGGATTGTCACAGCATTTACCCCTAAACAGGATCTTTGTCCTCAAAGATCATCTTACTACTCGCTTCTTGTAGAGTTAAAGCCATGTGGGTATTTCCTCCACATTCGGTCTTTTCTCACAAGTGTAATTCGTTACAATACGCGAGTTCCATCAAACATAACTACGGGAATAAGATCAGGCTAAATGTTGACTTACTTTCTCTATCCATGATGTTCACGGGTTTCTGATGAATGCAACTTTTCGCCGATCTAAGCTTTATTAAGAAGAATTTAGATTTTCACTTGATAGATATTCCATCAAGTTCGATATACGAAACATAATTCACGCATCTCTTGAAGTCCTTGGGTAGATCCAGCTTATATGCCTTTCAAACCAAATCTTTTACATTATCTCAATGGTCCCATACAACGGGGACTTATATCCCATGATTTGTCAGATCATTAATTCATTTTTCCAAGGTTAAAAATTTTGGCATAACTTCGCTACCCATTTGGCACTTCAAGATCTACATTTCATATTCATATAACCTCCTGCCCACTACCGGCAGTCAATAATCAAATCCTAATTTCAACAATCATTTTAGGTCTCGCGGGTCGGGTATTTTGTAAGGTTAGGTTCGCCATCATAGAAAACCTTAAACCTAGAAGACATGTCCAACTCACAATGGGTGTATGTCGGGTGTCTTCGTCTCAACTCTTGCTTACAGATGCTCTATTATTTGGATCCTAACAAGATTCGATCTCAATCCTAATACGATGATTATCAATGATAATCCTTCTAAAGGAAAACGATTATACGGTCTATTACCAAAGGTCAATCATTCAAACATAAAACAACACTTATATTACTTTGTATCGTTACTTTACCTAGTCCCTTCGATTTGGGGTGGTATATAGTACTCTCATCAAGGTTCGTTCTCAATGATTTCTGAGAAAATCTCTAGAAATTCGATGCGAAGCGAGGATCTTGATAAAGATGTTCGATACAAGCACACTATGTTTACATAACTCTTTTGCATTTAACATTAACGGAAATGATATTAGCAGATTTGGTCAGTCTGTCGTCGATGACCCAAATCGAACCAAATTCAGATGATGACCTTTGCAATAGCTAGACGTTTACTAATGTATGAGGCGATGTCTGCCTTCATAATTGCCATCAGTACAACTTCTTCGGACATAGATACTTTTAGTCATAAATGACATAAATAGAATACTTATACTTACAAATTCCAACATAACTATATCTCAAAATCTCTATATTTAGGCAATCACAAGTGGTCTTGTATACATTTAACGCCATCGGCTTCTCAATTTTAATGGTTCACATTAGCCGGAACCCCTTTTTATTATCTATATTATCCTTTTTATAAGCATCGGTTATATTTTAAATTGTTCGACAATTTATTTTGCACCTTCATTATTAAGGAACATGTCCTAATTGGTTCTTTATCTTTTATACATAATGTGTCAGTAATTTCGTTCACTTTCCTGATGATATGATTATCATGTCCATATTTATTATAAATTTCTTTCTTTATATTTTCTAAGTTCTAGTCTCGTCTCCACTATTATTTTTATCCGTTTTACTCAATCCGACGTCTAAAGCGTCGATAATTATTACAACTAATTAAGTATTAAATATTCAATTTTTATGAAACGTAAACGTAAAGATTTTAAATTTCTTAGTTCGACCAACTATATAAAATGTTCAAAAATAAATTTGAATTTAATTAACAAGATTTTTGTTGATTTATCAAAAATTATTAAAATAATTAATAAGATCCGTAAATGTTCGAAAAATCATTGTTTATACTTTGGTCAAAATTTTCTTAGTTGAAAAGCAAAAATTGTCGTTTCAAATTTCAAGTTATGGTTTAAATGGGTTTCCTCAATCCTTCTTAGGTTGCCTTAGGGTATGCAAAAACATTTACCCCTAAACAGAAGTTTAGTTAAATGTTTTGGTTATAAGGGAATAATCCCTCAAAAGTTCTTTTTGATAAAACATTTGTCAAAACATATTTGCACTTTCTTTTTAGTATAACTCAAAGTCTTAAATGACTTATAAATTTTTGAAGAGTCAATTTATATTCCATTATCTATTAATCACACGGTTAAATCATGTAAAGTATTAAGTCTTAAGTCTTATGTTAAGTATTCAAAGTACAGGTTTTTATCGTTCGGCCAATTCAGGGCAATCTATGATTAATTATTAACTCATTATTATTCTTATATACAAACAAATGGTCCTTAATGATCACGAGCATGAATTTATCAAATTACAGCCTATACACGTGATTCACCAAATTTATAAATGCTACATGTGTATTAGTCAATCCAAACGACATCACGTGAAACTCATAACGTTCATTACAAGTATCAGATGTAGTGATTGGAATAGATAATCTTTTTCGCAGATGCGAAGTTGATGATAACCATGCCATGGATCATATTGCTAGAACCTGGTAAATGATCGAACAAATCCTCCATTTCGAGTTATGGATATCAATTTCGATTGTCAATTTACTCAGTTCACAGTAATCTTATAAATATAAGGAATAATAACACCATAGCTCTTCATGATGACGAGCTCGGTAGAATAAAATCTTTCTCCGACAACTCTCTCAGTTGTACGGTAATTCCTTTAATTTAGATGGTGCTGACGTACAGTGCACAAGCCACAGGTGCAGCACCGGGAATACAATCAATACCAATTTCAATCTGCCTTAATGGCAAAGTCTAGTTAATTCACCAACAAATACTTACTAAAGCTTCAGATAACATAAACATCTTTTAATAATTTTAGTTTAAGTTCTTTCTAAATTATAATATCTATGATTAATTCACAACCATTCACGGTATAATTTCAAGTCTAAATGCAGGATAAAATCATCCATGAAGAATCATTTAGATCACTTTTGATAATCAACATCTTATCATTTAGGGGAATTCTACTCGAGTTCCCATCAATTAAGACAATGTCGTCATGTCATAATCAATCCATTCTACTGGCACTATCAACTTTCCAGTTTCATTGCCGTCGATAAGATGTGAACTACTCAAAAGACTAATAATAACTCATAATCCTTCACGATTTTCAAGGATATCTGGAGACATAACTAGCCTTAAAAGAGTAAGGTCAACGCATAATCTACGCGAAAAAATTTCAAATCAGACACAGACGAAAACATTTAACGAATATGAATATACCCCATGTTTTCATAATTTGAGTACGCATTTGAAATCTCCTCGGATCGTTACCCAGGTCATTCAAATGAAATCAAATCATGAGAAATGATAAGAACGTCAATACATCCATTCGGGTATCAACACTCGGTAATCATATACTTTTCCTAAGAATCTTACTATGGGAGAATTGGACAAGAATGAATTGTCAATTGTCAGATAAGATAATTTCCACATATGAGTAAATTCGACTCAGAAGAATAGATGCTACAGGCACATATGTAGGTGTCCCTAACACTATGTCCCTATTTTTCACTTCTTGCAGATCGCATAAAAATTTTAATCTTTCACAATCTTCAAAGAAAATGTAGTGTTTATTTATTAGTTTTATGGTGACTACTAATCAGCCTTGCATGGTCCATTCCAAATTGTATGTAGGCGCGCAACTATATACAATTTCAAGATTAACGACGCAATACTCAGTTCGTCAAAATTTTATCATCCATGTTTATAGTAAATTTATTTTCATGCTTAATTCTCAGATAAGAATCAAGAATAAATTTACAAAGATTTTCTTTATTATGAAAACAATTAAATTTTCCAAGAAGTTTTATAAACAACTTCATTTCGATAACAATCACTTATAAATCTTACTTTGAGTAATCCTTTTAGTGATGAAAATTCAATCTTTCTCAAGGAATACTGTTTTATCTTTATAAAAACAATAAGTGATCTGCAAAAGAGTGATGAAGAGTTGTTCACTAAGAACTAACTACGATATGATAGGAAATGAGATTTGCCAATTAATCATGAGGTTCATGAACTCGATGGCACTCAAAAGGATAATTCACAACGTAACTCAAATCGAGATGAGTACTTGTTCAATGGTTGCATCACTAATGTGAACATTAGGATGAAGCAATAAAAGATAGATAACATCGATACAAATTTAGCAATCAAATGTAGTCTTTTTCATTAATCACAAACAAGTCAAAATTGTACCATAACACATTACATGTCAATATGTCATACAATTCTCAGAACTCATCCTACCAACTGATATCTCAGTTAAGTTAGGGATTTTTAAAATATACCACAATGAATACTAACCTACAAGAGTCATTAGGTCTTCCACATGTCCCGAAAGATCCATCGGTCCCAATTTAGAAGAAGATTTCTTCAATTTATTTATTGGACACTGGGCATCCTCATTAGTGGACAATGGCCTAGGAACAACCCTTAATACAAACTAACAATCAATTAAAACCTTATAATTCAATCACAGGACTTAATGACTTCCTCTTAGCAATCTCATATTCCATACGGGTTAAATTTTATTTCATTCAAGTTTCAATCTACTTATACTCAATTCGATATCCTACCTCATTTTCCAATACCTTCAATCTTATTCTTACACCTTAATAGGGCAATAAAAGCTCGATATGAACAACACTTAATTTCCAATCCTATAGCTCTTACAACAATAATTATCAAATGAGTCACTAGTATGAAATGACTCACACATTCAACTAGACTTCTCGGAAAGGTATTAGTGGCATGAGGATTTTGGGTAATGGTTCCAATTACAGCCTCAAGTGCAACATTCACCCTTTCGATTTCAATTTAAGAATTGGATGACAACGAATCAGTGTTTTGTCAAACTCCACTCTATAAGAAAAGATCGTCATGACATCGATATCAGATTTAATCTCGCCAAGTCTTCTTCAATATCGCAATCAACTAATATCTATATTTCTACGAATATCAACCATTTTGTTGGGATCATAAATATCCACAACTTGGTTTAGATCTAGGATAGCTAGAATTCCTACGAGAATAGCTTCGATTAATTTACTAGGGGATTTAGGGTTCCTTGTGACAATCTACGTCGTATAAATATCTCGTATAAATATCGAAATAATCATCAAACAATAATGTAATAAGATTACATCATATATATATATATATATATATATATATATATATATATATATATATATATATATATATATATATATATATATATATATATATATATATATATATATATATATATATATATATATATATATATATATATATATATATATATATAATCCAAGTTATATATATATTAAAATAACACTTTCTCAGTCTGGCCTTGTCGGTAACTCGGGAATTCTTCGGCACCGTTATAGTCAAAAGATTTTTAGACATTTTGTGAAAATTGTTTATAGTTAAAAGATTTTGAAATGTTTTATTCAAAACCTTCGTTTTATAAATCTTTCGTTCTCTATAACGAGAGCTCTGGTACCAAACTTTAACACCCCCAAATTTATAAACTCAATACAGCGGAAGACTCGTTGGTGTTACGGGATAGCACATTACTCACATCATAGACAACGCTTAAAAGTTGCGTCGTTTTATTAATAAAGCATTTCCATTCATAAATATCAAAGTTACATAGGTCCCAAGTCATTGTATTTAATACAGGTTTTACAAACATTTGAATGGAAATTATAATATAAGTGCGGGCCATGAATTCTTGTCGTCTTCCCGAGAATTACCTTCAAGTACCTGAGATAAAACATGTTAAAAGAAAAGTTCAGCGATAACGCCGAGTGAATCCATAGAGTTTAATAAACCATCAATATAATATCGGTATAAAATTATTACCGAAAATCATTTTGTACAAATCATTTTAATAGGCCATAAAATAGCCAAAGTCATTTTATACAAATCCTTATCGAAAATCATAATATAGGCATTTGCCTTAAAAATCATTATACGAGCCAATGTCGTAAAAACATCATACAATACGTCTTATGACGTTGTATAAAGTTAAATAAAAACCTTATATGAATATGGTTATGAAAAACCAAAACACGAACATAATATCAATAGTATGACCCTGTATTGCTAGTCAGGCAATACATCGTAATTCGGAGCGTCTAGTAGTATTTCGTTAGTTGGATTATTATAAGCCGCATGACATTGTTACCTTACTAAAACAAACAACGGGTAGCTAGCCCGATACTCAATTTGCCCATCCAAATTAGCGTGTCGTCACAAAGGTCACGCTATGGAAATCTTCTCATACATAAATTCGCTTACCAATCAATGTGGCACGACGGGGATCAACCGTCAAGGCGCGAACTGGGGTGATCGTCCCCAAATAGTACTATTAAATGCATAAGCGTCTACCAAATCCCGGTAGTTCACAATTCATGCTAATGGGACTTTTATTGACATAACCTAACTTTAATAATCCATTTAATTTCATCTATCGGGTCCTTTAATCATTTATCGGGTCATACAATCGGGTCATACAATCATTCGGGTCCAAATCCATAAACAACAATCAGGACAAATGGTGTCCTATTTTATAAAAACTAACATGTTATCTCCCTCGCGGGTTTATAAAACATTTCATAAAAACATTTAAAAGAGTGCGAGGCTATGAACTCACGTTGATGTGGGAAGGTGGGTTATCGGCAATTCGGATGTACGGTACGTGCTTCTATCACAGAAACCTAGACAAATAATACTCGTCTTAGACTCATGTCCAATGACTTTATAAGAATAACAATTATGTATACATATGATGATTTTACACATATGATGATCAAGTGGGTTTACATATTCTCATTTACTCATTTTTGTGTTATGTGTCGATAACTTTTATACTAGTTTTCTCGTTTTACCTATTTACGTGTTTTAAGTCCAAAAAGCTTATTATAAGTTCTTTAACTTGTTTTAATCCATTTTATACTTATATTATCAGTATATATACTTTCCATGTTGGGCCCAAATGAGTTAAGCCCAATAAGTACTTTTTATAAGTGTTTATCTTATTTAGTCCAATTATTAGTCCAATATGCTTAGTTAGCTCGTTAATGTCCGTATGTCCTATAGTTCGGGTTTTATCGGTTTTTACTTGTATTAGTTACTTATATATCAGTATATGACTTTTAAAAACTTTACATTAGACGGGTTTGATCGTCTAAGTTTTAATTGGCGAAAAACGTTAATTTTACGGTAATAGCCGAAAAAGTCGTAAAAATCAAGTTTATAGTTTTTATTACTTATAAGTATTATTCCATTACCATTTTTATAATTTATACACTTATTTAACCTTTTATATATTTATATAAATAAAATCCATAAGTTAGTGGGTTTTTATTTTACATTTTATACAATATAATTTTGAGTGCTTATATAATAATAATAAACATTAATTCTCAAAATCTGATTTTTATTTTCATGTTCACCAAAACTGCCATATATAGAGTTCTAAATGGAGATAGAAGCTCAAATTTTTATCACATAAACTACATGATAATCACCTCCAATCAATAGGTTTTCAAAAGGGCTTCAACATGTGCAAGAATAACATAGGATTTCATGGTTGATTTTGATCAAAAATGGTGTTTGATGGTGGAGTATGGACGGCATATTAGAGGAGGGTGAGAGAGTTTGAGGTGGTTTTTGCATGTGTGAAATGGTAGAAATGAAGGAAGCTAGTGGTTTTGGTGAGAAGTAGCTTACTTTGTAAGCCTAAAATGGACAAGTGTTTAAGCTTATTATCTAAGCTTTGACACCTAAGTGGTGTTGTGGCTAGTTAGGCCGGTTTGAGTGGGGGTGGGACAAGTGTCCCACTTGTCTCATCCCCATTTATTTACGGGTAATCCTCGATTCTAGTTTCCTCGATTTGCGTGCCCTCGGGTCGTTTTACGAAAAACGTTTTTATAAATTATGAATCAACGTCACAAAACGAATCCAATAAAAATTGTCTCATCAAAAACGGAGTTCGAAAACGTAAATACGTAATCCTAAGGTTTCCTGTTTAGTCGTAAAGGACGTTAAAATAAAATCGTAAGTCCTAATCTCTTCTCGTAAATTTGTGAGTTTATGAACTAACACAAATTTAAAACTCCAAAATAATATTCTCGGATAAATTTATTTTCTGAAATGTCGGACTGTCACCAAAGACGGTGTATGTAAACGTAAGCACGTAACGTTGAATCCTCCGGTTTAGACGTAGTCGATGCTACTTCAAGACGTAAATCCAAATTTCTTCCCAAAAATAAGTGAGTTCATATTATAACATTAAAATGATGTTTTTAAATAAATATTGAGAATAAAATATAAACCATAAATTGACGGATTGTCACAGAACTTCCCCGCCAAAGTAGTGCTTCAACCTACGTCCATTCACCTTGAAATTGGGGCCATCATTTTGAGCTAGCTCGATGGTCCCATATGGAAGAACTTGAGTCACGGTGAATGGGCCGGACCAATGGGATTTCAACTTACCGGAAAATATTTTCAAACGAGAGTTAAAAAGAAAACTTGATCCCCAATGTTAAAAACCCGGTTTTAAATTTTAGAATCATGCAACTTTTTAGTCTTTTCTTTATAAATTAATGAATTTTCATAAGCAATATCCCTTAATTCATCCAATTCATTTAATTGCATTTTCCGGTGTTTTCCGGCGGTCTCCATGTCATCATTACAATGCTTTAGGGCCCAACAAGCCTTGTGTTCCAATTCGATTGGCAAGTGACAATTTTTTCCATACACAAGCTTATAGGGAGTGCAACCAATAGGCGTATGATGAGCGGTCCTAAAGGCCCATAAAGCATCGTCCAACTTATCCGACCAAGATTGTCGGTTTTCCCCAACGGATCTCTCCAAGATCCTCATCAACGCTCGGTTTGAAACCTCGACTTGCCCACTCGTTTGTGGGTGATAAGCCGTAGAAAGCCGATGTGTAACCCCATATTTCCTTAGGACCCTTTCGAATTGGTCTTTACAAAAATGGGTTCCACGATCGCTTATGATCCTACGAGGGGTTCCAAACCGAGAAAACAAACTTTTCAAAAACTTGACTACCACACGAGCATCATTGGTGGGCAAAGCCTTAGCTTCCACCCACTTAGATAGGTAGTCAACCGCAACAAGGATGTACTTATTACCACGAGATGATGGGAACGGCCCCATAAAGTCGATGCCCCAAACGTCAAAGATCTAAAACACTTGGATGATATTTTGTGGCATTTCATCTTTTTGGAGGCTTTTTCATATCGTTGGCATGAATCACATGACTTCACAAGATCTTGTGCATCTCGGTAAATAGTAGGCCAAAAGAAGCCGGCATCAAACACCTTCTTAGCCGTGAGATTAGCACCATGGTGACCACCCGTGGGTCCCTCATGACAAGCTCTAAGGATATTAGAAGCTTCGGTGCCAAATACACAACGTCTGATGATTTGATCCGCACAAGTTCGAAACAAGTAAGGGTCGTTCCAAAAGTAGAACTTGACGTCACGAAAGAATTTTCGTTTTTCTTGAGTCGTCATACCCTTGATGATGAAGTTGCCCGCATGATAATTTGCAAAGTCCGCAAACCATGGGGTTGAAGAATAAAGCTTAGAATTCACTACACCAAGTGTTTCGAGCGGAAATGTTTCGGTGATTTCCTTAGGCTCATAAAAACTTTGGTGAGGATATTCCAAACGAGAAAGATGATCGGCCGCTAGATTCTCGGCTCCCTTTTTGTCAACAATTTTGTGATCAAATTCTTGAAGGAGGAGGATCCAACGAAGTAATCTCGGCTTTGCATCTTGTTTAGCCATAAGATACTTGATAGCCGAATGATCCGTATACACTATGCATTTCGTCAAGACGAGATAAGGTCGAAATTTATCAAATGCATACACCACGGCAAGGAACTCCTTCTCCGTTGTAGTGTATTTTAGTTGAGCCTCGGTCATCGTCTTGCTAGCATAGTGAATAGGCAAGAAGTGCTTTTCATAACGTTGCCCCAATACGGCCCCAATAGCGTAGTCACTAGCATCACACATGAGCTCAAAGGGGAGGTTCCAATTGGGAGCAACAAGAATGGGAGCTTCGGTAAGTTTACTCTTAAGGATTTCAAAGGCTCGTACATAATCTTTGTCTAAGACAAAACGTGCCTCTTTTTCAAGAAGATGTGTAATAGGCCGAGAGATCTTTGAAAAATCCGATGAATCGACGATAAAATCCCATGTGGCCTAGGAAACTCCTAACTCCCTTAACGGTTTTGGGATGAGGTAATTTGGCGATGATGGCTACCTTAGCTTGATCTACCTCAATCCCCGCTTTCGAGACCTTGTGCCCTAAGACGATTCCACTTTTAACCATAAAATGACACTTTTCCCAATTGAGCACAATGTTGGTTTCCTCACAACGCTTCAACATTCTCTCAAGATTCGACAAACACGAAGTGAACGAACTACCAAACACGGACAAGTCATCCATGAAGACTTCCATCGTCTTCTCGATCATATCATGAAAAATAGCCATCATGCACCTTTGAAAGGTTCCCGGTGCATTACAAAGTCCGAATGGCATTCTACGATAGGCAAACGTTGCATATGGACACGTAAACGTAGTTTTTTCTTGATCACGAGGATCGATGGGGATTTGGAGGTAACCGGAAAAACCATCTAAAAAGCAATAGAAATCGTTTCCCGCAAGACGCTCCAACATTTGTTCCATGAAGGGCAAGGGAAAATGGTCTTTACGAGTGGCTTCATTCAACTTACGATAGTCAATGCACACTCTCCATCCGGTCACGAGTCTAGTGGGAATTAACTTGTTGGCGTCGTTTGGCACAACGGTCATTCCTCCCTTCTTAGGGACACAATGAATAGGACTCACCCAAGGGCTATCGGAAATAGGGTAAATCATTCCCGCGTTAAGGAGTTTTAGGACTTCCTTTTTAATGACGTTGTGAATTTTGGGGTTCACCCTCCTTTGACATTGGATTGCGGGTTTGTAATCCTCCTCCATTAAGATTTTGTGGGTACAAAATTTGGTTTCGATCCCCTTAATGTCGGATAACTTCCACGCGATTGCCCCTGTGTGATCCTTTAGAACATCGACAAGTGCGGTTTTTTCATCATCCAAAAGTTCCTTCACAATAATAACCGGAAACTTGTCGCCCTCCTCCAAATATACATATTCGAGATGAGGAGGTAAATCTTTCAACTCGAGGATAGGTGGTTCCTCAAGTGAAGATTTGGGCTCGATACTCATAACCTCCTCGGGTGGGGGAAATGGGAAATCGTTAAGAAAATCCTTGATAATCGAGAAGTCCTCATCATTGTCGAGGTCTTCATTACAAGTACATGTAACATCGAATTCTTCCAACGTAAAACCACCACCTTCAAATGGAGTGAAGGTTGGTGTCGAGTTATCAAGGATGGGATCTAACATAGTGGGATTGCCACTATTTTCATCATCACCAAAACCTAGAACTTCTGGTGAAAATTCCTCGCAAACCACGTCAATCATATCAACGAGGTTTATGGTTGCAACAGAATAAACATGAGAAATTTGAGAGTTTTGAGTTGCGTTTATAACAAGCTCCTCGTCGTTGAAACGTAAGGTGATCTTTCTAGCATGAACATCGATCAAAGCCATAGACGTATCTAAAAACGAACGACCTAAAATGAGAGGAACTTGAGGATCCGTGGGAATATCGACAACGATAAAGTCTACCGGATAATAGAACTTTCCCACTTTCACAAAAACGTCTTCCGCCAATCCACATGCGGGAATCGTGGAATGGTCGGCCAACTCGATAGACATTAGTGAAGGAGTAAGATTAGGAAGATTGAGCGACTTGAAGATTGCAAGTGGCATCAAGTTAATGCTAGCACCAAGATCGGCCAAGGCAAAGCATTCTTCCATATCTTGGATTGCGCAAGGGATCAAAAATTTACCGGGATCACCGACTTTTTGAGGTATGCGATTAAGATAAACCGATGAACAACTAGACAATTGATGCAATTTCTCCTTGTTGTTCAAAATACTCTTAAATTTAGCGGCAAATCGAGGCATCATGACCAAAGCATCGGCGAAACTCACATTAAAGTGCAAATCACGAAACATTTTCATAAAAAGCTCAAATTGGTAATTGTCGCGCTCTTGTCGTTTCTCCTTTCTAAGTCTCGATAGATAGGGCAAAGGTGGTGTGGGTTGAGGCATAGGCATAGCCTTTGGAATCTCGGGTTCCAATGTTGGTAATGGGTCAACCGTAGGTGTGGCATGAGCGGTACTTCGTGGGATTGGGACATGCTCCTTTTGGACCACCACCTCGGGTTCTTCCTCAATTGCTTCCTCGGTAGGAGCAATTGGTTGAGGAGTCGGTTCCTTAAGTGTATTACCACTACGTGGGGTAATCACTTTCATCTCACCCTTAGGGTTTGATACAGTGTTGCTAGGAAGACTACTCGAAGACGGTTTACACATAATTGCCTCAAACATAGATGAAATTTTATCTTCAAACATGGATTGCCTCTTCTCGTCCTTAATCATTTCTTGTTTAATCTCATGTTGCCCTTGTTCCATTTTTTGTTGGTTTTGTTGTAACCTTGTTACATTCCTTTCCATCTTGTTGGTATGGATTTTAAGCTCATTTGCTAACTCATTTTTCAACTCTTTCTTCAAGTCGTTCTTAAACTCGGATCTTAGGCTAATGATTTCTCTTTGAATGTTGTCAAACCTAGCATCGTTCCCATTAGCGTATTCAACAAATTCATTTGGAAGATCTTTCAACGTTTGCAAACATTTGTTGTTGTTTTGAAAATCATTTTGATTTTTGTTTGAAACTTGATTATTAGCCCCTTGATTACCATAGTTTCCCTTGTTGTAATTGTTTTTGAAACCAACTTGATTGTTGCGATAGTTGTTGTTAGCATTTTGATTTGAACCAAAACCCGATGGAGTCAATTGATTAGAGCGGGTAACTTGACCGTTTTGGTTGTAAGTTCCCGTGGCCGCGTAGGCACTCGAAGTGTTACCACTGTTGGTAATGCACTCAGAGAAATCATGACCTCCACCACAATACATGCATGAAACCTCAACCGCTTTAGCCATAGCGGGAGCACTTGGTTCTCCAACTTTGAACTCTTTCAAAAGACCCTTAAGTTTATCAAAGATTTGGTTTTCCAAGTTCGCCTCAATTTGGCAAGCATCGATGGTAGTAGACAAAGAAGGTGAAGCCGAAGACGAAGCCTTACGAACACTAGATGTGCTACGAGGACTATACACCTTAGATCTATTCTCAATTATAACCAAAGCTTCCTCAACCGTTTTACACAAAAAATTACCACCCGCGGCGGCATTAAGATAATCCCTTTCATGATCATTAAGTCCGTTGTAAAACGTGTCAATTTGATGCAAGTCGGAAAAACCGTGATGAGGACATTCATGTAACATTTCCTTAAACCTATTCCATGCCGTTGAAAAACTTTCATTAAACTCTTGTGAAAATTTTGAAATCTCGTTATTCAAATGAGTAGTCTTAGAGGGGGGAAAAAATTGGTTGACAAACTTAGACACGAGATCCTTCCACGTCAATATAGAATTGGGTGGCTCTCTCTAACCAAATTTTTGCGGGCCGCGCTAAGGAATACGGAAAAAGCATCATCTTAATCGAGTCATTAGAGACATCCTTAAACTTGCAAGTGGCGGTAAGACGATTGAATTGGCGGATATGGTTGTGTGGATTGTCCTTCTCATCACCACAGAATTTGTTGTTTTAGATCATCGACAACAAACCCGTTTTCACCTCAAAATTCTCCGCAAGGATAGCGGGAATCACAATAGCCTCTCCATAACCCTCGGTGGGTGCTTGAAGTAACTCCATCATAGTACGATTCGCCATGGTTGGTTCTTTCTCTACAATGGGTTCAACAATGGGAGATTCTTCACTAGATGATGGTTGGTTTCCTTCCTTTTGACGACGTTTACGTGCACGTCTTGCTTTGGAGCGAGTTTGCATAAACGTCACGTACAACGAGGGGATGAGCAAAGAAGATTCTTTTTGGTGTTTTGTATTTTTCCAATTTTTTTGTGGTTTTTGATTGTTTTTACCTTTTTTTGTGATTGTATTAGGTAGACCAAAATCTACAAATCTCCTCCTTAATCAAATCTCTTGATTAAAGAAGCCTCAAGGAATGAAAATGATCACGTGAAGTGAACGCCTTCGATGACTTTAGAACGTTGGTGGAACACCAAAACGTTCAAAAGGGTTTAATCAATGAAACCAAGAAAGTATATATGATACTTAGTAATACTTTGGGCGGAAAAACCCTCGATTAGCTCTCAAAATCAAATACTCACAAGCAAGCGGGGAAACGAGGCGGCGCGAAGCACTTAAGAGCCTTTTTCCTTAGGATATATTTTAAAATATCCGCCTTATACCCACCTTATAGTTTTTATTTTTTAAAATTGAGCTTCACGAAAGTATTTATCTATTTTTGCCTTTTTCTTTGGTTTAAGATTCGATTACAATGATTGGGTAATGACCTCCCAAGTCAAGGTTGTGATTTCTCACTTTTGGAGTACTTGTGTATTTATTGTTCTACATATATGATAACTGTGCTTTTGGCCAGGTAAAAAGAATCGTTTAAGTATGTCTAATCGAATTGATCCTGGTTAACTATGCGACTCAGTCGTTATTTGGTGGAAACAAATAGTTGTGTCATTGTAGTAATTAAAAAGTGCAAAACTATTAAAGTAAAATGACGTTAAAGTAAATCTAAGTCTAATTTAAAAATTAATGGCGAGAAATTAAAGCGCGACGAAAGGTAAAGGAACTAAAAGTAAATGACGCAACTTAAATCTATCTAAGGCAAACTTAAAACGTAACTAAAACTTAAAATAAGGCAAGGCTAAAATAAATCTAAGGCAATTAAACTTAAAGTGCGACTAAGAAAAAGGTGAGAAAAGTAAAGCTTGAAAATTAATAATTAAAAACAAAAACTAAAAAGAACCTGAAAACACCTCATTCGGAATAATCGTTCGTTCGGAATAATCACTCATCCGGAATGTCACCTTCGTTCGGAATGATTCTCCTTCACTCGGAATATTTACCAAAATCCTTGATCCAGAACAAATTCTCTATTCGGAATATGTTACTTATCCGGAATAAATCCTTCGTTTGGAACTTTTACTGATTCGGAACTTCAATTGGTTCGGAACTTCCTAAACCAAAGCCTTGATTCGGAACTTCTTGATTCGGAACCCTTGGTTCGGAACTTTGAATGTTCCGAATGAGACACCTCTTCACTGATTTGGAATACTTCCGAATGAACAAGCTTGATTCGGAACTTTGAATGTTCCGAATGAAGGTGTTGATCCGGAATAATTAATTATTCCGAATAAAACTCCTTGGTTTGGAACTTCTCTTGGTTCGGAACTTCTACTGGTTCGGAATAGGTTCCAAATGAACAAGTGTCGATTCGAAGGAAGTTGTCTTGATCCGGAACAATTGTTTTATTCGGAACTCCTTGCTTCGGAACACTTGGTTCGGAACTTACTGATTCGGAACAATCAAGGAATAAACCTTCACTCTGAATATTTGGTAGGCTTGGTTAGGAACTTTACCTGGGAAACAGATAGCAGCGAAGAACACGCAAGAAAGCAAAAAGCACGAATCTAAACAAATACTAATCAAATCAACCAAAAGATTAAATCAAACTAACCAAATAACATCTACTAATCATAAACAAACAATCCAAAACAATCAAACTAACAAAACTAAACAAAATAATCAAAACCCACTTTAATCAAATCAATAAAATAAGAACATGAACATGAACAATAAACATAAAGATTAAAGATTAAAGAAAGGTAGATAGGAGATTAACAAGAAAAAGTATAGATTGACAAGAATTAAAAGACAACTTACTTGAAATTAAAGGTATTTAAGGTGCAAGACAATTAAGGTAAATGACATGTAACTAAATGACAAGGAAAGTAAAATGGAAGAACTAATTGTCACTATTAGCCAACAAAAACTAATGAAATGAAATCCTCAACTATATATAAGGGAGGATTAGGGAGTGCTTAGGAAGCTTCCTCCCCTCTTTCATCTTTTCTTAATTGCGCCATTAGGTCCTTGCTTTCTTTAATTTTCTTAAATCTTGGACTTTAATGACTTTGGCTCGGGATTTCTTTGAACTCGTCTTGTAATTCTTCAATAAATTAGACTTGAGTTCTTCGGCTTTTAGTAAACTTCCGTCTTTTGACTTTTTCTTTGATAAATCTTTAGAATTGGTCTTGGACTTCCGTTCTTTTTGCACTCTTGACTTCTTGACTTCGTCTATCGTCTTTTTCTTCGATAAAAGCCCGTGAATGCCCGTGTTTTCTTCACTTTTCACCTTTTCGTTCTAAATCACAACAAAAACACAAACCATGCATAATTCTGACGTAAATGACATAAAGTACACGTTTTGGCTCGGTTATTATTGTAATTAAGTGGTAAAAAGGATGGGTGTTTACACACCTATCAAATCCCCTACACTTGACCATTGCAATGTCCTCATGCAATGCATTAGTTACAAAGCACGTTTACACTTTTCATCATAATTAATCCATGATGGCCTTTATTAAAGAGATAGAAAATTATAAACATTCAAAGTAAAGAAATCAAAAACATACCTTCGGTTTTTGGAAAGGTTATGAATAATCATCATCCTCAAGTTTTCACTTTCTCCAAACCAAGCTTAAAAACGAGATCATTGTTATTATAAGTTAGCAAACTAACAAGAACTCATGTGGGCCAATTACTCACTTAGACTCCTTTATTCCTAGGTGTATCTCTTATATTTTATTGTTGTCTTGAATGATCACGAGGATGCATTGTTGACTTATTTCGATAGTTATGTAGGCCGAAAATAAAGTTAACGATTTAATCAATATTTATCTAAAGGACAAAATCTTTTTAAATTGCTTCTCGTTCCTCATAAAGTTCATATCTTGGCATAACTCGCTTCGCGATTTGAGACATTTCTCGGACCGATATTTGGCAGTGACTTCATACTTCGACGTTATTGAAATAATGGTCTTCTCTTCATAATGGGAATTTCTTCACTTGAAATTTTGAGAGATTCTTCATATATGGACCACGACTTCTTCATTTTTCTCCAATCTTTATTTGGGATTTTGATATACAACGATCCGCCTCCTTTTTGGACTTGGATCTATTTATCCTCATACCTTGTTAGGGACTTTTCGGATAGACTTCTCCATGACTTTTGGGGAGTTTTTGCTTTTCGTCGTGTGTCTCGATCCTTCATATTGATCTTTGATAAATGATTCTTCACATCACTTTGGATCTTTAGCAACAAAATATAGCCCTCATGCCTTGTTAGGACCTTTTTGGACTCGCCAATCTTCGTATCCCGCTTTAATAAGTTATGCTTTGGCTATGAACTCTAATCCATACCGAGCAACTTTTAAACGATCTTGGGCAAGAAGCTAAGTAACTTTTCAAATCGTACAACCTTATTTTATGCAGATAAATTTATTAGCAAGCGATGGGAGAATAGGCTTATAATTAACTCACATAAATTCACGAAAGAATACCGAACTTATAATTGACTCTATCATCTCTCGTACTCCATACTTTAAAATCTCAAGGAATGGGACTCGTGGATGCTTAGCCTATTAAATCAAAATTTTGGGTTTTCGAGTCGCCTATAGGATCTTGCTAATTCTTAGACTCTTTCAAGTTTAGAAATCGCATCTTAAAGTTCCCTTGATAAACGACTCTCTAGGATCAATTATAGGAACTTGCGAAAAGTTCTTGTTCTTAACCTGTGAGAGTTAAGACTTTCGCGTTTTATAGCTCCCTATATAAAAGCCTAGCAAAACTTGACTTAAACACGTTAAGGATACTAGCTAGAGTAAACTTAGATAAGTAAACTCGGGTGGAGTCAAAAGATTCACAATGTTTGAAAATTAAAACCACTTTATTAAAATTTATTCTAATAAGGAAAGAAAATAACTATACAAAGGGAAAAACTAATAGGCCAAAATAGATCAAAAATTTTGAAAAATGTCGAAAAATTGATTCTCCGGTTAAAATGAGGACAAATACAAGGAAAAGGCCACTTAACTTCGATATAAGTCCCCCCTACACTTAATATAAACATTGTCCTCAATGTTTAAGCATGTGGGAGTAAACTCCCCTGCACTTAGGACATTGTGCACTTTGTTTAAATCTCGCTAAGGAAAGGACAACTAAAGAGATTCCTATTTTAATATTGAGAAAATATAAAATAGTGAATCGAAAAGAGTTTAGGATAGAACCGGGAAAATGGGAACACGGAATCACGGGTCGTCAAAAATCATCAAGAGTGGATCATTGAGCGCTCGAATCCCTGATTATAAGAAGAGAGGAAATAGCAAACACCAACGGGTCTCCCCTACACTTAGGATAAAGAAAGCTAAAAGATAGATACATGGGTTGCCTCCCAAGAAGTGCTTGATTTTTGATTACCGAGTCGTGAGCCTGACTCGACCTTGATTATCATAGAAGGAAGCATGAAACATATCCACCGGGATCAAAGACATAGTTTTCGTCCATCAAATAGCACAAGCTTAAGGCGAACAAGGCAAGCCAAAGAAGAAGAGGCAAGGTTCCCTTAAGCAAAGATGGAGCACGGTGGAAGCAAGGGTTAAGTGGTGCAAGCATATCTTCAGTAGTTCCAAAAATTTTTCCTTTTATTTCATCAGACGGATACTGAGATGGCTGAATAATATTGATACCAGGGTCGAACACCTTTTCCTTTAAGGGAAAATAGCACTTAGGCTCAGCAGAATGTGAAGAAGATCCGCGAAGAAGATGCAAAACCTCGTCCTCAGAAGATGGACAAAGAGGTGTTAACTCATACGTGCTGCGGATGTTGGTGTCGTCCGGTTTCTTCTCCTTTGAAAGAATTTTCTTCAAATCCAAAGTAGAATCAAGAACATAATTATCAAAGTCCAAAGGAGGTGCATCACTCTCATGAGGGAAGTAAGTATTGAGAAAAGTAGAGAAGTCTTCCTCAAATGAGTAATCGTCCAAAGTAGGATCAAGTGATGGCGGAGGATCTTCATCATGAGAAGAATCGCTCGAAAGAGTATCAGCCTCATCAAAATCATCATAAGTGGGCATGTCGGGATACTCGGAAGTAAAATCATCATAATCATCTCCATCGGTGCTAGAATCATCATCATAAGCATCAAAGATCGGTGGAGAATCATATATGGGTGAAGGTTCCAAATTGGAAAGAGAATCATCCACATCATCTTGAAAAAGTGGATTATCAATGCAAGAATCGAATAGAGGATTGTTGTAGATGAAAAAATCATCGAGCACATTAATCATATTCGCAGATTCTCGTCCATAGGATTTGCTTGTAAGCTTCCTCATTTTAAAAACTTGTGCATCATCCCCGACTCTTAAGATGAGCTCACCTTCGGCAACATCAACTAGAGCTCTTCCGGTTCTCAAGAATGGCCAACCAAGTATTAAAGGAATACGAGGGTCCATTTCATAATCAACCACAACAAAGTCGACCAGAAAAGTGAAGGTGCCAACTTTAATGAACACATCTTCGGCAATACCAACGTGGTAAGCGAGAGTGCGATTTGCAAGCTCAAGAGTCATCTTTGTTGGAGTAAGGTCGGGTAATGATAGTGTTTTCCAAACACTCAAAGGCATAAGATTAATACTGGCCCCGAGATCAGCTAGGGCAGTAAATTCTTCGGTTTTATTAAAGATGCAAGGCAACACAAAACGACCGGGATCTCCAAGTTTTTCCGGAAGTTCTTTAAGAATAACTGCAGAACAGTTTTCATTTAAGCGTGTGTTGGCGAGCTCAATCAGCTTTTCCTTCTTGTTAAGCAATTCCTTGAATGCTTTGACAAATTTCGGCATGTGGACAAGTGCTTCAACAAGACTAATGTTGAAATTCATTTGAGAGATCATCTTCAAATAATTCGACACTTGAATGTCATCCTTTGTGTGCATTTTGGTCTTGCCTAAGCGAGATGGATAAGGAATATTGGGGTTGGGTGGTGAAGGTGTAGGTGTAGGTAAAGGTTGAGATGTTGAAGGTGGGGTTGGTGGAGGATTCTTGGTGGGTAGGAGACGGTAATGGTGCACTAATACTAGGTGTAGGAGGAGTAGGGATAAATGGTGGTGGAGGAGGTGTAGATGATGGGGGCGGGATAGGTGGTCCTACTATGGTTACTCCACTACGGGTAGTAATAGCACTCACATTTGCTCGCGGATTGGTGACGGTGTTTGAAGGTAGAGAACTCGAAGTAGAAGGTTGAGCTGTGGGCAAGAAACTAGCCAGCATATTCTTTAAATCATTCGTTTGATTGCTGAAGGAGGATTGAATATTATCTCGAAGCTCGGATCTAATGTCATTTCCTTGCTTGGTGATATCCCCTTTCAAATTGATAATTTGGCTCTGAAGATTCTTGATTTGCTCACCTTGGGTTCTCATCAAAGCTTCAACATCTTGATTGATGGGTGGGGCTTGTTGAGCGGGTGGGTGATAAGGATTAGAAGCTCTTGGTGGGATTTGGTTGCTTCTATTGTAATTGTTGTTGGGGTTTTGGTTTTGAGGAGAAAAAACGGGTGAAAGGTAGTTGTTTGATCGGTAACTCAGCAAATTTCTATCCCCTTGAGGTCGAGCTTGGTAATTTTCCGGTGAATAATTACCATAAGCTGCATACACATTTTCCGGATTTCCTTGAGTAGAAGGACAATCAGTGTATGGGTGTGGACCGCCGCATGTTTCACAAGAAGGTGCTACCACTTTAACTTGTTGTTGTTGGTTTGTAGCGAGAAGCAAGATATTTTTGTTCATTTCGGACATCATGCGGGTGAATTCGGTCATGTCGGGGTTTGCTGAAGTGGAAGAAACATTGACTCTCGGGTTGTTCCTTGAAGAAGCGGAGGAATCCCAGTTTTTGTGGTAACTAGTCATGTTTTCAATAAGCTCTCTACACTCCTCGGGTCTCCTTTTCATAAATGTGCCACCGGCGGCTGCATTAATCGTATCACGATCTCGAAAAGTTAAACCGTTGTAGAAAGTATCAATTAAGGTCACACGGAGCATGTTGTGGTTTGGACAACGATCAATCAAAACATTATATCTTTCCCAAGCATCAAAGAGAGATTCATCGGGATCTTGCATGAAACCGCTGATTTGATTGCGAAGGCTCGTGACCATGGATGGTGGAAAGTAGCGCGACAAAAAGCGTTGAGGTCATGTCATCCCAAGTATGAATAGAATTCTTCGGGGGACGATCAAACCATTTCTCGGCGTGATGTGATAAAGTATGTGGAAAGAGTTGTAGGCGAAGAACATCCATTGTGGCACCGGGCAACTTCATGCTTTGAGTGATTGTAATGAATTTGTCGAGGTGTTTGTTGGCATCATCATCAGGCATTCCTCGAAAAGGATTTGTTTGCACTTGCTGAATCATATGGTGCTTCAACGAAAACTCCGGAGCCGTGATTTGCATCGGCGCAATCGGTCCTCCTCGTCCAAACATGGTAGGTTGACAAAGCTCCTCCATTGTCCAAAGATCGGGCTGTGGATGAACATTGTTGTTGTTATTATTGAGGTGCAGTGGATTATTCTTGTTTTTAACACCTGCCATACTTAAATATTCTTGAGTCTCGGGCTCTTGATAAGTAGAAGATCTAGTACGCATACACCTGAAAAGGCAAAAGAAAACAATACCAAACACAAAGAGAATATATATACACAATAAAAATACAATCTTTTTGGATTTTTGAAATTTTTAATTTTTATGGATTTTTACAATTTTTTAATTTTTATGGTTTTTTGAATTTTTTTGTGGGTAAAAACTATACAATACCATCGTACTTATCAAAATGTACCGACTTTAAACACTTACAATTTAATCGCTAGACATTACCAATGAACTTTCAAATTGATTATTGACTTTACCAATATGACCCTAAAATGACGATATTACCCTTTTTCTTTTTTTACATAATAACTAGAGGTGGCAATTTTAACCCATTCCACCAAAAGGTTAGTTTCTTTTTTTACATAATTACGTAAATTTTCGTCAGTAAATTTACGTTTTCGTCAGTAAATTTACGTTTTCGTCAGTAAATTTACGTATTCGTCAATAAATTTACGTTTTCGTCAGTAAATTTACGTATTCGTCAAAAAACTTACGTTTTCGTCAGTAAATTTACGTTTTCGTTAGAAAATTTACGTTTTCGTCAGTAAATTTACGTTTTCGTCAGTAAATTTACGTATTCGTCAGAAAATTTACGTTTTCGTCAAAAAATTTACGTTTTCGTCAGTAAATTTACGTTTTTGTCAGTAAATTTACGTATCAACGCGTCTCTCACAGAAAACCGTTAATCTTTACGAAAAGAGCCGGCAGCGGCGCCATTTGATAACTGTGCTTTTGGCCAGGTAAAAAGATTCGTTTAAGTATGTCTAATCGAATTGATCCTGGTTAACTATGCGACTCAGTCGTTCTTTGGTGGAAACAAATAGTTGTGTCGTTGTAGTAATTAAAAAGTGCAAAACTATTAAAGTAAAATGACGTTAAAGTAAATCTAAGTCTAATTTAAAAATTAATGGCGAGAAATTAAAGCGCGACGAAAGGTAAAGGCACTAAAAGTAAATGACGCAACTTAAATCTATCTAAGGCAAACTTAAAACGTAACTAAAACTTAAAATAAGGCAAGGCTAAAATAAATCTAAGGCAATTAAACTTAAAGTGCGACTAAGAAAAAGGTGAGAAAAGTAAAGCTTGAAAATTAAAAATTAAAAACAAAAACTAAAAAGAACCTGAAAACAGCTCATTTGGAATAATCGTTCGTTCGGAATAATCACTCATCCGGAATGTCACCTTCGTTCGGAATGATTCTCCTTCACTCGGAATATTTACCAAAATCCTTGATCCAGAACAAATTCTCTATTCGGAATATGTTACTTATCCGGAATAAATCCTTCGTTCGGAACTTTTACTGATTCGGAACTTCAATTGGTTCGGAACTTCCTAAACCAAAGCCTTGATTCGGAACTTCTTGATTCGGAACCCTTGGTTCGGAACTTTGAATGTTCCGAATGAGACACCTCTTCACTGATCCGGAATACTTCCGAATGAACAAGCTTGATTCAGAACTTTGAATGTTCTGAATGAAGGTGTTGATCCGGAATAATTAATTATTCCGAATAAAACTCCTTGGTTCGGAACTTCTCTTGGTGCGGAACTTCTACTGGTTCGGAATAGGTTTCGAATGAACAAGTGTAGATTCGAAGGAAGTTGTCTTGATCCGGAACAATTGTTTTATTCGGAACTCCTTTCTTCGGAACACTTGGTTCGAAACTTACTGATTCGGAACAATCAAGGAATAAACCTTCACTCTGAATCTTTGGTAGGCTTTGTTCGGAACTTTACCTGGGAAACAGATAGCAGCGAAGAACACGCAAGAAAGGAAAAAGCACGAATCTAAACAAATACTAATCAAATCAACCAAAAGATTAAATCAAACTAACCAAATAACATCTACTAATCATAAACAAACAATCCAAAACAATCAAACTAACAAAACTAATCAAAATAACCAAAACCCACTTTAATCAAATCAATAAAATAAGAACATGAACATGAACAATAAACATAAAGATTAAAGATTAAAGAAAGGTAGATAGGAGATTAACAAGAAAAAGTAAAGATTGACAAGAATTAAAAGACAACTTACTTGAAATTAAAGGTACTTAAGGTGCAAGACAATTAAGGTAAATGACATGTAACTAAATGACAAGGAAAGTAAAATGGAAGAACTAATTGTCACTATTAGCCAACAAAAACTAATGAAATGAAATCCTCAACTAATATAGGGGAGGATTAGGGAGTGCTTAGGAAGCTTCCTCCCCTCTTTCATCTTTTCTTAATTGCGGCATTAGGTCCTTGCTTTCTTTAATTTTCTTAAATCTTGGACTTTAATGACTTTGGCTCGGGATTTCTTTGAACTCGTCTTGTAATTCTTCAATAAATTAGACTTGAGTTCTTCGGATTTTAGTAAACTTCCGTCTTTTGACTTTTTCTTCGATAAATCTTCAGAATTGGTCTTGGACTTCCGTTCTTTTTGCACTCTTGACTTCTTGACTTCGTCTTTCGTCTTTTTCTTCGATAAAAGCCCGTGAATGCCCGTGTTTTCTTCACTTTTCACCTTTTCGTCCTAAATCACAACAAAAACACAAACCACGCATAATTCCGACATAAATGACATAAAGTACACGTTTTGGCTCGGTTATTATTATAATTAAGTGGTAAAAAGGATGGGTGTTTACACACCTATCAGTATACAATATAGTAATAGTATTCACAAAAACGAAAAACCGATAATACGTATTAGTAGAGTGCTACTAATACAATAGATATTATGGCTATATATAAAAACAACAATTTCCAAATCAAAACCCAACACGTCTCCCCGGCAGCGGCGCCAAAATGATAGTCGAGTAAAATACGTCTTTTAGGAAAAAGAGCGTAATTAGGATAAGTACACAAGTGATTTAGGAAAACCACGAGTTATGACCCAAAGTGGGGATCGTTCTCAAGGAGTCTTGGTGTGTGTGTAATGAAATGATTAACTTTGTGATTATATGATTATGAGAAAGAAAATAGAAAGGGGATAAGAAGAGAATGACGGTTATGATGACGGATTACACTAAGACGAAAGAGTCGTACACGTAAAACCGTAAAAGCACCAAAATTAAAAATTTACTCTAAAAATTACTAAAAAATTGCAATAAATCGTAAATAATGTATTAAGAGTTTACAAAAAATCAAAAATCACCCAAATCTTTTATTTAATTAAATAATGATTTTTTAATACTAATTAAAGCCCTAAAAATCAATTTAATTAACAAAAAGCCCAAAATGAGTTTTATTACTTTCTAAACCTCTAAAATACCCTAACTTAATTTAAAACTATTTTTGAAAATTTTAAAATTAATTAAAACTATTTAAAAACAATTAAAAACTATTAAAACTTAAAATAATTATAAAAATAATCTAAGAACAATAAAAATATTCTAAAATTGGGAAATTCCTAATTAAGTGTCTAGAATCTAGGAAAAATATAAAAATTTAGAAAATCAGACCTTTAATTTTTAATAATAAAATAATATTAAAATATTAATAAAAATCCAAAAATCCTAAAAAATTCTAAAAACTTGAAAACTAGCTTAATTTAACCTAAATAACACAGAGATGAAGTTGAAATTACCTACATACCCTTAATGAGCCTAGAAAATGGGCTAAACTTAAAACAGTCACCTTAATGGGCCAAATTGAGCCCAATAAGAAAAAGTTTGTAAAAATGCCCCAAAAAGCACTACTTGACTCAAAATTTGATTCT
The DNA here is from genome assembly GCA_025667525.1 of Glebionis coronaria. Classification (NCBI taxonomy): domain Eukaryota; kingdom Viridiplantae; phylum Streptophyta; class Magnoliopsida; order Asterales; family Asteraceae; genus Glebionis; species Glebionis coronaria. The sequence continues at coordinate 357,625,063 of CM046876.1, forward strand.
GAACAACTTTTTCCAAAGGCCCAAAAGCTGAAAATGTAAAATAAGTAAGCTTATACCAAACAGCTTATTCTTAATGGGCTTTTTGGCCCATTAAGCTATACGCTAATGCCATAAGCTCAAATTAGACACACAAGCTTCTTTTGACCTAAATAAGACTTCTGTAAAAAGAAATTTGAAATAAGCCAAAGGAATAAGCCTGAAAATGCAAAAATCAATCTACATAAAACGACAAAATATTCGTTTTTGAGTTCTACGCTATCCCAAGAGCTGATTCAAATTGCAAAAGCTTTAAATGACTTAAATAAGCTAATTCAACAAAAAGTTTTCAAATAAGCTGACTCAATAAGCTGGAAAAAGAAAATAAGCACTTATGAAAAAGTCAAATAAGTTGGTTTTCTAGCAAAAAGTCAAAGTTAAAGTCTAATAAGCTCCAGTTTAATCAAATGGGTCAAATAATGAAGATCTATCACAAAAAATAAGTTGTTGCAGGTCTGGATAAGCCAAAATGGCTTATTGATAAGCTGAAAGCAAATTAACACTAGCAGGGGCTAGTTTTGGGTGTTGAGCAGTGGAAACTTTTTCCACTGCTTGACTTGTTGACTTTTTTGTCTTTAGTGACTTTTTTGGAGATTCAAGTTTCACAAAGGCACCCAATTGATCGGTGGATCAAGAGGAGTCAATAACAATCAAAAAATCACAATCAACAACAGCCAAATGATACAGTTAATTCAAACAATCACCAGATCTGACACAGACATGAACACTTAAGCAGTTGAGGTTCAACAAGCACTTATAGCACAATTCAGCCAGCCAAACTTAACCAAATGGATACACAAGCAATATTAAACTTAAATAAGCAAGTCTAAACATGTCTCATGCAATGATTCAAAGTTTTAAGCAAGATTCAAGCACCTTAAGTTACTGATGAACACAAGAACATGCAGTTTTATACTTTTGCTGATGCAATTGACCAACAAGCCAAATTCAACCACTCAAATCTATTAAACAGGTTAAAATAAGTTTGTTTAAACCACTTTTAACCCTAAGCATGCATAAACCCTAAGTGTTTTCAAAATCCTAGGTCAAAACAGTCAAGAACAAAGATTGTATAGCAGATTGTTTGATTTGGTGTTTCAAAGCTGAAAACTTGCAGCAAAATGCACTCAAACAAGCATATATCAGATACCAAGCATAAACACAAACTTCTATCCACAAAATACCAAGCTATGATTTCAAACAGCTAATCCTAAACACCCCTTTAACTTTTCAAAATCAAAATTTTCAAATCAAAAGTGAGTTTTAAGACAACCCAAGCCCAAATTAACACAATAACAAATGAGAACAACAGATTCAAGCAAGATTAAGCCACAAAATTCACAAGATCACAAGCAACACTCAAATATCACAAATATCCAAAACTTTATCAGATTTTGAGATTAAGGGTGTGTACCTCATGGATGTACGTCCACACCCACGAATTTTGAGCGTATGTACTAGCAAGAACAAGTACAAGCTTCCACAATAAAGCCATCTAAGAATCAACAAAGTTAGAAGCACAGTTATCAAAACAGAAAGATGAAAACTTCTTGATTAATGCAACTCTTGTCCTCCACACTTTATTATCTCCAAGTTATAAGCTTCACACACCTTGATAACACAATATTAGGATGCTATGATCAGCCTTATAGCCCAAGAATTCCAAGATAGACCAAGAACTTAGCAAAATATCAAGAAAAAAGGAAAATGTGTAAACTTTTGCACACTCCTTTTGAAAACAGGTTTTTTGATTCAAGAACAAGTAAACATTAACAATAATAAGCAGATTATAACAATGGCACTTGAGCTTTCTTCACAAAATTCATACACATTTCATTCAACTGAAAATGAGCTTTACAGATTTGTGAACAATGAAAATTCAAGAGCAAAGTGCAAATGTTGCACACTAAGGCCTTTATATAGGCTACAAGTTATCTAGGAAAGCTGAAAAAAACGTAAACCCTAGCTAAATGAAGTTCCAAATTTTCCCTTTTCTTGTTTGAACTTTTGAAGGATCATGTGACTGATTTTGTTGTCTTGTGGTAGCTAGCAAGTGAAAAGTGTATCCAAGGGCTGGTATCAAGCTTAAAAAGTAAGCTTCAATCTCAAACGTTGGATGGCTGTCACAATTTTGGCAGTATGCATAAGCTTGTAGCAGGGGAATCTCATGTGGGGCTCCTTGGTGATGTAGCATGTGTTTTTGGTGTTGGGATGTGATTAAGGGATGGTTAATCACTAATCTGGAGGTTTTCATGGCTTAATTACAACACAATTAAAAATACCCAATTGTGTTCTTTGAGTGAATAGTGGCTTGTTTAATCCGTTTTTGGTTTGGATTAAGTTTAAATACTTGTTAATGGCGCCAAGATTAGTTTAATATAAACCGGGTTAAGTGGGGTGTGACATGGATGAATGGTGCAATGTGATTGGTGGAGAGTGTGAGTGGGACAGGTGTCACCCACTCACTGGTCTATGTATCTTTCTTTGTCTTGGCAAAACAAGTCCCCAGCTTCTTTCTTTCTTGTCACTTGGAAATTAAATAGCCCAAATCCGTTTTCCCTTTGTAAATAAGTTTCATTCTTCACACTTTTGCCCCAAATACTTTTCCAAAGTATTTTCATGGGTATTTCTTGCCATTTTGTGATTATTGAAGGACTGATTTGGTATTTTTTGATTGGTAATGGTCTTGACTTGTATGATTGACCTTTTGGAGGACTGAAATTGCCAAGTCATGATTGACGAGGGACCATTTTTGCCAAATCTTCAAAGTCAAGGGTCCTTTTGGTAATTTTGATATTTTGAAAGGACCAAACTTGTAATTCTTGTAACTTGGAGTCCTTCTTGATATGTTTGACTTTGAGGAGGATAAATATTGACATTTTAGCTTTGTTGAGGGGCTAAAATTGCCAATTCTTCAAGGTGGAGGGCCCTTTTTGCAATATTGACAAACTTTAGGGACCAAACTTGTAATTATGAGGATACAAGGGTATATAGTGTCAATTCTTCCATATTGGAGGACCCTTCTTCATAGTTCTTCAAGTCTTCAAGGGTTTGTCTTGGGAATTTCTTCATTAGGGTTTGGTTCATTGTGTGGCTTCGTTTCCCGTGTTCGTTTTTGCATGATTCTTGTGATCTTTTGTGATTTTCTCAATATCCGTACCTAAAATACACAAGCAATAAACACAAGCATATATTTGGGTATTTTGATGATATTTAATGCATTTTAAGCCCTTTTTGGACGATGAGACTATGTATAAAAGCAGTCTCATCATGGATCTACATATACCGAATTGCAATTTTGATGGGCCATGCCTCTTCAATATAGATGTGTGGCATAATGTTATGTTTTCCATGTGACGTGATATTTTGTTAAGTGTGGGCCGAATTTTTCTAAATGGGGGGTGATACCATTTATTGATTTTTAAAACATCGGTATCAACGTATTGTATCAAAAACGGTTTGTATTTGTTAGACACTCATTGATATTGGGTTTTATTTAAAAAACGGTGTGCTATATCCCTAGTTGGGCCGAATATGTGTTGTTGAACCAAGCCACATTCTTTGTTTTCTTTTTAAAACAATACTTCAAAGTTAAAAAATTTTAGTTAAAGTTAATTTTTTATATTTGTCAACTGATATATTTGGATTTGATACATCGTGTTGAGGCGGGTATTTTGAAAGAAACAAAGTGGTAAAATATTTGACGGGTAATAAGTCTTTGTGTCCGGATTTGAAGAAAAAAGTGACGAGACAAAGGTGACAAGATTTAAAGACAAATATCGAGACAAAGTGACAAAAAAAATTTGACGAGACCGAGAAAATTGGCTACATTTGAATTTTTTAGTGGCTACGAATTTAATCGGGTATTATTATTTGAAATTGAAGACTGATTTTTATCGATCAGAAATCCTTAACGTCATTTTTCATCGAAATTCAATGGATTCGTTGAAATCGAAAATCAAGAGGGAGACTTGCATCACATGCAAGACACAGCTAGAGAAACTGGTATAATTTCATTTCGACTACTTTAGTCTCATCTTGTGAACATTTCATGGCTTCAAGGAGGGAGCGACTTGTTGATCCCAAACTTAGATCGATTTAGCTTTATGTATACGAGATTAGATCAAGTAATACACTTAGAGAAACCTTTGTATATGTTTATGATAATCTAAGTGTTATGCGGAATTAACACTTAAACAAGAACACACAAGATATAAACAAACTTTCACTTTGATTAATGATATCAAACTTGCTTACAATGAAAGTAGTTTACGAGTGAAAAACTTATATGAAACATTAACCTAAAGGTCTTCTTTTATAGACATAAGAAGCCTTGTACAATAATCTATGTATCAGCTATTCTAGTTAAAGATAAATATAGAAAATACATTGTCGTTCCTATCTTTACTAGAAGTAATCTAGAATACAATAAACGCGTAGAGTATATCTTCCCATCAGTGCTTGTCTTCAATGTATCAACGCTTGACTTTATCTTGTCAACGCTTGAGCTGTCAGCGTTTGTTTTACTCCTGTCAACGCTTGATTTACTCTTGTCAGCGCTCAAGTGATCTGGCCATAATTTATTCCCAACAATCCTCCCCGAAACTTGATATCCACTCTTATGATCAAGTTTCTGAATAAACATTAAGGACTAGGAGGAATCTTACAAACCTTCTCATATTGGTAATAAATAAATCTGATCAAGTCTTTTGCCACATCACTTGAATAATCAATTTCCAGCTGAGTGTTCTTCATCTTCTCCAAGATATCCTTGGATATGAAATACTGACCATCCACAAGTAGATACTCAGCAAACTTTGTAGAACTCAAATGATAAACACCAGCAGCTGAATACAATCTCCATTGAAGACCACTAAGATCATCTTCAAGATCCTCCCAAACAGCAGGATCCTCATCTTTTGGTCCACACATTCTCTTGAATGTGGACCACAGTTTTATTCCATTTGTTGAAGTTGGTGCTTCAGCCTCATACTTGGTCTCTAACAATCTCCATAGATCTACCAAGTCTTCTCTATCACAACTTGCAAACAAAGATATAAGAGTGGTAAAAGTGTGAACCTCTTTGCCATACCTGCCAATCTTCCAAAATCCACATTCATCTTCTTCATAGCTCACAATTGGATTTCTGAAATCTAGTGGTAACACTTGTACCATATCTGAAGCTTCTAATGGTGAGAGCTTGAGGCTCTTTCTTATTACAGCTTCACTTGGATATAATGGATCCATATCTTTGGGAAACTCAAGAGGAACTCCCTTTTTCACTGGTCTGGGAACAAACATTGCCTTCTTGAGCTCCATCTCCTCTACAAGTTCTTCTTTCCTTTCATCAGAAAGAAGTCTTAGAGTGTTTGCCTCCTGCACTCTAACCCAAATGGGATAAGCTTTGCATTCCAACTCATAAAATGTCAATGCCCTCAATTTCTAATAAGTCCATCCTACTCCATGACATCTGAGCAACATGCAGTATAGCTCCCTTCTATCCCTTTTCAACTCTGAGAGAATATTGCTTGCCTTGTGTTTCAAAATAACCTGGCCATCTTTTTGTACTTTGAGGAGAATCTCCAAACCCCATATCTGATCTGAAATGGTCAAGTGTGGATTCTCCATACATCTTTCTTCCCAAGCATGATACATTTGAACCACCTCTTTCACCTCCTTTCTATCTTGTTCCATGATTTGTGCAACCAACCTTCTATCAAACTCAACTTGAGCTGCATTCTTTGGAACAACCTCTTCTACCATAATACCCTTACCCTTATCTAATGGATCAATTGTTGGTAAAGTAGATGGTGATACCTGTGAAGAAACCTCCTTGATGATGGATGATGACTGGGATACATCACCCTCATGTGCAGGTCTGTCAACGCCCAATTTTGCTGTGTCAGCGCCCAAAATATTTCTGTCAGCGTCCAAATTCTCCTTGTCAACGCCCAAATTTCCTGCCTCAGCGCCTTTTGCAATTTCCTCCAACATGGCTGTAAATGATAAATTTAAGTTTGTAGGAGAGACTAAGGACGTATCAAAACCTGTCTGTTTCTTCAAACTTGTAAGGGCCTCAGTAACATCCAAAGATTGACCATCATGGTGCCCTTGTCACTCACATTTATTGGATCTTCCTCCCCTTTGGAAGATTCCTCCATCCCTCTCCTTGCACTAGCAGTCTACAAAATAACAATCCTCTCCCTCAATTGCTTGAGTTCAAGGCCTTGTGTGTTGACAACTTGTACCAAGTCTGCATTTTGCTTTTGCAAGCTCATGCAGACTGCTGTCACTTCAAGTAGGGTCATTGGTTCCAATCTGCCCTCTTCAAAAATGGGGATTTGACCTCCCAAGTCAGATTCATTGGGCATGGAGGAGGACTTAATGATGGTGGGACTGCCTTGGCCAGCTTCTAAGCCAGAACCAATTATCCCAGCCTCATCCAATGCACCAGTAATACTTGGCTTTTACCCCAAAGTATGAAAGTTCGTTAAATCGAATCTTTTCGAATTGAAAACCGGTCTTAAGTGCGACTCAATCGTCTTTTGGTGAATCAAGAGAATGGTTTGGTTCGTTTGTCTAATTTAAACTAATAGCAAGTAATTAAAGTGTCGTTGAGTAAAATGGAAGAATAAAGATTAATACTAAAATGACGAATAAAAATAAATGCTTGTAAACTTAAAGGAAACAATGGAAAAGCACTAGCACACTAAGACTTGGAAACTTTCTAAAAAATAAGAACTTAGTTGAAAAGTACTAAAAGAAAGTAAGATCGGAATTTAACAAAACAACTAAATCGGAATAAGCCAAAACAAACCCAGATCGGAATGTATTCCGATCTGGTGATCGGAATGTGGGGCTTAGTCTCAATCGGAATGATCAAGAAAGGGGGGAATCAGAATGTTAATAAAAAGGGTGCCAATCGGAATATCAAACAAAGAAGATGGATCGGAATGACGATGATGCTCAAATCGGAATGTGGAAAAAGGAACAAATCGGAATAATCCTAAAATCAGGCCAATCGGAATACTAAACAGAAACTCACAATCGGAATGTTCATTTAGGCTCCCGTCGGAATGTGTAAAAATGGCCAGATCGGAAAATGGAGAAACCCTTTTCCGATTGATCAATCGGAAAGAGTGGTCTGGTGGGCTGCTCGGAATATCTCGATCGGAAAGGGGTTTAATCCCTTTTCGATTTTTGTGGGATTCGGTTAAAAAGCTAATGAAATAAGCTATTATGACAAGCTTTTCACCAACTAAATCGAATCAATACTAAACCAAATCAAATAAGCACTTTTCTCAACTTATCTAACTCGAAAATAAACAAACTTTTGGATCAAACAATAAAAACATTAACTTTTTAAGAAAACTTTTTATAAAGTAAATAAGCTAATCATAAAAATAAGCCAATAAGCACAAAAGTCTTAAAGCTTAATCAAATGAAAACTTATGAAATGATCAAAAGATTAACTTTTTAAGCACGAAATCATTTAGAACAACACGGATCATATGATAATCGCACCAAAATCAATCTAAAATCAAAGAAGAGTAGAATGAGATTAAGGATTAAAAGCTTAAAATAGAACTTTGATTAATGAAATAAGCAATACAAAATGTTTAATCTTGAAAGATTAAAAGAAAAAGATGAAAATTAGTGAGAGAAAGTTTAAGTCTTTCTCTCTCTAAAACTAGAGAAAAATGAAAAAGTGAAAACTAGCTAAAAACTATCTAACCACTAACCACCCTCCTAATGACTATTAGGAGGGTATTTATAGGGAAGGTGGAAGGAGTGCATGTGTTGCATCTTCTTTCTTGCTTTCTTCACGTTTTCTCGACTCGACTTTAATTCTTTGTCTTTGTCGTCTTGGGATTTGAACTTGTCTTTTAATTTTCTTCTTCTATTAGACTTAAGTTCTTCGACTTCGTTAAACTTCCGTCTTTAGACTTTTTTTCTTCGATAAATCTTCAGAATAGGCCTTGGACTTCCGTTCTTTTTGCACTCTTGATCTTTTGACTTCGTCTTTTCCCGTTTTCTTCGATAAAATCCTGTGAAAACCCGTGTTTTCTTCCTTTTTCATATTTTGGTCCTAAAACACAATAAAAACACAAACCACGCATAATTCCAACTTTTACGACATAAATCACACGTTTTGGTCTTGTTATTATTGGAAATAAGTGGTAAAAGGATAAGTGTTTTCACACTTATTAAATCCCCTACACTTGACCATTGCAATGCCCTCATGCAATGCATTAATTTTAAAGCACGGTTTACATTCTCCATCGTAAATAACCCACCTTGGCCTTTATTAAATACTAAACATAAAAAGATAGAAACAAGTAAAGAAATTAAAAACTTACATTGGTTTTGGCAGCCATGAACGTTTATCATCCTCAAGTTTCACGTTCCCCATACCAAGCTTAAAAACGAGATCATTGTTATTATAAGTTAGCAAACTATCACGAACTTATGTGGGCCAATTATTCACTTAGACTCCCTTATTCCTAGGTGTACCTCTTATATTTTATTTTTGTCTTGAATGATCGCGAGGATGCATTGTTTGACTTATTTTGATAGTTATTTAGGCCGAAAATAAGGTGAACGATTTAATCAATAGTTAGCTAAAGGATCAAATCTTTTAAAACTGCTTCTCGGGACCTCATAAAGTTCATATCTTGGCATAACTCGCATCACGATTTGAGACCTTTCTCGGACCGATATTTGGCAGCGACTTCATACTTCGAATCTTTGAGAGACGTTTATGAAATTATGGTCTTCTCTTCATAATAGGAATTTCTTCACTTGAAGTTTTGAGAGATTCTTCATCTTTGGACCAAGACTTCTTCATTTTTCTCCAATATTTATTTTGGACTTTGATATACAACGATCCACCTCCTTTTAGGACTTGGATCTATTTATCCTCATACCTTGTTAGGGTCTTTTCGGATAGACTTCTCCATGACTTTTGGGGAGTTTTTGCTTTTCGTCGTGTGTCTCGATCCTTCATATTGATTTTCGATAAATGATTCTTCACATCACTTTTGGATCTTTTAGCAACAAAATGTAGCCCTCATGCCTTGTTAGGGCCTTTTCGGACTCGCCAATCTTCGCATCCCGCTTCAATAAGTTATGCCTTGGCTACGAACTCTAATCCGTACCGAGCAACTTTTAAACGATCTGGGGCTAGAAGCTAAGTAACCTTTTAAATCGTACAACCTTATTTATTGCAGATAAATTTATTAACAAGCGGAGGGAGAATAGGCTTATATTTAACTCACATAAATTCCCGAAAGAATACGGAACTTATAATTGACTCTATCATCTCTCGTTATCCACAGTTTAAAATCTCAAGGAATGAGACTCGTGGATGCTTAGCCTATTAAATCAAAGTTTTGGGTTTTCGAGTCGCCTATAGGATCTTGCAAATTCTTAGACTTTTTCAAGTTTAGAAATCGCATTTTAAAGTTCCCTTGATAAACGACTCTCTAGGATCAATTATAGGAACTTGCGAAAAGTTCTTGTTCTTAACCCGTGAGAGTTAAGACTTTCGCGTTTTATAGCTCCCTATATAAAACCCTAGCAAAACTTGACTTAAACACGTTAAGGATACTAGCTAGAGTATACTTAGATAAGTAAACTCGGGTTGAGTCAAAATGTTCACGACTACGAAAAATCTAAAACCACTTTATTGAAAAACTATTCTAGCAATGGAAAGAAAATAATCATAACAAAGGCAAATACAACTATACAACTAGGCCAAAATAGATTAAAAATTTTGAAAAATGTCGAAAAATCAAATTTTCCGGTTAAAATGAGGGCAAATTCATGGAAAAGACCACTTACTTCGATAGAAGTCCCCCCTACACTTGAGATAAACATTGTCCTCAATGTTTAAGCATGTGGGAGTAAACTCCCCTAAACTTATTACATTATGCACTTTGTTTAAATCTTGCTAAGGAAAGGACAACTAAAGTGAATTCAATGTGAACATATATAAAATATGAAATATTGAATCACAAGAGTTTAGGATAGAACCGGGAAGATGGGAACACGGTATCACGGTTCGTCAAAAGTCATCAAGGTGGATCGTTGAAGCTTTAATCCCTGCACAACACAAGAAACAAGACAACAAACATATGCGGGGCTCCCCCTACACTTATGATGAAAGCAGTAAAGGATAGAACACGGGTTGCCTCCCGATAAGCGCTTGTTTTTGTTCACCGAGTCACGAGCCTGACTCGACCCAATTTAGTTCATGGGGAACGTGGTGAGGGATGGAATCATCTCATGAGAGATGTCCTCACCAAAGTACAGCTTCAGACGCTGGCCATTCACCTTGAAATTGGGCCCATTTGGCTGAGAAAGCTCAACGGTCCCATATGGAAAGACTTTGGCGACGGTGAATGGACCAGACCAGCGGCTCTTCAACTTGCCAGATAAGATCTTCAACCAAGAGTTAAAGAGTAAGACTTGATCACCAACGTGGAACTCTCGGTTCTTGATTTGAGCGTCATGAATGATCTTGGTCTTCTCCTTGTAGATCAGCGAGTTCTCATAAGCTTCATTCCGCAGTTCATTGAGCTCGTTGAGTTGAACCTTGCGATGATCACCGGCTTTGTTGATGTCGAAGTTAGCCCACTTCAAGGCCCAGTGTGCCTTATGTTCCAGCTCGATGGGTAGGTGGCAGGCTTTTCCGTACACAAGACGATAAGGTGTACAACCGATCGGGGTCTTGTAAGCAGTACGGAAAGCCAACAGAGCATCATCTAACTTATCGGCCCATGCGGCGCGATGCTCACCCACAGTACGCTCCAAAATTCTCTTCAAGCCACGGTTGGATATCTCGGCTTGCCCATTGGTTTGGGGATGATAGGCGGTGGAAAGACGGTGATTGACACCATACTTAGCCATGACTCTTGCAAATTGATCGTTGCAAAAATGAGTCCCGCGGTCACTGATAATAGCACGAGGAATGCCAAATCGAGCGAAAAGCTGCTTCAAAATGTTCACAACCACCCTCGCATCATTCGTAGGAAGAGCCTTAGCTTCAACCCATTTAGAAACGTAGTCAACGGCGACGAGGATGTACTTGTTCCCTTTGGAGGATGGAAATGGCCCCATAAAGTCGATGCCCCATACATCAAAGATTTCACATTCCTGTATGAAATTTGAGGCATCTCATCCTTATGTGTGATCTTGCCTTGTCGTTGGCAGGCATCACAATGATTAACCATTTTGTGAGCGTCACGATAAATGGTGGGCCAATAGAATCCAGAATCAAACACTTTCTTAGCGGTGTAGTTGGGACCAAAGTGACCACCGGTGGGTCCTTTGTGGCAAGCTTGGAGAATGTCAAAAGCTGCCGGTCCGTCAACACATCGACGAATGATCAGATTAGCACATTGTTTGAATAGAAAAGGGTCATCCCAAAAGTAAGTCTTAACATCATTCAAGAACTTCTTCTTTTGTTGGGATGTTAACCCTTTGATGAGAATACCACCCGCTAAGTAGTTTGCAATGTCCGCAAACCACGGGGTGCCATCAAGATTGAGATTTATAGACATTAAGGTCTCAAGGGGGAAAGAGTCATTGATCTCTTTGTTCGGATGATCCCCTTGATATGGATCCTCAAGTCTGCTCAGATGATCCGCGGCCAGGTTTTCGGCTCCCTTCTTGTCACAAATTTCAATGTTGAATTCTTGTAGGAGTAAAACCCAGCGAAGAAGTCTTGGCTTAGAATCATGCTTAGTCATCAAGTACTTCAACGTGGAATGGTCCGTGTATACGATGGTGGGGGATAAAACAAGATAGGGGCGAAATTTCTCAAAAGCATAGACAACAGCTAAAAGCTCTTTTTCGGTTGTCGTATAATGCAATTGAGCCCCCGTCATTGTTTTGCTAGCATAGTGGATTGGTTGGAAGTGTTTGTTCACTCGTTGGCCCAAAACCGCACCAATAGCAAAGTCGCTAGCATCGCACATCAATTCAAAAGGCAGCTCCCAATTAGGGGTAACCAAGACCGGTGCCTTAGTTAGCTTATCCTTAAGAAGATTGAAGGCTTCGAGACACTCTGTAGAAAAGATAAAAGGAGTATCTTTTTCCAAGAGGTGGGTCATCGGGTGAGCGATTTTAGAGAAATCCTGAATGAATCGACGATAGAAGCCCGCATGACCCAGAAAACTTCTCACACCCTTCACGGTTGAAGGTGGAGGTAATTTGGCTATGACATCAACTTTAGCACGGTCGACTTCAAGACCGGCTTTTGAAATTTTGTGTCCTAGCACAATGCCCTCTTTTACCATGAAATGCATTTTTCCCAATTCAGAACAAGGCGAGTGTCTTTGCACCGCTTAAGCATACGTTCCACATTGGCAAGGCAAGAAGAGAAGGAATCCCCGAAGACCGAGAAATCATCCATGAAGACTTCCATGGTTTGTTCAACCATGTCATGGAAGATAGCCAACATGCACCTTTGGAAAGTCCCGGGGGCATTGCATAAGCCAAAAGGCATTCGTTTATAAGAAAATGTGCCATAGGGACAAGTGAATGTTGTCTTCTCTTGATCTTGGGGATCGATGGGTATTTGAAAATAACCCGAGAAACCATCAAGAAACCAGTAATATTCATTACCCGCTAAACGTTCAAGCATTTGGTCCATAAAAGGTAGAGGGAAATGATCCTTTCTCGTGGCATCATTGAGTTTGCGGTAGTCTATACAAACTCTCCACCCAGTAACGAGACGGGTAGGAATCAACTCGTTGTTGGCATTGGGCACAACGGTGATACCGCCTTTCTTAGGCACACAATGGACTGGACTAACCCATGGTGAATCCGAAATAGGGTAAATCATACCCGCATCAAGAAGTTTGATAACCTCTTTTTTGATGACTTCATGGATTTTAGGATTCACCCTTCGTTGGCTTTGAATTGTGGGCTTAAAGTCGTCCTCCATGAGAATTTTATGTGTGCAGAAGTGAGGATCAATTCCACGGATGTCGGAGATTTTCCAAGCGATAGCTCTTTTATGCTTCTTCAACACAGCGACAAGTCGGGCTTTTTCGTCTTCTTTCAGGTCCTTTGAGATGATGACCGGTAACTTCTCGTTGTCTTCCAGGAAAACGTACTCAAGATGAGGAGGTAGGTCCTTAAGCTCAAGAGTAGGAGGATCCTCAATAGATGGTGAAACTAACGATGGATCATCATTAGTCACCTCTTTAGGAGAAGGAGGAGACAACGGGTCCTCACTGAGAAGTCTCTCAATAGTACTAATGTCTTCATTCCAATTGGTGGACAAATTATCATACTTAATATCGAGAGGACCCAAGCTAGCTTCGAAATCATCCAAGTCACTTTCTCCAAAAGGAGTCAATGCTGGAGCAATTGAGGCAACGGTCTCAACATTGGGTAGAGAAGAGAGAGTACTTTTGCAAGCATCATGAAAATGTTCTTCACAAGCATCATCGAGAACATCAATAGCATTAACACTCTCATATGAATAAGGTTGCTTAGAAATCTTACCCATGTTGAAGACAATTTTATCGTCACCAACTCTCATGATTATTTCGCTCGCGGCTACATCAATGAGAGTGCGACCGGTCCTCAGGAAGGGACGTCCAACGATTAATGGAACACGAGGATCCATCTCGTAGTCAACGACAACAAAATCCGCCGGGAAGGTAAATTTGTCAACGCCAACAAAGACATCTTCGGCTATCCCCACCGGATACGCAACCGTACGGTTGGCTAATTCCAAGGTTATTTTGGTGGGGACAAGCTCGGGGAGAGATAATTGCTTCCAAACACTTAAAGGCATTAACTTTATACTGGCACCTAGATCGGCTAGGGCCATGCAATTCTCTACTCCCGAGAAGTTGCAAGGAATCAAGAAGCGACCCGGATCACCAAGTTTGGTGGGCAATTTCCTTAAGAGCACTGCGGAGCAGTTCTCATTAAGTTGGGTCTGAGCGATGTCAAGAAGCTTTTCCTTATCACTTAGAAGATCTTTAAACATCTTAGCGTATTTGGGCATGTGAGCGAGAGCCTCGGCAAAGGAGATGTTAAAATTCAATTGTTTAAACATTTTTAGAAAGTTTGAAACCTGAATATCATCCTTGCTCTTTTGCTTCTCTTTCCTCAACCTTGAAGGATAAGGTATATTGGATGAAGAAGAAGGCTTTAAGGGAATAGGATCACTCACAACCACGGGTGGTGGGGAAATGGGGATAGAAGGTGAAGGAGGTGAGGAAAGTTGCTCTTTTTCCTTGTTCACAATCACGGGTGGAGGTGTAGGAAGCTCGAGTTCCATATAACCTTTTCCACTACGAGTGGTGATTGCTTTCATCTCCCCTCTTGGGTTCGCAACGGTATTACTCGGAAGAGTACCCAAAGAAGAGGGTTGATTACCTTGGATGAGCGAACCAATCATATCACGAAGGTGAACCGCTTGATTATTAAAAGAGTTTTGCATGTTTGCATTAATTTCATTGCTGTGTTTTGCCATATCATTCCTTAGCTCGGCTCGAATATCACTCCCTTGTTTCGCCATTTCGCCCTTCAAGTTGCGGACTTGACTCTGAAGATTCGTCACCATCTCACGATTAGTCTTCATGAATGTCTCGACGTCTGGATTAACTGCCATCGGTTGATTGAGAGGTGGAGCTTGGTAAGCTTGAGAATTTCCTTGAGTTGGGTATGGGTTTCGTTGGGATTGATATTGATTGTTAGCACGAGGTTGGGATTGGTTGTAGCTTTGTTGTTGGTTTTGGTTGACAGGAGGGAAACCAGGTGGAGCAAGATAGTTGTTCGAACGATAACTTAGCAAGCCACGGTCTCCTTGAGGACGGGCTTGATAGCCTCCCGTGGGATAAGTGCCGTAAGCTGCGTTAACGTTTTCAGAAAAATTGCCTTGGGTAGAAGGACAATCATTATAAGAATGAGGAACACCACATGTGTCACAAGAAATAGCAACGACTTTAGCTTGTTGAAAGTGGTTTGTGGCCATGGCCATGAAATTCTTGTTCATTTCAGCGAGTTGTCGAAAAATTTCAGTCATTTTAGGATTGGAGGTAGTAGAAGAAACATTGACTCTCTGATTAGATCTTGAGGATGCGGATGAATCCCAATTCTCGTGGTGAGTAGTCATGTTTTCAATCAACTCTCGACACTCCTCCGGTCTCCTTTTCATAAAAGTACCACCGGCGGTGGCATTGATCGTGTCACGATCACGAAAAGTGAGACCATTGTAGAAGGTGTCAATGATAGTGACGGGGAGCATATTGTGATTTGGACAGCGGTCGATCAAATCATTATATCGTTCCCAAGCATCGAAAAGTGATTCATCATTCTCTTGCATGAATCCACTGATTTGGTTACGAAGGCTAGTGACCATGGATGGGGGAAAGTAGCGCGATAAAAAGCGTTGAGTCATGTCATTCCACGTATGAATAGAATTCTTAGGAAGACGGTCAAACCATTTTTCGGCATGGTGAGAAAGTGAGTGGGGAAAGAGTTGAAGGCGAAGGTCATCCAAAGAAACACCGGAGCACTTCATGCTTTGGGTTATGGTAATGAATTTGTCGAGGTGTTTGTTGGCATCATCATCCGGAATTCCGTGAAATGGGTTAGTTTGCACTTGCTGGATCATGTGATGCTTCAACGAAAACTCCTGAGCTGTGACGTGCATCGGCGCAATCGGGCCTCCGCGTCCGTTCATGGTGGGTTGACACAATTCCTCCATGGTTCGTAAATCAGGTAGGAGGACATTGTTGTTGTTGTTGTTGTTATTCAAATTGGGTTGAGGTGGGTGATTATTGTTGTTATTAACACCAGCCATATCTAAATCTTCACGAGTCTCGGGCTCAGAATAGTTCGAAGATCTAGTACGCATACACCTGCAGAAGAAAAATATACACAGAGAATATCTATATAATCTTTTTGCTGCAAAACCTTTTGAAAAGAATTGCTTTTAATGATTTTTTTTATGTTTTTGTATTTTTGAAGAGTTTTATATTTTTTAGGATTTTTGAAAGAATTTTAAAGCAAGGAAAATAACGTTCAAAGAACGGATCCCAAAATTCAATGCGTCTCTCACTAAAAACCGTTAATCATAACGAAAAGAGCCGGCAGCGGCGCCATTTAATACTTGGCTTTTACCCCAAAGTATGAAAGTTCGTTAAACCGAATCTTTTCGAATTGAAAACCGGTCTTAAGTGCGACTCAATCGTCTTTTGGTGAATCAAGAGAATGGTTTGGTTCGTTTGTCTAATTTAAACTAATAGCAAGTAATTAAAGTGTCGTTGAGTAAAATGGAAGAATAAAGATTAATACTAAAATGACGAATAAAAATAAATGCTTGTAAACTTAAAGGAAACAATGGAAAAGCACTAGCACACTAAGACTTAGAAACTTTCTAAAAAATAAGAACTTAGTTGAAAAGTACTAAAAGAAAGTAAGATCGGAATTTAACAAAACAACTACACCGGAATAAACCAAAACAAGCCCAGATCGAAATGTATTCCGATCTGGTGATCGGAATGTGGGGCTTAGTCTCAATCGGAATGATCAAGAAATGGGGGAATCGGAATGTTAATAAAAAGGGTGCCAATCGGAATATCAAACAAATAAGATGGATCGGAATGAGGATGATGCTCAAATCGGAATGTGGAAAAAGGAACAAATCGGAATAATCCTAAAATCAGGCCAATCGGAATACTAAACAGAAACTCACAATCGGAATGTTCAATTAGGCTCCCGTCGGAATGTGTAAAAATGGCCAGATCGGAAAATGGAGAAACCCTTTTCCGATTGATCAATCGGAAAGGGTGGTCTGGTGGGCTGCTCGGAATATCTCGATCGGAAAGGGGTTTAATCCCTTTCCGATTTTTGTGGGATTCGGTTAAAAAGCTAATGAAATAAGCTATTATGACAAGCTTTTCACCAACTAAATCGAATCAATACTAAACCAAATCAAATAAGCACTTTTCTCAACTTATCTAACTCGAAAATAAACAAACTTTTGGATCAAACAATAAAAACATTAACTTTTTAAGAAAACTTTTTATAAAGTAAATAAGCTAATAATAAAAATAAGCCAATAAGCACAAAAGTCTTAAAGCTTAATCAAATGAAAACTTATGAAATGATCAAAAGATTAACTTTTTAAGCACGAAATCATTTAGAACAACACATAATCGCACCAAAATCAATCTAAAATCAAAGAAGAGTAGAATGAGATTAAGGATTAAAAGCTTAAAATAGAACTTTGATTAATGAAATAAGCAATACAAAATGTTTAATCTTGAAAGATTAAAAGAAAAAGATGAAAATTAGTGAGAGAAAGTTTAAGACTTTCTCTCTCTAAAACTAGAGAAAAATGAAAAAGTGAAAACTAACTAAAAACTATCTAACCACTAACCACCCTCCTAATGACTATTAGGAGGGTATTTATAGGGAAGGTGGAAGGAGTGCATGTGTTGCATCTTCTTTCTTGCTTTCTTCACGTTTTCTCGACTCGACTTTAATTCTTTGTCTTTGTCGTCTCGGGATTTGAACTTGTCTTTAAATTTTCTTCTTCTATTAGACTTAAGTTCTTCGACTTCGTTAAACTTCCGTCTTTAGACTTTTTTTCTTCTATAAATATCCAGAATAGGCCTTGGACTTCCGTTCTTTTTGCACTCTTGATCTTTTGACTTCGTCTTTTCCCGTTTTCTTCGATAAAAGCCCGTGAAAACCCGTGTTTTCTTCCTTTTTCATATTTTGGTCCTAAAACACAATAAAAACACAAACCACGCATAATTCCGACTTTTACGACATAAATCACACGTTTTGGTCTTGTTATTATTGGAAATAAGTGGTAAAAGGATAAGTGTTTTCACACTTATTAACCAGCCACACTTGTGGTGGTGGTTCTCTCTGCTACATGGCTAGGACCACCAGAGGAGAACACGGTAGTCCTTTGGCGTTTAATCAACCTATATTCAGGGGGTGTAGAAGATGATGTGGATTGGGTGGATGTGGGTTGGTTAAGGGGTGTTTGGGTCTGTGAAGGTTGTGTGTCAACATTGGAAATAGGCACATCAACGCCAACATTTAATATGTCAGCGTCGAAGGGTTCTTGGTTAATTTGCATATGTTCAGGTGAAGGTAATGGTTCAGGTATTGGGTCAATTTGGGGTTGGGGGTCTGGTTGGGGTTGAGCTGCTGCAATGACAGCAAGCATAGCTTGGGTTAAATGTAGGTCACGATGAGGGGGTGAGTTCATCTTCATAAAAATTGCTTTCTTTTGCACAGGGATCTCATAAAAATCATTATGATCCCTTGTGCAGTATCCTTGAACATCAAAAACCATTTGTAAAATTCAGGGATAAGCTAAAGTTATTTTGTTCCCCTTATTTTTACACATGCCCTCAAAAATAATTTTAGAATAATTAAATTTTTGCCCAGTTGCAATGCACACAATAGCACTGGCAATAGATCTATTGATCTCATTGTGTGCAGTACATTTGGGACTCAAACATTGAAGGAGGACATGTATGAGGTACTTCCAGGCTGGGGGAAACTCCTGTTTATGATATTTGTTTAAAGTTCCTTCATCAGGAAAAGGATAACCCAAAGCCCTTAGTCCTTGTTCTATTTTACTAATGGGAAGGGTGGTTATACCATCAACATCATCAAGATTCAAGGCTTGGCGTACCAAAGCCTCAGTAACCACCCAAGGTCTCCCATGAACAATAGAAGTTAATGTAGTCACTCTATTAACTGTTGAGGAACTTACATTGTTCCAAAACTGTTTAATATGTGTGACAAGAATGGGTGGTGCATGAGAAAGAGCATACCTTATTGGGGATGCGTTCAAATACGCCACCATTTGTGTGTATTGGGGAAACAGAGCATCATCAGCTTCAAGATATGCAATAATGTTGTGTTGGCTTCTGAACCCCAATTCCAACTCTGATGGTTTAAACTTTGGTGCTATTGTTGAAAGCTGTTAAAATGATTGATGAAGATGAAGTTGATAAGAGAAAATTATGTTAGACAAGAATTATAGGTACCCTGTTTAAAAATAGGAGCTAAATTTATAGGAGAATAAAATGCATGTGATTGGCCCAAAAATAGGCAAGTATTTTCAAAATGTAATCATGAAAATATTGAAAAATAATAAGTTTATCTCATGCATTAAATGAAAGCTATCAACTCCCAAAATTACGACCCAAAAATATGTCGAAAAGTAACAACTGGGTAGGATCCATTGAGTGTCAACGGTCAAAAATAACCTATCAACGCCCAACGGCTATAATCTTGTCAACGTTTGCCTATAGCCATGTCAGTCTAAATTGGTCACAACAACGCTTGGAAATATACTTGTCAGCGTCCAAAAATAAAAATGTTTAAAAATGAAAAATGACCTTAACAAAGTCATTTATCCTAGAGAAGATAACCAAAAAGCTGATAATTATTATAGGGCGGCAAGCACTGTCCAGTTATGTACACTTGCTTATACAATATAGACATAACAGTCCTCTAGTGTCCCTTGCTAACCAAAACTCTTAACAACGAAGTTACTTTATAAAATTCCTTGTTACTCCCAGGTAAATCCCATAACAAAATTATTCCCAAGTCTCCCAACAGACCACAACCAATTCTAGGCCAAAAATGTCTTGGCAGCATGCATAGTATATCAACTTTGCATGCTACAGTGCCTCATGATTTAGTAAAACTAACTCATACTCACCTATGGACACAATCTAGAATTGTGATAAGAGTATCATATGGATACCTAAACATCCTAAAGGTCCCTAAAACCTCCCCTTAAACTATGATACATAAGTTGCTAAAAACATGCATGAACATAAAAATTTATGTCAAGATAGGAATTAAAAATTCCAACCATCATCCATAAATAAAAACTTGTCCAAATGCTTCTCCATTAATCCATAAGCAACTCTGTATCCAATGGTATACTGCTAACACCACCTGCACATTTAGATTGAAAACCACGAAACTAACATTGTTGCTGACAACGCCCCGTTAACACATGACAGCGTTGAGGGAAGCTTTGTCAGCGTTAGACAATTATATTGATGACAACGTTACAAAAACACTTATCAGCGTTCAAGAAACCTTTGTCAGTGTTAGAAAAGTATAGTGGAAAATCTAAATCATCAATAAGACTAATAATAATGCATCATCCTGTACATACTTTTACAAAAAGACTCCAAAACACATATTATGTAAGATTGATCATTCCAATACTTGTTACCAAGTATTGAAACCTCCCAGCATCAAAAGGTTAAGTTAGTAAATCTGACACATTTTCCTCAGTGTCAACCCTATCTATAACACCCCCAAATTTATGCAACTCAATACAGCGGAAGACTAGTTGGTGTTACAGGATATCACATTTCTCACATCATAGACAACGCTTAAAAATCGCGTCGTTTAATAATAAAAGCATTTCCATTCATAAATATCAAAATTACATAGGTCCCAAGTCATTGTATTTTATACAGGTTTTACAAAGCATTTGAATGGAAATTAATATTTAAGTGCGGACCATGAATTCTTGTTGTCTTCCCGAGAATTACCTTCAAGTACCTGAGATAAAACATGTTAAAAGAAAAGGTCAGTGATAACGTCGAGTGAATTCATAGAGTTTAATAAATTCCATCAATATAACATTGGTATAAAATTATTACCAAAAATCATTTCGTATAAATCATTGTAATAGGCCATAAAATAGCCAAAGTCATTTTTATACAAATCCTTATCGAAAATCATAATATAGGCATTTGCCTTAAAAATCATTATACGAGCCAATGTCGTAAAAACATCATATACGTTTATAATGTTGTATAGATTAAATAAAAACCGTTATATGAATATGGTCATGAAAACAAAAACACAAACATAATATCAATAATATGACCCCGTATTGCTAGTCAGGCAATATATTGTAATTCGGTGCGTATAGCAGTATTTCGTTAATTGGATTATTATAAGCCGCATGACATTGTTACCTTATTAAACCAAACAATGGGTAGCTAGCCCGAAACTTAATTTGCCCATCTAAATTAGCGTGTCGTCACAAAGGTCACGCTATGGAAATCTTCTCATACATAAATTCACTTACCAATCAATGTGGCACGACGGGGATCAACCGTCAAGGCGCGAACTGGGGTGATCGTCCCCAAATAGTACTATTATATGCATAAGCGTCTACCAAACCCCGGTAGTTCACAATTCATGCTAATGGGACTTTTAGTGACATAAGCTAACTTTAATAATCCATTTTATTTCATCTATCGGGTCATTTAATCATTCATAGGGTCATACAATCATCCGGGTCCAAATCAATAAACAAACAATCGGGACAAATGTGTCCTATTTTATAAAAACTAACATGTTATCTCCCTCGCGGGTTTATAAAATATTTCATAAAAACATTTAAAAGAGTGCGAGGCTATGAACTCACGTGGATGTGGGAAAGCGGGTTGTCGGCAATTCGGATGTACGGTACGTGCTTCAATCACGGAAACCTAGACAAATAAAACTCGTCTTAGACTCTTGTCCAATGACTTTATAAAAATAACAATTATGTATACATATGATGATTTTATATATATGATGATGATCAAGTGGGTTTATACATTTTTACTCATTCATTATAGTGTTATGTATTGGTAACTTTTGTACTAGTTTACTAGTTTTACTTATTTACATGTTTTAGGCCCAATAAGCCTATTATAAGCCCAATACTATTCATTAGTCCAATTATACTTTTATTATCAGTATTTATACTTTACATGTTGGGCCCAAATGGGTTAAGCCCAATAAATAAGTTTATAAGTGTTTTAGCCCATTTTGTTGTATTATTAGTCCAATAACGTTAACTTAGCCCGTTAATGTCCGTATGTTTTATAGTTCGGGTTTTATCGGTTTTTACTTGTTATATATGTTTATATATCAGTATATGAGTTTATAAAAGTTTACATTAGACGGGTCCAACCGTCTAAGTTTTATTTAACAAAAACGTTAATTTTACGGTAATAGCCGAAAAAGTCGTAAAAATCATGTTTATAGTTTTATAACTTATAAAACTTATCAAACTACCATTTTTATAAAATGCTCATTTATTTATCCTTATACATATTTATATAAATGTATTATACAAGTTAGTGGGTTTTAATTCACATTTTATACTATTTTTAGTTGAGTGCTTATATAATACTATTAAACATTAATTCTTTAAAAATCTGATTTTTAGTTTCATGTTCACCAAAACAGCCATATCTAGAGTTATATATGGAGATAGAAGCTTAAATTTTTATGACATAAACTACATGATATGTGCTCCATTTAACGCTCCTATAGCTACTGTTGAATCGGCCTTTAAGTATTTTCTAAAAATCGTCCAAAAATCGTCCAAAACAGTGAACTCAGATTTGTATTCTAAACTTGTTTTGATCATATCTCACTCATTTTGATGATTCCATTGCATGGCCAACTCTCACATGTGTATGACATCTAATACTTACTGTAAATTGATTCCACCATGCCATTTTATCAGTTTAACATTTGGTTACTTACTATATTTATACAACCATCATATTTAGCAAGATTTTAACCTTGTTACCTATGGTTTTTCATCTCTTTAATCATATTTATCAACACTTGATCCCCACACAACATTTTTATCATCATATATTCATCATATACATATACAATAAGAAAGAAAATAAATGATTACATAATCAAAATAACAATAGGATGGGGAGAACAATCTTTATACCACCAAAGTGATGAAATGAAGAGCTTTTGGATGAACAAGACATGGTTTTGGGTAACCAATCTTATGAGATATCAACACCACTTCTAGGATCACCAAGTATTTGTATATTCATCCAAAAATAAGCCCTTGTTCTTCATGAAAACTCCTTGAGAAATCAGCCCCAAACTCCCTTGAAAACTCCTTTTTACATGTTAAGATCACCTCCAATCTTCATACTTCAATGGGTTTTCATCATATGTAAAGTATACATATAATTTATGGTTGAATCAAGATCAAATGGAGGTTGTTTTGGATGAGTTTGGGACGAATTTTAGAGAGAGGGAGGAGAGTGTTTAGTGGTTTGCATGTGTTGAAATGAAAGAAAATGGTTTGAGGTGGTGGTTTTGATGTTGGTTGCTAGTTTACAACTAAACTAAGACATGTGTCTTAGCTTATCTTGTAAGCTTGACACCACATGGTGTTCTTAGCTTTGTTTAGCCATGTGTGGGGGTGGGACAAGTATGTACTTGTTCCATCCCCATTAATTTACGGGTATTCCTCGATTCTAGTTTCCTCGATTTGCGTGCCCTCGGGTCGTTTTACGAAAAACGTTTTATAAATTATGAATCAACGACACAAAACGAATCTAATAAAAACTGTCTCATAAAAAACGGAGTTCGAAAACGTAAATACGTAATCCTAAGGTTTCCGGTTTAGTCGTAAAGGACGTTAAATTAAAATCGTAAGTCATAATCTCTTCTCGTAAATTTGTGAGTTTGTGAACCAACACAAATTGAAAATCTCAAAATAATATTCACGGATAAATTTATTTTCTGAAATGTCGGACTGTCACCAAAACGGTGTATGTAAACGTAAGCACGTAACGTTGAATCCTCCGGTTTAGACGTAGTCGATGCTACTTCAAGACGTAAATCCAAATTTCTTCCCAAAAATAAGTGAGTTCATAATATAACATTAAAATTAATATTTTCAAATAAATATTGAGAATAAAATATCAATCATAAATTGACGGATTGTCACAGCATTTACCCCTAAACAGGATCTTTGTCCTCAAAGATCATCTTACCTTACTACTCGCTTCTTATAGAGTTAAAGCCATGTGGGTATTTCCTCCACATTCGGTCTTTTCTCACAAGTGTAATTCATTACAATACACGAGTTTCATCAAACATAACTACGGGAATAAGATCAGGCTTAATGTTGACTTACTTTCTCTATCCATGATGTTCACGGGTTTTTGATGAATGCAACTTTTCGCCGATCTAAACTTTACTAAGAAACAATCGGATTCTCACTTGATAGACATTTCATCAAGTTCGATATACGAATCATAATTCACGCAGTTCTTGAAGTCCTAGGGTAGATCTAGCTTATATGCCTTTCAAACCAACTTTTATATCATCTCAATGGTCCCATACAACGGGGACTTATATCCCATGATCTTTCAGATCATCAATTCATTTTTCCATGGTTAAAATTTTTGGCATAACTTCGCTACCCATCTGGAACTTCAAGATCTACATTTCATATTCACATAACCTCTTGCCCACTACCGGCAGTCAATAATCAGATCCTAATTTCAACAATCATTTCAGGTCTCGCGGGTAGGGTATTTTGTAAGGTTAGGTTCGCCATCATAAGAAACCTTAAACCTAAAAGACATGTCCAACTCACAATGGGTGTATGTCGGGTGTCTTCCTCCCAACTCCTGCTTACAGATGCTCTAATATATATCCTCACCAGATTCGATATCGATCCTAATACGATAGTTTTCAATGATAATCTCTCCAAAGGAAAAAAAAAGATTATACGGTTCATTACCAAAGGTCAATCATTCAAACATAAAACAAGACTTCTAGTATTTTGTATCGTTACTATACCTCGTCCCTTCGATTGGGATGGTAAACAGCACTCTAATCAAGGTTCGTTCCCAATGAATTCTGAGCAAATCTCTAGAAATTCGATGCGAAGCGAGGATCTTGATAGAATTGATTGATACGGCACACTATGTTTTCATAACTCCTTTAAATACAAAAGAGTCAATTTCTTCATCAAGAATTTATCATTAACGAGTATGATATTAGCAGATTTGGTCAGTCTATCGATGATGACCCAAATCGAATCAAATTCAGATGATGACCTTTGCAATAGTTAGACGTTTACTAATGTATGAGGCGATGTCTCCCTTCATAATTTGCCATCAGTACAACTTCTTCTGATAATGATACATTAAATCAGAAATAACAGGAATAGAATACTTATACTTACAAGATTCCAATATAACTATATCTCACAATCCTCCATATTTAGACAACCATAAACGGCCTTTTAAAACATTTAACGCCATTGGCTTCTCAATTCTAATGGTTCACATAAGCCGTGAACCTCTTTTTATTATCTATATTATCCTTCTTACAAGCATTGTTAATTTTTATATAGTTCGACAATTTATTTTGCACCTTCATTATTAAGGAACATGTCCTAATTGGTTCTTTATCCTTTTTACATAATGCGTCGTTATCTAAATTCAGCTCTCCTGATGATATAATTATCATGTCCACAATTCACTCAGATATTCTTTCTTCATATTTTCTAAGTTTTAGTCTCGTCTCAACTATTATTTTTGTCAGTTTTTCTCAATCCGACGTTTTTAAAGCGTCGATAATTATTACAAATAAATTAATAATAATTATTAAATTTTTATGAAATGTAAACGTGAAAGTTTTAATTTTCTCAGTTCGTCTAATTATAGAAAAATGTTCAAAATAAATTTGAATTTAGTTAACACAATTTTTGTTGATTTATTGAAAATAACTAATAAGATTCATAAATGTTTGAAAAGTTCTTTGTTTACACTTTGGTCAAAATTTTCTTAGTTGAAAAGCAAAAATTGTCGTTTCAAATTTCAAGTTATGGTTTAAGTGTTTTCCTTAATCACTCTTAGGTTGTCTTGAGGTATACACGAACATTTACCCCTAAACAGGAGTTTAGTTAAATGATTTTGTATAAGGGAATAATCCCTTAAAAATCCTTTGTTAAAACATATTTCCATTTTCTATTAATCATACGGTCAAATAATGTAAAGGATTAAGTCTTTCATCACATGTTAAATATTCAAGGTACAAGTTTTCACTACTCGGCCGACTCAGGGCAATCTATAAATAGTTATTAACTCATTCTTATTCTTATAAACAAACAAATGGTCCTTAATGATCACAAGCATGAATTTATCAAATTACAGTCTACACACGTGATTCACCAAATTTATAGATGCTACATGTGCATTGGTCAATCCAAACGACATAACATGAAACTCATAATGTTCATTACAAGTTCTGGATGTAGTGATTGGAATAGATAATCTTTTTCGCAGATGCGAAGTTGATGATAACCATGCCGAGGATCAAATTTTTAAAACATACGCTAGAACCTTGTAAATGATCGAACAAATCTTTCATTTCGAGTCATGGATATCATTTTCGATTGTCAATTTACTCAGTTCACAGTAATCTATAAATATAAGAAATAATAACACCATAGCTCTTCATGATGACGAGCTTGGTAGAATAAAATCTTTCACCGACAACTCTCTCAGTTGTATGGTAATACTTTTAATCCAGATGGTGCTGACGTACAGTGCGCAAGCCACAGGTGCAGCACAGAGAATATAATCAATACCAAATTCAACTTGCCTTAATGGCGAAAGTCTAGGTAATTTACCAGCAAATACCTCCTAAAGTTTCAGATAACGGAAACCTCTTATAATACATTCATATTAGGTTCTTCTAGATTACAATATCTATAACTAGTTCACAACCATTCATGGTATAATTTTAAGTCTAAATGCATGATATGGTCATCCATCAAGAATTATTTAGATCACTTTTGATAATCAACATCTTATCTTTTAGGGGATTTCTACTCGAGTTCCCATCAATTAAGACAATGTCGTCATGTCATAATCAATCAATCCATTCTGCTGGCATTACCAACTTTTTATTGCCGTCGATAAGATGTGAACTTCTCAAAAGACTAATAATAACTCATAATCCTTCATAAATTCAAGGATATATGGAGACACAACTAACCTCAAAAGAGTAAGGTCGACGCATAATCTACGCGAGAGAATTTCAAATCAGATACAGACGAAAACATTTAATGAATATGAATATATCCCATGTTTTCATGAATTGAGTACGCATTCGAAAGCTCCTCGGATCGTTACCCAGGTCATTCAAATATGAAATCTAATCAAAAGAAATGATAAGAACGTCGATACATCCGGTCGGGTGTCAACACTCAGCAATCAGATACTTTTCCTAAGAATCTCACTACGAGAGAATTGGACAAGAAGGGAATATCAATTGTCAAATAAGACAAATTCTACAGATGAGTAAATTCGACTCAGAAGAATAAATAGTACGGGCACATATGTAGGTGTCCCTATCAATATGTCCCTATTTTTCACTTCTTGCAGATCTCATAAAAATTAATCTTTCACAATCTTCAAAGAAAATTTAGTGTTTATTTATATTTTCATGGTGACTACTAATCAGTCTTGCATGGTCACTTCCAAATTGTATGTAGGCGCGCAACTATATACAATTTCAAGATTAACGATGCAATACTCAGTTCGTCAAAATTTTATCATCATGTTTATAATAAAAACATTTACAAAGATTTTCTTTGTTATGAAAACAATTAAGTTTTCCAAGGTATTTCATAATCAACTTTATTTCAATAATGATTATTTATAAGTCTCACTTTAAATAATCCATATAGTGATGAAAATTCATTTTTCTCAAAGGATATTGTTTTATCTTATAAAAACAATGAGTGATCTGCAAAAGGGTGATGAAGAGTTGTTTACCAAGAACTAACCACAATATAATTGGAAATGAGCTTAGCCAATTAATCATGAGGTGCATGACCTCGATGGCACTCAAAAAGAATAATCCACAACGTAACTCAATTCGAGATGAGTACTTGTTCAATGGTTGCATCACTAATGCGAGCATTAGAGACAAGCAAGAAAAGATAGATAACATCGATACATGTAGAATTTAGCAATCAAAGGTAGTCTTTTTATTAATCACAAATAAGTCAAAATTGTACCGTAACACATTACGTGTCACTATGTCATACAATTCTCAAAACTCATCCTACCAACTAATGTCTCAGTTAAGTTAGGAATTTTTAAAAGATACCACAATGAATACTAATCTACAAGAGTCATTAGGTGTCCCACCTGTCCCGGAAGATCAATCGGTCCCAATTTAGAAGAAGATTTCTTCAATTTATTTATTGGACACTGGGCATCCTCGTCATTGGACAATGGCCTAGGAACAACCTTTAACACGAACTAAAAATCAATTAAAACCTTATAATTCAATCACAAAACTTAACGACTTCCTCTTAACAATTTCATATTCCATAAAAGTTAAACTTTACTTCATTCTCCAATACTTTCAACTTTATTTTTAAACCTTAAAAGGGCAATAAAAGCTCGATATGATCAACACTTAATTTCCAATCCTAAAGATCTTACAACAATAGTTATCAAATGAGTCACTAGTATGAAATGACTCACACATTCAACTAGACTTCTCGGAAAGGTACTAGTGGCATGAGGCTTTTGGGTAATGGTTCCAATGACAAACTCAAGTGCAACATTCGCCCTTTCGATTTCATTTTAAGAATTGGATGACAACGAATCAGATGACATCTTTCTAGGTGGTAACGTTTTGTCAAACTACACTCTATAAGGAAAGATCGTCATGACATCGATATCATATTTAATCTCACCAATTCTTCTTTAATATCACAATCAACTAATATCAACATTTCTACGAATATCAACCATTTTGTTGGGATTATAAATATCCACAACTTGGTTTAGATCTAGGATAGCTAGAATTCCTACGAGAATAGCTTCGATTAATTTACTAGGGGATTTAGGGTTCCTTGTGACAATCTACGCCATATAAATACCTCGTATAAATATCAAAATAATCATCAAAGAATCTTGTAATAAAATTACATCATATATATATATAATCCAAGTTATATATATATATTAAAATAACACTTCTCAGTCTGGCCTTGTCGGTAACTCGGGAATTCTTCGGCACCGTTATAGTCAAAAGATTTTTAGACATTTTAGAAAAATGTTTATAGTTAAAAGATTTTGAAATGTTTTATTCAAAACCTTGGTTTTAAAAATCTTTCGTTCTCTATAACGAGAGCTCTGGTACCAAACTGTAACACCCCCAAATTTATACAACTCAATACAGCGGAAGACTAGTTGGTGTTACGGGATAGCACATTACTCACATCATAGACAACGCTTAAAAATCGCGTCATTTAATAATAAAAGCATTTCCATTCATAAATATCAAAATTACATAGGTCCCAAGTCATTGTATTTTATACAGGTTTTACAAAGCATTTGAATGGAAATTAATATTTAAGTGCGGGCCATGAATTCTTGTTGTCTTCCCGAGAATTACCTTCAAGTACCTGAGATAAAACATGTTAAAAGAAAAGGTCAGCGATAACGCCGAGTGAATTCATAGAGTTTAATAAATTCCATCAATATAACATTGGTATAAAATTATTACCAAAAATCATTTCGTACAAATCATTGTAATAGGCCATAAAATAGCCAAAGTCATTTTTATACAAATCCTTATCGAAAATCGTAATATAGGCATTTACCTTAAAAATCATTATACGAGCCAATGTCGTAAAAATATCATACAATACGTTTTATAACGTTGTATAGATTAAATAAAAACCGTTATATGAATATGGTCATGAAAACAAAAACACAAACATAATATAAATAATATGACCCCGTATTGCTAGTCAGGCAATATATTGTAATTCGGTGCGTATAGCAGTATTTCGTTAATTGGATTATTATAAGCCGACCAAACAACGGGTAGCTAGCCCGAAACTCAATTTGCCCATCTAAATTAGCGTGTCGTCACAAAGGTCACGCTATGGAAATCTACTCATACATAAATTCGCTTACCAATCAATGTGGCACGACGGGGATCAACCGTCAAGGCGCGAACTGGGGTGATCGTCCCCAAATAGTACTATTATATGCATAAGCGTCTACCAAACCCCGATATTTCACAATTCATGCTAATGGGACTTTTAGTGACATAAGCTAACTTTAATAATCCATTTTATTTCATCTATCGGGTCATTTAATCATTCATAGGGTCATACAATCATCCGGGTCCAAATCAATAAACAAACAATCGGGACAAATGTGTCCTATTTTATAAAAACTAACATGTTATCTCCCTCGCGGGTTTATAAAATATTTCATAAAAATATTTAAAAGAGTGCGAGGCTATGAACTCACATGGATGTGGGAAAGCGGGTTATCGGCAATTCGGATGTACGGTACGTGCTTCAATCACGGAAACCTAGACAAATAATACTCGTCTTATACTCTTGTCCAATGACTTTATAAAAATAACAATTATGTATACATATGATGATTTTATATATATGATGATGATCAAGTGGGTTTATACATTTTTACTCATTCATTATAGTGTTATGTATTGGTAACTTTTGTACTAGTTTACTAGTTTTACTTATTTACATGTTTTAGGCCCAATAAGCCTATTATAAGCCCAATACTATTCATTAGTCCAATTATACTTTTATTATCAGTATTTATACTTTACATGTTTGGCCCAAATGGGTTAAGCCCAATAAATAAGTTTATAAGTGTTTTAGCCCATTTTGTTGTATTATTAGTCCAATAACGTTAACTTAGCCCGTTAATGTCCGTATGTTTTATAGTTCGGGTTTTATCGGTTTTTACTTGTTATATATGTTTATATATCAGTATATGAGTTTATAAAAGTTTACATTAGACGGGTCCAACCGTCTAAGTTTTATTTAACAAAAACGTTAATTTTACGGTAATAGCCGAAAAAGTCGTAAAAATCATGTTTATAGTTTTATAACTTATAAAACTTATCAAACTACCATTTTTATAAAATGCTCATTTATTTATCCTTATACATATTTATATAAATGTATTATAGAAGTTAGTGGGTTTTAATTCACATTTTATACTATTTTTAGTTGAGTGCTTATATAATACTATTAAACATTAATTCTTTAAAAATCTGATTTTTAGTTTCATGTTCACCAAAACAGCCATATCTAGAGTTATATATGGAGATAGAAGCTTAAATTTTTATGACATAAACTACATGATATGTGCTCCATATAACGCTCCTATAGCTACTGTTGAATCAGCCTTTAAGTATTTTCTAAAAATCGTCCAAAAATCGTCCAAAACAGTGAACTCAGATTTGTATTCTAAACTTGTTTTGATCATGTCTCACTCATTTTGATGATTCCATTGCATGGCCAACTCTCACATGTGTATGACATCTAATACTTACTGTAAATTGATTCCCCAATGCCATTTTATCAGTTTAACATTTGGTTACTTACTATATTTATACAGCCATCATATTTAGCAAGATTTTAACCTTGTTACCTATGGTTTTTCATATCTTTAATCATATTTATCAACACTTGATCCCCACACAACATTTTTATCATCATATATTCATCATATACATATACAATAAGAAAGAAAATACATGATTACATAATCAAAATAACAATAGGATGGGGAGAAAAATCTTTATACCACCAAAGTGATGAAATGATGAGCTTTTGGATGAACAAGACATGGTTTTGGGTAACCAATCTTATGAGATATCAACACCACTTCTAGGATCACCAAGAATTTGTATATTCATCCAAAAGTAAGCCCTTGTTCTTCATGAAAACTCCTTGAGAAATCAGCCCCAAACTCCCTTGAAAACTCCTTTTTACATGTTAAGATCACCTCCAATCTTCATAACTTCAATGGGTTTTCATAATATGTAAATTATACATATGATTTATGGTTGAATCAAGATCAAATGGGGGTTATTTTGGATGAGTTTGGGACGAATTTTAGAGAGAGGGAGGAGAGTGTTTAGTGGTTTGCATGTGTTGAAATGAATGAAAATGGTTTGAGGTGGTGGTTTTGATGTTGGTTGCTAGTTTACAACTAAACTAAGACATGTGTCTTAGCTTATCTTGTAAGCTTGACACCACATGGTGTTGTTAGCTTTGTTTAGCCATGTGTGGGGGTGGGACAAGTATGTACTTGTTCCATCCCCATTAATTTACGGGTATTCCTCGATTCTAGTTTCCTCGATTTGCGTGCCCTCGGGTCGTTTTACGAAAAACGTTTTTATAAATTATGAATCAACGACACAAAACAAATCTAATAAAAATTGTCTCATAAAAAACGGAGTTCGAAAAAGTAAATACGTAATCCTAAGGTTTCCGGTTTAGTCGTAAAGGACGTTAAATTAAAATCGTAAGTCATAATCTCTTCTCGTAAATTTGTGAGTTTGTGAACCAACACAAATTTAAAATATCAAAATAATATTCACGGATAAATTTATTTTCTGAAATGTCGGACTGTCACCAAAACGGTGTATGTAAACGTAAGCACGTAACGTTGAATCCTCCGGTTTAGACGTAGTCGATGCTACTTCAAGACGTAAATCCAAATTTCTTCCCAAAAATAAGTGAGTTCATAATATAACATTCAAATTAATATTTTCAAATAAATATTGAGAATAAAATATCAATCATAAATTGACGGATTGTCACAGCATTTACCCCTAAACAGGATCTTTGTCCTCAAAGATCATCTTACCTTACTACTCGCTTCTTATAGAGTTAAAGCCATGTGGGTATTTCCTCCACATTCGGTCTTTTCTCACAAGTGTAATTCATTACAATACGCGAGTTTCATGAAACATAACTACGGGAGTAAGATCAGGCTTAATGTTGACTTACTTTCTCTATCCATGATGTTCACGGGTTTTTGATGAATGCAACTTTTCGCCGATCTAAACTTTACTAAGAAACAATCGGATTCTCACTTGATAGACATTTCATCAAGTTCGATATACGAATCATAATTCACGAAGCTCTTGAAGTCCTAGGGTAGATCCAGCTTATATGCCTTTCAAACCAACTTTTATATCATCTCAATGGTCCCATACAACGGGGACTTATATCGCATGATCTTTCAGATCATCAATTCATTTTTCCATGGTTAAAATTTTTGGCATAACTTCGCTACCCATCTGGCACTTCAAGATCTACATTTCATATTCACATAACCTCCTGCCCACTACCGGCAGTCAATAATCAGATCCTAATTTCAACAATCATTTCAGGTCTCGCGGGTAGGGTATTTTGTAAGGTTAGGTTCGCCATCATAAGAAACCTTAAACCTAAAAGACATGTCCAAATCACAATGGGTGTATGTCGGGTGTCTTCCTCCCAACTCCTGCTTATAGATGCTCTAATATATATCCTCACCAGATTCGATCTCGATCCTAATACGATAGTTTTCAATGATAATCTCTCCAAAGGAAAAAAAATATATTATACGGTTCATTACCAAAGGTCAATCATTCAAACATAAAACAAGACTTCTAGTATTTTGTATCGTTACTGTACCTCGTCCCTTCGGTTGGGATGGTAAACAGCACTCTAATCAAGGTTCGTTCCCAATGAATTCTGAGCAAATCTCTAGAAATTCGATGCGAAGCGAGGATCTTGATAGAATTGATTGATACGGCACACTATGTTTTCATAACTCCTTTAAATACAAAAGAGTCAATTTCTTCATCAAGAATTTATCATTAACGAGAATGATATTAGCAGATTTGGTCAGTCTATCGATGATGACCCAAATCGAATCAAATTCAGATGATGACCTTTGCAATAGTTAGACGTTTACTAATGTATGAGGCGATGTATCCCTTCATAATTTGCCATCAGTACAACTTCTTCTGATAATGATACATTAAATCAGAAATAACAGGAATAGAATACTTATACTTACAAGATTCCAATATAACTATATCTCACAATCCTCCATATTTAGACAACCATAAACGGCCTTTTAAAACATTTAACGCCATTGGCTTCTCAATTCTAATGGTTCACATAAGCCGTGAACCTCTTTTTATTATCTATATTATCCTTCTTACAAGCATTGTTTATTTTTATATAGTTCGACAATTTATTTTGCACCTTCATTATTAAGGAACATGTCCTAATTGGTTCTTTATCCTTTTTACATAATGCGTCGTTATCTAAATTCAGCTCTCCTGATGATATAATTATCATGTCCACAATTCACTCAGATATTCTTTCTTCATATTTTCTAAGTTTTAGTCTCGTCTCAACTATTATTTTTGTCAGTTTTTCTCAATCCGACGTTTTTAAAGCGTCGATAATTATTACAAATAAATTAATAATAATTATTAAATTTTTATGAAATGTAAACGTGAAAGTTTTAATTTTCTCAGTTCGTCTAATTATAGAAAAATGTTCAAAATAAATTTGAATTTAGTTAACACAATTTTTGTTGATTTATTGAAATAACTATATAAGATTCGTAAATGTTTGAAAAGTTCTTTGTTTACACTTTGGTCAAAATTTTCTTAGTTGAAAAGCAAAAATTGTCGTTTCAAATTTCAAGTTATGGTTTAAATGTTTTCCTTAATCACTCTTAGGTTGTCTTGAGGTATACACGAACATTTACCCCTAAACAGGAGTTTAGTTAAATGATTTTGTATAAGGGAATAATCCCTTAAAAATCCTTTGTTAAAACATTTGTCAAAACATATTTCCATTTTCTATTAATCATACGGTCAAATAATGCAAAGGATTAAGTCTTTCATCACATGTTAAATATTCAAGGTACAAGTTTTCACTACTCGGCCGACTCAGGACAATCTATAAATAGTTATTAACTCATTCTTATTCTTATAAACAAACAGATGGTCCTTAATGATCACAAGCATGAATTTATCAAATTACAGCCTACACACGTGATTCACCAAATTTATGGATGCTACATGTGCATTGGTCAATCCAAACGACATAACATGAAACTCATAATGTTCATTACAAGTTCTGGATGTAGTGATTGGAATAGATAATCTTTTTCGCAGATGCGAAGTTGATGATAACCATGCCGAGGATCAACTTTTTAAAACATACGCTAGAACCTTGTAAATGATCGAACAAATCTTTCATTTCGAGTCATGGATATCATTTTCGATTGTCAATTTACTCAGTTCACAGTAATCTATAAATATAAGAAATAATAACACCATAGCTCTTCATGATGACGAGCTTGGTAGAATAAAATCTTTCTCTGACAAATCTCTCAGTTGTACGGTAATACTTTTAATCCAGATGGTGCTGACGTACAGTGCGCAAGCCACAAGTGCAGCACAGAGAATATAATCAATACCAATTTCAACTTGCCTTAATGGCGAAAGTCTAGGTAATTTACCAGCAAATACCTCCTAAAGTTTCAGATAACGGAAACCTCTTATAATACATTCATATTAGGTTCTTCTAGATTACAATATCTATAACTAGTTCACAACCATTCATGGTATAATTTTAAGTCTAAATGCAGGATATGGTCATCCATCAAGAATTATTTAGATCACTTTTGATAATCAACATCTTATCTTTTAGGGGATTTCTACTCGAGTTCCCATCAATTAAGACAATGTCGTCATGTCATAATCAATCAATCCATTCTGCTGGCATTACCAACTTTTCAGTTTTATTGTCGTCGATAAGATGTGAACTTCTCAAAAGACTAATAATAACTCATAATCCTTCGTAAATTCAAGGATATATGGAGACACAACTAACCTCAAAAGAGTAAGGTCAACGCATAATCTACGCGAGAGAATTTCAAATCAGATACAGACGAAAACATTTAATGAATATGAATATATCCCATGTTTTCATGAATTGAGTACGCATTCGAAAGCTCCTCGGATCGTTACCCAGGTCATTCAAATATGAAATCTAATCAAAAGAAATGATAAGAACGTCGATACATCCGGTCGGGTGTCAACACTCAGCAATCAGATACTTTTCCTAAGAATCTCACTACGAGAGAATTGGACAAGAAGGGAATATCAATTGTCAAATAAGACAAATTCCACAGATGAGTAAATTCGACTCAGAAGAATAAATAGTACGGGCACATATGTAGGTGTCCCTATCAATATGTCCCTATTTTTCACTTCTTGCAGATCTCATAAAATTTAATCTTTCACAATCTTCAAAGAAAATTTAGTGTTTATTTATATTTTCATGGTGACTACTAATCAGTCTTGCATGGTCACTTCCAAATTGTATGTAGGCGCGCAACTATATACAATTTCAAGATTAACGATGCAATACTCAGTTCGTCAAAATTTTATCATCATGTTTATAATAAAAACATTTACAAAGATTTTCTTTGTTATGAAAACAATTAAGTTTTCCAAGGTATTTCATAATCAACTTTATTTCAATAATGATTATTTATAAGTATCACTTTAAATAATCCATATAGTGATGAAAATTCAATTTTCTCAAAGGATATTGTTTTATCTTATAAAAACAATGAGTGATCTGCAAAAGAGTGATGAAGAGTTGTTTACCAAGAACTAACCACAATATAATTGGAAATGAGCTTAGCCAATTAATCATGAGGTGCATGACCTCGATGGCACTAAAAAAGAATAATCCACAACGTAACTCAATTCGAGATGAGTACTTGTTCAATGGTTGCATCACTAATGCGAGCATTAGAGACAAACAAGAAAAGATAGATAACATCGATACATGTAGAATTTAGCAATCAAAGGTAGTCTTTTTATTAATCACAAACAAGTTAAAATTGTACCGTAACACATTACGTGTCACTATGTCATACAATTCTCAAAACTCATCCTACCAACTGATGTCTCAGTTAAGTTAGGAATTTTTAAAAGATACCACAATGAATACTAATCTACAAGAGTCATTAGGTGTCCCACCTGTCCCGGAAGATCAATCGGTCCCAATTTAGAAGAAGATTTCTTCAATTTATTTATTGGACACTGGGCATCCTCGTCATTGGACAATGGCCTAGGAACAACCTTTAACACGAACTAACAATCAATTAAAACCTTATAATTCAATCAGAAAACTTAACGACTTCCTCTTAACAATTTCATATTCCAAAAAAGTTAAATTTTACTTCATTCTCCAATACTTTCAACTTTATTTTTAAACCTTAAAAGGGCAATAAAAGCTCGATATGATCAACACTTAATTTCCAATCCTAAAGATCTTACAACAATAGTTATCAAATGAGTCACTAGTATGAAATGACTCACACATTCAACTAGACTTCTCGGAAAGGTACTAGTAGCTTAAGGCTTTTGGGTAATGGTTCCAATGACAACCTCAAGTGCAACATTCGCCCTTTCGATTTCATTTTAAGAATTGGATGACAACGAATCAGATGACATCTTTCTAGGTGGTAACATTTTGTCAAACTACACTCTATAAGGAAAGATCGTCATGACATCGATATCATATTTAATCTCGCCAATTCTTCTTTAATATCACAATCAACTAATATCAACATTTCTACGAATATCAGCCATTTTGTTGGGATTATAAATATCCACAACTTGGTTTAGATCTAGGATAGCTAGAATTCCTACGAGAATAGCTTCGATTAATTTACTAGGGGATTTAGGGTTCCTTGTGACAATCTACGCCGTATAAATACCTCGTATAAATATCAAAATAATCATCAAAGAATCTTGTAATAAAATTACATCATATATATATATATAATCCAAGTTATATATATATTAAAATAACACTTCTCAGTCTGGCCTTGTCGGTAACTCGGGAATTCTTCGGCACCGTTATAGTCAAAAGATTTTTAGACATTTTAGAAAAATGTTTATAGTTAAAAGATTTTGAAATGTTTTATTCAAAACCTTGGTTTTAAAAATCTTTCGTTCTCTATAACGAGAGCTCTGGTACCAAACTGTAACACCCCCAAATTTATACAACTCAATACAGCGGAAGACTAGTTGGTGTTACGGGATAGCACATTACTCACATCATAGACAACGCTTAAAAATCGCGTCGTTTAATAATAAAAGCATTTCCATTCATAAATATCAAAATTACATAGGTCCCAAGTCATTGTATTTTATACAGGTTTTACAAAGCATTTGAATGGAAATTAATATTTAAGTGCGGGCCATGAATTCTTGTTGTCTTCCCGAGAATTACCTTCAAGTAGCTGAGATAAAACATGTTAAAAGAAAAGGTCAGCGATAACGCCGAGTGAATTCATAGAGTTTAATAAATTCCATCAATATAACTTTGGTATAAAATTATTACCAAAAATCATTTCGTACAAATCATTGTAATAGGCCATAAAATAGCCAAAGTCATTTTTATACAAATCCTTATCGAAAATCATAATATAGGCATTTGCCTTAAAAATCATTATACGAGCCAATGTCGTAAAAACATCATACAATACGTTTTATAACCTTGTATAGATTAAATAAAAACCGTTATATGTATATGGTCATGAAAACAAAAACACAAACATAATATCAATAATATGACCCCGTATTGCTAGTCAGTCAATATATTGTAATTCGGTGCGTATAGCAGTATTTCGTTAATTGGATTATTATAAGCCGCATGACATTGTTACCTTATTAAACCAGACAACGGGTAGCTAGCCCGAAACTCAATTTGCCCATCTAAATTAGTGTGTCGTCACAAAGGTCACGCTATGGAAATCTACTCATACATAAATTCGCTTACCAATCAATGTGGCACGACGGGGATCAACCGTCAAGGCACGAACTGGGGTGATCGTCCCCAAATAGTACTATTATATGCATAAGCGTCTACCAAACCCCGGTAGTTCACAATTCATGATAATGGGACTTTTAGTGACATAACCTAACTTTAATAATCCATTTTGTTTCATCTATCGGGTCATTTAATCATTCATAGGGTCATACAATCATCCGGGTCCAAATCAATAAACAAACAATCGGGACAAATGTGTCCTATTTTATAAAAACTAACATGTTATCTCCCTCGCGGGTTTATAAAATATTTCATAAAAACATTTAAAAGAGTGCGAGGCTATGAACTCACGTGGATGTGGGAAAG
This sequence comes from Glebionis coronaria, assembly GCA_025667525.1. NCBI lineage: Eukaryota > Viridiplantae > Streptophyta > Magnoliopsida > Asterales > Asteraceae > Glebionis > Glebionis coronaria. The sequence goes on from CM046876.1 coordinate 357,664,016, forward strand.
CGGGTTATTGGCAATTCGGATGTACGGTACGTGCTTCAATCACAGAAACCTAGACAAATAATACTCGTCTTAGACTCTTGTCCAATGAATTTATAAAAATAACAATTATTTATACATATGATGATTTTATATATATGATGATGATCAAGTGGGTTTATACATTTTTACTCATTCATTATAGTGTTATGTATTGGTAACTTTTGTACTAGTTTACTAGTTTTTCTTATTTACATGTTTTAGGCCCAATAAGCCTATTATAAGCCCAATACTATTCATTAGTACAATTATACTTTTATTATCAGTATTTATACTTTACATGTTGGGCCCAAATGGGTTAAGCCCAATAAATAAGTTTATAAGTGTTTTAGCCCATTTTGTTGTATTATTAGTCCAATAACGTTAACTTAGCCCGTTAATGTCCGTATGTTTTATAGTTCGGGTTTTATCAGTTTTTACTTGTTATATATGTTTATATATATCAGTATATGAGTTTATAAAAGTTTACATTAGACGGGTCCAACCGTCCAAGTTTTATTTAACAAAAACGTTAATTTTACGGAAATAGCTGAAAAAGTCGTAAAAATCATGTTTATAGTTTTATAACTTATAAAACTTATCAAACTACCATTTTTATAAAATGTTCATTTATTTATCCTTATACATATTTATATAAATGTATTATATAAGTTAGTGGGTTTTAATTCACATTTTATACTATTTTTAGTTGAAAGCTTATATAATACTATTAAACATTAATTCTTTAAAAATCTGATTTTTAGTTTCATGTTCACCAAAACAGCCATATCTAGAATTATATATGGAGATAAAAGCTCAAATTTTTAGGACATAAACTACATGATATGTGCTCCATTTAACGCTCCTATAGCTACTGTTGAATCAGCCTTTAAGTATTTTCTAAAAATCGTCCAAAACAGTGAACTCAGATTTGTATTCTAAACTTGTTTTGATCATATCTCACTCATTTTGATGATTCCATTGAATGGCCAACTCTCACATGTGTATGACATCTAATACTTACTGTAAATCGATTCCACCATGCCATTTTATCAGTTTAACATTTGGTTACTTACTGTTTTTATACAGCCATCATATTTAGCAAGATTTTAACCTTGTTACCTATGGTTTTTCATCTCTTTAATCATATTTATCAACACTTGATCCCCACACAACATTTTTATCATCATATATTCATCATATATATATACAATAAGAAAGAAAATACATGATTACATAATCAAAATAACAATAGGATGGGGAGAACAATCTTTATACCACCAAAGTGATGAAATGATGAGCTTTTGGATGAACAAGACATGGTTTTGGGTAACCAATCTTATGAGATATCAACACCACTTCTAGGATCACCAAGTGTTTGTAGATTCCTCCAAAAATCAGCCCTTGTTCTTCATGAAAACTCCTTGAGAAATCAGCCCCAAACTCCCTTGAAAACTCCTTTTTACATGTTAAGATCACCTCCAATCTTCATAACTTCAATGGGTTTTCATCATATGTAAATTATACATATGATTTATGGTTGAATCAAGATCAAATGGGGGTTGTTTTGGATGAGTTTGGGACGAATTTTAGAGAGAGGGAGGAGAGTGTTTAGTGGTTTGCATGTGTTGAAATGAATGAAAATGGTTTGAGGTGGTGGTTTTGATGTTGGTTGCTAGTTTACAAGTAAACTAAGACATGTGTCTTAGCTTATCTTGTAAGCTTGACACCACATGGTGTTGTTAGCTTTGTTTAGCCATGTGTGGGAGTGGGACAAGTATGTACTTGTTCCATCCCCATTAATTTACGGGTATTCCTCGATTCTAGTTTCCTCAATTTGCATGCCCTCGGGTCGTTTTACGAAAAACGTTTTTATAAATTATGAATCAACGACACAAAATGAATATAATAAAAATTGTCTCATCATAAACGGAGTTCGAAAATGTAAATACGTAATCCTAAGGTTTCCGGTTTAGTCGTAAAGGACGTTAAAATAAAATCGTAAGTCATAATCTCTTCTCGTAAATTTGTGAGTTTGTGAACCAACACAAATTTAAAATCTCAAAATAATATTCACGGATAAATTTATTTTCTGAAATGTCAGACTGTCACCAAAACGGTGTATGTAAACGTAAGCACGTAACGTTGAATCCTCCGGTTTAGACGTAGTCGATGCTACTTCAAGACGTAAATCCAAATTTCTTCCAAAAAATAAGTGAGTTCATAATATAACATTAAAATTAATATTTTCAAATAAATATTGAGAATAAAATATCAATCATAAATTGACGGATTGTCACATTATCTGGTTGTATTAAACCTTTTTCAAAACAATCTCTTATAAAATGGTGTCTAATTTCTATGTGTTTAGTTTTAGAATGATGTACAGGATTCTTAATGATGCATAAAGTGCTGTTATTGTCAACAAATATCTTGGTATGCATGAAATTATACCCATAGTCCAACAACTGGTTATGAATCCACAAAACTTGTCCATAGCAAGCAACTGCAGCCACATACTCAGCTTTAGTTGTAGAATTAGCCACCACTGTTTGTTTCTTGCATTGCCAAGATATCAACCTGCTCCCAAGAAACTGACATCCACCAGTTGTGGATTTCCTATCAAATTTATCACCTCCATAGTCACTGTCTGAATATGAAATCAGCTCCAATGGTGAATCCTTTGGGTACCACAAACCAAGACTAGGATAGCATCTTAGGTACCTAAAGATCCTCTTCACAGCATAAAGGTGACATTCTTTGGGAGTCACTTGATGGCGTGCACAAGCACACACAGCAAACATGATGTCAGGTCTGGAGGCTGTAAGATACATCAAGGATCCAATCATGGATCTATAGTGCCTGACATCAACATCTTTCCCATCTCCAATCTTTCCCCAAGGGTGTTCTCTATCCATAGGAGTGGTAGCCCTCTTTTCGTGTGGAGAAAAGCCAAACTTCTTCATGATCTCAGCCACATATTTATCCTGGGAGATGAAGATACCATCTTCTTTCTGCTGAACTTGTAAACCAAGAAAGAAGTTCATCTCCCCCATAGCACTCATCTTGAATTTGTCTGTCATAAGCTTGGAGAAATCCTCACTCATCTTTGGATCAGTAGACCCAAAAATGATGTCATCAACATAGACCTGAACAAGCAACACATCTTTACCTTTCTTCTTTGTAAATAGTGTCTGATCTATGGTGCCCCTCTTGAATCCATTGTCCACTAGATAAGTAGACAAAGTACCATACCATGCTATATGGGCTTGATGAAGTCCATACATAGCCTTTTTGACTCTATACACCTTGTCTGGATTCTCTGGATCCTCAAAACCAGGAGGTTGCATCACATATACCTCCTCAACAATAGTACCATATAGGAAGGCACTCTTGACATCCATTTGATAGACAGTGAAGCCCATGCAGGATGCATAGGCTAAAAAGATCCTTATAGCTTCAATCCTTGCAACTGGTGCAAAGACTTCCTCATAGTCTATCCCCTCCTCTTGTGTATATCCCTGAGCCACTAACCTTGCCTTGTTTCTGACCATAATTCCTCTTACATCTCTCTTGTTTCTTAGAACCCATCTTGTCCCTATAGGTCTGACATATCTGGGACAATCAACCAGCTCCCAAACATCCTGAATTGCAAATTGGTAAAGCTCATCCTGCATTACTTCCACCCAACTTGGTTCTTTGAGAGCATCAAATATTTTCTTGGGTTCCTGTTGTGACAGAAAACAGGCAAACAAACATGCTTGCACAAGAGGGGTATCAACCTTCTTGTGTATATTGGCAATAAACCCACCAAGACCTTGATGAGATCTTCTAGTCTGAACTGGAGTCATAATATCACCAATGATTTGAGAAGTGGGGTGATTCTTCATAGTGGAAGTGAGAACTCCTCCTTCAAAAAGTCTGGTGTCCTCAACCTCATTCTCCATGTTGCCAATATCTTCTTCATCAGACTCTCTTTCATCAACATGAGGATGAACCTCTTCATATATATTGGAAGGTTCACCTTGTTCAAAAATGGAAGAGAAAAGATGTGCAGAAGTGTTGTCAACGCCTGAACTTTGTTTGTCAGCGCTTGAGTTAACAACGCTTGAAATGTTGTTGTCAACGTCTGAACCATCAACGTCTGAATTGGTCTTGTCAGCGCTAGATTTGCCTTTGTCAGCGCTTGAAGGACCATGCATGTTTGTATCTGGTGGTACTTGGAGACCACCATTATCTTTACCAGCAGCAGCAGCAGCAAAAGCATCTGTCCAAATGGGAATTGTAACATATTCATGGATAGGAGATGACTTCTCTGCTTGTGATCCAACCTTCTCATGAACCTGTGTACCTAAAACATCAACAACTTGTTCTTCCACAACATTTGAAGTTACCTTCACAATGTCTGGATTAGTGACAGGCATATAATTTAAAGTTCTAGGACCACTTTCAGGATCACTAGGTTTATTTTCTAAAAACCTAACATGTACTCTTTCAAGTATACGTTTTTCCCCTTTAAGATAAACCCTATATCCTTGCTCTGCACTGAATACCCCATGAAGTAGCCTTCATCACCTTTTGCACTAAATTTCCCTAAGGCATCACTAGTATCTAAAACTACTACATGACAACCAAAAGGTCTGAGAAAACCAATATTAGGTTTTCTACCCCAAAGTAACTCATAAGGTGTTTTGTTCTGAATTTTGTTAACCAATGCTCTATTTTGAACATAACAAGCTGTATTAACAGCCTCAGCCCAAAAGGCTATAGGAAAATGAGCATCAGCCAACATTGTTCTGGCTGCTTCAATTAGGGTTCTATTTTTCCTCTCAGTAACCCCATTTTGCTATGGGGTTCTTGCAATACTAAATTGCCTAGTAATTCCTTTCCTGGCAAAGAAATCATCTAGCTTCATATTCCTAAATTCACCACCATTATCACTCCTAAGCATTTTAACTTCATTGCCAGACTTCTTCTCAATCTGAGTGATAAAATCAATTAGAATATCAGCTGTGTCACTCTTCATAGCTAGAAAGAATGTCCAAGTAAACCTAGAAAAGTTATCTGCGATAACAAAGCAATATGACTTACCATTCAAACTTTCTATATTGGTTGGACCAAAGAGGTCCATGTGTAGCAAATGAAGAGGTCTAGAACTAGAATGCACCTATTTGGACTTGAATGAGACCTTGTGCTGCTTGCCTTTAAGACATGCAACACAAGAGTGGTCATTGTGGAAGGCCTTCTCAGGCAAACCATCAACCAAGACAAGTCTCACAAGCCTATTTATATTTTTAAAATTTATGTGCCCTAGTCTCCTATGCCACAAATTACTCTCATCTACTAAAGCTTTAGCATAAAAACAAGACATATTGTTATTCATTCTAATCCCATTCAGATTCACATTGTATATGTCTTTATGCCTAGGTGTTCTATACTCAATATATTTCTCATCAGGGATCTTATAATCCTTGCTTAACACCAAACACTCAGTATCAGTAAACAGAACTTTATTTTTGTTATCACAAACTTGTGATACACTAAAAAGATTGTAATCAAGTTCTTTTACCAAAAATACGTTTTCAAAACACAAATTCTTGGTGAGAAGGGTTCCTTTGTAACACCCCCAAATTTATACAACTCAATACAGCGGAAGACTAGTTGGTGTTACGGGATACCACATTACTCACATCATAGACAACGCATAAATATCGCGTCGTTTATTAATAAAGCATTTCCATTCATAAATATCAAAGTTACATAGTTCCCAAGTCATATTATTTAATACAAAGTTTTACAAAGTATTTGAATGGAAATTATTGTTTAAGTGCGGGCCATGAATTCTTGTTGTCTTTCCGAGAATTACCTTCAAGTACCTGAGATAAAACATGTTAAAGAAAAGGCAACGGTAACGCCGAATTCATAGAGTTTAATAAATTCCATCAATATAACTTTGGTATAATATTATTACCAAAAATCATTTCGTACAAATTATTGTAATAGGCCATAAAATAGCCAAAGTCATTTTTATACAAATCCTTATCGAAAATCATAATATAGGCATTTGCCTTAAAAATCATTATACGAGCCAATGTCGTAAGAACATCATACAATACGTTTTATAACGTTGTATAGATTAAATAAAAACCGTTATATGAATATGGTTATATAAAACCAAAACACGAACATAATATCAATAGTATGACCCCGTATTGCTAGTCAGGCAATCCATCGTAATTCGGTGCGTATAGTAGTATTTAGTTAATTGGATTATTATAAGCCGCATGACATTGTTACCTTACTAAAACAAACAACGGGTAGATAGCCCGAAACTCATTTGCCCATCTAAATTAGCGTGTCGTCACAAAGGTCACGCTATGTAAATCTTTTCATACATAAATTCGCTTACCAATCAATGTGGCACGACGGGGATCAACCGTCAAGGCACGAACTGGGGTGATCGTCCCCAAATAGTACTATTATATGCATAAGCGTATACCAAATCCCGGTAGTTCACAATTCATGCTAATGGGACTTTTAGTGACATAACCTAACTTTAATAATCCATTTTATTTCATCTATCGGGTCATTTAATCATTTATCGGGTCATACAATCATTCGGGTCCAAATCAATAAACAAACAATCGAGACAAATGGTATCCTATTTTATAAAAACTAACATGTTATCTCCCTCGCGGGTTTATAAAACATTTCATAAAAACATTTAAAAGAGTGCGAGGCTATGAACTCACGTTGATGTGGGAAGGCGGGTATTGGTAATTCGGACGTACGGTACGTGCTTCAGGGACGGAAACCTAGACAAATAATACTCGTCTTAGACTCATGTCCAATGACTTTATAAAAATAACAATTATGTATACATATGATGATTTTATATATATGATGATCCAGTGGGTTTACATATTATCTTTTACTTATTTTAGTGTTTACGTATTGGTAACTTCTTACTAGTTTACTAGTTTTACCTATTTACGTGTTTTAGGTCCAATAAGCCTATTATAAGTTCATTAACTTCTATTAATCCATTTCATACTTATATTATCAGTATTTATACTTTACATGTTGGGCCCAAATGGGTTAAGCCCAATAAATAAGTTTATAAGTGTTTTAGTCCATTTTGTTGTATTATTAGTCCAATAACGTTAACGTAGCCCGTTAATGTCCGTATGTTATATAGTTCGGGTTTTATCGGTTTTTACTTGTTATATATGTTTATATATAAGTATATGAGTTTTATAAAGTTTACATTAGACGGGTCCAACCGTCTATGTTTTATTTAACAAAAACGTTAATTTTACGGTAATAGCCGAAAAAGTCGTAAAAATCATGTTTATAGTTTTTATAACTTATAAAACTTAACAAGTTACCATTTTTATAAAATGTCCATTTATTTATCATTGAAAATATTCATATAAATGTATTATATGAGTTATTGGGTTTTAAATTCATATTTTATACTATTTTTATTTGAGTGCTTATATAATACTATTATACTTTAATTTTCAAAAATCTGATTTTTACTTTTATGTTCACCAAAACTGCCATATCTAGAGTTCTATATGGAGATAGAAGCTCAAATATTTATGACATAAACTACATGATATGTGCTCCATTTAACTCTTTTATAGCTACTGTTTAATCAGCCTCGAAGTATTTTCTAAAAATCGTCCAAAACAGTGAACTCAGATTTGTACTCTAAACTTGTTTTGATCATATCTCACTCATTACAATGATTCCATTGCATGGCCAACTCTCACATGTGTACAAGACATATTACTTACTGTATATATATTAATCTATGCCATTTTTATCAGTTCATCATGTGATTCTTTACTGTTTTATACAGCCAATAATTTAAACAAGATTTTAGCCTTGTTTCTTATAGTTTTTCATCTTTTTAAGCATGTTTATCAACACCAAATCCCCACAAAATATTTTTAATCATCATTCATCATCATATACATATACATAAGTAAAAGAAATACAAGATTACATAATCAAAAATAACAAGAGGATGAGAAGAACATCTTTATACCACCATGATGATGTAGGTTGTGATCAAAACATGGATTTTGATGGAGAAACTTGTGAATAACCAAGACCATCTTCAAGACCACCATTCTTCATGAACACCTTGTGGAAAATCAGCCCCAAGACTCCATAGAAACTCCTCCTTGGATGTTAAAACTTGCACCAATCTTCATCTCTTGGAAGGGAGATTAACATATGTTAATTATAACAAATTTTTGTGGTTAATATTTGATCAAAGGGAGGTGTTTATGGTGAGGATGGGACGGCACATTTGAGAGAGAGTGGGACAGTTTAGTTGTTTTTGCATGGAGGAAATGGATGCAAATGGTTTTGCTTGTTGGTTTTGAGGTAAGCTTAGCTTAGTTTGTAAGCTTAGGACATGTGTAAGCAACTTAGCTTACACTTGACACATCAAGTGGTGTAGTGGCTAGTTAAGGCCGGTTTTGAGTGGGGGTGGGACAAGTTTCCCACTTGTCTCATCCCCCATTTATTTACGAGTACTCCTCGATTCTAGTTTCCTCTATTTGCGTGCCCTAGGGTCGTTTTACGAAAAACGTTTTTATAATTTATGAATCAACGGCACAAAACGAATCTAATAAAATTTGTCTCATCAAAAACGGAGTTCGAAAACGTAAATACATAATCCTAGGGTTTCCGGTTTATGTAAACGTAAGCACGCAACGTTGAATCCTCCGATTTAGACGTAGTCGACGCTACTTCAAGACGTAAATCCAAATTACTTCCCAAAAATAAGTGAGTTCATAATATAACATTTAAATAATGTTTATAAATAATATTTGAGAATAAAATATAAACCATAAATTGACGGATTGTCACAGCATTTACCCCTAAACAGGATCTTTGTCCTCAAAGATCATCTTACTACTCGCTTCTTTTAGAGTTGAAGCGATGTGGGTATTTCCTCCACATTCGGTCTTTTCTCACAAGTGTAATTCATTACAATACGCGAGTTTCATCAAACATAACTACGGGAATAAGATTAGGCTTAATGTTGACTTACTTTCTCTATCCATGATGTTCACGGGTTTTTGATGAATGCAACTTTTCGCCGATCTAAACTTCATTAAGGAATAGTTAGACTTTTACTTTATAGACATTTTATCAAGTTCGATATACGAACATAATTCACGCAGCTCTTGAAGTCCTAGGGTAGATCCAGCTTATATGCCTTTCAAACCAAATTTTACATCATCTCAATGGTCCCATACAACGGGGACTTATATCCCATGATATTTCAGATCATCAATTCATTTTTCCATGGTTAATATTTTTTTGCATAACTTCGCTACCGATATGGCACTTCAAGATCTACATTTCATATTCACATAAGCTCCTGCCCACTACCGGCAGTCAATAATCAGATCCTAATTTCAACAATCATTTCAGGTCTCGCGGGTCGGATATTTTGTAAGGTTAGGTTCGCCATCATAGGAAACCTTAAACCTAAAAGACATGTCCAACTCACAATGGGTGTATGTCGGGTGTCTTCATCCCAACTCCTGCTTACAGATGCTCTAATATATTGATCCTAACAAGATTCGATCTCGATCCTAATACGATAGTTATCGATGATAATCTCTCCAAAGGAAAGCGATTATACGGTTTATTACTAAAGGTCAATCATTCAAACATAGAACAGCGCTTATTGTATTTTGTATCGTTACTTTACCTCGTCCCTTCGATTTGGGGTGGTAAACAGTACTCTCATCAAGGTTCGTTCCCAATGACTTCTGAGCAAATCTCTAGAAATTTGATGCGAAACGAGGATCCTGATATAAGATGTTCGATACAGGCACACTATGTTTACATAACTCCTTTAAATACAAAAGAGTCAATTTCCTCATCAAGAATTTATCATTAACGAGAATGATATTAGCAGATTTGGTCAGTCTGTCGGCGATGACCCAAATCGAATCAAATTCGGATGATGACCTTTGCAATAGTTAGACGTTTACTAATGTATGAGGCGGTGTCTGCCTTCATAATATGCCATTAGTACAACCTCTTCTTCAGATAAAGATACTTTAAATCAGAAATGACAGGAATAGAATACTTATACTTACAAGACTCCAATATAACTATATCTCAAAATCTCCATATTTAGGCAACCACAAGTGGCCTTTTATAAATCTAACGTCATCGGCTTCTCAATTCTAATGGTTCACATTAGCCGCGAACCCCCTTTTATTATTTATATTATCCTTCTTACAGGCATCAATTATTTCTAAATGTTCGGGCAAATTACACTGCACCGTCTTTATTAAGGAACACATTCCTAATTGATTCTTTATATTTTCTACATAATGTGTCGGTAATTACGTTCACCTTCCTTCATATTTTCTAAGTTTCAGTTTCGTTTCAGCTATCATTTTTATCAGTTTTGCTTAATCTGACGTTTAAAGCGTCGATAATTATTACAACTAATTAAATAATAAATATTTAATTTTTATGAAACATAACGTAAAAATTTTAATTTTTCTTAGTTCGGCCAATTATAAAAATGTTTGAAATAAATTTGAATTTAATTAACACGATTTTTGTTGATTTATCAAAAATAATTAATAGGATTCGTAAATGTTCGAAAAAATCTTTGTTTATATTTTGGTCAAAATTTTCTTAGTTGAAAAGCAAAAAGTATCGTTTCAAATTTCAAGTCATAAGTTATATAGTTTCCTCAATTCTTCTTAAGTTGTCTAGAAGTATACACGAACATTTACCCCTAAACGGAAGTTTAGTTAAATGGTTTGTGTATAAGGGAATAATCCCTTAAAAATCCTTTGTTAAAACATTTGTCAAAATATATTTGCACTTTCTTTTTGGTGAAACCCAAAGTCTCAAATGGCTCAAATTTTTAATTAGTCAATATAGATTCCATTATTTATTAATCACACGGTCAAATAATGTAAAGGATTTAGTCTTTAATCACATGTTAAATATTTAAGGTACCGGTTTTCACTACTCGGCCAATTCAGGGCAGTGTATAAATAATTATTAACTCCTTCCTATTCTTACAAACAAACAGATGGTCCTTAATGATCACAAGCATGGATTTATCAAATTACAACCTACACACGAGATTCACCAAATTTATGGATGCTACATGTGTATTAGTCCATCCAAACGACATCACGTGAAACTAATAATGTTTATTACAAGTACCGGATGTAGTGATTGGAATAGATAATCTTCTTCGCGGACGCGAAGTTGATAATAACCATGCCGTGGATCAAATCTTTAAAACATACGCTAGAACCTTGTAAATAATCGAACAAATCTTCCATTTCGAGTTATGGATATCGTTTTCGATTGTCAATTTACTCAGTTCACAGTAATCTATAAATATAAGGAATGATAACACCATAGGTCTTCATGATGACGAGCTTGGTAGAAAAAAAAACTTTCTCCGACAACTCTCTCTGTTGTACGGTAATTCCTTTTAATTCAGATGGTGCTTACGTACAATGCACACGCCACAGGTGCAGCACCGGGAATATAGTCAATACGAATTTCAATCTGCCTTAATGGCGAAAGTCTAGGTAATTCATCAATAAATACCTTCTAAAGTTTCAGATAACGGAAACATCTTTTAATATATTCATTTTAAGTTCTTTCAAGATTATAATATCTATGATTAATTCACAACCATTCACGGTATAATTTCAAGTCTAAATGTAGGATATGTTCATCCATCAAGATTTAGATCACTTTTGATAATCAACATCTTATCATTTAGGGGAATTCTATTCGAGTTCCCATCAATTAAGACAATGTCGTCATGTCATAATCAATCAAACCATTCCACTGGCACTATCAACTTTTCAGTTTTGTTGCCGTCGATAAGATGTGAACTTCTCAAAAGACTAATAATAACTCATAATCCAATTCAAGGATATATGGAGACACAACTACTACTAAAAAGAGTAAGGTCAACGCATAATCTATGCGAGAGATTTTCAAATCAGATACAAAAGAAAACATTTAATGAATATGAATATATCCCATGTTTTCATAATTTGAGTACGCATTCGAAAGCTCCTCGGATCGTTACCCAGGTCATTCAAATGAAATCAAATCAAAATAAATGATAGGAACGTCGATACATCCAGTCGGGTATCAACACTCGGTAATCAGATACTCTTCCTAAGGATCTCACTACGGGAGAATTGGACAAGAAAGAATTGTCAATTGTCAAATAAGACAATTTCCACGGATGAGTAAATTCGACACAGAAGAATAGATGCTACAGGCACATATGTAGGTGTCCCTAACACTATGTCCTCATTTTTCATTTCTTGCAGATCTCATAAATTTTAATCTTTCACAATCTTCAAAGAAAATTTAGTGTTTATTAATCAGTTTTATGGTGACTACTAATCAGCCTTGCATGGTCCATTCCAGATTGTATGTAGGCTCGCAACTATATACAATTTCAAGATTAACGATGCAATACTCAGTTCGTCAAAATTTTATCATCATGTTTATAATAAAAACATTTTCATGCTTAATTCTTAAATAAGAATCAAGAATAAATTTACAAAGATTTTCTTTGTTATGAAAACAATTAAGTTTTCTAAAGTTTTTCATAAACAACTTCATTTCGATAATGATTACTTATAAATCTCACTTTAGATCATCCTTACGGTGATGAAAATTCAATTTTTCTCAAGGAATACTGTTTTATCTTTTAAAAACAATGAGTGATCTGCAAAAGAGTGATGAAAAGTTGTTCACCAAAAACTAACTTCAATATAATAGGAAATGAGCTTAGCCAATTAATCATGAGTTTCATGACCTCGATGGCACTCACGAAGAATAATTCACAACGTAACTCAAATCAAGATGAGTACTTGCTCAATGGTTGCATCACTAATGCGAACATTAGGATGAAGCAATAAAAGATAGATAACATTGATACATGTAGGATTTAGCAATCAAAGGTAGTCTTTTCATTAGTCACAAACAAGTCAAATTGTACCGTAACACATTATGTGTCACTATGTCATACAATTCCAAGATCTCATCCTACCAACTGATGTCTCAGTTAAGTTAGGGATTATTTTTAAAAGATACCACAATGAATACTAATCTACAAGAGTCATTAGGTGTTCCACATGTCCCTGAAGATCCATCGGTCCCAATTCAGAAGAAGATTTCTTCAATTTATTTCTTGGACACTAGGCATCCTCATTAGTGGACAATGGCCTAGGAACAACCCTTAACACAAACTAACAATCATTAAAAACCTTATAATTCAATCACAGGACTTAACGAATTCCTCTTAACAATCTCATATTCCATAAAAGTTAAATTTTACTTTATTCAAGTTTTAACCAATTTTATACTCAATTCGATATCCTACCTCATTCTCCAATACTTTCAACTTTATTTTTAGACCTTAATAGGACAATAAAAGCTCGATATGATCAACACTTAATTTCCAATCCTATAGCTCTTACAACAATAGTTATCAAATGAGTCACTAGTATAAAATGACTCACACATTCAATTAGACTTCTCAGAAAGGTATTAGTGGCATGAGGCTTTTGGGTAATGGTTCCAATGACAGCCTCAAGTGGCCTTGTCGGTAACTCGGGAATTCTTCGGCACCGTTATAGTCAAAAGATTTTTAGACACTTTTAGAAAAATGTTTATAATTAAAAGATTTTGAAATGTTTTATTCAAGACCTTGGTTTTAAAAATCTTTCGTTCTCTATGTTAGCCCTAAAATGTGAGCGCCATTTACGGAATTACATTTTATTCAGATAGGCAAAACATGGAGGGACTACTATTGACATGTTGTCAAAGTAACCTCTTATCTAGCCTATATATACCCCTCCATACTTCCATGGAGGGGTGAGGTTTCTTCTTACTTGTGTATTTCCCCTTCTCTATCTAAATACACACACTACATTCAAGCTTTACTTTCTCTCTCTAAAAATGTCTAAACATTACTTTTATCCTCCCCGACCTCCAGAGCATCCTCTTGTTAGCTTGAATCTTATGATGTTAACACTCTATAACGAGAGCTCTGGTACCAAACTGTAACACCCCCAAATTTATACAACTCAATAAAGCGGAAGACTAGTTGGTGTTACGGGATAGCACATTACTCACATCATAGACAACGCATAAATATCGCGTCGTTTATTAATAAAGCATTTCCATTCATAAATATCAAAGTTACATAGGTCCCAAGTCATATTATTTAATACAAAGTTTTACAAAGTATTTGAATGGAAATTATTGTTTAAGTGCGGGCCATGAATTCTTGTTGTCTTTCCGAGAATTACCTTCAAGTACCTGAGATAAAACATGTTAAAAGAAAAGGTCAGCGATAACGCCGAGTGAATTCATAGAGTTTAATAAATTCCATCAATATAACTTTGGTATAAAATTATTACCAAAAATCATTTCGTACAAATTATTGTAATAAGCCATAAAATAGCCAAAGTCATTTTTATACAAATCCTTATCGAAAATCATAATATAGGCATTTGCCTTAAAAATCATTATACGAGCCAATGTCGTAAGAACATTGATAGGTGTGTAAACACCCATCCTTTTACCACTTAATTTGGGCTAAAACGAGACCAAAACACGTATTTAATATCATTTGTTTGGAATTATGCGTGGTTTTTGTGTTTGTTGTGTTTTCAGAGACAACCGGATAAATATTGAAGAAAACATGGGATTGCACGGGTTTTACTGAAGAAAAAGACTCAAGATAAAGTCTATTGTCCAAGAGATGCAAAAGATTTGAAGTCACTGGGCCTATTCGAAGATTTATCGAAGAAAAGGACCAAAGATGGAAGATTTATATAAGTCGAAGAAACTCAAGTCTATTAAACGAAGAAATTAAAAGACGAGTTGAATTTAATCGACAACAAATCCCGAATCAGAATCGAAAACGGAAACTTTTCTGAAAAGACGAAAAGACACGAAGAACGGGAGAAAGCCCACTCACCAACCAAAGGAAACACCTATAAATAGGCCATCCCACACACATTTTTAGAGCTAGCTAGTTTTTCTTTCTTCTTCCCTTTTCTTTCTCCTGGTTCGTATAACACCATCACCACTAGGGTGATTGGTGATTTTTATCTTTAGTTCTTTAATCTTGTAATTTTAATCTTTGTTTTCATCTTGTCAAAACATCAATTATTCAATACTAAGTTCTTGTTTAATCTTCCATTTTCATCTTGTTCATCATCATCTTCGTTTTCAAGTTCTTAAGTTTTTATTTTCTTGATTTGATCTTCAAAAGTTGTTTGGATTTGAGTTTTTATTAGTGGGATTTGTCGCTTATATTGTCTAAATGATTTGTGTTTAATTTGGTAAAACCTTTTTAAGTATTTGGTTCGATTTTGATCAAAACCCTTGTCCCGTGTTCTTCGCTAAGCTGCTACTGTATCTGGGTTCCAAATCTTCCGAACCAGCTAAAAAGTTCCGAATGAAGTAGTCATTCGGAAGGTTCCGAATCAGTCCTTAAGTTCCGCATCAAGTCACCTTCATTCGGAAGTTTCAAACTTCCGAATCAAGAAGAAGTTCCGGATCAGTTACTTCCGCATCAGAAGTTCCGAATCAACCTATTCATCCGGAAAGTTCCGGATCAGTCATAAAGTTCCGAACCAGTGACTTCCGGACGAAGCAAAAGTTCCGGATCAAGCTCAGACTTCCGAACCAAGAACCTTCATCCGGAAGGTTCCGAATCAACCATTAAGTTCCGGATGAGTAAGTTCCGGATGGGTGAATAGTGTCTTCCGAATCAAGGTTTAAAGTTCCGAATCAGTTATTTTTGAGTACTTTAATGTTACTGTTTTACTGTTGATTAATTTACTGTTTCTTTACTCATATTTCACAATTTACATGTTAACTTTAATTTTAATTTGAACTTTAAATTTTCAACCAAGTTTTTGCTAATCTTAATTAAAGTAATTACCTTTGATTTAAACTTTCATTTCCACTTTTTATTAAACTAGAAAACCCAACCCCTTTATTTAGTAACCAAGAACAATCATTCCACTTAAGACCTAGATCAATTCGAGAGGATATCGAGAGTAAAATTGAACCCCATTGAAAATACGAATATCAAATGGCGCCGCTGCCGGCTCTTCTCGTTAAGATCAAAAGTTTTTTGTAGAACTTGGATTTTGGGATCCGTTCCCCGTGAACGTTACTTTTTCAAGAAAATCTTCAAAAACAACTAAAAAAATATAAAATTTTCAAAAATCCTAAAAATTAAAAAACAATAAAAACCAAAAATATTTTTGCTTTGTTTTTCTTTGTTCGTTCTTTTGCAGGTGTATGCGCACTCGATCCACGTCTTATCAAGAGCCCGAGCCTCTCGATAACTTAGACATGGCTGGTGTACAAAACAACAATAACATACCACCTCCGAACAACAATAATAACAACAACAACCCGCCTTTCAACAACATGAACAATAACAACAACAATGAGCACCTTCCGGATAATCGCCCAATGATTGAATTACTGCAAGCTCATGTCGATGGCAACATGGATCCAATTGTTATTCCACCAATTGCCGCCAACAATTTCGAGCTCAAGTCAGGCTTTATCCAGATGGTCTCAGCTCAACCATTCTTTGGACGAACCATTGATGACCCACACGATCACATCAAGAGATTTCTACAACTCACGAACACGGTCAAGTTCAATGGCGTTCCACAAGAAGTGATAAGGTTACAACTTTTTCCCTTTTCTTTAGAGGGACAAGCCCGGCATTGGCTTGCTAAAGAACCGCCACAGAGTATTCTCTCGTGGACGGATTTGGAAACAAAGTTTATCAACTACTTTTTTCCACCCTCTCGTACTACCGCTTTGCGGAATGAGATTATAACCTTTGAACAAAAGTACGACGAGTCATTCAGTGAATCTTGGGATCGCTTTAAAGATCTTTTAAGAAAATGCCCACAACATGGTTTTACCAAAGTTCATCAAATAAATACTTTTTACAATGGTTTAAGCATAAATGACCAAGATTCGCTGAATAGTGCCTCAGGAGGTAATTTATTGGCTAAGACTTCCAATGCTGCTTGGGATATCATTGAGAACAAATCTCGTGTGCAAACCAAGAGCATTAGGACCAATGTTGCTAGTGCTAGCACTAATGACAGCGACAAGCGATTAGACAAAATCACTACGCTTCTTGAATCGCTTGTCACCCACACCGTCAGCAACAACAACAGCAACAACGCCAAAAATGCACAAGTGAACGCTGTCAGCCAACCTTGTGAGATATGCGGTGGTCCTCACTCTTACACAACTTGTACCGCCACCCAAGATTACCCTGCTGAGAATGTGAATGCGGCATATGGCACCTACCAACAACCTGCTTATCAAGCTAGACCTCAAGGTGACCGTAACTTGCTTAGCTACCGCAACAACAACTATCTTTCACCACCTGGCTTCCCTCCTACCAACCCAAACCAACAACAAAACCTTAACCGCCCTCCTCAACAACAACAACCTCGACAACCATACATCCCACCTCACAAGCAACAACAACCGCCTCCACGTAACAATCAAGTCTACCAACAACCTGCTTACCAACCACCTGCATACAATGCTCCTTCCAACCAAACCACCACTGCTTTACACCAAGAGGTCGCAACCTACATGAGAACCAATGATGTGATAGTGGGAAATCTCCAAGAGGAAGTGCGCAATTTGAAGGCAGATCTGGTCAAGCAAGGAAATGATTTGCGAGCTGATATGAGAAACACGTTGGATAGCCAGACTAATGATCTGAGGAACATGATGGCTAGTTTTTTCCAAAGTAGTCAACCCTCTTCTTCGGGTACTCTTCCGAGTAACACCGTTGCGAACCCAAGAGGGGAGATGAAAGCAATCACCACTCGAAGTGGTAAAGGTACCAAGGAACCCGAGTTTCCTATACCTCCACCGGTGGTTGTGACTAAGGAGAACGAGTCGCCTGCTCCTATTCCTCCTCCTTCCCCAATTTCTCCACCTCTTCATTCTACCCCTCCTCCACCCGTGGTTGTGAGTGATCCTATTCCCTTAAAGCCTTCCTCTTCTTCCAATATACCTTATCCTTCAAGGTTGAGGAAAGAGAAGCAAAAGAGCAAGGATGATATTCAAGTTTCGAACTTTCTAAAAATGTTCAAGAAACTGAATTTCAATATCTCCTTCGCTGAGGCTCTCGCTCACATGCCCAAATACGCCAAAATGTTTAAAGACCTTCTGAGCGACAAGGAAAAGCTCCTCGACATTGCCAACACCCAACTTAATGAGAACTGCTCTGCAGTGCTCTTAAGGAAATTGCCAACCAAGCTTGGTGATCCGGGTCGTTTTCTTATCCCTTGCAATTTCCCGGGAGTAGAGAATTGCATGGCCCTAGCCGATCTAGGTGCCAGTATTAATCTCATGCCTCTAAGTGTTTGGAAGCAATTATCTCTCCCAGAGCTAGTCCCCACCAAAATGACTCTGGAATTGGCTAACCGTACGGTTGCTTATCCAGTGGGGATAGCCGAGGACGTTATTGTAGGAGTCGACAAATTCACCTTCCCTGCTGATTTTGTTGTCGTCGACTACGAAATGGACCCCCGTGTGCCACTTATTGTTGGTCGTCCATTCTTGAGGACCGGTCGCACTCTCATTGATGTTGAAGCCGGTGAGCTTATCATGAGAGTGGGTGACGACAAAGTAGTCTTCAACATGGGAAAGTTGTCTAAACAGCCTTATTCATATGAGAATGTTAATTGTATTGACGTTCTTGATGAGGCTTGTGAAGAACACTTCAAGGATGCTTGTAAAAACATTCCTACCTCTCTTCCCAATGTTGAGACCGTTTCCTCTATCGACTCATCACTATCTCTATTTGGAGAAAGTGATTTCCTTTGGAAAGATTTGGAAGCCACCTTGGAAGATGTGAAGAAAGACAATGACGATTCTACTGCCACTTGGGATGAAGACCTCAGTTTCATTGCAAACCTCCTCAAAGAAGACAATCCTTCCCCTCCATCTCCCACTATTATTGCTATCGAGACTCCGACTTCGAACACGCCTCCCGTCGACAATCCTCCGGATTTGGAACTTAAGGAATTGCCACCCCATCTTGAGTATGCATTCCTCGAAGAAGAGAAGAAGTCACCAGTCATCATTGCTAAGGATTTGAAGGATGAAGAGAAAGCCCGACTTGTCGCTGTGTTGAAAGATCATAAGAAGGCTATTGCTTGGAAGATTTCGGACATTCGTGGAATTGATCCTCACTTCTGCACGCACAAAATTCTCATGGAGGACGACTATAAGCCCACTATTCAAAGCCAACGAAGGGTGAATCCAAAAATCCATGAAGTCATCAAAACAGAAGTCATTAAACTTCTTGATGCGGGTATGATTTACCCTATTTCGGATTCACCGTGGGTTAGTCCAATCCATTGTGTGCCCAAGAAGGGCGGAATAACCGTTGTTCCCAATGAACACAACGAGTTGATTCCCACTCGTCTCGTTACTGGGTGGAGAGTTTGTATAGACTACCGCAAACTCAATGATGCCACGAGAAAGGATCATTTCCCTCTACCTTTTATGGACCAAATGCTTGAACGATTAGCCGGTAATGAATATTACTGCTTTCTCGATGGTTTCTCGGGTTATTTTCAAATACCCATCGATCCCCAAGATCAAGAGAAGACTACATTCACTTGTCCCTACGGCACTTTCGCTTACAAAAGAATGCCTTTTGGCTTATGTAATGCGCCCGGGACTTTCCAAAGGTGCATGTTAGCTATCTTCCATGACATGGTTGAACAAACCATGGAAGTCTTCATGGATGATTTCTCGGTCTTCGGGGATTCCTTCTCATCTTGCCTTGCCAATTTAGAACGCATGCTACAGCGGTGCGAAGACACTCGCCTTGTTCTGAATTGGGAAAAATGCCATTTTATGGTAAAAGAAGGCGTCGTGCTTGGACATAAGATTTCGAAAGCCGGTCTTGAAGTAGACCGTGCTAAAGTTGATGTTATAGCAAAATTGCCTCCACCTTCAACCGTGAAGGGTGTGAGAAGTTTCCTGGGTCATGCGGGCTTCTACCGTCGATTTATCAAAGATTTTTCTCAAATCGCTCGGCCGATGACCCACCTCTTGGAAAAAGATACTCCTTTTATCTTCTCCAAAGAGTGCCTTGAAGCCTTCAACTCGCTTAAGGATAAGCTAACTAAGGCACCTGTCTTGGTTACCCCTAATTGGGAGCTGCCCTTTGAGTTGATGTGCGATGCTAGCGATTTTGCTATTGGAGCGGTTCTTGGACAAAGAGTGAACAAACACTTCCAACCGATCCATTACGCTAGCAAGACAATGACTGGGGCACAATTGCATTATACGACAACCGAAAAAGAGCTTTTAGCTGTTGTCTATGCTTTTGAGAAATTCCGCCCCTATCTTGTCCTTTCTACCACCATTGTGTACACCGATCATTCCGCGTTGAAGTACTTGTTGACAAAGCAAGATTCCAAACCAAGACTTCTTCGCTGGGTTTTGCTGCTCCAGGAATTTAAAATCGACATCCGCGATAAAAAAAGGAGCAGAAAACTTAGCCGCGGATCATCTCAGTAGACTTGAGGATCCATACCAAGGGGATCATCCGACCAAAGAAATCAATGATTCTTTTCCCTTGGAGACCTTAATGTCTATAAACTCGAAGCCGAACGAAACCCCGTGGTTTGCGGACTTTGCAAACTACTTGGCGGGTGGAATTCTCAAGGAAGGGTTGACGTCCCAGCAAAAGAAGAAGTTCTTTACCGACATTAAGACTTACTTTTGGGACGACCCTTACCTATTCAAACAATGTGCTGATCTGATAATTCGCCGATGTGTTGATGGACCGGCAGCGTCGGACATCCTTGATGCTTGCCACAAAGGACCCACCGGTGGTCACTTTGGTCCCAACTACACCGCAAAGAAAGTGTTTGATTCGGGATTTTATTGGCCCTCCATATATCGTGACGCTCACGATATGGTTAAGCGATGTGATGTTTGCCAAAAACAAGGCAAAATCACACATAAAGACGAGATGCCTCAGAATTTCATTCAAGAGTGTGAAATTTTTGATGTTTGGGGTATCGACTTTATGGGGCCATTCCCTTCATCTAAAGGAAACAAATACATCCTTGTAGCCGTTGACTACGTTTCAAAGTGGGTTGAAGCCAAAGCTTTGCCTACTAATGACGCAAGGGTGGTTTGTAACTTTTTGAAAGCTCTATTCGCTAGATTCGGTGTGCCTCGCGCCATTATTAGTGATCGTGGGACTCATTTCTGCAACGATCAATTTGCTCGAGTCATGGCTAAGTACGGTGTAAATCATCGTCTTTCCACAGCCTACCACCCACAAACTAATGGCCAGGCTAAAATATCCAACCGAGGGCTGAAGCGAATTCTTGAAAGGACTGTGGGAGAGCATCGTGCCTCATGGGCTGATAAATTGGATGATGCTTTGTGGGCTTTCCGTACTGCTTACAAGACCCCGATCGGCTGTACGCCTTATCGTCTTGTGTACGGGAAAGCGTGCCACCTCCCCATTGAGTTGGAGCACAAGGCTTATTGGGCCTTGAAGTGGGCCAATTTTGATATAAACAAAGCCGGTGACCTACGCAAGATCCAACTCAATGAGCTCAATGAGCTTCGGAATGAGGCTTATGAAAATTCTTTGATCTATAAGGAAAGAACTAAGCTCATTCACGACTCTAAGATCAAAAACCGACAGTTCCATGTCGAAGACAAAGTCTTACTTTTTAACTCTCGGTTGAAAATCTTTTCGGGCAAGCTCAAATCTCGTTGGTCCGGCCCATTCACCATTGCCCAAATTTTTCCATATGGTACTCTCGAGCTCGCTCAACCTAATGGACCAAATTTTAAGGTGAATGGCCAACGAGTAAAGTTGTACTTTGGTGAGGACACCTCTAAGGAGGTGATTCCATCCCTCACCACGTTCCCCATGAACTAACTTTGGGTCGAGTCAGGCTCGTGACTCGGTTATCAAAAACAAGCGCTCCTCGGGAGGCAGCCCGAGTATCTATCCTTGCATGTTTTAATCCCCTAAGTGTAGGGGGGACTTGTATATGCGTTTGTCTTTGTGGTGATGTGATTACAGGGATATGTGCACTCTTGGAATCTTTGAAGAACCGTGCTCCCGTGTTTATCCGAAATCCGGTTCTATCTCTCAACTATCGTGATTCAATTTTCTTCATACTCACATTTGAAATTGATCACTTTAGTCGTCTCTTCCTTAACTTGAGTTAACCAACGTGCACAATGTCATAAGTGTAGGGGAGACTTCTCCCACATGCTTAAACATCGAGGACAATGTTTATCTTAAGTGTAGGGGGGACTTCTATCGAAGTTTTAAGTGGACTTTTCCATTAAAATGCCTTCAATTAACCGGAAAATCCTATTTTTCAGCATTTTTCAAATTTTTATTAACTTTGGCCATTTATTCGTAATTTTTAAATTTTTATCGTTGCTTTCATATGTATATATCCCGCAATAAAGTCAAAAATATTAATAAAGTGGTGTAGCTAGTTTAGGAATCTTTGACATATTAGGCCCGTTGCGTTTATTTTGACTCAACCCGAATAGACTTATCCGAGTTTATTCTAGCTAGTATCCTTAACCATATAGACCTTAATTGGTTTATTAGGCTAAGTGTCCACTAGTCTCATTACTTGAGATTTTAAATTGTGGAGGACGAGAAATGATAGAGTCAATTATAAGTCGGTATTCTTGCGCAAGCTCACTTGGTGTAATTATTTGCCTATTCTCCCATCACTTGCTAATAATTTATCTGCAATAAGTAAGGTCTTACGATTTGAAAAGTTACTTAGCTTCTAGCCCAAGATCGTTTAAAAGTTGCTCGGTAATGATAAGAGTTCATAGCCAAGGCATAACTTATGAAGCGGGGCGCGAAGATTGGCGAGTCCGAAAAGGCCCTAACAAGGCATGAGGATTCAATTTTATTGCTGAAGATCCAAAGTGATGTGAAAAGCATTATTCCTAAAGTCAATATGAAGGATCAAGACTCACGACGAAAAGCAATCAACTCCCATAAAGATCATGGAGAAGTCTATCCGAAAAGACCCTAACAAGGTATGAGGATAAATAGATCCAAGTCCGAAAAGGAGGCGGATCGTTGTATCTCAAAATCCCAATTAGAGATTGAAGAAATAATCATGAAGTCGTGGTCAACAAAGTTGGAGTACCCCTCAAAAGTCTCCAAGTGAAGAAACTCTATTATGATGAGAAGACCATTATCTCAAGAACGTCTCTCGAAGATATGAAGTATGAAGTACATGCCAAATATCGGCCCGAGAAAGGTCTCAAATCGTGAACCAAGTTATGCCAAGATATGAACTTTTTGATATCCCGAGAAGCAGTTTTAAGAGATTTTGTCCTTTAGCTAACTATTGATCAAATCGTCCTACTTTGCTTTCAGCCCTAATAAACTATCGAAATAAGTCCAAAAATGCATCTTCATGATCATTCTAAGACAAAAATAAAATATAAGAGATACAATTAGGAATAAGGGAGTTTAAGCATTTAATTAAGCCATGTGTGTAAGTGTTTGATTTACTAACTTATAACAACAATGATCTCGTTTTTAAGCTTAGTTTGGGGAACGTGAAACTTGAGGGTGATAAATCTTCGCAGCACCAAAGCCCTAATGTAAGTTTTGATTTCTTATCCATCCTTTTGTTTATTTTAAAGTTTTAAGTTCTCTTAGTATTTTAATTATTGTTTAGTAGAATTTAAATAAGGCCAAGGTTGATTAATTATGAGAAGAGTGTAAACTTGCTTTATCACTAAGCATTGCATGAGGGCATGGCAATGGTTAAGTGTAGGGGATTTGATAGGTGTGTAAACACCCATCCTTTTACCACTTAATTTGGGCTAAAACGAGACCAAAACACGTATTTAATATCATTTGTTTGGAATTATGCGTGGTTTTTGTGTTTGTTGTGTTTTCAGAGACAACCGGATAAATATTGAAGAAAACATGGGATTGCACGGGTTTTACTGAAGAAAAAGACTCAAGATAAAGTCTATTGTCCAAGAGATGCAAAAGATTTGAAGTCACTGGGCCTATTCGAAGATTTATCGAAGAAAAGGACCAAAGATGGAAGATTTATATAAGTCGAAGAAACTCAAGTCTATTAAACGAAGAAATTAAAAGACGAGTTGAATTTAATCGACAACAAATCCCGAATCAGAATCGAAAACGGAAACTTTTCTGAAAAGACGAAAAGACACGAAGAACGGGAGAAAGCCCACTCACCAACCAAAGGAAACACCTATAAATAGGCCATCCCACACACATTTTAGAGCTAGCTAGTTTTTCTTTCTTCTTCCCTTTTCTTTCTCCTGGTTCGTATAACACCATCACCACTAGGGTGATTGGTGATTTTTATCTTTAGTTCTTTAATCTTGTAATTTTAATCTTTGTTTTCATCTTGTCAAAACATCAATTATTCAATACTAAGTTCTTGTTTAATCTTCCATTTTCATCTTGTTCATCATCATCTTCATTTTCAAGTTCTTAAGTTTTTATTTTCTTGATTTGATCTTCAAAAGTTGTTTGGATTTGAGTTTTTATTAGTGGGATTTGTCGCTTATATTGTCTAAATGATTTGTGTTTAATTTGGTAAAACCTTTTTAAGTATTTGGTTCGATTTTGATCAAAACCCTTGTCCCGTGTTCTTCGCTAAGCTGCTACTGTATCTGGGTTCCAAATCTTCCGAACCAGCTAAAAAGTTCCGAATGAAGTAGTCATTCGAAAGGTTCCGAATCAGTCCTTAAGTTCCGCATCAAGTCACCTTCATTCGGAAGTTTCAAACTTCCGAATCAAGAAGAAGTTCCGGATCAGTTACTTCCGCATCAGAAGTTCCGAATCAACCTATTCATCCGGAAAGTTCCGGATCAGTCATAAAGTTCCGAACCAGTGACTTCCGGATGAAGCAAAAGTTCCGGATCAAGCTCAGACTTCCGAACCAAGAACCTTCATCCGGAAGGTTCCGAATCAACCATTAAGTTCCGGATGAGTAAGTTCCGGATGGGTGAATAGTGTCTTCCGAATCAAGGTTTAAAGTTCCGAATCAGTTATTTTTTAGTACTTTAATGTTACTGTTTTACTGTTGATTAATTTACTGTTTCTTTACTCATATTTCACAATTTACATGTTAACTTTAATTTCAATTTGAACTTTAAATTTTCAACCAAGTTTTTGCTAATCTTAATTAAAGTAATTACCTTTGATTTAAACTTTCATTTCCACTTTTTATTAAACTAGAAAACCCAACCCCTTTATTTAGTAACCAAGAACAATCATTCCACTTAAGACCTAGATCAATTCGAGAGGATATCGAGAGTAAAATTGAACCCCATTGAAAATACGAATATCAAACATCATACAATACGTTTTATAACGTTGTATAGATTAAATAAAAACCGTATATGAATATGGTTATATAAAACCAAAACACGAACATAATATCAATAGTATGACCCCGTATTGCTAGTCAGGCAATCCATCGTAATTCGGTGCGTATAGTAGTATTTCGTTAATTGGATTATTATAAGCCGCATGACATTGTTACCTTACTAAAACAAAAAACGGGTAGCTAGCCCGAAACTCATTTGCCCATCTAAATTAGCGTGTCGTCACAAAGGTCACGCTATGTAAATCTTCTCATACATAAATTCGCTTACCAATCAATGTGGCACGACGGGGATCAACCGTCAAGGCGCGAACTGGGGTGATCGTCCCCAAATAGTACTATTATATGCATAACCGTCTACCAAATCCCGGTAGTTCACAATTCATGCTAATGGGACTTTTAGTGACATAACCTAACTTTAATAATCCATTTTATTTCATCTATCGGGTCATTTAATCATTTATCGGGTCATACAATCATTCGGGTCCAAATCAATAAACAAACAATCGGGACAAATGGTTTCCTATTTTATAAAAACTAACATGTTATCTCCCTCGCGGGTTTATAAAACATTTTATAAAAACATTTAAAAGAGTGCGAGGCTATGAACTCACGTTGATGTGGGAAGGCGGGTTATCGGCAATTCAGACGTACGGTACGTGCTTCAATCACGGAAACCTAGACAAATAATACTCGTCTTAGACTCATGTCCAATGACTCTATAAAAATAACAATTATGTATACATATGATGATTTTATATATATGATGATCCAGTGGGTTTACATATTCTCTTTTACTCATTTTAGTGTTTACGTATTGGTAACTTCTTACTAGTTTACTAGTTTTACCTATTTACGTGTTTTAGGTCCAATAAGCCTATTATAAGTTCATTAACTTGTATTAATCCATTTCATACTTATATTATCAGTATTTATACTTTACATGTTGGGCCCAAATGGGTTAAGCCCAATAAATAAGTTTATAAGTGTTTTAGTCCATTTTGTTGTATTATTAGTCCAATTACGTTAACGTAGCCCGTTAATGTCCGTATGTTATATAGTTCAGGTTTTATCGGTTTTTACTTGTTATATATGTTTATATATCAGTATATGAGTTTTATAAAGTTTACATTAGACGGGTCCAACCGTCTAAGTTTTATTTAACAAAAACGTTAATTTTACGGTAATAGCCCAAAAAGTCGTAAAAATCATGTTTATAGTTTTTATAACTTATAAAACTTAACAAGTTACCATTTTTATAAAATGTCCACTTATTTATCATTGTAAATATTCATATAAATGTATTATATGAGTTAGTGGGTTTTAAATTCACATTTTATACTATTTTTATTTGAGTGCTTATATAATACTATTATACTTTAATTTTCAAAAATCTGATTTTTACTTTCATGTTCACCAAAACTGCCATATCTAGAGTTTTATATGGAGATAGAAGCTCAAATTTTTATGACATAAACTACATGATATGTGCTCCATTTAACTCTACTATAGCTACTGTTGAATCAGCCTCTAAGTAGTTTCTAAAAATCGTCCAAAACAGTGAACTCAGATTTGTACTCTAAACTTGTTTTGATCATATCTCACTCATTACAATGATTCCATTGCATGGCCAACTCTCACATGTGTACAAGACATATTAATTAATGTATATCTATTAATCTATGCCATTTTTATCAGTTCATCATGTGATTCTTTACTGTTTTATACAGCCAATAATTTAAACAAGATTTTAGCCTTGTTTCTTATATTTTTCATCTTTTTAAGCATGTTTATCAACACCAAATCCCCACACAATATTTTTAATCATCATTCATCATCATATACATATACATAAGTAAAATAAATACAAGATTACATAATCAAAAATAACAAGAGGATGAGAAGAACTATCTTTATACCACCATGATGATGTAGGTTGTGATCAAAACATGGATTTTGATGGAGAAACTTATGAATAACCAAGACCATATTCAAGACCACCATTCTTCATCAACACCTTGTGGAAAATCAGCCCCAAGACTCCATGTAAACTCCTCCTTGGATGTTAAAACTTGCACCAATCTTCATCTCTTGGAAGGGAGATTAACATATGTTAATTATAACAAATGTTTGTGGTTAATATTTGATCAAAGGGAGGTGTTTATGGTGAGGATGGGACGACACATTTGAGAGAGAGTGGGAGAGTTTAGTTGTTTTTGCATGGAGGAAATGGATGCAAATGGTTTTGCTTGTTGGTTTTGAGGTAAGCTTAGCTTACTTTGTAAGCTTAGGACATGTGTAAGCAACTTAGCTTACACTTGACACATCAAGTAGTGTAGTGGCTAGTTAAGGCCTGTTTTGAGTGGGGGTGGGACAAGTTTCCCACTTGTCTCATCCCCATTTATTTACGGGTACTCCTCGATTATAGTTTCCTCGATTTGCGTGCCCTCGGGTCGTTTTACGAAAAACGTTTTTATAAATTATGAATCAACGGCACAAAATGAATCTAATAAAAATTGTCTCATCAAAAACGGAGTTCGAAAACGTAAATACGTAATCCTAGGGTTTCCGGTTTAGTCGTAAAGGACGTTAAAATAAAATCGTATTATGAACCAACTCAAATTTAAAATCCCAAAATATTATTTACGGATAAATTTATTTTCTGAAATGTCGGACTGTCACCAAAGACGGTGTATGTAAACGTAAGCACGCAACGTTGAATCCTCCGATTTAGACGTAGGCGACGCTACTTCAAGACGTAAATCCAAATTACTTCCAAAAAATAAGTGAGTTCATAATATAACATTCAAATAATGTTTTTAAATAATATTTGAGAATAAAATATAAACCATAAATTGACGGATTGTCACATCCTTTGGTTGTGATAGTACCATATCCGCCTCCAAAGTAAACCTTGTCACCATCCTTAATGGGAGTGAAGTTAGTTAAGTAATCTTCCTTCCCTGTCATGTGCCTTGAGCATCCACTATCCCAATATCCATAATCATTGACCTGTTTTTGAATGCCCTGCACATAAAGAAAACAAATTAGTTTTCTTTGGGAACCCAAGCCTTAGAAGACTTGGATTCATCTGGTTGTTCAATAAGAACAGACTTAGTTCTCATAACAACCCCATTTTCATCTTTCTTAGGATGAAATACCCAGTTAACCCCAATAGGTTTTGTGATGACCTTTGAAATGTAATTAAATCTGTTTTAGGTCATTGAAATCCCATTATCATTAGGGTTTTGATCTGTCTTGGGTCTCCATGTTAAGCTTGAAGAAGCTTTAGACCCCTTACCCTGTGGTTGCAAATATTTAGGTCTGGTCACGTTTCTGTCAGCGTTGGAATTGGTCTTGTCAACGCTGAAATTACCCTTGTCAGCGTTGAACCTAGGGTTTGCTACAGAAACCCATTGCCTATTAGACCAAGTATTTGTCTTTTGAAATGGTCTTTGTCCATGAGTGTTAGACCCTATAGTAAAGAATGGGACAGGTCTAATCACTTGTGGACTTTGCTGCACACAAGGTTTGGGTCTGACAACGTTTGACTTCCTAACAACGTTGATTTTGTTCCTGTCAGCGCTGAATTTGTTCCTGTCAGCGCTGAATTTGGGAGCGTTGACATACTTATATGCCAAGTGTAAAAAGCTACCACAAGTGTAACAGGCTTTTCTAGACACAACCCTAGGTCTAGAAGAGAAGAAGCCTGTTCCATCATTGCTAACCTGGCTCTTAGGTGACCTAGTTGTCCTATACATCTCTGCATACTTAATGCTAGGTTTTCTAACAGTGTTTAAGCCTAGGTCAACAGCTTTACCAGTGATTGGGTTTGTAACCTTAATGGGAGTTGACTCATTAGGGCTTTCACATAGCAAGCCACCCTTAACAAATAATGTAGGGTTAGCTTTCTTCCATTCATTCAGGTCAGTCAACTTTTGTTGATACTCTTCAACTGGAGTGACAACTCTTGGTGGAGGAATGAATTCCTCCGCTTGGAGTTCTGGAAAACTAGTCCAAGATAGGTCCTTTTGTTGGACACCATAGAAGTCACCAGCTGGTGGTGGAACCAGTGAGTAGTCTTTCATCCCAATCCCAGTCATGTCTTTAGGATCCCTTTGTTTACCCACACAGTCTCCTAGGGTTTGAGTGGCTCTATCAAATCTTTGGATTTTAAGGCCAACATTGTCTTTATTCTTAATGGCCTCATCTAATTTATCCTGTAACTCACCATTAAACCTTTCCATGATGTTTCTAATATCCATACTAGCATTTAACTCATGTTTTAAGATATTTATTTTATCTTTTAAGTCAAATTCCATTTTCTTGTATTCAGAAACAGTTTTCTCAGTTTGAGTGAGAGCTAGTTGGTAATTAGACAGTTTGCACTTATCAGTACTCACATCACTTAATAATCTTAACACCTCTTTGTTAAGTTTCTCAGTGTTTAACCTACAACCTTTACTACAAAAAGCATCATTGTATACCTCATTATCAGATGAAGAGGAGGAGTGTGCCATGAGAGCATATTCAACATGCTCTTCTTCTTTAATTTCAGCAACCAAAGCTTTATCCTCTTCCACATCCTTAGCCAGAGAGCTCCAATCCCATCCCATACCATCAATTCCTTGAACTGCAACCATGGCTTTAGGATCCTGAGCTTTAGCAATTTGACTTGAGAGTTTACCAGCATCAGATCTTCTAGGATATCTGCATTCCCTCATGAAATGCCCCATACGATGACAGTTGTAGCATTCAACTTTGGATTTATCAAATCCAGCTGTGTCTTTTGCATTGAAGGTCATCTTCTTCTTAAACCTTCTGTTCTACCTGTTTGCTCTTATACTAGCAAGAGCCATGTTCCACTTAATGTCCATCTCTTCCAAGTGCTCATCACTTATCTGCTCCAGGTCCTCATATGTAATCACTGAACCATTGGGCAAAGAAGCAATATAAGCACATACAGTATCCAAATCCAAACCAGCAGGTTTAACTCTTGGGGAGTCACTTTTGAATGTGTCAGCGTCTGAAAAGGAGACGTTGACAGGACTTGTTCCAGCGCTGACACATGATGATCCAGTAACTGGATGCATGTAAGAGTCCTTCTAATTGAATTGACCTTCACTATGAGAGAAGAAGGCCATGTTACTGTTGGTAGACTTGCTTCCATGCTCTAAAAGAGTTTCATCTTCCAATAGCCTCAGTTTGTTGTAAATGTCATCAAACGTGGAACTTTTGTAAGTATTATTGGCAAGAATAGATCTTGCTTCAATCTTCCACGCCTCACCAAGACTTTTAAGAAAGGTAGCATTAATGTCAACATCACCAATTTGTGTCCCCATGAAGGACAATTTGCTTGTAATGTCAAGCAATCTGCTTCTCACACTACTCAGCTTCTCATTGGGTTGAGCTTTGAAAACAGCATAATCATGCATGAGTTGTTTCTTCTTTTCTTCCCTGGTATCTGCATTGCCACCATATGCAACTTCAAGAGTTGCCCAAAGGCCTTTAGCAGAATCATAACCTCTGTATTTATGCTGGTTCTCTTGTCCCAAAGAGACTTTCAGAATATTTAGGGTTTTCATGTCAACCCTTTTCTTTGCTATGTCTTCAGCAGACACAGCTCTACCATCTTAAGGTTTTTCTTTCTTATCTTCTTCAGAACATCCAGCAACAACTGATCTTTGAGTAATAGCATCAGCAATCTTTTGGGCTTTATCGAATGTGTTTCCATATTCAATGATCTCCCAGAGTGTGTAGTCATAGATCCCTAGATATTGCTCAAAGTTGAATTTCCACAATTCAAAGTTGGTTGCATCAAGCATGGGAATCTTGATGTTTGGTAAAGGTGAGGAGGAGGAGGAGGTTATTTCTGACATGATGTTGTTAGGGTTTTTGAGAAAATTAGGGTTTTGGTGATTTTTTAGGGTACTTGTGTTCTTTAAGATCAAAAGTTCCTCAACAAGCTCTGATACCACTTGTTGATCCCAAACTTAGATCGATTTAGCTTTATGTATACGAGATTAGATCAAGTAATACACTTAGAGAAACCTTTGTATATGTTTATGATAATCTAAGTGTTATGCGGAATTAACACTTAAACAAGAACACACAAGATATAAACAAACTTTCACTTTGATTAATGATATCAAACTTGCTTACAATGAAAGTAGTTTACGAATGAAAAACTTATATGAAACATTAACCTAAAGGTCTTCTTTTATAGACATAAGAAGCCTTGTACAATAATCTACGTATCAGCTATTCTAGGTAAAGATAAATATAGAAAATACATTGTTGTTCCTATCTTTACTAGAAGTAATCTAGAATACAATAAACGCGTAGAGTATATCTTCCCATCAGTGCTTGTCTTCAATGTATCAACGCTTGACTTTATCTTGTCAACGCTTGAGCTGTCAGCGTTTGTTTTACTCCTGTCAACACTTGATTTACTCTTGTCAGCGCTCAAGTGATCTGGCCATAATTTATTCCCAACACGACTTTGTGACAATCTTTGGTCAAGATCGTCATATTTCATTGAATCTATGTTCATCATCTTGAACCAACTAGCAGAGCAACTCCACAATGAAGAATTTAATCACTCTGCATCGGCATTTGCATATAAGGCTCTTGTGACACAACTCACGCCTTTCATCCAATTCAATATCGTCAAGTCAGAAAGTTTAGTGATTTGCCAGTCATTTCTTCGAGATAAACATACCGAGCTTCAAGATTTTCGTGGTACAATATTGAAACTAATGACATCGGTCTCATCTTCGATTTATGAAAGATCCCGACTTCAGCAAGCGTATGATAATGGAGCGCACGAATCTACGATGCAAGAAGAAAATGGTCATACGATTGATGAATTGGAGGCTGCTAAAGATTGCAAGGACATGGAATCAACAATTCAGCATGAACCAAGTAGCATGTCAGGTACAAATAATATTCTTCATCTGTTGTCTGAAATGAATGTGCAAATTAACAATCCTGCTAATCGTTTTATGACTGCTTCATTAACTGCTTCTGATTCCAATATTAAAGAGCTTGAAACGATTTTAGCTCAGCAATCTAAAGAGCTTGGGGATGCCAAAATTGAATTTTCGAAGAAAACGGATAAATTTGAAAAGTATTTTGAAAAACTTGAAAATTAAAACGTTGTTCTTGAACGAAAATTGGATCAAAAAGTTCTATATTCTAAAGCTGAAAAGGATAATCTTTTGAAACAAATTAAGTTGCTAGAATCTAAATTCGCATCCCAAGATAACTTGCTCAATGAAAATGAGACTTTAAAGGCTCTGGTTCAAGAAAAGGTCTTTGTTATAGCTGCGTTGAAAAACGAATTAAGGAATACTAAAGGCACTAGTTTGGAAACTAAACTTGAAAAACCATCAATCTTGGGGAAACCGCCTACAAATCAGTCTGTTAGACAACCGACTGCATTTAGATCCGAGAGACCACAATCCTCGAGACCAGGGTTTCCCACCCAAGTTGATATGGTTCATCTTTCTAGACCAGTCACTCCACCATCTAGGCCCAATGTGACTAATACAGCTTTTGCAAGACCTAATCACATGATTTCTTCTAGCCTCCCTAGACATAGTCCAAAGAACACGTCTCGAACTAGTTCAAATGACGTTCGCCATACATTTGGTCTAAGGGAAGTGATACGAATGATTTTACTAGTTTGAAAGTTCGTTTCTCGGTATCTTCTCGAATTGATTAAGGTTTAAGTGTGACTCAGTCGTTCTTGGAAATGAAAAATGAAGTTGGATATCTATTCTACTTGAAAAGGTAAATGCGAAGAGAAATAAAAATAAACAAAGACAAATAATAAAGGAGCAATGCAAATAATAAAACGAAAAGTAAAGCAAAATAATAAATAAAAATAAAACTAAAAGACGAAATTAATTAAAGACTGAAAAATAAAATAAGGCAAACTTAAACTTAAACTAAAGGCAAGTAAATAAAAAGTGCGACTAAGTAAAAAGGCGGGAAAATAAAGCTTAAAACTAACTGTATAAAATTACAAAAAACTGGAAAACATTCATTCGGAATAACACATTCATCCGGAATAAAGTCTTTCATCCGGAATAAATAGCTTCATCCGGAATAGTCCTTTATTCGGAATAAAAGGCTTCATCCGGAATAGATAGCTTCATCCGGAATAATCCTTGATTCGGAATAAAAAGCTTCATCCGAAATAATCTTTCATCCGGAATAATCCTTCATCCGGAAAGAAGTGCTGATTCGGAATAAACAAGAAAAACGTTCATCCGGAATAATTCAAAACAAAAGGTTCATTCGGAATACTAGGCTCATGTGGAATAATCACTTCATCCGGAATATATCCTTCATCCGAAATATATCCTTCATCCGGAATATATCCTTCATCCGGAATAAACCCTTCATCCGGAATAATCCACTCATTTGGAATGTGAGTTCATCCGGAATATATTAAGCAAAAACCTTCATTCGGAATAAAAAGAAGAAAATGTTGGTTCGGAATATAAAGCTTCGTTCAGAATAAATGAAAGAAATCCTTCGTTCGGAATCTGGGAACAGTATATGATGCGAAGAACAC
This sequence comes from Glebionis coronaria, assembly GCA_025667525.1. Classification (NCBI taxonomy): domain Eukaryota; kingdom Viridiplantae; phylum Streptophyta; class Magnoliopsida; order Asterales; family Asteraceae; genus Glebionis; species Glebionis coronaria. The sequence continues at coordinate 357,698,150 of CM046876.1, forward strand.
GGGAATGAAAAGGGATACGAATCTAATCAAAAAATAACCAAAATCAACTTAAAGATTAAACCCAAATAACTAACAAACATCTACTAATGATAACCAATCAAAACAAATCAGTAAAACTACCAATTATCACCAAAATAATTAAAACCCACTTGATCAAAACTATGAAACTCAAGAACACAAACACAAAGATTAAATCCAAACAAGAAAGGTAGATGAGAGATTAACAATAAAGATAAAGATTCAACAAAAATAAAAGTAAACTTACTTGGAATTTAAAGAAATTAAGGTGCAAAACAAGTATTTAACATGACATGAAAATTAAATGTGCAAAATTTAAAGATGGAAGAACTAGTGTCACTCTAGCCAACAAACTAAACAAATGACTAATGAGGTCTATTTATAGGGGAGGAGGGGATTAGTGGAATGAAGCTTCCTCCCCTCTTTCTTCTTTCTTTAATTATCTTTTAATCCTTCGTCTTTAGTCTTTAATATTTTGTCTCGGGATTAATAAACTCGTCTTGTAATTTCTTCATTAATTTAGACTTGAGTTCTTCGGCTTTATTAAACTTCCGTCTTTGGACTTTTTCTTCGATAAATCTTCAGAATAGGCCTTGGACTTCCGTTCTTTTTGCACTCTTGATTTCTTGACTTCGTCTTTTGTCTTTTTCTTCGATAAAAGCCCATGAAAGTCGTGTTTTCTTCCCTTTTAACATTTTGATCCTAAAATCATAACAAAAACACAAACCACGCATAATTCCGACATTTACGACATAAAGTACACGTTTAAGCCTGGTTATTATTGTAATTAAGTGGTAAAAGGATGGATGTTTACACACATATCAAATCCCCTACACTTGACCATTGCAATGTCCTCATGCAATGCATTAGTTACAAAGCACGTTTTACAATTTCCATCATAATCAATCCATATTGGCCTTTATTAAAGAGATAGAAAATTATAAACATTTAAAGGAAGAAAGTAAGTAAAGAAATCAAAGACATACCTTAGGGTTTTGGAAATGTCATGAATGATCATCATCCTCAAGTTTTCACATTCTCCAAACCAAGCGTAAAAACGAGATCATTGTTATTATAAGTTAGCAAACTAACACGAACTCATGTGGGGCAATTATTTACTTAGACTCCCTTATTCCTAGGTGTATCTCTTATATTTTATTGTTGTCTTGAATGATCACGAGGATGCATTGTTGACTTATTTCGATAGTTATTAAGGCTGAAAATAAAGTGGGACGATTTAATCAATAGTAAGCTAAAGGAGAAAATCTTTTAAAACTGTTTCTCGGGACCTCATAAAGTTCATATCTTGGCATAACTCGCTTCGCGATTTGAGACCTTTCTCGGACCGATATTTGGCAGCGACTTCATACTTCAAATCTTGAGAGACGTTCAGGAAATAATGGTCTTCTCTTCATAATAGGAATTTATTCACTTGAAGTTTTGAGAGATTCTTCATATTTGGACCACGACTTCTTCATTTTTCTCCAATCTTTATTTTGGACTTTGATATACAACGATCCGCCTCCTTTTAGTACTTGGATCTATTTATCCTCATACCTTGTTAGGGCATTTTTGAATAGACTTCTCCATGATCTTTTGGGGAGTATTTGCTTTTCGTCGTGTGTCTCGATCCTTCATATTGATTTTCGATAAATGATTCTTCACATCACTTTTGGATCTTTAGCAACAAAATGTAGCCCTCATGCCTTGTTAGGACCTTTTTGGACTCGCCAATCTTGGCATCCTGCTTCAATAAGTTATGCCTTGGCTATGAACTCTAATCCATACCGAGCAACTTTTAAACGATCTTGGGCTAGAAGCTAAGTAACTTTTCAAATCATACAACCTTATTTATTGCAGATAAATTTATTAGCAAGCGATGGGAGAATAGGCTCATAAATAACTTACATAAATTCATGAAAGGATACCAAACTTATAATTGACTCTATCATCTCTCGTTCTCCACAATTTAAAATCTCAAGGAATGAGACTCGTGGATGCTTAGCCAATTAAATCAAAGTTTTGGGTTTTCGAGTCATATATAGGATCTTGCAAATTCTTAGACTCTTTCAAGTTTAGTATTTGCATTTTAAATTTCCCTTGATAAACGACTCTCTAGGATCAATTATAGGAACTTGCGAAAAGTTCTTGTTCTTAACCCGTGAGAGTTAAGACTTTCGCGTTTTAAAGCTCCCTATATAAAAGCCTAGCAAAACTTGACTTAAACACATTAAGGATACTAGCTAGAGTAAACTTAGATAAGTAAACTCGGGTTGAGTCAAAAGATTCACAACATTTGAAATTAAAACCACTTTATTAAAATTCATTCTAGTAAAGAAAGAAAATAACTATAACAAAAGAAAAACTAATAGGCCAAAATAGATTAAAAATTTTGAAAAATGTCGAAAAATTGATTTTCCGGTTAAAATGAGGACAAATGGAAGGAAAAGACCACTTAACTTCGATAGATTTCCCCCTACACTTGATATAAACATTGTCCTCAATGTTTAAGCGTGTGGGAGTAAACTCCCCTACACTAGGACATTGTGCACGTTGTTTAAATCTTGCTAAGGAAAAGACAACTAACGAGATTCCTATTTTAATATTAAGAAATATAAAATAGTGAATCTAAAGAGTTTAGGATAGAACCGGGAAGATGGGAACACGGAATCACGGGTCGTCAAAAGTCATCAAGAATGGATCTTTGAAAGCGCGAATCCCTGAGTATGAGAAGAGAGAAAAGAGCAAACACCAACGGGTCTCCCTATACTTAGGATAAAAGATAGATACTTGGGTTGCCTCCCAAGAAGCGCTTGTTTTTTTTTCATCAACGAGTCGTAAGCCTGACTCGACCTTGATTAGCCTAGTAAGAACCTTGAAGAGTATCCACCGGGATCAAACACATGGTTTTCGTCCATCAAGTAACACAAGCTTAAGGCAAACAAGAAACCAACGGGGCTCCCCCCTACACTAATGGTGAAAACAGGGAAAGATAGATAATCGGATTACCTCCCGAAGAGCGCTTGTTTTTGTTAACCGAGTCACGAGCCTGACTCGTCCCCGGATTAAATGGTCCATGGGGAAGCCTCGAATGTAATACCGGGATCAAAGACCTTGTCCTCGTTCCCGGTTGACATCAACAAAGGGGAGGCGGGAGGATAAGTCTTAAATGGGAGAAAAGTCCTTTCAACATACGAAAAGTATGTGAAGTCGTGAGCAATGGGAGGTGGGGTGGGTAAAGGAATCAAATTGTCATCCCCCAAAGATAATTGATGCTCAGAAAGCGGCAAAGCCGTAAGGTTAGTAATCATATAATAATCAATGTCACCTCCCGGGTCAAAGCACTCATCCTCCGTAATAGTGGCTAAAGTAGTGGATGAAAGGTGCTCGGGAGGGGGACTTGGGACAATACTTTCCTGCAGCAAATTATCAAAAATAATATCCCCCTCCGTGTCATCATCATCAATACCCGGAGGTATTGAGTGAATGTCGATTTCTTCTAGCAATGGGTCATTATCCTCAACGGGAGGAATAGATGGAGGTAAAGACTCGGAAAGAGGAGGAGAAGTCAACTCTTCGATTTGAGCAATAAGAAGATGCACTTTCCGTAATCTGTCGCGAAGAATCACGTCTTCCACCTCATCTACAAGAGCAAGTTCATCGGTGAACTTCTCGTAAGCCGGAGAGAATAAATCGTCATCGCCCGCATCTCCTGGTGGAGATTGAGAAATTTCAAAAGTGAAATTCTCATAGCGTGGAGAAAAATCGTCATCATTCGGATCGACCTCTTGCGTAAGAGCAACGTCATCCTCAGACTCCATAGCAGTCGGTATGTCACAAACCTCATCATCAAAGAATTTATCGAGACCAAAATCACTAATCTAACTCAATGAATCACCATCCTTAGACGCATTAGGAATATCGAGAGTAGGAGTAGCAACTTCAGAAGATGGGTCGAGAGCGTAGACATCATCGTCGTCATCATCATCATAATAGACGGGACCATTCCAATTAGGAGTGACATAGTCAGCTAACTCTTCCTTGATAACCTCCAGATCTTTAAGAAGCTCATGAAGCAAATTTTGTTGTTCATCCCCCGAGTATGTTCAATTAAACCAATTCTATCCCACGCTGTAATTAAACATTTTGGTGTAGAAAAGAAGGGAAAACGACCAAATTGGCTCAAAAAGGTGTTGGTGCGTTTCAAGATTTCGTCACCATCAAGCAAAGGTTTCCTTTCTTGATGCAAGTCAGCTCGGATTTGAGCTAAACTTTGTAGAACATCATTTAAAGTAGTGAGTTGTTGGTCAAGACTAATTTGCTGAGAGGATTGATGATTGAGGGTGTGATGTGGGGGCTCAAAGTTATACACACTGGGATGATAGCACAGTATTTTCTCAAAGACCTTCGACGGATCACAAGAAGAAGCATCGTGAGGGCCCCCACAAATATAGCACCACGGGTATGGAGAAAAACCCGATGAGTTTTGTGGATAGCTATTTCCATTGTCATAATTGTAACCCGGTTCTTGCCGTGACCATACGGGTATCGAACCGGACACGAAACATGCCAATGATAATCGCTTCCACAATAGATGCAAGGGGGAATAGGAGGTAGATTAGAAAAGGACGAATTAGTCGAGTTGCACAATGGACAAAATCCGAATTGTGTATTGTCGATATCGTTTCCGCACCGCTCACATGTACACCATTGACATGAGTCGTTACCGTATAATAGTCTCCCATACCCGACGCAATGGACATAAGAATCCATAAAGAAAAATAGATAAGCAAGAAAAATATTTTTGGTGCAAAACTTTGAAAAAGAAATGGTTTTTAAGATTTTTCAAATGTTTTTTGGGATTTTTTTTGAAAAGTTTGGACACGAAAAATAACGTTCACGAGTAAACGGATCCTAAAAGCAAACGCGTCTCTCACAAAAAACTGTTAATCTTCACAAAAAGAGCCGCCAGCGGCGCCATTTGATACGAATGATTTTCCTAGTTTGAAAGTTCGTTTCTCGGTATCTTCTCGAATTGATTAAGGTTTAAGTGTGACTCAGTCGTTCTTGGTAACGAAAAATGAAGTTGGATATCTATTCTACTTGAAAAGGTAAATGCGAAGCGAAATAAAAATAAACAAAGACAAATAATAAAGGAGCAATGCAAATAATAAAACGAAAAGTAAAGCAAAACAATAAATAAAAATAAAACTAAAAGACGAAATTAATTAAAGACTGAAAAATAAAATAAGGCAAACTTAAACTTAAACTAAAGGCAAGTAAATAAAAAGTGCGACTAAGTAAAAAAGCGGGAAAAAATAAAGCTTAAAACTAACTGTATAAAATTACAAAAAACTGGAAAACATTCATTCGGAATAACACATTCATCCGGAATAAAGTCTCTCATCCGGAATAGATAGCTTCATCCGGAATAGTCCTTTATTCGGAATAAAAGGCTTCATCCAGAATAGATAGCTTCATCTGGAATAATCCTTGATTCGGAATAAAAAGCTTCATCCGGAATAATCTTTCATCCGGAATAATCCTTCATCCGGAAAGAAGTGCTGATTCGGAATAAACAAGAAAAACGTTCATCCGGAATAATTCAAAACAAAAGGTTCATTCGGAATACTAGGCTCATGCGGAATAATCACTTCATCTGTAATATATCCTTCATCCGGAATATATAGCTTCATCTGGAATAATCCTTGATTCGGAATAAAAAGCTTCATCCGGAATAATCTTTCATCCGGAATAATCCTTCATCCGGAAAGAAGTGCTGATTCGGAATAAACAAGAAAAACGTTCATCCGGAATAATTCAAAACAAAAGGTTCATTCGGAATACTAGGCTCATGCGGAATAATCACTTCATCTGTAATATATCCTTCATCCGGAATATATCCTCCATCCGGAATATATCCTTCATCCGGAATAAATCCTTCATCCGGAATAATCCACTCATTCAGAATGTGAGTTCATCCGAAATATATTAAGAAAAAACCTTCATTCGGAATAAAAAGAAGAAAAGGTTGGTTCGGAATATAAAGCTTCGTTCGGAATAAATGAAAGAAATCCTTCGTTCGGAATCTGGGAATAGTATATGATGCGAAGAACACGGGAATGAAAAGCGATACGAATCTAATCAAAAAATAACCAAAATCAACTTAAAGATTAACCCAAATAACTAACAAACATCTACTAATGATAACCAATCAAAACAAATCAATAAAACTACCAATCATCACCAAAATAATTAAAACCCACTTGATCAAAACTATGAAATTCAAGAACACAAACACAAAGATTAATTCCAAACAAGAAAGGTAGATGAGAGATTAACAATAACGATAAAGATTCAACAAAAATAAAAGTAAACTTACTTGGAATTTAAAGAAATTAAGGTGCAAAACAAGTATTTAAAATGACATGAAAATTAAATGTGCAAAATTTAAAGATGGAAGAACTAGTGTCACTCTAGCCAACAAACTAAACAAATGACTAATGAGGTCTATTTATAGGGGAGGAAGGGATTAGTGGAATGAAGCTTCCTCCCCTCTTTCTTCTTTCTTTGATTATCTTTTAATCCTTCGTCTTTAGTCTTTAATATTTTGTCTCAGGATTAATAAACTCGTCTTGTAATTTCTTCATTAATTTAGACTTGAGTTCTTCGGCTTTATTAAACTTCCGTCTTTGGACTTTTTCTTCGATAAATCTTCAGAATAGGCCTTGGAATTCCGTTCTTTTTGCACTCTTGATTTCTTGACTTCGTCTTTTGTCTTTTTATTCGATAAAAGCCAGTGAAAGCCGTGTTTTCTTCCCTTTTAATATTTTGATCCTAAAATCACAACAAAAATGCAAACCACGCATAATTCCGACATTTACGACATAAAATACACGTTTTGGCCTGGTTATTATTGTAATTAAGTGGTAAAAGGATGGGTGTTTACACACCTATCAGGAAGCTAAGCAAAAGACACAAGTAAGAGATAGGAATTTCAAACCTAGTCAGATGCCTTCAAGTTTACCCAACACTGCTAACCGTAGCATGTCATATCCTAGGAGCATCAATCAATCATCTAGGAATTCTAGATCTTACTCGGACATTATATATGCTACTTTTAAAACATGTAGGAAATGTGTCTTTAAAGCCAATCATGATTCTTGTGTCAAGAAACTTCTTAATGAGGTAAACTCCCGCGTTAGAGATAAATCCCAGTGGGTAGCTAAAATCAAACCCATTGGTAAAATGTGGCGCCCCACTGGTAGAACTTTCACTCTTATAGGAAACGAGTGCCGTTTAACTAGGATAGTCTCCGATTCTACTAAGACTACTAGGGAGGAAATTGAAAAGGATGACATATCACTTAAGCCTGAACTTAAGGTTTTCTACAAAAGGAAACGTTTGCCAACTAAGACAAATGAATCATCTCCTCAAGTCACCTCTGGCACAAGTAAGGCCAACTGTGAACCCCCACATGGTTCTAAAATAGATATCGCTAACCCACATAAAAGCATACAACTTTCTAATGAGAATGCAGGTACCAAAGTTAACGTTCAACACGAACACAGCATTCCAATCGTTGTATACCATTCAATTAAGGACACTCTCAGAGTTTGGTTGCTGAAGAAGCTGATATCTAAGAAACAAGTGTCTTAGGGGATTTGTGGTTAAGCTCATATAAGGCTCATCGTTAAATGTCAGACAATGACCCGATCTTCACATAAAGGAAAGTTTATCGCCGATGATAAACTTATCCTAAAAAATGAGAAATTAATTTTTCTCGGACACGAGCTTACACTAAGAGCATTCAAAGGTTTTAATCTCGTGTATCAAGGCTTATAGACAAATCACAATCTGTGACCCGTTCATCAAATAAAGGAAATTTTATCGTCGATGATAAACTTATCCTCACAACGAGAAATTAATTTTTTTCTCGGGCATGAGCTTATATTAAAAGCATTCAATGTTTTTAAGCTCATGCACATATGGCTCACAGTCAAATCACAGTCTGTGACCCGAACTTCAGAGAAAGGAAATTTTATCTTGTCAACGATAAATTACCCTCAAAACGAGAAATTAATTTTTCTCGGACACGAGCTAAATTTAAAACCATTCAAAGGTTTTAAGCTCGTGTATAAGGCTCAACGTTAAATTTCAGACGATGACCCGATCTTCACATAAAGGAAAGTTTATCGCCGATGATAAACTTATCCTCATTAACGAGAAATTAAATTTCTCGGACACGAGCTTACCTTCAAAATATTCAAAGGTTTTTAAGCTCGTGTATATGGTGTCTAATTATATTTCAGATTATGCCTCGTACTTCAAAGAAAGGGAAGCTTATCGCCGATGATAAACTTATCCTTACAACGAGAAATTAATTTTTCTCGGGCATGAGCTAATATTAAAAACATTCAAAGTTTTTTAAGCTCATGTACAATGACTTACAGTTAAATATCAGACTGTAACTCGGACATCAATTTTAGGAAAGCTTTTCTTTAAAGATAGCTTATCCTCGTGACGAGAAATTAAATTTTCTCGGTCATGAGCTTGTATTAAAACATTCCAAGTTTTAAGCTCATAAAGTAAAGTGTATCGTTTAAATAATAGAACTTTTCTTCTTAATGAGAAATTCATCTTTCTCGGTCATGAGCTTTACGTTAAAACATTCAAAGTTTTTTAAGCTCATGAAAACGACTTCTAAGTAAATATCAACTTAGGACTCATTCTTCAATTAAAAGGAAAGTTTATCGCCGATGATAAACTTATCCTAACAACGGGAAGCTTAAAACTTCTCTGTTAGCCCTAAAATATTAGCGCCATTTACGGAATGACATTATATTCAGATAGGCAAAACGTGGAGGGACGGCTATTGACATGTTGTCAAAGTTACTCCTTGTTTAGCCTATATATACCCCTCCATACTTCCATAGAGGGGAGAGGATTCCCATTTTGTGTATTTCACTTTTTGTCTCTAAATACACACACTCCTTTCACCTTGTAATCTCTCTCTCTCTCAAATGTCTAAACACTTCTTTTATCCTCCCCGACCTCTGGATCACCTCTTATTAGCTTGAATCTTATGATGTTAACATTCTCGGACTTGAGCTCATTTTGTAAGATATTCAACATCTTAAGCTCAAGTAATTGGTTTTCAAAACTTTGAACACAATTTTTCAAGAATTTCTCAAAAGGTTTTTTTCTAAATCTTTCAAAATTGTGTTTTCAAAAATGTTTTGATAAAAAGAACATGTCTTCTACAATCGATAATATTTATGAACCTAGAATTGTCGCTCAATAATGAGACGGGGTTGTAAATAAAGTTTGAGCAAAAGTTTAAATGATTTAAAACATGTTCAAAATGGTTTGCTGTTATTTCAGATAGTAACCCACTTTCCATATTCGAGTCAAGCATTTCTACGGAAAGCTTTGACTCAACAACGGGAATTAATTTTCTCGGGCATGGTTTACTTTATAACGATGTAAGGGATTGTGTTTACGTAATAACACAATCTAACACGAATATTTGTGTAAAACCTCTGATTTTACCTTACTGACTTTGTCAACTGTAGTACTATTTATATTTGGAATTTATATAATTTCACTTTTATATGACTTATTAATTATCATATAACTATTGTCATACTACCTTTCATATTTATTTCACAGTTATATGAACCTTTAGTCACCTATTGACTACTCTGGCAACTGACTGGCCACTTGATTGAATAATGAAATTCATCACCTCAGTACATATTTTGAGATAAACTGTAACCTTACTTAATTTATTTATTAAGTACTTGGCTTATTTTTATATGTACATATTTACATATATTACCTAAAAGGGATAAATACCTAAACACTTTAAAAACAATATACATTATTTTACATTGTTAGTTATTTACTTTATTTAAGTAAAATAATTTTAGTGATGTATTTAATATACACTTTCACAAAAATACCTAAAAGCTTCAATAAAAATACCTACAACACAACAAATACCTATAATATTATACAAGGACTATTATTATCATACACCACTTGGCAAAATTTACAAAAACCCTTTCCCATGCATATATAAAACGTGTAGATGTATGCATGCATGCTCTACCATCAATTGCTATCCAACCTACTAAGTAATCATACTTACTCCACTAAAACACTATCCTAAGCCATACTTTTACTTAAACAAAGCATGCTTATACACTTACACACTCAAACCCCTCATGCATGTCACTATGCTTGTAAGTTTTGTCCCCCTTTGACTTGTGCAAACCCATGGCTACAAACCAAATTGGGAAGGAAAATGAGTTTCCTAGTTTTGAACATGTGGGAAATAACAAGCATATCACAACTAGATATGACATATCTTGGGAAGATATTTGAGTACAAGGTACATGATTTGATTTGGATATCTCTCTACCTTGTTCTTAAACTGTAGCACACACACAAACACACAACATATTCCATTTGCAAACTCACATCATCTATCTCTCTCTCTCAAGCTACGACTAAACACCACCTTTCCACCATTTTTGAACTTCCATGTTTAACTACTACTCCTATACTATTTCTTCTACTACATAAAGATCAAGCACAAGCTCATCCTACAAGAAACCTTGATCCTTGAAGCAAGAACAAGAACCCTAGAAGCTTTGTGAAGCCCACGACTTGTTTTTGATCTCCTAGACCTCCATTGTTGAAAGCTTGTCACTTGTTTCTACTCATCCTCATATCATTTCTAAACCTATTTAAACAAGTAAGTTCAAGTTAAAACCTATCTTTTCTAATACATTACTTTCATACATATTAATGTGTACATGGTTATTCTTGGTAAAGTTAACATTTAAACAAGTATGGAAACCCTAAAAACCTAATGAAACTCACAGCTTGATTTTTATTATAACATAAAATGATGTAAAAACTTGTCAACCTTGAAGAACACATCAACATGATCTTGTTTAACTTGAAAAACCATGAAAACCTAACCATGCATGAATTTTGGACGTGAGTGTTAAGCTCATAATATTATTTTGGGTAATCTTGTAATGTTTAGATATAACTAGAAACATTAGATTTATGTTTTCAGGTGCCCTAAAATGTTAAGATCACTATTATGCCTCATAAGATTAGTTTAAGCTCACTATAATAAGTTGCCTTCATAAATAATCATTTTCACTAAATAAATGTTTTTATAAAACTTTTAGTGTCAAAAATATGATTTTATAAAGTTTCATGTTGAAAATGTAAATCTAAGAAGTTTTGGATTTAAATAATAGATCTACTAAATTTTTGGATTAAATATAACAAGTATAAACTTTTGAGTTGAATTTATAAATTTACAAAGTAAAAGGGATCTAAATGAATGAGTGTAGAAACTTATATTTCAAAAACATAAACTTTTGGATCACTTTTAATTATTGCTGAGAGTTTAAGGGTGTGTTTTGAACATATCTGAAAATTAATAGTGTTAAAAAGGACTAAAAAGAGATTAATATAATATTAGGGTAAGTTGTGTAATCTTTAGAAAACCTAGGGATTATTTTGGACACTAGCCGAGACTTAATATAAACATTAGGGACCAAATATGCCAAGATACCAAACTTAATTAAGCCCTAAGTAACCCTAGGGACTAAACATGCCAATTGCCGAAACATATACAAGCCCTAGGGGGCAATAGTGTAACTTGTATTAAACTTAATTATAAACCGCAAGTTAGAGGACTAAAACTGCTAATATGTGAAACTTTAATAAGCCCTAATATGAGCCGTATACTTTAGGGACTATTTTTGCCATTTATGGAAACTTAAAGAAACCCTAGTTACACGTGTAACTAGGGAGGGACCAAAACTGTAATTATTGAAAGATTTAGAAACCCTAGGGGTATAAAAGTAATTTAACCATGGGTATTTATTTAATTAAAAGGACTAAAACGTATTTTATACAAAGTATTACGAACCTTAAAATCCTATATATTTAAACCGTTATTTAAAACGTAAAACTTAAATAAACGTAACAATTGTTATCCTTCCAAACTTATAATTTAATAAATATAAACTTTACATAAACATGGATTTTAAATAAAATGTTATACATTTATAAACCTTATTTATATATTAAATATAAATTAAAAACGATTAACTTATAAAATAAATATATTAATTATATTTATTTCCTATCACTTTAAATGTATATAAAACTATCCTATATAAATATTTAAAGTGTTTTATAAACAACTTAAGTACAAAATATTAATTAAATGAATTAATTAATTAAACCTTATTATTTATTTTATACTTAAAATAAATACTATTAGAACTTGTACAACGATGAACAAAATACAAGTATTGTGATAAAATGCTTAAAACCAGTTTAAGCATGTACAGATTTATTCTGGAACTTTTATGCATTATGTTATGCATTTACTGAGACCTTATAATTATTTAGGTCGTTGATTGTATCGTGAGCATCCTTATTAGATTTATCCACTGACTTATTGTTGTACTACTGAGGTGAGTTCATGGCCCCACTTTATATATTGACAAACTTTTAAAACCTTTTAATGGGGAAGAAAACATGCAACATATTTTATTTCATGGACATGGATCGAACTGTGAAACTTTTGATTGCATTGCCTATTGTAGATGAACCCGCATGACCCGTGCATCCGAAACTGTTAGAATTATTGAATTACCTGAATGTTATAAATAGATCTATTTGGGATTGACAGTCCCCATCTGGGTGAGTAATGCTCACTGTGCCTAGGCCAGGACAACAGATGTTTCACATGTCAGCACTTATTTTTGTTATGGGTGCCTTGATAAAGATAAGGCGAAGGGTCCTTATTTGTTAAGGACTTAACTGTCAAGTTTCAGTTTCGGGAAATATGGAAATGTAATTACTTTTAAGTATTGATGCTTTGTGCATTACTACTGATATTGTAAAATTACCCCTTTAGGAAAAGGAGGCAATAAAAGTGGCAAGTATTAAGTGTCGGTTTAGGAAAACCAAGCACTAATGACCAATTAAGTTCGTTCTCAAGGAGGCTAGTGTGTTATGTGTGTAATGATATGGATTAACTTGTGATTATATTTGAGAAAGAAAAATAGAAAAGGGATTAGAAGAGAATGACGGTTATCAAGACGGATTAAACTAATTCTAAAAAGGCGTACACGTAAAGTCGTAAAAACCACCAAATTAAAATTTGAACCTAAAAATTTCTAAAAATTACCAAAAATCCCTAATAATATTATAAGAGTTTACAAAAAAATTCAAAACTTGCAAAAACCTTTTAATTAATTAGATAATGACTTTTTAATGCTAATTAAAGCCCTAAAAATCAAAATTAATTATTAAAAAGCCCTAAACAAGATTTTCAAGTTTTTAAACCTCAAAAATACTCTAATTAAGCTAAAAACTATTTTTCAAAATTTTAAAACCAATTAAAACTATTTTTAAACAATTAAAAACTCCTAAAATCAATTAAATCTTAAATTAATTATAGAAAATAATTAAAAGGCCTAGAAAATAATTGGAAAGTTGAAAAAATCCTAATTAAGTATTTAGAACCTAGGAAAAATATAAAAACCTAGAAAATCAGACTTTTAATTTTTAATAATAAAATAATATTAAAATAATATTAAAAATCCAAAAATTATAAAAAATTCTAAAAACTTGCAAACTAGCTTAGTTTAACCTAAATAACTCAGAAATGAAAGTGAAATTACCTAAATACCCCTATTGGGCCTAGAAAATGGGCCAAACCCAAAACAGTCCCTTATTGGGCTTAATTAAGGCCCAATAAGAAAAAGTGTTCAAATTAAACCCAAAAAGCACAGGTTGACTCAAAATTTGATTTTAAACAACTTTTTCCAAAGGCCCAAAAGCTGAAAATGTGAAATAAGCTAACTTATAATAAGCAACTTATTCTTAATGGGCTTTTTGGCCCATTAAGCCATTAGCTGATGCCATAAGCTAAAATTTAACACACAACCTTCTTTTGACCTAACAAAGACTTCTGCAAAAAGAATTTTCCAATAAGCCCACTTAATAAGCCATAAACAAGTCACAAACTTATTCACAAAACGACAAAATAGTCGTTTTTATGATCTAGACCACCTCAGAAGCTGATTCAAGTTGCAAAATGTTTCTTTTGACAAAACTAAGCTTAAAAACCAAAGACCTTTCAAATAAGCACACTCAATAAGCTGGAAAATCAAATAAGCACTTATGTTAAAAGTCAAACAAGTTGGTTTTCTAGTAAAAAGTCAAAGTCAAAGTCTCATAAGCTCCAGTTTACTTAAATGGGTCAAATAATGAAGATCTATCACAAAAAATAAGTTGTTGCAAGTCAAAATAAGCTAGAATAGCTTATTGATAAGCTGATGACAAAATTGCACTAGCAGGGGCTAGTTTTGGATGTTGAGCAGTGGAAACTTTTTCCACTGCTTGACTATTTTGACTTTTTGTCTTTAGTGACTTTTTCTTGGATTCAGATTTCACAAAGGCACCCAAATGATCTTTGGATCAAAAGGAGTCAATAACAATCAAAATAACACAATCACAAACACCCAATTGATACAGTTTAATCAATCATTCATCAGACATGATACAGACATGAACAATAAGCAGTTTAGCATTCAAGAGCAGTTTAAGCACAAATCAGCCAGCCAAATTCAACCAAATGCACACAAAAGCTATAATAAACTCCAATAAGCAAGTCTAAACAGGTTTCATGCACTGGTTCAAAGAATTAAGCAAGATTCAAGCAATGAAAGTTACTGATGAACACTAACACATGCAGTTTTCTACTTTTGCTGATGTATTTGACACACAAGCCAATTTCAACACCTCAAATCTTTCAAACAGGTTATGTTAACTTTGTTTAAACCACTTTTATCCCTAAGCATGCATACACACTAAGTGTTCCTAAAATCCTAGGTCAAAACAAGCAGAAACAAGGTCTATATAGCATATATTGATTGATTCAAGTGTTCAAACCCAAAAACTTGCAGCAAAACACTCTCAAACAAAGGTATAGCAGATACAAAGCAATACCAACAACTTTCCTTAACACAAAAACAAATTACAAGCATAAACCAGTAGACCCAAACACCCCTTTAACTTTTTCAAATCAAAATTTTCAAAAGCACAATGAGATTTCAGGCCAACCAAGCATCAATTAACACTAAAACAAGTATAATAAACAGATTCAAGCAAGAACAAGCCACAAAATCCACAAGAACAACAGTTTCATACAAATATCACCAAAAATCACAATTTAAGCAGATTTGGAGATTAAGTATGCAAATCTCATGGATGTACATCCACACCCACGAATTTTAAGCTTATGTGCTAGCAAGAACAAGCATAAGCTTCCACAAAAAGCCTGCTAAGATTGAACAAGGGTTAAGCACAATATCATAAAAATTAGAAACTTGGAAAAACTTGATTAATGCAAACTTGTTACCCCACACTTGATTATCCCCAAGTTATAAGCCTCACCACACCTTAACCAACTCAGTTAGGATGCTATGATCAGCCTTATAGCCCAAGAATTCCAAGGTTGGAACAAGACTTAGCAAAATATCAAGAAAATGAGGAAATATGCAAACTTTTGCACACTCCTCTTTTGAAAACAGGTTTTAAACTTTAAAAGCAGTAAACTAAGAACATAAACAAGCAGAATAAAGATGGCACTTGGTCTTTCTTCAAAGCACTTAACTCAAATTCATTAATCAGAAAGAGGATTTACAAGTGTTTGAACAAAGGAAAAACCAAAAGCAAACTGAAATGTGAAGGCCTAAGTGGCTTTATATAGCCTTACAATGAGCTAAGTTACAGCTAAAAACTAAAAACCCTAATGGTTGAAGTTCCAAAAATGCCCTCTTGAATTTGAACTCATATGCTTCATGTGACTGATTCTTGGACGTATGTGAAGGAGATAGCTGTTGAAATTTGATCCAAGGGCTCAAACAAAGCTTAAAGTGTAAGCTTGTTTCTGGATGGTTGATTCTCTGGCTGGTTTTGGCAGTATCCCCAAAAGTGTGTAGCAAGGGTTTATCATGTGAGCATATGGGTGACGTGGCAAGGGTTTTTGAAGTGGAGATGTGTTTATGTTGAGGTTAATCACAAATCTGGACAAGATTATGGCCTAATTCATAGTAATTAGTAAATCCCCAATTCGGATTATGAACTCCAAGAACAAGGTTTTGATCTTGTTTTAAGTTTAAAAACATGTTAACCGCCACTTTTAAACTTAATTAATTAAGTTTTTAAATCCGGTTGTGAGTGGAAAGTGACATGGCAAAATGGTGGAGTGTGATTGGTGGAGAATGTGAGTGGGACACATGGCAGCTTGGGAGTGGTCTATGTAACTTCTTTGTCTGCCAGCTTAACACCCCCATGTTTCAAAAACTTGTCAAATGTGATCCAAACTTCTATCAACACCACAACAAGCTTTATCAACTTTTGCCTTGTTGCATTTTTGGCCCAAAAACTTTCACAAAGTGTAATCAGGGGTATTTCTTGCCATAATTGAATTCTTCAAGGGCTGGTTTGGTATTTTCTTCAATGATAATGGTCTAGACTTGCAATATTGATAATTTGGAGGACTGAAATTGCCAAGTCTTGATGATTGAGGGACCATTTTTGCCAAATGTTGAAAGTTAAGGGTCCTTTGTGTAATTTTGGATTTTTTAAAGGACCAAACTTGTCATTTCTTGTACTTTGAAGGACTTAATGATGTATTTGACTTTGTGGATGATATTGGTTGACAATTTAGCTTTGTTGAGGGGCTAAACTTGCCAAATGTTCAAAGTTAAGCGTCCTTTTTGTAATTTGACAAACTTTAGGGACCAAACTTGTAATTATGAGGATACAAGGGTATAAAGTGTCAATTCTTCATAATTGGAGGACCCTTCTTCATAATTCTTCAAATCTTCAAGGGTTGATCTTTTGGAAAGTCTTCATTAGGGCTTGGTTTATTGTGCGGCTTCGTTTCCCGTGTTCATTTTTGCATGATTCTTGTGATCTTTTGTCATTTTCTCAATATCCGTACCTAAAATACACAAGCAACAAACACAAGCATATATTTGGGTATTTTGATGATATTTAATGCATTTTAAGCCCTATTTGGAAGATGAGACTATGTATAAAAGCAGTCTCATCAACTACTTTAGTAAATATTTAATGTCCAAATTTAATTTAATTAAACCTGTGAATTCACCAACTTTATGTTGACTCTTTAAGCATGTTTTCTCAGGACACTGAAGCAGGTATTGGTGTGCATGGAGTCAAGCATCATGATAGGCTGCATTTATAGAGCTCATCTGGGGTTTTATAAATTGGGAATAATTCAAACTTTCAAACAATGTTAAAGAATACTTTAATACTATTTGCACTTTCAATCATGTAATAAATGTAAGGATAATCTTTTATCTGTTGCTCTATATTCTGTCTGCTGTTGATCCACCTACGTGACACCCAAATATTATTTCCGCTGCGTTTGACTCAATTTGGGGGTGTCACAGAATGGTATTAGAGAGATAGTTATAGAGAATCAGAACAAAATTTAAAATAAATATAAAAATAAAATTTTTATATAATCTGAACTATAACTGCTTTAAAAATATTTTGGGATTTTTGGGACTAGAATACTTAAGCATATAGACTGTAGAGCATACATCGATTGTGTGATTGCCTGTGCATTGATTATTAACATCCGGTTGATTAATCTTATAAGTATTAATGTAACCTTTAGCATGGTGAGTGTTAAATGGCACTATTATATAATTTTAAAATATATTTCCCAAAACATTTAACTTGAGTAAGTTTATACTTATATCAATTAAAACTATATTACTTTCAGATTTATCATGACATCACCTACCCAAAACGTCACTGCTGCCCAACTAAGGGAAATGATTGATCAAGGCATCGCATCTACGATGGCTGCCAGCAGGAACGTAGAAGACAGTCAAAATTCCAACAACCGCCGGAATAATCAGACCACCAGGGGTTGCTCTTACCCCGACTTCTTGAAATGTAAACCTTCCTATTACAAGGGCAAAGAAGGAGTGGTGGAGCTGATGTAGTGGTTTGAGAGGTTGGAAACGGTCTTTCGCATCAGCAACTGTGCAGAAGAGAACAAAGTGAAGTTTTCCGCCTGCACCCTACTTGAGAGTGATCTTACTTGGTGGAACTCTGTTGTTGCTACTTTTGGACACGATGCTGCCTATGCTCTCAACTGGACTGAGTTGAAGGAAAGGATGACAGAGAAATACTGTCCAAGGGGAGAAATGAAGAAACTAGAGATCGAATTGTGGGATCTCAGATGCAGGAACAATGGCATCACTGCGTACAACCAAAGGTTCCAAGAATTGACCCTAATGTGCACCAGAATGTTTGTGGAGGAGGATGATAAGATTGAGAAGTATGTGGGTGGACTCCCAGACGCCATTCACGATAGTGTGCTCACATCTCGACCTACTACCGTCGAGAGTGCCATTGAGTTCGC
Source organism: Glebionis coronaria (assembly GCA_025667525.1). NCBI lineage: Eukaryota > Viridiplantae > Streptophyta > Magnoliopsida > Asterales > Asteraceae > Glebionis > Glebionis coronaria. The sequence continues at coordinate 357,716,688 of CM046876.1, forward strand.
TACTGAGTTGATAAACAAAAGAGTCCATACCATATCCGAGAGGCATACTGACAACAAGCGAAAGGCAGACGAGTATTTCTGCAGTCAGCACCAGCAGCATCCTAAGAAGCAGAATGCTAGGAAAGTTTACAGTGCTACCTCTGTAGGAGCTAACTCGTATGTGGGTGCCAAACCTTTGTGCCCAAAGTGCAACTATCATCATACTGTTGATAGCCCATGCCAGACCTGCTACAGATGTGGACAAGTGGGTCATTTTGCTAAAACCAGTCGAGTTAATGCTGTCACTCAGGCCGACCCACTCAAAACACTGGGAACTACAACAACAGGGGTGAATACAATGCCCGTGGGAACGGGAATGGACAGCAGGGGAACCACAACGCTATTGGAGGAAACAAAAATGGACCCAAGAAGGGAGTTGTGTGCTATGAGTGTAGAGCACCAGGACACGTGAGACCAAGTTGCCCTAAGCGAGCCAACCAGAACAAGAACAGTGGAGGAGCTTCATCCAGAGTGTACGTGGTCGGCAATGCAAAAGCCAACCCCGATTCAAATGTCGTTACTGGTACGTTTCTATTGAACAATCGTTATGCATCTGTTTTGTTTAATACTGGAGCAGACCGAAGTTTTATATCCACTGAATTTAGTCAAGTACTAGAAGTTATCCCTACAAGCTTAGATCACCATTACTCCGTAGAATTAGCTGACGGTAAAACTGTAGATGCTGACACTATCATTAGAGGTTGCACCTTAAATCTTTCCAAACATCCGTTCAACATTGACCTTATCCCCGTAAACCTTGGTAGTTTTGATGTTATTATTGGCATGGACTGGTTAGCGAGATACCGCACAGTCATTGTTTGTGACGAAAAGCTAGTCCGTATTCCGTGGGGAAACGAAACTCTAATCATTCGAGGCGACGGTAACACCGACCTCGCAAACACTAGACTTAATGTTATCTCTTGTACAAAAGTTCAGAAATATTTGTTAAGAGGATGTCCTATCTTCTTGGCCTATATTTCTCAAACAGATGAAGAAGACAAGCCCGAGAAGAAGCAAATCAAGGACGTACCCATCGTCCCAGATTTTCTAGAAGTCTTTCCTGATGAGTTGTCAGGCTTACCACCGACCCGACAAGTGGAATTTCAAATTGATTTGGTTCCCGGAGCGGCACCTGTAGCTAAAGCTCCATACCGGTTGGCACCATCAGAAATGAAAGAATTAGCTAAACAACATCAAGAACTGTCTGACAAAGGATTCATATGACCCAGTTCCTCACCATGGGGAGCTCCTGTGTTATTTTTCAAGAAGAAAGATGGTTCTTTTTGAATGTGCATCGATTACAGAGAGCTGAACAAGTTAACATTTAAGAATCGATATCCGCTTCCTCGCATTGACGACCTATTTGATCAACTGCAAGGGTCAAGTGTGTATTCCAAGATTGACTTGAGATCTGGATACCATCAGCTACGAGTCAGGGAGGAAGATATTCCAAAAACAGCTTTTAGAACCCGTTACAGTCATTACGAATTCCAGGTTATGCCATTTGGGTTGACCAATGCACCAGCTATTTTCATGGACCTCATGATGTGTGTAGACCCTACCTGGATAAATTCGTGATAGTTTTCATTGACGACATACTCATTTATTCCAAGAACGAACAAGAACATGGGGAACATCTTGCACAAGTACTAAAGGTACTCAAGGAGGATCAGCTCTATGCTAAGTTCTCCAAATGTGAATTTTGGATTCCTAGAGTGCAATTCCTTGGTCATGTCATCGATCGTGATGGTATCCACCTGGATCCAGCAAAGGTCGAATCTGTCAAGGATTGGGTATCTCCTAAATCACCGACAGAGATCCGCCAATTTCTAGGCCTTGCCGGGTACTACCATAGATTCATTGAAGATTTTTCCAAAATAGCCAAACCAATGACCAAACTCACACAGAAATGAATAAAGTTCGATTGGGGAGAGAAGGAAGAATCAGCTTTCCAACTGATCAAGCAGAAGTTATGCAGTGCACCCATACTGGCCTTACCTGAAGGCAACGATGATTTCGTGGTATACTGTGATGCCTCACACAAGGGCTTAGGTGCAGTATTGATGCAGAGAATGAAAGTGATTGCCTACGCTTCAAGACAGTTGAAGAAGCATGAGAAGTATTACACCACTCACGATCTAGAACTTGGATCCGTAGTTTTTGCTCTCAAAATCTGGAGACATTACCTATACGGAACAAAGTGCACCGTGCATACTGACCATAAAAGTTTGCAACACATATTGGATCAGAATGAGTTGAACATGAGACAACGTCGTTGGATTGAGTTACTGAGTGACTACGACTGCGAGATCAAATACCACCCGGGTAAAGCAAACGTGGTTGCTGATGCTTTAAGTCGTAAGTAAACGGACCCTCCTATGAGAGTTCGGGCATTGGTTATGACAATCAGTTTGGATCTACCCAAACAGATTTTGGAGGCTCAGACTCAAGCCCAATTACCTGAAAACCTCGTGAAGGAAGATGTCGGGGGAATGCTCAGAACCGATCTTAGCAAGGAAAAGTTAGAACCTAGAGCAGACGGAACCCTATGCCTTCACGGACGAAGTTGGTTACCTTGTTATGGAGATTTGAGGAACGTGATCATGAACAAATCTCATAAGTCTAAATATTCTATACATCCCGGATCTGAAAAGATGTATCAGGATATGAAGAAGTTATATTGGTGGCCGAATATGAAAGCCAACATTGCCACCTACGTTCAGAAATGTTTGACCTGTGCTCGTGTCAAAACTGAACACCAGAGACCATCAGGTTTACTTGTACAACCCAAGATACCGAAATGGAAGTGGGAAAACATAACTATGGACTTTGTTACCAAACTCCCAAAGTCATCTCACGGTTACGATACTATCTGGGTAATCGTCGATCGACTCACCAAGTCCGCTCATTTCCTGCCAATTAGGGAGAACGATTCCCTTGCCAAACTAGCACAGACGTACCTGAAGGAGATTGTGACCAAACATGGAATACCAGTGTCGATAATCTGTGATCGAGATGGTAGGTTCACGTCAAACTTTTGGAGGGCTTTCCAACGAGCCTTAGGTACCAATTTGGATATAAGCACTGCTTATCATCCACAGAATGATGGTCAAAGTGAACTAACCATCCAGACTCTGGAGGACATGCTACGAGCATGTGTGATTGATTTTGGAAATGGATGGGTTGACCATATTCCTTTAGTGGAATTCTCCTACAACAACAGTTATCATGCCAGTATTAAGGCTGCCCCTTTTGAAGCACTGTACGGCCGCAAGTGTCGTTCGCCTGTGTGCTGGGCAGAAGTAGGTGAATTTCAGCTCACTGGACCAGAGTTAATCCAGGAGACTACTGACAAGATCGTCCTCAACAAGCAGAGAATTCAAGCTGCTCGTGATCGACAAAAGAGCTACGCGAACCTGAAACGCAAACCTATGCAATTCGAAGTAGGTGACCGTGTCATGCTCAAAGTATCACCTTGGAAGGGTGTTGTACGTTTTGGCAAACGTGGAAAACTGAATCCACGTTATGTCGGCCCTTTCAAAGTAATAGCCAGGATCGGGGAAGTAGCTTATCGTTTGGAGTTGCCCCAACAACTGAGTCGGGTACACTCTACCTTTCATGTTTCTAACCTGAAGAAGTGCTATGCTGAAGAACCACTGGCTATGCCATTGGAGGGAGTTCAATTTGATGACAACCTCCAGTTCGTAGAAGAACCAGTAGAAATCATGGAGAGGACAGTTAAGAAATTGAAACGCAGTCGCATCCCGTTGGTCAAAGTACGTTGGAACTCTAGGAGAGGCCCTGAGTTCACTTGGGAACGAGAAGACTCGTTCAAGACTAAGTACCCACAATTGTTCACTGACCAATAGCTTCATCTTAAGCTTTGAGGACAAAGCTAAAATAACTGGATGGTGTTGTAAAACCTCTGATTTTACCTTATTGACTTTGTCAACTGTAGTACTATTTATATTTGGAATTTATATAATTTCACTTTTATATGACTTATTAATTATCATATACCTATTGTCATACTACCTTTCATATTTATTTTACAGTTATATGAACCTTTAGTCACCTATTGACTACTCTGGCAACTGACTGGCCACTTGATTGAATAATGAAATTCATCACCTCAGTACATATTTTGAGATAAACTGTAACCTTACTTAAATTTATTTATTAAGTACTTGGATTATTTTTATATGTACATATTTACATATATTACCTAAAAGGAATAAATACCTAAACACTTTAAAAACAATGTACATTATTTTACATTGTCACTTATTTACTTTATTTAAGTAAAATAATTTTAGTGATCTATTTAATATACACTTTCACTAAAATACCTAAAAGCTTCAACAAAAATACCTACAACACAACAAATACCTATAATAATATACAAGGACTATTATTATCATACAACACTTGGCAAAATTTACCAAAACCCTTTCCTATGCATATATAAAACGTATAGATGTATGCATGCATGCACTACCATCATTTGTTATCTAACCTACTAAGTAATCATACTTACTCTACTAAAACACTATCCTAAGCCATACTTTTACTTACACAAAGCATGCTTATACACTTACACACTCAAACCCCTCATGCATGTCACTATGCTTGTAAGTTTTGTCCCCCTTTGACTTGTGCAAACCCACGGCTACAAACCAAATTGGGAAGGAAAATGAGTTTGCTAGTTTTGAAAATGTGGGAAATAACAAGCATATCACAAATAGATATGACATATCTTGGGAAGATATATGAGTACAAGGTACATGATTTGCTTTGGATATCTCTCTCTCTTGATCTTAAATCGTAGCACACACATAAACACACAACATATTCCATTTGCAAACTCACATCATCTATCTCTCTCTTTCAAGCTACGGCTAAACACCACCTTTCCACCATTTTTGAACTTCCAAGTTTAACTACTACTCCTATACTATGTCTTCTACTACATAAAGATCAAGCACAAGCTCATCCTACAAGAAACCTTGATCCTTGAAGCAAGAACAAGAACCCTAGAAGCTTTGTGAAGCCCACAACTTGTTTTTGATCTCCTAGACCTCCATTGTTGAAAGCTTGTCACTAGTTTCTACTCATCCTCATATCATTTCTAAACCTATCTAAACAAGTAAGTCCAAGTTAAAACCTATCTTTTCTAATACATTACTTTCATACATATTAATGTGTACATGGTTATTCTTGGTAAAGTTAACATTTAAACAAGTATGGAAACCCTAAAAACCTAATGAAACTCACGGCTTGATTTTTGTTATAACATAAAATGATGTAAAAACTTGTCAACCTTGAAGAACACATCAACATGTTCTTGTTTAACTTGAAAAACCATGAAAACCTAACCATGCATGAATTTTGGACGTGAGTATTAAGCTCATAATATTATTTTGGGTAATCTTGTAATGTTTAGATATAACTAGAAACATTAGATTTATGTTTTTAGGTGCCCTAAAATGTTAAGATCACTATTATGCCTCAAAAGATTAGTTTAAGCTCACTATAATAAGTTTCTCTAATAAATAATCATTTTCACTAAATAAATGTTTTTATAAAACTTTTAGTGTCAAAAATATGATTTTATAAAGTTTCATGTTGAAAATGTAAATCTAAGAAGTTTTGGATTTAAATAATAGATCTACTAAATTTTTGGATTAAATATAACAAGTATAAACTTTTGGGTTGGATTTATAAATTTACAAAGTAAAAGGGATCTAAATGAATGAGTGTAGAAACTTATATCTCAAAAACATAAACTTTTGGATCACTTTTAATTATTGCCGAGAGTTTAAGGGTGTGTTTTGAACATATCCGAAACTTAATAGTGTTAAAAGGACTAAAAAGAGATTAATATAATATTATGGTAAGTTGTGTAAACTTTAGAAAACCTAGGGATTATTTTGGACACTAGCCGAGACTTAATATAAACATTAGGGACCAAATATGCCAAGATACAAAACTTAATAAAGCCCTAAGTAACCCTAGGGACTAAACATGCCAATTTCCGAAACATATACAAGCCCTAGGGGGCAATAGTGTAACTTGTATTAAACTTAATTATAAACCGCAAGTTAGAGGACTAAAACTACCAATATGTGAAACTTTAATAAGCCCTAATATGAGCCGTATACTTTAGGGACTATTTTTGCCATTTATGGAAACTTAAAGAAACCCTAGTTACACGTGTAACTAGGGAGGGACCAAAACTGTAATTATTGAAAGTTTAGAAACCCTAGGGGTATAAAAGAAATTTAACCACGGGTATTTATTAATTAAAAGGACTAAAACTTATTTTATACAAAGTATTACGAACCTTAAAATCCTATATATTTAAACCGTTATTTAAAAAGTTAAACTTAAATAAACGTAACCATAACTTATAATTTAATAAATATAAACTTTACGTAAACATGGATTTTAAATAAAATGTTATATATTTATAAACCTTATTTATATATTAAATATAAATTAAAAACGATTAACTTATAAAATAAATATATTAATTATATTTATTTCCTCTCACTTTAAATGTATATAAAACTATCCTATATAAATATTTAAAGTGTTTTATAAACAACGTAAGTACAAATTATTAATTAAATGAATTAATTAATTAATCTTATTATTTATTTTATACTTAAAATAAATACTATTAGAACTTGTACAACTCTAAACAAAATACAAGTATTGTAATAAAATGCTTAAAACCAGTTTAAGCATGTACAGATTTATTCTGGAACTTTTATGCATTATGTTATGCATTTACTGAGACCTTATAATTATTTAGGTCGTTGATTGTATCGTTAGCATCCTTATCAGATTTATTCACTGACTTATTGCTGTACTACTGAGGTGAGTTCATGGCCCCACTTTATATATTAACAAACTTTTAAAACCTTTTAATGGGGAAGAAAACATACAACATATTTTATTTCATGGACATGGATCGAACTGTGAAACTTTTGATTGCATTGCCTATTGTAGATGAACCCGCATGACCCGTGCATCCGAACTGTTAGAATTATTAGATTACCTGAATGTTATAAATAGATCTATTTGGGATTGACCGTCCCCATCTGGGTGAGTCATGCTCACTGTGCCTAGGCCAGGACAACAGATGTTTCACATGTCAGCACTTATTTTTGTTATGGGTGCCTTGATAAAGATAAGGCGAAGGGTCCTTATTTGTTAAGGACTTAACTGTCAAGTTTCAGTTTCGGGCAATATGGAAATGTAATTACTTTTAAGTATTGATGCTTTGTGCATTACTACTTTAGTGAATATTTAATGTCCAAACTTATTTTAATTAAACTTGTGAATTCACCAACTTTATGTTGACTCTCTAAGCATGTTTTCTCAGGAAACTGAAGCAGGTATTGGTGTGCATGGAGTCAAGCATCATGATAGGCTGCATTTATAGAGCTCATCTGGGGTTTTATAAATTGGGAATAATTCAAACTTTCAAACAATGTTAAAGAGTACTTTAATACTATTTGCACTTTCAATCATGTAATAAATGTAAGGATAATATTTTATCTGTTGCTCTATATTCTGTCTGCTATTGATCCACCTACGTGACACCCAAATATTATTTCTGTTGCGTTTGACTCAATTTGGGGGTGTCACAATATGTACGTGTCAGTGCATTTATTTGTTAAAACAAAAGAAATCTTTTTTTATGAAGTTATCATCTCCACCAATCATAACAATTTACAATTGATATCTACATACTCGACGATGCGATTACTCAAACGGAGACTACATATCTTTCTATAGAACACGGGTCAACAATTGAGGGGGAGCAATGGTCCAACATTCAGAATCTTTGACGCCGAAAGTGCCAAGTTCACATATTGGTGTCAAGAGATAACTTCGGACGTGACGAGGAGACCAACATTCGTGAACAAGAACCATGTGATTCTACCATATGATGTTCTCCATCATTCAGGTCCAACCTCGTTAATTGCTAATCTTGTGAATACATTATCACATATGATATTTGCACGTGATAAGTACCTCACATTTGTGTTTAAAAGGTATTTATTTACGTTTCAAGTACACCCTCATTAATTTGAGGGGAGCTTGTGTAATCATGAAGATAATTGGATTTGCATATTTCTTCCCAAATTTTCTTAAAATGCTATTAAATCAATTGATATTAAAAACATCGATTGGGTTAATATTTTTAATATGGGTGAGAAAATGTGATTTAATATTGAGATCAATAGTGGTTTGACTTAATGTGCTGGCTCATCCCGACATGTGCGAAATGCTTTCGAATATCGTGGCATATGTTGAGGGGGAGCAAAATGGATTTAGATATCAAAATGGATTTCATGGTGACATACTCTTACCCAAAACATCTCTATTCACGACGGTGAAGATTGTGGTGACATAAGGATGGTAGGATAGGTTAAGTCCAATGATTCTTCTAGAACCGGAGGAATCATCCCAAGGACATTCCATAGCTAGAAATAGTAGTCCTTAGGAAAGATGGAGAAAGATTGCGAACGTATCTGAATGCCGACCAAGTACTTAAGTTAGCACTTGAACAATCACAACAAGGTGCTAGTTATGACGTATTGGTAAGCATTGAAGGGGTTGAAGAATGAAAAATAATTGTAAAGATAAAGGGTCTAAAGAAAGAAGCCCTCCTTACAACTTAAGCATAAACCAGGTCAACACATATGCTATTGAGATCATTTTTTAATGATGATTGATATTGAAGATAGACATCATGGACCCAGTGATGCAATGCATAACCCATCCCAGCTAACTCAGATATCTCTCAAAAGATATTTGTTTTAATCACACAGAGACAACGCATTATCTATTGATTTATTCACTCCGAATAAATTGGTATTGAAATGGTGGCACTCCTCTCCAGCCTCGATCACTAAAAATACAAAATTCACGATCGAGTCTAGAGCCATTTTAGATCATAAATAATCTCATTAGGACACACTTTCATAATTCCTTGCTTCTTCACACACTGTGAAAAGTAAGAAAGATCTTAAGAGTCCTACATAAAATCTTCATGATCTTGCCTGAACATCCGAGTAATACGAAAGTATTTACAATGAGGATGGAAATCCTTCTTGAGCGAACATCAAAAAGCTCGTGGTAGGTGACTTGTGCGATTCTTTATGAATAAAACTTGTGATAACTGGAAAGCAACAGTGGTTTAATTCTTAACTGAATTTAAACACGTTCCAGGCCTCTATGCAATATCTTAGTGATCTTGCTAGAACACTCAGAGTGATATCTTAGTGTTCACAGTGATGATTGTAAATCCTTCTAGTGTTAACCTCAAACAGCACTTGGTAGGTAACTTGCAAGATTATATACGAATCAAGCTCGTGACAAATGGAAAGCAACGATGGTGCGGTTCTTAATTGAATCTCACTTGTTCCAGGAACATGAATTGACGGCTTCAAATCATGTGGATATTATTATCTAAATGATTCACTCTTTATGTTCGCAGTCAGCTTTGGACGGTCGAATAAAGAGAACGGCCGCGAAATCTTGTAAAGGAGGTTCTTAATTGAAACTACCTGCCACAAGTATGATATTTAATATCGTCCAACGGTCTTCACCGACCGGAGGAAAAATGCTACCGAATTAGAATGAAATGTTCAAGGCCATTTCATCCGTGTATATGTTTTGTTGCTAACTGTCTTATGCAGCGTAACAAGAAGGTGGCATTGCGGTGTACAATCCAGAAGAAGTCGTCAACACATGCTTATGCTTTATGCACTTAATACTTCAACAAATTCAAGAAAGCCTAAAATTCAAGTCTTCCGCTGTATCAAACTCTGAATCTTTTAAGAATTTATAAAGGTATAAGTATGTGGAACATGAAGTCACGAGGAGGCAAATTTAACAAGTGATGAATGCACAAGGTCAAGGCAAGAAAACATGCTAAATACTAAAGTCAAAGATCTCATCTGCATATTCACAAGAACGAGATCGAAGACTCAAGCGTAGTATGCTAGGTTTAAGATTTTGTAAAATGGTGTGACCTCCCTTAAGGGGAGATTGTTGGAAATATGTTTTTCCAAAGAAAGTCTCGGTCACATCATTGTTAGCATAGATCACGAGCTATAGACTATTTAGGACATTGTAACTTGGAGTGACCTCCCTTAGGGGGAGATTGTTGGAAATACGTATTTAGGAAGGATCGGTCTCCAACAATATATTCAAGTATTAGGCTCGTGATCCAATATATAATCATATATCCCAAATAGGCCACATGTAGGGTGGGCTATATATACCCCCTCTTAGAATGTTAGGAGGGGTTGAGCACTTAGTTTATTAATTTTCCCTTCCATGATTCTCTCCTTTCTCTCATTTCTCTCTCTAGCTTTCTCTCTCTAGTGCTCCTTCTCCATCCCTCTTTTTAGATAAATCAAACACTTGCTCAATCCTAAGAAACTAAGGACCTACAATGGCCAAAACAAACATCCTTTACATACTTTTTTGTTTTCGTGATTTATTAATCCTCGTATATTAATCTTCGAGACTTGTGTTCGTGATTTGTCGTGACATGATTTATTTATTATCCGTAAATGCTTGCCGTGTACGTTTAATATCCTTGAATACCTTTCATGAATTAATTAATTAGAGTTTTAACTAATCTGTTATTTCATGTAATTAATATTTCATGGATTTTTCATGCGAGTTTTAGACTATACATCCCTGGTTTGATCTCATTTGTGTTCTTAATGCTTTTTGGTCGAATATGTGTTTTGGGAGTAATATGTGGTAACCTATCCTTCCCATCCGTATTAGGGGCAAACCCAGGTTTTGCAAATGCATAATTGGTGAAAACAGATGGTTTTCTCAAGACAGAGGGCTTAGTCACTTTATACGCATTAGGTTGTCTTACAACAGGTTTCTTAACGCTGGGTTCCACAATTTTCCCACCCATCTTAGCAACGCGTTTCTTCAACTCTGCAATCCCTATGTCTCTGTCTTGTAACTGAGCTTTCAAATCTGTAATTTCCATACTCTTTTCATTCATTTCTCGAAACATTTTGGAAAGTTTTTCTTGCAAGTTATTATCATGTGGAAAACTTCTGATGTCTTTTTGCAAAGCAAGTTCAAGAGAATGACAATGTTTTTGAAGAAAATTAGTTCGGTGTTGAAGTAACGTAAACGTCTTTTTATCAACATTTTCTTTGTGTTTCGAAAGCTCAATTTCAAGACGTTCATACTCTTTGGTCTTATCAAGATATTTGCATGCAACATCAGAATATTCATCTATATCAGCACAAGATTTAAGAGTAACACACAAAATATCTTTGGAGAGACATTCTTCGAAGAGTAGATCATATTCGTTTGAAAAGTTTGATTTGTCAGTTGAAGTTCATTAATTTCTTTTTCAAGAGACTTAACGTATTTCAAATCATCAAACATTTCTGACCGAATTAATCTTTCAAATTCAAGAACATTTTCTTTTATTATCTTCGTATTTGGTATTAAAAGTTCTTCACAAGCATAGTTATATCGTGAGGGATCTCTATTTTCTATTTGTCATTTTCACATTTTTCCAATCTCTTTCAACGATTGATTGAATATTATCAATGTGATGTTTAAGAATACCAAGTGTCTTCATACTCTTTCTTTTAGAGGCATCAAGAGGCAGGTAGTTAATAAATTTAGAAACGTTAGTTTTGTTAGTGGCAATAATTTTCTTCCATTGAATTCTTCTTTGTTTACTTTCAAAACAATTGCTCACGAGACTTCTGTGTTTGTGGAGTGAAAATACTGTAAAGACTGTTTTCATAAGCATAATTATAAGGTTTCACAAACTCTTTATTGACCGGTGATCTACTCTCCTCTTCCCAAAGGGGTGTCTTAATACAAGTTTTTTAGCCAAGTATAAAAATTTATTCGTCTCGATTCATTTCGAATTGATTTCCGGTTAAATGTGTGACTCAATTGTTTTGGTTAAGAACAAGGGAAGTTGATTATCTATAACTAATTTAAAAGTAAATGCGAAAAGTATTTAAAAACAAACTAAAGACAAGTACAAATAATAAAAGTAAAACAAGTTGAATATTAAAAACTAAAAATTAAAACGATATTAAAACGAATATTAAAACAAATAATAAAACGAAATTTAAAGCGAAACAATTAATAAAAATAAAACTAAAAGACGAAATTAACTATCGACTCGAAAATAAAGTTTACTTAATGAAAAAGGAGAGAATAAAACTAAAATGGTACTTTAAAACTAAACGAGGCAAAACCTAAAGCGGGTACTAAATAAAAGATAAAACTTTAAATTTACGAAAAAATATTAATACTAAAAATCGAAGAAAAATTCAACTAAAAATACGAAACTTTCAAAAATAAAATCGGAACAACTTTCAGATAAAACTAGACAATTACGGAACAATACTAATAAATAAGTAAGCAGGCAGGCTAGTTGCTGGAAGCAGCTGGCTGCTTAATTTGGCACCAAAACGAACCAAGCTAGCAAGCACGTAGGCTGGTCAAATAGAAATTGTTTGTTCGGTAAATGTAAAACTCGTTCGGAATGCTTCTTTTGTTCGGGATTTTCGTTTCGTTCGGGAAATTTGGTGGGAATTCCTTGGTTCGGGATTTTCCTTTGGTTCGGTATTTTTATTTTTTTTATTTTTTTTAGTCGTTCGGTAAAATAACTTGGTTCGGGAAAAAATGGCTCGTTCGGGAAAAATAAAATAAACTCGTTCGGGAAAAATAGTTGGCTCGGGAAAAATTGTTTGTTCGGGACAATAATTTGGTTCGGAAAAAATAAACTGGTTCGGTAAAACTGGGCAAATGAAACAGTAACGAAAAATAAGGAAAAACAAGGCACAAATTTAACTAAAAATAACCATAAACAATCTAAAAATTAAACCAAACTAACCACTAATAATCAACTATCAATAATAAATCAAACCAAATCAATAAAACTAACAAATAAACACCAACAAAATCAAAAACCCACTTAATAAATCTATCAAAAACTCAATAACATAACCATAAACATAAACTTAAAGATTAAATCAAAACAAGAAAGGTAGATGAGAGATTAACAATAAAAGGTAAAGATTCAATAACATAAAAGTAAAACTTACTTGAAAATTAAAGGTGCAAGACAAGTATTTAAATTGCAAGAAATTAAAAGTGCAAGAATGAAAAGTGGAAGAGCTAGTTTGTCAAATTAGCCAACAACAAAAATAATGAAACTAAGATCCTGTTTATAAGGGAGGAGGAAGATGTGTATGTTGGAAGCTTCTTTCTTCTTTATTTCTTTTTAGTCCTTAGCCTTTAGTCTTCTAAATTCTTCGACTTTCTAGACTTTGTCTCGGGATTTGTTGATGAATAAATTGAACTCGTCTTATATTTGCTTCATAAATTAGACTTGAGTTCTCCGGCTTTATTAAACTTCCGTCTTTGGACTCTTTCCTCGATAAATCTTCAGAATAGGCCTTGGACTTCCGTTCTTTTTGCACTCTTGATTTCTTGACTTCGTCTTTTGTCTTTTTCTTCGATAAAAGCTCGTGAAAGCCCGTGTTTTCTTCCCTTTTCACATTTTAGTCCTAAATCACAACAAAAACACAAACCACGCATAATTCCGACATTTACGACATAAAATACACGTTTTGGCTTGGTTATTATTATAATTAAGTGGTAAAAGGATAAGTGTTTTCACACTTATTAAATCCCCTACACTTGACCATTGCAATGACCTCATGCAATGCTTAGTGACAAAGCAAGATTTACATTCTCCATCATAATCAACCTACCTTGGCCTTTATTAAACAATAGAAACTAAGGAAAATTTAAAAGATAGAAAATAACAAAATGCTAGAAGGAAGAAACTTGTAAAGAAATCTAAGACTTACATTAGGGATTTGGTGTCATGAATGTTTATCACCCTCAATTTTCACGTTCCCCATGCCAAGCTTAAAAACGAGATCATTGTTAGTACAAGTTAGCACAACTAACACTTACTCATGCGGTTCAATTAATCACTTAGACTCCCTTATTCCTATGGGTAACTCTTATATTTTATTGATGTCTTGAATGATCACGAGAATGCATTGTTGACTTATTTCGATAGTTTATTAGGGCTGAAAATAAAGTAGGACGATCCAATCCATAGTTAGCTAAAGGACAAAATATTTTAAAACTGCTTCTCGAAACCTCATAAAGTTCATATCTTGGCATAACTCGTTTCATGATTTGAGACCTTTCTCGGACCGATATTTGGCATTTACTTCATACTTCAAATCTTGAGAAGACGATCTTGAAATTATGGTCTTCTCTTCGTCTATAGTGTATATCTTCACTTGGGGTAGTTGAGATATTTTCTTCAAATGTTGACCACGACTTCTTCATTGTTTCTTCAATCCTTATTTGGGATTTTGATATACAACGATCCGCCTCCTTTTTGGACTTGGATCTATTTATCCGCATACCTTGTTAGGGTCTTTTCAGATAGATTTCTCCATGATCTTTATGGGAGAAATTGCTTTTCGTCGTGTGTCTTGATCCTTCATATTGATTTTGGAATAATGCTTTTCACATCATCTTGGATCTTTAGCAACAAAATGGAATCCTCATGCCTTGTTAGGGCCTTTTTGGACTCGCCAATATTCGTGTCCCGTTTCAATAAGTTATTCCTTGGCTATGAACTCTAATTAATATCGAGAAACTTTTAAATGATCTTGGGCTAGAAGCTAAGTAATTTTCCAGACCGTACGACCTTACTTATTGCATTTATTTATTTACAAGCGATGGGAGAAAAAGATCATAATTAACTCACATAAGTTAATGAAAGAATACCAAACTTATAACTAACTCTATCATTTCTCGTTCTCCACAATTTAAAATCTCAAGGAATGAGACTCGTGGATGCTTAGCCTAATAAACCAATTAAGGTCTACATGGTTAAGGATACTAGCTAGAGTAAACTTGGATAAGTAAACTCAGGTTGAGTCAAAATATTCACGACGGGCCTAATATATCTAAGATATCTAAACTTGCTAAAACCATTTTATTGAACAATAAGAGAAAATAACAAAAATAAAGGAAACTACAACTAGGCCAAAATAGATTAAAAATTTTGAAAAATGTCGAAAAATCGAATTTCCGGTTAAAATGAGGTCAAATTCATGGAAAAGTCCACTTAACTTCGATAGAAGTCCCCCCTACACTTGATATAAACATTGTCCTCAATGTTTAAGCATGTGGGAGTAAACTCCCCTAAACTTAGGACATTGTGCACGTTATTTAAATCTTGCTAAGGAAAAGACAACTAACGAGATTCCTATTTTAATATTGGAAAATATAAAATAGTGAATCGAAAAGAGTTTAGGATAGAACCAGGAAGACGGGAACACGGAATCACGGGTCGTCAAAAGTCATCAAGAATGGATCTTTGAAAGCGCGAATCCCTGAGTATGAGAAGAGAGAAAAGAGCAAACACCAACGGGTCTCCCTATACTTAGGATAAAAGATAGATACTTGGGTTGCCTCCCAAGAAGCGCTTGTTTTTTTTTCATCAACGAGTCGTAAGCCTGACTCGACCTTGATTAGCATAGTAAGAACCTTGAAGAGTATCCACCGGGATCAAACACATGGTTTTCGTCCATCAAGTAACACAAGCTTAAGGCAAACAAGGCAAGCCAAAGAAGAGTAGGCAAGGTTACCATAAGCAAAGATAGAGCACGGTGGTGGGAGGTATGGTGAAGTGATAGCATGGCTCCAGCAGTTCCAAAAGTCTTTCCTTTTATTGCATCAGATGGATACTGAGATGGCTGAAAAATTTCGATACCGGGGTCGAACACCTTTTCCTTTAGGGGAAAATAGCACTCAGGCTCAGCAGAATTTGAAGAAGATCCGCTCATAAATCTCACAATCTCATCCGACGAAGGTGGATAGAGAGGTGTCAAAACATAAGAACTGCGGATGTTGGTGTCGTCCGGTTTCTTCTCCTTTGAAGCGGGTTTCTTCATATCCAAAGAAGGATAAAGACCATAATCATCAAAGTCTAAAGGAGGAGCATCACTCTCATTTGGGAAGTAGGTATTGAGAAAAGTAGCAAAATCTTCCTCAAATGAGTAGTCATCCAAAGTAGGATCAAGTGTTGTTGGCGGAGGATCTTCATCATGTGAAGAATCACTCGAGAGAGTATCAGCCTCATCAAAATCATCATAAGTGGGCATGTCTGGATACTCAGAAGTAAAATCATCATAATCATTTCCATCAGAACTAGAATCGTCATCATAAGCATCAAAGATCGATGGAGAATCGTAAATTGGTGGAGGATCAGAATTGGAGAGAGAATCATCCACATTATCTTGGAAAAGTGGATTATCATAGCAAGAATCGAATAGAGGATTGTTGTAGACGACAAAATCATCAAGCACATTAATCATATTCGCGGATTCTCTTCCATTTGATTTGGTTGTGATCTTCCCCATTTTAAAAACTTGTGCATCATTCCCGACCCTTAAGATTAACTCACCTTCGGCAACATCGACTAGAGCTTTTCCGGTTCTCAAGAATGGCCGACCAAGTATTAAAGGAATACGAGGGTCTATTTCATAATCAACAACAACAAAGTCGACCGGAAAAGTGAAGGTGCCAACTTTAATGAACACATCTTCGGCAATACCAAGAGGGTAAGCGAGAGTGCGATTTGCAAGCTCAAGAGTCATCTTCGTTGAAGTAAGATCGGGTAATGATAAATTATTCCAAACACTTAAAGGCATAAGATTTATACTTGCCCCGAGATCGGCTAAGGCAGTAAATTGTTCGGTTTGGTGAAAAGTACATGGTAGCACAAAACGACCGGGATCTCCAAGTTTCTCTGGAAGTTCTTTAAGAAGGACGGCAGAACAATTTTCATTCAATCGAGTATTAACAAACTCGGCCATCTTCTCCTTCTTACTAAGAAATTCCTTAAACATCTTAACAAATTTAGGCATTTGTGCTAGAGCTTCAACAAGGCTAAAAGTGATGGTCATTTCTGAAACTTTCTTCAAATAGTTTGACACTAAAATGTCATCCTTGGTTTGCAGTTTGGCCTTGTCTAAGCGAGATGGATAAGGAATATTGGGTTTATAAGTGGAATGTGTAGGTGTAGCACGTAAAGGTTGAGATGTTGAGGGTTTAGAGGTGGAAGGTGGGGTTGGTGAAGGGTTCTTCTTGGGTACTTCTTCATGACGAGGCGGAGACGGAAATGGTGAACTAATACTAGGTGTGGGAGTAGTAGGGATAAATGTTGGTGGAGGAGGTGTAGATGGTGTAACTGGGGGTGGGATAGATGGTCCTACTAATGTTTCTCCACTACGGGTAGTAATAGCACTTACATTCGCTCTCGGGTTGGTAACGGTATCTGAAGGAAGTGAGCCCGAAGTAGATGGTTGATTACCCTGAAAGACACTAGCCATAATGTTCTTCAAATCATTCGTCTGAGTGCTGATAGAAGTTTGCATATCTTGACGAAGCTCGGTTCTAATATCATTTCCTTGTTTAGTGATATCACCTTTCGAGTTGATGATTTGGCTTTGAAGATTGTTAACTAGCTCTCTTTGGGTTCTCATGAAAGTTTCAACATCTTGATTTACGGGTGGAGGTTGGGAAGCGGGTGGGTGATATGAAATAGAAGCTCGAGGTGGGTTTTGAGTGCTTTTATTGTAGTTGTTGGGGTTGTGGTTTTGAGGAGAAAAAACGGGTGAAAGATAGTTGTTCGACCTGTAACTTAGCAAATTTCGATCACCTTGAGGTCGGGCTTGGTAATTTTCTAGTGAATAGTTACCATAAGCCGCATACACGTTTTCTGGATTGCCTTGAGTAGAAGGACAATCAGTGTATGAATGAGGACCCCCGCAAGTCTCGCAAGAAATTGCTACAGCTTTAACTTGTTGTTGTTGGTTTGTAGCGATGAGCAAGATATTTTTGTTCATTTCGGCCATCATGCGGGTGAATTCGGTCATATCAGGGTTTGCTGAAGTAGAAGAAACATTGACTCTCGAGTTGTTCCTTGAAGATGCGGATGAATCCCAATTTTTGTGATGAGTAGTCATGTTCTCAATAAGCTCTCTACACTCCTCGGGTCTTCTTTTCATAAATGTGCCACCGGCGGCTGCATTAATAGTATCACGGTCCCGAAAAGTTAAACCATTATAGAAAGTATCAATCAACGTAACGGGGAGCATGTTGTGGTTTGGACATCGATCGATCAAAACATTATATCTTTCCCAAGCATCAAAGAGAGATTCATCGGGTTCTTGCATGAAACCGCTGATTTGATTTCGAAGGCTTGTGACCAAGGATGGTGGAAAGTAGCGCGACAAAAATCGTTGAGTCATGTCGTCCCAAGTATGAATGGAATTCTTCGGGAGACGATCAAACCATTTTTCGGCGTGGTGGGATAAATATGTGGAAAGAGATGTAGGCAAAGGACATCCATAGTAACACCGGGAAACTTCATGCTTTGAGTAATAGTAATGAATTTGTCGAGGTGCTTGTTGGCATCATCATCCGGCAATCCGCGAAATGGATTAGTTTGAACTTGTTGGATCATATGATGCTTCAACGAAAACTCCGGAGCCGTGATTTGCATCGGCGCAATCGGTTCTCCTCGTCCATTCATGGTAGGTTGACAAAGCTCCTTCATTGTCCGAAGATCGGGTGGGGGAACATTGTTGTTGTTATTGTTGAGGTGCGGTGGGTTATTGTTTTTGTTCACACCTTCCATAGCTAAATCTTCACGAGTCTCGGGCTCTGGATAAGTTGAAGATCTAGTACGCATACACCTGCGAAAGTAAAAGAAAAAGATATCAAAGCAATAGACAATATATATACACTATAAAAAATAAAATCTTTTTGGATTTTTGAAATTTTTTAATTTTTATGGATTTTTAACAATTTTTAATTTTTATGGGTTTTTTGAAAATTTTTGAGCAAGAAAAATAACGCTCACGAGTGAATGGATCACAAAATGCAAGGCGTCTCTCACTTAAAACCGTTAATCTTAACGAAAAGAGCCAGCAGCGGCACCATTTAATACAAGTTTTTTAGCCAAGTATAAAAATTTGTTCGTCTCGATTCAATTCGAATTGATTTTCGGTTAAATGTGTGACTCAATTGTTTTGGTTAAGAAAAAGGGAAGTTGATTATCTATAACTAATTAAAAAGTAAATGCGAAAAGTATTTAAAAACAAACTAAAGACAAGTACAAATAATAAAAGTAAAACAAGGTGAATATTAAAAACTAAAAATTAAAACGAATATTAAAACAAATAATAAAACGAAATTTAAAGCGAAACAATTAATAAAAATAAAACTAAAATACGAAATTAACTATCGACTCGAAAATAAAGTTTACTTAATGAAAAAGGAGAGAATAAAACTAAAATGGTACTTTAAAGCTAAACGAGGCAAAACCTAAAGCGGGTACTAAATAAAAGATAAAAATTGAACTTTACGAAAAAATATTAATACTAAAAATCGAAGAAAAATTCAACTAAAAATACAAAACTTTCAAAAATAAAATCGGAACAACTTTCAGATAAAACTAGACAATTACAGAACAATACTAATAAATAAGCAAGCAGGCAGGCTAGCTGCTGGAAGCAGCCAGGCTGGTTGCTTAATTTGGCGCCAAAACGAACCAAGCTAGCAAGCACGTAGGCTGGTCAAATAGAAATTGTTTGTTCAGGAAATGTAAAACTCGTTCGGAATGTTTCTTGTTTGTTCGGGAAATTTGGTGGGAATTCCTTGGTTCGGGATTTTCCTTTGGTTCGGTATTTTTTTTTACTCGTTCGGTAAAATAACTTGGTTCGGGAAAAAATGGCTCGTTCGGGAAAAATAAAATAAACTCGTTCGGGAAAAAATAGTTGTCTCGGGAAAAATTGTTTGTTCGGGAAAATAATTTGGTTCGGGAAAAATAAACTGGTTCGGTAAAAACTGGGCAAATGAAACAGTAACGAAAAATAAGGAAAAACAAGGCACGAATTTAACTAAAAATAACCATAAACAATCTAAAAATTAAACCAAACTAATCATTAATAATCAACTATCAATAATAAATCAAACCAAATAAATAAAACTAACAAATAAACACCAACAAAATCAAAAACCCACTTAATAAATCTATCAAAAACTCAAGAACATAACCATAAACATAAACTTAAAGATTAAATCAAAACAAGAAAGGTAGATGAAAGATTAACAATAAAAGGTAAAGATTCAATAACATAAAAGTAAAACTTACTTGAAAATTAAAGGTGCAAGACAAGTATTTAAATTGCAAGAAATTAAAAGTGCAAGAATGAAAAGTGAAAGAGCTAGTTTGTCAAATTAGCCAACAACAAAAATAATGAAACTAAGATCCTATTTATAGGGGAGGAGGAAGATGTGTATGTTGGAAGCTTCTTTCTTCTTTCTTTCTTTTTAGTCCTTAGCCTTTAGTCTTCTAAATTCTTCGACTTTTTAGACTTTGTCTCGGGATTTGTTGATGAATAAATTGAACTCGCCTTATATTTTCTTCATAAATTAGACTTAAGTTCTTCGGCTTTATTAAAATTCCGTCTTTGGACTCTTTCCTCGATAAATCTTCAGAATAGGCCTTGGACTTCCGTTCTTTTTGCACTCTTGATTTCTTGACTTCGTCTTTTGTCTTTTTCTTCGATAAAAACCCGTGAAAGCCCGTGTTTTCTTCCCTTTTCACATTTTAGTCCTAAATCACAACAAAAACACAAACCACACATAATTTCGACATTTACGACATAAAATACACGTTTTGGCTTGGTTATTATTATAATTAAGTGGTAAAAGGATAAGTATTTTCACACTTATTATGTCTCTTCATTATCAAGCCTAACAAGAGGACAATCAGGATCGGTCCATTTAGACTCATCCAGATAAAGGCGGGGGTACTCAGTTTGAGCTTTGTCGAGGTACTTAGGACTTTTAAAACTAGGTCTACCCTTAAAAAAAGACCGAGGTGCTATCATTCTTAAGGTTTGAATAGAGTCATGCGTTTTATAAACAATTTTCTTCAAAAATGAGACTTGTTCTTCGAGTTTCGTTACTTTTCCAGTATCTTTTTCATGTCTACTTTTGAAATCTTGTTTTAATGTTTGAAGCTCTTGGTTCTTTACATCAAGAATTTTTGTAGAATCGGTGTTATTCATGGAAAGTCTTTGTTCAAGTTCATTAACTTTAGTTGTTGCAAGGTACGTTTTTTTCGTTCATCCATTAAGAAAACATTCTATTGACGTTTCTCTTTGGCTAATAACTCAAGAGTTGTGTTATATTTATTTTCAAAATCGTCCTTTTGGATTTTTAAAGCACTACCCTTGTAGCCCTCAAGCTCTTTGGTCTTTTGAAAAAGTTCAACCCAATAACTATCAATGGTCTCACAGATTTTATAAGAGCGGTTTTGCTTTCTTCAAAGTTTTTAGTAAGCGTTGCATTTGCCTTCCTTAATTACTTTTGACTCTTTCTAGTTACATTGACATCTCTTTGCAAACTCATTTGCATGTTGATCATCCGCAAACTCATTATTGCAGATGTCTGATAAATCAGGTGGGGTATTGCTATCAACTGTTTCCATCATACATGTGTCAGTAATTGTTGTTGGAAGATCACTATGCTCATGTGTATCACCAAACACATTATATTCATCATCATGTTATACCTTATCAATTGGCTTGGTATCAAAGATAGGACCATTGTCATCTTTAGTGACGTTGAGGACCTCATGAATATTTGCAATGTATGAATAATGTGCCTCGAGTTCTTGACCAGAGAGTTCGTCGTCTGTGTCATCAAGAATTTCTCTTTCCTCAGCTGATAATTTGATCCCAACTTCCATCTTCTTGCATAACAACATCTTTTCCTTATGATAACCATAATCTTTAACCCTTTTTGGCTGCCTGCATTCCTTAGCCATATGCCCAAAACCTTTGCAGTTAAAACACTGAATCCCATTTTGTTGCACAATTTGATTACCAACGGTTTCCCTATTTCCAACAACAGTAGCAACCCTCTGATTATCATACTTAGCGGCTTGACGATCATACTTTCGAGGACTCTCAGCACGCCTTCGTGTGTCATACCTTGGGGGACTCTAAGTATGTTGTTCCTCGTGTTTGATGATGTTATAAGGTTGTTGTTGGTGGGTTTGTAGATTTTCTTGTATTGCTTCATAATGAAAGCCATTTGTTGCTTAAATTCCCTATCCTTTTGAGCTTGTTCTTCATCACTGTCTTCTTCGGATGATTGCTTAAGTGGTAGTGATGGTGCTCTTGCAACTTCTTTGCCTCGTGATCTTGTGGTAGCATGTGACTTAGAGACAATGGAAGATCGTGGTGATGATGATTGAGTAGAGTAGGTCTTTGGAGCAAGAGAACGATAATCTGGGTATTGTTGAGTGGTAGACACCAAAACAAGTGGATTTGCAACCTTGCTACCCGTTCAGCTCGATGTTCGTTTGCCTCATTCTGAAACTGTTTCAAAATATCAAAGAGCGTGTGATATGAAACTGTTGTCCCATATATTTGTGATGATTAAGCAAGGAAGAAAGAAAGAAAATAGATGAAGAATAGATGGATTCCTAGAGAGAGAAAGTAGTGAGAGAAAGTAGAGAGAGAGAGAGAGGATTAACTTTGGGAATATTAGATTAGAAGTGAGAAAAATGAACAACCAACCCTCCTAAAATGCTAAGAGGGTAGTATATATAGTCCACCCACATGCGGGCTTTAATGGGCTATATATTGGACCGGGCTTGTCTTTTGGACTTAATTAGTTTAAATCCAAGCCCGTAAACCACGACTAATTAACTACCTATTACAACGTTCTAACTAATGTTACAATAATAACCTATGACCGAGTATTCTTGTTTGACTCAATATTTTGAGGCTAACAATCTCCCCCAATGTGAGGTCATACCCTTTTGATATTTGAAGATCAAAGGAGATTACGAATCTCGTCATAAATGAGCCTTGAACGTGTAACAGTAGTTTTGTTCCTTCATGCTGTGATCTTTGAGCCTTTTTCATTGTCTTTCGACTTTGTCGTTTTATCTTGAGATCTTCCAATCATCCTTGACTTGTCTTTGCCATCTTGCAATCTTGTGTCTTCATCCACATGCTCACACTATTAATTGTTGAATATGTCTTTAGGCATGAGTATGTGGTTTTGAATCATTGACTTTGTTGAGTACACCATGACGCCACCTTCTCGAGACAAAACATAGACACGGACTGAATGGCTTTGGCAATCGTCCTAAATCGGTAGCGTTTTACCTCCGGTCGGTGAAGACCGTTATACGATATTAAATATCGTACCTGTGATCAGGTAGATTCAATTAAGAATCTCCTTGACAGGGTTTCGCGGCTGTATTAGCCGTTCTCTTTACTCGACCGTCTCAAAGCAAGACTGTGAACATAAAGAGTGAATCAATTGGATAGATATTCGCTTGATTAAAGTCGTCAATTCAAATTCCTGGAACAAGTTTGATACATTAAGAATCTTACCATTGTTGCTTTCCAGTTGACACAAGCTTGATTCATAAGAATCTCGCAAGTTACCTACCGTAGCGCTGTTTGATGTTGACGCTAGAAGGATTTCCATTCGTCACTGTGAATATTAATAAATATCACTCTGAATGTTCTGGCAAGACCATAAAGATATTGCGTAGAAACCTGAAACGAGTTTGAATCAATTCAGAATCAAACCACTGTTTCTTTTCAGTTTTACATATGTTCAATTCATAAAGAATCTTACATATGACCTACCGCAGTGCTGTTCGATGTTAACACTGGAAGGATTTCCACTCATAATTGTGAATACTAAGTAGTATCACTCTGAGTGTTCTAGCAATATCGCAAGGATATAGCATAGGACTCTCTTGATCTTCATCCGTGTGTCCTAACGAGATTTGATTGATCTCTTGGCTCTAGACTCGATTTGTGCACTTCTAGTGGTCGGAGGCTGGAGCAGATGCCACCTATTCAATATCAACTATCTCGGAGTGAGAAAGTCAATAGAAGTCGTGTTGATCTCTGTGAAAATAAAACAAACTTCTTTTGAGAGAAGCCTGAGTAGCTAGGAAAGGGTTGTGCTTCACATCACTGGGTCCATGATGAGTTTGTCTTCATGATGAGTTGACCTGGTTTCTGCCTAAGTTGTATGGAGGGCTTCTTTCTTTAGACCCTTTATCCTTACATTTCTTTTTCATTCTTCAACCCCTTCAATGCTTACCAAGACATCATTAATAGCACCTTGTTGTGATTGTTCTAGTGCTATCATCAGTACTTAGTTGGCATTCATCTTCGTTCACATTCTACTCCATCTTTCCTAAGGACTTCTAATAATCTATTGGATTGTCCCTGGGAAGATCCCTCTGGTTCCGGTTGAATCATAGGACTTAAACCTAACCACCCTTTTGACACCAATAACGTCGTGAATTAAAGTTGTTGTGGGTATTTGATCGTAACCATAAAAACCACTTTAAATTCTAACAAAGTGTTTGAAAAACATTTAACACCTTGCTAGTTTTGTCGTTTCAGAAATGCTCCCCCTTCAATGTGCATCGATAATCGAAAGTGTTTCGCACATGTAGGTAAGAGTTAAAGTGCTTGAGTGTTATATAAGATCACATTTTAATCACATTTTCTCCCCCTATCTCTAATATATAAAAAAATTTAATATTAGAGATACCAAATTTGATTAAAATATATTTTGAAAAATAGTCTTGAAAATCTTCGGGAGAAAGATGTGTTAATCTTTTGCATGAAGTTGAATTGCTCCCCCTCAAAAAGTGATCCAATGGAATTGTCATTACGAGGATTTGATCCACATTAAACTTTTGAGGATAGGAGTTGTTGAACAGACAATTTTTGAAATATTTTGAATATCATTGAGAAATTCTTGAAACAATTGTGTTCAACGCTTTTTGAAAAATCAATTCTTTTTGACGAAAAGGTTTTTCTAAAGCATAAACTTGAGTTCATAGACTTTGAATGTCTTGAAGAATCAACTCAAGTGTAAGAAGAGTTAACTTCTTTTGCTAAGGGAAAGAGTACAAAAGCGTACACTCCCCCGTGAATTTAGATCCGGGTTGCAATTTGAAAGTGATTACAAGCCATTGTGTTGAGCTCAAAACGTTGAATGTTTTGTGACAAGCTCAACCAAAGATAGATTGCTCTACCCGTTTGGTAGGATAAGGTATCTTTAAAGATACACTTTCCTTTATTTGAAGTTCGAGTTACAGTCTGACATTTAACTGTAAGTCGTTTACATGAGCTTAAAAACTTTGAATATTTTTAATGAGAGCTCATGACCGAGAAAATTTATTTTCCCGTTGTTAAGGATAAGTTATCATTCGTGATCAACTTTCCTTTCTTGGAAGTACGAGTCACAATCTGAGGTAATTGTAAATCATTGAAATGACATGTTTTGAAAAAATATTTACAACTTTCATTCGAGCTTTATGTACACACCCGTGTCGTTATTGAGCGACATTTCTAGGTACGTCCATATTATCGATACTGAAAGACATGTCGAGAAGAATATTTTTGGTATTTTGAAAGTTTTTCCATTTTTTATTTTGTTTTTCTATGGATATTTATGTTTTATTATATTTTTGTGTTTTCTCAAGTTTTTCGAAAATAATCCAAAATAGATTTTTGTACAACAGAAGAAGGTGATATCGAATGTACAGAATTGGAACCCTTTGAAGAAGGAGAAGTGGGTTCAGAATCCGCTGTTGTACCTGCAATCACAGAAGAAGAGTTTGCACAAATACTAGAATTAGGAGTAACAAATTCCTTTTCAGCGTGTATATCAGTAGCATTAGTGCTGGTGCAGGTGTCATCACTCTTCTCTATTGGAAGCCACTTAAGACCAACTTCCATGAAGATCCGACCCGTCGGTTTCAACTGAAGACTAGATTTAGGAGTAGTTTTCTCTTGCACAACGGAAGACTTCTTTGGAGAGAAACTATGTCCTTTTTGAATCCACGTTTCAGATTTGGTGTGGTTGCTTTTCTTTGCGACGGGTTTGTATCTCTTTGTTGTCTTATGGAATTCTGTATTCGATCTCCGTTCAAAGGAACGAGATTTGACCTCATAGAGCTATTGCAAAATGCAATGGTCATGATTTCCATTGTGAATTCCCTTTTTGCAAGTGGGACATAGAGGGATTTTGGGATTCACGAAAGTACTTGTATTCCTTTGTTTTCCAAATCGTTGAGGCGTAGTGTTTGAAACACGACTATTCATGGATGGTTTCCAATTCCTAGACTGCTGAAGAGAGATCCTAGGTTTTGGTTGACTACCATCAGGAGTGTGTGGAACTCTAGCGGTATTTAGTGAACTTGGTTTTTCATACACTGGTTTGTCTTTCTGAATCTTCCGTTTTTGTTTCGCATCCTCTAGGTTGTGGGTATGAACGAGGTCATTTGAACCTACAGATTCCTTTGTGGACGTGAATGTCACACGTTTTGGAGGAGTCCTAGAAGTGCTAGGTGCATTCACATGGTTGGGTTTAGCAACAGTGTGCTTTCTAAATGGAGGAACATAGGGTGATATGGATGGTTTTGGAACACTTGGTTGCACATCAGTCTTAGGGGGTAACCTAGATTTCATATGAGAAGAATTGGAGAACGGAGTCGGTTTTCCTAAGATATAAGGCTTTGGATCCTTGTAGGCATTGGGTTGTCGAACAACAGGTTTCATAACTTTAGGTTCCACAACTTTCCCACCCATCTTAGCAACGAGTTTCTGCAACTCTGCTATCGCTCTTTCCCTGTCTTGTAACTGAGCTTTCAACCCTTTAATTCCCAAATTCTGTTCATTCATTTCTCGAAAAGTTTGGGGAAGTTTTTCTTGCAATTTATTATCATGTGGAAAACTACCAACATCTTTTTGCAAAGCAAGTTCAAGAGAATGACAATGTTTTTGAAGGAAATCAGTTTTGTGTTGAAGTAACTCAAAAGCCTTTTTATCAACATTTTCTTTACGTTTCGAAAGCTCAATTTCAAGACGTTCACATTCTTTGATCTTATCAAGATATTTGCATGCAACATCAGAATATTCATCAATATTAGCACAAGATGTAAAATAAGCACACATAACATCTTTAGAAACGCATTCTTGCAATAGTAAATCATATTCATCTGAAAAATTAGACTTCTCCTTTTGAAGATCATCAATGTGTTTCTCAAGAGATTCAACATATTTTAAATCATCATACATTTCAGTCTGAATGAACTCCTCAAGTTGAAGAAAAGTTTCTTTAATCAACACCGTGTTTGGAATTAAGAGTTCTTTCACAAGCAAGATAATATCTTGAGGAATCGGGCGTTGCCACTCAGCATTTTCATGTTTTTCCCAATCTCTTTCAACAATAGTTTTAACATTATCTATGTGATGTTTAAGAATAACTAATGTTTTCCTACTCTTGCTTTTAGATTCATCTAGAGGGAGGTAGTTTATGTATTTGTAAACATTAGATTTCTTAGGGGCAAATGCTTTCTTCCATTGAATTCGCTTTTGTTTGCATTCTAGAAACACTTCCTCACGAGTTTTCTGAGTTTGTTTGTTGAAAAGACCATAAAGACTATTCTCATAAGAATAATTATACGGTTTTACAAACTCCTTATTGATAAGTGGTCGACTATCATCATCCCAAAGGGCAGTCTCTTCACTATCGGCACTTATAGGCATGCAATCAACATCGGTCCTTTCAGTCTCATCAAGATAAAGACATGGGTTCGCAGCTTGAGCTTTGGCAAGGTACTCAGGACATGCAAAGCTAGCTTGACCCTTAAACATCGACGGAGGTGCTAGCATTCTTACGGATTGAATAGAATCATGCGTTTTATAAACAACTTTCTTCAAAAATTCGACTTGTTCTTCTAGTTTCGTTACTTTGACGATTTCTTTATCATATTTACTTTTGAAGTCTTGTTTTAACGCATCTACCTCTTGTTTCTTATCCTCGAGAATTTTAGCAGAATCGGTAGTGGTCATAGAGAGCTTTTGTTCAAGTTCATTAACTTTGGTATTGGCAAGGTACGTTTTTTGACGTTCATCCATTAAGAAAACATTATATTGACACTTCTCTTTGGCTAATAACTCAAGAGTTGTATTATATTTGTTTTCAAAATCATCTTTTTAACTTGTTAACGTACTACCCTTGTACCCCTCAAGCTCTTTGGTTTTCTGAAGAAGCTCCGCTCTATAGCTATCTATAGTTTCACTAGACTTAATTAGAGCAGCTTTGCATTCTTCAAAATTTTGAGTGAGTGTTGTGTTTGCCTTCTTTAATTGCTTTTGACTCTTTTTATTTTCTATGACATCGTTTTGTAAAGTAGCAATTAAATTGGCTAGCGCAACACGCTCCTCGTCATCATACTCATTTGCATGTTGATCATTGTCAGAAGAATTATTGCACGTGTCTAATGGATCAGGTATGGTATTGCTATTAACCTTTTCCGTCATACATGTGGGAATAATGGTTTGAGTTTGATCACTATGCTCATGTGTATTAGCATTTCTAAACACATTATATTCATCATAGTGTACCTCTTCCAATGGCTCAGAATCGAAAACAGGACCATTATCATAGAAAGGTGTATTGCTGATGACATTCTCAGAGTCGATGTGTTGTTTCCCAGAGCTGCTGTTGTCTTTCCTAGAGTTGTTGTCATCATTCCCTGAACTATGCGTTGGAGTCTCATATCTGCAGCTTGTATTCTCAATATCTGATGCGATACCACAACTGGTATGAAGTCTGTCATCAATCGTTTGTTGCGTCTGTATTGTGTGATTCACATAGGTTACAATGAAGTCGATGTTGCGGGTTATCCGATCTTTGTATGATAAAGCATCCATTCCATGATATCGCTTGAAGCACTCGTTGGTAAGCGAAGACTTGATGAAGTCAGAAGTAAACATCATTTAAAGTGATGTCTTGAGATCAGTGAAAATGATCTTGCATTCACTAGCAATGATTCTTTCGTTGACAAGTTGTGTTTGAAGTTTATCCATGGCATGAGTGAATGTTTTGCTGAATGTGCCAGTGTATTCACGTAAGTCGAACAAGAATTTTGAAAAGCGCTGAAAAGAATCTTGAAGTACTCAAAAACCGTCCATGGCATTTTTTTTCAAAAAACATATATGTTGTTGTAGTCGTTCCATTTCGAGGTCTTTCACGTCTGAACTTTCAGTAACCGCATAACTTGTTGGAATGATGATCGTCTCTCTCAGTTGATGAAGTGACTTTGGATCTTAAGTAGATATGGTGTGATTGTGTTGTTGTTGAAATTCCGAAAATTTGAAATTTTTTTCAGTCCGACAATAAATTCCTCAGTCCGACTAAAACGGTAAACCGGAAAATTTCGAATAACCAAATTTTGAAAACGAGTTAGAAATAGCCAATAACTAGTAGGGAAAAAGTTTGAAAAATGAAAAATTTTAACGAAAAATAAAACCTAAAAATGGCCTAAAAATTTGAATTTTGGTCCGAAAATTGAATTTTTGTTCGAAAATTTTTTCGCATCACCAAAATTTGAAATCGAAGCTTAAATGGCCTAAAAATGGTCTAGGAAAAAATAATTTTTACTTGGGTTTTCCCGCCAAAAAACTCTTCTTTTTTTTTTTGATCTTCGTGTAAACTATGTTTCGAAACTAGTCTAGATGGTGGCTAAGTCTAAAAAATACTCGAACAAAATTTAGCAAAAGATAGCATCGGAATGTCCATCGGAATGTGTCCTAATCTGAATAACCTTGTCGGAATGTTCTAATCGGAATACCCAAATCGGAATGTCCCCTAATCGGAATACAATCGGAATGTTCCCTTATCAGAATGATGTCGTCCTAATCGGAATGCAATCGGAATCCCTTTGTCGGAATACAATCGGAATCCCTTTGTCGGAATACAGTCGGAATACCAAATCGGAATGCAATCGGAAAAGCTGGTCGGAATGTGATCGGAAAACTGGTCGGAATGTTTAAACCCTTTTCCGATGCAACTGATCGGAATCACTAAGCCTTTTTCCGATGACACTGATCGGAATAATAGTACTGTTTCGAGATTTTTAGGTATAAAGATGAGATTTTCGACCAGAAATCCGTGATTTGAACCAACCAAATGCGACCAAATCCCTACCACAACTATGTAGAAGATTTATATCAAGATTTAGAGCAAGGAAAACACAAAAAAGTCTTGAATTCGAGATGATTATATGAGAAAATCACACGAACCAAGTAATATCAACAACGAATCACAAAACTACCCCATGGCGATTGATACCAAATGTTGTCCCATATATTTGTGATGATTAAGCAAGGAAGAAAGAAAGAAAATAGATGAAGAAGAGATGGATTCCTAGAGAGAGAAAGTAGTGAGAGAAAGTAGAGAGAGAGAGAGGATTAACTTTGGGAATATTAGATTAGAAGTGAGAAAAATGAACAACCAACCCTCCTAACATGCTAGGAGGGTAGTATATATAGTCCACCCACATGCGGGCTTTAATGGGCTATATATTAGGCCGGGCTTGTCTTTTGGACTTAATTAGTTTAAATCCAAGCCCGTAAACCACGACTAATTAACTACCTATTACAACGTTCTAACTAATGTTACAATAATAACCTATGACCGAGCATTATTGTTTGACTCAATATTTTGAGGCTAACAGAAACTTTGTCTAAATTTTGATGTTGTTTCACCTAAGTGACAAACCGTGTCCACTCTGGTTGAAGTTGCTGTAGAAATTGGACATTGACTTGCATGGTGGAGACTTGTAAGTTGTTTCGTGTCATGTCATTCATCATTTTGTTGAATCGGGAGTAATATGAATCAATTGATTCCCCATCCTTTGAATTAAACTTGCCAAAGTTCCAAAACATCTTTGTTTTCACATCTTTTTTGTTGAGTGATTCACCTTGTTGTAATCTTTCAATAGCCGTCCACATTTCTTTAGCAGTAGGGCATGCATCAACCATGGAGTAATTGTCATCTCCAATGCCACTAAGAATTAAGTAAACTGATTCCTTCTCTGCATCAAACCAGGCACGATTCCCTGGTGTGAGGTCGGATCTCTTTTCCTCACGTTCATATGTGGGTACTTTGTCACTTGTGTCTGTGGTTGGTACAGTAGGAACTTTGACCTTTGAAAACACATAGGGTCCGTCAAAAATTCATTGCCTTAAAGCATCACCATTATATTTTGTGTCAAGATAACATAGAAAACAGGATTGCCATTAATCGTATCGACCGGACACAAGCATTGGTGGTCTCCCTTTGTTACCCGCCACCATGAGGTTGTTGTTCATCACACGATACTCTGCAGCAGAATCCATCTCGATAATCTCTGAAATGTTGAAATGTATAGGGATCTTAAGTAGATGTTGTAGTGATTGTTGTTGAAGAGAAAAGTTGTTAAACTCCCCTAACAATGTGTTCTCGAGAAACCAAAAATTCCAAGACCAAAATTCACATTTTTAGAAAATCTCGAAATATTTATAAAATCTCGGAAACGATCTCGCAATAATTCAATTAACAAGATCTCGTAATATTTCACTTGAACAAGATCCCGGGATAATCCTTATTGAAAGATCTCGTAATAATCTCAAACCACACAAGATCTCGCAATATTACAAATTCAAAGATCTCGCAATAATACTAAAGCAAAAAGATCAATAACCCTTATAGGAAGATCTTGCAATACTCGTTATCCAAAGATCTAGGAATAACCATATGTTGAAGATCTCGCAATAATGCTTACATCGAAGATCTCGCAATAAATTGAGACCGATGATCTCGCAATAAATTTGAGCAAAAAGATCTCGCAATATCCTTGAAGATTGCGTAATAATGGGATTCCTGAACCCTAAATATTGTGAAATTATACTATGAAGATTCCGCAATAATGGGTAAACATTCCGCAATACGCAAAGAAAAGCTTACTTTTTCGCCTAAATCGAGCCAAACACCCCAAAATTTCGTGTTTTTGGACAATCCAAAGTGACTAAATCCGTACCACAACTATGTAGGAGATATTAGGAAAGATCAAACCATAAAAAACACGAAATGTTTTTGGAGAATCGAGATGAAGATCAAGAAAACTCAAAAAATATAGTAGAAACCAACACAATCACTAATCTACCCCGTGGCGATTGATACCAAATGGTGTCTCATGATTTGTGATGATTATACAAAAATAAAAGTGAGAAAAAAAATAAGAAAATAGTTGAAATCTAGAGAGAGAAAGTAGAGAGTTAAAGTGATTGGAACTTGGTGAATATTAGATTAAGAGAGAAAGAGAATACAATGACCAACACCCTTCTAACATGCTAGGAGGGTAGTATTTATAGCTAAGCCTACATGTGGCTTATGGGCTATATGATAATGGGTCGGGCTTGTCTTTGGGCTTTAAATAGCTTAAGCTCAAGCCCATGAATCTTGACTATCTAACTACATATTGCAACTTTCTAAGAATTAATACATAATAAACCTATGACCGAGCATTCTTGTTTGACTCAATATTTTGAGGCTAACATTATCCTAGTGTAGAATAGTCCTTTATTTTAAATCATTCTCTTGATAACACTTAAACTAATCCAAATAAGATTTTAAGTGACCATATATTTCTCCTCGTCTACAACGAATACGTGGTTTTGTAGTTTTTCATTAATCGTAAATCCCCCCCCCCCCACTATATCACTCCTATCACCTTCCCGTGTGCGCTAATATTGTGAATGGATCTATTGGAATTAATGAATCCTGTTTGTGTTACCTGACCTCGGGGTAATCAATCACACTTTATTGGAACGAGTGGGTAACCTACGGATTACTTGACATGACACAGTATCATGACGGTCACTTCGGTGATTTCTCGTTAGTTTTGATAGTGCAATAAATACCGTTTTTTGGGCGAATAGAAACGTAGCTCAAGTGTTGAAACTTGTATTCAAATTATAATTTCAAACCTATGAATACACTCAACATTTATGTTGACTTTTAAGCATATATCTCAGGTATTAAAGACTATTGGCATGGAGCAGCATAGTATGGTATGGAGAGGCACGGAATTGAAATTATTGTCATAGATTTTTCGGACCTCATGTTGTAAAACTCTGACTGATTTTTGAATAATAAATAAAATTTATTAAAACACTCTTTTGAGTTATTTTCTATTATTATGACTTGTTCTATAAAGTAATACCCCAGATTAGCTTTCGATGCTATACGTGAAAATGGGGGTGTTACAAAAACGATTACATTGAAATTTGAGGATGATAAAATTGAGTTTAATTCAAACTCTGATTTTAAAAATGTTTTTGAAAAGAAAGAACAAGAAAAATCGTCCAACTCTACCCATCAATTAAGGTCATAAATGATGAAAAACCTTTACCTTTAAAAGAAATTTGTTCTAATGAATAAACATTTCCAAAAGATTTCTACATAAAAGAATACGATAAGGTTTTTAGGAAAATTATATTTGTCAAGTAGTGTTTTTACAATTTTATTTGTCACACTTTTCGTTATTGGGCCAAAAGGCCCAATTTGGGCTTTTTTAGCCTATTAGGGTTTCAAAATTAATTTTAATTTTTAGTTTTCTTTTATTTGAGTTAAAACACATTAGGTTTTCAAAATTTTTATTTTTTTGTTATTTTATCGAGGGTTATTTTTATTATTTTATTATTATTTTATGTTTTTAATATTCCGTCCTCGTTTATACTCTTTCTTATATACATTCTTCGACAATTTTACCCAAATCCGTTTCAAGAAACTCAATTTCAATTTTCTTGACGAATTATGACTGGTGTAGGTATAATCGTACACGTTTTAGGAAAAACGCGTATAATCGGCAAGTATTAAGTATTACGATTTAGGAAAACCGTAAAACCAATAAATGCGAGTTTGTTCTCGGCGGAGGTGTGTGAAGTGTGCCAATAATATAAAATCAAGTTTCGATTAGTGTCGTTTTTGGGTTTAAAGAGAGAAAAAATAAAAGACGAGCTACACTACGATTAAACTACGACGTATGACGTAAAACGCGAAGAAATTAAAAATTAAAGCTAAAAATTATTTAAAAATTAAAACTAAGTTTAAAAAATATAAATAAGAATAAAAATTGAATAAATAATTTTTAAAATCTTTTATTAATTAAATATTCATTTTTAAATGCTAATTAAATCCCTAAAATTAAATATAATTAACAAAAAGCCCAAAATATTATTTTATCAAATAGATATCTCACATATATTATTCAAAAACTAAAAAGTATTTTTCCTAAATTTTTAAAACTATTTTTCTATATTTTTAAATGCTAAAAACACTTTTTAAACTAAAATAAGGATTAAAAATAATAAAATAATGCTAAAAATAAATTTAATTTTTGAAAAATCCTAAATTATATTAATAAACAGTAGAAAAATGAAAAAGTTTGAAAAATGTAATTTTTACCACTAAAAGACAAAATAGTTTTGATTTAAAACCTATTTAAACTTAAATTAAATCTAAAAAATAATTAAATAAGGTGAACAGTGAAATTTTTATTCTAATAATCTTAAAACATTTTACTGAAACTATGAAAATTTCAAAAACTTAAAAATATCAATTTTTGGCACTAAAAGACAAAAAACAGAATTGTGAAAACTAATTAAAACTGAATTAAATCTAAAAAATACCAAATGAACACTACAATAAAATTAAACTTAATGAAAAACTTGAATAAATATTTAAACTAAGAAAAAATTTCAACACAAGTAAAAGCTGAAAAAACTCACTACAGACAAAAAAAAACAAGAATCTGATGTGGACAGGTTTGATGGTTGTCTTTATCCCCAGCAGTGGGAACTAGTATACTAGCAGTGGGAAATTTCTTCCCACTGCTCTTAACAAGAAAACAGTTTTGGTGATTTTTGGCTTGTTTTGATGGATTCTTTCGAAACAAATGGCACCCCTACACTCAGTGGAGTGTAGGGAGTCAGTGTAAACAAGAAAAACACAAACTCAAACACAAAAATCACACAATAAAAGGGCAAATTGCAGTTACTGTAATAGCTAATGGGGGTCTGATGACTATTGCTGGTCTGTTGTGCAAATAGGTGAGTTTCAATCTACCAAAACTTGATCAATATACTACCAAACCTCAATTAATCATGCACACAAACTTATATTACCAATAACTTAAACAGATTGCAAGATTTCAAAATAAAACAATCAAAATCCAAGTCTAAAATTGACCTACTGATTCCTATGGCAGATTTTACCAAAAATTAGAACATGCAAACTCTTTCTAACTTAACAATACTGAACCAAACTACCAATAGACCTATCAATACCTACTTAAGTGTGTTTTAACTGAATTTACCAAATCTTGTGTCACTTCAAGGCTAGTAATCCTCAAATCTAAACAACCCTTTATATAGTAGATAATGAAATTTTGCAAACCAAAAACTAAACAAAACACTCAAATCTGACTAAACCTTAATCTAACATGCATCAAAACCAAATAAAATCATGCATCAACACTTAAACTATAACATAAAAAGTTTTACACACAATTCAGAAGAGATTAGTACTTACGATTTTAATTTAACGTCCTTTACGACTAAACCGGAAACCTTAGGTTTACGTATTTATGTTTTCGAACTCCGTTTTTGATAAGACAATTTTTATTAGATTCGTTTTGTGCCGTTGATTCATAATTTATAAAAAATGTTTTTCGTAAAACGACGCGAGGGCACGCAAATCGAGGAAACTAGAATCGAGGAATACCCGTAAATTAGTGGGATGAGACAAAACAAGTTTTTCCCCAACCCACTATATGGACGGCAACACTTAGCACCACCACGCCTTTGGTGTCATTTTTATTCTAACAAAATGGACACTTGTCCATTCAAGCTTAACTTTTAAGCTTTCAAAACACCAAAACCACTTGCAACAAACCATTACACACTTTAAACACATGCAAACCACCTCAAAATCCTCTCATCTCTCCCTCTAGCCTCTTTTGGCCGTCCCATATCAACCAAAAACACCCATTTTGATCTTGATTTAACCATGAAATCCTATGTTATTCATACATATGATGATGCCCTCTTGAAGCTCTATTGAATGGTGGTGATTATAACATCCAAAAAGAAGTTTCCTTAGTGTCTTGGGGCTGATTTTCCACAAGATGTTCATGAAGATAGGTGATCATGAAGTTGATATTGGTATATCACAAGTTTTGCCATCAAAATCCAAGCATTGTTCATCAACCTCATCTTTTCATCACTATGGTGGTATAAGGATCATTCTTCCTATCCTTCTTGTTATTTTGATTATATAATCTTGTATTTTCTTTTACTTATGTATATGTATATGATGATGAATGATGACTAAAAATATTATGTGAGGATTTGGTGTTGATAGATTTGATTAAAAAGATTAAAAGCTACATAAAAGGATGTTAAAATCATGGCTAAATTAGGAGGCTGTATAAAACAGTAAAGAATCTTATGATAAACTGATAAAATGGCTTGGATAAATTAATATACAGTAAGCTATGAGTCTTGTACACATGTGAGAGTTGGCCATACAATGGAGTCATTATAATGAGTGAGATATGATCAAAACAAGTTTAGAGTGCAAATCTAACTACACTGTTTTGGACGAATTTTATAAAATACTTAGAGGTTGATTCATCAGTAGCTATAATGGAATAAAATGAAGCACATATCATGTATAACATGTCATAAAAATTTGGGTCTCTATCTCCATACAGAACTCTAGATATGATCATTTTAATAAACTAGATTTTTAGGACTGTTTTTGTATAAATAATATATAATATAAGCACTCAAAAATTTATATAAAATATATATAAATACAAATTCCACTAGTTGATAATGATTATAATAAAAGATTTTTATAAATGTTGATATTAAAATGGATTATGTTATATAAAGTATAAATATAAATTTTGTTCCAAGTTATAAAACTATATACTAAGTTTTACGTCTTTTCGGCTAAAACCGAAAGATTAACGTTTTTGTCGAATAAAACTTAGGCGGTCGGACCCCGTCTAATGTAAAATTTTATAAACTCACATACTGATGTATAAACATATATAACAAGTAAAAACCGATAAAACCCGAGCTTTACAACACATAGACATTAACGGGCCAAAGTAGCCTTATTGGACTATAAACCCGACTAGTTAGTAAAACACTTATAAATTTACTTATTGGGCTTAACCCACTTGGGCCCAATATGTAAAGTATAATACTGATAATAAAAGCATAATTGGGCTAATAAAATGTATTGGGCTTGTAATGGGCCTATTGGGCCTCCAAAATGTAAACATGTTGAGCTAGTGTAACTAGTATAAAAATTACCAACACATAAACACTATAATGAATGAGTAAAAATGTACAATCCCACTTGATCATCATCATATGTATACATAATTGTTATTTTTATAAAGTCATTGGACAAGAGTCTAAGACGAGTATTATTTGTCTAGGTTTCCGTGATTGAAGCACGTACCGTACGTCCGAACTGCCGATAACCCGCTTTCCCACATCAACGTGAGTTCATAGCCTCGCACTCTTTTAAATGTTTTTATGAAATGTTTTATAAACCCGCGAGGGAGATAACATGTTAGTTTTGATAAAATAGGACACCATTTGTCCCGATTGTTTGTTTATTGATTTGGACCCGAATGATTGTATGACCTGATGAATGATTATATGACCCGATGTATGAGATGAAATGGATTATTAAAGTTAGGTTATGTCACTAAAAGTCCCATTAGCATGAATTGTGAACTACCGGGATTTGGTAGACGCTTATACATATAATAGTACTATTTGGGGACGATCACCCCAGTTCGCGCCTTGACGATTGATCCCCGTCGTGCCACATTGATTGGTAAGCGAATTTATGTATGAGAAGATTTACACAAGCGTGATTATTGTAACGACACGCTAATTTAGATGGGAAAATGAGTTTCGGGCTAGCTACCCGTTGTTTGTTGTAGTAAGGTAAAAATGTCATGCGGCTTATAATAATCCAAAAATAATGAAAATACTGCTTTATGCATTGTATTACGATATATTGCCTGACTAGCAATACAGGGTCTTATTATTGATATTATGTTCGTGTTTTGGTTTTACATAACCATATTCATATAACGATTTTTATTCAACTCTATACAACGTTATGAAACGTACTGTATGATGTTTTTAACGACAATGGTTCGTATAATGATTTTGAAGGCGAAAGCCTATATTATGTTTTTTGATAAAGATTTGTATAAAATGACTTTGGCTATTTTATGGCCTATTACAAAGATTTGTACAAAATGATTTTCGGTAATAATTTTATACCGATGTTATATTGATGGATTTCATTAAACTCTATGAATTCACTCGGCGTTTTCGCTGACATTTTCTTTTAACATGTTTTATCTCAGGTACTTGAAGGTAATTCTCGGGAAGACGACAAGACTTCATGGCCCGCACTTAAATAACAATTTCCATTCAAATGCTTTGTAAAATTTGTATGAAATAATATGACTTGGAACCTATGTAAATCTAATATTTATGAATGGAAATGGTTTATTATTAAACGAAGTGATTTTTAAGCGTTGTCTATGATGTGAGTAATGTGCTATCCCGTAACACCAACGAGTCTTCCGTTGTATTGAATTGTGTAAATTTGGGGGTGTTATAGATAATTAACTACAAGATTATGTCATGTTATATTATTTATTGGATAAACTTTACTATATTCTGTCATCTAGTTACTCAGGACTTATCAATTATATTCAGTAAGCCTCAGCTTATATTATAGGCTTATTAAATCAGCTTATAACTATTTATGGAAACTTTCCATTTTTAGAAACTTACTATATTTAGAAACCTACTATTTTTAGAAAGTTACTAATTATAGAAATATCAAGTAGAATAACACAAGAATATATGAAATACATTAATCAGAAACATATGAAAACATCAAGAATTACAAGATAATACATGAAACAGTAAAACAAGACAAGAACATGAGAAACAAGTAAGAACACTCAGAAACAATAAAGTATACAGTAATCAGACAACTCATTCACGTCCCTTATCTATGTAGTAGTCGTGAAGTCGGAGTAGATCCTTCAACTTTATTCTTCATTTCATTACTGGACATAAGGTACGAATTTTCCGTCCTTCAGTATGGAATTCCTTTCTATGCATAATTAGGATTCACCGTTTGTAGCCATCTATTTTCCCCAGTTATATGTTATAAAACATGCATGATTTGCCATGATTACCATGTTTAATTTTCCTGAGCTTTATATACACGCATGAACAATTTCATCTAGTTATGGAGGTACCGTAACCATGACACGTGAGGCACCGGTGTCATGACTCCTCTACGATGGAGTGATTTCTCGTGGCGTCCCTTTAATTTTAGTTGGCCATTTATTAGTGTTTATCAGCGGGGCGTATGGGTGCATCCTAGTCTATCAGTTTACAGTTTAGCAGGTGAATGTGGTGTGTGCTCTACATCCTTCACATTAGAGCTGATCCCTCCACCCAGATTATTATTTAGAGGTCACCCCTCTAACAGCATGATGAGGTCACCCCTTTATGTATTCATGAACACGTTGATATACTACATGACCTATATAAGCTCTTGGCATTTAAAATATATTGTATGCATGATTTCAGACATATCGGTTATTTGTTAATTTACAAGTTATAAACCAGGTCTTCCAAGACATGCACCATTTCCCGCTACAATTTACTTATTAGTCTTTCAGCTTCCGTAATTTTATCTGTTCAGCTTAGTATACCAGATCTTTCATTTATATTCTAGATATTCTTATTATGTCATTATATCCGTTCACTAAGCGTATTGCTCATCCTTATTTTCTTTCCATGACTCATACAGCAAGTACCCAAGGACGGATTTGAGCATTTATCAGACGTGTGGGATGGGAGCTACCTTATACTTCTATTCCTTTTACATTTCATTTACTTTATTCTTGTTTGGGCTTATATTTGGGAAGCGATGTTTGATTCTGATTTTCCCTTTTTTTATTGTCATGTATGTTTTATTACATTTTACCTTTCATGCTTTGATGACACGCCATAATTATCATGTAACGGTCTACTTATTAAAGTGGGGTGTTACAACTATGGTATAAAAGCCCAAGGTTTCGACGTGTAGGCTCTAAAACTTGACTTGTGACTAGTGGGTAGTCACAA
The DNA here is from genome assembly GCA_025667525.1 of Glebionis coronaria. NCBI lineage: Eukaryota > Viridiplantae > Streptophyta > Magnoliopsida > Asterales > Asteraceae > Glebionis > Glebionis coronaria. The sequence goes on from CM046876.1 coordinate 357,757,016, forward strand.
GGAACTTCCTAAATTTTGGCGTTTATTGTCTTCCATGTTTCTCATGCATTTTACCATTTAGTTCTTCTAAGTTTTGACTAAGTAAAAGGTTGGTACAGGACTGGCCATATTTAGTCGTATGTGCTTTTCATTCGAATTTTGTTTTGTGAACCGACCCATAGGCGTTCACCCTTGCTCATGTCAAATTTTGTGCTTTTTTGTCGAATGTTATATTGTGAACCGACCCATAGGCGTTCACCCTTGCTCATGTAATGTTTCATGCTTTTCAATCGAGTGTTTTGTGAATCGACCCATAGGCGTTCACCTTTGCTCATGTCAGATTTTGCTGACGGTGTCCTCATAGTCATTCTATGTATCTCATATTCTTATTTCATGTTTCTTCATGTCGATTATGTTTCATGCTTTTCACGAATTGATTTTGTTTTCATGCTGGTTATATATTCATGCACCCAAATGTTGATTATGTTTTCATGTTTAATATGCCAATTTAATTTAGGAATTGGTGTTTAAGAATTAATGTTCGTTTCCTCGAATTGATATCAAATTAATCATAATATTTATCGTTTTTGGTTAATAACACTTGTTTGATATCTCTGTCTAATTAAACTTGAATGTGGATACTATTTTAGGCTTAGGGAACATAGAAATAAAAGCGCAAATAGTTCACATAAAATTACTCTAGAATGCATTACAATTATACTACAATTTAAAATCTAGATGAAACTTATTAAATCTAATATGCAACAAAACTATACTATAAAAAAAATATAATTATTCTAAATGCAAAATTAAACTAAATGCAAGCACGTAATAACAAGTAAACTGACAAAAATTAAATAAAAAAGATAAACTTAAGATTAAAGCGTAAAGTTTTAACCTTTATAGCTTATTAATCTTCTTAGATGATAAAGATTTAAGCTTTATATACTAATAAGCTTAATAATCACAAAAAGGTGTAAAATTTATACCCAAAATAAGCTTATCTTAATGAAAACTAATTTTTAAATCTATTTTTAAAACAAACATAATTTATAAAACTAACTAAAACTATTTTTTATAAAACATATATTTTTATTTAGAACAATTTAAGCTAAATTAATCTAATTAATTAAACTAAAACGACTTATAGGAAAATAAACTTTAAGCTAGATATTTAAAAAGGAAAGAACTTTAGTACACGTGGTCCGAAAAAAAACGCTCTAAAAACAATCAACATAACCAACAAAATATGGCCCGTAAAGTACACGACCTCTCATAACCAACAAAATATGGCCCGTAAAGAACACGGCTCTCAAATCAAACTAACTAAAAGCAAAACCCGGCCCGTAAAGTACACGGCCTCTCAAATCAAACTCGAACCAAATCTATTAAACCCGTAAGCTCCTCACCAAACGTGATGAATCGATAGGTCGAGATCAAAAGAACACAAGAGTGGTTAGGATGATAAGCAACAATTAATATTTTTTATTTTTAAGATAAAAACTAATAGATCTACACTAATTTTTAGGTTTTTTAAAAATATTTTAATTTTTAAGCTAAAAACTAATAGATCTACACTAATTTATCAAAAACCTAATAGATCTACACTATTTTTTTAGTTTTATAAACATATTTTAATTTTTAAACTAAAAACTAATAGATCTACAATATTAAAAGGTGAATCAAAGATAAAAATAAATTTAAACTAAATTAATTAACTACTTTCAATAAATTAAATTGCATAAAAGTAACTAATTAATAGGCTAGCTTATTAATAAGTTGTAAGCCTAAACTTAAAACTTATGTGATTCAAAAAGCTTAAAAAGCTAATTGAACAAATTCACCCACAATAAGCTAGATCTCGAAATATAAGCCCACAATAATCTTGAAATAAGATAACTTATTACAAACTTTTATATAAATCTAACTTATTTGGAAAAAGTTATATAAACTAATCCAAAATAACAAGCTACATTATAAGAAAAGATTAAGAAAGGTACAATGAGAATAAGCTAAGAGAGATTAACAATAAGCTAAAACATAAACTTTTATTAATATAAAGTGCTTAATGATAAGCTAGTACAAAAGTTGAAAGGAAAATACAAAACATTTGAGAGAAAAAAATAAAACTACACTATTAAAAAAATTAACTAACACCATTACAAAGATACGAGGGGATATATATAATCCCAAGCCTAAAGGGTAGTTTCGTTATTTCAGGAGGTATTCTTATTTTCCTTCTTTAAATTAAGGGGTAATTTGGTCTTTTCCCCTCTTTTTAATTCCTTGGAGGCTACGTACATATGCCAGCTATTAACAGCATGGGGATCACACGCCAATCATTTCCTTGCACCCTCTGACCTCGTACCTAACACAACATAGTGCCACGTGTCGCTTCCTCATCGGTCAGTCGCCCTGCCACCTCTGCAGCCCCGTCACCTCGGACTGACACATCAGTCTGACGTGCCAGCACTGTCATTCTTTGACGTGTTTAGATTGACCATTCTTTTATCGCCACGTGTCAGCTCCTGATTGGTCAGCCACCGTCACCTCGTACTGCCACGTGTCATGCTCTGATTGGCCAACCGCCGCCACCTGTACATACACAAGTCAGACAAGTCAGTGCCACGTGGCGCGCTGGCATTGGCCAGCCGCCGCCACGTGTCTTGCTGACGTCAGCATGACGTCAGCGGTCAATGGGTTGGTCAATGGGTCGGGTCTGGTTCGGGTCAGGTCGGGTCTGGTTCGGGCCTGGTTCGGGTCGGGTCTGGTTTAGGTTGGGTCGCCACGTAAACCACTCTGGGAGTACCACGTGGCAGCTGGTATAAATACCTAGCTTTTTCTAACACCCCCAAATTATATGCGCAGCGGAAATACATAATTTGGGTGCTAGGCAGTTATCATCACACACTAGTCATACAGAACGACTCAAAAGAGACGTTGAAAAGTTTACATTTATAAAAATGCACAACAACAAAGTATAATTAGTTTTTCCAACCCAAAAGTTACAACAGAGTGCGTTTAGGTCCCCACCGAATCTCCACCAAATTTCCAAATTCTTACACTTCAAACAAATTAAGATTTAAATTGTTTAGATAAAAGGGAGGAAAACATAATAGAATACAAAAGCCACACCAACTTTCCATAGCATGCTCCACCACATCCTAGCCTTGATTACCTGAAACACATGCTTAAAAGGGTCAACAAATAATGTTGAGCGAAATCTATAAGTTTTACAATCACATTTGAAACATAAGTGTAAAAAATTCATTCACGATCATTCATAGAATTGGCGATCAAACAATCTATTATTCAAGGTTGTTATCTTTAGCATTAGCTAATAATTGTGTTTGAGCTCATAACACCGAGCCATTAACTAATTAGTCACCCGCGCCAAATGTTGGCGTAACTTATATGAAACCATTGTCCCTCTAAAGGCATTAGTTGCACTTAATCCTTATTTCTCATACAAAATATCTGTACGCAGAGGGTACTCAACGTACAACTCTCGTATCAAATTGGGTCGTCAACCCCGTAGTACCACAAATTGTATAAGCGGCTATTTCCAATTCACACAAGAATTAGACAATAACTAACGGTTCATGAAATTAGGGACTTTTTGTAACTAGGTACTCAACACAATTCAAGGTATCATTCGGGTCCAACAATCATTCATGACTTATGTTCATTTTTATTTAAATAGCATGTATCCCCCTTGCGGGTAAAAACCTTTAAAATAAGTAAAGAGCGAGGCTATAGACTCACCTTATGTAGAAGTATTAGTCGAAGTATTGCATGACGATCACCGACGATGAGGATGCCCGAGAAATTCGATCACAACACCTAGTGAATAAACGCGTAATGAGTCAACTCATTTATATCATATTAGGTACTGAATAATTTTTAAATAAAGTCAATTGTGGTTATTACAAACTCACCCCAAATCCAAACAAGTGATAGTTACTAGACTCGCATCATTTATCTACGTAACTAAAAGTATTGCTCGTTTACAATTCTGCCGGTACACACCAAATGTACGGGCTGTTTTCCTATACTTAGACCTCACCGAAAATTATGAAAAAAATTTATAAAATTCATTTACAACCTGTAGATAACCCACATTAAATTTCATAAAAAATTCTCACTTTTAAGACCTACTGCTCGTCACATTATTAAACTTCAACTTTCGGACAATTTTATACCTTCACATTGTATGACCTCTTTGACTCATTTCAAATATACCACTTGCAAATTTTATACCTTCACATTGTATGGCCTCTAAACATATACTACGGAGGATGTAATTGAGGAAGAACTCGAGGTTGTGGTAAAAAAGGAGCATGTTCCAATCCCACGAAGTATCGCTCATGCCACACCTACGGTTGACCCATTACCACAGTTGGAACCCGAGATTCCAAAGGCTATGCCTATGCCTCAACTCACACCACCTTTGCCCTATCCATCGAGACTTAGAAAGGAGAAACGTCAAGAGCGCGATAATTACCAATTTGAGCTTTTTATGAAAAATTTTCGTGACGTTCATTTTAATTTGAGTTTTGCCGATGCTTTGGTCATGATACCTCAATTTGCCGCTAACTTTAAGAGTATGTTGAACAACAAGGAGAAATTGCAACAATTGTCTAGTTTTTCATCGGTTTATCTTAACCGCATACCTCAAAAAGTCGGTGATCCTGGTAAATTCTTGATTCCCTGTGCAATCCAAGATATGGAAGAATGCTATGCCTTGGCCGATCTTGGTGCTAGTATTAACTTGATGCCACTTGCAATATTCAAGTCGCTCAATCTTCCTAATCTTACTCCTTCACTAATGTCTATCGAGTTGGCCGACCATTCCACGATTCCCGCTTATGGATTGGCGGAAGACGTTTTTGTGAAAGTGGGAAAGTTCTATTATCCGGTAGACTTTACCGTTGTCGATATTCCCACGGATCCTCAAGTTCCTCTCATTTAGGTCGTTTGTTTTTAGATACGTCTATGGCTTTAATCGATGTGCATGCTAGAAAGATCACCTTACGTTTCAACGACGAGGAACTTGTTATAAACGCAACTCAAAATTCTCAAATTTCTCATGTTTATTCCGTTGCAACCATAAACCTCGTTGATATGATTGACGTTGTTTGCGAGGAATTTTCACAAGAAGTTTTAGGTTTTGGTGACGTAGACCTCGACAATGATGAGGACTTCTCGATTATCAAGGATTTTCTTAACGATTTCCTATTTCCTCCACCCAAGGAGGTTATGAGTATCGAGCCCAAATCTTCAATTAAGGAACCACCTATCCTCGAGTTGAAAGATTTACCTCCTCATCTAGAATATGTATTTTTGGAGGAGGACGACAAGTTGCCGGTTATTATTGCGAAAGATCTTTCGGATGATGAAAAAACCGCACTTGTCGACGTTCTAAAGGATCACAAAGGGGTAATTGCATGGAAGTTATCCGACATTAAGGGGATCGATCCCAAATTACCCACAAATCTTAATGTAGGAGGATTACAAACCCGCAATCCAATGTCAAAGGAGGGTGAACCCCAAAATTCACGACGTCATCAAAAAGGAAGTCCTATAACTCCTTGACGCGGGAATGATTTACCCTATTTTCGATAGCCCTTGGGTAAGTCCTATTCATTGTGTCCCTAAAAAGGGAGGAATGACCGTTGTGCCAAACGATGCCAACGAGTTAATTCCAACTATACTCGTGACCGGATGGAGAGTGTGCATGGACTATCGTAAGTTGTATGACGCCACTCGAAAAGACCATTTTCGCTTGCCCTTCATGGACCAAATGTTGGAGCGTCTTGTGGGAAACGATTTCTATTGCTTTTTAGATGGTTTTTCCAGTTACTTCCAAATCCCCATCGATCCTCGTGATCAAGAAAAAACTACGTTTACGTGTCTATATGGAACGTTTGCCTATCGTAAAATGCCATTCGGACTTTGTAATGCACCGGGAACCTTTCAAAGGTGCATGATGGCTATTTTTCATGATATGATCGAGAAGACGATGGAAGTCTTCATGGATGACTATTCCGTGTTTGGTAGTTCGTTCACTTCGTGTTTGTCGAATCTTGAGAGAATGTTGAAGCGTTGTGAGGAAACCAACCTTGTGCTTAATTGGGAAAAATGTCATTTTATGGTTAAAAGTGGAATCGTCTTAGGGTACAAGGTTTCGAAAGCGGGGATTGAGGTAGATCAAGCTAAGGTAGACGTCATCGCCAAATTACCTCATCCCAAAACCGTTAAGGGAGTTAGGAGTTTCCTAGGCCATGCGGGCTTTTATCGTCGATTCATCAATGATTTTTCAAAGATCTCTCGACCTATTACACATCTCCTTGAAAAAGATGCACGTTTTGTCTTTGACGAAGATTGTGTACGAGCCTTTGAAATCCTTAAGAGGAAACTTACCGAAACTCCCATTCTTGTTGCTTCCAATTGGAACCTCTCTTTTGAGTTCATGTGTGATGCTAGTGACTACGCTATTGGGGCCGTATTGGGGCAACGTCATGAAAAACACTTATTGCCTATTCACTATGCTAGCAAGACGATGACCGAGGCTCAACTAAAATACACTACAACAGAGAAGGAGTTCCTTGCCGTGGTGTATGCATTTGAGAAATTCTGACCTTATCTTGTCTTGACCAAATGCATAGTGTATACGGATCATTCGGCTATCAAGTATGTTATGGCTAAACAAGATGCAAAGCCAAGATTACTTCGTTGGATTCTCCTCCATCAAGAATTTGAGCACAAAATCGTTGACAAAAAAGGAGCCAAGAATCTAGCGGCCGATCATCTTTCTCGTTTGGAAGATCCTCACCAAAGTGTTTACGACCCCAAGGAAATCACCGAAACATTTCCGCTCGAGACACTTGGTGTAGTGAATTCTAAGCTTGATTCTTCCACCCCATGGTTTGCGGACATCGCAAATTACCATGCGGAAAACTTCATCATCAAGGGTATGACGACTCAAGAAAAACAAAAATTCTTTCGTGACGTCAAGTTCTATTTTTGGAACGACCCTTATGATGAGACTGCTTTTATACATGGTCTCATCGTCCAAATCGGCCTTAAAATGCATAAAATATCATAAAATATGCCAAATATATGCTCGTGTTTGTTACTTGTGTATTTTTAGGTACGGATATTGAGGAATTGGCAAAAGAACACAAGAATCAATCAAAAACAAACACGGGAAACGAAGACGCACAATGAACCAAGCTCATTTATGGAATTTTGCAAAAAGACCCCTCAAGTTTGAAGAATTGGCAAAAATGGCCCCTCATTTTTGAAGAACTTGTCATAATTAACCCTCAAAAATGTTAATTGTGCAAGTGTGATCCTTGAAGAATGAAGATTGTTCAAGATTTGCCCTTGGGAATTGTTTAAAATTGCTAAAGTTAGTCAAATGGATCAAAGGACTAATTTTGCAATTCATTTTGGACTGCTGATGAAAGGACTTAACAAGATTGGACTAAGCTTGCAACCAAAACAAACGGGAGTTGAGTTAAAGGACTGGTGGTGAATTTGCTACCCACCAGTCCATTAACTCTTGTGGCCCAACAACCAAAACACCCCCTAGCCCAATGTTTATACCCGGTTTATTTTTTTAATAAGCTTAGTCAAACCCCGCCCCAGTCAAATCCCTTTCCCACCATAACACTATTTTTAAAAAAAGAGATTTCCCAAAACGGATTAAACTTCTACTAATCACCCTTAAACCCTAATTAATCCCCAGATTAATTACACCCCAAATCAAGGGGTTATCCCTCAATTTGCTCCAGATCTTTAATTAAACATCCCCTCACTAAAACCCACCTCACCCAACAAGGCCACATGGCCTGTGGACCCCTCCCCAGCCTTCCCCTGCCAAGTCGTTTTCACCCCAAAACCCACACCCGACCAATTTAGCGACTAGGATGACTCTACTTGGTCCCCAAGCTTGTTTAAACGTCCAAGATCAAGTCCACAGCCTGTCAATCACATGGTGGCACTTTTGACCAAGAATTCAACCAATTCGTCAAAGGGCAGTTTAGGGCTTTTTGCCATTAGGGTTTAAACTTTGTATTTTTTAATTCTTAGCTCCTAGAATGTTCTATTTAGCCTATAAAAGGAGAATGCAGCCTGTGCATATCCCTTTGTTCCAGTTTTTTGCAAAATCTTTTGTAATCACTTTTTTTTAAATTTATAAAGTTGGTGTTTGTTTAATACAATTATAATTCCTTTTATATTTGTTAAACAGTTGGTATAAGTAATGCAAAAACTGAGTTCCAATTTAAAATTGTGAAAATTTGTGTGATTCAAGTTTTCAAAAAAGGTTTTAAAAGTTTTCTATTTTCAGAAAGTTGAGTATCTTGGAAAGTGAAAGTGGACTAAGAACTTTGATTTTCTGAGAGTGAAAAAGTTTTTGAAACGTGTGTTTGAGGTTTCAAGATTTTATAAAGGTTTTTAAGTAAGAAAGAGGGAAAATAGTATATACATAGATTGTGCCTGTTTTTCTTTGATTTTCTTTAAGCAGGTTTGGAGGATTGTTGATCATTGTTCTGCATACACCCGGGTGTATTGGGAGGTGGTATTGCAACCACAAAGAACCCTGGATGTAGGGTTCTTGGGTAAGAAAGATTTTCCTTTTTCAAATTTTCAGAAAAAGTGAATTGTGTGCTTTGGTGATATTGCATGCTAAGTGAGTATTATTGGTTTGATGTGGGTTCTTAAGTGATGTTATGCATGTTTTGAAGGTTTAGAGTCAGTTTGATTGCTTCTGAAAGTGTTTTACTTTGAAAAATTTTGGTTTCCAAGATTTAAAGGGTTGTTTGGATTCAGGATTTAGCAGGGTACAACATCTTTGATTGTGATTGAAAAGGTGTTAGATAGGTCAAAAAGGGTTGAGTTAGGTTGCTTGTTAGTATTAGATTAGATTGGAACAAGTTTTAAGCAAGTTTAAGTGTTAAAAAGGAAAGAAGTATAGCAAAATTTGCATAACCACCTTTTCTGCTTATTTTTGGTGAATTTTGTTCCTTGATCTTGTAATCTGTTAAGTGATAGGGTGTATTAGGATTATAGTTGGTTTGTATGCTTATTGGTACTATTGTGTGTAAAATATGTCAGCTTAAAAATCATTTGAGTGCAAGTCATAAGCTTAAACAAGCCACCAGACCTTAAAAAGATCACAGCAACTTGCATATGCATTAGTGTGCTTTTTTGTGAAACTTTGTGCTAATTGTGGTGTGATTTCTGCTTGTTGTGACTCCCTTCACTCAGAAAGAGTGAAGGGGTGCCTTTGTTCCAAGAATACACCACCAAACAATCATATCCAAGCTCCTCTTGGATCCTTTGTTCACCTGTGAAGAAAACAGTGAACACTCACTTGTGTTCTTGACAATCTTAATCTGGATACGATTTTGGTCCTTAATCTTGTTTAAATTTTGCATAAAAGTGAATTGGGTTGTGATTTCAAGCTTATTAGAGTGCACTGTTTGAGTTTATAAAAAGTAAAAAAAAAAGAAAATAAAAATCAGAAACTACACCCGCACTGGACTCGAACCCCCGACCTGCAGCTCAGGAGTAAGGGGCTCTACCAGTGATCTAGATGAGTTCTTATGTCATTGTTTCATTTCAATAGATATTTGACCCCACTTGGTTTTGACTTTTGGAAAATAAGTCGTGACCAAATAAGCTTATTTGAGCTTATTGGTTTAGCTTTTTAGCTTCTTTTCATTTTTCCTAGGCTAGTAATAGTTATTAGGATTTTTCTGGCTATTAGTTTAATTTTTCCTTTTCTTTATTTATTTTTTATCATTTATTTATTAGACGTTTTTTATTAATTCATTAAAAAATAGAAAAAGTGTTTTTAAATTTAGGAAAAATAATTTTAAGTTTTAATTTATATTTTTGAGGTTTACATATCATAAAGTTTTCAAAAACTTTAATTTTTAATTTTATTTAATTTTAGGGTTTTTAGACAACTTGAAAATTAATATAAAATTAACTATAAGGTTTTAGGAACTTTTGTTTGCATTTTTCTCTTAGTTATAATATTTAGGATTTTTGAGAATTTTTTAGAATTTATTTAAGAACTTTTCATTTTTTGGAATATTTTAATATTATTTTATTCAATAAAATTCAAAGTTTTATTTTTAACTTTTTTCATTTTTCCTAGATTCTAGACATTAAAATAGGACCTTTTTCACTTTCCAATTAATTTTTAGGTTTTTCAATTAATTTTTAGAATTAATTTAAGATTTATTAGATTTTAATAGTTTTTAGGAGTTTAAAAATAGTTTAAATTGGTTTTAAAATTTTTAAAAATAGTTTTTAGTTTAATTAGGTCATTTTTGAGGTTTACAAACTATAAAATCTTGTTTAGGGCTTTTTAATATTTAAAAGTGATTTTTAGGGCTTTAATTAGCATTAAAAAGTCATTATTAAATTAATTAAAAGGTTTTGGCAAGTTTGGATTTTTTGTAAACTCTTAGAATATTATTTGGGATTTTTAGTAATTTTTAGGAATTTTTAGATTAAAATTTTAAATTTTGTGTTTTTTTTACGTTTCTACGTCGTAACTTTCTAGTAGTGTTTTTGCCTTATTTTTCTATTTTTTTCGTCTTCGTCATTTTTTCTTCTTTTTCTTCTTGTTAATAATCAAAAACGTTAATCATCAATCCAATTCACAACACACGTGCCTCCTCGAGAGAACGATTCCCATTTGGGTCATAAGTGATTACGTTTTCCTAAACGTACACTTAACGCTTACCACTATTTACCTTCCTTTTCCTAAAGGGGTAAAAATACTACATCACTTTTTGGCGCCGCTGCCGGGGAGGCGTGTTGTGTTTTGATTGAACATTTTTGTTTTTTTTATATTAGCCATAATAGTAATTGTATTAATAGCACTCTATTAATACGTATTATCGTTTTTTGTTTTTTGTGTGAATATTATTACTATATTGTATACGTAGAACAATAAATACACAAGTACTCCAAATACGTGAGCAATCACAACCTTGATTCGGGATTTCATCACTCGATCATTGTATTCGAATCTCAAACCAAAGAAAAAGGAAAAAATAGATAAATACTTTCGTGAAGCTTAATCTTGATAATACAAACTATAAGGTGGGTATAAGGCGGTTGTATTTCACGACCTAAAGGAAAAAGGCTCTTAAGTGCTTCGCGCCGCCTCGTTTCCTCCGCTTGCTTGTGCGTATTTGATTTTGAGAGTGAATCGAGGGTTTTGCCGCCCAAAGTATTATTACATATCATATATATTTTCTTGGTTTCATTTGATTAAACCCTCTTGAACGATTTGGTGTTCCACCATCGTTCTAAAGTCATCGAAGGCGTTCACTCCACGTGATCGTTTTCATTCCTTGAGGCCTTTTTAATCAAGAGATTTGATTAGTGAGGAGATTTGTGGACTTTTTGTCTACTTAATACATTCACCAATTTCCAAAAAAAAGTTAATACAATCAAAAACCACAAAAAAATTGAAAAAACACAAAATACCAAAAAGAAATCTTCTTTGCTCGTCTCCACGTTGTACGTGACGTTTATGCTCACTCGTAACAAAGCAAAACGTGCACGTAAACGCAAGAACAAAACTCCCACTCCAACTCATTCTAGTGAGGAGTCTCCTATTGACGAACCCATTGTACGAGAAGAACCAACCATGGCGAATCGAACTATGATGGAGTTACTTCAAGCACCCACCGAGGGTTATGGAGAAGCTATTGTGATTCCCGCAATCCTTGCGTAGAATTTTGAGGTGAAAACGGGTTTGTTGTCGATGATCCAAAACAACAAATTCCATGGTGATGAGAAGGACAATCCCCACAACCATATCCGCCAACTTAATCGTCTTACCGCCACGTGCAAATTCAAGGATGTCTCGAATGACTCGATTAAGATGATGCTTTTTCCGTATTCCTTAGCGGGGCCCGCTAAAATTTGGTTAGAGAAAGAGCCACCCAATTCTATATTGACGTGGAAGGATCTCGTTTCGAAGTTCGTGAACCAATTTTTTCCGCCCTCTAAGACTACGCATTTGAAAAATGAGATTTCTAAATTTTCACAAGAATCAAATGAAAGTTTTTCTACGGCTTGGAATAGGTTTAAGGAGATGTTACATGAATGTCCTCATCACGGTTTTTCCGATTTGCACCAAATCGACACGTTTTACAATGGACTTAACGATCATGAAAGAGATTATTTAAATGCCGCCGCGGGTGGTAATTTTTTGTGTAAAACGGTTGAAGAAGCTTTGGTCATAATCGAGAATAGGTCTAAGGTTTATAGCCCTCGTCACACACCGAGTGTTGCCAAAAGGGGCTCATCATCGTCTCAAAGTATCAATGCATTACATGATGAAGCAAATGAAGAAAACTGATTTTTCGATAGATTTGCTAACCTTATGTCCCATTGGAAGGCTCAAGAAGCTTCCAACACCGCTTCGGTTAAAGCGGTTTCTAAAAGTTGTTTGTCGTGTGGGGGAGCTCATGATCTTTCCGAGTGCATTACCGCGGATGGTAACACTTCGAATGCTTTTGTAGCCACGGGAACTTATAACCAAATAGGTCAAGGTTCTCGTTCAAATCAAGCTCCACCCAATCAAAATGCTAATAACTATCGAAACAACAATCAAGGTGGAAATTACCAAGGAAATCAAAGGAATTATAACAAGGGTAATTACCAAAGTGGAAATGGGCAAATTTCAAACCAAAACCAAAACCGTGATTTTCAAAACAATGCCCAAGGTTTTCAAAACGATCACACCAAAAATCTTCAAGGAGAATTTTTGAATTATGATAAGGCTAATGATGCTAAGTTTGACAATATGCAACGTGAAATGGTTAGCTTAAGATCCGAGTTGAAAAACGAGCTAAAAAACGAACTTGCTAATGAACTTAAAACTCATGCTAATAAAATGGAAGGAAATGTCACATGACTCCAACAAAATCAACAAAAAATGGAGCAAGGACAACATGAGATTAAGCAAGAGTTGTTAAAAGCGGATGCTAGGCAATCTAAGTTTGAAGACCGAATGGCTAAAATGTTTGAAGCTATCATGTGTAAGCCCTCTTCTTCGGATGGTCTTCCTAGTGATACCATCGTGAACCCGAAAGGAGAATTGAAGGTTATTACCACTCGTAGTGGTAAAACTTTCAAAGAACCCATTTCTCGTCCAAGTACTTCTATGGAGAAGGAAAAAGAGAAAGAACCCGAGGTTGTGGTTGAAAAGGAGCACATTGCAAGCCCACGAAGTACCGCTCAATCCACACCTACGGTTGAACCTTCACCTATAATGGAACCCGAGATTCCAAGGCCGATGCCTATGCCTAATTTGCCCCAACCCACACCACCTTTACCCTACCCTTCAAGACGAGACAAGGAAAAGGCACAAGAACGAAATAATTATCAATTTGAACTCTTTATGAAAATGTTTCGTGACTTGCATTTCAATATAAGTTTTGCCGACGCCTTAGTCATGATGCCTCGATTTGCCGCGAACTTCAAAAGTATGTTGAATAACAAAGAGAAATTGCAAAAATCGTCTAGTTGTTCTTCGGTTTTTCTAAGCCGCATACCTCAAAAACTCGGTGATCCTGGAAAGTTTTTAATCCCATGTGCTATCCAATACATGGAAGAATGCTACGCCTTGGCCGATCTTGGTGCTAGTATTAATTTGATGCCTCTTGAGATTTTTAAATCGCTCAATCTTCCAAATCTCACTCCTTCAAGAATGTCAATCGAGATGCCGATCATTCTACGATTCTAGCTTGTGGAGTTGCCGAGGACGTCTTTGTAAAAGTTGGAAAGTTCTACTACCCTGTAGACTTCATTGTTGTTGATATTCCCATCGATCCTAAAGTTCCGTTAATTTTAGGTCGATCTTTTTTGGATACCTCGAGAGCACTTATCGATGTGCATGCAAGAAAAATCACTCTTCGTTTCAATGAGGAAGAACTCGTCATTAATGCAACCCAAAACTCCACTCTTTCTCATGTGTACTCGATCACATCTTTGTACAATGTCAATCCCATCAAAAACATTTGTCAAAAGATTTCAAATAGAGTTTTAGGAGTTGTTGAGAAAAATGAAGTTCCGTCCCCTCCGCCGGTGGAGGTTAAGAGTGTTAAGCCTATAATTCCAATCTCGAGTGAATCTTCGGATGATGAATACGTTGACCCCGATGGGGAGGTTTTCTTTGTTGACAAAAGATTTGAAAACTTGCCACCACCTAAACCAAAAAGATTTCAAAATGTGAAAAATTTTAGTGTGACTAACATTGTTTTAGATACACCAAATATTTTTGACATAATTAAATCGGGTTTTCACAAGGAGAGTGTTAAAGATGAAAAAGGAAAAGATTTTGAATTTAATTTAAAAGATTTTTCTACAATTCTAACTCCGTCATCACCGCGTGTCTTGAGTACTACAAGCTCGTCTTCCCCTTTTGACGATGCTTTGTGTGGACTTAGTGTGGGGGAAGCCCCTTATGTTCCCTCCCCTTTCTCCACCGAGGACGAGATATTTGATCCTGGAATTGCTTATAAAGGGAAATCTCGGTCTTCCACCGATGCAATAAATGGAAAATCTTTTCATTTGATTGGTGCGAGTCTACCTCGAGTAGCTCAATGTTTTGCCTTACCCATTGTCCCACCCTTCTATTTCTTCTCTCCTATTTTCTTCTATCCCATTGGGATTTGTGTTGGAGTAGTGTTGCTTCGTCTTTCATCCGAAAACGAGGACGCTATCTTTGACCCCGGTATACGTTTATCAGATTTTTAAAGTACTCCATGTGCTTTTGGGCCTTGTTTATCATGTAAGCCCCACCAAAAATTGACCACACCATGATTATCCCTAAATGATCACATTTATGGGGATTCGAGTCGAGCTTTTGACTCGGTTATCAAAAACAAGGTGCCTCGTGGGGGAGACCCATGCTTATCCATGTACATATTATTGCTTTCTAATTAGTTTAATGTGAGGGGATTTGTGCCCTTCCAACCTTTGTTCCGTGGTTGTTTGTGAATTGTGTCTTTTAGATCATCATCTTCACGATTGGAGCCTCTCGTGTTCGTTTATGGGAGCACTCGATCGTTTGCTTTGGAGGCCTTTCCCAATATCCATATGATATATCCTTTTATGTTCTAACCTTAGGTTTATAGCACACTTCATAAATGGCTATTTACTTATTGGTTACACCCTTTCCATGCTAGATTAGTCATTCGACTACGTCTCTAGTATGGGGGTGTTTGCACCCCTAGACTCGAAACATTGAGGACAATGTTTAACTTTAGTATGGGGGGGTGAATAGATACTTGCCTTGCCAAACCTTCACGCTTTCCAAAGTTTATCTTTTTGTTTATCGTTTTCTTGCAAAATAAGGCTAAAAATGGCCAAATTTTAAAAAATTTTCTCATGTTTCATAAGTGTTTGAAGACACGAATGTAGATTTTCCGATGGCGAGAATAAGAGTAATTTTTGACTCGACCGTGCGTGTTGAGCACTTAACTTTGATTCCTTAACTACACATTAGGCTAAGTCTCTTAAATGAGGACGAGAAATGATAGAGTTAATTATAAGTTACTATGCTAAACGTAGAATACTCGTATTCTTTCAAAAACTCGTGTGTTCTCGTTGTTTGCTTATTCTCCCTTCGCATGTAAATATTTTTTGCTTAATAAATATTGACTTAGCGGTTTAGTTAGGATTGTTGGGTTTCTAGTCTTTTCTAGTAGCTTCCGTGTAATTAAATTGGGAAGACATTAAGGTATCGCCAGCGTCACGGTTTTGAAGTATTGGCACCCTAATAATCGAAAGCTTCACCCAATAATAAGATTTCAAGTGCTCACCTAAATCTAGCAAACAATTTGAAGCCCCACAAGGCCTAAAATCTATGCAAAATTGAAAGTGAATCAAGCCTTAATCTTCGAAGCTTTAAAGATCCAAAATTCGCTTTAGCATGAGGATATACGTCTTTGGCTAATAAAACCACCGATGATGGCGGATAATAAAAGGCAAGGCAAGACCGAAGTCATAATAAAAGCTTCATGGCGAAGTTGAATAAAAGATGGAGGTAAACCAAAGATAATAAGGCCCTTCCGTTAGGGGGCGTATAAAAGTCTTGGTAATAAGTCTCATGTTCAAAACCGTTATAAAACCGTGTCTATCGATTCTTCTTGTCAACTTAATTTTTTAACATCGTTGTCTATTAGGAAGGGTTATTGATTTGATGGTCTTAGTTACACCGTTAGGACTCTATTTTTAGACCTAAATCTCTATTATCGCATAAGTCAACAATGTATCCTCGTGATCATTAAGACATAATAAAATATAAGAGATACAACTTAGGAATAATGGGAGAATAAGTACGTGATTAGGGCATATGAGTAGTGTTAGCATTACTAACTTATAATGACAATGATCTCGTTGCACGCTTGGCATGGAATTAAGGTGAAAATCGAGGACGACGAAATTATTTCTAACGAAGCATTCACGTGTTCTTGTTCTATGAACCTAAACGTCCCATTTTGCGATGAAAATCATACATTATGTCTAAAACGCAAGTAGTAGTAATAGTAGTAGTGTAGCTAGTTTATCTTTCAATAAAGTGAATAAAATTAAATTTTGGAGATGCTTTGATACTTTATTCTAGCATTGCGTGAGGGCACGGCAATGGTTTAGTATGGGGGAGTGATGAGACTGCTTTTATACATGGTCTCATCGTCCAAATCGGCCTTAAAATGCATAAAATATCATAAAATATGCCAAATATATGCTCGTGTTTGTTACTTGTGTATTTTTAGGTACGGACATTGAGGAATTGGCAAAAGAACACAAGAATCAATCAAAAACGAACACGGGAAACGAAGACGCACAATGAACCAAGCTCATTTATGGAATTTTGCAAAAAGACCCCTCAAGTTTGAAGAATTGGCAAAAATGGCCCCTCATTTTTGAAGAACTTGTCATAATTAACCCTCAAAAATGTTAATTGTGCAAGTGTGATCCTTGAAGAATGAAGATTGTACAAGATTTGCCCTTGGGAATTGTTTAAAATTGCTAAAGTTAGTCAAATGGATCAAAGGACTAATTTTGCAATTCATTTTGGACTGCTGATGAAAGGACTTAACAAGATTGGACTAAGCTTGCAACCAAAACAAACGGGAGTTGAGTTAAAGGACTGGTGGTGAATTTGCTACCCACCAGTCCATTAACTCTTGTGGCCCAACAACCAAAACACCCCCTAGCCCAATGTTTATACCCGGTTTATTTTTTTAATAAGCTTAGTCAAACCCCGCCCCAGTCAAATCCCTTTCCCACCATAACACTATTTTTAAAAAAAGAGATTTCCCAAAACGGATTAAACTTCTACTAATCACCCTTAAACCCTAATTAATCCCCAGATTAATTACACCCCAAATCAAGGGGTTATCCCTCAATTTGCTCCAGATCTTTAATTAAACATCCCCTCACTAAAACCCACCTCACCCAACAAGGCCACATGGCTTGTGGACCCCTCCCCAGCCTTCCCCTGCCAAGTCGTTTTCACCCCAAAACCCACACCCGACCAATTTAGCGACTAGGATGACTCTACTTGGTCCCCAAGCTTGTTTAAACGTCCAAGATCAAGTCCACAGCCTGTCAATCACATGGTGGCACTTTTGACCAAGAATTCAACCAATTCGTCAAAGGGCAGTTTAGGGCTTTTTGCCATTAGGGTTTAAACTTTGTATTTTTTAATTCTTAGCTCCTAAAATGTTCTATTTAGCCTATAAAAGGAGAATGCAGCCTGTGCATATCCCTTTGTTCCAGTTTTTTGCAAAATCTTTTGTAATCACTTTTTTTTAAAATTTATAAAGTTGGTGTTTGTTTAATACAATTATAATTCCTTTTATATTTGTTAAAAAGTTGGTATAAGTAATGCAAAAACTGAGTTCCAATTTAAAATTGTGAAAATTTGTGTGATTCAAGTTTTCAAAAAAGGTTTTAAAAGTTTTCTATTTTCAGAAAGTTGAGTATCTTGGAAAGTGAAAGTGGACTGAGAACTTTGATTTTCTGAGAGTGAAAAAGTTTTTGAAACGTGTGTTTGAGGTTTCAAGATTTTATAAAGGTTTTTAAGTAAGAAAGAGGGAAAACAGTATATACATAGATTGTGCCTGTTTTTCTTTGATTTTCTTTAAGCAGGTTTGGAGGATTGTTGATCATTGTTCTGCATACACCCGGGTGTAATGGGAGGTGGTATTGCAACCACAAAGAACCCTGGATGTAGGGTTCTTGGGTAAGAAAGATTTTCCTTTTTCAAATTTTCAGAAAAAGTGAATTGTGTGCTTTGGTGATATTGCATGCTAAGTGAGTATTATTGGTTTGATGTGGGTTCTTAAGTGATGTTATGCATGTTTTGAAGGTTTAGAGTCAGTTTGATTGCTTTTGAAAGTGTTTTACTTTGAAAAATTTTGGTTTCCAAGATTTAAAGGGTTGTTTGGATTCAGGATTTAGCAGGGTACAACATCTTTGATTGTGATTGAAAAGGTGTTAGATAGGTCAAAAAGGGTTGAGTTAGGTTGCTTGTTAGTATTAGATTAGATTGGAACAAGTTTTGAGCAAGTTTAAGTGTTAAAAAGGAAAGAAGTATAGCAAAATTTGCATAACCACCTTTTCTGCTTATTTTTGGTGAATTTTGTTCCTTGATCTTGTAATCTGTTAAGTGATAGGGTGTATTAGGATTATAGTTGGTTTGTATGCTTATTGGTACTATTGTGTGTAAAATATGTCAGCTTAAAAATCATTTGAGTGCAAGTCATAAGCTTAAACAAGCCACCAGACCTTAAAAAGATCACAGCAACTTGCATATGCATTAGTGTGCTTTTTTGTGAAACTTTGTGCTAATTGTGGTGTGATTTCTGCTTGTTGTGACTCCCTTCACTCAGAAAGAGTGAAGGGGTGCCTTTGTTCCAAGAATACACCACCAAACAATCATATCCAAGCTCCTCTTGGATCCTTTGTTCACCTGTGAAGAAAACAGTGAACACTCACTTGTGTTCTTGACAATCTTAATCTGGATACGATTTTGGTCCTTAATCTTGTTTAAATTTTGCATAAAAGTGAATTGGGTTGTGATTTCAAGCTTATTAGAGTGCACTGTTTGAGTTTATAAAAAGTAAAAAAAAAAAATCAAAAACTACACCCGCACTGGACTCGAACCCCCGACCTGCAGCTCAGGAGTAAGGGGCTCTACCAGTGATCTAGATGAGTTCTTATGTCATTGTTTCATTTCAATAGATATTTGACCCCACTTGGTTTTGACTTTTGGAAAATAAGCCGTGACCAAATAAGCTCATTTGAGCTTATTGGTTTAGCTTTTTAGCTTCTTTTCATTTTTCCTAGGCTGGTAATAGTTATTAGGATTTTTCTGGCTATTAGTTTAATTTTTCCTTTTCTTTATTTATTTTTTATCATTTATTTATTAGACGTTTTTTATTAATTCATTAAAAAATAGAAAAAGTGTTTTTAAATTTAGGAAAAATAATTTTTAAGTTTTAATTTATATTTTTGAGGTTTACATATCATAAAGTTTTCAAAAACTTTAATTTTTAATTTTATTTAATTTTAGGGTTTTTAGACAACTTTAAAAATTAATATAAAATTAACTAAAAGGTTTTAGGAACTTTTGTTTGCATTTTTCTCTTAGTTATAATATTTAGGATTTTTGAGAATTTTTTAGAATTTATTTAAGAACTTTTCATTTTCTGGAATATTTTAATATGATTTTATTCAATAAAATTCAAAGTTTTATTTTTAACTTTTTTCATTTTTCCTAGATTCTAGACATTAAAATAGGACCTTTTTCACTTTCCAGTTAATTTTTAGGTTTTTCAATTAATTTTTAGAATTAATTTAAGATTTATTAGATTTTAATAGTTTTTAGGAGTTTAAAAATAGTTTAAATTGGTTTTAAAATTTCTAAAATAGTTTTTAGTTTAATTAGGTCATTTTTGAGGTTTACAAACTATAAAATCTTGTTTAGGGCTTTTTAATATTTAAAAGTGATTTTTAGGGCTTTAATTAGCATTAAAAAGTCATTATTAAATTAATTAAAAGGTTTTGGCAAGTTTGGATTTTTTGTAAACTCTTAAAATATTATTTGGGATTTTTAGTAATTTTTAGGAATTTTTAGATTAAAATTTTAAATTTTGTGTTTTTTTTACGTTTCTACGTCGTAACTTTCTAGTAGTGTTTTTGCCTTATTTTTCTATTTTTTTCGTCTTCGTCATTTTCTCTTCTTTTTCTTCTTGTTAATAATCAAAAACATTAATCATCAATCCAATTCACAACACACGTGCCTCCTCGAGAGAACGATTCCCATTTGGGTCATAAGTGATTACGTTTTCCTAAACGTACACTTAACGCTTACCACTATTTACCTTCCTTTTCCTAAAGGGGTAAAAAATACTACATCACCTTACTTGTTTCGAACTTGTGCGGATCAAATTATTCGACGTTGTGTCTTTGGTACCGAAGCTTCTAACATCCATAGAGCTTGTCACGACGGACCCACAGGTGGTCACCACGGTGCTAATCTCACGGCTAAGAAGGTTTTTGATGCCGGTTTCTTTTGGCATACTATTTACCGAGATGCACATGAACTTGTGAAGTCGTGTGACTCATGGCAACGACAAAGAAAAGCCTCAGAAAAAGATGAAATGCCACAAAATATCATCCAAGTGTGTGAGATCTTTGACTGCATTGACTTTATGGGGCCGTTCCCATCATCTCGTGGTAATAAGTACATCCTTGTCGCTGTTGACTACCTATCTAAGTGGGTGGAAGCTAAGGCTTTGCCCACTAATGATGCTCGTGTGGTAGTCAAGTTATTGAAAAGCTTGTTTTCTCGGTTTGGAACCCCTCGTGCGATCATAAGCGATCGTGGAACCCATTTTTGTAACGACCAATTCGAAAGGGTCCTAAGGAAATATGAGGTTACACATCGTCTTTCTACGGATTATCACCCGCAAACAAGTCGGCAAGTCGAGGTTTCAAACCGAGTTTTGAAGAGGATCTTGGAGAGATCTATTGGGGAAAACCGACAATCTTGGTCCGATAAGTTGGACGATGCTTTATGGGCCTTTCGGACCGCTCATAAGACGCCCATAGGGTGCATTCCCTATAAGCTTGTGTATAGGAAGAATTGTCACTTGCCAATTGAACTCGAACATAAAGCTTATTGGGCCCTTAAGCATTGTAATGATGACATGGAAACCACGGGAAAACACCAGAAAATGCAATTAAATGAATTGGATGAATTAAGGGACATTGCTTATGAAAATTCATTTATTTATAAAGAAAAGACTAAAAAGTTGCATGATTCAAAAATTAAAAACCGGGTTTTTAACATTGGGGATCAAGTTTTGCTTTTTAACTCTCGTTTGAAAATCTTTTCCGATAAGTTGAAATCCCGTTGGTCTGGTCCATTAACCGTGACTCAAGTTTTTCCATATGAGACCATCGATCTAGCTCAAATTGATGGGCCCAATTTCAAGGTGAATGGACATAGGTTGAAGCACTACTTTGGCGGGGAAGTTCCATCCTTGAACTACCTCGACCAAATCACCTTCCCCAATGATAATTAGTATTGAGGGGATCGAGTCGAGCTCATGACTCGGTAATAAAAAACGAGGTGCCTCGTGGGGGAGTCCCATGCTTATCCTATGTACATATTATCGCTTTCTAATGTAGTAACGTGTGGGGATTTGTGCCCTTCCAACCTTTGTTCCGTGGTTGTTTGTGAATTGTGGATTTTAGATGATCATTATCTTCACGATTGGAGCCTCTCGTGTTCGTTTTATGGGAACACTCGATCGTTTGCTTTGAAGACTTTCTCAATATCCATGATATATCCTTTGATGTTCTAACCTTAGGTTTTTAGCACACTTTATAAACGACTTTAAATTTTACGGTTACACCCTTTTCATGCTAGATTAAGCATTCGACTACGTCTTTTCCAACCCTTAGACTCGAAACATTGAGGAAAATGTTTAACTTTAGTATTGGGGAGGGGGGGTTTAAATAGATACTTGCCTTGCTAAACCTTCACGCTTTCCAAAGTTTATCTTTTTGTTTATCGTTTTGTTGCAAAATAAGGCTAAAAATGGCCAAATTTTAAATTTTTCTCATGTTGTATAAGTGTTTGATGACAGGAATGTAGGTTTTCCGATGGCGAGAATAAGAGTAATTTTTGACTCGATCGTGCGTGTTGAGCACTTAGATTCGATTCCTTAAATTTATATTAGGCTAAGTCTCTTAAATGAGGACGAGAAATGATAGAGTTAATTATAAGTTACTATGCTAAACGTAGAGTACTCGTATTCTTTCAAAAACTCATGCGTTCTCGTAGTTTGCTTATTCTCCCTTCGCTTGTAAATATTTTTTCATTAATAAATATTGACTTAGCGGTTTAGTCTTGATTGTTGGTTTCTAGTCTTTTCTAGTAGCTTCCATGTATTTAAATTGGGAAGACATTAAGGTATCGCCAGCGTCACGGTTTTCAAGTATTGGCAACCCGAATAATCGAAAGCTTCACCCAATAATAAGATTTCAAGTGCTCACCTAAATCAAGCAAACAATTTGAAGCTCACAAGGCCAAAAAATCTATGCAAAAATTGAAAGTGAATCAAGCCTTAATCTTTGAAGCTTTAAAGATCCAAAATTCGACTTAGCGTGAGGATATACGTCTTTGGCCATAATAAAACCACCGATGAGGCGGATAATAAAAGGCAAGGCAAGACCGAAGTCATAATAAAAGTTTCATGGCCAAGTTGAATAAAAGATGGAGGTAAACCTATGATAATAAGGCCCTTCCGTTAGGGGGCGTATAAAAGTCTTGGTAATAAGTCTCATGTTCAAAACCGTTATAAAACCGTGTTTATCGATCCTTCTTGTTGACTTAATTTTTTTACATCGTTGTCTATTAGGAGGGGTTATTAAATTGATGGTCTTGGTTACACCGTTAGGACTCTATTTTTAGACCTAAATCTCTATTATCGCATAAGTAAAACAATGTATCCTCGTGAAACATTCAAGACAAAATAAAATTTAAGAGATACAACTTAGGAAAATGGGAGGATAAGTACGTGATTAGGGCATATGAGTAGTGTTAGCATTACTAACTTATAATGACAATGATCTCGTTGCACGCTTAGCATGGAATTGGGTGAAAATCGAGGACGACAAAATTATTTCTAACGAAGCATTCACGTGTTCTTGTTCTATGAACCTAAACGTCCCCATTTTGTGATGAAAATCATACATTAAGTCTGAAACTCAAGTAGTAGTAACAATAGTAGTTTAGCTAGTTTATCATTCAATAAAGTGAATAAAAATGATTTTTGGAGGTGCTACGATACTTTATTCTAGCATTGCGTGAGGGCACGATAATGGTTTAGTATGGGGGAGTGATGAGACTGCTTTTATACATAGTCTCATCGTCCAAAATGGGCTTTAAATGCATAAAATATCTTGAAAATTTCCAAATATATGCTTGTGTTTGTTACTTGTGTATTTTAGGTACGGATATTGAGAAAATGACAAAATATCACAAGAATCATGCAAAAACGAACACGGGAAACGAAGCCGCACAATGAACCAAGCCCTAATGAAGATTCTCCAAGAAAAACCCTTAAAGATTTGAAGATTATGCAAGAAGGGTCCTCTAATATTGAAGAATTGACACTTTAAACCCTTGTATCTTAATAATTACAAGATTGGTCCTTAAAGTTTGTCAAATTTACAAAAAGGGCCCTCCACTTTGAAGAATTGGCAAATTTAGACCCTCAACAAAGCTAAATTGTCAATATTAGTCTTCCTCAAGTCAAACATACCATGAAGGCCTTCAAGTTACAAGAAATTACAAGTTTGGTCCTTTAAATATGTGAAATTGCAAAAAGGACCCTTAACTTTGAAGAAATAGCAAAAATGGTCCCTCATAAATCATGAATTGTCAATTTCAGTCCTCCAAAAAGTCAATCATACAAGTCAAGGCCTTTAGCTATGAAGAAAATGCCAAAACAACCCTTCAAGAATCAACAATTGGCAAGAAGTACCCCTGAAAATACTTTGGAAAAGTATTCAGGGCAAAAGTGTGAAAAATAAAACTTCAAATACAAAGGAAAACGGATTTTGGCTGATTTATTTACAAGTGAAAGGAATTAAAGAATTGAGGGACTGAATTGGGCAGACAAGGAAAGTTACATAGACCTCTCACCACATTACACGTGCCCCACTACCTGATTTCCACCAATCACCCTTCACCATTCATCCACCTCAGCTTTCCACTTGGCCAGTTTATAACTAATTTAATTAGTTAATCCTAAAACACGTGCCAAACAAATGTTTAAATCCTAAATAGGATTAAACTAAGCACTATTCACCGTATGAACATAATTAGGGGTTTACTAATTACTTGTAATTAGCCCCTATATCTTTCCAGAATTATAATTAAGGGTATCTTAATCATAACCCAACTCCCAAATCATTTGCCACCTCACCACACATGTCACATGGGACATGCCCTGCTACAAAGAAGAAGAAGATGCCAAAATAGCCAGAGAAATCCAACGTCCCACAAGCAGCTTACATCCTAAGCTTACTTTAGACCCCTTGATCACAGTTCCACCTTTGACACCTCAACAAACTGCCAATACAAAGTCACATGTTCAAGAATCTTCAAAACCCTCAAGGGCATATCTGGAAACTCACCAACTAGGGTTTTACGTTTTTTATTGCTTTCTAGTCCACAATGTAGCCTATATAAGGCATAGGAACTACAACATTTGCTTGCTCTTGAATTTTTCCTTGTTCACTTTTCTGTAAATCTCATTTTCAAGTTAATGAAATGTGTTTGAAATTGTGAAGAAAAGTCAAGTGCCAATCTTTATTACTGCTTGTTTATGTTTAATGTTTGCTAAACTTGAATCTTAAAACGTGTTTTCAAGGAGTGTGCAAGAAATTGCAGATTTTCCTAAAAATCTTGATATTTTGCTAAGATCTTGGTACACCTTGGAATTTTTGGGCTATAAGTGGATCATAGCATCCTGATATTGTGATATCAAGGTATTGTGAGGCTTATAACTTGGGGATAATCAAGTGTAGGGTACAAGAGTTGCATTAATCAAGGATTTGTCAATATCTGATTTTGATATTTTTGCTTCTAACTTTGTTGAATCTTCGCAGGGTTGTTTGTTGAAGCTTGTGATTGTTCTTGCTAGCACATAAGCTCAAAATTCATGGGTGTGGATGTATATCCATGAGGTTTGAACCTTTCTACCTAAAATCTGCTCAAAATCTTGATTTTTGGTGATTTTGTGTTCTGCTTGTGTTCTTGTGAAATTTTTGGCTTGATCTTGCTTAATACTGCATAATACATCTGTTTTTGCGTTTGATTAGGCTTGGGGATCACTAGAATACACTTATACTTGTTTAAATTGTGATTTGAAAAAGATAAGGGGTGTTTGGGATTACCTGTTTAAGTGCACAAGTTGGATTTGAGTGTGTGTTTGTTGCTTATTTGAGTTGGTATTTGTTTAACACTTGTTTATATGCTAAAACCTGGAAGTTTTTAGTCTTATAACCTTAAATCAAAGATTGTGCTATAGCTTACTTGATTTGACTGATTTTGACCTAAAATTTTGGAAATACCTAGAGTATATGCATGTTTAGGGCTAAAAGGTGTTAAATCAAAGTTTATGTAACCTGATTTGAAGATTTGAGTGTTTGAAATTGGGTTGGTGGTCAAGTATATCAGCAAAGTGAAAAATCTGCTTGTTTAGTGTTCATCAGTAACTATTTTGTTCTTTAATCTTGATTTAGGCCTTAAACCAATGCATGTAACTTGTTAATTTATGTTCATTTGAATTAAATATAGCTTGTGTATGCTTTTGGTGCAATTTGGTTGGCTGAATTTTTTTTAAACAACTTATTAAGTTCATAACTGCTCATTGTTCATGTCTGGGTAAGATCTTGTGATCTTTTGAATTAACTACACTGATTGGCTGTTTGTAAGTGTGATTTCTTTTTTGTTTCTGACTCCTTGTGATTCACCAATCACAAGGGTGCCTTGTTTGTAACTTGATTCCAACAAAAAGTCACTAAAGACAAAAAGTCAAGAAAGTCAAGCAGTGGGAAAAGTTCCCACTGCTCAACACCCAAAACTAGCCCCTGCTAGTGTTAATTCTCATTCAGCTTATTTATAAGCCAAATTAGCTTATCCAGACTTGCAACAACTTATTTTTGTGATAGATCTTCCTTATTTGACCCATTTATTTGATTTGGAGCTTATCAGACCTTGGCTTTTACTTTTTACTAGAAAACTCATAAGGTTGACTTTTAATTAAGTGCTTATCTGATTATTTCAGCTTATTGGGTCTGCTTATTGGAAAACTTTTTGATTATTAAGCTTAGTTAAGTCATTTAAAAGCTTTTGAAACTTGAATCAGCTCTTGGGGTGGCCTAGAACTCGAAAACGACTATTTTGTCATTTTGTGAAGATAGCTTTTAGCTTATTCAGGCTTATTCCTTGTGCTTATTCCAATTTTCTTTTTATAGATCTCTTAAATAACTCAAAAGAAGCCTGTGTGTCAAATTTGAGCTTATGGCATCAGCTTATAGCTTAATAGGCCAAAAAGCCCATTAAGAATAAGCTGCTTTGAAATAAGCTATCTTAAACATATTTTCAGCTTTTGGGCCTTCAAATTTTTGTTCTTAAAATCAAATTTTGAGTCAGATAGGAGCTTTTGGGCTGATTTGGACAACATTTTTCTTATTGGGCCTATTTGAGCCCATTAAGGGGTCTGTTTGGACTTTTAGCCCATTTTAGGCCCAATAGAGGTATTTTGTAATTTCAACTTAATTTCTGTGTTTATTAGGTTAAAATAAGCTAGTTTGCAACTTTTTAGAATTTTGTATAAATTTTGGATTTTTAATATTATTTTATTATTATTTTATTATTAAAAATTAAAATTTGGATTTTCCAAGTTTTTATATTTTTCGTAGGTTAAATACATTAAGTTAGGAATTTTACAATTTTTAGAATATTTTTATTGTTATTAGATTAATGTTTATAATTATTTTAAGTTTTAATAGTTTTTAATTGTTTTAAAATAGTTTTTATTAATTTTAAAATTTTCAAAAATAATTATAAATTTAGTTAAGTCATTTTAGAGGTTTACAATTGAAAAAATTTCATTTTGGGCTTTTTTAATTAAATTTTTTTTTTGGGCTTTAATTAGCATTAAAAAATTATTATTTAATTAAATAAAAGGTTTGAGTGATTTTTGATTTTTTGTAAACTCTAATTACATTTTTAGGATTTATTTCTATTTTCTATGAATTTTTAGGGTAAATTTTTAATTTTGTCACTTTTTACGGTTTTACGTGTATGACTTTTCGTCTTAGTGTAATTCATAATCGTAACCGTCATTCTCTTCTAATCTCTTTTCTATTTTCTTTCTTTATCAATATAATCACAAACCATTAATCAATTCTTAACGCAACGCACTTGCCTCCTTGGGAAACGAACTTGAACTTCATTGGTCATTAGTGCTTGGTTTTCCTAAACCGACACTTAATACTTTCCCTATTTTGCTCTCTTTTCCTAAAGAGTAGTGAAAATACTACATCACCTGGCATACCAACCAAATGAGAAATACGGGTAGGTCTAGGAACACGAACTCTTCGTCGAACAATTGGCACATCAACCAACTCAGCTTGATTCACAACATCATTACAAACACTCTCTTCTTCTTCTCAGTTACCGTTAGGTGGGATTTCTGACATTTCTGCAATCACAGAAAGTTCGAGGGTAAATAAGGTCATTATCCAAAATATATATACACATGCACATGCAAAAATGTAGTACGTATGCTTATATGATGCAACAATATGATAGCCATACAAATGCAATGCCAAAAATTTACGATGATAAGTATTCAACATACTTCCAACAAAATCTCGATACAATACCATAGTACTTACTTATAAATACTTGGGAAATCATTTCAGTTATAGGGGATACATCTAAAAATAAATAAAGCAATGTTAAAAGTAATCTTACCAGAGCCATGCGGAGAAGTTGTGTGCTTTTGAAAACATTTGAGACACCAAAGTTATAGTTTAGGACATTTCCAAAAATCGACCTAGTTCTCTACAACTTGTGGCTCTAATTACCAATATCTAACACCACCAAATTACAAGCGCAGCGGAAATACATAATTTGGGTGCTAGATAGTTATCATCACACACTAGTCATACAGAACGACTCATAAGAGACGTTGAAAAGTTTACATTTATAAAAATGTACAACAACAAAGTCTAATTAGTTTTTCCAACCCAAAAGTTACAACAGAGTGCGTTTAGGTCCCCACTAAATCTCAACCAAATTTCCAAATTCTTACACTTTAAACAAAATAAGATTTAAATTGTTTAGATAAAAGGGAGGAAAACATAATAGACTACAAAAGCCACACCAACTTTCCATAGCATGCTCCACCACATCCTAGCCTTGACTACCTGAAACACATGCTTAAAAGGGTCAACAAATAATGTTGAGCGAAATCTATAGGTTTTACAATCACATTTGAAACATAAGTGTGTAAAATTCATTCACGATCATTCATAGAATTGTCGATCAAACAATCTATTATTCAAGGTTGTTATCTTTAGCATTAGCTAATAATTGTGTTTGAGCTCATGACACCGAGCCGTTAACTAATTAGTCACCCGCGCCAAATGCCGGCGTAACTTATATAAAACCATTGCCCCCCTAAAGGCATTAGTTGCAATTAATCCTTATTTTTCATACAAAATATCTGTATGCAGAGGGTACTCAATGTACAACTCTCGTATCAATTTGGGTCGTCAACCCTGTAGTACCACAAATTGTATAAGCGGCTATTTCTAATTAACACAAGAATTAGACAATAACTAACGGTTCATGAAATTAGGGACTTTTTGCAACTAGGTACTCAACACAATTCAAGGCATCCTTCGGGTCCAAAAATCATCCATGACTTACGTTCATTTTTATTTAAATAACATGTATCCCCCTCGCGGGTAAAACCTTTAAAATAAGTAAAAAGCGATGCTATAGACTCACCTTATCTAGAAGTATTAGTCGAAGTATTGGATGACGATCACCGACGATGAGGATGCCGGGGAAATTTGATCACAACACCTAGTGAATAAACGCGTAATGAGTCAACTCATTTATATCATATTAGGTACTGAATAAAATTTAAATAAAGTCAATTGTGGTTATTACAAACTCACGCCAAATCCAAACAAGTGATAGTTACTAGACTCACATCACATATCTACGTAACTAAAAGTATTGCTCGTTTTACAATTCTGCCGGTACACACCAAATGTATGGGCTGTTTTCCTATACTTAGACCTCACCAAAAATTATGAAATTTTTTTTTAAAATTCATTTACCACCTGTAGATAACCCATATTAAATTTCATAAAAAGTTCTCACTTTTAAGATCTACTGCTCTTCACATTACTAAACTTCAATTTTCGGACAGTTTTATACCTTCACATTATATGACCTCTTTGACTCATTTCAAATATACCACTTATAAATTTGACTCCTAAGTATAGAAATAGACTCAAAAACCCAGGTTTATAGCTAAAGAAAAACTCTCAAACCTTTTTAAAACCCTAGTTATAGTCCCCGATATATGACCTTAAATCGAACACAATTTCGGATTATGTCGACTTTCATCTCCCGGTACACGAAATTTTAAAGTAGCATAACTTTTGACTCGCTTGGAGTTAAAAGCTCTATCTTATACCGAAACGAAGATAAAAAGAAGCCCTACAACTATCTCTAATCCTTAAGACCAGGACTTAGACTTAAGACCACGAAAACTTTCCTTAACAATCTGTTTAGAAATGACTCTTTAAAACTCCTATCAAATCACCATTTCAATCACTTCTAACAATTCATAGACCTATTCAATCATTATATGAACAATCTAAAACACCCTAATCATCTTATATCACTTGGATGAAAAATCTTTCACAAAACCCTTTTCAAAAACCTCACATGCAATGTGTTGAAACAAATT
This sequence comes from Glebionis coronaria, assembly GCA_025667525.1. Classification (NCBI taxonomy): domain Eukaryota; kingdom Viridiplantae; phylum Streptophyta; class Magnoliopsida; order Asterales; family Asteraceae; genus Glebionis; species Glebionis coronaria. Next base: position 357,787,135 of record CM046876.1, read on the forward strand.
AAAAACATCATAAACATGGTTATAAACATAAACTCATAATAAATTAAGATCAAAATCAAAGAAAACAAACACCCCCTTTTGGGCCGTGGGTTTCATGATCAAAAACAAGAAAAAGAAATTGATTCCAAGCTTAATTAATTAATACCCCATGTTTATAAACACCCAATTAAAACAGGCATTCAAGAAAAATCAATCAAAACACATTTGTTCATAAGAAATAATTTTTGGAGAATTTAAGTTGTTGCATGTTTAATTTTAATAAGCAAGAAGACTTAAAAAGATGAAATAGAAAGTGGTCTTTGATTATTTTCTTCCAAAACACAAGAAAATGTTTGGTGGTGCTATGGTGGTGATGGGGGGCGACGGCTAAAAGAGAGAAAGAAAGGGGGAAGACAAATTTTTTGAATGAAAAATGATGTATGTTTCCCCTTCTCTCCCTTTTTGTAAAATTGAACGGACCACAACGACACATTTTAAAATGCAGGAATCGACTCACTAGTCGGTTTTGAATTTTTTGCGGGAGTCGGGATTCGTCCCGGCTTCCTAAACATATTAATAAGCCTATACTCACACCAAATAATATTAAAATGGTTCCGAATCGACTTAAAACGTATATAAAAATAAAAATCAAGAAATTTCAAATATCGATCAATCGATAATAAAATATAAATTTTGGGCATCCGTCGGTATCGCGGTCACTATCGATTCTTCTTAATTCGTCGAATGTAAAAATTTAACCTCGTTTATCAGTTTCAACTTAAACCGTCAAATAATTTCATGATAAAATTTCTCAAAATTTTCAAAAATATGCGTAAAATAGGATAAAATAATGACCTTGGTTTTTGGGGTGTTACACTTTTGCCTTAACCAGGATTCGAACCTGGGTCTTTTGGACCAAACCTTAGTGGTTGAAAGGTTGCCAGCTGAGCTGGGCAGCCTTTCAAGTTATATATGCAAAATATTCTTGTTAACCCCTTCTGTTGTGAACCCAGGCAGAATATATGACCCCCTCCATTGAACTAGTTAAGGTTACCAAGACTTCTTTGATCACGCACCTTCGAGATCGACATTGTAACGGTGAAGCGCAAACTATCACTAAACAATGCCTTCTTTCGGATTTGGCAGTTTTTTAGAGGGTCGAGGTTATCTTTAAGCGTATGGGGATTTGGTTATGTGGTGTTTGCTTCAAAACGCATGCTTTTCGAGCTAAGTGTCTTCATGAACATGCTGATTTTCGGCCGCCGCCCGATGATGGTGATGGTGATGTTAAGTTCGTGCTTTATGACCTGGTTAAACCACAAGTTCCGTCATGTTCTGAGCAACTTGATCATGATGAATTGGTGCACGATGAACAAGGTGGTTTTACTTTGGCTAGTCTTGATAGTTTACTTTCTAAAGGGATGCGTACTGTCAAATCCATCCCTCCCAAGTGTCATTTGGGGTTTTCTCGTGTCTTAAAAGGGGCTCTTGATAAAGTGATTTTGCACGCCCGATGACATCTCTTGTTGGGTTATTTTGTTAGTTTTGCCTATATGTATCCTTAAAACCTTTTGCCCCAGAAGTAATCTTGAGTGTAAGTCTGGTGTTAAGCGTCAGTGCTAGGAAGAGAGTATTGCTTGTGCTATTCGATCTTGGAGTATGCCTGGTGGTAGTTTGTAGCTTTTGAGGGAAGCTTTAGCTGAACCCTCACCTTCATGGTCTAATATTGATGAGGAAAATCTAGATGTGGTGAGAGAAATGTCAAGCAATGTAAGGGGAAGATTTGTGATGGCCATTATATGGCTGTAGTTAGAGTACTTTCTTCGTCTGGCATTGATCCTTATAATGATGCTACTCTTGTAGACTTAAAGTCTAAGCATCCTTTCCAACATGCTCCTTCCTTACCATGCACACCTATTGATCATCACCTTATTACATCTTCTGCTGTGGTTTTAGATATGATTAAGAGTTTCCCTCATGGTACATCATGCGGATGGGATGGTTTACGGGCCCAACATCTTTTGGATTGTTTGAGTGGTGCTGTAGTGGCTATTTTCGATGAGTTAGTCGCTTCTATGGCTCAAGTTGTAAATCTCTTTCTTAAAGTTAAATGTCCCAAGATGTTAGGGGAGTTTATTGCTAGTGCTCCTCTCACACCATTGGTCAAGCTAGGGGGCGGTATCCGTCCCATTGTTGTGGGCACTATTTGGAGGTGTTTGGTTTCGAAAGTTTATGCTGTTATGATTGGTCATTCGTTGGATGGTTACATGAATGACATACAGTTTGGTGTTGGGGTATCAGGCGGTGGGGAGGCCATTCTTCATGCTGTTAATCGGTTGATTGAGGATCGGGGAGATGATGTAGGTCTATCGATGTTGTTGGTGGACTTCAGAACTACCTTCAACTTGGTCGATCATGAGGTTATGCTACAGGAGGTTCGTATTCGTTGCCCTGCTATTTCATGTTGGGTGGAATTTTGTTATTCCAACCAACTAGATTGTATTATGGGTAGCATACCTTATTGTCATTCCAAGGTTTGCAACAAGTTGATTCACTTGGACCTCTGCTTTTTGCCTTAGTGTTACATCCATTGATATGTAAGATTAGAGACTCTTTTAGCCTTTCCCTTAAGGCTTGGTATTTGGATGATGGCACTATTATTGGAGATACCTTGGTTGTGGGGAAGGTTTTAGAGCTTATTATGGAGGATGGACCTCATTGTGGCTTGCATCTCAATGTTGATACAACTGAGGTTTTTTTGCCAAAAGAAGACCCCAGAAGCAGACTTGTGGGTGTTTTCCCGCCTAATATTTCTCGACCTTTGCATGGTGTTAAATTACTAGGTGGGTCTGCCAGTGTGGATTTTGAGTTTAGTAGTCAACTTCTGATGAAGAGGGTCGCCAAATCTGTTGAGCTTATGGACGCTGTTGCTAAGATTAATGATCCTCAGTGTGAGTTGTTACTCCTTCGTGCTTGTGCGGGTATATCACAAACTATATTTTGCTATGCGTACATGTTCTCCCCGTGTCTTCAAGCGGGCTCGATGCTCTTTTGATGTGGCTCTTCTTTATGCTCTTGAGCGTATTGTTACTGCTTCCGGACCTAGATTTGGTGATTGGTAGTGGAGGTTTTCCACTTTACCCTTTGAATTTGGGGGGCTTGGTGCTTATTCTGCCGGTGATGTTTGAACTATGCGTTTCTAGCATCTAGACTTCAGTCTGCTAACTTGCAATCTATGTTGGTTCAACATTCTGATATTGTTACCTATGGGCATGCCTTTGATGACGCGTTTAGTACTTTTAATTCGGAAATGAAGATTAATCTTTTGAGTAATCGAAGTGAGATTGCTGCACCCAAACTTATGAAGAAATTGGCAGATATATATTTCACACATGTTACTCAAATGGCTGAATCTACTTTTTCCTTATCTACTCGACATATGGCTTTATGGAAGTCTCAAATGGAGGACCATACTTCCGATTGGCTTAGGGTGGTTCCGATTTCTAGTATGGGACACACTATGAACCCTAGTACTTACCGATGTGTATTATGCTATCGGTTAGGTGTTCCCTTATTTTTTTTCCAAAGCCGTGCAGCTTGTTCCAGGGTCTTTATAGGGGATATTTATGGTGATCATGCTATATCGTGTGCTGGTATTGTTGGTATTAAACATCGGCATAACGTTTGACATTTGTGTTCGGTCAGGGATTTCAGTGGGTACAGAGGTTGATATTGGACTGGGTGGAGTCCGGGACAAACCATTACGCCCAGCTGATATGTTTCTTTACTCGTGGGATAGAGGTACTAATATATGTGTGGATCTCACAGGGTCATCTCCCTTGACGCAATCTGGGATGGTTGATTTTGTTCCAGGCCGTGTAGTGATTGAGGCAGCAAAGCGTAAACGTGTCAAGTACGAGGCTAAGTGCGCGGGTATTGGATATGGTTTTCTTACTTTCTCTTTCTCTTCCTTTGGAGAACTTGAGAAGCATGTTGTGAGCTTACTAAAGCGGATTCGAAGTTTCTCCATGACTCAAGATCTTGGAGCACGCGCTGCTATTCACATTTTTAATAGGATCATTTTCGCTATAGCTAAAGCAGTGGGGGCCCAAATAGTATCTCGGCTCCTCACTAACTTTTTGTGAATCCTATTATTCTAATAAATTGATGTTGATAATAAAAAATAAAAATAATATTAATGTTAATAATAATAATAATAATAAAACAAAAATTAATTTAATTTTTATAAAAACTTTATTTTATTTTTATTATTATTAATTTTCGAAAATATATATATTTATATTATTTATTTATTAAAAACCTATTTATTTAATTTAAAAACTTATTAAACTTAAAAAATTCGTAGAAAACAAACCGCGAGGAGTTACGACGCGAGGTCGGGACCGTTGGCTTCGTAATTTTGTGCTCTTCTAATGGTCCATGTGGTTTGTTAGTCACTTTGGAGAATGATAGAAATAGTCCTTGTTGTTTGCATTTCTTGATTTTAAGCTTGAAACTTCATTAAATCTTCATCCTTAGCTCTCCAAACTTCATTCTATTGGCACTTTTGGTCCTTTGACTTTATCTTTGACTTTTTATTTGATAAATGTCCGTGAAATCCCGTATTTTATTCATTTTTGTCCTTTTGTACCTATTTAACAACAAAACACAAAACCACGCGTAATTCCGACATTTACGTTTATAAATACACGTTTTGGTTTGGTTTTTCCTTGTTTTAAGTGGTAAAAGGATGAATGTTTACACACTTATTAAATCCCCTACACTTGACCATTTGAATGTCCCCATGCAATGCACGATTTTAAAGCACAAATTTTCATTTTTCATCATAATTAACCCATATCGGCCTTTATTATGATATGTTATTTCTACTACAATAAAAGAAACTTAACATTGATGAAAAGATCAAAAATTTATAAGAGATATATAAATTTCAATTTAATTTATTAACTTTGAAATTTTTTCATGGAAGAAACTCGTAAAGAAATCTAAGACTTAATTTATGGATTTTGGTATCACGAATATTAATCACCCTCAAGTTTTACGTTCCCCATACCAAGCGTATAACGAGATTATTGTTATTATTGAAGGTTTATTAACATCATAACAATTATATAAAACCCTAAACGAAATCAAAGCACACATAGCGGAAGCGATTTAACAAGATCATAATAATAACAAAATTATAATTAATCGAATTAGGGTTACATACCTTTATGCTAAAGGAAATCCACAAGAACGAATCACCAATTCGGGTTTATACCGTATATCAACAAGATATAACCTAAAGTAAGACTATATTATGATCTTGTACACACGTAATACAACGAGCTAACCGTAATTCTAGCACATGTAAACCGAGCTACAACGCTTGTAACAAATCTACCCAACAACCCTAGAGAGGGACGAGGACTAGATAATAAGTAAAATTGATCAAACAAGTAAACCAACCAAAACCCCTTTGTGGGTTTAGCTTGCGATCGCAAAGAGAGAGAGGGAGGAGAGATTTGTGTTGTGTAAACTACATTGTGGGGGGGGGGGGTTGTTTATATAGGCTTAATTCTTGTAACCCTAAACAAATAAAATGGAAGTTTTCTTTTCTCCTTCCCCTCCTCCATAACCGACGGCTACACCCCCTTTATGGGGTGTTCCGGGGAATCTTCCAACCTTCTTTCTATTTATTTACTTACTATAAATTTATTTAACACTCGTTAATACTTAACTCTTGATTATTTAACGATCTTTAAAGTTATGTCTCGGTTTAATTTAATAAATACATAAATATATATTTATTAAATAAATTAATAAATACAATAAATATACTTATTAATTAAATTAACTCTTTACGTATGGTGTGCAATCCCGTAATCTCGAGTTCGATCCTATCACACGACTATTCAATATAAGTCCATAAACTTTCAGCTCCCACTTGGACATATTTCGAATATCGTGATTACATTGACTAGCGTGTAGTTACACTTAGCAATGTATCTAGTACAACTCCAATAAGGTCTCCTGGATAAAACCTTCTAATGATTCATCATTATTATTATCCTTTTATTTCTAATACAACGTTAATAAGGATATGGATCTCACTCATTCCTTTCATTAACCATTCTGTTTCTCGTTTACAGATTCAGTAAGATTACCAAAATAAATTTGGGTGTGGCCACACAAACACCTAAGTAATCCCGCGAGGGGCCCAGCTGTATTATACTCCAAAACAAAATCGAAGGAAATAAACCCCATATTGACTACGAGCAAAACTTATGAATTTTGCAACACTTCCGAAAATAATCTATATAGATACCAGTTACGTTTAGCATTAGATTATTCCACAGAGATGCATTAGATTCATAACAGATTCATGGTATCTCAAATCTAAGGATAACTATTTATGATTTACTTGATGACAAAGATCCACAAAGTAAAATCATATAGTTGGGATAAGTCCAATATTCGATTCATCGAATATCATCCAAAATCGATCAATATACTTTCAAGTATACTCTATCGCAATTTTGATTTTGTCTTAATTTAATGATATTCCCATATTATTAATCGACAATGGACATTTAGCATAACATTTATTCATGGAGTAAAACATGTAAAATAGGATACAAAATTAAATAATAAGAAGAAACGAAACCCAATCTTTATTTTATTAAATAATAATGTCATAACATCCTTTATCCAAATACTAATCACAGATTTATTACATGAGTTCGCTAGCGAGTTGCAGCCCAATCGCCTTGGCATGCTTAACTACATTTAGTCTAGGCAAAGCCTTAGTTAAAGGATCAGCTACGTTATCATCTGTGTGAACTTTTATTAATTTGATTTCATGAGCTTCAACTTGTTCTCAGATGTAGTAACGTCTACGTTTAAAGTGTCTGGCGGCTTTCATGATTCCAACATCATTGGCGAATATGATTGCGGCATCAGTGTCCCAATACATACTTATTAGGTTCTTTTATTGCAAGCATCATCCCAAGATCTCCAATAAAATTCCTGATCCAAACCACATTTAGTTATGTATATGGCTAGCCTCCGAATACCAAAACATTTCTTTTCGTATTCCTCAAATACTACAAAAAATGTTTAACAACAACCCAGTGGAGCTTCCCTGGATTTTGTTGGTATCTACTGACCAAGTTCTGAGCAAACGTCACATCAGGCCTTGTGCATCTAACATCATACATAATAGATCCTACAGCTAAAGCGTAAGGCACCTTCTACATGTATGCCTCATCTTCAGGAGTTGATGCATCCATCTCATGACTCAAATTATGCTTAACTTTCATAGGTTGAAAACATTTCTTGGAATTATGCATATTATACTTCTTCAATATCTTATCTATATAAGCATCTTGACTTAGACCAATTAACCGTCTTTTCCTATCCCGGTAGATCTTAATTCCCAGAATGTATGCAACTTCTCCTAAATCCTTAATAGAAAAATATTTACCAAGATAATCCTTAACAACATTAAGTCTTGGAACGTTACTTCCCATGATTAATGTGTCATCAACATATAGGACTAGAAATACTACAGCACTCCCACTAGCTTTATGATATACACATGGCTCATCACGATTTTGAATAAATTCAAACTTTTTGATTTCTTCATCAAAATCCCTTATTCTGTTGACGTGATGCTTGCTTTAAACCATAAATGGATCTTTGAAGTTTGCACACGTGTCCTGGATACTCAGGATCAACATACCCTTCTGGTTGTTGCATATAGATGTCTTCATCTAAGCGACCGTTCAATAAGGCAGTTTTAACATCCATTTTCCATATCTCATAGTCATAGTATGCTGCTATAGCTATGAGAATCCTAATAGCTCTTAAGTCTGCTATGAGAGAAAATGTCTCCTCATAGTCTACGCCAAAAGTTTGAGTAAAACCTTGTGGGTTTGCTATTTAGTATGATCTGGTGGTCTAGGTGGGTGGTGGTAAATGGTGGCAGCCATGGTTGAGTTGGAGAGAGAAGGTTGTGCGTGTAAAGAGAAAGGAAAAATGTATTAAGTGAAAATGGGAAAAACATAAACAACAACCCATCCTTGGAAGCCTTAGAGGGGTATTTATAGTCACTCACGCATACATACTATACATCGTTTCCTATTCTAGTCCTTGCGTGAGTGACTATGATAACTAATGGGAATTCTTTAATGTCGTCACATAAAGTGAATTTCCAACAATCTTCCCCCATGGGACGACATGTAGAATTCCTTACAATATTTTTCCTAACAAGTACATAATGATTAAGAACAAAAGCTTTCGTGAAGGGTCCAATGCTGATGAATTCTTCTGAGGCCTTTGACTTTAAGTCTTCACTTCAAAATGACTCATCTTTGTAGTAACTTGTAGAAGAAATACTGTAACGGCACGAGCTAAGTAACTCATATACTTCTGGTTAAGGGGAAGCTTCTGAATTAACTTCCCTCTAATTCATGCCACATAATCTTGATGTAGAAGCTTTTAATAGCTTCCCCCTAAACCAACAATCATCATGAGCAATTTCAAAGCTTTCAATAAAGCTTAGAATAATTAAGCGCACAACGGAATTTAACAAGCAAACCCCATCATATGAAATTATAATGTTTCTATTAGTGATTGAAAATTCGGGGCACACCAAGTAGATCAAAAACGTCTCTCCTCACGCTTGAATAATTCTTCTGATTTTTTCTTCCCCCTGAGAGTTCAAGTTATGCACACTAGAAAGAATCAAGACATTTCTTCCACCACGTATGTGAAGAAAGGAAACCAATCCCATGTATGAAGCTCAAATACTGAAGTATACACTTTATCCCATTCATGAAGTTGATATCGTAACACCAGAGTCAATTAAGTTCCGGAAATGCACATATCTTCTTCCGGAGATGCACCAGAGTCAATTAAGTCCCGGAAGTGCATATCTCTCCATGTAGGATAATGATGATGAATAATTACAACATCAAAACAATTAAACATCAAACAATCGTGTACCGTTTAGCGACTGATAACGCCACGAGTAATAACACCTATTTTCTCTGCGGTTATGAATAATGTCTTCCCGGAATGTCTTCAAATCAAAAGAAGGTATGAAGTTCATCACGTGTACTCGTAGTTCATTCAATATGTCTTCTTCTTCCCCCTTGATGGTTTCGAAACCTTGGAACCAGCAATAATTCGTAAGAAATGTACCTGAAATCTCGTGAGAATAATAAATAAGCTGAATTATATTCGGCTAGAATCAGTTGTTGATCGAAATTCTCTACTCATAAACTTTCCATGGCTATCTATACCAACCCCCTTGTAGGCAATTTGAAGTGACCATTGATGGAATGAACCAGATATACCAAACATGAAACTGAATAAGAATTCCTCGACCTTGTGACTTAAGCTTGCACTATTGTCGATTGAAGAACGGTGGAGAAATCTCTAAGTACACAATACATTACTGAAGAAGTATATAAGCACAACACCTCTTGAAATTATCCACATCGACTATGTGTGTGACACTGAGTACAACAATGTAGCTCCTTTAAGTGATAGATATCCAGGTCATCAATCAACCACCCCGAACACGGAAATTAGATAAACAAGTCTTCATTCTAAGATTAAGCACGAACAAGTTATCTTTCAAAGATAAAATAAGTGCACGCCTTCGAAAAATCTATCTTCAACTTCAAATAAGAATACCCGATCAAAAAATCCATAGCCACTAAAAATATAGCCATTTTTCTTGGTCTCGTCAAAATAAATCCCGTCACTTTGACATGTCTTTTTGTCTCGTCACTTTTAAATTGTTAATAAAAATATTATCATTTATCAACTAAAATGATAAATAATATTTAGATATAACAGTTTTCATCAAAATTTGGCCCAGCACATGTTATATACAAACCAATCTACATGACATGTCATAGCAACAATTTTTTTTGGTGATGAACAATGTAGGCACATATACGGAAATATATAGTAGTTCAAGTAATCTTCAATTGTTGAATTTTCACTAAGTGCCACACGTTACCACCTCAATGATATACGGGCCCATAAAATAAAAATTGATGACCAAGTTGGACCGTAAAGAAAAATTCGACCCATGAGAGTTGTTGCTATACCCGGTTATAATTATATAAGACCACTTATACCCTAATTGATCTCATAACATAGCCTTATCTCAAATCAACAGCCACAACATACTGATCTAGATGAACACACGAATTTTTCTTACAAACTGACACTCAAATATCATCTATAATTTTCGAGCACAACATTTCTTATATCTTGCAAATCAAAGAGTATACCATCACAAGATCACCAACGAACATTCATTTTCATCTATGAAACAAATACCAAACGCCACCTATTTCATTCGTTTTCTACTCCGTGACCATGAAACCTTTGTATAGTTAAAATAACCCCGCGAAGATTGTTCAACTATATGAAGCTTCAAGATCAATAAAAATATCTCAGGTAGGTCGATTGCATGTGATGGTTATTGTTTTATAAATTGAAATCAAGTGTTGATCATAACATAATTGTTATGCATCTTTCTTTAATTTCGAAAATTAAAAAGTTTATGCTCTAACATATCAGTGATGATGAGATCAGGTTGGATAGATCAACAAAGATCTTGACTCATCTTTAGAAGATGAAACCGGATCTAAATCTGAGATCATGTGTTTGTGATGTTTTATTTTGTGTCGAGTCTAGATAATGAGATGGAGGTAGGATAGTTTATTGTGGATTGGATTTGTGGAGTAATAAGGTGTTTGAATGGTTTTGGTCTCAGTAATTTTTTAAACATCATGGTCTGGGTTTTGTTAAACTGGTCATAGTCAGACATTCCAAATCTTTCTTTTAAAAAAAATCATCGCAATGTTTTCTTTTAAACCCATCGCAATGTCATCGCAATGCCATCGGAATGATGCATCGGAATGTGCAAAATCATATCCACAGTTGTACATTTTTTCCGTATATTCTGATCTGGGTTTTATGGGCATTATCTTCATCTTCAAAGCTAAAAATAAATATTTAACCATACAAACATATTGTTAAAAAACCAGATCTGTAAACTTTGACCATGAAAGAATGAAACCTTATGACTGCTTGAACACCACTCAAAACCGAGTCACAAGAGTTATACCAGATACAAGAAAAAACATGGCAGGTTTGAATTTTGACAAGGAAAATGACACCATGGACTGATGAGACAAGATAAGGCACAAAGCTGTGACAATAAAACTATGACAATAAACCAACGAGACAAAGACTTAAACGATTTAGAAAATCTTAACCAAAAAAGAATTAATAGATCAAGACCAAAAATAAAATAAAATTTTAACCACTGAATCAATAGACAAAAAACACAACGATCCAAGGATTGAACCGTCGGCTCTAATGCCAGTTGTGGGTTTAACTATTTAGTATGATCTGGTGGTCTAGGTGGGTGGTGGTAAATGGTGGAAGCCATAGATGAGTTGGAGAGAGAAGGTTGTGTGTGTAAAGAGAAAGGAAAAATGTATTAAGTGAATATGGGAAAAACACAAACAACAACCCCTCTTGGAAGCCTTGGAGGGGTATTTATAGTCACTCACGCATACATACTATACATCGTTTCCCATTCTAGTCCTTGCGTGAGTGACTATGATAACTAATGAGAATTCTTAAATGTCGTCACATAAAGTGAATTTCCAACAAACGTTTAGCTACTAAACAAGCTTTATAGGATTGTAATTTTCCTTCCATGTCGGTCTTTCTTGTATATCCCTTTATGTCTCACTACTTTAGCATTTGGTGGTGGATCTACAAGAATCCAAACATCATTTACTTTCATGGATTTCATTTCCTCATCCATAGCGACCATCCACTTATCCTTTTCAGGATCAAGTATGGTGGATTTATAATTAGCAGGTTCACCAAGATCCCCTACTTCATCATCATACTCAATGTTAAGACATATATTTCTATTTGCATTTTTAATCCTTGCGGATCTATGCAAAGGAACTAGTTCCGGTGGAACCGCCAGACTTTCTGGTTCTACAGGAATTACATCGCTAGTGTTTTCATAAGGTAATGTATCTATATGACTCTCTTCAAGATCATAATTTCTCGCACTGAATTCTTGATTTACAAGTTCACTTTCAAGGAAGTCTCCATACCTAGCAACAATCACTTTGTTCTCAGGTGGGCAATAAAAGTAGTAACACATAGTTTCCTTAGGGTATCCTACAAAGATACATTTCACAGATCGTTGTTGGAGTTTGTCACCCGAGTCAAGTTTCACATACGCCTCGCAACCCCAGACCATTAAATAAGACAAATATGGCTTCTTGCCATGCCATAGTACATATGGTGTCTTATCGGCCTTCTTAGTGGGAACCATATTTAAAACGCGAACAACAGACTCTAAAGAATAATCCCAAAGGATAAAGGTAAAGTTGTAAGATTAAACATAGATCGCACCATATCTAATAATGTACGATTTCTTCTTTTAGATACACCATTTTGTTATGGAGTATAAGGAGAAGTAAGATGCTGAACAATTCCATTCTCACTTAGATAATTTATAAACTCTTGAGTTAAATATTCACCATCTCTATCAGAACGAAGAGCTTTAATCTTCTTTCCTAGTTGCAATTCTACTTCTGCTTTAAACACATTGAATGTTTCAAATACCTCATGTTTATGCTTAAGTAAAATAATAACTGATTTTATTAGGTTCTTTTTCGATTCAATTCGAATTGAAAAAGGTTTAGCGTGTGACTCAGTTGTTCTTGGTAATTAAAAGGGAAGTTTGGTTTATCTATTTCTATTTAAAAGGTAAAAGCGAAACGTAATAAAAATAAACCAAAAACAAATAACTAATAATAAAGGAGCAAAAAAATAATAAAACGTAAATTAAAACAAAACAATTAATAAAAATAAAACTAAACGAAGAAATTAACTTTCGACTGAAAAATAAGATTAACCTAATTAAAAAGGAGAAAATAAAACTAAGAGGGTACTTTAAAACTAAACGAGGTAAAAGCTAAAGCGGAAACTAAATAAAAGATAAAACTTAAACTTTAGAAAAAATACTAATACTAAAAATTGATGAAAAATTCAACTAAAATACGTGACTTTCAGAATTAAAATCGGAACAATTTTCAGATTAAACTAAACGATTACGGAACAATATTAATAACTAAACAAGCTAACATGCAAGCTGCTCAAGCAGCCAAGCTACTAACTCAATGTGGCGGGAAGAAAATAAGCTAGCAGGCTAGCTAGCATGTCATTTTTTCACAAAATCTTCGGAATCTTCGGAATATCGTAGTTTCTTCGGAATATTATCCGAAGATGTATCTTCAGATAAATATAGAATAAAGAAAATTTCGGAAAAATGTGTAAATTCAGAAAAAGGTACTATTTCGGAAAAAGAGAATATTTTCGGAAAAACAAATAAAGTTCGGATAAAAGTAATATTTCAGAGAAATAGAAATTTCGGATAAAGCAAATCTTCGGAAAAGAGGGTACTTCGGAATAAACAAAATTTCGGATAAAATGAGTAATTTCGGAAAAAGGAAAGAATTCAGAGAAATGCTATATTTTCGGAATAAACTCAGGAGATCTTCGGAATTACTAATCTCCGGATAAAAAGTAATTCTTCGGAATCTCGAAACCCTTTTGCGAAGAAATAAGAAAAACAGATAGACAGTTACTGTAAAGACTAAAAACAAGGAAAATAAGCTATGAAATAAGCTAAAACAAATAAGCAATCTACCAAAAATAAATCTAAAACACTTTTAAGAAAAACTAATTAAACCACAAATTAAAAACTTGAAAAACACTAATTAATCTAAAAATTAAAAATCAATTTCTATAAAATAAACTAATTAAAAACACTTAATTAAAATCACATCAAGCTCACAATAAGCTATAAAATCAATAAGCTAACACAATCAAACACATAATAACATAACAAACAATCAAATAAGCATGACAATAACCAAATAAGCATAAAGATTAAGCAAAACAAGAAAGGTAGAAGGAGAGATTAATATAAAACTTGATTAAAATTAAAGATTCAACATCAAAATTAAGAGACTTACTTGAAATTAAAGGCAAGAATTTAAATGACAATTAAGTAAATGACAATATGAAAGTGCAAGGAAAAATAAAGTGGAAAGACTAAGTTGTCAATTTAGCTAACACCTCCTAATGACACATTAGGAGGGTATTTATAGGGAGGATTAACATGTGTTGATCTTTTCTTCCTTTTCTCGTCTTTTCGTCTTTATAAATTCTTCGACTTTTTCGACTTTGTCTCGGGAATATTTGAACTCGTCTTATAATTTCTTCATTTATTAGACTCGAGTTCTTCGACTTCATTAAACTTCCGTCTTTAGACTTTTTCTTTGATAAATCTTCAAAATAGGCCTTGGACTTCCGTTCTTTTTGCACTCTTGATCTTTTGACTTCGTCTTTTGTCTTTTTCTTCGATAAAAGTCCGTGAAAGCCCATGTTTTCTTCCCTTTTCACATTTTGGTCCTAAATAACAACAAAAACACAAACCACGCATAATTCCGACATTTACGACATAAAATACACGTTTTGGCTTGGTTATTATTATAATTAAGTGGTAAAGAATAAGTGTTTTCACACTTATTAAATCCCCTACACTTGACCATTGCAATGCCCTCATGCAATACATTAGTTACAAAGCAAGTTTTACATTTTCCATCATAATCAATCCACCTTGGCATTTATTAAACACAAGACAAGTAAAAAGATCAAAGACTTACCTTAGGGTTTTGGAATGTCATGAATGTTTATCACCCTCAAGTTTCACGTTCCCCATACCAAGCTTAAAAACGAGATCATTGTTATTATAAGTTAGCAAACTAACACAAACTCATGTGGCCAATTATTCACTTAGACTCCCTTATTCCTAGGTGTATCTCTTATATTTTATTGTTGTCTTGAATGATCACGAGGATGCATTGTTGACTTATTTCGATAGTTATTTAGGCTAAAAATAAAGTAGGAAGATTTAATCAATAGTTAGCTAAAGGACAAAATCTTTTAAAACTGCTTCTTGGGACCTCATAAAGTTCATATCTTGGCATAACTCGCTTCACGATTTAAGACCTTTCTCGGACCGATATTTGGCAGTGACTTCATACTTCGAATCTTGAGAGACGTTCATGAAATAATGGTCTTTTCTTCATAATAGGAATTTCTTCACTTAAACTTTTTGAGAGATTCTTCATATTTCGACAACGACTTGTTCATTTTTTCTCCAATCTTTATTTGGGATTTTGATATACAACGATCCGCCTCCTTTTAGGACTTGGATCTATTTATCCTCATACCTTGTTAGGGTCTTTTCGGATAGATTTCTCCATGATCTTTACGGGAGTATTTGCTTTTCGTCGTGTGTCTCGATCCTTCATATTGATTTTTGATAAATTATTTTTCACATCACTTTTGGATCTTTAGCAACAAAATGTAGCCCTTATGTCTTGTTAGGACCTTCTCGGAATCGCCAATCTTCGCATCTCGCTTCAATAAGTTATGCCTTGGCTACGAACTCTAATTAAAACCGAGCAACTTTTAAACGATCTTGTGCTAGAAGCTAAGTAACTTTTCAAATTGTACGACCTTATTTATTACAATTAAATTTATTAACAAGCGGTGGGAGAAGAAGTCATAATTAACTCACATAAATTCATGAAAGAATACCAAACTTATAATTAACTCTATCATCTATCGTTCTCCACAGTTTAAAATCTCAAGGAAAGAGACTCGTGGATGCTTAGCCTATTAAATCAAAGTTTTGGGTTTTCAAGTCATCTATAGGATCTTGAAATTTCATAGACTTTTTCAAGTTTTAGAATTCGCATTTTAAAGTTCCCTTGATAAACGACTTTCTGGGATCAATTATAGGAACTTGCGAAAAGTTCTTGTTCTTAACCCGCAAGAGTTAAGACTTTCGCGTTTTAAAGTTCCCGATATAAAAGCCTAGCAAAACTTGACTTAAACACGTTAAGGATACTAGTTAGATTAAACTTAGATAAGTAAACTCGGGTTGAGTCAAAAGATTCACAACATTTAAAAATTAAAACCACTTTATTAAAATTTATTCTAGCAAAGAAAGAAAATAACTATAACAAAGGTAAATACTACTAGGCCAAAATAGATCAAAAATTTTGAAAAATGTCGAAAAATCAATGTTCCGGTTAAAAGAAGGACATATTTATGGAAAAGCCCACTTAACTTCGATAGAAGTCCCCCTACACTTAATATAAACATTGTCCTCAATGTTTAAGCATGTGGAAGTAACCTCCCCTACACTTAGGACATTGTGTACGTTGTTTAAATCTTGCTAAGGAAGAGACAACTAAAGTGATTCCTATTTTAATAGTGAAGAATATAAAATAGTGAATCAAAAGAGTTTAGGATAGAACCGGGAAGATGGGTACACGGAATCACGGATCGTCAAAAGTCATCAAGAATGGATCTTTGAAAGCTCGAATCCCTGCATATGATTAGAAAGAAAACAACACACACATACTAGGGTCTCCCCTACACTTATTATAAAAACGGAATAAAAGGATAGATACTACGGGTTGCCTCCCGAGAAGCGCTTGTTTTTGTTAACCGAGTCGTGAGCCTGACTCGACCTTGATTAGCATGGGAATAAACTTGAAGAACATCCACCGGAATCAAATACATGGTTTTCATCCATTAAGTAGCATAAGCTTAAGGCGAACAAGGCAAGCCAAAGAAGAGTAGTCAAGGTTCCCTTAAGTAGTAATTGAGCACGGTGGGAGAAAGTATGATGAAGTGCAAGCATATCTCCATTGTTTCCAAAAATCTTTGCTTTTATTTCATCAGATGGATACTGAGATGGCTAAAAAATTGTAATACCGGGATCGAACACCTTTTTCTTTAGGGGAAAATAACACTCAGGCTCAGTAGACCTTGAAGAAGATCCGCTCATAAATCTCACAATCTCATCCTCAGAAGGTGGATAAAGAGGTGTCAAGACATAGGTACTACGGATATCGGTGTCATCCGACTTCTTCTCTTTTGAAACGGGTTTCTTCATATCCGAAGGAGGATAAAGACCCTAATCAAAGTCCAAAGGAGGAGAATCATTCTCATTGAGGAAGTAGGTATTGAGAAAAGTAGCAAAATCTTCCTCAAATGAGTAGTCATCCAAAGTAGGATCAAGCATTGTTGGTGGAGGATCTTCATCAAAAGTAGGAACAAGGTCGTCATGTGAAGAATCACTCGAAAGAGTATCGACATCATCAAAATCATCATATGTTGGCATGTCTTTATACTCTGAAGTAAAATCATCATAATTATCTACATCGGAACTAGAATCATCATCATAGTCATCATAAATTGGTGGGAATTCATGAATTGGTGGGGCATCCAAATTGGAGAGAGAATCATCCACATCATCTTGGAAAAGTGGATTATCATAGCAAGAATCGAAAAGAGGATTGTTGTTGACGACAAAATCATCAAGCTTTGTACTTTCCCAAGTATGTGTATCAAGCTCGTCTTGAAGCACATTAATCATATTCGCTGATTCTCTTCCATTTGATTTGTTTGTGATCTTCCCCATTTTAAACACTTGTGCGTCATTCCTGACTCTTAGAATGAGTTCACCTTCGGCAACATCGACTAAAGCTTTTCCGGTTCTCAAGAATGGCCGTCCGAGTACTAACGGAATACGAGGGTCCATTTCATAATCAACAACAACAAAATCGACCGGAAAAGTGAAGGTACCAACTTTAATAAAGACATCTTCGGCTATACCAACGGGGTAAGTGAGAGTTCGGTTTGCTAGCTCAAGAGTCATCTTTGTTTGTGTAAGATCGGGTAATGATAACTTTTTCCAAACACTTAAAGGCATCAAATTAATACTTGCCCCGAGATCGGCTAAGGCAGTAAATTCTTCGGTTTGGTTAAAAGTACATGGTAGCACAAATCTACCGGGATCTCCAAGTTTTTCCGGAAGTTCTTTAAGAAGGACTGCAGAACAGTTTTCATTCAATCGAGTATTAACAAACTCGCGATCTTTTTCTTCTTATTAAGTAATTCCTTAAACATCTTAACGAATGTTGGCATTTGGGCAAGAGTTTCAACAAGGCTAATGGTGATGGTCACTCCCGAAATCTTCTTCAAAAAGTTTGACACTTGAATGTCATCCTTGGTGAGCAATTTGCACTTGTCTAAGCGAGAAGGATACGGGATGTTGGGTTTAGGTGGTGTAGGTGTAGAAGGTGAAGGTTGAGATGTTTAAGGTTTAAAGGTGGAAGGTGGGATTGGTGAAGGGTTCTTCTTGGGCGCTTCTTCATTAAGAGGTGGAGACGGTAATGGAGAACTCGTACTAGGCGTGGAAGTAGGCGGGATAAATGGTGGTGGAGGAGGTGTAGATGGTGTAACTAGGGGAGGGGTAGCTGGTCCTACTAAGGTTGCTCCACTCCGTGTAGTAATAGCACTCACATTTGCTCTTGGGTTGGTGACACTATTGGAAGGAAGAGAGCCCGAAGTAGAGGGTTGAGTGGTTTGGAAGAAACTAGCCATCATATTCTTCAAATCATTCGTTTGATTGCTTAAAGAGGTTTGCATATCATGTCGAAGCTCGGTTCGAATATCATTCCCTTGTTTAGTGATATCACCTTTCAAGTTAATGATTTGGCTTTGAAGATTCTTAACTACCTCTCCTTGGGTCCTCATGAAATCTTCAACATCATGGTTATAAGTTGTGGGTGGAGTGATGGGTGGTGCTTGTTGAGCGGTTGGGTGATAGGGATTAGAAGATCGAGGTGGGTTTGGATTGCTTCTATTGTAGTTGTTGGGGTTGTGGTTTTGAGGAGAAAAACCGGGTGAAAGAAAGTTGTTGGAACGGTAACTTAGCAAGTTACGATCACCTTGAGGTCGGGCTTGATAGCTTTCCGTTGAATAGTTACCATAAGCCGCATACACGTTTTCAGGATTGTCATGAGTAGAAGGACAATCAGTGTATGAATGAGGACCTCCGCAAGTCTCACAAGAAAGTGCTACCGCTTTAACTTGTTGTTGTTGATTTGTAGCTATGAGTAGGATATTTTTGTTCATTTCAGCCATCATGCGGGTGAATTCGGTCATCTCAGTGTGTGATAAAGTAGAAGAAACATTGACTCTCGGGTTAGTCCTTGAAGATGCGGATGAATACCAATATTTGTGATGAGTAGTCATGTTCTCTATAAGCTCTCTACACTCCATGGGTCTTCTTTTCACAAATGTGCTACCGGTGGCTGCATTAATCGTATCACGATCACGAAAAGTTAAACCGTTGTAGAAAGTATCAATTAAGGTGACGGGGACCATATTGTGGTTAGGACATCGATCGATCAAAACATTATAGCGTTCACAAGCATCGAAAAGTGAACGAAAAGAGCCGGCAGCGGCGCCATTTTAATAACTGATTTTATTAGGTTCTTTTTTGATTCAATTCGAATTGAAAAAGGTTTAGCGTGTGACTCAGTTGTTCTTGGTAACTAAAAGGGAAGTTTGGTTTATCTATTTCTATTTAAAAGGTAAAAGCAAAACGTAATAAAAATAGACCAAAAACAAATAACTAATAATAAAGGATCAAAACAAATAATAAAACGTAAATTAAAACAAAACAATTAAAAAAAATAAAACTAAACGAAGAAATTAACTTTCGACTGAAAAATAAAATTAACCTAATGAAAAAGGAGAAAATAAAACTAAGAGGGTACTTTAAAACTAAACGAGGTAAAACCTAAAGCGGGCACTAAATAAAAGATAAAATTTAAACTTTAGGAAAAAAAATACTAATACTAAAAATTGATGAAAAATTCAACTAAAAATACGTGACTTTCAGAATTAAAATCGGAACAACTTTCAGATTAAACTAAACAATTACGAAACAATATTAATAACTAAACAAGATAGCAGGCAAGCTGCTTAATAAGTGTGTAAACACTTATCCTTTTACCACTAAAATCAATGAAAAACAAGACCTAATCATGTGTTTAATATCGTAAAAGTCGGAATTACGCGTGGTTTTGTGTTTTTGTGTGAAATAGGTACAAAAGATCAAAAGGAAAGAAAACACGAGATTTCACGGTCAAATGTCAAAGAAAGAGACAAAGTCAAAGACAAAGATCCAAAAGTGTACCAAAGATCACGAAAACCGGCAATTCGACACAAGTTTGAAGAAAAGATCGAAAGCCGGTTTTTAGTGGAATTAACCTTTTTGAAGATATTTGGGCCTTGTTGGCCCCACATTGGATTAATGGGCTCAAAATCCCATTTATGGAGCAAGATATCTATTTTTTTTACCAAAAGCCCATTAGAAAGCCCATATCATTCTAATTTGTTACGGATGAAATTAAATGGGCCAAAAGCCCAAAGTGGCAAGTTGTTAGTAAACATGGGACGTTTGCTACTCATAATCGGTTAAAAGAAAGTTTATTAAACTTTTTCTTGGTCAACGTTATTTACCCATACCATATTTTTCACCATACACACACAAAGCAACTTTTGATATTTACAAAGTATCACCATCTCCCTTATCTCACTTCACATAACCAAGCATCCTTTTTTTTACCCAAACCCTAAAAATGAAATCAAAATTGGGGCTTATTAATTAAAGGCACGTGTAGTTACACGCTCTTTAATTAATTCACAAGAAAACCGGATCAAGAAGATGGGTATAATCAGTGACGTGGCTCCCCTTCTCGCCTCTGATTGGCTTAAACACATCACCACCACCACTCCCCCAATAAAAACATTCCACCTCAGCACCAAAGAAACACAACTAGCACATATCGTTGTCCAGCTTGGCGATCTGTGTGAGAGAGGACTCTTTTCAACCGTAGGATGATTTCAAGGAAGAGAGATGAAGAATCAAGGGCTGCGATTTATTTTCAGCATCAACAATCTTCCTTAACAAGTTTTAGGGTTTGCCTATAAAACCCCCATATTGTAATTTTTATACTTGTCCAATTTTTATTTTTTTTTCTAATTATTATGTTAAATAGTTTTTAGGTTATTTGTAA
This sequence comes from Glebionis coronaria, assembly GCA_025667525.1. Lineage (NCBI taxonomy): Eukaryota > Viridiplantae > Streptophyta > Magnoliopsida > Asterales > Asteraceae > Glebionis > Glebionis coronaria. The sequence continues at coordinate 357,808,197 of CM046876.1, forward strand.
TTTTTCCTTTCTAGTATTTGTAATTTCTCTTTAATATTAATAAAAGTTTATTTAAGTTTATTTCAAATCGTGTCTTATTATTTTTCTGTTAAGTTTCTATTTATTGAAATTAATTCTTCAAACTGTTTATTATAATAATTAAAATATTATTTAATCGAGTTAAATTATAGATTGTTTAGATAATAGAAAAATAAATTTTGTATGACAAAACTTCTCTACTGGAAGTTTTTAAAGAAACCGGATCAAATGATGTATATGGTGCGAGTGGTGTTGATGGTTCGATGATGATTTTTTGTTGAAAGGAGATAGTAGATTCGGTTTTACAATGGGGTTCAGCGCCTTCCTTCGTCGCAAAGGTTTTCTTCAAAAAGGTTTTATTCACTTTAAATTTTTATGTTATAAATTAGTTGAATGCTTATTTGAATGCTTATTTTAATGGTTTAGACTGTTAGGTTTGTTTGATTTGAATCTGATAGATTTGTCTGATATTGCTATTCTTAACTGATTGTTAGAATCTGCTTTCGTTTAGTTACTATGATTTATTTTTGTTGAGAAAGTTTGATTTAAATTTATCATTGAGTATAAGTTGCTGATAAATTTTGTGCTTATCTATATATTGCTGTTTGAAGTCTGCTGACAAAATTGGTACTCATAATTGATTGTTGAATATGCATTAGCTTGTTTGATTTTTCTAAGTTTGTAAGTCTGTTTAGGATTGTTTGGATCTTATTAGTGATCTGATATTAGTTTGATTTTGCTGAGTTAATAGTGTACTGATATTTGGTGTTTAGTTTTGCTGAATGTTTCATATGTTGCTTATTGTAATCTGATTTATACAAGCTTAGCTCTCTGATTTGGGCTTATATATAAGTATTGCTTTGCTGATTTTGATAAGTTTAGATTTGCTTATTTTAAGTTTAGGTCTTATTTGCTTATTTGATTCTGTTGAGTTTGATTGCTTTGCTGTTTTGGATCTTATTTAGCTGATTTCTTAAGCTATCAGACTCACTTGGTCTGATAGATTTTAAACTGCCAAAAAAATAAATCATCCAAAAAAAGTGTCCTCCAAGGGACTCGAACCCGTGACCTCCCGTTCATCAACCCAACGTGATAACCATCTCGTCTAACCTCTCTTTTGGTTTAATTATTACCGTGGTCATTAATATAGGTTTTTTAATTAGCTGTCAGTTTTATTAAAAAGTTTTAATTACAAGTTTTCGTTTAGTTAATTTTAATTAAAAGTTTTTATAAATTTACTTTTATAAAGTTTTTAAAAATATATATAAAAAAATATAAAAACAAACAAAATAAATATTTTATTACTTTTAGAAAGTTAATAAATTAGTTTTTTTAATTAATTTAGTTTTATATAAAATAGTTCTAAATAGATTTTGTTTAAATAAAAAAGTTTTAGTTAAATATTAATTAGATTAAATTAGATATAAGTTTTGTTTAAATTTTAAATAGTTTTATTTTTTTTTAAATTAGTAAAAATAGTTTTAAATAGATTTGTTTAAATTTGTTTAATTAGAATTTTTAATAGTGAAAAAGTATTTTTAATTAAAGATTTTCTTTTTAATTAGATTAAATAGTTTTAAGTTTTAAATACTAAACAAAGTTTAATTTACCAAGAACAATTAATCTTACGTATAAATTGGATATCAATTCGAGTAAGCCGAGGAACGAAAATTAGACATAAAAAGAATTGAAAAATTCATGTATTAAATTGGCGCTCGCTCGCTACGATTGACGATTTTTCGTGAGAAGCTTTGGATTTTGGGATCCGTTCAATTTTGAACGTTACTTTTCTTGCAAAAAAATCAAAAACATAAAAAATCCAAAACTTAAAAATACTAAAAAATAATCATCAAAAGCAAACTTTTCCTAAGATTTGCACCAGAAAAAATTAAAAAATCCAAAAGTAATACTTTTCCTAAAGTATTACACCAAAAATATTACGTATTATTGTTATTATTTTGATTTCTTTCATTTTATATTGTGAATATATATTTTTCTTAAAAAATACAAAAAGATTTTTCTTTTACTATATTGTATTACTTAGAACAATCAATTTACCTACTTCCAAATAAGTCCTTAGTTGGGATTTCATCACCTAGCTATTGTATTCGAATCCAAAACGAAAAAAGAAGGGCAAAATAGATAAATACTAGTAAAAAGTTTGAACTCGATTTATACAAACTATAAGGTGGGTATAAGGCGACGCGCTATAAAAGGCCGTCTAAGGAAAAAGGTTTCTAAGTGCTTTTTGCCACCTCGTTTCCCCGCTTGCTTGTGCGTATATTGAGAGGGACGACCGATTATTGGTTTGCCAACTCAAGTAGTATTACATATATATTTTTTGTAGCTTTTAATATTGAACGTCGAGAGGGATAATCCCTTTCCTCTCAAAGTCGACCGAGGTCTCCTACCTCATTCCTCAAGTTTAGTTGTATGTGCACTCGCGCGCATGCACACATACCGAGTGGTGTACCAAATACTTCTAATTCTTCCAAAAAGAAGAAGAAGAACAAAAAGACCGTCAATCAAGCCGATCCCGAGAATCGAGCTTTGAACAACACGATGGCAACGGATAATCGACCAATGATTGAGATTCTACAATCTCACATTGAAGGAAATGATGACGCGATTGTGGTGCCGGATATTGGAGCGTATAATTTTGAACTATAAACGGGTTTTATTCAAATGGTTTCTGCTACACCATTTTTAGGCCGTACTAATGATGACCCACACGCTCATATAAAACGTTTCGTACAATTGGCAAACACCGTCAAATACAATGGGGTGCCACAAGAGGCCATTCGTTTACTCCTCTTTCCTTTTTCCCTCGAGGGACAAGCCCGTATTTGGCTTGATAAGGAACCACCCCAAAGTATTATCACATGGATTGATTTAGAGACCAAGTTCATTAACTATTTTTTCCCACCATCACGGACCACCTCTTTAAGAAATGACATCATTACCTTTGAACAATAATATGGGGAAACATTTAGTGAGTCTTGGGATCATTTTAAGGAGATTTTACGAAAATGTACACAACATAGTTTTACAAAAGTGCATCAAATCTATACGTTTTACAATGGTTTAACTCTTAATGACCAAGACTCACTTAATAGTGCCGCGGGGGGTAATATTCTTGTGAAATCCATGAACGAGGCTTGGGCAATAATTGAAAACAAGGCAAAAGTACAAACCAATAGTGTTAGGGATACTATGGCAAGTGCTAGTACTAGTGAAGCCGACAAAAAAATTGACAAGCTTACTTCAATTATGACCGACATTGCTTTACATGTTAAGAACAATGTGCAAGTAAATGCCTTAAAAGAGACTTGTGAAACGTGTGAGACTTGTGGTGGACCACATTCGTATTATAATTGTGACAAGGTTTACAATCAACAACTCGAAGTTTATGCTTATAATAACAATGAAAATGAGCGGGTTCATTTCAAACCAAATGTTGATGTTAACCATTTGTCTTATAAGTCTAATAACTATTTGGCTCCCCCGGGTTTTATAGCTCCACAAAGACCACCCCCACCCGCCCAAAATAAGAACCAATGTCCTAAACGGGGTAATTTTCAAGGGAATTCCAATACAAGGGGTTTTAATCAAAAACAAGGGAATTTTCAAGGGCAAAACCAAGGTTTAATAATCAAAATCAAGGACTTAATAAGCAAGGTTTTCAAAATCAAGGATTTAATCAAGGTTTTCAAAATTAAAATCAATATCAACACCAAGGTTTTCCTAATCAAGTTTTTCCTAATCAAGGGTATAATCAAATGAACATGCATAATCCTCAAATGGACTTGGTTCTACAAAAATTAACCGAACATGAGCGAATAATGAGAGAAAGGAAAGAATTGACCGATAAGAAATTTTTGCAAATGATTCAAACCCTTCGTCCCCAAGGTCCCTCCCTTCTAACACCGTGACCAATCCTAGGGCTAACGTTAATGCCATCACTACTAGGAGCGGTAAGACCACCGAAGAACCTTCTTATACCCCACCAAAACAAGGACCCGAGATTCCTTCTTCTTCTACCCACGCTCTTTTACCTTCTACTTGTGACATACCACCCGTTATGCCTTCGTCTACACCTTATGTTCCACCTTTACCTAAATCTTATACCATACCTTCGGTTCCCAAACCGGTTCCTTCACCTTCCATTTCTATCCCTCCTCCACCAATGGATGTGAGTGAGCAATCCACTCCAAAGACTTCATCTCAACCCAATATACCTTATCCCTCAAGGTTGAGGAAAGAGAAATTGTAGAATAAGGATGATATTCAAGTTTCGAACATCCTAAAAATGTTCAAACAATTGAATTTTAATATCACCTTTGCCGAGGCTCTCGCTCACATGCCTAAGTATGCTAAGATGTTTAAGGACCTTTTAAGTGATAAGGAAAAATTGCTCGATATTTCCAATACCCAATTGAATGAGAATTGTTCCGCGGTTCTTTTGAGAAAATTTCCGGTTAAGTTAGGAGATCCCGATCGATTTCTTATTCCTTGCAATTTTCCGGGTGTTGAGAATTGTATGGCCTTGGCGGATCTCGGAGCGAGTATCAATCTTATGCCATTTTCTGTGTGGAAACAATTATCTTTACCCGAGCTAGTCCCCACTCGTATGACCTTGGAATTAGCTAACCGTATGGTTGCTTATCCGGTGGGGATAGCCGAGGATGTTTTTGTAGGAGTCGACAAATTCACTTTCCAAGCCGATTTCGTTGTAGTCGACTATGAGATGGATCCCCGTGTTCCCTTAATTGTGGGACGACCCTTCTTGAGGACCGGGCGTACATTGATTGATGTAGCCGCGGGTGAACTTATCATGAGGGTAGGGGATGATAAAATCGTCTTTAATATGGGTAAACTTTCCAAACTTCCCGATGAGCCTGAATCAATGAATTACATCGATGTGCTCGACGAAGCATGTGAAGAACATTTTCACGAGGCTTGTAAGAGTGGGATTTCTCATTTACCTCATGTTGAGACCGTAGCTTCTATTGCTCCATCATTGACTCCATTTGGAGAAAGTGACTTTCTTTTACAATAATTTGAAGCAAGTTTAGGGGACGTGGATTTAAAATATGACGATTCTCCCACCGATTGGGAAGAAGACATTCGTACCATTGAGAGACTTCTCAATGAGGACCATATTTCTCCACCTACTCCTAAGGAAGTTACAAACGATGATCCAAATTTGACTAAGCCTTCCACCGACAATCCATCGTATTTAGAGCTTAAAGATTTACCGTCTCATTTATAATACATTTTCCTAGAAGAGAATGATAAGTTACCTGTCATTATTGCTAAGGACTTAAAAGAAGATGAAAAATTTCGACTTATCGATGTGCTTAAAAATCATAAGAAAGCAATTGCTTGGAAATTCTCCGACATCCGCGGAACTGATCCTAACTTTTGCACTCATAAAATTCTCAGGAAGATGACTTTAAACCCGCAATCCAAAATCAAAGAAGGGTTAATCCAAAAATTCATGAAGTCATTATGAAAGAAGTTATCAAACTTCTAGATGCCGGAATGATTTACCCTATTTCGGATTCGCCATGGGTTAGTCCCGTCCATTATGTGCCTAAGAAAGGCGGAATAACCGTTGTTCCCAATGAAAACAATGAGTTGATTCCTACTCGACTCGTAACGGGTTGGCAAGTTTGCATAGACTATCGTAATCCCAATGATGCCACTCGTAAGGATCATTTTCCTCTTCCTTTCATGGATCAAATTCTTGAGGGTTTAGCGGGTAATGACTACTATTGCTTCTTAGATGGTTTTTCCGGATATTTTCAAATCCCTATCGATCCAAAAGACCAAGAGAAAACCACATTCACTTGTCCTTATGGAACATTTTCTTACAAAAGAATGCCTTTCGGCTTATGCAATGCTCCCGGGAGTTTCCAAAGGTGTATGATGGCTATATTCCATGACATGGTTGAAGAAACTATGGAAGTCTTTATGGACGATTTCTCGGTCTATGGTGATTCTTTCTCTTCTTGCCTTGCCAATTTAGAACGTATGCTTAAACGGTGTGAAGACACTCGTCTCATTCTTAATTGGGAAAAATGCCATTTCATGGTAAAAGAAGGCATCGTCCTCGTTCACAAAATTTCATAAGCCGGTATCAAAGTCGACCGTGCTAAAGTTGACGTCATTGCTAAGTTGCCTCCACCTACCACCGTCAAAGGAGTTAGAAGTCTTTTAGGCCATGTGGGATTTTATCGACGTTTCATCCAAGATTTCTCTAAAATAGCTCGTCCAATGACTCATCTCTTAAAGAAAGATGCTCCTTTTATCTTTTCTCAAGATTGTCTCGATTCTTTCCAACTTCTTAAACGTAATATAACTAAGGCACCGGTCTTAGTCTCTCCAAATTGGGAGTTACCTTTCGCGCTCATGTGCGATGCTAGTGATTTCGCGGTAGGAGCGGTTTTAGGTCAACGAGTTAAAAAACACTTCCAACCAATCCATTATGCTAGTAAGACAATGACGGGGGCTCAATTGCATTATACCACTACCGAAAAAGAGCTTTTAGCTGTAGTGTATGCTTTTGAGAAATTTCTCCCCTATCTTGTGATTTCCACCACCATCGTTTACACCGACCATTCTGCCTTGAAATACTTGTTGACCAAGCAAGATGCTAATCCGAGACTCCTTCGTTGGGTTTTGCTCCTACAAGAATTTAAAATCGAAATTCGTGATAAAAAGGGAGCGGAAAACCTAGCCGCGGATCATCTTAGTAGACTCGAGGATCCTTATCAAGGGGAACTTCCAAATCAAGAGATTAATGAATCTTTTACCCTTGAGACCTTAATGTCTATTAATTCCAATCTTGATGATACCCCATGGTTTGCGGACAATGCAAACTATTTGGCGGGTGGTGTTCTTATCGAAGAGTTAACGTCTCAACAAAAGAAAAAATTCTTTAAAGACGTAAAAACGTACTATTGGGATGACCCTTATCTTTTAAAGCAATGTGCGGACTTGACCATTCGTAGATGTGTTGATGGGCCGGCGGCTTTACAAATCCTTGAAGCTTGCCACAAAGGACCCACCGGTGGTCACTTTGGTCCTAACTACACCGCTAAAAAAGTTTTCGACTCCGGATTCTATTGGCCCACCATTTATCATGATGCTCATGAAATGGTTGAGCATTGTGATGCTTGCCAAAGACAATAAGATCACACGTAAATACGAGATGCCTCAAAATTTCATCCAAGAATGTGAAATATTTGACGTATGGGGCATCGACTTTATGGGGCCATTTCCATCATCCAAAGGGAACAAGTACATCGAGGGTAGTTGTGAACTTTTTGAAACAATTGTTTGCTCGATTCGGTGTGCCTCGTGCTATTATTAGTGATCGCGGGACTCATTTTTGCAATGATCAATTCGCACGAGTCATGGCCAAGTATGGTGTCAATCACCGACTTTCCACCGCGTATAATCCACAAACTAATCATCAAGCCGAGGTTTCCAACCGTGGACTTAAGCGAATCTTAGAACGTACCGTGGGAGAGCATCGTGCCTCATGGGCCGATAAATTAGATGATGCTTTGTGAGCTTTCCGTACCACTTATAAGACACCTATAGGTTGTACTCCTTATCGCCTTGTGTACGGAAAGGCATGCCACCTCCCCATTGAGTTGGAGCATAAGGCTTATTAGGCCTTAAAATGGGCTAATTATGACATAAACAAAGCCGGTGATCTTAGGAAAATCCAACTCAATTAACTCAATGAACTTAGGAATGAGGCTTATGAGAATTCATTAATCTACAAGGAGAAGACTAAGCTCATTCATGATTCCAAGATTAAGAACCGAGAGTTCCACGTTGGTGATCAAGTTTTACTCTTTAACTCTCGGTTGAAAATCTTTTCGGGTAAACTTAAGAGCCGTTGGTCCGGTCCATTCACCGTGGCCCAAATCTTCCCTTATGGCACCATTGAGTTATCCCAACCAAATGGGCCTAACTTTAAGGCGAATGTCCAACGGGTTAAGTTGTACTTTGGAGAGGACATCTCTCATGAGATGATTCCATCCCTCTCCATGTTTCCCTTGAATTAATTCGGGAATTCGAGTCGAGCTAGAGACTCGTGATAAATAAATCATGCATCGTATAACTAGGTTAGATTTTTACCTTTTCCATCCTTTCCACCCTTTTCACCTTCACCCATTTCCACCAATAAGTGTAGGGGGGAGCCAAGTAGGTTGTTTGTGTTGTGATGTTGTGCAGGGACATGTGCTTTAATGATCCACTTTTGGTGTTTTTGGCGCGACCCGTGATCCCGTGTTTCCGTGTACCCGGTTCTATCAAAAATATTGTGATTGATACATATATATAAATAAGTTAAATAAATGTAATCACTTTTGTTGTCTCTTCCTTAGCTCGATTTAAACAACGTACTCAATGTCCTAAGTGTAGGGGAGTTTATTCTTCCACATGCTTAAACATTGAGGGCAATGTTTATATTAAGTGTAGGGGGACTTCTATCAAATTTTAGTGGGCTTTTCCATGAATTTGACCTCATTTAACCGGAAAATTAAAATTTTTCAACGTTTTTCAAATTTTTGATCTATTTTGGCCTAGTTGTATTTCCATTTATTTTCTTTTATTTTCCTTCTTTTTGTCATCGCATCGTATGAATAAATTCCATTTCAAGAATAAATAAATAAATAAATAAATAAATAAATGAATAAAATGGTTTTAACAAGTTTAGATATCTTTGATATATTAGGCTCGTCGTGAATATTTTGACTCAACTCGAGTTTACTTATCCAAGTTTAATCTAGCTAGTATCCTTAACCATATGGACCTTAATTAGTTTATTAGGCTAAGCATCCACGAGTCTCATTCCATGAGATTTTAAATTGTGGAGAACGAGAGATGATAGAGTTGATAATAAGTTTAAGGGTTAATTCTTGCTTATATGAGTTTTTGTGGCTCTTTCTTCCCGCTTGTATATTTAATTGCTTAATAAATGAGGATTTTTGCGGTGTAGATTCGATATCTTAGCTCTTAGCCAAATCTTTTATCTCCTTGTAATAAAAGCATGAACACATTAAGGGTGCCAGCGTTGTGGACTTCCGACTAAGGTGGCTCATAACCACTAAGTAGGAGGTATTCAGACCATGGGACCACAGAATTTGGCGTAATATATATATATCATAAATAAAGAAATAATAAGATTAAAACATGACCTTAAGGAGCCTTAGGGTGTGGGGCATGTAGCACGAACCTTGTCATTAGAGCCTTAGGGTGTATGGCATGGTAAGTGTTGAATAAAAATTGATCAAAAATCAATTCCCTTGTTTATCGTTCAAGGAGCCTTAGGGTGTGGACAATAGATGAGGAGTATTTTTACATCTTAAGAGCCTAAGGGTATATGATGTGAACTTGCTAAACTCTATATAAAGTCTACATGACTTTGGAGGAATAAATAATAAGTAGTACTATTGGCTAAATTTCGGATCCGGGAATTTATTCCCCAAATCGTGTTAAATTATCCTTGATGTGGGCTTACTTTAGTGACAACGTTTTTGAGGACGAGGTTAGGTTCTGAGTGTCGGGTTTGCACCGTTTTGCCTTCATTTTTGGACTAATAATTATTAAATACGTCAAATGAGCGTATGGGTGAATGACAATCCTTAAAAGCTAGAGATACAACTTAGGAATTGGAGAAAGAGTATTACATAATTGTCTTATATAAGTGGTTTTAACTTAAGAACTTATGGTAAACAATGATCTTGTTTTTAAGCTTGGTATGGGGAACATGAAACTTGAGGGTGATTAATATTCATGACACCAAAGCCCTAATCTAAGTCCTAGATTTCTTTACGAGTTTCTTCCATCAAATAATTTCAAAGTTAAATTTTTATAATTTTTGTTTCCTTTAATAAAGTTTTTATCTTTTCATCGTTCTTTAGTTTCTTTCATTATAGTAGTAATAGTATATAATAATAATGTCCAAGATGGATTAATTATGAGGAAAATGTAACTTTATGCTTTAAAATTATGCATTGCATGGTGTCATTGCAGTGGTCAACTGTAGGGGATTGATATGAGTAAAACTCATATCAATTAATCAACAAATCACCCTAAAACACAAGGAAAATACCTAACTTTTGTGCTATAAAGCGGAATTATGTGGTATGTTTTGTGTTTATGTATAAATAGGTAAGAAGGATACATTTTCAAGCAAACAAGAATAAATCATGCTTATTTGGATAAAAAGACAAAGAAGGATCAACGATGACAAGACTTTGAGATGAAGGACTTATCTTGACAACACTCCAAAGTTGAAGGAATAAAAGTTTAAATTTGCCAAAGTCAGGATAAAAGTGAAACATGGTCAACTCTTCAGTCAACCATGTAAAAGGGTCAAATTATATAAGAATGCAAGTGAAAGGACCAAAAATGCCATTAAAATGAAGTCCCTAACTCATTTGGATATTCTGCCTAAGTTCAAGAACTAAACTTGCCAAAAATTCACTTAAAATCGTAACAATCCGTGTGACATGGTCAAGAGCCAATGAGAGGGCAAGGAATTTGGGTCACGGGTCACCAGCATTGCTGCCACATCACCAAACAATTAAATGCGCCGTCAAGCAATAGTAAATCCCACTAGTTAAACTTTCACCCAATCACAACTTGCCAACCCATAATACTTATATCCACACATGGATAACAATCCATGTGACCAACTTTCACCCAACCAAATTACTCCACGTGTCATCTTCTTCCTCAACACAACCCAAGAACGACTTGGAGAAAACTGCATATCAGGAAAAACTTTAAACATGAAAAGTGCTTATTTTTGAAGGACGAATTCAACCCACGTGCTCAATTACCCTGAAAATCAACCAAGAAGAAAATCCCAATTCCAAGTTCATAACGGCTAGTTCCAATTGACAAATCCAGGACACTTGGCAGCAATTAATTGGTTGGGACACGTCATCAGCTTCAACTACTTCTCACTTTTTGTCTATAAATAGGGAATAGCCCTCTCATTTGTACATGTAGCCTAAGTGTGAAAATTTCACACACTTCCTTTTTCTCTCTTAATCCTAGCTAGTAGTTTGTTAGTGTAATGACCTCAAGAGTCTGACAAACTCTTGAGTTAGTTATAGTAGTTGTAACTCCTTACCAGAATTTGTAACAAACTTTCTCATTCAAGCAATAAAATTTCCCTCCTTTTTCCTTCAATCTACTATACAATCCCTGCATTACTGTTACTCTTGTGTTGTTATGAGTTACTTGTGATCACCATTGATCATAAGAAGCTCTTGTTGAAGACTTGAAGTTGTTCATTCCGGTTTCTGATTATCCAGTAGCTGTTCTTGTTGATTTTGAAGCAGATTTGAGTAGAAATGGTGATGATGATGATTGTAGCTGTTGATTAGTTGGTTAATAGTGTTAAGGTGGTGGTTTAACACTATCTAGGAGGCTCAGTGCCTACCTACTCCATTAGTGGAGGCCTTTTGTTAGAAGGTTTCATAGTTTTTGATTTTGGTTCCACTAAACAGAAATTGTATGCTCAATTCTAGCTAAATCCTACTTGTTGATATGATCAAGTGTGTTAGTTTGTTCTTGGATTGATTTGAATGATTAGATAGTTTCTTGTTAGCTTGATACTCATTTGTTTGCTTATTACTAGTTGCTGATTTCATTTCATCATATTTTTAGTTTGTTATTGAATTTTGAGTATAAGTCTGTTTTACTGCATAAAATTGGTTCAATTGAGCTTCATTTTGGTTAATAAGTTTGGTTAGGTATCAGTTTTAAACTAGTTCAACCAATTGCTCAGTTTTCCTTTACAAAAGTTTTGTTCATATCAGTAACTAGTGTTTGGATTTAATTTCAATTTGTAGTCAAGTGTTGATAACTAGATAACTTTGGCTCATTTACATTACTTTAGTCATTTTAAACAAAGTTGAGTAGTTTTCAAGTCAATATAAGAGTCAAACAGGCAATTGGTTGTAAAAAAGTTTGGATCAGTTTCTGCTTAACAAGGTCATCAAAAAGTAGGTGTTTTCAATTGCTTGCCATTTATTCAATTCTTGATGAAATAGATTCAAACCAGTTCCTACTTGTCCCTTAACATCTGAATATTGAGTGCTTATAATGAAATTACACAGTTTAACAATTCAAGAGAGAAATAAGCTTTTTCATAAGCTAGTGAGCAACTAAAGTTTCTATAACAAAAGTCCAAACTGATTTCTCATTCTGACAAATCTACTTCATAAACCTTTCCATTTTCTTTCATATTCTTGTTTAGAAAGTGTTATTGAGTAGATTTGGAGATTTTCAACTTTTTCAAAATTTTGGTCAAAATAAGTCAATAAGCTAGTTTCAGCTTATTTTCAATTTCCAGATTCATTACTTGATCATTTTTCTTAAAAGAAGACATTCTAGACTCTCTATGGTCTGATAAACAAGATTCAGCTCAAAAATCTTATTGTGCAAGTCTGGCTTATTAGATAGCTTATTGTTGGCTTATCATAGTTGGCTTATTTGAGTTTTACTGATATTCAAGCTTATTCCTTTTACTAGCCTAAGTGAATTTGAGTTTTAAGCAGTTTAAAACTAGTTTGAGCTTATTTAGTTGATTCTAGAGCTTAAACGAGCTTATTAGTCGAACTAACCCGTTTTTGATAAAAAAATTCTTTTTATTTGCATTTTAGTCCTCAGAGTTTGGTGCTGTTTGTGTTGATAGCTAATCTTTCATGTTTTTATGGTTTACTTGGAATTACTCCAAAACTTTTGGTAACTTGTCAATTTCAGTTAAGCAGTTTTACAATTTGTTACATTTTGTTAGAAGTTTGTTACATTTTGCATAATTAGTCCTTATAGTTTCTTATTTTTACATTTCAAGCATTATAGTTTCAATCATTTACATTTTTAGCACATTAATTCCATAGATTTACATTTTTTTGTCCTTATTTGAATAAAAATTTGGTAATTGCTAATTGTTTTACGGATACGTAGTTAATATTTTTCACATTTTTACTTGATTGCTCAAATAGACATAGAAAATCCAAATAACCCTATCAACCAAAAACGATCATAGACCTGATTTTGTTAGGACTTTCAATTGGTTAAGAATCGAAGAAAACGAACTTCATAATACACAATTTCAGATGGCGCCACTGCTGGTTCTTTGACTTTACGATAGACTATCGATTGACGGTTTTTGTAAAATCCATGATTTTACCATGAGAATAATGTAATAAAAATCTACTCAACGATCCTAGATCATTTCTCAACCTAGTAATAGTAATCGAATTTCGAGGACGAAACTCAAGGTGGCATGTGGATAGTGTAAAAACCCGAGATTTTTCGTTCATTAAATAATAATGAAGTATGTTTCCAAAACCCTTTTTGAACCATACAAAAATCACTGGATTTGAGAATTTGACAAAAGTCATACAAACCGCGTACCGACAATTCAATAATTTAACTACATAAATTATTGTCGAGAAATACGTGATAAACAATTTGATTAAATTGTTTATTACTACTTTCATCTACGGAGGGATTAAACGAGAAGTATTTCTATTAAAATGACACTTACGATGTAAAACCCGCATGCTTTTACCATGCATAGTACTCTTAGGATCGTACGTACTAGTTAAAAACTTTCCTAATATAGCATGATTACGATTACGTGTTAGGAGTTTACGTATTACGTACGTGTTAGAACACGATAAGTATTTTATATGCACGATCACGTAATAATTATTTAGCAATAATTAATCACGAACATGCGATCACGAAATCACGAACGTAATTAAAACACGAGCTATCATTAATTACGTATATATATATTTATTACGAGCGTAATTAAATATATTAGATTATGGTATTTACGTAACGAGAACATTTGAAACACGAACATAAATAAACACAAACGAGTAACTAAATAACGAGACACGAAAAGAGTTACCGGAACCCCATGTGGGGGTCCCTACCCGCGGCCAAACAAGGGTAATGGGCCAAGCCCATTATAAATTTTTACTAAAAGGGGGTTAATTAAGTTTTCACTACTCAAATTAAGTTACAGAAGATTTTTAAGAAAAACCTAAAACCCTTTCCTCCCTTGTTCTTTGTGCCGCCACCTATACATCACCATACAAGGTGATTCTTTGATCTTGGATCTTGAAGATTTGTTGTTTGTTCGTGTTTGTTCTTCATTCTCTTGATCCACGAATACAGTAAAACCTTTTTAAACCTTTTCTTTTAATTTAATCTTTTTATTAATTATGAACATGTGATGTTTTTATAAAAACATATTAATTAATCATAGATCTAACATGTTTTGATGATTAATTAAATCAAAGGGTCAATTTAAGGGGTGTTTTGTTTTGGCCGCAGGCTGCAACCGACCCCAAGGGGGTTTCAGTTTGCTTAGCCGACCACCACCAAGACCATATGGTCTTGGTTGGTGCGTGTGGGTCCCACGGCAGCAAGGGGTACCCCGAGTTGGTTCGGGGTACGGTGTCGATTCATGTCCGGTTCATGTTTTTAAGGCTAGATCCGGTTCATGGTTTATGTTAGTTTTTTTATGCTTATGAACTTATGTTAAAAATTAAATTAATAAATGATGTAATTAATTTAATAACATGACTTAGGTTATTTAATTATTAAGGATCATAAAATTATTTTAACTTAAGTATTAATATTTAAGACTTATAATTAATTAATTATTTTAAAAACCATGGATATAATTAATTAATTAACATGACTTAGGTTATATTATTAATATTTAATAATACATATTTTAACCTAAGTATTTAATATATTTAATTAAAAACATGTTATACTTTAATTAAATATTATAACCTATAGTTTAATTAAATTACATGAAATAATTATTAAACTATACAATATATCATATGACTTAGAAAATAATCATGAAAACACTTAGGCTTATATACTTAGCTTATTTAACCAGCTTATTTCTAATTATGGAAACTTTCTATTTTTAGAAACTTAATTAAATAAGGCAGCTAATTTATTTATGGAAACCAGCTATTTTTAGAAACTTATTTATTTAAGGCAGCTAATCTATTTATGGAAACTTTCTATTTTTAGAAACTTATCTATTTTAAGCAGTAAATCTATTTTTAGAAACTTTCTATTTTTGGAAACTTTCTATTTTTGGAAACTTTCTATTTTTGGAAACTTTCTATTTTAGGAAACCTGCTATTTTTGGAAAGTTACTTATTATTACACAGTAAGTATAATAACACATGAAATACCAGAAATACTTAATCAGATTAAGCAGAATATAATATTTAATACAGTTTAAGGCTTTAAACAGTAAAACATAGTAAGAACACATAAAATAAGCTAAGACATGACATAAAACCAGCTATGTATTTAGTAAGTAGATACTTATTTCATGTACGTATTTATGTAGCACTAGTGATTCGGAAGTAGTATTCTCGCAGTTCGTCCTTCTCGTTCACTAGACATAAGGTACGGATTCCCGTCCTTTCAGTATGGACATTCTTTCCTTATTAGGATTCCCCATATGCAGCCAACTATTTTCCCGTAGTATAAGTTACGTGTTTGATTGATTATGTTTAATTATGATTACCTATAGCCATATACATGCATGACCAGTTTCACCTAGTTATGGAGGTACCATAACCATAACATTAGAGGCACTGATGTTATGACTTCACCACGGCGGAGTGATTGCTCGTGGCGTCCCTTCAGCTTTTGGCCATTTATTTATATTTCTCATGTGGGGCGTATGGGTGCATCCTAGTTACATGTTTTTTATTCAGGATTACATGGTGAATGTGGTGTGTGCCTTGCGTCCTTCACAAGGAGCTGATCCCTCCTACCCATAAACCAGTATATTAAATTAGAGGCAGCCCCTCTAATTTGCATGATGAGGTCACCCCTCCAATTATTCATGCACGGTGGATTTCCATGACCTATATTGGCTAATGGTAAAATATGACAAACAGTTTTTATAAGATAAACATAAGACTTTCAAACTATAAACCAGTTTTATTAAGACTTAACCAGGTTACTCGGGACTTAGTTTTCTTCCACTGTTATTATGTTATATGCTTATCCTATTCATGCTTTATTGTACATCCGTGCACTGAGCGTATTTGCTCAGCCGTTTTCCTTTTCTATGTTCCCAAAACGGCAGGTACTCAGGGATGCTCGTAGACACTAAGAGTACGTGCATATGGACTGGAAGCTGTCTAGCCTTCTTTACATTATGCATTTCCTTTCTTTTGATACTTATGCTTTGGACATTGTTTAGTCCTTTTCCTTTACTATACTATGTTTGTGTGTGATGAGCTTTACTTTTGGACTACCGATGTTTGATTCTGGTATTTTCCTTTATATGGTCAAGTAATGTTTAGACATTTTACCTTGTATGCTTTGATGACACGCCATAATTACTGTGATATTTCCATTTCCAAAATGGGGTGTTACAATTATGGTATCAGAGCCAAGGCTTCGACCTGTAGGCTCTCAAATATGACCTGTGATTAGTGGGTAGTCACTACGGTCTTCCTAGAACTGACAGTTGTTTTCATGCATTCATCATTTTTAAGCATACATATACATGTCATTGTTACAGGGTTTTTGACTAAGTAATGGTTGGTACAGGACTGGCCCTATTTAGTCGCATGTGTTTTATCGAAACTTTTAGATTTGGGACCGACCCATAGGCGTCCCCTCGCAATGTCTTTGTTTTGAGTGAACTGACCAGGGGCGTTCACTCTCGAGCATACAAAAGTTTTCATAAAACTACATCATGCATTCATACACAAAATTTTCTTGCATAAAATTTTTCTCGTGAAATTTTAGTATAAATTTTTTTTCATGTATGTATTTATATTTTATGTTTTGAACTGTTTAATCATATGTTTAATGTTATACTGTCAGATGGTTCTCACACGCGAACAGGAGCAGCTCAATGCTGCAATTCAGGCTGCCATGCAAGCCTTGCTTCCTCAACTGAGGAATGACATCCGGGCTGAAGTTCAAGCTGCCAACAATCAGCAGCACAATCAGCCACCTCCTCCTCCTCTTCCAGTGACATTAGCAGTATGGCTGGAGCGATTCAACAAGCTCCTCCCTCGAGCTTTTGAGAAGACAGATAGCCCCAGCGATGCTGAAAGCTAGTTGGCTCACATCGAGAAGATTTTCAACGCTATGGGCTGTGACCCCGCATACAAGGCGAGGTTGGCATGCTATCGGTTCGAAGGCGATGTACTCAACTGGTGGTTAGCTTTGATGCAATCTGAAGGTGGTGATGAGTGGGTTGCTGGTTTGACTTGGGCTCAGTTCAAGGACAGGGTGATGGAGCAGTTCTTTCCCAAGGCTGAGCATGACAAGCTCAAGAGAGAGTACCATGGGATCCGACAGAGAGCTGGGGAGAATAGCAACGAGTTTATGCAGCGCTTTCTTCGCTTGGCTGGTTTCCTTGGTGCGGCAGCAGGTACTCCTGAAGAGCAGGCACATCACATCAGATGGGCTCTTCGCACAACGGTCGCAAACAATCTGGTGTGTGCTACGTTCAATACTGTAGCACAAGTGGCCGATGCAGCACGAAAACTGGAGATGCTGCAGGAAAGGGATGAGTTCGGGGAAGCTGAAAGACCCGACAAGAGGTAAACCTTCGTATTCAAGCGGTGACCAATATGTATACTTTCCATATGTCAATTATTCATCTCTTTAACTGTATCTTCCAGGTAGAAAACTGGGGACCGGTCTCAGCCGGCTACTCATCAGCAGCCTCATCAGCCCAAGGGAAACGGTCAGACTAACGACCGTTCTTCTACGGATAGGCGTGGCGGTAATGACAATTATCGTAACAACGCCGGGCAATCCAACAACAGCAGGTCCTAATACTTACGAAATTTCTTATGTTTTATGTTAAAAATCATATTCTGACACTTTAGCAAACTTCTACCAGGAACCATGGAAACGATAGGGACCAGAACCAGAGAGGTTCGCAGCCTAGCCGTCCAGCTATCACTGGTATTCAATCTTACGATTATCCGCTTTGTCCTTTGTACCCAATTACCATGTCTTATGAAAATGTTTTATCAGGTCCTCAGCCAGCCAGAGCACCTGCTGGAGGATACACTCATCCTCTTTGCTCTACTTGCCACCGTAGGCACCCAGGACCATGTCGCTGAAATACTGATGCGTGCTTCAAGTGTGGTCTTCCTGGCCATATTATGAAGGATTGCCGTAAGGGCGAGATGGAGGGTACATCAGGACATGCTGATACCAAGCCGCCTCCTACTGCCGGGCGTTTCTACACGACATCTCGAGACCAGGCCAACAAGTCTACAGGTACCATCACTAGAATCTTGTGTATGTATGGTCGCGCTGCATGTGTTCTTTTTGATACGGGTGCTACTCACTCGGTTATTTCGACTGCTTATGCTAAGAACATTAGGATGCCTCCCTTGCCACTAGAAAATAGGCTTACTATTTCCACGCCTTTGAGGGACTCTGTATTAATCACCCATGTATACAAGAGTCTTCCCCTAGAATTTGATGATAAGGTTCGACCTGTCGACGCACTTCCGCTGGACATGAATGACTTCGACATGATTTTGGGCATGGATTGGCTATCCAAGTATCATGCTACCATAGACTGCCATTCATATCGAGTTATCTTCGGTGATGTCAATGCACCAGAGTACATTCATAATGGGTTCATACCCGGATGGTCTGTACAAGTCATATCCACCCTGCAAGCGCGTGCACTAATGTCACATGGCTGCGAGGGTTATCTAGCTACGGTTCACGACATGGATGCTGAATCTGCATCGATTCAGGATCAACCAATAGTGTCAGAATTCCCAGACTAGTTTCCAACAGAACTTCCGGGCACACCACCTGCACGAGAAGTGGAATTCAGTATCGAGCTGATTCCAGGAGCTGAACCAATTTCCAAGGCTCCTTATCGCATGGCTCCCATAGAGCTGAAGGAGCTGAAGGATCAACTGCAAGAACTTCTTGAACGAGGTTTCATTCGACCGAGCGCATCTCCATGGGGTGCACCGGTCTTGTTTGTTAAGAAGAAGGACGGCAGTATGCGTCTTTGCATAGACTATCGCGAGCTCAACAAGATTACCATTCGGAATAGGTATCCACTACCATGCATTGACGATCTGTTTGACCAACTCCAAGGGGTCAAACAATTCTCCAAGATCGATCTTAGGTCAGGCTATCATCAGCTACGGGTCAAGGAGCAGGATATCTCTAAGACTGCCTTTCGTACTCGTTATGGCCACTACGAGTTTGTAGTTATGCCATTTGGCCTGACAAATGCTCTAGCAGTGTTCATGGATCTGATGAACAGAATCTTCCATGAATTTCTAGACAAATTCGTCATTGTTTTCATCGATGACATCCTGATTTTCTCAAAGTCCAAGGAGGAACACGAAGACCATCTTCGTACAGTACTACAGATTCTTCGCCAGAAGCAGCTGTATGCTAAATTCTCCAAGTGTGAGTTCTGGTTAGACAAGGTGGCATTCTTAGGTCACATTTTATCAGCAGAAGGAATCACTATGGATCCAGCGAAGGTTGAGGCCATTACTAAGTGGTCGAGGCCGACATCGGCGATGGAAGTCCGCAGTTTCTTAGGCTTAGCTGGCTATTACCGTAGGTTCGTGGAGAACTTTTCCCGCCTAGCACTACCATTGACCAAACTGATGCGGAAAGGGTAGAAATTCGTCTGGACTGAAGATCGAGAGAAGAGCTTTGAAGACCTGAAGCAGAAGCTAGTATCTGCACCGATTCTTACTCTACCATCTGGTACGGGTGGATTTCAAATCTACAGCGATGTATCGGGGAAGGGACTTGGCTGTGTTCTCATGCAACATGGGAAAGTGATCGCGTACGCTTCACGGCAGCTTAAGCCTTATGAAGAAAATTACCCCACGCACGATTTGGAACTTGCTGCAGTCATGTTTGCATTGAAGATATGGAGACACTATTTATATGGAGAATCATGTGACATTTTCAAGGACCACAAGAGCTTGAAGTATATCTTCACTCAGTGTGAATTGAACATGAGGCAGAGGAGATGGTTAGAGCTGTTGAAGGATTATGACATTAATCTACAGTATCATCCCGGAAAGGGAAATGTAGTAGCAGATGCTCTTAGCAGGAAGTCCGGAATGATCAACGGCATTACAATCGAAGAGGAAGTCATCAGAGACTTGGAGCGACTAGACATCGAGATCATGGTACGTGGACAGCATGGTTACTGGGCGAATCTTAGAGTAGAAACCGAGTTACTATCTAAGATCAAGAAAGCTCAGAAGGATGACGGAGAAATCTGGGCGATAGTACAGAATTTGGAGAAGCAGACAGAATTCAGAGTAGATGCAGATGGTATCGTATGGCAGGGCACTAGACTTTGTGTTCCTGATGACCAAGAACTCCGGGAAGCTTTGTTAGCTGAAGCTCACAGCTCCCCATTCTCGATACATCCTGGTTTAAGTAAAATGTACCATGACATCAAGCAGTACTTTTGGTGGAGTGGTATGAAACAGGATGTGGCAACTTACGTCTCCAAATGTCTCACCTGCCAGCAGGTTAAGATCGAGCATCAGCGATCTGGCGGTCTCCTTCAACCGTTAGATATTCCAGAGTGGAAGTGGGACAAAATCACCATGGATTTTGTTACCGGTCTTCCGCCTACCAAAAGGAAGCACGATGCAATTTGGGTTATCGTTGATCGACTTACCAGATCAGCTTATTTCTTACCGATCCGCAAGGAAGATCCGGTAAGTAAACTCGCAGATACGTATAGACGAGAGATCATGAGACTCCACAGTGCACCATCCAGCATCGTCTCAGACAGATATCCTCGATTCACTTCACGCTTTTGGAAAAGTCTGCAGAAAGCTTGGGGTACACAACTTAAGCTTAGCACAACTTTTCATCCTCAAACGGACAGACAGTCAGAGCGAATGATATTGTGTATAATGCAGTTCGTTTTTCTCAGTTCTTGCTAATTGAAAGTCCTAACAATATCGGGTTTTTAACTGTTTTTGGTTGTTAGTTTTTTTTTTGGATATTCTATTTGCTAATTCAAACAACACGTAAAAAAATGAATATTATTATACTACATATCCATACTAATCTAAAACACTTTGCAAGTACAAACAATTAGGCACAAGGTACAAGTAAACAAAGCAAGTGTAACCGACTAACAAATTTAACAATAAAATGTAACTAATTCAACAATCTAACAAATTTACCAAATTTAACAAACTTAACCAACTAGAAAAATGTAACAAATTTTAACAAATTTCAACTAACCAAATTTTATAAAATTCTAAGCCTAAATTTATAAAAGTAAAGAAAAAAATGTAAATCAACAATCTACTGTTTGTCAAACTACAATTTGTAAAGTAAAAGAAACTATTTTAGCCCAACAATGCTATTAGTTCAATAAGGAAGAATGTAAAAAAAAACGAATTTGTTCAATATATTTAACGGAAGGATCAAAAATCCTAACGACCCAACTGAAAAGGACATACAGCTCGATTTAATTCCTAATAGGGACTAACAGGCTAAAAAAAAATATTAACTGTGGACTGTGACTGTAACGGGCTGTATAATAATGGATGACTAATAACGGATGACTATCAAATTCGAATTAAAAAGAAGACCAACAGAAATTAGTGCGATTTTTAGCAGCAAATTCTAAGTACAAGACTTAAGCTCAACCAAATTGAATCAATCCTATCCTGACTAACTATACTGTAACTACTTCTAAATCAGATTGAATCATCAAATCTCTAGCTCTAAAGAGCCTAACCGAACACTTGTTAAGAGAAGAAGCAGAAATTTGATAAGCTATTTGAGTGAAACAAAAAGGCAAGAATACAGATCAAAAATCAAGTAATCCCGAAAACAAATTTAGCAAGCATCAAGTAAATTTACGCTATCAAAATATCAGCTATCGTTAAACTAAAAACTTGCGGATTTCACTACAAATGACAGAAAGTGAAATGTGCTTAACCGTTACATCCGTAGTCGAGTCCGTTGATGGCGAAGCCTAGCGCTGAGCTAGCTTAATCGAACACAACCTTCAAAGGTGTACCGAAACAAACTATTATCGTAAATGAACTCGAAGCTATCGAACCAAATGAATCAAAACTGATATCAGAACTTCTACTCAAGATTACTTCACAACTTCTATCCGAAAACTACTTCGTATGTAACACCGGCTTTGATTATCAACGCGATGACTGCAGCTACAAGTTTCTAACGCTTACAGTCTTCAATAAACGAGGATCAACAATACTACTCAGCTATGGAATCAATCAGCAACAAGCATCTTATACGAACAAACACATCACTTCATTATGTTTACGCTATGAAACAGCAACAACCCTCAAGTAACTATCTGCTATCAACTCGTCATGATTGAACTCTAAGTAACATAAACTATCACAGTAAGATACTCCTCGTTGACAGCTAACAATTCTGCTTGATCTTTGATAAAAGAAAACTAAATCAACTGCGTAGAAAACTTGATCGAAAACGATCGAAACTCGAACTGAGCTACTGAGTACGTCTGCTACGAATCACAAGAAGCTTTCTTGATCAAACTCCATTAAAGTCTCATTCGTTTTGCAAAGTCAACTCAATGATATTCACGCTTGAACATGATATGTAACAGTAACCAGGGTGTGTGATGATTAATAAGAAATGGAAGGAGTTTTATTTCTAACGAAAACAATATGGTTACAATTCAGTTACAACTAATGTAACTAAGTAACTGATCTATGAGAACTAACCATGTGTTTCACTGTGTGTGAAAACACACAGAGTAAAAGTGAATGAAAAGAGGAGATATCTTTTGTAAACTACTGCATGAAAAAAAACATACTAAAACTACTCGTCTAAATGAAGGCTAACATTGGGTATTTATAGACTGAATGAAGTGAGGAGGGGAAACTTGATGACTTGGCAGCACCACTAATAATTCGCCACGTGGCAGGAAGTTGTTGGGCTGTGTGGGTGTTGATCCGGATTAAAGGTTTAATGGTTGCTGGTTGGTTGTTTGAGAGAGTAGTGATATTCGGTTTTGTTCATTAAATGGGTGGAGTAATGAAATAATCAATATTGCTGTAAGTTTTAAGTTGAGCCAATGATTGGTTGTTGGAATGTTTTGGGATTCAGCACCGTTTTTAATGCAAATGATTAGTGGCTTTTAATGCACAAGCCTCATTAATGCTGCTATATTCCCAATCTGTGTGACATACTACTTTGCATTGTGATTGGTTAATGTGTGTACACTTGGATCACCACTTTCTGCTGTTGGCGAATTCAGTCCCTGGAATTGACAGATTCATAATTTGAGCTTGGCACTTTATAAACTTGTCATTTCTGATTCTTTGAGCTTCAAACTTGAACACAAATGATCCCTTGACTTGATGACTTGACTTTTGACCAGGTTTGACTTTGATCTTGACTCTTCCAAAATTGCACTTTAAGTCCCTTAACTTTTGAATGTTGTCAAGATAGGTCCTTTGTCTTCTCATGGCTTGTCATCTTTGATCCTTCTTTGTCTTTTTCATCAAATTAAGCTTGATTTTCCTTTGTTTGCTTGAAAATTTATCCTTCTTACCTATTTATACACAAACACAAAACACACCTCATAATTCCGCTTTATAGCACAAAGGTTAGGTATTTTTCATGTGTTTTAGGGTGATTTCTTGATAAATGGATATGAGTTTTAGCTCATATCAAATCCCCTACACTTGAACATTGTCATGTCCTCATGCAATTATATATCTTAAAACACAAATTTACATTCTCCTCATAATTAACCCACCTTGGCCATATGGAATGCATCTACACTACTCTAAACTACATGATGCATGATTTTGACTTTTAACAATGCAATGAACAAAATACAATTCTATCTATATCTTTTTGATTTTTCTTGAAATGGTTTTGATGGAAATAACTCATAAAGAATTCAATTACTTGAATTAGGGCTTGGGTACCATGGACATTTATCACCCTCAAGTTTCACTTTCCCCATACCAAGCTTAAAAATGGGATCATTGCATTCACAAGTAAAAAGTGCATCAACTTATTCATGACAATTAAATGTGGAACCGGTTATTATTTGAGCAAATTGCTTGTGGGCAAATTTGTCATTTATTCAAGTGTGAAATATAAGAAGTGTAAAATCCAAAAATAAGGAAGCACGGTTTTAATCCTAAGTAATCCTCTCATCCATTACTTGAAAAACCGCTCACAATTAATATAAGTCCGTTTTAAGAGTAATAAGTCATTCGCCTTATGTGTAAAATCCTCATGTCATGCTTTCATAAGTAGCTACACACTCGCTAGGAAAGAAAATAAAACTCACGCAATAATTTACATCCGCCATCTTTTTAAGACTTTGGATCTTCAACCCCGCAACCCGTCAAGGTAATATTGGATTGGAGCAATCTATTGAATCCCCGCAACCCGTCAAGGTAATATTGGAACTCAATAGTCACTATAGTTAACACCACACTGCCCCTCTTGGGAGTCTTGTATTATTATTATTATTTTTTTTTCTTTTCTTTTTATTTTTTCTAGCCACTCATTTTTTTGTAAGCCGCTCTTATTTTTCTTTATTCCTCACTAAGAAAATTGAAAAGAATAAAAGGAAAAACACCCGCTAAGTATGGAGCATGACATAAGTCTAGTACACATAAAACGTGCTAACTTAGAATCTTAAGACGTACTCATATCAACCATAAATGATTAGCCAAAAATGCATAAGAGATTACAAACCAATTAAAACCGTACTTGATTATTTATTAACAATTATATACATGCGAAGAAAATAGAGGTAAAGAAGAGAAGGGTTTAGCCACAAGTAATTGCCATGAAGTCTATCTAGCCCTTTTACACTTGCTTCAACTCTATCATTTCCCATTCTCCACAAATTTAAAATCTCAAATAATGAGATTGGTGGATGCTTAGCCTAATAGACCAATGAAGGACTACATGGTTAAGGATACTAGCTAGAGAATGCTAAAATAAGCAAACTCGGGTTGAGTCAAAATATCCATGGTGGGCCTAATATGTCAAAGAAGTCTAAATTTGTTAAACCATGTTTTATTATATATTTTTTTTATATATATTTTTGATGAAAAGAAGAATAAAAAGAAAAATGCAAGGTGTATGCAAATGAAAAATTATTAATGTAAAAACTATGAATGCATATTTTTGGTGTAACACCCCCACAATTGCTATGCGCAGCGGAACTACAACAATGGGTGCTACACAGTATTCATTGCACACAAGATATATCAAACGACGCTAAAAAGACGTCGACTTAAAACTTGAAATTAAAATTGTTAGATGATACACGTCCACGGTTTTTCCAACCCCAAATAGTACACAGAGTTAAGCGTTTTCGGTCCCCATGAATCTCAACCCAAGAATTTCAGTTTTACAACCACATGACATTAAACATAAAAATTGTTTAAGTAGAAAAAGGAGGGAAAAACAAGCGGACACCAAGCCGTACACACAACATCCATCCCATGCATGCTCCATCCTACACCTCAGCGGTTACCTGAAACACATGCCAAAAATTTGGTCAACGAAAACGTTGAGTGGAATTCATAGGTTTTACAATCCATTTGAACGTATATATAATAAAAACCATTCGTGATCATTTATAGTCTTGTCGATCAAACAAACTATAATCAGGATACTGACAATTGTGTTTAAGCTCATGACACTAATCCGTTAACTCAATCACCCGCGTAATAATACCGGCGTGATTCAGATGAAACCAGTGCCCCTTCTAAAGGCATCAGTTGCAATTATACCTTATTTCTCATACAAAATAATCTACCGCAGAACTTACTAAAAGTACAGCTTCTCGGCTAGCATTGGGTCGTTAACCCCGTAGTACTACAAATTGCATAAGCGGCTATTTCCCCCTACTCGAGGGCAGGACAATAGTTAATAGTTCATGATTTTAGGGACTTTTGCAACTTTGGTACTCAACACAATTTCTAAGGCAACTTTCGGGTCTAACAATCATTCATGATATACGTTCCTTTTAAAAACTAGCATGCATTTCCCTCGCGGGTAAAACAATTTGAAATAATATAAGCGAGGCTATAAATTCACACCTTATATCTTAAGTAGTCGGTAGTTCGAGGGATGATCACTGACGACGAAACGGATGCCCGGTTAAATCAACACCTATCACAAATAACGCGTAATGAGTAATCTCATCTTAATACTTACGGTACTGTATAAAATACATATATACAAGTCACTTAGGACAAGTATAACTCACGCCAAAAACAAACACAACAAGTATCACTTATTTTATACCACTCGTTCTCATTACCTACGTTGTCCATTTTTACTCATTCTCGCCGGTACTCGACTAAAGTACGGGCTGTTTTACCTTATTTAACCACACTTATAAAATTTGACAAAATTTCCAAAAATCCTATAAGACCTGTAGATAACATGTTTTTAAGCCCAACAAAAGTTTTTACTTTTACGACCCGTTACGCAACTCTTTTCCACGACTACATTTTACGGGCTGAAATTGCGCTTCGACCACTTTTGACCTCTTTGACCTATATGAAAAATACCTTTGACTTCTTTGACACCTAAGTCAACATATAGACCCATTTACACAGGTTAGGGACCAAATTTTAACCCTTGACCATTTACCAATTTATACTTGTGACCCTCGGGATTTGACTAAAACTTTACACAAATTCGGATTATGAAAGTCCTCGTCTCCCGGTACCCGATCTTTAAAATGTCATAACTTTTAGCTCGTTTTGAGTCACGGGCTCTACCTTATACCAAATTAAAGCTAGGAAAACCCTCTATAACTACATTTAGTTTTCAAGTTCTGAAAAAAAAATAATTTTTATGAAATGGACCTAATGTTTCTGCCTAAAAATGACCATACCAAAAACGCACTTAGGCTCGATTCCAAGCCTTCTAACCACCACTAAACATCATCCTAAGCCTTCCCAAACATATCCTAACATCAAATTTC
The DNA here is from genome assembly GCA_025667525.1 of Glebionis coronaria. Classification (NCBI taxonomy): domain Eukaryota; kingdom Viridiplantae; phylum Streptophyta; class Magnoliopsida; order Asterales; family Asteraceae; genus Glebionis; species Glebionis coronaria. The sequence continues at coordinate 357,835,303 of CM046876.1, forward strand.
AATCCTACCCCTATTGATCAACCAATCTCAAAATCAAATTTTTAAAGAAATGAACATGCAACTAGTAAAACCTATGTGAATCATCCTAAAACCATAAACCAAACACAATAATAACATGCAAAATCAACAACCACCATGGCTCCCCAAACACCCCCTTTGCCGTGGGGTTTGGGTGACCCAATCACCACAACCAAATTAATTTTGGTGGGTTTTCTTGGTGTTCTTGCATCCATAACACTTAAAATCAACATGCATTAGCACATTTAGCCACAAAAACGAATTTGGATAATCTTGAAAAATCTTGAAAAATTTTTGTTAGTGCATGTGGGATTTGAGCACATGAACATGTGGGGAATGACCAAACTAGATGTGGTCTAACCTTAGATTTTAGGAAAATCAAGTGGAAAAAGATTTTTGGTGGATTTTCTTGGTGTTGGGGGTGTCCGTCGGCTTTGGTGAGCAAGGAGGGAGAGAGAGTTCAAGTTTTGGTGAAAATTTTGTGTGTGTTTGTGTTTATGTCACATTTGGCCTTTTTGGTGGGTTGGGAGGGGCTTAAATGCAATATTTAGCTTCTTTTGTCCTTAAATAGAAAACGTCCTCAAAACTTTGCGGGTTCGACTCATTTGTCAATTTTGAAAATTTTACGGGAGTCGGAAATCTTCCCGAACGCTCCAAAATATTTTTGGGATACTTTAAATGTACTCGGAAGGCTATAAAACTCACCCGACTCAACTTAACACGAACCGTAAATAAAATTCTCGAAAAATTACATTATCGACAAATCGTCAAAAATTATATAAAATTGGGCATCCCTCGGGATCGTAATCGTCACCGTCCTTCTTAAAACGTCAATCGTAAAAATTATAACCTCGAACATCGGCTTCAACCAAAATACTTATAAATATAGAAATTAAAATTTATTAAAAATTTCAAAAATTAGCGTAATTTAGGGTAACGTGAATGAACTCGATTCTAGGGTGTCACATCCACCCCTCCTTAAAGAGAGCGACGTCCCGGCGCTCGCCTCTTCTTGTACTCACATTTCGTTCTACTGGAACAGATGAGGATACCTTTCCTTGAAAAAGTCCTCACGTTCCCAGGTGTATTCCGGTCCACGCTTAGAATTCCATCGGACCTTCACAATAGGAATCCTACTATGCTTCAACCGCTTGACCTCCCGGTCCATAATTTCCACAGGTTCTTCCACAAAGTGCATTTTGTCGTCTAGTCGAATCTCATCCAAAGGAATCACCAATTCCTTGTCCACCAAACTCTTCTTCAGGTTCGATACGTGAAACGTGTCATGAATAGCACTAAGCTCGGTCGGCAATTCTAACTTGTACGCTACCGGTCCAATTCGTTCAACGATCTTAAACGGTCCAATATACCTCGGACTCAACTTTCCTTTCTTCCCAAAACGAATTACACCCTTCCACGGCGATACCTTGAGCATAACCATATCTCCCACTTCAAACTCCAACGGTTTCCTTCGGTTATCGGCATAACTCTTCTGTCGGCTTCTCGCAGCAAGTAGTCGGTTCTTGATCTGCACGATCTTCTCTGTCGTTTCTAAAACCATTTCGGGTCCCGTCAATTGACTTTCCCCTACTTCACTCCAACACACAGGCGATCTACACTTCCTTCCATACAATGCTTCGAACGGTGCCGCTTTGATACTCGCATGATAACTATTATTGTACGAAAATTCCACTAGAGGCAAGTGGCGTTCCCAACTTCCTCCAAAATCGATCACGCATGCTCGGAGCATGTCCTCCATCGTTTGAATCGTTCGTTCGCTCTGGCCGTCAGTTTCCGGGTGATAAGCCGTGCTTAAACTCAGTTCAGTGCCCATCGCACGTTGAAGCGATTTCCAAAATTCCGACGTAAATCTACTGTCGCAATCCGAAATGATCGATAACGGCACTCCATGTCTACAGACGATCTCCTTCACGTACACGCTGGCGAGTCTTTCCATGCTGTCCGTCTTCTTCATAGGTAAGAAATGAGCAGATTTCGTCAACCTATCCACAATTACCCATATCATATCGCTTCCACTAGGAGTCCTAGGTAAACCCGTAACGAAATCCATTGCGATTTTCTCCCATTTCCATTCTGGGATTTCTGGTTGTACCAACAATCCAGATGGTTTCTTATGTTCTGCCTGAACCTTCGCGCAAGTCAAACACTTACTAACGTAACGAGCAATATCCGCCTTCATATTCGGCCACCAGTAAACTTTCTTCAGGTCGTGGTACATTTTATCCGATCCAGGATGTATCGAATACTTCGACTTATGCGACTCATTCATAACCAATTCTCGAACTCCAGGCTTTCCTTCCTCAGATGAACACAGTGGTAACCAAATTCGATTCTCAAAATATCTTAGTCCGTCAGACCTAATCACGAAAAGAGGTTTCAACATTCGTCCCAAGTTCTCGGCTTCAACATTCCCTTTCATTAGTCCTCTCTCCTGAGCCTTCAGTATGGTTTCGGTTAAGTCAACGCTCTCAGTCATCACTAAAGCTCTAACCCTCAAAGGTTTCTCCCGTTCCTTCCTACTCAATGCATCCGCTACAACATTCGCCTTCCCAGGGTGGTAGCGAATTTCGCAGTCATAATCACTCAATAGTTCAACCCATCGTCTTTGTCGCATATTCAACTCCTTTTGATCTAAAATGTGCTGCAAACTCTTGTGGTCAGTGAATACAACACACTTTGTCCCATACAGATAGTGTCTCCACAACTTCAACGCAAAAACTACCGCTCCTAATTCCAAATCGTGCGTCGTGTAGTTCTCCTCGTTCTTCCTTAATTGCCTCGACGCGTAAGCTATCACCTTTTCACGTTGCATTAGTACCGCTCCATAACCTTTACGAGACGCATCACAATACACTACGAAGTCTTCGGTTCCTTCAGGCAATGATAAAATCGGCGCGGAACATAACTTATCCTTGAGCGTTTCGAAAGCAAGCTCTTCTTCATTTCCCCATTCATACACCCTATTCTTTTCGGTAAGCCTCGTCAATGGTTTTGCAATCAAAGAAAATCCTTCAATAAACCTTCGATAATACCCCGCTAAACCCAGAAATTGTCGAACTTCAGTCGGCGTCGTCGGTGCTGACCATTCCCTGATCGCTACGATCTTAGCAGGATCTACACGAACTCCCTCACTATCAATCACATGACCTAGAAACTGCACTGATTCCAACCAAAACTCACACTTAGAGAATTTTGCATACAGCTTCTCTTTCCTTAACAACTCCAGAATCTTTCTCAGGTGCTTCTCGTGCTCCTCCTTACTTTTAGAGTAAATAAGTATATCGTCGATGAAAACAATAACAAACTTATCTAGATACGGCTTGCACACGCGATTCATAAGATCCATGAATACAGCAGGCGCGTTCGTCAACCCAAACGGCATCACTCGAAATTCAAAGTGTCCATACCGCGTACGAAAGGCAGTTACAGGAATATCCTCCTCTCTTACACGCAGTTGATGATACCCTGATCTTAAATCGATCTTTGAGTATACACTGGAACCTTGCAATTGATCGAACAAATCATCAATCCTCGGCAATGGGTACCGATTCTTAACCGTCAGCTTATTGAGTTCCCTATAGTCGATACACATCCTAAACGAACCATCCTTCTTCTTTACGAACAACACTGGCGCTCCCCAAGGTGATGAGCTCGGCCTAATAAATCCTTTGTCCATCAATTCCTTCAATTGATCCGATAACTCCTTTAACTCAGATGGTGCTAAGCGATAAGGTGCACGTGCAACCGGCGCAGCTCCTGGCACTAAATCAATTCGAAACTCGACCTCACGGTTAGGCGGTAAACCTGGCAACTCGTCTGGAAAAACGTCCGGATACTCGCGAATAACTGGTACCTCTTCAATCCTCGCCTCTAAATCACCATCGCTCGAAACCTGTGCCAAAAACACATCGCATCCGCTCTCTACGTACTTCATCATCTTTAAACACGAAATCACCTTCAAACGAGAAGTGCATTCGTCTCCCTTTACCGTCAAAACCCTATTCCTCAACGGAATCTGAACCAATCTCTCACCACAGACGATCGTAGCACTGTGCGCCATTAGCCAATCCATTCCCACGATCACGTCAAACGATCCTAGCTCTATAGGCATCAAGTCGATTTTAAAAGCGTAATTTCCTAACTTCAAGGTACACCCTTTTAGTATAGAATTCGTACTAACAATTTTTCCATCGGCTAATTCAACATTATAACTAGTCGTTAACAACACCGGTTCTCTATCGATATGACGACTAAATCTAACGTCTACAAAACTCTTGTCGGAGCCAGAATCAAATAAAATACTAGCATAACAAGCGTCTAGCAAAAACGTACCGGTAACCACATTTGGACCCTGTGGTTTATCAGCAGTTCCCACTTGATACACAGCAGCCGCATTATTACCTCCCCGCCTGTTTCCTGCCTTCGGGCAATTCGCTTGCACATGCCCTCTTTCTCCACAACTATAACATCCTCTCATCCTGATAGCATTAGCCCCAGTGGCTACTCCTCCCGTTCGACAACTAGAAGTCCTATGACCTGCCTTTCCACACTTGCCGCATGCTGGCGGGCAATTTCCAACATGATACAAATTGCACTTTCCACAATGGGCATTCACTTTCACACCTCTAGGGTTCGTCACTGCCCTCATCCCTTCGTTCCTTCTCTGATTAAACTGTTGATTACGGTTCGGCCCATGGTTGATTCGATTTCCACCTCGGTTCTGGCCTTGGGATTGATTGCCTTGTGCCGCTTCCCATTTCCTTTTGTTGCCCTCAGCAATGTAGTTCTGCTTGTCCTGAAGCTTAACGTCCATCAAAGCGTGAGCCATTTGAACCGCTTCATCAAACGTTCCAGGTTTTGACGAAGTTGTTTCACCTTTGATATTGCTAGATAAACCCTTTATATACTGCTTCATTTTCTTGGCATCATTGGCAAATATGTCCGGACACAAAAGACTTAACTCATTGAATCTCCTGGTGTAAGCAGCTATATCGTTGTTCTTCAAGGTCAAGTGCCTCAATTCGTCCTCCAATTGCCCCAATTCCTCCTCTGGGCAAAACTTCTTAGTCAACAAAGCTTTGGTCGCATTCCACGTCCTTGCATTCGCTACAGCCAATCCAACCGTAGCTACCTGGGTATTCCACCAACTTAACGCATCATCCAGAAACGTAGCAGCTGCAAACTTTACCTTATCCGCTTCTGCACAACCACTGATTTCAAACGTGCTTTCAACCTTTTCCAACCATCGTCTAAGTTCTAAAGCTCCACCCGTTCCACGGAACTGCGTGGGACCGCACTTCATAAAACTAGAATAGGTACACACCCTCGGGGCTTGCTGTCTCCCCGCGTTCCTTCCTGGATCCTGATTTCTCCCAGCTCGGTCCGCTTCCAACGCATTAGCTATAGCTTCCTGAATCATGGTGTTAACACGATCGGCAGTCAACTTTGGAGGCATGGTGTTATCGAATATCTCTTTCTGCAAGACAAAGAAAATAGAAAAACAATGTAAGTATTCATATCAAGTTTCCCAGACATAAAATACATACAACGACACATCACTACGGAGTTACTAATATTCATCAATTCACACTACAAAAGATCAAATTTAAGACATATCACAGATCATGAAAGGTAACATAGATTGTATTGATAGTTAACCAAAATCGTGACAAGTATTGCCACTACAATCGTTCACCATAAAACATCAAGTACTTGAGTTTCTCGTCATAATACCATCATACAAAGGTCTAAAATAGTTCTATTACAATGATCAAAGAAAATACAAAACAAGTAACTAGGCATGTGGTGATCCACACGGCCGCTTGGATGGCGGCTCGTCGTCGTCTTCCTCGGGTTCCTCATCACTAATGTCCTCATCCACATCATCCACTTTTCTCTTTCCTTTTTCATCTGGCCCACATTCCATTTCCTTTTTCGTCCCTGATGTGGATCCATACTCAATCGCTACCTGATTTCCCACCGTAATACAAGCACCTCCAGTAGGCGGCTGAATCATGAAGTCATTCGCCTCCATCTCTAAATCGTCCACGAATCTCCAATCCGGGGGCAATGAATCCCTCACACGATGCTCCCAACTCTGCATCCTCGACAACCTCACCTGATCCTCCCTCACACGGTCAAGGCTAGCACTTAAATTCGCAACCATTGATCTTAAACTGTTGATGTCACTTTTGTTCACATTCCCGTCATACTCAACTCTTGCAGTCCTTTCCAACAGTCTTTCATCCGCCTTTTCATTCTCGTCGAATCTACTGACCACCCTTGATTCCACTACATACCTCATGCACATCGATCCTTCCAAACCTCTCACAGTCCGTCGTACGTCATGATAAATCCTCGGTCCGGGACAGCAAATTCTTGGGATGCCTTGATGAAGAGAATTTGCGCTCATTGCACCTTCGGCTCTTCTGGGAATATCTGGTACACCAACCAGATGGGAAGTACGCATAGGCGTGGGGCAAGTAGTTCTCCTTGGGTCGGGGTCCTGGGCTCGTACATCGTTCGTCTCAGCTTGTCCTTCAGCTGCTGTTCCAACACTTCCCCCTACTCGACCTACGACGTAATCGTTTCCGTTATCGTTAGGCGGTACCTCGGCCATTCCTGCAATAACAGCGAATTTCGGAGGGTACATAAGTAATTATACAATAATTATAAATATATGCATGCAAATGCAATGCAAAGGTGGTACATATGCCCAAAATGTAATAATATGATGCTCATGCATGATTAATACAAAAATTACGATGTCGGATATTTCACGTAAAATTTAACGTCTACATATAGTAATTCCATACTTATGTAATAATTACCCACATATATACTTTACTCAAAAGTATACGTCAAATGCCATAAATACAACAATAAATCTTACCGGAGCCATGCAGGATAGTTGTGTGTGCTTGGACCCTTTCTTACGACACCAAAAGTTATAGTTTAGGATTTTCAAAAACGACCTAGTTCTCTATAACTCGTGGCTCTGATTACCAGTCTGTAACACCCCCACAATTGCTATGCGCAGCAGAACTACAACAATGGGTGCTACACAGTATTCATTGCACACAAGATATATCAAACGACGCTAAAAAGACGTCGACTTAAAACTTGAAATTAAAATTGTTAGATGATACACGTCCACGGTTTTTCCAACCCCAAATAGTACACAGAGTTAAGCGTTTTCGGTCCCCATGAATCTCAACCCAAGAATTTCAGTTTTACAACCACATGACATTAAACATAAAAATTGTTTAAGTAGAAAAAGGAGGGAAAAACAAGCGGACACCAAGCCGTACACACAACATCCATCCCATGCATGCTCCATCCTACACCTCAGCGGTTACCTGAAACACATGCCAAAAATTTGGTCAACGAAAACGTTGAGTGGAATTCATAGGTTTTACAATCCATTTGAACGTATATATAATAAAAACCATTCGTGATCATTTATAGTCTTGTCGATCAAACAAACTATAATCAGGATACTGACAATTGTGTTTAAGCTCATGACACTAATCCGTTAACTCAATCACCCGCGTAATAATACCGGCGTGATTCAGATGAAACCAGTGCCCCTTCTAAAGGCATCAGTTGCAATTATACCTTATTTCTCATACAAAATAATCTACCGCAGAACTTACTAAAAGTACAGCTTCTCGGCTAGCATTGGGTCGTTAACCCCGTAGTACTACAAATTGCATAAGCGGCTATTTCCCCCTACTCGAGGGCAGGACAATAGTTAATAGTTCATGATTTTAGGGACTTTTGCAACTTTGGTACTCAACACAATTTCTAAGGCAACTTTCGGGTCTAACAATCATTCATGATATACGTTCCTTTTAAAAACTAGCATGCATTTCCCTCGCGGGTAAAACAATTTGAAATAATATAAGCGAGGCTATAAATTCACACCTTATATCTTAAGTAGTCGGTAGTTCGAGGGATGATCACTGACGACGAAACGGATGCCCGGTTAAATCAACACCTATCACAAATAACGCGTAATGAGTAATCTCATCTTAATACTTACGGTACTGTATAAAATACATATATACAAGTCACTTAGGACAAGTATAACTCACGCCAAAAAACAAAAACAACAAGTATCACTTATTTTATACCACTCGTTCTCATTACCTACGTTGTCCATTTTTACTCATTCTCGCCGGTACTCGACTAAAGTACGGGCTGTTTTACCTTATTTAACCACACTTATAAAATTTGAAAAAATTTCCAAAAATCCTATAAGACCTGTAGATAACATGTTTTTAAGCCCAACAAAAGTTTTTACTTTTACGACCCGTTACGCAACTCTTTTCCACGACTACATTTTACGGGCTGAAATTGCGCTTCGACCACTTTTGACCTCTTTGACCTATATGAAAAATACCTTTGACTTCTTTGACACCTAAGTCAACATATAGACCCATTTACACAGGTTAGGGACCAAATTTTGACCCTTGACCATTTACCAATTTATACTTGTGACCCTCGGGATTTGACTAAAACTTTACACAAATTCGGATTATGAAAGTCCTCGTCTCCCGGTACCCGATCTTTAAAATGTCATAACTTTTAGCTCGTTTTGAGTCACGGGCTCTACCTTATACCAAATTAAAGCTAGGAAAACCCTCTATAACTACATTTAGTTTTCAAGTTCTGGAAAAAAAATAATTTTTATGAAATGGACCTAATGTTTCTGCCTAAAAATGACCATACCAAAAACGCACTTAGGCTCGATTCCAAGCCTTCTAACCACCACTAAACATCATCCTAAGCCTTCCCAAACATATCCTAACATCAAATTTCAATCCTACCCCTATTGATCAACCAATCTCAAAATAAAAAATTTAAAGAAATGAACATGCAACTAGTAAAACCTATGTGAATCATCCTAAAACCATAAACCAAACACAATAATAACATGCAAAATCAACAACCACCATGGCTCCCCAAACACCCCCCTTTGCCGTGGGGTTTGGGTGACCCAATCACCACAACCAAATTAATTTTGGTGGGTTTTCTTGGTGTTCTTGCATCCATAACACTTAAAATCAACATGCATTAGCACATTTAGCCACAAAAACGAATTTGGATAATCTTGAAAAATCTTGAAAAATTTTTGTTAGTGCATGTGGGATTTGAGCACATGAACATGTGGGGAATGACCAAACTAGATGTGGTCTAACCTTAGATTTTAGGAAAATCAAGTGGAAAAAGATTTTTGGTGGATTTTCTTGGTGTTGGGGGTGTCCGTCGGCTTTGGTGAGCAAGGAGGGAGAGAGAGTTCAAGTTTTGGTGAAAATTTTGTGTGTGTTTGTGTTTATGTCACATTTGGCCTTTTTGGTGGGTTGGGAGGGGCTTAAATGCAATATTTAGCTTCTTTTGTCCTTAAATAGAAAACGTCCTCAAAACTTTGCGGGTTCGACTCATTTGTCAATTTTGAAAATTTTACGGGAGTCGGAAATCTTCCCGAACGCTCCAAAATATTTTTGGGATACTTTAAATGTACTCGGAAGGCTATAAAACTCACCCGACTCAACTTAACACGAACCGTAAATAAAATTCTCGAAAAATTACATTATCGACAAATCGTCAAAAATTATATAAAATTGGGCATCCCTCGGGATCGTAATCGTCACCGTCCTTCTTAAAACGTCAATCGTAAAAATTATAACCTCGAACATCGGCTTCAACCAAAATACTTATAAATATAGAAATTAAAATTTATTAAAAATTTCAAAAATTAGCGTAATTTAGGGTAACGTGAATGACCTCGATTCTAGGGTGTCACATTTGGTGGCCAAAGTAGATCAAAAATTTGAAAAATGTTTGAAAAATTAATTTTCCAAGTTATCATGAAAGACAATGACAAGTTTTAGGTAAGGTCACTTCGATAGAAGACCCCCTACACTTAAGCTAAACATTGTCCTCAATTTTTAAGAGCATGGAAGTATAAAAACTTCCCCTACACTTATGACAATGAATAGACTTTGCTTAACCCAAGTTAAGGAAAGGACAACTATTAGTGAAATCATGTTTAAGCACAAGGTGTCAATGAAAAATCACTATAGTAACGAAGTGAACCGGATACAAGGGCCTCCTCCATAAGCTCCAAAGCATGAAATGAGTGAGCAACCCTACAAACAACATGAAGACAAAAGAAAGCACCCCCCTACACTTAATCTTGACTATATACCTTTTTATGATTCCTATCCTATCACACTCTATACTAGATGATCTAATCCTAGTTATTCAAGCTTGATTTAAAGAGTCTCTAGCTCGACTCATCCCACACTTAAAAGTGACTAAAACCTATCATGGAGAAGAAAAATTTTACCCCTTTTTAAGAAAAGTCTCCATGATAAGGTAAAACAAGTTTTCAATGATCAAAACTCCATAAATATCCCCCAGGATCAAATACATAGTTACCATCCCACTTATAACACAAGTCAACAACTAACTTCCCAAGCAATGGTGAAAAGAGTGAGGTGTTGTTCTCCAAAATGGTTTCCCATATGTTCTTCTCAAGGTAATAGGGTAAAACTCTCAAATCTTTCACAAGTTTTCCTTTTGTTGCATCAGGCGGATACTGAGATGGTTTAGCAAGCTCTATGCCAGGATCAAAAATCCGTTCCTTGATGGGAAAACAACAAGTGTTGGTTGCCTTAGAAGATTCTACTTTGTAGTTCACATGGTGAGAGAAAGGTTGTGAAGGCATGGGTAACAACAAGCTCTTGGAAGGAACCATCATGACTTGTTTTCCTTTATCACTTTGAAAGGTTGAGATGGGCAAGGAAGAAGGTAAAGGATCTTCATGCAATAGAGATTCTAAATAGAGTATGTCCCCCTCCTCATCAAAATATCCAAGAGTATACTCAAAAGGTATATCCACCTCTAAAAACTCATCAATCTCATCAATGATAGAATCCTCCTCATCACCATAAACATCATAGATAGGTCTATCAAAGATTGGTGATTCCTCAAAACCCAAAGAAGTATGATCATCAACAAATGGAGAGTCACAAGTAAAAATCTCATCATCACTATAGTCATCATATATTGGTGTATCACAAAGAAGAGATTCTTCATCACTAAAATCCGCATGAATATCATCATTATCATGGAAAAGTGGAGTGTCATATGGGGTTTCACCAAGGTTTAGCTTTTGAAGTTCATGAAAATCCAAGGATGAAGTAATGGAAGCTATGGTCTCAACATATGGAGGATCATAATTACCACTTGTGCAAGCTGCATGAAAATATTCACCACAAACTTCATCAAGGATATCAACTTGATTTACCCCCTTATCAATAATATCAATATGCTTCACGGTCTCGTGTTCATTGGATTTCTTAGACAACTTCCCCGTGTTAAACACAACTCTTTCATCTCCCACCCGCATTATGAGTTCACCTTCCGCCACATCTATTAGAGTTCGACCCGTTCTCAAAAATGGCCTACCAACAATCAAAGGAACTCTCGGATCCATATCATAATCAACTACCACAAAATCCGCGGGAAAAGTAAATCTATCAACCCCAACAAAAACATCCTCCGCAATTCCAACCGGATAAGCTATAGTACGGTTGGCCAATTCAAGAGTCATCCTAGTGGGAGTGAGCTCGGGAAGTGAAAGTCTCTTCCAAACCGATAATGGCATAAGATTTATGCTTGCTCCTAAATCCGCTAAAGCCATACAATTTTCCACCCCCGGGAAATTGCAAGGAATCAAAAACCTCCCCGGATCTCCAAGCTTAGTAGGCAACTTCTTAAGAAAAACCGCGGAGCAATTTTCATTCAATGAAGCATTAGGCAAATCCACCAATCTTTCTTTATTAGAAAGCAAGTCCTTAATCATCTTATCAAACTTAGGCATATTGGCTAAGGCTTCCGCAAAGGAGATATTGATGTTAAGTTGCTTGAACATCCTCAAAAAGTTAGAAACTTGGATATCATCCTTGTTCTTAAGCTTTTCTTTTCTCAATCTTGAAGGATAAGGAAGACTTGGTTTTGGTGTAGGTGGAATAGGTGTTGTAGTGGAAGATTTGTCTTTGTTAACTTCTTCATTGGGAAGTGTGGAAGGGAAAGGAGAAGTATGAGGTGGTTGAGAAGGTGTGTTTGAGTGAATAGGAGCATTTTGAGGAGGTGAAGTAGAAGTAGAAGGCTTGTCACAAGTAGGAGCACAAGTGGGTTGAACAATGGTAGGTTTAGGAGGTGAAGGATCCTTTGTTGTTGTTCCACTCCTTGTTGTAATGGCATTGACATTGGCCCTTGGATTTGTTTGTGTGTTGGAAGGTAAAGCCCCTTGTGGTCTTTGATTTATTGCCACTGAAACCCTATTGATTTGGTCATCCAATGTACGTTTCATTTGGTCATTCATTCTCTTCTCAATTTCACGCATTTTCTTGTCAACATACTCTTGAGTCTCTTGCATCCCATATCCTTGATTTTGAAATTGAGGGTAAGCTTGATTTGGTATTGGAGCATATGCTTGATTGGGGATAAATGGAAGTGGTTGATTAAATCCTTGTTGTGGTGGATAAAAGGTATTTCCTTGATGTTGAACATTGTTGGGTGCCTTGTAGTTATTTCCTTGGTAAGGTGGTCGTTGACCTTGATTCCTTGGTAAAATTTGAGGAGGATTTTGTTGAATTTGGGTGGGTGGTTGGGGTGGGAATCCGGGTGGAGTAAGGTAGTTTTGGGACTTGTAAGAAAGGTTATTTGGATTGATATTAGGCTTGAAGTGTTCACGATGTTCCTCTTGGTAAGCATAGCATTCCCCTTGATAAACTTGCACCTTATCACATTGTTCATAAGAATGGGGACCTCCACAAGTAACACAAGAAATGACAATGGCATTCATATTATTTGAAGAATTGTTCAATGACATGTTCTTAAAAGCTTGAAGCATTTCTTGTTGTACTTGCAAATTCCTCTCACTATCTCTATCCATCCTTTGAAAAATCTCTTCTTGAAACTTGAGGAGTTGGTTGTCACAAGGAGTTTGAGAATTGTTTTGGATAACATGAACCCTTTCTTCAAATGGATTGTTTGTTTGAACCATTGCTTTAGTCTCAATGATGTCCAAAGCCTCTTGGTATGTTTTAAAAAGAATATTCCCTCCCGCAGAAGCATTGAGTGAATCTTGGTGGTGAGATTTAAGGCCATTATAGAAGAGATTGATTTGGTGAACATGATCCAATCCATGATTAGGGCATCGCCTCAATAACTCACTATACTCTTCCCAAGTATCACTAAAGGATTGACTAGGTTTTTGTTGAAAGCCCATAATTAAAGTCCTCAAAGCCATAGTCTTATGTGGAGGAAAGAACTTGTTCAAAAACTTAGTGGTGAAACCATCCCATGTGGTGATACTATCGGGTGGTTGGGTGTCTAACCAATGCTTAGCGATTCCCTCTAAGGAAAATGACACTAACATCAACCTAATCACCTCATGTGGAACTCCATTATGCTTAATGGTATTGCAAAGAGAAAGGAATCTCTTAAGGTGAGCATGAGGATCCTCATTCTTGTTACCAAAGAAAGGTGATTGTGAAACCATAGTGATCATAGATGTATGTAGCTCAAATGTGTTTGCGGGAAAGTCGGGAATCTTAATAGCACTAGCATATCCATGAATGTTGGTTTGCATACGTTCATACAAAGAGCGATTATCAATAGCCATGGCTTCTTGTGGTGGAGTCAAAGCACGATTCTCGTGATCGGCTTGGTGGACGGTGGTGGTCTTACTCTTTCTCTTTTTCTTCCTTTTCGGAGGAAGAGGTTGTACACCAATCGGTATTTGTGAACGCCCGCGAGTGAGCATGCAACTCAATACGAGGAATGAGAGAGAAGCTCTCGTGTGACTTTGAAGAGAAATGGATTATCCTCTTCGAGTTTCAATATTAAATATCCACAAGAAAATAACAATATACGTGTGTACTACTTGGGTGCAAGACCCTCAATGAAGCCTTCCTTCTTAGAATACTTACAAGTGAACGGGGGGTTAGGTGGCGCGAAGCACTTAAGTACCTATTGACCCTTAGATGGCATTTTATAGCACATCGCCTTTCTATCCACTTAAATGTTCGTATTCTTCGAATTGTTGCTTATTGAGAGTATTTATCTATTCTTGCTTTATTTTATTTGATCGATACACGTGTCAAGGACCGGAACGCCCCTCAACACGGTGTATTGCCTCGGCAATACTTATGGAAGATATGTAGATTGGTTGTTCTTATACGTATACGTATTTACTTATAATAATATATGGAAAATATTTTTGTATTTATGAGTTTTTTAAGAGAAAATACTATATGTACATAAAAACCGAGAGAATCCAATAATATATATTTTTGGTTGCAATCTCTTAGGAAAAAGATTGCTTTTTGGATTTTTTATTTTTTTTGGTCAATTCTTTAGGAAAAGAATTGTTTTGTTAATCTTTTAGTTTTTATATATTTTTATATTTTATATTTTTTATTTGTTTTTGATTTATGATACGTAAAAATAACGTTCACAAAGTGAACGGATCCCAAAAGCCAATGAAAACCGTCAATCGATAGTCACTCGAGTAGTCAAAGAACCGGCAGCGGCGCCATTTGATATTGTGTATAATGCAGTTCGTTTTTCTCAGTTCTTGCTAATTGAAAGTCCTAACAATATCGGGTTTTTAACTGTTTTTGGTTGTTAATTTTTTTTTTTGGATATTCTATTTGCTAATTCAAACAACACGTAAAAAAAATGAATATTATTATACTACATATCCATACTAATCTAAAACATTTTGCAAGTACAAACAATTAGGCACAAGGTACAAGTAAACAAAGCAAGTGTAACCGACTAACAAATTTAACAATAAAATGTAACTAATTCAACAATCTAACAAATTTACCAAATTTAACAAACTTAACCAACTAGAAAAATGTAACAAATTTTAACAAATTTCAACTAACCAAATTTTATAAAATTCTAAGCCTAAATTTATAAAAGTAAAAAAAAAAATGTAAATCAACAATCTACTGTTTGTCAAACTACAATTTGTAAAGTAAAAGAAACTATTTTAGCCCAACAATGCTATTAGCCCAATCAGGAAGAATGTAAAAAAACGAATTTGTTCAATATATTTAACGGAAGGATCAAAAATTCTAACGACCCAACTGAAAAGGACATACAGCTCGATTTAATTCCTAAAAGGGACTAACAGGCTAAAAAAACATATTAACTGTGGACTGTGACTGTAACGGGCTGTATAACAATGGAGGACTAATAACGGATGACTATCAAATTCGAATTGAAAAGAAGACCAACAGAAATTAGTGCGATTTTTAGCAGCAAATTCTAAGTACAAGACTTAAGCTCAACCAAATTGAATCAATCCTATCCTGACTAACTATACTGTAACTACTTCTAAATCAGATTGAATCATCAAATCTCTAGCTCTAAAGAGCCTAACCGAACACTTGTTAAGAGAATAAGCAGAAATTTGATAAGCTATTTGAGTGAAACAAAAAGGCAAGAATACAGATCAAAAATCAAGTAATCCCGAAAACAAATTTAGCAAGCATCAAGTAAATTTACGCTATCAAAATATCAGCTATCGTTAAACTAAAAACTTGCGGATTTCACTACAAATGACAGAAAGTGAAATGTGCTTAACCGTTACATCCGTAGTCGAGTCCGTTGATGGAGAAGCCTAGCGCTGAGCTAGCTTAATCGAACACAACCTTCAAAGGTGTACCGAAACAAACTATTATCGTAAATGAACTCGAAGCTATCGAACCAAATGAATCGAAACTGATATCGGAACTTCTACTCAAGATTACTTCACAACTTCGATCCGAAAACTACTTCGTATGTAACACCAGCTTTGATTATCAACGCGATGACTGCAGCTACAAGTTTCTAACGCTTACAGTCTTCAATAAACGAGGATCAACAATACTACTCAGCTATGGAATCAATCGGCAACAAGAATCTTATACGAACAAACACATCACTTCATTATGTTTACGCTATGAAACAGCAACAACCCTCAAGTAACTATCTGCTATCAACTCTTCATGATTGAACTCTAAGTAACATAAACTATCACAGTAAGATACTCCTCGTTGACAGCTAACAATTCTGCTTGATCTTTGATAAAAGAAAACTAAATCAACTGCGTAGAAAACTGGATCGAAAACGATTGAAACTCGAACTGAGCTACTGAGTACGTCTGCTACGAATCACAAGAAGCTTTCTTGATCAAACTCCATTAAAGTCTCATTCGTTTTGCAAAGTCAACTCAATGATATTCACGCTTAAACATGATATGTAACAGTAACCAGGGTGTGTGATGATTAATAAGAAATGGAAGGAGTTTTATTTCTAACGAAAACAATATGGTTACAATTCAGTTACAACTAATGTAACTAAGTAACTGATCTATGAGAACTAACTATGTGTTTCACTGTGTGTGAAAACACACAGAGTAAAAGTGAATGAAAAGAGGAGATATCTTTTGTAAACTACTGCATGAAAAAAAACATACTAAAACTGCTCGTCTAAATGAAGGCTAACATTGGGTATTTATAGACTGAATGAAGTGAGGAGGGGAAACTTGATGACTTGGCAGCACCACTAATAATTCGCCACGTGGCAGGAAGTTGTTGGGCTGTGTGGGTGTTGATCCGGATTAAAGGTCTAATGGTTGCTGGTTGGTTGTTTGAGAGAGTAGTGATATTCGGTTTTGTTCATTAAATGGGTGGAGTAAATGAAATAATCAATATTGCTGTAAGTTTTAAGTTGAGCCAATGATTGGTTGTTGGAATGTTTTGGGATTCAGCACCGTTTTTAATGCAAATGATTAGTGGCTTTTAATGCACAAGCCTCATTAATGCTGCTATATTCCCAATCCGTGTGACATACTACTTTGCATTGTGATTGGTTAATGTGTGTACACTTGGATCACCACTTTCTGCTGTTGGCGAATTCAGTCCCTGGAATTGACAGATTCATAATTTGAGCTTAGCACTTTATAAACTTGTCATTTCTGATTCTTTGAGCTTCAAACTTGAACACAAATGATCCCTTGACTTGATGACTTGACTTTTGACCAGGTTTGACTTTGATCTTGACTCTTCCAAAATTGCACTTTAAGTCCCTTAACTTTTGAATGTTATCAAGATAGGTCCTTTGTCTTCTCATGGCTTGTCATCTTTGATCCTTCTTTGTCTTTTTCATCAAATTAAGCTTGATTTTCCTTTGTTTGCTTGAAAATGTATCCTTCTTACCTATTTATACACAAACACAAAACACACCACATAATTCCGCTTTATAGCACAAAGGTTAGGTATTTTTCATGTGTTTTAGGGTGATTTCTTGATAAATGGATATGAGTTTTAGCTCATATCAGCGAACCATTCAGACATTGGAAGATATGTTGAGGTCATGTGCGTTGGAATGGACGGGTGATTGGGACGAATAAATCTGTTTGGTGGAGTTTGCATACAACAACAGCTGGCACGCGACATCAAATGTGCTCCATTTGAGATGTTGTATTGCAGAAAGTGTCGCGCCCCAATCTGCTGGGATCAGGTTGGAGAGCGAACACTCGAAGGACCAGAAATCATAGAGATGACAAATGAGAAGATCGCAGTAGCTAAGTAGAAGATTCAGGAGGCACGGTCACGTCAGAAGAGTTACGCCGATAAGCATCGTAGGGATTTACACTTTAACGTAGGAGATCACGTCTTCCTTAAGGTTTCGCCGGCACGTGGTGTTAGACGCTTCGGGATTAAAGGGAAGCTCAGTCCTCGTTTCATCGGACCGTTTGATATCATTGAACGAGTCGGTGAAGTATCTTACCGATTGGCGTTACCTCCGCAGCTTTCGCATGTGCACAATGTGTTTCATGTGTCCTTACTCAGAGGGTACCAATATGGTTCAGTATCCACTGGAACAGATACGTGAAGATCTCAATTTTATATAAGAACCCGAACGAGTTCTTGACAGACAAGAACGAGTCATGAGAAAGAAGACGATTCCATTCGTCAAAATTCTATGGAGGGATCATACCGAGCGGGAAGCCACTTGGGAAACGGAGGAGTCTATCCGGGCTTCTTACCCTCATTTCATATTTTGAATTCGGGTATGTTCTTCTTTTCCAGTTTACTTTATCTATAATTCGGGGACGAATTATTCTTTTTAGGGGGGAAGAGTTGTAAAACCCGCATGCTTTTACCATGCATAGTACTCTTAGGATCGTACGTACTAGTTAAAAACTTTCCTAATATAGCATGATTACGATTACGTGTTAGGAGTTTACGTATTACGTACGTGTTAGAACACTATAAGTATTTTATATGCACGATCACGTAATAATTATTTAGCAATAATTAATCACGAACATGCGATCACGAAATCACGAACGTAATTAAAACACTATCTATCATTAATTACGTATATATATATATTTATTACGAGCGTAATTAAATATATTAGATTATGGTATTTACGTAACGAGAACATTTAAAACACGAACATAAATAAACACAAACGAGTAACTAAATAACGAGACACGAAAAGAGGTACGGGAACCCCATGTGGGGGTCCCTACCCGCGGCCAAACAAGGGTAATGGGCCAAGCCCATTATAAATTTTTACTAAAAGGGGGTTAATTAAGTTTTCACTACTCAAATTAAGTTACAGAAGATTTTTAAGAAAAACCTAAAACCCTTTCCTCCCTTGTTCTTTGTGCCACCACCTATACATCACCATACAAGGTGATTCTTTGATCTTGGATCTTGAAGATTTGTTGTTTGTTCGTGTTTGTTTGTGTTTGTTCTTCATTCTCTTGATCCACGAATACGGTAAAACCTTTTTAAACCTTTTCTTTTAATTTAATCTATTTATTAATTATGAACATGTGATGTTTTTATAAAAACATATTAATTAATCATAGATCTAACATGTTTTGATGGTTAATTAAATCAAAGGGTCAATTTAAGGGGTGTTTTGTTTTAGCCGCAGGCTGTAACCGACCCCAAGGGGGTTTCGGTTTGCTTAGCCGACCACCACCAAGACCATATGGTCTTGGTTGGTGCGTGTGGGTCCCACGGCAGCAAGTGGTACCCCGAGTTGGTTCGGGGTACGGTGTCGATTCATGTCCGGTTCATGTTTTTAAGCCTAGATCCAGTTCATGGTTTATGTTAGTTTTTTTATGCTTATGAACTTATGTTAAAAATTAAATTAATAAATGATGTAATTAATTTAATAACATGACTTAGGTTATTTAGTTATTAATGATCATGAAATTATTTTAACCTAAGTATTAATATTTAAGACTTATAATTAATTAATTATTTTAAAAACCATGGATATAATTAATTAATTAACATGACTTAGGTTATATTATTACTATTTAATAATACATATGTTAACCTAAGTATTTAATATATTTAATTAAAAACATGTTATACTTTAATTAAATATTATAACCTATAGTTTAATTAAATTACATGAAATAATTATTAAACTATACAATATATCATATGACTTAGAAAATAATCATGAAAACACTTAGGCTTATATACTTAGCTTATTTAACCAGCTTATTTCTAATTATGGAAACTTTCTATTTTTAGAAACTTAATTAAATAAGGAAGCTAATTTATTTATGGAAACCAGCTATTTTTAGAAACTTATTTATTTAAGGCAGCTAATCTATTTATGGAAACTTATTTAATTAAGGCAGCTAATCAATTTATGGAAACTTTCTATTTTTAGAAACTTATCTATTATAAGCAGTAAATCTATTTTTGGAAACTTTCTATTTTTGGAAACTTTCTATTTTTGGAAACATTCTATTTTTGCAAACTTTCTATTTTTGGAAACTTTCTATTTTAGGAAACCTGCTATTTTTGGAAAGTTACTTATTATTACATAGTAAGTATAATAACACATGAAATACTAGAAATACTTAATCAGATTAAGCAGAATATAAGATTTAATACAGTTTAAGGCTCTAAACAGTAAAACATAGTAAGAACACATAAAATAAGCTAAGACATGACATAAAACCAGCTATGTATTTAGTAAGAGATACTTATTTCATGTACGTATTTATGTAGCACTAGTGATTCGGAAGTAGGGTTCTCGCAGTTCGTCTTTCTCGTTCACTGGACATAAGGTACGGATTCTCGTCCTTTCAGTATGGACATTCTTTCCTTATTAGGATTTCCCCGTATGCAGCCAACTGTTTTCCCGTAGTATAAGTTACGTGTTTGATTGCTTATGTTTAATTATGATTACCTATAGCCATATACATGCATGACCAGTTTCACCTAGTTATGGAGGTACCATAACCATAACATTAGAGGCACTGATGTTATGACTTCACCACGGTGGAGTGATTGCTCGTGGCGTCCCTTCAGCTTTTGGCCATTTATTTATATTTTTCATGTGGGGCGTATGGGTGCATCCTAGTTACATGTTTTTTATTCAGGATTTCATGGTGAATGTGGTGTGTGCCTTGCATCCTTCACAAGGAGCTGATCCCTCCTACCCATAAACCAGTATATTAAATTAGAGGCAGCCCCTCTAATTTGCATGATGAGGTCACCCCTCCAATTATTCATGCACGGTGGATTTTCATGACCTATATTGGCTGGTAAAATATGACAAACGGTTTTTATAAGATAAACATTAGACTTTCAAACTATAAACCAGTTTTATTAAGACTTAACCAGGTTACTCGGGACTTAGTTTTCTAACGCTGTTATTATGTTATATGCTTATCCTATTCATGTTTTATTGTACATCCGTGCACTGAGCGTATTTGCTCAGCCGTTTTCCTTTTCTATGTTCCCAAAACGGCAGGTACTCAGGGACGCTCGTAGACACTAAGAGTACGTGCATATGGACTGGAAGCTGTCTAGCCTTCTTTACATTATGCATTTCCTTACATTGTTGGCACCATTTATTTCTGAACATGTCTAAGACGAACCTTTAGATCTATGACATCTATACCCTAACAGATGACAAAGTTTTTAATAGCTTCGAGGACGAAGCTAAAATAACGGGGTGGTGCTGTAAAATCCATGATTTTACCATTAGAATAATGTAATAAAAATCTACTCAACTATCCTAGATCATTTCTCAACCTAGTAATAGTAATCGAATTTCGAGGACGAAACTCAAGGTGGCATGTGGATGGTGTAAAAACCCGAGATTTTTCGTTCATTAAATAATACAAACCGCGTACCGACAATTCAATAACTTAACTACACAAATTATTGTCGAGAAATACGTGATAAACAATTTGATTAAATTGTTATTACTACTTTCATCTACGGAGAGAATAAACGAGAAGTATTTCTATTAAAATGACACTTACGATGAATGACAAATACTTGTCATTTAAATAAACGGACACGTTCTTCGTATTTATACGTCATATAAATACTCCATTTTATTGGAAAAATGATTCTAAGATCAATCACGCGGTTTTCGTAAAATGAAATTAATTTTATAAAATATAAAGCCTCGAACCGTCTATTAACGAAAGTATACTATAGGTTGCACTTTAGTCCCTACACTACTAGGAACCTTCCACTTTGTAATTTACTAATGCATATAAAAAGAGAGAACTAGGATTTCATCCCCGCTTTAACCCTAGCCTCCACACACACACTTCTCCATATAAAAATGGCAGCCGCCATTTCTTTAACCATTTTTTCGGCCACCTTAGATCTTGGCCGCCACTTTTATCTTGTAGATCTAATAGATCTATAATGTGTACCACCATTGTCGTGGCTAAAAACCCCACAACCGCCACCATACTATGGGTGTTTGTCTTGGATTCCTGCCCTAGCCGCCACCTCCCTCCATCTTCGTGGCCACCACAACCACCATACAGCCACCAACCGTGACCTCTACCACCACCTGCCGTTATCACCATCATAGCAGCCACCAGCCGTGGCGTCTTCATCATCTCCAGCCACCACATTCGTGGCCACCAACCACCACCCACCTCCGCTGTTCAGCACCATCTGTGGCCTCCATCACTAACAGCAACTATGTCCACCAGCCACGCAACCACCATCCTCCATAGCCGCAACAGCCTTGCTGCCATCATCCACTTCCTTCGCAGCCCATTACTGCCTTCACCACCACGTAACCACTATGCTCTTCCACGACCACCTCTACCCACAGCCGCCAACTGGGGTGTGGTTGTTTCTAGTTATACACGGCAAAGGGAGTGGAGGGTGCTCGGATCTGCTTAAAAGACCCACATGGGGTGCGTTTGGATCTGCTAATTAGCAGTCGTTTAAGGGGTGTTTGGTTTTGGGCAGAAAACCATTAAGGGTGCGTCGAAATGGCATAGATCCATACAGATCTATTTAGATCTAGTGTCGGGAGCGACATGCAAGACATTTGGGGCCAAGATCTGTTGCTATATAGTTTCGGGGGTGTTTCGATCTACTGATTAGGGAGCGTTTGGGACTGCTGATAACATGCATGCTGATAAGGGGGTGTTTGGGACTGCTAATAACATGCATGCTGATAAGGGGGTGTTTGGGACTACTGATAACGACTAATGCATGTTAGATCCGGAGTTGTAACGATAAGGGTATACTTATGTTTATGTTTAAAGATGTAGACATGCATGTAGTATTCCTACTGATAGTTGTAATGTTTCTACTGTTAGTGTATATACACCAACTGACCATCTAAAAACTTACCACCGTTAATATCATACAAACTAACTTACCACTGTTAGTATTAAACCACCAACAGTTCCCACTGTTAGCCTAATAGTTCCCACTGTTAGCTTTATAGTTCCCACTGTTAAGCTTAGCAGTTTCCACTGCTAGCTATGCAGTTACCACTGTTAGCTTTAAACTTACCCCTGTTAGTTTAAAGTTAGCTGCAAAAGTTACCGGAACGAGGCTTTATTCGCCCTAGCGCACCACCAGGAAGTGTATCGTTTCTATCTATGAAAAAGTAGGCCAGTAACATGACATCATGTATCGACCACTGAAAAAATTTTACAAGATCACCATTCTTAATCAATGTTCATTCCACTAATAGAAGGGTTAATTGATCTGCTACAATGTCTTAAATATTTTCCAGAACCATTCACGATCATGCCACCAGTGGTGAGAGAAAGAACATGAGGTTTTCCAGACTGCTCTTGCACACGTTATAGTCTCTTTAAAATTTTGAATTATACTTCTGAGCTCCCTAATGCTCCAGCTAAATTATGAAATTTATGAATAAATTTTTCCCACGAATTCTTAAACCAGTTCGCCAGCATATTTATCGATAGTATCATGATCTGCTAAATTCTAGAGGAGAACGAGGGGATTATATATTTTTACGATTCCGCAGATTCTCCGATAGGAGAAAATCATATGAGCAGCTTTCCGATGTATATCACATCACCTGGTGGTCCCGACCGACGCCTGTGAACGAAGTACAAATTTTTCTAGAACTCAATTGACTGCTAACGCAGAAATTGCTGACAGTCATCACTAAAGCCTAGGCTAACGCAGAAATTCTTCTATGACTATTCAACCAGATTCCTACCAGAATGTCCCATAAGCCTACACAGAATTTTGATAGAAACCGTATCACACATTGATACAGCTATGTTCATATCTAGATGCCTGATATACCGCAGGTTCAAGATAGAACGCCTTCATGTTAGTGTGTTACCATTAGAAAAATCTGAACAGAATGAGACAGGATTCCATGGAGGTTATTGTCAGTTACCACAGACTTTGACGAAGTATGATACTATCTAAGTTATCGTCAACCATGTAATCAGCCTACGTGTTTCTTTCTGTTGATCCCAAACTTAGATCGATTAGCTTTGTGTATACGAGATTAGATCAAGTATAACACGTAGAGAAACCTTTGTTATATGCTTTATGAATCTAAGTATTATGCGGAATTTAATACTTAAACAAGAACACAAGATGTAAACAAAACTTTCACTTTGATTATGAATGTCGAACTTGCTTACAATGAAAGATGTTTACGAATGAAAACTTAATGAAAACTTGATACTAAACATTAACCTAAAGGCCTTCTTTTATAGACTAAGAAGCCTTGTACAATAAGCTACGTATCAACTATTCTAGGTAAAGATAATCATAGAAAATACATTGTCGTTTTTATCCTTACTAGAAGTATTCTAGAACATAATAAACGTGTAGCTCACATCTTCCATCAGTGCTTGTCTTCAATCTGTCAACGCTTGACTTTTAACTTGTCAACGCTTAAGCTGTCAGCGCTCACTTTGCTCTTGTCAACGCTTGAGTTGTTCTTGTCAGCGTTCAAGTGATCTGGCCTTAATTTATTCCCAACAATCCTCCCCTAAACTTGATATCCACTCTTATGATCAAGTTTCTGAATAAACATTAAGAACTTGGAGGAGTCTGACAAACCTTATCATATTGATAATAAATAAATCTGATCAAATTCTTTGCCACGTCACTTGTATAGTCTATCTCCAACTGGGTGTCCTTCATCTTTTCCAAAACAGCCTTGGATATGAAATACTGAGCATCTACAAGTAAATACTCAGCAAACTTTGTAGAACTCAAATGGTATACACCAGCAGCTGAATATAACCTCCATTGAAGACCACTGAGATCATCTTCAAGATCCTTCCATATTTCAGGATCTTCCTCATTTGTCCCACACATTCTTTTGAATGTGGTCCAAAGTTTTATTCCATTAGCTGAAGTTGGTGCTTCAGCCTCATACTTGGTCTCTAGCAACCTCCAAAGGTCCACCAAGTCTTCTCTATCACAACTTGCAAATAAAGATATGAGAGTGGTAAAAGTGTGTACCTCCTTGCCATATCTTCCAATTTTCTAGAATCCACATTCATCTTCATCATAACTCACAATTGGATTCCTGGAATCTAGTGGTAACACATGCACCATATCTGAAGCTTCTAATGGGGAGAGCTTGAGGCTCTTTCTAATAACTGCTTCACTTGGATATAGTTGATTCATATCTTTTGGAAACTCAAGTGTAAATCCCTTCTTCACTAGTCTGGGAACTATCATAGCTTTCTTGATTTCCATCTCTTCTGCAAGTTGCTCCTTTCTTTCATCTGAAAGAAGTCTGAAAGTGTTTTCTTCCTGCACTTTCACCCAAATAGGATAAGCCCTATGTTCCAACTCATCAAATGTCAAAGCCTTCAGCTTCTGATGTGTCCATCCAACTCCATGACATCTGAGCAACATAAAGTAGAGCTTCCTTCTATCCCTTTTCAACTCAGAGAGAATGTTGCTTGCCTTGTGCTTCAAAATCACCTTACAATCCTTCTGAACTCTAAGAAGAAATTCCAAACCCCATATCTGATCTGAAATGGTCAAGTCTGGATTATCCATACAGCTTTCTTCCCAAGAATTGTACATCTGAACCACCTCTGGCATATCAAAATCAATCTGCAACTTTAAATCTCTCAGCTTTTCCCTAGCAAGCTCATCACCATACTCAAGCCTTTCTGGTTCAATAATCATCACACTTTAGTCTGAGCTAGCTCCATCACTTTCTTCTTCAGAAGTCACAACAAATGGTGACTTTTCCTTTTCACCTTGTTCCATCATTTGCTCAGCCAATCTTCTATCAAATTCAACCTGAGCTGCATTCTTTGGAACAATTTCTTCTACCAACTTACCCTTACCCTTATCTGATGGTGCAATTGTTGGTAAGGTAGATGGTAATACCTGAGTAGGAACATCCTTGATGATAGATGATGACTGGAATACATCACCTCCATATACAGATCTGTCAACGCCCAAATTTCCTCTATCAGCGCTCAAAATACTTCTATCAGCGTCCAAACTTGTCTTGTCAACGCTCAAATATTTTCCCTCAGCGCCTTGTGTAACCTCTCTCAACATTGCTGTATATGATAAATTTAGATTGGTTGGAGAGATTAAGGACGTATCAAAACCTGTTTGTTCCTTCAAAGTAGTAAGAGCTTCAGCAACATCCAATGATTGACCATCTTGACTGCTCTTATCACTCAGATTTCTTTGATCTTCCTCCCCTTTGGAAGACTCCTCCATACCTCCCTTTGCATGAGCACTCTCCAAAACAACAATCCTCTCCCTCAATTCCTTGAGTTCAAGGCCTTGGTTGCTGACAATTTGTACTAAGTCTGCATTCTGCTTTTGCAAGCTAATGCAGACAGCCGTCAATTCCAAAAGAGTCATTGGTTCCAGTCTGCCCTCTTCTAAAATGGGGATTTGACCTCCCAAGTCAGGTTCATTGGGCATGGATGAGGACTTAATTATGGTGGGACTGCCTTGGCCAGCTTCTAAGCCAGAACCAATAGTCCCAGCCTCATCCAGGTCACCAGCCACACTTGTGGTGGTGATTCTCTCTGCTTCATGGCTAGGACCACCAGAGGAGAACTCTCCAGCAGTCCTTTGGCGTTTGATCAACCTATATTCAGGTGGTGTGGAAGATGGTGTGGAAGAATGGGTAGATGTGGGTTGGTTAAGGGGTGTTTGGGATTGTGATGGTTGGGTGTCAGCGTTGGAAATAGGCACATCAACTCCCACATTAGATGTGTCAGCGTCAAAGGGTTCTTGGTCAAGTTGCATTTGTTCAGGTGAGGGTAAAGGTTCAAGGATAGGTTCAAGTTGTGGGTGAGGGTCAATATGAGGTTGGGGGTCTGGTTGGGGTTGTGCTGCTACAATAACAGCAAGCATGGCTGGGGTTAAAGGTAAGTCCCTATGAGGTGGTGAATCCATCTTGGTAAAAATAGCTTTCTTTTGTTCAGGGATTTTATAAAAATCATTGTGATCCCTTGAACAATATCTTTGATCATCAAAAATCATTTGCAGAAAACGGGGATAAGCTAAAGTCATTTTTGTCCCCTTGTTTTTACACATTCCTTCAAAAATCATTTTAGACCAGTTATATTTTTGCCCTGTTGCAATACACACAATAGCAGTTGCAATGGATCTATTGATCTCATTGTGTGCAGTACATTTGGGACTCAAACATTGAAGGAGAATGTGAATCAGGTACTTCCAGGCTGGGGGAAATTCCTGCTTATGGTACTTATTAAGAGTACCTTCATCAGGAATAGGGTATCCCAAAGCCCTAAGCCCTTGTTCTATTTCAGTTATGGGAAGAATGGTTATACCATCAGCA
The DNA here is from genome assembly GCA_025667525.1 of Glebionis coronaria. Taxonomy (NCBI): domain Eukaryota; kingdom Viridiplantae; phylum Streptophyta; class Magnoliopsida; order Asterales; family Asteraceae; genus Glebionis; species Glebionis coronaria. The sequence goes on from CM046876.1 coordinate 357,862,531, forward strand.
TCATCAAGATGCAAGGCCTGGCGTACCAAGGCCTCAGTAACCACCCAAGATCTCCCATGAACAATAGAAGTTAATGTGGTCACTCCATTAACTGTTGAGGAACTGACAGTGTTCCAAAACTGTTTAATGTGTGTGACTGGAATGAGTGGTGCATGAGAAAGAGCATACCTTAATGGGGATGCGTTCAAATACGCCACCATTTGTGTGTATTGAGGGAACAAAGTATTATCAGCAACAAGATAAGCAATCATGTTGTGTTGAGACTTGAACCCCAAATCCAATTCTGCTGAGTTAAATCTTGGTGCCATTGATGAAAGCTGTTAATTTGAAGTATAGAAGATGAAGGTTGATAAGAGAAAAGTGTTAGACAAGAATTATAGATACCCTGTTTAAAAATAGGAGCCAAATTTATAGGAGTGGATGAATGCATGTGATTGGCCCAAAAATAGGCAAAGATTTTCAAAAACTAATCATGAAAATATTGAAAAAGTTATAAGTTATCTCATGCATTTAATGAAAGTAACAACTCCTAAAATTACGGCTTGAAAATATGTCAAAAAGTAACAACTGGGTAGGTCCCATTGAGTGTCAACGGTCAAATATAACCCATCAACGCCCAACGGCTATAATCTTGTCAACGTTCGCCTAAAGCCATGTCAGCGTCCAATTTGGTCACAACAACGCTTGGAAAAATCTTGTCAGCGTCCAAAAATAAAATTGTTTTAAAAATTGAAAAATGACCTTAACAAGTAATTTATCCTAGAGAAAGTAACCAAAAGCTGATAATTATTATAGGGCGGCAAGCACTGTCCAGTTATGCACACTTGCACAAGCAAGATAGACATAACAGTCCTCTAGTGTTCCTTGCTAACCAAAATTCTTAACAACCAAGTTACCTCATAAAATTCTTGTTACTCCCAGGTAAATCCCATATCAAAATGATTCCCAAGTCTCCCAACAGACCACAACCAATTCTAGGCCAAAAATGTCTTGGCAGCATGCAAAGTTGATATACTATGCATGCTACAGTGCCTCATGGTTTAGTAAAACTAACCCATACTCACCTGTGGACACAATCTAGAATTGTGATAAGAGTATCATATGGATACCCAAAAATCCTAAAGGTTCCTAAAACCTCCCCTTAAACAAAGATACAAAGAGTTTGCTAAAAATATGCATGAACATAAAACATTTATGTCAAGATAGGAATGAAACATTCCAACCATCATCCATAAACAAAAACATGTCCAAATGCTTCTCCTTTGATCCATAAGCAACTCTGTATCCAATGGTATACTGCTAACACCATCTGCACATTTAGATTGAAAACCACAAAACTAACATTGTTGCTGACAACGCCCCGATAACACATAACAGCGTTGAAGGAAGCTTTGTCAGCGTTAGATAACTATATTGCTGACAACGTTGCAAAAACACTTATCAGTGTTCAAACAACCTTTGTCAGTGTTAGAAAAATATAGTGGAAAATCTAAATTATCAATAAGACCAATAATAATAATAATAATGCATCATCCTGTACATACTTTTACAAAAAGAATCCAAAACACATACTTAAGTGAGATTAACCATTCCAATACTTGTTACCAAGTACTGAAATCTTCCAGCATCAAAAGGTTTAGTTAATAAATCTGACACATTTTCCTCAGTGTCAACCCTATCTGGTTGTATTAAACCTTTCTCAAAGCAATCTCTTATAAAATGATGTCTAATTTCTATGTGTTTAGTTTTAGAATGATGCACAGGATTCTTAATGATGCATAAAGTACTATTATTGTCAACAAATATCTTAGTATGCATGAAGTTATACCCATAATCCAACAGCTAGTTCTGAATCCACAACACTTGACCACAACATGCTGCTGCAGCCACATATTCTGCTTCAGTTGTAGAGTTAGCCACCACTGTTTGTTTCTTGCATTGCCAAGATATTAATCTGCTCCCAAGAAATTGACATCCACCAGTTGTGGATTTCCTATCAAACTTGTCACCACCATAATCACTATCTGAATATGCAATCAACTCCAATGGTGAATCCTTTTTGTACCACAAACCAAGAGTAGGGAAACATCTTAGGTACCTAAAGATCCTCTTCACAGCATAAAGGTGACATTCTTTGGGAGTCACTTGATGGCGTGCACATGCACACACAACAAACATGATATCAGGTCTGGAAGCAGTAAGATACATCAAGGATCCAATCATGGATCTATAATGCCTGACATCAACATCTTTCCCATCTCCAATCTTTCCCCAAGGGTGTTCTCTATCCATAGGAGTAGAAGCCCTCTTTTCATGAGGAGAAAAGCCAAACTTCTTCAAGATTTCAGCAACATATTTGTCTTGGGAGATGAAGATACCATCTTCTTTCTGCTGAAATTGTAAACCAAGAAAGAAGTTCATCTCCCCCATAGCACTCATCTTGAATTTGTCTGTCATGAGCTTGGAGAAATCCTCACTCATCTTTGGATCAGTAGACCCAAAAATGATATCATCAACATAGACCTGCACAAGCAACACATCTTTGCCTTTCTTCTTTGTAAATAGTGTCTGATCTATGGTGCCCCTCTTGAATCCATAATAGGTAGACAAAGTACCATACCATGCTCTAGGGGCTGGATGAAGGCCATACATAGCCTTTTTGACTCTATACACTTTGTCTGGATGCGCAGGATCCTCAAAACCAGGAGGTTGCATGACATAAACTTCTTCAACAATGGTGCCATACAAGAATTCACTTTTTACATCCATTTGATAGACTGTGAAGCCCATGCAAGATGCATAGGCTAGAAAAATCCTAATAGCTTCAATCCTTGCAACTGGTGCAAAGACTTCTTCATAGTCTATCCCCTCCTCTTGTGTATAACCTTGAGCCACTAACCTTGCCTTGTTTCTGACCACAATACCTCTTTCATCTCTTTTGTTCCTGAGAACCCATCTTGTCCCTATTGGCCTGACATATCTAGGACAATCAACCAGCTCCCAAACATCCTGAATAGCAAATTGGTGAAGCTCATCCTGCATTGCTTCCACCCAACTTGGTTCTTTGAGAGCATCAAATATCTTCTTAGGTTCTTCTTGTGACAAAAAACATGCAAACAAACATGCTTGTACAAGAGGGGTATCAACCTTCTTGTGTATATTGGCAATAAATCCACCAAGACTTTGATGGGATCTTCTTGTCTGAACTGGAGTCATAACATCACCAATGATCTGAGATGGGGGGTGATTCTTCATTGTGGAAGTGAGAACTCCTCCTTCAAAAAGTCTGGTGTCCTCAACTTCACGCTCCATGTTGCCAATATCTTCTTCATCAGACTCTCTTTGAGCAACAGGAATCTCTTCATGGACATTGGAAGGTCCACCTTGTTTAAAATTGGAAGAGAAAAGATGCCCATAAGTGTTGTCAATGTTTGAATCTTGGTTGTCAGCGTCAGGGCTGACAGCGCCTGAAAGGTTGTTGTCAACGTCTGAATTGGTCTTGTCAGCGCCGGATTTTCCTTTGTCAGCGCCTGAAGAACCATGCATGTTTGTATTTGGTGGTATTTGGAAACCACCATTATCTTGTCCAGCAGCAGCAGTAGCAGCAAAAGCATCAGTCCAAATGGGAATAGTAACATATTCAAATGTAGGAGATGCCTTTTCTGCTTGTGATCCAACCCTTTCATCAACCTGTGTACCTAAAACATGAACAACTTGTTCCTCCATAACATTTGAAGTTACCTTCATAATGTCTGGATTAGTGACAGGCATATAATTTAAAGTTCTAGATAAGGGTTCCAAATCAAACAACCAATTAGGACAACTTTCAGGATCACTAGGTTTATTCTCTAAGAACCTAACATGTACTCTTTCAACAATACGTTTGTCCTCCTTAAGATAAACTCTATAACCCTTGCTCTGCACTGAATACCCCATGAAGTAACCTTCATCACCTTTTGCACTAAATTTCCCTAAGGCATCACTAGTGTCTAAGACTACTACATGACATCCAAAAGGTCTGAGAAAACCAATATTAGGTTTTCTTCCCCAAAGTAACTCATAAGGTGTCTTGTTCTGAATTTTGTTAACCAATGCTCTATTTTGTACATAGCATGCTGTATTTACAGCCTCAACCCAAAAGGCTATGGGAAAGTGAGCATCAGCCAACATTGTTCTGGCTGCTTCAATTAGGGTTCTATTCTTCCTTTCAGCAACCCCATTTTGTTGTGGGGTTCTAGCAATACTAAACTGCCTAGTAATTCCCTTCCTGGCACAAAAATCATCTAGCTTCTTGTTCCTAAATTCTCCACCATTATCACTCCTAAGCATCTTAACCTCATTGCCAGACCTTTTCTCAATTTGAGTGATAAATTCAATAAGAACATCAGCTGTGTCACTCTTCATAGCTAGAAAGAATGTCCAAGTAAACCTAGAAAAGTCATCAGTGACAACAAAACAATATGACTTGCCATTCAAACTTTCTATATTAGTTGGACCAAAGAGGTCCATGTGAAGCATATGAAGAGGTCTGGAACTAGTATGCACCTGCTTGGACTTGAATGAGACCTTGTGCTGCTTGCCTTTAAGACATGCAACACAAGAGTGGTCATTGTGGAAGGCCTTTTCAGGCAAACCATCAACTAAACCAAGCCTCACAAGTCTATTTATATTTTTAAAATTTATGTGCCCTAGTCTCCTGTGCCACAAATTGCTTTCATCAACTGAGGCCTTAGCATAAAAACAAGACATATTTGTATTCACTTTAATTCCATTTAAATTCACATTATATATGTCCTTATGCCTAGGTGTTCTATACTCAATGTACTTCTCATCAATGATCTTAAAATCCTTGCTTAACACCAAACACTCAGTATCAGTGAAAAGAACCTTATTTTTGTTATCACACACTTGTGATACACTAAACAGATTATAGTCCAGTTCTTTTACCAGGAAGACGTTCTCAAAACGTATATTATTGGTAATAAGAGTTCCTTTGCCTGTGATGGTGCCGTAGCCCCCTCCAAAGTATACCTTATCACCATCTTGAATAGGAGAGAAGTTCGTCTGATAGTCTTCCTTTCCTGTCATGTGCCTTGAGCATCCACTATCCCAATATCCATAATCATTGATCTGCTTTTGAATGCCCTGCACATAAAGAAAACAAATTAGTTTTCTTTGGGAACCCAAGTCTCAGAAGACTTGGATTCATATGGTTGTTCAATAAGAACAGACTTAGTTCTCACAACAACCCCATTCTCATCCCTTTTAGGATGAAATACCCAGGTAACCCCAATTGGTTTTGTAATGACTTTTGAAATATAATTAAACCTGTTGCAAGTCATTGAAATTCCATTATTATTAGGGTTTTGATCTTTCTTGGGTCTCCATGTTAAGCTTGAAGAAGCTTTAGACCCCTTACCTTGTGGCTGCAAATACTTAGGTCTGGTCACGTTTCTGTCAGCGTTGGATTTTGTCTTGTCAACGCTGAAATTACGCTTGTCAGCATTGAACCTAGGGTTTGCTACAGGAACCCATTGCATATTTGACCAGGTATTTGTCTTTTGAAAAGGTCTTTGTCCATGAGTGTTAGACCTTCTAGTAAAGAATGGGGCTGGTCTAATCACTTGTGGACTTTGCTGCACACAAGGTCTGGGTCTGACAACGTTTGAATTCCTAACAACGTTGACTTTCTTCCTATCAGCGCTGAAATTGTTCGTATCAGCGCTGGCTTTGGGAGCGTTGACACACTTGTATGCCAAATGTGAAAAGCTACCACAAGTATAACAGGCTTTCTTAGACACATTCTTAGGTCTAGAAACAAAGAAACCTGTTCCATGATTGTTGACTTGGCTCTTGGGTGACCTATTATTCCTATACATCTCTGCATATTTAATGGTAGGTCTTCTAACAGTGTTGGAGCCTAGGTCAACAGCTTCACCAGTAACTGGGTGAGTAACCTTAATGGGTGGGGATTCATTGGGACTTTCACATAGCAAACCTCCCTTAACAAATAAAGTAGGGTTAGCTTTCTTCCACTCATTTAGGTCAGTCAGTTTTTGTTGATACTCTTCTACTGGGGTGACAACTCTTGGTGGAGGAATAAATTCCTCTTCTTGGCATTCTGGAATACCAGTCCAAGATAAATCCTTTCTAAGGACACCATAGAAGTCATCAGCTGGTGGTGGAACCAGAGAGTAATCATTCTCATTCATCCCAAGCCCAGTCATATCCTTAGGATCTCTTTGTTTAGCTACGCAGTCTCCTAGGGCTTGGGTGGCTCTATCAAATCTTTGAATCTTGAGGTCAACATTATCTTTATTCTTAATGGCCTCATCTAACTTAGCCTGTAGGTCTTTATTGACCTTTGACATGATATTTCTAATATCCATAGTACCCTCTAGCTCATGTTTTAAGATATTTATCTTATCTTTTAAATCAAATTCCATTTTCTTGTATTCAGAAACGGTTTTCTCAGTTTCAGTAAGAGCTAGTTGGTAATTGGATAATTTACACCTTTCAGTGCTCATATCCTCTTTTAGTTTTAACACTTCTTTGTTAAGTCTGTCAGTGTTTAACCTACAACCTTTGCTACAAAAAGCATCATCATATACCTCATTATCAGATGAAGAGGAGGAGTGTGCCATGAGAGCATATTCAACATGCTTTTCTTCTTCAATATCAACAATCAAAGCTTTGTCCTCTTCAACATCCTTAGCCAGATAGCTCCAATCCCATCCAGTACCATCAATTCCTTGAACTGCAACCATGGCTTTGGAGTCTTGAGCTTTAAAAACCTGACTTGAGGGTTTACCAGCATCAGATCTTCTAGGAGATCTGCATTCCCTCATGAAGTGCCCCATGCGATGACAGTTGTAGCACTTAACTTTGGATTTATCAAATCCAGCAGTGTCTTTAGCATTGAAGGTCATCTTCTTCTTGGACCTTCTATTCCACCTATTTGCTCTTATACTAGCAAGAGACATGTTCCACTTGATGTCCATCTCTTCCAAGTGTTCATCACTTATCTGCTCAAGGTCCTCATATGTAATCACTGAACCATTGGGCAAAGAAGCAATGTAAGCACAAACAGTATCCAAATCCAAACCAGCAGGTTTAACTCTTGGGGAGTCATTCATGAATGTGTCAGCGTCTGAAAAGGAGACGTTGACAGGACTTGTTCCAGCGCTGACAAATGATGATCCAGTAACTGGATGCATAAAAGAGTCCTTCTAATTGAATTGACCTTCACTATGAGAGAAGAAGGCCATGTTGCTGGTGCTAGCTTTGCTTGAAAGAGTTTCATCTTCCAACAGTCTTAGTTTGTTGTAGATGTCATCAAACGAAGAGCTCTTGTGAGTATTATTGGCAAGAATAGATCTTGCCTCAATCTTCCATGTCTCACCAAGACTTTTCAGAAAAGTAGCATTGGTGTCAATATCACCAACTTGTGTCCCCATGAAGGACAATTTGCTTGTGATGTCAAGCAATCTGCTTCTCACACTGCTCAGTTTCCTATTGGGCTGAGCTTTGAAGACAGCATAATCATGCAGAAGTTGCTTTTTCTTTTCTTCCTTAGTTTCTGCATTACCACCATATGCAACTTCAATTGCTTCCCAAAGATCCTTAGCAGATTCATAGCTTCTATATTTGTGCTGATTTTCTTGTCCCAAAGATACTTTCAGAATATTTAGGGCTTTCATGTCAGCCCTTTTCTTTGCAATATCTTCAGCACTTACAGCTCTACCATCTCCAGGTTTTTCTTTCTTATCTTCATCAGGACATCCTTCAACAGCTGTTCTTGTCGCAATGGCATTCAGAATCTTTTGAGCTTTATTGAATGAGTTTCCATATTCAATGATGTCCCAGAGTGTGTAGTCAAAGATCCCCAAATATTGTTCAAAGTTGAACCTCCATAAGTCAAAGTTGGTTGAATCAAGCATGGGAATCTTGATGTTTGGTAAGGATGAGGAGGAGGAGGTTATTGCTTCAGACATGATGTTTTTAGGGTTTTGAGAAAATTAGGGTTTTGGTGTTCGTATATCGTTCTGGTGTTCTTCAAAGATCAAAAGTTCCTCAACAAGCTCTGATACCACTTGTTGATCCCAAACTTAGATCGATTAGCTTTGTGTATACGAGATTAGATCAAGTATAACACGTAGAGAAACCTTTGTTATATGCTTTGTGAATCTAAGTATTATGCGGAATTTAATACTTAAACAAGAACACAAGATGTAACCAAAACTTTCACTTTGATTATGAATGTCGAACTTGCTTACAATGAAAGATGTTTACGAATGAAAACTTAATGAAAACTTGATACTAAACATTAACCTAAAGGCCTTCTTTTATAGACTAAGAAGCCTTGTACAATAAGCTACGTATCAACTATTCTAGGTAAAGATAAACATAGAAAATACATTGTCGTTTCTATCCTTACTAGAAGTATTCTAGAACATAATAAACGTGTAGCTCACATCTTCCATCAGTGCTTGTCTTCAATCTGTCAACGCTTGACTTTTAACTTGTCAACGCTTAAGCTGTCAGCGCTCACTTTGCTCTTGTCAACGCTTGAGTTGTTCTTGTCAGCGTTCAAGTGATCTGGCCTTAATTTATTCCCAACACTTTCATCCGAAAGGATCACGCAGTAGCAGATCTGCAGAAAATTTAGAAATTCAGCAGTATATTATACGAATTCAAGGCATTCCATCGATCATCATATCAGACAGAATTCATGTTCACGATCAAGTGTATGTTTATGCCCACTTTAAATTCGTGTTTATTTTCACTTTCACGTTTACGTCTCATTCGCAGTATGATGTTGTTTCAGTTCATCTTTTATGCTATCTCGTGATTTAAGCTCACGTTTGTGTTCATAACATTGTTCACGTTCAAGCTTGTGTGCCATTTCGCGATACACGTTTCACAGTTTATTACCGAAGTCGGTTACAGAAAGCTTAAGAAACCAGGCTCAAGTTTAGCACAGTTATTCCATAACCAGGAAGACGTTTCACGTCTCAGGCCGTATCGTTTGGAGTTTTTTTTTTCTCTCAGTCAGCATACATCCATGATATATTCTAATACCACATTCAGAGTATGTTTCGCGTGTCACATTCATGATATAATTCATGCTGAGCGTTCCTCGTATAATTGTTAACCACGTTCACAATTGCTCACGTAGCACGTTTACAATTGTTCACGTAGTTCGTCCCTATATTCAGCAGCTTTCTCAGAGATATAAATATTATCTTTTCAGAATATTTACACGTATCGTTTCATGTATCCTACATGCTATGACTTTTCATTATATTAGATTCAGAAAATCCATCTTAAGTATGGAACCGAAAACTATTCAGCATCGTCAGGACAGGGTCATCAGGACCAAGATTTCCATTATGTTTAGACCCTTGAAGGAATTGTTTCGAGCGGGAGGCTACTCGAAACGGAGGAGTCCATCCGGACCTCTCACCCCCTTTCCTTCAATAAACCCAGTTAAATTCTTTCAGACATGTCACGTTCCATGTTCTCTTCAGCCATGTCACATTACATGATCATTTCAGTCATGTCAGGTTTATACCTATCACCAGCATTATGTCTTAATTAAAAGACAAATTATCTTTCAGCTTAATTGTCTTTTCAGTTTAAGTGTTCTTTCAGTTATTATAACTTCATCAACTTATTACCTTTAATTCAAGGACGAATTTTCTTTCTTTTAGAGGGGAAGAATTGTTAAACCCGGTATAGTCGTATCTTTAATTCGGGGACGAATTATCATTTTAGAGGGGAAGAATTGTAAAACCCGTATTTTTTAAAAAATACGCAGTTTTTTTTTAAATAGACTATAATGTATTATTTAACAGACGAAAAAAAAAATTAGTAATACTTATACTATAATATGGGCCGGTTGTAGTATACAAAAAAAAAACAGACAAGGTAGGTTAAATGGGCTTTAGGCCCGGTTTACACCAAAAGAAAAAAGGGACGGGGTACTTTGGTGAAGGGTGGGACGCAACAAACTCACAGAAACAAAAAAAAATATACATCTAGGGTTTGTACATGGTGGTGGCCGCCGGCTGTAGAAAAATCAGTGCTTCGATTCGTTCTTCATTGGGATTCGTTATTCATCCTTTAATCACGGTAAACACCTTGGTTTATTTTTCTTTTACTGATCCATCCTGGTGGGCTGTAGACCCTCACAGCTGAGACATAATATGTCTCGGTGGTCTCTTTTCTTGCCCAGCCACACAACAGCAGCATCAATAATAAATAAAGCTCGGTTTTGGTGGAGGGTTAGCACCCAGCCGAGACTTAGAGTCTCGGTGGGGATTTGGTTTGGCTGGCTGAAGATCAGCAAGACCCGAGAAAGAGGGGGTAGTTGTTTAGACCCTGAGTCGGGTACCTTGGTGAGCCCTCTGCCCAGCCGTGACCCCTACAGGGGCGGCTTGGGCTGCATTCGACCAATGTTTTGAAAAAAAAAATCAATCGGCTGTTTTTTATAAGGGTGCGTTTGGGCTTATGAAAACAGTATGATACATAGACAAGCAGTGGGAGACTAGTAGTCTATAAGTGGGAAGACTTTTAGGCAGAAACTATTAACTTTCATTTAAGTTTAGCGACGGTTTTTGTGACACAAATTTCTCTCACAGAATTGTCATGACAGTTTTTATAGACAGATTTTAAAAACTCACTTTTAGTGACACTTTTTCGTGACTCATATTTCTGTCACTAACTTCATATAGGCAGATTCTTTTATATAGTTTGTGTAATTGTTTTAGTGCGACCGAGAATGGGCATCTCGGTAGCCTCAGGATATAGTTTAAAAATTAAAAATAAAGATTCTTAAATTATACTCTTATTACTTACTTTTATAAATATTTTAGTTGTATATTTAAATGAGTTAAATTAAAACAGTTTTATAATATTTAAAAGGGTATAATTTTATTATAGAAATTATAAACAATTTTGAAAACTTTCTAATTTAGAAACTTTCTATTTATAGCAGGGTTACCTATTATAGTATTAATATCACGTTAGAAAAGTTTGTACCGTAATTAATAGTAGGTAGATAATACATTATAAAGAATTATAAGAAAGACCAGATTTATCAGTTAAAATACATACAGAATTACAGAAATAAAATAAATAAACGAGAAGACAATGAGATCAGTAAATTAAATAAGCGAATACCAGTTTACTCATTCACGTCCCTTATTCATGTAGCTCGCGTGAAATCAGAGAAGACTTTCGGTCAGTTGATCTCGGTCAGTTACTGGACACGAGGTACGGATTTCCGTCCTTTCAGTCAGGACTTCCTTTTTATGCATGATTAGGATTCCCCGTCTTCAGCCAAATGTTTTCCCCAGTATATGTTTAAGCTTATCCGTAATCATGTTAATAGCTAAATAAATTGCCTGTGCATTATATACAAGCACGACCAGTTTATGTACTAGTTACGGAGGTACCGTAACCACGGCACTAGAGGCACCTGTGTCGTGACTCACATGCAGGAGAGTGATATCCTGCATCGTCCCACTCAGCTCAGCTTGGCCATTTATCAGTATTATTAGTGGGGCGTATGGATGCATCCTAGGCTACAGTTTACAGTTTAGCAGGTGAATGTGGTGTGTGCTCTACATCCTTCACATTGGAGCTGATCCCTCCACCCAGCACAATTATTTAGAGGTCACCCCTCTACAGCATGACGAGGTCACCCCTCCAGTTATTCATGCACGGTTGTTACAGCACGTGACCTATATAAGCTCTGGCAAATAAAATACAGTAAATGCATGTTTTCAGAATTTAAAGTTATATTTCAGTATCAGTAAATATAAATCAGGTTTTTTTTAGATTTTATGCAGAGTTCTACCACATGTTACATATCAGTCTTACAGCTTCAGTATTCTATCGACTGTTTCATTCAGTATATTCTTATCATGCTTGATATCCGTTCACTGAGCGTTATACTCAGCCGTAGTTCCTTTCATGTTCTAACGGCAGGTACACCAGGATGCTCTTAGGATTCTGGGAGTATGTGCATTTGGATGGAAGCTATCCAGACTCCTTACTTTATGCATTTCTTACATTATTTTGCTTTTGGACATTGTTTAGTCCTCTCCTTTAGTATTTTACTTTTCATGTTTTGGGCTTATGTTTGGATTACCGATGTTTGATTCCGGTATTCCTTTATGGTCAGTTAATGTTTTAGGACATTTACCTTATGCTTTGATGACATGCCATAAATACACGTAACGGTCCACTTATCCAAGTGGGGTGTTTCAATTATGGTACCACTAACAGCAACCTAGCCACTATTCTCATATTATTCCCGCTGTCTTATAAAATAACCACTGTTAGTGCACAAAAACCATTTTTATAAGTCTTAGAATAAAAATAATATATTTTTACCAAACTTATTATAAATCCAGATTTGATTAATAATAATTTATTTATTAATTACGAGTCTAATAAATTACCTAATAAAATTTATAATTTATTTTAAAGACTGTAATGTCATACACATTTTATAAACAACAGGAACACACGGGAATAGTGGATAAGCAACATGCACACTTAACCATCTTCATAACAGTATAGTTAATAATTAAATATACTATGATATAATTATAACACGAATAAACGTATGACCACTTAGACTGCATGTATTTATTAATTATGCATATACTGAGACATACTTAATTACTTAGGTATTTGATGTACTGTGTGCTTAGCAATTATATACTTGATCATCCTCGAGCTGTATTATACAGGTGAGTTCATAGCCTCGATTTTTAAATCTTTTATGATTTTTCAAACCCGCGAGGGGGAGACATGCTATTAAATACCTGCAACTTGCTTTGACTATATGACTATAATTTAATTATAGAATGTAATTTGAACTGTAACCTATTTTGACTATATGATTGATAGATATTTATTCTATAGAACGCAAATTGAATGATACTCTTAATTACGATTACCTATTAAAGAAACTGTTAAATTATAGGAAATTGCCCGAATGTTATAAATAGATCTATTTGGGATTGACCATCCCCATCTGGGTGAGTCATGCTCACTATGCCTCGGCCGGGACAACAGATGTATACCATGTTGGAAACTGGGTTTGGGTGTCTTTTTGTAAGACACTACGTTCTCATCTGTTGAGAACTATGGAAAGTTAAGCTTCAGTTTTGATTAATAGAAAATGTAATTATCTTTTTTATATATGCTTTGTGCATTGCTACTATCTATAAGGTTTGTGTTACTAAACTTAATCATATACTACTTAGCAAACACTAAAATGGGAATAATGGAAATGCTAAACTGGGTTACTTTACATTGCTTAGTAAAATTTACTAAACTTGATTATTTTACAATGTGTAGTAAAATACTGTAATGGTAGTATTAAATATACTAAACCTGATTATTTTACACTACTTAGTAAAATACTGAATGATAGTATTAAATATACTAAACTTGATTATTTTACACTACTTAGTAAAATACTGAAATGGAAGTATAGGAAGTACTGAGCATAATCTTGTTCTGCTTATTAACACTTACTGATCTTGGTTTTTACTGCTTAGTACGTTAAGGTATGGAATAATTGGAAATTTTAAATTTGACTTTTATATCAAATACTGATTAACACCTTGTAGGACAACTTAAAATCCTAAACTAAGATTTTACAAAACCCTATGAATTCACCAACTTTATGTTGACTGTTTTAAGTATGTTTTTCCCAGGTTATTTAGCAAGATTATTTGAGCATGGATTGAGCATCATTTAGGAGCAATAAAATGACGGGGGATTATCTTTTATTGGGATATTCATAACAAATGTTATTCAACGATTTAAATGATTGTACCAATTCAATGTATACATCAATTGTATTTCAAAAATCATATAATTATGATCTGTGCTTTGTAAGCTATTTGCTCATCGATCCACCACTGTGATACCCGCTTTATGGGGGTGTTACAGAGAATGGTATCAGAGCTTTAGTTATAGCGAACCGGATTAATTTTTAAATAAAATATGAATAAAAATATTTTTCTTTTATTTAAAACTGGACAATAACTTTATAAAAATCTTTTGGGAATTTTTTTGGGACATACTTAGAAAGCATATAGCATAGAGAGCATGCATAACTATATGATTTAAGTGCGCATTCATTATTCTATGCATTCATAATTGTTGATTGTATTAGATGCTAACTTGTACGTATTTACGTAATATAACTATTTAATATTTATTATAGAAATATTAAATACTCTAGATACTTAATAAAACAAATAAACATGCCATGTTAGTACGGAGCTTCATACTAAAGATGTTCCATCTCGATATTACGTTTTGACTGAGTGGTTAGGTTTACGATTTAAAGTGCCCTCGCTCCTCAAACGTTTAATAGAATGGCTTCTGAAGTATGATGGCCCGAACAATGCATTATAACCACGAACAATCTAATACATAATAGACACATGGAAATATTTAAATAGAAATTTAAATAAAAACTTTGGGAACATTAGAAATCTAACAGAATCTCTATAACCCGTTAGAAAATCTAAGAAGAATTTTTTTAAGTCTCTAAAAACCTAAATAGATCTATCTATTTTACTCAATCTTGGAAAATCTAAATTGATTTTTATAAAAATCTAACTGAATAATATACGTCTTGCAAAATCTTATGAAATCTCTAGTAAACCTAATTAGATATTATAAATATTGAAAAATCTAATAAAATGTTCAAGAAAATCTAAAATTTGATTTTATAAAAATTTTCTTTGGAGATCTTGAATTAACCTTTAAGAACCAATAGGCCTGTAAGATTTCATAAACTTCACACTTAGATAAATGGTTAAGTATTATTAATGGACTAGGTAAGCACAGGTAACAGTAACCCAAAACTTGAATAGGCCCTATAGGCCCAATACCATATAGCCGAACCATTAACTAAGCATATTAGGCCCATTTAATGCCTAGTAAGCCCACATAGCAAACATTGAATTATTAATGGACTAAAATATGTATACGCCTATTAGGAAGACCATTAGGCCCATTTATTGTCTTATGGACCTATGTAGTAAAACTCTAACATTGATGGATCTAAAACTATAATTAGGCCCATTAAGAAATCCTTAGCTCATAAGAATTGTTAATGGACCTTGTAAGCTCAATAAGGGTTTGGGAAGCCCATTAGCTCTTTAGGTGCACTTAATAAGCTCACTTAGTGATTTTACACTTAAGTAAAGTTTTTATACTGAAGATATAACTATTAAAACTTTTAGACTAAGAACATTAGTATATAAAACTTATGGATTAAAACCATGACAATTGAAACTTGTCTTGATAAAACAGAAACTACAAGGACTAATATTGTAAATATTTGAAAGTGTAGGGATTAATAAATGCCATTCGCGACTTATTAGACCTTAAGGACCACTTTTGTAAATTCTTGGAAGTTAGATTGTCATTTTATGACTCTAAGGACTAATGTTGTAACAGCCGAAACAATTAGAAGCCCTAAGCTTTAGTTAGCCACTTATTGGAAGTTATAAAACCTAATGTTGAACAGAGGGACTATTTTCACCATCTCCTGAAAATACTAGAAACCCTAAGGACTAAAGCTGTTAACAACTGGAAAGTGTACATTTGGTAAAATATAGAGGGCCTTGTTTTGCCAATAGCCGAAACTTAGGAAAACCCTAGAACCTTTATTTCATTTAAGGTATTAAAACTTGGGCATACCATCTATACATAGTTATTCGATGAATAGGAACTGGTTAGTCTATTCTAACCACTAGGATAACGGACATGCCACTTAATGAAAACAAATTTACAACAAACATACAAATTGGAATATTTAAAAATAGACTAGGAAGCATTACCTAGCGAACTACATTTCATTAAATATTTGAATTTGTTGTTATATGTATATATATATATATATATACCTTATTAGAAGGAACTATAAGATATAATGCCTATGCTTATGATTGTAATATATTATTATATATTATATTATACATATGAACTCCTTGTTTGATGCGTACTCTCGCGCACATTATCGCGCGTCAACATGTACTTTCTCTCGCTTATGATTTTGTACTTATATCTACAGAACACGACTTATTAACGACACATATACGCGTGCTTTTTATAATATCATGTGGTATTATTTGGATAAATTTGCATCTTTAAATGATGCGGTGGGACCCAAAATCAAGGTACTTATGATCCTATATTTTACATATGGGACCTGAGACTCTTGATCCTAAGTTAATTATGATTACGTCTTCAGACGGAATGGGACATCTAAAGGTGAGATCATGAGCCACCGGACCAGAAGTTTACTTATAAAATTCGTATTACGGTGGAATGGGACGCCCGAAGACGAAAGTTATAACTAAACGGGCTGTAAAGTATCTTAATAATATCTATTATCTTAGATGTTATATTTATCCTAAATAATAAGACTTGCCAGGAATATTTAGGTAAGGTGGGCTATGAAATCGTTATTGAAACAAGTAAGGACGCTTGTTCGTTTGAATAAAGAAATCATAGGTCACCGAATGGAGTTATAAATTCCACCTTACATGGATAAGGACGCTTATCGATGTAAATAGAAATTTATAATCACATGAGCTTAAATGTATTCGACATAACTCATTATTGATATTATTTTATGAATCCGACTATGTAACGTATCCCTCCTTGACACGCGATTTCCTCCAGTAATATCTTATCGTTATTACATCATCACCATCTAGAAACCTAAGAAGATTAGTATTCATCTCTTTTGGATCATAACATTGTGCTCTTGATTTTTGGTTTATCCTTAACCCAAATATCACTTTCGCTGCAGTTGACTCCGTTGGGAGTGTCCACTTTCCGCTGCATTCGACCCCTTAGGGGATGTCCATTTCCGTTGCATTTGATTCCTTTAAGAATGTCCATTTTCCGCTGCATTTGAACCTTTTCAGGGTGCCTACTTTCCGCTGCGTCTAAGCCCTTTTCAGGGAGAGTTATTTTCTGCTGCATTTTGAACCCTTTTCGGGATTGCCCACTTTCGTTTCATTTGACCCCTTTGGGGTGTCACAGAAAAGAGAGCTGGTTCATCTACAAATGAGAAATGAAACATCGATCACTCGAGGTGATGGTAACACAGACTGTTTAACACTAGACTTAGTGTCATCTCTTGTACCGAAAACCAGAAATACTTGGTAAGGGGATGCCCTATCTTCTTAACCCACATTTCTTAAGTCGACGAAGAAGACAAACCCAAGCATAAAAGACATGCCCAACTCTCAATGGGTGTATTTTGTAGGGTTATTTTCGTCATCATCCAAAAAGCATTATTTGATGTCCAAAACTCTTTTGGACAATCTTTTTCCTCTTTGGATCCAATTAGTTTGACAATACCATTTTCCAACTAGCCTCGAAATGAATGACTTTTCCCCTTCTTAGAAGTAAAAATTTGTGAAAATTTTGGACCACTTACATTGAACGCACAACCTTTCCAACATCACACAAGATGCACACTTCTTTATTCTTGGTATCTTCTTTGATTTCCATCATTTGAAGTACTTCTTCTCCATGCAACTTATGCCCCAGCTTAGCCACAAATGAAGCAGATTCTTTGTAGCTTCCTACCCAAGCAACACCAACAAAAATCTTAGCCATCTCGCTGAGTGAAGCTTTAGTGTCAAACTAATGTTTGCCTTCCACAGTCTAGAAGTATATCGGGAAACCCTTCGCGTGAAAATTTTTGACGCAAGAGCGGTACAAGCCAAAACTATATTTCTAACTTGACATCGCATAAGCCTATTAAAGTTTAATAGACTTAAAAATCTCTTGATAAACTAGTAGAAACATTAATGAACTATTATCTACGCTCATCAAGAGACATTGGGGCCCCGGAGGCACATCCAATGAAAACCAAGACTTAAGACGAATTTGTCCTAGTCAATCCAAACTTGTAAACTTAGAACTCGAGTTCATAAGATTACACGTTTAAGGAATAAGTGCCCCCACTTGTCCCCTGAACAAGTAACTTCATCTTTAGCTTCGGGAGCGAAACTAAAATAACGGGGTGGTGTAAGACCCCTAGCAATTTGGGTTTCTAAACACGCCACCAACTTCATTAACGTTATCATTTATCGTACTATATTGTAATAAACTACCTTTACAATGTATCATCACAAGACTTACTTTGATTTGACGAATGATTTCTTAAACTTCTAAGTGACTCGTGAATTGTGCATGATAGCTTGAATACAACCCGAAAGCTTATCATGGTAAACAAAAGATCTAGTACATCTACTCAAATCCTACCCAGCAGGTCTGCTAGATAGGGCTAGTACTGGTAGGGCTGATAAGGTTGCAGGTGCCGACAGGGTACTCTGCAATACCTCTATAAGCCAATCAGGACTCTTTAAGCAAACTAAGTACAATCAGCAACTGGGACCGCAGTCTGCCAACGACTCCTCACAGGTAGGCGGTCTCTGCTGTCACTCAATCGTGACAAACAGCTGCAAGATCAAAGAAGGTGGACAAGGACCGCCCTTGTGCAGTAAGGGAGATGTGGGTCTTACGCTGAAGACCCCCTCCAAGGTGTGATTATGCCGATGGAGGAAGTAGTTCTCCTCCAACAACTACTCCAAGGCCTCGTGGCCCAAAAACCTCGTGCTATCAGGGCATCTGCCCATACGGTCCAAGAGAGAGTCTATGCGCTCATGCATGGCAATGTACTCCACCTGGCTTGCTATCAACAGGCTGTGGACGTCCATCATGTTCTGCTCCTGGCTCATGGCCAAAGCAGCAATCCGAACTTAAACAGGACCAGCATGTCTAGTTCCGGAACCCTCTCCGACCATAAATGCTGGCTTGTAGGTTTTCCAAATGAACATCAATTGTCGTGAGCTTAACAAACTAAATGTAGTTAACCCTACCTCGGCTCTTCCTAATTGAAAACCTCCTAGAGTATCCTCTCTAAATTGTCATTATTTGTTCTGCGAACATCTACCGCTTTCTCAAAATTGACGGCCAAACTTTTCGGATAATTCTGTCCATCCGTGATTGATAGCAGCATCCAAATACTGCTCAATCGGATGTATAGGGCGACCCAGATAAAGATCTCCTTGCATTGCTTTGTATCCATCCGTAATGGTAGCATCACTCAGATACTGCCCAATCGGACTTATAAAGCAATCCGAATAACTATCTCCTTACATTGTTGGCACCATTTATTTCTGAACATGTCTAAGACGAACCTTTAGATCTATGACATCTATACCCTAACAGATGACAAAGTTTTTAATAGCTTCGAGGATGAAGCTAAAATAACGGGGTGGTGCTGTAAAATCCATGATTTTACCATTAGAATAATGTAATAAAAATCTACTCAACGATCCTAGATCATTTCTCAACCTAGTAATAGTAATCGAATTTCGAGGACGAAACTCAAGGTGGCATGTGGATGGTGTAAAAACCCGAGATTTTTTGTTCATTAAATAATAATGAAGCATGTTTCAAAAACCCTTTTTGAGCAATACAAAAATCACTGGATTTGAGAATTTGACAAAAGTCATACAAACCACGTACCGACAATTCAATAACTTAACTACACAAATTATTGTCGAGAAATACGTGATAAACAATTTGATTAAATTGTTTATTACTACTTTCATCTACGGAGGGAATAAACGAGAAGTATTTCTATTAAAATGACACTTACGATGAATGACAAATACTTGTCATTTAAATAAACGGACACGTTCTTCGTATTTATACGTCATATAAATACTCCATTTTATTGGAAAAATGATTCTAAGATCAATGACGCGGTTTTCGTAAAATGAAATTAATTTTATAAAATATAAAGCCTCGAACCGTGTATTAACGAAAGTATACTATAGGTTGCACTTTAGTCCCTACACTACTAGGAACCTTCCACTTTGTAATTTACTAATGCATATAAAAAGAGAGAACTAGGATTTCATCCCCGCTTTAACCCTAGCCTCCACACACACACTTCTCCATATAAAAATGGCAGCCGCCATTTCTTTAACCATTTTTTCGGCCACCTTAGATCTTGGCCGCCACTTTTATCTTGTAGATCTAATAGATCTATAATGTGTACCACCATTGTCGTGGCTAAAAACCCCACAACCGCCACCATACTATGGGTGTTTGTCTCGGATTCCTTCCCTAGCCGCCACCTCCCTCCATCTTCGTGGCCACCACAACCACCATACAACCACCAGTCGTGGCCTCTATCACCACCTGCTGTCATCACCATTATAGCAGCCACCAGCCGTGGCGTCTTCATTATCTCCAGCAACCACATTCGTGCCCACCAACCAACACCCACCTTCGTTGTTCACCACCATCAGTGGCCTCTATCACTAACAGCAATCATGGCCACACAGCCACCATTCTCCATAGCCGCAGCAGCCTTGCTGCCATCATCCACTTCCTTCGCAGCCCATTACTACCGTCACCACCATGTCACCAGTATGCTCTTCCATGACCACCTCCACCCACAGCCGCCAACTGAGGTGTGGTTGTTTCGAGTTATACACGACAAAGGGAGAGGAGGGTGCTCAGATCTGCTTAAAAGAACCACATGGGGTGCGTTTGGATCTGCTAATTAGCAATCGTTTAAGGGGTGTTTGGTTTTGGGCAGAAAACCATTAAGGGTGCGTCGAAATGGCATAGATCCATACGGATCTATTTAGATCTAGTGTCGGGAGCGACATGCAAGACATTTGGGGCCAAGATCTGCTGCTATATAGTTTTGGGGGTGTTTGGATCTACTGGTTAGGGAGCGTTTGGGACTGCTGATAACATGCATGCTGATAAGGGGGTGTTTGGGACTGCTGATAACATGCATGCTGATAAGGGGGTGTTTGGGACTGCTGATAACGACTAATACATGTTAGATCCGGAGTTGTAACGATAAGTGTATACTTATGTTTATGTTGAAAGATGTAGACATGCATGTAGTATTCCCACCGATAGTTGTAATGTTCCTACTGTTAATGTATATACACCAACTGACCATCTAAAAACTTACCACCGTTCATATCATACAAACTAACTTACCACTGTTAGTATTAAACCACCAAAAGTTCCCACTGTTAGCCTAACAGTTCCCACTGTTAGCTTTATAGTTCCCACTGTTAAGCTTAGCAGTTTCCACTACTAGCTATGCAGTTAGCACTGTTAGCTTTAAACTTACCCTTGTTAGTTTAAAGTTACCACTAACAGCCTAACCTAGCCACTGTTCTCATATTATTCCTGTTGTCTTTATAAAATAACCACTGTTAGTGCACAAAAACCATTTTTATAAGTCTTAGAATAAAAATAATATATTTTTACCAAACTTATTATAAATCCAGATTTGATTAATAATAATTTATTTATTAATTACGAGTCTAATAAATTACCTAATAAAATTTATAATTTATTTTAAAGACTGTAATGTCATACACATTTTATAAAAAACGCGAACACACGGGAACAGTGGATAAGCAACATGCGCACTTAACCATCTTCATAACAGTATATTTAATAATTAAATATATTGTGATATAACTATAACACGAATAAACGTATGACCACTTAGACTGCATGTATTTATTAATTATGCATATACTGAGACATACTTAATTTCTTAGGTATTTGATGTACTGTGTGCTTAACAATTCTATACTGGATCATCCTCGAGCTGTATTATACAGGTGAGTTCATAGCCTCGCTTTTTAAATCTTTTATTTTCAAACCCGCGAGGGGGAGACATGCTATTAAATAACTGCAACTTTCTTTGACTATATGACTATAATTTAATTATAGAATGTAATTTGAACTGTAACCTGTTTTGACAATATGATTGATAGATATTTATTCTATAGAACGCAAATTGAATGATACTCTTAATTACGATTACCTATTAAAGAAACTGTTAAATTATGGGAAATTTACCGAATGTTATAAATAGATCTATTTGGGATTGACCATCCCTATCTGGGTGAGTCATGCTCACTGTGCCTCGGCCAGGACAACAGATGTATACCATGTTGGAAACTGGGTTTGGGTGTCTTTTTGTAAGACACTACGTTCTCATCTGTTGAGAACCATGGAAGGTTAAGCTTCAGTTTCGATTAATAGAAAATGTAATTATCTTTTGTATATATGCTTTGTGCATTGCTACTATCTATATGGTTTGCGTTACTAAACTTAATCATATACTACTTAGCAAACACTAAAATGGGAATAATGGAAATGCTAAACTGGGTTACTTTACACTGCTTAGTAAAATTTACTAAACTTGATTATTTTACACTGTGTAGTAAAATACTGTAATAGTAGTATTAAATATACTAAACCTGATTATTTTACACTACTTAGTAAAATACTGTAATGATAGTATTAAATATACTAAACTTGATTATTTTACACTACTTAGTAAAATACTGAAATAGAAGTATAGGAAGTACTGAGCATAATCTTGCTCTGCTTATTAACACTTACTGATCTTGGTTTTTACTGCTTAGTACGGTAAGGTATGGAATAATTGGAAATTTTAAATTTGACTTTTATATCAAATACTGATTAACACCATGTAGGACAACTTAAAATCCTAAACTAAGATTTTACAAAACCCTATGAATTCACCAACTTTATGTTGACTGTTTTAAGTATGTTTTTCCCAGGTTATTTAACAAGATTAATTGAGCATGGATTGAGCATCATTTAGGAGCAATAAAATGACGGGGGATTATCTTTTATTGGGATATTTGATGTGAGCTATTTTAGTCATATCAGTTATATCATAAAACAATGAAATTATGCAATAAATGTATGAAAAATGCCTTGTATATGTTTGTTTCTTGTTTTAATGTGTGTAGGTACCAAGTTCATGAAAACCGGCAAATATCGACACGAGTTTGAAGATAAAGATCAACAAAGCCAATATTCGAGCTCGACTTTAGCGGATTTCATCATTTGTCAAGTTTATGGGCCAAGTGGGTCCCACATTGGGAAAATGGGCTTAAAAACCCATTCTTATTTACTTTCATAACAAAAGCCCATTTTTAGAAGCCCATTTTCAATGTTATATAAACAGATGAGAAACAATGAGGGCCCAAGCCCAAAATGAATTAAGGAACGAATGAAGTGTATTTAATGGGCTTTAGGTTTTGGTTTCAGTCAAACGTGTATAAACACGTTGCAAACACACATTCACTTTTTCTCAAACGTTTTTAATAAACGTTACCTACTCAGCATCCCACCACAAACGTGTATATCTTATCACCATAAATCCTTTCACCAAATAAATACACACATTTCACTTTTCCACTCACACACTTTTTCACACAATGAATACAAAAACCCTTTCGATACCTTCTAGGTATCTCCTTCTTCCACCCCAAAAAGAAAACCAGTAACAATATGTTACTGTTCCCAAACCCTAGATAAATAAATTGGCCAAATTAAATGGGGCTTTTTATGGCACGGTTGATTCAAGTGTGGGGGAATTAAATCCCCCAATTTTAAGGAAGAGAATAATGGAGAAAAGAGCTACGTGGCAGCAAATGATTGGAAGTTACACCTCACTCTCCCAAATTAGCCAATCATAAGGCAGCAAAGAAACACAACTAGCACACACGGATGCCACGTTGGCAATCCGTGTGCTAGTTGTATCCTATCAACCATCCGATCAACAAAGAGAGAGAGAATGAAGATCTAAGGGTCAGAATGAAGAAGGGATATTCTCTTGAAGATGCGGATATTCTCTCCTCAACAAGCCCTGGGATGGCTATAAAACCCCCCCAAAAATACTTGTAATTTCATCCCTTTTTTACTTAATGTAATAATGTTGGATTAGAGTTAGGAAAATTGTATTTCTCTTTTTAATAGTACTGTATCATTTTATTTTGATTAATAAAAGTTTTATCTGTTAAAAATAATTCGTGTTTTGTTACTGTTTAAATTCATTATCTCCTTTCTCAGTCTAATTTAATATTATTAATATAAAAGATATTAAATTAAACTGCTCAATAGTTTAATGAAATATTGAAGTGAAATTAGGAAATAAATCAAACCCTAATGGTTTGATTAAAATAACTGTTTGGCTCGAATGATTCGATGGTGTTTGTGGTTCGATTTAAAATGGTGGTAACGGTGAAGATGTCGATTCTCTCTATTAGGTAGCTCAGCTCTAACCTACTACTCAACGTAAATCTCAAAAGGTGCTTATCTCTTTTAATTTTTAGGTTATATTAGTTATTTAGATAAATGTTTGATACTTCATGATGTTACTGTTTAGTTCTCTTATGTGATTTGTTATCTGCTTATTAATGTTTCTGTTAGTTTTATTGTAGGAAGATAGTTTAAGCTGTTATAGATGAATCTGCTATTTACTTAAAATGTTTTTTTTATCTGCTTGGTTGATGGTAATTGTTGATTGATTAGATTAATCTTATATCTGATTCGGTTGTGGGTTGTTTACTGTTTCCTTGTGATATTATTAAAGTTTCATTAAGTTTTAAGTTATGTTACCCGCTGAATATTGTATGGTCTTGGCTGTATATATTTCGAGTAACTGATTTTTAATAGTTTGATATTTCAGTTGTAAAGTAATTGAACCTTGCTGATATACAATATTAGATTGCTAATATTTTGTGTTTGAAAGAATTTTATGCTCATGTTTGTTCAAGTCATAGACTGTTAATATAATGATTTAGCCGAATTTACATGTAACTGTGATGTGAGTTGTGAGTTTTGTTTTAGAAGGCCTGTTTCACTCGTTATCTCTATAATCTGCTAGTGGACTTATATTCCGTTTTTGTAAGCGTTGTGATCAATCAGTCATCTTTTTTGAATTAGTTTTTTTAGTTGGTTTAGATTGTTTAGGATAAGCTGCTAGTTCTAGGATCTGTATATGCTCATTACTGGTTTGATTTTGCTGGAATTGCCTTATCTGTTATTATGTTTATGCTGTGTTTGATTAAGTTTGTTTAATTGTTTAGTTGATATTATTTTGATTTGCTGATTTCAAGTGAACAGATTCAATTAATCTGTTTTACTCAATACTGATACCCTTATCAGTATTTTCCATGTTATATGTCACAAAACGTCACCTCCTGTGACTCCATTTTGATTAAGCTGTAAAAAATAATAATCTCAAAAATGAGTCCCTTGTGGGACTCGAACCCTTGACCTCAAGGGTATTAGCTTAGCGTGTTAGCCAACTGTGCTACATGGCTTTTCAATTTAATTACCTGTTAGTTCATTAATATAGAATCACTATTACTGGCAGATTTTCATCTAAATATTGTTCACTTAATTTTCAGTTTTAAATAAAGTGCAACGATTATTTTTTGAGTTTTTACAATAAAAATTAGTTTCAAAATATTTAAAAAAAAAAAAAAAATTTATTAATTTTTAAAATTAGTTTGTTATTATTTTAGGTTTAAATTAAATATAGTTTTTAAACACAGATTTAGTTTAATTAAATTTTAATAGATTTAAGTAATTTAAATAGTTTAATTAGATTTCTAAAATAGTGTAAAAGTAATTTTTATTAAATAGTTTAATTTTTATAGATTGTTTATAAGTTTAATTTTAAATAGTTGTTTTATTTTTTAAGTAATTAATTGTTTTAGATTTAATAATAGCGGGGTTTACGATTCATGCACTTTAGGATTAGATTTAATAGTTTAAAAATGGTAGATTTATTTTTAGTTTAAAAACCGAAAACCAATTCAAATCGATTGTCCAAATCAAAGCTAAAACGTCTCAAATTCACTCGATCTTCGTGTACAACGAACTTGGTTCATCACGTGTTTAATTGAATTCGTCATTGGTAATATTAGTCTATTACTTTTTCCTAAAGGTAATTTTCTAATTTACCCTATAACGTATCTTAATTATCACATATACATTCCACTCTACTTCAAAAATTTTGGCGCCGCTGCCGGGGACCTTGTGTACGATTCGCTTTTGTGGTGATTTGTTGATCGTTCATTTGAAGACCCTTTCCGTCCTCGGAAAGTTTTGTTATTTTTCTATTATATAGTATGTATCGCTTTTCTCGTTTTTTGTGAATAATATATTGTATTACGTAGAACAATAAATTTTACATACTTTTCAAATAAGGCCTTAGTTGGGATTTCATCACCTTGCTATTGTAGTCGAATCCAAAACAAAAAGGCAAAATAGATAAATACTAATAAGAAGTTTGAACTCGATTTATACAAACTATAAGGTGGGTATAAGGTGACGTGCTATAAAAGGCCGTCTAAGGAAAAAGGTTTTTAAGTGCTTTGTGCCACCTCGTTTCCCCGCTTGCTTGTGCGTATATTGAGAGGGACAACCTATTATTAGTTTGCTGACTCAAGTAGTAATAAATCTTATTTTTGTAGTTTACCTATTGAACCTCGAGAAGTTTAGGTTTTCACCTATCGTTTTAAAGTCGACCGAGGGTAATTTACTTCCATAGTAGTTATCCTTATTCCTTGTTTTTATCGATCATTATTGATTGGGCAATACAAAATTAAATACCAGAAGTAATATTCTTCTTGTCTAATTTCTTTTCTTCAATCCTCTAAGTTCTCGTGTTTGTAGTGTATGCAATTACGTTCTTCTCGTCTTGTGATTGATTTTAATAGGCTTGAAAATATTCCTCGTAGAAATAGAAATCGTCAATAACGAATAGTGGAACCCGAGCTTCCACCTATTGTTGTAGAGATGGCCGATAACCGAACAATGGAGGAATTGCTCCGTGCACCCACCGAAGGGTATGGGGAAGCAATCGTTGTGCCAGCTATCTTGGCGGATCATTTGAGATTAAGACGGGTCTTTTATCATTCATTCGTGCCGACCAATTTCATGGCAATGAGACCGATACCCCGCATTCTCACATACGGAATTTTCATCGAATTACCTCGACAAGTTTAGAGATGTGCCGAATGACGTGATTAAGCTCATGATTTTTCCGTACTCGCTCGAGGGTAATGCTAAGCTTTGGTATGAGAAAGAACCACCGGGTTCGATCTTAACATGGGATGATTTAGTGTCTAAGTTCATGAATTATTTCTTTCCACCGTCCAAAACAACACACTTTAAGAACGAGATCACTAGATTTGAACAAAAAGTGCATGAATCGTTTGGGGTAGCTTGAGAAAGATTTAAAGATTTGTTGAGACAATGTCCACACCACGGTTTCTCGGAATTGCATCAAATAAATACTTTTTATAATGGGCTTAATATGATTGAACAAGATTCTTTAAATGCCGCCGCGGGTGGTAATATTTTAAGAAAAACTCCAAGAGACGCGTGGAGAACAGTTGAGGATAAGTCTAGAGCACAATATTCACGAAACACACCGGTTTTTTCCAATGTGAATTCATCTAATATCGAGATTGCTAGATTGGACTCTAATATTGACACGCTTTGAATGAGTTTAGGAAGAATCCTCATGCATCGATTAATATGGTTGAGAGTTTTTGTGTATCATGTGGTGGAGCACATCCTAATTATGCTTGTTTAACCACGGGGTTTGATCAAGCTAATGCTTTTGCCGCGACGGGAACTTATGGCTCCAACGGTCAAGTTCCTCGTCAAAATTATGTTGCTCCACCGGGTTTTCCACCGGTTCAAAATAGGTACAACAATGGAAACAATGGGAATAATTTTAACCATGGTAACCATGGGAGTTACAACCAAGGAAATGGGTTTAATGCTAATCAAAACAATCAAGGTTTTCAAAGCAATAACCAAAATGATTTGTCAAGCTACATGAAAACGAATGAGTCAAATTTAAAAGCTTTTCAAAACAACATTCAAGGACAAATGGAAACTTTGAAAAATGAGTTTCAAAATACGATTAAAGGGCAAAATAATAAGATTGAGCTTAATCAACAAAGAATAGAACAAAGATTTGAGCAAATGTTTGAGCAAAGTCAAAATCGTATGCAACAAAGTATGGAACAAGGTCAAAATAAATTGCTTTCGATGTTTGAATATTTTATGACCAAACCTTCCTCGTCTTCGGGTGGTTTACCTACCAACACCATTCCAAACCCGAAGGGTGAGATGAAAGCAATAACCACACGTAGTGGGAAAGCTTTAGACGGGCCTTTGCTTCCACATGTGAGTACCTCTCCTGTGAGGGAAATGGAGCAAGAACCCGAGGTGGTTAAAGAAAAGGAAATTCCTATTCCACCAAAGGTAGACCAATTGCCTATTCCGGAACCCGAGCTTCCGAAGACTAAACCCACACTACCCTACCCTTCGAGACTTACCAAAGAGAAGCTCCGCGAAAAGACCAATGCTCAAGTTTCTACGTTTCTTGACGTGTTTAAGAAAATGTATATTAATCTTAGTTTCGCGGATGCATTGCTTAGCATGCCTAAGTTTGCTTTAACAATCAAAAGGTTGATGAACGATAAGGAGAAATTAGTTGAAGTATCTACATCCTTAAATGAAAGTTGTTCCGTGGTTCTCTCTAAAAAGTTTCCCAAAAAGCTTGGAGACCCCGGTCAATTTTTGATACAATGTGATTTCCCTAATATGGAAGAATGCTTAGCATTAGCTGATCTAGGCGCTAGCATTAACTTGATGCCTCTTTCCGTGTGGAAAAGGTTATCACTTCCCGAGCTTACGCCTACTAAAATGACTATCGAGCTAGCGGATCGATCGACCGCCTTTCCAAAAGGTATAACCGAAGACGTATTAGTCAAAGTAGGAAAGCTCATCTTCCCAGCGGATTTTGTGATTTGTGATTATCCGGAAAATTCTCGTGTGCCTCTTATTTTGGGAAGACCGTTTTTAAATACGGCTAGTTCTTTAGTTGACATGAGAGAGGGAAAATTGACTTTACGTTTTGATGATGAAAGTATCACTCTTAATGTTGGTAATATCTCGAAGTTTTCTTCCGAAGACGACGAGGAATCAATCAATCAAATCAATGTGATTGATGTTGCTAGCGAAGAGATTTCACAAGATATGCTTGGTATTTCGGATACTTTTAAAAGTGGCAATCCCACTTCATCGAATCCTATTATCTCTTTGGCTAAACCTCCACTCACTCCATTTGAGGGAGGTGACTTCGTTCTTGAAGAGCTTGAGAATAATGGTTATTCAAAAATCGATAAGGAGATTGATGATTACCTTAGAACACCATTTGATCCTAGTGAGTTTGATTGTGAGAGTTTTGATCCCGAGGGAGATATTGTGTTGATTGAAAAAATGTTGAATTTGGATCCTTTTGAATCACCACCTATGGAACTAAAAGTTGTGAGTACTAATGAAACTAAAGTGATCTATTGAGGAAGCACCCGAGTTAGAACTT
This sequence comes from Glebionis coronaria, assembly GCA_025667525.1. Lineage (NCBI taxonomy): Eukaryota > Viridiplantae > Streptophyta > Magnoliopsida > Asterales > Asteraceae > Glebionis > Glebionis coronaria. The sequence goes on from CM046876.1 coordinate 357,891,887, forward strand.
AAGGAATTACCCACTCATTTGGAGTATGCTTTTCTTGAGGGAACGGATAAGTTATAGGTGATTATTGCTAAGGGATTAAAGGAAAACGAAAAGGATGAACTTTATAATGTGCTTAAGAAACATAAACGGGCCATTGCATGGAAAATATCCGACATTAAGGGTATAGATCCAAATCTTTGTACTCATAAAATTCTAATGGAGGATGATTATAAACCCGCTATCCAAAATCAAAGAAGGGTCAATCCAAAGATTCATGAGGTGATCAAAAAGGAAGTCACCAAACTTCTAGACGCCGGAATGATCTACCCTATCTCGGATAGTCCATGGGTTAGCCCCGTGCATTGTGTTCCAAAGAAAGGAGGAATGACGGTTGTTATTAATGAGGATAATGAATTGATTCCTACTAGACTTGTGACCGGTTGGCGTGCTTGTATTGACTATAGGAAACTTAATGATGCCACTAGGAAGGATCATTTTCCATTACCTTTTATGGATCAAATGTTAGAGAGACTAGCGGGTAATGAATTCTATTGCTTTTTGGATGGATTTTCCGGCTATTTCCAAATCCCCATTGACCCTCGTGATCAAGAAAAGACCACATTCACTTGTCCTTATGGAACATTTGCCTATCGTCGCATGCCTTTTGGACTATGCAATGCTCCGGGGATGTTCCAAAGGTGCATGATGGCCATTTTCCATGATATGATCGAGAAAACCATGGAAGTCTTCATGGATGACTTTTCGGTTTTTGGGGAATCTTTCACTTCATGTCTCACTAATCTTGAAAGAATGTTGCAACGTTGTGAGGAAACGAATCTTGTGCTTAATTATGAGAAATGTCACTTCATGTGCAAAGAGGGAATTGTGTTAGGACATAAGATCTCTAAGGCCGGTATTGAGGTTGATAGGGCTAAAATCGACGTGATTGCCAAATTGCCTCCACCCACCACCATTAAGGGAGTAAGGAGTTTTCTCGGCCATGCCGGCTTCTATCGACGTTTTATACAAGACTTCTCTAAGATAGCTCGACCTATGACCCATATTTTGGAAAAAGAGAATCCTTTCATCTTTTCGGATGAGTGTATTCAAGCCTTTGAGATGCTTAAAATGAAAATAACCGAATCTCCAATCTTAGTTGCCCCGGATTGGGACCTACCTTTTGAAATTATGTGTGATGCTAGTGATTATGCGGTAGGTGCGTTTTTGGGGCAACGTAAGTCAAAACATTTCTTGCCTATACACTATGCAAGTAAGACTATGACGGATGCTCAAACAAAGTACACTACAACGAAAAAGGAGCTACTTGTCGTTGTGTATGCTTTTGAAAAGTTTAGACCATATCTCGTCTTGTCTCAAACCATAGTGTATACGGACCACTCGGCTATCAAATATCTTCTTAATAATCAAGATGCTAAGTCGAGGTTGCTCCGGTGGATTCTCCTCCTTCAAGATTTTAATGTCAAAATTCTAGACAAAAAAGGAGCCGAGAATCTCGCGGCCGATCATTTATCTCGACTTGAGAATCCTCACCAAAGAGATTGAGAGAACAAGGAATGAAATGAAACATTTCCTCTCGAGACGCTTTGTATGATTACTTTTCGTGGTGATGATAGTACCCCATGGTTTGCGGACATCGCAAATTACCATGCGGGGAAGTTTGTGATCAAGGGTATGTCGTCCCAACAAAAACGAAAGTTTTTCAAGGATATTTCCTATTACTTTTGGGACACCCCTATTTATTTCGTCTGTGCGCGGATCAAGTGATTCGTAGGTGCGTGTTTGGCAAAGAAACTCAAGATATCCTTAAATCTTGTCATGAGGGACCCACCGGGGGACATCATGGTGCTAACGCCATCGCGAACAAAGTCTTTGATGCCGGCTTCTTTTGGCCTTCCATATATCGTGATGCCCAAGACTTGATCAAGACTTGTGATGCTTGTCAACGTCAAGGAAAGAACTCACAAAGGGATGAAATGCCTCAAAACATTATCCAAGTTTGTGAAATCTTTGACATGTGGGGGATCGATTTTATGGGGCCGTTCCCATCTTTGAAAGGAAATAAATACATTCTCGTAGCCGTGGACTATTTGTCTAAATGGGTCGAAGCTAAGGCTTTGCCTACGAATGATGCTCGAGTTGTGGGGGAACTTTTTGAAACAACTCTTTGCTAGGTTTGGAACTCCGCGGGCTATTATAAGTGATCGTGGGACCCATTTTTGTAATGAACAATTTGAAAAAGTTCTAAAGAAATATGGTGTCATTCATCGACTTTCTACGGCTTATCACCCTCAAACGAGTGGTCAAGTGGAGGTTTCGGACCGTGCTCTTAAAAGGATTTTGGAGCGTTCTATTGGAGAGAATCGCACTTCATGGTCGGATAAATTGGACGATGCATTGTGGGCTTTCCGTACGGCTTACAAGACGCCAATTGGTTGTACACCATTTAGGTTGGTCTACGGAAAAGCATGCCACTTGCCAATTGAACTCGAACATAAGGCGTATTGGGCTCTTATGCATTGTAACTTTGATTTGAGGACCGCGGGTGATCATCGCAAGGTTCAATTGAATGAACTAAGTGAATTAATGGATCAAGCTTATGAAAGTTCTTTGATCTATAAAGAGAAGACTAAGAGGATTCATGACTCTATGATCAAAAACCGCATTTTCAATGTTCGTGATCAAGTCCTCTTATTTAACTCTAGACTTGAGATTTTCTCGAGAAAGCTTAAATCCCGTTGGTCCGGACCATTCACCATTGCACAAGTTTTCCCTTATGGCACCGTTGAGCTAGCTCAAAAAGACGGGCCTAACTTTAAGGTGAATGGTCATCGTGTGAAACATTACTTTGGAGGGGACATACCTACGGAGGTTGTCCCGGATCTTCACACTTTCCCTAAGGACCAATGAATGTGGGGATCGAGTCGAGCTCATGACTCGGTTAACAAAAACGAGGTGCCTTATGGGGGAGTCCCATACATTCTATCTTCTTTCTATTTTCTAACAACTAATAAGGCTTGATCTTTGAAGCTCGTGCTCGTGTTTTGTTGTGTTGTGAATCTTAGGTACGACCCTAATCTTTGAAGACTCTCGTGTTCGGTTTTTGCCGGTCCACTTGATCTTCCATTCTTTGAATGCCAAAAAGGGGCACACTCTTTATCCCTTGATTTTTATCGACTAACGTTTTATCTTGAGGCATAATTAATAAACGGCTTATAGATTTGCGTGCTTTTTCCATGCTAGGATTTTGCATTAGACTCTTCGTGTTTTAGCAAGGGGGTGTTACTCTTGAGCTAAGAAACATTGAGGACAATGTTTGGTTTTAGCATGTGGGAGTCAATCGATTTAATCGCTTGTTATTGCTTTTGTCGTGTCCAAACGTATTCTTTTTCTCATTTTTCAATAAAATTTTAAATTTTTTGTGTTATTTTTATGTTTTAATAAATAAAATAAGTGCTTTTGACACGAATGTAGGCAGTCTGTTAGTAAAAATAAAAATAGTTTTTGACTCGACTCGGTTTTTAACCTTAGCTTTTCCTTAACGTATTTGAATTAAGTTTTGCTAGGCTTTTATATAGGGAGCTTTAAAACGCGAAGGTCTTAATTCATACGAGTTAAGAACAAGAACTTTTCGCAAGTTCCTATAATTGATCCTAGAAAGTCGTTTATCAAGGGAACTTTAAAACGCAAATTCTAAAACTTGAAAAAGTATAAGAAGATGCAAGATCCTATAGATGACTTGAAAACCCAAAACTTTGATTTAATAGGCTAAGTATCCATTGATTTCACATTTTTGAAATTTTACAATATGGAGAACAAGAGATGATAGAGTTCAATCATAAGTTTCTAAGGTTAAATTTTTCTTTGTGCAAGTATTTTTGTGTTTAATTTAATCTCCTCGTACTTACTTTCCTCGCTTGAATAATAAATGCTTAATAAATGATGTTTTTAGTGGTTTAGGCTTGATATCTTAACTCGTAACTCCTTCTTTTTCTTCCCTTGTAATTAAAGTGAGAACACATTAAGGGTGTCAGCGTCATGGACTTTTGATCATGGGATTGCGGAAATTTGGCTTACTATACATATCATATTAATAAAGAAGAATAAATAAAAACATGTTCTCTAGGAGCCTTCGGGTGGGAGTCATGTAGCACTAACCTTGTCATTAGAGCCTTAGGGTTTATGTCTAGGGGCGTGTTGAATAAAAATTGCTTCATCATCATGATCCGTAAGGTGGGATGGTGAAGTCAATTCCCTTAGTTTTTGTCCAAGGAGCCTTCGGGTGTGGATTTCAAATAAGGAGCACAATTGCATCTTAAAGAGCCAAAAGGTGTTATGATGTAGTTGTTGCTAACTCCGTTAATAAGGTCATAATTAACTTTGGAGGTTTTTATTGTTGCTTTAAGTAGCCATATTAGCCAAATTTCGGGTCCGGGATTTATCCCTAAATCGTGTAAAGTTATCCTTGACGTGGGCTTTCTTTAGTGACAACGGTTTTTGAAGTCGAGGTTAGGTTTTGAGTGTTGAGTTTACACCGTTCTTACCTTCATTTTTGGACTAATAAATATCAAAATAAAGTCAAATGAGCCTTTGGGTGAATGACAAATAAAATCTAGAGATACAATTAGGAATAATAGGAGATTGAGTTTAACACAAATTACTTGTATGAGTTGGTTTAATTTTGGGGCTTATGATTGGCAATGATCTTGTTTTTGCACTTGGCACGGAAAAGTGAAAAGTCAGGGACGATGAATCTATTTGAGTTTTATGATCCTTAAAGTTATTTTTCAAATAATGAAAGCAATACATTATGTCTTTGCAAAATAAAATGTCAATAGTTGAATAATGGTGTAGTTAGTGTTTTATTTTATCATTGCGTGAGGACACGACAATTGCTTAGCAAGGGGGAGTTTGATATGAGCTATTTTAGTCATATCAATTATATCATAAAACAATGAAATTATGCAATAAATGTATGAAAAATTCCTTGTATATGTTTGTTTCTTGTTTTAATGTGTGTAGGTACCAAGTTCGCGAAAACCGGCAAATATCGACACGAGTTTGAAGATAAAGATCAACAAAGCCAATATTCGAGCCCGACTTTAGCGGATTTCATCATTTGTCAAGTTTATGGGCCAAGTGGGTCCCACATTGGGAAAATGGGCTTAAAACCCATTCTTATTTACTTTCATAACAAAAGCCCATTTTTAGAAGCCCATTTTTAATCTTATATAAACGGATGAGAGACAATGAGGGCCCAAGCCCAAAATGAATTAAGGAACGAATGAAGTGTATTTAATGGGCTTTAGGTTTTGGTTTCAGTCAAACGTGTATGAACACGTTACAAACTCACATTCACTTTTTCTCAAACGTTTTAAATAAACGTTACCAACTCAGCATCCCACCACAAACGTGTATATCTTATCACCACAAATCCTTTCACCAAATAAATACACACGTTTCATTTTTCCACTCACAAACTTTTTCACACAATGAATAAAAAAACCCTTTCGATACCTTCTAGGTATCTCCTTCTTCCACCCCAAAAAGAAAACCAGTAACAATATCTTACTGTTCCCAAACCCTAGATAAATAAATTGGCCAAATTAAATGGGGCTTTTTATGGCACGGTTGATTCAAGTGTGGGGGAATTAAATCCCCCAATTTTAAGGAAGAGAAGAATGGAGAAAAGAGCTACGTGGCAGCAAATGATTGGAAGTTACACCTCACTCTCCCAAATTAGCCAATCATAAGGCAGCAAAGAAACACAACTAGCACACACGGATGCCACGTTGGAAATCCGTGTGCTAGTTGTGTCCTATCAACCATCCGATCAACAAAGAGAGAGAGAATGAAGATCTAAGGGTCAGAATGAAGAAGGGATATTCTCTTGAAGATGCGGATATTCTCTCCTCAATAAGCCATGGGATGGCTATAAAAACCCCCCAAAAATACTTGTAATTTCATCCCTTTTTTACTTAATGTTATAATGTTGGATTAGAGTTAGGAAAATTGTATTTCTCTTTTTAATAGTACTATATCATTTTATTTGATTAATAAAAGTTTTATTCTGTTAAAAATAATTCGTGTGTTGTTACTGTTTAAATTCAATTATCTCCTTTCTCAGTCTAATTTAATATTATTAATATAAAAGATATTAAATTAAACTTCTCAATAGTTTAATGAAATATTGAAATGAAATTGGGAAATAAATCAAACCCTAATGGTTTGATTAAAATAACTGTTTGGCTCGAATGATTCGATGGTGTTTGTGGTTCGATTTAAAATGGTGGTAACGGTGAAGATGTCGATTCTGTCTATTAGGTAGCTCAGCACTAACCTACTACTCAACGGAAATCTCAAAAGGTGCTTATCTCTTTTAATTTTTAGGTTATATTAATTATTTAGATAAATGTTTGATACTTCATGATGTTACTGTTTAGTTCTCTTATGTGATTTGTTATCTGCTTATTAATGTTTCTGTTAGTTTTATTGTAGGAAGATAGTTTAAGCTGTTATAGATGAATCTGCTATTTACTTGAAATGTTTTTTTATCTGCTTGGTTGATGGTAATTGTTGATTGTATTAGATTAATCTTATATCTGATTCGGTTGTGGGTTGTTTACTGTTTCCTTGTGATATTATTAAAGTTTCATTAAGTTTGATGTTATGTAACCCGTTGAATCTTTTATGGTCTTGGCTGTATATATTTCGAGTAACTGATTTTTAATAGTTTGATATTTCAGTTGCAAAGTAATTGAACCTTGCTGATATACAATATTAGATTGCTAATATTTTGTGTTTGAAAGAATTTTATGCTCATGTTTGTTCAAGTCATAGACTGTTAATATAATGATTTAGCCGAATTTACATGTAACTGTGATGTGAGTTGTGAGTTTTGTTTTAGAAGGCCTGTTTCACTCGTTATCTCTATAATCTGCTTGTGGATTTATATTCGGTTTTTGTAAGCGTTGTGATCAATCAGTCATCTTTTTTGAATTAGTTTTTTTAGTTGGTTTAGATTGTTTAGGATAAGCTGCTAGTTCTAGGATCTGTATATGCTCATTACTGGTTTGCTTTTGCTGGAATTGCCTTATCTGTTATTATGATTATGCTGTGTTTGATTAAGTTTGTTTAATTGTTTAGTTGATATCATTTTGATTTGCTGATTTCAAGTGAACAGATTCAATTAATCTGTTTTACTCAATACTTACTAATACCCTTATTAGTATTTTCCATGTTATATGTCACAAAACGTCACCTCCTGTGACTCCATTTTGATTAAGCTGTAAAAAATAATAATCTCAAAAATGAGTCCCTTGTGGGACTCGAACCCTTGACCTCAAGGGTATTAGCTTAGCGTGTTAGCCAACTGTGCTACATGGCTTTTTGATTTAATTACCAGTTAGTTCATTAATATAGAATCACTATTACTGGCAGATTTTCATCTAAATATTGTTCAATTAATTTTCAGTTTTAAATAAAGTGCAACGATTATTTTTTGAGTTTTTACAATAAAAATTAGTTTCAAAATATTTCTAAAATAAAATATAAAAAAATGTTTTTATTAATTTTTAAAATTAGTTTGTTATTATTTTAGGTTTAAATTAAATATAGTTTTTAAACATAGATTCAGTTTAATTAAATTTTAATAGATTTAAGTAGTTTAAATAGTTTAATTAGATTTCTAAAATAGTGTAAAAGTAATTTTATTAAATAGTTTAATTTTTATAGATTGTTTATAAGTTTAATTTTAGATAGTTGTTTTAATTTTTAATTAATTGTTTTAGATTTAATAATAGCGGGGTTTACGATTCATGCACTTTAGGATTAGATTTAATAGTTTAAAATTGGTAGATTTATTTTTAGTTTAAAAACCGAAAACCAATTAAAATCGATTGTCCAAATCAAAGCTAAAACGTCTCAAATTCGCTCGATCTTCGTGTACAACGAACTTGGTTCATCACGTGTTTAATTGAATTCGTCATTGGTAATATTAGTCTATTACTTTTTCCTAAAGGTAATTTTCTAATTTACCCTATAACGTATCTTAATTATCACATATACATTCCACTCTACATCAATATTCATAACAAATGTTATTCAACGATTTAAATGATTGTACCAATTCAATGTATACATCAATTGTATTTCAAAAATCATATAATTACGATCTGTGCTTTGTAAGCTATTTGCTCATCGATCCACCACTGTGATACCCGCTTTATGGGGGTGTTACAGTTTCATTGGCTTTTGGGATCCGTTCACTTAGTGAACGTTATTTTTACGTATCATAAATAAAAAACAATAAAAAAAAATAAAAAATATAAACATATAAAAACTAAAAAATAACAAAAACAATTTCCTAAAGAATTTACCAAACAAAATAAAAAAAATCAAAAATAAAAAAGCAATTTTTTTCCTAAGAGATTGCAACCAAAAATATATATTATTGGATTCCCTCGGTTTTTATGTACATATAGTATTTTCTTTTAAAAACCACATAAATACAAAAATATTTTCCCTATATTATTATAAGTAAATACGTATACGTATAAGAACAACCAATACACATATTCTCCATAAGTATTGCCAAGGCAATACACCGTGTTGAGGGGCGTTCCGGTCCTTGACACGCGTATCGATCAAATTCAATAAAGCAAGAATAGATAAACACTTCCAATAAGCAATAATTCGAAGAATACAAACTACAAAGTGAATAGAAAGGCGATGTGCTATAAAATGCCATCTAAGGGTCAATAGGTACTTAAGTGCTTCGCGCCACCTAACCCCCCGTTCACTAGTGAGTATTCTAAGAAGGAAAGCTTCATTGGGGGTCTTGCACCCAAGTAGTACATACGTATATTATACTTTATTGTGGATATTTTATATTGAAACTCGAAGAGGATAATCCTTTTCTCTTCAAAGTCACACGAGAGCTTCTCTCTCATTCCTCGTATTGAGTTGCATGCTCACTCGCGGGCGTGCACAAATACCGGTTGGTGTACAACCCCTTCCTCCAAAAAGGAAGAAAAAGAGAAAGAGTAGGAACACTACTGTCCATCAAGCCGATCACGAGAATCGTGCTTTGATCCACACACAACAAGAAGCCATGGCCGGAGTTGATACTCGACCTTTGATGGAGCACTTACAATCTAATGTGTAAGGATATGCCGATGCTATTAAGATACCCGATATTCCCGCAAACACATTTGAGCTAAAAACATCCATGATTAACTTGGTTTCAAATACACCATTTTATGGGAAAAAGAATGATAATCCACATGATCATCTTAAGAAATTTCTTGCTCTTTGCAACACCCTTAAGTACAATGGAGTTCCCCATGATGCCATTAAGTTCATATTGGTACAATTTTAACTAGAGGGTCTGGCTAAGCATTGGTTAGATACACAACCACCCGAGAGCATTACCACATGGGATGGTTTCACTAAGAAGTTTTTTAACAAGTTCTTTCCCTTATCTAAGACCACGGCTTTGAGGAACTTAATTATAGGCTTTCAACAAAAACCTAGTCAAACATTTAGTGATACTTGGGAGGAGTATAGAGAGTTATTGAGGAGATGCCCTAACCATGGATTGGATGAAGTTCACCAAATCAATACTTTCTACAATGGCCTTAAACCTCATCACCAAGACTCACTCAATGCTTCTGCGGGAGGAAATATTCTTCTTAAATCCATTCATGAAGCTTGGGATATTATTGAGACCAAAGCAATGGTACAAACAAACACTCAATTTGAATAAAGGGTTCATGTTATCCAAAACAATTCTCAAACACCTTGTGATAACCAATTCCTCAAAAGTCACCAAGAGATACTTCAAAGAATAGATAGGGATCATAAGATGCATCTTAAGTCAAGTCAAGAATTGATCCAAGCCATTAAGGGCCTTTCATTGAACAATTTCACAAATGATGTGCATGCTATTACCCTTTCATGTGAGACTTGTGGGGGTCCTCATTCCTATCAACAATGTGATAAGGTGCAAGGTTATCAAGGGGAGTGTTATGCTTACCAAGAAGAACATCGTGAACATTTCAAGCCAAACATCAATCTAAACAACCTTTCTTACAAGTCTCAAAATTACCTTACTCCACCGGGATTCCACCCCAACCACCCACCCAATTTAAAAAAAATCCCACTCAATTGTTACAAAGGAATCAAGGTCCAAGACCACAATACCAAGGGAACAACTACAAGGCACCTAACAATTTTCAAAATCAAGGAAATAACTTTTATCCACCAAATCAAGGATTTAATCCACCACTTCCACCCTTCCCAAATCAAGGATACCCTCAACTTCAAAATCAAGGATATGGGCTACAAGAAACTCATGAGTATGTTGAGAGGAGAATTCGTGAAAGTGAAAAAAGAATGAATGAGCAAATGAAACTTTTAATGGAGGAGCAAACTAAGAGGCTTTTGATAGCATTTAACAAAGACAACAAGGGGCTTTACCATCTAACACACAAACAAACCCAAGGGCAAATGTCAATGCTATTACAACAAGAAGTGGAAAAACAACAAATGATCCTTCACCTCCTACACCTTCTATGGTTAAACCCACTTTGGTTCCTACATGTGATAAGCCTTCTACATCTACTTCACCACTTCCAAATTCTCCTATTTCATCAACCACACCTTCTCAACCTATTCCCACTTCTCCTTTACCTTCCACAACTCCCAATGAAGAAGCTAACAAAGACAAATCTTCCACTACAACACCTACAACACCTACACCTAAACCAGATCTTCCTTAACCTTCAAGATTGAAAAAGGATAAGTTAAAGAACAAGGATGATATACAAGTCTCAAATTTCTTAAGGATGTTCAAGCAACTTGATAGGTGTGAAAACACCCATCTTTTCTACCACTTAGTTACAATAATAACCGAGCCAAAACGTGTATTTTATGTCTTTTATGTCGGAATTATGCGTGGTTTGTGTTTTTGTTGTGATTTAGGACGAAAAGGTGAAAAGTGGAGAAAACACGGGCATTCACGGGCATTTACGGACTTTTATTGAAGAAAAAGACGAAATACGAAGTCAAGAAGTCAAGAGTGCAAAAAGAACGGAAGTCCAAGACCAATTCTGAAGATTTATCGAAGAAAAAGTCAAAAGACGGAAGTTTATCAAAAGCCGAGGAACTCAAGTCTTATTTATCGAAGAATTAAAAGACGAGTCCAAAGAAATCCCGAGCCAAAAGTCATCAAAGACCAAGATTAACAAAGAGATTAAGAAGGAAGGACTTAATGGCGCAATTAAGAAGAAAGGAAGGAGGGGAGGAAGCTTCCTCTAACCACCCTCCTAATCTCCTATAAATACACCCCATTTTCATTCATTTGTTTTTGTTGGCTAAGGTGACAATTAGTCTTCCACTTTTATTTACCTTGCACCTTTAATTACTTGCATATTTAAATACTTGTCTTACACTTTTAATACATTTAATTTCCAAGTAAGTGTTCTTTAATTATCTTGTTTTTAAATATCTCATTCTACCTTTCTTTCTTGCTTGATCTTTATGTTTACATGCTTATTGTCTTGATTATTTGATTAAAGATTGTGTTTTTATGCTTGTGATTGTTTTGGATCATTGATTTTCATAGCTTATTTTGTTTATTTTCAAGTTTATAAAGTTTTTATAAGAGTTATTTTTCGTATAAAAGTTGTTTTTCGTAAAGCTTTTCCATTTCGAGTTTTAAAAGTCTTCAAATTTCAGTTTAGTAGCTTATTTTTATACGGTTTGCCCTAGGGATTTAGACTTGTGCTTATTTGATTAGTAGCTTATTTGTTTAGCTTATTTTGTGTACTTTCCTCCGTATTCCGATCTAAACGATCGGAAAAGGGTTTATATATTCCGACCAGCTTTTTGGCTTGGTCGGAAAATGGTTTTGAATATTCCTATTGGTATTCCGATTGAGAATTGGTTTAGGTATTCCGATCTGGGTTGAGTGACAGCATTCCGATCTGAGGCTATTCCATATTCCGATCGAGGTGTTCTATTGGTTATTCCGATTTGGGAAAGGTGACATTATTCCGATCAGAGTTTCCGATCAACATTCTGACCAAAGGCATTTCTTATTCCGATCAGGCAGGTAAGCCATATTCCGACGGGGTCTACATTCCGATTTGGGTGTCTTGAAGTATTCCGATCTGGGTAAGTGACAGTATTCCGATCAGAGTTTTCTGATCGACATTCCGATAGGTTTGGTGATATTCCGACGAGGTATGATCGGAATATATTCCGATTGGGGATTGTTTTTAGTGTTTTGTCTTGTTTAATTTTTTACATTCTCATGTTGGGAATAAATTAAGGCCAGATCACTTGAGCGCTGACAAGAACAAATCAAGCGTTGACAAGAACAAAACAAGCGCTGACAGCTCAAGCGTGGACAAGTTAAAGTCAAGCGTTGACACATTGAAGACAAGCACTGATGGAAGATATAATCTACATGTTTATTATATTCTAGAATACTTCTACTAAGGATAGAAACGACAATGTATTTTCTATATTTATCTTTACCTAGAATAGTTGATACGTAGCTTATTGTACAAGGATTCTTGTGTCTATAAAAGAAGGCCTTTAGGTTAATGTTTATTATCAAGTTAATCAAGTTTCATATAAAGTTTTCGTTCGTAAACATCTTTCATTGTAAGCAAGTTCGACATTCATAATCAAAGTGAAAGTTTTGTTTACATCTTGTGTTCTTGTTTAAGTGTTAAATTCCGCATAACACTTAGATTCATAAAGCATATACAAAGGTTTCTCTACATGTATTACTTGATCTAATCTCGTATACACAAATCTAATCGATCTAAGTTTGGGATCAACAAGTGGTATCAGAGTTTGTTGAGGAACTTTTGATCTTTAAAGAACACCATACACGAACACCAAAACCCTAGTTTTCTTAGAAACCCTAAAAACACCAAAACCCTAACAACATCATGTCTGAAGCAATAACCTCCTCCTCCTCAGCCTTACCAAACATCAAGATTCCCATGCTTGATGCAACCAACTTTGACTTATGGAAGTTCAACTTTGAACAATATCTGGGGATCTATGACTATACACTCTGGGAGATTATTGAATATGGAAACTCATTCAATAAGGCTCAAAAGATTCTTGATGCCATTAGTCAAAGAACAGCTGTTGAAGGATGCCCTGAAGAGGATAAGAAAGAAAAACTTGGAGATGGTAGAGCTGTAGGTGCTGAAGATATTGCAAAGAAGAGGGTTGACATGAAAGCCCTAAATATTCTGAAAGTCTCTTTGGGACAAGAAAACCAGCACAAATATAGAGGCTATGAATCTGCTAAGGATATTTGGGAAGCACTTGAAGTTGCATATGGTGGCAATGCAGACACTAAGGAAGAAAAGAAAAAGCAACTTCTGCATGATTATGCTGTCTTCAAAGCTCAACCCAATGAGAAACTGAGTAGTATGAGAAGCAGATTGCTTGACATCACAAGCAAGTTATCCTTCATGGGGACACAAGTTGGTGATGTTGACACCAATGCTACCTTTCTTAAAAGTCTTGGTGAGGCATGGAAGATTGAGGCAAGATCTATTCTTGCCAACAATACTTACAAGAGCTCCTCGTTTGATGACATCTACAACAAACTAAGACTGTTGGAAGATGAAACTCTTTCAGAGCATGGAAGCAAATCTAGCACCAGCAACATGGCCTTCTTCTCTCATAGTGAAGGTCAATTCAATCAGAAGGACTCTTATATGCATCTAGTTACTGGATCATCATATGTCAGCGCTGGAACTAGTCCTGTCAACGTCTCTTTTTCAGACACTGACACATTCAAGAATGACTCCCCAAGAGTTAAACCTGCTGGTTTGGATTTGGATACTGTTTGTGCTTACATTGCTTCTTTGCCCAATGGTTCAGTAATTACATATGAGGACCTTGAGTAGATAAGTGATGAGCACTTGGAAGAGATGGACATCAAGTGGAACATGGCTCTTGCTAGTATAAGAGCAAATAGGTGGAACAGAAGGTTTAAAAAGAAGATGACCTTCAATGCTAAAGACACAGCTGGATTTGATAAATCTAAAGTTGAATGCTACAACTGTCATCGTATGGGGCACTTCATGAGGGAATGCAGATCTCCTAGAAGATCTGATGCTGGTAAACCCTCAAGTCAGGTTGTTAAAACTCAGGATTCCAAAGCCATGGTTGCAGTTCAAGGAATTGATGGTACAGGATGGGATTGGAGCTATCTGGCTAAGAATGCTGAAGAGGATAAAGCTTTGGTTGCTGATATTGAAGAAGAAGAGCATGTTGAATATGCTCTCATGGCACACTCCTCCTATTCATCTGATAATGAGGTATATGATGATGCTTTTTGTAGCAAAGGTTGTAGGTTAAACACTGAAAGACTTAACAAAGAGGTGTTAAAACTAAAAGATGATATGAGTACTAAAAGATGTAAATTGTCTAATTACCAACTAGCTCTTACTGAAACTGAGAAAACCGTTTCTGAATACAAGAAAATGGAATTTGACTTAAAAGATAAGATCAATATCTTAAAACATGAGTTAGAGGGTAGTATGGATATTAGGAACATCATGACAAAGGTTAATAGAGATCTACAGGCTAAGTTAGATGAGGCCATTAAGAATAAAGATAATGTTGACCTCAAGATTCAAAGATTTGATAGAGCCACCCAAACCCTAGGAGACTGTGTAGCTAAACAAAGGGATCCTAAGGACATGACTGGGATTGGGATGAATGATTACTCTCTGGTTCCACCACCAGCTGGTGACTTCTATGGTGTCCTTAGAAAGGACTTGTCTTGGACTGGTATACCAGAATGCCAAGAGGAGGAATTCATTCCTCCACCAAGAGTTGTCACTCCAGTGGAAGAGTATCAACAAAAACTGACTGACCTAAATGAGTGGAAGAAAGCTAACCCTACTTTATTTGTTAAGGGAGGTTTGCTATGTGAAAGTCCCAATGAATCACCACCCATTAAGGTTACTCACCCAATCACTGGTAAAGCTGTTGACCTAGGCTCAAACACTGTTAGAAGACCTACCGTTAAATATGCAGAGATGTATAGGAATAATAGGTCACCCAAGAGCCAAGTTAGCAATCATGGAACATGTTTCTTCTCTTCTAGACCTAAGGGTGTGTCTAAGAAAGCCTGTTACACTTGTGGTAGCTTTTCACATTTGGCATACAAGTGTGTCAACGCTCCCAAAGCCAACGCTGACAGGAACAATTTCAGCGCTGATAGGAAGAAAGTCAACGTTGTTAGGAAGTCAAACGTTGTCAGACCCAAACCTTGTGTGCAGCAAAGTCCACAAGCGATTAGACCTGCCCCATTCTTTTCTAGAAGGTCTAACACTCGTGGACAAAGACCTTTTCAAAAGATAAACACCTGGTCAAATAGGAAATGGGTTCCTGTAGCAAACCCTAGGTTCAACGCTGACAAGGGTAATTTCAGCGTTGACAGGACAAATTCTAACGCTGACAGAAACGTGACCAGACCTAAATATTTGCAGCCACAAGGTAAGGGGTCTAAAGCTTCTTCAAGCTTAACATGGAGACCCAAGAAAGATCAAAACCCTAATGAAAATGGGATTTCAATGACTTGCAATAGATTTAATTACATTTCAAAGGTCATTACAAAACCTATTGGGGTTAACTGGGTATTTCATCCTAAAAAGGATGAGAATGGGGTTGTTGTGAGAACTAAGTCTGTTCTTATTGAACAACCAGATGAATCCAAGTCTTTTGAGACTTGGGTTCCCAAAGAAAACTAATTTGTTTTCTTTATGTGCAGGGCATTCAAAGACAGATCAATGATTATGGATATTGGGATAGTGGATGCTCAAGGCACATGACAGGGAAGGAAGACTATCTGACGAATTTCACCCCTATTAAAGATGGTGACAAGGTATACTTTGGAGGTGGTTATGGTACCATTACAGGCAAAGGAACCCTTCTCACCAATAATCTTCGTTTTGAGAACGTCTTCCTGGTAAAAGAACTGGATTATAATCTGTTTAGTGTATCACAAGTTTGTGATAACAAAAATAAGGTTCTTTTTACTGATACTGAGTGTTTGGTGTTAAGCAAGGATTTTAAGATCCCTGATGAGAAATATATTGAGTATAGAACACCTAGGCCTAAGGACATATATAATGTGAATTTAAATGGGATTAAAATGAATACAAATATGTCTTGTTTTTACGCTAAGGCCTCAGTAGATGAGAGTAATTTGTGGCACAGGAGACTAGGGCACATAAATTTTAAAAATATAAATAGACTTGTGAGGCTTGGTTTAGTTGATGGTTTACCTGAGAAGGCCTTCCATAATGACCACTCTTGTGTTACATGTCTTAAAGGCAAGCAGCACAAGGTCTCATTCAAGTCCAAACAGGTGCACACTAGTTCCATACCTCTTCATATGCTTCACATGGACCTCTTTGGTCCAACAAATATAGAGAGTTTGAATGGTAAGTCATATTGCTTTGTTGTCACAGATGACTTTTCTAGGTTTACTTGGACATTCTTTCTAGCTATGAAGAGTGACACAACTGATGTTCTTATTGATTTTATCACGCAGATTGAGAAAAGGTCTGGAAATGAGGTTAAAATGCTTAGGAGTGATAATGGTGGAGAATTTAGGAACAAGAAGCTAGATGATTTTTGTGCCAGGAAAGGAATTACTAGGCAATTTAGTATTGCTAGAACCCCACAACAAAATGGGGTTGCTGAGAGGAAAAATAGAACCCTAATTGAAGCAGCCAGAACAATGTTGGCTGATGCTCACTTTCCAATAGCCTTTTGGGCTGAGGCTGTTAATACAGCATGTTATGTGCAAAATAGAGCATTGGTTAACAAAATTCAGAACAAAACACCTTATGAGTTACTTTGGGGAAGAAAACCTAATATTAGTTTTCTCAGACCTTTTGGTTGTCATGTAGTAGTATTAGATACTAGTGATGCCTTAGGGAAATTTAGTGCAAAAGGTGATGAGGGCTATTTCATGGGGTATTCAGTCCAAAGCAAGGGTTATAGGGTTTATCTTAAAGAGGACAAACGTATAGTTGAGAGAGTACATGTTAGGTTCTTAGAGAATAAACCTAGTGATCCTGAAAGTGGTCCTAATTGGTTGTTTGATTTGGAACCCTTATCTAGAACTTTAAATTATATGCCTGTCACTAATCCAGACATTGTGAAGGTAACTTCAAATGTTGTGGAGGAACAAGTTGTTAATGTTTCAGGTACACAGGTTCATGAGAAGGTTGGATCACAAGCAGAAAAGGCATCTCCTACATTTGAATATGTCACAATTCCCATTTGGACAGATGCTTTTGCTGCTGCTGCTGCTGCTGGACAAGATAATGGTGGTTTTCAAGTACCACCAGATACAAACATGAATGGTCCTTCAGGCGCTGACAAAGGCAAATCTAGCGCTGACAAGACCAATTCAGACGTTGATAGCTCAGACGTTGACAACAACATTTCAAGCGCTGTTAGCCCAGACGCTGACAACCAAGATTCAGACGTTGACAACACTTATGGGCATCTTTTCTCTTCCAGTTTTGAACAAGGTGGACCTTCCAATGTTCATGAAGAGGTTCATGTTGATCAAAGAGAGTCTGATGAAGAAGATATTGGCAACATGGAGCGTGAAGTTGAGGATACCAGACTTTTTAAAGGAGGGGTTCTCACTTCCACAATGAAGAATCACCCCACATCTCATATCATTGGTGATATTATGACTCCACTTCAGACTAGAAGATCTCATCAAGGTCTTGGTGGATTTATTGCCAATATACACAAGAAGGTTGATACCCCTCTTGTGCAAGCATGTTTGTTTGCATGTTTTCTGTCACAAGAAGAACCCAAGAAGATATTTGATGCTCTCAAAGAACCAAGTTGGGTGGAAGCAATGCAGGATGAGCTTCATCAATTTGCAATTCAGGATGTTTGGGAGTTGGTTGATTGTCCTAGATATGTCAGACCTATAGGGACAAGATGGGTTCTCAGGAACAAAAGAGATGAAAGAGGTATTGTGGTCAGAAACAAGGCAAGGTTAGTGGCTTAAGGTTATACACAAGAGGAGGGGATAGACTATGAGGAGGTCTTTGCACCAGTTGCAAGGATTGAAACTATTAGGATTTTTCTAGCCTATGCCTCCTACATGGGCTTCACAGTCTATCAAATGGATGTCAAAAGTGCTTTCCTCTATGGCACCATTGTTGAGGAAGTATATGTAATGCAACCTCCTGGTTTTGAGGATCCAGAGCATCCAGATAAAGTGTATAG
Organism: Glebionis coronaria; assembly: GCA_025667525.1. Taxonomy (NCBI): domain Eukaryota; kingdom Viridiplantae; phylum Streptophyta; class Magnoliopsida; order Asterales; family Asteraceae; genus Glebionis; species Glebionis coronaria. The sequence goes on from CM046876.1 coordinate 357,910,196, forward strand.
AGTCAAAAAGTCTATGTATGGCCTTCATCAAGCCCCTAGAGCATGGTATGGTACTTTATCTACCTATTGGTGGACAATGGATTCAAGAGGGACACCATAGATCAGACACTGTTTACCAAGAAGAAAGGCAAGGATGTGTTGCTTGTGCAGGTATATGTTGATGATATCATTTTTTGGTCTACTGATCCAAAGATGAGTGAGGATTTCTCCAAGCTTATGACAGACAAATTCAAGATGAGTGCTATGGGGGAGATGAACTTCTTCTAGGTTTACAAGTTCAGCAGAAAGAGGATGGTATCTTCATCTCCCAGGACAAATATGTTGCTGAAATCTTGAAGAAGTTTGGCTTTTCTCCACATGAAAAGAGGGCTACTACTCCTATGGATAGAGAACACACTTGGGGAAAGATTGGAGATGGGAAAGATGTTGATGTCAGGCACTATAGATCCATGATTGGATCTTTGATGTATCTTACTGCCTCCAGACCTGACATTATGTTTGCTGTGTGTGCTTGTGCCCGCCATCAAGTGACTCCCAAATAATGTCACCTTTATGCTGTGAAGAGGATCTTTAGGTACCTAAGATGTTATCCCAGTCTTGGTTTATGGTACCCAAAGGATTCACCATTGGAGCTGATTGCATATTCAGATAGTGATTATGGAGGTGATAAGTTTGATAGAAATCCACAACTGGTGGATGTCAGTTTCTTGGGAGCAGGTTAATATCTTGGCAATGCAAGAAACAAACAGTGGTGGCTAATTCTACAACTGAAGCAGAGTATGTGGCTGCAGCTGCATGTTGTGGCCAAGTTTTGTGGATTCAGAACCAACTATTGGACTATGGGTATAATTTCATGCATACTAAGATATTTGTTGATAATAATAGTACTTTATGCATCATTAAGAATCCTGTACATCATTCTAAAACTAAACACATAGAAATTAGACACCATTTTATAAGAGATTGCTTTGAGAAAGGTTTAATACAACCAGATAGGGTTGACACTGAGGAAAATGTGTCAGATTTATTAACTAAACCTTTTGATGCTGGGAGATTTCAATACTTGGTAACAAGTATTGGAATGGTTAATCTCACATAATATGTGTTTTGGATTCCTTTTGTAAAAGTATGTACAGGATGATGCATTATTATTGGTCTTATTGATGATTTAGATTTTCCACTATATTTTTCTAACACTGACAAAGGTTGCTTGAATGCTGATAAGTATTTTTGCAACGTTGTCAGCAATATAATTGTCTAACGCTGACAAAGCTTCCCTCAACGCTGTCATGTGTTATCGGGGCGTTGTCAGCAACAATGTTAGTTTTGTGGTTTTTAATCTAAATGTGCAGATGGTGTTAGCAGTATACCATTGGATACAGAGTTGCTTATGGATTAATGGAGAAGCATTTGGACAAGTTTTTATTTATGGATGATGGTTGGAATGTTTCATTCCTATCTTGACATAAATTTTTTATGTTCATGCATGAATTTAGCAAACTCTTTGTATCATAGTTTAAGGGGAGGTTTTAGGAACCTTTAGGATTTTTGGGTATCCATATGATACTCTTATCACAATTCTAGATTGTGTCCACAGGTGAGTATGAGTTAGTTTTACTAAATCATGAGGCACTGTAGCATGCATAGTATATCAACTTTGCATGCTGCCAAGACATTTTTGGCCTAGAATTGGTTGTGGTCTGTTGGGAGACATGGGAATGATTTTGATATGGGATTTCCCTGGGAGTAACAAGGATTTTATAAGGTAACTTGGTTGTTAAGAGTTTTGGTTAGCAAGGGACACTAGAGGACTGTTATGTCTATCTTGCTTATGCAAGTGTGCATAACTGGACAGTGCTTGCCGCCCTATGATAATTATCAACTTTTGGTTATCTTCTCTAGGATAAATTACTTGTTAAGGTCATTTTTCACTTTTTAAAAAAATATTTTTATTTTTGCTGACAAGAATTTTCCAAGCGTTGTTGTGACCAAATTGGACGCTGACATGGCTTTCGGCGAACGTTGACAAGATTATAGCCGTTGGGCGTTGATAGGTTATTTTTGACCGTTGACACTCAATGGGACCTACCCAGTTGTTACTTTTTGACATATTTTCGAGCCGTAATTTTAGGAGTTGTTACTTTCATTTAATGCATGAGATAACTTATAACTTTTTCAATATTTTCATGATTAGTTTTTGAAAATCTTTGCCTATTTTTGGGCCAATCACATGCATTCTTTTTCTCCTACAAATTTGGCTACTATTTTAAACAGGGTATATATAATTCTTGTCTAACACTTTTCTCTTATCAACTTCATCTTCTACACTTAAAATCAACAGCTTTCATCAATGGCACCAAAGTTTAACTCAGCAGAATTGGCATTGGGGTTCAGATCACAACACACCATGATTGCTTATCTTGACGCTGATAATGATCTTTTTCCTCAATACACACAAATGGTGGCGTATTTGAACGCATCCCCATTAAGGTATGCTCTTTCTCATGCACCACTCATTCCAGTCACACACATTAAGCAGTTTTGGAACACTGTCAGTTCCTCAACAGTTAATGGAGTGACCACATTGACTTCTATTGTTCATGGGAGGTCTTGGGTGGTTACTGAGGCTTTGGTACGCCAAGCCTTGCATCTTGATGATGCTGATGGTATAGCCACCCTTCCCATAAATGAAATAGAACAAGGGCTTATGGCTTTGGGATATCCTTTTCCTGATGAAGGTACTCTAAACAAGTATCATAAGCAGGAATTTCCCCCAGCCTGGAAGTACCTCATACACGTCCTCCTTCAATGTTTGAGTCCCAAATGTACTGCACACAATGAGATCAATAGATCCATTGCAAGTGCTATTGTGTGCATTGCAACAGGGAAAAAATATGACTTTAGCTTATCCCCGTTTTCTGCAAATGATTTTTGATGATCAAGGTTACTGCTCAAGGGATCATAATGATTTTTATAAGATCCCTGAGCAAAAGAAAGCTATTTTTATGAAGATGGATTCACCACCCCATAGAGACCTACCTTTAACCCAAGCCATGCTTGCTGTTATTGCAGCAGCACAACCCCAACCAGACCCCCAACCTCAAATTAACCCTCAACCACAACTTGAACCCATTCCTGAACCTTTACCTTCACCTGAACACATGCACCTTGACCAAGAACCCTTCAACGATGATACATTAAATGTTGGCGTTGATGTGCCTATTTCCAACGCTGACATACAACCTTCACAATCCCAAACACCCCTTAACCAACCCACATCTACTCATTCTTTCACACCATCTTCCACACCACCTGAATATAGGTTGATGAAACGCCAAAGGACTACTGGAGTGTTCTCCGCTGGTGGTCCTAGCCATGTAGCAGAGAGAATCACCACCACAAGTGTGGCTGATGACCTGGATGAGGCTGGGACTATTGGTTCTGGCTTAGATGCTGGCCAAGGCAGTCCCACCATCATTAAGTCCCCATCCTTGCCCAATGAATCTGACTTGGGAGGTCAAACCCCCATTTTAGAAGACGGCAGACTGGAACCAATGACTCTTTTGGAATTGACGGTAGTCTGCATTAGCTTACAAAAGCAAAATGCAGACTTAGTACAAATTGTCAGCTCACAAGGCCTTGAACTCAAGCAATTGAGGGAGAGGATTGTTGTTTTGGAAAGTGATCTTGCTAGGAGGGGTATGGAGGAGTCTTCCAAAGGGGAGGAAGATCAAATAAATCTGAGTGATAAGGGCAGCCAAGATGGTCAATCAATGGATGTTGCTGAAGCCCTTACAACTTTGAAGAAACAAACAGGTTTTGATACGTCCTTAGTCTCTCCAACCAATTTAAATTTATCATTTACAGCTATGTTGAGAGAGGTTACACAAGGCACTGAGGGAAAATATTTGAGCGTTGACAAGGAAAGTTTGGACGCTGATAGAAGTATTTTGGGCGCTGATAGGATAAATTTGGGCGTTGACAGACCTGCACATGAAGGTGATATATCCCAGTCATCATCCATCATCAAGGAAGTTTCTACTCAGGTATTACCATCTACCCTACCAACCATTGCACCGTCAGATAAGGGTAAGGGTAAATTGGTAGAAGAAATTGTTCCAAAGGATGCAGCTCAAGTTGAGTTGGATAGAAGATTGGCTGCACAAATCATGGAACAAGATGAAAAGGAGAAGTCACCATTTGTTGTGACTTCAGAAGAAGAAAGTGATGGAGCTAGCTCAAACTCAAGTGTAATGATTATAGAACCTGAAAGGCTTGAGTATGGAGATGAGTTGGCCAAAGAGAAGCTGAGAGAATTGAAATTGCAGGTTGACTTTGACATGCAAGAGGTGGTTCAAATGTACAATGCTTGGGAAGAAAGCTGCATGGATAATCCAGACTTGACCATTTCAGATCAAATATGGGGTTTGGAGCTTCTTCTTAGAGTTCAGAAGGATTGTAAGGTAATTTTGAAACAGAAGGCAAGCAATATTCTCTTAGAGTTAAAAAGGGATAGAAGGGAGCTCTACTTTATGTTGCTCAGATGTCATGGAGTTAGATGGACACACCAGAAGTTGAAGGCTTTGACATTTGATGAGTTGGAAAATAGGGCTTATCCCATTTGGGTGAGAGTGTAGGAAGCAAACACTCTCAGACTTCTTTCAGATGAAAGAAAGGAGCAACTTGAAGAAGAAATGGAAATCAAGAAAGCTATGATGATTCCCAGGCCAGTGAAGAAGGGAATTAAATTTGAATTTCCAAAAGATATGGATCCATTATATCCAAGTGAAGCAGTTATAAGAAAGAGCCTCAAGCTCTCCCCATTAGAAGCTTCAGATATGGTGCAAGTGTTACCATTAGATTCCAGGAATACAATTGTGAGTTATGATGAGGATGAATGTGGATTCTAGAAGATTGGCAGATTTGGCAAGGAGGTACACACTTTTACCACTCTCATATCTTTGTTTGCAAGTTGTGATAGAGAAGACTTGGTGGACCTTTGGAGGTTACTGGAAACCAAGTATGAGGCTGAAGCACCAACTTCAGCTAATGGAATAAAACTTTGGACCACATTCAAAAGAATGTGTGGGCCAAAAGATGAAGATCCTGCAATATGGAAGGATCTTGAAGATGATCTCAGTGGTCTTCAATGGAGGTTATATTCAGCTGCTGGTGTATACCATTTGAGTTCTACAAAGTTTGCTGAGTATCTACTTGTGGATGCTCAATATTTCATATCCAAGGCTATTTTGGAAAAGATGAAGGACACTCAGCTGGAGATAGATTATTCAAGTGACGTGGCAAAAGATTTGATCAGATTTATTCATTATCAATATGAGAAGGTTTGTCAGACTCCTCCAAGTCCTTAATGCTTATTCAGAAACTTGATCATAAGAGTGGATATCAAGTTTAGGGGAGGATTGTTGGGAATAAATAAAGGCCAGATCACTTGAGCGCTGGCAAGAACAAATCAAGCGTTGACAAGAACAAAACAAGCGCTGACAGCTCAAGCGTGGACAAGTTAAAGTCAAGCGTTGACACATTGAAGACAAGTACTGATGGAAGATATAATCTACATGTTTATTATATTCTAGAATACTTCTAGTAAGGATAGAAACGACAATGTATTTTCTATATTTATCTTTACCTAGAATAGTTGATACGTAGCTTATTGTACAAGGCTTCTTGTGTCTATAAAAGAAGGCCTTTAGGTTGATGTTTATTATCAAGTTAATCAAGTTTCATATAAAGTTTTCGTTCGTAAACATCTTTCATTATAAGCAAGTTCGACATTCATAATCAAAGTGAAAGTTTTGTTTACATCTTGTGTTCTTGTTTAAGTGTTAAATTCCGCATAACACTTAGATTCATAAAGCATATACAAAGGTTTCTCTACGTGTATTACTTGATCTAATCTCGTATACACAAAGCTAATCGATCTAAGTTTGGGATCAACATCTCATTTTAATTCTTGTCTAATTTTAATTCCCGCCACGCTTTAATTTTTTTTGTCATCTAATTATTTTACTTTTCAAAGTTTTAAATATTGCACCCTTTCGTTTAATTAGGCTTAGATTTACGTTAACGCCATTTTACTTTAACGACATCTTACTTTTAAGTCATTTATTTTTACGTCATTTACTTTAATTGTTTTGCACCTTTTAATTATACTACAACGACAACTATTTGTTTAACCAAATACAGCAGAGTCACACGTAGAACAGTTTTTCAATTCGATTAGACACACATCAAAAGAACTTTAATTTTTATACTGAGAAAAAAACAGTTACATTAAATGGCGCCGCTGCCGGCTCTTTTCGTAAAGATTAACGGTTTTCTGTGAGAGACGCGTTGTTTTTTGGGATCCGTTCACTTGTGAGCGTTATTTTTCTTGCCTAAAAAATTCAAAAAATCATAAAAATTAAAAATTTATAAAAATACATAAAAATTAAAAGTTTCAAAAATCCAAAAAGATTTTACCCTTATTGTGTATATATATTGTCCTTGTGTTTGGTTTCTTTTTCTTTTGCATTTTCAGGTGTATGCGTACTAGATCTTCTAATTATCAAGAGCCCGAGACTCAAGAAGATTTAGCTATGTCAGGTGTCAACAACAATAATCCACCGCACCTCAATAATAACAACAATGTTCTTCCACAGCCCGATCTTCGGACAATGGAGGAGCTTTGTCAACCAACCATGTTTGGACGAGGAGGACTGATTGCGCCGATGCAAATCAACGCTCCGGAGTTTTCGTTGAAGCACCACATGATTCAGCAAGTGAAAACAAACCCATTCCATGGATTGCCTGATGATGATGCCAATAAACACCTCGACAAGTTCATTACAATCACCCAAAGCATGAAGTTGGCTGGTGCCACAATGGATGAACTTCGCCTACAACTCTTTCCACATACTTTATTACATCATGCCGAGAAATGGTTTGATCGTCTCCCGAAAAATTCTATTCACACTTGGGATGACATGACTCAACGCTTTTTGTCGTGCTACTTTCCACCATCCATGGTCACGAGCCTTCGCAATCAAATCAGCGGTTTCATGCAAGATCCCGATGAATCTCTTTTTGATGCTTGGGAGAGATATAATGTCTTGATCGATAGATGTCCAAACCACAACATGCTCCCTGTGACTTTAATTGATACTTTCTACAACGGTTTGACTTTTCGTGATCGGGATACGATTAATGCAGCCGCCGGTGGCACATTCATGAAAAAGAGACCCGAGGAGTGTAGAGAGCTTATTGAGAACATGACTACTCACCACAAAAACTGGGATTCCTCTGCTTCTTCAAGGAACAACCCGAGAGTCAATGTTTCCTCCACTTCAGCAAACCCTGATATGACCGAACTCATACGCGTGTTGACCGAAATGAGCAGAAGTATGCAACTCTTGGCTTCAAACCAACAACAACAACAAGTTAAAGCTGTTGCTGCTCCTTGTGAAACATGCGGCGGTCCTCACTCATACACCGATTGTCCTTCTACACAAGGAAATCCGGAAAATATGTATGCAGCTTATGGTAATTATTCACCGGAAAATTACCAAGCTCGACCTCAAGGGGATAGAAATCTGCTGAGTTACCGATCAAACAACTACCTTTCACCCGGTTTTTCTACTCAAAACCAAAACCCCGCCAACAACTACAATAGAAGCACCCAAATCCCACCTAGAGCTTCTAATCCTTATCACCCACCCGCCCAACAAAACCCACCCATTAACCCCGATGTTGACACCATCATGAGAACCCACGGTGAGCAAATCAAGAACCTGCAGAGCCAAATTATCAATCTGAAAGGAGATATTACCAAGCAAGGAAATGCGATTAGATTCGAACTTCTAGATAATATTCAATCCTCCATCAGCACTCAAACGAATGATATAAAGAATATGCTGGCTAGTTTCTTGCCTCCTGCTCAACCTTCTACTTCAAGTTCTCTACCTTCAAACACCGTCACTAATCCGCGAGCCAATGTGAGTGCTATTACTACTCGTAGTGGAGTCACCATAGTAGGACCACCAATCCCACCCCCATCATCTACACCTCCTCCACCACCATTTATCCCTACTCCTCCTACACCTAGTATTCGTGCACCATTACCGTCTCCGCCTCGTCATGACGATGTTTCCAGGAAGGACCCTTCAACATCCCAACCTTTACCTGCTACGCCTTCACCTTCACCACCAAAGCCCAATATCCCATATCCTTCTCGTTTAGGCAAGACCAAAATGCTAACCAAGGACGACTCCGAAGTGACACGCTATGTGAAGATGATTTCTCAAATGAACTTCAACATTAGCTTTCTTGAGGCACTTGTCCACATGCCCAAATTTGTCAAAGCATTTAAGGAATTGCTTAACAAGAAGGAGAAGCTGATTGAACTCGCCAACAAACGCTTAAATGAAAACTGCTCTGCAGTTATTCTTAAACAACTTCCGGAAAAGCTTGGAGATCCCGGTCGTTTTGTGTTGCCTTGCGTTTTCAACAAAACTGAAGAATTTACTGCCCTTGCTAATCTCGGGGCCAGTGTTAATTTGATGCCATTAAGTGTTTGGAAAACACTATCATTGCCCGACCTCACTCCAACAAAGATGACTCTTGAACTTGCAAATCGCACTCTCGCTTACCCCGTTGGTATAGCCGAAGACGTGTTCATAAAAGTTGGCACATTTACTTTCCCGGACGATTTTGTCGTTGTTGATTATGAAATGGACCCTCGTATTCCTTTAATACTTGGTCGGCCATTCTTGAGAACCGGACGAGCTCTTTTCGATGTGGCCGAAGGTGAGTTAATCTTACGAGTCGGGAATGATTCACAAATTTTTAAAATGAGGAAGCTTACACGCAAATCCTTTGGAGGCCGAGAATCAGTGAATATGATTAATGTGCTCGCTGATTTTACCGTCTACAACAATCCTCTATTCGATTCTTCCATTGATAATCCAATTTTTCATGATGATGTGGATGATTCTCGCTCCACTTTGGAACCTTCCCCCATTTATGATTCTCCACCGATCTTCGATGCTTATGATGATGATGATTCTAGCTCAGATTCGGATGATTATGATGACCTTACTTCTGAGTATCCCGAGCTGCCCACATATGATGATTTTGATGAGCCCGATACTCTTTCGAGCGATTCTTCACATGATGAAGATCCTCCACCTACATCACTCGATCCTACTTTGGACGATTACTCATTTGAGGACGACTTCTCTGAATTTCTCAACACTTACTTCCCTCATGAGAATGATGCTCCTCCTTATGATTTTGAAGATTATCGTCTTGATCCTACTTTGGATTTGAAGAACATTCTTTCAAAGGAGAAGAAACAGGTCGACACCAATATCCGCAGCACGTATGATTTAACACCTCTTTGTCCCACTTCTGAGTACGAGGTTGTGCTCCTTCGCGGATCTTCTTCCCATTCTGCTGAGCCTGAGTGCTATTTTCCCTTAAAGGAAAAAGGTGTTCGACCCCGGTATTGCAATCTTTAAGCCATCTCAGTATCCACCTAATGAAATAAAAGGAAAAATCTTTGGAAATATTGAAGACATGCTTGCACCTCACCATACTTTCTTCCACCGTGCTCCATCACTGCTTAAGGGAACCTTGCCTACTCTTCTCTGGCTTGCCTTGTTCGCCTTAAGCTCGTGCTATTTAGTGGACGAAAACTATGTCTTTGATCCTAGTGGATATGTTTCATGCTTCTTCCGTTGATGATCAAGGTCGAGTCAGGCTCACGACTCGGTTGACAAAAATCAAGCGCTTCTTCGGAGGCAACCCATGCATCTATCTTTTCGCTTTCTTTATCATAAGTGTAGGGGAGACCCGTTGGTTTGCTATTTCCTCTCCTCTCTTAATCAGGGATTCGAGATTCAATGATCCACTCTTGATGATTCTTGACGACCCGTGATTCTGTGTTCCATTATCCCGGTTCTGTCCTAAACTCTTTTCGATTCACTATTTTATATTTTCTTAATATTGAAATAGGAATCTCTTTAGTTGTCCTTTCCCTTAGCGAGATTTAAACAAAGTGCACAATGTCCTAAGTGTAGGGGAGTTTACTCCCACATGCTTAAACATTGAGGACAATGTTTATCTTAAGTGTAGGGGGGACTTCTTGATGTTGATTATTTTTACCCCTTTAGGAAAAGGAAGGCAAAAGCGGTAAGTATTAAGTGTACGTTTAGGAAAACGTAAACACTTATGACCCTTAAGTGGGGATCGTTCTCTCGAGGAAGCACGTGTGTTGTGTAATGAATGATGATTAATGTTTGTGATTATTAACAAGAAGAAAAGAGAATAGAAATGAGAAAGGAAAGAAAAAACGGTTACGAAAACGAATTAAACTACGACGAAAAAGGCGAACACGTAAAACCGTAAATAGTGCCAAAATTAATATTTTAACCTAAAAATTCCTAAAAATTTCTAAAAATCCCCAATAATATTCTAAGGGTTTACAAAAAATCAAAACTTGCTAAAACCTTTTAATTAATTAGATAATGACTTTTTAATGCTAGTTAAAGCCCTAAAAATCAAAATTAATTATTAAAAAGCCCTAAACAAGATTTTATAGTTTGTAAACCTCAAAATTATCTTAATTAAGCTAAAAACTGTTTTTAAAAATTTTAAAACCAAATTAAACTATTTTTAAACACTTAAAAACTATTAAAATCTATTAAAACTTAAATTAATTCTAGAAAATAAATGAAAAGCCTAAAAAAATATTTGGAAAGTTACAAAATTCTTAGTTTAGTGTCTATAATCTAGGAAAAATGAAAAAAGTTAAAAAAAACAAACTTTCTATTTTTAGTAATGAAATAATATTAAAATAATCCAAAAAATAAAAAGTTTATAAAATAATTCTAAAAAATTACCAAAAATCCTAAATTATGTAACTAAAACAAAAATGCAATTAAAATTTTCTGAAACCTATTTAATAATTTTATATTAAATTTTAAAGTTGCTAGAAAACCCTAAAATCAAATAAAATTAAAAATTAGACTTTTTGAAAACTTTTTGGGCTATAAACCTCAAAAATATAAATCAAAACCTAAAAACTATTTTTCTAAAAATTAAAACCTATTTTAACTATTTTTAGACTAATTAACAAAAACCGGCTAATTAAAAAATAATAAAAAATAATTAAAGAAAGGGAAAAATCAAAGTTTTAGCTAGAAAAATCCTAAATGAAAAGACAAACCTAGGAAAAATAAGCTAGGTTCAAAAAGCTAAACCAATAAGCCGTGGGTGGCTTATTTGGCTACGGCTTTTACTTAATAAGCCCAAGCACACACTCCTCAAATATATATTGGTTCAAACTCTTACCAGTCAAAGTCCCTAGGGCAGCGGTAATGAGTGTGTGTTCTGAGAGGAGTGGCGCAGGTTCGAGTCCTGGCCACGTCCTTTTTGTTTCTTTTATTTTTTTCTTTTTTTTAACTTTAAACCCAAGCCTGTTACTCTTTTTAGTCACAAATTCACAAACACAAACCAAATTGTACAAAGATTAAGTCAAAAAGAATCAAACGGGTTCAGATTAGCTTTTTTGTAAACACAAATAACTTGGTTATCTTCACTGATGAAGATAGAATCAAGAGTCCTTGATTCTTGGCTTTTGGTGTTGTTTTTATGGACAGGATTGCACCCCTATACTCAGTTGAGTATAGGGAGTCTCTAATGCACAAAATCAAACACAAGTATCACACAAAGCAAGCAAATTAGCCAATGCAAGTTTCTGATGAGGCCTAGCACAAGTCTGGGGTGTTTATGCAGGTTTTATAAGCACACAAAAGAGATTCAATGGCTCATAACTTGTTCAATAATCAACCAATCAGCATATAATCAGTTAACAATCCTAGAAAGACCTATAAACTAACAACTTACCAAAAATCAAGCACAAATTTCAACCAAAACAGTCACTAATGGCAGTTTTCTGATTTCTAGTACTTATATAAATTTTAGCATGCAATGATGTTCAACACTTGTTCAAACTGAAATCCTATGCTAACATACAAACTATACTACCCTAATAAGTGATTCTAAACAGATTATACTCCAACAATCTCTCAACAGTCTTGACTAAACACCAAATCCAAACACCCCTTAATATTGAAATTCAATCTTTCTCAAATCAAAAGCTATCAAACTACACTAAACTGATTCAAAATTAAACTAGCATGCATCAAATACCTAACATGAGAAAATTCATACCATTTAACAACCAACAAGCAGATTTCATGCAATATCTTGAAAAATCACATAAATCTCTAATTCTGAAAAACTGAAAATGGGACAAATGATTATACCTTGTTGGACCTACTTCCAGGTCCAACAGTGGCTGCTAGCCACCTCCAATAGGCCCGGGCCTATGCAGAATCTTGGGCCAATCAAGCTCTTTAAACCTGCTAAGAGAAAATAAGAACAAGCAGAATACACACCAATATGATTTTCTGAAACCTTTTTTAAACCTTCTCAAAAACCTTCTCCAATATTTTTCTTTCAAATTACTTCAACCAAATAACTTACAATCCTGATAAATCAATCTTGAAACAAAACTTCACCAAGTGAAATTTAATTTCAGAAACTTTTTCTGAAAATTTCAAAACATAAAATGTTTTGAACAAATGTGAATGGAACTCAGAATTTTTACTCAACAAACATATACCAACTTTTAAAAAACAATAAAAGGAATTACAATTTATATAAAAACACCAACTTTATTTTCTTAAAAAGGAATTACAATTTTGGAGTAAAAAATATGGAACAAGAAAAATACAACCACTAACGGTTGTATTTATACTGCAATGGAACTATCTAGAATGTTGGAATAAAAAATTACTAAGAAATTCAAATCCTAAACCCTAATAGGTGGAATGCCCAATTCTGCCCTTTGAAAAGTCTTGGAGTCTTGGTCAAGATGCTCCTATGTGAAGATGCCAGCTGCTCAAATTGATCTTGGACGTTCTTTCAATCTTGGGGACCAAGTAGAAGAATCCTGGATGTTAAATTGGTCGGGTGTTGGAATTGGGGGAAAGTGATGGGTGCAGGGGAGGGTCCCACAAGACACATGGGTGTGTCTTGTGGTGATGTGGAATGTGGGTTTTGGTGACATGGTGGGTCATCAAGGATCTGGAGGGAATTAGACAAAACCCCTTTGTTTTGAGTGCAATTGATTCTAGGATTATTAGGGTTTATAGGGGGATTAGTGTGGGGTTTTAATCCATGTTGGGTAAAAACGGATTTAAAAAGAGTGTTAGGAGGGAAATGGGGGGGGGGGGGGGGTTTGACCTTTTGACCACTTTTTTTAATTAAAACCGGGTATTAAACGTGGGTGGGTTGGATAGTGGGTAGGGTTGGGTTGAATGGGTGGGTAATGGGTAAATGGGTGGATTGTGTGACGTGGCAGTTTCTGAGTGGTGGTGGAAGTTTAGTTGTCTGGCAAAAACAGTCCCCCAAGGTTTCTTTTCTCTTCACTTTGTAATAAATGGCTATCAACGCCTTTTTTCCTTGTAACAACTTTGGACATCTTGTCAAAAATGGCACAACATGTTTCTAAACTTGTATCAAGGACCTTTAATGCATATTCTTCATTTTCCAAGGGCTTTTCTTGTAAATACTTGATAATTTAAGGACCCAAATGCAATAATTGAGATTTGCAAGGGTATAAATTGCCAAGTCTTCAATAGTAGAGGGACCAATCTTGCCAATCTTCAATTCTTCAAGGGTATTTTTGGAAATTCAAAACTTGGGCCCGGTTCATTGTGCGGCTTCGTTTCCCGTGTTCGTTTTTGATTGATTCTTGTGATCTTTTGCCATTTCCTCAATATCTGTAACTAAAAATACACAAGTAACAAACACAAGCATATATTTGGCAGTTTTAATGCTATTTTATGCAATTTTAAGCCCGATTTGGACGATGAGACCATTTATAAAAGCAGTCTCATCACTCCCCCATACTAAACCATTGCCGTGCCCTCACGCAATGCTAGAATAAAGTATCATAGCACCTCCAAAATTCATTTTTATTCATTTTATTGGAATGATAAACTAGCTACACTACTATTACTACTACTTGTGTTTTAGACATAATGTATGATTTTCATCGCAAAATGGGACGTTTAGGTTCATAGAATAAGAACACGTGAATGCTTTGTTAGAAATAATTTCATCGTCCTCGATTTTCACTTGATTCCATGCTAAGCGTGTAACGAGATCATTGTCATTATAAGTTAGTAATGCTAACACTACTCTTATGCCCTAATCACGTACTTATTCTCCCATTATTCCTAAGTTGTATCTCTTATATTTTATGATGTCTTGAATGTTTCACGAGGATACATTGTTTGACTTATGCGATAATAGAGATTTAGGTCTAAAAATAGAGTCCTAACGGTGTAACTAAGACCATCAAATCAATAACCCCTCCTAATAGACAACGATGTCAAAAAATTAAGTTGACAAGAAGAATCGATAAACACGGTTTTATAACGGTTTTGAACATGAGACTTATTACCAAGACTTTTATACGCCCCCTAACGGAAGGGCTTTATTATCTTTGGTTTACCTCCATCTTTTATTCAACTTCTCCATGAAGCTTTTATTATGACTTCGGTCTTGCCTTGCCTTTTATTATCCGCCTCATCGGTGGTTTTATTAGCCAAAGACGTATATCCTCACGCTAAAGCGAATTTTGGATCTTTAAAGCTTCGATGATTAAGGCTTGATTCACTTTCAATTTTGCATAGATTTTAGGCCTTGTGGGGCTTCAAATTGTTTGCTAGATTTAGGTGAGCACTTGAAATCTTATTATTGGGTGAAGCTTTCGATTATTAGGGTGCCAATACTTCAAAACCGTGACGCTGGCGATACCTTAATGTCTTCCCAATTTAATTACACGGAAGCTACTAGAAAAGACTAAAAACCCAACAATCCTAACTAAACCGTTAAGTCAATATTTATTAAGCAAAAAATATTTACAAGCAAAGGGAGAATAAGCAAACAACGAGAACACATGAGTTTTTGAAAGAATACGAGTACTCTACGTTTAGCATGGTAACTTATAATTAACTCTATCATTTCTCGTCCTCATTTAAGAGACTTAGCCTAATGTGTAGTTAAGGAATCAAAGCTAAGTGCTCAACACGCACGGTCGAGTAAAAAATTACTCTTATTCTCGCCATCGGAAAATCTACATTCGTGTCTTCAAACACTTATAAAACATGAGAAAAATCTTAAAATTTGGCCATTTTTAGCCTTATTTTGCAACAAAACGATAAACCTTGGAAAGCGTGAAGGTTTGGCAAGGCAAGTATCTATTCACCCCCCCCCCCCCCATACTAAAGTTAAACATTGTCCTCAATGTTTCGAGTCTAGGGGTGCAAACACCCCCATACTAGAGACGTAGTCGAATGCCTAATCTAGCATGGAAAGGGTGTAACCATTAAATTTAATAGCCATTTACTAAGTGAGCTAAAAACCTAAGGTTAGAACAATCAAAAGGATATATCATTTGGATATTGAGAAATGTCTCCAAAGCAAACGATCGAGTGCTCCCATAAAACGAACACGAGAGGCTCTAATCGTGAAGATCATGATCATCTAAAGTTCACAATTCACAAACAACCACGGAACAAAGGTTGGAAGGGCACAAATCCCCTCACATTACACTAATTAGAAAGCGATAATATGTACATGGATAAGCATGGGTCTCCCCCACGAGGCACCTTGTTTTTGATAACCGAGTCAAAAGCTCGACTCGAATCCCCATAAATGTGATCATTTAGGGATAATCATGGTATGGTCAATTTTTGGTGGGGCTTACATGATAAAAAAGGCCCAAAAACAACCGATATAAAGGACTAAGTCCTTTAATGGTGCAAAATACCGGGATCGAAGATGGCGTTCTCGTTTTCATTGGAAAAACTAATCAACGCCACTTCATCACGATTCAACAAAAACTCAAAGAGTTTCAAGAAAATAGGAGAGAAGAAATAGAAGGGTGGGACAATGTAAAAACATGAGCTACTCGAGGTAGACTCGCACCAATCAAATGAAAAGATTTTCCATTTATTGCATCGGTGGAAGACCGAGATTTCCCTTTATAAGCAATTCCAGGATCAAATATCTCGTCCTTGGTGGAGAAAGGGAAGGGAACATAAGGGGATTCCCCCATACTAAGTCCACACAAAGCATCATCAAAAGGAGAAGACGAGCTTGTAG
This sequence comes from Glebionis coronaria, assembly GCA_025667525.1. NCBI lineage: Eukaryota > Viridiplantae > Streptophyta > Magnoliopsida > Asterales > Asteraceae > Glebionis > Glebionis coronaria. Next base: position 357,926,435 of record CM046876.1, read on the forward strand.
TACTCAATACACGCGGTGATGACGGAGTTAGAGTTGTAGAAAAATCTTTTAAATCCAAGTTAAAATCTTTTCCTTTTTCATCTTTTAAACTCTCCTTGTGAAAACCCGATTCGATTATGTCAAAAATATTTGGTGTATCTAAAGCAATGTTAGTCACACTAAAAATTCTCACATTTTGAAATCTTTTTGGTTTAGGTGGTGGTAAGTTTTCAAATCTTTTGTCAACAAAGAAAACTTCCCCATCGGGATCAACGTATTCATCATCCGAAGAATCACTCGAGATTGGAATCGTAGGCTTAACACTCTTAACCTCCCTCGGCGGAGGGGACGAAACTTCATTTTTCTCAACAACTCCTAAAACTCTATTTGAAATCTTTTTGCAAATGTTTTTGATGGGATTGACATTGTAAAAAGATGTGATAGAATACACATGAGAAAGTGTGGAGTTTTGGGTTGCATTAATGACGAGTTCTTCCTCATTGAAACAAAGAGTGATTTTTCTTGCATGCACATCGATAAGTGCTCTCGAGGTATCCAAAAAAGATCGACCTAAAATTAACGGAACCTTAGGATCGATGGGAATATCAACAACAATAAAGTCTACGCGATAGTAGAACTTCCCAACTTTTACAAAGACGTCCTCGGCAACTCCACAAGCTAGAATCGTAGAATGATCGGCCATTTCGATTGATATTCTTGAAGGAGTGAGATTTGGAAGATTGAGCGATTTAAAAATCTCAAGAGGCATCAAATTAATACTAGCACCAAGATCGGCCAAGGCGTAGCATTCTTCCATGTCTTGGATAGCACATGGGATTAAAAACTTTCCAGGATCACCGACTTTTTGAGGTATGCGTCTTTGAAAAACCGATGAACAACTAGACGATTTTTGCATTTTTTCTTTGTTATTCAACATACTTTTGAAGTTCGCGGCAAATCGAGGCATCATGACTAAGGCGTCGGCAAAACTTATATTAAAATGCAAGTCACGAAACATTTTCATAAAGAGTTCAAATTGATAATTATTTCGTTCTTGTGCCTTTTCCTTGTCTCGTCTTGAAGGGTAGGGTAAAGGTGGTGTGGGTTGGGGCATAGTAGGCAAAGGCATAGGCCTTGGAATCTCGGGTTCCATGATTGGTGTGGGTTCAACCGTAGGTGTGGTTTGAGCGGTACTTCGTGGGCTTTGGATTTGCTCCTTTTCTACCACAACCTCGGGTTCTTTCTCTTTTTCCTTCTCCATAGAAGTACTTGGACGAGAAATGGGTTCTTTGAAAGTTTTACCACTTCGAGTAGTAATAACCTTCAATTCTCCTTTCGGGTTCACGATGGTATCACTAGGAAGACCACCCGAAGAAGAGGGCTTACACATGATAGCTTCAAACATCTTAGCCATACGGTCCTCAAATTTTGATTGCCTAGCATCCGCTTTTAACAATTCTTGCTTAATCTCATGTTGTCCTTGCTCCATTTTTTGTTGATTTTGTTGGAGACGTGTGACATTTCCTTCCATTTTATTAGCATGAGTTTTAAGTTCATTAGCAAGTTCGTTTTTAAGCTCGTTTTTCAACTTGGACCTTAAGCTAACCATTTCACGTTGCATATTATCAAACTTAGCATCATTAGCCTTAGCATAATTCAAAAATTCTCCTTGAAGATTTTTGGTGTGATCATTTTTAAAACTTTGAGTAGAAGTTTGAAAATCACGGTTTTGGTTTTGGTTTGAAATTTGCCCATTTCCACTTTGATAATTACCCTTGTTGTAATTCCTTTGATTTCCTTGGTAATTTCCGCCTTGGTTGTTGTTTCGATAATTATTAGCATTTTGATTTGGTGGAGCTTGATTTTGCCGGGAACCTTGACCGATTTGGTTATAAGTTCCCGTGGCTACATAAGCACTCGAAGTGTTACCATCCGCGGTAATGCACTCGGAAAGATCATGAGCTCCACCACACGACAAACAACTCTTAGAAACCGCTTTAACCGAAGCGGAATTTGAAGCTTCTTGAGCTTTCCAATGGGACATAAGGGTCGAAAACCTATCGAAATACCGATTCTCCTCATTTGCTTCATCTTGCAAGGCATTGATACTACGAGACGATGATGAGCCCATTTTGGCAACACTCGGTGTGTTACGAGGGCTATAAACCTTAGACCTATTCTCAATTATGACCAAAGCTTCTTCAACCTTTTTACACAAAAAATTACCACCCGCGGCGGCATTTAAATAATCTCTTTCATGATCATTGAGTCCATTGTAAAACGTGTCTATTTGGTCAAGTCGGAAAAACCATGATGAGGACATTCATGTAACATCTCCTTAAACGTATTCCAAGCCGTTGAAAAACTTTCATTTGATTCTTGTGAAAATTTAGAAATCTCATTTTTCAAATGTGTAGTCTTAGAGGGCGGAAAAATTGGTTCACAAATTTCGAAACGAGATCCTTCCACGTCAATATAGAATTGGGTGGCTCTTTCTCTAACCAAATTTTTGTGGGCCCCGCTAAGGAATACGGAAAAAGCATCATCTTAATCGAGTCATTCGAGACATTCTTGAATTTGCAAGTGGCGGTAAGACGATTAAATTGGCGGATATGGTTGTGAGGATTGTCCTTCTCATCACCACGGAATTTGTTGTTTTGGATCATCGACAACAAACCCGTTTTCACCTCAAAATTCTCCGCAAGGATAGCGGGAATCACAATAGCTTCTCCATAACCCTCGGTGGGTGCTTGAAGTAACTCCATCATAGTTCGATTCGCCATGGTTGGTGCTTCTCGTACAATGGGTTCGTCAATAGGAGACTCCTCACTAGAATGAGTTGGAGTGGGAGTTTTGTTCTTTCGTCTACGTGCACGTTTTGCTTGATTACGAGTTAGCATAAACGTCACGTACAACGAGGAGACGAGCAAAGAAGATTCTTTTTGGTATTTTGTATTTTTCAATTTTTTTTTTTGGTTTTTGATGGTATTAACTTTTTTGGAAATTGGTGAATGTATTAGGTAGACAAAAATCTACAAATCTCCTCCTTAATCAAATCTCTTGATTAAAGAAGCCTCAAGGAATGAAAACGATCACGTGAACTGAACGCCTTCGATGACTTTAGAACGATGGTGGAAAACCAAATCATTCAAGAGGGTTTAATCAATAGAAACCAAGAAAATATATATGATATGTAATAATACTTTGGGCGGCAAAACCCTCGATTCACTCTCAAAATAAAATACGCACAAGCAAGCGGAGGAAACGAGGCGGCGCGAAGCACTTAAGAGCCTTTTTCCTTTAGCTCGTGAAATACAACCGCCTTATACCCACCTTATAGTTTGTATTATCAAGATTAAGCTTCACGAAAGTATTTATCTATTTTTGCCTTTTTCTTTGGTTTGAGATTCGAATACAATGATTGGGTAATGACCTCCCAAGTCAAGGTTGTGATTTCTCACGTATTTGGAGTACTTGTGAATTTATTGTTCTACGTATACAATATATTAATAATATTCACACAAAAACCGAAAAACGATAATACGTATTAGTAGAGTGCTACTAATACAAATACTAATTATGGATAGTATAAAAAACAACAATGTTCAATCAAAACACAACATGCCTCCCCGGCAGCGGCGCCAAAATGATGTTGAGTATTTTTATCCCTTTAGGAAAAGGAAGGCAAAAGCGGTAAGTATTAAGTGTACGTTTAGGAAAACGTAAACACTTATGACCCTTAAGTGGGGATCATTCTCTCGAGGAGGCACGTGTGTTGTGTAATGAATGATGATTAATATTTGTGATTATTAACAAGAAGAAAAGAGAATAGAAATGAGAAAGGAAAGAAAAGACGGCTACGAAAACGAATTTAACTACGACGAAAAAGGCGAACACGTAAAACTGTAAATAGTGCCAAAATTAAAATTTTAACCTAAAAATTCCTAAAAATTTCTAAAAATCCCCAATAATATTCTAAGGGTTTACAAAAAATCAAAACTTGCTAAAACCTTTTAATTAATTAGATAATGACTTTTTAATGCTAGTTAAAGCCCTAAAAATCACAATTAATTATTAAAAAGCCCTAAACAAGATTTTATAGTTTGTAAACCTCAAAATTGTCTTCATTAAGCTAAAAACTATTTTTAAAAATTTTAAAACCAAATTAAACTATTTTTAAACACTTAAAAACTATTAAAATCTATTAAAACTTAAATTAATTCTAGAAAATAAATGAAAAGCCTAAAAAAATATTTGTAAAGTTACAAAATTCCTAGTTTAGTGTCTATAATCTAGGAAAAATGAAAAAATTTAAAAAAACAAACTTTCTATTTTTAGTAATAAAATAATATTAAAATAATCAAAAAAATAAAAAGTTTATAAAATAATTCTAAAAAATTACCAAAAATCCTAAATAATGTAACTAAAAAAAATGCAATTAAAATTTTCTGAAACCTATTTAATAATTTTATATTAAATTTTAACGTTGCTAGAAAACCCTAAAATCAAATAAAATTAAAAATTAGACTTTTTGAAAACTTTTTGGGCTGTAAACCTCAAAAATATAAATCAAAACCTAAAAACTATTTTTCTAAAAATTAAAACCTATTTTAACTATTTTTAAACAAATTAACAAAAACCGGCTAATTAAAAAGTAATTAAAAATAATTAAAGAAAGGGAAAAATCAAAGTTTTAGCTAGAAAAATCCTAAATGAAAAGACAAACCTAGGAAAAATAAGCTAGGGTCAAAAAGCTAAACCATTAAGCCGTGGGTGGCTTATTTGGCTACGGCTTTTACTTAATAAGCCCACTCACACACTCCTTAAATATATATTGTTTCAAACTCTTACCAGTCAAAGTCCCTAGGGCAGCGGTAATGAGTGTGTGTTGTGAGAGGAGTGGCGCAGGTTCGAGTCCTGGCTATGTCCTTTTTGTTTCTTTTATTTTTTTTTTCTTTTTTTTAACTTTAAACCCAAGCCTGTTACTCTTTTTAGTCACAAATTCACAAACACAAACCAAATTGTACAAAGATTAAGTCAAAAAGAATCAAACGGGTTCAGATTAGCTTTTTTGTAAACACAAATAACTTGGTTATCTTCACTGATGAAGATAGAATCAAGAGTCCTTGATTCTTGGCTTTTGGTGTTGTTTTTGATGGACAGGATTGCACCCCTATACTCAGTTGAGTATAGGGAGTCTCTAATGCACAAAATCAAACACAAGTATCACACAAAGCAAGCAAATTAGCCAATGCAAGTTTCTGATGAGGCCTAGCACAAGTCTGGGGTGTTTATGCAGGTTTTATAAGCACACAAAAGAGATTCAATGGCTCATAACTTGTTCAATAATCAACCAATCAGCATATAATCAGTTAACAATCCTAGAAAGACCTATAAACTAACAACTTACCAAAAATCAAGCACAAATTTCAACCAAAACAGTCACTAATGGTAGTTTTCTGATTTTTAGTACTTATACCAAATTTTAGCATGCAATGATGTTCAACACTTGTTCAAACTGAAATCCTATGCTAACATACAAACTATACTACCCTAATAAGTGATTCTAAACAGATTATACTCCAACAATCTCTCAACAGTCTTGACTAAACACCAAATCCAAACACCCCTTAATATTGAAATTCAATCTTTCTCAAATCAAAAGCTATCAAACTACACTAAACTGATTCAAAATTAAACTAGCATGCATCAAATACCTAACATGAGCAAATTCATACCATTTAACAACCAACAAGCAGATTTCATGCAATATCTTGAAAAATCACATAAATCTCTAATTCTGAAAAATTGAAAATGGGACAAATGAGTATACCTTGTTGGACCTACTTCCAGGTCCAACAGTGGCTGCTAGCCACCTCCAATAGGCCCGGGCCTATGCAGAACCTTGGGCCAATCAAGCTCCTTAAACCTGCTAAGAGAAAATAAGAACAAGCAGAATACACACCAATATGATTTTCTGAAACCTTTTTTAAACCTTCTCAAAAACTTTCTCCAATATTTTTCTTTCAAATTACTTCAACCAAATAACTTACAATCCTGATAAATCAATCTTGAAACAAAACTTCACCAAGTGAAATTTAATTTCAGAAACTTTTTCTGAAAATTTCAAAACATAAAATGTTTTGAACAAATGTGAATGGAACTCAGAATTTTTACTCAACAAACATATACCAACTTTTAAAAAACAATAAAAGGAATTACAATTTATATAAAAACACCAACTTTAATTTCTTAAAAAGGAATTACAATTTTGGAGTAAAAAATCTGGAACAAGAAAAATACAACCACAAACGGTTGTATTTATATTGCAATGGAACTATCTAGAATGCTGGAATAAAAAACTACAAAGAAATTCAAATCCTAAACCCTAATAGGTGGAATGCCCAATTCTGCCCTTTGAAAAGTCTTGGAGTCTTGGTCAAGATGCTCCTATGTGAAGATGCCAGCTGCTCAAATTGATCTTGGACGTTCTTTCAATCTTGGGGACCAAGTAGAAGAATCCTGGATGTTAAATTGGTCGGGTGTTGGAATTGGGGGAAAGTGATGGGTGCAGGGGAGGGTCCCACAAGACACATGGGTGTGTCTTGTGGTGATGTGGAATGTGGGTTTTGGTGACATGGTGGGTAATCAAGGATCTGGAGGGAATTAGACAAAACCCCTTTGTTTTGAGTGCAATTGATTCTAGGATTATTAGGGTTTATAGGGGGATTAGTGTGGGGTTTTAATCCATTTTGGGTAAAAATGGATTTAAAAAGAGTGTTAGGAGCGAAATGGGGGGGGGTTTGACCTTTTGACCACTTTTTTAATTAAAACCGGGTATTAAACGTGGGTGGGTTGGATAGTGGGTAGGGTCGGGTTGAATGGGTGGGTAATGGGTAAATGGGTGGATTGTGTGACGTGGCAGTTTCTGAGTGGTGGTGGAAGTTTAGTTGTCTGGCAAAAACAGTCCCCCAAGGTTTCTTCTCTCTTCACTTTGTAATAAATGGCTATCAACGCCTTTTTTCCTTGTAACAACTTTGGACATCTTGTCAAAAATGGCACAACATGTTTCTAAACTTGTATCAAGGACCTTTAATGCATATTCTTCATTTTCCAAGGGCTTTTCTTGTAAATACTTGATAATTTAAGGACCCAAATGCAATAACTGATATTTGCAAGGGTATAAATTGCCAAGTCTTCAATAGTAGAGGGACCAATCTTGCCAATCTTCAATTCTTCAAGGGTATTTTTGGAAATTCAAAACTTGGGTCCGGTTCATTGTGCGGCTTCGTTTCCCGTGTTCGTTTTTTATTGATTCTTGTGATCTTTTTCCATTTCCTCAATATCTGTACCTAAAAATACACTAGTAACAAACACAAGCATATATTTGGCAGTTTTAATGCTATTTTATGCAATTTTAAGCCCGATTTGGACGATGAGACCATGTATAAAAGCAGTCTCATCACTTCTATCGAAGTTAAGTGGCCTTTTCCTTGTATTTGTCCTCATTATTAACCGGAAAATCAATTTTTCGACATTTTTCAAAATTTTTGATCTATTTTGGCCTATTAGTTTTTCCCTTTGCATAGTTATTTTCTTTCCTTGCTAGAATAAATGTTTAATAAAGTTGTTTTAATTTTCAAACGTTGTGAATCATTTGACTCAACCCGAGTTTACTTATCTAAGTTACTCTAGCTAGTATCCTTAACATGTTTAAGTCAAGTTTTGCTAGGCTTTTATATAGGGAGCTATAAAACGCGAAAGTCTTAACTCTCACGGGTTAAGAACAAGAACTTTTCGCAAGTTCCTATAATTGATCCTAGAGAGTCGTTTATCAAGTGAACTTTAAAAAGCGATTTCTAAACTTGAAAAAGTCAAAGAATTTGCAAGATCCTATAGGCGACTCGAAAACCCAAAACTTTGATTTAATAGGCTAAGCATCCACGAGTCTCATTCCTTGAGATTTTAAACTGTGGAGAACGAGAGATGATAGAGTCAATTATAAGTTTGGTATTCTTTCATGAATTTATGTGAGTTAATTATAAGCCTATTCTCCCATCGCTTGTTAATAAATTTATCTGCAATAAATAAGGTTGTACGATTTGAAAAGTTACTTAGCTTCTAGCCCAAGATCGTTTAAAAGTTGCTCGGTATGGATTAGAGTTCATAGCCAAGGCATAACTTATTGAAGCGGGATGCGAAGATTGGCGAGTCCGAAAAGGCCCTAACAAGGCATGAGGGCTATATTTTGTTGCTAAAGATCCAAAAGTGATGTGAAGAATCATTTATCAAAAATCAATATGAAGGATCGAGAGACATGACGAAAAGCAAAAACTCCCCAAAAGTCATGGAGAAGTGTATCCGGAAAGACCCTAACAAGGTATGAGGATAAATAGATCCAAGTCATAAAAGGAGGCGGATCGTTGTATATCAAAGTCCAAAATAAAGATTGGAGAAAAATGAAGAAGTCGTGGTCCAAGTATGAATCTCTCAAAACTTCAAGTGAAGAAATTCCTATTTTGAAGAGAAGGCCATTATTTCATGAACATCTCTCAAGGTTTGAAGTATGAAGTCGCTGCCAAATATCGGTCCGAGAAAGGTCTCAAATCGTGAAGCGAGTTATGCCAAGATATGAACTTTATGAGGTCCCGAGAAGCAGTTTTAAAAGATTTTGTCCATTAGCTAACTATTGATTAAATCGTTCACTTTATTTTCGGACTAAATAACTATCGAAATAAGTTAAACAATGCATCTTCGTGATCATTCAAGACAATAATAAAATATAAGAGATACACCTAGGAATAAGGGAGTCTAAGTGAGTAATTGGCCCACATGAGTTCGTGTTAGTCTACTAACTTATAATAACAATGATCTCGTTTTTAAGCTTGGTTTGGAGAAAGTGAAAACTTGAGGATGATGATCATTCATGACATTTCCAAAATCCAAGGTATGCTTTTGATTTCTTTTCTTTTAATGTTTATAATTTTCTTTCTCTTTTAATAAAGGCCAACGTGGATTGATTATGATGAAAAATGTAAACGTGCTTTGTAACTAATGCATTGCATGAGGACATTGCAATGGTAAAGTGTAGGGGATTTCATAGGTGTGAAAACACCCATCTTTTCTACCACTTAATTACAATAATAACCGAGCCAAAACGTGTATTTTATGTCTTTTATGTCGGAATTATGCGTGGTTTGTGTTTTTGTTGTGATTCAGGACGAAAAGGTGAAAAGTGGAGAAAACACGGGCATTCACGGGCATTTACGGACTTTTATTGAAGAAAAAGACGAAAGACGAAGTTAAGAAGTCAAGAGTGCAAAAAGAACGGAAGTCCAAGACCAATTTTGAAGATTTATCGAAGAAAAAGTCAAAAGACGGAAGTTTATCAAAAGCCGAGAAACTCAAGTCTTATTTATCAAAGAATTAAAAGACGAGTCCAAAGAAATCCCGAGCCAAAAGTCATCAAAGACCAAGATTAACAAAGAGATTAAGAAGGAAGGACTTAATGGCGCAATTAAGAAGAAAAGAAGGAGGGGAGGAAGCTTCCTCTAACCACCCTCCTAATCTCCTATAAATACACCCCATTTTCATTCATTTGTTTTTGTTGGCTAAGGTGACAATTAGTCTTCCACTTTTATTTACCTTGCACCTTTAATTACTTGCACATTTAAATACTTGTCTTGCACTTTTAATACATTTAATTTCCAAGTAAGTGTTCTTTAATTATCTTGTTTTTAAATTTCTCATTCTACCTTTCTTTCTTGCTTGATCTTTATGTTTACATGCTTATTGTCTTGATTATTTGATTAAAGATTGTGTTTTTATGCTTGTTATTGTTTTGGATCATTGATTTTCATAGCTTATTTTGTTTATTTTCAAGTTTATAAAGTTATTATAAGAGTTATTTTTCGTATAAAAGTTGTTTTTCGTAAAGCTTTTCCATTTCGAGTTTTAAAAGTCTTCAAATTTCAGTTTAGTAGCTTATTTTTATACGGTTTGCCCTAGGGATTTAGACTTGTTCTTATTTGATTAGTAGCTTATTTGTTTAGCTTATTTTGTGTACTTTCCTCCGTATTCCGATCTAAACGATCGGAAAAGGGTTTATATATTCCGACCATCATTTTGGCTTGGTCGGAAAAGGGTTTTGAATATTCCTATTGGTATTCCGATTGAGAATTGGTTTAGGTATTCCGATCTGGGTTGAGTGACATCATTCCGATCTGAGGCTATTCCATATTCCGATCGAGGTGTTCTAATGGTTATTCCGATTTGGGAAAGGTGACATTATTCCGATCAGAGTTTCCGATCAACATTCCGACCAGAGGCATTTCTTATTCCGATCAGGCAGGTAAGCCATATTCCGACGGGGTCTACATTCCGATCTGGGTGTCTTGAAGTATTCCGATCTGGGTAAGTGACAGTATTCCGATCAGAGTTTTCCGATCGACATTCCGATAGGTTTGGTGATATTCCGACGAGGTATGATCAGAATATATTCCGATTGGGGATTGTTTTTAGTGTTTTGTCTTGTTTAATTTTTTACATTCTCATTTTAATTCTTGTCTAATTTTAATTCCCGCCACGCTTTAATTTTTTTTGTCATCTAATTATTTTACTTTTCAAAGTTTTAAATATTGCACCCTTTCGTTTAATTAGGCTTAGATTTACGTTAAAGCCATTTTACTTTAACGACATCTTACTTTTAAGTCATTTATTTTTACGTCATTTACTTTAATTGTTTTGCACCTTTTAATTATACTACAACGACAACTATTTGTTTAACCAAAGACAGCAGAGTCACACGTAGAACAGTTTTTCAATTCGATTAGACACACATCAAAAGAACTTTAATTTTTATACTGAGAAAAAAACAGTTACATTACAACTCAAAATAAACATCTCCTTTGCGGAAGCTCTTGCTTACATGCCAAAATTTCCTAAGATGTTCAAGGATCTACTCTCCAACAAGGAAAAATTGGTTGATTTTCCCAACACATCCCTTAATGAAAATTGTTCCGCCTTGTTACTCAAAACCTTGCCAACAAAACTTGGAGATCCGGGGCGCTTTTTGATACCTTGTAATTTTCCCGGGGTGGAAAATTGCATGGCTTTGCTGGATCTAGGGGCAAGCAGAAACCTCATGCCTTTATCGGTTTAGAAAAAACTCTCTCTTCCCGAGCTCACTCCCACTAGGATGACACTTGAGTTAGCCAAACGTACCATAGCTTATCCGGTAGGTATTACGGAGGATGTGTTTGTAGGTGTGGATAAGTTTACCTTTCTGACCGACTTTTTAGTGGTGGATTATGACATGGACCCTAGAGTTCCCTTGATTGTTTGTAGACCATTTTTGAGAACGGGTCGTACTTTAATAGATGTGGCGGAGGGAGAACTAATTATGAGAGTTGAGGATGAGAAAGTGGTGTTTAAGCTAGGGAAAGTTTGTGATAGGAAAGAGATTAAGGAGTCTAAACCTTGTGAGACCATTAACATAGTTGATGTGCTAGATGAGGTGTGTGATGAGCATTTTCATGATGCTTGCAAGAGTAATAGTGAGGATATGCCCCATGTTGAAACCGTGGCCTCAATTGCTCCCTCCTTAACACCTTTTGGAGAGAGTGATTTCCTCTTATAGGAATTTGAGTCCAACTTTCTTGGTAATGATGAATCTCCCATCAATTGGGAAGAAGATATTCTCACTATCTAAAAGTTGCTCAATGAGGACCCCATTCCTTCACCCATTCCACAAGAAGTAACCAATGATGATCCATCCATAGTTAAACCTTCCATAGAGAGTCCACCTCCACTTGAACTTAAGGACCTTCCATCCCACCTAGAGTATGCTTTCTTAGAGGGAAAAGACCAATTACCCGTGATCATTGCTAAAGAGTTGAAAGAGGATGAGAAAGAGAAACTCATAGAAGTCCTTAAGAAACATAAGCAAGCCTTAGCATGGAAAATATCCGACATAAGGGGAATTGATCCACATTTTTGTACACACAAAATACTTATGCAGGATGATTACAAACCCGCCATTCAAAGCCAACGAAGGGTTAACCCTAAAATCCATGAAGTCATTAAAAAGGAAGTTATCAAACTCTTGATGCGGGCATGATTTACCCCATTTCCGACTCTCCATGGGTTGCCCGGTACATTGTGTTCCAAAAAGGGTGGAATCACCGTAGTACCCAATGAGAACAATGATCTTATTCCTACGAGACTAGTTACTGGTTGGAGAGTTTGTATTGATTATAGGAAGCTCAATGAGGCTACTAGGAAAGACCACTTCCCATTGCCTTTTATGGACCAAATGTTTGAATGCTTAGTGGGAAATGAGTATTATTGCTTTCTTGATGGATTTTCGGGTTATTTTCAAATACCCATTGACCCTAAGGATCTATAAAAGACCACATTCACTTGTCCCTACGGTACATTTGCTTACAATAGAATGCCTTTTGGCTTGTGTAATGCACCGGGGACATTTAAAAGGTGTATGATGGCTATTTTCCATGATATGATTGAGCAAACTATGGAGGTTTTCATGGATGACTTCTCCATCTTTGGAGATTCATTTACCTCTTGTCTCACCAATTTTGAACGAATGCTTAAGCGGTGTGAGCAAACCCGTTTAGTTCTTAATTGGGAGAAATGTCATTTTATGGTGAAAGAGGGAATTGTTTTGGGACACAATATATCCAATAAGGGATTAGAAGTGGATCGAGCTAAAATTGATGTAATTGCTAAGCTTCCCCCACCCACTACGGTTAAAGGTGTAAGGAGTTTCTTAGGTCATGCGGGGTTTTATAGACGCTTTATACAAGATTTTTCTAAGATAGCAAGACCGATGACCCACCTCTTGGAAAAAGAGGCTCCTTTCATTTTCAACCAAGAGTGTTTGGATTCATTTGAGAATCTTAAGGATAAATTAACTAAGGCTCCCGTTTTGGTTTCTCCAAATTGGGAATTACCTTTTGAGCTTATGTGTGACGCTAGTGATTATGCGGTGGGGGCCGTGTTAGCACAAAGAGTGAATAATCATTTTCAACCTATACACTATGCTAGTAAAACCATGACCGGTGCACAACTTCATTATACTACCATGGAAAAAGAGTTGCTTGCTATAGTTTATGCCTTTGAGAAATTTAGACCATACCTTGTGTTATCCAAAACCATAGTGTATACGGATCATTCCGCTCTCAAGTATCTCATGACAAAACAAGATGCTAAGCCTAGGCTTTTGAGATAGGTTTTATTGCTTCAAGAGTTTAAGATAGAGATTCAAGATAAGAAAGGAGCCGAGAATTTAGCGGCAGATCACTTGAGTAGACTTGAGCATCCTTTTCAAGGAGATTTTCCTAATAAAGAAATCAATGAATCCTTTCCATTAGAGGAGCTCATGTTTATCTCTTCTCAAGAGGATGCCACCCCTTGGTTTGTGGATATTGAAAACAATCTTGTGGGGAATGTGCTTATAGAGGGTCTTACTTCCCAACAAAATAAGAAATTTCTCAAGGAAGTAAAGTATTATTTTTGGGATGATCCTTACCTCTTTAGGAAATGTGCGGACCAAATCATTAGACGGTGTGTAGATGGGCCCGAGGGATTTAAGATATTAGAAGCCTGTCATAAGGGACCTACGGGTGGACATTTTGGGCCCAACTATACCGCCAAGAAAGTCTTTGATTCGGGTTACTATTGGCCTTCCATTTATAAAGATGACCAAGAGATGGTGAAATTTTGTGATGTATGTCAAAGTCAAGGAAAAATTACACAACGTGATGAGATGCCACAAGACTTCATTCAAGAGTGTGAGATTTTTGATGTGTGGGGAATAGATTTTATGGGACCTTTTCCATCCTCCAAGGGAAATAAGTATATACTCGTAGCTGTGGATTATGTGTCAAAATGGGTTCAGGCCAAAGCCTTACCTACTAATGATGCTAGAGTTGTTGTGAAATTTTTGAAGCAATTGTTTGCTAGATTTGGTGTACCTCGGGCCATTATAAGTGATCGTGGTACGCAGTTTTGTAATGATCAATTCACAAGAGTTATGAAGAAATATGGAGTTAATCATAGACTTTCTACCGCGTATCACCCTCAAACCAATGGTCAAACCGAGGTCACAAATCATGGTTTAAAGAGAATTTTGGAAAGAACGGTGGGAGCGCTTCTTGGTCGGATAAGCTTGATGATGCTTTGTGGGCTTTTAGGACGGCTTTTAAGACACCAATTGTTTGTACTCCTTATAGGCTTGTCTATGGAAAAGCATGCCACCTCCCATTCGAGTTAGAACATAAGGCTTCTTGGGCTCTCAAGTGGGCTAACTTTGATTTAAACCAAGCCGGTTCACATAGAAAGGATCAACTTAATGAAGTGGATGAATTGAGAGCCAATGCCTATGATAATTCTTTGCTTTATAAGGAGAAGACTAAGAAATTGCATGATGCTAAGATCAAGAACCGTGAGTTTAAAGTTGGAGAGCCGGTTCTCTGATCGACGTCGAAGTGCCGGTCAAAAAGAACCTAATTACCTTATACTAGATAGGGTAAGCGGGTGTCGATCCACGAGGACTATGTGGTTTTAGTTTAAGTTTTGTGGTGATCACTGATCAATAAAAGTTTTGGTTTAGAAATCTAACAACTAAAATACTTTTGATAATAAAAATGCGGATAAAAAAATTAAAATAATTATTAAACTAATAATAAAGGTAGAAAAATAAAATAAGGATGTAAACAATTAAAAGAAAAATGCAATCCCTTCCAGCTCCTAATATTTATGGTTGGTCACACTTATGGATTATCGAAACATTTTAGAACCAATTACAAAGATTATTTTGACTTAATATGAATGAATTAATGTTGACATTTATTATGTTTATCAATGACTCACGATAATAAATCTTATATTAATCCAACCAATAATTATATTTTAACAATTTAGTTAGGTACAACTTATGTTTATTATACGATCATCTTTTTTTTAACTAAATAAAATAAGTATGAATCGTTAACTAACAATAAATTGTCTCACACAAATAATTAAACATAATATTAAGTCAATAAAAATAATTTACAAATAAATCATAAATCTATGTAGTAAAAATATGATAACCCAAAAGTAATGATCAAACCATAAATAAAGTTACCGGAAGGAATTACAACAAAATTAGCCGGACATCTCGATGCACCGGACCCAGTATATATCAACCACCATCATTTGCTATATTTTTTTTATTCTTTTTGATGCAGGGAATGAATGACCACTTGACTTGACAATTGTGTAGGCAAGATCTATATTTTTTTTTCCAATCTTTGATGTTGACCTCCGCCATGCAAAGAAAACCAAAGCAGCCGTTTTCTTTTCTTCTTAATTACATGTTTGCTTTGTGTCGACTGTTTATGTCCCCCCTTTTTTTCTTTTTTCCGTCCCCCTTCAATATATATATATATATATATATATATATATATATATATATATATATATATATATATATATATATATATATATATATATATATATATATATATATATATATATATATATATATATATATATATATATATATATATATATATATATATATATATATATATATATATATATATATATATATATATATATATATATATATATATATATATATATATATATATATATATATATATATATATATATTATTGGGTATTGGGTCCAATGGGCCAAAAGTTTTTTTTTCTTTTATTCTTTTGGCATATAATAACTTTGGCCCAATAAAAAATAACCCAACATCAATAATTGCTCGAACGAAACCCGGACAAATAAAAGATGACCGAAAATATTGCGACGCGCTCAAATCTTTTTCTTCAATATTTTTTCTTCATTTATCAGCGCTTACAATGTCTTTTCTCCAAAAAATTAATTAAAGCGTTCATTTTTATTCCACTTCGCTCATAACCTACATAATCACAGAACACTTTAAAAGTACATGTATAACGAAAAATAAATATATAATTATACTAAATTAACATGCTATTAGGTGTATGAAAAATACACCAATCAAATCCCCTCATACTTAAAGCCTTTACTTGTCCCAAGTAAAAAATCTAAAATCATGTTAATTTCATAATTTTTAATCATATTATTGAAATTTAATCAAAAAGATCAAATTCAACCCAGTACACTAATAACCATACATGACAAATAATCCAAAATGATTACCAATATTTTTGTCCTTATTAAACACTTAGCATAACCATTCCCATTGATTCCATTTACTTTACATTTCATATAATTAACCATGTGTCCAACGTACCTAATGCACACCTATAATCAATCTAAACATTAATTTAAAACAAGAGGTGAGAATATCGTACACCTTTTATGACATTGAAGTTTTTATACCATAAGAGCACATCATAAGCCATCATACTTTAGCTTACATACTTCCACTTTTTTTCTCATCATTTGTTTTTCTTTTTTTTTCTTCACAATTTTTTTTTCATTTTTTCTTTTTTCATTTTTTTTTTCACATCACACATAAGCTCTTTTTTTTAGCCATTCGGGACC
Source organism: Glebionis coronaria (assembly GCA_025667525.1). Taxonomy (NCBI): domain Eukaryota; kingdom Viridiplantae; phylum Streptophyta; class Magnoliopsida; order Asterales; family Asteraceae; genus Glebionis; species Glebionis coronaria. Next base: position 357,942,962 of record CM046876.1, read on the forward strand.
GTTTCTTATACAAGTCATCCCGAACGCTTTATACACTCCTTTTAAGGTTGATATAAAGACCGATTATTCAGAAAAATGAATATCTATCCTATAGGTGCATACTACGGCACATTGGCACATGAGAACCGGTTAAATAAGTCTGTTTAATTAAATGGGAACAATTATACTTCGTGCCTACTGGAACATCACATGATGGAATTATCTACCACATAGTATAATTATACAATGTACTAAATTAAACTGATCTTCCTAATTTCATTACAACAATACAAGGATTGGGTTATTTCACATAAAATTGTCTCAGCTAAGTGCAATGCTATCCATCATAAAAATTGGCGTCTGACCCATGCTAACAACTAAAGTATCACCTTGCGCGGGTGACGAATCAGATAGGCAAAGCCCAGCATATGACTACCACCAATAATTATGACAGTTCTCCAACTGTTTTCTAAGGCCACCGTGCGCGGGTGGCGAGCCGAATAAGATCTATTTCAAGTGTCCTAACCCAACTATTACATTATTATATTTCATACTATTTTTATTCAAACTTTCTACTCGATCTAAGCAAAGGTAAGTAAAGGGAACTAAACCGGCGTGGTTTGATCATCTAATTATACATATGCCTAACTACATGCAAACAATCAAATTAATTTAATAACCAAATTATACAATGAAATCGGGTGTACCTGATAATTTTGGCCAAATCCTCTAGCTTGCTCCAATAAATCATCCACAAACTAATCTTTAGAATCTGCAAATACTCAACAAACATATATGTAGAAGAAACTTCCACATCTAATTTGCACAAGACTCTTATAATGTGATTTAAAAATTTTAAATTTTTTCAATTTTTCCCAAAAATCACATTTTAATCATTTTGACCAAAATTTCACACAAAAACATGTAACACATGTGCCACCCCCCCCCAACTTAAAGCATTGCATTGCCCATAATGCAAAAACTTTAAATTGAAATTTTGTTAAAAATCAATTTTACAAACTCACAGAAAAACAAAAACCTAACTCACTTTCGTAGGAATCACGGTTGGATTTAGCGTATGCAGCAAGCCTTTAAACCACTCGGTAGCCCGTCTGGACGAGTTTTGTCTCGTGAGGGTTTGTAGTGAACACACCCACAAAGTTCCACAAACCACGGGTTGCCTCCCGCGAAGCGCTAAGTTTACCGTCTTCAGCCAGACATAACTCAAATGAGCTATTGAGACGGTTGGAGTGGTTCCAAGTAAACCACATCCACCGTTTCCATCTGATCACTTTCTAACTCAACATACGGCTTTAAACGGTGTCCATTAACTTTAAACGGCTCTCCACCTACCATATTTTTTATTTCAATGGCTCCGTATGGAGAGAATTGAGTCACTATGTATGGACCCGTCCATTTACTTCTCAACTTTCCAAGAAAAAGATTAAGTCTAGCATTGAATAACCAAACTTTTTGACCAACCAAGAAGGACTTCTTGGTGATGTGTCGATCATGAAAAGCTTTGGTTTTCTCCTTATAAATCCTAGAACTTTCATAGGCATCACGTCTAATCTCATCTAGTTCAGATAATTGAAGTTTCCTAGAACTACCCGCTTTCTCTAAATCCAGATTAACGGTCTTAATCGCCCATTCAGCCCTATGCTCTATCTCAACCGGTAAATGACACGCCTTGCCATATACTAACTTATACGGTGACATACCAATAGGAGTCTTAAAAGCCGTCCTATATTCCCACAAAGCATCATCTAACCTCAAGGACCAATCTTTCCTATCACTACGAACGGTCTTTTCTAAGATTCGCTTAATCTCCCTATTAGATACTTCAACCTGTCCACTAGTCTATGGGTGATAAGGGGTAGCTATCCTATGATTAACTCCATTTTGTTTCAGTAATTTCCCAAATCTAAAGTTCTTAAAGTGAGAACCCCCATCACTAATTATAGCCTTAGGAATTCCATGCCTAGCAAAGATATTCTTCTTAACAAACTTAAGAACTACACTATGGTCATTGGTTCTAGTAGCCTCAGCCTCTACCCACTTAGACACATAATCAACTGCCACCAAAATGTAAACATTACCATGTGAAGTGGGGAATGGTCCCATAAAGTCAATACCCCACACGTCAAAGATCTCAACAACAGGTATGGGATTCATAGGCATTTGATCACGCCTTGAAATCCCACCAACTTGTTGGCAACGAATACATGCTTTCACAAAAGATTAGGCATCCTTGAATATAGTCGGCCAAAAGAAACCGCTCTGTAGGACTTTATGCCCAGTTTTCATAGCACCAAAGTGTCCACCACATGCATAAGAATGGAAATGAGCCAATATGTCCATATGATCATGGTCAGGAACACATCTCCTAACAACTTGGTCAGCACACACCTTATAGAGCTCCGGATCCTCCCAAAAATAATGCTTCAACTGGGAGAAGAAGTATTTTCTTTGTTGCTTGGACCAAAAATCCGGAAGCTTTTTAACAGCTAGATAATTAACTATATTTGCGTACCAAGGAACCTTAGAAACCTCATATAAACTTTCATCCGGAAAGCTTTTCTTAATCATATCAGAAGGGTTGAACGGCGGAGGGATAATTCTAGACAAATGGTCGGCAACTACATTTTCTGACCCCTTTTTATCCCGAATTTCTAGATTAAATTTCTGTAAAAGCAAAATCCACCTAAGCAACCTCGGTTTTGTCTCTTTCTTAGTCAACAAATGTCTTAAGGCACTATGATCTGAAAATACTATCACCTTAGAATTCCCCCAAATATATGACCTAAACTTATCAAGAGCAAAAACCACGGCTAATAACTCTTTTTCAGTAGTGGTGTAATTCATTTGAGCTTCTGAAAAAGTCTTACTAGCATAAAAGATCACAACGGGTTTCTTATTGACCCTCTGTCCCAAAACCGCCCCAGCGGCATAATCACTCGCATCACACATGATCTCGAAAGGCTTCGACCAATCAGGTGATTGCAGGATAGGGGCTTCTACAAACTTTTGCTTAAGCATATTGCATGCTTTAAGACATGATTCATTAAAGTCAAAACGTGCATCTTTTAATAGTAAATTACAAAGAGGCTTTGATATTGCACTAAAATCTTTAATAAATCGCCTATAGAACCCGGCATGACCAAGAAAAGATCGCACACCTTTGACGATAGTGGGAGGAGGAAGGGTTAAAATTACTTTAACTTTGGCACGGTCAACCTCAAATCCTTTTTCAGACACAACATGCCCTAATACAATTCCCTCTCGAACCATGAAATGGCTCTTCTCCCAACTAAGCACCAAATTAGTTTCGGTGCATCTTTTTAACACGCTTTCAAGTTGATCAAGGCAGCTTTCAAAGGATTGACCAAAGATGGAGAAATCATCCATAAATATCTCTACAGATTCTCCAACCATGTCAGAAAAGATACTCATCATGCACCGCTGAAGGGTAGCGGGTGCATTACACAGGCCAAAAGGCATTCTTCGAAATGCAAACGTCCCATATGGACATGTAAACGTAGTTTTGGCCTGGTCATCAGGATGGATGGGTATTTGATTATAACCGGAGTACCCATCCAAGAAGCAATAGAAATTTTTACCCGAAATCTTCTCAACTATTTGATTAATGAAGGGTAGTGGGAAGTGATCTTTAGATGTGGCATTATTCAGCTTACGGTAATCTATACAAACTATCCACTCAGTAACTGGTCGGGTTGTGAGTTTTTCCCCACTCTCGGTTTCAACAATGGTGATTCCGGCCTTTTTAGGCACCGTTTGAGTAGGACTTACCCATTTACTATCCGAGATGGGATAGATGAAACCAGCATCTAACCATTTAAGAACTTCCGTCTTGACTACCTCTTTCATATTAGGATTCAGACGCCTTTGCACATCTCTTGCTGGCTGAATATCTGGGTCCGTAACAATTCGATGCATACATAATGAAGGGCTGATCCCTTTTAAATCTGCAATCGTCCATCCTACTGCTGCTTTGTACTTGGAAATCACTTTTAGAAGTGCTACCTCTTGTGATTCAGAAAGATCAAAAGCAACAATAATAGGTAATGTATTGTTAGGACCTAGTAAAGCATATTTGAGATTGGATGGCAAAGGTTTTAGCTCAAGAGTTGGAGGCACCTCCAAAGACGGCTTCGTAACCGTGTCAAAAGTAGAAGGTAAGGGCTCCACTTTATAAGACCAAGGTGGTTTTTGATGGTCCAAAGAACTGATCAAACACTCTTGAATCTCCAGAACTTCAGCAACATCAAGAATCTCCTCATTATCACCAGTTAAATATAATTCCAAAGGATCATCCTTAAGAATACGGGATGCATGCTTTTGGACTTCCTCTTCGATTATATCTACTTGGTAACATTCATTCATCGTAGGAGAATTCATAGAATTAAACACATTCAATCTTATCTTCTTATTACCGAATGCAATATCCATGGCGCCAGTCCGACAATTAATCCTACCATCTATCGTGGCTAAGAATGGGCGCCCAAGGATAATAGTTGGTTAAACATCTTTGTATTGTGACTCGGTGTCCATAACAAAGAAGTCGACTGGGTAATAGAAATCATCAACTTTCACAATAACATCCTCTAGGATACCTCTAGGAATTTTGGTAGATCGATCGGCTAAGGAAATAATGGTGTCTGTCTTACGAAGAGTTCCTAAGTCATACTTATCCACCAAACTAGCAGGAAGGATGTTAATACTGGCACCAAGATCAAGGAGCGCCTTCTTAATGGCAATATTTTCGATCGCCACTGAAATCAATGGTGCTCCAGGATCTTTGAATTTAGGAGGAAGAGAGCTAGATAAGACTGCACGAACATGCTCAGTTAGGTCAATCTTTTTACGCAAAGACGCCTTCAGCTTCCTCGTCTGAGTACACAAGTCCTTTAAAAACTTGGCATACGCAGGAATTTGCTTGATAGCATCAATAAGGGGGAGATTGATTTTAACTTGCTTGAAAGTCTCCCACATATCCTCAACATGAGGACCCTTTTTAGCTAACCTTACAGATGTCGATTTCTCCAAAGCCGTAGGGTAAGGTGTGCTGGACACACCACCCTCCCCAACTTCGGAAGATTCAGTAGCTTTAGGATTCGGTGTTGTTGGTTTAGGAAAATCATTTAACAAATCATTTACCAACTCAGAACCGGACTTAACATTATCAGATTTTTTACCTTCAACAATAATTTTGTCAACAGTGACGAAATCCTCGACATCAGGAGAATTTGGAATTCCCTTGTCATTGTTGTAGATTTTATTATTTCGAAGAGATGTCACCATATTCACATGCTCATTTCCATTTTTCTTGTGTGCGGGATTCATGGTGTGGTAGCTCGGTAGCCTTCCTTGATCTCTTTTGCTTAATTGATCCGCTAATTGACCAACTTGTCTCTCAAGAGCTGCAATAGATTTAGTAGTGGTCTCGTGTCTTTGATTAGTGACCTCGAATTTTCTATTAATCTCATGATTGTTGGTAGACAATAAATCCATAAGCCTATCAAACTTTCGGTCAAGATTCAAGAGACGGTTGTCATCTTGCCCTTGGCCTTGATTTGGATATTGTTGTTGTGGCATATGATTGTAAGAATTTTTTTGGAAATTAGATGAATCGCCACCCTCATACCTTGGTTTGTAACCATAGTGTTGTTGTTGGGTATTATTAGGGCGATTGTCTTCATCTTTCCAACGGAGATTGGGGTGATTGCGCCATCCAGGATTATAACTTTCGAAGAATGGGTCATTTCGTGGACGACCACCATGGACTCCATTCACCTCCTCATTCGGTGGCGCCCCCCAACTTTGACAATTATCGACAGAGTGACTTGGATCACCACACATTGAACACCTACTATGCGACACATTGGACACATTTGGCACACCTTTTCCTATAATTTTCAACAAAAGATCAACTTTCTTACTTAACTCGCTAATTTCAGAATTTGTGCCATGTTGGTTAGACACATAATTGGCGGAAGATGGGTGGTTGTTTCGATCCACTGACGCTTGGGTCTTAGAACCTTTGCTTAGTTTTTCAAAAAACTCGCATTCTTCCTCCATAGGTCGCGAGAAAAACATACCCCCACTAGTGGCCATCACAAATTGTTGGTTGTTATAATCCAACCCATCATAGAAGACTTTGACAAGCTCCCATTTTGGAACATCGTGATGAGGGCATGTTCTTAATAACTCCTTAAGTCTATTAAATGCTTCATGAAACTGTTCGCCTGGGATTTGACGAAAGGATTTAATCTTATTCCTAATGGCAGCAGTTTTACTTATAGAATAAAATTCCTCAAGAAAAGCAGATTGCATTTCAGACCATGAGTTAATACTACCTGGCTCAAGAGATGAGAACCAGTCCTTAGCTTGATCTTTAAGAGAAAAAGGAAAAAGGCGAAGTCTTACCTCATCCTTGGTAATGTTATTAACCTGATGTGTGTCAGCAATTGAGAAGAATTCTCGCAGATGTGCGTATGGCTCCTCACGACCTCTAAACACTGGCAAAATTGCTATGAGGTTCGGCTGGATCTTGAAGTTACTTGTAACCCCTTTAACCGGATCCGGATAACGATAGGCGAAAGATCCTCGAAGATCCCCGGCCTGTAATAAGAATCAACACCCCGTGGTGGAGATTCTTCTCTACTACTACTTTCGCTAGCACTTCCGCCAACATCTTCGTCACCTGGCATTTCAGCGAAAAGCTCTGCTAAACCTGAAAAATCAAGATTAATAGAAAACTGTCAAAACGTCTTCCTTCTTAACCTTGCACTTTTCTCAACCTCAGGATCGTAAGATAACGGTGATGTTCGTCCCGATCTGCGTGTGCTCATACACTAACCTGCACACTCACAAGAAACAAAACAAACAAACAAAACAAAATAAAATAAGAAAAATAAAATCTTTTTGTATTTTTGTATTTTATTAAAGAAAAATATTAACAAAAACTTAAACAAAAAGCTCACTGAGTCCCCGGCAGTGGCGCCAAAGTTTTTGATCGACGTCGAAGTGCCGGTCAAAAATAACCTAATTACCTTATACTAGATAGGGTAAGCGGGTATCGATCCACGAGGACTATGTGGTTTTAGTTTAAGTTTTGTGGTGATCATTGATCAATAAAAGTTTTGGTTTAGAAATCTAACACCTAAAATACTTTTGATAATAAAAATGCGGATAAAAAAATTAAAATAATTATTAAACTAATAATAAAGGTAGAAAAATAAAATAAGGATGTAAACAATTAAAAGAAAAATGCAATCCCTTCCAGCTCCTAATATTTATGGTTGGTCACACTTATGAATTATCGAAACTTTTTAGAACCAATTACAAAGATTATTTTGACATAATATGAATGAATTAATGTTGGCATTTATTATGTTTATCAATGACTCGCGATAATAAATCTTATATTAATCCAACCAATAATTATATTTTAACAATTTAGTTAGGTACAACTTATGTTTATTATACGACCATATTTTTTTAACTAAATAAAATAAGTATGAATCGTTAACTAACAATAAATTGTCTCACACAAATAATTAAACATAATATTAAGTCAATAAAAATAATTTATAAATAAATCATAAATCAATGTAGTAAAAATATGATAATCCAAAAGTAATGATCAAACCATAAATAAAGTTACCGGAATGAATTACAACAAAATTAGCCAGACATCGCGATGCACCGGACCCAATATATATCAACCACCATCATGTGCTATATTTTTTTATTCTTTTTGATGCAGGGAATGAATGACCACTTGACTTGACAATTGTGTAGGCAAGATCTATATTTTTTTTTCCAATCTTTGATGTTGACCTCCACAATGCGACGAAAACCAAAGCAGCCGTTTTCTTTTCTTCTTAATTATATGTTTGCTTTGTGTCGACTGTTTATGTCCCCCCTTTTTTTCTTTTTTCCGTCCCCCTTCAATATATATATATATATATATATATATATATATATATATATATATATATATATATATATATATATATATATATATATATATATATATATATATATATATATATATATATATATATATATATATATATATATATATATATATATATATATATATATATATATATATATATATATATAGATTATTGGGTATTGGGTCCAATGGGCCAAAAGTTTTTTTTTTCTTTTATTCTTTTGGCATATAATAACTTTGGCCCAATAAAAAATAACCCAACATCAATAATTGCTCGAACGAAGCCCGGACAAATAAAAGATGACCGAAAATATTGCGACGCGCTCAAATCTTTTTTCTTCAATATTTTTTCTTCATTTATCGGCGCTCACAATGTCTTTTCTCCAAAAAACTAATTAAAGCGTCCATTGTTATTCCACTTCGCTCATAACCTACATAATCACAAAACACATTAAAAGTACATGTATAACGAAAAATAAATATATAATTATACTAAATTAACATGCTATTAGGTGTATGAAAAATACACCAATCATTCTCCTCTTTAACTCAAGGTTGACACTTTTTGCGGGCAAGCTTAAGTCGAGATGGTCCGGTCCATTCACTATTGCTCAAGTATTTGCATATGGAACTATTGAGTTGTCACAACCCGATGGTCCCAAATTTAAAGTGAATGGTCACCGTGTGAAGCACTATTTTGGGGAGGACACTTCCGTGGAAATGGTCCAAGAGATCCCCATTTTCCCCATGAATTAATTCATTGAGGGATGAGTCGAGCTAGAGACTCCTTAAATCAAGCTTGAATAACTAGGTTTAGAAGTTTTTAGATCTAGAGTGTTGTAGGTTAGAAATAAGGATAGCAAATTGATGAGAAGTGTAGGGGAGACCTTCTTTTGTCTTCATGTTGTTTGTAGGTGTTGGAAATACGTTTTTCCCAATAAAGTCTCGGTCACATCTTAGTTAGCATAGATCACGAGATATAGATTATTTAGAACTTTGTCTCTTGGAGCGACCTCCCTTAGGGGGAGATTGTTGGAAATACGTTTTACGTATTTATGAAGGATCGGTCGCTCCAACGATGATTATGTAATGGGCTCGTGATCCATTTAGTTAATGTATAGTCCATATAGCCCACATGTAGGGTGGGCTATATATATACCCCTCCTAGCATGTTAGGAGGGGTTGGTTGTTCATTTCACACAATTAATCATTCCATCTTTATTTTCTCTCTCTAATTCTTCTCCCTTCTCTCCTTTCTCTCTCTACTCCATCATCTCCTTCATCTCATCTTCTTTATGTTTATCAATTAATCAATCAACTTAATCCATCAAATCTATCATGTAGAATAGGCCAATAATTTCGTAGACTTCAATTGGTATCAGAGCTTGTGGTGCACTAAATATGGTCTACCACCAACGAATCTTTCTCTTCATTCAGAACTCTTCATCTGGAACTCTTCATTCGGAACTCATTCATTCAGAACTTCTTCATTTGGAACTCTTCATTCGGAACTCTTCATTCGGAACTTCTTCATTCGGAAGTCCTTCATTCAAAAGTTCTTCATACGGAACTTCTTCATTCGGAAGTTCTTCATTCGGAACTTCTTCATTCGGAAGTCCTTCATTCGGAAGTCCTTCATTCGGAACTTCCTTCATTCGGAAGTCCTTCATTCGGAACTTCCTTCATTCGGAAGTTCTTCATTCTGAACTTCTTTCATTCGGAAGTCCTTCATTCGGAAGTCCTTCATTCGGAAGTCCTTCATTCGGAACTTCCTTCATTCGGAACTTCCTTCATTTGAAACTTCCTTCATTCAGAACTTCCTTCATTCGGAACTTCCTTCATTCGGAACTTCCTTCATTCGGAACATCCTTCATTCGGAAGTCCTTCATTCGGAAGTCCTTCATTTGGAAGTCCTTCATTCGGAAGTCCTTCATTCGGAACTTCCTTCATTCGGAACTTCCTTCATTCGGAACTTCCTTCATTCGGAACTTCCTTCATTCGGAACTTCCTTCATTCGGAACTTCCTTCATTCGGAACATCCTTCATTCGGAACTTCCTTTATTCGGAACTTCCTTCATTCGGAAGTCCTTCATTCGGAAGTCCTTCATTCGGAAGTCCTTCATTCGGAACTTTTTTAGAAAAAATTCCTTCATTCGGAAGATGATATCCATGTTCATCCGGAACTTAATAAACGCAGCTATGAAAGATTAACCTAGTCGCATTTAGTGAGTTCTAAAGCAATCTAAGGCAACACAACATCATCTAAAGCTATTCCGCATAAAACCCAACACAAATCCTAATCAATTAACGCTTAATTAGACATAAACCCTAATTTGGACTTAATCTAATTAATCGAGTCATTTAACTGAATTTAAGAGATGATTTAGGCTAATTAGAGATTAAAGATTGATGTCTTTACCTTTTAACTCGAATGAAACAAGTTGGATGATTAAGAACAAGAGATTTGAGAGCTCGTACTCGACAATCTCACACAACTTAAGTATCGCATCCAATAATCAAATCTCCAATATCTAAAGCAATTCCTATCACAATGAACGAGCCTAAGTCGTTTTCTAAAGCAATACCACTCAATTATCATTCAGCCAATTAATTTTTCCACAAACACTTTTGAAAATCAATTTAATGACGAAGATGATTTAATATTTTCTCCCCCTTAAACGATGACCCGTTTTCTATTTAAAGAGTTGTAGTCATTGTTTAAAGAGTCAAATATTGATGAAAACATTTCCAATTAATGTCTTGAAAAAGATTGATTCGTGGTGTCAATAAGATTTCTCTTATTTTAACAAATTAATGCACTGAGACGTACAATAATTCGTGTTAGACCAAGTTGTAAAGTAAACTTGATCCCTTTGCATGATTTGGCTTGTAAATCATGCCCGAGAAAATTAATTCCCGTTGTGAGCCAACGTTTTCCAAGGAAATACGTGACTTTAATATGAAAACCGGGTTGCAGTCTGAAATAACTACAAGCCATAATGGGCATGTTTTAAAAAAGTACAACTTTTATACGGACTCTATTTATGGCACCGTGTCAATATTAATCGACATTTCTAAGGCCGTAAATATTACCGTACCAAAAGACATGCCCATTTTTAAAAACGAAAAATATTTTTGGTTTTTCTTGATTTTATAATTTTTATGGTTTTTCTAGGTTTTATATTTTTTATGGTTTTTGTTGGTTTTATATTTTTTTATTTTTCTTTTGTGGTTTATATATTTACTATAATATACATGATCACGAACAAAGGATACTCTGAATAGTTTACCACCACTATTCAGCTGATTCTTCTGCCAACTCTTTGAGAGTCGCTGGAGTGAATGATTTCATGCCAAGCTTGTCGATCAAAAACTCGATTCGTCCTCGATCTAAGGCTTTGGTGAACATATCCGCTAGCTGGTACTCAGTAGTGACAAAATACAGCTCGATCACTCCGTTCTCCACCTGCTCTTTAATGAAATGGTAGCGAATGTCTATGTGCTTGGCCCGGGAGTGTTGAACATAGTTGCAGCAAAGGGCAATGGCGCTCTTGTTGTCACAATACATCGGGATTTTGTTAAATCCCAAACCGTAGTCAGTTAATTATGATCTCATCCAAAGGACTTGAGCACAACAACCGGACATGGCGATGTATTCAGCCTCCGTGCTAGAAAATACGTTTTACGTATTTATGAAGGATCGGTCGCTCCAACGATGATTATGTAATGGGCTCGTGATCCATTTAGTTAATGTATAGTCCATATAGCCCACATGTAGGGTGGGCTATATATATACCCCTCCTAGCATGTTAGGAGGGGTTGGTTGTTCATTTCACACAATTAATCATTCCATGTTTATTTTCTCTCTCTAATTCTTCTCCCTTCTCTCCTTTCTCTCTCTACTCCATCATCTCCTTCATCTCATCTTCTTTATGTTTATCAATTAATCAACCAACTTAATCCATCAAATCCATCATGTAGAATAGGCCAATAATTTCGTAGACCTTCAATTGGTATCAAGAGCCAAAGTTTGATTGGTTTATTCTTGCTTTTATTTTTTATTGATTTTGGTGGGTTTTGATTTAATCAAGCTTTTATATTAAAAAGTTTGTATTTTTTTTATATATAAAGTTTGTGTTTTTATGTTTTAAATCATAAAAAGTTTGTATTTTTTTATATATAAAGTTTGTGTTTTTATGTTTTAAATCATAAAAAGTTTGTATTTTTCATATAAAGTTTGTGTTTTTATATCTTAAATCATAATTAAATCGTTGATCTACTTATTTTATATAAAAATCACAAATTTTTTTATTCAAAAATCAGATTTTATTTTTTTTATAATCAGTTTCTCTTTTAATTTGTTTTTATTAGATTTTCTTTTAAGTTTTTATCATCAGTTTTTTATAATCAGTTTCTATTTTTTTATATAATCAGTTTCTTCTTTAATTTTTTATTATTAATTTTCGTTTTATCAGTTTTTCATATTCAGTTTTCTATAAAAAAAAATTTTTTTTTATTTTTATATAACCTTTTTTATTTTTTTTTATATTATCAGTTTTTATATATTTTTTTTTATTTTCATTGGGTCTCGAGTTCTGTCTACCATTTCTGTCCAGTTGTCCTTCATCGTATCTCAGTTTCATATAGTTCCGAATCAGTTTCTTCAATTCTTATTGTTCCGGACCAACGTAGTTCAGAATCAAGTATTCTTCCACTCAAAGTTCCGGACGAAAAAGTTCCGGACGAAGAAACTTCCGGACGAAGAAAGTTCCGGGTGAAGGAAAGTTCCGGGTGAAGAAAAAGTTCCGGGTGAAGAAAAAAGTTCCGGGTGAAGGAAAAGTTCCGTATGAACGAAAGTTCCGAATGAATGGAAACTTCCGAATGAATAACACTTCCGAATGAATGAAAAGTTCTGAATGAATAAATTCTTCCGAATGAACCTAATTCAAACATAACGGAAAACAAACACAAACCCACACAAAATCTTTACTGGACTCTCACAAGACTCGAACACCCAGCCTCTTTACCCACCCTCGATTCGACCCAAACCCACAAACTCATCTAGACCAACAAGACTTGACTCTCGGAAAACATTGATCAAAGACTCTCGACCCTCGACCCATCCTCGACCCATCCTTGACTCTCGAAAAACATTGATCAAAGACCCTCGACCCATCCTTGACTCTCACCCTAACCGCACAACACCCAAACACAACAAACAAAAAACTAAAATCCTCTCGTCTAACACAATACACCCTCTCACCTGCACACTACACCTCTCGAACCACTCAAACTTACAACACCAAACCCCCCAACCTCGAACACCACTAACCCTCGACCCTCCCACAAACTCTCGAAAAACTCGACTCATTTTTTTATTTTTTTTACAGACCCTCTCACCCCCAACCTCGAATATCACTCTTGCACGTCACCAAACTGACTCCCTCACACTTCACCTAGACTGACGCTAGACTCCAAAACCAAAAGGATCTCAGATTAAGTCTTAACAATTGAAGATCTTCGAAGATCTTGTGTTTTTGACCTTTTTTCTTCACTGACCCATATCGAGTGTAATCCTCTTTTGATATACGAATCTTCAAGAGAAATTGATAACAATTTTGTTATATTCCGTCTTTGATTCATTTTTCAACACATGCAAACATAATGTTTTAAAACTTGTTAAAATCGACTCTTTATTTCGACATATCAAAGACAAACATCACAGAAGGACTCTACAGATGATAGAAGACAGACTCAACAACAAAATAAAACATATAATTAACCTACCCGAGACCCCTTTTCGGATCTTGAAGATTTGAGAGTGCTCACGCCATGTGATCTTGAAGTAAACATATATTAATTGTTGGTTATGTTAAGATGGAGGATTAGGTTAGTTTTGTATTTTGGAGGCTCCGTTTTGTTTACGAGAGAGAGAGATTCATGAGATTAGATTTAGTTGGGAGTGTTTTTTTGTTATCTGTGATTGAGAGAAAGTTTATGGATTGAGAGAAGAGAGATACTTTTGAGAGAAAGACGGGGTATATTAATCAGACGGAAGAAAAGTCAACATTTATTAAATAATTAGGCGGAGATTACAATGTTTTTTCGTGGGTGGAAGCCACGTGGGTGGTGAATAGGCGGAGTTTACAACGCTTTTACATTTGATGATTTTTTAGTCACAGATTTTTTTTGTTTTGAGTTAATTTGTAACTTTCTATAGATTTTTGTTTTATTTTTACTTTATCTCCATTTTATTTTTATTCTATTTTAGTTAAGTAAATTTTTGTCACTTTTATATTTTTTAGTTTAGAATATTTTGTTTATCAATTTTTGGCAAATCGTGTTAAGGCGGGTATTTTTAAAAGTATTAACGTGAAAAAAAAATATTTGACGGGTTAAAAGTTTTTGTGGCCGGATTTGACGACAAAGTGACGAGTCAACGTGATGGGATTTTTGATCGGGTTTAATTCATAATCGTTTGAGCCGACAACATCTTTTGAGCCGAATCGAATTGTAAAATCCTGAAAACTACAACATCCACATCCTTTTTCCTCGATTTTCAATGGACTCTTTAAATTCGACACTTAAAGAGGGAGACTTGCATCGAATGCACGACAAAGCTAGAGAAAGTGGTATAAATTCATTTCAAATGCTTCAATGTCATCTAGTTACTCTTTCACGGCTTCAAGGAGGAAGCGAATTTGTGACCATCTTTGGTCAAGATCGTCATGTATTCATCGACTCAATGTTCACCACTTTGACCGAACTCGTCGAGCAACTCAACCGTGACAATTTTAATCACTCTACATCGTCACTTACTTATAAGGCTCTTGTGACACAACTCACGCCTTTCCTCCAATTCAATATCATCAAGTCTGAAAGTTCAGTGATTTGCCAATCGTTTCTTCGAGATACACATACCGAGCTTCGAGTTTTCCGTGACACAATTTTGAAACTCATGACATCGGTCTCGTCTTCGATTTATGAAAGATCTCGACTTCAGCAAGGGTATGATAATCGAGTGCAAGACTCTTCGATGCAAGAGGAAACTGGTCATACGGTTGACAACTTGGAGCACAACGATGGTGAGAGCACGGAATCGGACGGTCAACATGATACCAGTAGCACGTCAGGGAATGTTCACGAGATCCTTCTTGATGACGTCTTACCCGTTTATGACGAAGAGCCTGCAAACATGGTACAATGTAATGTTTTTTATGATGTATATGCTGATGAAATGCCGCATATTGAGCATTCTGAACCTAATTATGACAAACATGGGATGGAAAAGAGTGATAGCAATACCACTTCTGATTCATCCGATGTAAGTCATAATGGGGGAGAGATTGTTCAGAATGCTAAACATCATGATAATTATATTATAACTGCTTCATTGATTGCTTCTGATTCCAAGATTAGAGAGCTCGAAACGATTGTAGCTCAACAATCAAAAGATCTTGAGGATGCCAAACTTGAATTTTCTAAGAAAACGGACAAATTTGAAACATACTTTGAAAAACTTGAAAAGTCAAACATTGTTCTTGAAAGAAAATTGGATCAAAAAGTTTTGGATTCGAAAGCTGAAAAGGATAATTTTTTGAAACAAATTCAGTTACTAGAGTCTAAATTGGCATCCCAAGATAGAGTGCTTAAAGAGAATGAGACATTAAAGGATCAAGTACAGGAAAAGGTCTTTGCTATAGCCGCGTTGAAAAACGAGTTAAGGAAAAATAGAGGACCTAGTGTGGACACTAAGCTTGAAAAACCATCAATCTTGGGGAAACCGCCTACAAATCAGTTCGTCAGACAACCGATTGTCAGACAACCTACTGCATTTAGATCCGAGCGACCACAATCCTCGAGACCGCGATTTGCCTCCCAAGTTGATTTGGGTCATATTTCTAGAACAGTCACTCCACCAACTAGGCCTAATGTGACTAAATCAGTTTTGGCAAGACCTCATCACATGATTGCCTCTAGTTTCTCTAAGAATAGCTCAATGAACACGTCTAGAACTAGTTCAACTGATGTGCGCCAGGATTTTGGTCAAAGGGAAGCTAAGCAAAAGACACAAGTAAGAGATATGAATTTCAAACCTAGTCAGATGCCTTCTAGTTTACCCAACACTGCTAACCGTAGCATGTCACATCCTAGGAGCATCAATCAATCATCTAGGAATTCTAGATCTTACTCGGACATTAAATATGCTACCTGTAAAACATGTAGAAAATGTGTCTTTACGGCAAATCATGATTCCTGTATCAAGAAACTACTTAATGAGGTGAACTCCCGTGCTAGACTTAAATCCCAGTGGGTAGCTAAAATCAAACCCTTTGGTAAAATGTGGCGCCCCACTGGTAGAACTTTCACTCTTGTAGGAAACGAGTGACCTTTAACTAGGATTGTCTCTGATTCTACGAAGACTACTAGGGAGGAAATTGCAAAGGATGATACATCACTTAGGCCTGAACTTAAGGTTTTCTATAAAAGGAAACGTTTGCCAACTAAGACAAGTGAATCATCCCCTCAGGCCACCTCTGACACAAGAAAAGAAAACCGTGAACCCCCACGTGCTTCTAAAATAGATTTCTCTAACCCATGCAATAGTATACAAACTCCTAATGAGAATGCAAGTACCAAAGTTGATGTTCCAAAAGAACGAAGCGGTCCAATCGTTGTATACCGTTCAACTAAGGACACTCTTAGAGTTTGGTTGCTGAAGAAGAAGATATCGGAGAAACTAGTATCTCAGGGGATTCATGGTTAAAGCTTACACAAGGACTTTTAGTCACATCACAGACTATAACTCGCTCTTCAAAGAAAGGAAAGTTTATCGCCGATGGTAAACTTATCCTAACAACGAGAAATTAATTTTTCTCGGGCATGAGCTTATATCAAAAAACATTCCAAGTTTTTTTAAGCTCATGCACAATGGCTCCTCGTTAAATGACAGACGACGACCCGGACTTCAGAGACAGGGAAGTTTATCTACGCAACGATAACTTACCCTCTTAACAAGAAATTAATTTTTCTTGGACACGAGCTTATCCTAAAACCATTCAAAGGTTTTAAGTTCGTGTAAATGATTTATCATTAAATATCAGATGGTAACCCGTTCTTCAAATAAAGGAAAGTTTATCGCCGATGATAAACTTATCCTTACAACGAGAAATTAAATTTTCTCGGACACGAGCTTACATTAAAACCATTCAAAGGTTTTAAGCTCGTGTACATGACTTACAGTTAAATTTCAGACTGTAACTCGAACTTTATATAAAGGAAAGATTATCTTTTATGATAACTTATCCTTTAACGAGAAATTCACCTTTCTCGGTCATGAGCTTGTATTAAAACATTCGAAGTTTTAAGCTCAGAAAGGAAAGTGTATCTTTTAAAAAAGAAAACTGTTCCTCATAACGAGAAATTAACCTTTCTCGGTCATGAGCTTTCCGTTAAAACAGTCAAAGTTTTCAAGCTCATGAAAACGACTTCTAAGTAAATGTCAGCTTAGGACTCGTTCTTCAGATAAAAGGAAAGTCTATCGCCGATGATAAACTTATCCTTAACAACGAGAAGTTTACAACTTCTCGGACTTGAGCTTTCCTAAGATATTCCAAATCTTAAGCTCAAGTAACTGGTTTTCAAAACTTTGAACACAATTTTTCAAGAATTTCTCTAAAGGTTTTTCTAAATCTTTCAAAATTGTGTGTTCAAAAATGTTTTGATAAAAAGAGCATGTCTTCTGGAATCGATAATATTTACGAACCTAGAAATGTCATTTAATAATGACACGGGGTTGTAAATAAAGTTCGAGCAGAAGTTCAAACTTTTAAAACATGCTCAAAATGGTTTGCTATTATTTCCGATAGTAACCCGCTTTTCACTTTGAAGTCAAGCATTTCACCGGAAAGCTTTGACTTCAGAATCCAAAGTTATCATCTCCACCAACCGTAGCAACTTACAATTGATATCTACATACTCGACGATGCGACTACTCAAACAGTGACTACAGCATTTTCAATAGAACACGGGTCAACAATTGAGGGGGAGCAATTGTCCAGCATTCAGAATCCTTGATGCCGAGTGTGCCAAGTTCACATATTGGTGTTAAGAAAACGATATCAATCATTCACATGGAGTCAAGAGATAACTTCAGAAGTTACGAGGAAGACCAACATTCGTGAACAAGAACCATGTGCTTCTTTCATATGATGTTCTCCATCATTCAGGTCCAACCTCGTAAATTGCTAATCTTGTGAATACATTATCATATATGATCTTTGCACGTGTTAAATACCTTACACTTGTGTTTAAAAGGTATTTAATTTACGTTTCAAGTAGACCCTCATTAATTTGAGGGGGAGCTTGTGTAACTCATGAAGATAATTGGATTTGCATTTTTCTTCCCAAATTTTCTTAAAACGCTATTAAATCAATTGATATTAAAAACATTGATTGAGTTAATATTTTTAATATGGGGGAGAAAATGTGATTTAATATGGGAAATGATTAATCACAAATGGTTTGACTTAACGTGCTAGCTCATCCCGACATGTGCGAAATGTTTTCGGATATCGTGGCATATGTTAAGGGGGAGCAAAATGAATTTGCACTTCAAAATGGATTTCAGGGTGATTTATACTTACCCGCAACCCATTTATTTCACGACGATGAAGATTGTGGTGACATAAGGATGGTAGGATAGGTTAAAGTCCAATGATTTCTCTAGAACCGGAGGAATCTTCCCAAGGACATTCCATAGCTAGAAATAGTAGTCCTTAGGAAAGATGGAGAAAGATTGTGAATGTAGCTGAATGCCGACCAAGTACTTAAGTTAGCACTGGAACAATCACAACAAGGTGCTAGTGATGACATATTGGTAAGAATTGAAGGGGTTGAAGAATGAAAAAGAATTGTAAAGATAAAGGGTGTAAAGAAAGAAGCCCTCCTTACAACTTAGGCAGAAACCGGGTCAATACATATGCTATTAAGATCATTGTTTAATGATTCTTAATATTGAAGACAGACATCATGGTGTAACACCCCCAATTTCATGTCATAGCAGCGGAAGGGTCATTGGGTGTTAGTATCATGGTTCAACCTCAATATCATAGAAAACGCCTCAAAATGAGTCGTTTTAACAAAACATACGTCCATTCATTTGTTTAAAGATAAAACAGTTTACACACGGTCCCAAATAGTTTTAAGTTTACACAACCAACCAAATAATAAAAGTTTCTTAGAATAGACATAGTTTAGAAAAGCGGGCCAAAACATTTTAATTTAGCAAGCTGCGTGAAACCGCCTTCCTTGAGTGCCTTCTTCATGGACCTGAGATAAAACATGCTATAAAGTCAACAAAAATGTTGAGTGAATCTATAGAGTTTAAATTTAAATAAATGAACACAAGTATTCTGAATAAACCTTCCGTAGTTGACAATCATGTGGATCAGACATAATTATCGTTGTTATTTCATAAGTCTCGTGAAATTGAACGTTAACATATATTATTTCAGCCCAACACACCTAGCCAAGTGCGTATATTTCTCTTATACAATTGCATCCGATGTTTCATTACTGGTGCATCACAACACCACGCGATAGCTAGTCGCGACCGGACTGGGCGTCACCCCGATAGATCTATCCATAGTATTAGCGTTCTTTTCGATTAACAATTCACGATTCATGGGTCTTTAAGGCTAAACAAACTTATATAACAACTTTCATCTAAGCATACAATCGGGTCCTTTGTGTTCAATTTAAAAAGAATGAGGGTTTACCACAACTTCTCGTTGTACCCTACATTTATATAATGTTTTTCCAATAATAAGGGTTTCCATAACTTCTCGTCGTACCCCTCTTATTTTAATAAAACAAGCATGTTATCCCCCTCGCGGGTTTTATAAAACAAGTAAACATGTAAAGCGAGGCCATAGACTCACCTTGGTACGATAGTAGTGACGTGACGATCGCCGACGATTTGTGATGCCCTTTTAAACACGAAGACCGCAACCTACCAATTAAGGCGCGTTCGTTAATAAACGACTCAAGTATAAATAATACTTAAATAATGTGAAAGTCAATTTCGAATGACCATAAAAATCCCGAAAAATAACAAAATATAAGTGTACTTCTATACCCTTTTATTCAACACTTATTCATTTAAATCACTTGCACCCTCGACATTGACCCGTCATAAGACGCCAAGTCAACGCAAGTCAAACCATCATTTTTACTTCCCTCGGACCAGTAGCTAAGTCATTTATATAATGACTTAACACTCGAGTAAGTCACTATGTCCAATAGTGAATACTCAACTCACGCCATACAAGTATTGAACTACGTGTCCAAAATACCACTCAGCATGTACACTCCAAATGTACACACCAATCTAACCTATCTAGACATGTCGGATTTCGACGAAACTTGGTGACAAACTCACACCTATTATGAATAAAACTCAGTTTAAATTTCATTCAAAAATATTACTTCTAAGACCTTCTGCCCGGCACACCTTCGTGTTGCAAAAACCGGACAGTTTTACGCCTTTGACTTGTAAAACCATTTTGACTTATCTAAACATTTCCGTTTGCAAAACCGACACTCGGGTTTGAAAATAGACTCATGACCTGAGGTTTATCAACTTACAACAGCCCTTGAACATTTTTAAAACTCATTTTATAGTCCCCGAGATTCGTTCCAAATATCGACAACAATTTTCGGATTGTGCCGATACCCGTCTCCCGGTACACAAATACTAAAAGTAGCATAACTTTTCGCTCGTAATGAGTTAGAAGCTCTACTTTAGCTCAAATCGAAGCTAACGAAATTCTCTACGACCCTATCTTATTAGTTTACCAAGTTTACCACAGTAACAATTTCAAAAACGGACTTAAAGTTACTGCCCAAAATAGCCTATCTAAAAATCATACCAAATCAAATTTTCAACCCATTCTAACAATTCCTATAGTCCTAACATGATCCTAATATCATAATAACACATCTAATTAACTCATATCATCCTCAAATTTAATCTTACAAAAATTAAATATATAAAAATCTTGCATGCAACCAAAACCCACTATGAATATAATAATATTAACACCATATATCACCATAAAAATGGATCAAACATGGTGTTCATCATCAAAAATTGAAATGAAAATTTAGTGAGTGCATGTGGAAGAAAATTATACCAATAGAAAGCTCTTGAAATTTCTAGGATGGGTCTTGTTTTAGTTTCTTTAGATTCAAGCTAGAAATCAAAATAATTTGATGGATTGTGGCTTAGGGGTGGACGGCAAAATGGGGAAGAAGAGAGAGATTTGGTGTGTTTTTGTTTAAAATGAATTTTAAAATGAAAAATGGTTAGTGGAATTTGTTTAAATAGTGGGGTGAGGGTAATTTTTGCCAAATTTGCATTCTTTTGGTCCTATGTTGTAAGTAAATAGTTTACAAGGTAGGAATTGTAAATTGTACATTTTAAAAATATTTACGGGGCTCGGGTTTCGTAAAAATACTTTTCGTAAGTTAAAAC
The DNA here is from genome assembly GCA_025667525.1 of Glebionis coronaria. NCBI lineage: Eukaryota > Viridiplantae > Streptophyta > Magnoliopsida > Asterales > Asteraceae > Glebionis > Glebionis coronaria. The sequence continues at coordinate 357,964,462 of CM046876.1, forward strand.
GCTTCATAAAAATAATAATAAAGCTTCGACACGACTTAAAACGTAATTAAATCGAAAACGTCGAAAATATACAATATCGAGACAATCGATAATAAAACGTAAATTTTTGGGCATCCGTCGGTATCGCGATCACTACTAGTTATCGTCATTTGTTAAAACATAAAATACGAGAAATAAAGATTAAATATAATAAAAATCATTTTCATGATTATTTGAGAATATAATATCGATACCTAACATATTCCTTGTCGGTTTTCATCTAATCGACATTTTTACGCTAGTTTCAAGTCATAACCTTCTCGGTTAGTCGATAAATTAAAATTCTCATTAAAGTAAACACGTAATACGTAATAGTCGAGATTAAAATAACGACCTGAAATTGACGGGTTGTCACATCATCCCCACCAAATTAGGATCTTCGCCCTCGAAGATCAACTTGCGTTCTTGCCCGATCGCTTGTTGAAATCAAAGAGATGAGGGTAATTCTTCCACATTTGGTCTTCTCGTTCCCAAGTAAACTCCGGTCCTCTTCGAGAGTTCCATCGAACTTTTACGATAGGTATTCGGCTTTGCTTCAGTTGCTTGACCTCACGATCCATGATCTCGACCGGTTCTTCAATAAAATGCAACTTCTTATCAACCTTAACCTCGTCTAACGGTATAACGAGTTCTTCATCGGATAAACACTTCTTCAGATTCGACACGTGAAAAGTGTTATGAATCCCATACAGTTCTTGTGGTAGTTCGAGTTGGTATGCCACAGGTCCTACTCTAGATGTAACCTTGAATGGTCCGATATAACGAGGACTTAACTTCCCACGTTTTCCAAATCGTACAACACCTTTCCATGGTGATACCTTTAGCATAACCTTATCTCCCACGTTAAACTCCAATGGTTTTCTTCTTACATCCGCATAACTCTTCTGTCGGCTTCGAGCAGACAACAATCTATTCTTGATTTGCACAATCATATCCGTCGTCTCCCTAATCAAATCTGGTCCAGTGAGTTGGGCATCACCAACCTCACTCCAGCTAACGGGTGATCTACATTTTCTCCCATACAGTGCTTCAAAAGGTGCAGCTTTAATACTCGCGTGATAACTGTTATTGTACGAGAATTCGGCCAAATGTAAGTGCTTATCCCAGCTACTTCCAAAGTCTATCACACAAGCACGTAGCATATCCTCCAAAGTTTGAATTGTTCTTTCGCTTTGCCCATCAGTTTGCGGATGATAGGCTGTGCTCATATCCAAATTGGTTCCTAATGACTTTTGAAGTGATCTCCAAAATCCAGAAGCAAAACGACTATCTCTATCGGAAATGATGGAAATAGGAACACCATGCTTGCACACGATTTCCTTCAGATAAATATCGGCCAGTTTCTCCAATCCGAACCTCTCGTTGATTGGAATAAAATGAGCGGATTTAGTTAAACGATCGACAATAACCCAAATTGCATCGAACCCAGACGGTGTCCTTGGGAGTTTTGTGATGAAGTCCATCGTAATTCGCTCCCATTTCCAGACTGGAATTTCAGGTTGGACAAGTAATCCTGACGGCTTCTGATATTCAGCTTTCACTTTTGCACATGTTAGGCATTTCGCGACGTATGTTGCAATATCAGCTTTCATATTCGGCCACCAGTATAACTTTTTCAAGTCTTGGTACATTTTGTCCGATCCAGGATGAATAGAATACTTGGACTTATGAGATTCTAACATAATCAAGTCTGTCAGTCCACCATATAATGGTAAACAAATTCGACCTCTCAGACATCTGATACCATCGGGTCGCGTCTCAAATGTTTCACCGTCTCCTCTAAATCTTTCGGCAGCAATATTTTCCTTCTTGCATGCTTCAACTTGTGCGTTCCGAATCTGCTCAGGTAAGTTATTATGAACTGTCACTACTAAAGCACGCACTCGAATCGGTTTCTCCCTTTCCTTTCGACTTAACGCGTCAGCTACCACGTTCGCCTTTCCTGGATGATAACGAATTTCGCAGTCGTAATCACTTAATAGTTCAACCCATCGACGTTGCCTCATATTCAGCTCCTTTTGATCCAGTATGTATTGTAGGCTTTTATGATCAGTGAATACGGTACACTTCGTACCATACAGATAATGTCTCCAAAGTCGCAGAGCGAAAACCACAGCGCCCAATTCCAAGTCATGGGTAGTGTAGTTCTCCTCATTCTTCCTTAATTGTCTAGAGGCATATGCGATCACCTTTTCGCGTTGCATGAGAACAGCACCGTATCCTCTGAGAGATGCATCGCAATAAACAACAAAATCTTCACTTCCTTCAGGTAACGATAAAATCGGCGCACTACAGAGTTTCATCTTCAGGGTTTGGAAAGCTTCTTCTTCATCATCGCCCCACACATACGGTTTATTCTTCTGAGTCAGCTTCGTTAATGGTTTCGATATCAAGGAGAATCCTTCAATAAACCTTCGGTAATAGCCAGCCAGACCTAGAAATTGTCGCACTTCAGTTGGAGTAGTCGGAGCATTCCAATTCTTGATGGCTTCGATCTTTGCAGGATCAACATGTACTCCACTTTTATCGACCACGTGTCCGAGAAATTGTACAGAATTAAGCCAAAAATCGCACTTCGAGAACTTAGAGTATAACTTTTCGTTCTTCAATAAGTTCAAGATAATCCTTAAGTGTTCGGCATGCTCTTCATTGCTCTTGGAGTAGATTAGAATATCATCTATGAAAACGATCACGAATTTATCAAGATACGGCTTACAAATGCGATTCATTAAGTCCATGAATACAGCAGGTGCATTAGTCAAACCAAAAGGCATAACCAGAAACTCATAATGACCATAACGAGTTCTAAACGCCGTAATAGGAATATCTTCCTCACGTATGCGAAGTTGATGGTAACCAGAACGAAGATCAATCTTGGAGAAAACACGGGAACCTTGAAGTTGATCGAATAAATCATCAATTCTTGGAAGCGGATAACGATTCTTGATCGTCAGCTTATTCAACTCTCGGTAATCAATACACATACGAAACAAACCATCTTTCTTCTTAACGAATAAGACAGGAGCTCCCCAAGGTGACGAACTCGGTCGTATAAAACCTTTATCAGATAGCTCTTGCAATTGCACAGATAACTCCTTCAGCTCGGATGGGGCTAAACGATATGGCGCACGAGCCACGGGTGCAGCACCAGGAATTAGGTCAATTTGGAATTCTACTTGCCTTGGAGGAGGAAGTCCAGGCAAATCTTCCGGAAAAACTTCAGGAAAGTCGCGGATAACAGGTACATCTTCAGCACGTTTCTCCTTTGATTCTTTCTCCATTACTTTAGCTAGGAATAACTCACAGCCTCTTTCGATATACTTACGAGCCTTAATGCACGAAACGATTTTTAGTCGTGAATTACGTTGATCACCTTCGATAACCATGGTCTTGTCGTCTAAAGGAATCCTAACTTTCTTTTCTCCACACAAGATAGACGCGTTATACTTGGATAACCAATCCATTCCGATAATAATATCAAAACTTCCCAATTCAACAATCATCAAGTCTATCTTTAAAATACGGTTCAAGAGATTTAGAGAACATCCTAGGAGCGCACGATTGGTTCTCACTAATTTACCATCAGCTAGTTCTACCTCATAACTTGCGTCTAATTCGACCGGTTTGATATCAATTAAGGTACTAAAACTTGTAGACACAAAGCTTTTGTCCGCACCAGAATCAAATAAAGCTGTAGCATAACGGTTGTTCAGTAAAAACGTACCAGTGACAACTTTCGGGTTTTGCTTCGCTTCGGCTTCTCCCAACTGATAAGCTTTTCCTTGGTTATCTCCACCACGTGTATTCTTCGGAGGTTGAGGGCATTGGTTCCTCATGTGACCTTTACCTTGGCAGTTATAACACGTTACCCCCTTCTTTCCTTGTCCCCAACAGTCTTCAGTCTTGTGACCTAACTTGTTGCACTTTCCACACTTAGTACATTCACCAGTATGAGACTTCTTGCATCGTTGACATCTGGTTCCTTTATCAGCAGTTGCAGCTTCAGTCATCGCATTAGCGTTGCCCCTCCTTCGGTTTTGATTTCTGTTGTGAGATTGACGGTTATCACCACGATCATCATTGTCGTTTTCAGCTCTTCTTTTGTTGCCTTCAGAAACACCATCAGCCTTGTCTTGGATGATTTGACCCATTAGTTGGTAGGCCATACGAACAGCTTCATCAATATTGGCAGGTTTAGATGAGGTCACATCCCCACGGATGTTGGTCGGTAAGCCTCGAATATACTGCTCTACCTTCAAGTATTCAGGGTTAACCTTGTTGGGACAAAGTAGAGCAAGTTCATGGAATCTGTTGGTGTATCCATCGATGTCAGTACCCTTCAGTCTCAGCTGATATAATTCCTGTTCTAACCTTTGAATAACACTCCTTGGACAAAATTCCTCAGTCATCCATCTTCTTACCTCAGCCCAAGGTGTAGCATACGCAGCATCCATACCCAATGATGCCATTCTTCCATTCCACCAATTTAATGCTCGCCCTTGAAGAGTAGCAGAGGCAAACATCACTTTATCTCCTTCCTCGCTTCCACTAAATCGAAACACGGATTCAAATCTCTCAAACCATTGCATTAACCCAACAGCGCCTTCAGTACCCTTAAAAGTTGGAGGTTTGCATTTCATGAACGAGGTATAATTGCACTTCTTGTTTTCAGGAATCACTGGTCTATCAGCATCACCAGTTCCAGCACCAGCATTGCCAGCTCCAGTAGCGCCAGTTCCAGTAGCGCCAGCTCCAGTAGCGCCAGCTCCAGTAGCGCCAGCTCCAGTGTTGCCAGCTCCAGTATCGCCATCTCCACCAGATCCACCAGCTCCACCAGATCCACCAGCTCCACCGGATCCACCAGCTCCACCAGATCCACCAGCTCCACCAGATCCACTAGCTCCACCAGATCCACCGGCTCCATTATTCAAGTTTGCCATAAATGCATTCATAGATATCTGAAATTGATCAGCTACTATAGCACGTAACTGAGTCTCAGTCAACTGTTTAGGCGGCATGATCCTGTTACACAATTCACATCAAAATGAGTATTCATTCGACACTTGTGATAACAAAACATGAATAACACAGAATAAGAATAGATAGATGAAAAGAAACAAGAATGGATGATAGAACGAAGAATAGAATTTTAGACAAGGAACAAAGATTCACGAGGGATGAGTCAAAAGACAGGGATTTCTATTGTGACAATCAGCGTCGTTTGTAAATCACGTATTAGTATTATAATAATCAAATAATAAACATTTATAAATAAATAAATGTAATCCATTATGCTTCAAGCATAAATAATAATTAAATATGTATAACATATATATATACTTTGCTTGTTCTCGTCCATTGGCAACTCGGAGGTTTCGCTTGCAGATGTTATAGTCAAAAGATTTCAAAAATTTATTTTTGGAAGATCTTTTCGTTCTCTATAACTTGAGCTCTGATGCCAATCTGTAACACCCCCAATTTCATGTCATAGCAGCGGAAGGGTCATTGGGTGTTAGTATCATGGTTCAACCTCAATATCATAGAAAACGCCTCAAAATGAGTCGTTTTAACAAAACATACGTCCATTCATTTGTTTAAAGATAAAACAGTTTACACACGGTCCCAAATAGTTTTAAGTTTACACAACCAACCAAATAATAAAAGTTTCTTAGAATAGACATAGTTTAGAAAAGCGGGCCAAAACATTTTAATTTAGCAAGCTGCGTGAAACCGCCTTCCTTGAGTGCCTTCTTCATGGACCTGAGATAAAACATGCTATAAAGTCAACAAAAATGTTGAGTGAATCTATAGAGTTTAAATTTAAATAAATGAACACAAGTATTCTGAATAAACCTTCCGTAGTTGACAATCATGTGGATCAGACATAATTATCGTTGTTATTTCATAAGTCTCGTGAAATTGAACGTTAACATATATTATTTCAGCCCAACACACCTAGCCAAGTGCGTATATTTCTCTTATACAATTGCATCCGATGTTTCATTACTGGTGCATCACAACACCACGCGATAGCTAGTCGCGACCGGACTGGGCGTCACCCCGATAGATCTATCCATAGTATTAGCGTTCTTTTCGATTAACAATTCACGATTCATGGGTCTTTAAGGCTAAACAAACTTATATAACAACTTTCATCTAAGCATACAATCGGGTCCTTTGTGTTCAATTTAAAAAGAATGAGGGTTTACCACAACTTCTCGTTGTACCCTACATTTATATAATGTTTTTCCAATAATAAGGGTTTCCACAACTTCTCGTCATACCCCTCTTATTTTAATAAAACAAGCATGTTATCCCCCTCGCGGGTTTTATAAAACAAGTAAACATGTAAAGCGAGGCCATAGACTCACCTTGGTACGATAGTAGTGACGTGACGATCGCCGACGATTTGTGATGCCCTTTTAAACACGAAGACCGCAACCTACCAATTAAGGCGCGTTCGTTAATAAACGACTCAAGTATAAATAATACTTAAATAATGTGAAAGTCAATTTCGAATGACCATAAAAATCCCGAAAAATAACAAAATATAAGTGTACTTCTATACCCTTTTATTCAACACTTATTCATTTAAATCACTTGCACCCTCGACATTGACCCGTCATAAGACGCCAAGTCAACGCAAGTCAAACCATCATTTTTACTTCCCTCGGACCAGTAGCTAAGTCATTTATATAATGACTTAACACTCGAGTAAGTCACTATGTCCAATAGTGAATACTCAACTCACGCCATACAAGTATTGAACTACGTGTCCAAAATACCACTCAGCATGTACACTCCAAATGTACACACCAATCTAACCTATCTAGACATGTCGGATTTCGACGAAACTTGGTGACAAACTCACACCTATTATGAATAAAACTCAGTTTAAATTTCATTCAAAAATATTACTTCTAAGACCTTCTGCCCGGCACACCTTCGTGTTGCAAAAACCGGACAGTTTTACGCCTTTGACTTGTAAAACCATTTTGACTTATCTAAACATTTCCGTTTGCAAAACCGACACTCGGATTTGAAAATAGACTCATGACCTGAGGTTTATCAACTTACAACAGCCCTTGAACATTTTTTAAAACTCATTTTATAGTCCCCGAGATTCGTTCCAAATATCGACAACAATTTTCGGATTGTGCCGATACCCGTCTCCCGGTACACAAATACTAAAAGTAGCATAACTTTTCGCTCGTAATGAGTTAGAAGCTCTACTTTAGCTCAAATCGAAGCTAAAGAAATTCTCTACGACCCTATCTTATTAGTTTACCAAGTTTACCACAGTAACAATTTCAAAAACGGACTTAAAGTTACTGCCCAAAATAGCCTATCTAAAAATCATACCAAATCAAATTTTCAACCCATTCCAACAATTCCTATAGTCCTAACATGATCCTAATATCATAATAACACATCTAATTAACTCATATCATCCTCAAATTTAATCTTACAAAAATTAAATATATAAAAATCTTGCATGCAACCAAAACCCACTATGAATATAATAATATTAACACCATATATCACCATAAAAATGGATCAAACATGGTGTTCATCATCAAAAATTGAAATGAAAATTTAGTGAGTGCATGTGGAAGAAAATTATACCAATAGAAAGCTCTTGAAATTTCTAGGATGGGTCTTGTTTTAGTTTCTTTAGATTCAAGATAGAAATCAAAATAATTTGATGGATTGTGGCTTAGGGGTGGACGGCAAAATGGGGAAGAAGAGAGAGATTTGGTGTGTTTTTGTTTAAAATGAATTTTAAAATGAAAAATGGTTAGTGGAATTTGTTTAAATAGTGGGGTGAGGGTAATTTTTGCCAAATTTGCATTCTTTTGGTCCTATGTTGTAAGTAAATAGTTTACAAGGTAGGAATTGTAAATTGTACATTTAAAAAATATTTACGGGGCTCGGGTTTCGTAAAAATACTTTTCGTAAGTTAAAACGCTTCATAAAAATAATAATAAAGCTTCGACACGACTTAAAACGTAATTAAATCGAAAACGTCGAAAATATACAATATCGAGACAATCGATAATAAAACGTAAATTTTTGGGCATCCGTCGGTATCGCGATCACTACTAGTTATCGTCATTTGTTAAAACATAAAATACGAGAAATAAAGATTAAATATAATAAAAATCATTTTCATGATTATTTGAGAATATAATATCGATACCTAACATATTCCTTGTCGGTTTTCATCTAATCGACATTTTTACGCTAGTTTCAAGTCATAACCTTCTCGGTTAGTCGATAAATTAAAATTCTCATTAAAGTAAACACGTAATACGTAATAGTCGAGATTAAAATAACGACCTGAAATTGACGGGTTGTCACACATGGACCCAGTGATGCAATGCACAACCCATCCCAGCTAACTCAGATATCTCTCAAAAGATATTTGTTTTAATCACACGGAGACAACGCATTATCTATTGATTTATTCACTCCGAATAAATTGGTATTGAAAAGGTGGCACTCCTCTCCAGCCTCCGATCACTAAAAAAATCCAAAATGCACGATTGAGTCTAGAGCCATTTGAGATCATCAAATATCTCATTAGGACACACTTTCATATTTCCTTGCTTCTTCACACACTGTGAAAAGTAAGAAAGATCTTAAGAGTCCTACGCAAAATCTTCATGATCTTGCCTGAACATCCAAGTAATACGAAAGTATTTACAATGAAGATGGAAATCCTTCTTGAGCGAATATCAAAAAGCTCATGGTAGGTGACTTGTGCGATTCTTTATGAATCAAACTTGTGATAACTGGAAAGCAACAGTGGTTTAATTCTTAAATGAATTTAAACACGTTACAGGCCTCTATGCAATATCTTAGTGATCTTGCCAGAACATTCAGAGTAACACTATTAAGTATTTACAGTGACGAATGGAAATCCTTCTAGTGTTAACATCAAACAGCACTTGGTAGGTAACTTGCAAGATTCTATTTGAATCAAGCTAGTGACAACTGGAAAGCAACGACGGTGCGGTTCTTAATTGAATTTCACTTGTTCCAGGAACATGTATTGACGGCTTCAAATCATGCGGATAAGATTATCCAAATGATTCACTCTTTACGTTCGCAGTCAGCTTTGGACGGTCGAGTAAAGAGAACGGGTTTACCCGCGAAATCTTGTCAAGGAGGTTCTTTATTGAAACTACCTGCCACAAGTACGATATTTAATATCGTCCAACGGTCTTCACCGACCGGAGGTAAAATGCTACCGAATTAGAATGAAATGTTCAAAGCCATTTCATCCGTGTATATTGTTTGTTGCTAACTGCCTTATGCAGCGTAACAAGAAGGTGGCATTGCGGTGTACAATACAGAAGAAGTCGTCACCACATGCTTATACGACATACAATTAGTACTTCAACAAATTCAAGAAAGCCCGAAGGTCAAGTCTTCCACTGTATCAAACTCTGAAGCTTTCAAGAATTTATAAGTATAAGTATGTGGAACATGAAGTCACGAAGAGGCAAATATCACAAGTGAAGAATGCACAAGGTCAAGGCAAGGAAACATGCTCAAGACTAAAGCCAAAGATCACATCAAGCATATTCACAAGAACAAGATCGAAGACTCAAGCATAGATGCTAGGTTTAAGATTTTGTAAAAAGATGTGACCTCCCTTAGGGGGAGATTGTTGGAAATACGTTTTTCCCAATAAAGTCTCGGTCACATCTTAGTTAGCATAGATCACGAGATATAGATTATTTAGAACTTTGTCTCTTGGAGCGACCTCCCTTAGGGGGAGATTGTTGGAAATACGTTTTACGTATTTATGAAGGATCGGTCGCTCCAACGATGATTATGTAATGGGCTCGTGATCCATTTAGTTAATGTATAGTCCATATAGCCCATATGTAGGGTGGGCTATATATATACCCCTCCTAGCATGTTAGGAGGGGTTGGTTGTTCATTTCACACAATTAATCATTCCATCTTTATTTTCTCTCTCTAATTCTTCTCCCTTCTCTCCTTTCTCTCTCTACTCCATCATCTCCTTCATCTCATCTTCTTTATGTTTATCAATTAATCAACCAACTTAATCCATCAAATCCATCATGTAGAATAGGCCAATAATTTCGTAGACCTTCAGTAGGGTTGCTCACTCATCACGTGCTTTGGAGCTTATGGAGGAGGCCCTTGTATCCGGTTCACTTCGTTACTATTATGATTTTTCATTGACACATTATGATTTAAAAATGAATTCACTATAGTTGATTTTTCCTTAACTTGGGTTAAGCATAGTCTATTCATTGTCATAAGTGTAGGAGAAGTTTATACTTCCATGCTCTTAAACATTAAGGACAATGTTTAGCTTAAGTGTAGGGGGTCTTCTATCGAAGTGACCTTACCTAGAACTTGTTATTGAGCTTCATGATAACATGGAAATTAATTTTTCAAACATTTTTCAAATCTTTGATCTACTCTGGCCACCAAAAATATGCATTCATAATTTTTGCATCAGTCATTTTTCATTTGCATAATACATTTGCATTGTATATATTTCTTCTTTTATTTTTCATCAAAAATATATAAAAGGAAAAAATATAATAAGAACATGGTTTAACAAATTTAGACTTCTTTGACATATTAGGCCCGCCATGGATATTTTGACTCAATCCGAGTTTGCTTATATAAGCATTCTCTAGCGAGTATCCTTAACCATGTAGACCTTTATTGGTTTATTAGGCTAAGCATCCACCACTCTCATTATTTGAGACTTTAAATTTGTGGAGAATGGGAGATGATAGAGTTGAAGCAAGTATAAAAGGGCTAGATAAACTTCATGATGATTACTTGTGGATAAACCCTTCTCTTCTTTACCTCTATTTTCTTCGCATGTATATATGTTAATAAATAATCAAGAACAGTTTTAATCGGTTTGTAGTCTCTTATGCATTTTTTACTAATTATTCATGGTTGGTATAAGTACGTCTTAAGATTCTAAGTTAGAACGTTTTATGTGTACTAGACTTATGTCATGCTTAATACTTAGCGGGTGTTTTTCCCTTTTATTCTTTTCAATTTTCTTTGTGAGGAATAAAGAAAAATTAGAGCGGCTAATGAAAAAATGAGTTGCTAGAAAAAAAAAAGAAAAAAAATAATTATACAAGACTCCCAAGAGGGGCAGTGAAGTGTTAATTATAGTAACTATTAGATTCCAATATTACCTTGACGGGTTGCGGGGATTTAATAGTTGCTTCAATCCAACATTACCTTGACGGGTTGCGGGATTGAAGATCCAAAGTCTCAAAAAGGAGGAGGATGTAAATTATTACGTGAGTTTTATTTTTCTTTCCTTAACGAGTGTGTAGCTACTTATTAATGCATGACATGAGGATTTTACACATAAGGCGAATGACTTATTATTCTTAAAACGGACATATATTAATTTTGAGCGGTTTTCAAGTAATGGATGAGAGGATTACTTAGGATTAAAATCGGGCTTCCTTATTTTTGGATTTTACATTTCTTATATTTCACACTTTAAATAATGACAAATTTGCCTTCAAGCAATTTGCTCAAATAATAACCGGTTCCACATTTAATTGTCATGAATAAGTTGATGCACTTTTTACTTGTGAATGCAGTGATCCCATTTTTAAGCTTGGTATGGGGAAAGTGAAACTTGAGGGTGATAAGTGTCCATGGTACCAAAGCCCTAATTTAAGTCATTGACTTCTTTATGAGTTTTTCCATCAAAGCCATTTCAAGAAAAATCCAAAAAGATATAAATAGAATTGTTTCTTTTGCATTGAATTTTTTAAAATCAAAATCATGCATCATGTTGAGTAGCATAGTGTAATTGCATTCCATATTGGCCAAGGTGGGTTAATTATGAGGAGAATTAAATTTTTGCTTTAAAATATAGCATTGCATGAGGTCATGGCAATGTTCAAGTGTAGGGGATTTGATATGAGCAAAAACTCATATCAATTAATCAACAAATCACCCTAAAACACAAGGAAAATACCTAACTTTTGTGCTATAAAGCGGAATTATGTGGTATGTTTTGTGTTTGTGTATAAATAGGTAAGAAGGATACATTTTCAAGCAAACAAGAAGAAATCATGCTTATTTGGACGAAAAAGACAAAGAAGGATCAAGGATGACAAGACTTTGAAGATGAAGGACTTATCTTGACAACACTCCAAAGTTGAAAGACTCAAAGTGTAAATTTGCAAAAGTCAAGATAAAAGTCAAACATGGTCAACTCTTCAGTCAACCAAGTTAAAGGGTCAAATTATACAAGAATGCAAGTGGAAGGACCAAAAATGCCATTAAAATGAAGTCCCTAGCTCATTTGGATATTCTGCCTAAGTTCAAGGACTAACTTGCCAAAAATTCACTTAAAATGGTAACAATCCATGTGACATGGTCAAGAGCCAATGAGAGGGCAAGGAATTTTTGTCACGGATCACCAGCATTGCTGCCACATCACCAAACAATTAAATGCGCCGTCAAGCAACAGTAAATCCCACTAGTTAAAATTTCACCCAATCACAACTTGCCAACCTATAATACTTATATCCACACACGGATAACAATCCGTGTGACCAACTTTCACCCAACCAAATTACTCCACGTGTCATCTTCTTCCTCAACACAACCTAGGAACGACTTGGAGAAATACTACATATCAGGAAAAACTTTAAACATGAAAAGTGCTTATTTTTTAAGGACGAATTCAACCCACGTGCTCAATTACCCTGAATATCAACCAAGAAGAAAAGCCCAATTCCAAGTTCATAATGGCTAGTTCCAATTGAAAAATCTAGGACACTTGGTAGCAATTAACTGGTTGGGACACGTCATCAGCTTCAACTACTTCTCACTTTTTGTCTATAAATAGGGAATAGCCCTCTCATTTGTACAAGTAGCCTAAGTGTGAAAATTTCACACACTTCCTTGTTCTCTCTTAATCCTAGCTAGTAGTTTGTTAGTGTAACGACCTCAAGAGTCTGACAAACTCTTGAGTTAGTTATAGTAGTTGTAACTCCTTACCAGAATTTGTAACAAACTTTCTCATTCAAGCAATAAAATTTCCCTCCTTTTTCCTTCAATCTACTATACAATCCCTGCATTATTGTTACTCTTGTGTTGTTATGAGTTACTTGTGATCACCATTGATCATAAGAAGCTCTTGTTGAAGACTTGAAGCTGTTCATTCCTGTTTCTGATTATCCAGTAGCTGTTCTTGTTGATTTTGAAGTAGATTTGAGTAGAAATGGTGATGATGATGATTGTAGCTATTGATTAGTTGGTTAATAGTGTTAAGGTGGTGGTTTAACATTATCTAGGAGGCTCAGTGCCTACCTACTCCATCAGTGGAGGCCTTTTGCTAAAAGGTTTCATAGTTTCTGATTTTGGTTCCACTAAACAACAATTGTATGCTCAATTCTAGCTAAATCCTACTTCTTGATATGATCAAGTGTGTTAGTTTGTTCTTGGATTGATTTTGATGATTAGATAGTTTCTTGTTAGCTTGATACTCATTTGTTTGCTTATTACTAGTTATTGATTTCATTTCATCAAATTTTTAGCTTGTTATTGCATTTTGAGTATAAGTCTGTTTTACTGCATAAAATTGGTTCAATTGAGCTTCATTTTGGTTAATAAGTTTGGTTAGATATCAGTTTTAAACTAGTTCAACCAATTGCTCAGTTTTCCTTTACCAAAGTTTTGTTCATATCAGTAACTAGTGTTTGGATTTACTTTCAATTTGTAGTCAAGTGTGGATAACTAGATAACTTTGGCTCATTTACATTACTTTAGTCATTTTAAACAAAGTTGAGTAGTTTTCAAGTCAATATAAGAGTCAAACAGGCAATTGGTTGTAAAAAAGTTTGGGTCAGTTTCTACTTAACAAGTTCATCAAAAAGTAGTTGTTTTCAATTGCTTGCCATTTATTCAATTCTTGATGAAATTGATTCAAACCAGTTCCTACTTGTCTCTTAACATCTGAATATTGAGTGCTTATAAGGAAATTACACAGTTTAACAATTCAAGAGATAAATAAGCTTTTTCATAAGCTAGTGAGCAACTGAAAGTTTCTGTAACAAAAGTCCAAACTGATTTCTCATTCTGACAAATCTACTCCATAAACCTTTCCATTTTCTTTCATATTCTTGTTTAGAAAGTGTTCTTGAGTAGATCTGGAGCTTTTTAACTTTTTCAAAATTTTGGTCAAAATAAGTCAATAAGCTAGTTTCAGCTTATTTTCAATTTCCAGATTCATTACTTGATCATTTTTCTTAAAAGAAGACATTCCAGACTCTCTATGGACTGATAAACAAGATTCAGCTCAAAAATCTTATTGTGCAAGTCTGGCTTATTAGATAGCTTGTTGTTGGCTTATCATAGTTGGCTTATTTGAGTTTTACTGAATTTCAAGCTTATTCCTTTTACTAGCCTAAGTGAATTTGAGTTTTAAGCAGTTTAAAATTAGTTTGAGCTTATTTGGTTGATTCTAGAGCTTAAACGAGCTTATTAGTCCAACTAGCCCGTTTTTGATAAAAATTTCCTTTTATTTGCATTTTAGTCCTCAGAGTTTGGTGCTGTTTGTGTTGATAGCTAATCTTTCATGTTTTTAGGGTTTACTTGGAATTAGTCCAAAACTTTTGGTAACTTGTCAATTTCAGTTAAGCAGTTTTACAATTTGTTACATTTTGTTAGAAATTTGTTACATTATGCATAATTAGTCGTTATAGTTTCTGATTTTTACATTTCAAGCATTATAGTTTCAATCATTTACATTTTTAGCACATTAATTCCATAGATTTACATTTTTGTCCTTATTTGAATAAAAATTTGGTAATTGCTAATTGTTTTACGGATACGTAGTTAATATTTTTCACATTTTTACTTGATTTCTCAAATAGACATAGAAAATCCAAATAACCCTAACAACCAAAAACGATCATAAACCTAATTTTGTTAGGACTTTTAATTGGGTAAGAATCGAGAAAACGAACTTCATAATACACAATTTCAGGGATTTAATAAGTGTGTAAACACTTATCCTTTTGCCACTAAAATCAATGAAAAACAAGACCTAATCATGTGTTTAATATCGTAAAAGTCGGAATTACGCGTGGTTTTGTGTGAAATAGGTACAAAAGATCAAAAGGAAAGAAAACACGGGATTTCCCGGTCAAATGTCAAAGAAAGAGACAAAGTCAAAGACAAAGATCCAAAAGTGTACCAAAGATCACGAAAACCGGCAAATTCGACACAAGTTTGAAGAAAAGATCGAGAAGCCAAAATACAAGTCCGTTTTTAGTGGAATTAACCTTTTGAAAGATATTTGGGCCTTGTGGGTCCCACATTAGATTAATGGGCTCAAAAGCCCATTTATGGAGCAAGATATCTATTTTTTTACCAAAAGCCCATTAAAAAGCCCATATCATTCTAATTTGTTACGGATGAAATTAAATGGGCCAAAAGCCCAAAGTGGCAAGTTGTTAGTAAACATGGGATGTTTGCTACTCATAACCGGTTAAAAGAAAGTTGATTAAACTTTTTCTTGGTCAACGTTATTTACCCATACCATATTTTTCACCACACACACACAAAGCAACTTTCGATATTTACAAAGTATCACCATCTCCCTTCTCTCACTTCACACAACCAGACATCACTTTTTTTACCCAGACCCTAAAAATGAAATCCAAATTGGGGCTTATTGATTAAAGGCGCGTGTAGTTACACGCTCTTTAATTAATTCACAAGAAAACTAGATCAAGAAGATGGGTATAATCAGTGACGTGGCTCCCCTTCTTGCCTCTGATTAGCTTAAACATATCACCACCACCACTCCCCCAATAAAAACATTCCACCTCAGCACCAAAGAAACACAACTAGCACATATCGTTGTCCAACTTGGCGATCTGTGTGTGAGAGGACTCTTTTCAACCGTAGGATGATTTCAAGGAAGAGGATGAAGAATCAAGGGCTGCGATTTATTTTCAGCATCAACAATCTTCCTCAACAAGTTTTAGGGTTTGCCTATAAAACCCCCATTATTGTAATTTTTATTCTTGTCCAATTTTTATTTTTTTTCTAATTATTATGCTAAATAGTTTTTAGGTTATTTGTAATTTTTCCTTTCCAGTATTTGTGATTTCTCTTTAATATTAATAAAAGTTTATTTAAGTTTATTTCAAATTGTGTCTTATTATTTTTTTGTTAAATTTCTATTTATTGCAATTAATTCTTCAAACTGTTTATTATAATAATTAAAATATTATTTAATCAAGTTAAATTATAGCTTGTTTAGATAATAGAAAAATAAACTTTGGTTGATAAAACTTCTCTACTAGAAGTTTTTAAAGAAACCGGATCAAATGATGTATATGGTTCGAGTGGTGTTGATGGTTCGATGATGATTTTTGGTTGAAAGGAGATAGTAGATTCGGTTTTACAAGGGGGTTCAGCGCCTTCCTTCGTCGCAAAGGTTTTCTTCAAAAAGGTTTTATTCACTTTAATTTTTATGTTATAAATTAGTTGAATGCTTAATTGAATGCTTATTTGAATGGTTTAGACTGTTAGTTTTGTTTGATTTGAATCTGGTAGATTTGTCTGATATTGTTGTTCTTAACTTTTGTTAGAATATGCTTTTGTTTAGTTACTGTGATTTATTTTTGTTGAGAAAGTTTGATTTGAATTTATCATTGAGTATTAGCTTGTTTGATTTTTCTGAGTTTGTAAGTCTGTTTAGGATTGTTTGGATCTTATTAGTGATATGATATTAGTTTGATTTTGCTGAGTTAATAGTGTACTGATATTTGGTGTTTAGTTTTGCTGAATGTTTCATATGTTGTTTATTGTTATCTGATTTATACAAGCTTTGCTCTCTGATTTGGGCTTATATATAAGTATTGCTTTGCTGATTTTGATAAGTTTAGATTTGCTTATTTTAAGTTTAGGTCTTATTTGCTTATTTGATTCTGTTGAGTTTGATTGCTTTGCTGTTTTGGATCTTATTTATCTGATTTCTTAAGCTATCAGACTCACTTGGTCTGATAGATTTTAAATTGCCAAAAAAATAAATCATCCAAAAAAAGTGTCCTCCAAGGGACTCGAACCCGTGACCTCCCGTTCATCAACCCAACGTGATAACCATCTCGTCTAACCTCTCTTTTGGTTTAATTATTACCGCGGTCATTAATATAGGTTTTTTAATTAGCTGTCAGTTATATTAAAAAGTTTTAATTACAAGTTTTTGTTTAGTTAATTTTAATTAAAAGTTTTTATAAATTTACTTTTATAAAGTTTTTAAAAAATATATAGATATAAAATAAATATAAAACAAAAAAAATAAATATTTTATTACTTTTAGAAATTTAATAAATTAGTTTTTTAATTAATTTAGTTTTATATAAAATAGTTCTAAATAGATTTTGTTTAAATAAAAAAGTTTTAGTTAAATATTAATTAAATTAAATTAGGTATAAGTTTTGTTTAAATTTTAAATATTTTTATTTTTTTTAATTAGTAAAAATAGTTTTAAATAGATTTGTTTAGATTTGTTTAATCAGAATTTTTAATAGTGAAAAAGTATTTTTAATTAAAGATTTTCTTTTTAATTAGATTAAATAGTTTTAAGTTTTACATACTAAACAAAGTTTAATTTACCAAGAACAATTAATCTTACGTATAAATTGGATATCAATTCGAGTGAGTCGAGGAATGAAAATTAGACATAAAAAGAATTGAAAAATTCTTGTATTACTGCTCAAACAGCCAAGCTATTAGCTCAATGTGGCGGCAAGAAAATAAGCTAGCAGGCTAGCTAGCATGTCATTTTTTTTCACATAATCTTCGGAATCTTCGGAATATGGCAGTTTCTTCGGAATATTATCCGAAGATGTATCTTCGGATAAATATAGAATAAAGAAAATTTCGGAAAAATGTGTAAATTCAGAAAAAAGGTACTATTTCGGAAAAAGAGAATATTTTCAGAAAAATAAATAAAGTTCGGAAAAAAGTAATATTTCAGAGAAATAGAAATTTCGGATAAAGCAGATCTTCGGAAAAGAGGGTTCTTCGGAATAAACAAAATTTCGGATAAAATGAGTAATTTCGGAAAAAGGAAAGAATTAAGAGATATGCTATATTTTCGGAATAAACTCAGGAGATCTTCGGAATTACTAATCTTCGGATAAAAAGTAATTCTTCGGAATCTCAAAACCCTTTTGCGAAGAAATAAGAAAAACAGATAGACAGTTACTGTAAAGACTAAAAACAAGGAAAATAAGCTACGAAATAAGCTAAAACAAATAAGCAATCTACCAAAACTAAATCTAAAACACTTTTAAGAAAAACTAATTAAACCACAAATTAAAAACTTGAAAAACACGAATTAATATAAAGTTTAAAAATCAATTTCTATAAAATAAACTAATTAAAAACACTTAATTAAAATCACATCAAGCACACAATAAGCTATAAAATCAATAAGCTAACACAATCAAACACATAAAAACATAACAAACAATCAAATAAGCATGACAATAACCAAATAAGCATAAAGATTAAGCAAAACAAGAAAGGTGGAACGAGAGATTAATATAAAACTTGATTAAAATTAAAGATTCAATAACAAAATTAAGAGACTTACTTGAAATTAAAGGCAATAATTTAAATGACAATTAAGTAAATGACAATATGAAAGTACAAGGAAAAATAAACTGGAAAGACTAAGTTGTCAATTTAGCTAACACCTCCAAATGACACATTCGGAGGGTATTTATAGGGAGGATTAACATGTGTTGATCGTTTCTTCCTTTTCTCGTCTTTTCGTCTTTATAAATTCTTTGATTTTTTCGACTTTGTCTCGGGATTATTTGAACTCGTCTTATAATTTCTTCATTTATTAGACTTGAGTTCTTCGACTTCATTAAACTTCCGTCTTTAGACTTTTTCTTCGAAAAATTTTCAGAATAGGCATTGGACTTCCGTTCTTTTTGCACTTTTGATCTTTTGACTTCGTCTTTTGTCTTTTTCTTCGATAAAAGTTCGTGAAAGTCCATTTTTCTTCCCTTTTCACATTTTGGTCCTAAATCACAACAAAAACACAAACCACGCATAATTCTGACATTTACGACATAAAATACAGGTTTTGGCTTGGTTATTATTATAATTAAGTGGTAAAAGGATAAGTGTTTTCACATTATTATAAATAAACATAACCATAACGATTATAATCATCCGTAAATTTTAAGAAGTAGCTAGCACCTTTCCTTGACACGTGTCTAAGTGGTCTACACACATCAGTATGTATTAATCCAAGTAGATTAGTAGCACTTTCAATATTGATATTAAAATTTTCTTGGTCATCTTCCCAGAGATACAAGACTCACATTTATTCAATGATTCATCATTGATATTTTCCAAAATACTTTCACATTGAAGCTTTTGTATACAAGTCTTCCCAATATGGGCAAGTCTACAATGCCAAAGATAAGAAGAGTTTTTGTCGAACTTTCTCTTCTTATTCATGCTAAAGACAGATTTATTATTCTTGGATTCATTATCATGCATGTCTATTTCAAACACACCATTCACAGAAATTGAATTAAAATAGAAAATACCATCTTTCCAAACAGAAATTCCATTATTATCAATCGTGTGAACGAATCCATTATTCAACAAACAAGAAAAGGAAATAACACCCCTAACAATTGTAGGTGCATAATGACAATCATTTAAAATCAGTACTAAACCCGAAGGTAAAACTAAATTAAATGTTCCTATAGCTTAAACTGCTTCTTGTGCCCCATTGCCCATTTGCATAAAATTTTCCCCATAGGATAGCTTCCTTTCTAGATTAAATCCCTGCAGCGTATTACAAATGTTAATACTGCATCCCGTATCATATATCCAGGAATTTAATTTGTATGTTAAATTGAACAATTCAATCATAAATAAAGTACATGAAGTTGCAGCGCTCTGCTCAGACTTCTTCTTTATTTCTCGCAACTCTTTGAGGTAAAGAGGGCAATTCCTCTTCCAGTGACCACTTGCCTTACAGTGGTGACAAGTCTCATCCTTCTGAGATCTATTCTTCTTGACAAAGTTCTGCTTAGGTTTTGAATAAGTCGCAACTTGTTTGCCCTTATCACCCTTGCCTTTGCCTTTCTTCTTATTCGCTTGCGGTTTTGGCTTACTCAGTCTACCCTTTTGTATGGTTTGTACATGAGGCGTAGAAGTAGATGCCTTGTCTTTCAACGCCTTTTCATAGTCAATGATCATTGAATGCAAATCATTAACCGTCTTCCCCGTGCAATGCATATTATAGTTTCGAACAAAATCATTGAAGTCCTTGTTAAGGGACCTATTGATCAAGTTGATAGCCATATTATTGTGACAATCCGTCAATTTATGATTGATATTTTATTCTCAATATTTATTTGAAAATATTATTTTTAATGTTATAATATGAACTCACTTATTTTTGGGAAGTAATTTGGATTTACGTCTTGAAGTAGCATCGACTACGTCTAAACCGGAGGATTCTATGTTACGTGCTTAAGTTTACATACACCGTTTTGGTGACAGTCCGACATTTCAGAAAATAAATTTATCCGTGAATATTATCTTGAGATTTAAATTTGTGTTGGTTCATAAACTCACAATTTTACGAGAAGAGATAGGACTTACGATTTTAATTTAACGTCCTTTACGACTAAACCGGAAACCTTAGGATTACGTATTTACGTTTTCGAACTCCGTTTTTGATGAAACAATTTTTATTAGATTCGTTTTGTGCCGTTGATTCATAATTTATTAAAACGTTTTTCGTAAAACGACCGAGGGCACGCAAATCAAGGAAACTAGAATCGAGGAGTACCCGTAAATTAGTGGAGATGAGACAAAATTTCGGATAAAATGAGTAATTTCGGAAAAAGGAAAGAATTAAGAGATATGCTATATTTTCGGAATAAACTCAGGAGATCTTCGGAATTACTAATCTTCGGATAAAAAGTAATTCTTCGGAATCTCAAAACCCTTTTGCGAAGAAATAAGAAAAACAGATAGACAGTTACTGTAAAGACTAAAAACAAGGAAAATAAGCTACGAAATAAGCTAAAACAAATAAGCAATCTACCAAAACTAAATCTAAAACACTTTTAAGAAAAACTAATTAAACCACAAATTAAAAACTTGAAAAACACGAATTAATATAAAGTTTAAAAATCAATTTCTATAAAAGAAACTAATTAAAAACACTTAATTAAAATCACATCAAGCACACAATAAGCTATAAAATCAATAAGCTAACACAATCAAACACATAAAAACATAACAAACAATCAAATAAGCATGACAATAACCAAATAAGCATAAAGATTAAGCAAAACAAGAAAGGTGGAACGAGAGATTAATATAAAACTTGATTAAAATTAAAGATTCAATAACAAAATTAAGAGACTTACTTGAAATTAAAGGCAAGAATTTAAATGACAATTAAGTAAATGACAATATGAAAGTACAAGGAAAAATAAACTGGAAAGACTAAGTTGTCAATTTAGCTAACACCTCCAAATGACACATTCGGAGGGTATTTATAGGGAGGATTAACATGTGTTGATCGTTTCTTCCTTTTCTCGTCTTTTCGTCTTTATAAATTCTTCGATTTTTTCGACTTTGTCTCGGGATTATTTGAACTCGTCTTATAATTTCTTCATTTATTAGACTTGAGTTCTTCGACTTCATTAAACTTCCGTCTTTAGACTTTTTCTTCGATAAATTTTCAGAATAGGCATTGGACTTCCGTTCTTTTTGCACTTTTGATCTTTTGACTTCGTCTTTTGTCTTTTTCTTCGATAAAAGTTCGTGAAAGCCCATTTTTCTTCCCTTTTCACATTTTGGTCCTAAATCACAACAAAAACACAAACCACGCATAATTCTGACATTTACGACATAAAATACAGGTTTTGGCTTGGTTATTATTATAATTAAGTGGTAAAAGGATAAGTGTTTTCACATTATTATAAATAAACATAACCATAACGATTATAATCATCCGTAAATTTTAAGAAGTAGCTAGCACCTTTCCTTGACACGTGTCTAAGTGGTCTACACACATCAGTATGTATTAATCCAAGTATGATTAGTAGCACTTTCAATATTGATATTAAAATTTTCTTGGTCATCTTCCCAGAGATACAAGACTCACATTTATTCAATGATTCATCATTGATATTTTCCAAAATACCTTCACATTGAAGCTTTTGTATACAAGTCTTCCCAATATGGGCAAGTCTACAATGCCAAAGATAAGAAGAGTTTTTGTCGAACTTTCTCTTCTTATTCATGCTAAAGACAGATTTATTATTCTTGGATTCATTATCATGCATGTCTATTTCAAACACACCATTCACAGAAATTGAATTAAAATAGAAAATACCATCTTTCCAAACAGAAATTCCATTATTATCAATCGTGTGAACGAATCCATTATTCAACAAACAAGAAAAGGAAATAACACCCCTAACAATTGTAGGTGCATAATGACAATCATTTAAAATCAGTACTAAACCCGAAGGTAAAACTAAATTAAATGTTCCTATAGCTTAAACTGCTTCTTGTGCCCCATTGCCCATTTGCATAAAATTTTCCCCATAGGATAGTGAAATGTAGTATAATGCAGTTCGTTTTCTCAGTTCTTAACTAATAGAAAGTCCAACCAATATCGGATTTATAATTGTTCTTGGTTGTTTAAGCTTGCTTGGTAATCTATGCTAATTCAAACAACACTATTTAAAAATGAAAAATATTAAACTACTTATACGTAAAACAATTTGCAAATACCACGTTTTTATTCAAGTAAAATGTAAAATGCAAAACTTGAAACTAAAAGGACTGAAATTGTAAATTCTATGAAATGTAAGTGCTTGAAATGTAAATTCTAAAAATTATAAGGACTAAAAATGCAAATCAGTTAACTACAAGGACCAATTATGCAAAAACTATAACAAACTAACTAAAAATGTAACAATCTAACAAACTACTAACTGAATTTAACAAATTTCAAAGTCCAGGGACTAAACTATAGCAAACCCTAAAAACATGGAAATTAGGCCAAAATTAAACGCTGACAGAACCTTAAGGACCAAAGTGCAATTAAGAAAAGTTTTTAAATAAAAACGGGAAACAAGAAAGAATAAGCTCGTTTGAGCTTATTACTCAACCAAATCAAATGAAACAACTTGCAAAAGACTTCAAATCCAATTTAAGCTATGTGTATTCAAGGAATTCAGCTAAGGATCAAAAATAAGCAAAAGAGTGCTTATTGATAAGCACAAAATAAGCTCTAGCTTAAACCAAGCAGTCACAACTTGATCTTTGTAATGAAACTGATTAAGCAACTAATTTCAAGAACGGGAAATCAAACCAGAACTATTTTCATCAAGAAATAAGGTAGAAATCTGAAATAAGCTCGAAAGAGCTTATGTTGACCAAGTTTGACCAGATTTTTGGAAAAAGCTCAAATTCTCAAAAATCAATATTCAACACTTATTAAACGTTTTTGTGAAAGAAAATCATGACTTTTGTGAAGTGGATTTGGAGATTCAAGAAATCAGTAGCTACTTTATCTCAGAGAATGAGAATTGCTCAGACCTGGACCAAAAAGCTATTAACCAGCTTAAAAGCTAATACTGTAGAATTTCCTTATGGAATCTAAAACTTTATGATATAAGCTAAGTCTAGAAACAAATTTGAGGAAATTTCATCTAGGAATGAATGAGAAATAAGCAATTGAAAGTGACAAGTTTTTAAGAACAAAACTGAATAAGAGCTAACCCAAACAATTTTAGTGCCATTTGCCTGTTTGACTTTATATTTGACTTGTAAAAGGCTTAAATCCACTTGTTATCACTAAAGGACTGGAAATCAACTCTTAAACAACAAATCTTAATGCTTGAAAACTGATAATGATCTACTCCCAAACACTCCTTAAACTGCTTCTTACAAACTTTTTCAAAGGCTTATTATGTAATGAAGTAAGCTGACTCAAATTCTTTAGCAGGTTAAACTCAATGATCAAAATGTAAAGTAAAAGAGCTAAGATCAGTCAATTATCTCAACAAGAACTACAATTAAAGTGCAAAGCTAAAAATGACTGAAAAGATGCAGGTAACTAGAACTAAATCCAAATCCAAAACACAAGTAGGCAAGATTAAGCTACAAATGAACTAAGATTAATCAAACTTCAACTACTAACAACTTTATCATGCAGCAATCAAAATTAAACTAGGAAAATAAAGCAT
Organism: Glebionis coronaria; assembly: GCA_025667525.1. Lineage (NCBI taxonomy): Eukaryota > Viridiplantae > Streptophyta > Magnoliopsida > Asterales > Asteraceae > Glebionis > Glebionis coronaria. The sequence continues at coordinate 357,988,818 of CM046876.1, forward strand.
GGCAGTTGACTGTTTAGAGGAACAAAAACAAGAACTATAGCACCTAATGTAGATAGCCTTTGGGAAGAAGAGGAGCGCTGAGCTCTCTTGCCCTAGTGATAACCACCACCTATCACTAGAAATCAACAAGTATCAACCAACTGATCAACTGGAAACATTCAAATTGCTTGAGAACTCCATAAGAACTAGGCTATGGCTGAATTGTGATCAACAGCTACAAATCTTCACAAATGTCAGTTATGATCAATGGTTGATCATAACAAACATCAAACAGCAACAATTATATCCAACAGCAGCAAGAATCAAACTGAATTGAGAAGAACAGAATTGGCGGGAAAAATGGAATTTGAATTTTATTGAAGGAAATCAGTTACAAAGTTTGTTACAAGCTATCAACTAACTAACTGACTCAAGAGTTTGTCAGACTCTTGAGTAGTTAGGGGAAAATTGAGGGAAAAAGGGAAAGGAAAGTTAACTAGGTGTTTTTACAAAATTAGGCTACAACTGAAAAATGAAGACTAAACTAGGTATTTATAGGCATGAGAGGAGAGTTAGTTGGAGTTGGTGACGTGTCAGAACCAGTAATAACTTGCCACGTGGAAAATTCTACATTTGGCACTTTGAAGGTATGAACAATGATTTGGGTGTTTTTGATTGGATGAGTGATATGTTAATTGAGTTGTACCATTGAATTCGTCTCTTCAAAACGATCATCTTTGGTGTTTATATCTTTCCCTGAAATTGCTTCTATCAAAAACGCGATCCTGGCAATTTTTATTTTTGAAGAAGACGCCACGTGTCAGTTTCTGGTTGGCTTAAAATATGTCACACGGATCACAACTGTTAAGATCTTGTAATAAATGTGGCGGCAGTAGTGGACATTTATTATGCTGAAATGGCAATCCATGTGAAACAATATCTCTCTTCCCATTGGCTGAAATCTTGACACATGGATCACACTTGCATATCTTTTCAATCTTGGCAAAACAAGTCCTTCTTCTTGGCAGATTGCTGTTTTAGGCTAGGATCTTCATTCTTTTAACATTTTTGGTCCTTTAACTTTGATTCTTCAACAAAATCATCCCTTGACTGAGTTGACTTGATAGTTGACCAGGTTTGACTTGAATCTTGACTTTTACATTATTTCACTTTTAGTCCTTCAACTTTCATAACTTGTCAAGATAGGTCCTTATTCTTCAAAGTCTTGTCACTTTTGATCCTCTTTTGTCTTTTTCATCCATTTGAGCTTGATTTTTCCTTGTTTGCTTGAAAATGTATCTTCTTACCTACATAAATGTACACAAACACAAACATACCACATAATACTGTTTTTGCCAAATAAATTGGTATTTTGCTTCATGTTTTAGGGTTATTTGTTGATAAAAGGATATGAGTTTAAGCTCATATCAAATTCCCCTACACTTGAGCATTGCCATGTCCTCATGCAATATTATATTTCAAGGCTTAAAATTTACATTTCCCTCATAATTAATCCACCTTGGCCATATGAGATGCATCTACACTACTCTAAACTAAATGATGCATGATTTTGACTTTTAATAATGCAATGAATCAAAATACAATTCTTTCTACATCTTTTTGATTTTTCTTGAAATGGTTTTGATGGAAATAACTCATAAAGAACTCAATGACTTGGATTAGGGCTTGGATACCATGGATACTTATCACCCTCAAGTTTCACTTTCCCCATACCAAGCTTATAAATGGGATCATTGCATTCACAAGTAAAAAGTGCATCAACTTATTCATGACAATTAAATGTGGAACCGGTTATTAATTGAGCAAATTGCTTGTGGCAAATTTGTCATTATTCAAGTGTGAAATATAAGAAGTGTAAAATCCAAAAATAAGGAAGCACGGTTTTAATCCTAAGTAATCTTCTCATCCATTACTTGAAAAACCGCTCACAATTAATACAAGTCCGTATTAAGAGTAATAAGTCATTCGCCTTATGTGTAAAATCCTCATGTCATGCTTTCATAAGTAACTACACACTCGCTAAGGAAAGAAAATAAAACTCACGCAATAATTTACATCCGCCATCTTTTTGAGACTTTGGATCTTCAACCCCGCAACCCGTCAAGGTAATATTGGATTGGAGCAATCTATTGAATCCCCGCAACCCGTCAAGGTAATATTGGAACTCAATAGTCACTATAATTAACACCACACTGCCCCTCTTGGGAGTCTTGCATTATTATTTTTTTTTTTTTTTATTTTTTTTTTTCTAGCCACTCATTTTTTTTCATAAGCCGCTCTTATTTTTCTTTATTCCTCACCAAGAAATTTGCAAAGAAGAAAAGGAAAAACACCCGCTAAATATGGAGCATGACATAAGTCTAGTACACATAAAACGTGCTAACTTAGAATCTTAAGACGTACTCATATCAACCATAAATGATTAGCCAAAAATGCATAAGAGATTACGAACCAATTAAAACCGTACTTGATTATTTATTAACAATTATATACATGCGAAGAAAATAGAGGTCAAGAAGAGAAGGGTTAAGCCACAAGTAATTGCCATGAAGTCTATCTAGCCCTTTTACACTTGCTTCAACTCTATCATTTCCCATTCTCCACAAATTTAAAATTTCAAATAATGAAATTGGTGGAAGCTTAGCCTAATAGACCAATGAAGGACTACATGGTTAAGGATACTAGCTAGAGAATGCTAAAATAAGCAAACTCGGGTTGAGTCAAAATATCCATGGCGGGCCTAATATGTCAAAGAAATCTAAACTTGTTAAAACCATGTTTTATTATATTTTTCCTTTTTTATATATTTTTGATGAAAAACAAAAGAAAAGATATATACAATGCAAATGTGTTATGCAAATGAAAAATGATTAATGCAAAAATCATGAATGCATATTTTTGGTGGCCAAAGTAGATCAAAAATTTGAAAAATGTTGAAAATTCAATTTTCCATGTTATCATGCAAGACAATGACAAGTTCTAGGTAAGGTCACTTCGATAGAAGACCCCCCTACACTTAAGCTAAACATTGTCCTCAATGTTTAAGAGCATGGAAGTATAAAAACTTCCCCTACACTTATGACAATGAATAGACTTTGCTTAACCCAAGTTAAGGAAAGGACTACTATTAGTGAAATCATGTTTAAGCACAAGGTGTCAATGAAAATTCACTTAAAATAACGAAGTGAACCAGATACAAGGGCCTCCTCCATAAGCTCCAAAGCATGGGATGAGTGAGCAACCCTACAAACAATCAAGAAGACAAAAGAAGATCTCCCCTACACTTATCTCCACATCTATGCCTTTATTTCTAACCTATCACACTCTATACTAGATGATCTAATCCTAATTATTCAAGCTTGATTTAAAGAGTCTCTAGCTCGACTCATCCCACACTCAAAAGTGTCTAAAACATATCATGGAGAAAAAATGTTGCCCTTTTGAAGAAAAATCTCCATGATGAGGTAAAACAAGTGTTCATTTATCAAAACTCCATAAATATCCCCCAGGATCAAATACATAATTACCCTCCCACTTATAACACAAGCCAACAACTAGCTTCCCAATCAATGGTGAAAAGAATGAGGTGTAATTCTCTAAAATGGTTTCCCAGATGTTCTTCCCAAGGTGATGGTGTAAAGCTCTCAAATCTTTCACAAGGTTTCCTTTTGTTGCATCAGATGGATACTGAGATGATTTAGCAAGCTCTATGCCAGGATCAAAAATCCGTTCCTTGATGGGAAAACAACAAGTGTTGGTTGCCTTAAAAGACTCTTCTTTGTAAATCACATTGTGAGAGAAAGGTTGTAGAGTGATTGGTTGTAAAAAGGTTGGGGTGGACAAAGAAGGTAAAGGATCTTCCAGCAATAAAGATTCTAGATAGAGTATGTCCCCCTCCTCATCAAGATAACCAAGAGTATACTCAAAAGATATATCCTCCAATAAAAACTCATCACTCTCATCAATGATAGAATCCTCCTCATCACCATAAACATCATAGATTGGTCTATCAAAGATGGGTGATCCCTCAAAACCAAAGGAAGTAGGATCATCAACAAATGGAGAGTCACAAGTAGAAAGCTCATCATCACTATAGTCATCATATGTTGGTGAATCACAAAGAAAAGATCCCTCATTACTTAAGTCCTCATCAAAGTGATTAGTATTGTGGAAAAGTGGGGTGTCATATGGAATTTCACTAAAGTTTAGCTCTTGAGGTTCATAAAAATCCAAGGAGGAAGTAATGGAAGCAATGGTCTCAATATGAGGGTAATCATAGTCTCTACTGGAGCAAGCTTCATAAAAGTACTCATCACAAACTTCATCAAGAAGATCATCTTGTGTTTCCTCCTCATGCACAACATCAATATGTTTTACCGCTTCGGGCTCATTAGACTTTTTGGACAACTTCCCCATGTTAAACACCACTCTCTCATCTCCTACCCGCATTGTAAGTTCTCGTTCCGCCACATCGATTAAAGTACGACCCGTTCTCAAAAATGGCCTACCAACAATCAAAGGCACTCTAGGATCCACATCATAATCAACCACCACAAAATCCGCGGGAAAAGTAAATCTATCAACCCCAACAAAAACATCCTCCGCAATTCCCACCGGATAAGCTATAGTACGGTTAGCTAACTCAAGAGTCATCTTAGTAGGAGTGAGCTCGGGAAGTGAAAGTCTCTTCCAAACCGATAATGGCATAAGATTTATGCTTGCTCCTAAATCCGCTAAAGCCATACAATTTTCCACCCCCGGAAAATTGCAAGGAATCAAAAATCGCCCCGGATCTCCAAGCTTAGTAGGCAACTTCTTAAGCAACACCGCGGAACAATTTTCATTCAAAGAAGCATTAGGCAAATCCACCAATCTTTCCTTGTTAGAAAGCAAATCCTTAATCATCTTAGCAAGCTTAGGCATATTGGCTAAGGCTTCCGCAAAGGAGATATTGATGTTAAGTTGCTTGAACATCCTCAAAAAGTTAGAAACTTGGATATCATCCTTATTCTTAAGCTTTTCTTTTCTCAATCTTGAGGGATAAGGAAGACTTGGTTTGGGTTGTGGTTGAGGTGTGGATGAAGGATTTTCCTTATTGAGTGTTTCATGAATAGGCTTTGAAATTGGAGAAATGGGAGCATTTTGAGGTGGTGAAGTAGAGGTAGAAGGCTTGTCACAAGTAGGAGCACAAGTGGGTTGAACAATAGTAGGTTTAGGAGGTGAAGGATCCTTTGTTGTTGTTCCACTCCTTGTTGTAATAGCATTGACATTGGCCCTAGGGTTTGTTTGTGTGTTGGAAGGTAAAGCCCCTTGTGGTCTTTGAGTTACCGCCACTAAAACCCTATTGATTTGTTCCTCCATTGTACGTTTCACTTGGTCACTCATTCTCTTCTCAATTTCACGCATTTTCTTGTCAACATACTCTTGAGTCTCTTGCATCCCATATCCTTGAGTTGGATTTTGATGGTAAGCTTGATTTGGTATTGGAGCATATGCTTGATTGGGAATAAATGGAAGTGGTTGATTTAATCCTTGTTGTGGTGGATAAAAGGTATTAGCTTGAGGTTGAAATTGATTGGGTGCCTTGTAGTTATTTCCTTGGTATGGTTGTCTTTGCCCTTGATTCCTTGCTAAAAGTTGAGGAGGATTTTGTGGAATTTAGGTGGGTGGTTGGGGTGGGAAGCCGGGTGGAGTAAGGTAATTTTGGGATTTGTAAGAAAGGTTATTTGGATTGATGTTAGGCTTGAAATGTTCACGGTGTTCCTCTTGATAAGCATAGCATTCCCCTTGATACCCTTGCACCTTATCACATTGTTCATAAGAATGGGGACCTCCACAAGTAACACAAGAAATGGTGATGGCATTCACATTATTTGAGGAATTGTTCAATGTCATGCTCTTAAAATTTTGAACCATGTCATTAGTCATTTCTTGTCCTTGTTTGACTGTTTGAAGGATCTCTTTAAGAAGTTGGATGTCACAAGGAGTTTGAGAAGTGTTTTGGATAACATGAACTCTTTCTTCAAATGGATTGTTTGTTTGAACCATTGCCTTAGTCTCAATAATGTTCAAAGCCTCGTGGTATGTCTTAAGAAGAATACTCCATCCCGCGGAAGCATTTAGTGAATCTTGGTGGTGAGGTTTAAGGCCATTATAGAAGGTATTGATTTGGTTTACATCATCCAATCCATGGTTAGGGCATCGCCTCAACAACTCACTATACTCTTCCCAAGCATCACTAAAGGATTGACTAGGTTTTTGTTTAAAGCCCATAATTAAATTCCTCAAAGCCATAGTCTTTTGTGGAGGAAAGAACTTGTTCAAGAACTTAGTGGTAAAACCGTCCCATGTGGTGATACTATCGGGTGGTTGGGTGTCTAACCAATGCTTAGCACTCCCATCTAAGGAAAATGACACTAACATCAATCTAATGACCTCATGTGGAACCCCATTATGCTTAATGGTATTGCAAAGTGAAAGGAATCTCTTAAGGTGAGCATGGGGATCCTCATTTTGTTTTCCCAAGAAAGGTGATAAAGCAACCATATTGATCATAGATGTATGTAGCTCAAATGTGTTAGCGGGAAAGTCGGGAATCTTAATGGCACTAGCATATCCATGAATGTTGGATTGCATACGTTCATACAAAGTATGATTATCAATAGCCATGGCTTCTTGTGGTGGTGACAAAGCACGATTCTCGTGATCGGCTTGGTGGACGGTGGTGGTCTTACTCTTTCTCTTTTTCTTCCTTTTCGGAGGAAGAGGTTGTACACCAATCGGTATTTGTGCACGCCCGCGAGTGAGCATGCAACTCAATACGAGGAATGAGAGAGAAGCTCTCGTGTGACTTTGAAGAGAAATGGATTATCCTCTTCGAGTTTCAATATTAAATATCCACAAGAAAATAACAATATATGTATTACTACTTTGGGTGCAAGACCCTCAATGAAGCCTTCCTTCTTAGAATACTCCCAAGTGAACGGGGGGTTAGGTGGCGCGAAGCACTTAAGTACCTATTGACCCTTAGATGGCATTTTATAGCACATCGCCTTTCTATTCACTTAAATGTTCGTATTCTTCGAATTGTTGCTTATTGAGAGTATTTATCTATTCTTGCTTTATTTTGTTTGATCGATACGCGTATCAAGGACCGGAGCGCCCCTCAACACGGTGTATTGCCTCGGCAATACTTATGGAAGATACGTAGATTGATTGTTCTTATACGTATACGTATTTACTTATAATAATATATGGAAAATATTTTTGTATTTATGAGTTTTTTTAAAGGAAAATACTATATGTACATAAAAACCGAGAGAATCCAATAATATATATTTTTGGGTGCAATCTCTTAGGAAAAAGATTGCTTTTTGGATTTTTTTTTTATTTTTTTTGGTCAATTCTTTAGGAAAAGAATTGTTTTGTTAATTTTTTAGTTTTTATATATTTTTATATTCTTGATTTTTTATTTGTTTTTGATTTATGATACGTAAAAATAACGTTCACAAAGTGAACGGATCCCAAAAGCCAATGAAAACCGTCAATCGATAGTCTCTCGTGTAGTCAAAGAACCGGCAGCGGCGCCATTTGATATGTAGTATAATGCAAGTTCGTTTTCTCAGTTCTTAACTAATAGAAAGTCCAACCAATATCGGATTTATAATTGTTCTTGGTTGTTTAAGCTTGCTTGGTAATCTATGCTAATTCAAACAACACTATTTAAAAATGAAAAATATTAAACTACTTATACGTAAAACATTTTGCAAATACCAATTTTTTTATTCAAACAAAATTCAATTAACAAAATATAAAACTAGAAGGACTAAAAATGTAATTTCTATGAAAGTAAATGCTTGAAATGTAAATTCTAAAAATTATAAGGACTAAAAATGCAAATCAGTTAACTACAAGGACCAATTATGCAAAAACTATAACAAACTAACTAAAAATGTAACAATCTAACAAACTACTAACTGAATTTAACAAATTTCAAAGTCCAGGGACTAAACTATAGCAAACCCTAAAAACATGGAAATTAGGCCAAAATTAAACGCTGACAGAACCTTAAGGACCAAAGTGCAATTAAGAAAAGTTTTTAAATAAAAACGGGAAACAAGAAAGAATAAGCTCGTTTGAGCTTATTACTCAACCAAATCAAATGAAACAACTTGCCAAACAATTTTAGTGCCATTTGCCTGTTTGACTTTATATTTGACTTGTAAAAGGCTTAAATCCACTTGTTATCACTAAAGGACTGGAAATCAACTCTTAAACAACAAATCTTAATGCTTGAAAACTGATAATGATCTACTCCCAAACACTCCTTAAACTGCTTCATACCACATAATACTGTTTTTGCCAAATAAATTGGTATTTTGCTTCATGTTTTAGGGTTATTTGTTTGATATGTAGTATAATGCAAGTTCGTTTTCTCAGTTCTTAACTAATAGAAAGTCCAACCAATATCGGATTTATAATTAGTCTTGGTTGTTTAAGCTTGCTTGGTAATCTATGCTAATTCAAACAACACTATTTAAAAATGAAAAATATTAAACTACTTATACGTAAAACATTTTGCAAATACCAATTTTTTTATTCAAACAAAATTCAATTAACAAAATATAAAACTAGAAGGACTAAAAATGTAATTTCTATGAAAGTAAATGCTTGAAATGTAAATTCTAAAAATTATAAGGACTAAAAATGCAAATCAGTTAACTACAAGGACCAATTATGCAAAAACTATAACAAACTAACTAAAAATGTAACAATCTAACAAACTACTAACTGAATTTAACAAATTTCAAAGTCCAGGGACTAAACTATAGCAAACCCTAAAAACATGGAAATTAGGCCAAAATTAAACGCTGACAGAACCTTAAGGACCAAAGTGCAATTAAGAAAAGTTTTTAAATAAAAACGGGAAACAAGAAAGAATAAGCTCGTTTGAGCTTATTACTCAACCAAATCAAATGAAACAACTTGCAAAAGACTTCAAATCCAGTTTAAGCTATGTGTATTCAAGGAATTCAGCTAAGGATCAAAAATAAGAAAAAAGTGCTTATTGATAAGCACAAAATAAGCTCTAGCTTAAACCAAGCAGTCACAACTTGATCTTTGTAATGAAACTGATTAAGCAACTAATTTCAAGAACGGGAAATCAAACCAGAACTATTTTCATCAAGAAATAAGGTAGAAATCTGAAATAAGCTCGAAAGAGCTTATGTTGACCAAGTTTGACCAGATTTTTGGAAAAAGCTCAAATTCTCAAAAATCAATATTCAACACTTATTAAACGTTTTTGTGAAAGAAAATCATGACTTTTGTGAAGTGGATTTGGAGATTCAAGAAATCAGTAGCTACTTTATCTCAGAGAATGAGAATTGCTCAGACCTGGACCAAAAAGCTATTAACCAGCTTAAAAGCTAATACTGTAGAATTTCCTTATGGAATCTAAAACTTTATGATATAAGCTAAGTCTAGAAACAAATTTGATTGAATTTCATCAAGGATTGAATGAGAAATAAGCAAATGAAACTGGCAAGTTTTTCAAACCAAAGCTGAATAAAGGCTAACCCAAACTATTCTATTGCCATTTGCCTGTTTGACCTTTTATATGACTTGTAAAAGACTTAAATCCACTTGTTATAACCTAAGGACTGAAAATGAACTCTAAAATACCAATTCTCAATACTTGAAAACTATTATTGATCTACTCCCAAACACTCCTTTATCTACTATGAACAAAATTTTTCAAAGGCTTATTATGTAATGAAGTAAGCTGACTCAAATTCTTTAGCAGGTTAAACTCAATGATCAAAATGTAAAGTAAAAGAGCTAAGATCAGTCAATTATCTCAACAAGAACTACAATTAAAGTGCAAAGCTAAAAATGACTGAAAAGATGCAGGTAACTAGAACTAAATCCAAATCCAAAACACAAGTAGGCAAGATTAAGCTACAAATGAACTAAGATTAATCAAACTTCAACTACTAACAACTTTATCATGCAACAATCAGAATTAAACTAGGAAAATAAAGCATGGCAGTTGACTGTTTAGAGGAACAAAAACAAGAACTATAGCACCTAATGTAGATAGCCTTTGGGAAGAAGAGGAGCGCTGAGCTCTCTTGCCCTTGTGATAACCACCACCTATCACTAGAAATCAACAAGTATCAACCAACTGATCAACTGGAAACATTCAAATTGCTTGAGAACTCCATAAGAACTAGGCTATGGCTGAATTGTGATCAACAGCTACAAATCTTCACAAATGTCAGTTATGATCAATGGTTGATCATAACAAACATCAAACAGCAACAATTATATCCAACAGCAGCAAGAATCAAACTGAATTGAGAAGAACAGAATTGGCGGGAAAAATGGAATTTGAATTTTATTGAAGGAAATAAGTTACAAAGTTTGTTACAAGCTATCAACTAACTAACTGACTCAAGAGTTTGTCAGACTCTTGAGTAGTTAGGGGAAAATTGAGGGAAAAAGGGAAAGGAAAGTTAACTAGGTGTTTTTACAAAATTAGGCTACAACTGAAAAATGAAGACTAAACTAGGTATTTATAGGCATGAGAGGAGAGTTAGTTGGAGTTGGTGACGTGTCAGAACCAGTAATAACTTGCCACGTGGAAAATTCTGCATTTGGCACTTTGAAGGTATGAACAATGATTTGGGTGTTTTTGATTGGATGAGTGATATGTTAATTGAGTTGTACCATTGAATTCGTCTCTTCAAAACGATCATCTTTGGTGTTTATATCTTTCCCTGAAATTGCTTCTATCAAAAACGCGATCCTGGCAATTTTTATTTTTGAAGAAGACGCCACGTGTCAGTTTCTGGTTGGCTTAAAATATGTCACACGGATCACAACTGTTAAGATCTTGTAATAAATGTGGCGGCAGTAGTGGACATTTATTATGCTGAAATGGCAATCCATGTGAAACAATATCTCTCTTCCCATTGGCTGAAATCTTGACACATGGATCACACTTGCATATCTTTTCAATCTTGGCAAAACAAGTCCTTCTTCTTGGCAAATTGCTGTTTTAGGCTAGGATCTTCATTCTTTTAACATTTTTGGTCCTTTAACTTTGATTCTTCAACAAAATCATCCCTTGACTGAGTTGACTTGATAGTTGACTAGGTTTGACTTGAATCTTGACTTTTACATTATTTCACTTTTAGTCCTTCAACTTTCATAACTTGTCAAGATAGGTCCTTATTCTTCAAAGTCTTGTCACTTTTGATCCTCTTTTATCTTTTTCATCCATTTGAGCTTGATTTTTCCTTGTTTGCTTGAAAATGTATCTTCTTACCTACATAAATGTACACAAACACAAACATACCACATAATACTGTTTTTGCCAAATAAATTGGTATTTTGCTTCATGTTTTAGGGTTATTTGTTGATAAAAGGATATGAGTTTAAGCTCATATCAAATTCCCCTACACTTGAGCATTGCCATGTCCTCATGCAATATAATATTTCAAGGCTTAAAAATTTACATTTCCCTCATAATTAATCCACCTTGGCCATATGAGATGCATCTACACTACTCTAAACTAAATGATGCATGATTTTGACTTTTAATAATGCAATGAATCAAAATACAAATCATTCTACATCTTTTTGATTTTTCTTGAAATGGTTTTGATGGAAATAACTCATAAAGAACTCAATGACTTGGATTAGGGCTTGGATACCATGGATACTTATCACCCTCAAGTTTCACTTTCCCCATACCAAGCTTATAAATGGGATCATTGCATTCACAAGTAAAAAGTGCATCAACTTATTCATGACAATTAAATGTGGAACCGGTTATTAATTGAGCAAATTGCTTGTGGCAAATTTGTCATTATTCAAGTGTGAAATATAAGAAGTGTAAAATCCAAAAATAAGGAAGCACGGTTTTAATCCTAAGTAATCTTCTCATCCATTACTTGAAAAACCGCTCACAATTAATACAAGTCCGTATTAAGAGTAATAAGTCATTCGCCTTATGTGTAAAATCCTCATGTCATGCTTTCATAAGTAACTACACACTCGCTAAGGAAAGAAAATAAAACTCACGCAATAATTTACATCCGCCATCTTTTTGAGACTTTGGATCTTCAACCCCGCAACCCGTCAAGGTAATATTGGATTGGAGCAATCTATTGAATCCCCGCAACCCGTCAAGGTAATATTGGAACTCAATAGTCACTATAATTAACACCACACTGCCCCTCTTGGGAGTCTTGCATTATTATTTTTTTTTCTTTTTTTTTTTCTAGCCACTCATTTTTTTTCATAAGCCGCTCTTATTTTTCTTTATTCCTCACCAAGAAATTTGCAAAGAAGAAAAGGAAAAACACCCGCTAAATATGGAGCATGACATAAGTCTAGTACACATAAAACGTGCTAACTTAGAATCTTAAGACGTACTCATATCAACCATAAATGATTAGCCAAAAATGCATAAGAGATTACGAACCAATTAAAACCGTACTTGATTATTTATTAACAATTATATACATGCGAAGAAAATAGAGGTCAAGAAGAGAAGGGTTAAGCCACAAGTAATTGCCATGAAGTCTATCTAGCCCTTTTACACTTGCTTCAACTCTATCATTTCCCATTCTCCACAAATTTAAAATTTCAAATAATGAAATTGGTGGAAGCTTAGCCTAATAGACCAATGAAGGACTACATGGTTAAGGATACTAGCTAGAGAATGCTAAAATAAGCAAACTCGGGTTGAGTCAAAATATCCATGGCGGGCCTAATATGTCAAAGAAATCTAAACTTGTTAAAACCATGTTTTATTATATTTTTCCTTTTATATATATTTTTGATGAAAAACAAAAGAAAAGATATATACAATGCAAATGTGTTATGCAAATGAAAAATGATTAATGCAAAAATCATGAATGCATATTTTTGGTGGCCAAAGTAGATCAAAAATTTGAAAAATGTTGAAAATTCAATTTTCCATGTTATCATGCAAGACAATGACAAGTTCTAGGTAAGGTCACTTCGATAGAAGACCCCCCTACACTTAAGCTAAACATTGTCCTCAATGTTTAAGAGCATGGAAGTATAAAAACTTCCCCTACACTTATGACAATGAATAGACTTTGCTTAACCCAAGTTAAGGAAAGGACTACTATTAGTGAAATCATGTTTAAGCACAAGGTGTCAATGAAAATTCACTTAAAATAACGAAGTGAACCAGATACAAGGGCCTCCTCCATAAGCTCCAAAGCATGGGATGAGTGAGCAACCCTACAAACAATCAAGAAGACAAAAGAAGATCTCCCCTACACTTATCTCCACATCTATGCCTTTATTTCTAACCTATCACACTCTATACTAGATGATCTAATCCTAGTTATTCAAGCTTGATTTAAAGAGTCTCTAGCTCGACTCATCCCACACTCAAAAGTGTCTAAAACCTATCATGGAGAAAAAATGTTGCCCTTTTGAAGAAAAATCTCCATGATGAGGTAAAACAAGTGTTCATTTATCAAAACTCCATAAATATCCCCCAGGATCAAATACATAATTACCCTCCCACTTATAACACAAGCCAACAACTAGCTTCCCAATCAATGGTGAAAAGAATGAGGTGTAATTCTCTAAAATGGTTTCCCAGATGTTCTTCCCAAGGTGATGGTGTAAAGCTCTCAAATCTTTCACAAGGTTTCCTTTTGTTGCATCAGATGGATACTGAGATGATTTAGCAAGCTCTATGCCAGGATCAAAAATCCGTTCCTTGATGGGAAAACAACAAGTGTTGGTTGCCTTAAAAGACTCTTCTTTGTAAATCACATTGTGAGAGAAAGGTTGTAGAGTGATTGGTTGTAAAAAGGTTGGGGTGGACAAAGAAGGTAAAGGATCTTCCAGCAATAAAGATTCTAGATAGAGTATGTCCCCCTCCTCATCAAGATAACCAAGAGTATACTCAAAAGATATATCCTCCAATAAAAACTCATCACTCTCATCAATGATAGAATCCTCCTCATCACCATAAACATCATAGATTGGTCTATCAAAGATGGGTGATCCCTCAAAACCAAAGGAAGTAGGATCATCAACAAATGGAGAGTCACAAGTAGAAAGCTCATCATCACTATAGTCATCATATGTTGGTGAATCACAAAGAAAAGATCCCTCATTACTTAAGTCCTCATCAAAGTGATTAGTATTGTGGAAAAGTGGGGTGTCATATGGAATTTCACTAAAGTTTAGCTCTTGAGGTTCATAAAAATCCAAGGAGGAAGTAATGGAAGCAATGGTCTCAATATGAGGGTAATCATAGTCTCTACTGGAGCAAGCTTCATAAAAGTACTCATCACAAACTTCATCAAGAAGATCATCTTGTGTTTCCTCCTCATGCACAACATCAATATGTTTTACCGCTTCGGGCTCATTAGACTTTTTGGACAACTTCCCCATGTTAAACACCACTCTCTCATCTCCTACCCGCATTGTAAGTTCTCCTTCCGCCACATCGATTAAAGTACGACCCGTTCTCAAAAATGGCCTACCAACAATCAAAGGCACTCTAGGATCCACATCATAATCAACCACCACAAAATCCGCGGGAAAAGTAAATCTATCAACCCCAACAAAAACATCCTCCGCAATTCCCACCGGATAAGCTATAGTACGGTTAGCTAACTCAAGAGTCATCTTAGTAGGAGTGAGCTCGGGAAGTGAAAGTCTCTTCCAAACCGATAATGGCATAAGATTTATGCTTGCTCCTAAATCCGCTAAAGCCATACAATTTTCCACCCCCGGAAAATTGCAAGGAATCAAAAATCGCCCCGGATCTCCAAGCTTAGTAGGCAACTTCTTAAGCAACACCGCGGAACAATTTTCATTCAAAGAAGCATTAGGCAAATCCACCAATCTTTCCTTGTTAGAAAGCAAATCCTTAATCATCTTAGCAAACTTAGGCATATTGGCTAAGGCTTCCGCAAAGGAGATATTGATGTTAAGTTGCTTGAACATCCTCAAAAAGTTAGAAACTTGGATATCATCCTTATTCTTAAGCTTTTCTTTTCTCAATCTTGAGGGATAAGGAAGACTTGGTTTGGGTTGTGGTTGAGGTGTGGATGAAGGATTTTCCTTATTGAGTGTGTCATGAATAGGCTTTGAAATTGGAGAAATGGGAGCATTTTGAGGTGGTGAAGTAGAGGTAGAAGGCTTGTCACAAGTAGGAGCACAAGTGGGTTGAACAATAGTAGGTTTAGGAGGTGAAGGATCCTTTGTTGTTGTTCCACTCCTTGTTGTAATAGCATTGACATTGGCCCTAGGGTTTGTTTGTGTGTTGGAAGGTAAAGCCCCTTGTGGTCTTTGAGTTACCGCCACTAAAACCCTATTGATTTGTTCCTCCATTGTACGTTTCACTTGGTCACTCATTCTCTTCTCAATTTCACGCATTTTCTTGTCAACATACTCTTGAGTCTCTTGCATCCCATATCCTTGAGTTGGATTTTGATGGTAAGCTTGATTTGGTATTGGAGCATATGCTTGATTGGGAATAAATGGAAGTGGTTGATTTAATCCTTGTTGTGGTGGATAAAAGGTATTAGCTTGAGGTTGAAATTGATTGGGTGCCTTGTAGTTATTTCCTTGGTATGGTTGTCTTTGCCCTTGATTCCTTGCTAAAAGTTGAGGAGGATTTTGTGGAATTTGGGTGGGTGGTTGGGGTGGGAAGCCGGGTGGAGTAAGGTAATTTTGGGATTTGTAAGAAAGGTTATTTGGATTGATGTTAGGCTTGAAATGTTCACGGTGTTCCTCTTGATAAGCATAGCATTCCCCTTGATACCCTTGCACCTTATCACATTGTTCATAAGAATGGGGACCTCCACAAGTAACACAAGAAATGGTGATGGCATTCACATTATTTGAGGAATTGTTCAATGTCATGCTCTTAAAATTTTGAACCATGTCATTAGTCATTTCTTGTCCTTGTTTGACTGTTTGAAGGATCTCTTTAAGAAGTTGGATGTCACAAGGAGTTTGAGAAGTGTTTTGGATAACATGAACTCTTTCTTCAAATGGATTGTTTGTTTGAACCATTGCCTTAGTCTCAATAATGTTCAAAGCCTCGTGGTATGTCTTAAGAAGAATACTCCCTCCCGCGGAAGCATTTAGTGAATCTTGGTGGTGAGGTTTAAGGCCATTATAGAAGGTATTGATTTGGTTTACATCATCCAATCCATGGTTAGGGCATCGCCTCAACAACTCACTATACTCTTCCCAAGCATCACTAAAGGATTGACTAGGTTTTTGTGTAAAGCCCATAATTAAATTCCTCAAAGCCATAGTCTTTTGTGGAGGAAAGAACTTGTTCAAAAACTTAGTGGTAAAACCGTCCCATGTGGTGATACTATCGGGTGGTTGGGTGTCTAACCAATGCTTAGCACTCCCATCTAAGGAAAATGACACTAACATCAATCTAATGACCTCATGTGGAACCCCATTATGCTTAATGGTATTGCAAAGTGAAAGGAATCTCTTAAGGTGAGCATGGGGATCCTCATTTTGTTTTCCCAAGAAAGGTGATAAAGCAACCATATTGATCATAGACGTATGTAGCTCAAATGTGTTAGCGGGAAATTCGGGAATCTTAATGGCACTAGCATATCCATGAATGTTGGATTGCATACGTTCATACAAAGTACGATTATCAATAGCCATGGCTTCTTGTGGTGGTGACAAAGCACGATTCTCGTGATCGGCTTGGTGGACGGTGGTGGTCTTACTCTTTCTCTTTTTCTTCCTTTTCGGAGGAAGAGGTTGTACACCAATCGGTATTTGTGCACGCCCGCGATTGAGCATGCAACTCAATACGAGGAATGAGAGAGAAGCTCTCGTGTGACTTTGAAGAGAAATGGATTATCCTCTTCGAGTTTCAATATTAAATATCCACAAGAAAATAACAATATATGTATTACTACTTTGGGTGCAAGACCCTCAATGAAGCCTTCCTTCTTAGAATACTCCCAAGTGAACGGGGGGTTAGGTGGCGCGAAGCACTTAAGTACCTATTGACCCTTAGATGGCATTTTATAGCACATCGCCTTTCTATTCACTTAAATGTTCGTATTCTTCGAATTTTTGCTTATTGAGAGTATTTATCTATTCTTGCTTTCTTTTGTTTGATCGATACGCGTATCAAGGACCGGAGCGCCCCTCAACACGGTGTATTGCCTCGGCAATACTTATGGAAGATATGTAGATTGATTGTTCTTATACGTATACGTATTTACTTATAATAATATATGGAAAATATTTTTGTATTTATGAGTTTTTTTAAAGGAAAATACTATATGTACATAAAAACCGAGAGAATCCAATAATATATATTTTTGGGTGCAATCTCTTAGGAAAAAGATTGCTTTTTGGATTTTTTTGTTATTTTTTTTGGTCAATTCTTTAGGAAAAGAATTGTTTTGTTAATTTTTTAGTTTTTATATATTTTTATATTCTTGATTTTTTATTTGTTTTTGATTTATGATACGTAAAAATAACGTTCACAAAGTGAACGGATCCCAAAAGCCAATGAAAACCGTCAATCGATAGTCTCTCGTGTAGTCAAAGAACCGGCAGCGGCGCCATTTGATATGTAGTATAATGCAAGTTCGTTTTCTCAGTTCTTAACTAATAGAAAGTCCAACCAATATCGGATTTATAATTGTTCTTGGTTGTTTAAGCTTGCTTGGTAATCTATGCTAATTCAAACAACACTATTTAAAAATGAAAAATATTAAACTACTTATACGTAAAACATTTTGCAAATACCAATTTTTTTATTCAAACAAAATTCAATTAACAAAATATAAAACTAGAAGGACTAAAAATGTAATTTCTATGAAAGTAAATGCTTGAAATGTAAATTCTAAAAATTATAAGGACTAAAAATGCAAATCAGTTAACTACAAGGACCAATTATGCAAAAACTATAACAAACTAACTAAAAATGTAACAATCTAACAAACTACTAACTGAATTTAACAAATTTCAAAGTCCAGGGACTAAACTATAGCAAACCCTAAAAACATGGAAATTAGGCCAAAATTAAACGCTGACAGAACCTTAAGGACCAAAGTGCAATTAAGAAAAGTTTTTAAATAAAAACGGGAAACAAGAAAGAATAAGCTCGTTTGAGCTTATTACTCAACCAAATCAAATGAAACAACTTGCAAAAGACTTCAAATCCAATTTAAGCTATGTGTATTCAAGGAATTCAGCTAAGGATCAAAAATAAGCAAAAGAGTGCTTATTGATAAGCACAAAATAAGCTCTAGCTTAAACCAAGCAGTCACAACTTGATCTTTGTAATGAAACTGATTAAGCAACTAATTTCAAGAACGGGAAATCAAACCAGAACTATTTTCATCAAGAAATAAGGTAGAAATCTGAAATAAGCTCGAAAGAGCTTATGTTGACCAAGTTTGACCAGATTTTTGGAAAAAGCTCAAATTCTCAAAAATCAATATTCAACACTTATTAAACGTTTTTGTGAAAGAAAATCATGACTTTTGTGAAGTGGATTTGGAGATTCAAGAAATCAGTAGCTACTTTATCTCAGAGAATGAGAATTGCTCAGACCTGGACCAAAAAGCTATTAACCAGCTTAAAAGCTAATACTGTAGAATTTCCTTATGGAATCTAAAACTTTATGATATAAGCTAAGTCTAGAAACAAATTTGATTGAATTTCATCAAGGATTGAATGAGAAATAAGCAAATGAAACTGGCAAGTTTTTCAAACCAAAGCTGAATAAAGGCTAACCCAAACTATTTTATTGCCATTTGCCTGTTTGACCTTTTATATGACTTGTAAAAGACTTAAATCCACTTGTTATAACCTAAGGACTGAAAATGAACTCTAAAATACCAATTCTCAATACTTGAAAACTATTATTGATCTACTCCCAAACACTCCTTTATCTGCTATGAACAAAATTTTTCAAAGGCTTATTATGTAATGAAGTAAGCTGACTCAAATTCTTTAGGAGGTTAAACTCAATGATCAAAATGTAAAGTAAAAGATCTAAGATCAGTCAATTATCTCAACAAGAACTACAATTAAAGTGCAAAGCTAAAAATGACTGAAAAGATGCAGGTAACTAGAACTAAATCCAAATCCAAAACACAAGTAGGCAAGATTAAGCTACAAATGAACTAAGATTAATCAAACTTCAACTACTAACAACTTTATCATGCAGCAATCAGAATTAAACTAGGAAAATAAAGCATGGCAGTTGACTGTTTAGAGGAACAAAAACAAGAACTATAGCACCTAATGTAGATAGCCTTTGGGAAGAAGAGGAGCGCTGAGCTCTCTTGCCCTAGTGATAACCACCACCTATCACTAGAAATCAACAAGTATCAACCAACTGATCAACTGGAAACATTCAAATTGCTTGAGAACTCCATAAGAACTAGGCTATGGCTGAATTGTGATCAACAGCTACAAATCTTCACAAATGTCAGTTATGATCAATGGTTGATCATAACAAACATCAAACAGCAACAATTATATCCAACAACAGCAAGAATCAAACTGAATTGAGAAGAACAGAATTGGCGGGAAAAATGGAATTTGAATTTTATTGAAGGAAATCAGTTACAAAGTTTGTTACAAGCTATCAACTAACTAACTGACTCAAGAGTTTGTCAGACTCTTGAGTAGTTAGGGGAAAATTGAGGGAAAAAGGGAAAGGAAAGTTAACTAGGTGTTTTTACAAAATTAGGCTACAACTGAAAAATGAAGACTAAACTAGGTATTTATAGGCATGAGAGGAGAGTTAGTTGGAGTTGGTGACGTGTCAGAACCAGTAATAACTTGCCACGTGGAAAATTCTGCATTTGGCACTTTGAAGGTATGAACAATGATTTGGGTGTTTTTGATTGGATGAGTGATATGTTAATTGAGTTGTACCATTGAATTCGTCTATTCAAAACGATCATCTTTGGTGTTTATATCTTTCCCTGAAATTGCTTCTATCAAAAACGCGATCCTGGCAATTTTTATTTTTGAAGAAGACGCCACGTGTCAGTTTCTGGTTGGCTTAAAATATGTCACACGGATCACAACTGTTAAGATCTTGTAATAAATGTGGCGGCAGTAGTGGACATTTATTATGCTGAAATGGCAATCCATGTGAAACAATATCTCTCTTCCCATTGGCTGAAATCTTGACACATGGATCACACTTGCATATCTTTTCAATCTTGGCAAAACAAGTCCTTCTTCTTGGCAGATTGCTGTTTTAGGCTAGGATCTTCATTCTTTTAACATTTTTGGTCCTTTAACTTTGATTCTTCAACAAAATCATCCCTTGACTGAGTTGACTTGATAGTTGACCAGGTTTGACTTGAATCTTGACTTTTACATTATTTCACTTTTAGTCCTTCAACTTTCATAACTTGTCAAGATAGGTCCTTATTCTTCAAAGTCTTGTCACTTTTGATCCTCTTTTGTCTTTTTCATCCATTTGAGCTTGATTTTTCCTTGTTTGCTTGAAAATGTATCTTCTTACCTACATAAATGTACACAAACACAAACATACCACATAATACTGTTTTTGCCAAATAAATTGGTATTTTGCTTCATGTTTTAGGGTTATTTGTTGATAAAAGGATATGAGTTTAAGCTCATATCAGATAGCTTCCTTTCTAGATTAAATCCCTGCAGCGTATTACAAATGTTAATACTGCATCCCGTATCATATATCCAGGAATTTAATTTGTATGTTAAATTGAACAATTCAATCATAAATAAAGTACATGAAGTTGCAGCGCTCTGCTCAGACTTCTTCTTTATTTCTCGCAACTCTTTGAGGTAAAGAGGGCAATTCCTCTTCCAGTGACCACTTGCCTTACAGTGGTGACAAGTCGCATCCTTCTGAGATCTATTCTTCTTGACAAAGTTCTGCTTAGATTTTGAATAAGTCGCAACTTGTTTGCCCTTATCACCCTTGCCTTTGCCTTTCTTCTTATTCGCTTGCGGTTTTGGCTTACTCAGTCTACCCTTTTGTATGGTTTGTACATGAGGCGTAGAAGTAGATGCCTTGTCTTTCAACGCCTTTTCATAGTCAATGATCATTGAATGCAAATCATTAACCGTCTTCCCCGTGCAATGCATATTATAGTTTCGAACAAAATCATTGAAGTCCTTGTTAAGGGACCTATTGATCAAGTTGATAGCCATATTATTGTGACAATCCGTCAATTTATGATTGATATTTTATTCTCAATATTTATTTGAAAATATTATTTTTAATGTTATAATATGAACTCACTTATTTTTGGGAAGTAATTTGGATTTACGTCTTGAAGTAGCATCGACTACGTCTAAACCGGAGGATTCTATGTTACGTGCGTACGTTTACATACACCGTTTTGGTGACAGTCCGACATTTCAGAAAATAAATTTATCCGTGAATATTATCTTGAGATTTAAATTTGTGTTGGTTCATAAACTCACAAATTTACGAGAAGAGATTAGGACTTACGATTTTAATTTAACGTCCTTTACGACTAAACCGGAAACCTTAGGATTACGTATTTACGTTTTCGAACTCCGTTTTTGATGAAACAATTTTTATTAGATTCGTTTTGTGCCGTTGATTCATAATTTATAAAAACGTTTTTCGTAAAACGACCGAGGGCACGCAAATCAAGGAAACTAGAATCGAGGAGTACCCGTAAATTAGTGGAGATGAGACAAGTCAACTTGTAAGATACAAGTTGCACACTTGTTACATTTAGCTTCACATTGAAGCTTACACTTACCACAAAACTAGCAACTAAACCATTCCTTCCATTATTCAACATGCAAACAACTTCATCTTTCTCTCATCTCTCTCAATAATGTCGTCCCACTCCATCACCATCCACCCCATTTGATCAAATTTTAACCACAAACATTTGTTATAATTAACATATGTTAATCTCCATTCAAAGAGATGAAGATTGGTGCAAGTTATAACATCCAAGGAGGAGTTTCTATGGAGACTTGGGGCTAATTTACCACAAGGAGTTCTTGAAGAATGGTGGTCTTGAAGATGATCTTGATTTATCACAATTTTCTCCATCAAAATACATGTCTTGATCATAACCTACATAATCATGGTGGTAAAAAGATTGTTCTTCCTATCTTCTTGTTATTTTGATTATGTAATCATGTATTTTACTTCCTATTGTATATGTATATGATGATTATATGATGATAAAAGTATTGTGTGGGGATTTGGTGTTGATACATATGATTAAAAAGATGAAAAACTATAAGAAACAAGGCTAAAATCTTGCTTAAATTTTTGGCTGTATAAAAACAGTACCTAACCACATGTTAAACTGATAAAATGGCAAAGTAGAAACGATATACAGTAAGCATAAGATGTCATACACATGTGAGAGTTGGCCATACAATGGAATCATTATAATGAGTGAGATATGATCAAAACAAGTTTAGAGTACCAATCTGAATAGTCAGTTTTGGACGGACTGTTAAGGATATTTAGAATTGGATTGGTCAGTAGATAAAACTAAGTTAATTGTAGCACATATCATGTAGTTTATGGTGTCCAAAAATGAGCTTCTATCTCCTTATAGAACTCAAGATATGGTAAAAATGGTGAAAGTGAAAGTAAAAATCAGATTTTGGGAAATTAAAGTATAATAGTATTATATAAGCACTCAAATAAAAATAGTATAACATGTGAATTAAAACCCACTAACTTATATAATATATTTATATAAATATGTAAAAGGATAAATAAATGGACATTTTATAAAAATGGTAGTTTGATAAGTTTTATAAGTTATCAAACTATAAACATGATTTTTACGACTTTTTCGGCTATTACCGTAAAATTAACGTTTTTGTTAAATAAAACTTAGACGGTTGGACCTGTCTAATGTAAACTTTTATAAACTCATATACTGATATATAAACATATATAACAAGTAAAAACCGATAAAACCCGAACTATATACATACGGACATTAACGGGCTAAGTTAACGTTACTGGACTAATAATACAACAAAATGGGCTAAAACACTTATAAAAAGTACTTATTGGGCTTAACCTATTTGAGCCCAACATGTAAAGTATAAATACTGATAATACAAGTATAAAATGGATTAAAACAAGTTAAAGAACTTATAATAAGTTTATTGGACTTAAAATATGTAAATAGGTAAAACTAGTAAACTAGTAAAAAGTTACCAATACATAAACACTAAAATGAGTGAATGAGAATATATAAACCCACTTGATCATCATATATATAAAATCATCATATGTATACATAATTGTTATTTTTATAAAGTCATTGGACAAGAGTCTAAGACGAGTATTATTTGTCTAGGTTTCCGTGATTGAAGCACGTACCGTACATCCGAATCGCCGATAACCGCCTTCCCACATCAACGTGAGTTCATAGCCTCACACTCTTTTAAATGTTTTTATGAAATGTTTGATAAACCCGCGAGGGAGATAACATGTTAGTTTTTATGAAATAGGACACTAGTTGTCCCAATTGTTTGTTTATTGATTTGGACCCGAATGATTGTATGACCTGATGAATGATTAAATGACCCAATAGATGAGATAAAATGGATTATTAAAGTTAGGTTATGTCACTAAAAGTCCTATTAGCATGAATTGTGAACTACCGGGATTTGGTAGACGCTTATGCATATAATAGTACTATTTGGGGACGATCACCCCAGTTCGCGCCTTGACAGTTGATCCCCGTCGTGCCACATTGATTGGTAAGAGAATTTATGTATGAGAAGATTTACATAGCATGACCTTTGTGACGACACGCTAACTTAGATGGGCAATTTGAGTTTCGGGCTAGCTACCCGTTGTTTGGTTTAGTAAGGTAACAATGACATGCGGCTTATAATAATCCAGATAACTAAAATACTGCTTTATGCATTGAATAACAATATATTGCCTGACTAGCAATACCGGGTCTTATTCATGATATTATGTTTGTGTTTTGGTTTTATATAACCATATTCATATAACGGTTTTTATTTAACTCTACACGACGTTGTAAAACGTATTGTATGATATTTTTACGAAATTGATTCGTATAATGGTTTTGAAGGCGAAAGCCTATATTGTGATTTTGACAAGGATTTGTATAAAATGTTTTTGGCCTATTTCATGGTCTACTATAAAGATTTATACAAAAATGATTTTCGGTAATAATTATATACCGATGATACATTGATGGTTTTATTAAATTCTATGAATTCACTCGGCGTTATCGCTGACCCTTTTCTTTTAACATGTTTTGTCTCAGGTACTTGAAGGTAATTCTCGGGAAGACAACAAGAATTCATGGCCCGCACTTAAATAACAATTTCCATTCAAATCTTTTGTAAAATTGTATGAAATGATTATGACTTGGGACCTATGTAAATTTGATAATTATGAATGGAAATGCTTTTATTATTAAACGACGCGATTTTTATGCGTTGTCTATGATGTGAGTAATGTGTTATCCCGTAACACCAAGTCTTCCACTGTATTGAGTTGTATAAATTTGGGGGTGTTACAGTTTGGTACCAGAGCTCTCGTTATAGAACATTTCAAAATCATTTAACTATAAACATTTTTCTTAAAATGTCTAAAAATCTTTTGACTATAACGGTGCCGAAGAATTCCTGAGTTACTGACAAGGCCAGACTGAGAAGTGTTATTTTAATATATATATATATATATATATATATATATATATATATATATATATATATATATATATATATATATATATATATATATATATATATATATATATATATATATATATATATATATATATATATATATATATATATATATATATATATATATATATAACTTGGATTATATATATATGATGTAATTTGATTACCTGATTGTTTGATGATTATTTTAAATATTTATACGAGGTATTTATACGACGTAGATTGTCACAAGGAACCCTAAATCCCGTAGTAAATTAATCGAAGCTATTCTCGTATGAATTCTAGCTATCCTAGATCTAAACCAAGTTGTGGATATTTATGATCCAAACAAATGGTTGATATTCGTAGAAATGTAGATATTAGTTGATTGTGATATTAAAGAAGAATTGGCGAGATTAAATATGATATCGATGTTATGACGATCTTTCCTTATAGAGTGGAGTTTGACAAAACGTTGCCACCCAGAAAGATGTCATCTGATTCATTGTTATCCAATTCTTAAATTTGAAATCCAAAGGGTGAATGTTGCACTTGAGGCTGTCAATGGAAACATTACCCAAAAGCCTCATGCCACTAGTACCTTTCCGAGAAGTCTAGTTGAATGATCAAGTCATTTCATACTAGTGACTCATTTGATAATTATTTATAAAGGAGTTATAGGATTGGAAATTAAGTGTTGATCATATCAAGCTTTTATTGCCCTTTTAAGGTTTATGAATAAGGTTGAAAGTACTGGAAAATGAGGTAGGATATCGAATTGAGTATAAAATTGGTTAAAACTTGAATGAAGTAAAATATAACCTATATGGAATATGAGATTGTTAAGAGGAATCCATTAAGTCCTGTGATTGAATTATAAGGTTTTAATTGATTGTTGATTCGTGTTAAGGGTTGTTCCTATGCCATTGTCCAATGACGAGGATGCCTAGTGTCCAATAAATAAATTGAAGAAATCTTCTTCTGAATTGGGAACGATGGATCTTCTGGGACAGGTGGGACACCTAATGACTCTTGTAGATTAAGTATTCATTGTGGTATCTTTTAAAATAAATCCCTAACCTAACTGAGACATCAGTTGGTAGGATGAGTTCTTGGAATTGTATGACATAGTGACACGTAATGTGTTACGGTACAATTTTGACTTGTTTGTGATTAATGAAAAGACTACCTTTGATTGCTAAATTCTACATGTATCGATGTTATCTATCTTTTCTTGCTTCTTCCTAATGCTCGCATTAGTGATGCAACCATTGAACAAGTACTCATCTCGAATTGAGTTACGTTGTAGATTATTCTTTTGAGTGCCATCGAGTTCATGAACCTCATGATTATTTGGCTAAGGCTCATTTCCTATCTTATTGTAGTTAGTTCTTGGTGAACAACTTTTCATCACTCTTTTGCAGATCACTCATTGTTTTTATAAGATAAAATAGTATCCTTTGGAAAAATTGAATTTTCATCACTATAAGGATTATTCAAAGTGAGATTTATAAGTGATCATTATTGAAATAAAGTTGATTATGAAATACCTTGGAAAACTTAATTGTTTTCATAACAAAGAAAATCTTTGTAAATTTATTTTTGATTCTTATTAAAGAATTAAGCATGAAAATGTTTTATTTATAAACATGATGATAAAATTTTGACGAACTGAGTATTGCATCGTTAATCTTGAAATTGTATATAGTTGCACGCCTACATACAATTTGGAAGTTGATGAGATGGCATTTATACATGATCTCATCGTTCTTTTCGGGCTTTTAATGCACTAATATGTCTTAAAATACCATATATATGCTTGCTTTTGTGTTTATGTGTATTTTAGGTATGGATATCGTGAAAAAGACAAAAGATCACAAGATACAAGGAAAAACGAACACGAGAAACGAAGACGCACAATGAACCGGGCCCTAATCATGAAATATTCAACAAATACCCTTGAAGATTTGAAGATAAACAAGATTAATCCTCCAAGAATGAAGAAATGACACTTAAAACCCTTGTATATTGATAATTACAAGTTTGGTCCCTTAAGTTTGTCAAAATTGCAAAAAGGTCCTTCAACTTTGAAGAAATGGCAAGATTAGTCCCTCAACAAATCAAAATTGCCAATAATGGTCCCTCATGAAGATTAAGAAGCATTGAAGACCTTTGAAGATCAATAAAGTCCAAGATCAGCCCTTGAAATATCTCAAAATGGCAAAAACAATCCTTTGAAACCTTTTTCCAAAAGTTTGTGCCAAAAGTGACAAAGTGTGAAAGTTATTAACAAAGGAAATCGGGTTATGTGGGCTGAAAACCTTATTTGCCAAAAATATCAAAGGATAAGGACTGAAGTTGTGCACTTTGAAATATTTAAACTCAAACACGCGCCAAACAAACTTTTTCCCCCAAATACGGATCAAAAGAGTTACTGTTACCCTCTTCACCACCCAGTTTTTACTTCACTTAAACATGGG
Source organism: Glebionis coronaria (assembly GCA_025667525.1). NCBI lineage: Eukaryota > Viridiplantae > Streptophyta > Magnoliopsida > Asterales > Asteraceae > Glebionis > Glebionis coronaria. The sequence goes on from CM046876.1 coordinate 358,016,048, forward strand.
TTAAATTTCAATTGCTTTTGCACATGTGTGATTCACACACGCAGGAACCCATCCCAGCCCAAAAATCCTCAATCCCACGCATTGTGGACCCCACCCCCAATTCCCTTTCCACCAATCAGCAAACGCCTTGGCCTCCAAGTTAAATGACGTGTCTAAAATCAACAGCCATGATTCAATGCTTCCTCCCAACGCATAAATGAACGATTGAGATCAAGTTTGACACCTCATCAACTCAAACGCGTCAAGGGCTTATTTGGGATTTTCATAGATTAGGGTTTGTGTTTTAAGCATTCTAGAGAGTTCTTTTAGCATTATAAAAGGAGAATGCAACCTGTGCATATCCCTTTGTTCCAGTTTTTCTTCAATTAATTCTGTAATTCCTTTTATTTAATATAAAAGTTTGGTTTTTGTTAATTAAGCAATTTAATTCCTTTTTATGATTTTTTAAAGTTGGTATTTATTGTTGAAGAGAAACTGAGTTCCATTTTTAAATTGGTGAATTAATTTTGTGTTTCAAAATTATTTCAAGGTTTTGAGGAAATTGAGATTTTTTGGTGAAATCTGTTTCAAGTTTTAGTGATTAAGAGGTTTAAGTTTAAATTGGTGATTAAGAGTTTTTGAAAACGTTTTGAGAAGTTTTCAAAGGTTTCCAAAAAGCTTAAGAAAGATTTTTAGAAAGTGAAAGTGAAACAGAATATATACCTTGTTCTTGTTCTTCTTTTTGTTTTGATTTAAACAGGTTGGTGATATTTTGTTGATTATAGATCAGCGCAGGCCTCCAGCCTGTGGGAGGTGGATTTTCATCCACAAGAACCTTGGATGTAAGGTTCTAAGGTAAAAGTCCTTTTCTCTTTTTGAAATTTCAGAAAAGTGTATGCTTATGTGAGATTTTGTGAAAGTGTTATTTGCTGGTTTAAGTTGTTTGATTTGAGGTCTCTTGTGTTTGTATGCATGCTAGTTGACTTTTGAATCAAGTTGAGTGTGTGTTCAAATCATTTTGTTTGAAAAATTTGGTTTCTAAGTTTTTAAAAGGTTGTTTGGATACAGGTTTTAGCAGGATGAATAATCTTTGATTGTGCTTGAGATAGGTGTTAAAAAGTTGAAATAGGTTGCAATAGGTTGCTTGTTAGTTGGTGAGTAAGTTTGGAAAGGTTTTAAGCAAGTTTGTGTTTCTTAAAAGAGAAATAACATAGCCAAAACTGCATGAATCACTTTTCTGTTTATTTGGTTAGAAAATTTGTTCCAAGATCTGGTAATGTGTTAAGTGTGAGGGTATTATAGGATTGAGTTTGCTTGTATGATAATTGGTAAGGTTGTGTGCCAAATTTGGGCAATTGAAGTTGGGTTTTGTGCAAGTAATTAGCTCTAAATACCACCAGACCTTAAAAAGTATATCAGCAACTTGTGATTGCCTGTTTTGTGCATTTTTGAGCTACTCTGTGTAAGTGATTGTGTTTTTTGTGTGTTGATTGACTCCCTACACTCAGAAAGAGTGTAGGGGTGCCTTGACATCCAAAAACATCCACCAAGTATCAAATCCAAGTCCTCTTGGAGGTCTTCACCACCTGTGAAGAAAACAGAAGCCAAGCAAACTCACTTGTGTTCTTCATCATAAACTGGCCACGTTCTTGATCTTCATTTTGTTTAAATCTAGCTAAAAGGTTAATTTGGTTTGTGTTTTTAGTCATATAAGGTCACAGATTGGATTGTAAAAAGTAAAAAAATAAAAAAAGAAAAAAATAGCAAAAAGTTCACCCGCAACGGACTCGAACACGCGACCTCTCGAAGAAGGAGTAACGTGCTTACCGTTGATCTAGATGACTTTTTACGTAAGTGTTTGATTTCAATAGTTATTTAACCTGTTTTTCTTTCTAGCTTATTAATTAAAGCCGTAGCTTATTTCCATTTATTCCAGCTTATTTGATAAGTTATTTTGTTTCTTTTTATTTTTCCTAGGATCCTTATAGTATTTAGGATTTTTCTAGCTAATTTTTATAATTTTCCCATTATTAAATTATTTTCTTTGCATTTTTATTTAGCCGTATTTTATAAATTCATTAAAAAATAGAAAAAAGTAGTTTTTAATTAGGGAAAAATAATTTTTAGCTTTTAGATAAATATTTTGAGGTTTACATCTAGTTTTAGTTTCAAAAACTTTAATTTTTAATTTTATATTATTTTAAGGTTTTTTATAAACTTTAATAATTTTTATAAAATTATAAAAAAAGGTTTTAGGAGCTTTAATTTACTTTTTTATCTTAGTTAGAATATTTTAAGATTTTAGAAATTTTTTAGAATTAATTTTATAAACTTTTTATTTTTCCTATTATTTTAATATTATTTTATTATTAAAAATTAAAAGTTTTATTTTTATTTCTTTTTCATTTTTCTTAGGTTCTTTAGCATAAATTAAGACTTTTCCCATTTTAGAATAATTTTATAGCTTTTAGATTTATTTTTATAATTATTTTAAGTTTAATTAGTTTTTAATCATTTTAAATCATTTTTAGAGTTTTAAAAATAGTTTTAATAGCTTTTAATTATTAGAAAATTACTTTTTAGTCTTCTAATAATATAAGTTAAGTAACTATTCAATAAAATCATATTTTAGACATTTTCATTAGTTGTATTTAATTTTAGGGCTTTAATTAGCATTTAAAATTAAATATTTAATTAATAAAAGGTTTTAAAATATCTTTGTTGGATTTTTATCTTTATTTATATTATTTTAGACTTCTTTTTAGCCTTTTTAATCTTTTATTTATTTTGTTTTTGGTTTTAGTATCATTTTTAATTTGGGTAGTTTTTCACGACTTTACGTTTACGTTTTTTCTATGTTGTAGTGTAATTTTAACGTAACCGTCTTTTCATCCTTTCATCCCCATTCTTCTCAATATTAATCTCAAATAACTACAAGTTAATTCACACACATATACCTCCTTGGGAAACGAACTTTCTCTCCATTAAGGGTCATTAGTGTTGATTTTTCCTAAAATCATCACTCGATACTTACCGCTATTTACGCTCTTTTCCTTAAGAGTAGTAAAACTCTACAATCATTTTGGCGCCGCTGCCGGGGAGGTGTGTTGTGCTTTAATTTGGAAGCTTTTGTTTTTGATATTATCCATAATAAGTATTTGTGTTAAGTGGAACTCCCTTAACACATATTATCGGTTTTCTTGGTTTTTCTTGTATAAATATTACTATATTGTATTAAGTATCACAATAAAAATACAATATCTCCAAAAGTGTGAAAACACAACCTTAATTGGGATTTGATCTCCTAATTATTGTATTCGAATCTCAAACAAAAAGAAAAGGCAAAAATAGATAAATACTTTCGTGAAGCTCGATTTTGAAAAATACAAACTATAAGGTGGGTATAAGGAGGGTATTATAAAATATACCCTAAGGAAAAAGGCTCTTAAGTGCTTCGCGCCGCCTCGTTTCCCCGCTTTCTTGTGAGTATTTTAAGATTGAAGGCTAATCGAGGGTTTTGCCGCCCAAAGTATTATTACGTATACTATATTTGCTTGGTTTTCTTTGTGATTAAACCCTCTTGAACAATTTGGTTTTCACCAAAGTTCTAAAGTCATTCGAAGGCGTTCACTCCACGTGATCGTTTTCATTCCTTTGAGGCTTCTTTAATCAAGAGTTTGATTCGAGGAGAGATTTTGTAGATTGTTGTCTACGAAGATACACCAAAATCCAAAAAAATTAAATATCATCAAAAACACAAAAAAAAATTGAAAATCCACAAAACACCCAAAAGAATCTTCTTTGCTCACCTCCCATTCTTCGTGAAGTTTATGATCACTCGTAATCAAGCAAAACGAGCTCGTAAACGTCTTCAAAAGCAAGCAAATCAAGGATCGTTGATTGTTGAAGAACCTCCAATTGTTGAACCTATTGTAGAACAAGAAGTCGTCATGGCTAATCGTACTATGATGGAGTTGCTACAAGCACCCACCGAGGGTTTTGGAGAGGCTATTGTGATTCCCGCCATCCTTGCGGAGAATTTCGAAATTAAGACGGGTTTAATGTCGATGTTGCAAGCAAACAAGTTTAGAGGTCACGAGAAAGAGAACCCGCATTACCACATTAGGAATTTCAACTGTCTCACCGCCACTAGCAAATTTAAGGATGTTCCACATGACGCCATTAAGATGATGTTGTTTCCATACTCGTTGGATGGTCCCGCAAAAATTTGGCTCGAGAAAGAACCGCCAAATTCGATTTTGACATGGGCCGATCTCGTTTCTAAGTTTGTGAACAAGTTTTTTCCACCATCTAAAACAACACACTTAAAAAATGAGATTTCACGATTTGTGCAACGTAATAATGAAAGTTTTTCAATGGCTTGGGAACGCTTTAAAGAGATGTTACATGAATGTCCACACCATGATTTCACGGAATTGCATCAAGTGGATACTTTTTATAATGGGCTTAATGATCATGAACGAGATTATTTGAATGCCGCCGCGGGTGGTAATTTTTTGTGCAAGACGACAAATGAGGCTTTACAAATCATTGAAAATAGATCCAAGGTTTATAACCCTCGAAACACACCGAGTGTTGCCAATATGGGTTCGTCATCTTCGTCACAATCGTCTCGTAGCATTAACGCCTTACATGATGAAGCTAATGAGGAAAATCGGTTTTTTGATAGATTTGCTAATCTAATGTCCCATTGGAAGGCTCAAGAAGCTTCCAATTCCGCTTCGGTTAAAGCGGTTGCTAAGAGTTGTTTATCTTGTGGGGGAGCTCATGATCTTTCCGAGTGCATTACCGCGGATGGTAACACTTCGAGTGCTTACGTAGCAACGGGGACTTATAACCAAAACGGCCAAGGTTCTCGTCCAAATCAAGCTCCACCCAATCAAAATGTTAATAATTATCGAAACAACAACCAAGGTAATTACCAAGGCAACACACGCAATTACAACAAAGGGAATTATCAAAGTGGGAATGGACAAATCTCTAATCAAAACCAAAACCGTGATTTTCAAAACACTACACAAGGTTTTCAAAACGCTCACACAAAAAATTTGCAAGGAGAATTTTTGGATTATGCAAAAGCAAATGATGCTAAATTTGATAACATGCAACGTGAGATGATTAGCTTAAGATCCGAGTTGAAAAACGAGCTTAAAAATGAACTTGCTAATGAACTTAAGACTCATGCAAACAAAATGGAAGGAAATGTCCAACGTCTTCAACAAAACCAACAAAAGATGGAATTAGGACAACATGAGATTAAGCAAGAGTTATTAATAGCGGATGCTAGCCAATCAAAATTTGAGGACCGAATGGCTAAGATGTTTGAAGCTATCATGTGTAAGCCCTCTTCTTCGGGTGGTCTTCCTAGTGATACCATTAACAACCCGAGGGGAGAATTGAAGGTTGTTGCTACACGAAGTGGTAAAACTTTCAAGGAACCAATCTCTCGTCCAAGTACTTCTAAGGAGAAGGAAATCGAGAAAGAACCCGAGGTGATGGTCGAAAAGGAGCATATTACAATCCCACGAAGTACCGCTCATACCACACCTACGGTTGAACCAATACCAATTGTGGAACCCGAGTTTCCAAGGCCGTTGCCTAATGACCAACCCACACCACCTTTACCCTACCCTTCGAGACGAAACAAAGAGAAAGCACAAGAACGAAACAATTATCAATTTGAGCTATTTATGAAAATGTTTCGTGACTTGCACTTTAACATAAGTTTTGCCGACGCTCTTATCATGATGCCTCGATTCGCCGCAAACTTCAAAAGTATGCTAAACAACAAAGAGAAGTTACAACAATCGTCTAGTTGTTCTTCGGTTTTTCTAAGCCGCATACCACAAAAAGTCGGTGATCCCGGTAAATTTTTGATTCCGTGTGCTATTCAAGATATGGAGGAATGCTACGCCTTGGCCGATCTTGGTGCTAGTATTAATTTAATGCCTCTTGAGATTTTCAAATCACTTTCGCTTCCGGCTCTTACTCCTTCGAACATGTCTATCGAGATGGCCGATCATTCTACGATTTTAGCATGTGGAGTAGCCGAGGACGTTTTCGTTAAAGTCGGAAAGTTTTACTATCCCGTTGACTTTATCGTTGTAGACATTCCTATCGATCAAAAAGTTCCTCTCATTTTGGGTCGTTCATTTTTGGATACATCAAGAGCACTTATCGATGTTCATGCTCGAAAAATCACCCTTCGTTTCAATGAGGAAGAACTTGTCATCAATGCAACACAAAACTCCAATCTTTCCCATGTCTATTCTATTGCAACTTTAAACCATGGTGATTCAACCAATGTCGTTTGCAAAGAATTTTCACCAAGAGTTTTAGGAAATGTCTCCAAAAACAACTTACCATTTCCTCCGCCGGTGGAGGTTATGAGTGTAAAGCCTACAAAGAAGAAACCGTCAATACTTGAATCGGAAAATCCTTCGCCTCACCTCGAACATTCATTTGTAAAAAGTGTTGATAAGTTGCCGGTTTCTACGGAAGATCCTTCGGATGATGAATATGTAGACCCCGATGGGGAGGTTTTCTTCGTCGATAAACGTTTTGAGAACTTGCCACCACCAAAACCAAAACGATTTCAAAATGTGAGAATTTTTAGTGTGACTAACATCGTCTTAGAAACACCAAATATTTTCGACATAATCAAAAAGGGTTTTCATAAGGAGAGTTCAAAAGATAAAAAAGGAAAGGATTTTAAATTTGATTTAATTGATTTTTCTACAAATCTAACTCCGTCATCACCACGTGTTTTGAGTGCTACAAGCTCGTCTACTCCTTTTGACGATGCTTTGTGTGGTTTTAGTATGGGGAAAGCCCCTTATGTTCCCTCATCCTTGTCCACCGAGGACGAGATATTCGATCCCGGAATTTCATGTAAAGTGAAATCTCGGTCTTCCACCGATGCAATAAATGGAAACTATATCTATTTGCTTGGTGCGAGTCTACCTCGAGTAGCTCAAAAGTTTGTCTTACCAATTGTCTCACCCTTCTACTTCTCATCTATTTTCTTCAAACTCTTTGAGTTTATGGCACATGTTGAAGTGACTTTAATTTGTTTTTCAAATGAAAACGAGAACGCCATTTTCGACCCCGGTATTTTGCATCATTTAAGGACTTAGTCCTTTATACCGGTTGATTTTTGGGCCTTGTTTATCATGTAAGCCCCATTGACCACACCATGAATTTCCCTAAATATTCACATTTTGAGGGGATCGAGTCGAGCTCATGACTCGGTAATCAAAAATGAGGTGCCTCGTGGGGGAGATCCCATGCTTATCTTTTATGCTCACTATTCACTAATAAGGGGACTTGTACCCTTCCAACTCGTTGTCTCGTGGTTGTTTGTGATTGTGTTATCTAGATCATCATCATCATCAACGATTGAAGACTCTCGTGTTCGTTTACGTGAGCCTCCATCGTTCGTTTGAAGAAGTTTTTCACGATTCCATGGCATATCCTTTATTGTTCTAACAATTATCTTTTAGCATACTTAATAAACGGCTTTAGATATATTGTTGATCACCCTTTCCATGCTAGATCCTAAGCATTCGATTCTTCGTCTCTAGTATGGGGGTGCTCCACCTTTAGACTCGAAACATTGAGGACAATGTTTACTTTTAGTATGGGGGGGGTGAATAGATACTTGCTTTGCTACGCCCTCACGTTTTCCAATTTTCAATGTTTTGTTTTGCTAATAAGGCTAAAAATGGCCAAATTTTAAAAATTTTCCTAGTTTTCATAAGTGTTTTTAAGACACGAATGTATATTTTCCGTTGGGTAGAATAAGAACAAATTTTTGACTTGATGGGCATTTGGAGCCATTTACATTCCTTAACCCGCTCAATTCAAGTTTTGCTAGACTTTTATATAGGGAGCTTTAAAACGCGAAAGTCTTAATTCATTCGGGTTAAGAACAAGAACTTTTCGCAAGTTCCTATAATTGATTCTAGAAAGTTACTTATCAAGGGAACTATAAAACACATTCTCTAAGCTTGAAAAAGTCCAAGAAAGTGCAAGATCCTATAGGTGGCTTGAAAACCCAAAACTTTGATTTGATATAGTCTTAATGAAAGCTAATCCAAATTTGGCTTAATTTTGACTTGCATGGCTAAGTATTCACGAGTCTCTTTAATTAGAGGTCTTTATATAGTGAAGAACGAGAAATGATAGAGTTAGACAAGTGATCATGCTAAACGTAGAACATGAAAATGTTCTTTCAAAAACTCATATGTTTTTAATTGTGGCTTTTTCTTCCCATAAGATCAATGCATTAGGAATAAATCATAATTGCAATAAGTAAGGTCGTACGATTTGAAAGGTTACTTAGCCTCTAGCGCAAGATCGTTTAAAAGTTGCTCGTGGTTGAATAGAGTTCATAGCCAAAGCATAACTTATTGAAGCGGGACGCGAAGATTGGCGATTATCCAAAAAGGCCCTAACAAGGCATGAGGAGCTCTATTTTTGCTAAAGATCCAAAGATGATGTGAAGTATCATTATTCCTAAATCAATATGAAGGATCGAGACACACGACGAGAAGCAATTACTCCCCTAAAGAATGGAGAAAGTCTATCCAAAAAGACCCTAACAAGGTACGAGGATAAATATATCCAAGTCCGAAAAGGAGGCGGATCGTTGTATATCAAAATCCAAAGTAAAGATTGAAGAAAAATGATGAAGTCGTGGTCCAATATGAAGAATCTCTCAAAAACGTCAAGTGAAGAAATTCCAAAATATGAAGAGAAGACCATAATTTCAAGAACGTCTTCCCAAGATTTGAAGTATGAAGTACATGCCAAATGTCGGTCCGAGAAAGGTCTCAAATCGTGAAACAAGTTATGCCAAGATATGAACTTAAGGAGATACACGAGAAGCCGTTTTAAAAGATTTTGTCCTTCGGCTAACTATTGATCAAATCGTGCTACTTTGCTTTCGGACTAATAACTACTCAAATAAGTCAATATGTATCACTTGTGATCCATGACAAATAGATAAAAAATGCTAGTAACCTATTTCCTTTTATAATAACTAGGATTGCGGGGAGAACAAGTATTACACAATTTGGACGTATGAGTAGTGTTAGCATTGTGACTTGTACCAACAATGATCTTGTTTTTGCACTTAGCATGGAATGTATGACAATCAAGGATGACGAAGTTTACTCTAAGGGACATTAACTTGTTTCTATTCTTTGACCCTAAAAGTCACCTTTTGGTGATGAAAATCATACATTATGTCTTTACACATTCTCGTAGTATGTTGCAAGTCTTTTACTCTTCAATAAAGGTTAATAAATTTGAACTTTGGTGATGCTTTGATACTTTATTCTAGCATTGCGTGAGGGCACGGCAATGGCTTAGTATGGGGGAGTGATGAGATGGCATTTATACATGATCTCATCGTTCTTTTCGGGCTTTTAATGCACTAATATGTCTTAAAATACCATATATATGCTTGCTTTTGTGTTTATGTGTATTTTAGGTATGGATATCGTGAAAAAGACAAAAGATCACAAGATACAAGGAAAAACGAACACGAGAAACGAAGACGTACAATGAACCGGGCCCTAATCATGAAATATTCAACAAATACCCTTGAAGATTTGAAGACAAACAAGATTGATCCTCCAAGAATGAAGAAATGACACTTAAAACCCTTGTATATTGATAATTACAAGTTTGGTCCCTTAAGTTTGTCAAAATTGCAAAAAGGTCCTTCAACTTTGAAGAAATGGCAAGATTAGTCCCTCAACAAATCAAATTTGCCAATAATGGTCCCTCATGAAGATTAAGAAGCATTGAAGACCTTTGAAGATCAATAAAGTCCAAGATCAGCCCTTGAAATATCCCAAAATGGCAAAAACAATCCTTTGAAACCTTTTTCCAAAAGTTTGTGCCAAAAGTGACAAAGTGTGAAAGTTATTAACAAAGGAAATCGGGTTATGTGGGCTGAAAACCTTATTTGCCAAAAATATCAAAGGATAAGGACTGAAGTTGTGCACTTTGAAATATTTAAACTCAAACACGCGCCAAACAAACTTTTTCCCCCAAATACGGATCAAAAGAGTTACTGTTACCCTCTTCACCACCCAGTTTTTACTTCACTTAAACATGGGTTAAATTTCAATTGCTTTTGCACATGTGTGATTCACACACGCAGGAACCCATCCCAGCCCAAAAATCCTCAATCTCACGCATTGTGGACCCCACCCCCAATTCCCTTTCCACCAATCAGCAAACGCCTTGGCCTCCAAGTTAAATGACGTGTCTAAAATCAACAGCCATGATTCAATGCTTCCTCCCAACGCATAAATGAACGATTGAGATCAAGTTTGACACCTCATCAACTCAAACGCGTCAAGGGCTTATTTGGGATTTTCATAGATTAGGGTTTGTGTTTTAAGCATTCTAGAGAGTTCTTTTAGCAGTATAAAAGGAGAATGCAACCTGTGCATATCCCTTTGTTCCAGTTTTTCTTCAGATAATTCTGTAATTCCTTTTATTTAATATAAAAGTTTGGTTTTTGTTAATTAAGCAATTTAATTCCTTTTTATGATTTTTTAAAGTTGGTATTTATTGTTGAAGAGAAATTGAGTTCCATTTTTAAATTGGTGAATTAATTTTGTGTTTCAAAATTATTTCAAGGTTTTGAGGAAATTGAGATTTTTTGGTGAAATCTGTTTCAAGTTTTAGTGATTAAGAGGTTTAAGTTTAAATTGGTGATTAAGAGTTTTTGAAAATGTTTTGAGAAGTTTTCAAAGGTGTCCAAAAAGCTTAAGAAAGATTTTTAGAAAGTGAAAGTGAAACAGAATATATACCTTGTTCTTGTTCTTGTTCTTCTTTTTGTTTTGATTTAAACAGGTTGGTGATATTTTGTTGATTATAGATCAGCGCAGGCCTCCAGCCTGTGGTAGGTGGATTTTCATCCACAAGAACCTTGGATGTAAGGTTCTAAGGTAAAAGTCCTTTTCTCTTTTTGAAATTTCAGAAAAGTGTATGCTTATGTGAGATTTTGTGAAAGTGTTATTTGCTGGTTTAAGTTGTTTGATTTGAGGTCTCTTGTGTTTGTATGCATGCTAGTTGACTTTTGAATCAAGTTGAGTGTGTGTTCAAATCATTTTGTTTGAAAATTTGGTTTCTAAGTTTTTAAAAGGTTGTTTGGATACAGGTTTTAGCAGGATGAATAATCTTTGATTGTGCTTGAGATAGGTGTTAAAAAGTTGAAATAGGTTGCAATAGGTTGCTTGTTAGTTGGTGAGTAAGTTTGGAAAGGTTTTAAGCAAGTTTGTGTTTCTTAAAAGAGAAATAACATAGCCAAAACTGCATGAATGACTTTTCTGCTTATTTGGTTAGAAAATTTGTTCTAAGATCTGGTAATGTGTTAAGTGTGAGGGTATTATAGGATTGAGTTTGCTTGTATGATAATTGGTAAGGTTGTGTGCCAAATTTGGGCAATTGAAGTTGGGTTTTGTGCAAGTAATTAGCTCTAAATACCACCAGACCTTAAAAAGTATATCAGCAACTTGTGATTGCCTGTTTTGTGCATTTTTGAGCTACTCTGTGTAAGTGATTGTGTTTTTTGTGTGTTGATTGACTCCCTACACTCAGAAAGAGTGTAGGGGTGCCTTGACATCCAAAAACATCCACCAAGTATCAAATCCAAGTCCTCTTGGAGGTCTTCACCACCTGTGAAGAAAACAGAAGCCAAGCAAACTCACTTGTGTTCTTCATCATAAACTGGCCACGTTCTTGATCTTCATTTTGTTTAAATCTAGCTAAAAGGTTAATTTGGTTTGTGTTTTTAGTCATAAAAGGTCACAGATTGGATTGTAAAAAGTAAAAAAATTAAAAAAAGAAAAAAATAGCAAAAAGTTCACCCGCAACGGACTCGAACACGCGACCTCTCGAAGAAGGAGTAACGTGCTTACCGTTGATCTAGATGACTTTTTACGTAAGTGTTTGATTTCAATAGTTATTTAACCTGTTTTTCTTTCTAGCTTATTAATTAAAGCCGTAGCTTATTTCCATTTATTCCAGCTTATTTGATAAGTTATTTTGTTTCTTTTTATTTTTCCTAGGATCCTTATGGTATTTAGGATTTTTCTAGCTAAATTTTATAATTTTCCCATTATTAAATTATTTTCTTTGCATTTTTATTTAGCCGTATTTTATAAATTCATTAAAAAATAGAAAAAAGTAGTTTTTAATTAGGGAAAAATAATTTTTAGCTTTTAGATAAATATTTTGAGGTTTACATCTAGTTTTGGTTTCAAAAACTTTAATTTTTAATTTTATATTATTTTAAGGTTTTTTATAAACTTTAATAATTTTTATAAAATTATAAAAAAAGGTTTTAGGAGCTTTAATTTACTTTTTTTATCTTAGTTAGAATATTTTAAGATTTTAGAAATTTTTTAGAATTAATTTTATAAACTTTTTATTTTTCCTATTATTTTAATATTATTTTATTATTAAAAATTAAAAGTTTTATTTTTATTTCTTTTTCATTTTTCTTAGGTTCTTTAGCATAAATTAAGACTTTTCCCATTTTTAGAATAATTTTATAGCTTTTAGATTTATTTTTATAATTATTTTAAATTTAATTAGTTTTTAATCATTTTAAATCATTTTTAGAGTTTTAAAAATAGTTTTAATAGCTTTTAATTTTTAGAAAATTACTTTTTAGTCTTCTAATAATATAAGTTAAGTAATTATTCAATAAAATCATATTTTAGACATTTTCATTAGTTGTATTTAATTTTTGGGCTTTAATTAGCATTTAAAATTAAATATTTAATTAATAAAAGGTTTTAAAATATCTTTGTTGGATTTTTATCTTTATTTATATTATTTTAGACTTCTTTTTAGCCTTTTTAATCTTTTATTTATTTTGTTTTTGGTTTTAGTATCATTTTTAATTTGGGTAGTTTTTCACGACTTTACGTTTACGTTTTTTCTACGTCGTAGTGTAATTTTAACGTAACCGTCTTTTCATCCTTTCATCCCCATTCTTCTCAATATTAATCTCAAATAACTACAAGTTAATTCACACACATATACCTCCTTGGGAAACGAACTTTCTCTCCATTAAGGGTCATTAGTGTTGATTTTTCCTAAAATCATCACTCGATACTTACCGCTATTTACGCTCTTTTCCTAAAGAGTAGTAAAACTATACAATCAGAAGTAACCATGCGAGGCTGATTAGTAGTCACCATGAAATTATTAATAAACACTACATTTTCTTTGAAGATTGTGAAAGATTAAATTTTATGAGATCTGCAAGAAGTGAAAAATAAGGACATAGTGTTAGGGACACCTACATATGTGCCTGTAGCATCTATTCTTCTGAATTTACTCATCTGTGGAAATTGTCTTATTTGACAATTGACTATTCTTTCTTGTCCAATTCTCCCGTAGTGAGATTCTTAGGAAAAGTATATGATTACTGAGTGTTGATACCCGACTAGATGTATCGACGTTCCTATCATTTCTTCTGAATTGATTTCATTTGAATGACATGGGTAACGATCTGAGGAGCTTTCGAATGCGTACTCAAATTATGAAAACATGGGATATAATCATATTCGTTAAATGTTTTCGTCTGTATCTAATTTGAAATTCTCTCGCGTAGATTATGCGTTGACCTTACTCTTTTAAGGTTAGTTATGTCTCCATATATCCTTGAATTTGTGAAGGATTATGAGTTATTATTAGTCTTTTGAGGAGTTCACATCTTATCGACGGCAAAAAAACTGAAGAGTTAGTAATGCCAGTAGAATGGATTGATTGATTATGACATGACGACATTGTCTTAATTGATGGGAACTCGAGTAGAAATCCCCTAAAAGATAAGATGTTGATTATCAAAAGTGATATAAATAATTCTTGATGGATGACTTAAAAATTATACCGTGAATGGTTATGAACTAGTTATAGATATTGTAATCTAGAAGAACCTAATATGAATTTATTAAAAGATGTTTCTGTTATCTGAAACTTTAGGAGGTATTTATTGGTGAATTACCTAGATTTTCTCCATTAAGGCAAGTTGAATTTGGTACTGATTATATTCCTGGTGTTGTACCTGTGACAGGTGCACTGTACATCAGCACCATCTGAATTAAAGGAATTACCGTACAACCGAGAGAGTTGTCGGAGAAAGATTTTATTCTACCGAGCTCGTCATTATGAAGAGCTATGGTGTTATTATTTCTTATATTTATTTATTACTGTGAACCGAGTAAATTGACAATCGAAAACGATATCCATAACTCGAAATGGAAGATTTGTTCGATCATTTACAAGGTTCTAGCGTATGTTTTAAAGATTTGATCCATGGCATGGTTATCATCAACTTCGCGTCCGCGAAAAAGTTTATCTATTCCAATCATTACATCCAGAACTTTTAATGAACATTATGAGTTTCACACGATGTCGTTTGGATTGACTAATACAATCGTAGCATTCATAAATTTGGTGAATCACGTGTGAAGGCTGTAATTTGATAAATTCATGCTTGCGATCATTAAGAACCATTTGTTTGTTTATAAAAATACGAATGAGTTAATAATTATTTATAGATTGCCCTGAATTGGCCGAACAATGAAAACCTGTACCTTAAATGTTTAACATGTGATTAAAGACTAAATACTTTATATTAATTGACCGTGTGAGTAATATATAATGGAATATATTGACTCTAAAAATTAAGAGCCCTTTTAAGAATTTGGGTTTTACCAAAAAGAGAGTGCAAATGTGTTTTGACAAATGTTTTATCGAAAAGAACTTTTGAGGGATTATTCCCTTATATACAAATCATTTAACTAAAGTCCTGTTTAGGGGTAAATGTTCGTGTATACCTCAAGACAACCTAAGAGGTATTGAGGAAACTATTTAAACCATGACTTGAAATTTGAAACGACACTTTTTGCTTTTCAACTAAGAAAATTTTGACCAAAGTATAATCAAAGATTTTTCAAACATTTACAAATCTTATTAATTATTTTCGATAAATCAGCAAAAATGTGTTAATTAAATTCAAATTTATTTTGAACATTTTTATATAATTGGACAAACTGAGGAAATTTAAAAACTTTTTGCATTTACGTTTCATAAAAATTAAATATTTATTTAATTACTTGTAATGATTATCGACGCTTTAAACGTCGAATTGAGCAAAACTGATAAAAACGATAGCTGAAACGAAACTGAAACTTAAAAAAAATATGAAGAAAGGTGAACGTAATTACTGACACATCCTCGGGTGGTCTTGCTAGTGATACCATTGCAAACCCGAAGGGAGAAATGAAGGTTATTACTACACGAAGTGGTAAAACTTTCAAAGAACCAATATCTCGTCCAAGTACTTCTACGGAGAAGGAAATCGAGAAAGAACCCGAGGTGATGGTCGAAAAGGAGCACATTACAATCCCACAAAGTACCGCTCATACCACACCTACGGTTGAACCAATACCAATTGTGGAACCCGAGTTTCCAAGGCCGTTGCCTAATATCCAACCCACACCACCTTTACCTTACCCTTCGAGACGAAACAAAGAGAAATTGCAAGAACGTAACAAACAACAAATCGAGCTTTTAATTAAAATGTTTCAACAAGTGAATTTTGATGTGAGTTTAGCCGACGCGTTGTTATATATGCCTCGTTTCGCTTCCACTTTTAAAAGTATGATGAGCGATAAGGAAAAGCTTTCAAAGCTTGCTAATTGTTCTTCGGTTTATCTTAACCGCATACCGGAAAAAGTTGGTGACCCCGGAAAGTTTTTCATTCTTTGTGACATACAAGATATGAAAGAATGCCTCGCCTTGGCCGATCTTGGTGCGAGCATTAATTTGATGCCATTTTCCATTTGGAAATCGCTTTCTCTTCTGGCTCTTATTCCATCGAACATGTCTATCGAAATGGCCGATCATTCTACGATTTTAGCATGTGGAGTAGCCGAAGATGTTTTCGTGAAAGTGGGGAAGTTCTACTATCCCGTTGATTTTATAGTAGTTGACATCCCCGCGGATCCTCAAGTTCCTCTAATTTTAGGTCGTTCATTTTTAGACACCTCGAGATCGCTTATCGATGTTCATGCAAGAACTATCACTTTGAGATTCAACGAAGAAGAACTTGTTATAAACGCTACTCAAAACTCGAAACCTTCTCATGTTTATGCAATCGCTACCATCAATCACATTGACATCGTTGATGTGGTTTGCGATGAGTTTTCACAAGAAGTGTTAGGTTTTTCCGATAGCTCGTCAAGTGGCAATCCCACTATTTTGGATACGATTCTTTCAAATTCTACACCAAATCTCACTCCATTCAAAGGAGGCGATCTCACTTCAAATGAAATTGACAATGAAGATGAGGTGTTGATTAGTGATGATACTTCTATTCCACCATTTCTTCCGCCGATGGAAGTTATGAGTGTTGAACCAAAATCTTCAATCGAGGAACCACCTATCCTTGAATTGAAAGATCTTCCTTCTCACCTTGAATACGCATTCTTGGAAGGTGATGACAAGTTGCCGGTTATTATTGCAAAAGGTCTTGCTAATGATGAAAAAACCGAGCTCTTGAAAGTTCTTAAAGCTCATAAAGGGGCAATTGCGTGGAAAATTTCCGACATTAAGGGTATTGACCCAAAATTTTGTACTCACAAGATTTTAATGGAGGAGGACTACAAACCCGCAATTCAAAGTCAAAGAAGGGTGAATCCCAAAATTCACGATGTCATTAAAAAGGAAGTGTTGAAACTCCTTGACGTGGGAATGATTTATCCTTTATCCGATAGCCCATGGGTGAGCTCAATCCATTGTGTCCCTAAAAAGGGAGGAATGACCGTTGTGCCTAATGAAAACAACGAGTTAATTCCCACTCGTGTTGCGACCGGTTGGAGGGTGTGTATTGACTACCTAAAGTTAAATGACGCCACTCGTAAAGACCATTTTCCTTTGCCCTTCATGGATCAAATGTTGGAGCGACTCGCGGGAAATGAATTCTATTGCTTTTTAGATGGTTTTTCCGGTTACTTTCAAATCCCTATCGACCCTCGTGATCAAGAGAAGACTACTTTTACGTGTCCTTATGGAACGTTCGCTTATCGTAGGATACCTTTCGGACTTTGTAATGCACCGGGTACGTTTCAACGGTGTATGATGGCGATTTTTCACGATATGATCGAGAAGTCGATGGAAGTGTTTATGGATGACTTCTCGGTGTTTGGCAATTCGTTCACGCCGTGTTTATCTAATCTCGAGCAAATGTTAAAACGTTGTGAAGAAACCAATCTTGTGCTTAATTGGGAAAAATGTCATTTTATGTGTAAACAAGGAATCATCTTAGGACATAAGGTGTCGAAAGTGGGGATTGAGGTCGATAAAGCTAAGGTAGACGTCATTGCCAAGTTACCTCATCCCAAAACCGTTAAGGGAGTTAGGAGTTTCCTAGGCAACGCGGGCTTTTATCATCGTTTCATCAAAGACTTTTCGAAAATCTCTCGACCTATGACACACCTTCTCGAGAAGGATGCCCCTTTTAATTTCAATGAGGATTGTGTTAGAGCTTTCGAAACTCTTAAAAGGAAACTTACCGAAGCTCCCATTCTTGTTGCTCCTAATTGGGAATTACCCTCTGAAATCATGTGCGATGCAAGTGATTATGCTATAGGGGCCGTCTTAGGGCAACGTTATGACAAACATTTTCGTCCTATCCACTATGCTAGTTAGACGATGACCGAGGCTCAATTAAAGTACACCACAACGGAAAAGGAATTCCTTGTCGTGGTCTATGCTTTTGAGAAATTCCGACCTTATCTCATCTTAACTAAAATCATCGTTTATACTGACCATTCAGCTATCAAGTATCTCTTAGCTAAGCAAGATGCTAAGCCAAGATTGCTTCGTTGGATGCTCCTCCTCCAAGAATTTGATGTCACCGTGCTTGACAAAAAAGGAGCCGAGAATCTAGCGGCCGATCATCTCTCTCGTCTAGAAGATCCTCACAAAGATGTTTTCGAGAATAAGGAAATCACCGAAACATTTCCTCTTGAGACTCTCGGTGTAGTGAATTCTAAATTCAACACCCCATGGTTTGCCGACATTTCAAATTACCATGCGGGCAATTTCATAATCAAGGGTATGACGACACAACAAAAGAAAAAATTCTTTCGTGACGTCAAGTTCTATTTTTGGGACGACCCTTATCTCTTTCGGGTTTGTGCGGATCAACTTGTTCGACGTTGTGTTTTTGGTGCCGAAGCTTCTAATATCCTTAGAGCTTGTCACGAGGGACCCACGGGTGGTCACCACGGTGCTAATCTCATGGCTAAGAAAGTGTTCGATGCCGGCTTCTTTTGGCCTTCTATCTATCGTGATGCACACGCACTTGTAAAGTCGTGTGATTCGTGCCAACGTCAAGGAAAATCGTCTCAACGTGATGAAATGCCGCAAAACATAATTCAAGTGTGTGAGATTTTTGACATATGGGGAATAGACTTTATGGGGCCGTTCCCATCGTCTCATGGCAACAAATATATCCTCGTCGCGGTGGACTACCTTTCTAAGTGGGTAGAAGCTAAGGCTTTGCCTACTAATGATGCTCGTGTGGTAGTGAAGTTTTTGAAGCAACTATTCTCTCGGTTCGGAACCCCTCGTGCTATTATAAGCGATCGTGGAACCCATTTTTGTAATGACCAATTCGAAAAGGTTCTAAAGAAATATGGAGTTACTCATCGTCTTTCTACGGCTTATCACCCGCAAACGAGTGGGCAAGTCGAGGTTTCGAACCGAGCTTTGAAGAGGATTTTAGAGAGGTCAATTGGAGAAAACCGTGCTTCATGGTCCGACAAACTCGATGACGCTTTATGGGCCTCTAGGACCGCTTATAAGACACCTATTGGTTGCACTCCTTATAAGCTAGTCTATGGGAAGAATTGTCATTTGCCCATTGAGTTGGAGCACAAGGCATATTGGGCCCTTAAGCATGCAAACTTTAACTTGGGGATCACCAGAAAATACAATTGAATGAATTAGATGAATTAAGAGACAATGCTTATGAAAATTCACTAATTTTTAAAGAAAAGACTAAAAAGTTTCATGATTCAAAGATAAAAAATCGGGTTTTTAACGTTGGTGATCAAGTGTTACTTTTTAACTCTCGACTTAAGATATTTTCCGGGAAATTGAAATCTCGTTGGTCGGGTCCGTTCACCATTACACAAGTGTTTCCTTATGGGACCATTGAGCTAACTCAAGATGATGGTCCTAATTTTAAGGTGAATGGACATAGGCTTAAGCACTACTTTGGTGGGGAAATTCCTTCAATGGTTTCCCTCGACCAAGTCACCTTCCCCAATGATAATTAGCATTGAGGGGATCGAGTCGAGCTCATGACTCGGTAATAAAAAACGAGGTGCCTCGTGGGGGAGATCCCATGCATATCCTTGTATGCTTACTATTCACTAATAAGGGGACTTGTACCCTTTCAACTCGTTGTCTCGTGGTTGTTTGTGATTGTGTTATCTAGATCATCATCATCATCTACGATTGAAGACTCTCGTGTTCGTTTACGTGAGCCTCCATCGTTTGCTTGAAGAAGTTTTTCACGAATCCATGACATATCCTTTATTGTTCTAACAATTATGTTTTCGCATACTTAATAAACGGCTTTAGATATATTGTTGATCACCCTTTCCATGCTAGATCCTAAGCATTCGATTCTTCGTCTCTAGTATAGGGGTGCTCCACCCTTAGACTCGAAACATTGAGGACAATGTTTACTTTTAGTATGGGGGGGTGAATAGGTACTTGCTTTGCTACGCCCTGACGCTCTCCAATTTTCAATGTTTTTGTTGCTAATAAGGCTAAAAATGGCCAAATTTTAAAATTTTTCTTAGTTTTCATAAGTGTTTTTAAGATACAAATGTATATTTTCCGTTGGGTAGAATAAGAGCTAATTTTTTTACTTGATGGGCATTTGGAGCCATTTACATTCCTTAACCCGCTCAATTCAAGTTTTGCTAGACTTTTATATAGGGAGCTTTAAAACGCGAAAGTCTTAACTCATTCGGGTTAAGAACAAGAACTTTTCGCAAGTTCCTATAATTGATCCTAGAAAGTCACTTATCAAGGGAACTATAAAATGCATTCTCTAAACTTGAAAAAGTCCAAGAAAGTGCAAGATCCTATAGGTGGCTTGAAAACCCAAAACTTTGATTTGATATTGTCTTAATGAAAGCTAATCCAAATTTGGCTTAATTTTGACTTGCATGGCTAAGTATTCACGAGTCTCTTTAATTAGAGGTCTTTATATAGTGAAGAACGAGAGATGATAGAGTTAGAGAAGTGATCATGCTAAACGTAGAACATGAAAGTGTTCTTTCAAAAACTCATATGTTTTTAATTGTGGCTTTTTCTTCCCATAAGATCAATGCATTAGGAATAAATCATAATTGCAATAAGTAAGGTCGTACGATTTGAAAGGTTACTTAGCCTCTAGCGCAAGATCGTTTAAAAGTTGCTCGGGGTTGAATAGAGTTCATAGCCAAGGCATAACTTAATGAAGCGGGACGCAAAGATTGGTGATCATCCAAAAAGGCCCTAACAAGGCATGAGGAGCCCTATTTTGTTGCTAAAGATCCAAGATGATGTGAAGAATCATTATTCCTAAATCAATATGAAGGATCGAGACACACGACGAAAAGCAATTACTCCCCTAAAGATCATGGAGAAAGTCTATCCAAAAAGACCCTTACAAGGTATGAGGATAAATATATCCAAGTCCGAAAAGGAGGCGGATCGTTGTATATCAAAGTCCAAAATAATGATTGAAGAAAAATGATGAAGTCGTGGTCCAATTATGAAGAATCTCTCAAAAACGTCAAGTGAAGAAATTCCAAATATATGAAGAGAAGACCATAATTTCAAGAACGTCTTCCCAAGATTTGAAGTATGAAGTACATGCCAAATATCGGTCCGAGAAAGGTCTCAAATCGTGAAACAAGTTATGCCAAGATATGAACTTAAGGAGATACACGAGAAGCCGTTTTAAAAGATTTTGTCCTTCGGCTAACTATCGATCAAATCGTGCTACTTTGCTTTCGGACTAATAACTACTCAAATAAGTCAATATGAATCACTTGTGATCCATGAAAAATAGTTAAAAAAATGCTAGTAACCCATTTCCTTTTATAATAACTAGGATTGCGGGGAGAAAAAGTATTACACAATTTGGACGTATGAGTAGTGTTAGCATTGTGACTTGTACCAACAATGATCTCATTTTTGCACTTAGCATGGAATGTATGACAATCAAGGATGACGAAGTTTACTCTAAGGGACATTTGTTTGTTTCTATTCTTTGACCCTAAAAGTCACTTTCGTGATGAAAATCATACATTATGTCTTTACACATCTTCGTAGTATGTTGCAAGTCTTTTACTCTTCAATAAAGGTTAATAAAATTGAACTTTGGTGATGCTTAGATACTTTATTCTAGCATTGCTTAAGGGCACAACAATGGCTTAGTATGGGGGAGTGATGAGATGGCATTTATACATGATCTCATCGTTCTTTTCGGGCTTTAAATGCATAAAAATGTCATAAAATACCATATATATGCTTGTGTTTGTTTACTTGTGTATTTTAGGTATGGATATCGTGAAAAAGACAAAATATCACAAGAAACAAGGAAAAACGGACATGAGAAACGAAGCCGTACAAAGAACCGGGCCCTAGATCATGATTTATCCAACAAATACCCTTGAAGACTTGAAGACATGCAAGATTGATCCTCAATGAATGAAGAATTGACACTTAAAACCCTTGTGAGATCATAATTACAAGATTGGTCCCTTAAGTTTGTCAAAATTACACAATTGGTCCTTTAACTTTGAAGAAATGGCAAGTTTAGTCCCTCAACAATTCCAAATTGCCAATTATGGTCCCTCATGAAATCAAAGTTATATTGAAGACCTTTGAAGATCAACAATGTCCAAAATCAGCCCTTGAATTTTGCAAAAGTTCCATAAATAACCCTTGATTCCCTTTTTCCAAAGTTTGGTGCCAAAAATGCCAAGTTGTGAAAGTTATTAACAAAGGAAACACGTTTTGTTGCCAAATAAACTTGCTATACAACTTTCCCCAAAAACAAAGGACCAAAAGTGACAAGCTGAAACTTCAAACTCCTAAACACGCGGGTAACACTTACTGTTTGGATTTTTACCATCAAGAACACCTCTTTTACCCAGGATTAAAAAGAGGAAAACAAAGGGGAAAACAAAATTGGCTATACCCACGTGTGATTCACATCACCTCAATCAAATCCCACAACAAAAACCTTAAATCCCACTACCAGAATGATACCCCCATTCCCACTCACAACACGACACCAGGCATTTGATCATGACCTGGAAAAATCAATGGCCTCAAATCATTCCTTGGTCACTAAGCACCCAACAAACGTCCAGGATTCACCTAAACCAGTTGGCAACACGCCTAGAAGATTCTGCAAGGATAAAATAGGAAATTCAGTTGCTAGGGTTTGTGAATAGTGCTAGCATGGGCATTTGCCTATAAAAGGAGACCTCAACCTGTGAGAGAGCCTTTCTTCCAGTTTTAGGCTATTAAATCTTTGTAATTCCTTTTTAATTAATAAAATTTGATTTTCTGAATTTTGAGAAATCTCTTTTATATTTTGTTAAAAGTTGGTGTTAGAATAGGCTGATTCTGAGTTCCATTTACATGTTTGAAGGTTTTTGAGGCAAAGTTTTAGTTGATAAAGCTTGGGTTTCAAAAATCAGAAAGTTTGGTTTATTTGATCTCACCTTTGTGGTTTGTTCTTCTTAGCAGCTTGGAAGCTGGTACTTGTTCTGCTAGTACCTCAGCTCAAACAATCCAAGGCCTGGATGTAGGTCTTGGAGGTTTGCACCTTCTTCCCATTTCAATTTCTCTCTTATTTTTCTGAATTTTGTGATATTGGCTTGTTTGTTCTTGAATCTGTGATTTGGTGGTTGATTATTGTTCATTAGGTGATGTTTGATGTTTATGAGGTGTTGTTAGTCTGATTTGTGCTTTGAATCTGGATGATCCTTTGAAAAGTTGTGAAAACAGGTTTTTAAGGGGTGTTTGGGTTAACTGCATGATTTGGATTTGTGGTTTGTTAAGAGGTGGTTTTGTGTTTGCAAGTGTTGGTATCTGTTTATTGGGTGCTATTGTTCATCTGTTTGCAGGTTTTGAGGTTTGAAACACATTGATTCATAAAAAGGGCTATAAAATCTTTGTTACTTGGTGAAATTGACTGAAATTTAGGGGACACCTAGATCTAATCATAGACTAGGGTTAACAAGTGTTAAATCTAGGTTAACTACACCAGGGAAGTAGGATTTGAGACTTGAATTTGGATCTAGTGTCAAATAGATCAGCAAATAGGATTCTGCATATGCACCTTGTTAATCAGTAACTTTTTATGCTTTGATCTTGTTGTTCAATTTGATTCAGTGTTTGATTTAAGTTTATTTGTGCTTATTCAGAGTTTATATAGCTTGTGTATGCATCCTGTTGAGTTTGGTTGGCTTATTTATGCTAAATCTGCTTATTAAGTGCATAACTGCTTATTATCATGTATGTGCATGATCTGGTGACTGTTTGATCATTTGTGGCTTATTGTGTGAACCAGATTTTGATTTTCTTGTTTCTATTGACTCTTTGTGATTCACTGATCACAAGGGTGCCCTTGTTTCCAATTGAATCCAACTGAATCTTTCTAAAAAGCTTGGTCAAATAGTCAAAGCAGTGGGAATTCCTTTCCCCTGCTAGTTACCACTGCTAGTTTTAATTTGGTGTCAGCTTATCATTAAGCTATAATAGCTTATTTTAACCAGCAACAACTTGGATTTTGTAATAGGTGCTCATTGTTTGACCCATTTGTTCATACTGGAGCATTTGGTGGGTTGACTTTAGGGTTTGACTAGAAAACCAACTTAATTGACTTTTTCATAAGTGCTTATTGGCTTATTCTGGCTTATTGTTTTTGCTTATTGGAATTTTGTTGATTGTTTTGGCTTATTGAGTCCATTAGTGATCTTTTGCAAGTTGAATCAAGTCCTGAGGTGCCTTATTTCTCAAAAACGACTATTTTGTCTTTTAGTGAAATATTACTTTGCTTATTTCTGGTTTATTGAGTGTGCTTTCCCAAAATTTCTTTTTACAGATCTCATAAGCATCCTAAAAGAAGGTTGTGTGTCAAATTAGAGCTTATGGCATTAGCTTATTGCTTAATGGGCTAAAAAGCCCAATAAGAATAAGCTGTTTATTTATTAAGCTGTGATAAGCTCACATTCAGCTTTTGGGCCTTTAGAGTTTTGTGTTTAGAATTAAATTTTGAGTCAGATAGGGCTTTTCCAAGTCAATTGGGCCAGGTTTGACTTTTTTGGGCTAAAAAGCCCATTTAGGTTGAATGTTTTTGATTTTGGCCCATTTGAGGGCCTAATAGGGGTATTCTGATCATTTCACTTTGATTTTCTTTTTATTTAGGTTAAAATAAACTAGTTTGCATTTTTTAGAATTTTTTATAAATTTTGGATTTTTAATATTATTTTAATATTATTTTATTATTATTTTTCAAATTTCACATTTTCCAACTTTTTACATTTTTCTTAGCTTAAATACATTAAAATAGGAATTTAGCAACATTTAGAATAATTTTATCACTTTTAGATTAATTTTTATAATTATTTTAAGTTTTAATAGTTTTTAAATCATTTTAAATAGTTTTTATTAGTTTAAAATTTTCTAAAAATAGTTTTTAACCTTTTTTAGGTCATTTTAGAGGTTTACCAATTGAAAAATCTTTATTTGGGCATTTTGATAATTTATTTGATTTTTAGGGCTTTAATTAGCATTTAAAAATTGAATATTTAGTTATTTAAAAGGTTTGAAAAAGTTTTGATGATTGGTAAAACTCTTAGTTTATTTATTTTGATTTTTGGTGAATTTTTGGTAATTTTTAGAATTAATATTTATTTTTGTAGTTTTTACGGTTTTACGTTTCGTCGTCGTAGTATTAATTTCACGTCTTCGTCATCTTCTTTTCTCATCCCCTTCTAAACCAATTGTTAATCACAAACATTTAACATCTTAGTCACACACATATACCTCCTTGGGAAACGAACTTGGAACTTCATTGGGTCATTAGTGTTTACGTTTTCCTAAACGTACACTTAATACTTACCGCTTTTACGCACCTTTTCCTAAAGGTCGTAATTTAGCACAATCAACCCGAATGATTGTATGACCCGATGAATGATTAAATGACCCGATAGATGAGATAAAATGGATTATTAAAGTTAGGTTATGTCACTAAAAGTCTCATTAGCATGAATTGTGAACTACCGGGATTTGGTAGACGCTTATGCATATAATAGTACTATTTGGGGACGATCACCCCAGTTCGCGCCTTGACGGTTGATCCCCGTTGTGCCACATTGATTGGTAAGCGATTTATGTATGAGAAGATTTACATAGCGTGACCTTTGTGACGACACGCTAACTTAGATGGGCAAATTAAGTTTCGGGCTAGCTACCCGTTGTTTGGTTTAGTAAGGTAACAATGTCATGCGGCTTATAATAATCCAGATAACGAAAATACTGCTTTATGCATTGAATAACGATATATTGCCTGACTAGCAATATCGGGTCTTATTCTTGATATTATGTTTGTGTTTTGGTTTTATATAACCATATTCATATAACGGTTTTTATTTAACTCTACACGATGTTGTAAAACGTATTGTATGATATTTTTACGACATTGATTCGTATAAAGGTTTTGAAGGCGAAAGCCTATATTGTGATTTTGACAAGGATTTGTATAAAATGTTTTTGGCCTATTTCATGGTCTACTATAAAGATTTATACAAAAATGATTTTCGGTAATAATTATATACCGATGATACATTGATGGTTTTATTAAATTCTATGAATTCACTCGGCGTTATCGCTGACCCTTTTCTTTTAACATGTTTTGTCTCAGGTACTTGAAGGTAATTCTCGGGAAGACAACAAGAATTCATGGCCCGCACTTAAATAACAATTTCCATTCAAATCTTTTGTAAAATTGTATGAAATGATTATGACTTGGGACCTATGTAAATTTGATAATTATGAATGGAAATGCTTTTATTATTAAACGACGCGATTTTTATGCGTTGTCTATGATGTGAGTAATGTGCTATCCCGTAACACCAACGAGTCTTCCGCTATATTGAGTTGTATAAATTTGGGGGTGTTACAATTATGATCATAGGGTTGTCCTAGTGCAATGAGTTGTTCCATATAACCCCTCATCTCCAAGTAATGGGCACTTACAGACTTTCTTGGAGCTTGCTTACAGCTATGCAAAGCATCTACTAAATCACAGATCTCCACAGCTTGTGGCTTCTCGAACATAGCCTTGAGCTCATCAAGCATTCGCTTTGGTGAAAATAGCTCATACTTCTGTTGAAGTGGAGGAGCCATTTTACCTAGCATTAAGAAAGCCACCTCAGAGTGCTTCTTAACATTAGCAGCGTGTTCAATCCTTTGCGCATCAGATGCTCCTTCAGCAAGATCCTCCGGACAGGGAGTAGTCAAGATATCAATAGTACCCGTAGCTCTCAAGACAATTCTTAGTGAGCGGTACAAATCATTGAAGTTTGGGCCAGTAAGTTCAGGTCGTTCAAAGAAAGCTTTAAACCCAGAACTTATAGTGTTATTGGTGGGTTGACCCATTTCTACAGAAATAAGTTCAAATATTAGTATTTTCAATAACAAAATACTTTCAAAAAAATAAAATTACCTTTATATAAAAACCATATTATTTTTCTTGAATCCTGGAACTATATTGACATAGATCCATTACATCAGTTGATCTGCTAGTAACGAATGTACTCAATGTAGCGACTTGTCGAACAATTCAATTGACAAACAATTTTCAATTTCTAGATATTTAAGGGATTTACATTGCCAAAAAACGTTTTGCATTGTAAACATGTTTCATCCCTTCTGAATGTCTTAAGTTTAAAGATCTCACCGAGTAACTTAATTAAGTCCTCTAATCTAAGTAACGTAAAACCATCATACGAATTCTCATTCTATGAAAGTTTTCTCTCCATCCCAACATCACCCAAAAATCTCAATTGATGACATAGTAATTTCAAGTGTTCATCAATTAGGAGCATTCGACTTAAATTTTAAGGGTATAAATTTGATGTCAAATCAATGTATGGAGAAGTATGCATACAACTCCATAGCATAAGTTTAATAAAACATATAGTAAACTTTTTCACGAGACTAAATTTCTACATAAATTATGTTGAGGTATTGGTTAAACCAATTAAAGAATTTACCCACAACTCTTCACACCGTACTTTTCTAGAACTCGGCTAAAGCACAAAGCAATACCCTTATTCATTGTGTTTCGGATGTGAATTTGCGGTAAATCAACCTTAAGGTATAATTCAATTAATAATCATAGGTAATTTCAATTTGACGCACAGGCGTGCCAGGAATTTGGTTAGCGACTAATGGCTTAACACCTCCTTCCTTAACCGGGTACATGACCAGCGATGCGTTATACCCACTTTATCGTTTGTCAAAAGGAGTAGGCAGTTAGATTATTATTGCAATTCACCAATCAACGTAATCTTATGTAATTTAAATCTCTAACAAATCTTTATTTTTAATATGATTTAGTCCATATTATTTCTTTTCAAAAAAAACCCTTGTTTACAACAATTCAACAATTTTTAATATAAACAAGTAAAAAAAACTAAATCATAAACACATAATAACAATTTATATGTGCAAGAAATAAATCAAATAGCCACATGCATACGATTTATTCAATAATCATCAAATCTAGGTTTTTATATTCATATAAAAGTCTTCCCTAATTCAAGATTTATTGAATCAAATAATCACGTAGCACATAAAATCATATAAACATATAATTTTACGATCCATGAAAACATGCACGTTATCATGGATTCTCCCACAAATCTTAACAATAAAATCTCTAAGGATCGTAACCATACATGACATAACAATTAATCATGCAATTTAATCTAAAATTATCCCACATGTAATTTAGGGTTTAAAAACTATTCTTTTTTTTTATAAAAATTAAGCCAAAACCCTAATTTTAAAAAAAAACAAAACCCTAATTTTAAGAAAACCTAAAAAAAATGTAGTTTTAACTCAAAACAATTATTAGTTAAAAAACTTTAGATTTTCGATAATTATAACACGTTAAAACGGCTCTCGATGCCACTGAAGGTTTATTAACATCATAACAGTTATATATAACCCCAAACGAGATCAAAGCACACACAGCGGAAGCGATTTAACAAGATCATAATAATAACAAAATTATAATTAATCAAATTAGGGTTACATAACTTTACGCTAAAGCAAATCCATAAGACGAAGAACGAATCACCAGTTCGGGTTTATACGGTATATCACCAAGATATAGTCTAAAGTAAAACTGTATTACGATCTTGTACACACGTAATACAACGAGCTAACCGTGATTCTAGCACGTGTAAACCGAGCTACAACGCTTGTAATAAATCTACCCAACAACCCTAGAGATGGGCTAGGACTAGTTAATAAGTAAAACTGATCAAATAAGAAAAGCAACAAAAAACCCTTTGTGGGTTTAGTTTGCGATCGCAAAGAGAAAGAGACGGAGGAGAGATTTGTGTTGTGTAAATTATAAGGTGGGGGGGGGGTATATAGGCTTAATTCTTGTAACCCTAAACAAATAAAAGGAAAGTTTTCCTTTCCCCTTCCCCTCCTCCATAACTGACGGCTACACCCCCTTTATGGGGTGTTCCAGAATCTTCCAACCTTCTTTTTATTTATTTACTTACTATAAATTTACTTAACACTCGTTAATACTTAACTCTTAATTATTTAAAGATCGTTAAAGTTAAGTCTCAGTTTAATTTAATAAATACATAAATATATATTTATTAAATAAATTAATAAATACAATGAATATATTTATTAAGTAAATTAACTCTTTACGTATGTTGTGCAATCCCGTAATCTCGAGTTTGATCCTATTACACGACTATTAAATATAAATCCATAAACTTTCAATTATAAGATAGTAAAGCTAACACTTACTCATGGGGTTTAATTATTCTCTTTGACCCCCTTATTCCTACAGTGTATCTCTTGTATTTTATTCTTGTCTTGAATGATCACGAGGATGCATTTTTGACTTATTTCAATAATTTATTAAGGCCGAAAATAAGTAGGACGATTTAATCAATTGTTAGCTAAACGACAAAATCTTTTAAAACGGCTTCTCGAAATCTCAAAAAGTTCATATCTTGTCATAACTCTTTTCACGATTTGAGACCTTTCTCGGACTGATATTTGGCATGTACTTCAAACTTCAAATATTTAGAGACGATATTGACATTATGGGCTTCTCTTCATTTTGGTATACATTTTCATTTGGAGTGAGAGATGCTTCAAACTTTGACCACGACTTTTTCATTTATCCTTGTCTTTATTTAGGATTTGATATACAACGATCCGCCTCATTTTCTGACTTGGATCTATTTATCCTCATGCCTTGTAAGGGCCTTTTGGATAGACTTTTCCGCAACCTTATTGGGAGTAAATTGCTTCTTGTTATGTGTCTTGATCCTTCATATTGATTTGGATTAATGATCTTTACATCATCTTAGGATCTTTAGCAAAAAAAAGTCAATCCTCATGCCTTGTGAGGGACTTTTTGGACTCGGATATCCTCATGCCTTGTTAGGGCCTTGTTGGATACGCCAGTCTTCGCCTCCCGCTTCAATAAATTATGCCTTGGCTATGAACTCTAATTAATCCCGAGTAACCTTTAAACGATTTTGGGCTAGAAGCTAAGTAATTTTTCAAATCGTACGACCTTATTTATTGCATTTATTTATTGACAAGTGTAGGGAGAAAAAGCTTATAATTAAATCACATAAGTTCATGAAAAAAATACGTAACTTATAATTTACTCTATCATTTCTCGTTCTCCACAATTTAAAATCTCAAGTAATGAGACTCGTGTATGATTAGTCTAATAAACCAATTAAGGTCCATATCGTTAAGGATACTAGAAGTAAACTCAAATAAGCAAAATCGGGTTGAGTCAAAATATTCACAGCGGGCCTAATATATAAAAGATATCTAAACTTGTTAAACCCATTTTATTTATTCATTTTCTTTTTGACTTTATTCATGAAATGGAATATATACATATGATAGTGATGACAAAAGGAAATAAGATAAAAGAAAATAAATGGAAAAGTACTACTTGGCCAAAATAGATCAAAATTTTTTAAAAACGTCGAAAAATATTAATTTTCCGGTTAAAATGAGGACATATTCATGGAAAAGCCCACTTAACTTCGATAGAAGTCTCCCTACACTTAATATAAACATTGTCCTCAATTTTTAAGCATGTGGAAGAATAAACTCCCCTACACTTAGGACAATGTGCACGTAATTTTAAATCAAGCTAAGGAAGAGACAACTAAAGTGATTTCAATTTATTCAACTTTATTTATATACGAAATCGAAGCACAATAGCAAAAACAAATCAAAGATAACCGGGTACACAGGATCACGGGTCACGTTAAAAGTACCAAAAGTGGATCATGAAAGCACATATCCCTACACAACACCACAAAACAACAACTACTTGGCCCCCCTACACTTATTGGTGGAAAATGTGAAAAGGTGGAAAAAGGTAAAATCTAACCTAGTTATTCGATGCTTGATTTTATTACCAGAGTCTCTAGCTCGACTCGATTCCCCGAATATCATCGTTCAAATGGGAAAAATCAAGGAAAAACCAAGATTTCTAAGGGAGAAAAATCTCTCCACGATCAAGGGTGAAGCACACTCATATAAGGAAAACCCCACGAAGGTCCACCGGGGTTAAACACATAATTTCCATCTCGAAAGGAAATAAACTCCAAGGTGGTAAAATCATACAAGTATAAGAGAAGTGGGGTAGCCGTAGTCAATTGTTTCTCACAAGGAATGGTATGGTGATATGGAAATGGTAGGACTAAAGTCTCTATTCCCAGATCAAACATCGATTCCTTAAGGGGAAAATAGCAAGAGGTGTTGACATTAAAGCACAAAATATCATCGTAATCCAAAGTAGGAGAGTCGTCCTCGTCCAAACTCGATGTAAAAACATAAGAATCATCAGAGTCATAAGAAAACTCATCCTCGTGAGGAAAATAGGTATTTAAAAAGATATCTAAATCCTCCTCAAATGGAATATCCTCCAAAGTAGGAATGATCTCTAAGAGTAGGGGATCACTCATAGTAGATAATAGGATCATTAAGCTCACTAGGTATCTCTTCAAAACCCAAAGTAATGTATCACTTAAAGAAGTGTCATCATCATAGTCACCGTAGATAGGGGTATCAAAGATTTGAGGGTCAAAAGGTGGGTCATTTAAATTCAAAATAGTGTGATCACTTGAAGAAGTGTCATCACTATAGGTATCATAAATGGGGATATCAAAGATGGGAGGATAAAATGGTGATTCTTCGAAATCCGAGATAGTGTGATCACTTGAAGAAGTGTCATCACTATAGGTATCATAGAGTGGGGTGTCCTCAAAATCCGAAGTGGAATGATCACTTAAAGAAGAGATATCACTAAAATCATCATTAGCTTCCTCATTTTCTTCAAAAAGTGGATTATCATTTGAACTTTCCAAAAGTGGATTTAATGTATCAAAAATCATTAAGGTTAAACTTTTTAGTTTCAAAAGGATTGATAAAACTCTCTTCATTATCAAAATTAAGCACATCACTCATATTGATAGATTCTTTTCCATTAGATTTACTTGTGATTTTCCCCATATTAAAAACTTGTTTATCATCCCCAACCCTAAGAATTATATCCCCTTCGGCGACGTCAACTAATGATTTTTCGGTTCTTAAGAATGGTCTACCAAGTATTAACGGAATACGAGGATCCATCTCATAGTCAACTACGACAAAATCTACGGGAAAAGTGAATGTACCAACTCGAACAAAAATGTTCCCGGCAATACCAGCGGGTTATACGAGAGTTCTATTAGCTAACTCGAGAGTCATAGGAGTTGGTACAAGGTCGGGTAATGATAATTGTTTCCACCCTCTTAAAGACATTAAGTTGATACTAGCCCCAATATCCGCTAAAGCCATACAATCCTCAATTTTAGGAAATGAGCAAGGTAACACGAATCGACCGGGATCTCGTAGCTTTTCGGGAAGCTCTTTGAGAAGAATCGCGGAACAAATCTCATTTAAACGAGTGTTCACAAGCTCTATCATTTTTTCATTCTTATTGAGCAAATCTTTGAACATCTTAACAAATTTGGGGATTTGAGCAAGAGGTTCAACAAGGCTAATATTAAAATTTACTTGTTTAATCATTTTCAAAAAGTTGGAAACGTGAACGTCATCTTTCGTAAGAAACTTAGCCTTGTCCAACCTAGAGGGATAAGGGATATTGGGGTTAGGAGGTAAAGGTTGAGAAGGAGAAGGACTCGCTTCTTGAACAACCTTAGGGTTAGGCT
The DNA here is from genome assembly GCA_025667525.1 of Glebionis coronaria. Lineage (NCBI taxonomy): Eukaryota > Viridiplantae > Streptophyta > Magnoliopsida > Asterales > Asteraceae > Glebionis > Glebionis coronaria. The sequence goes on from CM046876.1 coordinate 358,048,690, forward strand.
CATTAGGCAATGGAGAACTAGTACTAGGAGTGGTAGTGGGAGGGATCACCAAAGGGGGAGTAGGATTACTCATTGTTACCTCCGGGCCTTGTCTCTCCATTATGGGTGAAGAGATGGAATGTCCCACTAAAGTGGCTCCACTTCGAGTAGTAATAACACTCACATTAGCTCGAGGGTTAGTCTCGGTATTAGAAGGTAAGGCTCCTTGGGGTATAAGGGTTTGCAACATTTGTATGAATTTCCTATCCGTGGACTCTTGAAGAACCAAGTACATTTGAGGATTAGGCATATTGAACCCTTTATTGTTAAACCCTTGATTTTGAAAACCTTGGTTTTGAAATTGATTAGCATTTTGAAGGCCTTGATTATTAAAACCTTGGTTTTGAATTTGAAAATTCCCTTGATTAAAACCCCTCATATTTGAATTCTATTAAAAATGACCCCTTTGTGGACCTTGGTTCATTGGTAGGTATTGGGGATTGGTTAACAATTGTGGAGGTGGTCTAACATGAGGTTGAAAACCGGGGGGAGCCAAATAGTTAGTAGATTCATAAGACAAATTATTAGTATCCACATTAGGTTTAAAATAAACCCTCTCACTAGTGTTGTAAGCATACAATTGTTGTTGATATTGATCATAAACCTTATCACAATTTAAGTACGGATGTGGTCCACCACAAGTCTCACAAGACTCACTCATGCCATGAACGTGCCTAGTGGGAGGGGTATCGACTTTTAAAGGAAGTTTTGTCACAATTTAAGTAAGCTCTTTAATATGATTATTAACCTCACTATAACTAGCACTAACCATAGTAGCCCTTACACTCTTAGTTTGAACTTTGGCCTTGTTTTCAGTTATATTCCAAGCATCGTTCATTGATTTAACCAAAATATTTCCCCCCGAAGCACTATTTAGTGAGACTTAGTCATTCAAAGTTATTCAATGATAAAAAGTATTAATTTGATGAACTTTTGTAAAACCGTGTTGAGGACACCTTCTTAAAAGTTCCTTAAATCGATCCCAAGACTCACTAAAAGTTTCCCTTATTTTTGCGTGATTATGTCATTCGATAAAGCCATGGTACGAGATGGTGGAAAGAAGAAGTTAATGAACTTGGTCTCTAAATCCGTCCATGTAAGAATACTTTGGGGTAGTTCCTTATCAAGCCAAATCCGGGCATGTCCCTCGAGGGAAAAAGGAAAGAGCAACAAACGTATTGCCTCTTGAGTCACGCCGTTGCATTTCACCGTATTGGTCAAATGTATGAATCTCTTAATATGATCGTGAGGGTCATCTTGGGAACGACCCAAAAATGGTGTAGCGGAAACCACTTGAATAAAAACCGTTTTAATTTCAAATTTATTCGCACCAATATTCGGTATAAAAATCGCGTCATCATTGCCCTCCATGTGGGATTGAAAGATCTCAATCATCGGTCGATAATCCGTTGCCATCGTAGTGTCGAAAGAACGATTCTCGGGATCGGCTTGATTGATAGTCTTTTTGTTGTTGTTCTTCTTTTTGGAAGAATTAGAAGAATTGGTTACACCACTTGGTATGTGTGCACGCGTGCGAGTGCACATACAACTAAAACCGAGGAGTAAGGGGATTTCCCTTGTTGACTTTGAAACGGAAGGGATTATCCATCTCGAGGTTCGATATTAAAATGCTACAAGAAATTATATACTTAATACTACTTGGGTGGCAAAACCCTCGATTAGCCTTCCTTCTAAAAATACTCACAAGTGAACGGGGGGAATGACGTTGCGCGAAGAACTTAAGTATATAGCTTCCCTTAGACGGCCTTTTATAGCAAGTCGCCTTTCTATTCACCGTATAGTTCGTATTTTTCAAATTCTTGCTTAACGAAAGTATTTATCTATTTTTGCCTTTTATTGTCTTTGATCGATACACGTATATGGAACCGGAACGCCTCCAAATACGGGGTATTGAAAGCAATACTTATGTAATATTGTGTATTGGGGTTCTTATACATAATATCTATAGTAAAAAGAAATATTTTTTGCATTTTTTAATTTAAAATAAAATATATTCACAATAAAAGACAAGAGAAATTGAAATAATAAAAATAATAATAAATACTTAATATTTTTGGTGTAATACTTTAGCAAAAGTATTACTTTTTGATTTTTTAGTTTTTTTGTCGCAATTCTTTTGAAAGAATATGCTTTTGATGATTTTTTTTTATTTTTTTTGTATTTTTATGTTTTTGATTTTTTATATATTTGATTTTTTTAACAAGAAAAATAACGTTCAAAAGTGAACGGATCCCAAAATCCAAATTGTTTCACGAAAAATCGTCAATCAAAACGAGATCGAAGCGGTACCGGTGGTAATTTAATATGCCAATTTAATATAGGAATTGGTGTTTAAGAATTGATGTTCGTTTCCTCGACTCGACTCGAATTGATATCAATTTAATCACAAGATTTATCGTTTTTGGTTAATAACACTTGTTTGGTATCTATGTCTAATTAAACTTGAATGGGGATACTATTTTAGGCTTAAGGAATATAGAAATAAAAGCGCAAATAGTTCACATAAAATTACTTTAAAATGCAAAACAATTATACTACAATTTAAAATCTAGATGAAACTTATTAAATCTAAGATGCAACAAAACTATACTATAATTTAAAGAAAATTAATCTAAATGCAAAATTAAACTAAATGCAAGCACGTAATAACAAGTAAAATGACAAAAATTAAATCAAAAAGATAAACTTAAGATTAAAGCGTAAAGCTTTAACCTTTATAGCTTATTAATCTTTTTAGATGATTAAGCTTGAAGCTTTATATACTTATAAGCTTAATAATCACAAAAAGGTGTAAACTTTATACCCAAAATAAGCTTATCTAAATGAAAACTAATTTTTAAATCTATTTTTAAAACAAAAATAATTTTTTAAACTAATTAAAACGATTTTTTATAAAATAGCTATTTTTATAGAAAACCATTAAAACTAAATTAATCTAATTAATTAAACTAAAAATATTTAGAGGAAAATAAAGTTTAAGCTAGATATTTAAAAAGGAAAGAACTTTAGTACCCGTGTCCGAAGAAAAACGCTCTAAAAATAATCAACATAACCAACAAAATATGGCCCGTAAAGTACATGGCCTCTCAAATCAAACTAATCAAAAGCGAAACCCGGCCCGTAAAGTACATGGCCTCTCAAATCAAACTCGAACCAAATCTATTAAACCCGTAAGCTCCTCATCAGACGTTTCCTGATGGATCTTCTTGTTCGAGTTGCCATGTGCATCGGATGGACCAATGGGGTGACCATGTTGTTCACTGCTCTAGTAAAGCGGGGGTGAAATTTCGGCATAATCTTGTGCGCGATGTGTTGTATGATATTTGTTCTAAAGTTGGTGTTTCGGTGAGGAAAGATGCACCTATGGGATTTCATTCAGATGAGGGACGAGACCCTCGTCCAGCGGATTTATTGTTGCATAATTGGTCCCAAGGTAAAGATGCATGCTTGGATGTCACGGGTGTCTCACCGTTTGCTGGTGCGGGTTTGGATTCGTGGGTCCCCGGGATTGCTTTGCGGACTGCTGCTCAGAAGAAAAGGAGGAAGTAATCTTCTATTTGTGTAGAGCATGGTTATTCGTTCACCCCTTTTGCCTTCTCTACTTTTGGGGAGCTTAACGAGGAAGCCTTGGTTACTCTTTCGCGTCTTAAGCGCTTATTTGTTTGTCATTCTAATGATGCTAGGAGTGGCTCTTTTCTATTTTCTAGACTTGGTTTCTGTATTCAAAAGGGGGTGGGAGCGCAGCTTATTTTGCGGCTTCCTTCCAATTTTGTGTGATTAATAAAAATAAAGTAGATTTAATAAAATAATATTAATAATAATAAAATGAAAATTAATATAATTTTTATAAAATTTTATTTTATTTTTATTATTATTAATTTTCGAAAATATATATATTTATATTATTTATATTATTTATTTATTAAAAACTATTTATTTAATTTAAAAACTTATTAAACTTAAAAAAATTCGTAGAAAACAAACCGTGAGGAGTTACGACGCGAGGTCGGGACCGTTCGCTTCGTAATTTTATGCTCTTCTAATGGTCCATGAGGTTTGTTAGTGGATAACTTTGGAGAATGGCAGAAATAGTTCTTGTTGTTTGCATTTCTTGATTTTAAGCTTGAAACTTCATTAAATCTTCATCCTTAGCTCTCCAAACTTCATTCTTTTTGCACTTTTGGTCCTTTGACATTATCTTTGAATTTGTCTTTGATAAATGTTCGTGAAATCCCGTGTTTTCTTCATTTTTGTCCTTTGGTACCTATTTAACAACAAAACAAAAAACCACGCGTAATTCCGACATTTATATTTATAAATACACGTTTTGGTTTGGTTTTTCCTTGTTTTAAGTGGTAAAAGGATAAGTATTTACACACTTATTAATGTTTCATCATGTTAAATCGTTTCATGCTCCTCCATGTTGATCATGCTTTCATGTCATTCAGTGATGAAGTTCTTCAATCATGCCCTCATGATAATCATTGTGGGATTTTAGAAAATTATGCTTCATATAAATCATTGATGAAATTTTGTTGAATGATGTATTTGTACTTCCTTATACAACTGGAATTATATATGTGTTGGATATAAGCAGGCAACCATGTTGTGTTCTTCAGTTGGTATGTGAACCGCCTAAACTTTTGCCTCATTTAATCATTACAGATGGTTGACACCAGTACTGATCATCTCATGTGCATTCTATGTGTACCCCATGTATAGTATTCCATGTGTAATTCATGTATCGTATTCCATGTGTACTCCATGTACCATATTCTTAGTGCATACCATCTACCGTACCCCATGATGTTGCTCATGATTCAGAGATTTTACAAGACACTGATGCTGCTCATGATTTGGAGACTTTACAAGATGCTGATGTTGCTCATACTTTGGAGATTCCACAAGATGCTGATGTTGTTCATAATATAAAGATTCTATAGGGAAAAGACGAAGTTTATAGATTGGAAATTCCAGACAAGAATATACTTCACCTATTAGACGCTACCATCCCATTCCATGCCTTTACCTTCTCAGTTAAATGTCACACGTCACTCATCTATTCTTCAGTCAGGAGAGTGGGAACCGGTACCCAACCGCCCACTCAGCAAAATAGTTACATGAACCACGATCAGAATGATGACTAGCATGGAACTGATAGACAAAGCAGTAGTGACAACTACCGTGCTAATAATTAATCAGCCAATAACAATCGGAACTCCGATAACGGATGTGACTAGAAATACAGAGGTCAGTACTCTAACCGATCCGTCAACTCTAGTAGTTTAGCCAAATTTTTAACTTTATTCTTAACCATCAGCCAAGACACATGTCAAGACATCGGTTAAGACACATGTCCCAAGTATATTTTCCTAAAGACACATGTCAAGACATCAGCCAAGACACATGTATCAAGTATAACTTCTGAAGACACATGTCAGGACACCAGTTATGATCATCGTGACACGTATATTTTTGCAAGACGCGAGTCAAGACGCATGACTCACTTATACCTTCTGCATAAGGACCTCAGTAAATTTAGTGTACCCTCCAAGGGGGGGATATACCCGTCCTGTTATGCCACGTATAAATCAGACCAGTAAAAATTCAGTTACCACCACTAGAGTATTATTCAAGTTTGGACACACAGTATTCGTTCTGTGAGGTTACAGACAAAACACATTCAGTGAGATCTACCACGTTTACTTCACGTATTCATATGTCAGCCTTATCTTAGATCATGTATTACCTACCTCCCAACCCCTAAAAGACTCCGTTGTATCACCCATGTGTATAAAGGTTTTCCTTCTAGTTAATGACAAGATATGTCTTACTGTCTCCTGAATACATTCATTATTTTTCCTACCAGAAAAATCAGTACAAATTGTTTATGCTTTACAAGCACATGACTTTTTATCCCATAGATACGAAGACTTTCTAGCTACCATTTATGACACGACTTCTGAAGTTCCTTAAATCTACAATCAACCGATTGTTCCAGAGTTTCCAGATGTATTTCCAAAAGAGTTTCCAGAAATTCCTTCCTACACACGAGGTGGAGTTTAACATCGAGCTTGTTTCATGAATAGAAACTATTTTCAAAATTCCTTATCACAGGGCTTCAGCTAAGTTAAAGGAGTTGCAGGATTAGCTGAAAGAGTTACTAGAGCGAGATTTTATTCGCTCGAGTGCATAACCATGAGGTACATCGGTTCTGCCGGTTAAGAAGGAGGACGGTAGCATGAGATCATGTATCGAGTACCGTAAATTGGACGAGATCACCATTCATAATAGATATTCATTCCACGTATTGAAGATTTATCTGATCAACTACAAAGTCTTAAACATTCTTCCAAGATCAATTCACGATCATGCTGCCATCAGTTGTGAAAGAAAGAACAGGATTCCAAGACTACTTTTTGCACATGTTATGGTCTTTCTAAATTTGTGATTATGCTTTTGGGCTCCCGAATGCTCCAACTATATTTTAGATTTGATGAATCAAAATTTCCATGAATTCTTAGACAAGTTCGTCAATATATTCATTGATAACATTCCGATCTTCTTGATTCTAGAGAAGAACACGAGAATCATCTTCTCACGGTCCTGCAGATTCTCTGATAGGAGAAATTGTATGCGCTTTTTTCTAGATGTAAGTTCTAGTTGAACAAGGTGGCATTTCTGGGCCACATCATTCATTAGAATTTTCTGAACAGAAATGAAACAAGATTCCCATGGAAATGTTCTCAGATTACCACAGACTCAGAAGAAGCATGATACTATTTAAGTCGTTGTCAACCAGTTAACCCAGATTACACCTTTTCTTTCATCTGAAAGGATTACGCAGTTAGCAGATCTGCAGAAAGTTCAACAAGAGATCGTACGATATCACGATATTCCATCAACAATAATATCAGATAGAAATTCATGTTCACGATCACGTTTACGTTCATGTTCACGATCACGTTTACGTACACATTCACGTTCACGTTTATGTTCATATTCACGTTTACGGTTACTTTAACATTTACGTCTCACGTCCACAGTTATGATTTTGTTTCCGTTCATATTTTGTTCCATCTTATGATTTACGTTCACGTTCTTGTTCATGACATTGTCTACATTCAGGTTCATGTCCCATATCACGATACACGTTTGACATCTTATAACCGGATAGGGTTGCAGAGAGCTTGGGAAACCAGACTCAAGTTTAGCATAGCCTTTCAATTCCCAGGCAGACGTTTCACGTCACGCTTCACGTTTCACCTCCTCAGTACGTTCAGGATATGTCCACGGATCACACTCACGGCATGTCTCACGTATCTCGTGCATGATATATTCTATGCACCGCATTCACCATATGTTCTCGAATCACGTTCACAATTGCTCACGTATCATGTTCACAATTGTTCATGTATTATGTTTCAGTATGACTTAAGTATCCTTGCTTAGAGATATAAAAGTTGTTCTTTTCATGTTAACTTGTACTGTATCATTTCATGTATCCTACACGTTACATCTTATCCATTCGATCAGGTTCAGTAGAAGCCATCTTAACTTGATGAACCCAAAACTTTTCAGTATCGTCAAGACAGGGTCATGAAGACCAAGGTCTTTCCCTTTGTCAACTTATTTTGGAGGAACCATCCCGAGCGGGAAGCCACTTGGGAAACGGAGGAGTCTATCTGGATCCTTATCCTCATTCTTTCCTATGATCCAAGGATAATGTTTCCAGCCATGTCACGTTCCATGTCCTCTCTAGCCATGTCACTTTCCATGTTCTCTCCAGTCATGTCACGTCCATGCTCTTTCAGTAACATCATGTTCCAAATTCGAGGACGAACTATTCTTTTTAGAGAGGAAGAGTTGTAAAACCCAACATATCACGTTTCTAATTCGAGGACGAATTATTCTTTTATAGGGGAAGAGTTGTAAAACCCGCATGAAAAATCCATGAAATATTAATTACATAAAATAACAGATAAACTAAAACTCTAATTAATTAATTCATGACAAGTATTCAAGGATATTAAACGTACACGACAAGCATTTACGGATAACAAATAAATCATGTCATGACAAATCACGAACCCAAGTCACAAAGATTAATACACGAGAATTAATAAATCACGAAAACAAAAAGTATGTAAAGGATGTTTGTTTTGGCCGGCCTAAAGAAAAGAACAAGAAAATGGTCCAAAGGCCCAGTCCACTAAGAGTAGTAAACAAAAGCATACGTGTGTTTTATTGTCTCCATTTTGTTAACGAACAGAAAACTCAAGGAAACCCTAAATGGGATTGTAGGCTGCCGGTTTGAAAGAGAGAAAAGGAAGAAAGAAAGTGTTTTTAATCTTGATTCGTTTATGTGTAGTTGTGTTTGAACATTCCTAGATCATACCCCTTTCGGTAATCCTTCAACATTAATCTTTTGTTTATTATTTAAGATATCACCATGAATCTTTGATTGTGAATTGAACATGTGTTTAGAAAATTAGGTTAGTACATAAACCATGGCGGGAGAACCACAAGGGGGAGGCTCAGCGTATTTATTTCGGGTGAGCAAGCCAAGAACCCAAACATGGAGGCTCTCTCGGTGGGTTATCTTGCTGGACAGCCGCAACTGCGGTGGGTACTTTCTCCCAACACCCGCCAGCCAAAACAGCCAGTGGGAATGGTGGCTGGGCAGTGGCAGCAGAGACCCACAGGTCTCGGTGGGAAGAAGGGTACTATCGGGGGGAACCTGGGTACTGTCGGGGGAACTTGGGTACTGTCGGGGGAACTTGGGTACGGTCGGTAGAAATTAAAACAGGATAGCAGCAGCCATAAGGCTGAGGTGGCAAAAGGTTTTTGGGCAACCGCAAGATTTTATTGTCAAGGGTGTGTTTGGTTTTGGACTTGCTAATTTAATTTCGGAGTTAGGATATAATTCATTATTAAACTATTAATGAATAAATCATGACACAGTTAATTAGATTAATTATAAACTGATAATAATTATTTTATATAATTATTCATGAAATTAATCATGTTATTATTTAATCAAATTAACTAAGGACTTAGGCTAATTGATTTATTTCAGTTTAAACCATGGTCTAATTAAATTAATTTTTGATTTTAATTTGATTATACAATTACCAAATTTATAGTAAAGATTTATCAAGATATAAACTATGCTTTATTATTAATTAATAATTACTTTTTAAACCATGTTATATTATTAATTGATAATTAACTACAAGATTATGTCATATTATATTATTTATTGGATAAACTTTACTATATTCTGTCATCTAGTTATTCAGGAAACTTTCCATTTTTGAAATCTTACTATATTTAGAAACCTGTTATTTTTAGAAAGTTACTAATTATAGAAATATCAAGTACAATAACACAAGAATACATTAAATACATTAATAAGAAATATAAGAAAACATCAATAATTACAAGATAATACATGAAACAGTAAAACAAGACAAGAACATTAGAAACAAGTAAGAACACTCAGAAATAGTAAAGTTTACAGTAATCAGACAACTCATTCAGGTCCCTTATCTATGTAGTAGCCGTAAAGTCAGAGTAGATCCTTCACCTTTATTCTTCATTTCTTTACTGGACATAAGGTACGGATTTTCCGTCCTTCAGTATGGACTTCCTTTCTATGCATGATTAGGATTCCCCGTTTGCAGCCATCTATTTTCCCCAGTTATATGTTATAAACCTTGCATGATTTGCCATGATTGCCATGTTTAATTTTCCTAAGCTTTATATACACGCATGACCAGTTTCATCTAGTTACGGAGGTACCGTAAACATGACACTTGAGAGGCACTGGTGTCATGACTCCTCTGCGAGGGAGTGATTTCTCGTGGCGTCCCTTTAATTTCAGTTGGCCATTTATTAGTATTTATCAGTGGGGCGTATGGGTGCATCCTAGTTTATCAGTTTATAGTTTAGCAGGTAAAGGTGGTGTGTGCTCTATATCCTTCACATTGGAACTGATCCCTCCACCCATATTATTATTTAGAGGTTAACCCTCTAACAGCATGACGAGGTCACCCCTCTATGTATTCATGTACACGTTGATATAATACATGACCTATATAAGCTCTTGGCATTTAAAATATATTGTATGCATGATTTCAGACTTACCATTTATCAGTTGTTTACAAGTTATAAACCAGGTCTTTCAGGACATACACAGTTTTCCGCTACAGTTTACTTATCAGTCTTTCAGCTTCCGTACTTTTATCTGTTCAGCTTAGTAGTCCAGATCTTTCATTTATATTCCATATATTCTTATCATGTCATTTTATTTGTTCACTGAGCGTATTGCTCAACCGTATTTTATTTCCATGACTCATATGGCAGGTACCCAAGGACGGATTTGAGCATTTAGCAGACGTTCATAGGATGGGAGCTACCTTATACTTCTATTCCTTTTGACTTTCATTTACTTTATGCTTGTTTAGGCTTATGTTTGGGAACCGATGTTTGATTCCGGTTTTTCCTTTTTTTATGGTCATGTATGTTTTGTTACATTTTACCTTGCTTGCTTTGATGACACGGCATAATTATCATGTAACGGTCTACTTATCAAAGTGGGGTGTTACATATAGATTGGCCACTAAACCCACACACAACCAAGAAGTTCAATCGCCTCAGACTTCTAGAAACACTAATAGACGTGTCTTTTACTACAGGAGTAGTCTCCACTGCTAGTGTTAGCCGGCTTCAGCTTAAGAGCACTCGAATGAATGAAAAGGTTTGGCAAAACAAGAGTCAAGGGAAGATGAAGAAAGTAGAAGACCACCCTAGGAATTTTAATGTTTCTAAGAATAAAACGCCTGTTATCGCATGTAATAACGATTTGAATGATTCAACTTTGAATGCTTTGAATGTTAAGTTTGTTTGTGTAAAATGTGGAAAATATGCTAATGCTAATCATGTTGTGTGTGTTTCGAATAATGTCAAAGGCATATATACTAGAAATAAGAAGCAAATTGAGATGCCTATTAGTGCTAGTAAACCCAAACGCAAAGTGAACCATTTTGGTGCAACCACCCCCCCCCTAAGAAAAGTATTGCATCAAAATCCACCACTAAGAACCCTAGAAGCAGAATTAGGGAATTATATGAGTCTGCTAGCAAGTCTTGGAAATGGTGGTTTGCTAATCAGTATCCTCCAGGATATAAATGGATGCCTAAGGTTAGGACGGAAAATGTAACTACGAGTGTTAGCATGCCTTTAAGTGTTGAAACTAGGGACACTAATGATTCAGATATCACAACTAAAATTGAATCTAATTTAGAAAATGCTCCATCGTGTTATAATTCTTCTACAGGTGATCGAAATAATTTTCTTCATACTGGAATCCAGGTGTACCAAGCACATGACGGGGAATCTCAAGCTTCTAATTAACTTCGTGGAGAAGTTCCTGGGTACGGTCCGATTTGGAAATGATAAATTTGCACCGATCCTAGGATATGGAGATTTGGTTCAGGGGAATATCACAATTAAACGGGTATACTACGTCGAAGGGATCAATCACAATCTTTTCTCGGTTGGTCAATTTTGTGATGCAGATTTGCAGGTTGCATTTAGGAAGAAGACATGTTTTGTTCGTGATTATGATGGGAATGATTTACTCACCAGCTCACGGGGTACAGATCTTTACATAGTTTCACTTCAAGATACAACTTCTACAACTCCAATTTACTTCATGGATAAAGCTTCAACGACTCAAGCATGGTTATGGCATCAACGTCTATCTCATCTCAATTTTGATACCATCAACTTGCTTTCCAATAAATATATTGTGCAAGGCCTTCCAAGCTTGAAATTTTTCAAAGATCATCTTTGTACTTCTTATGAGATTTGTAAAGCTAAACGAAGTAGTTTCAAGACAAAGACTACTCCAAGCTCTAAAGGACGGTTAGATCTTGTTCATATGGATTTGTGTGGTCCTATGTGTGTTTAAACTATCAATGTGAAGAAATACATTCTGGTTATTATCGATAACTACTCAAGGTACACGTGGAATTTCTTCTTGAGATCCAAGGATGAAACACCCGAAGTTCTCATCCACTTCCTTAAACTGATACAATGTGGTCTTCAAGCTCAAGTAAAAGTGGTACGTACTGACAGAGGCAAATAATTCTTGAATTCAACTCTAAAGAATTATTTTGAAGCCAAAGGGATTGAACCTGAAACATCAATTGCTAGAACACCGGAACAAAATGGTGTTGTTAAAAGACAAAATCTTATTTTGGTTGAGGCTGCTCGAACATTATTATCCACTTCAAAACTACCACTATTCTTCTGGGCCGAGGCCGTGTCAACCGCATGCTACACATAAAACCGTTCCTTAATTATTCCAAGACACGAAAAGACACCATACCACATAATTCATGATCGCAAACCTTCACTCAAACACCTTCACATTTTTGGATGTACATGTAACATAATCCGAGATGGTGAAAATATGGATAGGATGAAAGAGAAAGGTGATGCATGTATTCTAGTGGGATATGCAACTCAGTCTACAAAATTGATAGTCGAAACAATTCATGTCAGATTCGATGAATTGCAAGAAATGGCACTTGAACAAAGCAGTTTAAGTCCCGATCCACAATGACAAAAGACTTCTGTGCACAACCGCACGGAACTTGGAACTCAAGACCACAATAATGAACCGTCTAGTTTAAAGTTGGTTCCTGAACATGTTCCAAGAGTAGATATGACAGTGGACACGACAATTGAAGAGTTGGAAATGTTATATGGACCAATGTTTGATGAATATTTCACGTGGGAGAAACATGTTGTATCGAAGTCTTCCGCTGTCGCTCATGATAAGAATGATGATACTGATCATCATCAACAAATGGATACAACTTCATCTACTTCAACACGGGTTGCTGCTGATTTACCTCCTCAGAATATCACTTCAACAATCGATCCTACAACATCCACAACTACTGTCATTGCTCCAGCGAACACACCTCAAGCAAACAATGCATTATTTGACGATGACGATTTTCATAATCCATTCGGTATATCGGTACATGAAACTGGAGAGTCTTCTACTAGCCATGTTGATCCGTCAAATATGCATACGTTCTACCAACGACATCCTTTAACACATCATTGGACCCGAGATCACCCTTTGGTTCAAGTAAGTGGAAACCCTTCACAGTCCGTTTGTACGACACGACAACTAGCAACCGATGGCGATGTTCGTATGGCTGCACTCGCCGTGAGTACAGCTGAACCGAAAAACATCAAAGAAGCCAGGGATGATCATGCTTGGATTGAATCGATGACGGATGAAATTCAACAATTTGAAAGACTTAAGGTCTGGTAAGTTGTTGACAGATAATACGATGTAACATCATCAAAATCTTCGATGGATCTGGAAAAACAAGATGGATGAAGAAAACATGATCATCAAGAACAAATCTAGGCTAGTGGCTAATGGATATGGACAGAGAGAGGGTATTGATTTTGAAGAATCATTTGCACCAGTAGCTCGTATGGAAGCGGTTAGGATTTTCCTTTCTTATGTTACACATAAGGGATTCATCGTTTATCAAATAGACGCGAAAACAACATTCCTTAAGGGTCCTTTGAAAGAAGAAGTCTATGTCACACAGCCGGAAGGATTCGTCAACCCGCATTATCCTAACAAGGTGTATCGTCTCCACAAGGCATTATATGGACTAAAGCCAGCTCCAAGGGCGTGGTACGATGAGCTCTCGAAATTTCTGGTATCCAAAGGATTCTCAAAAGGTTCTATCGATCTAACTTTGTTCATATACAAATATGGGGATGACATTTTTCTTGTGTAGATTTACGTTGATGACATTATTTCGGGTATACAAACCCAAAACATCAAAATGGTTAAAAAAACTAATGCACAACAAATTTGAAATGTCAATGATGGGTGAACTAAAATTCTTGCTAGGAATTCAAGTTCACCAATCCCCAAGTGGTATCTTTATTAACCAAGCTAAATATTGTCAAGAGATAACTAAAAAGCACGGTATTACCTCATGTGACCCCATTGGGATACCATTATCAACCACATCCTTAGATGCCGACTTGGAGGGATTACCCATAGATCAAACGAGATATCGTTCCATGATCGGGTCCCTCATGTACTTGACAGCAAGCAGACCAGATATTGCACATGCAACATGATATTGTGAACGATATCAAGCCAAACACACTGATAAGCACCTCAAGAAGGTTAAACGGATCTTTCGGTACCTTAAGAATTCCGTTCACTTGGGACTCTGGTATCCGAAAGAAACCTGTTTCTTTCTAACGGCCTATTCAGATTCTGATCACGCATGGTGTCTTGATACGCGAAAAAGTACTTCTGGTGGTTTACAATTTCTAGGACAATATAAGCTCGTGGGATGGTCTTCCAAGAAGAAGGATTACACGTCACTATCATCAGCCAAAGCGGAGTATGTGTCTCTATCTACGTGTTGTGTTCAAGTTCTTTGGATGAGAACACAACTCACGGATTATGTCTTCCACTTTGATAAACTACCTATGTACTGTGACTCAAAGTCGGCCGTAGCCATCTCCTGCAATCCGTTACAGCTTTCCCGCACGAAGCACATTGACGTCAGATATCACTTCATAAAGGAACAAGTTGAACGCGGTATCGTTGAATTATACTTTGTTGGAATGGATTACCAATTAGCCGACTTGTTTACGAAAGCTCTGTCGAAAGATAGGTTTGAGTACCTTGTTAGGCAAATTGGTATGAGATGTTTGACTACAACAGTGTTTGACTCCAGCAGAACTGGAGATTCCGGAAAAGTTTCCTGCTTGATTGTTTTATCAAACATCTACTTGTAAATATCATTGAAAAAGAAAAATACAAAAATATAAAACATATAAAAACAAAACACAAAATTAAAAATGTTTGAAAATCCAAAAATATTTTTCTCGACATGTCTTTCAGTGTCGATAATATGGACGTGCCTAGAAATGTCGCTCAATAACGACACGGGTGTGTACACAAAGCTCGAATGAAAGTTGTAAATATTTTTTAAAACATGTCATTTCTATTTTTTAATAAAGAAAAATGTCAATTTTGGATAATTTTTCAACAACGGGTAGAGCAATCTATCTTGGTTTGAGTTTGTCACAAAACAGTCAACGTTTTGAACTCAACATAATGGCTTGTAATCACTTTCAGATTGCAACCCGAATCTATATTCATGGGGGAATGTACGATTCGTCAAGACATTCAAAGTCTATGAACTCAAGTTTATGCGTTAGAAAAACCATGTCGCCAAAAAGAAATGGATTTTTCAAAAAGCGTTGAACACAATTTCTCAAGAATTTCTCAATGATTATGGATGAGACTGCATTTATACATAGTCTCATCGTCCAAATAGGGCTTAAAACGCTTAAAATGTCATAAAATACCGGAAAATATGTTTGTGTTTGTTCATTTTGTATTTTAGGTACGGATATCGTGAATTCAACAAAAGATCACAAGATTCAAGAAAAAACGAACACGGGAAACGAAGCCGCACAAAGAACCGGACCCGACGATAAATTTCTAAAAATACCCTTGAAGTATTGAAGATTGTCAAGAATGGTCTCTCGTCTTTTGAAGACTTGTCAGTTTAGTCCCTTGTAAATCTAAAATATTACACGTGGGTCCTTAAGGTTTCAAGATATTTCAATTATGGCCCTTGAAGAATGCAAAATGTGCATGTTTATCCCTTGATAAAAGTTTGGAAATTGGTGTGCCACAAATGACAAATGCACGAAAGTTGTAACAAAGGAAATATGAAGAATTGCTGTGAAGACTTTTTCTGCATAAATTTAGGGAGTTCAAGGATCAAAATAGCCAATATCATCACCCAACCCACTAACAACCGACCCTAACCCAGTTATAATCTAGCTACAACCCACTAATGCCCAACACTTCCACAAACCCCCAGCCAAATTCAATTTATAACCAACCAACTACCCAAACAAACCCAGTCTACCCACGTTTTATTAACAGTATTATTTAAAAACTTTTTTTTTAATAATACGCGCTAAACACTTTTAGCACACCCAAAACAGATTAACCTCCCCCACTGTTCACCCTTCATCCTCTCATAAACCCTAACCAAATCAACCCATCTAACCACGGGGTTATTAGCCTAATGTTTCCAGAACCCAATTAAGCTTAATATCAACCCATCCCAACCAAGAAAACATACCCCGTGACTCCTGTGGACCCTTACGTGTTCCCCTGCCTCCCTGTTTATGGCATAAAGAGAATATACACCGAGAAATCAACGGACCAGCTTGCTTTCTTGACCACAAAGGCTTTCTGGACGTCTTGGATCTCTTCTACAATAACTCATCATACAAACATCTTCACATGGGCAGTTTGACCTAAATTCAAAATCTAAAGACCAAGGGCATTTGAGGAACTTTGATAGCTTAGGGTTCCATGTTTCTTAAATACAAGGTGCCTGTACCTTATATTGTTGTTCCATTCTTTGTAAACTTTTATAATTTGAATAGTTAAAGTTTTTTATAAGACCTTGCAAAAAGAAAGCTGAGTTCCATTTAATTCTGTTGTTGTAGTGTAAACATTGCATTATATGAAATTCTTGTTAAAGTTTTGTTAAGTCCAAAATTCGGGTAACAAAGACACTTGTCCCATTGCATTATAAAAAGTAAAATCAAAAGGGAACTAAAACAAACCTCCAAGGAATACATCCGTGCCTTGGAATTTCTAGCTTATGTTGTAGCGAAACAGCCACAAGCTTCCTTTAAGCCTGCTAAGAGTAACAAACATAAATAGTAAAACAATATCCAATGATTAAACAATCTGATTTTCTTTACTTTTTTTATTTTTCTTGAAACATTTTCTTTCACAAACTTGAAACACACCTTAAATACTTCAAAACCTTTAACAAATTTTTAAACTTGAAACAATATCCGGTAAATAGAACTATGAAACAAGAACATAAACTTTTGATAAAATCTCAAAACACCAACTTTTCAAACCAAATTTTGAAAAAGGAATTACACTTGACACATTTTTAACGAAAACATATAGATAGATAAATGGAACTCAGAATTAGGCTTAACCAATACCAGCTTTTAAAAATAAAAGGAATTATATTTCAATGAAAATACCAACTTTATTACATAAAAATGGATTACAAGATTAAAACCTAAATTCTGGAACAAGAGTAAAAGATAAAATATGACAACTATTTATAGAGGTACAATGAGGCTTGAAACTTAAATCCTAATCTTAAGATGTCATCATTTTCTTCTTATCAATTCCCACAAATGCCCTTGAAATGCTTCTCGGAGCTTCTATGCTGATAAAAGATTGCAACATATTTTTTGTGAGCCTTTGTGAAGCGTTGGATTTGAGTGCTGACCAAGGGGATGCATCTCAATCGTTGATCTTGTCCCTTCCTTGTGTTCTCCCTCAAGTGAGCTGGAATATTTTTGGTCGTTTGTGGAGAGTCAGCCAACAAATGCACATGGGATGGTATGTCTTTGGTATGAAAAGAATTTTGGCTTGGTTAATTTTATAAAACCCCTTGATGTGACTTTGGTAAGAAGTACAGTGGTGAGAATGGAGGGGATACACAGTAGAAATCTTCCCTCCATTTGTTAACATGGCAAAAATAATGGACGAGCTAAAAAAATGGGTTATGGGAGTGGGTAAAGATGGATATGGGTTTTTGAAATGTTGATCCCAAACTTAGATCGATTTAGCTTGTGTAAACGAGATTAAATCAAGTTAAACATGTAGAGAAACTTTTCTGTGTATAAAACAATTTAAGTATTATGCGGAATTAATACTCAAACAAGAACACACAAACAATGTAAACCAAACTTTCACTTGATTGATGAGAACAAACTTGCATACAATGAAAGTGTTAAACGTATGAAAACTTATATGAAACAAAACCTAAAGGTCTCCTTTTATAGAATAAGAAGCCTTGTACAAGAGTTTACGTATCAACTATTATAGGTAAAGATAAACATAGAAAATACATTGTTGATCATATCTTTACTAGAAACAAATTAGAAACATAATACGTGTAGACTAAATCTTCTATCAGTGCTTGACTTCATCCTATCAACGCTTGACATCTTCCTGTCAACACTTGTTCTGTCAACACTTGTTTTCTTCTTATCAACGTCCCAATTTCTCTTGTCAGCGTTCAAGTGTACTGACTACATGTAACACCCCCAAATTTATACAACTCAATACAGCGGAAGACTAGTTGGTGTTACGGGATAGCACATTACTCACATCATAGACAACGCATAAAAATCGCGTCGTTTATTAATAAAGCATTTCCATTCATAAATATCAAAGTTACATCGGTCCCAAGTCATTATATTTCATACAAAGTTTTACAAAGTATTTGAATGGAAAATATTGTTTAAGTGCGGGCCATGAATTCTTGTCGTCTTCCCGAGAATTACCTTCAAGTACCTGAGATAAAACATGTTAAGAGAAAAGGTCAGCGATAACGCCGAGTGAATTCATAGAGTTTAATAAAATCCATCAATATAATATCAGTATAAGATTATTACTGAAAATCATTTTGTACAAATCATTTTGATAGGCCATAAAATAGCCAAAGTCATTTTATACAAATCCTTATCGAAAATCATAATATAGGCATTTGCCTTAAAAATCATTATACGAGCCAATGTTGTAAAAACAATCATACAATACGTCTTATAACGTTGTATGAAAATAAAAACCGTTATATGAATATGGTTATGAAAACCAAAACACGAATATAATATCAATAGTATGACCCTGTATTGCTAGTCAGGCAATACATCGTAATTCGGAGCGTCTATTAGTATTTCGTTAATTCGGATTATTATAAGCCGCATGACATTGTTACCTTACTAAACCAACAACGGGTAGCTAACCCGATACCAATTTTGCCCATCTAAAGTAGCGTGTCGTCACAAAGGTCACGCTATGGAAATCTTCTCATACATAAATTCGCTTACCAATCAATGTGGCACGACGGGGATCAACCGTCAAGGCGCGAACTGGGGTGATCGTCCCCTAATAGTACTATTAAATGCATAAGCGTCTACCAACTCCCGGTAGTTCACAATTCATGCTAATGGGACTTTTAGTGACATAACCTAACTTTAATAATCCATTTTTATTTCATCTATCGGGTCCTTTAATCATTTATCGGGTCATACAATCGGGTCATTCAATCATTCGGGTCCAAAATCAATAAACAAACAATCGGGACAAATGGTGTCCTATTTTATAAAAACTAACATGTTATCTCCCTCGCGGGTTTATAAAACATTTCATAAAAACATTTAAAAGAGTGCGAGGCTATGAACTCACGTTGATGTGGGAAGGTGGGTTATCGGCAATTCGGACGTACGGTACGTGCTTCAATCACGGAAACCTATACAAATAATAATCGGTCTTAGACTCATGTCCAGTGACTTTATAAAAATAAAAATTATGTATACATATGATGATTTTGTACATATGATGATGATCAAGTGGGTTTACATATTCTCGTTTACTCATTTTAGAGTTGTGTGTCGATAACTTTTATACTAGTTTACTAGTTTTACCCATTTACGTGTCTTAAGTCCAAATAAGCTTATTATAAGTTATTTAACTTATTTTAATCCATTTTTTACTTATATTATCAGTACATACACTTTCAAGTTGGGCCCAAATGGGTTAAGCCCAATAAGTTCTTTTTATGGGTGTTTATCTTATTTAGTCCAATTATTAGCCCAAGTATTAGTCCAATATGTTTACTTAGCTCGTTAATGTCCGTATGCCCTATAGTTCGGGTTTTATTGGTTATTACTTGTTATACATGTCTATATATCAGTATATAAGTTTTGTAAAGTTTTCATTAGACGGGTCCAACCATCTAAGTTTTATTTAACAAAAACGTTAATTTTACGGCAATAGCCGAAAAAGTCGTAAAAATCATGTTTATAGTTTTATATCTTATAAAACATAACAAGTTACCATTTTTATAAAATGTCCACTTATTTATCATTGTACATATTTTTATAAATAAAGTTCATGAGTTAGTGGGTTTTAATTATAATTTATACTATTAAAATTTGAGTGCTTATATAATAGTATTATTCTTTAATTTCCAAAAATCTGATTTTTATCTTCACTTTCACCAAAACTGCCATATCTTGAGTTCTACATGGAGATAGAAGCTCAAATTTTTATCACATAAACTACATGATATTTGCTACATTTAACTCTTGTATAGCTACTTTTGAATCATCCTTTAAGTATTTTCTAAAAATCGTCCAAAACAGTAACCTCAGATTTATACCCTAAACTTGTTTTGATCATATCTCACTCATTATTTTGATTCCATTGCATGGCCAACTCTCACATGTGTACAAGAACCATAGATTACTGTATATCAATTCTAATTCATCATTTTATCAGTTTACCATATGGTTCTTTACTGTTTTATACAGCCATCAAATTTAACCAAGATTTTAACCTTGTTTCTTATGGTTTTTCACCTTTTTAATCATGTTTATCAACAACAAATCCCCACATAACATTTTTATCATCATATAATCATCATATACATATACAATAGGAAATAAAATACATGTTTACATAATCAAATTAACAAGAAGATGAGGAGGACAATCTTTATACCACCATGATGATGTAGGTTGATCAAAACATGGATTTTTGATGGAGAAACTTGTGCATAGCCAAGACCATCTTCAAGACCACCATGCTCCATGAACTCCTTGTGGAAAATCACCCCCAAGACACCATGAATACTCCTCCTTGGATGTTATAACTTGCACCAATCAATAGGGCTTCAAAAGGGCATCAACATGTATATGAATAACATAGGATTTTGTGGTTAAATTTGATCAATGATGGATGTTTTTGAGAGATATGGAACGAACTAGAGAGAGGGTAGAGAGGATTTTGAGTGGTATTGCATGTGAAAATGAAAGAAATGGTAAATGGCAAGTGGTTTTGTTGTAAGGTAGCTTAATGTTTAAGCTTAAGACATGTGTAAGGCTTGTTAGCTACTCTTGACACCTCATGGTGTTAAGTAGCTAGTTGTGGCCGGTTTTGGGGGTGGGACAAGTGTCCCACTTGTCTCATCCCCATTTATTTACGGGTACTCCTCGATTCTAGTTTCCTCGATTTGCGTGCCCTCGGGTCGTTTTACGAAAAATGTTTTTATAAATTATGAATCAACGTCACAAAACGAATCCAATAAAAATTGTCTCATCAAAAACGGAGTTCAAAAACGTAAATACGTAATCCTAAGGTTTCCAGTTAAGTCGTAAAGGACGTTAAAATAAATCGTAAGTCCTAATCTCTTCTCGTAAATTTGTGAGTTTATGAACTAACACAAATTTAAAACTCCAAAATAATATTTACGGATAAATTTATTTTTTGAATTGTAGGACTGTCACCAAAGACGGTGTATGTAAACGTAAGCACGTAACGTAGAATCCTCCGGTTTAAACGTAGTCGATGCTACTTCAAGACGTAAATCCAAATTTCTTCCCAAAAATAAGTGAGTTCATATTGTAACATTAAAATAATATTTTCAAATAATATTTGAGAATAAAATATCAATCGTAAATTGACGGATTGTCATAGCATTTACCCCTAAACAGGATCTTTGTCCTCAAAGATCATCTTACCTTACTACTCGCTTCTTATAGAGTTAAAACCATGTGGGTATTTCCTCCACATTCGGTCTTTTCTCACAAGGGCAATTCGTTACAATACGCGAGTTTCATCAAACATAACTACGGGAATAAGATCAGGCTTAATGTTGACTTACTTTCTCTATCCATGATGTTCACGGGTTTTTGATGAATGCAACTTTTCGCCGATCTAAGCTTTACTAAGAACAATCAGATTTTCACTTGATAGATATTCCATCAAGTTCAATTTACGAAACATAATTCACGCAGTTCTTGAAGTCCTAGGGTAGATCCAGCTTATATGCCTTTCAATCCCAACTTTTACATCATCTCAATGGTCCCATTCAACGGGGACTTGTATCCCATGATTTGTTAGATCATGAATTCATTTTTTTTTCCAAGTTCAAAAATTGTGGCATAACTTCGCTACCCATTTGGCACTTCAAGATCTATATTTCACATTCACATAACCTCTTGCCCACTACCGGCAGTCAATAATCATATCCTAATTTCAACAATCATTTCAGGTTTCGCGGTTCGAGTATTTTGCAAGGTTAGGTTCGCCATCATAGGAAACCTTAAACCTAAAAGACATGTCCAACTCACAATGGGTGTATGTCGGATGTCTCCATCTCAACTCTTGCTTACGGATGCTCCAAGATTCAGATCCTAACAAGATTCGATCTTGATCCTAATACGATAATTATCAATGATAATCCTTCCAAAGGAAAACGATTATACGATTTATTACCAAAGGTCAATCATTCAAACATAGAACAGCGCTTATATTACTTTGTATCGTTACTTTACCTCGTCCCTTCGATTGGGGTGGTACATAGTACTCTCATCAAGGTTCGTTCTCAATGATTTCTGAGCAAATCTCTAGAAATTCGATGCGAAGCGAGGATCTTGATAAAGATGTTCGATACAGGCACACTATGTTTACATAATTCTTTTGCATTTATCATTAACGGGAATGATATTAGCAGATTTGGTCAGTCTGTCGACGATGACCCAAATCGAATCAAATTCAGATGATGACCTTTGCAATAGCTAGACGTTTACTGATGTATGAGGCGATGTCTGCCTTCATAATTTCCATCAGTACAACTTCTTCAGACAAAGATACTTTTAGTCAAAAATGACATACATATAATACTTATACTTACAAATTCCAACACAACTAATTCTCGTAATCTCCATATTTAGGCAACCACAAGTGGTCTTTTAAAAGCATTTAACGCTATCGGCTTCTCAATTTTAATGGTTCACATTAGCCGTGAAACCCTTCACTATTTATATTATCCTTTTTACAAACATTGTTTATTTTATTATTCTTTTATATCGTTTAGCAATATATTTTGCACCTACATTATTAAGGAACATGTCCTAACTGGTTCTTTATCTTTTCTACACAATGCGTCGGTATCTATATTCACCTCTCATGATGATATAATTATCATGTCCATAATTCACTCAGGTATTCTTTCTATATTATGCATCAGCAATTACGTTCACCTTTCTGATGAAATAAATATCACAACCGTATTTATTCAAAATTCTTTCTTCATATCTTCTATGTTTTAGTTTCGTCTTTACTATTATCTTTATCTGTTTTACTCAATCCGACGTCTAAAGCGTCGATAATTATTACATGTAAATTAACAATAATTATTTAATTCTTATGAAAACGTAAACGTAAAAATTTTAAATTTCCTAGTTCGACCAATTATATAAAATGTTCAAAATAAATTTGAATTTAATTAACAAGATTTTTGTTGATTTATCGAAAATAATTAAAATAATTAATAAGATCCGAAAATGTTCGAGAAATCTTTGTTTATATTTTGGTCAAAATTTTCTTAGTTGAAAAGCAAAAATTGTTGTTTCAAATTTCAACTTATGGTTTAAATGGTTTTCCTCAATCCTTTTTAAGTTATCTGGAGGTATACACAAACATTTACCCCTAAACAGAAGTTTAGTTAGATGGTTTGTGTATAAGGGAATAATCCCTTAAAAATCCCTTGTTAAAACATTCGTCAAAACATATTTCCATTTCTTTTTGGTAAAATCCAAAGTCTTAAAAGGGCTCTTAATTTTTGAAGAGTCTATATGCATATATCTTACCATTATTAATCCAACGGTCATTTTATGTAAAGGATTAAGTTTTTAATCCCTAAGCGTTAATGGTTCTAATCTTTGAAAAGTCAATATAGCTTCCATTATCTATTAATCACACGGTCAATTAATATAAAGGATTTAGTCTTTAATCACATGTTAAATATTTAAGGTACATGTTTTCATTGTTCGGCCAATTCAGGGCAATCTATAATTAATTATTAACTTCATTCTTATTCTGGTAAACAAACAAAGGGTCCTTAATGATCACGAGCATGAATTTATCAAATTACAGCCTACACACGTGATTCGCCAAATTTATGAATGCTACGTGTGCATCAGTCAATCCAAACGACATAACATGAAACTCATAATCTTCATTACAAGTTTTGAATGTAGTGATTGGAATAGATAATCTTTTTCGCAGACGCGAAGTTGATGATAACCATGCCATGGATCAAATCTTTAAAACATACACTAGAACCTTGTAAATGATCGAACAAATCTTCCATTTCGAGTTATGGATATTGTTTTCGATTGTCAATTTACTCAGTCACAGTAATCTATAAATATAAGGAATGATAACACCATAGCTCTTCAGGATGACAGGCTAGGTAGAATAAAATCTTTCTCCGACAACTCTCTCAGTGGTACGGTAATTCCTTAAATTCAGATGGTGCTGACATACAGTGCACAAGCCACAAGTGCAACACCGGGAATATAATCAATACCAATTTCCACTTGCCTTAATGGCGAAAGTCTAGGTAATTCACCAACAAATACTTCCTAAAGTTTCAGATAACATAAACATCTTTTAATAAATTCATATTAAGTTCTTTTAGATTATAATATCTATGACTAGTTCATAACCATTCATGGTATAATTTTAAGTCTAAATACAGGATACAGCCACCTATCGGGGATTATTTAAATCACTTTTGATAATCAACATCTTATCATTTAGGGGAATTCTATTCGAGTTCACATAAATTAAGACAATGTCGTCATGTCATAATCAATCAATCCATTCTACTGGCATTACCAACTTTCCAGTTTTATTGCCGTCGATAAGATGTGAACTTCTCAAAAGTCTAATAATAACTCATAATCCTTCACAATTTCAGGGATATCTGGAGACACAACTACTATTAAAAGAGTAAGGTCAACGCATAATCTATGCGAGAGAATTTCAAATCAGATGCAGACGAAAACATTTAACGAATATGAATATATCCATGTTTTCATAATTTGAGTACGCATTCGAAAGCTCCTCGGATCGTTACCCAGGCCATTCAAATGAAATCAAATCAAAAGAAATGATAAGAACGTCGATACATCCAGTCGGGTATCAATACTCGGTAATCAAATACTTTTCCTAAGAATCTCACTACGGGAGAATTGGACAAGAAGGGAATATCAATTGTCAAATAAGACAAGTTCCACAGATGAGTAAATTCAACTCAGAAGAATAGATGCTACAGGCACATATGTAGGTGTTCCTAACATTATGTCCCTATTTTTCACTTCTTGCAGATCTCATAAAATTTAATCTTTCACAATTTTTAAAGAAAATGTAGTGTTTATTCATTAGTTTTATGGTGACTACTAATAAGCCTTGCATGGTCCATTCCAAATTGTATGTAGGCGCGCAACTATATACAATTTCAAGATTAACGATGCAATACTCAGTTCGTCAAAATTTTTATCATCATGTTTATAATAAAAACATTTTCATTCTTAATTCTTAAATAAGAATCAAAAATAAATTTACAAAGATTTTCTTTGTTATGGAAACAATTAAGCTTTCCAAGGTGTTTTATAAACAACTTCATTTCGATATCAATCACTTATAAATCTCACTTTGAATAATCCTTATTGTGATGAAAATTAAATTTTCTCAAAGGATACTGTTTTAACTTTATAAAAACAATGTGTGATCTGCAAAGGAGTGATGAAGAGTTGTTCACCAAGAACTAACTAAAATATATCAGGAAATGAGCTGAGCCAAATAATCATGAGGTTCATGACCTTGATGGCACTCAAAAGAGAATAATCCACAACGTAACTCAATTCAAGATGAGTACTTGTTCAATGGTTGCATCACTAATGCGAGCATTAGGATGAAGCAATAAGAGATAGATATTATCGATACATGTAGAATTTAGCAATCAAAGGTAGTCTTTTCATTAATCACAAACAAGTCAAAATTGTACCGTAACACATTACGCGTCACTATGTCATACAATTCTCAGAACTCATCCTACCAACTGATGTCTCAGTTAAGTTAGGGATTTTTAAAAGATACCATAATGAATACTAATCTACAAGAGTCATTAGGTGTTCCACATGTCCCAGAAGATCTATCGGTCTCAATTCAGAAGAAGATTTCTTCAATTTATTTCTTGGACACTGGGCATCCTCGTCAGTGGACAATGGCTTAGGAACAACCCTTAACACAGCTAACAATCATTTAAAACCTCATAATTCAATCACAGAACTTAACGACTTATATTAACAATCTCATATTTCATACGAGTTAAATTTTACTTTATTCAAGTCTTAGCCAATTTTATACTCAATGTGATATTCTACCTCATTCTCCAATACTTACAACCTTATTCTTAGGCCTTAAAAGGGCAACATAAGTTCCATATGATCAACATTTAATTCCAATCCTATAACTCCTTTATCAATAACAATTATCAAATGAGTCACTAGTAGGAAATGACTCGATCAGTCAATTAGACTTCTCGGAAAGGTACTAGTGGCATGAGGCTTCTGGGTAATGGTTCCAATTACAGCTTCAAGTGCAACATTCACCCTTTCGATTTCAATTTAAGAATTGGATGACAACGAATCAGATGACATCTTTCTAGGTGGTAACGTTTCGTCAAACTCCACTCTATAAGGAAAGATCGTCATGACATCGATATCAGATTTAATCTCGCTAATTCCTCTTCAATAACACAATCAACTACTATCTACATTTCTACGAATATCAACCATTTGTTGGGATCATAAATATCCACAACTTGGTTTAGATCTAGGATAGCTAGAATTCCTACGAGAATATCTTCGATTAATTTACTAGGGGATTTAGGGTTTCTTGTGACAATCTACGTCGTATAAATACCTCGTATAAAAATCAAAATAATCATCAAACAATCATGTAATAAAATTACATCATATATATATATAATCCAAGTTATATATATTAAAATAACACTTCTCAGTCTGGCCTTGTCGGTAACTCGGGAATTCTTCGGCACCGTTATAGTCAAAAGATTTTTAGACATTTTTAGAAAAATGTTTATAGTTAAAAGATTTTGAAATGTTTTATTCAAAACCTTAGTTTTAAAAATCTTCCGTTCTCTATAACGAGAGCTCTGATACCAAACTGTAACACCCCCAAATTTATACAACTCAATACAGCGGAAGACTAGTTGGTGTTACGGGATAGCACATTACTCACATCATAGACAACGCATAAAAATCGCGTCGTTTATTAATAAAGCATTTCCATTCATAAATATCAAAGTTACATCGGTCCCAAGTCATTATATTTCATACAAAGTTTTACAAAGTATTTGAATGGAAAAATATTGTTTAAGTGCGGGCCATGAATTCTTGTCGTCTTCCCGAGAATTACCTTCAAGTACCTGAGATAAAACATGTTAAGAGAAAAGGTCAGCGATAACGCCGAGTGAATTCATAGAGTTTAATAAAATCCATCAATATAATATCAGTATAAGATTATTACTGAAAATCATTTTGTACAAATCATTTTGATAGGCCATAAAATAGCCAAAGTCATTTTATACAAATCCTTATCGAAAATCATAATATAGGCATTTGCCTTAAAAATCATTATACGAGCCAATGTTGTAAAAACAATCATACAATACGTCTTATAACGTTGTATGAAAATAAAAACCGTTATATGAATATGGTTATGAAAACCAAAACACGAATATAATATCAATAGTATGACCCTGTATTGCTAGTCAGGCAATACATCGTAATTCAGAGCGTCTATTAGTATTTCGTTAATTCGGATTATTATAAGCCGCATGACATTGTTACCTTACTAAACCAACAACGGGTAGCTAACCCGATACCAATTTTGCCCATCTAAAGTAGCGTGTCGTCACAAAGGTCACGCTATGGAAATCTTCTCATACATAAATTTGCTTACCAATCAATGTGGCACGACGGGGATCAACCGTCAAGGCGCGAACTGGGGTGATCGTCCCCAAATAGTACTATTAAATGCATAAGCGTCTACCAACTCCCGGTAGCTCACAATTCATGCTAATGGGACTTTTAGTGACATAACCTAACTTTAATAATCCATTTTTATTTCATCTATCGGGTCCTTTAATCATTTATCGGGTCATACAATCGGGTCATTCAATCATTCGGGTCCAAAATCAATAAACAAACAATCGGGACAAATGGTGTCCTATTTTATAAAAACTAACATGTTATCTCCCTCGCGGGTTTATAAAACATTTCATAAAAACATTTAAAAGAGTGTGAGGCTATGAACTCACGTTGATATGGGAAGGTGGGTTATCGGCAATTCGGACGTACGATACGTGCTTCAATCACGGAAACCTAGACAAATAATAATCGGTCTTAGACTCATGTCCAGTGACTTTATAAAAATAACAATTATGTATACATATGATGATTTTGTACATATGATGATGATCAAGTGGGTTTACATATTCTCGTTTACTCATTTTAGAGTTGTGTGTCGATAACTTTTATACTAGTTTACTAGTTTTACCCATTTACGTGTCTTAAGTCCAAATAAGCTTATTATAAGTTATTTAACTTATTTAATCCATTTTTTACTTATATTATCAGTACATACACTTTCAAGTTGGGCCCAAATGGGTTAAGCCCAATAAGTTCTTTTTATGGGTGTTTATCTTATTTAGTCCAATTATTAGCCCAAGTATTAGTCCAATATGTTTACTTAGCTTGTTAATGTCCGTATGCCCTATAGTTCGGGTTTTATTGGTTATTACTTGTTATACATGTCTATATATCAGTATATAAGTTTTGTAAAGTTTTCATTAGACGGGTCCAACCATCTAAGTTTTATTTAACAAAAACGTTAATTTTACGGCAATAGCCGAAAAAGTCGTAAAAATTATGTTTATAGTTTTATATCTTATAAAACATAACAAGTTACCATTTTTATAAAATGTCCACTTATTTATCATTGTACATATTTTTATAAATAAAATTCATGAGTTAGTGGGTTTTAATTATAATTTATACTATTAAAATTTGAGTGCTTATATAATAGTATTATTCTTTAATTTCCAAAAATCTGATTTTTATCTTCACTTTCACCAAAACTGCCATATCTTGAGTTCTACATGGAGATAGAAGCTCAAATTTTTATCACATAAACTAATCTTAGTATATTAGTGGACTTAAAAATATGTTTAGACCCATTTAATGTTTTGAAAGCCCATTTAACTAATCTTAATATATTAGTAGACTTAAAAATATGTTTAGGCCCATTAGATAGTCTATTAGTTCTTTTGGTCCATTTAATGAGCCCATTTAATATTTTAAATAATGTTTTTATAATGAAAATATAACTTATAAAAACTTTTGGACTAAAAATGACAATTTATGATACTTAGGGAGTAAAACCGTGACATTTGAAACTTGTTCTGATAAACCATTAATCACAAGGACTAATATTGTAAATATCCAAAAGTCTAGGGCTTAATAAATGTCATCCGTGACATATTAAACCCTAAGGACCATTTTTGTAAAATTCCTAAAGTTGTTTTGTCATTTTATAACCCTAAGGACCATTTTTTCCATAACCCGAAAGTATTACAAGCCATAGGTACCAAAAATGTAAAATCCGAAAGTTTTACTTTAATAAAAATATGGAGGGACTAGTTTTGCACTTATCCAAAACTTAAACAAGCCCTAAACCCTTATTCCATTTTATCTAGTAAAACTTGAATAAAACCTAAACCATAAGGACTAAAACTGTAATTTCTTAAACTTGTAACTTATAAATTATTTTGTAAATGTAGGAAACTTTTGGGGACTTTAAGTTAAATAAAATAATTATGTTTTACTTTATAAAATAATTTATATAAACTATATATATATAAATTACATACAAGTATACTTATACAAAAATTGTAAGTAAAACATTTTTACTTAAACAAGAAATTTATTTACAAGTTTAATTGAACGTTATTGATACTTGTACTACAGTTACTTAAATAAACATTGTATCATTAATAAACTGATTAAAAACTGTATAAGCATGCACATACGTTTCCTGCATTATTTACTGAGACTATACTATTTAATTAGGCAGTTGACTGTGACGTGAACATTACTTGGATTTATTTTATTGCACAACCATTACAAACTCTAATGTGAGTTTACAACACCACACAAAATATTGATAAACTTTTCCTCTAAAGGGGAGAAAACATGCAACTTATTTTATCGGACATAAACTGAATTGTATAAACTTGATTACGATTGCCTATTGTAGAAACTGTTAAATTATTGTAATTGCCCAAATGTTATAAATAGATCTATTTAGGATTGACGATCCCCATCTGGGTGAGTAGCGCTCACTGTGCCCTGGTCGGGACAACAGATGTATACCATGTTGGAACTGGGAGTGGGAGCCTTTTTGTAAGGCACCAGGTTCTCATCTGTTGAGAACTATGGAAAGTTAAGCTTCAGTTTTGAGCAATAGGGAATGTAATTACCTCTTTAGTATGAATGCTTTATGCATTGCTACTATCATGATCGTTTAATGTCCAAACTTATTTTATTAAACCTGTAAATTTACCAACTTTATGTTGACCCTCTAAGCATGTTTTTCTCAAGAAAATGAAGCTAGTACGTGGTGTGTGCATGGACTCAAGCATCATAGTAGTCTGCATTGTAGGACTCATCAGGGGTTTCTACTTGGGAAAAACAAACAATTTATTTTTATCATGTTAAGACAATTTTTATAAATCTGTACACTGTTCATGTAATATATGTTGGATAATCTCTTATCCTGTGCTCTATGTAGTATTTGTTATCGATCCACCCCTGTGACATTCCAAACATTATTTCTGCTATAATTGACCCAACCTGGGGTGTCACAGAGATGGTATCAAAGCAATAGTTATAGAGAACCAGATAATTTTTTTTAAATAAAATAAAAAGTAATTATTTTTTATTTAAACTGGACTATAACTAAACAAAAATCTTTTGGGGATTTTATTATTTGGGACTATATTAGTTAAGCATATAGAACGTAGGGCACACACACACACACATATATATATATATATATATATATATATATATATATATATATATATATATATATATATATATATATATATATATATATATATATATATATATATATATATATATATATATTATGTGAACTAAGTATGAATTGATTATTAACAATCCGGTTATAATCTTATAAGTATTATCTTAACCTTAAAAACATTACGATGTTTATTTAAAAAGGGTATACACTATAAACTTGTAACCAAAATTTTTCTTTTGTTTGTAAGCTTATACTTACTTCAAATTTAAAATAATACTAATTTTCAGAGTATCGTGACTCCACCTGTTGCATCTCCGACTATTCTACCAAAGGTAGCCCCCGTTCCAGCTATCTCTCCGTCACCACGATCCTTGCACTGTGGATGGTTGTCAGCCTCAGATGGACAGCCAGACTATTAGAGCTGCATTTCCTGATGACTCTCTCACTGCTCCAGCATCAGCTACATTGGTCCCCACCACTGTGGAGGAGGATCAGGTGACTCCTGACCTACCGTCTCTAGAACCACCGTCATCACTACAGGGCTACTTTCCTGGGTCTCTACTTTCTCGTAAGAGGAGGTATGAGGATGCTCCCGACTCCACTTTCGAGGTCGGCGAGGGTTTCGGGACGGGACATGCTGATACGGTCCAAGGCCAGATAGCCGCTATGGCCGCACGCCATGAGCAGGACATGACGGATATTCGTAGCCTGTTGACAGCAGACGAGTTGGGTTACACTACCGTGCATGAGCGTATAGACTCTCTCTCTCTCTCAGACTCTGTGGGTAGGAGCCCAGGCAGCCAAAGGTGTTCGGGCCATGACCGATGAGGCATTACAGTGGTTGCTGGAGGAGAACTACCGTCTCCATCAGCATATTCACACCATGGAGGGTTTTTAGTACCAGACTCATGTTGCTCTCACTGCACAGGAGCAGTCCTTGTCCACTTTCTTTGACCTTGCAGCCATACGACATGATGGAGTGACTGTAGAGACTGCCTATTTCCGAGGAGCCGTTAACAGACTTCGATCCCAGCTGCTGACTGCACTCCGTCTGCTCAAGGAGACCCGATTTGCAGTTTAGGCATTACGGAGTACCAGGACAGCACCTGCAGCCTCACCGGCCCCACCAGCACCAGCCTCATCCAGCAGACCTACTAGGCAGGATTAGAGTAGATGTACTAGACTACTTGTACATCATGATAAGCTTATGGGTTGTATCCCATCTATCATGGTATAGGACTTTTTTCACTTTTATTTTCTTCCAGCTTTTGTGATCTATCCTTGTATTGTACTCTTTTGAATAGATGTTTTTGATTTGATGTACTTAAGACTGTGTGTACCACTACCCTAGACAAGGCCCCGTTGAGCCTTTGACTTGGATTTGTTATGCTAGATGTATGTTTAACTTTTTATGGAAATGGCATGTAATCACTTTCTTTTGTTATATCTGTTATGCACTGTATTATATTATGAAATCTTGACAGGTTATCCAATTTTTATGAAATCTATGCATGAAAATTCCCCGTGCAATTAATATAAAAACTGTACTAACATTTAAACTAATGACCTCATTTTGTGTATGATTATAGACAAATGGCGATTAATCGATCGAATCCCAACGATGCAACAACCTCAAATGCCACAAATACCGACCATACCGAAGCTACTCAAAATGTCACTGCTACCCAACTCAGGGAAAAGATAAATGAGGGCATTACAGCAGCCATGGCAGCCCGAGAAGCTGACCAGAATATGAACGATGGTCAAAACCTTAATGTACGCAGAAACAACGCCAACAGGGGTTGCTCTTACCCTGAATTCCTAAAATGCAAACCCTCATACTACCGAGGACAGGAAGGAGTTGTGGAACTAATGCAATGGTTTGAACGGTTGGAGACTGTTTTCTGCATTAGTCATTGTGCTAATGATAACAAAGTCAAATTCGCCACCTACACACTACTTGAGAGTGCCCTTACCTAGTGGAAGTATGTTGTTCCTACCCTTGGGCACGATGCTGCTTATTCTCTCACCTGGGCCAACCTTAAGGAGAGGATGACTGAAAAGTAATGCCAAGAGGCGTGATGAAGTAATTGGAGATTGAATAGTGGGATCTTAAGTGCAAGAACAACAACATCATTTGGTACAATCAATGATTTCAAGAGCTAATCCTGATGTGTACCAGAATGTTTCCTCAAAAGGAAGAAAAGATTGAGAAATATGCCAGTGGACTCCCTGACGCCATTCATGACAGCGTACTTGCATCACGACCCACTACTGTCGAAAGTGCTATGGATTTTGCCACTGAACTGATCAACAAACGAGCCCGTAACCTGTCGGAAAGGTAAACGGAGAACAATAGAAAGTCGGATGAAAGCTCCCATAGCCAGCATCAGCAGCCTCTCAAGAGACAGGACGTTGGGCAAGTTTATGGTACTACTCCCACAGCCAGCACCAGGAACTACACAGGCTCCAAGCCTAGGTGTCCAAAGTGCAACTATAACCATATTGTTAGAGGTCAGTGTCATGGATGCTACAAGTGTGGTCAACAAGGACATTCTTCTCATGAATGTCAGGCTAATGTTGTTACCCCGGTTCGACCCAACAGCAACCCTGGGAACAACAGCAAAGGCAGATCCAATGCCCGTGGGAGCGGGAGCGGACAACAAGGAAACCGAAACCCCTCAGGAGGAAGCAATAGTGGTCCGAGGAGAACAGTAGTGTGTTATGAATGTGGAGCCCCTGGACATGTGAGACTAGATTGTCCCAAGTTGGCCAACCAGAAAAAGGACGATAAGGGAACCTCATCACGAGTGTACATGGTGGGCAATGTAAAAGCCAACCCGGATTCCAACATCGTTACCGGTATGTTTCTATTAAACCATCGTTATGAAACCGTTTTATTTGATATCGGAGCATACCGAAGTTTTATAATGATTGAATTTAGAAATGTACTGGAAGTCACCCCATCAATTTTAGACCCTCATTATACCGTAGAATTAGCCGACGGTAAAATTGTGAAGGCTGATGCCATCATTCAAGGTTGTAACTTAAATCTTTCCAATCACCCGTTCAACATCGATCTGATCCCATTAAACCTTGGTAGCTTCAATGTCATTATTGGCATGGATTGGTTAGAAAAATATCGTGCAGTTATCGTGTGTGATGAAGAACAGGTTCGTATACCATGGGGAAATGAAACCTTGATTATATGAGGGGATGGTAACTCGGACATAATCAGCACCATGCTTAGTGTCATCTCCTGTACCAAAGTCCAGAAATATTTGGTAAAAGGATGCCTCATCTTCCTGGACCGCTTTTCCCAAAGTGATGAGGTAGGCAAACCTAAACCTAAAAGACATTTCCAACTCACAATGGGTGTATTTTGTAGGGTTATGTTTGTCATCTTAGGCAAACCTAAACCTAAAAGACATGTCCAACTCACAATGGGTGTATTTTGTAGGTTTATGTTTGTCATCTTAGGCAAACCTAAACCTAAAAGACATGTCTAACTCACAATGGGTGTTTTTTGTAGGGTTATGTTTGTCATCTTAGGAAAACCTAAACCTAAAAGACATGTCCAACTCACAATGGGTGTATTTATGTTTGTCATCTTAGGCAAACCTAAACCTAAAAGACATGTCCAACTCACAATGGGTGTATTTTGTAGGGTTGTGTTTGACATCCCCTATAGAGAGATACTGGACGCCCCATGCTTTTAGGCGATCCTCTTCTTTTCTTTTTCTCGGGTCCAATTAGTACGACATGTCATCATCCAACAAGCCTTGAAATGAATGAATTCCTTCTTTAGAAGTCAAAAAATTGTGCAAATTTTGAACCACTGACGGTGGATGCACGACCCTTTTCTGCATCCCACAAGATGTGCACTTCTTTATTCTTGGTATCTTCTTTTGTTTCCACCGTTTGAGGTACTTCTTTTTCTACGCCTCTTGCGCCCAGCCCAACCACAAATGAAGAAGATTCTTTGCAACTTCCTACCCAATCACCACCAACAATAATCTTAACCATTCCGCTGGGTAGAAGTTTAGTGCCATCGACTAATGTTTGCATTCCACATGCTTGAAGTATATCAGAAAGTCTTCCGGGTATAGTTGTTGACACAAGAGCGGTACTAGTAAAAAAAATTTATTACTTTCAACCCATAATTTTCACCATCGGGTGTGGAGATATAACATATCTTTCACCAGTGAGAAGGATGCAGGAATAGTGCATCCCCAGCTTTCGCAGCTTTCCCAGCATATAAAACATACTGGCGTGTCCTCCCAATACCAAAAACCATTTGAAGTGGATTTGCCCTCCTAACCAAAGCCACAACAACAATTGTCGTCTCCCATCTTTTGGAAGGATGTGACCATGACCCCGCTGAAAAATCCCTCGTAAGTCCATCCATAATAAGAGCAACATTCCAAATACTACTCAATTGGATGCATAGTGCGACCCAGATAAAGATCTCTTTGCATTGCTTCTCTATCCATTCGTAAGAGCAGCATTCCAAATACTACTCAATCGGATGCATAGTACGATCCAAATAATATCTCCTTGCATTGCTTCTCTATCCATTCATAAGAGAAGCATTCCAAATACTGCTTAATCGGATGCCTAGTGCGATCTGGATAAAGATCTCCTTGCATTGCTTCTCTATCCATTCGTAAGAGCAGCATTCCAAATACTACTCAATCGGATGCATAGTACGATTCAAATAAAGATCTCTTTGCATTGCTTCTCTATCCATTCGTAAGAGCAGCATTCCTAATACTGCTCACTCGGATGCATAGTCTGACCCGGATAAAGATCACTTTGCATTGCTTTATGTCCATCCGTAATGATAGCAGCATCCAAATACTGCTTAATCGGATGCATAGTGCAATCCAAATAAAGATCTCTTTGCATTGTTTTCACCATTCGTTTCTAAGCATGTCTGAGACGAACTTTTAGAAGTACCCACATCTTTTCACTTAACAGATAACAACGTTTTTAGTATCTTTGAGGATAAAGCTAAAATAACGGGGTGGTGCTATAAAAACCATGATTTTACATTTATAAAATATAATAAATTTGTACCCAATAATGCAAGAACATTTTCTCATGTGTTATATTCCTAAAAAAACATGTCCATTGTGTACTTTTACTCTTGCATTTTATTTGATGTATATAATTACATAACATTATACCTTGTAAGTAAATGTGGCCTAATAATAAAATGCATACACTTGTGATGAAACAAATCACTTAACAAAATTTAAACACATTACCACCCTATGTGTTCTAGCCGTGTATGCCCATCATACATGCATACACATTCCTTGAAAACATACATGTAATCATTGCCCTTTTATGTTTATCCTCCCAACATTTGGCAAACTCTTTTTGCCTCCCTTTTTATCACCTTCATACGACACATATAGAGAAGCGTAAAGGGTGTCTAGATCTTGGTGAGGACAAAACACTTGGCAAAGATTACCTTACCAAGGATATTTTATTCTCTCCTTCTCTCATCTTTAATCTGAAAGACACACCAACACATACATTTCTCACGCAACGACAAATCTCAAACTCTCTCTCTAACTCTTTCACTCTCAATCATATGGATTGAGATCCATATACATCCAAGAACACATTTAATCCACAAAATCTTGTCTTCATCCTCTTTACTACTAATCATTAGTTAGTATCTCCACCAACTTGAATAAATAACCCATATAAACCCTAGCCGAACCAATCTAGGTCACGGCTTGGATTGTTTTTAGGGTTTCATCATCATCAAGATTAGTTCACTCATCTCTATTTTTCTTTTGATCTTTCCTTGGTAACATTAACTAGAAGGTATCACTTATTTATACTTTCTTCATTTATTTACTTGCATGCATAATCATCCACTTAAAAATCACAAATGATAAACTAGTGTGAAAATCAAGATTTGGTAAAACCATGACCATATAGGTCACGACATAATTTCTTTTTGTCATAAGACATTCCGAAAAACTTTTTAATAAGGAACCTATGATTATTTACCTATTTTAAACTTGGTAAAAATCATATAAACCTTCTATGGATTTATTTATACCCGTGAACTATAAGTCTTGCTTTTGGGATTTTTGGTTAACATTAATCTTATGAGTAAGCATGTGTAAACTCAAAAACTAGTAAAAACCATGACCTTAAAGGTCACGACTTATTTTGTACACACCAAGAAATTGTGTAACAAGTTTTTAATGAAGGAATATGTGTTTATCTATGTAGAATGACCTACTAAAAATCATAAAAACATTTCATGTATTTAAATTATAGCCGTGGGCTATAATCATCATGGGATGGATTTTTAATGGACATGCAAGGTTATGATAAACCTAGATCTTATGTATAGACCTCAACTTTACATATAATCATGTAATAAGCATAGATCTAATAATGGGAACACATGGGAAAAATATATAGCCGTGGGCTATATAAGTTCATATTGAACTTGTGTTAAATTTGTAAACATGTAATAAGTCGAGATATTATTAGACTTTGTAAATAAATTATAAACACAAGACAAGCTTAAATCTCATCTTGGAATACCAAGACTAAATATAGTCGTGGGCTATATAGTCCTTTGTGGACTTAATTGACTTCTAAACTTGTATATTTAGATCTCATTGTGGGACTTTTAAACTTACATGCAAACCTAAAACAAGCTTAAACATTAACTTGAAATGCTATAAGTGATTATAGCCGTGAGTTATAAACTTATATTAGGGCTTATGACCTACATGAAAACTTGAAACAAATTTAGATCTTATTTGAATCTCACCAAATAAAACATGTCGTGGTTTTTTACTTCTAATTAAAGATCATGACTTGATTTGAACCAATATTAAGCTTGTAAAAATACATACATTTTATACCTTGAAAAATGACTAAGTAATATTAATGGACTAATCAAGCCCATGCAACATTAGCCCAAAGACTTGAATAGGCCCAATAGGCCCATACAATATAGTTGTGTATAGGCAAGGGCCCATTAGGCCCATTTAATGTTTTGAAAGCCCACTTAACTAATCTTAGTATATTAGTGGACTTAAAAATATGTTTAAGCCCGTTTAATGTTTTGAAAGCCCATTTAACTAATCTTAGTATGTTAGTGGACTTAAAAATATGTTTAGGCCCATTGGATAGCCCATTAGTTCTTTTGGACCATTTAATGAGCCCATTTAATATTTTGAATATTTAAATAAAGTTTTTATAACATAAAAAATAACTTATAAAAACTTTTGGACTAAAAATGACAATTTATGAAACTTAGGGACTAAAACTGTAACATTCGAAACTTGTTTTGATAAACCATTAAGCACAAGGACTAATATTGTAAATATCCAATAGTCTAGGGCTTAATAAATGTCATACGTGATATATTAAACCTTAAGGACCATTTTTGTAAAATTCCTAAAGTTGTTTTGTCATTTTGTAACCCTTAAGGACCATTTTTGTAATAAGCCGAAACATATAGAATCCCTAGGGACTGTTTTTATCATTTAATGAAAGTTATAAAACATAATTAAAACTAGAGGGACTATTTTTGCCATAACCTGAAAGTATTACAAGCCCTAGGTACCAAAAATGTAAAATCAGAAAGTTTTACTTTAATAAAAATATGGAGGGACTAGTTTAGCATTTATCTGAAACATAAACAAGCCCTAAACCCTTATTCCAATTTATTTAGGAAAACTTGAATAAAACCTAAACCATAAGGACTAAAACTGTAATTTCTTAAACTTGTAACTTATAAATTATTTTGTACGTGTTGGAAACTTTTGGGGACTTTAAGTTAAATAAAATAACTATATTTTACTTTATAAAATAATTTATATAAACAATACATATATAAATTACATACAAGTATACTTATACAAAAATTGTAAGTAAGACATTTTTACTTAAACAAGAAATTTATTTACAAGTTTAATTGAACGTTATTGATACTTGTACTACAATTACTTAAATAAACATTGTAGCATTAATAAACTGATTAAAAACTGTATAAGCATGCACATACGTTTCCTGCATTATTTACTGAGACTGTACTATTTAATTAGGCAGTTGACTGTGACGTGAACATTACTTGGATTTCTTTTATTGCACAGCCATTACAAACTTTAAGGTGAGTCTACAACCCCACACAAAATATTGATAAACTGTTAGAAATACGTTTTTACGTATATTAGAAGTATCGGTCACTCCACAATAATATTCATGTTGTAATAGCTCGTAGTTAGATAATAGCTGTTAGTTACTTATTAACTTAAGTAAGAACCTGTCCATGGGCTTGTCATGGACCGGCCTAAGCCCATGTTTAGCTTGGTACTATAAATACCCCTTTCCACTAAGGAAAGGGGTTGGTTGTTGTTCGATTCACATTTCATATTAATAAAACCTTTCACATATTCTCTCACTTTCTCTCTCTAATTTCTCTCACTAGAAAACATCAACCCACTTCATAGATTCATAGGTTATCAATATTCTACATTTGGTATCAAGAGCTATGGGGTGATTTAAGGTAAGGATTGTGTTGCTTTTTTAGTTTTTGAATCAATTAGTGATCTTTAGAAAAAATCAATCTTGAATCTTGTTGTTTTTGGTGTTTTTGTTATTGGGATTGATTGATAAGGATTGGGTTTAGCTTATTTTGGTAAAAATCATAAAACTTTTTGTGGTTTTGGATCAAAAATCGGTGATTAAAGCTGTTTTAGAAGTCTCGGAAACATTTCTCCAGATTATTCCGAATAGGATTTCCGAATAGGAAGGTTTTCAGAATAGAAGGTTTATTCCGAATAGAAGTTCCGAATAGGATAGTATTCCGAATAGAAGGGTTTTTTCCGAATAGACTTTCCGTTTAGAAGAAACTTTCCGAATAGCCACATTTTTCCGAATAAGATTTTTTTCCGAATAGCAGCAACTTTCCGAATAGCAATTCTTTCCGAATAGCATCATCTTTCCGAATAGCACCATTATTCCGAATAGCACCATCTTTCCGAATAGCACCATACTTTCCGAATAGCGCCATCTTTCCGAATTGCCATACTTTCCGAATAGCCATACTTTCCGCATAAGGTTTCTTCAGCATAAGGTTTATTCCGAATAGAGCATTTTCAGAATAGGATTATTCCGAATAAAGGTTATTCCGTGTAAGGGTTTTTTCAACATAGGATTATTCCGAATAGAAGTTATTCCGAATAAGGATTTATTCTGAGTTTGGGTTATTCCGTATAAGCAAGTTCAAGGGGTATTTGAGTTTTTTCGACGATCTTTAGTGGATTTAATTACAACACAAATTCTCAACCTTTCTTCACTGCTCGATCAACCGATAATCTTTGAGTCTGTTAAGTGATCACAATGAATCCAAGTTCATTAATGCCTCAGATGACATCTCTTACGGATATCTCGATCATAACGGGGACTGATAGTCGTCCACCGATGCTTATTAAAGAGGTGTTTGAGGCATGGCAGGGCCGCATGATGCAATACTTGAAGGGAAACCAACCTACGGAAGGCTTATGGTCAAATCGATTTTGAATGGTCCACTCGACTATGGTACCATTACGGTTGACAACGTGACTAGACCACGAGAATTTGAAGAACTCACTCCAGCTCAACAACTTGTTGCAGATGCAGATGAAAAAGCTCTTCAAACAATTCTTCAAGCTCTTCCCCATGATATTTATAGGATGGTAAGCAAGTATACGGTAGCAAAAGACTTATGGGAACGTCTTAAGGTGTTGCTACAAGGTACATCTCTCACAAAACAGGAAAGGGAATGTCAGTTGTATGACCTGTTTGATAGATTCACCTACAACCCAGGGGAAACACTTCACGATTATTACTTCAGATTCACCACACTCATGAATGATCTGAATGTATACAATCTTGAGATTGCTCCATTCCAGGTTAACACCAAATTCTTGAATACTTTACCTCAAGCTGAATGGGGTGAGTATATTACCGATGTGAAGTTAACCCGGGATTTGCATAAGTGCAACTTAGATCAAATCTATGCTTTTCTTCAGCAACATGAGAAGCATGTGATTATGCACCGTTCTCCTCGCGGTATGTATCCAGATTCCTTAGCTTTGATGGCGAATCAACCAAGCTTGTCTCACAACAACACACCTTATATCTTGGGACATCAAGCCTATCATCAATCACCTTACATGACACCAGCCTTTCCCCAATACTCGATTCTACCACAACCACCCACCTCACATCAGCAACAATATCGGTTCAATGCACCTTCATCACAGTATGCTTCACAACTTCATCAAGCAAATGTTGTACCTTTTGCTCAGCCTTCATATTCTTCTTATCAAGAGAATGCAGCATATTCAACAAGCTA
The DNA here is from genome assembly GCA_025667525.1 of Glebionis coronaria. Taxonomy (NCBI): domain Eukaryota; kingdom Viridiplantae; phylum Streptophyta; class Magnoliopsida; order Asterales; family Asteraceae; genus Glebionis; species Glebionis coronaria. Next base: position 358,090,323 of record CM046876.1, read on the forward strand.
TCCTGATCAAATGAGTATTCCTTCTACTGATTATGCAGCTCATCCAGATCAAGCACTGTATTGTGATGATGAAGAAGTCCCCGTTCCTGTTTTCCAACAAGGAGCTGACCCAGTTGAAGTGCTAACTACTATGTCTGCTTATCTCACACGAACATTAAGCAAACGAGGATACAGAGGATCAGCTCCTACCAACAATCAGTTGAGGAATTCATCCAATTCTCGCCAACAAGCTACAATTGAGAATGGCAGGGTCATGCTTCAGCCAATTCAACCATATCAGGGGAGATCTTCCACTTCAACCAATGCTCGCACGATTACTCCTGCTCCTGCTCCAATGGTCAACAATCCTCCACGGGCTAATACAGGCAAGTTGAGAATGATCACATGCTACAACTGCAAGGAAGAGGGTCATATGTCCAGGGATTGTAAGAAACCCAAGAGGAGAAGGGATGGACAGTGGTTTGCAGAAAAGATCTATCTGGTAAATGCTCAGGCGCAAGGAAGGGAACTTGATGAAGAGGAGCTTGCATTTCTTGCTGACCCAGGGATTGCTGAACAAGACGTTGTCACTACGCAGAATGCAGCTTACCAAGCCGATGATCTTGATGCGTATGATTCCGACTGTGATGACTTTCAAACTGCAAAGGCTGCTTTCATGGCAACTTTATCCAGCTTAGGGCCAGATAAGAGATCTGAGGTACTTATTAATAACACCGATAATGCCACTGATGCTAGTATTCAACCACATCAAGTTGGGCAAGAGAGTGCTGATTCGAATGAATCTTCGGTGGTGAGTTTTTCAAATGAGGAGACAAACAATGATAGCAATATCAATGTGAGTCCCCAGATTTTGAGTGAATCACAACCGGGATCCATTTCGCATACGCCTACTCCTGCTCAACAAGATTTGGTCATGGTTCCTGCTACATTACTTAGCCAAATGAATGCTGCACTCTTAGAAACCTTAGCTAAGAATAAGAATTTGTCTGATGAGCTTGCCTTACGCAATGAGAAAGTACAAACTTTGGAATTAGTGCCTTCGTCTAGTGTTCTCACAAATCTCGAATATGATCATTTTAGAAACAAACAAATGGGTCACTTGCAAGAGATCGAAAACTTAAGAGCAAATCTGTCTAATGAACTTAAAGAAAAGGAGTTAGTGGTCACTAATTTTCAAAAACTTCAAACTGATTTTGAATTACTCGAATCTAAGAAGACTGAAATGGAGATTAATGCCACTAATAAGATTAGAAGTCTAGATTACTTGCTGTTAAGACAATACGCTGCTTCACAACTAGTTCACTTATTTGATGCTTCATTTAGAGAATTTAACTTATCACGTCTAAAAGGCCTTCCCCCTAATACACGGTATGCAAAGCAAGCTTTAAGACATAGTCCTAGACTTTATAATGCAACTCAATTAGGATTGGCTTTAGACCCGATTGTTTTTCCCAATGATCGAACAAGTAAGGATCTAGTTGATGAGGATCGGTCATACAATTCTGCAAAATATCCCGATTGTGATTATTTTAAAATGAATAAGGAGCTTGCTAAAACTGATTTTAGAGTTCGCTTCCATATGGATAAAGATCTCATTACAGCACCAACCTACATGATAGAGGAAGAAAGCCCTAGTACATTTCCTACACTTGTCAACATGGAAGATCCTAAGGAAATTCCAAAGAATCTTCCACCTGTTAGCACTGTATGGTTAAACTTGAAAGAGATTAACCGATACTTTACTAACTTTGACAAGGTCATTTTGGAATGTACGACTTCAAATGGCTTAAACGCCGGAGAATGGGCTTTCGAACACATGAACGAGGTGTTTAAAACTAAGATCAATCCGTTTGTCGAAAGTCTAAAAGGAAGTTTTGCATCTCTTAAGGAAAATCTTCAGTTTGAAATTGGGGAAGTTCAAAAAGTGTTTTATGAAATGGACACCGCTTACGAACTGCAACTAATTGAAAAGGAAAAGATTTTAACCGAATATGACCGATTCTTGTCTGAAGTAATCTCGTGTGCTGTGCTTACTACTGTAAATGTTAATTATTCAAATGAGCTTACATCCACTATGATTAATTGTGATGCTGTGAATATTTGTGAGGATATTTGTGATGATGTTTGTAATCTTTCTGTAAATGTTGCTGATACTGTAAATGAGGTAGAAAATCACTCTTGTCACGAATCTAACGCTGAGTTTTTAAAGCTACAAGATTCTTATAATTTACTTTCACAACGCTTTAATCAACTAGAACAACATTGTATATCTTTAGAATTAAAACAACAAAATCAAAATGAAAATCTTTTGATATCAAATGTTTGTGAAAACGGTGTTGAGAATAGTGACAAGATGATTGCAATTGTTAAGACATTAGAGGAAGAAATCATGAGATTGAAGAGAGAGATATCATCAAAGGAAACATTAAGAATGGAACTAGAGGCTGCAGAGTCTAAAAACCAGGTCTTAGAAATTAGACTATCAACTGTTCTAGGGGAGATGGATCGGACAAGGCAGGGACTATCCGCTCTTTATGGTTCACTAGAAGAACGCTTCGCTTTTAATGCGGCACAGCAACAATATTATGTTGAACAACTGAACCAAAAGTGCGAAGAAATCTCTGACTTGAACATCCTGCTCATAGACAAAAATATGGTTTTGGCTGAGTTAAAGGAGACACTTCTTCTCACCCGACAAGAAGTTGTTGATAACTTAGCTACCGACTCTGCACCGTCCACTAGTGCTCCAACAACCAAGTCAGTAGTGCTTTATAAGAATCCGCTTCATAAGAGAAACCAGGTTACCTATGATGATTATATGAGGAATGCCATTAAGCATGTCGATCTTCTTAGGGATATTTTAGACGATCTTTATGCCTTAGATCCCTCAAGTAGCGACTATTATTCGGCTCATGAATATGTTAAGCGAGTTCAATATTGCTTGGCTTATTTGCAATACATAGGTACACCAGGTTCTGCACTACTTAATAATAGGCCCATTGCTGTCACTCCATTTAATAAGACTCCAGGAGCGAAACCGTCATTGGCACAATCAAGTAAGACACCTTTAAAATCTGCTGCTAATGTTCCCACTTTGCCTTCTACAGGATTAAAAGAGACTACTAAGGCTAAAGGATCGCCACTCAAGAAAGCTAAGATCAAGCCCTCCACTAGTAGTGCCACAAAGAAGAAAGTAGAAGTCCACAATAGGAATGCTAGTTCAGTTTTAAATAAAATGAATCATGTTAAGACTAAAAGCTCTGCGCCTGTGCAGCAGCCTAAACCATTCGTGAATTCTGATTTAAATTGTTGGAATTGTAATGAATGTATGTTTTCCCAGCGTCATGATTTGTGTCTGATTGATCACGTTAATGAAATGAATGCTATTAAGAATGGTCTTGAATGGAAGCCAACGGGTAGAACTCGTGCCCAAGTTGGCTGGCAATGGCGTCCCACTGGTAGGACCTTTACACTAGATGGTAAAATGTGCCCTTTAACTAGGAATGCATCCATTGAGGTTAGGTCTGAGCGTCCTTTAGTTAGGAACTCTCGCACTCAAGTATGGAAACAGCGCCCTTTAATTAGGTCTGCCCCCACTGTAGTGCCTATCAGTGAAGAAATACCTCAGGATTTGAGCCAATTAGAATCTACACCACCAATTAAGAAGAAGAAGGCTAGGAAATCTAAGAAACCTAGAGTTAGCAAATCTAAGATTATTAAATCTGTACCTGCTAATAACAAGGAACACTCAGATTCCGATACCTCTACATTGTCTTTGTGTGGTGATATTTTCAGGTGGTCCAAATCATCCTGTGGTATTTGGACTCCGGTTGTTCAAAACATATGACCGAAAATCGCTCGATGCTCCGAAATTTCGTCAGCAAGTTTCTTGGTACGGTTAAATTCGGGAATGATCATATAGCAAAGATTATGGGATACGGTGAATATCAGATTGGAAACGTGACGATTTCTAGGGTATACTATGTAGAAGGTCTTGGTCACAACTTATTCTCAGTAGGACAGTTTTGTGATTCCAACCTTGAGGTTGCTTTTCGACAACACACTTGTTTCATCCGCAACTTGGAAGGAAAAGATTTGTTGAAGGGATCTCGTGGTGCAAATCTATATACCTTGTCCTTACAAGACATGATGGCCGCTTCTCCAGTCTGTCTTCTCTCTAAAGCTTCTAAGACCAAGTCATGGTTATGGCATCGCAGATTATCTCATCTTAACTTTGATGCTATTAATCATCTGGCTAAAAACGAATTAGTTCGTGGTCTTCCCAAGCTTAAATTTCACAAGGACCATTTATGTTCCGCGTGTTCAAGGGGGAAAAGCACCAAGAAATCTTACAAACCCAAAGCTGAAGACACTAATCAAGAAAAACTTCATCTTTTGCATATGGATCTTTGTGGGCCGATGAGAACTGAAAGTGTGAGCGGTAAGAAATTCATTCTGGTAATTGTGGATGATTTCTCAAGGTTTACATGGGTTAGATTTCTACGTACAAAGGATGAAGCTCCGAAGGCTATCATCACTTTTCTGAAGTTCATTCAGGTACGTTTGAATACCACTGTCCGTCGTATTCGTACAGACAATGGTACAGAGTTCGTCAAACAGACTCTTCGTGATTATTATGAAGGAGTTGGTATATCACATGAAACATCCGCTGCACGCACTCCACAACAAAACGGTGTCGTTGAAAGACGAAATCGCACACTTATGGAAGCTGCTAGGACCATGCTTATTTATGCGAACGCTCCATTGTTCTTATGGGCAGAGGCTATTTCTACTGCATGTTTCACCCAAAACCGTTCTATCATTCGGAAACGCCATGGAAAAACACCTTATGAGCTTCTACATGACCGCAAACCCGATGTTTCATTTTTCCATGTGTTTGGTGCTCTGTGTTATCCAAACATCAATAGTGAGAACTTGGGTAAGCTTCAACCAAAAGCCGACATAGGTATTTTCATTGGTTACTCACCATCCAAAAGAGCATACCGAATCTATAACCGTCGTCTTGGCAAGATTGTAGAAACTATGGACGCTGATTTCGACGAGCTGACAGCGATGGCTTCTGAGCAACACAGCTCTGAACCCGCGCTTCATGAGATGGGACCCGGTGCTATAAGTTCCGGATTAGTTCCCAACAATCCTACTTCTACATCATTTTTACCACCATCAAGGCCCGAGTGGGATAAATTGTTTCAACCGTTGTTTGATGAATTTTTCGATCCCCCGACTGATGAAGTTCCAGTACCTGTAGTAATTGCTCCAATACCTGAAGTGGTTGCTCAAGTTAATGAACCTTTATCTAATGCATCTACAATTCACATTGAACCGGATGCACCTTCACCAATTGATTCTCAAACTACACCTGAATCATCACCCCTACTTGTGCCTAATGATGTGGAAGAGGATTCTACTGATCACGACCTAGAATATGCTCACTTGCAAGAGCTTCCTTTCTTTGGTGTAGCGATCCCTGAAAACCCTTCAGCCGCGTCTACCTCAGAAGAAGCTCCATCTATTGTTCACTCCAGACCACCTAGGATTGAAAACCATAGCACTAAATGGACAAAAGATCACCCAATTAGGAATGTTATTGGAGATCTAGATCGACCAGTCTCTATACGCCATCAACTACAAGAAAGTGCACTATATTGTTACTTTGATGCATTTCTCTCTGAAGTTGAACCCAAAAATTGGCAGCAGGCTATGACCCAATCATCTTGGATTGAAGCTATGCAGGAGGAACTCAATGAATTCAAACGACTAGAAGTATGGGAATTGGTTCCTCGCCCTGACAAGGTTAACATCCTTACTTTGTTATGGGTTTATAAGGTTAAACTTGATGAGATGGGTTCGGTATTGAAGAATAAAGCAAGACTGGTCGCTAGAGGATATAAACAAGCCTTGGGTATAGACTTTGAGGAATCTTTTGCTCCTGTGGCTAGATTGGAGGCGATTAGACTATTCCTTGCGTTTGCTGCTCATATGAACATGATCGTCTATCAAATGGATGTGAAGACGGCATTTTTGAACGGTGAACTAAGGGAAGAAGTTTATGTTAGTCAACCGGATGGGTTCGTCAGCACGGAGTCTCCTAACCATGTGTACAAGCTTAAGAAGGCTCTCTATGGATTGAAACAAGCTCCACGCGCGTGGTATGATCTCCTGTCAACATATCTCATGTCGGAAGGCTTCTCCAAAGGCAAAGTGGACCCCACTCTATTCACTCTCAAGGACGGCAACGACATGCTTCTGGTACAAATTTATGTTGATGATATAATTTTTGCTGCCACTAACATAGAATTGTCTAAACAATTTGAGAAGATAATGTCCACACACTTTCAGATGTCGATGATGGGAAAAATCTCATTTTTCTTAGGATTACAGATTTCTCAGAATCCCAGAGGCATCTTTATTAATCAATCCAAATATGCTCTAGAATCTCTTAAGAAATATAACTTTGAGAATTGTGACCCCGTAGACACTCCAATGGTGGAGAAATCCAAGTTAGATGAAGATAGGGATGGGATTATTGTCGATCCGAAACTTTACCGTGGAATGATCGGCACCCTTCTCTATCTGACTGCTAGCAGGCCTGATTTGCAATTTGCTGTATGCATGTGTGCCCGGTATCAGGCTCGGCCTACCAAAAAGCACCTACATGTTGTGAAAAGGATCTTTCGGTATCTAAAAGGAACACTTCATCGTGGTCTATGGTATCCGAAAGATTCCTCGATTGCTTTAATATCATATGCAGATGCCGATCATGCTGGATGTCAAGATACGAGGCGTAGCACTTCTGGATCTGTGCAACTCCTAGGAGATAGATTGATCAGTTGGTCTTCAAAAAGGCAGAAAAGCGCTGCAATATCAAGCACGGAGGCTGAATACATCGCCATGTCCGGTTGTTGTGCTCAAGTCCTTTGGATGAGATCACAATTAACCGACTACGGTCTTGGATTTAACAAAATCCCGATGTATTGTGACAACAAGAGCGCTATTGCCCTTTGCTGCAACTATGTTCAACACTCCCGGGCCAAGCACATAGACATTCGCTACCATTTCATTAAGGAGCAGGTGGAAAACGGAGTGATCGAGCTGTATTTTGTCACTACTGAGTACCAGCTGGCGGATATGTTCACCAAAGCCTTAGATCGAGGACGAATCGAGTTTTTGATCGACAAGCTTGGCATGAAATCATTCACTCCAGCGACTCTCAAAGAGTTGGCAGAAGAATCAGCTGAATAGTCGTGGTAAACTATTCAGAGTATCCTTTTGTTCGTGATCATGTATATTATCGTAAATATATAAACCACAAAAGAAAATACAAAAATATAAAACCAAGAAAAACCATAAAAAATATAAAACCAAGAAAAACCATAAAAAATATAAAACCAAGAAAAACCATAAAAAATATAAAATCAAGAAAAACCAAAATATTTTTCGTTTAAAACGGGCATGTCTTTTAGTACGGTAATATTTACGGCCTTAGAAATGTCGATCAATATTGACACGGTGCCATAAATAGAGTCCGTATAAAAGTTGTACATTTTTAAAACATGCCCATAATGGCTTGTAGTTATTTCAGACTGCAACCCGGTTTTCATATTAAAGTCACGTATTTCCTTGGAAAACGTTGGCTCAGAACGGGAATTAATTTTCTCGGGCGTGATTTACAAGCCAAATCATGCAAAGGGATCAAGTTTACTTTATAACTTGATCTAACACGAATTTGTGTACGTCTCAGTGCATTAATTTGTTAAAATAAGAGAAATCTTATTGACACCACGAATCAAACTTTTTCAAGATATCAATTGGGAAATGTTTTTCATCATCGTGTGCCTCGTTAAACAATGACTACAGCTCTTTAAATAGAAAACGGGTCATCGTTTAAGGGGGAGAAAATGTTTCATCATCTTTCACATCAAAAAGATCTTCAAAAGTTTTCAAGGAAACTCACAATGCTTAATAGTTAATGGTTGGATTGCTTTGGAATATGTCTTGTTGTTACGTATAAGTGTGTCGTGGATTGTTTTGTGCTTGTGTTAAGTTAAGTGAATCACTAAGGCTCGGATAGTTAACATAAGATAGGGTCAAAGTGACAAGTGTTAAAACTTGGTAAACAAAAGAATATTGAATGAAGTAAAAAGAAAATTTGAGGGGGCAAAGTTGACAATAGGTCTAACTTGTGAAAATTTGACCTAGTCAAATCTTTCCCCCCCGTTTCATCTATTCCTTCACTGTTCCCTAACTTCATTGCCGCCATTGTTAATCTAACAAACACACACTCACGGAAATCTCACAAACACGAAAACAATCAACATTTTCAGATCAGGATCTTCTAAAAAGGTATTAAATCGGTTAAACTTTCATGCTCAAACAAGTTAATTAACTGTTTAATTGGAAAATCAAACGAATCAAATTACTGTTCAATTAGGGTTGATTAATTTGGGGGTTTTGCTTGGGTTGTATTCGGAATAGGTTTAATTGCACTACTTTGGCCTTTAGATCAATTGAATCAAACGGATTAAGTGCCTAATTAGAAAAATTGTAACTGTTGAAAACTTTCCGCATAGAAGCAGTTTTTTCCGAATAGAACAGTTTTTCCGCATAGGGCAAAAGTTCCGCATAGGGCAAAAGTTCCGCATAGGGCAAAAGTTCCGCATAGGGCAAAAGTTCCGCATAGGGCAAAAGTTCCGCATAGGGCAAAAAGTTCCGCATAGGGCAAAAGTTCCGCATAGGGCAAAAGTTCCGCATAGGACAAAGTTCCGAATAGGGCAAATGTTCCGAATAGGGCAAATGTTCCGAATAGGGCAAATGTTCCGAATAGGGATTATGTTCCGAATAGGGACTTTATTCCGCATAGGCCAAAAAGTTCCGAATGGGAAATTTATTCCGCATAGCCCAAATGTTCCGCATAGGGAATTTATTCCGCATAGACCAAAAAGTTCCGAATGGGGAATTTATTCCGCATAGCCCAAATGTTCCGCATAGGATATTTATTCCGCATAGGTCAAAAGTTCCGAATAGCCTTTTTATTCAGAATAGGGATGTTTTTCCGCATAGGCTATATGTTCCGAATAGACTCATGTTCCGCATAGGCCTATTATTCCGAATTGAGTGATTATTCCGAATTGAAGATGTTTGAATGATTTCAATGCTTAAGGGATTATGTCATATGTACAATGCTTAGGTTTAAAGTCATAATGATATTCATACTTGTTTGTATCAACCGTTGTGTTTTATCTTAAGCAGAGACGATGACTAACCCTACCGTACAACAACTACAACACAACAGAGCCGCTGCCATTGCTGAAGCCAAGACTCTAAAGTTTATTCCAAACAACTACCGTCTGAAGGAGGTATCTCACTCTACCCATAATGGCTTTAAGGTAGGTACAGCCATGCTTGATAAATCTCATTTCAAGCATGCGCTAAGGAGAAGTGCTTCAGTACCCTACGACTACCTTTACGAGTTCTGGGCTACCAAAGAGAAGACGTCCAACAAAATCACTTTTTCCTTGGACAACAAGCAGCAGACGCTTACTGTGTCAGATTTTAGGAAGATTTTTGGATTTCGGCCGACACTCAAAGACTTATCATACTCAGCCAACCCGATTAAGGACCAGATCATGGAGATGCTCACCGCCATTGGATGTATTGATATACGAACCCCGTCTGAGTTTACTACTGCCAAAATTGGTCAACCATGGAAAGCTATTTTTGGGATTCTTATACAAGTCAGAGGAAAGTTGGAGCATCTGAACTCGGGTAAGACTTTGCCAGAAATGACGGAGGATTGGCATCAAGGTTACCGGCAGATGGCGAAGTACGTGATCAAAAAGATCGATCAAAAGCTCCGTGAACGTAGGTTGATGAGGAGCTTGGAAAGATTCGTGGGTGGTAGACCATATGGAGTGCACTACAGGACACTGCAACGATCCATCTGAAGGGTCGTACATTTCAGGTCACTCTATATTGGTATTATTTGTGAATATGTATATTTGTGAATAATGTGCTTTAATGGCTTGTTGTAGTGTTAAGGTATGATAATTTTTCAAGAATTTCTCATGAGATTCAAAATCATTCAAAATATATCATACTAAAGCACTACAACTATCCCTTATTAACTTAAGGGGGAGCAATCATGTGTTCTATGGCCAAACATCAATTTCATTTTTACCCAAAGACCGGTTAATCCATTCAATATCCCAAATATTAATGGTTAACATTTTGGATAAGGGGAGAAAATGGGATTAAGGAGATTTAAATGATACTTGGCTAAAATGAAAAAGACTTAAAGATTATCCAACTTAATATGTGTAAAATGGGATTAAGGAGCGTTTTTGATGAACAAAACACCTAAGGTACAAAACTTTTGATTTCAATATCACAAGTACTTTAGGTGATTTTCAATGATTTTTCATGGTGGCAATTCCTTCCCAAAACACGCTTAATTCACGACGGATGTGGTGACAAAAGGGTGGTAGGAATAGGTTTAGTCCAATGATTCATCAGAGCCGATGGAATCTTCCCAAGGACAATTCCCTAGTTAGAATTAGAAGTCCTAGGAAAGATGGAAAAAGAATGTGAATGTAGCTGAATGCCGACCAAGTACTTAAGCTAGCACTGGAACAATCACAACAAGGTGCTAGTGATGACGTATTGGTAAGCATTGAAGGGGTTGAAGAATGAAAAAGAAATGTAAAGATAAAGGGTGTAAAGAAAGAAGCCCTCCTTACAACTTTAGGCAGAAACCGGGTCAATACATATGCTATTGAGGTCATTTTTGCTAATGATTCTCGGTATTGAAGAAAGACATCATGGACCCAGTGATGCAATGCACAACCCTTCCCCAGCTAACTCAAATATCTCTCAAAAGGTATTTGTTTTAATCACACGGAGATCAACACGTTATCTATTGGTTTATTCACTCCGAATAGACTGGTATTGAAAAGGTGGCACTCCTCTCCAGCCATCGCTCACTAAATCAAAACGCACAATCGAGTCTAGAGCCAAGAGATCATCAAAAGTCTCATTAGGACACTTTCCATTTATTCCTTGCTTTCTCACACACTGTGAAAAGTAAGAGATTTTCATGAGTCCTACGCAGTATTCCTGTAATATTGCCAGAACATCCGAGTAATACGCAAGTATTACAATGAAGATGGAAATCCTGCTTGAGCCAACATCAAACAAGCTCATGGTAGGTTACACGTGCGATTCTTTTAGAACCAATCTTGTGAAAAACTGGAAGGTAACAGTGGTTTAATTCTTAATTGAACTTAAACTCGTTCCAGGCCTCTTCGCATTATCATATGATCTTGCCAGAACACTCAGAGTGACTCTTTATTGACCACAGTGACGAGTGGAAATCCTTCTAGTGTCAACATCAAACAGCACTTGGTAGGTAACGCGCAAGATTCTTTATGAATTGAGCTCGTGACAACTGGAAAGCAACGATGGTGAAAATCTTAATTGAAATTCACTTGTTCCAGGTTTCATGAATTGACAGCTTTTAATCACAAGGATAATTTATCCAAGTGATTCACTCTTTATGTTCGCAGTCAGCTTTGGACGGTCGAATAAAGAGAACGGGTTTACCCGCGAAATCCTGTCAGGAAGTTACTTAATTGAAACTATCCGTCACGGGTACGATATCTAATATCGTCCAACGGTCTTCACCGACCGGAGGTAAAATGCTACCGAATTAGAATAAAATGTTCAAAGCCATTTTATTCGTGTCGTTGCTGTGTACCTGTTAAAGACGGTGGCGTTGCTGTGTACCTGTTGAAGACGGTGGCGTTGCTGTGTACCAGTGAAGACGGTGGTGTTGCGGTGTACCTGTAAAAGTCGTTCCCACATGCTTATGTCTTTTGCAACAAAGTTCAGCAAAAATTCAAGAAAGTACAAGATAAAGTCTTCCGCTGTACCAAACTCTGAAGCTTTCGAGAATTCAACAAAAAGACGTAAGTGTGTGGAACATGAAGTCACGAGGAGGCAAAGTTCACAAGAAAGGCAAAGATCGCACGTGAAAGGCCAAAGAACAATGCTCTCAAGTCAAAGCCAAAAAGATCAAATCAACATATTCACAACAAAAGAAAGAAAAGAAGAAAAGACTACGAGCTAAAGAACGAAGACTTAGTATAGTATGCTAGGTTTAGAACTTTGTAAACGTGGAGTGACCTCCCTTAGGGGGAGATTGTTAGAAATACGTTTTTACGTATATTAGAAGTATCGGTCACTCCACAATAATATTCATGTTGTAATAGCTCGTAGTTAGATAATAGTTGTTAGTTACTTATTAACTTAAGTAAGAACCGGTCCATGGGCTTGTCATGGACCGGCCTAAGCCCATGTTTAGCTTGGTACTATAAATACCCCTTTCCACTAAGGAAAGGGGTTGGTTGTTGTTCTATTCACATTTCATATTAATAAAATCTTTCAAGTATTCTCTCACTTTCTCTCTCTAGTTTCTCTCACTAGAAAACATCAACCCACTTCATAGATTCATAGGTTATCAATATTCTACATAAACTTTTCCTCTACGCGGGAGAAAACATGCAACTTATTTTATTGGACATAAACGGAATTGTATAAACTTCGATTACGATTGCCTATTGTAGAAACTGTTAAATTATTGTAATTGCCCGAATGTTATAAATAGATCTATTTGGGATTGACGATCCCCATCTGGGTGAGTAGCGCTCACGGTGCCTTGGCCGGGACAACAGATGTATACCATGTTGGAACTGGGATTGGGAGCCTTTTTTTAAGGCACCGGGTTCTCATCTGTTGAGAACTATGGAAAGTTAAGCTTCAGTTTTGTGCAATAGGGAATGCAATAGGGAATGTAATTACCTCTTTAGTATGAATGCTTTGTGCATTGCTACTATCATGATCGTTTAATGTCCAAACTTATTTTATTAAACATGTAAATTCACCAACTTTATGTTGACCCTCTAAGCATTTTTTTCTTAGGAAAATGAAGCTAGTACGTGGTGTGTGCATGGACTCAAGCATCATAGTAGTCTGCATTGTAGGACTCATCAGGGGTTTCTATTTGGGAAAAATAAACAATTTATTTTTATCATGTTAAGACAATTTTTATAAATTTGTACACTATTGATGTAATATATGTTGGATAATCTCTTATCCTATGCTCTATGTACTATTTGCTATCGATCCACCCCTGTGATATTCCAAACACTATTTCCGTTGCAATTGACCCGACTCGGGGTGTCACATAAAGCTAAGAGTTAAACGTTGAAAACCTTTGTGTTATTTAATTTACTTTGTATTGTGTTTATTACATTACTTAGCCATGGTTTAGGTCTATACTTAGTATTCTTAAGTATAACACTAATTACAAGGGACCAACAAGTGGTATCAGAGCGACATGATTATAAAACTTTTTAACTACCGTCTCAAAGTTTTTAAAACCTTGATCCATTATGCCTGAAAGTAATGTACCTCAACTTGTTAACAAAAAGGGAGTAAGTTACTCTGTTAACGCTCCTAAGTTAGAAGTTGAGAGATTTAACAAATGGAAGAAAAGAATGTTATGTTATTTTATGGGAATGGGACCGTATTACATCACTTGTATTAAGAATGGTCCATTCAAACAAAAAACAGTAGTTGGTGACGACAAACCTGAAAACCAATGGTCTGACGATGAAAGGTGAGTGGTCAATCAAGACCAACATCTCAAAAGCATCATAATATCTTGTCTTCCTAACGATATTATAGAGGCTGTCATCGAGTGTGACATAGCCAAAGAGACTTGGACAGATCTTGTTCATAGTTTCGAAGGACCATCCGACACTAAGGAAAATCGGATTATGGACTTGAATTTAGAATATAACACATTCATGGCCAAACCATCTGAAACACTTCCTCAGACTTATACCAGATATAAGACCTTGCTCAATAAGCTATCAAATGACGGGGTAAAACGTTCTAAGCATGAAATCAATGTTGGTTTTGTGAACAGTCTCACTGAAAAATGTCTTGGTTTTTCTCAAGGACTGAGAAATGCTAATCACATACAGACCAAGATCTTGCAGACATTTATGGAAGATTTATCTATGAAGATAATCTAACAAATAGAAGATATCCTGAGTCTAAGAAGGCCTTAATAATAGACACCTCAACCAAACCTACCCCAGTTGATCATGGACCCATTACAACTGCTTTTTACTCAAATGCAATTGTTCAAGATTTTTAGGAGACCTCAGATGATGATCTTGATGAAAGATCTAGTACTGAATACATAAGGGATCTAAACAGGGAATATCATGAAAGGGCCATGTTGGTAAATACCAAACGTTGTATCAAAAGAACTAGATTTGCTGGAAATCAATCCATTGAGGGAGTGGATTGTTACCGATGTGGTAAAACTGGGCATTTTACAAAATATTGTCTTTCAGAAACTCCATTGGCCTCATATAAAAGTCAAAATTAATCATCACGCAATGACAATTTTCAACCTAAGTTTACACCAAAACTGATTTAGGCTTCTCCAATTAACCAAAGCTTTTAGAATAGTAAGAAAATTGAGAAGGATATTAGGTCTGAGTATAAAAAGGTTAAAGCAAAGCTTACACTCTTAGAAGTTGAACCTTCAAGTACTCAGACTCAAAAGCCTCCTCAGAACAAAGCCAAAGGACTGGTAGCTGAAATCTTTGATTGGGATGATGAAGACTTGTCCTCAGAAGATGAGGAGTCAGATATTAATTGTTGATGGCCCTAGCTGATAATGAACTATCTGTTGGGAAGAGTCATGCTCGAAATGGAGAATGGGTTGACATCACAATGAGAAAGGAAAACATGCTCCTCTCTATGGATGAAGAGTCTGATTGGAAAAAGTTCCTTAAGTATATAAACATTGACATATCGTTTGTTGAATAGCAGAGATTAAACCTTCTTTCAAAATATAATAAACTTGTTTTCTGAATTAAACAAATGTAGAGAAGATTTATTGATTTTGAAACAAGCCAAACGTGAAGTAGTAAGCTGTCAACTTCAAAACACAGAACTTACTAAAATTAATCATGCTCTTCAAGAACAACTTAAGGAAGAAAAACACATCAATGAGAAATGGACCAATAGCTCTACCTTAGCTTCTCAGTGTATAAACAGTCAAGTTCCTGCCTAAAAGAAGAAAATTCTTGGGGCACGTCAACTCACTAAAAAGCCACTTACTAAGGAAATGAGTGATAAAGCATTTATCCTAGCCTTAGTAGGGTTTGATCTAGAAATGATTCCAAAGTCAAAAGACTGGGTTGAAAGATCAAATCCTAAGAGTGTATTGCCTAACTTTGATACTGGAAAAATATTAATCCCTAAATCTCAGGCCGTTAATGAAAAACTTGGTCTTAATGAAGAGACTAATGTCCCCAATAAACCCAGTAACACTGAAACACTTAGTGTTGCTGAGGACATTAAGACTCCTCTGCCTACTTTGAAAAATCTTCAGGGGGCAATTCCATTTTCTAAACTAATTCCACTATCTTATGAAGAATACTCACCTAGAGTAAGAGTTGGATTAGGTTTTTCTGAACAAACAAAGCCTGATTCAGAAGTGACATCAAATCACACTGAGTCAGGCACTGTCACTGAAAAACAACCAAACCTATCTTTTCCTCAGGGACTCCTACAAAGTCAGTCAAATCTGTTCCTGTTGTACATCAAGAGGAGTTAAGTAGATTGTTCCAACTGTTCATGGAAGAGAAGCTGTAACACCCCACTTGGATAAATGGACTGTTAAGTGTATTTATGGCGTGTCATAAAAGCATGCAAGGCAATGTATTAAACATTAACTGAACATAACGGAAATACTGGAATCAAAAATCGGTAGTCCAAACATAAGCTAAAAATAATAAGATTAAATACTGAAAGAAAAGGACGAAACAGTGTCCAAACAACCAAAGTAATGTATGTGTGCATAAAGTAAAGGAGTCTGGATAGCTCCCATCCAATGCACGTACTTTCTTAGAAGTCCTAAGATCGTCCCTGTGTACCTGCCGTTTGGAAACATGAAAGGAAACTACGACTGAGCATAACGCTCAGTGAACGGATATAAAGCATGATAATGATATACGGGAATAGAACTGATAACAAATACTGAACTAAAACTGTTATGACGATTTGGAGCAAACTGTATAATTTCTGATATATCTGATTTATAAATATAAAACTGACTTATTAACTGTTAAATCTGTAAACATACATTTACTATATTTTTATTGCCAGAGCTTATATAGGTCATGTGCTATAACAACTGTGCATGAATAACTGGAAGGGTGACCTCGTCATGCTGTAGAGGGGTGACCTCTAAATAATGTGCTGGGTGGAGGGATCATCTCCAATATGAAGGATGTAGAGCACACACCACATTCACCTGATAACTGTAAACTGATAAGCCTAGGATGCATCCATATGCCCCACTAATAATACTGATAAAATGGCCAAGCTGAGCTGAGTGGGACGATGCAGGATATCACTCTCCTGCATGTGAGTCACGACACCGGTGCCTCAAGTGTCATGGTTACGGTACCTCCGTAACTAGTACTACTAACTGGTCATTCTTGTATATAAGGCTCAGGGAATTTAACTTAATTTTAAAACTGATTTCTGATAATTCTTATAACATATAAATAGGGAAAACAATTGGCCGCAGACGGGAAATCTTAATCATGCATAGAAGGAAAGTCCTTACTGAAAGGGCGGAAAATCCGTACCTCGTGTCCAGTAACCGACCGAGGTCAACTGACAGAAAGTCTACTCTGATTTCACGCGAGCTACATGAATAAGGGACGCGAATAAGTAAACTGATATTCGTTTATTTAATTTACTGATCTTATTGGCTTTTTATTTATTTATTTTTTTCTAGAACTCTGTATGTATATTAGCTGATGAATCTAAATTTATAATAATTCTTTCAATATTAATGACCTAATAATAATTACGATATGAACGTATACTTACATGATACTAATACTATAATAAGTGACTCGTAAATAATACAAGGTTTCTAAATTATAAAGTTTTCAGAATCATTTAATTCATATAATAAAATTATTCCCTTTTAAATATTAAAACTATTTTAATTTAACTCATTTAAAATACAATTTAAAACATTTATAAAACAATTAACTAAAAAAAGTATAATATAAAAATCTTCGTTTTATATGTATAAACTATATTCCGAGCATACCGAGATACCCCCATCTCAGTCGCACTAAACAATTTCACAACTATATTAAATCTATCTATATGAAATTTACGACAGGAAAACTGTCACTAAAAGGTGTGACCAAAAGCTGAGTTTTAAAACTGTCTATAAAAAATGTCACTAAACAATCTGCGACGGAAAAAAGTGTCACAAAACTGTCGCTAATCTGAAAATAAAATCACTATCTTCTGTCCCAACTTTACCCACTGATGACCTACATCGTTCCCACCGTTTTCATAGGTTTTCCACTGTTTATTAATGTTCCCACTGCCTTGTTATTGTTCCCGCTGTTTACTAGCACAAACACCTCCTTATGATACGATTGCCCCTGTTTGGGTATTCCCACTGTTTACTGAAACAAACACCCCCTCATGATACAATTTCCCCTGTTTTGGGTTTGTTATCGGCTGATCACCACAGAAGACCACCGAGACCTTTATAGGTCTCGGCTGCAAAACCAAACAGCCTCACCGAGAGTTACCAACTCTCGATTTTTTGCCCACAAACCCAAACCCGATTGATTTATATTATAATTTCAGGTTGATTTGTGTTCTTAATGATTAAAACCTATGATTTCATGGTTTGTAAAACGAATAAAGAAAAGGTGGTACCTAGATCGTGAGGTTGATTAAGAGTGAATGTATAACCGAATTAATTGTAGAAATCGAACCGTGTTTCCCTTTTGTTTTACTCCAGCCGTCGGCCCCCTTCTAAGAACACAAAACCCTAATTGTTTGACTTGATAAAATGAAAGGAGTAGTGAGGTATCCTATGTTTTTATGTTTTCCAAAGGGCCGGGCTTAAGACCATTCCTCATTTGTTTAATTAGTATCCCACCACCACTTATATATAAAAGGGATTCGTTTATATTTTTTTTTCGGGTTAACGTTTTCATTCACATAATCTCGTAACTTATTTCTCGACGTAAATATTAATTTTCTGAAACCTAACACTTATTATTTTCCTAAAAAATTATTATAGAGCGTGCGTATTTAATAATCGAGAATTCTTAAATACGGGTTTTACAATTCTTCCCTTCTAAAAAATTCATTCGTCCCCGAATTAAGGATACGACAGTACTGGGTTTTACAATTCTACCTCTCTAAAAGGAAAATTTGTCCTTGAATTTGGGTATTTTAAGCTGGGAATATTTATAACTTAACGACACATGCACTGAAAGAACGTGAAAGCTGAAATATATATAGACTGAAAGACGTGTAACTGAAAGACATACCCGAATTAAAACTGGAAGTGAGGATAAGAAGTCCGTATAGACTCCTTTGTTTCCCAAGTGGCCTCCCGCTCGGTATGGTTCCCCCACATAATTTTGACAAAAGGAATGGTCTTCCTTCTCATAACTCGATCCTGGTGATCTAAAACTGCTTCGGGTTCCTCAATATAAGATAGATCCTCTCGAATCTGATCGAGTGGATAATTCACTTTGTGAAGCTCATGATAGTTGTACCCTCTGAGTAATGATACATGAAACACATTGTGAACGTGTCAAAGCTGAGGTGGTAACGCCAACAGATATGATACTTCACCGACACGTTCAAGGATTTCGAACGGTCTGATGTAAGGAGGGCTGAGCTTGCCTTTGAGGCCAAAACGCCTGACACCGCGTGCGGGTGATACTTTGAGGAACACACGATCCCCAATCTGAAATGATAGATCTCTACGATGCTTGTCGGCGTAACTCTTCTGGCGAGTACGCGCTTCTTGCAGCTTTGCCATAGCAATGGCGACCTTTTCATTGGTCAGCTCTATTATTTCTTGTCTCTCAATCAAACGTTCTCCAACCTGATCCAAACAAATAGGAGCACGACATTTCCTGTCGTATAACATCTCGAATGGAGCACGCTTGATACTGGCATGCCAACTACTGTTATAGGCAAACTCGACCAAGCAAATATAGTCATCCCAGTGCCCTGTCTATTCTAATGCACAGGCGCGTAGCATGTCCTCCAAGGTCTTGATGGTACGCTCTGACTGACCGTCCATTTGCGGGTGGAAAGCTATGCTGAGCTTGAGCCTAGTTTCCCTAGCTTTATGCAAACCTCCCCATAAATGAGTAGTGAAACGTGGATCCCTATCTGATATAATTTCTGAAGGTGTACCGTGTAACCGTACAATCTCCTTGGTGAATAGTTCTGCTATTTTACTGACTGTGAAATCTTTACGGATAGGAATGAAATGTGCTGACTTGGTCAAACGATCGACCACAACCCAGATTGCATCATGTCTCCACTGAGTTTGTGGTAATCCGGTGACAAAATCCATAGAGATCTTGTCCCATTTCCACATTGGAATATCTAATGGCTTGAGAAGACCGCTGGTACACTGATGCTCTATCTTAACCTACTGGCAGGTTAAGCACTTAGAAACAAAGGTGGCGACATCCTGTTTCATGCCGCTCCACCAGAAATGCTGCTTAAGATCGTGGTACATCTTAGTGGAACCTGGATGGATAGAGAACGGAGAGCTGTGAGCCTCAATCATTAAGGCTTCTCTGAGAGTAGGGTCTTCTGGAACGCAGAGTTTGGTACCCTGCCATACGATACCATCATTATCGATACGAAATTCAGTCTGCTGGTCAATGTTTTGGACAATCGCCCAGATTTCACCATCATCCTTTTGTGCGGCTTTAATCCTAGAGAGTAAGTCCGGTTCTACCCTCATAATAGCCAAGTATCCCCTCTGTCCACGTACTAAGAGTTCAATATCATACCGCTCTAAGTCGTGAATAATTTCTTCCTGAACTTTGATGCCATTTATCATTCCTGACTTTCTGCTAAGGGCCTCTACTACTACATTTGCTTTACCTGGGTGATACTGAATATTAGTGTCATAGTCTTTCAGCAGTTCTAACCATCGCCTCTATCTCATGTTCAGCTCTCGCTGTGTAAATATGTACTTGAGACTTTTCTGATCGGTGAAGATATCACACGACTCACCGTATAAATAATGCCTCCAGATTTTAAGAGCGAAAATGACTGCTGCGAGCTCTAGATCATGCGTAGGATAATTTTTCTCATACGTCTTTAGTTGACGCGAAGCATAGGCAATGAATTTCCCATGTTGCATAAGTACACAGCCTAAGCCCTTTCCTAAAGCGTCACTGTAATTCTAATAACCACCTGTACCGGATGGGAGAGTAAGGATCGGCGCTGAAATTAAACGATGCTTGAGTTCCTCGAAACTCTTTTCTCTCTCCTCATTCCATATAAACTTTCCCCTTTGCGCATAAGTTCGGTCAACGGTAATGCCAAACGTGAGAAATTTTCTACAAATCTGCTGTAATATCCCGCTAACCCAAGAAAACTGCTGATTTCTGTGACAGATGTCGGTCTCGGGCACTTAGTGATAGCCTCCACGTTTGTAGGATCCATGGTGATCCCCTCTGCCAAAACAATATGGCCCAAAAACGCCACTTTATTCAACAAAAACTCACACTTAGAAAATTTAGCATAAAGCTTCTCTCATCGGAGAATTTGCAAAACTGAACGGAGATGATCCTCATGTTCCACTTTGGATTTGGAGAAAATAAGGATATCGTCGATGAATACAATCACAAATTTGTCCAAGAATTCGTGGAAGACCCGGTTCATCAAGTCCATGAATACCGCAGGCGCATTTGTGAGACCGAATGGCATAACAACAAATTCTTAATGACCGTACCTCGTGCGAAAAGAAGTTTTGGATATATCATGCCCTTTTACACGCAATTGGTGGTAACCTGATTGTAGATCGATTTTTTGAGAAGTGCTTGGCACCCTGAAGCTGATCAAATAAATCGTCAATACGAGGAAGTGGATAACGGTTACGAATATTGAGCTTATTCAGCTCACGGTAGTCAATACACAGCCGCATACTACCATCATTCTTTTGACAAACAAAACTGGTGCGCCCCAAGGTGACACACTTGGACGAATGAAACCTCTTTCTAGAAGTTCCTGAAGTTGATCTTTCAGTTCCTTAAGCTCTACAGGAGCCATATGGTAAGGAGCTTTAGATACTGGTTATGCACCTGGAATGAGATTGATACCAAATTCTACCTCTCGCATGGGAGGTAAGCCTGGGAGTTCCTTTGGAAAGACATCTAGAAAATCTGACACAACTGGCTGATCATGAATTGAAGTTGTCTCAGAAGCAGTGTCATGAACTGTAGCTAGGAAACCCTCACAACCATGGTATAATAGAATACGAGCCTGTAAAGTTGAAATGATCTGAACATGTTTTCCTGGTAGGAAACCCTGGTGAATATACTCTAGTGTCTGGACATCATCGAAGATGACCCGGTGAGCATGACAATCTATGGTGGCACGATGAACTGACAACCAATCCATACCCAGATCAATATTGAACTCGCACATATCTAGATGAAGGGTACTGACTGGACGGATTCTATCATCAAACTCAAGAGGAAGGTCCTTGTACACCTGGTTAATGAGTACCGAGTCTCGCATAGGGGTAGATATACTATGTACACTGTCTAGTGTCATAGGGGTCATGTTTATTTTAACAGCATATGAAGTAGATATAACCGAGTGTGTAGAGTCTGTATCGAAAAGCACGCAGGCAGCCTGTCCGTGTATAATCAAAATGCCAGTAATTGTACCTTTGGTTTTATTTGCTTGCTCACGGGTAGTAGTGTAGACGCGACCAGTGGTTGGTGGTAGTGGTGGTGGTGGAGGTAAAATTTGAGGAATCTGGCCTGAGGTACCGGCAGCATCCCCGCTCTTGCAATCCCTCTTCATATGGCCCAGATGACCACACTTGTAACAACCACTCGAACCACGACAGCAAGGCCCTGGGTGTTTCGTCCCACATGTGATGCAAGTGGGATAACAATACCCGGTAGAAGCAGCTCTGGTTTGCTAAGAACCTGATTTAAAAAGATAAACACGTGTCATGATTCTGATAACATAACTGAAATAAGGCTGCTTGGCTGAAATTTAAAATTACCAGAATTTGCTGGTCGGGTAGACTGCTGACCTCTGTTGTTTTGGTCACGCCCCTGTCCAGCATCTCTGTTGGAATAAACAAAAAAAATTTAGATCTGTTTTTCACGATAGGCTAGTGTTTTTGGAGCTTAAAGAATCACATGTAGTTGCCAGATGAGTTTGAGCTGCCGCGGTAGTTATCACCACTGCTCCTCCTATCTGATCGATTGCGGTCATAAGACTGACCGTGGTTTTTGTAGTTCTGTTGTGGAATAGCCGATTGGGATCGGTCTCCTCCTCTTTGTCCTCAAGATTATAATTGGATAAGGCATGACATATAATTTGACAAGTAATAATCGGATTCAATTTGTTTAAGTCTGTTGGATGAGATGTACCTCTTCTCAGGACGCTCTACATTCTCGAGCTCGTCCCTCTCGAAAAGAATCTCAATATCACGAGTTGCATTAGCTACTTGTGACACATTAGTGAATGTGGCACTCACCAGCCTATCTGCGGTCCTAGAGTGAAGAGCCCAGTGAAATTGTTTCGCTTGCTCCTCTGCGGTACCCGCAGCCTCCCCCAAGAATCCAGCCATCCTAAGGTATCGGTGCATGAACTCTATACTATTCTCGTCATGATTCTGACGAATGACGTGAAAGTCCCTCTTTAGTTTATCTTGCTCAGCATGCGGGAAATACTGGTCATAGAACATCGTCTTAAATCGTGCCCAGGTCAATGCAAGCTCCCAAGCATCTCCCCCATATGACAACTTTTGAGACCTCTACCAATTCCGAGCCTGACCCTCCAGTTTGTAAACTGCAAGCCTAACCTTGAAAACATCACCACAACCCATAGCTCCAAAACTTTTCTCTACATGATAGATCCAGTCTTCTACGTCTGTTGGAGCTACAGTCTGTTCAAAATGTCGGGGTTTCTGTTTGTTAAACAAATCAAGCCAGGTGGCTAAAGTGGTAGGTGGTGGAGTAGGAGGGTTGTTATTCTGCTAAGGTCCTTTTGATATTCAGCTCGGATCTCATCACGAATTTGGGGTAACATGGCTTGTATAGCAGCCTGAACAACAGCAGTAATAGCAGCTGAATTAGCATCATTCTCGTTTTCGCGTTTGGGTGGCATCTGAAATGACAGAGGATAAGTTGATAAAACTGTCAGAACCTGGAGTAATAAATCTGAATTTGCATAGTGTAGTTCATGAAGGCATAGCCAACAAAATATGACATGAATACTGGTGAACTCCTATGGTCAGTTCACAAAATGACAATTTACTTAAACATAAATCTAACATGAGTAAGGATGAACGCCTATGGTCAGTTCATCTATACAAGATCTAAACGGGCAAGGGCGAACGCCTATGGTCAGTTCGCCAAAATGAAAAGTTCGTTGAAAAGCACATGCGATTAAGTATGGCCAGTCCTGTACCAACCATTTACTTAATCAAAATTTTGAAAACCCGAGTGATAAAATACATGAGTAGCATGGAAGATAACCACGCCAAAATACAGGAAGTTCTTGGTGACTACCCACTAGTCACAGGTTAAGTTTTAGAGCCTACAGGTCGAACCTTGCGCTCTGATACCATAATTGTAACACCCCACTTGGATAAATGGACTGTTACGTGTATTTATGGCGTGTCATCAAAGCATGCAAGGCAATGTATTAAACATTAACTGACCATAACAGAAATACTGGAATCAAACATCGGTAATCCAAACATAAGCTCAAAATAATAAGATTAAATACTGAAAGAAAAGGACGAAATAGTGGCCAAACAACCAAAGTAATGTATGTGTGCATAAAGTAAAGGAGTCTGGATAGCTCCCATCCAATGCACGTACTCTCTTAGAAGTCCTAAGATCGTCCCTGTGTACCTACCGTTTGGAAACATGAAAGGAAACTACGGCTGAGCATAAAGCTCAGTGAACGGATATGAAGCATGATAATAATATGTGGGAATAGAACTGATAAAAATACTGAACTAAAACTGTTATGACGATTTGGAACAAACTGTGTAAAATCTTATATATGTGATTAATGAATATACAACTGACTTATTAACTGTTAAATCTGTAAACATGCATTTACTGTATTTTAATTGCCAGAGCTTATATAGGTCATGTGCTATAACAACTGTGCATGAATAACTGGAGGGGTGACCTCGTCATGCTGTAGAGGAAGACCTCTAAATAATGTGTTGGGTGGAGGGATCAACTCCAATGTGAAGGATGTAGAGCACACACCACATTCATCTGATAACTATAAACTGATAAGCCTATGATGCATCCATACGCCCCACTAATAATACTAATAAAATGGCCAAGCTGAGCTGAGTGGGACGATGCAGGATATCACTCTCCTGCATGTGAGTCACAACACCGGTGCCTCAAGTGTCACGGTTACGGTACCTCCGTAACTAGTACTACTGACTGGTCATGCTTGTATATAAGGCTCATGCAATTTAACTTAACTTTAAAACTGATTTCTGATAATTCTTATAGAATATAAATAGGGAAAACAATTGGCTGCAGACGGGAAATCTATCATGCATAGAAGGGAAGTCCTTACTGAAAGGACGGAAAATCCCTACCTCGTGTCCAGTAACCGACCGAGATCAACTGACAGAAAGTCTACTCTGATTTCACGTGAGCTACATGAATAAGGTAAGCGAATAAGTAAGCTGATATTCGTTTATTTAATTTTCTGATCTTATTGGCTTTTTATTTATTTATTTTATTTCTGGAACTCTGTATGTATATTAGATGATGAATCTAACTTTATAATAATTCTTTCAATACTAATGACCAAATAATAATTACGATATCAACATATTCTGACATGATACTAATACTATAATAAGTGACTCGTAAATAATACAAGGTTTCTAACTTATAATGTTTTCAGAATCATTTAATTCATATAATAAAATTATACCCTTTTAAATATTAAAACTATTTTAATTTAACTCATTTAAAATACAATTTTAAACATTTATAAAACAATTAAGTAAAAAAAAGAATAATATAAAAATCTTAGTTTTATATGTATAAACTATATCCCGAGCCTACCGAGATACCCCCATCTCGGTCGCACTAAACAATCTCACAACTATATTAAATCTGTCCATATGAAATTTACGACAGAAAAATTGTCACTAAAAGGTGTGACCAAAAGCTGAGTTTTAAAACAGTCAATAAAAAAACTGTCACTAAACAATTGGCGACGGAAAATAGTGTCACAAAACTGTCGCTAATCTGAAAATAAAATCACTATCTTCTGTCCCAACTTTACCCACTGATGACCTACATCGTTCCCATTGTTTTCATAGGTTTTCCACTGTTTATTAATGTTCCCACTGCCTTGTTATTGTTCCTGCTGTTTACTAGCACAAACACCCCCTTATGATACGATTGCCCCTGTTTGGGTATTCCCACTGTTTACTGAAACAAACACCCCCTTATGATACAATTGCCCTTGTTTTGGGTTTGTTTTCGGCTGATCGCCACAGAAGACCACCGATACCTTTATAGGTCTCGGCTGCGAAACCAAACAGCCTTACCGAGAGAGTTACCAACTCTCGGTTTTTGTGCCCACAAACCCAAACCCGACTGATTTATATTATAATTTCAAGTTGATCTATGTTCTTGATGATTAAAACCTATGATTTCATGATTTGTAAAACGAATAAAGAAAATGTAACACCCCATTTTGATAATGGAAATGTCACATGTAATTATGGCGTGTCATCAAAGCATACAAGGAAAATGTCTAAACATTACATGACTATAAAAGGAAAATACCAGAATCAAACATCGGTAGTCCAAAAGTAAAGCTCATCACACACAAACATAAGTATAGTAAAGGAAAGGACTAAACAATGTCCATAGCAATGTATCAAAAGAAAGGAAATGCATAAAGTAAAGAAAGGCTGGAAAGCTTCCAGTCCATATGCACGTACGCTTAAAGTCTACGAGCGTCCCTGAGTACCTGCCGTTTTGGGAACATAGAAAAGGAAAACGACTGAGCAATATGCTCAGTGCACGGATGTAAAATAAAGCATGAATAGGATAAGCATATAACATATAACAGCGGAAGAAACTAAGTCCCGAGTAACCTGCTTAAGTCTTGATAAAACTGGTTTTATAGTTTGAAAAGCCTTATGTTTATCTTGTAAAAACATTATATCATATTTTACCATTAGGCAATATAGGTCATGAAAATCCACCATGCATGAATACTTGGAGGGGTGACCTCATCATGCAAATTAGAGGGGCTGCCTCTAATTTAATATACTGGTTTTTGGGTAGGAGGGATCAGCTCCTTGTGAAGGATGCAAGGCACACACCACATTCACCATGAAATCCTGACTGAAAACATGTAACTAGGATACAACCATACGCCCCACATGATAAATATAATATAAGTGGCCAAAAGCTGAAGGGACGCCACGAGCAATCACTCCGCCGTGGTGAAGTCATAACATCAGTGCCTATAATGTTATGGTTATGGTACCTCCATAACTAGGTAAAACTGGTCATGCATGTATATGGCTATAGGTATTCTAAATTAAACATAAGCAATTCAAACACATAACTTATACTACGGGAAAACATTTGGCTACATACGGGGAATCCTAATAAGGAAATAATGTCCATACTGAAAGGACGGGAATCCGTACCTTATGTCCAGTGAACGAAGAAGATGAACTGAGAGGAATCCTACTTCCGTATCACTAATGCTACATAAATACTAAAGTATGAGATTTTGCTAGTTGAAAAAGTTCGTTTTCTCGGTATCTTCTCGAATTGATTTCCGGTTCAAAGTGAGACTCAATTGTTCTTGGTGGAAATGAAAATGGTTTGATTATCTATTACTAAGTAAAATGAAAATGTAAATTGCGATAAGTAAAAGGAATGCTGAAAGGAATGCTAAAAGGTATGCTGATAGGAATGCTGATAGGAATGCTGATTGAAATGCTAATAGGAATGCTAATTGGAATGTTGATTGGAATGCTGATTGGAATGTTGATTGGAATGCTGATTGGAATGTTGATTGGAATGCTGATTGGAATGTTGATTGGAATGCTGATTGGAATGCTGATTGGAATGCTGATTGGAATGCTGATTGGAATGCTAATAGGAATGCTAATTGGAATGTTGATTGGAATGTTGATTGGAATGCTGATTGGAATGTTGATTGGAATGCTGATTGGAATGCTGATTGGAATGTTGATTGGAATGCTAATAGGAATGCTAATTGGAATGTTGATTGGAATGTTGATTGGAATGCTGATTGGAATGCTGATTGGAATGCTAATAGGAATGTAAAAGGAATGCGAAAGGAATGCTGATTGGAATGTTGATTGGAATGCTGATTGGAATGTTGATTGGAATGCTGATTGGAATGCTGATTGGAATGCTGATTGGAATGTTGATTAGAATGCTGATTGGAATGTTGATTGGAATGCTGATTGGAATGTTGATTGGAATGCTGATTGGAATGTTGATTGGAATGCTGATTGGAATGTTGATTGGAATGCTGATTGGAATGTTGATTTGAATGCTAATAGGAATGCTAATTGGAATGTTGATTGGAATGTTGATTGGAATGCTGATTGGAATGCTGATTGGAATGCTAATAGGAATGTAAAAGGAATGCGAAAGGAATGCTGATTGGAATGTTGATTGGAATGCTGATTGGAATGTTGATTGGAATGCTGATTGGAATGCTGATTGGAATGTAAAACCCTTTTCCAATCAAGGTGATTGGAATACGTGATTGGAAAGGGGTTTACCCTTTCCGATCTAACTTTTTGATCCGAAAATTAAGCAAAAGCAATAAGCTATGGTTAATAAGCTCAAACTAAAACTTGCACGAATCTAAATCGAAATTGACTTAATAAGCATGAATAACAACTTATCAAACTTAAAAATAAGCAAACTTTCAAATCAAACTTTTAAAAAGATGAAATTTTTAAAAAAACTTTAGATCAAATAAGCATTAAGATAAAAACAAATCAAGGATGAACATGAATCAAAGAGAAGCAAAGTAAGAAAGGGAGAAGAAGATGATTAAAGATAAGAACTTGATTAAAAGAAAAGATTCCAAAATAAAAAGACTTACTTGAATTGAAGAAATTAAAAGTGCATAACATGAAATTAAATTGCAAGAAATTAAATGACAAGAAATGAAAATGGTGGAAGTGTGGCTTGTCAAGCCACCAACAACTTGAAAATGAACTAAGCCTAATCTATATATAGGGGTGATTAGGGAGGAGCTTAGGAAGCTTCCTCCCTCTTTCCTCTTTTCCTTATTTGCACACTTAAGTCCTTTTCTTCTTAATTGTTTGTTAATCTTGGACTTAATGACTTTGTCTCGGGATTTCTTTGAACTCGTCTTTGAATTTTCTTCGTAAATTAGACTCGAGTTCTTCGGCTTTAAGTAAACTTCCGTCTTTAGACTTGTTCTTCGATAAATCTTCAGAATAGGCCTTGGACTTCCGTTCTTTTTGCACTCTTGATCTCTTGACTTCGTCTTTTGTCGTTTTCTTCTATAAAAGCCTGTGAATGCCCGTGTTTTCTCCACTTTTCACCTTTTCGTCCTAAATCACAACAAAAACTCAAACCACGCATAATTCCGACATTTACGACATAAAATACACGTTTTGGCTTGGTTATTATTGTAATTAAGTGGTAAAAAGATGGGTGTTTTCACACCTATCAAATCCCCTACACTTGACCATTGCAATGCCCTCATGCAATGCTTAGCAATAAAGCAAGGTTTACACTTTCCATCATAATCAACCTACCTTGGCCTTTAATAAACAACTAAGGAAAATAAAAAAGATAGAAAATAACAAGATGCAACAAGGAAGAAACTTGTAAAGAAATCTAAGACTTACATTAGGGCTTGTGTGTCATGAATGTTCATCACCCTCAAGTTTCACGTTCCCCATGCCAAGCTTAAAAACAAGATCATTGTTAGTATAAGTTAGCATAACAAACATTTACTCATGTGGTTCAATTAATCACTTAAACTCCCTTATTCCTACGAGTATCTCTTATATTTTATTGATGTCTTGAATGATCATGAGGATGCATTGTTGACTTATTTCGATAATTTATTTAGACTGAAAGCAAAGTAGGACGATTTGATCAATAGTTAGCTAAAGGACAAAATCTCTTAAAACTGATTCTCGGGATATCAAAAAGTTCATATCTTCGCATAACTTGGTTCACGATTTGAGACCTTTCTCGGGCCGATATTTGGCATGTACTTCATACTTCATATCTTCGAGAGACGTTTTTGAGATAATGGTCTTCTCTTCGTTATAGAGTTTCTTCACTTGGAGACTTTTGAGGGGTACTCCAGCTTTGTTGACCACGACTTCATGATTATTTCTTCAATCTCTAATTGGGATTTTGAGATACAACGATCCGCCTCCTTTTCGGACTTGGATCTATTTATCCTCATACCTTGTTAGGGTCTTTTCGGATAGACTTCTCCATGATCTTTATGGGAGTTGATTTCTTTTCGTCGTGAGTCTTGATCCTTCATATTGATTTTGGGAATAATGCTTTTCACATCACTTTGGATCTTCAACAATAAAATGGAATCCTCATGCCTTGTTAGGGCCTTTTCGGACTCGCTAATCTTCGCGCCCCGCTTCATAAGTTATACCTTGGCTATGAACTCTTATCATTACTGAGCAACTTTTAAACGATCTTGGGCTAGAAGCTAAGTAACTTTTCAAATCGTACGACCTTACTTATTGCATTTATTTATTTACAAGCGAGGGGAGAAAAAGATCATAATTAACTCACATAATTTAATGAAAGAATACCAAACTTGTAACCAACTCTATCATTTCTCGTTCTCCACAATTTAAAATCTCAAGGAATGAGACTCATGGATTCTTAGCCCAATAAACTAATTTTGGTCTACACGGTTAAGGATACTAGCTAGAGTGAACTTGGATAAGTAAACTCGGGATGAGTCAAAAAATTCACAACGGGCCTAATATATCTAAGATAACTAAACTTGTTAAAACCATTTTATTAAAATAAGAGAAAAATAGCAAAAATAAAGGGAACTACAACTAGGCCAAAATAGATTAAAAATTTTGAAAAATGTCGAAAAATTGATTTTCCGGTTAAAATGAGGGCAAATACAAGGAAAAGACCACTTAACTTCGATAGAAGTCCCCCCTACACTTAATATATACATTGTCCTCAATGTTTAAGCATGTGGGAGTAAACTCCCCTACACTTAGGACATTGTGCACTTTGTTTAAATCTCGTTAAGGAAAAGACAACTAAAGAGATTCCTATTTTAATATTGAGAAATATAAAATAGTGAATCGAAAAGAGTTTAGGATAGAACCGGGAAGAAGTGAACACGGAATCACGGTTCGTCAAAAGTCATCAAGAGTGTGTCTTTGAAGCTCGAATCCCTGCACATGATAAGAAAGAGAACAAGAAACACCAACGGGGCTCCCCCTACACTTATGGTGAAAACAGGAAAGATAGATAGATAATTGGGTTGCCTCCCAAAAAGCGCTTGTTTATATTAACCGAGTCACGAGCCTGACTCGTCCCCGAATTAAATGGTCCATGGGGAAGCCTCGAATGTGATACCGGGATCAAAGACCTTGTCCTCGTTCCCGGAGGACATCAACAAAGGAGAGGCAGGAGGATAAGTCTTGAATGGTAGGAAAGTCTGCTCAATATAAGAAAAGCAAGTGAAATCCAGATTGACGGGAGGTGGGGTGGGTGAGGGAATCACATTGTCATCCTCCAAAGGCAATGGATGCAGACCAATTGGCAAAGCCGTAAAGTTATCAATAATATAATGGTCCATGTCACCTCCCGGGTCAAAGCATTGATCCTCATGAAAGTAGATCTTGTGAATATCATCGTGGATAAGGAGTGTAGAAACTCGGTTGAAAAGATCACGATCAAGTACGAAACCATCATTCATTTGTGGGGATTGTTGATAAGGTAAATCCTCACGAATGTGGTAAACGTAATTCTCATAAGAGGAGTGTTGATTAGGTAACTCCTCGAGAATAGGATGTTTGGTCATGTTAGTTGGTTCGTCATTATTATGAAAAATAAGACGTTCCAACTCATCAAGTTCGGCATCGATGTTGGAAAAGTCGACCTCGCTTGTAGGAGGAAGCAGAGGTAAAAGAGCTAGCTCTCGGTCGATAATTTCCTCAATCTCGGGCTCGAAGACGAAATCATCATACTCACCACATGTTGAACTCTTGTTGGGAAAATCTATTAGCGCTTGTGGATTTGTGATTGTGTGATCAAGGACTGTCAAATCGACCTCGTCCTTAAGCTCCGCAAAAGTCGGCACATCACACAGATTTTCCGGAATACCTGCGGGCTCACTTGGGATGACGACAAGTTCCTCGACACGAGACTTTAGGAATTTGTCCGATTCAGTTGCTGAGATAACGTCAATATGCTCATCCTCTATGATGAGAGAGCCAACGGGTTCCTCGGGTGTGATAGCAATAGACGAAGGAGGAAGGGAAGAAGTCTTACTTTTCTTTAGAAATTCCTCCTCGTCGAAAATAACCTCAATATCGTCATCGCTCTCCTCATTACCTAAAGGGCCAATAATAAGCTCAGGGATATGAGTACTCGTCTGATCTCGCTGCTGTAAAAATGACTCCATACAAGTTTGCAGCGTGTGTAAAAGCTCTTTGCTTTGTTCTTGAAAAGCTATAGCAAGATCGTTTCTTTGTTCTTGAAAGGATGTAGCAAGATCGTCAATTGGTTCTTGGTAACTCATCTCGTGACGAGGCTGATGATCAATTGGGTATTGCAGGGGTTGGTCAAAACTGGAAGGGGTATAATTATAGTAATTTTGATCCCCTGTAGGGCAGTGAAAACTTTCGTGAGGACCCCCACAGTTGTTGCAAAATGGGTGAGGAAAAAGATTGGGTGCGTCTTGTGGATAGCTATTTTCATTGTCATAATTGTACCCCGGTTCTTGCCCGTGACCATACGGGTATCGAACCGGGCACGAAACATACCAATGAGAATCGCTTCCACAATAGATGCACGGGGGAACAGGATGTGGGTTCAAAAAGAATGAATTAGTCGAGTTGCACAAGGGACAAAATCTGAATTGTGTGTTGTCGATATCGTTTCCGCACCGCTCACATGTACACCATTGACAAGAGTCGTTCCCGTACAGTTGTCTCCCACACCCGACGCAATGGACATAAAAATCCATGGAGAAAGATAGATAAGCAAGAAGAATATTTTTGGTGCAAAACTTTGAAAAAGAAATGCTTTTTAAGATTTTTCAAATGTTTTTGTATTTTTTTTTTTTTTTTGAAAATTTTTGACTCGAAAAAATAACGTTCACAAGTGAACGGATCCCAAAAGCCAACACGTCTCTCACAAAAAACCGTTAATCTTCACGAAAAGAGCCGGCAGCGACGCCATTTTAATGTATGAGATTTTGCTAGTTGAAAAAGTTCATTTTCTCGGTATCTTCTCGAATTGATTTCTGGTTCAAAGTGCGACTCAATTGTTCTTGGTGGAAATGAAAATGGTTTGGTTATCTATTACTAAGTAAAATGAAAATATAAATTGCGATAAGTAAAAGGAATGCTGAAAGGAATGCTAAAAGGAATGCTGATAGAAATGCTGATAGGAATGCTGATTGGAATGCTAATAGGAATGCTAATTGGAATGTTGATTGGAATGCTGATTGGAATGTTGATTGGAATGCTGATTGGAATGTTGATTGGAATGCTGATTGGAATGTTGATTGGAATGCTGACTGGAATGTTGATTGGAATGCTGATTGGAATGCTGATTGGAATGCTAATAGGAATGCTAATTGGAATGTTGATTGGAATGTTGATTGGAATGCTGATTGGAATGCTGATTGGAATGCTGATTGGAATGCTGAGTGGAATGCTGATTGGAATGCTAATAGGAATGCTAATTGGAATGTTGATTGGAATGTTGATTGGAATGCTGATTGGAATGCTGATTGGAATGCTAATAGGAATGTAAAAGGAATGCGAAAGGAATGCTGATTGGAATGTTGATTGGGATGCTGATTGGAATGTTGATTGGAATGCTGAGTGGAATGTTGATTGGAATGCTGATTGGAATGTTGATTGGAATGCTGATTGGAATGTTGATTGGAATGCTGATGTGACAATCCGTCAATTTATGGTTGATATTTTATTCTTAATATTTATTTGAAAACATTATTTTAATGTTACAATATGAACTCACTTATTTTTGGGAAGAAATTTGGATTTACGTCTTGAGGTAGCATCGACTACGTCTAAACCGGAGGATTCTACGTTACGTGCTTAGGTTTGCATACACCGTTTTTGGTGACAGTCCGACATTTCAGAAAATAAATTTATCCGTGAATATTATTTTGGAGTTTAAATTTGTGTTGGTTCATAAACTCACAAATTTACGAGAAGAGATTAGGACTTACGATTTTATTTTAACGTCCTTTACGACTAAACCAGAAACCTTAGGATTACATATTTACGTTTTTGAACTCCGTTTTCGATGAGACAATTTTTATTAGATTCGTTTTGTGCCGTTGATTCATAATTTATAAAAACGTTTTTCGTAAAACGACCCGAGGGCACGCAAATCGAGAAAACTAGAATCAAAGAGTACCCGTAAATTAATAGGGATGGGACAAGTTTACACTTGCCCACCCCTATACAAATGGTGGCAAGTTTAAGCTAGTAAAACACCCTTGATGGACACTTGTCCATTTAGCTTAGTTTGTAAGCATAACCAAACCAAAACCACCTCAAAACCATCCAACACAAACCACTAGTATCATTTTCTTCCATGCAAAACACACACTCTCTCTCTCTCTAAGCAATTTTGGACGTCCCAAATACACCTCCAAACCACCTTCACTTGATCAATTTTAACCACAAACATATGTTATAACTTACATATGTTAATCCCCATTCAAAAAGAGGAAGATTGGTGCAAGTTTTAACATCCATGGAGGAGTTTTCATGGTGTCTTGGGGCTGATTTTCCACAAGGAGTTCATGAAGCATGGTGGTCTTGAAGATGGTCATGGTTATCCACAAGTTTCTCCATCAAAATCCATGTTTTCATCACAACGTACATCAACTTGGTGGTATAAAGATTGTCCTCCTCATCTTCTTGTTATTTTGATTATGTAAACATGTATTTTATTTCCTATTGTATATGTATATGATGATTATATGATGATAAAAATGTTATGTGGGGATTTGGTGTTGATAAACATGATTAAAAAGGTGAAAAACTATAAAGAACAAGGCTAAAATCTTGCTTAGAAGTGATGGCTGTATAAAACAGTAAAGAAACAGGTCATGTACTGATAAAATGATGAAGTAGAATCCATTTACAGTCAGCTATATGTCTTGTACACATGTGAGAGTTGGCCATGCAATAGAATCATTGTAATGAGTGAGATATGATCAAAACAAGTTTAAGGTACAAATCTGAGTTTACTGTTTTGGACGATTTTTAGAAAATACTTAGAAGATGATTAAACAGTAGCTATAAATGAGTTAAATGGAGCACATATCATGTAGTTTATGTGATAAAAATTTGAGCTTCTATCTCCATATAGAACTCAAGATATGGCAGTTTTGGTTAAAGTGAAGATAAAAATCAGATTTTTGGAAATTAAAGTATATTACTATTATATAAGCACTCAAAATTTAATAGTATAAAATGTAAAATAAAAACCCACTAACTTATGGATTTTATTTATATAAGTATGTAAAAGGTTAAATAAGTGTACATTTTATAAAAATGGTAACTTGTTAAGTTTTATAAGTTATAAAATTATAAACATGATTTTTACGACTTTTTCGGCTATTACCGTAAAATTAACGTTTTTATTAAATAAAACCTAGATGGTTGGACCCGTCTAATGTAAACTTTATAAAACTTATATACTGAGATATAAACATGTATAACAAGTAAAAACCGATAAGACCCGAACTATAGGACATACGGACGTTAACGGACTAAATTAACGTTATTGGACTAATAATACAACAAAAATGGACTAAAACACTTGTAAACTTATTATTGGGCTTAACCCATTTGGGACCAACATGGAAAGTATATATACTGATAATATAGGTACAAAATGGATTAAAACAAGTTAAAGAACTTGTAATAAGTTTATTGGACTTAAAACACGTAAATAGGTAAAACTAGTAAACTGGTATAAACGTTATCGACATATAACACTAAAATGAGTAAACGAGAATATGTAAACCCACTTGATCATCAAATATATATAATTATCATATGTATACATAAATGTTATTTTTATAAAGTCACTGGACATGAGTCTAAAACGAGTATTATTTGTCTAGGTTTTCGTGATTGAAGCACGTACCGTACGACCGAATTGCCGATAACCCGCCTTCCCATATCAACGTGAGTTCATAGCCTCGCACTCTTTTAATTGTTTTTATAAATGTTTTATAAACCCGCGAGGGAGATAACATGTTAGTTTTTATAAAATAGGACACCATTTGTCCCGATTGTTTGTTTATTGATTTGGACCTGAATGATTGAATGACCCGATTGTATGACCCGATAAATGATTAAAGGACCCGATAGATGAAAATAAATAGATTATTAAAGTTAGGTTATGTCACTAAAAGTCCCATTAGCATGAATTGTGAACTACCGGGATTTGGTAGACGCTTATGCATTTAATAGTACTATTTAGGGACGATCACCCCAGTTCGCGCCTTGACGGTCGATCCCCGTCGTGCCACATTGATTGGTAAGCGAATTTATGTATGAGAAGATTTCCATAGCGTGACCTTTGTGACGACACGCTACTTTAGATGGGCAAAATTGGTATCGGGTTAGCTACCCGTTTTTGGTTTAGTAAGGTAACAATGTCATGCGGCTTATAATAATCCAAACTAACGAAATACTACTAGATGCTCCGAATTACGATGTATTGCCTGACTAGCAATACTGGGTCATACTATTGATATTATGTTTGTGTTTTGGTTTTCATAACCATATTCATATAACGGTTTTTGTTTTCATACAACGTCATAAGACGTATTGTATGATATTGTTACGACATTGGCTCGTATAATGATTTTTAAGGCAAATGCCTATATTATGATTTTCAATAAGGATTTGTATAAAATGACTTTTGCTATTTTATGGCCTATTAAAATGATTTGTACAAAATGATTTTCAGTAATAATTTTATACTGATATTATATTGATGGATTTTATTAAACTCTATGAATTCACTCAGCGTTATCGCTGACCTTTTCTTTTAACATGTTTTATCTCAGGTATTTGAAGGTAATACTCGGGAAGACAACAAGAATTCATGGCCCGCACCTAAATACTTATTTCCATTCAAATGCTTTGTAAAACCTGTATTAAATGCAAATGACTTGGGACCGATGTAACTTTGATATTTATGAATGGAAATGCTTTATTAATAAACGACGCGATTTTTATGCGTTGTCTATGATGTGAGTAATGTGCTATCCCGTAACACCAACGAGTCTTCCGCTGTATTGAGTTGTATAAATTTGGGGGTGTTACAGTTTGGTACCAGAGCTCTCGTTATAGAGAACCAAAGATTTTTTAAAACCAAGGTTTTGAATAAAACATTTCAAAATCTTTTAACTATAAACATTTTTCTAAAAATGACTAAAAATCTTTTGACTATAACGGTGCCGAAGAATTCCCGAGTTACCGACAAGGCCAGACTGAGAAGTGTTATTTTAATATATATATATATATATAACTTGTATTATATATATATATGATGTAATTTTATTACATGATTGTTTGATGATTATTTTGATATTTATACGAGGTATTTATACGACGTAGATTGTCACAAGAAACCCTAACTCTCCTAGTAAATTAATCGAAGCTATTCTCGTAGGAATTCTAGCTATCCTAGATCTAAACCAAGTTGTGGATATTTATGATCCCAACAAAATGATTGATATTCGTAGAAATGTAGATATTAGTTGGTTGTGATGTTGAAAAGAATTGGCGAGATTAAATCTGATATCGATGTCATGACGATCTTTCCTTATAGAGTGGAGTTTGACAAAACATTACCACCTAGAAAGATGTCATATGATTCGTTGTCATCCAATTCTTAAATTTGAATTCGAAAGGGTGAATGTTGCACTTGAGGCTGTAATTGGAACCATTACCCAAAAGCCTCATGCCACTAATACCTTTCCGAGAAATCTGATTGAATGTATGAGTCATCTCATACTAGTGACTCATTTGACAATTATTGATAAAGGAGTTATAGAATTGGAAATTAAGTATTAATCGTATCGAGCTTTTATTGCCCTATTAAGGTTTAAAAATAAGTTTGGAGTATTTAAAAATAAGGTAGGATATCGAATTGAGTATAAAATTGGTTGAAACTTGAATAAAGTAAAATTTAACTTGTATGGAATATGAGATTGTTAAGAGGAAGTCATTAAGTTCTGTGATTGAATTATAAGGTTTTGATTGATTGTTAGTTTGCGATAAGTGTTGTTCCTAGGCCATTGTCCACTAACGAGGATGCCCAGTGTCAAAGAAATAAATTGAAGAAATCTTCTTCTGAAATTGAGACCGATGGATCTTCTGGGACATGTGGAACACCTAATGACTCTTGTAGATTAGTATTCATTGTGGTATCTTTTAAAAATCCCTAACTTAACTGAGATATCAGTTGGAAGGATGAGTTTTGAGAATTGTATGACATAGTGACGCGTAATATGTTACGGTAAAATTTTGACTTGTTTGTGATTAATGAAAAGACTACCTTTGATTGCTTAATTCTACATGTATCGATGATATCTATCTTTTCTTGCTTCTTCCTAATGCTCGCATTCGTGATGCAACCATTGAACAAGTACTCATCTCGAATTGAGTTACGTTGTGGATTATTCTTTTTGAGTGCCATCGAGGTCATGAACCTTATGATTATTTGGCTAAGCTCATTTCCTATTATATTGTAGTTAGTTCTTGGTGAACAACTCTTCATCACTCTTTTGCAGATCACTCATTGTTTTTATAAGATAAAACTGTATCCATTGAGAAAAATTGAATTTTCATCACCATATGGATTATTTAAAGTGAGATTTATAAGTGATTGTTATCGAAATAAAGTTGTTTATAAAACACCTTGAAAAACTTAATTGTTTTCATAACAAAGAAAATCTTTGTAAAGTTATTTTTTATTCTTATTTAAGAATTAAGCATGAAAATGTTTTTATTATAAACATGATGATAAAATTTTGACGAACTGAGTATTGCATCGTTAATCTTGAAAATGTATATAGTTGCGCGCCTACATACAATTTGGAATGGACCATGCAAGGCTGACTAGTAGTCACCATAAAACTAATGAATAAACACTACATTTTCTTTGAAGATTGTGAAAGATTAAATTTTATGAGATCTGCAAGAAGTGAAAAATAAGGACATAGTGTTAGGGACACCTACATATGTGCCTGTAGCATCTATTCTTCTGAGTCGAATTTACTCATCTGTGGAATTTGTCTTATTTGACAATCAACAATTCTTTCTTGTCCAATTCTCCCGTAGTGAGATTCTTAGTAAAAATATCTGATTACCGAGTGTTGATACCCGACTGGATGTATCGACGTTCCTATCATTTATTTTGATTAGATTTCATTTGAATAACCTGGGAAACGATCCGAAGAGCTTTCGAATGCGTACTCAAATTATGAAAACATGGGATATATTCATATTCGTTAAATGTTTTCGTCTGTATCTGATTTGAAATTCTCTCGCATAGATTATGCGTTGACCTTACTCTTTTAAGGTTAGTTATGTCTCCAGGTATCCTTGAACTTGTGAAGGATTATGAGTTATTATTAGTCTTTTGAGAAGTTCGCATCTTATCGATGGCAATACAACTGGAAGGTTGATAGTGCCAGTAGAATGGATTGACTGATTATGACATGACGACATTGTCTTAATTAATGGGAACTCGAATAGAATTCCCCTAAATGATAAGATGTTGATTATCAAAAGTGATCTAAATAATTCTTGATGGATGACCATATCCTGCATTCGACTTAAAATCATACCGTGAATGGTTGTGAACTAGTTATAGATATTGTAATCTACAAGAACCTAATATGTATTTATTAAAAGATGTTTCTATTATCTGAAACATTAGGAGGTATTTGTTGATGAATTACTTAGACTTTCGCCATTAAGTCAAGTTGAAATTGGTATTGATTATATTTCCGGTGCTACACCTATGGCATATGCACTGTACGTCAGCACCATCTGAATTAAAGGAATTACCGTACAACTGAGAGAGTTGTCTGAGAAAGATTTTATTCTACTAAGCCTGTCATCATGAAGAGCTATGGTGTTATCATTCCTTATATTTATAGATTACTGTGAACTGAGTAAATTGACAATCGAAAACGATATCCATGACTCGAAATGGAAGATTTGTTCGATCATTTACAAGGTTCTAGCGTATGTTTTAAAGATTTGATCCACGGCATGGTTATTATCAACTTCGCGTCCGCGAAGAAGATTATCTATTCCAATCACTACATCTGGTACTTGTAATGAACATTATGAGTTTCACGTGATGTCGTTTGGATTGACTAATACGCATGTAGCATCTATAAATTTGGTGAATCTCGTGTGTAGGCTGTGATTTGATGAATTCATGCTCGTGATCATTAAGGACTATTTGTTTATTTATAAGAATAAGAATGAGTTAATAATTATTTATAGATTGCCCTGAATTGGCCAAACAATAAAAACATGTACCTTGAATAATTAACCTGAGATTAAAAACTTAATCCTTTACAAGATTTAACCATGTGATTAATAGATAATGGAATATAAATTGACTCTTCAAAATTTAGAAGTCATATAAGACTTTGGATTATTACTAAAAATAAAGTGCAAATATGTTTTGACAAATATTTTAACAAAGGATTTTTAAGGGATTATTCCCTTATACACAAATCATTTAACTAAACTTCTGTTTAGGGGTAAATGTTTGTGTATACCTCAAGACAACCTAAAGAAGAATTGAGGAAACTCTATAACTTATTACTTGAAATTTGAAACGACAATTTTTACTTTTCAAATTAAGAAAAATTTTGATCAAAGTATAACCAAAGATTTTTCGAACATTTACGAATCTTATTAATTATTATCGATAAATCAAAAAAAAATCGTGTTAATTAAATTTAAAAATTATTCTGAACATTTTTTTATATAATTAAACGGACTAAGAAATTTAAAATCTTTACGTTTACATTTCATAAAAATTGAATATTTAATATTTAATTAGCTGTAATAATTATCGACGCTTTAGACGCCAGATTGAGTAAAACAGATAAAGATAATAGTAAAGATGAAACTAAAACATAGAAGATATGAAGAAAGAATTTTTTAATAAATATGGACATGATAATTATATCATCAGGAAAAATGAATATAAATACTAACACATTATGTAGAAAATATAAAGAACCAATTAGGATGTGTTCCTTAATAATGATTGTGCAAACTAAATTGCCGAAGAATATAAAAATAAACGATGTTTGTAAAAAGGATAATATAGATAATAAAAAGGGATTCGCGGCTAATGTGAACCATTAAAATTTAGAAGCCGATAGCGCTAAATGATTAAAAGGTCACTTATGGTTGCCTAAATATGGAGGATTGTGAAATATAGTTATGTTGGAACTTGTAAGTATAAGTATTCTACTCCTGTCATTTCTGATTTAAAGTATCTTTGCCTGAAGAAGTTGTACTAATGACAAATTATGAAGGCAGACACCGCCTCATACATTAGAAAACGTCTAGTTATTACAAAGGTCATCATCTGAATTTGATTCGATTTGGGTCATCGTCGACACACTGACCAAATCTGCTAATATCATTCCCGTTAATGATAAATGCAAAAGAGTTATGTAAACATAGTGTACCTGTATCGAACATCTTTATCAAGATCCTCGCTTCGCATCGAATTTCTAAAGATTTGCTAAGAAATCATTGAGAACGAACCTTGATGAGAAGACTATATACCACCCCAAATCGAAGGGACGAGGTAAAGTAACGATACAAAGTAATATAAGTGTTGTTTTATGTTTGAATGATTGACCTTTGGTAATAGACCGTATAATCGTTTTCCTTTGAAGAGATTATCATTGATAATTATCGTATTAGGATCGAGATCTAATCTTGTTAGGATCTATATTAGAGCATCTGTAAGCAAGAGTTGAAATGAAGACATCCGACATACACCCACTGTGAGTTGGACATGTCTTTTAGGTTTAAGGTTTCCTATGATGGTGAACCTATCCTTGCAAAATACCGGACCCGCGAGACCTGAAATGATTGTTGAAATTAGGATCTGATTACTGACTGTCGATAGTGGGCAAGAGGTTATGTGAATATGAAATGTAGATCTTGAAGTGCCAAATGGGTAGCGAAGTTATGACACAATTTTAAACATGGAAAAATGAATTCATGATCTGACAAATCATGGGATATAAGTCCCCGTTGTATGGGACCATTGAGATGGTATAAAAGATTGGTTTGAAAGGCATATAAGCTGGATCTACCCTAGGACTTCAAAGACTGCGTGAATTATGTTTCGTATATCGAACTTGATGGAATATCTATCAAGTGAGAATCTGATT
This sequence comes from Glebionis coronaria, assembly GCA_025667525.1. Classification (NCBI taxonomy): domain Eukaryota; kingdom Viridiplantae; phylum Streptophyta; class Magnoliopsida; order Asterales; family Asteraceae; genus Glebionis; species Glebionis coronaria. The sequence continues at coordinate 358,132,269 of CM046876.1, forward strand.
ATTCTTAGTAGAGTTTAGATCGGCGAAAAGTTGCATTCATCAGAAACCCGTGAACATCATGGATAGAGAAAGTAAGTCAACATTAAGCCTGATCTTATTCTCGTAGTTATGTTTGATGAAACTCGCGTATGGTAACGAATTGCACTTGTGAGAAAAGACCGAATGTGGAGGAAATACCCACATGGCTTTAACTCTATAAGAAGCGAGTAGTAAAGTAAGATGATCTTTGAGGACAAAGATCCTGTTTAGGGGTAAATGCTGTGACAATCCGTCAATTTATGGTTGATATTTTATTCTTAATATTTATTTGAAAACATTATTTTAATGTTACAATATGAACTCACTTATTTTTGGGAAGAAATTTGGATTTACGTCTTGAGGTAGCATCGACTACGTCTAAACCGGAGGATTCTACATTACGTGCTTAGGTTTGCATACACCGTTTTTGGTGACAGTCCGACATTTCAGAAAATAAATTTATCCGTGAATATTATTTTGGAGTTTAAATTTGTGTTGGTTCATAAACTCACAAATTTACGAGAAGAGATTAGGACTTACGATTTTATTTTAACGTCCTTTACGACTAAACCGGAAACCTTAGGATTACGTATTTACGTTTTCGAACTCCGTTTTTGATGAGACAATTTTTATTAGATTCGTTTTGTGCCGTTGATTCATAATTTATAAAAACGTTTTTCGTGAAACGACCCGAGGGCACGCAAATCGAGGAAACTAGAATCGAAGAGTACCCGTAAATTAATAGGGATGGGACAAGTTTACACTTGCCCACCCCTATACAAATGGTGGCAAGTTTAAGCTAGTAAAACATCCTTGATGGACACTTGTCCATTTAGCTTAGTTTGTAAGCATAACCAAACCAAAACCACCTCAAAACCATCCAACACAAACCACTAGTATCATTTTCTTCAATGCAAAACACACACTCTCTCTCTCTCTCTAAGCAATTTTGGACGTCCCAAATACACCTCCAAACCACCTTCACTTGATCAATTTTAACCACAAACATATGTTATAACTTACATATGTTAATCCCCATTCAAAAAGAGGAAGATTGGTGCAAGTTTTAACATCCATGGAGGAGTTTTCATGGTGTCTTGGGGCTGATTTTCCACAAGGAGTTCATGAAGCATGGTGGTCTTGAAGATGGTCATGGTTATCCACAAGTTTCTCCATCAAAATCCATGTTTTCATCACAACCTACATCAACTTGGTGGTATAAAGATTGTCCTCCTCATCTTCTTGTTATTTTGATTATGTAAACATGTATTTTATTTCCTATTGTATATGTATATGATGATTATATGATGATAAAAATGTTATGTGGGGATTTGGTGTTGATAAACATGATTAAAAAGGTGAAAACCAATAAAGAACAAGGCTAAAATCTTGCTTAAAAGTGATGGTTGTATAAAACAGTAAAGAAACAGGTCATGGACTGATAAAATGATGAAGTAGAATCCATTTACAGTAAGCTATATGTCTTGTACACATGTGAGAGTTGGCCATGCAATGGAATCATTGTAATGAGTGAGATATGATCAAAACAAGTTTAAGGTGCAAATCTGAGTTTACTGTTTTGGACGATTTTTAGAAAATACTGAGAAGATGATTCAACCCTCTCCTATAAAAGAGTTAAATGGATCACATATCATGTAGTTTATGTGATAAAAATTTGAGCTTCTATCTCCATATAGAACTCAAGATATGGCAGTTTTGGTTAAAGTGAAGATAAAAATCAGATTTTTGGAAATTAAAGTATATTACTATTATATAAGCACTCAAAATTTAATAGTATAAAATGTAAAATAAAAACCCACTAACTTATGAATTTTATTTATATAAGTATGTAAAAGGTTAAATGAGTGTACATTTTATAAAAATGGTAACTTGTTAAGTTTTATAAGTTATAAAATTATAAACATGATTTTTACGACTTTTTCGGCTATTACCGTAAAATTAACGTTTTTATTAAATAAAACCTAGATGGTTGGACCCGTCTAATGTAAAATTTATAAAACTTATATACTGAGATATAAACATGTATAACAAGTAAAAACCGATAATACCCGAACTATAGGACATACGGACGTTAACGGACTAAATTAACGTTATTGGACTAATAATACAACAAAAATGGACTAAAACACTTGTAAACTTATTATTGGGCTTAACCCATTTGGGCCCAACATGGAAAGTATATATACTGATAATATAGGTACAAAATGGATTAAAACAAGTTAAAGAACTTGTAATAAGTTTATTGGACTTAAAACACGTAAATAGGTAAAACTAGTAAACTGGTATAAACGTTATCGACATATAACACTAAAATGAGTAAACGAGAATATGTAAACCCACTTGATCATAAAATATATATAATCATCATATGTATACATAAATGTTATTTTTATAAAGTCATTGGACATGAGTCTAAAACGAGTATTATTTGTCTAGGTTTTCGTGATTGAAGCACGTACCGTACGACCGAATTGCCGATAACCCGCCTTCCCATATCAACGTGAGTTCATAGCCTCGCACTCTTTTAATTGTTTTTATAAATGTTTTATAAACCCGCGAGGGAGATAACATGTTAGTTTTTATAAAATAGGACACCATTTGTCCCGATTGTTTGTTTATTGATTTGGACCTGAATGATTGAATGACCCGATTGTATGACCCGATAAATGATTAAAGGACCCGATAGATGAAATTAAATGGATTATTAAAGTTAGGTTATGTCACTAAAAGTCCCATTAGCATGGATTGTGAACTACCGGGATTTGGTAGACGCTTATGCATTTAATAGTACTATTTGGGGACGATCACCTCAGTTCGCGCCTTGACGGTTGATCCCCGTCGTGCCACATTGATTGGTAAGCGAATTTATGTATGAGAAGATTTCCATAGCGTGACCTTTGTGACGACACGCTACTTTAGATGGGCAAAATTGGTATCGGGTTAGCTACCCGTTTTGGTTTAGTAAGGTAACAATGTCATGCGGCTTATAATAATCCAAACTAACGAAATACTACTAGACGCTCCGAATTACGATGTATTGCCTGACTAGCAATACTGGGTCATACTATTTATATTATGTTTGTGTTTTGGTTTTCATAACCATATTCATATAACTGTTTTTGTTTTCATACAACGTCATAAGACGTATTGTATGATATTGTTACGACATTGGCTCGTATAATGATTTTTAAGGCAAATGCCTATATTATGATTTTCAATAAGGATTTGTATAAAATGACTTTGGCTATTTTATGGCCTATTAAAATGATTTGTACAAAATTATTTTCAGTAATAATTTTATACTGATATTATATTGATGGATTTTATTAAACTCTATGAATTCACTCGGCGTTATCGCTGACCTTTTCTTTTAACATGTTTTATCACAGGTACTTGAAGGTAATTCTCGGGAAGACAACAAGAATTCATGGCCCGCACCTAAATACTTATTTCCATTCAAATGCTTTGTAAAACCTGTATTAAATGCAAATGACTTGGTACCGATGTAACTTTGATATTTATGAATGGAAATGCTTTATTAATAAACGACGTGATTTTTATGCGTTGTCTATGATGTGAGTAATGTGTTATCCCGTAACACCAACGAGTCTTCCGCTGTATTGAGTTGTATAAATTTGGGGGTGTTACAGCTGATTGGAATGTTGATTGGAATGCTGATTGGAATACTGATTCGAATGCTGATTGGATTGTTGATTGGAATGCTAATAGGAATGCTAATTGGAATGTTGATTGGAATGTTGATTGGAATGTTGATTGGAATGCTGATTGGAATGCTAATAGGAATGTAAAAGGAATGCGAAAGGAATGCTGATTGGAATGTTGATTGGAATGCTGATTGGAATGCTGATTGGAATGTAAAACCCTTTTCTAATCAAGGTGATTGGAATACGTGATTGGAAAGGGGTTTACCCTTTCCGATCTAACTTTTTGATCTGAAAATTAAGCAAAAGCAATAAGCTATGGTTAATAAGCTCAAACTAAAACTTGCACGAATCTAAATCGAAATTGACTTAATAAGCATGAATAACAACTTATCAAACTTAAAAATAAGCAAACTTTCAAATCAAACTTTTAAAAAGATGAACTTTTTATGAAAACTTTAGATCAAATAAGCATTAAGATAAAAACAAATCAAGGATGAACATGAATCAAAGAGAAGCAAAGTAAGAAAGGGAGAAGAAGATGATTAAAGATAAGAACTTGATTAAAAGAAAAGATTCCAAAATAAAAAGACTTACTTGAATTGAAGAAATTAAAAGTGCATAACTTGAAATTAAATTGCAAGAAATTAAATGACAAGAAATGAAAATGGTGGAAGTGTGGCTTGTCAAGCCACCAACAACTTGAAAATGAACTAAGCCTAATCTATATATAGGGGTGATTAGGGAGGAGCTTAGGAAGCTTCCTCCCTCTTTCCTCTTTTCCTTATTTGCACACTTAAGTCCTTTTCTTCTTAATTGTTTGTTAATCTTGGACTTAATGACTTTGTCTCGGGATTTCTTTGAACTCGTCTTTGAATTTTCTTCGTAAATTAGACTCGAGTTCTTCGGCTTTAAGTAAACTTCCGTCTTTAGACTTGTTCTTCGATAAATCTTCAGAATAGGCCTTGGACTTCCGTTCTTTTTGCACTCTTGATCTATTGACTTCGTCTTTTGTCGTTTTCTTCTATAAAAGCCTGTGAATGCCCGTGTTTTCTCCACTTTTCACCTTTTCGTCCTAAATCACAACAAAAACACAAACCACGCATAACTCCGACATTTACGACATAAAATACACGTTTTGGCTTGGTTATTATTGTAATTAAGTGGTAAAAAGATGGGTGTTTTCACACCTATCAAATACATACATGAATGAGTATCTGCTTACTAATACGTAACTCATTTTATGTCATGCTTAGCTTATTTTATATGTTCTTATCATGTTTTACTGTTTTAAGCCTTAAACTGTGTTTACCTTATTTTCTATTTACTCCGATTAAGTATTTCTGGTATTTCATGTATTATTATACTTACTGTGTAATAATAAGTAACTTTCCAAAAATAGCAGATTTCCTAAAATAGAAAGTTACCAAAAATAGAAAGTTTCCAAAAATAGAAAGTTTCCAAAAATAGAAAGTTTCCAAAAATAGAATTACTGCTTAAAATAGATAAGTTTCTAAAAATAGAATGTTTCCATAAATAGATTAGCTTCCTTAATTAAATAAGTTTCCATAAATAGATTAGCTGCCTGAAATAAATAAGTTTCTAAAAATAGAAAGTTTCCATAAATAGATTAGCTGCCTTATTTAATTAAGTTTCTAAAAATAGAAAGTTTCCATAATTAGAAATAAGCTGGTTAAATAAGCTAAGTATATAAGCCTAAGTGTTTTCATGATTATTTTCTAAGTCATATGATATAATGTATAGTTTATTAATTATTTCATGTAATTAAAATAAACTATAGGTTAAAATATTAAATTAAAGTATATCATGTTTTTAATTAAATAAAGTTAAATACTTAGGTTAAAACATGTATTATTACTTATTAATAATATAACCTAAGTCATGTAAATTAATTAATTATAACCATGGTTTATAAGTAATTAATTAATTATAAGTCTAAAAATATAAAATACTTAGGTTAATAATTTCATGATTTTAATAATTAATATAACCTAAGTCATGTTATTAAATTAATCATGTCATGTTTATTAATTTAATTTTTAACATATGATCATAAACATAATAATCTTAACATACACCGTGAACCGGATCTTGACTAAGAACCATGAACCGGACATGAAATCGACACCATACCCCGAACCACTTCGGGGTTACCCTTGTCTTGTTGCTGTCGTGTGACCCACACCAACCAAACGGGGCCATTGGTCTCGGTGGTGGTCGTGTAGCCAAACCGAGACCCCCTCGGGTTCGGTTTAGGCGCCAGCCAAAAACAAACACCCCTAAAACACCCTTTTTGATTTATTCCAAATCCAATTTCATGTTAGATCTCTGATTTGATTAGGTTTTTAAAAAACACATCATGTTCTTAATTTTTTAAAAGATCAAATCAAAAGAAAAGTGTTAAAAGAATTACCGAATGCGTGGATCTAAACAAGGATGAACAAAAACGAACACTAGCACCAAATCCAAGATCAAAGATCAAATAAACACCCCCTGGTGTGTTTATGGGTGGCGGCCAAAAGAAAAAAAAAGAGGAGGAGGAAGAACTTTTTAGGTTTTTGTAAAAATCTTCTGTAAAAGTGAAAAAGGAGTAGTGGTTTTTCCTTTTACCCTCTTTAGTGAAAATTGAGATGGGCTTGGCCCATCTCTCCCTTGTTGCCGCGGGTAGGGGGCCCACATAGGGTACCCGTACCGTTTTCCGTGTCTCGATGTTTAATTAATCGTTCGTGATTATTGGTGTTCGCGTTTAATGTGTTCTCGTAAAATAATTATCGTGACCTAATATATTTATTTACGCTCGTAATAAATATATATACGTAATTAATAATAGTTCGTGATTTAATTACGTTCATGATTTCATGATCGCATGTTCGTGATTAATTATTGTCAAATAATTATTGTGTGCTCGTGCGTATTAAATACTTATCGTGTTCTAACATGTACGTAATACGTAAAATCGTAACACGTAATCGTAATCATGCTATAATAGGAAAGTTTTAATCTAGTACGTACGATCTTAAGGGTACTATTCATGGTAAAAGCATGCGGGTTTTACAACTCTTCCCCCATAAAAAGAATAATTCGTCCCCGAATTATAGATAAAGTAAACTGGAAAAGAAGAACATACCCGAATTCAAAATATGAAATGAGGGTAAGAAGCCCGGATAGACTCCTCTGTTTCCCAAGTGGCTTCCCGCTCGGTATGATCCCTCCATAGGATTTTGACGAATGAAATCATCTTCCTTCTCATGACTCGCTCTTGTCTGTCAAGAACTCGTTCGGGTTCTTCTATAAAAGTGAGATCTTCACGTATCTGTTCCAGTGGATACGGAACCATGTGAAGGGGATGATACTGGTACCCTCTGAGTAAGGACACATGAAACACATTGTGCACATGCGAAAGCTGCGGAGGTAACGCCAATCGGTAAGATACTTCACCGACTCGTTCAATGATATCAATCGGTCCGATGAAACGAGGACTGAGCTTCCCTTTAATCCCGAAGCGTCTAACACCACGTACCGGCGAAAACTTAAGGAAGACGTGATCTCCTACGTTAAAATGTATGTCCCTACGATGCTTATCGGCGTAACTTTTCTGACGTGACCGTGCTTCCTGAATTTTCTGCTTAGCTACTGCGATCTTTTCATTGGTCATCTCTATGATTTCTTGTCCTTCAAGTGTTTGCTCACCAACCTGATCCCAGCAGATTGGGGCGCGACACTTTCTGCCATACAACATCTCGAAAGGAGCACACTTGATACTTGCGTGCCAACTGTTGTTGTATGCAAACTCCACCAAACAGATGTAATCATCCCCATCACCCGTCCATTCCAACGCACATGACCTCAACATATCTTCCAATGTCTGAATAGTTCGTTCCGACTGTCCATCCGTTTGAGGATGAAAAGCCGTGCTAAGCTTAAGTTGTGTACCCCAAGCTTTCTGCAGACTCTTCAAAAAACGCGAAGTGAATCGAGGATCTCTGTCTGAGACGATGCTGTATGGTGCACCCTGCAGTCTCATGATTTCTCTTCTGTACGTATCGGCGAGTTTACTTACCGGATCTTCCTTGCGGATCGGTAAGAAATGAGCTGATTTGGTAAGTCGATCAACGATAACCCAAATTGCATCGTGTTTCCTCTTGGTAGGCGGAAGACCAGTAACAAAATCCATGGTGATTTTGTCCCACTTCCACTCTAGAATATCTAACGGTTGAAGGAGACCGCCAGATCAATGATGCTCGATCTTAACCTGCTGGCAGGTAAGACATTTGGAGACGTAAGTAGCTACATCTTGTTTCATGCCACTCCACCAAAAGTACTGCTTGATGTCATGGTACATCTTAGTCTAACCAGGATGTATAGAGAATGGGGAGGTATGAGCTTCAGCTAACAAGGCTTCCCGGAGTTCTTGGTTATCAGGAACACAAAGTCTCGTGCCCTGCCATACGATACCATCTACATCTACTCTGAATTCTGTCTGTTTCTCCAAATTCTGTACTATCGCCCATATTTCTCCGTCATCCTTCTGAGCTTCCTTGATCTTAGAGAGTAACTCGGGTTCTACTCGAAGATTAGCCCAGTAACCGTGCTGCCCACGTACCATGATCTCGATGTCAAGTCGCTCCAAGTCTCTTATGATTTCCTCTTTGATTTTAGTGTCGCTGATCATTTCGGACTTCCTGCTAAGAGCATCTACTACTACATTTGCCTTTCCGGGATGATACTGTAGATTAATGTCATAATCCTTCAATAGCTCTAACCATCTCCTCTGCCTCATGTTCAATTCACGTTGAGTGAAGATATACTTCAAGCTCTTGTGGTCCGTGAAAATGTCACATGATTCTCCATATAAGTAGTGCCTCCATATCTTCAATGCAAACACGACTACAGCAAGTTCCAAGTCATGCGTGGGGTAATTTTCTTCATAAGGCTTAAGCTGCCGTGAAGCGTACACGATCACTTTCCCATGTTGCATGAGAACACAGCCAAGTCCCTTCCCCGATGCATCGCTGTAGATTTGAAATCCACCCGTACCAGATGGGAGAGTAAGAATAGGTGTAGATACTAGCTTCTACTTCAGGTCCTCAAAGCTCTTCTCTCGTTCTTCAGTCCAGACGAATTTCTCCCCTTTCCGCATCAGTTTGGTCAATGGTAGTGCTAAGCGGGAAAAGTTCTCCATGAACCTACGGTAATAGCCAGCTAAGCCTAAGAAACTGCGGACTTCTGTTGCTGATGTCGGCCTTGGCCACTTAGTAATGGCCTCAACCTTCGCTGGATCCATAGTGATTCCTTCTGCTGATACAATGTGACCTAAGAATGCCCCATTGTCTAACCAGAACTCACACTTGGAGAATTTAGCATACAGCTGCTTCTGGCGAAGAATCTGTAGTACTGAACGAAGATGGTCTTCGTGTTCCTCCTTGGACTTTGAGAAAATCAGGATGTCATCGATGAAGACAATGACGAACTTGTCCAGAAATTCATGGATGATTCTGTTCATCAAGTCCATGAACACTGCTGGAGCATTTGTCAGGCCAAATGGCATAACTACAAACTCGTAGTGGCCATAACGGGTACGAAAGGCAGTCTTAGCGATGTCCTGCTCCTTTACCCGTAGCTGATGATAGCCTGACCTAAGATCAATCTTGGAGAAGTGTCTGGCCCCTTAGAGTTGGTCAAACAGATCGTCAATACATGGCAGTGGATACCTATTCCGGATAGTAATCTTGTTGAGCTCGCGATAGTCTATGCAAAGACGTATACTGCCGTCCTTCTTCTTAATAAACAAGACCGGTGCGCCCCATGGAGATGCGCTAGGTCGAATGAAACCTCGTTCAAGAAGTTCTTGTAGTTGATCCTTCAGCTCCTTCAGTTCTATGGGAGCCATACGATAAGGAGCCTTGGAGATTGGTTCAGCTCCTGGAATAAGCTCGATACTGAATTCCACTTCCCGTGCAGGTGGTATGCCCGGAAGTTCTGCTGGAAAGACATCTTGGAATTCCGACACTATAGGTTGATCCTGAATTGATGGGGATTCAGCATCCATGTCGTGAACCGTAGCTAGATAACCCTCGCAGCCATGTGACAGTAGTACACGCGCTTGCAAGGTAGATATGACTTGTACAGACCGTTCGGGTATGAACCCATTATGAATGTACTTTGGTGCATTAACATCACCGAAGATAACTCGATATGAATGGCAGTCTATGGTAGCATGATGCTTGGATAGCCAATCCATGCCCAAAATCATGTCGAAGTCATTCATGTCCAGCGGAAGTGCGTCAACAGGTCGAACCTTATCGTCAAATTCTAGAGGAAGACTCTTGTATACATGGGTGATTAATATAGAGTCCCTCAAAGGCGTGTGATGTTGAAGTTTTGCAACTCTTTAGGAAAAGGATGCAATAAATAGGGCAAGTGAGCACGACGATTTAGGAAAACCGTGTGTGAATGACCCAATTAAGTTCGTTCTCAAGGAGGCTAGTGTGTTATGTGTGTAATGATTTGGATTAATTTGTGATTATAATTAAAAAAGAAGAATAGAAAGGGGATTAGAAGAGAGTGACGGTTATGAAGACGGATTTAACTAAGTCTAAAAAGGCGTACACGTAAAGTCGTAAAAACTACCAAAATTAAAATTAATTCCTAAAAATTCCTAATAATCACCAAAAATCCTTAATAATAATCTAAGAGTTTACAAAAAATCGAAACTTGCAAAAACCTTTTAATTAATTAGATAATGACTTTTTAATGCTAATTAAAGCCCTAAAAATCAAAATTAATTATTAAAAAGCCCTAAACAAGATTTTCAAGTTTGTAAACCTCAAAAATACTCTAATTAAGCTAAAAACTATTTTTCAAAATTTTAAAACCAATTTAAACTATTTTTAAATAATTAAAAACTCCTAAAATCAATTAAATCTTAAATTAATTATAACAAATAATTAAAAGACCTAAAAAATATTTGGAAAGTTGCAAAAATCCTAATTAAGTATTTAGAACCTAGGAAAAATATAAAAACCTAGAAAATCAGACTTTTAATTTTTAATAATAAAATAATATTAAAATAATATTAAAAATCCAAAAATTATAAAAAATTCTAAAAACTTGCAAACTAGCTTAATTTAACCTAAATAACTCAGAAATGAAAGTGAAATTACCTAAATACCCCTATTGGGCCTAGAAAATGGGCCAAACCCAAAACAGTCCCTTATTGGGCTTAATTAAGGCCCAATAAGAAAAAGTGCTCAAAATAAGCTCAAAAAGCACAGGTTGACTCAAAATTTGATTTTAAACAACTTTTTCCAAAGGCCCAAAAGCTGAAAATGTGAAATAAGCTAACTTATAATAAGCAGCTTATTCTTAATGGGCTTTTTGGCCCATTAAGCTATAAGCTGATGCCATAAGCTAAAATTTAACACACAACCTTCTTTTGACCTAACAAAGACTTCTGTAAAAAGAAATTTCAAATAAGACCACTCAATAAGCAGAAACAAGTCAACAACTTATTCACAAAACGACAAAATAGTCGTTTTTATGATCTAGACCACCTCAGAAGCTGATTCAAGTTGCAAAATGTTTCTTTTGACAAAACTAAGCTTAAAAACCAAAGAACTTTCAAATAAGCACACTCAATAAGCTGGAAAATCAAATAAGCACTTATCTTAAAAGTCAAACAAGTTGGTTTTCTAGTGAAAAGTCAAAGTCAAAGTCTGATAAGCTCCAGTTCACTTAAATGGGTCAAATAATGAAGATCTATTACAAAAAATAAGTTGTTGCAAGTCAGAATAAGCTAGAATAGCTTATTGATAAGCTGATGATAAAATTGCACTAGCAGGGGCTAGTTTTGGATGTTGAGCAGTGGGAACTTTTCCCACTGCTTGACTATTTTGACTTGTTGTCTTTAGTGACTTTTTCTTGGATTCAGTTTTCACAAAGGCACCCAATTGATCTTTGGATCAAAAGGAGTCAATAACAAGCAAAATAACACAATCACAAACAGCCAATTGATACAGTTTAATCAATCTATCACCAGATATGGCACAGACATGAACAATGAGCAGTTTAGCATTCAAGAGCAGTTTTAGCACAAATCAACCAACCAAATTCAACCAAATGCACACACAAGCTATAATAAACTCCAATAAGCAAGTCTAAACAGGTTTCATGCACTGGTTCAAAGAATTAAGCAAGATCCAAGCTACAAAAGTTACTGATGAACACTACACATGCAGATTTCTACTTTTGCTGATGTATTTGACACACAAGCCAATTTCAACACCTCAAATCTTTCAAACAGGTTATGTTAACTTTGTTTAAACCACTTTTATCCCTAAGCATGCATACACACTAAGTGTTCCCAAAATCCTAGGTCAAAATAAGCAGAAACAAGGTCTATATAGCAGATTGATCAATTCAAGTGTTCAAACCCAATAACTTGCAGCAAAACACTCTCAAACAAAGGTATATCAGATACAAAGCATAAACAACACTTTCCCTTAACACAAAATCAGATTACAAGCATAAATCAGTAGACCCAAACACCCCTTTAACTTTTTCAAATCAAGATTTTCAAAAGCAAAACAAGATTTCAGGCCAACCAAGCATCAATTAACACTAAAACAAGTCTAATAAACAGATTCAAGCAAGAACAAGCCACAAAATTCACAAGAACAACAGTTTCATACAAATATCACCAAAAATCACAATTTATGCAGATTTGGAGATTAAGTAAGCAAACCTCATGGATGTACATCCACACCCACGAATTTTGAGCTTATGTGCTAGCAAGAACAAGCACAAGCTTCCACAAAAGCCTGCTAAGATTCAACAAGGGTTAAGCACAATAACATGAAAAATCAGAAACTTGGAAAAATCTTGATTGATGCAAACTTGTTACCCCACACTTGATTATCCCCAAGTTATAAGCCTCACCACACCTTAACCAACTCAGTTAGGATGCTATGATCAGCCCTATAGCCCAAGAATTCCAAGATTGGAACAAGACTTAGCAAAATATCAAGAAAATGAGGAAAATATGCAAACTTGTGCACACTCCTCTTTTGAAAACAGGTTTTGAACTTTAAGAACTACAAAGCATATAACAAATGAAAGCAGTAAACAAGAGTGGCCAATGACTTTTCTTCAAGATTTCAAACTCAATTTCATTAAACTTGAAATAGGATTTACAGAAACTTGAACCAAGGAAAAATCAAAAGCAAGAGCAAATGAAATGAACTAGACCCTTTATATAGAGGGTGTACAAGGTCCTAGTAAGCTGCAAAACGTGTAAACCCTAATGCTAAAGTCCCAAAAATTCCCTTGAGGTCTTTGGCATCTTCTTGAATCATGTGACTTGTTTTTGGCTTTTTGTTGATGCTGGCAAGTGTAAAGTTGATCCAAGGGTGTGTATGAAGCTTAAAAAGTAAGCACAAGTCTCAAACGTTGGATTGCTGGTTAGTTTTTGTTTGGACGTGAGAAGTGGGGCAGGGGAAGGTTGGCATTATCACATGCATGAGAGTGATGGGAGTTTAGGGGTTGGGTTATGATTAGAGGGCCATTAATCATCATTCTGGAAATTATTAGGGCTTAATTACAAGAAATTAAGAAATCCCTAATTGTGTTCTTGAGGTGAATAGTGCCAGGTTTGATTTGTTTTTGTGTTGGATTATATTTAAATAAGTGTTAATGGCGCCAAGATTAAATTAATCTTAATCCGGCTGAGTGGATTGGTGAGGTGGAAGAGGGGTGAGTTCTGATTGGAGGAGAGAGTGAGTGGGGTGAGGTGGCAGTTGGTGATTTGTCTAGGTGTCTTAGGTTGTCTGCCCATTTTAACCCCTTGTCTTTCTTTCTCTTGCCACTTTGTAAATAATCAGCCAAAAACTCGTTTCCTTTGTTATTGAAGTTTCAAACTTCACACTTTTGCCCCAAAAAAATTTCATAAAGTAAATTCAGGGGTATTTCTTGCCATTTTTGCATTCTTCAAGGGCTGTTTTGGTATTTTCTTCAATGATAATGGTCTTGACTTGTATGATTGTCATCTTGGAGGACTGAAATTGCCAAGTCTTGATAAATGAGGGACCATTTTTGCCAATTGTTGAAAGTTGAGGGTCCTTTTTGTAATTTTGGATTTTTAAAAGGACCAAACTTGTCATTTCTTGTACTTTGAAGGACTTCATGATATATTTGTCTTTGTAGATGATTTTGGTTGACAATTTAGCTTTGTTGAGGGGCTAAACTTGCCAATTCTTCAAAGTTAAGGGCCCTTTTGGTAATTTTGACAAACTTTAGGGACCAAACTTGTAATTTATTAGGATACAAGGGTATAAAGTGTCAATTCTTCATAATTGGAGGACCCTTCTTCATAATTCTTCAAATCTTCAAGGGTTGAACTTTGGGAAAGTCTTGACTAGGGCTTGGTTCATTGTGCGGCTTTGTTTCCCGTGTTCGTTTTTGCATGATTCTTGTGATCTTTTGTCATTATCTCAATATCCGTACTTAAAATACACAAGCAACAAACACAAGCATATATTTGGGTATTTTGATGATATTTAATGCATTTTAAGCCCTATTTGGAAGATGAGACTATGTATAAAAGCAGTCTCATCACTCCCCCATACTAAACCATTGTTGTGCCCTCACGCAATGCTAGAATAAAGTATCAAAGCATCTCCAAAATTCATTTTATTCACTTTATTGGAATGATAAACTAGCTACACTACTACTATTACTAATACTTGTGTTATAGACATAATGTATGATTTTCATCGCAAAATGGGACGTTTAGGTTCATAGAATAAGAACACGTGAATGCTTTGTTAGAAATAATTTCATCGTCTTCGATTTTCAACCTAATTCCATGCTAAGCGTGCAACGAGATCATTGTCATTATAAGTTAGTAATGCTAACACTACTCATATGCCCTAATCACGTACTTATCCTCCCATTATTCCTAAGTTGTATCTCTTATATTTTTTTTTTGTCTTGAATGTTTCACGAGGATACATTGTTTGACTTATGCGATAATAGAGATTTAGGTCTAAAAATAGAGTCCTAACGGTGTAACTAAGACCATCAAATTAATAACCCCTCCTAATAGACGACGATGTCAAAAAATTAAGTTGACAAGAAGAATCGATAAACACGGTTTTATAACGGTTTTGAACATGAGACTTATTACCAAGACTTTTATACGCCCCCTAACGGAAGGGCCTTATTATCTTTGGTTTACCTCCATCTTTTATTCAACTTCGCCATGAAGCTTTTATTATGACTTCGGTCTTGCCTTGCTTTTTATTATCCGCCTCATCGGTGGTTTTATTAGCCAAAGACGTATATCCTCACGCTAAGGCGAATTTTGGATCTTTAAAGCTTCGAAGATTAAGGCTTGATTCACTTTCAATTTTTGCATAGATTTTTCGGCCTTGTGGGGCTTCAAATTGTTTGCTTGATTTAGGTGAGCACTTGAAATCTTATTATTGGGTGAAGCTTTCGATTATTAGGGTGCCAATACTTCAAAACCGTGACGCTGGCGATACCTTAATGTCTTCTCAATTTAATTACACGGAAGCTACTAGAAAAGACTAGAAACCCAACAATCCCAACTAAACCGCTAAGTCAATATTTATTAAGCAAAAAATATTTACATGCGAAGGGAGAATAAGCAAACAACGAGAACACATGAGTTTTTGAAAGAATACGAGTACTCTACGTTTAGCATAGTAACTTATAATTAACTCTATCATTTCTCGTCCTCATTTAAGAGACTTAGCCTAATGTGTAGTTAAGGAATCAAAGCTAAGTGCTCAACACGCACGGTCGAGTCAAAAATTACTCTTATTCTCGCCATCGGAAAATCTACATTCGTGTCTTCAAACACTTATAAAACATGAGAAAAATTTTAAAATTTGGCCATTTTTAACCTTATTTTGCAACAAAAACGATAAACAAAACGATAAACTTTGGAAAGCGTGAAGGTTTGGCAAGGCAAGTATCTATTCACCCCCCCATACTAAAGTTAAACATTGTCCTCAATGTTTCGAGTCTAGGGGTGCAAACACCCCCATACTAGAGACGTAGTCGAATGCCTAATCTAGCATGGAAAGGGTGTAACCATTAAGTAATAGCCGTTTATGAAGTGTGCTAAAAACCTAAGGTTAGGACATCAAAGGATACATCATGGATATTGAGAAATGTCTCCAAAGCAACGATCGAGTGCTCCCATAAAACGAACACGAGAGGCTCCAATCGTGAAGATAATGATCTAAAGTTCACATATCACAAACAACCACGGAACAAAGGTTGGAAGGGCACAAATCCCCACACATAAGCTACATTAGACTAAGAAAGCGATAATATGTACATAGGATAAGCATGGGACTCCCCCACGAGGCTCCTCGTTTTTGATTACCGAGTCATGAGCTCGACTTGATCCCCTCAATACTAATTATCATTGGGGAAGGTGACTTGGTCGAGGTAGTTCAAGGATGGAACTTCCCCACCAAAGTAGTGCTTCAACCTATGTCCATTCACCTTGAAGTTAGGACCATCATCTTGAGCTAGCTCGATGGTCCCATACGGAAACACTTGAGTCACGGTGAATGGACCGGACCAACGGGATTTCAATTTACCGGAAAATATTTTCAATCTTGAATTAAAAAGCAAAACTTGATCCCCAATGTTAAAAACCCGGTTTTTAATTTTAGAATCATGCAACTTTTTAGTTTTCTCTTTGTAAATCAATGAATTTTCATAAGCAATGTCTCTCAATTCATCCAATTCATTTAATTGCATTTTCCGGTGTTTTCCCGCGGTCTCCATGTCATCCTTACAATGCTTTAGGGCCAAATAAGCCTTGTGTTCTAACTCGATAGGTAAATGACAATTCTTTCCATACACAAGCTTATAGGGAGTGCATCCAATGGGCGTCTTATGAGCGGTCCTAAAGGCCCATAAAGCATCGTCTAACTTATCCGACCAAGATTGTCGGTTTTCCCCCACGGATCTCTCCAAGATCCTCTTCAATTCTCGGTTTGAAACCTCGACTTGCCCACTCGTTTGTGGGTGATAAGCCGTAGAAAGACGATGTGTAACCCCATATTTCCTTAAGACTCTTTCGAATTGGTCATTACGAAAATGGGTTCCACGATCGCTTATGATCGCACGAGGGGTTCCAAACCTAGCAAACAAACTTTTCAAGAACTTAACTACCACACGAGCATCATTAGTGGGCAAGGCCTTCGCCTCCACCCACTTAGATAGGTAGTCAACCGCAACAAGGATGTACTTGTTACCACGAGATGATGGGAACGGCCCCATAAAGTCTATACCCCAAACGTCAAAGATCTCACATACTTGAATGATATTTTGTGGCATTTCATCTTTTTGTGAGGCTTTTCCTTGTCGTTGGCATGCATCACAAGACTTCACAAGGATTTGTGCATCTCGGTAAATAGTAGGCCAAAAGAAGCCGGCATCAAACACCTTCTTAGCCGTGAGATTAACATCGTGGTGACCACCCGTGGGTCCCTCATGGCAAGCTCTAAGGATGTTAGAAGCTTCAGTGCCAAATACACAACGACGGATGATTTGATCCGCACAAGTTCGAAACAAGTAAGGGTCGTTCCAAAAGTAGAACTTGACATCACGAAAGAATTTTCGTTTTTCTTGAGTTGTCATACCCTTAACGATGAAGTTACCCGCATGGTAATTTGCAAAATCCGCAAACCATGGGGTAGAAGAATCAAGCTTAGAATTCACTACACCAAGTGTCTCGAGCGGAAATGTTTCGGTGATTTCCTTGGGCTCGTAAACACTTTGGTGAGGATCTTCCAAACGAGAGAGATGATCGGCCGCTAGATTCTCGGCTCCTTT
The DNA here is from genome assembly GCA_025667525.1 of Glebionis coronaria. NCBI lineage: Eukaryota > Viridiplantae > Streptophyta > Magnoliopsida > Asterales > Asteraceae > Glebionis > Glebionis coronaria. The sequence goes on from CM046876.1 coordinate 358,149,866, forward strand.
TTTGTCAACAATGGTGTGATCAAATTCTTGAAGGAGGAGAATCCAACGAAGTAATCTCGGCTTTGCATCTTGTTTAGCCATGAGATACTTGATAGCCGAATGGTCCGTATACACTATGCATTTCGTCAAGATGAGATAAGGTCGGAATTTCTCAAATGCATACACCACGGCAAGGAGCTCCTTTTCCGTTGTAGTGTATTTAAGTTGAGCCTCGGTCATCGTCTTGCTAGCATAGTGGATAGGCAAGAAGTGCTTTTCATGACGTTGCCCCAAAACGGCCCCAATAGCGTAATCACTTGCATCACACATAAGTTCAAAGGGGAGGTTCCAATTTGGAGCAACAAGAATGGGAGCTTCGGTAAGTTTCCTCTTAAGGATCTCAAAGGCTCGTACACAATCTTCGTCAAAGACAAAACGTGCCTCTTTTTCAAGAAGATGTGTAATGGGTCGAGAAATCTTCGAGAAATCCTTGATGAATCGTCGATAAAAGCCCGCGTGGCCTAGGAAACTCCTAACTCCCTTGACGGTTTTGGGATGAGGTAATTTGGCGATGACGTCTACCTTAGCTTGATCTACCTCAATCCCCACTTTCGAGACCTTGTGCCCTAAGACGATTCCACTCTTAACCATAAAATGACACTTTCCCCAATTGAGCACAAGGTTGGTTTCCTCACAACGTTTTAACATTCTCTCAAGGTTCGACAAACACGAAGTAAAGGAATCACCAAACACGGAAAAGTCATCCATGAAGACTTCCATCGTCTTCTCGATCATATCATGAAAAATAGCCATCATGCATCGTTGAAAAGTTCCCGGTGCATTGCAAAGTCCGAATGGCATTCTACGATAGGCAAACGTTCCATATGGACACGTAAACGTAGTTTTTTCTTGATCACGAGGATCGATGGGAATTTGGAAGTAACCGGAAAAACCATCTAAAAAGCAATAGAAATCGTTTCCCGCAAGACGCTCCAACATTTGGTCCATGAAGGGCAAGGGAAAATGGTCTTTTCGAGTGGCTTCATTCAACTTTCGATAGTCAATGCACACTCTCCATCCGGTCACGAGTCTAGTGGGAATTAACTCGTTGGCATCGTTTGGCACAACGGTCATCCCTCCCTTTTTAGGGACACAATGAATAGGACTCACCCAAGGGCTATCGGAAATAGGGTAAATCATTCCCGTGTCGAGGAGTTTAAGGACCTCCTTTTTGATGACGTCGTGAATTTTGGGGTTTACCCTCCTTTGACTTTGGATTGTTGGCTTGAAATCCTCCTCCATTAAGATTTTGTGGGTACAAAACTTGGGATCGATCCTCTTAATGTCGGATAACTTCCACGCAATCGCCCCTTTGTGAGCCTTAAGAACTTCAACAAGTGCGGTTTTTTCATCATTCGAAAGTTCCTTCGCAATAATAACCGGCAACTTGTCGTCCTCCTCCAAATAGACATACTCGAGGTGAGGAGGTAAATCTTTCAACTCGAGAATAGGTGGTTCCTCAAGTGAAGATTTGGGCTCGATACTCATAACCTCCTCGGGTGGAGGAAATGGGAAATCGTTAAGAAAATCCTTGATAATCGAGAAGTCCTCATCGTTATCGAGGTCTTCGTCACAAGTACGTGGAACATTGCATTCTTCCAACGTAAAACCACCACCTTCAAAAGGAGTGAAGGTTGGTGTCGAGTTATCAAGAATTGGATCCAACATAGTGGGATTGCCACTAGTTTCTTCATCACCAAAACCTAGAACTTCTTGTGAAAATTCCTCGCAAACCACGTCAATCATATCAACGAGGTTTATGGTTGCAACGGAATAAACATGAGAAATTTGAGAGTTTTGAGTTGCGTTTATAACAAGTTCCTCGTCGTTGAAACGTAAGGTGATCTTTCTAGCATGCACATCGATCAAAGCCATAGACGTATCTAAAAATGAACGACCTAAAATAAGAGGAACTTGAGGATCCGTGGGGATGTCAACAACAATGAAGTCTACGGGATAGTAGAACTTCCCCACTTTCACAAAAACGTCTTCCGCCAAACCACATGCGGGAATTGTGGAATGGTCGGCCAACTCGATAGACATTAGTGAAGGAGTAAGATTAGGAAGATTGAGCGACTTGAAGATTGCAAGTGGCATCAAGTTAATGCTAGCACCAAGATCAGCCAAGGCGAAGCATTCTTCCATGTCTTGGATTGCACAAGGGATCAAAAATTTACCGGGATCACCGACTTTTTGAGGTATGCGATTAAGATAAACCGATGAACAACTAGACAATTGGTGCAATTTCTCCTTGTTGTTCAACATACTCTTAAAGTTAGCGGCAAATCGAGGCATCATGACCAAAGCATCGGCGAAACTCACATTAAGGTGCAAATCACGAAACATTTTCATAAAAAGCTCAAATTGGTAATTGTCGCGCTCTTGACGTTTCTCCTTCCTAAGTCTTGATGGATAGGGCAAAGGTGGTGTGGGTTGAGGCATAGTAGGCATAGCCTTTGGAATCTCGGGTTCCAATGATGGTAATGGGTCAACCGTAGGTGTGGTATGAGCGGTACTTCGTGGGATTGGGACATGCTCCTTTTGGACCACCACCTCGGGTTCTTCCTCAATTGCTTCCTCCGTAGGAGCAATTGGTTGAGGAATCGGCTCCTTAAGTGTCTTACCACTACGTGTGGTAATCACTTTCATCTCACCCTTAGGGTTGGATATTGTGTTACTAGGAAGACCACTTGACGACGGTTTACACATTATTGCCTCAAACATAGACGAGATTTTATCTTCAAAATTAGATTGCCTCAATACGGCTTCGGTTTGCCTTTTCTCGGCCTTAAGCATCTCTTGTTTAATCTCATGTTGCCCTTGTTCCATCTTTTGTTGGTTTTGTTGCAACCTAGTGACATTTCCTTCCATCTTGTTGGTGTGGATTTTAAGTTCATTAGCTAACTCATTTTTCAACTCTTTCTTCAAGTCGTTTTTGAACTCAGATCTTAGGCTAATTATTTCTCTTTGAATGTTGTCAAACCTAGCATCATTACCACTAGCATATTCAACAAACTCACTTGGAAGATCTTTCAATGTTTGCAAACTCTTGTTGTTATTTTGAAAATCATTTTTGTTTGAAACTTGATTATTAGCCCCTTGATTCCCATAATTTCCCTTGTTATAATTGTTCTTAAAACCAACTTGATTGTTGCGATAGTTGTTAGCATTTTGATTTGATCCAAACCCCGGTGGAGTCATTTGATTAGAGCGGGAAACTTGACCGTTTTGGTTGTAATTTCCCGTGGCCGCAAAGGCACTCGAAGTGTTACCACCGTTGGTAATGCACTCGGAGAAATCATGACCTCCACCACAATACATGCAAGAAACCTCAACCGCTTTAACCGTAGCGGGAGCACTTGGTTCACCAACTTTAAACTCAATCAAAAGTCCTTTCAACTTATCAAAAATCTTGTTTTCCAAGTTCGCCTCAATTTGGCAAGCATCGATGGTATTAGACAAAGAAGGTGAAGCCGAAGACGAAGCCTTACGAACACTAGACGTGCTACGAGGACTATACACCTTAGATCTATTTTCAATAATCACCAAAGCTTCCTCAACCGTTTTACACAAAAAATTACCACCCGCGGCGGCATTCAAATAATCCCTTTCATGATCATTAAGTCCATTGTAAAACGTGTCAATTTGATGCAAATCGGAAAAACCGTGATGAGGACACTCATGTAACATTTCCTTAAACCTATTCCAAGCCGTTGAAAAACTTTCATTAAATTCTTGTGAAAACTTTGAAATCTCGTTTTTCAAGTGCGTAGTCTTAGAGGGCGGAAAAAATTGGTTCACAAACTTAGACAAGAGATCCTTCCACGTCAATATAGAATTGGGTGGCTCTTTCTCTAACCAAATTTTAGCGGGCCCCGCTAAGGAATACGGAAAAAGCATCATCTTAATCGAGTCGTTAGATACATCCTTAAACTTGCAAGTAGCGGTAAGACGATTGAATTGGCGGATATGGTTGTGTGGATTGTCCTTCTCATCACCACGGAATTTGTTGTTTTGAATCATGGACAACAAACCCGTCTTAACCTCAAAATTCTCCGCAAGGATAGCGGGAATCACAATAGCCTCTCCATAACCCTCGGTGGGTGCTTGAAGTAACTCCATCATAGTTCGATTCGCCATGGTTGGTGCTTCTCTTACAATGGGTTCGTCAATAGGAGACTCCTCACTAGAATTGTTTGGAGTGATAGATTTGTTTTTTTCGTTTACGAGCACGTCTTGCTTGATTTCGAGTTAGCATAAACGTCACGTACAACGAGGGGACGAGCAAAGAAGATTCTTTTTGGTGTTTTGTATTTTTTAATTTTTTTGTGGTTTTTGATTGTATTAACCTTTTTGGAACTTGGTGAAATGTATTAAGTAGACAAAAAGTCCACAAATCTCCTCACTAATCAAATCTCTTGATTAAAAAGGCCTCAAGGAATGAAAACGATCACGTGGAGTGAACGCCTTCGATGACCTTAGAACGATGGTGGAACACCAAATCGTTCAAGAGGGTTTAATCAAATTGAAACCAAGAAAATATATATGATACTTAGTAATACTTTGGGCGGCAAAACCCTCGATTCACTCTCACAATCAAATACTCACAAGCAAGCGGGGAAACGAGGCGGCGCGAAGCACTTAAGAGCCTTTTTCCTTAGGATATATTTTATAATATCCGCCTTATACCCACCTTATAGTTTGTATTTTCAAGATTAAGCTTCACGAAAGTATTTATCTATTTTTGCCTTTTTCTTTGGTTTGAGATTCGAATACAATGATTGGGTAATGACCTCCCAAGTCAAGGTTGTGATTGCTCACGTATTTGGAGTACTTGTGTATTTATTGTTCTACGTATACAATATAGTAATAATATTCACACAAAAACCGAAAAAACGATAATACGTATTAGTAGAGTGCTACTAATACAAATACTAATTATGGTTAGTATAAAAACAACAATGCCAAATCAAAACACAACACGCCTCCCCGGCAGCGGCGCCAAAATGATGTTGAAGTTTTGCAACTCTTTAGGAAAAGGATGCAATAAATAGGGCAAGTGAGCACGACGATTTAGGAAAACCGTGTGTGAATGACCCAATTAAGTTCGTTCTCAAGGAGGCTAGTGTGTTATGTGTGTAATGATTTAGATTAATTTGTGATTATATTTAAAAAAGAAGAATAGAAAGGGGATTAGAAGAGAGTGACGGTTATGAAGACGGATTTAACTAAGTCTAAAAAGGCGTACACGTAAAGTCGTAAAAACTACCAAAATTAAAATTAATTCCTAAAAATTCCTAATAATCGCCAAAAATCCTTAATAATAATCTAAGAGTTTACAAAAAATCAAAACTTGCAAAAACCTTTTAATTAATTAGATAATGACTTTTTAATGCTAATTAAAGCCCTAAAAATCAAAATTCATTATTAAAAAGCCCTAAACAAGATTTTCAAGTTTGTAAACCTCAAAAATACTCTAATTAAGCTAAAAACTATATTTCAAAATTTTAAAACCAATTTAAACTATTTTTAAATAATTAAAAACTCCTAAAATCAATTAAATCTTAAATTAATTATAACAAATAATTAAAAGACCTAAAAAATATTTGGAAAGTTGCAAAAATCCTAATTAAGTATTTAGAACCTAGGAAAAATATAAAAACCTAGAAAATCAGACTTTTAATTTTTAATAATAAAATAATATTAAAATAATATTAAAAATCCAAAAATTATAAAAAATTCTAAAAACTTGCAAACTAGCTTAATTTAACCTAAATAACTCAGAAATGAAAGTGAAATTACCTAAATACCCCTATTGGGCCTAGAAAATGGGCCAAACCCAAAACAGTCCCTTATTGGGCTTAATTAAGGCCCAATAAGAAAAAGTGCTCAAAATAATCTCAAAAAGCACAGGTTGACTCAAAATTTGATTTTAAACAACTTTTTCCAAAGGCCCAAAAGCTGAAAATGTGAAATAAGCTAACTTATAATAAGCAGCTTATTCTTAATGGGCTTTTTGGCCCATTAAGCTATAAGCTGATGCCATAAGCTAAAATTTAACACACAACCTTCTTTTGACCTAACAAAGACTTCTGTAAAAAGAAATTTCAAATAAGACCACTCAATAAGCAGAAACAAGTCAACAACTTATTCACAAAACGACAAAATAGTCGTTTTTATGATCTAGACCACCTCAGAAGCTGATTCAAGTTGCAAAATGTTTCTTTTGACAAAACTAAGCTTAAAAACCAAAGAACTTTCAAATAAGCACACTCAATAAGCTGGAAAATCAAATAAGCACTTATCTTAAAAGTCAAACAAGTTGGTTTTCTAGTGAAAAGTCAAAGTCAAAGTCTGATAAGCTCCAGTTCACTTAAATGGGTCAAATAATGAAGATCTATTACAAAAAATAAGTTGTTGCAAGTCAGAATAAGCTAGAATAGCTTATTGATAAGCTGATGATAAAATTGCACTAGCAGGGGCTAGTTTTGGATGTTGAGCAGTGGGAACTTTTCCCACTGCTTGACTATTTTGACTTGTTGTCTTTAGTGACTTTTTCTTGGATTCAGTTTTCACAAAGGCACCCAATTGATCTTTGGATCAAAAGGAGTCAATAACAAGCAAAATAACACAATCACAAACAGCCAATTGATACAGTTTAATCAATCTATAACCAGATATGGCACAGACATGAACAATGAGCAGTTTAGCATTCAAGAGCAGTTTTAGCACAAATCAACCAACCAAATTCAACCAAATGCACACACAAGCTATAATAAACTCCAATAAGCAAGTCTAAACAGGTTTCATGCACTGGTTCAAAGAATTAAGCAAGATCCAAGCTACAAAAGTTACTGATGAACACTACACATGCAGATTTCTACTTTTGCTGATGTATTTGACACACAAGCCAATTTCAACACCTCGAATCTTTCAAACAGGTTATGTTAACTTTGTTTAAACCACTTTTATCCCTAAGCATGCATACACACTAAGTGTTCCCAAAATCCTAGGTCAAAATAAGCAGAAACAAGGTCTATATAGCAGATTGATCAATTCAAGTGTTCAAACCCAATAACTTGCAGCAAAACACTCTCAAACAAAGGTATATCAGATACAAAGCATAAACAACACTTTCCCTTAACACAAAATCAGATTACAAGCATAAATCAGTAGACCCAAACACCCCTTTAACTTTTTCAAATCAAGATTTTCAAAAGCAAAACAAGATTTCAGGCCAACCAAGCATCAATTAACACTCAAACAAGTCTAATAAACAGATTCAAGCAAGAACAAGCCACAAAATTCACAAGAACAACAGTTTCATACAAATATCACCAAAAATCACAATTTATGCAGATTTGGAGATTAAGTAAGCAAACCTCATGGATGTACATCCACACCCACGAATTTTTGAGCTTATGTGCTAGCAAGAACAAGCACAAGCTTCCACAAAAGCCTGCTAAGATTCAACAAGGGTTAAGCACAATAACATGAAAAATCAGAAACTTGGAAAAATCTTGATTGATGCAAACTTGTTACCCCACACTTGATTATCCCCAAGTTATAAGCCTCACCACACCTTAACCAACTCAGTTAGGATGCTATGATCAGCCCTATAGCCCAAGAATTCCAAGATTGGAACAAGACTTAGCAAAATATCAAGAAAATGAGGAAAATATGCAAACTTGTGCACACTCCTCTTTTGAAAACAGGTTTTGAACTTTAAGAACTACAAAGCATATAACAAATGAAAGCAGTAAACAAGAGTGGCCAATGACTTTTCTTCAAGATTTCAAACTCAATTTCATTAAACTTGAAATAGGATTTACAGAAACTTGAACCAAGGAAAAATCAAAAGCAAGAGCAAATGAAATGAACTAGACCCTTTATATAGAGGGTGTACAAGGTCCTAGTAAGCTGCAAAACGTGTAAACCCTAATGCTAAAGTCCCAAAAATGCCCTTGAGGTCTTTGGCATCTTCTTGAATCATGTGACTTGTTTTTGGCTTTTTGTTGATGCTGGCAAGTGTAAAGTTGATCCAAGGGTGTGTATGAAGCTTAAAAAGTAAGCACAAGTCTCAAACGTTGGATTGCTGGTTAGTTTTTGTTTGGACGTGAGAAGTGGGGCAGGGGAAGGTTGGCATTATCACATGCATGAGAGTGATGGGAGTTTAGGGGTTGGGTTATGATTAGAGGGCCATTAATCATCATTCTGGAAATTATTAGGGCTTAATTACAAGAAATTAAGAAATCCCTAATTGTGTTCTTGAGGTGAATAGTGCCAGGTTTGATTTGTTTTTGTGTTGGATTATATTTAAATAAGTGTTAATGGCGCCAAGATTAAATTAATCTTAATCCGGCTGAGTGGATTGGTGAGGTGGAAGAGGGGTGAGTTCTGATTGGAGGAGAGAGTGAGTGGGGTGAGGTGGCAGTTGGTGATTGGTCTAGGTGTCTTAGGTTGTCTGCCCATTTTAACCCCTTGTCTTTCTTTCTCTTGCCACTTTGTAAATAATCAGCCAAAAACTCGTTTCCTTTGTTATTGAAGTTTCAAACTTCACACTTTTGCCCCAAAAAAATTTCATAAAGTAAATTCAGGGGTATTTCTTGCCATTTTTGCATTCTTCAAGGGCTTGTTTTGGTATTTTCTTCAATGATAATGGTCTTGACTTGTATGATTGTCATCTTGGAGGACTGAAATTGCCAAGTCTTGATAAATGAGGGACCATTTTTGCCAATTGTTGAAAGTTGAGGGTCCTTTTTGTAATTTTGGATTTTTCAAAGGACCAAACTTGTCATTTCTTGTACTTTGAAGGACTTCATGATATATTTGTCTTTGTAGATGATTTTGGTTGACAATTTAGCTTTGTTGAGGGGCTAAACTTGCCAATTCTTCAAAGTTAAGGGCCCTTTTGGTAATTTTGACAAACTTTAGGGACCAAACTTGTAATTTATTAGGATACAAGGGTATAAAGTGTCAATTCTTCATAATTGGAGGACCCTTCTTCATAATTCTTCAAATCTTCAAGGGTTGAACTTTGGGAAAGTCTTGACTAGGGCTTGGTTCATTGTGCGGCTTTGTTTCCCGTGTTCGTTTTTGCATGATTCTTGTGATCTTTTGTCATTATCTCAATATCCGTACCTAAAATACACAAGCAACAAACACAAGCATATATTTGGGTATTTTGATGATATTTAATGCATTTTAAGCCCTATTTGGAAGATGAGACTATGTATAAAAGCAGTCTCATCAGCGTGGAAATAGTAAGCCTATTTTCTAGTGGCATGGGGAGCATCCTAATGTTCTTAGCATAAGCAGTGGAAATAACCGAGTAAGTAGCACCCATATCGAAAAGAACACATGCAGCTTGACCATACATATACAAGATTCCAGTGATGGTACCTGTAGACTTGTTGGCCTGGTCGCGAGATGTCGTGTAGACACGCCCGGTAGTAGGAGGCGGCTTGGAATCAACATGTCCTGATGTACCCTCCATCTCGCCCTTACGGCAATCCTTCATGATATGGCCAGGAAGACCACACTTGAAGCACGCGTCAGTGTTACGGAGACATGGCCCTGGGTGCCTACGGTGGCAAGTAGAGCAAATAGAATGAGTAAATCCTCCAGCAGGTGCTCTGGCTGGCTGGGAACCTGATAAAACATTTTACATAAGACATGATAATTGGGTACAAAGGACAATGCGGATAATCGTAAGATTGAATACCAGTGATAGCTGGACGGCTAGGCTGTGAACCTCTCTGGTTCTGGTCCCTACCGTTTCCATGGTTCCTGGTAGAAGTTTTGCTAAAGTGTCAGAATATGAGTTATAACATGAAATCATAAGGAAATGCGTAAGTATTAGGACCTGCTGCTGTTGGAGTGTCCAGCGTTGTTACGGTAATTATCATTACCGCCACGCCTATCCGTAGCAGAACGGTCGTTATTCTGACCGTTTCCCTTGGGCTGATGAGGCTGCTGCTGAGTAGCCGGCTGAGACCAGTCCCCAGTTTTCTGCCTGGAAGATACATTTAAAGAGATGAATAGTTGACATATATGTAAATAATACGGATTGATTACTGCTTGAATACGATTTTTTACCTCTTGTCGGGTCTCTTAGCTTCCCCGAACTCATCTCTCTCCTGCAGCATCTCCAGCTTACGTGCTGCATCAGCCACTTGTGCTACAGTGTTGAACGTAGCCCACACCAGATTGTTCGCGACCGATGTGCGAAGAGCCTACCTAAAGTGGTGTGCCTGCTCTTCAGGAGTACCTGCTGCCGCACCAAGGAAACCAATTAGCGAAGAAAGCGCTACATAAACTCGTTGCTATTCTCCCCAGCTCTCTGTCGGATCCCATGGTACTCTCTCTTGAGCTTGTCTTGCTCAGCCTTGGGAAAGAACTGCTCCATCACCATGTCCTTGAACTGAGCGCAAGTCAAACCAGCAACCCACTCGTTACCACCTTCAGACTGCATCAATGCTAACCACCAATTAAGCACATTGCCTTCGAACCGATAGCATGCCACCCTCGCCTTGTATGCGGGGTCACAACCCATAGCATTGAAAATCTTCTCGATGTGAGCCAACCAGCTTTCAGCATCACTGGGGCTATTTGTCTTCTCGAGGGTGGAGCTTGTTGAATCTCTCCATCCATACTACTAATGTCACTGGAGGAGGAGGAGGAGGTGCCTGATTATGCTGCTGATTGTTGGCAGCTTGAACTTCAGCCCTGATGTCGTTCCTCAGTTGAGGAAGCAAAGCTTGCATAGCAGCTTGAATTGCAGCATTGAGCTGTTCCTGTTCGCGTGTGAGAACCATCTGACAGTATAACATAAAACATATGATTAAACAGATCAAAACATAAAATATATATACATGAAAAAAAAAATTATACCAAAATCTCAAGAGAAAAATATTATGCAAGAAAATTTTGTGTATGAATGCATGATGCAGTTTAATGAAAACTTTTGTATGCTCGAGAGTGGACGCCTATGGTCAGTTCACCCAAAACAAAAGACATGGCGAGGGGACGCCTATGGGTCGGTCCCAAATTTAAAATTTTCGATAAAACACATGCGACTAAATAGGGCCAGTCCTGTACCAACCATTACTTAGTCATAAATCTGCGACAATGACATATATATGTATGCATAAAAATGATGAATGCATGAAAATAACTGTCAGTTCTAGGAAGACCGTAGTGACTACCCACTAATCACAGGTCATATTTGAGAGCCTACAGGTCGAAGCCTTGGCTCTGATACCATAATTGTAACACCCCATTTTGATAATGGAAATGTCACATGTAATTATGGCATGTCATCAAAGCATACAAGGAAAATGTCTAAACATTACATGACCATAAAAGGAAAATACTGGAATCAAACATCAGTAGTCCAAAAGTAAAGCTCATCACACACAAACATAAGTATAGTAAAGGAAAGGACTAAACAATGTCCATAGCAATGTATTAAAAGAAAGGAAATGCATAAAGTAAAGAAAGGCTAGAAAGCTTCCAGTCCATATGCAAGTATGCTTAAAGTCTACGAGCGTCCCTGAGTACCTGTCGTTTGGGAACATAGAAAAGGAAAACGACTGAGCAGTACGCTCAGTGCACGGGTTTACAATAAAGCATGAATAGGATAAGCATATAACATATAACAGCGGAAGAAACTAAGTCCCAAGTAACCTGGTTAAGTCTTGATAAAACTGGTTTTATAGTTTGAAAAGCCTTATGTTTATCTTGTAAAAACTGTTTATCATATTTTACCATTAGCCAATATAGGTCATGAAAATCTACCGTGCATGAATACTTGGAGGGGTGACCTCATCATGCAAATTAGAGGGGTTGCCTCTAATTTAATATACTGGTTTTTGGGTAGGAGGGATCAGCTCCTTGTGAAGGATGCAAGGCACACACCACATTCACCATGAAATCCTGACTGAAAACTTGTAACTAGGATGCACCCATACGCCCCACTTGATAAATATAATATAAGTGGCCAAAAGCTGAAGGGACGTCACGAGCAATCACTCCACCGTGGTGAAGTCATAACATCAGTGCGTCTAATGTTATGGTTATGGTACCTCCATAACTAGGTAAAACTGGTCATGCATGTATATGGCTATAGGTATTCTAAATTAAACATAAGCAATTCAAACACATAACTTATACTACGGGAAAACATTTGGCTGCATACGGGGAATCCTAATAAGGAAAGAATGTCCATACTGAAAGGACGGGAATCCGTACCTTATGTCCAGTGAACGAAGAAGATGAACTGAGAGGAATCCTACTTCCGTATCACTAATGCTACATAAATACATACATGAATGAGTATCTGCTTACTAATACGTAACTGATTTTATGTCATGTCTTAGCTTATTTTATATGTTCTTATCATGTTTTACTGTTTTAAGCCTTAAACTGTGTTTACCTTATATTTTGTTTACTCCGATTAAGTATTTCTGGTATTTGATGTATTATTATACTTACTGTGTAATAATAAGTAACTTTCCAAAAATAGTAGGTTTCCTAAAATAGAAAGTTAACAAAAATAGAAAGTTTCCAAAAATAGAAAGTTTCCAAAAATAGAAAGTTTCCAAAAATAGAAAGTTTCCAAAAACAGAAAGTTTCCAAAATAGAAAGTTTCCAAAAATAGAAAGTTTCCAAAAAAAGAATTATAGCTTAAAATAGATAACTTTCTTAAAATAGAAAGTTTCATAAATAGATTAGTTGTCTTAATTAAATAAGTTTCCATAAATAGATTAGCTGCCTGAAATAAATAAGTTTCTAAAAACAGAAAGTTTCCATAAATAGATTAGCTGCCTTATTTAATTAAGTTTCTAAAAATAGAAAGTTTCCATAATTAGAAATAAGCTGGTTAAATAAGCTAAGTATATAAGCCTAAGTGTTTTCATGATTATTTTCTAAGTCATATGATATAATGTATAGTTTATTAATTATTTCATTTAATTAAAATAAACTATAGGTTAAAATATTTAATTAAAGTATATCATGTTTTTAATTAAATAAAGTTAAATACTTAGGTTAAAACATGTATTATTACTTATTAATAATATAACCTAAGTCATGTAAATTAATTAATTATAACCATGGTTTTTAAGTAATTAATTAATTATAAGTCTAAAAATATGAAATACTTAGGTTAATAATTTTATGATTTTAATAATTAATATAACCTAAGTCATGTTATTAAATTAATCATGTCATGTTTATTAATTTAATTTTTAACATATGATTATAAACATAATAATCTTAACATACACCGTGAACCGGATCTTGACTAAGAACCATGAACCGGACATGAAATCGACACCATACCCTGAACCACTTCGGGGTTACCCTTGTCTTGTTGCTGCCGTGGGACCCACACCAACCAACCGGGACCATATGGTCTCGGTGGTTGTCGTGTAGCCAAACCGAGACCCTCTCGGGTTCGGTTTAGGCGCCGGTCAAAAACAAACACCCCTAAAACACCCTTTTTGATTTATTCCAAATCCAATTTCATGTTAGATCTATGATTTGATTAGGTTTTTAAAAAAACACATCATGTTCTTAATTTTTTAAAAGATCAAATCAAAAGAAAAGGGTTAAAAGAATTACCGAATGCGTGGATCTAAACAAGGATGAACAAAAACGAACACTAGCACCAAATCCAAGATCAAAGATCAAATAAACACCCCCTGGTGTGTTTATGGGTGGCGGCCAAAAGAAAAAAAAAGGGGAGGAGGAAGAACTTTTTAGGTTTTTGTAAAAATCTTCTATAAAAGTGAAAAATGAGTTGTGGTTTTTCCTTCTCTTTAGTAAAAATTGAGATGGGCTTGGCCCATCTCTCCCTTGTTGTCGAGGGTAGGGGGCCCCACATGGGGTACCCGTACCGTTTTCCGTGTCTCGATGTTTAATTACTCGTCCGTGATTATTTGTGTTCGCGTTTAATGTGTTCTCGTTAAATAATTACCGTGACCTAATATATTTATTTACGCTCGTAATAAATATATATACGTAATTAATAATAGTTCGTGATTTAATTACGTTCATGATTTCATGATCGCATGTTTGTGATTAATTATTGTCAAATAATTATTGCGTGCTCGTGCGTAGTAAATACTTATCGTGTTCTAACACGTACGTATTACGTAAAATCCTAACACGTAATCGTAATCATGCTATAATAGGAAAGTTTTAATCTAGTACGTACGATCTTAAGGGTACTATTCATGGTAAAAGCATGCGGGTTTTACAGAAAAGGTGGTACCTAGATCGTGAGGTTGATTAAGAGTGAATGTATAACCGAATTAATTATAGAAATCGAACCGTGTTTCCCTTTTTTTTTACTCCAGCCGCCGGCCCCCTTCTAAGAACACAGAACCCTAATTTTTGTTTGACTTGATAAAATGAAAGGAGTAGTGAGGTCTCCTGTGTTTTTATGAATTTCCATCGGGCCGGGCTTAAGCCCATTCCTCATTTGTTTAATTAGTATGCCGCCACCCCCTTATATACAAAAGGGTTTCGTTTATAATGTTTTTTCGGGTTAACGTTTTCATTCACGTAATCTCGTAACTTATTTCTCGACGTAAATATTAATTTTTCTGAAACCTAACACTTATTATTTTCCTGAATAATTATTATAGAGCGTGCGTATTAATAATCAAGAATTCTTAAATACGGGTTTTACAGAAGCTGAACTCAGCCTCTAAAACTCAGGGTGAAACATTTGTGTCCTCACAGCCTGAATCATCAACAAGTAACAAAACTGAACATGAGTCTTCCAAGAAAGTTAAAACAAAGAAACCTTCCTGTGAATTATGTCACTACACAAATCATACCACTGACAACTACTATAGAGTTATCTATTGCATGAAGTGTAAAAGTGAAGATCACAGGACAATAGATCATGAGGTACATGGCTTCTATTAGAAATGCTAATAGATATAATGCTCAGCCTTACAACTATGGGCCCGACTCTAAACATATCAGAAAATCCAAGGCTAAGCCTTTCCCACCATGTACACATTATGGCCTCTCTAATCATAGGCCTGATGATTGTCTATACTACCATAAGTGTGATATTTGTGGAAGCAATGATCATACTACCTCAGGACACAATAGGATAATTATGGTCAGAAGAGGCATGCTAGCTGATTCATCTCAAAATACTGAATCCTCAGTAGGACTAAGCTGCAACACATGTGGAAGCAATGTTTATTCCACCTTAGATGATGTTGAGTTTGAGTACTTCAAACGAGGTGAAAGACGTCAGGCTGCTAGAGCCAAAGAGCCTAGTAAAAACTGGGCTCACAAGAGAAACTAATCCACCTCGTTATTTGTGTAGAAACACTTCAAGGAGCCTGTCTGGTACTTAGATAGTGGGTGTTCAAGAAGTATGACAAGGGTCAAAAGTTATCTACACAAATACGTGGACCAACCAGGTCCTATGGTAGTATTTGGTGATAACTCATCTTGTGTTACTAAGGGATATGGTTCAATAAAATGTGGTGGAATAGTTTTCTCAAAAGTGGCGTTTGTAAATGGTCTGAAATACAACCTCATAAGTATCAGCCAACTGTGTGATGCTAAGTACATCGTTTAGTTTGATGATAAGAAAGGAACAATATTTAATACTAACAAAGAAATTATGAGACTGCTCCAAGAAAAAAATGATGTATATGTCTTAGACATGTCATCTGTAACTCACTCAGGAGCATGTTTCTTTCCTAAAGCCTCAGACTCTGTCAATTGGCTTTGGCACAAGATACTATCACATCTCAATTTCAAAGACATGAAAAAACTTGCAAAACAAAATTAAGTTCTTGGCTTACCATCTCTTGTGTAATCAAAAGACAAACCTTGTTCAGCCTGTGAAAAAGGTAAACACAAGAGATCTTCTTTAAAGACAGAACAAAAATTTTCTATCAGGAAGTGTCTTCATCTTCTTCATATGGGCTTATTTGGGCCTGTCAGTCCAATGTCTATAAATCATGAGAAATATACCTTTGTGATTGTTGATGAATACTCTAGATACACATAGGTATACTTCCTTAAAAAGAAAAGTTAGGCTCCGGAATTCATAATGTCTTTTATCAAGCAAGTAGAAAATCAAAATGACACCAAAGTTAAACAAATAAGGACTAATAATGGAATAGAATTCATGAACCAAGAGCTTGAGAGTTTTTGTGATGAGAAAAGAATTTCGCAGAACTTCTCTTCTCCTTACACACCTGAACAAAATGGTGTGGTTGAAAGCAAGAATAGAACTCTTATTAAAGATGCAAGAACCAGGCTCAATGGATCCAATCTTTGAAAACACTTCTGGACTGAGGCTGTGAAAATAGCATTGCTATACTCAGAACAAATGTATGATTGTCAAAAGACATGATAAGAATCCTTATGAAATATTCAGGGAAAGGATTCCAGATATCAGCTACTTCCATGTGTTTGGATGTCCTGTGTTCATTCATAATCAAAAGGACCACCTTGGTAAATTTGATGCAAAAGCTAATGATGGATACTTTCTTGGATACTATCTTGTCTCCAAAGCCTTCAGAGTCTTTAACACAAGGAGACAACAAGTTGAGGAGTCATTTCATGTCACCTTTGATGAAAGTATGGATGCCATTAACTTCACAAATCAATCAATGGAAGAGATTGGGATCAATGACTCATCAAGATATCCTCCTGATGAGTATGAACATAGTCCCTCAAAGCAGTATCAAACTGATGCTGACATATCCTTCTATATAACACGTCACAATAGGTTAATCAATAACTTGATCACTGTAACACCCCATTTTGGTAAATGGAATTTCACGCATGATTATGGCTTGTCATTAAAGAATACAAGGATAAATGTCTTAAACATTACATGACCATAAACGAAATACCAGAAACAAACATCAGTACCTGAAAGTATAAGCTCATCACACACAAACATAAGTACTATAAAGGAAAAGGACTAAACAATGTCCATAGAAATAAGTAGCAAAATGCATGATGAAATGCATAAAGTAATGAAGGCTAGAAAGCTTCCAATCCATATGCACGTATGCTTAGAGTCTACGATCGCCCTTGAGTACCTGCCGTTTTGGGAACATGAAAGGAAAACGGCTGAGCATAACGCTCAGTGCACGGATATACAAGCATAGAATGAATAACATCAACATATACAACATATAGCAGCGGAATTGATTATGTCCTGGAACACATGGTATAACTTAGTAAAACTAGTTTTATAGTTTGAAAAGTCTTATATTTATCTTATAAAAACTGTTTAACAAGTTAACCATTAAGCTAATATAGGTCATGAAATATCAACGTGCATGAATACTTGGAGGGGTGACCTCATCATGCAATTAGAGTGGTTGCCTCTAATTAATATAAGTTTGGGTAGGAGGGATCAGCTCCTTGTGAAGGATGCAAGGCACACACCACATTCACCAGAATAATCTGTTAAAAACATGTAACCTAGGATGTACCCATACGCCCCACATGATAACATAATAATATGGCCAAAAGCTGAAAGGGACGCCACGAGCTATCACTCCGCTGTGGTGAAGTCATAACACTGGTGCCTCCAGTGTTATGGTTATGGTACCTCTATAACTAGGTGAAACTGGTCATGCATGTATATGGCTTAGGCATTTAAAATAAACATAAGTGAATCAAAACATATAAAATATATACTGGGAAAACAGTTGGCTGCATACGGGGAATCCTAATAAGAAAAAAATGTCCATACTGAAAGGACGGAGAATTCGTACTTATGTCCAGTGAACGAAGAAGACGAACGGAAGAGAGTCCTACTTCGATCTCACTAATGCCACATAAATAGTATACGTGTATAAGTATTCTGATTACTGAGTACGTAACTGGTTTTATATCATGTCTTAGCTTGTTTTATATGTTCATGTCTTGTTTTACTGATTTTAACGTTATACTGTGTTTATCATGTATTCTATATATTCTTATTAAGTATTACTTGTATTTCTTGTATTATTATACTTGTTGTGTAATAATAACTAACTTCCTAAAAATAGCAGGTTTCCTAAAAAATAGAAAGTTTCCAAAAATAGAAAGTTTCCAAAAATAGAAAGTTTCCAAAAATAGATTAACTGCTTAAAATAGATAAGTTTATAAAAATAGAAAGTTTCTAAAATAGCAAGTTTCCTGAAATAGAAAGTTTCCATAATTAGAAATAAGCTGGATTAATAAGCTAATAAGATAAGCTTAAGTTTTACTGATCAAATATATACTAAGTCATGTGATTAATAGTATAGTTTATTAATTATAACATGTTAATTAAATAAACAATATGTTATACGATTTAATTAAATATAATCATGATTTAATTAAATTAAAGTGTATATAATACTTACGTTAAAACATGTATTAATATTTATATTAATATAACCGAAGTCATGAAAGTTAATTATTATATGTCATGTTTTAATAATTAATTAATTACTATAGTCTAAATTACATAGATAAATAGTTAGGTTAAAATCATGTATTATTAAATATTAATAAAAAACCTAAGTCCATGTTTTAATAAAATTAATTATGTGCCATGTTAAATTAATTTAATTAACTTGTAAAATAAATATACTTGCAAAACTATTAAACTTGTAAAAATAATAAACCGAACCCATGTATTATTTTTATATAAAACATGTCGTGAAACGACCCGAGAACCCGTGAACCGGTCGAAACAAGACCCACCAAAAACAGTGGCAAACCGGCCTTAGCCGGTTGCCCCTGCTCTCGGCAAAACTGCCACGGCTGTTGCCGGTGGTCTTGTCCTCCCTTGGCCAGCCGTTGACACACAAAAGGTTCACACCGACAGTGCGTCGGTGGTCCCTGCTGTCTGCGGTGGTTCCCCCTTCTTACCAGAAATAGCCACCGGCTTTAGTCGGTGGTGGGGATGTTGTTGGGTCAAAAGTTGATGAGTCAAAACACTATGGAAACAAGAAAGACCAAATAGGACATTATCACTACTAGAGTTCCCACTGCTGGAGATCCCCCTGATGGAGTTCCCTCTGTTGATGTACTTTCCCCTGCTAGAGTAAGTTTCCCCTGCTGGAGTACTTGCCCCTGCTAGAGTACTTCCCACTGCTAGTGATAAGTATGCATATTTGGTCAACACATGAAAAGGATGAATAAGTCAGTTTTGATTTAGTCATCAATACTTTATTTAGTTTCTATGTATCCCTGGGTTTCTTAAGTTATAAAAGGAACACCAGACCGTAGGTTTATTCATAACTTCAATATACAATGTAACCTACTGTTATGTTTGATCTCTAGGTGTGGGATTCAATGTACACACACCTAGAGTAGTTTGTGTTAATCAATAATATAAACTCTTTGGGAATCTTTCATCTTGTTAAACATCTTATTCATGGTCATTGTTCTTATTCCACTATGTTATCATATGAATGATGATCATCCTAGATAAAATGGTTTCGACTGTTTGAGTCTAAAGATCTTGGATTCAACATGTGGTATCAGAGCGGGTGGCTCGATATCTAGGAGAATCAAGGTGTTTAATTTTGTTGATGTGAAGAATTAGGGTTTATGTTAAAACCCTAGGTAATTAATTATTATTTGTTGTCGCATAAAGACGAGAATGATGCCCCATGTACACGACAGAACGTATTGTTTTGAAGAAACAACGACGGTCCCAGGCAGAAGACAAAGCAACATATTATTTTAATGTTTGGTGAAACGTGGGGTATCAAACATTGCTGCTGTGTTTTTTAAATAATATGGTAGTAAGTGTGGTCCCTGTTGGTCTTTTGATATGGCAAACGTGGGGTAGAGACAAATGTTTGGTCAAACATTGTTGCTGTGGTTTTGAGAAGTTCTTGTGTTCACACAAAGCGAATACTCAAAGTAGGGTATAGTATTATTCTCGTTTTTTAATGTTTGGCTACTGTTGTTGCGATTGAAGTATTAAATGGATGTGATAGATGATTAATCTTGATTTCAATATATTATTTTAATGGATCTGGAAATTAAAATAATATATACAGGCTGATTGAAGGTATTATGCGAATAGTGATCAACGATAGGTGGGGTTACAAAATTAATAAGTCACGTGAGGTATAACAGATGTGGTGGAGGTGTCTGCACAAAACAGTGATAAATTTTTATTCCATTTGTTTTTGTTCTTCTTCTGTTATAAATTCATTCCCACTGTTTGTGGGTTTGGCACAGTTAATAACAAAGAAAGTGGCATTTGAATTTCCCACTGCTTTTGAAAAAAAGTTCCCCCTGCTACGATCCCCCTGCCTTTAATAGATCCCCCTGCTTTCATTAATAGATTCCCTCTGTTTTTGAAAGTTCCCCCTACTGTCAAATCTGAATTTTGGGACAGCAAGGTTTTGGAGTTTGGTATATCCACAGCAACTGGTTTAAAGGTATAAAGGCTCATTTTATCTTTATTGATTACGAAGAAAAGTTTTTATCATTTATTTGAAGACAAAGTAGATTTTCGCGGGTATGTGTTTTATGCTTAAACACCTAGTGACGAAGTGGTACAAGATCTAGGAATGTGTGATTTTTCTTATGGTACTCTATGCACATATTTTCTATCACTTGAAGGAGTTACATTATCGTGCTTAGTGTCTCGTTTCATAGGTAAATGAGGATCTTTGTACACAGTCACTCTTCGTCACGTGGTTAGTGCAAGTTATAGAATGCAAGTTCGGGTTATTCTTCTTCATCATCAAGTAAGTTATAATTCATATTCTTCATATGTAATCATTACATAAAGCCTACATAATTGAAGATTCATCAATGACTAGCACACTTTAAGGGGAAGCTCATTTGATAAAGTGTTAGTCATTCACATATGATGTTAAGGTGAAGATTTTTTGTCTACTGCTCGTTAGTATTACTACAACTAGTGTGAGTATCTACTGCTCAAAATCATTTTTTATTAGGAGGAGATGACCTATGTGCTTCATGGAGGGTATTTTGAAAAGTAGAATACTTGGGTTTGATGTATGATATTGGTTAGTAGTAGTTGAAAATCAAGGTTGTTCATATAGAAGACCCCTATTTGATCATGTCAAAAAGGGGAAGTTATCTACAGAGAATGTTCAGCCTGTTGATCTTTGATGTTGTATGTTTAAGGGGAAGTGTTTTGACATCATCAACTAGGGGAAGATTGTTGGGTCAAAAGTTGATGAGTCAAAACACTATGGAAACAAGAAAGACCAAATAGGACATTATCACTACTAGAGTTCCCACTACTGGAGATCCCCCCTACTGGAGTTTCCCCTGTTGAAGTACTTTCCCCTGCTAGAGTAAGTTTCCCCTGCTGGAGTACTTTCCCCTGCTAGAGTACTTCCCACTGCTAGTGATAAGTATGAAGATTTGGTCAACACATGATAAGGATGAATAAGTCAGTTTTGATTTAGTCATCTAACTCCCTTATAAAAGAGATTAGTATCTCTCTCCTATTAATGCAAAAAAAATTAAGTAGTACCACTAAATTAACATGATGTACCTCATTTTAAAGCACAAACTAAAATATTGTTTAAGGAATACAATTTAATAAGCTAAGTGTACAAGTGTTTCACCATACAATAGTTACAAACTTTTTAATGAGTAATTAATACTCTTAATAAAACACCCTATTATAAAAATATACAATATTATATGCACATTGTACAAACATTAAAGAGCATTTATAGTATACTAATGCATCAAATGAAAAATCTAATTAAAAATTAGTTTATTGCATTTAGTTTTTTTCCATTTAATCATTTACTTAACTTTACTTGAATGTTCATCCGTATATTACATATAATGGTAAAGTAATAAAATCACTCAATTGAAATCACGTTTTTAGGACACGTTTTTAGATGAAAACTGTTGATTCAGAACTTATAATTGAAAAATACGAATTATAACACCGAAGAATTTAGTCACAAGGTACCCGCCGCCGCATCGCGCGGGTACCCTGCTAGTCAATAGTTTATTTAGTTTTCATGTATCCCTGGGTTCCTTAAGTTATAAAAGGAACACCAGACCGTAGGTTTATTCATAACTTCAATATACAATAACCTACTATTATGTTTGATCTATAGGTGTGGGATTTAATGTACACACACCTAGAGTAGTTTGTGTTAATCAATAATACAAACTCTTTGGGAATTTTTCATCTTGTTAAACATCTTATTCATGATCATTGTTCTTATTCCGCTATGTTATCATATGAATGATGATCAACCTAGATAAAACGGTTTCGCTGCCGAGACCTCCCAAAGCCACAAGACACCCCGACGCAAGTCAGGGTGTCTTGTTCCCTACTGTTGACCGAAACCCACCACCATCGAGACATGGGTCTCGGTTGGGGTGCGAACCAACGAAGCCGAGAGCCTCGTGGATCTCGGTTTGTGTGGAGACCGAACACCAAACCTGAAAACACCCTAATTGATTTTCCCCACCATGATTATTAGCAGGTTTAAATCTTGTTTTTAAAACACCCATGATCACATGTTCATAAAATATAAAAACAATAAAAAAGGTTTCCGAATTACCAAAACACGTGGAATAAATGGAGGATGAATACAGGAACACGTTCTTATGATTTGTTAAATCAAAATCAACCAACCACCCTCTTTTCTTAATGTAGTCGCCGACTAAGGAGAGCAAGGAGAAGGATTAGGGTTTTTGCTTTTCTAAAAATCTTCTGTGAATGAATAATGTTTTCATTATTTGTTTACTTAGTAAAAACAAATGGGTTGGGCCCCCTTCCTCCTTGTTGCCGCGACTTGTGGGGCCCACGAAGGGAAACCCGTATATTTTCAGTCTTTTAATTATTTACGTGTTCGTGTGCTCGTAATTACGTTACGTTATTATTAAATATTCATGTTATTATAAATACTTGTACATAATCGTAATAATGCACGTAAATACAAAATTATATGTTCGTGATTCTACGTTCATGATAACATGTTCGTGATTCTAATAATTATTGATAATAATTATCGTGCATTAACACATACTTAATACTTATCGTGTAATAACACGTACGTAGTTCTTGTAATTAATGTTCGTGAAACGTATTCATGTTATAAAAGGAAAGTTTTAATCATGTACGTACGATTATAAGTGTATTGTTCATGGTAAAAGCATGCGGGTTTTACAACTCTTCCCCCCTAAAAAGAATAATTCGTCCCTGAATTATAGATAAAGTAAACTGAAAAAGAGGAACATACCCGAATTCAAAACATGACATGAGGGTATGAAGTCTGGATAGACTCCTCGGTCTCCCAAGTGGCTTTCCGCTCGGTATGGTCCCTCCAAAGGATTTTGACGAATGGAATCGCCTTCTTCCTCATGACTCGTTCTTGTCTATCAAGAACTCGTTCGGGTTCCTCTATGAAGGTAAGATCTTCACGAATCTATTCTAGTGGATACTGAACCATGTGAAGGGGATGATACTTGTACCCTCTGAGTAAGGACACATGGAAAACGTCGTGTACATGAGAAAGCTGCGTAGGTAACGCTAAACGATACGATACTTCACAGACTAGCTCAATGACATCAAACGGTCCAATGAATCGAGGACTGAGCTTCCTCTGATTCCAAAACGCTTAACGCCACGTGCCGGCGATACCTTAAGAAAGACGTGATCTCCTATGTTAAAATATACGTCCCTACGATGTTTGTCGGCATAACTCTTCTGACGTGAACGTGCTTCTTGCAATTTCTGCTTAGCTACAACGACCTTCTCGTTGGTCAACTCTATCATTTCTGGTCCTTCAAGTGTTCGCTCACCAACTTGATCCCAGCAGATTGGGACGCGACACTTTCTGCCATACAACATCTTGAATGGAGCATACTTAATGCTAGCGTGCCGACTGTTGTTGTATGCAAACTCTACCAAACAGATGTAATCGTCCCAATATCCTGTCCATTCCAACGTACATGACCTCAACATGTCTTCTAATGTCTGAATCGTTCGCTCTGATTGCCCGGCTGTTTGAGGATGAAAAGTCGTGCTAATCTTAAGTTTTGTACCCCAAGCTTTCGGCAGACTCTTCCAGAATCGCGAAGTGAAACGAGGATCTCTGTCCGAGAAGATGATAGATAGAGCACCATGAAGTCTCATGATCTCCTTCTTGTAAGTATTGGAGAGTTTACTGACCGGATCATCCTTGCGGATCGGTAAGAAATGAGCTGACTTAGTAAGTCGATCAACGATAACCGAAATCGCATCGTGCGTCCTATTTTTCTGTGGAAGACGGGTAACAAAATCCATGGTGATCTTGTCCTACTTCCACTCTAGAATATCTAATGGTTGTAGTAGACCGCTAGATCACTGATTCTCGATCTTAACCTGCTGGAAGGTAAGACATTTGGAAACGTATGTGGAAACATCATGTTTCATACCGCTCCACCAAAAGTATTGCTTGATGTCGTGGTACATCTTGCTCGAACCAGGATGAATGGAGAATGGGGAGCTATGAGCTTCAGCTAACAATGCTTCCTGGAGTTCTTGATCATCAGGAACACAAAGTCTCGTGCCCTGCCATAAGATATCGTCTTCGTCTACACAAAATTTTGTCTGCCTCTCCAAAATCTTATTTATCGCCCAGATTTCATCATCATCCTTTTGAGCTTCCTTGATCCTAGAGTGTAACTCAGGTTCCACTCTAAGATTAGCCCAGTAACCGTGTTATCGACGTACCATGATCTTGATGTCTAGTCGCTCTAAGTCTCTTATAATTTCCTCCTCAATTTTAATGTCTTTTATCATTCCGGACTTTCTACTAAGTGCATCTGCCACTACATTCGCCTTGTCGGGATGATACTGTAGATTAATTTCATAATCGTTCAACATATCTAACCATCATCTCCTCTGTCTCATGTTTAGTTCACGTTGAGTGAAGATGTGCTTCAGGCTCTTGTGGTCTGTGAAGATGTCACATGATTCTCCATACAAGTAGTGCCTCCATATCTTGAATGCAAACACGACTGCTGAAAGTTTCAAGTCATGCGTAGGGTAATTTTCCTCATAAGCCTTAACCTGCCGTGAAGCATACGCGATCACTTTCCCATGTTGCATGAGAACACATCCAAGTCCCTTCCCTGAAGCATCACTGTAGATTTGAAATCCACCTGTACCAGATGGGAGAGTAAGAATCGGTGCAGATACTAACTTCTGCTTTAGGTCTTCAAAGCTCTTCTCTCTTTCTTCAGTTAAGACGAATTTCTCCCTTTCCGCATCAGTTTGGTCGATGTTAGTGCTAAACGGGATAAGTTCTCTACGAACCTACGGTAGTAACCAGCTAAGCCTAGGAAACTACAAACTTTAGTCGCTGATGTCGGTCTTGGCCACTTGGTAATAGCCTCAACCTTTGGTGGATCCATGGTGATTCCTTCTGCGGATACAATGTGACCTAAGAACGCCACCTTGTCTAACCAGAACTCACACTTGGAGAATTTAGCATATAGCTACTTCTGGCGAAGAATCTGTAATACTGTACGAAGATGGTCTTTGTGTTCCTCTTTGGACTTAGAGAATATCAGGATGTCGTCAATGAAGACAATGAAGAACTTGTCCATAAATTCATGGAACATTTTGTTCATCAAATCCATGAAAACAGCTGGAGTATTGGTATGGCCAAATGGCATGAATACAAATTCGTAGTGTCCATAACATGTACGGAAAGTAGTCTTGGCGATGTCCTGCTCTTTAACCCGTAACTAATGATAACCCAACCTCAGATAAATTTTGGAGAAATGTTTGGCTCCTTAGAGTTGGTCAAACAAGTCGTCAATGCGTTGCAACGAATACCTATTTCTGATGGTGATCTTGTTGAGCTCGCGATAATCTATGCAAAGACGCATACTGTCGTCCTTCTTCTTCACGAATAATATTGGTGCGCCCCATGGAGATGCGCTCGGCCAAATAAAGCCTCGTTTCAGAAGTTCTTGCAATTGGTCCGTCAACTCCTTCAGCTCGATGGGAGCCATGCGATAAGGAGCCTTGGAAATCGGCTCAACTCATGGGATGAGCTCGTTATTAAACTCTATTTCACGTGTAGGTGGTATGCCCGGAAGTTCTTCTGGAAACACATCAGGAAATTATGACACTATTGGCTGATTCTGAATTGATGGAGGTTCAGCATCCATGTCATGAATAGTATCTAGATAGCCCTCGCAACCATGTGAAAGTAATGCACGTGCTTGCAAAGTCAAGATTATTTGTACAGACCTTCCGGGTACGAACCCGTTGTGGATGTACTCTGGTGCATTTACATCATCGAAGATGACTCGATATGTATGACAGTCTATGGTGGCGTTGTAACACCCCACTTTAATAAGTGGACCGTTACGCGTAATTATGACGTGTCATCAAAGCATGCAAGGTAATATGTAGTAAAACATACATGACCATAGGGAAAACCGGAATCAAACATCGGTTCCTAAACATAAGCCCAAAACATAAATAAAGTAAATGAACTTTGAAAGACTAGACAAGCATAAGTATATGGCAAAAGGAGAAGAAGTCTATGGCAGCTTCCATCTTATGTACTTCCTCCGAATGCTCGAATCAGTCCTTAGGTACCTGCCGTTTTGGGACATGGAAAGGAAAGTAACGACTGAGCATAACGCTCAGTGCACGGATATACGACATAGTATAAATGGCTGAAACATAACAAAGACTAATATCAGCGGAAATGTATAAGTCCTGGAAAACCTGGTATAGCTTAGTAATAAGTGTGTAAACACTTATCCTTTTGCCACTAAAATCAAGGAAAAACAAGACCTAATCATGTGTTTAATATCGTAAAAGTCGGAATTACGCGTGGTTTTGTGTTTTTGTGTGAAATAGGTACAAAAGATCAAAAGGAAAGAAAACACGGGATTTCATGGTCAAATGTTGAAGAAAAGTCCAAGAAAGAGACGAAGACAAAGTCAAAGAACCAAAAGTAAACCAAAGATCACGAAATCCGGCAAAACCGACACAGGATTTGAAGAAATATCAAGAAGTCAAAATGCAAAGATCGTTTTTATTCGAGGATTTAAGATTTATCAAGTTAAATGGGCTTTGGTGGGACCCACATATGTGTATTGGGCCTAAAAGCCCAATAATGGGATTATGAAGTTTTCATATTTGTGAAATTCCATGGAAGGCCCAATTCCATAGCCCAAGTTTGAATATTAAGTGACGTATTTTTGTTTTGAATCCAAAATTATCCCAAGCCCAATAACAAAGTAAAAACAAAACGGTGGAAGGTTTATTTACCCAGTCAAGTCAAACCCACCCACACACATTACTTCCTACGTTACAACCTGTGTATCATCTTCTCTCCTTACCCCAAAAACAAAACACAGCTTTTACCGCTTTCACTCAAACCCTAAATTACCTTGATCAAAAATTACCCACCAATAAATGGGGCTTTTGCTTAAATCGTGTGATTCACCGGATTGTTGATTAATCCCCCAAGTTTTTCGGTTCAGAATGATAGGTGGTCCTCACCTACATGGCAAAACTCTTTCATGTTATTGGATAAACCACGTCACCACAACCTCTCCATCCAATAATATGATTTCACCTCAACATCAAACAAACACAAGAAACACAAATTTCAACAGGCTGGCAATCCGCGTGATAAAAGCTTCTTTTCCATCGTTGATTGAAGAAGAGAGAGGAAAGAAGAAAAGAGCGGCTGGGATTTAATTACTTACTCACCAAGTTCATCAAGAAGCCATGGAGGTTGGCTATAAATACCCCCATATAATCTGTAATGGGTGTGCCTTATTTTATTTTTAATTTTTATTTTTATTCAAAATAAATTTTTAGGTTTAAATGTAATTTTCTTTTTTCTCCAAGTATTGTAATCGATTTCAGTAATTAATAAAAATTAATTTTACTTTAATTCGTGTCTTATTTTTCCTGATATTTAATTTTCAATCTGTTTTTATCAGTATTATTATTATTTGTTTTTATTATAAAATTGTTAAAAAAGGTGGATAAGAAATTTCCCCCACTGGGAAGATTCGGTTCAAGAATAGTAGTACTGTTGATGATTCAGTGATGTTTCGATTATAAGGTGGTGGTCTCGTCTTCGATTTTAAGGGGGTTCAACGCCTTACCTTCGGCCCAACGGTTTCGTCATCAGGTTTGATCTCTTTTTTATTTTACCAGCTTTAGTTTATTTGTTAATTGCTTAATGATTAGTTGTATTACTGATTGGAATCTGAGTTTGTTTAGTTCTGCTATTTTGCTTATTTGATATTGAGTTTATTTGATTTGGTGGTACTCTCATTTGGTGGTACTGAAAATACTGTTTGATTTATAGGTTTATTTGCTTATCTAGTTGGATTTTGTTTTAAGTTTAGATTCATAGGATTAACTGTTCTATTGCTTATTTTTTTTAGTTTGGTTTTGCTTATTTAAATTTAGGTTTTTATTGCTATTTGATTCTGTTCAGTTCCTCAGCTTATTATTGCTTATTATTTAGGTTTTTTATTTTTGCTTAAGTCTCTTATTTGATTTGCTTATTTTTATTCATCTGCTTATATTTCAGTTTTAGTTTAACTGGTTATTGGATTTTGTTTTAAGTCTAATAATTGCTTATTTCAGTTTAGCTTATTGATTTCAGTTTGCTTATTTTGAGTGTTTAAATTTGGATATGTTAGTTTGCTTATCTGTTTAAGCTGATTTTGCTTATTTGGTTTTTTTTGTTTACTGTTATTATCTGCTCAAAAACTCAGACCCAATTGGTCTGAGTGTTAAAATTCCAAAATAAAATATATGTAAAAAAAATTGTCTATCAGGGGACTCGAACCCCTGACCATTCATTCAACAGCAACACGCCTTAACCATTCGCTCTAGACATTTATTTGTGTTTTATTACGTTTTAATTAATTAATATAGGGTAATTATAGCTGCCAGTTTTATTAATTAAATTTAATTCAAGTTTTAGTTTAATTAATTTTGATTATAAGTTTTATATAAATTTTCTTTTATTACGTTTAAATAAAAAAATTAAAAAGATAAAAAAATATTTTAATTACTTTTTGAAATTTAAATTGTTTTTAAATTTAGTTTTTAAAATTTGTTGTCAATTAATATAGGTTTTATTTAAAAATAGTTTTTAATAGATTTCATTTAAAAGTGTTAGTAGAAATTAATCAGAATAGATTAAATTTGAGTTTCATTTTTAAATAGTTTTAAAATAGTTAATTAGTTTTAATTAATAATTATATTTTTATATATTTTCTTTTTAATTTGTTTAAATATTTATCTTTTTAGTTTTAAAAATACCAAAAAGTTTTAGTTACCAAAAACAATTAATCCACGTTAAATCGGATATCAATTCGAGTGAGTCGAGGAAAAACGAACTTAATTTGCACAAAAATCCCTACATTAAAATGGCGCCGCTGCCGCTTCGCTTGTTACGATTGACGATTTGGATTTTGGGATCCGTTCGACTTTGAACGTTATTTTTCTTGTTAAAAAATATAAAACATAAAAAATCAAAAATATAAAAATTCAAAAATTAAAAAATCATCAAAAGCAAACTCTTTCCTAAGATTTGCACCAAAAAAATTAAAAAATCCAAAAGTAATACTTTTGCTAAAGTATTACACCAAAAAAATATTCCTCTTTATCCTATATTGTGTTTAATTCTTTTTCTCAACCCCTCTTATTTTTAATTCTTCATGGATTCATATTGTATAGGGTGTGGGTCGTCTGATAGTTAATCATGTTATTGGTGTTCATGCGAGCAGTGCGGTATGGCTATCCCTAATCACGAATTTGGACATTGTTCATTTTGCAATTCGACCAATTCATACTTCATCTCTAATGACACTATCTCACCCTCTTCCATATATGTTGATCCGTATCCAAAACATGCACCGGGTTTTTCTCAATACCCGTGTTGCAATCATTGTGGGGGCCCTCACGATACTTCTTATTGCCAGCCGATGAATTATTATGCGCCAAATCCGTGTTCTAATTCTTTTCAACCGATGAATTATTATTAACCAAATCCGTGCTATAATTCCGGTTTTCAAAATTTTGAACCCCCACAATACTCTGTCGTTCATCAACCTTTTTTTGAGGAACAACTCACTATTTTGGATGGAATTCTAGAAAGCTTAAAACAACTCAAAGTTAGTTCGCATGACGAAAGCCTACAAGAGCAAGTATCTAATCTTAGTGCTTTTACCTCTACGCCTCGTGTGATTCCTTATTGTTATGATGATGACGAGGATAATATTTACTATCTCAATCCATCATGTGAGACTACCACTCCTATTCTTGATTCTTCCACTACGGAGACCTATGCCTCTCTCATCATGAGGGATGACAGTCTTATCACTATTCCTTGTGACGAGACTCTTATTCCAATCCAAAGTGAGCCTACGGTTGCTTCTGATAGTGACAGTGAGTGTGAATCTCTTTCTAGGGATGATTCATTACCTCCCACCGACATCTTGGTAGATGATTCTTTGGCTTTCTCTAATCCTCTTTTGATCTCGATGATGATTTTACTTCTAGTGATGATGAGTCACTATCCGATGAAGACATTCAGAAGGAAACTTTCAAGATTTATTCGAACCCTTTATTTGATTTTGATGACGCCTACATCTCTAGTGAGGTGAATCCTCTCTTTGAAGAGGGGATTCAGGACATTGATAGCCCCGACTCTGTTGCTATTAATGAGCATTCTTTGTTAGCCATGACACCTCCCATCGTAGAGGAGGTGGAGAGATTTGACCCTACCTTCCGTTTGATTCGGTCTGGAGAGGTGACGCGGGTGGTCGATATTTCTTCTGATATTTCTCATATTATGTTGCCACCCCGTCCTACTGCGTGCACACCCAAGCAGGTGATGTATCGCTTTTACTCGCCTCATTTCATACCGGGAAATGAGGATGAGTGTTTTGATCCTGGAGGAGACGTTGATGTTGCTATTTCTTGTGACGTTTTACCGGTTATACCATCAACTCTTGCTTTGAGTTTTTATCAAGTGTCCTCGGGTGACACTTTGATATCTTTTTCTCCCACCCTCCCGCCCATGGCGAATACGAGTATTCTTAAGGATCGCCTTTATACCTATTTCTCGTATGTTATAAGAATCCTTCTTCTTTTCTTCACTTATAATGTGGATTCTTCTTCTTTATTCTCATCCGGTAATGAGGATAAGATCTTTTACCCTGGCATATCTGTTTTAAGCCAGTGGTGATTCTCTTGCTCCCCCATGGACCATTTAATTCGAGGTCGAGTCAAGCTCGTGACTCGGTTAACAAAAACAAGCGCTTCCTGGGAGGCAACCCGATGATCTATCCTTTTTATTTATTTTCTAACATAAGTGTAGGGGGAGCCGAGTAGGTTGTGTTTTGTGATGTTGTGCAGGGATGTGTGTTTTAATGATCCACTTTTTGTGTTTTTGACGCGACCCGTTATCCCGTGTTCCCATGTACCCGTTTTGTTCGATAAGTTTTTGATATTGTGGTTCATACTTGTAAATAAATAAGTTGAATAAATTTAATCACTTTAGTTGTCTCTTCCTTAGCTCGATTTTAAACAACATAATCAATGTCCTAAGTGTAGGGGAGTTTATTCTCCCACATGCTTAAACATTGAGGACAATGTTTATATTAAGTTTAGGGGGGATTTCTATCGAATTTTAGTGGGCTTTTCCATGAATTTGACCTCATTTAACCGGAAAATTAAAAAAAAATTCAACATTTTTCAAATTTTTGATCTATTTTAGCCTAGTAGTATTTCCATTTATTTTCTTTCCTTTTGTCATCGTAGCTTATTTATGTTTTTCCCTTTTCAAGAATAAAGTCAAAATAATAAATAAATGAATAAAATGGTTTTAACAAGTTTAGATATCTTTGATATATTAGGCTCGTCGTGAATATTTTGACTCAACCCGAGTTTACTTATCCGAGTTTACTCTAGCTAGTATCCTTAACCATATGGACCTTAATTGGTTTATTAGGCTAAGCATCCACGAGTCTCATTCCTTGAGATTTTAAATTGTGGAGAACGAGAGATGATAGAGTTGATAATAAGTTTAAGGGTTAATTCTTGCTTATATGAGTTTTGTGGCTCTTTTTTCCCGCTTGTATATTTAATTGCTTAATAAATGAGGATTTTTGCGGTGTAGATTCGATATCTTAACTCTTAGCCAAATCTTTTATCTCCTTGTAATTAAAGCATGAACACATTGAGGGTGCCAGCGTTGTGGACTTCCGACTAAGGTGGCTCATAACCACTAAGTAGGAGGTATTCAGACCATGGGACCACGAAATTTGGCCTACTATATATATCATATAATTAGAAAGAATAAGATTAAAACATGACCTCAAGGAGCCTTAGGGTGTGGGGCATGTAGCACGTACCTTGTCATTAGAGCCTTAGGGTGTATGGCATGGTAAGTGTTGAATAAAAATTGATCAAAAATCAATTCCCTTGTTTATCGTTCAAGGAGCCTTAGGGTGTGGACAATAGATAAGGAGCATTTTTAAATCTTAAAGAGCCTAAGGGTATATGATGTGAACTTGCTAAACTCCACATAAAGTCAGCATGAATTTGGAGGAATAATTAATAAGTAGTACTATTGGCCAAATTTTGGATCCGGGAATTTATTCCCCAAATCGTGTTAAATCATCCTTGATGTGGGCTTACTTTAGTGACAACATTTTTGAGCACGAGGTTAGGTTTTGAGTGTCGTGTTTGCACCATTTTGCCTTCATTTTTGGACTAATAAATATCAAATGAGTCAAATGAGCCTACGGGTGAATGACAATCCTTAAAAGCTAGAGATACAACTTAGGAATTGGAGAAAGAGTTTTACACAATTGTCTTCTATAAGTGGTTTTAACTTGAGAAATTATGGTAAACAATGATCTCGTTTTTAAGCTTGGTATGGGGAACGTGAAACTTGAGGGTGATTAATATTCATGACACCAAAGCCCTAATTTAAGTCTTAGATTTCTTTATGAGTTTCTTCCATCAATAATTTCCAAGTTAATATATTGTTAAAACTTTTGACTCCTTTTAAATTTTTATCTTTTCATCGTGGTAGTATTAGTATATCTTAATAAAGGCCGAGATGGATTAATTATGAGAAAAATGTAACTTTATGCTTTAAAATAATGCATTGCATGGGGTTATTGCAATGGTCAAGTGTAGGGGATTTAATAAGTGTGTAAACACTTATCCTTTTGCCACTAAAATCAAGGAATAACAAGACCTAATCATGTGTTTAATATCGTAAAAGTCAGAATTACGCGTGGTTTTGTGTTTTTGTGTGAAATAGGTACAAAAGATCAAAAGTAAAGAAAACACGGGATTTCACGATCAAATGTTGAAGAAAAGTCCAAGAAAGAGACGAAGACAAAGTCAAAGAACCAAAAGTAAACCAAAGATCACGAAAGCCGGCAAAACCGACACATGATTTGAAGAAATATCAAGAAGTCAAAATGCAAAGATCGTTTTTATTCGAGGATTTAAGATTTATCAAGTTAAATGGGCTTTGGTGGGACCCACATATGTGTATTAGGCCTAAAATCCCAATAATGGGATTATGAAGTTTTCATATTTGGGAAATTCCATGGAAGGCCCAATTCCATAGCCCAAGTTTGAATATTAAGTGACGGATTTTTGTTTTGAGTCCAAAATTATCCCAAGCCCAATAACAAAGTAAAAACAAAACGGTGGAAGGTTTATTTACCCAGTCAAGTCAAACCCACCCACACACATTACTTCCTACATTACAACCTATGTATCATCTTCTCTCCTTACCCCAGAAACAAAACACAACTTTTAACACTTTCACTCAAACCCTAATTTACCTTGATCAAAAATTACCCACCAATAAATGGGGCTTTTGCTTAAATCGTGTGATTCACACGAGTGTTGATTAATCCCCCAAGTTTTTCGGTTCAGCATGATAGGTGGTCCTCACCTACATGGCAAACTCTTTCATATGATTGGATAAACCACGTCACCACAACCTCTCCATCCAATAATATGATTCCACCTCAGCATCAAACAAACACAAGAAACACAAATTTTGACCGGCTGGCAATCCGCGTGATAAAAGCTTCTTTTCCACCGTTGATTGAAGAAAGAGAGAGGAAAGAAGAAAAGAGCGGCTGGGATTTAATTACTTACTCACCAAGTTCATCGAGAAGCCATGGGGGTTGGCAATAAATACCCCCATATAATCTGTAATGGGTGTGCCTTATTTTATTTTTAATTTTTATTTTTATGCAAAATTATATTTTAGGTTTAAATGTAATTTTCGTTTTTCTCCAAGTATTGTAATCGATTTCAGTAATTAATAAAAACTAATTCTAGTTTAATTCGTGTCTTATTTTCCTGCTATTTAATTTTCAATCTGTTTTTATCAATATTATTATTATTTGTTTTTATTATAAAATTGTTAAAAAAAGGTGGATAAGAAATTTCCCCCACTGGGAAGATTCGGTTCAAGAATAGTAGTACTGTTGATGATTCGGTGATGTTTCGGTTATAAGGTGGTGGTCTCGTCTTTGATATTAAGGGGGTTTAGCGCCTTACCTTCGGCCCAACGGTTTTGTCATTAGGTTTGATCTCTTTTTTATTTTACCAGCTTTAGTTTATTTGTTAATTACTTAATGTTTAGTTGTATTACTGATTCGAATTTGAGTTTGTTTAGTTCTACTATTTTGCTTATTTGATATTGAGTTTATTTGATTTGGTGGTACTCTGATTTGGTGGTACTGAAAATACAGTTTGATTTATAGGTTTATTTGCTTATCTAGTTGGATTTTGTTTTAAGTTTGGATTCATAGGATTTAACTGTTCTATTGCTTATTTTTTTTAGTTTGGTTTTGCTTATTTAAATTTAGGTTTTTATTGCTATTTGATTCTGTTCAGTTCCTCAGCTTATTATTGCTTATTATTTAGGTTTTTATTTTTGCTTAAGTCTCTTATTTTATTTGCTTATTTTTATTCATCTGCTTATATTTCAGTTTTAGTTTAACTGCTTATTCAGTTTTTAACTGCTTATTGGATTTGGTTTTAAGTCTAAGAATTGCTTATTTCAGTTTAGCTTGTTGATTTCAGTTTGCTTATTTTGAGTGTTTAAATTTGGATATTTTAGTTTGCTTATCTGTTTAAGCTAATTTTGCTTATTTGGTTTTTTTGTTTACTGTTATTATATGCTCAAAAACTCATACCCAATTGGTCCGAGTGTTAAAATTCCAAAATAAAATATATGTAAAAAAAATTATCCATCAGGGGACTCGAACCCCTGACCATTCGTTCAACAGCAACACGCCTTTACCATTCGCTTTAGACATTTATTTGTGTTTTATTACGTTTTAATTAATTAATATTGGGTAATTATAGCTGCGAGTTTTATTAATTAAATTTAATTCAAGTTTTAGTTTAATTAATTTTGATTATAAGTTTTATATAAATTTTCTTTTATTAAGTTTAAATAAAAAAATTAAAAGGATAAAAAATATTTTAATTACTTTTCGAAATTTAAATTGTTTTTAAATTTAGTTTTTAAAATTAGTTTTCAATTAATATAGGTTTTATTTAAAAATAGTTTTTAATAGATTTCATTTAAAAGTGTTAGTAGAAATTAATTTGAATAGATTAAATTTAAGTTTCATTTTTAAAATAGTTTTAAAATAGTTAATTAGTTTTAATTAATAATTATTTTTTATATATTTTCTTTTTAATTAGTTTAAATAGTTGTCTTTTTAGTTTTAAAAATACCAAAAACAATTAATCCACGTTACATCGGATATCAATTCGAGTGAGTCGAGGAAAAACGAACTTAATTTGCACAAAAATCCCTACATTACTTAGTAAAACTGGTTTTATAGTTTGAAAATCCTTATGTTTATCTTATGAAAACTGTTTAACATGTTAACCATTAGCCAATATAGGTCATGAGATATCAACGTGCATAAATACTTGGAGGGGTGACCTCGTCATGAAAATTAGAGGGGATACCTCTAATTAACTGGTAACTGGGTAGGAGGGATCAGCTCCTTGTGAAGGATGCAAGGCACACACCACATTCACCATGAAATCCTGACTGAAACATGTAACTAGGATGCACCCATACGCCCCACATGATAATATAATAATATGGCCAAAAGCTGAAAGGGACGCCACGGGCTATCACTCCGCCGTGGTGAAGTCATAACACTGCTTCCTCCAGTGTTATGGTTATGGTACCTCCATAACTAGGTGAAACTGGTCATGCATGTATATGGCTTAGGCATTTCATCAAACATAAGCAAATAAAAACATATAAAACATATACTGGGAAAACAGTTGGCTGCATACGGGGAATCCTAATAAGGAAACAATGTCCATACTAAAAGGACGGAGAATCCGTACCTTGTGTCCAGTGAACGAAGAAGACGAATGAAAGAGAGTCCTACTTCGATCTCACTAAATTACATAAATAGTATACGTGTATAAGTGTTCTGATTACTGTGTACGTAACTGGTTTTATTTCATGTCTTAGCTTGTTTTACATGTTCATGTCTTGTTTTACTGATCTTAACGTTATGTTGTGTTTATCATGTATTCTGCATATTCTGATTAAGTATTACTTGTATTTCTGGTATTATTATACTTGTTGTGTAATAATAAGTAACTTTTTAAAAATAGCAGGTTTCTTAAAATAGAAAGTTTCCAAAAATATAAAGTTTCCAACAATAGAAAGTATCCAAAAATAGAAAGTTTCCAAAAATAGAAAGTTTCAAAAATAGAATAGCTGCCTAAAGTAAATAAGTTTCTAAAAATAGAAAGTTTCCATAAATAGATTCACTGCTTAAAATAGATAAGTTTCTAAAAATAGAAAGTTTCCATAAATAGATTAGCTGCTTAAGATAAATAAGTTTCTAAAAATAGAATGTTTCCATATTTAGAAATAAGCTGAATTAATAAGCTAACAAAATAAGATTAAGTTTTACTGATTAGTATTCTAATTCATGTGATTAATAGTATAGTTTATTAATTAATACATGTAATTAAATAAATTATAGGTTATAAGATTTAATTACATATAGCATGATTTAATTAAATTAAAGTGTATAAAATACTTAGGTTAAAACATGTATTAATATTTATTATTAATATAACCTAAGTCATGGAAACTAATTAATTATATGTCATGTTTTAATAATTACTTAATTACTATAGTCTAAATTTCATGATTAGATACTTAGGTTAAATCATGTATTATTAATAATAATAATAAAC
Source organism: Glebionis coronaria (assembly GCA_025667525.1). Classification (NCBI taxonomy): domain Eukaryota; kingdom Viridiplantae; phylum Streptophyta; class Magnoliopsida; order Asterales; family Asteraceae; genus Glebionis; species Glebionis coronaria. Next base: position 358,187,193 of record CM046876.1, read on the forward strand.
CTAAGCCAGGGTTTAATTAAATAATTATATAACATGTTAAATTAATTTAATTAATCTTGTAAATAAATAAATGCACATGTAAAATTATTAAACTTGTAAAATAAAATAATAAACCGGACCATGTATTATTTTATTAAAACATGTCATAAACCGGACCGTGTTTTATCTAATTTAAACATGTCATGAACCGGTCCGTGAAACCCTTAACCCGACCAAACAACCACCCCCTTAATACCTTGCTTGGTCGATCAAGCCACCGGCTTGGGCCGGTGGTGTTTGTTTGTTTATGCCGAGACACCCAAAAGACCACAAGGCCACCCCGACATGCGTCGGGGTCCCTTGTCCCTTGCGGCCGAGAGACACAAACCACACCGAGACCATGGCGTCTCGGTTGGTGGTGATTATACAACCACCGAGAGCTTCGGCTCTCGGTTTCCTGCGTCGGCCGAACCAAACACCCAAAACCACCATGTTTATTTACCACATGATTATATCTACATGTTTTTAATCTTGTTATTTAATTATCATGATTTCATGTGTTCTTATTAAATAAAGGAATAAAAAGAAAAAGGTTTAAGGATTACCGATGCGTGAAATAAAAAGAGAACGATAACACGAACGATTTCACTTGAATTGGATCACCAAAAATCAACAAATACCCCTCCTTGGTGGTGTTCTAACCGGCGGCCAAAAGGGAGAGAAAAGGAGGCTAGGGTCTTGTTCTTTTTAGAAAAACTCTGTAAATGAAAACATGTTTTTTTTTCGCTTTTTCCTATTTAATTAAAAATAAAATTAGGCTTGGCCCCTTTCTTGGTTCATGCCGCGGGTAGGTGGGGCCCACAAGGGGAACCCAACGTTTCCCGTGTTCTAAAATATTACGTGTTCTCGTGGTCATGTTTACGTGATTTATTTATTACTTGTTCGTGTTATAATATATATTTATACGTAATCGTAATCATAACTACGTAAATACATAATAATACGTTCGTGATTATTTACGTTCATGATTTCATGTTCGTGATTATTATTATTGTTGATAATAATTATCATGTATTAATATGCTTAAATACTTATCGTGTAATAACACGTACGTAATACTTGTAATTAACATTCGTGAAACATAAAAATGATATATAAGGAAAGTTTTAATCATGTACGTACGATTCTATATGTAATGTTCATGGTAAAAGCATGCGGGTTTTACAGGCGTGATGTTTGGATAGCCAGTCCATGCCCAATATCATGTCAAAATCACTCATGTCCAGCGGAAGTGCGTCAACAGGATGAATCTTGTCGTCAAACTCTAGGGTAAGGCTCTTGTACACATGGGTTATGCGTACAAAGTCTCTTAAAGGCGTGTAAATGTTTAGTACATTCTTTAATGGCATAGGTGATAACCTAACATTCTTAGCTTAAGCAGTAGAAATGACCGAATGAGTAGCACCCAGTGTCAAATAAAACACATGCAGCTTGACCATACACATACAAGATTCCAGTGATGGTACCTGTATACTTGTTGGCCTGGTCGCGAGAAGTCGTGTAAACACGTCCACTAGTAGGAGGCGTCTTGGAATCAGCATGTCTAGATGTGCCATCCATCTCGCCCTTGCGGCAGTCCTTCATGCGATGACCAGCAAGGCTACACTTGTAGCATGTGTTGTTGTCGCGCCGACATGGCCCTAGGTTCCTACGGTTGCAGTTAGTGCAAAAATGATGAGTATACCCTCCAACGGGTGCCCTTGTTGGCTGGGAGCCTGTTAAGAACAGTATACATGAGACATGGTTTATAGGTACAAAAGGACAATGTGTAAAAATCGTAAGATGTAATACCAGTGATAGCTGGACGGTTAGGCTGTGAACTTCTTTGGTTCTGGTCCCTCCCGTTACCATGATTCCTGGTAGAAGATTGCTAATGTGTCATAATTATGAAATATCGCATGTAACATAAGGAAATGAGTCAGTGTAAGGACCTGCTGCTGTTGGAGTTTCCAGCATTGTTACGGTATTTATCATTACCGCCACGCCTATCCGTAGCAGAACGGTCTTGAGTCTGACCGTTTCCCTTGGGCTGAGTAGGCTGTTGCTGAGTAGCCGGCTGAGACCGGTCCCTATTCTTCTGCCTGAAAGATGCAGTTTAAAGAGAGATATAAATATAGGATAATACTAAAAGAATTCGGAATGGTCACCACTGAATAACGAATATTCACCTATTCTCGGGTCTCTCTGCTTCGTCGAACTCTTCTCTTTCTTGTAGCATCTCCAGCTTACGTGTTACATTGGCAACTTGTGCCACCATGTTGAACGTAGCACACACCAAGTTGTTGGCGACCGATGTACGAAGAACCCACCTGAAGTGGTATGCTTGCTCTTCGGCAGTACCTGCTGATGCGCCAAGAAAACCAGCCAAACAAAGAAAGTGCTGCCTGAACTCGTTGATGTTCTACCCAGCTCTTTGCCTGATTCAGTGTTACTCCCTCTTCAGCTTGTCTTGCTCAGCCTTGGGGAAGAACTGTCCCATCACTAACTCCATGAACTGAGCCCAAGTCAAACCAACCACTTAATTGTCACCTCCCTGAGACTCCTTGACTGCCTTCCACCATCCTAGCACATCACCTTCGAACTTGTAACAGGCCAACCTCGACTTGAAGTCGGGGTCACAGCCCATTGCATCGAATATCTTCTCAATGTAAGCCAACCAGCTTTCAGCTTCACTAGGGCTATCAGTTCTCTCGAAGGATTGAGGACGTTGCTTGTTAAATCTCTCCAGCCATGTGACAATGTTGCTGGAGGAGGAGGTACTGGGTGTTGTTGCTGATTGTTGGCAGCCTACACCTCAGCCCTGATTTCATTCCTCAGCTGAGGAAGCAAATCTTCCATCGCAGGTTGGACTGCTGCATTGAGTTGTTCTTGCTCGCGTGTGAGAAACATCTGACAGTATAACATAAAAATACATGATTAAACAGATCAAAACATAAAATACATACATGAAAAAAACTTATACCAATAAATCATGAGAAAAATTTTATGCAGGAAAACTAGTACATGAATGAACGCCTATGGTCAGTTCACTCAAACAAAATACATGGCAAGGGGACGCCAATGGGTCGGTCCCAAAGTTAAAAGTTACGATAAAAGCACATGCGACTAAATAGGGCCAGTCCTGTACCAACCATTAGTTAGTCATAACCCTGCGACAATGACATATATATGAATGCATGAAAACAACGAATGCATGAAAACCGACTGTCAGTTTTAGGAAGACCATAGTGACTACCCACTAATCACATGTCGTGTTTTGAGAGCCTACAGGTCGAAGCCTTGGCTCTGATACCATTATTGTAACACCTCATTTTGGTAAATGGAATGTCACGCGTGATTATGGCGTGTCATCAAAGCATACAAGGATAAATGTCTTAAACATTACATGACCATAAAGGAAATACCAGAAACAAACATCGGTACCCCAAAGTATAAGATTATTATTCACAAACATAAGTATTGTAAAGGAACAGGACTAAACAATGTCCATAGAAATAAGTAGCAAAATGTATGATGAAATGCATAAAGTAATGAAGTCTAGAAAGCTTCCAATCCATATGCACGTACGCTTAGAGTCTACGAGCGCCCTTAAGTACCTGCCGTTTTGGGAACATGAAAGAAAAAAGGCTGAGCATAACACTCAGTGCACGGATATACAAGCATAGAATAAATAACATAAGCATATACAACATATAACAACGGAATTGATTAAGTCCTGAAAAACCTGGTATAACTTAGTAAAACTGGTTTTATAGTTTGAAAAGCATTATGTTTATCTTATAAAAACTGTTTAACATGTTAACCATTAAGCCATTATAGATCATGAAATATCAACGTGCATGAATACTTTGAGGGGTGACCTCATCACGCAATTAGAGGGGTTGCCTCTAATTAATATAAGTTTGGGTAGGAGGGATCAGCTCCTTGTGAAGGATGCAAGGCACACACCACATGCACCTGAATAATATGTTAAAACATGTAACCAAGGATGCACCCATACGCCCCACATGATAACATAATAATATGGCCAAAAGCTAAAAGGGACCCCACGAGCTATCACTCCGCTGTGATGAAGTCATAACACTGGTGCCTCTAGTGTTATGGTTATGGTACCTCCAAAACTAGGTGAAACTGGTCATCATGTATATGGCTTAGGCATTTAAATTAAACATAAGCAAATCAAAACATATAAAACATTTACTAGGAAAACAGTTGGCTGCATACGGGGAATCCTAATTAGAAAAGAATGTCCATACTTAAAGGAAGGAGAATCCGTACCTTATGTCCAGTGAACAAAGAAGACGAACGGAAGAGAGTCCTACTTCGATCTCACTAATGCTACATAAATAGTATACGTGTATAAGTATTCTGTTTACTGAGTACGTAACTGTTTTTATATCATGTCTTAGCTTGTTTTATATGTTCATGTCTTGTTTTACTGATTTTAACGTTATACTGTGTTTATCATGTATTATGTATATTCTAATTAACTATTACTTGTACTTCTTGTATTATTATACTTGTTGTGTAATAATAAGTAACTTCCTAAAAATAGCAGGTTTCCTAATATAGAAAGTTCCCAAAAATAGAAAGTTTCTAAAAATAGAAATTTTCCAAAAATAGAAAGTTTCCAAAAATAGATTAACAGCTTAAAATAGATAAGTTTCTAAAAATAGAAAGTTTCTAAAAATAGCAAGTTTCCTGAAATAGAAAGTGTCCATAATTAGAAATAAGTTGGATTAATAAGCTAATAAGATAAGCTTAAGTTTTATTGATTAAATATACTAAGTCATGTGATTAATAGTATAGTTTATTAATTATAACATGTTAATTAAATAAACTATATGTTATACGATTTAATTAAATATAATCATGATTTAATTAAATTAAAGTGTATATAATACTTAGGAAACATGTATTAATATTTATATTAATATAACCTAAGTCATGAAAATTAATTAATTATATGTCATGTTTTAATAATTAATTAATTACTATAGTCTAAATTACATAGAAAAATACTTAGGTTAAAATCATGTATTATTGTTTTAATTAAATTAATTATGTGCCATGTTAAATTAATTTAATTAACTTGTAAAACAAATATACTTGCAAAACTATTAAACATGTAAAAATAATAAACCGAACCCATGTATTATTTTTATATAAAACATGTCGTGAACCGGCCCGTGAACCCGTGAACCGGTCGAACCAAACCCCACCGAAAGCAGTGGCAAACCGGCCTAAGTTGGTTGCCCCTACTCTTAGAAAAACTGCCACCGGCTGCTGCCGGTGGTCTTGTCCTCCCTCGGCCAGCCGCTAACACACAAAAGGTTCTCACCGACAGTGCGTTGGTGGTCCATGCTGTCTGCGGTGGTTCCCCTGCTAACCAAAAATAGCCACCGGCTTTAGCCGGTGGTGGGTCTGTGGCTGCCGAGACCTCCCAATACCACAAGACACCCCCGACGCAAGTCGGGGTGTTTTGTTCTCTGCTGTTGACCGAAACCCACCACCACCAAGACATGGGTCTCGGTTGGGGTGCGAACCAACGACGCCGAGAGCCTCGTGGCTCTCGGTTTGTGTGGCGGCCGAACACCAAAGCCGAAAACACCCTAATTCATTTTCCCCACCATGATTATTAGCATGTTTTAATCTTGTTTTTAAAACCCCCATGATCACATGTTCATAAAACATAAAAAGAATTAAAAAAAGGTTTTTGAATTACCAAAACACGTGGAATTAATGGAGGATGAATACACGAACACGTTCTTATGATTTGTTAAATCAAAATCAACCAACCACCCTCTTTTCTTGATGTAGCCGCCGGCCAAGGAGAGCAAGGAGAAGGATTAGGGTTTTTGCTTTTCTAAATATCTTCTGTGAATGAAAAATGTTTTCATTATTTGTTTACTTAGTAAAAACAAATAGGCTGGGCCCCCTTCCACCTTATTACGACGGCTTGTAGGGCCCACCAAGGGAAACCCGTATCTTTTCTGTCTTCTAGTTATTTACATGTTCGTGTGCTCGTAATTACGTTACGTTATTATTAAATATTCGTGTTATTATAAATACTTGTACGTAATCGTAATAATAATGCACGTAAATACAAAATTATATGTTCGTGATTCTACGTTCATGATTTCATGTTCGTGATTCTGATAACTATTGATAATAATTATCGTGCATTAACACATCTTAATACTTATCGTGTAATAACACGTACGTTGTTCTTGTAATTAATGTTCGTGAAACGTATTCATGTTATAAAAGGAAAGTTTTAATCATGTACGTACGATTATAAGTGTAACGTTCATGGTAAAAGCATGTGGGTTATACAATCACAAACCAACATGTCCCTGAAGTTATCTCTACTCAGGCTGAAGAATCAACTGATTCTCTCATCCATGCAGACACTGAGGGGACAATTAATGAGAATTTTGACCTTCCTATCACTAAAAATCCTTTAGTGAGAAATATTGACCGAGTACTATGTACTGAATCACCAGTCCCTGATACTCATCAACTATCTACAAGCTCTAATGTAACAACCCCAAATATACACAATTCAATACAGCGGAAGACTCGTTGGTGTTACGGAATAGCATATTACTCACATCATAGACAACGCTTAAAAATCGCGTCGTTTAATAATAAAGCATTTCTATTCATAAATATCAAATTTACATAGGTCCCAAGTCATATTACTTCATACAATTTTTACAAAACATTTGAATGGAATTTATTATTTAAGTGCGGGCCATGAATTCTTGTTGTCTTCCCGAGAATTACCTTCAAGTACCTGAGATAAAACATGTTAAAAGAAAAGGTCAGCGAAAACGCCGATTGAATTCATAGAGTTTAATAAAACCATTAATATATCATCGGTATATATTTATTACCGAAAATCATTTTGTACAATCCTTGTAGTAGGCCATAAAATAGGCCAAAAACATTTTATACAAATCCTTGTCAAAATCATAATATAGGCTTTAGCCTTCAAAACCATTATACGAACCAATGTCGTAAAAACATCATACAATACGTTTTATAACGTTGTATAGAGTTAAATAAAAACCGTTATATGAATATGGTTATGTAAAACCAAAACACGAACATAATATCAATAATAAGACCCGGTATTGCTAGTCAGGCAATATATTGTAATTCAATGCATAAAGCAGTATTTCGTTATTTGGATTATTATAAGCCGCATGACATTGTTACCAACTACAACAAACAACGGGTAGCTAACCCGAAACTCATTTGCCCATCTAAATTAGCGTATCGTCACAATAATCACACTTGTGTAAATCTTCTCATACATAAATTCGCTTACCAATCAATGTGGCACGACGGGGATCAACCATCAAGGCGTGAACTGGGGTGATCGTCCCTAAATAGTACTATTATATGCATAAGCGTCTACCAAATCTCGGTAGTTCACAATTCATGCTAATGGGACTTCTAGTGACATAACCTAACTTTAATAATCCATTTTATCTCATACATCGGGTCATATAATCATTCATCGGGTCATACAATCATTCGGGTCCAAATCAATAAGCAAACAATCGGGACAAATGATGTCCTACTTAATCAAAACTAACATGTTATCTCCCTCGCTGGTTTATAAAACATTTCATAAAAACATTTGAAAGAGTACGAGGCTATGAACTCACATTGATTGGGAAAGGCGGTTATCGGCGATTCAGATGTACGGTACGTGCTTCAATCACGGAAACCTAGACAAATAATACTCGTCTTAGACTCTTGTCCAATGACTTTATAAAAACAATAACTATATATATATATATATATATATATATATATATATATATATATATATATATATATATATATATATATATATATATATATATATATATATATATATATATATATATATATATATATATATATATATATATATATATATATATATATATATATATATATATATATATATATATATATATATATATATATATATATATATATATATGATGATATCATGAGTATGATGATGATCATGTGGGAGTTTATATCTTTATACACATTAAAATGTCATGTGTTGGTACATTTCTAGACTAGTTATACTAGTTACATTTATTTACATTTTGAGGCCCAATGGGCCCATTACAAGCCCAATATATTATATTAGCCCAATTACACTTTTATTATCAGTCCTATGCTTACAAGTTGGGCCCAAGTGGGTTAAGCCCAATTAAGCAATTTTATTAGTGTTTAGCCAAATTAGTTGGATTAATAGTCCAATAAGGCTAATTTGGCCCGTTAATGTCCGTATGTTATAAAGCTCGGGTTTTATCGGTTTTTACTTGTAATATGTACTTATATATCATTATGTGAGTTATAAAAAGTTCACATTAGACGGGTCCGACCATCTATGTTTTAATTGACGAAAACGTTAATTTTACGGTCTTTTTCGAAAAGACGTAAAAATCATGTTTATAGTTTTATAACTTATAAAACTTATCAAATTGCCATTTTTATAAAATGTCTCATTTATTTTTTTATTGTACATACTTATATAAATGTCATATATAAGTTAGTGGGTTTTAAGTTTACATTTTATATATTATTTACTTGAGTGCTATTATAATACTATATATTTTAATTTTCACAAATCTGATTTTTACTTTCACTTTCACCATTTTTACCATATCTTCAGTTCTACAAGGAAATAGAAGCTCATTTTTTAATGAAATAAACTTCATATTATGTGTTACAAATAACTTAGTTTTAGCTACTGCCCAATCCAAGTCTAAGTATCCCTAACAGTCCTCACAAAATAGACTATTCAGATTGATACATCAATTTTGTTTTGATCATATCTCACTGATTATAATGAATCCATTGCATGGCCAAATCTCACATGTGTACAAGACTTAATACTTACTGTATATTGATTCCACTATGCCATTTTATCAGTTTATTATATGGTTGCTTACTGTTTTTATACAGCCAACTATTTTAAGCATGATTTAACCATTTTACATGTAGTTTTCAATCTTTTTATCCAAGTTTATCAACACATGATCCCCCACACAATATTTTTTATCATCATATATCATCATATACATATACATTAAGAAAGAAAATACATGGTTACATATTCAAAATAAGAAGAGGATAGGAAGAACAATCTCTATACCACCAAAGTGATGAAAAGATGGGGTTGGTGATGAACAAGACTTGGTTTTGGGTAACTAATCTTATGAGATATCAACACCACTTCTAGGATCACCAAATATTTCTAGACTTATCCAAAAATTAGCCCTTGATCTCCATGGAAACTCCTTGCTAGTTGTTAAAATCACCTCCAATCAATATATCTTTAATGGGTTTTCATCATATGTGTAAATAACATATAATTTATGGTTGAATCAAGATCAAATGGGGGTTGTTTTGGGTGAAGAGTGGACGTTCATAGGGAGAGAGTTGAGAGAAAAATGGTAGTTTGCATGAGTGTTATGTGAGAGAATGGTTTTAGTTAGTAGTTTTAAGGTGTGGATGGTTTTGGTGCAAGACTAAGGACATGTGTCCTTAGTTAGCTTAACAATTTGACACACATGAGGTGTGTTGTTGAAGCTTAAACCATCCCATATTGGGGATGGGGCAAAACTTGTTTTGTCTCATCCCCAATTATTTACGGGTACTCCTCTATTCTAGTCTCCTCGATTTGTGTGCCCTCGGGTCGTTTTACGAAAAACGTTTTTATAAATTATGAATCAACGGCACAAAACGAATCTAATAAAAATTATCTCATCAAAAACGGAGTTCAAAAACATAAATACGTAAACCTAGGGTTTCCGGTTTAGTCATAAAGGACGTTAAATTATTCACGTAAGTCCTAATTTCTTCTCGTAAATTTGTGAGTTTATGAACCAACACAAATTTAAAATTCCAAAATAATATTCACGGATAAATTTATTTCCTGAAATGTCGAACTGTCACCAAAGACGGTGTATGTAAACGTAAGCACATAACGTAGAGTCCTCCGGTTTAGACGTAGTCGATGCTATTTCAAGACGTAAACCCAAATTTCTTCCCAAAAATAAGTGAGTTCATATTATAACATTAAAATAATGTTTTCAAATAAATATTGAGAAAAACATATCGACCATAAATTGACGGATTGTCACAGCATTTACCCCTAAACAGGATCTTTGTCCTCAAAGATCAATTTATCTTACTACTCACTTCTTATAGAGTTAAAGCCAGTGGGTATTTCCTCCACATTCGGTCTTTCCTCACAAGTGTAATTCATTACAATACGCGAGTTTCAGCAAACCTAACTACGGGAATAAGATCAGGCTTAATGTTGACTTACTTTCTCTATCCATGATGTTCATGGGTTTTTGATGAATGCAACTTTTTGCCGATCTAAACTTTACTAGGAAACAATCAAATTTTCGCTTGATAGACAATTTATCAAGTTCGATATACGAAACATAATTCACGCAACCCTTGAAGTCCTAGGGTAGATCCAGCTTATATGCCTTTCAAACCAATTTTTTACATCATCTCAATGGTCTCATACAACGGGGACTTAGTTCCCATGATCTTTCAAATCATCCATTCATTTTTCCATGGTGAAATTTTTTGGCATAACTTCGCTACTCATCTTGCATTTCAAGATCTACATTTCATATTCACATAACCTCCTGCCCACTACCGGCAGTCAATAATCAGATCCTAATTTAAACAATCCTTTCGGGTTTCACGGGTCGGGTAATTTGTAAGGTTAGGTTCGTCATCAAAGGCAACCTTAAACCTAAAAGACATGTCCAACTCACAATGGGTGTATGTCGGGTGTCTTCCTCCCAACTCCTGCTTATAGATGCTCTCATATATATATCCTCACAAGATTCCATCTCGATCCTAATACGATAATTATCAACGATGATTTCTCCAAAGGAAAACGATTATTCCGTTCATTACCAAAGGTCAATTATTCAAACATAAAAGAAGACTTCTAGTGTTTTGTATCGTTACTTTACCTCGTCCCTTCGATTGGGGTGGTAAACAATACTCTCATTAACGTTCGTTCCCAATGAGTTCTGAGCAAATCTCTAGAAATTAGATGCGAAGCGAGGATCTTGATAGAGATGATCGATACAGCCACACTATGTTTACACAACTCCTTTAAATACAAAAGAGTCAATTTCTTCATCGAGAATCTATCATTAACAGGAATGATATTAGCAGATTTGGTCAGTCTGTCGACGATGACCCAAATCGAATCAAATTCAGATGATGACCTTTGCAATAGTTAGACGTTTACTAATGTATGAGGCGATGTCTGCCTTCATAATTTACCATCAGTACAACTTCTTCAGATAAAGATACACTAACTCAGAAATGGCATGAATAGAATACTTAATCTTATGAGATTCCAACATGACTAAATCTCTAAATCTCCATATTCAGGTAACCACAAGTGTCCTTTAAAACATTTAATGCTATCGGCTTCTCAATTCTAATGGTTCACATTAGCCGCGAACCCCTTTTTATTATCTATATTATCCTTTTTAAAAGCATCAGTTATTTCTAAAATGTTCGGCAATTTATTTTGCACAATCATTATTAAGGAACACATCCTAATTAATTCTTTATCCTTTCTATATTATGTGTCAGTATCTACATTCACCTTTCCTGATGAAATAAATATCATGACCGTATTCATTCAAAAATTCTTTCTTCATACTTTCTAAGTTTTAGTTTCGTCTCAACTATCATTTTTATCAGTTTTGCTCAATCCGACGTCTAAAGCGTCGATAATTATTACAAGTAATTAAATAATAAATATTAAATTTCATGAAACGTAAACGTAAAGAGTTTTAAATTTTCTTAGTTCGACCAATTATAGAGAAATGTTCAAAATAAATTTGAATTTAGTTAACACGATTTTTGTTGATTTATTGAAAATAATTAATAAGATTCGTAAATGTTCGAAAAATCTTTGGTTATACTTTGGTCAAAATTTTCTGAGTTGAAAAGCAAAAATTGTCGTTTCAAATTTCAAGTCATGGTTTAAATGGTTTCCTCCATCCCTCTTAAGTTGTCTTGAGGTATGCACAAACCTTTACCCCTAAACAGGAGTTTAGTTAAATGATTTGGGTATAAGGGAATGATCCCTTAAAAGTTCTTTTTGATAAAACATTTGTCAAAACATATTTGCACTTTCTTTTTGGTAAACCCAAAGTCTTAAATGACTTCTAATTTTTGAAGAGTCAATATATGTATATATCTTACCATCATTAATCAAACAGTCATTTTATGTAAAGGATCAAGCCTTAAATCACTTGTTAAATATTCAAGGTACAGGTTTTCATTGTTCGGCCAATTCAGGGCAATCTATAAATAATTATTAACTCCTTCTTATTCTTAGAAACAAATAAATGATCCTTAATCATCACAAGCATGAATTTATCAAATTACACCCTACACATGTGATTCACAAAATTTATGGATGCTACATGTGCGCTGGTCAATCCAAACAACATAACATGAAACTCATAATGTTCATTACAAGTCCCGGATGTAGTGATTGGAATAGATAATTTTTTTTGCGGATGCGAAATTGATGATAACCATGTCGTGGATCAAATTTTTAGAAAATACGCTAGAACCTTGTAAATGATCGAACAAATCTATCATCTTGGGTAGCGGATATAGATTTTTATCATCAATTTACCTAGTTCACGGTAATCCAACAAATATAAGGAATGATAACATCATAGCTCTTCATGATGACGAGCTCGGTAGAATAAAATCTTTTTCCGACAACTAGCTCAGTTGTACGATAACTCTTTTAATTCAGATGGTTCTGTCGTACAGTGCACACGCCACAGGTGTAGCACCATGAATATAATCAATACCAAATTCAATCTGCCTTAATGGCAAAAGTCTAGGTAATTTACCAGCAAATACCTCCTAAAGTTTCAGATAACAGAAACATCCTTTAATACATTTACTTTAAGTTCTTTCTAGATTACAAGATCTATGACTAGTTCACAACCATTCATGGTATAATTTGAAGTCTAAATGCAGGATATGGTTGTCCATCAAGAATTATTTAGATCACTTTCGATAATCAACATCTTATCTTTTGGGGGAATTCTACTCGAGTTCCCATCAATTAAGACAATGTCGTCATGTCGAAATCAATCAATCCATTCTATTGGCACTACCAACTTTCCAGTTTTATTGCCGTCGATAAGATGTGAACTTCTCAAAAGACTAATAATAACTCATAACCCTTCATAAATTCAAGGATATATGGAGACACAACTACCATTAAAAGATTAAGGTCAACGCATAATATACGCGAGAGAATTTCAAATCAGATACATACGAAAATACTAACGAATATGAATATATCCCATGTTTTCATGATTCGAGTACGCATTCGAAAGCTCCTCGGATCGTTACCCAGGTCATTCAAATGAAATCTAATCAAAAGAAATGATAGGAACGACGATACATCCAATCGGGTATCAACACTCGGTAATCAGATACTTTTCCAAAGAATCTCACCACGGAAGAATTGGACAAGGAGGGGATATCAATTGTCAATTAAGACAATTTCCACAGATGAGTAAATTCGATTCAGAGAATAAATAGTACGGGCACATATGTAGGTGTTCCTAACAATATGTCCCTATTTTGCACTTCTTGCAGATCTCATAAAAATTCAATTTTCCACAATTACAAAGAAAATGTAATGTTTATTAACAGTTTCAGGGTGACTACTAATCAGCCTTGCATGGTCCCTTCCAAATTGTATGTAGGCGAGCAACTATATACAATTTTAAAATTAACGATGCAATACTCAGTTCGTCATAACTTTATCATCATTTTTAAAATATATGGATTCATGCTTAATCATGAAGTAAAAATCAAATGAATTTACAAAGATGTTCCTTGTTATGAAAACAATTATATTTTCCAAGATGTTTTATAAACAAATCTATTTCAATAACGATTACTTATAAATTTCACCTTAAATAATCCATATGGGGATGAAAATTCAATCTTTATCAAGGGATACTATTTTATCTTATAAAAACAATGAGTGATCTGCAAAAGAGTGATGAAAAGTTGTTCACCAAGAACTAACTAGAATATATCAGGAAATGAGCTTAGCCAATTAATCATGAGGTTCATGACCTCGATGGCGCTCAGGAATACAAAGAGAATAATCCACAACGTAACTGAAATCGAGATGAGTACTTGTTCAATGGTTACATCACTAATGCGAACATTAGGAGGAAGCAATAAAGGATAGATATCATCGATACATGTAGGATTTAGCAATCAAAGGTAGTCTTTTCATTAATCACAAACAAGTCAAAATTGTACCGTAACACATTACGTGTCACTATGTCATACAATTCCAAGAACTCATCCTACTAACTGATGTCTCAATTAAGTTAGGGATTTTTAAAAGATACTACAATGAATACTAATCTACAGTAGTCATTAGGTGTTCCACATGTCCCGAAAGATCCATCGGTCCCAATTCAGAAGAAGATTTCTTCAATTTATTTCTTGGACACTGGGCATCTTCGTTAGTGGACAATGGCCTAGGAACAACCCTTAACACAAACTAACAATCATTTAAAACCTTATAATTCAATCAAAGAACTTAACGACTTCGTCTTAACAATTTCATATTCCATATGAGTTAAATTTTTACTTTATTCAGTTTCAATCAACTTATACTCAATGCGACATCCTACCTCATTTTCCAATACTTTCAACCTTACCCTTAGACCTTGAAAGGGCAATAAAAGCATGATATGATCAACACTTAATTTCCAATCCTATAGCTCTTACAACAATAGTTATCAAAGGAGTCACTAGTATGAAATGACTCGCACATTCAGTTAGACTTCTCGGAAAGGTACTAGTGGCATGAGGCTTTTGAGTAATGGTTCCATTGACAGCCTGAAGTGCAACATTCACCCTTTCGATTTCAATTTAAGAATTGGGTGACAACGAATCAGATGACACCTTTCTAGGTGGTAACGTTTTGTCAAACTCCACTCTATAAGGAAAGATCGTCATGGCATCGATATCAGACTTAATCTCGCCAATTCTTCTTTAATATCACAATCAACTATTATCAACATTCCTACGAATATCAACCATTTCGTTGGGATCATAAACATCCAAAACTTAGTTTAGATCTAGGATAGCTAGAATTCCTACGGGAATAGCTTCAATTGATTTGCTAAGGGAGTTAGGGTTTCTTGTGACAATCTACGTCGTATAAATACTTCGTATAAGTATTAAAATAATCATCAACAATCATGTAATCAAATTACAGTATATATATATAACCCAAGTTATATATATATATATATATATATATATATATATATATATATATATATATATATATATATATATATATATATATATATATATATATATATATATATATATATATATATATATATATATATATATATATATATTAAAATAACACTTCTCAGTCTGGCCTTGTCGGTAACTCGGGAATTCTTCGGCACCGTTATAGTCAAAATATTTTTAGACATTTTGAGAAAAATGTTTATAGTTAAAAGCTTTTGAAATGTTTTATTCAAAACCTTAGTTTTAAAAATATTTCGTTCTCTATAACGAGAGCTCTGGTACCAAACTGTAACACCCCCAGATATACACAATTCAATACAGCGGAAGACTCGTTGGTGTTACGGGATAGCATTTTACTCACATCATAGACAACGCTTAAAAATCGCGTCGTTTAATAATAAAGCATTTCCATTCATAAATATCAAATTTACATAGGTCCCAAGTCATATTACTTCATAAAATTTTTACAAAACATTTGAATGGAATTTATTATTTAAGTGCGGGCCATGAATTCTTGTTGTATTCCCGAGAATTACCTTCAAGTACCTGAGATAAAACATGTTAAAAGAAAAGGTCAGCAAAAACGCCGAGTGAATTCATAGAGTTTAATAAAACCATTAATATATCATCGGTGTATATTGCTTACCGAAAATCATTTTGTACAAATCCTTGTAGTAGGCCACAAAATAGGCCAAAATGTTTTTATACAAATCCTTGTCAAAATCATAATATAGGCTTTAGCCTTCAAAACCATTATACGAACCAATGTCGTAAAAACATCATACAATACGTTTTATAACGTTGTATAGAGTTAAATAAAAACCGTTATATGAATATGGTTATGTAAAACCAAAACACGAACATAATATCAATAATAAGATCCCGTATTGCTAGTCAGGCAATATATTGTAAATCAATGCATAAAGCAGTATTTCGTTATTTGGATTATTATAAGCCACATGACATTGTTACCTTACTACAACAAACAACGGGTAGCTAACCCGAAACTCATTTGCCCATCTAAATTAGCGTGTCGTCACAATAATCACGCTTGTGTAAATCTTCTCATACATAAATTCGCTTACCAATCAATGTGGCATGACGGAGATCAACGTCAAGGCGCGAACTGGGGTGATCGTCCCCAAATAGTAGTATTGTATGCATAAGCGTCTACCAAATCCCGGTAGTTCACAATTCATGCTAATGGGACTTTTAGTGACATAATCTAACTTTAATAATCCATTTTATCTCATACATCGGGTCATATAATCATTCATCGGGTCATACAATCATTCGGGTCCAAATCAATAAGCGAACAGTCGGGACATATGATGTCCTATTTTATCAAAACATGTTATCTCCCTCTCAGGTTTATAAAACAATTCTTAAAAACATTTGAAAGAGTGCGAGGCTATGAACTCACGTTGATCGGGAAAGGCGGTTATCGGCGATTCAGATGTACGGTACGTGCTTCAATCACGGAAACCTAGACAAATAATACTCGTCTTAGACTCTTGTCGAATGACTTTATAAAAACAATAACTATATATATATGATGATATCATGAATATGATGATGATCATGTGGGAGTTTATATCTTTATACATATTAAAAGATCATGTGTTGGTACATTTCTAGACTAGTTATACTAGTTCAATTTATTTACATTTTGAGGCCCAATGGGCCCATTACAAGCCCAATATATTATATTAGCCCAATTACACTTTTATTATTAGTCCTATGCTTACATGTTGGGCCCAAGTGGGTTAAGCCCAATTAAGCAAGTTTATTAGTGTTTAGACAAATTAGTTGGATTAATAGTCCAATAAGGCTAATTTGGCCTGTTAATGTCCGTATGTTATAAAGCTCGGGTTTTATCGGTTTTTACTTTTAATATGTACTTATATGTCAGTATATTAGTTATAAAAAGTTCACATTAGACGGGTCCGACCATCTATGTTTTAATTGACGAAAACATTAATTTTACGGTTTTAGTCGAAAAGACGTAAAAATCATGTTTATAGTTTTATAACTTATAAAACTTATCAAATTGCCATTTTTATAAAATGCCTCATTTATTTATTATTGTACATACTTATATAAATGTCATATATAAGTTAGTGGGTTTTACGTTTACATTTTATATATTATTTACTTGAGTGCTATTATAATACTATATACTTTAATTTTCACAAATTTGATTTTTACTTTCACTTTCACCATTTTTACCATATCTTGAGTTCTACAAAGAGATAGAAGCTCATTTTTGGATGACATAAACTTCATATTATGTGTTACAAAGAACTTAGCTTTAGATACTGCTCAATCCAAGTCCAAGTATCCCTAACAGTCCTCACAAAATAGACTATTCAGATTGATACATCAATTTTGTTTTGATCATATCTCACTGATTATAATGATTCCATTGCATTACCAACTCTTACATGTGTACAAGACTTAATAATTATTGTATATTGATTCCACTATGCCATTTTATCAGTTTATCATATGGTTTCTTACTCGTTTTATACAGCCAACTATTTTAAGCATGATTTAACCATTTTACATGTAGTTTTCAATCTTTTTATCCAAGTTTATCAACACATGATCCCCCACACAATATTTTTTATCATCATATATCATCATATACATATACATTAAGAAATAAAATACATGGTTACATATTCAAAAATAACAAGAGGATAGGAAGAACAATCTCTATACCACCAAAGTGATAAAAAGATGGGGTTGGTGATGAACAAGACTTGGTTTTGGGTAACCAATCTTATGAGATATCAACACCACTTCTAGGATAACCAAATATTTGTATATTTCTCCAAAAATCAGTCCTTGATCTCCATGGAAACTCCTTGCTAGTTGTTAAAATCACCTCCATCAATATATCTTTAATGGGTTTTCATCATATGTGTAAATAACATATGATTTATGGTTGAATCAAGATCAAATGGGGGTTGTTTTGGGTGAAGAGTGGACGTTCATAGGGAGAGAGTTGAGAGAAAAATGGTAGTTTGCATGAGTGTTATGTGAGAGAATGGTTTTAGTTAGTAGTTTTAAGGTGTGGATGGTTTTGGTGCAAGACTAAGGACATGTGTCCTTAGTTAGCTTAACAATTTGACACACATGAGGTGTGTTGTTGAAGCTTAAACCACCCCATATTGGGGGTGGGGAAAAACTTGTTTTGTCTCATCCCCAATTATTTACGGGTACTTCTCGATTCTAGTTTCCTCGATTTGCGTGCCCTCGGGTCGTTTTACGAAAAACGTTTTTATAAATTATGAATCAATGGCACAAAACGAATCTAATAAAAATTGTCTCATAAAAAACGGAGTTAAAAAAACGTAAATACGTAAACCTAGGGTTTCCGGTTTAGTCGTAAAGGACGTTAAATTATTCACGTAAGTCCTAATTTCTTCTCGTAAATTTGTGAGTTTATGAACCAACACAAATTTAAAATTACAAAATAATATTCACGGATAAATTTATTTCCTGAAATGTCGGACTGTCACCAAAGACGGTGTATGTAAACGTAAGCACGTAAGGTAGAGTCCTCCGGTTTAGACGTAGTCGATGCTATTTCACGACGTAAACCCAAATTTCTTCCCAAAAATAAGTGAGTTCATATTATAACATTAAAATAATGTTTTCAAATAAATATTGAGAATAAAATATCGACCATAAATTGACGGATTCTCACATCTAATCCAAGTCCTCAGGACAGATGGTCAAGACAACAACACATAGAGCTTGTAAATATAATTGGTGATGTGTCTGAAGGGATGCTCACTGAAGAATATGGATAATCTTATAAATCAATAAGGTGGGTTGAAGGTTTCTAGAGAGAGAAAGTTAGTGAGAGAAAGTGAGAGAGAACTATGTTTTCTTTATTAAGTGAAAATGTGAAACAACCAACAACCAACAACCGACCCCTTTCCATGGTGGAAAGGGGTATTTATATCCAAGCCACTAATGGGCTTGGGCCGACCCATGACAAGCCCATGGGCCGGTTTCTTACTTAACTAAATAAACAAACATTAACTACGAGCTATACAACATTAATAATATTGTGGAGTGACCGATACTTCTATATACGTTAAAAACGTATTTCTAACAATCTCCCCCTAAGGGAGGTCACTCCACGTTACACAGTTCTAAACCTAGCATACTATACTAAGTCTTCATTCTTCGGCTCGTACTCTTTTCTTCTTTTCTTTTTGTTGTGAATATGTTGATTTGATCTTTTAGGCTTTGGCTTGAGAGCATTGTTCTTTTGACCAATCACGTGCGATCTTTGCCTTCTTGTGAATCTTGCCTCCTCGTGACTCCATGTTCCACACAGTTATGTGTTTTGTTGAATTCTTGAAAGCTTCAGAGTTTGGTACAGCGGAAGACTTTATTTTGTACTTTCTTGAATTTTGCTGAACTTTGATGAAGAAAAACATAAGCATGTGGAAACGACTTCAGCTGGTACACCGCAACGCCACCGTCTTCGCAGCAACATGATAAGACACGAATGAAATGGCTTAGAACATTTCATTCTAAATCGGTAGCGTTTTACCTCTGGTCGGTGAAGACCGTTGGACGATATTAGATATCGTACCTGTGACGGATAGTTTTAATTAAGTAACTTCCTGACAGGATTTCGCGGGTAAACCCGTTCTCTTTATTCGACGATCACTAAGCTTGACTGCGAACATAAAGAGTGAATCACTTGGATAAATTATCCTTGTGATTGAAGCCGTCAATACATGAAACCTGGAACAAGTGAATTTCAATTAAGATTTTCACCATCGTTGCTTTCCAATTATCACGAGCTTGATTCATAAAGAATCTTGCACGTCACCTACCAAGTGCTGTTTGATGTTAACACTAGAAGGATTTCCACTCGTCACTATAAACACTAAAGAGTGTCACTCTGAGTGTTCTGGCAAGATCATATGATAATGCGTAGAGGCCTGGAACGAGTTTAAGTTCAATTAAGAATTAAACTACTGTTTCTTTCCAGTTTTTTTACAAGATTGGTTCTTAAAGAACCGCACATGTAACCTACCATGAGCTTGTTTGATGTTGGCTCAAGCAGGATTTCCAACTTCATTGTAATACTTGCGTATTACTCGGATGTTCTGGCAATATTACAAGAATACTGCGTAGGACTCATAAAAATCTCTTACTTTTCACAGTGTGTGAGAAAGCAAGGAATAGATGGAAAGTGTCCTAATGAGACTTTTGATGATCTCGTGGCTCTAGACTCGATAGTGCGTTTTGATTTAGTGAGTGATGGCTGGAGAGGAGTGCCACCTTTTCAATATCAGTCTATTCGGAGTGAATAAACCAATAGATAACGTGTTGATCTCCGTGTGATTAAAACAAATACCTTTTGAGAGATATTTGAGTTAGCTGGGAAGGGTTGTGCATTGCATCACTGGGTCCATGATGTCTTTCTTCAATATCGAGAATCATTAACAAATGATCTCAATAGCATATGTATTGACCCGGTTTCTGCCTAAAGTTGTAAGGAGGGATTCTTTCTTTACACCCTTTATCTTTACATTTCTTTTTCATTCTTCAACCCCTTCAGTACTTACCAATACATCATTACTAGCACCTTGTTGTGATTGTTCCAGTGCTAGCATCAGTAATTAGTCGGTACTCTGCTACGTTCACAATCTTTCTCCATCTTTCCTAGGACTTCTAATTCTATCTAGGGAATTGTCCTTGGGAAGATTCCATCGGCTATGATGAATCATTGGACTAATACCTATTCCTACCACCCTTTTGTCACCACATCCGTCGTGAATAAAGCGTGTTTTGGGAAAGTATAGTCACCATGAAAAATCCTTGAAAATCACTTAAGGTACTTGTGATATTGAAATCAAGAGTTTTGTACCTTAAGTGTTTTGTTCATCAAAAACGCTCCCCCTTAACACGTGCTTTACACATATTAAGTTGGATTATCATTAAGTCATTTTCATGTTTTAGCCAAGTATCATTTAAGTCTCCTTAATCCCATTTTCTCCCCTTATCCAAAATGTTAACCATTAATATTTGGGATATTGAATGGATTAACCGGTCTTTGGGTAAAAAATGAAATCAATGTTTGGCCATAGAACATATTAATGCTCCCCCTTAAATTAATAAGGGTTAATTGTAGTGCTTTAGTTTGATATATTTTGAAAGGTTTAGAATCTCGTGAGAAATTCTTGAAAAATTATCATACCTTTACACTACATCAAGCCATAAAAGCACAATATTCACAAAATTTACATATTCACAATTAAAAACCAATATAGAGTGGACCTGAGATGTACGACCCATTAGATGGATCGTTGCAGTAACTTGTGGTGCACTTCATATGGTCTACCACCAACGAACCTTTCTAAACTCCTCATCAATCTACGTTCCCGGAGCTTTTCATCAATCTTCTTGATCACATATGTCGCCATTTTCCGATAACCCGGATGCCAATCCTCAATCATTTCTAGTAATGACCCACCAGAATTAAGATGCTCCAATTTTCCTCTGACGTATATGAGAGTCCCATCACTGTATTTATAAAGCTCACTTACCCTCATAAACTTCATGATCCCACGACTGTTCATGTAGAAAATCCCGTAACTCGGAACGATAATGCCGGTATATGGACATCTTGTGACATGTTGAAGTAGAACTTGATTCATTGGACGAGTCAGGTTAAGCTTCCTTTGGTAGCTTTCAACTCCCATTTGAAGATCTTCAACTCTTTTCTTGATAACAACGCTTCGTGTGAACATACGAAGTGCTGTATTCAAGGCAATGATTTCTTCACGAGTAAGATGGGTAAGTTGATCACGGGTCATCATAAGCAACATGTCTTCGATATCTTCAAGGCAAATGATAGAAAAATCTCCCTGCTGTATTTTGTATTCTCTGTCATCCTCCCTTTTTAGACGAATCTCCGTCACATGTTGATAGCCATTCTTGGCTTCAGTTTTCAGTCCCAAAATACTTGATATGCGAATATCGGATCTAACGATACTTCCTGAATTGGCTAAGCAGCAACCTCTGTACGCCCTTTGGACTCGCTCGTCCCAATGTGATGCACCTATAACAGCATACATATCATAATTACGATTTACCTTTGGGACCCAGAGTCGGTTTACCTTTTCCTCGATCCAGGGTATTGTCCCCCAATTAGCAGCTTTCAACAAGGTCAGGGAGGTTGCGTACTTGGATGATCCCTTGAGAAGATAATCAAGATCATAGGTGACAAAGAAGTCAAGAGAAATTTGATTATCTTGAGAAGGATCAAGTGGAGGTGGAGCTCTTTCTGACTCATGAAGGCCTGGCCTTTGAACGGTATTAAGAGCTTTCAGGACCTCGTCAGCATAATACTCGTACTCCATGCGGATTAACCTGGTTTTGGCGTGAATTCTCTTGTCCTTTAGCGCTCTCTTTACCAAAGACGGAGTGACCGAAGATTTGAACTCATGAGCCAAAAATGCACACAAGTCTATCGGACTACGGATACGGAGATATAGAACATCTCTATCAGCGTCTGTGATTGGATCATATTTAGCAGCTGCCGTGATCCAAGGTTGTGGCGGTGCAGTTTCATCAATCTCCAATGTATCCGCCCAGTCCCGTGTGCTTGACTCGGGAACAGTAGATTGTGGTTCTTTTTGCAGAGGAGTAGAAACATGAACACTTGCTGGTTCTGATTCAGGCATTTCGTTGGTATCATTAACAGGCGAGTGTTGTGCAGGTTCAGGTTCAGTTACTGATTCTGCAATCACAGGAGCAACAAGAGAACTAACAGGATTAGTGGTAACAGGTATAGACACAGAAACAGATGTACCGGGAATTGATGACGCAGTAGCAGCATTCACATCATGGCGCCACTTGGTTCGTCCTGATTCCGTAGAGGTGGACTTTTCCTTTTGGGTAACATCTTTTTGAGACTTGGTACCAGACTTTGATGGTTTCTTTTTGCTGGAAACCTTGTCCCCCGTTTCAGGCTGATCATGTTTATCACCCTCATCCTCATCATCATCTCCGTTGCTACCCTTATCACTCTTCTCATTTTGATCACCACCATCACCATCATCATCATCACCACCATCATCATCATCACCATCATCATCATTGTCATCACCATCATCATCATCATCTTCTCCTTCTTCACCATCATCCTCCTCTTGTTCACTATCTTCCTTTTCCTCCTCAGGCAGGATGTGGTAAGGTACCACACTTCCAAACATCTTAAACAACCGATCATCCTCCAAGATAGCTTCATTGAGTGCTTTGTAGAGTGTCCGCTGAACTTTAGACTTGTCAAAAGATCCAACTTCCTTCATGCGAGCTTTGAGGATCTTCTTTAATTCAAAATCCGTTAAGTCATATGTAATTTTGTAGGCGGATTCGGAAGGGTTGGACGACTTGATCATCAAGTTATCAGCCGTAAGTTTCCTCATCTCATCACGCATCTTTGGCATAAGGGCCTCAACGGATTCATTCACTCTCCATAAGATAGAAGCTTCAAGTAATTCTTTCTGCTCCTTATATTTATCCTTTATAACTCGAAGTCTCGTAAGTCGTGCTTCACTCTTTTCAGCTTCAGCCTGTTTGACCTGAGCAAGTTCTTCTGCATGAGCTTCACGTGTCAATTCCATCTCTGCAGTGAACTTAGCTATCATCTCTTCTTGGGCTTTCTTGAATGCCTCTTCACTTTGCATTCGTCGAAATAGCTCTTCTCGAAGTTTATCCATCTCTTTTCTTTGACTATCCGTGTGTTTATCCAACATTTCTGCCATTACGAATGCAGCCATTGAAGATGGTCCAGAGCTACTCTGGGAAGGTTGAAGAGGCTCGGTTGTGATTACAGTACTAAGGATGGAAGTTGTTGGAGGTGGAAGGAAAGGTAGTGGTGTTGACACCGGTCGTGTTGGTAAGGGCTGGATTGGTGGAGGTTAAGTTACGAGAGGCTGTGTAGTCACAATGATTGTTGTAGCACCGGACTCCTTCTCAACACTTGCTGTATCAGCAATGGATGTCTCCTTCGATGCTGAGTAACGTTCGGGTGATCCAAACTCATTAATATCATCTGGCTCCTCGTATTCTTCTTCAACATCCATTTGTGCACCCGAACCACTACCGCCCGTGTCTCTCCTACTCTTTTCAATAGCCATCTTAATTAACTTTTCTCAGTCTTTTGAGTTTGCTCGGTAGTAGGATCGTCATCAGTGTCTTCATCTCGAATAACAAACTTGTCAACCGTGCTCTTACCCTTCTTAGCCACGGTCTTTGTCTTTTTGGTTTTGGGTTCAGGTAAAGCGGTTTGTTTGCGTTTACCTTTACTCTTAAGCGTGGTATACGAGTCTTCTCCTGCTTGATTCTCGATCTTGTAGCATGTTCTTGTAATCAGCAGAAGCGATAATTTTATCTGTCAAGAGATGACTAGGAATAGTGTGACAATCCGTCAATTTATGGTTGATAATTTATTCTCAAATATTATTCAAAAACATTATTTTAATGTTATAATATGAACTCACTTATTTTTTGGAAGAAATTTGGATTTACGTCTTGAAGTAGTGTCGACTACGTCTAAATCGGAGGATTCAACGTTACGTGCTTACGTTTACATACACCGTCTTTGGTGACAGTCCGACATTTCAGAAAATAAATTTATCCGTAAATATTATTTTGGAGTTTTAAATTTGTGTTGGTTCATAAACTCACAAATTTACGAGAAGAGATTAGGACTTACGATTTTATTTTAACGTCCTTTACGACTAAACCGGAAACCCTAAGATTACGTATTTACGTTTTCGAACTCCGTTTTTGATGAGACAATTTTTATTAGATTCGTTTTGTGCCGTTGAGTCATAATTTATAAAAACGTTTTTCGTAAAACGACCCGAGGGCACGCAAATCGAGGAAACTAGAATCGAGGAGTACCCGTAAATAAATGGGGATGAGACAAGTGGGACACTTGTACCACCCCCACTCCAAAACCGGCCTAACTAAGCTAACACCACTTAGGTGTCAAAGTATTAGCTTCAAACTTACACATGTAAGCTAAAGCTTACATTGTAAGCCACTTCCCCCTAACTTCACAAAACCATTTACACGATACCACTTTCTCATTTTATCCATGCAAAACAACCACCATTTTCTCTCTTGGCTCCCATTTGTTCCGTCCACTCTCTCACACAAACACCCTATTTTGATCAAAATTTCCCACAAAATCCTATGTTATTCATACATATGATGATGCCCTCTTGAAGCTCTCTTGAATGGTGGTGATTATAACATCCAAGGAGGAGTTCCATAGAGTCTTGGGGCTGATTTTCCACAGGGAGTTTATGAAGATTGGTGATCTTGAAGATGGTCATGGTTATCCACAAGTTTCTCCATCAAAATCCATGTCCAAATCATAACCTACATCAACTTGGTGGTATAAAGATTGTCCTCCTCATCCTCTTGTTATTTTTGATTATGTAATTTTGTATTTCTTTCACTTATGTATATGTATATGATGATGAATGATGATTAAAAATATTGTGTGGGGATTTGGTGTTGATAAACATGCTTAAAAAACTATAAGAAACAAGGTTAAAATCTTGTCTAAATTTGTTGGCTGTATAAAACAGTAAAGAAACATGTCATGAACTGATAAAATGATGAAGTAGAATTAATATACAGTAAGCTATGGGTCTTGTACACATGTGAGAGTTGGCCATGCAATGGAATCATTGTAATGAGTGAGATATGATCAAAACAAGTTTAGAGTACAAATCTGAGTTTACTGTTTTGGACGATTTTTATAAAATACTTAGAGGATGATTCAACAGTAGCTATAGTAGAGTTAAATGGAGCAGATACCATGTAGTTTATGTGATAAATTTTGAGCTTCTATCTCCATATAGAACTCTAGATATGGCAGTTTTGGTGAAGATGAAAATAAAAATCAGATTTAGAGAATTAGTGTTTATTACTATTATATAAGCACTCAAAATTATATTGTATAAAATGTAAATTTAAAACCCACTGACTCATGAATTTTATTTATATAAATATGTTAAAAGTTAAATAAATGGATAAATTATAAAAATGGTAGTGGAATAATATTTATAAGTTATAAAAACTATAAACATGATTTTTACGACTTTTTCGGCTATTAGCGTAAAATTAACGTTTTTGTTAAATAAAACTTAGACGGTTGGACCCGTCTAATGTAAACTTTTATAAACTCATATACTGATATATAAACATATATAACAAGTAAAAACCGATAAAACCCGAACTATATAACATACGGACATTAACGGACTAAGTTAACATGATTGGACTAATAAAACAACAAAATAGACTAAAACACTTATAAACTTATTTATTGGGCTTAACCCATTTAGGCCCAACATATAAAGTGTAAATACTGATAATACAAGTATAAAGTGGAGTAAGACAAGTTAAAGAACTTATAATAAGTTTATTGAACCTAAAACACGTAAATAGGTAAAACTAGTAAACTAGTATAACTCATAACACTAAAATGAGTAAACGAGAATATGTAAACCCACTTGATCATCATATATATATAATCATCATATGTATACATAATTGTTATTTTTATAAAGTCATTGGACATGAGTCTAGGACGAGTATTATTTGTCTAGGTTTTCGTGATTGAAGCACGTACCGTACGTCCGAATTGCCGATAACCCGCCTTCCCACATCAACGTGAGTTCATAGCCCCGCACTCTTTTAAATGTTTTTATAAATGTTTTATAAACCCGCGAGGGAGATAACATGTTAGTTTTTATAAAATAGGACATCATTTGTCCCGATTGTTTGTTTACTGATTTGGACCCGAATGATTATATGACCCGATAAATGATTAAAGGACCCGATACATGAAATCAAATGGATTATTAAAGTTAGGTTATGTCACTAAAAGTCCCATTAGCATGAATTGTGAACTACCGGGATTGGTGGACGCTTGTGCATATAATAGTACTATTTGGGGACGATCACCCCAGTTCGCGCCTTGACGGTTGATCCCCGTCGTGCCACATTGATTGGTAAGCGAATTTATGTATGAGAAGATTTCCATTGCGTGAACTTTGTGACGACACGCTACTTTAGATGGGCAAATTGAGTATCGGGTTAGCTACCCGTTTTTGGTTTAGTAAGGTAACAATGTCATGCGGCTTATAATAATCCAAACTAACGAAATACTACTAGACGCACTGAATTACGAAGTATTGCCTGACTAGCAATACAGGGTCATACTATTGATATTATGTTCGTGTTTTGGTTTTCATAACCATATTCATATAACGGTTTTTATATTCATACAACGTCATAAGACGTATTGTATGATGTTTTTACGACATTGGCTCGTATAATGATTTTTAAGGCAAACGCCTATATTATGATTTTGATGAAGATTTGTATAAAATGACTTTGGCTATTTTATGGCCTATTAAAATGATTTGTACCAAATGATTTTCAGTAATAATTTTATACTGATATAATATTGATGTATTTTATTAAACTCTATGAATTCACTCGGCGTTATCGCTGACCTTTTCTGTTAACATGTTTTATCTCAGGTACTTGAAGGTAATTCTCGGGAAGACAACAAGAAATCATGGCCCGCACTTAAATAACAATTTCCATTCAAATCTTTTGTAAAATTGTATGAAATGACCATGACTTGGGACCTATGTAGCTTTGATTTTTATGAATGGAAATGCTTTATTATTAAACAACGCGATTTTTAAGCGTTGTCTATGATGTGAGTAATGTGCTATCCCGTAACACCAACTAGTCTTCCGCTGTATTGAGTTGTATAAATTTGGGGGTGTTACAGTTTGTTATCAGAGCTCTCGTTATAGAGAACGAAAGATTTTTAAAATCAAGGTTTTGAATGAAATATTTGAAAATCTTTTAACCATAAACATTTTTCTAAAAATGTCTAAAAATCTTTTGACTATAACGGTGCCGAAGAATTCCCGAGTTACCGACAAGGCCAGACTGAGAAGTGTTATTTTAATATATATAACTTGGATTATCTATATACATATATGATGTAATTTTATTACATGATTGTTTGATGATTATTTTGATATTTATACGAGGTATTTATACGACGTAGATTGTCACAAGTAACCCTAACTCCCCTAGTCAATTTATCGAAGCTATTCTCGTAGGAATTCTAGCTATCCTAGATCTAAACCAAGTTGTGGATGTTTATGATCCTAACAAATGGTTGATATTCGTAGAAATGTAGATATTAGTTGATTGTGAAATTGAAGAAGAATTGGCGAGATTAAATCTGATATCGATGTCATGACGATCTTTCCTTATAGAGTGGAGTTTGACAAAACGTTACCACCTAGAAAGATGTCATCTGATTCATTGTCATCCAATTCTTAAATTGAAATCGAAAGGGGTGAATGTTGCACTTGAGGCTGTCATTGGAACCATTACCCAAAAGCCTCATGCCACTAGTACCTTTCCGAGAAGTCTAATTGAATGATCGAGTCATTTTAGTCTAGTGACTCATTTGATAATTGTTGTTGTAAGAGATATAGGATTGGAAATTAAGTGTTGTTCATATTGAGCTTATATTTCCTTTACAAGACCAAAGAATAAGATTTAAAGTATTGGAGAATGAGGTAGGATATCGCATTGAGTATAAAATTGGTTAAAACTTGAATAAAGGGAAACTTAACCTGTATGGAATATGAGATTGTTAAGAGGAAGTCGTTAAGTTATGTGATGGAATTATTAGGTTTTGATTGATTGGTAGTTTGTGTTAAGGGTTGTTCCTATACCATTGTCCAATGACGAGGATGCCCAGTGTCTAATAAATAAATTGAAGAAATCTTCTTCTGATTTGGGACCGATGGATCTTTCGGGACATGTGGAACACCTAATGACTCTTGTAGATTA
This sequence comes from Glebionis coronaria, assembly GCA_025667525.1. Classification (NCBI taxonomy): domain Eukaryota; kingdom Viridiplantae; phylum Streptophyta; class Magnoliopsida; order Asterales; family Asteraceae; genus Glebionis; species Glebionis coronaria. Next base: position 358,216,590 of record CM046876.1, read on the forward strand.
GTATTCATTGTGGTATCTTTTAAAAATCCCTAACTTAACTGAGATATCAGTTGGTAGGATGAGTTCTGAGAATTGTATGACATAGTTACACGTAATGTGTTACGGTACAATTTTGACTTGTTTGTGATTAATGAAAAGACTACCTTTGATTGCTAAATCCTACATGTATCGATGTTATATATATTTTCTTGCTTGTTCCTAATGTTCGCATTAGTGATGCAACCATCGAACAAGTACTCATCTCGATTGGAGTTACGTTGTGGATTATTCTTCGTGAGTGCCATCGAGGTCATGAACATCATGATTATTTGGCTAAAGCTCATTTCCTATCATATTGTAGTTAGTTCTTGGTGAACAACTCTTCATCACTCTTTTGCAGATCACTCATTGTTTTTATACAGTTAAAACGGTATCCTTTGAGAAAAATTGAATTTTCATCACTATAAGGATTATTCAAAGTGAGATTTTTATGTGATTGTTATCAAAATGAGATTGTTTATAAAGTACCTTGGAAAAACTTAATTGTTTTCATAACAAAGAAAATCTTTGTAAATTTATTCTTGATTCTTATTTAAGAATTAAGCATGAAAATGTTTTTATTATAAATATGATGATAAAAATTTGACGAACTGAGCATTGCATCATTAAACTTGAAATTGTATATAGTTGCGCGCCTACATACAATTTGGAATGGACCATGCAAGGCTGATTAGTAGTCACCATAAAACTAATGAATAAACACTACATTTTCTTTGAAGATCGTGAAAGATTAAATTTTATGAGATCTGCAAGAAGTGAAAAATAGGGACATAGTGTTAGGGACACCTACATATGTTCCTATAGCATCCATTCTTCTGAGTCGAATTTACTCATCTGTGGAAATTGTCTTATTTGACAATTGACAATTCTTTCTTGTCCAATTCTCCCGTAGTGAGATTCTTAGGAAAAAGTATCTGATTACCGAGTGTTGATACCCGACTATCATTTCTTTTGATTTGATTTCATTTGAATGACCTGGGTAACGATCCGAGGAGCTTTCGAATGCGTACTCAAATTATGGAAACATGGGATATATTCATATTCATTAAATGTTTTTGTCTGTATCTGATTTGAAATTCTCTCGCGTAGATTATGCGTTGACATTACTCTTTTGATGATAGTTGTGTCTCCATATATCCTTGAATTTGTGAAGGGTTATGAATTATTATTAGTCTTTTGAGAAATTCACATCTTATCGACGGCAATAAAACTGGAAAGTTGATAGTGCCAGTAAAATGGATTGATTGATTATGACATGACGACATTGTCTTAATTGATGGGAACTCGAATTGAATTCCCTTAAAAGATAAGATGTTGATTATCAAAAGTGATCTAAATAATTCTTGATGGATGACCATATCCTGCATTTAGACTTGAAACTATACCGTGAATGGTTGTGAATTAGTCATAGATATTATAATCTAGAAAGAACCTAATATGAATATACTAAAAGATGTTTATGTTATCTGAAACTTTAGGAGGTATTTATTGATGAATTACCTAGACTTTCGCCATTAAGGCAAGTTGAAATTGGTATTGATTATATTCCCGGTGTTGCACCTGTGGCTTGTGCACTGTACGTTAGCACCATCTAAATTAAAGGAATAACCGTACAACTAAGAGAGTTGTCGGAGAAAGATTTTATTCTACCGAGCTCGTCATCATGAAGAGCTATGGTGTTATCATTCCTTATATTTATAGATTACTGTGAACTGAGTAAATTGACAATCGAAAACGATATCCATAACTCGAAATGGAAGATTTGTTCGATCATTTACAAGGTTTTTTGATCCATGGCATAGTTATCATCAACTTCGCATCTGCGAAAAAGGATTATGTATTCCAATCACCACATCCAGAACTTGTAATGAATATTATGAGTTTCACGTGATGTCGTTTGGATTGACCAATGCACATGTAGCATTCATAAATTTGGTGAATCACGTGTGAAGGCTGTAATTTGATAAATTCATGCTTATGATCATTAAGGACCATTAGTTTATTTATAAGAATAAGAATGAAGTTAACAATTAATCATAAACTGCCCTAAAATTGGCGGAACAATAAAAACATGTACCTTGAATAATTAACATGTGATTTAAGAGTTAATCCTTTACATTATTTGACCGTGTAATTTAAAAGATGATGGAATCTATATTGATTCTTCAAAAATTAGAAGTCATTTAAGACTTTTAGTTATACTATATTTTGACAAATGTTTTAACAAAGAACTTTTGAGGGATTATTCCCTTATAACCAAAACATTTAACTAAACTTCTGTTTAGGGGTAAATGTTTTTGCATACCTTAAGACAACCTAAGAAGGATTGAGGAAACCCATTTAAACCATGACTTGAAATTGAAATGACACTTTTTGCTTTTCAACTAAGAAATTTTTACCAAAGAATAAACGAAGATTTTTCGAACATTTACGAATCCTATTAATTATTTTCGATAAATCAACAAAAATTGTGTTAATTAAATTTAAAAATTATTTTGAACATTTTCATATAATTAAACGGACTAAGAAATTTAAATCTTTACATTTATGTTTCATAAAAATTGAATATTTAATATTTGATTAGTTGTAATAATTATCGACGCTTTAGACGTCGGATTGAGTAAAACAGATAAAGATAATAGTAACGACGAAACTAAAACATAGAAGATATGAAGAAAGAATTTTGAATAAATATGGTTATGATATTTATTTCATCAGGAAAGTGAAAGTAATTGCTGACACATTATGTATAAAAGATAAAGAACCAATTAAGACATGTTCCTTAATAATGAAGGTGCAAAATAAATTGCCGAACAATTTAAAATATAGTCGATGCTTATAAAAAGGATAATATAGATAATAAAAGTGGCTCGCAGCTAATGTGAACCATTAGAATTGAGAAGCCGATAGCATTAAATGTTTTAAAGACCACTTGTGATTGTCTATATATAGAGGATTGTGAGATATAGTTATGTTTGAATTTGTAAGTATAAGTATTCTATTTATGTCATTTATGACTAAAAGTATCTTGGTCTGAAGAAGTTGTACTAATGGAAAATTATGAAGGCAGAGATCGCCTCATACATTAGTAAACGCCTAGCTATTGCAAAGGTCATCATCTGAATTTGATTCAATTTGGGTCATCGTCGACAGACTGACCAAATCTGCTAATATCATTCCCGTTAATGATAAATGCAAAAAGAGTTATGTAAACATAGTGTGCCTGTATCAAACATCTTTATCAAGATCCTCGCTTCGCATCGAATTTCTAGAGATTTGCTAAGAAATCATTGAGAACGAACCTTGATGAGAGTACTGTTTACCACCCCAAATCGAAGGGACGAGGTAAAGTAACAATACAAAACACTAGAAGTCTTGTTTTATGTTTGAATGATTGACCTTTGGTAATGAACTGTATAATCTTTTTCCTTTGGAGGTATTATCATTGATAACTATCGTATTAGGATCGAGATCGAATCTTGTTAAGATTTAGAAATTAGAGCATCTGTAAGCAGGAGTTGAGATGAAGACGCCCGACATACACCCACTGTGAGTTGGACATGTCTTTTAGGTTTAAGGTTTCCTAAGATGGCGAACCTAACATTACAAAATACTCGACCCACGAGATCTGAAATGGTTGTTGAAATTAGGATTTGATTATTGACTGCCGATAGTGGGCAAGAGGTTATGTGAATATGAAATGTAGATCTTGGAGTGCCAGATGGGTAGCGAAGTTATGCCAGAATTTTTAACCTTGGAGAAATGAATTAATGATCTGACAAATCATGGGATATAAGTCCCCGTTGTATGGGACCATTGAGATGATGTAAAAGATTTGGTTTGAAAGGCATATAAGCTGGATCTACCCAAGGACTTCAAGAGATGCGTGAATTATGTTTCGTATATCGAACTTGATGGAATATCTATCAAGTGAAAATCTGATTGTTCCTTAGTAAAGTTTAGATCGGCGAAAAGTTGCATTCATCAGAAACCCGTGAACATCATGGATAGAGAAAGTAAGTCAACATTAAGCCTGATCTTATTCCCGTAGTTATGTTTGATGAAACTCGCGTATTGTGATGAAATACATTTGTGAGAAAAGACCGAATGTGGAGGAAATACCCACATGGCTTTAACTCTATAAGAAGCGAGTAGTAAGATGATCTTTGAGGACAAAGATCCTGTTTAGGGGTAAATGCTGTGACAATCCGTCAATTTATGGTTGATATTTTATTCTCAAATATTATTCAAAAACATTATTTTAATGTTATAATATGAACTCACTTATTTTTGGGAAGAAATTTGGATTTACGTCTTGAAGTAGCGTCGAATACGTCTAAACCGGAGGATTCAACGTTACGTGCTTACGTTTACATACACCGTCTTTGGTGACAGTCTGACATTTCAGAAAATAAATTTATCCGTAAATATTATTTTGGAGTTTTAAATTTGTGTTGGTTCATAAACTCACAAATTTACGAGAAGAGATTAGGACTTACGATTTTATATTAACGTCCTTTACGACTAAACCGGAAACCCTAGGATTACGTATTTAGGTTTTCAAACTCCGTTTTTGATGAGACAATTTTTATTAGATTCGTTTTGTGCCGTTGATTCATAATTTATAAAAACTTTTTTCGTAAAACGACCCGAGGGCACGCAAATAGAGGAAACTAGAATCGAGGAGTACCCGTAAATAAATGGGGATGAGACAAGTGGGACACTTGTCGCACCCCCACTCCAAAACCGGCCTAACTAAGCTAACACCACTTAGGTGTCAAAGTATTAGCTTCAAACTTACACATGTAAGCTAAAGCTTACATTGTAAGCCACTTCCCACTAACTTCAAAAAAACATTTACACCTTACCACTTTCTCATTTCATCCATGCAAAACAACCACCATTTTCTCTCTTGGATCCAATTTGTGCCGTCGACTCTCTCCCACAAACACCGTATTTTGATCAAAATTTACCACAAATCCTATGTTATTCATACATATGATGATGCCCTCTTGAAGCTCTCTTGAATGGTGGTGATTATAACATCCAAGGAGGAGTTCCATGGAGTCTTGGGGCTGATTTTCCACAAGGAGTTTATGAAGATTGGTGATCTTGAAGATGGTCATGGTTATCCACAAGTTTCTCCATCAAAATCCATGTCCAAATCATAACCTACATCAACTTGGTGGTATAAAGATTGTCCTCCTCATCCTCTTGTTATTTTTGATTATGTAATTTTGTATTTCTTTCACTTATGTATATTTATATGATGATGAATGATGATTAAAAATATTGTGTGAGGATTTGGTGCTGATAAACATGCTTAAAAAGATGAAAAACTATAAGAAACAAGGTTGAAATCTTGTCTAAATTTGTTGGCTGTATAAAACAGTAAAGAAACATGTCATGAACTGATAAAATGATGAATTAGAATTAATATACAGTAAGCTATGGGTCTTTTACACATGTGAGAGTTGGCCATGCAATGGAATCATTGTAATGAGTGAGATATGATCAAAACAAGTTTAGAGTACAAATCTGAGTTTACTGTTTTGGACGATTTTTAGAAAATACTTAGAGGATGATTCAACAGTAGCTATAAAAGAGTTAAATGGAGCACATATCATGTAGTTTATGTGATAAAAATTTGAGTTTCTATATCCATATAGAACTCTAGATATGGCAGTTTTGGTGAAGATGAAAATAAAAATCAGATTTTGAGACTTAATGTTTATTACTATTATATAAGCACTCAAAATTATATTGTATAAAATGTAAAGTTAAAACCCACTAACTCATGAATTTTATTTATATAAATATGTTAAAAGTTAAATAAATGGATAAATTATAAAAATGGTAGTGGAATAATATTTATAAGTTATAAAAACTATAAACATGATTTTTACGACTTTTTCGGCTATTACCGTAAAATTAACGTTTTTGTTAAATAAAACTTAGACGGATGGACCCGTCTAATGTAAACTTTTATAAACTCATATACTGATATATAAACATATATAACAAGTAAAAACCGATAAAACCCGAACTATATAACATACGGACATTAACGGACTAAGTTAACATTATTGGACTAATAATACAACAAAATAGACTAAAACACTTATAAACTTATTTATTGGGCTTAACCCATTTAGGCCCAATATATAAAGTGTAAATACTGATAATACAAGTAAAAAGTGGAATAAGACAAGTTAAAGAACTTATAATAAGTTTGTTGAACCTAAAACACGTAAATAGGTAAAACTAGTAAACTAGTATAAAAGTTATCGACACATAACACTAAAATGAGTAAACGAGAATATGTAAACCCACTTGATCATCATATATATATAACCATCATATGTATACATAATTGTTATTTTTATAAAGTCATTGGACATGAGTCTAAGACGAGTATTATTTGTCTAGGTTTCCGTGATTGAAGCACGTACCGTACGTCCGAATTGCCGATAACCCGCCTTCCCACATCAACGTGAGTTCATAGCCTCGCACTCTTTTAAATGTTTTTATAAATGTTTTATAAACCCGCGAGGGAGATAACATGTTAGTTTTTATAAAATAGGACATCATTTTTCCCGATTGTTTGTTTACTGATTTGGACCCGAATGATTGTATGACCCGATTGTATGACCCGATAAATGATTAAAGGACCCGATAGATGAAATCAAATGGATTATTAAAGTTAGGTTATGTCACTAAAAGTCCCATTAGCATGAATTGTGAACTACCGGGATTGGTGGACGCTTGTGCATATAATAGTACTATTTGGGGACGATCACCCCAGTTCGCGCCTTGACGGTTGATCCCCGTCGTGCCACATTGATTGGTAAGCGAATTTATGTATGAAAAGATTTCCATAGATTGACCTTTGTGACGACACGCTACTTTAGATGGGCAAATTGAGTATCAGGTTAGCTACCCGTTGTTGGTTTAGTAAGATAACAATGTCATGCGGCTTATAATAATCCAAACTAACGAAATACTACTAGACGCACTGAATTATGAAGTATTGCCTGACTAGCAATACGGGGTCATACTATTGATATTATGTTCGTGTTTTGGTTTTCATAACCATATTCATATAACGGTTTTTATTTTCATACAACGTCATAAGACGTATTGTATGATGTTTTTACGACATTGGCTCGTATAATGATTTTTAAGGCAAACGCCTATATTATGATTTTGATGAAGATTTGTATAAAATGACTTTGGCTATTTTATGGCCTATTAAAATGATATGTACCAAATGATTTTCAGTAAACTGATATTATATTGATGGATTTTATTAAACTCTATGAATTCACTCGGCGTTATCGCTGACCTTTTCTGTTAACATGTTTTATCTCAGGTACTTGAAGGTAATTCTCGGGAAGACAACAAGAATTCATGGCCCGCACTTAAATAACAATTTCCACTCAAATCTTTTGTAAAATTGTATGAAATTACCATCACTTGGGACCTATGTAACTTTGATTTTTATGAATGTAAATGCTTTATTATTAAACGACGCGATTTTTAAGCGTTGTCTATGATGTGAGTAATGTGCTATCCCGTAACACCAACTAGTCTTTCGCTGTATTGAGTTGTATAAATTTGGGGGTGTTACAAATAGGACCAGGGATAACAACATTGGAGTGAGTTTCTTGCCTTAAGTCTACTAGATCATCAGCATCCATTGTGTGGTGACGGCTACCTACACGCTTATCATTAAACGCATCATTTTCCATAAAATAATGTAGGATTAGATTTATGAACCTAGGGTACTGGTAAGCTTTAGTCTTAGTCTTCGTGTTTGTGAAGAGTTGAAAAATAAACTCTTCCCACAAAAATGATGCATAATCAATACCCATACCTTTGAACATACCATAGAACATCTTGACGATTGGCGGACGCACAGCATCATACCCAGTCGTCTTGGGTGTGAGACATCGGTTGAGAATACCAAAAATTGCTCTCCAAGGTTGACCACTTTGGCTGTGGTAAAATCGGACACTATTCGTATGTCCGCACATCCAATGGCAGAGAACATCTCCATGAGCTCGTTCTTGGTCGCGTTCGCTGAGAATGTTAATCCTTTGGGTGACTCACGAAAACCAAAGATCTTGCGGAAGTCTGACACGGTGAGAGTCTGTTGCTTGTTATCCAGGAAGAATGTTATTTTGTTTGACGTCTTCTCTTAGGTTGCCCAGAATTCGTACATGTAGTCGAAGGGCACCGAAGCACTATCCTTTAGCGCATTCTTGAAGTGAGAATTGTCTAGAATGGCTGAACCTACCTTGAATCCATTGTGAGTGGAATGAGAGGCCTCCTTCAACCGGTAGTTGTTTGGGATGAACTTGAGGGTTTTGGCCTCGGCAATGGCTGCTGCTCTAGAGTCTTGTATTTGTTGCACGGTTGGGTTAGTCATTGTTTCTGCTTAAGATAAAACATAAAAGTTCATACATACAGATACGAATATCATTATGAATTTATACCTAAGCATTATACAAATGACATAATCCCTTAAGCTTTTAAAACACTCAATCATCCTTCATTCGGAATAAACGGTTTAATTCGAAATAAACTGATCTATCCGGAATAAATGTCTATCCGGAATAAACGTCTATCCGGAATAAACGTCCATCCGGAATAAACGTCCATCCGGAATAAACGTCCGTCCGGAATAAACGTGTCTATGCGGAATAAACGTCTATGCGGAATGAACACCTATGCAGAATGAACACCTACGCGGAATAAACGTCTATTCGGAATAAACATCTATGCGGAATAAACGCCTATGCGGAATAAACGCCTATGCGGAATAAACGCCTATGCGGAATAAACGCCTATGCGGAATAAACGCCTATGCGGAATAAACGCCTATGCGGAATAAACTTCTTTGCGGAATAAAAACCTATCCGGAATAAACATCTATGCGGAATAAAAGCCTATGCGGAATAAACGCCTATGCGGAATAAACGCCTATGCGGAATAAACTAAACGCACCTTATGATCGATTAATCTAACCTTAGATGATTGTTTTAAGCATTCTAAAGGCCACCAAACTCATTCTAGTCCTATTCCGCGTGAAACCCAGCTAAACCCCAAATCAATTTGACCTAATTAAATCAAACGCCCTAATCTTGATTGATTTTAATTAAAATGATTTAATTGATTGGATTAAAGGAATACATTAGACGAATTGGATGATGTTTGTACCTTGTGAGATGACTGAGAGGGATTAGACGAAGGATGTGAGAGCTTGTGAGAGTGTGTTTGTGTGAAAATGGCGGAGAGAAGAAAACCAGAAAGAAGAAAAGAGAAAAGAGAAAAAAGAAGACGGGGGAGGGGTTTTGACTAGGTCAAACTTTTCACAAGATTCAAAATTGTCACATTTAGCCCTTCCAGTTTTATTCCCTTAACTATTCGTTTTTCTTTAGTTTTCCTTTTCTTTTCTAGTTAATAACAACTTTAGGTAAACATTCGTAAGACCTATCTCATTGAATTAACAATTCTAGCCCTCACACCACTTAAACAAAATATCTGAGGCCTAAAACTCACGACAAATCACGAACGAATACAAGACGAATACTACATCAATTCCAGTCATTAACCATTTAGCCAATTAATTTTCCTCAACAACTTTTGAAGACCGTTTTGATGACGAAGACGATTTAATATTTTCTCCCCCTTAAACGATGACCCGTTTTCTATTTAAAGAGTTGTGGTCATTGTTTAACGAGGCACATGTTGATGAAAACATTTTCCAATTAATGTCTTGAAAAGATTGATTCGTGGTGGCAATAAGATTTCTCTTATTTAGACAAATTAATGCACTGAAACGTACACTAACTCGTGTTAGACCAAGTTGTAAAGTAAACTTGATCCCTTTTCATGATTTGGCTTGTAAATCATGCCCGAGAAAATTAATTCCCGTTGTGAGCCAACGTTTTCCAAGGAAATACGTGACTTTAATGCGAAAAACAAGTTGCAGTCTGAACTAACTACAAGCCATAATGGGCATGTTTTAAAAATGTACAACTTTTATACGGACTCTATTTATGGCGCCGTGTCAATATTGATCGACATTTCTAAAGCCGTAAATATTACCGTACTAAAAGACATGCCCGATTTAAAAAACGAAAAGTATATTTGGATTTTCTTGATTTAATATTTTTTATGGTTTTTCTTGGTTTTATATTTTTTATGGGTTTTCTTGGTTTTATATTTTTGTATTTTTCTTTTTGTGGTTTATATATATACGATAATATACATGATCACGAACAAAGGATACGCATGAATAGTTTACCACCACTATTCAGCTGATTCTTCTGCCAATTCTTTGAGAGTCGCTGGAGAGAATGATTTCATGCCAAGCTTGTCGATCAAAAACTCGATTCGTCCTCGATCTAAGGCTTTGGTGAACATATCTGCCAGCTGATACTCAGTGGTGACAAAATACAGCTCGATCACTCCGTTTTCCACTTGCTCTTTAATGAAATGGTAGCGAATGTCGATGTGCTTTGCCTGGGAGCGTTGAACGTAGTTGCAGCAAAGGGCAATGGCGCTCTTGTTATCACAATACATCAGGATTTTGTTAAATCCAAGACCGTAGTCAGTTAGTTGTGATCTCATCCAAAGGACTTGAGCACAGCAACCGGACATGGCAATGTATTCAGCCTCCGTGCTAGAAATTGCAGCGCTTTTCTGTCTTTTTGAAGACCAACTAATAAATCTGTCTCCAAGGAGTTGCACAGACCCAGAAGTGCTACGCCTCGTGTCTTGACATCCAGCATGATCGGCATCTACATATGATATTAAAGCAATAGAGGAATCTTTCGGATACCATAGACCACGATGAAGTGTTCCTTTGAGATACCAAAAGATCCTTTTAACAGCATGTAGGTGCTTTTTGGTAGGCCGAGCCTGATACCGGGCACACATGCATACGACAAATTGCAGATCAGGCCTGCTAGTAGTCAGATAGAGAAGGATGCCGATCATTCCACGGTAGAGTTTCGGATCGACAATAATCCCATTCCTATCTTCATCTAACTTGGATTTCTCCACCATTGGAGTGTCCACGGGGTCACAATTTTCAAAGTTATATTTCTTTAAAGATTCTAGAGCATATTTGGATTGATTAATAAAGATGCCTCTGGGATTCTGAGAAATTTGTAATCCTAAGGAAAATGAAAATTTTCCCATCATTGACATCTGAAAGTGTGTGGACATTATCTTCTCAAAGCGATTTGACAATTCTATGTTAGAGGCAGGAAATATTATATCATCGACATAAATTTATACGAGTATCATGTCGTTGTCCTCCTTGAGAGTGAATAGAGTGGGGTCCACCTTGCCTTTGGAGAAGCCTTCCGAAATGAGATATGTTGAAAGGAGATCATACCACGCGCGTGGAGCTTGTTTCAACCCATAGAGAGCCTTCTTAAGCTTGTACACATGATTAGGAAACTTTGTACTAACGAACCCATCCGGCTGACTAACATAGACTTCTTCCCTTAGTTCACCATTCACAAATGCCGTCTTCACATCCATTTGATAGACGATCATGTTCATATGAGCAGCATACGCAAGGAATAGTCTAATAGCCTCCAATCTCGCAACAGGAGCAAAAGATTCTTCAAAGTCGATACCCAAGGCTTGTTTGTATCCTCTAGCAACCAATCTAGCCTTATTCTTCAAGACTCCACCCATCTCATCGAGTTTAACCTTATAAACCCACAACAAAGTAAGGATGTTTACCTTGTCAGGGAGAGGAACTAATTCCCATACTTCAAGTCTTTGGATTTCATTTAGTTCCTCTTGCATGGCTTCATTCCAAGATGATTGAGTCATAGCATGTTGCCAGTTTTTAGGTTCAACTTCGGAGAGAAATGCATCAGAATAGCAATAGAGTGCACTCTCTTGTAATTGATGGCGTGTAGAGACTGGTCGATCGAGACCTCCAATAATATTCCTAATTGGGTGATCTTTTGTCCATTTGCTGCTGTGATTTTCAATCCGTGGTGGTCTAGAGTAAACGATTGTAGGATCTTCTTCTGAGGTAGACGCGGCTGAAGGATTTTCAGGTATCGGTATACCAAAGAATGGAAGCTCTTGTAGGTGAGCATATTCCAAATCGTGATCAATAGAATCCTCTTCAACATCATTAGGCACAAGTAAGGGTGACGATTCAGGTGTAGTTTGAGAATTACTTGGTAGAGGTGCATCCGGTTCAATATTAATTGAAGATGCATTTGATAAAGCTTCATTAGCTTGATCAACAACTTCAGGGATTGGAGCTATCACTACGGGTGCTGGAACTTCATCACTTGGGGGATCAAAGAATTCATCAAACAACGGTTGAAATAGTTTATCCCACTCGGGCCTAGTAGGTGGTATAAATGATGTAGAAGTAGGATTATTGGGAACTAATCCGGAACTAATAGCACCGGTTCCCATCTCGTGAAGCGCGGGTTCAGAGCTGCGTTGCTCAGAAGCCATCGTTGTCAGCTCATCAAAATCTGCGTCCATAGTTTCTACTATCTTACCAAGACGACGTTTGTAAATTCGGTATGCTTTCTTGGAGGGTGAGTAACCAATGAAAATACCTATATCGGCTTTCGGTTGAAGTTTGCCCAAGTTCTCACTATTAATGTTTGGATAACAAAGAGCACCAAACACATGAAAGAATGAAACATCGGGTTTACGATCATGTAGAAGCTCGTAAGGTGTTTTTCCATGGCGTTTCCGAATGATAGAGCGGTTTTGGGTGAAACATGCAGTAGATACAGCTTCTGCCCACAAAAATAATGGAGCGTTCGCATAAATCAGCATAGTCCTAGCAGCTTCCATAAGCGTACGATTCCGTCTTTCAACGACACCGTTTTGTTGTGGAGTACGTGCAGCGGATGTTTCATGTGAAATACCACCTTCTTCATAGTAATCACGAAGAGTCTGGTTGACGAACTCTGTTCCATTATCTGTACGAATACGTCGGACAATAGTATTTAAACGTACCTGAATGAATTTCAGAAAAGTGATGATAGCCTTCGGTGCTTCATCCTTTGTACGTAGAAATCTAACCCATGTAAACCTGGAGAAATCATCCACAATAACAAGGATGAATTTCTTACCGCTCACACTTTCGGTTCGCATTGGCCCACAAAGATCCATATGCAAAAGATGAAGTTTTTCTTGATTGGTGTCTTCAGCTTTGGACTTGTATGATTTCTTGGTGCTTTCCCCCTTGAACACGCGGAACATAAATGGTCCTTGTGAAATTTGAGTTTTGGGAGACCACGAACTAATTCGTTTTTAGCCAAATGATTAATAGCATCAAAGTTGAGATGAGATAATCTGCGATGCCATAACCATGACTTGGTCTTAGATGCTTTGGAGAGAAGACATACTGGAGAGGCGGCCATCATGTCTTGTAGGGACAAAGTATAAAGATTTGCACCACGAGACCCCTTCAAAAAGTCTTTTCCTTCCAAGTTGCGGATGAAACAAGTATGTTGTCGAAAAGCAACCTCTAGGTTGGAATCACAGAATTGTCCTACTGAAAATAAATTATGACCAAGACCTTCTACATAGTATACCCTTGAAATCGTAACGTTTCTAATCTGATATTCACCATACCCCATTATCTTTGCAATATGATCATTACCGAATTTAACCGTTCCAAGAAACTTGCTGACGAAATTTTTGAGCATCGAGCGATCTCCAGTCATATGCTTTGAGCAACCGGAGTCCAAATACCAGAGGATGATTTGGACCACCTGAAAATATCACCAGACGAGGACAATGTATAGGTTTCGGAATCTAAATGTTCCTTGTTATTAGCAGGTACAGATTTAATGATCTTAGATTTGCTAACTTTAGGTTTCTTAGATTTCCTAGCCTTCTTCCTAGTTGGTGGTGTAGATTCAAGTTGGCTTAAATCCTAAGGTATTTCTTCACTGATAGGCACTATAGTGGGGGCTGACCTAATTAAAGGGCGCAGTTTCCATACTTTAGTGCTAGTGTGCCTAACTAAAGGACGCTGAGACCTAACCTCAATGGATGCATTCCTAGTTAAAGGGCACATTTTTCCATCTAATGTAAAGGTCCTACCAGTGGGACGCCATTGCCATCCAACTTGGGTATGAGTTCTCCCAGTTGGCTTCCATTCAAGATCATTCCTAATGGCATTCATTTCATTCACATGATCAATAAGACACAAATCATGACGTTGGGAAAACATGCATTCATTACAATTCCAACATTTCAAATTAGAATTCACAAATGGTTTAGGCTTCTGCACAGGCGCAGAGCTTTTAGTCTTAGCAACATGATTCTTTTTATTTAAATCTGACATAACATTCCTAGGGTGAGCTTCTACTTTCTTCTTGATGGTACTACTAGTGGAGGGCTTGATCTTATCTTTCTTGAGTGGCGATCCTTTAGCCTTAGTAGACTCTTTTAATCCTGTAGAAGGCAAAGTGGGAACATTAGCAACAGATTTTAAAGGTGCCTTAGTAGATGGTGCTAATGACGGTTTTGCTCTTGGAGTCTTATTGAATGGAGTTACAGCAATGGGTCGATTAGTGAGTAGTATAGAACTTTGTCTACCTATATATTACAAATATGCTAAGCAATATTGAACTCGCTGAATATATGCATGAGCTGAATAATAGTAACTGCTTGAGAGATCTAACGCATACAAATCATCTAAAATATCCCTAACAAGGTCCACGTGCTTAATTGCATTCATCATATAAACATCGTAAGTATCTGGATTTTGCCTATGGCGCGGGTTCTTATAGATCACTACTGAATTGGTTAATGGAGCACTAGAGGACGGTGTAGAGTTGGTAGCTAAGTTATTAACAACTTCTTGTCGGGTGAGAAGAAGTGTCTCCTTTAACTCGGCCAAAACCATGTTTTTGTCAATGAGCTGGATATTTATGTAACACCCCCAAATTTATACAACTTAGTACAGCGGAAGACTAGTTGGTGTTACGGGATAGCACATTACTCACATCATAGACAACACATAAAAATCGCGTCGTTTATTAATAAAGAATTTCCATTCATAAATATCAAAGTTACATAGGTCCCAAGTCATATTATTTCATACAAGTTTTACAAAGAATTTGAATGGAAAATATTGTTTAAGTGCGGCCCATGAATTCTTGTCGTCTTCCCGAGAATTACCTTCAAGTACCTGAGATAAAACATGTTAAAAGAAAAGGTCAGCGATAACGCCGAGTGAATTCATAGAGTTTAATAAAATCCATCAATATAATATCAGTATAAGATTTATTACTGAAACCCATTTTGTACAAATCATTTTAATAGGCCATAAAATAGCCAAAGTCGTTTTATACAAATCCTTATCGAAAATCATAATATAGGCATTTGCCTTAAAAATCATTATACGAGCCAATGTCGTAAAAAAAACATCATACAATACGTTTTGCAACGTTGTATAGATTAAATAAAACCGTTATATGAATATGGTTATAAAAACCAAAAAACAAACATAATATCAATAGTATGACCCCGTATTGCTAGTCAGGCAATACTTCATAATTCGGTGCGTCTAATAGTATTTCGTTAGTTTTGGATTATTATAAGCCGCATGACATTGTTACCTTACTAAACCAACAACGGGTAGCTAACCCGATACCAATTTTGCCCATCTAAAGTAGCGTGTCGTCACAAAGGTCATGCTATGGAAATCTTCTCATACATAAATTCGCTTACCAATCAATGTGGCACGACGGGGATCAACCGTCAAGGCGCGAACTGGGGTGATCGTCCCCAAATAGTACTATTAAATGCATAAGCGTCTACCAAATCCCGGTAGTTCACAATTTATGCTAATGGGACTTTTAGTGACATAACCTAACTTTAATAATCCATTTAATTTCATCTATCGGGTCCTTTAATCATTCATCGGGTCATACAATCGGGTCATTCAATCATTCGGGTCCAAAATCAATAAACAAACAATCGGGACAAATGGTGTCCTATTTTATAAAATCTAACATGTTATCTCCCTCGCGGGTTTATAAAACATTTATAAAAGCATTTAAAAGAGTGCGAGGCTATGAACTCACGTTGATGTGGGAAGGCGGGTTGTCGGCAATTCGGATGTACGATACGTGCTTCAATCACAGAAACCTAGACAAATAATACTCGGTCTTAGACGTTTGTCCAATGAATTTATAAAATATCAATTATGTATACATATGATGATTATATATATATGATGATCAAGTGGGTTTACATATTCTCGTTTACTCATTTTAAAGTTATGTGTTGATAACTTTTATACTAGTTTTCTTGTTTTACCTATTTACGTGTTTTAGGTCCAATAAGCCTATTATAAGTTCTTTAACTTATTTTAATCCATTTTGTACTTATATTATCAGTACTTAAACTTTACAAGTTGGGCCCAAATGGGTTAAGCCCAATAAGTTCTTTTTAGGAGTGTTTAACTTATTTAGTCCAATTATTAGCCCAATGTGTTTATTTAGCTCGTTAATGTCCGTTTGTCCTATAGTTCGGGTTTTTATCAGTTTTTACTTGTTGTACATGTCTATATATCAGTATATAAGTTTTATAAAGTTTTCATTAGACGGGTCCAACCATCTAAGTTTTATTTAACAAAAACGTTAATTTTACGGCAATAGCCGAAAAAGTCGTAAAAATCATGTTTATAGTTTTATCACTTATAAAACTTAACAAGTTACCATTTTTATAAAATGTCCACTTATTTAAACTTTTATATACTTATATAAATAAAATCCATAAGTTAGTGGGTTTTCATTTATATTTTATACTATTAAATTTTGAGTGCTTATATAATAGTATTATACATTATTTTCCAAAATCTGATTTTTATCTTCACTTTCACCAAAACTGCCATATCTTGAGTTCTATATGGAGATAGAAGCTCAAATTTTTATCACATAAACTACATTATATGTGCTACATTTAACTCTTCTATATCTACTGTTGAATCATCCGTTAAGTATTTTCTAAAAATCGTCCAAAACAGTAACCTCAGATTTATACCCTAAACTTGTTTTGATCATATCTCACTCATTATTTTGATTCCATTGCATGGCCAACTCTCACATGTGTACAAGACCCATAGCTTACTGTAAATGGATTCTACTTCATCATTTTATCAGTTTACCATATGGTTCTTTACTGTTTTTATACAGCCTATTATTTACACAAGATTTACCCATTTTTACTTATAGTTTTTCATCTTTTTATCCATGATTATCAACAACAAATCCCCACATAATATTTTTATCATCATATAATCATCATAAATATATACAATAGGAAATAAAATACATGTTTACATAATCAAAATAACAAGAAGATGAGGAGGACAATCTTTATACCACCATGATGATGTAGGTTGATCAAAACATGGATTTTTGATGGAGAAACTTATGATGCACCAAGACCACCTTCATGACCACCATTCTTCATAGAAACCTTGTGGAAAATTAGCCTCAAGACACCATGTATACTCCTCCTTGGATGTTATAATCACCACCATTCAAGAGAGCTTTAAGAGGGCTTCAACGTATGTAGAAATAACATAGGATTTCATGGTTGATTTTTGATGAAAATGGTGTTTATGGGTGAGGATGGGACGAACTAGGTGAGAGAGTTGAGAGGACTTTGAGGGTGGTTTGCATGTTGCAAATGGTGAAGTGGTTTGAGGGCTAGTTGTTTTGAGGTGGCTAAGCTTAAGGTGTAAGCTAAGTTACACTTGTAACTAGCTAGCTTAAAACTTGACACCTCATGTGTTGAGGCAAAGTTAGCCGTCCCATGTGTGCTAGTGGGGTGGGACAATGTATTTTGTCCCATCTCACTAGTTTACGGGTATTCCTCGATTCTAGTTTCCTCGATTTGCGTGCTCTCGGGTCGTTTTACGAAAAACGTTTTTATAAATTATAAATCAACGTTACAAAACGAATCCAATAAAAATTGTCTCATCAAAAACGGAGTTCAAAAACGTAAATACGTAATCCTAAGGTTTCCGGTTTAGTCGTAAAGGACGTTAAAATAAAATCGTAAGTCCTAATCTCTTCTCGTAAATTTGTGAGTTTATGAATCAACACAAATTTGAAACTCCAAAATAATATTCACAGATAAATTTATTTTCTGAAATGTCGGACTGTCACCAAAGACGGTGTATGTAAACGTAAGCACGTAACGTAGAATCCTTCGGTTTAAACGTAGTCGATGCTACTTCAAGACGTAAATCCAAATTTCTTCCCAAAAATAAGTGAGTTCATATTGTAACATTAAAATGATATTTTCAAATAATATTTGAGAATAAAATATCAATCGTAAATTGACGGATTGTCATAGCATTTACCCCTAAACAGGATCTTTGTCCTCAAAGATCATCTTACCTTACTACTCGCTTCTTATAGAGTTAAAGCCATGTGGGTATTTCCTCCACATTCGGTCTTTTCTCACAAGTGTAATCCATTATAATACGCGGGTTTCATCAAACATAACTACGGGAATAAGATCAGGCTTAATGTTGACTTACTTTCTCTATCCATGATGTTCACGGGTTTTTGATGAATGCAACTTTTCGCCGATCTAAGCTCTACTAAGAACAATCAGATTTTTACTTGATAGATATTCCATCAAGTTCGATTTATGAAACAAAATTCACGCAGTTCTTGAAGTCCTAGGGTAGATCCAGCTTGTATGCCTTTCAAACCAATCTTCTTACATCATCCCAATGGTCCCATACAACGGGGACTTATATCCCATGATTTGTCAGATCATGAATTCATTTTTTTCCAAGTTTAAAAATTGTGGCATAACTTCGCTACCCATTTGGCACTTCAAGATCTACATTTCACATTCACATAACCTCTTACCCACTACCGGCTGTCAATAATCAATCCTAATTTCAACAATCATTTCAGATCTCGCGGGTCGGATATTTTGCAAGGATAGGTTAGCCATCATAAGAAACCTTAAACCTAAGAGACATGTCCAACACACAATGGGTGTATGTCGGGTGTCTTCATCTCAACTCCTGCTTACAGATGCTCTAATGTTTAGATCCTAACAAGATTCGATCTTAATCCTAATACGATGATTATCAAGGATAATCTTTCCAAAGGAAAACGATTATACGGTTCATTACCAAAGGTCAATCATTTAAACATAAAACAGCGCTTATAGTATTTTGTATCGTTACTTTACCTCGTCCCTTCGATTGGGGTGGTACATAGTACTCTCATCAAGGTTCGTTCTCAATGACTTCTGAGCAAATCTCTAGAAATTCGATGGGAAGCGAGGATCTTGATATATAGATGATCGATACAGGCACACTATGTTTACATAACTCTTTTGCATTTATCATTAACGGGAATGATATTAGCAGATTTGGTCAGTCTGTCGATGATGACCCAAATCGAATCAAATTCAGATGATGACCTTTGCAATAGCTAGACGTTTACTAATGTATGAGGCGATGTCTGCCTTCATAATTTGCCATCAGTACAACTTCTTCAGACAAATATACTTTTAGTCAAAAATGACATAAATAGAATACTTATACTTACATATTCCAATATAACTATATCTCACAGTCCTTCATATTTAGGCAACCATAAGTGGTCTTTAAAATATTTAACGTTTATCGGCTTCTCAATCTTTAATGGTTCATATTAGTCGTGAACCCCTTTTTATTATCTATATTATCCTTTTAACAATCATTGTTTATTTTTATATCGTCCGACAATTTATTTTGCACCTTCATTACTAAGGAACATGTCCTATCTGCTTCTTTTATCTTTTTTTTCTATATAATATGTCAGTATCCATATTCACTTCTCATGATAATGTAATTATCATGTCCACAATTCACTCAGATATTCTTTCTATATTATGCGTCAGTAATTATGTTCACCTTCCTGATGAAATAAATATCATATCCGTATTTATTCAAAATTCTTTCTTCATATCTTCTATGTTTTAGTTTCTTCTCAACTATCATCTTTATCCGTTTTACTCAATCCGTCGTCTAAAACGTCGATAATTATTATAATTAATTAAATAATTATTAGTTAATTTTTATGAAACGTAAACGTAAAAATTTTAAATTTCTTAGTTCGACCAATTATATAAAATGTTCAAAATAAATTTGAATTTAATTAACACGATTTTTGTTGATTTATCGAAAATATTTAATAAGATTTCGTAAATGTTCGAAAAATCTTTGTTTATACTTTGGTCAAAGTTTTCTTAGTTGAAAAGTAAAAAAAATTTCGTTTCAAATTCCAAGTTAAGGTTTAAATGGTTTACTCAATCCTTCTTAAGTTATCTTGAGGTATACACAAACATTTACCCCTAAACAGAAGTTTAGTTAAATGTTTAGTGTATAAGGGAATAATCCCTTTAAAATCCTTTGTTAAAACATTTGTCAAAACATATTTCCATTTCGTTTTGGTAAAATCCAAAGTCTTAAAAGGGCTCTTAATTTTTGAAGAGTCAATTTATATTCCATTATCCATTAATCACATAGTCAAATAATGTAAGGGTTTAAGTCTTTAATCACATATCAATTATTCAAGGTTCAGGTTTTCACTGTTCGGCCAATTCAGGGCAGTCTATAAATAATTATTAACTCATTCTTATTCTTATAATCAAACATATAGTCCATAATGATCACGAGCATGAATTTATCAAATTACAGCCTACACACGTGATTCACCAATTTTATGAATACTACATGTGCATTGGTCAAATCAAACGACATCACATGAAACTCATAATGTTCATTACAAGTACCGGATGTAGTGATTGGAATAGATAATCTTTTTCGCAGATGCGAAGTTGATGATAACCATGCCGTGGATCAAATCTTTAAAACATACGCTAGAACCTTGTAAATGATCGAACAAATCTTCCATTTCGAGTTATGGATATCGTTTTCGATTGTCAATTTACTCAGTTCACAGTAATCTATAAATATAAGGAAAGATAACACCATAGCTCTTCAGGATGACAGGCTTGGTATAATAAAATCTTTCTCCGACAACTCTTTCAGTTGCATGGTAATTCCTTTAATTCAGATGGTGCTGACGTACTGTGCACAAGTCACAGGTGCAACACCGAGAATATAATCAATACCAAATTCAACTTGCCTTAATGGCGAAAGTCTAGGTAATTCATTAACAAATACTCACTAAAGTTTAGATAACATAAACATCTTTTAATACATTCATATTAGGTTCCTTCTAGATTATAATATCTATAACTAGTTCACAACCATTCACGGTATAATTTTAAGTCTACATACAGGATATCGTCATCCACCAAGAATTATTTAGATCACTTTTGATAATCAACATCTTATCATTTTAGGGGAATTCTATTCGAGTTCCCATCAATTAAGACAATTTCGTCATGTCATAATCAATCAATCCATTCTACTGGCACTATCAACTTTCCAGTTTTATTGCCGTCGATAAGATGTGAACTTCTCAAAAGACTAATAATAATTCATAATCCTTCATAATTCAAGGATATCAGGAGACACAACTAACCTTAAAAGAGTAAGGTCAACGCATAATCTACACGAGAGAATTTCAAATCAGATACAGACGAAAACATTTAATGAATATGAATATATCCCATGTTTTCATAATTTGAGTACGCATTCGAAAGCTCCTCGGATCGTTACCCAGGTCAGTCAAATGAAATCTAATCAAAAGAAATGATAGGAACGTCGATACATCCAGTCGGGTATCAACACTCGGTAATCAGATACTTTTCCTAAGAACCTCACTACGGGAGAATTGTACAAGAAAGAATTGTCAATTGTCAAATAAGACAAATTCCACGGATGAGTAAATTCGACTCAGAAGAATAGATGCTACAGGCACATGTGTAGGTGTCCCTAACACTATGTCCCTATTTTTCACTTCTTGCAGATCTCATAAAATTTTATCTTTCACAATCTTCAAAGAAAATGTAGTGTTTATTTATTAGTTTTATGGTGACTACTAATCAGTCTTGCATAGTCCATTCCAAATTGTATGTAGGCGCGCAACTATATACAATTTCAAGATTTACGATGCAATACTCAGTTCGTCAAAATTTTATCATCATGTTTATAATAAAAACATTTTCATGCTTAATTCTTAAATAAGAATCGAAAATATATTTACAAAGATTTTCTTTGTTATGGAATTAATTAAGTATCCAAAGCGTCTTATAAACAACTTCATTTCGATAACGATTATTTATAAGTCTCACTTTAAATAATCCATATAGTGATGAAAATTCAATTTTCTCAAAGGATACTGTTTTATCTTATAAAAACAATGAGTGATCTGCAAAATAGTGATGAAGAGTTGTTTACCAGGAACTAACTACAATATAATAGGAAATGAGCTTAGCCGATTAATCATGAGGTTCATGATCTCGATGGCACTCAAAAGAATAATTCGCGACGTAACTCAAATCAAGATGCGTACTTGCTCAATGGTTGCATCACTAATGTGAACATTAGGATGAAGCAATAAAAGATAGATATCATCGATACATGTAGAATTTAGCAATCAAAGGTAGTCTTTTTCATTAATCACAAACAAGTCAAATTGTACCGTAACACATTACATGTCACTATGTCATACAATTCTCGGAACTCATCCTACCAACTGATATCTCAGTTAAGTTAGGGATTTTTAAAAGATACCACAATGAATACTAATCTACAAGAGTCATTAGGTGTTCCACATGTCCCGGAAGATCCATCAGTCTCAATTCAGAAGAAGATTTCTTCAATTTATTTCTTAGACACTGGGCATCCTCGTCAGTGGACAATGGCCTAGGAACAACCCTTAACACGAATCAACAATCATTCAAAACCTCATAATTTAATCACAAAACTTAACGACTTCTATTAATAATCTCATATTCCATATGGGTTAAATTTTACTTTATTCAAGTTTCAACCAATTTTATACTCAATTCGATATCCTACTTTATTCTCCAATACTTTCAACCTTATTCTTAGACCTTAATAGGGCAATAAAAGCTTGACATGATCAACACTTTAATTTTAAATCCTATAGCTCTTTCAACAACAATTATCAAATGAGTCATTAATATGAAATGACTTGATCATTCAACTAAACTTCTCGGAAAGGTATTAGTGGCATGAGGCTTTTGGGTAATGGTTCCAATAACAGCCTCAAGTGCAACATTCACCCTTTCGATTTCAATTTAAGAACTGGATGACAACGAATCAGATGACATCTTTCTAGGTGGTAACGTTTTGTCAAACTCCACTCTATAAGGAAATATCGTCATGACATCGATATCAGATTTAATCTCGCCAATCTTTCTTCAATATCACAACCAACTAATATCTACACTTCTACGAATATCAACCATTTGTCGGGATCATAAATATCCACAACTTGGTTTAGATCCAGGATAGCTAGAATTCCTACGAGAATAGCTTCGATTAATTTACTAGGGGGATTTAGGGTACATTGTGACAATCTACGTCGTATAAATACCTCGTATAAAAATCAAAATAATCATCAAACAATCATGTAATAAAATTACAATATATATATATATATATATATATATATATATATATATATATATATATATATATATATATATATATATATATATATATATATATATATATATATATATATATAATCCAAGTTATATATATATTAAAATAACACTTCTCAGTCTTGGTCTTGTCGGTAACTCGGGAATTCTTCGGCACCGTTATAGTCAAAAGATTTTTAGACATTTTTAGAAAAATGTTTATAGTTAAAAGATTTTGAAAAGTTTTATTCAAAACCTTCATTTTAAAAATCTTTCGTTCTCTATAACGAGAGCTCTGGTACCAAACTGTAACACCCCCAAATTTATACAACTTAGTACAGCGGAAGACTAGTTGGTGTTACGGGATAGCACATTACTCACATCATAGACAACGCATAAAAATCGCGTCGTTTATTAATAAAGAATTTCCATTCATAAATATCAAAGTTACATAGGTCCCAAGTCATATTATTTCATACAAGTTTTACAAAGAATTTGAATGGAAAATATTGTTTAAGTGCGGGCCATGAATTCTTGTCGTCTTCCCAAGAATTACCTTCAAGTACCTGAGATAAAACATGTTAAAAGAAAAGGTCAGCGATAACGCCGAGTGAATTCATAGAGTTTAATAAAATCCATCAATATAATATCAGTATAAGATTTATTACTGAAAACCATTTTGTACAAATCATTTTAATAGGCCATAAAATAGCCAAAGTCGTTTTATACAAATCGTTATCGAAAATCATAATATAGGCATTTGCCTTAAAAATCATTATACGAGCCAATGTCGTAAAAAAAACATCATACAATACGTTTTGCAACGTTGTATAGACTAAATAAAACCGTTATATGAATATGGTTATAAAAACCAAAACACAAACATAATATCAATAGTATGACCCCGTATTGCTAGTCCGGCAATACTTCGTAATTCGGTGCGTCTAATAGTATTTCGTTAGTTTTGGATTATTATAAGCCGCATGACATTGTTACCTTACTAAACCAACAACGGGTAGCTAACCCGATACCAATTTTTCCCATCTAAAGTAGCGTGTCGTCACAAAGGTCACGCTATGGAAATCTTCTCATACATAAATTCGCTTACCAATCAATGTGGCACGACGGGGATCAACCGTCAACGTGCGAACTGGGGTGATCGTCCCCAAATAGTACTATTAAATGCATAGGCGTCTACCAAATCCCGGTAGTTCACAATTCATGCTAATGGGACTTTTAGTGACATAACCTAACTTTAATAATCCATTTAATTTCATCTATCGGGTCCTTTAATCATTTATCGGGTCATACAATCGGGTCATTCAATCATTCGGGTCCAAAATCAATAAACAAACAATCGGGACAAATGGTGTCCTATTTTATAAAATCTAACATGTTATCTCCCTCGCGGGTTTATAAAACATTTATAAAAGCATTTAAAAGAGTGCGAGGCTATGAACTCACGTTGATGTGGGAAGGCGGGTTGTCGGCAATTCGGATGTACGATACGTGCTTCAATCACGGAAACCTAGACAAATAATACTCGGTCTTAGACGTTTGTCCAATGAATTTATAAAATATCAATTATGTATACATATGATGATTATATATATATGATGATCAAGTGGGTTTACATATTCTCGTTTACTCATTTTAAAGTTATGTGTTGATAACTTTTATACTAGTTTTCTTGTTTTACCTATTTACGTGTTTTAGGTCCAATAAGCCTATTATAAGTTCTTTAACTTATTTTAATCCATTTTGTACTTATATTATCAGTACTTAAACTTTACAAGTTGGGCCCAAATGGGTTAAGCCCAATAAGTTCTTTTTAGGAGTGTTTAACTTATTTAGTCCAATTATTAGCCCAATGTGTTTATTTAGCTCGTTAATGTCCGTTTGTCCTATAGTTCGGGTTTTTATCGGTTTTTACTTGTTGTACATGTCTATATATCAGTATATAAGTTTTATAAAGTTTTCATTAGACGGGTCCAACCATCTAAGTTTTATTTAACAAAAACGTTAATTTTACGGCAATAGCCGAAAAAGTCGTAAAAATCATGTTTATAGTTTTATCACTTATAAAACTTAACAAGTTACCATTTTTATAAAATGTCCACTTATTTAAACTTTTATATACTTATATAAATAAAATCCATAAGTTAGTGGGTTTTCATTTATATTTTATACTATTAAATTTTGAGTGCTTATATAATAGTATTATACATTATTTTCCAAAATCTGATTTTTATCTTCACTTTCACCAAAACTGCCATATATTGAGTTCTATATGGAAATAGAAGCTCAAATTTTTATCACATAAACCACATGATATGTGATACATTTAACTCTTCTATAGCTACTGTTGAATCATCCTTTAAGTATTTTCTAAAAATCGTCCAACACAGTAACCTCAGATTTATACCCTAAACTTGTTTTGATCATATCTCACTCATTATTTTGATTCCATTGCATGGCCAACTCTCACATGTGTACAAGACCCATAGCTTACTGTAAATGGATTCTACTTCATCATTTTATCAGTTTACCATATGGTTCTTTACTGTTTTTATACAGCCTATTATTTACACAAGATTTACCCATTTTTACTTATAGTTTTTCATCTTTTTATCCATGATTATCAACAACAAATCCCCACATAACATTTTTATCATCATATAATCATCATAAATATATACAATAGGAAATAAAATACATGTTTACATAATCAAAATAACAAGAAGATGAGGAGGACAATCTTTATACCACCATAATGATGTAGTTTGATCAAAACATGGATTTTTGATGGAGAAACTTATGATGCACCAAGACCACCTTCATGACCACCATTCTTCATAGAAACCTTGTGGAAAATCAGCCTCAAGACACCATGTATACTCCTCCTTGGATGTTATAATCACCACCATTCAAGAGAGCTTTAAGAGGGCTTCAACATATGTAGAAATAACATAGGATTTCATGGTTAATTTTTGATGAAAATGGTGTTTATGGGTGAGGATGGGACGAACTAGGTGAGAGAGTTGAGAGGATTTTGAGGGTGGTTTGAATGTTGCAAATGGTGAAGTGGTTTGAGGGCTAGTTGTTTTGAGGTGGTTAAGCTTAAGGTGTAAGCTAAGTTACACTTGTAACTAGCTAGCTTAAAGCTTGACACCTCATGTGTTGAGGCAAAGTTAGCCGTCCCATGTGTGCTAGTGGGGTGGGACAATGTATTTTGTCCCATCTCACTAGTTTACGGGTATTCCTCGATTCTAGTTTCTTCGATTTGCGTGCTCTCGGGTCGTTTTACGAAAAACGTTTTTATAAATTATAAATCAACGTTACAAAACGAATCCAATAAAAATTGTCTCATCAAAAACGGAGTTCAAAAACGTAAATACGTAATCCTAAGGTTTCCGGTTTAGTCGTAAAGGACGTTAAAATAAAATCGTAAGTCCTAATCTCTTCTCGTAAATTTGTGAGTTTATGAATCAACACAAATTTGAAACTCCAAAATAATATTCACAGATAAATTTATTTTCTGAAATGTCGGACTGTCACCAAAGACGGTGTATGTAAACGTAAGCACATAACGTAGAATCCTCCGGTTTAAACGTAGTTGATGCTACTTCAAGACGTAAATCCAAATTTCTTCCCAAAAATAAGTGAGTTCATATTATAACATTAAAAGGATATTTTCAAATAATATTTGAGAATAAAATATCAATCGTAAATTGACGGATTGTCACAATTTAAGTCAGAGATTTCCTCACATTTTTGGTTCAATTGTTCAACATAAGATTGTTGCTGTGCCGCATTAAAAGCGAAGCGTTCTTCTAGTGAACCATAAAGATTGGACATTCCCTGTCTTGCACGATCCATCTCCCCTAGAATAGACGAAAGTCTAGTTTCTAAGCACTGGTTTTTAGACTCTACAGCCTCTAGTTCCAATTTTAGTGTTTCGTTCGATGACACATCTCTCTTTAATCTCATAATCTCTTCCTCTAATGCCTTAACTATCTCAATCGTCTTGTCACTCGTCTCAACACTGTTTTCACAACCATTTGTTATCAAAATATCCTCATTTTGAGTTTGTTGTTTTAATTCGAAAGATATACAATGTTGTTCAAGTTAATTAAAGCGTTTTGTAAGTAAATTGTAAGAATCTTGAAGCTTTAAAAATTCAGCGTTAGACTCGTGACAAGAATGATTATCTACCTCATTTACAGTATTAGCAACATTTATAGAGAGATCACACACATCATCACATATATTCACAGCATCACATTTAATCATAGCGGATGTAAGCTCATTCGAATAATTAACATTCACAGTAGTAAGCACATCACACGAAATTACTTGGGACAAGAATCGGTCATATTCGGATAAAATCTTTTCCTTTTCAATTAATTGTAGTTCGTAGGCGGTGTCCATTTCATAAAACACTTTTTGAACTTCTTTAATTTCAAACTCGAGATTTTCCGAAAGAGATGCAAAACTTCCTTTTAGACATTCGACAAACGGATTGATCTCATTCTTAAACACCTCGTTCATGTGTTCGAAAGCCCATTCTCCGGCGTTTAGGCCATTTGAAGTCGTACATTCCCGGATGACCTTGTCAAAACTAGCAAAGTATTGATTAATCTCTTACAAGTTTATCCATACAGTGCTAACAGGTGGAAGATCCTTTGGAATTTCCTTAGGTCCTTCCATTTTGACAAGTGTAGGAAGTGTACTAGGGTTTTCTTCATTTAACATGTAGGTTGGTGCTGTGATGAGATCTTTATCCATATGGAAGCGAATTCTAAAGTCCGTTTTTGCAAGCTCCTGATTCATTTTAAAATAATCACACTGGGGATATTTTGCAAAGTTGTATGACCGATTCTCATCAACTAGATCCTTATTTGTGCGATCCTCGAAAATAACAATCGGATCTAAGACCAATCCTAATTAGGTTGCATTATAAAGTCTTGGACTATGGATAAAAGCTTGTCTTGCATATCGTGGGTTAGGGGGAAGATCTTTTTGACGCGATAAGTTAAATTCTCTAAACGATGCGTCAAATAAGTGCACTAGTTGAGAGGCAGCGTATTGTCTTAAAAGAAAATAATCTAAACTTCTAATCTTATTAGCCGCATTAATTTCCATTTCATTCTTTTTAGACTCGAGTAATTCAAAATCCGATTGAAGTTTGTGAAAATTAGTGACCACTAACTCTTTTTCTTTAAGTTCATTGGAAAGATCTGCTCTTAAGGTTTCAATTTCTTGCAAATGACCCATTTGTTTGTTTCGAAAATGATCATAGTCGGGATTTGTTAGAACATTGGATGAAGGAACTAATTCCAAAGTTTGAACGTTTTCGTTGCACAAGGAAAGCTCAACAGACAAATTTTTATTCTTAGCTAGGGTTTCTAATACTACAATATTCATTTGGCTAAGTAATTTTGTAGGAACCATGACCAAATCTTGTTGAGCAGGAATATGCGTATGCGAAATGGCTCCCGGTTGTGATTCACTCAAAGTCCGGGGACTCACATTGATATTACTATCATTGATTGTCTCCTCATTTGAAAGACTCACCACCGAAGACTCATTCGGATCAGCAGCCTCTTGCCCAACTTGATGTGGTTGAATACTAGTATCAGTGGTATTAGTAAGTACCTCAGATATTTTATCTGACCCAAAGCTAGAGATAGTTGCCATAAGAGCTGCCTGAGCAGATTGAAAACCATCACAGTCTGAATCGTAAGCATCCAGATCATCTGGTTGGTATGTTGCATTCTGTGTAGTGACAACTTCTTGTTCCGCAATCCCTGGATCAGCAAGAAATGCAAGCTCCTCTTCATCAAGTTCCTGTCCTTGTGCCTGAGCGTTCACCAAATAAATCTTCTCTGCAAACCATTGACCATCCCTTCTCCTCTTGGGTTTTGTGCAATCCCTGGACATGTGACCTTCTTCCTTACAGTTGTAGCATGTAATCATTCTCAACTTGCTTGTGGAATTAGCCCGTGGAGGAGTGTTGACCATTGGCGCAGGATTGACCATGCGTGCATTGGTGGTTGATGTAGTGGGTCTCCCCTGATAAGGTTGAATCGGTTGAACCATTACCCTGCCATTCGCAATGGTAGCTTGTTGTCGAGAATTGGATGAATTCCTCAGCTGATTGTTAGTAGGAGCTGGTCCTCTAAATCCTCGTTTGCTCAATGTCCTTGTGAGATAAGCGGACATAGTGGCTAACACTTCAACTGGGTCAGTTCCTTGTTTGAATTCAGGAATGGGAACTTCATCATTATCACAATACAATGCTTGGTCTTGTTGAGCGGCATAAGCACTAGAAGGAATACTCATGTGGTCAGAATAGCTTGATGGATATGCTGCATATTCTTGATAAGAAGAGTATGATGACTGAGCATAAGGTGCAATGCTTGCTGGTGAATATGGGTGAGGTTGTGAGGCATATTGTGATGCTTGTGGTTCTCTCTGAGACGAAGGTGCATTAAACCGATATTGTTGCTGATGTGAGGTGGGTGGTTGAGGTAGAATCGAATATTGGGGGAAGCTTGGAGTCATGTACGGTGATGGATGATAGGCTTGGTGTCCCATGATATAAGGAGTGTTGTTGTATGACAAGCTTGGTTGATTTGCCATCAAGGCTAAAGAATCAGGGTACATACCTCGAGGCGAACGGTGCATGATCACGTGCTTCTCATGCTGCTGGAGAAAAGCATAGAGTTGATCCAAATTGCACTTATGCAAATCCCTAGTTAACTTAACATCAGTAATATACTCACCCCATTCAGCTTGAGGTAAAGTATTCAAAAACTTGGTGTTAACCTGGAATGGAGCAATCACGAGATTGTATACATTCAAATCATTCATGAGAGTAGTGAATCTGAAGTAGTAGTCGTGAAGCGTTTCCCCTGGACTGTACGTGAATCTATCAAACAGATCATACAACTGACATTCCCGTTCCTGTTTAGTAAGATACGTACCTTGTAGCAAAACCTTTAGACGTTCCCATAAATCCTTTGCAACCGTATATTGACTTACCATTCGATAGATGTCATGTGGAAGAGCTTGGAGAATGGTTTGAAGAGCCTTTTCGTCTGCATCGGCAATAAGTTGTTGAGCTGGTGTAAGTTCTTCAAACTCCCGTGGTTGAGTCACATTGTTAACAACGATGGTACCATAATCAAGTGGACCATTTAGAATTGACTTGACCATAAGCCTCCCATATGTCGGTTTTCCCTTAATGTATGACATCATACGACCTTGCCATGCTTCAAAGACTTCTTTAATGAGCATTGGAGGGCGATTATCCGTTCCCGTAATGACGGAAATGTCCGTAAGTGATGTCATTTGAGGCATTAATGAATTCGGATTCATTTTGATCACTTTAAAGAATCAAAGATTATCGGTTGACCGAGCAGTGAAGTAAGGTTTTGAATTGTGTTGTGTTGTTGAAGTAAAGAGTGTGTAAGAGGCCAAGATTAAATCCACTAAAAATCGTCGAAAAAACTCGTAAAATACCCCTTGATCCGGAATAATTAAGTTTATTCGGAATAAATACCTTAATGTTAAAAAGACCTTGGTGGAATATCTACCTTGATTCAGAATAACTTGCTTATCCAGAATAATCTTGCTTATCCGGAATAATCCTCATATTCGGAATAACCTCCTATTCGGAATAACCTCCTATTCGGAATAACCTCCTATTCGGAATAACCCCCTATTCAGAATAACCTCCTATTCGGAATAACCTCCTATGCGGAATAACCTCCTATGCGGAATAACCTCCTATTCGGAATAACCCCTATTTGGAATAACCCCTATTCGGAATAACCTCTATTCGGAATGTTCTGTTATTCGGAATGTTCTACTATTCGGAATGTTCTGCTAGAATGTTCTGCTATTCGGAATGTTCTGCTATTCGGAATGTTCTGCTATTCGGAATGTTCTGCTATTCGGAATGTTCTGCTATTCGGAATAAATCTGGAAAATACACTTCGAGACCAGGAACAAGCTCTTTAAATGAAACAAAACTCGATTTTTTGATCAAAAACCACAAAAAGTTTTATGATTTCTACCAAAATAAGCTAAACCCAATACTTATCAACTAATCCCAACAACAAAAACACCAAAAATTACAAGATTCAAGGTTGATTTTCCTACAATCACTAATACATTCAAAAACTAAAAAACAACACTAATCCTTACCTTAAATCACCCCTATGTTTTCTTTATTAATTGAAAATGTGAAACAACCAACAACCGACCCCTTTCCATGGTGGAAAGGGGTATTTATATTCAAGCCACTAATGGGCTTGGGCCGACCCATGACAAGCCCATGGGCCGGTTTCTTACTTAACTAAATAAGCAAACATTAACTACGAGCTATACAACATTAATAATATTATGGAGTGACTGATACTTCTAATATACGTTAAAAACATATTTCTAACACTCACACGCAGTCAGGCTGCTAAACTTTCTACTGCCTCAGCCCATGAATGTTTGTTTGCAGACTTTCTTTCTAAAGTTGAAACCAAAAAGGTGTCAGAGGCCCTGACACATCCAGGGTGGTTTAAGGCTATGGAAGAAGAGCTCAATCTATTCCTTATGAACAAAGTTTGGAAACTTGTTCCTCTCCCTAAAGGGAAATCAGATCTTGGCACAAAATGGGTGTTCAAAAACAAGACTGATGAAGATGGAATTGTCATAAAAAACAAAGCTAGGCTTGTTATTCAGGGGTGTGGTCAGCTTAAAGGCATTGACTATGAAGAGACCTTTGCCCCTGTAGCAAGAATGGAATCCATCAGGATCTTCCTTGGCTATGCCACATACATGAACTTCAAAGTTTTCGAAATGGATGTAAAAAGTGCCTTCCTGAATGGCAAGATCACTAAGGAAGTTTATGTGGCTCAGCCTCCTGGTTTTGAGAGTTCTGAGTTCCCAAACCTTGTCTGTGAACTTGACAAAGCCCTATATGGACTTAAACAAGCACCAAGGGCATGGTATGAAAATCTCTCTACCTTCCTGATAATGAACAAATTTGTTAGGGGGAAGATAGACAATACCTTGTTTATCTTCAGAACCAAGGAGGATGTTCTGCTAGTTCAGATATATGATGATGGCATCATATTCGGATCTACTAACTATGACCTCTATAGAAAGTTTGAAAAACTTATGACAAAGAATTTCGAATTGAGTATGATGGGTGAAATAACATATTTTCTTGGACTACAAATCAAACAGGGGGACAAAGGGATCTCAGTTTGTCAAGAAAAATACACTAGAGAAATACTTAAAAAATATGACATCTTTGAGTGTGCTTTCAGTGAAGAATCCCATGGTTCCCCCTAACAACTTAGGTCATGATCTCACTGGTAAACCAGTCAATCAAACCTTATTCAGGGGAATGATTGGATCATTAATGTACCTAACAGCAACCAGGCCTGATATTCAGTTCTCAAGAATTCTATGTGCAAGATATCAGGCCGATCCCAAAGAATCACATCTTACTGATGTGAAACGAATCTTCAGGTACCTAAGGGTACTCCTTCACTAGGTCTATGGTATCCTCGTTGCTCAGGCTTCGATCTTAAAGGATACTCAGACTCAGACTATGCTGGCTACAATATAGATAGAAAAAGTACATCAGGTGCATGTCAATTCCTAGGTGGCAAGCTAGTATGTTGGAGTGCAAAGAAATAGTAGTCAGTCGCAATGTCCTCTACTGAGGCTGAGTATGTGGCAGCTGCTGGTTGTTGTGCAAACATCCTTTGGATAAAGAATCGACTCAGGGATTACAATGTGGAATACAAAGTAGTCCTCATCTTTTGTGACAACACCAGTGCGATTGCCATTTCAAATAATCCAGTCCTACATTCAAGGACTAAACACATAGAAATAAGGTATCACTTCCTCAGGGAATATGTCTTAAAAGGAGATATCGAATTACATTTCATCCCCACTGAGTATCAGCTAGCTGATATCTTTACTAAGCCTTTGGATGAACCAACGTTCACTAGACTGAAAGCTGAACTTGGTATGCTGAACATTGATTAATCAGGCTTCCTATTGACATCACATTCAGTATAATGTATATTCTTAATCCTCTCCCTGAGTAAATATGTCTTAATGTCTCTCCCTTGACACTGAGGTACATTAAATGATGTAACTAAATGCTCTAAGGATTTAGTTACTTATTGTCCTAGGTTGGTGAGTCACAATATTAAATAAGGAACATATATTCCTTCAATAAGTTGTCATAAACCAGTCAAGGGGTCACCAAATGTCAAGTATCCCACTAAGCATTAAATGCTTGCCCTTTTTCTAGCAAAATCCATTGCAATGACGTCCTTTCAACTGCACGTCATCTCTGCAAAAGCGTTATCTCTACAGTCACGGAACAGTTGCCAAGAAAATAGGGGGACCACTTGTACATTTTCGTTAAATGCGGATGTGAAAAGAAATTATAACAAATAAACTCTCTTTCGTATCCGAGCCTATAAATACCATACAATCAAAACAAATACACACACAATGACATTAGCAATCTTACTCTGCCAAATTTTTCTCTCAAAGAAAAGTGTGTGTGTTCAAACATTGTTTCCATAAAAAGGTATTTCGTAATAGGTAATCACATTGATCACTTGTTTTATTGTTATATAGTACAAACAACCAAAGTTACTTGGTGTTTCTAACTCTTGATCCTCTTCACAAGGAAAAAGTTTGCATTAAGTCACTTAGTGAACCATTGTTGTATTATAACAAGAAACAAGTCTTGATTTGATTTCCACAAAGTGCCATTGTCCTTTTCTTCAAAGTTTCAAAAATAACTTAAATGGCACTATCCAAGTCTATAACACATGCCCCTCAGGCTGAGCATCTCATCAATGAGGGTGTCCATTTTGCAGGAAACAACTATAAGGGAAATTTCAGTTACCCTAGTAGTGTATCATCCTACAAACCATTTTGAAATTTTTTTAAAAGCTGTGATTGGGCTGATGCTTTTACAAAAACCCCCTCAGTCTTCTACCATGAATATCTCAGGGAGTTCTGGTATACGGCTGTGGTTGTAACCCCCACTACCCAAGGGCCTGAAGGTTCTTAGGGGTCTGAGACCAAGTCACATAAGAATTGTTTCATTGAGTTCACTGTGAACAATGGGAAGAAACCATTGATCTTAGACTTTAAAACTTTTTGTCAAACCAGTGGACTCGATTATAACAATGGAAAGTATGTTACACATCCTGACACATAGTCAGTTAAAAAAGGCTTAAAAAATCGGGGTCCCTGAGTTACTTGTGACTAAAACCCCATTAATCAAAACTACTTTCCCATGGTTTGGAGGATCCTGGTCACTTTTGTGATTCTGGTGATCGGTTGGAACTACGCATCTACTGAGCAAGTTAATTCTACTCAGCAGATGCTAAACTATAGTCTTATTAATGGACTGAAGATTGACATAGGAGAGATCATTTATAATGATCTCGTAACTAGGCTCCTGAAGGAGTCTAGGAAAAAGTATGTATCTTACCCAAGATTCATTTCATGCGCCTTAGAACGGTTACTGGGTTCCCTTTACACTCAGGAGAAATTCAATGTTTTTTCTACTCAATCCTGAGTTTCACAAACTTTTCAAAGAACCCATCTGAAGTCAACCCCATTGTATTGACGTTTCACATGACTGAGGTGATCAGTCGTAAATCATCCCTGTCTCCCATTCCCTTCTTACCAAAGAAGGGGAATAAGAAGCCTCAGACTATGCCAAAGACCAAACCAACAACGGCACAGGGCCCTAAGGATTCCGAGGCACGTCCTAAAAAGGCCAAGGCTAAAAAGAACACCCTTTTTTAGACAAAGCTTCATCTAACCCAAGGGAAAGAGCTTTTGGGAGGCCCTGATACATCATAGTCAGGGTCGACGGGCCAACATACTGGTCCTCTTGATGGAGAAGGAAACATACAACCTTCTCCTGCGGGATTGCCTTCCACTCAGTCTGATGATGGCACTCGTAAATCACAACCTTTTCCTGAGGACAAAACTAAGGACAAAGACTCAGAGAGATGCCTACGGGTAACACACCTCGCTTATAGGCCTATCACTTCCACCAAATCCAATGATGGCACACTAACTCACAAGTCTTTGCCTAAGGAACCAAAATTCGATTCCTTAGACTCAGAGGGATGCGCACGGGTAAAACACCCTGCTGATAGGAATCTCACCTCCACAACTCTCGATGAAGGTACACTAAAACAAAAGTCTTTGGCTGAGGGAACCATTATTGATCCCAAAGACTCAGAGAGACGCCTACTGGTAACACAACTCACTGATAGGGATCTCACCTCCACCACTGATCAATCGCAAACTGCCCCTGAGCATCAGTTGGCTAAAACTCAAGCCTTAGGGTTTGGGGCAGGGAGTGACGAAAACCAAGGCAAACCTTATTTTGGAGGAGAGCTGGACAAACCACAAGGATCACTGAACTTTGGAGATTTTGTAAATCTATTATAAGAGCCTGAAGATGTACTCTAAGGTTTCAGTGATGACGATAAAATGATTAAGGCTAGGGATAAACCTGACACTCAGGCCCCTCCTCAATTAGACCAAAAGCCACAGTCCCCACCCTTGTTCGAGGACATACATCCCTCCCTTGAGGCTCAACAAAAGCCCTCCCCTGAGGCATCCGAACAAAAAGAGCCCTCCCCTGAGGTAACTAAAAAGCCCTCCCATGAGGCAAAACTAAACACCTCTTCGTTGGGGACTCAGACTGTGGTTTTGGATACTACTTTTGATGACACCAAACCTGTTACTAAGAAGGTTCTTTATGAAACTCACAAAGGTGTCTTCAACCATGTGTACAACAACCTGAAAGCCGAGGTAAGTCAAAATCATGAAGATCTTGCCTCCAAGGCTGATGAACTCTTAGATGAATTCAGAACATATAGTGATCGTTTTGATATTGCTGAATAGAAAATGCGAGTTCAGGTTAACAACCAGATGGAGTTCATCAGCTCTATTAATTGTAGTAATGAGAATCAAGAAAAGAAGCTCGTCAACTTCTTCAATCATGCTCTTCCAACCGTTGAAGCGAATGTTTCATTAAAGACAACCTTGGATGGACTGATCACTAGTGCTACTAAGTCCACTTCTAGGGTTGGTCAACTTCTATAGTTGTTAAAAGAAGATAGGCTTACTAAAGTCTTCACCAGGTTAGACTCTCTCAAGTCTGATTTGGAGGTGGTCAAGGGTAAGTGTGATGCTATATATGAAGATGTTCATATGGATTCTGAGGCCAAATTTAGATTGAGCAAGGCTGCACAAGAATATATGGCTAATGCCTCCCATCTTTCTAAGATCTCCAAGTCACTGAAGGATGCTGACATTCCTCGCCTCAGAACCATAATCACCACAATAGAAAACACTAAGTCCCTCATACATTTGGATGTTCAGGCCATCAAGGATGATACTTAGTCTATGAAGGAGATGGTGACTGAGATGTTTTAGGCTTTCAAAGGGTCATCCTCCACCACTTCAAGACCATCACAGAGAAAAAGTTGGGATTCGTCAGGCTGGTCCTTCAACTTTTGAGGGGGAGAATGTGCCACAAATGATGCTTACTTGAAATGAACCTCCTTCTCACACTGAGGGGGAGTAGGAAGAAATGGTACAACCTCAACCTTAGGTGCCTGTGATCCCTACACCAGAACCCTTAAACTCAATTCCTCCCAACCCCGAGCCCTCAATATTTAATTTAGATAGCTGCAAAGGCATTGATGGTGAAACCCTAATACCTCCACCCAATAAGCTTGTAAAAGCTTGAAGGGAAAGAAGACCTGATCTTGATGCCATTGTCTTGGTACCTTATGAGATTAATGAAAAGATGTACAAGATGACTCCTGATCAAATTCAAGAGTACTTAGAAAGAATAGAGATGGCTAAGACTAGTGAAGCAACAAGGGCTGATATTCTAAGGGTGTCCACTGAGTTTATTAAGGAAGTAAGTGGTAACCCTGAGGCCTTGTTAAGTAAGAAAGGGGGAGAGGAGTTCATTCAGAAGCAAGAGGAGGAACTCAAGGCTATTTAGGATGAAATGGTCTTGAAGCAACAACAAAGAACCACCCAACTAAAGAAATTATATGACCAATACACCAAAGTTGTCACTCAAAGAAGAAGGCCTGAACCAATCACCAATCTTCAAATTATTCCTCATACCACACCAGTCTCAGTATCTGTTTACAGAAACAACGATGAAAGGAATTTTGAAGTAATGAAGAAATTTTCATTTGGTGATTTCGGTCTTAGTGAGTGGGACGAAATGGGTAGGATCTTCAGGACCAAGACAAATAAATGTGTCCCTAAGATACTCAACTCTCTCAATAAGAGATATGAGAGGTTGAATCAGATCAAGGAACAGTTAGGGATCACTGAATATCTTCCTTTAGCTGAAAAGGATCCTTCTAAGACTCAGGGAAGAAATAGGAAAAGAGTTGAGCTTGAAGCTGAGACTAAGATCCCTGGGTTATACTACAATCGTACTCTCCCTGAAAATGTCCCCTTTGTAAACAATATGGTCATAGAAGAACCTGAGTGGGGTATCTTCTTTATTGATGTATTCGGGGACCAAGCTTTTCAAAGATGAGTGACATCAAAAAATGCACCACTGGAAGTGTTCTCATCTTTCTAGTGATGGTTGGATAAGTCCAGACTTATGAGAATAAGAGATTTGTTAAGAAGCTCAGGAAGATAATTGCAAGGAGTCCTGATAAGGAAAAGGTGTTGAAGTCATCAAGGGTGAAGAGGGAAGCAATGGATTCCTGAATAATTGTAATCTTTTGTTTTATTTATGTTTCTTGTATCATACTATTCAGTCTTTGTAATGATGAATAAAAATGAACTACTTTATTAAAACAAGTCTTTTCATCAGTAGAATAGTTTATGTAAGAAGAAGCCTCTTTGCTCACTTATAACAATTTCACTTAGGCATATTTTATATCCAAATAGGGGGAGATTGTTAGATCAATTCAGTACCTAATGATCTCACTGATGGATTTGAATAATAGTCAGCCTAAGTGAAGTATTAACCTTGAACATAATGAAGTAACTAAGTGAACAGTCACTCAGTGAGTTACCTTCGAGTTCCTAGACTGAGTCTAAAAGAAAGACTCGAGCATTCAGAGAGGCGAAGCTCAATGAATGACTTCTAAGATGAAGAAGAAGGTGATGGGTTCAGTGAGTTATGGCAATAGACTCACTGAACCCCATACGATCTCCCTGAAGAAACAAACATCCTCAAAGACTGAAGTAAAGGTGAGATAAGTTGAATTGTGATAAGATGTAGTACATCACGCAATTAGAGTGACTTACCATTTTAGGATAGATAGGGTACTGACAAGTGTAAAAGGACTTATGTCCTAATACTTAAGATAGGCTAAGACTAGATTGTACACTATACCAATAAGACAAGAATTGTACATGGGCAATTCTTTGTCTTGTATCTACCTTTGCTTCCATAAATAGGATGGTTGTAAAAGGAGAGAAATAAGTTTGTGCACTAAATGCTTTAGACATTCACAAACAAAGTTTCTCTCCTCAAAATACAATCAAACACTTGAGTTCTAAACTCTCATCGATAGAATCGTCAAGCTTAGCAATCGTTATGATTGGACTAGCTTGTTAGTGAGGAGATCACAAAAATATACATTGTCTATTCAATCCCTATTGTAGCTTCGCATACAATAGGGTATAATTCTTTAATAAAGCTAAGAGTTAAACGTTGAAAACCTTTTTGTTATTTACTTTACTTTGTATTATGTTTATTACATTACTTAACCATGGGTTAGGTCTGTACTTAGTATAAGTATACCACTAATTAAAAGGGACCAACATACACCTTGGAGGTTTGTCCTCTTAACCTATTTTTCTGTCAAAATAGGATTGCATGTGATTTGGTGCTATCTATCTTGAAGTGTTGATTTTATGGTTTGGATTTGTCATCTAGGTTTGTTAGGTCTTAATTAAATTAAAATCTTGCATGTTTTAAGGTTAAAATCAATAGTTGCTTTGAAATCAGTAGGATAAAGTGGTTCTTGGATTGGACTGTCAATAGGGGTTATGGGCTTAGGCCTTTGTTCTTCTTGGTGTAATACTAATTCTTAGCTCATTTTAAGTGTTTATTGCTATATGTTAACTTGTGTAAACAGATAAACAAGAATATACATGATAACCACCTTTATACTTAAAACAAGGTCAAACACATCAGAAGGTCTCAATTGTTTGTTTGTTGGTTTTAAGGTTTAAAACTTGGTTTGCTTATTTTTCTTGTGGGTGTTCATCTCTGCATTATCTGGTTTTGCAATTTGGTTGCTTATGGAGAAAGTTATAGCTTATTGAATCTCACCTTTTTGGTCAAGTACATCAGCAATATGCATGCTCTGTTATTTGCCATTGTTGTGTTGATTTATGTAATTCTTTTCTTTATACTGCTTCTTTGGTGCCTACTTGTTGTGCTTTAAGTGTTTTCATTTTATCTTACAAGCTCATAAGCTCACTTGGCTTATTGAGCTTTCTGTCCAAAATTAAAGCAAGTCCACCAACTGGTGAGGCTTGTTCATTGGCGTTTGAACTCAAAAGCTTCCTCCATTAAAGCTATTTCATTTCCTTAAACAGCTTACAAAGCCATAAGTCCAAGAAATCAAAGTTTGACTTTTGTTGACTTTGGTCAACAAGCTTATTGAATCAGTTTAGCTTATTGGTATGTGCAACAA
Source organism: Glebionis coronaria (assembly GCA_025667525.1). Classification (NCBI taxonomy): domain Eukaryota; kingdom Viridiplantae; phylum Streptophyta; class Magnoliopsida; order Asterales; family Asteraceae; genus Glebionis; species Glebionis coronaria. Next base: position 358,257,029 of record CM046876.1, read on the forward strand.
CTTTAATTTTGTAATAAGTTTCATTTTTCTAAGCTTAATATCAATATTGGAAGTTTGCACCTATTTTGGTTAAGCTTTTACTATAAAATCAACGTTAAGTGCTTATTCAGCTAGCTTATTGGTTCCTACAACTTATTTCACATAGCTTTTTGGAAATTTTCTTGTTGATTATTCTTAGTTAAGCCATTTAGAAGCTTTTTCAAAAAGAATCAAGTCCTAAGGTGGTCTAGAACTCAAACCCGACTACTTTGTCTTGTAGTGAAAAAGTACTTTGCTTGTTTCTGGCTTATTCAGTAAGCTTTTTCAAAATTTATTTTTATAGTTGTCTTTATAGTCCCAAGAGAAGGTTGTTTGTTGAATTTCAGCTTATGGCATTGGCTTATAGCTTAATGGGCTTATTGGCCTATTAAGGTTTAGCTTATTGAATGATAAGCTGTGATAAGCTCGCTTTAAGCTTTTGGGCCTTTAGAGCTTTCTGTATAAAATCAAGTTTTAAGTTAGACTGTGCTTTTTTAGCTTATTTGGTTGACTTTTTTCTTATTGGGCTAAAAAGCCCATTTAAGTGGACTGTTTTGGGTTTTGGCCTATTTGAGGGCCTAATAGGGGTATTTAGGTAATTTTACTTTCATTTCTTGCTTAGTTAGGACAAAATATAATTTGCAAGTTTTTAGAATTTTTTATAATTTTTGAATTTTTTATTATTATTTTATTAATTAAAAATTGTTTTTAGCGCTTTTAAATAGATTTAATAGGTTTAAAATTTTGGAAAAAAAGTTTTTAGCTTAATTAAATTATTTTTGAGGTTTACAAAGTGAAAAATCTTAGTTTGGGCTTTTTGTTAATTTATTTGATTTTTAGGGCTTTAATTAGCATTTAAAAATTAAATATTAATTAATTTAAAAGTTTCAAGAAGTTTTAATCATTTGTATACCTTAGTTATATTTTTAGGAATTTTTTGTGATTTTTTGGGAATTTTTAGAGTAAGTTTAATTTTTGCCTTGATTTGCGTGAGAACGCGTTTTTTGTCTTAATATAATTTTCACCATAATCCGTCATCTTCTTTCCCCTTTTCTCATCAATATTAATCAAGAACAAAAACACACACTTTAATCCTCCTTGGTGAACGAACTTATGTGGGTCATTAGTGTTTGATTTTCCTAAATCGAATACTTAATACTTACCATTTATACATCTTTTTTCTAAAAGTGTGTTTTTACCACAATCATTTTGGCGCCGTTGCCGGGAAAAAATCTCACTCAATAGTCTCATCGTCCAAATCGTCTAAATCCCATCATTTTAGTAATTTGTTTCTTTTTTCAGTTTAGCTTATGTAGTTTAATTTAGTGATGAGACTACATTTATACATAGTCTCATCGTCCAAATCGGGCTTAAAACGCTTAAACATGTCATAAAATACCAGAAAATATGCTTGTGTTTGTTCATTGTGTATTTTAGGTACGGATATCGTGAATTCAACAAAAGATCACAAGATTCAAGCAAAAACGAACACGGGAAACGAAGTCGCACAAAGAACCGGACCCGAACGATGAATTTCCAAAAATACCCTTGAAGTTTTGGAGATTGTTAAGAATGGTCCCTCATCTTTTGAAGACTTGTCACTTTAGGCCCTTGTAAATCTCAAGTATTACTAGTGGGTCCTTAAAGTTTCAAGATATTTCAAATATGACCCTTGAAGAATGAAAAATGTGTATGTTTAGCCCTTGATATAAGTTTGGTAATGGGTGTGCCAAAAATGACAAATGCATGAAAGTTGTAACAAAGGAAATATGAAGAATTGCTGTGAAGACTTTGTTTGAATAAATTTGGGAAGTTCAGGGATCAAAAGAACCAATATCATAACCCAAACCCACTAAAAACCGACCCTAACCCGGTTATAACCCAGCTACAACCCACTAAAGCCCAACACTTCCACAAACCCCCAGCCCAATTCAATCTATACCCAACCCACTACCCAAACGAACCCAAACTACCCACGTTTTATTAACAGTTTTATTTAAAAATCCTTTTTTCAATAATACTCGCTAAACACTTTTAGCACACCCAAAACAGATTAATCTCCCCCACTGTTCACCCTTCATCCTCTCATAAACCCTAACCCAATCAATCCACCTAACCATGGGGTTATTAGCCTAATGTTTCCAAAACCCCAATTGAGCTTAATATCAACCCATCCCAACAAAGAAAGCATAACCCCGTGACTCTTGTGGACCCCCACGTGTTCCCCTGCCTCCCTGTTTATGGCATAAAGAAATCTACACAGAGAAATCAACGGACCAACTTGCTTTCTTGACCACTAAGGCTTTCTGGACGTCTTGGATCTCTTCTACAACAGCTCATCATACAAACATCTTCACATGGGCAGTTTGACCTAAATTCAAAATCTGAAGACAAAGGGCATTTGAGGAACTTTGCTAGCTTAGGGTTTCATTTATTTGTTTCTTCTAGTAATTTCTTTGAAGTAGTATAAATACAAGGTGCTTGTACCTTGTATTGTTGTTCCAGTTTTCTTCTTTGTAAACTTTTATAATTCGAATAGTTAAAGTTTTTTATAAGACCTTGCAAAAAGAAATTTGAGTTCCATTTAATTCTGTTGTTGTAGTGTAAACATTGCATTTTATGAAATTCTTATTAAAGTTTTGTTAAGTCCAAAATTCGGGTAACAAAGACACTTGTCCCATTTTTTTGGTCTTTTCTGTCAAGTTTATAGAGGCTTAAAGGACTGTTTGCTGACAACCAAACAACCCTTATAACCTTGTATAAGCTTTTTTCTTAAATTGGTTTAAAAAAAGTACTGGATTTCCATGTTTTCCTTAAAGTTTGTTTCATAAGATTTTCATAAAATCTTATTTGTTTTACCTTTACTCACTGTCTCAAAAGCTACCCACAAGCTATTGACACCAGCATGTGAGCAGCTATTGATGCTTGTATCACTTTGTATTTTTTTGTACTTTATCAGCTTAAAGACATAGGGTGGTTTGGAAGTTAATATAAGATCTTTTCTAGTTCGTTTTTCCAAGCTCACAACAAATTGAAAGTCCAACCAATCTCATGTTTTTAATTGTGTTTTGGTGTTACCAAAGTTATTTGGTATCTATGTCTATTTAAAAGAAGCACGTAAAAAGATGTAAAATAGTATAGCTATGTATCCGTAAAACAAGTTGCAAATACCACACTAATAGCACAAAGTACAAGGATCAAATGCACAAGTGTAAAAATGCTTAAAAGGTAAAGAGAATGCAAGTACAAGGACTAAATGTGTAAATTCAGAAAGATAAGGGACTAGAAATGAAATTAGTAACAAACTATAACAACTTTTCAACAATATTCAAAAACTGCCAAACCAAATTGTAACAAACTGAAAATCAAAGGACTTATAAGTGCAAACCCTAAAAATTTGTAATTACAAAGCAGATTAACAAAACTATGAAAGTATGAGGACCAAAATGCAATTAAAACAAACCTATAACCAAAAACGGGCAACTAGTATTCAATAAGCTTGTTTGAGCTTATTTCTCGACCAATTAAGCTCTAATCTCTTTTAAAAGACTTCAAATTGGAATTAAGCTAGATATCTCAAAAGAAACAAGCTGAAACAGTCTAAATCAAAAGTTAGCTTATTTTAATAAGCTCAAAAAAAGCTATAAGCTATTCCAGACATCCACAAATGGATTTTCTTAATGAAACTGACTAAGCAAGTGACAAGAAGGTTGGAATGTCAAGTAACTTAGAAAATGGTTAAGCAAATAAGCTAAAATCTGAAAATAAGCCAAAAGTGCTTATGGTTGACTTTCGTTGACCAAGATTTTTCAAAAAGCTGAATTTCTCAAAAACCACTCAAGACATGTTTGCAAACAGATTTGTGAAGGAAAATTAAAAGTTTTATGAAGTAAATTTGTTGGAATGAGATAAGCAGTTTACTTTTATCATAGAGAATGACAAATGCTAAGCAGCTTATTAATAAACTAGTATCTAACTCAATTCAGCAAACTGTATTGTCTAACTTGAAAATTCTGAAAGCTTATAAGTTGGACTAAAACTGGCAACAAGAATCAAGTAAAATTATCCACAAACAAAGAATTGGCAAGGGATCAAAGGTAGCTAATTTGGACTGATGAACTCTGACCCAAGATTTTTATGGCAGTTTGCCTGTTTGACTTAAGTTTTGACCACAACACTTTGCAAGTAGACTTGTACTCACCTATTGAGTGTAAATGAACTCTATTCAACAGGTTTTAACTACTGAATCACTAACATCACCTAGATCCAAACACCAATTTCAATATGATATGAAAAGTTTGCCAAAGCTTTTTAAGCAAAAGTGAATGACAGCAATAGTCACTTATCAAGATTTGTTAAGTGACTGAAATGAACTAGTTTGACATCAAAAACCAACAAGTTTATGTTAGAGAACACAAAATGAGCAACTGATGATTTAAGCTGAACTAAACCAAGATTATCAAGCAAAACTGAATAAGAAACTAATCAATTAACCAACAACTAACAGATTATCAATATCACAGCAAAAGAACACTAACACAATCACAATTCAACAGATAAGTTCTAAATATAGGATTTGAACATGACAATACAGTTTAGAGGAATAAAAATAAGAGATATGATTCCTTTTAGCTAGAAGAATCCTTTGATGGAGTAGAGGAGCGCTGAGCTATCTAAGATCAACTAAAACACCAACAATCAAACACCATAAACCATCATCTCATCACCAGCATCTACAAATCAACACCCCTACAACATTCTGCTACTTTTGGCTTTGAAATGAACTAGAAATGTCTGAACCTGCTACAAGCTTCCAAAATCAATCCAAACAAGCTCTATTGATAAAGTATGATCAATAGAATCACAAAGTAACAGTAGGAGGAGGATAGTGAAGATATGAGAAGTAGAATTGAGTGAAAAATGGAAGTGAAGGTTTATTAATGGTTGAAAGTTTGTTACAATCTGTTACAACTATCTAACTAACTCTCAAGTGGTTGTCAATCACTTGCGAGTTGTAACTAACTAACTTTGCTAACTGGAAATGGAGAATTTAAGAAGTGTGTGAAAATTACACACACTAAGTACATTTACAAATGAGGAACTATTGGGGGTATTTATAGAAGAATTTCAGAGTCTGTTGGAGGTGCGTGACGTGTTGGATCAAATCACACTTTAACACCCCATTTTGATAAATGGAAATGTCACGCGTGATTATGGCGTGTCATCAAAGAATGCAAGGATAAATGTTAAAACATTACATGACCATAAAGGAAAATACCGGAATCAATCATCGGTAGTCCAAAAGTATAACTCATCACACACAAACATAAGTACTGTAAATGAAAGGACTAAACAATGTCCATGTATTGAGTATCAAAGTATAGATAAATGCATAAAGTAAAGAAGGCTAGAAAGCTTCCAGTCCATATGCACGTACGCTTAAAGTCTACGAGCGTCCCTGAGTACCTGTCGTTTTGGGAACATGAAAAGGAAAACGGCTGAGCAATACGCTCAGTGCATGGATGTACAAGTAAAGCATGAATAATATAAGCATATAAGCATGAAACAACGGAAGAAACTAAGTCCTGAATAACCCGGTTATATCTTAGTAAAACTGGTTTTATAGTTTGAAAGCCTTATGTTATCTTGTGAAAACTGTTTAACATATTTTACCATTAGCCAATATAGGTCATGAAAATCAACGTGCATGAATACTTGGAGGGGTGACCTCGTCATGCAAATTAGAGGGTTGCCTCTAATTTAATATATTGGTTTTTGGGTAGGAGGGATCAGCTCCTTGTGAAGGATGCAAGGCACACACCACATTCACACTGAGTAATCTGCTGAAAACATGTAACTAGGATGCACCCATACCCCCCACCTGATAATATAAATAATATGGCCAAAAGCTGAAAGGGAGGCCACGAGCAATCACTCCGTCGTGGGGAAGTCATAACACCAGTGCCTCTAGTGTTATGGTTATGGTACCTCCATAACTAGGTGAAACTGGTCATGCATGTATATGGCTTTAGGTATTCTAATTAAACATAAGCAATCAAAAACATATAAAACATATACTGGGGAAAATAGTTAGCTGCATACGAGGAATCCTAATAAGGAAAGAATGTCCATACTGAAAGGACGGAGAATCCGTACCTTATGTCCAGTGAACGAAGAAGACGAACGGAAGAGAGTCCTACTTCGGTATCACTAATGCTACATAAATACATATGTGTATAAGTATCTGATTACTAAATACGTAACTGGTTTTATTCATGTCTTAGCTTGTTTTATATGTTCATGTCATGTTTCACTGATTTAAGCTTTATACTGTGTTTATCATATATTCTATCTATGCTGATTAAGTATTACTTATATTTCATGTATTATTATACTTGTTGTGTAATAATAAGTAAATTTCTAAAAAAATAGCAGGTTTCCTAAAATAGAAAGTTTCCAAAAGTAGAAAGTTACCAAAAAAAGAAAGTTACCAAAAATAGAAAGTTTCCAAAAATAGAAAGTTTCCAAAAATAGAAAGTTTCCAAAAATAGGAAGTTTCTAAAAAAAGATTTACTGTTTAAAATAGATATGTTTCTAAAAATAGAAAGTTTCCATAAATAGATGTAATCTGGATAGTTAAGCTAATTATATAAGCTTAAGTGTTTTTTGATTATTATTCTAAGTCATGTGATTATATAGTATAGTTTATTAATTATTACATGTAAATTAAATAAACTATAGGTTAAAGTATTTAATTAAATATAACATGATTTTAATTGAATAAGGTAAAATACTTAGGTTAAAACATGTATTATTATCTATTAATAATATAACCTAAGTCATGTTAATTAATTAATAATAAGTCATGGTTTTAATAATTAATTAATTATATAATCTAATTAAAGATAAATACTTAGCTTAAAATTCATGAATTAATAATTAAATTAATAACCTAAGTCATTTAAATTAAATTAATCATGTTCATGTTTTTATTTAATTTAATTTGAGTCTAAAAAAATAACATAACTTGTAAAAATCATAAACCTTGAAAAATGATTCATGAACCGGACCCTGTGATTAAAAACCCATGAACCGGACCCGTAATCATCACCATACCCCGACCTAAGTCGGGTTTCCCCTTGTTTTTGCTGCTGCCGTGAGACCACCACCACCATACCGAGACCATATGGTCTCGGTGGTGTGAACTAAGCCAAGCCGAGACCCCCTTGGGGCTCGGTTAGGCGTCGGCTAGAAACAAAACACCCCTAAACCCTTGATTTGATTTAACCCCATGATTAGAACATGTTTATATTAATTGTTTTTAATTAGTTTATTAAAAACATCATGATTTTATGTGATTATAAAAATCAAAACATAAAAATAAAAGGTTAAAAGTTATACCGATCACGTGAATCGAATAAGGACGAACACACAACGATCCTTGTAAAAATTCCTAGATCAAAATCAACCCGAACACCCCTTTTGTGCTCTTGAAACCGGCGGCCAAAGAGGAGCAAGAAAATAAAACTAGGGTTTTGATTATTTTCTAGATTTGTGATAAATGACACATGTTTTTCCCTTAATCCCCTAGTTAGTAAAATTACATGGGCTAAGCCCGTGTTTCTTGTGTATGCCACGGTAGGAGGCCCCACATGGGGTAACCCGTACCTTTTTCCGTGTCTAACATAATAGTGTGTTCTCGTGTTCGTAAATTACGTGTTCTAATTAGTTATCGATCGTGACTTAGTTATTCGTGTTCGTAATAAATATATAAACATACATAATATTAGCTCATGATTAATTTACGTTCATGATTTCATGTTCGTATGTTCGTGATTATAACTATTATAGGAATAATTATCGTGTATTCATACGTAATAAATACTTATCGTGTTATAACACGTACGTAATACTAATAATTCTTGTTCGTGAAACGTAAGCGTGCTAAAAAAAGAAAGTTCTAATCATGTACGTATGATCTTAAGGGTACTATTTATGGTAACAGCATGCGGGTTTTACAACTCTTCCCCCACAAAAAGAATAATTCGTCCCCGAATTATAGATAAAGTAAACTGGAAAAGAAGAACATACCCGAATTCAAAATATGAAATGAGGGTAAGAAGCCCGGATAGACTCCTCTGTTTCCCAAGTGGCTTCCCGCTCGGTATGATCCCTCCAAAGGATTTTGACGAATGGAATCATCTTCCTTCTCATGACTCGTTCTTGTCTGTCAAGAACTCATTCGGGTTCTTCTATAAAGTGAGATCTTCACGAATCTGTTCTAGTGGATACTGAACCATGTGAAGGGGATGATACTGGTACCCTATGAGTAAGGACACATGAAACATATTGTGTACATGAGAAAGTTGCAGAGGTAACACTAAACGGTAAGATACTTCACCGACTCGTTCAATGATATCAAACGGTACGATGAAACGAGGACTGAGCTTCCCTTTAACTCCAAAGCGTCTATCACTACGTGCCGGCGAAACCTTACGGAAAACGTGATCTCCTACGTTAAAACGTATGTCCCTACGATGCTTGTCGGCGTAGGTCTTCTGACCTGACCGTACTTCTTGAAGAATCTGCATAGCTACTGCGACCCTCTCATTAGTCAACTCGATGATTTCTGGTCCTTCAAGTGTTCGCTCACCAACCTGATCCCAACAGATTGGGGCGCGACACTTTCTGCCATACAACATCTCGAAAGGAGCACACTTGATACTTGCGTGCCAACTGTTGTTGTATGCAAACTTCACCAAACAGATATAATCGTCCCAATCACCCGTCCATTCCAACGCACATGACCTCAACATGTCTTACAATGTCTGAATCGTTCGCTCCGACTGCCCGTCTGTTTGAGGATGAAAAGCTGTGCTAAGCTTAAGTTGTGTACCCCAAGCTTTCTGCAGACTTTTCCAAAATCACGAAGTGAATTGAGGATCTCTGTCTGAGACGATGCTGGATGGAGCACCGTGGAGTCTCATGATCTCTCTTCTATACGTATCGGCGAGTTTACTGATCGAATCTTCCTTGCGGATCGATAAGAAATGAGCTAATTTGGTAAGTCGATCTACGATAACCCAAATTGCATCGTGCTTCCTCTTGGTTGGCGGAAGACCAGTAACTGAAGGTCTACGAATTCTAAGGATTTGGTAATGGATGGATTAGATCTATTGATTAATGGTGGAAATGGGGAAGGAGGAAGATGAAGTGTAGAGAGAGAAAGGAGAGGGAAGAAAAGTAGTGAGAGAAAGTGATTAAATTAATGAAAAGTGATAAATGAATGAACTAACCAACCCCCCCTAACATGCTAGGAGGGGTATATATATAGCCCACCCTACATGTGGGCTATATGGACTATACATTACTAAGTGGACCACGAGCCCATTACATAATTATCGTTGGAGCGACCGATCCTTCATAAATACGTAAAACGTATTTCCAACAATCTCCCCCTAAGGGAGGTCGCTCCAAGTTACAAAGTTCTAAATATTCTATGGCTCGTGATCTATGCTAATAATGATGTGACCGAGACTTCCTTTGGGAAAACACATTTCCAACAATCTCCCCCTAAGGGAGGTCACACCATTTTACAAAATCTTAAACCTAGCATACTATGCTTGAGTCTTCGATCTTGTTCTTGTGAATATGCTTGATGTGATCTTTGACTTTAGTTTTGAGCATGTTTCCTTGCCTTGACCTTGTGCATTCATCACTTGTGAAATTTGCCTCTTCGTGATTTCATGTTCCACATACTTATACCTTTAAATTCTTGAAAGCTTCAGAGTTTGATACAGCGGAAGACTTGACCTTCAGACTTTCTTGAATTTGTTGAAGTACTAAGTGTATGTAGTATAAGCATGTGGTGACGACTTCTTCTGGATTGTACACCGCAATGCCACCTTCTTGTTACGCTGCATAAGACAGTTAGCAACAAACAATATACACGGATGAAATGGCCTTGAACATTTCATTCTAATTCGGTAGCATTTTACCTCCGGTCGGTGAAGACCGTTGGACGATATTAAATATCGTACTCGTGGCAGGTAGTTTCAATAAAGAACCTCCTTGACAAGATTTCGCGGGTAAACCCGTTCTCTTTACTCGACCGTCCAAAGCTGACTGCGAACGTAAAGAGTGAATCATTTGGATAATATTATCCGCATGATTTGAAGCCGTCAATTCATGTTCCTGGAACAAGTGAAGTTCAATTAAGAACCGCACCATCGTTGCTTTCCAGTTGTCACTAGCTTGATTCATAAAGAATCTTGCAAGTTACCTACCAAGTGCTGTTTGATGTTAACACTAGAAGGATTTCCAATCGTCACTGTGATCAATAAAGAGTCACTCTGAATGTTCTGGCAAGATCATATGATAATGCGTAGAGGCCTGGAACGTGTTTAAATTCATTTAAGAATTAAACCACTGTTGCTTTCCAGTTATCACAAGTTTGATTCATAAAGAATCGCACAAGTCACCTACCATGAGCTTTTTGATATTCGCTCAAGAAGGATTTCCATCTTCATTGTAAATACTTTCGTATTACTCGGATGTTCAGGCAAGATCATGAAGATTTTGCGTAGGACTCTTAAGAACTTTCTTACTTTTCACAGTGTGTGAAGAAGCAAGTAAATATGAAAGTGTGTCCTAATGAGATATTTGATGATCTCAAATGGCTCTAGACTCGATCGTGCATTTTGGATTTTAGTGATCGGAGGCTGGAGAGGAGTGCCACCTTTTCAATACCAATTTATTCGGAGTGAATAAATCAATAGATAATGTGTTATCTCCGTGTGATTAAAACAAATATCTTTTGAGAGATATCTGAGTTAGCTGGGATGGGTTGTGCCTTGCATCACTGGGTCCATGATGTCTTTCTTCAATATCAAGAATCATTAAAAATGATCTCAATAGCATATGAATTGACCCGGTTTCTGCCTAAGTTGTAAGGAGGGCTTCTTTCTTTACACCCTTTATCTTTACAATTCTTTTTCATTCTTCAACCCCTTCAATGCTTACCAATACGTCATAACTAGCACCTTGTTGTGATTGTTCCAGTGCTAACTTAAGTACTTGGTCGGCATTCAGCTACGTTCACAATCTTTCTCCATCTTTCCTAAGGACTACTATTTCTAGCTATGGAATGTCCTTGGGAAGATTCCTCCGGTTCTAGAGAAATCATTGGACTTTAACCTATCCTACCATCCTTATGTCACCACAACCTTCACCGTCGTGAAAAGAGATGTTTTGGGTAAGTGTATGTCACCATGAAATCCATTTTGAAGTGCAAATCCATTTTGCTCCCCCTTAACATATGCTACGATATTCGAAAACATTTCGCACATGTCGGGATGAGCTAACACGTTAAGTCAAACCATTTGTGATTGATCATATCCCATATTAAATCACATTTTCTCCCCCATATTAAAAATATTAACCCAATCGATGTTTTTAATATCAATTGATTTAATAGCATTTTAAGAAAATTTGGGAAGAAAAATGCAAATCCAATTATCTTCATGATTTTAACAAGCTCCCCCTCAAATTAATGAGGGTGTACTTGAAACGTAAATTAAATACCTTTTAAACACAAGTGTAAGGTATTTATCACGTGCAAGGATCATATATGATAATGTATTCACAAGATTAGCAAGTTACGAGGTTGGACCTGAATAATGGAGAACATCATATGAAAGAAGCACATGGTTCTTGTTCACGAATGTTGGTCACCTCGTCACGTCCCCGAGAAAATTAATTCCCGTTGTTGAGTCAAAGCTTTCCGGTGAAATGCTTGACTTGATTATGAAAAGCGGGTTGCTATCTGAAATAATAGCAAACCATTTTGAGCATGTTTTAAAAGTTTGAACTTCTGCTCGAACTTTATTTACAACCCCGTGTCATTATTGAATGTCATTTCTAGGTTCGTAAATATTATCGATTCCAGAAGACATGCTCTTTTTATCAAAACATTTTTGAACACACAATTTTGAAAGATTTTGAAAAACCTTTTTGAGAAATTCTTGAAAAATTATGTTCAAAGTTTTGAAAAACAATTACTTGAGCTTAAGATTTGGAATATCTTAGTAAAGCGAGCTCAAGTCCGAGAAGTTGTGAACTTCCCGTTGTTAAGGATAAGTTACCATCGGCGATAAACTTTCCTTTTATCTGAAGGACGAGTCCTAAGCTGACATTTACTTAGAAGTCGTTTTTCATGAGCTTGAAAACTTTGACTGTTTTAACGGAAAGCTCATGACCGAGAAAGGTTAATTTCTTGTTATGAGGAAAAGTTCTCTTATTTAAAAGATACACTTTCCTTTCTGAGCTTAAAACTTCGAATGTTTTAATACAAGCTCATGACCGAGAAAATTGAATTTCTCGTTATGAGGATAAGTTTATCATTAATGATAAACTTTCCTTTATTTGAAGTTCGAGTTACAGTCTAACATTTAACTGTAAGTCATTTTCATGAGCTTAAAAACTTCGAATGTTTTTAATATTAGCTCATGCCCGAGAAAAATTAATTTCTCGTTGTAAGGATAAGTTTATCATCGGCGATAAACTTTCCTGCCTTTGAAGAACGGGTTACAGACTGTCATTTATCTATAAGCCTTAATGCATGAGCTTAAAAACTTGGAATGTTTTTGATATAAGCTCATGCCCGAGAAAAAATGAATTTCTCGTTTTTAGGATAAGTTTATCATCGGCGATAAACTTTCCTTTCTTTGAAGATCGAGTTATAGTCTGTGATGTGACTATAAGTCCTTGTGCAACTTAACCATGAATCCCCTGAGACATTTGTTTCTCTGATATCTGCTTCTTCAGCAACCAAACTCTAAGAGTGTCCTTAGTTGAACGGTATACAACGATTGGACCGCTTCGTTCTTTTGGAACATCAACTTTGGTACCTGCAATCTCATTAGGAGTTTGTATACTTTTGCATGGGTTAGAGATATCTATTTTTGAAGCACGTGGGGGTTCACAGTTGGCTTTACTTGTGTCAGAGGTGACCTGAGGAGATGATTCACTTGTCTTAGTTGGCAAACGTTTCCTTTTATAGAAAATCTTAAGTTCAGGCTTAAGTGATGTATCATCCTTTGCAAGTTCCTCCCTAGTAGACTTAGTAGAATCGGAGACTATCCTAGTTAAAGGGCACTCGTTTCCTACAAGAGTGAAATTTCTACCAGTGGGGCGCCAAACTTTACCAAAGGGTTTGATTTTAGCTATCCACTGGGACTTAATTCGAGCACGGGAGTTCACCTCATCAAGTAATATTTTGACACAAGCATCATGATTTGCCGTAAAGACACATTTTCTACATGTTTTACAAGTAGCATATTTAATGTCTGAATAATTCCTAGATGATTGATCGATGCTCCTAGAAGATGGCATGCTACGGTTAGCAGTGTTGGGTAATCTAGAAGGCATCTGACTAGGTTGGACATTGCTATCTCTTACATGTGTCTTTTCAATAGCTTCCCTTTGACCAGATTTGTGGCAAACGTCATTTGAACTAGTTCTAGACGTGGTCTTGATATTTTTAGGGAAACTAGAGGCAATCATATGATTTGGTCTTGCTAAATCTGGAGTGATCACATTGGGCCTAGTTGCTGGAGTGACAGTTCTAGAAATATGACCCAAATCAACTTGGGAGGCAAACCGCGGTCTCGAGGATTGTGATCGCTCGGATCCAAATGCAGTAGGTTGTCTGACAGTCGGTTGTCTGACGAACTGATTTGCAGGCGGTTTCCCCAAGATTGATGGTTTTTCAAGCTTAGTGTCCACACTAGGTCCTTTACTTTTCCTTAACTCGTTTTTCAACGCAGCTATAGCAAAAACCTTTTCCTGTACTTGGGCCTTTAAAGTCTCATTTTCTTTGAGCACGATATCTTGGGATGCCAACTTAGATTCAAGCAGTTGAATTTGTTTCAAAAGATTATCCTTTCCAGCTTTAGAATCTAGAACAGTTTGATCCAATTTTCTTTCAAGAACAACGTTTGACTTTTCAAGTTTTTCAAAGTATGTTTCAAATTTGTCCGTTTTCTTAGAAAATTCAAGTTTGGCATCCTCAAGATCTTTTGATTGCCGAGCTACGATCGTTTCGAGCTCTTTAATCTTGGAATCAGAATCAGTTAACGAGGCAATTATAAAGCATTTATCATGATGAACTATAGCATTTTGAACACTTTCTCCCCCATTATGACTCACATCGGATGAATCATAAGTGGTATTTCTATCACTCTTGTCCATCCCATGTTTGTCATAATTAGGTTCAGAATGCTCAATATGCGGCATGTCATCAGCATATACATCATAACCAACATCACATTGTACCATGTTTGCAGGCTCTTCGTCATAAATGGGTAAGGTGTCATCAAGAGAAATCTCGTGAACATTCCCTGACGTGCCACTGGCATCATGTTGTCCTTCTGAATCCGTGCTCTTGCCATCGTTAGGCTCCAAGTTGTCAACCGTATGACCATTCTCCTCTTGCATCTGCGGCATTGATTCTTGCACTCCATTATCATACGTTTGCTAAAGTTGTGATTGTTGATAAATTGAAGACGAGACTGATGTCATGAGTTTCAGAATTGTATCACGGAAGACTCGAAGTTCAGTATGTGTATCTCGAATAAATGATTGGCAAATCATTGAACTTTCAGACTTGATGATATTGAACTGGAGGAAAGGCGTGAGTTGTGTCACAAGAGCCTTATAAGCAAGTGCCGATGCAGAGTGATTAAAGCTTTTATTGTTAAGTTCCTCGGCGAGTTGGGTCAAAGTGGTGAAAATTGAGTCGATGAATATATGACGATCTTGTCCAAAGATTGTCACAAATTCGCTCCCTCCTTGAATCCGTGAAAGATTAACTAGATGATACTGAAGCATTCGAAATGAAGTTATACCACTTTCCCTAGCGTTGGCTTGCACTTGATGCGATTCTCCCTCTTTAAGTGTCGATTTTAACGATTCCATTGGTAATCAAGGAAAAATGATGTGGCTGTTGTTGTTGTTGTCGGGTTTGAACAATACGACTCGGCTCAAAAATTGTTATCGGCTCAAAAGATTATGAATAAAACCCGATCAAAAATCCGTAATTGCTAAAAATATATCCCGTCACTTTCACTCGTAAATTTGACTTCAAATCCGGCCAGAAAAGAAACTAAAAAAAATTAATTTTAAAATATGTAAATATACTTAATGCCTTAACTAAAATTAATTTTTTAAAAAAATCTAAATATAATTAATTTTAAAATATATAAGGATACTAAAATATATAGATATACATAATATCTTCTAAAAAAATGTAATGGTGTACTGTTTAAAAAAAAAAAAAAAAAAAAAAAAAAAAAAAAAAAAACGTGTATACAATATAACTAAAATAGAAAAAGGAAATAATAGAAAAAATTTGGTCTAGTTTTCTCCGCCCAGTCAAACGATAACATTGTTATCTCCGTCAAGAAAAGAACACGTGGCCCAGTAAGAAAAGATCCACCGCCCCACTCCTTACCTTGTTTTATCCGTCCCTAATACAACACTTTTGACTTCTCCTCCAAGACAAAACCTATCTCTCTCTCTCTCCAATACTCACAAATTTCTGATCTTCCCAAAACGAAACCTAACGAATACTCCGTCCTTCTCCCTCCTCACCATGAAACAGCCCCCCAAATCTCTTTGATATCTCCGTCCCCTGTTACTTCACTTCCCAAGAGACTTAAAACCTCCGTCTATTTCAACACAGATCACCAAAAACTTGCTATGATCTTAAAACAAATCGGCTTCAAGATCTTAAATGATCTCGGGTAGGTATAATTTTGATTGCATGTTGGTTTAATTGAGTCCCTCTCTTCATCTGTTGTGTCTTTCTTGTGAGTCTGTGTTGGATCTATGAAAGTTTTTCTCTTGTTGAAACTGAGATCTTTTTTGAGTCTAGGTTGATGTGAGTGAGTGAGTCGAAGGGTGTGAGGAGTTGTTTGTCGAGTCTTGATGTGATGCGAGAAGTGTTCGAGTGTTTTTGATTTGTCGAGAGGGTTTGGTTTCGAGTCGAAAGAGATAAGAGGTGAGGTGAGGGTTGGTTGGGGTGAGGGATTCGAGTGGGTGGATTTGGAGTTTTTCAGTGACGTGATCTAAGACGGGAGAGAGAGTGTGAAGGTGTTTAGTCTTGTGTCGAGACGAGGGTCTGTAAAAAATGAGTGTGTCCGAGTGTGTGAGTGGGTCGAGAGTTTGTTTTTGTGTCGAGGTTTGAGTGGGTCAATGTTTGGGCACAAGTTAACAGAAGGATTTTGTGTGAGTCGAAGTTGTGAGTGAGGAAGTGGTGTGGGTGGTGAGGGAGTGAGTTGGGTTAACAGAAGGATCTTGTTTGGCAGTGGAGGGTTTCGAGGGTGTTGGGGGGGGGGTAACCGAGAGAGATAAGGTGAAAATTTGGTGAGAGACGATAGTTTTTGTGCGAGGGTGTAAGGGGTTTGTTTTTTGTTTGTCGAGTCGTTTTAGAGAGAGTCACTGTTTGGGTCGAGTCGAGAGGTGTGGTGTCAGTCGAGTGGTGTATATTCCGAATAGACTTCTATTCGGAAAGTGTCTATTTTTTAAAAAAATCTATTCGGAATGTTTTTCTATTCGGAATGTTTTTCTATTCGGAAAACTTTGTCAATTCGGAAAGTTTTGTCTATTCGGAAAGTTTTGACTATTCGGAAAGTTTTGACTATTCGGAAAGTTTTGACTATTCGGAAAGTTTTGACTATTCGGAAAATATGACCATTCGGAAAACCTATGCGGAAAGATTTTCAAAAACTCGTCCATACGGAATGTTTTACAATAAAACTGAATAAAACTGAACAGATACGAGACTTGACAAAGATATGAGACTGATGTTGGACAGAATGATGGGATATGGACAATTTGACTGACTTTGGACAGATATGAAAAAGATGAAAATATGGACGGATTTGGACTGATTAAAAAAAAAAACTGATCTAAAAAAAAATTGATTAAAAAAAAATAACTGAGTAAAAATGATTGATTAAAAAAACATTATTATTAAAAAAATGATAAAAATTGATTAAAACTGATAAAATAAAAAAAATGATAAAAAATGATTAAATAATGTGATTAAAGAACTTGATAAAAACTGATTAGATAGATTTTCAAGAAAGAAAAAGAACGAGATTATATAAAAAAATAAAATAAAAAAATTATTAAAAATTAGAAAAGAAAGGATTTTTACCACCAAATCAAAAGATAAAAAAATGCAAATCCTAAGATTCAACCATGGCTCTGATACCAATTGAAGGTCTACGAATTCTAAGGATTTGGTAATGGATGGATTAGATCTATTGATTAATGGTGGAAATGGGGAAGGAGGAAGATGAAGTGTAGAGAGAGAAAGGAGAGGGAAAAAAAGTAGTGAGAGAAAGTGATTAAATTAATGAAAAGTGATAAATGAATGAACTAACCAACCCCCCCTAACATGCTAGGAGGGGTATATATATAGCCCACCCTACATGTGGGCTATATGGACTATACATTACTAAGTGGACCACGAGCCCATTACATAATTATCGTTGGAGCGACCGATCCTTCATAAATACGTAAAACGTATTTCCAACAGTAACAAAATCCATGGTGATTTTGTCCCACTTCCACTCTGGAATATCTAACGGTTGAAGGAGACCGCCAGATCACTGATGCTCGATCTTTAACCTGCTGGCAGGTAAGACATTTGGAGACGTAAGTGGCAACATCCTGTTTCATACCACTCCACCAAAAGTACTGCTTGATGTCATGGTTACATCTTGGTCGAACCAAGATGTATAGAGAATGGGGAGCTATGAGCTTCAGCTAACAAGGCTTCCTGGAGTTCTTGATCATCAGGAACACAAAGCTCGTGCCCTACCATAAGATACCATGTGCATTTACTCGGAATTCTGTCTGCTTCTCCAAATTCTGAATTATCGCCAGATTTCTCCATCATCTTTCTGAGCTTCCTTGATCTTAGAGAGTAACTCGGGTTCTACTCTAAGATTAGCCCAGTAACTGTGCTATCCACGTACCATGATCTCTATGTCTAGTCGCTCCAAGTCTCTTATGATTTCTTCCTCAATCTCAATGCCGTTGATCATTCCGTACATTCTTCTAAGTGCATTTGCTACTACATTCGCCTTGCCGGGATGATACTGTAGATTAATGTCATAATCCTTCAACAGCTCTAACCATCTCCTTTGCCTCATGTTCAATTCACGCTGAGTGAAGATATACTTCAAGCTCTTGTGGTCCGTGAAAATATCACATGATTCTCCATACAAATAGTGCCTCCATATCTTCAATGCAAACACGACTGCAGCAAGTTCCAAGTCATGCGTATGGTAATTTTCCTCATAAGGCTTAAGCTGTCGTGAAGTGCGCGATCACTTTCCCATGTTGCATGAGAACACAGCCAAGTCCCTTCCCCGATGCATCACTGTAGATTTGAAATCCACCCGTACCGGATGGGAGAGTAAGAATAGGTGCAGATACTAAAATCTGCTTCAGGTCTTCAAAGCTCTTCTCTCGTTCTTCTGTCCAGACGAATTTCTCCCTTTTCCGCATCAGTTTGGTCAGTGGCAGTGCTAGGCGGGAAAAGTTCTCCACGAACCTACGGTAATAGCCAGCTAAGCCTAAGAAACTGCGGACTTCAGTCGTTGATGTCGGCCTTGGCCACATAGTAATAGCCTCAACCTTCGCTGGATCCATGGTGATTCCTTCTGCTGATAGAATGTGACCTAAAAATGCCACCTTGTCTAACCAGAACTCACACTTGGAGAATTTAGCATACAGCTGCTTCTGGCGAAGAATCTGTAATACTGTATGAAGATGGTCTTCGTGTTCCTCCTTGGACTTTGAGACAATCAGGATGTCATCGATGAAGACAATGACGAAATTGTCTAGAAATTCATGGAAGATTTTGTTCATCAAATCCATGAACACTGCTGGAGCATTGGTTAGGCCGAATGGCATGACTACAAATTCGTAGTGGCCATAGCGTGTACGGAAAGCAGTCTTGGCGATGTCCTGCTCCTTAACCCGTAGCTGATGATAGCCTGACCTAAGATCAATCTTGGAGAAGTGTTTGGCCCCTTGGAGTTGGTCAAACAGATTATCTATACGTGGCAGTGGATACCTATTCCTGATGGTAATCTTGTTGAGCTCGCGATAATCAATGCAAAGGCGCATACTGCCATCCTTCTTCTTAACAAATAAGACCGGTGCGCCCCATGGAGATGCGCTCGGTCGAATGAAACCTCGTTCCGGAAGTTCTTGCAGTTGATCCTTCAGCTCCTTTAACTCTATGGGAGCCATGCGATAAGGAGCCTTGGAAATCGGCTCAGCTCCAGGGATGAGCTCGATATTGAATTCTACTTCACGTGCAGGTAGTATGCCCGGAAGTTATTCTGGAAATACATATTGAAATTGTGACACTATCGGCTGATCCTGAATTGATGGGGATTCAGCATGCATGTCATGAACCGTAGCTAGATAACCCTCGCAGCCATGTGACAGTAGTGCACGTGCTTGCAGGGTTGATATGATTTGTACAGATCTGCCGGGTACGAACCCGTTATGAATGTACTCTGGTGCATTAACATCACCGAAGATCACTCGATATGAATGGCAGTCTGTGGTAGCATGATGCTTGGATAGCCAATCCATGCCCAAAAATCATGTCAAAGTCATTCATGTCCAGTGGAAGTGCGTCAACAGGACGAACCTTGTAGTCAAATTCTAGGGGAAGGCTCTTGTACACATGGGTTATAAGTACAGAGTCTCTCAAAGGCGTGGAAATACTGAGTCTATTCTCTAGTGGCATGGGGAGTATCCTAACATTCTTGGCGTAAGTAGTAGAAATGACCGAGTGAGTAGCACCCGTATCAAACAGAACACATGCAGCTTGACCATACATATACAAGATTCCAGTGATGGTACCTGTAGACTTGTTGGCCTGATCGCGAGATGTCGTGTACACGCGTCCAGTGGTAGGAGGCGGCTTGGTATCAGCATGTCCCAATGTGCCCTCCATCTCGCCCTTGCGGCAGTCCTTCATGCGATGGCCAGGAAGACCACACTTGAAGCATGCGTCACTGTCGCGGTGACATGGCCCTGGGTGCCTACGGTGTCAAGTAGAGCAATGAGGATGAGTATATCCTCCAGCAGGTGTCCTGACTGCGTGAGAACCTGATAAGACATTATACATGAGACATAATAATAGGGTACAAAGGACAATGCGGATAATCGTAAGATTGAATACCAGTGATAGTTGGACGGCTAGGCTGTGAACCTCTCTGGTTCTGGTCCCTACCGTTTCCATGGTTCCTGGTAGAAGATTTGCTAATGTGTCAGAATTATGAGTTATAACATGAAATCATAAGAAAATACGTAAGTATAAGGACCTGCTGTTGTTGGAGTGTCCAGCGTTGTTACGGTAATTATCATTACCGCCACGCTTATCCGTAGCAGAACGATCGTTAGTCTGACCGTTTCCATTGGGCTGATTAGGCTGCTGCTGAGTAGCCGGCTGAGACCGGTCCCCAGTCTTCTGCCTGGAAGATACAATTTAAAGAGATGAAATATTGACATATACTGAAAGAATACGGATTGGTCACCGCTTGAATACAAATGTTTACCTCTTCTCGGGTCTCTCTGCTTCCCCGAACTCATCTCTCTCCTGCAGCATCTCCAGCTTACGTGCTGCATCGGCCAGTTGTGCTACCGTGTTGAACGTAGCACACACCAAGTTGTTTGCGACCGATGTGCAAAGAGCCCACCTGAAGTGGTGTGCCTGCTCTTTAGGATTACCCGCCGCTGCACCAAGGAAAACAGTTAGGCGAAGAAAGCGCTGCATGAACTCATTGCTATTCTCCACAACTCTTTGTCGGATCCCATGGTACTCTCTCTTCAGCTTGTCTTGCTCAGCCTTGGGAAAGAACTGCTCCATCACCCTATCTCTGAACAGAGACCATGTCAAACCAGCCACCCAATTATCACCATCCTTAGACTGCTTCAGTGCTAACCACCAATTTAACACATCGCCTTCGAACCGATAACATGCCAACTGATACATGCGTTTTTTCTTGGGTTCTAGATTCTCGGAATCTCCTCGAATTGATCTCAACTCTAAGTGGAATGATTTGTTCTTGGTTAATAAAAAGGGTGGTTTGTTTGTTTATCTATTTTGCACCAATAACGAATGAGTAAGTGTCGAAGAGTAAAATTAAAGCTTTGAAAGATTTGACAAGTTAAAAGTAAATGCTTGAAAACGCAAAGAAAAGATTAGACAAATACTTAGAAAACTTAATTAAATTAAATTTAAAACTTTGTAAAACTTTAAAACTTAGTGCATCGGAATATAAGAAATGCACAGCTGTCGGAATGTCAAAATCATCACCATCGGAATGTCAATGTTTGGTACCATCGGAATAATTAAGCTCAAGCTGTCGGAATGATGTCCTATCGGAAAGTTAGATCAGAATGTTGTGAGAACTCTTTGTCGCAATGTCAGATCGGAATAAGGTAAATAAAAATTGGGCAGAGTTTCGACTTAAAAAGGACCTAGACCCCGTCGGAATGTGCGATCGCAATATGCGATCGCAACCCCAGATCAGAATAAGGGGGAATGACACCCTATCGCAAAGTAGAACCCACACCTGGGTTATTGCGATACAAATCAGAAACCGTCGGAATAAGGGTAAACCCTTATATTGCGATTGAAGGAATGCAGTTCCAAAATTGGTGGTAACTTAAAACCTCAATAAGAAAAATCAATAAACGAACTAATCCAAGACTTAAATGACTCATAAAGCTTAAATTTGACAACTCGTAGAATGTAAACAATTATAAACCGTATGAAATCAACTTAAAAATTATTAAGACCTTTGTGAAATCCGAAAGGCAATAAGTCGAACTCGAAATAAGCTAATAAGCATTAAGAGCTTATAGCCTAAACACGTAAAAGCTTAAAAAGTAGTAGAAAGATGATCCTTTCAACCTCTAAACACCAAACGAAGTTAATCCGTGTGGATTATGGTTTTCGGATCACAAGCAAAGAAAAACTAAGAAATGAAGAAGAAGATTGATGAACACAAACTTAAACTTAAACTTTTAATTAAAAGAACTCCAAGATTAATGAAAGTTTGAATTTAAAAGATGAAAACAAAGAAAAAGTTTAGTGAGAGAAAGTTTGGAACTTTCTCTCTCTAACACTTAGAGAAAAATGAAAAACTAAATTAAGACTCACTAAGTGTTTGAAATTTGTGAAGTAAGGGCCTTTATATAGGCGTGTGTATGGGCTTGTGAATGGGCTTTGGTATCGGGCTTCGTTTCTTCTTTCTTCTTTAGTCTTCACGCTTCTTTAAATAAACGTGCCCGACTTGGATTTGAGAAGTGTCAGTGAATAATTCCAACTCGTCTTATAATCTTTTGTTTAATAGACTCGAGTTCTTCGACATATATGAATCTTCCATATTTGGCTCTATTCTTCGATAAATCTTCAAATAGGCACAATGACTTCAATTCTTTTGCATCTCTTGGACAATAGACTTCGTCTTGAGTCTTTTTCCTCAATAAAACCCGTGCAATCCCATGTTTTCTTCAATATTCACCCGGTTGACTCTGAAAACACAATAAACACAAAAACCACGCATAATTCCAAACAAATGATATTAAATACGTGTTTTGGTCTTGTTTTAGCAAGAAATAAGTGGTAAAAGGATGGGTGTTTTCACACCTATCAAATCCCCTACTCTTAACCATTGCCATGCCCTCATGCAATGCTTAGTGACAAAGCACATTTACACTTTTCTCATAATCAATCAACCTTGGCCTTATTAATATACTACTAAACAAAGATGAAAGTACTAAGAGAAATTAAAACCTTAAAGTAAACAAAAGGATGGAAATAACTTGCAAAGAGATCAAGGACTTACATTAGGGCTTTGGTTCTGCGAAGATTTATCACCCTCAAGTTTCACGTTCCCCAAACTAAGCTTAAAAACGAGATCATTGTTATTATAAGTTAGCAAATCAAACACTTACACACATGGCTTAATTAAATGCTTAAACTCCCTTATTCCTAGGTGTATCTCTTATATTTTATTTTTGTCTTAGAATGATCATGAAGATGCATTTTTGGACTTATTTCGATAGTTTATTTAGGCTGAAAGCAAAGTAGGACGATTTGATCAATAGTTAGCTAAAGGACAAAATCTCTTAAAACTGCTTCTCGGGATATCAAAAAGTTCATATCTTGGCATAACTTGGTTCACGTTTTGAGACCTCTCTCGGGCCGATATTTGGCATGTACTTCATACTTCATATCTTGAGAGACGTTCTTGAGATAAGGGTCTTCTCATCGTTAATAGAGTTTCTTCACTTGGAGACTTTTGAGGGGTACTCCAACTTTGTTGACCACGACTTCATGATTATTTCTTCAATCTCTATTTGGGATTTTGAGATACAACGATCCGCCACCTTTTCGGACTTGGATCTATTTATCCTCATACCTTGTTAGGGTCTTTTCGGATAGACTTCTCCATCATCTTTATGAGAGTTGATTGCTTTTCGTCGTGAGTCTTGATTCTTCATATTGACTTTGGGAATAATGCTTTTCACATCACCTTGGATCTTTAGCAATAAGATTGAATCCTCATGCCTTGTTAGGGCCTTTTCGGACTCGCCAATCTTCGCGCCCCGCTTCATAAGTTATGCCTTGGCTATGAACTCTTATCATTACCGAGCAACTTTTAAACGATCTTGGGCTAGAAGCTAAGTAACTTTTCAAATCGTACGACCTTACTTATTGCAGATAAGTTATTAGCAAGTGATGGGAGAATAGGCAAATAATTACACCAAGTGAGCTTGTGCAAGAATACCGACTTATAATTGACTCTATCATTTCTCGTTCTCCACAATTAAAAATCTCAAGTAATGAGACTCATGGATGCTTAGCCTAATAAACCAATTAAGGTCTACATGGTTAAGGATACTAGCTAGAATAAACTTGAATAAGTCTATTCAGGTTGAGTCAAAATAATCGCAACGGGCCTAATATGTCAAAGACTTCTAAACTAGCTACACCACTTTATTATATTTTTGACTTTATTGCGGGATATATACATGTGAAAGCAACGAGAAAAATTTAAAAATTACGACTAAATGGCCAAAGTTAATTAAAAATTTGAAAAATGTTGAAAAATATGATTTTCCGGTTAAATGAGGGCATTTTCATGGAAAAGTACACTTAAAATATCGATAGAAGTCCCCCTACACATAAGATAAACATTGTCCTCAATGTTTAAGCATGTGGGAAAAGTCTCCCCTACACTTATGACATTGTGCACGTTGGTTAACTCAAGTTAAGGAAGAGACGACTAACGTGATCAATTTCAAATGTGAGTATGAAGAAAATTGAATCACGATAGTTGAGAGATAGAACCGGATTTCGGATAACACGGGAGCACGGTTCTTCAAAGGTTCCAAGAGTGCCTTCATCCCTGTAATCACATCACCACACAAAAACAAACACCTATACAGGCCCCCCTACACTTAGGAGGTCAAAACATAAAAGGATAGATACTCGGGTTGCCTCCCGAGGAGCGCTTGTTTTTTGATAACCGAGTCACGAGCCTGACTCGACCCAAAATTAGTTCATGGGGAACGTGGTGAAGGATGGAATCATCTCCTGAGAGATGTCCTCACTAAAGTACAGCTTGAGACGCTGGCCATTCACCTTGAAATTGGGCCCATTTGGCTGAGAAAGCTCAATGGTTCCATATGGAAATACTTTGGCGAAGGTGAATGGACCAGAGCAGCGGCTCTTCAACTTGCCAGAGAAGATCTTCAACCGAGAGTTAAAAAGTAAGACTTGATCACCAACGTGGAACTCTTGGTTCTTGATTTGTGCGTCATGAAGGATTTTCGTCTTCTCTTTGTAGATCAGCGAGTTCTCATAAGCTTCATTCCTCAGTTCGTTGAGCTTGTTGAGTTGAGTCTTGCGATGATCACCGGCTTTGTTGATGTCGAGGTTAGCCCACTTCAAGGCCCAGTGCGCCTTATGTTCCATCTCGATGGGAAGGTGGCATGCTTTTCCGTACACAAGACGATAAGGTGTACAACCGATCGGGGTCTTATAAGCAGTACGGAAAGCCCACAGAGCATCATCTAACTTATCGGCCCACGCGGCACGATGCTCTCCCACATTACGCTCCAAAATTCGCTTCAATCCACGGTTGGATATCTCGGCTTACCCATTAGTTTGGGGATGATAGGCGGTGGAAAGACGGTGATTGACACCATACTTAGCCATGACTCTTGCAAATTGATCGTTACAAAAATGAGTCCCTCGGTCACTGATAATAGCACGAGGAATGTCGAATCTAGCGAACAGCGATTTCAAAAAATTACAAACCACCCTTGCGTCATTAGTGGGTAAGGCTTTGGCTTCAACCCACTTTGAAACATAGTCAACGGCTACAAGGATGTATTTGTTTCCTTTAGATGAAGGGAATGGCCCCATAAAGTCGATACCCCAAACATCAAAGATTTCACATTCTTGTATGAAATTTTGAGGCATCTCATCTTTATGTGTGATCGTGCCTTGTTTTTGGCAAGCATCACATCGTTTAACCATATTGTGAGCGTCACGATAGATGGTGGGCCAACAAAATCCCGAATCAAACACTTTTTTGGCAGTGTAGTTGGGACCAAAGTGACCACCGTGGGTCCTTTGTGCCAAGCATTAAGGATTTCCAAAGCTGCCGGTCCATCAACACATCGGCGAATAATCAAATCAGCACATTGTTTGAATAGATACGGGTCATCCCAAAAGTAAGTCTTAATGTCGTTAAAGAACTTCTTCTTTTTCTGGGATGTTAACCCGTCAACGAGAATTCCACCCGCCAAGTAGTTTGCAATGTCCGCAAACCACGGGGTTTCATCAGCAGTCGAGTTGATAGACATTAAGGTCTCCAAGGGAAAAGAATCATTGATTTCTTTGTTCGGATGATCCCCTTGGTAAGGATCCTCAAGTCTACTGAGATGATCCGCGGCTAGGTTTTCAGCTCCTTTTTTATCGCGAATTTCGATTTTAAATTCTTGGAGTAGCAAAACCCAGCGAAGAAGTCTTGGTTCAGAATCTTGCTTTGTCAACAAGCACTTCAGCGTGGAATGATCGGTGTAAACGATAGTGGTGGAAGGGACAAGATAGGGGCGGAACTTTTCAAAAGCATAGACAACAGCTAAAAGCTCTTTTTCGGTTGTCGTGTAATGCAATTGAGCCCCAGTCATTGTCTTGCTAGCGTAATGGATTGGTTGGAAGTGTTTATTCACTCTTTGGCCCAAAACCGCTCCAATAGCAAAGTCACTAGCATCGCACATCAACTCAAAGGGAAGCTCCCAATTAGGGGTAACCAAGACGGGTGCCTTAGTTAGCTTATCCTTAAGCGAGTTGAAGGCTTCAAGACACTCTTTGGAAAAGATAAAAGGAGTATCTTTTTCCAAGAGGTGGGTCATCGGGCGAGCGATTTGAGAAAAATCTTTGATGAATCGACGGTAGAAGCCCGCATGACCAAGGAAACTTCTCACACCCTTCACGGTTGAAGGTGGAGGCAACTTAGCGATAACATCAACTTTAGCACGGTCCACTTCAAGACCGGCTTTGGAGATTTTGTGTCCTAGCACGATGCCCTCTTTTACCATGAAATGGCATTTTTCCCAATTAAGAACTAGGCGAGTGTCTTCACACCGCTTCAGCATACGTTCCAAATTGGCAAGGCAAGAAGAGAAAGAATCGCCATAAACCGAGAAATCATCCATGAATACTTCCATAGTGTCTTCCACCATTTCATGGAATATAGCCATCATACACCTTTGGAATGTCCCAGGAGCATTACATAAACCAAAAGGCATGCGTTTGTAAGCAAATGTTCCATAGGGACAAGTGAATGTGGTCTTTTCTTGGTCCTTGGGATCGATGGGAATTTGAAAATACCCGGAGAAACCGTCTAAGAAGCAGTAATAATCATTACCCGCAAGACGCTCGAGCATTTGATCCATGAAGGGAAGAGGAAAGTGGTCTTTTCTCGTGGCATCATTGAGTTTGCGATAATCAATACAAACTCTCCACTCAGTAACGAGACGAGTGGGAATCAACTCGTTGTGTTCATTGGAAACAACGGTTATTCCGCCCTTCTTGGGCACACAATGGACGGGACTTACCCACGGCGAATCCGAAATAGGGTAGATCAAGCCGGCATCTAGAATTTTGATAACCTCTTGTTTGATGACGTCATGAATTTTAGGATTAACCCTTCTTTGGCTCTGGATTGTGGGTATAAAGTCATCTTCCATGAGAATCTTGTGAGTACAAAAGTTCGGATCAATTCCGCGGATATCGGAAATTTTCCAAGCAATTGCCTTCTTATGATCTTTAAGCACGGCGATGAGGCGAGTTTTCTCTTCATCTTTCAAGTCCTTCGCGATAATGACGGGTGACTTCTTCTCTTCTTCAAGGAACACGTACTCGAGATGGGGCGGCAACTCCTTCAGTTCTAAATCCGGAGGATTTTCGATGGGAGGCGTTTTCAAAGTCGGAGCATCGATAGCAATAACCGTGGGAGATGGTGGAGAAAGATTGTCTTCGTTGAGAAGGTTTTCAAAGAAATGCATGTCTTCATCCCCATCGGTGGGAGAATCATCATTAGCTAAGTTCACATCTCCCATGGTGGCGTCAAGATCGTTCCAAAACAAATCACTTTCTCCAAATAGAGACAGTGATGAATCAATAGAGGAAACGGTCTCAACATTGGGAAAAGAAGTAGGAATACTTTTGCAAGCATTTTGGAAGTGTTTTTCACAAGCCTCATCAAGAACGTCAATACAATTGACACTCACGTTGGAATAAGGTTGTTTAGACAACTTTCCCATGTTGAAGACGATTTTATCGTCACCCACTCTCATGATAAGCTCACCGGCTTCAACATCGATGAGAGTGAGACCGGTCCTCAGGAATGGACGACCAACAATTAATGGCACACGAGGGTCCATCTCATAGTCGACGACAACGAAATCGGCAGGAAAAGTGAATTTGTCGACTC
The DNA here is from genome assembly GCA_025667525.1 of Glebionis coronaria. Classification (NCBI taxonomy): domain Eukaryota; kingdom Viridiplantae; phylum Streptophyta; class Magnoliopsida; order Asterales; family Asteraceae; genus Glebionis; species Glebionis coronaria. Next base: position 358,285,165 of record CM046876.1, read on the forward strand.
CTACAAAGACGTCTTCGGCTATCCCCACTGGATAAGCAACCGTACGGTTAGCTAATTCCAGAGTCATTTTGGTGGGGACTAGCTCAGGGAGAGATAATTGCTTCAACACACTTAAAGGCATTAAGTTGATACTGGCACCTAGATCGGCTAGGGCCATGCAATTCACTACTCCCGGGAAGTTGCAAGGGATTAAGAAACGACCCGGATCACCAAGCTTGGTTGGCAATTTCCTTAAGAGTACTGCAGAGCAATTCTCATTAAGTTGGGTGTTAGCAATATCAAGAAGCTTCTCCTTGTCGCTAAGAAGATCTTCAAACATTTTCGCATACTTAGGCATGTGAGCGAGAGCCTCAGCGAAGGAGATATTGAAATTCAGTTGTTTAAACATTTTAAGAAAGTTCGAAACCTGAATATCATCCTTGCTTTTGAGCTTCTCTTTCCTCAACCTAGATGGATAAGGTATATCGGAAGAAGAGGAAGGCTTTGGGATCGAAGGATCACTCACATCCTTGGGTGGAGGAGGGGTAGAAGTAAGAGGTGGGGAAATTGGGGAAGGAGAAGGATGAGGAATAGGAGCAGGTGACTCGTTCTCCTTAGTCACAACCACCGGTGGAGGTATAGGAAGCTTGGGTTCCTTGGTACCTTTACCACTGCGAGTGGTGATTGCTTTCATCTCCCTCTTGGATTCGCAACGGTGTTACTCGGAAGAGTACCCGAAGAAGAGGGTTGATTACCGTGGAAGAAACTAGCCATCATGTTCCTTAAGTCATTCGTTTGACTATCCATATTGTTTCTCATATCAGCTCTCAGATCGTTCCCTTGTTTCATCAGGTCTGCTTTCAAGTTGCGCACTTCCTGTTGAAGATTTTCCACGATCACATCGTTAGTCCTCATGTAGGTTTCCACTTCTTGGTGTAAAGCGGTGGGTTGGTTTGGAGGAGCATTGTATGTGGGTGGTTGATAAGCAGGTTGCTGGTAAACTTGGTTGTTTCGTTGAGGTGGATGTTGTTGTTTGTGAGGTGGTATGTATGGTCCACGAGATTGTTGTTGTTGTTGAGGAGGGCGGTTGAGGTTTTGTTGTTGGTTTGGGTTGTTAGGAGTAGAACCAGGTGGTGAGAGATAGTTGTTGGAACGGTAGCTAAGCAGGTTACGGTCACCTTGAGGTCGAGCTTGATAAGCATGTTGAGGATAGGTACCGTATGCTGCATTCACATTCTCAGAAGTGTAGTTTTGGGTGGCAGTACAAGTGGTGTAAGAATGAGTACCCCCGCATATCTCACATGGTTGGCTAACAGCATTGACTTGAGCGTCTTTAGCGTTGTTAGCGTTGATGCTGTTAGTGTTGCTGGCGGTTTGGGTAGCAAGCGTTTCAAGAAGCGCAGTGATTTTGTCAATTCGCTTGTCGCTGTCACTAGTACTAGCACTAGCGACATTGGTCCTCACACTCTTGGTTTGCACACGAGACTTATTCTCAGTGATATCCCAAGCAGCATTGGAAGTCATAGCCAAAAGATTACCCCCCGAGGCACTGTTTAGTGAATCTTGGTCATTCATGTTTAAACCATTGTAAAAAGTGTTAATTTGATGCACTTTGGTAAAACCATGTTGTGGGCATTTTCTTAAAAGATCTTTAAAACGATCCCAAGATTCACTAAACGACTCATCGTACTTTTGTTCAAAATTTATGATTTCATTCCGCAAAGCGGTAGTACGAGAGGGTGGGAAAAAGTAATTGATAAACTTGGTCTCCAAATCCGTCCACGAAAGAATACTCTGTGGCGGTTCCTAAGCAAGCCAATTCCGGGCTTGTCCCTCTAAAGAAAAGGGAAAAAGTTGTAAACGGATTACCTCTTGTGGAACACCATTGATTTTGACCGTATTGGTGAGTTGCAAGAATCTCTTGATGTGGTCATGTGGATCATCAATGGTACGCCCCAAGAATGGTTGAGCAGAGACCATCTGGATAAAGCCGGATTTGAGCTCAAAATTGTTGGCTGCAATCGCGGGTATAACAATTGGATCAGTGTTGCCATCTACAAGAGCTTGCAGAAGTTCAATCATCGGGCGATTATCCGGAAGAGGCTCATTGTTGTTGTTATTATTGTTGTTGAAAGGTGGGTTGTTGTTGTTATTATTGTTTTGAGGTGGGTTATTGTTGTTGTTTTGTACACCTGCCATGTTTAAGTTATCGAGAGTCTCGGGCTCGGGATAAAACGTGGAGCGTGCACGCATGCACCTGCAAAAGAACGAACAAATAAAAACGAAGCAAAAATATTTTGGTTTTTATGTTTTTTAATTTTTTATTTTTTTTTGTATTTTTGAAAATTTTATATTTTTTAGGGTTTTTGAAAGTTTATGAAAAAGTAACGTTCACGGGGAACGGATCCCAAAATCCAAGTTCTCACAAAAAACTGTTGATCTTAACGAGAAGAGCCGGCAGCGGTGCCATTTGATACATGCGTTTTTGCTTGGGTTCTAGATTCTCGGAATCTCCTCGAATTGATCTCAACTCTAAGTGGAATGATTTGTTCTTGGTTAATAAAAAAGGGTGGTTTGTTTGTTTTTATATTTTGCACCAATAACGAATGAGTAAGTGTCGAAGAGTAAAATTAAAGCTTTGAAAGATTTGACAAGTTAAAAGTAAATGCTTGAAAACGTAAAGAAAAGATTAGACAAATACTTAGAAAACTTAATTAAATTAAATTTAAAACTTTGTAAAACTTTAAAACTTAGTGCATCGGAATATAAGAAATGCACAGCTGTCGGAATGTCAAAATCATCACCATCGGAATGTCAATGTTTGGTACCATCGGAATAATTAAGCTCAAGCTGTCGGAATGATGTCCTATCGGAAAGTTAGATCGGAATGTTGTGAGAACTCTTTGTCGCAATGTCAGATCGAAATAAGGTAAATAAAAATTGGCCAGAGTTTCGAATTAAAAAGGACCTAGACCCCGTCGGAATGTGCGATCGCAATATGCGATCGCAACCCCAGATCGGAATAAGGGGGAATGACACCCTATCGCAAAGTAGAACCCACACCTGGGTTATTGCGATACAAATCAGAAACCGTCGGAATAAGGGTAAACCCTTATATTGCGATTGAAGGAATGCAGTTCCGAAATTGGTGGTAACTTAAAACCTCAATAAGCAAAATCAATAAACGAACTAATCCAAGACTTAAATGACTCATAAAGCTTAAATTTGACAACTCGTAGAATGTAAACAATTATAAACCGTATGAAATCAACTTAAAATTGATTAAGACCTTTGTGAAATCCGAAAAGCAATAAGCCGAACTCGAAATAAGCTAATAAGCATTAAGAGCTTATAGCCTAAACACGTAAAAGCTTAAAAAGTAGTAGAAAGATGATCCTTTCAACCTCTAAACACCAAATGAAGTCAATCCGTGTGGATTATGGTTTTCAGATCACAAGCTAAGAAAAACTAAGAAATGAAGAAGAAGATTGATGAACACAAACTTAAACTTCAACTTTTAATTAAAAGAACTCCAAGTACAAAGATTAATGAAAGTTTGAATTTAAAAGATGAAAACAAAGAAAAAGTTTAGTGAGAGAAAGTTTAGAACTTTCTCTCTCTAACACTTAGAGAAAAATGAAAAACTAAATTAAGACTCACTAAGGGTTTGAAATTTGTGAAGTAAGGGCCTTTATATAGGCGTGTGTATGGGCTTGTGAATGGGCTTTGGTATCGGGCTTCTTTTTTTCTTTCTTCTTTAGTCTTCACGCTTCTTTAAATAAACGTTCCCGACTTGGATTTGAGAAGTGTCGGTGAATAATTCCAACTCGTCTTATAATCTTTTGTTTAATAGACTGGAGTTCTTCGACATATATGAATCATCCATCTTTGACTCTATTCTTCGATAAATCTTCAAATAGGCAGAATGACTTCAATTCTTTTGCATCTCTTGGACAATAGACTTCGTCTTGAGTCTTTTTCCTTGATAAAACCCGTGCAATCCCATGTTTTCTTCAATATTCACCCGGTTGACTCTGAAAACACAATAAACACAAAAACCACGCATAATTCCAAACAAATGATATTAAATACGTGTTTTGGTCTTGTTTTAGCTAGAAATAAGTGGTAAAAGGATGGGTTTTTTCACACCTATCACCAACCTCAACTTGAAGACGGGGTCACAGCCCACAGCATCAAAGATCTTCTCAATGTGAGCCAACCAGATTTCAGCTTCACTGGGGCTATCTGTTCTCTCGAAAGCTCGAGGACGGAGCTTGTTGAATCTTTCCAGCCATGTAGCCAATGTCACTGGAGGAGGAGGAGGAGGAGGTGATGGGTGATGCTGCTGATTGTTGGCAGCCTGAACCTCAGCCCTGATGTCGTTCCTCAGCTGAGGAAGCAAAGCTTGCATTGCAGCTTGGATCGCTGCATTGAGTTGTTCCTGCTCGCGTGTGAGAACCATCTGACATTATAACATAAAATACATGATTAAACTGATCAAAACATAAAATATATACATGTAAAAAAATTTATACCAATAAATCATGAGAAAATTTTTATGCAGGAAAACTAGTACATGAATGCATGATGCAGTTTTATGAAAACTTTTGTATGCTCAAGATTGAACGCCTATGGTCAGTTCACCCAAAATAAAAGACATGGCAAGGGGACGCCTATGGGTCGGTCCCAAATTTAAATGTTTCGATAAAACACATGCGACTAAATAGGGCCAGCCCTGTACCAACCATTACTTAGTCATAAACCTGCGACAATGACATATATATGTATGCATAAAAATGATGAATGCATGAAAACCGACTGTCAGTTTTAGGAAGACCATAGTGACTACCCACTAATCACAGGTCATGTTTTGAGAGCCTACAGGTCAAAGCCTTGGCTCTGCTACCATAATTGTAACACCCCATTTTGATAAATGGAAATGTCACGCATGATTATGGCGTGTCATCAAAGCATACAAGGATAAATGTTTAAACATTACATGACCATAAAGGAAAATATCGAAATCAATCATCGGTAGTCCAAAAGTAGAACTCATCACACACAAGCATAAGTACTGTAAATGAAAGGAATAAATAATGTCCATGAAATGAGTAGCAAAGTATAGAAAAATGCATAAAGTAAAGAAGGCTAGAAAGCTTCCAGTCCATATGCACGTACGCTTAAAGTCTACGAGCGTCTCTGAGTACCTGTCGTTTTGGGAACATGAAAAGGAAAACGGCTGAGCAATACGCTCAGTGCACGGATGTACAAGTATAGCATGAATAATATAAGAATATAAGCATGAAACAGCGGAAGCAACTAAGTCCTGAATAACATGGTTATATCTTAGTAAAACTGGTTTTATAGTTTGAAAAGCCTTATGTTTATCTTGTGAAAACTGTTTAACATATTTTACCATTGGCCAATATAGGTCATGAAAATCAACGTGCATGAATACTTGGAGTGGTGACGTCGTTATGCAAATTAGAGGGTCTGCCTCTAATTTAATATACTGGTTTTTGGGTAGGAGGGATCAGCTCCTTGTGAAGGATGCAAGGCAAACGCCACATTCACACTGAGTAATCTGCTGAAAACATGTAACTAGGATGCACCCATACGCCCTACCTGATAATATAAATAATATGGCCAAAAGCTGAAAGGGACGCTACGAGCAATCACTCCGCCGTGGGGAAGTCATAACACCAGTGCCTCTAGTGTTATGGTTATGGTACCTCCATAACTAGGTGAAACTGGTCATGCATGTATATGGGTTTAGGTATTCTAATTAAACATAAGCAATCAAAAACATATAAAACATATACTGGGGAAACAGTTGGCTGCATACGGGGAATCCTAATAAGGAAAGAATGTCCATACTGAAAGGACGGAGAATCCGTACCTTATGTCCAGTGAACGAAGAAGACGAACGGAAGAGAGTCCTACTTCGGTATCACTAATGCTACATAAATACATATGTGTATAAGTATCTGATTACTGAATACGTAACTGGTTTTATATCATGTCTTAGCTTGTTTTATATGTCCATGTCATGTTTGACTAATTTAAGCTTTATACTGTGTTTATCATATATTCTGTCTATTCTGATTAAGTATTACTTGTATTTCATGTATTATTATACTTGTTGTGTAATAATAAGTAAATTTCTAAAAAAATAGCAGGTTTCCTAAAATATAAAGTTTCCAAAAATAGAAATTTACCAAAAATAGAAAGTTACCAAAAATAGAAAGTTTCCAAAAATAGAAAGTTTCCAAAATTAGTAAGTTTACAAAAATAGAAAGTTTCCAAAAATAGAATTACTGCTTAAAATAGATAAGTTTCTAAAAATAGAAAGTTTCCATAAATAGATATAAGCTAGATAGTTAAGCTAATTATATAAGCTTAAGTGTTTTCTGATTATTATTCTAAGTCATGTGATTATATAGTATAGTTTATTAATTACTACATGTAAATTAAATAAACTATAGTGTAGAAACTAGAAGGGGGGGGTTGAATAGTTTCTTATATTTACTTGTTAAAATGTGGTTTCCAAAAATCCTTTTCAAAAACTTAGGCTTGGGGAAATATGTGAAATCTTCTTATGCACAATATGAACAACGATAGTGTAACTAAACTAATACTAAAAAATATATGCACAAAGAATAAAGAATGATAGTGTAACTAAGCTAATACTAACAATTGTATATGCATAAAGAATAAAGAATGTAAAGAGTTAAGGGTAAAGAAAGATCAAACCGAACACCAAGGATTTATAGTGGTTCGACAACGAAGCTCACTCCTCGTTCCTACTCCACTCCTCGAGTACTCCTTACTCGAGATTTCACTACACAACAAGCTCCTTATGGTGGAGAAAACCGTACACGTTGCTTAACCAATTTCCGACTCTAAGCTAAAAGTCGAGCCCTAATCGTAGCTAGGACCAATCTACACAACTATACTTAGTACATACACACCATCCAAATAGACACAACTACTTGGATCTTCACAACTATGACACAACTACAAGTGTATAAAATTAGATCTTCAATGGATCTTTTGTGGTGGACTCAACACTTTACAAGGATAGTGTTCTTCTCTTTGCACTTGGAGAGGAAGGGATGGAAGAACAAGATTCACTTCTTAAACAAGTAGTAATCAAACAAATGATCAAAGATTTGAGTGATTAAAGAAGAGAGTTTGAATCTGGAAATAGATGTGCAAAAGAGGTGAGTTGAAAAGCAGAGAATGGTCCACTATTTATAGCACAACAAGGCCAACAGCTATATCTGCCCGCGGTACCTTATCTTAGCCCGCGGTTCCTTATCAATAAGGAATCGCCTAGGCGCTAAGGTACCGCCGGACTAGACTCCGCTCCCTTTTTGTCTTTTAGTGGTGGAGGTCATATCTGGCTTAAAAAATATCCTGATAGAATATTCCTAACCAAATAAGAATATGCCATTTTCAAATTTTCAAATAATTAATTTAATAAAACATTTTCTTAAAAAGAAAGTTTAATAAAAACTTGTCACACTTAATAAAAAGTGAGTTTTAAGAAAAGATTAAATCACTTGATCACTTGATTAAGGTTAGTACTTGTTTATCCATACCTTAAGTGAAAATGGGTAAAATGAAAAATACTTGAACTCAAGAATTCGTTTTTCGTTTTTTTCGTAAATGCTTGTTTTTACATATTGTCGTAATCAAAACAAAGCGAGACCGAAAAATGCAAGTAACGTTTTTAGGCATTATTGCATTAACAATCTCCCCCTTTTTAATTCCGACAATACATAAACTCGATCACACAAAAAACAAGATTTTTGAAGACGAGTTTATTCATTTCTCCCCATTTGTCGAAGCAAAAAGGTTGCACAAGTCGGTGTTGAAGAAACGGACTTTGCAAAGACTCCCCCTTGGTGCTTACTCCCCTAGCTTGGGGCACCGAGGAATCAAGATATGGTGACAAGCTACATAGAAGAGTTAGTTGAACAAAAGAAACAACCAACAATATATAGCAATAGGTCACAAAAATAAATAAAAGAGAAGAAAACACAAAGACAAAGATCCAAGATAGGTTACTAAAAGAACATCATACAAAGAAGTATGGAAAAAGAAACAAGCCAAAAGCATAAATCTAATCCTAGTTATTCTAGAATTGTAAGATTTGCTTGAGTTTGATGTCTTGTGGATAAGCAACCAATGCTTATATGAAAGACAAGGTAATGGCGGAGGGTGGTGGTGGTGTCTTGTTGGAGATCTCATAATCATAGTGAAGAGGAGCTTGATTAAGAGACTTTTGATGTAGATCAACTCCTCATAGATGTGTGCCATAGCAAGATGTTGATATTGACAACATTGACAATATGTTCCACGGTGCATGACATTATCATGAGAAGGAGGAAGAACACTAAAGGGTGGTGGTGGAAGAAAAGATGTTCCACAATCAACATTCTTGGTAGGAGAGATGTGATTAAGATTGTTCTTGGATTGGTTTGGATTGTAATGGTTTTTGGGTGACTTGAGATTGAAAGCAATTGGAGAAAATGGAGGAGATTCAAGGCTTTTATTGGGAGAATAAGACATTTTGGATGTGAAGTAATGCAAAATGCTTATGGTTTAAATAGGGAAGGCTTAGGGTATTTTTGGGGTGTCAAAGGGTTTGAAACAAAGATTCTCAAAAATGTTGGAGCAAATCTGGAGTTTCAGACAAAAATCCGAAAAAAGGAAGGCACTGTAGGCGGTTCCTTATCTAGACTAGCGGTACCTTATCAATAAGGTACCGCGGTTCACATATGGAACCGCCTACAGAGGCAGTGTTTGGTGTTTGGAGGAAGATTTTTCAGCAAATCTTATTTTTCTAGTCTAATTTATCATAGGGATATGCTTAAAAGCAAAGATAGACAAAGAAAACATATGCAAACTTACCAAATAGATATTTGACCAAAATACATGGATTAAAAAAAATCGATGTAGGAGGTGTGTAAGACAAGACCTTAAGTCATGACACAATGATCCTCCATGATTCTATCTTGTTCTTGCTATGTTTGAGAGAATCATACATATGAATTAGGTAATCTCTAGATTAATAGCGAGAACCTATGAAAAATCGTTTTTAGATTGAATTAACAATGTCAAACGAATTTCTCAACCATTTTCGAAAGAGACTTTGAGAATTTTGAAAAGGAGAAGAGAATGTTTTTCAAAAAGAGTTTGGAAGACTCAATGACTCAATGTGGTACAAGAAGACACACAAAAATAAAAGAAATTAAGGTAGATGTTCCATTAATCCTAGACCTAGACGCAAGTAATTAAAAGGTTCCCTCTTAAGTGGCTTAGTGAAGATATCGGCTAAGTTGTCCTCGGGGCACCTTTTCAATAGAAATGTTACCCTTTTGAACATTATCCCTAAGGAAATGGTGTCTGATTTTATATATGTTTGGTTCGCGAATGTTGCACGGGATTCTTGCTTAGGTCTATAGCGCCTTTATTATCGCACATGATGGGAACATCATCAAGAGAAATCCCGTAATCAACAAGAGCTTGCTTCATCCATAGAGCTTGTTGGCATGCTTTTCAGGCACTCACATACTCGGCTTCCCTGGTGGATATTGCAAGAGCGGTTTGTTTCTTGGAGAACCAAGAAGTTAAACAACAACCCATGAAGGTACAAACTCCACTAGTGCTTTTCCGGTCCACATAGTCTCCCGCATGATCCGAGTCCGCGTAGACAATGGTTTCTACGTCGGTCCCTTTAGGATACCATAATCCTAAATGTATAGTGCCTTTAATGTATCGAAAGATACGCTTAACCGCTTCAAGGTGAGAGGTTTTGGGAGCCTCTTTGAAGCGAGCACAAAGGCAAACACTAAACATGATATCTCGTCGACTTGCCGTTAGGTACAACAAACTACCAATCATACCTCTATATTTGGTGTTGTCTACCGACTCACAATCATCATCTATGGTGAGTTTAGTAGCCGAGGCCATAGGGGTCTTCATTGGTCTAGATTCTTCTAATCCAAATTTGTTTAGCATTTCTTTAGCGTACTTAGATTGACTAAAGAAAATACCATCATCCATTTGTTTAATTTGGAGTCCTAAAAAGAAGTTAAGTTCTCCCGTCATACTCATTTCAAACTCATCATGCATGATTTTGGCAAAGTCATCACATAATTCTTGACAAGTTGAGCCAAATATAATGTCATCAACATATCTTTGTACGATTATGAGGTGAGGACATTTCTTCTTTGTAAAGAGTGTATTGTCTACCATTCCCATGGTATACTCATGTTTAACAAGAAACGCTTTAAGACTATCATACCAAGCTTTGGGTGCTTGTTTGAGTCCATAAAGTGCTTTCTTAAGCTTGTAAACATGGTCCGCTTTCTCAAAATCAATGAAGCTGGGAGGTTGAGCCACATATACCTCCTCATTGATCAAACCGTTAAGAAATGCACTCTTTACATCCATTTATTGAAGTTTAAAATCTAAGGCACAAGCGTAGGCTAAGAGGATTCTAATGGATTCTAATCTAGCTACCGGTGCATATGTCTCGTCATAATCAATCCCTTCTTGTTGATTATAGCCTTGTGCTACAAGTCTAGCTTTGTTACGAGACACAACACCATTCTCATCTAACTTATTCCTATATACCCATTTGGTTCCTATAATGGTAGAACTTCTAGGTGGAGGAACAAGTTCCCAAACATCATTGGCAACGAATTGATTCAATTCTTCTTGCATCGCAATGACCCAACTCTCATCCGTCAAAGCTTCTTTAACATTCTTTGGTTCAATCAAGGAGACAAAACAAAAGAATTTGATTTGGTTTTGGACTTGAGATCTTAGGGTCCTTTGATTTAAGTCACCAATGACATTATTGAGAGTATGATCCCTAGACTCCTTAATATTTACTTCCTTTTCAACACTAAGGTCTTCAACTCCTATTTTTATAACCTATTTGGCTTTAACTACTTCTAATTCATCCAAGTCATCATCAACCAATGGTGGTGTCTTGGGTGAAGGAGGGGTTTCATCAAAGGTTACGTTGAGTGATTCTTCAATAACCCCCGAGGTTTGATTTAGGACTATGTAGGCTTTGCTAGTTTGGGAATAACCTAAAAGGACACCTTCGTAAGACTTTGGGTCAAACTTGGTAAGGTAGTCTTTGGTGTTGAGGATAAAGCACTTGCTTCCAAACACCCTAAAGTATTCCAATGAGGGTTTCTTACCTTTAAGAATCTCATAGGGGGTCTTTCCTAGGAAAGGTCGAATAAGAATTCGGTTGAGAATATAAGTCGATGTGTCCACAGCATTGCACCAAAACTTTTGAGGCAAAGATTGCTCATTTAACATCGTCCTACTCATCTCTTGGAGAGTCCTATTCTTCCTTTCAACTACCCCATTTGATTGTGGAGTGCGAGGAGCCGAGAAGTTATGGGTAATACCATGAGCTTCACAAAAGGCACCAAATTTCACTTCATTATCAAATTCCCTACCATGATCCGTCCTAATAGAGACAACTGGACATCCTGGTTGATTTTGAATTCTTCGACTAAAGATTTTGAAATGATCGAAAGCTTCATTATTAGATGCCAAAAATCTAGTCCAAGTGAATCAAGAATAGTCATCAACTATAACTAGGGTATAAAGGTTACCTCCATAACTCCGTATGGCGGAAGGTCCAAAAAGATCCATATGAAGGAGCTCTAAGCACCGAGAGGTCGAAACCAAATTCTTGGCTTTGTGACTTGAGTGAACTTGATTTCCAACTTTGCAAGCATCACAAAAGTGACTATCAAACTTAATCTTGGGGAGGTGTCTTACCAACTCCTTAGAGACTAAAGATTGAATTAAATGCATATTAACGTGACCTAATCTCCTATGCCAAAGAGTAGAACTATCACCTATAGTCGCAAGACATATGTTGTCTTTTGACTTCTTATTGACCTTCATAACATAAAGCCCATTCTTTCTAATACCTTTTCCAATGACTTTTCCATCTTTTACGATTTCATTGTCATGTTCCGAAAAGATAACCTTACACTTATTATCACAAATTTGACCTATACTTAAAAGGTTAAACCCTAAGTTATCTACGTGCTCAACATTTTCAATGGTCATGGAGTCAAGAGAAATCGTACCTTTGCCAATGATATTACCACGTAGACTACTAGCGAATGTGACGTTACCTCCATCATATGCTTTGTAATGCGATAACAAACTTCGATTACCCGTCATGTGTTTAGAACATCCACTATCCTTAATCCACTCGTTGGGCTCCAAATCAATTTCCAAGCATATCTAGGTAACAACACACAAGATCAAACATTTGGTCCCCAATATCTCATGGGTCCAAAATTGTTAGTTCCAAACATCCCTTGCATTTGGTTGGGATGCATTACTGAAGGAGGGGTTCCCCATGGAGAACAAAATAGAGGAGGGTAGTAATTCATGTAACCATTTTGTTGTTCATTATTTCTCCTAGGTGTATTTGATCTAGGTTTAGAGTTATGATTATTCCTTCTAGGTGTTGGAGTTTTACTTCTAGATCGTGAATTGTTTTGATTATCTCTTCTAGGCGTTGTCGTTCTACTTCTAGGCTTAGACTCATTCCGTATACTAGGTGGAGTAGAATATGGTATTAATAAGCTTCTATTTCCCATGAGAGGTTTACTTAATGGCTTGTAGAACTTATCAATAGCATTGTCATCAAGTATGGGTAATTTTACCTTATTAACAATAAGATGCTTTGGTTTTTCATCTAACTAAGACTTTTCAGAAAGTTCAGAATTTTCACCAAAATCATCCTCTTCTCGCGGTACCTTATCTATGGCGGTGGTTCCATATCGATAAGGAACCGCGCCATACAATCTGGTACCGCGTACAGTGGGCGTTTTTTTTAAAACCTGACTTGTTTTGGTTCACTAGTTGAGGCTTCATTTGAGTTAAAACCTTGACCAAGTCTTTCCTTAAAATGAACTTGTTTGTTTAACATATCATCAAGAGCACTAGTACCTTTCATGAACTTTTCCAATTTAATGAAGGTGCTCTTGAGATCTTCATTCTCTAATCTAAGTTTCTCACAACTTAAGCAACTTAAATCAACCTCTTTATTTTTCTCAAGTTTAGCCAATTTCTCCATAAGTTCACTGATCTCATTTTCAAGCTTAGTTTTGGTTGATTTTAAGGTTTTATTCTTTTCTATGAATTTAAGACTAAGTTTGTGTAAACTATCATATTTGCCTTCAAATTCAATATTATCAAAAGTGGAACTATCATTGCTATAATATTCGGTTTCGGAATGTACCTCTTTAGAAGTGTGAGCCATAAGACATTTCTCCGCTTTGGGGTTGTCATCGTCATCTTCACCGCTATCGCTCCAAGCGCCACTAACGAACGCCGTGTGGTTCTTATCACAAGCGGGCTTTGGACAATCACCAATGAAGTGATTTGGATCACCACATCTAAAGCAATTCCTATCACCTTTTTCGTTCTTGACAAACCGATTCTTTGACAATGGTTTCTTGTCATAGTTGAGTTGCCTAACGTGTTGACCTCGTCTCTTGAAGAACTTCTTAAAATCTCTCACCGCCAATGCATACTCCTCGTCATCGCTTTCCGAGGAACTATCATGGTCACTTTGTGCCTTCTTTCACTCTTGGTTTTCACCAATTCCGAGTCCTTCAAAATTATCATCTCATGAACCTTGAAGTTGCCTATGAGTTCATCGAGTGATAAAGTTGAGAGATCTTTCGACTCTTCAATTGCCGTGACTTTTGCTCTCCCTTTGGATATAAAGCCCTTAAAAACTTCCTAACATTGTTCTTGCTAGAAAAACCTTCATCAAGTGCTTTTAGACTAGTAATAATGGTGTTAAACCTAGCAAATGCACTATCAATAGTTTCATCTTCTAAGATGAAAAATTGTTCATGTTGTTGGACAAGAAGGTCGATTTTGCTTTCTTTGACTTGGCTATTACCTTGGTGGGTTACTAAAAGAGTGTTCCAAATATCTTTAGCGGTTTCACACATAAAAATTCTTTCATACTCTTTCTTAGGCAAAGCATTATAAATCACCATTTTAGCCTCATTATTTTTTGAAAGTCTCTTTCTAGTGTCGTCATTAGCTTTGTCAAAAGTGACCAATTCTTTTGTTTTAGAAACTTCATTAAATTGAAAAGGTAAAAAATCACCATTGTTAATAACATGCCAAAGATCTAAATCTTTTGATTTCACATAAGTTTCAAATCTATTTTTCCAATAAATAAAACTATCGGTTTCAAAAAGTGGTAGTCTTTGCATAGATTGCCCTTCTAGGTATTTGTTAGAATCCATAGATCGATTCAAGTTTTAAAATACAATATACTTTAAAAATTCTTGAGCAACCCGCTCTGATACCAATTGTAGAAACCAGAAGGGGGGGGGGGGTTGAATAGTTTCTTATATTTACTTGTTAAAATATGGTTTCCAAAAATCCTTTTCAAAAACTTAGGCTTGAGGAAATATGTGAAATATTCTTATGCACAATATGAACAATGATAGTGTAACTAAACTAATACTAAAAAATATATGCACAAAGAATAAAGAATGATAGTTTAACTAAGCTAATACTAACAATTGTATATGCATAAAGAATAAAGAATGTAAAGAGTTAAGGGTAAAGAAAGATCAAACCGAACACCAAGGATTTATAGTGGTTCGGCAACGAAGCTCACTCCTCGTTCCTACTCCATTCCTCGAGTACTCCTTACTCGAGAGTTCACTACACAACAAGCTCCTTATGGTGGAGAAAATCGTACACGTCGCTTAACCAATTTCTGACTCTAAGCTAAAAGTCGAGCCCTAATCGTAGCTAGGACCAATCTACACAACTATACTTAGTACATACACAACTTCCAAATAGACACAACTACTTGGATCTTCACAACTATGACATAACTACAAGTGTATAAAATTAGATCTTCAATGGATCTTTGGTGGTGGACTCAACACTTCACAAGGATAGTGTTCTTCTCTTTGCACTTGGAAAGGAAGGGATGGAAGAACAAGATTCACTTCTTAAACAAGTAGTAATCAAACAAATGATCAAAGATTTGAGTGATAAGAAGAGAGTTTGAATCTGGAAATAGATGTGCAAAAGAGGTGAGTTGAAAAGCTGAGAATGGTCCACTATTTATAGCACAAGAAGGACAACGGCTATATCTGCCCGCGGTACCTTATCTTAGCCCGCGGTTCCTTATCGATAAGGAACCGCCTAGGTGCTAAGGTACCACCGGACTAGACTCCGCTCCTTTTTTGTCTTTTAGTGGTGGAGGTCATATCTGGCTTAAAAAATATCCTGATAGAATATTCCTAACCAAATAAGAGTATGCCATTTTAAAATTTTCAAATAATTAATTTAATAAAACATTTTCTTAAAAAGAAAGTTTAATAAAAACTTGTCACACTTAATAAAAAGTGAGTTTTAAGAAAAGATTAAATCACTTGATCACTTGATTAAGGTTAGTACTTGTTTATCCATACCTTAAGTAAAAATGGGTAAAATGAAAAATACTTGAACTCAAGAATTCGTTTTTTGTTGTTTTCGTAAATGCTTGTTTTTACATATTGTCGTATTCAAAACAAAGCGAGACCGAAAAATACAAGTAACGTTTTTAGCATTATTGCATTAACATATAGGTTAATGTATTTAATTAAATATAACATGATTTTAATTAAATAAGGTAAAATACATAAGTTAAAACATGTAGTATTATCTATTAATAATATAACCTAAGTCATGTTAATTAATTAATTATAAGTCATGGTTTTAATAATTAATTAATTATATAATCTAATTAAAGATAAATACTTAGGTTAAAATTCATGAATTAATAATTAAATTAATAACCTAATTCATGTAAATTAAATTAATCATGTTCATGTTTTTAATTAATTTAATTTAAGTCTAAAAAAATAACATAACTTGTAAAAATCATAAACCTTGAAAAATGATTCATGAACCGGACCCTGTGATTAAAAACCCATGAACCAGACCCGTAACCATCACCATACCCCGACCTAAGTCGGGTTTCCCCTTGTTTTTGCTGCTGCCGTGAGACCACCACCACCATACCGAGACCATATGGTCTCGGTGGTGTGAACTAAGCCAAGCTGAGACCCCCTTGGGGCTCGGTTAGGCGTCGGCTAGAAACAAAACACCCCTAAACCCTTGATTTGATTTAACCCCATGATTAGAACATGTTTATATTAATTGTTTTTAATCAGTTTATTAAAAACATCATGATTTATGGGATTATAAAAATCAAAACATAAAAAGAAAAGGTTAAATGTTATACCGATCACGTGAATCGAATAAGGACGAACACAAAGATACTTGTAAAAATTCCAAGATCAAAATCAAACCGAACACCCCTTTTGTGTTCTTGAAACCGGCGGCCAAAGAGGAGCAAGAAAAGAAAACTAGGGCTTTGATTATTTTCTAGATTTGTGATAAATGACACATGTTTTTCCCTTAATCCCCTAGTTAGTAAAATTACATGGGCTAAGCCCATGTTTCTTGTGTATGCCGTGGGTAGGGGGCCCCACATGGGGTAACCCGTACCTTTTTCCGTGTCTAACATAATAGTGTGTTCTCATGTGTTCTCGTGTTCGTAAATTACGTGTTCTAATTAGTTATCGATCGTGACTTAGTTATTCGTGTTCGTAATAAATATATAAACATACATAATATTAGCTCGTGATTAATTTACGTTCATGATTTCATGTTCGTATGTTCGTGATTACAATTATTATTGGAATAATTATCGTGTGTTCATACGTAATAAATACTTATCGTGTTATAACACGTACGTAATACTAATAATTCTTGTTCGTGAAACGTAAGCGTGCTAAAAAAAGAAAGTTCTAATCATGTACGTACGATCTTAAGGGTACTATTTATGGTAAAAGCATGCGGGTTTTATACACACAATCTTCCACATGGCCTTGATTGATCAATTGATTATAGCCGTTGATGAACTGAGTTGGGGCTTTTCATTTGAGTAGGTTTCAGGCTAATTGGATGCTTGGAGTGTATTCGTCTCTTGATTTGGAGTAGTTTTCATGTATAACACTTTATTTGAAATGCACTCCTTCACGATCTTGAATCTAGGCTTGTATAAGTTTGAATGTGACACGTGTTCAGCTGTTATTGGGAGAAAAGGAGAGTTGCGGATCATTATCTTGAAAGTGATTTATGATTGGCTGTTAAAATGGATAGTGGACTTTCACTGTTGAGATTTTGCATTTAATAGAGACGGCTGTTAGTGGGGTGATGTGGCTATCCGTGTGAAACAAATACACTCTTCTCATTGGCTGTCAAGTATAGCACATGGATTGATATCAAAGTTGCTAGAAAATTGTCATGTTTAGTCCCTCTAGTTAGGCAGATTGTTAACTTGAGCTCCAAACTTCATTTCTTTGTCATTTTAGTCCTTTTTTCTTCAAACTTGCACAATATTGATCCTTTGACTATTTGACTTGATGGTTGACCAAATTTGACATTGTTCTTGACTTTCTCATAATTGCACTATTAGTCTTCCATTTTTGAAAGTTGTCAAGAAAGGTCCTTTGTCTTTGCAAGGCTTGTCACTTTTCATCCTCCTTTTGTCTTTTCTTCATCAATAAGGCTTGAATTCACTTGTTTGCTCCATAATTGTATCTTTTTACCTACACAAGCATAAACAACAAAACATACCCATAATACTGCTTTTATAACTCAAAATCAGGTATTTTGCTTTGTGTTTTAGGGTGATTTATGATATAAATGATTTGAGATTTCACTCATATCAAATCCCCCACACTTGATCATTGCCATGACCTCATGCAATGCCACATTTTAAAGCACCAATTTACATTTTTCTCATAATTAATCCATAATGGCCAATATGGAATGATTTTACACTACTCTACACTATATGATACATGATTTTGATTTATGCATTGCAAGGAAAAGCAATTCTATTTATATATTTTTGGATTTTATTGAAATGGTTTTGATGGAAATAACTCATAAAGAAATCAAAGACTTTAATTAGGACTTTGGTACCATGAACACTTATCATCCTCAAGTTTCACTTTCCCCATACCAAGCTTAAAAACAAGATCATGATTATCCATAATTGAAAGTGCATCAACTCATTCATAAAGATTAATTATGTTACTCTTATGCCCCCACTTATTATGCCTCTAAGACTGGTTATGATTTGAGCAAATTGCTTTTGGGAAAATTTGTCATTATTTAAAGCGTGAAATATAAGAAATGTAAAATTTCAAAATAAGGAAGCACGGTTTTAATCCTAAGTAACCATCTTATCCATTACTCAAAAAACAACCTACAATTGATATATGTCCGACCCAAATAATAAGTAATTCGTCTTATGTGTAAGATCCTTATGTCATGCATTAATAAGTAGCTATACACTCGCTAAGAAAAGAAAAATAAAACTCACGCAATAATTTATATCCACCGCCTTTTTGAGACCTTGGATCTTCAATCCCGCAACCCGTCAAGATAATATTGGATTGGAGCAACTATCAAATCCCCGCAACCCTTGTGAGAGTAATATTGGTTTTCAATAGCTACTATAATTAACACTTCACTGCCCCTTTTGGGAGTCTTGTATAATTATTTTTTTCTCTTTTTCTTTTTTTTTTCTTTTTCTTTTTTTTTCTAGCCACTCATTTTTTCATAAGCCGCTCTTATTTTTCTTTATTCCTCACAAAGAAAGTTGAAAAGAATGAAAGGAAAAACACTCGCTAAGTATTAAGCATGACATAAGTCTAGTACACATAAAACGTTCTAACTTGGAAATCTTAGGACGTACTTATACCAACCACGAATGATTAGTCAAAAATGCGTAAGATACTACAAATCAATTAAAACCGTTCTTGATTATTTATTAACATATATACATGCGTTAAAAAGAAAGTAAAGGTTACGAAAGGGGATATAAAAGCCACAATTAATTAATATGAGGTTTATTTAGCCCTTAACACTTACTTCAAACTCTATCATCTCTTTTTCTCCACAGTTTAAAATCTCAAATAATGAGACTAGTGGATGCTTAGCCTAATAAACCAATAAAGGTCTACATGGTTAAGGCTACTAGCTAGAGAATGCTTAGATAAGCAAACTCGGGTTGAGTCAAAGTATCCATGGCGGGCCTAATATGTCAAAGAGTCTAAATTTGTTAAACCATATCCTTTATTATATTTTTTCCTTTTTATATATTTTTGATGAAAAATAAAAGAAGAATATATATAATGCAAATGTGTTATGAAAATGAAAAATGATTAATGCAAATATTATGAATGCAATTTTTTTGTGGCCAAAGTAGATCAAAAATTTAAAAATGTTTGAAAAATTAATTTCCAAGTTATCATGAAGTCAATAGCAAAGTTCTAGGTAAGGTCACTGCGATAGAAGACCCCTTACACTTAAGATAAACATTGTCCTTAATGTTTAAGAGTATTGGAGTAAACTGCCCCTACCCTTATGACATTGATAACTTTGCTTAACTCAAGCTATGGAGAGGTCTACTATAGTGAATTCATTTGAAGGATAATGTGGTTATGAAAAATCACAATAGTAACAAAGTGAACCCGATACAAGGGCCTCCTCCATAAGCTCCAATGCATGAAATGAGAGAGAACAACCCTACAAACATCAAGAAGACAAAAGAAAGGCACCCCCTATACTTCTTCTCAACTATATACCCTTATTTCTATCCTACGACACTCTAGTCTAAAAACTCTAAGCCTAGTTATTCAAGCTTGATTTATGGAGTCTCTAGCTTGACTCTTCCCACAATCAATTAATTCATGGGGAAAATAGGGATCTCTTGGACCATTTCCACGGAAATGTCCTCCCCAAAGTAATGCTTAACACGGTGACCATTCACTTTGAAATTTGGGCCATTTGGTTGTGACAACTCAATAGTCCCATATGGAAATACTTGAGCAATGGTGAATGGATCAGACCATCTTGACTTAAGCTTTCCCGCAAAGAGCTTCAACCTTGAGTTAAAGAGGAGAACCGACTCTCCAACTTTGAACTCACGGTTCTTGATCTTAGCATCATGCAATTGCTTAGTCTTTTCCTTGTAAGGCAACGAGTTTCTATACGCATTGGCTCTCAATTCATCCATCTCATTGCGTTGGTCTTTTCTATGTGAACCGACTTGGTTTAAATCAAAGTTAGCCCATTTGAGAGCCCATGAAGCCTTACGCTCTAACTTGAATGGGAGGTGGCATGCTTTTCCATAGACAAGCCTATATGGAGTACAACCAATTGGTGTCTTAAAAGCCGTCCTAAAAGCCCACAAAGCATCATCAAGTTTATCCGACCAAGAAGCTTGATGCTCTCCCATCGTTGTGACGCCCCCAAATCGGGTATTACTTAGGTGGATCATAGAACAAATGGCATACAAAGCATCAATCATAATTATATGATTTTTGAAATACAATTGATACAAAAATTAATTTAGTACAATCATTTAAATAGTTGAATATCAATTGTTACAAATATCCCAGTAAAAATGATGCTTAGTCCATGCTCATATAATCCAGCTTAATTTCCTGAGAAAAACATGCTTAAAACAGTCAACATAAACTTGGTGAATTCATAGAGTTTTGTTAAATCATCGTTTAGGACTTTAAAATGTCCTACATAGTGTTGCACAATGTTTGATATAAATAACAAGTTCAAAGTTTCCCATTATTCCATACGATGTTGTACTAAGCAGTGTAAAAATCAAGTTTTGGAACCCAAACATCACAGACAGTATCATTGCACAAAGCTATATAGTATAAAGTAATTACATTTCTCCTATTGCCTAAAACTGAGGCTTAACTTCCATAGTTCTCAACAGATGAGAACCCGATACCTTACAAAAAGTATCCCTATCCCAGTTCCAACGTGTTATACATCTGTTGTCCCGGACAAGGCACAATGAGCGCTACTCACCCAGACGGGGATCGTCAATACCAAATAGATCTATTTATAACATTCGGGGAAATTGCAATAATTTTAACAGTTTCTACAATAGGCAAATGTAATTAAAGATAACAGATCAGTTGCATTCAATAAAATATATTACAATCATATTGTCAGAACAAGTTATAGTTCTTTAGTAGCATGTCTCCCCCTCGCGGGGTAGTAAAAAAACATAAAAGGATTTAAAATGCGAGGCTATGAACTCACCTGAATAATACTGCTCGAGGATGATCAAGTATTCAAGTCACAAAGCACACAGTACATCGAATACCTAAGTAATTGAGTCAGTCTCAGTATATGCATAATTAATAATTGCATGTAGTTTAATTAGTCGTACGTTCAATCTCGTTATTAATATATAACATTATATTTAATTATTTATAGATACTGTTTTGACGATGGTTAAGTGTGCATTTTGTTCGTTCACTGTTTCCGCGTACCCCGATGTTTTTAAAACATGCACGATATTGTAGTCTTTATAAATAAATTATTAAATTTATTTAATAGTTTATAGATACCAAAAATAATTAAAAAGAGATTATTAGTAATTAATCCCTATTTAAAATACGTTTCCTATTGGTAAAAATATAATATTTTTAATCCAAAAACTATTAGAATCGTTCCTCGTGTACCAACAGTGGCTATTAAAGCCAACAGTGGGTACTTATAAGAAAACAGGGGCTACCTTATGAAAACAGTGGGTATAATAACTGTCAGTGGCAAAAGTGGTTAATATTAAAGCTAACGGTGGTAACTTAAAAGTTAACAGTGGCAACAATTAAGCTAACAGTGGTAAGTTTTGGTAAGATTAAACTAACAGTGACAAAATAAGTTAAACGGTGGCAAGATTTATGAAGTTAGTGGTAATATTACTTTATTAAGATTTATGTTACAACCGAATCATACCCCTATCGTTACAAGTCCGCAATCTAACATACACTAATCATCATCAGCAGTCCCAAATGCTCCTTTAGTCTGCTGTTAACCCCAAACGCACCCCTTAGACCAATCTGCAGTCCCAAACACACCCTAATCAGCAGATCCAAACACCCCCGAAGCTACTGCTGCAAACCTCAGACCCAAACGCCACGCATATTGCTCCCAACAGCAGATCCAAACGTACCCGTATGGATTTTGGCTAACCTAACGCACCCTTATGTATTTTTCTACCCAAAACCAAACACCCTATAGGGTGGCTGTTAACTGCAGATCCAAACGCCCCTGGTGGGCTTGTAAACGTAGAAACAAACACCCGTGGTTGTTACGGATGGTGGTGGTGGCTTCACGTATTCAAAACAAACACCTCCTTATTATAATCAAACACAATCACCCCTGGTGGCGGCTGATGGTGGTTTGACGAGGAGACCACGACTGGTGGCCGGATCTTTTGGATCTGGTGGTGGTGGAGTCACGGGATGGTGGCTGTTAACCACGAAAGTGGTGCACATGTGGTGCTACAGCATTGGTCAGTGGCGGCTGAGCTACTGTTTCGAATATATGGTGAGGTGGCTGGAGTATATGAAGATGGTGATGATGGTACATTTGGCGGCTGGTGGCTGATAGCCATGAATAGTGGTGGCAGCGTGTGACTGATGGCCAGAATAAGGTGGTTGCGTGTGTAGGATCACGTGTGGTGGTTGTGCACATTATAGATCTATGTGATCCATTGATATAGGGTGGCAGCAGAAATTTTATGATGGTCTGAATACTCGCCGGAAAAGTGGCGGTTGCCACTTTTAGATGTGTGTATGTTTAAGTGGAGGCTAGGGTTAGGGTAATATAAATGAAGTTAAACCCTAGTTTTTCTCCTATATATAAAATTTGATAAAATAAAGTGTAAGGTTCCTGATAACGTAGTGACTAAAGTGTAATTTATATTATAACTTTCGTTAATACACGGTTCGGGATTCGTTTATATTTTATAAAATTAGATTCGTCTTACGACATCTGTGCCATTTATCTTAAAATGATTTCTTCAATAAAATGATGTATTTATATGACATATAGTTATGAATAATGTGTTCGTTCAATTCAAGTGACGATTATTTATCGTTTCAAAAAGTATATCGTTTTAATAAAAATAACTTCTCATTTAATCTCTTCGTACATTATTAAAATGAAATATTAAACAATTTAATAAATCGTTTTATCAAGTATCTCGAAACAATAAATTATGAAATTAAAATTTTAAATTGTCGGTACGCACATTGTACGACTTTTGTTTTGTTTTCAAATCCAATAATTTTTGTATTGCTCAAAATAGATTTTGAAATATACTTTATTAATAGTTAATGTACGAAAAATTCTCGGGTATTACACCATCCACGAGCTATTTTGAGTTTCGTACTCGAAACTCTCTCGTTATTATTATTTAAAGTACGAAAATTTCTCTGGTGTTACACCATCCACGAGCCATTTTGAGTTTCGCACTCGAAACTCGATCGTTATTATTATGTTGAGAAGTGTCAATAATGTCGAAAAGGAATAGGTAAAGCTCGAATGTTTCTGAAAGGTTTGGCAGTCAATCTGACAAATCGGTAACCGTTAGTAGAACACTTAGATGACAATTAAAAGAGGATAATCTAGGAAGTTGTCAACTCTGAAAAGTCGATGTAGGGTTAACTACACTTAGTTGGTTAAGCTCACAACGATCGATGTTCATTTGGAAACCTATAGGCCCAAATTTAAGGTCAGAGAGGGTTCCGGGACTGGACATGCTTATCCTGTCAAAGCCCAGATTGTTGCTCTAGTCGTGCACCAGGAGCAGGACATGTCAGATGTCCTCAACCTGTTGATAGTAGGACAGGCGGGGTACACTGTCATGCATGAGCGCATAGAATCTCTCTCTTAAACCATATCGGCAGAAGCCCAGACATCACTAGGTGTTTGGGCCATGACCGACGAGGCCTTGCAATGGTTGTTGGAGGAGAACTACTACCTCCATCAGCATATTCACACCTAGGGGGGGCTTCAACATTAGACCCACACTTCTCTCACTGCACATGATTACTCCATGTCCACCTTCTATGATCTTGCAGCTATTCGTCATGATGGAGTGGCAGCAGAGACCGCCTACCTTCGAGGAGCCGTTGGCAGACTTCGATCCCATTTGCTGACTACACTCTGTTTGCTTAAGGAGTCACGATTGGCTATACAGGCATTGCAGAGTACCCTGTCAGCACCTCCCATTTGCTGACTGCACTCTGTTTGCCTAAGGAGTCCCGATTAGCTATACAGGCATTGCAGAGTACCCTGTCAGCACCTGTAGCCTCACCAGCCCGACCAGCACCAGCCACATCTAGCAGACCTGCTAGGCATGATTTGAGTAGATGTACTAGATCTCTTGTACATCATGATAAGCTTCTGGGTTGTATTCCAGCTATCATGCACAATTCACGGGTCATTTGAAGTTTAAGAAATCACTCGCGAAAACACAATAAGTCTTGTGATGATATATTGTAAAGGTGGTCGGTTAAAATATGGTATGATGAATGATAATAATAATGAAGTTGGTGACGTGTGTAAAAACCCAAATTTTAGGGGTTTTACACCACCTACCCGTTATTTTAGCTTCGTCCTCGAAGCTTAAGATGAAGTTACTCGTCTAGGGAACAAGTGAGGACACTTTTTCTTGAACGTGTAATCTTTTTAACTCAAGTTTAGAATCATAGGTGTTATTTAGAATGTAGTCATTAATCGTATGCCTCCGATGAGTAAATTTTAAAGCACACGGTAACTTGTCTTTTTATATTTTGATGATTTACACATTTAGTCCTTCTATTTTTGTAATTTAGTCCTTATGGTATAAATGGTTTTTCAATAAAATTACTTAGAGCTCGAATTTAGTTTCAAAAGTGGCAAAATTAACCCATAGGGTTTTTAATTTGCATCAAATCAACTAGAGTTTCTTTTAAGTTTGTAAAGTCCATGTTTTGTCCTTAGAGTTTTTACAACTCTTGTCTTAAAATTTTAGGGCTTATAATATGTTTGAAAATGGACAAATAAGTCCCTGATAGTTCGAAAATCAAGTTTATCTCAAAAGATGTAGTAAAGGTTCCTTAAGGCATATTCAAATTCAAATAGATTTGCAAGGTTGGATAAAATAGGAGAAGTTCGTTTTAAGTCTTAGTTTTACTTAGATGTGCCTCCGGGGCCCTAGTGAGTCTCGATGTGCATGGATAAAGGTTCATTAATGTTTTTAATAGTTCTTCAAGAGATTTTTAAGTCTATTAAGCTTCAATAAGCTTATGCGATGTTGGGTTAAAAAAATAAAGTTTTGGCCGGTACCGCTCTTGTGTCAACAATTATACGCAAAAGGCTTTCTGATATACTTCTGGCTGTGGAATGCAAACATTAGTTTGACACTAAACCTTCACTCAGCGAAATGGTTAAGATTTTTGTTGATAGTGATTGGGTAGGAAGTTGCAAATAATCTGCTTCATTTGTGGCTGAGTTGAGCGTAAGTGGTGTAGAAAAGAAGTACATCAAATGGTGCAAATTAAAGATGATACCAAAAATAAAGATATGCATCTTGTGTGGTGCTGGAAGGGTTGTGCGTCGACTGTTAGTGGTTCAAAATTTGCACATATTTTGACTTCTATAAGGAGGATGTCATTCATTTCAAGGCTTGTTGGATGATGGTATTGTCGAACTAATTGGATCTGAAGAGGAAGGAGATTGCCGATAAGTATGGGGCATCAGATATCTCTTTATGGAAGATGACAAACATAACCCTAAAAAATACACCCATTGTGAGTTGGGCATGTCTTTTATGCTTGGGTTTGTCTTCCTTGTCGATCTGAGAAATGTGAGCTAAGAAGATAGGGCACCTTCTTACCAAGTATTTCTGGCCTTTGGTACGAGAAATGACACTAAGTCTGGCGTCGATAATGTCTGTGTTACCATCTCCTCGAATGATCAAAGTTCATTTCTCCATGGCAGACGAACCAACTTTATTCTCGGTGACACCCCCAAAAGGGGTCAAATGCAGCAAGAGTGGACACCCCCAAAGGGTTCAAATGAGGCGAAAATAGACACCCCCAAAGGGGTCATTCTAATATTTCTCTTTTTCTCTCCTTTCTTTTTTTCCTTTCTCTCTCTAGTTCGTCCTATCTCTCTCTTTCTATTACTTTCTATCTCAAGGATAATCAAGGATTACATAGATCGTCAATTGGTATCAAGAGCCAAGGGATGAAAGGTTTTGTTCACGTGTTTGTTTTTTTGGTTCGTCATATATATTCAATATATATAGATAGATCAAATTTCTTTTGTGTTTTATAACTCAAAATTTCATCTAAACCTTCTACTACTATTTGATATTGTTTTCGTTTAAATCTTTTAGCTAAAAACATAAAAATTTCGCTTGTTTGGATTGATTTCTTGGTGAAAAGTTATTTAAAAAGTACAAATATTGATTTCAATTTTTCGTCGAAAAATTTGAAATTTTTTGCATTTTAATGATTCTTTAGAGGTCAAAATACTTGGAAGTACAAGCCGTTTCGTTGGATTCGATCATTGGAACAGGAATTGTTAATATTAGCGTTAGAACCGAAATTGTTAATCTCGGTATTGGAACAAAAATTGTGAGTACCGGCATTGTGTGTACCGAGATTTTGTGAACTGGATTTGTGTGTACCGGGATTGTGAGTTGTAAAACCCGCTTTAAAAATCCTAAGATCGCTAAATGCACGAACTTACGGTTAAATATAAACTTTATAATTAATTAATATACGACATGAATCATGAACGTTTAATACGAATATTATGTATATTAATTAGTTATCGTAAGTATTACGTATGTAAACACGATTATTGTAACACCCCATTTTGATAAATGGAATGTCACGCATGATTATGGCGTGTCATCAAAGCATACAAGGATAAATGTATAAAACATTACATGACCATAAAGGAGATACCAAAATCAAACATCGGTACCCCAAAAGTAGAACTCATCACACACAAACATAAGTACTGTAAATGAAAGGACTAAATAATGTCCATGGAAATGAGTATCAAAGTATAAAGAAATGCATAAAGTAAAGAAGGCTAGGAAGCTTCCAATCCATATGCACGTACGCTTAAAGTCTACGAGCGTCCCTGAGTACCTGCCGTTTTGGGAACATGAAAAGGAAAACGGCTGAGCATAACGCTCAGTGCACGGACATACAAGTAAAGATGAATAATATAAGCATATAAGCATGAAGCAGCGGAAAAGACTAAGTCCTGGATAACCTGGTTATATCTTATTAAAACTGGTTTTATAGTTTGAAAAGCCTTATGTTTATCTTGTAAAAACTGTTTAACATATTTACCATTAGCCAATATAGGTCATGAATTATCCACGTGCATGAATACTTGGAGGGGTGACCTCGTCATGTAAATTAGAGGGGCTGCCTCTAATTTAATATACTGGTTTGGGTAGGAGGGATCAGCTCCTTCTGAAGGATGCAAGGCACACACCACATTCACCTGAATAATCTGTTGAAAACATGTAAACTAGGATACACCCATACGCCCCACCTGATAATAATAATATGGCTAAAAGCTGAAGGGATGCCACGAGCTATCACTCCGTCGTGGTGGAGTCATAACACTGGTGCCTCCAATGTTATGGTTATGGTACCTCCATAACTAGGTGAAACTGGTCATGCATATATATGGTTTTAGGTATTCTAATTAAACATAAGCAATTAAAAAACATATAAAACATATACTGGGGAAAACAGTTGGCTACATACGGGAAATCCTAATAAGGAAGAAAGTCCAAGGAAATCATGAGTCAATAGGAATGCGTTCCATAACTGGATAAATAAATAATATCAATAATAAGTTATGTCGAATATATTTAAGTCTAATGGGTTATAAACTTTTATTACATTGATAAGTGTCCTCATCCATGTAAAATAAAAATTTACAACTCCATTCGGTGACCTATGATTTCTTTATTCAAACGAAAAAGCGTCCTAATTTGTTTCAATAAGGATTTCATAGCCCACCCTACTTAAATATTCCCGGCAAGGTTTATTATTTAAAACAAATATAGTATCTAAGGAAATAGATATTATTTAGATACTTTACAGCCCGTTTGTTTATAACTTTCGTCTTCGGGCGTCCCATTCTACCTTAATACGAACTTATAAATAAACTTCTGGTCCGGTGGCTTATGATTTCACCTTTAGACGTCCCATTCCATCTAAAGGCGAAATCATATTTAACCTATGATCAAGAGACTCAGGTTCCATATGTAAAATATAGAATCATAAGTACCTTGATTTGGGTCCCACCGGCATCATTTAAAGATGCAAACTTATCCAAATAATACCACATGAAATTATAAAAAACAAAAGAGTGTGAGTCGTTAATAAGTTGTGTTCCGTAAGTAGGTGTTCATATAACGGGTGGCTAAAGAGAGAAGGTTAGGGAAACAAGGATCTTCTTGGTTAGATCTCATGTGCCAACTGTAGCTTCCTTGACAAAACCTAAGCATCCCTTGATCTCCCTTACTTTTTGCCGTGTAGAAGTGCCCAAAAAGGAGGCAAGAAGTTGCCATGTGGTGTGTGAGGGCTTAGCCAATGGACAACTATGGATATACCCAGATTTTTACTGGAATAGTGCATGCATACATGCATGTACATGGCTAGAAATAGAAGTGAGGTAGAAACATGTTAAATGTTTAGGTGTTGAATAATCATAAGTATAGGAATTTAATCATATAGTTCCTTCTAGTAAGGTATGTATATATTTACACATAAAGGCAAGTTCAAACATTTAATAAAATGTAATACATGAGATAATGCTCTCCAGTCTGTTTTTAAATGATCGAATATGTACTGTTGCTGTGAACCCGTGTTTGTTATGTGGCCAGTCAGTTGTCCAAGTAGTCAAAATAGACTAACCGGTTCATAATTATCAAATAACTATGTAAAGATAGTATGCTCAAGTAGAAGTAACACTTCATGAAATTTTGCAAAGTGGTGATAATTAAGTTCTAGAATATTGAGTACAATGGTTTATAAAACCAAAATGGTAAAAATCATGGATTTATAATATAAGGATATATTATAATAGTTATCAAATAAGTATATGAAATAATTAGCGTATAAGCTTAAACTGGTACAACAAGCAGTCGTGAAGGATCTTAAAATCTTAGTATTAGATTTTTAGGATTCATTTGGATTTCATTACAATATTAACATGTTTTTAGGCTGTTTATTAACGTTACTGTGTTTTAGTTGAGTACACCGTTGAACAAGTATTAATAACTTCCGTTTAAATTTGTTATTAATAATATCGTTGTTTAAGTAAAAGTATTTTACTCACGATTGTTGTATTTTACTTTTATAATCTATGTATATTAAATTTTATATAATTTATATAAACAGTTTATAAAAATAATAATACTTTATTAAATTTAATTTAATGTCCCCAAAGTTTCCACAAGTTAATAAATAGTCCTTTGATTACAAGTTTGAGAAAATGATGGTTCTAGTCCTTTTAGTTTAGGATTTATTCAAGTTTTAATAAATTAGATGAAATAAGGGTTTTAGGGTTTGTTTAAGTTTCGGTTATTTGCAAAACAAGTCCCTCCATATTTTATTAAATGTACACTTTCCGGATCTTAACACTTTTAGTCCTTAGGGCTTGTAATATTTTTGGGATATGGCGAAAATAGTTCCTCTAGTTAAAATTAGGTTTTATAACTTTCATTTATTGGTGAAAATAGTCCCTAGGGCTCCTAAATGTTTCGGCTAATTACACAAGTAGTCCTTAGAGTTATAAAATGATAATTTAACTTTTGAAAAATTTGCATAAATGGTCCTTAGTGTTTAATAAGTCACGAATGGCATTTATTAACCCCTAGAGTTTCAAAAATTTACAATATTTGTCCTTGTACTTAATGTTTAATCAAAACAAGTTTCAAATGTCACAGTTTTAATCCATATGTTTTATTAATTTACATTTTTAGTCAAAAAGTTTTTATAAGTTATATTTTTGTTATAAAAACTTTTATTTAAGTATAAAAAAACACTAAGTGGGCTTATTAAATGTGCCAAAAGAGTTAATGGGCTCCCTAATTGGCCTAAACATATTTTTAAGTCCATTATTAATTCAAGATTTGCTAAGTGGGCTCACAAGGCACTAAATAGGCCTAATGTGCTTAGTTAATGATTCGACTATATTTTATATGGGCTTAACGTGTCTATTAATGAATATAAATTTTTTACCAAGGTAGTTCATAGATCTAGGATTTTTACAAGTTTATTATAAGTTTAACAAAATTAATCAAGATCTCCAAAAAAAATCTTATAAAATCTAATTTTAGATTTTTCTAAGATATTGTTAAATTTTTCCAAGACACGAATCTTTAAGATAAGATTTCCAAAGTAATTTTTAGATTTTCTCAAGATTTATAAAAATATACCTTAGATTTTTCGAAATTTATAAATTCTAGTTAGGTTTACCAAATAAGTGGTACGATTTTTAAAGATACATTAAGATTCTCCCAAGATTCGTAAAATCTGGTTAGTTTTTTCAAAAGATTTCTAAAGATTTCCAAATATTTCCAAAGATTTTCAAAGATTTCCAAAGATTTTCAAGGATGTATAAGATTTAGTTAGATTTTATAAAATCAATTTATATTTTCCACAGATTTAAAAAAAAAATCTATTTAGATTTTCAAAGATTTAAAAATCTTGTTAGATTTTCTAACGATTTCTAAAGATTCTGTTAAATTTCCAAATGTTTCCCAAGATTTTATTTAGATTTACATTTAGATATTTCCAAGGGTTTGTTATGTATTAGGTTTTTCGTGGTTACAATGTATTGTTCGGACCATCATACTTTAGAAGCCATTCTATAAACGTTTGAGGAGCGAGGGCACTTTAAATCGTAAACACAACCACTTAGTCAAAACGTAATATCAAGATAGAACATCTTTAATATAAAGCTCCCTACTAACATGGCATGTTTATATGTTTATTAAATATCTTGAGTATTTTAATATTTTTATAATAAATATTAAATAGTCTTAATACGTAAATACTTATAGAGTTAATATCTAATACCATCGACAATTATAAATGCATAGAATCATACAAGCGCATTTAAATCATATAGTTATGCATGATCTCTATGCTATATGCTCTCTAAGTATGTCTCCTCAAAAACCATGTTTTGAAATTTTAAATCCGGTTATAGTTCAGTTAATAAAATCGAAAAACAATTTTATTTTTGATCTTATTCTCTATAATTAAAAGCTTTGATACCATTTCTGTGACGCCCCCAAATCGGGTATCACATAGGTGGATCGCAGAACAAATGGCATACAAAACATCGATCATAATTATATGATTTTTGAAATACAAATGATACAAACATTAATTTAGTACAATCATTTAAATAGTTGAATATCAATTGTTACAAATATCCAAGTAAAAATGATGCTCAGTTCATACTCATATAATCCAGCTTAATTTCCTGAGAAAAACATGCTTAAAACAGTCAACATAAACTTGGTGAATTCATAGAGTTTTGTAAAATCATTGTTTAGGATATTAAAATGTCCTACATAGTGTTGCACAATGTTTGATATAAATATCAAGTTCAAGGTTTCCCATTATTCCATATGGTGTTGTACTAAGCAGTGTAAAAATCAAGTTTAGGAACGCAAACATCACAGACAGTATCATTGCACAAAGCTATATACTATAAAGTAATTACATTTCTCCTATTGTCCAAAACTGAGGCTTAACTTCCATATTTCTCAACAGATGAGAACCCGTTGCCTTACAAAAAGGCTCCCTATCCCAATTCCAACATGGTATACATCTGTTGTCCCGGCTAAGGCACAGTGAGTGCTACTCACACAGATGGGGATCGTCAATCCTAAATAGATCTATTTATAACATTCGGGAAAATTGCAATAATTTTAACAGTTTCTACAATAGGCAAATGTAATTAAAGATAACAGATCAGTTTGCGTTCAATAAAATATATTACAATCATATTGTCAAAACAAGTTATAGTTCTTTAGTAGCATGTCTCCCCCTCGCGGGGTAGTAAAAAAAACATAAAAGGATTTAAAATGTGAGGCTATGAACTCACCTGAATAATACTGCTCGAGGATGATCAAATATACAAGTCACAAAGCACACAGTACATCGAATACCTAAGTAATTGAGTAGGTCTCAGTATATGCATAATTGATAATTGCATGTAGTTTAATTAGTCGTACGTTCAATCTCGTTATTAATATATCACGGTATATTTAATTATTTATATATACTGTTTTAACAATGGTTAAGTGTGCATGTTTTTCGTTCACTTTTTCCGCGTACCCCCGATGTTTATAAAACATGCACGATATTGTAGTCTTTATAAATAAATTATTAAATTTATTTAATAGTTTATAAGATACCAA
The DNA here is from genome assembly GCA_025667525.1 of Glebionis coronaria. NCBI lineage: Eukaryota > Viridiplantae > Streptophyta > Magnoliopsida > Asterales > Asteraceae > Glebionis > Glebionis coronaria. The sequence goes on from CM046876.1 coordinate 358,317,599, forward strand.
AAATAATTAATAAGAGATTATTAGTAATTAATCCCGATTTAAAATACGTTTCCTATTGGTAAAAATATAATATTTTTATTCCAAAAACTATTAGAATCGTTCCTCGTGTACCAACAGTGGCTATTAAAGCCAACAGTGGGTACTTTTAAGAAAAAAGGGGCTACCTTATGAAAACAGTGGGTATAATAACTGTCAGTGGCTACAGTGGTTAATATTAAAGCTAACGATGGTAACTTTAAAGTTAACAGTGGCAACAATTAAGCTAACAGTGGTAAGTTTTGGTAATATTAAACTAACGGTGGCAAAAAAAGGTTAACGTTGGAAAGATTTAAGAAGTCAGTGGTAATATTACTATATTAAGATTTATGTACAACCTAATCATACCCATATCGTTACAAGTCCGCAATCTAATATGCACTAGTCGTCATCAGCAGTCCCAAACGCTCCCTTAAGTCTGCTGTTAACCCCAAACGCACCCCTTAGACCAATCTGCAGTCCCAAACACACCCTAATCAGCAGATCCAAACACCCCGAATCTACTGCTGCAAGCCTCAGACCCAAATGCCATGCATGTTGCTCACAACAGCAGATCCAAACGCACCCGTATGGATTTCGGCTAACCCAACGCACCCTTATGTATTTTTTTACCCAAAACCAAACACCCTCTAGGGTGGCTGTTAACTGCAGATCCAAACGCCCCTGGTGGGCTTGTAAACGCAGAAACAAACACCCGTGGTTGTTACGGATGGTGGTGACGGCTTCACGTAGTCGCAACAAACACCTCCTGATTATAAGCAAACACCATCACCCCTGGTGGCGACTGATGGTGGTTTGACGAGGAGACCACGGCTGGTGGCCGCATCTTTTGGATCTGGTGGTGGAGGAGTCACGGGATGGTGTTAGCCACGAAAGTGGTGCACAGGTGGTGCTACAACATTGGTTTGTGGGTGGATGGCTGATGGTGGCGTGATGGTCTCAACAGTAGCGGTTGAGCCACTATTTCGAATATATGGTGAGGTGGCTGGAGTATATGAAGATGGTGATGATGGTACATGTGGCAGCTGGTGGCTGATGGCCACGAATAGTGGCGGCAGCGTGTGGCTGATGGCCACGAATAGGGTGGCTGCGTGTGGAGGATCACGTGTGGTGGTTGTGCACATCATAGGTCTATGGGATCCATTGATATAGGGTGGCGGCAGAAAGTTTATGGTGGCCGGAATACTCGCCGGAAAAGTGTCGGCTGCCACTTTTAGATGTGTGTGTGTTTAAGTGGAGGCTAGGGTTAGGGTTGATGTATATGAATAAAGTGAAACTAGTTTTTCTCCAATATATAAATCTTTGATAAAACAAAGTGTAAGGTTCCTAATAACGTAGAGACTAAAGTGTAATATATATTATAACTTTCGTTAATACACGGTTCGGGATTCGTTCATATTTTATAAAATCAGATTCGCCTTACGACATTTGCGCCATTTATCTTAAAATGATTTCTTCAATAAAATGAAGTATTTATATGAAATATAGTTATGAATAATGTGTTCGTTCAGTTTAAGTGACGATTATTTATCATTTCAAAAAGTATATCGTTTTAATAAAAATAACTTCTCATTTAATCTCCTCGTACATTATTAAAATAAAATATTAAACAATTTAATAAATCATTTTATCAAGTATCTCGCAACAATAAATTATGAAATTAAATTTTAAATTGTCGGTACGCAGATTGTACGACTTTTGTCTTGTTTTCAAATCCAATAATTTTTGTATTGCTCAAAATATATTTTGAATTATACTTTATTATTATTTAATGTACGAAAAATTCTCGGGTATTACAACCGTTCTCTCTAAAATCCTTTTTAAACCACGATTTATGACCTTGGTTTGCGCATTGGTTTGAGGGTGATACGCGGTAGAAAGTCAATGGTTAACACCATATTTCTTCATGACTCTTGTAAATTGATCATTACAAAAATGAGTCCCATTATCACTTATGATAGCCCGAGGTACACCAAATCAAGCAAATAATTGCTTCAAGTATTTCACTACAACTCTAGCATCATTAGTAGGCAAGGCTTTAGCCTCAACCCATTTAGAAACATAGTCCACGGCTACGAGTATGTACTTATTGCCCTTTGATGATGGAAAAGGTCCCACGAAGTCTATACCCCATACATCAAAAATCTCACACTCTTGTATGAAATTTTTTGGCATCTCATCTCGTTGATTAATCTTTCCTTGCCTTTGACAAACATCACAAAATTTCACCATCTCTTGGGCATCTTTGTATATTGAAGGCCAATAGTAACCCGAATCAAAGACTTTGTTGGCCGTGTAGTTTGGCCCAAAATGGCCTCCCGAGGTCCTTTATGACAAGCTTCTAAGATCTTAAATTCTTCGGACCCATCTACACACCGTCTTATGATTTCGTCCGCACATTGCCTAAAGAGATAAGGGTAATCCCAAAAGTAGTATTTTGCTTCCTTAAGAAACTTTTTCTTTTGTTGGGAAGTAAGACCCTCTATAAGCACATCCCCCACAAGATAGTTTGCAATATCCGCAAACCAAGGGGTGACATCCTCTTGTAAAGAGATAGACATGAGCTCCTCTAATGAAAAGGATTCATTAATTTTATTATGAGGTAATTCACCTTGAAAAGGATGCTCAAGTCTACTCAAGTGACCCCCCTCTAAATTCTCGGCTCCTTTCTTATCACGTATCTCAATGTAAAACTCATGTAGCAACAAAACCCATCTCAAAATCCTAGGCTTAGAATCTTGGTTTGTCATAAGGTACTTGAGAGCAGAATGATCCGTATACACTATGGTCTTAGAAAGCACAAGATAGGGTCTAAATTTCTCAAAGGCATAAACTATAGCAAGCAACTCTTTTTCCGTCGTGGTATAATGAAGTTGAGCACCCGTCATTGTCTTACTCGCATAGTGTATAGGTTGAAAATGCTTATTAACTCATTGTCCCAAAACGGCCCCCACGGCATAGTCACTAGCATCACACATAAGTTCAAAAGGCAAATCCCAATTTGGTGAAACTAAAACGGGAGCCTTTGTCAACTTTTCCTTAAGAATCTCAAAAGAGTATAAACACTCTTGTGTGAATAAGAAAGGAGCCTCTTTTTCCAAGAGGTGGGTCATGGGTCTTGCTATCTTAGCAAAATCTTGCATAAAACGTCTAAAGAAACCCGCATGACCCAAAAATCTCCTAACTCCTTTCACCGTGGTAGGTGGGGGAAGTTTGGCAATAACAACAATTTTAGCTCGATCCACTTCCAAACCTTTATTGGATATCTTATGTCCCAAAACTATCCCCTCTTTGACCATGAAATGGCACTTCTCCCAATTTAGAACAAGACGTGTTTCTTCACACCTCTTAAGCATACGCTCTAAATGGGAGAGACAAGAAGTGAATGAATCTCCAAAATCCGAGAAGTCATCCATGAAAACTTCCATAGTGTGCTCAATCATGTCATGGAAGATTGCCATCATACACCTTTGGACAGTCCCCGGTGCATTGCACAAGCCAAAAGGCATTATCCTATAATCAAATGTACCATAGGGACAAGTGAATGTGGTCTTTTCTTGATCCTTTGGATCAATGGGTATTTGGAAATAACCCGAGAATCCATCTAGAAAGCAATAGAACTCATTTCACCCTAAGCGTTCAAGCATTTGGTCCATGAAAGGTAATGGGAAATGATCTTTCCTAGTAGCATCATTGAGCTTCCTATAATCGATACAAACTCTCCAACCCGTGACAAGTCTAGTGGGGATAAGCTCATTGTTCTCATTATGCACAACGGTGATTCCACCCTTCTTAGGAACACAATGCACTGGGCTAACCCATGGAGAGTCGGAAATGAGGTAAATCATACCCGCATCAAGGAGTTTGATAACTTCCTTTTTGATGACCTCATGTATTTTTGGGTTAACCCTTCTTTGGTTTTGAATGGCGGGTTTGTAATCATCCTCCATAAGGATTTTGTGTGTACAAAAATTTGGATCAATTCCTCTTATGTCAGATATTTTCCAAGCTATAGCTTTCTTATGTTTCTTAAGCACCTCTATGGGTTTTTTCTTCTCATCATCTTTCAAGTCTTTTGCTATGATCACGGGTAATTGGTCCTTTCCCTCTAAGAAGGCATATTCAAGGTGTGATTGAAGATCCTTAAGTTCTAAGGAAGGTGGACTTTCAATGGAAGGTTTCACTATAGACGGATCATTAATTCTAACTTCTTGTGGAGTTGATAAAGGAATGGGATCCTCATTGAGAAGCTTTTGGATAGTTAGAATGTCTTCTTCCCAATTAATGGGAGAATCATCATTACCAAGGAAGTTGGACTTAAATTCCTCTAAGAGAAAATCACCCTCTCTAAATGGTGTTAAGGACGGAGCAATTGAGGCAACGGTTTCTACATGTGGCATGTTCTCACTATCATTCTTGCAAGCTTCATGAGAATGTTCATCACATACCTCATCAAGAACATCCATAATGTTAATTGTTTCACAACTTTGAGCTTTCTTAGTGACTTTCCCCAACTTAAAGACTACTTTCTCATCCTTAACTCTCATAATTAGTTCTCCTTCCGCCACATCTATAAGAGTACGACCCGTCCTCAAGAAAGGTCTACCAACAATAAGAGGAACTCTCGGGTCCATATCATAGTCAACAACTACAAAATCTGCGGGGAATGTGAATTTATCAACCCCTACAAACACATCCTCTGCAATGCCTACCGGATAAGATATGGAACGGTTTGCTAACTCAAGGGTCATCCTAGTAGGAGTGAGCTCGGGAAGAGAGAGTTTTTGCCAAACCGATAAAGGCATGAGATTGATACTTGCCCCAAGATCCACTAGTGCCATGCAAATTTCCACCCTAGGAAAATTAAAAGGAATCAAAAATCACCCCAGATTTCCAAGTTTTATGGGTAAAGTCTTGAGCAAGACGGTGGAGCATTTCTCATTAAGTGATGTGTTAGGCAAATCTACCAACTTTTCCTTGTTTGAGAGGAGATCTTTGAACAATTTAGCAAACTTTGGCATATAGGCAAAAGCTTCCGTAAAGGATATGTTTATGTTCAATTGTTTGAACATTCTCAAAAAGTTTGACACTTGAATATCATCCTTGTTTTTAAGTTTCTCGTTTCTCGATCTTGATGGATATAGAAGGCTTGGTTTTGGTGTAGGTTGAGTAGTTGCTGTTGAAGGGTTCTCTTTGTTGGTTTCTTCATTGATTGGTGTTGAAGGTAAATGAGTAGTAGGTGTAGGATGAGTAGGTGTAGGTGTTGAGGTTGTAGAGCTTGAAGGTGTTGAGTTTGATGTTGAAGGCTTATCACAAGATGGAACCATAGTAGGCTTAACCAAAGGAGGTGTAGGTGGCATTGAAGGATCAATAGTTGTCTTTCTACTCCTTGTTGTGATTGAATTAACATTAGCCCTTGGATTTGTTTGTGTGTTTGAAGGTAGATCACCTTGTGGCCTTTGATTAAGAATCATCAGAATCCTCTTGTTAGTCTCCTCATTCATTGCTTTTATTTGATCTTGTGTTCTCTTTTCACTTTCACGAATTCTTCTTTCAGTTTCTTGGTTCATCTTTTGAAGTAGCTCAAAGGTATCATTTTGCCCATATCCTTGATTGTAACCTTGATTATGTTCTTGATGATGAAAAGGTGGATGTGGTTGGTCAAATCCTTGATTGTTTCCATGATAGTTTTTTCCTTGATGTTGAAAGTTATTGGGTGCTCTATAGTTGTTTCCTTGGTCATTTGGCCTAGGCCCTTGATTTCTTTGAAGCAATTGAGGAGGGTTGTTTTGGTTTTGGGTGGGTGGATGGGGTGGAAAGCCGGGTGGAGCAAGTTAGTTATTTGACTTGTAAGAGAGATTGTTAGGGTTAATGTTAGGTTTGAAGTGCTCTCTATGTTCATCTTGATAAGCATAGCATTCACCTTGGTAATTTTGAACCTTGTCACATTGTATGTAAGAATGAGGACCTCCACATGTTTCACAACTTATGGTAATAGCATTGACATTATTGGTGGAAGTATTGTTCAAGGTGATTTCACAATGTTTCAAAACCATATCACTAATAGTATCAACCTTTTGATATAAAACCTTGTCAAATTGGTTGAGTATCTCCCTCTTGCACCACATGGACCCTCTCATCTCTTTGGTTATTTGTGTGCACCATGGATTTAGTCTCAATAATGTCCCATGCCTCTTGTGTGGATTTGGAAAGAATGTTCCCACCCATGGAGGAGTTGAGGGAATCTTTATGATGTGGTCTTAATCCATTGTAGAAGGTATTGATTTGGTGAACTTCATTAAATCCATGATAGGGGCATTTTCACAATAACTCCTTGAACTCTTCCGAAGAATCACTAAATTCTTTTGTTGAAATCCAATAATTAGGTTTCTCAAAGCCGTGGTTCTAGATGGAGGAAAGAACTTGTTCAAAAACTTCTTGGTAAAGTAATCCCAAGTGGTAATGCTCTTAGGTGGTTGTCTATCTAGCCAATACCTAGCATGTCTTTCTAAGGAGAATGGAACTAAGATCAACTTAATGGCATCAGGAGGAACCCCATTGTACTTAAGTGTATTGCATATAGACAAAAACTTCTTGATATGATCGTGTGGATCATCCATGGGTCTCCCTAAGAATGGTGTAGAAGAAACCATAGTAATCATGTTTGTCTTAAGCTCATAGGTGTTTGCGAGTATCTCGGGTATAACAATGGCATCGGCATTTCCCTCCACATTTGATTGGAGGATCTCCATCAATGGTCTATTGTCAAGGGCGGCCATGGCTTCTTGTGTGTTGTTCAAAGCACGATACTCGGGATCGGCTTGATGGAAGGTGTTGTGTTTGTTCTTTCTCTTGTTCTTCCTTTTGGTAGGAAGGAGTTGTACACCAAAAGGTATTTGTGCACGCCCTCGGGTGAGCATGCAACTCAAATCAAGGATTGAGAGAGGAGCTCTCGATCTACTTTAGAAAAAAAAGTAATTATCCTTTCCAAGGTTCAATAAGTAATATCCACAAGAAAATATAGTATATGTAAGTAATACTTTGGGTGGCAAAACCCCCAAGAAGCTTTCCTTCTTAGAATACTCACTAATGAACGGGGGGTTAGGTGGCGCGAAGCACTTAAGTACCTATTAACCCTTAGACGGCATTTTATAGCATGTCGCCTATTTATTCACTTTAGTAGTTCGTATTCTTCGAATTCTTGCCTATTGGAAGTATTTATCTATTTTTTCCTTTAATTTAGTTTGATCGATACACGAACTTAGGACCGGAACGCCCCTAAAAACGGTGTATTGCAAAAGCAATACTTATGGAAGTATGTGTATTGGTTGTTCGTATACGTATATGTATCTACATATAATAATATAGAGAAAATATTTTTGTATTTATTAGGTTTTTTAAGAAAATACTATATGTACGTAAAAACGATGAAAACCGATATATACAATATATTTTTGGGTGTAATCTTTTAGGAAAAAGATTACTTTTTGGATTTTTTATTTTTTGGTTCAATTCTTAGGAAAGAATTGATTTTGTGGTTTTTTTATTTTTTTATATTTTTATCTTTTTGATTTTTTTTTTATCTTTTGGATTTATGATACGTAAAAGGAACGCTCAGGAGGTGAACGGATCCCAAAATCCAATCGAAACCGTCAATCAATAGTCTCTCGTAATGTCTTGAACCGGCAGCAGCGCCATTTAATATAAGATCTTTTCAAGTACGTTTTTCCAAGCTCACAACAAATTGAAAGTCCAACCAATCTCAAGTTTTTAATTGTTTTTTGGTGTTACCAAAGTTATTTTGTATCTATGTCTATTTCAAAGAAGCACGTAAAAAGATGTAAAATAGTATAGCTATGTCTCCGTAAAACAAGTTGCAAATACCACACTAATAGCACAAAGTACAAGTATCAAATGCACAAGTGTAAAAATGCTTAAAATGTAAAGAGAATGCTAGTACAAGGACTAAATGTGTAAATTTCTAAAGATAAGGGAATAGAAATGAAATTAGTAACAAACTATAACAACTTTTCAACAATATTCAAAAACTGCCAAACCAAATTGTAACAAACTGAAAATCAAAGGACTTATAAGTGCAAACCCTAAAAAGTTGTAATTACAAAGCAGATTAACAAAACTATGAAAGTATGAGGACCAAAATATAATTAAAACAAATCTGTAACCAAAAACGGGCAACTAGTATTCAATAAGCTCGTTTGAGCTTATTTCTTGACAAATTAAGCTCTAATTTTTTTCAAAAGACTTCAAATTGAAATTAAGCTAGATATCTCAAAAGAAATGGGCTGAAACAGTCTAAATCAAAAGTTAACTTATCTCAATAAGCTCAAAATAGGCTATATGCTGTTCCAGACATCCACAAATGGATTTTCTTAATGAAACTGTTTAAGCAAGTGACAAGAAGGTTGGAATGTCAAGTAACTTTGAAAATGTGTAAGCAAATAAGCTAAAATATGAAAATAAGCCAAAAGTGCTTATGGTTGACTTTCATTGACCAAGATTTTTCAAAAAGTTGAATATCTAAAAAACCACTCAAGACATGTTTACAAACAGATTTATGAATGAAAATTACAAGTTTTATGAAGTAAATTTGTTGGAATGAGATAAGAAGTTTACTTTTATCATAGAGAATGACAAATGCTAAGCAGCTTATTGATAAGCTAGTATCTAACTCAATTCAGCAAACTGTATTGTCTAACTTGAAAATTCTGAAAGCTTATAAGTTGGACTACAACTGGAAACAAAATTCAAGTAAAATTATCCACAAACAAAGAATTGCCAAGGGATCAAAGATAGCTAATTTGGATTGATGAACTCTGACCCAAAGATTTTTATGGCAGTTTGCCTGTTTGACTTAAGTTTTGACCACAAAACTTTGCAAGTAGACTTATACTCACCTATTGAGTGTAAATGAACTCTATTCAACAGGTTTTAACTACTCAATCACTAACATCACCTAGATCCAAACAAAAATTTCAATCTGATATAAAAAGTTTGCCAAATCTTTTTAAGCAAAAGTGAATGACAGCAATATACACTTATCAAGATTTGTTAAGTGACTGAAATGAACTAGTTTGACATAAAAAACCAGCAAGTTTACTTTAGAGAACACAAAATGAGCAACTGATGAATATTAAGCTGAACTAGACCAAGATTATCAAGCAAAACTAAATAAGAAACTAATCAATTAACCAGCAACTAACAGATTATCAATATCACACCAAAAGAACACTAACACAATCACAATTCAGTAGATAAGTTCTAAATCTAGGAATTGAACATGGCAATACTGTTTAGAGGAACAAAAATAAGAGATATGATTCCTTTTAGCTATAAGAATCCTTTGATGGAGTACAGGAGCGCTGAGCTCTCTAAGATCAACTAAAACACCAACAATCATACACCATAAACCATCATCTCATCACTAGCATATATAAATCAACACCCCTGCATCATTCTGCTACTTTTGGCTATAAAATGAACTAGAAATGTCTAAACCTGCTACATGCTTCCAAAATCAATCCAAACAAGCTCTATTCATCAAGTATGATCAATAGAATCACAAAGTAACAGTAGGAGGAGGATAGTGAAGATATGAGAAGTAGAATTGAATGAGAAATGGAAGTGAAGGTTTATTAATGGTTGAAAGTTTGTTACAATCTCTTACAACTATCTAACTAACTCTCACATGGTTGTCAATCACTTGAGAGTTGTAACTAACTAACTTTGCTAACAAGAAATGGATAATTAAAGAAGTGTGTGAAAATTACACACACTAAGTACAATTACAAATGAAGAACTACTGGGGGGGTATTTAAAGAAGAATTTCAGAGTTTGTTGGAGGTGCGTGACGTGTTGGAGCAAATCACAAGCTTCCATGTGGCCTTGATTGATCAATTGATTATAGCCTTTGATGAACTGAATTGGGGCTTTTCATTTGAGTAGGTTTCAGGCTAATTGGATGCTTGGAGTGTATTCGTCTCTTGATTTGGAGTAGTTTTCATGTATAACACTTTATTTGAAATGCACTCCTTCACGATCTTGAATCTGGGCTTGTATGAGTTTGAATGTGAAACGTGTTCAGCTGTTATTGGGAGAAAAGGAGAGTTGCGGATCATTATCTTGAAAGTGACTTATGTTTGGCTGATAAAATGGATTGTGGACTTTCACTGTAGAGATTTTGCATTTAATAGAGACGAATGTTAGTGGGGTGATGTGGCTATCCGTATGAAACAAATACACTCTTCTCATTGGCTGTCAAGTATAGCACATGGATTGATATCAAAGTGGCTAGAAAATTGTCATGTTTAGTCCCTCTAGTTAGGCAGATTATTAACTTGAGCTCCAAACTTCATTTCTTTGTCATTTTTAGTCCTTCTTTCTTCAAACTTGCATAATATTGATCTTTTGAATATTTGACTTGATGGTTGACCAAATTTAACTTTGTTCTTGACTTTCTCACAATTGTACTTTTAGTCCTCCATTTTTGAATGTTTTAAAGAAAGGTCCTTTGTCTTTGCAAGGCTTGTCACTTTTCATCCTCCTTTTATCTTTTCTTCATCAATAAGGCTTGAATTTACTTGTTTGCTCCAGAATTGTATCTTTTTACCTACACAAGCACAAACAACAAAACATACCCATAATACTCCTTTTATAAATCAAAATCAGGGAATTTTCTTTGTGTTTTAGGGTGATTTGTGATATAATTGATATGAGATTTCACTCATATCAGTGGTCCACCACCCTTCTCCCTCTTTTCAACATCAATATAAACCTATACAAGCTCTAAGTTTCAAAACCATAGCTTATTTAGAGATGGAATCAGCCATTGTGGGGCCTGGATGTAGGTCCCTGATGATTGAGTTTTACAACCTTGTTTAGGAAAACAAAGTGTAATTAGGGTAAGTATGACGATTTAGGAAAATCGTGCACGAATGACCCAAAGTGGGGATCGTTCTCAAGGAGGCTTGGTGTGTGTGTTAAGAGATGATTAATTATGTGATTATATTTATGATGAGAAAAGAAAATAGAAATGAGATAAGAAGAGAATGACGGTTACGATGACGAATTAAACTAAGACGAAAAGGTCGTACACGTAAAACCGTAAAAAGTACCAAAATTAAAAATTTACCCTAAAAATTCCTAGTAAATTGTAATAAACCCTAAATAATGTAATTAGAGTTTACAAAAAATCAAAAATCACCCAAACCTTTTATTTAATTAAATATTAATTTATAATCCTAATTAAAGCCCTAAAAATCAATTTAATTAATAAAAATCCCAAAATGAGATTTATCACTTTGTAAACCTCTAAAAACCCTAACTTAATTTAAAACTATTTTTAAAAATTTTAAAATTAATTAAAACTATTTAAAATAATTAAAAAATATTAAAATTTAAAATAACTATAAAAATTAATCTAAGAACAATAAAAATGTTCTAAAAGTTGTAAAATTACTAAATTAATGTGTTTAACCTAAGAAAAATATAAAAACTTGAAAAATCTAAATTTTAATTTTTAATAATAAAATAATAATAAAATAATATTAAAAATCCAAAATTTATAAAAAATTCTAAAAACTTGCAAACTAGCTTAATTTAACCTAATTAAACAGAAAATGAACTTGAACATACAAAACTACCCCTAATGGGCCTTCAAATGGGCCAAAGTCCAAAACAGACCCTTATTGGGCCAAAATAAGCGCAATAAGAAAAATGTTTATAAAAATGGCCCAAAAGCTCATATCTGACTCAAAATTTGATTCTGAACACAATCTTTCAGAGGCCCAAAAGCTGAAAATATGAAATAAGCTGGCTTATATCAAACAGCTTATTCTTAATGGGCTTTTTGGCCCATTAAGCTATAAGCTGATGCCATAAGCTCAATTTAAACACACAAGCTTCTTTTGAGTTGCTTAAGACTTCTGTAAAAAGAAATTTGAAAAAAATTCCATGGAATAAGCCTGAAAATGCAATAAGCAATCTACACAAAACGACAAAATAGTCGTTTTTTAGTTCTAGGCTAACCCAAGAGCTGATTCAAGTTTCTAAAGCTTTTAAATGACTTAACTAAGCTTAATCAACAAAAAGTTTTCAAATAAGTTCACTCAATAAGCTGGAAAAAACAAATAAGCACTTCTTTAAAAGTCAACTTTATGAATTTTCTAGCAAAAAGTCAAAGTCAAAGTCTAATAAGTTCCAGTTCAAACAAATGGGTCAAATGATGAAGATTGATCACAAAAAATAAGTTGTTGCAGGTCTGGATAAGCCAAAATGGCTTATTAATAAGCTGAATGCAAAATTACACTAGCAGGGGCTAGTTTTGGATGTTGAGCAGTGGAAACTTTTTCCACTGCTTGACTTGTTTGACTTTTTGTCTTTAGTGATTTTTTTGGAGATTCAAGTTACACAAAGGCACCCAAATGATCATTGGATCAAGAGGAGTCAAATACAACAAAGAAATCACAATCACTAACAGCTAATTAGTACAGTTTAATCAAAACATCACCAGATATTCACCAGACATGAACAAATAAGCAGTTATGAACTTATAAGCTGTTTTAGCAAATTTCAGCCAACCAAATTGCACCAAAAGCATACACAAGCTACTATAAACTTAAATGAACAAGTTAAACAGGTTTCATGCAATGGCACAAAGCCTAAATCAAGATTCAAGCCCAAATAGGTTACTGATGAACACTAACACAAGCAGATTTTACTTTTGCTGATGCACTTGACCAACAAGCCAAATTCAAACACTCATATCTATCACATATGTTATATTAATGATGTTTTAACAACTTTCAGCCCTAAGCATGCATAAATTCTAGATTTTACCAAAATCTTAGGTCAAAGACAGTTAAAATCAATGAGATATAGCACAATGTTTGATTTGAGGTTTTAAACCCAAAAATTTGCAGCAAATAGCACTCAACAAAGTATTTAACAGATATAAAGCAATAACACAAACTTCCAACCACAAAATAACACACTATGATCTCAAACAGGTAATCCCAAACACCCTTTTAACTTTTCAAATCACAATTTTCAAATCAAAAGTGTTATCCAAGACCACCCAAACCCAACTAAGCACAATAACAGATGAGATATGCAGATTTAAGCAAGATTAGACCACAATATCAGCAAGAACACAAGTCATACACAAAATCACCAAAAATCTAAATTTTTATCAGATTTTGAGTAGGATGATGTGTACCTCATAGATGTATATCCACACCCACGAATTTTGAGCTTATGTGCTAGCAAGAACAAGCACAAGCTTCCACAATAAAGCCTGCTAAGATTCAACAAAGTTAAGAGCACAAATAGCAAAACAGAAAGATGAAAAATTCTTGATTAATGCAACCTTAGTTCCCCACACTTGATTATCCCCAAGTTATAGGCTTCACCACACCTTGATAACTCAATATCAGGATGTTATGATCAGCTTTATAGCCCAAGAACTCCAAGGTTTGAACTAGACTTAGCAAAATATCAAGAAAATGGAAAATGTGCAAACATTTGCACACTCCTTTTAAAAACAGGTTTATGATTCAAGATTAGCAAACAAGTAACAATAATAAGCAGTAAACAACAATGAAACTTGAGTTTTCTTCACCAAATTAAAACACATTTCATTAATGAATATATGATTTACAAATTTGTGAACCAAGGAAAATTCAAGAGTAAAGAAATAATGTAGCATCCTAAGGCCTTTATATAGGCATACAAATGAGCTAAGTAAGCTGAAAAATGTGAAACCCTAACTATGGAAGTCCCCAAATTGCCCTTTGTCTTGCTTGAAGAATCTTGGACATGTGACTGAGAATCGGCGTTTTGTGGATGTGGCAAGTGTGAAAATGCATCCAATGGTGTTTATCAAGCTTAAGGAGTAAGCTGGAATATGAGCTGTTGATTCCCTGGCTTCTTTTCGCCTTTTCCCCAAAGGTGGTGTAGAAGGGTTTATATGTGAGCTGGTATGGTGACGTGGCCAAGGGTTTAAGGTGGGGTTGTGTTTAGTCTCACCTTAATCACAAATTTGGAGTGAATTAAGGGGTATTATCAAGTATTAAGCAAATACCCAAATTTGCTTATGAACTCTAAGAACACTGGTTTGATCTTCTTTTGTGTTTAAATGGGATGTTTAGCGCGTAATTAACTAATGAATAATTAGTTAGTTACGGCTTGGTGAGTGGATTGGTGATGTGGAGCCAGGGAGAGCTCTCATTGGTGGGTTTGGTTGAGTGGGGCACGTGTCACCATGACACTGGTCTATGTAACTTATATTGTCTACCAGCTTTAACCCCCATACTTTCCTTTGTCTTTCATTTGCAAATAAAACACCTGAACCTTCATTTCCTTTGTTATTGATTTTTCACTTTTCACACTTTTGCCCCAAAAAGTTTTGTAAAGTAATTTCAGGGGTATTTCTTGCCAATTCTTGATTCTTGAAGGACTGATTTGGTATTTTCTTAAGGATTATTGTCTTGACTTGTATGATTGATATTTTGGAGGACTAAAAATGACAAGTCTTAATTTTAGAGGGACCATTCTTGCCAAGTATTCAAAGTCAAGGGTTCTTTTGGTAATTTTGATATTTTCAAAGGACCAAATTTGTAATACTTGTAACTTGGAGTCCTTCTTGGTATGTTTGACTTTGAGGAGGATTAATATTGACATTTTAGTTTTGATGAGGGACTAAAATTGCCAATTCTTCAAAGTAGAGGGCCCTTTTTGCAATATTGATAAACTTTAGGGACCAATCTTGTGATTATGAAGATACAAGGGTATAAAGTGTCAATTCTTCAATATTAGAGGACCCTTCTTCATAAATCTTCAAATATCAAGGGTTTTCTTGGAAAAATCTTCATTAGGGCTTGGTTCAATGTGCGGCTTCATTTCTCGTGTTCGTTTTTGCATGATTCTTGTGATCTTTTGTCATTTTCTTAATATCCGTACCTAAAATACACAAGTAACAAACACAAGCATATATTGGGGTATTTTCATGATATTTTATGCACTTAAAGCCCTTTTTGGACGATGAGACTATGTATAAAAGTAGTCTCATCACTCCCCCATACTAAACCATTGTCGTGCGCTCGCGCAATGCTAGAATAAAGTATCGTAGCATCTCCAAAATTCATTTTTATTTACTTTTATTGAATGATAAACTAGCTACACTACTACTATTACTACTACTTGCGTTTTAGACATAATGTATGATTTTCATCGCAAAATGGGACGTTTAGGTTCATAGAATAAGAACACGTGAATGCTTCGTTAGAAATAATTTCATCGTCCTCGATTTTTACCCCAATTCCATGCCAAGCGTGCAACGAGATCATTGTCATTATAAGTTAGTAATGCTAACACTACTCATATGCCCTAATCACGTACTTATCCTCCCATTTTCCTAAGTTGTATCTCTTATATTTATTTTGTCTTGAATGTTTCACGAGGATACATTGTTTGACTTATGCGATAATAGAGATTTAGGTCTAAAAATAGAGTCCTAACGGTGTAACCAAGACCATCAAATCAATAACCCCTCCTAATAGACAACGATGTCAAGAAATTAAGTCAACAAGAAGGATCGATAAACACGGTTTTATAACGGTTTTGAACATGAGACTTATTACCAAGACTTTTATACGCCCCCTAACAGAAGGGCCTTATTATCTTTGGTTTACCTCCATCTTTTATTCAACTTCGCCATGAAGCTTTTATTATGACTTCGGTCTTGCCTTGCCTTTTATTATCCACCTCATCGGTGGTTTTATTAGCCAAAGACGTATATCCTCACTCTCAGGCGAATTTTGGATCTTTAAAGCTTCAAAGATTAAGGCTTGATTCACTTTCAATTTTGCATAGATTTTTCGGCCTTGTGGGCTTCAAATTGTTTGCTTGATTTAGGTGAGCACTTGAAATCTTATTATTGGGTGAAGCTTTTGATTATTCGGGTGCCAATATGATGTGGTATTTTTATACACTTTTATTTTAGGAAAAACAAAGTGACAAAAGCGGGTAAGTATTAAGTATCGCGTTTTGTGAAAAAACACGAATACTCGTCGTCGAGTTCGTTCTCGATGGAGGTATGGTGTTTAGCCAACAATATTATACGTTATTTAATCGAGTGATTACGTTTTTGTAAAGAAATAAAGAAAATAAAAAGGAAACGATTTACGCTAAAAACGGTCGGAAACGTGTATACGTACGAACGTAAAAACGCGACCCAACGAAAAATTTTACCTAAAAAATAATAAAAATTACTAAAAAGTTCTAAAAATCCTAATTAAGAAAAATACGCTAACCAAAAATTTTGAAAACTTTAAAAATAATTTTTACTAATTTTTAAAGTTAATTAAAAACCCTAAAAATAAATTAATTAAGAAAAAGACAAAATAAAAACTTTTTTTATGATGTAAACCTAGAATACTTTATTTAAAAACTAGAAAATAGTTTTTTTTGAAAAATACAATTGTGCTAAGAAGCCCCAAATGTACGAATTTGAATGAAAACGAAAGAAAATAAAATACTAACGAAAGTAAAGACGCGACATTTAAGCAAATAATCGAATTCAAAACCCAACCAAAGCGAATCTAACTTTCCTAAGTCCTAAATGACAAAATAAAATTTTAGAAAAGAGAATTACTTTTTTTTTTACTTTTAGATTATTTATTATGAGTTTAAAACTATTTTAACCTAATTAAATGTTTAAAAATATTAAATGATTTTATAAAAATCCTAAAAAATTACATAATATATCTAATGATGCAAAGTTTACATGAAAAATATAAGTTGTAAAAATAAGCTACGAATAAGCTGCTAATAAGCTAAATAAGCTAATAGAGGAAAATAGAAAAGAAAGGGTTAGATAAAAAACGTTTCAAGGGTTTACAAGAAACATTAACTAGAGCAGATGGTTGGGTTGCTCTGTTGTTGAGCTGGGAGTCACTAGTTCGAGACCCACTAATGACAGTTTTTGCAAATTACTTTTTTATATACAAGCGAAATAAAAGGGGTATATAAGATTAGTATCAGGCAATATAAACAAAGACAATTCACAGAGCAGATGGTTTTGGGAAGGATGTTGTGTCTGATTGTGCGCCCAGGTCTGGGGATCAACTCCCACCTTCTGCGACTTTCTGTTTTTTTCTTTATTTTGCTATTGCTGATAAAGTCTTAACTACAGCTTAATTTCTCATCCTAATTAGGAAAATAAAACTATCACAACAGCTTATTTATGTTCGATAATTTCCTTATGATCAACAGTTTTTATGCCAAATTTTATCAAAACATTACCTATCCTTTATTCCTTTGAATACCAAATCAGAACAAAACGTCACTTAACACACTTAGCAACTAAGAATGTTTTAAAACTAATTTCAAGATAGGTACTTATATTCTATATCAGTTAAAATCATTTACTGATTTAATGAATTATACCAACTGATTTTCCTAAAAAATAAACTCAGCACCTATCTAAAAGAATTCTTATACTGATCTTATCCTCTAATTCATTAACACCCTCATTCACTACTAACTTCTACAACATAAGAACTTCTAGCAGCAACTCAATTTATCAAATAGCATGTAACTAGACAACTAAAACCAATAGTAAGCAAACTTAGGCTACAAATCTTAACAGCAATCTAATTACACTATTATCGAAATTAAAATCGAGATTTCCCTAACATCTCGGCCTCAGCTGGTGCGAGCTAGCTGATGCCTGAACTGAAATTGATATACACTACAACCACTACCAAACCAATAAGTTACTCGACTAGCTTATCGACCAGCTTATTCCGACAGCAGTAGAGATTAATAGCACAATCCAAACTCCAACTCTAAACTGACGTTATTGAGGCTCGAATTCTTCCTGAGTTATCTATATCCTAACTTATCTAAACCGCGAATTTTATGAGAAAAAAAAAACAGTAGAGAAAATGAAAGACGAGAAAGCTTAAGTTGTGAACGAATCAACCGCTAAACCAGCAACTGAAATGTAACAGTAGATATAACAATGGACAAGAAAGATTTGAAGTGATCACATTCAAAGATAAAACTGGCTTTCGTAATAGTAAAATTGAAAACATAACTAACTCGACGAATCAAAAACTTAAAACTATTAAGAACAAACTGATTTCTTACAAAATCAAAATATGTTATACGAAAAGCTTAAACTAATGTTACAACTAAACTAATTCCCTAATCTAAACTTACTGAGTGAATTTAACACCTAAGCTTGCTGCTACGAACTCAATTAACTCTGATTATTCATCAATCACAACAAAACCTACTGAAAAGCTATTGATTACAACAGCTCGATTAACCAGCAAGCTATATCAGCTCGTCGTAATCACCGCAGCATCAAATTACCAATGTAAAACTATATTATATCAACGAAAACCTTGATGATCATTCCATAAGAACTGATTACTAAGTTTCTGTTGGTTCACATTGGGTTCCTGGTGGCATTAGTACAAAGAAAAAAAATACACAAACTTGATGAACACATGGTTCCTATCCACCTCAAATCTCATTCAAAGTAGACACACACTTTGGTTCCTACAATCAATCTTAAAACTTAACTACACAGTAGAAGATTATCAATAGACATGCGAAACAAAATCCATTATACACAGAACTAATGGCAAAATACCATCGCCCGAGACTATTTAAATTGGTGCAAAGCTAAGTTGATGTTTGTAGGTCAATATCTTAACCAACACCCCAACTATCCCAAACACCTTCTTAAATCCAGAAAATGAAATTTAACAAGAATTGGCCCTACAACTTGCACCAAATCAACTCAAATCAGTCCTAATATGTTTCAATCCAACTAGCATACAATATCTAGCATTTGATCAATCATCCAAACAACCTAATCCTATTAATCATCATAGCTCAAACAAAATCCAAGCAAGTATAGAAAATCATAAAAAGACCTTACCTTGTGACCCTACATCCAGGCATCACAAAGGCAGCTTTTGCCTTCTCCATCAAGCCCGGGCTTAAGCTGATCACTTTCAGAAAGGGCTTGTTGGTATGAGGCTTGATGATGATGATGGTCTTCAAAAAGAAACCAACTTCCAATATACTAGATTAATAAACCTGCCAAGATAAATCAAGAAGGAAAAAGAGTGACCTGGGTAAACAAAACTTATAAGAGTATAAGTCTAGCTTATTGATTAAGCTAGCTTATCTCTTTAAGCTTATAAGAAGAAAAATGGTTTTTCAAACAGATTTCTTGAAACTTTTTGATAAAAATGTGAACTTTTTCACCCAAAAATACTTTCAAACAAGAAATATAACTTAAACAAAATAAGGTAGAACAACTGGAACTCAGATTATTGTAAAAGCTTAAAATTCATTTTCATTAATATTTAAAATATTACAAAAATCTGGGACGACAAAACTAAAATGCCTAGGCTGCCTTATATAGTGGCATACAAGATTTCTAGAAGAAAAACAAAATACTACAAACCCTAGTTTCTGAAAATCCGGAATTCCCCTTCAATTTTGAAATCAGTCTTGGTCAAAGGAAGCAACATGTGATCTTGTGGATTCTTGTGACTATGCCAGTTGTCCTTGGATGAATCATGGTCGTTTGTTGACTATTGGAGAACAAGCAAACGCTGTTTGTCGTTGGATTGCTGTCAAATCTTGTTTGCTAGCCAAGAGTGGTTCAGGGGAGGACTGGGATAGTGTTGTTTTGGGGATGGGAATAGGATTAGGTTAAGGAGAATTAGTGTTATGGAAGCAATCAACTAATTTCCCCTTGTTTTGGTTGAGATTGAAGGTTAGGGTTTATGAGAGTATTTGGGGATTTTGATTATGGGTTTAATGAACAGAAAATGTTAACCGCCATGTTTAGCATATAAAATAATACGTTTAAAAGTTTTAGAAAATGGGCCATGGTGGGTGGATTTGGGTAAACGGATTGAATAATGGTTGTTGGTCATTTAATGGGGTGTATGGTTAAGTAAATTTAGATATTGGCAAATACAATCCTCCCACTTAACAGCCTCAATGTATTAACTTTGCATTCTTGGTCCTTTTCCATTACACTGTTAGTCCATTTTGATTTTCAAAGCTAGTCCCTTATAACTTTGAAGGACTAGTCTTTTCTTTCTTCAAATTCCAAGGGTTGACCATGTAAAGCCTTCAAACTTTTGGGAACCCAAAGTAATTTTGAGATACTTAGGGGTATAAAGTGTCAATCTTAAAAACTTGAGGGATTAAACTTGTACAATCTTCAAAGTTGGAGGGCATCTTCGCAAAATTCATCAAGCGGGTCCGGTTCATTGTGCGGCTTCGTTTCCTGTGTTCGTTTTTCTTTGTTTCTTGTGATCTTCTTGTCTTTTTCGCGATATCCATACCTAAAATATACAAGACACAAATACAAACATATATAGGGGTATTTTGATGACAATTTAAGCGTTTTAAGCCCGATTTGGACGATGAGACTATGTATAATTGCAGTCTCATCACAATACTTCAAAACCGTGACGTTGGCGATACCTTAATGTCTTCCCAATTTAATTACACGGAAGCTACTAGAAAAGACTAGAAACCCAACAATCAAGACTAAACCGCTAAGTCAATATTTATTAAGCAAAAAATATTTACAAGCGAAGGGAGAATAAGCAAACAACGAGAACACATGAGTTTTTGAAAGAATACGAGTACTCTACGTTTAGCATAGTAACTTATAATTAACCCTATCATTTCTTGTCCTCATTTAAGAGACTTAGCCTAATGTGAAGTTAAGGAATCAAAGCTAAGTGCTCAACACGCACGGTCGAGTAAAAAATTACTCTTATTCTCACCATCGGAAAATATACATTCGTGTCTTAAAAAACTTTATAAAACATGAGAAAATTTTTAAAATTTGGTCATTTTTAGCCTTATTTTGCAACCAAACGATAAACAAAAGGATAAACTTTGGAAAGAGTAAAGGTTTGGCAACGCAAGTATCCATTCACCCCCCCCCCCCATACTAAAGTTAAACATTGTCCTCAATGTTTCGAGTCTAGGGGTGAAAACACCCCCATACTAGAGATGTAGTCGAATGCCTAATCTAGCATGGAAAGAGTGCAATCGTTAAATTTAAAGCCGTTTATGAAGTGTGCTAAAACCTAAGGTTAGAACATCAAAGGATATATCATTGATATTGAGAAAGTCTTCAAAGCAAATGATCGAGTGCTCCCACAAAACGAACACGAGAGGCTCCAATCGTGAAGATCATGATCATCTAAAAACCACAGTTCATAAACAACCACGGAACAAAGGTTGGAAGGGCACAAATCCCCACACGTTACTACATTAGAAAGCGATAATATATACATAGGATAAGCATGTGACTCCCCCACGAGGCACCTCGTTTTTGATTACCGAGTCATGAGCTCGACTCGATCCCCTCAATGCAAATTATCATTGGGGAAGGTGATTTGGTCGAGGTAGTTCAAGGATGGAACTTCCCCGCCAAAGTAGTGCTTCCACCTATGTCCATTCACCTTGAAATTGGGGCCATCATTTTGAGTTAGCTTGATGGTCCCATATGGAAAAAATTGAGTCACGGTGAATGGACCGGACCAACGGGATTTCAACTTACCAGAAAATATTTTCAAACGAGAATTAAAAAGCAAAACTTGATCCCCAATGCTAAAAATCCAGTTTTTAATTTTTGAATCATGCAACTTTTTAGTCTTTTTCTTTATAAATCAATGAATTTTCATAAGCAATATCCTTTAATTCATCCAATTCATTTAATTTCATTTTCCGGTGTTTTCCCGCGGTCTCCATGTCATCCTTGCAATGCTTTAGGGCCCAATAAGCCTTGTGTTCGAGTTCAATTGGCAAGTGACAATTCTTCCCATACACTAGCTTATAAGGAGTGCACCCGATAGGCGTCTTATGAGCGGTCCTAAAAGCCCATAAAGCATCGTCCAACTTATCCGACCAAGATTGTCGGTTTTCCCCAACGGATCTCTCCAAGATCCTCTTCAACGTTGAAACCTCGACTTGCCCACTTGTTTGTGGGTGATAAGTCGTAGAAAGCCGATGTGTAACCCCATATTTCCTTAAGACCCTTTCGAATTGGTCGTTACAAAAATGGGTTCCACGATCGCTTATGATCGCACGAGGGGTTCCAAACCGAGAAAACAAGCTTTTCAAAAACTTGACTACCACACGAGCATCATTGGTGGGCAAAGCCTTAGCTTCCACCCACTTAGATAGGTAGTCAACTGCGACAAGGATGTACTTATTACCACGAGATGATGGGAACGGCCCCATAAAGTTGATGCCCCAAACTTCAAAGATCTCACATACTTGGATGATGTTTTGTGGCATTTCATCTTTTTGTGAGGCTTTTCCTTGTCGTTGGCATGAGTCACACGACTTCACAAGATCATGTGCATCTCGGTAAATAGTAGGCCAAAAGAAAACGGCATCAAAGACCTTTTTAGCCGTGAGATTAGCACCATGGTGACCACCCGTGGGTCCCTCGTGACAAGCTCTAAGGATGTTAGAAGCTTCGGTACCAAAGACACAACGTCGGATAATTTGATCCGCACAAGTTCGAAACAAGTAAGGGTCGTTCCAAAAGTAGAACTTGACGTCACGAAAGAATTTTCGTTTTTCTTGAGTCGTCATACCCTTGATGATGAAGTTGCCCGCATGGTAATTTGCGATGTCCGCAAACCATGGGGTGGAAGAATCAAGCTTAGAATTCACTACACCAAGTGTCTCGAGCGGAAATGTTTCGGTGATTTCCTTGGGCTCGTAAACACTTTGGTGAGGATCTTCCAAACGAGAAAGATGATCGGCCGCTAGATTCTCGGCTCCTTTTTTGTCAATGATTTTGTGATCAAATTCTTAAAGGAGGAGAATCCAACGAAGTAACCTTGGCTTAGCATCTTGTTTAGCCATAAGATACTTGATAGCTGAATGATCCGTATACACTATGCATTTCGTCAAGAAGAGATAAGGTCGAAATTTCTCAAATGCATACACCACGGCAAGGAACTCCTTCTCCGTTGTAGTTTATTTAAGTTGAGCCTCGGTCATTGTCTTGCTAGCATAGTGAATAGGCAAGAAGTGTTTTTCATGACGTTGCCCCAATACGGCCCCAATAGCGTAGTCACTAGCATCACACATGAGCTCAAAGGGGAGGTTCCAATTGGGAGCAACAAGAATGGGAGCTTCGGTAAGTTTCCTCTTAAGGATTTCAAAGGCTCGTACACAATCTTCGTCAAAGACAAAACGTGCCTCTTTTTCAAGAAGATGTGTAATAGGTCGAGAGATCTTTGAAAAATCCTTGATGAATCGACGATAAAAGCCCGCGTTGCCTAGGAAACTCCTAACTCCCTTAACGGTTTTGGGATGAGGTAATTTGGCGATGACTTCTACCTTAGCTTGATCAACCTCAATCCCCGCTTTCGAAATCTTGTGCCCTAAGACGATTCCACTTTTAACCATAAATTGACACTTTTCCCAATTAAGTACAAGGTTGGTTTCCTCACAACGCTTCAACATTCTCTCAAGATTCGACAAACACGAAGTGAACGAATTACCAAACACGGAATAGTCATCCATGAAGACTTCCATCGTCTTCTCGATCATATCATGAAAAATAGCAATCATGCACCTTTGAAAGGTTCCCGATGCATTACAAAGTCCGAATGGCATTCTACGATAGGCAAACGTTCCATATGGACACGTAAACGTAGTTTTTTCTTGATCACAAGGATCGATGGGGATTTGGATGTAACCAGAAAAACCATCTAAAAAGCAATAGAAATCATTTCCCTCAAGACGCTCCAACATTTGATCCATGAAGGTCAAAGGAAAATGGTCTTTTCGAGTGGCTTCATTCAACTTACGATAGTCAATGCACACTCTCCATCAGGTCACGAGTCTAGTGGGAATTAACTCGTTGGCATCGTTTGGCACAACGGTCATCCCTCCCTTCTTAGGGACACAATGAATAGGACTCACCCAAGGGCTATCGGAAATAGGGTAAATCATTCCCGCGCCAAGGAGTTTTAGGACTTCCTTTTTGATGACGTCGTGAATTTTGGGGTTCACCCTCCTTTGACATTGGATTGCGGGCTTGTAATCCTCCTCCATTATGATTTTGTGGGTACAAAACATGGGATCGATCCCCTTAATGTCGGATAACTTCCACGCAATTGCCCCTTTGTGATCCTTAAGAACATCGACAAGTGCGATTTTTTCATCATCCGAAAGTTCTTTCGCAATAATAACCGGCAACTTGTCGCCCTCCTCCAAATAGACATATTCGAGATGAGCAGGTAAATCTTTCAACTCGAGGATAGGTGATTCCTCAATTGAAGATTTGGGCTCGATACTCATAACCTCCTCGGGTGAAGGAAATGGGAAATCGTTAAGGAAATCCTTGATTATCGAGAAATCCTCATCAATTTAGAGGTCTTCGTTACAAGTACGTGGAACATCGAATTCTTCCAACGTTAAACCACAACCTTCAAATGGAGTGAAGGTTGGTGCCGAGTTATCAAGAATGGGATCTAACATAGTGGGATTGCCACTATTTTCATCATCACCAAAACCTAGAACTTCTTGTGAAAATTCCTCGCAAACAACGTCAATCATATCAACGAGGTTTATGGTTGCAACAGAATAAACATGAGAAATTTGAGAGTTTTGAGTTGCGTTTATAACAAGTTCCTCGTTGTTGAAAGTTAAGGTGATCTTTCTAGCATGAACATCGATCAAAGCCATAGACGTATCTAAAAACGAACGACCTAAAATGAGAGGAACTTGAGGATCCGTGGGAATATCGACAATGATAAAGTCTACCGGATAATAGAACTTTCCCACTTTCACAAAAACGTCTTCCTCCAATCCACATGCGGGAATCGTGGAATGGTCGGCCAACTTGATAGACATTAGTGAAGGAGTAATATTAGGAAGATTGAGCGACTTGAAGATTGCATGTGGCATCAAGTTAATGCTAGCACCAAGATAGGCCAAGGCATAGCATTCTTCCATATCTTGGATTGCACAAGGGATCAAGAATTTACCGGGATCACCGACTTTTTGAGGTATGCGATTAAGATAAACCGATGAACAACTAGACAATTGATGCAATTTCTCCTTGTTGTTCAACATACTCTTAAAGTTAGCGGCAAATTGAGGCATCATGACCAAAGCATCGGCGAAACTCACATTAAAGTACAAATCACGAAACATTTTCATAAAAAGCTCAAATTGGTAATTGTCACGCTCTTGACGTTTCTCCTTTCTAAGTCTCGATGGATAGGGCAAAGGTGGTGTGGGTTGAGGCATAGGCATAGCCTTTGGAATCTCGGGTTCCAATGTTGGTAATGGGTCAACCGTAGGTGTGGCATGAGCGGTACTTCGTGGGATTGGGACATGCTCCTTTTCGACCACCACCTCGGGTTCTTCCTCAATTGCATCCTTCGTAGAAGCAATTGGTTGAGGAGTCGGTTCCTTTAGTGTCTTACCACTACGTGTGGTAATCACTTTCATCTCACCATTGGGGTTTGATACGGTGTTACTAGGAAGACTAGTCGAAGACGGTTTACACATAATTGCCTCAAACATAGATGAAATTTTGTCCTCAAACATGGATTGCCTCTTCTCGGCCTTAATCATTTCTTGCTTAATTTCA
Organism: Glebionis coronaria; assembly: GCA_025667525.1. Lineage (NCBI taxonomy): Eukaryota > Viridiplantae > Streptophyta > Magnoliopsida > Asterales > Asteraceae > Glebionis > Glebionis coronaria. Next base: position 358,343,334 of record CM046876.1, read on the forward strand.
TGTTGCCCTTGTTCCATTTTTTGTTGGTTTTGTTGTAACCTAGTTACATTTCCTTCCATTTTGTTTGTATGGATTTTAAGCTCATTTGCTAACTCATTTTTCAACTCTTTCTTCAAGTTGGTCTTAAACTCGGATCTTAGGCTAATGATTTCTCTTTGAATGTTGTCAAACCTAGCATCGTTCCCATTGGCGTATTCAAAAAATTCATTTGGAAGATCTTTCAAAGTTTTCAAACTCTTGTTGTTGTTTTGAAAATCACTTTGATTTTTGTTTGAAACTTGATTATTAGCCCCTTGATTACCATAGTTTCCTTTGTTGTAATTGTTTTTGAAACCAACTTTATTGTTGCGATAGTTGTTGTTAGCATGTTGATTTGAACCAAAACCCGGTGGAGTCAATTGATTGGAGCGGGTAACTTGACCGTTTTGGTTGTAAGTTCCCGTGGCCGCGTAGGCACTCGAAGTGTCACCACCGTTGGTAATGCACTCGGATAAATCATGACCTCCACCACAATACATTCATGAAGCCTCAACCGCTTTAGCCGTATCGGGAGCACTTTGTTCTCCAACTTTGAATTCAATTAAAAGTCCTTTAAGCTTATCAAAGATTTTGTTTTCCAAGTTCGCCTCAATTTGGGAAGCATCGATGGTATTAGACAAAGAAGGTGAAGCCGAAGACGAAGGCTTACGAACACTCGATGTGTTACGAGGACTATACACCTTAGATCTATTCTCAATTATCACCAAATCTTCGTCAACCGTTTTACACAAAAAATTACCACCCGCGGCGGCATTTAGCTAATCTCTTTCATGATCATTAAGTCCATTGTAAAACGAGTCAATTTGATGCAAGTCGGAAAAACCGTGATGAGGACACTCATGTAACATTTCCTTAAACCTATTCCAAGCCATTGAAAAACTTTCATTAAATTCTTGTGGAAATTTTGAAATCTCGTTTTTCAAATGCGTAGTCTTATAGGGCGGGAAAAATTGGTTCACAAACTTTGAAATGAGATCCTTCCACGTCAATATAGAATTGGGTGGCTCTTTCTCTAACCAAATTTTAGCGGGCCCCGCTAAGGAATACGGAAAAAGCATCATCTTAATCGAGTCATTAGCAACATCCTTAAATTTGCAAGTGGCGGTAAGACGATTGAATTGGCGATATGGTTGTGCGGGTTGTCCTTTTCATCACCACGGAATTTGTTGTTTTGGATCATCGACAACAAACCCGTTTTCACTTCAAAATTCTCCGCAAGGATAGCGGGAATTACAATAGCCTCTCCATAACCCTCGGTGGGTACTTGAAGTAACTCCATCATAGTTCGATTCTCCATGGTTGGTTCCTCTCTTACAATGGGTTCGTCAATAGGAGACTCCTCACTAGAAAGATTAGGAGTAGGTGTTGACTCCTTTCGGTTTCTTCGTTTACGTGCACGTCTTTCTTGGTTGCGGGTTTGCATAAACGTCTCGTACAACGAGGAGATGAGCAAAGAAGATTCTTTTTGGTGTTTTGTATTTTTCAAATTTTTTTGGATTTTTGTGATTGTATTAAGTAGACCAAAATCTACAAATCTCCTCCTTAATCAAATCTATTGATTAAAGAAACCTCAAGGAATGAAAACGATCACGTGAAGTGAACGCCTTCGATGACTTTAGAACGTTGGTGGAACACCAAAACGTTCAAGAGGGTTTAATCAATGAAACCAAGAAAATATATATGATACTTAATAATACTTTGGGCGGCAAAACCCTCGATTAGCTCTCAAAATCAAATACTCACAAGCAAGCGGGGAAACGAGGCGGCGCGAAGCACTTAAGAGCCTTTTTCCTTAGGGTATATTTTATAATACCCACCTTATACCCACCTTATAGTTTGTATTTTTAAAAATCGAGCTTCACGAAAGTATTTATCTATTTTTGCCTTTTCTTTCTTGTTTGAGATTCGAATACAATGATTGGGTAATGACCTCGCAAGTCAAGGTTGTGTTTTCACACTTTTGGAGTACTTGTGAATTTATTGTTCTACGTATACAATATATTAATAATATTCACACAAAAAACGAAAAAAAGATAATACGTATTAGTTTAGTGCTACTAATACAAGTAGATATTATGGCAATTCCCAAATCAAAACACAACATGCCTCCCCGGCAGCGGTGCCAAAATGATGATTGAGTTTTACAACCTTGTATAGGAAAACAAAGTGTAATTAGGGTGAGTACGACGATTTAGGAAAATCGTGCACAAATGACCCAAAGTGGGGATTGTTCTCAAGGAGGCTTGGTGTGTGTGTTAAGAGATGATTAATTATGTGATTATATTTATGATGAGAAAAGAAAATAGAAATGAGATAAGAAGAGAATGACGGTTACGATGACAAATTAAACTAAGACGAAAAGGTCGTACACGTAAAACCGTAAAAAGTACCAAAACTAAAAATTTACCCTAAAAATTCCTAGTAAATTGCAATAAATCCTAAATAATGTAATTAGAGTTTACAAAAAATCAAAAATCACCCAAACCTTTTATTTATTTAAATATTAATTTTTTAATGCTAATTAAAACCCTAAAAATTAATTTAATTAATAAAAAGCCCAAAATGAGACTTATCACTTTGTAAACCTCTAAAATACCCTAACTTAATTTAAAACTATTTTTGAAAATTTTAAAATTAATTAAAAATATTTAAAAACAATTAAAAACTATTAAAACTTAAAATAATTATAAAAATTAATCTAAGAACAATAAAAATGTTCTAAAAGTTGTAAAATTCCTAACTTAATGTGTTTAACCTAAGAAAAATATAAAAACTTGAAAAATCTAAATTTTAATTTTTAATAATAAAATAATAATAAAATAATAATAAAATAATATTAAAAATCCAAAATTTATAAAAAATTCTAAAAACTTGCAAACTAGCTTAATTTAACCTAATTAAACAAAAAAATAACTTGAAATTACAAAAATACCCCTAATGGGCCTTTAAATGGGCCAAAGTCCAAAACAGACCCTTATTGGGCCAAAATAAGCCCAATAAGAAAAATGTTTATAAAAATGGCCCAAAAGCTCCTATCTGACTCATAATTTGATTTTGAACACAATTTTTCAAAGGCCCAAAAGCTGAAAATGTGAATTAAGCTGGCTTATTTCAAACAGCTTATTCTTAATGGGCTTTTTGGCCCATTAAGCTATAAGCTGATGTCATAAGCTCAAATTAGACACACAAGCTTCTTTTGAGTTACTTAAGACTTCTGTAAAAATAAATTTGAAAAAAGTCCAAGGAATAAGCCTGAAAATGCAATAAGCAATCTACACAAAACGACAAAATAGTCGTTTTTGAGTTCTAGGCTATCCCAAGAGCTGATTCAAGTTTCTAAAGCTTTTAAATGACTTAACTAAGCTTAATCAACAAAAAGTTTTTAAATAAGTTCACTCAATATGCTAGAAAAAGCAAATAAGCACTTCTTTAAAAGTCAACTTTATGAATTTTCTAGCAAAAAGTCAAAGTCAAAGTCTAATAAGCTCCAGTTCAAACAAATGGGTCAAATGATGAAGATTGATCACAAAAAATAAGTTGTTGCAGGTCTGGATAAGCCAAAATGGCTTATTAATAAGCTGAATGCAAAATTACACTAGTAGGGGCTAGTTTTGGATGTTGAGCAGTGGAAACTTTTTCCACTGCTTGACTTGTTTGACTTTTTGTCTTTAGTGACTTTTTTGGAGATTCAAGTTACATAAAGGCACCCAAATGATCAATGGATCAAGAGGAGTCAAATACAACAAAGAAATCACAATCACTAATAGCCAATTAGTACAATTTAATCAAAACATCACCAGATATGCACCAGACATGAACAAATAAGCAGTTATGAACTTAGAAGCTGTTTTAGCAAATTTCAGCCAACCAAATTGCACCAAAAGCATACACAAGCTATCATAAACTTAAATGAACAAGTTTAAACAGGTTTCATGCAATGGCTCAAAGCCTAAATCAAGATTCAAGCACAAATAGGTTACTGATGAACACTAACACAAGCATATTTTACTTTTGCTGATGCACTTGACCAACAAGCCAAATTCAAACACTCAGATCTATCACATATGTTATATTAATGATGTTTTAACAACTTTCAGCCCTAAGCATGCATAAATTCTAGATTTTACCAAAATCTTAGGTAAAAAACAGTTAAAATCAATGAGATATAGCACAATGTTTGATTTGAGGTTTTAAACCCAAAAACTTGCAGCAAATAGCACTCAACCAAGTATTTAACAAATACAAAGTAATAACACAAACTTCCAACCATAAAATAACACACTATGATCTCAAACAGGTAATCCCAAACACCCTTTTAACTTTTCAAATCACAATTTTCAAATCAAAAGTGTTATCCAAGACCACCCAAACCCAAATAAGCACAATACAGATGAGATATGCAGATTTAAGCAAGATTAGACCACAATATCAGCAAGAACACAAGTCACACATAAAATCACCAAAAATCCAAATTTTTATCAGATTTTGAGTAGGATGATGTGTACCTCATGGATGTACATCCACACCTACGAATTTTGAGCTTATGTGCTAGCAAGAACAAGCACAAGCTTCCACAATAAAGCCTGCTAAGATTCAACAAAGTTAAGAACACAAATAGCAAAATAGAAAGATGAAAAATTCTTGATTAATGCAACCTTAGTTCCCTACACTTGATTATCCCCAAGTTATAGGCTTCACCACACCTTGATAACTCAATATTAGGATGCTATGATCAGCTTTATAGCCCAAGAACTCCAAGGTTTGAACTAGACTTAGCAAAATATCAAGAAAACTGGAAAATGTGCAAACTTTTGCACACTCCTTTTGAAAACAGGTTTATGATTCAAGATTAGCAAACAAGTAACAATAATAAGCAGTAAACAAAAATGGCACTTGAGTTTTATTCACCAAATTCAAACACATTTCATTAATGAATATATGATTTACAGATTTTTGAACCAAGGAAAATTCAAGAGCAAATAAATAATATAGCATCCTAAGGCCTTTATATAGGCATACAAATGAGCTAAGTAAGCTGAAAAACGTGAAACCCTAACTATGGAAGTCCCCAAATTTCCCTTTGTCTTTCTTGAAGAATCTCGAACATGTGACTAAGAATTGGCGTTTTGTGGAGGTGGCAAGTGTGAAAATGCATCCAATGGTGTATATCAAGCTTAAGGAGTAAGCTGGAATATGAGCTGTTGATTCCCTGGCTTCTTTTGGCTTTTTCCCCAAAGGTGGTGTAGAAGGGTTTATCATGTGAGCTGGTATGGTGACGTGGCCAAGGGTTTAAGGTGGGGTTGTGTTTAGTCTCACCTTAATCACAAATTTGGAGTGAATTAAGGGGTATTATCAAGTATTAAGCAAATACCCAAATTTTCTTATGAACTCCAAGAACACTGGTTTGATCTTCTTTTGTGTTTAAATGGGATGTTTAGCGCGTAATTAACTAATAAATAATTAGTTAGTTACGGCTTGGTGAGTGGATTGGTGATGTGGAGCTAGGGAGAGCTCTCATTGGTGGGTTTGGTTGAGTGGGGCACGTGTCACCATGACACTGGTCTATGTAACTTATGTTGTCTGCCAGCTTTAACCCCCATTCTTTCCTTTGTCTTTCATTTGCAAATAAAACAGCTGAAACTTTATTTCCTTTGTTATTGAAGTTTCACTTTTCACACTTTTGCCCCAAAAAGTTTTGTAAAGTAATTTCAGGGGTATTTCTTGCCAATTCTTGATTCTTGAAAGACTGATTTGGTATTTTCTTCAAGGATTATGGTCTTGACTTGTATGATTGATATTTTGGAGGACTAAAAATGAAAAGTCTTCATTTTTTAGGGACCATTCTTGCCAAGTCTTCAAAGTCAAGGGTCCTTTTGGTAATTTTGATATTTTCAAGGGACGAAATTTGTAATTCTTGTAACTTGGAGTCCTTCTTGGTATGTTTGACTTTGAGGAGGATTAATATTGACATTTTAGTTTTGATGAGGGACTAAAATTGCCAATTCTTCAAAGTGGAGGGCCCTTTTTGCAATATTGACAAACTTTAGGGACCAATCTTGTAATTGTGAAGATACAAGGGTATAAAGTGTCAATTCTTCAATATTGGAGGACCCTTCTTCATAAATCTTCAAATCTTCAAGTGTTTTCTTGGAAAATTCTTCATTAGGGCTTGGTTCAATGTGCGGCTTCGTTTCCCGTGTTCGTTTTTGCATGATTCTTGTGATGTTTTGTCATTTTCTCAATATCCGTACCTAAAAGACACAAGTAACAAACACAAGCATATATTGGGGTATTTTCATGATATTTTATGCATTTAAAGCCCTTTTTGGACGATGAGACTATGTATAAAAGTAGTCTCATCAGTCCCATAAGGTATAATACCAGCTTGAACCCTCTTATTTGCAAAAAGTTTTGGATTTCTTGGAGTTTTATATGCTTTTTTGGGTTTCATGCTTGTTTGTGTTGACCTTCTTGTTAGTTGATGTTTTTGATATGTTTCTGGCATGTTGTGTGTGATTTTAATAAGTTTAATTAAGTTTAGTGTAGGTTTCCTTAAAAAATTCTTGATTTAAGGTACTTTAAATGGTGTTTAGATATGTGGTTAGGTTGTGCTAGGAGTGACTCCTAGGGCATCTAATAGGTCTAGACACACTTGTTTAGGGTTCATAAATTAATTTTCATTTTCAGTTAAGGTAGTATGAAGTAACGTCCACTTGCTAGTTCTAAGTAAGAATCTGCCATTATATATATTAGGGTGTTGAAGGTTTGTTTTTGTGTTTTAGGTCCAAATTCTTGGTCAATTTGTTAGAACTAGGTAAAATCTAGGACTGTTAATCATTTAGTCAGTATTTTGTTAGACTTAAATCAAGTTTTGGTGCAAGGAATTTAACAAATAGTCAATTAGATCAGCAAGATCCCATTTTTTGTGCCAGTTATATCAGTAGGGTACATTCTTGGTTTTTGGCTCGCAAATTTTAGTTTATTTGTAGATTTAGGATAGGATTAAACTCAAGCTATCTGATATTGAGGTATTGTTCAGTTTTTGAAGGGTTAGATAACCACAACAAGCTCACTGTTTGCACAGTTAAGTACCTCAGCCCTCTATTTGTGTGCATTTGTTGATTAATTGGTGTGATTTGGTGTTCATTTGGTATGATTACTGTGGCTTTGACTCTCTACAACCCTACTTGTTGTAGGGGAGCCCTTTGTTATCAAAACCAACAAGAAAACAAGCTTAAACAAAGCTCTTTCCATTCTCTGAGGTAGAGCGGTTGGAACTCCTTTCCCACCGCACTGCGTGTCTGTTTTACCAACTGCTAAGCAAAAAGACAAAAAGGGACAACATGTCACTTTCAATAGAGGACTGTTTTTATCCTATTAGGTGTAAATTCACTTTTTTCTGTATTTTTTATTTTTCCCCTGTTCTTTTTATTATTTTAGAATTTTCAGTAAAGTAAAATTATTTTTCTTATTATTTTTTTATTTTTTAGCATTATTTTAATTTAAAATTAGTTTTTAGTGGATAAAAATAGAAAAATAGTTTCAAAAATTTAGAAAACTATTTTTTTTAGTTTTAATTAATATAAGTAAGATTTTAGTTTGATAAAATAATATTTTGGGCTTTTTGTTGATTTTATTTAATTTTAGGGCTTTAATTAGCATTTAAAATTAAATATTAAATCAATAATAAGTTTTAAAATTTATTTATTAAATTTTTTCTTATTTATATTATTTTAGACTTAATTTTGATTTTTAATTAATTTTTAGTTAAAATTTTTTATTTCGTTAGGTTTTACGTATACGTTTTAATTGTTCGCCGTAGTTTGATTTAGCGTAATTCGTCTCTACTTTTTCTTTCTTCTCAGAACCAAAAACGTTACTAATCCAAACATTGTTTTATAAATATTGGCACATAACACATACACCTCCTTCAAGAACGAACTCACATTTATCGGTTTTACGGTTTTCCTAAATCGTAATACTAAATACTTGCCCATTATACGCGTTTTTACTAAAACGTGTACGATTTTACTTCAATCATTTTGGCGCCGCTACCGGAGAGGTGTTTTTAATGCCATATATATATATATCGTGTTTGTGTGAATTGTGCATTTTTGCTTTTCATTTTTGAAAAGCGTAAATATTGTACATACTCGTTTTTTTTTTTTTCTACTATATTATAAATATCCAAATTAAAAGTGTTAATTGTTCCTCAATTAACACACAAATCTTTTTCACTTTATCGTTTTCGTTTTCTTTTTTTGAATACTATATTATATTATGTAGAACAATTAATAAACAATATTATCCAAATACGCGAGAAATCGCACAACGATAGTGGGCGTTCCGGTCATTATCGAGTGTATCTATCAAACAAAAATAAAGGGTAAATAGATAAGTACTTTTAAGAAATTTAATCTCAATTGATACAAACTATAAGGTGGGTATAAGGCGGTTGTATTTCATGACCTAAGGAGAAAAGGCTCTTAAATGCTTCGCGCCGCCTCGTTTTCCCCGCTAGCTTGTGCGTATCGATTTAGTGACGATTGACTAAGTGTTTGCCATTCAAGTATTAATACATCTATTTTTGTGATCTTTTATTATTGAACCTCGAAACGTTTTGGCGTTCCACCAATGTTTCAAAGTGACGAGGGTTTTTACTTGACGTAAACTCCTTTATTCCTCTTTGGATTCATTATTCAAGAATTTTATTTGTGGATAAATTTTGTGGATTAATATCTACGTAACACACCAAAAAACCAAAAAATTAAAAAACCATAAAAAACCAAAAAAATTTGAAAAAACGAAAAACCCAAGAATCTTCTTTGCTACCTTCATTCTCTACGTTATGCGCACTCGATCGAAGGACTATACTAATTCTAGCGACGTATTGAATCGACGAAATTGAAGGAATCGACAACGAAGACATGATTTAGAAATGAAGGTTCCTAATTTTATTGTCGAAACCGTAGACGAGATGGCCGAGAATCATACGATGATGGAGTTGCTCCAAGCACCCGCTGAGGGCAATGGAGACGTGATCGTAATTCCCGCTATCGAGGCGGAGAATTTTGAAATTAAAAATGGCATGTTGAGTTCAATTCAAGCAACGAAGTTTAGAGGTCGTGAGGCGGATAATCCTCACGATCACATTCGGAATTTTGATCGTCTTTTGGCCACGAGCATGTTTAAAAATGTCGACACCAATGTTGTTAAGCTTATGCTTTTTCCGTACTCGCTCGATGGTGCCGCCAAGGATTGGTATGAGAAAGAGCCACCTAATTCTATAATTACGTGGAAGGATCTCGTTTTCAAATTTGTCAATCATTTCTTTCCGTCGTCTAAGACCACGTTTTTCAAAAACGAGATCACGAGGTTCGAACAAAAGCCGAATGAATCGTTTAGAGACGCATCAGATCGTTTTAAGGAATTCCTTAGGCAATGTCCTTACCATGGATTTTCCGAGTTGCACCAAATCGATACGCTTTATAACGGTCTTAGTTTTCAAGAACAAGATTCGTTAAATTCCGCCGCCGGTGGCAATTTTTTGTGTAAAACTCCGAAAGACGCTTTAATGATTATCGAAAATAGATCCAAGGTTTTTCAACTCCTTAGCACACCGAGTGTTGCCAATGTCGCCAATGTTAGTAATTCTAATCGCGACATTAAGAGGGTTGACGTGAAAGTCGATAAGTTGACGAATGTGTTTACGTCGTTCTTAATCGAGATGAAAAAGCAAGACGCTCCTGCTACGGTGAAAGCGGTTGAGGCATCGTGTACGTTGTGTGGTGGACCTCATAATTATTACGAGTGTGCGGCTACGGATGGCCAAACGTCGAGTGTAAACGCGTTAAAAAACAATTTTCAAAATCAAAATAACGCGGGTCCATCACAAGGAAATTACAGTCAAGGCAATAATTTTAATCGTCGAAATGATTTCCAAAATCAAAAACGAAACAATTTTCATGGGAATAATAATTGATATGAGCAAAATCTCATATCAATTAATCAACAAATCACCTGAAAACACATGGAAAATACCTAACTTTTGTGCTATAAAGTGGAATTATGTGGTGTGTTTTATGTTTGTGCTTAAATAGGTAACATGGATACATTTTCAAGCAAACAAGAAGGAATCAAACTTATTTGTGATGAAAAAGACAAAGAAGGATCAAAGATGACAAGTCAGTTGAAGATGAAGGACCTATCTTGACAGCATCCCAAAGTTGAAGGACTTAAAGTGCAATTTGGACAAAGTCAAGATTCAAGTCAAACCTGGTCAACTCTAAAGTCAACCAAGTCAAAGGGCCAAAATAAAAAAGAATGCAAGTTGAAGGATTGAAAATGACATTGGAATGAAGATTATAGCTTACTTTGATATTCTGCCAATGTCTAAGGGTTAAAAGTGACAAAAATGCATCAAATTAATGATCCGTGTACACAAGTTATGGGCCAATGAAATTGCAAGAAAATTAAGTCACGGATCACCAGCTCACTAGCTAGCTCACCGACACATTAAATGAAGCAAATCTACACAGTGCAGTACACTATCTTATTTTTGGATGAATCATGATGCGCCATGCAATAATCCCATTTATCCATTGTAGATAACAATCCGTGTGACACAAATTCATCCAACCACAGAATGACACGTGTCATCTTCTTCTTCAAACAATCCCAGAACGGGGATTCTTCCACAATGCATTTCATAAAAAGGTTTCTACATGAAAAGTGTTCGTTTTTGGATGACGAATTCAACTACATAAGCCAATTAAGCTGAGGATCAAAGGAGAAGAAAAGCCCTCTTCATGTTCTTGAGGAGAAATTGCAATTCACCAGAAAAGGACACCTGGCAACCTCTAATTGATGGGAACACGTCACTAACACCCCCTACACTCTATTCCAACTTCTATAAATAGGACTCTAGTCTCTCATTTGTAACGAGTAGCAAAAGTGTGTAAAAACACACACACACACCTTATATTTCTCTCACATTTCTGTTAATCCTTCAGTTAGTAAACTTCTCTCAAGAGTTTGACACACTCTTGAGAGTTAGTTATAGATTCAGTTAGGAAGTTGTAACCAATTTACCTTCTTCAAATCACTAAAAACTCAAAATCATTCATTTCTTCTTATCATTCTCATTTCAATCATTGAATTTCTTCTATCCTGTTGATGTTTGTGCCATTCATTGATCTTAAAAGATTAATGGAGTTTGTTTGAGAGCTTTGGAGTTCACAACACGTTTTCTAGCCAAGATCAGTCCATTTTTCAGTTCCTGAGTAGCAGTTGTAGCTGTGGTTTGATTTTGTTCAGATAAAGTTGTTGGAGGTGATTAAATGGTGTATGGTGATGATCTTATGGTGTTTTCATTGTTTTGAGTTGGTTCAACACCACACTCCTCCATCAACGGAGGCCAAAGCTCACAAGTTTGCTATTTCTGTTTTTAAGATTCCACTAAATTGTTAAATGCATGCTTAATTCTAGTGTAGATACAATTTGTTTCTCTGATCAAGTGTTTTGATTTGGTTTAGTGTAAATCTGATAGATTTGATAGCCAGTTAGTAGATTTGTAGTCTTTAGTCTTGCTTTACTTGAATCTGTTCTTATTTTCATCAGTCATGTGTCTTTGAGTGCATTTTGTGGATTTGTGTTTAAACAAGTTTGAATTTGAGTCAATCACTCTTCATTTTCCTTATTGAACATGTTTTGATAACAGTCTTGGTTTACTTCACTCATTTACTCAAAAGTTCTTTGTTAAAGTTCGTATCAATATTCATAACTAGTGTTTGGATATGTTGAGTTTTGTGATTCAAGTGTGATAATCTTGTTAAGTTTTGTTCATTTTTCATTCAGAAGTCATTTGAAACAAATTTGGTTAGTTTTGTGGTCAAAATTCTAGTCAAACAGGCAATTGGCTAGAAAATAGTTTGGGTTCAAGTCTTTGTTACTTTTCATCAGAAAACTAGCAATTTTCAAGTCCTTTTAATATGTTCATTTCTCAACCAAATTCAGTGAAACAAGTTTTTATTTGTGCCTTAACATCCAAAGTTTAATTTTGTATAAGGAATCTATACAGTTTTCATAATCCAACTAGAAATTTGCTTATTCATAAGCTCATAGGCAAATGCAAGTTTCTGTGATAATTGAGTAAACTGTTTTCTTAGATAGCTAAATCCACTTCATAAACTTGTAATTTTCTTTCATATCCTTGTTTAGAAACATGTCTTGAGTAAAATCTGAGCTTTTCAACTTTTTCAACTTTTGGTCAACAGAAGTCAAATAAGCTACATTTCAGCTTAATTTCATTTTTCTGCATATTAACTTGAACATTTTCCAAAAGAAAAGACATTCCATACTCTTGATAAGCTGTTTAACAGGATTGAGCTTAAAAATCTAAATGTGCATGTCTAAATTTCCAGTTAGCTTATTCATGGATTATTGGTTTGAGCTTATTTGAGTTTTATTGTGTTTCAAGCATTTTCCTTATACAAGTCTAAGTGATTTTCAATTTTAAGCATTTTGAAACTTGTTAGAGCTTAATTGGTTCAGTAATAAGCTCAAACGAGCTTATTCTTGACTTGTACCCATTTTTGTTTAAAAGTTACTTTAATTTGCATTTTGGTCCCTTGAATTTGTAGTTGTTTGCATTTTGAGCTAACTTGGCATTTAATTAGGGTTTGCCCTTTTTCAGTCCTTAATCTTTTAACAACTTGTCAAATTCAGTTAGAGTTTTTGTTAGTTTGTTATAATTAGTTAGAAAGTTGTTAGATATTACACATTTGGTCCTTTAACTTTTTATAATATACATTTCAAGCTTAGAACTTTCATTTACTTTACATTTTTGGCACATTACTTTCATACTTTTACATTTTGTCCTTTTGTGAATAAAAATTTTGTAATTGCTAAGTGTTTTATGGTTACATAGCTTAATATTTTTCACCATTTTTACGTTTTGTTTTAAATAGAAATAGAATATCCAAAAAACCAATCAACCAAAAACAATAATAAACTTGATATTGTTAGGATTTTCAATTGGTTAAGAATCGAGAGAAACGAACATCAATTTACTCAATTTCAAATGGCGCCGCTTCCGGTTCTTTGACTTTATTAGAGACTATCGATTGACGGTTTTCATTGGCTTTTGGGATCCGTTCACCCCGTGAACGTTATTTTTACGTATCATACATCAAAAACATAAAAAATCAAAAATATAAAAAATATAAAAACTAAAAAATAACAAAAACAATTCTTTTCCTAAATAATTGACCAAAAAAAATCAAAAATCAAAAAGCAATCTTTTTCCTAAGAGATTGCACCGAAAAATATATATTATTGGATTTCCTTGGTTTTTATGTATATAGTATTTTCTTTAAAAAACCCCAATAAATACAAAAATATTTTCTCTATATTATTATATGTAGATACGTATACGTAGAAGAACAACCAGTACACATATCTTCCATAAGTATTTCCAAGGCAATACACCGTGTTAGGGGGTGTTCCGGTCCTTGACACGTGTATCGATCAAATTCAATAAAGAAAGAATAGATAAATATTTCCAATAGGCAATAATTCGAAGAATACAAACTACAAAGTGAATAGAAAGGCGATTTGCTATAAAATGCCATCTAAGGGTCAATAGATACTTAAGTGCTTCATGCCACCTAACCCCCTGTTCACTAGTGCGTATTCTAAGAAGGAAGGCTTGATTGGGGGTCTTGCACCCAAGTAGTAATTACATATATTATACTTTCTTGTGGATATTTCATATTGAATCTCGAAGAGGATAATCCATTTTCTTCCAAGTCGAACGAGAGCTTCTCTCTCAATCCTTGTATTGAGTTGCATGCTCACTCGCGGGCGTGCATAAATACCGATTGGTGTACAACCCCTCCCTCCAAAAAGGAAGAAAAAGAGAAAGAGTACGAACACCACCGTCCATCAAGCCGATCCCGAGAATCGTGCTTTGATCCACACACCACAAGAAGCCATGGCAGGAGTTGACACTCGACCTTTGATAGAGCACTTGCAATCCAATGTGCAAGAATATGCCGATCCTATCAAGATACCTGATATTCCCGAAAACACATTTGAGCTAAGAACATCCATGATTAACTTGGTTTCAAACACACCATTTTTTGGGAAAAAGAATGATAATCCTCATGATCAACTTAAGAAGTTTCTTGCTCTTTGCAACACCATTAAGTACAATGGAGTTCCCCATGATGCCATTAAATTGATATTGGTACAATTTTCATTAGAGGGAAGTGCTAAGCATTGGTTAGATACACAACCACCCGAGAGCATTACCACATGGGATGGTTTCACTAAGAAGTTTTTGAACAAGTTCTTTCTACCATCTAAGACCACGGCTTTGAGGAACTTAAATATAGGCTTTCAACAAAAACCTATTCAAACCTTTAGTGATGCTTGGGAGGAGTTCAAGGAGTTATTAAGGAAATCCCCAAATCATGGATTCGATGAAGTTCACCAAATCAATACTTTCTATAATGGACTAAGACCTCATCACCAAGACTCCCTCAATGCTTTCGCGGGTGGAAATATTCTTGCTAAATCAATTCAAGACGCTTGGGACATTATTGAGACCAAATCAATGGTACAAACTAACACACAATTTGATGAGAGAGTCCATGTCATTCAAGAAGTTGGTTCCAAACCATTTGAGAATCAACTTGTTTCATCAATACAATAATTGACTCAAGCTCAAAAAGAAAGTCAAACAATTTTGTAAAACACCCAAAAGATGTAACAAACCACGATGAATGACTTTATGAAAATCTCTTTGGTCAACAATTCCACCAATGATGTGCATGCTATTACTCTTTCATGTGACACTTGTGGAGGTCCCCATTCCTACCAACAATGTGATAAGGTGAAAGGTTATCAAGGGGAGTGTTATACGTACCAAGAAGAACATCGAAAACATTTCAAACCCAACATCAATCCAAACAATCTTTCTTACAAGTCTCAAAACTACCTTGCTCCACCGGGATTCCCACCCCAACCACCCACCCAACCTCAACACAATCACCCTTAATTGTTACAAAGGAACCAAGGGCCAAGGCCACAATACCAAGGGAACAACTATAGACCACCAAATACCTTTCACAATCAAGGAAATACCTTTCAAGGCAACAACCAACGGTTTTTCAATCAACCTCCACCTTTCCAACCCCAAGATTTTCAAGGGAATGTGCCACATGATTATAACACCATTGAGCTTCTTTACAAAATAAATCAAGAGAATGAAAGGAGGTTCCAAGCTAATGAGAAAAGAATGAGGGAAATGCATTAGGAAACAAACAAAAAGTTTATGATGTTACTCAATCAAAGACCACAAGGGGCTTTACCATCTAACACACAAACGACCCTGAGGGCTAATGTCAATGCTATTACAACAAGAAGTGGAAAGAAAACTCATGATCCTTCACCACCCAAAACTACTTTGGTAAAGCCTACTATGATTCCTTCTTGTGATAAGTCTTCTACATCTAGTTCACCACCTTCAAGCTCTACTACTTCACTACCTACACCTTCTCAACCTATACTCACTTATCCTTTACTTTCCACTCCTACTCATGAAGAAACCAACAAGGAAAATCCTTCATCAACCACAACAAAAACCAAGTCTCCCTTATCCATCAAGATTGAGAAAGGAAAAGCTTAAGAACAAGGATGATATCCAAGTCTTAAACTTTTTGAGGATGTTTAAGCAACTTAACATAAACATCTCCTTTGCGGAAGCCTTAGCCAATATGCCTAAGTTTGTTAAGATGATCAAGGACTTACTTTCTAACAAGGAGAGATTGGTGGATTTTCCTAATGCTTCTTTAAATGAAAATTGTTCCGCGGGTTTGCTTAAGAAGTTGCCTACTAAGCTTGGAGATCCGGGGAGGTTTTTGATTCCTTGCAAATTCCCGGGGGTGGAAAATTGCATGGCATTAGCGGATTTAGGAGCAAGCATAAATCTCATGCCATTATCGGTTTGGAAAAGACTTTCACTACCCGAGCTCACTTCTACTAAGATGACTCTTGAGTTGGCTAACCGTACTATAGCGTATCCGGTGGGAATTGCGGAGGATGTTTTTGTTGGGGTTGATTAGATTTACCTTTCCCGCGGACTTTGTGGTGGTTGATTATGATATGGATCCGAGAGTTCTTTTGATTGTTGGTAGGCCATTTTTAGAACGGGTCGAACTCTTATAGATGTGGCGGAGGGTGAACTTACAATGAGGGTAGGAGATGAACGAGTTGTGTTTAACATGGGAAAGTTGTCAAAGAAGTCTAATGAGCCCGAAGCGGTGAAGCATATTGATGTTTTGAATGAGGAAATTCAAGATGATATCCTTGATGAAGTTTGTGATGAATATTTTTATGAAGCTTGCTCAAGTGGAGATTATGATCTACCTTATGTTGAGACCATTTCTTCCATTACCTCATCTTTGGATTTTCATGAACCTCAAGAGCTTAACTTTGGTAATTTTGTGATTTATTCCAATCCTCTCTTTGAAACCTCATATGATAACCCACTTTTCCACCATGATGAAGACATCAATGAGGATTTTAGTAATGAAGAATCTCTTCTTTGTGATACACCAACATATAATGATTATAGTGATGATGAGCTCTCCACTTGTGATTCTCCATTTATTGATGATCACACTTCCTTGGGTTTTGAGGAAACACCAATCTATGATAGACCAATTTATGATGTTTATGGTGATGAGGAGGATTCTATCATGACTGAGAGTGATGAGTTTTTAGAGGTTGACATCCCTTTTGAGTACACTCTTGGTTATATTGATGCGGAAGGGGACATACTCTTTATAGAATCTCTATTTCATGAGGATCCTTTACCTTCTTCCTTGTCCACCTCAACCTTTCAAAGTTATAAAGAAAAACAAGTCATGATGGTTCCTTCCAAGAGCTTGTTTTTACCCTTTACTCCACAATCTTTCTCTCACCATGTGATCTACAAGGGATAATTTTCTAAGGCAACCAACACTTGTTGTTTTCCCATCAAAGAACGGATTTTTGATCCTGGTATAGAGCTTGCTAAACCATCTCAGTATCCGCCAGATGCAACAAAAGGAAAAGTTGTGAAAGATTTGAGAGTATCACCTTATCACCTTTTAAAGAACATATGGGCAACCATTTTGGAGAACAACACCTCACCTTTTTCACCATTGCTTGGGAAGTTAGTTGATGAATTGTGTTATAAGTGGGATGGTAATTATGTATTTGATTCGGGGGGATAATTATGGAGTTTTGATAATTGAAAAATTGTTTTACCGCATCATGGAGATTTTTCTAAAAAAGGGCAAAACTTTTCTTCTCCATGATAGGTTTTAGACACTTTTGAGTGTGGGATGATTCGAGCTAGAGACTCCTTAAATCAAGCTTGAATAACTAGGTTTAGAAGTTTTAGACTTAGAGTGTTGTACGTTTGAATTAAGGATGGAGAGTTGATGAGAAGTGTAGGGGAGACCTTCTTTTGTCTTTATTTTATTTGTATGGTTTCTCACTCATCACATGCTTTGGAGCTTATGGAGAGGCCCTTGTATCTGGTTCACTTTGTTACTATTGTGATTTTTCATAGACACCTTGTGCTTAAAAAATGAATTCACTATAGTTGTTCTTTCCTTAGCTTGGGTTAAGCAAAGTCTATTCATTGTCATAAGTGTAGGGGAAGTTTATACTTCCATGCTCTTAAACATTGAGGACAATGTTTAGCTTAAGTGTAGGTGGGTTTTCTATCGAAGTGACCTTACCTAGACTTTGTCATTGACCTTCATGATAACATGGAAAATTAAATTTTCAAACATTTTTCAAATTTTTGAACTACTTTGGCCACCAAAAATATGCATTCATAATTTTTGCATCAATCATTTTTCATTTGCATAACACATTTGCATTGTATATATTCTTCTTTTGTTCTTCATCAAAAAATTGAAAAAGAAAAAATATAATAAGAACATGGTTTAACAAATTAAACTTCTTTGACATATTAGGCCCGCCATGGATATTTTGACTCAACCCGAGTTTGCTTATCTAAGCATTCTCTAGCTAGTATCCCTAACCATGTAGACCTTTATTGGTTTATTACGCTAAGCATCTACCAATCTCATTATTTGAGATTTTAAATTTGTGAAGAATGGGAAATGATAGAGTTGAAGCAAGTATATAAGGGCTAGATAAACTTCATGATAATTACTTGTGGCTAAACCATTCTCTTCTTTACCTCTATTTTCTTCGCATGTATATATGTTAATAAATAATCAAGAACGGTTTTAATCTGTTTGTAATCTCTTATGCATTTTTGACTAATCATTCATGGTTGGTATAAGTACATCATAAGATTCTAAGTTAGAACGTTTTATGTGTACTAGACTTATGTCATGCTTAATACTTAGCGGGTGTTTTTCCTTTTATTTTTTTCAAATTTGTTTGTGAGGAATAAAGAAAAATAAGAGCGGCTTACAAAAAAATGAGTGGCTAGAAAAAAGGGAAAAAGAAAAAAAAAGAAAAAAATAATTATACAAGACTCCCAAGAGGGGCAGTGAAGTGTTAATTATAGTAACTATTAGATTCCAATATTACCTTGACGGGTTGCGGGGATTTAATAGTTGCTCCAATCTAACATTACCTTGACGGGTTGCGGGATTGAAGATCCAAAGTCTCAAAAAGGAGTAGGATGTAAATTATTACGTGAGTTTTATTTTTCTTTCCTTAGCGAGTGTGTAGCTACTTATTAATGCATGACATGAGGATTTTACACATAAGACGAATGCTTATTATTCTTAAAACGGACATATATTAATTGTGAGCGGTTTTCAAGTAATGGATGAGAGGATTAATTAGGATTAAAACCGTGCTTCCTTATTTTTGGATTTTACATTTCTTATATTTCACACTTTAAATAATGACAAATTTTCCTTTAAGCAATTTGCTCAAATAATAACCGGTTCCACATTTAATTGTCATGAATAAGTTGATGCACTTTTTACTTGTGAATACAATGATCCCATTTTTAAGCTTGGTATGGGGAATGTGAAACTTGAGGGTGATAAATATCCATGGTACCAAAGCTCTAATTTAAGTCATTGATTTCTTATTGAGTTTTTCCATCAAAGCCATTTCACGAAAATCAAAAATATATAAATAGAATTGTTTTCTTTGCATTGCATTGTACAAAATCAAAATCATGCATCATAAAGAGTAGAATAGTGTAATATCATTCCATATTGGTCAAGGTGGGTTAATTATGAGGAAAATGTAAATTTGTGCTTTAAAATATAGCATTGCATGAGGTCATAGTAATGTTCAAGTGTAGGGGATTTGATATGAGCAAAATCTCATATCAGTTAATTAACAAATCACCATAAAACACATGGAAAATACCTAACTTTTGTGCTATAAAGCGGAATTATGTTGTGTGTTTTGTTTTTGTGCTTAAATAGGTAACATGGATACATTTTCAAGCAAACAAGAAGAAATCAAGCTTATCTATGATGAAAAAGACAAAGAAGGATCAAAGATGACAAGTCAATTGAAGATGAAGGACCTATCTTGACAACATCCCAAAGTTGAAGGACTTAAAGTGAAATTTGGACAAAGTCAAGATTCAAGTCAAAACTGGTCAATTCTAAAGTCAACCAAGTCAAAGGGCCAAAATAAACAAGATTGCAAGTTGAAGGACTGAAAATGACATTGAAATGAAGATTATAGCTTACTTAGATATTTTACCAAAGTCTAAGGGTTAAAAGTGACAAAAATGCATCAAATTTGGTAATGATCCGTGTACACAAGTTACGGGCCAATGAAATTGCAAGAAAATTAAGTCACGGATCACCAGCTCACTAGCCAGCTCACCGACACATTAAATGAAGCAAATCTACACAGTGCAGTCCACTATCTTATTTTTGGACCAATCATGATGCGCCATGCAATAATCCCATTTATCCATTGTAGATAACAATCCGTGTGACACAAATTCATCCAACCACATAATGACACGTGTCATCTTCTTCTTCAAACAAGCCCAGAACAGGAATTCTTCCACAATGCATTTCATAAAAAGGTTTCTACATGAAAAGTGCTCGTTTTTGGATGACGAATTCAACTACATTAGCCAATTAAAGGAGAAGAAAAGCCCTTTTCATGTTCTTGAGGAGAAATTTCAATTCACCAGAAAAGGACACCTGGCAACCTCTAATTGATGGGAACACGTCACTGACACCCCCTACACTTCATTCCAACTTCTATAAATAGGACTCTAGTCTCTCATTTTTAACGAGTAGCAAAAGTGTGTAAAAACACACACACCTTAGATTTCTCTCACATTTCTGTTAATCCTTCAGTTAGTAAACTTCTCTCAAGAGTTTGAAACACTCTTGAGAGTTAGTTATAGATTCAGTTAGGAAGTTGTAACCAATTTACCTTCTTCAAATCAATAAAAACTCAAAATCATTCATTTCTTCTTATCATTCTCATTTCAATCATTGAATTCCTTCTATCATGTTGATGTTTGTGCCATTCATTGATCTTAAATGATTAATGGAGTTTGTTTGAGAGCTTTGGAGTTCACAACACGTTTTCTAGCCAAGATCAGTCCATTTTTCAGTTCCTGAGTAGCAGTTGTAGCTGTGGTTTGATTTTGTTTTCAGAAAAAGCTGTTGGAGGTGATTAAATGGTGTATGGTGATGATCTTATGGTGTTTTCATAGTTTTGAGTTGGTTCAGCAACACACTCCTCTATCAACAGAGGCCTAAGCTCACAAGTTTCCTATTTCTGTTTTTAAAATTCCACTAAATTGTTGAATGCATGCTCAATTCTAGTGTAGATACAATTTGTTGCTCTGATCAAGTGTTTTGATTTGGTTTAGTATAAACCTGATAGATTTGATAGCTAGTTAGTAGATTTGTAGCCTTTAGTCTTGCTTTACTTGAATATGTTCTTATTTTCATCAGTCATGTTTCTTTGAGTGCATTTTGTGGATTTATGTTTAAACAAGTTTGAATTTGAGTCAATCACTCTTCATTTTCCTTATTGAACATGTTTTGATAACAGTCTTGGTTTACTTCACTCATTTACTCAAAAGTTCTTTGTTAAAGTTCATATCAATATTAATAACTAGTGTTTGGATATGTTGAGTTTTGTGATTCAAGTGTGATAATCTTGTTAAGTTTTGTTCATTTTTCATTCAGAAGTCATTTGAAACAAATTTGGTTAGTTTTGTGGTAAAAATTCTAGTCAAACAGGCAATTGGCTAGAAAATAGTTTGGGTTCAAGTCTTTGTTACTTTTCATCAGAAAACTAGCAATTTTCAAGTCCTTGTAATCTGTTCATTTCTCAACCAAATTCAGTGAAACAAGTTTTTATTTGTGCCTTAACATCCAAAGTTTAATTCTGTATAAGGAATCTCTACAGTTTTCATAATCCAGCTAGAAATCAGCTTATTCATAAGCTTATAGGCAAATGCAAGTTTCTGTGATAATTGAGTAAACTGTTTTCCTAGATAGCCAAATCCACTTCATAAAACTTGTAATTTTCTTTCATATTATTGTTTAGAAACATGTCTTGAGTAAAATCTGAGCTTTTCAACTTTTTTAACTTTTGGTCAACAAAAGTCAAATAAGCTACATTTCAGCTTAATTTCATTTTTCTGCTTATTAACTTGATCATTTTCCAAAAGAAAAGACATTCCATACTCTTGATAAGCAGTTTAACTGGATTGAGCTTAAAAATCTAAATGTGCATGTCTAAATTTCTAGTTAGCTTGTTCATGGCTTATTGGTTTGAGCTTATTTGAGTTTTACTGTGTTTCAAGCATTTTCCTTATACAAGTCTAAGTGATTTTCAATTTTAAGCATTTTGAAACTTGTTAGAGCTTAATTGGTTCAGTAATAAGCTCAAACGAGCTTATTCTTGACTTGTACCCGTTTGTGTTTAAAAGTTACTTTAATTTGCATTTTGGTCCCTAGAATTTGTAGCTGTTTGCATTTTGAGCTAACTTGGCATTTAATTCGGGTTTGCACTTTTTTAGTCCTTAATCTTTTTACAACTTGTCAAATTCAGTTAGAGTATTTGTTTGTTTGTTATAATTAGTTAGAAAGTTGTTAGAATTAACACATTTGGTCCTTTAACTTTTCAGAATATACATTTCAAGCTTAGAACTTTCATTTACTTTACATTTTTGGCACATTACTTTCATACTTTTACATTTTGTCCTTTTGTGAATAATAATTTGGTAATTGCTAAGTGCTTTACGGTTACGTAGCTTAATATTTTTCACCATTTTTACATGTTGTTTTAAATAGAAATAGAATATCCAAAAAAACCTATCAACCAAAAAAATAATAAACTTGATATTGTTAGGACTTTCAATTGGTTAAGAATCGAGTGAAACGAACTTCAATTTACCCAATTTCAAATGTAATAATCAACAAGGAAATTTTTCGAATCAGGGCAGATATAATCAAAGTCGTAATTTGAGTTGGCAAAATCGAGATAACAACAACAATCAAAACTTAAATTTTCAAAACAACAATCAAGGTAACAATTTTTCAAGCGGTAATCAAGGGAATTTTCAAAGAAATAATCAAAAACAAGGGAACTTTAATTCTAATCAAAATAGTTCGTCAAACGAATTTCAAGATTATATGAAAACGAATGAGGCTAATATGAGACGATTAGAGGGACAAATTGGTACTTTGAAAAACGAATTTTCCAATACGTTGAAAAATCAAAATACTAAAATTGAACAAGGACAAATCGACATTAAAAAGATGTTTTCGGCTATAATGAACAATACTTCGGGTGCGTCATCGAGTACGTTACCTAGTAACACCGTGACTAATTCGAAGGAACACGTCAAAGTCGCCTCGTCTAGTGGAAAAGGTCGTATGATTACCCCTAACCTTGATAATTTTAGAGTTGTTCCTTCTTCTGAATCCTCTACTTCTAAAACGCCTTCATGTTCTAAAGTTGAGGGGACGAACGTGGTGACCAAGGAAAAGAGTGCACACCCTCGTGTACCTCAAATTCTATCCACTGTTCAAAAAGAGAGCTTTATCGATCTTACCAAAGTGACCCTTGAGGAAACTTGTAAAACCCGCATATAAATGTCATGAAAGTACACTACGTAAACATACAAAACCAATTAAAACTTCCTTTTATGTCATGAAAACGTGTCACGAATAATAAACTCAGAAACTACGTACGTGATAGTACACGATAACTATTAATTATAATAATTAAAATCACGAGCATATGATCACGAACATTAAATCCTGAACATGTGAACTACTAATATTTCGTTTTTAGTGTAGTTGTCTTCTCAGCTCGATTCGAATTGATATAACAATTCTAAGCTCGACTTAATTGTTTTTGGTGGTAAAAACTTGTTCGGAATCTAAGCTACTTTGACACAAAGCAATTAAGAAGTATAAAAATATTATATTATCTATGTATACGTACTATCTAAAAAAACACTTAGCAAATACCACAATTAATTGCACAAAGTAAAGTTATAAAATGTGCAAGTAAAATGTAAACAAGTTTTACTAAAATGCTAAATGAAAATGACAAATACAAATGGCAAAAAAAATGTAAATGTTAATTCTAAAAATGTAAAAACTATTTTTTAACTTTTAATATTTTCTATTTATTTGTTTATCAAAACTATTCTATATTTTTTTTTGTGTTTGAACTAAAAATCTATTTTATTATTACTTGAAAATGTGTTGAAATGAAATCAAATAATAACAACAAAGCCTTTTAATTTGAAAAGATACTCACACAACCTTTTTTTTTAAACAAAACAATTCACATTTAACCAAACAAGCCCAAATTCTATTACTGGCCCAACATCTAATCTAACAGATCCGAATTTAAAATGTAACAATTAATGGACAATGAATGGGAACTAGTTTACAAACAATGAAGTACATGTGACTATTACTGATCTTGAAAACGCTAGTTAAAAAGAAAGTTCTAACTACTAAAGCAAATGAAAGTCAAATATCAAGGTGTAAATCTCTGACTATAAAATATCAACACAAAAAGTTTGAAATCAATTCATTACAGTTACTCTAATCTACTAGAATCATAGCTTTTTAAATGGAAATAGTTGCTGACCCAAATTAAAGGTGTATGAACACTTTATTAGTTTATCTATCTTATGTCTGATTCTAGTTATACAAGAAAATCACAAGCAGAACTCAACACAGCTTGCTAAAACAAAAGCTATAGAATAGATTGCCAAACACAGATTTACGACTAATGTAGAAGTATTGAAAGCCTACTGATGTGATGTAAATCGCAGAACACATAACAACTAACAACCATACAAAATTAGATCATATAGCAAGAATTGAAAGCAAAATTTACACTACAATCTACAACTAGCAGAAACATGTACTTAAAATTTGCAGAAAATGTAAAATTGGCTTAACCATCACTTCCGTAGTCTAGTCCACTGAGTCGAAGCTGAGCGCTGAGCTCGCTTAAAACCAAACACCACCGAGACTGAATCCAAATCTACGCTTACACTGCTATCTCCATACAGTACATCCAAAACCTGCAAATCTGATAACCTGCAAAACTGAAATAAAACAAAGAAAACTCGAAATTGACAAATCCAGTTACACTGTCTGAATCTTACTTCTAAATCAAACACATCTACCGAATATTATAATTGCTGATTTTGAAGATCAGCTTAGACTGAAAACATTAATGGAAAAGAAATCTTGTTTCAACTGCTCAACTGAAAAGCTTATCATAAGCTTTTATAAACAAAAACTAAAGCTAAAACCTGAAATCAACCTATTCGAAAGCACTTGTTCCTACAATCTTCTGAAATGAAGTCTAAAAGCTACTAGTTAATTGCGCAAGCTGCAAAATCAGATCGATTAAAGAAACTAAACTCAATCATAAGCTCGGATTATCAAAGTAACAATGAAGAAGAGAAAAGAAGAATGTAAAGGTTGAAAACTTCATTAATGGAAGTAAGAAAAATCCTGTTACAACTGCCTAATCTGAAATGTATCTGATTAACAGCTTCTAAAAGTAACACTAATAAAAAAGAACAGAAGTTGAGAGAAAAGATATAGAAAAGTGAAATCTTATTATTTTCATTAATGGTGGAAAATCATTCGGTTACAAGATTTAACTAATTCAGTTACAAAAGCTTAGCAAGAAAAGATGAGAGAAAATTAAACTAACTACTAATTATCCTAACTACTATGTGAGAACTACTCCTAGCTAACCGATCCAAATGAAGGCCTCGTCTTCTTTTTATAGGCGTCGAGGGAAGTGATGTGACGTGGTTTGTCCAATCAAGTTTTGACACGTGGAAAATACGAGGTTGAATTCATCCATCTTCATCTTCATCCCATTTGGGGGTTTCTTTATCTTTGAGTCTTGATCTAATTCATTGGCATCCTCTTGTAGAGGAGATGGAGATGAGTATTTTTGCTGTTGAAGGCTTCGACTGAATCCTTATGAATCTTCCAAGAATCGAACTTGCAGGTTATGGTGGTGAAAGATGAATAACCGTCTCATCTTTCTTTCTCTCTCTTCGTTGGAGAAGAGACGGTGTATGTGTTTGTTTGACCGACTTGGTCAATTGACCAGGGAAATAAGACTTTTCCATTAATTTGCCTTTTTGGTCCCTCATCTTTATTAATTGTTTCAAGAGTTATTAAAACTTTTAAGTACTTTCTTTTTCATCCTTCATTTTGTCAAAAGTTGCAACTTGAGCCCTTGATCTTTGAAAGCTTAGCAAATAAGGTCCTTAAAAGCTTTATCGTCCTTTTCTTCGTCTTTTGTGATATAAATCCCTTGAAAACGCGTCTTTGTTCCAAAATGTATCTTTTTACCTGAAAAACACATGAAACACAAATACACGCGTAATTCTGATAATTTACAGTTTAATATAAGGTATTTGACTGTGTTTTTAGTGGTATTTGGATCATTATTGATGAGTGTTTTCACACTTATCAACTCCCCTCCACTTGACCATTGCCATGTCCTCATGCAATGCAGCATTTTAAAGCTCTAAATTACACTTTTCTCATAATTAACCCACCTTGGCCATTTTATGATTTAATAAACTATACTATGCTATATGATGAATGGTTTTGAATATTTACAATGCAATGCAAAAGAATCAGTTCTATTTATATCTTTTTTTTGAATTTATAAACGGTTTTGATGGAAATAACTCATAAAGAAATCATCGACTTAGATTAGGGCTTGGGTACCATGGACATTTATCACCCTCAAGTTTCACTTTCCCCATACCAAGCTTAAAAATGGGATCATTGTATTCACAAGTAAAAAGTGCATCAACTTATTCATGACAATTAAATGTGGAACCGATTATTATTTGAGCAAATTGCTTGTGAGCAAATTTGTCATTATTTCAAGTGTGAAGTATAAGAAATGTAAAATCCAAAAATAAGGAAGCACGGTTTTAATCCCAAGTAATCCTCTCATCCATTACTTGAAAAATCGCTCACAATTAATACAAGTCCGTTTCAAGAATAATAAGTCATTCGCCTTATGTGTAAAGTCCTCATGTCATGCTTTCATAAGTAGCTACACACTCGCTAAGGAAAGAAAAAAAATAAAACTCACGCAATAATTTACATCCGCCATCTTTTTGAGACTTTGGATCTTCAACCCCGCAACCCGTCAAGATAATATTGGATTGGAGCAATCTATTGAATCCCCGTAACCCGTCAAGGTAATATTGGAACTCAATAGTCACTATAATTAACACCACACTGCCCCTCTTGGGAGTCTTGTATTATTTTTTTTTCTTTTCTTTTCTTTTTTTTTTTTTCTAGCCACTCATTTTTTTTATAAGCCGCTCTTATTTTTCTTTATTCCTCACAAAGAAAGTTCAAAAGAATAAAAGGAAAACACCCGCTAAATATTGAGCATGACATAAGTCTAGTACACGTAAAATGTTCTAACTTAGAATCTTAAGACGTACTTATATCAACCGTGAATGATTAGCCAAAAATGCATAAGAGATTACAAACCAATTAAAACCGTTCTTGATTATTTATTAGCAATTATATACATGCGAAGAAAATAAAGGTTAAGAAGAGAAGGGTTTAGCCACAAGTAATTATCATGAAGTTTATCTAGCCCTTTTATACTTGCTTCAACTCTATCATTTCCCATTCTCCACAAATTTAAAATCTCAAAGAATGAGATTGGTGGATGCTTAGCCTAATAGACCAATGAAGGACTACATGGTTAAGGATACTAGCTAGAGAATGCTAAAATAAGCAAACTCGGGTTGAGTCAAAATATCCATGGCGGGCCTAATATGTCAAATAAATCTAAATTTGTTAAACCATGTTTTATTATATTTTTTTTCTTTTTATATATTTTGATGAAAAATAAATAAGAAATATATACAATGCAAATGTGTTATGCAAAATGATTGATGCAAAAATTATGAATGCATATTTTTGGTGGCCAAAGTAGATCAAAAATTTGAAAAATGTCGAAAAAAATCAATTTTCCATGTTATCATGCAAGACAATGACAAGTTCTAGGTAAGGTCACTTCGATAGAAGACCTCCCTACACTTAAGCTAAACATTGTCCTCAATGTTTAAGAGCATGGAAGTATAAAAACTTCCCCTACACTTATGACAATGAATAGACTTTGCTTAACCCAAGTTAAGGAAAGGACAACTATTAGTGAAATCATGTTTAAGCACAAGGTGTCAATAAAAAATCACTATAGTAACGAAGTGAACCGGATACAAGGGCCTCCTCCATAAGCTCCAAAGCAAGAAATGAGTAAGCAACCCTACAAACATTCATGAAGACAAAAGAAGGTCTCCCCTACACTTCAACTCTACTAGAACATCCTTTTAATTAAACCTAACCTATTGAAAATCTACTCTACGTTTTCTAACCTAGTTATTCAATGCTTGAGTTTTTTTAACCCTAAGTCGCTAGCTCGACTCAGCCCCGAATTAAGTTATCCTTGGGGAAACCATCATGGAGAATAAAGAATATCCACTTTGAAGCACGTCTCACATGATACACTCAAACTTAGCACGTTGCCATTTACTATAAGATTTACAATATCCGTCTCGATAAATGGAACGGTCCAACGTGTCTCAAGTTTGTCCACATACAAAATCTCTCAAATAGGAAGAACCCCAGGATCAAATACATAGTTTCCATCTCGACAAGTGAACAACTCCAAAGTAGGTAGCATCACCAAAGTAAGCTCATACAAGAAGCCCATATCAATAGAAATCACACTCTTAAGTGGAGTAGATGAAAACCAATTTTTCCCAAACATATGTATCCCAGGATCAAAAACCTTTCCCTTCATGGGAAAATAAGAAGATGAACTCGTATCAACCATATAAGATTCCCCCTTAGTGATCAAAGCATCATGAGAATATGAAGGTGTAGGTATCAAAACATTCATAACTATTATGTCCATGTTAGGCTCATCATCATCATCAAAAGGTGGGTACTCTTCCATAGAAGGCATAGTGAAAGGAGGATCAATAGTAATAGTATCTTGTGAAGGAGGTGTAGGCTCTATGTTCCCAAAAAGCAATGTAGTAATAAGACGAACCTCCTCTTCCAAATTAGAAACACTATCGTTGACCCCTATATCAAATTGTGCAAGAGTATCCTCTATGGTGGCATCAATCTCCATAAAAGAGTCCATATCAAAGGTTTTGAGTTCTAAAGGTGCCTTAGATGAAAAAGTATCAATCTCTAAGAGGAAAGGATCTTCATCAATAACCAACTTTAAGGGTGGGAGGGTGGGAACATAAGGCTCAAAAGGAGGTGTATTAATGAGAGAATCACTCAAAGGGATGATATGATCAATAGGTGTATCCTCAAAAACCAGTGAAGGAATATCAATCAAGGGTTCTTCTTCTATAGACTCATTATTAGGTTCTTCACACTCCTCAAAAAGTGGGTTATCAAAACATGTCTCAAAAAGAGGATTTGAATCTATCACAAAATCACTTAGAGGAATAGGTGAAGGAGTCATAGAAGAAATGGAGTCATCATCATCAAAAGTAAAAGACTCATAACTATCATAAGGATCATCAAAGGTTTCATCACAAGAATCATAAGGTGGTAGAGGAGAAGGATCCACTTTTCCTATAGGAGCAAACTCTTCATCCAAATTAGGAATGTTATCTTGACAAGACAAATCATTGGATGATATAGCAGAAGACGCGTCACTTCAATCATAATTTTCATCCTCTATTTGTGGAAAGTCTTTCACAAACTCTTCCTCAATCTCATTATCCCTTTCTTTAAACAATTCATCAAGATCAAAGTCACCAAAATCACTAGTAGTAGCATGAAGGTCAATATGTGATAAAATCTCAATGTAATCATGAGGAGAAGAGGTATCAACACAAAGCTCATCACATGGTTCATTGGAAACCCTCTCAAGCTCTCTTTGGATTGGGATAAGGTTCTCAACACTAGAAGAGGTTAATTCATCCAAATCGGTGTTTGTATTAGTGCTAAGAGGCTCGTCCCCCATGGTGAAAGAGTCGGTGGGTCCCATGTGAGGTAAAGGTGATGAAGGTGTGTATGGCTCAAGTATAGTCAGTGGAGAGATGGAAGGGTCTATAATAGGAACATCACTAAGTGTATCATCCTCAACATCTACTCTCAAAGAAGGCTCATCATCAGGTAAAGCATCGTTCGGTCTCATGTGTTGCAAGACGTATGTGCTCAAGCCTAAGATTCTCGGATCAGTTGCCTCTTGCATTGTCTCAAGTGCTTGCATTACCATATTAAAAGCGTCTTTACTCAAGAAATGATAAATGCCTTGATTGTTAACGGTTTTTTTATTAGGACTTTGAAAATTTTCTTCATTTTGAAAATCGTCTTGATTTAAAAATTCTTGATTTTGAAAATCCTCATCAAACCCTTGATCATAATTACTCGCATATAGATGACAATTATTTTCACAAGGCGATCCTATACAAGTCGCACAAGGCCCATACATAGCTCGATATTTCTCGTCGTGTAATCTCTCCAAAATAGGACGATTATCCCTGTGTGGCAAAATGGTCGAATGGGAAAATCCTTGATTTTGAAAGGTGTCTTGATTATGGCATGGAAAATTCTCATCATTTTGAAAGCCTTCATTATTTGAAAATCTTTGATTATGAAAGGTTTCTTGATTATAGCCTTGAAAATTATCATTGTTTTGAAAACCTTCATAATTGGAAAATCCTTGGTTTTGGTATGGCACATTAAAGGTTTGATCATGAAATGATGGTGGAGGTTGTGATGAAAAACCGGAATAGCCCATATAGTCATTACAAGTGTAGTCCATTTGAGTGTTAGGTTGAAAATTAAAGTTCTCGGTTCCATTATAAGCATATCCCTCCCCATAATAGCCATTGTTTTGATCACATAAATAAGTATCGTGTGGACCACCACAAGTCGAACAAGGCGAATAATTAGCGTTGGCGGATCGTTGTTGCAAAATCTCCAACATGGAACGAGTATCCATGTTTAGCAAGGTGGCCGGATGTATATACAAGTATAATGACGTTTAAAAGCTTCCTCTGGGAAGGAAGTAATACACCAAAGGTGGTATGTT
This sequence comes from Glebionis coronaria, assembly GCA_025667525.1. Lineage (NCBI taxonomy): Eukaryota > Viridiplantae > Streptophyta > Magnoliopsida > Asterales > Asteraceae > Glebionis > Glebionis coronaria. Next base: position 358,374,030 of record CM046876.1, read on the forward strand.
TACACGTGTGCGAGTACACGTGTAAGTAAACACGAGGAATGAGGGAGTAGCCCTCGGTCGACTTTTGAGAGAGAAGAGATTATCTCCCTCGAGGTTCGATATGAAATATCCACAAGAAAGTATAATATATATAATTACTACTTGGGTGCAAGACCCCCAATAAAGCCTTCCTTCTTAAAATACGCACTAGTGAACGGGGGGTTAGGTGGCGCGAAGCACTTAAGTACCTATTGACCCTTAGATGGCATTTTATAGCACATCGCCTTTCTATTCACTTTGTAGTTTGTATTCTTCGAATTATTGCCTATTGGAAGTATTTATCTATTCTTGCTTAATTAAATTGGATCGATACGCGTGTCAAGGACCGGAACGCCCCTCAACACGGTGTATTGCCTCGGCAATACTTATGGAGATAGGTAACTTGGTTGTTCGTATCTACGTATACTTATTTACATATAATAATATATCAAAAATATTTTTGTATTTATTTAATTTTTTAAGAAAAATACTATATGTAAGTAAAAACGATGAAAACCGATATAATATATATTTTTGGGTGTAATCTTTTAGGAAAAAGATTACGTTTTGGATTTTTTATTTTTTTGGTTCAATTCTTTAGGAAAAGAATTAATTTTTGTGATTTTTTATTTTTTTGTATTTTTATCTTTTTGATTTTTTTTATATTTTTGATTTATAATACGTAAAAATAACGTTCACAAAGTGAACGGATCCCAAAATCCAATCGTCTCACTCGAAATCGTTAATCTTCACGAAAAGAACTGGCAGCGGCGCCATTTAATATTTCGTTTTTAGTGTAGTTGTCTTCTCAGCTCGATTCGAATTGATATAACAATTCTAAGCTCGACTTAATTGTTTTGGGTGGTAAAAACTTGTTTGGAATCTAAGCTACTTTGACACAAAGTAATTAAGAAGTATAAAAATATTATACTATCTATGTATACGTACTATCTAAAAAAACACTTAGCAAATACTACAATTAATTGCACAAAGTAAAGTTATAAAATGTGCAAGTAAAATGTAAACAAGTTTTACTAAAATGCTAAATGAAAATGACAAATACAAATGGCAAAAAAAATGTAAATGTTAATTCTAAAAATGTAAAAACTATTTTTTAACTTTTAATATTTTCTATTTATTTGTTTATCAAAACTATTCTATATTTTTTTTTGTGTTTGAACTAAAAGTCTATTTTATTATTACTTGAAAATGTGTTGAAATGAAATCAAATAATAACAACAAAGCCTTTTAATTTGAAAAGATACTCACACAACCTTTTTTTTAAACAAAACAATTCACATTTAACCAAACAAGCCCAAATTCTATTACTGGCCCAACATCTAATCTAACAGATCCGAATTTAAAATGTAACAATTAATGGACAATGAATGGGAACTAGTTTACAAAAAATGAAGTACATGTGACTATTACTGATCTTGAAAACGCTAGTTAAAAAGAAATTTCTAACTACTAAAGCAAATGAAAGTCAAATATCAAGGTGTAAATCTCTGACTATAAAATATCAACACAAAAAGTTTTCAATCAATTCATTATAGTTTCTCTAATCCACTAGAATCATAGCTTTTCAAATGGAAATAGTTGCTGACCCAAATTAAAGGTGTATGAACACTTTATTAGTTTATCTATCTTATGTCTGATTCTAGTTATACAAGAAAATCACAAGCAGAACTCAACACAGCTTGCTAAAACAAAAGCTATAGAATAGATTGCCAAACACAGATTTACGACTAATGTAGAAGTATTGAAAGCCTACTGATGTGATGTAAATCGCAGAACACATAACAACTAACAACCATACCAAATTGGATCATATAGCAAGAATTGAAAGCAAAATTTACACTACAATCTACAACTAGCAGAAACATGTACTTAAAATTTGCAGAAAATGTAAAATTGGCTTAACCATCACTTCCGTAGTCTAGTCCACTGAGTCGAAGCTGAGCGCTGAGCTCGCTTAAAACCAAACACTACCGAGACTGAATCCAAATCTACGCTTACACTGCTATCTCCATACAGAACATCCAAAACCTGCAAATCTGATAACCTGCAAAACTGAAATAAAACAAAGAAAACTCGAAATTGACAAATCCAGTTACACTGTCTGAATCTTACTTCTAAATCAAACACATCTACCGAATATTATAATTGCTGATTTTGAAGATCAGCTTAGACTGAAAACATTAATGGAAAAGAAATCTTGTTTCAACTGCTCAACTGAAAAGCTTATCATAAGCTCTTATAAACAAAAACTAAAGCTAAAACCTGAAATCAACCTATTCGAAAGCACTTGTTCCTACAATCTTCTGAAATGAAGTCTAAAAGCTACTAGTTAATTGCGCAAGCTGCAAAATCAGATCGATTAAAGAAACTAAACTTAATCATAAGCTCGGATTATCAAAGTAACAATGAAGAAGAGAAAAGATTAATGTAAAGGTTGAAAACTTCATTAATGGAAGTAAGAAAAATCCTGTTACAACTGCCTAATCTGAAATGTATCTGATTAACAGCTTCTAAAAGTAACACTAATAAAAAAGAACAGAAGTTGAGAGAAAAGATATAGAAAAGTGAAAGCTTATTATTTTCATTAATGGTGGAAAATCATTCGGTTACAAGATTTAACTAATTCAGTTACAAAAGCTTAACAAGAAAAGATGAGAGAAAATTAAACTAACTACTAATTATCCTAACTACTATGTGAGAACTACTCCTAGCTAACCGATCCAAATGAAGGCCTCGTCTTCTTTTTATAGGCGTCGAGGGAAGTGATGTGACGTGGTTTGTCCAATCAAGTTTCGACACGTGGAAAATACGAGGTTGAATTCATCCATCTTCATCTTCATCCCATTTGGGGGTTTCTTTATCTTTGAGTCTTGATCTAATTCATTGGCATCCTCTTGTAGAGGAGATGGAGATGAGTATTTTTGCTGTTGAAGGCTTCGACTGAATCCTTATGAATCTTCCAAGAATCAAACTTACAGGTTATGGTGGTGAAAGATGATTAACCGTCTCATCTTTCTTTCTCTCTCTTCGTTGGAGAAGAGACGGTGTATGTGTTTGTTTGACCGACTTGGTCAATTGACCAGGTAAATAATACTTTTCCATTAATTTGCCTTTTTGGTCCCTCATCTTTATTAATTGTTTCAAGAGTTATTAAAACTTTTAAGTACTTTCTTTTTCATCCTTCATTTTGTCAAAATTTGCAACTTGAGCCCTTGATCTTTGAAAGCTTAGCAAATAAGGTCCTTAAAAGCTTTATCGTCCTTTTCTTCGTCTGTTGTGATATAAATCCCTTGAAAACGCGTCTTTGTTCCAAAATGTATCTTTTTACCTGAAAAACACATGAAACACAAATACACGCGTAATTCTGATAATTTACAGTTTAATATAAGGTATTTGACTGTGTTTTTAGTGGTATTTGGATCATTATTGATGAGTGTTTTCACACTTATCAACTACGTATTATATATTATTACACAATAAACAAGTATTGTGTATAATAAATATATCATGAATATTAAAACACGAACCAGTACGAACATTTAATCATGAACGAACACGTAAAATAGTTAAACACGAACAAAGCCCGGGAAGCTCTTTGGGCTTATGATTGCCGCGGACACAAGAGACAAGAGGGGGGCCCAAGCCCATTTAGTTTTGACTAAAGGAGGAAAAGTAAAAACACAGGTTTTCATATTACAAAATTTTAACAAAAACTAAAAACCCTAGCCTCCTTTGTTCTCTCCATTTGCCATCGGCTACAAGGAACACCACAGGGGTGTTCGGTTGATTTTTGATTGTTGATTTTGGGTGATCGTGTTCGTGTTCTTGGTTCTCTTCCAATCACGTGTTCGGTATCATCAAAAACCTTCATCTTATTAATTTTATTTTCCTTTTATTATGTTCATGTGTAAGAATATTAAAAACATAATAAAACATGTTAGATTTATACTAGAAAACATGAATTGTGGGGGGATTTGGTGGGGTTTGTTCAGCCGACACACAAAACCTAGAGCCATGCTCTCGGCTTGAATCGATTCGCACCAACAGTCGAGACCAAGAGGTCTCGGTCTGGTTTGGTTGCTCAGCTGCAGGGAACAAGGGAACCCCAACTCAAGTCGGAGTGGTCATTTGGTTTGTGTTGGGTCTCAGCGCAGCAACAACAAGTACCACCGGCATCAGCCGGTGGCTGTTTTGTCGTCCAGTGGGAACTGCAGCCCAAATAGGGGAAACCACCGGCTACAGCCGGTGGTGTACTCGGTTCAACCAGTGGCTAGCCAAGCCACAACAGTGGCAACCACCGGCTTCAGTCGGTGGTGATTTTGGTTCGGCAATGGCAATCGGCTAGGCCGGGTAGCCATTGTCGGCGCTGTTTTGGTTCAGTTTATATTTCAGGTTATATTCACGGGTTCGGTCACGGGATTATTTTTACAAGGTATATTTTTACAAGGAAAAATTAAATTAATTAAACATGACTAATAATTAATTTAATTTAATCATGGATGATGTGTGGGAAACGTGTCGATGTATTTTGATTTAATATGTTATAGAGCAAATAGTATAAAATCACCTTTTGGAAAAAGTAATAATCTAAAACTCGCTAAAGACGGATTAATTAATACGAGAGTGATCCCGATTTGTTGTATACGAAGAAATTGTGAATTTGAACCGTTCGATTAAGTTTAGACAATCGATTTGAATTGGCTCGGTTCAATTAACTAAAAGTCCTACGTTTTAATTAAAGTGCATGAACCGTTAATCTATATTAAAACTACAATTCGATCTCGAATTTTTTTTTTTAGATTTTAATTTAAAAACTAATGCACAGTCAAATTTTCTCTTTTTTTATGAAAATTAAAATGGACGTTATTTAAGCGAGACGTAATTTGTTATTATGCTAAGCTACACATTAGTTAAAATGAACTGAAATAGAGTGATATACAAACTACTAATAGCTATTTATGTTAAACAGTGTAGAAATTATAACAAAAAAATACGGGTGTAGTGGTAAACGCTATTGTGTATGATACAAGAGGTCGGGAGTTCTATTCTAGTGGCTGGCAGAATCGTTATTTATATATTTTTTTTACTCGCTAATCTATTACAAAATTACCCCTAATGCCCTACAGCAGGTTTGAGTCTAAAACCAAAATGCTAAAAGCAAACTATAGTCACAAACTATCATGAAGCAAATCAAGACAATTACAACAAAGACAAACTCAGCAGCAAACAACATTCAGGGAGAAGCAAATAGGTAAAAGCTATTCCTCAGAAGTAAATATTCTACAATAATAAGAACAAGACAAAAATGCAGCAGCTTAATTAACCAATCATAACATCTATAGCAGCTAAATACGTTCAGCAAATGACAAATAAAATCCACAGCTATAAGGCATCAGCAGGTCTAACAACTTGGCAGCAAGGGCTTAAAATGCAGCAACTATCATACTGAAAACTACGACGACAAAAATTATTACCCCAAAATAATAAACATCGTCATATATAATCAAGTAAAAAAGCGGCAGCGTATTACACAACGATTTTAATAAACGAATACTAAAACAATGATTATGAATAAGTACTAGTAGCACCAACTATTACGAATTAAAACATCAATGTAAATTCAGAGCTACAATTGTGACACCCCCATATTGGTCAAATGCAGCGGATATAATATTTTGGTGTCACGTGGGTAAATGAATAGCAAATAGTACATAGAGCATCAAATAAAAGATTATCGAACATTTATTACATGACCAAGAGTGCAAATCATTATTTAAAATAGTTCTAACGTAAAGTAACGATTGTTCATGAGTCCCATATAAAAATCCCCAGATGCTTGCTAAGAGGTTCTCTACTCAAATGCTACAGTCTATGCATATAGTAACTACCTGCTTCAAACACCTGAGAAAAACATGCTTTTGAGGGTCAACAAAAATGTTGATGAATTCATAGGTTTAGTTATATAGTTTAGATATAAATAGTCACTGAAACAGTAAGGCACAAAGCATTAATGTTTAAAGGTAATTATACTGCCTATTGCCTGAAACTGACACTTGACATAGTTGAGCCCTCAACAAGTGAGAGCGCTTCGCCATCTAAACATGCACCCATCAATAATAAGTGCTGACATGGTAAACACATGTTGTCCCGGCCAAGGCACAGTGAGCATGACTCACCCAGGTGGGGATGGTCAATCCCAAATAGATCTATTTATAACATTCAGGTAATCCAATGATTTTAACAGTTTCAGTTCACGGGTCATGAGGAATTCTACAATAGGCACATATAATCAAAGTTGATACAGTTCAGTTTATATCCATAAATCAGTTGCATGTTTTCTCCCCCAAAAAGGATTTAAAAGTTTGTCAATATATGAGAAGTGGGGCCATGAACTCACCTTAACAGTACTGTAATAGTCACAAGAATCTGGAGTAGTGCTCAACATACAGTCAACAACCTAGATAATTATACAGTCTCAGTAAAAGTATAACTGGTTGTACAAAGGTTACTGAAACATCAGTATATGCTTCTACAGGTTTTTAAGCATTTTATTAGAATATTCGTAGTTAATTTATAGTTGTACAAGTTATAGATGTATTTATTTTAGGTATAAAATAAACACTATAGTTTAATTTAATCAATCCAGTTTAATTAATATTCTTGAACATGTACTATTCATAACGTGATTTAAGTATTTAATAAAAAGAGTTTTGTAAATATTTAATGTGAAGGAAAAATAAATATAATTAATATATTTATTTTTTTAAGCAGTCCTATTAAATTTATACCTCATTATAAGTATACCATTTAATTAATTTCAATGTTTCCGATATTTATATAGTCATAACATTATAGGTTGGAAAAATACATACAAGTGTCGGACCTCTATATTTAATTTGTTTTTCCCCTTTAGTATTTTTATATATATATATATATATATATATATATATATATATATATATATATATATATATATATATATATATATATATATATATATATATATATATATATATATATATATATATATATATATATATATATATATATATATATATATATATATATATATAGGGGGCCGTTATTGTGAGTACCACTCTTAAGATAAAAACAATAGGAACCGTTTCGGGCCTTAGGATCATAATAAATAGATGATGAGTAAAATTAATATGTAAATGGCATATTTGTAAATTATTTCATCTTCAAGGGTATTCATGTGTCACTTCTAAACATAAAATACATAAAAGAAAAAAAATAAAATCAGACTCATTAATAAAAAAATCTGCGTATCCAACCATTATTGTTTATCATCTCCATTGTTCTTATCAAAGTCAAACACGCCGGATTTTATGTTTTTTCAATTAAAGTTGTAATAAGAATCCCCAAAAACTTCGTATCACACCAATCTTTGTTTCTCCATTATTCATATCAAAATCAAACCACCGGATTTTATGCCTTTTCAATTAAAATTATAATCAGAATCCCCCACAAATCTCTTAGTATCAAGATTCAATCAACAAATTTATATAAATGTAGGGTTCTGGGTAGACTATTCTAAGGTCAATTTTGTTGGTGTGCAATCAATTGAAAACCTAAGAATAGATGGAAATCCTGAATGGTAAGTGAAACATTATTTCTTGTTTTTTGATTTTATCTTTTGATTCATATATATTTTTGTTTCGTATAGTTTCTGTTGACTTTTTTTTTATTAACTGTTTTTTAGTTAGAAGAAGTGGAAGGTTGTATGAACGTAGAAAGAATAATCAGATAGATTTCATTGATTTATCTGATACAGAATGGGATGACGAAGGTGTAGGTATGTGTCATCAAAAAAAGTATCAGTTAATTGAATTAATAAGACTTTTTTAGTTTGTATTAGTAATTATTATGTATTGGGTTGTGAAGTTTTTGATGGTGAGGATAACTCACTAGTGGAAAATATGGATGTTGATGCTGCTTCAAACAAAGAAGCTAAAAAACAATCAGGATCCAATGGTAATCCGAAAGCTGCTAACCCAACAGATAATAAAGGTAACAAAATTTAGGTATTTTATTATTCATATTTATTGATAGCTGTTAAAGGACTCAAACATGATTGGTTTTGATACATGTCAGATGGAGAAAAGCCAAAGAAAACATTGAGTGCCTTAGGTGAAAAGGTGAAGAAGAAACTAGACGTAAAATGTAAGTAACCATTATACTGATGGTGCAATATATATTTTTTGTTCGTTTATGTAATGTTCTAATATCCGATTACTTTTCGATTCAGCTCCTGTTAAACGTGTAGTGGGTAAGATTGCGAAGTCTGTGCGATATGATAAAGGGAAAAGGAAGCTTGAGGATGTTGAAAAGGAAGCTAAAGGTAATGATTTTTTTTTCAATGGCGATGATGTTTGGTTGTTACATAAAAATTAGATGAAAATGATAATCGTATGTTTGTATGTGTGTCAGGAAACAAAAATGGAGCCTGCGATGCTGGAGAGGACTCCGATGATGATTTTGTTTCTAACAAACATACAAAAATTAATAAAGTGAATAAGAAAATGGAAAATCGGGGTAGTCCAAATGATAAGAAAGGTATGTCAATTTTGTGTTTGTTAGATTGTATGTGTCATATATTATAGGGTGTGTCAAAAAATATTGATTGATTGATTTTTATGTTTACTCGCCTTTGGAAAACAGGTAAGAAACGTGGAGTTAGAGTTGATGCGAGAAAGGGTAATGGGAGGAAGAATATGGGCGACGCCAGAATGGGGTCTGTTAAAGGTAAGTTATATGTCTATTAAACTTGGTGTGGTGTACTAGTATTGGCATGTATTGTAAGGACTTTGTGGTGAACAGATATTTAGATGCCTAACTAGTGGGAGATAGTTAAATTGTTTGGTAAAAATTAGGAGTTGTCTGATATAGTGGTAGTATGTGTCTGATAGAGTGATGGTGTGTGTCGGGCCATTTACGTGTGTGTCAGGTATGGCTATGTTTAATCATGTGTCACGTATACAGATATCTTCAGCGTGTGTCACATAAGCGGCTATGTCGGGTTATGTAAGAGTGTGCTAGGTCATTTAAGTTGCTGCCATATAGGTTTTTGTGTAGGATAGGCAAAATGTGCCCTATAGGTAGTGTCAGATATTGTGTGTGACATGTAGTGTCATATAGACAGTGTGTGCAACTGTGTATACATTTTGTGTGTGACATATATAACAGTGTACGATATTGTCCTAGTGCATGTCATTAGCGCTACAAGTGTGTGTCACATAAACGGATACCTGTTATGTGTGTGTCACTAACAATACTTTGTCGGGTGATTTGAGTGTGTGTCAGGACATTTAATTATCTGATATATTAATACGCAGGATGTGGCATATATGCGTCTTTATTATTTAAATGTCTGATATGGTGCTAGTGTGTGACTGTATCATTTGGATAGAGGACTAATGTGTGTCTTTATCTTTTAGAGAGTGTGTAAGGAATATGGATATGTTTAAGTGTGTGTTATAACTAAGAGTATGTCGGGTCATTTAAGTGTGTGTCACGTCATTTTTTCGGGTGAATTAAGTGTGTGTGTCGGGACATATAGGTGTCTTTATCTTTTAGAGAGTGTGTCATAACTAAGGGTATGTTGGGTCATTTAAGTGTGTGTCGGGTCATTTAAGTGGGTGTGTCTTTATCTTTTAGAGAGTGTGTAAGGAATATGGATATGTTTAAGTGTGTGTTATAACTAAGAGTATGTCGGGTCATTTAAGTGTGTGTCACGTCATTTTTTCGGGTGAATTAAGTGTGTTTGTCGGGACATATAGGTGTCTTTATCTTTTAGAGAGTGTGTCATAACTAAGGGTATGTTGGGTCATTTAAGTGTGTGTCGGGTCATTTAAGTGGCTTCCATGTAGTTTACTGTAAGAGATAGGCAGAATGTGTCATATAGGTAGTGTGTGCCATGTAGGATGTAGCAGCGTCTGATAGAGTCCAATTGTGTGTATTTATCTTCTAAATAGTGTGTCACATATACATATATGTTTAAGCGTGTTTCACAAATAAGGATATGTTTAACATAGCGTCTGTTTCTGATTATATCTGTTTCTGTTTATGTCTGTTTCTGATTATATCTTTTTTTTTTCCATATATCTGTTTCTGATTAGTATGTCGGGTAATTGAAGGGTGACATGTGTGATATTATATTACGACTCCACAATTAAGATTTTTTAAAAAATGGAATTTGTATGTACTAATTTGAATATGGAAAATGTGTGTATGTTAGTTTCAACAATATAATGTCATTTTATTTTTATGTGTCAACAGATAAACATACCAAAGCACCTAAAGAACGAGTTACGATACGATCTAGAAATCCGCCTTTTACCCTGTTTAGAGTGATAACTCAGATGAATACAGTCCAAAAACAGGATGTTATAGATATAGGGTTTGGGGAGTTGCTTGCGTTTAAAATACATAAAATACCAACCCGTCTATGTTTCTGGTTGTTGGAAAGGTTTGATGCAGATACATGCACATTGAATTTAAACAGCAAGCCTATAGTGATTACGAGGGAGGTCGTACGAGATACGTTAGGGATCCCGATAGGTGATGTGCATATAGATGCTAGGGATGAAACAGATCATAGGAACCCGTTAACTAAGGAATGGAAGGCTCAGTTTCCTCTAAATCTAAAGAGGCACTATGCTACTCGTGTTGCTAATTATGTTCTGGAGAATGAAGATAGCGGATACATGTTTAAGCTTAACTTCCTAGTATTGTTGTTCACGGCAATTGGAGACTGGAATCTAAGCAATACCGTTAATCTTAAGTTTCTGCCCTGTATAAATTCGGAGGATGATATACCTAAATTGGACTGGTGCACATACATGATTCAGTGCTTGACGAAAACGAAAAGATCATGGGACCCTAATGGGTATTTCAATGGTCCTATAATCCTGCTACTGGTATAATACGATACATGTTACTAAATATATTTTTTTATTTTTTTGGATGTATTTATTTAGCTTATTATTGGTTTTGTGATAGGTTCTGTATGCGCGTTCAGAAACGCCACTCAAGATATGGTCTACTGATCTTTTGATGAAATTGGAAGCGGTCATGTTCCCTAATGATGATGTTAGTGATACAGGGGTTGGCGAAGAATCAGAAAATACTGGTAAGTGTGGCTTATTACAATCCAGGCCGTTGGAATTTATGTTGATACATGATGATAAATATTGAGCGTTGGAATTTATATTCTTATGTAGGGGTTGATGAAATGAATCTGGATAAAGATGACGAATTTGAAGGGTGCGATAGGGGTATTATGAAAAACGATTTGGAGGTGATAATAAAATTTTTTACACGTCAAAATATTGTGTATCGGTTTATGGATAAATGCGTTTGTTAATATTTTCTTAAATTGTGTTGTTTTTTAGGGGATAAAGAAATATGTATCAACATATCTAAAGAAGGCAAGAAAGATGATCGACAAGGCAGATGAAATGTTAGATCATGGATTTGAAAGTAGCCCTAATGATACTGGTCTACTAGAGTTAAAGAAGATGAGAGACCAGATGTTTGAGGCCCGCAAATACGCTCAACAACCAACCAACAATGAGCAAGAAAATGATCAAATGCATGGTAACTGTTACACACCTGAAAATAGGGGAAATAAGCATACCACTGGCAATCACGAAGAAGGCGTTATGACGTTCACGCAAGAAGCAATTTAATTGTCAGATAGAGTGTGGGAAGAGTTTGAAAGAAAAAATCAACCAGTTCCTGTGAGGCTTGATTTTGATGATGACTGTGAGTTGGACTTGAATGTTACACAACCACCCGCAACACAAGGAAAGGTAGTAAGTGATAAAAAGGATACAGACGGACTGGAAGATGACCAAGCTTTGCTAGAAAGTCTAATTAATTATGACTCACAAGAACCAGTACATGTCAATGAATTCACGACGCCAATTCAACCAATTGGTAGCTGCCCTGGCAAACTCACTTCATCGGGAAAACTATCAAGGTTTGGGCGTGAAAGTTTGGCAAATCGAGTGAATACAGTAGTACCTTTATGTGACGATCCAAAGCCATTAAAGACAGTGTATCCGGCAGCATATGGAGGTCAGAGGGTTAAACGCCAACCGACTCTACCTGAAGTCTTTAGATCACCATATGTTATAAGAGAAGTGGAATTAACACGTAAAATATCACCACCCGAGTCGATCGTGGCGGCTTGCTTATTCAGTGGTAGATTACCAGCCAAGTAAGTAGATGTGTATCATTAACAGTATATATAATGAATTAGGTAATGTATATTCTTAATTAGCTAACTGATGCTTACATGACAGTGATATCGTGTTCAAGACACCGTTTGTGGATGGGGAAAGGGTTGTGTTAGAAACTTTGTACCCTAAAATTGAAGTAGCTGCTGGACTGATTGACATCTTCACTCATGTGCTCAACGATGCGGAAAAGCAAAGAAACAAGAGTACGGTGAAAAGGGTGTTCTGCCATACATCCATGATGGTAAGTCATGTCACAACGTGTCATGATCAATCTATAGACTTATGGTAACGAGAAATGTGTTATGATCGAGCCATATACTTATATTAATTGTTTATCTCAATGCAGACTAGTGAAATGATAAAGTGGGAATACGAAAGAGCATTACATAAGTTCACCGAAAACATGAATAGTGTTTTGGAGCGTAGCGTGTATAAAAATCTTCGCGACGTTGATCTGGTAAGTATCACTTGCTCATACAGAGTGTTCCTAACATGAGATACAAAATTAAATGACTTAGACACATGCATTGTGCTTCATTGTGGCAGGTTTTTTTTCCCCGTACTCAAAGAAAGACATTTCTTTGTTGTATGCGTGAACTTAAAGTATAATCAGATCCAGATAATGGATAACATATTTTCAAGCAATCCAAAGGTGGAACAATTATATGCAGAAGTTATCTTGATGTTGGTACGTAGTGTGTTAGTAGTATATATAACGTATATATTATCTGTATTAATAACAATATTTGTGTGTTATATCAGATTCCAATGTTTGAGGACTATTTGAGGAACGAGAATAATCCGCATTATAATTCGATTAGTGCTGCTGAAACTAGTGTGCTGCCATTGGGGTGCAGGACAACCAATAACTATGTGGATTGTGGTGTATTCACAATGCGACACATGGAGACCTATAAAGGTGAGGGTTGTGGTGGGGATCTTTGTTGTTTGAGTAAAGAGGGTGAAAAACAATGTAATGAACTAAAGGACCTGCGCACCAAGTATGCTTCAAAAATACTATTGTCCGATTGCAATCTGGTTAGAAAGAAGTTTGAAAAAGAAACTCAAGGGTACAAGATGATACCACCAGCCGAAAAGAAGCGTCTAGCTGATTCTGCACTTGAAAGAATATCTATGCGTGTCAACAAATCGATGAAATGAATAATTTAAGTTTATGTATTTTCGATTAAATAAGTAGCGTTGTCAGTGACGCATTGAACGGTTATTTTTTGTGTTTGCAAATTATGTATGGACAAGGGCCGTGTATTCTTACCGGCTTGGCTTTATTGTAAATATGATTATGATGGTCGTATTATCTGATATGTTTTTTATTCGAAATGTTGTTTAATTCACTGTCGTGGCGAGACACAATTTTTACGTATGACGCACATTGGCTTACGAACAAGTTTGAAATCCAGCAAGTCTATTGAAGTCTATTTTCTTGTCGCAAACAGATTATTTACATATCAATTTGTAAGTCTATTGACTTGGAATATGCTAAAACATTTTGGGTTGAGTCATTATAAACTGATTCCGTTACAACAGATATGTTATACGTGCAATTCATTTTGTAGGTCTGTTGGCTTAAAAATGATAGGTTTGTCTGTGATTGCGGTCATTATACAGTATCCGGAATCACAGTTTGATATGTTAAATACTTTTATTGAGTTTGTCATTTGAGTGCAGGCATATCATTGTCCAGTTTGGTATGGGAGATTTTATGCTGTTGTATAATGACATGTTTATATGGCACATTCTATATCTATGACATGTTTACAGTATTCCATATCGAATTCCGGAATAATGTTGATACTTAAGTTCAAACAAAGTCGATAAGTCATTACAAAAAACATTCAAACCATGACGAATACAACATTATTATGCTCCAAAGACTTTAAACAAGAAAACCTTAAAAGTTAAACAAGTAAACCTGATTGCGTGGCATATTCAAATGAAACACAAAGGAAAACCTACATCCTTTTCAGTTATTTTTAAAACAAAAATGGATGTACTTTTGAATGGGCAGTGCCTTGAATCATGTCCAAGAGTGCCACAATAACGACACTTTCTTATTGGCCGTTTGGATAGATTGGTAGCAGGTGTGTTGTTTGATGGACACATAGCCTCTTCGCCGATTGTGATACATATGCATATGAAGATCAATTTCACAATACGACTCATGATGATATGTCAAGTATGCCAAACTGATGACTTAGGGGTGTGTGTGTTATGTGAGGTATTGAGCCTATTAAATAGTGATATTAGGAATTGACTTGTGATTTGTTTTATTAAACTCCAGGATATGGTTTTAAAAACAATATCATAACATGATATCACAACACTAACTGTAATTCATGACCAAATCAACAACATTAACACACATGATGTTGCATCTCAAAATGTAAATCAATGGTAAAATATATTGTTCATTTGGACATTATTTCAAAAATTATAACAAAGCATAAAAAGTGGAAATAAAATCAGTGATCAAATAAAATAAAAACTTGTAAGCTGCATATTAAGCAAATTGTTCAACTGAAACCAGAGTAGTAACTACTCACTATCTTGATCCATGTCCTCGTCGATGTCCTCATCCATGTCGGTATCCTGATCTTGTAATCCTTTCTTTTTTAACGGACAGTTCCTAGAATCATGCCTAGCTAACTTGCGACAAGTCTTGCACCTCCTCTTAGGTTTCTGACCTAGCTTCATTGCAATCTCACTCTTTGATTTGTGCCTAGTGCGCGACACCTGACCCTTGTTATTGATATCTTTAGGAGGAAGAATGTCCATGATCGTTGGTTCAGTAACACCAAGGGTTGCTGCATAAACCGCAGGGGTGTTCATATTAGGAGGGTTAGGAACGTCGGCTTTGGCTTTATTCAACAATGCTGCTTGGTCGTCCCTATATATATGAAGCTTTTCAATATCACCAACCAAATGAGTAATTGATTCATCAACATTCTTGTAAATTTGTCTAAGTGTGTCGCCCACAACAGCGGTTGAGTTCGAAGAAGCTGGAATATCATTTGTCTTATCAACAGCTATGTGACACATAGCATGCTTTGACCATCTAGTATGCAAGTACTGTTTTGGAAAGTGAAAGACCTTGCACATCCGCAGAACGTAAAATATGTGGCGACACAATAAGCCATAACACTCGTACCATAGACAACTGCACTTAACTGAACAATCAGAAGGTTGGTAACTAACCTGGCAACAGAATAAGACATAAAACTCGTAGTTAGTTGAAAATATAATTGCCAAAAAACTGTTGAATAAAAACAATAAAATGTGTTGCGTGTAATATTGTTACCTCATACTTGACTTCAATAGATGAACCCTTCACTTTGTAATCCGCTTCAGTGTCCCGTATCACAAACGTAGAATGCGTATCATATTCATGTACACTTAGTGAACAACAATGGTACAAGGATGACCAAATCTCATCTTGAACATCGTAAAAAAGAGTGATAGTGTACAAAGCAGCAGCTTCTTTTTCAACTTGCAAGTGTGTTTTTAGATCAGGAGTCGTGTAGTTAGAATTATGGGTATTCTTGCCATATATGAATCTCTGTGAATCAATGGCTGTATCATAGTGGCTAATAAATTCAACCAAACTCAAATAGGTGTTAGTAATCTGGCCCAAAAAATGGTTTTCACTTTCTGACCTGGATGTAGTGCGCATAAGACCAGACATGGGTTCGTGACGGAAGTATGCGGGAATCCATTTCGTCCGCATCCCAAACATATCAGCTAACCACCTGTTTTCATTCAAGTTGAAATCATTCATAATAGATTTCCATTCATCCTCAAACACATCGGGTCCGATTTTGTCAGTCCAAACTATATCACACAAACGTTGTTTGAAATTGGTATTTTTACATAAAGCTGGGCCGACCTAGACAAAAAGTATCATGTAAGCAAAATTAGATAACTATTATCAGTAATTCAATAAACCAGTAAATCATTATATGAGTTATTGTAATCGTACCTTCTTGGTTAGTTTCTGCATTATATGCCACATACAGAGGCGATGTCTGGACTCCGGAAAGATTTTTTCTATGGCAATCTTCAAAGCGGGGTCTTGGTCGGTAACAACTACCTTAGGCGCGGAACCAAATATTTTCTTAAACCTTTTCAGCAACCAAGTATACTTTTTGGCTGCTTCGCTTGCTAATAAGGCAACACCAAAAAGAATGCATCGGTTATGATTATCTATGCCAGTGAAAGGAACCAACACCATGTTGTACCTATATGAACACGGTTATTAGTTGAATATTAAAAACGTACAGATATATGTGTATCAATAGACAAGTATACTTTTATGTGTTCGCCAAAACAAATCCGGATAAAACGTATCAATAAATGAGATCTATGGCAGTACAAACGAATTGTAAAAAATTAAAAATAAAGCACATACCTGTTTGACCTAAACGTTGCATCAAATGATACGACATCACCAAACACATCATAGTTACGCTTCGCTTGTTCGTCTGCCCAGAACAAACCTACCAAAGTTTTGTCAGCCTTGTCTTTTTTATATTCAATAGAAAAGTTTGAGCAATATTTTTGCCTGCTCAGAAGCTTATCGACAGCCATTTGCGCATCCCGATTCCCAATAAACTCATTCAATTCCCGCTTATAGTTCCGGCACTCGACATCTGTAAAACCAATTTCCTCAAACCCACCATACATTTCTTTTAATACTTTCCAAGCTCTCGTTGGACCAAGATTAGCAACGGATAGCTGATGTATCAGCTGCTGTTTAGGGAATGTAAGCTTTCTCGCAGCACGAAGATACTTGTAATCATTTTCGTTAACCATAGGGTGGTTGTGTTTCTCAAAAAAAGTGTGGACATAATACTTGTTTTTTGCATTACGCCTAAGACGTAACTGAGCTTTACATCCGCAACGTTGAGATCCTCGTTTCCTCCTTTGAATCACCTTGATTATAGCTTCCGTGTTTTCAGATTGGGTCTTACCAGTTTGGGACTTATCGGTTTGGGACTTATCGGTTTGGGACTTATCGGTTTGGGAATTATCGGTTTGGGAATTATCGGATTGGGACTTACCGGATTGGGACTGATGAGACTTTAACGAATCTGTCTTTGATTTATTACTGTTTTTTTCCGGTTTCAGCCCTTCTTTAGAACAATAAAAGTATTTAACAGACGGGTTATCTGTTTTTTTCTTGTTTTTCTGCCCACCCCTCCTAACTTCGAAACCAGCTTCCCTTGCATACTCTTTATAAAACTGTAGAGCTAGTTCAATTGTGTCAAACTCGGTTCCCGCCACTGGTTTTTTTATAGCTTTGGGAATCCAAAACTTACTTCCCGGTGGTGTTGGTTGGTAACTCCCAGCTTGCAAGACACTTTGAGCATCGCCATCAACATCGTCTTCCACAATGTTAGTTGATTGTGGAGTTGATGCACCTAGTATATGAATTCAAATGGTAATATAAAAATCATTAAGGCTGTTCCACATACGTACACCTAGTATTAATCACATGATTTCAGCTTCTGAAAACATAAAAATCGGTAATGACACACATGATTATTAATCAATAACTATACAGGCCTAAAGCAAATAACAGGTAATAGGTCCTGCAGTTTTCAAAGTTCCTAACTTTAAAGACACAAACCGCAATTTGGAAATAAATTTGATTCTTAAAGTTTGATCGAACACAAGCCGTGGAGGTGTACAATCGTGACACCGGTGTGAGCAAGCAGTTACCAAATATCAGAAAATCCATGTCACTTAAAAAATCAAATCATGATATTGCAAAATAAATTACTGCTAATACCTATAAGGGCATATATGTCAGGGTTGTGGTGTTTTCCGGTGACTAAACAAGGTCTGTATAATAACTATAAGGGCATATATGTCTATTGCGAGTGGCAGTTGTTCGATTCAGAGTATGTATCATTAAGGCTGTTCCACATACGTACACTTATTATTAATCACATGATTTCAGCTTCTGAAAAACATAAAAACAGGTAATGACACACATGTTTATTAATCAAGAACTAGACAGCGCTAAAGCAAAATAACAGTTAATGGGTCCTGAAGTTTTCAAAGTTCCTTACTTTAAAGACCCAAAATGCAATTTGGAAATAAATTTGATTCCTAAAGTTTGATCTAACACAAGCCGTGGAGGTGTACAATCGTGACACCGGTGTGAGCAAGCAGTTGACACATCCTCGCTCGCACCAAATATCGGAAAATCCATGTCACTGAAAAACTCAAATCAGGATATTGCAAAATAAATTACTGCTAATAACTATAAGGGCATATATGTCGGGGTTGTGGTGTTTTCCGGTGACTAAACAAGGCATATATGTCAGGGTTGTGGTGTTTGTATTTTGAAGTTGCATCAAATGCGTCACCAGTTTAGCCAAACCACAAGGACGGTCTTTTGCACTTTATACTTTCAATATTACAACTAGGAAAATAATCGATCTTAATTGTCTTTCTAGTCATATAGTGGTTTGCTTCTTGTTTTTTATTGTTCGTCAGTATATACATAAAGTGGTACTTAAAAGTATACTAGTAAATGTTGGTTTTATCTGAAAAATATGATAGACCACACGCTGATGTCGGGCAAATATATCTAAACCATGGCAAATATCAGACGATTCGTGTCACTGAAAAAAATCAATGAAAATATTGCAAAATATTTACTGCTAACAACTATAAGGACACAAGTTTTGTTAGCTTTTAAACACAAGTTTTGTTAGCTCCATATGCTTATAAACCGCACACACACAAGCAGTCTTTTATCATTAAGTGGTCAAATAGGAAAATGCTGAAAAACAAATAAGGTGTCTTTTTTCATGCTTAAAATCTCCTAAATCATTTTGAGCAGAAAAATAAGATTACTATATATTGGTAATCATATATGACACGCACACGCTAAATATATACAAGAAAATATAGATTTGTGGATTTCATGCATTCAAATCAAAGTGTCGATTTCATGCCTTCAAACCAAACAAGTCTTAATCTTTATTATAATAAAAACAGGGTAAAATGTCTGCCATTTACAATTGCCACAAAAATCTTAGATTTATTAGCAATCGTGATTAGACAACTTATAGACCAATCAATGTTTTGTTATTTTAGTACAAACATACAACATGCATCAAACCACTACTTGCAACTAGGATTCGTTGTCCCAAATTTTAGTTTTAAGGTCGTATACAATACCTCATTACATACATACAGCATATCATTTACTGCAGACACACTAATACACTATTATTGGCACAATTCTGCAATCATCTAAAACAACTGATCATATATACTATATTCACATAACCTTACATACTGGCAATATGACTGAGTCAATAAACCAAATACTCCATGACAGAAAACTTAATATCAGTACATATCATTTACAATATTAGTTGCAATGTCCCACTAAATTCCTTACACACCACATATTTAGGGTTTTTTTCCATATTAGAATCCAAATGCTAAAAGTTTTGTTAGCTTTTAAATATCAGACTATAAAACGCACATACACAAGCATTCCTAAAAAACCACACATACACAAGCAGTCACTTGCGATAAAACAAAAATAGAAAATAATGATACATACCCTGAATCGAACAACTGCCACTTGCAATAGACATAATTACTCCAAATTGATATGACGAATCTGATTGAAAATAAAAAATCGATGGAGAGATGAAAGGTTTGGAAGATTCTAATACACATTTTTGTGTGAGAATTAACACAGGTTTTAAAGAGTGATTGAGAGATATGAAAGGCTAAAACACAATAAAAAAAACGTATGAATTGATGATGGTGATTTATGGATGAACACAGATTTAGCAAATAGGAAGATAACCAGGCGGATTTTTTTTTCTTTTATTTAGGCGTATTGTTTTTTTTCTAATTTCTTTTCTTTTAAATGTGTAAACATCCAATGACTATAATACCCCTACGGACAAACAAAGTAAATATGATTTTATTTTAATTGAAAAGTACACATGGCACAATCTGATTGGTTCCTACCGTTCCTATCTTAAGAATGGTACTTACTTGAACGCAAATCTATATATATATATATATATATATATATATATATATATATATATATATATATATATATATATATATATATATATATATATATATATATATATATATAGATTTGCGTTCAAGTAAGTACCATTCTTAAGATAGGAACGGTAGGAACCAATCAGATTGTGCCATGTGTACTTTTCAATTAAAATAAAATCATATTTACTTTGTTTTTCCGTAGGGGTATTATAGTCATTGGATGTTTACACATTTAAAAGAAAAGAAATTAGAAAAAAAACAATACGCCTAAATAAAAGAAAAAAAAAATCCGCCTGGTTATCTTCCTATTTGCTAAATCTGTGTTCATCCATAAATCACCATCATCAATTCATACGTTTTTTTTATTGTGTTTTAGCCTTTCATATCTCTCAATCACTCTTTAAAACCTGTGTTAATTCTCACACAAAAATGTGTATTAGAATCTTCCAAACCTTTCATCTCTCCATCGATTTTTTATTTTCAATCAGATTCGTCATATCAATTTGGAGTAATTATGTCTATTGCAAGTGGCAGTTGTTCGATTCAGGGTATGTATCATTATTTTCTATTTTTGTTTTATCGCAAGTGACTGCTTGTGTATGTGTGGTTTTTTAGGAATGCTTGTGTATGTGCGTTTTATAGTCTGATATTTAAAAGCTAACAAAACTTTTAGCATTTGGATTCTAATATGGAAAAAAACCCTAAATATGTGGTGTGTAAGGAATTTAGTGGGACATTGCAACTAATATTGTAAATGATATGTACTGATATTAAGTTTTCTGTCATGGAGTATTTGGTTTATTGACTCAGTCATATTGCCAGTATGTAAGGTTATGTGAATATAGTATATATGATCAGTTGTTTTAGATGATTGCAGAATTGTGCCAATAATAGTGTATTAGTGTGTCTGCAGTAAATGATATGCTGTATGTATGTAATGAGGTATTGTATACGACCTTAAAACTAAAAGTTGGGACAACGAATCCTAGTTGCAAGTAGTGGTTTGATGCATGTTGTATGTTTGTACTAAAATAACAAAACATTGATTGGTCTATAAGTTGTCTAATCACGATTGCTAATAAATCTAAGATTTTTGTGGCAATTGTAAATGGCAGACATTTTACCCTGTTTTTATTATAATAAAGATTAAGACTTGTTTGGTTTGAAGGCATGAAATCGACACTTTGATTTGAATGCATGAAATCCACAAATCTATATTTTCTTGTATATATTTAGCGTGTGCGTGTCATATATGATTACCAATATATAGTAATCTTATTTTTCTGCTCAAAATGATTTAGGAGATTTTAAGCATGAAAAAAGACACCTTATTTGTTTTTCAGCATTTTCCTATTTGACCACTTAATGATAAAAGACTGCTTGTGTGTGTGCGGTTTATAAGCATATGGAGCTAACAAAACTTGTGTTTAAAAGCTAACAAAACTTGTGTCCTTATAGTTGTTAGCAGTAAATATTTTGCAATATTTTCATTGATTTTTTTCAGTGACACGAATCGTCTGATATTTGCCATGGTTTAGATATATTTGCCCGACATCAGCGTGTGGTCTATCATATTTTTCAGATAAAACCAACATTTACTAGTATACTTTTAAGTACCTCTTTATGTATATACTGACGAACAATAAAAAACAAGAAGCAAACCACTATATGACTAGAAAGACAATTAAGATCGATTATTTTCCTAGTTGTAATATTGAAAGTATAAAGTGCAAAAGACCGTCCTTGTGGTTTGGCTAAACTGGTGACGCATTTGATGCAACTTCAAAATACAAACACCACAACCCTGACATATATGCCTTGTTTAGTCACCGGAAAACACCACAACCCCGACATATATGCCCTTATAGTTATTAGCAGTAATTTATTTTGCAATATCCTGATTTGAGTTTTTCAGTGACATGGATTTTCCGATATTTGGTGCGAGCGAGGATGTGTCAACTGCTTGCTCACACCGGTGTCACGATTGTACACCTCCACGGCTTGTGTTAGATCAAACTTTAGGAATCAAATTTATTTCCATATTGCAGTTTGGGTCTTTAAAGTAAGGAACTTTGAAAACTTCAGGACCCATTAACTGTTATTTTGCTTTAGCGTTGTCTAGTTCTTGATTAATAAACATGTGTGTCATTACCTGTTTTTATGTTTTTCAGAAGCTGAAATCATGTGATTAATAATAAGTGTACGTATGTGGAACAGCCTTAATGATACATACTCTGAATCGAACAACTGCCACTCGCAATAGACATATATGCCCTTATAGTTATTATACAGACCTTGTTTAGTCACCGGAAAACACCACAACCCTGACATATATGCCCTTATAGGTATTAGCAGTAATTTATTTTGCAATATCATGATTTGATTTTTTAAGTGACATGGATTTTCTGATATTTGGTAACTGCTTGCTCACACCGGTGTCACGATTGTACACCTCCACGGCTTGTGTTCGATCAAACTTTAAGAATCAAATTTATTTCCAAATTGCAGTTTGTGTCTTTAAAGTTAGGAACTTTGAAAACTGCAGGACCTATTACCTGTTATTTGCTTTAGGCCTATATAGTTATTGATTAATAATCATGTGTGTCATTACCGATTTTTATGTTTTCAGAAGCTGAAATCATGTGATTAATACTAGGTGTACGTATGTGGAACAGCCTTAATGATTTTTATATTACCATTTGAATTCATATACTAGGTGCATCAACTCCACAATCAACTAACATTGTGGAAGACGATGTTGATGGCGATGCTCAAAGTGTCTTGCAAGCTGGGAGTTACCAACCAACACCACCGGGAAGTAAGTTTTGGATTCCCAAAGCTACAAAAAAACCAGTGGCGGGAACCGAGTTTGACACAATTGAACTAGCTCTACAGTTTTATAAAGAGTATGCAAGGGAAGCTGGTTTCGAAGTTAGGAGGGGTGGGCAGAAAAACAAGAAAAAAACAGATAACCCGTCTGTTAAATACTTTTATTGTTCTAAAGAAGGGCTGAAACCGGAAAAAAACAGTAATAAATCAAAGACAGATCCGTTAAAGTCTCATCAGTCCCAATCCGGTAAGTCCCAATCCGATAATTCCCAAACCGATAATTCCCAAACCGATAAGTCCCAAACCGATAAGTCCCAAACCGATAAGTCCCAAACTGGTAAGACCCAATCTGAAAATACGGAAGCTATAATCAAGGTGATTCAAAGGAGGAAACGAGGATCTCAACGTTGCGGATGTAAAGCTCAGTTACGTCTTAGGCGTAATGCAAAAAACAAGTATTATGTCCACACTTTTTTTGAGAAACACAACCACCCTATGGTTAACGAAAATGATTACAAGTATCTTCGTGCTGCGAGAAAGCTTACATTCCCTAAACAGCAGCTGATACATCTGCTATCCGTTGCTAATCTTGGTCCAACGAGAGCTTGGAAAGTATTAAAAGAAATGTATGGTGGGTTTGAGGAAATTGGTTTTACAGATGTCGAGTGCCGGAACTATAAGCGGGAATTGAATGAGTTTATTGGGAATCGGGATGCGCAAATGGCTGTCGATAAGCTTCTGAGCAGGCAAAAATATTGCTCAAACTTTTCTATGGAATATAAAAAAGACAAGGCTGACAAAACTTTGGTAGGTTTGTTCTGGGCAGACGAACAAGCGAAGCGTAACTATGATGTGTTTGGTGATGTCATATCATTTGATGCAGCGTTTAGGTCAAACAGGTATGTGCTTTATTTTTAATTTTTTACAATTCGTTTGTACTGCCATAGATCTCATTTATTGATACGTTTTATCCGGATTTGTTTTGGCGAACACATAAAAGTATACTTGTCTATTGATAACATCCTGTTTTTGGACTGTATTCATCTGAGTTATCACTCTAAACAGGGTAAAAGGCGGATTTCTAGATCGTATCGTAACTCGTTCTTTAGGTGCTTTGGTATGTTTATCTGTTGACACATAAAAATAAAATGACATTATATTGTTGAAACTAACATACACACATTTTCCATATTCAAATTAGTACATACAAATTCCATTTTTTAAAAAATCTTAATTGTGGAGTCGTAATATAATATCACACATGTCACCCTTCAATTACCCGACATACTAATCAGAAACAGATATATGGAAAAAAAAAAGATATAATCAGAAACAGACATAAACAGAAACAGATATAATCAGAAACAGACGCTATGTTAAACATATCCTTATTTGTGAAACACGCTTAAACATATATGTATATGTGACACACTATTTAGAAGATAAATACACACAATTGGACTCTATCAGACGCTGCTACATCCTACATGGCACACACTACCTATATGACACATTCTGCCTATCTCTTACAGTAAACTACATGGAAGCCACTTAAATGACCCGACACACACTTAAATGACCCAACATACCCTTAGTTATGACACACTCTCTAAAAGATAAAGACACCTATATGTCCCGACAAACACACTTAATTCACCCGAAAAAATGACGTGACACACACTTAAATGACCCGACATACTCTTAGTTATAACACACACTTAAACATATCCATATTCCTTACACACTCTCTAAAAGATAAAGACACACCCACTTAAATGACCCGACACACACTTAAATGACCCAACATACCCTTAGTTATGACACACTCTCTAAAAGATAAAGACACCTATATGTCCCGACACACACACTTAATTCACCCGAAAAAATGACGTGACACACACTTAAATGACCCGACATACTCTTAGTTATAACACACACTTAAACATATCCATATTCCTTACACACTCTCTAAAAGATAAAGACACACATTAGTCCTCTATCCAAATGATACAGTCACACACTAGCACCATATCAGACATTTAAATAATAAAGACGCATATATGCCACATCCTGCGTATTAATATATCAGATAATTAAATGTCCTGACACACACTCAAATCACCCGACAAAGTATTGTTAGTGACACACACATAACAGGTATCCGTTTATGTGACACACACTTGTAGCGCTAATGACATGCACTAGGACAATATCGTACACTGTTATATATGTCACACACAAAATGTATACACAGTTGCACACACTGTCTATATGACACTACATGTCACACACAATATCTGACACTACCTATAGGGCACATTTTGCCTATCCTACACAAAAACCTATATGGCAGCAACTTAAATGACCTAGCACACTCTTACATAACCCGACATAGCCGCTTATGTGACACACGCTGAAGATATCTGTATACGTGACACATGATTAAACATAGCCATACCTGACACACACGTAAATGGCCCGACACACACCATCACTCTATCAGACACATACTACCACTATATCAGACAACTCCTAATTTTTACCAAACAATTTAACTATCTCCCACTAGTTAGGCATCTAAATATCTGTTCACCACAAAGTCCTTACAATACATGCCAATACTAGTACACCACACCAAGTTTAATAGACATATAACTTACCTTTAACAGACCCCATTCTGGCGTCGCCCATATTCTTCCTCCCATTACCCTTTCTCGCATCAACTCTAACTCCACGTTTCTTACCTGTTTTCCAAAGGCGAGTAAACATAAAAATCAATCAATCAATATTTTTTGACACACCCTATAATATATGACACATACAATCTAACAAACACAAAATTGACATACCTTTCTTATCATTTGGACTACCCCGATTTTCCATTTTCTTATTCACTTTATTAATTTTTGTATGTTTGTTAGAAACAAAATCATCATCGGAGTCCTCTCCAGCATCGCAGGCTCCATTTTTGTTTCCTGACACACATACAAACATACCATTATCATTTTCATCTAATTTTTATGTAACAACCAAACATCATCGCCATTGAAAAAAAAATCATTACCTTTAGCTTCCTTTTCAACATCCTCAAGCTTCCTTTTCCCTTTATCATATCGCACAGACTTCGCAATCTTACCCACTACACGTTTAACAGGAGCTGAATCGAAAAGTAATCGGATATTAGAACATTACATAAACGAACAAAAAATATATATTGCACCATCAGTATAATGGTTACTTACATTTTACGTCTAGTTTCTTCTTCACCTTTTCACCTAAGGCACTCAATGTTTTCTTTGGCTTTTCTCCATCTGACACGTATCAAAACCAATCATGTTTGAGTCCTTTAACAGCTATCAATAAATATGAATAATAAAATACCTAAATTTTGTTACCTTTATTATCTGTTGGGTTAGCAGCTTTCGGATTACCATTGGATCCTGATTGTTTTTTAGCTTCTTTGTTTGAAGCAGCATCAACATCCATATTTTCCACTAGTGAGTTATCCTCACCATCAAAAACTTCACAACCCAATACATAATAATTACTAATACAAACTAAAAAAGTCTTATTAATTCAATTAACTGATACTTTTTTTTGATGACACATACCTACACCTTCGTCATCCCATTCTGTATCAGATAAATCAATGAAATCTATCTGATTATTCTTTCTACGTTCATACAACCTTCCACTTCTTCTAACTAAAAAACAGTTAATAAAAAAAAAGTCAACAGAAACTATACGAAACAAAAATATATATGAATCAAAAGATAAAATCAAAAAACAAGAAATAATGTTTCACTTACCATTCAGGATTTCCATCTATTCTTAGGTTTTCAATTGATTGCACACCAACAAAATTGACCTTAGAATAGTCTACCCAGAACCCTACATTTATATAAATTTGTTGATTGAATCTTGATACTAAGAGATTTGTGGGGGATTCTGATTATAATTTTAATTGAAAAGGCATAAAATCCGGTGGTTTGATTTTGATATGAATAATGGAGAAACAAAGATTGGTGTGATACGAAGTTTTTGGGGATTCTTATTACAACTTTAATTGAAAAAACATAAAATCCGGCGTGTTTGACTTTGATAAGAACAATGGAGATGATAAACAATAATGGTTGGATACGCAGATTTTTTTATTAATGAGTCTGATTTTATTTTTTTTCTTTTATGTATTTTATGTTTAGAAGTGACACATGAATACCCTTGAAGATGAAATAATTTACAAATATGCCATTTACATATTAATTTTACTCATCATCTATTTATTATGATCCTAAGGCCCGAAACGGTTCCTATTGTTTTTATCTTAAGAGTGGTACTCACAATAACAGCCCCCTATATATATATATATATATATATATATATATATATATATATATATATATATATATATATATATATATATATATATATATATATATATATATATATATATATATATATATATATATATATATATATATATATATATATAAAATTAGGGTTTAAAAAAGGTTTATTCAAGTTTAGGGAATAGCAAAACTAGTCCCCCAATTAGTATAAATACCCCCGGTATTTACACAAACGCCCCTAGGGCTTATATAAGTTTCAGGGTTTGGCTATTCTAGTCCTTGTAGTTTTGGTTAAGTTTATAGGTATTCCCAAGTTACAAAACAGCCACCTAGGGCTTATATATGTTTCAGCTAAATACAAAACAGCCCCCTAGGGTTTATAAAGTTTTTGGCTAATTACAAAACAGCCCCTGATGAGACTGCTTTTATACATAGTCTCATCTTCCAAATAGGGCTTAAAATGCAATAAATATCATTAAAATACCCATATATATGCTTGTGTTTGCTACTTGTGTATTTTAGGTACGGATATTGAGAAAATGACAAAAGATCACAAGAATCATTCAAAAACGAACACGGGAAACGAAGCCGTAAAATGAACCAAGCCCTATTGAAGACTTTCCCAAGATCAACCCATGAAGACTTGAAGAATTATGAAGAAGGGTCCTCCAATATTGAAGAATTGACACTTTATACCCTTGTATCCTCATAATTATAAGTTTGGTCCCTAAAGTTTGTCAAAATTACAAAAAGGGCCCTCCACTTTGAAGATTTGGCAAATTTAGCCCCTCAACAAAGCTAAATTGTCAACCAATATCATCCACAAAGTCAAATACATCATGAAGTCCTTCAAAGTACAAGAAATGACAAGTTTGGTCCTTTGAAAATCTCAAAATTACAAAAAGGACCCTCAACTTTCAACATTTGGCAAAAATGTCCTTCAATCATCAAGACTTGGCAATTTCAGTCCTCCAAAATGTCAATTATACAAGTCTAGACCATTATCATTGAAGAAAATACCAAATCAGCCCTTGAAGAATTCAAAAATGGCAAGAAATACCCCTGAATTTACTTTACAAAATATTTTGGGGCAAAAGTGTGAAAATGAAAAGTTTGATAACAAAGGAATCCGGATTTTAGGTGTTTATTTACAAAGTGAAAGAAAGTTGGAAGATAGGGGACTAAACCTGGCAGACAACCTAAGATACCTAGACTAATGATATGAGTGTTATTACTCATATCATTTATAGCTTAAAACAATGAATTATTGCATGATTTATATCATATATGCCTTAGAAATGTGTGTTTCTTGTTTTCATGTGTGTAGGTACCAAGTTCGCAAAAACCGACGAAAATCGACACGAGAATGAAGAAAAAGATCAAGAAGCCAAAATCGAGCTCGACAATAGTGGATTTAATAAATTTGCAAGTTAATGGGCAAAGTGGGTCCCACAATGGGTTAAATGGGCTCAAAAGCCCATTTATATTTTAAGTAAAGATCATGTGAATTGCAAAAACATTTGAAGGCCCAAAATGGGAATTTTTATTTCGGCTGTGATGTGAGTTTGGGCTCAAGCCCAAATAGGAGAATAAAATGAAATGAGTATCTACAAGTAGTGGGCTTTAGGGTTTCGTTTGAGTAATAAAAACGTGTATTTACACACGTTACAAAAATAAATAAATCCTCACTTGCCCTCACACGTCACTCAATCTTCTTCCATTTAATAAATCAAAGCCGATCCACTCACGATTTCTCAAATATAAAACGCATTATTTTATACCCACTCATTCCCCACTCACCATTTTAAACTCACACGTTTTTTCTACTCTCGATCAAATATCCACATTCATTTCCTCACAATAATATCCCAACTGTCCCATTTATTCTCTCAATAAACAAATCTTACGATACAACCTATGCCAAACCATTTCTTCCTCAACCAAAAAAACCTGCAAAACCTTTACTGTTCATTTACCCTAGTTGGTAAAAAATCAAGTTTTACATAGGGCTTTTGTTATCATTAATTAATTCATACCATGGGGAATAAAACCCCCATGGTTTAAGGAAGAGAGTGGATGGTGCGAATGAGCTACGTGGCGGTTTGCTATAGGTTGAAACACCTCACATCTCCTAATCCACCAATCAAATCCCAAAGAAGAAGCACAACTAGCACACGGATGCCACGTTGGCGATCCGTGTGCTATTTGGAGTCATCTCAGCCGTCTGATTGAAGAAAGAGAACAAGAGATTGATCCAAAGGCTCTAAAGAAAAAGGAATATCCCTCGGATATCCGGATATTCGCAGAAGGATGCCTTTGGGGGGGCTATAAATACCCCTAATTTATTCTGTAATTTCATCCTTCTTTTTACTTTAAAGTTACTCTGTAGAATTAGTTGTAGGAATTAATCATTGTAATTTTCTTTTTAAATCTTGTATTGTTTTCTTGAATTTAATAAAAGTTCTATGATTGATTCAATTGGTGTCTCGTTACTTTTAATTTCTATTTTAAATTAATATAATAATTAATTTCTATAAATTACTTCAACTCAGTAATGTTCATTATGTTAAGTATGAACTAACTAATAGCTCATATTTAATATAAGAGGTAAAAGTTGGATTAAAACTCTTTCCCCACTAGAAAGTTTATAAGTTCGATTTAAATTGGTTCGAGAATGAATGGTGTAATTTTGGTGGTTCAAAAGATGTTTGGTGGTAAATGGTGTTCGAGTTTCGGATCATAAGGTAGCTCAGCGCTCCCTTCTGCCCAACGGATCTCGCAAAAGGTTCCATGTCTCTTTTCTCTTTGTTTTTACGATTCATGAATGATCTGCTTAATTTGATTGGTTGTTGTTAGTTTAAGCTTATTTAGATAAGGTTTGATATTTGTATGAAGTTGTTAATCTGCTTAGGTTGATTAAATTAGTCGTTTATGGGACAAATCTGGGTATGTTAGATAGTGAGCTTGCTAATTGAAACTACTACTTCGTGTATGTTTAGTAATCTTGCTTTTATCGATCATTTGGATTATACTACGTTGATTAGTTATTTGTTGAGTTTTCTTTACGATATTGCTAAATAAGTAGGGACGATAGATTTGATTTGAGGATCTCTGTTTAGTCTAGAATAAGCATTCGATTATCGTTATGGTAGATCAGTTTGAATGAGATTTGGTTATATTTGAGAGTTTAGAGGACTGTTAGGATTCTGGATTCTATAGATTTGGATCCAGTATTGTTTTAGAACTCGCTAATTATAGTTTTAATTTCATCTTATCGTTGTTGCAGGATTAAATACTAGTGGCTGTTCCTTCATGTTTGTACGTTCACTTATTGCTACGGTATATGACTGTCTATTAGCTGCTGTAGCTTTACATCATTTATCTGTTTAAATTGGATTTGATGTTTAAAGTATTCTGCTGATACGAGTCTTCATTGACTGAATGTTTCATATTTTGCGTGATGATTTTGGTGATGATTTTTGGTTATTAATTTGAAAGCTGTTTAAATAGAACTTGTTAATGCTTGGTTCTAATTGCTCTTATCTTGCTGATATATTTCATTTGAAAGTTGATCAGTCCCATTGACTGATAAGATCTAAGGCTGTGTCCTCACAGCTTATACCAAATAAGCTATCACAAAAGTCTTCCCTAAGACTCTTTTGATTCATCTGTCAAAAAGAAAATTTTTCCAAAAATTATGTCTCGAGTGGGATTCGACCTCGAGACCTGCTGCTTGTAGACCATGCGTGTTTGCTATCTGAGCTATAGGCTCTTTTGATTTTATCTTCATTTATGTATTTAATATAGTATAAGTAAGATTGGCAGTTTTAGTTTTACTTCATTTACAATTTGTCACGTTTTAATAATTTTAGTTTTATATTTTTAATAAAAGAAAATAGTTTTAGAATATAAAGAAAATAAATAAAAAAAAAATGTTTTTAAATTTTATTTAGTTTAATTTTTATAACTTTAGATTTAATTAAATATAGTTTTTAAATAGTGTTTCTAAAGTAATTTTTAATAATAAAGTATAGTAGTTTAAAAGTTGTCTTAATTAAATAAATTTATTTTTAATAGAAATATGAATAGATTAAATTTTTAAGATTTTTGATTAGTTTAATTTTTAAATAGTGTTTTCATTTTAATTAATCTTTTGTAGTATTTTTATAATTAGCGGGGTTAACGATTCATGCACTTAGGGTTAATTTTAAATAGCTTTAAAATAGTAGATTTTAATTGTAGTTTTAAAAACCAACGACACATTCAAATCAATTGTCCAAATCAAAACGAAACGTCTCAAATTCACTAGATCTTCATGTACAACGAACTTGGTTCACCCACGTGTTTAATTGAATTCGTCATTGGTATTATTGGACTATTACTTTTTCCTAAAGGTAATTTTCTAATTTACCCTATAACGTAATCCAAATTATCACATATACTATCCACGACACATAAAAAATTTTGGCGCCGCTGCCGGGGATCTTGTGTACGATTCGCTTTTGTGGAGATTTGTTGATCGTGGATTTGAAGACCCTTTCCGTCCTCGGAAAGTTTTGTTATTTTTCTATTAAGTAGTATGTATCGTTTTTCTCGTTTTTTGTGAATAATATATTGTATTACGTAGAACAATAATTTTAAATAGTTTTCAAATAAGCCTTAGTTGGGATTTCATCACCTAGCTATTGTATTCGAACCCAAAACAAAAATAAAGGCAAAATAGATAAATACTAATAAGAAGTTTGAACTCGATTTATACAAACTATAAGGTGGGTATAAGGCGACGTGCTATAAAAGGCCGTCTAAGGAAAAAGGTTTTTAAGTGCTTTGTGCCACCTCGTTTCCCCGCTTGCTTGTGCGTATATTGAGAGGGACAACCTATTATTGGTTTGCCGACTCAAGTAGTATTAAATCTTATTTTTTGTTGTTTACTTATTGAACCTCGAGACGTTTAGGTTTTCACCTATCGTTTCAAAGTCGACCGAGGGTAATTTACTTCCATGGTAGTTATCCTTATTCCTTGTTTTTTATCGATCATTTTTGATTGAGCAATACCAAATAAAAAAACCAAAAATAATCTTCTTTCTAGTCTAATTTCTTTTCTTCAATCCTCTAAATTCTCGTCTTTGTAGTGTATGCAATTACGTTCTTCTCGTCTTGTGATAGATTTTAATAGGCTTGAAAATATTCCTCGTAGAAATAGAAATCGTCAACAACGAATAGTGGAACCCGAGCTTCCACCTATTGTTGTAGAGATGGCCGATAACCGTACAATGGAGGAATTGCTCCGTGCACCCACCGAAGGGTATGGGGAAGCAATCGTTGTGCTGGCTATTTTGGCGGATCATTTTGAGATTAAGACGGGTCTTTTATCGCTCATTCGTGCCGACCAATTTCGTGGCAATGAGACCGATAGCCCGCATTCTCACATTCGGAATTTTAATCGAATTACCTCGACTCTCAAGTTTAGAGATGTGCCGAATGACGTGATTAAGCTCATGCTTTTTCCGTACTCGCTCGAGGGTAATGCTAAGCTTTGGTATGAGAAAGAACCACCGGGTTCGATTTTAACTTGGGATGATTTAGTGTCTAAGTTCATGAATTACTTCTTTCCACCGTCCAAGACAACACACTTTCAAAATGAGATCACTAGATTTGAACAAAAAGTGCATGAATCGTTTGGGGTTGCTTGGGAAAGATTTAAAGACTTGTTAAGACAATGTCCACACCACGGTTTCTCGGAATTGCATCAAATAAATACTTTCTATAATGGGCTTAATATGATTGAACAAGATTCTTTAAATGCCGCCGCGGGTGGTAATCTTTTAAGAAAAACACCGAGAGACGCGTGGAGGATAATTGAAGATAAGTCTAGAGCACAATATTCACGAAACACACCGGTTGTTTCCAATGTGAATTCATCTAATCACGAGATTGCTAGATTGGACTCTAAGATTGACACGATTTTGAATGAGATTAGGAAGAATCCTCATGGATCGATTAATATGATTGAGAATGTTTGTGTATCATGTGGTGGAGCACATCCTAATTATGCTTGTTTAAACGCGGGGTTTGATCAAGCTAGTGCTTTTGCCGCGACGGGAACATATGGCTCCAACGGTCAAGTTCCTCGTCAAAATCATGTTGCTCCACCGGGTTTTCCACCGGTTCAAAATAGGTACAACAATGGGAACAATGGGAATAATTTTAACCGTGGTAACCAAGGGAATTACAATCATGGAAATGGATTTCAAAATAATCAAAACAATCAAGGTTTTCAAAGGAATAATCAAAATTATTTGTCAAGTTACATGAAATCAAATGAGGCAAACATGAAAGCTTTTCAAAATAACATCCAAGGGCAAATTAATACTTTGAGACTTGATTTTCAAAATACGATTAAAGGGCAAAATAATAAGATTGAGCTTAATCAACAAAGGTTAGAACAAAGTCAAAATTGTATGCACCAAAGTTTGGAACAAAGTCAAAATAAGTTGCTTTCGATGTTTGAGGGATTCATGTCTAAACCGTCATCTTCTTCGGGTTGCTTACCTAGCAATACCATTCCAAACCCGAAGGGAGAGCTTAAGGCCGTAACCGTTTATGATGATTGTGAGGATTTAGATGAAGTGATTAAGTTTAAGCCTCCACCTAAGGAAACATTTCTAGAAGTCACCAAGGCTACTTTGAATGTGATTAGTACCTCGGTTTTCTTTGATTTCTTTCCCGAGAAATATAAAGATCCGGGTCAATTCTTGATACCTTGTGTTTTCAATGAGCTTGGGGTTTGCAAAGGCCTAGCCGATCTAGGAGCTAGCATTAACATCATGCCCCTAGCCCTTTGGAAGACAATTGACTATGCACCACTTAGTTCTACTCGTATGATCATTGAGCTTGCTAATGGAACCACCACTCGACCGGTTGGTATAGCGGAAAATGTCATAATGAAAGTGGGAAACTTCTTGTACTTAGCCGATTTTGCTATTGTCGATTATGAGACCAATCCTCGTGTGCCAATTATTTTAGGACGACCATTTTTGTGCACGGCCAATGTTTTAGTGGATATGAGGAAAGAGGAAATTAAATTGTTTTATGGAGATAAAAGCATTGTGTTTAAACCGGAAAAGATTCCAAGATTTGTTGCTAAGAAAGTTGAAAGTGTTAAGCTTGTTGAAGCAATTGAAAATGATAAAAAAGCTATTTTTGATAAAGGTGTTTTTCCAATTATAGAAACTTCAATTTGTGATAAAGGAAAGTCAAAGTCAAATGAAGAAGCTTGCTTTGTTGAAACTTGTTGTAACCTTTCCTCATCTACACTCACTCCACACGAGGATGCCAAGATTGAAAAACAAATAGATGATTACTTGAGTGAGCCATTTGATGCTAGTGAGTTTATTAATGAGAATTTTGATTCCGAGAGTGACATTGCTTTAATTGAACAATCTTTGAAAATGGACTCATTTTCACTCTCTTCTATGGATCATGTTGATGTTCCTAAGGCACAATCTTCATTTGAAGAGCCTTTGATTCCTAACTTCACACCGAGTGAGGTTAGTGACTATTCTTGTGATAAGTTCATCGATGAACTTTTTGCTATCCTTGATCCACTTCCACGTGGAAGTGAAGACGTTTCCGATCTCGAGATCGAACGTGATTCTTGTGTTTTATCTACCATTCTCGAGGAATTCGCCGATGAATTGCCTTCAAATGAGAATGATGATCTAGTATCCGAATGTGACACACTCGATACTTTGTCGGATATGTCTTGTGATGACAAGGATGACGACACTTTCGTGACTTACTCAAATCCTCTCTTTGAACCTTCAATGAACAA
The DNA here is from genome assembly GCA_025667525.1 of Glebionis coronaria. Taxonomy (NCBI): domain Eukaryota; kingdom Viridiplantae; phylum Streptophyta; class Magnoliopsida; order Asterales; family Asteraceae; genus Glebionis; species Glebionis coronaria. The sequence continues at coordinate 358,409,417 of CM046876.1, forward strand.
TAATCCATTGTTTCAAGAGGATTTTGAGAACATCATGCCTCCTACATCTCACAACCGTTGTGATGATGATCTTCTTATGAAGGAGGATGATGAGTTTCTTTATATAGACATTCCTTCGGAATTTGAGGAAGAGTCTAATGAAGGTGATGAAGACTCTCGGTTCCCGATTTATGATGATGACAATGTTGACCCGGATGGAGAAATTACTTTTGATCCTATTATCCTTCCCACTCGCTTTGATCTTAATGTGCGGGTTTTTCATGCGACTCGTTTTGAGTACCATGACCCTTTTATTCACATTCAAAAGAGTGAAAAGGTCAACAAAGTCATGAAAGATGAAACCACCATGGTTGAGACTTTTGTTCCACCATTACCATGTGCTTTATATGACTTAGGATTAGCATGGGGGGACGACACCTTGTTGTCTATTCCTTTCTCCACCGAGGACGAGGTATTCGATCCCGGAATCGTCGATTTAGGGAAATCTCGGACTTTCACCGATGCAATAATTGAAAGACTTTTCTATCATCTTGGTGCGAGTTTATCTCGTGGAGCATGCTACATCCATACTATTAGTTGTGACTACCATATCTTGTTAGAGATTTGTGTTAGATTTTTATCCTTTCGTTTATCATCCGACAACGAGGATGAGATCTTTGATCCTGACATCGTGCTTTATGTTGGTTTCTACTCCAATATGCCGGTTTTCACCATTTTCCCTAAGGACCAATGAATGCGGGGATCGAGTCGAGCTCATGACTCGGTGAACAAAAACGAGTTTTTCTATCTTCTTTCTATTTTCTAACACCTAATAAGGCTTGATCTTTCAAGCTCGTGCTCGTGTTTTGTTGTGTTGTGATCTTAGGTATGACCCTAATATTTGAAGACTCTCGTGTTCGGTTTTTTGCCAGTCCACTTGATCTTCCATTCATTAAATGCCAAAAAGGGGCACACTTTCCTACCCTTGATTTTTATTGACTAACGTTTTTCTTGAGGCATAATTAATAAACGGCTTATAGATTTGCGTGCTCCTTCCATGCTAGGAGATTGCATTAGACTCTTCGTGTTTTAGCAAGGGGGGTCACTCTTGAGCTAAGAAACATTGAGGACAATGTTTGGTTTTAGCATGGGGGAGTCAATCGATATAATCGCTTGCAATTGCTTTTGTCGTGTCCAAACGTGTTATCTTTTTCTCATTTTTCAATAAAATTTTAAAATTTTTTGTGTTATTTTTAAGTTCTAATAAAGGAAATAAGTGTTTTGACACGAATGTAAGCTTTTAAATAAGAATAGTTTTTGACTCGACTCGGTTTTTAATCTTAGCTTTTCCTTAACGTATTTGAATTAAGTTTTGCTAGGCTATTATATAGGGTGCTTTAAAACGCGAAAGTCTTAATTCATACGAGTTAAGAACAAGAACTTTTCGCAAGCTCCTATAATTGATCCTAGAAAGTCGTTTATCAAGGGAACTTTAAAACGCAAATTCTAAAACCTGCAAAAGTATAAGAAGTTGCAAGATCCTATAGATGACTTGAAAACCCAAAACTTTAATTTAATAGGCTAAGTATCCATTGATTTCACATTTTTGGAATTTTACAATATGGAGAACAAGAGATGATAGAGCCAATTATAAGTGTGGTATTCTTTCGGGAATTTATGTGAGTTAATTATGAGCTTATTCTCCCATCACTTGTTAATAAATTTAATTGCAATAAATAATGTTGAACGATTTGAAAAGTTACTTAGCTTCTAGCCCAAGATCGTTTAAAAGTTGCTCGGTATGGATTAGAGTTCATAGCCAAGGCATAACTTATTGAAGCGGGATGCGAAGATTGGCGAGTCCAAAAAGGTCCTAACAAGACATGAGGGCTATGTTTTATTGCTAAAGATCTCAAGTGATGTGAAGATTCATTATTCAAAAATCAATATGAAGGATCGAGACACACGACGAAAAGCAAAATACTCCCAAAAAGTCATGGAGAAGTCTATCCAAAAAGACCAAAAATAAGGTATGAGGATAAATGAAGCCAAGTCCAAAAAGGAGGTGGATCGTTGTTAACCAAAATCCCAAGTAAAGATTGGAGAAAAATGAAGAAGTCGTGGTCCAAGTATGAATCTCTCAAAACTTCAAGTGAAGAAATATTATGAAGAGAAGACCATTATTTCGTGAGCGTCTCTCAAGGTTGGAAGTATTAAGTCACTGCCAAATATCGATCCGAGAAAGGTCTCAAATTGCGAAACAAGTTATGCCAAGATATGAACTTTATGAAGTCCCGAGAAGCAGTTTTAAAAGATTTTGTCCTTTAGCTAACTATTGATTAAATCGTTCACTTTATTTTCGGCCTAATAAATTATCGAAATAAGTCAAAAATGCATCCTCGTGATCATTAAAGACAACAATAAAATATAAGAGATACACCTAGGAATAAGGGAGTCTAAGTGAATAATTAGCCCACTGGAGTTCGTGTTAGTCTACCAACTTATAATAACAATGATCTTGTTTTTGCACTTGGCATGGAAAAGTGAAAAGTCGGGGACGATGAATCTATTTAAGTTTTATGATCCGAAAGTTATTTTTCGAATAATGAAAGCAATACATTATGTCTTTGCCAAAATAAAGTATCATAAAGTTGAATAATGGTGTAGTTCATAGTTTTATTTTATCATTGCGTGAGGACACGGCAATTGCTTAGCATGGGGGAATTTGATATGAGTGTTATTACTCATATCATTTATAGCTTAAAACAATGAATTATTGCATGATTTATATCATATATGCCTTGGAAATGTGTGTTTCTTGTTTTCATGTGTGTAGGTACCAAGTTCGCAAAAACCGACGAAAATCGACACGAGAATGAAGAAAAAGATCAAGAAGCCAAAATCGAGCTCGACAATAGTGGATTTAATAAATTTGCAAGTTAATGGGCCAAGTGGGTCCCACAATGGGTTAAATGGGCTCAAAAGCCCATTTATATTTTAAGTAAAGATCATGTGAATTGCAAAACCATTTGAAGGCCCAAAATGGGAATTTTTATTTCGGCTGTGATGTGAGTTTGGGCTCAAGCCCAAATAGGAGAATAAAATGAAATGAGTATCTACAAGTAGGTGGGCTTTAGGGTTTCGTTTGAGTAAAAAAACGTGTATTTACACACGTTACAAAAATAAATAAATCCTCACTTGCCCTCACACGTCACTCAATCTTCTTCCATTTAATAAATCAAAGCCGACCCACTCACGATTTCTCAAATATAAAACGCATTATTTTATACCCACTCATTCCACACTCACCATTTTAAACTCACACGTTTTTTCTACTCTCGGTCAAATATCCACATTCATTTCCTCACAATAATATCCCAACTGTCCCATTTATTCTCTCAATAAACAAATCTTACGATACAACCTATGCCAAACCATTTCTTCCTCAACCAAAAAAACCTGCAAAACCTTTACTGTTCATTTACCCTAGTTGGTAAAAAATCAAGTTTTACATAGGGCTTTTGTTATCATTAATTAATTCATACCATGGGGAATAAAACCCCCATGGTTTAAGGAAGAGAGTGGATGGTGCGAAAGAGCTACGTGGCGGTTTGCTATAGGTTGAAACACCTCACATCTCCTAATCCACCAATCAAATCCCAAAGAAGAAGCACAACTAGCACACGGATGCCACGTTGGCGATCCGTGTGCTATTTGGAGTCATCTCAGCCGTCTGATTGAAGAAAGAGAACAAGAGATTGATCCAAAGGCTCTAAAGAAAAAGGAATATCCCTCGGATATCCGGATATTCGCAGAAGGATGCCTTTGGGGGGGCTATAAATACCCCCAATTTATTCTTTAATTTCATCCTTCTTTTTACTTTAAAGTTACTCTGTAGAATTAGTTGTAGGAATTAATCATTGTAATTTTCTTTTTAAATCTTGTATTGTTTTCTTGAATTTAATAAAAGTTCTATGATTGATTCAATTGGTGTCTCGTTACTTTTAGTTTCTGTTTTAAATTAATATAATAATTAATTTCTATAAATTACTTCAATTCAGTGATGTTCATTATGTTAAGTATGAACTAACTAATAGCTCATATTTAATATAAGAGGTAAAAGTTGGATTAAAACTCTTTCCCCACTGGAAAGTTTATAAGTTCGATTTAAATTGGTTCGAGAATGAATGGTGTAATTTTGGTGGTTCAAAAGATGTTTGGTGGTAAATGGTGTTCGAGTTTCGGATCATAAGGTAGCTCAGCGCTCCCTTCTGCCCAACGGATCTCGCAAAAGGTTCCATGTCTCTTTTCTCTTTGTTTTTACGATTCATGAATGATCTGCTTAATTTGATTGGTTGTTGTTAGTTTAAGCTTATTTAGATAAGGTTTGATATTTGTATGAAGTTGTTAATCTGCTTAGGTTGATTAAATTACTCGTTTATGGGACAAATCTGGGTATGTTAGATAGTGAGCTTGCTAATTGAAACTACTACTTCGTGTATGTTTAGTAATCTTGCTTTTATCGATCATTTGGATTATACTACGTTGATTAGTTATTTGTTGAGTTTTCTTTAAGATATTGCTAAATAAGTAGGGACGATAGATTTGATTTGAGGATCTCTGTTTAGTCTAGAATAAGCATTCGATTATCGTTATGGTAGATCAGTTTGAATGAGATTTGGTTATATTTGAGAGTTGAGAGGACTGTTAGGATTCTGGATTCTGTAGATTTGGATCCAGTATTGTTTTAGAACTCGCTAATTATAGTTTTAATTTCATCTTATCGTTGTTGCGGGATTAAATACTAGTGGCTGTTCCTTCATGTTTGTACGTTCACTTATTGCTACGGTATATGACTGTCTATTAGCTGCTGTAGCTTTACATCATTTATCTGTTTAAATTGGATTTGATGTTTAAAGTATTCTGCTGATACGAGTCTTCATTGACTGAATGTTTCATATTTTGCGTGATGATTTTGGTGATGATTTTTGTTTATTAATTTGAAAGCTGTTTAAATAGAACTTGTTGATGCTTGGTTCTAATTGCTCTTATCTTGCTGATATATTTCATTTGAAAGCTGATCAGTCCCATTGAATGATAAGATCTAAGGCTGTGTCCTCACAGCTTATACCAAATAAGCTATCACAAAAGTCTTCCCTAAGACTCTTTTGATTCATCTGTCAAAAAGAAAATTTTTCCAAAAATTATGTCTCGAGTGGGATTTGACCTCGAGACCTGCTGCTTGTAGACCATGCGTGTTTGCCATCTGAGCTATAGGCTCTTTTGATTTTATCTTCATTTATGTATTTAATATAGTATAAGTAAGATTGGCAGTTTTAGTTTTACTTTATTTACAATTTGTCACGTTTTAATAATTTTAGTTTTATATTTTTAATAAAAGAAAATAGTTTCAGAATATAAAGAAAATAAATAAAAAAAATGTTTTTAAATTTTATTTAGTTTAATTTTTATAACTTTAGATTTAATTAAATATAGTTTTTAAATAGTGTTTCTAAAGTAATTTTTAATAATAAAGTATAGTAGTTTAAAAGTTGTCTTAATTAAATAAATTTATTTTTAATACAAATTTGAATAGATTAAATTTTTAAGATTTTGATTAGTTTAATTTTTAAATAGTGTTTTCATTTTAATTAATCTTTTGTAGTATTTTTATAATTAGCGGGGTTAACGATTCATGCACTTAGGGTTAATTTTAAATAGCTTTAAAATAGTAAATTTTAATTATAGTTTTAAAAACCAACAACACATTCAAATCAATTGTCCAAATCAAAACGAAACGTCTCAAATTCACTAGATCTTCGTGTACAACGAACTTGGTTCACCCACGTATTTAATTGAATTCGTCATTGGTATTATTGGACTATTACTTTTTCCTAAAGGTAATTTTCTAATTTACCCTATAACGTAATCCAAATTATCACATATACTATCCACTACACATCAACTAATCACATGCTGCCACCTCACCCACTCAATCCCCACAACCAATCACAACTCACTCTACTGCCACCTCACACTTCCAGTCACCAGATTTTTTAACTAAATTAATTAGTTACTTAATTATGGCGCCTAACACTTATTTAAATCCTAAACAGAATCAAAACCACAACTATTCATCCTATGAGCACAATTAGGGATTTGTTCATTACTTGAAATTAAACACTAAATCCCTCCAGATTTATGATTAAGCTAATCATAAACACAACCCAACTCACAAACAGCTTGCCACATCACTCCTTAGTCACATGTTTTACCCTGCTTTTCATACTCTTGAGGAAGATGACAAAACAGTGACAGCCATCCAACGCCCCACATCCTTGCTTCAAACTTAAGCTTATTATGAGCCATTGATCAAATTCCACACTTGCCAACTCACATATACAGCCAAGAAAACATCACATGATCCTCAAGGCATTCAAACTTCAAGAGGGCATTTTGGGGACTTCAGCAACATTAGGGCAACATTTTTATGCTTTCTAGTAGTTTATGTATGCCTATATAAAGGCTTAGGGTTCCAACATTTATAGCTTGCTTTTGATTTTTCCTTGTTCAAGTTTCTGTAAATCCCATTTCAAAGTTTAATGAAATTGAGTTTGAAACATTGAAGAAAAGTCATTGGCCAATCTTTGTTACTACTTTCTTTTGTTATACGCTTGTTAGTTTTAGAAGTAAAAACCTGTTTTCACTTGGAGGTTGCAAAAGTTTGCAATTTTCCTCTTTCTTCATATTTTGCTAAGTCTTGTTCCAATCTTGGAATTCTTGGGCTATAGGGCTGATCATAGCATCCTAACTGAGTTAGTTAAGGTGTGGTGAGGCTTATAACTTGGGGATAATCAAGTGTGGGGTAACAAGTTTGCATCAATCAAGATTTTCAAAGTTTCGGATTTTTATGTTATTGTGCTTTAACCTTGTTCAATCTTAGCAGGCTTATTGTGGAAGCTTGTGCTTGTTCTTGCTAGCACATAAGCTCAAAATTCGTGGGTGTGGATGTACATCCATGAGGTTTGCATACTCAATCTCAAAATCTGCTTAATTTGTGATTTTTGGTGATATTTGTATGAAACTTGTGTTCTTGTGAATTTTGTGGCTTAAATTTGCTTGAATCTGTTTATCTTACTTGTTTTAGTGTTAATTGATGCTTGGTTGGCCTGAAATCTCACTTTGCCTTTGAAAAATTTGATTTGGAAAAGATAAAGGGGTGTTTGGGACTAACTGTTTATGCTTGTAACTTGTTATTGAGTTAAGGGAAGTTATTGTTTATGCTTTGTATCTGATAAATACCTTGTTGAGAGTATTTTGCTGCAAGTTTTTGGGTTTGAACACTTGAATCAAACAATCTGCTATATAGACCTTGTTTCTGCTTGTTTTGACCTAGGATTTTGGGAACACTTAGTGTGTATGCATGCTTAGGGCTAAAAGTGGTTGAAACAAAGTTAATATAACCTGTTTGAAAGATTTGAGGTGTTGAATCTGGCTTAAGTATCAAATACATCAGCAAAGTAGAAAAACTGCATGTGTTAGTGTTCATCAGTAACTTTCATTACTTGAATCTTGCTTAATTCTTTGAACCATTGCATGAAACATGTTTAGACTTGCTTATTGGAGTTTATAATAGCTTGTGTGTGCATTTGGTTGAATTTGGCTGGCTGATTATTGCTAAAACTGCTTATTTGTGCTCAACTGCTTATTGTTCATGTCTATGCAATGTCTGATGATTAATTGATTAAACAGTATCAATTGGGTGTTAGTGATTGTTTTATTTTGATTGTGATTGACTCCTTTTGATCCAAAGATCATTTGGGTGCCTTTGTGAAATCTGAATCTCCAAAAAAGTCACTAAAGACAAAAAGTCAAACAAGTCAAGCAGTGGAAAAAGTTTCCACTGCTCAACATCCAAAACTAGCCCCTGCTAGTGCAATTTTGTCATCAGCTTATCAATAAGCTATTCTAGCTTATCCAGACTTGCAACAACTTATTTTTTGTGATAGGTCTTCATTATTTGACCCATTTAAGTAGAATGGAGCTTATTGGACTTTGACTTTGACTTTTTACTAGAAAACCAACTACTTTGACTTTTAACATATGTGACAATCCGTCAATTTATGGTCGATATTTTATTCTCAATATTTATTTGAAAACATTATTTTAATGTTACAATATGAACTCACATATTTTTGGGAAGTAATTTAGATTTACTTCTTGAAGTAGCATCGACTACGTTTAAACCGGAGGATTCAACGTTACGTGCTTACGTTTACATACACCGTCTTTGTTGATAGTCCGACATTTCAGAAAATAAATTTGTAAGTACCTAATCAATGCAAGAAACCCTAATCTTAACTTAATCAACACAAGGTATTACTTTTCAAACGTAATCTTATTATTGTATAATAAAGAATTACAAGTGTTATGGATAACACAGTTTGATGACAATGTGTTGTGCACACTTTGAACAACAATAAACCCTAACTTATGAATACAGTCGTAGCTGTTTGATTCACTAAGTTATATGCACTAATGTTCTTACTATCTCAAAGTGTTAAACATTAATGCATGGATACACATCCTATTTATAGTGTTACGAGTTTGACTTAAACAGTACTTGATGTCGACTACACAAGATTTTACAAGTTCACACATCAGTCACATGATGTCCTTCTATTCTTGGTAGTCTTCCATTATGCTTTAAGGAACAGTTGTCAAAAACAGTTTCCTTATTCTTCATAGTCTCGAACACACAAATGGCATGTCCAAAGTGTGCTGAGAGTTATCAGGGTATTGCCACCCCTGTTAACTCTCAACCCCTCAGAGTCCCTGATACATCTTGGCTGTTATCCATCATAGCCAATGAGTATGTCTTCAGGTAATCTTCGACTTCCCTGACAATGTCTCTGACATGGACTCCTCTGAGGTTGCTCATAGAGACTTGGATCTCTGTGAGTCTTGCGAAACTTGCCTGCCTCCTAGGCACAGGCAAGGGACTATCTAACAGCCTAATTATGTTTAAATCAATGATCAGGGAATCTAACAAGTTTAGATTCCCAACAATCTCCCCCTATTTAAACATAAATAATGCTAGATCTAACTAAGTTAAGGTAAGTGAGTTTAACAGCTTCTTCTTACACATAACAGATCTAAGCAAACATACCTCATGATTTTATTAAGACTTAAAGAAAATTACAAGTGCATTACATAAGTAAAATAAAAGATGAAGGTAAAAGGGCTGTGAACATCTTCAATAGTCATCATTTTTGATTCTTTCTTCAGCTTCAGCCAAGTCTAATCTGTTATCAATTTCATCCTGCAAAGTCTTTGCAAACTTCTTGGAATACTCTGTGTTGATCTTGAGACACTTCTTGTGACAGAGTAGCTGAATAGTTGAAGCCAAGCACAGCTCATCTTCCCTTTGAAAAGCATACTGGCAAGCCTTGTTCATGAATGCCATTCCTCTTTCAGGCTCTGTGTATGTCTGACCATCAACAGGGCCAACAATACCATTTGGGAGGATCAAATCCCTGTGCATACCATCCACATGAACATCTTCAGTAACAAAAGTTTCATTAACAATTTGTGAAATTCTTCTCCTTTTGTTGCCTGTCTTTGGGGGTTCTTGTTCAAAAAGCTGTGGTGGGGGATCAATCTTGAGTTTGGCTGCTGTTTCCTTGATCCAGTTAAACTTGGCCATAAGAGTTTTAAGCAGAAGGAAATTTGCCTGTCCAGACTTTTTGGCAGCTAAGGCTTCGAGTTCGAACCATTCTGATAACCCAAGTGTCTTTAACCTGAAGTTGTCAAACACATCCATATTTCTCTGTTGATTTTCCCTCCATAAGATCATCTGTGGGGTGTTTGTGGATTTATGAATGGTGTATTTGAACTTGGTTATCTTTCCAGCAGCATATCTGTTGTTCACGCAGGCATCATAGTCAGCTTTGACTTTCCTTAAAGCCTCAGCGCGTTTTGTTTCATTTCCCTCAACTTTGTTTTTGTTTTTCCCTTTCAGGTGGTGTCATCTTCCTCAGAGTAGCTTCATTTAATTCTTTGGCTGTCTTGAGCTCATTTAGTCTTTTGAATTCTTCAGCCTGTTGCTCTATTTCTTCAGGGGACAAAGGAATCTCATCGGAAGGTGTAAAGGTTGAGAATTGGGAAAGGTCTGTGGTGGATCCTCCTGTCTCTAGCATCACAACTATCTTCTTAAGTTTGGTATCAGTATCAACCAAAACTATCTCCTTTCCTTTCTTTGAGACAGAGGACTCCACACTTATGTTTTTCAAAACATCAGCTCTTTTGATAAACGCTGTCTGAGCCTGAGTTTGAATAGCTTTGGGGAGAGAGCTAACAGTGAATTTTAATTTCTTGGCAGCTGGCTCATCATCATCCTCAGGCTTGCTGGTGTTAACCAAAACCAGAGACTTTGATGAGTCAGCTCCATCTTGAGTTTGTTGCTCCCCCTGAGTATCATCCTCATCATCAGGTATTATAACAGGTGTGATGACTTGGAGAGGAACAGGTGTACTTGTGGGGTTAGCTGATGATGAGCCTTGTTCAGCAGATGCAAGGCTGAGTGTTGTATTTTTCTCCCCCTCACGTTTATCCTTACTTCGCAGATGTTTGGATGAACGTGCTTGAAAACGTCTTGCAATCTGCTCCACAGAGGCAGCCATAGCACGTTGTCTTTTTCTTGAAGCCCTGGCAATCTTCAGCAGGAGGTTGGCATTTGCATTAGTATTTAGCTGAACACGCCTGACAATAAAGTTAGCATGGTTGTATTGTCTGGTGCGAACAACATTAAAGTGCCTGTGCATGGTATGTTCATGTTCATGGAACATAGCAGGGACGGCTGAGTCAATGGCATCCTTGATTCTTGTTGAAAGATGACCAAGTCCCTGGGCTACACCTTTTCTTGCACCATCCTGAATTGGCTCAGTGACAGCCTCAGTCACAGCCTTTTTGATGATGCCTGGAAATGTCACAGTAAAGTTGTGCATCTCAGACTTGATCACATCCAACTTCCTTGATAAGCGCTCAATATCAGATTGATGATGGACTGGCTGAAGATTCTTGATATTGAGGCTTTGCTGAGCATAGTCATCCCCCCTTGGTATTAAGTCAAAGTTGGTCTGGGCAGGATGATCAAACATGAGAAATTCTGCTGTTGGATCATAAGTTGGTCTTTGGAAGACTGTTGTTGCTGAGGTAGCAGAGTTTGGAGTATCAACAGCTTCCTTGAGAGGAGAAGTCTTGTCACCAGCGGGTGTAGACACAGCTATTTCTTTAGGAGGAGAGACAGACAACTGGTCTTCCTCATCTTCTTCATCCTCTTCATCGAACATTCCCTCAGGGAATTCATCTTCAGGCATTTGCTCAATATCAGAGACATAATCCTCTAATGAGAGCATTTCTTCATCAGCATTTATCACAGGCTCTTCATCATTTGGTTTGTCCTGAGTTATTGTATCAGCCTCCTTTTCTTGTTATACCTGAGATTCGATGACTGGCTGTACAATTTCAGCCTGCAAATTTGTTGTAATTAGTAACAGGGAAAAATATAAGGGGAATGGTCGCCATTTCGCTGTCCCAGAGAGACTGAGGGTGATTACTCAGCCACTCCAAAGGATAAATCCTTGGGATTCTTTTAAGTGTGAATAAAGTGTGGTTAATGATCGCCATTCGCTGCCCCTCGGAAAGCTGAGTGTGATTATTCAGCCCCCCCCCCCAAAAGGTAAAAACCTTTGGGACTCTTTTGATTGTGAAACATATGTTGTTTATGGATCGCCAGTCGCTGCCCCTAGGAAAGCTGAGTGTGATTATTCAGCCCCCCCCAAAAGGTTAAAACCTTTGGGACTCTTTTAAGAGTGAAACATATGTTGTTGTAGGTGGCCTGTTACGCTGCCCCTAGGAAAGCTGAGGGTGATGATGCAGCTCCCCCTGAAAGGATAAATCCTTTGGGACTCTTTTAAGGAGGGAACCAAGAGGCTGTGTGAAGTACAGCTGATCAAGGTTGAGACATAAGTGTATTCAGGTTGTTGTTAGCCTGAAAACTGTCTAGAGGGTGCAGGGTCATCGGGGTGCTTTATAAACACAAATGAATCATTCCCTGGTGCAAAGACAGGGTGTACAGAAGTCTTAAAGTATTCTAAGTGTATTGACAGACTTCTATGGGTCAAGGATTACCCTAACTTCACCACTCTCTCCTACAGACAAATGAGAGTGGCTGCTTGTGAACCTCTAAAAATGTACACTGATTACCTGTGAGATATCAGCTTGATCAGGCTGGTTTCCTGTTGTCTCAGCTGACTTAGAGACACTAGACGCCTGTTGTTTGTCAGCCAAAGAATCCGAATCCACAAGAGTATCTGGACCAGAGGAGGCGTCAGTCTTCTTTCCCTTGGCCTTAGTAACAGCTTTGGAGTGGGAAGAAGAGGGGATTTTCTTCTTCTTAGGTTGTTGGCCAGATGAAGCCTTGGACTTAGTAGTGTGCTGCCCAGAGGTCAAAGACATAGACTTGCCAGCAACACTAGAAGTATTCACCTTCTCAGAGGAAGGGAGCAAGGGCTTCTCAGCGTTTGGTACCTGGTTGGCCACATTCAGCATGTGGGCGGTGACAGGGACATCTTCAGCTCCTATTTCCTTGTAGATGGCGCCGGTGATGCGATAGGGCTTAAGAGCAGTCAAGGCCTTGTTGTGGTAGTTATCTCCCAGCAGACTTTCAAAGATCAGGGACAGGAAGCGCACATAACAGATATTCTTCTCCCTGACCTGATTCCTTCCCTTCAGCTGTTCTACCAGGTTTGAGAAGAGAATTCTTCCAACGTCAACATCAGCTCCCCAGATTAGTCCATAAGCAATAGCCTGATGGTTGAAAGACATCTGATCCTGTGATCCCTGCATACCTCCCAGGGACTTAACAATGTGGGTGAAGAGGACACGCCACATAGGAGTGAAGTATTTAATCTTCAGAGGGGATTTGGCGAGTACTTCAGCAGGTGTAAGTGCAGGGTTAACATCATGGCAAGGGTTGAGTGTAGCCAGGGCTTCCTTGACAGCCTTTTTGTCAACTACCTTCAGGCATTCATCTCCATGCTTCAATCCGGCCACACTTGAAAAGTCTTTAAGGGAGAAGGCAAAAGGGTATTCATTGCATGAAAGGCTAAATGTGGTGGTGTCTTCTACCACTTCAACAGAATACCAGAATTCCCTAAGGTATTCTTGGTAAAAGGTGGATGGGGATTTGGTGAAGGCTTCATTTAGGTCACAATTCTGCATGAAATTTACCAGATCTGAATAGGTGCTGTTTGGTGCCTTAATCCATCCAATGGCATTGTTGGAGGCGAGGATGCTCTCGTTGATCTCGAAGTTAACATTTGAGGCTTTGGGAACTGAAAACGCCATGGATTTGAGGTTGAAGGTGAACGAAAATGGCGGATGGTTGAGAGTGATAAGAACTTAGAGAGAGAAGTAGATTTTAGAATGGTGGTGGGTGAGAGGAGAAAGGAGACAATATATATTCAAACTTAAGTGAACAGTTATTCAACCGTATTAAATGCAAGGTGCGAAAATGACTGCTCAAGTGGGTCCCCTTGACCTTTCAAAAGTTTGTCTCCTCGTTATCCGAAAAATAAATGATTAAATATTTGAGAATGTTTTTTGCATTTACATGGAAAGTAACTACCTAGTTTCATGTGAAAAACATTTAATATAGAATCCATCATTTAATGAACACATTTAATATCAAGCCACAGGCTTTGAGATATTGAGCATCCCTAGCTCAGCAACTAGCCTGTTGAACGAAGGTTCAGCCAAAGGCTTTGTAAAGATATCAGCTAGTTGCAGCTCTGTGGGAACAAAATGCAGCTCAATATCTCCCTTCATTATATGATCCCTGATAAAATGATACCTGATATCAATGTTTTTGGTACGAGAGTGAAGAACAGGGTTGTTGGATATGGCAATGGCGCTGGTGTTGTCACAAAAGATTGGTACTTTGTCATACAAGATTTCATAGTCAGCCAATTGACTTTTCATCCAAAGCACCTGAGCACAACAGCTGGCTGCAGCGACATATTCTGCTTCAGCTGAAGACATAGCCACAGAGTTTTGCTTCTTAGCACTCCATCCAACCAATTTTCCTCCTAGGATTTGACAGCTGCCTGAAGTGCTTTTCCTGTCAATACAGCATCCAACATAATCTGAATCTGAATAGGCCTTGAGATCAAAGCCTGATTCCTTTGGATACCATAGACCTAGGGATGGTGTTCCTTTGAGATACCTGAAAATTCTCTTAACAGCCACTAGATGGGATTCTTTTAGGTTAGCTTGGTACCTTGCACAGAGACATGTGGAGAATTGGATATCTGGACGACTAGCTGTTAGATACATGAGTGACCCAATCATGCCTCTATATAAAGTCACATTGACAGAGACCCCTGACTCATCAGGGCCCAAATTGTTGGGTGGAAGCATGGGGCATTTCACTGATGCACAATCAGCTAAGTCATATTTTTTAAGTAAATCCTTAACATACTTTTCTTGACAAATTGAAATCCCCTTAGGACATTGTTTAATTTGAAAGCCCAAAAAGTAAGTTAATTCACCCATCATACTCATCTCATATTTCTTGGTCATTAATTTAGCAAAACATTTACTAAGATTGACATTTGTTGACCCAAAAATGATATCATCCACATAAATCTGCACAATGATGAAATCACTCTTGTCCTTGAAGGTAAAGAGTGTTTTATCAATAGAACCCCTGACAAATTTATTTTCAGTTAAGAAATTTGAAAGAGTTTCATACCATGCTCTTGGAGCTTGTTTCAGACCATACATTGCCTTGTGAAGTCTGTACACATGGTTGGGAAACTCGCTGTTCTCAAATCCTTCAGGTTGTGCAACATACACTTCCTTAGCCAAATCATCATTGAGGAAGGCACTCTTAACATCCATCTGATACACAGTGATGTTCATATAGGCAGCATAAGCAAGGAAGATTCTGATGGCTTCAAGTCTAGCAATAGGTGCAAAAGTTTCATCATAATCAATTCCTTCAGTCTGAGAGAACCCCTGTGCTACCAGTCTGGCCTTGTTCCTGATGATGTTCCCAATTTCATCCATCTTATTTCTATAGATCCATCTAGTGCCTGTGATATTCTTTCCAGGTGGAGCTGGCACTAGTGTCCATACTTTGTTCCTTTTGAACTAATTGATTTCTTCTTGCATAGCAGCTACCCATCCTTCTTCTACCAGAGCCTCAGCAACCCTTTTAGGTTCAATTTGTGAGAGAAATTCAGCAAAGAGACATTCATTGGCTGAGGCTGACTCTGAGTCTTGAATTCGCTGTCTGGTTGTGACCCCTGCATTTGGTTCCCTAATAATATTGATAAGAAGAATGTGTTGATCTCTTGACCACTTGTTTTGAGGAGTTGGGGATTCAAGGACAGGGGTACTTGAGGGCACAACTGGTACAATTTGAGTCTCATCCTGCTGACTAGGAGGGATTTCTTCAAAGACTACTTCAGTGTCAGAGTCTTCTTCAGCCATATCAAGGGAAGCTGTTTCATTATCAGCAGGAGAATCTTCAGAGATTTGAAGAATTGGTGAGTCATCAATATCATGAGAAGGACCATCAGAGATTTGAGGTTCTTCTTCATCAAGTTCCTGAGAGGTAGGAACTTCTATGTTGTGAGTTGACAAAGGGTCAAAGGCAGGGACATATGGAGTGAGAGTGTTGGAGTGATGATGACTGGTAGGTCTGGGTTCTGTGAACTCATCACTTGGGAAAGAAATATTTTCATTAAAATCTATTTCATCACCCTCTGTTCCTGTTCTCTGTAAGCCTTCATCATCTTCATTGAATCTAACATGGAATGTTTCTTCTACTTCTTGTCTTCTGATGTTGAATACTCTGAAGGCTTTGGCTGTTGGAGAGTATCCCAAAAAGAAACCATCATTAGCCTTTTCATCAAACTTTCCAAGTTTATCCCTGTAGTTATAAATAAACACAGGGCACCCAAACACATGAAAATAGCTGACGTCTGGAGATCTTTTTCTGAAAACTTCATAGGAGGTTTTACCATGTCTTTTGACAACGATTGATCTGTTTTGAGTGTAGCAGGCAGTGTGAACAGCTTCTCCCCAAAATTGCTTTGGTAAGGCTGCACCATTTAACATAGTTCTTGCTGCTTCAATCAAAGTCCTGTTTCTTCTTTCAGCCACACCATTTTGTTCAGGAGTGCCAGCTGAAGAGAAGTTCTGAGAAATCCCTTTTTCATCACAAAAAGATTCAAGTTGATGATTCTTAAATTCTGTACCATTATCACTTCTTAGAGCTTTGACTCTAATATCATTCATATTTTCAACCTGTCTGATGAAGGACATGATGGTTTCAGCTGCATCACTTTTCCTTCTGAGGAAGAACACCCATGTGTATCTTGAAAATTCATCAACTATGACCAAGGTGTATTTGTTGTGATTAATGGTTTGAGGTTTGACAGGTCCAAACAAGTCCATGTGAAGGAGATGTAAGCACTTGTCAATAGAGAATGATTGCCTAGTCTTGAATGAAGACCTGTGATGCTTTCCTTTGACACAGGCAGAACAAGTTTTGTCTTTGGAAAACATTACTGAAGGTAGACCAGCAACCAAGTTTTGAGTGGCTATCTTATTGATGTTCTTGAAGTTGAGATGAGATAGTCTTTTGTGCCACAACCAATTGACACTTTCAGAGGCTTTAGCAAGAAAACAATTTGAGCTGTCTTCAGAGCACACAGCCATGTTGATGACATAAACATCTCTCCTTCTAGGTGCAATCAGCACAACATCATTGTTTTTGTTGAATATGGTTCCCTGAGTCTTAGTAAACAAAACCTAATAGTCAGCATCACACAATTGGCTGATGCTAATAAGATTGTGTTTAAGACCATTCACATATGCAACCCTGGTAAATGTAATCCCATTGCAGTTCACTGAGCCATATCCTTCTGTGTCACCTGAAGAGTTATCTCCAAATACCACTTTAGGACCTGGCTCCTTTGAGTATCTGTGCAGGTATTGTTGAATCCCTGTCATTTGTCTAGAACAGCCACTATCTAGATACCATACCGATTCCTCAAGATATTTCTGCACAGATACATAGAAACAGATTAGTTCCTATGGTGAACCCACTTTCCAGTGGGTTCCCTGAATTGCTTATTAGCAACTCTTGTGTTCCTGAAAAACTTTTGGCATTGGGATGGACAATTCATTGTTTCATGGTTATAACTCCCACAGATATCACACCCAGGGAAGTCACCACACTCGTCTGAGTGATGGTCTGTGAACCCATAGAATTTACAGGGAGGATAAGGTTTGTAATTTCCCTATTGCCTTTTGGAGCTCTGTGGTCTGTCCCTAGAGGGTGTCTGAGCTCTTTTAGCTGCCATGTGTCTGTCATGATCTAAGGTCGAATGGTGAGAATTTTTACATACATTGCAATAAGGTTTGATTAACCTTTCCCCTTTGGGTTCACCTAGGACTGACTTAGGTTCATGAGAATTAGAGCATTCAGCGGAAGGCTTAATGTGTTGTTTCAAGAGTTCTACTTCTTTCATAAGAGACAACAGGCGATCTTCAGTGGTAGGTTCAACCTTATTCACAGCTTTAGTAGTAACAGGCTTAAAAGCTACATGTTTACCAGTTTGTTTAGCAGGCACATGAAAAACTTTAGCTGGAGGATTCTCAATATCTGTCCTAAGTTCATCCTTAGCAGATCTAGAAGAACTGCTAGGTTCAACTCCAGAGAGTTTGGGCAAAGGTGGTAGCTCAACCACATCTTCAGAGACAGGGTCATTTGTCAAAGAGGTATCTGACATATGAATAGTCTCTGTAGATTTAAAGACAATGTCTTTGGGTTTGGTGAGAATCCTCAGCTTATTTTTCTTAGCAGATATATCCCTTTTTAAGTCAGCAGGCACTTCATCCCTAAGCAATTCATCAATAGTAAACCTAGCACACAGCCATTTTTCAATAATCTTGTTCAATTCAGAGACTTGATCATTTAAAGCTATGTTTTTCAAGGTTAATCTAGCTACTTCATTTTGCAGGGATATTTTCTCTAAATTAACTCGCCTGAGAGTTTCACATTCAGCCTTAGCATTTATCATTTCAGATTTAACAGAGTGAAACTTATCAAGTAGGTTCTTTCTTTGTTCCTCAACAAAGTGTAAATCAACAATGGTGTAATCAAGGACATGCTTACGTTCATCACTATCAGACATAGATAAAAGCCTGTGTACCTTTTTCATTGTGATGTCAACCCATTGTCCTGATCTAGCATCACCTTTTCCAACAACTGGTTCATCCTCAGCTATCGCCATAAAAGCCCTGACTCTTGTGATGTCTTCTTCATCTGAAGTCAGTGGTTCATCATTCCAATCATAAGTTTCAGCAACCAACCCTTTATCTGTCTTTTTCTCACCACCTTTCTTTTTGGACAGAGCTTCAATCTTCAAGTTCATTTGTTCTAACTCAGCTTTAAGTGCCTTGTACTTATTTTTGTAATCTTTCTTCTCAGTGTCTGAAGAATTGGATTGAGATGAGTTGTTATGTTGTTTGAACTTGTAGGGTTTGGATGAAGATGATGGATAAGAGGGTGAGGATGTCTTGGTAGAAGGACAATCTTTTTGATAATGTCCAAGCTTTCCACAGGCAAAACATGTTTCTTTTGACCTGTCAGTTGGTTTACTAGCTGATCCTACTCTTCCAGATCTTTTGTAATATCTTCTTTGGTTGGCTAGCAATGCTCTTTCATGGAACTCTGCATTGAGGTCTGACAAGAACTCTTGGCTGCTACGGGTATCTTCTTCAATATCAGAATCGCTGTCATGAGGATGTGTTGCAGAGATCAAAGCTTTGGAAGATGCTCCTTGGACTATAAATCTTTCAGTCTCTGATTTGTAGATAGTATCGATCAGCCCTTCTTCATAACTGTACTTACCATAGAGCTGAGCAAGGGTATCATTTTTGATTGAATTGTTAGCTCTCTGAGTCTGATTCATGCTCAGCCACTTTCTTGGAAGGCTGTTGACAAAAGTAGCATTGATCTCAGCTTGACCAATAGTAACATCATTCATAGCCAGGTCATTTAGAAGAATCTTCAGCCTAGTATAGGTTTGCTGAACCTTTTCACCTTCAAGTGACTTAAAGGCATTAAACTGAAGTCTGAGTGCCTGAATCTTTGTCTCTCTTGTTTCAGAGGGTCCTTCATGGCCAAGAATGAGGTCTGTCCACATTTGTTTAGCTGTGGGACACTGAATGACAGACTTCATGATATGCTTGGGAAGACTAGAAATTATGATGCTTTTGAGACGTTTATCTTTGTTTGCTAATTTCCTATCAGCTGGAGTCCATTGTTTGAGAGGTTTGGGAAGAGGGTTTTCTTCAGTGGATGTAAGCGCCATGGGAATATATGGACCATTTTCTAAAATTTCTAAGAGAAAAGGTTCAAGCCCATCAAGGTATACAAGAAATTGACTCTTCCAACTGGCAAAATCTTCTTCATCAAAGACTGGTACACTGGTTACGTGTGATCCACCTCTTGAGTCAAGAAGTTGGGGTAGATCATCGTCATTTGCAGGAGGGTTAAGTCTTGGTGAAGATGGGTTTGTGGAAGGTGATTGTGGGTTAGAAGTTTCCGGCATGGTGGATCTTGATTATAAAACTGAGAACGATGTTTCTTGAAGGTTTTAATATCAAACACCGCTCTGATACCAATTGTAAGTCCCTAATCAATGCAAGAAACCCTAATCTTAACTTAATCAACACAAGGTATTACTTTTCAAACGTAATCTTATTATTGTATAATAAAGAATTACAAGTGTTATGGATAACACAGTTTGATGACAATGTGTTGTGCACACTTTGAACAACAATAAACCCTAACTTATGAATACAGTCGTAGCCGTTTGATTCACTAAGTTATATGCACTAATGTTCTTAATATCTCAAAGTGTTAAACATTAATGCATGGATACACATCCTATTTATAGTGTTACGAGTTTGACTTAAATAGTACTTGATGTCGACTACACAAGCTTTTACAAGTTCCCACATCAGTCACATGATGTCCTTCTATTCTTGGTAGTATTCCATTATGCTTTAAGGAACAGTTGTCAAAAACAGTTTCCTTATTCTTCATAGTCTCAAACACACAAATGGCATGTCCAAAGTGTGCTGAGAGTTATCAGGGTATTGCCACCCCTGTTAACTCTCAACCCCTCAGAGTCCCTGATACATCTTGGCTGTTATCCATCACAGCCAATGAGTATGTCTTCAGGTAATCTTCGACTTCCGTGACAATGTCTCTGACATGGACTCCTCTGAGGTTGCTCACAGAGACTTGGATCTCTGTGAGTCTTGTGAAACTTGCTTGCCTCCTAGGCACAGGCAAGGGACTATCTAACAGCCTAATTATGTTTAAATCAATGATCAGGGAATCTAACAAGTTTAGATTCCCAACAAAATTTGTCCGTGAATATTATTTTGGAGTTTTAAATTTGTGTTAGTTCATAAACTCACAAATTTACGAGAAGAGATTAGGACTTACGATTTTATTTTAGCGTCCTTTACGACTAAACCGGAAACCTTAGGATTACGTATTTACGTTTTCGAACTCCGTTTTTGATGAGACAATTTTTATTAGATTCGTTTTGTGCCGTTGATTCATAATTTATAAAAACGTTTTTCGTAAAACGACCCGAGGGCACGCAAATCGAGGAAACTAGAATCGAGGAATACCCGTAAATTAGTGGGATGAGACAAGTTTACACTTGCCCCACCCCACTAACATGGGGCGGCCAAACTATGTACTCAACACATGAGGTGTCAAGTTTACAAGCAACTAGCAACACTTGTTGCTAAAGCTTACTTTGTAAGCTACATGTATATCAAAACCATGTTAGCTAAACCACTTCCCACACACACACAACATGCAAACCACCATTTTCTCCCATCTCTCTCTAAAAATGCCGTCCCATATCTCACAAACAACACCCTCATTTGATCAAAATCAACCACAAAATCTCATGTTATTCATATACATGTTGATGCCCTTTTGAAGCCCTATTGATTAGTGCAAGTTATAACATCCAAAGAGGAGTATTCATGGTGTCTTAGGGATGGTTTTCCACAAGGTGATCATAAAGATGGATGGTCTTGAAGATGGTCTTGGTGCATCACAAGTTTCTCCATCAAAATCCATGTTTTGATCACAACCTACATCATCATGGTGGTATAAAGATTGTCCTCCTCATCTTCTTGTTATTTTGATTATGTAAACATGTATTTTATTTCCTATTGTATATGTATATGATGATTATATGATGATAAAAATGTTATGTGGGGATTTGGTGTTGATAAACATGATTAAAAAGGTGAAAAACTATAAAGAACAAGGCTAAAATCTTGCTTAAAAGTGATGGCTGTATAAATCAGTAAAGAAGGTCATGGACTGATAAAATGGTGAAGTAGAATCCATTTACAGTAAGCTATATGTCTTGTACACATGTGAGAGTTTGCCATGCAATGGAATCAAAATAATGAGTGAGATATGATCAAAACAAGTTAGGTGGTCTAATCTGAATAAACAGTTTTGTAGGGACTGTTAAGGCAAGATGAACTCAAAATGGGCAGTAGCTATAACTAAGTTAAATGTAGCACATAATGTGAAGAACATGTCACCCAAAAATGAGCTTCTAATTCATTATATAACTCTAGATATGGTAAAAATGGTGAACATGAAGATAAAAATCAGATTTTGGAATTAATGTTTATTATTATTATATAAGCACTCACATTTTAATGTATAAAATGTAAAATAAAAACCCACTAACTTATAAAACTTATTTATATAAATATATAAAAGGTTAATTAAATGTATAAAATATATAAATGGTGGTGAAATAATATTTATAAGTAATAAAAACTATAAACTTGATTTTTACGACTTTTTCGGCTATCGCTGTAAAATTAACGTTTTCCGCCAAATAAAACTTAGACGACCAAACCCGTCTAATGTAAAGTTTATAAAAGTCATATACTGATATATAAGTATCTAATACAAGTAAAAACCGATAAAACCCGAACTATAAGAAATACGGACATTTACGAGCTAATTAAGCATATTGGACTAATAATTGGACTAAATAAGATAAAAACTTGTAAAAAGAACTTATTGGGCTTAACCCATTTAGGCCCAACTTTTAAAGTTTAAGTACTGATAATATAAGTACAAAATGGATTAAAATAAGTTAAAGAACTTATAATAAGTTTATTGGACTTAAAACACGTAAATAGGTAAAACTAGTAAACTAGTATAAAAGTTATCGACATATAACACTAAAATGAGTAAACGAGAATATGTAAACCCACTTGATCATCATATATATATAATCATCATATGTATACATAACTGTTATTTTTATAAAGTCATTGGACATGAGTCTAAGACGAGTATTATTTGTCTAGGTTTCCGTGATTGAAGCACGTACCGTACGTCCGAATTGCCGATAACCCGCCTTCCCACATCAACGTGAGTTCATAGCCTCGCACTCTTTTAAATGTTTTTATAAATGTTTTATAAACCCGCGAGGGAGATAACATGTTAGTTTTTATAAAATAGGACACCATTTGTCCCAATTGTTTGTTTATTGATTTGGACCCGAATGATTGAATGACCCGATTGTATGACCCGATAAATGATTAAAGGACCCGATAGATGAAATTAAATGGATTATTAAAGTTAGGTTATGTCACTAAAAGTCCCATTAGCATGAATTGTGAACTACCGGGATTTGGTAGACGCTTATGCATTTAATAGTACTATTTGGGGACGATCACCCCAGTTCGCGCCTTGACGGTTGATCCCCGTCGTGCCACATTGATTGGTAAGCGAATTTATGTATGAGAAGATTTCCATAGCGTTACCTTTGTGACGACACGCTACTTTAGATGGGCAAAATTTGTATCGGGTTAGCTACCCGTTTTGGTTTAGTAAGGTAACAATGTCATGCGGCTTATAATAATCCAAACTAACAAAATACTACTAGACGCTTCGAATTACGATGTATTGCCTGACTAGCAATACAGGGTCATACTACTGATATTATGTTTGTGTTTTGGTTTTCATAACCATACTCATATAACGGTTTTTATTTTCATACAACGTCGTAAGACGTATTGTATGACGTTTTTACGACATTGGCTCGTATAATGATTTTTCAGGCTTTTTATAACCATATTCATATAACGGTTTTATTTAATCTATACAACGTTGCAAAACGTATTGTATGGTGTTTTTAACGACAATGATTCGTATAATGATTTTTAAGGCAAATGCCTATATTATGATTTTCGATAAAGATTTGTATAAAATGACTTTGGCTATTTTATGTCCTATTAAAATGATTTGTACAAAATGATTTTCGGTAAAAATTTTATACCGATATTATATTGATGGTTTATTAAACTCTATGAATTCACTCGGCGTTATCGCTGACCTTTTTCTCTTAACATGTTTTATCTCAGGTACTTGAAGGTAATTCTCGGGAAGACGACAAGAATTCATGGCCCGCACTTAAACAATATTTTCCATTCAAATACTTTGTAAAACTTTGTATGAAATATAATGACTTGGGACCAATGTAACTTTGATGTTTATGAATTGAAATGATTTATTATTAAACGACACGATTTTTATGCGTTGTCTATGATGTGAGTAATGTGCTATCCCGTAACTCCAACTAGTCTTCCGCTGTATTGAGTTGTATAAATTTGGGGGTGTTACAGTTTGGCATCAGAGCTCTCGTTATAGAGAACGAAAGATTTTTAAAACCAAGGTTTTGAATAAAACATTTCAAAATCTTTTAACTATAAACATTTTTCTAAAAATGTCTAAAAATCTTTTGACTATAACGGTGCCGAAGAATTCCCGAGTTACCGACAAGGCCAGTCTGAGAAGTGTTATTTTAATATATATATAACTTGGATTATATATATATATGATGTAATTTTATTACATGATTGTTTGATGATTATTTTGATTTTTATACGAGGTATTTATACGACGTCGATTGCCACAAGTAACCCTAAATCCCCTAGTAATCGAAGCTACTCTCGTAGGAATTCTAGCTATCCTAGATCTAAACCAAGTTGTGGATATTTATGATCCCAACAAATGGTCGATATTCGTAGAAATGTAGATATTAGTTGATTGTGAAATCGAAGAAGAATTGGCGAGATTAAATATGATATCGATGTCATGACGATCTTTCCTTATAGAGTGGAGTTTGACAAAACATTACCACCTAGGAAGATGTCATCTGATTCGTTGTCATCCAATTCTTAAATTGAAATCGAAAGGGGGAATGTTGCACTTGAGGCTGTCATTGGAACCATAACCCAAAAGCCTCATGCCACTAGTACCTTTCCGAGAAATCTGAGTGAATGTGTGAGTCATCTCATGCTAGTGACTCATTTGATAATTGTTGTTGTAAGAAATATAGGATTGGAAATTAAGTGTTGTTCATATCGAGCTTTTATTGCCCTATTAAGGTTTATGAATAAGGTTGAAAGTATTGGAGAATGAGGTAGAATATCGCATTAAGTATAAATTGGTTGAAACTTGAATAAAGTAAAATTTAACCCATATGGAATATGAGATTATTAATAAAGTCGTTAAGTTTTGTGATTGAATTATAAGGTTTTAATTGATTGTTGATTCGTGTTAAGGGTTGTTCCTAGGCCACTGTCCACTGACGAGGATGCCCAGTGTCCAAGAAATAAATTGAAGAAATCTTCTTCTGAATTGAGACCGATGGATCTTCTGGGACATGTGGAACACCTAATGACTCTTGTAGATTAGTATTCATTGTGGTATCTTTTAAAAATCCCTAACTTAACTGAGATATCAGTTGGTAGGATGAGTTCTGAGAATTGTATGACATAGTGACGCGTAATGTGTTACGATATAGTTTTCACTTGTTTGTGATTAATGAAAAGACTACCTTTGATTGCTAAATCCTACATGTATCGATGTTATCTATCTTTTATTGTTTCGCCCTAATGTTCGCATTAGTGATGCAACCATTGAACAAGTACTCATCTTGATTTAAGTTACGATGTGAATCATTCTTCGTGAGTGCCATCGAGGTCATGAACCTCATGATTATTTGGCTAAGCTCATTTCTTATCATATTGTAGTTAGTTCTCGGTGAACAACTCTTCATCACTCTTTTGCATATCACACATTATTTTTATAAAGTTAAAACGGTATTCTTTGAGAAAATTTAATTTTTATCACAATAAGGATTATTCAAAGTGAGATTTATAAGTGACTGATATCAAAATGAAGTTGTTTAAGAGACGATTTGGAAACTTAATTATTTCCATAACAAAGAAAATCTTTGTAAATTTATTCTTGATTCTTATTTAAGAATTAAGCATGAAAATGTTTTTATTATAAACATGATGATAAAATTTTGACGAACTGAGTATTGCATCGTTAATCTTGAAATTGTATATAGTTGCGTGCCTACATACAATTTGGAATAGACCATGCAAGACTGATTAGTAGTCACCATAAAACTAGTGAATAAACACTACATTTTCTTTGAAGATTATGAAAGATTAAATTTTATGAGATCTGCAAGAAGTGAAAACTAGGGACATAGTGTTAGGGACACCTACCTATGTGCCTGTAGCATCTATTCTTCTGAGCTGAATTTACTCATCTGTGGAAATTGTCTTATTTGACAATTGACAATTCTTTCTGGACAAATTCTCCCGTAGTGAGATTCTTAGGAAAAGTATCTGATTACCGAGTGTTGATACCCGACTGGATGTATTGAGTTCTTATCATTTCTTATGATTTGATTTCATTTGAATGACTTGGGTAACGATCCGAGGAGCTTTCGAATGTGTACTCAAATTATGAAAACATGGGATATATTCATATTCGTTAAATGTTTTCGTCTGTATCTGATTTAAAATTCTCTCGCTTAGATTATGCGTTGACCTTACTCTTTTAATAGTAGTTGTGTATCCATATATCCTTGAATTTGTGAAGGATTATGAATTATTATTAGTCTTTTGAGAAGTTCACATCTTATCGACGGCAATAAAAACTGGAAAGTTGATAGTGCCAGTAGAATGGATTGATTGATTATGACATGACGACATTGTCTTAATTGATGGGAACTCGAGTAGAATGCCCTAAAAGATAAGATGTTGATTATCAAAAGTGATCTAAATAATTCTTGGTGGATGACGATATCCTGTATTTAGACTTGAAATCTATACCGTGAATGGTTGTGAACTAGTCATAGATATTATAATCTAGAAAGAACCTAATATTAATTTATTAAAAGATGTTCCTGTTATTTGAAACTCTAGTAAGTATTTTTTAATGAATTACCTAGACTTTCGCCATTAAGGAAAGTTGAAATTGGTATTGATTATATTCCCGGTGCTCCATCTGTGGCATGTGCACTGTACGTCAGCACCATCTGAATTTAAGGAATTACCGTACAACTGAGATAGTTGTCGGAGAAAGATTTTATTCTACCAAGCCTGTCATCATGAAGAGCTATGGTGTTGTCATTCCTTATATTTATAGATTACTGTGAACTGAGTAAATTGACAATCGAAAACGATATCCATAACTCAAAATGGAAGATTTGTTCGATCATTTACAAGGTTCTAGCGTATGTTTTAAAGATTTGATCCATGGCATGGTTATCATCAAACTTCGCATCTGCGAAAGAGATTATCTATTCCAATCACTACATCCAGAACTTGTAATAAACATTATGAGTTTCACGTGATGTCGTTTGGATTGACTAATACACATGTAGCATTCATAAATTTGGTGAATCACGTGTGTAGGCTGTAATTTGATAAATTCATGCTCGTGATCATTAAGGACTATATGTTTATTTATAAGAATAAGAATGAAGTTAATAATTATTTATAGATTGCCCTGAATTGGCCGAACAATGAAAACATGTACCTTAAATATTTAACATAAGACTTAAGACTTAATACTTTACATGATTTAACCGTGTGATTAATAGATAATGGAAGCTATATCGACTTTTCAAAGATTAGAACCATTAACGCTTAGGGATTAAAAACTTAATCCTTTACATAAAATGACCGTTGGATTAATAATGGTAAGATGTATGCATATAGACTCTTCAAAAATTAAGAGCCCTTTTAAGACTTTGGATTTTACCAAAAAGAAATGGAAATATGTTTTGACAAATGTTTTAACAAAGAATTTTTAAAGGGATTATTCCCTTATACACAAACCATTTAACTAAACTTCTGTTTAGGGGTAAATGTTTGTGTATACCTCAAGATAACTTAAGAAGGACTGAGTAAAACCATTTATACCATAACCTGAAAACTTAAAACGACAATTTTTTCTTTTCAAACTACAAAAACTTTGACCAAAGTATAAACAAAGGTTTTTCGAACATTTACGAATCTTATTAAATATTTTGGATAAATTAACAAAAATCTTGTTAATTAAATTCAAATTTATTTTTGAACATTTTATATAATTGGTCGAACTAAGAAATTTAAAACTTTTACGTTTACGTTTCATAAAAATTAACTGATTATTATTTAATTAATTGTAATAATTATCGACGCTTTAAACGCTGGATTGAGAAAAACTGATAAAAATGATAGATGAGACGAAACTGAAACTTAGAAAATATGAAGAAAGGTGAACGTAATTACTGACGCATAATATAGAAAGAATATCTGAGTGAATTGTGGACATGATAATTATATCATCATGAGAAGTGAATATAGATACCGATGCATTATGTAGAAAAGATAAAGAACCAGTTAGGACATGTTCCTTATTAATGAATGTGCAAAATAAATTGCCGAACGATATAAAAATAAACAATACTTGTAAAAAGGATAATATAGATAATAAAAGGGGTTCGCGGCTAAAGTGAACCATTAGAATTGAGAAGCCGATGGCAGTAAATGTTTTAAAGGCCACTTGTGGTTGTCTAAACATGGAGATTGTGAGATGTAGTTATATTGGAAATCTTGTAAGTATAAGTATAAGTATAAGTATTCTATTTATGTCATTTATGACTAAAAGTATCTTTGTCTAAAGAAGTTGTACTAATGATAAATTATGAAGGCAGACATCGCCTCATACATTAGTAAATGTCTAGCTATTGCAAAGGTCATCATCTGAATTTGATTCGATTTGGGTCATCGTCGACCGACTGAGCAAATCTGCTAATATCATTCCCGTTAATTATAAATTCAAAAGAGTTATGTAAACATAGTGTGCCTGTATCAAACATCTTTATCAAGATCCTCGCTTCGTATCGAATTTTTCTAGATATTTGCTCAGAAGTCATTGAGAACGAACCTTGATGAGAGTACTATGTACCACCCCAATCGAAGGGACGAGGTAAAGTAACGATACAAAGTAATATAAGTGCTATTTTATGTTTGAATGAATGACCTTTGGTAATAGACCGTATAATCGTTTTCCTTTGGAGAGATTATCATCGATAATTATCGTATTAGGATCGAGATCTAATCTTGTTAGGATCTAATCTTAGAGCATCTATAAGCAAGAGTTGAGATGGAGACATCCGACATACACCCATTGTGAGTTGGACATGTCTTTTAGGATAAAGGTTCCCTATGATGGCGAACCAAACCTTACAAAATACCCGACCCGCGAGATCTGAAATGATTGTTGAAATTAGGATTTGATTATTGACAGCCGGTAGTGGGCAAGAGGTTATGTGAATATGAAATGTAGATCTTGAAGTGCCAAATGGGTAGCGAAGTTATGCCACAATTTTTAACCTTGGAAAGATGAATTCATGATCTGACAAATCATGGGATATAATTCCCCGTTGTATGGGACCATTGAGATGATGTAAAAGTTGGGATTGAAAGGCATATAAGCTGGATCTACCCTAGGACTTCAAGAATTGCGTGAATTATGTTTCGTAAATCGAACTTGATGGAATATCTATCAAGTGAGAATCTGATTATTCTTAGTAGAGCTTAGATCGGCGAAAAGTTGCATTCATCAGAAACCCGTGAACATCATGGATAGAGAAAGTAAGTCAACATTTAGCCTGATCTTATTCCTGAAGTTATGTTTGATAAAACTCGCGTATTATAATGGATTACACTTGTGAGAAAAGACCGAATGTGGAGGAAATAACCACATGGCTTTAACTCTATAAGAAGCGAGTAGTCAGGTAAGATGATCTTTGAGGACAAAGATCCTGTTTAGGGGTAAATGCTGTGACAATCCGTCAATTTATGGTCGATATTTTATTCTCAATATTTATTTGAAAACATTATTTTAATGTTACAATATGAACTCACATATTTTTGGGAAGTAATTTAGATTTACTTCTTGAAGTAGCATCGACTACGTTTAAACCGGAGGATTCAACGTTACGTGCTTACGTTTACATACACCGTCTTTGGTGACAGTCCGACATTTCAGAAAATAAATTTGTCCGTGAATATTATTTTGGAGTTTTAAATTTGTGTTAGTTCATAAACTCACAAATTTACGAGAAGAGATTAGGACTTACGATTTTATTTCAACGTCCTTTATGACTAAACCGGAAACTTTAGGATTACGTATTTACGTTTTCGAACTCCGTTTTTGATGAGACAATTTTTATTAGATTCGTTTTGTGCCGTTGATTCATAATTTATAAAAACGTTTTTCGTAAAACGACCCGAGGGCACGCAAATCGAGGAAACTAGAATCGAGGAATACCCGTAAATTAGTGGGATGAGACAAGTTTACACTTGCCCCACCCAACTAACATGGGGCGGCCAAACTATGTACTCAACACATGAGGTGTCAAGTTTACAAGCAACTAGCAACACTTGTTTCTAAAGCTTACTTTGTAAGCTACATGTACATCAAAACCATGTTAGCTAAACCACTTCCCACACACACAACATGCAAACCACCATTTTCTCCCATCTCTCTCTAAAAATGCCGTCCCATATCTCACAAACAACACCCTCATTTGATCAAAATCAACCACAAAATCTCATGTTATTCATATACATGTTGATGCCCTTTTGAAGCCCTATTGATTGGTGCAAGTTATAACATCCAAGGAGGAGTATTCATGGTGTCTTGGGGATGATTTTCCACAAGGTGATCATAAAGATTGATGGTCTTGAAGATGGTCTTGGTGCATCACAAGTTTCTCCATCAAAATCCATGTTTTGATCACAACCTACATCATCAGGGTGGTATATAGAGTGTCCTCCTCATCTTCTTGTTATTTTGATTATGTAAACATGTATTTTATTTCCTATTGTATATGTATATGATGATTATATGATGATAAAAATGTTATGTGGGGATTTGGTGTTGATAAACATGATTAAAAAGGTGAAAAACTATAAAGAACAAGGCTAAAATCTTGCTTAAAAGTGATGGCTGTATAAAACAGTAAATAAACAGGTCATGGACTGATAAAATGGTGAAGTAGAATCCATTTACAGTAAGCTATATGTCTTGTACACATTTGAGAGTTGGCCATACAATGGAATCAAAATAATGAGTGAGATATGATCAAAACAAGTTAGGTGGTCTAATCTGAATAAGCAGTTTTGTAGGGACTGTTAAGGCAAGATGAACTCAAAATGGGCAGTAGCTATAGCTAAGTTAAATGTATCACATAATGTGAAGAACATGTCACCCAAAAATGAGCTTCTAATTCATTATATAACTCTAGATATGGTAAAAATGGTGAACATGAAGATAAAAATCAGATTTTGGAATTAATGTTTATTATTATTATATAAGCACTCACATTTTAATGTATAAAATGTAAAATAAAAACCCACTAACTTATAAAACTTATTTATATAAATATATAAAAGGTTAATTAAATGGATAAAATATATAAATGGTGGTGAAATAATATTTATAAGTAATAAAAACTATAAACTTGATTTTTACGACTTTTTCGGCTATCGCCGTAAAATTAACGTTTTCCGCCAAATAAAAATTAGACGACCAAAACCGTCTAATGTAAAGTTTATAAAAGTCATATACTGATATATAAGTATCTAATACAAGTAAAAACCGATAAAACCCGAACTATAAGAAATACGGACATTTACGAGCTAATTAAGCATATTGGACTAATAATTGGACTAAATAAGATAAAAACTTGTAAAAAGAACTTATTGGGCTTAACCCATTTAGGCCCAACTTGTAAAGTTTATATACTGATAATATAAGTACAAAATGGATTAAAATAAGTTAAAGAACTTATAATAAGTTTATTGGACTTAAAACACGTAAATAGGTAAAACTAGTAAACTAGTATAAAAGTTATCGACATATAACACTAAAATGAGTAAACGAGAATATGTAAACCCACTTGATCATCATATATATATAATCATCATATGTATACATAAATGTTATTTTTATAAAGTCATTGGACATGAGTCTAAGACGAGTATTATTTGTCTAGGTTTCCGTGATTGAAGCACGTACCGTACGTCCGAATTGCCGATAACCCGCCTTCCCACATCAACGTGAGTTCATAGCCTCGCACTCTTTTAAATGTTTTTATAAATGTTTTATAAACCCGCGAGGGAGATAACATGTTAGTTTTTATAAAATAGGACACCATTTGTCCCGATTGTTTGTTTATTGATTTGGACCCGAATGATTGAATGACCAGATTGTATGACCCGATAAATGATTAAAGGACCCGATAGATGAAATTAAATGGATTATTAAAGTTAGGTTATGTCACTAAAAGTCCCATTAGCATGAATTGTGAACTACCGGGATTTGGTAGACGCTTATGCATTTAATAGTACTATTTGGGGACGATCACCCCAGTTCGCGCCTTGACGGTTGATCCCCGTCGTGCCACATTGATTGGTAAGCGAATTTATGTATGAGAAGATTTCCATAGCGTGACCTTTGTGACGACACGCTACTTTAGATGGGCAAAATTTGTATCGGGTTAGCTACCCATTTTGGTTTAGTAAGGTAACAATGTCATGCGGCTTATAATAATCCAAACTAACGAAATACTACTAGACGCTTCGAATTACGATGTATTGTCTGACTAGCAATACAGGGTCATACTATTGATATTATGTTTGTGTTTTGGTTTTCATAACCATACTCATATAACGGTTTTTATTTTCATACAACATCGTAAGACGTATTGTATGACGTTTTTACAACATTGGCTCGTATAATGATTTTTAAGGCTTTTTATAACCATATTCATATAACGGTTTTATTTAATCTATATAACGTTGCAAAACGTATTGTATGGTGTTTTTAACGACAATGATTCGTATAATGATTTTTAGGGCAAATGCCTATATTATGATTTTCGATAAAGATTTGTATAAAATGACTTTGGCTATTTTATGTCCTATTAAAATGATTTGTACAAAATGATTTTCGGTAAAAATTTTATACCGATATTATATTGATGGTTTATTAAACTCTATGAATTCACTCGGCGTTATCGCTGACCTTTTTCTCTTAACATGTTTTATCTCAGGTACTTGAAGGTAATTCTCGGGAAGACGACAAGAATTCATGGCCCGCACTTAAACAATATTTTCCATTCAAATACTTTGTAAAACTTTGTATGAAATATAATGACTTGGGACCGATGTAACTTTGATGTTTATGAATGGAAATGATTTATTATTAAACGACACGATTTTTATGCGTTGTCTATGATGTGAGTAATGTGTTATCCCGTAACACCAACTAGTCTTCCGCTGTATTGAGTTGTATAAATTTGGGGGTGTTACAACATAAGTGCTTATTTGACTTTCCAGCTTATTGAGTGTGCTAATCTGAAAACTCTTTGTTGATTTTGCTTAATTAAGTCATTTAAAAGCTTTTGGAACTTGAATCAGCACTTGGGGTGGCCTAGAACTCAAAAACGACTATTTTGTCGTTTTGTGAAGATTGCTTATTGCATTTTGATATGAGCTAAAACTCATATCAATTTATCAACAAATAACCCTAAAACATGAAGCAAAATACCAATTTATCTTGCAAAAACAGTGTTATGTGGTATGTTTGTGTTTGTGTATACTTGTGTAGGTAAAAGGATGCATTTTCAAGCAAACAAGGGATAATCAAGCTTAATTTGATGAAAAAGACAAAGAAGGATCAAAAGTGACAAGACTTTGAAAGTACAAGGACCTATCTTGACAAACTGCCAAAGATGAAGGACCAAAGTGTAAATACTGTAAAAGTCAAGATCATAGTCAAATTTGGTCAACTCTCAAGTCGACTCAGTCAAAGGGCCAATTTTGTTCAAGAATGAAAGTTGAAGGACTAAAAATGCCAAAGAAATGAAGCTGCTAGCCTTTAAATACAATCTGCCAAAGTTCAAGGGTCAAATCTGCCTATTTTGGAAAGTTATACTAGTTCAATCCATGTGCTACATTTTTAACCAATAAGAAGCCAGCAAATAGAGGACAAGGATTGCCACATATGTGCATTAAATTCCCACTAGCGCCGAAATAATAAATGGGCGAATCAGAATAGTTTAATCCGTGTGCTTCCCATTCAGCCATTCACATTATGACACGTGTCGTCTTCAAATAACCAAAAATTCCCAGGATCGTTTTGGAGCTAGAGTGGATTTCATGGAAAGTTATAAACATCAAAGTTGCTTATTTTTGAGAGACGAATCCATTGGTCATGATCAATTAACATGGAATCAACTCAATCAAGAAACCCCAATTCATGTTCATACCTGGAAAATCAACTCAGCAGAATTATGCCACGTGGAGACCTGGGATTGGTCCCAACACGTCACCAACCCCAACTGACCTCCTTCTCAAGCCTACAAATAGTTGTTTAGTCTTCATTTCTTGTGTGTAGTTGTAAGTGTGAAAAACACACACTTTTACTTTTCCTCTCATCAATTTCCCTTTTTAGCTAAACTACTCAAGAGTTTGCCACACTCTTGAGTTAGTTAGATAGTTAGTTACCTTCTCAACAGCTTTGTAACAAATTTCCATCAATAAAATTCAAATTCTATTTTTCCCACCAAATATTCTCATCATACTTACTGTTCATTCCTGCTTCCATTGATGCTATTGTTGCTGCATTGAGTTTGTTATGATCAAATCTTGATCATAACTAACTTTGAAGGAAGATAGTAGCTGTTTGAGTGATTTCAGTTCAAGTCCATAGCATTTGTGACGAGTTCATTCCATTGAGATGATTCTTGTTGATTTATAGTTGATTTGTTGATTATAGATTTTTAAATCTAGTGCTAAGGTGGTGGGTAGCACTAGAATAGAGAGTACAACACTCCTCTACTGCTCAAAGGTTCATTCACAAGGTTCAAATGCTTCTTGTTTTGGTTCCACTCAAATTGTCAAATGCATGCTTCATTTCTAGTGTAAATCTTTGGTGAATGCATGATAAAACTTGTTTAGTTTGATCTTTATCTGATTCTAGTAGTTTGTAGCTTAAGTGTTGCTTATCTGCTTATTGCTTTGATAACTGTTCTAGTTGTTAGCTTATTCAGTCATTTTTAGCCTTACTTCATCATTTGAGTTCTAGTTGCTTTCATTGCTTGCTTATAGCTCTTAAACATTTCATTTTGAGCATTGAGTTTGGTTTGCTATAGGTTTTCATTCAGTATAGATTTGTGCTTATAAAGTCTTTACAAATTTTCAAATAGATCAGTTAAAGGAGTGTTTGGCTTTAGCTGGTTTAAGATTTTCAAGTGTTGGTCTTTGGCAAATAAATGTTCAATTCCAGTCACATAGTCATAACTAAGTGTTTTGAGTCCTTTTCAAGTCAAGTATAAGGCCAAAAAGGCAATTGGCAATAAAAAGGTTTGGGTCACATTTCAGTCATTTTTGCTTTAAAAAAGTTGTCAACTTCATTAGCTTGGCATTTGTTTGTTTGTTGATGAAATTTAACCAAACCAGCTCTCAAAGCTAGTTCATATTATGTAGTTTTATATTCTATAAGCATTTTGTACAGTTTCCATTAAGCAAAGAGAAATAAGCACTAATCTGAACTGATAAGCAAAGTGATGTTTCTGTAAATGAAAACTGAATTTTCATATCTCTTAATCCACTTCACAAACCTGGCGATTTTATTTCACAATATCACTTAGTAGTAGTTGGTGGTTGATTTTTGAGAATTTCAGCTTTTTGGAAAAAATCTTGGTCAACGCTTGGTCAACATAAGCCATTTTCAGCTTATTTCAATTTCCAGGCTTATTTCTTGATGAATTTTGATAAGACTTGATTTCCCGTTCATGTTTTGAGCTCTTTAATCAGTTTCAGTACAAAAAGCTAATTGTGTATGTCCAGATTTTCCTAGAGCTTATTTTGAGCTTATTTGTAAGTGCTTATCAGAGTTTTAGTAAGTTTAAGCTAAATTCCTTTTACAGACCTAGCTTATTTTGAATTCTAAGCATTTTGAAACTGGTTTGACTGATTTTGGTTGAGAAATAAGCTCAAACGAGCTTATTTGTCATTGGAACCCGTTTTTGCTTAAATACTTTCAGAAATTGCCACTTAGTCCTTGATGTATTAAAAGGGTTCTAATCTTGGCTAAACTTACACTTTTTTAGGGTTTTCAACAATCAAGTCCTTAAAGTTTGATTTTTGTTAAAATTCAGTTAGTAGTTTTGACAATTTGTTGAAAATTGGTTAGTTTGTTATATACTTTACATTTTTGATCCTTTTGGTTAACTGTTTTTACATTTTCAGTCCTTACACTTGTTAGATTTACATTTTGAGCATTTAATTTTCATAGAATTTACATTTTCAGTCCTTTTAGTTGTAAAATCTACATTTTGAATTTACTTGAATAAAAACTTGGTATTTGCACGATGTTTTACATATAAGTAGATAATATTTTTCAGTTTTGCAAGGCTTTGTTTGAATTAGCAAATAGAATATCCAAAAAAGATTAACAACCAAAAACAGTTAAAAACCCGATATTGTTAGGACTTTCAATTATCAAGAACTGAGAAAAACGAACTGCATTATACACAATTTCAAATGGCGCCGCTGCCGGTTCTTTGACTTTACGAGAGACTATCGATTGACGGTTTTCATTGGCTTTTGGGATCCGTTCACCTTATGAACGTTATTTTTACGTATCATAAATAAAAAACAAATAAAAAAAAATCAAAAATAAAAATATATAAAAAATATAAAAATAACAAAACTATTCTTTTCCTAAAGAATTGACCAAAAAATTAAAAAATCAAAAAAGCAATCTTTTTCCTAAGAGATTGCACCCAAAAATATATATTGGATTCTCTCGGTTTTTATGTACATATAGTATTTTCTCTTAAAAACACATAAATACAAATATATTTTCCATATATTATTATAAGTAAATACGTATACGTATAAGAACAACCAATTTACATATTCTCCATAAGTATTGCCAAGGCAATACACCGTGTTGAGGGGCGTTCCGGTCCTTGACACGTGTATCGATCAAACAAAATTAAGCAAGAATAGATAAATACTCTCAATAAGCAACAATTCGAAGAATACGAACATTTAAGTGAATAGAAAGGCGATGTGCTATAAAATGCCATCTAAGGGTCAATAGGTACTTAAGTGCTTCGCGCCACCTAACCCCCCGTTCACTTGTGAGTATTCTTAGAAGGAAGGCTTCATTGGGGGTCTTGCACCCAAGTAGTACATACATATATTGTTATTTTCTTGTGGATATTTAATATTGAAACTCGAAGAAGATAATCCATTTCTCTTCAAAGTCACACGAGAGCTTCTCTCTCATTCCTCGTATTGAGTTGCATGCTCACTCGCGGGCGTGCACAAATACCGATTGGTGTACAACCTCTTCCTCCAAAAAGGAAGAAAAAGAGAAAGAGTAAGACTACCACCGTCCATCAAGCCGATCACGAGAATCGTGCTTTGACTCCTCCACCACAAGAAGCCATGGCTGTTGATAATCGTTCTTTGATGGAACGTATGCAAACCAATGTTCATGGATATGCTAGTGCTATTAGGATTCCCGACTTTCCCGCAAATACTTTTGAGCTTAAAACGACTATGATTACTATGGTTTCACAATCACCTTTCTATGGTAACAAGAATGATGATCCTCATGAATACCTTAAGAGATTCCTTTCTCTTTGCAATACCATTAAGCAAAATGGAGTTCCACATGATGCTATTAAGTTGATGTTAGTGCCATTTTCACTTGAGGGACAAGCTAAGCATTGGTTAGACACTCAACCACCCGATAGTATCACCACATGGGATGGTTTCACCACTAAGTTTTTGAACAAGTTCTTTCCTCCATCTAAGACCATGGCCTTGAGGACCTTAATTATAGGCTTTCAACAAAAACCTAGTCAATCCTTTAGTGATGCTTGGGAAGAGTATAGAGAGTTATTGAGGCGATGCCCTAACCATGGATTGGATGACGTTCACCAAATCAATACCTTCTATGATGGCCTTAAACCTCACCACCAAGATTCACTCAATGCTTCTGCGGGAGGGAATATTCTTCTTAAATCTGTGCAAGAGGCCTTGGACATCATTGAGACTAAAGCAATGGTTCAAACAAA
The DNA here is from genome assembly GCA_025667525.1 of Glebionis coronaria. Lineage (NCBI taxonomy): Eukaryota > Viridiplantae > Streptophyta > Magnoliopsida > Asterales > Asteraceae > Glebionis > Glebionis coronaria. The sequence continues at coordinate 358,447,072 of CM046876.1, forward strand.
CAATCAATTTGAAGAAAGGGTTCATGTTCTCCAAAACAATTCTCAAACACCTTGTGATAACCAACTCCTCAAATTTCAACAAGAGATCCTTCAACAAGTCAAACAAGGACAACAAGAAATGCTTCAAGCTTTTAAGACCATGTCATTGAACCAATCTTCAAATAATGTGAATGCCATTACTCTTTCTTGTGTAACTTATGGAGGTCCCCATTCTTATGAACAATGCGATAAGGTTCAAGTTTATCAAGGGGAATGCTATGCTTACCAAGAGGAACATCGTGAACACTTCAAGCCAAATATCAATCCAAATAACCTTTCTTACAAGTCCCAAAACTACCTTACTCCACCGGGATTCCCACCCCAACCACCCACCCAAATTCAACAAAATCCTCCTCAAATTTTACCAAGGAATCAAGGGCAAAGACCACCTTATGAAGGAAATAACTACAAGGCACCCAATCAATTTCAACCTCAAGCAAATAACTTTTATCCACCAAATCAAGGATTTAATGCTCAACCTCTACCTTTCCAACCTCAAGGTTTTCAAGGAAATGTGTCACAAGATTATAACACAATGGATTTCTTGCACAAAATGAATCAAGAGAATGAAAGGAGGTTCCAAGCCATTGAGAAGAAAATGAATGACCAAATTAAACGTATAGCGGATGAACAAACCAATAGGCTTTTAATGGCATTAAATCAAAGACCATAAGGGGCTTTACCTTCCAACACACAAACTAATCCAAGGGCAAATGTCAATGCTATTACAACAAGGAGTGGAACAACAACAAAGGATCCTTCACCTCCTAAACCTACTATTGTTCAACCCACTTGTGCTCCTACTTGTGACAAGCCTTCTACCTCTACTTAACCTCCTCAAAATGCTCCTATTCACTCAAACACACCTTCTCAACCTATTCATACTTCTCCTTTACCTTCCATACTTCCCAATGAAGAAGCTAACAAAGACAAATCTTCCAATACAACACCTATTCCACCTACACCAAAACCTACTCTTCCATATCCTTCAAGGTTGAAAAAGGACAAGTTAAAGAACAAGGATGACATCCAAGTCTCAAATTTCTTAAGGATGTTCAAGCAACTCAACATCAATATATCCTTTGCGAAAGCTCTTGCTTATATGCCAAAGTTTGCTAAGATGTTCAAGGATTTACTCTCCAACAAAGAAAAATTGGTTGATTTGCCCAACACATCCCTTAATGAAAATTGTTCCGCCATGTTACATAAAACCTTACGTACAAAACTTGGAGATCCGGGGCGCTTTTTGATACCTTGTAATTTTCCCGGTGTTGAAAATTGCATGGCTTTGGCGGATCTAGGGGCAAGCATAAACCTCATGCCTTTATCGGTTTGGAAAAAACTCTCTCTTCCCGAGCTCACTCCCACTAGGATGACTCTTGAACTAGCCAACCGAACCAAAGCTTACCCTGTAGGTATAGCGGAGGATGTGTTTGTAGGTGTGGATAAGTTTACGTTTCCGGCTGACTTTGTAGTGGTTGATTATGACATGGATCCTAGAGTGCCTTTGATTGTTGGTAGACCGTTTTTGAGAACGGGTCGTACTTTGATAGATGTGACGGAAGGAGAACTAATTATGAGAGTAGAAGATGAGAGAGTGGTGTTTAAGTTAGGGCAAGTTTTTGATAGGAAAGAGGTTAAGGAGTCTAGACCTTGTGAGACTATTAACATTGTTGATGTGTTAGATGAGGTGTGTGATGAACACTTTCATGATGCTTGTAAGAGTACTAGTGATGAGATGCCCCATGTTGAAACCGTGGCCTCAATTGCTCCCTCTTTAACACCTTTTGGAGAGAGTGATTTCCTCTTGGAGGAATTTGAGTCAAAATTTCTTGGTGATGATGATTCTCCCATTAATTGGGAAGAAGATATTCTTACAATCTAAAAGTTGCTCAATGAGGACCCTATTCCTTCTCCTCTTCCACAAGAAGTTACCATTGAGGAACCTTCCATAGTAAAACCTTCCATAGAGAGTCCACCTCCTATTGAACTTAAGGATCTTCCATCCCACTTAGAGTATGCTTTCTTAGAGGGCAAAGACCAATTACCCGTGATCATTGCTAAAGAGTTGAAAGAGGATAAGAAGGAGCAACTTATTGAAGTCCTTAAGAAACACAAGAAAGCCTTAGCATGGAAAATATCTGACATAAGGGGAATTGATCCACATTTTTGTACACACAAGATCCTTATGGAGGATGATTATAAACCCGCCATTCAAAACCAAAGGAGAGTTAACCCAAAAATCCATGAGGTCATTAAGAAGGAAGTGATTAAACTCTTAGATGCGGGTATGATTTACCCCATTTTCGACTCTCCATGGGTTAGCCCGGTTCATTGTGTTCCAAAGAAGGGTGGAATCACCGTGGTGCCTAATGAGAACAATGAGCTTATTCCCACGAGACTTGTGACCGGTTGGAGAGTTTGTATTGATTATAGAAAACTCAATGAGGCGACTAGGAAATACCATTTCCCACTTCCTTTTATGGATCAAATGCTTGAACGCTTAGCGGGAAATGAGTACTATTGTTTTCTTGATGGCTTTTCGGGTTATTTCCAAATTCCCATTGACCCTAAGGATCAAGAAAAGACCACATTCACTTGTCCCTACGGTACATTTGCTTACAAGAGGATGCCTTTTGGCTTATGTAATGCACCGGGGACGTTTCAAAGGTGCATGATGGCGATTTTCCATGACATGATAGAGCAAACCATGGAGGTTTTTATGGATGATTTTTCCATCTTTGGAAATTCATTTACCTCATGTCTCACCAATCTTGAGAGAATGCTTAAGCGTTGTGAGGAAACACGTTTAGTGCTTAATTAGGAAAAATGTCACTTTATAGTGAAAGAGGGAATTGTTTTAGGACATAAAATATCCAACAAGGGATTAGAAGTGGATCGAGCTAAAATTGATGTGATTGCTAAGCTTCCCCCACCCACCTCGGTTAAAGGTGTGAGGAGTTTCTTAGGTCATGCGGGATTTTATAGGCGCTTTATACAATATTTTTCCAAGATAGCTAGACCGATGACTCACCTCTTGGAGAAAGAGGCTCCTTTCATTTTTAACCAAGATTGTTTGGACTCTTTTGAGACTCTTAAGGAGAAATTGACTAAGGCTCCCGTTTTGGTTTCTCCAAATTGGGAAATACCTTTTGAGCTTATGTGTGACGCTAGTGATTATGCGGTGGGGGCCGTCTTAGGACAAAGAGTTAATAAGCATTTTCAACCTATACACTATGCGAGTAAAACCATGACCGGTGCACAACTTCATTACACTACCACGGAAAAAGAGTTGCTTGCTATAGTATATGCTTTTGAGAAGTTTAGACCATACCTTGTGCTCTCCAAAACCATAGTCTATACGGATCATTCCGCTCTCAAGTATCTTATGACAAAACAAGATGCTAAGCCTAGGCTTTTGAGATGGGTTTTGTTGCTTCAAGAGTTTAAGATAGAAATTCGTGATAAGAAAGGGCCGAGAATTTAGCGGCGGATCACTTGAGTAGACTTGAGCATCCTTTTCAAGGAGATTTGCCACATCAAGATATCAATGAATCCTTTCCATTAGAGGAGCTCATGTCTATCTCTTCCCAAGAGGATGCCACTCCTTGGTTTGCGGATATCGCAAACTATCTTGTGGGCAATGTGCTTATTGAGGGTCTTACTTATCAACAAAAGAAGAAGTTTCTTAAGGAAGTTAAGTACTACTTTTGGGATGATCCATATCTTTTTAGGCAATGTGCGGACCAAATCATTAGATGGTGTGTAGATGGGCCCGAGGCATTTAAGATCTTAGAAGCGTGTCATAAAGGACCTACGGGTGGACACTTTGGGCCCAACTATACCGCCAAGAAAGTCTTTGATTCGGGTTACTATTAGCCTTCCATTTACAAAGATGCCCATGAAATGGTGAAAGTTTGTGATGTGTGTCAAAGACAAGGAAAAATTACGCAACGTGATGAGATGCCACAAAATTTTATCCAAGAGTGTGAGATATTTGATGTGTGGGGAATTGATTTCATGGGACCTTTTCGATCCTCTAAGGGAAACAAGTATATACTTGTGGCGGTGGATTATGTGTCCAAATGGGTGGAGGCTAAAGCCTTACCTACCAATGATGCTAGAGTTGTTGTGAAGTTTTTGAAACAATTGTTTGCTAGATTTGGTGTACCTCGGGCCATCATAAGTGATCGTGGTACGCATTTTTGTAATGATCAATTCACGAGAGTGATGAAGAAATATGGAGTTAATCATAGACTTTCTACCGCGTATCACCTTCAAACAAATGGTTAAACCGAGGTCACAAGTCGTGGTTTAAAGAGAATTTTAGAGAGAACGGTGGGAGAGCATCGAGCTTCTTGGTCGGATAAGCTTGATGATGCTTTGTGGGCGTTTAGGACGGCTTTTAAAACACCAATTGGTTGTACTCCTTATAGGCTTGTCTATGGAAAAGCGTGTCACCTCCCATTTGAGTTAGAACACAAGGCATCTTGGGCTCTCAAGTGGGCTAACTTTGATTTAAACCAAGCCGGTTCCCATAGGAAAGATCAACTCAATGAGATGGATGAATTGAGAGCCAATGCCTATGAAAATTCTTTGATTTACAAGGAAAAGACTAAGAAATTGCATGATGCTAAGATCAAGAATCGTGAGTTCAAAGTTGGAGAGCCGGTTCTCCTCTTTAACTCAAGATTGAAACTTTTTGCGGGCAAGCTTAAGCCGAGATGGTCCGGTCCATTCACTATTGCTCAAGTGTTTCCAGATGGAACTATTGAGTTGTCACAACCCGATGGTCCAAATTTTAAAGTGAATGGTCACCGTGTTAAGCATTACTTTGGGGAGGACATTTCCGTTGAAATGGTCCAAGAGATCCCCATTTTCCCCATGAATTGATTCATTGAGGGACGAGTCGAGCTAGAGACTCATTAACTCAAGCATTGTATAACTAGGTTTAGAGTGTTGTAGGTTAGAAATAAAGGGATAGACTTGGAGATAAGTGTATGGGAGACCTTCTTTTGTCTTCATGATTGTTTGTAGGGTTGCTTACTCATTTCTTGCTTTGGAGCTTATGGAGGAGGCCCTTGTATCCGGTTCACTTCGTTACTATAGTGATTTTTCATTGACACCTTGTGCTTAAACATGATTTCACTAATAGTTGTCCTTTCCTTAACTTGGGTTAAGCAAAGTCTATTAATTGTCATAAGTGTAGGGGAAGTTTTTATACTTCTATGCTCTTAAACATTGAGGACAATGTTTAGCTTAAGTGTAGGGGGGTCTTCTATCGAAGTGACCTTACCTAGAACTTGTCATTGTCTTTCATGATAACATGGAAAATTGATTTTTCAACATTTTTCGAATTTTTGATCTACTTTGGCCAACAAAAATATGCATTCATAATTTTTGCATCAATCATTTTGCATAACACATTTGCATTGTATATATTTCTTCTTTTGTTTTACATCAAAAATATATAAAAAAAATATAATAAAAACATGGTTTTAACAAGTTTAGACTTCTTTGACATATTAGGCCTGCCATGGATATTTTGACTCAACCCGAGTTTGCTTATTTTAGCACTCTCTAGCTAGTATCCTTAACCATGTAGTCCTTCATTGGTCTATCAGGCTAAGCATCCACCAATCTCATTATTTGAGATTTTAAATTTGTGGAGAATGGGAAATGATAGAGTTGAAGCAAGTATAAAAGGGCTAGATAAACTTCATGATAATTACTTGTGGTTAAACCCTTCTCTTCTTAACCTCTATTTTCTTCGCATGTATATAATTGTTAATAAATAATCAAGAACGGTTTTAATTGATTTGTAATCTCTTATGCATTTTTGACTAATCATTCATGGTTGATATAAGTAGGTCTTAAGATTCTAAGTTAGAACGTTTTATGTGTACAAGACTTATGTCATGCTCAATATTTAGCGGGTGTTTTACCTTTTATTCTTTTCAAATTTCTTTGTGAGGAATAAAGAAAAATAAGAGCGGCTTACAAAAAAATGAGTGGCTAGAAGAAAAAAAAAAGAGAAAAAAAAAAGAAAAAAAAATATATATATATATATACAAGACTCCCAAGAGGAGCAGTGTGGTGTTAATTATAGTGACTATTGAGTTCCAATATTACCTTGACGGGTTGTGGGGATTCAATAGATTGCTCCAATCCAATATTACCTTGACGGGTTGCGGGGTTGAAGATCCAAAGTCTCAAAAAGATGGTGGATGTAAATTATTGCGTGAGTTTTATTTTTCTTTCCTTAGCGAGTGTGTAGCTACTTATGAAAGCATGACATGAGGATTTTACACATAAGGCGAATGACTTATTATTCTTGAAACGGACTTGTATTAATTGTGAGCGGTTTTTCAAGTAATGGATGAGAGGATTACTTAGGATTAAAACCGTGCTTCCTTATTTTTTGATTTTACACTTCTTATACTTCACACTTGAATAAATGACAAATTTGCCCACAAGCAATTTGCTCAAATAATAACCGGTTCCACATTTAACTGTCATGAATAAGTTGATGCACTTTTTTTACTTGTGAATGCAATGATCCTATTTTTAAGCTTGGTATGGGGAAAGTGAAACTTGAGGGTGATAAATATCCATGGTACCCAAGCCCTAATCTAAGTCATTGAATTCTTTATGAGTTATTTCCATCAAAACCATTTCAAGAAAAACCAAAAAGATATAGAAAGAATTTTATTTTGTTCATTGCATTGTTAAAAGTCAAAATCATGCATCATGTAGTTTAGAATAGTGTAGATGCATTCCATATGGCCAAGGTGGGTTAATTATGAGGAGAATGTAAATTTGTGCTTTAAAATATATAGAATTGCATGAGGACATGACAATGTTCAAGTGTAGGGGATTTGATATGAGCTAAAACTCATATCAATTTATCAATAAATAACCCTAAAACATGAAGCAAAATACCAATTTATCTTGCAAAAACAGTGTTATGTGGTATGTTTGTGTTTGTGTACACTTGTGTAGGTAAAAGGATGCATTTTCAAGCAAACAAGGGATAATCAAGCTTAATTTGATGAAAAAGACAAAGAAGGATCAAAAGTGACAAGACTTTGAAAGTACAAGGACCTATCTTGACAAACTGCCAAAGATGAAGGACCAAAGTGTAAATACTGTAAAAGTCAAGATCATAGTCAAATTTGGTCAACTCTCAAGTCAACTCAGTCAAAGGGCCAATTTTGTTCAAGAATGAAAGTTGAAGGACTAAAAATGCCAAAGAAATGAAGCTGCTAGCCTTTAAATACAATCTGCCAAAGTTCAAGGGTCAAATCTGCCTATTTTGGAAAGTTATACTAGTTCAATCCATGTGCTACATTTTTAACCAATAAGAAGCCAACAAATAGAGGACAAGGATTGCCACATATGTGCATTAAATTCCCACTAGCACCGAAATAATAAATGGGCGAATCAGAACAGTTTAATCCGTGTGCTTCCCATTCAGCCATTCACATTATGACACGTGTCGTCTTCAAATAACCAAAAATTCCCAGGATCGTTTTGGAGCTAGAGTGTATTTCATGGAAAGTTATAAACATCAAAGTTGCTTATTTTTGAGAGACGAATCCATTGGTCATGATCAATTAACATGGAATCAACTCAATCAAGAAACTCCAATTCATGTTCATACCTGGAAAATCAACTCAGCAGAATTATGCCACGTGGAGACCTGGGATTGGTCCCAACACGTCACCAACCCCAACTGACCTCCTTCTCAAGCCTATAAATAGTTGTTTAGTCTTCATTTCTTGTGTGTAGTTGTAAGTGTGAAAAACACACACTTTTACTTTTCCTCTCATCAATTTCCCTTTTTAGCTAAACTACTCAAGAGTTTGACACACTCTTGAGTTAGTTAGATAGTTAGTTACCTTCTCAACAGCTTTGTAACAAATTTCCATCAATAAAATTCAAATTCTATTTTTCCCGCCAAATATTCTCATCATACTTACTGTTCATTCCTGCTTCCATTGATGCTATTGTTGCTGCATTGAGTTTGTTATGATCAAATCTTGATCATAACTAACTTTGAAGGAAGATAGTAGCTGTTTGAGTGATTTCAGTTCAAGTCCATAGCATTTGTGATGAGTTCATGCCATTGAGATGATTCTTGTTGATTTGTAGCTGATTTGTTGATTGTAGATTGTTAAATCTAGTGCTAAGGTGGTGGTTAGCACTAGAATAGAGAGTACAACACTCCTCTACTGCTCAAAGGTTCCTTCACAAGGTTCAAGTGCTTCTTGTTTTGGTTCCACTCAAATTGTCAAATGCATGCTTCATTTCTAGTGTAAATCTTTGGTGAATGCATGATAAAACTTGTTTAGTTTGATCTTTATCTGATTCTAGTAGTTTGTAGCTTAAGTGTTGCTTATCTGCTTATTGCTTTGATAACTGTTCTAGTTGTTAGCTTATTCAGTCATTTTTAGCCTTACTTCATCATTTGAGTTCTAGTTGCTTTCATTTCTTGCTTATAGCTCTTAAACATTTCATTTTGAGCATTGAGTTTGGTTTGCTATAGGTTTTCATTCAGTATAGATTTGTGCTTATAAAGTCTTTACAAATTTTCAAATAGATCAGTTAAAGGAGTGTTTGGCTTTAGCTGGTTTAAGATTTTCAAGTGTTGGTCTTTGGCAAATAAATGTTCAATTCCAGTCACATAGTCATAACTAAGTGTTTTGAGTCCTTTTCAAGTCAAGTATAAGGTCAAAAAGGCAATTGGCAATAAAAAGGTTTGGGTCATATTTCAGTCATTTTTGCTTTAAAAAAGTTGTCAACTTCATTAGCTTGGCATTTGTTTGTTTGTTGACGAAATTTAACCAAACCAGCTCTCAAAGCTAGTTCATATTATGAAGTTTTATATTCTATAAGAATTTTGTACAGTTTCCATTAAGCAAAGAGAAATAACCATTAATCTGAACTGATAAGCAAGGTGATGTTTCTGTAAATGAAAACTGAATTTTCATATCTCTTAATCCACTTCACAAACATGGCGATTTTATTTCACAATATCACTTAGTAGTAGTTGGTGGTTGATTTTTGAGAATTTCAGCTTTTTGGAAAAAATCTTGGTCAACTCTTGGTCAACATAAGCCATTTTCAGCTTATTTCAATTTCCAGGCTTATTTCTTGATGAATTTTGATAAGACTTGATTTCCCGTTCATGTTTTGAGCTCTTTAATCAGTTTCAGTACAAAAAGCTAATTGTGCATGTCCAGATTTTCCTAGAGCTTATTTGTAAGTGCTTATCAGAGTTTTAGTAAGTTTCAGCTAAATTCCTTTTACAGACCTAGCTTATTTTGAATTCTAAGCATTTTGAAACTGGTTTGACTGATTTTGGTTGAGAAATAAGCTCAAACGAGCTTATTTGTCATTGAACCCGTTTTTGCTTAAATACTTTCAGAAATTGCCACTTAGTCCTTGATGTATTAAAAGGGTTCTAATCTTGGCTAAACTTACACTTTTTTAGGGTTTTCAACAATCAAGTCCTTAAAGTTTGATTTTTGTTAAAATTCAGTTAGTAGTTTTGACAATTTGTTGAAAATTGGTTAGTTTGTTATATACTTTACATTTTTGATCCTTTTGGTTAACTGTTTTTACATTTTCAGTCCTTACACTTGTTAGATTTACATTTTGAGCATTTAATTTTCATAGAATTTACATTTTCAGTCCTTTTAGTTGTAAAATTTACATTTTGAATTTACTTGAATAAAAACTTGGTATTTGCACGATGTTTTACATATAAGTAGATAATATTTTTCAGTTTTGCAAGGCTTTGTTTGAATTAGCAAATAGAATATCCAAAAAGATTAACAACCAAAAACAGTTAAAAACCCGATATTGTTAGGACTTTCAATTAGCAAGAACTGAGAAAGACGAACTGCATTATACACAATTTCACATTTTCAGGCTTATTCCTTGGGCTTATTTCAAATTTCTTTTTGTAGAAGTCTTTGTTAGGTTAAAAGAAGCTTGTGTGTCAAGTTTTAGCTTATGGCATCAGCTTATAGCTTAATGGGCTTAAAAGCCCATTAAGAATAAGCTGCTTATTATAAGTTAGCTTATTTCACATTTTCAGCTTTTGGGCCTTTGGAAAAAGTTGTTTAAAACCAAGTTTTGAGTCAACCTGTGCTTTTTGGGCTTATTTTGAACAATTTTTGTTATTGGGCCCAATTTTGGCCCAATAGTGTACTGTTTTGGGTTTAGCCCATTTTCAAGGCCCAATAGGGGTATTTAGGTAATATCACTTTCATTTCTGAGTTATTTAGGTTGAATTAAGCTAGTTTGCAAGTTTTTAAATTTTTTTTATAATTTTTGGATTTTTAATATTATTTTATTATTAAAAATTAAAAGTCTGATTTTCTAGGTTTTTATATTTTTCCTAGGTTCTAAACACTTAATTAAGATTTTTGCAACTTTCCAAATATTTTTTAGGTCTTTTAATTATTTTCTATAATTAATTTAAGTTTTAATTGATTTTAGGAGTTTTTAATTGTTTAAAAATAGTTTTAATTGGTTTTAAAATTTTGAGAAATAGTTTTTAGCTTAATTAGAGTAATTCTGAGGTTTACAAACTTTAAAATCTTGTTTAGGGCCTTTTAATAATTAATTTTGATTTTTAGGGCTTTAATTAGCATTAAAAAGTCATTATCTAATTAATTAAAAGGTTTTTGCAAGTTTTGATTTTTTGTAAAATCTTAGAATATTATTAGGGATTTTTGGTAATTTTTAGGAATTTTAAGGTTAAAATTTTAATTTTGGTACTTTTTACGGTTTTACGTGTACGTCTTTTTAGACTTAGTTTAATCCGTCTTCGTAACCGTCATTCTCTTCTAATCCCTTTTCTATTTTTCTTTCTCAAATATAATCACAAATTAATCTATATCATTACACACATAACACACTAGCCTCCTTGGGAAACGAACTTGAACTTAATTGGTCATTAGTGCTTGGTTTTCCTAAACCGACACTTAATACTTGCCACTTTTGCTCTCTTTTCCTAAAGAGTAGTAAAACCACTACATCATTTTGGCGCCGCTGCCGGGGAGGTGTATTGTGTTTTGATTTGGCATTGTTGTTTTTATACTAACCATAATTAGTATTTGTATTAGTAGCACTCTACTAATACGTATTATCGGTTTTCGGTTTTTGTGTGAATATTATTAATATATTGTATACGTAGAACAATAATTTCACAAGTACTCCAAATACGTGAGAAATCACAACCTTGACTTGGGAGGTCATTACCCAATCATTGTATTCGAATCTCAAACCAAAGAAAAAGGCAAAAATAGATAAATACTTTCGTGAAGCTTAATCTTGAAAATACAAACTATAAGGTGGGTATAAGGCGGATATTATAAAATATATCCTAAGGAAAAAGGCTCTTAAGTGCTTCGCGCCGCCTCGTTTCCCCACTTGCTTGTGAGTATTTGATTGTGAGAGCTAATCGAGGGTTTTGCCGCCCAAAGTATTACTAAGTATCATATATATTTTCTTGGTTTTCATTGATTAAACCCTCTTGAACGTTTTGGTGTTCCACCAACGTTCTAAAGTCATCGAAGGCGTTCACTTCACGTGATCGTTTTCATTCCTTGAGGCTTCTTTAATCAAGAGATTTGATTAAAGAGGAGATTTGTAGATTTTTTTCTACTTACTACATTCACCAAATTCCAAAAAGGTTAATACAATCAAAAACCACAAAAAAATTGAAAAATACAAAACACCAAAAAGAATCTTCTTTGCTCGTCCCCTCGTTGTACGTGACGTTTATGCTAACTCGAAATCAAGCAAGACGTGCACGTAAACGAAAGAACAAAACTCCCACTCCCAACAATTCTAGTGAGGAGTCTCCTATTGACGAACCCATTGTAAGAGAAGCACCAACCATGGCGAATCGAACTATGATGGAGTTACTTCAAGCACCCACCGAGGGTTATGGAGAGGCTATTGTGATTCCCGCTATCCTTGCGGAGAATTTTGAGGTGAAAACGGGTTTGTTGTCAATGATCCAAAACAACAAATTCCGAGGTGATGAGAAGGACAATCCCCACAACCATATCCGCCAATTAAATCGTCTTACCCCCACTTGCAAGTTTAAGGATGTCTCGAACGACTCAATTAAGATGATGCTTTTTCCGTATTTCTTAGCGGGGCCCGCTAAAATTTGGTTAGAGAAAGAGCCACCCAATTCTATATTGACGTGGAAGGATCTCGTTTCAAAATTTGTGAACCAATTTTTTCCGCCCTCTAAGACTACGCATTTGAAAAACGAGATTTCAAAGTTTTCACAAGAATTTAATGAAAGTTTTTCAACAGCTTGGAATAGGTTTAAGGAAATGTTACATGAATGTCCTCATCACGGTTTTTCCGATTTGCATCAAATTGACACGTTTTACAATGGACTTCATGATCATGAAAGGGATTATTTGAATGCCGCCGCGGGTGGTAATTTTTTGTGTAAAACGGTTGAGGAATCTTTGGTGATAATTGAAAATAGATCTAAGGTGTATATTCCTCGTAGCACGTCTAGTGTTCGTAAGGCTTCGTCTTCGGCTTCACCTTCTTTGTCTACTACCATCGATGCTTGCCAAATTGAGGCGAACTTGGGAAACAAGATTTTTGATAAGTTGAAAGCACTTTTGATTGAGTTTAAAGTTGGTGAACAAAGTGCTCCCGCTACGGCTAAAGCGGTTGAGGTTTCTTGCATGTATTGTGGTGGAGGTCATGATTTCTCCGAGTGCATTACCAACGGTGGTAACACTTCGAGTGCCTTCGCGGCCACGAGAAATTACAACCAAAACGGTCAAGTTTCCCGCTCTAATCAAATGACTCCACCGGGTTTTGGTTCAAATCAAAATGCTAACAACAATTATCGCAACAATCAAGTTGGTTTTAAAAACAATTACAACAAGGGAAACTATGGGAATCAAGGGGCTAATAATCAAGTTTCAAACAAAAATGATTTTCAAAATAACAACAAAAGTTTGCAAACATTGAAAGATCTTCCAAGTGAGTTGTTGAATATGCTAGTGGGAATGATGCTAGGTTTGACAATATTCAAAGAGAAATCATTAGCCTAAGATCCGAGTTTAAGAACGACTTGAAGAAAGAGTTGAGAAATGAGTTAGCTAATGAACTTAAAATCCACACCAACAAGATGGAAGGAAATGTCACTAGGTTGCAACAAAACCAACAAAAGATGGAACAAGGGCAACATGAGATTAAACAAGAAATGATTAAGGCCGAGAAAAGGCAAACCGAGGCCGTATTGAGGCAATCTAATTTTGAAGATAAGATCTCGTCTATGTTTGAGGCAATAATGTGTAAACCGTCTTCGAGTAGTCTTCCTAGCAACACCATATCCAACCCAAAGGGTGAGATGAAAGTGATTACCACACGAAGTGGTAAGACACTTAAGGAACCGACTCCTCAACCAATTGCTCCTACGGAGGAAGCAATTTAGGAAAAACCCGAGGTGGTGGTCCAAAAGGAGCATGTCCCAATCCCACGAAGTACCGCTCATGCCACACCTACGGTTGACCCATTACCATCATTGGAACCCGAGATTCCAAAGGCTATGCCTACTATGCCTCAACCCACACCACCTTTGACCTATCCATCGAGACTTAGGAAGGAGAAACGTCAAGCGCGCGGCAATTACCAATTTGAGCTTTTTATGAAAATGTTTCGTGATTTGCACCATAATGTGAGTTTCGCCGATGCTTTGGTCATGATTCCTCGATTTGCCGCTAACTTTAAGAGTATGTTGAACAACAAGGAGAAATTGCACCAATTGTCTAGTTGTTCGTCGGTTTATCTTAATCGCATATCTCAAAAAGTCGGTGATCCCGGTAAATTTTTGATCCCTTGTGCAATCCAAGATATGGAAGAATGCTTCGCCTTGGCCGATCTTGGTGATAGCATTAACTTGATGCCACTTACAATCTTCAAGTCGCTCAATCTTCCTAATCTTACTCCTTCACTAATGTCTATCGAGTTGGCCGACCATTCCACGATTCCCGCATGTGGTTTGGCGGAAGACGTTTTTGTGAAAGTGGGGAAGTTCTACTATCCCGTAGACTTTATCGTTGTGGATATCCCCACGGATCCTCAAGTTCCTCACATTTTAGGTCGTTCGTTTTTAGATACGTCTATGGCTTTGATTGATGTGCATGCTAGAAAGATCACCTTACGTTTCAACGACGAGGAACTTGTTATAAACGCAACTCAAAACTCTCAAATTTCTCATGTTTATTCCGTTGCAACCATAAACCTCGTTGATATGATTGACGTGGTTTGCGAGGAATTTTCACAAGAAGTTCTAGGTTTTGGTGATGAAGAAACTAGTGGCAATCCCACTATGTTAGATCCAATTCTTGATAATTCGACACCAACCTTCACTCCTTTTGAAGGTTGTGGTTTTACGTTGGAAGAATGCAATGTTCTACGTACTTGTGACGAAGACCTAGACAACGATGAGGACTTCTCGATTATCAAGGATTTTCTTAATGATTTCCCATTTCCTCCACCCGAGGAGGTTATGAGTATCGAGCCCAAATCTTCACTTGAGGAACCACCTATCCTTGAGTTGAAAGATTTACCTCCTCACCTCGAATATGTCTATTTGGAGGAGGACGACAAGCTGCCGGTTATTATTGCGAAGGATCTTTCGAATGATGAAAAAACCGCACTTGTCGATGTTCTAAAGGACCACAAGAGGGCAATTGTGTGGAAGTTATCCGACATTAAGAGAATAGATCCCAAGTTTTGTACCCACAAAATCTTAATGGAGGAGGATTTCAAGCCCACAATCCAAAGTCAAAGGAGGGTGAACCCCAAAATTCACGACGTCATCAAAAAGGAGGTCCTTAAACTCCTTGACGCGGGAATGATTTACCCTATTTCCGATAGCCCTTGGGTGAGTCCTATTCATTGTGTCCCTAAAAAGGGAGGAATGACCGTTGTGCCAAACGATGCCAACGAGTTGATTCCCACTAGACTCGTGACCGGATGGAGAGTGTGCATTGACTATCGAAAGTTGAATGAAGCCACTCGAAAAGACCATTTTCCCTTGCCCTTCATGGACCAAATGTTGGAGCGTCTTGCGGGAAACGATTTCTATTGCTTTCTAGATGGTTTTTCCGGTTACTTCCAAATTCCCATCGACCCTCGTGATCAAGAAAAAACTACGTTTACGTGTCCATATGGAACGTTTACCTACCGTAGAATGCCATTCGGACTTTGCAATGCACCGGGAACCTTTCAAAGGTGCATGATGGCTATTTTTCATGACATGATCGAGAAGACGATGGAAGTCTTCATGGTTGACTTTTCCGTGTTTGGTAATTCATTCACTTCGTGTTTGTCGAACCTTGAGAGAATGTTAAAACGATGTGAGGAAACCAACCTTGTGCTCAATTGGGAAAAGTGTCATTTTATGGTTAAGAGTGGAATCGTCTTAGGGCACAAGGTCTCGAAAGCGGGGATTGAGGTAGATCAAGCTAAGGTAGACGTCATCGCCAAATGACCTCATCCCAAAACCGTTAAGGGAGTTAGGAGTTTCCTAGGCCACGCGGGCTTTTATCGTCGATTCGTCAAGGAGTTTTCAAAGATCTCTCGACCCATTACACATCTTCTTGAAAAAGAGGCACGTTTTGTCTTTGACGAAGATTGTGTACGAGCCTTTGAAATCCTTAAGAGGAAACTTACCGAAGCTCCCATTCTTGTTGCTCCCAATTGGAACCTCCCCTTTGAACTCATGTGTGATGCTAGTGATTACGCTATTGGGGCCGTTTTGGGGCAACGTCATGATAAGAACTTATTGCCTATTCACTATGCTAGCAAGACGATGACCGAGGCTCAACTAAAATACACTACAACGGAAAAGGAATTCCTTGCCGTGGTGTATGCATTTGAGAAGTTCCGACCTTACCTCGTCTTGACGAAATGCATAGTGTATACGGACCATTCGGCTATTAAGTATCTTATGGTAAAGCAAGATGCTAAGCCTAGATTACTTCGTTGGATTCTCCTCCTTCAAGAATTTGATCACACCATCGTTGACAAAAAAGGAGCTGAGAATCTAGCGGCCGATCATCTTTCTCGTTTGGAAGACCCTCACCAAAGTGTTTACGAGCCCAAGGAAATCATCGAAACATTTCCGCTCGAGACACTTGGTGTAGTGAATTCTAAGCTTGATTCTTCTACCCCATGGTTTGCGGATTTTGCAAATTACCATGCGAGAAACATCATCGTTAAGGGTATGACGACTCAAGAAAAACGAAAATTCTTTCGTGACGTCAAGTTATACTTTTGGAACGACCCTTACTTGTTTCGTACTTGTGCGGATCAAATCATCTGACGTTGTGTATTTGGAGCCGAAGCTTCTAACATCCTTAGAGCTTGTCACGAGGGACCCACGGGTGGTCACCACGCTGCTAATCTCACAGCTAAGAAGGTGTTTGATGCCGGCTTCTTTTGGCCTACTATTTACCGAGATGCACAAGATCTTGTGAAGTCTTATGATTCATGCCAACGACAAGGAAAAGCCTCACAAAAAGATGAAATGCCACAAAACATCATCCAAGTGTGTGAGATCTTTGACGTTTGGGGTATAGACTTTATTGGGTCGTTCCCATCATCTCATGGTAATAAGTACATTCTCGTTGCGGTTGACTACCTTTCTAAGTAGGTGGAGGCCAAAGCCTTGCCCACCAATGATGCTCGTGTGGTAGTCAAGTTTTTGAAAAGTTTGTTTCCTCAGTTTGGAACCCCTCGTGCTATCATAAGCGATCGTGGAACCCATTTTTGTAACGACCATTTTGAAAGGGTTCTAAGGAAATATGGGGTTACACATCGGCTTTCTACGGCTTATCACCCACAAACGAGTGGGCAAGTGGAGGTTTCAAACCGAGCTTTGAAGAGGATCTTGGAGAGATCCGTTGGGGAAAACCGACAATCATGGTCGGATAAGTTGGACGATGCTTTATGGGCCTTTAGGACCGCTCATAAGATGCCCATTTTGTGCACTCCCTATAAGCTTGTGTATGGAAAGAATTGTCATTTGCCTATCGAATTAGAACACAAGGCTTATTGTGCCCTAAAGCATTGCAATGATGATATGGAGACCGCGGGAAAACACCAGAAAATGCAATTGAATGAATTAGATGAATTGAGGGATATTGCTTATGAAAATTCATTGATTTACAAAGAAAAAACTAAAAAGTTGCATGATTCTAAAATTAAAACCGGGTTTTTAACATTGGGGATCAAGTTTTGCTTTTTATTCAAGATTAAAAATCTTTTCTGGTAAGTTGAAATCCCGTTGGTCCGGTCCATTCACCGTGACTCAAGTGTTTCCGTATGGGACCATCGAGCTAGCTCAAGATGATGGTCCTAACTTCAAGGTGAATGGACATAGGTTGAAGCACTACTTTGGCTGGGAAGTTCCATCCTTGAACTACCTCGACCAAGTCACCTTCCCCAATGATATATAGTATTGAGGGGATCAAGTCGAGGTCATGACTCGGTAATCAAAAACGAGGAGCCTCGTGGGGGAGTCCCATGCTTATCCTATGTACATATTATCGCTTTCTAATGTAGTTAACGTGTGGGGATTTGTTCCCTTCCAACCTTTGTTCCGTGGTTGTTTGTGAATTGTGAACTTTAGATGATCATGATCTTCACGATTGGAGCCTCTCGTGTTCGTTTTATGGGAGCACTCGATCGTTCGCTTTGAAGACTTTCTCTATATCCGTGATATATCTTTTGATGTTCTAACCTTAGGTTTATAGCACACTTCATAAACGGCTATTAATTTATTGGTTACACCCTTTCCATGCTAAATTAGGCATTCGACTACGTCTCTAGTATGGGGGTGTTTTCACCCCTAGACTCGAAACATTGAGGACAATCTTTAACTTTAGTATGGGGGGGTGAATAGATACTTGCCTTGCCAAACCTTCACGCTTTCCAAAGTTTGTCTTTTTGTTTATCGTTTTTGTTGCAAAATAAGGCTAAAAACGGCCAAATTTTAAAAAATTTCTCATATTTTATAAGTGTTTGAAGACACGAATGTAGGTTTTCCGATGGCGAGAATAAGAGTAATTTTTGACTCGACCGTGCGTGTTGAGCACTTAGCTTTGGTTCCTTAACTACATATTAGGCTAAGTCTCTTAAATGAGGACGAGAAATGATAGAGTTAAATATAAGTTACTATGCTAAACGTAGAGTACTCGTATTCTTTCAAAAACTCATGTGTTCTCCTTGTTTGCTTATTCTCCCTTCGCATGTAAATATTTTTTGCTTAATAAATATTGACTTAGCGGTTTAGTTGGGATTGTTGGGTTTCTAGTCTTTTCTAGTAGCTTCCGTGTAATTAAATTGGGAAGACATAAAGGTATCGCCAGCGTCACGGTTTTGAAGTATTGGCACCCCAATAATCGAAAGCTTCACCCAATAATAAGATTTCAAGTGCTCACCTAAATCAAGCAAACACTTTGAAGCCCTAAAAGGCCGAAAAATCTATGCAAAATTGAAAGTGAATCAAGCCTTAATCTTCGAAGCTTTAAAGATCCAAAATTCGCCTTAGCGTGAGGATATACGTCTTTGGCTAATAAAACCACAGATGAGGCGGATAATAAAAGGCAAGGCAAGACCGAAGTCATAATAAAAGCTTCATGGCGAAGTTGAATAAAATATGGAGGTAAACCAAAGATAATAAGGCCCTTCCGTTAGAGGGCGTATAAAAGTCTTGGTAATAAGTCTCATGTTCAAAACCGTTATAAAACCGTGTTTATCGATTCTTCTTGTCAACTTAATTTTTTAACATCGTTGTCTATTGGGAGGGGTTATTGATTTGATGGTCTTAGTTACACCGTTAGGACTCTATTTTTAGACCTAAATCTCTATTATCGCATAAGTCAAACAATGTATCCTCGTGAAACATTCAAGACAAAATAAAATATAAGAGATACAACTTAGGAATAATGGGAGGATAAGTACGTGATTAGGGCATATGAGTAGTGTTAGCATTACTAACTTATAATAACAATGATCTCGTTACACGCTTAGCATGGAATTAGAGTGAAAATCGAGGACGATGAAATTATTTCTAACGAAGCATTCACGTGTTCTTATTCTATGAACCTAAACGTCCCATTTTGCGATGAAAATCATACATTATGTCTAAAACACAAGTAGTAGCAATAGAAGTAGTGTAGTTAGCTTATCATTCAATAAAGTGAATAAAAATGAATTTTGGAAATGCTAAGATACTTTATTCTAGCATTGCGTGAGGGCACGATAATGGTTTAGTATGGGGGAGTGATGAGACTGCTTTTATACATAGTCTCATCTTCCAAATAGGGCTTAAAATGCATTAAATATCATTAAAATACCCATATATATGCTTGTGTTTGCTACTTGTGTATTTTAGGTACGGATATTGAGAAAATGACAAAAGATCACAAGAATCATTCAAAAATGAACACGGGAAACGAAGCCGCAAAATGAACCAAGCCCTATTGAAGACTTTCCCAAGATCAACC
Organism: Glebionis coronaria; assembly: GCA_025667525.1. Classification (NCBI taxonomy): domain Eukaryota; kingdom Viridiplantae; phylum Streptophyta; class Magnoliopsida; order Asterales; family Asteraceae; genus Glebionis; species Glebionis coronaria. The sequence continues at coordinate 358,466,688 of CM046876.1, forward strand.
CATGAAGACTTGAAGAATTATGAAGAAGGGTCCTCCAATATGGAAGAATTGACACTTTATACCCTTGTATCCTCATAATTACAAGTTTGGTCCCTAAAGTTTGTCAAAATTACAAAAAGGGACCTCCACTTTGAAGATTTGGCAAATTTAGCCCCTCAACAAAGCTAAATTGTCAACCAATATCATCCACAAAGTCAAATACATCATGAAGTCCTTCAAAGTACAAGAAATGACAAGTTTGGTCCTTTCAAAATCTCAAAATTACAAAAAGGACCCTCAACTTTCAACATTTGGCAAAAATGGTCCCTCAATCATCAAGACTTGGCAATTTCAGTCCTCCAAAATGTCAATTATACAAGTCTAGACCATTATCATTGAAGAAAATACCAAATCAGCCCTTGAAGAATTCAAAAATGGCAAGAAATACCCCTGAATTTACTTTACAAAATATTTTGGGGCAAAAGTGTGAAAATAAAAAGTTTGATAACAAAGGAATCCGGATTTTAGGTGTTTATTTACAAAGTGAAAGAAAGTTGGAAGATAGGGGACTAAACCTGGCAGACAACCTAAGATACCTAGACTAATCACATGCTGCCACCTCACCCACTCAATCCCCACAACCAATCACAACTCACTCTACTGCCACCTCACACTTCCACTCACCAGATTTTTTAACTAAATTAATTAGTTACTTAATTATGGCGCCTAACACTTATTTAAATCCTAAACCGAATCAAAACCACAACTATTCATCCTATGAACACAATTAGGGATTTGTTCATTACTTTAAATTAAACACTAAATCCCTCCAGATTTATGATTAAGCTAATCATAAACACAACCCAACTCACAAACAGCTTGCCACATCACTCCTTAGTCACATGTTTTGCCCTGCTTTTCACACTCTTGAGGAAGATGACAAAACAGTGACAGCCATCCAACGCCCCACATCCTTGCTTCAAACATAAGCTTATTATGAGCCATTGATCAAATTCCACACTTGCCAACTCACATATACAGCCAAGAAAACATCACATGATCCTCAAGGCATTCAAACTTCAAGAGGGCATTTTGGGGACTTCAGCAACATTAGGGCAACGTTTTTATGCTTTCTAGTAGTTCATGTATGCCTATATAAAGGCTTAGGGTTCCAACATTTATAGCTTGCTTTTGATTTTTCCTTGTTCAAGTTTCTGTAAATCCCATTTCAAAGTTTAATGAAATTGAGTTTGAAACATTGAAGAAAAGTCATTCGCCAATCTTTGTTACTGCTTTCTTTTGTTATATGCTTGTTAGTTTTAGAAGTAAAAACCTGTTTTCACTTGGAGGTTGCAAAAGTTTGCAATTTTCCTCTTTCTTGATATTTTGCTAAGTCTTGTTCCAATCTTGGAATTCTTGGGCTATAGGGCTGATCATAGCATCCTAACTGAGTTAGTTAAGGTGTGGTGAGGCTTATAACTTGGGGATAATCAAGTGTGGGGTAACAAGTTTGCATCAATCAAGATTTTCAAAGTTTCTGATTTTTATGTTATTGTGCTTTAACCTTGTTCAATCTTAGCAGGCTTATTGTGGAAGCTTGTGCTTGTTCTTGCTAGCACATAAGCTCAAAATTCGTGGGTGTGGATGTACATCCATGAGGTTTGCATACTCAATCTCAAAATCTGCTTAATTTGTGATTTTTGGTGATATTTGTATGAAACTTGTGTTCTTGTGAATTTTGTGGCTTAAATCTGCTTGAATCTGTTTATCTTACTTGTTTTAGTGTTAATTGATGCTTGGTTGGCCTGAAATCTCACTTTGCCTTTGAAAAATTTGATTTGGAAAAGATAAAGGGGTGTTTGGGACTAACTGTTTATGCTTGTAACTGTTGAGACTAAATTAAGGCCAGATCACTTGCGCTGACAAGAACAAAACAAGCGTTGACAAGAACAAAACAAGCGCTGAAAGCTCAAGCGTTGACAAGATAAAGTCAAGCGTTGACACATTGAAGACAAGCACTGATGGAAGATATATTCTACGCGTGTATTATATTCTAGATTACTTCTAGTAAAGATAAGAACAACAATGTATTTTCTATATTTATCTTTACCTAGAATAGCTGATACGTAGATTATTGTACAAGGCTTCTTATGTCTATAAAAGAAGACCTTTAGGTGTAAGTTTTATATAAGTTTTCATTCGTAAACATCTTTCATTGTAAGCAAGTTTGATATTGATAATCAAAGTGAAAGTTTGTTTATATTATTGTGTGTTCTTGTTTAAGTGTTAAATTCCGCATAACACTTAGATTCATAAAGCATATACAAAGGTTTCTCTACGTGTATTACTTGATCTAATCTCGTATACACAAAGCTAATCGATCTAAGTTTGGGGATCAACAAGTGGTATCAGAGCTTGTTGAGGAACTTTTGATCTTAAAGAACACCAGAACCCTAAAACTCACCAAAACCCTAATTTTCTCAGAAACCCTAACAACAACATGTCTGAAGCAATAAACTCCTCCTCCTCAGCTTTACCAAACATCAAGATTCCATGCTTGATGCAACCAACTTTGACTTATGGAAGTTCAACTTTGAAAAATATCTGGGGATCTACGACTACACACTCTGGGAGGTTATTGAATATGGAAACACATTCGATAAAGCCCAAAAGATTCTTAATGTCATTGCGTAAAGAACAGCTGTTGCTGGATGTTTTGAAGAGGATAAGAGAGAAAAACCTGGAGATGGTAGAGCTGTGTCTGCTGATGACATAGCAAAAAGAAGGGTTGACATGAAAGCCCTAAATATTCTGAAAGTCTCTTTGGGACAAGAAAACCAGCATAAATATAGAGGCTATGAATCTGCTAAGGATCTTTGGGCAGCTCTTGAAGTTGCACATGGTGGCAATGCAGACACTAGGGAAGAAAAGAAAAAGAAATTCATGCATGATTATGTTGTCTTCAAAGCTCAACCCAATGAGAAACTGAGTAGTGTGAGAAGCAGATTGCTTGACATTACAAGCAAGTTGTCCTTCATGGGGACACAAGTTGGTGAAGTTGACATCAATGCTACTTTTCTCAAAAGTCTTGGTGAGGCATAGAAGATTGAGGCAAGATCTATTCTTGCCAACAATACTTACAAGAGCTCCTCGTTTAATGACATCTACAACAAACTAAGGCTGTTGGAAGATGAAACTCTTTTAGAGCAGGGAAGCAAGTCCACCACCAGTAACATGGCCTTCTTTTCACATAGTAAAGGTCAATTCAATCAGAAGGACTCTTACATACATCCAGTTACTGGATCATCATATGTCAGCGCTGGAACAAGTCCTGTCAACGTCTCCTATTCAGACGCTGACACATTTACAAGTGACTCCCCAAGAGTTAAACCTGCTGGTTTGGACTTGGATACTGTTTGTGCTTACATTGCTTCTTTGCCCAATGGTTCAGTAATTACATATGAGGACCTTGAGCAGATAAGTGATGAGCACTTGGAAGAGATGGACATCAAGTGGAACATGGCTCTTGCTAGTATAAGAGAAAATAGGTGGAACAGAAGGTTTAAAAAGAAGATGACCTTCAATGCTAAAGACACAGCTGGATTTGATAAATCCAAAGTTGAATGCTACAACTGTCATCGTATGGGTCACTTCATGAGGGAATGCAGATCTCCTAGAAGATCTGATGCTGGTAAACCCTCAAGTCAGGTTGTTAAAGCTCAGGATTCCAAAGCCATGGTTGCAGTTCGAGGAATTGATGGTACAGGATGGGATTGGAGCTATCTGGCGAAGAATGTTGAAGAGGATAAAGCTTTAGTTGCTGATATTGAAGAAGAAGAGCACGCTGAATATGCTCTCATGACACACTCCTCCTCTTCATCAGATAATGAGGTATATGATGATGCTTTTTGTAGCAAAGGTTGTAGGTTAAATACTGAAAGACTTAACAAAGAGGTGTTAAAATTAAAAGATGATATGAGTACTGAAAGATGTAAATTGTCTAATTACCAACTAGCTCTTACTGAAACTGAGAAAACCGTTTCTGAATACAAGAAAATTGAATTTGATTTAAAAGATAAAATCAATATTTTAAAACATGAGTTGGATGCTAGTATGGATATTAGAAATATCATGGAAATGGTTAATGGTGAAATACAGGCTAAGTTAGATGAGGCCATTAAGAATAAAGATAATGTTGGCCTTAAAATTCAAAGATTTGATAGAGCCACCCAAACCTTAGGAGACTGTGTAGCTAAACAAAGGGATCCTAAGGACATGACTGGGGTTGGGATGAATGATTACTCTTTGGTTCCACCACCAGCTGGTGACTTCTATGGTGTCCAACAAAGGGACTTATCTTGGACTGGTTTACCAGAGCTCCAAGAGGAGGAATTCATTCCTCCACCAAGAGTTGTCACTCTAGTGGAAGAGTATCAACAAAAGTTGACTGACCTAAATGAGTGGAAGAAAGCTAACCCTACTTTATTTGTTAAGGGAGGTTTGCTATGTGAAAGTCCAAATGAGTATACACCCATTAAGGTTACTAACCCAATCACTGGTAAAGTTGTTGACCTTGGCTCAAACACTGTTAGAAGACCTAGCATTAAATATGCAGAGATGTATAGGAATACTAGGTCACCCAAGAGTCAAGTTAGCAATCATGGAACAGGCTTCTTCTCCTCTAGACCTAAGGTTGTGTCTAGAAAAGCTTGTTACACATGTGGTAGTTTTTCACACTTGGCATACAAGTGTGTCAACGCTCACAAAGCCAGCGCTGACAGAAACAATTTCAACGCTGACAGGAACAAAGTCAACGTTATTAGGAAGTCAAATGTTGTCAGACCCAAACCTTGTGTGCAACAAAGTCCACAAGTGATTAGACCTGCCCCATTCTTTTCTAGAAGGTCTAATACTCATGGACAAAGACCATTTCAAAAGACAAACACCTGGTCAAATAGGCAATGGGTTTCTGTAGCAAACCCTAGGTTCAACGCCGACAAGGGTAATTTCAGCGTTGACAGGACAAATTCTAACGCTGACAGAAACGTGACCAGACCTAAATATTTGCAGCCACAAGGTAAGGGGTCTAAAGCTTCTTCAAGCTTAACATGGAGACCCAAGAAAGATCAAAACCCTAATGATAATGGGATTTCAATGACTTGCAATAGATTTAATTACATTTCAAAGGTCATTACAAAATCTATTGGGGTTAACTGGGTATTTCATCCTAAAAAGGATGAGAATGGGGTTGTTGTGAGAACTAAGTCTGTTCTTATTGAACAACCAGATGAATCCAAGTCTTTTGAGACATGGGTTCCCAAAGAAAACTAATTTGTTTTCTTTATGTGCAGGGCATTCAAAGACAGATCAATGATTATGGATATTGGGATAGTGGATGCTCAAGGCACATGACAGGGATGGAAGACTATCTGACGAATTTCACTCCTATTAAAGATGGTGATAAGGTATACTTTGGAGGTGGATATGGAACTATCACAGGAAAAGGAACCCTTCTCACCAATAATCTACGTTTTGAGAACGTCTTCCTGGTAAAAGAACTTGATTACAACTTGTTTAGTGTATCACAGGTTTGTGATAACAAAAATAAAGTTCTTTTTACTGATATTGAGTGTTTGGTGTTAAGTAAGGATTTTAAGATCCCTGATGAGAAATATATTGAGTATAGAACACCTACGCATAAGGACATATATAATGTGAATTTAAATGGGATTAAAATGAATACCAATATGTCTTGTTTTTATGCTAAGGCCTCAGTAGATGAGAGTAATTTGTGGCACAGGAGACTAGGGCACATAAATTTTAAAAATATAAATAGACTTGTGAGGCTTGGTTTAGTTGATGGTTTGCCTAAGAAGGCCTTCCACAATGACCACTCTTGTGTTGCATGTCTTAAAGGCAAGCAGCACATGGTCTCATTCAAGTCCAAACAGGTGCATACTAGTTCCAGACCTCTTCATATGCTTCACATGGACCTCTTTGGTCCAACAAATATAGAAACTTGAATGGTAAGTCATATTGCTTTGTTATCACAGATGACTTTTCTAGATTTACTTGGACATTCTTTCTAGCTATGAAGAGTGACACAACTGATATTCTAATTGATTTTATCACTCAGATTGAGAAAAGGTCTGGCAATGAGGTTAAAATGCTTAGGAGTGATAATGGTGGAGAATTTAGGAATAAGAAGCTAGATGATTTCTGTGCCAGGAAAGGAATTACAAGGAAATTTAGTATTGCTAGAACCCCACAACAAAATGGGGTTGCTGAGAGGAAAAATAGAACCCTAATTGAAGCAGCCAGAACAATGTTGGCTGATGCTCACTTTCCTATAGCCTTTTGGGCTGAGGCTGTTAATACAGCTTGCTATGTGCAAAATAGAGCATTGGTTAACAAAATTCAGAACAAAACACCTTATGAGTTACTTTGGGGTAGAAAACCTAATATTGGTTTTCTCAGACCTTTTGGCTGTCATGTAGTAGTTTTGGATACTAGTGATGCCTTAGGAAAATTTAGTGCAAAAGGTGATGAGGGTTGCTTCATGGGGTATTCAGTCCAGAGCAAGGGTTATAGGGTTTATCTTAAAGAGGACAAACGTATAGTTGAAAGAGTACATGTTAGGTTTTTAGAGAATAAACCTAGTGATCCTGAAAGTGGTCCTAATTGGTTGTTTGACTTGGAACCCTTATCTAGAACTTTAAATTATATGCGTGTCACTAATCCAGACATTATGAAGGCAACTTCAAATGTTGTAGAGGAACAAGTTGTTGATGTTTCAGGTACACAGGTTCATAAGAAGGTTGGATCACAAGCAGAAAAGGCGTCTCCTATATTAGAATATGTCACAATTCCTATTTGGATAGATGCTTTTGCTGCTGCTGCTGCTGCTGGACAAGATAATGGTGGTTTCCAAATACCACCAGATACAAACATGCATGGTCCTTCAGGCGCTGACAAAGGCAAATCTAGAGCTGACAAGACCAATTCAGGCGTTGATGGTTCAGACGTTGACAACCACACTTCAAGCGTTGTTAGCCCAAGCGCTGACAAACAAGACTCGGGCGTTGATAACAATACTGAACATCTTTTCTCTTCCAATTTTAAACAAGGTGAACCTTCCAATTTATATGAAGAGGTTCATCCTCATGTTGATGTAAGAGAGTCTGATGAAGAGGATATTAGCAACATGGAGAATGAGGTTGAGGACACCAGAATTTTTGAAGGAGGAGTTCTCACTTCCACAATGAAGAATCACCCCCTTCCCAGATCATTGGTGATGTTATGACTCCAATTTAGATTAGAAGATCTCATCAAGGTCTTGGTGGGTTTATTGCTAATATACACAAGAAGGCTGATACCCCTCTTGTGCAAGCATGTTTGTTTGCCTGTTTTCTATCACATGAGGAACCCAAGAAAATATTTGATGCTCTCAAAGAACCAAGTTGGGTGGAAGCAATGCAGGATGAGCTTCACCAATTTGCAAATCAGGATGTTTGGGAGCTGGTTGATTGTCCTAGATATGTCAGACCTATAGGAACAAGATGGGTTCTCAGGAACAAAAGAGATGAAAGAGGCATTGTGGCCAGAAACAAGGCAAGGTTAGTGGCTCAAGGTTATACACAAGAGGAGGGGATAGACTATGAGGAGGTGTTTGCACCAGTTGCAAGGATTGAAGCTATTAGGATTTTTCTAGCCTATGCATCTTGCATGGGCTTCACAGTCTATCAAATGGATGTCAAGAGTGCCTTTCTCTATGGCACCATTGTTGAGGAAGTATATGTGATGCAACCTCCTGGTTTTGAGGATCCAGAGCATCCAGATAAAGTGTATAGAGTCAAAAAGGCTATGTATGGCCTTCATCAAGCCCCAAGAGCATGGTATGGTACTTTGTCTACCTATTTGGTGGACAATGGATTCAAGAGGGGCACCATAGATCAGACACTGTTTACCAAAAAGAAAGGCAAGGATGTGTTGTTTGTGCAGGTCTATGTTGATGATATCATTTTTTGGTCTACTGATCCAAAGATGAGTGAGGATTTCTCCAAGCTTATGACAGAAAAATTCAATATGAGTGCTATGGGGGAGATGAACTTCTTTCTTGGTTTACAAGTTCAGCAGAAAGAGGATGGTATCTTCATCTCCCAGGATAAATATGTTGCTGAGATCTTGAAGAAGTTTGGCTTTTCTCCACATGAAAAGAGGGCTACTACTCCTATGGATAGAGAACACCCTTGGGGAAAGATTGGAGATAGGAAAGATGTTGATGTCAGGCACTATAGATCCATGATTGGATCCTTGATGTATCTTACTGCCTCCAGACCTGACATCATGTTTGCTGTGTGTGCTTGTGCACGCCATCAAGTGACTCCCAAAGAATGTCACCTTTATGCTGTAAAGAGGATCTTTAGGTACCTAAGATGCTATCCTAGTCTTGGTTTATGGTACCCAAAGGATTCACCATTGGAGCTGATTGCATATTCAGATAGTGATTATGGAGGTGATAAGTTTGATAGGAAATCCACAACTGGTGGATGTCAGTTTCTTGGGAGCAGGTTGATATCTTGGCAATGCAAGAAACAAACAGTGGTGGCTAATTCTACAACTGAAGCAGAGTATGTGGCTGCAGCTGCATGTTGTGGCCAAGTGTTGTGGATTCAGAACCAGCTGTTGGACTATGGGTACAATTTCATGCATACTAAGATATTTGTTGACAATAATAGTACTTTATGCATCATTAAGAATCCTGTACATCATTCTAAAACTAAACACATAGAAATTAGACACCATTTTATAAGAGATTGCTTTGAGAAAGGTTTAATACAACCAGATAGGGTTGACACTGAGGAAAATTTGTCAGATTTATTAACTAAACCTTTTGATGCTGGGAGATTTCAATACTTGGTAACAAGTATTGGAATGGTTAATCTCACATAATATGTGTTTTGGAGTCTTTTTTTAAAAGAATGTACAGGATGATGCATTATTATTGGTCTTATTGATGATTTAGATTTTCCACTATATTTTTCTAACACTGACAAAGGTTGCTTGAACGCTGATAAGTGTTTTTGCAACGTTGTCAGCAATATAATTGTCTAACGCTGACAAAGCTTCCCTCAACGCTGTCATGTGTTATCGGGGCGTTGTCAGCAACAATGTTAGTTTTGTGGTTTTCAATCTAAATGTCCAGATGGTGTTAGCAGTATACCATTGGATACAGAGTTGCTTATGGATCAATGGATAAGCATTTGACAAGTTTTTATTTATGGATGATGGTTGGAATGTTTCATTCCTATTTTGACATAAATTTTTTATGTTCATGCATAATTTTAGCAATCTTTTGTATCATAGTTTAAGGGGAGGTTTTAGGAACCTTTAGGATGTTTGGGTATCCATATGATACTCTTATCACAATTCTAGATTGTGTCCACAGGTGAGTATGAGTTAGTTTTACTAAATCATGAGGCACTGTAGCATGCAAAGTTGATATACTATGCATGCTGCCAAGACATTTTTGGCCTAGAATTGGTTGTGGTCTGCTGGGAGACTTGGGAATGATTTTAATATGGGATTTCCCTGGGAGTAACAAGGATTTTATAAGGTAGCTTGGTTGTTAAGAGTTTTGGTTAGCAAGGGACACTAGAGGACTGTTATGTCTATCTTGCTTATGCAAGTGTGCATAACTGGACAGTGCTTGCCGCCCTATAATAATTATCAGCTTTTGGTTATCTTCTCTAGGATAAATTACTTGTTAAGGTTATTTTTCATTTTTAAAACACTTTTATTTTTGGACGCTGACAAGAATTTTCCAAGCGTTGTTGTGACCAAATTGGACGCTCACATGGAGAAATAGATGATAGGTTATTTTTTACCGTTGACACTCAATGGGACCTACCCGTTGTTACTTTTTGACATATTTTTGGGCCGTAATTTTAGGAGTTGTTACCTTCATTTAATGCATGAGATAACTTATAACTTTTTCAATATTTTCATGATTGATTTTTAAAAATACTTGCCTCTTTTGGGCCTATCACATGCATCTATTTCTCCTATAAATTTGGCTCCTATTTTAAACAGGGTATCTATAATTCTTGTCTAACAATTTTCTCTTATCAACTTCATCTTCTTCACTTAAAATTAACAGCTTTTATCAGTGGCCCCAAAGTTTAAACCAACAGAATTGGAATTGGGGTTCAGATCTCAACACAACATGATTGCATATCTTGTCGCTGATGATACTCTGTTTCCTCAATACACACAAATGGTGGCGTATTTGAACGCATCCCCATTAAGGTATGCTCTTTCTCATGCACCACTCATTCCAGTCACACACATTAAGCAGTTTTGGAACACTGTCAGTTCCTCAACAGTTAATGGAGTGACCACATTGACTTCTATTGTTCATGGGAGATCTTGGGTGGTTACTGAGGCTTTGGTACACCAAGCCTTGCATCTTGATGATGCTGATGGTATAGCCACCCTTCCCATAAATGAAATAGAACAAGTGCTTAGGGCTTTGGGATATCCTTTTCCTGATGAAGGTACTTTAAATAAGTATCATAAGCAGGAATTTCCCCCAGCCTGGAAGTACCTCATACATGTCCTCCTTCAATGTTTGAGTCCCAAATGTACTGCACACAATGAGATCAATAGATCCATTGCCAATGCTATTGTGTGCATTGCAACAGGGCAAAAATTTAACTATTCTAAAATGATTTTTGAGGGGATGTGTAAAAACAAGGGGAACAAAATGACTTTAGCTTATCCCCGTTTTCTGCAAATGGTTTTTAATGTTCAAGGTTACTGCTCAAGGGATCACAATGATTTTTATAAAATCCCTGAGCAAAAGAAAGCTATTTTTATGAAGATGAACTCACCACCCCATAGAGACCTACCTTTAACCCAAGCCATGCTTGCTGTTATTGCAGCAGCACAACCCCAACCAGACCCCCAACCTCAAATTGACCCTCAACCACAACTTGAACCAATTCCTGAACCTTTACCTTCACCTGAACAAATGCAAATTGACTTAGAATCCTTCAACGCTGACACACTCATTGTTGGCGTTGATGTGCCTATTTCCAACGCTGACACACAACCTTCACAATCCCAAACACCCCTTAACCAACCCACATCCACTCCATCTTCTACACCATCTTCCACACCCCCTGAATATAGGTTGATGAAACACCAAAGGACTACTGGAGTGTTCTCCTCTAGTGGTCCTAGCCATGTAGCAGAGAGAACCACCACCACAAGTGTGGTTGGTGACCTGGATGAGGCTGGGACTATTGGTTCTGGCTTAGATGCTGGCCAAGGCAGTCCCACCATCATTAAGACCTCATCCATGCCCAATGAATCTGACTTGGGAGGTCAAATCCCCATTTTAGAAGAGGGCAGACTGGAACCAATGACTCTTATGGAATTGACGGCAGTCTGCATAAGCTTGCAAAAGCAAAATGCAGACTTAGTACAAATTGTCAGCTCACAAGGCCTTGAACTCAAGCAATTGAGGGAGAGGATTGTTGTTTTGGAAAGTGATCGTGCTAGGAGGGGTATGGAGGAATCTTCCAAAGGGGAGGAAGATCCAATAAATCTGAGTGATAAGGGCAGCCAGGATGGTCAATCAATGGATGTTGCTGAGGCCCTTACAACTTTGAAGAAACAAACAGGTTTTGATACGTCCTTAGTCTCTCCTACCAACTTAAATTTATCATTTACAGCTATGTTGAGAGAGGTTACACAAGGCACTGAGGGAAGATATTTGGGCGTTGACAAGGAAAATTTGGACGCTGACAGAAATATTTTGGGCGTTGATAGAACAAATTTGGGCGTTGACAGACCTGCACATGAAGGTGATGTATCCCAGTCATCATCTATCATCAAGGAGGTTTCTACTTAGGTATTACCATCTACCTTACCAACCATTGCACCATCAGATAAGGGTAAGGGTAAAATGGTAGAAGAGGTTGTTCCAAAGGATGCAACTCAAGTTGAGTTTGATAGAAGATTAGCTGCACAGATTATGGAACAAGATAAAAAGGAGTCACCATTTGTTGGGACTTCAGAAGAAGGAAGTGATGGAGCTAGCTCAGACTCAAGTGTGATGATTATAGAACCAGAGAGGCTTGAGTATGGTGATGAGTTTGCTAGGGAAAAGTTGAGAGAATTGAAATTGCAGGTTGACTTTGACATGCCAGAGGTGGTTCAAATGTATCATGCTTGGGAAGACAGATGCATGGAGAATCCAGACTTGACCATTTCAGATCAAATATGGGGTTTGGAGATTCTTCTTAGAGTTCAGAAAGATTCCCAGGTAATTTTGAAACACAAGGCAAGTAATATTCTCTCAGAGTTGAAAAGGGATAGAAGGGAGCTCTACTTTATGTTGCTCAGATGTCATGGAGTTGGATGGACATATCAGAAGTTGAAGGCTTTGACATTTGATGAGTTGGAAAACAGGGCTTATCCCATTTGGGTGAGAGTGCATGAAGCAAACACTCTCAGACTTCTTTCAGATGAAAGAAAGGAGGAACTTGCAGAAGAAATGGAATTCAAGAAAGCTATGATTGTTCCCAGGCCAGTGAAGAAGGGAATTTCATTTAAGTTTCCAAAAGATATGGATCCATATGATACAAGTGAAGCAGTTATAAGAAAGAGCCTCAAGCTCTCCCCATTAGAAGCTTCAGATATGGTGCAAGTGTTACCATTAGATTCCAGGAACCCAATTGTGAGCTATGAAGAAGATGAATGTGGGTTCTGGAAGATTGGCAGATTTGGCAAGGAGGTACACACTTTTACCACTCTCATATCTTTGTTTGCAAGTTATGATAGAGAAGACTTGGTGGACCTTTGGAGGTTGCTGGAGACCAAGTATGAGGCTGAAGCACCAACTTCAGCTAATGGAATAAAACTTTGGACCACATTCAAAAGAATGTGTGGACCAAAAGATGAGGATCCTGCAATATGGAAGGATCTTGAAGATGATCTCAGTGGTCTTCAATGGAGGTTATATTCAGCTGCTGGTGTATACCATTTGAGTTCTACAAAGTTTGCTAAGTATCTACTTGTGGATGCTCAGTATTTCATATCCAAGGCTATTTTGGAGAAGATGAAGGACACTCAGCTGGAAATAGATTATTCAAGTGACGTGGCAAAAGATTTGATCAGATTTATTCACTATCAATATGAGAAGGTTTGTAAGATTCCTCCTAGTCCTTAATGCTTATTCAGAAACTTGATCATAAGAGTGGATATCAAGTTTAGGGGAGGATTGTTGGGAATAAATTAAGGCCAGATCACTTGAGCGCTAACAAGAACAAAACAAGCGTTGACAAGAACAAAACAAGCACTGACAGCTCAAACGTTGACAAGATAAAGTCAAGCGTTGACACATTGAAGACAAGCACTGATGGAAGATATATTCTACGCGTGTATTATATTCTAGATTACTTCTAGTAAAGATAAGAACAACAATGTATTTTCTATATTTATCTTTACCTAGAATAGCTGATACGTAGGTTATTGTACAAGGCTTCTTATGTCTATAAAAGAAGACCTTTAGGTATAAGTTTTATATAAGTTTTCATTCGTAAACATCTTTCATTGTAAGCAAGTTTGATATTGATAATCAAAGTGAAAGTTTGTTTATATCATTGTGTGTTCTTGTTTAAGTGTTAAATTCCGCATAACACTTAGATTCATAAAGCATATACAAAGGTTTCTCTACGTGTATTACTTGATCTAATCTCGTATGCACAAAGCTAATCGATCTAAGTTTGGGATCAACAGTAACTTGTTATTGAGTTAAGGGAAGTTGTTGTTTATGCTTTGTATCTGATAAATACCTTGTTGAGAGTATTTTGTTGGAAGTTTTTGGGTTTGAACACTTGAATCAAACAATCTGCTATATAGACCTTGTTTCTGCTTGTTTTGACCAAGGATTTTGGGAACACTTAGTGTGTATGCATGCTTAGGGATAAAAGTGGTTTAAACAAAGTTAATATAACCTGTTTGAAAGATTTGAGGTGTTGAATCTGGCTTAAGTGTCAAATACATCAGCAAAGTAGAAAAATTGCATGTGTTAGTGTTCATCAGTAACTTTCATTACTTGAATCTTGCTTAATTCTTTGAACCATTGCATGAAACCTGTTTAGACTTGCTTATTGGAGTTTATAATAGCTTGTGTGTGCATTTGGTTGAATTTGGCTGGCTGATTATTGCTAAAACTGCTTATTTGTGCTCAACTGCTTATTGTTCATGTCTATGCAATGTCTGATGATTAATTGATTAAACTGTATCAATTGGGTGTTAGTGAGTGTGTTATTTTGATTGTGATTGACTACTTTTGATCCAAAAATCATTTGGGTGCCTTTGTGAAATCTGAATCTCCAAAAAAGTCACTAAAGACAAAAAGTCAAACAAGTCAAGCAGTGGAAAAAGTTTCCACTGCTCAACATCCAAAACTAGCCCGTGCTAGTGCAATTTTATCATCAACTTATTAATAAGCTATTCTAGCTTATCCAGACTTGCAACAACTTATTTTTGTGATAGGTCTTCATTATTTGACCCATTTAAATAGACTGGAGCTTATTGGACTTTGACTTTGACTTTTTACTAGAAAACCAACTACTTTGACTTTTAACATAAGTGCTTATTTGACTTTCCAGCTTATTGAGTGTGCTTATCTGAAAACTCTTTGTTGATTTTGCTTAATTAAGTCATTTAAAAGCTTTTGGAACTTGAATCAGCACTTGGGGTGGCCTGGAACTCAAAAACGACTATTTTATCGTTTTGTGTAGATTGCTTATTGCATTTTCAGGCTTATTTCTTGAGATTATTTCAAATTTCTTTTTGCATAAGTCTTTGTTAGGTCAAAAGAAGCTTGTGTGTCAAATTTTAGCTTATGGCATCAGCTTATAGCTTAATGGGCTTAAAAGCCCATTAAGAATAAGCTGCTTATTATAAGTTAGCTTATTTCACATTTTTAGCTTTTGGGCCTTTGGAAAAAGTTGTTTAAAATCAAATTTTGAGTCAACCTGTTCTTTTTGGGCTTATTTTGAACAATTTTTGTTATTGGGCCCAATTTTGGCCCAATAGTGTACTGTTTTGGGTTTAGCCCATTTTCAAGGCCTAATAGGGGTATTTAGGTAATTTCACTTTCATTTCTGAGTTATTTAGGTTGAATTAAGCTAGTTTGCAAGTTTTTAGAGTTTTTTATAATTTTTGGATTTTTAATATTATATTATTATTAAAAATTAAAAGTCTGATTTTCTAGGTTTTTATATTTTTCCTAGGTTCTAAACACTTAATTAGGATTTTTGCAACTTTCCAAATATTTTTTAGGTCTTTTAATTATTTTCTATAATTAATTTAAGTTTTAAATGATTTTAGGAGTTTTTAATTGTTTAAAAATAGTTTTAATTGGTTTTAAAATTCTGAAAAATAGTTTTTAGCTTAATTAGAGTATTTTTGAGGTTTACAAACTTTAAAATCTTGTTTAGGGCTTTTTAATAATTAATTTTGATTTTTAGGACTTTAATTAGCATTAAAAAGTCATTATCTAATTAATTAAAAGGTTTTTGCAAGTTTTGATTTATTTGTAAAATCTTAGAATATTATTAGGGTTTTTTGGTAATTTTTAGGAATTTTAAGGTTAAAATTTTAATTTTGGTACTTTTTACGGTTTTACGTGTACGTCTTTTTAGACTTAGTTTAATCCGTCTTCGTAACCGTCATTCTCTTCTAATCCCTTTTCTATTTTTCTTTCTCAAATATAATCACAAATTAATCCATATCATTACACACATAACACACTAGCCTCCTTGGGAAACGAACTTGAACTTAATTGGTCATTAGTGCTTGGTTTTCCTAAACCGACACTTAATACTTGCCACTTTTGCTCTCTTTTACTAAAGAGTAGTAAAACCACTACATCAGCCCCCTAGGTTTTATAAAGGTTTGTTAGTTTGGTAAAAGGGGTCCCTATAGTTTCGGTTAAATACAAAAGGGGCCACAAAGAGTAACTAGTTTATTATAAGTTTCCAGAATGTCAACTTAAGTCCCCCAAGTTTCGGATAAGGCCCAAAAGGCACGAAAAGATTCTAGGGCTTGTAAGTAGTTTATAAAAGGGCACGTTTGGTCCTTGGAGTTTAAAATAAGGCTTGCCTATATATAACCATGACCTTATTCTTTCCCATTTGACAAATTTAGTCCTTGTACTAGTTCCAAGTTTTGAAAAGTATTCATACTTTCTATACCTTGTCATTTTCAGTCTAGTACTTTCATTATATTGCATAATTGGCACAAAAAGTCTCCAATATATATATTTAGTGATTAATGGGCTCGGATGGCCCATTAAGGGTCCGGTTATGTTTCTTGGGCCAAACGGGCTCCTAGTGGGCTAATTTATACTTAGTAAATTTTACCACAAAAATTTACTTAGCCAAATTATTTACTTAGGCTCATGGGCTTAACAATGGGCCTATATATTTTACCATACTCTTAATTAAATTGTATAACCAATACACACAATTTGGGCCTAATATGTCTCGACCCAAATGAGCTTATGGCTTATCCGATTTTTTTCACAAGCATGGTTCGGCTATGGCTATTCATGTAGCTTAAGTATTGATTTTTCTTATCACAAAGAGGGTTTCCATTATATTGTACTAGTAATCAACTCAAGATCTAATAAGCCATGAAACATACTTGGTTCCTAATATAAGCCGAATATTAGGATCTTATGGATTGAGCTTTTCTAGTGATTATAACTAATCCATCTATCCATTTTATTAGGAGTTAATCCAAGATGCATAAATCAAGGTGTTTCACCTTTGGCTAAAATATTTAGCCGAGCCTCCCAGGGTTCTAGGAAGTCAATCTAAGCAATTTACTTGACTACACACGTTGCTAATAAGATCAAAACCCATAATCATGTATTACTTGCGACCAAATATTCAAGCCGTGAGTTTGCTAGGAGGATTTTAGTATGATTTTTACGTGTGCATGCATAAGTAGTCACATGAATGTCAATGCATACAAAGTACAATAAACGAGGAGGGAAAGAGGTGGGTACTTACTTGCTTAGACGAAGGTGGTGATGATAAATCAAGTAGTAACTGAGAGTGATGTAAGGTTTGTAGCTTACCCGTAACCTAGGGTTAAGTTGAGAAGATCTCCTAGTTAAGACTTGAGTAAACCGTGACCCTCTATCTTCTTCAATGCTAGATTCGGCTAAGTTTAATGCTAGGGAGTAAATGTGGGATTGTTTCAGAATGATTGGAAGTAAATGAGATGTGAGTAAATGCTCTAGGATGTCATGCTCATGTTACTTGTTTTAGCCGAAGGTTTATGCTCAAATGAGAGTGTTTTAAGGTAGATATGAAGTAGTTAGGGAGATGAGTGTGGTGAGTGAAGGTTACACGTCCAAGAGAGAGGGAAAAGGAAGGATCTTGCCATGTTTACTTAGGTACTATGCATATCTTGCTATAGATTTCTAGTACACTTCCTTAATTTCACAAAATGTACATTGGCCCATGGTTTGGGCATTAGGCCGATGGTTTTGGCAAGGGGTCAAGGTGACTAGGTTCTTGCCATAATGTGGGAGTATTGTACAAGTGAGATGGTGGGAGTATTCGGCTAATGGGGGGTTTCTAGGGGACATCCAAGTACTTGCATTAATTGACAAATCCTAGTACAAGATCCTTAGTATGTAAAGTGTGATGCTTGGTTTTGTTGGAGTGTTCCTAGCCATGTGTTGTATAACACATGTGGGGAAAATGTAGGTTTCAAATTATCTAGTATATGTTGAGTGTTAAGTAGTGTTTAGTATAAGTTGTGTCAAATGTAACTTGTATACTTGTTTCTAGCCGTGTAACCTAGGGCTTCAGAAGTGAAGTCTAGCCGTGTAATATATATAAGGTTTCATGATTAAGTAGGAGCTAAGTGTGATCACTTGGTTATGACAAGGCATAAGGTGGATGGAAACCTTCTAACTTTAATTATATGTCATACACTGGACGTGTGAATTGTGGCCTTAGAAAGATTAAATATGACAGAAGTCTCATATGTTTATAAATATACTAAATCAACAGTAAAATTTAATAATAGACTGAAGCTTCATAGAATTAATGAAGTGAGATTACATTAAGTTCAAATAGCTGGTGCACACAATGGGACAAAGTCAAAAGGTAAAAACAGGGGTTTTACAACAATGACTAAAACAAACAAGCATTGTCAAGTAAGACATGTATCAGTAGCTACGTACAACAATTCAAGTCCAATTACGCCTACTGAAACAGTACCTACTGATAATTCAATTTAACAGATTATACAAACAAGAGCTACTACCAGATTAAACAAAAGCCCGATTCTTAAACAACTACTCTCTTCGTAGAAAATGGATTATAATCTAAACTTAATCTACCAGAAAGTTACCGATAAACACAAGGAAGGACTTCAACTCTCAACATCGTTTTAGAATCAACAAAAATTTTTATCATCAATAAGTTAAGCTAACCCTAGGTTTGTATCAGCAAACCAGGCTACACCACATAAATTACCATATCAGACTTTAAACATTTTCATGCACAAATCCAATTCAGATAGGTTCCTAAACTTCATTGGTTTGATACAATAAACTGGAACCACAACAAACTACCTTAGATCAATTCTACAGCAAAGATTTCTGGTTCAATTCCTGCGACCATATTCCTTTTATCAAAACAGCTATTCACCCAATTTTAACAACAGATCATACTCTAAACTAAGTTACACTATCTAAGTTCCAGGTGTAAATTAAACCAGCACCGTACTAGTCCAATGCTCTACACTATAAACCATTTTCAAGCTAAGAATACGTAGCAACAACCAATATATACGACAGAAGTTAATAACAAATACCAACAACTTAACAGAAATTTACCACAACAGCTATAAATGGTAAACCAAGGCTAGACCCAAAACATGAAACATCCGTTCTTATCACACATGGATAGGTTTAAAATGACTTGGTAGAATTCACATATTCTAAGCACAGTTTATGAAAATTCCGAGATCTGATAACTATAATAACACAGCCACTCAACCCATTTTATACCTTGAGAGAATTCAGAATAAACTTTTAAACATTTAATACATTCACTCATAAGTAGATTATCAGAATGACCATTAAGCAAGTTTAGTATCGAGAATCTAACTATGATTACAACCTGATTACATAACAAATACACACCACCAAAGATTACATATAACTAATAAAAACATAAGATCTAGACTAGATATAATTCAATCAAATCAAACTAACGCTAAACTAAACATCAACAAGTAATCAGAACAACAATTAAAACACTCAGATATAGATTACTAAAATCAGATTACCATATTAAATCCGCTAAGATTATGAGTAACAAACAAACAAAAAATGAAAATAATAGCAAGGGAATACCTCAACCCTCAGCTAAACAGAAGGTTCCAAATCTGCTCGATAGAGCTTTTTTTTGCGCCCGTAGCTGACGAGCCACGGACTTTAACACCTTATTTCTTATCAACCTAATCTAATCCTAACACCGACCCTCGACACTAAAACCCAACACCAGTCTCCTTAATCATCAATCTTTCGAGAATATATCAAAATCCTCAACATGTTTTTTTTAAACTTATCAATTAGATAAGTCGTTTCCCAATTTCCAGCTTTAAATATCCATAAAAGCTATTATTAAGCTTATATGAACATTTTCCTCCGTATAATGATTTAGTTTAATGAAACTGAAATTTACTCTTCAAATAAAGTATAAAAACAGAATTTAAAGATCATTCAATAAGCTGAAAGAAAAACTTTTATTAAAATGAAAGATAGCTTTTACAATACTTGAAAATGAAATTACAATTTCTAAAACTAAATTGACATTATAACACTAAACTAGAAAAAGGGATACTGATTACATGAAAATAAGGGGGCATTTATACTTGAACATGAGACTTGGGATGGGAAGTTTGTTGGTGATGATCTTCAATCAGATCCTTAGATGAGCATCTCCTTTTTCTCTCTCCCATTTGTTGCGATCCAATGATACAAAATTGCTCTTTCGCACACGGATCACCAACGTGGACTGATTTGTGCTTCTTTTAGGCTGATGTGTCAAGGTATGACACTCAATTAGCCAATCAAATTCATTTGATGACGAATTAAACATCCACGTGGAGCTTGGTACTAAGCATCTCTGTGATTCTCACGCCCTTCTTTCTTCCCCCTTTCTCTGAAACTAAACGTGTGGTATTTAATTGCTTTTGATTGGACCTCCAATTTGGACCTAGCAAAAGCTAGGGTTCATAGTTGCTATATTGTTCTTCCCCTTTCCTCTGAATCTTTTTATTCTTTCGTTTATATTTTTTTATTTTGTTTATTTGACCACAGATAAATAATAAGCAACGTATTACTTTCCTTCTTGCACCTAAACTTGTCAATTGGGCTTTCTTTTCTTATTATGTCTTTTACTTAGGCCCGAGATACTACTTAACAATACAAATGGGCTTCCAAACCCATTAAGCTTAAGTGAGCCCCACCAAGACCCATTATCTCGATAAATCTTTGTTTCGTAAATAAAAACGAGCTCGGCTTTTGGCTTTTGATAATATATCCAATCTTGTGTCAGTTTTCGCCAGTTTCGTGATCTTGGTACCTACACACATGAAAAAAAGGAAACAAGCAAATACAATGCTATATTCATGTGTTTTATTCATTTTTAGCCCGTGTTATTAGGTAAATGATACGGGTGCTTCCACTCATATCAAACTCCCCCTTGCGAAGCGATTGCCGTGTCCTCACGCATTGTTAAAATAAGGCATCTAATCACTTTATTTTTTTAACTTTTGACACTTTATTTTTACAAAAACATAATGTATTGCTTTCATTATTGAAAAATAACTTTTAGGATCATAAAACCTGACTAGATTCATCGTCCTCAACATTTCACTCATTCCATGGCAAGCTTAAAAAACAAGATCATTGTCAACCATAAGTTCCAATGTTAAGACCACACATATAAGTAATTTTTGTAGAACTCAATGTAACACCCCCAAATTTATACAACTCAATACAGCGGAAGATTCGTTGGTGTTACGGGATAGCACATTACTCACATCATAGACAACGCATAAAAATCGCGTCGTTTAATAATAAATCATTGCCATTCATAAACATCAAAGTTACATCGGTCCCAAGTCATTATATTTCATACAAAGTTTTACAAAGTATTTGAATGGAAAATATTGTTTAAGTGCGGGCCATGAATCCTTGTCGTCTTCCCGAGAATTACCTTCAAGTACCTGAGATAAAACATGTTAAAAGAAAAGGTCAGCGATAACGCCGAGTGAATTCATAGAGTTTAATAAACCATCAATATAATATCGGTATAAAATTATTACCGAAAATCATTTTGTACAAATCTTTGTAATAGGTCGTAAAATAGCCAAAGTCATTTTATACAAATCCTTATCGAAAATCAAAACATAGGCATTTGCCTTAAAAATCATTATACGAGCCAATGTCGTAAAAACATCATACAATACGTCTTATGACGTTGTATAAAATCAAATAAAAACCGTTATATGAATATGGTTATGAAAACCAAAACACAAACATAATATCAATAGTATGACCCTGTATTGCTAGTCAGGCAATACATCGTAATTCGGAGCGTCTATTAGTATTTTGTAAATTTTGGATTATTATAAGCCGCATGACATTGTTACCTTACTAAACCAACAACGGGTAGCTAACCCGATACCAATTTTGCCCATCTAAAGTAGCGTGTCGTCACAAAGGTCACGCTATGGAAATCTTCTCATACATAAATTCGCTTACCAATCAATGTGGCACGACGGGGATCAGCCGTCAAGGCGCGAACTGGGGTGATCGTCCCCAAATAGTACTATTAAATGCATAAGCGTCTACCAAATCCCGGTAGTTCACAATTCATGCTAATGGGACTTTTAGTGACATAACCTAACTTTAATAATCCATTAATTTCATCTATCGGGTCCTTTAATCATTTATCGGGTCATACAATTGGGTCATTCAATCATTCGGGTCCAAAATCAATAAACAAACAATCGGGACAATTGGTGTCCTATTTTATAAAAACTAACATGTTATCTCCCTCGCGGGTTTATAAAACATTTATAAAAACATTTAAAAGAGTGAGAGGCTATGAACTCACGTTGATGTGGGAAGGCGGGTTATCGGCAATTCGGACGTACGGTACGTGCTTCAATCACGGAAACCTAGACAAATAATTCTCCTCTTAGACTCATGTCCAATGACTTTATAAAAATAATAATTATGTATACATATGATGATTATATATATATGATGATCAAGTGGGTTTACATATTCTCGTTTACTCATTTTTAGTGTTATATGTCGATAACTTTTATACTAGTTTACTAGTTTTACCTATTTACGTGTTTTAAGTCCAATAAACTTATTATAAGTTCTTTAACTTGTATCAATCCATGTTATACTTATATTATCAGTATCTACACTTTACAAGTTTTTATCTTATTTAGTCCAATTATTAGTCCAATATGCTTAATTAGCTCGTAAATGTCCGTAATTCTTATAGTTCGGGTTTTATCAGTTTTTACTTGTCTTAGTTACCTATACATCAGTATATGACTTTTATGAACTTTACATTAGACGGGTTTGATTGTCTAAGTTTTATTTGGCGAAAAACGTAAATTTTACGGCAATAGCCGAAAAAGTCGTAAAAATCATGTTTATAGTTTTATAACTTATAAAACTTAACAAGTTACCATTTTTAGAAAATGTCCACCTATTTAACTTTTTACATACTTATATAAATAAAATCCATTAGTTAGTGGGTTTTAACTTTACATTTTATACAATATAATTTTGAGTGCTTATATAATAGTATTATTCTTTTATTTCCAAAAATCTGATTTTTATCTTTACTTTCACCAAAACTGCCATATCTTGAGTTCTATATGGAGATAGAAGCTCAAATTTTTATCACATAAGCTACATGATATGTGCTACATTTAACTCTACTATAGCTACTGTTGAATCATCTTCTAAATATTTTCTAAAAATCGTCCAAAACAGTAACCTCAGATTTATACCTTAAACTTGTTTTGATCATATCTCACTCATTACTTTGATTCCATTGCATGGCCAACTCTCACATGTGTACAAGACCCATAGATTACTGTAAATTGATTCTACTTCATCATTTTATCAGTCCATGACCTGTTTCTTTACTGTTTTATACAGCCATCAAATTTAACCAAGATTTTATCCTTGTTTCTTATAGTTTTTCACCTTTATAATCATATTTATCAACAACAAATCCCCACATAACATTTTTAACATCATATAATCATCATATACATATACAATAGGAAATAAAATACATGTTTACATAATCAAAATAACAACAAGATGAGGAGGACAATCTTTATACCACCAAGTGGATGTAGGTTATGAGTTTGACATGGATTTGGATGGAGAAACTTATGATGCACCAAGACCACCTTCATGACCACCATTCTTCATAGAAACCTTGTGGAAAATCAGCCTCAAGACACCATGTATACTCCTCCTTGGATGTTATAATCACCACCATTCAAGAGAGCTTTAAGAGGGCTTCAACATAGGTAGAAATAACATAGGATTTTGTGGTTGATTTTGATCAATGGTGGTGTTGGATGATGAATATGGGACGGCCAAAATGGGGTCAAGAGTGAGAGAGAAAGTTTTGTAGCTTGTTTGCATGTAGGAATGAGAAGTGTGGTTTTGGTTTGGTGGTTTTGATGTAAGTAGCTTCAAATGGAAGCTAAGAATGGACAAGTGTAAGCAACATGTTAATAACTTGACAACAAGTTGTTTTATGGCTATATTGTGGCCGGTTTTGGAGTGGGGTGGGACAAGTGTCCCACTTGTCTCATCCCATTTATTTACGGGTACTCCTCGATTCTAGTTTCCTCGATTTACGTGCCCTCGGGTCGTTTTACGAAAAACGTTTTTATAAATTATGAATCAACGTCACAAAACGAATCCAATAAAAATTGTCTCATCAAAAACGGAGTTTGAAAACGTAAATACGTAATCCTAAGGTTTTCGGTTTAGTCATAAAGGACGTTAAAATAAAATCGTAAGTCCTAATCTCTTCTCGTAAATTTGTGAGTTTATGAACTAACACAAATTTAAAACTCCAAAATAATATTCACAGACAAATTTATTTTCTAAAATGTCGGAGTGTCACCAAAGACGGTGTATGTAAACGTAAGCACGTAACGTTGAATCCTTCGGTTTAGAAGTAGTCGATGCTACTCCAAGATGTAAATCCAAATTTCTTCCCAAAAATACGTGAGTTCACATTGTAACATTAAAATAATGTTTTTAAATAATATTCGAGAATAAAATATCAACCATAAATTGACGGATTGTCACAGCATTTACCCCTAAACAGGATCTTTGTCCTCAAAGATCATCTTACTACTCGCTTCTTATAGAGCTAAAGCCATGTGGGTATTTCCTCCACATTCGGTCTTTTCTCACAAGTGCAATTCATTATAATACGCGAGTTTCATCAAACATAACTACGGGAATAAGATCAGGCTTAATGTTGACTTACTTTCTCTATCCATGATGTTCACGGGTTTTTGATGAATGCAACTTTTCGCCGATCTAAGCTTTACTAAGAATAATCAGATTCTCACTTGATAGATATTCCATCAAGTTCGATATACGAAACATAATTCACGCAGTCTTTGAAGTCCTAGGGTAGATCTAGCATATATGCCTTTTAATCCCAACTTTTACATCATCTCAATGGTCCCAAACAACGGGGACTTATATCCCATGATTTGTCAGATCATGAATTCATTTTCCCAAGTTTAAAAATTTTGGCATAACTTCGCTACCCATTTGGCACTTCAAGATCTACATTTCACTTTCACATAACCTCTTGCCCACTACCGGCTGTCAATAATCAGATCCTAATTTCAACAATCATTTCAGATCTCGCGGGTCGGGTATTTTGCAAGGATACGTTCGCCATTATAGGAAACCTTAAACCTAAAAGACATGTCTAACTCACAGTGGGTGTATGCCGGGTGTCTTCATCTCAACTCCTGCTTACAGATGCTCTAAGATTCAGATCCTAACAAGATTCGATCTCGATCCTAATACGATAATTATTAATGATAATCCTTCCAAAGGAAAACGATTATACGGTCTATTACCAAAGGTCAATCATTCAAACATAAAACAACACTTATATTACTTTGTATCGTTACTTTACCTCGTCCCTTCGATTTGGGGTGGTACATAGTACTCCCATCAAGGTTCGTTCTCAATGATTTCTGAGCAAATCTCTAGAAATTCGATGCGAAGCGAGGATCTTGATAAAGATGTTCGATACAGGCACACTATGTTTACATAACTCTTTTGCATTTATCATTAACGGTAATGATATTAGCAGATTTAGTCAATCTATCGACGATGACCCAAATCGAATCAAATTCAGATGATGACCTTTGCAATAGCTAGACGTTTACTAATGTATGAGGCTATGTCTGCCTTCATAATTGCCATCAGTACAACTTCTTCAGACAAAGATACTTTTAGTCATAAATGACATAAATAGAATACTTATACTTACAAATTCCAACATAACTATATCTCAAAATCTTCCATATTTAGACAATCACAAGTGGTCTGTTATACATTTAACGCCATTGGCTTCTCAAATCTGTTGGTTCACATTAGCCGTGAATCCCTTTTTATTATCTATTTTATCCTTTTTACACACATCGTTTATTTTAAATTGTTCGGCAATTTAATTTGCACTTCATTATTAAGGATCATGTCCTAATTGTTTCTTTATCCTTTTTATATAATATGTCAGTATCTATATTATTCTCATGATGATGTAATTATCATGTCCACAATTCACTCAGATATTCTTTCTATATTATGCGTCAGTAATTACGTTCACCTTCCTGATGAAATAAATATCACAACCGTATTTATTCAAAAATTCTTTCTTCATATCTTCTATGTTTTAGTTTCGTCTTTACTATCATTTTTATCCGTTTTACTCAATCCGTCGTCTAAAGCGTCGATAATTATTACAACTAATTAAATAATAAATTTTCAATTTTTATGAAATGTGAACATAAAGATTTTAAATTTCTTAGTCCGTCCAATTATATGAAAATGTTCAAAATAATTTTTAATTTAATTAACACGATTTTTGTTGATTTATCGAAAATAATTAATAAGATTCGTAAATGTTCGAAAAATCTTTGGTTATACTTCGGTCAAAATTTTCTTAGTTGAAAAGCAAAAATTGTCGTTTCAAATTTTAGGTCATGGTTTAAATGTTTTCCTCAATCCTTCTTAAGTTATCTTGAGGTATACACAAACATTTACCCCTAAACAGAGATTTAGTTAAATGTTTTGTGTATAAGGGAATAATCCCTTTAAAAATCCTTTGTTAAAACATTTGTCAAAACATATTTCCATTTCTTTTTGGAAAAATCCAAAGTCTTAAAAGGGCTCTTAATTTTTGAAGAGTCTATATGCATACATCTTACCATTATTAATCCAACGGTCATTTTATGTAAAGGATTAAGTTTTTAATCCCGAAGCGTTAATGGTTCTAATCTTTGAAAAGTCAATATAGCTTCCATTATCTATTAATCACACGGTTAAATCATGTAAAGAATTAAGTCTTAAGTCTTATGTTAAATATTTAAGGTACATGTTTTCATTGTTCGGCCAATTCAGGGCAATCTATAAATAATTATTAGTAACTCATTCTTATTCTTATAAACAAACAAATGGTCCTTAATGATCGCAAGCATGAATTTATCAATTTACATCCTACACGCGTGATTCACCAAATTTATGAATGCTACATGTGTATTAGTCAATCCAAACGTCATCACATGAAACTCATAATGCTCATTACAAGTACCGGATGTAGTGATTGGAATAGATAATCTTTTCCGCATATGCGAAGTTGATGATAACCATGCTGAGGATTAAAAACCTTGTAAATGATCGAACAAATCTTCCATTTCGAGTTATGGATATTGCTTTCGATTGTCAATTTACTCAGTTCACAGTAATTTATAAATATAAGGAATGATAACACCATAGCTCTTCATGATGACAGGCTTGGTAGAATAAAATCTTTCTTCGACAACTTTCTTAGTTGTACGGTAATTCCTTTAATTTAGATAGTGCTGACGTACAGTACACAAGCCACAGGTGCACCACCGGGAATATAATCAATACCAAATTCAACTTTCCTTAGTGGCGAAGGTCTAGGTAATTCACCATCAACAAATACTTACTAAAGTTTCAGATAACATAAACATCTTTTAGTATATTCATATTAGGTTCTTTCTAGATTATAATATCTATGACTAATTCACAACCATTCACGGTATAATTTCAAGTCTAAATACAGGATATCGTCATCCACCAAGAATTATTTAAATCACTTTGGATAATCAGCCTCTTATCATTTAGGGGAATTCTACTCGAGTTCCCATCAATTAAGACAATGTCGTTATGTCATAATCAATCAATCCATTCTACTGGCATTACCAACTTTCCAGTTTTATTATCGTCGATAAGATGTGAACTTCTCAAAAGACTAATAATAATTCATAATCCTTCACAATTTCAGGGATATCTGGAGACACAACTACTATTAAAAGAGGAAGGTCAACGCATAATCTATGCGAGAGAATTTCAAATCAGGTACAGACGAAAACATTTAACGAATATGAATATATCCCATGTTTTCATAATTTGAGTACGCATTCAAAAGCTCCTCGGATCGTTACCCAGGTCATTCAAATGAAATCAAATCAAAAGAAATGATAGGAATGTCGATACATCCAGTCGGGTATCAACACTCGATAATCAAATACTTTTCCTAAGAATCTCACTACGGGAGAATTGGACAAGAAAGAATTGTCAATTGTCAAATAAGATAAATTCCACAGATGAGTAAATTCGACTCAGAAGAATAGACGGCACGGGCACACATGTAGATGTCTTCTAACATTATGTCCCTATTTTTCACTTCTTGCAGATCTCATAAATTTTAGTCTTTCACAATCTTCAAAGAAAATGTAGTATTTATTCATTAGTTTTAGGGTGACTACTAATCAGCCTTGCATGGTCCATTCCAAATTGTATGTAGGCGCGCAACTATATACAATTTCAAGATTAACAATGCAATACTCAGTTCGTCAAAATTTTTATCATCATGTTTATAATAAAAACATTTTCATGCTTAATTCTTAAATAAGAATCAAAAATAAATTTACAATGATCTTCTTTGTTATGAAAACAATTAAGATTTTCCAAGGTGTTTTATAAACAACTTCATTTTGATAACGATCACTTATAAATCTCACTTTGAATAATCCTTATTGTGTTGAAAATTAAATTTCCCAAAAGGATACCGTTTTAACTTTATAAAAACAATGTGTGATCTGCAAAAGGGTGATGAAAGCTTGTTCACCAAGAATTAACTACGATATGATAGGAAATGAGCTTAGCCAATTAATCATGAGGTTCATGACCTCGATGGCACTCAAAAAGAATAATCCACAACGTAACTCAATTCGAGATGAGTACTTGTTCAATGGTTGCATCACTAATGCGAACATTAGGATGAAGCAATGAAAGATAGATAACATCGATACATGTAGGATTTAGCAATCAAAGGTAGTCTTTTTCATTAATCACAAACAAGTCAAAATTGTACCGTAACACATTACGTGTCACTATGTCATACAATTCTCAGAACTCATCCTACCAACCGATATCTCAGTTAAGTTAGGGATTTTTAAAAGATACCACAATGAATACTAATCTACAAGAGTCATTAGGTGTTCCACATGTCCCAGAAGATCCATCGGTCTCAATTCAGAAGAAGATTTCTTCAATTTATTTCTTGGACACTAGGCATCCTCATTAGTGGACAATGGCCTAGGAACAACCCTTAACACGAACCAACAATCAATTAAAACCTTATAATTAAATCACAAAACTTAACGATTTCCTCTTAACAATCTCATATTCCATACGGGTTAAATTTTACTTTATTCAAGTTTCAACCAATTTTATACTCAATTCGATATCCTACCTCATATTCCAATACTTTCAATCTTATTCTTAAACCTTAATAGGGCAATAAAAGCTCGATATGAATCAACACTTAATTTCCAATCCTATATCTCTTACAACAACAATTATCAAATGAGTCACTAGTAGGAAATGACTTGATCATTCAACTAGACTTCTCGGAAAGGTACTAGTGGCATGAGGCTTTTGGGTAATGGTTCCAATGACAGCCTCAAGTGCAACATTCACCCTTTCGATTTCAATTTAAGAATTGGATGACAACGAATCATATGACATCTTTCTAGGTGGTAATGTTTTGTCAAACTCCACTCTATAAGAAAAGATCGTCATGACATCGATATCAGTTTTAATCTTGCCAATTCTTTTTCAATATCACAATCAACTAATATCTACATTTCTACGAATATCAACCATTTGTTGGGATCATAAATATCCACAACTTGGTTTAGATCTAGGATAGCTAGAATTCCTACGAGAATAGCTTCGATTAATTTACTAGGGGAGTTAGGGTTTCTTGTGACAATCGACGTCGTATAAATACCTCGTATAAATATCAAAATAATCATCAAACAATCATGTAATCAAATTACATCATATACATATAATCCAAGTTATATATATATTAAATAACACTTCTCAGTCTGGCCTTGTCGGTAACTCGGGAATTCTTCGGCACCGTTATAGTCAAAAGATTTTTAGACATTTTTAGAAAAATATTTATAGTTAAAAGATTTTGAAAAGTTTTATTCAAAACCTTAGTTTTAAAAATATTTCGTTCTCTATAACGAGAGCTCTGGTACCAAACTGTAACACCCCCAAATTGATACAACTCAATACAGCGGAAGATTCGTTGGTGTTACGGGATAGCACATTACTCACATCATAGACAACGCATAAAAATCGCGTCGTTTAATAATAAATCATTTCCATTCATAAACATCAAAGTTACATCGGTCCCAAGTCATTATATTTCATACAAAGTTTTACAAAGTATTTGAATGGAAAATATTGTTTAAGTGCGGGCCATGAATCCTTGTCGTCTTCCCGAGAATTACCTTCAACTACCTGAGATAAAACATGTTAAAAGAAAAGGTCAGCGATAACGCCGAGTGAATTCATAGAGTTTAATAAACCATCAATATAATATCGGTATAAAATTATTACCGAAAATCATTTTGTACAAATCTTTGTAATAGGCCGTAAAATATCCAAAGTCATTTTATACAAATCCTTATCTAAAATCAAAACATAGGCATTTGCCGTAAAAATCATTATACGAGCCAATGTCGTAAAAACATCATACAATACGTCTTATGACGTTGTATAAAATCAAATAAAAACCGTTATATGAATATGGTTATGAAAACCAAAACACAAACATAATATCAATAGTATGACCCTGTATTGCTAGTCAGGCAATACATCGTAATTCGGAGCGTCTATTAGTATTTTGTAAATTTTGGATTATTATAAGCCGCATGACATTGTTACCTTACTAAACCAACAACGGGTAGCTAACCCGATACCAATTTTGCCCATCTAAAGTAGCGTGTCGTCACAAAGGTCACGCTATGGAAATCTTCTCATACATAAATTCGCTTACCAATCAATGTGGCACGACGGGGATCAACCGTCTAGGCGCGAACTGGGGTGATCGTCCCCAAATAGTACTATTAAATGCATAAGCGTCTACCAAATCCCGGTAGTTCACAATTCATGCTAATGGGACTTTTAGTGACATAACCTAACTTTAATAATCCATTTAATTTCATCTATCGGGTCCTTTAATCATTTATCGGGTCATACAATTGGGCCATTCAATCATTCGGGTCCAAAATCAATAAACAAACAATCGGGACAATTGGTGTCCTATTTTATAAAAACTAACATGTTATCTCCCTCGCGGGTTTATAAAACATTTATAAAAACATTTAAAAGAGTGCGAGGCTATGAACTCACGTTGATGTGGGAAGGCGGGTTATCGGCAATTCGGACGTACGGTACGTGCTTCAATCACGGAAACCTAGACAAATAATACTCCTCTTAGACTCATGTCCAATGACTTTATAAAAATAATAATTATGTATACATATGATGATTATATATATATGATGATCAAGTGGGTTTACATATTCTCGTTTACTCATTTTTAGTGTTATATGTCGATAACTTTTATACTAGTTTACTAGTTTTACCTATTTACGTGTTTTAAGTCCAATAAACTTATTATAAGTTCTTTAACTTGTATCAATCCATGTTATACTTATATTATCAGTATCTACACTTTACAAGTTTTTATCTTATTTAGTCCAATTATTAGTCCAATATGCTTAATTAGCTCGTAAATGTCCGTAATTCTTATAGTTCGGGTTTTATCAGTTTTTACTTGTCTTAGTTACCTATACATCAGATATGACTT
The DNA here is from genome assembly GCA_025667525.1 of Glebionis coronaria. Classification (NCBI taxonomy): domain Eukaryota; kingdom Viridiplantae; phylum Streptophyta; class Magnoliopsida; order Asterales; family Asteraceae; genus Glebionis; species Glebionis coronaria. The sequence goes on from CM046876.1 coordinate 358,498,298, forward strand.
TTATGAACTTTACATTAGACGGGTTTGATTGTCTAAGTTTTATTTGGCGAAAAACGTAAATTTTACGGCAATAGCCGAAAAAGTCGTAAAAATCATGTTTATAGTTTTATAACTTATAAAACTTAACAAGTTACCATTTTTATAAAATGTCCACATATTTAAATTTTTAAATACTTATATAAATAAAATACATTAGTTAGTGGGTTTTAACTTTACATTTTATACAATATAATTTTGAGTGCTTATATAACAGTATTATTCTTTTATTTCCAAAAATCTGATTTTTATCTTTACTTTCACCAAAACTGCCATATCTTGAGTTCTATATGGAGATAGAAGCTCAAATCTTTATCACATAAACTACATGATATGTGCTACATTTAACTCTACTATAGCTACTATTGAATCATCTTCTAAATATTTTCTAAAAATCGTCCAAAACAGTAACCTCATATTTATACCTTAAACTTGTTTTGATCATATCTCACTCATTACTTTGATTCCATTGCATGGCCAACTCTCACATGTGTACAAGACCCATAGCTTACTGTAAATTGATTCTACTTCATCATTTTATCAGTCCATGACCTGTTTCTTTACTGTTTTATACAGCCATCAAATTTAACCAAGATTTTATCCTTGTTTCTTATAGTTTTTCACCTTTTTAATCATATTTATCAACAACAAATCCACACATAACATTTTTATCATCATATAATCATCATATACATATACAATAGGAAATAAAATACATGTTTACATAATCAAAATAACAACAAGATGAGGAGGACAATCTTTATACCACCAAGTTGATGTAGGTTATGAGTTTGACATGGATTTGGATGGAGAAACTTATGATGCACCAAGACCACCTTCATGACCACCATTCTTCATAGAAACCTTGTGGAAAATCAGCCTCAAGACACCATGTATACTCCTCCTTGGATGTTATAATCACCACCATTCAAGAGAGCTTTAAGAGGGCTTCAACATAGGTAGAAATAACATAGGATTTTGTGGTTGATTTTGATCAATGGTGGTGTTGGATGATGAATATGGGACGGCCAAAATAGGGTCAAGAGTGAGAGAGAAAGTTTTGTAGCTTGTTTGCATGTAGGAATGAGAAGTGTGGTTTTGGTTTGGTGGTTTTGATGTAAGTAGCTTCAAATGGAAGCTAAGAATGGACAAGTGTAAGCAACATGTTAATAACTTGACAACAAGTTGTTTTATGGCTATATTGTGGCCGGTTTTGGAGTGGGGTGGGACAAGTGTCCCACTTGTCTCATCCCATTTATTTACGGGTACTCCTCGATTCTAGTTTCCTCGATTTGCGTGCCCTCGGGTCGTTTTACGAAAAACGTTTTTATAAATTATGAATCAACGTCACAAAACGAATCCAATAAAAATTGTCTCATCAAAAACGGAGTTCGAAAACGTAAATACGTAATCCTAAGGTTTCCGGTTTAGTCGTAAAGGACGTTAAAATAAAATCGTAAGTCCTAATCTCTTCTCGTAAATTTGTAAGTTTATGAACTAACACAAATTTAAAACTCCAAAATAATATTCACAGACAAATTTATTTTCTAAAATGTCGGAGTGTCACCAAAGACGGTGTATGTAAACGTAAGCACGTAATGTTGAATCCTGCGGTTTAGACGTAGTCGATGCTACTCCAAGATGTAAATCCAAATTTCTTCCCAAAAATACGTGAGTTCACATTGTAACATTAAAATAATGTTTTTAAATAATATTCGAGAATAAAATATCAACCATAAATTGACGGATTGTCACACTCAATCTCCCTTATTCCTAGCTGCATCTCTAGATTTTAAAGATTTTCATTCACCCATATGATCATTTGACTTATTCAATAATTATTAGTCCAAAAAGGAAGGCAAAAACGGTGTAAACCCAACACTTAGAACCTAACCTCATCTTCAAAACCCGATTTTCAAAATGAATTCCCGGATCCCAAATTTGGCTTATTAGGACTACTTAAGCAAAATTTATTCCTCCAAAGTCGTTTTGACTTTATAATGGAGTTGGCAACATTTACATCATATACCTTTAGGCTCTTTAAGATGTAAAAGTGCTTGTTATCTATGATCCACACCCTAAGGATCCTTGAACCATAGACAAGGGAATTGACATTCATCATCACTTCACACCCTAAGGCTCCTTGAAATAATGATGAAGCAATTTTTATTAAGCACTTCACCACGTCATACACCCTAAGGCTCTAATGACAAGGCTAGTGCTACATGTCTCACACCCTAAGGCTCATTGAGAACTTGTTTTATTTATTCTTCTTTATTTATGATACATATAGTAGGCCAAATTCCGCAATCCCATGATCAAAAAGTCCATGACGCTGACACCCTCAATGTGTTATTACTTTAATTACAAGGGAAATAAAAGAGTCAGTTAAGAACTAAGATATTGAACCTACACCGCTAAAAACTTCATTTATTAAACAATTAAGCGTGAAAAATAAATAATAGGAGAAAAAGCCACAAAAAATTATATAAGGAAGACTTAGCCTAAAACTTATGATCAACTCTATCATCTCTGGTTCTCCATATTGTAAAATCTCAAAGATATGAGACTAATGGATACTTAGCCTTGTAAGTCAAAATGTAGCTTCATGAAATTAGCTAAATTAAGACTATATTAGATCGATGTTTTGGGTTTTCAAGTCATGTATAGGATCTTGCATCTTCTTAGACTTTTTCAAGTTTAGAATTTCGTTTTAAAGTTCCCTTGATAAATGACTTTCTAGGATCAATTATAGGAACTTGCGAAAATTTCTTGTTCTTAAGCCCTTTCGAGTTAAGACTTTCGCGTTTTAAAGTCCCCTATATAAAAGTCTAGCAAAACTCGATTTAAGCGGGTTACGGAATGAGCTAAGGTAAAAACCGGTCGAGTCAAAAACTATTCTTATTTTCTCCAACGGAAAGCATACATTTGTGTCAAAACACTTATTTTCTTTATTATTAAACATAAAATTACACTAAAAATTTAAATTTTTATTATTATTGAGAAAAATAATTACGTACGAACACGACAAAAGCAAGTGCAAGCGATTATATCCATTGACCCCCTCCCATGCTAAAACCAAACATTGTCCTCAATGTTTCCTAGCACAAGAATAACATCCCCATGCTAGAACACAAAGAGTCGAATGCAATAGTCCTAATATGGTAAGGGTACGCAAATCTATAAGTCGTTTATTAATTATGCTTTAAGATAAAACGTTAGTCGATAAAAATCAAAGGATATCGAATTCCCCATATGACAATCAAAGTATGGAAGCTCGAGTGGACCAGGCAAAAACCAAACACGAGAGTTTCTAATGAATTGGGTCATTCCTAAAATTCACATCACAAACAAAACACGAGCACGGGCTTGAAAGATCAAGCCATTATTAGTGTTAGAAAATAGAAAGAAGATAGAACGTACAGAAATCCTCGACAAGGCACCTCGTTTTTGGTAACCGAGTCATAAGCTCGACTCGTCCCCTAATTCATTGATCCGCAGGGAATGTTTGGAGATCCGGAACAACCTCCGTAGGTATGTCCACTCCAAAGTAGTGCTTAACTCGATGACCATTCACCTTAAAGTTAGGCCCGTCTTTTTTAGCAAGCTCAACGGTGCCATAAGGGAATACTTGTGAAATGGTGAATGCTCCGGACCAACGGGACTTAAGCTTGCCCGAGAAAATCTTAAGTCTAGAGTTGAATAAGAGGACTTGATCACCAACATTAAAAATGCAGTTTTTGATCTTAGAGTCATGAATCCTCTTAGTCTTCTGTTTATAGATCAAAGAGTTCTCATTGGCTTGATCCCTTGGTTCACTTAGTTCATTCATTTGAACTTTGTGATGATCACCCGCGGTCCTTAAATCGAAGTTACAATGTTATAGATCCAAATACGCCTTATGTTCGAGTTCAATTGGAAAGTGGCATGCCTTTCCGTAGACCAACTAAAATGGTGTACAACCAATGGGAGTCTTATAGGCCGTACGGAAGGCCCACAATGAATCATCCAATTTATCTGACCATGAAGTGCGATTTTCTCCAATAGAACGCTCCAAAATCCGCTTAATAGCTCGTTTTGAACGGTCAAAAAATGGAAAAGGTCTTCAAATCAACGATCGATAAACCGGCACGGAAGAATTCTACACAATTTCCCCAGCAGCGGCACCAAAATTTTGAAGTGTAGGAAACGTGTCGATGTATTTTTATTTAATACGTTATAGAGCAAGTAGTAGAAAATTACCTTTAGGAAAAAGTAATAATCTAAAACTCGAAAAAGACGGATTAAGTGGTAAAACCCGCTTTGTAATACTAGAACAGTACACGTAAACAGTAAATACATGAAAATATGATAAAAATAAACTTTCCATTTATAATATTATTACACGTGTCACGACAATAAATAACAAACATTTAAGGTATTATAAATGTGACATGATCACGATAACCAAATTCACGATAAATAAAAAACGAACGCACACGACTATAAAATTTAACTTAGAAAAGCTTCGGTTTTGTCCTTGGACATTAAGGGTGTCGCGGCTTAGAGTGGCTAAAAAGAGAGGATGGGCCTTTTGGCCCATGGCCCATGTTAAACCCATAATGAACAAAACCTCAGGAGAATTAATTCTCATAAATAGTTTTACAAGAAAAATCAAGAAAACCCTAGTTGGGTCTCCATCTTGCCGCCGGCCTAAAGCAAAGAAACAAGGAGGAAGATTTTGGGTTTTGATCTAAATAATTCGTGTAGTGTTCGTGTTCATTAACCCTAAATCGCACGTTCGGTAAATCTTTTCTTTTAATTCTTTTTAATACTTTTATGGTGATTTCATGTATAAGCAAGGTATAAAACATGTTAGAATTAAACAAGAAACCATGTTTGGGTTTTTGGTTGGTCCGGGTTTTGTTGGTCGAGACACAACCGAGAGCTTTAAAGCTCTCGGCTTGTTTTAATCACCACCACCGAGACCTCCAAGGTTTCGGCTTGATTCGTTTTGGCTCGGACGCTCGACAAGGGAGACCCCGACACTAGGTCGGGGTATTATTCGGTTTGGTTTGGTTTGTTTAGTGTCAACCGAGACCTCATAGGTCTCGGTGGGACTTTGTTTCGGCTCGGGTACAAAAACAGTGGGTGTTGATCCCAAACATAGATCGATTTAGCTTTATGTATACGAGATAAGATCAAGTAATACACTTAGAGAAACCTTTGTATATGTATATGACAATCTAAATGTTATGCGGAATTAACACTTAAACAAGAACACACAAGATGTAAACAAACTTTCACTTTGATTAATGATATCAAACTTGCTTACAATGAAAGTGTTTTAACGTATGAAAACTTATGTTAAACATTAACCTAAAGGTTTTCTTTTATAGACATAAGAAGCCTTGTACAATAATCTCCGTATCAACTATTCTAGATAAAGATAAATATAGAAAATACATTGTTGTTCCTATCTTTACTAGAAGTAATATAGAATATAATAAACGTGTAGATCATATCCTTCCATCAGTGCTTGTCTTCAATGTTTCAACGCTTGACTCTTTCTTGTCAACGCTTGATCTGTCAGCGTTTGTTTTACTCCTGTTAACGCTTGTTTTACTCTTGTCAGCGCTCAAGTAGACTGGCTATAATTTATTCCCAACAATCCTCCCCTAAACTTGATATCTACTCTAGTAATCAAGTTTCTGAATAAACATTAAGAACTAGGAGGAATCTTACAAACCTTCTCATATTGGTAATAAATAAATCTGATCAAATCTTTGGCCACGTCACTTGAATAATCAATTTCCAGTTGTGTGTTCTTCATCTTCTCCAAGACTTCCTTGGACATGAAAAACTGACCATCTACAAGTAGATACTCAGCAAACTTTGTAGAACTCAAATAATAAACACAAGCAGCTAAATACAAACGCCATTGAAGACCACTGAGGTCATCTTCAAGATCCTTCCAAATAGCAGGATCTTCATCTCTTGGTCCACACATTCTCTTGAATGTTGACCACAGTTTTATTGCATTGACTGAAGTGGGAGCTTCAGTCTCATACTTGGCCTCTAACAACCTCCATAGGTCTACCAAGTCTTCTCTATCAAAACTTGCAAACAAAGATATAAGAGTGGTAAAAGTGTGAACCTCTTTTCCATACCTGCCAATATTCCAAAACCCACATTCATCTTCTTCATAGCTTATAATAGGGTTTCTGGAATCAAGTGGTAACACTTGTACCATATCTGAAGCTTCCAACGGTGAAAGCTTGAGGCTCTTTCTTATAACAGCTTCACTTGGATTTAATGGATCCATATCTTTGGGAAACTCAAGAGGGACTCCCTTTTTCACAGGTCTGGGAACAAACATTGCCTTCTTAAGCTCCATTTCCACTGCAAGTTCTTCTTTTCTTTCATCAGAAAGAAGTCTTAGAGTGTTTTCTTCCTGCACTCTAACCCAAATGGGATAAGCTCTGCACTCCAACTCTTCAAATGTCAATCCAATTAATTTCTTATAAGTCCACCCTGTTCCATGACATCTGAGCAGCATGCAGTACAACTCCCTTCTATCCCTTTTCAAATTTGAGAGAACATTGCTTGCTTTGTGTTTCAGAATGACCTTGCAATCCTTTTGTACTCTGAGAAGAATCTCCAAACCCCATATCTGATCTAAAATGGTCAAATATGGATTCTCCATACACCTATCTTCCCAAGCATGGTACATCTGAACAACTTCTGGCATGTCAAAATCAACTTGCAATTTCAACTCATTCAACTTCTCTTTGGCTAGCTCATCACCATACTCAAGTCTTTCTTGTTGTTCTATGATCATTACACTTGAGTCAGAACTAACTTCATCACTCCCTTCTTGCTCTTCTAAAGTGACAAAAAAAGGTGATTCTCCCACCTTCTTTCTTTCTTGTTCCACAATTTGTGCAGCCAACCTTCTATCAAACTCAATTTGTGCTGCATTCTTTGGAACAACTTCTTCTACCATAATACCCTTACCCTTATCTAATGGATCAACTGTTGGTAAGGTAGATGGTAATACCTGTGAAGAAACCTCTTTGATGATGGATGATGACTGGAATACATCAACCTCATTTGCAGGTCTGTCAACGCCCAATTTTGCTTTGTCAACGCCCAAGATACTCATGTCAGCGTTCAAATTCTGTTTGTCAATGCTCAAATTACCTGTCTCAGCGCCTCTTGCAATTTCCTCCAACATGGCTGTAAATGACAAATTTATGTTTGTAGGAGAGACTAGAGACGTATCAAAACCTGTCTGTTTCTTCAAACTTGTTAGGGCCTCAGCAACACCCAAAGATTCACCATCATGAGAGCCCTTATCACTCACATTTATTTGTTCATCCTCCCCTTTGGAAGATTCCTCCATCCCTCTCCTGGTGCTAGCATTTTCCAAAATAACAATCCTCTCCCTCAATTGCTTGAGTTCAAGGCATTGTGTACTGACAATATGTACCAAGTCTGCATTTTGCTTTTGCAAGCTTATGCAGACAGCCGTCAATTCCATTAGGGTCATTGGTTCCAATCTGCCCTCTTCTAAAATGGGTATTTGACCTCCCAAGGTAGATTCATTGGGCATGGATGAGGTCTTAATGATGGTAGGACTGTCTTGGCCAGCTTTTAAGCCAGATGCAATAGTCCCAGCCTCATACATATCACCAACCACACTTGTGGTGGTGGTTCTCTCTGCTACATGGCTAGGACCACCAGAGGAGAACACTCCAGTAGTCCTTTGGCGTTTTGTAACCTATATTGTGTTGGGGGAGAAGATGATGTGGATTGGGTGGATGTGGGTTGGTTAAGGGGTGTTTGGGTCTGTGAAGGATTGGTGTCAACGTTTGACATAGGCACATCAACGCCAACATTTAACGTGTCAGCGTCAAAGGGTTCTTGGTCAATTTGCATATGTTGTGGTAAAGGTAATGGTTCAGGTATTGGGTCAATTTGGGGTTGTGGGTCTGGTTGGGGTTGGGCTGCTTCAATAATAGCAATCATTGCTGGGGTTAGAGGTAGGTCACGTTGTGGGGGTGAGTTCATCTTCATAAAAATTGCTTTCTTTTGCACAGGGATCTCATAAAAATCATCATGATCCCTTGTGCAGTAATTTTGCACCTCAAAAACCATTTGTAAAAATCTGGGATAAGCTAAAGTCATTTTGTTCCCTTTATTTTTACACATGCCCTCAAAAATCATTTTGGAATAATTAAACTTTTGCCCAGTAGCAATGCACACAATAGCACTAGCAATAGATCTATTGATCTCATTGTGTGCAGTACACTTGGGACTCAAACATTGTAAGAGGACATGTATTAGGTACTTCCAGGCTGGGGGAAACTCCTGTTTATGATATTTATTTAAAGTTCCTTCAGCAGGAAAAGGATAACCCAAAGCCCTTAGACCTTGTTCTATTTCATTTATGTGGAGGGTGGTTATACCATCTGCATCATCAAGATGCAAAGCTTGGAGAACCAAAGCTTCAGTAACCACCCATGTGCGCCCATGAACAATAGATGATAATGTAGGTACTCTATTAACTGTTGAGGAACTAACATTGTTCCAAAACTGTTTAATATGTGTGACAGGAATGAGTGGAGCATGAGAAAGAGAATACCTAATTGGGGATGCATTCAAATACGCCACCATTTGTGTGTATTGGGGAAACAGAGTATCATCAGCTTCAAGATATGCTATCATGTTGTGATTAACAAATAAATGTGAGTGATAAGGGCTCCCATGATGGTGAATCTTTTGGATACCACAAGCCAAGACTGGGATAACATCTTAGGTACCTAAAGATCCTCTTAACAACATAAAGGTGACATTCTTTGGGAGTCACTTGATGGCGTGCACAAGCACACACAGCAAACATGATATCAGGTCTGGAGGCTGTGAGATACATCAATGAACCAATCATTGATCTATAGTGCCTGACATCAACATCTTTCCCATCTACAATCTTTCCCCAAGGGTGTTCTCTATCCATAGGAGTAGTAGCCTGATGTAGTTGTAGAATTAGATACTTGCTTTAGGAAAAACAAGCAACTAAATAGGGTAAGCACGACGATTTAGGAAAACCGTGTGTAAATGACCCTAAAAGTGAGTTCTTTCTCTCGAGGAGGCACGTGTGTTGTGTAATGAATGATTGATTATGTTTTTGATTATTAATGAGAAGAAAAGAAGAAAATGACGAAGACGAGAAAAAATTAGAAAAATAAGGCAAAACACTATTAGAAAGTTACGACGAAGCACGAGAAAAACACAAAATTTAAAATTTAAACCTAAAAATTCCTAAAAATTACTAAAAACTCCCAAATAATGTTCTAAGGGTTTACAAAAAATTCAAACTTGCCAAAACCTTTTAATTAATTTAATAATGACTTTTTAATGCTAATTAAAGCCCTAAAAATCACTTTTAAATATTAAAAAGCCCTAAACAAGATTTTATAGTTTGTAAACCTCAAAAATGACTTAATTAAACTAAAAACTATTTTTAAAAATTTTAAAAACAAATTAAACTATTTTTAAACTCCTAAAAACTATTAAAAACTATTAAATCTTAAATTAATTCTAAAAATTAATTGAAAAGCCTAAAAATTATTCTACAAATGGGAAAAGTCCTAATTAATGATATAGAATCTAGGAAAAATGAAAAAGAAATTAAAATAAAACTTTTTATTTTAATGAATAAAATAATATTAAAATATTCTAAAAAATTAAAAGTTCTTAAATAAATTCTAAAAAAATCTCAAAAATCCTAAATAATATAATTAAGAGAAAAACACAAATCTAAGCTTCTAAACCTTTTTTAATAATTTTATAAAAATCCTTAAAGTTTATAAAAAACCTTAAAATATTATAAAATTAAAAATAAATGTTTTTGAAACCAAAATAAGTTGTAAACCTCAAAAATATATTTTAAAACCTTAAAATTATTTTTCCTAAAAAATTAAACTCTTTTTGGTATTTTTTATGGCTTTTATAAAAAACGTCTAATAATTAAATCCTAAAAAATAATCTATTAATTGGAAAATTCTAAAACCAATTTTAAAAAATCAACAAAGTTATAACTGTCTAAGGAAAAATAAGCTAGATAAGATTAGCTTATCAAATAAGCTAGGAAAAAGAAAACAAAGCTACGGCTTATTTATAAAAGGACAAAACAAAACGTGTTAAGTAATAAACAAAACCAAATCTCTCAGTCAAAGTCCCCAGGGCGCGTTGGTTGAGGTGTTGGTGTGGTGAACGGGTGGTCACGGGTTCGAGTCCTGGCACCCCTTTTTACTTTTTTTTTTATTTTGCGCCGCAAGGCTTGTGGCTTGCGCCGCAACAAGTGAGACGATGGCAACTGACCAATAAGCTCTTTCAGTTGCGCCGCAATGCTTATGGCTTGCGGCGCAGTTTGTATTTTTTTTTTGCTTTTTAACTCTTCCAATCAACACGTTTACCTTTAAACACTCCAAATTCAACTCCAATTCCTTTCTTTTATCCAAGATTAAGCCACATTTTTATGAGCCAAAATGGCCAGTTCTCTTTGAAAATTTATGAACAAGTGTGAGTATGCACACTTGTGCACTTTTTGAGCCAAGAGGGCTTGGCAAGTGCAAACTTGGTGTTGGATTTGTTGGACAGGGGCACTCTTGTGTTCTTTGGAACACAAGAAGTCAACAAACTTAGCAAAACAATGCAATTAGCACAATCCAAATCACAATCAAAAACACAACAAAGCACTTAACAGTTTCTGTGAGGTTTAGTCTAGACCTGTGGACTTAGTGACAGATTTCTAGCAATATAATGAGCTTTAAACCACAAAAATAAGCACACACATTCACCAATATGCACTTAAGCAGATTCAAAACTCACTTAGCCTAATCCTTATCAGAAATCAAAATCCAAGTACCAAATATCAAGAAAAATCAAGCAAATATGATATGCAGATTTTTTTTACACCCTTTTCCTTTTAAAACCACACCAAACTGTTCTAAACTTGTTCCAAATCTATTTATCAACTAATTAACATCTAACTCCACCTTAAACAACTTAGCTAACACTTTTAAATTCCTCTAATCAAAGATTGTGTCCTGCTAATCCCTATTGCCAAACACTACTTTAAATCTTAGAACACAATTTTTTCAATCTAAAACACTACTAACACCTATGAAATCTGAACCTATGATCATACAACATGCATACCAACATCAAGAGCACAAACCAACAGTTTAAAACAACCTAAGAACACCTAATCAACAAGTTCACATGAAACCTCTTTTTTTTTGAAATTTTACAAGAGAACAAGGAGATACCTTAGAACCTTAACATCCAAGGTTCTTGTGGAAGATTTTCCACCTCCTTCCAACACGGGTTGGAGCTGAGCAATTATCAACAAACCTTGAACCTGATTGAAACCAAAATCAAAGAAAAAATATACAAGATAACAATATAATCTGTTTTATATTTCTTCCTTCTTGAAACTCTTTCTCAAAACTTTTCCAAACTTAAAACCAACGTTTTAATACACTAACAATCACCAAAAACATAAAATTATATTCCACTTTCACTTCCTATAATTCTATGATTTCTTGATTTCTTACCAATCCTTTTGAAAAATTCCAACACACAAAGTGTTAAACAAATAAGATGGAACTCAGATTATGCAAATTTTTATACCAACTTTTAATAAAAATAAAAAGGAATTACTTTTATTTTTAAAATACCAACTTTTATATATTAAAAAGGGATTACAAGAAATTTTGCAAAAAATCTGGAACAAGGGGATACCACACATTTGGTCCTCCTTATATACTACTAAGATGATTCTAGAACTAGGATACAAGAAAGAAACCCTAGTAAATGAAAATCCGATTTTGCCCTTTTGTCTTCTTCTTTGAATTTCAGTCAAAGATGGTATCATGTGAGCCTTGGGTTGTTGCCAGTTGGATAGACTTGATCTTGGACGTTGGTTCTTGCTTTGGGACAAAGGATTTGCTGTGAGCTGTAGATGTTGTCTCCTTTTGGGGTTTGGGGTGAGAGTGATGGCAGGGGACCATTGGAGGGGTCCCATGGGTGTAGTAGTGGGAAGTTTATGATGTGGGTTTTGGTTAGGATAGAGGGAATCAGTGTTCTGGAAACTATGGGGCAAAACCCCTTTGGTTTAATGTTGATTTAGGTTTAGGGTTCTTAGGGATGATTAGGGGTGAATTAGGGGTGGGAGTTTAACAGTAAGTGTTTTGGAGGGAATATTTAAACTGATTATTTAATCAGTTAAATAGGTTTAGTGGATTCAGACGTGTCATGGGTGATGAGGTGGTGTTGTATGAGTGGTGGTGGGGGCTGACATGGACGAATGATAGGCTATAAGGGGTTTTAATGTCTTGGCAGGATGAGCCCCTTAATTTCCTATACCTTGCTATATCAAGTTTTTACACAGCCAAACCATTTCCCTTTGCAATTGAAGTTTATATTTTCCAACTTTGGCCACAAAAGGTTTTCCAAATTTGTATCAAGGACCCTTAATGCATTTTATGCATTCTTCAAGGGCTGAATAAGCAACATCTTGAAACTTTAAGGACCCCTTTGCATTTTTTTGAGATTTACAAGGGCCTAAAGTGACAAGTCTTCCATAGTTGAGGGACCATTCTTGTATTTCTTCAATTCTTCAAGGGTCATTTTGCAAATTTCCAAACTTGGGCCCGGTTCATTGTGCGACTTCGTTTCCCGTGTTCGTTTTTGATTCTTTCTTGTGTTCTTTTGCCAATTCCTCAATATCCGTACCTAAAAATACACAAGTAACAAATACGAGCATATATTTGGTCTATTCTATGATATTTTATGCATTTTAAGGCCGTTTTCGATGATGAGATCATTTTGATGTAGTTGTAGAATTAGATACTTGCTTTAGGAAAAACAAGCAACTAAATAGGGTAAGCACGACGATTTAGGAAAACCGTGTGTAAATGACCCTAAAAGTGAGTTCGTTCTCTCGAGGAGGCACGTGTGTTGTGTAATGAATGATTGATTATGTTTTTGATTATTAATGAGAAGAAAAGAAGAAAATGACGAAGACGAGAAAAAATTAGAAAAATAAGGCAAAACACTATTAGAAAGTTACGACGAAGCACGAGAAAAACACAAAATTTAAAATTTAAACCTAAAAATTCCTAAAAATTACTAAAAACTCCCAAATAATGTTCTAAGGGTTTACAAAAAATTCAAACTTGCCAAAACCTTTTAATTAATTTAATAATGACTTTTTAATGCTAATTAAAGCCCTAAAAATCACTTTTAAATATTAAAAAGCCCTAAACAAGATTTTATAGTTTGTAAACCTCAAAAATGACTTAATTAAACTAAAAACTATTTTTAAAAATTTTAAAAACAAATTAAACTATTTTTAAACTCCTAAAAACTATTAAAAACTATTAAATCTTAAATTAATTCTAAAAATTAATTGAAAAGCCTAAAAATTATTCTACAAATGGGAAAAGTCCTAATTAATGATATAGAATCTAGGAAAAATGAAAAATAAATTAAAATAAAACTTTTTATTTTAATGAATAAAATAATATTAAAATATTCTAAAAAATTAAAAGTTCTTAAATAAATTCTAAAAAATTCTCAAAAATCCTAAATAATATAATTAAGAGAAAAACACAAATCTAAGCTTCTAAACCTTTTTTAATAATTTTATAAAAATCCTTAAAGTTTATAAAAAACCTTAAAATATTATAAAATTAAAAATAAATGTTTTTGAAACCAAAATAAGTTGTAAACCTCAAAAATATATTTTAAAACCTTAAAATTATTTTTCCTAAAAAATTAAACTCTTTTTGGTATTTTTTATGGCTTTTATAAAAAACGTCTAATAATTAAATCCTAAAAAATAATCTATTAATTGGAAAATTCTAAAACCAATTTTAAAAAATCAACAAAGTTATAACTGTCTAAGGAAAAATAAGCTAGATAAGATTAGCTTATCAAATAAGCTAGGAAAAAGAAAACAAAGCTACGGCTTATTTATAAAAGGACAAAACAAAACGTGTTAAGTAATAAACAAAACCAAATCTCTCAGTCAAAGTCCCCAGGGCGCGTTGGTTGAGGTGTTGGTGTGGTGAACGGGTGGTCACGGGTTCGAGTCCTGGCACCCCTTTTTACTTTTTTTTTTATTTTGCGCCGCAAGGCTTGTGGCTTGCGCCGCAACAAGTGAGACGATGGCAACTGACCAATAAGCTCTTTCAGTTGCGCCGCAATGCTTATGGCTTGCGGCGCAGTTTGTATTTTTTTTTTTGCTTTTTAACTCTTCCAATCAACACGTTTACCTTTAAACACTCCAAATTCAACTCCAATTCCTTTCTTTTATCCAAGATTAAGCCACATTTTTATGAGCCAAAATGGCCAGTTCTCTTTGAAAATTTATGAACAAGTGTGAGTATGCACACTTGTGCACTTTTTGAGCCAAGAGGGCTTGGCAAGTGCAAACTTGGTGTTGGATTTGTTGGACAGGGGCACTCTTGTGTTCTTTGGAACACAAGAAGTCAACAAACTTAGCAAAACAATGCAATTAGCACAATCCAAATCACAATCAAAAACACAACAAAGCACTTAACAGTTTCTGTGAGGTTTAGTCTAGACCTGTGGACTTAGTGACAGATTTCTAGCAATATAATGAGCTTTAAACCACAAAAATAAGCACACACATTCACCAATATGCACTTAAGCAGATTCAAAACTCACTTAGCCTAATCCTTATCAGAAATCAAAATCCAAGTACCAAATATCAAGAAAAATCAAGCAAATATGATATGCAGATTTTTTTTACACCCTTTTCCTTTTAAAACCACACCAAACTGTTCTAAACTTGTTCCAAATCTATTTATCAACTAATTAACATCTAACTCCACCTTAAACAACTTAGCTAACACTTTTAAATTCCTCTAATCAAAGATTGTGTCCTGCTAATCCCTATTGCCAAACACTACTTTAAATCTTAGAACACAATTTTTTCAATCTAAAACACTACTAACACCTATGAAATCTGAACCTATGATCATACAACATGCATACCAACATCAAGAGCACAAACCAACAGTTTAAAACAACCTAAGAACACCTAATCAACAAGTTCACATGAAACCTCTTTTTTTTTGAAATTTTACAAGAGAACAAGGAGATACCTTAGAACCTTAACATCCAAGGTTCTTGTGGAAGATTTTCCACCTCCTTCCAACACGGGTTGGAGCTGAGCAATTATCAACAAACCTTGAACCTGATTGAAACCAAAATCAAAGAAAAAATATACAAGATAACAATATAATCTGTTTTATATTTCTTCCTTCTTGAAACTCTTTCTCAAAACTTTTCCAAACTTAAAACCAACGTTTTAATACACTAACAATCACCAAAAACATAAAATTATATTCCACTTTCACTTCCTATAATTCTATGATTTCTTGATTTCTTACCAATCCTTTTGAAAAATTCCAACACACAAAGTGTTAAACAAATAAGATGGAACTCAGATTATGCAAATTTTTATACCAACTTTTAATAAAAATAAAAAGGAATTACTTTTATTTTTAAAATACCAACTTTTATATATTAAAAAGGGATTACAAGAAATTTTGCAAAAAATCTGGAACAAGGGGATACCACACATTTGGTCCTCCTTATATACTACTAAGATGATTCTAGAACTAGGATACAAGAAAGAAACCCTAGTAAATGAAAATCCGATTTTGCCCTTTTGTCTTCTTCTTTGAATTTCAGTCAAAGATGGTATCATGTGAGCCTTGGGTTGTTGCCAGTTGGATAGACTTGATCTTGGACGTTGGTTCTTGCTTTGGGACAAAGGATTTGCTGTGAGCTGTAGATGTTGTCTCCTTTTGGGGTTTGGGGTGAGAGTGATGGCAGGGGACCATTGGAGGGGTCCCATGGGTGTAGTAGTGGGAAGTTTATGATGTGGGTTTTGGTTAGGATAGAGGGAATCAGTGTTCTGGAAACTATGGGGCAAAACCCCTTTGGTTTAATGTTGATTTAGGTTTAGGGTTCTTAGGGATGATTAGGGGTGAATTAGGGGTGGGAGTTTAACAGTAAGTGTTTTGGAGGGAATATTTAAACTGATTATTTAATCAGTTAAATAGGTTTAGTGGATTCAGACGTGTCATGGGTGATGAGGTGGTGTTGTATGAGTGGTGGTGGGGGCTGACATGGACGAATGATAGGCTATAAGGGGTTTTAATGTCTTGGCAGGATGAGCCCCTTAATTTCCTATACCTTGCTATATCAAGTTTTTACACAGCCAAACCATTTCCCTTTGCAATTGAAGTTTATATTTTCCAACTTTGGCCACAAAAGGTTTTCCAAATTTGTATCAAGGACCCTTAATGCATTTTATGCATTCTTCAAGGGCTGAATAAGCAACATCTTGAAACTTTAAGGACCCCTTTGCATTTTTTTGAGATTTACAAGGGCCTAAAGTGACAAGTCTTCCATAGTTGAGGGACCATTCTTGTATTTCTTCAATTCTTCAAGGGTCATTTTGCAAATTTCCAAACTTGGGCCCGGTTCATTGTGCGACTTCGTTTCCCGTGTTCGTTTTTGATTCTTTCTTGTGTTCTTTTGCCAATTCCTCAATATCCGTACCTAAAAATACACAAGTAACAAATACGAGCATATATTTGGTCTATTCTATGATATTTTATGCATTTTAAGGCCGTTTTCGATGATGAGATCATGTATAAAAGTCATCTCATCACTCCCCCATACTAAACCATTGCCGTGCCCTCACGCAATGCTAAGAATAAAGTATCAAAGCATCTCCAAAATTTAATTTTATGACTTTTATTGAAATGATAACTAGCTACACACTACAATTACTACTACTTGCGTTTTAGACATAATGTATGATTTTCATCGCAAAATGGGACGTTTAGGTTCATAGAATAAGAACACGTGAATGCTTCGTTAGAAATAATTTCGTCCTCCTCGATTTTCACCCTAATTCCATGCCAAGCGTGCAACGAGATCATTGTCATTATAAGTTAGTAATGCTAACACTACTCATATGCCCTAATCACGTACTTATTCTCCCATTATTCCTAAGTTGTATCTCTTATATTTTATTTTGTCTTAATGATCACGAGGATGCATCATTGACTTATGCGATAATAGAGATTTAGGTCTAAAAATAGAGTCCTAACGGTGTAACTAAGACCATTAAATCAATAACCCCTCCCAATAGACAACGATGTTAAAAAATTAAGTTGACAAGAAGAATCGATAAACACGGTTTTATAACGGTTTTGAACATGAGACTTATTACCAAGACTTTTATACGCCCCCTAACGGAAGGACCTTATTATCTTTGGTTTACCTCCATCTTTTATTCAACTTCGCCATGAAGCTTTTATTATGACTTCGGTCTTGCCTTGCCTTTTATTATCCGCCATCATCGGTGGTTTTATTAGCCAAAGACGTATATCCTCACGCTAAAGCGAATTTTGGATCTTTAAAGCTTCGAAGATTAAGGCTTGATTCACTTTCAATTTTGCATAGATTTTAGGCCTTGTGGGGCTTCAAATTGTTTGCGAGATTTAGGTGAGCACTTGAAATCTTATTATTAGGTGAAGCTTTCGATTATTCGGGTTGCCAATACTTCAAAACCGTGACGCTGGCGATACCTTAATGTCTTCCCAATTTAATTACACGGAAGCTACTAGAAAAGACTAGAAACCCAACAATCAAAACTAAACCGCTAAATCAATATTTATTAAGCAAAAAATATTTACATGCGAAGGGAGAATAAGCAAACAACGAGAACACATGAGTTTTTGAAAGAATACGAGTACTCTACGTTTAGCATAGTAACTTATAATTAACTCTATCATTTCTCGTCCTCATTTAAGAGACTTAGCCTAATGTATAGTTAAGGAATCAAAGCTAAGTGCTCAACACGCACGGTCGAGTCAAAAATTACTCTTATTCTCGCCATCGGAAAATCTACATTCGTGTCATCAAACACTTATGAAACATGAGAAAAATTTTAAAATTTGGCCATTTTTAGCCTTATTTTGCGACAAAACGATAACAAAACGATAAACTTTGGAAAGCGTGAAGGTTTGGCAAGGCAAGTATCTATTCACCCCCCCCCCATACTAAAGTTAAACATTGTCCTCAATGTTTCGAGTCTAGGGGTACAAACACCCCCATACTAGAGACGTAGTCGAATGCCTAATCTAGCATGGAAAGGGTGTAACCAATAAGTAATAGCCGTTTATGAAGTGTGCTATAAAACCTAAGGTTAGAACATAAAAGGATATATCATATGGATATTGGGAAAGGCCTCCAAAGCAAACGATCGAGTGTTCCCATGGAACGAACACGAGAGGCTCCAATCGTGAAGATGATGATCTAAAAGACACAATTCACAAACAACCACGGAACAAAGGTTGGAAGGGCACAAATCCCCTCACATTAAACTAATTAGAAAGCAATAATATGTACATGGATAAGCATGGGTCTCCCCCACGAGGCACCTTGTTTTTGATAACCGAGTCAAAAGCTCGACTCGAATCCCCATAAATGTGATCATTTAGGGATAATCATGGTTTGGTCAATTTTTGGTGGGGCTTACATGATAAACAAGGCCCAAAAACAACCGGTATTAAGGACTAAGTCCTTTGATGATGCAAAATACCGGGATCAAAGATGGCGTTCTCGTTTTCTTTGGAAAAACAAATCAACGCCACTTTGTCGTGTGTCAACACAAACTCAAAGAGTTTCAAGAAAATAGATGAGAAGAAATAGAAGGGTGGGACAATGGGTAAGTCTCTAAAAACATGAGCTACTCGAGGTAGACTCGCACCAATCAAATGAAAAGATTTTCCATTTATTGCATCGGTGGAAGACCGAGATTTCCCTATATAAGCAATTCCGGGATCAAATATCTCGTCCTCGGTGGAGAAAGGGGAGGAAACATAAGGGGCTTCCCCCACACTAGGTCCACACAAAGCATCGTCAAAAGGAGAAGACGAGCTTGTAGTACTCAAGACACGCGGTGATGACGGAGTTAGGATTTTAGAAAAATCTTTCAAATTAGATTCAAAATCTTTTCCTTTTTCATCTTTAATACTCTCCTTGTGAAAACCCGATTTGATTATGTCAAAAATATTTGGTGTATCTAAAACAATATTAGTCACACTAAAAATTCTCACATTTTGAAAACGTTTTGGTTTTGGTGGTGGCAAGTTTTCAAATCTTTTGTCAACAAAGAAAACCTCCCCATCGGGATCAACGTATTCATCATCCGAAGAATCACTCGAGATTGGTATCAAAGGCTTAACACTCTTAACCTCCATCGGCGGAGGGGACGGAACTTCATTTTTATCAACTCCTAAAACTCTATTTGAAATCTTTTGACACATGTTTTTGATAGGATTGACATTGTACAAAGATGTGATCGAATAAACATGAGAAAGCGTGGAGTTTTGGGTTGCATTAATGACGAGTTCTTCCTCATTGAAACGAAGAGTGATTTTTCTTGCATGCACATCGATAAGTGCTCTCGAGGTATCCAAAAAAGATCGACCTAAAATTAACGGAACTTTAGGATCGATGGGAATATCAACAACTATGAAGTCCACGGGATAATAGAATTTCCCAACTTTCACGAAGACGTCCTCGGCTACTCCACAAGCTAGAATCGTAGAATGATCGGCCATTTCGATTGACATTCTTGAAGGAGTGAGATTTGGAAGATTGAGCGACTTAAAAATCTCGAGAGGCATCAAATTAATACTAGCACCAAGATCGGCCAAGGCGTAGCATTCTTCCATGTCTTGGATAGCACATGGGATTAAAAACTTTCCAGGATCACCGACTTTTTGAGGTATGCGGCTTAGAAAAACCGAAGAACAACTAGACGATTTTTGCAATTTCTCTTTGTTATTCAACATACTTTTGAAGTTTGCGGCAAATCGAGGCATCATGACTAAGGCGTCGGCAAAACTTATATTAAAATGCAAGTCACGAAACATTTTCATAAAGAGTTCAAATTGATAATTATTTCGTTCTTGTGCCTTTTCCTTGTTTCGTCTTGATGGGTAGGGTAAAGGTGGTGTGGGTTGGGGCAAATTAGGCATAGGCATCGGCCTTGGAATCTCGGGTTCCATAATGGGTATTGGTTCAACCGTAGGTGTGGTTTGAGCGGTACTTCGTGGGCTTGAGATGTGCTCCTTTTCAACCACGACCTCGGGTTCTTTCTCTTTTTCCTTCTCCATAGAAGTACTTGGACGAGAAATGGGTTCTTTGAAAGTTTTACCACTACGAGTGGCAATAACCTTCAATTCTCCTTTCGGGTTCACGATGGTATCACTAGGAAGACCACCCGAAGAAGAAGGCTTACACATGATAGCTTCAAACATTTTATCCATACGATCTTCAAACTTAGATTGCCTAGCATCCGCTTTCAACAACTCTTGCTTAATCTCATGTTGTCCTTGCTCCATTTTTTGTTGATTTTGTTGGAGTCGTGTGACATTTCCTTCCATTTTATTAGCATGAGTTTTAAGTTCATTAGCAAGTTCGTTTTTAAGCTCATTTTTCAATTCGGATCTTAAGCTAATCATCTCACGTTGCATGTTGTCAAACTTAGCATCATTAGCCTTAGCATAGTCTAAAAATTCTCCTTGCAAATTTTTAGTGTGAGCATTTTGAAAACCTTGAGTAGGAGTTTGAAAATCACGGTTTTGGTTTTGGTTTGAAATTTGCCCATTTCCACTTTGGTAATTACCTTTGTTATAATTCCTTTGATTTCCTTGGTAATTTCCACCTTGATTGTTGTTGTTGCGATAATTATTAGCATTTTGATTGGGTTGAGCTTGATTTGAACGTGAACCTTGACCTATTTGGTTATAAGTTCCCGTGGCTACAAAAGCATTCGAAGTGTTACCATCCGCGGTAATGCACTCGGATAAATCATGAGCTCCCCCACACGACAAACAACTTTTAGAAACCGCTTTAACCGAAGCGGTGTTGGAAGCTTCTTGAGCCTTCCAATGGGACATAAGAGTCGAAAACCTATCGAAAAACCGATTCTCCTCATTTGCTTCATCTTGCAAGGCATTAATGGAACGAGATGATGACGAGCCCAAATTGGCAACACTCGGTGTGTTACGAGGGCTATAGACCTTAGACCTATTTTCTATGATTTTCAAAGCCTCATTGGTCGTTTTGCACAAAAAATTACCACCCGCGGCGGCATTTAAATAATCTCGTTCATGTTCATTAAGCCCATTATAAAAGGTGTCAATTTGATGCAATTCGGAAAAATCATGGTGTGGACATTCATGTAGCATTTCTTTAAATCTCTCCCAAGCCATTGAAAAACTTTCATTTGGTCTTTGTGTAAAACGTGAAATCTCGTTTTTCAAATGTGTTGTCTTAGATGGTGGAAAAAATTGATTCACAAATTTAGACACGAGATCGGCCCATGTCAAAATCGAATTTGGCGGTTCTTTCTCAAGCCAAATCTTGGCGGGTCCATCTAACGAGTAAGGAAACAACATCATCTTAATGGCATCGTGTGGTACATCCTTAAACTTGCTTGTCGCGGTGAGACGATTAAATTGCCTAATGTGATAATGCGGGTTGTCTTTTTCATGACCGCGAAACTTGTTTGCTTGCAACATAGACATTAAACCCGTTTTGATTTCAAAGTTCTCCGCAAGGATGGCGGGAATCACAATGGCCTCTCCAAAACCCTCGGTGGGTGCTTGAAGCAACTCCATCATAGTACGATTAGCCATGTTAGCTTCTTGTTCTACAATAGGTTCCTCAATTGGAGTCTCCTCACTAGAAGGAGTAGTCGATTTGTTTCTTCGTTTACGAGCACGTCTAGCTTTAGAGCGAGTTTGCATAAACGTCACGTACAACGAGAAGGCGAGCAAAGAAGATTCTTTTTGGTATTTTGTGTTTTTTTTTCAATTTTTTTGTGGTTTTTGATTGTATTAACCTTTTTTGGAATTGGTGAATGTATTAAGTAGACAATGAGTCCACAAATCTCCTTACTTAATCAAATCTCTTGATTAAAAAGGCCTCAAGGAATGAAAACGATCACGTGGAGTGAACGCCTTCGATGACTTTAGAACGATGGTGGAACACCAAATCGTTCAAGAGGGTTTAATCAAATGAAACCAAGAAAATATATATGATATGTAATAATACTTTGGGCGGCAAAACCCTCGATTCACTCTCAAAATCAAATACGCACAAGCAAGCGGAGGAAACGAGGCGGCGCGAAGCACTTAAGAGCCTTTTTCCTTTAGGTTGTGAAATACAACCGCCTTATACCCACCTTATAGTTTGTATTATCAAGATTAAGCTTCACGAAAGTATTTATCTATTTTTGCCTTTTTTCTTTGGTTTGAGATTCGAATACAATGATTGGGTAATGACCTCCCAAGTCAAGGTTGTGATTTCTCACGTATTTGGAGTACTTGTGTATTTATTGTTCTACGTATACAATATAGTAATAGTATTCACACAAAAACCGAAAAACGATAATACGTATTAATAGAGTGCTATTAATACAATTATATTTATGGCTAATAGAAAAACAACAATGTCAATCAAAACACAACACGCCTCCCCGGCAGCGGCGCCATTTTTGATGTAGTTGTAGAATTAGATACTTGCTTTAGGAAAAACAAGCAACTAAATAGGGTAAGCACGACGATTTAGGAAAACCGTGTGTAAATGACCCTAAAAGTGAGTTCGTTCTCTCGAGGAGGCACGTGTGTTGTGTAATGAATGATTGATTATGTTTTTGATTATTAATGAGAAGAAAAGAAGAAAATGACGAAGACGAGAAAAAATTAGAAAAATAAGGCAAAACACTATTAGAAAGTTACGACGAAGCACGAGAAAAACACAAAATTTAAAATTTAAACCTAAAAATTCCTAAAAATTACTAAAAACTCCCAAATAATGTTCTAAGGGTTTACAAAAAATTCAAACTTGCCAAAACCTTTTAATTAATTTAATAATGACTTTTTAATGCTAATTAAAGCCCTAAAAATCACTTTTAAATATTAAAAAGCCCTAAACAAGATTTTATAGTTTGTAAACCTCAAAAATGACTTAATTAAACTAAAAACTATTTTTAAAAATTTTAAAAACAAATTAAACTATTTTTAAACTCCTAAAAACTATTAAAAACTATTAAATCTTAAATTAATTCTAAAAATTAATTGAAAAGCCTAAAAATTATTCTACAAATGGGAAAAGTCCTAATTAATGATATAGAATCTAGGAAAAATGAAAAAGAAATTAAAATAAAACTTTTTATTTTAATGAATAAAATAATATTAAAATATTCTAAAAAATTAAAAGTTCTTAAATAAATTCTAAAAAATTCTCAAAAATCCTAAATAATATAATTAAGAGAAAAACACAAATCTAAGCTTCTAAACCTTTTTTAATAATTTTATAAAAATCCTTAAAGTTTATAAAAAACCTTAAAATATTATAAAATTAAAAATAAATGTTTTTGAAACCAAAATAAGTTGTAAACCTCAAAAATATATTTTAAAACCTTAAAATTATTTTTCCTAAAAAATTAAACTCTTTTTGGTATTTTTTATGGCTTTTATAAAAAACGTCTAATAATTAAATCCTAAAAAATAATCTATTAATTGGAAAATTCTAAAACCAATTTTAAAAAATCAACAAAGTTATAACTGTCTAAGGAAAAATAAGCTAGATAAGATTAGCTTATCAAATAAGCTAGGAAAAAGAAAACAAAGCTACGGCTTATTTATAAAAGGACAAAACAAAATGTGTTAAGTAATAAACAAAACCAAATCTCTCAGTCAAAGTCCCCAGGGCGCGTTGGTTGAGGTGTTGGTGTGGTGAACGGGTGGTCACGGGTTCGAGTCCTGGCACCCCTTTTTACTTTTTTTTTTATTTTGCGCCGCAAGGCTTGTGGCTTGCGCCGCAACAAGTGAGACGATGGCAACTGACCAATAAGCTCTTTCAGTTGCGCCGCAATGCTTATGGCTTGCGGCGCAGTTTGTATTTTTTTTTTGCTTTTTAACTCTTCCAATCAACACGTTTACCTTTAAACACTCCAAATTCAACTCCAATTCCTTTCTTTTATCCAAGATTAAGCCACATTTTTATGAGCCAAAATGGCCAGTTCTCTTTGAAAATTTATGAACAAGTGTGAGTATGCACACTTGTGCACTTTTTGAGCCAAGAGGGCTTGGCAAGTGCAAACTTGGTGTTGGATTTGTTGGACAGGGGCACTCTTGTGTTCTTTGGAACACAAGAAGTCAACAAACTTAGCAAAACAATGCAATTAGCACAATCCAAATCACAATCAAAAACACAACAAAGCACTTAACAGTTTCTGTGAGGTTTAGTCTAGACCTGTGGACTTAGTGACAGATTTCTAGCAATATAATGAGCTTTAAACCACAAAAATAAGCACACACATTCACCAATATGCACTTAAGCAGATTCAAAACTCACTTAGCCTAATCCTTATCAGAAATCAAAATCCAAGTACCAAATATCAAGAAAAATCAAGCAAATATGATATGCAGATTTTTTTTACACCCTTTTCCTTTTAAAACCACACCAAACTGTTCTAAACTTGTTCCAAATCTATTTATCAACTAATTAACATCTAACTCCACCTTAAACAACTTAGCTAACACTTTTAAATTCCTCTAATCAAAGATTGTGTCCTGCTAATCCCTATTGCCAAACACTACTTTAAATCTTAGAACACAATTTTTTCAATCTAAAACACTACTAACACCTATGAAATCTGAACCTATGATCATACAACATGCATACCAACATCAAGAGCACAAACCAACAGTTTAAAACAACCTAAGAACACCTAATCAACAAGTTCACATGAAACCTCTTTTTTTTTGAAATTTTACAAGAGAATAAGGAGATACCTTAGAACCTTAACATCCAAGGTTCTTGTGGAAGATTTTCCACCTCCTTCCAACACGGGTTGGAGCTGAGCAATTATCAACAAACCTTGAACCTGATTGAAACCAAAATCAAAGAAAAAATATACAAGATAACAATATAATCTGTTTTATATTTCTTCCTTCTTGAAACTCTTTCTCAAAACTTTTCCAAACTTAAAACCAACGTTTTAATACACTAACAATCACCAAAAACATAAAATTATATTCCACTTTCACTTCCTATAATTCTATGATTTCTTGATTTCTTACCAATCCTTTTGAAAAATTCCAACACACAAAGTGTTAAACAAATAAGATGGAACTCAGATTATGCAAATTTTTATACCAACTTTTAATAAAAATAAAAAGGAATTACTTTTATTTTTAAAATACCAACTTTTATATATTAAAAAGGGATTACAAGAAATTTTGCAAAAAATCTGGAACAAGGGGATACCACACATTTGGTCCTCCTTATATACTACTAAGATGATTCTAGAACTAGGATACAAGAAAGAAACCCTAGTAAATGAAAATCCGATTTTGCCCTTTTGTCTTCTTCTTTGAATTTCAGTCAAAGATGGTATCATGTGAGCCTTGGGTTGTTGCCAGTTGGATAGACTTGATCTTGGACGTTGGTTCTTGCTTTGGGACAAAGGATTTGCTGTGAGCTGTAGATGTTGTCTCCTTTTGGGGTTTGGGGTGAGAGTGATGGCAGGGGACCATTGGAGGGGTCCCATGGGTGTAGTAGTGGGAAGTTTATGATGTGGGTTTTGGTTAGGATAGAGGGAATCAGTGTTCTGGAAACTATGGGGCAAAACCCCTTTGGTTTAATGTTGATTTAGGTTTAGGGTTCTTAGGGATGATTAGGGGTGAATTAGGGGTGGGAGTTTAACAGTAAGTGTTTTGGAGGGAATATTTAAACTGATTATTTAATCAGTTAAATAGGTTTAGTGGATTCAGACGTGTCATGGGTGATGAGGTGGTGTTGTATGAGTGGTGGTGGGGGCTGACATGGACGAATGATAGGCTATAAGGGGTTTTAATGTCTTGGCAGGATGAGCCCCTTAATTTCCTATACCTTGCTATATCAAGTTTTTACACAGCCAAACCATTTCCCTTTGCAATTGAAGTTTATATTTTCCAACTTTGGCCACAAAAGGTTTTCCAAATTTGTATCAAGGACCCTAAATGCATTTTATGCATTCTTCAAGGGCTGAATAAGCAACATCTTGAAACTTTAAGGACCCCTTTGCATTTTTTTGAGATTTACAAGGGCCTAAAGTGACAAGTCTTCCATAGTTGAGGGACCATTCTTGTATTTCTTCAATTCTTCAAGGGTCATTTTGCAAATTTCCAAACTTGGGCCCGGTTCATTGTGCGACTTCGTTTCCCGTGTTCGTTTTTGATTCTTTCTTGTGTTCTTTTGCCAATTCCTCAATATCCGTACCTAAAAATACACAAGTAACAAATACGAGCATATATTTGGTCTATTCTATGATATTTTATGCATTTTAAGGCCGTTTTCGATGATGAGATCATGTATAAAAGTCATCTCATCATAGCCCTCTTCTCATGTGGAGAAAAACCAAACTTCTTCAAGATCTCTGCCACATACTTATCCTGGGAGATGAAGATACCATCTTCTTTCTGCTGAACTTGTAACCCTAGAAAGAAGTTCATCTCCCCCATTGCACTCATCTTGAATTTGTCTGTCATGAGTTTGGAGAAATCCTCACTCATCTTTGGATTTGTAGATCCAAAAAAGATATCATCAACATAGACCTGAACAAGTAGAACATCCTTACCATTCTTCTTTGTAAACAATGTCTGATCTATGGTGCCCCTTTTGAATCCATTGTCCACCAAATAAGTAGACAAAGTACCATACCATGCTCTTGGGGCTTGATGAAGTCCATACATAGCCTTCTTGACTCTATACACCTTGTCTGGATTCTCTGGATCTTCAAAACCAGGAGGCTGCATGACATACACCTCCTCAACAATTGTTCCATAGAGGAAGGCACTCTTGACATCCATTTGATAGACAGTGAAGCCCATGCAGGATGTATAGGCTAGAAAGATCCTTATAGCTTCAATCCTTGCAACTGGTGTAAAGACCTCCTCATAGTCTATCCCCTCCTCTTGTGTATATCTCTGAGCCACTAATCTTGCCTTGTTTCTGACCACAATAACTCTTTCATCTCTCTTGTTTCTTAGAACCCATCTTATCCCTATAGGTCTGACATATCGGGGACAATCAACCAGCTCCCAAACATCCTGAATTGCAAATTGGTGAAGCTCATCCTGCATTGCTTCCACCCAACTTGGTTCTTTGAGAGCATCAAATATCTTCTTGGGTTCCTGTTGTGACAGAAAACAGGCGAACAAACATGCTTGTACAAGAGGGGTATCAACCTTCTTGTGAATATTGGCAATAAATCCACCAAGACCTTGATGAGATCTTCTAGTCCGAACAGGAGTCATAATATCACTAATGATTTGAGAAGTGGGGTGATTCTTAATAGTAGAAGTGAGAACTCCTCCTTCAAAAAGTATGGTGTCTTCAATCTCATTATCCATGTTGCCAATATCTTCTTCTTCAGACTCTCTTTCATCAATATGAGGATGAACCTCTTCATATAAATTAGAAGGTTCACCCTGTTCAAAAGTAGAGAAGAAAAGATGCGGAAAGTGTTGTCAACGCCTGAACATTGGTTGTCAACGTTTGGGCTAACAACGCTTGAAATGTTGTTGTCAACGTTTGAGCCATCAACGTCTGAATTTGTCCTGTCAGCGCTAGATTTGCCTTTGTCAGCGCCTGAAGGACCTTGCATGTTGTTATCTGGTGGTACTTGGGGACCACCATTATCCTTTCCAGCAGCAGCAGCAGTAGCAAAAGCATCTGTCCATATGGGAATTGTGACATACTCTAGTATAGGAGATGACTTTTCTGCTTGTGATCCAACCTTTTCATTAACCTGTGTACCTGAAACATCAACAACTTGTTCTTCCACAACATTTGAAGTTACCTTCACAATGTCTGGATTAGTGACAGGCATATAATTTAAAGTTCTAGATAAAGGTTCCAAGTCAAACAACCAATTTAGACCACTTTCAGGATCACTAGGTTTACTCTCTAAAAACCTAACATGTACTCTTTCAAGTATATGTTTTTCCTTTTTAAGATAAACCCTATATCCCTTGCTCTGCACTGAATACCCCATGAAATAGCCTTCATCACCTTTTGCACTAAATTTACCTAAGGCATCACTAGTATCAAGTACAACTACATGACAACCAAAAGGTCTAAGAAAACCAATATTAGGTTTCCTTCCCCAAAGTAATTCATAAGGTGTTTTGTTCTGTATCTTGTTGACCAATGCTCTATTTTGAACATAGCAAGCTGTATTAACAGCCTCAGCCCAAAAAGCTATAGGGAAATGAGCATCAGCCAACATGGTCCTGGCTGCTTCAATTAGGGTTCTATTTTTCCTCTCAGCAACCCCATTTTGCTGTGGGGTTCTGGCAACACTAAACTGCCTAGTAATCCCTTTCCTGACACAAAAATCATCTAAAACTTTATTCCTAAATTCACCACCATTATCACTCCTAAGCATTTTAACTTCACTACCAGTCTTCTTCTCAATCTGAGTGATAAAGTCAATTAAAGTGTCAGCTGTATCACTCTTCAAAGCTATAAAGAAAGTCTAAGTAAACCTAGAAAAGTCATTTGTGATGACAAAGCAGTATGATTTACCATTCAAACTTTCTATATTGGTTGGACCAAATAGGTCCATATGAATCAAGTGAAGTGGTCTAGTACTAGAGTGCACCTTTTTAGACTTGAATGAGACCTTGTGCTACTTGCCTTTAAGACATGCAACACAAGAGTGGTCATTGTGGAAGGCCTTTTCAGGCAAACCATCAACCAAGCCAAGTCTCACAAGCCTGTTTATATTTTTAAAGTTTATGTGCCCTAGTCTCCTGTGCCATAGATTACTTTCAACTACTGAAGCTTTAGCATAAAAACATGACATATTATTATTCATCCTAATCCCATTCAGATTCACATTATATTTGTCTTTATGTCTAGGTGTTCTATAATCAATATATTTCTCATCAGGGATCTTATAATCCTTGCTTAACACCAAACATTCAGTATCAGTAAACAGAACTTTATTTTTGTTATCACAAACTTGTGATACACTAAAAAGATTATAATCAAGTTCCTTTACCAGAAATACGTTCTCAAAACGCAAGTTCTTGGTGAGAAGTATTCCTTTGCCTGTGATAGTTCCATATCCGCCCCCAAAGTAAACCTTATCACCATCTTTGATGGGAGTGAAGTTAGTCAGATAATCTTCCTTCCCTGTCATGTGCCTTGAGCATCCACTGTCCCAATATCCATAATCATTGACCTGTTTTTGAATGCCCTGCACATAAAGAAAACAAGTTAGTTTTCTTTGGGAACCCAAGCCTTAGCAGACTTGGATTCATCTGGTTGTTCAACAAGAACAAACTTAGTTCTCATAACAACCCCTTGTTCATCCCTCTTTGGATGAAATACCCAGTTAACCCCAATAGGTTTTGTAATGACCTTTGAAATGTAATTAAATTTGTTGCAGGTCATAGAAATCCTATTATCATTAGGGTTTTGATCTTTCTTAGGTCTCCATGTCAAGCTTGAAGAAGCTTTAGACCCCTTACCCTGTGGTTGCAAATATTTAAGTCTGGTCACGTTTCTGTCAGCGTTGGATTTGGTCTTGTCAACGATGAAATTACCCTTGTCAGCATTGAACCTAGGGTTTGCTACAGAAACCCATTGCCTATTAGACCAAGTATTTGTCTTTTGAAAGGGTCTTTGTCCATGAGTGTTAGACCCTCTAGTAAAGAATGGGGCAGGTCTAACAACTTGTGGACTATGCTCCACACAAGGTTTGGGTCTGACAACGTTTGACTTTTTAACAACGTTGACTTTGGAAGCGTTGACACACTTATATGCTAAATGTGAAAAGCTACCACAAGTGTAACAGGCTTTTCTAGACACAACCCTAGGTCTAGAAGAGAAGAAGCCTGTTCCATCATTCCTAACTTGGCTCTTAGGTGACCTACTATTCCTATACATCTCTGCATACTTAATGCTAGGTTTTCTAACAGTGTTTGAGCCAAGGTCAACAGCCTTACCAGTGATTGGGTTTGTTACCTTAATGGGGGTTGACTCATTAGGACTTTCACATAACAAGCCACCCTTAACAAATAAGGTAGGGTTAGCTTTCTTCCATGCATTCAAGTCAGTCAACTTCTGTTGATACTCTTCAACTGGGGTAACAACTCTTGGTGGAGGAATAAATTCCTCCTCTTGGAGTTCTGGTAAACCAGTCCAAGATAGGTCCTTTTGTTGGACACCATAAAAGTCACCAGCTGGTGGTGGAACCACAGAGTAGTCTTTCATCCTAATCCTAGTCATGTCCTTACGATCCCTTTTTTTATTAACACATTCTCCTAGGGTTTGTGTGGCCTTATCAAATCTCTGAATTTTAAGGCCAACATTATCTTTATTCTTAATGGCCTAATCTAACTTAGCCTATAACTCACCATTAACCCTTTCTATGATGCTCCTAATATCATTGCTAGCATTTAACTCATGTTTTAAGATATTTATTTTATCTTTTAAGTCAAATTCCATTTTCTTGTATTCAGAAACTGTCTTCTCAATTTGAGTGAGAGCTAGTTGGTAATTAGACAGTTTACATCTTTCAGTAATCACATCATCTAATAATCTTAACACCTCTTTGTTAAGTTTCTCTGTATTTAACCTACAACCCTTACAACAAAAAGCATCATCGTATACCTCATTATCTGATGAAGAGGGGGAGTGTGCCATGAGAGCATATTGAACATGCTCTTCTTCTTCAATTTCAGCAACCAAAGCTTTATCCTCTTCCACATCCTTAGCCAAATAGCTCCAAAACCATCAATTTCTTGAACTGCAACCATGGCCTTAGGATCCTGAGCCTTAACAATTTGGCTTGAGGGTTTGCCAGCATCAGATCTTCTAGGAGATCTGCATTCCCTCATGAAGTGTCCCATACGATGACAATTGTAGCATTCAACCTTGGATTTATCAAATACAACAGTGTCCTTTGCATTGAAGGTCATCTTCTTCTTAAACCTTCAATTCCTCCTGTTTGCTCTTATACTAGCAAGACCCATGTTCCACTTAATATCCATCTCTTCCAAATGCTCATCACTTTTCTGCTCAAGGTCCTCATATGTAATCACTAAACCATTGGGCAAAGAAGCTATATAAGCACATATAGTATCTAGATCCAAACCAACAGGTTTAACTCTTGGTGAGTCACTTTTGTATGTGTCAGCGTCTGAATAGGAGGCGTTGACAGGACATGTTCAAGCGTTGACACATGATGATCCAGTAACTGGATGCATGTAAGAGTCCTTCTGATTAAATTGACCTTCACTATGTGAGAAGAAGTCCATATTACTGTTGGTAGACTTGCTTCCATGCTCCAAAAGAGTTTCATCTTCCAACAGCCTCAGTTTGTTGTAGATATCATCAAAAGTAGAACTTTTGTGAGTGTTGTTGGCAAGTATAGATCTTGCCTCAATCTTCCACGCCTCACCAAGAATTTTAAGAAACGTGGCACTAATGTCAACATCACCAAGTTGTGTCCCCATGAAGGACAATTTGCTTGTAATGTCAAGCAATCTGCTTCTCACACTGCTAAGCTTCTCATTAGGTTGAGCCTTGAAGACAACATAATCATGCATGAGTTGCTTCTTCTTCTCTTCCTTAGTATCTTCATTGCCACCATATGCAACTTCAAGAGCTGCCCAAAGGTCCTTAGCAGATTCATAACCTCTGTATTTATGCTGGTTCTCTTGTCCCAAAGAGAGTTTCAGAATATTTAGGGTTTTCATGTCAACCCTTTTCTTTGCTATGTCTTCAGCAGCCACAGCTCTACCATCCTCTGGCTTTTATTTCTTATCTGCTTCTGAACATCCAGCAACAGCTGCTCTTCCAGCAATAGCATTAGCAATCTTTTGGGCTTTATTGAATGTGTTTCCATATTCAGTAATCTCCCAGAGAGTGTAGTCATAGATCCCCAGATATTGCTCAAAGTTGAATTTCCACAATTCAAAGTTGGTAGCATCAAGCATGGGAATCTTGATGTTTGGTAAAGGTGAGGAGGAGGAGGGTACTTTTGGATTTGACATGATGTTTTTAGGGTTTTTGTGAAAATTAGGGTTTTGGTGATTTTAGGGTTCTTGTGTTCTTTAAGATCAAAAGTTCCTCAACAAGCTCTGATACCACTTGTTGATCCCAAACTTAGGTCGATTTAGCTTTATGTATACGAGATTAGATCAAGTAATACACTTAGAGAAACCTTTGTATATGTATATGACAATCTAAGTGTTATGCAAAATTAACACTTAAACAAGAACACACAAGATGTAAACAAACTTTCACTTTGATTAATGATATCAAACTTGCTTACAATGAAAGTGTTTTAACGTATGAAAACTTATGTTGAACATTAACCTAAAGGTCTTCTTTTATAGACATAAGAACCCTTGTACAATAATCTATGTATCAACTATTCTAGGTAAAGATAAATATAGAAAATACATTGTTCTTCCTATCTTTACTAGAAGTAATCTAGAATATAATAAACGTGTAGATCATATACTTCCATCAGTGCTTGTCTTCAATGTGTCAATGCTTGACTTTTTCTTGTCAACGCTTGATCTGTCAGCGTTTGTTTTACTCTTGTCAACGCTTGTTTTACTCTTGTCAGCGCTCAAGTAGACTGGCTATAATTTATTCCCAACAGTGGGAACCCCGGCTAAAGCAGGGGTGTAGTTTGTTCGGACAGTGGGAACCATCGGCTACAGCCGGTGGTAATTTAGTGAAGTAAGTGGCAACCGGCTAGGCCGGGTAGCCACTGACGGGCTGTTTGGTTTCGGCGTATTATGGTTCTGCTTATATTTTCAAAAGGGTTCGGGTTTGGGAACTTTATAAAATCAGTTTGTATTAATTAGTTAAAAGACTTAGGTTATAATTATTTAAGTAAATAATTCATGTGTTAAACCTAAGTAACCATTTTACTTAAAACATGGTATTTTTAATTAAATTCTTATAATGTATGGTTTAATTAATTAACCAAGTTATTTAATTAATAAGATATAATACTTGAACCATGACTTGTATTTTACTAATTAAACTTTACTTGACATTAATACACCAGCTTATACCTAATTATGGAAACTTACTATTTTTGAAAACTTTCTATTTTTAAACTTGCTATTTATGGAAACCTGCTATTTTTAGAAAGTTACTTAGTTTTACAATATAAGTATTATAATACCATACTACATGAATAATAAACAACAGAATAACTACAGATTAACACTTAAAACAAGTTAAAACATGACATAACATGAATAATAAGCTAATAACACACATAATCAATAAAATACATGTATTCAGACAACTCATACACGTCCCTATTCTTATGTAGTATGATCTGTCAAGGCGGAGTAGGTTCTTCAGCGTGCCCGTTAGCTTCTACTTCACATAAGGTACGAATTTCCCGTCCTTCAGTAAGGACAATCTCTTCCTTTATTAGGATTTCTCGTATGCAGCCAACTGTTTTCCTCATTAGTTACAGATCTAAATGCTTATGTTTTATTAGTTACCTTAGCCATATACATGCATGCCAGTTTCACCTAGTTATGGAGGTACCATAACCATAAGACTAGAGGCACTAGTGTTATGACTTCACCACGGTAGAATGATAGCTCATGGTTTCCCTTTCAGTTTATTTGGCATTTATTATTATATTATCATGTGGGGTGTATGGGTGTATCCTAGTTACAGTGTCAGTCAGGATTTCATGGTGAATGCGGTGTGTGCCTTGCATCCTTCACAAGGATTTGATCCCTCCTACCCAAACCATATTAATTAGAGGCATCCCCTCTAATTGCATGACGAGGTCACCCCTCCAAGTATTCATGTACGTTGTTGACCTCATGACCTATATTGGCTTTTGGTATATTAAACTAATACGGATTTTCATAAGTAAATTAATACAAGGTTAAACCTCGTATGAAAAAGATTATTCGTTGTTCCAGTCTATTCGAATTGACTATTGGTTGACAGTCTGACTCAGTTGTTCTTGGTGGAATAGAAATAAATTGGTTATCTATTTTAAACTAAAATGAATGAAAATGTCGTTGCGTAAAGGGTAAAAATAAAGTAAAAACAAAAGCGTGAAAATTAAAACTACAAATAAAATGACTACAAAATTAAATGACGAAGAAAATTAAACTCATTAAAAGTAAATATTAAAACTCAAAACTTTGATAAAAATGAAAACTTTAAAAATTAAAATACTCGAAAAATAAACTAAGACGAACAAGTAAAAATAAAACTAAGTAAATTGGCGGGAAAAATAAGTTTAAAAATTAAATTTGAATAAAAATTATTAAATTTCGCAATTATATAAAAACATGAAATAAATTCGTAATAAAAAGAAACAATTTCACAATTTACAAAATCAAATATTTTGCAATCGTGAAATGCCCAAAATTCCGCAATACAAAATGAAGAATCCGCAACACAAGATTTCGCAATCATTGTATTGCAATAATTCCGCAATTGTGGAAGGGCAAGATTTCGCAATCAGGAAAGAAGCAAGAATCCGCAACACATGATTTCGCAATCCTTGGATTGCATGATTTCGCAATAATGGAAAAAGTTTCAAATTCGCAATTATGGAAAAAGTTGCGAATTTGAATTAGATATTCCTAAAAACTAGGAACTAGTAAAAGAACTATTTTAAGCACTTAAAACTCAACTTTTAAAGGACAATACTAAAAAGCCTAGATTAGTGCTAAAACTTATAAAAAACATCAAAAACAAGCCACCAAAATTAAAAAGATTTAAACTTTATGTAAAAGTATGATGAAAAAGATTATGATTAAGATAAGACTAATAAGAAAAGTAGAATGAGATTAATGAAAAGCTAGAAATTAAAGACAAAGATTAAAGATTTAAGATTACAAGATTTAAAGATTAAAGATTCAAGAAAACTTCAAAGAAAACTTAGAGAGAGAAAATAAAACTAGAGAGAGAAAGTACTTACCTACTCCTAATACATAAAAATAAACTAAAATCTACCACTAACTAACTAACACCATCCTAATGACACATTAGGAGGGTATATATTGTTGGAAACTCACTTTGTGTGACGACATTTAATAATTCCCATTAGTTATCATAGTCACACACGCTTAGACTAGACTAGGTACAATGTATAGTTAAGTGTTTGGTGTGTGGCTATATATACCCCTCCTAGGCTTCCAATGAGGGGTGTTGATTGTGTGTTCATTTCTTGTTTTAATACATATTTTCTTAACCTTTAACACACAACCTCTCTTCTCTCAACTCAACAATGGCTTCCACCTTCCACCACCCACCTAGACCACCGGATTAGCTAAAAGCAAATCCACAATTGGCATCAGAGCCTCGGTTCAATCCTTGGATCGTTTTTATTGTTTTTGATTTGGTGGTCTAAAAATTTTTTTTGGCTCGTTCCATCACTTTTTGGTCCGATTTGTTACTTTGTTGTCACGTTGGTTATATTTTTTTGTAACAATCTGTCTAAAAAGTTCCTTTTTTGACACAGTCCATCATGTTTATAGTCTTTTATCCATCATAACAGTCATATCTGAGTTCACGTCACAAATCATGGTCATATGGTATTCATATTTTGTCCCTGGTCCATAAACCCACAACTTCATATATGTGTCACTGGTTATCACGTTTCCTGGTCTTGTCACTGTATTCTTCCTGTCTGGTTAAAAAGTTGTGCATGTTTTTCTTGTATAAAACCTAAACTTTACATGTTTTTCTGGTATTATTTTGAAGATGAGATGATAAAAACTTGTTCCTAGAAAAACGGAAAAGTACAACTTAAGGATAAGGTAATCAGATTTTCAGATCGGAATATTGCGATCGCAAAAACCAATGGTTTCTACATTGCGATAGAATATTCCGATGGAACACAGTTGATGCATTCCGATGGAACGCATTCTGACGGATGCATTCCGACGGATGCATTCCGACGGATGCATTCCGACGGATGCATTCCGACGGAGTGTAGAGGAATGATTCTGATGGACAGAACTACAGACAGGATTACAATGGAAAACAAATGAAAACATTGCGATGGGACTGAAACATTGTGATGGACTTTGTTTAAAAGATAAACTTTGTGACTAGTTTAAACCATAACAGTATGTCTTGTTTAAAAGATAACCGAGACCAAGATTTGACTTGAACAAATTTTACCAGTACCAACATATCAAAAAATCCAATCAAATCCAGCCTTTTATCACCTCAACACCACATATATACCTAACCCATCGACACCTAAAACCCCATCTAGACTCGAACGAAATTAATTTTGAGTGATCTCAGATTCATCTTTTCGTGTTTGCACATGCAAGCCATGATCTCATCAGATCCATACACGAAAAAATATATATCATCATTGATCTTTGTGGGTTTTTAACCCAGTTGATTTACGAATTAAAGAAAAGTTTATAACAAGTTTGTTATAACTTTTGCTTTGTTTCGTTCAAAAGCAAAACCGACATGCAATTAACATAACCTACCTGAAATCTTTATTTTTGATCTTGAAGCCATAATACCCTGTGTCCTTCATTGTTTTGGACTCGTGTGTGGGACTGGTATATAGAAAGAATGGTTACGTGATGATAAGATATGTATTTGATTGTTTGTACTTGATTCATGTGTGTGGTATATAGTTAAGTGATGCGTGTGCCTGCGTATGGCGAAAGGATGAGATTGGGTTTGGTGTAACAGACTGGGAGTTGACTGTGATTAGAAGAAAGAGATGGGGATGGAGATTTGGAGGGGCGGATGTTTCTAGGAGGAGTTTGGTAAGGGGCGGAGTAAGTTATGGGATTAGGGTTATGACTGTGAGTCAAATTAGGGTTAGTGGGAGTTATATACCAATTGATGGACCGGGTATTTTGTTTGTGACTTGGGCCATGGACTCTCAATTTATTACAATGCAATGGGCTGTGTGAATTTATTAATATACACACAATTTTTTAACACAAAATTTGTATCTTTGTATAAATTTTTTGTGTATTAAGTTATACTTCTGTCATCATCGGGACGAGACAACAAGTGACGTGACAAATGTGACAAAATTTATTTGACGAGACCAAGAAAAATTTGGCGATTTTTAGTGGCTACGGATTTGTTTAATCGGGTAGTATTATTATTTGAAATTGGAGACGAATTTCTTCGAAGGCGTGTACTTATTTTACCCTTGAACAGATAACTTGCTCGTGCTTAATCTTAGAATGAAGACTTGTTTATCTGGTTTCCGGGTTCGGGGTGGTTGGTTGATGACTCGGATAACTATCACTTAAAGGGGTTACATTGTTGTACTCAGTGTCATGCGCTTAGTCGACGTGGATAATTTCAAGAGGTGTTGTGCCTATAGACTTCTTCAGTGATGCATTGGGTACTTAGAGATTTCTCCACCGTTCCTCATTCAAATATAGTGCAAGCTTAAGTCACAAGATCGAAGGATTCTTATTCAGTTTCATGTTTGATGTATCCGGTTCATTCTATCAGTGGTCACTTCAAATTGCTTACAAGTGGGTTGGTAAAGATGGCCATGGAGAGTTTATCAGTAGAGATTTTCGATCAATAGATGATTCTCACAAAATATATAATTCTGCTTATTTATTATTCTCACGAGATTTCAGGTTCATGTGCGTACGATTTATTGATGGTTCTGAGGTTTTGAAACCATCAAGGGGGAAGAAGACACATTGAATGCACAACGAGTACACGTGATGAACTTCATACCTTCTTTTGATTTGAAGACATTCCGGGATGACATTTGTCATAGCCGCAGAGAAAATCAGTGTTTTAACTCGTGGCGTTATCAATCTCTAAACGGTACACTACTGATTCAATGTTTAATTGTTTGGTTGTTGTAATTATTCATCATCATTATCCTATATGGAGAGATATGCATTCCCGGGACTTAATTGACTCTGGTGCATCTCCGGAAGAAGATATGTGCATTTCCGGGACTTAATTGACTCTGGTGTTACGATGTCAACTTCATGAATGGATAAAGTGTCCACTTCAGTATTTGAGCTTCATACTTGGGACTGATTTACTTTCTTCAACTATGTGGGGGAAGAAATGTCTTGATTCTTTCTAGTATGCATAACTTGAACTCTCAGGGGGAAGAAAAATTCAGAAGAATTATTCAAGCGTGAGAAGAGAAGTTGTTGATCTACTTGGTGTGCCCCAAACTTTCAATCCCTCTTAGCAACGTTATCATGTTATATGATGGGATTTGCTTGTTAGATTCCGTTGTGCGCTTAATCATTCTAAGCTTTATTGAAAGCTTTGGAGTTGCTTACGAGGATTGTCGGTTTAGGGGGAAGCTATTTAAAAGCTTCTACATCAAGTTTATGTGGCATGAATTAGGGGGAAGTTAATTCAGAAGCTTCTCCTTAACCAGAAGTATATGGATTACTTAGCTCGTGCCGTTACAGTATTTCTTCTACAAGTTACTTTAAAGATGAGTCCTTTTGAAGTCAAAGGCCTCAGAAGACATCATCAGCATTGGACGCTTCATGAAATCTCTTGTTCTTAATCATTATCTACTTGTTAGGAAAAATATTTTAAGGAAATCTACACGTCGTCCCATGGGGGAAGATTGTTGGAAACTCACTTTATGTGACGACATTTAAGAATTTCCATTAGTTATCATAGTCACACACGCTTAGACTAGACAAGGTACAATGTAGAGTTAAGTGTTCGGTGTGTGGCTATATATACCCCTCCTAGGCTTCCAAGGAGGGGTGTTGATTGTGTGTTCATTTCTTGTTTTATAGGTCCTCGAAATCCTTGATATCCTTGTGTTGGAATGATCTAAAGAAATAGAGAGATAGAAGAAGAACTTAGAGAGAGAAAGCTAGAGAGAGAAAGGAGAGGAAGAGAGAAAGAAGGTTGATTAAGTGAAAGTGTGTAAACATGAATAACCAACCCCTCCTAACATGCTAGGAGGGGGTATATATAGCCCACCCTACATGTGGGCTATATGGGCTATATTGGATCACGAGCCAAATATCATTGGACTGACCGATCCTTTCTAAATACGTAAAAACGTATTTCCAACAATCTCCCCCAAAGGGAGGTCACTCCAAGTTACAATGTCCTAAATAGTCTATAGCTCGTGATCTATGCTAACAATGATGTGACCGAGACTTTCCTTGGAAAAACGTATGTCCAACAATCTCCCCCAAAGGGAGGTGACACCATTTTACAAAATTTTAAACCTAGCATACTATGATTGAGTCTTCGATCTTGTTCTTGTGAATATGATTGATGTGATCTTTGACTTTAGACTTGAGCATGTTTCCTTGCCTTGACCTTGTGCATTCATCACTTGTGATATTTGCCTCCTCGTGACTTCATGTTCCACATACTTATACTTTTATAAATTCTTGAAAGCTTCAGAGTTTGATACAACGGAAGACTTGACTTTTAGACTTTCTTGAATTTGTTGAAGTATTAAGTGCATACAGTATAAGCATGTGGTGACAACTTCTTCTGGATTGTACACCGCAATGCCACCTTCTTGTTACGCTGCATAAGACAGTTAGCAACAAAACATATAGATGAAATGGCCTTGAACATTTCATTCTAATTCGGTAGCATTTTACCGCCGGTCGGTGAAGACCGTTGGACGATATTAAATATCGTACTTGTGGCAGGTAGTTTCAATTAAGAACATCCTTGACAAGATTTCGTGGGTAAACCCGTTCTTTTTATTCGACCGTCCAAAGCTGACTGCGAACATAAAGAGTGAATCATTTGGATAATAATATCCGCATGATTTGAAGCCGTCAATTCATGTTCCTGGAACAAGTGAAATTCAATTAAGAATCGCACCATCGTTGCTTTCCAGTTGTCACGAGCTTGATTCGTATAGAATCTTGCAAGTTACCTACCAAGTGCTGTTTGAGGTTAACACTAGAAGGATTTCCACTCATCACTGTGAACACTAAGGTATCACTCTGAGTGTTCTGGCAAGATCACTAAGATATTGCGTAGAGGCCTAGAACGTGTTTAAATTTATTTAAGAATTAAACCACTGTTGCTTTCCAGTTATCACAAGTTTGATTCATAAAGAATCCCACAAGTCACCTACCATGAGCTTTTTGATATTCGCTCAAGAAGGATTTCCATCTTCATTGTAAATACTTTCGTATTACTCGGATGTTCAGGCAAGATCATGAAGGTTTTGCGTAGGACTCTTTAAGATCTTTCTTACTTTTCACAGTGTGTGAAGAAGCAAGGAATTATGAAAGTGTGTCCTAATGAGATATTTGATGATCTCAAATGGCTCTAGACTCGATCGTGCACTTTGGATTTTAGTGATCGGAGGCTGGAGAGGAGTGCCACCTTTTCAATACCAATTTACTCGGAGTGATTTAATCAATAGATAATGCGTTGTCTCCGTGTGATTAAAACAAATATCTTTTGAGAGATATCTGAGTTAGCTGGGGTGGGTTGTGCATTGCATCACTGGGTTAGCTAGGATGGGTTGTGCATTGCATCATTGGGTCCATGATGTCTGTCTTCAGTATTAAGCATCATTAAAAAATGATCTCAATAGCATATGTATTGACCCGGTTTCTGCCTAAGTTGTAAGGAGGGCTTCTTTCTTTACACCCTTTATCTTTACAATTCTTTTTCATTCTTTAACCCCTTTAATGCTTACCAATACGTCATCACTAGCACCTTGTTGTGATTGTTCCAGTGCTAACTTAAGTACTTGGTCGGCATTCAGCTACGTTCACAATCTTTCTTCATATTTCCTAAGGACTACTATTTCTAGATATGGAATGTCCTTGGGAAGATTCCTCTGGTTCTAGAGGAATCATTGGACTTTAACCTATCCTACCATCTTTATTTCACCATAATCTTCACCGTCGTGAATAGAGATGTTTTGGGTAAGTGTATGTCACCATGAAATCCATTTTGAAGTGCAGATCCATTTTGCTCCCCCTTAACATATGCCACGATATCCGAAAACATTTCACACATGCCGGGATGAGCTAGCACGTTAAGTCAAACCATTTGTGATTAATCATTTCCTATATTAAATCACATTTTCTCCCCATATTAAGAATATTAACCCAATCGATTTTTTTAATATCAATTTATTTAATAGTATTTTAAGAAAATTTTGGAAGAAAAATGCAAACCCAATTATCTTCATGAATTACACAATCTCCCCCTCAAATTAATGAGGGTGTACTTGAAACGCGAATTAAATACCTTTTAAACACAAGTGTAAGGTACTTATCACGTGCAAAGATCATATATGATAATGTATTCACAAGATTAGCAATTTACGAGGTGGGACCTGAATGATGGAGAAAATCATATGAATGATTCACATGGTTCTTGTTCACGAATGTTGGTCACCTCGTCACGTCTGAAGTTATCTCTTGACTCCATGTGTATGATTGATATCGTTTTCTTGACACCAATATGTGAACTTGGCACTATCGGCATCAAGGATTCTGAATGCTGGACAATTGCTCCCCCTCAATTGTTGACCCGTGTTCTATTGAAAGAGTTGTAGTCAACGTTTGATTAGTCGCATCGTCAAGTATGTAGATATCAATTGTAAATTGCTACGGTTGGTGGAGATGATAACTTCATAAAAACAAGATTTCTCTTGTTTTAACAAATAAATGCACTGAAACGTACATAAATTCGTGTTAGATTGTGTTATTACGTAAACACAATCCCTTACATGGTTATAAAGTAAACCATGCCCGAGAAAATTAATTCCCGTTGTTGAGTCAAAGCTTTCCGATGAAATGCTTGACTTTAATATAAAAAGCGGGTTACTATCGGAAATAATAGCAAACCATTTTGAGCATGTTTTAAAACATTTGAACTTCTGCTCGAACTTTATTTACAACCCCGTGTCATTATTGAATGACATTTCTAGTATCTTAAATATTATCGATCCCAGAAGACATGCTCTTTTTATCAAAACATTTTTTGAACACACAATTTTGAAAGATTTAGAAAACCTTTTTGAGAAATTCTCGAAAACTTGTGTTCAATGTTTTGAAAACCAATTACTTGAGCTTAAGATGTCGAATATATTGCAAAAAGAGCTCAAGTCCGAGAAGTTGTAAACTTCCCGTTGTTAAGGATAAGTTTATCATCGGCGATAAACTTTCCTTTTAACTGAAGAACGAGTCCTAAGTTGACATTTACTTAGAATTCGTTTTCATGAGCTTGAAAAACTTTGAATGTTTAACGTAAAGCTCATGACCGAGAAAGACGAATTTCCCGTTATGAGGAAAAGTTCTCTTATTTAAAAGATACACTTTCCTTTCTGACCTTAAAACTTGGAATGTTTTAATACAAGCTCATGACCGAGAAATTTAATTTCCCGTTACGAGGATAAGCTATCTTTAAAGATAAGCTATCCTAAATATGAAATCCGAGTTACAGTCTGATATTTAACTGTAAGTCATTGTGCATTAGCTTAAAAACTTCGAATGTTTTTATTATTATC
Organism: Glebionis coronaria; assembly: GCA_025667525.1. Classification (NCBI taxonomy): domain Eukaryota; kingdom Viridiplantae; phylum Streptophyta; class Magnoliopsida; order Asterales; family Asteraceae; genus Glebionis; species Glebionis coronaria. The sequence goes on from CM046876.1 coordinate 358,541,028, forward strand.
TCATGCCCAAGAAAAATTAATTTCTCATTGTAAGGATAAGTTTATCATCGGCAATAAACTTTCTTTTTAATTGAAGGACGAGTTCTAGTCTGTAATGTGACTACAGGTCATTTTCATAAGCTTAACCATGAATCCCCTGAGACACTTGTTTCTCTGATATCTGCTTCTTCAGCAACCAAACTCTAAGAGTGTCCTTAGTTGAACGGTATACAACGATTGGACCGCTTCGTTCTTTTGGAACATCAACTTTGGTAGCTGCATTCTCATTGGGAGTTTGCATGATTTGATATGGGTTAGCGATATCTATCTTAGAAGCAAGTGGGGGTTCACAATTTTCTTTTCTTTTACTAGAGGTAACCTGAGGAGATGATTCACTTGTCTTAGCTGGCAAACGTTTCCTTTTATAGAAAACCTTAAGTTCAGGCTTAAATGATGTATCCTCCTTTTCAGTTTCCTCCCTAGTAGTCTTAGTAGAATCAGAGACTATCCTAGTTAAAGGGCACTCGTTTCCTACAAGAGTGAAAGTTCTACCAGTCGGTCGCCACATTTTACCAATGGGTTTGATTTTAGCAACCCACTGGGATTTAAGTCTAGCACGGGAGTTCACCTCATTAAGTAATTTCTTGATACAAGAATCATGATTGGCTTTAAAGACACATTTCCTACATGTTTTACAAGTAGCATATTTAATGTCCGAGTAAGATCTAGAATTCCTAGATGATTGATTGATGCTCCCAGGAAGTGACATGCTACGGTTAGCAGTGTTGGGTAAACTAGAAGGCATCTGACTAGGTTTGAAATTTCTATATCTTACTTGTGTCTTTAGCTTAGCTTCCCTTAGACCAAATGTATGGCGAACGTCATTTGAACGAGTTTGAGACGTGTTCTTTGGACTATGTCTAGGGAGACTAGAGGCAATCATATGATTAGGTCTTGCAGAAGCTGTTTTAGTCACAATGGGCCTAGATAGTGGAGTGACTGGTCTAGAAAGATGAACCATATCAACTTGGGAGGAAAACCGCGGTCTCGAGGATTTTGATCGCTCGGATCTAAATGCAGTCGGTTGTCTAACAGACTAAATTTGAGGCGGTTTCCCTAAGATTGATGGTTTTTCAAGCTTAGTGTCCACACTAGTTCCTTTAGTTTTCCTCAACTCGTTTTTCAGAGCCGCTATTGCAAAGACCTTTTCCTGTACTTGAGCCTTTAAGGTCTCATTCTCTTTGAGCAAGTTATCTTGGGATGCCAATTTAGATTCAAGCAACGTAATTTGTTTCAACAGGGTATCCTTTTCAGCTTTAGAATCTAGAACAGTTTGATCCAATTTTCGTTCAAGAACAACGTTTGATTTTTCAAGTTTTTCAAAATATGTTTCAAACTTGTTAGTTCTCTTAGAAAATTCTATTTTGGCATCCTCAAGATCTTTTGATTGCTGAGCTAAATTCATTTCAAGCTCTTCAATCCTAGAAGCAGAATTGGTTAATGAAGTAGTCATAAGGCATATATCATGATTTTTAGCATTTTGATCATTCTCTCCCCGATTACGACTCACATCGGATGAATCAGAAGTAGAATCACCCTTTTCCATCCCATGTTGGTCATAGGTGGGTTCTGAGTTCTCAGCATGTTGTAGATCATTGTGAGATTCAGTATTCAATTGTACCTCAACTATTGGCTCTTCGTCATGCATGTTTGAGTCACGTTGTCGTGATGCAATGACGCTGCTATCATCATTAACCAAGGCAGTCTCCATTGAGTCATCCGTAAGACCAATTTTCTCCTGTGTCATCTGCATCGTAGATTCTTGTATTCCACTAGTATGCTCTAGTTGAAGTTGTGAATTTTCATAAATCGAAAGTGCAATAGATTTCATGAACTCGAGCAATCTATCCCTAAATTCTTTAACTTTGATTTGTGTGTCTTCAAGGAATGACTGGCAGATCATTGAATCTTCAACCTTGGCAGGATCAAATTGAAAGAACCTCGAAAAATGTTGCACTCAAAAAATTGAAGTGAATGTGAGGATTCAATTTGATTAATGTATTCTTTGTAGATTTTTTCTAGTAGGTGGTTCAATTTGAGGAGCATTGGGTGGATGAAAATGGTAAGATCTTGACCGAAGAGTGTCACAAATCCGCTTCCTTCTTTAAATAGAGAAATGTTCGACAGATGGGACCGAAGTAGTCGAAATAAAGTCATTCTTCTTTCTCTAGCTTTAACTTTCATTTGATGCGATTCTCCCTCTTTAAATGTCAAATTCAAAAAATCCATTGAGATTTGATGACAAATGAAAATAAGGATTACTTGTCGATCGATCAATGAAAGAAAGTAATTGTGTTTGTTGTTGTGACTAGAAGTCGAGAAATAATGTTAAAATCCCCTAATAATTGTTCTCGATAAACCAAAAACTCCAAGACAAAATTACATAAAAAATTTCAAAAACATGTTTTTGAAAATCTTGAAATATTTGTCACTATATTGGAATCCCCAAATTTAATCCGTCGGACTACCCATCGGAATAACCATCGGAATGTCCTATCGGAAAGTTTGTCAGAATGTGGATTGGAATATCTGTCGGAATATTAATGTTTAAACCATCGGAATACTCATCGCAATACCCATCGAAATATTACCCATCGGAATACTCATCGCAATATTACCCATCAGAATGTTACCTATCGCAATATTGGATAGCAATGCCTGTCGGAATGTTTGATCGCAATACCTGTCGGAATGTGTTGATCGCAATACCTGTCGGAATGTTGTGATCGCAATACCTGTCGGAATGTTTAGATCGCAATATAGCTAGAACAAATTGGACAGAGTAACAACTCAATAACCCTTGAAACCGTCGGAATCCCAGATCGCAATGTACGATCGGAATGTCTCGTCGGAATAAGGTATCGAATACCTGTGATCGAAAAGTAGAACCAAATGGTTATTGCGATCAGGCCACACTCCATTGTACTTTCCGATGGAGACACTTTACCACTTTTCTCGGATAGTACACAACAAATTCGGAATTTTAAGCCTAAAACCGAATCAAACACCCAAAAATTTGTGTTTTTAACCCAAAATACCAATACCAAATCACTATAACAAGTAACTAGATAACGTATATCAAGATTAAAGCATAAAAAACACACAAAAAAAATAAAAAATTTTGGACGTGGGTATAGATGATCAAACCACAAAATCAAGAACACAAGAACAAAACCAATCAAACCAAGGCTCTTGATACCATTTATTGGTCCTCGAAATCCTTGGATTATCCTTGTGTTGGAATGATCTAAAGAAATAGAGAGATAGAAGAAGAACTTAGAGAGAGAAAGGAGAGGAAGAGAGAAAGAAGGTTGATTAAGTGAAAGTGTGTAAACATGAATAACCAACCCTTCCTAACATGCTAGGAGGGGGTATATATAGACCACCCTACATGTGGGCTATATGGGCTATAATGGATCACGAGCCCAATATCATTGGAGTGACCGATCCTTTCTAAATACGTAAAAACGTATTTCCAACATATATAGGAGGTGGGGAGTGCATGTGTTGCTTCCTTCTTTCTTTCTCTTTCTCGTCTCAACTTGATTTAAATTCTTTGTCTTTCTCGACGTCGTCTCGGGATTTGTCGATATAAATTGAACTTGTCTTATAATATATTCATTTATTATACTTGAGTTCTCCGACTTCATTAAACTTCCGTCTTTAGACTTTTTCTTCGATAAATCTTCAGAATAGGCCTTGGACTTCCGTTCTTTTTGCACTCTTGATCTTTTGACTTCGTCTTTTCTCGTTTTCATCGATAAAAGCCCGTGAACATCCGTGTTTTCCTCCTTTTTCATCTTTTGGTCCTAAACCACAATAAAAACACAAACCACGCATAATTCCGACATTTACGACATAAAATACACGTTTTGGCTTGGTTATTATTATAGTTAAGTGGTAAAAGGATGGGTGTTTTCACACCTATCGAATCCCCTACACTTAACCATTGCAATGCCTTCATGCAATGCATTAGTTACAAAGCAAGTTTTACATTTTCCACTAATGTTAAGGTTTTGCAATCCTAATTAAACAATGAATGTTCGTTTCTCGGTATCTTCTCGAATTGATTTCCGGTTCAAAATGTGACTCAATAATTTTTGGTGAAATAGAATATTTTTGGTTGTTTTAAAATAAATGTGCAAGACGTAAATGAAAATGACGTTAATTTAAATCTAAATCTAATTTAAATAAATGACAATAAATTAAAAGCGTGACAAGAATTTAAAAGGCACTGAAAGTAAATAATGCAAACTTAAAACTATCCTAAAGGCAAACTTAAAACGCAACTAAAACTTAAACTAAGAAAAGGCTTAAAATAAATCTAAGGCAAGTAATCTTAAAGTGCAACTAAGAAAAAAGGCGGGAAAAGTAAAGCTTAAAAATTAAAACTTAAAAACTGAAACTAAAAAGAACCTGAAAACAACTCATTCGGAATAATCCTTCGTTCGGAATAATCACTCATCCGGAATGTCACCTTCGTTCGGAATGATTCTTATTCACTCGGAATAATTACCAAAACCCTTGATCCGGAATAAAATGCTCACTCGGAATAATGGTTCATCCGGAATATGTCACTTATTCAGAATATTCACTATTCCGAATGAACACCTTTGATTCGGAAGAAATTCTTCACTCGGAATGTTAGCTTGATTCCGAACTTCCACTGATTCGGAACTTCACTGATTCAGAATGTTCTGAATAAACTTCTTCACTCGGAATGTTAGCTTGATTCGGAACTTCCACTGATTCGGAACTTCACTGATTCGGAATGTTCCGAATAAACTTCTTCACTCGGAATGTTCCGAATGAGTTCCCTTTATTCGGAATATTGGATGTTCCGAATGAACTCCTTTATTCGGAATATTGGATGTTCCGAATGAACACCGTTGATTCGGAAGAAGTTGTTGATCCGGAATGTTTCTTTGGTTTGGAACAATCACAACACCACCTTTATCCGGAATAAAGAACAAACACCCTTCGTTCGGAATGTCCTGCTTGATTCGAAACAATCAACAAAATTCCTTCACTCGGAATATTTGGCTTTGATCCGGAATAACCTGGGAAATGAACAGAAACGAAGAACACGTGACAAAGAAAACACTAATCTAATCCAAAACTAATCAAAATCAACCACAAGATTAAATCAAACTAATCACAAATGATCTAATAACAAATACTAATCAAACCAAATCAAAAACACTAACCATAATGATCAATCAAAACCCACTTTAATCAAATCAATAAAACATCAAAAACATAAACCTGAACAATAAAGCATAAAGATTAAAGATTAAATAAGAAAGGAAGATAGAAGATTGACAATAAAAGTAAAGATTGACAACAATTAAAAGGAAACTTACTTGAAATTAAATGAATTTAAGGTGCAAAACAATTAAGTAAATGGCATGTATTTAAATGACAATTAATTAAAATGGTGGAAGACTAATTGTCACACTTAGCCGACAAAATGAAAATGAAATCCTAATGATCTATTTATAGGAGGATTAGGGAGGTGCTTAGGAAGCTTCCTCCCCTCTTTCTTCTTTCTTTAATTGCATCATTAAGTCCTTAATCTTCTTAATTCTTTGACTTTAATGACTTTGTCTCGGGATTTCTTTAAAATTGTCTTGTAATTCTTCAATAAATTAGACTTGAGTTTTTCGGCTTTAAGTAAACTTCCGTCTTTTGACTTTTTCTTCGATAAATCTTCAGAATTGGTCTTGGACTTCCGTTCTTTTTGCACTCTTGATTTATTGACTTCGTCTTTTGTCTTTTTTCTTCGATAAAAGCCCGTGAATGCCCGTGTTTTCTCCCCTTTTCACATTTTCGTCCTAAATCACAACAAAAACACAAACCACGCATAATTCCGACATTTATGACATAAAATACACGTTTTGGCTTGGTTATTATTGTATTTAAGTGGTAAAAAGGATGGGTGTTTACACACCTATCAAATCCCCTACACTTGACCATTGCAATTTCCTCATGCAATGCATTAGTTACAAAGCACGTTTACACTTTTCATCATAATCAATCCACATTGGCCTTTATTAAAGAGATAGAAAATTATAAACATTCAAAGTAAAGAAATCAAAAACATACCTTCGGGTTTTGGAAATGTCATGAATGATCATCATCCTCAAGTTTTCACTTTCTCCAAACCAAGCTTAAAAACGAGATCATTGTTATTATAAGTTAGCAAACTAACACGAACTCATGTGGGCCAATTATTTACTTAAACTCCCTTATTCCTAGGTGTATCTCTTATATTTTATTGTTGTCTTGAATGATCACGAGGATACATTGTTGACTTATTTCGATAGTTATTTAGGCTGAAAATAAGGTGGGACGATTTAATCAATAGTTAGCTAAAGGACAAAATTTTTTATAAAACTGCTTCTCGGGACCTCAAAAAGTTCATATCTTGGCATAACTCGCTTCGCGATTTGAGACCTTTCTCGGACCGATATTTGGCAGCGACTTCATACTTCAAATCTTGAGAGACGTTCATGAAATAATGGTCTTCTCTTCATAATAGGAATTTCTTCACTTGAAGTTTTGAGAGATTCTTTGTAAAACCCGCATGCTTTTACCATGAATAGTACCTTTAAGATCGTACTTACTAGATTAAAACTTTCCTAATATAGCATGATTACGATTACGTGTTAGGATTTTACGTATTACGTACGTGTTAGAACACGATAAGTATTTACTATGCACGATCACGTAATAATTATTTAACGATAATTAATCACGAACATGCGGTCATGAAATCATGAACGTAATTAAAACACGAACTATTATTAATTACTTATATATATTTATTACGAGCGTAATTAAATATAGTAGATCACGGTATTTACGTAACGAGAACAATTAAAACACGAACGTAAATAAACACAAACGAGTAACTAAATAACGAGACACGGAAAAAGGTACTGGAACCCCATGTGGGGTCCCTACCCGCGGCCAAACAAGGACAAATGGGCCAAGCCCATTTGTCAAATTTACTAAAATGGTCATTTACTTTTTAAACTACACAAAAATACTTTACAGAAGATTTCAAGAAAAACCTAAAACCCTCTTTCTCCCTTCTTCTTTGTGCCGCCACCCTAAAACACCACAAGGAGGTGATTTTTGATCTTTGATCTTGAAGTTTTGGTGATTGATCGTGTTTGTTCTTCGTCCTCTTGATCCACGAATTCGGTAAAACCTTTTTAAACCTGTTCTTTTGATTTAATCTTTTTATAAATTATGAACATGAGATGTTTTTACAAAAATATAATAATTAAGCATAGATCTAACATGTTTTGGTGTTAAATAAAATCAAAAGGTTGTTTTTAAGGGGTGTTTGTTTTGGCCGCAGGCTGCAACCGAACCCGAATGGGTTTCGGTTTGCCAAACCGACCACCACCAAGACCATATGGTCTTGGTTGGTGCGTGTGGGTCCCACGGCAGCAAGGGGAAACAAGGGGTACCCCGAGTTGGTTCGGGGTACGGTGTCGATTCATGTCCGGTTCATGTTTTTTTAGCCTAGATTCGGTTCATGGTGTATGTTAGTTTTTTTTTATGTTTATGAACTTATGTTAAAATTAAATTAATAAAATGATGTGATTAATTTAATAACATGACTTAGGTTATATTATTAATATATAATAATACATATTTTAACCTAAGTATTTAACTTATTTAATTAAAAACATGTTATACTTTAATTAAATATTATAACCGATAGTTTAATTAAATTACATGAAATAATTATTAAACTATACAATATACCATATGACTTAGGAAATAATCATGAAAAACACTTAGGCTTATATACTTAGCTTATTTAACCAGCTTATTTCTAATTATGGAAACTTTCTATTTTTAGAAACTTAATTAGATAAGGCAGCTAATCTATTTATGGAAACCGGCTATTTTTAGAAACTTATTTATTTATGGCAGCTAATCTATTTATAGAAACTTGTTTAATTAAGGCAGCTAATCTATTTATGGAAACTTTCTATTTTTAGAAACTTATCTATTTTAAGCAGTAAATCTATTTTTGGAAACTTTCTATTTTTGGAAACTTTCTATTTTTGGAAACTTTCTATTTTTGGAAACTTTCTATTTTTAATAACTTTCTATTTTTGGAAACTTTCTATTTTTGGAAACTTTCTATTTTAGGAAACCTGCTATTTTTGGAAAGTTACTTATTATTACACAGTAAGTATAATAACACGTGAAATACTAGAAATACTTAATCAGAATAAACAGAATATAAGATTTAACACAGTTTAAGGCTTTAAAATAGTAAAACATAGTAAGAACACATAAAATAAGCTAAGACATGACATAAAACCAGCTATGTATTTAGTAAGCAGATACTTATTCATGTACGTATTTATGTAGCACTAGTGATTCGGAAGTAGGATTCTCGCAGTTCGTCTTTCTCGTTCACTGGACATAAGGTACGGATTCCCGTCCTTTCAGTATGGACATTCTTTCCTTATTAGGATTCCCCGTATGCAGCCAACTGTTTTCCCTTAGTATAAGTTATGAGTTTGATTGCTTATGTTTAATTAAGATTACCTATAGCCATATACATGCATGACCAGTTTCACCTAGTTATGGAGGTACCATAACCATAACATTAGAGGCACTGATGTTGTGACTTCACCACGGCGGAGTGATTGCTCGTGGCGTCCCTTCAGCTTTTGGCCATTTATTTATATTTATCATGTGGGGCGTATGGGTGCATCCTAGTTACATGTTTTTATTCAGGATTTTCATGGTGAATGTGGTGTGTGCCTTGCATCCTTCACAAGGAGCTGATCCCTCCTACCCAAAAACCAGTATATTAAATTAGAGGCAGCCCTTCTAATTTGCATGATGAGGTCACCCCTCCAAGTATTCATGCACGCTGGATTTTCATGACCTATATTGGCTAATGGTAAAATATGTTAAACAGTTTTCATAAGATAAAATAAGGCTTTTCAAACTATAAAACCAGTTTTATGAACAGGTTCCAGGTTTTCCAGGACTTATACATTTCCGCTGCTATTAGGTCTTTATTATGCTTAGTAATTCATACTATGTCTATATCCGTGCACTGAGCGTTTTGCTCAGCCGTTACTTTCCTTTCCATGTCCCAAAACGGCAGGTACCCTAGGAAAGACTCGAGCATCTGGAGGGCGTGCATAGGATGGAAGCTGCTAGAGACTTCTTTTCCTTTTTGCGTTCATATACTTATGCTTGTTTAGTCTTTCATTCATTTCTTGTGCTTTATTATGTTTTGGGCTTATGTTTGGGAACCGATGTTTGATTCCGGTTATCCCTATGGTCATGTAATGTTTTATACATTTATCCTTATATGCTTTGATGACACGCCATAATTACGCGTGACATTCCATTATCAAAATGGGGTGTTACAGTTATGGTATCAGAGCCAAGGCTTCGACCTGTAGGCTATAAAACTCGACCTGTGACTAGTGGGTAGTCACCAGGAGCTTCCTAAGCCAACGTCTGTTATTCTACGTATTGATGTTTTCAGCGCATTGTTGCTTTAACCATGATGTTTTCAGCACCTTGAGGTTTTAACCTTAATGTTTTCATCGATATTGTTTTGCTAATATGGATGGACAACCGTCATTCATATTTAGTTATGTGTCATTGTTTCATGCATAATGTTCCTCGTGAACTGTGGCTATGTGGACTGAACCCCAGTAGTTCATAATTAGTCACATAAAATTTTTTTCTGATAAGTTTTGACATATGAGTTTCATTTATTTATGTTTCATGTATCATTGTTGCAGGGATTATGACTAAGTAATGGTTGGTACAGGACTGGCCCTATTTAGTCGCATGTGCATTTATCGAAACTTTTAATTTTGGGACCGACCCATAGGCGTCCTCTCGCCATGTCTTTTGTTTTGGAACCGACCCATAGGCGTTCCCTCGCACATATAAAGGTTTTATAAACTACATTACGCATTCATGCACTGTTTTTCATGCATAAAATTTTTTCTCATGATTTAAATTGGCATAAATTTTTTTTCATGTCCCCTCATAAGTTATTATGTTTTTATGTCAAGTATGTTTTCATACTGTCATGGTTAACTGCAGTTTCATGCTGATTATGTTATACACTTCTTCGTGATAGATGGTTTCATGTTTCTTCATGATAATTCCGTCTTCATGTTGATTATGTTTTACGCCTCTTTTGTTATTTACGTTGTCCTACAAGACATTGTTAGATTTCATTGAATCATGCTTTCATGATAGTCATGGTTGGTTTTCATTGATCATGCTGTCAGACAAATCATCGTTGAATTTGGTGTAACCACACTTTAACGTTTCCGTTATAACCAGAATGATGTCTATGCTAATACTGCCAGGTTATCATGATGGTTTTCCTAACCGTTGAACCGGTATACTTTCCTTAAATCATGATAAATGATCGACCCCATACCGATCATTTCATGTGAATTCCACGTGTACTCCACGTACCACATTTCATGTGTATTACACGTACCTTAATCCATGTGTAATTCACTTGCAATACTTCACGAGTATTCGCTAGTCGATCCTGAATCACCTCAGGCGTATTTTCAATTGCTGATATTCAACAAGATTGCTGATGCCGCTCATAACTTGGAAATGTTACTAAAGGTTGATGCTGCTGACGTTCGGAGACGCTACGAGATGCGGATGCTGTTAACAACCTGGAGATCCTACAAGACGAAGACAAGGGCGTCGGAGCAAAGCAATTGGACGAGAAGATGCTTCACAATCAGACGATTCCCATCAATCATTGTCCCTAATTCTTAGTTACATGTCGCACGTCATTCGGCTGTCATTTCAACCATATGAGTGCAAACCGATACCAGCCGACCACTCAGCTGAATAGTTACATGAATCACAGTCATGAGAATGACCGTCATGGAACTGACAGACAGGACGATAGTAACCACTACTATGACAGAACTATCCTATAAATCGCAACCGAGGCTCCGGCCGCGGACGTGATCAGACATACAAAGGATCAGTAGTCCAACCAATCCGCCAAGTCTGGCATAATAACCTCATATTCTAGTTCTATGGAATTACGTCTCGAGACACATGTCAAGACATCAGTCAAGACACATGTCTCACGTATACTTCCTGATGACACATGTCAAGACACCAGTCAAGACATATGTCATGCTTATAGTTCCAAGACACGAGTCAAGACACATGACTCACGTCCAACTATGGGACATTTATAAGAAATTCAGGGTACCCTCCAAGGGTATATCCATTTTGTTGTGCCATGTATTAATCATGCCACAAGAATTTCAATACCATTATCGGCGTATCTGTGAGAACTGTCACGTTGCCAATGTCACTTTCATTCTTTCACCATACTTCATATATTCATGACCATGAAGGACGCCTTTCGTATTCCCACGTATAAGAAGGTTTTCTTTCAGCTTAATGATGAGATCCAAGCTTCTAAGGCATTCCCTCGGACAGACACGAGATGAATTTTATCCTAATTATGTACTATGAACAGCACACCATGCTACGATTCATAATTATGTACAGTAATGTTCAGGCTCCTGAATACATTCAGCTTGATTTTCCATCGGGAAAATGTGTACAAATTATCTATGCTTACAAGCATGTGCGTTGTTAGCCATGGTCGCTAAAATTTTCTAGCTGTCAGTAAGACACGACCACTTAATTCTTTTACGCATAGCCAATTGATTATTCTAAAATCTTCCCATACATTCTAGGAGAACCTACAAGGAGAAGGATGGTACCATGAGATTATGTGTCGAATACCGTCGACTTAAACAAATCATCATTCATGACCGTTATTCTCCTCCACATATTGACAACATGTCCAAATCAACCGTATGGTGTTAATCACTTTTCCAAGATCGAACTCATGATCATGCTGCCAACAGTGACGAATAAAACAGCAGGACATGTCCATGACTGCTATTCGTACACGACTCGGTCATGCTAGATTTATAATTTTGAATTAGTCTCATCAATGCTCCAACGACAGTATAAGAATGAGTTTCCATGAACTCATAGCAAATTCATTAGTGTTTTCATTGAGGATAACCTGATTTCCTTTAAGCCTAGAAGAAGAACAGGAAGACCATATCTGCACTATGTTGCAAATTCTATGACAAGAGAAATTTCACCCTGGAAATTTTTCCAATATCAATTCTGTTTGATTACAGTGACACGCTGGATCACATGGATTTGCATGGTTAATCTTACCATGACTCTGCTTATGGCGTAAAGGAGAGAACCCTACACTACATTAGGTGTTCTAGAAAATCCTACGCTAGGAGAAGTCTAGATTCAGAGACTCAGAGTTTCGCAAACTCCTATGTATCAAGTTCTACGAAGCAAGATACAGTAACGTTCATATCTAGGTACCTGACATACCAACAGGTTAAGATAGGACACCAACAAACTGGGATGGTTTTCATCATCTGAAATGGTGAATTGAAATGGGACAAGATCTCCACGGATTTTGGCTACCAGTTTAACGCAAAGTCCGAAGAAGCATGATGCTATCTGGTTTATTGCAAACAGTTTGATCAAGTCTGCAGAATCCTTACATCCGCAAGGATTTCAGAACCAACAGATTGATCGGACATGTTCCAGCCAAGGCTCATCCGATCACTTGGCAATTCCTCAGTTATCAGGACAGACAAATATTCATAATTATGCTCCTTATTTACTTCACGTCCTTGTTCTAATTCCACGACTTGCTTTCGCGCTCGCGTTCATGACACTATTCACGTTCATGATCGTATTTTGGCTTACGATTTTGCGTTCATTTCTTTTCTCATTCTGGGTAGTTTGCAAGAACTTGAGAGACCAGACTCAAGTTTAGTATAACTCTCCATCATCAGATAGACGTTTCATGTCGTATTCCACGTCTCACCTTGTAGCATTTGGCGATACCGCCATTATATTCTATGTTCACGATATGTTTCACATATCATTTTCATTCCACGTTCCTCATATCATGATCAAGATATGTTACACGTATCATGGATCACGATATGTTTACTCATACTACACTCGCCATATCTCCACGTAGCACGTTCAAAATTTTGCACGTATCACGTTCAAAATTTTTCACGTACTACATTTCTTTATGTCTTGCGCATCATTTCTAGTTAACAGTTAAGTCAGATTGTCTTTCATCGTAACGTTTCAGTTACTCTTACACGATTAATTCTTATTCCCTCGATCGAATTTAGGGGATCTACCTTACGTTGATAACCAAGAACTTCTTCGCATTCCAAGTCAAGGTCAGGAGGACCAAGACTTATCATTCGTGTCAAGATCTTATGAAGGAACCGTTTCAAGAGGGAAGCCACTTGGAAACGGACAAGTTCATCCGAACTTTTATCCGTTTTTCTCTTATCAACTAGATATGTCCTTTCAGTCACGTCACGTTCCATGTCCTTTCAAGACATGTCACGTTCCGCGTTCCTTTTTCCAGGAAACCTGTACGTTCATTAATATTACATACCCTCTCAGTTTGATTCGGGTATGTTTCTCTTTTAGTTACGTTATCTATAATTCGGGGACGAATTATTCTTTTTAGGGGGAAGAGTTGTAAAACCCGCATGCTTTTACCATGAATAGTACCTTTAAGATCGTACGTACTAGATTAAAACTTTCCTAATATAGCATGATTACGATTACGTGTTAGGATTTTACGTATTACGTACGTGTTAGAACACGATAAGTATTTACTATGCACGATCACGTAATAATTATTTAACGATAATTAATCACGAACATGCGATCATGAAATCGTGAACGTAATTAAAACACGAACTATTATTAATTACGTATATATATTTATTACGAGCGTAATTAAATATAGTAGATCACGGTATTTACGTAACGAGAAAAATTAAAACACAAACGAGTAACTAAATAACGAGACACGGAAAAAGGTACGGGAACCTCATGTGGGGTCCCTACCCGCGACCAAACAAGGACAAATGGGCCAAGCCCATTTGTCAAATTTACTAAAAGGGTTATTTACTTTTTACACTACACAAAAATACTTTACAGAAGATTTCAAAAAAAACCTAAAACCCTCTTTTTCCCTTCTTCTTTGTGCCGCCACCCTAAAACACCACAAGGAGGTGATTTTTGATCTTTGATCTTGAAGTTTTGGTGATTGATCGTGTTTGTTCTTCGTCCTCTTGATCCACGAATTCGGTAAAACCTTTTTAAACCTTTTCTTTTGATTTAATCTTTTTATAAATTATGAACATGAGATGTTTTTACAAAAACATAATAATTAAGCATAGATCTAACATGTTTTGGTGTTAAATAAAATCAAAAGGTTGTTTTTAAGGGGTGTTTGTTTTGGCCGCAGGCTGCAACCGAACCCGAATGGGTTTCAGTTTGCCAAGCCGACCACCACCAAGACCATATGGTCTTGGTTGGTGCTTGTGGGTCCCACGGCAGCAAGGGGAAACACGGGGTACCCCGAGTTGGTTCGGGGTACGGTGTCGATTCATGTCCGGTTCATGTTTTTTTAGCCTAGATCCGGTTCATGGTGTATGTTAGTTTTTTTTTATGTTTATGAACTTATGTTAAAATTAAATTAATAAAATGATGTGATTAATTTAATAACATGACTTAGGTTATTTAATTATTAATGATCATGAAATTATTTTAACCTAAGTATTTATATTTTTAAGACTTATAATTAATTAATTATTTTAAAAACCATGGATATAATTAATTAATTAACATGACTTAGGTTATATTATTAATATATAATAATACATATTTTAACCTAAGTATTTAACTTATTTAATTAAAACATGTTATACTTTAATTAAATATTATAACCTATAGTTTAATTAAATTACATGAAATAATTATTAAACTATACAATATACCATATGACTTAGGAAATAATCATGAAAAACACTTAGGCTTATATACTTAGCTTATTTAACCAGCTTATTTCTAATTATGGAAACTTTCTATTTTTATAAACTTAATTAGATAAGGCAGCTAATCTATTTTTGGAAACCAGCTATTTTTAGAAACTTATTTATTTATGGCAGGTAATCTATTTATGGAAACTTATTTAATTAAGGCAGCTAATCTATTTATGGAAACTTTCTATTTTTAGAAACTTATCTATTTTAAGCAGTAAATCTATTTTTGGAAACTTTCTATTTTTGGAAACTTTCTATTTTTGGAAACTTTCTATTTTTGGAAACTTTCTATTTTTGGTAACTTTCTATTTTTGGAAACTTTGTATTTTTGGAAACTTTTTATTTTTGGAAACTTTCTATTTTTGGAAACTTTCTATTTTAGGAAACCTGCTATTTTTGGAAAGTTACTTATTATTACACAGTAAGTATAATAACACATGAAATACCAGAAATACTTAATCAGAATAAACAGAATATAAGATTAACACAGTTTAAGGCTTTAAAACAGTAAAACATAGTAAGAACACATAAAATAAGCTAAGACATGACATAAAACCTGCTATGTATTTAGTAAGCATATATTTATTCATGTACGTATTTATGTAGCACTAGTGATTCGGAAGTAGGATTCTCGCAGTTCGTCTTTCTCGTTCACTGGACATAAGGTACGGATTCCCGTCCTTTCAGTATGGACATTCTTTCCTTATTAGGATTCCCCGTATGCAGCCAACTGTTATCCCGTAGTATAAGTTATGAGTTTGATTGCTTATGTTTAATTAAGATTACCTATAGCCATATACATGCATGACCAGTTTCACCTAGTTATGGAGGTACCATAACCATAACATTAGAGGCACTGATGTTATGACTTCACCACGGCGGAGTGATTGCTCGTGGCGTCCCTTCAGCTTTTGGCCATTTATTTATATTTATCATGTAGGGCGTATGGGTGCATCCTAGTTACATGTTTTTATTCAGGATTTCATGGTGAGTGTGGTGTGTGCCTTGCATCCTTCACATGGAGCTGATCCCTCCTACCCAAAAACCAGTATATTAAATTAGAGGCAGCCCCTCTAATTTGCATGATGAGGTCACCCCTCCAAGTATTCATGCACGGTGGATTTTCATGACCTATATTAGCTAATGGTAAAATATGTTAAACAGTTCTCATAAGATAAACATAAGGCTTTTCAAACTATAAAACCAGTTTTATGAACACGTTCCAGGTTTTCCAGGACTTATACATTTCCGCTGCTATTAGGTCTTTATTACGCTTAGTAATTCATACTATGTCTATATCCGTGCACTGAGCGTTTTGCTCAGCCGTTACTTTCCTTTCCATGTCCCAAAACGGCAGGTACCCTAGGAAAGACTCGAGCATTTGGAGGGCGTGCATAGGATGGAAGCTGCTAGAGACTTCTTTTCATTTTTGCGTTCATATACTTATGCTTGTTTAGTCTTTCATTCATTTCTTGTGCTTTATTATGTTTTGGGCTTATGTTTGGGAACCGATGTTTGATTCCGGTTATCCCTATGGTCATGTAATGTTTTATACATTTATTCTTGTATGCTTTGATGACACACCATAATTACGCGTGACATTCCATTATCAAAATGGGGTGTTACATTCTTCATATTTGGACCACGACTTCTTCATTTTTCTCCAATCTTTATTTTGGACTTTGATATACAACGATCCGCCTCCTTTTCGGACTTGTATCTATTTATCCTCATACCTTGTTAGGGCCTTTTTGGATAGACTTCTCCATGATCTTTTGGGGAGTATTCGCTTTTCGTCGTGTGTCTCGGTCTTTCATATTGATTTTTGATAAATGATTCTTCACATCACTTTTGGATCTTTAGCAACAAAATGTAGCCCTCATGCCTTGTTAGGGCCTTTTCGGACTCGCCAATCTTCGCATCCCGCTTCAATAAGTTATGCCTTGGCTATGAACTCTAATCCATACCGAGCAACTTTTAAACGATCTTGGGCTAGAAGCTAAGTAACTTTTCAAATCGTACAACCTTATTTATTGCAGATAAATTTATTAGCAAGCGATCGGAGAATAGGCTTATAATTAACTCACATAAATTCACTAAAGAATACCCAACTTATAATTGACTCTATCATCTCTCGTTCTCCACAATTTAAAATCTCAAGGAATGAGACTCGTGGATGCTTAGCCTATTAAATCAAAGTTTTGGGTTTTCGAGTCGTCTACAGGATCTTGCAAACTCTTAGACTTTTTCAAGTTTAGATATCACATTTTAAAGTTCCCTTGATAAACGACTCTCTAGGATCAATTATAGGAACTTACGAAAAGTTCTTGTTCTTAACTCGTGAGAGTTAAGACTTTCGCGTTTTATAGCCCCCTATATAAAAGCCTAGCAAAACTTGACTTAAACACGTTAAGGATACTAGCTAGAGTAAACTTAGATAAGTAAACTCGGATTGAGTCAAAAGATTCACAACGTTTTAAAATTAAAACCACTTTATTAAAAATTTATTCTAGCAAGGAAAGAAAAATAACTATACAAAGGTAAAAACTAATAGGCCAAAATAGATCAAAAATTTTGAAAAATGTCGAAAAATTGATTTTTCCGGTTAAAATGAGGACAAATACAAGGAAAAGGCCACTTAACTTCGATAGAAGTCCCCCCTACACTTGAGATAAACATTGTCCTCAATGTTTAAGCATGTGGGATTAAACTCCCCTACACTTAGGACATTGTGCACGTTGTTTAAATCTTGCTAAGGAAAGGACAACTAACGAGATTCCTATTTTAATATTGGAAAATATAAAATAGTGAATCGAAAAGAGTTTAGGATAGAATCGGGAAGATGGGAACACGGAATCACGAGTCATCAAAAATCATCAAGAGTGGATCATTGAGCGCTCGAATCCCTGAATATTAGAAGAGAGGAAATAGCAAACACCAACGGGTCTCCCCTACAATTAGGATAAAGAAAGCTAAAAGATAGATACATGGGTTGCCTCCCAAGAAGCGCTTGATTTTTGTTCACCGAGTCGTGAGCCTGACTCGACCTTGATTAGCATAGGAAGAAGCATGAAACATATCAACCGGGATCAAAGACATAGTTTTCGTCCATCAAGTAGCACAAGCTTAAGGCGAACAAGGCAAGCCAAAGAAGTGTAGGCAAGGTTCCCTTAAGCAAAGATGGAGCACGGTGGAAGCAGGGGTGAAGAGGTGCAAGCATATCTTCAATAGTTCCAAAGATTTTTCCTTTTATTTCATCAGACGGATACTGAGATGGCTAAAGAATATCGATACCGGGGTCGAACACCTTTTCCTTTAGGGGAAAATAGCACTCAGGCTCAGCAGAATTTGAAGATGATCCGCGAAGAAAATGCACAACCTCGTCCTCAGAAGGTGGACAAAGAGGTGTCAAAACATACGAGCTGCGGATGTTGGTGTCGTCCGGTTGCTTCTCCTTTGAAAGAATTTTCTTCAAATCCGAAGTAGGATTAAGACCATAATCATCAAAGTCTAAAGGAGGAGCATCACTCTCATGAGGGAAGTAGGTATTGAGAAAAGTAGAAAAGTCTTCCTCAAATGAGTAGTCATCCAAAGTAGGATCAAGTGATGGCGGAGGATCTTCATCATGAGAAGAATCACTCGAAAGAGTATCGGAATCATCAAAATCATCATAAGTGGGCATGTCGGGATACTCGGAAGTAAAAGCATCATAATCATCTCCATCGGAACTAGAATCGTCATCATAAGCATCATAGACCGGTGGAGAATCATATATGGGTGAAGGTTCCAAATTGGAGAGAGAATCATCCATATCATCTTGAAACAGTGGATTATCAATGCAAGAATCAAATAGAGGATTGTTGTAGACGACAAAATCATCAAGCACATTAATAATATTCGCTGATTTTCTTCCATAGGATTTGATTGTAAGCTTCCCCATTTCAAAAACTTGTGCATCATCCCCGACTCTTAAGATGAGCTCACATTTATCCACATCAATTAAAGCTCTACCTGTTCTCAAAAATGGGCGTCCAAGTATTAACGGAATACGAGGGTCCATTGCATAATCAACAACGACGAAGTCGACCGAAAAAGTAAATGTGCCAACTTTAATGAACACATCTTCGGCAATACTAACGGGGTAAGTGAGAGTGCGATTGGCTAGCTCAAGAGTCAATTTGGTGGGTGTAAGGTCGGGCAATGATAACTTTTTCCAAACACTTAAAGGCATCAAATTAATACTTGCCCCGAGATCGGCTAAGGAAGTAAATTTGTCGGTTTGGTTAAAAGTACAAGGAAGCACACAACGACCGGGATCTCCAAGTTTCTCCGGAAGTTCTTTAAGAATGACGGCAGAACAATTTTCATTCAGTCGAGTATTAACAAAATCGGCCATCTTCTCCTTCTTGCTAAGCAATTCCTTAAACATCTTAACAAATTTAGGCATTTGTGCTAGAGCTTCGACAAGGGGAAAAGTGACGGTCATTTCCAAAACTTTCTTCAAATAGTTTGACACTTGAATGTCATCCTTGGTGTCCATTTTGGCCTTGCCTAAGTGAGATGGATAAGGAATTTTGGGTTTGGGTGGTGGAGGTGTAGAAGGTGAAGGTTGATATGTTGAAGGGTTAAAGGTGGAAGGTGGGGTTGGTGGAGGATTCGTCTTGGGTACTTCTTCACGACGAGGCGGAGACGGTAATGGTGTACTAATACTAGGTGTGGGAGTAGTAGGGATAAATGGTGGTGGAGGAGGTGTAGATGATGGGGGCGGGATAGGTGGTCCTACTAAAGTAACTCCACTACGGGTAGTAATAGCCCTCACATTCGCTCTCGGGTTGGTGACGGTGTTTGAAGGTAGAGAACTCGAAGTAGAGGGTTGAGTGGTGGGCAAGAAACTAGCAAGCATATTCTTCAAATCATTCGTTTGATTGCTGAAGGAGGATTATATATTATCTCGAAGCTCGGATCTAATGTCATTCCCTTGCTTGGTGATATCCCCTTTCAAATTGATAATTTGGCTTTGCAGATTCTTTATTTGCTCACCTTGGGTTCTCATTAAAGCTTCAACATCTTGATTGATGGGTGGGGCTTGTTGAGCGGGTGGGTGATAAGGATTAGAAGCTCTAGGTGGGATTTGGTTGCTTCTAGTGTAATTGTTGTTGGGGTTTTGGTTTTGAGTAGAAAAACCGGGTGAAAGATAGTTGTTTGACCGGTAACTTAGCAAATTTCTATCCCCTTAAGGTCGGGCTTGGTAATTTTTCGGTGAATAATTACCATAAGCCGCATACACGTTTTCCGGATTTCCTTGAGTAGAAGGACAATCAGTGTATGAGTGAGGACCACCGCATGTCTCACAAGGATTAGCCACCGCTTTAACTTGTTGATGGTTTGTAGCGAGGAGCAAGATATTTTTGTTCATTTCGGCTATCATGCGGGTGAATTCGGTCATGTCGGGGTTTGCTGAAGTAGAAGAAACATTGACTCTCGGATTGTTCCTTGAAGAAGCGGAGGAATCCTAGTTTTTGTGATGAGTAGTCATGTTCTCAATAAGCTCTCTACACTCCTCGGGTCTTCTTTTCATAAATGTGCCACCGGCGGCTGCATTAATCGTATCACGATCACGAAAAGTCAAACCGTTGTAGAAAGCATCAATTAAGGTCACAGGGAGCATGTTGTGGTTTGGACAACGATCGATCAAAACATTATATCTTTCCCAAGCATCAAAGAGAGATTCATCGGGTTCTTGCATGAAACCGCTGATTTGATTGCGAAGGCTCGTGACCATGGATGGTGGAAAGTAGCGCGATAAAAAGCATTGAGTCATGTCATCCCAAGTATGAATTGAATTCTTCGGGAGACGATCAAACCATTTCTCGGCGTGGTGTGATAAAGTATGTGGAAAGAGTTGAAGACAAAGAACATCCATTGTGGCACCGGGCAACTTCATGCTTTGGGTAATAGTAATGAATTTGTCGAGGTGTTTGTTGGCATCATCATCAGGCATTCCGGCGAATGGATTAGTTTGCACTTGCTGGATCATATGATGCTTCAACGAAAACTCCGGAGCCGTGATTTGCATCGACGCAATCGGTCCTCCTCGTCCAAACATGGTGGGTTGACAAAGCTCCTCCATTGTCCGAAGATCGGGCTGTGGAAGAACATTGTTGTTGTTATTATTGAGGTGCGGTGGATTATTGTTGTTGTTCACACCTGCCATAGCTAAATCTTCAGGAGTCTCGGACTCTTGATAAGTAGAAGATCTAGTATAACGATACACCTACAAAGGCAAAAGAAAACAATACCAAACACAAAGAGAATATATATACACTATAAAAATAAAATCTTTTTGGATTTTTGAAATTTTTAATTTTTATGGATTTTTTAAAAATATTTAATTTTTATGGATTTTTTTTTATTGAAATTTTTAAGCAAGAAAAATAACGCTCACGAATGAACGGATCCCAAAAAGCAACGCGTCTCTCACAGAAAACCGTTAATCTTTACGAAAAGAGCCGGCAACGACACCATTTTAATGTTAAGGTTTTGCAATCCTAATTAAACAATGAATGTTCGTTTCTCGGTATCTTCTCGAATTGATTTCCGGTTCAAAATGTAACTCAATAGTTTTTGGTGAAATAGAATATTTTTGGTTGTTTTAAAATAAATGTGCAAGACGTAAATGAAAATGACATTAATTTAAATCTAAATCTAATTTAAAATAAATGACAAGAAATTAAAAGCGTGACAAGAAATTAAAAGACACTTAAAGTAAATAACGCAAACATAAAACTATCCTAAAGGCAAACTTAAAACGCAACTAAAACTTAAACTAAGGCAAGGTGTTGGGTTCACTAGATGTGAATCTTGCAGCCTGTCAGGAACGGTGAACGACTTCTGTAATCACAAGTCAATTCACAGAGAGACTCTATACACAATATGAATGCAGAATACAAATATAATAAAGAAGAACAGAATAACTATAAAGACTTGATCCTTTCTAAGGATTTCTAATATTGGTAATTACTAGAACAACGTTTGATAAAGGTGTATCTAACCCTTCTACCTAAGGTTCCTTTTATACTACAAGGAAACCCTAATACAACATTAAACAAAACGTGTAAAACTGATATGCATATCCTTTCCTAACATATCTCATGCATATCCTAACAGAATAATAAATAAATAATAAAGTTTGACTTTGACTAGGACCAGGAGCACGACTTGCTCCTACTACTACTAGGACCAGGAGGAACTACATACCTCCTAGTCTACCTATTACAATAACTATTACAATGGTCCTAACAATCCTCCCCTAAACTTGAATTTGACCTGTTGAGTTCAAGTTTCCTGGAAAACGTGCAATAAAGCTCGAGGATTGAATCAGCAAAAGAAATAGCAGCAACAGCAAGATAAGGAACAGAAGAACCGCCGCAACATGGGACACTAGAAGCTTCTCCAAAGCTTGAAACAAATCAGCATCGTGTTGAATCTTTACATCATCATGAGCAGATTTGATGAGCCTTTACCAAGTAGCTGCTCGCTCTTGGGCTAGCCAGTCTTTCTGGTGGAATAAGCATCACCCTAGGAGACTAGAACCCAGACCAACTCTTAGAACGTGAATCAATGGTGAGTGGGAGTACCCTGATGATTTTAGGCAAACCATCACAACCGTCAACAGATTTGATATGTCTTTACCAGAAGCCGTACCCCTCTGGACTCGCCAACTCTCAGCAATGAAGCATCGGTGAGTTGAAAACCCTATAGCTTTAAGCAAGCTATTACAGCTATCAACAGATTTGATAAAATCTTTACCAAGAGCCGTACCCCCTTGGATTAGCCACTTTTCAGTCTAGGACCATGGCAAGTGAAAACCATCCAGTTTTGGGTAACCTGGCAACCATCAACGGATTTGAGAATCGCACCAGGAGCCGTACCCTCAAGGTGAATCAACTCTTTCTTGTCGATTAGACATGGTGAGTTGAGGACATATTGTTGTGAGGACCAAGTCCAACACCAGATGAAACCAGTAACCAGCACAAGGACAATTCAGCAAGCAGAACCCATAGTTTAAATCAGCAAATGGTATCATATTCACAAGTGTAAAATCCATGATGTGTTTAAAGTATAAGCATATATTATATAAAAAGTATAAAATTCTAGTTTGTTTTTTTTTTAAAAAAATTTTATTTTCCTTTTTAACTATAAAGAATGAAATTCACCAATCACTTTACATATTGGTGAAAAGAATGATAATATGAACAAATGATCAAAAACACAAAACATAAACACTTACAAACCAACCAAATCAGAGACCAGAAGCAGCCTTCTTATCTGCTTTCAAACGAGCCTGGATCCCTTCTACCAACGCAGTTTCCATAGAAGACTCATTCCCCGAAGGAGCATTTGAAATCGGCAAGTGACAAGCCAGCATAGCCTCCATCGATGCAATCGTCAACGGATAATCCAAGTATGTGAGCATGAAGACCATATGACCAGATTCCAACTTCAACATATGCACACCACATCCCGCATATAACTTCCATCGCTGAATAACCAGTTGCATCTGATCTTTCCAGACACCAGAAACAGGAGCATGAGGAGGGGCATCAAGCATCATCTTTAGATCAGCCCATACTCGCAGACCAGGCCAGGAAGACACAGCCATAGGATCAACAAGCATGCCAGTATCCACAAACCCATATAAAGCCATAAGATCCTTACGATCCGCCCAAGACAAAATACCCTGCAGACCCGAAGCAAACCTAACAGACCCATCACTAAGAGTAAGCCTATGAGATACCGTACCAGGAAGAGTCGTGGAACGCGTAACTGTCCAACCAGTAATAGATCCATTTCCCAAAGGCAAATCAGAGTCACTATCAGAAGCTTCATCTATAAGATTTTCGGGAGCACGCTTCTCATAGGGGACCGTCTTGCCACGTCTAACACGTCGAGCCGATTTCTGGCGAAGCGAACGGCGAGGTGTGGGATCACTAGGAGAGAGTTCAAACTTTACCTTTACCTGAGCAGCAGCAGTGGGAGCAGTAGAAGTAGAATCAATAGTTTGCCCACCCAAGGGATCAACAGGAGCTGCACTAGAAGAAGGAATTGGTTGAGAACCAGGAACTGGTGGTGATGGTGATGCCATATCAGGTGTAGAAGTAGTGGTGGTTGTGGTAGCAAAGGTGGTGGTGGTAGCATGTGTTGTGGGGGTAGCAGGACCTGAAGAAGAAACCAGAGGAGCAACCAAAGGAGTAGAGGTGGTACCAACTGTAGAAGCAGCAAAAACCGATGAAATAGCAGCAGAACCAGGAGTAGGATCAGATGGAGGACCAGTAGTAACAGCAGGTGAAGAAGTGGTCACCACACTGGAGAAGGACGATAGATAAATCGCTCCGGAATTGGGGTGCGTTGATGCTTGACCATTCTTTCATATAATGCTTTAAGTTCATCAAAAGACAAAGCCCGAACCCTGTCCCACTTCCAACCAGTTTGGAAATAAGCAGCCGACTGATACTTCACATATCGCTGCATCTGCTTTCGCTCCTCAGTTCTCGACAAAGGTCTGTTCTGACGCTTCTCACGAAGCTGTGCAGCAAGCGCCAACTGATGCTTGTGCATCAACACCATGGCCCGACGAATACAGTTATGCTCATCCACATCCGAACCCAAAAGATCAGTGAACTGGGAATAATCCCTGGTAAGAATAGTCAACACCTGCATCCAATCACTATCATTCCAATGCATTGCATCATGTTGGACTTGTTCACATCTCTGCTGTTGAAGCGCTTCCTCCTTAGCCCGAGCAGCTTCATCAATTTCGTCTTGCATCCGTTGAGCAGCCTCCTCACCCAACCTATCCTCCTCAAGTTGTCTACGTGTACGCTTGCGAGGTGGTGAGGGAGCATCAGTCATTGGGGCCTTCCCCTTTGGATCATTTGATGGACCAGCATTGGAACCTGCAGTAGGACCAGAAGCACCTTCCATAGGTGTGGGAGCAGCAGCAGGAGAAGGAACACTGGAGGAAGTCGAAGGAACCGGCAAATCATCATACAATTTATCAGCAAAGGCCGCCTTTGCGAACAAAGTCAAACCATCCTCAACACGATCCTTAACCTCCTCATCAGAATCAAAGTAAACCACATGCTTCTTGCGTCGTCTTTGCTGAGTCTCCAAGGCTTTGATGCGATCAAACATGGGAAGAACAAACTCCCTAGTAAGCTTCCGGTGTTGATTCAAATCTGCTTCCAAGGAAAGAATCCGTGCATGATACCTGTGCATAAGATCAAGTAGAGAAGTAAGTGTAATAGGCTCCTCCGGTTTCCCACCAAGAGGACTTGGATCAGGGAAGGCGTCATTGGAACCAGAAGCAACAAATGGGTCAACATTAGGAGCACTAGCACCAGTAGGCTTATCAGAAGAGTGTGGAGCAGGACTAGGAGGGGGAGTCTCCACAAATGGAGACATATGTGGCAAAGAAGAAGGAGCAGCCTTGGAAGTGGATGGCCTTTCAACCACCACTTCCTCAACCAGCTCTTCCTCGACCACATGAGGTCCACCACCAGCATGATCCTCCTCCTCCATTGGGTCATCATCTAATTGCGGTTCCTCCTCAGCTTGGTCAACCGGAGGAACAACACCATCAGGAGGACCCTGAGCCAGCCCAAACATGGCCTCAGTAAGGGGCCTCCACTCCCCGCTAAACCCATGGACCATATTAT
This sequence comes from Glebionis coronaria, assembly GCA_025667525.1. NCBI lineage: Eukaryota > Viridiplantae > Streptophyta > Magnoliopsida > Asterales > Asteraceae > Glebionis > Glebionis coronaria. Next base: position 358,566,763 of record CM046876.1, read on the forward strand.
AATACACTTTGGCAGTAAGCTTAGAAGGCACATGTTCAGTCCTATCACGAGGTATGCAAACCAGTATTTATTGTAAAAACCTAGGATACATCAGAAACTTCTTCCTAGAACCAGCACTAGATAGATTACTAACCATCCCCTCAAACAAGTAACGAGAGAAATTAAATACCCTACCCTGGGCTAAGCATATGAGACCAGTAGCCAAAGGAGTAGGGAAAGCATCCCAACTCCCAGACTTGGGACTTAAACAATGAATCAGAAAATGCACCAGAAGCTTCCATTGGGGGGAGAACCGATTCTTTTGGAAGTTAAACTTCCCCCCATGATTATACCCTATAGCAGCCATCCCCTCCAACACCTCCGCATTGGGGATAGAAACAACCCCACCTTCATCCTGAAGATGAAGGGAACTACGGATAGAAGCCTCAGAAACCACGTATGAGCGTCCATCTATGGTAGCATGGAGTTCACGTGGACGACCAACCATAACCACAAGACGAGCAGAAGCCCAAAACTGATGAATGACACTATCATAAATAGTGGGACATACAGTAAAAGCATACCTTAGATTTGAAGCCTCAATGAAGTCCAGAATGTCAGTAAAATCATCATGATGTGGACCATCTCCTAGATAGGAGACCTTGTTGTGAGCAGGTTGGTATACCAGGGCAGCCATGGATCTTGATTAATTGAATGGGAGATGATTTTTGTTAGGGTTGAGAGGGTAGGATCGGTTTTGTGTGTGTTATGAGTGGAATGAATGAGTCAAGGGGGGGGGGGTTAATGGACCATAAATAATGAAGGTGGTAACTGTTCATTGACCCCTAATAATGGGGGGTTGCCCTTTCAAATTAGACAGTTATTACATAATAACCACTTGCTCCTTTTAACATTACTTCAAAATTCCAATTTACCAAAGTTAAATAGGAGTATAAATACCAGAGTTTGAATGCGTTGACTAAAAGTCAAAGCGCACAATGGTCAGTACTAGAAGCAAAATGTGGTCAACAAAAGTCAATAAGAATGAACAGTGTCCCAGACCAGTACAAGAAGCCAACCCTCACTTGACAAAGAAGAATTTTTAACCACCAGGAGCCAACCAATAATGACTAGAAGCTAACCAATGAGGACTAGAAGCTAGTCATGAAAGAATATAACCACCATAAGTGAGCAAAATCCTCCACCAGGAGTAACACACAACACCAGAACTAATGCAATATATTGTTTAAAGCTACCAATATGTTAGTCTGTGCAAAGTAATATGTACACTAAGCCTCCCCTTAGGCTTAGCCTCCCCTCAATCCTAGACCTCAAGGATTGACCATCCCAATGTGAACCACCAAGTGGTTAAACCGAGGACCATCAAAGGCTTTTGTCAACAAATTAGCAACATTGTCATCCGTATGAACTTTAGGAACCTGTATCAACTTCTTCTCATTGGCATCCCGTATAAAATGGTGCCTAATTTCAATATGCTTTGTTCGCTGATGAAAAACAGGATTCTTCACAATGCAGATAGTACTTTGATTGTCAATGAAAATTTTGGTGTTCATAAAATTGAACCCATAATCCAACATATGATTTTGGATCCACAATACTTGTCCACAACAGCTAGCAGCAGCAACGTATTCAGCTTCTGTTGAAGAAGTAGCTACTATCGTCTGTTTCTTGCATTGCCATGAAATAAGTCGGCGACCCAAAAATTGACAACCACCAGTAGTAGACTTTCTGTCATTATTAGCACCAGCATAGTCACTATCACTATATGCTTCAAGAACAAAAGGCGATTCTTTAGGATACCACAAGCCCAGTTTAGGTTGAGCCTTGATATACTTGAAAATCTTCTTAACTGCATTCAAGTTCGAAACCATTGGAGTCACCTGATGTCTAGAACAAGCACTTACTGCAAACATGATATCCGGACGTGATGCAGTCAAATACATGAGGGAGCCAATCATAGACCTGTACATGTGAACAATGACTGGGGGGTCTGGCTCATTCTTGAGTTTGACTTTAGAAACTTCATAAGGAGTTGCTGCTGGTCTAAGAGGATCCATGTCAAACTTCTAAAGGATCTCATGAACATATTTATCTTGGCTGATGAAGATCCCATCCGACTGTTGCTTGACTTGTAGGCCAAGGAAGAAGGAAAGCTCTCCCATAGCACTCATCTGAAACTCGCCTTTCATCAAGTGTTCAAACTCATCACACCATTCCTTCTTAGTAGAACCAAAGATAATGTCGTCCACATAAACTTGAACAAGGATAATGTCCTTGGTATTCCTCTTAAGAAATAGTATTTTGTCAATAGTACCTCTTCTATAGCCATTCTTTAACAAGAAAGTTGAAAGACGCTCATACCAAGCTCTAGGAGCCTGATGTAATCCATAAAGAGCCTTGACCACCTTGTAAACTTTCTTGGGATGAAGTGGATCTACAAAGCCCTTAGGTTGAGTGACATACACCTCCTCATCAATTTTGCCATAGAGAAATGCACTCTTGACATCCATCTGAAACACCGTAAAGCCAACATAAGAAGCAAAAGCCAAAAACAGACGAATGGCCTCAATCCTTGCAACTGGAGCAAAAACTTCAGTGTAGTCAATGCCCTCAATTTGAGTGTGGCCCTGTGCGACAAGCCTAGATTTATTTCTTACGACAATTCCCCGTGCATCCTTCTTGTTCTTGAGAATCCGTTTGGTATTGATTGTTGTCTTTCCATCTGGTAAGTCAACTAGAACCCAAACATTCTGAAACAAGAATTGCTGCATTTCCTCCTGCATAGCCTCCACCCAGCTTTGATCCTCAAGAGCATGAGAGACTGACCGAGGTTCCACCTGTGAAAGAAAACAAGCAACCAAACAGTGTTGAAAATCCGTATGATTATTACGCTTTTGATCTTCAATATAGCTCACAAGAGCATGATGATCAGACGAGGCCTTCTTCTGCATTCTGCGTGTCTTAACAGTAGAACCAGGATCTCCAATGACTTGGGTGGTAGGGTGATCTTTGTGGGATTGCAACACTGGATTGGAAGTTACCTCCACTTCTGGTGCCAAGTTATTGAGATCCCCAACAAAGTCAGCATCATATGAAGCAGCGTTGAAAATGCCATCTACTGGTTGTTTATGAATATCATCCAGCTTGGTAGAAGACTTCTTTTGATGGTTCCCCAAATCAGAAGGACTGGAGAATCGAGTATTTGAAGCAGACTCACTAGCTGGAGTACCAATAGGTGATAAGCTAGCACTAGGAGCAGAAGCTGGGGTACTAGGAGCAGCCTTGTCAGTAGGCGTGTTCAAGGGAAACTCAAAGGCACCTTGAGCAGCTGCTGTAGTAGCTTCTTGTTGTTGTTTCAGAAGGGTGTCAAGCACTACTTGTGAATCCAATACATCCAATGGAGTTGTGTCACTAGGAGGAGTAGGAGAGACGGTGGTGGAGTAGGATGGAACCACAAAAATATCATCCTCGTCATCTGAATCAGAAAGACTAGAAGGAACACCTGTACTAGAAGTTGCAAACACTTGTGGACCTGCATCATGGTTAGTTTTGAAACGAAAATATCCTAATGAATCACTAAGATAATCAAGATCAAAATACCATTCAGGACCCTTGCCTTGGATGTTTGACTTCTCTTCAAAATACCTGAGATTTATAGTTTTAATGACCCGCTTTGCTTGGAGATTGTAGACACGATAAGCCCGAGAGTGAGCTGAATATCCCACAATGTATCCTTCATCTGCCTTGCCATCAAACTTCCCCAAATAGTCACTAGTATTCAGAATGGTTATAGGACACCCAAAAGGCTTCAAATGAGCAATATTTGGAACTTTGGCCGTTAGGAGCTCATAAGGTGTCTTCTTGTGAGGATTTGTAATAGAAACCCTATTCAAAACATAACTTGCAGTATTAACAGCTTCTGTCCAGAACATGGTTGGAAGCTTGGAATCGGCAAGCATTGTTCGTGCTGCTTCTATTAGAGTCCTGTTCTTTCTTTCTGCCACACCATTTTGTTGAGGAGTTCTTGCTGCACTATAATCTCTTTTGATGCCCTTCGCATTACAAAGTGCTATGAGGTCTTTATTTTTGAACTCAGTTCCATTGTCACAACGAATACCTTTAACCTTCTTGGACAACTGGTTCTCTATAAGAGTAAGAAAATCTCTAAGAATTGAGTAGGTCTCACTCTTGGCAGCCATGAAGAACACCCACGTGAACCTGCTATATCCATCAGTTACCACCAGACAGAATTGTTTGTGGTCGATGCTCCTAATGGAGGTAGGACCAAATAAATCCATGTGTAGTAGCTGCAATGGTTCAGTAATAAGGCTAAGAGCAGTAATGGCCTTGAAGGATGCTTTATGCTGTTTTCCTTTGTTGCAATCAATACAATTTATATCATTTCTAAATGACTTGGGAGGTAAACCAGAGACCAGATTCAGATTTGCTAGTTTGTGAATGGTCTTGAAGTTCACATGCCCCATCCTTCTGTGCAGTTGAGTGGCTTCATCTTCTGAGGCTTTAGCAACCAGACATGCTAGTTGACCAGTAGGGTTGACTTCATTCAGCTTGATGCTATAGAGATTGTGTCTTCTAGGTATTCTGAGCAGAACCTGTGAGTCATCCGGAAGCTGAAAGTCTTTGGAGAGCACAAGTGCATCAGTATCCGTGAAGAGAACAAACTGCTTCTTGTCACAAATCTGAGAGACAGATATCAAGTTGAAGTGCTGAAGTGCTTCCACATAGTAGACCTGCTCAAAATTTAGATTAGGCGTCTTAATTGTTCCTTTGCCAGTGATCCTGCCTTCACCTCCACCAAAATAGACCTTGCCGCCTTGAAATGGTACAAAGTTAGAGAGAAGACTTTTATTTCCTGTCATGCTCCTGGAGCAACCACTATCAACAATGCCTAAACTAGGATCTTGGTATGGAGTAACCTACAACAACAAGATAATAAAAATGCAGAAGTTAGTGTCTTAAGGGGACCCAAACCTTTTCAGGTTTGAGCCTGCCTTGTGGATCTTTAGTAGAGAGCCAAGAAGATTGATGAGATCCACCGTTGTTCCTTGGTTGCCTATGCATCATATGGGTATTATTGTTTGACCAAGAACAACCTTCTGAGGGCTTAACAGCAGTTCCCAAACCTCCCAAACCAAAATACATATGGTCAAACTTTTGTGGATAAATTGGATTAAAATTTTGAAAATAGTTACTTGTGGTTCTATTTGTTGTTAATCCAATGTTTCTCCAATGATCAGAAGTTAATGGAGAGGACCTTCTAGAAGAAGAAAACGATTGAGCACTAGGATTGAGTCTTCTAGAAGTATATGGGGCAGCTCCTGGTGGACCAGGAGCAGGAAATGCTTGATTAACAGAAGCATGTGTGTCATAAAAATCACAATCTTTAATCAAATGAAATGCACTTCCACAAACAAAACATGTTTTAATAGACCTTTTATTCGAATGACATCGTTTCATACTGCTAACATTATTACACACAATTCTAGGAGAATCAAACTTCCTAGGACACAATAAACCAGGACCAGACATAGTTGACTTAAAAGTAACTTTCTCTTCACACTTCCTAGCACTAGTAGCAGCATGATCATTCTTCTTGGAACTTGTAGGTCTTGACTCTTTACTTGAACCACTTGATGCAGAGTCACTGGCTTTGTCACTGAAAGTACACGAGACAAAGTCATTAGAATTAGTAGAACTTTTTGGGGACTCATGCATCTGTGATCCATCCAAGTCATTATGCCTAGAAGTGGGCATGAAAGTTCTAGTAAGAGGGGGAGGGACAGCATGCATTTCTGCTGCTGGTCTAAACCTATTGTAACTAGGTTCTCCCTCTTCCTCTTTGTCGGCATCAAAGACACTCGAAAAAGATAAATCAAACACATCTTCTGAATCTATATATTTATCAAATCCTAATCCTCTTTTAGTTCTACCAGACATGCTACTATCGATTAATTTTGAAAGATTTTTAGGTGCCTTTTGCCATTTTTCAAATCTCAACATTGTAGCATCTAATCTTTCTTGCATCTCCTGTTTTCCTTTGATACTGGCATCTATTACCTTTTCTGTATATTTAAGCATATTTGTTGTGTTTTCTAAATCGATGCTTAGTATCCTAATTTTATCCTCATACTCACGTTGAGTATCTTGTAGCCACCTCTTTTGTTTTTCCAATGTGTTTAAAGAAGCCTTATAGGCTTGAACCTCTAAAAAATATTTATCATTCTGATCATTAACTTCATTAAATTGGGACAACAATTCTGAGTATTTATCATGAAAACCAAGAGGACAATGTTGTACCTGAGGTGAGATGCCCATAAGATCAAACTCGTCCGCTTCTTCTGCATCAGATAGGTTCCTAGCAATCATTGCAAACACGTCAGTCGAGGATTCAGCTGATTCCAAAGTGTTAGTCTGATGATCATTCCAGTTGACCATAGAGTCAACAGATACCAATGCCTTCTTGTCATCTTTTACCTCCTGGACCTTAAAAGCTGAGTACCTGCTTTTCTCCTGGTCATTCTTGCTAGGGCATTCTCTTGCAAAGTGACCTTGTTGCTGGCAGTTATAGCATCGAACCTTGCTTATGTCGAATCTTGCTGGCTCCCGTGGGTTATAATTGAATTTTCGACCTTCTTTCTTCTCGAACTTGTGAACCCTAAGAGTGAGCATGGCCATCTGCCATTTAAGATCCATTTAATCCAGGTCAAGTGTATCGATCTGTTTGAAGTCATCAAATGCAAGTTGTTGTTGAGCATCAACATCAGCCACAAAAAAATGAAGAACGGCTTTTACCATACTACCAGACTTGGCAGTAGGATCAGGAGCAGATGTATGCGGAAAAGTATGTTGAGAAGACACAGTATTGCTTGGGCTACTAGCATATGACATGGGACTGGATGCCATAGAACTCACAAAGGCAGAATTAGCAGGAGTGGGAAAAGAGTCACTTGAATATCCTCTCACATGAGGTTCAAAAGTTTTGAGCTTATGAAAAAGATCATCAAAATTGAGATAGTCTAGCCCACCTTTTGCTTTGAGAGAGATTACCACCTGATTCCATGAGTAGGGTAAAGCTCTAAGAAACATTGCATTAATATCACCATCGTCAGGCTTTGAACGAAGTTGATTCAATTGGCTCAATATCTTTTGGAACCTGTCATAACCTTGATGTAAACCTTTAGTTTCTGAGATTTTGAATTTTGTGAATTCATCTCTCAGCATGGATCTTCGCATTTTCTTTGACTCCTCATTCCCACCAAACCTTGCTTTTATACCATTCCAGATCTCTCTGGCATCATCCAAATGGTAGAAGTCACCCATGTGATCACCAGGAAGAGATTGAAGCAAAATAGTTTTTGCTTTGACCTCCTTCTGAATAGCTATGATTTCTTCATGAGATTTAGGGTCAAGAAGAGTAATATTACCATTCTTGTCTCTTCCAGTTAGCTTCATGCTGTTCCCATTCAGAATAACCTTCCAAAGGTCTTGATAAGTATTGGTGATCCACCATTCCATCTTCATTGCCCAACTATCATATTCGTCCTTTTTCAGAAGAGGGAATTTACCATTCGTGTTGGAAACCGTAGCCACGATCTGCTGAGGTTGCACAGTTTTAGGAGTGCTGTCTTCTCCTGTTTGAGTAGAAGTTGAGACAGACATGATAAAACAAAAATATCAGTAATAAGAAAACTTGATTCTTCTTGTATAGAGACCCTCCCAGGCTCTGATACAACTTGTTGGGTTCACTAGATGTGAATCTTGCAGCCTGTCAGGAATGGTGAACGACTTCTGTAATCACAAGTCAATTCACAGAGAGACTCTATACACAATATGAATGCAGAATACAAATATAATAAAGAAGAACATAATAACTATAAAGACTTGATCCTTTCTAAGGATTTCTAATATTGATAATTACTAGAACTACGTTTGATAAAGGTGTATCTAACCCTTCTGCCTAAGTTTCCTTTTATACTACAAGGAAACCCTAATATAGCATTAAACAAAACGTGTAAAACTGATTTGCATATCCTTTCCTAACATATCTCATGCATATCCTAACAGAATATAAAATAAATAATAAAGTTTGACTTTGACTAGGACCAGGAGCACGACTTGCTCCTACTACTACTAGGACCAGGAGGAACTACATACCTCCTAGTCTACCTATTACAATAACTATTACAATGGTCCTAACACAAGGCTTAAAATAAATCTAAGGAAAGTAATCTTAAAGTGCAACTAAGAAAAAAGGCGGGAAAAGTAAAGCTTAAAAATTAAAACTTAAAAACGGAAACTAAAAAGAACCTGAAAACAGCTCATTCGGAATAATCCTTAGTTCGGAATAATCACTCATCCGGAATGTCACCTTCGTTCGGAATGATTCTTCTTCACTCGGAATAATTACCAAAACCCTTGATCCGGAATAAAATGCTCACTCGGAATAATGGTTCATCCGGAATATGTCACTTATTCGGAATATTCACTATTCCGAATGAACACCTTTGATTCGGAAGAAATTCTTCACTCGGAATGTTAGCTTGATTCGGAACTTCCACTGATTCGGAACATCACTGATTCAGAATGTTCTGAATAAACTTCTTCACTCGGAATGTTAGCTTGATTCAGAACTTCCACTGATTCGGAACTTCACTGATTCGGAATGTTCCGAATAAACTTCTTCACTCGGAATGTTCCGAATGAGTTCCCTTTATTCTGAATATTGGATGTTCTGAATGAACTCCTTTATTCGGAATATTGGATGTTCCGAATGAACACCCTTGATTCGGAAGAAGTTGTTGATCCGGAATGTTTCTTTGGGTCGGAACAATCACAACACCACCTTTATCCGGAATAAACAACAAACACCCTTCATTCGGAATGTCCTCCTTGATTCGGAACAATAAACAAAATTCCTTCACTCGGAATATTTGGCTTTGATCCGGAATAACCTGGGAAATGAACAGAAACGAAGAACACGGGACAAAGAAAACACGAATCTAATCCAAAACTAATCAAAATCAACCACAAGATTAAATCAAACTAATCACAAATGATCTAATAACAAATACTAATCAAACCAAATCAAAAACACTAACCATAATGATCAAAATAATCAAAACCCACTTTAATCAAATCAATAAAACATCAAAAACATAAACATGAACAATAAAGCATAAAGATTAAAGATCAAATAAGAAAGGAAGATAGAAGATTGACAATAAAAGTAAAGATTGACAATAATTAAAAGGAAACTTACTTGAAATTAAATGAATTTAAGGTGCAAGACAATTAAGTAAATGACATGTATTTAAACGACAAGTAATTAAAATGGTGGAAGACTAATTGTCACACTTAGCCAACAAAATGAAAATGAAATCCTAATGATCTATTTATAGGTGGATTAGGGAGGTGCTTAGGAAGCTTCCCCCCCCCCCTCTTTCTTCTTTCTTTAATTGCAACATTAAGTCCTTAATCTTCTTAATTCTTTGACTTTAATGACTTTGTCTCGAGATTTCTTTAAACTCGTCTTGTAATTCTTCAATAAATTAGACTTGAGTTTTTCGGCTTTAAGTAAACTTCCGTCTTTTGACTTTTTCTTCGATAAGTTTTTAGAATTGGTCTTGGACTTCCGTTCTTTTTGCACTCTTGATTTCTTGACTTCGTCTTTTGTCTTTTTCTTCGATAAAAGCCCGTGAATGCCCGTGTTTTCTCCCCTTTTCACATTTTCGTCCTAAATCACAACAAAAACACAAACCACGCATAATTCCGACATTTATGACATAAAATACACGTTTTGGCTTGGTTATTATTGTAGTTAAGTGGTAAAAAGGATGGGTGTTTACACACCTATCATCCACCACAATCAATCCATATTGGCCTTTATTAAAGAGACAAAATATTTAAAGGAAGAAAGCTAGTAAAAAGATCAAAAACTTACCTTGGGGTTTTGGAATGTCATGAATGATTATCATCCTCAAGTTTCACGTTCCTCATACCAAGCTTAAAAACGAGATCATTGTTATTATAAGTTAGCAAGCTATCACAAAGTCATGTGGGACAATTATTTACTTAGACTCCCTTATTCTTATGTGTATCTCTTATATTTTATTATTGTCTTGAATGATCACGAGGATGCATTGTTTGACTTATTTCGATAGGTTATTAGGATGAAAATAAAGTAGGACAATTTAATCAACAGTTAGCTAAAGGACAAAATCTTTTCAAACTGCTTCTCAGGACCTCATAAAGTTCATATATTGGCATAACTCGCTTCACAATTTGAGACCTTTCTCGGACCGATATTTGGCAGCGTCTTCATACTTCAAATCTTGAGAGACGTTCTTGAAATTATGGTATTCTATTCATAATAGGAATTTGTTCACTTGAAGTTTTTGAGAGATTCTTCATACTTGGACCACGACTTCTTCATTTTTCTCCAATCTTTATTTTGGATTTTGATATACAACGATCCTCCTCCTTTTAGGACTTGGATCTATTTATCCTCATACCTTTTTAGGGCCTTTTTGGATAGACTTCTCCATGATCTTTACGGGAGTATTTTGCTTTTCGTCGTGTGTCTCGATCCTTCACACTAGTACAAAAATGGGTTTCGGTCACACAGACCGAAATTGGCGTAGTCACAAATTAATTTTTTGTGTAACTGAATTCACCAGTCATAAATAAACGGTCACACTCAGTTTGTATGACCATTACGTATTTTGTTTGTCACGCATATGAATATTTACGTGACTAGGGCTAACAAATGGTTTTTGGATGAGTCGTTAGTCACTGAATAATTTTAGAGTGTTACCGAATCAAAGTCTGGTTCAAGTAGTAGTCACATTATACCTATACATGTGTGACAATATTTTTCATACACACATTGAATGTGACCAATAATCATATATGGTCACATAGACATATTTTACAAGTGACAAATTGATAAACAAGGTTGTCACACACATTATTTTAATGTGACTAGTATATTTTGTTAAATTTTAACCATACATGAGTTTTGTATGTGTTGTAAGTGGAAAGTAGGTATTGAAACATTTGCCACTATATTTATTTAAATGTGACAAATATTTTACAATTACTTAAAGACTATGATAAAATATAATACATGATCATACTCAATAACCAAACAATTATGTGACTATATGTTTTCCAATAGTCACAACATTTGAGAAATGTGAAACCAAATTATAATTATGGTCACATTATTATGGGATTATACGTGACCAACACATTGAAAAAGTCACACAGTAAAATATTCATGTGACAAATGTTTAGAACCAAATGTAATCTCAATTTTCACTAATGTTGATATGAGTCACATTTTTTAGTGTTTGTATGACTAAAGTCACTACACCTAGTTACAACAAGTATTTTTCTATGTGACTAACTAAGCCCAGAAAATAATAGTTTGTCTCAACAAGTATTTTTTTATGTGACTATGTGTCGAAGCTTCCTTGATACTATTCCCTGCATGCATTGAGTTCAGACTATTTGCTGCAACTCTTCATTTGCCCCAATAAAAAACGGTGGTTGTTATGGGTTGGATAAATACCCTGCCTATGGTTATATAATATATAACATCACCAACTAACAGATCATCTTCCCCAAATCAAAAACACATTTTTACTTTCTGTTAACAGATCAATCCATGGCAGATTCTCAAGGAAGTACTTCTGATGCAAATGCCACCCCTGTGTTGGACGAGATTTTGCAACTCACTAGTGGTGCAAATATTTTGTCTGCCACCAGGGTATACTTGGAGCAACTGATTATTCAATAGGAGGCCTTTACTAATGATATCCGGGATTTGATTGAACCGGTTAAGGTAAGCCTAAAAAGGGTGTGTACTGCACTTTCTGAAATGAAGACCAAGCATCCAGCTGCTGATTGGGAGGAGTCTATTAAAGCTTTTACTGATTTAAAGAAAAGGTTAGAGACGAAGCTTTACCGTTTGAACATTATTGTTCAGGAACAAGTTAAAGGTGTGGATGAGTTGAAAGCTTGGTCCACTAAAATGGAAATGGTTCCACCAACAAAAGAAAATGTTTGATGATTGTTGTGCATGGGAAATTATCTTTTTGTTATTTTAGCCCATCAATATGCAGTTTGGGTATGTCGTGTCTAAACCAGCTCTTTTGTTTAAGTTAAAGTACTCTGTACCCATGTTTTGCTAAACTACATATCTAATATGTATATAATGTCTAATGGTAATGGTATTGACATTTATGTTTAATTTGGTTTAATGTTTAATGTTGTTTATCTTAATTTTTTATTACATCTAATTAAATTGTTCTTTAACTTATACTTATGCTTAATATCAGTATCTGTTGTAATTTTCGGGGGTTAAGATAGCAGAATGTGATGTGTGTATGAAATTAAAGAAGGTATATGAACTGATTTAAGTATGAATTTGAGCACAAACTTGACAAGTATGACAAAATCCTGTATTATAGATTATGCAAACTTCTTGCAGACACAAATTTATACTCATTATGTCAATAGCTAGTGCACTTCAGTAATGTGCAGATTTTTGCAATACATGCTAATCACAAAATTTGTGAATACAGACTGAAATAAAAACCAACTATAACCTATTGTAACTAAACACTAGGTGTGCATGAAATAGGACGTTTAAATCATGTTGTCAATAAGCTTAAACATACAGTCCCAAACACCCCTTATGTTGAGCAGTATATCAAAATTACAAAGGAATAATGAAATTTAAGCAAATTCAGGACATGCAACCAATATGAAATATAAAGGTGAGCAAGAGAAGACTTTAATAAGCTGGATAATCAATAAAATAAGAATTCACAAGCCAAACCACTAGTGGAGTTGAAACTGATACAAACTGATGCAATAGCTATATTTACATTATGCAGTTCAGTAATTGCAACTCAAATCACCAAATTGAACACTATGTAGTATGTCACTAGCTATATAAACAGATATGCAACTCAACTCACCAATCTGAACATTCTTTTTGAACACAAAGTTTCACTAGTATGACATAATTGAATATGACATATTATGAAAAGTTACATGTAGTTAGCTATATCAGTAGGACACAATTGAAATCTAATTTTCATAAAAACATAATTAAAAGAACCACTGAATGTTAAAGAAATTTTACATTCAAATAAAAGAGATTACAAGTGTTTTGCAGAAAAATGAAAGATTAAATGTGTGATCTGCACACAAACATAAATCCTTAAACAAGTACTAGAACATATCCTCTAAAAGAACAAGTTAAATACGATAAAAAGGCCGATTGTGCCAACTTGAGCATGACAGGCTTCACTTGGTTTTTCGTATTAAAACTCCTTCACCGTCTGCTCGACAGTAGTCACTGCGTGAATCATCACCTACATGTGCATCTGGCAAAGTGTTATCATTGTTCTAGTGAATAACTGTACTAAATTCCTCATCGACTTCGTCATATGTATCTTTGTAATTCTTGCTAGGGGTCCTGAAGACAATAGACATATTTTTGTGTACCTGGTCTTGGACATAAAACACTTGTCCTGCTTGTGAGCCAAATATGAACGGATCATCCTTGTGGCCTAAGTTATTCAGGTCTACCAATGTATATCCAAGAAGCTTATCTATTTAGACCGCATTTTTCTTGTGATTAACCCAATCACACTTGAAAAGAGGTATTCTCCTGAAACGGTAATCTAGTACCCATATCTCTTGTAAAACCCCATAATAAAATAGTTTTTTTTTGTTTCAACTTATTTGTATATGTGAGTATCTTCTACCTCAACACAAACCCCACTGTTCTGGTGAACTTTGCCATCATTTATTTTCATACGAAATGTATACCCATTGATGTTATATGCATCGTATTTCACTACCGTGGCGCGTGGTCCAAATGATATCCACCTAATAGTATCTGATACGCTATCTTTTGATATTGCTAACTCTCTTAAAACCTGACTTTCAACAGTTAAAGAATAGTGTTTCAGATAAAGAAATGGTGTGCTGGTGGACTTCTACCTAGCTACTGACAACGCTTCTAATTGCTACTGAGAGTTGGAGATCGCCTCATTATGTTGTAAGTGATTTTTTATTATTCTCTACTACTAGCTTAGTATTGGTTTTTGAGATGTTAAGTTAACCAATATTTAGCAAAAAACAAACAATTATAATCATCATACAAGTAATTACCTCATCATGTAACCACTTAGCAAAAGTTTTACAATGATCAGCCTCCAGCAATGCTATTCGTTTACCCGAGTTTTTTTGTTTCAAAAAATTCTTGTGTCGCCTGAAACGAAAAAATGTATTTGATTAAGTTTTTTGTTTTTAGAATATTTATATCAATGAAATAGACATGTGTTAGTAATACTTACTTGATATAGGGTGAAAGTTCATATGTATTTTGTAGTACATACAAATGAGCTTTTGCAAATAGTTCCCCATTCATTTCAAATAGTGTGCCGGCCGACAATGGCATTCCATCCTCATTTTCATTGGTTACATATTTATCAGGTGGCAAACCAACAGATTTCATTGTTTTATGATACTCGCTAAAAAACTCTATTGTTTCTTCCGCAATGGTCTCCTCAGCAATCCATCCCTCTGATCTGTTTCTGTTTCTAACATGGTTTTTAATAACCTTCATACATCTTTCAAATGGGTACATACACCGAAAGCATATGGGACCACACAATCTTACCTCTCTAGTTAGGTGCACAGTCAAGTGTATCATAATATCAAAAAATGACGGAGGAAAGAACTTCTTAAGTAGGCACAGTGTCACAACTAGTTCTTGTTGCATCGCATCTAGTTCTACCAATTTGATTTCTTTTTTACCTATAGATTTAAAGAAAAAGCAAAACCTGATAATAGCATATCGTGTGGGTGGATGCATGATTGAACGTATTGCAATTGGTAAAAACTCTTGCATCAGCATGTGATAGTCATGTGACTTAAGGCAAATGAGCTTCCTTTCCTTTACGTTGACCAAACTAGCAAAATTTGAACAATATCCCTGTGGTACTCTGAGGTTGGCTAACATTTCACAAAATTTGTCTTTTTCAGCATTAGTTAACGTGTAGCCTGCTGGAGGTAGTGTTGTTTTGTCTTGTTCTAGCCTAGCAAAAAGCTCAGGTTTTATACCCAAAGCTGCCAGATCCAATCGTGCCTTCAATCCATCTTTCGTCTTACCAGGAACATTTAGCAAAGTTCCAACAAAACTCTCCCCACAATTTTTTTCTACACGCATAAAGTCAGTACAATGTGGAACAGGATTATGCCTCCAATACCTTAGCCTTCGATACCAAATATTGAATTTCTTCCAATACGATTCAGTAGGTTGGCTTGAACTACCCTCGTCTTCCTCTGTTGCTTTTATTTTGTTATTTTGAATTTTCCCACCTCTACCTCTTGTATCTTCCTGGTTTCCTGATGCGTTATTGTTAGTTTTCTTTACTATTCCCCACTTATTTTGAATATGTCGAACTTCGTCGTATATTTCTTCCCCTATCTTTGGTACTGGAGCAAGTGCAAGTTCTCGTTGTCCATTAAACGATTTCCTTTTCTTTTTGAATGGATGGGTGTATGGTAGATATCGTCTGTGACCAGCATAACTTTGCTTGGCTGTGGCCGAAAGTCTTACACAATGTGTATCTTTCCCACATACCACGCAACCATTGAATTTACTTTATGGGCAGCCGCATAATGTACCCAGTGTTGGGTAATCATGTATCGTCCATAACACAACGGAATGAAGCTTAAAGTTCTTTTTCGTTGACGCATCATATGTATCAACACCAAGTTCAAATAAGGTATACAGATCATCAACTAACGGTTCTAAGAAAACATCAATATCATTCCCCAGATATCCCGATATAAGGGTCGAAAGCTGAAAGCATGATAAACTTTCGTTTCATACACAACCATGGAGGAAGGTTTTATATGACACATAAAACTGGCCACACACTGTGATGCCTATTAACTGAGTTGACGTCAACCCCATCAGCTGATATTCCCATCCGTATATTTCTTGGATCTTCTGCAATTTTGGGGAATTTTTCATCTATGGTACGCCATGCCTGTGAATCTACAGGGTGACGTAAAACACCATCTGTTATACTCCTTGTTGCGTGCCATCTCATGTTTTCTGCAATACTTGGTATCTTAAACAATCATTTTAGTCTTGGTATAATTGGGAAGTACCACATCACTTTGGCTGAAATGTTTTTGTAAACTTTCTTTGTCTTATTGTCGACCTTCCATCTTGTTGTCCCACAAGTTGAGCAAGCAGTCAATTTTGAGTTAGTTTTCTAGTAAATCATGCAGTTGTTGATACATACATGTATCTTTTTGTATCCTGATCCCATCAGTCGCATCATTTTTTTGGCCTGATAAGTTCTTTCAACTAGTTCGTTACCAGCAGGTAGCATCTTTTTAATCAAACCAAGTAATTCAGTAAAGAACTTATCACAAGATCCATACTCTTCGACCTTGGATCTAATCCGAACACCACTTGATTACGCCACATCCAAATATGCCACCGGACTGTATAACACACACCTTCAAAAATCTTTAGAGGTTTATGCTGCAGCTGAATACTTTCAATCCACTCGACCCATTCTTCATACGAATGAATATCAGGATATACTAAAGCCCACCACCTAGATACTTTACACATGATTCGCTAGCTTTAAACGATTTAGATTAAGCTGTATATGGATCCAATTTGTGGAGTTTGTACACGCATAAATCCTGGTGACACTTATCATTTCTTCTTTTACATTGCTTCCCGAGATTCATTTTAAACTCAGAATAAAATAGTGATCTTCAATACGAGGAACAGAACGAGATAAAAATGAATTCAATAAACGCGTAAACGGACAAGATGTGGTAAAATGATTTAAGGTTGACGATCGACGAGGGATCTCAAATTGGTATACTCATCTTGTTTTGATCATATCTCACTCACCCTTCAAGTTGAAAAGTTGAACTATTGCAGACAACTTTGTGAAGTCGGGACATCCTTCTTAAAGTGGGTTCTCCACGTCTACTACTAGTTGTTGAAACTTGGCAATGTCATCCTCATAAAAATCATCTTTTATAGCGTTAACCATCTCTACTGTTGCTGGGCCATATGTTGGAATTTCTGAACCAACATCCGTGTCGACATCCGTGTTGTCAACATACTCTGTTGTATCATCAACTAATATTTGGGCATTTGATGATTGCTCGTCCTTTTCTCCATGTTTTATCCAATTTGTGTAATTTGTATTAAACCCATGTCTGAATAAACGGAATCCTACAGATTCTACTGTACCCTCGATGTGGTTTAAGCAGTTGTTACAGGGACATAGAATTGTAAGTGGCCATTATGACTTTCTGGGTGGCGGTTAATCTCCTCTTGCGATTTTTTTTGGCATATTCACTAAACGCTTCTACTCCGTCAAAATCTTCTTTTTTAGACCTATTACCTCGTATCCAAGACTTGTCCATCATAGTGTTGAGGATAAATCGTACCGTATATATCCTACAAATTAAAAAAAACCAATATATCATATCCAAGATAAAACATTCTTAAGGGTTTAAGGCACATAGCATGAATCAATAATGCATAATATAAAACCCCAAAATCTAATCACATATATACTAATTATCTAAACGAAATGCATATGAACAGTACAGATTATAATCCTAATAAAAACATTACCTGATTTATAAAGTAATGAAATTAAAACTGGTGTAGATGGCTAGACAGAATAGTTGTTGATGGCTGGAGAATGAGGGATTGAAAAAAATTATGTGATGAGTTTAAAGTTTTTTGGAGTTATTTTCAATGTTCACTAAATAACATTTTGGACAATTTTCAACAAAATAAAATTTTGGAGGCATGTTTTAAATTTCACTCAATAAACGTTTGAAGATTCAACAAAATAAATGGTTTTAAAATTTGACCCGAAAATGTAGGTTATTTATTATCTGAAAATGTAGGTTATTTGACCCGAAAATTTGACCCAAAAATTTGACCCGAAAATGAATATTCAACAAAATAAAAGGTTTTAAATGTTTGAAGATTCAACAAAATAAAATCTGACCATCATAAGAATTTGTGTATTTATGACTTATACCCTTTTATAAATATGTTATTTATGATTTATTAAACATAAGTCTAGATGGGCTTATGTGTCATAAGCTTACACTTTGTGGTTTATATCTATTAAAAAATTAATATAATGCATGAAATATATTTAAGGAATTATTATTTTAGACGGGCCAATGCGGTGGAGTCGTATTATCAGGTAACCATATAACATAAACAAATATGTTAAAAGTGATAGTATCAATTTTAAGACAAAAAAAGTCAACAAACGACAATTATTATGAAAGACGAAGTATATAAAACTTGATAAAAATTATATTAATGAAAATACATTAATTATGTTTTAAATAAGTAATATATAATATATGCAAACGTTTTATACCGCTTTTAAAAGGTCGGTGCTTAAAAGGTTTTATGACTTATTTCACCAAGACCACGTCTGAGCGTAACATAAATGATGAGTAATTTCTTATCTTACTTAATTTAAAACCTAAACGTTAAACAATTTAACCCTAAACCATATAACCCTTAAACCATAAACCTTAATTAAACCACAATTCATAATCCTACATACCATAATCCCTAATCCTTAAACATTAAACCCTAAACATTAAACCTCAATAAACACTAAACCTTAAACCAGTGAACCCTAAACAACCAATGAACCCTAAACACTAAATCATAAACCGGTACATATAAACCTTAAATCCTATTTAACCCTTAAACCATAAACCCTAGCTAACTAAGCCATAAATCATAAACCTTAAAACATAAACCAATAAACCTTAAACCCTAATTAAGCCCTAAACCTTAAAGTAATGCACCCTAAACACTATATCATACAGTACACCTTAAACCTATAAACCTTAAATCCTATTTAACCCTTAAACCACAAACCCTAGCTAATTAAACCATAAATCATAAACCTTAAACCATAAACCAGTAAACCTTAAACCCTAATTAAGCCTAAACCTTTAAAGTAATGCACCCTAATTAAACACTATATCATACACCTTAAACCATTTAACCTTAAATCCTATTTAACCCTTAAAACCACAAACCCTAGCTAATTAAACCATAAATCCTAAAACTTAAACCTTAAACCATAAACCAATGAACCTTAAACCCTAAACCCTAAACCAATGCACGCTAAACACTATATCATACACCTTAAACCTATAAACCTTAAATCCTCTTTAACCCTTAAACCATAAACCAATGAACCTTAAACCCTAAACCCTAAGCCCTAACCCTTAAACCAATGCACCCTAATTAAACACTATATCATACACCTTAAACCATTTAACCTTAAATCCTATTTAACCCTTAAAACTACAAACCCTAGATAATTAAACCATAAATCCTAAACCTTAAACCTTTGTTGTCCCATAAATTTAGATGATTATAGATAGAAAATAGATGAAAAGAGATAGATTCCTAGAGAGAGAAAGTAGTGAGAGAAAGTAGAGAGAGAGAGGATTAACTTGTTGAATATTTGATTAAGGAAAGAATAAAGTGAATAACCTACCCTCCTAACATGCTAGGAGGGTATTATATATAGTCCACCCACATGCGGGCTTTAATGGGCTATATATTGGACCGGGCTTGTCTTTTGGACTTTAATTACTTTAAATCCAAGCCCGTAAACCACGACTAATTAACTACCTATTACAACGTTCCAATTAATGTTACAATAATAACCTATGACCGAGCATTCTTCTTTGAGTCAATATTTTGAGGCTAACAATCTCCCCCAATGTGAGGTCATACCCTTTTGATATTTGGAGATCAGTGGAGATTACGAATCTCGTCATAAATGAGTCTTGAACGTGTAACAATAGTCTTGTTCCTTCATGCTGTGATCTTTGAGTCTTTGTCGTCGTCTTTCTACTTTGTCTTTTATTCTTAAGATCTTCAAATCATCCTTGACTTATCATTGCCATCTTGCGATCTTGTGTCTTTATCCACATGCTCACACTATTAATTGTTGAATAAGTCTTTGGGCATGAATATGTGGTTTTGAATCTTTGACTTTGCTGAGTACACCGTGACGCCACCTTCTCGAGACAAAACATAGACACGGACTGAATGGCTTTGACATTCGTCCTAAATCGGTAGCGTTTTACCTCCGGTCGCTGAAGACCGTTATACGATATTAAATACCGTACCTGTGATTAGGTAGATTCAATTAAGATTCTCCTTGACAGGGTTTCACGGTTGTACTAGCCGTTCTCTTTACTCGACTGTCTCAAAGCAAGACTGCGAACATAAAGAGTGAATCAATTGGATAAATATCCGCTTGATTAAAGTCGTCAATTCAAATTCCTGGAACAAGTTTTATTCATTAAGAATCTTAGCATTGTTGCTTTCCAGTTGACACAAGTTTGATTCATAAGAATCTCACAAGTCACCTACCGTAGCGCTGTTTGATGTTGACGCTAGAAAGATTTCCATTCGTCAATGTGAATATTAATGAATATCACTCTGAATGTTCTGGCAAGACCATAAATATATTGCGTAGAAACCTGAAACGAGTTTGAATCAATTCAAAATCAAACCATTGTTGCTTTTCAGTTTTACATATGTTCAATTCATAAAGAATCTTGCATATGACCTACCGCAATGCTGTTTGATGTTAACACTGGAAGGATTTCTACTCATCATTGTGAATACTAAGTAGTATCACTCTGAGCGTTCTAGCAATATCACAAGGATATAGCGTAGGACTCTCTTGAACTTCATCTGTGTGTCCTAACAAGATTTGATTGATCTCTTGGCTCTAGATTCGATTTGTGCACTTTTAGTGGTCAGAGGCTGGAGCAGATGCCACCTATTCAATATCAACTATCTCGGAGTGAGAAGGTCAATAGAAGTCGTGTTGATCTCCGTGACACTAAAACAAACTTCTTTTGAGAGAAGCCTAAGTAGCTAGGAAAGGGTTGTGCTTCACATCACTGGGTCTATGATGAGTTTGTCTTCATGATGTGTTGACCCGGTTTCTGCCTAAGTTGTATGGAGAGCTTCTTTCTTTAGACCCTTTATCCTTACATTTATTTTTCATTCTTCAACCCCTTAAATGCTTACCAAGACATCATTAATAGCACCTTGTTGTGATTGTTCCAGTGCTATCATCAGTACTTAGTCGGCATTCAGCTTCGTTCACATTCTACTCCATCTTTCCTAATGACTTCTAATAATCTATTGGATTGTCCCTGGGAAGATCCATCCGGTTCTGGTTGGATCATGGGACTTAATCTAACCAAGCTTTTAACACCAATAACGTCGTGAATTAAAGATGTTGTGGGTTTTTGATCGTAACCATGAGTGCTTGAGTCTTTAGATCACATTTTAATCACATTTTCTCCCCCTTTCTCTAATATATAAAATCTTTTGATATTAGAGATACCAAATTTGATTAAAATATATTTTGAAAAATAGTCTTGAAAATCTCTGGGAGAAAGATGTGTCAAACTTAGCATGAATTTTGGAAAGCTCCCCCTCAAAAATTGATCCAATGGAATTGTCATTACGAGGATTTGATCCACATTAAACTTTTGAGGATAGGAGTTGTTGCACACACAATTTTTGAGAGATTTTTAATATCATTGAGAAATTCTTGAAAAAATTGTGTTCAACGCTTTTTGAAAAATCAATTCTTTTTAACGAAAAGGTTTTTCTAAAGCATAAACTTGAGTTCATAGACTCTGAATGTCTTGACGAATCCACTCAAGTGTAAGAAGATTTAACTTCTTTTGCTAAGGGTAAGGGCACAAAAGCGTACACTCCCCCGTGAATATAGTTCCGGGTTAAAATCTGAAAGTGATTACAAGCCATTGTGTTGAGCTCAAAACGTTGAATGTTTTGTGACTAGCTCAACCCGTGATAGATTGCTCTACCCGTTGTTTGGAAATATTGTCCAAATAAGATAATTTCCTTTATTAAAAGAAGAAATGACATGTTTTGAAAAATATTTACAACTTTCATTCGAGCTTTATGTACACACCCGTGTCGTTATTCAGCGACATTTCTAGGTACGTCCATATTATCGATACTGAAAGACATGTCGAGAAGAATATTTTTGGATTATCAAAGATTTTTTAATTTTGTATTTTTCTTTTTCATTAATATTTACACGTAGATGTTTAATAGATGAATCAAGCAGGCTTCTTTGCCAGAACCTCAAGTTCTTCTCGAGTCAAACATCTCATACCAATTTGCCTAACTAGACACGCAAACCTCTCTTTCGAAAGAGCTTTTGTAAACAAGTCAACTAATTGGTAATCAGTTCCAACAAAGTATAATTCAACAATACCCTTTTCAACTTGTTCCTTAATGAAGTGATATCTAACATCAATGTGCTTTGTGCGGGAATGTTGTACCGGATTGCAGGAGATGGCTATGGCCGACTTTGAGTCACAGTACATAGGTACTATCAAAGTGGAACCATAATCCGTGAGTTGTGTTCTCATCCAAAGAACTTGAGCACAACACGCAGATAGAGACACATACTCTGCTTCAGCTGATGAAAGTGACGTGCAATCCTGCTTCTTGGAATACCATCCCACAAGCTTATCTTGACCTAGAAATTGTGCACCACCAGAAGTACTTTTACGTGTATCAAGACACCCTGCATGATCAGAATCTGAATAGGCTGTTAGAAAGAAACCGGTTTCCCTCGGATACCAGAGTCCCATGTGAATGGTATTCTTAAGGTACCGAAAGATCCGTTTAACCTCCTTGAGGTGCTTTTCAGTGGGTCGTGCTTGATATCGTGCACAATAGCATGTAGCATGATGAATATCAGGCCTGCTTGCTGTCAAGTACATGAGGGACCCGATCATGGAACGATATCTCGTTTGATCTATGGGTAATCCCTCCAAATCAGCATCTAGGGATGTGGTTGACAATGGTGTCCCAACGGGGTCACATGATGTCATACCATGCTTTGTGATTATCTCTTGACAATACTTAGCTTGGTTAATGAAGATACCACTTGGGGATTGGTGAACTTGAATTCCTAGAAAGAATTTTAGTTCGCCCATCATAGACATTTCAAATATGATGTACATTACTTTTTCAAACCATTTTGAATGTTTTGGGTTTGTAGACCCAAAAATAATGTCATCAACATAAATCTGCACAAGCAAAATGTCATCCCCATATTTATAAGTGAACAAAGTTAGATCAATGGAACCATTTGAGAAACCTTTAGAGACAAGAAATTTCGAGAGCTCGTCGTACCACGCCCTTGGAGCTTGCTTGAGTCCATAAAGTGCTTTGTGGACACGATACACCCTGTCAGGATAATAAGGATTGACGAATCCTTCCGGCTGTGTGACATAGACTTCTTCCTTCAAAGAACCGTTAAGAAACGCCGTCTTTATGTCCATTTAATAGACAATGAATCCCTTATGTGCAACATAAGCAAGAAAAATCCTGACCGCTTCCATTCGAGCTACTGGTGCAAATGATTCTTCAAAATCAATACCCTCTTTCTGTCCATACCCTTTAGCCACTAGCCTAGATTTATTCTTGATGATCATGTTTTCTTCATCCATCTTGTTTTTCCAGATCCATCGAAGATTTAATGGTGTTACATCGTATGGTCTGTCAACAAGTTCCCAGACTTTAAGTCTTTCAAATTGTTGAAGTTCATCCGTCATCAATTCAATCCAAGCATGATCAGCCATGGCTTCTTTGATGTTTTTCGGTTCAGCTAAACTCACGGCTAGTGCGAACATACAAACATCGCCATCAGTGATAAGTTGTCGTCTTGTGCGAACGAGCTGTGAAGGGTTTCCAATTACATGAACCAAAGGATGATCTCGGGTCCAATGATGTGTTGAAGGATGTCGTTGGTAGAATGTATACATATTTGACGGATCAACATGGCGAGTGGAAGACTCTCCAGTTTCGTGTACCGGTGTACCGAATGGGTTGATAAATTCGTCTTCGTCAGATAATGCATCGTCTGCTTGATGTGTGTTCTCTGGAGCAATGACAGTAGTTGTGTATGTTGTAGGATCGATTGTTGAAGTTATATTCTGAAGAGGTAAATTTGCATCAACCCGTGTTGAAGTAGATGAATTTGTATCCATTTGTTTGATGATGATCGATATCATCATTCATATCATGAGTGAAAGCAGAAGACTTCGATACAACTTGTTTCTCCCCCGTGAAATATTCATCATACATTGGTCCATATAAAATTTCCAACTCTTCAATTGTCGTGTCGACTGTCATATCAGCTCTAGGAACATTTTCTGGAACCAGCGTTGAACTTGACGGTTCATTGCTGTGGTCTTGAGTTCCGAGTTCCGTGCGGTTATGAACGGAAGTCGTTTGTCGTTGTGGATCATGATTTAAACTGTTTTGTTCAAGTGCCATTTCTTGTAATTCATCAAATCGTATTTGAATGGTCTCGACTATCAATTTTGTTCTTTTGTTGTACACTCTATATCCCTTAGACTGAGTTGCATATCCCACAAGAATACATGGATCACCTTTCTCTTTCATCTTATCAAAATTTTCACCATCTCGAATAATGTAACAAGTACATCCAAAAACATGAAGGTGTTTGAGTGAAGGTTTTCAATCATGAATGATGTGATATGGTGTCTTTTCGTGTCTTGGGATAATTAAGGATCGGTTTTGTGTGTAGCATGCGGTTGACACGGCTTCGGCCCAAAAGTATAGTGGAAGTTTTGAAGCGGATAATAATGTTCGAGCAGCCTCAACTAAAGTACGGTTTCGTCTTTCAACAACTCCGTTTTGTTACGGTGTTCGAGCAATAGATGTTTCATGTTCAATCCCTTCGGCTTCAAAATCGTTTCTCAGTCTTGAATTAAAAACTTATGTACCTTTGTCAATACGAACCACTTTAACTTGAGCTTGAAGACCACGTTGTATCAGTTTAAGGAAGCTGATGAGAACTTCGGGTGTTTCATCCTTGGATCTCAAGAAGTGAGTCCATGTGTACCTTGAGTAATCATCGACAATTACCAGAATATATTTCTTCCTATTGATACTCTAAACACGCATGGGACCACACAGATCCATATGAAGAAGATCTAACCGTCCTTTTGAGCTTGGTGTAGTCTGTGTTTTGAAGCTACTTCTTTTAGCTTTAAAAAGTTCACAAGAAGAACAAAGATGATCTTTGATGAATTTCAAACTTGGAAGGCCTCTCACAATATCTTTCTTGGAAAGCAAGTTGATGGTATCAAAGTTGAGATGAGAAAGACGTTGATGCCATAACCATGCCTGAGTCGTTGAAGCTTTAGCCATGAAGCAAATTGGAGTTGATGAAGTTGTGTCTTGAAGTGAAATTGTGTAAAGATCAGTACCCCGTGTACCGGTAAGTAAGTCATTCCCATCATAATCACGAACAAAACATGTCTTCTTTCTGAAAGCAACCTCCAAATCCGCATCACAGAATTGACCAACCGAGAAAAGATTGTGATTGAGCACTTCGACGTAGTATACCCTTTTAATCGTAATATTCCCCTGAACCAAATCTCCATATCCTAGGATCGGTTCAAATTGATCATTTCCGAATTGGACCGTACCCAGGAACTTCTCCATGAAGTTAATTAGAAGCTTGAGATTCCCCGTCATGTGCTTCGTGCATCCGGAGTCCAGTATGAAGAGAATTATTTGTATCACCTGCAGAAGAGTTAGAACACGATGGAGCATTTGCTAAATTGGATACCACAATAGTTGTGATAGTAGAATCATTAGTGTCCTTATCAACATTTAAAGGCAAACTAACACTCGTTTTCACATTTTCTGTCCTAGGTTTCGGCATCCATTTATATCCTGGAGGACATTGATTAGCAAACCACCATTTCCAAGACTTGCTAGCAGACTCATATAATTCCTTAATTTTGCTTCTAGAGTTCTTAGTGGTGGAGTCTGATGCATTACTTTCTTAGTGGGGGTCGCACCAGAATGGTTCACTTTGCGTTTGGGTTTACTAGCACTAATAGGCATCACAACTTGCTTCTTAGTTCTAGTATCTACGCCTTTCACGGTTGTCATAGCACACATTGAATGATTAGCATTAGCACTTTTTCCACATTTGACACAAACAAATTTCACATTTATATGATTCAAATCATTCAGCACAATCAAATCGTCATGACACGTGATTACATACTTTTTATTCTTAAAAACATTCAAATTCCTAGGGTGTTCTTCTACTTCCTTCATCTTCCCTTGATTCTTGTGTTTCCAAACCTTATCATTCACTTGAGTGCTCTTAAGCTGAGGCCGGCTAACACTAGTAGTGAGACTATTCCTTTAGTAGAAGACACACGAATATTAGTGTTTCTAGAAGTTTGAGGCGAGTGAGTATCTTTGTTTGTGGGCTTAGTGGGCATTCTATACATGTGACAATCCGTCAATTTATGATTGATATTTTATTCTCAATATTTATTTGAAAATATTATTTTATGAACTCACTTATTTTTGGGAAGAAATTTGGATTTACGTCTTGAAGTAGCATCGACTACGTTTAAACCGGAGGATTCTACGTTACGTACTTACGTTTACATACACCGTCTTTGGTGACAGTATGACATTTCAGAAAATAAATTTATCCGTGAATATTATTTTGGAGTTTTAAATTTGTGTTGGTTCATAAACTCACAAATTTACGAGAAGAGATTAGGACTTACGATTTTATTTTAACGTCCTTTACGACTAAACCGAAAACCTTAGGATTACGTATTTACGTTTTCGAACTCCGTTTTTGATGAGACAATTTTTATTAGATTCGTTTTGTGTCGTTGATTCATAATTTATAAAAACGTTTTTCGTAAAACGACCCGAGTGCACGCAAATCGAGGAAACTAGAATCGAGGAGTACCCGTAAATAAATGGGGATGAGACAAGTGGGACACTTGTCCCACCCCCACTCCAAAACCGGCCTAACTAAGCTAACACCACTTAGGTTTCAAAGTATTAGCTTCAAACTTACACATGTAAGCTAAAGCTTACATTGTAAGCCACTTCCCACTAACTTCACAAAACCATTTACACGATACCACTTTCTCATTTCATCCATGCAAAACAACCACCATTTTCTCTCTTGGCTCCCATTTGTTCCGTCCACTCTCTCCCACAAACACCCTATTTTGATCAAAATTTACCACAAAATCCTATGTTATTAATACATATGATGATTCCCTCTTGAAGCTCTCTTGAATGGTGGTGATGCAATGGAATCATTGTAATGAGTGAGATATGATCTAACAAGTTTAAGATACAAATCTGAGTTCACTGTTTTGGACGATTTTTAGAAAATACTTAGAGGATGATTCAACAGTAGCTATAGGAGAGTTAAATGGAGAAAATATCATTTAGTTTATGTGATAAAAATTTGAGCTTCTATCTCCATATAGAACTCTAGATATGGCAGTTTTGGTGAAGATGAAAATAAAAATCAGATTTTGAGAATTAATGTTTATTATTATTATATAAGCACTCAAAATTATATTGTATAAAATGTAAAATAAAAACCCACTAACTTATGGATTTTATTATATAAATATGTAAAAGGTTAAATAAGTGTATAAATTATAAAAATGGTAGTGGAATAATACTTATAAGTTATAAAACTATAAACACGATTTTTACGACTTTTTCGGCTATTACCGTAAAATTAACGTTTTTCGCCAATTAAAACTTAGACGATCAAACCCGTCTAATGTAAAGTTTTTAAAAGTCATATACTGATATATAAGTAACTAATACAAGTAAAAATCGATAAAACCCGAACTATAGGACATACGGACATTAACGAGCTAAGTAAACATATTTGACTAATAATTGAACTAAATAAGTTAAACTCTTATAAAAAGAACTTATTGGGCTTAACCTATTTGGGCCCAACTTGTAAACTTTAAATACTGATAATATAAGTATAACATGTATTAATACAAGTTAAAGAACTTATAATAAGTTTATTGGACTTAAAACACATAAATAGGTAAAACTAGTAAACTGGTATAAAAGTTATCGACATATAACACTATAATGAGTAAACGAGAATATGTAAACCCACTTGATCATCATATATATAAAATCATCATATGTATACATAATTGTTATTTTTATAAAGTCATTGGACATGAGTCTAAGACGAGTATTATTTGTCTAGGTTTCCGTGATTGAAGCACGCACCGTACATCCGAATTGCCGATAACCCGCCTTCCCACATCAACGTGAGTTCATAGCCTCGCACTCTTTTAAATCTTTTTATAAATGTTTTATAAACCCGCGAGGGAGATAACATGTTAGTTTTTATAAAATAGGACACCATTTGTCCCGATTGCTTGTTTATTGATTTGGACCCGAATGATTGTATGACCCGATTATATGACCCGATGAATGATTAAAGAACCCGATAGATGAAATAAAATGGATTATTAAAGTTAGGTTATGTCACTAAAAGTCCCATTAGCATGAATTGTGAACTACCGGGATTTGGTAGACGCTTGTGCATATAATAGTACTATTTAGGGACGATCACCCCAGTTCGCGCCTTGACGGTTGATCCCCGTCGTGCCACATTGATTGGTAAGCGAATTTATGTATGAGAAGATTTCCATAGCGTGACCTTCGTGACGACACGTTACTTTAGATGGGCAAATTGAGTATCGGGTTAGCTACCCGTTGTTGCTTTAGTAAGGTAACAATGTCATGCGGCTTATAGTAATCCAAACTAACGAAATACTACTAGACGCTCCGAATTACGACGTATTGCCTGACTAGCAATACAGGGTCATACTATTGATATTTATGTTCATGTTTTTGTTTTCATAACCATATTCATATAACGGTTTTTATTTGACTTTATACAACGTCATAAGACGTATTGTATTATGTTTTTACGACATTGGCTCGTATAATGATTTTTAAGGCAAATGCCTATATTATGATTTTCGATAAGGATTTGTATAAAATGACTTTGGCTATTTTATGGCCTATTAAAATGATTTGTACAAAATGATTTTCGGTAATAATTTTATACCGATATTATATTGATGGTTTATTAAACTCTATGAATTCACTCGGCGTTATCGCTGACCTTTTCTTTTAACATGTTTTATCTCAGGTACTTGAAGGTAATTCTCGGGAAGACGACAAGAATTCATGGCCCGCACTTAAACAATATTTTCCATTCAAATACTTTGTAAAACTTTGTATGAAATAATATGACTTGGGACCGATGTAACTTTGATATTTATGAATGGAAATGCTTTATTATTAAACGACGCGATTTTTATGCGTTGTCTATGATGTGAGTAATGTGCTATACCGTAACACCAACGAGTCTTCCGCTGTATTGAGTTGTATAAATTTGGGGGTGTTACAATACATCCCTGGTTTAATCACATTATTGTGCTTAACGCTTGGTGCTATCGTATTCCTTATGGGTTGTTTCTGTGGTAACCTTTCCTTTCCGTCCATCTTGGGGGCAAACATAGGTTTTGCAAACGAGGAATTTGATAAAGCAGATGGTTTTCCCAAGATAGAGGATCTATTCACTTTAGAAGCATTGGGTTGTCTAACAACAGGTTTCTTAATGCTAGGTTCCACGACTTTCCCACCCATTTTAGCAATGAGTTTCTGCAACACTGCTATCGCTCTGTCCCTGTCTTGTAACTGAGCTTTCAACCCTTTAATTTCCAAATTCTATTCATTCATTTCTCGAAACGTTTGGGAACATTTTTCTTGCAATTTATTATCATGTGGAAAACTACCAACGTCTTTTTGCAAAGCAAGTTCAAGAGAATGACAATGTTTTTGAAGGAAATCTGTTTTGTGTTGAAGTAACTCAAAATCCTTTTTATCAACATTTTCTTTACGTTTCGAAAGCTCAATTTCAAGACGTTCACATTCTTTGATCTTATCAAGATATTTGCATGCAACATCAGAATATTCATCAATATCAACACAAGATGTAAAATAAACACACATAACATCTTTAGAAATGCATTCTTGCAAGAGTGAATCATATTCATCTGAAAAATCAGACTTCTCCATTTGAAGATCATCAATGTGTTTCTCAAGAGATTCAACGTATTTTAAATCATCATACATTTCAGTCCGAATGAACTCCTCAAGTTGAAGGACAGTTTCTTTAATCAACGTTGTGTTTGGAATTAAGAGTTCTTTCACAAGCAAGATAATATCTTCAGGAATCGGACGTGTCCACTCAGCATTTTCACGTTTTGCCCAGTCTCTTTCAATAATAGATTTAACATTATCTATGTAGTGTTTAAGAATACCTAATGTTTTCCTACTGTTGCTTTTAGATTCATCTAGAGGGAGGTAGTTTATGTATTTGTAAACATTAGATTTCTTAGGGGCAAATGCTTTCTTCCATTGAATTCTCTTTTGTTTGCATTCTAGAAACACTTCCTCACGAGTTTTCTGAGTTTGTTTATTGAAAAGACCATAGAGACTATTCTCATAAGCATAATTATATGGTTTTACAAACTCCTTATTGACAAGAGGTTGACTATCATCATCCCAAAGGGCAGTCTCTTCACTATCGGCACTAACAGGCATGCAATCAAGATCGGTCCTTTCAGTCTCATCAAGATAAAGAAACGGGTTCACAGCTTGAGCTTTGGCAAGGTACTCAGGACTTGCAAAGCTAGCTTGACCCTTAAAGATGGATGAAGGTGCTAGCATTCTGACGGATTGAATAGAATCATGCGTTTTATAAACAACTTTCTTCAAAAATTTGAATTGTTCTTCTAATTTTGTTACTTTTTCAGTTTCTTTATCGTATCTACTTTTGAAGTCTTCTTTTAACGCATCTACCTCTTGTTTCTTATCCGCAAGAATTTTAGTAGAATCGGTAGTGGTCATAGAGAGCTTTTGTTAAAGTTCGTTAACTTTTGTATTGGCAAGGTACGTTTTTTGACGTTCATCCATTAAGAAAACATTATATTGACGCTTCTCTTTGGCTAATAACTCAAGAGTTGTATTATATTTGTTTTCAAAATCGTCCTTTTAACTTTTAAACACACTTCCCTTGTACCCCTCAAGCTCTTTGGTTTTCTGAAGGAGTTCATCTCTATAGCTTTCAGTCATCTCACTCGATTTGATAAGAGCAGCTTTGCATTCTTCAAAATTTTGAGTGAGCGTAGAGTTTGCCTTCTTTAATTGCTTTTGACTCTTTTTATTTTCAGTGACTTCTTTTTGTAAAGTAGCAATTAAATTAGCAAGCGCAATACGTTCCTCTTCATCATACTCATTTGCATGTTGATCATCCTCAGACTCATTATTGCACATGTCTGATGAATCGGGTGTGGTATTGCTATCAACCGTTTCCATCATACACGTGTCATTAATGGCATTGGGTAGATCACTATGCTCCTGAATATCACCAAACACATTATATTCATCAGTAGTGTGTACCTTATCGATTGGCTCAGTGTCAAAGATAGGGCCATTGTCATCTTCAGTGACTTTGAGAACTTCTTCAACCTTTGCCATGTACGAGTAATGTGCATCGAGCTCTTGATCAGAATCTTCATCATCAGTATCATCAAGCATTGCTCCTTCCTCAGCTGACAATTTAACCCCTCCTTCCATCTTCTTGCATAGCAGCATCTTTTCCTTGTGATAGCTGGAGTCTCTAACCCCTTTCGGCTTCCTGCATTCCTTTGCCATATGCCCATAACCTTTGCAATTAAAACATTGAATCCCACTTTGCTGAACAACTTGACTTCCAACAGTTTCCCTATTCCCAGCACCAATCCTCTGAGTATCATACTTGGCAGTTTGTCGATCATACATTGCAGAATCCTCAACATGTGTTGGATTATGTCGATCATACCTAGAAGGACTTTCACCACGTCGACGTGTGTCATACCTTGGAGGACTCTCAACATATCGGTTCTTTGTATTAGATGATGTACGAAGATTGTTGTTGGTGGGTTTGTAGATTTTCTTGTAAGTCTTCATTATGAAAGCAATTTGTTGTTTCATCTCTCGGTTCTTTTGAGCTTGGTCTTCATCACTATCTTCTTCAGATGATGACTCAGATGCTGGTGATGGTGCTCTTGGCACTTTACCTCAAGATCTTGTGGATGATGAAGACTTAGATGATGTGGAATATCGTGGTGAAGATGATGTTGTGGAGTATGGCTTAGGAGCACAAGAGTGATGATCTTGAACATGTTGTGTGGTAGTCACTAAAGCAAGTGGATTAGCCGTCTTGGAAACACGTTCAGCTCGAATCTCATTTGCTTCATTCTGAAATTGCTTCAAGATATCAAAGAGTCGATGTTATGAGACCTCGTCTAACTTTTCTTGTTGTTTCATTAAAGTGACGAACCGTGTCTACTCTGGTTGAAGTTGTTGAAGAAATTGAACATTGACTTGCATGGTGGAGACTTGCAGATTATTTCTTGTCATGTCATTCATCATTTTATAGAAGCTGGAGTAGTATGAATCAATTGATTCTCCATCCCTTGAAGTAAACTTGCCAAAATTCCAAAACAAGTTTGTTTTGACATCTTGTTTGTTGAGTGATTCTCCTTGTTGAAAGCGTTCAATCGCAGTCCACATTTCATGTGCTGTCGGGCATGCATCAACCGTGGAGTAAATATCATCTCTAATCCCACTTAAAACCGTATAGATGGCTTCCTTCTTCGCATCATGCCAAGCACAATTTTCAGGTGTGAGATTGGTTCTTGTTTCATCACGTTCACTTGCGGGTATTGGATAAGTGGTATCTGTGACTGCTCTTGGAGGAATTGAGATTTTCTTGAATACATATGGTCCATGAGTAATACATTTCCTCAGGGCATCACCATTGGGTCTTGTATCAAGATATTGTATGAAACGAGATTGCCATTGAGCATACCTACCAGACACAAGCATTGGTGGTCTCTCTTTATTACCCGCCACCATGATATTGTTGTTTGTGACACGATACTCTTGAGTAGAATCCATATCTAGAAATTTGTAATCGATGAAGTGAAAATGGATCTTAAGTAGATGTGTTGTGATTGGTGTTGTCGAGAAAAGATGTTGAAATCCCCTAAAATTATCTTCACAATTAACCAAAAAATCTAAAGCGAAAAATCACTCGAGATGTGTAATTCCGCAATTTTGGTTAAGGCTTAAATTCCTCAATCCTTTAACTGTGACAATTCCGCAATAAACCCAAAATCCGCAGTGACCTTTGATGCAAGATTCCGCAATTGTTTAATTGTGTATGATTTCGCAATTAAGGACAAATTTCGCAATTGAAAGCAAGAATTCGCAATTGTGGCAAGATTCCGCAAAAATTGGCAAGATTTCGCAATTATCCAACAAATCCGCAATACCCTTAAATGAATAATTCCGAAATTCTGGAAAGAATGAATTCGCAATACAGTTCTTACCACAATTTTTCAATTGTCGAAACAGAACAATTTCGCAATTCACTGGTTATGATTTCGCAATATCTTCAAAGTATGATTTCACAATTCCTTCAAGAAGTACAAGATTTCGCAATAAGCAGGAGCACAATTCCGCAATTTGAACAATTTCGCAATTGGAGACAAAATTGCGAAATTTGAGACAGAAGTTGCGAATTTGAGACCAAAGATGCAAATTTGAAACAGAAGATCCTAAAAATAGGAACAATGAAGAACACTTATGGAAAACGTGATTTCACACCAAAAATGAAGCCAAACACCACCAAATTTCGTGTTTTTAACCGATCAAAGTAACCCAAATCACTACCACGCCTATGTAGATGATTTGTCTAGTCACTAACACCACAAAAACACAAAAGAAACTTGATGATTCGAGATAGAGAGTCAAGAAAAACACACGAACACTATAGGAATATCAAAACCAATCACGTATCTACCCCATGGTTATTGATACCAAATGTTGTCCCATAAATTTAGATGATTATTGATAGAAAATAGATGAAAAGAGATGGATTCCTAGA
Source organism: Glebionis coronaria (assembly GCA_025667525.1). Classification (NCBI taxonomy): domain Eukaryota; kingdom Viridiplantae; phylum Streptophyta; class Magnoliopsida; order Asterales; family Asteraceae; genus Glebionis; species Glebionis coronaria. Next base: position 358,600,851 of record CM046876.1, read on the forward strand.
GAGAGAAAGAAGTGAGAGAAAGGAGAGAGAAGGAGAAGATTAACTTGTTGAATATTAGATTAAGGAAAGAATAAAGTGAACAACCTACCCTCCTAACATGCTAGGAGGGTATTATATATAGTCCACCCACATGCGGGCTTTAATGGGCTATATATTGGACCGGGCTTGTCTTTTGGACTTTAATTAGTTTAAATCCAAGCCCGTAAACCACGACTAATTAACTACCTATTACAACGTTCTAATTAATGTTACAATAATAACCTATGACCGAGCATTCTTGTTTGACTCAATATTTTAAGGCTAACAACCTTAAACCATAAATCAATGAACCTTAAACCCTAAACCCTATAAGCCCTAAACCCTATAAACCTTAAATCATAATTAACCCTTAAACCACAAACCCTAGCTAATTAAACCATAAACCCTAATTCTAATTAAACCTTAAACCATAAACCAATGAACCTTAAACCCTAAACCCTATAAGCCCTAAACCATATAAACCTTAAATCATAATTAATCCTTAAACCACAAACCCTAGCTAATTAAACCATAAATCCTAATTAAACCTTAATAAACCACACTATCTAATTAAACCATGAATCCTAAAACTTAAACCCTAATTAAACATAAACCACTTCATTAACCCTAAACCATAAACCCTAAATCATAAATCCTAAACCTTAACCCTCAACCCTATACCTTAAACCATAAACCCCAACCCTAAACCATAAACCCTAACACATTACTAAACTATAATTTTGTCACCCTAACCTTATTAAACCGACCATTCAAAATCAACCTTATTCATATTTAAGTTATTTAACTAAAATTTTATGTTTATAATTAATTAAAGTAATATTTTTATGTTATGTTTAAAATTATAACCTTTTTAAAATTAGTTATTTTTGACAAAAATGTTTTTAATAAAAATACAACGTATATGTTTTTCTATTTACTTACTATTATTTATTTATTATTAACTTTTTATAATTAAATGTTAGTTACTATAATTTTATTAGTAAGTAATTTTAAATAATATTTACATTTTCATTAAACACAAATAATATCCAGCAACCATCTAGCTTGTAACCGCCACCATCTTCAGAATCACACACAGGAAGAACAAACCCTAAATCTTCATCCAATACACAATAAAAAAATAAAACCCTCATACACAATAGTCGCCAATCTACACAATCATTAACGACATGACAAATCAGGAAAAAAGGTAATGCAACAATCAGTATTGTTCTATTTAAATATTAGGTTTCATACGAATAGTGTAAGTTTGTTATGGTATTAGGGTTTACACTAATTTTTAATGCATGTATGTGGACCTATTTCATTTTTCATTAACGTGATCCGATTTATAGGACTAGCCCTTCTTAATCTATGTCATTTTTAATTAACGTGTTTATATGGTCTATGTTTCAATCTTGGTTATGGTTTTTCCACATGTGTCCGGATATGGTCCCATGGTATATTATAGTTACAGGTTTTTTGGTATGATATTGTTTTAGGTCATTCGTAATCAGTTGGATATGGTCCCCTACACAAACATATGCATAACCAAATCCAAATGTTGTTAGGGCAACCACAACCATGCTACACATACTGCCAAACACTACCTTCATCGACATATAACTAACATTAATATGTACATGTTTGTAGAAGTTAGCAATATAAGTCCGATTCGGAGTTTGACCACAAGTTCTTCAAGTACTCCATGTATTAGCCCTCCACTGTTTGTAGGCATACATAATGTAAGAAGGTTCAGTCAAGGAATGCTGCTGAGGGGAGCAACAACAAAGGCAAAAGGCATGTTGGAAGGTTGGATGATGTCAGTTCTCCTTGTGTAATATGAACAAATTTTTTATGTTTTGTTGGTCTGTTATTGCTGGGCACCTGTTGCATTTTTGACCTACAGGTTGCAACAATTTAATAGATTTATATGCATTACTATCATTATGAAACAATTATCAGTTATATCTGTAATCAACAATACGAGTTTGTTAATTACTTAATATAAGTATTTTAAGGCCATGTACAATTCACTATATGTTATATCCATTTTCTTATAGTATATGAATTCAAGTTTTTATGCAGTGTAAACTAAGGGTTTTTGGTTGAATGTTAAAATGTGAAAAATGTTCAAACTTTAATTTTACCAAGAAACTCAAAGGGAAATGTTTAATGTTTAATTTGGAGGCAAATTGGAGTTCAAAAAATTTGGTTGTGTAATTTTTGTATTTGGAGCCAAAATATTCACAAAAATTTTGAATGTCCATGCTAAGTTAATGCATATGCAGTTACCATAATATTCATCTCCATCTCAAATCCTGATTTTTTTCTCCAAAATCACAAAATATACCATAATTTTCTAACTCCATCTCCATCTCAATTACTGCCATCACTAGTTTCATACCATTTCCACTTATTGTTCTTGTACACATCGGTTTGTGGTCAATAATCATGGACAATGAAAACGATGATCAAGATTATAATGTTAATGATGATGATTATTTGGTTAATAATCATGATGTAAATCACGATAATCAAGGAGATTATGAATCAGAGGATTATGGTGATCAGTCAGAATAGGATGAACACATCAGTAAACAGAAGGTTGTTAATAAGAGGGGTATAACTAGGTTATCCAAGTTTCGGATAAAATATGGAAAACCAGGTGTCATGAAGATAAATGTAAACTTTGATGCACTGAATAGAATATAAGGGCCAAACAGATCATTGTTTATCAGTTTTTTAGGAGACACGGTTCGGGAGCAGATAGGATTGAAGATTCTATCATGGAAAGATGTGAAAGCGGAAGCAAGAGAAAAACTTTGGACTGAAACCACGGTACGCATACAAAAATTTTTACCCAATTATTAGTCTTATTCATACATTTACTTTAACATTATGTTAATATGTGCAACAATACTTTGAATTGGATGTGTCCTACAAAAAGTTGGTAATGAATAAGCTAGGTGAACTGCTAAGAAATTTCAAAAATAAATTGACAACTAAGCACATAGTTCCCAACCTAGATAATCCTGAAAAACTAAATGTAGTTCCAAAGAAATACAGAGCAATCGTCAATGCCGAACACTGGGTTGCTTTTGTAAACCATACGGCGACAGAATAATTTAATGTTGTTAATTTATATTTCGTTTTACATTTATAAACACCGTATGTATGTATTGTTTGGAAACTCCGTATGACAAACACAGTCTGTTACGTACTAGCAACTTCTCATCCAGTAATCTATTTTGTTAGGTGAAATCAGCTGCTAATAAATTGGCGCGTTCCAAGTATCTTTATCAGTATACAATGGGACGTGGTGGTTATGTATATATAAAAGAGCAAATGGTAAGGTTATATTGGTGTAATATCCTAACACTGTTGTCCAGGTTGGTTTAACTTTTCATCTGTATGTATTTGATGTTTGGAAGATCATAAGAAAAGAAATTACACCAGATCAAGAACCCCCCGTGGTGTATTGTGGTTTAATGGAAGGGTTAGACAAGAAGGAAAAGAGACAGATGATGAAACAATCAAAGTTGGCACTAAGATTGTAAGTGTTATTGCAAATTCTTTTATATAATGTTTATATTCGTATAATAAATTATTTACCATTTTTTGTGTGCAGCTGGAAGCAGAGGAACAGATCAGATATGGAACCTTGACGGTTGATAGTGGCTCAGATTCATTATCACATGTATTAGGAAAGGAAAAGGGAGGGTATGCACGAGGAGTGGGAGGCAGAGTTACGTGCAGGAAGTTCTTTGATCTACCTAGAAGGAAACAAGGAACTGATGTAAGGATTGGTTTGCTTGAAATGAACTTGGGAAGGAGAGACAAGCGCGTAAAGAAAAAGAGGATACAGTCGCTGAATTAACCACCAAGATGTCACAAACACAGGAAACTATTGAAAAAATGTTGAAAGTTATGTCTTCACAAGGGGTTAATATAGCCGAGTTAATGCCAAGTCAGTCAAATGTAAGACTAGTTTTCTAATTTTGATTTGATGATTTTCAGTCTGTAATACCATTAACAATTAACATACTTATATATTGCAGGTATTACAACTAGAACATAATGCATTAACCAAAATACCTAGTGAAGAGCAAAGGATGTCGATCAGTGGTGGTGGACTTTAGAAGGATTTGTTATTTCCAATGTCTAAAACAACTGCAACTTCGAACAAGGATTTGGACAATGCAACTGCAGCTACAACTACAACTGCGAAGAAGGTAAGTTATAAAAAAACCATGTTTGGTTTCTAAATTGTACTATACATGACTTGTTTACTGTGTTATGTATATATGCAGGTACCTACTAGAACTAGGTTAGCAGAAAATAAGACAACATCGTTGGAAAAGAAGTCTCCACTTCAAAATTCCCAATCTCAAGAAGATATTTATCAAGCTTCTGGATCACAACAAAATATGTCTCCCTCGCCACAACAAGACGTACCTATTGCATCATTACGAAAGAAGCGTACACCTTCTAAATCAAAAGTAAATCAGTCTCCACCATCACTACCAGATGTAAGTATTTCATCATTTTCATATAATTACTTGTTTAATTTATTTGTCATTAATGCATGTAAACATTTTTTCTTCAGACATTTAAGTGTAAAATGTGGAACATATCTAGGACAATTATCATTGGTAACGGTAGGGTATACAAGTCTAAGGATGGAGACAATGTAATGATTCATAACCAACCACTACCAAAAAATTGCTACAAAGTTTCAGTTGCTGAATCCTTAGTGGATGCAGCAATCATACCTGATGCCGGAAATAATGGTTTAAAAACTATTAAGGATGTAAAAGGTAGCTTCGTGGCATGGCCAAAGGAAAAGGTTATTTTTTTGGAAGAGGTACATACACTTGATTTATCATCCTACATATACATAGCTTTTCATATTTAGTTCAATGTTTAATACACGGCTTTTGTTTCCATATAGGAAACAACACCACCAAATACCATAAAAGCTGTTGTTGAAAGTGCACCAAATATAGGATCTAAGCTCTCGATGAACGTTCCAGCAGGCAGTAAATTTACGACTATTCCTCATATGCAGAAACAAGCTAGGAATAACAAGGCTCAAAAGACTTTACAATACGGTGATTCAAAGTCTATACAAATGTGATTCTATGTGAAAAGTATGTTACTTGAGAATAATACGAGATTACATTTGTTGATTTAGTTATGTACATTCAAATTTATATATTAATGCAATTGAAATTTGATTTCCAGAATTTTGTTTTTTGTTTTTATTGAATTCTGAAAGGTTACTAGAAGATGAAACATAGTCACACTTATTCACATTCCAATGTGTGACTACATGTCATAAAAGGTCACACAAACATACAATTCTATGTGACTATTCGATGCATATAGTCACACAAAATATAATTTGCTTGACTTGACAAAGCATACAGTCACACTTATTACTACTATTGGTAACTCTTTGGTTAATTGTATGTGACAAACTTAGTGCTATTAGCATGATTTGTGTGACTACATGTCATAAAAGGTCACACAAACATACAATTCATGTAACTATTGGATGCATATAGTCACACAAAATAAATTTTGCTTGACTTGACAAAGCATACAGTCACACTTATTTCTACTATTGGTAACTCTTTGGTTAATTGTATGTGACAAACTCAGTGCCATTAGCATGATTTGTGTGACTACATGTTATAAAAGGTCACACAAACATACAATTCATGTGACTATTGGATGCATATAGTCACACAAAGTATAATTGGCTTGACTTGACAAAGCATACAGTCACACTTATTACTATTATTGGTAACTCTTTGGTTAATTGTATGTGACAAACTCAGAGCCATTATCATAATTTGTGTGACTACATGTCATAAAATTTAACACCCCCAAATTTACACGCAGCGGAATACATCTTTGGGTGCTAAACAATGATACAATAACACATAATTTATAAAGAACGACTCGAAAAGAGACGTTTCAAATTTATCGTTCCTAAAACATTTATCAGAGTAGCGTAGTCCCAAGTAATCGTTACCAAAAGATAAGTTAAAACAACATATTAGTTTGTTTTAGAAATGGAACGATAAATAAATCAAAGAGTTTGAATAACATAGCAGTGCACAACTTCATTCCCGTGACCTCCAAGCTTCCACTTCTTGATTACCTGAAATACATGTGAGTAAAACAATCAGCAAAAATGCCGAGTGAATCTATAGGTTTATGTAATCAATTTGAACACAATCAAAGATTATAAGTTTGTGGCATGCTTATAAGCATCAAATAATAATTTGCAACAACAATAATAATTGTATATAGCATAAATTGCAATAAGCTCATGGAACCGAGCCCTTAAACACTCCGTTAGGTCTAATAAGACAAGAGATTTATTAATTGTCGTTACCTCCAGATTATTGGTACATTGCCGTATACCTGATGTCTCAATACAATATGTCCAAACAGTGTGGAGGTCGGGCCTAAGCTTCTGTGACAAGTCCACACAAACTGAACCGGGGCGGCTTCCCCCATAGATCTATTAATTGTACTAGCGGCTAGCCCATCATAAGCTATTTAACGGTCCATAATTGAGGCTTTAACAAAGGCAATCACTTAATGCAATTTAAAGGCAACCACGGGTCCATTCATAGAGGGACAAGCATACCATAAAAATATTGTGTTCTAAGTTTATAAAACATGTATTCCCCCTCGCTGGTTTTTAAAATCATATAATTGCGCAAACGAGGCTATAGACTCACCTTAGCTAATAGTGGTAATGAGACGATCACCGATGATAGATGATGCCTTTCAAAACACGAGAACCGCAACCTATCAAATGAGGTGCGTTCATTAATAATAGACTCGAGAAATAAACCATACATAAGAACATAAAACTCGACTCATAAAATCACGACAAACTCGAGAGAAAATGATATAAATAACTTCATTATACTCTACTACACATTTACTTAACCATTTTATACTTTTAACAAAGTCCGCCGGTACATGCTACATGTACTAGCTTATTTACCCCTTTTAAACTCGGCAACCGTTTATGAAACGACTCGATAAACTAACTTACTATATATAGAAAGTCCTCCTACAAGTTTATCAAATGAAAATACTTTTAAAGTCCTTTACCCGACTCATTTTCAAACTACAAAATCCGGACAAATTTACGTTAATTTTTCATACAACCGTTTTAACTTATTTAAACAACTCCGTTTACAAAACCGACACTCAGCTTTTAAAGTAAACTCATCCTATAAAATAAACACCTCATTATCAGTAGGTTATATATTTCAAAACTTCCATTTATAGTACCCGAGATTCGATCCAAATATCGACAACAACTATTTGTAGTGCCGATACTCGTCTCCCAGTACACGATCATTCAAAACATCATAACTTCGCGCTCGTTTGGAGCTAGAAGCTCTACCTTATATCAAATCGAAGCTAATAAAATTATCTACAACCCTAGGCTATAAGTTAAGCCATTTTCAAAACATAAAAAATTCGGATTTTACTGTTTACTTACTGTTATAAAATGACCATTAAAATCCTGTACAAAATCAACTTTTTGATCAATACCAACCATAGAAATGATCATTACTATATCCTAATATCATCATATATGAACCATAACATCTAAATCATCATCAAAATAAAAACCTTTAGATCAAAATGAAGTTTTTAACAAAGTTTTTAGCAAGAACACCATGGATCATGCCAAGAACACCATGCATGATCATGGTTTCTACCTACCAACATCAAGAAAATAAAAAGTGGTTGCATGTAAGAATTTTTCATACCAAAATGATCCTTGATCAAAAATAAGAATGGGTCTAGCTTTGGTTTAGCTTAATTCATCCTCAAACTCAAGTTAATTTGAAAATTGTATGGATTTGGGATGGGGTGAAGGTCTCGGCATTTTAGAGAGAGAGAGAGATGGTGGGTGAAAATTTTTAAGTGGAAAATGTGTTGTGTGTGTTTGATTTGCCTTTTTATATAGTGCTCCAAGGGCCACTTTTGCCAATATGTGATAGTTTTGGTCCAAAATGGAATAAAATAGTTTAAAAGAGTAGAAAATGTAAATTGTAAATTTTGAAATATTTACGAGACTCGGGTTTCGTAAAAATACTTTTTAAAAGTTTAAACGCACACGAAAAATAATAATATAACGACTCGATACGTAATTAAAACGATATCGTCGAAAGTATTAAATATTGAAACGATCGATAATAAAATATAAAAATTTTAGGCATCCGTCGGTATCGCGATCACTAGTAGTCCTCGTTGCTCGTCAAAATATTAAAATATAATATTTAATATCGGTTTCAACTTAAACCGTTAAACATAATAATATTTAACGTTATAAAATACTTCAAAATAACTGAAAAATAGAATTAAATTATGACCTTATTTTTTACGGGTTTTACATCCTCACCACCTTAAGGGAGCGACGTCCCGGCGCTCAACTCACCTCATACTCGAGTTGTTCACTACCCAGATGGATGAGGGCATTCCTTATAAAGAAGTCCTCACGTTCCCACGTGAATCTCGATCCACGATCTCCACTGGTTCTTTTACAAAACGCAACTTGTCGTATAGTTGTATCTCACCAAAAAGGAATATATAGATCCTTATCCACCAGTCACCCGTCAAGCTCGACACATGAAAATTTTATGAATCACACGAAGCTCATTCGACGACAAGAATAGATGACAGGATTTTCGGGTAAGTCCAGTTAAAAGGAATGTTGAAATTTAAAGGATAGCCACTGGCCGGATAGCCATGGCACACATCAAAAGAACTAAAAAGGAAAACATTTTCGTCATCGGAGGGTGCTCACACGCGGGTCCCTACTCAAAAGATAATACAAAGACACCATCTCACTTTCGCCAACGCGTATTAAAGTCTCAATAAACATCGTCGTTGAAAGTCAATAAGATATTACATAATATGTGTTCTATATGATCGGACGTCATCGGATGATGCCGTCTCAAGTTCTCACAACTTACGATCATTTGACTAGATCACACACCATATAAGTACATAAAAGAAAAGGTCGAACATAAACATCGAGTATAGATCTCCACCGTTAATCATCGAGAAAATCTTGAACGAACCCTTGATAATAACCACTTGATCTCTAGAGTCTTCTATGATCCTTCGATAGTAGCAAGTAAAATTACAAAAAATTCATATCCATGATAAGTTGCCATTGATAACTCGGTCCTCAATCATTCCACAAGTACACGCATAAATCCTGGTGACACTTATCGTTTCTTCTTATACACTGCTCTCCCGAGATTTTTTTTAAACTCATAATAAAATAGTGATCTTCAATACGAGGAACAGAACAAGATAAAAATGAATTCAGTAAACGCATAAACGGACAAGATGTGGTAAAATGATTTAAGGTTGACGATCGACGAGGGATCTCGACTCAAGTAACCGTAAAACATAATAATTCGCAATACTAGAACAATGAGAGCGAAGTAAGAAATAAAAATTAAAGTAACATTTGTCACAATTATTCGTCCCTGATTTGTATTACCTTAAAACTCAGTTGAGGTACTTTCTTGATAAAGATGATATATTAAAATAGAAGTTAAATAGCTTCATAATTTATTTTGGTTGTCTTAAGAAACTTTGAAAGAATGACATGAATTTATTAATTAAACTCATGTTGATGGTTACGATTTAGAAAATATAATTTCCAAATTAAATCATTATTAGGAATATAAATTAAACCAGTAATTTCATTACATTAAAGTAAAGTATGACAAGTTAATTAGTTCAAAAGACAGAGCATAATTTTATTTTAAACATTAGTTTTAGTTATACAAAATATGATGTATAAATATGACCTTTTTCTTATGATAGTTATTTCGATAATTGAAAATCATTGGAAAATGTATAAAAGTTCCATGAAAATTTTATAATACGTTGTAGAAGTTCATAAAGGTGTTTATTATTTCAAAATAAACATGGGATATATTCGGGTTTCAAAGTGTGACAAGATAACAAACGAGTACGAATGGTAATAATGTCAACAATTAGTACGAAATCAACAGTACAAAAGAGGACGAAGCAAATGTCGTATGAATTCTTAAAGAGAATAATAATATAAAGAAGTCGATGGTAAGACGATAAGAAATAATAGATTAAACAAGTTGTCAATTTTGTTAGTGCGGTCAATGGTTCACCAACATCAGCTCGTTAACTTAGCGGTAGTCGATACACGATCGGAAATAAGATCCATACAAAATAATAATCACTTGTAATTAAAATAAATCAAATGAACGATGTTAGTGTTTAGGGAGAGAAGTCAAAGCACGGTTCACAAGAGTGGATTTCGAGACAAACGAGAGTGACGGACGTCATCCCGGATATACGGAAATCACTCTAGTGATAATTCATTATTTACGTGCGGAGACATTCCAAAGATCTATAAAATCGCATAAAGAACATTGGACGAGAAGGAAGGATAAAACATCGAGACTTTCAAAGCATTTATCAACAGTCAGTAATTAGACGAACGGTCAAAAGAAATCAGTTATAAGACAAAATGAAGTAACAAGTGGAAAAATAATCATCGAGTAAAAACGTATTTGTAAGCGCGTAATTCATTTAAGAAAAGGTAAGAAAACATATGCGGATGCATATAAATTGTGCTACTTGAATAAAATATAAAGGTTTTCAAAACTTCTTTTCATTTTATTTCATTTTATTTTATTCTATTATGAATACAAGTAAAAAGTTGATTATTATCAAAAATTTTATGGTGACTACTATTCAGCCTAGCATGGCTCCTTTTAGATTAGACATAGATGATCAGGCCATGTATAATTTAGGAATAGCAATGCAATGCTCAGTTTCGTCGAAAAGTATTACGTTTCTTATGTTTATATATAAACCATGCCATTTGTAAAATGGAATTTAAAAATAGTTTATAAATTTATAGGATACAAAGAATTTATGAAATACTCAATAAGCAACTTTTAATGTTACGAAAAGTATTTTATAAGACCAAAGTAAAAACAATTGGTGAAAATAATCGTAAAATAATATCAAATTTATTTATAAGATGACATTATGACAACGTATAAAGTAGCCAAAGGTTTACAAAAAGTAGCAAATAGTAGCTCATAAAACAACCAATGAAATGGTCACGAGTTAATAAGGTTTCAAAAGGTTATAAGGTTTAGACGAAAACGCCATGAGACACGTGATGAGAATGTCGAAGAAGAATGTGAAGGCAAAACTTCAAAACTCAACCCAAATCAGTGGAAGGTTAGAAGAAAATAAAAATAAAATAACATCGAAGGACAAATGAGTCATACATATAAAAATAATAAATCAATCCATATGTGTATTCTATGTAAGATATTCAACACAACATGCTTTTAAGAAAGTATATTATTCATTTTCAAATTACACCATTAATCCGATAATTGCTAATCCTGTAATGTTTCTATTTTTAAACATTTTCACATGCAACTAGTATTAGTTAGTTGTAAAATAATATTCGTTAAAATTTTACGATATCAAATGAACTCAAAACTGCTTAGAAACATTTAAAACCCATGTTCCGAATTTTCTATCAGATTTGACTTTTAAATATGAGCCGATTAATTGACCCGATAAACGACATCTCCAAGACTCGGAGTCTAAAGCATTTTGATTCAAAACGACGTTTCAGACGACTTTCTAGTTTTATCCGAGACCTGAAACCCAATATAAAATGACCAAAATACCCCTGCAAGTCCTGTGCATGTTTTACTATTTTATTTTAAAAACGCATGTTTTACTTTTAAGTTTTGACATGTTTATACACCCCCTGTAGTTTCTCCATTAAATATATTTTTCGACACTCCCTAACGGCTCAAAATATATATATACACACATGTCTTGTGGATTTTACAACAATGAAAAATAAATCTCATAATGAGCAGCAAATAAAAATATAGTATAATGAACGACATAAGATGCTTCAAGGTATTCAACACGGAATTTAGGAAGCAAAACGGTGAATGACGTTACCAAGATATAAGCGAACAATACACTTCGGAGTCGATACATATTAATGTCAATGAATTAAATCTTCGCATGCCGTGTAAAATGGTGATAAAAATCAACAAAATATTAAGAAAGCCATGATATTATTCAACACGTTTATAGGAAGTATTTCAAGATGTGTGACTCACACGATAGCGGTTAGTCTATACCAAGAGCACATTGAGCTACACAATGGTCTACAGATTACGTTTCAAGACGTCCAAGCACAAACAGCCGGAAAACGATTTGGATATCTATATAGATATCTCAAAGGGTTAAATAATGAAAATAACGCGCGTAGATGAAGGTATGTAAGGTCATAATATAAAATTTTGCAATAAAAGCAATTTAAATACTTCAAAAATAAATACAGAGAGATCTTGAAAATTCATTGTATTTATTTAAGTTAATCATTAATAAATGATAAACTTTTATCGAAAAGTTTAACGACATAAATATATATCGAAAAAGGGATCCTAGATATAAATATATATATATATATATATATCCGTAAATGGATCATAGTATTTATTTATAAATACTTGCCAATAAGGTATACGTAATAATGTATACTAAAATTGTAATCTCAGAAGAAGCTTGAACCTGAAGTCACGCGAAGTCCGGTGCACATGGCTCTTTGTAAAACAAAAACTGACAGTTATAGTTTAGGTTTTTAAAATAAAGACCTAGTTCTCTATAACTCATGGCTCTGGTACAAATCTTTAACACCCCCAAATTTACACGCAGCGGAATACATCTTTGGGTGCTAAACAATGATACAATAACACATAATTTATAAAGAACGACTCGAAAAGAGACGTTTCAAATTTATCGTTCCTAAAACATTTATCAGAGTAGCGTAGTCCCAAGTAATCGTTACCAAAAGATAAGTTAAAACAATATATTAGTTTTTTTTAGAAATGGAACGATAAATAAATCAAAGAGTTTGAATAACATAGCAGTGCACAACTTCATTCCCGTTTCCTCCAAGCTTCCACTTCTTGATTACCTGAAATACATGTGAGTAAAACAATCAGCAAAATCTATAGGTTTATGTAATCAATTTGAACACATGCAAAGATTATAAGTTTGTGGCATGCTTATAAGCATCAAATAATAATTTGCATCAACAATAATAATTGTATATAGCATAAATTGCAATAAGCTCATGGAACCGAGCCCTTAAACACTCCGTTAGGTCTAATAAGACAAGACATTTATTAATTGTCGTTACCTCCAGATTATTGGTACATTTCCGTATACCTGACGTCTCAATACAATATGTCCAAACAGTGTGGAGGTCGGGCCTAAGCTTCTGTGACAAGTCCACACAAACTGAACCGGGGCGGCTTCCCCCATAGATCTATTAATTGTACTAGCGGCTAGCCCATCATAAGCTAGTTAACGGTCCATAATTGAGGCTTTAACAAAGGCAATCACTTAATGCAATTTAAAGGCAACCACGGGTCCATTCATAGAGGGACAAGCATACCATAAAAATCTTGTGTTCTAAGTTTATAAAACATGTATTCCTCCTCACGGGTTTTTAAAATCATATAATTGCGCAAACGAGGCTATAGACTCACCTTAGCCAATAGTGGTAATGAGACGATCGCCGACGATAGATGATGCCTTTCAAAACACGAGAACTACAACCTATCAAATGAGGTGCGTTCATTAATAATAGACTCGAGAAATAAACCATACATAAGAACATAAAACTCGACTCATAAAATCACGACAAACTCGAGAGAAAATGATATAAATAACTTCATTATACTCTACTACACATTTACTTAACCATTTTATACTTTTAACAAAGTCCGCCGGTACATGCTACATGTACTAGCTTATTTACCCCTTTTAAACTCGTCAACCGTTTATGAAACGACTCGATAAACTAACTTACTATATATAGAAAGTCCTCCTACAAGTTTATCAAATGAAAATACTTTTAAAGTCCTTTAGCCGACTCATTTTCAAACTACAAAATCCGGACAGATTTACGTTAATTTTTCATACAACCGTTTTAACTTATTTAAACAACTCCGTTTACAAAACCGACACTCGGGTTTTAAAGTAAACTAATCCTATAAACTAAACACCTCATTATCAGTAGGTTACATATTTCAAAACTTCCATTTATAGTCTCCGAGATTCGATCCAAATATCGACAACAACTATTTGTAGTGCCGATACTCGTCTCCCGGTACACGATCATTCAAAACATCATAACTTCGCGCTCGTTTGGAGCTAGAAGCTCTACCTTATATCAAATCGAAGCTAATAAAATTATCTACAATCCTAGGCTATAAGTTAAGCCATTTTCAAAACATAAAAATTAGGATTTTACTGTTTACTTACTGTTATAAAATGACCATTAAAATCTTGTACAAAATCAACTTTTTGATCAATACCAACCATAGAAATGATCATTACTATATCCTAATATCATCATATATGAACCATAACATCTAAATCATCATCAAAATAAAAACCTTTAGATCAAAATGAAGTTTGTAACAAAGTTTCTAGCAAGAACACCATGGATCATACCAAGAACACCATGCATGATCATGGTTTCTACCTACCAACATCAAGAAAATAAAAAGTGCTTGCATGTAAGAATTTTTCATACCAAAATGATCTCTGATCAAAAATAAGAATGTGTCTAGCTTTGGTTTAGCTTAATTCATCCTCAAACTCAAGTTAATTTGAAAACTGTATGGATTTGGGATGAGGTGAAGGTCTCGGCATTTTAGAGAGAGAGAGAGATGGTGGGTGAAAAATTTTAAGTGGAAAATTGTTGTATGTGTTTGATTTACCTTTTTATATAGTGCTCCAAAGGCCACTTTTACCAATATGTGATAGTTTTGGTCCAAAATAGAATAAAATAGTTTAAAAGGGTAGAAAATGTAAATTGTAAATTTTGAAATATTTACAAGACTCGGGTTTCGTAAAAATAGTTTTTAAAAGTTTAAACGCACACGAAAAATAATAATATAACGACTCGATACGTAATTAAAACAATATCGTCGATAGTATTAAATATCAAAACGATCGATAATAAAATATAAAAAATTTAGGCATCCGTCGGTATCGCGATCACTAGTAGTCCTCGTTGCTCGTCAAAATATTAAAATATAATATTTAATATCGGTTTAAACTTAAACCGTTAAACATAATAATATTTAACGTTATAAAATACTTTAAAATAATTGAAAAATAGAATTAAATTATGACCTTATTTTTTACGGGTTTTACATAAAAGGTCACACTAACATACAATTCACGTGACTATTGGATACATATAGTCACACAAAAAATTTTTTGCTTGACTTGACAAAGCATACAGTCACACTTATTTCTACTATTGGTAACTCTTTGGTTAATTGAATGTGACAAACTTAGTGCCATTAGCATGATTTGTGTCACTACATGTTATAAAAGCTCACACAAACATATAATTCATGTGACTATTGGATGCATATAGTCACACAAAATACAATTTGCTTGACTTGAAAAAGCATACAGTCACACTTATTTCTACTATTGGTAACTCTTTGCTTAATTGTATGTGACAAACTTAGTGCCATTAGCATGATTTGTGTGACTACATGTTATAAAAGGTCACACAAACATAAAATTCATGTGACTATTGGATGCATATAGTCACACAAAATACACTAATCACATAGTAAATGTCACACATATCGTATATTCATGTGACAAACTTATAAACAATAGTCACTCTTAAACAAAACTCGTGTAACTGTAGAGTGTTTACCGTCACACATATTCACAAAAACACCAAATATTATACCTAGTTTGTCACACATTTTCGAGTATTGCTCAGTCATTTTTGATAGCTAAGGTCACTAAGACGAGCTTGTGACCAAAAGGTACCTACGGTCGCGGGACCTTTGGTCACAAAGCCTAAAAAAACCGCGTGTGACTATATGCCTACGTCACTCTTTTTGAGTGTGACAGATACCATTTTTTTTACTAGTTTCATGTTGATTTTTTATAAATGATTCTTCACATCACTTTGGATCTTTAGCAACAAAATGTAGCCCTCATGCCTTGTTAGGGCCTTTTTGGACTCGCCAATCTTTGCATCCCGCTTCAGTAAGTTATGCCTTGGCTATGAACTCTAATTAATACCGAGCAACTTTTAAACGATCTTGTGCTAGAAGCTAAGTAAATTTTCAAATCGTACAACCTTATTTATTTCAATTAAATTTATTAGCAAGCGATGGGAGAAAAAGCTCATAATCAACTCACATAAATTCATGAAAGAATACCAAACTTATAATTGACTCTATCATCTCTCGTTCTCCACAATTTAAAATCTCAAGGAATGAGACTCGTGGATGCTTAGCCAATTAAATCAAAGTTTCGGGTTTTCAAGTCATCTATAGGATCTTGCAAATTCTTATACTTTTTCAAGTTTATAATTCGCATTTTAAAGTTCCCTTGATAAACGACTTTCTAGGATCAATTATAGGAACTTGCGAAAAGTTCTTGTTCTTAACCCGTAAGAGTTAAGACTTTCGCGTTTTAAAGTTCCCTATATAAAAGCCTAGCAAAACTTGACTTAAACACGTTAAGGATACTAGCTAGAGTAAACTTAGATAAGTAAACTCGGGTTGAGTCAAAAGATTCACAACGTTTAAAAATTAAAACCACTTTATTAAAAATTTATTCTAGCAAAGAAAGAAAATAACTATACAAAGGTAAAACTACTAGGCCAAAATAGATTAAAAATTTTGAAAAATATCGAAAAATAAATTTTCCGGTTAAAATGAGGACAAAAACAAGGAAAAACCCACTTAACTTCGATAGAAGTCCCCCCTACACTTAATATAAACATTGTCCTCAATGTTTAAGCATTTGAGAATAAACTCCCCTACACTTAGGACATTGTGTACGTTGTTTAAATCTTGCTAAGGAAGAGACAACTAAAGTGATTCCTATTTTAATATTGAAATATAAAATAGAGAATCAAAAGAGTTTAGGATAAAACCGGGAAGACGGGTACACGGGATCACGGGTCGTCAAAAGTCATCAAGAATGGATCTTTGATAGCTCGAATCCCTGCACGTGATTAGAAAGAAAACGACAAACACATACTAGGGTCTCCCCCTACACTTATTATAAAAACAAAAGAAAAAGGATAGATACTCGGGTTGCCTTCCGAGAAGCGCTTGTTTTTGTTAACCGAGTCGTGAGCCTGACTCGACCTTGATTAACATAGGAAGAGGCTTGAAACATATCCACCGGGATCAAATACATGGTTTTCATCCATCAAGTAACACAAGCTTAAGGCGAACAAGGCAAACCAAAGAAGAGTAGGCAAGGTTCCCTTAAGCAGTTGTTGAGCACGGTGGTAGCAAGTGTGATGAGGTGCAAGCATATCTCCAAAAGTTCCAAAAATCTTTCCTTTTATTTCATCAGATGGATACTGAGATGGCTTAAAAATTCCAATATCGAGATCGAACACCTTTTGCTTTAAGGGAAAATAACACTTAGGCTCAGTAGACCTTGAAGAAGATCCGCTCATAAATCACATAATCTCATCCTCAGAAGGTGGATAGAGAGGTGTCAAAACATAGGTACTTCGGATGTTGGTGTCGTCTGGATTCTTCTCCTTTGGAACGGGTTTCTTAATATCCGAAGGAGGATAAAAAGCATCATCAAAGTCCAAAGAAGGAGAATCGTTCTCATTTGGGAAGTAGGTATTGAGAAAAGTAGCAAAATCTTCCTCAAATGAGTAATTATCCAAAGTATCAAGTGTGTTTGGTGGAGGATCTTCATCAAAAGTAGGAGTAAGGTCATCATGAGAAGAATCACTCGAGAGAGTATCAACATCATTAAAATCATCATAAGTTGACATGTCTGGATACTCTGAAACAAAAGCAGCATAATCATCCCCATCGGTACTAGAATCATCATAGATCGGTGGAGAATCATAAATTGGTGGGGGATCCAATTTGGAGAAAGAATCATCAACATCATCCACATCGTCTTGGAAAAGTGGATTATAATGGGAAGACTCGAAAAGAGGATTATCATATACAACAAAGTCATCAAGCTTAAAACTTTCCAAAGTAGAAGTAAGCTCTTCTTGAAGAACATTAATCATTTTCGCGGATTCTTTTCCATTTGTCTTACTTGTAATCTTCCCCATCTTAAAAACTTGAGCATCATTCCCGACCCTTAAGAATAATTCACCTTTGGCAACATAGACAAGAGATTTTCCGGTTCTCAAAAATGGCCGTCCAAGTATTAACGAAATATGAGGGTCCATTTCATAATCAACAACAACAAAATCGACCGGAAAATTGAAGGTACCAACATTAATAAACACATCTTCGGCAATACCAACGGGGTAAGCGAGAGTGTGATTTGCTAGCTCAAGAGTCATCTTCGTCGGTGTTAGGTCGGGTAATGATAGCTTTTTCCACACACTTAATGGCATCAAATTTATACTTTCCCCGAGATCGGCTAAGGCAGTAAATTCTTCATCTTTGTTAAAAATGCAAGGCAACACAAAACGACCGGGATCTCTAAGTTTTTCCGGAAGTTCTTTAAGAATAATTGCAGAACAGTTTTCATTTAAGCGTGTGTTGACAAAATCATCCATCTTTTCCTTCTTTCTAAGCAATTCCTTGAATGCTTTCACAAATTTCGGCATTTGGACAAGTGCTTCAACGAGGCTAATGTTGAAATTCGTTTGAGATATCATCTTCATTAAAGAAGTGACTTGAGCATCCTCTTTAGTAAGCAATTTTCATTTGTCTAACCGAGAAGCATAAGGGATGTTGGGTTTAGGTGGTGTGGGTGTAGGTAAAGGTTGAGATATTGAAGGTTTAGAGGTGGTTGGTGGGGTTGGTAGAGGGTTTTGCTTGGGTACCTCTTCATTAATAGGTGGAGACAGTAATGGAGAACTAGTACTAGGTGTGGTAGTAGGAGGGATAAATGGGGGTGGAGGAGGTGTAGACAGAGTAACGGGAGGAGGGGTAGAAGGTCCTACTAAAGTTGCTCCACTTCGAGTAGTAATAGCACCCACATTCGCTCTAGGGTTTGTTTCGGTTGTAGAACGAAGAGCACCTTGGTGACAAAGGGTTTGTAACATTTAAACGAATTTCCTATCCGTGGACTCTTGCAATTGTCTATTAGATTCTTGCATTGCTTGCATTATTTTCTCATGTTCATTCAATTTTTGCAAAACCAAGTCCATTGGCGGATGAGGTAAGTTGAAACCTTGTTGTTGAAATCCATGGTTTGGGTATTGGTTATAAGGTGGAAAACGTTGAGGATTGAAACCTTGGTTTGGAAAGCCTTGATTTGGCAGTTGGTAATTTCCCTGATTTGCATTTAAGCCCCTCACATTGGCATTACCTTGAAAATTAGCTCTTGGCGGCCCTTGGTTGTTTTGGTTAGGTTGTGGTGGTCTTTGTTGAAAACCGGGTGGAGCCAAGTAATTTGTCGAGTTGTAAGACAAGTGATTAACATTGACATTAGGCTTGAAATGAACTCTCTCGGTGATGTTGTAAGCGTACACTTCCCCGTGAGATTGATCATAAGCTTTATCACAATTAGCATAAGAGTGTGGCCCACCACAAGTTTCACAAGTTATATCATTGTTGTTTTTAGCATTGTTAACGGCTTGTAAAGCAAGTGCTTCAACAACCGTAGTAAGCTTATCAAGTCTCCTTTCGGTGTCACTAGTGCTAGCACTGGCCACATTAACCCGAACACTTTTGGTTTGCACTTTAGTTTTATTTTCAATAATATCCCATGCGGCATTAGAAGACTTAACCAAAATATTACCCCCCGAGGCACTATTTAGTGAATCTTGGTCATTCATGCTTAAACCATTGTAAAAAGTGTTAATTTGATACACTTTTGTGAAGCCATATTGTGGACACTTTCTTAAAAGTTCCTTAAAACAGTCCCAAGATTCACTAAATATCTCACCGTAATTTTGTTCAAAGTTAATGATTTCATTCCGCAAAGCGGTAGTACGTGAGGGTGGGAAAAAGTAGTTGATGAATTTGGTCTTTAAATCCGACCACGTAAGAATACTTTGTGGTGGTTCCTTATCAAGCCAATGACGGGCTTGTCCCTCTAACGAGAAAGGAAAAAGTTGCAAGCGAATTAGCTCTTGTAAAACCCCATTAAACTTGACCGTATTAGTGAGTTGAAGAAACCTTTTGATATGGTCATGAGGATCATCAAGTGTACGCCCCAAGAATGGTTGAGCAGAGACCAGTTGAATGAAGCCGGACTTGAGCTCAAAGTTGTTTGCTCCAATCTCGGGTATGACAATAGCATCGGTGTTGCCCTCTACGTGCGATTGCGAAAGCTCGATCATTGGTCGATTGTCCATGGTGACAATAGGTTGAGTTTCGACTTCCGCTTGAGTTGCTTTCTTCTTACGAGCACGGGTACGCATACACACCTACAAAAGGAAAAGAAAGATAGATAAGAAATATTTTTGGTTTTTTATGTTTTTCTATTTTTTTGGATTTTTAAAAATTTAAGGATTTTTGAAAATATTTTTGAAAAATGCAAGAAAAAATAATGTTCACGAATGAACGGATCCTAAAATCCAACGCGTCTCTCACAAAAAACTATTAATCTTCACGAAAAGAGCCCGCAACGGTGCTATTTAATACAAGGTTAAACCTCGTATGAAAAAGATTATTCGTTGTTCCAGTCTATTCGAATTGACTATTGGTAAAAAAAAGTGTGACTCAGTTGTTCTTGGTGGAAAAGAAATA
Organism: Glebionis coronaria; assembly: GCA_025667525.1. NCBI lineage: Eukaryota > Viridiplantae > Streptophyta > Magnoliopsida > Asterales > Asteraceae > Glebionis > Glebionis coronaria. The sequence continues at coordinate 358,621,724 of CM046876.1, forward strand.
AAATGGTTATCTATTTTAAACTTAAATGAATGAAAATGTCGTTGCGTAAAGGGTAAAAATAAAGTAAAAACAAAAGCGTGAAAATTAAAACTACAAATAAAATGACTACAAATATAAATGACGAAGAAAATTAAGCTCATTAAAAGTAAATATTAAAACTCAAAACTTTGATAAAAATTAAAACTTTAAAAATAAAATTACTCGAAAAATAAACTAAGACGAACAAGTAAAAATAAAACTAAGTAAATTGGCGGGAAAAATAAGTTTAAAAATTAAATTTGAATAAAAATTATTAAATTTCGCAATTATATATAAACATGAAATAAATTCGTAATAAAAAGAAACAATTTCACAATTTAGAAAATCAAAGATTTCGCAATCGTGAAATTCCCAAAATTCCGCAATACAAAATGAAGAAACCGCAACACAAGATTTTGCAATCCTTGTATTGCAATAATTCCACAATTGTGGAAGGGCAAGATTTCGCAATCAGGAAAAAAGCAAGAATCCGCAACACAAGATTTCGCAATCCTTGGATTGCATGATTTCGCAATAATGGAAAAAGGTTCAAATTCGCAATTATGGAAAAAGTTGCGAATTTGAATCAGATATTCCTAAAAACTAGGAACTAGTTAAAGGACGATTTTAAGCACTTAAAACTCAACTTTTAAAGGAGAATAAACTAAACAAAACACCAATAAGATAACTAAAAAGCCTAGATTAATGCTAAAACTTATAAAAACATCAAAAACAAGCCACCAAAATTAAAAAGATTTAAACTTTATGTAAAAATATGATGAAAAATATTATGATTAAGATAAGACTAATAAGAAAAGTAGAATGAGATTAATGAAAAGCTAGAATTTAAAGACAAAGATTTAAGATTTAAGATTACACGATTTAAAGATTAAAGATTCAAGAAAACTTCAAAGAAAACTTAGAGAGAGAAAATAAAACTAGAGAGATAAAGTACTTACCTACTCCTAATACATAAAAATAAACTAAAAGCTACCACTAACTAACTAACACCCTCCTAATGACACATTAGGAGGGTATATATAGGAGGTGGGGAGTGCATGTGTTGCTTCCTTCTTTCTTTCTCTTTCTCGTCTCGACTTGATTTAAATTCTTTGTCTTTCTCGACGTCGTCTCGGGATTTGTCGATATAAATTGAACTTGTCTTATAATATCTTCATTTATTAGACTTGAGTTCTTCGACTTCATTAAACTTCCGTATTTAGACTTTTTCTTCGATAAATCTTCAGAATAGGCCTTGGACTTCCGTTCTTTTTGCACTCTTTATCTTTTGACTTCGTCTTTTCTCGTTTTCATCGATAAAAGCCCGTGAAAGTCTGTGTTTTCCTCCTTTTTCATCTTTTGGTCCTAAAACACAATAAAAACACAAACCACGCATAATTTCGACATTTACGACATAAAATACACATTTTGGCTTGGTTATTATTATAGTTAAGTGGTAAGATGGGTGTTTTCACACCTATCATAAACATAAGCTATATTTTCAGAATGTAAAACCAGATTATAAACATGTTCTAGGTTTTCCAGGACTTATTCATTTCTGTTTCTTTTCATGCTTTACATTTTCTTTCCTTTATTATGTCATATATTCGTTCACTAAGCGTATTGCTCAGCCGTTACCTTCTTTCCATGTCCCAAAACAGCAGGTACCCAAGGTTAGACTGGAGGCATTTGGAGGACATGCATAGGATGTGGGCTACCTTAGACTTCTTCTCCTCTTGCCTTCATATTTTTATGCTTGTTTAGTCTTCCTTAGTTCATTTATTTTATTTATGTTTTGGGCTTATGTTTGGGAACCGATGTTTGATTCTGGTTATCCCTTTGGCCATGTATGTTTATGACATATTACCTTTGTAAAATATTGTATATCTTGCTTATGTTTAGAGAGAGAAAGAGATAGAAAGATGGTAGATTTGACACACACTTTAGAGAGAGAAAGTGTAGAAATACACACTTAACTATGTGTCAATTATGAGAAAACCACACCCTCTCCATCTAAGGAGAGGGTTTATATATCTAAGCCCATGAGATGGGCTTGGGCTTACACTGGGCCGCCGGCATACACAATTTGTAGGCTTGGCTTGGCCTTGTTTGTTTAATATTAAGTTAACTAAACTATGAGCTACTACTTATACTATTGTTGGAGTGAACGATCCTTTCTAATACGTAAAACGTATTTCCAACAATCTCCCCCTAAGGGAGGTCACTCCAAACAAGGGCGTTACCCAAGTTACAACAATAAAATAAACCTAGCATACTATGCTTGTCTTGAGCTCGTAGTCTTCGTCTTTCTTTTCTTTTTCTTTTCTGGTGAACATGCTGATGTGATCTTTGATATCAATCTTTAGCATTAATCTATTGCCTTGATCTTGTGCATCCATCACTTGTGATATCCGCCTCCTCGTGACTTCATGTCCCACATACTTATACCTTCATAATTCTTGAAAGCTTCAGAGTTCGATACAGCGGAAGACTTGACTTTTAGACTTTCTTGAATTTGTTGAAGTATTAAGTGCATACAGTATAAGCATGCGGGGACGACTTCTTCACGGATTCCACAACACCACCATCTTCAAATGCCGCAACATAAGTAGACACGAACGAAATGGCTTTGAACATTTTCTATTTCGGTAGCATTTTACCTCCGGTCGGTGAAGACTGTTGGACGATATAAAATATCGTACTTGTGGCAGGTAGATTTAATTAAAATCTCCTTGACAAGATTTCGTGGGTAAACCCGTTCTCTTTACTCGACCGTCCAAAGCTGCCTGCGAACGTAAAGAGTGAATCATTTGGATAAAATTATCCGTATGATTGAACCCTTCAAATCTGATTCTTGGAACAAGTTTGATTCATTTAAAGAACCGCATCATCGTTGCTTTCCAGTTGTCACGAGATTGATTCATATAGAATCTTGCAAGTCACCTACCAAGTGTTGTTTGAAGTTAACACTAGAAGGATTTCCACTCATCACTGTGAACACTATAGAGTGTCACTCTGAGTGTTCTGGCAAGATCACTAAGATATTGCGTAGAGGCCTGGAACGTGTTTAAGTTCAGTTAAGAATTAAACCAGTGTTGCTTTCCAGTTATCACAAGCTTGATTCATAAAGAATCGCACAAGTCACCTACCATGAGCTTTTTGAAATTTGCTCAAGAAGGATATCCATCTTCATTGTAAATACTTTCGTATTACTCGGATGTTCAGGCAAGATCATGAAGATTTTTCGTAGGACTCTTAAGATCTTTCTTACTTTTCACAGTGTGTGAAGAAGCAAGGAATTATGAAAGTGTGTCCTAATGACATTTTTGATGATCTCAAATGGCTCTAGACTCGATCGTGCATTTTAGATTTTAGTGATCGGAGGCTGGAGAGGAGTGCCACCATTTCAATACCAATTTATTCAGAGTGAATAAATCAATAGATAATGTGTTGTCTCCGTGTGATTAAAACAAATACCTTTTAATAAATATCTGAGTTAGCTAGGATAGGTTGTGCAATATATCACTGGGTCCATGATGTCTATCTTCAATATCGAGCATCATTAAAATGATCTCAATAGCATATGTGTTGACCCGTTTTCTGCCTAAGGTTGTAAGGAGGGCTTCTTTCTTTACACCCTTTATCTTTACAATTCTTTTTCATTATTCAACCCCTTCAATGCTTACCAATACGTCATAACTAGCACCTTGTTGTGATTGTTCCAGTGCTAACTTAAGTACTTGGTCGGCATTCATCTACATTCACAATCTTTTTCCATCTATCCTAAGGACAACTATTTCTAGCTATGGAATGTCCTTGGGAAGATTCCTCTGGTTTTGGAAGAATCATTGGACTTAACCTATCCTACCATCCTTATGTCACCACAATCTTCATCGTCGTGAAATTAATGGGTTTAGGTTAAGTATATGTCACCATGAAATCCATTTTGATATAGCAAATCCATTTTTCTCCCCCTTAACATATGCCACGATATTCGAAAACATTTTGCATATGTCGGGATGAGCCATCACGTTAAGTCAAACCATTTGTGATAATTTCCCATATTAAATCATATTTTCTCCCCCATATTAAAAATATTAACCCAATCGATGTTTTTAATATCAATTGATTTAATGAAGTTTTAACAAAGGTTTTGGGAATAAAATTGCAAGTCCTTTTAATCTTCATGATACCAATTTGTGAGATATGATACCGAGTTGTAACATGATCACATATTCACCATATAATAATGAATTGACAAGGTTGGACCTGATTGATAAGAACATCATATGATAAGATCAAATTGTTCTTGTTAGCAAAGGTTGGTCGCCTCGTCACGTCTGAAGTCATCTCTTGACACCACATGTACGATTGGTATTGTTGTCTTGACACCAATTTGTGAACTTGGCACGTTCGGCATCAAAGATTCTGAATGCTTGACAATTGCTCCCCCTTAATTGTTGACCCGTGTTCTATTGAAAGAGCTGTAGTCGTCGTTTGAGTAGTCACATCGTCGATTATGTAGATACCGATTGTAGATTGCAATGGTTGTAGAGATGATAGCTTCATGAAAACAAGATTTCTCTTGTTTTAACAAATAAATGCACTAAAGCGTACATAGATTTGTGTTAGACCAAGTTATAAAGTAAACTTGATCCCTTACAAGGTTTTAAAGTAAACCTTGCCCGAGAAAATTAATTCCCGTTGTGAGCCAAAGCTTTCAAAAGAAATACTTGACTTTAATGTGAAAACCGGGTTGCAGTCATAAATAACTACAAGCCATATAGGCATGTTTTATGAAATATTTACAACTTTTGTACGAACTCTATTTATGGCGTCGTGTCAATATTAATCGACATTTCTAAGGCCGTAAATATTATCGTACCAAAAGACATGCCTTTGAAAAATAATGTAAAAATATTTTTGGATTTTTCTGAATTTTTCAATTTTTATGGTTTTTATATGGTTTTATATTTTTGTATTTTTCTTTTGTGGATAAAAATATTAAACAATATATACGAATGATCACCAAGGATACGGAGAATAGTGACCACCACTATTCTTTCGCTTCATCTGCCAGTTCCTTTAGAGTCTCGGGCGAGATTCTTCTCAAACCTAGCTTGTCGGCTAAAAATTCCATTCGAGCGCGATCTAAAGCCTTTGTGAAAATATCCGCTAATTGATACTCAGATTGGACAAAGTAAAGCTCGATTACTCCATTTTCCACTTGCTCCTTGATGAAGTGGTAGCGAATATCAATATGCTTTGACCGGGAGAATTGAACATTATTGTTGTCAAAAGGGTGGTTAGGTTTAAGTCCTATGATCCAACCAGAACCGGAGGGATCTTACTAGAGACAATCCAATAGATTATTAGAAGTCCTTTGGAAAGATGGAGTAGAATGTGAACGTAGCTGAATGCCGACAAAGTACTGATGCTAGCACTGGAACAATCACAACAAGGTGCTAGTAATGATGTCTTGGTAAGCATTGAAGGGGTTGAAGAATGAAAAAGAAATGTAAGGATAAAGGGTGTAAAGAAAGAAGCCCTCCATACAACTTAGGAAGAAACCGGGTCAATACATCATGAAGACAACTCATCATGGACCCAGTGATGTGAAGCACAACCCTTTTCTAGCTACTCATGCTTCTCTCAAATGAAGTTTGTTTTATTGTCACGGAGAACAACATGACTTCTATTAGCTTTCTCATTCCGAGATAGTTGATATTGAATAGGTGGCATCTACTCCAGCCTCCGACCACTAAAAGTGCACAAATCGAGTCTAGAGCCAAGAGATCAATCAAATCTCGTTAGGACACACGGATGACGAACAAGAGAGTCCTACGCCATATCCTTGTGATATTCCTAGAACACTCAGAGTGATACTACTTAGTATTCCCAATGATGAGTGGAAATCTTTCTAGTGTTAACATCAAACAACACTGCGTTAGGTCATATGTAAGATTCTTTATGAATTAAACATATGTAGAACTGAAAAGCAACAGTGGTTTGATTCTAAATTGATTCAAACTCGTTTCAGGTTTCTACTCAATATCTTTATAGTCTTGCCAGAACATTCAGAGTGATATTCATTAATGTTCACAGTGACGAATGGAAATCCTTCTAGCGTCAACATCAAACAACGCTACGATAGGTGACTTGTGAGATTCTTGTGAATCAAGCTTGTGTCAACTGGAAAGCAAAAATGGTAAGATTCTTTACGAATCACACATTGTTCCAGGAATTTGAATTGACGACTTTAATCAAGCGGATTTCTATCCAATTGATTCACTCTTTATGTTCGCAATCTTGCTTTGAGACGGTCGAGGAAAGAGAACGGCTAGTACAGCCGCCAAACCCTGTCAAGGAGATTCTTAACTGAATCTACCTATCACAGGTATGGTATTTAATATCGTATAACGGTCTTCACCGACCAGAGGTAAAACGGTACCGATTTAGGACGAATGTCAAAGCCATTCAGTCCGTGTCTATGTTTTGTCTCAAGAAGGTGGCGTCACGGTGTACTCAGCAAAGTGAAAGATTCAAAACCACATACTCATTCCAAAATACATATTCAACAATTAATAGCGTGAGCATGTGGATGAAGACACAAGATTGCAAGATGGCAAAGACAAGTCAAGGATAATTTGAAGATCTCAAGATCAAAAGACAAAGTCGAAAGACAACGATAAAGGCTCAAAGATCACAGCATGAAGGAAAAAGACTACTATTACACGTTCAAGACTCATTTATGGGGAGATTAGTAATCTCTAGAAATTTTCAAATGACAAAGGGTAATGACCTCTCATAAAGGGTAATGACCTCTTATTGGGGGAGATTGTTAGCCTCAAAATATTGAGTCAAACAAGAATGCTCGGTCATATGTTTATTATGTATCGTATATTAGAACTTTGTAATAGGTAGTAGGTTAGTCATGTATTACGGGCTTAAATTTAAGCTAAGGTTCATTCATAAGTAACCAAAGCCCAAAAGGAAAGCTCGGCCCATTATCAGATAGCCCATCATGCCACATGTAGGCAAGGCTATATAAACCTCTCCTTGCATGCAAGAGAGGTTGGATGATCATTCTATTTTTTCTTAATCTAATATTTCACAAGTTCTCGCACACTTCTCTCTCTTTTCTCTCTCTAGTTTCTCTCTTTAGAATTCATCTATTTTCTACCTTTCTTTCTTGTTTAATCATCACGTAATCTATGGGACAACAATTTGTATCAATCGCCATAGGGTAGTTTTGTGATTAGTTGTTGATTTACCACTTAGTTTGTGTGATTTTAACAAAAATCTACTCGGATTTAAGTTTTTTCTCTTGTGTTTTCTGTGCTCTAAATCTTCCTCTATACATCTCTACATATTTCATACGTGTGGTAAGATTTTGGTTACATTGGTTTGGATTGAAACTAGTATTCCCAGGTAAAGTTCTCATCTTTCTTGTTGCTTATAAGTCTCGAACTATTTTCTTGTTACGATCTGATTGTTGCGATTGCATAAACCCTGGGGGTTTCTACTTACGATCCAAGATCACAATCACATCTTACGATCTACTTGCGATCTAGTGACTGCGATCCATTACCACGATCAAGGTCACGATCGACGAGTGCGATCATGTGAGTGTGATCACAGGACACGATCACCAAGTGCGATCATAGACTACGATCAAGTGAGTGCGATCACAGGATACGATCACAGAGTGCGATCATAGACTAGATCACCAGTGAGTACGATCATAGAGTACGATCAAGGACTATGATCTAAGAGTACGATCTAAGAGTACGATCAAGGACTACGATCTAAGAGTGCGATCAATGAGTGCGATGGGCGACATTACGATGGACATCTAAATTTTGTTAGAGTATTTTTTAGACTTAGCCACTATCTAGACTTGTCTCGGAACGTAGTTTAAACGAAGATTAAAAAAAAAGTGTTAAAATTTTCCCGTCAAGTATAATCAAATTTTTTCCATACTAGTTTTAGGCTATTTCTAGCTCGATTTCAAAATTTGGTGATTACAAATTTTTTATGTCTATCGTTTTGTCGGACTGAGGAATTTATTGTCGGACTGAGAAAAAAATCGTAATTATCGGAATTTCAACAACAACACAATCACAACACAACTACTTAAGATCCACATTCAATTCATCACTTAAGAGAATTTTGAGATGAATTCTACTACAGAATATCGTGTGACGAACAACATCATGGTGGCGGGTAACAAAGAGAGACCACTAATGCTTGTGGCCGGTCGATATGCTCAATGGCAATCACGTTTTCTTCGCTATCTTGATACAAGACCTAATGGTGATGCATTGAGGAAATGTATTAACAATGGACCATATGTTTTCTACGATATCACTGTTCCTCATACACCAGTCACAGACACTATTCTAGAAATACTCGCAACCACAAGAAAAGAAACGTTATCTGATCTTACACCAGAGAAGCGTGCTTGGTATGATGCAGAAAAAGAAGCGATCTATATGATTCTAAGTGGAATTGGAGATGATATTTATTCCACGGTTGATGCATGTCCTACGACACAAGAAATATGGACGGCTATTGAACGCTTGCAACAAGGAGAATCACTCAACAAGCAAGATGTTAAAACAAACTTGTTTTGGAACTTTGGTAAGTTTACTGCATTGGATGGAGAATCAATTGAGTCTTATTATTCATGATTATACAAGATGATGAACGATATGACAAGAAACAACTTGGAGGTCTCCACCATGCAAGTCAATGTGCAATTTCTTCAGCAACTTCAACCAGAGTGGACATGTTTTGTTACTTTGGTGAAAAAACAGAAGCAGATAGACAAGGTAAACTATCACACTCTCTTTGATATCTTGAAACAATTTCAGCATGAGGCAAATGAAATTCGAGCTGAACGAGTTGCAAAGATGGCTAATCCACTTGCTCTAGTGTCTACCACTCAAGATCATCGATCTCGTACTCCAAAGCCATACTCCATTCAATCATCCTCACCACGATATTCCACATCATCTAAGTCTTCATCCTCCACAAGATCACACGGCAAAGAACCAAGAGCACCATCACCACCATCTGAGTCATCATCTGAAGAGGATAGTGATGAAGATCAAGCTCAGAAGAATCGGGAAATGAAACAACAAATTGCTTTCATTATGAAGACCTATAAGAAAATCTTCAAACCCACCAACAACAATCTTCAAACATCATCCAACACAAAGAACCAATATGTTGAGAACCCTTCAAGGTATGACACACGACGACGTGGTCAAAGTCCTTCTAGGTATGATCGACATAATTCAACACATGTTGAGGGTGCTGCAAGGTATGATCGACAAACTGCCAAGTATGATACTCAGAGGATTGCTGCTGGTACTGGGAATAGGGAAACTGTTGGAACGCAAGTTGTTCAACAATGTGGGATTCAGTGTTATAATTGCCAAGGTTTTGGGCATATGGCAAAGGAATGCAGAAAGCCGAAACGGGTTAGGGACTCTAGCTATCATAAAGAGAAGATGTTGTTATGCAAGAAGATGGAATCAGGGGTTAAACTGTCGGCTGAGGAAGGAGCAATGCTTGATTATACTGATGATGAAGCCTCCGACCAAGAATTAGAAGCACATTACTCGTACATGGCAAAGGTTGACGAAGTTCTCAACGTCACTGAAGATGACAATGTCCCTATCTTTGACACTGAGCCACTCGATAAGGTGCATACCACTGATGAATATAATGTGTTTGGTGATATTCATGAGCATAGTGAGCTACCCAATGCCATTAATGACACATGTATGACGGAAAAGGTTGATAGAAATACAACACCCGATTCATCAGACATGTGCAATAATGAGTTTGAGGATGATGAGGAGCGTGTCGCGCTTGCTAATTTAATTGCTAGTTTACAAAAAGATGTCAATGAAACTAGAAAAAGTCAAAAGCAATTAAAGAAGGCAAACGCAACGCTCACTTAAAATTTTGAAGAATGCAAAGCCGCACTAATTACATCTAGTAAGACCATTGAACGCTATAAAGATGAGCTTCTTCAGAAAACCAAAGAGCTTGATGGGTACAATGGTACTGCGTTAAAAAGTCAAAAGGACGATCTTGAAAACAAATACAACGAAACTCTTGAGTTATTAACCAAAGAGAAACGTCAATTTAATATTTTATTAATGGATGAACGTCAAAAAACGTACCTTGCTACCACCAAAGTTAACGAACTTGAACAACGACTTTCGATGGATAACACCGAGTATGCTAAAATTCTTGATGTTTAGAAACAAGAGGTTGAAACATTAACACAAGATTTCAAAAGTCGACATGAAAAAGATAATAAAAAGTAACGGAACTAGAAAAAGAAGTCGAATTTTTGAAGAAAGTTGTTTATAAAACGCATGACTCTATTCAAACCGTAAGAATGATAGCCCCTCCGTCTATGTTTAAGGGTCAAGCTAGCTTTGCAAGTCCTAAGTACCTTGCCCAAGCTCAAGCTACGAACCCGCGCCTTTATATGGATAAGTCCGAATGGACCGATCCTGAATATCCTCTTAGTTATGATGAGACATCCCTTTGGGAAGAGGAGAGTAGATCACCGGTCAATAAAGAGTTTGTGAAACCATACAATTATGCTTATGAGAATAGTCTATATGGTCTCTTCACTACACAAAAACAGAAGTCTCGTGAGGAATTGTTTTTAGAATGCAAACAAAGAAGAATTCAATGGAAGAAAGCTTTTGCTACTAAGAAAACAAACGTGTCTAAGTTCATCAACTACTTACCTCTTGATGCTTAATAAGTGTGGAAACACTTATCCTTTTACCACTTAATTATAATAATAACCAAGCCAAAACGTGTATTTAGTGTCGTAAATGTCGAAATTATGCGTGGTTTGTGTTTTTATTGTGTTTTAGGACCAAAATGTGAAAAGGGAAGAAAACACGAGCTTTCACGGGCTTTTATCGAAGAAAAAGACAAAAGACGAAGTCAAAAGATCAAGAGTGCAAAATGAACAGAAGTCAAAGGCTAATAAGTGTGTAAACACTTATCCTTTTACCACTAAAAACAATGAAAAACAAGACCTAATCATGTGTTTAATATCGTAAAAGTCGGAATTACGCGTGGTTTTGTGTTTTTGTGTTTTTGTGTGAAATAGGTACAAAAGATCAAAAGGAAAGAAAACACGGGATTTCACGGTCAATTGTTGAAGAAAAGTCAAAGGAAGAGACAAAGTCAAAGTCAAAGAATCAAAAGTGTATCGAAGATAACGAAAACCAGCAAAATCAATCAACACGGGTTTTGAAGAAAAGATCAACGAAGCCAAAATTGATTTCGGTTTAGTGGATTTAATCTTAATGAAGTAATTTGGGCTTAGTGTGTCCCACATTTTGTTAATGGGTCCAAAAGCCCAATAATAAAAACAAGTTATTTACTTTTTACCCAAAAGCCCAAACCAAGAGCCCATGAGACGGATAGAGTATTGTTAAATATGGGCCAACAGCCCAATCTCAAACAATTAAACATAAGACGGGGGATGTTTTGGGTTTCCATGGCCCATTAGGTCAAAAATTTAGAAGGAACGGTTTAAAAGTTAAAAATTGTTTTCCTTGGTCAAACAAATACACCCACTCACACATTTACCCACACACCATTCGTTAAAACCAAAGTTACAACCCTTTCTTCTCCCACCCAAATAACCAGAGAAACTTCACTATTTACCCAAACCCTAACCAAGATAAAAATTGGGGCTTTTGATGATTAAAGGTGTGTGTTTATGCACGTGTCTCTAATTAATTCCCATGAATACTGGAGCATGATGATGGAGGAATATATGTGACGTGGATCATCTCTCTCATGTGATTGGCTAATACACATCACTCTCCTCAATCATCCAATCATCTAAATACACATCAGCATCGAAGAAGCACAAGAAACACACATCCAATCTAACCTGGCGATCCGTGTGCACGAGAATGAGTTTCAGCCGTTTGATCAAGCTTTGGGAAGAAAGAGAAGAAAAGATGTCTAATGAACGATCAAGATTTGCAATCGTGCTCTCCAATCTTCATCAACAAGGCTAGGGTTAGCCTATAAATACCCCTCTTTTTTATTCAGTAATCTATACAATTTTTTATTTTCTAGTTATTATGCAAAATAGTTTTTAGGATATTTGTATTTCTTTCTTTTCAGTATTGTAATCACTTCTTAATATTAATGAAAGTTTATTTAAGTTTAAATCAAATTGTGTCTTATTTTTCTGTTAAATTTCTTATTATTGCAATTAATTCTTCAAACTGTTTATTATAATAATTAAAATATTATTTAATCAAGTTAAATAATAGCCTGTTTAGATAATAGAAAATAAACTTTGGTTGATAAACTTCCCCACTGGAAGTTTATATAAATCTGGTTCATGAATTGAAGTTTAGTGGTGACGGGTTCAAGTAATGGTAAAGAAGGACGGTGTTGATTCGGGTTAATAAGACGGCTCAGCGCCGCATCTTCTTCACAAAGGAATTCTTCATCAGATTTTATTTCTTGTTATTAATAAGTTTTAGTTAATCTGTTTTATTTGAGAATTTATGTCTTAATCTGCTTCGTTTGGATATTGGTTATATGATAAGATCGAGTCTGCTTTGTTTCTGATTTTAGATAACTAATATTTAGTTCAAATCTGATATAAGCTTTTATTTGTTTTACCTTGCTGATTAAATAGTAGTTTTTCTGATTTTATAAATGTTTACGTGGTTTGCTGATTATTGGTTAGAATGCTTATTTTGGTATTAGGATTTTAAGCTGTATCTTGGATATCGTCTTAACTGTATGGGTTTTGGTTTAAACTGATGATAGTGAGTTTTTTATTCAAGACCTTTGCTGATATAAGTTTCAGATTTGCTTCTATAAGTTTTAGTTTTACTGATTTTTAGGTTTGGTTAAGTGATACTAGTTGTGCTTATGTTTAAATGAGTTTCACTAGATTTATAAGATTAGCTGATATTACATTTGCCTATATTAGTTTGTGAATCTGATTTAAGCTTTACTCGTTTCTTAACTTTTGCTGAATTTGGTCTTGTTTTGCTTGCTTTGTGAATTTAGCTTACAAACTCAATTGGTCTGTGAGTGTAATAGCTGATTTATTAGTTTTCAAAAATATACAAGCATACTAGATTCGAACCTGTGACTTTAGTTTCCATTTCATTGTTCAAAATAAAACCAATATATATATAATTCGCAAAAAAAATTGTCCACACAGGGACTCGAACCCGTGACCTCTTGGTTACTGACCCAACGTGTTTACCATTTGTTCTAGCTCTCTTTTTGGTTTAAGTTACATTTTGTCTTATTAATATAGTCAATTCATTTAGTAGCTGTCAGTTTTATTAGTTTTAATTACAAGTTTTTGTTTAGTAAATTTTAATTAAAAGTTTTTATAAATTTACTTTTCTAAAGTTTAAAAAAAATAATAATAAAAAAAACAAACAAAATAAACATTTTATTCATTTTTAGGAATTTAAATTGTTTTTAAAATTTAGTTTTATATAGAATTAGTTTTTAAAAATAAATAGATTTTGTTTAGATAAATAGTTTTAGTTAAATATTAATTAGATTAAATTAGATTTAAGTTTTGTTTAAATTTAAAATAGTCTTCAAATAGTTTTATTTTAAATAGTTTAAAATTCCTTATAATTTTTTAATAGTTTTGTTTAAATTTGTTTAATTAGAATTTTTAATAGTGAAAAAGTAATTTTAATTAAATATTTTCTTTTTAATTAGATTTAATAGTTTTTAGTTTTAAATACCAAACAAAGTACTTTTTACCAAGAACAATTAATCTCTACGTATAAATTGGATATCAATTCGAGTCGAGTCGAGGAACGAAAATTAGAGTTTATAAAGAATTGCAAAATTCATACATTAAATTGGCGCCGCTGCCGCTTCGCTCGTTACGATTGACGATTTTTCGTGAGAAACTTTGGATTTTGGGATCCGTTCATTTTTTAACGTTACTTTTCTTGTTAAAAAAATCAAAAACATAAAAAAAATCCAAAACTTAAAAATACAAAAAAATAAATAATCATCAAAAGCAAACTCTTTCCTAAGATTTGCACCAAAAAAATTAAAAAATCCAAAAGTAATACTTTTCCTAAAGTATTACACCAAAAATATTACGTATTATTGTTATTTTTCTTATTTCGATTTCTTTTGCTTTTTATTGTGAATATATATTTTTCTAAAAAATCCAAAAAGATTTTTCTTTTACTATATTATATTACGTAGAACAATCAATTTACCTACTTCCAAATAAGACCTTAGTTGGGATTTCATCACCTAGCTATTGTATTCGAATCCAAAACGAAAAAAAAGAAGGGCAAAATAGATAAATACTAGTAAAAAGTTTGAACTCAATTTATACAAACTATAAGGTGGGTATAAGGTGACGAGCTATAAAAGGCCTTCTAAGGAAAAAGGTTTTTAAGTGCTTTGTGCCACCTCGTTTCCCCGCTTGCTTGTGCGTATATTGAGAGGGACGACCGATTATTGGTTTTCCAACTCAAGTAGTATTACGTATATATTTTTTGTTTCTTTTTAATATTGAACCTCGAGAGGGATAATCCCTTTCCTCTCAAAGTCGACCGAGGTCTCCTACCTCATTCCTCAAGTTTAGTTGTATGCGCACTTGCACGCGTGCACACATACCGAGTGGTGTACCAAATACTTCTAATTCTTCCAAAAAGAAGAATAAGAACAAAAAGACCGTCAATCAATCCGATCCCGAGAATCGAGCTTTGAACAACACGATGGCAACGGATAATCGACCAATGATTGAGATTCTACAATCTCAGGTTGAAGGAAATGATGACGCGATTGTGGTGCCGGATATTGAAGCGTATAACTTTGAACAAAAAACGTGTTTTATTCAAATGGTTTCCGCTACACCATTTTTAGGCCGTACTAATGATGACCCACACGCTCATATCAAACGTTTCATACAATTAGCAAACACCGTCAAATACAATAGGGTGCCACAAGAGGCCATTCGTTTACTCCTCTTTACTTTTTCCCTCGAGGGACAAGCCCGCATTTCGCTTGATAAGGAACCACCCCAAAGTATCACCACATGGATTGATTTAGAGACCAAGTTCATTAACTACTTTTTCCCACCATCACGGACCACCACTTTAAGGAATGACATCATTACCTTTGAACAACAATATGGGGAAACGTTTAGTGAGTCTTGGGACCGTTTTAAGGAGCTTTTACGAAAATCTCCACAACATGGTTTTACAAAAGTGCATCAAATCAATACGTTTTACAATGGTTTAACTCTTAATGATCAAGACTCACTTAATAGTGCCGCGGGGGGTAATATTCTTGTGAAATCCATGAACGAGGCTTGGGCAATAATTAAAAACAAGGCAAAAGTACAAACCAAGAGTGTTAGGGCTACTATGGCAAGGGTAAGAATGATAGCCCCTCCGTCTATGTTTAAGGGTCAAGCTAGCTTTGCAAGTCCTGAGTACCTTGCCCAAGCTCAAGCTACGAACCCGCGCCTTTATATGGATAAGTCCGAATGGACCGATCCTGAATATCCTCTTAGTTATGATGAGACATCCCTTTGGGAAGAGGAGAGTAGATCACCGGTCAATAAAGAGTTTGTGAAACCATACAATTATGCTTATGAGAATAGTCTATATGGTCTCTTCACTACACAAAAACAGAAGTCTCGTGAGGAATTGTTTTTAGAATGCAAACAAAGAAGAATTCAATGGAAGAAAGCTTTTGCTACTAAGAAAACAAACGTGTCTAAGTTCATCAACTACTTGCCTCTTGATGCTTAATAAGTGTGGAAACACTTATCCTTTTACCACTTAATTATAATAATAACCAAGCCAAAACGTGTATTTAGTGTCGTAAATGTCGAAATTATGCGTGGTTTGTGTTTTTATTGTGTTTTAGGACCAAAATGTGAAAAGGGAAGAAAACACGAGCTTTCACGGGCTTTTATCGAAGAAAAAGACAAAAGACGAAGTCAAAAGATCAAGAGTGCAAAATGAACGGAAGTCAAAGGCTAATAAGTGTGTAAACACTTATCCTTTTACCACTAAAAACAATGAAAAACAAGACCTAATCATGTGTTTAATATCGTAAAAGTCGTGGTTTTGTGTTTTTGTGTTTTTGTGTGAAATAGGTACAAAAGATCAAAAGGAAAGAAAACACGGGATTTCACGGTCAATTGTTGAAGAAAAGTCAAAGGAAGAGACAAAGTCAAAGTCAAAGAATCAAAAGTGTATCGAAGATAACGAAAACCAGCAAAATCAATCAACACGGGTTTTGAAGAAAAGATCAACGAAGCCAAAATTGATTTCGGTTTAGTGGATTTAATCTTAATGAAGTAATTTGGGCTTAGTGTGTCCCACATTTTGTTAATGGGTCCAAAAGCCCAATAATAAAAACAAGTTATTTACTTTTTACCCAAAAGCCCAAACCAAGAGCCCATGAAACGGATAGAGTATTGTTAAATATGGGCCAACAGCCCAATCTCAAACAATTAAACATAAGATGGGGGATGTTTTGGGTTTCCATGGCCCATTAGGTCAAAAATTTAGAAGGAACGGTTTAAAAGTTAAAAATCGTTTTCCTTGGTCAAACAAATACACTCACTCACTGATAGGTGTGTAAACACCCATCCTTTTACCACTTAATTCAGGCTAAAACGAGACCAAAACACGTATTTAATATCATTTGTTTGGAATTATGCGTGGTTTTTGTGTTTATTGTGTTTTCAGAGCCAACCGGATAAATATTGAAGAAAACATGGGATTGCACGGGTTTTACTGAAGAAAAAGACTCAAGATAAAGTCTATTGTCCAAGAGATGCAAAAGATCTGAAGTCACTGGGCCTATTCGAAGAATTATCGAAGAAAAGGACCAAAGATGGAAGATCTATATAAGTCGAAGAAACTCAAGTCTATTAAATGAAGAAATTAAAAGACGAGTTGAGTTTAATCGACGACAAATCCCGAATCAGAATCGAAAACGGAAACTTTTCTGAAAAGACGAAAAGACACGAAGAACGGGAGAAAGCCCACTCACCAACCAAAGGAAACACCTATAAATAGGCCATCCCATACACATTTTTGGGAGTTAGCTAGTTTTTCTTTCTTCCTCCCCACTCCTTCTCCTGGTTCGTGTAACACCACCACCACTAGGGTGAGTGGTGATTTTTATCTTTAGTTCTTTAATCTTGTAATTTTAATCTTTGTTTCATCTTGTCAAAACATCAATCATTCAATACTAAGTTCTTGTTTAATCTTTCATTTCATCTTGTTCATCATCATCTTTATCTTCAAGTTTTTAAGTTTTCATTTTCTTGATTTGATCTTCAAAAGTTGTTGGGTTTTGTGTTTTTGTTGATGGGATTTGTAGTTTATGGTTAGTAGATGCTTTGTGATTAGTTTATTTAAGTTTTTGGTGAAAAACTTGGTGATTTTTGGATCAAAATTGGTTTCCTTGTTCTTCGGGTAAACGACTGTTTTTATGTTCCCAGCTTCCGGATGAACTTTTCCTTCATTCGGAACTTTTTCCTTCATTCTGAACTTTTTCCTTCATTCTGAACTTTTTCCTTCATTCTGAACTTTTTCCTTCATTCTGAACTTTTTCCTTCATTCTGAACTTTTTCCTTCATTCTGAACTTTTTCCTTCATTCGGAACATTTTCCTTCATTCGGAACTTTTTCCTTCATTCGGAACTTTTCCCTTCATTCGGAACTTTTTCCTTCATTCGGAACTTTTCCCTTCATTCGGAACTTTTCCCTTCATTCGGAACTTTTTCCTTCATTCGGAACTTTTTCCTTCATTCGGAACTTTTCCCTTCATTCGGAACTTTTTCCTTCATTCGGAACTTTTTCCTTCATTCGGAACTTTTCCTTCATTCGGAACTTTTCCTTCATTCAGAACTTTTCCTTCATTCAGAACTTTTTCCTTCATTCAGAACTTTTTCCTTCATTCCGAACTTTTTTTTTCCTTCATTCCGAACTTTTTTTTCCTTCATTCAGAACTTTTTTTATTAGTTATTTTTGGCTTATTTTCTCTATTTCATGCATTTGATCTTTTTTAAGTAGCATAGAAAATCACAACCCTTTTTGTACCAAGAACAACTATTCCACTTTGAGCTGTAATCAATTCGAGAGGATACCGAGATTTAATCTGAACCCATACAAAATCATTGTATCAAATGGCGCCGCTGCCGGCTCTTCTCGTTAAGATCAAAAGTTTTTTGTGAGAAATTGGATTTTGGGATCCGTTCCCCGTGAACGTTACTTTTTCAAGAAAATTTTCAAAAAAAAAAAAAAAAAAAAAAAAAAAAAAAAAAAAAAAAACAACTAAAAAATATATATAAAATTTTCAAAAAATCCTAAAAAGTAAAAAACAATAAAAACCAAAAATATTTTTGCTTTGTTTTTCTTTGTTCGTTCTTTTGCAGGTGTATGCGCACTCGATCCACGTCTTATCAAGAGCCCGAGCCTCTCGATAACTTATACATGGCGGGTGTACAAAACAACAATAACATACCACCTCCGAACAACAATAATAACAACAACAACCCGCCTTTCAACAACATGAATAATAACAACAACAATGAGCACCTTCCGGATAATCGCCCGATGATTGAATTGTTGCAAGCTCATGTTGATGGCAACACGGATCCAATTGTCATTCCTCCAATTGCCGCCAACAATTTCGAGCTCAAGTCAGGCTTTATCCAGATGGTCTCCGCTCAGCCATTCTTGGGACGAACCATTGATGACCCACACGACCATATCAAGAGATTTCTACAACTCACCAACACGGTCAAGTTCAATGGAGTTTCACAAGAAGTGATAAGGTTACAACTTTTTCCCTTTTCTTTAGAGGGACAAGCCCGGTATTGGCTTGCAAAGGAACCGCCACAGAGTATTCTCTCGTGGACGGATTTGGAAACAAAGTTTATCAACTACTTTTTTCCACCCTCTCGTACTACCGCTTTGCGGAATGAGATTATAAATTTTGAACAAAAGTACGATGAGTCATTCAGTGAATCTTGGGATCGTTTCAAAGATCTTTTAAGAAAATGCCCACAACATGGTTTTACCAAAGTACATCAAATTAATACTTTTTACAATGGTTTAAGCATGAATGATCAAGATTCACTGAATAGTGCCTCGGGGGGTAATTTATTGGCTAAGACTTCCAATGCTGCTTGGGATATCATTGAGAACAAGTCTCGTGTGCAAACCAAGAGCGTTAGGACCAATGTTGCTAGTGCTAGCACTAATGACAGCGACAAGCGATTAGACAAAATCACTACGCTTCTTGAATCGCTTGTCACCCACACCGTCAGCAACAACAACAGCAACAACGCCAAAAATGCACAAGTGAACGCTGTCAGCCAACCTTGTGAGATATGCGGTGGTCCCCATTCCTACACAACTTGTACCGCCACCCAAGATTACCCTACTGAGAATGTGAATGCGGCATATGGCACCTACCAACAACCTGCTTATCAAGCTAGACCTCAAGGTGACCGTAACTTGCTTAGCTACCGCAGCAACAACTATCTTTCACCACCTGGCTTCCCTCCAACCAACCCAAACCAACAACAAAACCTTAACCGCCCTACTCAACAACAACAACAACCTCGACAACCATACATTCCACCTCACAAGCAGCAACAACCGCCTCAACGTAACAATCAAGTATACCAACAACCTGCTTACCAACCACCTGCATACAATGCTCCTTCCAACCAAACCAACACTGCACTACACCAAGAGGTCGCCACCTATATGAGGACCAATGATGTGATAGTGGGAAATCTACAAGAGGAAGTGCGCAACTTGAAGGCAGATCTGGTCAAGCAAGGAAATGATTTGCGAGCTGATATGAGAAACACGTTGGATAGCCAGACTAATGATCTGAGGAACATGATGGCTAGTTTTTTCCAAAGTAGTCAACCCTCTTCTTCGGGTACTCTTCCGAGTAACACCGTTGCGAACCCAAGAGGGGAGATGAAAGCAATCACTACCCGCAGTGGTAAAGGTACAAAGGAACCCGAGCTTCCTATACCCCCACCGGTGGTTGTGACTAAGGAGAACGAGTCGCCTGCTCCTATTCCTCCTCCTTCTCCTTCCCCAATTTCTCCACCTCTTCTTTCTACCCCTCCTCCACCCGTGGTTGTGAGTGACCCTATTCCCCTAAAGCCTTCCTCTTCTTCCAATATACCTTATCCTTCAAGGTTGAGGAAAGAGAAGCAAAAGAGCAAGGATGATATTCAGGTTTCTAACTTTCTTAAAATGTTTAAACAACTGAATTTCAATATCTCCTTCGCTGAGGCTCTCGCTCACATGCCCAAGTATGCTAAAATGTTTAAAGACCTTCTGAGCGACAAGGAAAAGCTCCTCGACATTGCCAACACCCAACTTAATGAGAACTGCTCTGCAGTGCTCTTAAGGAAATTGCCAACTAAGCTTGGTGATCCGGGTCGTTTTCTTATCCCTTGCAATTTCCCGGGAGTAGAGAATTGCATGGCCCTAGCCGATTTAGGTGCCAGTATTAATCTCATGCCTCTAAGTGTTTGGAAGCAATTATCTCTCCCAGAGCTAGTCCCCACTAAAATGACTTTGGAATTGGCCAACCGTACGGTTGCTTATCCAGTGGGGATAGCCGAAGATGTTATCGTAGGAGTCGACAAATTCACCTTCCCCGCTGATTTTGTTGTCGTCGACTACGAAATGGACCCCCGTGTGCCACTTATTGTTGGTCGTCCATTCTTGCGGACCGGTCGCACTCTCATTGATGTTGAAGCCGGTGAGCTTATCATGAGAGTGGGTGACGACAAAGTAGTCTTCAACATGGGAAAGTTGTCCAAACAGCCTTATTCGTATGAGAGCGTTAATTGTATTGACGTTCTTGATGAGGCTTGTGAAGAACACTTTAATGATGCTTGCAAAAGTATTCCTACCTCTCTTCCCACTGTTGAGACCGTGTCCTCTATTGATTCATCGTTGTCTCTATTTGGAGATAGTGATTTATTCTGGAACAACCTTGAAGCTACCATGGGAGATGCGAATTTACCCACTAATGATTCTCCCACCGAGGGGGATGAAGACATGAATTTCTTTGACAATCTTCTCACCGAAGACACTCCTTCGCCTCCATCTTCCACGGTCATTGCTATCGATGCCACGACTTTGCAAACGCCTCCCGTCGAAAATCCTCCGGATTTGGAACTAAAGGAGTTGCCGCCACATCTCGAGTACGTGTTCCTTGACGACAACAAGAAGTCGCCCGTCATTATTGCAACGGATTTGAAAGATGAAGAGAAGACTCGCCTCGTTGCTGTGTTGAAAGCTCACAAGAAGGCTATTGCGTGGAAAATCTCGGATATTCGTGGAATTGATCCTCACTTCTGCACGCATAAAATTCTCATGGAGGACGACTATAAGCCCACTATTCAAAGCCAACGAAGGGTGAATCCAAAAATACATGAAGTCATCAAAACAGAGGTTATCAAACTTCTTGATGCGGGTATGATTTACCCTATTTCGGATTCACCGTGGGTTAGTCCAATCCATTGTGTGCCCAAGAAGGGCGGAATAACCGTTGTTCCCAATGAACACAACGAGTTGATTCCCACTCGTCTCGTTACTGGGTGGAGAGTTTGTATAGACTACCGCAAACTCAATGATGCCACGAGAAAGGATCATTTCCCTCTACCTTTTATGGACCAAATGCTTGAACGTCTAGCCGGTAATGAATATTACTGCTTTCTGGATGGTTTCTCGGGTTATTTTCAAATACCCATCGATCCCCAAGATCAAGAGAAGACTACATTCACTTGTCCCTACGGCACTTTCGCTTACAAAAGAATGCCTTTTGGCTTATGTAATGCGCCCGGGACTTTCCAAAGGTGTATGTTAGCTATCTTCCATGACATGGTTGAACAAACCATGGAAGTCTTCATGGATGATTTCTCGGTCTTCGGGGATTCCTTCTCTGCTTGCCTTGCCAATTTAGAACGTATGCTAAAGCGGTGCGAAGACACTCGCCTCGTTCTAAATTGGGAAAAATGCCATTTTATGGTAAAAGAAGGCGTCGTGCTTGGACATAAAATTTCGAAAGCCGGTCTTGAAGTAGACCGTGCTAAAGTTGATGTTATAGCAAAGTTGCCTCCACCTTCCACTGTGAAGGGTGTGAGAAGTTTCTTGGGTCATGCGGGCTTCTACCGCCGATTTATCAAAGACTTTTCTCAAATCGCTCGCCCGATGACCCACCTCTTGGAAAAAGATACCCCTTTTATCTTTTCCGAAGAGTGCCTTGAAGCCTTCAACTCGCTTAAGGATAAGCTAACTAAGGCACCCGTCTTGGTTACCCCTAATTGGGAGCTTCCTTTTGAGTTGATGTGCGATGCTAGTGATTTTGCTATTGGAGCGGTTCTTGGACAAAGAGTGAATAAACACTTCCAACTAATCCATTACGCTAGCAAGACAATGACTGGGGCACAATTGCATTATACGACAACTGAGAAAGAGCTTTTAGCTGTTGTCTATGCTTTTGAAAAATTCCGCCCCTATCTTGTCCTTTCCACCACCATTGTGTACACCGATCATTCCGCGTTGAAGTACTTGTTGACAAAGCAAGATTCCAAACCAAGACTTCTTCGCTGGGTTTTGCTGCTCCAGGAATTTAAAATCGACATCCGCGATAAAAAAGGAGCAGAAAACCTAGCCGCGGACCATCTTAGTAGACTTGAGGATCCATACCAAGGGGATCATCCGACCAAAGAAATCAATGATTCTTTTCCCTTGGAGACCTTAATGTCTATAAACTCGAAGCCGAATGAAACCCCGTGGTTTGCGGACTTTGCAAACTACTTGGCGGGTGGAATTCTCAAGGAAGGGTTGACGTCCCAGCAAAAGAAAAAGTTCTTCACCGACCTTAAGACTTACTTTTGGGACGACCCTTACCTTTTCAAACAATGTGCTGATTTGATAATTCGCCGATGTGTTGATGGACCGGCAGCGTCGGACATCCTTGATGCTTGCCATAAAGGACCCACCGGTGGTCACTTTGGTCCCAACTACACTGCTAAGAAAGTGTTTGATTCGGGATTTTATTGGCCCTCCATATACCGTGACGCTCACGATATGGTCAAGCGATGTGATGTTTGCCAAAAGCAAGGCAAAATCACACATAAAGACGAGATGCCTCAGAATTTCATTCAAGAATGTGAAATTTTTGATGTTTGGGGTATCGACTTTATGGGGCCATTCCCTTCGTCTAAAGGAAACAAATACATCCTTGTAGCCGTTGACTACGTTTCAAAGTGGGTTGAAGCCAAAGCTTTGCCTACTAATGACGCAAGGGTGGTTTGTAACTTTTTGAAGGCTCTATTCGCTAGATTCGGTGTGCCTCGCGCCATTATTAGTGATCGTGGGACTCATTTCTGCAATGACCAATTTGCTCGAGTCATGGCTAAGTACGGTGTAAATCATCGTCTTTCCACAGCCTACCACCCACAAACTAATGGCCAGGCTGAAATATCCAACCGAGGGCTGAAGCGAATTCTTGAAAGAACTGTGGGAGAGCATCGCGCCTCATGGGCTGATAAATTGGATGATGCTTTGTGGGCTTTCCGTACTGCTTACAAGACCCCGATCGGCTGTACGCCTTATCGTCTTGTGTACGGGAAAGCGTGCCACCTCCCCATTGAGTTGGAGCACAAGGCTTATTGGGCCTTGAAGTGGGCCAATTTTGATATAAACAAAGCCGGTGACCTACGCAAGATCCAACTCAATGAGCTCAATGAGCTTCGGAATGAGGCTTATGAAAATTCTTTGATCTATAAGGAAAGAACTAAGCTCATTCACGACTCTAAGATCAAAAACCGAGAGTTCCATGTCGGAGACAAAGTCTTACTTTTTAACTCTCGGTTGAAAATCTTCTCGGGAAAGCTCAAATCTCGTTGGTCCGGCCCATTCACCATTGCCCAAATTTTTCCATATGGTACTCTAGAGCTTGCTCAACCTAATGGACCAAATTTTAAGGTGAATGGCCAACGAGTGAAGTTGTACTTTGGTGAGGACACCTCTCAGGAGGTGATTCCATCCCTCACCACGTTCCCCATGAACTAATTTTGGGTCGAGTCAGGCTCGTGACTCGGTTATCAAAAACAAGCGCTCCTCGGGAGGCAGCCCGAGTATCTATCCTTTATGTTTTAACCTCCTAAGTGTAGGGGGACTTCTATACGTGTTTGTCT
This sequence comes from Glebionis coronaria, assembly GCA_025667525.1. Classification (NCBI taxonomy): domain Eukaryota; kingdom Viridiplantae; phylum Streptophyta; class Magnoliopsida; order Asterales; family Asteraceae; genus Glebionis; species Glebionis coronaria. The sequence goes on from CM046876.1 coordinate 358,646,039, forward strand.
TTGTGTGGTGATGTGATTACAGGGATAAGTGCACTCTTGGAATCTTTGAAGAACCGTGCTCCCGTGTTTATCCGAAATCCGGTTCTATCTCTCAACTATCGTGATTCAATTTTCTTCATACTCACATTTGAAATTGATCACGTTAGTCGTCTCTTCCTTAACTTGAGTTAACCAATGTGCACAATGTCATAAGTGTAGGGGAGACTTCTCCCACATGCTTAAACATTGAGGACAATGTTTATCTTAAGTGTAGGGGGGACTTCTATCGAAGTTTTAAGTGGACTTTTCCATGAAAATGCCTTCAATTAACCGGAAAATCCTATTTTTCAGCATTTTTCAAATTTTTTATTAACTTTGGCCATTTATTCGTAATTTTTAAATTTTTATCGTTGCTTTCATATGTATATATCCCGCAAATAAGTCAAAAATATTAATAAATTGGTGTAGCTAGTTTAGGAATCTTTGACATATTAGGCCCGTTGCGTTTATTTTGACTCAACCCGAATAGACTTATCCAAGTTTATTCTAGCTAGTATCCTTAACCATATAGACCTTAATTGGTTTATTAGGCTAAGTGTCCACGAGTCTCATTACTTGAGATTTTAAACTGTGGAGGACGAGAAATGATAGAGTCAATTATAAGTCGGTATTCTTGCGCAAGCTCACTTGGTGTAATTAATTGCCTATTCTCCCATCACTTGCTAATAATTTATCTGCAATAAGTAAGGTCTTACGATTTGAAAAGTTACTTAGCTTCTAGCCCAAGATCGTTTAAAAGTTGCTCGGTAATGATAAGAGTTCATAGCCAAGGCATAACTTATGAAGCGGGGCGCGAAGATTGGCGAGTCCGAAAAGGCCCTAACAAGGCATGAGGATTCAATTTTATTGCTGAAGATCCAAAGTGATGTGAAAAGAATTATTCCTAAAGTCAATATGAAGGATCAAGACTCACGACGAAAAGCAATCAACTCCCATAAAGATCATGGAGAAGTCTATCCGAAAAGACCCTAACAAGGTATGAGGATAAATAGATCCAAGTCCGAAAAGGAGGCGGATCGTTGTATCTCAAAATCCCAATTAGAGATTGAAGAAATAATCATGAAGTCGTGGTCAACAAAGTTGGAGAACCCCTCAAAAGTCTCCAAGTGAAGAAACTCTATTATGATGAGAAGACCATTATCTCAAGAACGTCTCTCGAAGATATGAAGTATGAAGTACATGCCAAATATCGGCCCGAGAAAGGTCTCAAATCGTGAACCAAGTTATGCCAAGATATGAACTTTTTGATATCCCGAGAAGCAGTTTTAAGAGATTTTGTCCTTTAGCTAACTATTGATCAAATCGTCCTACTTTGCTTTCAGCCCTAATAAACTATCGAAATAAGTCCAAAAATGCATCTTCATGATCATTCTAAGACAAAAATAAAATATAAGAGATACACCTAGGAATAAGGGAGTTTAAGCATTTAATTAAGCCATGTGTGTAAGTGTTTGAATTGCTAACTTATAATAACAATGATCTCGTTTTTAAGCTTAGTTTGGGGAACGTGAAACTTGAGGGTGATAAATCTTCGCAGCACCAAAGCCCTAATGTAAGTCATCGATTTCTTTGCAAGTTATTTCCATGTAGCTATTTTCAAGAGAAAATGGTTTTCTATCCCTTTGTTATCTTTGAAGTTTTATTTCTTTAATTTTTGTTTAGTAGATTTTAAATAAGGCCAAGGTTGATTAATTATGAGAAAAGTGTAAGCTTGCTTTATCACTAAGCATTGCATGAGGGCATGGCAATGGTTAAGTGTAGGGGATTTGATAGGTGTGTAAACACCCATCCTTTTACCACTTAATTCAGGCTAAAACGAGACCAAAACACGTATTTAATATCATTTGTTTGGAATTATGCGTGGTTTTTGTGTTTATTGTGTTTTCAGAGCCAACCGGATAAATATTGAAGAAAACATGGGATTGCACGGGTTTTACTGAAGAAAAAGACTCAAGATAAAGTCTATTGTCCAAGAGATGCAAAAGATCTGAAGTCACTGGGCCTATTCGAAGAATTATCGAAGAAAAGGACCAAAGATGGAAGATCTATATAAGTCGAAGAAACTCAAGTCTATTAAATGAAGAAATTAAAAGACGAGTTGAGTTTAATCGACGACAAATCCCGAATCAGAATCGAAAACGGAAACTTTTCTGAAAAGACGAAAAGACACGAAGAACGGGAGAAAGCCCACTCACCAACCAAAGGAAACACCTATAAATAGGCCATCCCATACACATTTTTGGGAGTTAGCTAGTTTTTCTTTCTTCCTCCCCACTCCTTCTCCTGGTTCGTGTAACACCACCACCACTAGGGTGAGTGGTGATTTTTATCTTTAGTTCTTTAATCTTGTAATTTTAATCTTTGTTTCATCTTGTCAAAACATCAATCATTCAATACTAAGTTCTTGTTTAATCTTTCATTTCATCTTGTTCATCATCATCTTTATCTTCAAGTTTTTAAGTTTTCATTTTCTTGATTTGATCTTCAAAAGTTGTTGGGTTTTGTGTTTTTGTTGATGGGATTTGTAGTTTATGGTTAGTAGATGCTTTGTGATTAGTTTATTTAAGTTTTTGGTGAAAAACTTGGTGATTTTTGGATCAAAATTGGTTTCCTTGTTCTTCGGGTAAACGACTGTTTTTATGTTCCCAGCTTCCGGATGAACTTTTCCTTCATTCGGAACTTTTTCCTTCATTCTGAACTTTTTCCTTCATTCTGAACTTTTTCCTTCATTCTGAACTTTTTCCTTCATTCTGAACTTTTTCCTTCATTCTGAACTTTTTCCTTCATTCGGAACTTTTTCCTTCATTCGGAACATTTTCCTTCATTCGGAACTTTTTCCTTCATTCGGAACTTTTCCCTTCATTCGGAACTTTTTCCTTCATTCGGAACTTTTCCCTTCATTCGGAACTTTTCCCTTCATTCGGAACTTTTTCCTTCATTCGGAACTTTTTCCTTCATTCGGAACTTTTCCCTTCATTCGGAACTTTTTCCTTCATTCGGAACTTTTTCCTTCATTCGGAACTTTTCCTTCATTCGGAACTTTTCCTTCATTCAGAACTTTTCCTTCATTCAGAACTTTTTCCTTCATTCAGAACTTTTTCCTTCATTCCGAACTTTTTTTTTCCTTCATTCAGAACTTTTTTTATTAGTTATTTTTGGCTTATTTTCTCTATTTCATGCATTTGATCTTTTTTAAGTAGCATAGAAAATCACAACCCTTTTTGTACCAAGAACAACTATTCCACTTTGAGCTGTAATCAATTCGAGAGGATACCGAGATTTAATCTGAACCCATACAAAATCATTGTATCACTCACACATTTACCCACACACCATTTGTTAAAACCAAAGTTACAACCCTTTCTTCTCCCACCCAAATAACCAGAGAAACTTCACTATTTACCCAAACCCTAACCAAGATAAAAATTGTGGCTTTTGATGATTAAAGGCGTGTGTTTATGCACGTGTCTCTAATTAATTCCCATGAATACTGGAGCATGATGATGGAGGAATATATGTGACGTGGATCATCTCTCTCATGTGATTGGCTAATACACATCACTCTCCTCAATCATCCAATCATCTAAATACACATCAGCATCGAAGAAGCACAAGAAACACACATCCAATCTAACCTGGCGATCCGTGTGCACGAGAATGAGTTTCAGCCGTTTGATCAAGCTTTAGGAAGAAAGAGAAGAAAAGATGTCTAATGAACGATCAAGATTTGCAATCGTGCTCTCCAATCTTCATCAACAAGGCTAGGGTTTGCCTATAAATACCCCTCTTTTTTATTCAGTAATCTATACAATTTTTTATTTTCTAGTTATTATGCAAAATAGTTTTTAGGATATTTTTATTTCTTTCTTTTCAGTATTGTAATCACTTCTTAATATTAATGAAAGTTTATTTAAGTTTAAATCAAATTGTGTCTTATTTTTCTGTTAAATTTCTTATTATTGCAATTAATTCTTCAAACTGTTTATTATAATAATTAAAATATTATTTAATCAAGTTAAATAATAGTCTGTTTAGATAATAGAAAATAAACTTTGGTTGATAAACTTCCCCACTGGAAGTTTATATAAATCTGGTTAATGAATTGAAGTTTAGTGGTGACGGGTTCAAGTAATGGTAAAGAAGGACGGTGTTGATTCGGGTTAATAAGACGGCTCAGCGCCGCATCTTCTTCACAAAGGAATTCTTCATCAGATTTTATTTCTTGTTATTAATAAGTTTTAGTTAATCTGTTTTATTTGAGAATTTATGTCTTAATCTGCTTCGTTTGGATATTGGTTATATGATAAGATCGAGTCTGCTTTGTTTCTGATTTTAGATAACTAATATTTAGTTCAAATCTGATATAAGGTTTTATTTGTTTTACCTTGCTGATTAAATAGTAGTTTTTCTGATTTTATAAACGTTTACGTGGTTTGCTGATTATTGGTTAGAATGCTTATTTTGGTATTAGGATTTTAAGCTGTATCTTGGATATCGTCTTAACTGTATGGGTTTTGGTTTAAACTGATGATAGTGAGTTTTTTATTCAAGACCTTTGCTGATATAAGTTTCAGATTTGCTTCTATAAGTTTTAGTTTTACTGATTTTTAGGTTTGGTTAAGTGATACTGGTTGTGCTTATGTTTAAATGAGTTTCACTAGATTTATAAGATTAGCTGATATTACATTTGCCTATATTAGTTTGTGAATCTGATTTAAGCTTTACTCGTTTCTTAACTTTTGCTGAATTTGGTCTTGTTTTGCTTGCTTTGTGAATTTAGCTTACAGACTCAATTGGTCTATGAGTGTAATAGCTGATTTATTAGTTTTCAAAAATATACAAGCATACTAGATTCGAACCTGTGACTTTAGTTTCCATTTCATTGTTCAAAATAAAACCAATATATATATAATTCGCAAAAAAAATTGTCCACACAGGGACTCGAACCCGTGACCTCTTGGTTACTGACCCAACGTGTTTACCATTTGTTCTAGCTCTCTTTTTGGTTTAAGTTACATTTTGTCTTATTAATATAGTCAATTCATTTAGTAACTGTCAGTTTTATTAGTTTTAATTACAAGTTTTTGTTTAGTAAATTTTAATTAAAAGTTTTAATAAATTTACTTTTCTAAAGTTTAAAAAAAATAATAATAAAAAAACAAACAAAATAAATATTTTATTCATTTTTAGGAATTTAAATTGTTTTTAAAATTTAGTTTTATATAGAATTAGTTTTTAAAAATAAATAGATTTTGTTTAGATAAATAGTTTTAGTTAAATATTAATTAGATTAAATTAGATTTAAGTTTTGTTTAAATTTAAAATAGTCTTCAAATAGTTTTATTTTAAATAGTTTAAAATTCCTTATAATTTTTTAATAGTTTTGTTTAAATTTGTTTAATTAGAATTTTTAATAGTGAAAAAGTAATTTTAATTAAATATTTTCTTTTTAATTAGATTTAATAGTTTTTAGTTTTAAATACCAAACAAAGTACTTTTTACCAAGAACAATTAATCTCTACGTATAAATTGGATATCAATTCGAGTCGAGTCGAGGAACGAAAATTAGAGTTTATAAAGAATTGCAAAATTCATACATTAAATTGGCGCCGCTGCCGCTTCGCTCGTTACGATTGACGATTTTTCGTGAGAAACTTTGGATTTTGGGATCCGTTCATTTTTTAACGTTACTTTTCTTGTTAAAAAAATCAAAAACATAAAAAAAATCCAAAACTTAAAAATACAAAAAAATAAATAATCATCAAAAGCAAACTCTTTCCTAAGATTTGCACCAAAAAAATTAAAAAATCCAAAAGTAATACTTTTTCTAAAGTATTACACCAAAAATATTACGTATTATTGTTATTTTTCTTATTTCGAATTCTTTTGCTTTTTATTGTGAATATATATTTTTCTAAAAAATCCAAAAAGATTTTTCTTTTACTATATTATATTACGTAGAACAATCAATTTACCTACTTCCAAATAAGACCTTAGTTGGGATTTCATCACCTAGCTATTGTATTCGAATCCAAAACGAAAAAAAGAAGGGAAAAATAGATAAATACTAGTAAAAAGTTTGAACTCAATTTATACAAACTATAAGGTGGGTATAAGGCGACGAGCTATAAAAGGCCTTCAAAGGAAAAAGGTTTTTAAGTGCTTTGTGCCACCTCGTTTCCCCGCTTGCTTGTGCGTATATTGAGAGGGACGACCGATTATTGGTTTTCCAACTCAAGTAGTATTACGTATATATTTTTTGTTGGTTTTTAATATTGAACCTCGAGAGGGATAATCCCTTTCCTCTCAAAGTCAACCGAGGTCTCCTACCTCATTCCTCAAGTTTAGTTGTATGCGCACTTGCACGCGTGCACACATACCGAGTGGTCTACCAAATACTTCTAATTCTTCCAAAAAGAAGAATAAGAACAAAAAGACCGTCAATCAATCCGATCCCGAGAATCGAGCTTTGAACAACACGATGGCAACGGATAATCGACCAATGATTGAGATTCTACAATCTCAGGTTGAAGGAAATGATGACGCGATTGTGGTGCCGGATATTGAAGCGTATAAGTTTGAACAAAAAACGTGTTTTATTCAAATGGTTTCCGCTACACCATTTTTAGGCCGTACTAATGATGACCCACACGCTCATATCAAACGTTTCATACAATTGGCAAACACCGTCAAATACAATAGGGTGCCACAAGAGGCCATTCGTTTACTCCTCTTTACTTTTTCCCTCGAGGGACAAGCCCGCATTTCGCTTGATAAGGAACCACCCCAATGTATCACCACATGGATTGATTTAGAGACCAAGTTCATTAACTACTTTTTCCCACCATCACGGACCACCACTTTAAGGAATGACATCATTACCTTTGAACAACAATATGGGGAAACGTTTAGTGAGTCTTGGGACCGTTTTAAGGAGCTTTTACGAAAATCTCCACAACATGGTTTTACAAAAGTGCATCAAATCAATACGTTTTACAATGGTTTAACTCTTAATGATCAAGACTCACTTAATAGTCCCGCGGGGGGTAATATTCTTGTGAAATCCATGAACGAGGCTTGGGCAATAATTAAAAACAAGGCAAAAGTACAAACCAAGAGTGTTAGGGCTACTATGGCAAGTGCTAGTACTAGTGAAGCCGACAAGAAAATTGACAAGCTTACTTCAATCATGACCGACATTGCTTTACATGTTAAGAACAATGTGCAAGTAAATGCCTTAAAAGAGACTTGTGAAACATGTGAGACTTGTGGTGGACCACATTCGTATTATAATTGTGACAAGGTTTACAATCAACAACTAGAAGTTTATGCTTATAACAACAATGAAAATGAGCGGATTCATTTCAAACCAAATGTTGATGTTAACCATTTGTCTTATAAGTCTAATAACTATTTGGCTCCCCGGGTTTTGTAGCTCCACAAAGACCACCCCCACCCGCCCAAAATAGGAACCAAGGTCCTCAACGGGGTATTTTTCAAAAGAATTCTAATACAAGGGGTTTTAATGAAAATCAAGGGAATTTTCAAGGGCAAAACCAAGGGTTTAATAATCAAAATCAAGGATTTAATAACCAAGTTTTTCAAAATCAAGGTTTTAATCGAGGTTTTCAAAATTATAATCAATATCCAAACCAAGGTTTTCCTAATCAAGGGTTTAACAATCAAGGGTATAATAAAATGAACATGCATAATCCTCAAATGGACTTGGTTCTACAAAAATTAACCGAACATGAGCGAATCATGAGAGAAATGCAAGAATCGACCGATAAGAAATTTTTGCAAATGATTCAAACCCTTCGTCCCCAAGGTGCCCTCCCTTCTAACACCGTGACCAATCCTAGGGCTAACGTTAATGCCATCACTACTAGGAGCGGTAAGACAACCGAAGAACCTTCTTATACCCCACCTAAACAAGGACCCGAGATTCCTTCTTCTCCTACCCACCCTCCTTCACCTTCTACTTGTGACATACCACCCGTTATGCCTTCGTCAACACCTTATGTTCCACCTTTACCTAAATCTTATACCACACCATCAGTTCCCAAACCGGTTCCTTCACCTTTCATTTCTACCCCTCCTCCACCAAAGGATGTGAGTGAGCAATCCACTCCAAAGCCTTCATCTCAACCCAATATACCTTATCTCTCAAGGTTGAGGAAAGAGAAATTGAAGAATAAGGATGATATTCAAGTTTCGAACTTCCTAAAAATGTTCAAACAGTTGAATTTTAATATCACCTTTGCCGAGGCTCTCGCTCACATGCCTAAGTATGCTAAGATGTTTAAGGACCTTTTAAGTGATAAGGAAAGTTGCTCGATACTGCCAATACCCAATTGAATGAGAATTGTTCCGCGGTTCTTTTGAGAAAATTACTAGTTAAGTTAGGAGATCCCTGTCGATTCCTTATTCCTTGCAATTTTCCAAGTGTTGAGAATTGTATGGCCTTGGCGGATCTCGGAGCGAGTATCAATCTTATGCCATTGTCCGTGTGGAAACAATTATCTTTTGTGGGACGACCCTTCTTAAGGATCGGGCGTACATTGATTGATGTAGCCGCGGGTGAACTTATCATGAGGGTAGGGGATGATAAAATCGTCTTTAACATGGGTAAACTTTCCAAACTTCCCGATGAGCCTGAATCCGTGAATTACATCGATGTGCTCGATGAAGCATGTGAAGAACATTTTCACGAGGCTTGTAAGAGCGGGATTTCTCATTTACCTCATGTTGAAACCGTAGCTTCTATTTCTCCATCATTGACTCCATTTGGAGAAAGTGACTTTCTTTTACAAGAATTTGAAGCAAGTTTAGGGTACGTGGATTTAAAATATGATGATTCTCCCACCGATTGGGAAGAAGACATTCGTACCATTGAGAGACTTCTCAATGAGGACCATATTTCTCCACATACTCCTAATGAAGTTACAAACGATGATCCAAATTTGACTAAGCCTTCCACCGACAATCCACCAGATTTAGAGCTTAAGGATTTATCGTCTCATATAGAATACGTTTTCTTAGAAGAGAATGATAAGTTACCCGTCATATTTGCTAAGGACTTAAAGAAGATGAAAAATCTTGACTTATCTATGTGCTCAAAAATCATAAGAGATCAATTGCTTGGAAAATCTCCGACATCCGCGGAATTGATCCTAACTTTTACACTCATAAAATTCTCATGGAAGATGACTTTAAACCCGCAATCCAAAATCAAAGAAGGGTTAATCCTAAAATTCATGACGTCATCAAGAAAGAGGTTATCAAACTTCTAGATGCCGGAATGATTTACAATATTTCGGATTCGCCATGGGTAAGTCCCGTCCATTGTGTGCCTAAGAAAGGCGGAATAACCGTTGTTCCCAATGAAAACAACGAGTTTGATCCTACTCGACTTGTCACGATTTGGCGAGTTTGCATAGACTATCGCATGCTCAATGATGCCACTCGCAAGGATCATTTTCCTCTTCCTTTCATGGATCAAATGCTCGAACCTTTAGCGGGTAATGACTACTATTGCTTCTTAGATGGTTTCTTCGGATATTTTCAAATCCCTATCGATCAAAAAGACCAAGAGAAAACCACATGCACTTGTCCTTATGAAACATTTGCTTACAAACGAATGCCTTTCGGCTTATGCAATGCCCTCGGGACTTTCCAAAGGTGTATGATGGCAATATTTCATGACATGGTTGAAGAAACTATGGAAGACTTTATGGACGATTTCTCGGTCTATGGTGATTCTTTCTCTTCGTGCCTTGCCAATTTAGAAGGTATGCTTAACGGTGTGAAGACACTCGTCTCGTTCTTAATTGGGAAAAATGCCATTTCATGGTAAAAGAAGGTATCGTACTTGGTCACAAAATTTCAAAAGCCGGTATTGAAGTTGACCGTGCTAAAGTTGACGTTATTGCTAAGTTACCTCCACCTACCACCGTCAAAGGAGTTAGAAGTTTTCTAGGCCATGTGGGATTTTATCGACGTTTCATCCAAGATTTCTCTAAAATAGCTCGTCCAATGACTCATCTCTTAGAAAAAGATGCTCCTTTCATCTTTTCTCAAGAATGTCTCGACTCTTTCGAACTTCTTAAAGGTAAATTAACTAAGGCACCGGTCTTAGTCTCTCCAAATTAGGAGTTAGCTTTCGAGCTCATGTGCGATGCTAGTGATTACGCGGTAGGAGCGGTTTTAGGTCAACGACTTAATAAAAATTTCCAACCAATCCATTATGCTAGTAAGACAATTACGGGTGCTCAATTGCATTATACCACTACCGATAAAGAGCTTTTAGCTGTAGTGTATTCTTTTGAGAAATTCCGCCCGTATCTTGTGCTTTCCACCACCATCGTTTACACCGACCATTCCGCCTTGAAATACGTGTTGACCAAGAAAGATGCTAAACCGAGACTCCTTCGTTGGGTTTTGCTCCTACAAGAATTTAAAATCGAAATTCGTGATAAAAAGGGAGCGGAAAACCTAGCCGCGGATCATCTTAGTAGACTTGAGGATCCTTATCAAGGGGAACTTCCAAATCAAGAGATTAATGAATCTTTTCCCCTTGAGACATTAATGTCTATTAATTCCAATCTTGATGATACCCCATGGTTTGCGGACATTGCAAACTATTTGGCGGGTGGTGTTCTTATCGAAGGGTTAACGTCTCAACAAAAGAAAAAATTCTTTAAAGACGTAAAAACGTACTATTGGGACGACCCTTATCTTTTCAAGAAATGTGCAGACTTAATCATTCGTAGATGTGTTGATGGGCCGGCGGCTTTACAAATCCTTGAAGCTTGCCATAAAGGACCCACCGGTGGTCACTTTGGTCCTAACTATACCGCTAAAAAAGTTTTCGACTCCGGATTCTATTGGCCCACCATTTATCATGACGCGCATGAAATGGTTAAGCATTGTGATGCTTGCCAAAGACGAGGCAAGATCACACATAAAGATGAGATGCCTCAAAATTTCATCCAAGAGTGTGAAATATTTGACGTATGGGGCATCGACTTTATGTGGCCATTTCCATCATCCAAAGGGAACAAGTACATCCTCGTAGCCGTTGACTACATATCAAAATGGGTTGAAGCAAAGGCTTTACCTACTAACGATGCAAGGGTAGTTGTGAACTTCTTGAAACAATTGTTTGCTCGATTCGGTGTGCCTCGTGCTATTATTAGTGATCGTGGGACTCATTTTTACAATGATCAATTCGCATGAGTCATGGCTAAGTATGGTGTCAATCACCGACTCTCCACCGCGTATCATCCACAAACTAATGGCAAGCCGAGATTTCCATCCGTGGACTTAAGCGAATCTTAGAGCGTACCGTGGGAGAGCATCGTGCCTCATGGACCGATACATTAGATGATGATTTGTGGGCTTTCCGTACCGCTTATAGGACACCTATAGGTTGTACTCCTTATCGCCTTGTGTACGGAAAATCGTGCCACCTCCCCATTGAGTTGGAGCATAAGGATTATTGGGCCTTGAAATGGGCTAATTTTGACATAAACAAAGTCGGTGATCTTAGGAAAATCCAACTCAATGAACTCAATGAACTTAGGAATGAGGCTTATGAGAATTCATTAATCTACAAGGAGAAGACTAATCTCATTATTGATTCCAAGATTAAGAACCAAGAGTTCCACGTTGGTGATCAAGTTTTACTCTTTAACTCTCGGTTGAAAATCTTTTCGGGTAAACTTAAGAGCCGTTGGTCCGGTCCATTCACCGTGGCCCAAATCTTCCCTTATGGCACCATTGAGTTATCCCAACCAAATGGGCCCAACTTTAAGGTGAATGGTCAACGGGTTAAGTTGTACTTTGTAGAGGACATCTCTCATGAGATGATTCCATCCCTCTCCACGTTTCCCTTGAATTAATTCGGGAAATCGAGTCGAGCTAGAGACTCGTGATAAATAAATCAAGCATCGGATAACTAGGTTAGATTTTTACCTTTTCCATCCTTTCCACCCTTTTTCACCTTCACCCATTTCCACTAATAAGTGTAGGGGGAGCCAAGTAGGTTGTTTGTGTTGTGATGTTGTGCAGGGACATGTGCTTTAATGATCCACTTTTAGTGTTTTTGACGCGACCCATGATCCCGTGTTCTCGTGTACCCGGTTCTATCAAAACTATTGTGATTCATACATGTATATAAATAAGATGAATAAATGTAATCACTTTAGTTGTCTCTTCCTTAGCCCGATTTAAACAACATACTCAATGTCCTAAGTGTAGGGGAGTTTATTCTCCCACATGCTTAAACATTGAGGGCAATGTTTATATTAAGTGTAGGGGGTACTTCTATCGAATTTTAGTGGGCTTTTCCATGAATTTGACCTCATTTAACCGGAAAATTAAAAATTTTCAACGTTTTTCAAATTTTGATCTATTTTGGCCTAGTAGTATTTCCATTTATTTTCTTTTATTTTCTTTCCTTTTGTCATCGCAATCGTATTAATAAGTTCCATTTCAAGAATAAAGTCAAAAATAAATAAATGAATAAAATGGTTTTAACAAGTTTAGATGTCTTTAATATATTAGGCCCGTCGTGAATATTTTGACTTAACCCGAGTTTACTTATCAAATTTTACTCTAGGTAGTATCCTTAACCATATGGACCTTAATTGGTTTATTAGGCTAAGCATCAACGAGTCTCTTTCCTTGGTATTTTAAATTTTGGAGAACGAGAGATGATAGAGTTGATAATAAGTTTAAGGGTTAATTCTTGCTTATATGAGTTTTTTGGCTCTTTCTTCCCGCTTGTATATTTAATTGCTTAATAAATGAGGATTTTTGCGGTGTAGATTCAACATCTTAGCTCTTAGCCAAATCTTTTATCTCCTTGTAATTAAAGCATGAACACATTGAGGGTGCCAACGTTGGACTTCCAAATAAGGTGGCTCATAACCACTATGTAGGAGGTATTCAGACCATGGGACCGCGGAATTTGGCCTAATATATATATCATAAATAAAGAAAGAATAAGATTAAAACATGACCTCAAGGAGCCTTAGGGTGTGGGGCATGTAGCACGAACCTTATCATTAGAGCCTTAGGGTGTATGGCATGGTAAATATTGAATAAAAATTGATCAAAAAATCAATTCCCTTGTTTATGGTTCAAGGAGCCTTAGGGTGTGGACCATAGATAAGGAGCACTTTTACATCTTAAAGAGCCTAAGGGTATATGATGTGAACTTGCTAAACTCCACATAAAGTCTACATGAATTTGGAGGAATAAATAATAAGTAGTACTATTGGCCAAATTTTAGATCCGGGAATTTATTCCCCAAATCATGTTAAATTATCCTTGTTGTGGGCTTACTTTAGTGACAACGTTTTTGAGGACGAAGTTAGGTTCTGAGTGTCGGGTTTGCACCGTTTTGCCTTCATTTTTGGACTAATAATTAATAAATAAGTCAAATAAGCCTACGGGTGAATGACAATCCTTAAAATCTAGAGATACAACTTAGGAATTGGAGAAGGAGTATTACACAATTGTCTTATATAAATGGTTTTAACTTAAGAACTTATGGTAAACAATGATCTCGTTTTTAAGCTTGGTATGAGGAACGTGAAACTTGAGGATGATTAATATTCATGACACCAAAGCCCTAATTTAAGTCTTAGATTTCTTTACGAGTTTCTTCCATCAAACAATTTCGAAGTTAATAAATTAATGGAAAGTATTATAACTTTTGTTTTCTTTATTAAAGTTTTTATCTTTTCATCATTATTTAGTTTCTTTTTATTGTAGTAGTAATAGTATATCGTAATAAAGGCCAAGATGGGTTAATTATGAGGAAAATGTAACTTTATGCTTTAAAAATTATGCATTGCATGGGGTCATTGCAATGGTCAAGTGTAGGGGATTTAATAAGTGTGTAAACATTTATCCTTTTACCACTAAAATCAATGAAAAACAAGACCTAATCATGTGTTTAATATCGTAAAAGTCGGAATTACGCGTGATTTTGTGTTTTTGTGTGAAATAGGTACAAAATATCAAAAGGAAAGAAAACTCGGGATTTCACGGTCAATTGTTGAAGAGAAGTCAAAGAAAGAGACAAAGTCAAAGTCAAAGAATCAAAAGTGTACCAAAGATCACGAAAACCGGAAAAATCAACACGGGTTTTGAATAAAAGATAAACGAAGCCAAAATTGAGTTCGGTTTAGTGGATTTAATCTTAATGAAGTAATTTGGGCTTAGTGGGTCCCACATTTTGTTAATGGGCCCAAAAGCCCAATAATGAAAACAAGTTATTTACTTTTTACCCAAAAGCCCAAACCAAGAGCCCATGAGACGGATAGAGTATTGTTAAATATGGGCCAACAGCACAATCTCATACAATTAAACATAAGACGGGGGATGTTTTGGGTTTCCATGGCCCATTAGGTCAAAAATTTAGAGGGAACGGTTCAAAAGTTAAAAATCGTTTTCCTTGGTCAAACAAATACACCCACTCACACATTTACCCACACACCATTCGTTAAAACCAAAGTTACAACCCTTTCTTCTCCCACCCAAATAACCAGAGAAACTTCACTATTTACCCAAACCCTAACCAAGATAAAATTTGGGGCTTTTATTGATTAAAGGCGCGTGTATATGCACGCGTCTCTAATTAATTCCCATGAATACCGGAGCATGATGATGGAGGAATATATGTGACGTGGATCAAGATTTGGGAAGCACAAGAAACACACATCCAATCCAACCTAGCGATCCGTGTGCACGAGAATAAATTTCAGCAGTTTGATCAAGCTTTGGGAAAAAAGAAAAGAAAAGATGTCTAATGACCGATCAAGATTTGCAGCCGTGCTCTAAATCTTCATCAACAAGGCTAGGGTTTGCCTATAAATACCCCTCTTTTTTATTCAGTAATTTGTCCAATATTTTATTTTCTAGTTATTATGCAAAATAGTTTTTAGGATATTTGTATTTCTTTCTTTTCAGTATTGTAATCACTTCTTAATATTAGTGAAAGTTTATTTAAGTTTAATTCAAATTGTGTCTTATTTTTTTTCTGTTAAATTTCTTATATTGCGATTAATTCTTCAAACTGTTTATTATAATAATTAAAATATTATTTAATCAAGTTAAATAATAGCTTGTTTAGATAATAGAAAATAAATTTTGGTTGTTAAACTTCCCCACTGGAAGTTTATATAAATTTGGTTCGTGAATTGAAGTTTAGTGGTGACGGGTTCAAGTAATGGTAACGAAGGACGGTGTTGATTCGGGTTAATAAGACGGCTCAGCGCCGCATCTTCTTCACAAAGGAATTCTTAATTAGGTTTTATTTCTTGTTATTAATAAGTTTTATTTGAGAATTTATGTCTTAATCTGCTTAGTTTGGATACTGGTTATATGATAAGATCGAGTCTACTTTGTTTTTTATTTTAGATAACTAAATTTAGTTCAAATCTGATATAAGCTTTTATTTGTTTTACCTTGCTGATTAAATAGTAGTTTTTCTGATTTTATAAACGTTTACGAGGTTTGCTGATTATTGGTTAGAATGCTTATTTTAGTATTAGGATTTTAAGTTGTATCTTGGATATCGTCTTAACTGTTTGGGTTTTGGTTTAAACTGATGATAGTGAGTTTTTTATTCAAGACCTTTGCTGATATAAGTTTCAGATTTGCTGCTATAAGTTTTAGTTTTACTGATTTTTAGGTTTGGTTAACTGATACTGGTTGTGCTTATGTTTAAATGAGTTTCACTAGATTTATAAGAGTAGCTGATATTACATTTTCCTGTATTAGTTTATGAATCTGATTTAAGCTTTACTCGTTTCTTAACTTGCTGAATTTGGTCTTGTTTTGCTTGCTTTGTGAATTTAGCTTATAGACTCAATTGGTCTGTGAGTGTAATAGCTGATTTATTAGTTTTCAAAAATATACAAGCATACTAGATTCGAACCTGTGACTTTAGTTTCCATTTCATTGTTCAAAAAAATATATATAGTTCGCAAAAAAAAATTGTCCACACAGGGACTCGAACCCGTGACCTCTTGGTTACTGACCCAACGTGTTTACCATTTGTTCTAGCTCTCTTTTTGGTTTAAGTTACATTTTGTCTTATTAATATAGTCAATTCATTTAGTAGCTGTCAGTTTTATTAGTTTTAAATTCAAGTTTTTGTTTAGTAAATTTTAATAAAAAGTTTTTATAAATTTACTTTTATAAAGTTTAAAAAGAAAAAAAAACAAAGAAAATAAATATTTTATTCATTTTTAGGAATTTAAATTGTTTTTAAAATTTAGTTTTATATAGAATTAGTTTTTAAAAATAAATAGATTTTGTTTAGATAAATAGTTTTAGTTAAATATTAATTAGATTAAATTAGATTTAAGTTTTGTTTAAATTTAAAATAGTCTTCAAATAGTTTTATTTTAAATTGTTTAAAATTCCTTATAATTTTTAATAGTTTTGTTTAAATTTGTTTAATTAGAATTATTAATAGAGAAAAAGTAATTTTAATTAAATATTTTCTTTTTAATTAGATTTAATAGTTTTTAGTTTTAGATACCAAACAAAGTACTTTTTACCAAGAACAATTAATCTCTACGTATAAATTGGATATCAATTCGAGTCGAGTCATAGAGATTATAAAGAATTGCAAAATTCATACATTAAAGGCCTATTCTGAAGATTTATCGAAGAAAAAGTCTAAAGACGGAAGTTTAACGAAGTCGAAGAACCAAGTTTAATTAATGAAGAAATTAGAAGACGAGATCATTTTATTTATCGATAAATCCTGAGACAAAGTCGAGAATGACGAGTTTATTGTCCAAGACGAAAGACGAGAAGACAAAAGAAAGAAAGAAGGAAGCAATCCCGAGACAAAGTCGAGAATGACGAGTTTATTGTCCAAGACGAAAGATGAGAAGACAAAAGAAAGAAAGAAGGAAGCAACTTACTCCTCCTCTCCTCCTATAAATAGAGAACTTAACCTCATTTGTGAGGTGTTAGCTATTTGTAACATATCTCTCCACTTTATTATATGCACTTTTCATATTGTCATTTACATACTTGTCTTTGATTTCAAGTTATTTCATGTAAGTTTTTAATCTTGTTTGAATCTTTAATCTTCAATTTTAATTACAAGCTTTTTATAATCATTCTCATTCTTCTCTTCTTGTTTTAAATCTTTTGTTTGGTTCGTTTAATCTTTAAGTTTTAATCCTTATGCTTATATAGATTAAAGTTTTCATCTTTTTGTTCTTGTCATTTATATATATATATATATATATGATTGTTAGTTTTTAGCTTATTGCAACTCTACCTTCATTCATCTTAAGCTTATTTTATTTTAAGTGTTTCAAAAGTTTAATCTATTTCTTTTAGTTTGTTTTATAAATTTTGTTTATTTAGTGTTTTGAAAGTTTTTAAATTTGTGCTTATTTAGTTCTTCTTATTATTGTTTTAATTATTTTTTTTGGTAATTGCTTATAATTAAAGTGCTTATTTGGTTATATCTTATTTGCTTTTTGTACCCCATCGTAACTTTCTTAAGGGTTTTTACTTGTTTCGATCTAGTTTCGTGATCGCATCAACCCCGGGGGTTTCTACTTGCGATCCAAACTACGATCACTCATTAAGATCACTGAGTAAGATCACTGAGTAAGATCACTGAGTAAGATCACTGAGTAAGATCAGTGAGTTAGATCACTGAGTAAGATCACTGAGTGCGATCACCGAGTGCGATCACTGAGTGCGATCACTGAGTGCGATCACTGAGTGCGATCACTGAGTGCCATCACTGAGTGCGATCGGGAGTGCGATCGGGAGTGAGATCGGGAGTGCGATCGGGAGTGCGATCCGGGAGTGCGATCGGGGGTGCGATCGGGAGTGCGATCGAGAGTGCGATCGGGAGTGCGATCCGGGAGTGCGATCGGGAGTGCGATCGAGAATGCGATCGAGAGTGCGATCTGGAATGCGATCCCGAGTGCGATCGGGAGTGCGATCGGATTGCATTTTTCAGTTTTTATTTCCTGTTTTTATTTTTAATTTCAAATTTAACTTTTCCCGACATTTTTACTTAGTGTTATTTTAAAATTGTTTTGTCTTAGTTTTATTTTTAAGGTTTCAAATTTTACTTTTTGTCGAGTTTTAAAATTTCGTCATTTACTTTAAAGTTTGCATTTTTATTTTACTCAATGACAACTCTTTCTTTTATCCACCACAGACGACTGAGTCACACTTAAAACCGGAGATCAATTCGATTAGATACCGAGAACGATTGAGTACACATATGCAAATGCTAAGTAAGCAATAACCAACTTTCAAATGGCGCTGCTGCCGGATCTTTTCGTGAAGATTAACATTTTTTGTGAGAGACTCGTTGGATTTTGGGATCCGTTCACTCGTGAACGTTATTTTTCATGTCAAAAATTTTCAAAAATCCAAATACATTTAATAAAAGCCGTAAAAAGCATTTCTTTTTTAGAGTTTTGCACCAAAAATATTCCTCTCTATCCTCTATTGTGTTTAATTCTTTTTCTCAACCCCTCTTATTTTTAATTCTTCATGGATTCATATTATATAGGGTGTGGGAGACCGTTATATGGTTTTAAAACTTGTCAATGGTGTACATGTGAGCGGTGCGAAAATGCTATCGACAATACACCGTTTAGATTTTGTCCCTCGTGCAATTCGACTACTCATCCTTTGCTCATAATGCACTTACTCCCCTCTCTTGCATATATTGTGGAAGCAATTCTCATTGGGTTTCGTGTCCGATTCGATAGCCGTCTCATGATGAGAAAGAACAGGGTTACAATTATGACAATGGTAATAGCTATCCACAAGACGCACCGGGTTTTTCTCAATACCCGTGTTGTAATAATTGTGGGGGCCCTCACGATATTTCTTATTGTCAACCGATGAATTATTATGAACCAACTCCGTGCTATAATTCCGGTTTTCAAAATTTTGAGCCCCCACAATACTCCGTCGTTCATTAACCTTCTTTTGGAATGAGAGAGGAACTACTCGCTAATTTGGCTGGAATTCTAGATCGCCTCCCAGCTATCTTGGAGAAGGCAAGCCGACAAGAGAAAATTTCGAATATCGAGGCTTATACTCCTCCTCCTGTGCATCCATATTATTATGATGATGATGACGATGAGAATACTATTTCTTGGAATGATCTTGTTGCTCAATGTCCTATTGCAGTTGCACCTCCTTCTCTCGATATCCTAAATGCGTCTAAGGACAGTGATTCATCGAGTAAGATTAGTAAATTTGGTCTCGACAACTTATTTGAGGAGGTTTTTGATGTACCGACTTTGGCTGAGCTTACGGACGAGGCCGCTCTTAATGATGATGATTTTTCTCCATGCTATGAGAATTTCACTTTTGAAATTTCTCATCTTTCCCCATTTCCTCCGGGAGATGAGGACGATGTTGATTTATTCTCTCCGACTTACGAGAAGTTCACCCCTGAACTTGGTCTTTTAGATGAGGTGGAAGACGTTATTCTTCGCGACAAATTATTGAAAGTTCATCTTCTTATTGCTAAAATTGAAGCATTGATTTCTCCTCCTATTTCCGAGTCTTTACCCCCGTCTATTACTCCCGTTGAGAATAATGACACATTTATGGAAGAAATCGACATTCACTCAATACCTCCGGGTATTGATGATGATGACACGGTGGGGGATATTCTTTTAGATAATCTGCTACATGAAGATATTGTCCTAAATCCCCCTCCCGGTCACCTTTCATCCCATACTTTGGAGACCATTACTGAGGATGAGTTCTTTGACCCAGGAGGTAACATTGACCATTCCATGATTGACACCTTTACGGCTTTGCTGCTCAGTGATAATCATATGTCTTTTGGGGAGGACATTTTGATTCCTTTACCCACCCCACCTCCTGTGGATCATGATTTCACATACTTTTCGTATGTTGAGAGGACTTTTATGTCGTTCAAGACTTATCCTCCGGCCTCACCTTTATTATTTTCCTCCGAGAACGAGGACAAGGTATTTGATCCCTGTATTACATTCGAGGCTTCCCCGTGGACCATTTAATTCGGGGTCGAGTCAGGCTCACGACTCGGTGAACAAAAACAAGCTCTTTTTGGGAGGCAACCCGATTATCTATCTTTCTTTATCCGTTTTTATAATAAGTGTAGGGGGAGACCCACATATTTGTTGTTTTCTTTCTTATGATGTGCAAGGATTGGATCTTTCAAAGATCCACTTTTGATGACTTTTGACGACCCGTGATTCTGTGTTCCCGTCTTCCCGGTTCTATCCGAAACTCTTGTGATTCAATATTTCATATCTTATATGTTCGCATTGAAATCACTATAGTTGTCTCTTCCTTAGCAAGATTTAAACAACGTGCACAATGTCCTAAGTGTAGAGGAGTTTACTCCCACATTCTTATACATTGAGGACAATGTTTATATCAAGTGTAGGGAGACTTCTATCGAATTTAAGTGGGCTTTTCCATTAATTTGCCCTCATTTTAACCAGAAAATCTAATTTTTCGACATTTTTCAAAATCTTTGATCTATTTTGGCCTAGTAGTATTTTTCATTTATCTTCTTTTGTTATCGCATCGTATTTATATATTTCATTTCAAAAATAAAGTTAAATAAAATGGTTTTAATAAGTTTAGATATCTTTGATATATTAGGCCCGTCATGAATCTTTTAACTCTACTCGAGTTTACTTATCCAAGTTTACTCTAGCTAGTATCCTTAACGTGTTTAAATCAAGTTTTGCTAGGCTTTTATATAGGGAACTTTAAAACGCGAAAGTCTTAACTCTTACGGGTTACGAACAAGAACTTTTCGCAAGTTCCTATATCTGATCCTAGAAAGTCGTTTATCAAGGGAATTTTAAAATGCGAATTCTAAACTTGAAAGAATCTAAGAAGCTGCAAGATCCTATAGATGACTTGAAAACCCAAAACTTTGATTTAATTGGATAAGCATTCACGAGTCTCATTCCTTGAGATTTTAAATTGTAGAGAACGAGAGATGATAGAGTCGATTATAAGTTTGGTATTCTTTCATGAATTTATGTGAGTTAATTATGAGCTTTTTCTCCCATCGCTTGTTAATAAATTTAATTGCAATAAGTAAGGTCGTACGATTTGAAAAGTTACTTAGCTTCTAGCCCAAGATCGTTTAAAAGTTGCTCGGGATTAATTAGAGTTCATAGCTAAGGCATAACTTACTGAAGCGGGATGCGAAGATTGGCGAGTCCGAAAAGGCCCTAACAAGGCATGAGGGCTACATTTTGTTGCTAAAGATCCCAAGTGATGTGAAGAATCATTTATCAAAAATCAATATGAAGGATCGAGACACACGACGAAAAGCAAATACTCCCCTAAAGATCATGGAGAAATCCGAAAAGACCCTAGCAAGGTATGAGGATAAATAGATCCAAGTCCTAAAAGGAGGCGGATCGTTATATATCAAAATCCCAAATAAAGATTGGTGAAAAATGAAGAAGTCGTGGTCTAAGTTTGAAGAATCTCTCAAAAACTTCAAGTGAAGAAATTCCTATTATGAAGAGAAGACCATTATTTCAAGAGCGTCTCTCAAGATTCGAAGTATGAAGTCACTGCCAAATATCGGTCCGAGAAAGGTCTCAAATCGTGAAGCGAGTTATGCCAAGATATGAACTTTATGAGGTCCCGAGAAGCAGTTTTAAAAGATTTTGTCCTTTAGCTAACTATTGATTAAATCGTCCTACTTTATTTTTGGCCTAAATAAGCTATCGAAATAAGTCAACAATGCATCCTCGAGATCATTCAAGACAACAATAAAATATAAGAGATACACCTTGGAATAAGGAGTCTAAGTAAATAATTGAGCCACATGAGTTTGTGTTACTTTGCTAACTTATAATAACAACGAACTCGTTTTTAAGCTTGGTATGGGGAACGTGAAACTTGAGAGTGATAAACATTCATGACAATCCAAAGCCCTAATGTAAGTCTTCGATCTCTTTACTTGTTTTCTTCCTTCAAATATTTTGTTATCTTCTATCTTTTTACGTTTCCTTAATGTCTTGTGTTCAAATAAAGGCCAAGGTAAGACAATTATGATGGAAAATGTAAATCTTGCTTTGTAACTAATGCATTACATGAGGGCATTGCAATGCTCAAGTGTAGGGGATTTAATAAATGTGGAAACACTTATCCTTTTACCACTTAATTATAATAATAACCACGCCAAAACGTGTATTTAGTGTTGTAAATGTCGGAATTATGCGTGGTTTGTGTTTTTATTGTGTTTTAGGACCAAAATGTGAAAAGGGAAGAAAACACGAGCTTTCACGGGCTTTTATCGAAGAAAAAGACAAAAGACGAAGTCAAAAGATTAAGAGTGCAAAAAGAACGGAAGTCAAAGGCCTATTCTGATGATTTATCGAAGAAAAAGTCTAAAGACGGAAGTTTAACGAAGTCTAAGAACCAAGTCTAATTAATGAAGAAATTAGAAGACGAGTTCATTCTATTTATCGACAAATCCCGAGACAAAGTCGAGAATGACGAGTTTATTGTCAAAGACGAAAGACGAGAAGACAAAAGAAAGAAAGAAGGAAGCAACTTACTCCTCCTCTCCTCCTATAAATAGAGAACTTAACCTCATTTGTGAGGTGTTAGCTATTTGACACATAGCTCTCCACTTTATTTTATGCACTTTCCATATTGTCATTTACATACTTGTCTTTGATTTCAAGTTATTTCATGTAAGTTTTTAATCTTGTTTGAATCTTTAATCTTCAATTTTAATTACAAGCTTTTTATAATCATTCTCATTCTTCTCTTCTTGTTTTAAATCTTTTGTTTGGTTCGTTTAATCTTAAAGTTTTAATCTTTATGCTTATTTTGATTAAAGTTTTCATCTTTTTGTTCTTGTCCTTTTTATATATATATGATTGTTAGTTTTTAGCTTATTGCAACTCTAGCTTCTTTCATCTTAAGCTTATTTTCTTTTAAGTGTTTTCAAAGGTTTAATCTTTTTCTTTTAGTTTGTTTTATAAATTTTTTTTATTTAGTGTTTTGAAAGTTTTTAAATTTGTTCTTATTTAGTTCTTCTTATTATTGTTTTAATTAATTTTTTTTGGTAATTTCTTATTATTAAAGTGCTTATTTGGTTATTGCTTATTTGCTTTTTGTACCCCATCGTAACTTTCTTTAGGGTTTTTACTTGTTTCGATCTAGTTTTGTGATCGCATCAACCCCGGGGGTTTCTACTTGCGATCGAAACTACGATCACTATTAAGATCACTGAGTAAGAACACTGAGTAAGATCACTGAGTAAGATCGCTGAGTAAGATTACTGAGCAAGATCACTGAGTGCGATCATTGAGTGCGGTCACTGAGTGCGATCACTGAGTGCGATCACTGAGTGCGATCACTGAGTGCGATCACTGAGTGCCATCGGGATTGCGATTGGGAGTGCGATCGGGAGTGCGATCCGGGAGTGCGATCGGGGGTGCGATCGGGAGTGCGATCGAGAGTGCGATCGGGAGTGCGATCCGGGAGTGCGATCGGGAGTGCGATCGAGAGTGCGATCGGGAGTGCGATCCAGAGTGCGATCGGATTGCATTTTTTAGTTTTTATTTCGTGTTTTTATTTTTAATTTCAAATTTAACTTTTCCCGCCATTTTTACTTAGTGTTATTTTAAAACTGTTTTGTCTTAGTTTTATTTTTAAGGTTTCAAATTTTACTTTTTGTCGAGTTTTAAAATTTCGTCATTTACTTTAAAGTTTGCATTTTTATTTTACTCAACGACAACTCTTTCTTTTATCCACCAAAGACGATTGAGTCACACTTAAAACCGGAGATCAATTCGATTAGATACCGAGAACGATTGAGTATACACATGCAAATGCTAAGTAAGCAAAAACCAACTTTAAATGCTTCTAAAAGCAAGAGTAGGCAGACATTTGGGTTTCTACAACATTAAATTAATAATATTAAATCCACTGTTGACAATGAATGGAAACAACGACAAAATAACGAGTGGAAAAAACCAATTCCTCAAGATATAACTGTGCTTATCAAACAAATCTTAATACCGAACACGAACACATTAAAAGAAAATATGCTTGAATTTGAAAGATTAATTCGGTCTGAAATGTTTGATGATTTAACATATGTTGAGTCTATTGAGAAAGAAATTGATGATCTTCAAATGGACAAGTCCGTTTTTCAGATGAATATGATTTACTCTTAGAAGAATGTCTCTCCAAAGATATTTTGTGTGTTACTCTTCAATATTGTGTTGATATCAATGAATATTCTGATGTTGCATGTAAATATCTTGATAAGATCAAAGAGTGTGAGCGTCTTGAAGTTGAGCTTTCGAAACGTAAAAAAAATGTTGATAAGAAGACTTTTGAGTTACTTCAACACAAAACTGATTTCCTAAAAAAACATTGTCATTCTCTTGAACTTGCTTTGCAAAAAGACATCGGAAAAGGTCCAACTGACAATAAATTGCAAGAAAAACTTTCCCAAACGTTTCGAGAAATGAATGAAAAGAGTTTGGAAATTAAAGGGTTGAAAGGTCAGTTACAAGATAGGAAAATAGCGATAGCAGAGTTGAAGAAACTCGTTGCTAAGATGGGTGGGAAAATTGTGGAACCTAGTGTTAAGAAACCTGTTGTAAGACAACCCAACACGCACAAAGTGACTAGACCCTCTGTCTTAGGAAAACCATCTGTTTTCTCTAATTCTGCATTTACAAAACCTACGTTTGCCCCGAAGACGGATGGGAAGGATAGGTTACCACAGAATACTCCCAAAACACATATTCGATCACCAAGCATTAAGAACACAAATGTGATTAAACCAGGGATGTATAGATTGGCCACTAAATCCACACACAACAAAGAAAGTCAATCAACTCAGACTTCTAGAAACACTAATAGACGTGTGTCTTTTACTACAAGGGTAATCCCCACTGATAGTGTTAGCCGGCCTCAGCTTAAGAGCACTCGCATGAATGAAAAGGTTTGTCAAAACAAAAGTCAAGGGAAGATGAAGACAGTAGAAGACCACCCTAGGATTTTTAATGTTTCTAAGAATAAAACGTCTGTAATCGCGTGTAATGACGATTTGAATGATTAGACTTTGAATGCTTTGAATGTTAAGCTTGTTTGTGTGAAATGTGGAAAGTGTGCTAATGCTAATCATGCTCTGTGTGTTTCGAATAATGTCAAAGGCGTAGATACTAGAACTATGAAGCAAACTGTGATGCCTATTAGTGCTAGAAAACCCAAACATAAAGTGAACCATTCTGGTGTAACCCCCCTGAGAAAAGTATTGCATCAGCCTCCACCACTAAGACCACTAGAAGCAGAATTAGGGAATTATATGAGTTTGCTAGCAAGTCGTGGAAATGGTGGTTTGCTAATCAATGTCCTCCAGGATATAAATGGATGCCTAAAGTTAGGAAAGAAAATGTGACAACGAGTGTTAGTATGCCTTTAAATGTTGTTAAGGAAACTAATGATTCTGAAATCACACCTAATATGGTATCCAGTTTAGCAAATGCTCCATCGTGTTCTAACTCTTCTGCAGGTGATACAAATAATTCTCTTCATACTGGACTCCGGATGCACGAAGCACATGACGGGGAATCTCAAGCTTCTAATTAACTTCGTGGAGAAGTTCCTGGGTACGGTCCGATTCGGAAATGATCAATTTACACCGATCCTAGGATATTGAGATTTGGTTCAGGGGAATATCACGATAAAAAGGGTATACTACGTCGAAGGGCTCAATCACAATCTTTTCTCAGTTGGTCAATTCTGTGATGCAGATTTGGAGGTTGCTTTCAGAAAGAAGACATGTTTTGTTCGTGATTATAATGGTAATGACTTACTTACCGGTTCACGGGGTACTGATCTTTACATAATTTCACTTCAAGACACAACTTCCTCAACTCCAATTTGCTTCATGGCTAAACCTTCAACGACTCAGGCATGGTTATGGCATCAACGTTTATCTCATCTCAATTTTGATACCATCAACTTGCTTTCCAAAAAAGATATTATGAGAGGCCTTCCAAGCTTGAAATTCATCAAGGATCATCTTTGTTCTTCTTGTGAGATTTGCAAAGCTAAAAGGAGTAGTTTCAAGACAAAGCCTACACCAAGCTCAAAAAGACGGTTAGATCTTCTTCATATCGATTTGTGTGGACCCATGCGTGTTCAAAGAATCAATGGGAAGAAATACATAATGGTAATTGTCGATGACTACTCAAGGTACACATGGACTCACTTCTTGAGGTCCAAGGATGGAACACCTGAGGTTCTCATTAACTTCCTTAAGCTGATACAACGTGGTCTTCAAGCTCAAGTAAAAGTGGTACGTACTGACAGAGGCACAAAATTCTTGAATTCAACTCTGAAGAATTATTTTGAAGCCGAAGGGATTGAACATGAAACATATATTGCTCGAACACCCGAACAAAACGGTGTTGTTGAAAGACGAAACCGTACTTTAGTTGAGGCTGCTCGAACACTATTATCCGCTTCAAAACTACCATTATACTTTTGGGCCGAAGCCTTGTCAACCGCATGCTACACACAAAACCGATCCTTAATTATTCCTAGACACGAAAAGATACCATATCACATAATTCATAATCGAAAAGCTTCACTCAAAACACCTTCACGTTTTTTGATGTATAATAGTAAGATTTTTGCAATGAATGTTTCGTTTTTCCTCGACTCACTCGAATTGAAATCCAATTTAACGTAAGACTTAATTTTGTTTTTGGTGGAAAGTATTTTTGGTATTTTAAACTAAAACTATTTAATAATAAAAACTATTTAATTAAAAGAAAATTATTTTAAACTAATTTTAATAAAACTATTTTAAAACTTGAACACAATTAAAACTAATTTTATAAAAAAACTAAATTAAAATAAAGACTTTTAAATGTAAACTATTTTTAAATAAAACTTAATTGAAAAAAACATAAAAGAAAACTATTTTAAATAAAAGTAAATTTAAAACTAATTTAAAATTTATAAAAGTAAATAAAAAAAATATTTTTTTCTTTTTATATTTTTTTTGAAAGCTGAATAAAGAAAAATCTATTTAAAAACTTTTTAAATAGATTAAAAAAAACTTAAAACTTGAATTAAACCAAATTAAATGAAACTGCCAATTTCAAAAGTTCTATATTAATTATATGGTGCATAAACAAACACAAAAAGTAGTCTAGCTGAGTTGGTTGTGGCTTATGGCTGTGATGCGAGAGGTATGGGGATCGAATCCCTGGATAGACGAAATTTGCATTTATTTTTTTTACTTGTTTGTTTTTGGAATAAATAAAACCAACAGATCACATGGATATGTTACGTATTCAGCAAATTCAGCAACTACCAAAACCAATTAAGCACTAATAACCGAATCAAATAAGCAGTAAGCTAGTAACTTAAAACTATAAGAAATAAGCTAAACAAAAGTACTACTTAATACCAAACAGTTTTAATTAGGCAGAAATAAGCTACTAATAAATAACAAAGAAATAAAAACTGAAACAAAAATAAGCTTACTAATAAATAACAAAGGCTGATCTATGCAAACTTAATACCAAAAAGAGCTAACTAAGCAGATTCAAAAATTTAAACCAAAACAGAAACTTATATGAAACTAATAAGCAAAACCCCAAAAGAAAATCATATAAGCAGTTTCCAAATAACTAAAAATCGAACAGATAATAAAACTAAGCAGATTGAACAAATAGACCAAACAAGCTAAACTTAAAATATTAAGCAGATCTAGACATAAGCATAAACATAAATACAATTTAATAAACTTAGCAAAATAAAATGAAAAGAATATGAGAACCCGATGTCGATTACGTTTGGAAGAAGATCGGCGCTGAGCCGTCTTTGTGAACAAATTAGACCCGAACACCACCTTAATCATCAAACATCATCATCATATCGATCCCAACCCCAAACGAAAAGCACTCGAACCAAATAATATATTCAAACGAATCAAGCAATGCCATTCTTCAAACAGTAACACTTCGAAAAATAACCTTTTGATTATTTTCCCAGTGGGGAAAATATTCACTTTCTTTTATTTTATTTTATTTTTTATTTTTTTTATAATGATATCCAAGAACAGTTATATAAAAAGAGAGACAGATTAAAAATTAAAATTAGACAGAAAATGTAAATGAGACGAGAATTAATTAATAAACTTACTTTTCATTAATTAAAATAAAATTACATTTGACTGGAAAATAAAAATATAATATTAAACCCTAATCTAATTTGCAGAAAATTTAAAATAAAGAAAAGTGCTCTCTATCATTACAGATTAAGGGTTTTTATATGCAAACCCTAGAAAACCGTTTCCTTGGTGCCTACGGCTTTCAATCAGGATCGTCCATCATCTTTTCTCTTTCTTCTTCCTCATCCAACGGCTTAAAACACTACTTGAGCCACGGATTGCCAGCCTGGTGGAATATGTGTTTCTTGTGTTTGATTAAAGGTGATGTGGCAGGCTTATATAGGTGGATGGGCATTGGTGATTTGTTTTCACCAATCAAAACAAAGGATGGGATGCCACGTCAGGGAGAGAGATAGGACCACAATTGGTGTTTGCCTCCGATTCTTGGGAGGATTTAATTGGAATAGTGTGAATTAATCCATGAGGGTAAAACCCCAAAATTAATAGTGTAATTTTGTGATGGGAAAATTAGGGTTTGAGAGATCTGTGTTAAAAAATGGGAGAGAAAGGAGTTGTGGGTTTTTTCTTTCACATCATTTGTATCGAATGTTAATGGGAGAGTAAATAACACGTTTAAATAAAAACGTGTGAATGGGAGTTGGGTATTGGGGTGTGGGGATAAGTAAAATAATTTTGTGGGTGAGGGTTAATGGAGTTACACGTGGGGTGAGTAAATGAGTTATTATTTAACTATAATGTGTGTGTGGGAATAAATACGTGTGAGTGGGTGTAAATTCGTTTGAGAGATAAGGGTTGACTGGGAAATAAATGTTGTGTGAGTTGACTGTGATTTGTTGACTTCAATAGAAAGTTAATAAACTTTCTCCTCCACCGTCCCACTGTTTCAACCCAAATGGGCCTTGATCCAAAAACAAATTATCCCACACGTCTTTCTTTTGTATTCTCTATAGGCTTGGGCCCAAACTGCAGAATATTTTCAACCGTCCCATTGTAAATAGATTTGGGCCATGAATTGGGCCATTTGATCCATAAATAAATTAAACACCTTCTTAAATGGGCTTGTGGGCCCAATAAGCCAATGTGGGACCCACTAAGCTCGAATATCTTCAAAAAGTTGAAATTCATTAAAAATGAACTTGATTTCGGCTTCCTTGATTGTTTCTTCAAAATCGTGTCGATTTTGCCGGTTTTCGTGAACTTGGGCACACTTTTGGTCTTTTGACATTGTCTTCGTCTCTTTTTGGATTTTTCTTCAACATTTGACCGTGAAATCCCGTGTTTTCTCTTCTTTTGATCATTTGTACCTATTTTAACACAAAAACACAAAACCACGCGTAATTCCGACTTTTATGATATAAAACACATGATTAGGTCTTGTTTTTCCTTGATTTTAGTGGCAAAAGGATAAGTGTTTACACACTTATTAAATCCCCTACACTTGACCATTGCAATGACCCTATGCAATGCATAGTTTTAAAGCATAAAGTTACATTTTTCTCATAATTAATCCATCTTGGCCTTTATTAAGATATACTATTGCTACTACTACAATGATGAAAAGATAAAAACTTAAAAGGAAACAAAAGTTTTAACAAATTATTAACTTGGAAATTATTTGATGGAAGAAACATGTAAAAAAAATCTAAGACTTAGATTAGGGCTTTGGTGTCATGAATATTAATCACCCTCAAGTTTCACGTTCCCCATACCAAGCTTAAAAATGAGATCATTGTTTACCATAAGTTCTCAAGTTAAAACCACTTATATAAGACAATTGTGTAATACTCTTTCTCCAATTCCTACGTTGTATCTCTAGATTTTATTGATTATCATTCACCCGTAGGCTCATTTGACTTATTTGATAGTTATTATTCCAAAAATGAAGGCCAAACGGTGCAAACCCGACACTCAAAACCTAACCTCGTCCTCAAAAACGTTGTCACTAAAGTAAGCCCACATCAAGGATGATTTAACAAGATTTGGGGAATAAATTCCCGGACCCAAAATTTGGCCAATAGTACTACTTATTAATTATTTCCTCCAAAGTCATGTAGACTTTATGTGGAGTTTAGCTAGTTCACATCATATACCCTTAGGCTCTTTAAGATGTAAAAATGCTCCCCGTCTATTGTCCACACCCTAAGGCTCCTTGAACGATAAACGAGGGAATTGATTTTTGAATCAATTTTTATTCAACACATACCATGCCATACACCCTAAGGCTCTAATGACAAGGTTCGTGCTACATGCCCCACACCCTAAGGCTCCTTGAGGTCATGTTTTAATCTTATTCTTTTTTTATGATATATATAGTAGGCCAAATTCCGCGGTCCCATGGTCTGAATACCTCCTACTTAGTGGTTATGAGGCACCTTAGTCGGAAGTCCACAACGCTGGCACCCTCAATGTGTTCATGCTTTAATTACAAGGAGAATTAAGATTTGGCTAAGAGTTAAAATATCGAATCGACACCGCAAAAATCCTCATTTATTAAGCAATTAAATATACAAGCGGGAAGAAAGAGCCACAAAAATTCATATAAGCAAAAATTAACCCTTGAACTTATTATCAACTCTATCATCTCTCGTTCTCCATAATTTAAAATCTCAAGGAATAAGACTCGTGGATGCTTAGCCTAATAAACCAATTAAGGTCCATATGGTTAAGGATACTAGCTAGAGTAAACTTGGATAAGTAAACTAGGGTTGAGTCAAAATATTCACGACGGGTCTAATATATCAAAGACATCTAAACTTGTTAAAACCATTTTATTTATGACTTTATTCTTGAAATGGAAAATATAAATAAGATGCAATGACAGAAGGAAATAAATGAAAATACTACTAGGCCAAAATAGATCAAAAATTTGTAAAACGTTAAAATTTTTTAATTTTTCCGGTTAAATGGGGTCAAATTCATGGAAAATCCCACTAAAATTTCGATAGAAATCCCCCTACACATAATATAAACATTGTCCTCAATGTTTAAGCATGTGGGAGAATAAACTCCCCTACACTTAGGACATTGAGTACGTTGTTTAAAATCGAGCTAAGGAAAGGACAACTAATGTGATTAGATTTATTTTGTTTTATCTTTATACCTTATAAAAGCTGTATCAAGATGGTTGAATTGTTGAATTGTTGAAAAGTTGAATGTTGAAAATTAATATTAAAATCTTTACTTAAATGCTTCCTCTCTCCTCAATAAACAACACACACAATCCTCTCTCTCTCTCAACCAAAACTCAAGTTTCTCTCCGGCAGCCGTCCCACCACCACCGGCTACCGCTGCCCGCCTGATTTTTTTCAAGTATTTTAGCTCTATGTTTTAATATATATATACGACTTTTTATAAGGTGTTTTGTTATATATTTCGAATATTTTTAATAGATATACTATTTAATTGTATTTGATTGTAGATCTTAGTGTTTGTGATTTTTTTAACAGCCATCACAACTGAAAAAGTCGTCGTTGTCATCGCCGGAAAAAATGGGTTTGTCTTGCCGATAAAATCCTCAGTCGTTGTCTCTTGCAGGTCTCTACTTTTTTTCTTTATCAAGTTTTGAGGGTTTTTTATATAGATGTGAAGTTCTTGTGTTATACACCTACCCTAACCGTGACCGACCAACAGTGGACCAACCACCAAGAGTTTTTAAAGGTTTTAGTTTCGTAGGTTTTGTAGCTCTCTTATTTTATTTTCTTTATATATTCCAATTTTCTTTAAGATTTTTTTAGATATGTAGATAAGTATTGCAGATCTGGGTTTTATAACTGATCCTAAAGTTTTTTCAGGTTTCATTGCCGGAACCTTCTTTGTCACCGTCGCTGCCACCGTAAAAACTAATACCAGAATCTTTCCTTGGTTTTTGTTTAGGTTTTTTGTAAGATTAAATTTACTTATTAAAGTTATTTAACTTATGTTATATAAAAATATTTTGCAAACTTTATCGTATGCTTTTGATTTTGAATGTGAAATTTGCACTGTGTTCATCTTTGAGATTTGCAATAATGTTGAGCTATATTTTTAAAAATTAAAAGCAGATTGAAATTGGGAAATTGGCGTTATGTGGGATCTTGGAAACAACATTCAGAAAAGACTAGCTCATGAAATTTCACATTGATAGTGGGTTTTGCTTTTATTAAAAATCTATTTCTTTTACGTTTTCTCTAATATGAGTGAGTTATGTTTGTTTTAGTAAATCTGATTTTTTTTATGTTTTAATTTGACTATTATGAATGTTTTTACGTTTTTTGTTGGAAAACAAATTAGTTTTAATATTTTTTTAGTTTCTTGATAATTTTTGAAATGTAAAACTTTTTCTTTGATAATTTTTGAAATTTGAAAGTTTTTTAATGAAAGAAAATTATGGCTTCCCTGTCAAAAAAAAAAACAAAGATAAAGTCAAAGTTAAAAGCTGTCAGATGTTTTTATATACTATTGCTAAAGATAGACATTCAAAGTTACGTCTCCATCTATGTGTTCAACTAAAAAAAACTACTAATGAAATTTAAAATCTAAAAAGTAATGGATATAGCATTCAGAAATTATTCAAATACTACTACTACAATGTCTTAAGATTATTTATAGCTACTGAGAACTTTCTTTTAATTTGTATGCATATGTTATAGATTTGCCGCAGTTTTAAATGATTGAAAGAAATTAAAATGACGTATCATGTCATAAAAAACAATGCAATGCAACAATGCAACCATGCCACTAAAATCGTTAAAATTTGATAAAAAAAATGAAGTTATTTAGATGTTGGTTTTTGATTGTTAAAAAATGGAGGAGGCTATCGTGATATATTGTATATTTGAACTTTAAAAATGGAGTAGACAATCGTGATATATTGTAAATTTAAACTTTGTGGCGTCTAAGGACTGTTTAGTGCGATATCATCTTCTAAGCAACCTGTGTTTTTTTGACAAAATTAACTGAGCCTACACATAATCAAGAGCAGCTACTTTTAGTCTTAAACTATTAATGACTACTTTAAAAATAAGAGGTTTTATTTTAAATAAAAGAGTGCCTCATTGTTCCCTAGAACACACCTAAAATCATTTAAATCTGGTTTTGACCAAAAGACGAGGGAGTAACATCTTATTTTGTGAAACAACAATTGATGACAAGTTGACAACAGTAAGGAAGTGTGTTCAAAGTGAAAGTGTAAATTTTGGAAAGAGAAATGATACATCCACATAATTTGTACAAAAAGAAATCCACACACATGTGTCATTTTAATTTATGGATTATAAAAATAGGAAAGAGAAAATACACTACAACATGATTGGTTTATCACATTTGCCACATCATTATGTGGGAGTTTGTTTGTAAACCTTATGTGGATGTAGTATTTCTCTTTTGGAAAACCTTAATTCTTGACAAAATCTAGAAAGGTAAGTTCAATTTAAAGTGTGAATTCAAATTGAAGGTAACCAAAGTAGACTTTTAAAAACATATGGTACACATGTAAATCACATAAAAGTGAAACCATATAAAAGTGGTTAGTTAAAGTTTCTGTTTAATGTGTTGATTGTGTTACCTCCAGATTTTTTTCTTAGTTAAAGTTTGTGTTTAATGTTAACTGGTAAAATCAAGCTATAACTTTGGAAAGTTCAAAAAAAATTAAATTTGTTTTTTTTTAAATTTTGCAACTCTGGAAAATTGAAAAGAGACATAAATTCGAATTATTTTGTAACATGAAGTTTTTGAAATTTTTGAAATTTGAATGTTTAAAAGGAATTTAACTCGCAATCTTTTAATAAAATTTTAAGTTTATTAGTGTAGTAAAAGTTTAGGCTTTCGATGCCTACAAATTTGAAGATATAATCAAAATGCATTTTTCAATACAAAAAGATAGTCAAACTTAGAAAGTGCCAATGACATAGCAAAATAAAGTTATTTGAATTTTGATGTGACATAACAAAGTAAAGTTTTTTGAATTTTGAAGTTTTTTTAGAGTATATCAAAAGTTGTAAAATACATATGAACTAATAAATCAACAAAGAGCACAAATACAAAATGAACATTGAGAGAATAGAAAGAAAAATACAAAATGAACAAGGAGAGAAAAAAAACGATCAATCTATGGATTAAAGATCATATATAGCACATACTATAATTTTTTCTTTGCTAAATTTGTAGTCGCAATAATTTTGCTTTTTGACTTGAAGAAAGCATTCTTGGAAAAATCATATGCCGCCTTGAAGAAACAATTTGTAGTCGCAACAAATACAAAATGAACATTGAGAGAATAGAAAGAAAAATACAAAATGAACAAGGAGAGCAAAAAAACGATCAATCTATGGATTAAAGATCATATATAGCACATACTATATTTTTTTCTTTGCTAAATTTGTAGTCGCAACAATTTTGCTTTTTGACTTGAAGAAAGCATTCTTAGAAAAATCATATGTCGCTGAAGAAACAATTTGTAGTCGCAACAATTTTAAATTTGAATTTTTGGAAGTATGAAATATTTTAGAAAATAAAGACACTTTGGATTTCTATATATTTTAGAATATTTCAGATTCAAAAAAATAAACTTTTTTTTTACCAACAAAGTGAATATGACTTTTGAAAATAAAAAGTTAATAAAGAAAGAGTTTGAAATATTTGATACATTTCTCTCTTTTAGCAACTAAAAAATATAATGTTCTCAATAATGCGCAAATGAATGTTACGGTGTTCTTTATTTGTCTTATAGTTTTGTCTTTTTTTTTCAAAACAAATTGTTAAATGAAAAAAAAACAATGCTATTGAAAAAAATAATTCTCACTTAAGAATTGACGCTTTCTAATATGTATTCACCAAAAACAATTCTTAAAGGAAGAACATTGCAACTTAAAATTTTTGCTATCAAAAAATGATTCTCCAACGCTAGGAATGCTTGAAAACGTATTTGAGAATTTTGATACCTTAAAAAATATTCAAAGTGTAAAATATTTTGAAAATTTAGAAATTTGAAAATATTTGAAGTTAGAAATATTTCCCAAATGTTTTGAATAATTTTCCCCATAAAGTGGCGTGGGGTTTAATGTGCAGGATCTTGATAAATTTTGACTTTATACACGATACACGAGGGTACTCAAATTTTTCTTCATGTTATATTTTGAACGTTAAACAAAAAACTTACGACAACATCGTATATCGCTAATTATGTTTCGCTAAAAATTTCCGCTGCTATGCGCGGGTACTCGTCTAGTTTATATACAAGTATGAACCACAATAGCAAAAACTTATCGAAGGAACCGGGTACACGGGAAATACGGGAACACGGGTCGCGTCAAAACCACCAAAAGTGGATCATTAAGCACATGTCCCTGCACACAACATCACAACACACAAACAACCTACTTGGCTCCCCCCTACACTTATTGGTGGAAAATGGGTGAAGGCGAAAAAGGGTAAAAAGGGTGGTAAAGGTAAAAATCTAACCTAGTTAAACGATGCTTGAGTTATTTATCACGAGTCTCTTGCTCGACTCGATTTCCCGAATGTCATCATTCAAATGGGAAAATCATGGAAAATCGAGATTTCCAAGGGAGGAAAATCTCTCCATGATAAAGGGTGAAGTAAAGTCATATAAGGCATACCCCATGAGAATCCACCCGGGTCAAACACATAATTTCCATCACAAAAGGAAATAAACCCCGAGGTGGAACGCAAGTCAAAGAAAAGTGGGGTATCCTTAGGCAAAAGTCTCTTACAAGGAAAGGTAAGGTGGTATGGCAATGAAAGAACAAAAGTTTCTATTCCGGGATCAAACACCGATTCCTTAACGGGAAAATAGCAAGAGGTATTGACATTTAAGATCAAAATATCATCAAAATCCAAAGTGGGAAAGTCATCCTCCTCCAAACTTGATGTGAAAACATAAGTATCGTCGGAGTCATAGGAAAACTCTTCCTCATGAGGAAAATAGGTATTTAGAAAGGTATCTAAATCCTCCTCAAATGGAATAACCTCTAAATTAGGAATGATCTTGTAAAACCCACATACTTTTACCATGAATAGTACCCTTAAGATCGTACGTACTAGATTTAAACTTTCCTAATATAGCATGATTACGATTACGTGTTAGGATTTTACGTATTACGTACGTGTTAGAACACGATAAGTATTTACTACGCACGATCACGTAATAATTATTTGGTAATAATTAATCACGAACATGATATCATGAAATCATGAACGTAATTAAAACACGAACTATTATTAATTATGTATATATATTTATTACGAGCGTAAATAAATATATTAGATCACGATAATTACGTAACGAGAACACACAAAACGCGA
The DNA here is from genome assembly GCA_025667525.1 of Glebionis coronaria. Lineage (NCBI taxonomy): Eukaryota > Viridiplantae > Streptophyta > Magnoliopsida > Asterales > Asteraceae > Glebionis > Glebionis coronaria. Next base: position 358,682,610 of record CM046876.1, read on the forward strand.
ACACAAATAATCATGAGCGAATAACTAAACGTCGAGACACGGAAAAAGGTACGGGTACCCCATGTGGGGGCCCCTACCCGCGGCTACAAGGAGCAAATGGGCCAAGCCCATTTGTATTTTACTAAAAGGAGGATTAGAAAATAAACACTACTCATAATTGTTTTACAAAAGATTTTACAGAAAACCTAAATCCTCCTTTACTCCTTCTTTTCTCTTTTGGCCGTCACCCTCAAAACACCAAAAGGGGGTGTTTGTTGATCTTGGATCTTGGAATTCTAGTTGGTGTTCGTGTTTGTTCTTCGTTCTTTTGATCCACGTATTCGGTAAATCCTTTTTAAACCTTTTTCTTTTGATTTGATCTTTTATTAATTAAGAACATGTTATGTTTTTATAAAAACCTAATTAAAATCATAGATCTAACATGAATTGGGATTTAATATAGTCAAAAGTAATGTTTTAAGGGGTGTTTGTTTTGGCCGCAGCCTACACCGAACCTGAGATGGTTTCGGTTTGGCCATCCAACCACCACCGAGACCATATGGTCCCGGTTTGTTGGTGTGGGTCCCACGGCAGCATCAAGACAAGGGGTACCCCAATTTGGTTCGGTGTACGGTGTCGATTTCATGTCCGGTTCATGGTTTTGAGTCTGGATCCGGTTCATGGTGTATTTTTAGTTTTTATTTTTTTTATGATCTTATGTTAAAATTAAATTAATAATGTGACATGATTAATTTAATAACATGACTTAGGTTATTTTAATTATTAATAATCATGAAATTAATTAACCTAAGTATTTTTTATATTTTAGACTTATAATTAATTAATTATTTAAAAACCATGGTTATAATTAATTAATTAACATGACTTAGGTTATATTATTAATAAATAATAATACATGTTTTAACCTAAGTATTTAACTTTATTTAATTAAAAACATGTTATACTTTAATTAAATATTTTAACCTATAGTTAAATTTAATTACATGAAATAATTATTAAACTATACATTATATCATATGACTTAGAAAATAATCATGAAAACACTTAGGCTTATATACTTAGCTTATTTAACCAACTTATTTCTAATTATGGAAACTTTCTATTTTTAGATACTTAATTAAATAAGGCAGCTAATCTATTTATGGAAACCTTCTATTTCTAGAAACTTATTTATTTCTGGCAGCTAATCTATTTATGGAAGCCTATTTAATTAAGGCAGCTGATCTATTTATGGAAACTTTCTATTTTTAGAAACTTATCTATTTTAAGCAGTAATTCTATTTCTGGAAACTTTCTATTTTTGGAAACTTTCTATTTTTGGAAACTTTCTATATTTGGAAACTTTCTATTTTAGGAAACCTGCTATTTTTTGAAAGTTACTTATTATTACACAGTAAGTATAATAATACATGAAATACCAGAAATACTTAATCAGATTAAACAGAATATAAGATAAACACGGTTTAAGGCTTTAAAACAGTAAAACATGGTAAGAACACATAAAATAAGCTAAGACATGACATAAAACCAGCTACCTATTTAGTAAGCAGATACTTATTCATGTATGTATTTATGTAGCACTAGTGATTCGGAAGTAGGATTCCTCTCAGTTCACCTTCTTCGTTCACTGGACATAAGGTACGGATTCCCGTCCTTTCAGTATGGACATTCTTTCCTTATTAGGATTCCCCGTATGCAGCCAAATGTTTTCCCGTAGTATAAGTTACGTGTTTGATTGATTACGTTTAATTAAGAATACCTATAGCCATATACATGCATGACCAGTTTCACCTAGTTATGGAGGTACCATAACCATAACATTAGAGGCACTGATGTTATGACTTCACCACGGCGGAGTGATTGCTCGTGGCGTCCCTTCAGCTTTTGGCCATTTATATTATATTTATCATGTGGGGCGTATGGGTGCATCCTAGTTACATGTTTTTCAGTCAGGATTTTATGGTGAATGTGGTGTGTGCCTTGCATCCTTCACAAGGAGCTGCTCCCTCCTACCCAAAAACCAGTATATTAAATTAGAGGCAGCCCCTCTAATTTGCATGATGAGGTCACCCCTCCAAGTATTCATGCACGGTGGATTTTCATGACCTATATTGGCTAATGGTAAAATATGACAAACAGTTTTTACAAGATAAACATAAGTCTTTTCAAACTATAAAACCAGTTTTATCAAGACTTAACCAGGTTACTCGGGACTTAGTTTTCTTCCACTGTTATATGTTATATGCTTATCCTATTCATGCTTTATTGTACATCCGTGCACTGAGAGTATTTGCTCAGCCGTTTTCCTTTTCTATGTTCCCAAAACGACAGGTACTCAGGGTTGCTCGTAGACACTAAGAGTACGTGCATAAGGACTGGAAGCTTTCTAGCCTTTCTTTACTTTATGCATTTCCTTTTTTATGATACATTTTCTGTGGACATTGTTTAGTCCTTTTATTTATTATACTATGTTTGTGTGTGATGAGCTTTACATTTGGACTACCGATGTTTGATTCCGGTATTTTCCTTTTATGGTCAAATAATGTTTAAACATTTTTCCTTGTATGCTTTGATGACACGCCATAATTGCATGTGACATTTCCATTATCAAAATGGGGTGTTACAATTATGGTATCAGAGCCAAGGCTTCGACCTGTAGGCTCTCAAACATGACCTGTGATTAGTGGGTAGTCACTACGGTCTTCCTAGAACTGACAGTTATTTTCATACATTCATCATTTTTAAGCATACATATACATGTCATTGTCGCAGATTTTTGACTAAGTAATGGTTGGTACATGACTGGCCCTATTTAGTCGCATGTGTTTTATCGAAACTTTTAAATTTGGGACCGAACCTTAGGCGTCCCCTCGCCATGTCTTTTGTTTTGGGTGAACTGACAATAGGCGTTCACTCTCGAGCATACAAAAGTTTTCATAAAACTGCATCATGCATTCATACACAAAATTTTCTTGCATAAAATTTTTCTCGTGAAATTTTGGTATAAATTTTTTTTTCATGTATATATAGATTTAATGTTTTGATCTGTTTAATCATGTGTTTTATGTTATACTGTCAGATGGCTCTCACATGCGAACAGGAGCAGCTCAATGCTGCAATTCAAGCTGCAATGCAAGCTTTGCTTCCTCAACTGAGGAATGACATCAGGGCTGAAGTTCAAGCTGCCAACAGTCAGCAGCATAATCAGGCACCTCCTCCTCCTCCTCCAGTGACATTAGCAGTATGGCTGGAGAGATTCAACAAGCTCCGCCCTCGAGCTTTTGAGAAGACAGATAACCCCAACGATGCTGAAAGCTGGTTGGCTCACATCGAGAAGATTTTCAATGCTAAGGGCTGTGACCCCGCATACAAGGCGAGGTTGGCATGCTATCGGTTCGAATGCGATGTGCTTAACTGGTGGTTAGCATTGATGCAGTCTGAAGGTGGTGACGAGTGGGTTGCTGGTTTGACTTGGGCTCAGTTCAAGGACAGGGTGATGGAGCAGTTCTTTCCCAAGGCTGAGCAGGACAAGCTCAAGAGAGAGTACCATGGGATCCGACAGAGAGCTGGGGAGAATAGCAAAGAGTTTATGCAGCGCTTTCTTCGCTTAGCTGGGTTCTTTGGTGCGGCAGCAGGAACTCCTGAAGAGCAGGCACATCACTTTAGATGGGCTCTTCGCACATCGGTCGCAAACAATCTGGTGTGTGCTACGTTCAACACTGTAGCACAAGTGGCCGATGCAGCACGTAAGCTGGAGATGCTGCAGGAGAGAGATGAGTTCGGGGAAGCTGAAAGACCCGACAAGAGGTAAACATTCGTATTCAAGCGGTGATCAATCCGTATACTTTCCATATATGTCAATTATTCATCTCTTTAAATGTATCTTCCAGGTAGAAAACTGGGGACCGGTCTCAGCCGGCTACTCAGCAGCAGCCTCATCAGCCCAAGGGAAACGGTCAGACTAACGACCGTTCTGCTACGGATAGGCGTGGCGGTAATGATAATTATCGTAACAATGCTGGGCACTCCAACAGCAGCAGGTCCTAATACTTACGCATTTCCTTATGATTTCATGTTATAACTCATATTCTGACACTTTAGCAAAACTTCTACCAGGAACCATAGAAACGGTAGGGACCGGAACCAGAGAGGTTCGTAGCCTAGCCGTCCAGCTATCACTGGTATTCAATCTTACGATTATCCGCTTTGTCCTTTGTACCCAATTATCATGTCTTATGTAAAATGTTTTATCAAGTTCCCAGCCAGCCAGAGCACCTGCTGGAGGATTCACTCATCCTCTTTGCTCTACTTGCCACCGTAGGCACCCAGGACCATGTCGCCGTAATACTGACGCGTGCTTCAAATGTGGTCTCCCTGGCCATATTATGATGGATTGCTGTAAGGGCGAGATGGAGGGTACATCAGGACATGCTGATACCAAGCCGCCTCCTACTACCGGGCGTGTCTACACGACATCTCGAGACCAGGCCAACAAGTCTACAGGTACCATCACTGGAACCTTGTATATATATGGTCAAGCTGCATGTGTTCTGTTCGATACGGGTGCTACTCACTCGGTTATTTCTACTGCTTATGCTAAGAACATTAGGATGCTCCCCATGCCACTAGAAAATAGGCTTACTATTTCCACGCCTTTGAGGGACTTTGTATTAATCACCCATATATACAAGAGTCTTCCCCTAGAATTTGACGATAAGGTTCGACCTGTTGACGCACTTCCGCTGGACATGAATGACTTCGACATGATTTTGGGCATGGATTGGCTATCCAAGCATCATGCTACCATAGATTGCCATTCATATCGAGTTATCTTCGGTGATGTTAATGCACAAGAGTACATTCATAACGGGTTCATACCCGGACGGTCTGTACAAGTCATATCTACCCTACAAGCGCGTGCACTATTGTCACATGGCTGCGAGGGTTATCTAGCTACGGTTCACGACATGGATGCTGAATCCCCATCAATTCAGGATCAACCTATAGTGTCGGAATTCCAAGATGTTTTTCCAGCAGAACTTCCGGGCATACCACCTGCACGAGAAGTGGAATTCAGTATCGAGCTCATTCCAAGAGCTGAACCAATCTCCAAGGGTCCTTATCGCATGGCTCCCATAGAGCTGAAGGAGCTGAAGGATCAACTGTAAGAACTTCTTGAACGAGGTTTTATTCGACCGAGCGCATCTCCATGGGGCGCACCGGTCTTGTTCGTTAAGAAGAAGGACGACACTATGCGTCTTTGTATAGACTATCGCGAGCTCAACAAGATTACCATTCGGAATAGATATCCACTGCTACACATTGACGATCTGTTTGATCAACTCCAAGGGGCCAAACACTTCTCCAAGATTGATCTTAGGTCAGGCTATCATCAGCTACGGGTCCAGGAGCAGGACATCGCTAAGACTGCCTTTCGTACCTGTTATGGCCACTACGAGTTTGTAGTTATGCCATTTGGACTGACAAATGCTCCAGTAGTGTTCATGGATTTGATGAACGGAATCTTCCATGAATTTTTGGACAAGTTCGTCATTGTTTTCATCGATGACATCCTGATTTTCTCAAATTCCAAGGAGGAACACGAAGACCATCTTCGTACAATACTACAGATTCTTCGCCAGAAGCAGCTGTATGCTAAATTCTCCAAGTGTGAGTTCTGTTTAGACAAGGTGGCATTCTTAGGTCACATTGTATCAGCAGAAGGAATCACTATGGATCCAGCGAAGGTTGAGGCCATTACTAAGTGGCCAAGGCCGACATCAGCGACAGAAGTCCGCAGTTTCTTAGGCTTAGCTGGCTATTACCGAAGGTTCGTGGAGAACTTTTCCCGCCTAGCACTACCATTGACCAAACTGATGCGGAAAGGGGATAAATTCGTCTGGACTGAAGATCGAGAGAAGAGCTTTGAAGACCTGAAGCAGAAGCTAGTATCTGTACCTATTCTTACTCTACCATCTGGTACGGGTGGATTTCAAATCTACAGCGATGCATCGGGGAAGGGACTTGGCTGTGTTCTCATGCAACATGGGAAAGTGATCGCGTACGCTTCACGGCAGCTTAAGCCTTATGAAGAAAATTACCCCACGCATGACATGGAACTTGCAGTTGTGGTGTTTGCATTGAAGATATGGAGGCACTACTTATATGGAGAATCATGTGACATTTTGACGGACCACAAGAGCTTGAAGTGTATCTTCACTCAACGTGAATTGAACATGAGGCAGAGGAGATGGTTAGAGATGTTGAAGGATTATGACATCAATCTACAGTATCATCCCGGAAAGGCAAATATAGTAGCAGATGCTCTTAGCAGGAAGTCCGGAATGATCAACGGCATTAAAATCGAAGAGGAAATCATAAGAGATTTGGAGCGACTAGACATCGAGATCATGGTACGTGGACAGCACGGCTACTGGGCTAATCTTAGAGTAGAACCCGAGTTACTCTCTAAGATCAAGGAAGCTCAGAAGGATGACGGAGAAATCTGGGTGATAGTACATAATTTGGAAAAGCAGACGAAATTTAGAGTAGATGCAGATGGTATCGTATGGCAGGGCACGAGACTTTGTGTTCCTGATGACCAAGAACTCCGGGAAGCTTTGTTAGCTGAAGATCATAGCTCCCCATTCTCTATACATCCTGGTTCGACTAAGATGTACCATGACATCAAGCAGTACTTTTGGTGGAGTGGTATGAAACAGGATGTGGCCACTTACGTCTCCAAATGTCTTACCTGCCAGCAGGTTAAAATCGAGCATCAGCGATCTGGCGGTCTCCTTCAACCGTTAGATATTCCAGAGTGGAAGTGGGACAAAATCACCATGGATTTTGTTACTGGTCTTCAGCCTACCAAGAGGAAGCACGATGCAATTTGGGTTATCGTAGATCGACTTACAAAATCACCTCATTTCTTACCGATCCGCAAGGAGAATCCGGTAAGTAAACTCGCAGATACGTACATAAGAGAGATCATGAGACTCCATGGTGCACCATCCAGCATCGTCTCAGACAGAGATCCTCGATTCACTTCGCGCTTTTGGAAAAGTCTGCAGAAAGCTTGGGGTACACAACTTAAGCTTAGCACGGCTTTTCATCCTCAAACGGACGGACAGTCGGAGCGAACCATTCAGACATTGGAAGATATGTTGAGGTCATGTGCGTTGGAATGGACGGGTGATTGGGACGATTACATCTGTTTGGTGGAGTTTGCATACAACAACAGTTGGCACGCAAGTATCAAGTGTGCTCCTTTTGAGATGTTGTATGGCAGAAAGTGTCGCGCCCCAATCTGCTGGGATCAGGTTGGTGAGCGAACACTTGAAGGACCGGAAATCATAGAGATGACCAATGAGAAGATCGCAGTAGCTAAGCAGAAAATTCAGGAGGCACGGTCACGTCAGAAGAGTTACGCCGCTAAGCATCGTAGGGACATACACTTTAACATAGGAGATCACGTCTTCCTTAAGGTTTCACCGGCACGTGGTGTTAGACGCTTCGGGATTAAAGGGAAGCTCAGTCCTCGTTTCATCGGACCGTTTGATATCATTGAACGAGTCGGTGATGTATCTTACCGATTGGCGTTACCCCCGCGGCTTTCGCATGTGCACAATGTGTTTCATGTTTCCTTACTCAGAGGGTACCAGTATCATCCCATTCACATGGTTCAGTATCCACTGGAACAGATACGTGAAGAACGAGTCATGAGAAAGAAGACGATTCCATTCGTCAAAATTCTATGGAGGTATCATACCGAGCGGGAAGCCACTTAGGAAACAGAGGAGTTTATCCGGGCTTCTTACCCTCATTTCATATTTTGACTTCGGGTATGTTCTTCTTTTCCAGTTTACTTTATCTATAATTCGGGGACGAATTATTCTTTTTAGGGGGGAAGAGTTGTAAAACCCGCATGCTTTTACCATGAATAGTATCCTTAAGATTGTACGTACTAGATTTAAACTTTCCTAATATAGCATGATTACGATTACGTGTTAGGATTTTACGTATTACGTACGTGTTAGAACACGATAAGTATTTACTACGCACGAGCACGTAATAATTATTTGACAGTAATTAATCATGAACATGCGATCATGAAATCATGAACGTAATTAAAACACGAACTATTATTAAATACGTATATATATTTATTACGAGCGTAAATAAATATATTAGATCACGATAATTACGTAACGAGAACACACAAAACGCGAACACAAGTAATCATGAGCGAATAACTAAAAGTCGAGACACAGAAAAAGGTACGGGTACCCCATGTGGGGCCCCCTACCCGCGATTACAAGGAGCAAATGGACCAAGCCCATTTGTATTTTTACTAAAAGGAGGATTAGAAAATAAACACTACTCATAATTGTTTTATAGAAGATTTTATAGAAAACCTAAATCCTCCTCTCCTCCTTCTTTTCTCTTTTGGCCGCCACCCTCAAAACACCAAAAGAGGGTGTTTGTTGATCTTGGATCTTGGAATTCTAGTTGGTGTTTGTGTTGTTTCTTTGTTCTTTTGATCCCCGTATTCGGTAAATCCTTTTTAAACCTTTTTCTTTTGATTTGATCTTTTATTAATTAAGAACATGTTATGTTTTTATAAAAACCTAATTAAAATCATAGATCTAACATGAATTGGGATTTAATAAAATCAAAAGTAATGTTTTAAGGGGTGTTTGTTTTGGCCGCGGCCTACACTGAACCCGAGAGGGTTTCGGTTTGGCCATCCGACCACCACCGAGACCATATGGTCCCGGTTGGTTGGTGTGGGTCCCGCGGCAACATCAAGACAAGGGGTACCCCGATTTGGTTCGGGGTACGGTGTCGATTTCATGTCCAGTTCATGGTTTTGAGTCTAGATCCGGTTCATGGTGTATGTTTAGTTTTTATTTTTTTTATGATCGTATGTTAAAATTAAATTAATAACGTGACATGATTAATTTAATAACATGACTTAGGTTATTTTTATTATTAATAATCATGAAATTAATTAACCTAAGTATTTTTTTATATTTTAGACTTATAATTAATTAATTATTTAAAAACCATGGTTATAATTAATTAATTAACATAACTTAGGTTATATTATTAATAAATAATAATACATGTTTTAACCTAAGTATTTAACTTTATTTAATTAAAAACATGTTATACTTTAATTAAATATTTTAACCTATAGTTTAATTTAATTACATGAAATAATTATTAAACTATACATTATATCATATGACTTAGAAAATAATCATGAAAACACTTAGGCTTATATACTTAGCTTATTTAACCAGCTTATTTCTAATTATAGAAACTTTCTATTTTTAGAAACTTAATTAAATAAGGCAGCTAATCTATTTATGGAAACCTTCTATTTCTAGAAACTTATTTATTTCAGGCAGCTAATCTATTTATGGAAACTTATTTAATTAAGGCAGTTGATCTATTTATGGAAACTTTCTATTTTTAGAAACTTATCTATTTTAAGCAGTAATTCTATTTTTAAACTTTCTATTTTTGGAAACTTTCTATTTTTGGAAACTTTCTATTTTTGGAAACTTTCTGTGACAACCCATCAATGTATGGTTGATATTTTATTCTCAAATATTAATTAAAAATATTATTTTAATATTATATTATGAACTCACTTATTTTTGGGAAGTAATTTGGATTTACGTCTTGAAGTAGCATCGACTACGTCTAAACCGGAGGATTCTACGTTACGTGCTTATGTTTACATACACCGTCTTTGGTGACAGTCCGACAATTCAGAAAATAAATTTATCCGTGAATATTATTTTGAGATTTTAAATTTGTGTTGGTTCATAAACTCACAAATTTACGAGAAGAGATTAGGACTTACGATTTTAATTTAACGTCCTTTACGACTAAACCGGAAACCTTAGGATTACGTATTTACGTTTTCGAACTCCATTTTTGATGAGACGAATTTTATTAGATTCGTTTTGTGCCGTTGATTCATAATTTATAAAAATGTTTTTCGTAAAAAGACCCGAGGGCACGCAAATCAAGGAAACTAGAATCGAGGAATACCTGTAAATTAATGGGGATGGAACAAGTACATACTTGTCCCACCCCCACACATGGCTAAACAAAGCTAACAACACCATGTGGTGTCAAGCTTACAAGATAAGCTAAGACACATGTCTTAGTTTACTTGTAAACTAGCAACCAACATCAAAACCACCACCTCAAACCATTTTCATTCATTTCAACACATGCAAACCACTAAACACTCTCCTCCCTCTCTCTAAAATTTGTCTCAAACTCATCCAAAACAACCCCCATTTGATCTTGATTCAACCATAAATCATATGTATAATTTACATATGATGAAAACCCATTGAAGTTATGAAGATTGGAGGTGATCTTAACATGTAAAAAGGAGTTTTCAAGGGAGTTTGGGGCTGATTTCTCAAGGAGTTTTCATGAAGAACAAGGGCTGATTTTTGGAGGAATCTAAAAATACTTGGTGATCCTAGAAGTGGTGTTGATATCGCATAAGATTGGTTACCCAAAACCATGTCTTGTTCATCCTAAAGCTCATCATTTCATCACTTTGGTGGTATAAAGATTGTTCTCCTCATCCTCTTGTTATTTTGATTATGTAATCATGTATTTTCTTTCCTATTGTATATGTATATGATGATTATATGATGATAAAAGTATTGTGTGGGGATTTGGTGTTGATAAATATGATTAAAAAGATGAAAAACTATAAGAAACAAGGCTAAAATCTTGTTTAAATTGTTGGCTGTATAAAAACAGTAACTAACCACAGGTTAAACTGATAAAATGGCAAAGTGGAATCAATATACAGTAAGTGTTAGGTCTTATACACATGTGAGAGTTGGCCATGCAATGGAATCATTAGGATGAGTGAGTAATGTATATATTTTTACTCGTTGAAAGTTCGTTTCTCGGTGTCTCTTCGAATTGATCTCTGGTTAATTGTGTGACTCAGTTGTTCTTGGTGAATCAAATAAAGAGTGGTCGTTGTCTAAAACTAAAGGAAAATAAAGACTTGGAACAATTAAAAATAAAGTAAAGACGGTAAAAAGAAACAATGAAAGATAAAAACTTGGCGAAAAGTAAATTGCGAGAAAATTAAAAGGTAAATAAAGTAAATGACGCGAAATAAAACTTAATCTAAAAGGAAAGCAATTTAAAATGTAAATAAAGAAAAAGGCGGGAAAATAAATCTTAAAACTGAAAGCTAAAAACTCTATTCGGAATAAACAAGTATTCCGAATAAGAAAGTCTATGCGGAATAAAAATGGAAAAACACTCTACTCGGAAAACAACTCTATTCGGAAAGAAAGTCTACTCGGAATATTTAAGATATTCCGAATAAAGGAAAGTAAAAGTTCTACTCGGAATGTTCCGAATAAGAGAAAATTTAAGATGACCATTCGGAACAATTAAATGTTCCGAATAAGGGAAAATTTAAGATCACTATTCGGAACAATCAAATGTTCCGAATAAGGGAAAAATTAAGATCACTATTCGGAACAATCAAATGTTCCGAATAAGGGAAAAATTAAGATGCTTATGCGGAACAATGGGACGAAGAACAGTAGCAGGTATATAAAACAGGGGATACGAATTTAAGCAAAATCAATCAAGATCAACCAAAAGATTAACCCAAAATAACCACTAGACATCAACTAACAATAATCAATCAAAACAAATCATCAAAATTAACAAACAAAGCCAAATCAATCAAAACCCACTTGATTGAAAATAAGAAAACTCAAGAACATGAACACAAAGATTAAGAACAAATCAAGAAAGAAAGGAAGAAGGAGATTAACAATAAAGTAAAGATTAACATTAATTAAATGGAAACTTACTTGGAATTAAGAGAAAATTAAAGGTGCATTACATGAAGATTAAGGTGCATAAAACTAAAGAACATGAAAATGAAAATGGTGGAAGGATGGGTTGTCAAGCCACCAACAACTCTCAACAAATGAGGTTGGTTGGTATTTATAGGGAGATTAGGGAGGAGCTTAGGAAGCTTCCTCCCTCTTTCTTCTTTTCCTTAATTGCACACTTAAGTCCTTGGTCTTCTTAATCTTTAGTTAATCTTCTTAATACTTGGACTTTGTCTTGGGATTTCTTCAAACTCGTCTTGTAATCTTCAATAAATTAGACTTGAGTTTTTCGGCTTTTTGTAAACTTTCGTCTTTTGACTTTTTCTTCGATAAATCTTCAGAATTGGTCTTGGACTTCCGTTCTTTTTCCACTCTTGATCTTTCGACTTCATCTTTCGTCTTTTTCTTCGATAAAAGCCCGTGAATGCCGTGTTTTCTCCACTTTTCACCTTTTCGTCCTAAATCACAACAAAAACACAAACCACGCATAATTCCGACATAAATGACATAAAATACACGTTTTGGCTCGGTTATTATTGTAATTAAGTGGTAAAAAGGATGGGTGTTTACACACCTATCAAATCCCCTACACTTGACCATTGCAATGTCCTCATGCAATGCATTAGTTACAAAGCATGTTTACATTTTTTCATCATAATCAATCCACGTTGGCCTTTATTAAAGAGATAAAAAATTATAAAAATGCAAAGCAAAGAAATTAAAAGCATACCTTGGGTTTTGAAAATGCCATGAATAATCATCATCCTCAACTTTTCACTTTCTCCATACCAAGCTTAAAAACGAGATCATTGTTATTATAAGTTAGTAAACTAACACGAACTCATGTGGGCTAATTATTCACTTAGACTCCCTTATTCCTAGGGGTATCTCTTATATTTTATTGTTGTCTTGAATGATCACGAAGATGCATTGTTTGACTTATTTCGATAGTTATTTAGTCTGAAAATAAAGTGCACGATTTAATCAATAGTTAGCTAAAGGACCAAATCTTTTAAAACTGCTTCTCGGGATATCAGAAAGTTCATATCTTGGCATAACTTGGTTCGCGATTTGAGACCTTTCTCGGGCCGATATTTGGCAGCGACTTCATACTTCAAATCTTGAGAGACGTTCATGAAATAATGGTCTTCTCTTCATAATTGGAATTTCTTCACTTGGAATTTTCGAGAGATTCTTCATATATGGACCACGACTTCTTCATTTTTCTCCAATCTTTATTTTGGATTTTGATATACAACGATCCGCCTCCTTTATTGACTTGGATCTATTTATCCTCATACCTTGTTAGGGTCTTTTCGGATACACTTCTCCATGACTTTTGGGGAGTTTTTGCTTTTCGTCGTGTGTCTCGATCCTTCATATTGATTTTCGATAAATGATTCTTCACATCACTTTTGGATCTTTAGCAACGAAACATAGCCCTCATGCCTTGTTAGGGCCTTTTCGGACTCGCCAATCTTCGCGCCCCGCTTCATAAGTTATGCCTTGGCTATGAACTCTCGTCATTACCGAGCAACTTTTAAACGATCTGGGGCTAGAAGCTAAGTAACTTTTCAAATCGTACAACCTTATTTATTAGCAGATAAATTTATTAGCAAGCGATGGGAGAATAGGCTTATAATTAACTCACATAAATTCACGAAAGAATACCGACTTATAATTGGCTCTATCATCTCTCGTTCTCCACAGTTTAAAATCTCAAGTAATGAGACTCGTGGATACTTAGCCTATTAAATCAAAGTTTTGGGTTTTCGAGTCGCCTATAGGATCTTGCAAATTCTTAGACTCTTTCAAGTTTAGAAATCGCATCTTAAAGTTCCCTTGATAAACGACTCTCTAGGATCAATTATAGGAACTTGCGAAAAGTTCTTGTTCTTAACCCGTGAGAGTTAAGACTTTCGCGTTTTATAGCTCCCTATATAAAAGCCTAGCAAAACTTGACTTAAACACGTTAAGGATACTAGCTAGAGTAAACTCGGATTGAGTCAAAAGATTCACAACGTTTGAAAATTAAACCACTTATTAAACATTTATTCAAGCAAAGAAAGAAAATAGCTATACAAAGGTAAAAACTAATAGGCCAAAATAGATTAAAAATTTTGAAAAAATGTCGAAAAATCGATTTTCTGGTTAAAATGAGGACAAATACAAGGAAAAGACCACTTAACTTCGATAGAAGTCCCCCCTACACTTAAGATAAACATTGTCCTCAATGTTTAAGCATGTGGGAGTAAACTCCCCTACACTTAGGACATTGTGCACTTTGTTTAAATCTCGCTAAGGAAGAGACAACTAAAGAGATTCCTATTTTAATATTGAGAAATATAAAATAATGAATCGAAAAGAGTTTAGGATAGAACCGGGAAGAAGGGAACACAGAATCACGGTTCGTCAAGAGTCATCAAGAGTGTGTCTTTGAAGCTCTAATCCCTGCAATGATAAGAAAGAAAACAAGAAACTCCAACGGGGGCTCCCCCTACACTTATGGTGAAAATAGATAGATAATTGGGTTGCCTCCCAAAAAGCGCTTGTTTATATTAACCGAGTCACGAGCCTGACTCGTCCCCGAATTAAATGGTCCATGGGGAAGCCTCGAGTGTGATACCGGGATCAAAGACCTTGTCCTCGTTCCCGGTGGACATCAACAAAGGAGAGGCGGGGGAGTAAGTCTTAAAAGGGAGAAAGGTCCTTTCAACATACGTATAGTATGTGAATTCAAGATCCACGGGAGGTGGGTTGGGTATAGTAAGCACATTGTCATCCCCCAAAGACAATGGATGCTGAGCAAACGGCAAAGCCGTATTGTTATCAATTATAGCATAATCAAAGTCACCTCCCGGGTCAAAGCACTCATCCTCCGAGATAGTCTCTAAAGGGGAGGATGAAAGGTGCTCGGGAGGGGAACTTGGGACAATATCTTCCTGCAACAAAGTATCAAAAAATATAATGTCCCCCTCCGTGTCATAGTCATCAATACCTGGAGGGATGGAGTGGATATCGATTTCTTCCGGCAATGGGTCATTATCTTCAACGGTAGGAGCAGATGGAGGTAAAGGCTTGGAAATAGCAGGAGAAGTCAACTCTTCGAGTTGAGCAATAAGAAGGTGCACTTTCCGTAATCTATCGCGAAGAAGTACGTCTTCCACCTCATCCACCAGATCATGTTCATCGGTGAACTTCTCGTAAACCGGAGAGAATAAATCGTCATCACCCGCATCTCCCGGTGGAGATTGAGAAATTTCAAAAGTGAAATTCTCATAGCAGAGAGAAGAATCGTCATCACTAGGATCGACCTCTTCTGTAAGAGCAATGTCGTCCTTAGGCCCCATAGCAGGTAAGTCACAAACCTCATCATCCAATACTTTGTCGAGAACAACATCACTCAGCTCATTCAACGAATCGAGATTCTTAGATACAGTAGGAACATCGATAGTAGGAGTAGCAACTTCAGAAGATTGGTTGAAAGTGTAGACATCATCGTCGTCGTCATCATCATAATAGATGGGACGAGTCCAGTTAGGAGTGACGTAGTCGGCTAACTCTTCCTTGATAACCTCCACATCTTTAAGAAGCTCATGCAGCAACTTTTGTTGTTCATCACCCCGAGTATGTTCAATTTCACCAATTCTATCCCACGCTGCAAGTAAACATTTAGGTGTAGAAAAGAAGGGAAAACGACGAAATTGGCTCAAAAAGGTGTCGGTGGTTTTCAAGGTTTCGTCCACATCAAGCAACGGTTGCCTTTCCTGATGTAAGTCAGCTCGCAGTTGAGCCATACTTTCTAGAATGTCATTCAAAGAAGTGAGTTGGTGATCAAGACTAGTTTGCTGAGAAGATTGATAGTGAGGGTGTGATGTGGGGGCTCAAAATGTTGAAAACCTGAATTATAGAATGATTGTGGCTCATAGTAGTTCATCGGGTGGGAAGAATTAGAAACCGGGTTTGGTTCATAATAATCCATAGGTGAAGAAAACTGAGGACACGGATTTTGCTCATAATAATTCATTGGTTGACAATAGGAAGTATCGTGAGGACCCCCACAGTTGTTGCAGAACGGTTGAGGAGAAAGACTGGGTGCGTCATGTGGATAGCTATTATCATAGTCATAATTGTACCCCGGTTCTTGCCCGTGATCATACGGGTATGGAACCGGGCACGAAATATGCAACGCTTCACTCACAAAAAACCTTCAATCTTCACGAAAAGAGCCGGCAGCGGCGCCATTTTAATGTATATATTTTTACTCGTTGAAAGTTCGTTTCTCGGTGTCTCTTCGAATTGATCTCTGGTTAATTGTGTGACTCAGTTGTTCTTGGTGAATCAAATAAAGAGTGGTCGTTGTCTAAAACTAAAGGAAAATAAAGACTTGGAACAATTAAAAATAAAGTAAAGACGGTAAAAAGAAACAATGAAAGATAAAAACTTGGCGAAAAGTAAATTGCGAGAAAATTAAAAGGTAAATAAAGTAAATGACGCGAAATAAAACTTAATCTAAAAGGAAAGCAATTTAAAATGTAAATAAAGAAAAAGGCGGGAAAATAAATCTTAAAACTGAAAGCTAAAAACTCTATTCGGAATAAACAAGTATTCCGAATAAGAAAGTCTATGCGGAATAAAAATGGAAAAACACTCTACTCGGAAAACAACTCTATTCGGAAAGAAAGTCTACTCGGAATATTTAAGATATTCCGAATAAAGGAAAGTAAAAGTTCTACTCGGAATGTTCCGAATAAGGGAAAATTTAAGATGACCATTCGGAACAATTAAATGTTCCGAATAAGGGAAAATTTAAGATCACTATTCGGAACAATCAAATGTTCCGAATAAGGGAAAAATTAAGATCACTATTCGGAACAATCAAATGTTCCGAATAAGGGAAAAATTAAGATGCTTATGCGGAACAATGGGACGAAGAACAGTAGCAGGTATATAAAACAGGGGATACGAATTTAAGCAAAATCAATCAAGATCAACCAAAAGATTAACCCAAAATAACCACTAGACATCAACTAACAATAAT
The DNA here is from genome assembly GCA_025667525.1 of Glebionis coronaria. Classification (NCBI taxonomy): domain Eukaryota; kingdom Viridiplantae; phylum Streptophyta; class Magnoliopsida; order Asterales; family Asteraceae; genus Glebionis; species Glebionis coronaria. Next base: position 358,699,563 of record CM046876.1, read on the forward strand.
CAATCAAAACAAATCATCAAAATTAACAAACAAAGCCAAATCAATCAAAACCCACTTGATTGAAAATAAGAAAACTCAAGAACATGAACACAAAGATTAAGAACAAATCAAGCAAGAAAGGAAGAAGGAGATTAACAATAAAGTAAAGATTAACATCAATTAAATGGAAACTTACTTGGAATTAAGAGAAAATTAAAGGTGCATTACATGAAGATTAAGGTGCATAAAACTAAAGAACATGAAAATGAAAATGGTGGAAGGATGGGTTGTCAAGCCACCAACAACTCTCAACAAATGAGGTTGGTTGGTATTTATAGGGAGATTAGGGAGGAGCTTAGGAAGCTTCCTCCCTCTTTCTTCTTTTCCTTAATTGCACACTTAAGTCCTTGGTCTTCTTAATCTTTAGTTAATCTTCTTAATACTTGGACTTTGTCTTGGGATTTCTTCAAACTCGTCTTGTAATCTTCAATAAATTAGACTTGAGTTTTTCGGCTTTTTGTAAACTTCCGTCTTTTGACTTTTTCTTCGATAAATCTTCAGAATTGGTCTTGGACTTCCGTTCTTTTTCCACTCTTGATCTTTCGACTTCATCTTTCGTCTTTTTCTTCGATAAAAGCCCGTGAATGCCGTGTTTTCTCCACTTTTCACCTTTTCGTCCTAAATCACAACAAAAACACAAACCACGCATAATTCCGACATAAATGACATAAAATACACGTTTTGGCTCGGTTATTATTGTAATTAAGTGGTAAAAAGGATGGGTGTTTACACACCTATCAGTGAGATATGATCAAAACAAGTTTAGAATGCAAATCTGAGTTCACTGTTTTGGACGATTTTTAGAAAATACTTAGAGGCTAATTCAACAGTAGCTATAGAAGAGTTAAATGGAGCACATATCATTTAGTTTATGTCATAAAAATTTGAGATTCTATCTCTATAGAGAACTCTAGATATGGCAGTTTTGGTGAACATGAAAATAAAAATCAGATTTTGGAAATTAAAGTATAATAGTATTATATAAGCACTCAAATAAAAATAGTATAAAATGTGAATTAAAACCCACTAACTTATATAATACATTTATATAAATATGTATAAGGATAAATAAATGGAAATTTTATAAAAATAGTAGTTTGATAAGTTTTATAAGTTATAAAACTATAAACATGATTTTTACGAGTTTTTCGGCTATTACCGTAAAATTAACGTTTTTCGCCAATTAAATTTAGACGATCAAACCGTCTAATGTAAAGTTTTTAAAACTCATATAATGATATATAAACATATATAACAAGTAAAAACCGATAAAACCCGAACTATATAACATACGGACATTAACGGGCTAAGTTAACGTTATTGGACTAATAATACAACAAAATGGGCTAAAACACTTATAAACTTATTTATTGGGCTTAACCCATTTGGGCCCAACATGTAAAGTGTAAATACTGATAATACAAGTAAGAAATGGATTAATACAAGTTAATGAACTTATAATAGGCTTATTGGACCTAAAACACGTAAATAGGTAAAACTAGTAAACTAGTATAAAAGTTATCGACACATAACACTAAAATGAGTAAATGAGGATATGTAAACCCACTTGATCATCATATATATATATAAAATCATCATATGTATACATAATTGTTATTTTGATAAATTCATTGGACAAAAGTCTAAGACGAGTATTATTTGTCTAGGTTTCCATGATTGAAGCACGTACCGTACGTCCGAATTGCCGATAACCCGCCTTCCCACATCAACGTGAGTTCATAGCCTCGCACTCTTTTAAATGTTTTTATGAAATGCTTTATAAACTCGCGAGGGAGATAACATGTTAGTTTTACTAAAATAGGACACCATTTGTCCCGATTGTTTGTTTATTGATTTGGACCCGAATGATTGTATGACCCGATGAATGATTAAATGACCCGATAGATGAAATAAAATGGATTATTAAAGTTAGGTTATGTCACTAAAAGTCCCATTAGCATGAATTGTGAACTACCGGGATTTGGTAGACGCTTATGCATATAATAGTACTATTTGGGGACGATCACCCCAGTTCGCGCCTTGACGGTTGATCCCCGTCGTGCCACATTGATTGGTAAGCTAATTTATGTATGAGAAGATTTCCATAGCGTGACCTTTGTGACCACACGCTAATTTAGAGGGGCTTGAGTTTCGGGCTAGCTACCCGTTGTTTGATTTAGTAAGGTAACAATGTCATGCGGCTTATAATGATCCAATTAACGAAATACTACTATACGCACCGAATTACGATGTATTGCCTGACTAGCAATACGGGGTCATACTATTGATATTATGTTCGTGTTTTGGTTTTATATAACCATATTCATATAACGGTTTTTATTTAATCTATACAACGTTGTAAAACGTATTGTATGATGTTTTTAACGACAATGGTTCGTATAATGACTTTGAAGGCGAAAGCCTATATTATGATTTTAATAAGGATTTGTATAAAATGACTTTGGCTATTTTATGGCCTATTACAATGATTTGTACAAAATGATTTTCGGTAATAATTTTATACCGATGTTATATTGATGAATTTTATTAAACTCTATGAATTCACTCGGCGTTATCGCTGACCTTTTCTTTTAACATGTTTTATCTCAGGTACTTGAAGGTAATTCTCGGGAAGAGGACAAGAATTCATGGCCCGCACTTAAACAATATTTTCCATTCAAATACTTTGTAAAACTTTGTATGAAATAATATGACTTGGGACCTATGTAACTTTGATATTTATGAATGGAAATGCTTTATTATTAAACGACGCGATTTTTAAGTGTTGTCTATGATGTGAGTAATGTGCTATCCCGTAACACCAACGAGTCTTCCGCTGTATCAAATTGTGTAAATTTGGGGGTGTTACACTTTCTATTTTAGAAAACCTGCTATTTTTGGCAAGTTACTTGTTATTACACAGTAAGTATAATAATACATGAAATACCAGAAATACTTAATCAGATTAAACAGAATATAAGATAAACACGGTTTAAGGCTTTAAAACAGTAAAACATGGTAAGAACACATAAAATAAGCTAAGACATGACATAAAACCAGCTACGTATTTAGTAAGCAGATACTTATTCATGTATGTATTTATGTAGCACTAGTGATTCGGAAGTAGGATTCCTCTCAGTTCACCTTCTTCGTTCACTGGACATAAGGTACGGATTCCCGTCCTTTCAGTATGGACATTCTTTCCTTATTAGGATTCCCCGTATGCAACCAAATTTTTTCCCGTAGTATAAGTTACGTGTTTGATTGCTTATGTTTAATTAAGAATACCTATAGCCGTATACATGCATGACCAGTTTCACATAGTTATGGAGGTACCATAACCATAACATTAGAGGCACTGATGTTATGACTTCACCACGGCGGAGTGATTGCTCGTAGCGTCCCTTCAGCTTTTGGCCATTTATATTATATTTATCATGTGGGGCGTATGGGTGCATCCTAGTTACATGTTTTTCAGTCAGGATTTCATGGTGAATGTGGTGTGTGCCTTGCATCCTTCACAAGGAGTTGATCCCTCCTACCCAAAAACCAGTATATTAAATTAGAGGCATCCCCTCTAATTTTCATGATGAGGTCACCCCTCCAAGTATTCATGCACGGTGGATTTTCATGACCTATATTGGCTAATGGTAAAATATGACAAACAGTTTTTACAAGAAAAACATAAGACTTTTCAAACTATAAAACCAGTTTTATCAAGACTTAACCAGGTTACTCGGGACTTAGTTTTCTTCCGCTGTTATATGTTATATGCTTATCCTATTCATGCTTTATTGTACATCCGTGCACTAAGCGTATTTGCTCAGCCGTTTTCCTTTTCTATGTTCCCAAAACGACAGGTACTCAGGGACGCTCGTAGACACTAAGAGTACGTGCATAAGGACTGGAAGCTTTCTAGCCTTTCTTTACTTTATGCATTTCCTTTATTATGATACATTTGCTATGGAAATTGTTTAGTCCTTTCCTTTATTATACTATGTTTGTGTGTGATGAGCTTTACATTTGGACTACCGATGTTTGATTCCGGTATTTTCCTTTTATGGTCAAGTAATGTTTAAACATTTTTCCTTGTATGCTTTGATGACACGCCATAATTGCATGTGACATTTCCATTATCAAAATGGGGTGTTACAGATCTCTAAGAGTGGAGGATCCTCCTCAATAGTCATGACTTCTAAAATTGGGGTATAAAAGTCAAAAGGAGTCTCCGTGGAAGAATCACTCATACAGATATGAGGTGCATTAAGATCATGGGGTGGGTCATTAAAATTGATGAGATCACTTAAAGAAGTGTCATCATCGTAAGTATCAAAGATTAGGGTATCATAAATGGGTGGGTCAAAAGTGGGTGGGTCAAAAGTCGAGTCGTCTAAGCCGAAGATATTGTGATCACTTGAAGAAGTGTCATCACTATAGGTGTCATAGACGGGAGTATAAAAAATTTGAGGCTCTAAGGGAAGGGATGAATTTATCACAAAATCATTTTGATTAGACTTCTCAATTCTAAAGGATTAATAAAAATCTCTTCATCATCATAATTAAGAACATCAATCATATTGACCGACTCTTTTCCATTTGATTTTGTTGTGATTTTTCCCATTTTAAAAACTTGTTGTTCATCCCGAACCCTAAGAATTAACTCCCCTTCGGCTACATCAACTAAGGCTCTTCCGGATTGTAAGAATGGTCTACCAAGTATTAACGGAATACGAGGATCCATCTCATAGTCAACGACGACAAAGTCTACGGGAAAGGTGAATGTACCAACTCGAACAAAAACATCTCCGGCAATACCAACGGGGTATGCGAGAGTTTGATTAGCTAATTCTAAAGTCATACGAGTCGGTACAAGGTCGGGTAATGATAGTTGTTTCCAAACCGAAAGTGGCATAAGATTGATGCTAGCGCCGAGATCCGCTAAAGCCATACAATCATCGATTTGAGGAAACGAGCAAGGTAACACGAATCGTCCGGGATCTCCTAGCTTTTCGGGAAGCTCTTTGAGAAGGATCGCGGAACAATTCTCATTTAAACGGGTGTTCACGAGCTCAACCATTTTTTCTTTCTTATTAAGCTAATCTTTAAACATTTTGACAAATTTTGGCATTTGAGCAAGTGCTTCAATAAAACTTATATTAACATTGACGTTTGAAATCATTTTCAAAAAGTTAGAAACATGAACGTCATCTTTGGTGAGCACTTTAGCCTTGTCTAATCTAGAGGGATAAGGGATATTAGGTTTAGACTTTGAAGGTTGAGAAGGAGAAGGACCTGCTTTTTGAACAACCGTAGGGATAGGCTCTTTAGGCGAAGAGATGGAAGGTCCCACTAAATTTGCTCCACTTCGAGTATTGATAGCACTCACATTAGCACGAGGGTTAATCTTGGTATTGGAAGGTAAGGCTCCTTTGGGGTCTAAGGGCTTGAACCATTGTCAAAAATCTCTTATCGTTGGACTCTTGTATTTGTCTAGAAGATTCTTGCATTGCTTTCATGATTTTCTCATGTTCGGTCAATTTTTGTAGAACCAAGTCCATTTGAGGATTTTGCATGTTCATTTGATTGAACCCTTGATTGTTAACCACTTGATTAGGGAAACCTGGATTTTGATATTGAGATTGAAAACCGTTATTATTATAAAAACCTTGATTTTTATTTTGAAACCCTTGATTTGCATTCCCTTGAAAATTACCCATTTGAGGAACTTGGTTCTTATTTTGGTATTGGGTATTTTGGGCGGGTGGGGGTGGTCTTTGAGGTGCTACAAAACCCGGAGGAGCCAAATAATTAGTACTCTTATAAGACAAATGGTTAACATCAACATTAGGTTTAAATGGAACCCTTTCATTAGCATTAAAAGCACAAACTTCTTGTTGTTGATTGTAAACCTTGTCACAATTGAAATATGAATGTGGTCCACCACAAGTCTCACACGTGTCACTAGTTTCTTTCATGGCATTAACTTGACCATTTAAGGCATCGGTTTTAAGAGCAAGTGATTCAACAAGCGAAGTGAGTTTATCGATTCTCTTGTCACTTTCACTAGAACTAGCACTCGCCATAGTGGCCCTAACACTTTTGGTTTGTACTTTAGCCTTGTTTTCAGTTATGGCCCAAGCCTCGTTCATCGTTTTCACAAGAATATTGCCCCCCGCGGCACTATTAAGTGAATCTTGGTCATTTAGAGTTAAACCATTGTAAAACGTATTTATTTGATGCACTTTAGTGAAACCGTGTTGTGGACATTTTCTTAAAAGCTCTTTAAATCGATCCCAAGACTCACTAAACGTTTTCCCATATTTTTGCTCAAAAGTAATGATTTCATTCCTTAAAGAGGTGGTCCGTGATGGTGGGAAAAATTAATTAATGAACTTGGTCTCTAAATCAATCAATGTTGTAATACTTTGGGGTGGTTCCTTATCAAGCCAAATCTGGGCTTGTCCCTCGAGGGAAAAAGGAAAGAGTTGAAAACGATTAGCCTCTTGTGGCACCCCATTGTATTTCACCGTATTATCCAATTGTATGAAATGTTTGATATGAGCGTGTGGATCATCATTAGTACGGCCTAAAAATGGTGTAGCGGAAACCATTTGAATAAAACCCGTTTTAAGTTCAAAATGATTAGCTCCAATATCCGGCACCACAATCGCGTCATCGTTTCCTTCAACGTGAGATTGGAGAATCTCAATCATTGGTCGATTATCCGTTGCCATCGTTATGTCGAAAGCTCGATTCTCGGGATCGGCTTGAATGACGGACTTTTTGTTTTTCTTCTTCTTCTTTTTGGAAGAATTGGAAGAATTTTGTACACCAATCGGTATGTATGTATGCGCGCGAGTGCGCATACAATTAAAACTTGGAATGAGGTAGGTGACCTCGGTCGACTTTGAGAGGAAAAGGATTTTCCCTCTCGAGGATCAATATGAAAAAGCTACAAAAATATATACTTAATTACTACTTGAGTTGGCAAACCAATAATCGGTCGTCCCTCTCAATATACGCACAAGCAAGCGGGGAAACGAGGTGGCACAAAGGACTTAAAAACCTTTTTCCTTAGACGGCCTTATAGTTTGTATATGTCGAGTTCAAACGTCTTACTAGTGTTTATCTATTTTGCCTTTTTATTTGTTATGGATGCTAATACAATAGTTAGATGATGAAATCTCAACTAAGACTTATTTGAAAAGTAGGTAAATTATTGTGTTGCGTAATATACTATAGTAAAAGAAAAATCTTTTTGTATTTTTTAGAAAAATATATATTGACAATAAAAATCGAAAGAAATCGAACTAAGAAATAACACTAATACGTAATATTTTTGGTGTAATACTTTTAGGAAAAAGTATTACTTTTGATTTTTTAATTTTTTTTGGTGCAAATCTTAGGAAAGAATTTGGTTTTTGTGATTTTTTAATTTATTTATTTATTTTTTTTTTTGATTTTTTTTTGTTTTTGATTGTGTTGCAAGAAAATTAACGTTCAAAAAGAACGGATCCCAAAATCCAAACGTCTTCACGAAAAATCGTCAATCGTACGAGCGAAGCGGCAGCGGCGCCATTTTAAAACTAAGATTTTTGCAATGAATGTTTCGTTTTTCCTCGACTCACTCGAATTGAAATCCAATTTAACGTAAGACTTAATTTTGTTTTTGGTGGAAAGTATATTTGGTATTTTAAACTAAAACTATTTAATAATAAAAACTATTTAATTAAAAGAAAACTATTTTAAACTAACTTTAATAAAACTATTAAAACTTGAACACAATCAAAACTAATTTTATAAAAAAATAAATTAAAATAAAGACTTTTAAATGTAAACTATTTTTAAATAAAACTTAATTGAAAAAACATAAAAGAAAACTATTTTAAATAAAAGTAAATTTAAAACTAATTTAAAATTTATAAAAGTAAATAATTTTTTTTTTCTTTTTATATTTTTTTTGAAAGCTGAATAAAGAAAAATCTATTTAAAAACTTTTTAAATAAACTAAAAAAAACTTAAAACTTGAATTAAACCAAATTAAATGAAACTGCCAATTTCAAAAGTTTTATATTAATTATATGGTGCATAAACAAACACAAAAAGTAGTCTAGCTGAGTTGGTTGTGGCTTATGGTTGTGATGCGAGAGGTCTGGGGATCGAATCGCTGGACAGACGAAATTTGCATTTATTTTTTTTACTTGTATGTTTTTGGAATAAATAAAACCAACAGATCACATGGATCTGTTACGTATTCAGCAAATTCAGCAACTACCAAAACCAATTAAGCACTAATAACCGAATCAAATAAGCAGTAAGCTAGTAACTTAAAACTATAAGAAATAAGCTAAACAAAAGTACTACTTAATACCAAACAGTTTTAATTAGGCAGAAATAAGCTACTAATAAATAACAAAGAAATAAAAACTGAAACAAAAATAAGCTTACTAATAAATAACAAAGGCTGATCTATGCAAACTTAATACCAAAAAGAGCTAACTAAGCAGATTCAAAAATTTAAACCAAAACAGAAACTTATATGAAACTAATAAGCAAATCATATAAGCAGTTTCCAAATAACTAAAAACCAAACAGATAATAAAACTAAGCAGATAAACAGTAAGCAGATTGAACACCAACAAAATAAACCAAACAAGCTAAACTTAAAATACTAAGCAGATCTAGACATAAGCATAAACATAAACACAATCTAATAAACTTAGCAAAATAAAATGAAAAGAAGATGAGAACCCGCTGTCGATTCCGTTGGGAAGAAGATCGGCGCTGAGTCGTGTTTGTGAACAAATTAGACCCGAACACCACCTTAATCATCAAACATCATCATCATCATCATCTCGATCCCAACCCCAAACGAAAAGCACTCGAACCAAATAATATATTCAAACGAATCAAGCAATACCAATCTTCAAACAGTAACACTTCGAACAGTAACCTTTTTATTATTTTCCCAGTGGGGAAAATATTCACTTTCTTTTATTTTATTTATTTATTTATTTATAATAATATCAACGAACAGTTATATAAAAAGAGAGACAGATTAAAAATTAAAATTAGACAGAAAATGTAAATGAGACGAGAATTAATTAATAAACTTACTTTTCATTAATTAAAATAAAATTACATTTGACTGGAAAAATAAAAATACAATATTAAACCCTAATCTAATTTGCAGAAAAATTAAAATAAAGAAAAGTGCTCTCTATCATTACAGATTAAGGGTTTTTATAGGCAAACCCTAGAAAACCGTTTCCTTGGTGCCTACGGCTTTCAATCAGGATCGTCCATCATCTTTTCTCTTTCTTCTTCCTCATCCAACGGCTGAAAACACTACTTGAGCCACGGATTGCCAGCCTGGTGGAATATGTGTTTCTTGTGTTTGTTTAAAGGTGATGTGGCTGGCTTATATTGGTGGATGGGCATTGGTGATTTGTTTTCACCAATCAAAACAAAGGATGGGATGCCACGTCAGGGAGAGAGATAGGACCACAATTGGTGTTTGCCTCTGATTCTTGGGGGGATTTAATTGGATTAGTGTGAATTAATCCATGAGGGTAAAACCCCCAAAATTAAGAGTGTAATATTGTGATGGGAAAATTAGGGTTTGAGAGATCTGTGTAAAAAAAGGGAGAGAAAGGAGTTGTGGGTTTTTTCTTTCACATCGTTTGTATCGAATGTTAATGGGAGAGTAAATAACACGTTTAAATAAAAACGTGTGAATGGGAGTTGGGTATTGGGGTGTGGGGATAAGTAAAATAATTGTGTGGGTGAGTGTTAATAGAGTTACACGTGGGGTGAGTAAAATGAGTTATTATTTAACTATAATGTGTGTGTGGGAATAAATGCGTGTGAGTGGGTGTAAATTCGTTTGAGAGATAAGGGTTGACTGGGAAATAAATGTTGTGTGAGTTGACTGTGATTTCTTGACTTCAAGAGAAAGTTAATAAACTTTCTCCTCCACCGTCCCACTGTTTCAACCCAAATGGGCCTTGATCCAAAAACAAATTATCCCACACGTCTTTCTTTTGTATTCGCCATAGGCTTGGTCCCAAATTGCAGAATATTTTCAACCGTCCCATTGTAAATAGATTTGGGCCATGAATTAGGCCATTTGATCCATAAATAAATTAAACACCTTCTTAAATGGGCTTGTGGGCCCAATAAGCCAATGTGCTACCCACTAAGCTCGAATATCTTCAAATCGTTGAAATTCATTGAAAACGAACTTGATTTCGGCTTCCTTGATTGTTTCTTCAAAATCGTGTCGATTTTGCCGGTTTTCGTGAACTTGGGCACACTTTTGGTCTTTTGACTTTGTCTTCGTCTCTTTTTGGACTATTCTTCAACATTTGACCGTGAAATCCCGTGTTTTCTCTTCTTTTGATCATTTGTACCTATTTTAACACAAAAACACAAAACCACGCATAATTGTGACTTTTATGATATAAAACACATGATTAGGTCTTGTTTTTCCTTGATTTTAGTGGCAAAAGGATAAGTGTTTACACACTTATTAATGTACGTGTTACATTATTCGAGATAGTGAAAATCTGGACAAGATGAAAGAGAAAGGTGATGCATGCATTCTTGTGGGATATGCAACTCAGTCTAAGGAATATAGAGTTTACACCAAGAGAACAAAGTTGATAGTCGAGACTATTCATATCAGATTCGATGAATTGCAAGAAATGACACTTGAACAAAACAGTTTAAGTACCGATCCACAACAACAAAAGACTTCTATGCACAACCACACAGAACTTGGAACTCAAGACCACAGCAATGAACCGTCAAGTTCAAAGCTGGTTCCTGAACATGTTCCTAGAGCAGATATGACAGTGGAAACAACACTTGAAGAGTTGGAAATGTTATATCGACCAATGTTTGATGAATATTTCACGGGGGAGAAACATGTTTTATCGAAGTCTTCCGCTGTCACTCATCATAAGAATGATGATACCGATCATCGTCAACAAAAGCATACAACTTTATCTACTTCAACACGGGTTGCTGCAGATTTACCTCCTCAGAATATCACATCAACAACCGCTCCTACAACATCAACTACTACTGTCATTGCTCCAAAGAAAACAAATTACACAAACAATGCATTATCTGACGAAGACGAATTTATCAACCCATTCGGTACACCGGTACACGAAACTGGAGAGTCTTCTACTCGCCATGTTGATCCGTCAAGTATGCATACATTTTATCAACGAAATCCTTCAACACATCATTGGACCCGAGATCATCCTTTGGTTCAAGTAATTGGAAACCCTTAACAGCCCGTTCGTACAAGACGACAGCTTAACACCGATGGCGATGTTTGTATGTTCGTACTCGCCGTGAGTTCAGCTGAACCGAAAAACATCAAAGAAGCCATGGCTGATCATGCTTGGATTGAATCAATGACGGATGAACTTCAACAATTTGAAAGACTTAAAGTCTGGGAACTTGTTGACAGACCATACGATGTAATACCATTAAATTTTCGATGGAACTGGAAAAACAATATGGATGAAGAGAACACGATCATCAAGAACAAATCTAGGCTAGTAGCTAAAGGGTATGGTCAGAAAGAGGGTATTGATTTTGAAGAATCATTTGCACCAGTAGCTCGAATGGAAGCGGTCAGGATTTTCCTTGCTTATGCTGCTGATAACTAGATTTTACTCAGGTTAAAAATTATCGTTGTACCAATCTCTTCGAATTGAAAACTGTGTTAACTGTGCGACTCAGCTGTTCTTTGGTGAAACAAAAATGTGTCGTTGTAGTAAAGGGAAATGTGCAACACTATTAAAGTAAAAGGCAAGTAAATTAAAATAATTCTAAATCTAATTTAAAGTAAATGGTGCAAGTAATTAAAAGCGAGGCTAAAATTAAAAGGCACTAAAAGTAAATAACGCAAACTTAAATCTAACTAAGGCAAACTTAAAACGCAACTAAAACTAAAGCTTAAACTAAGGCAAGGCTAAAATAATCTAAGGCAAATAAACTTAAAGTGCGACTAAGTAAAAAGGCGGGAAAATTAAAGCAGAAAATTAAAGACTGAAAATAAAGAAACTGAAAATAACTCCTATTCGGAATAAAACTCTATCCGGAATAAACACCCTATTCGGAATACTGTCACTATGCGGAATAGAAGCTTACTCGGAATAACAGTCCTACTCGGAATAATGGTTCCTATGCGGAATATAAGTCCATACGGAATAAAAGTTCTATGCGGAATAACACAAGCAATTCGGAATAATCACTCCTATTCGGAATAAGGACCCTTATGTGGAATCTTCAACTCTACCCGGAATAAACATTACTCGGAATAACCTATTCCTGTTCGGAATATCCTTCCTATTCGGAATAACAAGCCCTATGCGGAATAAGTTATCCTATCCGGAATGTTGTCCTACTCGGAATAAAGTCCCTTATGCGGAATATTATTCCTATTCGGAATAACAATCTTGCTCGGAATGTATTGTCTATTCGGAATATTGGATATTCCGAATAGAGTACTATGGTCTAAGCCTATTCGGAACGTCACCCCCTATGCGGAATAATAAATATTCCGGATAGACCACGACTTCAAAACTTTACTCGGAATGTCTGGGAAAGCAGAACCTGGAAAGTTACAGTTACTAATACCCGAAGAACAAGGAAAAAGGAATAACACGAATCTAGTCAAAACAAAGCTAAATCAACCACAAGATTAAATCAATCAAACAAATAAACATCTACTAATGATAATCAAACAATCCAAAATAATCAAACTCACAAAACAAAACAAAATAATCAAAACCCAATTGATCAAAATAAGAAAAATAAGAACATGAACATGAACATAAACAATAAGGATCAAAGATTAAGAAGGTAGAATGAGATTAACAACATAAAGATAAAAATTAACAAGAATTAAAAGAAAAACTTACTTGAAATTAAATGGTAATTTAGGTGCAAGACAGGAATTTAAATTTGACAAGTATTTAAATGACTAGGTAATTAAAAGTGGAAGAACTAATTGTCACGATTAGCCAACAAAGAAAAATAATTAACTAGCCTAATCTATATATAGGGGAGGATTAGGAAGCTTCCTCCCCTCCTTCATTTTTTCTTAATTACAAGATTAAGTCCTTCCTTCTTTAATCTTCTTTTAATTGCACCATTAGTCCTTAAGCCTTTATTCTTCATTAATCTTGGACTTTAAATGGTTTTATCTCGGGATTTCTTTGAACTCGTCTTTTAAGTCTTCAATAAAGTAGACTTGAGTTCTTCGGCTTTAAGTAAACTTCCGTCTTTCGACTTTTTCTTCGATAAATCTTTAGAATTGGTCTTGGACTTCCGTTCTCTTTGCACTCTTGACTTCTCGACTTCATTTTTCATCTTTTTCTTCAATAAAAGCCCGTGAATGCCGTGTTTTCCCCACTTTTCACAATCTCGTCCTAAATCACAACAAAAACACAAACCACGCATAATTCCGACATAAAAGACATAAAATACACGTTTGGCTCGGTTATTATTGTAATTAAGTAGTAAAAAGGATGGGTGTTTACACACCTATCAAATCCCCTACACTTGACCATTGCAATGTCCTCATGCAATGCATTAGTTACAAAGCACGTTTACACTTTTCATCATAATCAATCCATAGTGGCCTTTATTAAACAGATAGAAAACTATAAACATTCAAAGTAAAGAAATCAAAAAGCATACCTTGGGTTTTGGAAATGTTATGAATAATCATCATCCTCAAGTTTTCACTTTCTCCAAACCAAGCTTAAAAATGAGATCATTGTTATTATAAGTTAGCAAACTAACACGAACTCATGTGGGCCAATTATTCACTTAGACTCCCTTATTCCTAGGTGTATCTCTTATATTTTATTGTTGTCTTGAATGATCACGAGGATGCATTTTTGACTTATTTCGATAATATATTAAGGCCGAAAATAAAGTGAACGATTTAATCAATAGTTAGCTAAAGGACAAAATCTTTTAAAACTGCTTCTCGGGACCTCAAAAAGTTCATATCTTGGCATAACTCGCTTCGCGATTTGAGACCTTTCTCGGACCGATATTTGACAGCGACTTCATACTTCAAATCTTGAGAGACGTTCATGAAATTATGGTCTTCTCTTCATATAGGAATTTCTTCACTTGAAGTTTTGAGAGATTCATACTTGGACCACGACTTCTTCATTTTTCTCCAATCTTTATTTTGGACTTTGATATACAACGATCCGCCTCCTTTTATGACTTGGATCTATTTATCCTCATACCTTGCTAGGGTCTTTTCGGATGCACTTCTCCATGACTTTTGGGGAGTATTTTCCTTTCGTCGTGTGTCTCGATCCTTCATATTGATTTTCGATAAATGATTCTTCACATCACTTTGGATCTTTAGCAACAAAATATAGCCCTCATGCCTTGTTAGGGCCTTTTCGGACTCGCCAATCTTCGCATCCCGCTTCAATAAGTTATGCCTTGGCTATGAACTCTAATCCATACCGAGCAACTTTTAAACGATCTTGGGCTAGAAGCTAAGTAACTTTTCAAATCGTACAACCTTATTTATTGCAGATAAATTTATTAGCAAGCAATGGGAGAATAGGCTCATAATTAACTCACATAAATTCACGAAAGAATACCAAACTGATAATTGGCTCTATCATCTCTCGTTCTCCACAGTTTAAAATCTCAAGTAATGAGATTCGTGGATGCTTAGCCTATTAAATCAAAGTTTTGGGTTTTCGAGTCGCCTATAGGATCTTGCAAACTCTTAGACTTTTTCAAGTTTAGAAATCGCATTTTAAAGTTCCCTTGATAAACGACTCTCTAGGATCAATTATAGGAACTTGCGAAAAGTTCTTGTTCTTAACCCGTGAGAGTTAAGACTTTCGCGTTTTATATCTCCCTATATAAAAGCCTAGCAAAACTTGACCTAAACACGTTAAGGATACTAGCTAGAGTAACTTAGATAAGTAAACTCGGGTTGAGTCAAAAGATTCACAACGTTTTGAAAATTAAAACCACTTTATTAAGCATTTATTCTAATAAGGAAAGAAAATAACTATACAAAAGGAAAAACTAATAGGCCAAAATAGATCAAAAATTTTGAAAAATGTCAAAAAATTGATTTTCCGGTTAAAATGAGGACAAATACAAGGAAAAGGCCACTTAACTTCGATAGAAGTCCCCCCTACACTTAAGATAAACATTGTCCTCAATGTTTAAGCATGTGGGAGTAAACTCCCCTACACTTAGGACATTGTGTACTTTGTTTAAATCTCGCTAAGGGAAAGACAACTAAAGAGATTCCTATTTTAATATTTGAGAAAATATAAAATAGTGAATCGAAAAGAGATTAGGATAGAACCGGGAAAATGGAACACGGAATCACGGGTCGTCAAGAATCATCAAGAGTGGATCATTGAAGCTCGAATCCCTGATTAAGAAGAGAGGAGAGGAAATAGCAAACCAAAGGGTCTCCCCTACACTTATGGTAAAGAAAGCGAAAAGATAGATGCATGGGTTGCCTCCCAAGAAGCGCTTGATTTTTGTTAACCGAGTCGTGAGCCTGACTCGACCTTGATCATCATAGGAAGAAGCATGAAGCATATCCACCAGGATCAAAGATATAGTTTTCGTCCATCAATAAACACAAGCTTAAGGTGAACAAGGAAAGCCAAAGAAGAATAGGAAAGGTTCCCTTAAGCAGCGATGGAGCACGGTGGAAGCAAGGGTGAAGAGGTGCAAGCAGATTTCCATTAGTTCCAAAGATATTTTCTTTTATTTCATCAGGTGGATACTGAGATGGCTGCAGAATATCAATACCGGGGTCGAACACCTTTTCCTTTAAGGGAAAATAGCACTCAGGCTCAGCATAATGGGAAGAAGATCCGTGAAGAAGCACAACCTCGTCCTCATAAGATGGACAAAGAGGTGTTAACTCATACGTGCTGCGAATGTCAGTGTCGACCTGTTTCTTCTCCTTAGAAAGAATGTTCTTCAACTCCAAAGTAGGATCAAGACGATAATCTTCAAAATCATAAGGATGAGCATCACTCTCATGAGGGAAGTAAGTGTTGAGAAACGTAGAGAAGTCTTCCTCAAATGAGTAATCGTCCAAAGTAGGATCGAGTGATGGCGGAGGATCTTCATCATGTGAAGAATCGCTCGAAAGAGTATCAGCCTCATCAAAATCATCATATGTGGGCAGCTCGGGATACTCGGAAGTACAATCATCAAAATCATCCGAATCTGAGCTAGAATCATCATCATAAGCATCAAAGATCGGTGGAGAATCATAAATGGGAGAAGGTTCCAACTTGGAGAGAGAATCATCCACATCATCATGAAAGAGTGGATTATCAATGCAAGAGTCGAATAGCGGATTGTTGTAGATGACAAAATCATCGAGCACATTAATCATATTCACGGATTCTTGTCCAAAGGATTTGCTTGTGAGCTTCCCCATTTTAAAAACTTGTGAATCATTCCCGACTCTTAAGATTAACTCACCTTCGGCAACATCAACTAGAGCTCGCCCGGTTCTCAAGAATGGCCGACCAAGTATTAAAGGAATACGAGGGTCCATTTCATAATCAACAACGACAAAATCGACCGGGAAAGTAAATGTGCCAACTTTAATGAACACGTCTTCGGCTATACCAACGGGGTAAGCGAGAGTGCGATTTGCAAGTTTAAGAGTCATCTTCGTTGGAGTGAGGTCAGGTAATGATAGTGTTTTCCAAACACTCAAAGGCATCAAATTAATACTGGCCCCGAGATCAGCAAGGGCAGTAAATTCTTACGTTTTGTTGAACACGCAAGGCAACACAAAATGACCAGGATCTCCAAGCTTTTCCGGAAGTTCTTTAAGAATAACTGCAGAGCAGTTTTTATTTAAGCGTGTGTTGGCGAGCTCAATTAACTTCTCCTTCTTGTTAAGCAATTCCTTAAATGCTTTGACAAATTTGGGCATGTGGACAAGTGCCTCAAGAAAGCTAATGTTGAAGTTCATTTGAGAAATCATCTTGATATAGCTCGTCACTTGAGAGTCCTCCTTGGTTAGCATCTTGTTCTTGCCCAAGCGAGAAGGATAAGGGATATTAGGTTTGGGTGGTCAGGGTGCAGGCGTAGCAGGTAAAGGTTGAGATGTTGAAGGGTCCTTCCTAGGAACATCGTCATGACGAGGCGGAGACGGTAATGGTGCACTAATACTAGGTGTAGGAGGAGTAGGGATAAATGGTGGCGGAGGAGGTGTAGATGATGGGGGTGGGATTGGTGGATCGACAATGGTAATTCCACTACGAGTAGTAATAGCACTCACATTTCCTCGCGGATTGGGGACGGTGTTTGAAGGTAGAGAACTCGAAGAAGAAGGTTGAGCGGCAGGCAAAAACTAGCAAGCATATTCTTCAAATCATTTGTTTGATTGCTGAAGGAGGATTGAATATTATCTCGAAGCTCGGATCTAATCTCATTTCCTTGCTTTGTGATATCTCCTTTCAGATTAATAATTTGGCTCTGCAGATTCTTGATTTGCTCACCTTGGGTTCTCATGATGGCTTCAACATCTTGGTTAATGGGTGGGGTTTGTTGGGCGGGTGGGTGATATGGATTAGAAGCTCTTGGTGGGATTTGGTTGCTTCTATTGTAGTTGTTGGCGGGGTTTTTGTTTTGAGGAGAAAAACCGGGGGAAAGGTAGTTGTTGGACCGGTAACTCAACAGATTTCTATCCCCTTGAGGTCGAGCTTGGTAATTTTCCAGTGAATAATTACCATAAGCTGCATACACATTTTCCGAATTTCTTTGTGTAGAAGGACAATCGGTGTATGAGTGAGGACCGCCGTATGTTTCACAAGAAGGTGCAACCGCTTTAACTTGTTGTTGTTGTTGGTTTGAAGCGAGAAGCGTGATACTTTTGCTCATTTCAGTCATCATGCGGGTGAGTTCGGTCATATCAAGGTTTGCTGAAGTGGAAGAAACATTGACTCTCGGGTTGTTCCTTGAAGAAGCAGAGGAATCCCAGTTTTTGTGGTGAGTAGTCATGTTCTCAATAAGCTCTCTACACTCCTCGGGTCTCCTTTTCATGAATGTTCCACCGGCGGCTGCATTAATCGTATCACGATCTCGAAAAGTCAAACCGTTGTAGAAAGTATCAATTAAGGTCACAAGGAGCATGTTGTGGTTTGGACAACGATCAGTCAAGACATTATATCTTTCCAAAGCATCAAAAAGAGATTCATCGGGTTCTTGCATGAAACCGTTGATTTGATTGCGAAGGCTCGTGACCATGGATGGTGGAAAGTAGCGCGACAAAAAGCGTTGAGTCATGTCATCCCAAGTGTGAATTGAATTCTTCGGGAGACGATCAAACCATTTCTCGGCGTGATGTGATAAAGTATGTGGGAAGAGTTGTAGGCGAAGAACATCCATTGTGGCACCAGGCAACTTCATGCTTTGGGTGATTGTAATGAACTTGTCGAGGTGTTTGTTGGCATCATCATCAGGCAATCCACGGAATGGGTTAGTTTGCACTTGCTGAATCATGTGGTGCTTCAACGAAAACTCAGGAGCGTTGATTTGCATCGGCGCAATCGGTCCTCCTCGTCCAAACATGGTAGGTTGACAAAGCTCCTCCATTGTCCGAAGATCAGGCTGTGGAAGAACATTGTTGTTATTATTGAGGTGTGGTGGATGATTATTGTTGTTAACACCAGACATACTTAAATCTTCTTGAGTCTCGGGCTCTTGATAATTAGAAGATCTAGTACGCATACACCTGAAAATGCAAAAGAAAAAGAAACCAAACACAAAGACAATATATATACACAATAAAGATAAAATCTTTTTGGATTTTTGAAATTTTAATTTTTATGTATTTTTATCAATTTTAATTTTTATGGTTTTTTAATTTTATGCAAGAAAAATAACGCTCACAAGTGAACGGATCCCAAAAAGCAACGCGTCTTTCATAGAAAACCGTTAATCTTTACGAAAAGAGCCGGCAGCGGCGCCATTTGATAACTAGATTTTACTCAGGTTAAAAATTATCGTTGTACCAATCTCTTCGAATTGAAATCTTTGTTAACTGTGCGACTCAGCTGTTCTTTGGTGAAACAAAAATGTGTCGTTGTAGTAAAGGGAAATGTGCAACACTATTAAAGTAAAAGGCAAGTAAATTAAAATAAATCTAAATCTAATTTAAAGTAAATGGTGCAAGTAATTAAAAGCGAGGCTAAAATTAAAAGGCACTAAAAGTAAATAACGCAAACTTAAATCTAACTAAGGCAAACTAAAAACGCAACTAAAACTAAAGCTTAAACTAAGGCAAGGCTAAAATAATCTAAGGCAAATAAACTTAAAGTGCGACTAAGTAAAAAGGCGGGAAAATTAAAGCAGAAAATTAAAGACTGAAAATAAAGAAATTGAAAATAACTCCTATTCGGAATAAAACTCTATCTGGAATAAACACCCTATTCGGAATACTGTCACTATGCGGAATAGAAGCTTACTCGGAATAACAGTCCTACTCGGAATAATGGTTCCTATGCGGAATATAAGTCCATACGGAATAAAAGTTCTATGCGGAATAACACAAGCTATTCGGAATAATCACTCCTATTCGGAATAAGGACCCTTATGCGGAATCTTCAACTCTACCCGGAATAAACCTTACTCGGAATAACCTATTCCTGTTCGGAATATCCTTCCTATTCGGAATAACAAGCCCTATGCGGAATAAGTTCTCCTATCTGGAATGTTGTCCTACTCGGAATAAAGTCCCCTATGCGGAATATTATTCCTATTCGGAATAACAATCTTGCTCGGAATGTATTGCCTATTCGGAATATTGGATATTCCGAATAGAGTACTATGGTCTAAGCCTATTCGGAACGTCACCCCCTATGCGGAATAATAAATATTCCGCATAGACCACGACTTCAAAGCTTTACTCGGAATGTCTGGGAAAGAAGAACCTGGAAAGTTACAGTAACTAATACCCGAAGAACAAGGAAAAAGGAATAACACGAATCTAATCAAAACAAAGCTAAATCAACCACAAGATTAAATGAATCAAACAAATAAACATCTACTAATGATAATCAAACAATCCAAAATAATCACACTCACAAAACTAAACAAAATAATCAAAACCCACTTGATCAAAATAAGAAAAATAAGAACATGAACATGAACATAAACAATAAGGATCAAAGATTAAGAAAGGTAGAACGAGATTAACAAGATAAAGATAAAGATTAACAAGAATTAAAAGAAAAACTTACTTGAAATTAAATGGTAATTTAGGTGCAAGACAGGAATTTAAATTTGACAAGTATTTAAATGACTAGGTAATTAAAAGTGGAAGAACTAATTGTCACGATTAGCCAACAAAGAAAAATAATTAACTAGCCTAATCTATATATAGGGGAGGATTAGGAAGCTTCCTCCCCTCCTTCATTTTCTCTTAATTACAAGATTAAGTCCTTCCTTCTTTAATCTTCTTTTAATTGCACCATTAGTCCTTAAGCCTTTATTCTTCATTAATCTTGGACTTTAAATGGTTTTGTCTCGGGATTTCTTTAAACTCGTCTTTTAATTCTTCAATAAAGTAGACTTGAGTTCTTCGGCTTTAAGTAAACTTCCTTCTTTCGTTTCTTCGATAAATCTTCAGAATTGGTCTTGGACTTCCGTTCTTTTTGCACTCTTGACTTCTCGACTTCATTTTTCATCTTTTTCTTCAATAAAAGCCCGTGAATGCCGTGTTTTCCCCACTTTTCACAATTTCGTCCTAAATCACAACAAAAACACAAACTACGCATAATTCCGACATAAAAGACATAAAATACACGTTTAGCTCGGTTATTATTGTAATTAAGTAGTAAAAAGTATGGGTGTTTACACACCTATCAGCTGCACATAAGGGATTCATCGTGTATCAAATGGACGTAAAGACGGTGTTTTTAACGGTCCTTTGAAGGAAGAAGTCTATGTCACGCAACCGGAAGGATTCGTCAATCCTCATTATCCTGATAAGGTGTATCGTCTCCACAAAGCACTTTATGGACTCAAGCAAGCTCCAAGGGCGTGGTACGACGAGCTCTCGAAATTTATGGTCTCCAAAGGTCTCCCAAAAGGTTCCATTGATCTTACTTTGTTCACTTATAAATATGGGGATGACATTTTGCTTGTGTAGATTTATGTTGATGACATTACTTTCGGGTCTACAAACCCAAAACTTTCAAAATGATTTGAAAAAGTCATGCACAACAAATTTGAAATGTCAATGATTGGCGAACTAAAATTCTTTCTAGGAATTCAAGTTCACCAATCCCCAAGTGGTATCTTTATTAACCAAGCTAAGTATTTTCAAGAGATAATCAAAAAGCATGGTATGACCTCATGTGACCCCGTTGGGACACCATTACCAACCACATCCCTAGATGACGATTTGGAGGGAGATGCCATAGATCAAACGAAATATAGTTCAATGATCGGCTCCCTCATGTACTTAACAACAAGCCGACCAGATATATCACATGCTACATGTTATTGTGCACGATATCAAGAACGACCCACTGAAAAGCACCTCAAGGAGGTTAAACGGATCTTTCGGTACCTCAAGAATACCATTCATTTGGGACTCTGGTATCCGAGGGAAACCGGTTTCTTTCTAACAGCCTATTCAGATTCTGATCACGCAGGGCGTCTTGATACACGTAAAAGTACTTCTTGTGGTGCACAATTTTTAGGTCAATATAAGCTTGTGGGATGGTCTTCCAAGAAGCAGGATTGCATGTCACTGTCATCAGCCGAAGCGGAGTATGTGTCTCTATCTGCGTATTGTGCTCAAGTTCTATGGATGAGAACACAACTCACGGATTATGGCTTCCACTTTGATAAAGTACCTATGTACTGTGACTCAAAGTCCGCCATAGCCATCTCCTGTAATCTGGTACAGCATTCCCGCATGAAGCACATTGATGTCAGATATCACTTCATTAAGGAACAAGTTGAAAAGGGTATTATTGAACTATACTTTGTTGGAACCGATTACCAATTAGCTAACTTGTTTACAAAAGCTCTTTCGATAGAGAGGTTTACGTATCTAGTTAGGCAAATTGGTATGAGATGTTTGACTCCAGCAGAATGAGAGATTCTGGCGAAGAAGCCTGCTTGATTCATCTATCAAACATCTACCTGTAAATATCTTTGAAAAAGAAAAATACAAAAATATGAAACATATAAAAACAAAACACAAAATTAAAAATCTTTGAAAATCCAAAAATATTCTTCTCGACATGTCTTTCGGTATCGATAATATGGACGTGCCTAGAAATGTCGCTCAATAACGACACGGGTGTGTACATAAAGCTCGAATGAAAGTTGTAAATATTTTTCAAAACATGTCATTTCTTTTAATAAAGGAAATTGTCTATTTTGGACAATATTTCCAAACAACGGGTAGAGCAATCTATCACGGGTTGAGCTTGTCAAAAAACATTCCACGTCTTGAGCTCAACACAATGGCTTGTAATCACTTTTAGATTGCAACCCAGTTCTATATTCACGGGGGAGTGTACGCTTTAGTGCTTTTACCCTTAGCAAAAGAAGAGAAATATTCTTACACTTGAGTGGATTCTCAAGACATTCAAAGTCTATGAACTCAAGTTTATGCTTTAGAAAAACCTCTTCGCCAAAAAGAAATAGGATTTTTCAAAAAGCGTTGAACACAATTTTTTCAAGAATTTCTCAATGATTATTCAAAATCTTTCAAAAATTGTGTGTTCAACAACTCCCATCCTCAAAAAGTGAAATGTGGATCAAATCCTCACAATGACAATTCAATTGGATCAATTTTTGAGGGGGAGCATTTTAACTTCATGCAAAAGATTAACACATCTTTCTCCTGGAGATTTTCAAGACTATATTTCAAAATATATTTTAATCAAATTTGGTATCTCTAATATCGAAAGATTTTATATATTAGAGATAGGGGATAAAATGTGATTAAAATGTGATATTATATAAGACTCACGCACTTTAACTCTTACCTACATGTGCAAAACATTTTCGATCATCGATGCACATGTAAAGGGGAGCATTTCTAAAACAACAAAACTATCAAGATGTGAAATGTTTTTCAAACACTTTGTTAGACTTTTTAAAGTGGTTTCATGGTTACGATCAAATACCCACAACATCTTTAATTCACGACGTTATTGGTGTCAAAAGGGTGGTTAGGTTTAAGTCCTATGATCCAACCAGAGCCAGAGGGATTTTCCTAGGGACAATCCAATAGATTATTAGAAGTCCTTAGGAAAGATGGAGTAGAATGTGAACGTAGCTGAATGCCGACTAAGTACTGATGCTAGCACTGGAACAATCATAACAAGGTGCTAGTAATGATGTCTTGGTAAGCATTGAAGGGGTTGAAGAATGAAAAAGAAATGTAAGGATAAAGGGTGTAAAGAAAAAAGCCCTCAATACAACTTAGGCAAAAACCGGGTCAACACATCATGAAGACAACTCATCATGGACCCAGTGATGTGAAGCACAACCCTTTCCTAGCTAATCAGGCTTCTCTCAAAAGAAGTTTGTTTTATTGTCACAGAGAACAACATGAATTCTATTAGCTTTCTCATTCCAAGATAGTTGATATTGAATAGGTGGCATCTACTCCAGCCTCCGACCACTAAAAGTACACAAATCGAGTCTAGAGCCAAGAGATAATCAAATCTCGTTAGGACACACGAATGACGAACAAAAGAGTCCTACGCCATATCCTTGTGATATTGCTAGAACACTCAGAGTGATAATACTTAGTATTCACAATGATGAGTGGAAATCCTTCCAGTGTTAACATGAAACAGCACCGCGGTAGGTCATATGTAAGATTCTTTATGAATTAAACATATGTAGAACTGAAAAGCAACAGTGGTTTGATTCTGAATTGATTCAAACTCGTTTCATGTTTCTACGCAATATCTTTATGGTCTTGCCAGAACATTCGAAGTGATATTCATTAATATTCACAGTGACGAATGGAAATCCTTCTAGCGTCAACATCAAACAGTGTTGCGGTAGGTGACTTGTGAGGTTCTTATGAATCAAGCTTGTGTCAACTAGAAAGCAACAATGGTAAGATTCTTTATGAATCACACTTGTTCCAGGAATTTGAATTGACGACTTTAATCAAGCGGATTTCTATCCAATTGATTCACTCTTTATGTTCGCAGTCTTGCTTTGAGACGGTCGAGTAAAGAGAACGGCTAGTACAGCCGCGAAGCTCTGTCAAAGAGATTCTTAACTGAATCTACCTATCACAGGTATCGTATTTAATATCGTATAACGGTCTTCACCGAACGGAGGTAAAACGCTACCGATTTAGGACGATTGTCACAGCCATTCAGTCCGTGTCTATGTTTTGTCTCAAGAAGGTGGCGTCATGGTGTACTCAGCAAATTGAAAGATTCAAAACCACATAATCATGCCAAAAGACATATTCAACAATTAATAGCGTGAGCATGTGGATGAAGACACAAGATTGCAAGATGGCAAAGACAAGTCAAGGATAATTTGAAGATCTCAGGATCAAAAGACAAAGTCGAAAAACAACGACAAAGGCTCATAGATCACAGCATGAAGGAAAAAGACTACTATTACACGTTCAAGACTCATTTATGGCGAGATTAATAATCTTTACAAATTTCCAAATGACAAAGGGTAGTAGGTTAGTCGTGTATTACGGGCTTAACTTCAAGCTAAGGTTCATTCATAAGTAACCAAAACCCAAAAGGAAAACCCGGCCCATTATCATATAGCCCATCATGCCACATGTAGGCAAGGCTATATAAATCTCTCCTTGCATGTAAGGAGAGGTTGGATGATCGTTATATTTTTTCTTAATCTAATATTTCACAAGTTCTCACACACTTCTCTCTCTTTTCTCTCTCTAGTTTCTCTCTCTAGAATTCATCTATTTTCTACCTTTCTTTCTTGTTTAATCATCACGTAATCTATGGGACAATAACAGTAGCTAATGATAGAATCTATAGGATCTATAGGATGATTCTTTGTCCACTTGCTGTCATGTTCACGAATCCGTGGATTGGAGTAGACCATAGTAGGAGCTTCCTCTAAGGTGGACGACTCGGCTTGATTAGGGTCGGGAATTGGTACACCAAAGAATGGAAGTTCACGCATTTGAGCGAATTCCAAATCGTGATCATCATCATCCTCTTCATCATCAATAGTCATGACATGGGTAGTTGAAACATGTGTTGGTTGAGAATTACTCGTTGAAGGTATATCTTGACCAATTGTAGGTGCAGATGTGTCTGATTGTGCTTCGATTGCTAGAGTGACAACTTCGGTTACCGGAGTTATTACCTTCGGTTCTGGAGCAACAATACTTGGAGGAGTAAAGAATTCATCAAAGAACGATTGAAACAACGTATCCCATTCATTCCTAGAAGGTGGTGTAAATGATGATGAAGTAGGGTTGTTTGGGACAAGACCAGAATAAATGTTACTGGGTCCCATTTCATGAAGTGCGGGTTCAGAGTTGCTTTGCTCAGAAGCCATTGCTGTCAGCCCATCAAAATCAACATTCATAGTTTCGAGGATCTTACGAGAATTATGGTTATAGATTCGGTATGCCTATTTTGTGGGTGCATAACCAATGAAAATACCAATATCAGCCTTGGGTTGAAGTTTTCCCAAATTATCACCATCATTATTTGGATAGCAAAGAGGACCAAATACATGAAGATATGATAAATCTGGTACTTTTCCATGTAGAAGCTCATAAGGTGTTTTACCATGGCGTTTACGAATTAGTGACCGGTTTTGAGTGAAAACTGTTGTAGATACTGCTTCTGCCCATAAAAATAATGGAGCCTTTACGTAAATTACCATCGTTCGAGAAGCTTTCGTAAGTGTGCAATTTCTCCTTTCAACGACACCGTTTTATTGTGGAGTGTGAGCAACGGATGTTTCATGAGATATGCCAACTTCTTCATAATAATCACGCAAAATTTGATTCACAAATTCGGTTCCATTATCTATACGAATTCGTCGGACAGTAGTGTTGAGACGCACTTGAATCATCTTGAGAAATCCGATGATGAATTTAGGTGCCTCATTTTTTGTTGTAAGAAATTTCACCCATGTAAACCGAGAGTAATCATCGACAATGACGAGGATGTACTTTTTACCACTAAGACTTTCAACACGCATTGGCCCACAAAGATCCATATGCAACAGATAAAGTTTCTCTTGGTTGGTGTCTTTAGTCTTGGGTTTGTATGATTTCTTTTGTGCTTTTTCCCATTGTACACGCGGAACATAAATGGTCCTTGTGAAATGTAAGTTTAGGAAGACCACGAACAAGTTCGTTTTTCGCCAAATGATTAATAGCGTCAAAGTTAAGATGAGATAACCGTCGATGCCATAACCATGACTTAGTCTTTGATGCTTTGGAGAGAAGACATACGGGAGAAGCGGCCATCATATCTTGAAGAGACAAAGTGTACAAATTATTCCCTCGAGTACCTTTCAATAAATCATCCCCTTCCAAGTTACGGATGAAGCAGGTATGCTCTCGAAAAGCAACTTCTAGGTTTGCATCACAAAATTATCCCACATAAAATAAGTTGTGACCGAGACCTTCCACATAATACACTCTTGAAAAAAATTATAACATTCCCAATATGATACTCACTGTAACCCATTATCTTTGCAACATGATAATTTCCAAATCGAACCGTACCAAGAAACTTGCTGACGAAATTTCTGAGCTGAGAGCGATCTCCGGTCATATGCTTGGAGCAACCAGAGTCCAAATACCAGAGAATAATTTGGACCACCTGTTTTCAATAACAACAGTAGATAATGCATTGGAAACTATTGGTTCCAGAGTTTTAGCAGATACAGATATAAAATTATCAGAATTGCTAACATTTGTGTGACCCTTAGATTTCCTGCGTTTTCTAATGTGAGTTTTACCACTTACAGGTTTTATTGTACCAACTTTCTGAGGTTTTGGATTATTATCGGGCACTACAGTAGGTGTAACACCTCACTTTGATAAGTGGACCGTTACACGAAATTATAGCGTGTCATCAAAGCATGCAAGGTAATATTTAGTAAAACATACATGACCATAGGGTAAACCGGAATCAAACATTGGTTCCCAAACATAAGCCCAAAACATAATAAAAGGAAATGAACTGAACAAAGACAACACAAGCATAAATATGAAGGCAAAAGGAAAAGAAGTATATGGCAGCTTCCATCCTATGCACGTCCTCCAAATGCTCGAGTCTGTCCTAGAGTACCTGTCGTTTTGGGACATGGAAAGGAAAGTAACGGCTGAGCATAATGCTCAGTGCACGGATATACAAGCATGAAATGAATAATATAAGTATGAATAACATATAGCAGTGGAAATGTATATGTCCTGGAAAACCCGGTTATTTCTTAGTAAAACTGGTTTTATAGTTTGAAAAGCCTTATGTTTATCTTGTAAAAAACTATTTAACATATTTACCATTAGCCAATATAGGTCATGAAAATCAACGTGCATAAATACTTGGAGGGGTGACCTCATCATGCAAATTAGAGGGGCTGCCTCTAATTTAATATACTGGTTTTTGGGTAGGAGGGATCAGCTCCTTTCGAAGGATGCAAGGCACACACCACATTCACACTGAGTAATCTGCTGAAAACATGTAACTAGGATGCACCCATACGCCCCACATGATAAATATAATAATATGGCCAAAAGCTGAAGGGACGCCACGAGCAATCACTCCACCGTGGGGAAGTCATAACACCAGTGCCTCTAGTGTTATGGTTATGGTACCTCCATAACTAGGTGAAACTAGTCATGCATGTATATGGCTTCCGGTATTCTAAATTAAACATAAGTAATCAAACATATAAACTTATACTATGGGAAAACAGTTGGCTGCATACGGGGAATCCTAATAAGGAAAGAATGTCCATACTGAAAGAACGGGAATCCGTACCTCATCTCCAGTGAACGAAGAAGACGAACGGAAGAGATTCCTACTTCGGTATCACTAATGCTACATAAATACATACGTGTATAAGTATCTGATTACTGAATACGTAACTGGTTTTATATCATGTCTTAGCTTGTTTTATATGTTCATGTCATGTTTTACTGATTTAGGCTTATTATTGTGTTTATCGTATATTTTGTCTATTCTGATTAAGTATTACTTGTATTTCATGTATTATTTTGTGTAATAATAAGTAACTTTCTAAAAATAGTAGGTTTCCTAAAATAGAAAGTTTCCAAAAATAGAAAGTTACCAAAAATAGAAAGTTTCCAAAAATAGAAAGTTTCCAAAAATAGAAAGTTTCCAAAAATATAAAGTTCCCAAAAATAGTAAGTTTCCAAAAAATGAATTACTGCTTAAAATAGATAAGTTTCTAAAAATAGAAAGTTTCCATAAATAGATTAGCTACCTTAATTAAATAAGTTTCTAAAAATAGAAAGTTTCCATAAATAGATATAAGCTGGTTAAATAAGCTAATTATATAAGCTTAAGTGTTTTCTGATTATTATTCTAAGTCATGTGATTATATAGTATAGTTTATTAATTATTACATGTAAATTAAATAAACTATAGGTTAAATGTATTTAATTAAATATAACATGATTTTAATTAAATAAGGTAAAATACTTAGGTTAAAACATGTATTATTATTTATTAATAATATAACCTAAGCCATGTTAATTAATCAATTATAGTCATGGTTTTAATAATTAATTAATTATAAAGTCTAATTGATAATAAAATACTTAGGTTAATATTCGTAAATTAATAATTAAATTAATAACCTAAGTCATGTAAATTAAATTAATCATGTTCATGCTTTAATTAATTTAATTTTTAAATCTTTTAAAAAATAATATAACTTGTAAAAATAATAAACCTTGAAAAATGACTCATGAACCGGACCGTGTTTTAAATCTAAACATGTGAACCGGACCCGTGCTTAAAACCCATGAACCGGACCCGAAACGTCACCATACCCCGACCTCTGTCGGGGTTTCTTCCCCTTGCTGCTGCCGTGACAACATCATCACCAAACCGAGACCTTAAGGTCTCGGTGGTGTGAGTTTAAGCCAAGCCGAGACCCCCTTGGGCTCGGTTTAAGCGGCGGCCAACAAACAAACACCCCTAAATCATCATATTAATTAAACCCTGATACATGAGATTTTCTAAGGTGAAAAAGTTCGTTTCTCGGAATCCTCTCGAATTGATCTCAGTTTAAAGTGGAATGATTTGTTCTTGGTGTCCAAAATTGGGTTTGGTTTTCTATTCTATTAAAAAGGGAAATGAATAAAATGATAATAATTTAATCTTAAAACAATCAACAATTAAAAAGTTATACTTGAATTAAATCAGACAATACTGGAAAATACCCTTAATGAAGATGGCCTAATCGGAAAGTAAGTTTATTCGGAATGTTACTATGCTGAATAAAAGCTCAATTCGGAAAAATAAACATCTAAGCGGAAAAACATCTTATTCGGAATAAAATCTTATGCGGAAAAATAGCTCTATTCGGAAAGTTCCTCTATGCGGAATAAAAGGGACCATGCGGAAAACATCTCTATGCGGAAAACATGCCCATTCGGAAAGAGAATACTATGCGGAATAATTGCCTTATGCGGAAAATTAGGCTATTCGGAAAAACATCACTATGCGGAAAAATCAGCTATGCGGAATATATAAAATATTCCGAGTAAAGGAAATGTAAACACCCCTATTCGGAATATCCAGGATTCCGAATAAGGGAGATATAAAATCGTCTGTTCGGAAAGTTCTGGAATGAAAGAACAGTGACAGTAGCGAAGAACAGGGGACACGGTTTTAAATCCAAAATCAACTCCAATACTTAAAAAGGTTTCACCAAATCAAACACAAATCATTTAAATACCATAAGAAACAAATCCCACCAATAAAAACACTATATCAACAATTTTTTAAGATCAAACTAGAATCAAATAAAAACTTAAGAACTTGAAATAGAAGATGATGAAGATCAAGATGAATGAAAAGATGGAATAGATTGATTAATATAAAAATAACAAGAGTAATGATTACACTTACAAGATTCGAAAAAGGAGAAATGAAAAATCACCAAACACCCTAATGGTGTTTTTGATGCTACGAACCAAGAACTGGGAAAAAGAAAAATGAAGCTCACTCCCTAATTGTATGAAGGGAGTATCTATTTATACTCCTAGTGGTTGGTTGGTGAGTGGGCTTTCTCCCTTTCTTCTTGTCTTCTCGTCTTTTCAGAAAAGTTGACGTTTTCGATTCTGATTCGGGATTTGTCGTCGATTAAATCCAACTCGTCTTTTAATTTCTTCGTTAAATAGACTCGAGTTTCTTCGACTTATGAAAATCTTCCGTCTTTAGTCCTTTTCTTCGATAAATCTTCGAATAGGCCCAGTGACTTCAAATCTTTTGCATCTCTTGGACAATAGACTTTATCTTGAGTCTTTTTCCTTGATAAATCCCGTGCAATCCCATGTTTTCTTTAATATTTATCCGGTTAGCTCTGAAAACACAATAAACACAAAAACCACGCATAATTCCAAACAAATGATATTAAAAACGTGTTTTGGTCTCGTTTTAGTCCGAATTAAGTGGTAAAAGGATGGGTGTTTACACACCTATCAAACCCCATGATCAAAACAACATGTTTATATATTTTTTTTAATTAGTAATCAAAAACATTCATGATTGTATGTGATTAATAA
Source organism: Glebionis coronaria (assembly GCA_025667525.1). Classification (NCBI taxonomy): domain Eukaryota; kingdom Viridiplantae; phylum Streptophyta; class Magnoliopsida; order Asterales; family Asteraceae; genus Glebionis; species Glebionis coronaria. The sequence goes on from CM046876.1 coordinate 358,730,434, forward strand.
ATCAAAACATAAAAGGAGAGAGATTAAAGGTTATACCAATCACGTGAATCAAAGGAGATGAACACACTGACGATCCTTGCAATAAATCAAAGACTAAAATCAAACCGAATCACCCCTTCATGGTGATTATGGGTGGCGGCCAAAAGGACAAAAGGAAGAGGAGGAAAAGTTTTAGGGTTTTAATTATTTTCTAGATTTTGTAAATATGAAACATGTTTTTCCTCTTTTTCCATGTATAGCAAAAATAATGGGCTAGGCCCTTTTCTTGTCCCTAATTTCGTGGGTATGGGTCCACATGGGGTAATCCGAACATTTTCCGTGTCTAATTAATAAGTGTGTTCTCGTGTTCGTGTTTTACATGTTTTAATTAGTTATCGATCGTGACTTAATATATTATTTGTGTTCGTAATAAATATATATACATACGTAATATTAGTTCGTGATTAATTTACGTTCATGATTTCATGTTCGTATGTTCGTGATTATAATTGTTATTGTAATAATTATCGTGTGTTCATACGTAATAAATACTTACCGTGTTATAACACGTACGTAATACTACTAATTCTTGTACGTGAAACGTAAACGTGCTAAAAAGGAAAGTTCTAATCATGTACGTACGATCCTAAGGGTACTATTCATGGTAAAAGCAAGCGGGTTTTACAACTCTTCTCCCTAAAAAGAATAATTCGTCCCCGAATTATAGATAACGTAAACGAAAGAGAAACATACCCGAATCAAACTGAGAAGGTATGTAAGATAAATGCATGCGCAGGTAACATGGTAGAAGGAACGTACAACGTGACATGTCTTGAAAGGACATGGAACGTGACATGACTGAAAGGACATATCTAATTGATAAGAGAAAAACGGATAAGAAGTCTGGATGAACTTGTCCGTTTCCAAGTGGCTTCCCTCTTGGAACGGTTCCTTCACAAGATCTTGACACAAATGATAAATCTTGGTCCTCCTGACCTTGACTTGAAATACGAAGAAGTTTTTGGTTATCAACGTAAGGTAGATCCCCTGAATTTGATCGAGGGAATAAGAATTGACGTGTAAGGGCACTGAAACGTTATCGTGCAAAACACTCTAGCCTAACTGATAATTAGCAATGATGCGCGAGACATAAAGAAACGTAGTACGTGAAAAATTTTAAACGTGATACGTGAAAAATTTTGAACATGATACGTGGAAAATTTTGAACGTGATACGTGGAAATATGGTGAGGGTAATACAAGCGAATATATCGTGATCTATGATACGTGTAACATATCGTGAACGTGATATGAGGAACGTGGAAAGAACATGACATGTGAAACATATCATGAACATGGAATACGACGGTGGTATCGCCAAATGCCATTAGGTGAGACGTGGATTGTGACGTGAAACGTCTGTTTGCGGATAGGAGGTAAACTAAACTTGAGTCTGGTCTCTCCAGCTCTTGTAAAACTTCCCAGAACGAAGATGAACGTAAAATCGTAAGACAAGATACGATCATGAAGGTGAAAAGTGTCATGAACGTGAGCGTGAAAGCAAATCGTGGAATTAGAACAAGGACGTGGACGTAACTAAGGAGCACAAATGCGAACCTTTGTCTGACCCGGTAGTTGACGGATCACCAAGTGATCGGATGAACCTTGGCGTGGAATGTGTCCGATCAATCTGTTGGTTCTGAAATCTGTATGGGTGTAAGGATTCTGTAGACTTGATCAAACTGTTGGCAATCATACAGATACCATCTTGCTTCTTCTGAGTTTACGTTAATCTGGTAACCAAAATCCATGGAGATCTTGTCCTATTTTTGCTCACCATTTCTGATGATGGAAAGACATCCTAGTTTGTTGGTGTTCTATCATAGCCTGTTGGTATGTCAGGTACATAGATATGAACGTAGCTGTATCCTGCTTCGTAGAAACTTGATAGATAGAAGTTTGCGAAACTCTGAGTCTCGGAGATTAGACTTTTCTTAGCGTAGGATTTTCTTGGAACACCTAACGTAGTGTAGGGTTCTCACCTTTACGCATAAGTTGAGTCATGGTAAGATTAACCGTGGGAATCCATATGATTCAGCATGTCACTGTAATCAAAACAGAATTGATATTGGAAAATTTCCAAGGTGAAATTTCTCCTGTCGTAGAATTTGCAACATAGTGAAAATATGGTCTTCCTGCTCATCTCCAGACTTAGAGAAAATCAGGTTGTCCTTGAAGAAAACACTGATGAATTTGTTTATGAGTTCATGGAAACTCGATTTATTAAGTCCATAATGCTGTTGGAGCATTCATGAGACTAAAACAGAATCATGAATCTAACATGACCGAGTCGTGTACAAATAGCAGTCATGGATATGTCCTGCTCTTTCACTCGTCACTCTTGGTAGCATGATCATGAATCCGATCTTGGAAAGGTGTTTGACACCCCCAAAGTCGATTGGATATGTTGTCAATACATGGAGGAGAATAACGGTTATAGATGGTGATTTGTTTAAGTCGACGGTAGTCGACACATAATCTCATGTTATCGTCCTTCTCCTTGAAGGTTCTTCTGGAAAGTATGGGAAGATTTTGGAATAATCGTTTGGTTATGCGTCAAAGGAACTTCAGTGGTCATGTCTTAACTGACAGCTAGGAAATTTTAGCAGTCATAGCTAACAACGCACGTGCTTGTAAAGCATAAATAATTTTTATTGACTTTCTTGATGGAAAATCGAGCTGAATGTATTTAGGGGGCTGAACATTACTGTACCTAATCATAATCGTAGCATGGTGTGTTGTAAGTAGTCTATAATTAGGGTAAATTCAACTCGCGTCTGTCCGAGGTAATGCGTTAGCAGCTTGGATCTTATCATTAGGCTGAAGTAAAAACCTTCGTATATATGGGGAACACGAATGGCGCCCTTCATGGTCATGAATCTATGAGATATGGGTACAAGACATGAAAGTGTCATCGGGCAACGTGACAGTTTGATGTGCCGGTAATGGTACTGAAATACTTGTGGCCTGATTAATGCATGGCATAACAAAATGGATATACCATTGGAGGGAACTCTGAATTTCTTAGAAATGTTCCATAATTGGACGTGAGTCATGTGTCTTGACTCGTGTCTTGGGAAATGTAAGCATGACATGTGTCTTGACTGGTGTCTTGACATGTGTCTTCAAAAGTATACGTGAGACATGTGTCTTGACTGATGTCTTGACATGTGTCTTTAGAAAGTATATGTGAGACATGTGTCTTGACTGTTGTCTTGACATGTGTCTCAAGATGTGAAACAAATAGAGCTACATTATTAGGTTATTATGCCAGAAATGGATGATCGGTTGGACTACTGATCATTTCTATGTCTGATCACGTCCGCGGCCAGAGCCTCGGTTGCGATTTCTAGGATAGTTGTTGTCATAGTAGTGGTTACTATCGTCCTGTCTGTCAGTTCCATGACGGTCATTCTCATGACTGTGATTCATGTAACTATTCAACTGAGTGGCCGGCTGGTACCGGTCTGCACTCGTATGACTGAATGACAACTGAATGACGTGTGACATGTAACTAAGAATTTGGGACAACGATTGATGAAAATCGTTTGATGGTGAAGCATCTTCTCGTCTAATTGCTTTGCTCTGGCGCCTTTGTCTTCGTCTTGTAGGATCTCCAGGTTGTGAACAACATCCGCATCTCGTAGCGTCTCCGAACGTCAGCAGCATCAACCTTTAGTAACATCTCCAAGTTATGAGCGGCATCAGCAATCTTGTAGAATATCAGCAATTGAAAATACGCCTGAGATGATTCAGAATTGACTAGCGAATACTCGTGAAGTATTGCAAATGAAATACACATGGATTAAGGTACGTGTAATACACATGAAATACGGTACAAGGAGCACACATAGAATGCACATGAAATGATCGGTATGTGGTCGATTATTTGTCATGATTTTTAAAGGAACTATAATCGGTTAAACGTTTAGAAAAACCATCATGATAACCTAGCAATGCCAGTATATACCTCATTCTAGTTGCATAGAGAAACGTTCAAGTGTGGTTACACAAAATTCAAGATGATTTGCCTTAAAGCATGATCAATGAAAACCAACCATGACTATCCTGAAAGCAGGATTTACTAGAATCTTTCAATGTCTAGCATGAGGGCATGATCGACATGATGAGAAAATAATCAACATAAGGAGACTTAAGACATACTCAACATGAAGATGAAATCAACATAAAAATCTTGGAATGAAATTAATCATGGAGGAGTATAAACATAATCAGCATGAAAATGAAGTTAACCATGGTAGCATGAAAACATACTTGACATAAAAACATAATAATTTATGAGGGGACATGAAAAAAAAATTTATGCCCATAAATCATGAAAAAAAAATTATGCATGAAAAATAGTGCATGAATGCATGATGTAGTTTATAAAAACTTTTGATATGTGCGAGGGGACACCAATGGGTCGGTCCCAAAACAAAATACATGGCGAGGGGACGCCTATGGGTCGGTCCCAAAGTTAAAAGTTTCGATAAAAGCACATGCGACTAAATATGGCCAGTCCTGTACCAACCATTACTTAGTCATAATTCCTGCAACAATGATACATGAAACATAAATAAGTAAAAATCATCTGTCAACTGATCAGAAAAAAAATTATGTGACTAATTATGAACTACTGGGGTTCAGTTCACATTAATTACAGTTCACGAGGAACATCATGCATGAAACAATGAAACATAACTAAATATGAATGATGGTTGTCCATCTGTATTTGTGAAACAATATCGATGAAAACATCAAGGTTAAACATCAAGGTGCTGAAAACAACATGGTTAAAATAACAATGCGCTGAACACATCAATACGTAGAAAAACAAGAGTTGGCTTAGGAAGCTCCTGGTGACTACCCACTAGTCACAGGTCAAGTTTTAGAGCCTACAGGTCGAAGCCTTGGCTCTGATAGCATAATTGTAACACCCCAGTTTGATAAGTGGACCGTTACGCGTAATTATGGCGTGTCATCAAAGCATGCAAGGTAATATGTAGTAAAACATACATGAACATAGGGTAAACCGGAATCAAACATCGGTTCCCAAACATAAGCCCAAAACATAAATAAAAGTAAATGAACTGAACAACGACTACACAAGCATAAATATGAAGGCAAAAGGAAAAGAAGTCTATGGTAGCTTCTATCCTATGCACGTCCTCCAAATGCTCGAGTCTGTCCTAGAGTACATGTCGTTTTGGGACATGGAAAGGAAAGTAACGGCTGAGCATAACGCTCAGTGCACGAATATACAAGCATGAAATGAATAATATAAGTATGAATACCATATAGCAGCGGAAATGTATATATCCTGGAAAACCCGGTTATTTCTTAGTAAAACTAGTTTTATAGTTTGAAAAGCCTTATGTTTATTTTGTAAAAACTATTTAACATATTTACCATTATCCAATATAGGTCATGAAAATCAACGTGCATGAATACTTGGAGGGGTGACCTCATCATGCAAATTAGAGGCGCTACCTCTAATTTAATAAACTGGTTTTTGGGTAGGAGGGATTAGCTCCTTGTGAAGGATGCAAGGCACACACCACATTCACACTGAGTAATCTACTGAAAACATGTAACTAGGATGCACCCATACGCCCCACATGATAAATATAATAATAAGGCCAAAAGCTGACGGGACGCCACGAGCAATCACTCCACCGTGGGGAAGTCATAACACCAGTGCCTCTAGTGTTATGGTTATGGTACCTCCATAACTAGGTGAAACTAGTCATGCATGTATATGGCTTCAGGTATTCTAAATTAAACATAAGCAATCAAACATATAAACTTATACTATGGGAAAACAGTTGGTTGCATACGGGGAATCCTAATCAGGAAAGAATGTCCATACTGAAAGTACGGGAATCCGTACCTCATGTCCAGTGAACGAAGAAGACGAACGGAAGAGAGTCCTACTTCGGTATCACTAATACTACATAAATACATACGTGTATAAGTATCTGATTACTGAATACGTAACTGGTTTTATATCATGTCTTAGCTTGTTTTATATGTTCATGTCATGTTTTACTGATTTAAGCTTATTACTGTGTTTATCGTATATTCTGTCTATTCTGATTAAGTATTACTTGTATTTCATGTATTATTATACTTGTTGTGTAATAATAAGTAACTTTTTAAAAAAAGCAGGTTTCCTAAAATAGAAAGTTTCCAAAAATAGAAAGTTATTAAAAATAGAAAGTTTCCAAAAATAGAAAGTTTCCAAAAACAAAAAGTTTCTAAAAATAGAAAGTTTCCAAAAATAGAAAGTTTACAAAAATAGAAAGTATCCAAAAATAGAAAGTTTCCAAAAATAGAATTACTACTTAAAATAGATAAGTTTCTAAAAATAGAAAGTTTCCATAAATATATTAGCCGCCTTAATTAAATAAGTTTCTAAAAATAGAAAGTTTCCATAAATAGATATAAGCTTGTTAAATAAGCTAATTATATAAGCTTAAGTGTTTTCTGATTATTATTCTAAGTCATGTGATTATATAGTATAGTTTATTAATTATTACATGTAAATTAAATAAACTATAGGTTAAATGTATTTAATTAAATATAACATGATTTTAATTTAATAAGGTAAAATACTTAGGTTAAAACATGTATTATTATTTATTAATAATATAACCTAAGCCATGTTAATTAATCAGTTATAGTCATGGTTTTAATAATTAATTAATTATAAAGTCTAATTGATAATAAAATACTTAGGTTAAAATTCATGAATTAATAATTAAATTAATAACCTAAGTCATGTAAATTAAATTAATCATGTTCATGCTTTAATTAATTTAATTTTTAAGTCTTGTAAAAAAATAATATAACTTTTAAAAATAATAAACCTTGAAAAATGACTCATGAACCGGACCGTGTTTTAAATCTAAACATGTGAACCGGACCCGTGTTTAAAACCCATGAACCAGACCCGAAACATCACCATACCCCGACCTAGGTCGGGGTTTCTTCCCCTTGCGGCTGCCGTGACAACATTATCACCAAACCGAGACCTTAAGGTCTCGGTGGTGTGAGTTTAAGCCAAGCCGAGACCCCCTTCGGCTCAGTTTAGGCGGCGGCCAACAAACAAACACCCCTAAATCATCATATTAATTAAACCCCATGATCAAAACAACATGTTTATATATTGTTTTTAATTAGTAATCAAATACATTCATGATTTTATGTGATTAATAAATCAAAACATAAAAGGAGAGAGATTAAAGGTTATACAAATCACGTGAATCAAAGGAGATGAACACACTGACGATCCTTGCAATAAATCAAAGACTAAAATCAAACCGAATCACCTCTCCATGGTGATTATGGGTGGCGGCCAAAGAGGACAAAAGGAAGAGGAGGAAAAGTTTTAGGGGTTTTAATTATTTTCTAGATTTTGTTAATATGAAACATGTTTTTCCTCTTTTTCCATGTTTAGTAAAAATAATGGGCTAGGCCCTTTTCTTGTCCCTAATTTCGTGGGTATGGGCTGACATGGGGTAATCCGAACATTTTCCGTGTCTAATTAATAAGTGTGTTCTCGTGTTCGTGTTTTACGTGTTTTAATTAGTTATCGATCGTGACTTAATATAGTTATTCGTGTTCGTAATAAATATATATACATACGTAATATTAGTTCGTGATTAATTTACATTCATGATTTCATGTTCGTATGTTCGTGATTATAATTATTATTGGATTAATTATCGTGTGTTCATACGTAATAAATACTTATCGTGTTATAACACGCACGTAATACTACTAACTGTTGTACGTGAAACGTAAACGTGCTAAAAAGGAAAGTTCTAATCATGTACGTACGATCTTAAGGGTACTACTATTCATGGTAAAAGCATGCGGGTTTTACAGTGAGAGTAGACCTATTTAATGGGCACTTTGTTCCTACAGTAGTGTCGGTGTTCCTAGTCAAAGGACACGCTTGTGTTTTGTTAGCCTTTGTACTCCTAGTTAAAGGGCACGCTTTCTTCGCTTTAGTGGGAGTGATCCTAGTTAAAGGGCACGCATTTCCTACTATAGTGAAAGTTCTACCAGTGGGGCGCCACATCCGACCAACTTGGGTTAAAACTTTCCCAGTCGGTTTCCATTCTAAACCATTTTTCTGGGCATTCATCTCATTCACATGGTCTATAAGGCAAGAATCATGACGACTAGAAAATATATATTCATTGCAATTCCAACATTTCAAATTAGAATTCACAGTAGGCTTAGAACGCTGCAGAACCGTAGAGCCTTTAGGTTTAGCTACAAGATTCTTTTTATTCAAAACAGAAATAACATTCCTAGGATGGGCTTCTACTTTCTTCTTCACTTGACTACTAGATGGGAGCAAGATCCTATCATTCTTCTTGTTTCTTTTAAGCTAAGATCTTTGAGCCTTAGTAGTGGTGCTTACTCCTGTAGAAGGCAACACGGGAATATTAGAAGCGGGTTTTGATTTTTCCTTATCTTTAGTGACCAAAGTTTGAGATGGTTTAGTCCTAGGGCCCTTGTTAAATGGTGTGATGGCAATGAGGTTCCTTTTGGTTGCACTAGAGGACGATGCTGAGATAGTGGCTGCATTATCCACGACATTCTTACCTTTTAGGGTACGAAGTGTTTCCTTTAACTCAGTCAAAGCCAAATTTTTATCACAAATTTGTTCCCTCAACTCAGATATTTCCATCGACTTTCAATTCAATTGTTTAATCAATGATTGATTTTGTGAAGTGGTATTAGCACATGCGGGATTTACTGAATCGAAGAGTCGTGTATTTTTCTTTTTTAAGTTATCAACTTTGGACAAAATCTTGAAAACTCGATTATCTAGATCAAGTTTAAAATTCTCAGCGGCCTCAAGTACGTTCACACAGTTAATCTCCTTAGATTTCTCTATGTCTATCGACAATGATTTAGCAACCTTCTCACTTGGCTGACGGTATTTTGATTGTAAATTCAATTGAAAATTCTTTTGAAAATTTGCATCATCGATATTAACACCTTCGAATATCGTTTCAAAGATTTCTTGAATAAATTGTTGCTTGCATTCAGGCGAAATACAATGTGTTTGAATCTCATCAAAACGTTTTGAAAGCGAAGAATATGAATCTTAAAGCATTAAAAATTCAACGTGAGATTCGTGACAAGTATTATCTACCACATTATCCACATATTCAACATTATTCACAATAGAATCATTATCAACACTTTTATTCACACAAACGGAAACAATATCATAAGACATCACTTTCTTCAGAAGCTGATCATTTTGGCGTGAAACTCGTTCTATTTCAAGTAAACTGTTTTCATAAGCATCATCCATTTCATTGAAAACACGTCTAACTTCTTCTATTTCCAAAAGCAAATCTTGATCAATATTACTAAGACAAGCTTTAACGTTCTTTACAAACGGAACAATTTCGTCTCGAAACGCAGTTCTAGTGTGCTCAAAATTCCATTCACCTTCCGTTATGGCCGAAGCCATCGTACGTTCCAAAATGACTTTGTCAAAATCGGCAAATTATTGGTGCACCGCATTTAAGCTATCTGACACCTTACTTACCGGTGGAATTAACTTAGTTAAATCCTTTTTGACAAGTGTAGGAGACGTACTAGGAAGGTTTTCCGTTGACAAATTTTGGGGCACAAAAGCTGATAATTGAGCTAATTCCTTTTGTAAGCGAATGCGGGTCTTTTTTGAAAATTGATCTTTATTATGCTTATCATAATCAAGCTTATGGAATTTTCCAAGCATTTTAGATTGAGTTTCTTCCGCAAGTGACTGTGTCTCCTCAGTACTACGAACATAAGGTGCTTCTTTCGATTTGCCAATTAGGGTCACATCATAAAGACAAGGAATATATTCCTGAGCTTGTTTTGCAAAACCGGGATTAGGTGGTAAATCTTGAAGACGCTTAAGTTCGAGTTCTTTAAACGATTTAGTTAAAAGATGAATCTTTTCTATGGAAGCGTATTGTTTTAAAAGATGTTGTGCTTTGAATTTAAGAAGTTTGGTAGCATTAATTTCCGATTCAAACTTTTTAGACTCGAGATTTTCGAAATCCATTTTAAGTTTCTGAAAATCATTGACAACCGACTCTTTTGCTTTTAATTCATTGGAAAGATTAGCTTTTAATGATTCTATTTCTTTTAAGTGTTCAATCTTTTCAAAAAGAAATTGGTCAAATTCAGAACACGTTATTTTCTCTGCTTGAGGGACCATTTCAAAAGTTTTGACCCTTTCCTTATACAGCGCAAGCTCAGCGGTTAGGTTGGCATTCATATCTATGGTTTGTCGAACGGCCACATTCATGTTATCAATAATATGTTTAGGCACCATTACCAAATCACGTTGATCATAAGATTTCATACCCGTCGTAGCATTTGGTTGAGGTTCACTCAATTGTGTTGGATTGGATACCGCATCATTTGAGTTACTAGTTCCCGAATGTTGTTCGAGGTTGTCATTTCCATGCTCAACATGATGTGGATTATCAAGAACATTATTAGATGTGGTTGGTACCTCAATGACGACATCAGAACCGTAGTGAGAGAGATTAGAAACGAGAGCAGCTTGGGCTGAGTAAATGTCATCACAATCCGAATCATATGCATCAAGATCATTTGCTTGATAAGCTGCATTAGAAGTGGAAACGACTGTAATGCCTTCATTGTCTGCTGCCCCTGGGTCTACAAGAAATGCTAACTCTTCTGAATCCAAAATCTTTCCCTTAGACTGAGCATCGACCAAATACATCTTCTCACGAAACCATGTTGCATCCCTTCTCCTTTTCGGCTGAGTGCATTCCCTATCCATATGACCTTGTCCTCGGCAATTGTAACAAGTCACAACCTTTTAAGGACCAATAGGGCTTCCATTTCCAGTAGCATGAGAAGTCACGGCTTGAGCGTTCACGGTCCTTGTAGGAGGCCCATATGAATTTTGCCTACCCTGAATGGATTGCACCATCACTTGACTATCTTGAATAGTGGCTTGTTGTCGAGGATTTGAAGAGGTGCGGAGCTGATTGTTTGTTGGTGGAAATCCTCTAGTTGCAACAAGTTTTGACAAATAGGCAGTTAGATGGTTTAGAACATCAGTTGGCGTATCATTTGGAGTAAAGACCGGTGCTTCAATTGGTGGAAGTTCATTGGAGTAAAGGGCTTGTGCTTGTGGTGCTTCAATTGGAAAGTATCATTGCTGAGGAGTATAGCCCATTGGAGAAATGATAGCTTGTGACGGAGATGCCTGATGTGTTGGTTGTTGTGGAAAAGAATGTTGATTAACACTTTGTTGATATGCTTGTTGTGGCATCATCAGTGGTTGATAAGATAGTTGTTGTGGTTGCTGATATGTGTGTTGTGGTGGTTGCTACAAGTATGATTGATGTTGATAAGTGTAAGCCATGTTTTGTTTGGGGGTCACTTGAGAAGCATACATGGCAAGTGGATCACAAACTTGTGGTGTAGACCACCGAGCCTCGATCACATGGCATTCGTGTTGTTGAAGAAAAGCTTGAAGTTGATCCACATTGGTGTTATGCAAGTCCTTAGCCAATTTAACAGCCGTCACGTACTTACGCCATTCTGAAGGAAGGGTGTTCAAATACTTGGTGTTTAATTGAAACGTAGGAATTGCCATGCCATAGATATTGAGCTCATTCAACAAAAAGTAAATCTCAATTAGTAATCATTGAGAGACTCCCCGGGAACATAGGCAAACTTATCAAATGTATCATAAAGCTTACACTCTCGTTCTTGTTTAGTTACTGAGGTGCCTTGCATTAGAACACGAATTCTATCCCATAACTCTTTGGCAACTTTATGTTTGCTGACGAGTTTGTAGACATCTGGAGGAAGGGCTTGGAGAATGATGTTTGTATCATACTTATCACATCTGTCTTGAATCTTCATATCTTCGGTCAATTCACCCGTTGTGCGAGGACGAGTAACTGTACCTTACGTCACAGTACCATAATCTAATGGTCCATTGAGCACCGATGCCCAAATGAGATATCCATTCTCTTTGTTCAACATGTAAAGTTCCATTCGGGAAGTCCAATCCTCGTACATGGTCTTCTCCAACATTGGTGGACGATTATCCGTACCCGAGAGGATGGACTAATCCGTAAGAGATGTGTACTCCATTTCGATAAGTTAAGATTTACAAAAGTTGATCGAACAATGAGAGAAAGTAAATGTGTTTGTTGTTGTGAGTTAAAGTCGAGAAACAATGTTGAAATTCCCTAAAATATGTTTTCGATGACCAGAAAATTCCAAGACGAACAAAAACACACGATTCGAAATTTTTTAAGGAATAATTTTAGAATAGTCAGAATATTGATCGGAATAACCTGTAGTCATAAATCTATCAGAATACCCCCTGTCGGAATAAACTGTCGGAAAACTCGATCGGAATAATCTATCAGAACAGCCCTGTCGGAATCAACTGTCGGAATAATCTATCGGAAAACTCGATCGGAATAATCTATCGAAATACCCCTGTCGGAGTCAACTGTCGGAATGACCTGTCGGAATATCACTATCGAAATCAGTATCGGAATACCGATCGGAATAAGTAAACCCTTTTCTGATGGAAGATATCGGAAAGTAAAACCCTTTTCCGATGGATTCTGTCGGAATAATACCCACTTTTCTCTGACAAAACTCAACCAATTCGAGATTTTAAGCCAAAAAATGATCAAAACACCCAAACATTTTGTGTTTTTAGCCCAAGTAAATATACCAAACCTCTACCACAACTATGTAGAAGATTTGTATCAAGAAAAAACCATTAAAAAAAAAAAAATTGGTTCGTATGAAATGGATCAAAATAGGCACAAAAAATCAAGAACACAAACACATAAACAATACAATCATCCCATGGTCTTGATACCATTTGTAAGATATTGTAAATCTTGCTTATGTTTAGAGAGAGAAAGAGATAGAAAGATGGTAGATTTCACACACACTTTAGAGAGAGAAAGTCTAGAAATACACACTTAACTATGTGTAAATTATGAGAAAACCACACCCTCTCCATCTAAGGAGAGGGTTTATATATCCAAGCCCATGAGATGGGCTTGGGCTTACACTGGACCTTCGACCTACACATGATGTAGGCTTGGCTTGGCCTTGTTTGTTGAATATTAAGTTAACTAAACTACGAGCTACTACTTATACTATTGTTGGAGTGACCGATCCTTTCTAATACGTAAAACGTATTTCCAACAACCTTGCATGCTTTGATGACACGCCATAATTATCATGTGATATTCTATTTCTCAAAATGGGGTGTTACAATTATGGTATCAGAGCCCAAGGTTTCGACCTGTAAGCTCTAAAACTTGACTTGTGACTAGTGGGTAGTCACCAGGATCTTCCCAAGCCAACGTCTTATTTTCCACGTATTGATATTTTCAGAACCTCGTTGTTTTAACCATGATGTTTTCTTCGGAATTGTTTTACTAATTTGGATTGAACAACCGTCATCCATACCTAGTTACATGTCATTGTTTTATGCATGATGTTTCTTATGAATGTTGACTAGTATGGTCTGAATCATAGTAGTTCATACCTAGTCGCACGTTTCTATTAGGTTTAAACAGTTGGTTTTAATGCATTCATTTCATTTTCATTTCATGTATTCATTTCATGCATTCATCTCATTTTCGCAGGAATTATGACTAAGTAATGGTTGGTACAGGACTGGCCCTATTTAGTCGCTTGTGCTTTTATCAAAACTTTTGTTGTTTAGTGGACCGACCCATAGGCGTCCACACTTGCCTTTTTGTTTTGTGAACCGACCCATAGGCGTTCACCCATGTACATATCACCATATTTATTAACCATCCATTTTAAACGGTTTCATGCTTATAAACTATTTCATGATTTATAAATGATTTCATGCATCTTTATGTTTAGGTCATGTTATATCGTGTCAGACTTACCATTTATGTTGGATTGTTTTGATTGTAAAACGACTCATAGTCGTCCACACTATCGATTTTCAAAAATTATTTTGATTAAGATGTCATAATATCATGGTTAACTCTGTTTTCATTTTGATTATGTTTTCATGCTCCTCTATGTTAATTTTGTCTCGTGGTTCCTCATGTTGTTTTAAGCTTTCATGCTAGACACGGATGGATTATATTTAATCATGTCCTCATGATAGCCATGGTTGGTTTTCATTGATCATTTTTTCATGCTGGCAATTATTCGATGCTATTTAATCTTGTTTTGTGCCTCTTATACGACTAGAATTATGTCTACGCTAAATTAGCTATGCTATTACGTGTTCCTTGATCATGTCAGATGATTGACACCGTATCGACCACCTCATGTGAATCACATGTGTACTCCATGTACCATGTTCCCTATTTACTTCATGAACCATACTCCAGACGTATTCCAGTTACTGCACTCCATGTGTGATACTAATCCATTTTTAATTCTCTCAGACATTTTGTTTTCTCACCAGTGTTGTTTAAAAGATGATACCGCTCTTAGCTTTAAGATTTTACGAAACAAAGACGAAGGCGATAGATTCGAGCAAACCGACTAGAGTCATAGTCAACCTCCAGATGTACCGTTTCATTTCGTATTTTACCTTTTAAATTGTATGTCACGTGTTATTCAACGGTCGTTCCAACACAAGAGTGGAAAACCGGTACCAGTCAGCCACTCAGCTGAAAAATTACATGAATTACCTTCCTAATAACGACCGTCGTTGTACTGACAGTTAAAGAGGTAGTGACAACTACCGTGACAGCAAATACTATGACAATAACGGTAGAACTCCGTTTACGGACGTAATCAGGGATACAAAGGATTAGCAATCCAACCGATCCGCCAAATTTTGGTATGATGACCTATGATTTAAACTTCATTGTTTCACATCTCGAAACACATGTCAAGGCTTTCGTTAAAACACATGTCTCACGTATGTTTTCTGAAGACACATGTCAAGACACCAGTCAGGACACTTGTCATACGCATACCTCCTCAAGACACGAGTCAGGACACAGGACTCACGTTTATCATAGGAACCAGCCTACATAATCCAGAATACCCCCAAAGGGTATAAACATTCAATTGTGTCAGGAATAATTCAGGCTATAAGAATTCCAGCCTCATCACTGGAGTGTTTCTCACGCTTGAACACGTAGTGTTCGTTCTGCATGAGGCAGGTGAAGCACATTCTGTAAAATTTACAACGTTTTACTCCATGTATTATCATGTCACTTTCTTTACTTGATTTCATATTTCATGTATATCCATGACCATAAGGACGCGATTCGTGTCATCCATGTATACGAACTCAGTCATTTAGTATGACGGTAGGATCCAATTTGCTAACGCACTTCCCTCCGACAGGCGGGAGTTAAATATGACTTTGTCTATGGACTACGAACAGCAACCCATGCTGCGATAAGCCGTCATTCATACCAGATTATGTACAGCGATGCTCAGGCTCCTGAATACATTCAACATGGTTTTCCATCAGGAAAATCTGTACAAGTCACTTATGTTTTACAAACATATGATCGTCATTCCATGGCTGCAAAGATTTTCTAACTATCTTTTATGACACGACTTCTGAACTCCTCTTACCCAGAATCAGCGGGATATTTCTAAATTTCTTGATGTATTTCCAGAAAAACCTCTGAAATTACTTCCTATCTGCAAGGTGAAACATAACACCAACCAGGTTAGGGAGCAGAACCAGTTTCCAAGACTCTTTATAGCATAGCTTTATGGAGCAAACGAGTTAAGGGTTCAGCTGCAGGGATGCCTGAACAGGGTTCATCCATCAGGTGCATCACTCTGATGGGAACCGGTCTTGCTTAGTAAGGAGAAGGACAGTAACATGAGATTATGTGTCGACTACCGTCGATGTAAACAAATCACCTATCATGACCGTCATCTCCCTCCACGCATTTTCGACGTATACGATCAATTGCAAGGTGCTAAGAACTTTTCCAAAAGCAATTTACAATCATGTTGTCAACGGTGGCGAGTGAAAGAACATGATATTTCCATGACTGCTATTTGCACACGATTTGATCATGTTGAATCCACGATTTTGTTTTAGTCTCAAAAATGCTTCAGCAACATATGGACTTGATAAATTGAGTTTCCGTGAACTCATAAACAAGTTCGTTAGTACTTTCATGGAGGACAACCTGATCTTCACTAAGTCTAGAGAAGAACATGAAGGACATATTCACCTATGCTGCAAATTAAAAGACATCAGAAATTTCACCTGAAATTTTGCCAGTAAGAATTCCGGGTGATTACAGTGACACGCTGAAATCACGTTGACTCTTATGGTTAATCTTACCATGACAACGCGTAAAGGAGAGAACCTTACACTAAATTGTATGTTCTAGAGAATCCTACGCTAATAGAAGTCTAATTTCAGAGACTCATAGTTTGGTAAATTTCTATGTATCTAGTTGCTATGAAGCTACAGTTAAGTTCATATCTAAGCATCTGCCATACCGGCAGGTTAAGATAGAACACCAACAGGTCAGGAGTTATTTCCACGCTTGGAAATTATGAAAAGGAGAAAGGACAAGACCTCTATGGAATTGTTACCAGACTATTCGGAAGCTCAGAAGAAGCATGATGCTATCTGGATTGCTTCAACCGTTTGACCAAGTCTGCAAAATCCTTTCATCCGTAAGAATTTCACAGCTAGCAGATTATCAGACATGTTCCAGTCAAAGATCGTACGATCACTGAACACTCTATCAGCTATCAGCTCGAAGGAAGACTCGCGTACGCATTCATTCACTATTACGTTCACGTCCTTGTTAAATTTTACGTTTTGCTTTCGTATTTACGTTCACGACACTATTCACGTTCATGATCACATTCTAGCTTATGATTATCACACATGTTCCACTCAAAGATCGTACGATCACTGAACACTCTATCAGCTATCAGCTCAAAGGAAGACTCGCGTACGCATTCATTCACCATTACGTTCACGTCCTTGTTAAATTTTACGTTTTGCTTTCGCATTTACGTTCATGACACTATTCACATTCATGATCACATTCTAGCTTACGATTTAAATTTTGCTCTTGTTCTGAAAAGTTTACAGCAAGCTTGGGAGACCAGACTCAAGTCTAATAAACTTTTCAACTTCAGGCTGACGCTTCAGGTCACATTCCATGTTTTACCTCTTACCGGTTGGCGTTACCGCATCAGTTATTCCATGTTCACGATATGTTTCAAATGTCATGTTCATTCCACGTTCCCCATATCATGTTCACGATATGTGGCGCGTATCACGTCCACCGTATGTATTCATGTTACATTAACCATATCTCCATGTACCACGTTCACAATTGTTCACGTATCACGTTCACAATTGTTCACGTATTACGTTTTAGAATGCCTCGTACTTTACTACTAGAACGTTTCTTATGTCACTTATCCCAGATTACTTCGCATCGTAACGTTTTGTTATCCTTTCAGGTTTTCTTTCTTAGCCACTCGATCAGATTCATGAGAATCCAGCTCACGTGGTGAACCAGAAAATTTATGTATCATCATGACATAGTCATGAAGATCAAGATTATTACTTCTCGTCAAGACCAGTTAAAAAATCATTCCGAGAGGGAAGCCACTTGGAAACGAAGGAGTCCATCTGGATCCTTATCATCTTTTCGATCAATGAGTTAGATATTCTTTACAAGTACGTCACATTTCATGTACCTTCCAGTCATGTCACGTTCCATTGTCTTTCCCAGTCAGATTGCGTTCCACGTTCTTTTTAGCATACATGTCCTTTAGCTTTTATGTACCTTCAGTCCTTATAACTCTGTCAGTTTATCATGTCTCTAATTCGAGGACGAATTCTTCTTTTAGAGGGGAAGAGTTGTAAAACCCGCTTTGAAATACGATGAACAGTACACGTGAACAATAAGTACATGCAAAATACGATAAAATAAAACTTTCCATTTATAATATTATTACACGTGTCACGACATTAAATAACGAACATTTAAGGTATTAATAAGTGTGAAAACACTTATCCTTTTACCACTTATTTCCAATAATAACAAGACCAAAACGTGTATTTTATGTCATAAAAGTCGGAATTATGCGTGGTTTGTGTTTTTATTGTGTTTCAGGATAAAAATATGAAAAAGGAAGAAAACACGGGCTATCATGGGCTTTTATCGAAGAAAACGAGAAAAGACGAAGTCAAAAGATCAAGAGTTTAAAAAGAACGGAAGTCCAAGGCCTATTCTAAAGATTTATCGAAGAAAAAGTCTAAAGACGAAAGTTTAATGAAGTCGAAGAACTCAAGTCTAACAGAAGAAGAAAATTATAAGACAAGTTCAATTTATATCGACAAATCCGAGACGACGTCGAGAAAGACAAAGAATTTAAATCGAGTCGAGACGAAAAGAAAGAAGGAAGCAACACATGCACTCCCCACCTCCTATAAATACCCTCCTAATGACACATTAGGAGGGTGTTAGCTAGTTTATTTTTCTTTCCTTAGTTTTATTTTTAGAGAGAGAAAGTGTTTAACTTTCTCTCACTAGAATTTCATCTTTTCTTTCCTTTCATGTTTAAGCTTTAATTCTCTCTTGTATTTTTGAATCTTTTAATCTACAAGTTCAAATTTAATATTTTCATCATTAATCTTCTTCTACCTTTCTTGATTTTGATTTATCTTTGATTCGAAATTTTAATGCACCTTGTTCAAATTTGATGTTTATGTGATTAAAAAGTTTATCTTTTTAATCCTATATAAGTTTTTATACGATTAATTTAACACCCCCAAATTTACACGCAGCGGAATACATCTTTGGGTGCTAAACAATGATACAACAACACATAATTTATAAAGAACGACTCGAAAAGAGACGTTTTAGATTTATCGTTCCCAAAACATTCATCAGAGTAGCGTAGTCCCAAGTAATCGTTACCAAAAGATAAGTTAAAACAACATATTAGTTTGTTTTAAAAACTGGAACGATAAATAAATCAAAGAGTTTGAACAATATAGCAGTGCACAACTTCATTCCCATGACCCCCAAGCTTCCACTTCCTGATTACCTGAAATACATGTGAGTAAAACAATCAGCAAAAATGACGAGTGAATCTATAGGTTTATGTAATCAATTTGAACACAAGCAAAGATTATAAGTTTGTGGCATGCTTATAAGCATCAAATAATAATTTGCATCAACAATGATAATTGTATATAGCATAAATTGCAATAAGCTCATGGAACCGAGCCCTTAAACACTCCTTTTAGAGGTCTGATAATACAGGAGATTTATTAATTGTCGGTTACCTCCAGATTTTTGGTACATTGCCGTATACCTGACTTCTCAATACAATATGTCCAAACAGTGTGGAGGTCGGGCCTAAGCTTCTGTGACAAGTCCACACAAACTGAACCGGGGCGGCTTCCCCCATAGATCTATTAATTGTACTAGCGGCTAACCCATCATAGGTTAATTAACGGTCCATAATTGAGGCTTTAACAATGGCAATCACTTAATGCAATTTAAAGGCAACCACGGGTCCATTCATAGAGGGACAAGCATACCATAAAAATCTTGTGTTCTAAGTTTATAAAACATGTATTCCCCCTCGCGGGTTTTTAAAATCATATAATTGCGCAAACGAGGCTATAGACTCACCTTAGCCAATAGTGGTAATGAGACGATCGCCGACGATAGTAGATGCCCGATAATCACGATAACCGCAACCTAGCAAATAAGGTGCGTACTTTAATAATAATAGACTCGAGAAATAAATGATACTTAATAAAATCAAACTCGAACTCATAAAACCACGATATACTCGAGAGTAAACGATATAAATAACTTCCTTATACTTTACTACTCATTTACTTTACCATTTTATACTTTTTAACAAAATCCGCCGGTACATACTACATTTACTAGCTTATTTACCCCTTTTAAACTTGTAAACCGTTTATGAAACGACTCGATAAACTAACTTACTATATATAGAAAGTCCTCCTACAAGTTTATCAAATGAAATTACTTTTAAAGTCCTTTACTCGACTCATTTTCAAACTACAAAATCCGGACAGATTTACGTTAATTTTTCATACAACCGTTTTAACTTATTTAAACGACTCCGTTTACAAAACCGACACTCGGGTTTTAAAGTAAACTCAACTAAATAAATAAATACCTCATTATCAGTAGGTTACACATTTTAAAACATCCATTTAGAGTCCCCGGGATTCGATCCAAATATCGACAACAACTATATGTAGTGTCGATACTCGTCTCCCGGTACACGATTATTCAAAACATCATAACTTCGCGCTCATTTTGAGTTAGAAGCTCTACCTTATATCAAATCGAAGCTCTCGAAATTCTCTACAACATAATCCAATAATATCATCCTATATCCAGACTTAAGACCCTCGAAAATGTCCCCAAACCTACTGCCCAAAATTGACCATTTAAAAATCATACAAAATCAAGTTTTTGATCAAAACCAACAAATCCTATACTTCTAATATTACCAACTAACAACTCTAATCTAATCCCAACACCCCTAGATCACTTGCATGTACAAATAAAATAAATCAACTTAAAAATTCAAACATGCAAACACCCCACTATGTAATATAATAATATTAACACCTATTTATTCCATAAAAATGAATCAAACAAGCATAGTTCATCAAGAAAATAAATTTTTAAAAAAAATGTTAATGCATGTTGAAGAAAATCATACCAATGTGTAGCCCTTTGAAAATCTAGGATGGGACTTGTTTTAGATTTTGAAGATTCAATGTAGAAAATCAAAAATTTGGAGGGTTTTGTTGATGGGGGTACACGGCCAAGAGAGAAAGAAAGAGGTGGGTGGATTTGTTTTGTATTAAAAATGATTATATGAAAATTAGTGGAAGTAAAAATTATTTTATATGGTGGTGGAAGGGTTAATTTTGCCAAGTTGTAATAGTTTTGGCCCGAAATGAAATAAAATAGTTTAAAAGGGTAGAAAATGTAAATTGTAAATTTTAAAATATTTACGAGACTCGGGTTTCGTAAAAATACTAAAAAGTTTAAACGCACACGAAAAATAATAATATAACGACTCGATACGTAATTAAAACGATATCGTTGAAAATATTAAATATCGAAACGATCGATAATAAAATATAAAATTTTAGGCATCCGTCGGTATCGCAATCACTAGTAGTCCTCGTTACTCGTCAAAATATTAAAATATAATATTTAATATCGGTTTCAACTTAAACCGTTAAACATAATAAAATTTAACATTGTAAAATATCTTCAAAATAATTGAAAATAGAATTAAATTATGACCTTATTTTTACGGGTTTTACATCCTCACCACCTTAAGGGAGCGACGTCCCGGCGCTCAACTCGCCTCATACACGAGTTGTTCACTACCCAGAAGGATGACGGCATTCCTTAATAAGAAGTCCTTATGTTCCCACGTGTATCTCGATCCACGATCTCCACTGGTTCTTTTACAAAACGCAACTTGTCGTCAAGTTGTATCTCACCGTAAAGGAATATATAAATCCTTATCCACCAGTCACCCGTCAAGCTCGACACATGAAAATTTTATGAATCACACGAAGCTCATTCGATAACAAGAATAGATGACAGGATTTTCGGGTAAGTCTAGTTAAAAAGATAATGTTGCAAATTAAAGGATATCCATCGGCCGGATAGTCATGGACACACATCAAAAAGAACTAACAAGGAAAAAAAACATTTTCGTCATCGGAGGGTGCTCACACGCGGGTCCCTACTCAAAAGATAATACAAAGACACCGTCTTACTTTCGCCAACGCGCATTAAAGTCTCAATAAACATCGTCGTTGAAAGTCAAAAAAAGATGTTTCATAATATGTGTTCTACAAGATCGGACGTCATCGGATGATGCCGTCTCAAGTACTCACAACTTACGATCATTTGACTAGATCACACACCATATAGGTACATAAAAGAAAAGGTCGAACATAAATATCGAGTATAGATCTCCACTGTTAATCATCGAGAAAACCTTGCACGAACCCTTGATAATAACCACTTGATCTCAAGAATCTTTCCACTTGCGACGTCGGCTTCAACATACTCCTCGAGGTCGTAAAGAATTTATTAACTCCATTCATTAAGAGATTCGGTCCTTAATCATTCCACAAATACACGAATAAATCCTGGTGACACTTATCGTTTCTCCTTATACACTGCTTCCCGAGATTCATTTAAAACTCAGAATAAAATAGTGATCTTCAATACGAGGAATAGAACGAGATAAAAATGAATTCAATAAACGCATCAACGGACAAGATATGGTAAAATGATTTAAGGTTGACGATTGACGAGGGATCTCGACTCACGTAACCGTAAAACATAATAATTCGCAATACTAGAACAATGAGAGCAAAGAATGAATTAAATATTAACATTAAAATAATATTTGTCACAATTATCCGCCCCGGGTTTGGTATTACCTTAAAACTCAATTGAGGTACTTTCTTGATAAAGATGATACATTAAAGATAGAAGTTAAGGAACTTTATAATTTATTTTGGTTGTCTTAAGAATCTTTGAAAGAATGACATGAATTTATTAATTAAACTCATATTGATGGTTACAATTAGAAAATGTAAGTTCTAAATTAAATCACTATTAGGAATATAAATTAAACCGGTAATTTAATTACATTAAAAGTAAAGTATGATAAGTCAATTACTTCAAAGATAGAGATAATTTCATTTTAAACATTAGTTTTAGTTATACAGAATATGATGTATAAATTTGACCTCTTACTTGTGATGGTTATTCCGATAATTGAAAATCATTGGAAAATGTATAAAAGTTCCATAAAATTTTATAATACGTTGTAGAAATACATAAAGGTGTTTATTATTTCAAAATAAATATGGGATATATTCGGGTTTCGAAATGTGACAAGATAACAAACGAATACGAATGGAAATAATAGTCAACAATTAGTACGAAATCAACGGTACAAAAGAGAACGAAGCAAATGTCGTATGAATTCTTAAAGAGAATAATAAAATAAGGGCGTCGATGGTAAGACGATAAGAAATAATAGGTTAAACAAGTTGTCAATTTTGTTAGTGCGGTCGATGGTTCACCAATATCAGTTCGTTAACTTAGCGGCGGTCGATACATGATCGGAAATAAGATCCATACAAAAATTTTAATCAAAGAAAATTCCTAATAATCACTTGTAATTAAAACAAATCAAATGAACGATGTTAGTGTTTAAAGAGAGAAGTCAAAGCACGGTTCACGAGAGTGGATTTCGAGACAAACGAGAGTGACGGACGTCATCCCGGATATACGGAAATCACTCTAGTGATAATTCATTATTCACGCGCGGAGACATTCCAAAGATCTACCCAGTCGCATAAAGAACATTGGACGAGAAGGACGGATAAAACATCGAGACTTTCAAGTCATTTATTAACAGTCAGTAACTAGACGAACGGTCAAAAGAAATCAGTTATAAGACAAAATGAAGTAACAAGTGGAAAAACAATCATCGAGTAAAAACGTACTTATAATCACGTATTTCGTTTAAGAAAAGGTAAGAAAACGTATGCGGATGCATAGAAATTGTGCTACTTGCATAAAATATAAAGGTTTTCAAAACTTCTTTTCAATTTATTTCATTTTATTTATATTTATCATAATTACAAGTAAAAAGTTGATTATTATCAAGATTTTTAAGGTGACTACTATTCAGCCTAGCATGGCTCCTTCTAAATTAGACATAGGTGATCAGGCCATGTATAATTTAGGTCTAGCAATGCAGTGCTCCGTTTCGTCGAAAAGTGTTACGTTTCTTATGTTTATATATAAACCATGCCATTTGAAAAACGGAATTTAAAATAGTTTATAAATTTATAGGATACAAGTAATTTGTGAGATACTCAATAAGCAACTTTTAATGTTACGAAAAGTATTTTATAAGACTAAAGTAAAAATAATTGGTGAAAATATTCGTAAACAATATCAGATTTATTTATAAGGTGACATTATGATAACGTATAAAGTAGCCAAAGGTTTGCAAAAAGTGGCAAATAGTAGCTCATAAAACAACCAATGAAATGGTTATAAGTTGTTAAGGTTTCAAAAGGTTATAAGGTTTAGACGAAAACGCCATGAGACACGCGATAAAACTATCGACGAAGAATGTGAAGACAAAACTTCAAAACCCAACCCAACTCAGTGGAAGGTTAGAAGAAAATAAAAATAAAATAACATCAATGACAAATGAGTCATATATATAAAAAGAGTAAATCAATCCATATGTGTATTCTATGTAAGATACTCGACACAACATGCTTTTAAGAAAGTATATTATTCATTTTCAAATTACACCATTAATCCGGTAATTGCTAATCCTGTAATGTTTCTATTTTTAAACATTTTCACATGCAACTAGTATTCGTTAGTTGTAAAATAACATTTGTTAAAATTTTACGATCTCAAATGAAATCAAAACAATTTAGAAACATTTAAAACTCATGTTCTGAATTTTCTATCAGATTTAACTTTTAAATATGAGCCGATTAATTGACCCGATAAACGACATCTCCAAGACTCGGAGTCTAAAGCATTTTGATGCGAAACGATGTTTCAGACGACTTTCTAGTTTTACCCGAGACCTGAAACCCAATGTAAAATGACCAAAATACCCCTGCAAGTTCTGTGCAGGTTTGACTATTTTATTTTAAAAACGCAGGTTTTACTTTTAAGTTTTGACCTGTTTATACTGCCCAGTAGTTTCTCCATTAAATATATTTTTCGACACTTCCTAACGGCTCAAAATATATATATATATTCACACATGTCTTGTGGATTTTACAACAACGAAAAATAAATCTCATAATGAGCATCAAATAAAAATATAGTATAATGAAATGACATAAGATGCTTCAAGGTATTCAACACGAAATTTAGGAAATAAAACGGTGAAAGACGTTCGAAAATTAGATTTCAAAATGCAATGTAGGCAAATCTCCTTGGTGCCACGATTGTCCAAAAGCACAAAACATAACAAGAAAAGAATGGAACATTCACGGGTTGCACTCCGGGAGCACGAAGGTTAATGAAAAACAAATGATACAATTTTATAGAAGTAAAATCGTATTCCAATATAGCGCCATAATCTAGACGATGATTTATAAAATGACGATGACGTTACCGAGATATAAGTGAACAATACACTTCGGAGTCGATACATATAAATGTCAATGAATTTAATGTTCGTATGTCGTATAAAACAATAATAAAAATTTACAAAATATTATGAAAAACCATGATATTATTCAACACGATTATAGGAAATGTTTCAAAATGTGTGACTCACACGATAGCGGTTAGTCTATTCCAAAGACACATTGAGCTACACAATGGTCTAAAAATTATGTTTCAAGACGTCTAAACACAAACAGTCGCAAGGCGATTTGGATATCTATAGATATCTCCAAGGGTTAAACAATGAAAGTAACGCGCGTAGATGAAGGTATGTAAGGTCATAATATAAAATTTGCAATAAGAGCAATTTAAATACTTCAAAAATAAATACAGAAAGATCTTGAAAATTCAATGTATTTATTTAAGTTAATTATTAATAAATGATAAACCTTTATCGAAAAGTTTAACGACATAAATATATATATATATCGATTAAAGGGATCCTAGATATAAATATATATCCATAAATGGATCATAGTATTTATTTATAAATACTTGCCAATAAGGTATACGTAATAACGCATACTAAAATTGTAATCTCAGAAGTAGCTTGAACCTGAAGTCACGCGAAGTCCGGTGCACCGACTCTTTGAAAAATAAAAACTGACAGTTATAGTTTAGGTTTTTAAAATAAAGACCTAGTTCTCTATAACTCATGGCTCTGGTACCAATCTTTAACACCCCCAAATTTACACGCAGCGGAATACATCTTTGGGTGCTAAACAATGATACAACAACACATAATTTATAAAGAACGACTCGAAAAGAGACGTTTTAGATTTATCGTTCCCAAAACATTCATCAGAGTAGCGTAGTCCCAAGTAATCGTTACCAAAAGATAAGTTAAAACAACATATTAGTTTGTTTTAAAAATGGAACGATAAATAAATCAAAGAGTTTGAACAATATAGCAGTGCACAACTTCATTCCCGTGACCCCCAAGCTTCCACTTCCTGATTACTTGAAATACATGTGAGTAAAACAATCAGCAAAAATGCCGAGTGAATCTATAGGTTTATGTAATCAATTTGAACACAAGCAAAGATTATAAGTTTGTGGCATGCTTATAAGCATCAAATAATAATTTGCATCAACAATGATAATTGTATATAGCATAAATTGCAATAAGCTCATGGAACCGAGCCCTTAAACACTCCTTTTAGAGGTCTGATAAGACAGGAGATTTATTAATTGTCGGTTACCTCCAGATTTTTGGTACATTGCCGTATACCTGACTTCTCAATACAATATGTCCAAACAGTGTGGAGGTCGGGCCTAAGCTTCTGTGACAAGTCCACACAAACTGAACCGGGGCGGCTTCCCCCATAGATCTATTAATTGTACTAGCGGCTAACCCATCATAGGTTAATTAACGGTCCATAATTGAGGCTTTAACAATGGCAATCACTTAATGCAATTTAAAGGCAACCACGGGTCCATTCATAGAGGGACAAGCATACCATAAAAATCTTGTGTTCTAAGTTTATAAAACATGTATTCCCCCTCGCGGGTTTTTAAAATCATATAATTGCGCAAACGAGGCTATAGACTCACCTTAGCCAATAGTGGTAATGAGACGATCGCCGACGATAGTAGATGCCCGATAATCACGATAACCGCAACCTAGCAAATAAGGTGCGTACTTTAATAATAATAGACTCGAGAAATAAATGATACTTAATAAAATCAAACTCGAACTCATAAAACCACGATATACTCGAGAGTAAACGATATAAATAACTTCCTTATACTTTACTACTCATTTACTTTACCATTTTATACTTTTTAACAAAATCCGCCGGTACATACTACATTTACTAGCTTATTTACCCCTTTTAAACTTGTAAACCGTTTATGAAACGACTCGATAAACTAACTTACTATATATAGAAAGTCCTCCTACAAGTTTATCAAATGAAATTACTTTTAAAGTCCTTTACTCGACTCATTTTCAAACTACAAAATCCGGACAGATTTACGTTAATTTTTCATACAACCGTTTTAACTTATTTAAACGACTCCGTTTACAAAACCGACACTCGGGTTTTAAAGTAAACTCAACTAAATAAATAAATACCTCATTATCAGTAGGTTACACATTTTAAAACATCCATTTAGAGTCCCCGGGATTCGATCCAAATATCGACAACAACTATATGTAGTGTCGATACTCGTCTCCCGGTACACGATTATTCAAAACATCATAACTTCGCGCTCATTTTGAGTTAGAAGCTCTACCTTATATCAAATCGAAGCTCTCGAAATTCTCTACAACATAATCCAATAATATCATCCTATATCCAGACTTAAGACCCTCGAAAATGTCCCCAAACCTACTGCCCAAAATTGACCATTTAAAAATCATACAAAATCAAGTTTTTGATCAAAACCAACAAATCCTATACTTCTAATATTACCAACTAACAACTCTAATCTAATCCCAACACCCCTAGATCACTTGCATGTACAAATAAAATAAATCAACTTAAAAATTCAAACATGCAAACACCCCACTATGTAATATAATAATATTAACACCTATTTATTCCATAAAAATGAATCAAACAAGCATAGTTCATCAAGAAAATAAATTTTTAAAAAAAATGTTAATGCATGTTGAAGAAAATCATACCAATGTGTAGCCCTTTGAAAATCTAGGATGGGACTTGTTTTAGATTTTGAAGATTCAATGTAGAAAATCAAAAATTTGGAGGGTTTTGTTGATGGGGGTACACGGCCAAGAGAGAAAGAAAGAGGTGGGTGGATTTGTTTTGTATTAAAAATGATTATATGAAAATTAGTGGAAGTAAAAATTATTTTATATGGTGGTGGAAGGGTTAATTTTGCCAAGTTGTAATAGTTTTGGCCCGAAATGAAATAAAATAGTTTAAAAGGGTAGAAAATGTAAATTGTAAATTTTAAAATATTTACGAGACTCGGGTTTCGTAAAAATACTAAAAAGTTTAAACGCACACGAAAAATAATAATATAACGACTCGATACGTAATTAAAACGATATCGTTGAAAATATTAAATATCGAAACGATCGATAATAAAATATAAAATTTTAGGCATCCGTCGGTATCGCAATCACTAGTAGTCCTCGTTACTCGTCAAAATATTAAAATATAATATTTAATATCGGTTTCAACTTAAACCGTTAAACATAATAAAATTTAACATTGTAAAATATCTTCAAAATAATTGAAAATAGAATTAAATTATGACCTTATTTTTACGGGTTTTACAATTAAGCTTAAAGCTTGTTATGCTTTTTGGCTTATTTAGTATCTAGCTTATTTACCTTTTGGTTTTCTTAAAAAGTTTAGTGTTTTTAAAAGGTTTAATTCATAAAGTTTGCTTATTTTGTATTTTAAAAGTTTTCAAATTCATGCTTATTGAGTTGCTTAAGTTTCGGTTAAGTGTGCTTATTGGAAGTGCTTATTGAAGTTTTGGCTTATTTCTCTTGTATCGGGTTACTTGTGCTCCATCAAAATTACAGGTTTTGTATATTGCGACGCTACATTCCGACGGTTCATTGTATCGCAATAACCCTTAGGGTTTTACTTTGCGATCAAGTGCATTTCCCCCTTATTTCGATTGTGATTGCGATCGCTCATTGCGATCGTATATTGCGACGGCTCTTAAGGTTATATTAAGACGAATCTCTGCCCAATTTTTGTTAGCATTATTCCGATAGAATTCCTATTATTCCGATACTTTAAACATTCAGACAGATTTGATTTCTTGTATTCCGATACCTTGGATTCCGATACTAGACATTCAGATAGATTATTCCGATAGAAGTTACTTTCACTTATTACGATGGTTTCATCTTTGATACATTCCGACAGTAACATTTAGATGACATTCCGACACAAACATTCCGATGGTTTAAGTTTTTAAGTTTTTAGGTTTTAAATTCATTACGTTCAATTTCCAAATTAGATAATCAAACAAACCATTTTCTAGTAATTTTTAGTTTATTTTTTAAAGCTTTATTTTTACTCAACGACATTTTCATATTTGCTTTTAGTTTAAAATAGATAATCAAACAAACCATTTTATTTTCCACCAAGAACGACCGAGTCGCACTCTTAACTAGTAATCAATTCGAAAAGATCGGATTCAACGAACTTTCATGACAAATAAAATCTGGTTATTAAATGGCGCCGCTGCCGGCTCTTTTCGTTAAGATTAACGGTTTCTAGTGAGAGACGCGTTGGATTTTGGGATCCTTTCATTTTTTAACGTTATTTTTCTTGCTTAAAAATTTTCAAAAATCCATAAAAATTAAAAAATTTTAAAAATTCAAAAAAATAGAAAAACATAAAATAAACCAAAAATATTTCTTATCTATCTTTCTTTTCTTTTCCTTTTGTAGGTGTGTATGCATACCCTTGCTCGTAAGAAGAAAGCAATTCAAGCCAAGGTCGAAACTCCACCTATTGTCACCATGGACAATCGACCAATGATCGAGCATTTACAATCGCAAGTAGAGGGCAACATCGATGCTATTGTCATACCCGAGATTGGAGCTAACAACTTTGAGCTCAAATCCGGCTTCATTCAAATGATCTCTGCTCAACCATTCTTGGGGCGTACACTTGATGATCCTTATGACCATATAAAAAGGTTTCTTCAACTCACTAATACGGTTAAGTATAATGGGGTTTCACAAGAGGTGATTCGCTTGCAACTTTTTCCTTTCTCCTTAGAGGGACAAGCCCGCCATTGGCTTGATAAGGAACCGCCATAAAGTATTCTTACGTGGTCGGATTTAGAGACTAAATTCATCAATTACTTTTTCCCACCCTCACGTACTACCGCTTTGCGGAATTAAATCATTAACTTTGAATAAAAGTACGATGAGACATTTAGTGAATCTTGGGACCGTTTTAAGGAACTTTTAAGAAAGTGTCCACAACATGGTTTCACAAAAGTACATCAAATTAATACTTTTTACAATGGTTTAAGCATGAATGACCAAGATTCACTAAATAGTGCCTCGGGGGGTAACATTTTGGTTAACTCTTCTAATGCCGCTTGGGATATTATTGAGAATAAGTCTAGAGTGAAAACCAAGAGTGTTCGGACTAATGTGGCTAGTGCTAGTACTAGTGAGAGCGACAAGAGAATTGATAAGCTTACTTCGATTGTTGAAACACTTGCTCTACAAACCGCTAACAATACCAAAGCCATCAATGCACAAGTTAATGCTATGAGTCAGTCATGTGAAATATGCGGGGGATCTCATTCATACACCGATTGTCCTTCAACTCATGACAATCCGGGAAATGTGTATGCCGCCAATGGTAACTTTTCTATGGGAGGCTATCAAGCACGTTCTCAAGGTGACCGCAATTTGCTAAGCTATCGCTCAAACAACTTTCTTTCACCACCTGGTTTTCCACCTCAAAACCCAAACAACCTCAATCGAAACAATCAAAACCAACCACGAGCTCCAAATCAATATCAAAACCAAAGAAACCCATATCCACCTCAAGGAAACAATCAAGTTCACCAACCCCCAACTTATCAAACACCTTCCTACCATGCTCTTCCTCCCACCCAATCTACCGCATTTCATCAAGAGGTTGACACTTACATGAGGACTAATGATGCGATAGTGCAGAATCTTCAACGGCAAATGGCCAACTTGAAAGGAGATATGGTGAAACAATTGAATGATCTTCGACCAGATATGCGAAACTCTTTGAGCAGTCAAACGAATGACTTAAGGGACATGATGGCTAGTTTCTTCCAAAGTAATCAAGCCTCTGGTTCGGGTTCTCTTCCGAGTAACACCGTTGCTAATCCAAGAGGGGAGATGAAAGCAATCACCACTCGAAGTGGAAAAGGTTTAAAGGAACCCGAGCTTCCTACACCTACACCGGTGATTGTGACAAAGGAAAACGAGTCCACTTATCCAATTCCTCCAACTTCTACTTCTCCAATTCCTCCAACTTCTACTTTTCCAATTCCACCACCTTCTACTTCCACCCCTCCTCCACCCAAGGATGTAAGTGAGAATTCCATTCCAAAGCCTTCATCTCAACCCAATATACCTTATCCCTCAAGGTTGAGGAAAGAGAAATTGAAGAACAAGGTTGATATTCAGGTTTCTAACTTTCTCAAAATGTTTAAACAACTGAATTTCAACATCTCCTTTGCTGAGGCTCTCGCCCACATGCCGAAATATGATAAAATGTTTAAAGATCTTCTCAATGATAAGGAGAAACTTCTTGATATCGCTCAGACCCAACTTAACGAGAATTGCTCCGCAGTGCTCTTAAGTAAATTACCAACCAAACTTGGTGATCTGGGTCGCTTTCTTTTTCCTTGCAACTTTCCTGGGGTAGAGAATTCTATGGCCCTAGCCGATCTAGGTGCTAGTATCAACTTAATGCCTCTAAGCGTTTGGAAACATTTATCTCTACCCGAGCTAGTCCCCACACGAATGACTTTGTAAATAGCTAACCGTACGGTTGCTTATTTGGTGGGGATAGCCGAAGATGTCTTCATCGGTGTCGACAAATTCACCTTTCCGGCGGATTTTGTTGTCGTTGACTACGAGATAGATCCCCGTGTTCCATTAATCGTTGGATGTCCATTCTTGAGGACCGGTCGCACTCTCATTGATGTAGCCGCGGGCGAATTAATCATGAGAGTTGGTGATGACAAAATCGTCTTCAACATGGGTAAACTTTCTAAGCAACCTTCTGAAAACGAGAGCGTTAATTTCATTGACGTTCTTGATGAGGCTTGTGAAGAGCATTTCAAAGACGCTTGTAAAAGTGGTTCTTCTTCTCTACCCATTGTTGAGACCTTTGCCTCTATTGCTCCCTCACTAACTCCATTTGGAGAAAGTGATCTCCTTTTGAAAGAATTTGAAGCAACTTTGGGAGATGTGGACTTACAATATGACGATTCTCCCTCCAATTGGGATGAAGATATTCGTACCATTGAGAACCTTCTCAATGAGGACCATATTTCTCCACCATCTCCTAAGGAAATCTCTATCGATGAACCGAATTTGACTACGCCTTCTATTGAAAATCCTCCGGATTTAGAGCTTAAGGATCTGTCGTCTCATCTCGAGTACGTTTTCCTTGAAGACAACAAGAAGTCACCCGTCATCATCGCGAAGGATTTGAAAGAAGACGAAAAATCCTGACTTATCGCCGTGCTGAAGAATCATAAGAGAGCAATTGCTTGGAAAATCTCTGATATTCGTGGAATTGATCCTCACTTTTGCACACATACAATTCTCATGGAGGACGACATTAAACCCACTATTCAAAACCAAAGAAGGGTGAATCCCAAGATCCATGACGTTATCAAAAAAAGGTTATCAAACTTCTTGATGCGGGAATGATCTACCCTATCTCGGATTCACCATGGGTTAGTCCGGTCCATTGTGTGCCTAAGAAAGGCGGAATCACCGTTGTGCCCAATGAAAACAATGAGTTGATTCCTACTCGTCTCGTTACAGGGTGGAGAGTTTGTATACACTATCGCAAACTCAATGATACTACGAGAAAGGATCATTTTCCCCTTCCTTTCATGGACCAAATGCTTGAACGTCTAGCGGGTAATGACTATTACTGCTTCTTAGACGGTTTCATTAGGTATTTTCAAATTCCCATCGATCCCAAAGACCAAGAGAAAACCACATTCACTTGTCCTTATGGAACATTTGCTTACAAAAGAATGACTTTCGGCTTATGTAATGCTCCTGGGACGTTCCAAAGATGTATGATGGCTATCTTCCATGACATGGTTGAAGAAACTACAGAAGTCTTCATGGATGATTTCTCGGTCTATGGTGATTCTTTCTCTCATTTCCTTGCCAATTTGGAACGCATGCTTAAGCGGTGTGAAGACACTCGCCTTGTTCTAAATTGGGAAAATGCCATTTCATGGTAAAAGAAGGCATTGTTATTGGACATAAAATCTCTAAAGCCAGTCTTAAAGTTGACCGTGCTAAAGTTGATGTTATTGCTAAATTTCCTCCACCTTCAACCGTGAAGGGTGTGAGAAGTTTACTTGGTCATGCGGGCTTCTATCATCGATTCATTCAAGATTTTTCTAAAATCGCTCGCCCGATGACCCACCTTTTGGAAAAAGATACTCCTTTTCTCTTTTCTAAAGAGTGTCTTGAATACTTCAATCTTCTTAAGGACAAGCTCACTAAGGCACCGGTCTTGGTTACCCCTAATTGGGAGCTACCTTTTGAATTGATGTGTGATGCTAGCGACTTTGCTATTGGAGCGGTTTTGGGACAAAGAGTGAACAACACTTCCAACCAATCCATTATGCTAACAAGACAATGATGGGGTCTCAATTGCATTATACCACTACCGAAAAAGAGCTTTTAGCTGTAGTGTATGCTTCTGAGAAATTCCGCCCCTATCTTGTCCTTTCCACCACCATCGTGTATACCGACCATTCCGCGTTGAAGTACTTGTTAACTAAACAAGATTCCAAGCCAAGACTTCTTCGTTGGGTTTTGCTCCTTCAAGAATTTAAAATTGAAATTCGTGACAAAAAGGGAGCGGAAAACCTAGACGCGGATCAGCTAAGTAGACTTGAGGATCCTTATCAAGGGGATCATCCGAATCAAGAGATGAATGACTCTTTTCCCCTTGAAGCCTTAATGTCTATAAATTCCAATCTTGATGACACCCCGTGGTTTGCGGACA
This sequence comes from Glebionis coronaria, assembly GCA_025667525.1. Taxonomy (NCBI): domain Eukaryota; kingdom Viridiplantae; phylum Streptophyta; class Magnoliopsida; order Asterales; family Asteraceae; genus Glebionis; species Glebionis coronaria. The sequence continues at coordinate 358,764,493 of CM046876.1, forward strand.
TTGCAAACTACTTAGTGGGTGGTATTCTCATCGAAGGGTTAACATCCCAACAAAAGAAGAAGTTCTTTAAAGATGTTAAGACTTACTTTTGGGATGACCCTTATCTCTTCAAACAATGTGCTGATCTGATTATTCGTCGGTGTGTTGATGGACCCACAGCTTTATACATTCTCGAAGCTTGACATAGAGGACCCACCGGTAGTCACTTTGGTCCAAATTACACCGCGAAGAAAGTATTCGACTCTGGTTTTTATTGGCCCACCATTTATCATGACTCTCATGAAATGGTTAAACATTGTGATGCTTACCAAAGACAAGGCAAGATCACACATAAAGATGAGATGCCTCAAAATTTCATACAAGAATGTGAAATCTTTGATGTATGGGGCATCGACTTTATGGGGCCATTTCCATCATCTAAAGGGAACAAGTACATCCTCGTAGCCGTTGACTACGTATCTAAATGGGTTGAAGCCAAGGCTGTCCCTACGAACGATGCGAGGATGGTTGTGAACTTTCTAAAGCAGCTTTTTGCTCGATTCGGTGTTCCTCGTGCTATCATCAGTGACCGCGGGACTCATTTTTGCAATGATCAATTTGCTCGAGTCATGGCTAAGTACGGTGTCAATCATCGTCTTTCCACCGCTTATCATCCTCAAACAAATGGGCAAGCTGAGACTTCAAACCGTGGATTGAAGAGAATATTAGAGCGAACTGTGGGAGAGCATCGTGCCTTGTGGGCCGATAAGTTAGATGATGCTTTGTGGGCTTTTCGTACCGCATATAAGACTCTGATTGGTTGCACTCCATATCGTCTTGTGTACGGGAAGGCATGCCACCTCCCTATTGAGCTGGAACATAAGGCGTATTGGGCCTTGAAGTGGGATAATTTCCACATCAACAAAGCCGGTGATCTTCGGAAGATTCAACTCAACGAGCTAAATGAACTAAGGAATGAAGCTTACGAGAATTCATTGATCTACAAGGAGAAGACCAAGATAATTCATGATTCAAGGATTAAGAACCGAGAGTTTCACGTTGGTGATCAAGTTTTACTCTTTAACTCTCGGTTGAAGATCTTCTCGGGCAAGCTGAAGAGCCATTGGTCTGGTCCATTCACCGTCGCCAAAGTCTTCCCCTATGGCACCATTGAGCTTTCTCAGCCAAATGGGCCCAATTTTAAAGTGAATGGCCTGCGCGTGAAGTTTTACTTTGGTGAGGACATCTCTCATGAGATGATTCCACCCCTCACCACATTTCCCTTGAATTATTTCTGGGTCGATTCAGGCTCGTGACTCGGTTAACAAAAACAAGCGCTTCTCGGGAGGTAACCCGTTGATCTATCCTTTACTGTTTTTATAATAAGTGTAGGGGAGCCCCGTATGTGTTTGTTATCTTGTTTCTTATGATGTGTAGGGATTAAAGCTTCAAAGATCCATTCTCGATAACTTTTGACGAACCGTGATCCCGTGTACCCGTCTTCCCGGTTCTATCCTAAACTATCGTGATTCAATATTTCATATCATATATGTTCACATTGAAATCACTACAGTTGTCCTTTCCTTAGCAAGATTTAAACAAAGTGCACAATGTCCTAAGTGTAGGGGAGTTTACTCCCACATGCTTAAACATTGAGGACAATGTTTATATCAAGTGTAGGGGGGACTTCTATCAAAGTAAGTGGGTTTTTCCATTAATTTGTCCTCATTTTAACCGGAAAATCTAATTTTTCGACATTTTTTCAAAATTTTTAATCTTTTTTTGGCCTAGTTGTATAGTAGTATTTTCCTTCGCTATCGTTATTTACTTTCTTTGCTAGAATAAAGTTTTTAATAAAGTGGTTTTAATTTTTCAAACTTTGTGAATATTTTGACTCAACCCGAGTTTACTTATCTAAGTTTACTCTAGCTAGTATCCCTAACGTGTTTAAGTCAAGTTTTGCTAGGCTTTTATATAGGGAACTTTAAAAGGCGAAAGTCTTAACTCTTACGGGTTAGAAACAAGAACTTTTCGCAAGTTCCTATAATTGATCCTAGAAAGTAGTTTATCAAGGGAACTTTAAAATGCGAGTTCTAAACTCGAAAGAGTCTAAGAATTTGCAAGATCCTATAGATGACTTGAAAACCCAAAACTTTGATTTAAGTGGCTAAGCATCCACGAGTCTCATTCCTTGAGATTTTAAATTATGGAGAACGAGAGATGATAGAGTCAATTATAAGTTTGGTATTCTTTCATGAATTTATGTGAGTTGATTATAAGCTTTTTCTCCCATCGCTTGCTAATAAATTTAATTGCAATAAGTAAGGTTGTACGATTTGAAAAGTTACTTAGCTTCTAGCCCAAGATCGTTTAAATGTTGCTCGGTATTAATTAGAGTTCATAGCCAAGGCATAACTTATTGAAGCGGGATGCGAAGATTGGCGAGTCCAAAAAGGTCCTAACAAGACATGAGGGCTACATTTTGTTGCTAAAGATCCCAAGTGATGTGAAGAATCATTTATCGAAAATCAATATGAAGGATCGAGACACACGACGAAAAGAAAATACTCCCCTAAAGATCATGGAGAAGTCTATCCAAAAAGGCCCTAACAAGGTATGAGGATAAATAGATCCAAGTCCTAAAAGGAGGCGGATCGTTGTATATCAAAATCCCAAATAAAGATTGGAGAAAAATGAAGAAGTCGTGGTATAAGTTTGAAGAATCACTCAAAAACTTCAAGTGAATAAACTCCTATTATGAAGAGAAAAACTCACCTTGGAATAAGGGAGTCTAAGTAAATAATTGAGCCACATGAGTTCGTGTTAGTTTGCTAACTTATAATAAAAATGATCTCGTTTTTAAGCTTGGTATGGGGAACGTGAAACTTGAGGATGATAAACATTCATGACTGCCAAAACCCCAATGTAAGTCTTTGATTTCTCTACTTGTTTTGTACAAATTCTATCTTATTAATTTCCTTAAAGTTTTGTATTTAATAAAGGCCAAGGTGGGTTATTTATTATGAGAAATGTAATATGTGCTTTGAAATTAATGCATTACATGAGGGCATTGCAATAGTCAAGTGTAGGGGATTTAATAAGTGTGAAAACACTTATCCTTTTACCACTTATTTCCAATAATAACAAGACCAAAACGTGTATTTTATGTCGTAAAAGTCGGAATTATGCGTGGTTTGTGTTTTTATTGTGTTTCAGGATAAAAATATGAAAAAGGAAGAAAACACGGGCTATCATGGGCTTTTATCGAAGAAAACGAGAAAAGACGAAGTCAAAGATCAAGAGTGTAAAATGAACGGAAGTCCAAGGCTTATTCTAAAGATTTATCGAAGAAAAATTCTAAAGACGGAAGTTTAATGAAGTCGAAGAACTCAAGTCGAACAGAAGAAGAATATTATAAGACAAGTTTAATTTATATCGAAAAATCCCGAGACGACGTCGAGAAAGACAAAGAATTTAAATCGAGTCGAGACGAAAAGAAAGAAGGAAGCAACACATGCACTCCCCACCTCCTATAAATACCCTCCTAATGACACATTAGGAGGGTGTTAGCTAGTTTATTTTTCTTTTCTTAGTTTTATTTTTAGAGAGAGAAAGTGTTTAACTTTCTCTTACAAGAATTTCATCTTTTCTTTCCTTTCATGTTTAAGCTTTAATTCTCTCTTGTATTTTTGAATCTTTTAATCTACAAGTTCAAATTTAATCTTTTCATCATTAATCTTCTTCTACCTTTCTTGATTTTGATTTATCTTTGATTCGAAATTTTAATGCACCTTGTTCAAATTTGATGTTTATGTGATTAAAAAGTTTATCTTTTTAATCCTATATAAGTTTTTATACGGTTAAGCTTAAAGCTTGTTATGCTTTTTGTCTTATTTAGTATCTAGCTTATTTACCTTTTGGTTTTCTTAAAAAGTTTAGTGTTTTTAAAAGGTTTGATTCATAAAGTTTGCTTATTTTGTATTTTAAAAGTTTTCAAATTAATGCTTATTGAGTTGGTTAAGTTTCGGTTAAGTGTGCTTATTGGAAGTTCTTATTGAAGTTTTGGCTTATTTCTCTTGTATCGGGTTACTTGTGCTCCATCGCAATTACAGGGTTTGTATATTACGACGCTACATTCCGACGGTTCTTTGTATCGCAATAACCCTTGGGGTTTTACTTTGTGATCAAGTGCATTTCCCCCTTATTCCGATCGTGATTGCGATCGCTCATTGCGATCGTATATTGCGACGGGTCTTAAGGTTATATTAAGACGAATCTCTGCCCAATTTTTGTTAGCATTATTCCGATAGAATTCCTATTATTCCGATACTTTGAACATTCCGACAGAGTTGATTTCTTGTATTCCGATACCTTGGATTCCGATACTATACATTCAGATAGATTATTCCGATAGAAGTTACTTTCACTTATTCCGATGGTTTCATCCTTGATACATTCCGACAGTAACATTCAGATGACATTCCGACACAAACATTCCGATGGTTTAAGTTTTAAAGTTATTAAGTTTTAAATTCATTACGTTTAATTTCAAAAATAGATAATCAGACAAACCATTTTCTAGTAATTTTTAGTTTAATTTTTAAAGCTTTATTTTTACTCAACGACATTTTCATATTTGCTTTTAGTTTAAAATAGATAATTAAACAAACCATTTTATTTTCCACCAAGAATGACTGAGTCGCACTCTTAACTAGTAATCAATTCGAGAAGATCGGATTCAACGAACTTTCATAACTAAGTAAAATCTAGTTATTAGGTATTATAAATGTGACATGATCACAATAACCAAATTCATGATAAATAAAACATGAACGTACACGACTATAAAATTTAACTTAGAAAAGCTTTGGTTTTATCCTTGGACATTAAGGGTGCCGCGGCTTAGAGTGACCAAAAAGAGAGGATGGGCCTTTTGGCCCATGACCCATGTTAAACCCATAATTAACAAAACCTCAGGGGAATCAATTCTCATAATTAGTTTTACAAGAAAAATCAAGAAAACCCTAGTTGGGTCTCCATCTTGCCGTCGGCCTAAAGCAAAGAAACAAGGAGGAAGATTTTGGGTTTTGATCTAAATAATTTGTGTAGTGTTCGTGTTTATTAACCCTAAATCGTACGTTCGGTAAACCTTTTCTTTTAATTATTTTTAATAGTTTTACTATGATTTCATGTATTAATATTAAAAGCAAGGTATAAAACATGTTAAAATTAAACAAGAAACTATGTTTGGGTGTTTGGTTGGTTTAGGTTTTGTTGGCCGACACACAACCGAGAGCTTTAAAGCTATCGGCTTGTTTTAATCACCACCACCGAGACTTCCAAGGTCTCGGCTTGGTTCGGTTTGGCTCAGACGCACAACAAGGGAGACCCTGACACTAGGTCGGGGTATTATTCGGTTTGGTTTGGTTTGTTTAGTGTCAACTGAGACCTCCTAGGTCTCGATGGGACTTTGTTTCGGCTCGGGTACAAAAACAGTGGGAACCCCGGCTAAAGCAGAGGTGTAGTTTGTTCGGACAGTGGGAACCACCGGCTACAGCCGGTGGTAATTTAGTGAAGTCAGTGGAAACCGGCTAGGCCGGGTAGCCACTGACGGGCTGTTTGGTTTCCTTATTATGGTTCGGCTTATATTTTCACAAGTGTTCATGTTCGCGAACTTTATAAAACCAGTTTGTATTAATTAGTTACAAGACTTAGGTTATATGTATTTAAGTAAATAATTCATGTGTTAAACCTAAGTCACTAATTTAATTAAAACATGGTATTTTTAATTAAATTCTTATAATTTATAGTTTAATTAATTAACCAAGTTATTTAATTAATAAGCTATAATACTTGAACCATGGCTTGTATTTTACTAATTAAACTTTACTTGACATTAATACACCAGCTTATTTCTAATTATGGAAACTTACTATTTTTTGAAACTTTCTATTTTTAGAAACTTACTATTTATGGAAACCTGCTACTTTTAGAAAGTTACTTAGTATTACAATACAAGTATTATAATATCATACTACATGAATAATAAACAACATAATACAATAATAACTACAGATTAACACTTAAACCAGTTAAAACATGACCTAACATGAATAATAAGCTAAGAACACATAGAACCAGTAAAATACATGTATTCGGACAACTCATACACGTCCCTATTCTTATGTAGTATCATCCATCAAGGTGGAGTAGGTTCTTCAGCGTTTCTGTTAGCTTCTACTAGACACAAGGTACGGATTTCCCGTCCTTCAGTAAGGACAATCTCTTCCTTTATTAGGATTTCCCGTATGCAGCCAACTGTTTTCCTCAGTAGTTACAGATTTAAATGCTTATGTTTTATTAGTTACCTTAGCCATATACATGCATGCCAGTTTCACCTAGTTATGGAGGTACCATAACCATAAGACTAGAGGCACTAGTGTTATGACTTCACCACGGCGGAGTGATAGCTCGTGGAGTCCCTTTCAGTTTATTTGGCCTTTATTATTATATTATCATGTGAGGCATATGGGTGCATCCTAGTTACAGTGTTAGTCAGGATTTCTTGGTGAATGTGGTGTGTGCCTTCTTCACAAGAAGCTGATCCCTCCTACCCAAACCATATTAAGTAGAGGCATCCCCTCTAATTTCATTACGAGGTCACCCCTCCAAGTATTCGTGCACGTTGTTTACCTTATGACCTATATTGGCTTGTGGTGTAATAAACTATTACGGATTTTCATAAGTAAACATAAGTTATATTTTTAGAATGTAAAACCAAATTATAAACATGTTCCAGGTTTTCCAGGACTTATTCATTTCCGCTACTTTTCATGCTTTACATTTTCTTTCCATTATTATGTTATTCATGCTATGTCATATATCCGTTCACTGAGCGTATTGCTCAGCCGTTACTTTCTTTCCATGTCCCAAAACGGCAGGTACCCAAGGTTAGACTGGAGCATTTGGAGGACATGTATAGGATGGGGGATACCTTAGACTTCTTCTCCTCTTGCCTTCGTATTTTTATGCTTGTTTAGTCTTCCTTAGTTCATTTATTTTATTTATGTTTTGGGATTTTATGTTTGGGAACCGATGTTTGATTCCGGTTATCCCTTTGGTCATGTATGTTTATAACATATTACCTTGCATGCTTTGATGGCACGCCATAATTATCATTTGATATTCCATTTCTCTAAACAAGGTGTTACAAATTAATACGAGAGTGATCCCATTCGTTGTACACATTAGTTAAAATTAAAATGGACGTTATTTAAGCGAGACGTAATTTGTTATAATGCTAAGCTACACATTAGTTAAAATGAACTGAAATAGAGTGATATACAAACCACTAATAGCTATTTATGTTAAACAGTGTAGAAATTGTAACAAAAACAAATATTGGTGTAGTGGTAAACGCTATTGTGTATGATACAAGAGGTCGGGAGTTTTATTCAAGTGGCTGGCAGAATCGTTATTTATATATTTTATTTACTCGCTAATCTATTACAAAATTACCCCTAATACCCTACAGCAGGTCTGAGTCTAAAACAAAAATGCTAACAGCAAACTATAGTCGCAAACTATCATGAAGCAAATCAAGACAACAACAACAAAGACAAACTCAGCAGCAAACAACAATCAGGGAGAAGCAAATAGGTAAAAGCTATTGCTCAGAAGTAAATATTCTACAATAATAAGAACAAGACAAAAACGAAAAAACTTAATTAACCAAACATAACATCTACAGCAGCTAAATACGTTCAGCAAATGACAATAAAATCCACAGCTATAAGGCATCAGCAGGTCTAACAACTTGGCAGCAAGGGCTTAAAACGCAGCAACTATCATACTGAAAACTACGATGACAAAAATTATTACCCTAAAATAATCAACATCGGCACATATAATCAAGTAAAGCGGTAACGTATTACACAACGATTTTAATAAATGAATACTAAAGCAATGATTATGAATAAGTACTAGTAGCACCAGCTATTACGAATTAAAACATCAATGTAAGTTCATAGCTACAATGACTAAAAAAACAAGCATTGGCAAATAAGACACGTAACAGTAGCCAAGTACAACAATTCAAGTCCCATTACGCCTACTGAAACAGTACCCACTGATAATTCAATTTAACAGATTATACAAACAAGAGCTACTACCAGATTAAACAAAAGCCCGATTCTTAAACAACTACTCTCTTCGCATAAAATGAATTCTAAGCTAAACTTAATCTACCAGAAAGTTACCGACAAACACAAGGAAGGACTTCAACTCTCTACACCGTTTTAGAATCAACAGAAATTTTTATCATCAGTAAGTTAAGCTAACCCTAGGTTTATATCAGCAAACCAGGCTACACCACAGAAATTACCATATCAGGCTTTAAACATTTTCATGGACAAATCCAATTCCAATAGGTTCCTAAACTTCTTTGGTTCGATACAATAAAATGGAACCACAACAAACTACCTTAGATCAATTCTATAGCAGAGATTTCTTGTTCAATTCCTACGACCATATTCCTTTTATCAAAACAACTATTCACACAATTTTAACAACAGATGCTACTCCAAACTAAGTTACACTATCTAAGTTCCAGATTTAAATTAAACCAGAACCGTACTAGTCCAATGCTCTACATTATAAACCATTGTCAAGCTAAGAATACGCAGCAACAACCAATATATACGACAGAAGTTAATAACAAATACCAACAACTTAACTGAAATTTACCACAACAGCTATAAATGGTAAACCAAGGCTAGACCCAAAACATGAAACATTTGTTCTTATCACACATGGATAGGTTTAACATTACATGGTAGAATTCACCTATTCTAAGCACAGTTTATGAAAATTCCGAGATATGATAACTATAATAACACAGTCACTCAACCCATTTTACACCTTGAGAGAATTTAGAATAAACTTTTAAACATCTAATACATTCACTCATAAGTAGATTATCAGAATGACCGTTAAGCAAGTTTAGTATCGAGAATCTAACTATGATTACAAGCTAATTACAGAACAAATAAACTCCACCACAAATTACATATAACTAAAAAACGTAAGATCTAGACTAGATACAATTCAATAGCTAAACTAAACATCAACAAGTAATCAGATGAACAATTCAAAACACTAAAATATAGATTACTAAAAGCAGTTTACCATATTAAATTCGTTAAGATTATGAGTAACAAACAAACGAAAAATAAAAATAATAGCAAGGGAATACCTCAACCCTCAGCTAAACAGAAGGTTCCAAATCTGCTCGATAGAGCTTTTCTTTGCGCCCATAGCTGACGAGCCACGGACTTTAACACCTTATTTCTTATCAACCTAATCTAATCCTAACACCAACCCTCGGCACTAAAACCCAATGCCAATCTCCTTAATCATCAATCTTTCGAGAATATATCAAAATCTTCAACCTATTTTTTTAAACTTATCAATTAGATAAGTCATTTCCCAATTTCCAGCTTTAAATATCCATAAAAACTATTATTAAACTTATATGAACATTTTCCTTCGTATAATGATTTAGTTTAATGAAACTGAAATTAACGCTTCAAATAAAGTATAAAAACAGAATTTAAAGATCATTCAATAAGCTGAAAGAAAAACTTTTATTAAATTGAAAGATAGTGTAAAATCCATGATTTGGTGTAATAAAGTTTCACCCAATAATCTTAGAACACTCTCTCATGTGTTATATTTCTATAAGATGTGTGTGTGAACTTATCCATTATGTACTTATACTTTGACATTCATACTTGTTGTAATAAGTTTCATAACTTAAACCTTGTATTTAAAACTAAGGGAAGCAAGTAATAAAATGTATAATCAATATTTGAAGTATATAACACATAATCAAATTTGGAAAACATGATACACATTATAAATGTAAATGTGTGTATATGTATGCATACTATGGGCATACTTGCATCATCTTGGACTAGCCCAAGATAGCCTCCTCTTTGAGTGTTAGCCCAACATAAGCCCAAGCCAAATCCCACTAACCCTTTGGCTACCTATACACGGCATACACATATATGGAAGAAGAAGGGATGTCTTGGTTTTGGAAAAGCCAACACATGGCACAAATACTCTTACCAAGGCAATCATGCCTTTTGCATTACCCTTCTCTCTCCCCTTTTAGCCGAAAAACACACACATACATTCTCATTCTCTCATGCAACTTAAATCACATTCTCTCTTCAACTTTCTCTCTTAAATGATTCGAATTTAAGCCACAAACATCCAAAGTTGTTCATTAAATAAACTAGATCCTTGTCCCATCTTAACTACTAATCATTTAGTAGCATCATCATCTTTGGAATCATTCTACCAAGCACTAGCCGAACCTTAAGGGTCACGGCTTGGTTTATATTTAGGGTTTTCATCATCATCTAGATTAGATCTCTAATCTCCTTGTTCATCTAGATCTTCCTTGGTAACTTTAAGCAAGAAAGGTATACTCCTTATGCTTCTTCATTTTTACTTGCATGCATCATCATCCATCTATAAACATGTAACAAACTTGTTAAAATCAAGATTTGGTAAAAACCATGACCTTAAAGTTCACGGCATATATTTGAATGCCATTAGTCATGGTTAAAATCTTTTTATTAAAGAATCCTATGACTAGTATTCTATGTTTTAACTTGATTCAAAATCATATGAACCATTTTATGAATTTAAATGTAGCATGGGTTACACATCTTGCTCTTTGGGATTTTGGTTAACTAATAATCATAGATCTCATAAGTAAACTTGTGTCATTTAAAAACCATGAAAGACCATGACCTTAAAGGTCACGGCATGATTTAATAGACACTAATGATTCATGTACTAAGTTTTAAATAATGGAATATGTATTATTACATGTAAAATGGAATATTAAAAATCACTAAAATGAATTATGTGTACATATATAGCCGTGGGTTATGTATGACTTTGAATGCGTTTTAAATGTACATGCATGATATTCTAAAACCTAGATGTAGTGATAAGTGTTAGCTTAATATGATAAACATAAAACAAGCTTATAGATCATATTGGAACATTGGGAGAAAACAATATAGCAGTGGGTTATATGTTGTTTTCTTGGAATTGTGGTAATCTTGGAAACAAGCAAGAAGCCTAAAAAATCATGTTGTATTTTTATAAATATTTACAAGACATAAAACTAGCTAAAAAAAATCTCATCTTGGGAATACCAAGATCTAAATTATAGCCGTGGGCTATATGTATGTATGTATGGACTTATGACTTGGTTTCTTGATTTGTACATAGCTAGATCTTATTTTGGGGACACTTATAAGTACATGCAACCTTAAAACAAGTTTTGACTCATCTTAATAAGCTACAATTAATTATAGCCGTGAGTTATAAGCCCATATTAGAGCTTATGACTTGCATGCAACCTTGTAACACATCTAGATCTTATTTGGTACATCAAATAAAATAAACTATGAGTTTTATTCTTTTATTAAAGTTTAAAACTAAATATGGATAAGCTAATAATAAGCTTATAAGAAAATGCTAGATTAATACTTACATGAAATGAAAAGTAGTATTGATGGACTATTTAAGCCCATGCAACATTAGTCCAAGACTTAATGGACCCAATAAGCCCATTTAATAAATCTTAGTATCTTAATGAGCTTAAGATTATACTTAGGTCCATTTAGTTAATTAATGGACTTAAAAATGTATTTAAGCCCAATGAATGTTTTAAAGGCCCATTTAAACAAGTTAGTGGACTTAAAATATATTTAGGCCCACTAGATGGCCCATTAGATATTTTAGCTCATTTAATGAGATATATAATGTTTTGAATGTTTAAATAAAAGTTTTTATAATAAAATACAACTTATAAAAACTTTTGGATTAAAATGGCAATTTATGAAACGTAAGGACTAAAACCGTGACTTATGAAACTTGTTTTGATAAATTAGTAAACACAAGGACTGAAAATGTAATTATCCGAAAGTATAGGGTTTAATAAATATCATCTGTGGCATATTAAAACCTAGGGACCATTTTGGAAAGTTTCTAAAAGTTTTTTTGTCATTTTATAACCCTAAGGACCATTTTGGTAATAATCTGAAACTTAAAGAAGCCCTAGGGACTGTTTTGTCATTTTATGAAAGTTATAAAACCTAGATATAACTAGGAGGACTAAATCTGTCATAAGCCGAAACTTTAACAAGCCCTAGGTACCAAATGTGTAAAATCCGAAAGTTATACTTTGTTTAAAATATGGAGGGACTAGTTTTGCCATGTACCGAAACTTTAACAAGCACTAACCCTAATTCTATTTTAAATTTAGTAAAACTTAATTAAACCCTAAACCATAAGGATTAATGTATAAATTCTTAAACTTGTAATTGATAAATTATTTAATAAATGTTAAATAATGTATGGGAACTTTAAAGTTAAATAAAATATTATATTTTTCTTTGAATATAATATTTATATTTTTGCTTTATGAAATAAATTGTATAAACAATCTGGATATGTATTACTAATGCATGAACTCATATACTTTTAGGATATAAAATTATATGAACGTTAATTAAATTGAATACTAATATTATAAGTAGAACACCATATGTTTACTTAAAATACGAAACTTAATTGTAAGTTTAAATGATTATTACTAATACATGTACTACGAACGTGAACTAATATTTTAAGTAGAATATTTTTGTGTTTATTTAAATATGAAACTTAATGGTAAGTTTAAATGGATATTAGTAATACATGAACTGCGAAAGTAAACTAATATTTTGAGTAGGACATTTTATGTCTACTTAAATAGGAAACTTAATTGTAAGTTGAATGGTTATTATTAATACATGTACTACGAATGCAAACTGATATTATAAGTTAAACATCTTATGTTTACTTAACTATGAAACTTATATAGATAAGTTTAAATGGATATTGTTAATACTTGTACTACAGTTATTTAGATAAATACTGTAGCATTAGTAAACTGATTAAAAATCTGTATAAGCATACACATATGTTCTTTGTACTATCTATTAAGACTATACTATTTGATTAGGCATAACTTTTGGCGTGAGCATTATTTAGATATTCGTGTTATACAGCTATTGCCAACTCCTAGGTGAGTTTACAGCCCCATATAAACTATTGATAAACTTTTCCTCTACGGGAGAGAAAACATGAAACTATTTTAAAATGGACATAAATGAATTGTATAAACTTGACTATGATTGACTATTATAGAAACTATTAAATTGTTGTAAATCGCCCGAATGTTATAAATAGATCTATTATGGATGGACCATCCCCATCTGGGTGAGTCATGCTCATTGTACCTTGGTCGGGACAACAGATGTATATAGTTAAGCTTCAGTTTCGAGTAATAGCAAATGTAATCTACTTTTTAGTAAGAATGCTTTGTGCATTGTTACTTCTATGATTAATGTATGTCCAAACTAATTAATGTTAAACCTTTAAATTCACTCACTTTATGTTGACCCTCTAAGCATGTTTATCTCAGGGAAATGAAGTTAGTACGTGGTATGTGCATGGACTCAAGCATCTATGTAATCTTCATTGTACGAATCGTCAAGGGTTCCATTTGGGGAAAATGAACAATCTACTTACGTTATGTTAAAGACAATTTTTATCAATTTGTATAACAACCATGCAATCTATTTTGAATATCTTTTCATCTTATGCTCTATGAACTATGTGCTATCGATCCACCCTTGTGACATCTCCGTTGATAATTCCACATATTTTGACCCTACTCGGGGTGTCACCGAGAATGGTATCAGAGCATTAGTTATAGAGAACCAGATAAATTTTTAAATAAAATAAAAATAAAGTGATTTTTCTTTTATTTAAAACTGGACTATAACTTTATAAAATCTTTTGGGATTTTATTTTTTTGGGACCGTATTAGTTAAGCATTTAGATCGTAGGGCATTATGTACTACGTGAACTAAGTGTTACTGATTGATAAATAAACTGGTTAAGTGATTATATATATAAGTATTAATATATATAACCTTAAAACATTACGATGATTGTTTAAAAGGGATATACTTCATAAAACATGTAGCCAAAAATAATATTTTTCCTTTGTTTATAAGCATATACTTACTTAAAATTTAAAATAATATTATTTTCAGAGCATCATGACTTCGCCTACTGCACCTCCGACTTTTCTACCAGTAGTAGCACCTGCTCCAGCTACCCGTTCATCTCCACGATTCGTACAGTGCGGATGGTTATCAGCCTCTGACTCGGAGGATGATCAGACCATCGAAACTGTACTTCCTGAGGACCCTTTTTCTGCTCCAGCATCAACCATACTGGTCCCCACCTCTATGGAGGAGGACCAAGTGTCTCCAGACCTACCATCTTCTGTACCTGCATCTTTACCATCGAGCTATTTTCCCGATTCTATACTCGGATCCACTTTTGAGATCGGGGAAGGTTCTCGAGTAGGACGTGTCGACTCTGTCCAGGCCCAGATCGCCGCACTGGCCGCACGCCAGGAGCGGGAGATATTAGACCTCAGTACCCTATTGACAGCTGGTCAGCTAGGCTACACTGCCATCCATGAGCGCATCGACTCTCTCATACTATGAGGGGAGAGGCACAGGCAGGCCGAAGCGTCCAGGCCAAAACTGACGAGGCATTGCAGTGCCTTTGGGAGGAGAACTATCGTCTCCACCAGCGTATCCATACCATGGAGAGTCTCTAGCACCAGACCCATGCTGCTCTATCTGCTCAGGAGCAGTCCTTGTCCATTTTCTTCGACCTTGCCACCGTTCGTCGTGATGGGGTTACTACAGAGATGACTTATCTTCGAGGGGCCGTCGACAGCCTTAGGACCCATCTGCTGACAGCATTCCGCATGCTCAAGGAGGCCCGAGCGATAGTTCGGACTTTATGGAACACCAGGAGAGCATCTGCAGCTTCATCAGCCCCACCAGCCCCAGCCTTAACAAGCAGACCATCTAAGCAGGAGTAGGATAGATGTACTAGATTTCTTGTACATCATGATCAGCCTACGTGTTGTACCCTAGCTGTCATGGTATAGGACTTTTGTTCTTTTATTTCTTTCAGCTTTTGGTGATGTAATCCTGTACTGTATCTTTTCTTTTTGGACATGTATTTTAGGATGTAATGTATTAAAGACTGTGTGTATCATTACCTTGGACAAGGCTTGATAAGCCTATGAGTTGAGTTTTGTTATGCTAGATGGATGTTAAATTTCTTATGGAAATAGCATGTAATCACTTTCTTTATTATGTTTGCTGTGCAATGTATTATATTATGAGATCTTGACATGTTATCCAAATTTGTTATGAAATCAGTGCATGAATTTTCCCCGTGCAAATAATATAAAAACTATACTAACGTTTGAACTAATAATCTCATTTTGTGTATGACTATAGACAAATGGTAATTACGCGATCAAATCCCAATAATGCAACCACTTCAAACGTTGCAAATACTGAATTTCTAGAAGCTACTCAAAATGTCAATGCCGCACAACTCCAGGAAATGATAAGTGAGGGCATTACAGCAGCTATGGCAGCCAGAGGAGCTGATCCAAATGCAAACAATGATCCAAACCTCAATATACGCAGAAACAACACCAACATGGGTTGCTCTTACCCCGACTTCTTAAAGTGCAAACCCTCATACTACCAAGGAAAAGAAGGAGTTATTGAATTGATGCATAGGTTTGAAAGACTAGAGACAGTTTTCCGCATCAGCGGTTGTGCTGACGAGAACAAAGTTAAGTTTGCTACGTGCACACTACTCGAGAGCGCCCTTACCTGGTGGAACTCTATGGTCGCTACCCTTGGACATGACACTGCTTATACTCTCACATAGGCCAACCTCAAAGAGAGGATGACTGAGAAGTATTGTCCTAGAGGAGAAATGAAGATGTTGGAAATAGAGTTGTGGGATCTAAAGTGTAAGAACAATGATATCCTTTGGTACAACCAAAGATTTCAAGAGTTAAGCTTGATGTGCACCAGAATGTTCCCTCAAAGAAGTGACAAGATTGAGAAGTATGTCAGCGGACTCCCTGACAACATCCATGATAGTGTGCTAACTTCACGACCCACTACTGTTGAAGGTGCTATGGAATTTGCGACTGAGCTGATCAACAAGCGAGCTGCAATCTGTCTAAAAGGCAAATGGATAACAAGAGAAAGTCAGATGAAAGCTCTCGTAGCCAACACTAGCAGCCTTCCAAAAGGCAAAACGTTGGGAAAGCTGATGACACTACTCCCACGACCCGCACCAAGAACTACTCAGGATCCAAGCCTAAGTGTTCAAAGTGCAACTATCATCATGTTTCTGGAGGACAATGCCAAGGATGCTACAAGTGCGGCCAACAAGGCCATTTTGCTCGTAAATGTCAAGCAAATTTTGTTGCCTCAGTTCGACCCAATAACAACCCCGGAAACAGCAACAAAGGCAAGTGCAATGCTTGTGGGAGCAGAAGTGGGCAACAGGGAAACCGAAACACCACAGGTGGAAGCAACAGTGGACCAAAGAAAGCTGTGGTATGTTACGAGTGGGGAACCCCTGGACACGTAAGACCCAACTGTCCCAAGTTGGCCAACCAGAAGAAGGACAACAAGGGAAATTCATCACAGGCGTACATGGATGGCAATGCCCAAGCCAATCCAGATTCCAACATCGTCACTCGTACGTTTTTCCTAAACCAATGATATGCATCTGTCTTATTTGACACCAGAGCAGACCGAAGCTTTATATCTACTGAATTTAGTAAGGTATTGGAAAATCACTCCATTAGCTTTAGACCCCTACTACACGGTAGAATTAGCCGACAGAAAAGTTGTGATGGTTGAAATCATTAGAGGTTGTACCTTAAACGTTTCCACTCACCCGTTTTACATCAATGAGATTCCAATAGGTCTTGGTAGCTTTGATGTCACCATTGGCATGAATTGACTAGCAAGTATCATGCAGTTATCTTATGTGACCAAAAATTGGTTCGTATACCTTGGGGAGATGAAACCTTGATTATACGAGGGGACGGTAACCCCGATATAGTCAACACTAGATTTAGTGTCATTTCTAGCACCGAAAATCCCGGGAATACTTGGTCAAAGGATGCCCCATTTTCCTAACATGTTTCTCCCTACGTGACAAGGTAGGCAACCCTAAACCTGAAAGACACATCCAACTCATAATGGGTGTATTTTGTAGTGTTATATCCGCCACTTTAGGCAACCCTAAACCTGAAAGACACATCCAACTCACAATGGGAGTATTTTATAGGGTTATATCCGCCACCTTAGGCAGTCCTAAACCTGAAAGACACATCCAACTCACAATGGTGTATTTTGTGGGGCTGTGTTCGACATCCCTCGTAAAGAGATGTTGAATGTCCATGTTTTTGGACATACCTTTTTCCCCTTTTGGGTCTAATTAGTTCGACAATACCATAGCTACCCCTCTTTAGAAGTCAACATTTGTGCAAATTTTGAACCAGTAATAGTGGATGCATGACCCCTTTTTACAACACCCCACAAGGCGCACATTTCTTTATTTTTAGTATCTTCTTTTATTTCCACCATTTGAGGTACTTCTTTTCTGCGCCCCTTTCGCTCAGCCCCGCAGCAAATGAAGCAGATTCTTTGCAACTTCCTACCCAATCGCCATCAATAATAATCGTAACCTCTCTGCTGGGTAGAAGCTTTAGTACTAGTAACTAATGTCTGTATCCCACAAGCTTGAGGTATAACTGCAAGTCTTTCACGTAAAGCTGTTGACATAGGAGGGGTTCTAGTTAAAATATTATTTTATTTTCTTTTACCTTCAACCCCTAATTTTCATCATCGGATGTGGAGATATAACCTATATCTCACCCATGAAAAGGATGCAGAAGTAATGCATCCCCAGCTTTCCCAGCACATAAAACATGCTTGCGTGTCCTCCTCATACCAAAAACAATCTGCAGTGGATTTGCCCACCTAACCAAATGTGACAACCGTGGTTTTGAGGTTCGTCACTTGGTCTTATTTAAGGTTAATTTATCTGTGACTATGTGATTTGCGTGTTTACATGTTATTCTGCGTGAACGAGGTTGGTGTGGATATCGTTTATGGGTATAAAGTACTCATAAGTAAATCAAGGAACGGTTATTTCATGTTCATGAGCTCACAAATTAGTGACTATGAAATGAAACGGTGTTATTTTGGTGTTTTACGTATACGTATAAGTATTATAGTAAATAGTTTTTTTTTTACGATTTGGGGTTTAGCATTTAGAGGTCTCGGGTAAGGTGCTTAGTCATGTGAGTATTTTTCGGGATGGTTTTAAGTCATTTAGGACTTAGTTATAAAGTTTATTTCAAAATTTAAGACTTTTTTTAATACTGTATATTTTACGTTTTTGGTATACGCGTAAAATTGACTAGTTTTACGGTTTTAAGGTTTCGGAGGCTTTAGGAGCTGAAATAAATTAAGGTAAATTAAGGTATTATTAATAACATAATAATAAGTTATAAAAAGAAAAAAAAATAAAAAAATATATATTAAAGTCGGTTTAGGCCGATTAAAAAGAAAGAAAAGGGAAAAAAAAGAAAAAGGGAACCGGGCTTTTGTAATGGGCCAAGGACTTGTTAGGAAATTATATAAAGACTTTTTATTAACTAAAAACACACATAATCCCCTGGAGATCAAGCTTAAGTGGAAATCAATGGAGTCTATTTAGGGTTCTTCATTATTTTTTCTTCTTTTAAAAATTCTAAGGTAAAATCTTCAATAAACTTTTTAATTAAATTGTTTTTAATTCTCTTACAATCAATACATGATGGATCTAGGGTTAAGTTAATTATGAATTCTGTATTATAATGGTATAAACATGATTAGATTAGTTAGAGATAATAATTATACATGGTGATGGTAATTAATTAAGTTAATTGTGTTAAATTCGTTTTTAAAAACTGGGCAAAATTTTGCGATCCAAGCATCCCTGAATAGGTCATATCTAGAGTTCTACAAACCCTTATTTTGCGATCCAAGCATCCCTGAATAGGTATTTGAAGTGGCTTTCAAATGCAAGAAACGAGAACTAAATTGGATGTCGGGTGGTGGGTCAAATACAGGCTAAACAGTCGGAGGTCAAAACAGTTTTGAAATCAGTTGGGTTTAATTTAATGTTTTAAGGTGATTGGGGTACTTAAGAGTACACTTGATTCCTCTAATGAGCATGGTAGTTGGTTTATATATTAAATAAGAGACCTGAAGGGTGGCTAAGCAAATTGGTTAGGGTAAGACCCCCTAATCATAACAAACATTTTGTATGTTCAAAATCGGTAATATGCGGATAAGCAGAAGTATATATATATATATATATCGGGGCCTTAACAGTATCTTTTAGGTTGGGGCAAAAGGGAGGAGTTAGCTGACATATGTAAGGGCATAGGCTTTTCTTTACAGAGATCATGGGTATGGTTAGGTGGTCGTTTGGTTTATAGTTTGGAGACCTAAAAACCGGGATTGTTTTGGGTAAAATGTTAACGAGACGGGTTATGAAGTAAACTAAGTTAAGGGTTTTATAGAGGGGTGTAATGAGATGCTTCGAGCATATAAATGAGTTATATATATGGTAGAAGGTTAGATGTCCAGCATGGGTTGATGAGCCATCTTAGTGTTTGGTTCATGTTTTGATTGTGTGCTTTTGTTTGTTAGCTTTTTGCTAGCGCGCGGATTTTTGGAGAAGCTCAATCAGGTGAGTTTCATAGTCCCATATCTTTTTATGTTTTTTACTTCCAGATGGGATGGAAGAGACACTGTATGGTTTTGAAACTAATGTTGTGAATGTTTTTATGGTTTGTGATGGACTTGTGTGTGCACTTATGTGATTAACTGCTGCGTGATTCTTGATTGTGTTTATGATTTGGATCGGGGGACATGTACCGTCTCAGTTATTGTCGTTTAACTTGGTACCAAGGGGATGTTGACAAGGCGGAGCCTTGGGGAGGTACATAGATGTGTGAGCATCTATGGGACCAATGGATAATGACAAGGCGGGGCCTTGGGATTGGTACATAGGTGTATGGGCGCCTATGGTACCATGGTGTTTGGTAAGGCTGGGAGCCTTGGATTTGGTTTGGAATGATTGATCTTGAATGTTACTTATTAATGCATACTTGTAGCACATTGTCCATATGTTTAGTGGTTTATGGTTGTTCACAGCTTATTATAATTTATTTTCGGTTGGAGTCTAAACCTATGACTCTCACCAACATTATGTTGACGTGTTTTAGTGTCTCTTTCAGGTGATAAAGTGGTTAAGCGTGAGAACATATGTGGCTAGGATTGGAGTCGTGTAGGAATGCATTTAGAAGGAGATCCCCGTTCCTTTTTAGTTTATTTTTCTGTTTGTTTCAATAAGTGATACTATGAACCTATATGTTGATTTGTTTGTGTTATTTGTTTGTCTTGGGTAAGAGGTAGGACTGTTACCTACTTACCTAGACTCCTGCATTGATGAGATATTGTCATGACATTTGTGTCACCTTATATGACATTTCTAATTCATATAGTTCTCTCTATGGACACGCTATTGTTGTGATGATATCCATGCGTCGCGTCCCATATTCTGCCATGGTGGGGTGTGACAAAATGGTATCAGAGACAATGGTTATAGAGAATTAGGTTGCTTAGTCTAGTAACCTAGTCTATAGCTTAAGGGTCCCTACATATAGGCGTCATAGGAATATCTGTGCATTTTATATTAATTAAAGTTTTCTGGATGTTATTGGTTTTGCTTGCGATGTTTGTTAAGTCTTGACTTGTATGGGTTGAACCATAGTAGTTCATACTTAGCCACATGTTATTTTCTTTTCGGGGTGTGACTAGTGCTGGTTGAACCATAATCATCCACGCTAGTCATTGTCGTATTTTGCTTAAATTGTACATTATAGTACATAATTTGGTACATGGTAGTTTCTATCTTTTGTTGGGTTATTTTATGTACCTGAGGTATAGTATTTTTCTTTTGATGTTTAAGTCATGTTCCCTAAAAATCATGTGGTGGTTCGAGTTATTAGGAGTAGGTGGATATGAAGGATTTTAAGCTGTTTCCACTCTTATGGGCGACATGACTTATAACTGATTATGTTTTCGTTTTGGATTTAGTCTATGTTGTTTTAGCTAGACTATGGATTTATGTATTTCAAGAGTTTGACTATGTTATTTTAATGGATGGAGTTTTGGACCTTTTTTGGTTATGTGGTTATGAGCTTATGTGAATAGATGGATATATGTGTTATGTGTTGTATTAATTCTTATAAGTGTCATCATAGGAAGGAGTGCATTGGGGAAGGGTAATTGTATAAGTATGGTGGCCAACATAGTTATACAAGTACCACAACTTCAATGGATTCCTAAGTACGATTGCATGAAAGAGGGTTAGTACATGCTTGTATAGTAGATGTTAGACGGATTTAAGTATATGTATCCCGATATGCCTATATATGTATGATCCCCTATAATTATCGATTGTATCCTTAGGAGGGTGGCTAGCTCGCTTTTTTTTATATTAAACCTCCGTTGTAGCGTATTCTTTGAGTTTCGTATTTCACGTGTACGTTTTAAAATGGTGTTCTTGGTTTTAAGTCTATTGAAATAACTTGGGATTTCTTTTGAGATAATGAAATCTTTTGTGTTGGGTCTTACATTTCTTTTGGTCGGTATATATTGAAAAATAAGGAACTTGGAAATCTACTATAGAGTTAGATACTTGGTTGTATTCGGTAAAATAAGGGTAAGGTGTTGGATCGTGTTTGAAACAAGATGTAACATAAGATTTTTTTTTAATCAACACTTATTTATTTCAATTCTAAAAGACTTTCTTTAAAATAAAGCGAAATAAAATTTCTTTCTACTTAAATAGTTTATATAAGTAAGCTTAATCAATATACGTCATTTATAATTACTTATGCAAGACTAAACAAAGTTCATGA
This sequence comes from Glebionis coronaria, assembly GCA_025667525.1. NCBI lineage: Eukaryota > Viridiplantae > Streptophyta > Magnoliopsida > Asterales > Asteraceae > Glebionis > Glebionis coronaria. Next base: position 358,786,505 of record CM046876.1, read on the forward strand.
AAATTTCACATACATTTATTTCTTTTCATTTAAAAAGGATTACGTTAATTACTAAGAGGATTCTTTGTTTTTTAAAAAAACAACTAGTATAAAACTGTTTTGGTCATAACTTGTTTGTTTTTAAAGCTTTTTGGGTGATTCAAAAGCCTAAAATTGTGTACTCGGAATGTACTTTTCAAATATTTGGTATGTATAGTCATGGGGTGTCAGTAGATTGATCGAAATTTTTGTACAAGTGACGGGTTCAAGGTTGAGTTTTGAATAGTAGTTTTTTTATGATTTGGGATGCACGGGATACCTAGTCTTTGAGTTGAGTATTGAGATCGTCTAGAAGGTTGTTTGTAGATTGTTTGAGTCACATAGATGTGGTGAGGAAAGAAAAAAAAATATTCTTTTGGAAAAGTCGATCTTGTGCACGATTTAAATAATATGTCGCTGGGCATAAGATGTTTTGGTTGCCATTAAGTGTTTCTTGGATCATTTTTCGTTGTCATGAGTCATTTGAATTGGTACCTGTTTGAGTTTTCCTTTTGAGTTTTCGTGGTTTTGGTCTGTTTTAAATCGTGCACGTGAAATGTCGCTAGTTATCCGTGGGTTTGATTCGTTGATCGTATCTAGTGGATTCAGTATGTAGTCTTGGGTTCGTATTGATTGGGAGCGTTGAGGTAGACATATGAAAGACTTGGTCGCGCCTACACGATAAAGTAGGTGGCCCTGAGAGAATGCTCGGAATGCCCTTAGTGGGGATGAAAGAGTTAAAAGTTCGTAGACGAACTAATCTGGTCATGAGGTCTCTTAGGAGTGCCAAGGGAGATGAATAGAGATTTGTATAATGTATGGATATTGGCACAAGTAACGCACTATAGAGAGTGTTGGAAGGGTATATAATACCTCAAAGGTATTTATGATTGTTCGTAAGGCATGTAAGTTTTCCAAAAATTTCTTGAGATTTAGTAGGTTTGCCTATTACTGTGAGGTAGAACCATAAATAGAGCAAGTAGGAGAAGTGAAAGGAGTTGTAGTTAGTGTCTTTCCAAGGAAATTATTGATGGAATGATTTTAAAAGCAAGAGTTGTTAGAAATTACAATGGATGCAAGGTAAAATTTGAGTTGCTTAGTAGTAGATTGGTTGTGAAAAGTGGTTGAGTGGTCTGATAAGAGGAAGTATTGGTCTTTTAGAATACGTGTAGATTTTCGCGAGTAGAACGAGGTAGAAATTTATTCGTATTGCTTCTAAGAGAGGGTGCAAGGAGGACGTAGTTAAAACTGCTAAGGATGTTGTATGAACGCTTTGGGTTTACGGTTATGATTTTGGCTTCGCCGAGGTGCTAGTAGTTTTTAATGGAGTCAATGAACCGAGGGTGCATGACAATATATAAACGAGTTGTCATCGGGAGCATCGACGACATCTTGATCTACTCAAATCTAAGAAGGAGAGTGAGGCGAATTATGAGTTGGTTTTGGAGTTGTTAGGAAAGGGAATTATACGGAGATTTTCAAGTGTGAGTTTTAGGATTAAGTTGGCCAGGAAGAGTAGTCAGAGATGATGGCATATCGTGGAACCAGCAAGGGGCAAAGTGAAGAAGGGTGAGGAAGTGTTTTGGAGGCTGAAGAGGTGGATTAGATAATGAGCAGATCTTGGCATTATCAGAAGGACTGGATGAATTCGCGAAGCATGACGATACGTGGAGCAAGGATTTGGATGTATACGAGAACGACAAAGAAAGGCGGTTGTTTATACGTTGTGGGAACTAAAGATTTGGAAGAACTAGATAGACTTAGTTAGTGGAGCTGGATTGTTATATCTGCCTAGAATTCTAGAGGCATTTGGGGTACGAGACGTAGAGAATGATCTATATAGATCATGAACATCTCCAACACATATTTAATCATCTTGATTGAACATTTGGAAAATGTGATGGGTGGAGTTAAGTGATGAAAGAAAATTGCAAGGCCAAGTACCATCTAGGAAAGGCAAGCATGGTTGATGAGACATGGAATAAGAAGAATGAAGTGAAGCTGAGACGAACTTGAACTATATGGATGACGTATTAGGGTGGTTTGGATGAAGGATGTAGGTTGCACGAGTTGAGTTGTATAAAGCAGAGAACGCGTCAACATGTATGTTGCGTGGATTGGACAATCATATGGAGAAAAGGGACGTAGACTATAATTCCTACATAGATAGGAGTAGCTTAGAAAGGGCGATGTAAGGACGAAGTTTGTGAAAGGGATACATAATGGGGTGGAGGAATAAGTACGGCGAGAGTTGGGTGATAGTCGATAGACTGACTAATTCATCTCATATTTCAAGAGGAATGAGAAGTCACGTAGTTGAGAAGTTGGAAGGATTGCGTACGGATGTGATGGAATAGAGGGTTTTGCGTAAAAGTTAGCCTAATATGTATGGAATGCCTTATGAAGGATTATGGCAAGGGAAGAAACGATGGGAAGCAAGCGTAGTATACCGTTGATAGACTAATGTTTCGTATGAGCATACTATAGGGGTAATTGAGAAAGACGCCTAGAGCATTGGCGTGAGATTTGGAGATAATTGGAGAACGCATTATATTAGGAAGAATTCTCCTACAAAGAGAGAGTCACCGGTGAGAGGGGCATATTCCCCATTGATGAGGATGTAAGGAATAAAGGAGGAAACACCTAAATTATACGCTGAAGACGGGATATAAGATGGTATGGAAATTAAGATTGTGGAGAGACAAGCAAAAAGTAGTATGGAGGAAGAATGATTCGAGGGAGCAAGAGGTTGTGAAGATAGTGGGGTGATATTGAAGAGAAACCGTTAGAGCAAGAGGTTAGTAGTCACGAACAATGGAACGTCCACCTAGAGAAAAGGTGTAACACATGTTAGTATGAAGGATGGTTAGTTACTTGGTGCCGAGCATGGGAAAGCAAGGATGAGGTGGTGGTTATGACATGTTTCTGGTGAATATTATGGGAAGCTTTTGGTTATGCAATCCTGAATATACCATTGGATGTGTTTAAGGTTGGGAGAACTTCCGAATGATGGAAAATCCGTAGAGGATAGAAGTCGTTAGGTATGGTGATAGGAATTGTAGTAGAAACTGCTGGAGTTAATTCATAGGAGATGAGGTGGATCACCGTTACAGTGGGATGAAGTTAGCAGCGGCCAACGTATTGGACCGGAGGTGGATCGGAAAACTATGGAGGTGGTGGCAGTGACTAAGTAGAGGTTGAAAATAGCAAAGAACCGACAAGAGAGCTATGCGGACAAGAGGCGTAAGCCGTTGAGATTTGAGATAAAGTTATGCTAAAGGTTTCACCATGGAAAGGGGTGATGCGGTTTGGAAAAAAAAGGGAAGTTAGCACCTAGATTTGTGGGTCCATTTGAAATCCTTGAAAGGATTGGGCTAGTGGCGTATAGGTTGAGATTACCGGAGGAATTGAGTAGTGTGCATGACGTATTTCATGTATCAAACTTGAGGAAATGCTTAGCAAGAACTGACTTGCAAGTACCGTTAGATAATATTAGTATGGATACGAGTCTTCGTTTTATCGAAGAGCCAATATAGATTTTGGGTCGTGAAGCTAGGACGTTGGATAAAAAGGGTAATATACCGTAGTTATGGGTAGATGGAATTTGGAACGTGGACTAGAGTTCACGTGGGAACGGGAAGGATTTATGACGAGCAAGTATCCTCAGCTAATTGTTAATGACGATCCTAAGGAGTAAATCTCGGGACGAGATTTCTATTAGGAGGGAGTGATGTGACAACCGTGGTTTTGAGGTTCGTCACTTGGTCTTATTTTAAGGTTAATTTATATGTGACTATGTGATTTGCGTGTTTACATGTTATTTTGCGTGAACGAGGTTGGTGTAGATATCGTTTATGGGTATAAAGTACTCATAAGTAAATCTAGGAACGGTTATTTCATGTTCATGAGCTCACAAATTAGTGACTATGAAATGAAATGGTGTTATTTTGGTGTTTTACGTATACGTATAAGTATTATAGTAAATCGTATTTTTTTTACGATTTGGGGTTTAGCATTTAGAGATCTCGGGTAAGGTGTTTAGTCATGTGAGTATTTTTCGGGATGGTTTTAATTCATTTAGGACTTAGTTATAAAGTTTATTTCAAAATTTAAGAGTTTTTTTAAAACTGTATATTTTACGTTTTTTCGGTATACGCGTAAAATTGACTAGTTTTACGGTTTTAAGGTTTTAGAGGCTTTAGGAGCTGAAATAAATTAAGGTAAATTAAGGTATTATTAATAACATAATAAAAAGAAAAAAAAAGAAAAAAAATAAAAAATATATATGTTAAAGCCGGTTTAGGCCGATTAAAAAGAAAGAAAAGGGAAAAAAGGAAAAAAGGGAACCGGGCTTTTGTAATGGGCCAAGGACTTGTTAGGAAATTATATAAAGACTTTTTATTAACTAAAAACACATCGTAATCCCCTGGAGATCAAGCTTAAGTTGAAATCAATGGAGTCTATTTAGGGTTCTTCATTTATTTTTCTTCTTTTAAAAATTCTAAGGTAAAATCTTCAATAAACTTTTTAATTAAATTGTTTTTAATTCTCTTACAATCAATACATGATGGATCTAGGGTTAAGTTAATTATAAATTCTGTATTATAATGGTATAAACATGATTAGATTAGTTAGAGATAATAATTATACATGGTGATGATAATTAATTAAGCTAATTGTGTTAAATTCGTTTTTAAAAACTGGGGAAAATTTTATGTCACTTATTTAGATCATATCTAGAGTTCTAGAAACCCTTATTTTGCGATCCAAGCATCCCTGAATAGGTATTTGAAGTGGCTTTCAAATGCAAGAAACGAGAACTAAATTGGAGGTAGGGAGGTGGGTCAAATACAGGTTAAACAGTCGGAGGTCAAAACAGTTTTGAAATCAGTCAGGTTTAATTTAATGTTTTAAGGTGATTGGGGTACTTAGGAGTACACTTGAGCCCTCTAATGAGCATGGTAGTTGTTTTATATATTAAATAAGAGACCTGAAGGATGGCTAAGCAAATTGGTTAGGGTAAGACCCCCTAATCATAACAAACCTTTTGTATGTTCAAAATCGGTAATATGCGGATAGGCAGAAGTATATATATATATATATATATATATATATATATATATATATATATATATATATATATATATATATATATATATATATATATATATATATATCGGGGCCTTAACTGTAGCTTTAAGGTTGGGAAAAAGGGAGGAGTTAGCTGACATATGTAAGGGCATAGGGTTTCCTTTACAGAGATCGTGGGTATGGTTAGGTTGTCGTTTGGCTTATAGTTTGGAGACCTAAAAACCGGGACTGTTTTGGGTAAAATGTTAACGAGACGGGTTATGAAGTAAACTAAGTTAAGGGCTTTATAGAGGGGTGTAATGAGATGCTTAGAGAATATAAATGAGGTATATATATGAGAGAAGGTTAGATGTCCATCATGGATTGATGAGCCATCTTAGTGTTTGGTTCATGTTTTGATTGTGTGCTTTTGTTTGTTATCTTTTTGCTAGTGCGCGGATTTTTGGAGAAGCTCAATCAGGTGAGTTTCATAGTCCCATATCTTTTTATGTTTTTACTTCTAGATGGGATGGAAGAGACATTTTATGGTTTTGTAACTAATGTTGTGAATGTTTTTATGGTTTGTGATGGACTTGTGTGTGCACTTATGTGATTAACTGCTATGTGATTCTTAATTGTGTTTATGATTTGGATCGGGGGACACGTACCGTCTCAGTTATTGTGGTTTGACTTGGTACCAAGGGGATGTTGACAAGGCGGGGCCTTGGGGAGGTACATATATGTGTGAGCATTTATGGTACCAATAGATAATGACAAGGCGGGGCCTTGGGATTGGTACATAGGTGTATGGGCGCCTATGGTACCATGGTGTTTGGTAAGGCTGGGAGCCTTGGATTTGGTTTGGAATGATTGATCTTGAATGTTAGTTGTTAATGCATACTTGTAGCACATTGTCCATATGTTTAGTGGTTTATGGTTGTTCACAGCTTATTATAATTTATTTTCGGTTGGATTATAAACCTATGACTCTCACCAACATTATGCTGACGTGTTTTAGTGTCTCTTTCAGGTGATAAAGTGGTTAAGCGTGAGAACATATGTGGCTAGGATTGGAGTCGCGTAGGAATGCATTTAGAAGGAGATCCTCGTTCCTTCTTAGTTTATTTTTCTGTTTGTTTCAATAAGTGATACTATGAACCTATATGTTGATTTGTTTGTGTTATTTGTTTGTCTTGGGTAAGAGGTAGTACTGTTACCTACTTACCTAGACTCCTACATTGATGAGATATTGTCATAAAATTCGTGTCACCTTTTATGACATTTCTAATTCATATAGTTCTCTCTATGGACACGCTATTGTTGTGATGATATCCATGCGTCGCGTCCCATATTCCGCCATGGTGGGGTGTGACACCAAATCCACAATACCATGGGTCCTCTCCCAGCTCTTGGAAGGATGTAACTGCGACCCCCGTTGAGAAGCCCGCATCTATCCATCCATAGCAGCAGTCTCCTTTACTGCTCAATCAGATGAATAGTGCGACTCGGATAAAGATCTCTTTGCATTGCATTCTATCCATCCATAGTAGCAGTCTCCTTTACTGCTCAATCGGATGAATAGTGCGACCCGGATAAAGATCTCTTTGTATTGCTTTCTATCCATCCATATCAGAAGTCTCCTTTACTACTCAATCGGATGAATAGTGCGACCCGTATAAAGATTTCTTTGCATTGCTTTCTATCCATCCATAGCAGCAGTCTCCTTTACTGCTCAATCGGATGAATAGGGTGACCCAGATAAAGATCTCTTTGCATTGCATTCTATCCATCCATAGCAGCAGTCTCCTTCACTGCTCAATCGGATGAATAGTGCGACCCGGATAAAGATTTCTTTGCATTGCTTTCTATCCATCCATAGCAGCAGTCTCCTTTATTGCTCAATCGGATGAATAGTGCGACCCGGATAAAGATTTCTTTGCATTGCTTTCTATCCATCCATAGTAGCAGTCTCCTTTACGGCTCAATCGGATGAATAGTGCGACCCGGATAAAGATCTCTTTGCATTGCTTTCTATCCATCCATAGAAGCAGTCTCCTTTATTGCCCAGTCGGATGAATAGTGCGACCCGGATAAAGATCTCTTTGCATTGCCTCCTATCCATCCATAACAGCAGTCTCCTTTACTGCTCAATCGGCTCAGTAGTGCGACCCGGATAAAGATTTCTTTACATTGCTTCCTATCCATCCGTAACAGCAGTCTCCTTTACTGCTCAATCGGATGAATAGTGCGACCCGGATAAAGACCTCTTTGCATTGCCTTCTATCCATCCATAACAGTAGGTTTCTTTACTGCTCAATCGGATGAATAGTGCGACCCGGATATAGATCTCTTTGCATCACCTTCTGTCCACCCGTAGTAGCAGAAGCCTTCATTACTGCTCAACCGGACGTATAAGGGTAACCTAGGTGTAGACCACTTCGCGTTAATGTCACCATCCGTTCCTAAGAGAGTGTCTGAAATGAACCATATACTTAGAACATCTTTCACTTAAAAGATAACTACGTTTTTAGTAGCTTTGAGGACAAAGATAAAATAACATGGTGGTGCTGTAAAATCCATTATTTTACCATGATTTGATGTAATGAAGTTTCACCCATTAATCTTAGAACACTCTCCCATGTGTTATATTTCTATAAGATGTGTGTGTGAATTTATCCATTATGTACTTATACTTTGACATTCATACTTGTTGTAATAAGTTTCATAACTTAAACCTTGTATTTAAAACTAAGGGAATCAAGTAATAAAATGTATAATCAATATATGAAGTATATAACACTTAATCAAATTTGGAAAACATGCTACACATTATAAATGTAGACGTATGTATATGTATGCATAATATGGGCATACTTGCATCATCTTGGACTAGCCAGAGATAGCCTCCTCTTTGTGTGTTAGCCCAACATAAGCCCAAGCCAAAGCCCACTAACCCTTTGGCTACCTATACACGGCATACACATATGTGGAAGAAGAAGGGATGTCTTGATTTTGGAAAAGCCAACACATGGCACAAATGCTCTTACCAAGGCAATCATGCCTTTTGCATTACCCTTCTCTCTCCCCTTTTAGCCGAAAAACACACACATACATTCTCATTCTCTCATGCAACTTAAATCTCATTCTCTATTCATCTTTCTCTCTCAAATGATTCGGCTTTAAGCCACAAACATCCAAAGTTGTTCATTAAATCCACTAGTTCCTTGTCCCATCTTCACTTTTAATCATTTAGTAGAATTATCATCTTTGGAATCATTCTACCAAGCCCTAGCCGAACCTTAAGGGTCACGGCTTGGTCTATATTTATGGTTTTCATCATCATCTAGATTAGATCTGTAATATCCTTGTTCATCTAGATCTTCCTTGGTAACTTTAAGCAAGAAAGGTATACTCCTTATGCTTCTTCATTTTTACTTGCATGCATCATCATCCATCTATAAACACATGTAACAAACTTGTTAAAACCAAGATTTTGTAAAAACCATGACCTTAAAGGTCACGACATATATTTTAATGCCATTAGTCATGGTTAAAATATTTTTAATAAAGAAGCCTATGACTAGTATTCTATGTTTTAACTTGATTTAAAATCATATGAACCATTTTATGAATTTAAATGTAGCATGGGTTAAACATCTTACTCTTTGGGATTTTGGTTAACTAATAATCATAGATCTCATAAGTAAACTTGTGTAACTTAAAAACCATGAAAGACCATGACCTTAAAGCTCACGGCAAGATTTAATGGATAATAAGTGTGAAAACACTTATCCTTTTACCACTTATTTCCAATAATAACAAGACCAAAACGTGTATTTTATGTCGTAAAAGTCAGAATTATGCGTGGTTTGTGTTTTTATTGTGTTTTAGGACAAAAGATGAAAAAGGAAGAAAACACGGGCTTTCACGGGCTTTTATCGAAGAAAACAAGAAAAGACTAAGTCAAAAGATCAAGGGTGCAAAAATAACGGAAGTCCAAGGCCTATTCTGAAGATTTATCGAAGAAAAAGTCTAAAGTCGCAAGTTTAATGAAGTCGAAGAACTCAAGTCTAATTGAAGAAGAAAATTACAAGACAAGTTCAATATACATCGACAAATCCCGAGACGACGTCGAGAAAGACAAAGGATTTAAATCGAGTCGAGAAGAAAGAAAGAAGAGGCAACACATGCACACCTTCCCATTTTCCCTATAAATACCCTCCTAATACACATTAGGAGGGTTGGTTAGTTTTTAGTAGTTTAGTTTCATTTTCATTTTTTCTTTCTAGTTTTTAGAGAGAGAAAGTTCCAAAATTTCTCTCACTAAGTTTTCATCTTTTCTTTCTTTTAATCTTTCAAGATTAAACCTTTTGTATTTGGATTTCATTAATCAAGTTTAAGTTTAAGCTTTTAATCTTTAATCTCTTTCTACCTTTCTTGATTTTAGTTAACTTTTGGTGCGAGATATATTTGATCCGTGTTGATCTTGATGTTTTCGTGCTCAAAAAATTAATCTTTTTATTCATACATACGATTTCATACGGTTAAGCTTTAAGATTCTTGTGCTTATTGGCTTATTCGCATTTTTAGCTTATTTACTTTTAAAAACTTTCTTAAAAAGTTTCTTCTTTTTATGGTTTGATTTAAAAGATTGCTTATTTAAAGTTTAAAAAGTTGTTATTTGTGCTTATTTGGTTTATTTCATTACTGGTTTGGTTAAGTTTAGGTGTTAGCTTATCATCTTAGCTTATCACTTAGCTTATTTTTGAATCAATAGGTAATCGGAAAAGGGTAAACCCTTTTCCGATTTGGTATTCCGACTACTACCCCCCTCATTCCGATCATCATGATCGGATTAGGGTTTTGAATATTCCGATTGTGGGTAATCTTTTATATTCTGACGTGGGTGGTTTGAGACATATTCCGACTGCTCTCTTTTTGATGGATTCCGATTGATATCTCTCTACACATTCCGACTAGGGACGTTTTGGATATTCCGATTGGCTTGGTTTTCAAGCATTCCGATTGGGCCTTATTACGACAACAGTATTCCGACGAGTCTTGTTTGCCATATTCCGATTAGTGTTTTTTCCAATATTCGATTGAAGCGTTTTTAAGTATATTTCGATTGGGTATTCCGATGAGATTAGTTTCTTGTTTTTACAAAGTTTTCAAATTCTGGACTTATTAAGTGTTCAAGTATTTTTCTAATCTTGTCTTTAAGTTTTCAAGCATTTATTTTTAACTCGTTATTTTAGTTTAATCTTTAAAGCTCTTATTTTACTCAACGACATTTACATATTTTCTATTAGTTTAAAATAGATAATCAACCAAACCATTTATCTTCCACCAAGAACAATTAAGTCACACTTTCTACCAATAGTCAATTCGAAAAGATCGGTTCAACGAACTTTCATACGAGCTTAAAAAACTTTGTATTAAATGGCGCCGCTGCCGGCTCTTTTCGTTAAGATTAAAGGTTTTTAGTGAGAGACGCGTTGGATTTTGGGATCCGTTCATCTTTGAACGTTATTTTCCGTGCTTTAAAAATTTTAAAAATCCTAAAAAATGTAAAATTTTCAAAAATAAAAAAAAAATTTTAAAAACATAAAAAACCAAAAATATTTCTTGCTTTGTTAGTTCTTTTGCAGGTGTATGCGCACTCGATCAACGTCTTATCAAGAGCCCGAGACTCTCGATAACTTAGACATGGCCGGTGTACACAACAACAATAATAATCCACCTCAAAACAACATGAATAATAACAACAATGAACCTCTACTGGACAATCGCCCTATGATCGAACTTTTGCAAGCACATGTAGAGGGCAACCACGATGCTATTGTCATACCCGCGATTGGAGCCAACAACTTTGAGCTTAAATCCGGCTTTATTCAGATGGTCTCTGCTCAACCATTCTTGGGACGTACCATTGATGATCCTCATGACCACATCAAAAGGTTCCTTCAACTCACGAATACAGTCAAATTCAATGGGGTTTCACAAGAGGTAATTCGTTTGCAACTTTTTTCCTTTCTCCTTAGAGGGACAAACCCGGCATTGGCTTGATAACGAACCGCCACAAAGTATTCTTACGTGGACGGACTTAGAGACCAAATTCATAAACTACTTATTGCCACCCTCTCGTACTACCGCTTTGCGGAATGAAATTATTACTTTTGAACAAAAGTACGATGAGACTTTTAGTGAATCTTGGGACCATTTTAAAGAACTTTTAAGAAAGTTCCCACAACATGGTTTAACCAAAGTGCACCAAATTAATATTTTTTACAATGGTTTAAGCATGAATGATCAAGATTCACTAAATAGTGCTTCGGGGGGGGGTAATCTTTTGGTTAAGTCTTCTAATGTCGTTTGGGATATTATTGAGAACAAGTCTAGAGTTCAAACCAAGAGTGTTCGGACCAATGTGGCTAGTGCTAGCACTAATGAGAGTGACAAGAGACTTGATAAGCTTACTTCGCTTGTTGAATCACTTGCTCTCCAAGCCGCCAATAATACCAAAGCTATCACCGCCCAAGCCAATGCTATGACTCAATCTTGTGATATATGTGGGGGATCACACTCATACACCAATTGTCCTTTGACTCACGACAATCCGGAAAATGTGTATGCCGCCAACGGTACCTATGCTACAGGAGGCTATCAAGCACGTGCTTAAGGTGACCGCAACTTGCTCAGCTATCGCTCAAACAACTTTCTTTCACCACCCGATTTTCCCCCACAAAACCCAAACAACCTCAATCGCAACAATCAAAACCAACCACGTGCTCCAACTCCATATCAAAACCAAAGAAACCCATATCCACCTCAAAGAAACAACCAAGTTTACCAACAACCTGCTTATCAACCACCCGCCTACCATGCTCCTCCTCTCAACCAACCCATAGCCTTACACCAAGATGTTGAAACCTACATGAGGACTAACAATGTGATCGTGCAAAATCTTCAGCGGGAAATGGCCAACATGAAAGCAGATATGGTGAAGCAAGGGAATGATCTTCGAGCTGATATGCGAAACACTTTGGCAAGTCAAACGAATGACTTGAGGAACATGATGGCTAGTTTCTTCCCTAGTAATCAAGCCTCTGGATCGGGTTCTCTTCTTTAACACCCCCAAATTTACACGCAGCGGAATACATCTTTGGGTGCTAAACAATGATACAACAACACATAATTTATAAAGAACGACTCGAAAAGAGACGTTTTAGATTCATCGTTCCCAAAACATTCATCAGAGTAGCGTAGTCCCAAGTAATCGTTACCAAAAGATAAGTTAAAACAACATATTAGTTTGTTTTAAAAAATGGAACGATAAATGAATCAAAGAGTTTGAACAACAAAAGCAGTGCACAACTTCATTCCCGTGACCTCCAAGCTTCCACTTCATGATTACCTGAAATACATGTGAGTAAAACAATCAGCAAAAATGCCGAGTGAATCTATAGGTTTATGAAATCAATTTGAACACAAGCAAAGATTATAAGTTTGTGGCATGCTTATAAGCATCAAATAATAATTTGCATCCACAATGATAATTGTATATAGCATAAATTGCAATAAGCTCATGGAACCGAGCCCTTAGACACTCCCATATCAGTCTAATAAGACGAGAGATTTATTAATTGTCGGTTACCTCCAGATTATTGGTACATTGCCGTATACCTGACTTCTCAATACAATATGTTCAAACGGTGTGGAGGTCGGGCCTAAGCTTCTATGACAAGTCCACAAAAACTGAACCGAGGCGGCTTCCCCCATAGATCTATTACTTGTACTAGCGGTTAACCCATCATAGGTTAATTAACGGTCCATAATTGAGGTTTTAACAAAGGCAATCACTTAATGCAATTTAAAGGCAACCACGGGTCCATTCATAGAGGGACAAAGCATACCATAAAAATCTTGTGTTCTAAGTTTATAAAACATGTATTCCCCCTCGCGGGTTTAAAATCATTTAATAACTAGTATAAAGCGAGGCTATAGACTCACCTTAGTTCTTATAGTAGTTGAAGACGATCGCCGACGATAGTAGATGCCCGAAAAACACGACAACCGCAACCTAGCAAATAAGGTGCGTACATTAATAATAGACTCGAGAAATAAATGATACTTAATAAAATCAAACTCAAGTATAAAATCACGACAACTCGAGAGAAAACGATGCAAGTGGTTCTATTATACTCTCCTATATATTCATTTTATTATTATATGCCTTTAATAAAAATCTGCCGGAAAATACCGAATGTCCAAGCCATTTTCCCATACTTAAACGTATCAAATTTTCATGATACTGCTCAGAGAACTTACTTACTATATATAGAAAGTCCTCTCAAAATCCCATTAAAAGATTTTACTTCTAAAGTTCCCTGCCCGACTCATCTTTGAATCACAAAATCCGGACAGTTTAGCGACCTTGACTTACGAAACCATTTTGACCATTCTAAACAACTCCATTTGTAAAACCGCCACTTGATTCTAAAAATAGACTCAAAATACTAAACTTGGAGCCTGAGAACAGCCCTTGAATCATTTTGAAACTCATTTTATAGTCCCCGAGATTCGATCCAAATATCGACAACAATTTTCGGATTGTGTCGACACTCGTCTCCCGGTACACGAAAATCAAACTAGTGTATCTTCCACCTCGTTTGGAGTTGGAAGGCCTACTTTATATCAAATCGAAGCTAACGAAATTCTCTACAACATAATCCCATCATATCATCCTATGTTCAGACTTAAGACCCTCGAAAATGGCCTCAAACCTACTGCCCAAAATCACCTTTCAAAATCTCCCACAAAATCATGTTTTTGATCAAAACCAATCATTTTTATCATCAACCTAACATCCTAATATCACCATAAACCAATCCTAACACTTGTATCATCATCAAAATCAAAAACCCAAAAATTAAAAATCAACTTTTTAACAAAAACATAAGATAAACATCATATGATCATCACTAGTAACACATGCATACAACAAATTTGGATCAAACATCACCAACTTTTCTTGAAAAATTTATATGGTTGCATGTATGAAAATTTTATACCAAATTGTAGCCCTTTGAAAATGGAGGATGGGACTTATTTTGATTTTGGATGGATCAAAGTTGATCATCAAAATTTTTGATGATTTGCTTGTGTTGTGGTGTAGGCTAAAAAGAAAGAGGAGGAAGAAGAATGGTGATTTTGTTTAATGAATTTTTTAAATGAAATGAGATAGTGGAAAAAATTTATATAGTGTAAGGTTAGGGTAGTTTTTGCCAATTTGTGATAGTTTTGGTCCAAAATAGAATAAAATAGTTTAAAAGGGTAGAAAATGTAAATTGTAATTTTTGAAATATTTACGAGACTCGGGTTTCGTAAAAAAAAATACTTTTCAAAAGTTTAAACGCACACGAAAAATATTAATATAATGACTCGATACGTAATTAAAACGATATCGTCGAAAGTATTAAATATCGAAACGATCGATAATAAAATATAAAATTTTAGGCATCCGTCGGTATCGCGATCACTAGTAGTCCTCGTTACTCGTCAAAATATTAAAATATAATATTTAATATCGGTTTCAACTTAAACCGTTAAACATAATAATATTTAACGTTATAAAATACTTCAAAATAATTGAAAGTAGAATTAAATTATGACCTTATTTTTACGGGTTTTACATCCTCACCACCTTAAGGGAGCGACGTCCCGGCGCTCAACTTGCCTCATACACGAGTTGTTCACTACCCGGAAGGATGAGGGCATTCCTTATAAAGAAGTCTACACGTTCCTACGTGAATCTCGATCCACGATCGCCACTGGTTCTTTTACAAAACGCAACTTGTCGTCAAGTTATATCTCACCAAAAAGGAATAAATAAATCCTTATTCACCAGTCACCCGTCAAACTCGACACATGAAAATTTTATGAATCACACGAAGCTCGTTCGACGACAAGAATAAATGACAGGATTTTCGGGTAAGTCCAGTAAAAAGGAAGGTTGCAATTTAAAGGATAGCCACTGGTCGGATAGCCATGGACACACATCAAAAAGAATTAACAAGAAAAACATTTTCGTCATCGGAGGGTGCTCACACGCGGGTCCTCACTCAAAAGATAATACAAAGACACCATCTCACTTTCGCCAACGCGCATTAAAGTCTCAATAAACATCGTCGTTGAAAGTCAAAAAGATATTACATAATATGTGTTCTATATGATCGGACGTCATCGGATGATGCCGTCTCAAGTTCTCACAACTTACGATCATTTGACTAGATCACACACCATATAAGTACATAAAAGAAAAGGCCGAACATAAACATCGAGTATAGATCTCCACCATTAATCATCGGGAAAACCTTGAACGAACCCTTGATAATAACCACTTGATCTCAAGAGTCTTTCCACTTACGGTGTCGGCTTCAACATACTCCTCGAGTTTGTAACGAATTTATTAACTCCATTCCTTAAGAGATTCGGTCCTCAATTATTCCACAAGTACACGCATAAATCCTGGTGACACTTATCGTTTCTTCTTATGCACTGCTTCCCAAGATTCATTTTAAACTCAGAATAAAATAGTGATCTTTAATACGAGGAACAGAACGAGATAAAAATGAATTCAATAAACGCATAAACGAACAAGATGTGGTAAAATGATTTAAGATTGACGATCGACGAGGGATCTCGAATCACGTAACCGTAAAACATAATAATTCGCAATACTAGAAAAATGAGAGCGAAGAATGAATTAAATATTAACATTAAAATAACGTTTGTCACAATTATCCGTCCCGGATTTGGTATTACCTTAAAACTCAGTTGAGGTACTTTCTTGATAAAGATGATACATCAAAAATAGAAGTAAAATAGTTTCAAAATTTATTTGGTCGTCTTAAGAAACTTTGAAATAATGACATAAATTTATTAATTAGACTCATACTGATGGTTACGATTTAGAAATATAATTTCCAAATTAAATCATTATTAGGAATATAAATTAAACCGGTAATTTCATTACATTAAAAGTAAAGTATGATAAGTCAATTAGTTCAAAAGGTAGAACATAATTTTATTTTTAACATTAGTTTTAGTTATACAAAATATGGTGTATAAATTTGACCTTTTACTTGTGATGGTTATTTCGATAACTGAAAATCATTAGAAAATGTAGACAAGTTCCATTAAAAAATTTTATAATTCTTTGTAGGAATACATAAAGGTGTTTATTATTTCAAAATAAGCATGGGATATATTCAGGTTTCAAAATGTGACAAGATAACAAACAAATACGAATGGAAATAACAGTCAACAATTAGTACGAAATAAATGGTACAAAAGGGGACGAAGCAAATGTCGTATAAATTCCTAAAGAGAATAATAAAATAAAGGCGTCGATGGTAAGACGACAAGAAATAATAGATTAAACAAGTTGTCAATTTTGTTAGTGCGGTCGATGGTTCACCAATATCAGCTCGTTAACTTAGCGGTGGTCGTTACACGATCGGAAATAAGATTCATACAAAAATTTTAATAAAATAAAATTCCTAATAATCACTTGTGATTAAAACAAATCAAATGAACGATGTTAGTGTTTAAAGAGAGAAGTCAAAGCACGGTTCACAAGAGTGGATTTCGAGACAAACGAGAGTGACGGACGTCATCCCGGATATACAGAAATCACTCTAGTGATAATTCATTATTCACGTGCGGAGACATTCCAAAGATCTACCCAGTCGCATAAAGAAAATTGGACGAGAAGGAAGGATAAAACATCGAGACTTTCAAGTCATTTATCAACAGTCAGTAATTTAGACGAACGGTCAAAAGAAGTCAGTTATAAGATAAAATGAAGTAACAAGTGGAAAAACAATCATCGAGTAAAAAACGTATTTGTAAACGCGTAATTCGTTTAACAAAAGGTAAGAAAACATATGCGGATGCATAGAAATTGTGCTACTTGCATAAAATATAAAGGTTTCAAAACATCTTTTCAATTTATTTCATTTTATCTATCTTTATCATAAATACAAGTAAAGAGTTCTTTATTATCAAGATTTTTAAGTTGACTACTATTCAGCCTAGCATGGCTCCTTCTAAATTAGACATAGGTGATCAGGCCATGTATAATTTAGGAATAGCAATGCAGTGCTCAGTTTCGTCGAAAAGTATTACGTTTCTTATGTTTATACATAAACCATGTCATTTGTAAAATGGAATTTAAAAATAG
Source organism: Glebionis coronaria (assembly GCA_025667525.1). Taxonomy (NCBI): domain Eukaryota; kingdom Viridiplantae; phylum Streptophyta; class Magnoliopsida; order Asterales; family Asteraceae; genus Glebionis; species Glebionis coronaria. The sequence goes on from CM046876.1 coordinate 358,803,840, forward strand.
TTTATAAATTTATAGGATACAAGTAATTTGTGAGATACTTAATAAGCAACTTTTAATCTTACGAAAAGTATTTTATAAGACCAAAGTAAAAACAATTGGTGAAAATAATCGTAAAACAATATCAGATTTATTTATAAGATGACATTATGACAACGTGTAAAGTAGCCAAAGGTTTGTAAAAAGTGGCAAATAGTAGCTCGTAAAACAATCAATTAAATGGTTACAAGTTGTTAAGGTTTCAAAAGGTTATAAGGTTAGACGAAACGCCATGAGACACGCGATAAAATATCGACGAAGAAGAATGTGAAGGCAAAACTTCAAAACTCAACCAAAATCAGTGGAAGGTTAGAGAAAAAAAAATAAATAGATAAAAATAAAATAACATCAAATGACAATTGAGTCATATATATAAAAAGAATAAAACAATCCAAATGTGTACTCATCATAAGCTACACGATACATACATGCTTTTAAGAAAATATGTTATTCGTTTTTAAATTACACCATAAATCCAGTAATTGCTAATCCTGTACTGTTTCTATTTTTAAATATTTTCACATGCAACTAGTATTCGTTAGTTGTAAAATAACATTTGTTAAAATTTTACGATCTCAAATGAAATCAAAACAGCTTAGAAACATTTAAAACTCATGTTCTGAATATTCTATCAGATTTAACTTTTAAATATGAGTCGATTAATTGACCCGATAAACGACATCTCCAAGACTCAGAGTCTAAAGCATTTTGATGCAAAACGACGTTTTAGACGACTTTCTAGTTTTACCCGAGACCTGAAACCAATGTAAAATGACCAAAATACCCCGGCAAGTTCTGTGCAGGTTTAACTATTTTATTTTAAAAACGCAGGTTTTTGATATGAGCTTAAACTCATATCCTTTTATCAACAAATAACCCTAAAACATGAAGCAAAATACCCTTTTATATTGTAAAAAGCAGTGTTATGTGGTATGTTTGTGTTTGTATGATCTTATGTAGGTAAAAGGATACAATTTCAAGCAAACAAGGAAAAACCAAGCTCAAATGGATGAAAAAGACAAAAGAGGATCAAAAGTGACAAGACTTTGAAGTTCAAGGACCTATCTTGACAATTTGTGAAAGTTGAGGGACTTAAAGTGCAAATTATGGAAAGTCAAGATTAAAGTCAAATTTGGTCAACTACAAAGTCAACTCAAGTCAAAGGGCCATTTTATTGAAGAATCAAAGTTGAAGGGTCAAAAATGTCAAAGGAATGAAGATATTAGCCTTAACTAGCAATCTGCCAAGTCAAGGGACCTAATCTGCCAACTTTGGAAAGTTTTGTAATGTTTAATCCAAGTGAAAGGCTATAGACCAATCAGAAGCAAGAAAGGAGATCACACGGATCAAGTAATTAATATCCACTACAGCCGTCACAATTAATACCCAATCACAACAGTGCAATCCGCAACACACTTTTTCAACCAATAAGAAGCTGACACGTGTCCTTCTCCTTCAACAAAAACATTTCCAGAAACGGGATTTTGATAGAAGGCATTTCAAGTAAAGATCAAAACACCAATTTTGCTCGTTTTGAAGAGACGAATCCAATGGTGTTATCCAATTAACAAATAATCCATTGAATCAAAAACCCCCAAAATGTGTTCATCACCTTCAAAGAGGATTTGCAGAATTCCTCCACGTGTCAAGCAATGATTGGCCCAAACACGTCACAACTCCAACAGAATCTTCCTTTCTTGCCTATAAATACTTAGCTTGTACATCATTTTTCTTTGTAGCTTAATTTTGTAAACACCTAGTTCTCTAAATTTCACTTTTCCTTTTTCCCTCCTTTTCACCTAACTACTCAAGAGTCTGACAAACTCTTGAGTCAGTTAGTTAGTTAGAACCTTGTAACTACTTTTGTAACTGATTTCATCAATAAAATTTCAAATTCAAGCTTTCCCGCCAAATTCTGTTTCTCAAATTCCTGTTGAATCTTGTTGATCTTGGATATACTAGTTGCTGTTTGATGTTAGTTATGATCAACCATTGATCATAGCTTACATTGGTGGAGTTTTGTTGCTGTTTGATCAGAGTTCAAGTTCTTTCCATTGATCTTGAAGTTTTCATGGCAGATTGATGAATTGTAGCTGTTTAGATTGTTGATTTGAGTTGATAGCTAGTGATAGGTGGTGGTATCACTAGGGCAAGAGAGCTCAGCGCTCCTCTTCTTCCCAAAGGACCTCTACAATAGGTTTCATAGCTTCTGTTTTAAGTTCCTCTAAAATCAGTACTTGCATGCTCATTTTCCTAGATAACTTTGATGGCTGCTTGATTATACTTGATCAGTTGTTGTTTGATTGTGTTTGAGTGTTATAGTTTTGTTACTTCATACTTGTTCACTTGAGTTCAGTTTTGTAGTCTTTGGCTTAATTTCAGTAACTTTTTAGCTAATCACCTTAATTGAGTTCTAGTTGGTAAACTTGCTTGATTTCAGTCTCATTAGCTTTCATTTTGATCACCTAAACTAGTTTGCTATAGCTCTTTAATCAGTCTTAATCATTACTCAAAAAGTCTTTGAAGAAGTTTGATCATAACCTTTTAAGGAGTGTTTGGGAATAGCTTTGATTCAGTTTTCAAGTGTTAGGAATTGTTGTTTAGAAGTTTGTTTCTAGTCATTAAGTGGTAATAAGTAGTTTTCAGTCATTTGTAAGTCATAAAATTAGTCAAAAAGGCAATTGGTTAACAAAAAGTTTGGGTCATAGTTGTTATCAGCTTTTATTTCAGAACTTGCCAAATTCACTTGCTTATTTCTCCTTCATTACTTGATCAAATTTGCTCAAACCAGTTTCCAGTCTTAGCTTATAACATAATCTTTCAGTCTCTAAGAGGAAAATCTACAGTATCAAGAAATAAGCTAGAAAACAGCTTTTTAGCTCAAGCTTGAGCAAATGTCATTCTCTGATGTGAATAGCTTACTGTTTTGCTAGATTTCATAATCCACTTCATAAAAGTTGTAGTTTTCTTTCACAATTCTGTTTAGTAAGTGTTGGATATGAGTTTTTGAAATTTTGAGCTTTTTCCAAAATTTGGTCAACGTTTGGTCAACATAAGCTCATTTGAGCTTATTTTCAGATATCTAGCTTATTACTGGATGAAATTTGTTCTAATTTGATTTCCCCTTCCTTAAATCAAGTGCTTAATCAGTTTTGACAATAAAATCAAGTTGTGGATGTTTGGATTATGCTATAGCTTATTTTGAGCTTATTAATAAGCACTCTTTTGCTTATTTTGGACTTTTAGCTATTTTCCTTGAACACACGTTTCTTGATTTGGATTTGAAGTTGTTTGCAAGTTGTTTCAGCTTATTTGGTTGAGTATTAAGCTCAAACGAGCTTATTATTTCTTTGTGCCCGTTTTTACTTAAAAAGTTTGGTTAATTGCCTTTTAGTCCCTAGAATTCTATTCAGTTTTTAAACCTAGCTTAACTTCCTAATTTTCTAGTATTTGCATAATTCAGTCCTTGCATTTGTTAGTTTGTTAAAATTCAGTTTACAAGTTTGTTAGTTTGTTAGTTTTTGGTTAGTTTGTTAAAGATTTTACAAGTTTAGTCCTTTTAGTTAACTGTTTTGCATTTTTAGTCCTTATAACTTTTAGAATTTACATTTCAAGCATTTACATTTTATAGAAATTACATTTTCAGTCCTTATAGTTTTAAATTTTGCATTTTTATATTTTACTTGAATAAAATTTGGAATTTGCAATTTGTTTTACGTATAAGTAGGTTTATATTTTTCATTTTTAGATAGCTTTGTTTGAATTAGCAATAGATTACCAAGCAAGCTTGAACAACCAAAAACAATTATAAATTTGATATTGATTGGACTTTCTATTAGTTAAGAACTGAGAAAACGAACTTGCATTATACACATTTCAAATGGCGCCGCTGCCGGTTCTTTGACTACACGAGAGACTATCGATTGACGGTTTTCATTGGCTTTTGGGATCCGTTCACTTTGTGAACGTTATTTTTACGTATTATAAATCAAAAACAAATAAAAAAATCAAAAATATAAAAATATATAAAAACTAAAAAATTAACAAAACAATTCTTTTCCTAAAGAATTGACCAAAAATATTAAAAAAATCCAAAAAGCAATCTTTTTCCTAAGAGATTGCACCCAAAAATATATATTATTGGCTTCTCTCGGTTTTTATGTACATATAGTATTTTCCTTTAAAAACTCATAAATACAAAAATATTTTTCATATATTATTATAAGTAAATACGTATACGTATAAGAACAATCAATCTACATATCTTCCATAAGTATTGCCGAGGCAATACACCGTGTTGAGGGGCGCTCCGGTCCTTGACACGCGTATCGATCAAACAAAATAAAGCAAGAATAGATAAATACTCTCAATAAGCAATAATTCGAAGAATACGAACATTTAAGTGAATAGAAAGGCGATGTGCTATAAAATGCCATCTAAGGGTCAACAGGTACTTAAGTGCTTCGCGCCACCTAACCCCCCGTTCACTTGGGAGTATTCTAAGAAGGAAAGCTTCATTGAGGGTCTTGCACCCAAAGTAGTATTACATATATTGTTACTTTCTTGTGGATATTTAATATCGAAACTCGAAGAGGATAATCTTATTCTTTTCAAAGTCACACGAGAGCTTCTCTCTCATTCCTCGTATTGAGTTGCATGCTCACTCGCGGGCGTGCACAAATACCGATTGGTGTACAACCTCTTCCTCCGAAAAGGAAGAAAAAGAGAAAGAGTAAGACCACCACCGTCCACCAAGCCGATCACGAGAATCGTGCTTTGTCACCACCACAAGGAGCCATGGCTGTTGATAACCGTACTTTGTTTGAACGTATGCAAACCAACATTCATGGATTTGTTAGTGCCATTAAGATTCCCGACTATCCCGCTAACACATTTGAGCTACATACATCTATGATCAATATGGTTGCTGCATCACCTTTCTATGGAAAACAAAATGAGGATCCCCATGCTCATCTTAAGAGATTCCTTTCACTTTGCAACACCATTAAGCATAATGGGGTTCCACCGGATGTCATTAGATTGTTGTTAGTGTCATTTTCACTAGATGGGAGTGCTAAGCATTGGTTAGACACCCAACCACCCGATAGTATCACCACATGGGAAGAGTTTACCACTAAGTTTTTGAACAAATTCTTTCCTCCACAAAAGACTATGGCTTTGAGGAATTTGATTATGGGCTTTACACAAAAACCTAGTCAATCCTTTGGTGATGCTTGGGAAGAGTATAGTGAGTTGTTGAGGCGATGCCCTAATCATGGAATGGATGATCTAAGCCAAATCAATACTTTCTATAATGGCCTTAAACCTCACCACCAAGATTCACTAAATGCTTCCGCGGGAGGGAGTATTCATTTCAAGACATACCAAGAGGCTTTGACCATTATTGAGACTAAGGCAATGGTTCAAACAAACGATCCATTTGAAGAAAGAGTTCATGTTATCCAAAACACCTCTCAAACACCTTGTGATAACCAATTCCTTAAATACCACCAAGAGATCCTTCAACAAGTCAAACAAGGACAACAAGAAATGACTCAAGAGTTAGTTCAAGCCTTGAAGAGCTTGACATTGAACAATTCCTCAAACAATGTGAATGCCATCACCATTTCTTGTGTTACTTGTGGAGGTCCTCACTCTTATGAACAATGTGACAAGGTGCAAGGTTATCAAGGGGAATGCTATGCTTACCAAGAGGAACACCGTGAACACTTCAAGCCTAACATCAATCCAAATAACCTTTCTTACAAATCCCAAAATTACCTTACTCCACCCGGCTTTCCACCCCAACCACCCACCCAAATTCAACAAAATCCTCCTCAAATTTTAGCAAGGAATCAAGGGCAAAGACAACCATACCAAGGAAATAACTATAAGGCACCAAATCAATTTCAACCTCAAGCAAGTACCTTCTATCCACCAAATCAAGGATTTAACTCCCAACCTTTACCTTTCCAACCTCAAGGTTTTCAAGGTTATGTGCCACAAGAGTTAAACACAATGGATCTTTTGCAAAAGATGAATCAAGAGACTGAAAAGAAACTCCAAGCTATGGACAAGAAAATGAATGACCAATTCAATAAGCTTTTCATGGCATTAAATCAAAGACCACAAGGAGCTTTACCTTCCAACACACAAACAAATCCTAGGGCCAATGTCAATGCTATTACAACAAGGAGTGGTACAACAACAAAGGATCCTTCACCTCCTAAACCTACTATTGTTCAACCCACTTGTGCTCCTACTTGTGATACGCCTTCTACTTCTACTCCACCTCCTCAAAGTGCTCCTATTCACTCAAACACACCTTCTCAACCACCTCATACTTCTCCTTCAACTTCCACACTTCCCAATGAAGAGGCTAACAAAGACAAATCTTCCACTACAACACCTATTCCACCTACTCCCAAACCTACTCTTCCATATCCTTCAAGGTTGAAAAAGGACAAGTTAAAGAACAAAGATGACATACAAGTCTCCAATTTCTTAAGGATGTTCAAGCAACTCAATATCAACATATCCTTTGCGGAAGCTCTTGCTTATATGCCAAAGTTTGCTAAGATGTTCAAGGATTTGCTCTCAAGCAAAGAAAAATTGGTTGACTTGCCCAACACATCACTTAATGAAAATTGTTCCGCGGTGTTACTTAAAACCTTACCAACAAAACTTGGAGATCCGGGGCGCTTCTTGATACCTTGTAATTTTCCCGGTGTTGAAAATTGCATGGCTTTGGCGGATTTAGGGGCAAGCATAAATCTCATGCCTTTATCGGTTTGGAAACAACTCTCTCTTCCCGAGCTCACCCCCACTAGGATGACTCTTGAACTAGCCAACCGAACCATAGCTCACCCCGTAGGTATAGCGGAAGATGTGTTTGTAGGTGTGGATAAGTTTACCTTTCCGGCCGACTTTGTAGTGGTCGATTATGACATGGATCCTAGAGTTCCTTTGATTGTTGGTAGACCGTTTTTGAGAACGGGTCGTACCTTGATAGATGTGGCGGAAGGAGAATTAATTATGAGAGTCGAGGATGAGAAAGTGGTGTTTAAGTTAGGGAAAGTTTGTGATAGAAAAGAGGTTAAGGAATCTAGACCTTGTGAGACGATTAACATTGTGGATGTGTTAGATGAAGTGTGTAATGAACACTTTCATGATGCTTGTAAGAATGCTAGTGATGAGATTCCACATGTTGAAACCGTGGCCTCAATTGCTCCCTCCTTAACACCTTTTGGAGAGAGTGATTTCCTCTTGGAGGAATTTGAGTCCAACTTTCTTGGTGATGATGATTCTCCCATTAATTGGGAAGAAGATATTCTTACAATCCAAAAGTTGCTCAATGAGGACCCTATTCCTTCTCCTATTCCACAAGAGATTACCATTGAGGAACCTTCCATAGTAAAACCTTCCATAGAGAGTCCACCTCCCATTGAACTTAAGGAACTTCCATCCCACTTAGAATATGCTTTCTTAGACGGAAAAGACCAATTACCGGTGATTATTGCTAAGGAATTGAAAGAGGATGAGAAGGAGCAACTCATTGAAGTCCTTAAGAAACATAAGAAAGCTTTAGCATGGAAAATATCCGACATAAGGGGAATTGATCCACATTTTTGTACTCACAAAATCCTTATGGAGGATGATTATAAACCCGCCATTCAAAACCAAAGGAGAGTTAACCCAAAAATTCATGAGGTTATTAAGAAGGAAGTGATTAAACTCTTAGATGCGGGTATGATTTACCCCATTTCCGACTCTCCATGGGTTAGCCCGGTTCATTGTGTTCCAAAGAAGGGTGGAATCACCGTGGTGCCTAATGAGAACAATGAGCTTATTCCCACGCGACTTGTAACCGGTTGGAGAGTTTGCATTGATTATAGAAAACTTAATGAGGCAACTAGGAAAGACCATTTCCCGCTTCCCTTTATGGATCAAATGCTTGAACGCTTAGCGGGAAATGAGTACTATTGTTTTCTTGATGGCTTTTCGGGTTATTTCCAAATCCCAATTGACCCTAAGGATCAAGAAAAGACCACATTCACTTGTCCATATGGTACATTTGCTTACAAGAGGATGCCTTTTGGCCTATGTAATGCACCGGGGACGTTTCAAAGGTGCATGATGGCAATTTTCCATGATATGATAGAGCAAACCATGGAGGTTTTTATGGATGACTTTTCCGTATTTGGGAACTCCTTTAGCTCTTGTCTCACCAATCTTGAGAGAATGCTTAAGCGTTGTGAGGAAACACGTTTGATGCTTAATTGGGAGAAATGTCACTTTATGGTGAAAGAGGGGATTGTTTTAGGACACAAGATATCCAATAAGGGATTAGAAGTTGATCGAGCCAAAATTGATGTGATTGCTAAGCTTCCCCCACCCACCTCGGTTAAAGGTGTGAGGAGTTTCTTAGGTCATGCGGGTTTTTATAGGCGCTTTATACAAGATTTTTCTAAGATAGCTAGACCGATGACTCATCTCTTGGAGAAAGAGGCTCCTTTCATTTTTGACCAAGCTTGTTTAGAATCTTTTGAGACACTTAAGGAAAAATTGACAAAGGCTCCCGTTTTGGTTTCTCCAAATTGGGAATTACCTTTTGAGCTTATGTGTGACGCTAGTGATTATGCGGTGGGGGCCGTCTTAGGACAAAGAGTTAATAAGCATTTCCAACCTATACACTATGCGAGTAAAACCATGACCGGTGCACAACTTCATTACACTACCACGGAAAAAGAGTTGCTTGCTATAGTATATGCTTTTGAGAAGTTTAGACCATACCTTGTGCTTTCCAAGACCATAGTGTATACGGATCATTCCGCTCTCAAGTATCTTATGACAAAACAAGATGCTAAGCCTAGGCTTTTGAGATGGGTTTTGTTGCTTCAAGAGTTTAAGATAGAGATTCGTGATAAAAAAGGGGCCGAGAATTTAGCGGCGGATCATTTGAGTAGACTTGAGCATCCTTTTCAAGGAGATTTCCCACATCAAGAAATCAATGAATCTTTTCCATTAGAGGAGCTCATGTCTATCTCTTCCCAAGAAGATGCCACACCTTGGTTTGCGGATATTGCAAACTATCTTGTGGGCAATGTGCTTATTGAGGGTCTTACTTACCAACAAAAGAAAAAGTTTCTTAAGGACGTTAAGTATTACTTTTGGGATGATCCATATCTTTTTAGGCAATGTGCGGACCAAATCATTAGACGATGTGTAGATGGGCCCGAGGCATTTAAAATCTTAGAGGCATGTCATAAAGGACCTACGGGTGGACATTTTGGGCCTAACTACACCGCCAAGAAAGTCTTTGATTCGGGTTACTATTGGCCTTCCATTTACAAGGATGCTCAAGAGATGGTAAAATTTTGTGATGTTTGTCAAAGACAAGGAAAAATTACACAACGTGATGAGATGCCACAAAATTTTATCCAAGAATGTGAGATATTTGATGTATGGGGAATAGATTTCATGGGACCTTTTCCATCCTCTAAGGGAAACAAGTATATACTTGTGGCGGTGGATTATGTGTCCAAGTGGGTGGAGGCTAAAGCCTTACCTACTAATGATGCTAGAGTGGTTGTAAAGTTCTTGAAACAATTGTTTGCTAGATTTGGTGTACCTCGGGCCATCATAAGTGATCGTGGTACGCATTTTTGTAATGATCAATTCACGAGAGTTATGAAGAAATATGGAGTGAATCATAGACTTTCTACCGCGTATCACCCTCAAACAAATGGTCAAACCGAGGTCACAAATCGTGGTTTAAAGAGAATTTTAGAGAGAACGGTGGGAGAGCATAGAGCTTCTTGGTCGGATAAGCTTGATGATGCTTTGTGGGCGTTTAGGACGGCTTTTAAGACACCAATTGGTTGTACTCCTTATAGGCTTGTCTATGGAAAAGCGTGCCACCTCCCATTTGAGTTAGAACATAAGGCATCTTGGGCTCTCAAGTGGGCTAACTTTGATTTAAACCAAGTCGGTTCACATAGGAAAGATCAAATCAATGAGATGGATGAGTTGAGAGCCAATGCCTATGAGAATTCTTTGCTATACAAGGAAAAGACTAAGAAATTGCATGATGCTAAGATTAAGAATCGTGAGTTCAAAGTTGGAGAGCCGGTTCTCCTCTTTAACTCAAGATTAAAGCTTTTTGCGGGCAAGCTTAAGTCGAGATGGTCCGGTCCATTCACTATTGCTCAAGTGTTTCCATATGGAACTCTTGAGTTGTCCCAACCCGATGGTCCAAATTTTAAAGTGAATGGTCACCGTGTTAAGCACTACTTTGGGGAGGACATTTCCGTTGAAATGGTCCAAGAGGTCCCCATTTTCCCCATGAATTAATTCATTGAGGGACGAGTCGAGCTAGAGACTCATTAACTCAAGCATCGTATAACTAGGTTAGAGTGTTGTAGGTTAGAAATAAAGGCATAGAATTGGAGATAAGTGTAGGGGAGACCTTCTTTTGTCTTCATGCTTGTTTGTAGGGTTGCTCACTCATTTCATGCTTTGGAGCTTATGGAGGAGGCCCTTGTATCCGGTTCACTTTGTTACTTTAGTGATTTTCCATTGACACCTTGTGTTTAAACATGATTTCACTAATATTAGTCCTTTCCTTAACTTGGGTTAAGCAAAGTCTATTCATTGTCATAAGTGTAGGGGAAGTTTTTATACTTCCATGCTCTTAAACATTGAGGACAATGTTTAGCTTAAGTGTAGGGGGGTCTTCTATCGAAGTGACCTTACCTAGAACTTGTCATTGTCTTTCATGATAATTGGGAAAATTGAATTTTCAACATTTTTCAAATTTTTGATCTACTTTGGCCAACAAAAATATGCATTCATAATTTTTGCATCAATCATTTTTCATTTTGCATAACACATTTGCATTGTATATATTTCTTCTTTTATTTTTCATCAAAAATATATAAAAAGGAAAAAATATAATAAAACATGGTTTTAACGAGTTTAGACTTCTTTGACATATTAGGCCCGCCATGGATATTTTGACTCAACCCGAGTTTGCTTATTTTAGTACTCTCTAGCTAGTATCCTTAACCATGTAGTCCTTCATTGGTCTATTAGGCTAAGCTTCCACCAATTTCATTCTTTGAAATTTTAAATTTGTGGAGAATGGGAAATGATAGAGTTGAAGCAAGTGTAAAAGGGCTAGATAGACTTCATGGCAATTACTTGTGGCTAAACCCTTCTCTTCTTTATCTCTATTTTCTTCGCTTGTATATAATTGTTAATAAATAATCAAGTACGGTTTTAATTGGTTCGTAATCTCTTATGCATTTTTGGCTAATCATTCATGGTTAATATGAGTACGTCTTAAGATTCTAAGTTAGCACGTTTTATGTGTACTAGACTTGTGTCATGCTCCATATTTAGCGGGTGTTTTTCCTTTTCTTCTTTGCAAATTTCTTGGTGAGGAATAAAGAAAAATAAGAGCGGCTTATGAAAAAAAATGAGTGGCTAGAAAAAAAAAGAGAAAAAGAAAAAAAATAATGCAAGACTCCCAAGAGGGGCAGTGTGGTGTTAATTATAGTGACTATTGAGTTCCAATATTACCTTGACGGGTTGCGGGGATTCAATAGATTGCTCCAATCCAATATTACCTTGACGGGTTGCGGGGTTGAAGATCCAAAATCTCAAAAAGATGCGGATGTAAATTATTGCGTGAGTTTTATTTTTCTTTCCTTAGCGAGTGTGTAGTTACTTATGAAAGCATGGCATGAGGATTTTACACATAAGGCGAATGACTTATTACTCTTAATACGGACTTATGTTAATTGTGAGCGGTTTTTCAAGTAATGGATGAGAAGATTACTTAGGATTAAAACCGTCCTTCCTTATTTTTGGATTTTACATTTCTTATATTTCACACTTTAATAATGACAAATTTGCCCACAAGCAATTTGCTCAATTAATAACCGGTTCCACATTTAATTGTCATGAATAAGTTGATGCACTTTTTACTTGTGAATGCAATGATCCCATTTACTAGCTTGGTATGGGGAAAGTGAAACTTGAGGGTGATAAGTGTCCATGGTACCCAAGCCCTAATCCAAGTCATTGAGTTCTTTATGAGTTATTTCCATCAAAACCATTTCAAGAAAAATCAAAAAGATATAGATAGAATTGTATTTTGATTCATTGCATTATTAAAAGTCAAAATCATGCATCATTTAGTTTAGAGTAGTGTAGATGCATCTCATATGGCCAAGGTGGATTAATTATGAGGGAAATGTAAATTTTTAAGCCTTGAAAGATAATATTGCATGAGGACATGGCAATGCTCAAGTGTAGGGGAATTTGATATGAGCTTAAACTCATATCCTTTTATCAACAAATAACCCTAAAACATGAAGCAAAATACCCTTTTATATTGTAAAAAGCAGTGTTATGTGGTATGTTTGTGTTTGTATGATCTTATGTAGGTAAAAGGATACAATTTCAAGCAAACAAGGAAAAACCAAGCTCAAATGGATGAAAAAGACAAAAGAGGATCAAAAGTGACAAGACTTTGAAGTTCAAGGACCTATCTTGACAATTTGTGAAAGTTGAGGGACTTAAAGTGCAAATTATGGAAAGTCAAGATTAAAGTCAAATTTGGTCAACTACAAAGTCAACTCAAGTCAAAGGGCCATTTTATTGAAGAATCAAAGTTGAAGGGTCAAAAATGTCAAAGGAATGAAGATATTAGCCTTAACTAGCAATCTGCCAAGTCAAGGGACCTAATCTGCCAACTTTGGAAAGTTTTGTAATGTTTAATCCAAGTGAAAGGCTATAGACCAATCAGAAGCAAGAAAGGATATCACACGGATCAAGTAATTAATATCCACTACAGCCGTCACAATTAATACCCAATCACAACAGTGCAATCCGCAACACACTTTTTCAACCAATAAGAAGCTGACACGTGTCCTTCTCCTTCAACAAAAACATTTCCAGAAACGGGATTTTGATAGAAGGCATTTCAAGTAAAGATCAAAACACCAATTTTGCTCGTTTTGAAGAGACGAATCCAATGGTGTTATCCAATTAACAAATAATCCATTGAATCAAAAACCCCCAAAATGTGTTCATCACCTTCAAAGAGGATTTGCAGAATTCCTCCACGTGTCAAGCAATGATTGGCCCAAACACGTCACAACTCCAACAGAATCTTCCTTTCTTGCCTATAAATACTTAGCTTGTACATCATTTTTCTTTGTAGCTTAATTTTGTAAACACCTAGTTCTCTAAATTTCACTTTTCCTTTTTCCCTCCTTTTCACCTAACTACTCAAGAGTCTGACAAACTCTTGAGTCAGTTAGTTAGTTAGAACCTTGTAACTACTTTTGTAACTGATTTCATCAATAAAATTTAAAATTCAAGCTTTCCCGCCAAATTCTGTTTCTCAAATTCCTGTTGAATCTTGTTGATCTTGGATATACTAGTTGCTGTTTGATGTTAGTTATGATCAACCATTGATCATAACTTACATTGGTGGAGTTTTGTTGTTGTTTGATCAGAGTTCAAGTTCTTTCCATTGATCTTGAAGTTTTCATGGCAGATTGATGAATTGTAGCTGTTTAGATTGTTGATTTGAGTTGATAGCTAGTGATAGGTGGTGGTATCACTAGGGCAAGAGAGCTCAGCGCTCCTCTTCTTCCCAAAGGACCTCTACAATAGGTTTCATAGCTTCTGTTTTAAGTTCCTCTAAAATCAGTACTTGCATGCTCATTTTCCTAGATAACTTTGATGGCTGCTTGATTATACTTGATCAGTTGTTGTTTGATTGTGTTTGAGTGTTATAGTTTTGTTACTTCATACTTGTTCACTTGAGTTCAGTTTTGTAGTCTTTGGCTTAATTTCAGTAACTTTTTAGCTAATCACCTTAATTGAGTTCTAGTTGGTAAACTTGCTTGATTTCAGTCTCATTAGCTTTCATTTTGATCACCTAAACTAGTTTGCTATAGCTCTTTAATCAGTCTTAATCATTACTCAAAAAGTCTTTGAAGAAGTTTGATCATAACCTTTTAAGGAGTGTTTGGGAATAGCTTTGATTCAGTTTTCAAGTGTTAGGAATTGTTGTTTAGAAGTTTGTTTCTAGTCATTAAGTGGTAATAAGTAGTTTTCAGTCATTTGTAAGTCATAAAATTAGTCAAAAAGGCAATTGGTTAACAAAAAGTTTGGGTCATAGTTGTTATCAGCTTTTATTTCAGAACTTGCCAAATTCACTTGCTTATTTCTCCTTCATTACTTGATCAAATTTGCTCAAACCAGTTTCCAGTCTTAGCTTATAACATAATCTTTCAGTCTCTAAGAGGAAAATCTACAGTATCAAGAAATAAGCTAGAAAACAGCTTTTTAGCTCAAGCTTGAGCAAATGTCATTCTCTGATGTGAATAGCTTACTGTTTTGCTAGATTTCATAATCCACTTCATAAAAGTTGTAGTTTTCTTTCACAATTCTGTTTAGTAAGTGTTGGATATGAGTTTTTGAAATTTTGAGCTTTTTCCAAAATTTGGTCAACGTTTGGTCAACATAAGCTCATTTGAGCTTATTTTCAGATATCTAGCTTATTACTGGATGAAATTTGTTCTAATTTGATTTCCCCTTCCTTAAATCAAGTGCTTAATCAGTTTTGACAATAAAATCAAGTTGTGGATGTTTGGATTATGCTATAGCTTATTTTGAGCTTATTAATAAGCACTCTTTTGCTTATTTTGGACTTTTAGCTATTTTCCTTGAACACACGTTTCTTGATTTGGATTTGAAGTTGTTTGCAAGTTGTTTCAGCTTATTTGGTTGAGTATTAAGCTCAAACGAGCTTATTATTTCTTTGTGCCCGTTTTTACTTAAAAAGTTTGGTTAATTGCCTTTTAGTCCCTAGAATTCTATTCAGTTTTTAAACCTAGCTTAACTTCCTAATTTTCTGGTATTTGCATAATTCAGTCCTTGCATTTGTTAGTTTGTTAAAATTCAGTTTACAAGTTTGTTAGTTTGTTAGTTTTTGGTTAGTTTGTTAAAGATTTTACAAGTTTAGTCCTTTTAGTTAACTGTTTTGCATTTTTAGTCCTTATAACTTTTAGAATTTACATCTCAAGCATTTACATTTTATAGAAATTACATTTTCAGTCCTTATAGTTTTAAATTTTGCATTTTTATATTTTACTTGAATAAAATTTGGAATTTGCAATTTGTTTTACGTATAAGTAGGTTTATATTTTTTATTTTTAGATAGCTTTGTTTGAATTAGCAATAGATTACCAAGCAAGCTTGAACAACCAAAAACAATTATAAATTTGATATTGATTGGACTTTCTATTAGTTAAGAACTGAGAAAACGAACTTGCATTATACACATTTCAGTTTTACTTTTAAGTTTTGACCTGTTTATACTGCCCCTACAGTTTCTGCATAAAGTGTATTTTTCGACACTTCTTAACGGCTCAAAATATATACATATATACACACATGTCTTGTGGATTTTATAACAACCACAAATAAATCTCGTAAAGAGCATCAAATAAAATATAGCATGATGAATGACATAAAATGCTTCAAGGTATTTAACACGAAATTTAAGAAGCAAAACGGTGAATGACGTTACCAAGATATAAGCGAACAATACACTTCGGAGTCGATACATATAAATGTCAACGAATTAAATCTTCACATGTCGTATAAAACGGTGATAAAAATCAACAAAATATTATGAAAACTATGATATTATTCAACACGATTATAGGAAGTCTTTCAAAATGTGTGACTCACACAATAGCGGTTAGTCTATTACAAGGACACATTGAGCGACACAATGGTCAAGAGACTAGGTTTCAAGACGTCCAAGCACAAACAGCCGAAAGACGATTTGGATATATATATAAATATCACAAGGGTTAAACAATAAAAGTAACGCGCGCAGATGAAGGTATGTAAGGTCATAATATCAAATTTTTGCAATAAAAGCAATTTAAATAATTCAAAAATAAATAAAGAAAGATCATGAAATTCATTGTATTTATTTAAGTTAATCATTAATAAATGATAAACTTTTATCAAAAAGTTTAACGACATAAATATATATC
This sequence comes from Glebionis coronaria, assembly GCA_025667525.1. Classification (NCBI taxonomy): domain Eukaryota; kingdom Viridiplantae; phylum Streptophyta; class Magnoliopsida; order Asterales; family Asteraceae; genus Glebionis; species Glebionis coronaria. Next base: position 358,819,967 of record CM046876.1, read on the forward strand.
GATAAAGGGATCCTAGATATAAATATATATCCATAAGTGGATCATAGTATTTATTTATAAATACTTGCCAATAAGGTATACGTAATAACGCATACTAAAGTGGTAATCCCAGAAGTAGCTTGAACGTGAAGTCACGCGAAGTCCTGTGCACCGACTCTTTGAAAAATAAAAACTGACAGTTATAGTTTAGGTTTTTTTTTTTTTAAAAAGACCTAGTTCTCTATAACTCATGGCTCTGGTACCAATCTTTAACACCCCCAAATTTACACGCAGCGGAATACATCTTTGGGTGCTAAACAATGATACAACAACACATAATTTATAAAGAACGACTCGAAAAGAGACGTTTTAGATTCATCGTTCCCAAAACATTCATCAGAGTAGCGTAGTCCCAACTAATCGTTACCAAAAGATAAGTTAAAACAACATATTAGTTTGTTTTAAAAAATGGAACGATAAATGAATCAAAGAGTTTGAACAACAAAAGCAGTGCACAACTTCATTCTCGTGACCTCCAAGCTTCCACTTCATGATTACCTGAAATACATGTGAGTAAAACAATCAGCAAAAATGCCGAGTGAATCTATAGGTTTATGAAATCAATTTGAACACAAGCAAAGATTATAAGTTTGTGGCATGCTTATAAGCATCAAATAATAATTTGCATCAACAATGATAATTGTATATAGCATAAATTGCAATAAGCTCATGGAACCAAGCCCTTAGACACTCCCATATCAGTCTAATAAGACGAGAGATTTATTAATTGTCGGTTACCTCCATATTATTGGTACATTGCCGTATACCTGACTTCTCAATACAATATGTTCAAACGGTGTGGAGGTTGGGCCTAAGCTTCTATGACAAGTCCACAAAAACTGAACCGGGGCGGCTTCCCCCATAGATCTATTAATTGTACTAGCGGTTAACCCATCATAGGTTAATTAACGGTCTATAATTGAGGTTTTAACAAAGGCAATCACTTAATGCAATTTAAAGGCAACCACGGGTCCATTCATAGAGGGACAAAGCATACTATAAAAATCTTGTGTTCTAAGTTTATAAAACATGTATTCCCCCTCGCGGGTTTAAAATCATTTAATAACTAGTATAAAGCGAGGCTATAGACTCACCTTAGTACTTATAGTAGTTGAAGACGATCGCCGACGATAGTAGATGCCCGAAAAACACGACAACCGCAACCTAGCAAATAAGGTGCGTACATTGATAATAGACTCGAGAAATAAATGATACTTAATAAAATCAAACTCAAGTATAAAATCACGACAACTCGAGAGAAAACGATGCAAGTGGTTCTATTATACTCTCCTATATATTCATTTTATTATTATATGCCTTTAATAAAAATCTGCCGGAAAATACCAAATGTCCAAGCCGTTTTCCCATACTTAAACATATCAAATTTTCATGATACTACTCAGAGAACTTACTTACTATATATAGAAAGTCCTCTCAAAATCCCATTAAAAGATTTTACTTCTAAAGTTCCCTGCCCGACTCATCTTTGAATCACAAAATCCGAACAGTTTAGCGACCTTGACTTACGAAACCATTTTGACCATTCTAAACAACTCCATTTGTAAAACCGCCACTTGATTCTAAAAATAGACTCAAAATACTAAACTTGGAGCCTGAGAACAGCCCTTGAATCATTTTGAAACTCATTTTATAGTCCCCGAGATTCGATCCAAATATCGACAACAATTTTCGGATTGTGTCGACACTCGTCTCCCGGTACACGAAAATCAAACTAGTGTATCTTCTACCTCGTTTGGAGTTGGAAGGCCTACTTTATATCAAATCGAAGCTAACGAAATTCTCTACAACATAATCCCATCATATCATCCTATGTTCAGACTTAAGACCCTCGAAAATGGCCTCAAACCTACTGCCTAAAATCACCTTTCAAAATCTCCCACAAAATCATGTTTTCGATCAAAACCAATCATTTTTATCATCAACCTAACATCCTAATATCACCATAAACCAATCCTAACACTTGTATCATCATCAAAATCAAAAACCCAAAAATTAAAAATCAACTTTTTAACAAAAACATAACATAAACATCATATGATCATCACTAGTAACACATGCATACAACAAATTTGGATCAAACATCACCAACTTTTCTTGAAAAATTTATATGGTTGCATGTATGAAAATTTTATACCAAATTGTAGCTCTTTGAAAATGGAGGATAGGACTTGTTTTGATTTTGGATGGATCAAAGTTGATCATCAAAATTTTTGATGATTTGCTTGTGTTGTGGTGTAGGCTAAAAAGAAAGAGGAGGAAGAAGAATGGTGATTTTGTTTAATGAATTTTTTAAATGAAATGAGATAGTGGAAAAAATTTATATAGTGTAAGGTTAGGGTAGTTTTTGCCAATTTGTTATAGTTTTGGTCCAAAATAGAATAAAATAGTTTAAAAGGGTAGAAAATGTAAATTGTAATTTTTGAAATATTTACGAGACTCGGGTTTCGTAAAAAAAAATACTTTTAAAAAGTTTAAACGCACACGAAAAATAATAATATAATGACTCGATACGTAATTAAAACGATATCGTCGAAAGTATTAAATATCGAAACGATCGATAATAAAATATAAAATTTTAGGCATCCGTCGGTATCGCGATCACTAGTAGTCCTCGTTACTCGTCAAAATATTAAAATATAATATTTAATATCGGTTTCAACTTAAACCGTTAAACATAATAATATTTAACGTTATAAAATACTTCAAAATAATTGAAAGTAGAATTAAATTATGACCTTATTTTTACGGGTTTTACATCTTCCGAGTAACACCGTTGCTAATCCAAGAGGGGAGATGAAAGCAATCACCACTCGCAGTGGAAAAGGTTTAAAGGAACCCGAGCTTCCTACACCTACACCGGTGGTTGTGACAAAGGAAAACGAGTCTCCTTCTCCGAATCCTCCATCTTCTATTCCTCCAACTTCTACTTCTCCAATTCCACCACCTTCTACTTCTACCCCTCCACCACCCAAGGATGTGAGTGCGAATTCTATCCCAAAGCCTTCATCTCAACCCAATATACCTTATCCTTCGAGGTTGAGGAAAGAGAAATTGAAGAACAAGGACGATATTCAGGTTTTGAACTTTTTTAAAAATGTTCAAACAACTGAATTTCAATATCTCCTTTGCTGAGGCTCTCGCTCACATGCCCAAATATGCTAAAATGTTTAAAGATCTTCTCAGTGATAAGGAGAAACTTCTCGATATTGCTCAGACCCAACTTAATGAGAATTGCTCCGCACTGCTCTTAAGGAAATTGCCAACCAAACTTGGTGATCCGGGTCGTTTCTTGATTCCTTGCAACTTCCCGGGAGTAGAGAATTGCATGGCCCTAGCCGATCTAGGTGCTAGTATTAACTTAATGCCATTAAGTGTTTGGAAGCAATTATCTCTCCCCGAGCTAGTCCCCACACGAATGACTTTGGAATTAGCTAACCGTACGGTTGCTTATCCAGTGGGGATAGCCGAAGACGTCTTCGTTGGTGTCGACAAATTCACCTTCCCGACGGATTTTGTTGTCGTTGACTACGAGATGGACCCCCGTGTTCCATTAATCGTTGGACGTCCATTCTTGAGGACCGGTCGCACTCTCATTGATGTAGCCGCTGGCGAATTAATCATGAGAGTTGGTAACGATAAAATAGTCTTCAACATGGGTAAAATTTCTAAGCAGCCTTCGGAAAACGAGAGTGTTAATTTCATTGATGTTCTTGATGAGGCTTGTGAAGAACATTTCAAAGACGCTTGTAAAAGTGGTTCTTCTTCTCTACCCATTGTTGAGACCGTTGCCTCAATTGCTCCGTCATTGACTCCTTTTGGAGAAAGTGACTTGGATGATTTTGAAGCTAGCTTGGGTCCTCTCGATCTTAAGTATGATGATTCTCCCACCGATTGGGATGAAGACATTCGTACCATTGAGAAACTTCTCAATGAGGACCATATTTCTCCACCATCTCCTAAGGATATCTCTATCGATGAACCGAATTTGACTACGCCTTCCATCGAAAATCCTCTGGATTTAGAGCTTAAGGATCTTCCGTCTCATCTCGAGTACGTTTTCTTTGAAGACAACAAGAAGTTACCGGTCATCATCGCTAAGGACTTGAAAGCAGAAGAAAAATCCCGACTTATCGCCGTGCTGAAGAATCACAAGAAAGCTATTGCATGGAAAATCTCCGATATTCGTGGAATTGATCCTCACTTCTGCACACACAAAATTCTCAGGGAGGACGACTTTAAACCCACTATTCAAAGCCAAAGAAGGGTGAATCCTAAGATCCATGATGTAATCAAAAAGAGGTTATCAAACTTCTTGATGCGGGCATGATCTATCCTATCTCGGATTCACCATGGGTTAGTCCCGTCCATTGTGTGCCTAAGAAAGGCGGAATCAACGTTGTTCCCAACGAAAACAACGAGTTGATTCCTACTCGTCTCGTTGCAGGGTGGAGAGTTTGTATAGACTATCGCAAACTCAATGATGCTACGAGAAAGGATCATTTTCCCCTTCCTTTCATGGACCAAATGCTTGAACGTCTAGCGGGTAATGACTATTACTGCTTTTTAGACGGTTTCTCCGGGTATTTTCAAATTCCCATCGATCCCAAAGACCAAGAGAAAACCACATTCACTTGTCCTTACGGAACATTTGCTTATAAAAGAATGCCTTTCGGCTTATGCAATGCTCCCGGGACATTCCAAAGGTGTATGATGGCTATCTTCCATGACATGGTTGAAGAAACTATGGAAGTCTTCATGGATGATATTCTCGGTTTATGGCGATTCTTTCTCTGCTTGCCTTGTCAATTTAGAACGTATGCTTAAGCGGTGTGAAGACACTCGCCTTGTTCTAAATTGGGAAAAATGCCATTTCATGGTAAAAGAGGGCATCGTGCTAGGACACAAAATCTCCAAAGCCGATCTTGAAGTGGACCGTGCTAAAGTCGTTGTTATTGGAAAATTGCCTCCACCTTCAACCGTGAAGGGTGTGAGAAGTTTCCTCGGTCATGCGGGCTTCTATCGTCGATTCATTCAAGATTTTTTAAAATCGCTCGCCCGATGACCCACCTCTTGGAAAAAGATACTCCTTTCATCTTTTCCAAAGAGTGTCTTGAATCCCTCAATATTCTTAAGGATAAGCTAACTAAGGCACCGGTCTTGGTTACCCCTAATTGGGAGCTACCTTTTGAGTTGATGTGTGATGCTAGCGACTTTGCTATTGGAGCGGTTTTGGGCCAAAGAGTGAACAAACACTTCCAACCAATCCATTATGCTATCAAGACAATGACGGGGGCTCAATTGCATTATACCACTACCGAAAAAGTGCTTTTAGCTGTAGTGTATGCTTTTGAAAAGTTCCGCCCCTATCTTGTCATTTCTACCACCATCGTGTATACCGATCATTCTGCGTTGAAGTACTTGATGACTAAGCAAGATTCTAAGCCAAGACTTCTTTGTTGGGTTTTGCTCCTTCTAGAATTCCACATTGAAATTCGTGACAAAAAGGGAGCTGAAAACCTAGCCGCGGATCATCTCAGTAGACTTGAGGATCCTTATCAAGGGGATCATCCGAACAAAGAGATCAATGACTCTTTTCCCCTTGAGGCCTTAATGTCTATCAATCCTAATCTCGATGACACCCCGTGGTTTGCGGACATTGCAAACTACTTAGCGGGTGGGATTCTCAAGGAAGGGCTCACGTCCCAACAAAATAAAAAGTTCTTTAAAGATATTGAACATTATTTCTGGGACGACCCTTACCTCTTCAAACAATGTGTGGATCTTGTCATTCGTCGATGTGTTGATGGGCCGGCAGCGGTACAAATCCTTGACGCTTGCCATAAAGGACCCACCGGTGGTCACTTTGGTCCCAATTACACCGCGAATAAAGTATTCGACTCTGGATTCTATTGGCCCACCATTTATCGTGATTCTCACGATATGGTTAAACATTGTGATGCTTGCCAAAGACAAGGCAAGATCACACATAAAGATGAGATGCCTCAAAATTTCATACAAGAATGTGAAATCTTTGATGTATGGGACATCGACTTTATGGGGCCATTTCCATCATCTAAAGGGAACAAGTACATCCTAGTAGCCGTTGACTACGTTTCTAAATGGGTTGAAGCTAAGGCTCTCCCTACGAACGATGCGAGGGTAGTTGTGAACTTTTTGAAGCAGCTCTTTGCTCGATTCGGTGTTCCTCGTGCTATTATCAGTGACCGCGGGACTCATTTTTGCAATGATCAATTCGCAAGAGTCATGCCTAAGTATGGTGTTAATCATCGTCTTTCCACCGCTTATCATCCTTAAACCAATGGTCAAGTCGAGATTTCCAACCATGGATTAAAGAGAATTCTGGAGCGTACTATAGGAGAGCATCGCGCCACGTGGGCCGATAAGTTAGATGATGCTCTGTGGGCTTTCCGTACTGCTTATAAGACCCCGATCGGTTGTACACCTTATCGTCTTGTGTACGGGAAAGCATGCCACCTCCCTATCGAGCTGGAACACAAGGCTTACTGGGCCTTGAAGTGGGCTAACTTCGACATCAACAAAGTCGGTGATCTTCGCAAGATTCAACTCAACGAGCTAAATGAATTGAGGAATGAAGCTTACGAGAACTCACTGATCTACAAAGAGAAGACCAAGATCATCCATGATGCAAGGATTAAGAACCGAGAGTTCCATGTTGGTGATCAAGTCTTACTTTTTAACTCTCGGTAGAAGATCTTCTCGGGCAAGTTGAAGAGCCGCTGGTCTGGTCCATTCACCGTCGCCAAAGTCTTTCCATAAGGGACCATTAAGCTTTCTCAGCCAAATGGGCCCAATTTCAAGGTGAATGGCCAGCGTTTGAAGCTGTACTTTGGTGAGGACATATCTCATGAGATGATTCCATCCCTCACCACGTTTCCCATGAACTAATTTTGGGTCGAGTCAGGCTCGTGACTCGGTGAACAAAAACAAGCGCTTCTCGGGAGGCAACCCGTGATCTATCCTTTACCGTTTTCATAATAAGTGTAGGGGGGAGCCCCGTATGTGTTTGTTGTCTTGTTTCTTATTCTCTACAGGGATTCAAGCTTCAAAGAGCACCTCGATGACTTTTGACGAACCGTGATCCCGTGTTCCCATCTTCCCGGTTCTATCCTAAACTCTTGTGATTCAATATTTCATATTTTATATGTTCACATTGAAATCACTTTAGTTGTCCTTTCCTTAGCAAGATTTAAACAAAGTGCACAATGTCCTAAGTGTAGGGGAGTTTACTCCCAAATGCTTAAACATTGAGGACAATGTTTATATCAAGTGTAGGGGGACTTCTATCGAAGTAAGTGGTCTTTTCCATGAATTTGCCCTCATTTTAACCGGAAAATTTGATATTTCGACATTTTTCAAAATTTTTAATCTATTTTGGCCTAGTTGTATAGTTGTATTTTCCTTTGTTATGATTATTTTCTTTCCTTGCTAGAATAAATTTTCAATAAAGTGGTTTTAAAAGATTTCAAAGTCGTGAATATTTTGACTCAACCAAAGTTTACTTATCTAAGTTTACTCTAGCTAGTATCCTTAACGTGTTTAAGTCAAGTTTTGCTAGGCTTTTATATAGGGAGCTTTAAAACGTGAAAGTCTTAACTCTCACGGGTTAAGAACAAGAACTTTTCGTAAGCTCCTATAATTGATCCTAGAGAGTTGTTTATCAAGGGAACTTTAAAATGCAATTTCTAAACTTGAAAAATCTAAGAATTTGCAGATCCTATAGATGACTCGAAAACCCAAAACTTTGATTTAATAGGCTAAGCATCCACGAGTCTCATTCCTTGAGATTTTAAACTGCGGAGAACGAGAGATGATAGAGTCAATTATAAGTTTGGTATTCTTTCGTGAATTTATGTGAGTTAATTATGAGCCTATTCATCGCTTGTTAATAAATTTATCTGTAATAAAAAAGGTTGTACGATTTGAAAAGTTACTTAGCTTCTAGCCCAAGATCGTTTAAAAGTTGTTCGGTATTAATTAGAGTTCATAGCCAAGGCATAACTTATTGAAGCGGGATGCAAAGATTGGCGAGTCCGAAAAGGCCCTAACAAGGCATGAGGGCTACATTTTGTTGCTAAAGATCCAAAAGTGATGTGAAGAATCATTTATCGAAAATCAATATGAAGGATCGAGACACACGACGAAAAGCAAATACTCCCAAAAAGATCATGGAGAAGTCTATCCGAAAAGACCCTAGCAAGGTATGAGGATAAATAGATCCAAGTTCTAAAAGGAGGTGGGTCGTTGTATATCAAAGTCCAAAATAAAGATTGGAGAAAAATGAAGAAGTCGTGGTCCAAAGATGAAGAATCTCTCAGAACTTCAAGTGAAGAAATTCCTATTATGAAGAGAAGACCATAATTTCAAGAACGTCTCTCAAAGATTCGAAGTATAAAGTCGCTGCCAAATATCGGTATGAGAAAGGTCTCAAATCGTGAAGCGAGTTATGCCAAGATATGAACTTTATGAGGTCCCGAGAAGCAATTTTAAAAGATTTTGTCCTTTAGCTAACTATTGATTAAATCGTTCACTTTATTTTCGGCCTAAATAACTATCGAAATAAGTCAAACAATGCATCCTCGTGATCATTCAAGACAAAAATAAAATATAAGAGATACACCTAGGAATAAGGGAGTCTAAGTAAATAATTGGCCCACATGAATTCGTGTTAGTTTGCTAACTTATAATAACAATGATCTCGTTTTTAAGCTTGGTATGGGGAACGTGAAACTTGAGGATGATAAACGTTCATGACAGCCAAAACCCAATGTAATTCTTTGATTTATTTATTTGTTTTCTATCTTCTTATTTTCCTTAAATGTTTAGTATTTAATAAAGGCCAAGGTGGGTTATTTATGATGAAGAATGTAAACCGTGCTTTAAAATTAATGCATTGCATGAGGGCATTGCAATGGTCAAGTGTAAGGGATTTAATGAGTGTGAAAACACTTATCCTTTTACCACTTATTTCCAATAATAACAAGACCAAAACGTGTATTTTATGTCGTAAAAGTCAAAATTATGCGTGGTTTGTGTTTTTATTGTGTTTTAGGACCAAAAGATGAAAAAGGAAGAAAACACGGGCTTTCACGGGCTTTTATCGAAGAAAACGAGAAAAGACGAAGTCAAAAGATCAATAGTGCAAAAAGAACGGAAGTCCAAGGCCTATTCTGAAGATTTATCGAACAAAACGTCTAAAGACGGAAGTTTAATGAAGTCGAAGAACTCAAGTCTAATTGAAGAAGAAAATTACAAGACAAGTTCAATATACATCGACAAATCCCGAGACGACGTCGAGAAAGACAAAGCATTTAAATCGAGTCTAGAAGAAAGAAAGAAGAGGCAACACATACACACCTTCCCATTTTCCCTATAAATGCCCTCCTAATACACATTAGGAGGGTTGGTTAGTTTTTAGTAGTTTAGTTTCATTTTCATTTTTTCTTTCTAGTTTTTAGAGAGAGAAACTTCCAAACTTTCTCTCACTAAGTTTTCATCTTTTCTTTCTTTTAATCTTTTAAGATTAGACCTTTTGTATTTGGATTTCATTAATCAAGTTTAAGTTTAAGCTTTTAATCTTTAATCTCTTTCTACCTTTCTTGATTTTAGTTAACTTTTGGTGCGAGATATATTTGATCCGTGTTGATCTTGATGTTTTCGTGCTCAAAAAATTAATCTTTTTATTCATACATAAGCTTTCATACGGTTAAGCTTTAAGATTCTTGTGCTTATTGGCTTATTCGCATTTTTAGCTTATTTACTTTTAAAAACTTTCTTAAAAAGTTTCTTCTTTTTATGGTTTGATTTAAAAGACTGCTTATTTAAAGTTTAAAAAGTTGTTATTTGTGCTTATTTGGTTTATTTCGTTACTGGTTTGGTTAAGTTTAGGTGTTAGCTTATCATCTTAGCTTATCACTTAGCTTATTTTTTAATCAATAGGTAATCGGAAAAGGGTAAACCCTTTTCCGATTTGGTATTCCGACTACTACCCCCCTCATTCCGATCATCATGATCGGATTAGGGTTGTGAATATTCTGATTGTGGGTAATCTTTTATATTCCGACGTGGGTGGTTTGAGACATATTCCGACTGCTCTCTTTTTCGTGGATTTCGATTGCTATCTCTCTACACATTCCGACTAGGGACGTTTTGGATATTCCTATTGGCTTGGTTTTCAAGCATTCCGATTGGGCCTTATTCCGACAACAGTATTCCGACGAGTCTTGTTTGTCATATTCCGATTAGTGTTTTTTCCAACATTCGATTGAAACGTTTTTAAGTATATTCCGATTGGGTATTCCGATGAGATTAGTTTCTTGTTTTTACAAAGTTTTCAAATTCTAGACTTATTAAGTGTTCAAGTATTTTTCTAATCTTGTCTTTAAGTTTTCAAGAATTTATTTTTAACTCGTTATTTTAGTTTAATCTTTAAAGCTCTTATTTTACTCAACGACATTTACATATTTGCTATTAGTTTAAAATAGATAATCAACCAAACCATTTATCTTCCACCAAGAACAATTGAGTCACACTTTCTACCAATAGTCAATTCGAAAAGATCGGTTCAACGAACTTTCATACGAGCTTAAAAAACTTTGTATTAATGGATACTAATGATTTATGTACTAAGTTTTAAATAATGGAATATGTATTATTACATGTAAAATGGAATACTAAAAATCACTAAAATGAATTATGTGTACATATATAGCCGTGGGTTATGTATGACTTTGAATGGGTTTTAAATGTACATGCATGCTATTATAAAACCTAGATCTAGTGATAAGTGTTAACTTAACATGATAAACATAAAACAAGATTATAGATTGTATGGGAACATTGGGAGAAAACAATATAGCCGTGGGCTATATGTTGTTTTCTTGGAATTGTGGTAATCTTGGAAACATGCAAGAATCCTATATAATCATGTTGTATTTTTATAAATATTTACAAGACATAAAACTAGCTAAAAAATCTCATCTTGGGAATACCAAGATCTAAATTATAGTCGTAGACTATATGTATGTATGTATGGACTTATGACTTGGTTTTTTGATTTGTACATAGCTAGATCTTATTTTGGGGACACTTATAAGTACATGTAACCTTAAAACAAGTTTTGACTCATCTTAATAAGCTATAAATAATTATAGCCGTGAGTTATAAGCCCATATTAGAGCTTATGACTTGCATGCAACCTTGTAACACATCTAGATCTCATTTGGTACATCAAATAAAATAAACTATGAGTTTTATTCTTTTATTAAGGTTTAAAACTATATATGAATAAGCTAATAATAAGCTTATAAGAAAATCCTAGATTAATACTTACATGAAATGAAAAGTAGTATTGATAGACTATTTAAGCCCATGCAACATTAGTCCAAGACTTAATGGACCCAATAAGCCCATTTAATAAATCTTAGTATCTTAATGAACTTAAGATTATACTTAGGCCCATTTAGTTAATTAATGGACTTAAAAATGTATTTAAGCCCAATGAATGTTTTAATGGACCATTTAAACATGTTAGTGGACTTAAAATATATTTAGGCCCACTAGATGGCCCATTAGATATTTTAGCCCATTTAATCAGCTATATAATGTTTTGAATGTTTAAATAAAAGTTTTTATAATAAAATATAACTTATAAAAACTTTTGGATTAGAATGGCAATTTATGAAACGTAAGGACTAAAACCGTGACTTATGAAACTTGTTTTGATAAATTAGTAAACAAAAGGACTGAAAATGTAATTATCCGAAAGTCTAGGGTTTAATAAATACCATACGTGGCATATTAAACCCTAGGGACCATTTTGGAAAGTTTCTAAAAGTTGTTTTGTCATTTTATAACCGTAAGGACCATTTTGGTAATAATCTGAAACTTAAAGAAGCCCTAGGGACTATTTTGTCATTTTATGAAAGTTATAAAACCTAGATATAACTAGGAGGACTAAATCTTCCATAAGCAGAAACTTTAACAAGCCCTAGGTAACAAATGTGTAAAATCCGAAAGTTATACTTTGTTTAAAATATGGAGTGACTAGTTTTTCCATGTACCGAAACTTTAACAAGCCCTAACCCTAATTCTATTTTAAATTTAGTAAAACTTAATTAAACCCTAAACCATAAGGATTAATGTATAAATTCTTAAACTTGTAATTGATACATTATTTTATAAATGTTAAATAATTTATGGGAACTTTAAAGTTAAATAAAATATTATATTTTAAAGTTTTAAATATAATATTTATATTTTTGCTTTATGAAATAAATTTTATAAACAATATGGATATGTATTATTAATGCATGAACTCATATACTTTTAGGATATAAAATTATATGAACGTTAAATAAATTGAATACTAATATTATAAGTAGAACACCATATGTTTACTTAAAATACGAAACTTAATTGTAAGTTTAAATGATTATTACTAATACATGTACTACGAACGTGAACTAATATTTTAAGTAGAACATTTTGTGTTTACTTAAATATGAAACTTAATGGTAAGTTTAAATGGATATTAGTAATACATGAACTGTGAACGTAAACTCATATTTTAAGTAGGACATTTTATGTCTACTTAAATAGTAAACTTAATTGTAAGTTGAATGGTTATTATTAATACATGTACTACGAATGCGAACTGATATTATAAGTTAAATATCTTATGTTTACTTAACTATGAAACTTATATAAATAAGTTTAAATGGATTGTTAATACTTGTACTACAGTTATTTAGATAAATATTTTAGCATTAATAAACTGATTAAAATCTGTATAAGCATACACATATGTTCTTTGTACTATCTATTAAGACTGTACTATTTGATTAGGCATAAGTTTTGGCGTGAGCATTATTTGGATATTCGTGTTATACAGCTATTGCCAAATCCCAGGTGAGTTTACAGCCCCATATAAACTATTGATAAACTTTTCCTCTACAGGGGAGAAAACATGCAACTATTTTAAAATGGACATAACTGAATTGTATAAATTTGACTATGATTGACTATTATAGAAACTGTTAAATTGTTGTAAATCGCTCGAATGTTATAAATAGATCTATTAGGGATTGACCATCCCCATCTGGGTGAGTCGTGCTCACTGTGCCTTGGCCAGGACAACAGATGTACACCATGTTGGAACTGGGTTTCGGTGTCTTTTTGTAAGACACTACGTCCTCATCTGTTGAGGACTATGGAAGGTTAAGCTTCAGTTTCAAGTAATAGCAAATGTAATCTACTTTTTAGTAAGAATGCTTTGCGCATTGTTACTTATATGATTAATGTATGTCCAAACTAATTAATGTTAAACCTATAAATTCACCAACTTTATGTTGACCCTCTAAGCATGTTTATCTCAAGGAAATGAAGTTAGTACGTGGTGTGTGCATGGACTCAAGCATCTATGTAATCTGCATTGTAGGAATCGTCAAGGGTTCCATTTGGGGAAAATGAACAATCTACTTACGTCATGTTAAAGAAAATTTTTATCAATTTGTATAACAACCATGTAATCTGTTTTGAATATCTTTTCATCTTATGCTCTATGAACTATGTGTTATCGATCCACCCTTGTGACATCTCCGTTGATAATTCTGCATATTTTGACCCTACTCGGGGTGTCACATATAGCTTTTACAATACTTGAAAATGAAATTACAATTTCTAAAACTAAATTGACATTATAACACTAAACTAGAAAAGGGATACTGGTTACATGAAAATAAGGGGGTATTTATACTTGAACATGAGACTTGGGATGGGAAGTTTGTTGGTGACAATTTTCAATTAGAACCCTTAGATGAGCATCTCCTTCTTCTCTCTCCCATTTGTTGCAATCCAATGATTCACAATTACTCTTGCGCACACGGATCGCCAACGTGTACTGATTTGTGCTTCTTTTAGACTGATGTGTCAAAGTATGACACTGAATTAGCCAATCAAATTCATTTGATGACGAATTAAACATCCACGTGGAGCTTGGTACTAAGCATCTCTGTGATTCTCACACCCTTCTTTCTTCCCCCTTTCTCTCAAACTAAACGAGTTGTATTCAATTGCTTTTGATTGGACCTCCAATTTGGACCTAGCAAAAGCTAGGGTTCATAGCTGCTATATTGTTCTTCCCCTTTTTCTCTGAAACTTTTTATTCTTTCGTTTATATTTTTTTATTTTGTTTATTTGACCACAGATAAATAATAAGCAACGTATTACTTTCCTTCTTGGACCTAAACTTGTCAATTGGGCTTTCCTCTCTTATTATGTCTTTTACTTAGGCCCGAGATACTACATAACAATACAAATGGGCTTCCAAACCCATTAAGCTTAATTGAGCCCCATCAAGACCCATTATCTCGATAAATCTTCGTTTGTGAATAAAAACGAGCTCGGCTTTTGGATTTTGATAATATATCCAATCTTGTGTCGGTTTTCGCTGGTTTCGTGATCTTGGTACCTACACACATGAAACAAAGAAACAAGGAAATACAATGCTATATTCATACGTTTTATTCATTTTTAGCCCGTTTTATTAGGTAAATGATATGGGTGTTTCCACTCATATCAAAGGACTTAGGTTATATTTGTTTTTTTATAAATAATACATGTTTTAACCTAAGTATTTTGTTATTTAATTTAGACTATAGTTATCAATTAATTATTAAAACATGGACTTATAAATAATTAATAAATCATGACTTACGTTAAAATTAATAAATTATTAATAAATGATTAACCTAAATATTTTATATGTTTTAATTTAATTAATTTATGCCTTTATTTAATTAAATCATATAACCTATAGTTTATTATATTACCATGACATTTAATTAATAAACTATGTTATTTATTACATAACTTATGATTTCTAACCAACAAACATTAGCTTATACTATTAGCTTATTAATCCAGCTTATTTCTAAATATGGAAACTTTCTATTTCAGGAAACTTACTATTTTTGGAAACTTTCTATTTTTAGGAACTGATCTATTTTTGGAAACTTTCTATTTTTGGAAACTTTCTATTTTGGAAACTTTCTATTTTTGGAAACTTTCTATTTTTTGAAACTTTCTATTTTTGGAAACTTTCTATTTTTAGAAACCTGCTATTTTTAGAAAGTTACTTATTATTACACAACAAGTATAATAATACAAGAATACAATATAATACTTAATCAGAATACATGAAATACATGATTAATACATTATATCATTAAAAACAGTAAAACAAGACAAGAACATATAAAACAAGCTAAGAACATGCTATAACCAGTAACGTACTCAGTAATCAGAAGACTTATACATGTCCCTTATTTATGTAGCATTAGTGAGGTCGGAGTAGGACTATTCATCCTTTCATCTTTCCTCGTTCACTGGACACAAGGTACGGATTTTCCGTCCTTCAGTATGGACATTCTTTCCTTATTAGGATTCCCCGTTTGCAGCCAATTGTTTTCCCAAGTATATGTTTTATATGTTTTGATTACTTATGTTAGTTAAATGCCTAAGCCATATACATGCATGACCAGTATCACCTAGTTATGGAGGTACCATAACCATACACTGGAGGCACCAATGTTATGACTTCCCCACGGCCGAGTGATTGCTCGTGGCGTCCCTTTTTAGTTTTGGCCATATATTTATGTTATCATGTGGGGCGTATGGGTGCATCCTAGTTACATGTTTTACAGGATTTTCATTATGAATGCGATGTGTGCCTTGCATCCTTCACAAGGAGTTGATCCCTCCTACCCAGACGAAGTAATTAGAGGCAACCCTTCTAATTGCATGATGAGGTCTCCCGTCCAAGTATTCATGCACGTTGGAACCTCATGACCTATATGGGCTATTGGCTAATTAATACAGTTTTCATATAAAAACATAAGTCGTTTCAAACTATAAAACCAGTTTTATGAACATATTTCAGGTTATATAGGACTTATACATTTCCGTTGCTATTAGTCTTTTATGCTTATGTTATTTCATGCTATACTTGTATATCCGTTCACTGGGCGTTATGCTCAGCCGTTTTCCTTTCATGTTCCCAAACGGCATGTACTCAAGGGCGCTCGTTGACTATAAGAGTATGTGTATACGGATTGGAAGCTATTTAGCCTTCATTACTTTATGCAGTTGGATATGAGTAATTTTACTCATATCATTTATATCTAAAAACAATGAATAAATGCATAAAATGTTTAAATATGGCATTTTATATGTTTGTTTGTCGTTTCATGTGTGTAGGTACCGAAGTTCACGAAAACCAGCAAAAACGGCACGAGTTTGAAGAAAAGATAGTCAAAGCCAAATACAAGTTCGATTTTAGCGGATTTAACCTTTTATGAAGATAATTGGGCTTGTGGGTCCCACATTTGGGTATTGGGCCCAAAAGCCCAACAAGGAAGTTCATGTATTCATCTTTTGGATTATAAGCCCAATTAAGGCCCAAAAAACAGTTAACTTGAAATGGATGGGGTGTTTGTAAATTGCGCCAACAGCCCATTTATTTGGCAAGTAACTTGGGATGTTTACTTGGACGTTTGGAGTTTACATGGGCTTCAAGCCCATCTCATTGCCAAAAATGTAACAAAAACGAGAGTTATATTTACTTTACTCAGTCAAAATATGTTAAATACACACACACGTTTTATTTACAACACAACTCACACACACGTTATCACAACTTTTCGATATCTCCAAAGTTACCCACTTTTCATCTCTCTCAGCCCTCACCAAATAAACCTACAAAATTCACTATTCCTAACCCTAATTCACACAAATAAAATCATCAATAACTTTTGGGGCTTTTGTGGGATACGTGTGATTCACACGTATGGGAATAAATCCCCAAGAATATCGGAAGAGAAGATGGAGGGCATCTACAGACGTGGCAGCTTTTGATTGGCTGTGACAACACATCACCACCAATCCACCAATCATCTTAGGCCATTTCAGCAAAGAGAAAGCACAACTAGCACACTTGATTGTCACATTGGAAATACGTGTGCTAGCTTGTAATCTACAGCCGTTATATCAAGTTGGAAAGAGAAAAAGAAGAAATCTATGGCTATGATTGAAGATCCTGCTCAACAACCTTCCACCAAGGGCTTTGGGGTTGCCTATAAAAACCCCCAATTATTCTGTAATCATCGTCCAATTTTTACTTTAATGTTATAATGTTTAAATAGATAGGAAAATTGTATTTTTCTTTTTAGTAGTTTTGTAATGATTCTCGGTGATTAATAAAAGTTATTTTTGAAGTTTCAAAAAAAAAAGAAAAAAAAAAGAAAAAAAAAGAAAGAAACAAAAAACACTTTAATAGTTTTAAAATAGTTAATTTAGTTTTTAATAAGTTTTTTTTATTATTTAGTATAAAAGAAAGTTTTATTATAAAGTTAAAGTTTTTATTTAATTTTTAATTGTTTAATTTTTAAAATAATTTAATTGTTTTTAATTTTAAGTAATTGTTTTTAGATTAATCAAAATGGGGAACGATTCATGCACTTAGGATTTAATTTAGTTTTAAAAATATGTAGGAGTAATTTTAGTTAAAAACTGATAACCATTCAAATCAATTGTCCAAATCGAAACAAAACGTCTCAAATTCACTCGATCTTCGTGTACAACGAACTTGCTTCATCATCGTGTTTAATTAAATCCGTCTTTGGTAATTTTAGTCTGTTACTTTTTCCTAAAGGTAATTTTCTATTTTACCTTATAACTTATCTAATTAATATACAATCCACGACACATCAAAAAATTTGAAAAAAAAATATTTTTTTTTTTAAGTCTTTTTTTTAAACTTCAAAAATAACTTTTATTAATCACCGAGAATCATTACAAAACTACTAAAAAGAAAAATACAATTTTCCTATCTATTTAAGCATTATAACATTAAAATAAATAAAAAATTTGTGATTACTATATTATATTACATAGAACAATAAATTTACCTACTTCCAAATAAGACTTAGTTGGGATTTCATCACCTAGCTATTGTATTCGAATCCAAAACGAAAAAAGGCAAAATATATAAATACTAATAAAAAGTTTGAACTCGATTTATACAAATTATAAGGTGGGTATAAGGCGACGTGCTATAAAAGGCCGTCTAAGGAAAAAGGTTTTTAAGTGCTTTGTGCCACCTCGTTTCCCCGCTTGCTTGTGCGTATATTGAGAGGGACGACCGATTATTGGTTTGTCAACTCAAGTAGTATTATATCTTATTTTTGTAGTTTACTTATTGAACCTCGAGACGTTTAGGTTTTCACCTATCGTTTCAAAGTCGACCGAGGGTAGATTACTTCCATAGTAATTATCCTTATTCCTTGTTTTATCGATCTTTGATTGATTTATGAAAATACCAAAAATAATCTTCTTCTCGTCTAATTTCTTTTCTTCAATCCTCTAAAATTCTCGTCACTTTGGTTTATGCAATTACGATCTTCTCGACTTTCGATTGATTATTGTTGTCCCATATATTATGATGATATAACACGAATTTAAGAAAGAAAATAGATGAAGAAGATGAATTCTAGAGAGAGAAAGTAGTGAGAGAAAGTAGAGAGAAGAGATGATTAACTTGGTGAATATTAGATTAGAAGTAAGAATAAAATGAACAACCAACCCTCCTAACATGCTAGGAGGGTAGTATATATAGTCCACCCACATACGGGCTTTAATGGACTATATATTGGGCCGGGCTTGTCTTTTGGACTTTAATTAGTTTAAATCCAAGCCCGTAAACCACGACTAATTAACTACCTATTACAACGTTCTAACTAATGTTACAATAATAACCTATGACCGAGCATTCTTGTTTGACTCAATATTTTGAGGCTAACAATCTCCCCCAATGTGAGGTCATACCCTTTTGATATTTGGAGATCAATGGAGATTACGAATCTCGTCATAAATGAGTCTTGAACGTGTAACAGTAGTTTTGTTCCTTCATGCTGTGATCTTTGAGCCTTTGTCATTGTCTTTTGACTTAGCCTTTTATCTTGAGATCTTCAAATAATTATTGACTTGTCTTTGCCATCTCGCGATCTTGTGTCTTCATCCACAAGCTCACACTATTAATTGTTGAATAAGTCTTTGGGCATGAATATGTGGTTTTGAATCTTTGACTTTGCTGAGTACACCGTGATGCCACCTTCTCGAGACAAAACACAGACACGGACTGAATGGCTTTGACATTCGTCCTAAATCGGTAGCGTTTTACCTCCGGTCGGTGAAGACCCTTATACGATGTTAAATACCGTACCTGTGATTAGGTAGATTCAATTAAGAATCTCCTTGACAGGGTTTCGCGGCTGTACTAGCCGTTCTCTTTACTCGACCGTCTTAAAGCAAGACTGCGAACGTAAAGAGTGAATCAATTGGATAAATATCCGCTTGATTAAAGTCGTCAATTCAAATTCCTGGAATAAGTTTGATTCATTAAGAATCTTACCATTGTTGATTTCCAGTTGACAAAAGTTTGATTCATAAGAATCTCACAAGTCACCTACCGTAGCGCTGTTTGATGTTGACGCTAGAAGGATATCCATTCGTCACTATGAATATTAATGAATATCACTCTGAATGTTCTGGCAAGATCATAAAGATATTGCGTAGAAGCCTGAAACGAGTTTGAATCAATTCAGAGTCAAACCACTGTTGCTTTTCAGTTTTCATATGTTCAATTCTTAAAGAATCTTACACATGACCTACCGCAGTGCTGTTTGTTGTTAACACTAGAAGGATTTCCACTCATCATTGTGAATACTAAGTAGTATCACTCTGAGTTTTCTAGCAATATCACAAGGATATAGCATAGGACTCTCTTGATCTTCATCCGTGTGTCCTAACGAGATTTGATTGATCTCTTGGCTCTAGACTCGATTTGTGCACTTTTGGTAATCGGAGGCTGGAGCAGATGCCACCTATTCAATATAAACTATCTTGGAGTGAGAAAGTCAATAGAAGTCGTGTTGATCTCCGTGACAATAAAACAAACTTCTTTTGAGAGAAACCTGAGTAGCTAGGAAAGGGTTGTGCACTTCATCACGGGGTCCATGATGAGATTGTCTTCTTGATGTGTTGACCCGGTTTCTGCCTAAGTTGTATGGAGGGCTTCTTTCTTTACACCCTTTATCCTTACATTTCTTTTTCATTCTTCAACCCTTTCAATGCTTACCAAGACATCATTACTAGCACCTTGTTGTGATTTTTCCAGTGCTAGCATCAGTACTTAGTCTGCATTCTGCTACGTTCACATTCTACTCCATCTTTCCTAAGGACTTCTAATAGTCTATTGGATTGTCCCTGGGAAGATCCCTCCGATTCTGGTTGGATCATAGGACTTAAACCTAACCACCCTTTTGACATCAATAACGTCGTGAATTAACGATGTTGTGGGTATTTGATCGTAACCATGAGTGCATGAGTCTTTAGATCACATTTTAATCACATTCTCCCCCTATTTCTAATATATAAAATCTTTTGATATAAGAGATACCAAATTTGATTAAAATATATTTTGAAAATTAGTCTTGAAAATCTTCGGGAGAACAATGTGTCAAACTTAGCATGAAATTGTAAAAGCTCCCCCTCAAATATTGATCCAATGGAATTGTCATTACGAGGATATGAGCCACATTAAACTTTTGAGGATAGGAGTTGTTGAACACATAATTTTTGAAAGATTTTGAATATCATTGAGAAATCCTTGAAAAAATTGTGTTCAACGCTTTTTGAAAAAGCAATTCTTTTTGTCGAAAAGGTTTTTCTAAAGCATAAACTTGAGTTCATAGACTTTGAATGTCTTGACGAATCCACTCAAGTGTAAGAAGATTTAACTTCTTTTGCTAAGGGTAAGAGCATGAAATCGTACACTTCCCCGTGAATATAGTTTCGGGTTACAATCTGAAAGTGATTACAAGCCATTGTGTTGAGCTAAAAACGTTGAATGTTTTGTGACAAGCTAAACCCATGATAGATTTCTCTACCCGTTGTTTAGAAAAATTGTCCAAAATAGACAATTTCTTTTATTAAAAGAAGAAATGACATGTTTTTTATAAATATTTACAACTTTCATTCGAGCTTTATGTACACACCCGTGTCGTTATTGAGCGACATTTCTAGGTACGTCCATATTATCGATACTGAAAGACATGTCGAGAAGAATATTTTTTGATTATCAAAGATTTTTTAACTTTGTATTTTGCTTTTTCATTAATATTTACAAGTAGATGTTTGATAGATGAATCAAGCAGGCTTCTTTGCCAGAACCTCCAGTTCTGCTGGAGTCAAATATCTCATACCAATTTGCCTAACTAGATACGCAAACCTCTCTTTCGAAAGAGCTTTTGTAAACAAGTCAGCTAATTGGTAATCAGTTCCAACAAAGTATAATTCAACAATACCCTTTCAACTTGTTCCTTAATGAAGTGATATCTGACATCAATGTGCTTCGTGCGGGAATGTTGTACCGGATTGTAGGAGATGGCTATGGAAGACTTTGAGTCACATTACATAGGTACTTTATCAAAGTGGAAGCCATAATCCGTGAGTTGTGTTCTCATCCAAAGAACTTGAGCACAACACGTAGATAAAGACACATACTCCGCTTCGGCTGATGACAATGATGTGCAATCCTGCTTCTTGGAAGACCATCCCACAAGCTTATCTTGACCTAGAAATTGTGCACCACCAGAATTACTTTTACGTGTATCAAGACACCCTGCATGATCAGAATCTGAATAGGCCGTTAGAAAGAAACCAGTTTCCCTCGGATACTAGAGTCCCATGTGATGGTATTCTTAAGGTACCAAAAGATCCGTTTAACCTCCTTGAGGTGCTTTTCAGTGGGTCGTGCTTGATATCATGCACAATAGCATGTAGCATGATGAATATCAGGTCTGCTTGTTCTCACGTACATGAGGGACCCGATCATGGAACGATATCTCGTTGGATCTATGGGTAATCCCTCCAAGTCAGCATCCAGGGATATGGTTGATAATGGTGTCCCAACGGGGTCACATGATGTCATACCATGCTTTGTGATTATCTCTTGACAATACTTAGCTTGGTTAATGAACATACCACTTGGGGATTGGTGAACTTGAATTCCTAGAAAGAATTTTAGTTCGCCCATCATAGACAGTTCAAATCTGTTGTGCATTACTGTTTTAAACCATTTTGAAAGTTTTGGGTTTGTAGACCCGAAAATAATGTCATCAACATAAACATGCACAAGAAAAATGTCATCCCCATATTTATAGGTGAACAAAGTTAAATCAATGGAACCTTTTGAGAAACCTTTGGAGACCAGAAATTTCGAGAGCTCGTCGTACCACGCCCTTGGAGCTTGCTTGAGTGCATATAGTGCTTTGTGGAGACGATACACCTTGTCAGGATAATGAGGATTGACGAATCCTTCTGGTTGCGTGACATAGACTTCTTCCTTTAAAGGACCGTTAAGAAACACTGTCTTTGAAGGAAATCTATGTGCAGCATAAGCAAGAAAATTTCATTAAGGAAATCTGGCTGCGTGACATACATTCTATCAACGAAATCTATGTGCAGCATAAGCAAGAAAATTCCTGACCGCTTCCATTCGAGCTACTGGTGCAAATGATTCTTCAAAATCAATACCCTCTTTCTGTCTATACCCTTTAGCCACTAGCCTACATTTATTCTTGATGATCGTGTTCTCTTCATCCATCTTGTTTTTCCAGATCCATCGAACATTTAATGGAATTATATCATATGGTCTGTCAACAAGTTCCCAGACTTTAAGTCTTTCAAATTGTTGAAGTTCTTCCGTCATCGATTCAATCCAAGCATGATCAACCATGGCTTCTTTGATGTTTTTCGGCTCAGTTGAACTCACGGTGAGTGCGAAAATACAAACATCGCCATCGGTGTTAAGCTGTCGTCTTGTGCGAATGGGCTGTGAAGGGTTTCCAATTACATGAACCAAAGGATGATCTCGGTTCCAATAATGTGTTGAAGGATTTCGTTGATAGAATGTATGCATATTTGACGGATCAACATGGCGAGTAGAAGACTCTCTAGTTTCGTGTACCGGTGTACCGAATGGGTTGATAAATTCGTCTTCGTCAGATAATGCATCGTCTGCTTGATTTGTGTTCTCTGGAGAAATGACAGTAGTTGTGGATGTTGTAGGATCGATTGTTGAAGTGATATTCTGAGAAGGTAATCAGCAGCACCCGGTGTTGAAGTAGATGAAGTTGTATCCTTTTGTTGACGATGATCGGTATCATCATTCTTATCATGAGTGACAGCGGAAGACTTCGATACAACTTGTTTCTCCCCCGTGAAATATTCATCATACATTGGTCCATATAACATATCCAACTCTTCAATTGTCGTGTCGACTGTCATTTCAGCTCCAGGAACATTTTCTGGAACCGGCGTTGAACTTGACGGTTCATTGTTGTGGTCTTGAGTTCCGAGTTCCATGCGGTTGTGAACGGAAGTCGTCTGTCGTTGTGGATCGGGACTTAAACTGTTTTCTTCAAGTGCCATTTCTTGTAATTCATCAAATTGAATGTGAATGGTCTCGACAATCAATTTTGTTATATTGTTGTATACTCTATATCCCTTAGATTGAGTTGCATATCCCACAAGAATACATGCATCACCTTTCTCTGTCATCTTATCCAAATTTTCACCATCTCGAATAATGTAACAAGTACATCCAAAAACATGAAGGTGTTTGAGTGAAGGTTTTTGATCATGAATTATGTGATATGGTGTCTTTTCATGTCTTGGGATAATTAAGGAACGGTTTTGTGTGTAGCATGCGGTTGACACGGCTTCGGCCCAAAAGTATAGTGGAAGTTTTGAAGCGGATAATAATGTTCGAGCAGCCTCAACTAAAGTACGGTTTTGTCTTTCAACAACGCCATTTTGTTCGGGTGTTCGAGCAATAGATTTTTCATGTTTAATTCCTCCGGCTTAAAAATAGTTTCTCAGTTTTGAATTCAAAAATTATGTACCTCTGTCAGTACCAACCACTTTGACTTGAGCTTGAAGACCACGTTGTATCAGTTTAAGAAAGCTGATGAGAACTTCGGGTGTTTCATCCTTGGACCTCAAGAAGTGATTCCATGTGTACCTTGAGTAATCATCGACAATTACCAGAATATATTTCTTTTCATTGATACTATGAACACGCATGGGACCACACAGATCCATATGAAGAAGATCTAACCGTCCTTTAGAGCTTGGTGTAGTCTTTGTTTTGAAGCTACTTCGTTTAGCTTTACAAAGCTCACAAGAAGAACAAAGATGATCTTTGATGAATTTCAAACTTGGAAGGACTCTCACAATATCTTTCTTGGAAAGCAAGTTGATGGTATCAAAATTAAGATGAGATAAACGTTGATGCCATAACCATGCCTGAGTCGTTGAAGCTTTAGCCATGAAGCAAATTGGAGTTGATGAAGTTGTGTCTAGAAGTGAATTGTGTAAAGATCAGTACCCCGTGTACCGGTAAGTAAGTCATTCCCATCATAATCACGAACAAAACATTTCTTCTTTCTGAAAGCAACCTCCAAATCCGCATCTAAGAATTGACCAACTGAGAAAAGATTGTGATTGAGCCCTTCGACGTAATATACCCTTTTGATTGTAATATTCCCCTGAACCAAATCTCCATATCCTAGGATCGGTACAAATTGATCGTTTTCAAATCGGACCGTACCCAGGAACTTCTCCACGAAGTTAATTAGAAGCTTGAGATTCCCCGTCATGTGCTTCGTGCATCCGGAGTCTAGTATGAAGAGAATTATTTGTATCACCTGTAGAAGAGTTAGAACACGATGGAGCATTTGCTAAATTGGATACCACAGTAGTTGTGATTATAGAATCATTAGTCTCCTTAGCAACATTTAAAGGCATACTAACACTCGTTTTTACATTTTATGTCCTAGCTTTAGGCATCCATTTATATCCTGGAGGACATTGATTAGCAAACCACCATTTCCATGTCTTACTAGCAGACTCATATAATTCCTTAATTTTGCTTCTAGGGTTTTTAGTGGTGGAGTCTGATGCATTACTTTTCTTAGTGGGGGTTGCACCAGAATGGTTCACTTTAAGTTTGTGTTTAATAGCTCTAATAGGCATTGCAACTTGCTTCTTAGTTCTAGTATCTACGCCTTTGACTTTATTCATAGCACGCATAGAATGATTAGCATTAGCACACTTTCCACATTTGACACAAACAAATTTCACATTCATAGCATTCAAATCATTCACAACATTCAAATCGTCATTACATGCGATAATAGACTTTTTATTCTTAAAAACATTCAAATTCCTAGGGTGTTCTTATACTTCCTTCATCTTCCGTTGATTCTTGTGTTTCCAGACCTTATCATTCACTTGAGTGCGCTTAATCTAAGGCCGGCAAACACTAGTAGTGGAAACTATTCCTGTAGTAGCAAACACATGAATATTAGTGTTTCTAGAAGTCTGAGGCGATTGAGTAACTTTGTTTGTGGGCTTAGTGGGCATTCTATTCATCCCTGGTTTAATCACATTATTGTGCTTAACGCTTGGTGTTATAGTATTCCTTATGGGTTGATTCTGTGGTAACCTTTCTTTTCCATCCATCTTGGAGGCAAACACAGGTTTTGTAAACGAGGAATTTGATAAAGCAGATGCTTTTCCCAAGATAGAGGATCTATTCACTTTAAAGACATTGGGTTGTCTGACAACAGGTTGCTTAATGCTAGGTTCCACGACTTTCCCACCTATTTTAGCAACGAGTTTCTACAACTCTGCTATCGCTCTGTCCCTGTCTTGTAACTGAGCTTTCAACCCTTTAATTTCCAAATTCCGTTCATTCATTTCTCGAAACGTTTGGGAAATTTTTTCTTGCAATTTATTATCATGTGGAAAACTACCAACGTCTTTTTGCAAAGCAAGTTCAAGAGAATGACAATGTTTTTGAAGGAAATCAGTTTTGTGTTGAAGTAATTCAAAAGCCTTTTATCAACATTTTCTTTACGTTTCGAAAGCGCAATTTCAAGACGTTCACATTCTTTGATCTTATCAAGATATTTGCATGCAACATCAGAATATTCATCAATATCAGCACAAGATGTAAAATACGCATACATAACATCTTTAGAAACGCATTCTTGCAAGAGTAAATCATATTCATATGAAAAATCAGAATTTTCCATTTGAAGATCGTCAATGTGTTTCTCAAGAGATTTAACATATTTTAAATCATCATACATTTAAGTCCGAATGAACTCCTCAAGTTGAAGAACAGTTTCTTTAATCAACGACGTGTTAGGAATTAAGAGTTCTTTCATAAGCAAGGTAATATCTTGAGGAATCGGGCGTTGCCACTCAGCATTTTCACGTTTTGCCCAATCTCTTTCAACAATAGATTTAACATTGTCTATGTGATGTTTAAGAATACCTAATGTTTTCCTACTCTTGCTTTTGGATTCATCTAGAGGAAGGTAGTTTATATATTTGTAAACATTAGATTTCTTAGTGGCAAAACCTTTCTTCCATTGAATTCTCTTTTGTTTGCATTCTAAGAACACTTCCTCATGGGTTTTCTGAGTTTGTTTGTTGAAAAGACCATAAAGACTATTCATGTAAGCATAATTATATAGTTTCACAAACTCTTTATTGACAAGAGGTCGACTATCATCATCCCAAAGGGCAGTCTCTTCACTATCGACACTAACAGGCATGCAATCAAGATCAGTCCTTTCAGTCTCATCAAGATAAAGGCACGGGTTCGCAGATTGAGCTTTGGCAAGGTACTCAGGACTTGCAAAGCTAGCTTGACCCTTAAACATCGACGGAGGTGCTAGCATTCTTACGGAGTGAATAGAATCATGCATTTTATAAACAACTTTCTTCAAAAAGTCGACTTGTTCTTCTAGTTTCGTTACTTTTTCGGTTTCTTTATCATATCTACTTTTGAAGTCTTGTCTTAACGCATCTACCTCTTGTTTCTTATCCTCGAGAATTTTAGCAGAATCGGTAGTGGTCATAGAGAGCTTTTGTTAAAGTTCATTAACTTTGGTATTGGCAAGGTACGTTTTTTGACGTTCATCCATTAAGAAAACATTATATTGACGCTTCTCTTTGGATAATAACTCAAGAGTTGTATTATATTTGTTTTCAAAATTGTCCTTTTGACTTTTTAACGCACTACCCTTGTACCCCTCAAGCTCTTTGCTTTTCTGAAGGAGCTCATCTCTATAGCTTTCAGTCATCTCAGTAGATTTGATAAGAGCAACTTTGCATTCTTCAAAATTTTGAGTGAGCGTAGCGTTTGCCTTCTTTAATTGCTTTTGACTCTTTTTATTTTCAGTGACATCTTTTTGTAAAGTGGCAATTAAATTAGCAAGCGCAATACGTTCCTCTTCATCATACTCATTTGCATGTTGATCATCCTCAGACTCATTATTGCACATGTCTGATGAATCGGGTGTGGTATTGCTATCAACTGTTTCCATCATACACGTGTCATTAATGGCATTGGGTAGATCACTATGCTCATAAATATCACCAAACACATTATATTCATCAGTAGTGTGTACCTTATCGATTGGCTCAGTGTCAAAGATAGGACCGTTGTCATCTTCAGTGACATTGAGAACTTCTTCAACCTTTGCCATGTACGAGTAATGTGCATCAAGTTCTTGATCGGAATCTTCATCATCAGTGTCATCAAGCATTGCTCCTTCCTCAGCTGACAATTTAACCCCTGCTTCCATCTTCTTGCATAGCAGCATCTTTTCCTTGTGATAGCTGGAGTCTCTAACCCTTTTCGGCTTCCTGCATTCCTTTTCCATATGCCCATAACCTTGGCAATTGAAACATTGAATCCCACTCTGCTGAACCACTTGACTTCCAATAGTTTTCCTATTCCCAGTAGCAGCAACAATCCTCTGAGTATCATACTTGGCAGTTTGTCGATCATACCTTGCAGAACCCTCAACATGCGTTGGATTATGTCGATCATACCTTGCAGAACCCTCAATATGCGTTGGATTATAGCGATCATACCTAGAAGGACTTTCACCACGTCGACGTGTGTCATACCTTGGAGGACTCTCAACATATTGATTCTTTGTGTTAGATGATGTTCGAAGATTGTTGTTGGTGGATTTGTAGATTTTCTTGTAAGTCTTCATTATGAAATCAATTTGTTGTTTCATCTCACGATTCTTTTGAGCTTGGTCTTCATCACTATCTTCTTCAGATGAGGACTCAGATGGTGGTGATGGTGCTCTTGGCACTTTGCCTCGTGATCTTGTGGATGATGAAGACTTAGATGATGTAGAATATCATGGTGAGGATGATGTAGTGGAATATGGCTTAGGAGCACGAGAGTGATGGTCTTGAACATGTTGAGTGGTAGTCACTAAAGCAAGTGGATTAGCCGTCTTTGCAACACGTTCAACTCGAATCTCATTTGCTTCATTTTGAAATTGCTTCAAGATATCAAAGA
Organism: Glebionis coronaria; assembly: GCA_025667525.1. NCBI lineage: Eukaryota > Viridiplantae > Streptophyta > Magnoliopsida > Asterales > Asteraceae > Glebionis > Glebionis coronaria. The sequence continues at coordinate 358,848,585 of CM046876.1, forward strand.
GTCGATGATATGAGACCTCGTCTAAATTTTCTTGTTGTTTCACTAAAGTGACGAATCGTGTCCACTCGGGTTAAAGTTGTTGAAGAAATTGAACATTGACTTGCATGGTGGAGACTTGCAGGTTATTTCTTGTGATGTCATTCATCATTTTATAAAACCTGGAGTAGTATGAATCAATTGATTCTCCATCCCTGGAAGTAAACTTGCGAAAATTCCAAAACAAGTTTGTTTTGACATCTTGTTTGTTGAGTGATTCTCCTTGTTGCAAGCGTTCAATAGCAGTCCACATTTCATGTGTTGTCGAGCATGAATCAACCGTGGAGTAAATATCATCTCCAATCCCACTTAAAACCATATAGATGGCTTCCTTCTCTGCATCATGCCAAGCACAATTTTCAGGTGTAAGATCAGCTCTTGTTTCATCACGTTCACTTGCGGGTATTAGATCAGTAGTATCTGTGGCTGGTCTTGGAGGAATTGAGATCTTCTTGAATATATATGGTCCATGAGTAATACATTTCCTCAAGGCATCACCATTAGGTCATGTATCAAGGTATCGTATGAAATGTGATTGCCATTGAGCATATCGACCAGACACAAGCATTGGTGGTCTCTCTTTGTTACCCGCCACCATTATGTTGTTGTTCGTCACACGATATTCGGAAGTAGAATCCATCTCAATATTCTCTGAAATGATGAAGTGAATATGGATCTTAAGTAGATTTGTTGTGATTGTTGTTGTGGTTTAAATTCCGAATATTGCAATTTTCCTCCAGTCCGACAATAAATTCTCCAGTCCGACAAAACGGTAGACCAAAAATTTTTGTAATCGCCAAATTTTGAAATCGAGCTAGAAATGTCCTAAAACTAGTATGGGAAAATATTTGAATTTACTTGACGGAAAAATTTTAACTCTTTTTTTCTTTTTTTTTTAATCTTCGTGTAAACGATATTTCGAAACTAGTCTAGATGGTGGCTAAGTCTAAAAAATACTTGAACAAAATTTAGCAAAACACAGCATCGGAATGTCCATCGGAATGTGGTATCGGAATGTTGTAGGAATCACTTATCGGAATACACCATCGGAAAGAACCTTGTCGGAATGGTGTCGGAATGAGATCGGAAAGACCCTTGTCGGAATACCAAAATCACACCTGTCGGAATATTGTCCGTCGGAATGCAATCGGAAAGACCGTTGTCGGAATGGTGTCGAAATGAGATCAGAAAGACCCTTGTCGGAATACCAAAATCAAAACAGTCGGAATATGTTAAGTCCAGTCGGAATGTGATCGGAAAAACCCTAGTCGGAATGTGATCGGAAAACCCCTTGTCGGAATACGATCGGAAAGTGATGTCGGAATACTGGTCGGAACGTTTAAACCCTTTTCCGATGCAACTGATCGGAATAACTAAACCCTTTTCCGATGACACTGATCGGAATAATAGTACTGTTTCGAGATTTTGAGGTAAAAAAATGAGATTTTCAACACGAAATCCGTGATTTGAACCAACCAAATGCGACCAAATCCCTACCACAACTATGTAGAAGATTTATATCAAGATTTAGAGTATGGAAAACACAAAAAAAAATCTTGAATTTGAGATGATTATAGGAGAAAATCACACGAACCAAGTAATATCAACAACGAATCACAAAACTACCCCATGGCGATTGATACCAATTGTTGTCCCATATATTATGATGATATAACACGAATTTAAGAAAGAAAATAGATGAAGAAGATGAATTTTAGATAGAGAAAGTAGTGAGAGAAAGTAGAGAGAAGAGATGATTAACTTGGTGAATATTAGATTAGAAGTAAGAATAAAATGAACAACCAACCCTCCTAACATGCTAGGAGGGTAGTATATATAGTCCACCACATGCGGGCTTTAATGGGCTATATATTGGGTCGGGCTTGTCTTTTGGACTTTAATTAGTTTAAATCCAAGCCCGTAAACCACGACTACTTAACTACCTATTACAACGTTCTAACTAATGTTACAATAATAACCTATGATCGAGCATTCTTGTTTGACTCAATATTTTGAGGCTAACAATGATTACAATAGGCTTGAAAATATTCCTCGTAGAAATAGAAATTGTCAACAACGAATAGTGGAACCCGAGCTTCCACCTATTGTTGTAGAGATGGCCGATAACCGAACAATGGAGGAATTGCTCCGTGCACCCACCGAAGGGTATGGGGAAGCAATCGTTGTGCCGGCTATTTTGGCGGATCATTTTGAGATTAAGACGGGTCTTTTATCGCTCATTCGTGCCGACCAATTTCGTGGCAATGAGACCGATAACCCGCACTCTCACATTCGGAATTTTCTTCGTATTACCTCGACTCTCAAGTTTAGAGATGTGTCGAATGACGCGATTAAGCTCATGCTTTTTCCGCACTCGCTCGAGGGGAACGCTAAGATTTGTTATGAAAAAGAACCACCTGGTTCGATTTTAACATGGGATGATTTAGTGTCTAAGTTCATGAATAACTTCTTTCCACCATCTAAAACAACACACTTTAAGAACGAGATCACTAGATTTGAACAAAAAGTGCATGAATCGTTTGGGGTTGCTTGGGAAAGGTTTAAAGATTTGTTAAGACAATGTCCACACCACGGTTTCTCGGAATTGCACCAAATCAATACTTTTTATAATGGACTTAATATGGTTGAACAAGATTCTTTAAATGCCGCCGCGGGTGGTAATATTTTAAGAAAAACTCCGAGAGACGCGTGGGGTATAATTGATAATAAGTCTAGAGTGAAATATTCACGAAACACACCGGTTGTTTCCAATGTGAATTCATCTAATACCGAGATTGTAAAATCCATGATTTCACCATGATTTTATGTAACGAAATTTCACCCATTAAATCTTAGAACACAAACTCATGTATTATATTTCTATAACTCATGTGTGAACTTGTCCAATGTGCACATATATTTTTTTTACATACATACTTGTTGTAATAAGTTTGACTATGTAAACTATGTACATAAAACAAGTAGTAAAAATGCATAACCCACATTTGATTAAACAACACTTAACAAAAATTGGAAAATATGCTACAGCATGTATATATATCCGTGCATATGTATGCATATTATAGGCACCCCTAAACCTTCTTGGACTAGCCCAAGATCATGTACTCTTTGCTTTAGGCCCGACATAAGCCCATGACCAAAGCCCATCCTTTTCCCCCTCTTTGGTGAGTGTCACACGGCATAGGCTTGTGTGGAAGAAGAAGAGTTGCATCGGAAAGGCAAAGGGGGACACTTGGCATGATATGTCTTACCAAGGTAAACCATACATTTTGCCATTCCTTTCCCTCTCTCCTCTTTAAGCTGAAACACGCACACATCCTCACATACATGCAATCCAATCTTGTTCTCTCACTCTCTTCTCTCTCAATCATACGGATTAAAGCCATATACATCAAAAAACCAAGTATTAAATCCACCAAGATTATTGTCTCATCCATACTACAAATCATTAGTAGTATCATTCCTTTTGGAATCACTATAAACAAGCCCTAGCCAAAATCATCAAGGCCACGACTTGGTTTGTTTTAGGGTCTTCTTCACCATCTTGAGTAGATCTCAAATCTCCTTGTTCATCTAGATCATTCTTGGTAATTTTAGGCAAGAGAGGTATACACATAATAATCTTTCATTTCTTCATGCATGCATCATCATACATCTATAAACACGAGTAAATAACATGTTAGAAATCAAGATTTGATAAAGCTATGACCCTTATGGGTCACGACATATTTATATAAATCATGTTCATGATTTAAAAATCTTTTAATAAGAAACTTATAACTTGTATGCTATGTTTTAAACTTGATTTAAAAACCATATGAAACCTTTTATAAATCTAGACATTGCATGAGTTACAAATCTTGTTTTATGGTACTTTGGTTAACTAATAACCATAGAGCTCATGAAATGAACTTGTGCAACTTAAAGATCAAGAAAACCATGACCTTAAAGGTCACGGAAAAATTAAGTGGAGACTATATTATTGGTTTCCTAAGTTTTGAATAATGGAATATGAAATGTAACATGTTATATGGAATATTAAAAATCACAAAAACAACTTATGTATATAAATATGGTCGTGGGTTATACAAGACCTAAAATAGGTAGATGTACATGCATGCTTATATAAACCTAGATCTAGTGATAAGTATTAACTTAACATGATACACATGAAATAAGCTAGTAGATCTTATGGGAATATTGGGAGAAAACAATATAGTCGTGGGCTATACATTGTTTTCTTGGAATAATAGTAGCCTTGGGAACATGCATGTAACCTAGATAATTATGATGTGTTTTTGTAAATATTTACAAGACTTAAAAACTAGCTAAAGTGTTCATCTTGGAAATACCAAGATCTAAAAGTATAGCCGTGAGCTATATATGAGTGTACATGGACCTATGTTTGATTTTTAGGTCTAGACATGGTTTAAATCTTATTTTGGACTTGTGACTTATTTTCTTGATGTGTACATAGTTAGATCTAATTTTGTGACACTTATAAATTACATGCAACCTTAAAATGAGAATTGACTTATTTTAATATGCTATAACTAATGTTAGCCGTGGGATATAAGCCCCTACTAGGGCTTATGACTTACTTATAACCTTATGACACACCTAGATCTAATTTGGTATAACACCTAAAACAAATTTTAAGTTTTATTCATCTATTTAGATTTAATGCTAAATATTAATAAGCTGATAATAAGCTTATAAGAATATCCTAAGTAAAAACATACATAAAACATAAAGTAAGGTTAATGTCCTAATTAAGTCCATGAAATGTTAATCTAAAACTTAATGGACCCAATAACCCCATTTGATAAATCTTAGTAACTTAACTGGGCTTAATATTACACTTAGGCCCATTTAACTAATTAAAGGACTTAAAAATGTATTAAGCTCAATAAATGATTTAAAGGCCCATTTAAATAAATTAGTGGACTTGGAATATATTTAAGCCCACAAAAATAGCCCATTAGGTGTTTAGCCCATTTAATGAGCCCATATAAAGTTTGAATATTAAAATAAAAGTTTTTATAATAAAATATAACTATAAAAACTTTTTGGATGAAAATGACAATTTATGAAACTTAAGGACTAAAACTGTAACTTATGAAACTTGTTTTAATAAACTAGTAAACATAAGGACTGAAAATGTAAATATCCAAAAGTCTAGGGTTTAATAAAAACTATCCGTGGCAAATTAACCCTAGGGACCATTTTGGAAAGTTTCTAAAAGTTATTTTGTCATTTTATAACCCTAAGGACTATTCTTGTAATTTGCCGAAACTTAAAGAAGCCCTAGGGGCTGTTTTTGCAATTTAGTAAAGTTACAAAACCTAGATATAACTAGGGGACTAAATCTGCCATTAACCGAAACTTTAACAAGCCCTAGGTACTAAATATGTAAAATCTGAAAGTTATACTGTTTGAAAATATAGAGGGACTAGTTTTGCCATACTCCGAAACATTAACAAGCCCTAACCCTAAAACCTATTTTAATTATAATAAAATATAATTAAAATACTTAGATCATAAGAATTAAGGTATAAATTCTTAAGTTTAAATTATTTTATATTAAAATAATTTATGGAAACCTTAAAGTTAAATAAAATATTATATTTTTTATATAATATTTATATTTACTTTAGGAAATAATTGTATAAACAACTGTGAATATATAATACTCATACATAAACTTATATACTTTTAGAAAAATAAAATTTATAAGAACGATGGATAAATTGAATGTTAATATTTAAGCAAAACATCTTACGTCCTACTTAAAATATGAAACTTAATATTAAAGTTTAAATGAATGAGTATAATACATAAAATACGAACATGAACTAATATTAAGAAAAATCTTTATTTTACTTAATAATAGTAAATGGTGATTATAATACTTGAACATAAAAACGTAAATTATTATTTTAAGTAAGACCTTATATGTCCACTTAAATAAAAAAACTTAATTGTAAGTTGAATGATTACTATAAATACATGCATGCTAACTGATATTAATAGTTAAACATTTTATGTTTACTTAGAGATGGAACTTATATAAATAAGTTAAATGAATATTGATGATACTTGAACTACAGTTATTTAGATAAATACCGTCGTATAAATGAATTGACTAAAATCTGTATAAGCATACATATATGTTCTTTGTACTATCTATTAAGACTGTACAATCTGATTAGGCATAACTTTGACATGAGCTTTAATTGGATATTCGTATTAAACAGCAATTGCCTACTCCCAGGTGAGTTTACAGACCCATATAACTTTTGATAAAACTTTTCCTTTTGGGAAAGAAAATATGCAAACACATAATGGACACAACTGGATTGTATAAACTTGACTATGATTGATTATTATTGAAACTGTTAAATTGTTGTAAATCTCCCGAATGTTATAAATAGATCTATTAGGGATTGACCATCCCCGTCTGGGTGAGTCATGCTCGCTGTGCCTTGGCCGGGACAACAGACGTATACCATGTTGGAACTGGAATGGGTGTCATTTTGTAATACACTACGTCCTCATCTGTTGAGGACTACGGAGGTTAAGCTTCAGTTTCTAATAATTAACAAATGTTATCTACATTTTAGTAAGAATGCTTTGTGCATTATTAATTCTATGATTATTGTATGTCCAAACTAATTAATTATTAAAATCTGTAAATTCACCAACTTTATGTTGACCCCCGTTAGTATGTTTTGCACAGGAATATGAAGTTAGTACGTGGTGTGTGCATGGTCTCCAGCATCTTAGTAATCTGCATTGTAGGACTCGTCAGGGGTTCTATTTAGGAAACTCAAACAATCACTCTTCACCATGTCTAAGACAATTTTTATTTATTTGTTTAAATAAACATGTAATCTGATTTGACTAACTTTTTATCTTATGCTCTATGGACTATATGCTATCGATCCACCCTAGTGACATCTCCGTGGATATTTCCGCATATTTTGACCCTACCCGGGGTGTCACAGAGAATGGTATCAGAGCATTAGTTATAGAGAACCAGATAAATTTTTAAATAAAATAAAAATAAAATGATTTTTCTTTTATTTAAAACTGGACTATAACTTATAAAAATCTTTTTGGGATTTTATTATGGGACCGTATTAGTTAAGCATATAGATCTTAGGGCATTTTATGCTATGTGAACTAGTTGTATATATATATTTGCTAAACTTGATTATTAATAACTGTTTAGTGAGATATTGCTATGAAAAATGTTAGACGTGCTAAACTTGAAAATTTTACACTACATACTAAAATATTGAAATGAGAGTATGGGTAATATTAAACCAAACTTCGCACTTACAAATTGATAAATGAACTACTTACATGATAATACATATATATACATATATATATATATATATATATATATATATATATATATATATATATATATATATATATATATATATATATATATATATATATATATATATATATATATATATATATATATATATATATATACATATATATACATATATATATACATATATATATATATATATATATATATATATATATATATATATATATATATATATATATATATATATATATATATATATATATATATATATATATATATATATATATATATATATATATATATATATATATATATATATATATATATATATATATATATATATATATGTATATATATATATATATATATATATATATATATATATATATATATATATAAGTATTAATATTTGTAACCTTAAAACACTATAATAATTCTTTAAAAGGGATATATTTCATAAAGCATGTAATCTAAATAATATGTTCTTTGTTTGTAAGATTATACTCACTTCAAACTTAAAATAATACTATTTCAGAGCATCATGACTCCGCCTACTGCATCCTCGACTCTTCTACCTGTAGTAGCTCCTACTCCAGTTGTTTGTTCATCCCCACGATCAACACAGTGTGGATGGTTGTCAGCCTTGGATTCAGAGGATGACCCGCCTATCGAAGCTGTACTCCCAGAGGACCCTTTTTCTATCTCAGCATCAGCCACACCGGCCCCAACCTCAATGGAGGAGGATCGGGTCCCTCCTAGCATACCATCTTCTATGCCTCCATCCTTATCGTCGGGGTATTTCTGTGGGCCCGCACCCGTCCACTTATGAGACCGGGGAAGGCTCCGGGACAGGACGTGTCGATTCCGTCCAGGCCCAGATCTCCGCACTGGCTGCACGCCAGGAGCAGGAGATAACCGATCTCCGCAGCCAGTTGACAGTCAGTCAACAAAGCCATGCCGTCATCTATGAACGTATCGACACTCTTTTTCGCACTATGAGGGGAGACTCCCAGACCGCTAAGGGCATCCAGGCTAGGACGGACGAGGCAATGAAGTGGTTATTGGATGAGAACTACCGCCTCCACCAGCGCATTCAGGTCAAGGAGGTTCTGCAGCATCAGACCCATACTGCTCTTTCCGCTCAGGAGCAATCATTATCCATTTTCTTTGATCTCGCCACTGTTCGGCATGATGAGGTTACTGGGGAGATGGATTATCTCTGAGGGGTCGTCGATAGACTCCGAAAGCAGCTACTATCAGCCCTCCGTACGCTCAAGGGGACCCGAACGATAGTTCGAACTTTATGGAACATCAGGAGGAACTCTGCAGCCCCACCAGCTCCATCCGCACCGCCAGCCCCGGAATCATCTAGTGGACCATCCAAGCAGGATTAGTATAGACGTACTAGACTTCTTGTACGTCATGATAAGCTTACGGGTTGCATCCCGGCTATCATGACATAGAGCCTTTGTAGTTTTATCTCTTTTTCAGCTTTTGATGATGTAATCCCGTACTTTATCTTTTCTTTTCTTTTGGGACATGTAACTTTGGGATATGATGTTTTAAAGACTATGTGTATCATTACTTTAAATTAGGCCCGGACGGCCTATGAATTAGATTGTGTTATGCTAGATGACTGTTAAATTTCCCATGGAAATAACATGTAATCACTTTCTTTATTATGTCTGATGTGCAATGTATTATATTATGAGATCTTGACAGGTTATCCAAATTTGTTATGAAATCAATGCATAAGTTTCCTCGTGCAAATAATATAAAAACTGTACTAACGCTTGAACTAATAATCTCATTTTGTATATGATTATAGACAAATGGTGATTACGAGGTCAAATCCAATAATGCAACCACTTCCAATGCTGACAATGCTGAGTCCCCAGAAGCTACTCGAAACGTCACTGCCGCACAACTGCGGGAAATGATAAGTGAAGGCATCACAACAGCCATGGCAGCCAGAGGAGCTGACCCAAATGCAAACAATGATCCAAACTTCGATGCGCGCAGAAACAACACCAACAAGGGTTGCTCTTACCCCGACTTCTTAAAATGTAAACCCTCATACTCCCGAGGGAAAGAAGGAGTTGTTGAATTGATGCAGTGGTTTGAAAGACTAGAGACAGTCTTCCGCATCAGTGGTTGTGCTGACGAGAACCGAGTTAAGTTTGCTACGTGCACCCTACTCGAGAGTGCCCTTACCTGGTGGAAGTCTGTTGTCGCCATCCTTGGACATGACGCTGCTTATACTCTCACTTGGGCCAACCTCAAGGAACGAATGACTGAAAAGGTTGTCCTAGAGGAGAAATGAAGAAGTTGGAAGTCGAGTTGTGGGATCTCAAGTGTAAGAACAATGATATCCTTTGGTACAACCAAAGATTTCAAGAGTTAAGCTTGATGTACACCAGAATGTTTCCTCTAAGAAGTGACAAGATTGAAAAGTATGTCAGCGGACTCCCTGACAACATACATGGCAGTGTGCTAGCTTCACGATCCACCACTGTTGAAGGTGATATGAAATTTGCGACTGAGCTGATCAACAAGAGAGCCCGCAATCTGTCCGAGAGGCAAACAAACAACAAGAGGAAATCCAATGAAAACTCTCGTAGCCAGCACCAGCAGCCTTCCAAAAAGCAAAACGTTGGGCAAGCAGATGACACTACTCCCACAACCCGCACGAAGAACTACTCAGGGACCAAGCCTAAGTGTTCAAAGTGAAACTACCATCATATTGTTGGAGGACAATGTCAAGGATGCTACAAGTATGGCCAACAAGGCCATTTTGCTCGCAATTGTCAAACCAATGTTGTTACCCCAGGTCGACCCAATACCGATCCCGGGAACAGCAACAAGGGCAAGACCAATGCACGTAGGAGTGGAAGTGGGCAGCAGCGAAACCGAAACCCCACTGGTGGGAGCAGTAGCGGACCGAAGAAAGCTGTGGTATGTTACGAGTGTGGAACCCCTGGGCATGTGAGACCTGATTGTCCCAAGTGGGCCAACCAGAAGAAGGAAAACAAGGGAACTTCTTCACAAGTGTACATGGCCGGCAATGCTCAAGCAAATCCAGGTTCCAACATCATACCTGGTACGTTCTTACTAAGCCAATGATATGCATGTATCTTGTTTGATACATGTGCAGACCAAAGCATTACAATTGCTAAATTTAGTAAGGTAATGGAAATCCCTCCGATAGTTCTAGAATCCTATTATACGGTGGAATAGTCAACATAAAAGTTATGATAGTTAAACACCATCATTCGAGGTTGTTCCTTAAAACTTTCCAAATCGCCATTTTACATCAATCAAATTCTAGAAAGTCTTGACAGCTATGATATCGTCATTAGCATGAATAGACTAGCAAGCATCACGCAATTATCTTACATGACCTAAAATGGGTTTGTGTACCTTGGTGAGATGAAACCTTGATTATACTAGGGAGCCATAACCCCGATATAGTTAACACTAGATTTAGTGTCATCTCTAGCACCAACAAGCCAGAGAATACTTGGTCCGAGAATACCCCATTTCTCTAACCTGTTTCTCCCCTGCCTAAACCTGAAAGATACATCCAACTCACAATGGGTGTATTTTGTAGGGTTATGTCCGCCACTTAGGCAACCCTAAACCTGAAAGGCACATCCAACACACAATTGGTGTACTTTGTAGGGCTATGTCCGACATCACCCGTAAGGAAATGTTGAATGTCCCATGTTTTTGGACATTCCTCTTTCCTCTTCGGGTCTAATTAGTTCCACAATACCATCACCCACTAGACTCTAGGAAATGTGAATTCCTCTCTTAAGAAGTCAGAATTTGTACAAATTTTGAACCAGTAATAGTGAATGAATGACCCTTGTTACGACACCCTGCAAGGCGCGCACTTCTTTATTCTTGGTATCTTCTTTTATTTCCACCATTTGAGGTGCTTCTTTTCTGTGTCCCTCTCGCTCAATCCCGCGGTGAATGAAGCAGATTCTTTGAAACTTCTTACGCAATCACCATCAAAAACAATAATACTATTAACTAATGTTTGTATCTCACCAGCTTGAGGTATAATTGTATAACCCGTATTTAAATTGGAAAATGTAAATACGCGGTTTAATTATTTAAACTATTTACGTATTAATTAAAAAACGAAAATTAAATACGAAGATACGTGAATAACTTTAATACGAAAAACAAAAACAAAGACTTATGGATATAAAGAGGGGCCGGTTTTGGTGATTAACAAAGAAAGCATATGGGCCTTTTGGCCCAGCCCATCCAATCACTACACTACATGAAACAAAACACAGCCTCTTTGTTTTTCATATTACGTAACAAAAAAAAGATTAGGGTTTCTGTGAGTGAGTTTGGCCGCCGGGAAAAAGACAAAGGAAAAGGGGGTTTCGATTCAGTTTTCATCAAGCATTCGTATTATTCATCTAGTTTTACCAATCTGCAACGGTAATCCATTTTTCCCTCTTTTGATTTCAGTTTTGTCACAAATTAAAATGTCTTAATCTTTATATAAACGAATCTTGAATAAAAAATGAAAGGGGGTCGTGTTTCTGCTCATCTCACGTAAATCGAGACCATGAGATCTCGGTAGATGGTGTCGCTGGCCAGTCGTGACCATACAGTCCGGCGTGGTGTTTTCCTTTGGCCCAGCCGCGAGCAAAACAACCCCAAACAGGGGGTTATATATAAAACGGGGTGTCGAGTTTTAGTTGTAGTTCAAGAAACCGAGACCAAGAGGTCTCGGTGGTCCCTTCTCTGCCCAACCGTGACCCGCACAGGGGCGGATTAGGGCTGTGTTTCAGCCATCGCAGCCAAACAAACCCCATCGGGGGTTAAATAAATTAAGGGGGTGTTTGGTTGTGTTAAAAACAGTGGGAACTTTACCAAAACGGTGGGAACATAGTATATAACAGTGGGTATTCATTAAAAAGGAAATTAAATGATTTAAAATCCAGATTAGCGACAGATTAACGATGCTAAATTTTGTCGCAGTTTCATAGTAACAGTTTTTTTTGTGGTAGTTTTTAAACAGCAGTTTTAGCGACATTTTTAGTGACTCAGATTCTGTCGCAAATTCATATATGCAGATTTAATCATAGTTTGTTGATTTCTTTAGTGCGACCGAGATGGGGTATCTCGGTAGGCTCGGGACATAATTATAATAAATAATATGAATATTTTTATATTATACCTTTTTAATCTAATTGTTTTATAAATGTATAAAATATATTTTAAATGTATTAAATTAAAATAGTTCTTTATTATTTTAAAAGGGTATAATTTTATTAAATGAATTAAATTGTTTTGGGAACTTTCTAATTTAAGAAACTTTCTATTTTTTTAGCAAGATACTTAATACAGTTACTATAGCGTCAAAAATACGCTTGTACCGTAATTAATAGTAGAACGATAATACATTAAAAGGAATTATTATAAGATCAGATTTATCAGTTAATATACGTACAGAATTTCAGAAATGAAATAAATAAATGAGAAACCAATAAGAACAGTAAATTAAATAGACGGATATCAGTTAGCTTATTCGCGCGTTTTATTTATGTAACTCGCGTGAAGTCTGAGTAGGAGTTTTACTTGTATTCTTACAGTCAGTTACTAGACACGAGGTACGGATTTTCCGTCCTTTCAGTAAGGACTTCCTTTCTATGCATGATTAGGATTCCCCGTCTGCAGCCAAATGTTTTTCCCCATGTTTAATCTTATCAGAAATCATGTTAAAAACGAAATAAGTTGTTTGCGCATTATATACAAGCACGACCAGTTTATGTAATAGTTACGGAGGTACCGTAACCACGGCACTAGAGGCACCGGTGTCGTGACTCACATTCAGGAGAGTGATATCCTGCATCGTCCCACTCATGTTCAGTTTAGCCATTTTCATATGTATGTTTAGTGGGGCGTATGGATACATCCTAGGCTTATTAGTTTACAAGTTATCAGGGTGAATGTGGTGTGTGCTCTACATCCTTCACATTGGAGCTGATCCCTCCATCCAGCATAGCAATTAGAGGTCACCCCTCTATAGTTATTTAGATGACACCCCTCTACAGCATGATGAGGTCACCCCTCCAGTTATTCATGCACGGTTGTTACAGCACGTGACCTATATAAGCTCTGGCAATTAAAATATAGTAAAACGCATGTTTTCAGATTTAATAGTTAATAATTCAGTTTCAGTATTTTAAACCAGGTTTCTCAGATTGTATACAGGGTACTACTACATGTTACATACCAGTCTCATAACTTCATTGTTTGTCATTTATTCCTTTTCTTTCAGTACATACTTATCATGCTTTATATCCGTCCACTGAGTGTTATGCTCAACCGTAGTTTCCTTTCATGTTTCCAAACGGCAAGTACACGACGACGATCTTAGGACTTCTAAGAGAGTACGTGCATTGGATGGGAGCTATCCAAACTCCTTTATTTTTATGCACATATTACATCACTTTGGTTGTTTGGACATTGTTTCGTCCTTTTCTTTCAGTATCTAATCTTTATATTTTGAGCTTATGTTTGGACTACCGATGTTTGATTCCAGTATTTCCGTTATGGTCAGTTAATGTTTAATACATTGCCTTGCATGCTTTGATGAAACGCCATAAATACACGTAACGGTCGACTTATCCAAGTGGGGTGTTACAATTATGGTATAAGAGCGGCAAGGTTCGACATGTAGGCTCTAAAACTTGACTTGTGACTAGTGGGTAGTCACCAAGAACTTCCTGTATTTTGGCGTCGTTATCTTCCATGCTACTCATGTATTTTATCAGTTGGATTTTCAAAATTTTGATTAAGTAAACGGTTGGTACAGGACTGGCCATACTTAATCGCATGTGCTTTTCAGCGAACTTTTCGTTTTGGTGAACTGACCATAGGCGTTCACCCTTTCCCGTTTAAATTTTGTATAGATGAACTGACTATAGGCGTTCATCCTTACTCATGTCAGATTTATGTTTCAGTAAATTGTCATTTTGTGAACTGACCCTAGGCGTTCACTAGTATTCATGTCATATTTTGTTGGCTATGCCTTCATGAATTACACTATGCATATTCAGATTTATTACTCCAGGTTCTGACAGTCTTATCAACTTATCCTCTGTTATTTCAGATGCCACCCAGACGCGAGACCGAGAATGATCCTAACGCAGCTGCCATTGCTGCTGCTGTTTAGGCTGCTATACAAGCCATGTTACCCCAAATTCGTGATGAGATCCGAGCTGAATATCAAAATGGACCTCAACAGAATAACAACCCTCCTGCTCCACCACCTACCACTTTAGCCGCTTGGCTAGATTTGTTTAACAAACAGAAACCCCGACTTTTTGAGCAGACTGTAGCTCCAACTGACGCGGAAGACTGGATCTATCATGTAGAGAAAATTTTTGGAGCTATGGGTTGTGGTGATGCTTTCAAGGTTAGGCTTGAAGTTTACAAATTGGAGGGTCCTGCTCTGCATTGGTCGAGGTCTCAGAAACTGTCCAATGGGGGAGATGCTTGGGAGCTTGCATTGACCTGGGCACGTTTCAAGACGATGTTCTATGACCAGTTTTTCCTGCATGCAGAGCAAGCTAAACTGAAGAGGTACTTCCACGTCATTCGTCAGAATCATGGCGAGAACAGTATAGAGTTCATGCACCGATACCTCAGGATGGCTGGATTCTTAGGGGAGGCTGCGGGTACCGAAGAGGAGCAAGCGAAGCAATTTCGCTGGGCCCTTCACTCTAGGACTGCAGATAGGCTGGTGAGTGCCACATTCACAAATGTGTCACAAGTAGCTAATGCAGCTCGTGATATTGAGACGCTTTTCGAGAGGGATGAGCTCGAGAATGTAGAGCGTCCGAAGAAGAGATACATCTCATCCAACAGACTTAAACAATTTAACTCCCATTATTACTTGTTAACTTATACGTTATGTCTTATCCAATTATAATCTTACAGACACAGAGGAGGAGACCGATCCCAATCGGCTACTCCACATCAGAACTACAAGAACCACGGTCAGTCATATGACCGTAATCGGTAAAATAAGAGGAGCGGTGGTGATAACTACCGCGGCAACTCAAACTCATCTGGCAACTACAGGTGATTCTTTAAGCTCCAGAAATACTAGACTATCGTGTAAAACAGATCTTAAAAATTTTTTGTATATTCCAACAGAGATGCTGGACAGGGGCGTGACCAAAACAACAGAGGTCAGCAGTTTGCCCGACCGGCAAATTCTGGTAATTTTAAATTTCAGCCAAACAGCCTTATTTCAGTTATGTTATCAGAAACGTGACACGTGTTTATCTTCGTAAATCAGGTTCTCAGCAAACCAGAGCTGCTTCTACCGGGAATGCTTATCCCACTTGCATCACATGTGGGAAGAAACACCTGGGACATTGCCGTCGTGGTACGGGTAGTTGTTAGAAGTGTGGTCAGCCGGGCCATTTGAAGAGGGATTGTAAGAGCGGGGATGCTGCCGGTACCTCAGGCCAGATTCCTCAGATTTTACCTCCACCACCACCAATACCACCAACCACTAGTCGTGTCTACACTACTACCCGTGAGCAAGCAAATAAGACCACAGGTACCATTACTGGCATTTTGTTTATACACGGACAGTCTGCCTGCGTGCTTTTCGATACAGGCGCCACACATTCAGTTATATCTACTTCATATGCTGTTAGAATAAACATGACCCCTACGCCACTAGACGGTGTAGTTAGTATATCTACCCCATGTGAGACTCTGTACTCATTACCTAGGTGTATAAGGATCTCCCCCTTGAGTTTGATGATAAAATCCGTCCAGTCAGTGCCCTTCCTCTAGATATGTGTGAATTCGATATTATTCTAGGTATGGATTGGTTGTCGGTTCATCGTGACACCATAGATTGTCATGCTCACCGGGTCATCTTTGGTGATGTCCAGACACTAGAGTATATTCACCGGGGCTTCCTACCAGGAAAACATGTTCAGATCATTTCAGCTTTACAGGCCCGTACTTTACTATACCATGGTTGTGAGGGTTTCCTAGCTACAGTTCATGACACGACTTCTGAGACACCTTCAATATATGATCAACCAGTTGTGTCAGATTTTACAGATGTCTTTCTAGATGAACTCCTAGGCCTACATCCCATACGAGAGGTAGAATTTGGTATTGATCTAATTCCAGGTGCAGAACCAGTATCTAAAGCTCCTTACCGTATGGCTCCTATAGAGCTCAAGGAACTGAAAGATCAGCTTCAGGAACTTCTAGAAAGGGGTTTCATTCGTCCAAGCGTGTCATCGTGGGGCGCGCCAGTTTTGTTTGTCAAGAAGAAGGATGGTAGTATGAGATTGTGTATTGACTACCGTGAGTTGAATAAGCTCACTATTCGTAACCGTTATCCACTTCCTCGTATTGACGATTTATTCGATCAGCTTCAGGGTGCCAAGCACTTCTCAAAAATCGATCTACGATCAGGCTACCATCAGTTGCGTGTAAAAGAGCAGGATATATCCAAAACTGCTTTTCAGACGAGGTACGGTCATTACAAGTTTGTTGTTATGCCATTCGGTCTCACGAATGCGCCTGCAGTGTTTATGGACTTGATGAACAGAGTCTTCCACGAATTTTTAGACAAGTTTGTGATCGTATTCATCGATGATATCCTTATTTTCTCCAAATCCAAAGATGAACATGAGAATCATCTCCGTACAGTTTTGAAGATTCTCAGACGAGAAAAGCTATATGCTAAATTTTCGAAATGCGAGTTTTGGCTGAATACAGTGGCGTTTCTAGGTCATATTGTTTCTGCAGAAGGAATCACTATGGATCCTGCAAAGGTGGAGGCTATCACCAAATGGCCGAGACCGACATCTGTTAAAGAGATACGTACTTTTCTTGGGTTAGTAGGTTATTACTGCAGGTTTGTGGAAAACTTCTCACGTTTGGCGTTACCTTTTACCCAACTTATGCGAAAAGGTGAGAAGTTTATATGGATCGAGGAGAGAGAAAAGAGTTTTGAGGAACTCAAGCATCGTGTGATCTCAGCACCGATACTTACTCTTTCATTCGGTACAGGTGGTTATCAGATTTACAGTGACGCTTCAGGAAAGGGCTTAGGCTGTGTTCTTATGCAGCATGGGAAAGTCATTGCTTATGCTTCGCGTCAACTGAAGCCGTATGAGAAAAATTATCCTACTCATGATCTAGAGCTCGCAGTAGTTGTTTTCGCCCTTAAAATCTGGAGGCATTATTTATACGGTGAGTCGTGTGATATCTTCACCGATCACAAAACTCTCAAGTACATATTTACCCAGCGAGAGCTGAACATGAGACAGAGGCGATTGTTAGAACTGCTGAAAGACTATGACACTAATAGTCAGTATCACCCAGGTAAAGAAATGTGGTAGCATATGCCCTTAGCAGAAAGTCAGGAATGATAAATGGCATCAAAGTTCAGGAAGAAATTATTCGGGACTTAGAGCGGTATGATATTGAGCTCTTAGTACACGGACAGAGGGGGTATTGGGCTAGTCTGAGGGTAGAAACAGATTTACTCTCTAGGATTAAAGCCGCACAAAAGGATGATGGTGAAATCTGTGCGATTGTCCAGAACATTGACCAGCAGACCAAATTTTACATCGATGACGGGATGGTATCGTATGGTAGGGTACCAAACTCTGCGTTCTAGAAGACCCTGCTCTCAGAGAAGCCTTAATGATTGTGGCTCACAGCTCTCCGTTCTCTATCCATCCAGGTTCCACTAAAATGTACCACGATCTTAAGCAGCATTTCTAGTGGAGCGGCATGAAACAGGATGTCGCAACTTTTGTGTCTAAATGCTTAACCTGCCAGCAGGTTAAGATAGAGCATCAACGTACTAGTGGTCTTCTTCACCGTTAGATATTCCAATGTGGAAATGGGACAAGATCTCTATGGATTTTGTCACTGGACTGCCACAAAATCAGCGGAGACATGATGCAATCTGGGTTGTTGTCGATCGTTTGACCAAGTCGGCGCATTTCATTCCTATCCGCAAAGATTTCGCAGTCAGTAAATTAGCATAACTATTCACCAAGGAAATTTTACGGTTACACGGTACACCTTCAGAAATTATATCAGATAGGGACCCACGTTTCACTTCTCATTTCTGGGAAGGTTTGCATAAAGCTTGGGTAACTAGGCTCAAGCTAAGCACAGCTTTCCATCCGCAGACGGACGGTCAGTCAGAGCGTACCATCCAGACCTTGGAGGACATGTTACGCGCATGTGCACTAGAATGGACGGGGCACTGGGATGACTATATTTGCTTGGCTGAGTTTGCCTACAACAACAGTTGGCATGCTAGTATCAAGCGTGCTCCATTCGAGATGTTATACGGCAGGAAATGTCGTGCTCCTATTTGTTGGGATCAGGTTGGAGAACGTTTGATTGAAGGACCAGAATTAATAGAACTGACCAATGAAAAGGTCGCCATTGCTAGGGCAAAACTGCAAGAAGCGCGTACTCGCCAGAAGAGTTACGCCGACAAGCATCGCAAAGATCTATCATTTCAGACTGGGGATCGTGTGTTCCTCAAAGTATCACCCGCACGAGGCGTCAGACGTTTTGGCCTCAAGGGCAAGCTCTGTGGAAACCTTGGTTTCCGGATCTTTTAAGCTACTAGGAATGCATCATGTTCATATGATTATACAATCAAAGCGGAATTAGAACACGACACATTAACAAGGTGTTTAGGCACGAATAACATGAATTAAAACAATTGGATTGTTCATTATATTAATAACAAACAACCACTAGGTGTGTGTACATTGAATCCCACACCTAGTCGACACACACTTTAGGTTTACATTGTGAATGAATTGAATGAATAAAACCTAAGACCCTTGGTTCCTTTTATAGTGTAAGGATTAGGGTTTACAAGAGATAATGATGAATAAACAAGTAAATCTTCTATTTAAATAAACTTATGTAGAATATCTTTTGCATGTTTATCTAAATAGAAGCTTCCATAAGCTTCTTTGTCTACGTTTTGTCAATGCTTGAATTGCATGTGACAATGCTTAGATTGCACACGACAATGCTTGAGCCATCAACGCCTAATTTGCTCTTATCAACGCTTGATTAACTCTTGACAACGCTTGGACAATTTCTTCATGTTTTCTTCGTTTTTGAGTTTCTGCCACATCAACTTTTTGACCCAACAATCTTCCCCTAGTTGATAGTGGCAAAACTCTATGTGTATCTCTTGTAAGTTGTACATGATCTTCAAATTGCTTCCCCTTTTTGTCACATCAACAAGGAAGTAAACAATGTATGCAATCTTTGAAGATTCTCCACAGGTAGGCTCTGTGTAATGATCTTGAAGAACAATTAATATAATATTTTTGATGTAGAAGTAGAATAACCCAACCTTGTGTTACATGTCTTGTACTATCCATGTGACTAAGAACTTATACTCATGGAGCTAAGTATAAGTAGACCTCGATCTCTTGTCAATATTCTCATCCTTTGTGAGACACTGAGCACGATAATGTAACTCCTTCAAGTGTTATGACAAGCCTTCATCACCAACCATGTAAAGCACGAACAAGTTACCTTTAAAGTCACTAGTGCATGACTTTAAGATATGATAGAACACAAACTCGCGAAAATCTTCTTCAATCATCAAACTTACCATAAGAATTCTTCCCCTTAAGCCAACACCTCTTCATGACAAGTCAATATCTTCATATGTAAAAGCTGTTAACGAATAACTCTTTCACAAGGCTATTCCGATTACATAATCCAATAAAATTCTTCATGAATGGTTGCTAACTTACTTAAAAATCATTAATCCCTTTCAAAATATCCGAGCCATTAATATCAACATGATATCCTAAATAAAAACGGAGATTCCATGTACCTTCGTGTGTAAACAACTCCTTTTTGTGTGCTAAAAACGTACCAATTTTCTCAAACAGCAGCAATCATTGTGTTGTCCAATATCACCTTTTATCCAACATCTTTGGCAGTTGTATTGTCCGATATCAGACAATACCTATCAGCGTTGAAGTTCATATATCGGATGACACTGTCAACTCTATCAGCGTTGACTTATTCTGTCAGCGTCAAAACTCTTTCTGTCAGCGTCTCAATTACAAACGTCAGCGCCAACCATAAACCTTGTCAGCGTCCATTCTTATCAGCGTCAAACCATACTCTGTCAGCGTTGCGTTCACTCTTTCTTGTCAACGTTGCTCCAAGACTTTGACAACGTCAAAATACATTTGTCAACGTTGCTCATTCGTTTAACCAATCAGAATTCCCTCACCGTGTGAACACAATTACTTGAACCATATGAATGCTAAAATTCTCCACCAATAAGAATGTTTGAACCGTGTGAACACAAGTATGAATAACCAATCAAAAGTCTCAAACCGTGTGAACACAAGTCTTTTCCTCCAATCAGAATCAAGGGACTTATATCTAGATTTAGCCTCATGTGATTAATCATGGACGAGCACACACCTGATCTGAGCCCAAAATACTAAATATTCACCAATCATCATCCAATCATCGTGTGAATGCTTCTTCCATACGAATTCATAATATCCAAACAATAGCTCGTTGATTTTTCTTTGAATATCATTATCACGTATGGCTTTTGTCCTTTGATTCAAGACCTGCTGCAAATTAATACTGTGATGAGACTGCTTTTATACATGGTCTCATCGTCCAAAACGGGCTTTAATTGCATAAAATATCATTAATTATACTAAATATATGCTCGTGTTTGTTACCTGTGTATTTTTAGGTACGGATATTGAGGAATTGGCAAAAGATCACAAGAATCATTCAAAAACGAACACGGTAAACGAAGCCGCACAATGAACCAAGCCCAAATTTGAAATTGCAAAAAGACCCTTGAAGTTTGAAGAATTGACAATTTTGGTCCCTCATCTTTGAAGAACTTGTCACATTTGACCCTCCAATAGTCAATTGTACAAGTATGGTCCCTAGAGTTTGAAGATTATCCAATTTAAGCCCTTGGGAATGGATTTAATGTTCAATGTTAGCCCTAAATCACAAAAGGACTACACTTGAAATTGGTTTTGGACTTGTGGTGAAAAGGATTAAACTTTTGGACTAGCATTGCAAAGGAAGTTAACGGCTGGTTATGTTTTTGGACTGGCAACACAATTACCCAACACTAGCCCATTAAACCCTTTGGCCCAAACCCCTTTTCACCCTGTTTTTAAATAGTCAAAAGGTCAAACCCATTAACCCCTAATTTCCTACCAAAACAGTTTTTTTAAATCATTTTATACCCAAAACGGATTAAACAGCTTTCTTAATCCCCCAAGAACCCTAATCCCACCCAGTTCCAATTACACCCAACTCAAAGGGTTTTTGGCTAATAAACTGCAGATCCCTAATTCCCCTCCACCTCACCTTTTCCCACCTCACTAGACACACTCACATGGGCTGTGGACCCCATCCCGTACCTCCCCTGCTACATCATTTTCACCCCAACCCCAATGAGGAGACCAATTAAACGGCCAAGCCTCATTCCTTTGTCCCCAAGTCCAAACCAACGCCTGAGATCAAGTCTACACAACCTGGCATCCTTCAGCATTCACATGGGAGATTTTTGACCAAATTCGTCCAAGGGCATTTAGGGTTTTTTAGCAATTAGGGTTTTCACTTTGTAGTTTTTTATTCCTAGTTCTAGATAGTTCTGATAAATAATATATAAGGAGAATGAGGCATGTTCATTCCCTTTGTTCCAGTTTTAGCATTAAACAATTTGTAATTCCTTTTTTATAAATATTAAAGTTGGTGTTTGTTTAATAAAGTAATTCCTTTTATTTATTTTAAAAAGTTGGTGTTTGTTTAATAGCTAATTCTGAGTTCCAAATATTATTGGTGAAGTAAATTTTGTTTTTCAAAATTATTTCAAGGTTTTTGAAATTGGGATTTCTTGGAGAAATCTATTTCAAGGTTGGATTTTCAGTGTTGAAAGATGTTTGTGTAAGGAGTTTTTGAGAGGAAAGTGTATAAGAAAGATTTTAGAAAAAGATTTTTAAGAAAGAAAGAAGAAAACAGAATATATTATTGCTTGTTTTTTTTTTATTTTCATCTTAGCAGGTAAGAGTGCTTGATTGATCCAAGGTCTGCATATACCCGGGTATATTGGAGGTGGTTTTGCTACCACAGTGGGACCTGGATGTGGGTCCCACAAGGTGATTCTTTGTTCCATTGTTAAATTTTCAGAAAATTGGTCACTTATGTGATTTGTATGAACTGCCATTAAAGTGTTGCTTAAGTGGATTGATATTGCTTAAATTGTTGTTTTATGCATATTAGAACTCATTAGGATCAATTTGGTTTGGATTTAAATAGATTGGTTTGAAAAAAAATGCATGTTCAGATTTGATAGGGGTGTTTGGATCAGGGTTCTAGCAGGGGTTAAAATCAATAAAACTTGTTTTTAAACCTGTTAATTATACTTCTTAGGTAACATTTACGGTGTATGCTAGTTTCATTTCAGTTAGAGAAGGATTTGAACAAGTTTGGGTGATAAAATAGTGAAAACTTTGCTAAAACTTGAATCTGCCTATTTTTCTGCTAATTTGAGTGAATTGGTGCATCATATCTTGTTGGTTTGTAGATCAAAGGTTGTTTAAGGATTTTGAGTTGCTTGTATACTAGTTGGAGTTATTGTGTGCAATACATGGGCATTTGAGTTTCAAAATTGTGCAAGTGATTAAGCTAAATACCACAAGACCTAGCTAATCTCTTACAGCAACCTTTATTTGTTTTCTTTTCTTGATTTTGTGCTTAGATCTTGCTAGTGTGTGCTTGCTTTGTGTTTATTTGACTCCCTACACTCCAACTGAGTGTAGGGGTGCCTGAATTGCCTACAAAACACCAGCAAGAATCATCAAATCCAAGTCCTCTTGGATACTTGCACAAGTGAAAACAAAACATTTTGCTTTGTGTTCTTCAAATAGGAACTGGGTACGTTTTGGTCCAATATTAAGCTTAATCTTGTTAAAATTGGTCTTTGAATTGTGTTTACAAGCTTAACAAGTCACTGGATTGGTGTTAAAAAGGTAAAAAAAAAGTAAAAAAAGAAAACAAAAATAATAAAAAAAGCAAAAAGGGGTTCACCAGCCTCGAACCCTCGCGATCACACTCACAACACACACGTTACCATTACGCCCTTGGGTCTTTTACTGACCAAGGGTGCAAAGTAACTCCACTTAACCCCTTTTTGAACTGGGCTTATATAAATAAGCCGTAGCTTATTTTCCTTCCTTTCAGCTTATTTTTTTAGCTTTTTGCCTTAGACTTATTTTTCCTAGGATAGTGTTTCCATTTAGGATTTTTTCTAGCCAGTTTTTGTATTTTTCCTTTTCTTTTATTATTTTTTATCAATTTTTATTTAGCTGTATATTTATAAATGTTTAAAAAATAGTAAAAATTAGTTTTAATTTTTAGAAAATTAATTTTTAGGTTTTATTAAGTTATTTTGAGGTTTACATCCCATTTTGTTTTCAAAAACTTTAATTTTTAATTTTATTTGATTTTAGGGTTTTTTATAAACTTTAGAAGTTAATATAAAATTAATAAAAAGGTTTTAGAAAATTTGGATTGCATTTTTGTTTTAGTTATATTATTTAGGATTTTTGGTAATTTTTTAGAATTAATTTATAAACTTTTTATTTTTTAGAATATTTTAATATTATTTTATTACCAAAAATAAAAAGTTTGTTTTTTCTACTTTTTTCATTTTTCCTAGGTGAAGGACATATAATTAGGAACTTTGTAACTTTCTAAATATTTTTAGGCTTTTCATTTAATTTTTAGAATTAATTTAAGTTTTAATAGATTTTAATAGTTTTTAGGAGTTTAAAAATAGTTTAATTTTGTTTTAAAATTTTTAAAATAGTTTTTAGCTTAATTAGGTCATTTTTGAGGTTTACAAACTATTAGATCTTGTTTAGGGCTTTTTAATAATTAATTGTGATTTTTAGGGCTTTAATTAGCATTAAAAAGTCATTATTTAATTAATTAAAAGGTTCTAGCAAGTTTTGATTTTTTGTAAACTCTTAGAATTTTATTGTGGATTTTTAGTAATTTTCAGGAATTTTTAGGTTAAAGTTTAATTTTTGTGTTTTTTACGTTTCTACGTCTTAACTTTCTAGTAGTAGTTTTGTTAATTTTTATTTTTTCGTCTTCATCATTTTCTCTTCTCTTTTCTTCTTGTTAATAATCAAAAACATTAATCATCAATCCAATACACAACACAAGTGCCTCCTCGAGAGAACGATCCCCATTTGGGTCATAACTTGTGGTTTTCTTAAATCCCTCGTTAACGCTTACCACTACATTGTTGCTCTTTTTCCTAAAAGGGTATACAAAAAGCTACATCAATTTTTGGCGCCGCTGCCGGGGAGGCGTGTTGTGTTTTGATTGAACCATTGTTGTTTTTTATATTAGCCATAATAGTATTTGTATTAGTAGCACTCTACTAATACGTATTATCGTTTTTCGGTTTTTGTGTGAATATTATTACTATATTGTATACGTAGAACAATAAATTCACAAGTACTCCAAATAGGTGAGAAATCACAACCTTGATTTGGGAGGTCATTACCCAATCATTGTATTCGAATCTCAAACCAAAGAAAAAGGCAAAAATAGATAAATACTTTCGTGAAGCTTAATTTTGATAATACAAACTATAAGGTGGGTATAAGGCGGTTGTATTTCACGACCTAAAGGAAAAAGGCTCTTAAGTGCTTCGCGCCGCCTCGTTTCCTCCGCTTGCTTGTGCGTATTTGATTTTGAGAGTGAATCGAGGGTTTTGCCGCCCAAAGTATTATTACATATCATATATATTTTCTTGGTTTCTATTGATTAAACCCTCTTGAACGATTTGGTGTTCCACCATCGTTCTAAAGTCATCGAAGGCGTTCACTCCACGTGATCGTTTTCATTCCTTGAGGCTTCTTTAATCAAGAGATTTGATTAAGGAGGAGATTTGTGGACTTTTTGTCTACTTAATACATTTCACCAATTTCCAAAAAAGGTTAATACAATCAAAAACCACAAAAAAATTGAAAAACACAAAATACCAAAAAGAATCTTCTTTGCTCGTCTCCACGTTGTACGTGACGTTTATGCTCACTCGTAATCAAGCAAAACGTGCACGTAAACGAAAGAACAAAACTCCCACTCCAACTCATTCTAGTGATGAGTCTCCTATTGATGAACCCATTGTACGAGAAGCACCAACCATGGCGAATCGAACTATGATGGAGTTACTTCAAGCACCCACCGAGGGTTATGGAGAAGCTATTGTGATTCCCGCAATCCTTGCGGAGAATTTTGAGGTGAAAACGGGTTTGTTGTCGATGATCCAAAACAACAAATTCCGTGGTGATGAGAAGGACAATCCTCACAACCATATCCGCCAATTTAATCGTCTTACCGCCACGTGCAAATTTAAGGATGTCTCGAATGACTCGATTAAGATGATGTTATTTCCGTATTCCTTAGCGGGGCCCGCTAAGATTTGGTTAGAGAAAGAGCCACCCAATTCTATATTGACGTGGAAGGATCTCGTTTCGAAATTTGTGAACCAATTATGAGATTTCTAAATTTTCACAAGAATCAAATGAAAGTTTTTCTACGGCTTAGAATAGGTTTAAGGAGATGTTACATGAATGTCCTCATCACGGTTTTTCCGACTTGCACCAAATAGACACGTTTTACAATGGACTTAATGATCATGTAAGAGACTATTTAAATGCCGCCGCGGGTGGTAATTTTTTGTGTAAAACGGTTGAAGAAGCTTTGGTCATAATCGAGAATAGGTCTAAGGTTTATAGCCCTCGTCACACACCGAGTGTTGCCAAAATGGGCTCATCATCATCGTCTCGTAGTATCAATGCTTTGCAAGATGAAGCTAATGAGGAAAATCGGTTTTTCGATAGGTTTTCGACCCTTATGTCCCATTGGAAAGCTCAAGAAGCTTCAAATTCCGCTTCGGTTAAAGCGGTTTCTAAAAGTTGTTTTTCGTGTGGGGGAGCTCATGATCTTTCCGAGTGCATTACCGCGGATGGTAACACTTCGAATGCTTTTGTAGCCACGGGAACTTACAACCAAATCGGTCAAGGTTCTCGTTCAAATCAAGCTCCACCAAATCAAAATGCTAATAATTATCGCAACAACAACCAAGGTGGAAATTACCAAGGAAATCAAAGAAATTATAACAAAGGTAATTACCAAAGTGGAAATGGGCAAATTTCTAACCAAAACCAAAACCGTGATTTTCAAAACAATGTCCAAGGTTTTCAAAACGATCACACCAAAAATCTTCAAGGAGAATTTTTGAATTATGCTAAGGCTAATAATGCTAAGTTTGACAATATGCAACGTGAAATGGTTAGCTTAAGATCCGAGTTGAAAAACGAGCTTAAAAACGAACTTGCTAATGAACTTAAAACTCATGCTAATAAAATGGAAGGAAATGTCACACGTCTCCAACAAAATCAACAAAAAATGGAGCAAGGACAACATGAGATTAAGCAAGAGTTGTTAAAAGCAGATGCTAGGCAATCTAAGTTTGAAGACCGTATGGCTAAAATGTTTGAAGCTATCATGTGTAAGCCCTCTTCTTCGGGTGGTCTTCCTAGTGATACCATCGTGAACCCGAAAGGAGAATTGAAGGTTGTTGCTACTCGTAGTGGTAAAACTTTCAAAGAACCCATTTCTCGTCCAAGTACTTCTATGGAGAAGGAAAAAGAGAAAGAACCCGAAGTTGTGGTAGAAAAGGAGCACATTACAAGCCCACGAAGTACCGCTCAAACCACACCTACGGTTGAACCAATACCTATCATGGAACCCGAGATTCCAAGGCAGATGCCTATGCCTAATTTGCCCCGACCCACACCACCTTTACCCTACCCTTCAAGACGAGACAAGGAAAAGGCACAAGAACGAAATAATTATCAATTTGAACTCTTTATGAAAATGTTTCGTGACTTGCATTTCAATATAAGTTTTGCCGACGCCTTAGTCATGATGCCTCGATTTGCCGCAAACTTCAAAAGTATGTTGAATAACAAAGAGAAATTGCAAAAATCGTCTAGTTGTTCATCGGTTTTTCTAAGCCGTATACCTCAAAAAGTTGGTGATCCTGGAAAGTTTTTAATCCCATGTGCTATCCAAGACATGGAAGAATGCTACGCCTTGGCCGATCTTGGTGCTAGTATTAATTTGATGCCTCTTGAGATTTTTAAATCGCTCAATCTTCCAAATCTCACTCCTTCAAGAATGTCAATCGAGATGGCCGATCATTCTACGATTCTAGCTTGTGGAGTTGCCGAGGACGTCTTTGTGAAAGTTGGAAAATTCTATTATCCCGTGGACTTTATTGTTGTTGACATTCCTATCGATCCTAAAGTTCCGTTAATCTTAGGTCGATCCTTTTTGGATACCTCGAGAGCACTTATCGATGTGCATGCAAGAAAAATCACTCTTCGTTTCAATGAGGAAGAACTCGTCATTAATGCAACCCAAAACTCCACTCTTTCTCATGTGTATTCGATCACATCTTTGTACAATGTCAATCCCATCAAAAACATTTGCAAAAAGATTTCCAATAGAGTTTTAGGAGTTGTTGAGAAAAATGAAGTTCCGTCCCCTCCGCCGGTGGAGGTTAAGAGTGTTAAGCCTATGATTCCAATCTCGAGTGATTCTTCGGATGATGAATACGTTGATCCCGATGGGGAAGTTTTCTTTGTTGACAAAAGATTTGAAAACTTGCTGTTGGAAATACGTTTTACGCATTTAGAAAGTCTCGGTCACTCCAACCATGTAGTTTTAGGCTCGTAGTTAAGTTAAGTAGTATTCATTACATAGCCCGACCCATGAGCATGTTCATGGGCCGGAAGCCCAAGTCCTTTAAGGACTTGGGGTATTTAAACCTCTTTCCACCATGGAAAGAGGTGTTGGTTGTTTATTTCTCTCATTTTAATATATGTGTTTTCTTCCATTTCTCTCTCTAACTTTCTCTCTCTAGAAAAACATCAACCCCCTTGTTTCACAAGATTATCGTTGTTCTACAATTGGTATCAAGAGCATGGGATGAGATAAAGGCTTGTTCTTTGTGTTGAGTTGTGTATTTACATTCGTAAATCATAAACTACCTTTTTGGCCGTAACTTCCAAATTTTTTTTCGTTTGATCATAGTGATAAGTAGTGTATCTTAGGAATCTGGGCTTAAACGTGTTCTTGGTATCTTAGATTTCAGTAAAACTTCAGGTTTCTTGGATCAAAAGTGCTAGAAAGTGTGTTTTTCAACATTCCGAAATTTCAGCAGACGCTTCCATCGGAAAGTACAAAAAGTACATTGGCCTCCATCGCAATACTTTAACCATCGGAAAGGGTTAGGGTCCTACTTTGCGATCATTGGATTTTCATTACTTATTCCGATCTGAATCATTCCGATAGCTTTTGCGATCTGAGATTCCGACGGGTATAAGGAAGGTGTATTAAGTCGTTACTCTGCTCAAAATTCGCAAACCACTTTGCGATCTAAGATCATTGCGATAGATATCTCATTGCGATCTGAAGCATTCCGATAGATATCTCATTGCGATCTGAAGCATTCCGATAGGCATCTCATTGCGATCTGAAACATTCCGATACCATCATCATTGCCACAAGGTTACATTGCGATCTAAAATCATTACGATCTGAGCTGATTCCGATAGTGAGATTTTCCGATCTAGGTATTCCGACAGAAAAACATTGCGACAGAACTGGTTTTAGATACTTAGTGGATTTTCTTCTATTTGGCATTTAATTTGGAAACGTTCAAAAAGCTAATACAACAACAAGATAACAATACTTTTTAGTTAACAACACAAAAAACTCATAACTTTATTTCATTGTTCGATCATCTTTGATAATCTTATTCAAGGGATCACAAAATGAATTCACATTCATTTATGCCAACTATGACTTCACTCACCGATATATCGATCATTTCGGGTACCGATACTCGCCCGCCTTTGCTCATCAAAGACTTATTTGAATCATGGCAAAGTCGAATGAGAACATACATCATGGGCAAACAAAGTGGTCGACTTATGCTAGAATCAATTGACAAAGGTCCATTAGATTGGGGAGAGGTTACCATCAACAATGTGACAAGGCCTAGGCAGTATCATGAGTTAACCGATGCCAACAAAGCCATTGCAGATGCCGATGAAAGGGCTGTTCAGACAATTCTTCAAGCCCTTCCACCTGATATCTTCAGAATGGTGAGTGAACATAAAGTGGCTAAGAATCTTTGGGATCGACTTGCAGTTTTGCTACAAGGGACATCTCTCACTAAGCAAGAACGAGAATGTCAATTATATGATTTGTTTGATAGATTCCAATACATTCCAGGGGAGACTCTTCATGATTTTTACTGGCGTTTTACTACTCTGATGAATGACATGAATGTCTATAATCTAAGGATTGAACAATTTCAGTTAAACACCAAGTTTTTGAACACACTACCCCCTGAATGGAGTCAATATGTGACGGATGTCAAAATGATTCGTGATCTACACAAGTCCAATTTAGATCAACTATATGCTTTCTTACAACAACATGAGAAGCATGTGATCCAAAACCGAATCTCTCAAGGATCTTATCATGAACCAATGGCATTATTGGCAAATCATCCTACACTGTCATATCACAACTCTCAGCTTGCTGTAGGACACAAATCTTCATATCAACCTGTGTATCAAACACCAAGCTTTCCACAGTACTCGATTCTGCCACCGCCACCAACATCTTATCACCAACAAGCAACATCATCATCACAAGGAGCTTCACATCAGTATTCACCGTATCAACCTCCCACCAACCCTGTTAGTACCTATCCACAACTCGAGGCTCCTCAACATCATTACTCACATCAAGAAAGTGTTCCAACCAATCAGTTTGTTGCTCAACCAGCATCAGCATTATACTGTGAAGATGACATCCCTGTCCCTGAATTTAAACAAGGAGATAGCCATACTGAAGTCCTAGCTCTGTTGTCTGCATTTTTAAGTCAAACTTTAAACAAAAGAGGTTACCGAGGTTCAGCACCAACTAACAATCAGTTACGGAATTCGTCTAACTCTCGACAACAGGCAACAATTCAGGACGGCAGGGTCATGGTGCAACCACTTCAAGGGAGATCAAATTCATCTAATGTTGGTGCACGTTCATCCAATACTACGGCTACAAGGGCCAATAGCACTGGTAAAATGAAGGTGGTTATTTGCTACAACTGCAAAGGGGAAGGGCACATGGCCCGAGAATGCAAGCAGCCTAAGAGGAGAAGGGACGACACTTGGTTCAAGGAAAAGATTTACTTGGTGAATGCTCAAGCCCAAGGTCGTGAGCTTGATGAAGAAGAATTGGCATTCCTTGCAGATCCAGGAGTAGCGGAAACTGATCATCCCACAACAGTCGTCACCAACAATGCTGCTTATCAATGTGATGATTTGGATGCATATGACTCGGATTGTGATGATTTTAACACCGCTAAAGCAGCTCTTATGGCAAATCTTTCACTCTATGGGACTGACACCATTGCTGAGGTACCAAATACTGCTACAAATACTAGCATTGTACCTTATCAAGTTGAGCAAATGTCCGAGTATTCGGAAGAGCCTCCGGTGGTTAGTAATTCAATCGATGAGACAAACAATGATAGCAATAACATTGCAAGTCCTCAGATTTTGAGTGAACCACAACCGGAAGCTCCTATGACTATTAATTCGTCTGCTCAACCTGATTTGGTTATGGTCCCTGCATCTTTGCTTAGCAGAATGAATATTGCAGTCCGTGAAACCCTTAATGCTAATCAGACTTTATCTGCTGAGCT
Source organism: Glebionis coronaria (assembly GCA_025667525.1). NCBI lineage: Eukaryota > Viridiplantae > Streptophyta > Magnoliopsida > Asterales > Asteraceae > Glebionis > Glebionis coronaria. The sequence continues at coordinate 358,879,934 of CM046876.1, forward strand.
TGCTTTGCATAAAGACAAGGTTAAAACCTTGGAGATGACTCCTGTGTCCACTACCTTAACCAATCCCGAATTTGATAGGTTTAGGAAAGTTCAAATGGACAATCTGCTTGAAATTGAAAGTTTAAGAGCAAACCTTTCGAATGAGCTTAAAGAAAAAGAGTCAGTCGTCACTAATTTTCAACAACTTCAAACAGATTTTGAAATTCTGGAATCCAAACAGCTTGAACTGGAAATTAAGACGTCTAACAGAATAAAAGAAACGGAACTTAAGCTTTTAAAACAATATGCCGCTTCACATCTAGTACACTTGTTTCATGCTTCATTTAAAGAGTTCAACTTATCGCGTCTCATAGACTTACCACCTAACCCGGGTTATGCAAAGCAAGCACTTAACCACAACCCCCGCCTGTATGATGCAACAAAGTTAGGTTTGGCATTAGACCCGATAGTGTTCTCAAGTGATTCTATATCACCATACGATGAAAAGCAGTTAAAATTACTTTTGACATATCCTGAATACGATTATGCTTCAATGAATGCAAAAAACGCCACAATAGATCTTAGAACTCGTTTTAATATGAAAAAGAAAACTCTCCAAACATCCACTTTCATGCCGACTAGAGAATGCCTTAGTATAATTCCTACACTTGTCAACTCGGACAAACCAAAGGAAATTCCTAAGAATCTTCCCCCGGTTAGTACGGTAAGGCTCAGTATTGAAGAAATTGGGCAATACCTTACCGATTTTGACAAGGTCATCTTGGAATGTACGACTTCAACGGCTCAAACTGCTGGAGAATGGGCATTCGAACACATGAAATCGGTGTTTGAAGAAGCGATCGTTCCATTTGTGGACCATATTAAACAAGGAGTCTATGATCTAGTGTGTAATTTACAATTTGAGCTTGGTGAAGTTCAAAAAGTTTTCAATAACATGGATGATGCTTATGAACAACACTTAATTGAAAAGGAAAAGATTTTATCAGAATATGACTGCTTTTTAGAACATATGGTGTCTCTTGAAGTGATGCAAGTTGTTACTACTCAATATACTGGTGAAATTTCATCTACTGTGAATATTTGTGATGATGTGCATAAATCTGTGAATAATATTGAACATGTGATTACTGTAGAAAATCATTCTTGTCATGAATCCAACGCTGAATTTTTAAAGCTTCAGGATTCATATAATATACTTTCAAAAAGTTTTAACGAGCTTCAACAACATTCTATATCTCTTGAAATTGAGAATCAATCTATAAATGAAACTCTTTCAAAACTAAATGAAGGTGGAAACTCCATTGAGATAAGTGACAAGATGATTCAGATGGTTCAAAATTTAGAAGATGAAATGATGAGACTTAAGAGAGAATTAGTAGAAACAAAAACGGAACTAGAGGCTGCAGAGGCTAATAATCATGTCCTAGAAACAAGAATTAATTCTATACTAGGAGAGCATGAACAAGTAAGGCAGGGAGACTCACAAATTTCTGGTTCAATAGAAGAACACATCGCGTTTAATGCGACAGAGCGAAAGTCTTTAATTGACAAACTGAACAAGAAATGTGAGGAAACCTCTGACCTAAAAATTCAGCTCATAGATAAAAACATGGTTTTGGCCGAGTTAAAGGAGACACTTCGTGTCACCCGACAAGAAGTTGTTGATAACTTAGCTACTGACTCTGCCCCGTCCACTAGTGCTCCAACAACCAAGTCAGTAGTGCTTTATAAGAATCCACTTCACAAGAGAAACCAGGTTACCTATGATGATTATATGAGGAATGCCATTAAGCATGTCGATCTTCTTAGGGATATTTTAGACGATCTGTATGCCTTAGATCCCTTAAGTAGCGACTATTATTCGGCTCATGAATATGTTAAGCGAGTTCAATATTGCCTAGCATATTTGCAATACATAGGTACACTAGGTTCTGCACTACTTAATAATAAGCCCATTGCTGTCACTCCATTCAATAAGACTCCAGGAGCAAAACCGTCATTGACACTATCAAGCAAGGCACCTTTAAAATCTGTCACTAATGTTCCCTTGGCTTCTACAGGAGTAAAAGTGTCCACTAAGGCTAAAGGATCTCGAGGAAAGAAAGATAGGATCAAGCCTTCCACTAATAGGACTGAGAAGAAGAATGTAGAAGTGCACCCTAGGAACGTTGTTTCAGTTTTAAATAAAAAGAATCATGTAGCTAAGACAAAAGGTCCTCTTTATGAGTGGAAACCTAAGCAAAATGTGAATTCTAATGCTAAATGTTGGAATTGTAACGAATGTATGTTTTCTAAGCATCATGATTTATGCCTTATTGATCACGTGAATGAAATGCATGCTATTAAGAACAATCTTGAATGGAAGCCAACAGGTAAGAAATTTACTCACGTTGGGTGGCAATGGAAACCCACTGGTAGGACCTTTACTGCAAATGGAACTACGTGCCCTTTAACTAGGATCACATCCACGGAAGTTAGGTCTAAGCGTCCTTTAAATAGGAACACTAGCACTAAGAAAAGGAACAAGCGCCCTTTAACTAGGTCTGCCCCCACTAATGTGCCTACCAGTGGTAATGTCCCCAGTCACAAAGTACCTCAGAATACTAGACAACTAGAATCTAAGCCAATCACTAGTAAGAAAATCTGGAAACCTAAAGTTTTGTCTGATAGCAAATCTAAGATAACCATATCTGTAACTGCTAACTCAGAAGAACAATTAGAATCCGATACATCGTCTATGTTTGGTAAAATTTTCAGGTCGTCCAAATTATTCTTTGGTATTTGGACTCGGGGTGCTCCAAACATATGACTGGAGACCGCTCGATGCTCAAAAATTTCGTCAGCAAGTTTCTAGGAACGGTCAAATTCGGCAACGACCATATTACAAAGATTATGGGTTATGGTGAATATCAAATTGGGAATGTCACGATTTCAAGGGTTTACTATGTAGAGGGACTTGGTCATAATCTATTCTCAGTAGGACAATTCTGTGATTCTAACCTTGAAGTGGCCTTTCGACAACATACTTGCTTCATTCGCGATCTTGCAGGAAATGATTTGTTAAAGGGTTCTCGAGGGGATAATCTATATACTTTGTCTATTCAAAACATGATGGCCGCCTCTCCTGTTTGCTTACTCTCCAAAGCATCTAAGACCAAGTCATGGTTGTGGCATCGTCGGTTATCTCATCTTAACTTTGATGCTATCAACCATTTGGCTAGAAACGAACTTGTTCGTGGTCTTCCGAAACTAAAGTTCGACAAGGATCATTTATGTTCCGCATGTTCATTGGGGAAAAGCACCAAGAAATCTTACAAACCTAAAGCAGAAGACACCAACCAAGAACCACTGTATCCTTTGCACATGGATCTTTGTGGGCCAATGCGTACAGCTAGTGTGAGTGGTAGAAAATACATCCTCGTCATAGTGGATGATTTTTCAAGGTTTACATGGGTAAAGTTTTTAGCATCTAAGGATCAAGCACCAGAGTGTATCATTACCTTCTTAAAAATGATCCAAGTCCGTCGGAATGCTACTGTTCGCCGCATTCGGACTGATAACGGCACTGAGTTCGTTAATCAGACTCTTCGAACGTATTACGAAAAGGTTGGTATTTCTCATGAAACATCTGTGGCTCGCACTCCACAACAAAATGGTGTCGTTGAAAGACGTAACCGTACACTGATGGAAGCTGCTAGAACTATGTTAATTTATGCGAATGCTCCCTTATTCTTATGGGCCGAAGCAGTGGCAACCGCATGTTATACCCAAAACCGCTCAATCATTCGCAAGCGTCATGGTAAAACTCCATATGAGCTTCTTCATGGACATAAACCCGATATTTCCTTTCTTCATGTGTTTGGTGCACTTTGCTATCCAAATACAAATAGTGAAAATCTGGGAAAACTTCAACCGAAGGCTGATATTGGAATTTTCATTGGCTATTCACCTGCAAAGAAGGCTTACCGGATTTATAACCGTCGTCTTGGCAAGATTGTAGAAACTTTGGATGTCGATTTTGATGAGCTGACAGCGATGGCTTCTGAGCAACACAGCTCTGAACCCGCTTTACACGAGATGGGAACCGGTACAATCAGTTCCGGATTACTTCCCAACAACCCTACTTCTCCATCATTCATACCACCAACAAGGTCCGAGTGGGATAAGTTATTTCAACCTATGTTTGATGAATTCTTTGATCCACAGAGTAATGATTCTTCAGTACCCGTAGCAGTGGCTCCGATTCCCGTAGTTGTTGCTCAAGATAATGGAAATGAATCCGAGGCAACTACTGTTACTCTTGATCAAGATATACCATCCCCTACCAATTCTCAAACAACATCTGAATCATCACCCCCACTCGTTCCTAATGATGTTGAAGAGGAATTATATGATCACGATCTGGAATACGCTCACTTACAAGAGCTTCCTTTCTTTGGTTCACACATACCTGATGACCCTACGGGTGCGTCTACTTTAGAGGAAGCTCCTGCAATCGTTCACTCCCGTCCACCAAGGATTGAAACTCACAACACTAAATGGACAAAGGATCACCCAATCCGAAATATTATTGGTGACATCGATCGACCAGTCTTAACACGTCATCAACTCCAAGAACATGCATTATATTGCTATTTTGATGCATTTCTGTCAGACACTGAACCTAAAAACTGGCAACAAGCCATGACCAAATCATCATGGATTGAAGCAATGCAAGAGGAACTTAATGAATTCCAACGTCTTGAAGTGTGGGAATTAGTTCCGTTACCCAGCAACGTGGAAATCTTAACACTGTTGTGGGTATACAAGGTTAAGCTTGATGAGTTAGGTAGTGTGCTGAAAAACAAAGCTAGATTGGTCGCTAGAGGTTACAAACAAGCTTTGGGTATCGATTTTGAAGAATCCTTTGCTCCTGTTGCACGATTGGAGGCAATTAGACTATTCCTTGCTTATGCTGCTCACATGAATATGATCGTCTACCAAATGGATGTTAAGACGGCATTTCTTAATGGCGAATTAAGGGAAGATGTCTATGTAAGCCAGCCGAATGGATTCGTCAATTCAGAGTATCCTAATCATGTGTACAAGCTCAAGAAGGCTCTTTACGGGTTGAAACAGGCTCCACGCGCGTGGTATGATCTCTTATCGACGTATCTCATCTCCAAAGGCTTCTCCAAAGGCAAAGTGGACCCCACATTATTCATTCTCAAGGAGGACAACGACATGATACTGGTACAAATTTATGTTGATGATATAATATTTGCTGCTACTAATCAACGTTTGTCTGACCGTTTTGAGAAAATTATGTCCACACGCTTTAAGATGTCGATGATGGGAAAAATTTCATTTTTTCTAGGATTGCAAATTTCTCAGAATCCCAGAGGCATCTTTATTAATCAATCCAAATTTGCTCTTGAATCCTTAAAGAAATATCACTTTGAAAACTGTGACCCCGTGGATACTCCAATGGTGGAGCGATCCAAGTTAGATGAAGATAAGGAAGGGATAGCTGTCGATCCTAAACTTTACCGTGGAATGATCGGCACCCTTCTCTATCTGACTGCTAGCAGGCCTGATTTACAATTTGCTATAGGCATGTGTGCCCGGTATCAGGCTCGACCTACCGAAAAGCACTTACATGTTGTGAAAAGGATCTTTCGGTATCTAAAAGGAACACTTAATCGTGGTCTGTGGTATCCGAAGGATTCTTCTATTGCATTAATTTCATATGCAGATGCAGATTATGCCGGGTGTCAAGATACAAGACGTAGCACTTCTGGCAGTGTGCAACTCCTTGGAGATAGACTTATCAGTTGGGCATCAAAAAGGCAGAAAAGCACTGCGATATCAAGTACTGAGGCTGAATACATAGCTATGTCCGGTTGCTGTGCTCAAGTTCTTTGGATGAGATCACAATTGACTGACTACGGCCTTGGTTTCAATAAAATCCCGATGTACTGTGATAACAAAAGTGCAATCGCTCTATGCTGCAACTATGTTCAACACTCTCGAGCAAAGCACATTGACATCCGCTACCATTTCATCAAGGAGCAAGTGGAAAATGGAGTGATCGAATTATACTTCGTCAACACTGAGTATCAGCTGGCAGATATATTCACCAAAGCCTTAGATCGAGCACGCATTGAGTTTTTGATCGAAAAGCTAGGCATGAAATCATTTTCACCAGCGACACTTAAGGAGTTGGCAGAAGAGTCTGAAGAATAGTACTGGTAAACTATTCTCTAGTATCCTTTTGATCGTGATCTTGTATATTATAGTACATACTTAAACCATCAAAAGCAAAATACAAAAATATAAAATCTAGAAAAACCATAAAAAATATAAAACCAAGAAAATCCATAAAAAATATAAAATCAAGAAAACCCAAAAATATTTTTTTCTTTTCAAATTTCGGGCATGTCTTTTAGTACGGTAATATTTACGGCTTTAGAAATGTCGATTACTATTGACACGGCGCCATAAATAGAGTCCGTATAAAAGTTGTACAAGTTTTAAAACATGCCCATTATGGCTTGTAGTTATTTTTGACTGCAACCCGCTTTTCATATTAAAGTCACGTATTTCTTTTTGAAAACGTTGGCTCACAACGGGAATTAAGTTTCTCGGGCAAGGTTTTTACTTTAAAACCTTGTAAGGGGCCAAGTTTACTTAATAACTTGGTCTAACACAAATTCGTGTACGTTTCAGTGCACTTATCTTGTTTAAAATAAGAGAAATCTTATTTCCACCAGAATCGTTCTATACAATCACTTAATCGGCAAATGTCCTCATTAATAGTTGTGTCCCTAATATCTTTGATTACAGCTCTTTAATTAGAAAACGGGTCAGGGATTAAGGGGGAGCAAATATTAATTCTTTAAAGTTAACAAATTCGGTCGTTCAACAGGTTACTCAGAAAATATTAGCTACCCATCATCTTCAGTTTCGCTATGTGTGCCATGTGTGAATTTAGTATATTTTGGATAGGTCATTAACACTTTGGCATAAAATATTTGTGCTTGTGTTTGGGGAATAAGTTTATCATGTGTCAAGATAACTTGTACTCTCATTTTTAAACTTACAAAATAGGGGGACCCGTTTTGCAAATCTTGCAAAAATGGGAGGGGCTTGAATCAAACTTTGACCAAGTCAACAAAACAAACCCCCCCCCTCCTTCCCGTCGCATTCAAAACACACACAAAGAATACACCTTGCTGCCATTGTTGAAAACCTCCAACCTTCATCTTGATCCACGTTTTATTGATTATCTCTTGATTGCTTCATAACCTAGGTAACATATCTATGATTAAATTCATCTCGTATTTCATGTTTTAACACAGCAACCATAGTTTCAAGATTTTTCGATTTAGGGTTTTAATTGTTGCGATAAACATGTATTTTTAGTGCTGGGATTTGTTAAGGATACCCTTTTACACAATGGTCTTGTTCAGAATTGCTTAAAACGCTGCCTAAAACTCCAGATCGTGAAGTCAAACATGAGATCGAATCCCAGTCACGGATTTCGATGCAGATTGCGATACAGCTTTGCGATGACATCATTGCGATGAGTCATTTCGATGATTCGTTGCGATGGGCATTGCGATGAATTATTAAGATGACTCATTGCGATACTCATTGCGATGAGTCATTGCGATGGTTCTATTGCGATGGGTTGTTGCGATGAGTCATTCCGATGGCTCGTTGCGACAGGCTCATTGCGATGGACTTTCGTTGATTCATTGCGATGGAATGTTGCGATGGCACATTCCGATGTGTCATTGCGATGGTTTCGCACTATGTATTGCGATAGGGTATATTGCGATGATTATTCAGTTATTCCGATGGAAATGCACACATTGCGATAGCCTTAGATATTGCGATAGGATTTCATTAGGATTACGATGAATGTTTCATTGCGATGGTATGGCTAGGATTCTGATAGTTTGCTACATTGTGATAGAATTTGGTCCCTTATTCTTATGCTATTGCCTTAGGATATACCATGAGTTTCGCCTAGATTGCACTAATCCTTCTTTAGCTTTAAGTTCTTTAGGGCCATTTAAACAAAACCAAGTGTTGTTGAAATAAGCCAATTTTTATCTCATAAGAATACTTGAACGGTTTCTTATTACAAAAGTTCATCTTAGTTAATAAGTTGATTCCGATGTAAACAAAAGAGATACAAATTACTTACTCAATATCTTGGATTTATGTTTCCAGGCCATGGCAGACAAAGCTTCATCTTTGTTCAAGCCCACTATCATTTGGATTGAGGGTAATCCTACAATTCCTGACGTAGTGGTTGAAACTAAATCAAAACCCACTGAAGTTTTGGTTGAAATCAAACCAAGACCTACTGAGGTGTTAGTAGACATCAAACCCAAACCTACTGAGGTAGTGGTTGAAACTAAATCAAAACCCACTGAAGTTTTGGTTGAAATCAACCCAAAACCTGTTGAGGTTTTGGTCATGACCACCAAGAAATCCAAATATTGTAAGAACTAAGGCTAGGACGGTTTCTCCTTAGAATAAAATTATCACTGGCATTCATGCTATTTTCCTAAGTGCATTGCTATATGTAAAAGACCTTGTTCATCTGATGTATGTGTGAATGTTGTGGTAATAAGTGTAATGATATTTTTCCTATGTTTAAAATTGGCATTGATTGAATATATCTACATGTGTTGTATATATCATTTGTGAATATGTCATCAAAGCAGGAAAATGTCAATCACCGAGGAAGAACAACGAATCCGTGATCTTGAACTTGTCCCACTCAGTCATAGGCTCCCATATGCCGAGAACAACACTAGGTTGCAGGATGATTTTGATCCGCTTTTACCTGCCTTCAAAATTGCCACGGATATCCTAGACATATCACCCATCAGCGACACACTCAGACGTACTGCATCTGTCCCCGAAGTCTACATCCATGAATTCTGGAATACTGCATCCTTCGATAACAAGATCATATCTTTCGAACTGAACAAAACACCAAGGGTACTCAACTTGAGCATTTTTAGGAAATTGTTTAAGCTCCCTAGGTTGGCACAAGGAGAACAATTTGTGCCTAACCCAAAGAATGATGAAGTGCTTCGAGTTATTCGTGCCATGAATTATGAGGGTGAAATTAACAGTCCATCACAATTTAACACTTCACACATAGGGCAACCTTGGAAAGCTATTATCACCATCATCGTCAAGTGTCTCACTGGTAAAACTAGGGGAACCGATGCAATGAGACCACCACAGGCTCACTTATTTTGGGGATTGTATACTGCATCAAAAGTCGATTATGCACTTCTTCTCTGGCAAGAATTTTGCTATCAAATTACTGGAACGAAGAAGAAATCCGTGCATCTCCCATTCCCGAGATTCACCAAGCTCATTATCCACTATTTTATGAAGAATGACCCAACCATTGACACTCGCGAGAAGTTCTTTTATCACACAAAAGATGATGATTATGTGATTCTCTCAATGAATGCAGACACAAATTCCACAAAGTATGCATTACTTCCTGCACTAGTACCTGACACGATGATTAATGATGGAATCAAGGAGAGTGATAAATACCAAGAAATGCTTCGTGACATCGACGCACAATTCAAGCGGGCAAATTTACCACCATCAGAGAAACAAAAAGGTAAACGCAAGAAACGAGTGTCACAGCGTCAACCAGCTGCTCCTAAAGATAAACGCTCAGGAAAAATGCAAATTGTTGATGAAGATGATGAAGATGAGCTGATCCACACTGAAGATGAACAAGAAGAAGAAGTACCACTCCGCAGGACTAAGAAAGCAAGGAAAGCCAAAGGCAAAGAGGCAAGTGTTGCTCAAAATGATCCTGTTCAACAACAACTTTCTGAAGAAAAAAGACTTCGTATTATTCTTCAACAAAGTCGACAGGAAGCCTTTGGTGGATCAGGCTCAAGGGTATTTGATGACTTAGAAGATTTTGGTAATCCTGATGATGATACGGAATTCTTCGACGAAGAAGATACTTATGAAGCTGAGTATGAAGATACTGATACCTTTCAACTTGAAAGTCGGGAACCAAGTGAAGAACGTGAGAGCAGTGCTGATACAGATACAAGTATGATGTATCGGGATGCAAATATCACCACATCTCTGCCTGAACCGACTCACATGGTACTCAATGAAGATGCTCATGCAACTTTCATTCCAGACACACAGCTTCAAAGTAAGTCTACTTCAAATTCTGATGATGTGTTGAAATATCTTAATTTCGAAGGGGAGGGTGTTGAGGTCACCAACACTGATCCGTCAACAAACGAACAAATGGTGGATGTCCCTATAACCACTATTACATCGACCAACACTTCCCTACTTTCAACCCCAATTATCAGTAAGGTCCCAACCACCACCATCACACCCGCAACTGTTGAACAACAAGTATCAACCACCACCATTACCACGGAATCTACACCGGCATCTACAGTTGAACAACCTGTATTAACCACCGTCCTAACCACTGCATCGACAACATCACCTATCCCGGTACAACCAGTATCATCCACGACCACTTTAACGGTTTTGGTTACACCTCCACCAACAGAACCACAATCTTCCTCTACATCAAATCCTTTTCTCACAATCAATGATCCGTTGATCCTGTCTCTTCAACAACAACTAGAGGCTCAAGCTACCCAAATAGCTACGCTGACAGAAAGGTTTGCTACTCTTCCAAAGGAACCGCATTCTGATGAGCCCATTCTTCAAAAACTATCAGACAAAGTGTCAAAGCTCAAAGAACAACATAAAGCATTTCGTAAAGAGAAGAAAACTCGGGATAAAGAAAACGCTGCTTTTCTCGGGTCAATTGACGAGCAGATGACCGCGATCATTCAACGAGAAGTCAAGTCTTATGTTGATCAACAATTACCACATCTGGTCGGTAATGGTCTATCTACTCTTCAAATCATGACATTGCTTCAGAAACGTCTGCTAGACTTGGGAGCTCATAAATCAAAATACAAACGCAAAGTTCTGCAATATCTCAACTACGCAATTGATGAAGAGAATCCTGCAGACACTACTGACTCTGAGTCTGATGATGAGAATGTGCTAGAAGAGGAAGATGACGAGGAACATGGTGAAAAGGATGATGAGAATGAGGATAAGGATAAGGAAGGAGATGAGGAGGATGAACAAGGAAAGGATAAGAATGGTGATGACGATAAGGACGAGGACGAGGTTACAGATGATGGTCAGGATGACGATGACGATAATGACAAGGGTAATGAAGTCAGCAAGGGTGATAAGAATGACAACACTGGTACAAATGCCGACGAGACAAACAAGGATGACAATGAAACGGCCACCGAGAAAGGTTTCGAGGACATTGCAGAAACGGTTGCTGACACCACAGATAAGCCACTGGAAACAACAGTATCAGATACTCAGCAGGCTGCTTCAGGTATATCTACTGCACCAGAATTCACTACTGATTCTCATATTGAGACTGTAGAATACATGCAAGCAGAAGAACCGACAGACACAATGCTTGAAGAAGAACATCACGATGATATACCGGTGACGGAAACTCAACCTTCCACATCCTCTACAGCTCAGCATGATGATGACATGGAAGTTGAAGATTTAAATGTTCCAGAACCGACATTTGCTGAGTCTCTTATCATTGATGATACGATACAAGAACAACTTTGGCTAACAAACGCAGCACCACATCATCCATTTGAAACTGCAACTGTAATGGAGATGACTCAATTCCTCAACAACCCTATCGACTTCTCGGCTTTTCTAAGGTACTCTCATGGGAAACCAACGATGACCCCGGATCTGATCAAAATGGCAGCTGCAAATGTGGACTTCTTTGATACCTTAAAGATCACCCATAATGAAGCAGAATATCACCTGAATGAGCTTACCAAAGCAATGAGAGCGACAACTACAGGAATTCAAACTCCCGTATTGCAACCTCTTACACCAACGGTCATCGCTAGTTCTGCCACTATCCCAATCGAGCATTTTGTCTCTCACGATCTTGAATACCTTGAAAATGGAGCAAAGAAGTATGCCACGTCACTAACAATGCTCAAAGCTGTCAATTTGGAGAATGTTCCTTGGATAGAAGACAAAGTGCCTGACTCAATCTGGAGAAAGAAGCTGCTCAAATTTTATGACACCTATGCTTCACTTGGCATATCTCACTGGGACAAAAAGAAGAAGTTAGCCTATAATCACTTCCATCGTCCTAAGAGAGGTGCTTCTATCGTCTCATCTCACAGAATCAAAAGTATCCTTGGGGCAACTACCCAGACGGTTTTCGGTTACGATTACTTAAATGTAATCTTGCTCAAACGTACCGATGAGAAAGAATTCCGCATTGACGAAAGTGATCTCCAGTACCTTCAACTCGAAGACATAGAAGATCTATTGCTGCTTTTGGCTCAAGAGAAAGTTGACCATCTATCACCTGATATTGTCATAGCCTTGAGTTCAAACTTTCGTCAATATGCCAGGAAAATTGTCATTCAACACCGGGTGGAAGATTTTCAACTTGGGGTAGAAAGCTATCAGAAGAAGTTAAACCTGCAACGTCCCCATACGACTCCACTTAGTAACTTCCACAAGGACAAGAAGGTCTACATGGGAACTACCAAGCCGGAAGCAGGAATCTTTTATCCGAATCAGACTGGCGTCATGCAATACATGCGATTCTCAGAACTGCACAAATTCAGTGATGGAACGCTAAAGAATGTTCGAGATGATTTGTCGGTTCTCAATTCCAACTTACCTCTTCCGGCGGTCACATACACCTGGACAGCCCAGTGCCGAAAAGGATCTTCGTATGCAATCAGGAAAATTGAGGAAGTGCTAAGGAAGCGCCGATTGCTACGAAGCATAGAACGATTCGTCGGTGGACGACCATATGGAGCTCACCATCGGCTTACGGAACGTACCGATTAATTTTGGTTCGTCTCATTACAGGTCAACTCCATATGTACATTATTGTGAATATGTTATTTTTTTACTTTATCAGCTTTTGTGGCTTGTTGTAGTGTTAAGGTATGATAATTTTTCAAGAATTTCTCACGAGATTCTAAATCTTTCAAAATACATCATACTAAAGCACTACAACTATCCCTTATTTAATTAAGGGGGAGCATTAACATGTTCTATGGCCAAACATCAATTTCATTTTTACCCAAAGACCGGTTAATCCATTCAATATCCCAAATATTAATGGTTAACATTTTGGATAAGGGGAGAAAATGGGATTAAGGAGACTTAAGTGATACTTGGCTAAAAGATGAAAAAGACTTAACGATAATCCAACTTAATATGTGTAAAGCACGTGTTAAGGGGGAGCGTTTTTGATAAACAAAACACCTAAGGTACAAAACTTTTGATTTCAATATCACAAGTACCTTAGGTGATTTTCAATGATTTTTCATGGTGGCAATTCCTTCCCAAAACACGCTTAATTCACGACGGATGTGGTGACAAAAGGGTGGTAGGAATAGGTTTAGTCCAATGATTCATCAGAGCCGATGGAATCTTCCCAAGGACAATTCCCTAGATAGAATTAGAAGTCCTAGGAAAGATGGAGAAAGAATGTGAACGTAGCTGAATGCCGACCAAGTACTTAAGCTAGCACTGGAACAATCACAACAAGGTGCTAGTGATGACGTATTGGTAAGCATTGAAGGGGTTGAAGAATGAAAAAGAATTGTAAAGATAAAGGGTGTAAAGAAAGAAGCCCTCCTTACAACTTTAGGCAGAAACCGGGTCAATACATATGCTATTGAGGTCATTTTTGCTAATGATTCTCGGTATTGAAGAAAGACATCATGGACCCAGTGATGCAATGCACAACCCTTCCCAGCTAACTCAAATATCTCTCAAAAGGTATTTGTTTTAATCACACGGAGATCAACACGTTATCTACTGGTTTATTCACTCCGAATAGACTGGTATTGAAAAGGTGGCACTCCTCTCCAGCCATCGCTCACTAAATCAAAACGCACAATTGAGTCTAGAGCCAAGAGATCATCAAAAGTCTCATTAGGACACTTTTCATTTATTCCTTGCTTTCTCACACACTGTGAAAAGTAAGAGATTTTCATGAGTCCTACGCAATATTCCTGTAATATTGCCAGAACATCCGAGTAATACGTAAGTATTACAATGAAGATGGAAATCCTGCTTGAGCCAACATCAAACAAGCTCATGGTAGGTTACACGTGCGGTTCTTTTAGAATCAATCTTGTGAAAAACTGGAAGGTAACAGTGGTTTAATTCTTAATTGAACTTAAACTCGTTCCAGGCCTCTTCGCATTATCATATGATCTTGCCAGAACACTCAGAGTGACTCTTTATTGACCACCGTGACGAGTGGAAATCCTTCTAGTGTCAACATCAAACAGCACTTGGTAGGTGACGTGCAAGATTCTTTATGAATTAAGCTCGTGACAACTGGAAAGCAACGATGGTGAAAATCTTAATTGAGATTCACTTGTTCCAGGTTTCATGAATTGACGGCTTCTAATCACAAGGATAAATTATCCAAGTGATTCACTCTTTATGTTCGCAGTCAGCTTTGGACGGTCGAATAAAGAGAACGGGTTTACCCGCGAAATCCTGTCAGGAAGTTACTTAATTGAAACTATCCGTCACGGGTACGATATCTAATATCGTCCAACGGTCTTCATCGACCGGAGGTAAAATGCTACCGAATTAGAATAAAATGTTCAAAGCCATTTTATTCGTGTCGTTGCTGTGTACCTGTCAAAGGCGGTGGCGTTGCTGTGTACCTGTTGAAGACGGTGGCGTTGCTGAGTACCAGTGAAGACGGTGGTGTTGCGGTGTACCTGTAGAAGTCGTTCTCACATGCTTATGTCTTTCTGCATCAAAGTTTAACAAAGATTCAAGAAAGTACAAGATAAAGTCTTCCGCTGTAACAAACTCTGAAACTTTCGAGAATCCAACAAAAAGACATAAGTGTGTGGAACATGAAGTCACGAGAAGGCAAATTCACAAGAAAGGCAAAGATCGCACGTGAAAGGCCAAAAGAACATGTTCCAAGCAAAAAGGCTGATATCATTCAACACATATTCACAAAAGAAAAGAAAAAGAAAGAAAAGAAGACTACGAGCTCAAGAACAGAATCTAACATGCTAGATTAGGACTTTGTAAACTTGGAGTGACCTCCCTTTGGGGGAGATTGTTGGAAATACGTTTTACGCATTTAGAAAGTCTCGGTCACTCCAACCATGTAGTTATAGGCTCGTAGTTAAGTTAAGTAGTATTCATTACATAGCCCGACCCATGAGCATGTTCATGGGCCGGAAGCCCAAGTCCTTTAAGGACTTGGGGTATTTAAACCTCTTTCCACCATGGAAAGAGGTGTTGGTTGTTTATTTCTCTCATTTTAATATATGTGTTTTCTTCCATTTCTCTCTCTAACTTTCTCTCTCTAGAAAAACATCAACCCCCTTGTTTCACAAGATTATCGTTGTTCTACACTTGCCACCACCTAAACCAAAAAGATTTCAAAATGTGAGAATTTTTAGTGTGACTAACATTGCTTTAGATACACCAAATATTTTTGACATAATTAAATCGGGTTTTCACAAGGAGAGTGTAAAAGATGAAAAAGGAAAAGATTTTAACTTTAATTTAAAAGATTTTTCTACAATTCTAACTCCGTCATCACCGCGTGTATTGAGTACTACAAGCTCGTCGTCTCCTTTTGACGATGCTTTGTGTGGACTTAGTGTGGGGGAATCCACTTATGTTCCCTTCCCTTTCTCCACCGAGGACGAGATATTTGATCCTGTAATTGCTTATATAGGGAAATCTCGGTCTTCCACCGATGCAATAAATGGAAAATCTTTTCATTTGATTGGTGCGAGTCTACCTCGAGTAGCTCAATGTTTTGACTTACCCATTGTCCCACCCTTCTATTTCTTCTCGTCTATTTTTTTGAAACTCTTTGAGTTTTTGTTGACCATTGATGAAGTGGCGTTGATTAGTTTTTCCAATGAAAACGAGAACGCTATCTTTGATCCCGGTATTTTGCACCATCAAAGGACTTAGTCCTTTTACCGGTTGTTTTTGGGCCTTGATTACATGTAAGCCCCACCAAAAATTGACCATACCATGATTATCCCTAAATGATCACATTTATGGGGATTCGAGTCGAGCTTTTGACTCGGTTATCAAAAACAAGGTGCCTCGTGGGGGAGACCCATGCTTTTCCATGTACATATTATTGCTTTCTAATTATTTTAATGTGAGGGTATTTGTGCCCTTCCAACCTTTGTTTCGTGGTTGTTTGTGAATTGTGGTTTTTAGATCATGATCTTCACGATTGGAGCCTCTCGTGTTCGTTTTATGGGAGCACTCGATCGTTTGCTTTGGAGGCCTTTCCCAATATCCATATGATATATCCTTTTACGTTCTAACCTTAGGTTTATAGCACACTTCATAAACGGCTATTACTTATTGGTTACACCCTTTCCATGCTAGATTAGGCATTCGACTACGTCTCTAGTATGGGGGTGTTTGCACCCCTAGACTCGAAACATTGAGGACAATGTTTAACTTTAGTATGGGGGGTGAATAGATACTTGCCTTGCCAAACCTTTACGCTTTCCAAAGTTTATCGTTTTGTTTATCGTTTTTGTTGCAAAATAAGGCTAAAAATGGCCAAATCCTAAAATTTTTCTCATGATTCATAAGTGTTTGAAGACACGAATGTAGGTTTTCCGATGGCGAGAATAAGAGTATTTTTTGACTCGACCGTGCGTGTTGAGCACTTAGCTTTGATTCCTTAACTACACATTAGGCTAAGTCTCTTAAATGAGGACGAGAAATGATAGAGTTAATTATAAGTTACTATGCTAAACGTAGAGTACTCGTATTCTTTCAAAAACTCATGTGTTCTCGTTGTTTGCTTATTCTCCCTTCGCTTGTAAATATTTTTTGCTTAATAAATATTGACTTAGCGGTTTAGTTAGGATTGTTGGGTTTCTAGTCTTTTCTAGTAGCTTCTGTGTAATTAAATTGGGAAGACATTAAGGTATCGCCAGCGTCACGGTTTTGAAGTATTGGCACCCGAATAATCGAAAGATTCACCCAATAATAAGATTTCAAGTGCTCACCTAAATCTAGCAAACAATTTGAAGCCCCACAAGGCCTAAAATCTATGCAAAATTGAAAGTGAATCAATCCTTAATCTTCGAAGCTTTAAAGATCCAAAATTCTCTTTAGCGTGAGGATATACGTCTTTTGCTAATAAAACCACCGATGAGGCGGATAATAAAAGGCAAGGCAAGACCGAAGGCATAATAAAAGCTTCATGGAGAAGTCAAATAAAAGATGGAGGTAAACCAAAGATAATAAGGCCCTTCCGTTAGGGGGCGTATAAAAGTCTTGGTAATAAGTCTCATGTTCAAAACCGTTATAAAACCGTGTTTATCGATTCTTCTTGTCAACTTAATTTTTTAACATCGTTGTCTATTAGGAGGGGTTATTGATTTGATGGTCTTAGTTACACCGTTAGGACTCTATTTTTAGACCTAAATCTCTATTATCGCATAAGTCAATGATGTATCCTCGTGATCATTAAGACATAATAAAATATAAGAGATACAATTTAGGAATAATGGGAGAATAAGTACGTGATTAGGGCATATGAGTAGTGTTAGCATTACTAACTTATAATGAAAATGATCTCGTTGCACGCTTGGCATGGAATTAAGGTGAAAATCAAGGACGACGAAATTATTTCTAACGAAGCATTCACGTGTTCTTATTCTATGAACCTAAACGTCCCATTTTGCGATGAAAATCATACATTATGTCTAAAACGCAAGTAGTAGTAATAGTCGTAGTGTAGCTAGTTTATTATTCCAATAAAGTGAATAAAATTAAATTTTGGAGGTGCTTTGATACTTTATTCTAGCATTGCGTGAGGGCACGGCAATGGTTTAGTATGTGGGAGTGATGAGACTGCTTTTATACATGGTCTCATCGTCCAAAACGGGCTTTAATTGCATAAAATATCATTAATTATACCAAATATATGCTCGTGTTTGTTACCTGTGTATTTTTAGGTACGGATATTGAGGAATTGGCAAAAGATCACAAGAATCATTCAAAAATGAACACGGGAAATGAAGCCGCACAATGAACCAAGCCCAAATTTGAAAATTGCAAAAAGACCCTTGAAGTTTGAAGAATTGACAATTTTGGTCCCTCATCTTTGAAGAACTTGTCACATTTGACCCTCCAATAGTCAATTGTACAAGTATGGTCCCTAGAGTTTGAAGATTATCCAATTTAAGCCCTTGGGAATGGATTTAATGTTCAATGTTATCCCTAAATCACAAAAGGACTACACTTGAAATTGGTTTTGGACTTGTGGTGAAAAGGATTAAACTTTTGGACTAGCATTGCAAAGGAAGTTAACGGCTGGTTATGTTTTTGGACTGGCAACATAATTACCCAACACTAGCCCATTAAACCCTTTGGCCCAAACCCCTTTTCACCCCGTTTTTAAATAGTCAAAAGGTCAAACCCATTAACCCCTAATTTCCCACCAAAACAGTTTTTTTTAATCATTTTATACCCAAAACGGATTAAACATCTTTCTTAATCCCCCTAGAACCCTAATCCCACCCAGTTCCAATTACACCCAACTCAAAGGGTTTTTGGCTAATAAACTGCAGATCCCTAATTCCCCTCCACCTCACCTTTTCCCACCTCACTAGACACCCTCACATGGGCTGTGGACCCCATCCCGTACCTCCCCTGCTACATCATTTTCACCCCAACCCCAATGAGGAGACCAATTAAACGGCCAAGCCTCATTCCTTTGTCCCCAAGTCCAAACCAACGCCTCAGATCAAGTCTACACAGCCTGGCATCCTTCAGCATTCACATGGGAGATTTTTGACCAAATTCGTCCAAGGGCATTTAGGGCTTTTTAGCAATTAGGGTTTTCACTTTGTAATTTTTTATTCCTAGTTCTAGATAGTTCTGATAAATAGTATATAAGGAGAATGAGGCATGTTCATTCCCTTTGTTCCAGTTTTAGCATTAAACAATTTGTAATTCCTTTTTTATAAATATTAAAGTTGGTGTTTGTTTAATAAAGTAATTCCTTTTATTTATTTTAAAAAGTTGGTGTTTGTTTAATAGCTAATTCTGAGTTCCAAATATTATTGGTGAAGTAAATTTTGTTTTTCAAAATTATTTCAAGGTTTTTGAAATTGGGATTTCTTGGAGAAATCTATTTCAAGGTTGGATTTTCAGTGTTGAAAGATGTTTGTGTAAGGAGTTTTTGAGAGGAAAGTGTATAAGAAAGATTTTAGAAAAAGATTTTTAAGAAAGAAAGAAGAAAACAGAATATATTATTGCTTGTTTTTTTTTATTTTCATCTTAGCAGGTAAGAGTGCTTGATTGATCCAAGGTCTGCATATACCCGGGTATATTGGAGGTGGTTTTGCTACCACAGTGGGACCTGGATGTGGGTCCCACAAGGTGATTCTTTGTTCCATTGTTAAATTTTCAGAAAATTGGTCACTTATGTGATTTGTATGAACTGCCATTAAAGTGTTGCTTAAGTGGATTGATATTGCTTAAATTGTTGTTTTATACATATTAGAACTCATTAGGATCAATTTGGTTTGGATTTAAATAGATTGGTTTGAAAAAAAATGCATGTTCAGATTTTATAGGGGTGTTTGGATCAGGGTTCTAGCAGGGGTTAAAATCAATAAAACTTGTTTTTAAACCTGTTAATTATACTTCTTAGGTAACATTTAGGGTGTATGCTAGTTTCATTTCAGTTAGAGAAGGATTTGAACAAGTTTGGGTGATAAAATAGTGAAAACTTTGCTAAAACTTGAATCTGCCTATTTTTCTGCTAATTTGAGTGAATTGGTGCATCATATCTTGTTGGTTTGTAGATCAAAGGTTGTTTAAGGATTTTGAGTTGCTTGTATACTAGTTGGAGTTATTGTGTGCAAGACATGGGCATTTGAGTTTCAAAATTGTGCAAGTGATTATGCTAAATACCACCAGACCTAGCTAATCTCTTACAGCAACCTTTATTTGCTTTCTTTTCTTGATTTTGTGCTTAGATCTTGCTAGTGTGTGCTTGCCTTGTGTTTATTTGACTCCCTACACTCCAACTGAGTGTAGGGGTGCCTGAATTGCCTACAAAACACCACCAAGAATCATCAAATCCAAGTCCTCTTGGATACTTGCACAAGTGAAAACAAAACATTTTGCTTTGTGTTCTTCAAATAGGAACTGGGTACGTTTTGGTCCAATATTAAGCTTAATCTTGTTAAAATTGGTCTTTGAATTGTGTTTACAAGCTTAACAAGTCACTGGATTGGTGTTAAAAAGGTAAAAAAAAAGTAAAAGTAGAAAAAAAAATAATAAAAAAAGCAAAAAGGGGTTCACCAGCCTCGAACCCTCGCTATCACACTCACAACACACACACGTTACCATTGCGCCCTTGGGTCTTTTACTGACCAAGGGTGCAAAGTAACTCCACTTAACCCCTTTTTGAACTGGGCTTATATAAATAAGCCGTAGCTTATTTTCCTTCCTTTCAGCTTATTTTTTTAGCTTTTTGCCTTAGACTTATTTTTCCTAGGATAGTGTTTCCATTTAGGATTTTTTTCTAGCCAGTTTTTGTATTTTTCCTTTTCTTTTATTATTTTTTATCAATTTTTATTTAGTTGTATATTATTAAATGTTTAAAAAATAGTAAAAAGTCGTTTTAATTTTTAGAAAATTAATTTTTAGGTTTTATTAAGTTATTTTGAGGTTTACATCCTATTTTGTTTTCAAAAACATTAATTTTTAATTTTATTTGATTTTAGGGTTTTTTATAAACTTTAGAAATTAATATAAAATTAATAAA
Source organism: Glebionis coronaria (assembly GCA_025667525.1). NCBI lineage: Eukaryota > Viridiplantae > Streptophyta > Magnoliopsida > Asterales > Asteraceae > Glebionis > Glebionis coronaria. Next base: position 358,900,866 of record CM046876.1, read on the forward strand.
AAGGTTTTAGAAAATTTGGATTGCATTTTTGTTTTAGTTATATTATTTAGGATTTTTGGTAATTTTTTAGAATTAATTTATAAACTTTTTATTTTTTAGAATATTTTAATATTATTTTATTACCAAAAATAAAAAGTTTGTTCTTTCTACTTTTTTTTCATTTTTCCTAGGTGAAGGACATATAATTAGGAACTTTGTAACTTTCCAAATATTTTTTAGGCTTTTCATTTAATTTTTAGAATTAATTTAAGTTTTAATAGATTTTAATAGTTTTTAGGAGTTTAAAAATAGTTTAATTTGGTTTTAAAATTTTTAAAATAGTTTTTAGCTTAATTAGGTCATTTTTAAGGTTTACAAACTATTAGATCTTGTTTAGGGCTTTTTAATAATTGTGATTTTTAGGGCTTTAATTAGCATTAAAAAGTCATTATTTAATTAATTAAAAGGTTCTAGCAAGTTTTGATTTTTTGTAAACTCTTAGAATTTTATTGTGGATTTTTAGTAATTTTAGGAATTTTTAGGTTAAAATTTAATTTTTGTGTTTTTTACGTTTCTACGTCTTAACTTTCTAGTAGTAGTTTTGTTAATTTTTATTTTTTCGTCTTCGTCATTTTCTCTTCTTTTTTCTTCTTGTTAATAATCAAAAACATTAATCATCAATCCAATACACAACACACGTGCCTCCTCGAGAGAACGATCCCCATTTGGGTCATAACTTGTGGTTTTCTTAAATCCCTCGTTAACGCTTACCACTACTTTGTTGCTCTTTTTCCTAAAAGGGTATACAAAAAGCTACATCATACTGCAAAGCTTTATGCAATCATCATGTGCAGTAACAAATAACGAGTCTAAGGGTTTTTACCATAAACCCTAATATCATAGATCTAGGGTTTGTAAAGTAAGCATCGAAACCCTAATTTTCAGTACATCTTCAACTTTTGCTGCAATAATGTTGCTAGGGTTCATCACCAGTCCATAAAGAACTGATTCCCCAAAGCTAACAACATGTCTTCTTTTCTGTATAGAACCGATCTAGGGTTTGTAGAAACCCTAAATTATGATTTCATGCAAATCTGAAAATCTAAAAATCACTCATCAGCCAACTTTGACGCCTAATAACTTTTGCCTGGGGATAAACCTCGACAATCCCTCCGGTGGATGTTTAGATCTATGTATGTAGAACACACATATAAAATTTCGTGACGATCCAACGGTTCAATCAAAAGCTATGACCTTCTGAATACTGCTGCGCACACAAAAACGTCCAGAAAAACCCTAGACGGATTTTTCTTTTCTTCTCGAAACACGAACACCTTGTTGGTCCTAGCATCACGAGCCACGAGGCTCTGATACCAATTGTGGAAACCTTGGTTTCCGGATCTTTTAAGCTACTAGGAATGCATCATGTTCGTATGATTATACAATCAAAGCGGGATTAGAACACGACACATTAACAAGGTGTTTAGGCACGAATAACATGAATTAAAACAATTGGATTGTTCATTATATTAATAACAAACAACCACTAGGTGTGTGTACATTGAATCCCATACCTAGTCGACACACACTTTAGGTTTACATTGTGAATGAATTGAATGAATAAAACCTAAGACCCTTGGTTCCTTTTATAGTGTAAGGATTAGGGTTTACAAGAGATAATGATGAATAAACAAGTAAATCTTCTATTTAAATAAACTTATGCAGAATATCTTTTGCATGTTTATCTAAATAGAAGCTTCCATAAGCTTCTTTGTCTACGTTTTGTCAATGCTTGAATTGCATGTGACAATGCTTAGATTGCACACGACAATGCTTGAGCCATCAACGCCTAATTTGCTCTTATCAACGCTTGATTAACTCTTGACAACGCTTGGACAATTTCTTCATGTTTTCTTCGTTTTTGAGTTTCTGCCACATCAACTTTTTGACCCAACAAGCTCAGCCCTCTTACATCGGACTGTTCGAAATCCTTGAACGTATCGGTGAAGTGTCATATCGGTTGGCGTTACCACCTCAGCTTTCACACGTCCACAACGTGTTTCATTTATCATTACTCAGAGGGTACAACTATCATGAGCTTCACAAAGTGAAGTATCCACTCGATCAGATTGGGGAGGATCTATCTTATATAGAGGAACCCGAAGCAGTTTTAGATCACAAGAATCGAGTTATGAGAAGGAAGACCATTCCTTTCGTCAAAATCCTATGGAGGAACCATACCGAGCGGGAGGCCACTTAGGAAACAGAGGAGTCTATACGGACTTCTTATCCTCACTTTCGGTTTTGATTCGGGTATGTCTTTTCAGTTTTTATATCCTCAGTTTAATAGCATTTTCAACTTTTACCCCAGTCAGCTTAAATACTCTATAATTCGGGGACGAATTCTTCTTTTTAGAGGGGAAGAATTGTAAAATCCAGTACGACCGTATCCTTAATTCGGGGACGAATTATTTTTGTTAGAGGGGAAGAATTAAACCCGTATTTAAATCAGAAAATGTAAATACGCGGTTTAATTATTTAAACTATTTACGTATTAATTTAAAAAACGAAAATTAAATCCGAAGATACGTGAATAACTTTAATACGAAAAACAAAAACAAAGACTTATGGATATAAGAGGGGCCGGTTTTGGTGATTAACAAAGAAAGCATATGGGCCTTTTGGCCCAGCCCATCCCATCACTACACTACATGAAACAAAACACGGCCTCTTTGTTTTTCATATTACGTAACAAAAAAAAAGATTAGGGTTTCTGTGAGTGAGTTTGGCCGCCGGGAAAAAGACAAAGGAAAAGGGGGGTTCGATTCAGTTTTCATCAAGCATTCGTATTATTCATCTAGTTTTACCAATCTGCAACGGTAATCCATTTTTCCCTCTTTTGATTTCAGTTTTGTCACGAATTAAAATGTCTTAATCTTTATATAAACGAATCTTGAATAAAAAAATGAAAGGGGGTCGTGTTTCTGCTCATCTCACGTAAACCGAGACCATGAGGTCTCGGTAGATGGTGTCGCTGGCCAGCTGTGACAACCCTGGTTTTGAGGTTCGCCACTTAGTTTTTTTTGTGCTAGTTGCGTGTCTTTACGTGTTTATGTGCTTATTGGTGTGTATAGATTGTGGTTTGGATATCGTTTCCGGTACGGGGTACCTTGTGAATGAAACGATGTGTGATGATTTCATGTTCATGAGTTCACATGGTAGTGACTATGAAGTGAGATGGTGTTATTTGGTGGTTCTAAGTATACGTATATGTATTATAGAAAATCGTATTTTTACGATTAACGGTTTAGCATTTAGAGGTCGTGGATGAGGTAATTAGTCATATGAATATTTTTCGGGATGGTTTTAAGTCATTTAGGACTTAGTTATAAAGTTTATTGCAAAATTTGAGATTTTTTTCAAAATTGTATATTTTACGTCTTTTACTATAAAACGCGTAAATTTGACTAGTTTTACGGTTTTGTGGTTTTGGAAGCTTTAGGAGCTGAAATAAATTAAGGAAAGCTAAAGTAATATTAATAACATAATATTAAATAATAAAAAAACGAATTTAGAGGTGTTTGGGTCGGTTTAGACGAACCAAAGAAGAAAGAAAGAAGGGAAAAGCCCAAAACAGGCCCAATGGACTTGTAATGGGATTAGGGGGCCTTTAGGACTTAACCAAACCCAACTCATAATCATAATAATCAGGTTTTTAACCTCCATAACATCTCCTAGCCGAAATTCATCAATGGAGGCCAGTTAGAGTTCTTCAAAAAATTAGGTTTTCTCATCTTCCATTAAATTAAAGGTAAAACCTTCTTAACCCTTTTCATATTAATTGTTTTTAATGTTTTCTATGATCATCTTATGATGGATTTAGGTTAGAGTTTAATTAAAAACAGTATATTAATCATATTTTAATGATTAAATAAATTAGGGATTGTAATTAGAGGGATTAGGGTTAATTAATGAGGTTGATTTTGTTAAACCCGTTTTTAAAAACTGGGCAGAATTTTGAGTCAATTGTTTTGATCATATCTGGAGTTCTAGGAACATTCAAGATGCGATCAAACTAGCCCTGAAAAGGTATTTGAAGTGTATTTCCAATGCAATACACTAGAACTAAATTGGAGGTCGCTAAGTGGGTCAAAAACAGGTTACAACAGTCGGAGGTCAAAACAGTTTTGAATTCAGCCTGTTTTCTTTTTAAGTTTTGGGTTGTTTCGGGTACTTAGGGTTGCATTGGGATCTTATCACGAACATGAGAGATGGTTTATATGTTGTAGTAAGTATCTGCAGTTGGGATAAGGTTGTGGTTTAGGGTAAGACCCTCTAATGGTAATGAACTTTTCATACGTTTAAAATCAGTGAATTCTGGATAGGTAGCAATATATATACATATATCAGGGCCTTAGCAATAGCTTTAAGGTTAGGGCAAGTGGGAGGTTTTAACTAACATGTATAAAAGTGTGAATATTCCTTTTACAGAAACCATGGGTATATTTAAGTTGACGTTTGACTTAACGTTTTGAGACCTAAAACTGGGACTGTTTTGTGTAAAATTATGAACGGGATAGCTATTAAACTTAACCAAGTTAGGGACTTGTTAAGGAAGGGTAATGGGGTGATTAGAACTTAACAATGAGGTAATTAAATGGGAATAGTCTAGATGTCCATCATAGGTTGATGAGCCATCTTGGTGATTGGTTCGGGTATTGATTGTGTGTTTTTGGTTTGTTAGCTCGTTGCTAGTGCGAGGACTTGTGAAGAAGCTATCAGGTGAGTTTCATAGTCCCATGTTTACTTTTGATTTTGACTTCCAGATGGGATGGAAGAGACACTGTGTTGAGTTATTTATAAATTTATGTTGTGAATGTTTTTAAGGTTTGAGATGGACTTGTGTGTACATTATGTGATTAACTGCTATGTGATTCTTGACTGTGTATGATTTGGATCGGGGGACACGTGCCATCTTAGTTATTGTGGTTTGACAAGGTAGGGGCCTTGGGATAGGTACATAGCGTGATCGTCTATGGGACCAATGGAAAATGACAAGGTATTGGCCTTGGGATAGGTACATAGGTATATGGGCGCCTATGGTACCATAGTTGTTGGTAAGGCGTGATGCCTTGGTAATTGTGGTTGTTGGTAAGGTGTGATGCCTTGGAAATGTGATGATTGATTTATCTTGAATGCTAGTTGTTAATGCATACTTGTAACACTTTGTCCATATGTTATTGTGTTGATGGTTGTTATTCACATCTTGTAACTGATTTAGCGTTGGATTCTAAACCTATGACTCTCACCAACTTTATGTTGACGTGTTTTAGTGTCTCTTTCAGGTGTGAATGTGTTTAAGCTTGAGGATAGAAGTGGCTAGACTTGGATGCCTTAGGATTGCATATAGAAGGAGATCCCCGTTCCTTCTTAGTTCACCTTTATGTTTTTTTTTATAAGTGATACATGTTGGCACCTATATGTTTGTTTTGTTTGTGTTATTTGTTTGTCTTGGGTAAGAGGTAGGACTGTTACCTACTTACTTAGACTCTTGCATTGTTGAGATATTGTCATGACATTTGTGTCACCATTTTTATGACATTTCTTATATCATTTAGTTAACTCTATAGACACGCTATTGTTGTGATGATATCCATACGTCATACCCCATATTCCGCCATGGTGGGGTGTGACAGAATGGTATCAGAGCCAATGGTTATAGAGAATTAGGTTGCCTAGTCGCGTAGCCTAGTCTATAGCTTAAGGGTCCCTGAATATAGGCGTCATAAGAGTATGTGTGCATTTTATTATAATTGATGTGTTTGAATGTTATTTATTGTGATGTTTTGACTAGTATGAATTGAACCATAGTAAGTTCATACTTAGCCACATGTTATTTTCTTTTTGGGTGGTGACTAGTGCAGGTTGAACCATAATCGTCCACACTAGTCATTTTCGTATTTTGCTTAAATTATACATTATAGTACATAATTTGGTAAATGGTAGTTCTATCTTTTGTTGGGTTATTTTATGTACCTGAGGTACAATATTTTTCTTTTGATGTTTAAGTCATGTTCCCTAAGAATCGTGTGGTGGTTCGAGTTACTAGGAGTACATGGGTAGGAAGGATTTTAAGCCGTTTCCACTCTTATGGGCGACATGACTTATAACTGATTATGTTTTCATTTTGGATTTAGTCTAAGTTGTTTAAGCTAGTTTATGGATTTCTGTATTCCAAGAGTTTTATTATGTTATTTTTATAGATGGAGTTTTGGATCTTATTGGTTATGTGGTTATGAGCTTATGTGAGTAGATGGATTTATGGGTTATATGTTGTATTGATTCTTATAAGTGTCATCATATGAGGGAGTGCATTGGGGAAAGGGTAATTGTATAAGTATGGTGGCCAACATAGTTATACAAGTACCACAACTTCAATGGGTTCCCAAGTATGGTTGCATGAAAGAGGGTTAGTACATGCTTGTATATGATGAGATGTAGAATTTGGGTATACGTATTATATATGAGTTTATGTAATGGCTACCTACGATATGGCTATTGTTCTTTTTGTGTTATATGTTTTGGATTATAGATGTGTTGTGTGATTTTGGGGTCACACGATATGGTTTGGTTTTGGAGGTGGGCTTTATGCCTTGTTGTGGCACGGTGAGATGGTGATTACTCGTATGGAAAAACGAGCGTATAAAGAGATTGATTGACTTACATGTATGATAACGAGTATGTTTGGGGGATTCAATAGGTATACATATGCGGATGTATATATACTACTATGTGTTAAGTTATGGTATATGGTCGTTCACTAGTTATTATAACTTGAACGTACCTTGTGTTTGTTCGTGTTTTATGGTGCTGGTGTTTGGTGGAGTTTCAACGACGTTTTGAATCTTTTGAATTGTGTCTTGTAGCGTATTCTTTGAGTTTCGTATTTCACGTGTACGTTTTAAAACGGTGTTCTTGGTTTTAAGTCTATTGAAATAACCTGGGATTTCTTTTGAGATAATGAAATCTTTTGTGTTGAGTCTTACATTTCTTTTGGTTGGTATATTGAAAAAGGGGACTTGGAAATCTAGTATAGGGTTAGATAGTTGGTCGTATTCGGTAAAATAAGGGTAAGGTGTTGGGGTCGTGTTTGAAACAAGATGTAACATAAGATTTCTTTTTAGTCAACACTTATTTATTTCAAATTCTAAAAGACTTTCTTTAAAATAAAGCGAAGTAAAATTTCTTTCTACTTACATAGTTTATATAATTGGGTTTAACCGATTCACGTCATTTATAATTATTAATTCAAGGTTAAATTGAGTTTATGAAGATTTCACATACAATTTTATCTTTCATTAATATAAAGCTGTTTCGGTCATTACTTGTTCGTTTTTAGAGCTTTTTGAGTGATTCAAAAGCCAAAAATTATGTACTCGGAACGTACTTTTCAAATATTCAGAAAGTATAGTCATGGGAGGTCAGTGGACTGGTCGGAATTGTTGTACAAGTGTCGGGTTAAAGGTTGAGTTTTGAATAGTAGTTTTATTTTTATGATTTGGGATGCACGAGTGATGAGATGGCATTTATACATGATCTCATCGTTCTTTTCGGGCTTTAAATGCATAAAAATGTCATAAAATACCATATATATGCTTGTGTTTGTTTACTTGTGTGTTTTAGGTATGGATATCGTGAAAAAGACAAAAGATCACAAGATACAAGGAAAAACGAACACGAGAAACGAAGCCGTACAATGAACCGGGCCCTAATCATGGAATTTTCATCAAATACCCTGGAAGACTTGAAGACAAAACAAGATTGATCCTCATTCTATGAAGAAATGACACTTAAAACCCTTGTATATTAATAATTACAAGTTTGGTCCCTTAAGTTTGTCAAAATTGCAAAAAGGTCCTTCAAGATTGAAGAAATGGCAAGAATAGTCCCTCAACAAATTCAAATTGTCAAAAATGGTCCCTCATGAAGATTAAGAGACATTGAAGACCTTTGAAGATCAACTTTGTCCAAGATCAGCCCTTTAAAAATCAAGAAATGGCAAAATTAATCCTTTGAAAGCTTTTTACAAAGTCTTGTGCCAAAATTGTAAAAGGTTCAAACTTATTTACAAAGGAGGAACACGTTTTAGGGCTGGACAACTTTAAATGGCAAAAATATCAAAACAAAAGGACCAGAGTTGCCAACTGAAACATTTAAAAACAAAAAGGGCGCCTAACAAGTTTATTTCCCCCAATATCGGATCTAAACATTCACTGTTTATCTTTTTACTTCCCCAGAACTTACCCTCACTTTTCCTTGGGTAAAAACCAATTAAACGTGCACACGTTTAATTCACACGTACCAAAACTCAACCCACTCCTAAAAATCCCAATCCCACGCATGTGTACCAAAACCCCAATTCCCCAATCCACCAATCACATCATTCCTTAGTCCCCAAGCATCATGACGTGTCCCAAATGAACAGCCAAGATATAATGCTTACTCACAACGCACAAATGAACAGCCAGGATCAAGAAAGGACAATTCACACCAAAAACGTCCAAGGGCATATTAGGGATTTTTCCATGTATTAGGGTTTAGTTTTTTGGATTCTAGATCCTTCTTAGCTTAGTATAAAAGAGGCCCCAACCTGTGGGTGACCCTTTGTTCCAGTTTTCTTCAAGTAAACTTTGTAATTCCTTTTAAAATATAATAAAAGTTGGTGTTTGTTTTTTTTTACAATTTAATTCCTTTTTATTAGAGTTTAAAGTTGGTAATAGTTCTTGAAGAATTCTGAGTTCCAATTTGTGATTTGGTTAAAAGTTTTTGAGGTTTCAAAATATTTCAAGGTTTGAGAAATTTGGAAGTATTTGGTATAATCTGTTCTAGGGTGTTTGAATGTTAAGGAGTGTCATTTGTTAGAGAGATTAGCTTATTAAACCGTGTTTTTAAAGTTTGAGTGTTTTTGGAAAAGATTTAAGAAAAAGAAAAGAAAACAGATTGATAAGTATATGCTTGTATTTTTTTTGTTGTTTTCTTGTTTTGTGATTGCAACAGGTTGAAGGCTTGTCGATTCAGTTCAGCACCAGCCCGGGCTGGTAAGGAGGAGGATTTTCATCCTCTAGGGTCTTGGATGTTAAGACCCTAAGGTACTTTCTTCTCTATGTTGAAAAATTTCAGAAAATTGAAGTATTGTTTGATCCTATGTGATTTGATGCATAAGTGTGTTAGACTGCTTTGATTTGTGTTCTCATGTTATGATATGCATGTTAGATAGCATATGAATCAATTTGGTAGCCTTTGGAAGCATTTTGGTGTGTAAATTTTGGTTTGCTATAAATAACAGGGTGTTTGGCAAAGGGTTTTAGCAGGACATAAGATTTGATTAGTGGATTTAAAAGGTGTTAGAAGGTTTAAATCAGGTTAGGATAGGTCTTTAGTTATTTGGTAAGTAAGAATAGAAGGTTTGGGAACAAGCTTGTGTGATTTAGAAGGAAAAATAGTCTTAAAATCTGCATAAGGGTGAAATCTGCTTGTTTTGCCTCATTTTGATGCTAAATCTTTGATTTCTGTTAAAGGTTAGGTTAATTTTGTTATTGTCATTGTTTGATTACAATTTGGTGAGTATGTATGCTTAATATGTGCATTTGAAGTTCATTGTAGTGCAAGTTATAAGCATTTAAGTCCACTGATCTGCTATATACACCTCAGAAACTTGCTTAGGGCTTTTGTATGCATTATTTGTGATATTTGGCTTGCTGATTGCTTGTTTCTTGCTTGCTTTGTGACTTCTTGTGCTCAAAGGAGCACAAGAGTGCCCTACTGTCCATAATAATCTCCAAATAAGCATAGCTCAAGTCCTCTTGGGTAAAAAAGTGTGCACAAGTGTGCACTCACACTTGTGTGTTCATCAGTCCACAAGAAATCAACCTGGCCACGTTTTTGTTATAATCTTGTGCAAATCATTGGCATAAAAGGAAGTTTGATTTGGATTATAAGCTTGTTTAGTTGTCACTGTTGGAGTTAAAAAAAGGAAAAAATAAAAAAAATATAAGAAGCAAAAAAGGTGTTGCCTAGACTCGAACCCTGGTCTCCACACTCACACACATAACAAGTTACCGTTGCGCCCTGGGGACTTTGATTGAGAGTTTTGGTTTCCATATTTATTTAACCTATTTTGTCTTTCTAGCTTAATATATAAGCCGTGGCTTATTTTTCCAATTTTCAGCTTATTTATTGAGCGTTTTTGCTTATTTTCAATTTTCCTAGGACTTTAATAGGCTTGTTGACTTTTCTAGCTAAGTTTTAAATTTTTCCTTCTATTCATTTAATTTCTAGGATTTATTTAATAGACGAATTTTAGAAAATCAATAAAAAATACCAAAAAGACTTTTTATTTCTAGGAAAAATAGTTTTTAGCTTTTTAATATATATTTTGAGGTTTACATCTTATTTTGGTTTCAAAAACATTTATTTTTAATTTTATAATATTTTAAGGTTTTTTATAAACTTTAAAGATTTTTATAAAATTATTAAAAAAAGGTTTAGAAGCTCTAATTAGTGTTTTTCTCTTAGTTTTATTATTTAGGATTCTTAGAAATTTTTTATTTCAAGTTTTATAAACTTTTTATTTTTAGCATTATTTTATTATTATTTTAATATTAAATTTTCAAAATTTTCTTTTTTCTTTATATTTCATTTTTCCTAAGTTCTTTACCATTAATTAGGACTATTTCCATTTTTAGAATATTTTTATAACTTTTAGATTTATTTTTATAATTATTCTAAGTTTAATTAGGTTTTAATCATTTTTAATCATTTTTAGAGTTTTAAAAATAGTTTTAATAGCTTTTAATTTTTAGAAAATTACTTTTTAGTCTTCTAATAATATAAGTTAAGTGATTATTCAATAAAATCATATTTTAGACATTTGAATTAGTTAAATTTAATTTTAGGGCTTTAATTAGCATTTAAAATTAATTATTTAATTAATAAAAGGTTTTAAAATATCTTTGTTGGATTTTTAACTTTATTTATATTATTTTAGACTTGTTTTTAGCCTTTTTGATATTTTGTTTTTGGTTTTAGCTTAATAATTTTTAACTTGGGTAATTTTTCACGGCTTTACGTTTTCGTCGTAGTTTAATTTTAACGTATCCGTCTTTCATCCTCTCATCCCCATTCTTCTCAATATTAATCTCAAATACATACAAGTTAATTCACAACACCATACCTCCTTGGGAAATGAACTTCTTCTCTCATTTTATTTGATTGTGGGTCATTACTTGTGGTTTTCCTAAATCACTCGTCGATACTTACCGCTATTTACGCTCTTTTCCTAAAGAGTAGTAAAACACTACAATCATTTTTGGCGCCGCTGCCGGGGAGGTGTGTTGTGCTTTAATTTGGAAAATTTTGTTTTTGATATTATCCATAAATAGTATTTGTGTTAAGTGGAACTCCCTTAACACGTATTATCGGTTTTCTTGGTTTTTCTTTGTGAATATTATTAATATATTGTATTAAGTATCACAATCAAAATACAATATCTCCAAAAGTGTGAAAACACAACCTTAATTGGGATTTGATCTCCTAATTATTGTATTCGAATCTCAAACAAAAAGAAAAGGCAAAAATAGATAAATACTTTCGTGAAGCTCGATTTTGAAAGATACGAACTATAAGGTGGGTATAAGGCGGGTATTATAAAATATACCCTAAGGAAAAAGGCTCTTAAGTGCTTCGCGCCGCCTCGTTTCCCCGCTTGCTTGTGAGTATTTTGAGATTGAAAGCTAATCGAGGGTTTTGCCGCCCAAAGTATTATTACGTATACTATATTTGCTTGGTTTTCTTTGTGATTAAACCCTCGTGAACAATTTGGTTTTCACCAAAGTTCTAAAGTCAATCGAAGGCGTTCACTCCACGTGATCGTTTTCATTCCTTTGAGGCTTCTTTAATCAAGAGTTTGATTCGAGGAGAGATTTTGTAGATTATTGTCTACGAAGATACACCAAAATCCAAAAAAAATTAAATATCATCAAAAACACAAAAAAATTGAAAATCCACAAAACAACCAAAAAGAATCTTCTTTGCTCACCTCCCATTCTTCGTGTAGTTTATGATCACTCGTAACCAAGCTAAACGAGCTCGTAAACGTCTTCAAAAGCAAGCAAATCAAGGATCGTTGATTGTTGAAGAACCTCCAATTGTTGAACCTATTATAGAACAAGAAGTCGTAATGGCTAATCGTACTATGATGGAGTTGCTACAAGCACCCACCGAGGGTTTTGGAGAGGCCATTGTTATTCCCGCCATCCTTGCGGAGAATTTCGAGATTAAGACGGGTTTAATGTCGATGTTGCAAGCAAACAAGTTTCGAGGTCACGAGAAAGACAACCCGCATTACCACATTAGGAATTTCAACCGTCTCACCGCCACTAGCAAATTCAAAGATGTTCCGCATGACGCCATTAAGATGATGTTGTTTCCATATTCGTTGGATGGACCCGCAAAAATTTGGCTCGAGAAAGAACCGCCAAATTCGATTTTGACATGGGCCGATCTCGTTTCTAAGTTTGTGAACAAGTTTTTTCCACCATCGAAAACAACACACTTAAAAAATGAGATTTCACGATTTGTGCAAAGAAACAATGAAAGTTTTTCAATGGCATGGGAACGATTTAAGGAGATGTTACATGAATGTCCTCACCATGATTTTTCGGAATTGCATCAAATTGATACCTTTTATAATGGGCTTAATGATCATGAACGAGATTATTTGAATTCCGCCGCGGGTGGTAATTTTTTGTGCAAGACGACAAATGAGGCTTTACAAATCATTGAGAATCGATCTAAGGTTTATAGCCCTCGTAACACACCGAGTGTTGCCAATATGGGTTCGTCATCTTCGTCACAATCGTCTCGTAGCATTAATGCCTTACATGATGAAGCTAATGAGGAAAATCGGTTTTTTGATAGATTTGCTAATCTAATGTCCCATTGGAAGGCTCAAGAAGCTTCCAATTCCGCTTCGGTTAAAGCGGTTGCTAAGAGTTGTTTATCTTGTGGGGGAGCTCATGATCTTTCCGAGTGCATTACCGCGGATGGTAACACTTCGAGTGCTTATGTAGCAACGGGAACTTACAACCAAAACGGCCAAGGTTCTCGTCCAAATCAAGCTCCACCAAATCAAAATGTTAATAATTATCGAAACAACAACCAAGGTAATTACCAAGGCAACACACGCAATTACAACAAAGGGAATTATCAAAGTGGGAATGGACAAATCTCTAATCAAAACCAAAACCGTGATTTTCAAAACACTACACAAGGTTTTCAAAATGCTCACACGAAAAATTTGCAAGGAGAATTTTTGGATTATGCAAAAGCAAATGATGCTAAATTTGATAATATGCAACGTGAGATGATTAGCTTAAGATCCGAGTTGAAAAACGAGCTTAAAAATGAACTTGCTAATGAACTTAAAACTCATGCAAACAAAATGGAAGGAAATGTCCAACGTCTTCAACAAAACCAACAAAAGATGGAATTAGGACAACATGAGATTAAGCAAGAGTTATTGAAAGCGGATGCTAGGCAATCAAAATTTGAGGACCGAATGGCTAAGATGTTCGAAGCAATCATGTGTAAGCCCTCTTCTTCAGGTGGTCTTCCTAGTGATACCATTAACAACCCGAGGGGAGAATTGAAGGTTGTTGCTACACGAAGTGGTAAAACTTTCGAGGAACCAATCTCTCGTCCAAGTACTTCTACGGAGAAGGAAATCGAGAAAGAACCCGAGGTGATGGTCGAAAAGGAGCATATTACAATCCCACGAAGTACCGCTCAAACCACACCTACGGTTACACCAATACCAATTGTGGAACCCGAGATTCCAAGGCCGTTGCCTAATGACCAACCCACACCACCTTTACCTTACCCTTCAAGACGAAACAAAGAGAAAGCACAAGAAAGGAACAATTATCAATTTGAGCTATTTATGAAAATGTTTCGTGATTTACACTTTAACATAAGTTTTGCCGATGCTTTAATCATGATGCCTCGATTCGCCGCAAACTTCAAAAGTATGCTTAACAACAAAGAGAAGTTACAACAATCGTCTAGTTGTTCATCGGTTTTTCTAAGCCGCATACCACAAAAAGTCGGTGATCCCGGTAAATTTTTGATTCCGTGTGCTATTCAAGATATGGAGGAATGCTACGCCTTGGCCGATCTTGGTGCTAGTATTAATTTGATGCCTCTCGAGATTTTCAAATCGCTTTCGCTTCCGGCTCTTACTCCTTCGAACATGTCCATCGAGATGGCCGATCATTCTACGATTTTGGCATGTGGAGTAGCCGAAGACGTTTTCGTTAAAGTCGGAAAGTTTTACTATCCCATTGACTTTATCGTTGTTGACATTCCCATCGATCGAAAAGTTCCTCTCATTTTGGGTCGTTCATTTTTGGATACATCAAGAGCACTTATCGATGTTCATGCTCGAAAAATCACCCTTCGTTTCAATGAAGAAGAACTTGTCATCAATGCAACACAAAACTCCAATCTTTCTCATGTATATTCTATTTCAACTTTAAACCATGGTGACTCGACCAATGTCGTTTGCAAAGAATTTTCACCAAGAGTTTTAGGGAATGTCGCCAAAAACAATTTACTATTTCCTCCGCCGGTGGAGGTTATGAGTGCTAAAAAGAAGAAACCATCAATACTTGAATCGAAAAATCCTTCGCCTCATCTCGAACATTCATTCTTGAAAAGTGTTGATAAATTGCCGGTTTCTACGAAAGATCTTTCGGATGATGAATATGTAGACCCCGATGGGGAGGTTTTCTTCGTCGATAAACGTTTTGAGAACTTGCCACCACCAAAACCAAAACGGTTTCAAAATGTGAGAATTTTTAGTGTAACTAACATCGTCTTAGAAACACCGAATATTTTCGACATAATCAACAAGGGTTTTCATAAGGAGAATTTAAAAGATAACAAAGAAAATGATCTTAAATGTGATTTAATTGATTTTTCTACAAATCTAACTCCGTCATCACCGCGTGCTTTGAGTACTACAAACTCGTCTACTCCTTTTGACGATGTTTTGTGTGGTCCTAGTATGGGGGAAGCCCCTTATGTTCCCTCATCCTTGTCCACCGAGGACGAGATATTCGATCCCGGAATTTCATATAAAGGGAAATATCGGTCTTCTACCGATGCAATAAATGGAAACTCTATCTATTTGCTTGGTGCGAGTCTACCTCGAGTAGCTCAAACGTTTGTCTTACCAATTGTCTCACCCTTCTACTTCTCATCTATTTTCTTCAAACTCTTTGAGTTTATGGCACATATTGGAGTGGTGTTAATTTGTTTTTCCAATGGAAACGAGAACGCCATTTTCGACCCCGGTATTTTGCATCATTTGAGGACTTAGTCCTTTTTACCGGTTGCTTTTTGGGCCTTGTTTATCATGTAAGCCCCATCAAAAATTTGACCATACACTGATATCCCTAAATGTTCACATTTTGAGGGGATCGAGTCGAGCTCATGACTCGGTAATCAAAAACGAGGTGCCTCGTGGGGGAGATCCCATGCTTATCTTTATGCTTTATGTTCACTAATAAGGGGACTTGTACCCTTCCAACTCGTTGTCTCGTGGTTGTTTGTGATTGTGTTATCTAGATCATCATCATCGTCTACGATTGAAGACTCTCGTGTTCGTTTACGTGAGCCTCCATCGTTCGTTTGAAGAAGTTTTTCACGAATCCATGACATATCCTTTATTGTTCTAACAATTATCTTTTAGCATAATTAATAAACGGCTTTAGATATATTGTTGATCACCCTTTCCATGCTAGATCCTAAGCATTCGACTCTTCGTCTCTAGTATGGGGGTGCTCCACCTTTAGACTCGAAACATTGAGGACAATGTTTACTTTTAGTATGGGGGGGTGAATAGGTACTTGCTTTGCTACGCCCTCACGTGTTCCAACTTTCAATGTTTTGTTTTGCTAATAAGGCTAAAAATGGCCAAATTTTAAAATTTTTCTTAGTTTTCATAAGTGTTTTTAAGACACGAATGTATATTTTCCGATGGGTAGAATAAGAGTTAATTTTTGACTTGATAGGCATTTGGAGCCATTTACATTCCTTAACCCGCTCAATTCAAGTTTTGCTAGACTTTTATATAGGGAGCTTTAAAACGCGAAAGTCTTAATTCATTCGAGTTAAGAACAAGAACTTTTCGCAAGTTCCTATAATTGATTCTAGAAAGTCACTTATCAAGGGAACTTTAAAACGCATTCTCTAAACTTGAAAAAGTCCAAGAAAGTGCATGATCCTATAGGTGGCTTGAAAACCCAAAACTTTGATTTGATATAGTCTTAATGAAAGCTAATCCAAATTTGGCTTAATTTTGACTTGCATGGCTAAGTATTCACGAGTCTCTTTAATTAGAGGTCTTTAAATAGTGAAGAACGAGAAATGATAGAGTTAGACAAGTGATCATGCTAAACGTAGAACATGAAAGTGTTCTTTCAAAAACTCATATGTTTTTAATTGTGGCTTTTTCTTCCCATAAGATCAATGCATTAGGAATAAATCATAATTGCAATAAGTAAGGTCGTACGATTTGAAAAGGTTACTTAGCCTCTAGCGCAAGATCGTTTAAAAGTTGCTCGGGGTTGAATAGAGTTCATATCCAAGGCATAACTTATTGAAGCGGGACGCGAAGATTGGCGATCATCCAAAAAGGCCCTAACAAGGCATGAGGAGCTCTATTTTTGCTAAAGATCCAAAAATGATGTGAAGTATCATTATTCCTAAATCAATATGAAGGATCGAGACACACGACGAGAAGCTATTACTCCCCTAAAGAATGGAGAAAGTCTATCCAAAAAGACCCTAACAAGGTATGAGGATGAATATATCCAAGTCCGAAAAGGAGGCGGATCGTTGTATATCAAAATCCAAAGTAAAGATTGAAGAAAAATGATGAAGTCGTGGTCCTATATGAAGAATCTCTCAAAAACGTCAAGTGAAGAAATTCCAAATATATGAAGAGAAGACCATAATTTCGAGAACGTCTTCCCAAGATTTGAAGTATGAAGTACATGCCAAATATCGGTCCGAGAAAGGTCTCAAATCGTGAAACGAGTTATGCCAAGATATGAACTTAAGGAGATACACGAGAAGCCGTTTTAAAAGATTTTGTCCTTCGGCTAACTATTGATCAAATCGTGCTCCTTTGCTTTCGGACTAATAACTACTCAAATAAGTCAATATGAATCACTTGTGATCCATGACAAATAGATAAAAAATGCTAGTAACCCATTTCTTTTATAATAACTAGGATTGCGGGGAGAAAAAGTATTACACAATTTGAACGTATGAGTAGTGTTAGCATTGTGACTTGTACCAACAATGATCTTGTTTTTGCACTTAGCATGGAATGTATGACAATCAAGGATGACGAAGTTTACTCTAAGGGACATTAACTTGTTTCTATTCTTAGACCCTAAAAGTCACATTTTGGTGATGAAAATCATACATTATGTCTTTACACAATCTCGTAGTATGTTGCAAGTCTTTTACTTTTCAATAAAGGTTAATAAAATTGAACTTTTGTGATGCTTAGATACTTTATTCTAGCATTGCGTGAGGGCACGGCAATGGCTTAGTATGGGGGAGTGATGAGATGGCATTTATACATGATCTCATCGTTCTTTTCGGGCTTTAAATGCATAAAAATGTCATAAAATACCATATATATGCTTGTGTTTGTTTACTTGTGTGTTTTAGGTATGGATATCGTGAAAAAGACAAAAGATCACAAGATACAAGGAAAAACGAACACGAGAAACGAAGCCGTACAATGAACCGGGCCCTAATCATGGAATTTTCATCAAATACCCTGGAAGACTTGAAGACAAAACAAGATTGATCCTCATTCTATGAAGAAATGACACTTAAAACCCTTGTATATTAATAATTACAAGTTTGGTCCCTTAAGTTTGTCAAAATTGCAAAAAGGTCCTTCAAGATTGAAGAAATGGCAAGAATAGTCCCTCAACAAATTCAAATTGTCAAAAATGGTCCCTCATGAAGATTAAGAGACATTGAAGACCTTTGAAGATCAACTTTGTCCAAGATCAGCCCTTTAAAAATCAAGAAATGGCAAAATTAATCCTTTGAAAGCTTTTTACAAAGTCTTGTGCCAAAATTGTAAAAGGTTCAAACTTATTTACAAAGGAGGAACACGTTTTAGGGCTGGACAACTTTAAATGGCAAAAATATCAAAACAAAAGGACCAGAGTTGCCAACTGAAACATTTAAAAACAAAAAGGGCGCCTAACAAGTTTATTTCCCCCAATATCGGATCTAAACATTCACTGTTTATCTTTTTACTTCCCCAGAACTTACCCTCACTTTTCCTTGGGTAAAAACCAATTAAACGTGCACACGTTTAATTCACACGTACCAAAACTCAACCCACTCCTAAAAATCCCAATCCCACGCATGTGTACCAAAACCCCAATTCCCCAATCCACCAATCACATCATTCCTTAGTCCCCAAGCATCATGACGTGTCCCAAATGAACAGCCAAGATATAATGCTTACTCACAACGCACAAATGAACAGCCAGGATCAAGAAAGGACAATTCACACCAAAAACGTCCAAGGGCATATTAGGGATTTTTCCATGTATTAGGGTTTAGTTTTTTGGATTCTAGATCCTTCTTAGCTTAGTATAAAAGAGGCCCCAACCTGTGGGTGACCCTTTGTTCCAGTTTTCTTCAAGTAAACTTTGTAATTCCTTTTAAAATATAATAAAAGTTGGTGTTTGTTTTTTTTTACAATTTAATTCCTTTTTATTAGAGTTTAAAGTTGGTAATAGTTCTTGAAGAATTCTGAGTTCCAATTTGTGATTTGGTTAAAAGTTTTTGAGGTTTCAAAATATTTCAAGGTTTGAGAAATTTGGAAGTATTTGGTATAATCTGTTCTAGGGTGTTTGAATGTTAAGGAGTGTCATTTGTTAGAGAGATTAGCTTATTAAAACGTGTTTTTAAAGTTTGAGTGTTTTTGGAAAAGATTTAAGAAAAAGAAAAGAAAACAGATTGATAAGTATATGCTTGTATTTTTTTTGTTGTTTTCTTGTTTTGTGATTGCAACAGGTTGAAGGCTTGTTGATTCAGTTCAGCACCAGCCCGGGCTGGTAAGGAGGAGGATTTTCATCCTCTAGGGTCTTGGATGTTAAGACCCTAAGGTACTTTCTTCTCTATGTTGAAAAATTTCAGAAAATTGAAGTATTGTTTGATCCTATGTGATTTGATGCATAAGTGTGTTAGACTGCTTTGATTTGTGTTCTCATGTTATGATATGCATGTTAGATAGCATATGAATCAATTTGGTAGCCTTTGGAAGCATTTTGGTGTGTGAATTTTGGTTTGCTATAAATAACAGGGTGTTTGGCAAAGGGTTTTAGCAGGACATAAGATTTGATTAGTGGATTTAAAAGGTGTTAGAAGGTTTAAATCAGGTTAGGATAGGTCTTTAGTTATTTGGTAAGTAAGAATAGAAGGTTTGGGAACAAGCTTGTGTGATTTAGAAGGAAAAATAGTCTTAAAATCTGCATAAGGGTGAAATCTGCTTGTTTTGCCTCATTTTGATGCTAAATCTTTGATTTCTGTTAAAGGTTAGGTTAATTTTGTTATTGTCATTGTTTGATTACAATTTGGTGAGTATGTATGCTTAATATGTGCATTTGAAGTTCATTGTAGTGCAAGTTATAAGCATTTAAGTCCACTGATCTGCTATATACACCTCAGAAACTTGCTTAGGGCTTTTGTGTGCATTATTTGTGATATTTGGCTTGCTGATTGCTTGTTTCTTGCTTGCTTTGTGACTTCTTGTGCTCAAATGAGCACAAGAGTGCCCTACTGTCCATAATAATCTCCAAATAAGCATAGCTCAAGTCCTCTTGGGTAAAAAAGTGTGCACAAGTGTGCACTCACACTTGTGTGTTCATCAGTCCACAAGAAATCAACCTGGCCACGTTTTTGTTATAATCTTGTGCAAATCATTGGCATAAAAGGAAGTTTGATTTGGATTATAAGCTTGTTTAGTTGTCACTGTTGGAGTTAAAAAAAGGAAAAAATAAAAAAAATATAAGAAGCAAAAAAGGTGTTGCCTAGACTCGAACCCTGGTCTCCACACTCACACACATAACAAGTTACCATTGCGCCCTGGGGACTTTGATTGAGAGTTTTGGTTTCCATATTTATTTAACCTATTTTGTCTTTCTAGCTTAATATATAAGCCGTGGCTTATTTTTCCAATTTTCAGCTTATTTATTGAGCGTTTTTGCTTATTTTCAATTTTCCTAGGACTTTAATAGGCTTGTTGACTTTTCTAGCTAAGTTTTAAATTTTTCCTTCTATTCATTTAATTTCTAGGATTTATTTAATAGACGAATTTTAGAAAATCAATAAAAAATACCAAAAAGACTTTTTATTTCTAGGAAAAATAGTTTTTAGCTTTTTAATATATATTTTGAGGTTTACATCTTATTTTGGTTTCAAAAACATTTATTTTTAATTTTATAATATTTTAAGGTTTTTTATAAACTTTAAAGATTTTTATAAAATTATTAAAAAAGGTTTAGAAGCTCTAATTAGTGTTTTTCTCTTAGTTTTATTATTTAGGATTTTTAGAAATTTTTTATTTCAAGTTTTATAAACTTTTTATTTTTAGCATTATTTTATTATTATTTTAATATTAAATTTTCAAAATTTTCTTTTTTCTTTATATTTCATTTTTCCTAAGTTCTTTACCATTAATTAGGACTATTTCCATTTTTAGAATATTTTTATAACTTTTAGATTTATTTTTATAATTATTCTAAGTTTAATTAGGTTTTAATCATTTTTAATCATTTTTAGAGTTTTAAAAATAGTTTTAATAGCTTTTAATTTTTAGAAAATTACTTTTTAGTCTTCTAATAATATAAGTTAAGTGATTATTCAATAAAATCATATTTTAGACATTTGAATTAGTTAAATTTAATTTTAGGGCTTTAATTAGCATTTAAAATTAATTATTTAATTAATAAAAGGTTTTAAAATATCTTTGTTGGATTTTTAACTTTATTTATATTATTTTAGACTTGTTTTTAGCCTTTTTGATATTTTGTTTTTGGTTTTAGCTTAATAATTTTTAACTTGGGTAATTTTTCACGGCTTTACGTTTTCGTCGTAGTTTAATTTTAACGTATCCGTCTTTCATCCTCTCATCCCCATTCTTCTCAATATTAATCTCAAATACATACAAGTTAATTCACAACACCATACCTCCTTGGGAAACGAACTTCTTCTCTCATTTTATTTGATTGTGGGTCATTACTTGTGGTTTTCCTAAATCACTCGTCGATACTTACCGCTATTTACGCTCTTTTCCTAAAGAGTAGTAAAACACTACAATCAACGAGATACCTAATCTTTGAGTTGAGTTTTGAGATCGCCTAGAAGGTTGTTTGTAGATGGTTTGAGTCACATAGATGTGGGGAGGTAAAATAATAATAATAATAATAAATAAGAGTATATTCTTTTGGAAAGGTCGGTCTTTTGCACGGTTTAAATAATATGTTGCGGGACGTAATATGTTTTGGTTGCCATTGGGTGTTTCTTGGATTATTTTTTGTTGTCATGGGTCATTTTGAATTGATACATGTTCTGGGTTTGAGTTTTCTTTTGAGTCTCGTGGTTTTTGACTTGTTTTAATTGGTGCACGTGAAATGTCGTTAGTTATCCGTTGGTTTGATTCGTTGATCGTATCTGATGGATTCAGGATGTATTTTTGGTTTCGTATTGTTCGGGAGCGTTGAGGTAGTCGTATGAAAGACTTGGTCGCGCCTACACGCTTAAGTAGGTGACCATGAGAGAACGGTCGGAATACCCTTAGTGGGGAGGAAAGAAGTTCGTAGACGAACTAGTGTGGTCATGAGGTCTCTTAGGAGTACCAAGGAGATGAATAGAGATCTGTGGGATATTAGCACAAGTAACGCGCCATAGAGAGTGTTGCAAGGGGAAGTAATACCTCAAAGGTATTTATGATTGTTCGTAGGGCATGTAAGTTTTCCGAAAATTTCCTGAAATTTAGTAGGTTTGCCTATTACTGTGAGGTAGAACCATAAATAGAGCAAGTATGAGAAGTGAGAGGAGTTGTAGTTAGTGCCCTTCTAAGGCAAATCATTGATGGAGTGATTTAAAAAAACAAGAGCTGTTAGAGATTGCAAGGAATGCCGGATAAAAGTTGAGTTGCTTAGTAGTAGATTGGATGTGGAAAGAGGTTGAGTGGTCTGATGAGAGGAAGTACCGGTCTTTTAAGATGCGTGTAGAATTTTGCAAGTAGAACGAGGTAGGAATTTATTCGTATTGCCGCTAAGAGAGGGTGCAAGGAGGACATAGTTGAAACTGCTAAGGATGTTGTATGAACGCTTTGGGTTTACGGTTATGTATTTGGCTTCACCAAAGCACTAGCGGTTTTCATGGTGTCAATGAACCAAGTGTGCATGAAGGTGTATAAACGAGTTGTCATCGGGAGCGTCGACGACATCTTGAACTACTCAAATCTGAGAAGGAGGGTGAGGCGAATTATGTGTTGGTTTTGGAGTGGAGTTATACGTGAGATTTTCGAGTGTGAGTTTTTAGTATTAAGTTTACCATGATGAGTAGTTAGAGATGATGGCATATCATGGAACCAGCAAGGGGCAAAGTGAAGAAAGATGAGGAAGCGTTTTCGAGGCTGAAGAGGTGGATTGGATAATGAGCCGATCTTGGCATTATCGGAAGGACCGGATGAATTCGCGAAACATGACGATACGTGGAGCAAGGATTTAGACGCGTACGAGGACGACAAAGAAAGGCGATCGCTTATACGTTGCAGGAACTGAAGATTTGGAAGAACTCGATGGACTTAGTTAGTGGGGCTGGATTGTTATATCTTCCTAGAATGCTAGAGGCATTTGGTGTACGAGACGTGGAGAATGATCTATACGGATCATGAACGTCTCCAACACATATTCAATCATCTTGATTGAACATTTGGCAAAGGTGGTAGGTGGAGTTAAGTGTCGAAAGAAAATTGCAAGGCCAAGTACCATCTGGGAAAGGCAAGCATGGTCGATGAGACATGGAATAAGAAGAATGAGGTGAAGCTGAGACAAACTTGAACTATAGGGATGACGTATTGGAGCGGTTTGGATAAAGTATATAGGTTGCACGAGTTGAGTTGCCTAAAGCAGAGAATGCGTCAACGTGTATGATGCGTGGCTTGGACAATCATACGGAGAATAGGGACGTAGACTATAATTCCTACATAGATAGGAGCAGCTTAGAAAAGGTGATGTAAGGACGAAGTTGGTGGAAGGGATACATAATGCGGTGGAGGATTAAGTACGATGGGAGTTGGGTGATAGTCGATAGACTAACTAATTCATCACATATTTCAAGAGGAAGGAGAAGTCAGATAGTTGAGAAGTTGGAAGGATTGTGTACGGATGTGATGGAATAGAGGGTTCTGCGTAAAAGTTAGCCTAATATGTATGGAATGCCTTATGAAGGATTATGGCAAGGGAAGAAACGATGGGAAGCATCACATCGTGATGTATGGTAGGAGTTGAAGAAGAAGAAGGAAGTGTGTATAGAAGCGAAGCATGAATGAAATAGGTCGAGATAGGAACCGAAGGTAAAACTTAAAGCTTAATGAGTAGAATAAAGCACAAGCAGGCTAACACTGTCGTCGTGTGGAAAAGGAAATGGCACTGACCTATACTGATTGATTTAGAGGTAGTTAGGAAACTCGTTAGCGATGGCTGAGTTTTCATATAATGATAGTTATCATACTCGAAGTCGATAAATGCCATTTGAGGCACTATATGAAAGGATAGGGTGAGTTGTCCCTATTGTGGACTAGAATTGGTAAAAGAGGCTACTAATGTGGTAATGATGGTTGTGGAAAGGATGAGAGCAACAAGGGATGCTATGTAGAAAAGGAGGAAACCAGTAGAGTTAGTGACAAAGTTATGTAGGGAGTTTCACCCATAGTAACGGGTGGTATGTTTTGGTAAAATGGAAGAGTTGATGTAGAGTTTTGTAGGTCCATTTATGATCTTTAGAAAGATCGGACCATTAGCTTATGAGCATAGAATTTCCTGGGGGAAATGAGTTGTATACATGATACATTTCATGTATTGAGATTGGTAAAGGTTATTTGAGAATGCATTTTGCATGTACGGTTATTCGGGACTTGTGTTAATGGGAGTCTTTGTTTTATCAAAGAGTCATCTAGGAGATTTATTGACTGTGAGGTCAAGAGTTTGGCAATGAGTTTAATTGTTTTTGGCTTGTATATGTGGTATTTTGAAACTTGAACTAAAGTTCACGTGGAAATGAGAGGAGTTCTTTTAGAACAGGTATCCTCGTGTGATTTGTTGTCTGTGTGTTTGATCCTAAGGAGTAAATCTCGGGACGAGATTTCTATTAGGAGGGAGTGATGTGACAACCCTGGTTTTGAGGTTCGCCACTTAGTTTTGTTTTGTGCTAGTTGCGTGTCTTTACGTGTTTATGTGCTTATTGGTGTGTATAGATTGTGGTTTGGATATCGTTTCCGGTACGGGGTACCTTGTGAATGAAACGATGTGTGATGATTTCATGTTCATGAGTTCACATGGTAGTGACTATGAAGTGAGATGGTGTTATTTGGTGGTTCTAAGTATACGTATATGTATTATAGAAAATCGTATTTTTACGATTTACGGTTTAGCATTTAGAGGTCGCGAATGAGGTAATTAGTCATATGAATAATTTTTGGGATGGTTTTAATTCATTTAGGACTTAGTTATAAAGTTTATTTCAAAATTTGAGATTTTTTTTAAAAGTGTATATTTTACGTCTTTTACGGTAAAACGCGTAAATTTGACTAGTTTTACGGTTTTGTGGTTTTGGAAGCTTTAGGAGCTGAAATAAATTAAGGAAAATTAAAGTAATATTAATAACATAATATTAAATAATAATAAAAAACGAATTTAGAGGTGTTTGGGTCGGTTTAGACGCACCAAAGAAGAAAGAAAGAAGGGAAAAGCCCAAAACAGGCCCAATGGACTTGTAATGGGATTAGGGGGCCTTTAGGACTTAACCAAACCCAACTTATAATCATAATAATCAGGTTTTTAACCTCCATAACATCTCCTAGCCGAAATTCATCAATGGAGGCCAATTAGGGTTCTTCAAAAAATTAGGTTTTCTCATCTTCCATTAAATTAAAGGTAAAACCTTCTTAACCCTTTTCATATTAATTGTTTTTAATGTTTTCTATGATCATCTTATGATGGATTTAGGTTAGAGTTTAATTAAAAACAGTATATTAATCATATTTTAATGATTAAATAAATTAGGGCTTGTAATTAGAGGGATTAGGGTTAATTAATGAGGTTGATTTTGTTAAACCCGTTTTTAAAAACTGGGCAGAATTTTGAGTCAATTGTTTTGATCATATCTGGAGTTCTAGGAACATTCAAGATGCGATCAAACTAGCCCTGAAAAGGTATTTGAAGTGTATTTCCAATGCAATACACTAGAACTAAATTGGAGGTCGCTAAGTGGGTCAAAAACAGGTTACAACAGTCGGAGGTCAAAACAGTTTTGAATTCAGCCTGTTTTCTTTTTAAGTTTTGGGTTGTTTGGGGTACTTAGGGTTGCATTGGGATCTTATCACGAACATGAGAGATGGTTTATATGTTGTAGTAAGTATCTGCAGTTGGGATAAGGTTGTGGTTTAGGGTAAGACCCTCTAATGGTAATGAACTTTTCATACGTTTAAAATTAGTGAATTCTGGATAGGTAGCAATATATATACATATATCAGGGCCTTAGCAATAGCTTTAAGGTTAGGGCAAGTGGGAGGTTTTAACTAACATGTATAAAAGTGTGAATATTCCTTTTACAGAAACCATGGGTATATTTAAGTTGACGTTTGACTTAAAGTTTTGAGACCTAAAACTGGGACTGTTTTGTGTAAAATTATGAACGGGATAGCTATTAAACTTAACCAAGTTAGGGACTTGTTAAGGAAGGGTAATGGGGTGATTAGAACTTAACAATGAGGTAATTATATGGGAATAGTCTAGATGTCCATCATAGGTTGATGAGCCATCTTGGTGATTGGTTCGGGTATTGATTGTGTGTTTTTGGTTTGTTAGCTCGTTGCTAGTGCGAGGACTTGTGAAGAAGCTATCAGGTGAGTTTCATAGTCCCATGTTTACTTTTGATTTTGACTTCCAGATGGGATGGAAGAGACACTGTGTTGAGTTATTTATAAATTGATGCTGTGAATGTTTTTAAGGTTTGAGATGGACTTGTGTGTACATTATGTGATTAACTGCTATGTGATTCTTGACTGTGTATGATTTGGATCGGGGGACACGTGCCGTCTCAGTTATTGTGGTTTGACAAGGTAGGGGCCTTGGGATAGGTACATAGCGTGATCGTCTATGGGACCAATGGAAAATGACAAGGTAGTGGCCTTGGGATAGGTACATAGGTATATGGGCGCCTATGGTACCATGGTTGTTGGTAAGGCGTGATGCCTTGGTAATTGTGGTTGTTGGTAAGGCATGATACCTTGGAAATGTGATGATTGATTTATCTTGAATGCTAGTTGTTAATGCATACTTGTAACACTTTGTCCATATGTTATTGTGTTGATGGTTGTTATTCACAGCTTGTAACTGATTTTGCGTTGGAGTCTAAACCTATGACTCTCACCAACTTTATGTTGACGTGTTTTAGTGTCTCTTTCAGGTGTGAATGTGTTTAAGCTTGAGGATAGAAGTGGCTAGACTTGGATGCCTTAGGATTGCATATAGAAGGAGATCCACGTTCCTTCTTAGTTCACCTTTATGTTTTTTTTGATAAGTGATACATGTTGGCACCTATATGTTTGTTTTGTTTGTGTCATTTGTTTGTCTTGGGTAAGAGGTAGGACTGTTACCTACTTACTTAGACTCTTGCATTGTTGAGATATTGTCATGACATTTGTGTCACCATTTTTATGACATTTCTTATATCATTTAGTTAACTCTATAGACACGCTATTGTTGTGATGATATCCATACGCCGTGCCCCATATTCCGCCATGGTGGGGTGTGACACCAGCCGTGACTATACAGTCCGGCGTGGTGTTTTCCTTTGGCCCAGCCACGAGCAATACAACCCCAAACAGGGGGTTATATATAAAACGAGGTGTCGTGTTTTGGTTGTAGTTCAAGAAACCGAGACCAAGAGGTCTCGGTGGTCCCTTCTCTGCCCAGCCGTGACCCGTACAGGGGCGGCTTAGGGCTGTGTTTCAGCCATCGCAGCCAAACAAACCCCATCGGGGGTTAAATTAATTAAGGGGGTGTTTGGCTGTGTTAAAAACAGTGGGAACTTTACCAAAACGGTAGGAACATAGTATATAACAGTCGGTATTCATTAAACAGGAAATTAAATGAATTAAAATCCAGATTACCGACAGATTAGCGACGCTAAATTCTGTCGCAGTTTCATAGTAACATCTTTTTTTTGTGATAGATTTTAAACAACAGTTTTAGCGACACTTTTAGTGACTCAGATTCTGTCGCAAATTCATATAGGAAGATTTAATCATAGTTTGTTGATTTGTTTAGTGCGACCGAGATGGGGTATCTCGGTAGGCTCGGGACACAATTATAATAAATAATATGAATATTTTTATATTATACCTTTTTAATCTAATTGTTTTATAAATGTTTAAAATATATTTTAAATGTATTAAATTAAAATAGTTCTTTATTATTTTAAAAGGGTATAATTTTATTAAATGAATTAAATTGTTTTGGGAACTTTCTAATTTAAGAAACTTTTTTTTTAACAGGATACTTAATACAGTTACTATAGCGTCAGAAATACGCTTGTACCGTAATTAATAGTAGAACGATAATACATTAAAAGGAATTATTATAAGATCAGATTTATCAGTTAATATACGTACAGAATTTCAGAAATAAAATAAATAAATGAGAAGCCAATAAGAACAGTAAATTAAATAGACGGATATCAGTTAGCTTATTTGCGCGTTTTATTTATGTAGCTCGCGTGAAGTCTGAGTAGGAGTTCTACTTGTATTCTTACAGTCAGTTACTGGACACGAGGTACGGATTTTCCGTCCTTTCAGTAAGGACTTCCTTTCTATGCATGATTAGGATTCCCCGTCTGCAGCCAAATGTTTTCCCCGTGTTTAAGCTTATCAGAAATCATGTTAAAAACGAAATAAGTTGTCTGAGCATTATATACAAGCACGACCAGTTTATGTACTAGTTATGGAGGTACCGTAACCACGGCACTAGAGGCACCGGTGTCGTGACTCACATTCAGGAGAGTGATATCCTGCATCGTCCCACTCATGTTCAGTTTGGCCATTTTTTATGTATGTTTAGTGTGACGTATGGATGCATCCTAGGCTTATTAGTTTACAAGTTATCAGGGTGAATGTGGTGTGTGCTCTACATCCTTCACATTAGAGTTGATCCCTCCATCCAGCACAGTAATTAGAGGTCACCCCTCTACAGTTATTTAGAGGCCACCCCTCTACAGCATGACGAGATCACCCCTCCAGTTATTCATGCACGGTTGTTACAGCACGTGACCAATATAAGCTCTGGCAATTAAAATATAGTAAAACGCATGTTTTCAGATTTAATAGTTAATAATTCAGTTTCAGTATTTCAAACCAGGTTTCTCAGATTGTATACAGGGTACTACTACATGTTACATACCAGTCTCATAACTTCATTGTTTGTCATTTATTCCTTTTCTTTCAGTACATACTTATCATGCTTTATATCCGTCCACTGAGCGTTATGCTCAGCCGTAGTTTCCTTTCATGTTTCCAAACGGCAGGTACACAGGGACGATCTTAGGACTTCTAAGAGAGTACGTGCATTAGATGGGAGCTATCCAGACTCCTTTATTTTATGCACATAATACATCACTTTGGTTGTTTGGACATTGTTTCGTCCTTTTCTTTCAGTATCTAATCTTTATATTTTGAGCTTATGTTTGGACTACCGGTGTTTGATTCAGGTATTTCTGTTATGGTCAGTTAATGTTTAATACATTGCCTTGCATGCTTTGATGACACGCCATAAATACACGTAATGGTCCACTTATCCAAGTGGGGTGTTACAATTATGGTATCAGAGCGGCAAGGTTCGACCTGTAGGCTCTAAAACTTGACCTGTGACTAGTGGGTAGTCACCAAGAACTTCTTGTATTTTGGCGTCGTTATCTTCCATGCTACTCATGTATTTTATCAGTTGGATTTTCAAAATTTTGATTAAGTAAACGGTTGGTACAGGACTGGCCATACTTAATCGTATGTGCTTTTCAGCGAACTTTTCGTTTTGGTGAACTGACCATAGGCGTTCACCCTTGCCCGTTTAAATTTTGTATAGATGAACTGACCATAGGCGTTCATCCTTACTCATGTAAGATTTATGTTTCAGTAAATTGTCATTTTGTGAACTGTCCCTAGGCGTTCACCAGTATTCATGTCATATTTTGTTGGCTATGCCTTCATGAATTACACTATGCATATTCAGATTTATTACTCCAGGTTCTGACAGTCTTATCAACTTATCCTCTGTTATTTCAGATGCCACCCAGACGCGAGACCGAGAATGATCCTAACGCAGCTGCCATTGCTGCTGCTGTTCAGGCTGCTATACAAGCCATGTTACCCCAAATTCGTGATGAGATCCGAGCTGAATATCAAAATGGACCTCAACAGAATAACAACCCTCCTGCTCCACCACCTACCACTTTAGCCGCTTGGCTAGATTTGTTTAACAAACAGAAACCCCGACTTTTTGAGCAGACTGTAGCTCCAACTGACGCGGAAGACTGGATCTATCATGTAGAGAAAATTTTTGGAGCTATGGGTTGTGGTGATGCTTTCAAGGTTAGGCTTGAAGTTTACAAATTGGAGGGTCCTGCTCTGCATTGGTGGAGGTCTCAGAAACTGTCCAATGGGGGAGATGCTTGGGAGCTTGCATTGACCTGGGCACGTTTCAAGACGATGTTCTATGACCAGTTTTTCCCGCATGCGGAGCAAGATAAACTAAAGAGGGACTTCCACGTCATTCGTCAGAATCATGGCGAGAATAGTATAGAGTTCATGCACCGATACCTCAGGATGGTTGGATTCTTAGGGGAGGCTGCGGGTACCGTAGAGGATCAAGCGAAGCAATTTCGCTGGGCCCTTCACTCTAGGACTGCAGATAGGCTGGTGAGTGCCATATTCACTAATGTGTCACAAGTAGCTAATGCAGCTCGTGATATTCAGATGCTTTTCGAGAGGGATGAGATCGAGAATGTAGAGCGTCCGGAGAAGAGGTACATCTCATCCAACAAACTTAAACAATTTAACTCCCATTATTACTTGTCAACTTACCCAATTATAATCTTACAAACACAGAGGAGGAGACCGATCCCAATCGGCTACTCCACATCAGAACTACAAGAACCACGGTCAGTCATATGACCGTAATCGGTCAGATAAGAAGAGCGGTGGTGATAACTACCGCGGCAGCTCAAACTCATCTGGCAACTACAGGTGATTCTTTAAGCTCCAGAAATACTAGACTATCGTGTAAAACAGATCTTAAAAAAATTTTGTATATTCCAACAGAGATGCTAGACAGGGGCGTGACCAAAACAACAGAGGCAGCAGTTTGCCCGACCGGCAAATTCTGGTAATTTTAAATTTCAGCCAAACAGCCTTATTTCAGTTATGTTATCAGAATCGTGACACGTGTTTATCTTCGTAAATCAGGTTCTCAGCAAACCAGAGCTGCTTCTACCGGGAATGCTTATCCCACTTGCATTACATGTGGGAAGAAACACCCGGGACATTGCGGTCGTGGTACGGGTAGTTGTTACAAGTGTGGTCAGCCGGGCCATTTGAAGAGGGATTGTAAGAGCGGGGATGCTGCCGGTACCTCAGGCCAGATTCCTCAGATTTTACCTCCACCACCACCAATACCACCAACCACTGGTCGTGTCTGCACTACTACCCGTGAGCAAGCAAATAAGACCACAGGTACCATTACTGGCATTTTGTTTATACACGGACAGTCTGCCTGCGTGCTTTTCGATACAGGCGCCACACATTCAGTTATATCTACTTCATATGCTGTTAGAATAAACATGACCCCTATGCCACTAGACGGTGTACTTAGTATATCTACCCCCATGCGAGACTCTGTACTCATTACCCAGGTGTATAAGGATCTCCCCCTTGAGTTTGATGATAAAATCCGTCCAGTCAGTGCCCTTCCTCTAGATATGTGTGAATTCGGTATTATTCTAGGTATGGATTGGTTGTCGGTTCATCGTGACACCATAGATTGTCATGCTCACCGGGTCATCTTTGGTGATGTCCAGACACCAGAGTATATTCACCGGGGCTTCCTACCAGGAAAACATGTTCAGATCATTTCAGCTTTACAGGCCCGTACTTTACTATACCATGGTTGTGAGGGTTTCCTAGCTACAGTTCATGACACGACTTCTGAGACACCTTCAATACATGATCATCCAGTTGTGTCAGATTTTCTAGATGTCTTTCTAAAGGAACTCCTAGGCCTACCTCCCATACGAGAGGTAGAATTTGGTATCGATCTCATTCCAGGTGCAGAACCAGTATCTAAAGCTCCTTACCGTATGGCTCCTGTAGAGCTTAAGGAACTGAAAGATCAGCTTCAGGAACTTCTAGAAAGGGGTTTCATTCGTCCAAGCGTGTCACCTTGGGGCGCGCCAGTTTTGTTTGTCAAGAAGAAGGATGGTAGTATGAGATTGTGTATTGACTACCGTGAGTTGAATAAGCTCACTATTCGTAACCGTTATCCACTTCCTCGTATTGACGATTTATTCGATCAGCTTCATGGTGCCAGGCACTTCTCAAAAATCGATCTACGATCAGGCTACCATCAGTTGCGTGTAAAAGAGCAAGATATATCCAAAACTGCTTTTCGGAAGAGGTACGGTCATTACGAGTTTGTTGTTATGCCATTCGGTCTCACGAATTCGCCTGCAGTATTTATGGACTTGATGAACAGAGTCTTCCACGAATTTTTAGACAAGTTTGTGATCGTATTCATCGATGATATCCTTATTTTCTCCAAATACAAAGATGAACGTGAGAATCATCTCCGTACAGTTTTGCAGATTCTCAGACGAGAAAAGCTATATGTTAAATTTTTGAAATGCGAGTTTTGGCTGAATACAGTGGCGTTTCTAGGTCATATTGTTTTTGCAGAAGGAATCACTATGGATCCTGCAAAGGTGGAGGCTATCACCAAATGGCCGACACCAACATCTGTCACAGAGATACGTACTTTTCTTGGGTTAGCAGGTTATTACTGCAGGTCTGTGGAAAACTTCTCACGTTTGGCGTTACCTTTGACCCAACTTATGCGAAAAGGTGAGAAGTTTATATGGACCGAGGAGAGAGAAAAGAGTTTTGAGGAACTCAAGCATCGATTGATCTCAGCACCGATACATACTCTTCCATCCGGTACAGGTGGTTATCAGATTTACAGTGACGCTTCGGGAAAGGGATTAGGATGTGTTCTTATGCAGCATGAGAAAGTCATTGCTTATGCTTCGCGTCAGCTTAAGCCGTATGAGAAAAATTATCCTACACATGATCTAGAGCTCGCAGCAGTCGTTTTCGCCCTTAAAATCTGGAGGCATTATTTATACGATGAGTCGTGTGATATCTTCACCGATCACAAAAGTCTCAAGTACATATTTACCCAGCGAGAGCTGAACATGAGATAGAGGCGATGGTTAGAACTGCTGAAAGACTATGACACTAATATTCAGTATCACCCAGGTAAAGCAAATGTGGTAGCAGATGCCCTTAGCAGAAAGTCAGGAATGATAAATGGCATCAAAGTTCAGGAAGAAATTATTCGGGACTTAGAGCGGTATGATATTGAGCTCTTAGTACGCGGACAGAGGGGATATTGGGCTAGTCTGAGGGTAGAACCAGATTTACTCTCTAGGATTAAAGCCGCACAAAAGGATGATGGTGAAATCTGTGCGATTGTCCAGAACATTGACCAGCAGACCAAATTTCGCATCGATGACGATGGTATCGTATGGCGGGGTACCAAACTCTGCGTTCCAGAAGACCCTGCTCTCAGAGAAGCCTTAATGACTGAGGCTCACAGCTCTCCGTTCTCTATCCATCCATGTTCCACTAAAATGTACCACGATCTTAAGCAGCATTTCTGGTGGAGCGGCATGAAATAGGATTTCGCAACTTTTGTGTCTAAATGCTTAACCTACCAGCAGGTTAAGATAGAGCATCAGCGTACCAGTGGTCTTCTTCAACCGTTAGATATTCCAATGTGGAAATGGGACAAGATCTCTATGGATTTTGTCACTGGACTGCCACAAACTCAGCGGAGACATGATGCAATCTGGGTTGTTGTCAATCGTTTGACCAAGTCGGCACATTTCATTCTTATCCGTAAAGATTTAGCAGTCAGTAAATTAGCATAACTATTCACCAAGGAAATTGTACGGTTACACGGTACACCTTCAGAAATTATATCAGATAGGGACCCACGTTTCACTTCTCATTTCTGGGAAGGTTTGCATAAAGCTTGGGGAACTAGGCTCAAGCTCAGCACAACTTTCCATCCGCAGACGGACGGTCAGTCAGAGCGTACCATCCAGACCTTAGAGGACATGCTACGCGCATGTGCACTAGAATGGACGGGGCACTGGGATGAGTATATTTGCTTGGTTGAGTTTGCCTACAACAACAGTTGGCATGCTAGTATCAAGCGTGCTCCATTCGAGATGTTATACGGCAGGAAATGTCGTTCTCCTATTTATTGGGATCCGGTTGGAGAGCGTTTGATTGAAGGACCAGAATTAATAAAACTGACCAATGAAAAGGTCGCCATTGCTAGGGAAAAACTGCAAGAAGCGCGTACTCGCCAGAAGAGTTACGCCGACAAGCATCGCAAAGATCTATCATTTCAAACTGGGGATCGTGTGTTCCTCAAAGTATCACCCTCACGAGGCGTCAGACGTTTTGGCCTCAAGGGCAAGCTCAGCCCTCGTTACATCGGCCCGTTCGAAATCCTTGAACGTATCAGTGAAGTGTCATATCGATTGGCGTTACCACCTCAGCTTTCACACGTCCACAACGTGTTTCATGTATCATTACTCAGAGGGTACAACTATCATGAGCTTCACAAAGTTGATTATCCACTCGATCAGATTCGGGAGGATCTATCATATATTGAGGAACCCAAAGCAGTTTTAGATCGCAAGGATCGAGTTATTAGAAGGAAGCCATTCCTTTCGTCAAAATCCTGTGGAGGAACCATACCGAGCGGGAGGCCACTTGGGAAACAGAGGAGTCTATACGGACTTCTTATCCTCACTTTCAGTTTTGATTCGAGTATGTCTTTTCAGTTTTTATATCCTCAGTTTAATAGCATTTTCAACTTTTACCCCAGTCAGCTTAAATACTCTATAATTCGGGGACGAATTCTTCTTTTTAGAGAGGAAGAATTGTAAAACCCAGTACGGCCGTATCCTTAATTCGGGGACGAATTATTCTTTTTAGAGGGGAAGAATTGCAAAACCCGTATTTAAATCGGAAAATGTAAATACGCGGTTTAATTATTTAAACTATTTACGTATTAATTTAAAAAACGAAAATTAAATCCGAAGATACGTGAATAACTTTAATACGAAAAACAAAAACAAAGACTTATGGATATAAAGAGGGGCCGGTTTTGGTGATTAACAAAGAAAGCATATGGGCCTTTTGGCCCAGCCCATCCCATCACTACACTACGTGAAACAAAACACAGCCTCTTTGTTTTTCATATTATGTAACAAAAAAAGATTAGGGTTTCTGTGAGTGAGTTTGGCCGCCGGGAAAAAGACAAAGGAAAAGGGGGTTTCGATTCAATTTTCATCAAGCATTCGTATTATTCATCTAGTTTTACCAATCTGCAACGGTAATCCATTTTTCCCTCTTTTGATTTCAGTTTTGTCACGAATTAAAATGTCTTAATCTTTATATAAACGAATCTTGAATAAAAAAATGAAAGGGGGTCATGTTTCTGCTCATCTCACGTAAACTGAGACCATGAGGTCTCGGTAGATGGTGTCGCTGGCCAGCCGTGACCATACAGTCCGGCGTGGTGTTTTCCTTTGGCCCAGTCGCGAGCAAAACAACCCCAAACAGGGGGTTATATATAAAACGGGGTGTAGAGTTTTGGTTGTAGTTCAAGAAACCGAGACCAAGAGGTCTTGGTGGTCTCTTCTCTGCCCATCCGTGACCCGCACAGGGGCGGCTTAGGGCTGTGTTTCAGCCATCGCAGCCAAACAAACCCCATCGGGGGTTAAATTAATTAAGGGGGTGTTTAGCTGTGTTAAAAACAGTGGTAACTTTACCAAAACGGTGGGAACATGGTATATAACAGTGGGTATTCATTAAACAGGAAATTAAATGATTTAAAATCCAGATTAGCGACAGATTAACGATGCTAAATTCTATCGCAGTTTCATAGTAACAGTTTTTTTGTGATAGTTTTTAAACAGCAATTTTAGCGACACTTTTAGTGACTCGGATTCTGTCACAAATTCATATATGCATATTTAATCATAGTTTGTTGATTTGTTTAGTGCGACCGAGATGGGGTATCTCGGTAGGCTCGGGACATAATTATAATAAATAATATGAATATTTTTATATTATACCTTTTTAATCTAATTGTTTTGTAAATGTATAAAATATATTTTAAATGTATTAAATTAAAATAGTTCTTTATTAATTTAAAAGGGTATAATTTTATTAAATGAATTAAATTGTTTTGGGAACTTTCTAATTTAAGACACTTTCTATTTTTTTAGCAGGATACTTAATACAGTTACTATAGCGTCAGAAATACGCTTGTATCGTAATTAATAGTAGAACGATAATACATTAAAAGGAATTATTATAAGATCAGATTTATCAGTTAATATACGTACAGAATTTCAGAAATAAAATTAATAAATGAGAAGCCAATAAGAACAGTAAATTAAATAGACGGATATCAGTTAGCTTATTCGCGCGTTTTATTTATGTAGCTCGCGTGAAGTCTGAGTAGGAGTTCTATACAGTCAGTTACTGGACACGAGGTACGGATTTTCCGTCCTTTCAGTAAGGACTTCCTTTCTATGCATGATTAGGATTCCCCGTCTGCAGCCAAATGTTTTTCCCCGTATGTGTTTAAGCTTATCAGAAATCATGTTAAAAACGAAATAAGTTTCCTGAGAATTATATACAAGCACGACCAGTTTATGTACTACTTACGGAGGTACCGTAACCACGGCACTAGAGGCACCGGTGTCGTGACTCACATGCAGGAGGTCACCCCTCTACAGTTATTTAGAGGTCACCCCTCTACAGCATGACGAGGTCACCCCTCTAGTTATTCATGCATGGTTATTACAGCACGTGACCTATATAAGCTCTAGCAATTAAAATATAGTAAAACGTATGTTTTCAGATTTAATAGTTAATAATTCAGTTTCAGTATTTTAAACCAGGTTTCTCAGATTGTATACAGGGTACTACTACATGTTACATACCAGTCTCATAACTTCATTGTTTGTCATTTATTCCTTTTCTTTCAGTACATACTTATCATGCTTTATATCCGTCCACTGAGAATTATGCTCAACCGTAGTTTCCTTTCATGTTTCCAAACGGCAGGTACACAGGGACGATCTTAGGACTTCTAAGAGAGTACGTGCATTGGATGGGAGCTATCCAGACTGCTTTATTTTTATGCACATATTACATCACTTTGGTTGTTTGGACATTGTTTCGTCCTTTTCTTTCAGTATTTAATCTTTATATTTTGAGCTTATGTTTGGACTACCGATGTTTGATTCTGGTATTTCCGTTATGGTCAGTTAATGTTTAATACATTGCCTTCCATGCTTTGATGACACGCCATAAATACACGTAACGGTCCACTTATCCAAGTGGGGTGTTACAATAATCGTAAGTCTTTTCTTAAAGCTATTGATATAGGAGGGGTTAAAAGTTAAATTGTTTTGTTTTACCTTCGACCCCCAATTTTCCATCCTCGGGTGTGGGGATATAACATGTATCTCACCAGTGAAAAAGATGCAGATATAGTACATCCCCAGCTTGCCCAGCGTACAAAACATGCTGGCGTGTCCTCCTCATATCAGAAACCATTTGCAATGGATTTATCCTCCTAACCAAATCCACAACTCCAAGGGTCCTCTCCTAGATCTAGGAAAGGTATGACTACAACACCCGTTGGGAAGCCCGCACCTATCCATCCAGAGCAGCAGTCTCCTTTACTGCTCAATCGAATGTATACTGCGATCCAGATAAAGATCTATTTGCATTCCTTCCCTATCTATCCACAGCAGCAGTCTCCTTTACTACTCACTCGGATGTATAGTGCGATCTAGATAAAGATCTGTTTGCATTTCTTCCCTATCCATCCATAGAGCAGTCTCCTTTACTGCTCAATCAGATGTATAGTGTGATTCGGATAAAGATCTCTTTGCATTGCTCCAATCCATCCATAGCAGTAATCTCTACTACTGCTTAATCGGATGAATAGTGCAACCTGGATAAAAATCTCTTTGCATTCTCTTCTATTCACCTATAATGACGGAAGCTTCCATTAATGCCAAATCAGGCGTATAAAGGGTAACCTAGTTATAGACTACTTCGCGTTCATGCCGCCATCCGTACCTAAGAGAGAGAGAGTCTGAAACGAATCTTACTTAGAACATCTTTTACTTGAAAGATAACCACATTTTTAATAGCTTTGAGGACAAAGCTAAAATAACGGGGTGGTTCTGTAAAATCCATGATTCTACCATGATTTTATGTAATGAAATTTCACCCATTAAATCTTAGAACACAAACTCATGTATTATATTTCTATAAGTCATGTGTGAACTTGTCCATTGTGCATATATTATTTTTTTACATAAATACTTGTTGTAATAAGTTTGACTATGTAAACTATGTACATAAAACAAGTAGTAAAAATGCATAACCCACATTTGATTAAACAACACTTAACAAAAATTGGAAAATATGCTACACCATGTATATATAGCCGTGCATATGTATGCATATTATAGGCACCCCTAAACCTTCTTGGACTAGCCCAAGATCATGTACTCTTTGCTTTAGGCCAACATAAGCCCATGACCAAAGCCCATCCTTTTCCCCCTCTTTGGTGAGTGTCACACGGCATAGGCTTGTGTGGAAGAAAAAGAGTTGCCTTGGAAAGGCAAAGGGGGACACTTGGCATGATATGTCTTACCAAGGTAAACCATACATTTTGCCATTCCTTTCCCTCTCTCCTCTTTAAGCCGAAACATACACACATCCTCACATACATGCAATCCAATCTTGTTCTCTCACTCTCTTCTCTCTCAATCATACGGCTTAAAGCCATATACATCCAAAAACCAAGTATTAAATCCACCAAGATTCTTGTCTCATCCATACTAGAAATCATTAGTAGTATCATTCATTTTGGAATCACTATTGTGACACCCTAGAATCGAGGTCATTAACGATACCCTAAATTACGCTAATTTTTGAAATTTTTAATAAATTTTAATTTCTATATTTATAAGTATTTTGGTTAGAGCCGATGTTCGAGGTTATAATTTTTACGATTGACGTTTTAAGAAGGACGATGACGATTACGATCCCGAGGGATGCCCAATTTCATATAATTTTTGACGATTTATCGATAATGTAATTTTTCGAGAATTTTACTTACGGTTCGTGTTAAGTTGAGTCGGGTGAGTTTTATAGCCTTTCGAGTACATTTAAAGTATCCCAAAAATATTTTGGAGCGTTCGGGAAGATTTCCGACTCCCGTAAAATTTTCAATTTTGACAAATGAGTCGAACCCGCAAAGTTTTGAGGACGTTTTCTATTTAAGGCCAAAAGAAACTAGAAATTGCCATTTGGTCCCTCCCAACCCACCAAAAAGGCCAAAAGTGACAAACACACAAACACATACAAAATTTACACCAAAAATCAAACTCTCTCTCCCTCCTTTCTCTCTAAAGCCGACGGACACCCCCAACACCAAGAAAATTCACCAAAAATCTTTTTCCACTTGATTTTCCTAAAAACTAAGGTTAGACCACATCTAGTTTGGTCATTTCCCTACATGTTCATGTGCTCAAATCCCACATGCACTAACAAAAATTTTTCAAGATTTTTCAAGATGATCCAAATTCGTTTTTGTGGCTAAATGTGCTAATGCATGTTGATTTTAAGTGTTATGGATGCATAAACACCAAGAAAACCCACCAAAATTAATTTGGTTATGGTGATTGGGTCACCCAAACCCCACGGCAATGGGGGTGTTTGGGGAGCCATGGTGGTTGTTGATTTTGAGTGTTGTTCTTATGTTTGGTTGATTGTTTTAGGATGTTTTACATAGGTTTCACTAGTTGCATGTTCATTTCTTTGAATTTTTGATTTTGAGATTGGTTGATCAATAGGGTTAGGACTGAAATTTGGTGTTAGGATATGTTTGGGAAGGCTTAGGATGATGTTTAGTGGTGGTTAGAAGGTTTGGAATCGAGTCTAAGTGCATTTTTGGTATGGTCATTTTTAGGCAGAAACTTTAGGTCCATTTCATAAAAATGATTTTTCTTCCAGGACTTGAAAACTAAATGTAGTTATAGAGGGTCTTCCTAGATTTAATTTGGTATAAGGTAGAGCCCGTGACTCAAAACGAGCTAAAAGTTATGACATTTTAAAGATCGGGTACCGGGAGACGAGGGCTTTCATAATCCGAATTTGTGCAAAGTTTTAGTCAAGTCCCGAGGGTCACAAGTATAAATTGGTAAATGGTCAAGGGTCAAAATTTGGTCCCTAACCTGTGTAAATGGGTCTATATGTTGACTTAGGTGTCAAAGAAGTCAAAGGTATTTTTCATATAGGTCAAAGAGGTAAAAATTGGTCGAAGCGCAATTTCAGCCCGTAAAATGTAGTCGTGGAAAAGAGTTGCGTAACGGGTCGTAAAAGTAAAAACTTTTATTAGGCTTAAAAACATGTTATCTACAGGTCTTATAGGATTTTTGGAAATTTTGTCAAATTTTATAAGTGCGGTTAAACAAGGTAAAACAGCCCGTACTTTAGTCAAGTACCGGCGAGAATGGGTAAAAATGGACAACGTAGGTAATAAGAACGAATGGTATAGAATGAGTGATACTTGTTGTTTTTGTTTTTGGCGTGAGTTATACTTGTCCTAAGTAACTAGTATATATGTATTTTATACAGTACCGTAAGTATTTAAAATGAGATTACTCATTACGCGTTATTTGTGATAGGTGTTGATTTAACCGGGCATCCGTTTCGTCGTCAGTGATCATCCCTCGAACTACCGACTACTTAAGATATAAGGTGTGAATTTATAGCCTCGCTTATACTTATTTCAAATTGTTTTACCCGCGAGGGAAATGCATGCTAGTTTTTAAAAGGAACGTATATCATGAATGATTGTTAGACCCGAAAGTTGCCTTAGAAATTGTGTTGAGTACCAAAGTTGCAAAAGTCCCTAAAATCATGAACTATTAACTATTGTCCTGCCCTCGAGTAGGGGGAAATAGCCGCTTATGCAATTTGTAGTACTACGGGGTTAACGACCCAATGCTAGCCGAGAAGCTGTACTTATAGTAAGTTCTGCGGTAGATTATTTTGTATGAGAAATAAGGTATAATTGCAACTGATGCCTTTAGAAGGGGCACTGGTTTCATCTGAATCACGCCGGTATTTATTACGCGGGTGATTGAGTTAACGGATTAGTGTCATGAGCTTAAACACAATTGTCAGTATCCTGATTATAGTTTGTTTGATCGACAAGACTAGAAATGATCACGAATGGTTTTATTATATATACGTTCAAATGGATTGAAAAACCTATGAATTCCACTCAACGTTTTCGTTGACCAAATTTTTGGCATGTGTTTCAGGTAACCGCTGAGGTGTAGGATGGAGTATGCATGGGATGGATGTTGTGTGTACGGCTTGGTGTCCGCTTGTTTTTCCCTCCTTTTCTACTTAAACAATTTTTAAGTTTAATGTCATGTGGTTGTAAACTGAAATTCTCGGGTTGAGATTCATGGGGACCGAAAACGCTTAACTCTGTGTACTATTTGGGGTTGGAAAAACCGTGGACATGTATCATCTAACAATTTTAATTTCAAGTTTTAAGTTGACGTCTTTTTAGCGTCGTTTGATATATCTTGTGTGCAATAAATACTGTGTAGCACCCATTGTTGTAGTTCCGCTGCGCATAGCAATTGTGGGGGTGTTACAGATTGGTAATCAGAGCCACGAGTTATAGAGAACTAGGTCGTTTTTGAAAATCCTAAACTATAACTTTTGGTGTCGTAAGAAAGGGTCCAAGCACACACAACTATCCTGCATGGCTCCGGTAAGATTTATTGTTGTATTTATGGCATTTGACGTATACTTTTGAGTAAAGTATATATGTGGGTAATTATTACATAAGTATGGAATTACTATATGTAGACGTTGATTTTTACGTGAAATATCCGACATCGTAATTTTTGTATTAATCATGCATGAGCATCATATTATTACATTTTGGGCATATGTACCACCTTTGCATTGCATTTGCATGCATATATTTATAATTATTGTATAATTACTTATGTACCCTCCGAAATTCGCTGTTATTGCAGGAATGGCCGAGGTACCGCCTAACGATAACGGAAACGATTACGTCGTAGGTCGCGAAGGCGGATCAAAGACTGTTGGAAAGGACGGCAAGAATTGAGTATGACGGGAATGTGAACAAAAGTGACATCAACAATTTAAGATCAATGGTTGCGAATTTAAGTGCTAGTCTTGACCGTGTGAGGGAAGATCAGATGAGGCTGTCGAGGATGCAGAGTTGGGAGCATCGTGTGAGGGATTCATTGCCCTCGGATTGGAGATTCGTGGACGATTTGGAGATGGAGGCGAATGACTTTATGATTCAGCCGCCTACTGGAGGTGCTTGTATTTCGGTGGGAATCAGGTAGCGATTGAGTGTGGATCCACATCAGGGACGAAAAAGGAAATGGAATGTGGGCCAGATGATAAAGGAAAGAGAAAAGTGGATGATGTGGATGAGGACGTTAGTGATGAGGAAACCGAGGAAGACGACGACGAGCCGCCATCCAAGAGGCCGTGTGGATCACCACATGCCTAGTTACTTGTTTTGTATTTTCTTTGATCATTGTAATAGAACTATTTTAGACCTTTGTATGATGGTATTATGACGAGAAACTCAAGTACTTGATGTTTTATGGTGAACGATTGTAGTGGCAATACTTGTCACGATTTTGGTTAACTATCAATACAATCTATGTTACCCTTCATGATCTGTGATATGTCTTAAATTTGATCTTTTGTAGTGTGAATTGATGAATATTAGTAACTCCGTAGTGATGTGTCGTTGTATGTATTTTATGTCTGGGAAACTTGATATGAATACTTACATTGTTTTTCTATTTTCCTTGTCTTGCAGAAAGAGATATTCGATAACACCATGCCTCCAAAGTTAACTGCCGATCGTGTTAACACCATGATTCAGGAAGCTATAGCAAATGCGTTGGAAGCGGACCGAGCTGGGAGAAATCAGGACCAAGGAAGGAACGCGGGGAGACAGCAAGCCCCGAGGGTGTGTACCTATTCTAGTTTTATGAAGTGCGGTCCCACGCAGTTCCGTGGAACGGGTGGAGCTTTAGAACTTAGACGATGGTTGGAAAAGGTTGAAAGCACGTTCGAAATCAGTGGTTGTGCAGAAGCAGATAAAGTGAAGTTTGCAGCTGCTACGTTTCTCGATGATGCGTTAAGTTGGTGGAATACCCAGGTAGCTACGGTTGGATTGGCTGTAGCGAATGCAAGGACGTGGAATGCGACCAAAGCTTTGTTGACTAAGAAGTTTTGCCCAGAGGAGGAATTGGGGCAATTGGAGGACGAATTGAGGCATTTGACCTTGAAGAATAACGATATAGCTGCTTACACCAGGAGATTCAATGAGTTAAGTCTTTTGTGTCCGGACATATTTGCCAATGATGCCAAGAAAATGAAGCAGTATATAAAGGGTTTATCTAGCAATATCAAAGGTGAAACAACTTCGTCAAAACCTGGAACGTTTGATGAAGCGGTTCAAATGGCTCACGCTTTGATGGACGTTAAGCTTCAGGACAAGCAGAACTACATTGCTGAGGGAAACAAAAGGAAATGGGAAGCGGCACAAAGTAATCAATCCCAAGGCCAGAACCGAGGTGGAAATCGAAACAACCATGGGCCGAACCGTAATCAACAGTTTAATCAGAGAAGGAACGAAGGGATGAGGGCAGTGACGAACCCTAGAGGTGTGAAAGTGAATCCCCATTGTGGAAAGTGCAATTTGTATCATGTTGGAAATTGCCCGCCGGCATGCGGCAAGTGTGGAAAGGCAGGTCATAGGACTTCTGGTTGTCGAACGGGAGGAGTAGCCACTGGGGCTAATGCTATCAGGATGAGAGGATGTTATAGTTGTGGAGAAAGGGGTCATGTGCAAGCGAATTGCCCGAAGGCAGGAAACAGGCGGGGAGGTAATAATGCGGCTGCTGTGTATCAAGTGGGAACTGCTGATAAACCACAGGGTCCAAATGTGGTTACCGGTACGTTTTTGCTAGACGCTTGTTATGCTAGTATTTTGTTTGATTCTGGCTCCGACAAGAGTTTTGTAGACGTTAGATTTAGTCGTCATATTGATAGAGAACCGGTGTTGTTAACGACTAGTTATAATGTTGAATTAGCCGATGGAAAATTGTTAGTACGAATTCTATACTGAAAGGGTGTACCTTGAAGTTAGGAAATTACGCTTTTAAAATCGACTTGATGCCTATAGAGCTAGGATCGTTTGACGTGATTGTGGGAATGGATTGGCTAATGGCGCACAGTGCTACGATCGTCTGTGGTGAGAGATTGGTTCAGATTCCGTTGAGGAATAGGGTTTTGACGGTAAAGGGAGACGAATGCACTTCTCGTTTGAAGGTGATTTCGTGTTTGAAAATGATGAAGTACGTAGAGAGCGGATGCGATGTGTTTTTGGCACAGGTTTCGAGTGATGGTGATTTAGAGGCGAGAATTGAAGAGGTACCAGTTATTTGCGAGTATCCGGACGTTTTTCCAGACGAGTTGCCAGGTTTACCGCCTACCCGTGAGGTTGAGTTTCGAATTGATTTAGTGCCAGGAGCTGCGCCGGTTGCACGTGCACCTTATCGCTTAGCACCATCTGAGTTAAAGGAGTTAGCGGATCAATTGAAGGAATTGATGGACAAAGGATTTATTAGGCCGAGCTCATCACCTTGGGGAGCGCCAGTGTTGTTCGTAAAGAAGAAGGATGGTTTGTTTAGGATGTGTATTGACTATAGAGAACTCAATAAGCTGACGGTTAAGAATCGGTACCCATTGCCGAGGATTGACGATTTGTTCGATCAATTGCAAGGTTCCAGTGTATACTCAAAGATCGATTTAAGATCAGGGTATCATCAACTGCGTGTAAGAGAGGAGGATATTCCTGTAACTGCCTTTCGTACGCGGTATGGACACTTTGAATTTCGAGTGATGCCGTTTGGGTTGACGAACGCGCCTGCTGTA
This sequence comes from Glebionis coronaria, assembly GCA_025667525.1. Classification (NCBI taxonomy): domain Eukaryota; kingdom Viridiplantae; phylum Streptophyta; class Magnoliopsida; order Asterales; family Asteraceae; genus Glebionis; species Glebionis coronaria. The sequence continues at coordinate 358,945,699 of CM046876.1, forward strand.
TTCATGGATCTTATGAATCGCGTGTGCAAGCCGTATCTAGATAAGTTTGTTATTGTTTTCATCGACGATATACTTATTTACTCTAAGAGTAGGGAGGAGCACGAGAAACACCTAAGAAAGATTTTGGAGTTGTTAAGGAAGGAGAAGCTGTACGCAAAATTCTCTAAGTGTGAGTTTTGGTTGGGATCAGTGCAGTTTCTAGGTCATGTGATTGATAGTGAGGGAGTTCGTGTAGATCCTGCTAAGATCGAAGCGATCAGAGAATGGTCAGCACCGACGACGCCGACTGAAGTTCGACAATTTTTGGGTTTAGCGGGGTATTATAGAAGGTTTATCGAAGGATTTTCGTTGATTGCAAAACCATTGACGCGGCTTACCGAAAAGAATAGGGTGTATGAATGGGGAATTGAGGAAGAGCTTGCTTTTGAAACGCTCAAGGATAAGTTATGTTCCGCGCCGATTTTATCATTGCCTGAAGGAACCGAAGACTTCGTAGTGTATTGTGATGCGTCTCGTAAAGGTTATGGAGCGGTATTAATGCAACGTGAAAAGGTGATAGCTTACGCGTCGAGGCAACTAAGAAAGAACGAGGAAAACTACACGACGCACGATTTGGAATTAGGAGCGGTAGTTTTTGCGTTGAAATTGTGGAGACACTATCTGTATGGGACAAAGTGTGTTGTATTCACTGACCACAAGAGTTTGCAGCACATTTTAGATCAAAAGGAGTTGAATATGCGACAAAGACGATGGGTTGAACTATTGAGTGATTATGACTGCGAAATTCGCTACCACCCTGGGAAGGCGAATGTTGTAGCGGATGCACTAAGTAGGAAAGAACGGGAGAAACCTTTGAGGGTTAGGGCTTTAGTGATGAGTGAGAGCGTTGACTTAACCGAAACTATACTGAAGGCTCAGGAGAGAGGACTAATGAAAGGGAATGTTGAAGCCGAAAACTTGGGACGAATGTTGAAACCTCTTTTTGTGATTAGGTCTGACGGACTGAGATATTTTGAGAATCGGATTTGGTTACCACTGTGTTCATCTGAGGAAGGAAAGCCTGGAGTTCGAGAATTGGTTATGAATGAGTCGCATAAGTCGAAGTATTCGATACATCCCGGATCGGATAAAATGTACCACGACCTGAAGAAAGTTTATTGGTGGCCGAATATGAAGGCGGATATTGCTCGTTACGTTAGTAAGTGTTTAACTTGCGCAAAGGTTCAGGCAGAACATAAGAAACCATCTGGATTGTTGGTACAACCAGAAATCCCAGAATGGAAATGGGAGAAAATCGCAATGGATTTCGTAACGGGTTTACCTAGGACTCCTAGTGGATGCGATATGATATGGGTAATTGTGGATAGGTTGACGAAATCTGCTCATTTCTTACCTATGAAAAAGACGGACAGCATGGAAAGACTCGCCAGCGTGTACGTGAAGGAGATCGTCTGTAGACATGGAGTGCCGTTATCGATCATTTCGGATCGCGATAGTAGATTTACGTCGGAATTTTAGAAATCGCTTCAACGTGCGATGGGCACAGAACTGAGTTTAAGCACGGCTTATCACCCGGAAACTGACGGCCAGAGTGAACGAACGATTCAAACGATGGAGGACATGCTCCGAGCATGCGTGATCGATTTTGGAGGAAGTTGGGAACGCCACTTGCCTCTAGTGGAATTTTCGTACAATAATAGTTATCATGCGAGTATCAAAGCGGCACCGTTCGAAGCATTGTATGGAAGGAAGTGTAGATCGCCTGTGTGTTGGAGTGAAGTAGGGGAAAGTCAATTGACTGGACCCGAAATGGTTTTAGAAACGACAGAGAAGATCGTGCAGATCAAGAACCGACTACTTGCTGCGAGAAGCCGACAAAAGAGTTATGCCGATAACCGAAGGAAACCGTTGGAGTTTGAAGTTGGAGATATGGTTATGCTCAAGGTATCGCCATGGAAGGGTGTAATTCGTTTTGGAAAGAAAGGAAAGTTGAGTCCGAGGTATATTGGACCGTTTAAGATCGTTGAACGAATTGGACCAGTAGCGTACAAGTTAGAATTGCCGACCGAGCTTAGTGCTATTCATGACACGTTTCACGTATCGAACCTGAAGAAGAGTTTGGCGGATAAGGAATTGGTGATTCCTTTGGACGAGATTCGCCTAGACGACAAAATGCACTTTGTGGAAGAACCTGTGGAAATTATGGACCGGGAGGTCAAGCGGTTGAAGCGTAGTAGGATTCCTATTGTGAAGGTCCGATGGAATTCTAAGCGTGGACCGGAATACACCTGGGAACGTGAGGACTTTTTCAAGGAAAGGTATCCTCATCTGTTCCAGTAAGACGAAATGTGAGTACAAGAAGAGGCGAGCGCCGGGACGTCGCTCTCTTTAAGGAGGGGTGGATGTGACACCCTAGAATCGAGGTCATTAACGATACCCTAAATTACGCTAATTTTTGAAATTTTTAATAAATTTTAATTTCTATATTTATAAGTATTTTGGTTAGAGCCGATGTTCGAGGTTATAATTTTTACGATTGACGTTTTAAGAAGGACGATGACGATTACGATCCCGAGGGATGCCCAATTTCATATAATTTTTGACGATTTATCGATAATGTAATTTTTCGAGAATTTTACTTACGGTTCGTGTTAAGTTGAGTCGGGTGAGTTTTATAGCCTTCCGAGTACATTTAAAGTATCCCAAAAATATTTTGGAGCGTTCGGGAAGATTTCCGACTCCCGTAAAATTTTCAATTTTGACAAATGAGTCGAACCCGCAAAGTTTTGAGGACGTTTTCTATTTAAGGCCAAAAGAAACTAGAAATTGCCATTTGGTCCCTCCCAACCCACCAAAAAGGGCAAAAGTGACAAACACACAAACACATACAAAATTTACACCAAAAATCAAACTCTCTCTCCCTCCTTTCTCTCTAAAGCCGACGGACACCCCCAACACCAAGAAAATTCACCAAAAATCTTTTTCCACTTGATTTTCCTAAAAACTAAGGTTAGACCACATCTAGTTTGGTCATTTCCCTACATGTTCATGTGCTCAAATCCCACATGCACTAACAAAAATTTTTCAAGATTTTTCAAGATGATCCAAATTCGTTTTTGTGGCTAAATGTGCTAATGCATGTTGATTTTAAGTGTTATGGATGCATAAACACCAAGAAAACCCACCAAAATTAATTTGGTTGTGGTGATTGGGTCACCCAAACCCCACGGCAATGGGGGTGTTTGGGGAGCCATGGTGGTTGTTGATTTTGAGTGTTGTTCTTATGTTTGGTTGATTGTTTTAGGATGTTTTACATAGGTTTCACTAGTTGCATGTTCATTTCTTTGAATTTTTGATTTTGAGATTGGTTGATCAATAGGGGTAGGACTGAAATTTGGTGTTAGGATATGTTTGGGAAGGCTTAGGATGATGTTTAGTGGTGGTTAGAAGGTTTGGAATCGAGTCTAAGTGCGTTTTTGGTATGGTCATTTTTAGGCAGAAACTTTAGGTACATTTCATAAAAATGATTTTTCTTTCAGGACTTGAAAACTAAATGTAGTTATAGAGGGTCTTCCTAGCTTTAATTTGGTATAAGGTAGAGCCCGTGACTCAAAACGAGCTAAAAGTTATGACATTTTAAAGATCGGGTACCGGGAGACGAGGGCTTTCATAATCCGAATTTGTGCAAAGTTTTAGTCAAGTCCCGAGGGTCACAAGTATAAATTGGTAAATGGTCAAGGGTCAAAATTTGGTCCCTAACCTGTGTAAATGGGTCTATATGTTGACTTAGGTGTCAAAGAAGTCAAAGGTATTTTTCATATAGGTCAAAGAGGTCAAAATTGGTCGAAGCGCAATTTCAGCCCGTAAAATGTAGTCGTGGAAAAGAGTTGCGTAACGGGTCGTAAAAGTAAAAACTTTTATTGGGCTTAAAAACATGTTATCTAAAGGTCTTATAGGATTTTTGGAAATTTTGTCAAATTTTATAAGTGTGGTTAAACAAGGTAAAACAGCCCGTACTTTAGTCAAGTACCGGCGAGAATGGGTAAAAATGGACAACGTAGGTAATAAGAACGAATGGTATAGAATGAGTGATACTTGTTGTTTTTGTTTTTGGCGTGAGTTATACTTGTCCTAAGTAACTAGTATATATGTATTTTATACAGTACCGTAAGTATTTAAAATGAGATTACTCATTACGCGTTATTTGTGATAGGTGTTGATTTAACCGGGCATCCGTTTCGTCGTCAGTGATCATCCCTCGAACTACCGACTACTTAAGATATAAGGTGTGAATTTATAGCCTCGCTTATACTTATTTCAAATTGTTTTACCCGCGAGGGAAATGCATGCTAGTTTTTAAAAGGAACGTATATCATGAATGATTGTTAGACCCGAAAGTTGCCTTAGAAATTGTGTTGAGTACCAAAGTTGCAAAAGTCCCTAAAATCATGAACTATTAACTATTGTCCTGCCCTCGAGTAGGGGGAAATAGCCGCTTATGCAATTTGTAGTACTACGGGGTTAACGACCCAATGCTAGCCGAGAAGCTGTACTTATAGTAAGTTCTGCGGTAGATTATTTTGTATGAGAAATAAGGTATAACTGCAACTGATGCCTTTAGAAGGGGCACTGGTTTCATCTGAATCACGCCGGTATTTATTACGCGGGTGATTGAGTTAACGGATTAGTGTCATGAGCTTAAACACAATTGTCAGTATCCTGATTATAGTTTGTTTGATCGACAAGACTATAAATGATCACGAATGGTTTTATTATATATAAGTTTAAATGGATTGAAAAACCTATGAATTCCACTCAATGTTTTCGTTGACCAAATTTTTGGCATGTGTTTCAGGTAACCGCTGAGGTGTAGGATGGAGCATGCATGGGATGGATGTTGTGTGTACGGCTTGGTGTCCACTTGTTTTTCCCTCCTTTTCTACTTAAACAGTTTTTAAGTTTAATGTCATGTGGTTGTAAACTGAAATTCTCGGGTTGAGATTCATGGGGACCGAAAACGCTTAACTCTGTGTACTATTTGGGGTTGGAAAAACCGTGGACATGTATCATCTAACAATTTTAATTTCAAGTTTTAAGTTGACGTCTTTTTAGCGTCGTTTGATATATCTTGTGTGCAATGAATACTGTGTAGCACCCATTGTTGTAGTTCCGCTGCGCATAGCAATTGTGGGGGTGTTACAACTATAAACAAGCCCTATCCAAAATCATCAAGGCCATGGCTTGGTTTGTTTTAGGGTCTTCTTCACCATCTTGAGTAGATCTCAAATCTCCTTGTTCATCTAGATCATTCTTGGTACTTTTAGGCAAGAGAGGTATACACATCATAATCTTTCATTTCTTCATGCATGCATCATCATACATCTATAAACACAAGTAAATAACATGTTAGAAATCAAAATTTGATAAAGCTATGACCCTTATGGGTCACGGCATATTTATATAAATCATGTTTATGATTTAAAAATCTTTTAATAAGAAACTTATAACTTGTATGTTATGTTTTAAACTTGATTTAAAAACCATATGAAACCTTTTATAAATCTAGACATTGCATGAGTTACAAATCTTGTTTTATGGGACTTTGGTTAACTAATAACCATAGACTCATGAAATGAACTTGTGCAACTTAAAGATCAAGAAAACCATAACCTTAAAGGTCACGGCTAAATTAAGTGGAGACTATATGATTGGTTTCCTAAGTTTTGAATAATGGAATATGAAATGTAACATGTTAAATGGAATATTAAAAATCACAAAAACAACTTATGTATATAAATATGGCTGTGGGTTATACAAGACCTTAAATGGGTTAGATGTACATGCATGCTTATATAAACCTAGATCTAGTGATAAGTGTTAACTTAACATGATACACATGAAATAAGCTAGTAGATCTTATGGGAATATTGGGAGAAAACAATATAGCCATGGGTTATACATTGTTTTCTTGGAATAATAGTAGCCCTGGGAGCATGCATGTAGCCTAGATAATCATGATGTGTTTTTGTAAATATTTACAAGACTTAAAAACTAGCTAAAGTGTTCATCTTGGAAATACCAAGATCTAAAAGTATAGTCGTGAGCTATATATGAGTGTACATGGACCTATGTTTTATTTTTAGGTCTAGACATGGTTTAAATCTTATTTTGGACTTGTGACTTATTTTCTTGATGTGTACATAGTTAGATCTAATTTTGTAACACTTATAAATTACATGCAACCTTAAAATGAGAATTGACTTATCTTAATATGCTATAACTAATGTTAGCCGTGGGATATAAGCCCCTACTAGGGCTTATGACTTACTTGTAACCTTATAACACACCTAGATCTAATTTGGTATAACACCTAAAACAAATTTTAGGTTTTATTCATCTATTTAGATTTAAAGCTAAATATTAATAAGCTCATAATAAGCTTATAATAATATCCTAAGTAAAAACATACATAAAACATAAAGTAAGGTTAATGGACTAATTAAGTCCATGAAATGTTAATCTAAAACTTAATGGACCCAATAAGCCCATTTGATAAATCTTAGTAACTTAAATGGACTTAAGATTACACTTAGGCCCATTTAACTAATTAAAGGACTTAAAAATGTATTAAGCCCAATAAATGATTTAAAGGTCCATTTAAATAAATTAGTGGACTTGGAATATATTTAAGCCCACTAAAATAGCTCATTAGGTGTTTAGCCCATTTAATGAGCCCATATAAAGTTTGAATATTAAAATAAAAGTTTTTATAATAAAATATAACTATAAAAACTTTTTGGATGAAAATGACAATTTATGAAACTTAAGGACTAAAACCATAACTTATGAAACTTGTTTTGATAAACTAGTAAACACAAAGACTGAAAATGTAAATATCCAAAAGTCTAGGGTTTAATAAAAACTATCCGTGGCAAATTAAACCCTAGGGACCATTTTGGAAAGTTTCTAAAAGTTATTTTGTCATTTTATAACCCTAAGGACAATTCTTGTAATTTGCCGAAACTTAAAGAAGCCCTAGGGGCTGTTTTTGCAATTTTAGTAAAGTTACAAAACTTAGATATAACTAGGGGACTAAATCTGCCATTAACCAAAACTTTAGCAAGCCCTAGGTACTAAATATGTATGATAGGTGTGTAAACACCCATCCTTTTACCACTTAATTCGGGTTAAAACAAGAACCAAAACACGTATTTAATATCATTTGTTTGGAATTATGCGTGGTTTTTGTGTTTATTGTGTTTTCAGAGCTAACCGGATGAATATTAAAGAAAACATGGGATTGCACGGGTTTTATCAAAGAAAAAGACTCAAGATAAAGTCTATTGTCCAAGAGATGCAAAAGATTTGAAGTCACTAGGCCTATTCGAAGATTTATCGAAGAAAAGGACTAAAGACGGAAGATTTTCATAAGTCGAAGAAACTCAAGTCTATTTAACGAAGAAATTAAAAGACGAGTTGAATTTAATCGACGACAAATCCCGAATCAGAATCGAAAATGTCAACTTTTCTAAAAAGACGAGAAGACAAGAAGAAAGGGAGAAAGCCCACTCACCAACCAACCACTAGGAGTATAAATAGATTCCTCCTTCACACAATTAGAGAGTGAGCTTCATTTTTCTTTTTCCAGTTCTTTGTGGTTCGTAGCATCACAAACACCATTAGGGTGTTTGGTGATTTTTCATTTTCTTTTTCAATCTTGTAATCCTTAATCATTAACCTTGTTACTCTTCTATTAATCAATCTATTCCATCTTTTCATTCATCTTGTTTTTCATCATCATCTATTGCAAGTTCTTAAGTTTTTATTTAATTCAAGTTTGATCTTAAAAAGTTGTTGATTTAGTGTTTTTATTGGTGGGATTTGTTACTTATGGTATTTAAATGGTTTGTGTTTGATTTGGTAAAACCTTTTTAAGTATTAAGCTCGATCTTGGATTAATTCGTGTCCACTGTTGAAACGTCTGCTATTGTCACTGTTCTTCAGCCCAGGATTTTCCGAATAGACGAATTTGTGCTCCTCTTATTCGGAATATTGGATATTCCGAATAGGGTTGTTTTCATTTCCTTTACTCGGAATAATTTTCCGCATAGCCAAAATTTGTCATTTCCTTACTCGGAATATTTCACATATTCCGAACAGCTTACTTTTTCCGCATAGTCCAGTTATTCCGAATAGGGCCAGCTTTCCGAATAGCATTATTTTCCGCATAGAGGTAATTTTCCGAATAGGGTATGTTTTTCCGCATGGCAATATTTTCCGAATAGAGCATTTTATTCCGAATAAGAGTAGTTTTTCCGCATAAGCCATCTCTCCGAATAGGGGCATTTTTCCGCATAGACTTTTTTGACTTTCCGAATAGAGTAACTTTCCAAATGGGTCTATATTCCGTATAGACATATAAGGGTATTTCTCCAGATTTTATTCAAGTATTATTATTTCATTATTGATTGATTTAAGTTAATATCATTATCACTTTATTCACTTTCATTTATTTAGAATAGAAAACCAAATCCACTTTTTGTCACCAAGAACAAATCATTCCACTTTTAACTGAGATCAATTCGAGAGGATTCCGAGAATAACGAACTTTTTCACAACATTAATAAGCTTGTATCAAATGGCGCCGCTGCCGGCTCTTCTCGTTAAGATCAAAAGTTTTTTGTGAGAACTTGGATTTTGGGATCCGTTCCCCGTGAACGTTACTTTTTCACAAAAATTTTCAAAAACACAAAAAAAAAATATAAAATTTTCAAAAAATCCTAAAAAGTAAAAAACATAAAAACCAAAAATATTTTTGCCTTGTTTGTCTTTGTTAGTTCTTTTGCAGGTGTATGCGCACTCGATCCACGTCTTATCAAGAGCCCGAGCCTCTCGATAACTTAGACATGGCTGGTGTACAAAACAACAATAACATACCACCTCCGAACAACAATAATAACAACAACAACCCGCCTTTCAACAACATGAACAATAACAACAACAATGAGCACCTTTCGGATAATCGCCCGATGATTGAACTGCTGCAAGCTCATGTAGATGGCAACACGGATCCAATTGTTATACCACCAATTGCCGCCAACAATTTCGAGCTTAAATCAGGCTTTATCCAGATGGTCTCCGCTCAGCCATTCTTGGGACGAACCATTGATGATCCACACGACCACATCAAGAGATTTCTACAACTCACCAACACGGTCAAGTTCAATGGGGTTCCACAGGAGGTTATAAGGTTACAACTTTTTCCCTTTTCTTTAGAGGGACAAGCCCGGCATTGGCTTGCTAAGGAACCGCCACAGAGTATTCTCTCGTGGACGGATTTGGAAACAAAGTTTATCAATTACTTTTTTCCACCCTCTCGTACTACCGCTTTGCGGAATGAGATTATAAACTTTGAACAAAAGTACGATGAGTCATTCAGTGAATCTTGGGATCGTTTTAAAGATCTTTTAAGAAAATGCCCACAACATGGTTTTACCAAAGTACATCAAATTAATACTTTTTACAATGGTTTAAGCATGAGTGACCAAGATTCACTGAACAGTGCCTCAGGGGGTAATTTATTGGCTAAGACTTCCAATGCTGCTTGGGACATCATTGAGAATAAATCTCGTGTGCAAACCAAGAGTGTTCGGACCAATGTTGCTAGTGCTAGCACTAATGACAGCGACAAGCGATTAGACAAAATCACTACGCTTCTTGAATCGCTTGTCACCCACACCGTCAGCAACAACAACAGCAACAACGCCAAAAATGCTCAAGTAAATGCTGTCAGCCAACCCTGTGAGATATGCGGTGGTCCTCATTCTTACACATCTTGTACCGCCACTCAAGATTACCCCGCTGAGAATGTGAATGCGGCATATGGCACCTATCAACAACCTGCTTATCAAGCTAGACCCCAAGGTGACCGTAACTTGCTTAGCTACCGCAGCAACAACTATCTTTCACCACCTGGTTTCCCTCCTGCCAACCCAAACCAACAACAAAACCTTAATCGCCCTCCTCAACAACAACAACAACCTCGACAACCATACATACCACCTCACAAGCAGCAACAACCACCTCAACGAAACAACCAAGTCTACCAACAACCTGCTTACCAACCACCTGCATACAATGCTCCTCCCAACCAACCCACCGCTCTTCACCAAGAAGTAGAAACTTATATGAGGACTAATGATGCGATAGTGGGAAATCTTCAGAGAGAGGTGCTCAACTTGAAGGCAGACTTGGTCAAGCAAGGAAATGATTTGCGACCCGATATGAGAACTACGTTGGATAGCCAAACTAATGATCTAAGGAACATGATGGCTAGTTTCTTCCAAAGTAGTCAACCCTCTTCTTCGGGTACTCTTCCGAGTAACACCGTTGCAAACCCAAGAGGGGAGATGAAAGCAATCACCACTCGAAGTGGCAAAGGTACCAAGGAACCCGAGCTTCCTATACCTCCACCGGTGGTTGTGACTAAGGAGAACGAGTCGCCTGCTCCTATTCCTCATCCTTTTCCTTCCCCAATTTCTCCACCTCTTTCTTCTACCCCTCCTCCACCCGTGGTTGTGAGTGATCATATTTCTTTAAAGCCTTCCTCTTCTTCCAATATACCTTATCCTTCAAGGTTGAGGAAAGAGAAGCAAAAGAGCAAGGATGATATTCAGGTTTCGAATTTCCTTAAAATGTTCAAAAAACTGAATTTCAATATCTCCTTCGCTGAGGCTCTCGCTCACATGCCCAAGTATGCCAAAATGTTTAAAGATCTTCTGAGCGACAAGGAAAAGCTCCTCGATATTGCCAACACCCAACTTAATGAGAACTGCTCTGCAGTACTCTTAAGGAAATTGCCAACCAAGCTTGGTGATCAGGGTCGTTTTCTTATCCCTTGCAATTTCCCGGGAGTAGAGAATTGCATGGCCCTAGCCGATCTAGGTGCCAGTATAAATCTCATGCCTCTAAGTGTTTGGAAGCAATTATCTCTCCCCGAGCTTGTCCCCACTAAAATGACTTTGGAATTGGCCAACCGTACGGTTGCTTATCCAGTGGGGATAGCCGAAGACGTCATTGTAGGAGTCGAAAAATTCACCTTCCCTGCCGATTTTGTTGTCGTCGACTACGAGATGGACCCCCGTGTGCCACTCATTGTTGGTCGTCCATTCTTGAGGACCGGTCGCACTCTCATCGATGTTGAAGCTGGTGAGCTTATCATGAGAGTGGGTGACGATAAAGTAGTCTTCAACATGGGAAAGCTTTCTAAACAGCCTTATTCCTACGAGAGTGTTAATTGTATTGACGTTCTTGATGAGGCTTGTGAAGAACACTTCAAGGATGCTTGTAAAAACATTCCTACCTCTCTTCCCAATGTTGAGACCGTTTCCTCTATCGACTCATCACTATCTCTATTTGGAGAAAGTGATTTTCTTTGGAAAGATTTGAAAGCCACCTTGGAAGATGTGAAGCAAGACAATGACGATTCTACTGCCAATTGGGATGACGATCTCAGTTTCATTGCAAACCTCCTCAGAGAAGACAATCCTTCCCCTCCATCTCCCACTGTTATTGCTATCGAGACTCCGACTTCGAATACGCCTCCCGTCGAAAATCCTCCGGATTTGGAACTTAAGGAGTTGCCGCCCCATCTTGAGTATGTATTCCTCGAAGAAGAGAAGAAGTCGCCAGTCATCATTGCTAAGGATTTGAAGGATGAAGAGAAAGCCCGACTTGTCGCTGTGTTAAAAGATCATAAGAAAGCTATCTCTTGGAAGATTTCGGATATTCGTGGAATTTATCCTCACTTCTGCACACACAAAATTCTCATGGAGGACGACTTTAAGCCCACAATTCAAAGCCAACGAAGGGTGAATCCAAAAATCCACGAAGTCATCAAAACAGAGGTTCTCAAACTTCTTGATGCGGGTATGATTTACCCTATTTCGGATTCACCTTGGGTTAGTCCAATCCATTGTGTGCCCAAGAAGGGCGGAATAACCGTTGTTCCCAATGAACACAACGAGTTGATTCCCACTCGTCTCGTTACTGGGTGGAGAGTTTGTATAGACTACCGCAAACTCAATGATGCCACGAGAAAGGATCATTTCCCTCTACCTTTTATGGACCAAATGCTTGAACGCTTAGCGGGTAATGAATATTACTGCTTTCTTGATGGTTTCTCGGGTTATTTTCAAATACCCATCGATCCCCAAGATCAAGAGAAGACTACATTCACTTGTCCCTATGGCACTTTTGCTTACAAAAGAATGCCTTTTGGCTTATGTAATGCGCCCGGGACTTTCCAAAGGTGTATGTTAGCTATCTTCCATGACATGGTTGAACAAACCATGGAAGTCTTCATGGATGATTTCTCGGTCTTTGGGGATTCATTCTCTTCTTGCCTTGCCAATTTGGAACGTATGCTCAAGCGATGCGAAGACACTCGCCTAGTTCTGAATTGGGAAAAATGCCATTTTATGGTAAAAGAAGGCGTCGTGCTTGGACATAAGATCTCGAAAGCCGGTCTTGAAGTTGACCGTGCTAAAGTCGATGTTATCGCTAAGTTGCCTCCACCTTCAACAGTGAAAGGTGTGAGAAGTTTCCTGGGTCATGCGGGCTTCTATCGTCGATTCATCAAAGATTTCTCTCAAATCGCTCGCCCGATGACCCACCTCTTGGAAAAAGATACTCCTTTTATCTTTTCCAAAGAGTGCCTTGAAGCCTTCAACTCGCTTAAGGATAAGCTTACTAAGGCACCCGTTTTAGTTACCCCTAATTGGGAGCTGCCTTTTGAGTTGATGTGCGATGCTAGTGATTTTGCTATTGGAGCGGTTCTTGGACAAAGAGTGAACAAACACTTCCAACCAATCCATTACGCTAGCAAGACAATGACTGGGGCACAATTGCATTATACGACAACAGAAAAAGAGCTTTTAGCTGTTGTCTATGCTTTTGAAAAATTCCGCCCCTATCTTGTCCTTTCCACCACAATTGTGTATACCGATCATTCCGCGTTGAAGTACTTGTTGACAAAGCAAGATTCCAAACCAAGACTTCTTCGCTGGGTTTTGCTGCTCCAGGAATTTAAAATCGAAATTCGCGATAAAAAAGGAGCAGAAAACTTAGCCGCGGATCATCGCAGCAGACTTGAGGATCCTTACCAGGGGGATCATCCGAACAAAGAAATCAATGATTCTTTTCCCCTGGAGACCTTAATGTCTATAAACTCGAAGCCGAATGAAACCCCGTGGTTTGCGGACTTTGCAAACTACTTAGCGGGTGGAATTCTCAAGGAAGGGTTGACGTCTCAACAAAAGAAGAAGTTCTTCACCGACATTAAGACTTACTTTTGGGACGACCCTTACCTATTCAAACAATGTGCCGACCTGATTATCCGCCGATGTGTTGACGGACCGGCAGCGTCTGAAATCCTTGATGCTTGCCACAAAGGACCCACCGGTGGTCACTTTGGTCCCAACTACACCGCAAAGAAAGTGTTTGACTCGGGATTTTATTGGCCCTCCATATATCGTGATGCTCACGATATGGTTAAAAAATGTGATGTTTGCCAAAAGCAAGGCAAAATCACACATAAAGACGAGATGCCTCAGAATTTCATTCAAGAGTGTGAAATTTTTGATGTTTGGGGTATCGACTTTATGGGGTCATTCCCTTCTTCTAAAGGAAACAAATACATCCTTGTAGCCGTTGACTACGTTTCCAAGTGGGTTGAAGCCAAAGCTTTACCTACTAATGACGCAAGGGTGGTTTGTAACTTTTTGAAAGCTTTATTCGCTAGATTCAGTGTGCCTCGCGCCATTATTAGTGATCGTGGGACTCATTTCTGCAATGACCAATTTGCTAGAGTCATGGCTAAGTACGGTGTAAATCATCGTCTTTCCACAGCCTACCACCCACAAACTAATGGCCAGGCTGAAATATCCAACCGAGGACTTAAGCGAATTCTTGAAAGAACCGTGGGAGAGCATCGTGCCGCATGGGCTGATAAACTCGATGATGCTTTGTGGGCTTTCCGTACTGCTTACAAGACCCCGATCGGCTGTACGCCTTATCGTCTTGTGTACGGGAAAGCGTGCCACCTCCACATTGAGTTGGAGCAAAAGGCTTACTGGGCCTTGAAGTGGGCTAATTTTGATATTAACAAAGCCGGTGACCTACGCAAGATCCAACTCAATGAGCTGAATGAACTTCGGAATGAGGCTTATGAAAATTCTTTGATCTATAAGGAACGAACTAAGCTCATTCACGACTCCAAGATCAAAAACCGAGAGTTCCATGTTGGAGACAAAGTCTTACTTTTTAACTCTCGGTTGAAAATCTTTTCGGGCAAGCTCAAATCTCGTTGGTCCGGCCCATTCACCATTGCCCAAATTTTTCCATATGGCACTCTCGAGCTCGCTCAACCTAATGGACCGAATTTTAAGGTGAATGGCCAACGAGTGAAGTTGTACTTTGGTGAGGACACCTCTCACGAGGTGATTCCATCCCTCACCACGTTCCCCATGAACTAATTTTGGGACGAGTCAGGCTCGTGACTCGGTTATCAAAAACAAGCGCTCCTCGGGAGGCAGCCCGAGTATCTATCCCTTTAACCCCCTAAGTGTAGGGGAGGACCTATTTTGGTCATTTGTGTTTGTATGGTGATGTGATTACAGGGATTACTGCAATCTTGGAATCTTTGAAGAACCGTGCTCCCGTGTTATCCGAAATCCGGTTCTATCTCTCAACTATCGTGATTCAATTTTCTTCATACTCACATTTGAAATTGATCACTTTAGTCGTCTCTTCCTTAACTCGAGTTAACCAACGTGCACAATGTCATAAGTGTAGGGGAGACTTTTCCCACATGCTTAAACATTGAGGACAATGTTTATCTTAAGTGTAGGGGAGACTTCTATCGAAGTTTTAAGTGGACTTTTCCATGAAAATGCCTTCATTTAACCGGAAAATCCTATTTTTCAACATTTTTCAAATTTTTTATTAACTTTGGCCATTTAGTCGTAAATTTTAAATTTTTATCATTGCTTTCATATGTATATATCCCGCAATAAAGTCAAAAATATTAATAAAGTGGGTAGCTAGTTTTGAAATCTTTGACATATTAGGCCCGCTGCGTTTATTTTGACTCAACCCGAATAGACTTATCCAAGTTTATTCTAGCTAGTATCCTTAACCATGTAGACCTCAATTGGTTTATTAGGCTAAGTGTCCACGAGTCTCATCACTTGAGATTTTAAATTGTGGAGGACGAGAAATGATAGAGTCAATTATAAGTCGGTATTCTTACGCAAACTCACTTGGTGTAATTATTTGCCTATTCTCCCATCACTTGCTAATAATTTATCTGCAATAAGTAAGGTCATACGATTTGAAAAGTTACTTAGCTTCTAGCCCAAGATCGTTTAAAAGTTGCTCGGTAATGATAAGAGTTCATAGCCAAGGCATAACTTATGAAGCGGGGCGCGAAGATTGGCGAGTCCGAAAAGGCCCTAACAAGGCATGAGGATTCAATTTTATTGCTGAAGATCCAAAGTGATGTGAAAAGCATTATTCCTAAAGTCTATATGAAGGATCAAGACTCACGACGAAAAGCAATCAACTCCCATAAAGATCATGGAGAAGTCTATCCGAAAAGACCCTAACAAGGTATGAGGATAAATAGATCCAAGTCCGAAAAGGAGGCGGATCGTTGTATCTCAAAATCCCAATTAGAGATTGAAGAAATAATCATGAAGTCGTGGTCAACAAAGTTGGAGTACCCCTCAAAAGTCTCCAAGTGAAGAAACTCTATTATGATGAGAAGACCATTATCTCAAGAACGTCTCTCGAAGATATGAAGTATGAAGTACATGCCAAATATCGGCCCGAGAAAGGTCTCAAATCGTGAACCAAGTTATGCCAAGATATGAACTTTTTGATATCCCGAGAAGCAGTTTTAAGAGATTTTGTCCTTTAGCTAACTATTGATCAAATCGTCCTACTTTGCTTTCAGCCTTAATAAACTATCGAAATAAGTCCAAAAATGCATCTTCATGATCATTCTAAGACAAAAATAAAATATAAGAGATACAATTAGGAATAAGGGAGTTTAAGCATTTAATTAAGCCATGTGTGTAAGTGTTTGATTTACTAACTTATAATAACAATGATCTCGTTTTTAAGCTTAGTTTGGGGAACGTGAAACTTGAGGGTGATAAATCTTCGCAACACCAAAGCCCTAATGTAAGTCCTTGATTTCTTTACAAGTTATTTCCATTCTTTTTGTTTATCTTAAAGTTTTTATTTCTCTTAGTAATTTGATTCTTATTTAGTAGAATTTAAATAAGGCCAAGGTTGATTAATTATGAGAAAAATGTAAAATTGCTTTATCACTAAGCATTGCATGAGGGCATGGCAATGGTTAAGTGTAGGGGATTTGATAGGTGTGTAAACACCCATCCTTTTACCACTTAATTCGGGCTAAAACAAGAACCAAAACACGTATTTAATATCATTTGTTTGGAATTATGCGTGGTTTTTGTGTTTATTGTGTTTTCAGAGCTAACCGGATGAATATTAAAGAAAACATGGGATTGCACGAGTTTTATCAAAGAAAAAGACTCAAGATAAAGTCTATTGTCCAAGAGATGCAAAAGATTTGAAGTCACTAGGCCTATTCGAAGATTTATCGAAGAAAAGGACTAAAGACGGAAGATTTTCATAAGTCGAAGAAACTCAAGTCTATTTAACGAAGAAATTAAAAGACGAGTTGAATTTAATCGACGACAAATCCCGAATCAGAATCGAAAACGTCAACTTTTCTAAAAAGACGAGAAGACAAGAAGAAAGGGAGAAAGCCCACTCACCAACCAACCACTAGGAGTATAAATAGATTCCTCCTTCACACAATTAGAGAGTGAGCTTCATTTTTCTTTTTCCAGTTCTTTGTGGTTCGTAGCATCACAAACACCATTAGGGTGTTTGGTGATTTTTCATTTTCTTTTTCAATCTTGTAATCCTTAATCATTAACCTTGTTACTCTTCTATTAATCAATCTATTCCATCTTTTCATTCATCTTGTTTTTCATCATCATCTATTGCAAGTTCTTAAGTTTTTATTTAATTCAAGTTTGATCTTAAAAAGTTGTTGATTTAGTGTTTTTATTGGTGGGATTTGTTACTTATGGTATTTAAATGGTTTGTGTTTGATTTGGTAAAACCTTTTTAAGTATTAAGCTCGATCTTGGATTAATTCGTGTCCACTGTTGAAACGTCTGCTATTGTCACTGTTCTTCAGCCCAGGATTTTCCGAATAGACGAATTTGTGCTCCTCTTATTCGGAATATTGGATATTCCGAATAGGGTTGTTTTCATTTCCTTTACTCGGAATAATTTTCCGCATAGCCAAAATTTGTCATTTCCTTACTCGGAATATTTCACATATTCCGAACAGCTTACTTTTTCCGCATAGTCCAGTTATTCCGAATAGGGCCAGCTTTCCGAATAGCATTATTTTCCGCATAGAGGTAATTTTCCGAATAGGGTATGTTTTTCCGCATGGCAATATTTTCCGAATAGAGCATTTTATTCCGAATAAGAGTAGTTTTTCCGCATAAGCCATCTTTCCGAATAGGGGCATTTTTCCGCATAGACTTGTTTGACTTTCCGAATAGAGTAACTTTCCAAATGGGTCTATATTCTGTATAGACATATAAGGGTATTTCTCCAGATTTTATTCAAGTATTATTTTTTCATTATTGATTGATTTAAGTTAATATCATTATCACTTTATTCACTTTCATTTATTTAGAATAGAAAACCAAATCCACTTTTTGTCACCAAGAACAAATCATTCCACTTTTAACTGAGATCAATTCGAGAGGACACCGAGAATCGAACTTTCAACACACTAAAAAGCATTGTATCAATGTAAAATCCGAAAGTTATATTGTTAAAAATATAGAGGGACTAGTTTGCCATATTCCAAAACATTAACAAGCCCGGACCCTAAAACCTATTTTAATGATAATAAAACATAATTAAAATACTTAGATCATAAGAATTAAGGTATAAATTCTTATGTTTAAATTATTTTATATTAAAATAATTTATGGAAACCTTAAAGTTAAATAAAATATTATATATTTTTTTATATAATATTTATATTTACTTTAGGAAATAACTGTATAAACAACTGTGAATATGTAATACTCATACATAAACTTATATACTTTTAGAAAAATAAAATTTATAAGAATGATGGGTAAATTGAATGTTAATATTTAAGCAAAACATCTTACGTACTATTTAAAATATGAAACTTAATATTAAAGTTTAAATGAATGAGTATAATACATAAACTACGAACATGAACTAATATTAAGTAAATCTTTATGTTTACTTAATAATAGTAAATGAGTGATTATAATACTTGAACATAAAAACGTAAATTAATATTTTAAGTAAGACCTTATATGTCCACTTAAATAAAGAAACTTAATTGTAAGTTGAATGATTACTATAAATATATGCATGCTAACTGATATTAATAGTTAAACATTTTATGTTTACTTAGAGATGGAACTTATATAAATAAGTTAAATGAATATTGATGATACTTGAACTACATTTATTTAGATAAATACCGTAGTATAAATGAACTGACTAAAATCTATATAAGCATACATATATGTTCTTTGTACTATCTATTAAGACTGTACTATCTGATTAGGCATAACTTTGGCATGAGCTTTAATTGGATATTCGTATTAAACAGAAATTGCCTACTCCCAGGTGAGTTTATAGCCCCATATAACTTTTGATAAAACTTTTTCTTTTGGGAAAGAAAATATGCAAACACATAATGGACACAACTGGATTGTATAAACTTGACTATGACTGATTATTATTGAAACTGTTAAATTGTTGTAAATCGCCCGAATGTTATAAATAGATCTATTAGGGATTGACCATCCCCGTCTGGGTGAGTCATGCTCACTGTGCCTTGGCCGGGACAACAGACGTATACCATGTTGGAACTGGAATGGGTGTATTTTTGTAAGACACTATGTCCTCATCTGTTGAGGACTACGGAGGTAAGCTTCAGTTTCTAATAATAAACAAATGTTATCTACATTTTAGTAAGAATGCTTTGTGCATTATTACTTCTATGATTATTGTATGTCCAAACTAATTAATTATTAAAATCTGTAAATTCACCAACTTTATGTTGACCCCCGTTAGTATGTTTTGCACAGGAATATGAAGTTAGTACGTGGTGTGTGCATGGTCTCCAGCATCTTAGTAATCTACATTGTAGGACTCGTCAGAGGTTCTATTTGGGAAACTCAAACAATCACTCTTCACCATGTTTAAGACAATTTTTATTTATTTGTTTAAATAAACATGTAATCCGATTTGACTAACTTTTTATCTTATGCTCTATGGACTATATGCTATCGACCCACACTAGTGACATCTCCATGGATATTTCCGCATATTTTGACCCTACCCGGGGTGTCACAGAGATTGCTAGATTGGACTCTAAGATTGACACGATTTTGAATGAGCTTAGGAAGAATCCTCATGGATCGATTAATATGGTTGAGAATTTTTGTGTATCATGTGGTGGAGCACATCCTAATTATGCTTGTTCAACCATGGGGTTTGTTCAAGCTAGTGCTTTTGCCGCGACGGGAACTTATGGCTCCAACGGTCAAGTTCCTTGTCAAAATCATGTTGCTCCACCGGTTCAAAATAGGTACAACAATGGGAACAATTGGAATAATTTTAACCGTGGTAACCAAGGGAATTGCAATCAAGGAAATTGGTTTAATGCTAATCAAAACAATCAAGGTTTTCAAAGCAATAATCAAAATGATTTGTCAAGCTACATTAAAATGAATGAGGCAAATTTGAAAGCTTTTCAAAACAACATTCAAGGACAAATGGCAACTTTGAAAAATGAGTTTCAAAATTCGATTAAGGGGCAAAACAATAATATTGAGCTTAATCAACAAAGACTAGAACAAAACCAAAACCGTTTTGAGCAAAGATTAGAGCAAAGTCAAATTCGTATGCAACAAAGTTTGGAACAAGGTCAAAATAAATTGCTTTCGATGTTTGAGGGATTCATGTCTAAACCATCTTCTTCTTCGGGTTGTTTACCTAGTAATACCATTCCAAACCTGAAGAGAGAGCTTAAGGCCATCACCGTTTATGATGACTGTGATAATATAGAAGAAGTGATTGAGTTTGATCCTTCACCTAAAGAGACCTTTCTTGATGTTACCAAGGCTACTTTAAATGTGATTAGTACCTCGGTTTTCTTTGATTTATTTCCCGAGAAATATAAAGATCCGGGTCAATTCTTGATACCTTGTGTTTTCAATGAGCTTGGGGAATGCAAAGCTCTAGCCGATTTAAGAGCTAGCATTAACTTAATGCCCTTAGCCATTTGGAAAACTCTTGACTATGCACCACTTAGTACCACTCGAATGATCATTGAGCTTGCTAATGGTACCACTACCCATCCGGTTGGTATAGCGGAGAATGTCATTGTTAAAGTGGGAAAGTTTTTGTACTTAGCCGATTTTGCAATCGTTGATTATGAGACCAATCCTCGTGTGCCTATCATTTTAGGACGGCCATTTTTGTGCATGGCTCATGTTCAAGTTGATATGAGGAAAGAGGAGATTAAATTGTTTTATAGGGATAAAAGTATTATTTTCAAACCGGAAAAGATTCCGAGATTTGTTTCTAAGAAGTGGAAAGTGTGAAACTTGTTAAAACTATTGAAAGTAACACAAAAGAAGGATCTCTCTTTTACAAAGGTGTTTTACCAATTATGGAAACCTCATTTTGTGATGAAGAAAAGTTAAATTCAAAGAAAGATGCTTGTTTTGTTGAATCATGTTGTAATCTTATCTCGTCTCCACTCACTCCACACGAGGATGAAAGTTCTATGATTGAAAAGGAAATTGATGAATACCTTAGTCCACCATTTGATGCTAGTGAGTTTGATAGCGAGAATTTTGATCCCGAGAGTGATATTTCTTTAATTGAACAATGTTTGAAAATGGACCATTTGATTCCTAACTCCACACCTAGTGAGGTTAGTGACTATTCATTCGACAAGTTCTCCGATGAATTTGTTGATCCACTTCCACGGGGAAGTAAATACGTTACCGATTTCGAAATCGAGCGTGATTCTCATGTTTTACCTACCATTCTTGAGGAATTCTCCGATGAATTTCCTTCTAATGAGAATGATGATCTTGTATCCGAGTGTGACACACTTGATACTTTATCGGATATTTCTTGTGATGACAAGATTGATGACACTTTTGTGACCTACTCAAATCCTCTCTTTGAAGCTTTAATGAACAATAATCCATTGTTTCAAGAGGATTTTGAGAGCATCATACTTCCTACATCTCACAACCCTTGTGATGATGAACTTCTCTTGAAGGAGGTTGATGAGTTTCTTTATATAGACATTCCTTCAGAATTTGAGGAAGAGTCTAATGACGGTGATGAAAATCTTTTGTTTGATCACCCGATTTATGATGATGATAATGTTTACCCGGAGGGAGAAATTACCTTTTTTCCAATTATCCTTCCCACTCGCTTTGATCTTAATGTGCGGGTTTTTCATGCGACTCATTTTGAGTACCATGACCCTTTTGTTCACATTCATAAGAGTGATAAGGTCAACAAAGTCATGCAAGTTGATACCACTAGTGTTGAGACCTTTATACCACTGATAGTTGTAAAATCACACTTGTTTAGGAAAACAAGGCAATTAGGGTAAGTATTAACGAGTAGTTTAGGAAAACCACAAGTTATGACCCAATAAGAATGAAGTGAGTTCGTTCTCGAGGAGGCTAGTGTGTTGTGTAATGAATTGATTAATTTTTGTGATTATATTGAGAAAAGAAGAAAAATAGAAATGAGATGAGAAAAGAATGACGGTTACGAAGACGGATCGAGCTAAGACGAAAAGGCGTTCACGTAAAACCGTAAAAAACTACAAAATTAAAATTTTTTAACCAAAAAATCAATTAAAAGCTAAAATAAGTCAAAAATAATATAAATAAGAATAAAAATCCAATAAAAATATTTTAAAACCTTTTATTAATTAAATATTCAATTTTAAATGCTAATTAAAGCCCTAAAATTAAATATAATTAATCAAAATGTCCAAAATATTATTTTATTGAACAAATAACTTACTTATATTATCTAAAGACTAAAAAGTATTTTTCCTAATTTTTAAAAACTATTTTTCTATTTATAAATCACTAAAAACTATTTTTAAACTAAAATAATTATAAAAAATAATAAAATAATGCTAAAAATAATTGACCAATTTTAAAAATCCGATTTTACTCTAATGAACAGTAGAAAAATGAAAAAGTTTGAAAAATATTAAATTTACCACTAAAAGACAAAAACACTTTAAATTAAAACCCTAATTAACTAAATTAATTCTAAAAAAATAATAAAAAGATGAACAGTAGAATATTCTTAAACCAAAAACCTTAAAATAATATTCTAAGTCTAGGAAAAATGTTTAAACTGAAAAAGAAGTATTTTTGGCACTAAATGCCAAAAATAGAAATATAAAAGTTAATTAAAATAGCTAATAATTGTAAAAAAAATAGTAAATGAACTGTAATAAAATTTTTAACTAAACAGAAAAATCAAAAATTAAATTAGAAAAATATTGAAACAAGTTTGAAAGTCTAATTCACAAATTCAAGCACTAAAGACAAAAAATTACAAAGGCTGATAGTGACCTTTGTTTGGTTTTGTCTGCTAGTGAAGCAGGGGTAACTATTGTGCTACCAATGGGAAGATTGTTCCCACTGCTAGTGTATTTTGTTGGTCAGGAGACCTATAAGCTCAGGAGAGCTTATTTGTGAGCTTATATTTGGCAATAAGGCACCCTTATAATCAGTTGAGTATAAGGAGTCAAATGAAACACAAATACACACAAGTTTAATCACAAAATCAACCACAAATTCCCCTTAAAGTTACTGATTAAGCCTATGAAGGTCTGAGTGTATTTTGTTGATACACTTGGCACAATAATGACTTTCACTTGCTAAAATCTTGCATACAATCCTTTCTACTAGCTTAAAACTGATTCAAAACACTTCTAAGCACTTAACCCTAACAAATTTCAAGGTTTAATGAACTAATTCACAAGAAAACTGGCAGAAAAAGCACTGAAAATGTTTGACTGATTTTTAGCTAGTTGATACCAATTTTAAACATGCAATTTTGTTCAAACCCTTACCAAACTGAAACTCAAATACACATATCATATATTGGCCACCTAATAAGTGTGTGAAACAGCTCTATAAGCAAGATTGAAGTCTTCTAACCCAATATAAACCAAAAACCAAACACCCCTTAAAATTTCTGAAAATGCAAATTAACAAACCAAATACTTATAAAATCCAACCAGACTGATTCGTATATCCTAAACATGCATAACAAGCTTAAATAATCCTATTTAAACAGTAACATCCAACATTCAAACAAGTTTACACTAAATCACATAAATCACAGATTTTGACAATTTGAAAACTAGAAACAAGGATTTACCTTGTGGGACCCACATCCAGGCCCCACTAAGGCTGCTATGCCTTCTCCTACAAGCTGGGGCTTGTGCAGATCCTCTATAAGTTGCTCATGTAGCTTATGCTTGATAAAATGAAATGGATACAAAGAAATGGATTCTTGTTTGCTTCCTGTTTCCTGCACACCACAACTAATCAAGAAAAGAGAGTTGGTAGAGTAAGCTTGTCACAAGCTTATAAGGCTTGTGATGGGCTTATGCTACAGTAAATGTCAAGCCAAAAAAAAGAAGAGTAAAAATGAGATTTTTACTTTGAAAATTCAGAAAACTTGAAAACTTATGAAACGGATTAAAAATCTTATACAAGCCTAGTAGCTTATTGGGTTATCCACCAAATAAGCTAATAGCTTCTATAACTTTCACAGAAAGTTCAAGGCTTTGGATTGAGTATCCTCTCACCAAACCTTAACTTTCTGAATAACACTTAATCAAAACCAAAAAGGATTGAGGAACTCAGCTAGCTTTCAAATAAATACCAACTTTTACAATTTATAAAAAGGAATTACTTTTTAATCAAATACCAACTTTCATTAACTTATAAAAAGGGATTACAATTTTTTGAAAAGCTAAACTGGAACAAAGGGCTTACACATGTTGTAAGCTCCTTAAATACTACTAGATAGAAGATTCTAGTTACAAAAACCCTAAGATATGAAATCCCTAACATGCCCTTTTAATTTTCAGTCAAATTTGCCTTCACGTGATTGATGTTGATGCACAGATGTAGCTAGTTTGTCTTGAACTGATCAGGAGCGTTCATTCAAGCTTTGGGAGCACGAAAACCATCTTAGCTGTTGATTGGTATGCAAGATACTTTTTTTGCCCAAATAAGTGAAGCAGGGGACAAACGTGGGGACCATTTGGGTGGAGGGAAATGGGTTTTGTGTAGTGGGATTGGGTGAGGGTATGTTTAATCATGAATCTGGAGTAGATTAGGGAAACCCCCTTTGAATTAAGGGTTTTAGGAATTTAGGGTTTATGGGGTGGGGGTGTTTAGCAGGTAAGGGTTTGGTTAATTTTAGGGATTAGTTTATTTAAAATGGTGTTAGGGAGGGAAAATTAAAAAAAATCAGTATTAAACTGATTACTTTGGTTGGGTGGATTGTGACGTGGATGGGAGGGTGAGGTGGAAGGTTGTGAGTGGGTGGAGTGGGTGACATGGCAGGATGATAGGTGAGGGTAAGTTGTGTTGTCTGGCAATAATAGTCCCCCATCTTTCCTCTTTTCTTCATGTTGTAATAAACAGCTCCAATCTTCTTTCCCTTTGTATTTAAGTTTGGGAAGTTTACACTTTTGGCACAACATGTTTTGCAATCTTTGTATAAGGACCATAAATGAAATAAATGCAATCTTCAAGGGCCAAACTTGATATTTTAGGGACCCACAAGTAATTTTGAGGATTTACAGGGGTATAAAATGACAAGCCTTCAATAATTGAGGGACCATTCTTGCCAATCTTCAAAACTTCAAGGTCATTTTTGGAAAATCTATTCTTGGGCCCGGTTCATTGTGCGGCTTCGTTTCCCGTGTTCGTTTTTGAATGATTCTTGTGATCTTTTTGTCTTTTCCTCAATATCCGTACCTAAAATACACAAGCAACAAACACGAGCATATATTTGGCAGTTTTAATGATATTTAATGCATTTTAAGCCTGATTTGGACGATGAGACTATGTATAAAAGCAGTCTCATCACTCCCCCATACTAAACCATTGTCGTGCCCTCACGCAATGCTAGAATAAAGTATCGTAGCACCTCCAAAATTCATTTTACTCACTTTATTGGAATGATAAACTAGCTACACTACTACTATTACTACTACTTGCGTTTTAGACATAATGTATGATTTTCATCGCAAAATGGGACGTTTAGGTTCATAGAATAAGAACACGTGAATGCTTCGTTAGAAATAATTTCATCGTCCTCGATTTTCACCCTAATTCCATGCCAAGCGTGCAACGAGATCATTGTCATTATAAGTTAGTAATGCTAACACTACTCATATGCCCTAATCACGTACTTATCCTCCCATTATTCCTAAGTTGTATCTCTTATATTTTATTTTGTCTTGAATGTCTCACGAGGATACATTGTTTGACTTATGCGATAATAGAGATTTAGGTCTAAAAATAGAGTCCTAACGGTGTAACTAAGATCATCAAATCAATAACCCCTCCTAATAGACAACGATGTCAAAAAATTAAGTTGACAAGAAGAATCGATAAACACGGTTTTATAACAGTTTTGAACATGAGACTTATTACCAAGACTTTTATATGCCCCTAACGGAAGGGCCTTATTATCTTTGGTTTACCTCCATCTTTTATTCAACTTCGCCATGAAGCTTTTATTATGACTTCGGTCTTGCCTTGCCTTTTATTATCCGCCTCATCGGTGGTTTTATTAGCCAAAGACGTATATCCTCACGCTAAAGCGAATTTTGGATCTTTAAAACTTCGAAGATTAAGGCTTGATTCACTTTCAATTTAGCATAGATTTTTCGGCCTTGTGAGGCTTCAAAATGTTTGCTTGATTTAGGTGAGCACTTGAAATCTTATTATTGGGTGAAGCTTTTGATTATTCGGGTGCCAATACTTCAAAACCGTGACGCTGGCGATACCTTAATGTCTTCCCAATTTAATTACACGGAAGCTACTAGAAAAGACTAGAAACCCAACAATCCTAACTAAACTTCTAAGTCAATATTTATTAAGCAAAAAATATTTACATGCGAAGGGAGAATAAGCAAACAACGAGAACACGTGAGGTTTTAAAAGAATACGAGTACTCTACGTTTAGCATAGTAACTTATAATTAACCCTATCATTTCTCGTCCTCATTTAAGAGAGCCTAATGTGAAGTTAAGGAATCAAAGCTAAGTGCTCAACACGCACGGCCGAGTCAAAAATTACTCTTATTCTCGCCATCGGAAAACCTACATTCGTGTCTTCAAACACTTATAAAACATGAGAAAAAATTTAAAATTTGGCCATTTTTAGCCTTATTTTGCAACAAAACGATAAACAAAAAGATAAACTTTGGAAAGCGTGAAGGTTTGGCAAGGCAAGTATCTATTCACCCCCCCCCCCCCCCATACTAAAGTTAAACATTGTCCTCAATGTTTCGAGTCTAGGGGTGCAAAACACCCCCATACTAGAGACGTAGTCGAATGCCTAATCTAGCATGGAAAGGGTGTAACCAATAAATTAATAGCCGTTTATGAAGTGTGCTAAAAACCTAAGGTTAGAACATAAAAGGATATATCATTTGGATATTGAGAAAGTCTTCAAAGCAAACGATCGAGTGCTCCCATAAAACGAACACGAGAGGCTCCAATCGTGAAGATCATGATCTAAAAACCACAATGCACAAACAACCACGGAACAAAGGTTGGAAGGGCACAAATCCCCTCACATTACACTACATTAGAAAGCAATAATATGTACATGGATAAGCACGGGTCTCCCCCATGAGGCACCTTGTTTTTGATAACCGAGTCAAAAGCTCGACTCGAATCCCCATAAATGTGATCATTTAGGGATTATCATGGTATGGTCAATTTTTAGTGGGACTTACATGATAAACAAGGCCTAAAAACAACCGGTATAAAGGACTAAGTCCTTTGATGGTGCAAAATACCGGGATCGAAGATGGCGTTCTCGTTTTCATTGGAAAAACAAATCAACGCCACTTCATCATGTGTGAACAAAAACTCAAAGAGTTTCAAGAAAATAGATGAGAAGAAATAGAAGGGTGGGACAATGGGTAAGTCATGAAAACATTGAGCTACTCGAGGTAGACTCGCACCAATCAAATGAAAAGCTTTTCCATTTATTGCATCGGTGAAAGACCAAGATTTCCCTTTATAAGCAATTCCAGGATCAAATATCTCGTCCTCGGTGGAGAAAGGGGAGGGAACATAAGGGGATTCCCCCACACTAAGTCCACACAAAGCATCGTCAAAAGGAGAAGACGAGCTTGTAGTACTCAATACACGTGGTGATGACGGAGTTAGAGTTGTAGAAAAATCTTTTTAAATTCAATTCAAAATCTTTTCCTTTTTCATCTTTTAAACTCTCCTTGTGAAAACCCGATTTAATTATGTCAAAAATATTTGGTGTTTCTAAAGCAATATTAGTCACACTAAAAATTCTCACATTTGAAAACCGTTTTGGTAAAGGTGGTGGTAAGTTTTCAAAACGTTTGTCGACAAAGAAAACTTCCCCATCGGGATCAACATATTCATCATCCGAAGAATCATTCACAATTGGAACCGTAGGCTTAACACTCTTAACCTCCACCAACGGAGGGGACAGAACTTCATTTTTTTCAACAACTCCTAAAACTCTTTTTGAAATTCTTTTGCAAATGTTTGTGATGGGATTGACATTATACAAAGACGTGATAGAATACACATGAGAAAGAGTGGAGTTTTGAGTTGCATTAATGACGAGTTCTTACTCATTGAAACGAAGAGTGATTTTCCTTGCATGCACATCGATAAGTGCTCTCGAGGTATCCAAAAATGATCGACTTAAAATTAGAGGAACTTTAGGATCGATGGGAATGTCAACAACAATAAAGTCTACAGGATAGTAGAACTTTCCAACTTTCACAAAGACGTCCTCGGCAACTCCACAAGCT
Source organism: Glebionis coronaria (assembly GCA_025667525.1). NCBI lineage: Eukaryota > Viridiplantae > Streptophyta > Magnoliopsida > Asterales > Asteraceae > Glebionis > Glebionis coronaria. The sequence goes on from CM046876.1 coordinate 358,973,992, forward strand.
AGAATCGTAGAATGATCGGCCATCTCGATTGACATTCTTGAAGGAGTGAGATTGGGAAGATTGAGCGATTTAAAAATCTCTAGAGGCATCAAATTAATACTAGCACCAAGATCGGCCAAGGCGTAGCATTATTCCATGTCTTGTATAGCACATGGGATTAAAAACTTGCCGGGATCACCGACTTTTTGAGGTATGCGGCTAAGAAAAACCGATGAACAACTAGACGATTTTTGCAATTTTTCTTTCTTCTTCAACATACTTTTGAAGTTCGCGGCAAATCGAGGCATCATGACTAAGGCGTCGGCAAAACTTATATTAAAATGCAAGTCACGAAACATTTTCATAAAAAGTTCAAATTGATAATTATTTCGTTCTTGTGCCTTTTCCTTGACTCGTCTTGAAGGGTAAGGTAAGGGTGGTGTGGGTTGGGGCATAGGCATCAGCCTTGGAATCTCGGGTTCCATGATTGGTGTGGGTTCAACCGTAGGTGTGGTTTGAGCGGTACTTCGTGGGCTTTGAATTTGCTCCTTTTCTACCACCACCTCGGGTTCTTTCTCTTTTTCCTTCTCCATAGAAGTACTTGGACGAGAAATGGGTTCTTTGAAAGTTTTACCACTACGAGTAGTAATAACCTTCAATTCTCCTTTCGGGTTCACGATGGTATCACTAGGAAGACCACCCGAAGAAGAGGGTTTACACATGATAGCTTCAAACATTTTCCCCATTCGGTCTTCAAACTTAGATTGCCTAGCATCCGCTTTTAACAACTCTTGCTTAATCTCATGTTGACCTTGCTCCATATTTTGTCGATTTTGTTGGAGTCGTTGGACATTTCCTTCCATTTTATTAGCATGAGTCTTAAGTTCATTAGCAAGTTCGTTTTTAAGCTCGTTTTTCAACTCGGATCTTAAGCTAACCATTCCACGTTGCATATTGTCAAACTTAGCATCATTAGCCTTAGCATAATTCAAAAACTCTCCTTGATGATTTTTGGTGTGATCATTTTGAAAACCTTGTGTGGTAGTTTGAAAATCACGGTTTTGGTTTGAAATTTGCCCATTTCCACTTTGATAATTACCCTTGTTGTAATTCCTTTGATTTCCTTGATAATTACCACCTTGGTTGTTGTTTCCATAGTTATTAGCATTTTGATTTGGTGGAGCTTGATTTTGGCGGGAACCTTGGCCGTTTTGGTTATAAGTTCCCGTGGCTACATAAGCACTCGAAGTGTTACCATCCGCGGTAATGCACTCGGAAAGATCATGAATCTGGAGTAGATTAGGGAAAACCCCTTTGAATTAAGGGTTATAGGAATTTAGGGTTTATGGGGTGGGGGTGTTTAGCAGGTAAGGGTTTGGTTAATTTTAGGGATTAGATTATTTAAAATGGTGTTAGGGAGGGAAAATTAAAAAAAATCAGTATTAAACTGATTACTTTGGTTGGGTGGATTGTGACGTGGATGGGAGGGTGAGGTGGAAGGCTGTGAGTGGGTGGAGTGGGTGACATGGCAGGATGATAGGTGAGGGTAAGTTGTGTTGTCTGGCAATAATAGTCCCCCATCTTTCCTCTTTTCTTCATGTTGTAATAAACAGCTCCAATCTTCTTTCCCTTTGTATTTAAGTTTGGGAAGTTTACACTTTTGGCACAACATGTTTTGCAATCTTTGTATAAGGACCATAAATGAAATAAATGCAATCTTCAAGGGCCAAACTTGATATTTTAGGGACCCACAAGTAATTTTGAGGATTTACAGGGGTATAAAATGACAAGCCTTCAATAATTGAGGGACCATTCTTGCCAATCTTCAAAACTTCAAGGTCATTTTTGGAAAATCCATTCTTGGGCCCGGTTCATTGTGCGGCTTCGTTTCCCGTGTTCGTTTTCGAATGATTCTTGTGATCTTTTTGTCTTTTCCTCAATATCCGTACCTAAAATACACAAGCAACAAACACGAGCATATATTTGGCAGTTTTAATGATATTTAATGCATTTTAAGCCTGATTTGGACGATGAGACTATGTATAAAAGCAGTCTCATCACTCCCCCATACTAAACCATTGTCGTGCCCTCACGCAATGCTAGAATAAAGTATCGTAGCACCTCCAAAATTCATTTTACTCACTTTATTGGAATGATAAACTAGCTACACTACTACTATTACTACTACTTGCGTTTTAGACATAATGTATGATTTTCAACGCAAAATGGGACGTTTAGGTTCATAGAATAAGAACACGTGAACGCTTCGTTAGAAATAATTTCATCGTCCTCGATTTTCACCCTAATTCCATGCCAAGCGTGCAACGAGATCATTGTCATTATAAGTTAGTAATGCTAACACTACTCATATGCCCTAATCACGTACTTATCCTCCCATTATTCCTAAGTTGTATCTCTTATATTTTATTTTGTCTTGAATGTCTCACGAGGATACATTGTTTGACTTATGCGATAATAGAGATTTAGGTCTAAAAATAGAGTCCTAACGGTGTAACTAAGATCATCAAATCAATAACCCCTCCTAATAGACAACGATGTCAAAAAATTAAGTTGACAAGAAGAATCGATAAACACGGTTTTATAACAGTTTTGAACATGAGACTTATTACCAAGACTTTTATATGCCCCCTAACGGAAGGGCCTTATTATCTTTGGTTTACCTCCATCTTTTATTCAACTTCGCCATGAAGCTTTTATTATGACTTCGGTCTTGCCTTGCCTTTTATTATCCGCCTCATCGGTGGTTTTATTAGCCAAAGACGTATATCCTCACGCTAAAGCGAATTTTGGATCTTTAAAACTTCGAAGATTAAGGCTTGATTCACTTTCAATTTTGCATAGATTTTTCGGCCTTGTGAGGCTTCAAAATGTTTGCTTGATTTAGGTGAGCACTTGAAATCTTATTATTGGGTGAAGCTTTTGATTATTCGGGTGCCAATACTTCAAAACCGTGACGCTGGCGATACCTTAATGTCTTCCCAATTTAATTACACGGAAGCTACTAGAAAAGACTAGAAACCCAACAATCCTAACTAAACTTCTAAGTCAATATTTATTAAGCAAAAAATATTTACATGCGAAGGGAGAATAAGTAAACAACGAGAACACGTGAGGTTTTAAAAGAATACGAGTACTCTACGTTTAGCATAGTAACTTATAATTAACCCTATCATTTCTCGTCCTTATTTAAGAGAGCCTAATGTGAAGTTAAGGAATCATAGCTAAGTGCTCAACACGCAAGGTCGAGTCATAAATTACTCTTATTCTCGCCATCGGAAAACCTACATTCGTGTCTTCAAACACTTATAAAACATGAGAAAAATTTTAAAATTTGGCCATTTTTAGCCTTATTTTGCAACAAAACGATAAATAAAAAGATAAACTTTGGAAAGCGTGAAGGTTTGGCAAGGCAAGTATCTATTCACCCCCCCATACTAAAGTTAAACATTGTCCTCAATGTTTCGAGTCTAGGGGTGCAAAACACCCCCATACTAGAGACGTAGTCGAATGCCTAATCTAGCATGGAAAGGGTGTAACCAATAAATTAATAGCCGTTTATGAAGTGTGCTAAAAACCTAAGGTTAGAACATAAAAGGATATATCATTTGGATATTGAGAAAGTCTTCAAAGCAAACGATCGAGTGCTCCCATAAAACGAACACGAGAGGCTCCAATCGTGAAGATCATGATCTAAAAACCAAAATGCACAAACAACCACGGAAAAAAGGTTGGAAGGGCACAAATCCCCTCACATTACACTACATTAGAAAGCAATAATATGTACATGGATAAGCACGGGTCTCCCCCATGAGGCACCTTGTTTTTGATAACCGAGTCAAAAGCTCGACTCGAATCCCCATAAATGTGATCATTTAGAGATTATCATGGTATAGTCAATTTTTAGTGGGACTTACATGATAAACAAGGCCTAAAAACAACCGGTATAAAGGACTAAGTCCTTTGATGGTGCAAAATACCGGGATCGAAGATGGCGTTCTCGTTTTCATTGGAAAAACAAATCAACGCCACTTCATCATGTGTCAACAAAAACTCAAAGAGTTTCAAGAAAATAGATGAGAAGAAATAGAAGGGTGGGACAATGGGTAAGTCATGAAAACATTGAGCTACTCGAGGTACACTCGCACCAATCAAATGAAAAGCTTTTCCATTTATTGCATCGGTGAAAGACCGAGATTTCCCTTTATAAGCAATTCCAGGATCAAATATCTCGTCCTCGGTGGAGAAAGGGGAGGGAACATAAGGGGATTCCCCCACACTAAGTCCACACAAAGCATCGTCAAAAGGAGAAGACGAGCTTGTAGTACTCAATACACGTGGTGATGACGGAGTTAGAGTTGTAGAAAAATCTTTTTAAATTCAATTCAAAATCTTTTCCTTTTTCATCTTTTACACTCTCCTTGTGAAAACCCGATTTAATTATGTCAAAAATATTTGGTGTTTCTAAAGCAATATTAGTCACACTAAAAATTCTCACATTTGAAAACCGTTTTGGTAAAGGTGGTGGTAAGTTTTCAAAACATTTGTCGACAAAGAAAACTTCCCCATCGGGATCAACATATTCATCATCCGAAGAATCATTCACAATTGGAACCGTAGGCTTAACACTCTTAACCTCCACCGACGGAGGGGACGGAACTTCATTTTTTTCAACAACTCCTAAAACTCTTTTTGAAATTCTTTTGCAAATGTTTGTGATGGGATTGACATTATACAAAGACGTGATAGAATACACATGAGAAAGAGTGGAGTTTTGAGTTGCATTAATGACGAGTTCTTACTCATTGAAACGAAGAGTGATTTTCCTTGCATGCACATCGATAAGTGCTCTCGAGGTATCCAAAAATGATCGACTTAAAATTAGAGGAACTTTAGGATCGATGGGAATGTCAACAACAATAAAGTCTACGGGATAGTAGAACTTTCCAACTTTCACAAAGACGTCCTCGGCAACTCCACAAGCGAGAATCGTAGAATGATCGGCCATCTCGATTGACATTCTTGAAGGAGTGAGATTGGGAAGATTGAGCGATTTAAAAATCTCTAGAGGCATCAAATTAATACTAGCACCAAGATCGGCCAAGGCGTAGCATTATTCCATGTCTTATATAGCACATGGGATTAAAAACTTGTCGGGATCACCGACTTTTTGAGGTATGCGGCTAAGAAAAACCGATGAACAACTAGACGATTTTTGCAATTTTTCTTTGTTATTCAACATACTTTTGAAGTTCGCGGCAAATCGAGGCATCATGACTAAGGCGTCGGCAAAACTTATATTAAAATGCAAGTCACGAAACATTTTCATAAAAAGTTCAAATTGATAATTATTTCGTTCTTGTGCCTTTTCCTTGACTCGTCTTGAAGGGTAAGGTAAGGGTGGTGTGGGTTGGGGCATAGGCATCAGCCTTGGAATCTCGGGTTCCATGATTGGTGTGGGTTCAACCGTAGGTGTGGTTTGAGCGGTACTTCGTGGGCTTTGAATTTGCTCCTTTTCTACCACCACCTCGGGTTCTTTCTCTTTTTCCTTCTCCATAGAAGTACTTGGACGAGAAATGGGTTCTTTGAAAGTTTACCACTACGAGTAGTAATAACCTTCAATTCTCCTTTCGGGTTCACGATGGTATCACTAGGAAGACCACCCGAAGAAGAGGGTTTACACATGATAGCTTCAACCATTTTTCCCATTCGGTCTTCAAACTTAGATTGCCTAGCATCCGCTTTTAACAACTCTTGCTTAATCTCATGTTGACCTTGCTCCATATTTTGTCGATTTTGTTGGAGTCGTTGGACATTTCCTTCCATTTTATTAGCATGAGTCTTAAGTTCATTAGCAAGTTCGTTTTTAAGCTCGTTTTTCAACTCGGATCTTAAGCTAACCATTTCACGTTGCATATTGTCAAACTTAGCATCATTAGCCTTAGCATAATTCAAAAACTCTCCTTGATGATTTTTGGTGTGATCATTTTGAAAACCTTGTGTGGTAGTTTGAAAATCACGGTTTTGGTTTGAAATTTGCCCATTTCCACTTTGATAATTACCCTTGTTGTAATTCCTTTGATTTCCTTGATAATTACCACCTTGGTTGTTGTTTCAATAGTTATTAGCATTTTGATTTGGTGGAGCTTGATTTTGGCGGGAACCTTGGCCGTTTTGGTTATAAGTTCTCGTGGCTACATAAGCACTCGAAGTGTTACCATCCGCGGTAATGCACTCGGAAAGATCATGAATCTGGAGTAGATTAGGGAAAACCCCTTTGAATTAAGGGTTATAGGAATTTAGGGTTTATGGGGTGGGGGTGTTTAGCAGGTAAGGGTTTGGTTAATTTTAGGGATTAGTTTATTTAAAATGGTGTTAGGGAGGGAAAATTAAAAAAAATCAGTATTAAACTGATTACTTTGGTTGGGTGGATTGTGACGTGGATGGGAGGGTGAGGTGGAAGGCTGTGAGTGGGTGGGGTGGGTGACATGGCAGGATGATAGGTGAGGGTAAGTTGTGTTGTCTGGCAATAATAGTCCCCCATCTTTCCTCTTTTCTTCATGTTGTAATAAACAGCTCCAATCTTCTTTCCCTTTGTATTTAAGTTTGGGAAGTTTACACTTTTGGCACAACATGTTTTGCAATCTTTGTATAAGGACCATAAATGAAATAAATGCAATCTTCAAGGGCCAAACATGATATTTTAGGGACCCACAAGTAATTTTGAGGATTTACAGGGGTATAAAACGACAAGCCTTCAATAATTGAGGGACCATTCTTGCCAATCTTCAAAACTTCAAGGTCATTTTTGGAAAATCCATTCTTGGGCCTAGTTCATTGTGCGGCTTCGTTTCCCGTGTTCGTTTTTGAATGATTCTTGTGATCTTTTTGTCTTTTCCTCAATATCCGTACCTAAAATACACAAGCAACAAACACGAGCATATATTTGGCAGTTTTAATGATATTTAATGCATTTTAAGCCTGATTTGGACGATGAGACTATGTATAAAAGCAGTCTCATCACTCCCCCATACTAAACCATTGTCGTGCCCTCACGCAATGCTAGAATAAAGTATCATAGCACCTCCAAAATTCATTTTACTCACTTTATTGGAATGATAAACTAGCTACACTACTACTATTACTACTACTTGCGTTTTAGACATAATGTATGATTTTCATCGCAAAATGGGACGTTTAGGTTCATAGAATAAGAACACGTGAATGCTTCGTTAGAAATAATTTCATCGTCCTCGATTTTCACCCTAATTCCATGCCAAGCGTGCAACGAGATCATTGTCATTATAAGTTAGTAATGCTAACACTACTCATATGCCCTAATCACGTACTTATCCTCCCATTATTCCTAAGTTGTATCTCTTATATTTTATTTTGTCTTGAATGTCTCACGAGGATACATTGTTTGACTTATGCGATAATAGAGATTTAGGTCTAAAAATAGAGTCCTAACGGTGTAACTAAGATCATCAAATCAATAACCCCTCCTAATAGACAACGATGTCAAAAAATTAAGTTGACAAGAAGAATCGATAAACACGGTTTTATAACAGTTTTGAACATGAGACTTATTACCAAGACTTTTATATGCCCCCTAACGGAAGGGCCTTATTATCTTTGGTTTACCTCCATCTTTTATTCAACTTCGCCATGAAGCTTTTATTATGACTTCGGTCTTGCCTTGCCTTTTATTATCCGCCTCATCGGTGGTTTTATTAGCCAAAGACGTATATCCTCACGCTAAAGCGAATTTTGGATCTTTAAAACTTCGAAGATTAAGGCTTGATTCACTTTCAATTTTGCATAGATTTTTCGGCCTTGTGAGGCTTCAAAATGTTTGCTTGATTTAGGTGAGCACTTGAAATCTTATTATTGGGTGAAGCTTTTGATTATTCGGGTGCCAATACTTCAAAACCGTGACGCTGGCGATACCTTAATGTCTCCCCAATTTAATTACACGGAAGCTACTAGAAAAGACTAGAAACCCAACAATCCTAACTAAACTTCTAAGTCAATATTTATTAAGCAAAAAATATTTACATGCGAAGGGAGAATAAGCAAACAACGAGAACACATGAGTTTTTAAAAGAATACGAGTACTCTACGTTTAGCATAGTAACTTATAATTAACCCTATCATTTCTCGTCCTCATTTAAGAGAGCCTAATGTGAAGTTAAGGAATCAAAGCTAAGTGCTCAACACGCACGGTCGAGTCAAAAATTACTCTTATTCTCGCCATCGGAAAACCTACATTCGTGTCTTCAAACACTTATAAAACATGAGAAAAATTTTAAAATTTGGCTATTTTTAGCCTTATTTTGCAACAAAACGATAAACAAAAAGATAAACTTTGGAAAGCGTGAAGGTTTGGCAAGGCAAGTATCTATTCACCCCCCCATACTAAAGTTAAACATTGTCCTCAATGTTTCGAGTCTAGGGGTGCAAAACACCCCCATACTAGAGACGTAGTTGAATGCCTAATCTAGCATGGAAAGGGTGTAACCAATAAATTAATAGCCGTTTATGAAGTGTGCTAAAAACCTAAGGTTAGAACATAAAAGGATATATCATTTGGATATTGAGAAAGACTTCAAAGCAAACGATCGAGTGCTCCCATAAAACGAACACGAGAGGCTCCAATCGTGAAGATCATGATCTAAAAACCACAATGCACAAACAACCACGGAACAAAGGTTGGAAGGGCACAAATCCCCTCACATTACACTACATTAGAAAGCAATAATATGTACATGGATAAGCACGGGTCTCCCCCACGAGGCACCTTGTTTTTGATAACCGAGTCAAAATCTCGACTCGAATCCCCATAAATGTGATCATTTAGGGATTATCATGGTATGGTCAATTTTTAGTGGGACTTACATGATAAACAAGGCCCAAAAACAACCGGTATAAAGGACTAAGTCCTTTGATGGTGCAAAATACCAGGATCGAAGATGGCGTTCTCGTTTTCATTGGAAAAACAAATCAACGCCACTTCATCATGTGTCAACAAAAACTCAAAGAGTTTCAAGAAAATAGATGGGAAGAAATAGAAGGGTGGGACAATGGGTAAGTCATGAAAACATTGAGCTACTCGAGGTAGACTCGCACCAATCAAATGAAAAGCTTTTCCATTTATTGCATCGGTGAAAGACCGAGATTTCCCTTTATAAGCAATTCCAGGATCAAATATCTCGTCCTTGGTGGAGAAAGGGGAGGGAACATAAGGGGATTCCCCCACACTAAGTCCACACAAAGCATCGTCAAAAGGAGAAGACGAGCTTGTAGTACTCAATACACGTGGTGATGACGGAGTTAGAGTTGTAGAAAAATCTTTTTAAATTCAATTCAAAATCTTTTCCTTTTTCATCTTTTAAACTCTCCTTGTGAAAACCCGATTTAATTATGTCAAAAATATTTGGTATTTCTAAAGCAATATTAGTCACACTAAAAATTCTCACATTTGAAAACCGTTTTGGTAAAGGTGGTGGTAAGTTTTCAAAACGTTTGTCGACAAAGAAAACTTCCCCATCGGGATCAACATATTCATCATCCGAAGAATCATTCACAATTGGAACCGTAGGCTTAACACTCTTAACCTCCACCGGCGGAGGGGACGGAACTTCATTTTTTTCAACAACTCCTAAAACTCTTTTTGAAATTCTTTTGCAAATGTTTGTGATGGGATTGACATTATACAAAGACGTGATAGAATACACATGAGAAAGAGTGGAGTTTTGAGTTGCATTAATGACGAGTTCTTCCTCATTGAAACGAAGAGTGATTTTCCTTGCATGCACATCGATAAGTGCTCTCGAGGTATCCAAAAATGATCGACTTAAAATTAGAGGAACTTTAGGATCGATGGGAATGTCAACAACAATAAAGTCTACGGGATAGTAGAACTTTCCAACTTTCACAAAGACGTCCTCGGCAACTCCACAAGCTAGAATCGTAGAATGATCGGCCATCTCGATTGACATTCTTGAAGGAGTGAGATTGGGAAGATTGAGCGATTTAAAAATCTCTAGAGGCATCAAATTAATACTAGCACCAAGATCGGCCAAGGCGTAGCATTATTTCATGTCTTGTATAGCACATGGGATTAAAAACTTGCCGGGATCACCGACTTTTTGAGGTATGCGGCTAAGAAAAACCGATGAACAACTAGACGATTTTTGCAATTTTTCTTTGTTATTCAACATACTTTTGAAGTTCGCGGCAAATCGAGGCATCATGACTAAGGCGTCGGCAAAACTTATATTAAAATGAAAGTCATGAAACATTTTCATAAAAAGTTCAAATTGATAATTATTTCGTTCTTGTGCCTTTTCCTTGTCTCGTCTTGAAGGGTAAGGTAAGGGTGGTGTGGGTTGGGGCATAGGCATCAGCCTTGGAATCTCGGGTTCCATGATTGGTGTGGGTTCAACCGTAGGTGTGGTTTGAGCGGTACTTCGTGGGCTTTGAATTTGCTCCTTTTCTACCACCACCTCGGGTTCTTTCTCTTTTTCCTTCTCCATAGAAGTACTTGGACGAGAAATGGGTTCTTTGAAAGTTTTACACTACGAGTAGTAATAACCTTCAATTCTCCTTTCGGGTTCACGATGGTATCACTAGGAAGACCACCCGAAGAAGAGGGTTTACACATGATAGCTTCAAACATTTTTCCCATTCGGTCTTCAAACTTAGATTGCCTAGCATCCGCTTTTAACAACTCTTGCTTAATCTCATGTTGACCTTGCTCCATTTTTTGTCGATTTTGTTGGAGTCGTTGGACATTTCCTTCCATTTTATTAGCATGAGTCTTAAGTTCATTAGCAAGTTCGTTTTTAAGCTCGTTTTTCAACTCGGATCTTAAGCTAACCATTTCACGTTTCATATTGTCAAACTTAGCATCATTAGCCTTAGCATAATTCAAAAACTCTCCTTGATGATTTTTGGTGTGATCATTTTGAAAACCTTGTGTGGTAGTTTGAAAATCACGGTTTTGGTTTGAAATTTGCCCATTTCCACTTTGATAATTACCCTTGTTGTAATTCCTTTGATTTCCTTGATAATTACCACCTTGGTTGTTGTTTCAATAGTTATTAGCATTTTGATTTGGTGGAGCTTGATTTTGGCGGGAACCTTGGCCGTTTTGGTTATAAGTTCCCGTGGCTACATAAGCACTCGAAGTGTTACCATCCGCGGTAATGCACTCGGAAAGATCATGAGCTCCACCACACGACAAACAACTCTTAGAAACCGCTTTAACCGAAGCGGAATTTGAAGCTTCTTGAGCTTTCCAATGGGACATAAGGTTAGCAAATCTATCAAAAAACCGATTTTCTTCATTTGCTTCATCATGTAAGGCATTGATACTACGAGACGATGATGACGAGCCCAATTTGGCAACACTCGGTGTGTTACGAGGGCTATAAACCTTAGACCTATTCTCAATTATGACCAAAGCTTCCTCAACCGTTTCACACAAAAAATTACCACCCGCGGCGGCATTTAAATAATCTCTTTCATGATCGTTGAGTCCATTGTAAAACGTGTCTATTTGATGTAAGTCGGAAAAACCGTGATGAGGACATTCATGTAACATTTCCTTAAACCTATTCCAAGCCGTTGAAAAACTTTCATTTGATTCTTGTGAAAATTTAGAAATCTCGTTTTTCAAATGCGTAGTCTTAGAGGGCGGAAAAAATTGGTTCACGAACTTTGAAACGAGATCCTTCCACGTCAATATAGAATTGGGTGGCTCTTTCTCTAACCAAATTTTAGCGGGCCCCGCTAAGGAATACGGAAAAGGCATCATCTTAATCGAGTCATTCGAGACATCCTTAAATTTGCAAGTGGCGGTAAGACGATTGAATTGGCGGATATGGTTGTGGGGATTGTCCTTCTCATCACCACGGAATTTGTTGTTTTGGATCATCGACAACAAACCCGTTTTCACCTCAAAATTCTCCGCAAGGATAGCGGGAATCACAATAGCTTCTCCATAACCCTCGGTGGGTGCTTGAAGTAACTCCATCATAGTTCGATTCGCCATGGTAGGTGCTTCTCGTACAATGGGTTCGTCAATAGGAGACTCCTCACTAGAATGAGTTGGAGTGGGAGTTTTGTTCTTTCGTCTACGTGCACGTTTTGCTTGATTTCGATTTAGCATAAACGTCACGTACAACGTGGAGACGAGCAAAGAAGATTCTTTTTGGTGTTTTGTATTTTTTCAATTTTTTGTGGTTTTTGATGGTATTAACTTTTTTGGAAATTGGTGAATGTATTAAGTAGACACAAATCTACAAATCTCCTCCTTTATCAAATCTCTTGATTAAAGAAGCCTCAAGGAATGAAAACGATCACGTGGAGTGAACGCCTTCGATGACTTTAGAACGATGGTGGAACACCAAATCGTTCAAGAGGGTTTAATCAATGGAAACCAAGAAAATATATATGATATGTAATAATACTTTGGGCGGCAAAACCCTCGATTAGCTCTCAAAATCAAATACTCACAAGCAAGCGGAGGAAACGAGGCGGCGCGAAGCACTTAAAAGAGCCTTTTTCCTTTAGGTCGTGAAATACAACCGCCTTATACCCACCTTTTAGTTTGTATTTTTCAAAATCGAGCTTCACGAAAGTATTTATCTGTTTTTGCCTTTTTTCTTTGGTTTGAGATTCGAATACAATGATTGGGTAATGACCTCCCAAGTCAAGGTTGTGATTTCTCACGTATTTTTAGTACTTGTGAATTTATTGTTCTACGTATACAATATAGTAATAGTATTCACACAAAAACCGAAAAACGATAATACGTATTAGTAGAGTGCTACTAATACAAATACTAATTATGGTTATATAAAAAAACAACAATTGTTCAATCAAAACACAACACGCCTCCCCGGCAGCGGCGCCAAAATGATAGTTGTAAAATCACACTTGTTTAGGAAAACAAGGCAATTAGGGTAAGTATTAACGAGTAGTTTAGGAAAACCACAAGTTATGACCCAATAAGAATGAAGTGAGTTCGTTCTCGAGGAGGGTAGTGTGTTGTGTAATGAATTGATTAATTTTTGTGATTATATTGAGAAAAGAAGAAAAATAGAAATGAGATGAGAAAAGAATGACGGTTACGAAGACGGATCGAGCTAAGACGAAAAGGCGTTCACGTAAAACCGTAAGAAACTACAAAATTAAAATTTTTTAACCTAAAAATCAATTAAAAGCTAAAATAAGTCTAAAATAATATAAATAAGAATAAAAATCCAATAAAAATATTTTAAAACCTTTTATTAATTAAATATTCAATTTTAAATGCTAATTAAAGCCCTAAAATTAAATATAATTAATTAAAATGTCCAAAATATTATTTTATTGAACAAATAACTTACTTATATTATCTAAAGACTAAAAAGTATTTTTCCTAATTTTTAAAAACTATTTTTCTATTTTTAAATCACTAAAAACTATTTTTAAACTAAAATAATTATAAAAAATAATAAAATAATGCTAAAAATAATTGAAAATTTTTAAAAACCCTATTTTACTCTAATGAACAGTAGAAAATGAGAAAGTTTGAAAAATATTAAATTTACAACTAAAAGACAAAAACAGTTTAAATTAAAACCCTAATTAACTAAATTAATTCTAAAAAAATAATAAAAAGATGAACAGTAGAATATTCTTAAACCAAAAACCTTAAAATAATATTCTAAGTCTAGGAAAAATGTATAAACTGAAAAAGAAGTATTTTTGGCACTAAATGCCAAAAACAAAAATATAAAAGTTAATTAAAATAGCTAATAATTGTAAAAAAATAGTAAATGAATAGTAATAAAAAATTTAACTAAACAGAAAAATCAAAAATTAAATTAGAAAAATATTGAAACAAGTTTGAAAGTCTAATTCACAAATTCAAGCACTAAAGACAAAAAATTACAAAGACTGATAGTGACCTTTGTTTGGTTTTGTCTGCTAGTGAAGCAGGGGTAACTATTGTGCTACCAGTGGGAAGATTGTTCCCACTGCTAGTGTATTTTGTTGGTCAGGAGACCTATAAGCTCAGGAGAGCTTATTTGTGAGCTTATATTTGGCAATAAGGCACCCTTAAACTCAGTTGAGTATAAGGAGTCAAATGAAACACAAATACACACAAGTTTAATCAAAAAATCAACCACAAATTCCCTTTAAAGTTACTGATTAAGCCTATGAAGGTCTGAGTGTATTTTGTTGATACACTTGGCACAATAATGACTTTCACTTGCTAAAATCTTGCACACAATCCTTTCTACTAGCTTAAAACTGATTCAAAACACTTCTAAGCACTTAACCCTAACAGATTTCAAGGTTTGATGAACTAATTCACAAGAAAACTGGCAGAAAAAGCACTGAAAATGTTTGACTGATTTTTAGCTAGTTGATACCAATTTTAAGCATGCAATTTTGTTCAAACCCTTACCAAACTGAAACTCAAATACACATATCATATATTGGCCACCTAATAAGTGTGTGAAACAGGTCTATAAGCAAGATTGAAGTCTTCTAACCCAATATAAACCAAAATCCAAACACCCCTTAAAATTTCTGAAAATGCAAATTAACAAACCAAATACTTATAAAATCCAACCAAACTGATTCTTATATCCTAAACATGCATAACAAGCTTAAATGATCCTATTTAAACAGTAACATCCAACATTCAAACAAGTTTACACTAAATCACATAAATCACAGATTTTGACAATTTGAAAACTAGAAACAAGGATTTACCTTGTGGGACCCACATCCAGGCCCCACTAAGGCTGCTATGCCTTCTCCTACAAGCTGGGGCTTGTGCAGATCCTCTATAAGCTGCCCATGTAGCTTATGCTTGATAAAATGAAATGGATAGAAAGAAATGGATTCTTGTTTGCTTCTTGTTTCCTGCACACCACAACCAATCAAGAAAAGAGAGTTGGTAGAGTAAGCTTGTCACAAGCTTATAAGGCTTGTGATGGGCTTATGCTACAGTAAATGTCAAGCCAAAAAAAGAAGAGTAAAAATGAAATTTTTACTTTGAAAATTCAAAAAACTTGAAAACTTTTGAAACAGATTAAAAAGCTTATACAAGCCTAGTAGCTTATTGGGTTATCCACCAGATAATCTAATAGCTTCTATAACTTTCACAAAAAGTTCAAGGCTTTGGATTGAGTATCCTCTCACCAAACCTTAACTTTTTGAATAACACTTAATCAAAACCAAAAAGGATTGAGGAACTCAGCTAGCTTTCAAATAAATACCAACTTTTACAATTTATAAAAAGGAATTACTTTTTAATCAAATACCAACTTTCATTAACTTATAAAAAGGGATTACAATTTTTTGAAAAGCTAAACTGGAACAAAGGGCTTACACATGTTGTAAGCTCCTTAAATACTACTAGATAGAAGATTCTAGTTACAAAAACCCTAAGATATGAAATCCCTAACATGCCCTTTGAATTTTCAGTCAAATTTGCCTTCACGTGATTGATGTTGATGCACAGCTGTAGCTAGTTTGTCTTGAACTGATCAGGAGCATTCATTCAAGCTTTGGGAGCACGAAAACCATCTTAGCTGTTGATTGGTATGCAAGATTCGTTTTTTGCCCAAATAAGTGAAGCAGGGGACAAACGTGGGGACCATTTGGGTGGAGGGAAATGGGTTTTGTGTAGTGGGATTGGGTGAGGGTATGTTTAATCATGAATCTGGAGTAGATTAGGGAAAACCCCTTTGAATTAAGGGTTTTAGGAATTTAGGGTTTATGGGGTGGGGGTGTTTAGCAGGTAAGGGTTTGATTAATTTTAGGGATTAGTTTATTTAAAATGGTGTTAGGGAGGGTGATTGTAGTGTTTTACTACTCTTTAGGAAAAGAGCGTAAATAGCGGTAAGTATCGAGTGATGATATTAGGAAAAATCAACACTAATGACCCAATCAAATAAAAAGAGAGAAAGTTCGTTTCCCAAGGAGGTATATGTGTGTGAATTAACTTGTAATTATTTGAGATTAATATTGAGAAGAATGGGGATGAAAAGATGAAAAGACGGTTACGTTAAAATTACACTACGACGTAAACGTAAAGCCGTGAAAAACTACCCAAATTAAAAATTTAACTAAAACCAAAAACAAAGTAAATAAAAGATTAAAAAGAAGTTAATAATAATATAAATAAAGACAAAAATCCAACAAAGATATTTTAAAACCTTTTATTAATTAAATATTTAATTTTAAATGCTAATTAAAGCCCTAAAATTAAATACAACTAATAAAAATGTCTAAAATATGATTTTATTGAATAATTACTTAACTTATATTATTAGAAGACTAAAAAGTAATTTTCTAAAAATTAAAAGCTATTAAAACTATTTTTAAAACTCTAAAAATGATTTAAAATGATTAAGAACTAATTAAACTTAAAATAATTATAAAAATAAATCTAAAAGATATAAAATTATTCTAAAAATAGGAAAAGTCCTAATTAATGATAAAGAACCTAGGAAAAATGAAAAAGAAATAAAAATAGAACTTTTTATTTTTAGTAATAAAATAATATTAAAATAATGGAAAAAATAAAAAGTTGATAAAATTAATTCTAAAAAATTTCTAAAATCTTAAAATATTTTAACTAAGAGAAAAATGCAATCTAAAGTTCCTAAACCCTTTTTAATAATTTTATAAAAATGATTAAAGTTAATAAAAAACCTTAAAATAATATAAAATTAAAAATTAAAGTTTATAAAACCAAAACTAGATGTAAACCTCAAAATATTATTTTAAAAGCTAAAAATTATTTTTCCTAAAAATTAAAACTCTTTTTTCTATTTTTTAATGATTTTTCAAAATACGGCTAATAAATAAATGCTAGAAAATAATTTAATAAAGGGAAAATTTTAAAACCAATCTAGAAAAATCCTAAAGTCTAATAAGGTCCTAGGAAAAATCAAATAAGCCAAAAACACAAATTAAATAAGCTGGAAAAGATGGAAATAAGCTACGGCTTTATTTAATAAGCTAGAAAGAAAAACGTGTTAAATAACTAATGAAATCAAACTTAGACGTAAAAAGGCATCTAGATCAACGGTAGTTCCCCTTACTCCTCCTTCGAGAGGTCGGGGGTTCGAGTCTGTTGCGGGTGACCTTTTTGCCAAATTTTCTTTTTTTTATTTTTTTACTTTTTCAAACCAATTTGTGACCTTAACAAGCTTAGAAACACGAATCCAATCCTCTTTTTATCCAAGAATCAACAAGTTATGATCCCAAAACGTATGCAGTTCACTTATTTGAAGAACACAAGTGAAGTTTTCACTTTGTGCAATTTGAATGCCAAGAGGAGCTTGGCTGCCTTGTTTTGGTGGATGATTTTGGACAAAGGGGGCACCCTTGTGCTCTTTGAAGCACAAGGAGTCAATATATAGCAGAAACAAGCACTCAACACAATCAACAATTACAAACCAAGCATACACTAGGAATTTAAGTTGCTGATGCAATATTTGAGGTCTGGTGGTCTAAGAGCTTGACAGATTGCACACAAGTGAGAGTCACAGGCCAGAATTTTGCACACACAAGCTCAAACTAGCACACAATCAATCTAAAACCCTATATTAACCTAACACCTAACAGCTTTCAAAACCTTAGAGCAAATTATGAAGAAAACAAGCAGAAAAATGCCAATGCAGATTTAGCTATGCTATTTTCCTTTTTTAACACATCATTTGCTTCAAAACTTGATCCAATCCAAACTAGTACCTACAAGCAACCTAACTCACACCTATATGACCTATCTAAC
This sequence comes from Glebionis coronaria, assembly GCA_025667525.1. NCBI lineage: Eukaryota > Viridiplantae > Streptophyta > Magnoliopsida > Asterales > Asteraceae > Glebionis > Glebionis coronaria. Next base: position 358,991,798 of record CM046876.1, read on the forward strand.
ACCTCTTAAAATCACAAATCAAGATTTTAAACCTGTTAAATCACTTATCCAAACAACCCTTTAAATCTGTTTTCCAACTTTTAACAAACCAAAACACTTCAAAAACTACTCAAACTGATCCTAATAACATCTAACATGCATACCAACTCAAAAGAACTCAAATCAAACACCTTAACACACTGATAGCACCAAATCAAACAAATCTCATGATACTTCACTTTTTCTGAAATTTTCAAAAAGGTAAAAAGAAGTTACCTTAGAACCTTACATCCAAGGTTCTAGTGGATGTAAATCCACCTCCCACAGGCTGGAGGCCTGCGCTGATCTAGATCAACAACAACTTTCAACAACCTGTTAAGAAAAATAAAAAAAAACACAAGTACAATATCCAATATATACTTTCTGTTTTCTTTTCTTTCTTTCTTAAACTTTTCCAAATCCTTTTAAACCTTATCAAACACGTTTTCAAAACACTTTAATCACCAACAAAATGAAAACTCTTAACCCAAATCCTAGAACAAATTCTTTCACAAAAATTCAGATTCAACAAACCTTTTTGAAATAATTTTGAAAAGCAAAATTATTTCACCAAATATCAAAGTGGAACTCAGTTTTCTTCAGCAATTTATACCAACTTTAAACACTATAAAAAGGAATTAAATTGTAAACACAAACACCAACTTTTATATTATATTAAAAGGGATTACAAAATATTTTGAAGAAAACTAGAACAAAGGGGTTTCCACAGGTTGGACCTCCTTTTATACTACTCTAATGAACTCTCTAGAATGCTTAAACACAAACCCTAATCTATGAAAAATCCCAAATATGCCCTTGACGCGTTTTGAGTGATGTGGTGTCAAACTTGATCCTGGGCGTTCCTTTATGCGTTGGGAGTAAGCAATAAACCACAGCTGTTGATTGAGGACACGTCACAATACTTGGAGGCCAAGGTGTGATGTGATTGGTGGAAAAGGAATTGGGGGTAGGGCCCACAGTGAATGGGGTGAGGGTTTTATGTGTGGGTTTTGTTTCTGTGTGTGTGAATCACACATGTGCACAAGGAATTGATTTTTAACCCACGTTTAAGTGAGGTAAAATCTGGAGGTGAAAAAGGTGAATAGTAAGTCTGTAGATCCGATTTTGGGGGAGGTGAGTTTGTTTGGCGCAATTCTGGTTTAAACGTTTAAAATAGGCACCTTTGGTCCTTGTGTTTTGATATTTATGGCATATAAGGTTTTCAGCCCTAAAAACGTATACTCCTTTGTTAATAACTTTCAAGACTTGTCACTTTTGGCACAAACTTTTGGAAAAAGGTTTCAAAGGATTGTTTTTGCCATTTTGAGATATTTCAAGGGCTGATCTTGGACTTTCTTGATCTTCAAAGGTCTTCTTTGCATCTTTGACTTCATGAGGGACCATAGTTGGCAATTTTGATTTGTTGAGGGACTAATCTTGCCATTTCTTCAAAGTTGAAGGACCTTTTTGCAATTTTGACAAACTTAAGGGACCAAACTTGTAATTATTAATATACAAGGGTTTTAAGTGTCATTTCTTCATTCTTGGAGGATCAATCTTGTTTGTCTTCAAATCTTCAAGGGTATTTGTTGGATATTTCATGATTAGGGCCCGGTTCTTTGTACGGCTTCGTTTCTCGTGTCCGTTTTTCCTTGTATCTTGTGATCTTTTGTCTTTTTCACGATATCCATACCTAAAATACACAAGTAAACAAACACAAGCATATATATGGTATTTTATGACATTTTTGTGCATTTAAAGCCCGAAAAGAACGATGAGATCATGTATAAATGCCATCTCATCACTCCCCCATACTAAGCCATTGCCGTGCCCTCACGCAATGCTAGAATAAAGTATCTAAGCATCACCAAAGTTCAAATTTATTAACCTTTATTGAAGAGTAAAAGACTTGCAACAAACTACGATGATGTGTAAAGACATAATGTATGATTTTCATCACCAAAATGTGACTTTTAGGGTCAAAGAATAGAAACAAGTTAATGTCCCTTAGAGTAAACTTCGTCATCCTTGATTGTCATACATTCCATGCTAAGTGCAAAAACAAGATCATTGTTGGTACAAGTCACAATGCTAACACTACTCATACGTCCAAATTGTGTAATACTTTTTCTCCCCGCAATCCTAGTTATTATAAAAAGAAATGGGTTACTAGCATTTTTTATCTATTTGTCATGGATCACAAGTGATACATATTGACTTATTTGAGTAGTTATTAGTCCGAAAGCAAAGTAGCACGATTTGATCAATAGTTAGCCGAAGGACAAAATCTTTTAAAACGGCTTCTCGTGTATCTCCTTAAGTTCATATCTTGGCATAACTCGTTTCACGATTTGAGACCTTTCTCGGACCGATATTTGGCATGTACTTCATACTTCAAATCTTGGGAAGACGTTCTTGAAATTATGGTCTTCTCTTCATATTTTGGAATTTCTTCACTTGACGTTTTTGAGAGATTCTTCATATAGGACCACGACTTCATCATTTTTCTTCAATCTTTACTTTGGATTTTGATATACAACGATCCGCCTCCTTTTCGGACTTGGATATATTTATCCTCATACCTTGTTAGGGTCTTTTTGGATAGACTTTCTCCATTCTTTAGGGGAGTAATTGCTTCTCGTCGTGTGTCTCGATCCTTCATATTGATTTAGGAATAATGATACTTCACATCATCTTTGGATCTTTAGCAAAAATAGAGCTCCTCATGCCTTGTTAGGGCCTTTTTGGATAATCGCCAATCTTCGTGTCCCGCTTCAATAAGTTATGCCTTGGCTATGAACTCTATTCAACCCCGAGCAACTTTTAAACGATCTTGCGCTAGAGGCTAAGTAACCTTTCAAATCGTACGACCTTACTTATGCAATTATGATTTATTCCTAATGCATTGATCTTATGGGAAGAAAAAGCCACAATTAAAAACATATGAGTTTTTGAAAGAACATTTTCATGTTCTACGTTTAGCATGATCACTTGTCTAACTCTATCATTTCTCGTTCTTCACTATATAAAGACCTCTAATTAAAGAGACTCGTGAATACTAAGCCATGCAAGTCAAAATTAAGCCAAATTTGGATTAGCTTTCATTAAGACTATATCAAATCAAAGTTTTGGGTTTTCAAGCCACCTATAGGATCTTGCACTTTCTTGGACTTTTTCAAGTTTAGAGAATGCGTTTTATAGTTCCCTTGATAAGTGACTTTCTAGAATCAATTATAGGAACTTGCGAAAAGTTCTTGTTCTTAACCCGTATGAATTAAGACTTTCGCGTTTTAAAGCTCCCTATATAAAAGTCTAGCAAAACTTGAATTGAGCGGGTTAAGGAATGTAAATGGCTCCAAATGCCCATCAAGTCAAAAATTAACTCTTATTCTACCCATCGGAAAATATACATTCGTGTCTTAAAAACACTTATGAAATCTAAGAAAAATTTTAAAATTTGGCCATTTTTAGCCTTATTAGCAAAACAAAACATTGAAAGTTGGAAAGCGTGAGGGCGTAGCAAAGCAAGTACCTATTCACCCCCCATACTAAAAGTAAACATTGTCCTTAATGTTTCGAGTCTAAAGGTGGAGCACCCCCATACTAGAGACGAAGAATCGAATGCTTAGGATCTAGCATGAAAAGGGTGATCAACAATATATCTAAAGCCGTTTATTAAGTATGCTAAAAGATAATTGTTAGAACAATAAAGGATATGTCATGGAATCGTGAAAAACTTCTTCAAACGAACGATGGAGGCTCACGTAAACGAACACGAGAGTCTTCAATCGTAGATGATGATGATGATCTAGATAACACAATCACAAACAACCACGAGACAACGAGTTGGAAGGGTACAAGTCCCCTTATTAGTGAAAAGATAAGCATGGGATCTCCCCCACGAGGCACCTCGTTTTTTATTACCGAGTCATGAGCTCGACTCGATCCCCTCAAAATGTGAACATTTAGGGAAATTCATGGTTTGGTCAATTTTTGGTGGGGCTTACATGATAAACAAGGCCCAAAAAGCAACCGGTATAAAGGACTAAGTCCTTAAATGATGCAAAATACCGGGGTCGAAGATGGCGTTCTCGTTTTCATTGGAAAAACAAATTAACGCCACTTCAACATGTGCCATAAACTCAAAGAGTTTGAAGAAAAGAGATGAGAAGTAGAAGGGTGGGACAATTGGTAAGACAAACTTTTGAGCTATTCGAGGTAGACTCGCACCAAGCAAATAGAAAGATTTTCCATTTATTGCATCGGTGGAAGACCGAGATTTCCCTTTACATGAAATTCCGGGATCGAATATCTCGTCCTCGGTGGACAAGGATGAGGGAACATAAGGGGCTTCCCCCATACTAAAACCACACAAAGCATCGTCAAAAGGAGTAGACGAGCTTGTAGCACTCAAAACACGTGGTGATGACGGAGTTAGATTTGTAGAAAAATCAATTAAATCACATTTAAGATCTTTTCCTTTGTTATCTTTTAAACTCTCCTTATGAAAACCCTTTTTGATTATGTCGAAAATATTCGGTGTTTCTAAGACAATGTTAGTCACACTAAAAATTCTCACATTTTGAAACCGTTTTGGTTTTGGTGGTGGCAAGTTCTCAAAACGTTTATCGACGAAGAAAACCTCCCCATCGGGGTCTACATATTCATCATCCGAAAGATCTTTCGTAGAAACCGGCAACTTATCAACACTTTTCAAGAATGAATGTTCGAGGTGAGGCGAAGGATTTTTCGATTCAAGTATTGACGGTTTCTTCTTTGTAGGCTTTACACTCATAACCTCCACCGGCGGAGGAAATGGTAAATTGTTTTTGGCGACATTTCCTAAAACTCTTGGTGAAAATTCTTTGCAAACGACATTGGTTGAGTCACCATGGTTTAAAGTTGCAATAGAATAGACATGAGAAAGATTGGAGTTTTGTGTTGCATTGATGACAAGTTCTTCTTCATTGAAACGAAGGGTGATTTTTCGAGCATGAACATCGATAAGTGCTCTTGATGTATCCAAAAATGAACGACCCAAAATGAGAGGAACTTTTCGATCAATAGGAATGTCTACAACGATAAAGTCAACGGGATAGTAAAACTTTCCGACTTTAACGAAAACGTCCTCGGCTACTCCACATGCTAAAATCGTAGAATGATCGGCCATCTCGATAGACATGTTCGAAGGAGTAAGAGCCGGAAGCGAAAGCGATTTGAAAATCTCGAGAGGCATTAAATTAATACTAGCACCAAGATCGGCCAAGGCGTAGCATTCCTCCATATCTTGAATTGCACATGGAATCAAAAATTTACCGGGATCACCGACTTTTTGTGGTATGCGGCTTAGAAAAACCGATGAACAACTAGACGATTGTTGTAACTTTTCTTTGTTGTTTAGCATACTTTTGAAGTTTGCGGCGAATCGAGGCATCATGATTAAAGCGTCGGCAAAACTTATGTTAAAATGTAGATCACGAAACATTTTCATAAATAGCTCAAATTGATAATTGTTCCTTTCTTGTGCTTTCTCTTTGTTTCGTCTCGAAGGGTAGGGTAAAGGTGGTGTGGGTTGGTCATTAGGCAACGGCCTTGGAAACTCGGGTTCCACAATTGGTATTGGTTCAACCGTAGGTGTGGTTTGAGCGGTACTTCGTGGGATTGTAATATGCTCCTTTTCGACCATCACCTCGGGTTCTTTCTCGATTTCCTTCTCCGTAGAAGTACTTGGACGAGAGATTGGTTCCTTGAAAGTTTTACCACTTCGTGTAGTAATAACCTTCATTTCTCCCCTCGGGTTGTTAATGGTATCACTAGGAAGACCACCCGAGGAAGAGGGTTTACACATGATTGCTTCAAACATCTTAGCCATTCGGTCCTCAAATTTTGATTGCCTAGCATCCGCTTTCAATAACTCTTGCTTAATCTCATGTTGTCCTAATTCCATCTTTTGTTGGTTTTGTTGAAGACGTTGGACATTTCCTTCCATTTTGTTTGCATGAGTTTTAAGTTCATTAGCAAGTTCATTTTTAAGCTCGTTTTTCAACTCGGATCTTAAGCTAATCATCTCACGTTGCATATTATCAAATTTAGCATCATTTGCTTTTGCATAATCCAAAAATTCTCCTTGCAAATTTTTAGTGTGAGCATTTTGAAAACCTTGAGTAGTGTTTTGAAAATCACGGTTTTGGTTTTGATTAGAGATTTGTCCATTCCCACTTTGATAATTCCCTTTGTTGTAATTGCGTGTGTTGCCTTGGTAATTACCTTGGTTGTTGTTTCGATAATTATTAACATTTTGGTTTGGTGGATCTTGATTTTGGCGGGAACCTTGGCCGTTTTGGTTATAAGTTCCCGTTGCTATGTAAGCACTCGAAGTGTTACCATCCGCGGTAATACACACGGAAAGATCATGAGCTCCCCCACAAGATAAACAACTCTTAGCAACCGCTTTAACCGAAGCGGAATTGGAAGCTTCTTGAGCCTTCCAATGGGACATTAGATTAGCAAATCTATCAAAAAACCGATTTTCCTCATTAGCTTCATCATGTAAGGCATTAATGCTACGAGACGATTGTGACGAAGATGACGAACCCATATTGGCAACACTCGGTGTGTTACGAGGGTTATAAACCTTAGATCTATTTTCAATGATTTGTAAAGCCTCATTTGTCGTCTTGCACAAAAAATTACCACCCGCGGCGGCATTCAAATAATCTCGTTCATGATCATTAAGCCCATTATAAAAAGTATCCACTTGATGCAATTCCGTAAAATCATGGTGTGGACATTCATGTAACATCTCTTTAAATCGTTCCCATGCCATTGAAAAACTTTCATTATTACGTTGCACAAATCGTGAAATCTCATTTTTTAAGTGTGTTGTTTTAGATGGTGGAAAAAACTTGTTCACAAACTTAGAAACGAGATCGGCCCATGTCAAAATCGAATTTGGCGGTTCTTTCTCGAGCCAAATTTTTGCGGGACCATCCAACGAGTATGGAAACAACATCATCTTAATGGCGTCATGTGGAACATCCTTAAACTTGCTAGTAGCGGTGAGACGGTTGAAATTCCTAATGTGGTAATGCGGGTTGTCTTTCTCGTGACCTCTAAACTTATTTGCTTGCAACATCGACATTAAACCCGTCTTAATCTCGAAATTCTCCGCAAGGATGGCGGGAATCACAATAGCCTCTCCAAAACCCTCGGTGGGTGCTTGTAGCAACTCCATCATAGTACGATTAGCCATGACGACTTCTTGTTCTACAATAGGTTCAACAATTGGAGGTTCTTCAACAATCAACGATCCTTGATTTGCTTGCTTTTGAAGACGTTTACGAGCTTGTTTTGCTTGATTACGAGTGATCATAAACTTCACGAAGAATGGGAGGTGAGCAAAGAAGATTCTTTTTGGTTGTTTTGTGGATTTTTCAATTTTTTGTGTTTTTGATGATATTTAATTTTTTTGGATTTTGGTGTATCTTCGTAGACAACAATCTACAAAATCTCTCCTCGAATCAAACGTTTGATTAAAGAAGCCTCAAAGGAATGAAAACGATCACGTGGAGTGAACGCCTTCGAATGACTTTAGAACTTTGGTGAAAACCAAATTGTTCAATAGGGTTTAATCACAAAGAAAACCAAGCAAATATAGTATACGTAATAATACTTTGGGCGGCAAAACCCTCGATTAGCCTTCAATCTCAAAATACTCACAAGCAAGCGGGGAAACGAGGCGGCGCGAAGCACTTAAGAGCCTTTTTCCTTAGGGTATATTTTATAATACCCGCCTTATACCCACCTTATAGTTTGTATTTTTCAAAATCGAGCTTCACGAAAGTATTTATCTATTTTTGCCTTTTCTTTTTGTTTGAGATTCGAATACAATAATTAGGAGATCAAATCCCAATTAAGGTTGTGTTTTCACACTTTTGGAGATATTGTAAATTTATTGTGATACTTAATATAGTAATATTTATACAAGAAAAACCAAGAAAACCGATAATACGTGTTAAGGGAGTTCCACTTAACACAAATACTTATTATGGATAATATCAAAAACAAAAGCTTCCAAATTAAAGCACAACACACCTCCCCGGCAGCGGCGCCAAAATGATTGTAGTGTTTTACTACTCTTTAGGAAAAGAGCGTAAATAGCGGTAAGTATCGAGTGATGATTTTAGGAAAAATCAACACTAATGACCCAATCAAATAAAAAGAGAGAAAGTTTGTTTCCCAAGGAGGTATATGTGTGTGAATTAACTTGTAATTATTTGAGATTAATATTGAGAAGAATGGGGATGAAAAGATGAAAAGACGGTTACGTTAAAATTACACTACGACGTAAACGTAAAGCCGTGAAAAACTACCCAAATTAAAAATTTAACTAAAACCAAAAACAAAGTAAATAAAAGATTAAAAAGAAGTCAATAATAATATAAATAAAGACAAAAATCCAACAAAGATATTTTAAAACCTTTTATTAATTAAATATTTAATTTTAAATGCTAATTAAAGCCCTAAAATTAAATACAACTAATAAAAATGTCTAAAATATGATTTTATTGAATAATTACTTAACTTATATTATTAGAAGACAAAAAAGTAATTTTCTAAAAATTAAAAGCTATTAAAACTATTTTTAAAACTCTAAAAATGATTTAAAATGATTAAGAACTAATTAAACTTAAAATAATTATAAAAATAAATCTAAAAGATATAAAATTATTCTAAAAATAGGAAAAGTCCTAATTAATGATAAAGAACCTAGGAAAAATGAAAAAGAAATAAAAATAGAACTTTTTATTTTTAGTAATAAAATAATATTAAAATAATGGAAAAAATAAAAATTTGATAAAATTAATTCTAAAAAATTCTAAAATCTTAAAATATTCTAACTAAGAGAAAAATGCAATCTAAAGTTCCTAAACCCTTTTTAATAATTTTATAAAAATGATTAAAGTTAATAAAAAACCTTAAAATAATATAAAATTAAAAACTAAAGTTTATAAAACCAAAACTAGATGTAAACCTCAAAATATTATTTTAAAAGCTAAAAATTATTTTTCCTAAAAATTAAAACTCTTTTTTCTATTTTTTAATGATTTTTCAAAATACGGCTAATAAATAAATGCTAGAAAATAATTTAATAAAGGGAAAATTTTAAAACTAATAACAGAATTTTTTTACTCGTTGAAAGATCGTTCTCGGTGTCTAATCGAATTGATTTCCGGTTAATTGTGTGAGATTAGTTGTTCTTGGTGAAACAAATATTTTTGGTTTTGGAAAATAAACGAGCAAGACTTAATAACAAATGACGAGAAATTAAAACAAGTTAAAATGTAAACGGTGCGATATTTTGAAACTTCAAAAGTAAATGACGAAAAATGAAAGGACGTAAAATTTAAACTTAACATAAAATAACTGATGCAAATAAAAACTTAAAACTAAAAGTAAAGCAATTAAAAATTCAAATAAAGAAAAAGGCGGGAAAAATAAAACTTGAAATCAAAAGAAGAAAACTTCAAAATTAAAACAGAAAGTACCTTGATTCGGAAGTTTAAAACTTCCGAACGAATACAATTGATTCGGAAACTTCCGAATGAAGGAGTTTGGTTCGGAAGTTCAAAACTTCCGAATGAAGGAGTTTGGTTCGGAAGTTCAAAACTTCCGAATGAAGGAGTTTGGTTCGGAAGTTCAAAACTTCCGAATGAAGGAGTTTGGTTCGGAAGTTCAAAACTTCCGAATGAACAAATTCCTTGGTTCGTAACTTCAAACTTCCGAATGAACAAATTCCCTTGGTTCGGAACTTCAAACTTCCGAATGAACAACTGGTGTTGAAGGAATACAGTAACATTCAAACGAAGAACATGGGAAACACAGTAACAATAATCGATCCACACATTAATCAAAACTAAACGAAAGATTAACCCAAAACAACCACTAATCATCAACTAACAATAATCAATCAAAACAAATCATCAAAACTAACAAACATAACCAAATCAATCAAAACCCACTTGATCAAAATCATAAAAACTCAAGAACATGAACAATCAAATCAAAGAACAAATCAAACAAGAAAGGTAGAAGATGATGAATTAAAAGCTTAATTAAAAAGTATGGATTCAATAACAAAAGCTTAAAACACAAATTAATCTAGAGAGAGAAAGTAGAAGTTTAGAGAGAGAAACTACCTACTCCTAATCTAATCCTAAAACTAACCAACCCTCTCACATGTTGTGAGGGTGGTATTTATAGGAGAGGGGAAGGGTTGGTGGCTTCCTCCTTCTTTCTATCTTGGTCCTCAGTCTTTTAGTCTTTTAGTCTTCTTAAATTCTTCGACTTTTCAGACTTCGTCTCGGGATTTCTTTGAACTCGTCTTATAATTTCTTCATAATTTAGACTTGAGTTCTTCGGCTTTTAGTAAACTTCCGTCTTTTGACTTTTTCTTCGATAAATCTTCAGAATTGGTCTTGGACTTCCGTTCTTTTTCCACTCTTGATCTTTCGACTTCTTCTTTCGTCTTTTTCTTCAATAAAAACCCGTGAAAGCCGTGTTTTCTCCACTTTTCACCTTCTCGACCCTGAAACACAATAAAAACACAAACCACGCATAATTCCGCCATTTACGACATAAAATATACGTTTAGGTCCTGTTTTAATGTAATTAAGTGGCAGAAAAGATGGGTGTTTTCACACCTATCAAATCCCCTACACTTAACCATTGCAATGCCCTCATGCAATGCTTAGTGATAAAGCAAGGTTTACATTTTCCATCATAATCAACCTACCTTGGCCTTTATTAAACAACTAAGGAAAATAAAAAAGATAGAAAATAACAAGATGCAACAAGGAAGAAACATGTAAAGAAATCTAAGACTTACATTAGGGCTTGTGTGTCATGAATGTTTATCACCCTCAAGTTTCACGTTCCCCATGCCAAGCTTAAAAACAAGATCATTGTTAGTACAAATTAGCATAACAAACATTTACTCATGCGGTTCAATTAATCGCTTAAACTCCCTTATTCCTATGGGTATCTCTTATATTTTATTGATGTCTTGAATGATCACGAGGATGCATTGTTGACTTATTTCGATAATTTATTAAGGCTGAAAGCAAAGTAGGACGATTTGATCAATAGTTAGCTAAAGGACAAAATCTCTTAAAACTGCTTCTCGGGATATCAAAAAGTTCATATCTTGGCATAACTCGGTTCACGATTTGAGACCTTTCTCGGGCCGATATTTGGCATGTACTTCATACTTCATATCTTCGAGAGACGTTCTTGAGATAATGGTCTTCTCATCATAATAGAGTTTCTTCACTTGGAGACTTTTGAGGGGTACTCCAACTTTGTTGACCACGACTTCATGATTATTTCTTCAATCTCTAATTGGGATTTTGAGATACAACGATCCGCCTCCTTTTCGGACTTGGATCTATTTATCCTCATACCTTGTTAGGGTCTTTTCGGATAGACTTCTCCATGATCTTTATGGGAGTTGATTGCCTTTCGTCGTGAGTCTTGATCCTTCATATTGACTTTAGGAATAATGCTTTTCACATCACTTTGGATCTTCAGCAATAAAATGGAATCCTCATGCCTTGTTAGGGCCTTTTCGGACTCGCCAATCTTCGCGCCCCGCTTCATAAGTTATGCCTTGGCTATGAACTCTCGTCATTACCGAGCAACTTTTAAACGATCTTGGGCTAGAAGCTAAGTAACTTTTCAAATTGTACGACCTTACTTATTGCAGATAAATTATTAGCAAATGATGGGAGAAAGAGATCATAATTGACTCAAATAAGTTAATGAGAGAATACCAAATTTGTAACCAACTCTATCATTTCTCGTTCTCCACAATTTAAAATCTCAAGGAATGAGAGTCGTGGATGCTTAGCCTAATAAACCAATTAAGGTCTACATGGTTAAGGATACTAGCTAGAGTGAACTTGGATAAGTAAACTCGGGTTGAGTCAAAAAATTCACAACGGGCCTAATATATCTAAGATAACTAAACTTGTTAAAACCATTTTATTAAAATAGGAGAAAAATAGCAAAAATAAAGGAGACTACAACTAGGCCAAAATAGATTAAAAATTTTGAAAAATGTCGAAAAATTGATTTTCCGGTTAAAATGAGGGCAAATACAAGGAAAAGACCACTTAACTTCGATAGAAGTCCCCCCTACACTTAATATAAACATTGTCCTCAATGTTTAAGCATGTGGGAGTAAACTCCCCTACACTTAGGACATTGTGCACTTTGTTTAAATCGTGTTAAGGAAAAGACAACTAAAGAGATTCCTATTTTAATATTGAGAAATATAAAATAGTCAATCGAAAAGAGTTTAGGATAGAACCGGGAAGAAGGGAACACGGAATCACGGTTCGTCAAAAGTCATCAAGAGTGTGTCTTTGAAGCTCTAATCCCTGCATATGATAAGAAAGAGAACAAGAAACACCAACGGGGCTCCCCCCTACACTTATGGTGAAATAAGATAGATAATTGGGTTGCCTCCCAAAAAGCGCTTGTTTTTGTTGACCGAGTCACGAGCCTGACTCGTCCCTGAATTAAATAGTCCATGGGGAAACCTCGAATGTGATACCGGGATCAAAGACCTTGTCCTCGTTCCCGGTTGACATCAACAAAGGAGAGGCGGGGGAATAAGTCTTGACAGGGAGAAAGGTCCTTTCAACATACGTATAGTATGTGAATTCAAGATCCACGGGAGGTGGGTTGGGTATAGTAAGCACATTGTCATCCCCCAAAGACAATGGATGCTGAGCAAACGGCAAAGCCAAATTGTTATCAATCATAGCATAATCAATGTCACCTCCCGGATCAAAACACTCATCCTCATTTCCTGGTATAACACGAGTAGAGTAAAAGTGATACATCACCCGCTTGGGTGTGCACGTGGGAGGATGAGGTGGCAATATAATATGAGAAGTATGAGAACAATTACCTTCCACCTGTGTTCCTTTTTTAGTAGATTCACATATGTCCACCTCTGGAATAGAAGGTGTAGTGTCATCGTGTAATAAATCTTCTAGAAAAAGTATATCTCCATCCACATCAGCATACCCGGATGTGTGTTCCACGGGTGTATCAATAGCAAGAAACTCATCGATCTCAGGAATGTGAAAGCTATCATCACTAAGGAGTGAAGTATTTTGCTTTAGAAATTCCTCCTCGTCGAAAATAACCTCAATATCGTCATCACTCTCCTCATTATTTATAGGTCCAATAATATGCTCAGGGATATGGGTACTCGTCTGATCTTGCTGCTGTAAAAATGACTCCATACAAGTTCGCAGCGTGTGTAAAAGCTCTTTTGATTGCGCTTGAAAAGCTGTAGCAAGATCGACAATTGGTTCTTGGTAACTCATCCCGTGACGAGGCTGATGATCGAGTGAGTGTGGTGGGGGCTCATAGTGTTGAAAACCTGAATTATAGCAAGGTTGTGGCTCATAGTTGTTCATCGGTTGGGAATAATTAGAAACCGGGTTTGGTTCATAATAATCCATAGGTAAAGAAAACTGAGGATCCGGATTTTGCTCATAATAATTCATTGGTTGACAATAATAGGTATCGTGAGGACCCCCACAGTTGTTGCAAACCGGGTGTGGAGAAAAATCAGGTGCGTCTTGTGGATAGCTATTGTCATTGTCATAATTGTACCCCGGTTCTTGCCCGTGACCATACGGGTATCGAACCGGGCACGAAACATGCCAATGAGAATCGCTTCCACAATAGATGCACGGGGGAACAGGAGGTAGGTTCAAAAAGTACGAATTAGTCGAGTTACACAAAGGACAAAATCCGGATTGTGTGTAGTCGATATCGTTTCCGCACCGCTCACATGTACACCATTGACAAGAGTTGTTCCCAGATAATTGTTTCCCACACCGGACGCAATGGACATAAAAATCCATAAAGAAAGATAGAGAAGCAAGAAGAATATTTTTGGTGCAAAACTTTGAAAAAGAAATGCTTTTTATGATTTTTCAAATGTTTTTGGATTTTTTGAAAATTTTTGACAAGAAAAATAACGTTCACAAGTGAACGGATCCCAAAATCCAACGCGTCACTCACAAAAAACCTTCAATCTTCACGAAAAGAGCCGGCAGCGGCGCCATTTTAATAACAGAATTTTTTTACTCGTTGAAAGATCGTTCTCGGTGTCTAATCGAATTGATTTCCGGTTAATTGTGTGAGATTAGTTGTTCTTGGTGAAACAAATATTTTTGGTTTTGGAAAATAAACGAGCAAGACTTAATAACAAATGACGAGAAATTAAAACAAGTTAAAATGTAAACGGTGCGATATTTTGAAACTTCAAAAGTAAATGACGAAAAATGAAAGGACGTAAAATTTAAACTTAACATAAAATAACTGATGCAAATAAAAACTTAAAACTAAAAGTAAAGCAATTAAAAATTCAAATAAAGAAAAAGGCGGGAAAAATAAAACTTGAAATCAAAAGAAGAAAACTTCAAAATTAAAACAGAAAGTACCTTGATTCGGAAGTTTAAAACTTCCGAACGAATACAATTGATTCGGAAACTTCCGAATGAAGGAGTTTGGTTCGGAAGTTCAAAACTTCCGAATGAAGGAGTTTGGTTCGGAAGTTCAAAACTTCCGAATGAAGGAGTTTGGTTCGGAAGTTCAAAACTTCCGAATGAAGGAGTTTGGTTCGGAAGTTCAAAACTTCCGAATGAACAAATTCCTTGGTTCGTAACTTCAAACTTCCGAATGAACAAATTCCCTTGGTTCGGAACTTCAAACTTCCGAATGAACAACTGGTGTTGAAGGAATACAGTAACATTCAAACGAAGAACATGGGAAACACAGTAACAATAATCGATCCACACATTAATCAAAACTAAACGAAAGATTAACCCAAAACAACCACTAATCATCAACTAACAATAATCAATCAAAACAAATCATCAAAACTAACAAACATAACCAAATCAATCAAAACCCACTTGATCAAAATCATAAAAACTCAAGAACATGAACAATCAAATCAAAGAACAAATCAAACAAGAAAGGTAGAAGATGATGAATTAAAAGCTTAATTAAAAAGTATGGATTCAATAACAAAAGCTTAAAACACAAATTAATCTAGAGAGAGAAAGTAGAAGTTTAGAGAGAGAAACTACCTACTCCTAATCTAATCCTAAAACTAACCAACCCTCTCACATGTTGTGAGGGTGGTATTTATAGGAGAGGGGAAGGGTTGGTGGCTTCCTCCTTCTTTCTATCTTGGTCCTCAGTCTTTTAGTCTTTTAGTCTTCTTAAATTCTTCGACTTTTCAGACTTCGTCTCGGGATTTCTTTGAACTCGTCTTATAATTTCTTCATAATTTAGACTTGAGTTCTTCGGCTTTTAGTAAACTTCCGTCTTTTGACTTTTTCTTCGATAAATCTTCAGAATTGGTCTTGGACTTCCGTTCTTTTTCCACTCTTGATCTTTCGACTTCTTCTTTCGTCTTTTTCTTCAATAAAAACCCGTGAAAGCCGTGTTTTCTCCACTTTTCACCTTCTCGACCCTGAAACACAATAAAAACACAAACCACGCATAATTCCGCCATTTACGACATAAAATATACGTTTAGGTCCTGTTTTAATGTAATTAAGTGGCAGAAAAGATGGGTGTTTTCACACCTATCAAAAACCAATCTAGAAAAATCCTAAAGTCTAATAAGGTCCTAGGAAAAATCAAATAAGCCAAAAACACAAATTAAATAAGCTGGAAAAGATGGAAATAAGCTACGGCTTTATTTAATAAGCTAGAAAGAAAAACGTGTTAAATAACTAATGAAATCAAACTTAGACGTAAAAAGGCATCTAGATCAACGGTAGTTCCCCTTACTCCTCCTTCGAGAGGTCGGGGGTTCGAGTCTGTTGCGGGTGACCTTTTTGCCAAATTTTCTTTTTTTTATTTTTTTACTTTTTCAAACCAATTTGTGACCTTAACAAGCTTAGAAACACGAATCCAATCCTCTTTTTATCCAAGAATCAACAAGTTATGATCCCAAAACGTATGCAGTTCACTTATTTGAAGAACACAAGTGAAGTTTTCACTTTGTGCAATTTGAATGCCAAGAGGAGCTTGGCTGCCTTGTTTTGGTGGATGATTTTGGACAAAGGGGGCACCCTTGTGCTCTTTGAAGCACAAGGAGTCAATATATAGCAGAAACAAGCACTCAACACAATCAACAATTACAAACCAAGCATACACTAGGAATTTAAGTTGCTGATGCAATATTTGAGGTCTGGTGGTCTAAGAGCTTGACAGATTGCACACAAGTGAGAGTCACAGGCCAGAATTTTGCACACACAAGCTCAAACTAGCACACAATCAATCTAAAACCCTATATTAACCTAACACCTAACAGCTTTCAAAACCTTAGAGCAAATTATGAAGAAAACAAGCATAAAAATGCCAATGCAGATTTAGCTATGCTATTTTCCTTTTTTAACACATCATTTGCTTCAAAACTTGATCCAATCCAAACTAGTACCTACAAGCAACCTAACTCACACCTATATGACCTATCTAACACCTCTTAAAATCACAAATCAAGATTTTAAACCTGCTAAATCACTTATCCAAACAACCCTTTAAATCTGTTTTCCAACTTTTAACAAACCAAAACACTTCAAAAACTACTCAAACTGATCCTAATAACATCTAACATGCATACCAACTCAAAAGAACTCAAATCAAACACCTTAACACACTGATAGCACCAAATCAAACAAATCTCATGATACTTCACTTTTTCTGAAATTTTCAAAAAGGTAAAAAGAAGTTACCTTAGAACCTTACATCCAAGGTTCTAGTGGATGTAAATCCACCTCCCACAGGCTGGAGGCCTGCGCTGATCTAGATCAACAACAACTTTCAACAACCTGTTAAGAAAAAACAAAAAAAACACAAGTACAATATCCAATATATACTTTCTGTTTTCTTTTCTTTCTTTCTTAAACTTTTCCAAATCCTTTTAAACCTTATCAAACACGTTTTCAAAACACTTTAATCACCAACAAAATGAAAACTCTTAACCCAAATCCTAGAACAAATTCTTTCACAAAAATTCAGATTCAACAAACCTTTTTGAAATAATTTTGAAAAGCAAAATTATTTCACCAAATATCAAAGTGGAACTCAGTTTTCTTCAGCAATTTATACCAACTTTAAACACTATAAAAAGGAATTAAATTGTAAACACAAACACCAACTTTTATATTATATTAAAAGGGATTACAAAATATTTTGAAGAAAACTGGAACAAAGGGGTTTCCACAGGTTGGACCTCCTTTTATACTACTCTAATGAACTCTCTAGAATGCTTAAACACAAACCCTAATCTATGAAAAATCCCAAATATGCCCTTGACGCGTTTTGAGTGATGTGGTGTCAAACTTGATCCTGGGCGTTCCTTTATGCGTTGGGAGTAAGCAATAAACCACAGCTGTTGATTGAGGACACGTCACAATACTTGGAGGCCAAGGTGTGATGTGATTGGTGGAAAAGGAATTGGGGGTAGGGCCCACAGTGAATGGGGTGAGGGTTTTATGTGTGGGTTTTGTTCCTGTGTGTGTGAATCACACATGTGCACAAGGAATTGATTTTTAACCCACGTTTAAGTGAGGTAAAATCTGGAGGTGAAAAAGGTGAATAGTAAGTCTGTAGATCCGATTTTGGGGGAGGTGAGTTTGTTTGGCGCAATTCTGGTTTAAACGTTTAAAATAGGCACCTTTGGTCCTTGTGTTTTGGTTTTTATGGCATATAAGGTTTTCAGCCCTAAAAACGTATACTCCTTTGTTAATAACTTTCAAGACTTGTCACTTTTGGCACAAACTTTTGGAAAAAGGTTTCAAAGGATTGTTTTTGCCATTTTGAGATATTTCAAGGGCTGATCTTGGACTTTCTTGATCTTCAAAGGTCTTCTTTGCATCTTTGACTTCATGAGGGACCATAGTTGGCAATTTTGATTTGTTGAGGGACTAATCTTGCCATTTCTTCAAAGTTAAAGGACCTTTTTGCAATTTTGACAAACTTAAGGGACCAAACTTGTAATTATTAATATACAAGGGTTTTAAGTGTCATTTCTTCATTCTTGGAGGATCAATCTTGTTTGTCTTCAAATCTTCAAGGGTATTTGTTGGATATTTCATGATTAGGGCCCGGTTCTTTGTACGGCTTCGTTTCTCGTGTCCGTTTTTCCTTGTATCTTGTGATCTTTTGTCTTTTTCACGATATCCATACCTAAAATACACAAGTAAACAAACACAAGCATATATATGGTATTTTATGACATTTTTGTGCATTTAAAGCCCGAAAAGAACGATGAGATCATGTATAAATGCCATCTCATCAGAGGGAAAATTAAAAAAATCAGTATTAAACTGATTACTTTGGTTGGGTGGATTGTGACGTGGATGGGAGGGTGAGGTGGAAGGCTGTGAGTGGGTGGAGTGGGTGACATGGCAGGATGATAGGTGAGGGTAAGTTGTGTTGTCTGGCAATAATAGTCCCCCATCTTTCCTCTTTTCTTCATGTTGTAATAAACAGCTCCAATCTTCTTTCCCTTTGTATTTAAGTTTGGGAAGTTTACACTTTTGGCACAACATGTTTTGCAATCTTTGTATAAGGACCATAAATGAAATAAATGCAATCTTCAAGGGCCAAACTTGTACAAACTTGATATTTTAGGGACCCACAAGTAATTTTGAGGATTTACAGGGGTATAAAATGACAAGCCTTCAATAATTGAGGGACCATTCTTGCCAATCTTCAAAACTTCAAGGTCATTTTTGGAAATTCCATTCTTGGGCCCGGTTCATTGTGCGGCTTCGTTTCCCGTGTTCGTTTTTGAATGATTCTTGTGATCTTTTTATCTTTTCCTTAATATCCGTACCTCAAATACACAAGCAACAAACACGAGCATATATTTGGCAGTTTTAATGATATTTAATGCATTTTAAGCCTGATTTGGACGATGAGACTATGTATAAAAGCAGTCTCATCAACCACCATTACCATGTGCTTTATATGATCTTGGATTAGTATGGGGGGACGACACCGTGTTGTCTATTCCTTTCTCTCATGAGGACGAGGTATTCGACCCCAGAATCGTTGATTTTGGGAAATCTCAGCCTTTCACCGATGCAATAATTGGAAGACTTTTCGATCATCTTGGTGCGAGTTTATCTCGGGGAGCATACTATATCCATATCATGATTTGTGACTACCATCTCTTTTTAGAGATTTGTGTTGGAGTTTTATCCTTTCGTTTGTCATCCGACAACGAGGATGAGATCTTTAACCCTGGCATCATGCTTTATGTTGGAATTTATTCCATTATGCTGGTTTTCACCATTTTCCCTAAGGACCAATGAATGCGGGGATCGAGTCAAGCTCATGACTCGGTTAACAAAAACGAGGTGCCTTGTGGGAGGAGTCTCATACATTCTATCTTCTTTCTATTTTCTAAAACTAATAAGGCTTGATCTTTCAAGCTCGTGCTCGTGTTTTGTTGTGTTCTGAATCTTAGGTATGACCCTAAGCATTGAAGATTCTCGTGTTTGGTTTTTGCCGGTCCACTTGATCTTCCGTTCTTTGATTGCCAAAAGGGGCACACTCTCTATCCTTTGATTTTTATCGACTAACGTTTTATCTTGAGGCATAATTAATAAACGGCTTATAGATTTGCGTGCTCTTTCCATGTTAGGATTTTGCATTAGACTCTTCATGTTTTAGCAAGGGGGTGTTACTCTTGAGCTAAGAAACATTAAGGACAATGTTTGGTTTTAGCATGGGGGAGTCAATCGATATAATCGCTTGCAAGTGCTTTTGTCGTGTCCAAACGTAATCATTTTTCTCGTTTTTCATAAAAAAAATTAAAATTTTTAGTGTTATTTTTAAGTTTTAATAAAGAAAATAAGTGCTTTTGACACAAATGTAGGCTTTCCGTTGGTGAAAATAAATATAGTTTTTTACTCGACTCGGTTTTTACCTTTTCTTTTCCTTAACGTATTTGAATTAAGTTTTGCTAGGCTTTTATATAGGGAACTTTAAAACGCGAAAGTCTTAACTCATACGGGTTAAGAACAAGAACTTTTCGCAAGTTCCTATAATTGATCCTAGGAAGTCGTTTATCAAGGGAACTTTAAGACGCAAATTCTAAAACTTGAAAAAGTATAAGAAGATGCAAGATCCTATAGATGACTTGAAAACCCAAAACTTTGATTTAATAGGCTAAGTATCCATTGATTTCTATATTTTTGAAATTTTACAATATGGAGAACAAGAGATGATACAGTTTAATCATAAGTTTATAAGGTTAATTCTTCTTTGTGTAAGTATTTTTGTGTTTGATTTAATTCTCCTCGTATTTATTTTCCACGCTTGAATAATAAATTGCTTAATAAATGAACTTTTTAGAGGTTTAGGCTTGATATCTTAACTCGTAACTCCTTCTTTTTCTTCCCTTGTAATTAAAGTGAGAACACATTAAGGGTGTCAGCGTCATGGACTTTTGATCATGGGATTGCGGAAATTTGGCATAATATAAATATCATATTAATAAAGAAGAATAAATAAAAACATGTTCTCTATGAGCCTTCGGGTGGGAGTCATGTAGCACCAACCTTGTCATTTGAGCCTTAGGGTGTATGGAAAGGGGACGTGTTGAATAAAAATTGCTTCATCATCATGAGCCATAAGGTTGGATGGTGAATGTCAATTCCCTTATTTTTGTCCAAGGAGCCTTCGGGTGTGGATTTGAAATAAAGAGCACAATTGCATCTTAAAGAGCCACAAGGTGATATGATGTAGTTGTTGCTAACTCCATTAATAAGGTCATAATTGACTTTGGAGATTTTATTGTTGCTTTTAATTAGTCCTACTAGCCAAATTTCGGGTCCGGGGATTTATCCCTCAAATCTGTTAAGTTATCCTTGATGTGGGCTTTCTTTAGTGACAACGGTTTTTGAAGTCGAGGTTAGGTTTTGAGTGTTGAGTTTACACCGTTCTTGCCTTCATTTTTGGACTAATAAATATCAAATAAGTCAAATGAGCCTACGGGTGAATGACAAATAAAATCTAGAGATATAATTAGGAATAATAGGAGATTGAGTTTAACACAAATTACTTGTATGAGTTGTTTTAATTTTGGGGCTTATGATTGACAATGATCTTGTTTTTAAACTTGGCATGGAAAAGTGAAAAGTCAGGACGATGAATCTATTTGAGTTTTATGATCCTAAAAGTTATTTTTCTAATAATTAAAGTTATACATTATGTCTTTGCAAAATAAAGTATCAAAAAGTTGAATAAAGGTGTAGTTAGAGTTTTATTTTATCATTACGTGAGGACACGGCAATTTCTTACCAAGGGGGAGTTTGATATGAGTGATTTTACTCATATCATTTATATCTAAAAACAATGAATAAATGCATAAAATGTTTAAATATGGCATTGTATATGTTTGTTTGTCGTTTCATGTGTGTAGGTACCGAAGTTCACGAAAACCGACAAAAACGGCACGAGTTTGAAGAAAAGATCGTCAAAGCCAAATACAAGCTCGATTTTAGCGGATTTGACCTTTTATGAAGATAATTGGGCTTGTGGGTCCCACATTTGGGTATTGGTCCCAAAAGCCCAACAAGGAAGTTCATGTATTCATCTTTTGGATCATAAGCCCAATTAAGGCCCAAAAAACAGTTAACTTGAAACGGATGGGATGTTTGTAAATTGGGCCAACAGCCCATTTATTTGGCAAGTAACTTGGGATGTTTACTTGGACGTTTGGAGTTTACATGGGCTTCAAGCCCATCTCATTGCCAAAAATGTAACAAAAACGAGAGTTATATTTACTTTACTCAGTCAAAACATGTTAAATAGACACACACGTTTTATTTACCACACAACTCACACACACGTTATCACAACTTTTAGATATCTCCAAAGTTACCCACTTTTCATCTCTCTCAACCCTCACCAAATAAACATGCAAAATTCACTATTCCTAACCCTAATTCACACAAATAAAATCATCAATAACTTTTGGGGCTTTTTGTGGGATACGTGTGATTCACACGTATGGGAATAAATCCCCAAGAATATCGGAAGAGAAGATGGAGGGCATCTACAGACGTGGCAGCTTTTGATTGGCTGTGACAGCACATCACCACCAATCCACCAATCATCTTAGGCCATTTCAGCAAAGAGAAAGCACAACTAGCACACTTGATTGCCACGTTGGCAATCCGTGTGCTAGCTTGTAATCTACAGCCGTTAGATCAAGTTGGAAAGAGAAAAAGAAGAAATCTAGGGCTATGATTCAAGATCCTGCTCAACAACCTTCCACCAAGGGCTTGGGGTTTGCCTATAAAAACCCCCAATTATTTTGTAATCATCATCCAATTTTTACTTTAATGTTATAAAGTTTAAATAGATAGGAAAACTGTATTTTTCTTTTTAGTAGTTTTGTAATGATTCTCGGTGATTAATAAAAGTTATTTTTGAAGTTTCAAAAAAAATTAAAAAATTAAAAAAAATGGCGAAAAATTTTTTTTTCTTTTTGAAACTTCAAAAATAACTTTTATTAATCACCGAGAATCATTAAAAAACTACTAAAAAGAAAAATACAATTTTCCTATCTATTTAAACATTATAACATTAAAGTAAAAGTTTTATGATGATTACAGAATAATTGGGGGTTTTTATAGGCAAACCCCAAGCCCTTGGTGGAAGGTTGTTGAGCAGGATCTTCAATCATAGCCCTAGATTTCTTCTTTTTCTCTTTCCAACTTGATCTAACGGTTGTAGATTACAAGCTAGCACACGGATTGCCAACGTGGCAATCAAGTGTGCTAGTTGTGCTTTCTCTTTGCTGAAATGGCCTAAGATGATTGGTGGATCGGTAGTGATGTGCTGTCACAGCCAATCAAAAGCTGCCACGTCTGTAGATGCCCTCCATCTTCTCTTCCGATATTCTTGGGGATTTATTCCCATACGTGTGAATCACACGTATCTCACAAAAGCCCCAAAAGTTATTGATGATTTTATTTGTGTGAATTAGGGTTAGGAATAGTGAATTTTGCAGTTTTATTTGGTGAGGGTTGAGAGAGATGAAAAGTGGGTAACTTTGGAGATATCAAAAAGCTGTGATAACGTGTGTGTGAGTTGTGTGGTAAGTAAAACGTGATTGTGTATTTATCATGTTTTGACTGAGTAAAGTAAATATAACTCTCGTTTTTGTTACATTTTTGGCAATGAGATGGGCTTGAAGCCCATGTAAACTCCAAACGTCCAAGTAAACATCCCAAGTTACTTGCCAAATAAATGGGCTGTTGGCCCAATTTACAACACCCCATCCGTTTCAAGTTAATTGTTTTTTGGGCCTTAATTGGGCTTATGATCCAAAAGATGAATACATGAACTTCCTTGTTGGGCTTTTGGGCCCAATACCCAAATGTGGGACCCACAAGCCCAATTATCTTCAAAAAAGGTTAAATCCGCTAAAATCGAGCTTGTATTTGGCTTTGACGATCTTTTCTTCAAACTCGTGCCGTTTTTGCCAGTTTTCGTGAACTTCGGTACCTACACACATGAAACGAAAAACAAACATATACAATGCCATATTTAAACATTTTATGCATTTATTCATTGTTTTTAGATATAAATTATATGAGTAAAATCACTCTTATCACATTTTCATACATTACGCTACTTTATTTCTTTAGACATTGTTTAGTCCTTTTCCATTTCAGTATTATATTCATGTGTTTTGAGCTTATACTTGGATTACCGATGTTTGTTTCCAGTATTTCCATTCATGGTCATTTAATGTTTTTGAACATTTACCTTGCATGCTTTGATGACACGCCATATTACCTATGATATTCCATTTATCAAAATGAGGTGTTATAATTATGGTATCAGAGCCATGGCTTCGACCTGTAGGCTCTTAAAACATGACCTATGATTAGTGGTTAATCACCATGGTCTTCCTAGAACTAACAATTGTTTTCATGCATTTATTCATGTATCATTGTGGTAGGAACTTTGACTAAGTAATGGTTGGTACAGGACTGGCCATATTTAGTCGCATGTGCTTTTAATCGAATCATTTTGTTTTGATGAACTGACCCATAGGCGTTCATCCTCGTCATGTCATTTTTTTTAGGTGAACCGACCCATAGGCATTCACCCAAACCCATGTCATTTCATTATCATGCATTCATATACTATTTTCATGCCTAATTTTTTTTCATGTTTACATGCATAAAACTTTTTCATGTATGTATATATATATATATTATGTTTTAATCAGTTTAATCATGCATTTTGTTTTATACTGTCAGATGGTTCTCACACGCGAACAAGAACAACTCAATGCAGCAGTCCAAGCTGCTATGTAGGCCATGCTTCCTCAACTAAGGAATGAAATTCGGGCCAAGGTGCAAGCTGCCAACAATCAGCACCAGTATCAGAATCCTCCTCATCCACCTCTAGCTACACTGATCACATGGCTGGAGTGATTCAATAAGCAGCGCCCGTGATCCTTCGATAAGACTGACAGCCCGATGAGGCTGAGAGCTGGCTAGCTCACATTGAGAAGATCTTTGACGCGATGGGATGCGACCATTTCTTTAAGGCAAGGTTAGCTTGTTACAAGTTTGAGGGGAACATGCTTGCATGGTGGAAGGCAGTGAAACTGTCGGAGGGAGGCGACGATTAGGTGCCTGGCTTGACTTGGGCACAGTTAAGGGAGTTAGTTATGGGACAGTTCTTCCCAAAAGCTGAGCAGGATAAGCTAAGAGGGAGTATCATGGGATTAGGCAGAGAGCTGGGGAAAACAGCAATGAGTTCATGTAGAGGTTTCTTCGTTTGTCTGGATTCCTTGGTGCAGCAGCTGGGAATGCAGAGGAGCAGGCGTACCACTTTCGCTGGGCTCTTCGCACATCTGTCGCCAATAACTTGGTGTGTGCTACATTCAACACTGTGGTACAAGTAGCAGATGCAACCCGTAAGTTGGAGATGCTGCAAGAGAGGGATGAGTTTGGAGAGGCAGAAAGACCCGACAAGAGGTATATTTCATCATTCAGCGATGATCATGTCATTTCATTTAGTACTATCCAAATATTTACTCTATACAATTGCATCTTTCAGGCAGAAGACTGGGGACCGGTCCCAACCAGCCACTCAGCAGCAGAGTCAGCACAAGGGTAACGGCCAGACCCAAGACCGTTCTGCTTCTGATAGGCGTGGCTGTAATGACAATTATCGTAACAACGCTAACAACTCCAACAGCAGCAGGTCCCTAACTTACTCATTTCTTATGTTACATGCTTTATGATTCATAATTCTAACACTTCAGCATCTACTACCAGGAATAATGGCAACGGAAGGGAGCAGGACCGCAGAGGTTCACAGCCCAACCGTACAGCTACATCCGGTATTACGTCTTACGATTTTTTTACATTGTCGTGTTTGTACCCATCAATCATGTCTCACGTATACTTTTATGAACAGGCTCCCAGCCAGCAAGGGCACCTGTTGGAGGGTATACTCACCCTCTCTACACTACGTGTAGCCGCAAACACCCAGGGCCATGTCACCGTGATAGCGATGCTTGCTTTAAGTGTGGCCAGCCAGGCCATCGCATGAAGGACTGTCGTAAGGGTGAGATCGAGGCCACTTCTGGACATGCCGACTCCAAGCCACCTCCTACTACTGGACGGGTGTACACGACCTCGTGTGAACAAGCCAACAAGTCAACAGGTACCATCACTGGAATCTTGTATATGTATGGTCAAGTGGCATGCGTATTATTTGACACGGGTGCTACTCATTTGATCATCTCTATTGTTTATGCTAAGAGTGTTAGGATATCCCTTATGACATTAGAAAATGTCTTAAACATACCACGCCCTTAAGGGACTTTGTACGCATCACACATGAGTACAAGGGTCTTCCCCTCAAGTTTGACGACAAAATTTGTCCAGTTCATGCACTTCCTTTGGACATGTGCGATTTTGACATGATATTAGGCATGGATTGGCTATCTAAACATCACGCCACCATCGACTGCCATTCGTATCGGGTAATCTTCAATGATATAAACGCACCCGAGTACATTGACAACTGTTTTATACCCGGAAGGTCTGTACAAATAATTTCAACCTTACAAGTACGTGCATTACTGTCACATGGTTGTGAGGGATACTTAGCTACTATTCATGATATGGAGGCTGAATCTCCATCTATCCAGAATCAGCCGATCGTGTTAGAATTTCCCGACATGTTTCCAGAAGAACTTTCGGGCATACCACCTGCTCGTGAGGTAGAGTTTAATATTGAGCTCATCCCAGGAGCTGAGCCAATTTCTAAGGCTCCTTATCGCATGGCTCCCATAGAGCTTAAGGAGTTAAAGGAATAGCTACAAGAACTTTTTGAATGAGGTTTCATCCGCCCTAGTGCATCTCCATGGGGTGCACCGGTTTTATTCGTAAAGAAGGACGGCAGTATACGTCTTTGTATTGATTATCGTGAGCTTAATAAGATCACCATCAGGAAACAATATCCTTTGCCACGTATTGATGATCTGTTTGACCAACTCCATAGGGCCAAACATTTCTCCAAGATTGATCTGAGGTCTGGCTATCATCAATTACGGTTTAAAGAGCAGGACATCGCCAAGACTGCTTTCCGTACATGTTATGGACACTACGAATTTGTAGTCATGCCATTTGGCCTTACCAATGCTCCAGTAGTTTTCATAGACTTGATGAACCGTATCTTCCATGAGTTTCTGGACAAGTTCGTCATTGTCTTCATTGACGGCATCCTGATTTTCTCTAAGTCAAAGGAGGAACACGAAGACCATCTTCGTACAGTATTACCGATACTCCGCCAGAAGCAGCTGTATGCCAAGTTCTCCAAAGGTGAATTCTGGTTGAGTAAAGTGGCATTCCTAGGACACATAGTATCCACAGAGGGAATAAGCAGGGATCCTACAAAGGTTGAGGCTATTACCAAGTGGCTAAGACCGACATCAGCAACTGAAGTTCGTAGCTTTCTAGGCTTAGTTGGTTACTACCGTAGGTTCGTAGAGAACTTTTCCCGATTAGCACTGCCATTGACCAAACTGATGCGGAAAGGGGAGAAATTCTTCTAGACTGAAGAAAGAGAGAAGAGCTTTGAAGACCTAAAGAAGAGGTTGGTATCTGCACCGATTTTTACTCTCCATCTGGTACAGGTGGATTTCAAATCTACATCGATGCTTCTGGGAAGGGACTTAGCTGTGTTCTCATGCAACATGGGAAAGTGATTGCTTACGCATCACGGCAATTTAAGCCTTATGATGAGAACTACCCTACGCATGACTTGTAACTTGCAGCAGTCGTGTTTGCATTGAAGATATGGAGTCACTACTTGTATGGCGAATCATGTGATATATTCACAGATCACAAGAGCCTGAAATACATCTTCACTCAGTGTGAACTGGACATGAGGCAGAGAAGGTTGTTAGAGCTGTTGAAGGATTATGACATTAATCTTTAGTATCATCCTGGCAAGGCTAATGTAGTGGCAGATGCTCTAAGTAGGAAGTCGGGTATGATCAATGGCATTAAGATAGAGGAAGAGATTATACGAGACTTAGAGCGACTAGATATTGAGATCATGGTGCGTGGACAGCATGGCTACTAGGCTAATCTTATAGTGGAGCCTGACTTACTATCTAGGATCAAGGAAGCTCAGAATGATGATGGTGAAATCTGGGCAATCATTCAGAACTTAGAGCAGTATACGGAGTTTCGGTTAGATAACGACGGTATCTTGTGGCAGGGCACTAGACTTTGTGTCCCTGATGATCTTACACTCAGGGAAGCGTTATTGGATGAAGCTCATAGCTCCCCATTCTCCACTCATCCTGGTTCAACCAAGATGTACCACGACATAAAGCAGTATTTTTGGTGGAGTGGTATGAAATAGGATGTTGCTACCTATGTCTCCAAATGTCTTACATGCCAGCATGTTAAGATCGAGCATCAGCGGTCTAGTGACTACTACAACCATTAGACATTCCTGAGTGGAAGTGGGACAAGATCACCATGGATTTTGTCACCGGACTTCCACGGACCAAGAGGAAGCATGATGTAATTTAGGTTATCGTTGATCGACTTACCAAGTCGGCTCATTTCTTACCCATCCGTAAGGATGATCCAGTTAGCAAATTGGCTGACACATATAAGAAGGAGATCATGAGACTTCATGGTGCTCCATCCAGTATCATTTTGGACAGAGATCCTCGGTTTACTTCATGATTTTGGAGGAGTCTGCAGAAAGCTTGAGGTACCAAACTTAAGCTTAGCATGGCTTTTCATCCTCAAACAGACGGACAGTCGGAGCGAACCATTCAGACATTAGAAGACATGCTTCGAGCATGTGAATTAGAGTTGACATGATATTGGGACGATTATATCTGCTTGGTAGAGTTTGCATACAACAACAGTCGGCACGCCAGCATCAAGTGTGCACCATTTGAGATGTTGCATGGCAAGAAGTGTCGCGCCCCAATCTGTTGGGATCAGGTTGGTGAGCGAACACTTGAAGGTCCAGAGATGATAGAGTTGACCAACGAGAAAGTCGTTGTAGCTAAGGCGAAATTACAAGAAGCTCGTGCACGTCAAAAGATTAATGATGACAAGCATCGTAGGGATTTTCATTTCAACGTGGGAGATCATGTCTTTCTTAAGGTATCACCGGCACGTGGTGTTAGACGTTTTGGAATCAAAGGAAAACTCAGTCCACGATTCATCGGACCGTTTGATATCATCGAACGAGTTGGTGAGGTATCGTATCGTTTAGCATTACCTCCTCAGCTTTCTCACGTTCATGATTTTTCCATGTGTCCTTACTCAGAGGGTACAAGTATCATCCCCTTCACATGGTTCAGTATCCACTTGAACAGATTCATGAAGAAGTTACCTTCATCGAGGAACTCGAACGAGTTCTTGATAGACAGGAACGAGTCATGAGGAAGAAGACGATTCCATTCATCAAAATCCTTTGGAGGGATCGTACCGAGCGGGAAGCCACTTGGGAGACAGGGGAGTCTATCCGGACTTCTTACCCTCATTTCAAGCTTTAATTTGGGTATGTTCCTCTTTCAGTTTATGTTATTTATAATTCGGGGACGAATTATTCTTTTTATGGGGGAAGAGTTGTAAAACCCGCATATAAATGTCATGAACAGTACACTACGTAAACATACGAACCAATTAAAACTTCCTTTTATGTCATGAACACGTGTCACGAATATTAAATTCAACAACTACGTACGTAAAAGTACACGATAATTATTAATTATAATAATTAAAATCACGAGCATATGATCACGAACATAAATCATGAACATGTGAACTACGTATTATATATTATTACACGATAAACAAGTATTGCGTATAATAAATATATCATGAATATTAAAACACGAACCAATACGAACATTTAATCATGAACGAACACGTAAAATAGTTAAACATGAACAAAGCCCGGGAAGCCCTTTGGGCTTACGATTGTCGTGGACACAAGTAATAAGAGGGGGCCCAAGCCTATTTAATTTTGACTAAAGGAGGAAAAGTAAAAACATAGGTTTTCATATTACAGAATTTTAACAAAAACTAAAAACCCTAGCCTCCTTTCTTCTCTCCCTTTGTCGTCGGCTACAAGGAACACCAAAAGGGGTGTTCGGTTGATTTTTTATTGTTGATTTTGGGTGATCGTGTTTGTGTTCTTGGTTCTCTTCCAATCACGTGTTTGGTATCATCAAAAACCTTCATCTTATTAATTTCATTTTCCTTTTATTATGTTCATGTGTAAGAATATTAAAAACATAATAAAACATGTTAGATTTATACTAGAAAACATGAATTGTGGGGGTTTTGGTGGGGTTTGTTCGGCCGACACACACAACCGAGAGCCAAGCTCTCGGCTTGGTTCGACGCACCAACAGCCGAGAGCAAGAGGTATCGGTGTGGTTTGGTTGCTCGGCTGCAGGGAACAAGGAAACCCCGACTCAAGTCGGGGTGGTCGTTTAGTTTGTGTTGGGTCTCGGCGCAGCAGCAACAAGCACCACCAGCATCAGC
This sequence comes from Glebionis coronaria, assembly GCA_025667525.1. NCBI lineage: Eukaryota > Viridiplantae > Streptophyta > Magnoliopsida > Asterales > Asteraceae > Glebionis > Glebionis coronaria. Next base: position 359,022,004 of record CM046876.1, read on the forward strand.
CGGTGGCTGTTTTGTTTGTCCAGTGGGAACCGCAGCCCAAACAGGGGGAACCACCGGCTACAACCGATGGTGTACTCGGTTCAACCAGTGGCTAGCCAAGCCACATAAATGGCAACCACCGGCTTTAGCCGGTGGTGATTTTTGTTTGTCAGTGGCAACCGGCTAGGCCGGGTAGCCACTGTCGACGCTATTTTTGTTCAGTTTATGTTTTGTGTTATATTAAAACACGGGTTCGGTCACGGGATTATTTTTACAAGGTATATTTTTACAAGGAAAATTAAATTAATTAAACATGACTAATAAGTAATTTATATTAATCATGGACTTAGGTTATATTTATTTTTAATAAATAATACATGTTTTAACCTAAGTATGTTGTTATTTAATTTAGACTATAGTTATGAATTAATTATTAAAACATTGACTTATAATTAATTAATAAATCATGACTTAGGTTAAAATTAATAAATTATTAATACATGATTAACCTAAGTATTTTAAATGTTTTAATTTAGTTAAATCATGCCTTTATTTAATTAAATCATATAACCTATAGTTTATTATATTAACATGACATTTAGTTAATAAACTATGTCATTTATTACATGACTTATGATTTCTAACCAGTAAACATTAGCTTATACTATTAGCTTATTAATCCAGCTTATTTCTAAATATGGAAACTTTCTATTTTAGAAACTGATCTATTTTTGGAAACTTTCTATTTTCGGACACTTTTTATTTTTGGAAACTTTCTATTTCTGGAAACCTGCTATTTTTAGAAAGCTACTTATTATTACACAACAAGTATAATAATACAAGAATAAAAGATAATACTTAATCAGAATACATGAAATACATGATTAATACAGTATATCATTTAAAACAGTAAAACAAGACAAGAACATATAAAACAAGCTAAGAACATGCTATAACCAGTAACGTACTCAGTAGTCAGAAGACTTATACATGTCCCTTATTTATGTATCATTAGTGAGGTCGGTGTAGGACTATTCATCTTTTCATATTTCCTAGTTCACTGGACATTAGGTACGGATTTTCCGTTATTTCGTATGGACATTCTTTCCTTATTAGGAATCCCCGTTTGCAGCCAACTGTTTTCCCAAGTATATGTTTTATATGTTTTGATTACTTATGTTAGTTAAATGCCTAAGCCATATACATGCATGACCAGTGTCACCTAGTTATAGAGGTACCATAACCATAACACTGGAGGCACCAGTGTTATGACTTTCCCACGGCGGAATGATTGCTCGTGGCGGCCCTTTTTAGTTTTGGCCATATATTTATATTCATGTGGGGCGTATGGGTGCATCCTAGTTACATGTTTTACTGGATTTTCATGGGGAATGCGATGTGTGCCTTGCATCCTTCATAAGGAGTTGATCCCTCCTACCCAGACTAATTATTTAGAGGCAACCCTTCTAATTACATGATGAGGTCTCCCCTCCAAGTATTCATGCGCGGTGGAACCTCATGGCCTATATGGGCTATTGGCTAATTAATATAGTTTTCATATAAAAACATAAGTCTTTTCAAACTATAAAACCAGTTTTATGAACAGGTTCTAGGTTATCTAGGACTTATACATTTCCGCTGCTATTAGTCTTTTATGCTTATGTCATTTCATGCTATGCTTGTATATCCGTTCACTGGGCGTTATGCTCAGCCGTTTTTCTTTAATGTTCCCAAACGGCAGGTACTCAAGGGCGCTCGTAGACTATAAGAGTACGTGTATACGGATTGGAAGCTATCTAACCTTCATTACTTTATGCATTTTCATACATTACGCTACTTTATTTCTTTGGACATTGTTTAGTCCTTTTCCATTTCGGTACTTATATTCATGTGTGTTGAGCTTATACTTGGATTATCGATGTTTGTTTCCAGTAGTTCCATTCATGGTCATTTAATATTTTTGGACATTTACCTTGCATTCTTTGATGACACGCCATATTACCTGTGATATTCCATTTACCAAAATGGGGTGTTACAAAACTTGTGCTTCGATCCTTCTTAAAAACCCAAAAGGCATATGCCGAGAACGGAAGAGGATCCGGGCCAATTTCTTTTACCTTGTGATTTTTTCGAGATTGAGGGATATATAGCCCTTGCCGATTAAGGTGCTAGCATCAATCTCATGCCTCAATGTCGTTAGAAATTGATGAAATTGCCTAGACTTACCCCCACGAACATGACAATCGAGCTAGCAAACTGTACACCATTAAAACCAATTGGAATAGCCGAGGATGTTTATGTTAAAATTGGAAAGTTTATTTTTCCCGCGGACTTCGTCATTTCTGATTACGAGTGTGACCTTAAATGTCCCATTATTTTAGGTCGACCCTTTTTATTGACGGCTCGAGCCGTAATCGACGTTCACTGTGGAAAGTTAACTATGAAATATGGGGAGGATAAAATGGACTTTTTTGCGAGTAGATCCCAAATTTCAAATGATCATGATAAAACCGAGGTTCCTAAAACCGATTTCTAAATTTGATAATATCAAAGCTCACACTTTAGCGAAAAAAATGAGGCTAGAAGCATGTTTTGAAAGAATGAAAATGAACGGTTTTCGAGATGATGATTTTAACGATAAAGAATACGTTTACTTAATTCAAAAAGGTATACGTAAATTTATGGATGAAAAATGATTTTGGGATATATTCGGCGAAACAAGTGAACAAACAATTCCGAAGGGAAACATTAGTGCCATCACGACAATGACAAATATGGACTCGTTTTCACCACCTTCGAAGGACCATGTCTTTGAGGCTTCAACTTCTAATTCCATTGAAGTGCCTCCATTTCCTAGCCCAATATCCATTGAGGCTAGAGGTTTTATTGATATCGATCCTCTCGTCATTGAAATATCACCTAAGCATAGTCATTTGACTTGTAAGAACATGGTTGTGAGTTCTCACATCGACACTTTCTTTGATAAAGACGATGAGGACGATTTTTCCGAAATTGATCACATACTCAAAAATCCACAAGCTATATTTGATTCTCCTAAAAAGAATTCTTCGTGTGGTGAGTATGATGATTTTGAATTCGAGCCCGAGATTGAGGAAATTATTGAACGAGAGCTTGCTCCTTTACCTCCACTTCCACCTACAAGTGAGGTTGATTTTTCCAATATCGATGCCGAACTTGATGAGTTGGAACGCCTCATTCATAATGACGAACCGACCCACGTGACCAAAAATCTCATTCTCAAGGAGTTACCTAATCAAATGAGAATGACGTTTACCACATTCGTGAGGATCTAACTTATCAACAATCCCCGCCAAAGAATGATGGTTTTGTTCTTGATCGTGATCTCTTCGAGAGAGTTTCTTAAATCATTAATGAGGGGAACGACAAACCTTGGTTTGACGAGCCTATCTGTGATAAAGAAATCGATGAGATCGACGTTCATGAGGATGACGAATATGTTGACCCGAAGGGGCAGTATTCTTTGTTGATCAACGTTTTGAGAACTAAAACAATCCACCACCCCCACACCCCACCCGCGACTTAAATGTGAGGATTTTTAGCGTGACTAATATTGATTTTGAAACACCAAATATTTTCGACATCATAAAATCAGGTTTTCATAAAGAGTTTGAAAATGATGAAAAAGGAAAAGATTGTAAAATTGATTTAAATGATTTTTCTACAAGTCTAACTCCGTCATCACCATGTTTTATGAGTGCTACCACCTCGTCTACTCCTTTTGACGAGTGTGAGTGTGGATTTAGTGTGGGGGAAGCCCCTTATGTTCCCTTACATTTCTCCATCGAGGACGAGATATTCTATCCTGGAATCACATTTTTAGGGAAATCTCGGTCTTCTACCGATGCAATAAATGAAAATCTTATTCATTTGCTTGGTGCGAGTCTACCTCGAGTAGCTCATTATGTTGCCCCGCCCATTGTCCCACCCTTCTATTTCTCACCTCTTTTCTTCTACCTATTTGAGGTTCTAGCACATGTTGAAGTGGCGTTGTCTCATTTATCCCATGAAAACGAGGACGCCATCTTCGATCCCGGTATTTTGCATCATCAAAGGACTTATTCCTTAGTACCGGTTGCTTTTTGGGCATTGTTTATCATGTAAGCCCCACCAAAAATGACCAAACCATGATAATCCCTAAATGATCACATTTATAGGGATTCGAGTCGAGCTTTTGACTCGGTTATCAAAAACAAGGTGCCTCGTGCGGGATTCTCATGCTTATCCTTGTAAATATTATTTCTTTCTTAGATTAATGTAATGCGGAGACTTGTGCTCTTCTGACCTTTGTTCCGTGGTTGTTTATGATTCTGATTTATTAGGTTCATCGTCATCATTGAAGCCTCTCGTGTTTGTTTTATGTATCACTCGAGCTTCGATCGTTGCCTTTGAAGATTCCGATATCCGATGATATCCTTTTATGTTCTAACATTTATCTTACTAGCATAATTCATAAACGGCTTTTAGATTATTCATTTTACCCTTTCCATGCTCGAGATTAAGCATTCGACTTTTCGTCTCTAGTATGGGGGTGTTTCGCCCTTAGACTCGAAACATTGAGGATAATGTTTAGTTTTAGTATGGGGGTGAATAGATACTTCACCTTGCTCACGTTATCACGCAATCTAATTTTCATCTTTTTGTTGCAAATTAAGGCTAAAAATGGCCAAATTTTAAATTTTTTTGTTTTTCATAAGTGTTTAAGACAGGAATGTAGGTTTTCTGATGGTGAGAATAAGAATAATTGTTTACCCGACCGTGTGTATTGAGCACTAGCTTCGATTGCTTAACTATAATTAGACTAAGTCTCTTAAATGGGGACGAGAAATGATAGAGTTCATTATAAGTTACTATGCTAAACGTAGAGTACTCGTATTGTTTCAAAAACTCATGTGTTTTAATTAATTGCTTACTCTCCCCACGCTTTTATAAAAATAAATGCAATAAATAAGGTCGTACGGTTTATAAAATATGTTAGCTTCTAGCCCAAGATCGTTTAAAAGTTACTTGTAATTAAATAAAGTACATAGCCAAGGCATAACATATTGAAACGGGAAGCGAAGATTGGCGAATCTAAAAAGGTCCTAACAAGGCATGTACCGTTTGTTGCTAAAGATCCAAAGATGATGTGAAGAATCATTAATCCAAATCTAAATGAAGGATCAAGACACACGACGAAAAGCAATACTCCCAAAAAGGTTGCGGAAAAGTCTATCCAAAAAGACCCTAACAAGGCATGAGGATAAATCAATCCAAGTCCTACAAGGAGGCGGATCGTTGTTAATAAAAAATCCTAAATAAATAAGAGGATAAATGAAGAAGTCGTGGTCAAAAGTTGAAGCATCTCGTATCAAGTTGAAGATGTATACCAAAAATGAAGAGAATACCATAATTTGGAGATCGTCTCTCAAGATTTGAAGTTCGAAACACATACCAAATATCAGTCCGAGAAAGGTCTCAAATCGTGAAAGGAGTTATGCCAAGATATGAACTTTAAATAGTTACGAGAAATGTTTCAAAAGATCGTGTCGTTTAGCTACTTATTAATTAAACCGCCCTATTTTATTTTTGGTTTAAATAAATATCAAAATAAGTCAAAAATGTATCCTCGTGATCATTAAGACAAATATAAAATATAAGAGATACCAATTAGGAATAAGGGAGTCTAAGTACGTGATTAACGCATATGAGTAGTGTTAGCATTACTAACTTGTAATAACAATGATATTGTTTCACGCTTAGCATGAAATTGGGTGAAAATCGAGGACGACGAAATTATTTCTAACAAAGCATTCACGTGTTCTTATTCTTTGACCCTAAAAGTCACATTCTCGTGATGAAAACAATACATTATGTCTAAAACGCAAGTAGTAGTTAAATTACATTTACTTTCAATAAATTGTCATTAAAAATGAATTTTGGAAGTGCTAAGATACTTAATTCTAGCATTGCGTGAGGGCACATCAATGGTTTAGTATGGGGGAGTGATGAGACTGCATTTATGCATAGTCTCATCATCCAAATCGGGCTTAAAACGCTTAAAAATGTCATAATATACCGGAAAATATGCTTGTGTTTGTTCATTATGTATTTTAGGTACGGATATCATGAATTCAACAAAAGATCACAAGACTCAATCAAAAACGAACACGGGAAAGGAAGCCGCACAAAGAACCGGACTTGAACGATGAATTTCCAAAAATACCCTTGAAGTTTTGAAGATTTTCAAGAATGGTCCCTCATCTTTTGAAGACTTGTCACATTAGGCCCTTGTAAATCTCAAATATTACAAGTAGGTCCTTAAAGTTTCAAGATATTTCAATTATGGCCCTTGAAGAACGCAAAATGTGCATGTTTAGCCCTTGATATAAGTTTGGAAATGGGTGTGCCACAAATGACAAATGCATGAAAGTTGTAACAAAGGAAATATGAAGAATTGCTATGAAGACTTTGTTTGAATAAATTTGGGAAGTTCAGGGACCAAAAAAGCCAATATCATAACCCAAACCCACTAAAAACCGACCCTAAACCGGTTATAACCCAGCTACAACTAAAGCCCAACACTTCCACAAACCCCCAGCCCAATTCAATTTATACCCAACCCACTACCCAAATGAACCCAGTCTACCCATGTTTTATTAACAGTTTTATTTAAAAAAAATTGTTTAATAATACGTGTTAAACACTTTTAGCATACCGAAAACAGATTAACCTTCCCCACTGTTCACCCTTCATCCTCTCATAAACCCTAACCCAATCAACCCACCTAACCATGGGGTTATTAGCCTAATATTTCCAGAACCCCAATTAAGCTTAATATCAACCCATCCTAACCAAGTAAACATAACCCCGTGACTCATGTGGACCCCCACGTGTTCCCCTGCCTCCCTGTTTATGGCATAAAGAGAATCTACACAGAGAAATCAACGGACCAGCTTGCTTTCTTGACCACTAAGGATTTCTGGACGTCTTGGATCTCTTCTACAATAGATCATCATACAAACATCTTCACATGGGCAGTTTGACCTAAATTCAAATTTAAAGACCAAGGGCACTTGAGAAACTTTGCTAGCTTAGGGTTTCATTTATTTGTTTCTTCTAGTAATTTCTTTGAAGTAGTATAAATACAAGGTGCTTGTTCCTTGTATTGTTGTTCTAGTTTCTTCTTTGTAAACTTTTATAATTTGAATAGTTAAAGTTTTTTATAAAACCTTGCAAAAAGAAAGCTGAGTTCCATTTAATTCTTTTGTTGTTGTGTAAACATTGCATTTTATGAAATTCTTGTTAAAGTTTTGTTAAGTCCAAAATTCGGGTAACAAAGACACTTATAAATTTTTTTGGTCTTTTCTGTCAAGTTTATAGAGGCTTAATGGATTGTTTGCTGACAACCAAACAACCCTTATAAGCTTTTATAAGCTTTTTTCTCAAATTGGTTTTAAAAAAGTACTGGATTTCCATGTTTTCCTTTAAGTTTGTTTCATAAGATTTTCATAAAATCTTATTTGATTTTCCTTTACTCACTGTCTGAAAAGCTACCCACAAGCTATTGACACCAGCTTGTGAGCAGCTTTTGATGCTTGTATCTCTTTGTCTTTTGTTTGTGCTTTATCAGGTTAAAGACCTGGGGTGGTTTGGACTGCTGTAGTCTACCACCCTTCTCCCTCTTTTCAACAGCCATATAAACCTATATAAGCTCTAAGTTTCAAAATCATAGCTTATTTTGAGATGGCATCAGCCATTGTGGGGCCTGGATGTAGGTCCCACAAGGTATAATACCAGCTTGAACCCTCTTATTTGCAAAAAGTTTTGGATTTCTTGGAGTTTTATATGCTTTTTGGTTTTCATGCTTGTTTGTGTTGACCTTCTTGTTAATTGATGTTTTTTATATGTTTCTGGCATGTTGTGTGTGATTTTAACAAGTTTGATTAAGTTTAGTGTAGGTTTCCTTAAAAAAATTGATTTAAGGTACTTTAAGTGGTGTTTGGATCTGTGGTTAGGTTGTGCTAGGAATGACTCCTAGGGCATCTAATAGGTCTAGACACACTTGTTTAGGGGTCATAAATTAATTTTCATCTTCAGATAAGGAAGTATGAAGTAACTTCAACTTGCTAGTTCTAAGTAAGAATCTGCCATTATATATATATATATTAGGGTGTTGAAGGTTTGTTTTTGTGTTTTAGGTCTAAATTCTTGGTCAATTTGTTAGAACTAGGTAGTATCTAGGATTTTTAATCATTTAGTCACTATTTTGTTAGACTTAAATCAAGTTTTGGTGCAAGGAATTTCACTAAATAGTCATTTAGATCAGCAAGATCCTATTTTCTGTGCCAGTTATATCAGCAGTGTACATTCTTGGTTTTTTGCTAGCAAATTTTGGTTTATTTGTAGATTTGGGATAGTATTAAACTCTAGCTATCTGGTATTGAGGATTTGTTAAGTTTTGGAAGGGTTAGATAGCCACAACAAGATCACTGTTTGCACAGTTAAGTACCCCAACCCCTTATTTGTGTACATTCGTTGATTAATTGGTGTGATTTGGTGTTCATTTGGTGTGATTATTGTTACTTTGACTCCCTACAACCCTACTGGTTGTAGGGGTGCCCCTTGTTGCCAAAACCACTAAGAAAACAAGCTTAAACAAAGCTCTTTTCATTCTCTTAGGTAGAGCGGTGGGAACTCCTTTCCTATTGCTTGTCTGTTTTACCCACTGCTAAGAAAAAAGACAAAAAAGGACCATATATATAGGACTGTTTTTATCCTATTAGGTGTAAATTCATTTTTTCCATATTTTTTAATTTTTCCCCTGTTCTTTTTAGTATTTTGGAATTTTAAGTAAAGTAAAATTATTTTTCTCATTATTTTATTATTTTTAGCGTTATTTTAATTCAAAATTTGTTATTAGTGGATAAAAAATAGAAAAATGGTTTTAAAATTTTAGGAAAAATACTTTTTAGTTTTTAATTAATATAAGTAAGATTTTAGTTTGATAAAATAATATTTTGGGCTTTTTTGTTGATTTCGTTTAATTTTAGAGCTTTAATTAGCTTTTAAAATTAAATATTAAATCAATAATATGTTTTAAAAATTATTTACTAAATTTTTATTCTTATTTATATTATTTTGGACTTAATTTTAATTGTTAATTAATTTTTAATTTAAATTTTTAATTTCGTTACGTTTTACGTATACGTTTTAGTTATTCGTCGTAGTTTGATTTAGCGTAATTCGTCTTTACTTTTTCTTTCTTCTCACAACCAAAAACGTTACTAACCCAAACATTGTTTTTTAAATATTGGCACATAACAATACACCTCCTTCGAGAACGAACTCGCATTTATCGGTTTTACGGTTTTCCTAAATCGTAATACTTAATACTTGCCCATTATACGCGTTTTTCCTAAAACGTGTACGATTTTACTTCAGTCAGTTATCAAAATCTTTCAAAAATTATGTGTTCAACAACTCCTATCCTCAAAAAGCGAAATGTGAATCACATCGTCGTAATGACAATTCAATTTGATCAATTTATGAGGGGGGGCTTTCCAAATTCATGCTAAGTAAGACACATTCTTCTCCCGAAGATTTTCAAGACTATTTTTCACAATATATTTTAATCAAATTTGGTATCTCTAATATCAAACGATCTTATATATTAGAGATAGGGAGAGAAAATGTGATTAAATGTGATCTAAATATATGAAACGAACATATAAGACTCAAGCACTTTAACTCTTACCCACATGTGCGAAACACTTTCGATTATCGATGTACATGTGAAGGGGGAGTATTTTTGAAACGACAAAACTATCAAGGTGTTAAATGTTTTTCAAACACTTGGTAAGTTTTCAAGTAGTTTTATGGTTACGATCTTATATACCCACAACCTCTTTAGTTCACGACGTTATTGGTGTCAAAAGGTGATTAGGTATATGTCCTATGATCCAACCAGAACCGGAGGGATCTTCCCAGGGACTATCTAACAGATTACTAGAAGTCCTTAGGAAAGATGGAGTAGAATGTGAATGGATCTGAATGCAGACTAAGTACTAAGCTAGCACTGGAATAATCACAACAAGGTGCTAGTATTGATGTCTTGGTAAGCATTGAAGGGGTTGAAGAATGAAAAAAAATGTAAGGAGAAAGGGTGTATAGAAATTAGCCCTCCATATAACTTAGGTAGAAACCAGATCAACACATCATGAAGACAACACATCATGGACCCAATGATGTAATGCGCAACCCTTCCTAGCTGACTCAGGCTTCTCTCAAAAGAAGTTTGTTTTATTGTCACGAAGATCAACACGACTTCTATTGACTTTCTCACTTCGAGATAGTTGATATTGTTGTCCCTAATTATATGATGATTCTACACGAATAAAGAAGAAAGAAAGGTAGGTAAAAGATGGAAGGTTTCTAGAGAAAGAAAGTAGTGAGAGAAAGTAGAGAGAAGTGTATGTTAAACTTTTGTAAGATTAGATTAGAAAATGAGACAACCAACACCCTTCCAAACATGCTAGGAAGGGTATTTATAGCCTTTGCCTACATGTGGCTTAATGGGCTATAGTTTGATTGGGCCAGGCTTGAATAAATGCTTAGTACCTTGAAAGAGGCCTTTTAAACTAGCCATCAAGCCCGTAATGTCACGACTATAATAACTAACTATTACAACGTTCTACTAAGTGTTACAATATAAACCTATGACCGAACATTCTTGTTTGACTCAATATTTTGAGGCTAACAATCTCCCCCAATGTGAGGTCATTCCTCTTCGATATTTGAAGATCAATGGAGATTACGAATTTCGTCATAAATGAGTCTTGAACTTGTAATAGTAGTCTTGTTCCTTCATGATGTGATCTTTGAGCCTTTGTCATTGTCTTTCGACTTTGTCTTTTATCTTGAGATCTTCAAATCATTCTTGACTTGTCTTTGCCATCTTGCGATCTTGTGTCTTCCTCCACATGCTCATACTTTGCACTATCTTGAAAGCTTGCTAACTATCTCCTTTGAATAGAGGTCATTCCTCTACTTTAGTTGTTAAGGAAGATTATAATCATCATAGTTTTAGAAGTCTTTAGATTTCTTGATTGTTGAATGTCTTTGGGTATTAGAATGTGGTTTTGAATCTTCGACTTTGCAGAGTACACCGTAACGCCACCTTCTTGAGACAAAACATAGACACAGACTAAATGGCTTTGACATTCGTCCTAAATCGGTAGCGTTTTACCTCCGGTCGGTGAAGACCATTACACGATACTAGATAGCGAACCTATGATTAGGTAGATTCAATTAAGAATCTCCTTGACAGGGTTTCGCGGTTGTAATAGCCGTTCTCTTTACTCGACCGTCTCAAAGCAAGACTGCGAACATAATGAGTGAATCAATTGGATAGATATCCACTTGATTAAAGTCGTCAATTTAAATTCCTGGAACAAGTTTGATTCATTAAGAATCTTACCATTGTTGCTTTCCAGTTGACACAAGCTTGATTCATGAGAATCTCGCAAGTTACCTACCGTAGCGCTGTTTGATGTTGAGGCTAGAAGGATTTCCATTCGTCACTGTGAGTATTAATAAATATCACTCTGAATGTTCTGGCAAGACCATAAATATATTGCGTAGAAACCTGAAACGAGTTTGAATCGATAAAGAAACAAACCACTGTTGCTTTTCAGTTTTACATATGTTCAATTCATAAAGAATCTTACATGTTAACACTGGAAGGATTTCCACTCATCATTGTGAATACTAAGTAGTAACACTCTGAGTGTTCTAGCAATATCGCAAGGATATAGCGTAGGACTCTCTTGATCTTCATCCGTGTGTCCTAACGAGATTTGATTGATCTCTTGGCTCTAGACTCGATTTGTGCACTCTTAGTGGTCGGAGGCTGGAGCAGATGCCACCTATTCAATATCAACTATCTCGGAGTGAGAAGTTCAATAGAATTCGTGTTGATCTTCGTGACAATAAAACAAACTTCTTTTGAGAGAAGCCTCAGTCAGCTGGGGACGAGTTGTGCATTACATCACTAGGTCCATGATGTGTTGTCTTCATGATGTGTTGACCCGGTTTCTGCCTAAGTTGTATGGAGGGCTTCTTTGTTTACACCCTTTATCCTTACATTTCTTTTTCATTCTTCAACCCATTCAATGCTTACCAAGACATCATTACTAACACCTTGTTGTGATTGTTCCAGTGCTAGCGTCAGTACTTAGTAGGCATTCAGCTTCATTCACGTTCTACTCCATCTTTCCTAAGGACTTCTAATAATCTATTGGATTGTCCCTGGGAAGATCCCTCCGGTTCTGGTTGGATCAGAGGACTTAAACCTAACCACCCTTTTGACACCAATAAAGTCGTGAATTAAAGATGTTGTGGGTATTTGATCATAACCATGAGTGCTTGAGTCTTTAGATCACATTTTAATCTCATTTTCTCCCCCTATCTTTAATATATAAAATCTTTTGATATTAGAGATACCAAATTTGATTAAAATATATTTTGAAAAATAGTCTTAAAAATCTTTGGGAGAAAGATGTGTCAATCTTTGCATGAAGTTGTAGTGCTCCCCCTCAAAAAGTAATCTAATTGAATTGTCATTGTGAGGATGTGATCCACATTTCGCTTTTTGAGGATGGGAGTTGTTGAACGCACAATTTTTGAAACATTTTGAATAACCATTGAAAAATTCTTGAAAAAATTGTGTTCAACGCTTTTTGAAAAATCCTATTTCTTTTTGGTGAAGAGGTTTTTCTAAAGCAGAAACTTAAGTTCATAGACTTTGAATGTCTTGACGAATACACTCAAGTGTAAGAAGATTTCTCTTCTTTTGCTGAGGGTAAGCGCACTAACTCGTACACTCCCCCGTGAATATTGATCCGAGTTGCAACCTAAAAGTGATTACAAGCCATTTTGTTGAGCTCAAAACGTTGAATGTTTTGTAACAAGCTCAACCCAAGATAGATTGCTCTACCCGTTGTTGGAAAAATTGTCCAAAATAAACATTTTCCTTTATTAAAAGTAAAAATGACATGTTTTGAAAAATATTTACAACTTTCATTCGAGCTTTATGTACACACCCGTGTCGTTATTGAGCGACATTTCTGGGTACGTCCATATTATCGATACTGAAAGACATGTCGAGAAGAATATTTTTGGATTTTCAAAGATTTTTAATTTTGTATTTTGCTTTTTCATTAATATTTACAAGTAGATGTTTGATAGATGAATCAAGCTGGCTTCTTTGCCAAAATGTCCAGTTCTGCTGGAGTCGAACATCTCATACCAATTTGCCTAACTAGATACGCAAACCTCTCTTTCGAAAGAGCTTTTGTAAACAAGTCAGCTAATTGGTAATCAGTTCTAACAAAGTAAAGTTCAACGATACCCCTTTTAACTTGTTACAACAATGTGCTTTGTGCGGGAATGTTGTACCGGATTGCAGGAGATGGCTATGGCGGACTTTGAGTCACAGTACATTGGTACTTTATCAAAGTGGAAGCCATAATCCGTGAGTTGTGTTCTCATCCGAAGAACTTGAGCACAACACACAGATAGAGACACATACTCTGCTTCGGCTTATGACAATGATGTGCAATCCTGCTTCTTGGAATACCATCCCACAAGCTTATCTTGACCTAGAAATTGTGCACCACCAGAAGTACTTTTACGTGTATCAAGACACCCTGCATGATCAGAATCTGAATAGGCCGTTAGAAAGAAACCGGTTTCCCTCGGATACCAAAGTCCCATGTGAATGGTATTCTTGAGGTACCGAAAGATCCATTTAACCTCCTTGAGGTGCTTTTCAGTGGGTCGTGCTTGATATCGTGCATAGTAACACGTAGCATGTGATATATCTTGTATGCTTGCTGTTAAGTACATGAGGGAGCCGATCATGGAACGATATTTTGTTTGATCTATGGCATCTCCCTCCAAATCAGCATCTAGGGATGTGGTTGGTAATGGTGTCCCAACGGGGTCACATGAGGTCATACCATGCTTTTTGATTATCTCTTGACAATACTTAGCTTGGTTTATAAAGATACCACTTGGGGATTGGTGAACTTGAATTCCTAGAAAGAATTTTAGTTCACCCATCATTGACATTTCAAATTTGCTGTGCATGACTTTTTCAAACCATTTTGAAAGTTTTGGGTTTGTAGACAAAAAATAATGTCATCAACATAAATTTGCACAAGCAAAATGTCATCCATGTATTTATAAGTGAACAGAGTTAGAACAATTGACCTTTTGAGAAACCTTTGGATACTAGAAATTTCGATAGCTCGTCGTACCACGCCCTTGGAGCTTGCTTGAGTCCATAAAGTGCTTTGTGGAGACGATACACCTTGTCAGGATAATGAGGATTGACGAATCCTTCCAGTTGCGTGACATAGACTTCTTCCTTCAAAGGATCGTTAAGAAATGTCGTCTTTACGTCCATTTGATAGACAATGAATCCCTTATGTGCAGCTTAAGCAAGGAAAATCCTGACCGCTTCCAAACGAGCTACTGGTGCAAATGATTCTTCAAAATCAATACCCTCTTTCTGTCCATACCCTTTAGCCACTAGCCTAGATTTATTCTTGATGATCATGTTCTCTTCATCCATCTTGTTTTTCCAGATCCATCGAAGGTTTAATGGTATTACATCGGATGGTCTGTCAATAAGTTCCCAGACTTTAAGTCTTTCAAATTGTTGAAGTTCATCTGTCATCGATTCCATCCAAGCATGATCAGCCATAGCTTCTTTGATGTTTTTCGATTCAACTGTACTCACTGTGAGTGCGAACATACAAACATCGCCATCGGTTTCAAGTTGTCGTCTTGTACGAACGGGCTGCGAAGGGTTTCCAATTACTTGAACCAAAGGATGATCTCGGGTCCAATGATGTGTTGAAGGATGTCGTTGATAGAACGTATGCATATTTGACGGATCAACATGGCGAGTAGAATACTCTCTAGTTTCGTGTACCGGTGTACCGAATGGGTTGATAAATTCGTCTTCGTCATTTAATGCATTGTCTGCTTGATTTGTGTTCTCTGGAGCAATGACAGTAGTTGTGGATGTTGTAGGAGCGGTTGTTGATGTGATATTCTGAGGAGCTAAATCTGTAGCAACCCGTGTTGAAGTAGATGAAGTTGTATCCTTTTGTTGACGATGATCAGTATCATCATTCTTATCATGAGTGACAGCGGAAGACTTTGTTACAACTTGTTTCTCCCCCATGAAATATTCATCATACATTGGTCCATATAACATTTACAACTCTTCAAGTGTCCTGTTGACTGTCATATCTGCTCTTGGAACATTTCCTTGAACCAGCGTTGAACTTGACGGTTCATTGTTGTGGTCTTGAGTTCCGAGTTCCGTGCGGTTTTGAACGGAAGTCGTTTGTCGTTGTGGATCGGGACTTAAACTGTTTTGTTCAAGTGCCATTTCTTGTAATTCATCAAATCTGATATGAATAGTCTCGATTGTCAGTTTTGTTCTCTTGCTGTAAACTCTATATCCCTTAGACTGAGTTGCATATCTCACTAGAATACATGCATCACCTTTCTCTTTCATCTTATCCAAATTTTCACCATCTCGAATTATGTAACAAGTACATCCAAAAACATGAAGGTGTTTGAGTGAAGGTTTTCGATCATGGATTATGTGATATGGTATCTTTTCGTGTCTTGGGATAATTAAGGATCGGTTTTGTGTGTAGCATGCGGTTGACACGGCTTCGGCCCAAAAGTATAGTGGAAGTTTTGAAGCAGATAATAATGTTCGAGCATCCTCAACTAAAGTACGGTTTCGTCATTCAACAACGCCATTTTGTTCGGGTGTTCGAGCAATAGATGTTTCATGTTCAATTCCTTCGGCTTCAAAATAGTTCCTCATAGTTGAATTCAAAAATTTTGTGCCTCTGTCAGTACGAACCACTTTTATTTGAGCTTGAAGACCACATTGTATCAGTTTAAGGAAGTTGATGAGAACTTCGGGTATTTCATCCTTGGACCTCAAGAAGTGAGTCCATGTGTACCTTGAGTAATCATAGACAATTACTAGAATATATTTCTTTTCATTGATACTATGAACACGCATGGGACCACACAGATCCATATGAAGAAGATCTAACCGTCCTTTAGAGCTTGGTGTAGTCTTTGTTTTGAAGCTACTTCGTTTAGCTTTACAAAGCTCACAAGAAGAACAAAGATGATCTTTGATGAATTTCAAACTTGGAAGGCCTCTCACAATATCTTTCTTGGAAAGCAAGTTAATGGTATCAAAATTAAGATGAGATAAACGTTGATGCCATTACCATGCCTGAGTCGTTGAAGCTTTAGCCATGAAGCAAATTGGAGTTGATGAAGTTGTGTCTTGAAGTGAAATTGTGTAAAGATCAGTACACCGTGTACCGGTAAGTAAGTCATTCCCATCATAATCACGAACAAAACATTTCTTCTTTCTGAAAGCAACCTCCAAATCTGCATCACAAAATTGACCAACCGACAAAAGATTGTGATTGAGCCCTTCGACGTATTATACCCTTTTGATTGTAATATTCCCCTGAATCAAATCTCCATATCCTAGGATCGGTGCAAATTGATCATTTCCGAATCGGACCGTACCCAGGAACTTCTCCATGAAGTTAATTAGAAGCTTGAGATTCCCCGTCATGTGCTTCGTGCATCCGGAGTCCAGTATGAAGAGAACTATTTGTATCACCTGCAGAAGAGTTAGAACACGATGGAGCATTTTCTAAATTGGATACCACGGTAGTTGTGATTATAGAATCATAGTCTCTTTAGCAACATTTAAAGGCATACTAACACTCGTTTTCACATTTTTCTGTCCTAGCTTTAGGCATCCATTTATATCCTAGAGGACATTGATTAGCAAACCACCATTTCCAAGTCTTACTAGCAGACTCATATAATTCCTTAATTTTGCTTCTAGGGTTTTTAGTGGTGGAGTCTGATGCATTACTTTTCTTAGTGGGGGTTGCACCAGAATGGTTCACTTTGAGTTTGGGTTTACTAGCTCTAATAGGCATTGCAACTTGCTTCTTAGTTCTAGTATCTACGCCTTTGACTTTATTCATAGCACACATAGAATGATTAGCATTAGCAAATTTTCCACATTTGACACAAACAAATTTCACATTCATAGCATTCAAATCATTCACAGCATTCAAATCGTCATTACATGCGATAACAGACTTTTTATTCTTAAAAACATTCAAATTCCTAGGGTGTTCTTCTACTTCCTTCATCTTCCCTTGATTCTTGTGTTTCCAGACCTTATCATTCACTTGAGTGCGCTTAAGCTGAGGCCGGCAAACACTAGCAGTGGAAACTATTCCTGTAGTAGAAGACACACAAATATTAGTGTTTCTAGAAGTCTTGGGCGATTGAGTAACTTTGTTTGTGGGCTTAGTGGGCATTCTATACATCCCTGGTTTAATCACATTATTGTGCTTAACGCTTGGTGCTATAGTATTCCTTATGGGTTGATTATGTGGTAACCATTCCTTTCCATCCATCTTGGGGGCAAACACAGGTTTTACAAACGAGGAATTTGATAAAGGAGATGGTTTTCCCAAGATAGAGGATCTATTCACTTTAGAGGCATTGGGTTGTCTAACAACAGGTTGCTTAACGCTAGGTTCCACAACTTTCCCACCCATCTTAGCAACGAGTTTCTTCAACTCTGCTATTGCGATGTCTTTTTCTTGTAACTGAGCTTTCAAATCCGAAATATCAAGACTTTTTTCGTTTAGTAATCGACATGACTCAGATAATTTTACTTCCAAAGGTGTATCATTTGAAAAGCTGCTAACTTTCTTTTGCAAAGCAAGTTCAAGTGAGTGACAATGTTTTTGAAGATAATCATATCTATGTTGAAGTAACGAAAATTCTTTTTGGTCAACTTTATTCGAAAGCTCAATTTCAAGACGTTCACATTCTTTAACTTGATCAAGATATTTGCATGCAACATCAGAATATTCATCCATATCATCACAAGATGTCACAAGATGTAACATAAACACAGATAATATCTTTTGAGAGACATTCATGTAAGAGTAGATCATATGCTGTAGAAAACTCGTCTCTTTCAGGTTGATGGTCGTTCACTTCTTGTTCAAGAGATTCCACATATTTTAAATCATCAAACATTTCTTGCTTAATTAATGTTTCAAATTCCAAAATATGTTTCGCGTTCTTTCCGCAAGCGGAATCAAAATACTTTTCACAAGCACAGTTATATCGTGAGGAATTTCTTTGTCTCCTATCAAAAGTTCACGTTTTTTCCAGTCATCCTCAACAACCTTTTTGAAATTTTCAATGTTACTCTTGAGAATAGTAAGTGCTTGCTTACTCTTGCTTACAAAAGCTTTAAATGGCAAGTACTCAATAAATTTTGAAACATTAGTTTTCTTAGTGGCAAAAGCTTGCCTCCATTTAATTCTTATTTGTTCACATTCGAAAAATATTTGCTCACGAGTTTTCTGTGCTTGCGGTTTGAAAAGACCATAAAGATTGTTTTCATAAGTATAATTATATGGTTTAACAAATTCTTTATTAACTTTTGGTCTACTCTCTTCTTCCAAATCGTTTGTCTCTTCACTATCAGGCCTAACAACAAGGCAATCAAGATCGGTCCATTGGGACTCATCAGGATATAAGTGCTGATTCTCAGATTGAGCTTGCTCAAGGTACTTAGGATTAGCAAAACTAGGTCGATCCTTAAAAAACGAACGAGGTGCCAACATTCTCATGGTTTGAACAGATTGATTAGTTTTGTAAACAATTTTCTTGTAAAAATCAATTTGAGTTTCAAGTTCCATCATTTTGTCAATATCTTTCGCTTGTTTAGTTTTGAAATCCTTTTCCAACTTTTCAACCACTGCTTTCTCTTCATTAACAAGTTTAGTTTTATCCTCTTGAAGAAAACTATTTAGTTGAGTTAGCTCATTGACTTTCATGGTAGCAAGATACGTTTTGTGATGTTCAGTACTCAAAGAGGTGTTATAATTACGTTTCTCTTGTTCTAAAAGCTTAAGAGTTTCGTTATATTTCTGTTGATAATCTTCCTTTTTGACGTTAATTAAACACCCTTTGTACCCCTCAATCTCATTGGTCTTTTGAAGAAGCTGAGCTTTATAGCTATCAATGGTCTCACTAGATTTGATTAGAGCAGCTTGGCATTCTTCAAAATTTTGAGTGAGCGTAGCGTTTGCTTTCTTAAATTGATTTTGACTCTTTCTAGTTTCTTTGACATCTTTTTGTAAAGAAGCAATTAAGTTAGCAAGCGCAATACGCTCCTCATCATCATCATACTCGTTTGCATGTTGATCATCCTCAGACTCATTATTGCACATGTCTGATGAATCGGGTGTGGTATTGATATCAACCGTTTCCATCATACATGTGTCATTAATGGCTTTGGGTAGCTCACAATGCTCATGAGTATTACCAAACACATTATATTCCTCTTCAGTGTGTACCTTGTCGATTGGCTCAGTATCAAAGATAGGACCGTTGTCATCTTTAGTGACGTTAAGAACTTCTTCAACGTTTGCCATGTACGAGTAATGTGCTTCAAGTTCTTGATCGGAAGCTTCATCATCAGTGTCATCAAGCATGGCTCCTTCCTCAGCCGACAATTTAACCCCAGCTTCCATCTTCTTGCAAAGCAGCATCTTTTCCTTATGATAACCAGAGTCCCTAACTCGTTTCGGCTTTCTGCATTCCTTTGCCATATGCCCATAACCTTGACAATTAAAGCATTGAATCCCACTTTGCTGAACCACTTGAGTACCAACAGTGTCCCTATTCCCAGCAGCAGTAGCAATCCTCTGAGCATCACACTTAGCAGTTTGTCGATCATACCGTGCAGAACCCTCAACATGTGTTGGATTACGTCGATCATAGCTTGGAGGACTTTCATCACGTTGACGTGTTTCATACCTACGAGGAGTCTTAACATATTGATTCCTTGTATTTGATGATGTTCGAAGATTGTTGTTGGTGGGTTTGAAGATTTTCTTGTAGGTCTTCATAATGAAAGAAATTTTTTGCTTCATCTCCCTATCCTTTTGAGCTAGTTCTTCATCACTGTCCTCTTCAGATGATGGCTCAGGTGATGGTGATGGTTCTCTTGGTTCTTTGTCTCGTGATCTTATGGGAGCTGAATACTTAGATGAAGTGGAGTATCTTGGTGAAGAGGATGTGGTGGAGTATCTTGGTGATGAGGATGTAGTAGAGTATGACTTTGTAGCACGAGAGCGATGATCTTGGACGTGTTGAGTGGTAGACACCAAAGCAAGTAGATTAGCAGTCTTTGCTATCCTTTCAGCTCGAAGTTCATTCGCCTCATTTTGAAATTGTTTCAAAATGTCAAAGAGCGTGTGATAGTTGACCTCGTCTAACTTACTCTGTTGTTTCACCAAAGTTACGAACCGTGTCCACTCTGGTTGAAGTTGCTGTAGAAATTGCACATTGACTAGCATAGTGGAGACTTGCAAATTGTTTCTTGTCATGTCATTCATCATCTTGTAGAACCTTGAGTAGTATGAATCAATTGATTCCCCATCCAATGAAGTAAACTTGCCAAAGTTCCAGAACAAGTTAGTTTTGACATCTTGCTTGTTAAGTGATTCTCCTTGTTGTAAGCGTTCAATGGCAAACCACGTTTCTTTTGCAGTAGAGCATGCATCAACCGTTGAGTGAATATCATCCCCAATCCTACTGAGAATCAAATAGATTGCTTCTTTCTCTGCATCAATTTTAAGCAGGTTTCTCTTTCGAAGTGTTCTCATATGTTTCCTCAATAGTTTGCTCATCAAAACCGGTTGTCGATTCGGTTGCTAGAATTGCAGGAATGGTTATTGTAGAGAGAGTATATGGTCCTTCTTTGATGCAACGTCGAAGAACATCACCATTGGGTTTAGTGTCAAGATATCGAAGGAATCGTGATTGTCATTGTGCATATCCACCAGTCACAAGCATTGGTGGTCTCTCTTTATTACCCGCCACCATTATGTTGTTGTTCGTCACACGATATTTGGTAGTAGAATCCATGTCAATATTCTCTGAAATGATGAATTGAATGTGGATCTTAAGTAGTTGTGTTGTGATTGTTTTGTTGTTGAAATTCTAAAAATTGCGATTTTTTTCAGTCCGACAATTAATTCAGCAGTCTGACAAAACGGTAGACCTAAAAAATTTGTAATCACCAAATTTTGAAATCGAGCTAGAAATAGCCTAAAACTAGTATGGAAAAAATTTGAATCTACTTGACGGGAAAATTTTAACTCTTTTTTTTTTAATCTTCGTGTAAACTACGTTCCGGGACTAGTCTAGATAGTGGCTAAGTCTAAAAAATACTCTAACAAAATTTAGATGTCCATCGCAATGTCACCCATCGCACTCTTAGATCGTAAGTTTGATAGCACTCTTAGATCGTAAGTCTGATCGCACTCTTAGATCGCAACCCTGATCGCAACCTTTATCGCAACCACTTGATCGAAACATGTGATCGCAATCACCGATCGTAACAAGTGATCGTAGTCGCTAGATCATAACAAGTGATCGCAGTCACCGATCATAACAAGTGATCGCATTCACCGATCGTAACAAGTGATCGCAGTCACCGATTGCAACGAGTGATCGCAGGCACCGATCGTAACGAGTGATCGCAGTCACTGATCGTAACGAGTGATCGCAGTCACTGATCGTAAGATGTGATCGTGATATTCGATCGCAAGTAGAAACCACAGGTTTATGCGATCGCAATATTCAGATCGTAACAAGTAAGGAGTTCGAGACTTTTAGGCAACAAGAAAGATGAGAACTTTACGTAGGAATTCGTGTTTCAATCTAAACCTAAGTAACCAAAATCTTATCACAAGTATGTAGATAATCTATAATATGATATAGAACACGAAACACAACGAAAAACAAGAAAATACTTGAATTCGAGATGATGATAGGAGTAAATCACACGAACCAAATATTATAGCAACAACGAATCACAAAAACTACCCTATGGCGATTGATACCAATTGTTGTTCCTAATTATATGATGATTCTACATGAATAAAGAAGAAAGAAAGGTAGGTAAAAGATGGAAGGTTTCTAGAGAGAGAAAGTAGTGAGAGAAAGTAGAGAGAAGTGTGTGTTAAACTTTTGTGAGATTAGATTAGAAAAAGAGACAACCAACACCCTTCCTAACATGCTAGGAAGGGTATTTATAGCCTTTGCCTACATGTGGCTTAATGGGCTATAGTTTGATTGGGTCGGGCTTGAATAAATGCTTAGTACCTTGAAAGAGGCTTTTTAGGCTAGCCATCAAGCCCGTAATGTCACGACTATAATAACTAACTATTACAACGTTCTACTAAATGTTACAATATAAACCTATGACTGAACATTCTTGTTTGACTCAATATTTTGAGGCTAACAGATATTGAATTGGTGGCATCTGCTCTAGCCTCCGACCACTAAAAGTGAACAAATCGAGTCTAGAGCCTAGAGATCAATCAAATCTCGTTAGGACACACGGAATGACGAAGAAGAGAGTCCTACGCTATATCCTTGCGACATTGCTAGAACACTCAAAGTGATACTATCTAGTATTCACAATGATGAGTGGAAATCCTTCCAGTGTTAACATCAAGCAGCACTGCGATGGGTCACGTGTAAGATTCTTTATGAATTGAACATGTGTAAAACTGAAAAGAAACAGTGGTTTGATTCTGAATTGATTCAAACTCATTTCAGGTTTCTATGCAATATCTTTATGGTCTTGCTAGAACATCCAGAGTGATATTCATTAATATTCACAGTGACGAATGGAAATCCTTCTAAGCGTCAACCTCAAACAGCGTTATGGTAGGTGACTTGCGAGATTCTTATGAATCAAGCTTGTGTCAACTGGAAAGCAACAATGGTAAGATTCTTTATGAATCAAACTTGTTCTAGGAATTTGAATTGACGACCTTAATCAAGCAGATATTTATCCAATTGATTCACTCTTTATGTTTGCAGTCTTGCTTTGAGACGGTCGAGTAAAGAGAACGGCTAGTACAGCCACGAAACCCTATCAAGGAGGTTCTTAATTGAATCTACCTAATCACATGTACGGTATTTAATATCGTATAACGGTCTTCACCGACCGGATGTTAAACGCTACCGATTTAGGACGAATGTCAAATCCATTCAGTCCGTGTTAATGTTTTGTATCGAGAAGATGGCTTTACGGTGTACTCAACCAAAGTCAAAGATTCAAAACCACATACTCATGTCCAAAGATACATTCAACAATCAAGAAAGCAAAAGTCTTCCGCAACTCTGATGTTCAAGATATTCCTTAACGATTAATGTAGAGGAATGACCTCTCTTCAAAGGAGATTGTTAGCAAGCTTTCAAGATGGTGGATAGTGTGAGCATGTGAATGAAGACACAAGATCTCAAGATGGCAAAGACAAGTCAATGATTATTTGATGAACTCAAGATTAAAGACAAAGTCGAAAGACAATGACAAATGCTCAAAGATCATAGCATGAAGGAACAAGACTACTATTACACGTTCCAAACTTATTTATGGCGAGATTAGTAATCTCTATAAATCTCCAAATGTGGTAGAGGAATGACCTCTCATTGGGGGAGAGTGTTAGCCTTAAAATATTAAGTCAAACAAGAATGTTCGGTCATAGGTTTATTATGTATTCATTCTTAGAACGTTGCAATATGTAGTAGGAGAGTCAGGATTCACGGGCTTGAACTTAAGCTATTTAAAGCCCAAAGAAACGATCGGCCCATTATCATATAGCCCATAAACCACATGTAGGCTTGGATATAAATACTACCCTCCTAGCATGTTCGGAGGGTGTTGGTCATTGTATTCTCTTTTTCTCTCAATCTAATATTTACCAAGTTCCAACCACTTTCTCTCTCTACTTTCTCTCTCTAGATTTCATCTATTTTCTTTTTTTTCTCACTTTTATTCGTGTATAATCATCACAAATCATGGGACAACAGATAACTAAAACAAAGACGAATTACGCAATCACGCAAATCGAACAAAAATAATATTAAAATAATCAAACTTTTCAAAATTTTCAAAATTACTTCTAATTAACTTAATAAACTCAAAAATGAAAATAAAAATTAATTAAAAAGTCTTAATGAGCCTCAAACAACCCAAATCCAAAAATGAATTAAGGCTTAATGGGATTTTTTGCCCAATAAAGAAACTTTGGAAAAAAAATAAAAAAGTGATACTTGACCTAAAATTTAATGTTGAACAACTTTAAAACTGACCAAAAAAGCTAAAAATGCTTTATAAGCCCCAAAGAAGCTATAAGCTACCTTATTGGGCCTAATAATCCAATAAGCTAAATTAAGATTATCAGTGAACTTATGAACGAACCTCGCTTTTTTAGCAATAATAAGATATTGCAAAAAAAACTTGAAAAGCAACCTAGAGCTTATCAAAATAAGCAATAAGCCCAAATGAAAAAGCTAAAAAGCTAACCACAAGACCTTATGAGCTGAAATTGATCGAACACTACTTTTTTACACTAATCAAAACACAGAAAAAAGGAATTTGAATAAGCTATAAAAATAAGCCCAAAATAAGCTTATTATGAATCTTGAATAAGACAAAATAGCCAGGATGACCATTTGTCTTAATTCTAGCTCTGAAAATTGACACAGGTTACTCAAATAAGTAAAGAAGTGTGAAAAAGAGAAATCCTCAATAAGCTTAGTGGATAAGCTTATTTAAGGTGATAAGCACTTGGACAATGTAACATCCCACCAAGGCGGAAACGCAAGGTGTGACATTAAAGAGTAACAAGAAGAAACAAGACATCTCTATAGAGAAGTACTAACAGTGATGCAAAACAATAACCTCCAAAGTCTCACGAATAAAACTTCATATGAAAAAGTACGAGTGGTAAAGGGGTCACCACTTACAAACGTCTTACAAACCCAAATCTTAAACAGTCATTAAATCAAAACATGAATATCTAAATAAAATAGAGTCGGGATCAACTTCAAAAGCTCTAAAGTCTCGTACTATATTCACCTAGCATCAACTCTTAGAACCTGATGTACCTGAAAACGATGCTAAAATACGTCAACATAAAGTTGGTGAGATGCCATAGGTTTTTGACACCGCCCAAAAATATAATTCAAAACATATTTGTGATTAAAACAAAAAAAAACAAGTGCATGACATTACTTAAATTGTCACAAAACTACAAGTATTTTTCTATCAACACCAATTCACACCAAACATGTCCGTGGGTAGGCGTACCCATCCGCTCTAATATTTCCAACAATACTGAGTATGCGTACCCATCCGCTCCCAAACAATTCAATAGCACACATAGCAACTAACAATTAAGCGCACATGCAGTTCAATCGGACACATCCAATCCCAGAGATAGAACAATTCAAACACAAACACCTTTTCCACCTCAATTTATGATCTTAAAAGATACGGGGCTATGACACTCACCTGAATGCGCTGCTATAAAAACACTTCAAGCCTCTCGCTCAAACACTATATAAGCACACAATTTAAGTTACATTTGGAAAGCTAAAAGGTATAACCAATGCAACGACCCTAAATTATGGATTATTAACTTTCTTAAGTTTTCCTATGACATTACTATACAACTTCATGATTCTATATAGTCTGCTATACGTTTCATTTACTTGCTACAACTAGTGCAAACTTTCTACCCAACTTGCACTTTTCACACACGCCTTACCCGGCCCCTTTTACGTACCAATATGTCCTCTAAGGTTCTACAAAAAATCCACAGACCTTATTCACCTCTTATGAAATCTTCAAGTTGTACCATTGTCCCTAAGCTTGTATGAGTACCATTTATAAAAATAAACTCACAACAACCCCCAAACTTGCCCGGAATCCGACTCATCAAAAGTCTAGTATAAGCCGACCTATTTAAAATCCATTTTGGATTTTGAAAACTTTTGTAGACTTCACACAATATATGAATTATCTACTATTAAAAGGGATAGTCACGAAACATTGTGCAAATATTTTATAAAAATTCAAAGTTACAAGTTAGAAAATCAGCATTTTGACCTACGCGTGTAATTGAGTTTTGACTGACCAAACGGCCAAACGAGGACTCAAGACTTACTTTTCTAGAAAGCCACTTCAATTCTCTACAGTTAAAAAAAATAAGTTCGAAAATTTAGTTCGGGATCATCTAGAAAATTACGTTTGAAAACTGATCAAAAATCTGCTCCAAAAATTGAACCCTAACCGCGTAACCTAGCTCATTAACAATCATTAAAACTTCATCAATTATACCCTAATCTGATTTTGAAAACCCTAAACCATATATTTCTGATTTATTATGATTCCCTAATCCATCACTAAACGTTGTTGCAAGGGTTATGAATCATAATCAAATTAAAAGAACTAAAGATTTAACTAGTTTTTACCTTGTTTTTGGAACCCTAAAAATTTAATCTCCTTGTGTATTTTTTTTCTTCCGATCGTGACCAGTTAGGGAAAAAAAGGTTTATGTTTTAGTCTTGTATTTATACTACTAGGTATATAATTATCCAAGTTAATTTGTTTCCTAATTGAAGTCAAATTCCTTTTTTTTCTTTTCTCCCAATCGGCCGAATATATGCCTATATAAACTTTTTTTAATTACTTGATTATGTATATTACCTAAGGTTTTTGTAATTATTTTAATTGTCTAGTCTCTACGTTTTTAATAAAACGTATTTCTATCGCATTTCTAAGAAAATAAACAAAACCTCAAAATAATAGTCCATCACTTCGCTTCTAGATCTAATTATGGAAAATTTTACCAACTTCCATGTTCCGTTCAACTACTGCTCATAACATCGAGCATATACGAAAACACGATCATTTAGTACCCAAAATGATCTTTATCACACAATAATTCACATAATTAAGCAATTAACACGTAAATGCACATATTCACATTAAATATCATATGATTAAAATTCTAAGTCGAATTCTAACCTTAGCCACGAGTCTCGGATGTTACATTATTCGCACCTTAAGGAAATCGCGTCCCGAGATTCATCTAGCTCTATCCACGTCATGATTCACAAACAAATGTGGATACTTAAACTTCATATGATCCTCATGTTCCCAAGTGTACTCTGGGCCATGCTTGGAATTCCATCTAACTTTCACAATAGGGATTTTGCTACACTTCAACCTCTTAACTTCACGATCCAAGATTTCTATAGGTTCTTCAACAAAATGTAAGGTCTTGTTGATCTCAATATCTTCTAAGGCACATGCAATCCTTCTTTAGCTAAACACTTCTTTAAGTTAGACATATGGAATGTGTCATGGACACCAGCTAATTCATTTGGCAACTCTAAACGATAAGAAACCGGTCCAAACCTCTCTAGTATAACAAATGGTCCTACATATCTAGGTGACAACTTACCTTTCTTTCCAAACGCATAACACCCTTCCAAGGTGACACTTTCAGCAACACTTTATCTCTCATGTTAAACTCTGCCATCTTACGCCTACTATCTGCGTAGCTATTTTGACGATCCCTCGTCACTTGAAGCTTTTCCTTAATTACTACTACCTTGTCGGTCGTCTCCTGAACCAACTCAGGACCAATTAGACTTCCTTCACTAATTTTAGCCCATAGAACTGGTGACCTACATTTCCTCCCATACAAGGCCTCAAATGGTGCACAACGAATGCTACTATGGTAACTGTTATTATAAGAAAATTCAGCCAACGGTAAATGAGTATCCCAACTCCCACCAAAATCTATAACACATGCTCTAAGCATATCCTTTAAAGTCTGAATCGTACGCTCACTTTGCCCATCGGTCTAAGGATGTTAAGAAGTGCTCATACCGAACCGAGTCCCCAACGATTTCTGTGCAGTCTGCCATAATCGTGATGTAAACCTAGCATCACAATCTGAAAAATTGATGCCAAAACCCCATGACGTGCAACTATCTCATCCATATAAATCCTAGCCAATTTTCGGTACTATAGTCTTCCCGGATAGCTAAAAAATGTGTTGAATTAGTCAATCTATCAACCACAACCCAAATCTCATCATGACCACTTTTTGTTCAAGGCAACTTGGTAATAAAATCATAGCAATATTCTCCTAGTTCCATTCCGGAATTTCAGGTTGCTGCAACAAACCTGACGGTCTCTGGTGTTCAGCCTTTACCTTAGCACACGTTAAACATTCACTAACATAAACAACTACGTCCTTTTTCATACCTAGCCATCAACATCTATCTCGCAAGTCAAAATACATCTTATCTGCCCCGGGTGTATCGAATACTTAGTCTTATGTGCCTCATCTATAATTGCAATTCTAACACCACCTGCTAATGGAACCCAAATGCGGTCACATAAAATATAAACTGCCATCCTCTTTATTTTCCATTTTTTGAACCAAAATTGTGTAACTTCTCCTCACCTACGTTCTCTGGTTTTAATACCTCTACTTGATCTAACAAAATCATACCATTTAATCCTGATTGCAAGGTGATAGACATAGCACTAACCCTCTTAGGTTTTATCCTTTCTTTTCTACTTAATGCATATGCCACTACATTGGCTTTACCCGGGTGATACTTAATTTCACACTCATAATCACTAAACAACTCTATCCATCTTCTCTGACGCATGTTTAAATCCTTCTGATCAAATATGTGCTGCAAGCTCTTATGGTCAGTATATATAACACTCTTAGTACCATACAAGTAATGCCTCCATATTTTTAAAGCAAACATGACTGCTCCTAGTTCTAAATCATGGGTGGTGTAATTTTTCTCATGTACATTAAGCTGTCTAGAGGCATAAGTAATTACTTTATTTCTTTGCATTAACACACAACCTAAACCTTGATTTGAAGCATCACAATAAACCACAAAATCTTTCACTCCATCCGGAAGAGACAATATAGGCGCATCACATAACTTATCTTTCAATAACTGAAAAGCTTCCTCTTATCCCTACACCTCATTCATACTTCTTATTTTTCTAGGTTAACAATGTAAGGGGTTTCGCAATGCTAGAGAAATTAGCTATAAATCGCTTATAATAACCTGCCAATCCTAAAAATGACCGAACCTCTGTGGGTGAAGTAGGAGTCGTCAAATTCTTAACAGCCTCTATTTTCCTGGATCTACATGAATACCATCCTGACTAATCACATGACCTAGAAAGTGCACCTCTTGCAACCAAAATTCACACTTAGTAAACTTATCATATAACTTTTCCTTCCTTAATAATCCCAAGACTAACCTCAAATGATCCTGATGTTCTTCTTTTGACTTAGAGTATATCAAAATGTCATCAATGAAAACAATCACAAACTTATCTAGATATGGCTTACTAACTTGATTCATCAAATCCATAAAAACTGTTGGGCATTAGTCAATCCAAAACGCATAACAGTGAACTCGAAATGTCCATATCTAGTCCTAAAGACAGTCTTTGGGATATCCTCCTCATGCACACGAAGTTGGTGATATCCTGAACGAAGATCTATCTTAGAAAAATAACGTGCTCCCTGCAACTGATCAAATAAGTCATCTATCCTAGGGTGAGGGTATCGGTTCTTGATAGTTAACTTATTCAACTCCCTATAATCAATGTACATACGGAAAGAACCATCTTTTTTTTAACAAACAACACATGCACACCCCATGGAGAATGACTAGGCCTAATAAATCCCTTGTCTTGCAACTCTTGAAGTTGCTCAGATAATTCCTGCATTTTAGTGGGTGCTAAACGGTACAGGGATCTTGCTACTAGTGACACCCCTGCTACTAAGTCTATTCGAAATTCCACTTGCCTACGGGGTGGTAAACCTGTCAAGTCTTCGGGAAACACATCATCAAACTCCTTCACTATAGGTATGTCACTTACTTTCAGTTCCTCTATATTTTCATTGATTAAGGTCTTACTCATCCTATCACACCCCACCATGGCGGAATATGGGACGCGACGTGATAGGTGTGAAAACACCCATCCTTTTACCACTTAAATCGGGCTAAAACAAGACCAAAACACGTATTTAATATCATTTGTTTGGAATTATGCGTGGTTTTTGTGTTTATTGTGTTTTCAGAGTCGACCGGATGAATATTAAAGAAAACATGGGATTGCACGGGTTTTATCAAGGAAAAAGACTCAAGACGAAGTCTATTGTCCAAGAGATGCAAACGATTTGAAGTCATTGTGCCTATTTGAAGATTTATCGAAAAATAGAGCCAAAGATGGAAGATTCATATATGTCGAAGAACTCGAGTCTATTAAATAAAATATTATAGGACGAGTTGGAATTATGCACCAACACTTCTCAAATCCAAGTCGGAAACGTTTATTTAAAAGACGCGTGAAGACTTAAGAAGAAAGAAGAAAAAGAAGCCCAATCAAGAGCCCATCAACACCATACACACGCCTATATAAAGCCTTCACCTCACAAAATTTCACACACTTAGTTTTTAGCTAGTTTTTAGTTTTCATTTTCTCTCTAGTTTTAGAGAGAGAAAGTTCCATACTTTCTCTCACTAAACTTTTCTTTTGATTTCATCTTTCAATTCAAGCTTTCTTGTACTTTTGATTTCATTAATCAAGTTTATGCTTTTAAGTTCCTTAATCTTTTTCTACTTTTCTTGATTTGTCAAAGTCCTTGATCCTATTGTTGAATTCCATACGGTTTGGATTATTAGATTGGCTCGTGTTAAAAGTTTAATGTTTACTTGTTTCTTCTTAAAGCTCTACGTGAATAAGCCATAAGCTCTCCATGCTTATCGGCTTATTGCTTGTTCAAGCTTATTGATTTCGGATTTCTTATAAGATTTAATCATTCAAAAGTTTTGTCTATTAAGTTTTAAAGTTTCTTGTTTTCAAAAGCTATCAAATTTAATCGTTTTGAAGTGTTCACGTTCGAATCCCTTGGCTTATTGCTTTTGCTTATTGAGTTTTTAGCTTTCCACCATTTTCGGAACTGTTTCCATTCCATCGCAATATTAGGGTTTGTCCACATTCCGACGGATCTCTTGTTTGGTATCGCAATAACCCAAAAGGGGTTTTACTTTGCGATAGGTTGTTAGTTCCCCTATTCCGATCAGGGATTGCGATCGCATATTGCGATCGCACATTCCGACGGGTTTAGGTTCCTTTTCTAGACGAAACTCTGGCCAATTTTGAATATCCACATTCCGATCTGCATTTCGATGGACAACATTCCGACAGCTTGCATTTTGTGTATTCCGATGGTGATTAACAGAAACATTCCGATGGACCATTTTTGTACATTCCGATGCTTTTGATTTTCTTACATTCCGATAGTAGTAACTTTCGACATTCCGATAAGAACAAGTTTTCAAAGTAATTTTCTAATCTTTCCTTTACGTTTTCAAGCACTCAATTTTAACTTGTCAATTTAGTTAATCTTCCAAAGTTTTAAATTACTCAACGTCATTTACATTTAATTGTTATTAGTTTAAAAATAGATAAACAAACCAACTCCTTTTTAGTAACCAAGAACAAATCATTCCACTTAAGGCCGAGATCAATTCAAGAGGATATCGAGAGTAAAATTGAACCTAGCAATAACCGAATTTCAAATGGCGCCGCTGCCGGCTCCTCTCGTTAAGATCAAAAGTTTTTTGTGAGAATTTGGATTTTGGGATCCGTTCCCCGTGAACGTTACTTTTTCATAAAATTTTCAAAAACACTAAAAAAAATATAAAATTTTCAAAAAAAAAAAAAAAAACCTAAAAATTAAAAAAAAAAAAAAACAATAAAAACCAAAAATATTTTTGCTTTGTTCTTCTTTGTTCGTTCTTTTGCAGGTGTATGCGCACTCGATCCACGTCTTATCAAGAGCCCGAGCCTCTCGATAACTTAGACATGGCTGGTGTACAAAACAACAATAACATACCACCTCCGAACAACAATAATAATAACAACAACCCGCCTTTCAACAACATGAATAACAACAACAATGAGCCCCTTCCGGATAATCGTCCAATGATTGAACTGCTGCAAGCTCATGTTGATGGCAACACGGATCCAATTGTTATACCACCAATTGCCGCCAACAATTTCGAGCTCAAGTCAGGCTTTATCCAGATGGTCTCAGCTCAACCGTTCTTGGGACGAACCATTGATGACCCACATGATCATATCAAGAGATTTCTACAACTCACCAACACGGTCAAGTTCAATGGGGTTCCACAGGAGGTTATAAGGTTACAACTTTTTCCCTTTTCTTTAGAGGGACAAGCCCGGCATTGGCTTGCTAAGGAACCGCCACAGAGTATTCTCTCGTGGACGGATTTGGAAACAAAGTTCATCAATTACTTTTTTCCACCCTCTCGTACTACCGCTTTGCGGAATGAAATTATAACCTTTGAACAAAAGTACGACGAGTCATTTAGTGAATCTTGGGATCGCTTTAAAGATCTTTTAAGAAAATGCCCACAACATGGTTTTACCAAAGTTCATCAAATAAATACTTTTTACAATGGTTTAAGCATGAGTGACCAAGATTCACTGAATAGTGCCTCAGGGGGTAATTTATTGGCTAAGACTTCCAATGCTGCTTGGGACATCATTGAGAATAAATCTCGTGTGCAAACCAAGAGCGTTAGGACCAATGTTGCTAGTGCTAGCACTAATGACAGCGACAAGCGATTAGACAAAATCACCACGCTTCTTGAATCGCTTGTCACCCACACCGTCAGCAACAACAACAGCAACAACGACAAAAACGCACAAGTGAACGCTGTCAGCCAACCATGTGAGATATGCGGTGGTCCCCACTCTTACACAACTTGTACCGCCACCCAAGACTACCCTGCTGAGAATGTTAATGCAGCATATGGCACCTATACTCAACCTGCTTATCAAGCAAAACCTCAAGGTGACCGCAACCTGCTTAGCTACCGTTCCAACAACTATCTCTCACCACCTGGTTTTAATCCTAACAACCAAAACCAACAACAAAACCTCAACCGTCCTCCTCAACAACAACAAACTCGTACACCATACATCCCTCCTCATAAGCAGCAACAACCACAACAACGAAACACCCAAGTTTACCAGCAACCTGCTTATCAACCACCCGCATACACTGCTCCTTCCAACCAAACCCCCGCATCACATCAAGACATTGGAACCTACATGAGGACTAACGATGTGATCGTGGATAATCTCCAACAGGAAGTGCGCAACTTGAAAGCAGATCTGATGAAACAAGGGAATGATCTAAGAGCTGATATGAAGAACACTATGGATAGTCAAACGAATGACTTGAGGAACATGATGGCTAGTTTCTTCAACAGTAATCAACCCTCTTCTTCGGGTACTCTTCCGAGTAATACCGTTGCGAATCCAAGAGGGGAGATGAAAGCAATCACCACTCGCAGTGGTAAAGGTACCAAGGAACCCGAGCTTCCTGTACCTCCACCGGTGGTTGTGACTAAGGAGAACGAGTCGCCTGCTCCTATTCCTCACCCTTCTCCTTCCCCAGTTTCTCCACCTCTTCCTTCTACCCCTCCTCCACCCAAGGATGTGAGTGATCCTATCATCCCAAAGCCTTCCTCTTCTTCCAATATACCTTATCCATCTAGGTTGAGGAAAGAGAAGCTCAAAAGCAAGGACGATATTCAGGTTTCTAACTTTCTTAAAATGTTTAAACAACTGAATTTCAATATCTCCTTCGCTGAGGCTCTCGCTCACATGCCTAAGTACGCGAAAATGTTTAAAGATCTTCTGAGCGACAAGGAAAAGCTCCTCGATCTCACCAACACCCAACTTAATGAGAACTGCTCTGTAGTGCTCTTAAGGAAATTGCCAATCAAGCTTGGTGATCCGGGTCGTTTTCTTATCCCTTGCAATTTCCCGGGAGTAGAGAATTGCATGGCTCTAGCCGATCTAGGTGCCAGTATTAATCTCATGCCTCTAAGTGTTTGGACGCAATTATCTCTCCCAGAGCTAGTCCCCACCAAAATGACTTTGGAATTAGCCAACCGTACGGTTGCTTATCCAGTGGGGATAGCCGAAGATGTCATTGTAGGAGTCGACAAATTCACCTTCCCTGCTGATTTTGTTGTCGTCGACTACGAGATGGACCCCCGTGTGCCACTCATTGTTGGTCGTCCATTCTTGAGGACCGGTCGCACTCTCATTGATGTTGAAGCCGGTGAGCTTATCATGAGAGTGGGTGACGATAAAGTAGTCTTCAACATGGGAAAGTTATCTAAACAGCCTTCTTCTTACGAGAATGTTAATTGTATTGACGTTCTTGATGAGGCTTGTGAAGAACACTTCAAGGATGCTTGTAAAAACATTCCTACCTCTCTTCCCAATGTTGAGATCGTTTCCTCTATCGACTCATCACTATCTCTATTTGGAGAAAGTGATTTCCTTTGGAAAGATTTGGAAGCCACCTTGGGAGATGTGAAGCAAAACAATGACGATTCTACTGCCACTTGGGATGAAGACCTCAGTTTCATTGCGAATCTCCTCAAAGAAGACAACCCTTCTCCTCCATCTCCCACTATCATTGCTATCGATACTCCGACTTCGAACACGCCTCCCGTCGAAAATCCTTCGGATTTAGAACTTAAGGAGTTGCCGCCCCATCTTGAGTATGCGTTCCTTGAAGCAGAGAAGAAGTCACCCGTCATCATCGCTAAGGATTTGCAAGAAGAAGAGAAAACTCGTCTCATCGCTGTGCTTAAAGCTCATAAGAAGGCAATTGCTTGGAAAATTTCCGATATCCGCGGAATTGATCCGAACTTTTGTACTCACAAGATTCTCATGGAAGATGACTTCAAACCCACAATCCAGAACCAAAGAATGGTTAATCCTAAAATTCATGACGTCATCAAACAAGAGGTTATCAAACTTCTAGATGCCGGATTGATCTACCCTATTTCGGATTCGCCGTGGGTAAGTCCCGTCCATTGTGTGCCCAAGAAGGGCGGAATAACCGTTGTTCCCAATGAACACAACGAGTTGATTCCCACTCGTCTCGTTACTGGGTGGAGAGTTTGTATTGATTATCGCAAGCTCAATGATGCCACGAGAAAAGACCACTTTCCTCTTCCCTTCATGGATCAAATGCTCGAGCGTCTAGCTGGTAATGACTATTACTGCTTCTTAGACGGTTTCTCCGGGTATTTTCAAATTCCCATCGATCCCAAGGACCAAGAAAAGACCACATTCACTTGTCCCTATGGAACATTTGCTTACAAACGCATGCCTTTTGGTTTATGTAATGCTCCTGGGACATTCCAAAGGTGTATGATGGCGATCTTCCATGACATGGTGGAAGACACTATGGAAGTATTCATGGATGATTTCTCGGTCTATGGCGATTCATTCTCTGCGTGCCTTGCCAATTTGGAACGTATGCTCAAGCGGTGCGAAGACACTCGCCTAGTTCTAAATTGGGAAAAATGCCATTTTATGGTAAAAGAAGGCATCGTCCTAGGACACAAGATCTCGAAAGCCGGTCTTGAAGTAGACCGTGCTAAAGTCGATGTTATCGATAAGTTGCCTCCACCTTCAACCGTGAAGGGTGTGCGAAGTTTTCTGGGTCATGCGGGCTTCTACCGTCGATTTATCAAAGATTTTTCTCAAATCGCTCGCCCGATGACCCACCTCTTGGAAAAAGATACTCCTTTTATCTTCTCCAAAGAGTGTCTTGAAGCCTTTGACTCGCTTAAGGATAAGCTTACTAAGGCACCCGTCTTGGTCACCCCCAATTGGGAGCTCCCTTTCGAGTTAATGTGCGATGCTAGTGATTTTGCTATTGGAGCGGTTCTTCGACAAAGAGTGAACAAACACTTCCAACCGATCCATTACGCTAGCAAGACAATGACTGGGGCACAATTGCATTATACGACAACTGAAAAAGAGCTTTTAGCTGTTGTCTATGCTTTTGAAAAATTCCGCCCCTATCTTGTCCTTTCTACCACCATTGTGTACACCGATCATTCCGCGCTGAAGTACTTGTTGACAAAGCAAGATTCCAAACCAAGACTTCTTCGCTGGGTTTTGCTGCTCCAGGAATTTAAAATCGAAATTCGCGATAAAAAAGGAGCAGAAAACCTAGCCGCGGATCATCTCAGTAGACTTGAGGATCCTTACCAGGGGGATCATCCAAACAAAGAAATCAACGATTCTTTTCCCCTGGAGACCTTAATGTCTATAAACTCGACTGCTGATGAAACCCCGTGGTTTGCGGACATTGCAAACTACTTAGCGGGTGGAATCCTCGTCGACGGGTTAACATCCCAGCAAAAGAAGAAGTTCTTCAAAGACATAAAGACTTACTTCTGGGATGACCCGTATCTTTTCAAACAATGTGCTGACTTGATTATTCGCCGATGTGTTGATGGACCGGCAGCTTTCGAAATCCTTGATGCTTGCCACAAAGGACCCACTGGTGGTCACTTTGGTCCCAACTACACCGCCAAAAAAGTGTTTGATTCAGGATTTTATTGGCCCTCCATTTATCGTGACGCTCACGATATGGTTAAAAAATGTGATGCTTGCCAAAAACAAGGCACGATCACACATAAAGACGAGATGCCTCAGAATTTCATTCAAGAGTGTGAAATCTTTGATGTTTGGGGTATCGACTTTATGGGGCCATTTCCTTCATCTAAAGGAAACAAATACATCCTTGTTGCCGTTGATTACGTCTCCAAGTGGGTTGAAGCCAAAGCTTTACCTACTAATGATGCAAGGGTGGTTTGTAACTTTTTGAAATCGCTGTTCGCTCGATTCGGCGTCCCTCGTGCTATTATCAGTGACCGCGGGACTCATTTTTGCAACGATCAATTTGCAAGAGTCATGGCCAAGTATGGTGTCAATCACCGTCTTTCCACCGCCTATCATCCCCAAACCAATGGGCAAGCCGAGATATCCAATCGTGGATTGAAGCGAATTTTGGAGCGTACTGTGGGAGAGCATCGTGCCGCGTGGGCCGATAAGTTAGATGATGCTCTGTGGGCTTTCCGTACTGCTTACAAGACCCCGATCGGTTGTACACCTTATCGTCTTGTGTACGGGAAAGCATGCCACCTTCCCATCGAGCTGGAGCATAAGGCGCACTGGGCCTTAAAGTGGGCTAACTTCGACATCAACAAAGCCGGTGATCATCGGAAGATTCAACTCAACGAGCTCAATGAACTGAGAAATGAAGCTTATGAGAACTCGCTGCTCTACAAAGAAAAGACGAAGATCCTCCATGACGCAAAAATCAAGAACCGAGAGTTCCATGTTGGTGATCAAGTCTTACTTTTTAACTCTCGGTTGAAGATCTTCTCTGGCAAGTTGAAGAGCCGCTGGTCTGGTCCATTCACCGTCGCCAACGTCTTTCCGTATGGGACCATTGAGCTTTCTCAGCCAAATGGGCCCAATTTCAAGGTGAATGGCCAGCGTCTGAAGCTGTACTTTGGTGAGGACATCTCTCAGGAGATGATTCCATCCCTCACCACGTTCCCCATGAACTAATTTTGGGTCGAGTCAGGCTCGTGACTCGGTTATCAAAAACAAGCGCTCCTCGGGAGGCAGCCCGAGTATCTATCCTTTTACGTTTTAACCTCCTAAGTGTAGGGGGGCCTGCATAGGTGTTTGTATTTTTGTGGTGATGTGATTACAGGGATGAATGCACTCTTGGAATCTTTGAAGAACCGTGCTCCCGTGATTATCCGAAATCCGGTTCTATCTCTCAACTATCGTGATTCAATTTTCTTCATACTCACATTTGAAATTGATCACTTTAGTCGTCTCTTCCTTAATTTGAGTTAACCAACGTGCACAATGTCATAAGTGTAGGGGAAACTTTTTCCACATGCTTAAACATTGAGGACAATG
Source organism: Glebionis coronaria (assembly GCA_025667525.1). Classification (NCBI taxonomy): domain Eukaryota; kingdom Viridiplantae; phylum Streptophyta; class Magnoliopsida; order Asterales; family Asteraceae; genus Glebionis; species Glebionis coronaria. Next base: position 359,059,955 of record CM046876.1, read on the forward strand.
TTTATCTTAAGTGTAGGGGGGACTTCTATCGAAGTTTTAAGTGGACTTTTCCATGAAAATGCCTTCAATTAACCGGAAAATCCTATTTTTCAACATTTTTCAAATTTTTAATTAACTTTGGCCATTTAGTCGTAATTTTAAAATTTTTATCGTTGCTTTCATATGTATATATCCCGCAATAAAGTCAAAAATATTAATAAGTGGTGTAGCTAGTTTAGAAATCTTTGACATATTAGGCCCGTTGCGTTTATTTTGACTCAACCCGAATAGACTTATCCAAGTTTATTCTAGCTAGTATCCTTAACCATGTAGACCTTAATTGGTTTATTAGGCTAAGTATCCACGAGTCTCATTACTTGAGATTTTAAATTGTGGAGGACGAGAAATGATAGAGTCAATTATAAGTCGGTATTCTTGCGCAAGCCCACTTGGTGTAATTATTTGCCTATTCTCCCATCACTTGCTAAAAATTTATCTGCAATAAGTAAGGTCTTACGATTTGAAAAGTTACTTAGCTTCTAGCCCAAGATCGTTTAAAAGTTGCTCGGTAATGACGAGAGTTCATAGCCAAGGCATAACTTATGAAGCGGGGCGCGAAGATTGGCGAGTCCGAAAAGGCCCTAACAAGGCATGAGGATTCAATTTTATTGCTGAAGATCCAAAGTGATGTGAAAAGCATTATTCCTAAAGTCAATATGAAGGATCAAGACTCACGACGAAAAGCAATCAACTCCCATAAAGATCATGGAGAAGTCTATCCGAAAAGACCCTAACAAGGTATGAGGATAAATAGATCCAAGTCCGAAAAGGAGGCGGATCGTTGTATCTCAAAGTCCCAACTAGAGATTGAAGAAATAATCATGAAGTCATGGTCAACAAAGTTGGAGTACCCCTCAAAAAGTCTCCAAGTGAAGAAACTCTATTACGATGAGAAGACCATTATCTCAAGAACGTCTCTCAAGATATGAAGTATGAAGTACATGCCAAATATCGGCCCGAGAAAGGTCTCAAATCGCGAACCGAGTTATGCCAAGATATGAACTTTTTGATATCCCGAGAAGCAGTTTTAAAAGATTTTGTCCTTTAGCTAACTATTGATCAAATCGTCCTACTTTGCTTTCAGCCCTAATAAACTATCGAAATAAGTCCAAAAATGCATCTTCATGATCATTCTAAGACAAAAATAAAATATAAGAGATACACCTAGGAATAAGGGAGTCTAAGCATTTAATTAAGCCATGTGTGTAAGTGTTTGAATTACTAACTTATAATAACAATGATCTCGTTTTTAAGCTTAGTTTGGGGAACGTGAAACTTGAGGGTGATAAATCTTCGCAGCACCAAAGCCCTAATGTAAGTCCTCGATCTCTTTCCAAGTTATTACCACATAAGTTACTTTCTATTCTCTTGTTTACATTAAAATTTTAATTTCTTAGTACTTTAAATTTTTGTTTAGTAGTATTTTAATAAGGCCAAGGTTAATTGATAATGAGAAAAGTGTAATTATGCTTTGTCACTAAGCATTGCATGAGGGCATGGCAATGGTTAAGTGTAGGGGATTTGATAGGTGTGAAAACACCCATCCTTTTACCACTTAAATCGGGCTAAAACAAGACCAAAACACGTATTTAATATCATTTGTTTGGAATTATGCGTGGTTTTTGTGTTTATTGTGTTTTCAGAGTCGACCGGATGAATATTAAAGAAAACATGGGATTGCACGGGTTTTATCAAGGAAAAAGACTCAAGACGAAGTCTATTGTCCAAGAGATGCAAACGATTTGAAGTCATTGTGCCTATTTGAAGATTTATCGAAAAATAGAGCCAAAGATGGAAGATTCATATATGTCGAAGAACTCGAGTCTATTAAATAAAATATTATAGGACGAGTTGGAATTATGCACCAACACTTCTCAAATCCAAGTCGGAAACGTTTATTTAAAAGACGCGTGAAGACTTAAGAAGAAAGAAGAAAAAGAAGCCCAATCAAGAGCCCATCAACACCATACACACGCCTATATAAAGCCTTCACCTCACAAAATTTCACACACTTAGTTTTTAGCTAGTTTTTAGTTTTCATTTTCTCTCTAGTTTTAGAGAGAGAAAGTTCCATACTTTCTCTCACTAAACTTTTCTTTTGATTTCATCTTTCAATTCAAGCTTTCTTGTACTTTTGATTTCATTAATCAAGTTTATGCTTTTAAGTTCCTTAATCTTTTTCTACTTTTCTTGATTTGTCAAAGTCCTTGATCCTATTGTTGAATTCCATACGGTTTGGATTATTAGATTGGCTCGTGTTAAAAGTTTAATGTTTACTTGTTTCTTCTTAAAGCTCTACGTGAATAAGCCATAAGCTCTCCATGCTTATCGGCTTATTGCTTGTTCAAGCTTATTGATTTCGGATTTCTTATAAGATTTAATCATTCAAAAGTTTTGTCTATTAAGTTTTAAAGTTTCTTGTTTTCAAAAGCTATCAAATTTAATCGTTTTGAAGTGTTCACGTTCGAATCCCTTGGCTTATTGCTTTTGCTTATTGAGTTTTTAGCTTTCCACCATTTTCGGAACTGTTTCCATTCCATCGCAATATTAGGGTTTGTCCACATTCCGACGGATCTCTTGTTTGGTATCGCAATAACCCAAAAGGGGTTTTACTTTGCGATAGGTTGTTAGTTCCCCTATTCCGATCAGGGATTGCGATCGCATATTGCGATCGCACATTCCGACGGGTTTAGGTTCCTTTTCTAGACGAAACTCTGGCCAATTTTGAATATCCACATTCCGATCTGCATTTCGATGGACAACATTCCGACAGCTTGCATTTTGTGTATTCCGATGGTGATTAACAGAAACATTCCGATGGACCATTTTTGTACATTCCGATGCTTTTGATTTTCTTACATTCCGATAGTAGTAACTTTCGACATTCCGATAAGAACAAGTTTTCAAAGTAATTTTCTAATCTTTCCTTTACGTTTTCAAGCACTCAATTTTAACTTGTCAATTTAGTTAATCTTCCAAAGTTTTAAATTACTCAACGTCATTTACATTTAATTGTTATTAGTTTAAAAATAGATAAACAAACCAACTCCTTTTTAGTAACCAAGAACAAATCATTCCACTTAAGGCCGAGATCAATTCAAGAGGATATCGAGAGTAAAATTGAACCTAGCAATAACCGAATTTCACGACGCATGGATATCATCACAACAATAGCGTGTCCATAGAGAGAACTATATGAATTAGAAATGTCATAAAAGGTGACACAAATGTCATGACAATATCTCATCAATGTAGGAGTCTAGGTAAGTAGGTACCAGTCCTACCTCTTACCCAAGACAAACAAATAACACAAACAAATCAACATATAGGTTCATAGTATCCCTTATTGAAACAAACAGAAAAATAAACTAAGAAGGAACGGGGATCTCCTTCTAAATGCATTCCTACGCGACTCCAATCCTAGCCACATATGTTCTCACGCTTAACCACTTTATCACCTGAAAGAGACACTAAAACACGTCAACATAATGTTGGTGAGAGTCATAGGTTTAGACTCCAACCGAAAATAGATTATAATAAGCTGTGAACAACCATAAACCGCTAAACATATGGACAATGTGCTACAAGTATGCATTAACAACTAACAATCAAGATCAATCATTCCAAACCAAATCCAAGGCTCCCAGCCTTACCAAACACCATGGTACCATAGGCGCCCATATACCTATGTACCAATCCCAAGGCCCCGCCTTGTCATTATCCATTGGTCCCATAGATGCTCACACATCTATGTACCTCCCCAAGGCCCCGCCTTGTCAACATCCCCTTGGTACCAAGTCAAACCACAATAACTTAGACGGTATGTGTCCCCCAATCCAAATCATAAACACAATCAAGAATCACATAGCAGTTAATCACATAAGTGCACACACAAGTCCATCACAAACCATAAAAACATTCACAGCATTAGTTATAAAACCATACAGTGTCTCTTCCATCCCATCTGGAAGTGAAAATCATTAAAAGATATGGGACTATGAAACTCACCTGATTGAGCTTCTCCAAAAATCCGCGAACTAGCAAAAAGCTAACAAACAAAAGCACACAATTAAAACATGAACCAAACACTAAGATGGCTAATAGGTGTGAAAACACCCATCCATTTACCACTTATTTCTTGCTAAAACAAGACCAAAACGCGTATTTAATGTCATTTGTTTGGAATTATGCGTGGTTTGTGTGTTCGTTGTGTTTTCAGAGCCAACCGGATAAATATTGGAGAAAACATGGGATTACACGGGTTTTATCGAAGAAAAAGACTCAAGACGAAGTTTATTGTCCAAGAGATGCAAAAGATTTGAAGTCAATGGGCCTATTTGAAGATTTATCGAATAAAAGGACCAAAGATGGAAGATTTACATATGTCGAAGAAACTCAAGTCTATTAAACGAAGAAATTAAAAGACGAGTTGAATTTAATCGTCGACAAATCCCGAATCAGAATCGAAAACGTCAACTTTACTGAAAAGACGAGAAGACGAAAAGAAAGAAGAAAGCCCACTCACCAACAAACCACTTGACCTATATAAGGAAACCACCTTCACACTTTTTGAGCTAGTTTTTCATTCCCAGTTTCTTTCTTTTCTTTCGTAGGAAGCCAACACCATTAAGGTGTTGGTGATTTTTCATTTTTTTTGTTGAATCTTGAATCTTGTAATCTTTTTAATCTTTCCCTTTGTTTGTTTAACATTAATCTTTCAATACAATCTTCCATTTAATCTTGTTCATCTTCTCTTTTTGATTCAAAGTTTTAAAGTTCTTATTTGGTTGATTTTAATCCATAAAAGTAAGTGGGTTTTGTGTTTTTAGTGTTTTGGTTTGATGATTATGGTTAGTAAATGATTAGTGTTTAGTTTGGTTTAAATCTTTTGGTTAAATTTGGCTTGTTTGGATTAAAATCGTGTTCCCCTGTTCTTCGTTGTTCTTCATTTCCCAGATTCCGGATCAGTCATTTTTCATTTTTATTCCGTATCAAGATTTTTCATCCAGAATATTTTATATTCCGGATCAGTGTCCTCCATTCGGAATATTTATTATTCCGCATCAAGCCTTTCATCCGCAATAATCAATTATTCCGGATCAACTCAAACATTCCGGATCAACTCATTTTTTCCGCATCAACCATTTATTGCGCATCAGCCTATTATTCCGCATGAGCCTATTATTCCGCATGAGCTTATATTCCGCATCAACAGTTTATTCCGCATGAGCCTATTATTCTGCATGAGCCTATTATTCCGCATGAGTAAGATATTCCGCATGAGTAAGATATTCCGCATGATTTTTGTCTGATATATTCCGAATAAAGGGTACATTCCGAATCAAGCATTTTCCAGGGTATTTACAGTTACTGTTTTATTTTAATTCTAATTCAAGTTTTTATTTTTATTAATTAATTGCTTCTAGTTTAGTTTTATTTATTTCACGCATTTACCTTTTTAGTAGAATAAAAAACCAAACCCCTTCTTAGTAACCAAGAACAACTATTCCACTTTGAGCCGTGATCAATTCGAGAAGATTCTGAGACATAATCTGAACCCCCAATGCAAATCAAAGTATCAAATGGCGCCGCTGCCGGCTCTTCTCGTAAAGATTAACAGTTTTTTGTGAGAACTTGGATTTTGGGATCCGTTCACCGTGAACATTACTTTTTCATAAAAAATTTCAAAAACCCTAAAAAATATAAAATTTTCAAAAATACAAAAAATTAAAAAAAAAACCATAAAAACCAAAAATATTTCTTGTTTGCTTTGTTAGTTCTTTTGCAGGTGTATGCGCACTCGATCAACGTCTTATCAAGAGCCCGAGACTCTCGATAACTTAGACATGGCCGGTGTACACAACAACAATAACAATCCACCTCAAAACAACAATAATAACAACAACAATGAACCTCTACCGGACAATCGCCCGATGATTGAACTTTTGCAAGCACATGTGGAGGGCAACAATGATCCAATTGTCATACCCGCGATTGCAGCCAACAACTTTGAGCTCAAATCCGGCTTTATTCAGATTGTCTTTGCTCAACCATTCTTGGGGCGTACCATTGATGATCCTCATGACCATATCAAAAGGTTCCTGCAACTCACGAATACGGTCAAATTCAATGGTGTTCCACAAGAGGTAATCCGTTTACAACTTTTTCCCTTTTCTTTAGAGGGACAAGCCCAGCATTGGCTTGCAAAGGAACCGCCACAAAGTATTCTGACGTGGACGAATTTGGAGACCAAATTCATAAACTACTTTTTCCCACCCTCTCGTACTACCGCTTTGCGGAATGAAATCATTAATTTTGAACAAAAGTACGATGAGACTTTTAGTGAATCTTGGGACCGTTTTAAAGATCTTTTAAGAAAGTGCCCACAAATGGTTTTACCAAAGTGCACCAAATTAATACTTTTTATAATGGTTTAAGCATGAATGACCAAGATTCACTAAATAGTGCCTCGGGGGGTAATATTTTGGTTAAAAGCTCTAATGCCGCTTGGGATATTATCGAGAATAAGTCTAGAGTGCAAACCAAGAGTGTTCGGACCAATGCCGCTAGTGCTAGTACTAGTGACAACGACAAGCGAGTTGACAAAATTACTACGCTTCTTGAATCGCTTGCTACCCAAACCGCTAGCAACACCAACAGCATCAACGCTAAAAATGCTCAAGTCAATGTTGTCAGCCAACCATGTGAAATATGCGGGGGTCCTCACTCTTACACCACTTGTACCACCACCTAAGACTATCCTGGTGAGAATGTTAATGCAGCATACGGTACCTATCCTCCGGCCGCTTATCAAGCTCGTCCTCAAGGAGACCGCAACTTGCTTAGCTACCGCTCAAACAACTTTCTTTCCCCGCCCAGTTTTCCCCCACCCAATCAAAACCAACAACAAAACCTTAACCGACCCAACCAAAACCAACCTCGAGCACCATACCAACCACCCCAAAGACAACCATATCCACCTCAAAGAAACAACCAAGTTTACCAACCACCTGCTTATCAACCACCCGCCTACCATGCTCCTCCTCCTAACCAACCCACCGCATTACACCAAGATGTTGAAACCTACATGAGGACTAATGATGTGATCGTGGAAAATCTCCAGCGGGAAGTGCTCAACTTGAAAGCAGACATGGTGAAACAAGGGAACGATCTTAGAGCCGACATGCAAAATTCTTTGAGTAGTCAAACGAATGACTTAAGGAACATGATGCCTGGTTTCTTCCAAGGTAATCAATCCTCTTCTTCGGGTACTCTTCCGAGTAAAACCGTGGCTAATCCAAGAGGGGAGATGAAAGCAATCACCACTCGCAGTGGCAAAGGTACCAAGGAACCCGAGCTTCCTATACCTCCACCGGTGATTGTGACTAAGGAAAACGAGTCACCTAATCATATTCCTCAATCTTCTACTTCCCCAATTCCTCCACCTCTTACTTCTACCCCTCCTCCACCCAAGTATGTGAGTGATCCTACTCTCCCAAAGCCTTCCTCTTCTTCCGATATACCTTATCCCTCAAGGTTGAGGAAAGAGAAGCTCAAAAGCAAGGATGATATTCAAGTTTCGAACTTTCTCAAAATGTTTAAACAATTGAATTTCAACATCTCCTTCGCTGAGGCTCTCGCTCACATGCCTAAATATGCGAAAATGTTCAAAGATCTTCTTAGCGACAAGGAGAAGCTTCTTGATATTGCTAATACCCAACTTAATGAGAATTGCTCTGCAGTGCTCTTAAGGAAATTGCCAACCAAGCTTGGTGATCTGGGTAGCTTCTTAATCCCTTGCAACTTCCCGGGAGTAGAGAATTGCATGGCCCTAGCCGATCTAGGTGCCAGTATTAACTTAATGCCTTTAAGTGTTTGGAAGCAATTATCTCTCCCTGAGCTAGTCCCCACCAAAATGACTTTGGAATTAGCTAACCGTACGGTTGCTTATCCAGTGGGGATAGCCGAAGACGTTTTTGTAGGAGTCGACAAATTTACTTTTCCTGCCAATTTCGTCGTGGTCAACTACGATATGGACCCTCGTGTGCCATTAATCGTTGGACGTCCATTCTTGAGGACCGGTCGCACTCTCATCGATGTAGAAGCGGGTGAGCTTATCATGAGAGTGGGTGACGATAAAATCGTCTTCAACATGGGAAAGCTTTCTAAACAGCCTTATTTATACGAGAGCGTTAATTGTATCGACGTTCTTGATGAGGATTGTGAAGAACACTTCAAAGATGCTTGTAAAAGTATTCCTACCTCTCCTCCCAATGTTGAGACCGTTTCCTCTATCGATTCATCACTAGCTCTATTTGGAGAAAGTGATTTCCTTTGGAAAGATTTTGAAGCAACCATGGGAGATGTGAACGTAGAATATGACGATTCTCCCACCGATTGGGATGAAGACATTCGTCTCATTGAGAAACTTCTCAAAGAGGACCATATTTCACCACCATCTCCTAAGGCTATTGCTATCGATGAAACGACTTTGAATACGCCTACCATCGAAAATCCTCCGGATTTAGAGCTTAAGGAGTTACCGCCCCATCTCGAGTACGTGTTCCTTGAAGAAAAGAAGAAGTCGCCCGTCATCATTGCTAAGGGCTTGAAAGAAGAAGAGAAATCTCGCCTCATCGCCATGATTAAAGATCATAAGAAGGCAATTGCTTGGAAAATTTCCGATATCCGCGGAATTGATCCAAACTTTTGTACTCACAAGATTCTCATGGAAGATGACTTTAAACCCACAATCTAGAGCCAAAGAAGGGTTAATCCTCACATTCATGACGTCATCAAACAAGAGGTTATCAAACTTCTTGATGCCGGCTTGATTTACCCTATTTCGGATTCTCCATGGGTAAGTCCCGTCCATTGTGTGCCCAAGAAGGGCGGAATAACCGTTGTTCCCAATGAACACAACGAGTTGATTCCCACTCGTCTCATTACTGGGTGGAGAGTTTGTATCGACTATCGCAAGCTCAATGATGCCACGAGAAAATATCACTTTCCTCTTCCTTTCATGGATCAAATGCTCGAGCGTCTAGCGGGTAATGACTATTACTGCTTTTTAGACGGTTTCTCCGGGTATTTTCAAATTCCCATCGATCCCAAAGACTAAGAGAAAACCACATTCACTTATCCCTACGGAACATTCGCTTACAAACGCATGCCTTTCGGTTTATGCAATGCTCCTAGGACGTTCCAAAGGTGTATGATGGCTATCTTCCATGACATGGTTGAAGAAACTATGGAAGTATTCATGGATGATTTCTAGGTTTATGGCGATTCTTTCTCTGCTTTCCTTGCCAATTTAGAACGTATGCTTAAGCGGTGTGAAGACACTCGCCTTGTTCTTAATTGGGAAAAATGCCATTTCATGGTAAAAGAGGGCATCGTGCTAGGACACAAGATCTCCAAAGTCGGTTTTGAAGTGGACCGTGCTAAAGTTGATGTTATTGCTAAACTGCCTCCACCTTCAACCGTGAAGGGTGTGAGAAGTTTCCTTGGTCATGCGGGCTTCTACCGTCTCTTTATCAAAGATTTTTCTAAAATCGCTCGCCCAATGACCCACCTCTTGGGAAAAGATACTCCTTTTATATTTTCCAATGAGTGTATTGAAGCCTTCAACTTGCTTAAGGATAAGCTAACTAAGGCACCGGTCTTGGTTACCCCTAATTGGGAGCTGCCTTTCGAGTTGATGTGCGATGCTAGCGACTTTGCTATTGGAGCGGTTTTGGGCCAAAGAGTGAACAAACACTTCCAACCAATCCACTACGCTAGCAAGACAATGACAGGGGCTCAATTGCATTACACGACAACCGAAAAAGAGCTTTTAGCTGTTGTCTATGCTTTTGAAAAGTTCCGCCCCTATCTTGTCCTTTCCACCACAATCGTTTATACCGATCATTCCGCGTTGAAGTACTTGTTAACTAAACAAGATTCCAAACCAAGACTTCTTCGCTGGGTTTTGCTACTTCAAGAATTTAAAATCGAAATTCGTGATAAGAAGGGAGCTGAAAACCTAGCCGCGGATCATCTCAGCAGACTTGAGGATCCTTATCAAGGGGATCATCCGAAAAAAGAGATCAATGACTCTTTTCCCTTGGAGACCTTAATGTCTATCAATTCGAATCAAGAGGAGACCCCGTGGTTTGTGGACATTGCAAACTACTTGGCGGGTGGAATTCTCATTGACGGGTTAACATCCCAGCAAAAGAAAAAGTTCTTCAAAGACATTAAGACTTACTTTTGGGATGACCCGTATCTATTCAAACAATGTGCTGATTTGATTATTCGCCGATGTGTTGATGGACCGGTAGCTTTCGACATTCTCGAAGCTTGCCACAAAGGACCCACCGATGGTCACTTTGGTTCCAACTACACCGCCAAAAAAGTGTTTGACTCGGGATTTTATTGGCCCACCATTTATCGTGATGCTCACTAGATGGTTAAACATTGTGATGCTTGCCAAAAACAAGGCAAGATCACACATAAAGATGAAATCCCTCAAAAATTCATACAAGAATGTGAAATATTTGATGTGTGGGGCATCGACTTTATGGGGCCATTCCCTTCATCTAAAGGAAACAAATACATCCTTGTAGCCGTTGACTATGTTTCTAAATGGGTTGAAGCCAAAGCTTTACCCATTAATGACGCAAGGGTGGTTTGTAACTTTTTGAAATCGATGTTCGCTAGATTCGGTGTGCCTCGTGCCATTATTAGTGATCGCGGGACTCACTTTTGCAATGATCAATTTGCTAGAGTCATGGCTAAGTATGGTGTAAATCATCGTCTTTCCACCGCATACCACCCACAAACTAATGGCCAGGATGAAATCTCTAATCGAGGATTAAAGCGAATTCTTGAACGAACCGTGCGAGAGCATCGTGCCTCATGGGCCGATAAACTTGATGATGCTCTGTGGGCTTTTCGTACCGCATACAAGACTCCGATTGGTTGTACACCATATCGTCTCGTGTACGGGAAAGCATGCCACCTCCCCATTGAGTTGGAGCACAAGGCTTACTGGGCCTTGAAGTGGGCTAATTTCGATATCAACAAAGCCGGTGACCTACGCAAGATCCAACTCAATGAGCTCAATGAACTCCGGAATGAGGCTTATGAAAATTCTTTGATCTATAAGGAAAGGACTAATCTCATTCACGACTCTAAGATTAAAACCCGAGAGTTCCAAGTTGGAGACAAAGTTTTACTCTTCAACTCTCGGTTGAAAATCTTTTCGGGCAAGCTGAAATCTCGTTGGTCCGGCCCATTCACCATTGCCCAAATTTTTCCATATGGTACTCTCGAGCTCGCTCAACCTAATGGACCTAATTTTAAGGTGAATGGCCAACGAGTGAAGTTGTACTTTGGTGAGGACATTTCTCATGAGATGATTCCATCCCTCACCACGTTTCCCATGAACTAGTTTTGGGTCGAGTCAGGCTCGTGACTCGGTTATCAAAAACAAGCGCTCCTCGGGAGGCAGCCCGAGTATCTATCCTTTTCCGCTTTAACCTCCTAAGTGTAGGGGGACCTCTATAGGTTGTTTGTGTTTGTGTGGTGATGTGATTACAGGGATGAATGCACTCTTGGAATCTTTGAAGAACCGTGCTCCCGTGTTATCCGAAATCCGGTTCTATCTCTCAACTATCGGGATTCAAATTTCTTCATACTCACATTTGAAATTGATCACTTTAGTCGTCTCTTCCTTAACTTGATTTAACCAACGTGCACAATGTCATAAGTGTAGGGGAGACTTTTCCCACATTCTTAAACATTGAGGACAATGTTTATATTAAGTGTAGGGGGAGTTCTATCGAAGTTTTAAGTAGACTTTTCCATGAAAATGCCTTCATTTAACCGGAAAATCATCTTTTTCAACATTTTTCAAATTTTTTTATTAACTTTGGCCATTTAGTCGTAATTTTTAAATTTTTATCGTTGCTTTCATATGTATATATCCCACAATAAAGTCAAAAATATTAATAAAGTGGTGTAGCTAGTTTTGAAGTCTTTGACATATTAGGCCCGTTGCGATTATTTTGACTCAACCCGAATAGACTTATCCAAGTTTATTCTAGCTAGTATCCTTAACCATGTAGACCTTAATTGGTTTATTAGGCTAAGCATCCACGAGTCTCATTACTTGAGATTTTAAATTGTGGAGAACGAAAAATGATAGAGTCAATTATAAGTCGGTATTCTTGCACAAGCTCACTTGGTGTGATTATCTGCCTGTTCTCCCATCACTTGCTAATAATTTATCTGCAATAAGTAAGGTCGTACGATTTTATTGAATAACTTAGCTTCTAGCCCAAGATCGTTTAAAAGTTGCTCGGTAATGATAAGAGTTCATAGCCAAGGCATAACTTATGAAGCGGGGCGCGAAGATTGGCGAGTCCGAAAAGGCCCTAACAAGGCATGAGGATTCAATCTTATTACTAAAGATCCAAGGTGATGTGAAAAGCATTATTCCCAAAATCAATATGAAGGATCAAGAATCACGACGAAAAGCAATCAACTCCCATAAAGATCATGGAGAAGTCTATCCGAAAAGACCCTAACAAGGTATGAGGATAAATAGATCCAAGTCCGAAAAGGAGGCGGATCGTTGTATCTCAAAATCCCAAATAACGATTGAAGAAATAATGATGAAGTCGTGGTCAACAAAGTTGGAGTATCCCTCAAAAGTCTCCAAGTGAAGAAACTCTATTAAAGAAGAGAAGACCATTATCTCAAGAACGTCTCTCAAGATATGAAGTATGAAGTACATGCCAAATATCGGCCCGAGAAAGGTCTCAAATCGTGAAGCGAGTTATGCCAAGATATGAACTTTTTGATATCCCGAGATGCAGTTTTAAGAGATTTTGTCCTTTAGCTAACTATTAATCAAATCGTCCTACTTTGCTTTCAGCCTAAATAAACTATCGAAATAAGTCCAAAAATGCATCTTCATGATCATTCTAAGACAAAAATAAAATATAAGAGATACACCTAGGAATAAGGGAGTTTAAGCATATAATTAAGCCATGTGTGTAAGTGTTTGATTTGCTAACTTATAATAACAATGATCTCGTTTTTAAGCTTAGTTTGGGGAACGTGAAACTTGAGGGTGATAAATCTTCGCAGCACCAAATCCCTAATGTAAGTCCTTGATCTCTTTGCAAGTTATTTCCATATAGCTATTTTCAAGTGAAAATGGTTTTCTATCCTTTTGTTTCCTTTAAAGTTTTAATTTCTCTTAGTATTTTAATTTTTGTTTAGTAGTATTTTAATAAGGCCAAGGTTGATTGATTATGAGAAAAGTGTAAATTTGCTTTATCACTAAGCATTGCATGAGGGCATGGCAATGGTTAAGTGTAGGGGATTTGATAGGTGTGAAAACACCCATCCTTTTACCACTTATTTCTAGCTAAAACAAGACCAAAACGCGTATTTAATGTCATTTGTTTGGAATTATGCGTGGTTTGTGTGTTTGTTTTGTTTTCAGAGCCAACCGGATAAATATTGGAGAAAACATGGGATTACACGGGTTTTATCGAAGAAAAAGACTCAAGACGAAGTCGTCCAAGAGATGTAAAAGATTTGAAGTCAATGGGCCTATTTGAAGATTTATCGAAGAAAATGACCAAAGATGGAAGATTTACATATGTCGAAGAAACTCAAGTCTATTAAACGAAGAAATTAAAAGACGAGTTGAATTTAATCGTTGACAAATCCCGAATCAGAATCGAAAACGTCAACTTTACTGAAAAGACGAGAAGACGAAAATAAAGAAGAAAGCCCACTCACCAACCAACCACTTGACCTATATAAGGAAACCACCTTCACACTTTTTGAGCTAGTTTTTCATTCCCAGTTTCTTTCTTTTTCTTTCGTAGGAAGCCAACACCATTAAGGTGTTGGTGATTTTTCATTTTTTTTGTTGAATCTTGAATCTTGTAATCTTTTTAATCTTTCCCTTTGTTTGTTTAACATTAATCTTTCAATACAATCTTCCATTTAATCTTGTTCATCTTCTCGTTTTGATTCAAAGTTTTAAAGTTCTTATTTGGTTGATTTTAATCCATAAAAGTAAGTGGGTTTTGTGTTTTTAGTGTTTTGGTTTGATGATTATGGTTAGTAAATGATTAGTGTCTAGTTTGGTTTAAATCTTTTGGTTAAATTTGGCTTGTTTGGATTAAAATCGTGTTCCCCTGTTCTTCGTTGTCCTTAGTCATTTTTCATTTTTATTCCGTATCAAGATTTTTCATCCGGAATATTTTATATTCCGGATCAGTGTCCTCCATTCGGAATATTTATTATTCCGCATCAAGCCTTTCATCCGGAATAATCAATTATTCCGGATCAACTCAAACATTCCGGATCAACTCATTTTTTCCGCATCAACCATTTATTCCGCATCAGCCTATTATTTCGCATGAGCCTATTATTCCGCATAAGCTTATATTCCGCATCAACAGTTTATTCCGCATGAGTCTATTATTCTGCATGAGCCTATTATTCCGCATGAGTAAGATATTCCGCATGAGTAAGATATTCCGCATGAAGGATTTTTGTTTGATATATTCCGAATAAATGGTACATTCCGAATCAAGCATTTTTCAGGGTATTTATAGTTACTGTTTTATTTTAATTGTAATTCAAGTTTTTATTTTATTTAATTAATTGCTTCTAGTTTACTTTTATTTATTTCACGCATTTACCTTTTTAGTAGAATTGAAAACCAAACCCCTTCATAGTAACCAAGAACAACTATTCCACTTTGAGCCGTGATCAATTCGAGAAGATTCCGAGACATAATCTGAACCCCCAATGCAAATCAAAGTATCAATGGCTCATCAACCCATGATGGACATCTAACCTTCTCCCATATATATATCTCATTTATATGCTCTAAGCATCTCATTACACCCCTCTATAAAGCCCTTAACTTAGTTTACTTCATAACTCGTCTCGTTAACATTTTACTCAAAACAGTCCCGGTTTTTAGGTCTCCAAACTATAAGCCAAACTCCCACCTAACCATACCCATGATCTCTGTAAAGGAAATCCTATGCCCTTACATATGTCAGCTAACTCCTCCCTTTTGCCCCAACCTTAGAGCTACTGTTAAGGCCCCGATATATATATATATATATATATATATAAATATATATATATATATATATATATATATATATATATATATATATATATATATATATATATATATATATATATATATATATACACTGCTGCCTATCCGCATATTACCGATTTTGAACATACAAAACGTTTGTTATGATTTGGGGGTCTTACCCTAACCCATTTGCTTAGCCACCCTTCAGGTCTCTTATTTAATATATAAACCAACTACCATGCTCATTATAGGGCTCAGGTGTACTCCTAAGTATCCTAATCACCTTAAAACATTAAATTAAACCCGACTGATTTCAAAACTGTTTTGACCTCCGACTGTTTAACCTGTATTTGACCCACCTCCCGAACTCCAATTTAGTTCTCGTTTCTTGCATTTGAAAGCCACTTCAAATACCTATTCAGGGATGCTTGGATGGAAAAATAAGGCTTTGTAGAACTCTAGATATGATCAAACCAATTGACATAAAATTTTGCCCAGTTTTTAAAAACGAATATAACACAATTAGCTTAATTAATTACCATCACCATGTATAATTATTATCTCTAATTAATCTAATAATTTTTATACCATTATAATACATAATTCATAATTAACTTAACCCTAGATCCATCATGTATTGATTGTAAGAGAATTAAAAATAATTTAATTAAAAAGTGTATTGAAGATTTTACCTTAGAATTTTTGAAAAAAGAAAAATTAATGAAGAACCCTAAATAAAATCAATTGATTTCGACCTAAGATTGATCTCCAGGGGATTATGATGTGTTTTTAGTTAATAAAAAGTCTTTATATAAGTTCCTAACAAGTCCTTGGCCCATTACAAAAGCCCGGTTCCCTTTTTTCCTTTTTTCCCTTTTCTTTCTTTTTAATCGGCCTAAACCGACTTTAACATATATTTTTTTTATTACTTATTATTATGTTATTAATAATACCTTAATTTACCTTAATTTATTTCAGCTCCTAAAGCCTCCGAAACCTTAAAACCGTAAAACTAGTCAATTTTACGCGTATACCGAAAAAAACGTAAAATATACAGTTTTAAAAAAAATCTTAAATTTTGAAATAAACTTTATAACTAAGTCCTAAATGACTTAAAACCATCCCGAAAAATACTCAAATGACTAAACACCTTACCCGAGACCTCTAAATGCTAAACCCCAAATCGTAAAAAAAATATGATTTACTATAATACTTATACGTATACGTAAAACACCAAAATAACACCATTTCATTTCATAGTCACTAAGTTGTGAGCTCATGAATATGAAATAACCGTTCCTCGATTTACTTATGAGTACTTTATACCCATAAACGATATCCACACCAACCTCGTTCACGCAAAATAACATGTAAACACGCAAATCACATAGTCACACATAAATTAACCTTAAAATAAGACCAAGTGACGAACCTCAAAACCACGGTTGTCACACATCCCTAGGACACGTTCTTCCTGAATCCTAAGTGTCTCACCTCCTTCTATCGGTATTTCAATTATCTTTTCATGGCATAAAAATGTTGCTTTGTTTCGTGACAACCAATCCATACCCACTATTACGTCAAAACTACCCCGACCTAGTGGAATTAAATCAATAAAGAATAGGGAATTTCCTAATTCTAGTTTGCAATTAGGGAAAATCCTATCCACGTCTATCCGTTTCCCATCAGCTATTTCTATATCATAACCAGGCGTAATAATAACAGGACACATAATTAGCAAGTCGGCAAACTTAACAGAAATAAAACTAAAAATCTACACCAGAATCAAATAATACATAGGCAAAATGGTCGTTAATAGAAAAAGTACCCGTCACAACTTTTGGATACTGAGTAGCTTCATTTGCGTTCATATTCACGTTGTAGGCTCTTCCACGTGCATGGTTCCTATTTCCTTGATAATTCCTATTCCCGTGGTTACTCTTGTTCCCTTCTATTGTGAGTTGATCACCTGACTGACCAGTTGCACGGTTCAACTTAGGACATGTTGATCTAAGATGATATGTACCTCCACATTCAAATCAAGCCTTTGGACTACGGTTTCCTTGAACAATATTTACCAGGGCGACATATTTGGGTGCCTGACAATCCTTGACATAATGTCCCAGCCTTTGATAATTGAACATAGCTTACATTCCCCTCCTACAGCATGGTAAGCATTACATCTAGTACACCTTGGGTAGTTTACACATTCTTTCCTAGGTGGGTCTGCTGCCACAAATCCTGATCCCGTCATTGGCCTTTTGTTATCCCTACAAGATCTACCAAACTTAGTACTTTCACCCTCAACTTTCCATTTGTTATCATTGCCCTTAGTCAAGGTCCCATTCCTGATTGCTTCCTCCGTAAGGATTCATGCTCTTGTGATGACACTGGACACCGTTGTTGGCTGAAACGCCTTAACTACACCCCTTATCACTAGAGATAACCCTGAAATGTACCTTTTAACTCAATTCAACTCAGGTGTGACCATGTGAGGAACCATTCTTGCTAACTCATGGAATCTATCATTATAAGCAGCAATATCACCCCCTACCATCTTATGATCCTATAGTTCAACTTCTAACTTTTCCATTTCATGCTCAAGACAAAACTCTTCCTTCATCAATGCTGTAAAATCCTCCCAAGACATTGTATTCGTCGCTTCACGAACCCTAGCCTGAAGCTCTCCCTTCCATCAAGACTGTGCCTTATTCCCAAAGAGCTGGACGCATACATTACTACCTAGTTTGGTAAACAATGACTGTTATCGATGACAGTTTCCGTCTTTTCAATCCATCTAGTAAGGGCTATTGCACCTCCCTTACCATCATACTCCTTAGGCCCACATGCCTGAAATGTCTTGTAGGAGCATCCATTATCTCCCTCATTACCTCCATTACCCCCCATTACCCCCATTAGTATTATTCATGTTTGCGGTCACATGGATAACAATCTGTGGGATAATGTTTGCTAGTTGCGCCGCTATCAACTCATTAATATCTGGATGTTCACCTCTACTACCACCACCACCTTTCCTAGTGTTCACCATTCTGAATATATAAGCAACAGTAATTAGATAGGGGAATTTAAGGGTATCCTATACCTATACTCCTTACACTACGGGAAACAAAATATGACATAGGTATACAGTAAGGAGAGGGAATTACACTACAATGCACGATAACACATAACAAGAATATCAAAGAAAACATGTACATATAACCTGGCAAATAGGCATTGAAAGTTTCATTAAGGTCACAAGTATGTACATGTGGTGCATTTATTATTATGTTGGCCACCATAATTAAAACTGCATCATCTAATGCGTGTACTTACTCCCACAAATACCCTTTTCAATGACAGTATACTATACCGAAACACAATGAATATCAGCAAGCACATAGCGTCCTAATAGAGAAACTAATAGTGTAATAACTTCCAATAACACGAGGTGTCATAAAACAAAATCCAACAATGACTAGTGTGGATGACTATGGTTCAATCCACACTAGTCTAAAATTGGAAAAGAAAGAAACATATGACTAAGTATGGACGACTATGGTTCAATCCATACTAGTCTAAAATTCCAAACAAACGTATAATACCGGAAAATGCGCACAAGATAGATAAGCAATTAATCTGAAACAAGTCATCATAAGTAAAAATCAACAATTTTCAAAAGAACATCAATCGCAAAGGATCCTAAAACAAAACATGGTAAAATGATATACTCGTATCCTAATATCACCACTATTCGATTTAAACCTTAAAGCACAACTACTCCAGGACTCCTAGATTATAGTTTAGGTTAAACCACCTAATTCTCTATAACCTTGGCTCTGATTACCAATCTGCAACCGCCTACTCAGACCACAATATTTTCCACTTTGCCCGCAGGCTCACGGCTTTGCTTTGTGGCCCTCAAGTGAGTACTTCCCGCCAGGTCACGCAAGCCAGTACTACTCTCACATGAGCACGCTTAACTGCCAGTTCCTAAGAACCCTACTTGCAGTAGACCACAAAACGCGTTGTGCATGGTAAGGCGAATGTAATTATGAACCAAGATCTCTGTTGGCCACAGCCGATGTGGGATTTGCTTAAGGTGTCACAATCACCCCCCCCCCCCCCCCCCCCCCCCCCCCCCCCCCCGCGCGCGCGCCTTAGGGACTCATCGTCCTTGATGAGGTTTGCCCCACCATCCCGAACGGCTTAGGAGTGGCTCTAATACCAATTTGTAACACCCCACCAAGGCAGAAACGAGAGGTGTGACATTAAAGAGTAATAACAAGAAACAAGATGTAAAACCCGCATGCTTTTACCATGAATAGTACCCTTACGATCGTACGTACATGATTAGAACTTTCCTTTTATAACATGTTTAAGTTTCACGTACAAGAATTTCAAGTATTACGTACGTGTTATAACAAGATAAGTATTTATTACGTATTAACTCACGATAATTATTTCAATAATAATTATAATCACGAACATACGAACATGAAATCATGAACGTAAATTAATCACGAGCTTAATATTACGTATGTATGTATATTTATTACGATCACGAATAAATATATTAAGTCACGAACGATAACTAATTAAATCACGTAAAACACGAACACGAGAACAAACTTATAATTTACACACGGAAAATGTTCGGGTTACCCTTATGTGGGCCCCATACCCGCGGACACTACAAGACAAAAGGGCCTAGCCCATTTAAATTTTACTAAAAATGGAAAAAGGAGAAAGATTGGTTTCATTTTAACAAAAGTTAGAAAATAAATAAAACCCTAATCTTTTTCTTCTCCTTCTATTTGGCCGCCGTGTTTAGCATCACACCAAGGGGTGTTCGGTTGATTTTTAGTGTTTGATTTATTGCAAGGATCGTGGTGTGTTCATCGTTCTTTGATTCACGTGATCGGTATAAACCTTAACCTTTTTCTTTTATGTTTTGATTTACTAATCACGTAAAATCATGAATTTTTTTAATAATAAATTAAAAACAAGTTATTAATCATGTTATTAATCATGGGGTTAAATTATAACTGGTTAAGGGGTATTTGTTTGTTGGCCGACGCCTAAACCGAGCCCCAAGGGGTCTCGGCTTGGCTTACTTCGCACCACCGAGACCTTATGGTCTCGGTTTGGTGGTGGTGGTGTCTCGGCAGCAGCAAGGAAGGGAGACCCCGACCTAGGTCGGGGCATGGTGGTGTATTTGGGTCCGGTTCACGGGTTAAAACACGGGTCCGGTTCACACATGTTTAGATTTAACACGGTCCGGTTCATGAGTTATTTTTTTACAAGGTTTAATATTTTTACAAGTTATATTTTTACAAGACTTAAATTAAATTAATAAAAAAACATGAACATGATTAACTTAATTTACATAACTTAGGTTATTAATTTTATTATTAATACATGAATTTTAACCTAAGTATCTATTATTTAATTAGACTATATAATTAATTAATTATTAAAATCATGACTTATAATTAATTAATTTACATGACTTAGGTTATATTATTAATAAATAATAATACATGGTTTAACCTAAGTATTTTACCTTATTTAATTAAATCATGTTATATTTAATCAAATACTTTAACCTATAGTTTATTTAATTCACATGAAATAATTAATAAACTATACTATATAAATACATTACTTAGAATATTAATCAGTAAACACTTAAGCTTATATAATTAGCTTAATTATCCAGCTTATATCTAATTATGAAAACTTTCTATTTTTAGAAACTTATTTAATTAAGGCAGCTAATCTATTTATGGAAACTTTCTATTTTTTAGAAACTTATCTATTTTAAGCAGTAAATCTATTTTGGAAACTTTCTATTTTTTGAAACTTTCTATTTTTGGAAACTTTCTATTTTTGGTAACTTTCTATTTTTGGAAACTTTCTATTTAGGAAACCTGCTATTTTTAGAAAGTTACTTATTATTACACAACAATTATAATAATACATGAAATACAAGTAATACTTAATCAGAATAGACAGAATATATGATAAAAACAATATAAAACTTAAATCAGTAAAACATGACATGAACATATAAAACAAGCTAAGACATGATATAAAACCAGTACGTACTCAGTAATCAGATACTTATACACCTATGTATTTATGTAGCAATAGTGATACCGAAGTTGGACTCTCTTCCGTTCGTCTTCTTCGTTCACTGGACACAAGGTACGGATTCTCCGTCCTTTCAGTATGGGCATTCTTCCTTATTAGGATTTCCGTATGCAGCTAACTGTTTTCCCCAGTATATGTTTCTTCTGTGTTTCTGAATTGCTTATGATTAATTAGAATACCTAAAGCCATATACATGCATGACCAGTTTCACCTGGTTATTGGAGGTACCATAACCAAAACACTGGAGGCACCAGTGTTATGACTTCACCACGGCGGAGTGATAGCTCGTGGCGTCCCTTTCAGCTTTTGGCCATTTATTATATTATCAGGTGGGGCCGTATGGGTGACCTATATTGGCTAATGGTAAATATGTTAAACAGTTTTTATATTATCAGGTGGGGCGTATGGGTGACCTATATTACCCAAAAACCAATATATTAAATTAGAGGCAGCCCCTCTAATTTGCATGACGAGGTCACCCCTCCAAGTATTCATGCACGTTGATATTTCATGACCTATATTGGCTAATGGTAAATATGTTAACAGTTTTTACAAGATAAACGTAAGGCTTTTCAAACTATAAAACCAGTTTTACTAAGATACAACCAGGTTATCCAGGACTTAGTCTTTTACGCTGCTTCATGCTTATATGCTTATATTATTCATGTTATACTTGTACATCGTGCACTGAGCGTATTGCTCAGCCATTTTCCTTTTCATGTTCCCAAAACGGCAGGTACTCAGGGACGCTCGTAGACTTTAAGCGTACGTGCTATGGATTGGAAGCTTCCTAGCCTTCTTTACTTTATGCATTCTCTTATACTTTGATACTCATTTCCATGGACATTGTTTAGTCCTTTCATTTATAGTACTTATGTTTGTGTGTGATGAGTTCTACTTTTGGGATACCGATGTTTGATTCTGGTATTTCCTTTATGGTCATGTAATGTTTAGACATTTATCCTTGTATGCTTTGATGACACGCCATAATCACGCGTGACATTCCATTTATCAAAATGGGGTGTTACAATTATGGTATCAGAGCCAAGGCTTTGACTTGTAGGCTCTCAAAACACGACCTGTGATTAGTGGGTAGTCACTATGGTCTTTGATATGAGTGATTTTACTCATATCAATTATATCTTAAAACAATAAATAAATGCATAAAATGTATCAAAATGCCTTGTATATGCTTGTTTGTTGTTTGATGTGTGTAGGTACCAAAGTTCGCGAAAACCGGCAAAAACGACGCGAGATTTGAAGAAAAGATCGAGAAGCCAAAGACAAGGTCGTTTATTCGAGGATTCAAATTTAATAAAGGTTATTGGGCCTTTGTGGGACCCATGTTTGGTTAATGGGCTTAAAAGCCCAATAGGTCCTATTTCACAAGTATTATGGGACGGATTGGAGTATTTTAGCCCAAGCCCAATTCCAAAATATATATAGATGAAGGAAGTATTTACAATTTATGGGTCCAAGCCCATAACAACAAAAAGAGACGGTGGAAAAAGAGTTTTTAAACTCTTGGGTCAACACATTCGTTCAACAAAAACAAATAAATAAAAGGAGGAGAAAAAAGGTCGACTGAAGAAATAAATGGGGAAGAACTCCACCATATCAAGAACCCTATAAATTAGGGGTTTTCTCCAATCAACAGGCAAGTGATCATCACGCATATTATTCAGTTAATTAAGGGCAAGATGGAGCGTGTGAAGCACGTAGATTCCAAGTACAAGGTGCCACGTGGTTGATTGATCCGTCACAACTCTCCTCTCATTGGCCAATATCCTGCCATTCAGAAAGAGAACCAATAAAGAGAGGCCACATCAACAAGGGAAGTAGCACAAGAAGCACAAGTTTTGCCACTCTGGCAATCCATGTGACCAAGGGCAAATCACAGCCCTTGGATCATAACAAGATGGAAAGAGAGAGACGAGAAGATCATCCAAGGGTCGAAAATCATTCTCCCTTAACAAACACCTCACCCCCAATCTCCTCGTTAGCCTATAAATACCCCTAGAAATCTTGTAATTTTCATCTTCCTTTTTAGCTTAATGTTATAATGATAAAATAGTTATAGGATTGTTTTTCTTTTAATAGTATTGTAATGATTTCATTTTTCTTAAATAAAAGTTAAAGTTTAGTTTCATAAATTTCGTTTAACTGTTTTTTTTATGAATCGTGATCTTGTTTGCAATCTTATTTAACTATTTATTTCGTTATAAGTAAAAGGGTTGTTCATATAAGCTTTACTATAGCTTATTTGAGTAATCTTAGCTGAAAATGAGGAACAAGCTTATCTAACTGATAAGTTCATAAAAATAATATAAAGGAAGCATCTGATTCGTGAATATTTGTGTTTCGTGATGTTGGATCGTGGGTTTTGATGTTTTATGGTGTGAACGTGAATTGGTGTCGTTTTTAGTCCAGTCCGCTCAGCGCGCGACTTCTGCCCAACGGTTCTTCAATTTAAAGGGTTAAGCACATGTTACTTTTTGGCATACTTTAATTTAATCTGCTATGATGAATATAAATTGTACTTTATACTTTGAATGTATTTTAGTTATTTGATATGATTTGGATATTTTAAGCTATATATGCATGATAATATTATAGATCTTTTGCTTGATTTTCAGTTCGTTGTGTTGTTTGAGAAGTTCTGAACTGATTATGCTTAAGTTGTTTTTATTCGTGAGATTTTTTGGTTTGTAACTTATGTAGGTTACTGTTATCGTAGATAGTGGAGGGATTTTTGTTCTATTCCGTTTAGTGAGATTAATGTTGTGGTATGCTTTGTTATGAAAGTTTATAGATTTGTTAGTTTTACCAATTGATATTTGTGGATTAAGATATGAATCTACTGTACTGGCCTGATTAGATGTTGATTTACGAAGTTTATCGTTTGATTAATGAATCTGCTTTGATTAGCTTGACCAGTCGTCTCATGTGTATATTGAGTCTGTTTTTGGTTTGCTGTTATTCGATTAAATTGCTGATAAAAGGCCTGCTGAATGTCGTGTGAACATGATTTTGTGCAGTAGCATAAATTGTCAATTTAATCTGTTAAACGTTAATAGCTATTTAGATTTATCACTGTGAATTTTTAGCTTAATTTGGGCCTGCATACGTTAGAATTTAGTTAAGGTTTCAGATTGATTTGGTTTAGTCTTTGTCTAGTTTGTTACTATTTTACCTGTTGCATCTCGTTTCCACTAATTTATTTGCTTTTGGTAACTGAATCTGCTGATTTATTTATCTGTTATGTGGTGCTTGTATTAAGGGTTAATTTGTGAATCTACTGTATTGTTGTTCTCAGTAGTATCAAACGAGTTGTTTGATCTGCTGAATTGTATGAATTTGCTTTCCAAAAATAAATAACATAAAAACGCCACTCATAGGTCTCGACCTCGTGACCTCCCCTTTAACAGACCAGAGCTCCAACCAACTGAGCTGGTCATCTTTTTGTGATGAGTTTTACTAAACAGACTTAATATAGCTTAGTTTAAATTAGTTGTCACATTTTATTTAGTTTAAATACTCTATTTTACTCTAATTTACATTTTAAATCATTTTGTAATATTTCTTTTATAAAGTTTTTAGATAATAAATAAATCAAAATATAAGAAAATGTTTAATTATTTCAGAAATTTAATTAGTTATAAAAGTTATTTTTTAAGTTAGATCTTAGTTAATAGTTATGAAAATTGAATTTGTTTAAGTAAAAAGTTAAAGTAGGTTTTTAAATAGATTTATTATATAGTTTTTCTTATATAGGTTATTTAGTTTTAAATAAACTTTTTAAAATAGTGTAAAAGTAATTTTACTTAAATAGTTAAGTTTTTATTTGATTTAATTTAAATTGTTTAAATTTTAAATAGCTTTAATAATTAACTAATTATCTTTAGATTAAAATAAAATGGGGAACGATTCATGCACTTTAGGAGTTTAATTTGTAGGATTAATTTTAGTTTAAAACTCGTAACCAATTCGAATCAATTGTCCAAATCGAAACAAATCGTCTCAAATTCATAAGATCTTCGTGTACAACGAACTTGGTTCACCAACGTGTTTAATTGAATCCGTCTTTGGTAATTTTAGACTATTACTTTTTCCTAAAGGTAATTTTCTAATTTACCCTATAATGTATCTTAATTATCACATATACACATCACGATCACATCAAATTTTGGCGCCGATGCCGGGGATCTTATGTACGATTCGTTTCGTGGAGATTTGTTGATCATTGATTTGAAGACCCTTTCTGTCCTCGGAAAGTTTTGTTATTTTTCTATTATTATAGTATGTATCGTTTTTCGTTTTTTTTGTGATTAATATATTGTATTACGTAGAACAATACATTTACCTACTTTCAAATAAGACCTTAGTTGGGATTTCATCACCTAGCTATTGTATTCGAATCCAAAACGGAAAAAAAGGCAAAATAGATAAATACTAATAAGAAGTTTGAACTCGATTTATACAAACTATAAGGTGGGTATAAGGTGATGTGCTATAAAAGGCCGTCTAAGGAAAAAGGTTTTTAAGTGCTTTGTGCCACCTCGTTTCCCCGCTTGCTTGTGCGTATATTGAGAGGGACGACCGATTATTGGTTTGCCAACTCAAGTAGTATTAAATCTTATTTTTGTTGTTTACTTATTGAACCTCGAGACGTTTACGTTTTCACCTATCGTTTCAAAGTCGACCGAGGGTAATTTACTTCCATAGTATTTATCCTTATTCCTTGTTTTTATCGATCATTTTGATTGAGCAATACCAAATAAAATACCAAAAATAATCTTCTTCTTGTCTAATTTCTTTTCTTCAATCCTCTAAAATTCTCGTTACGTTGGTTTATGCAATTACGTTCTTCTCGACTTGTGATTGATTTTAATAGGCTTGAAAATATTCCTCGTAGAAATAGAAATCGTCAACAACGAATAGTGGAACCCGAGCTTCCACCTATTGTTGTAGAGATGGCCGATAACCGAACAATGGAGGAATTGATCCGTGCACCCACCGAAGGGTATGGGGAAGCAATCGTTGTGCCGGCTATTTTGGCGGATCATTATGAGATTAAGTCGGGTCTTTTATCGCTCATTCGTGCCGACCAATTTCGTGGCAATGAGACCGATAGCCCGCACTCTCACATTCGGAATTTTCATCGTATTACCTCGACTCTCAAGTTTAGAGATGTGTCGAATGACGCGATTAAGCTCATGCTTTTTCCGTACTCGCTCGAGGGTAACGCTAAGATTTGGTATGAAAAAGAACCACCGGGTTCGATTTTGACATGGGATGATTTAGTGTCTAAGTTTATGAATTATTTCTTTCCACCATCTAAGACAACACACTTTAAGAACGAGATCACTAGATTTAAACAAAAAGAGCATGAATCGTTTGGGGTTGCTTAGGAAAGGTTTAAAGATTTGTTAAGACAATGTTCACACCACGGTTTCTCGGAATTGCATCAAATCAATACTTTTTATAATGGTCTTAATATGATTGAACAAGATTCTTTAAACACCGCCGCGGGTGGTAATCTTTTAAGAAAAACTCCGAGAGACGCGTGGGGTATAATTGAGAATAAATCTAGAGTGAAATATTCACGAAACACACCGGTTGTTTCCAATGTGAATTCATCTAATACCGAGATTGCTAGATTGGACTCTAAGATTGACACGCTTTTGAATGAGCTTAGGAAGAATCCTCATGGATCGATTAATATGGTTGAAATTGTTTGTGTATCATGTGGTGGAGCACATCCTAATTATGCTTGTTCAACCACGGGGTTTGATCAAGCTAGTGCTTTTGCCGCGACGGGATCTTATGGCTCCAACGGTCAAGTTCCTCGTCAAAATCATGTTGCTCCACCGGGTTTTCCACCGGTTCAAAATAGGTACAACAATGGGAACAATGGGAATAATTTTAACCGTGGTAACCAAGGGAATTATAATCAAGGAAATGGGTTTAATGCTAATCAAAGCAATCAAGGTTTTTACAATAACCAAAATGATTTGTCAAGCTACATTAAAACGAATGAGGCAAATTTGAAGGCTTTTCAAAATAATATGCAAGGACAAATGGCAACTTTGAAAAATGAGTTTCAAAATACGCTTAAGGGGCAAAATAACAAGATTGAGCTTAACCAACAAATAATTGAACAAATAATAGAGCAAAGTCAAAATCGTATGCAACAAAGTATGGAACAAAATCAAAACAAATTGCTTTCGATGTTTGAATCATTTATGCCTGATAGGTGTGTAAACACCCATCCTTTTTACCACTTAATTACAATAATAGCCGAGCCAAAACGTGTATTTTATGTCTTTTATGTCGGAATTATGCGTGGTTTGTGTTTTTGTTGTGATTTAGGACGAAATTGTGAAAAGTGGAGAAAACACGGCATTTACGGGCTTTTATTGAAGAAAAAAATGAAAGACGAGGTCAAGAAGTCAAGAGTGCATAAAGAACGGAAGTCCAAGACCAATTCTGAAGATTTATCGAAGAAAAAGTCAAAAGACGGAAGTTTACCAAAAGCCGAAGAACTCGAGTCTTATTTATTGAAGAATTAAAAGGCGAGTTTAAAGAAATCCCGAGCCATAAGTCATTAAAATCCAAGATTAACAAAAGATTAAGAAGGGAAGGACTTAATGGTGCAATTAAGAAGAAATGAAGGAGGGGAGGAACCTTCCTAATCCTCCCCTATATATAGTCATTAGCATTTCATTTTTACACTTGTTGGCTAAGGTGACAATTAGTCTTCCACATTTTAATTTCTTGTCATTTAGTTTTCATGTCAAATTTAAATACATGTTTTTCACCTTAATTATCCTTTAATTCCAAGTAAGTGTTTTTAATTTTGTTGCTTTAATCTTTATTTACATTTGATCAAGTTTAATTTTATCATTCTCATTCTACTTTTCTTCTTGTTGGTTCGGCTTAATTTCAGATTAAGCTAGCTTTTGCTTAATCCCTTTGCTTATTTTACTAAAAAGTTTATCTTTTTTACTTTCATCTAAGTCTTTGTATGAGATAAGCTATAAGTTTGACAATCTTATTGGTTTGTTTCAAACTTAGCTTATTTGATTTTCTTAGTTTTCTAAAAAGTTTCATCCTTTCAAAAGTTTGCTTATTTAGTCTCTTTATTTTGTGTTTTGAAAAGTTTTTGAATTTAAGCTTGTTTTGTTTTTCTTAATCTCGTTTTAAATTAAGTTTTGTTATTAGTTTATAATCAAAAGTGTTACTTTGGCACTTGCTTATTTGTCTTTGTGCTTATTTAGTTTGCTTATTCTGCTTTTAATCTTTCCGTCGTAACTGCTTATAACCCCAGTACGATCCAACAAGTGCGATCGCATAAACCTTAAGGGTTTCTACTTGCGATCCATTGTTGCGATCAAGGACTAGGATCACAATACGATCATACTTCATAATCCCCACCACGGTCACTCACTGCGATCGTGGGTAAGATCATAGAGTACGATCTGTGTTGCGATCGCTTGGTCAAGATCACCCACTGCGATCCACTTTGTTGCGATCGTGGTGGAGTGCGATCCAGTCACTACGATCGTGGAGTACGATCTATAGAGTACGACCACCACCTTTTGTTACCATCGCATTGAAGTGTGATCGTGGGCTACGATCACCAAGTATGATCTAGACTGCGATCAAGCTACGATCCGGGTGCGATCCAACCACTTCATTGGTTGCGATCGTAGTACGATCGGATTCATTTCATTGTTTTGTTTTTGCTTTATTTCAAATTTTGTTTTTCCCTCCTTTTTAATTGATTTATTTTTAAGTTTTCATTTTATTACTTTGTTAAATTTAATTTTCGCCTCACTTTATTTTAAGTCATTTAATTAATTTACTTTTCAAAGTTTTTAATATTGCACCCTTTACTTTAATTAGACTTAGATTTAATTTAACGCCCTTTTACTTTTAAGTCATTTTACTTTACGTCATTTACATTTACGTCTCGCACTATTTAATTATACTACAACGACACAACTATTTGTTTCAACAAAGAACGACTGAGTCATACTTAAAACCAATAATCAATTCGATTAGACACACTAGAACGATGATTTTTATACGGGCCAAAAACCTTGTATTAAATGGCGCCGCTGCCGGCTCTTTTCGTAAAGATTAACGGTTTTCTGTGAAAGACGCGTTGCTTTTTGGGATCCGTTCACTTGTGAGCGTTATTTTCTTGCTTAAAAATTCAAAAAATCATAAAAATTAAAAATTGTTAAAAATCCATAAAAATTAAAATTTCAAAAATCCAAAAAGATTTTATCTTTATTGTGTATATATACTGTCTTTGTGTTTGGTTTCTTTTTCTTTTGCATTTTCAGGTGTATGCGTACTAGATCTTCTACTTATCAAGAGCCCGAGACTCGAGAAGATTTAAGTATGTCAGGTGTAAACAACAACAATAATCCACCGCACCTCAACAATAACAACAATGTTCTTCCACAGCCCGATCTTCGGACAATGGAGGAGCTTTGTCAACCTACCATGTTTGGACGAGGAGGACCGATTGCGCCGATGCAGATCAACGGTCCTGATTTTTCGTTAAGGCACCACATGATTCAGCAAGTGCAAACTAACCCATTCCGTAGATTGCCTGATGATGATGCCAACAAACACCTCGACAAGTTCATTACAATCACCCAAAGCATGAAGTTGCCTGGTGCCACAATGGATGTTCTTCGCCTACAACTCTTCCCACATACTTTATCACATCATGCCGAGAAATGGTTTGATCGTCTCCCGAAGAATTCTATTCACACTTGGGATGACATGACTCAACGCTTTTTGTCGCGCTACTTTCCACCATCCATGGTCACGAGCCTTCGCAATCAAATCAGCGGTTTCATGCAAGATCCTGATGAATCACTTTTTAATGCTTGGGAAAGATATAATGTCTTGATTGATCGTTGTCCAAACCACAACATGCTCCCTGTGACCTTAATTGATACTTTCTACAACGGTTTGACTTTTTGAGATCGTGATACGATTAATGCAGCCGCCGGTGGCACATTTATGAAAAGGAGACCAGAGGAGTGTAGAGAGCTAATTGAGAACATGACTACTCACCACAAAAACTGGGATTCCTCTGCTTCTTCAAGGAACAACCCGAGAGTCAATGTTTCTTCTACCTCAGCAAACCCTGATATGACCGAACTCACCCGCATGATGACTGAAATGAGCAAAAGTATCACGCTTCTCGGTTCAAACCAACAACAACAACAAGTTAAAGCGGTTGTTAATCCTTGTGAAACATGCGGCGGTCCTCACTCATACACCGATTGTCCGTCGACACAAGGAAATCCGGAAAATGTGTATGCAGCTTATGGTAATTATTCACCGGAAAATTACCAAGCTCGACCTCAAGGGGATAGAAATTTGCTGAGTTACCGGTCCAACAATTACCTTTCACCCGGTTTTTCTCCTTAAAACCAAAACCCCGCCAACAACTACAATAGAAGCAACCAAATCCCACCAAGAGCTTCTAATCCTTATCACCCACCCACCCAACAAACTCCACCCATTAATCCGGATGTTGAAGCCATAATGAGAACCCAAGGTGAGCAAATCAAGAATCTGCAGAGTCAAATTATCAATCTTAAAGGAGATATTACCAAGCAAGGAAATGAGATAAGATCCGAGCTTCGAGATAATATTCAATCCTCCTTCAGCAATCAAACGAATGATTTAAAGAATATGCTTGCTAGTTTCTTGCCCGCTGCTCAACCTTCTTCTTCGAGTTCTCTACCTTCAAACACCGTCACCAATCCGCGAGCTAATGTGAGCGCTATTACTACTCGTAGTGGAATTACCATTGTCGATCCACCAATCCCACCCCCATCATCTACACCTCCTCCACCACCATTTATCCCTACTCCTCCTACACCTAGTATTAGTGCACCATTACCGTCTCCGCCTCGTCATGACGATGTACCTAGGAAGGACCCTTCAACATCTCAACCTTTACCTACACCTGCATCTTCACCACCCAAACCCAATATCCCTTATCCCTCTCGTTTAGGCAAGACCAAAATGCTAACCAAGGATGACTCTGAAGTGTCACGCTATGTGAAGATGATCTCTCAAATGAACTTCAACATTAGCTTTCTTGAAGCACTTGTCCACATGCCCAAATTTGTTAAAGCATTTAAGGAATTGCTTAACAAGAAGGAGAAGCTGATTGAGCTCGCCAACACACGCTTAAATGAAAACTGCTCTGCAGTTATTCTTAAAGAACTTCCGGAAAAGCTTGGAGATCCTGGTCGTTTTGTGTTGCCTTGCGTTTTCAACAAAACTGAAGAATTTACTGCCCTTGCTGATCTCGGAGCTAGTATTAATCTTATGCCTTTGAGTGTTTGGAAAACACTATCATTACCCGACCTCACTCCAACAAAGATGACTCTTGAACTTGCAAATCGCACTCTCGCTTACCCCGTTGGTATTTCCGAAGACGTGTTCATTAAAGTTGGCACATTTACTTTCCCGGTCGACTTTGTCGTTGTTGATTATGAAATGGACCCTCGTATTCCTTTAATACTTGGTCGGCCATTCTTGAGAACCGGACGAGCTTTAGTTGATGTGGCCGAAGGTGAGTTAATCTTACGAGTCGGGAATGATTCACAAGTTTTTAAAATGGGGAAGCTTACAGGGAAATCCTATGGACGAGAATCTGCGAATATGATTAATGTGCTTGATGACTTTGTTGTCTACAACAATCCTCTATTCGATTCTTGCATTGATAATCCACTTTTTCAAGATGATGTGGATGATTCTCGCTCCACTTTGGAACCTTATCCCATTTATGATTCTTCACCGGTCTTTGATGCTTATGATGATGATTCTAGCTCAGACTCGGATGATTATGATGACCTGAGTATCCCGAGCTGCCCACGTATGATGATTTCGATGAAGCCGATACTCTTTCGAGCGATTCTTCACATGATGAAGATCCTCCACCATCACTCGATCCTACTTTGGACGATTACTCATTTGAGGAAGACTTCTCTATGTTTCTTAATACTTACTTCCCTCATGAGAGTGATGCTTCTCCTTTGGACTTTGAAGATTATCGTCTTGATCCTACTTTGGATTTGAAGAACATTCTTTCAAAGGATAAGAAACCGGTCGACACCAATATCCGCAGCACGTATGAGTTAACACCTCTTTGTCCCCCTTCTGCGGACGAGGTTGTGCTTCTTCGCGGATCTTCTTCCCATTCGGCTGAGCCTGAGTGCTATTTTCCCTCAAAGGAAAAGGTGTTCGACCCCGGTATTGAAATCTTTAAGCCATCTCAGTGTCCACATGATGAAATAAAAGGAAATATCTTTGGAACTTATGGAAATCTGCTTGCACCACTTCACCCTTGCTTCCACCGTGCTCCATCACTGCTTAAGGGAACCTTGCCTACTCTTCTTTGGCTTGCCTTGTTCGCCTTAAGCTTGTGCTATTTGATGGACGAAAACTATGTCTTTGATCCTGGTGGATATGTTTCATGCTTCTTCCGTTGATGATCAAGGTCGAGTCAGGCTCACGACTCGGTTAACAAAAATCAAGCGCTTCTTGGGAGGCAACCCATGTATCTATCATTTCGCTTTCTTTATCCTAAGTGTAGGGTAGACCCGTTGGTGTTTGCTATTTCCTCTCCTCTCTTAATCAGGGATTCGAGCGCTCAATGATCCACTCTTGATGATTCTTGACGACCCGTGATTCCGTGTCTCCATTTTCCCAGTTCTATCCTAAACTCTTTTCGATTCACTATTTTATATTTTCTCAATATTAAAATAGGAATCTCTTTAGTTGTCTCTTCCTTAGCGAGATTTAAACAAAGTGCACAATGTCCTAAGTGTAGGAGAGTTTACTCCCACATGCTTAAACAGTAAGGACAATGTTTATGTTAAGTGTAGGGGGACTTCTATCGAAGTTAAGTGGTCTTTTCCTTGTAGTTGTCCTCATTTTAACCGGAAAATCAATTTTTCGATATTTTTCAAAATTTTTGATCTATTTTGGCCCATTAGTTTTTCCCTTTGTATAGTTATTTTCTTTCCTTATTAGAATAAAAGTTTAATAAAGTGGTTTTAATTTTCAAACGTTGTGAATCTTTTGACTCAACCCGAGTTTACTTATCTAAGTTTACTCTAGCTAGTATCCTTAACGTGTTTAAGTCAAGTTTTGCTAGGCTTTTATATAGGGAACTATAAAACGCGAAAGTCTTAACTCCGGGTCAAAAACAAGAACATTTCGCAAGTTCCTATAATTGATCCTAGAGAGTCGTTTATCAAGGGAACTTTAAAATGCGATTTCTAAACTTGAAAAAGTCTAAGAGTTTGCAAGATCCTATAGGCGACTCGAAAACCCAAAACTTTGATTTAATAGGCTAAGCATCCACGAGTCTCATTCCTTGAGATTTTAAATTGTGGAGAACGAGAGATGATAGAGTTAATTATAAGTTTGGTATTCTTTCGTGAATTTATGTGAGTTAATTATAAGCCTATTCTCCCATCGCTTGCTAATAAATTTATCTGCAATAAATAAGGTTGTACGATTTGAAAAGTTACTTAGCTTCTAGCCCAAGATCGTTTAAAAGTTGCTCGATATGGATTAGAGTTCATAGCCAAGGCATAACTTATTGAAGCGGGATGCGAAGATTGGCGAGTCCAAAAAGGCCCTAACAAGGCATGAGGGCTACATTTTGTTGCTAAAGATCCAAAGTGATGTGAAGAATCATTTATCAAAAATCAATATGAAGGATCGAGACACACGACGAAAAGCAAAAACTCCCCAAAAGTCATGGAGAAGTGTATCCGAAAAGACCCTAGCAAGGTATGAGGATAAATAGATCCAAGTCATAAAAGGAGGTGGATCGTTGTATATCAAAGTACAAAATAAAGATTGGAGAAAAATGAAGAAGTCGTGGTCCAAGTATGAATCTCTCAACACTTCAAGTGAAGAAATTCCATTATGAAGAGAAGACCATTATTTCATGAACGTCTCTCAAGGTTTGAAGTATGAAGTCGCTGCCAAATATCGGTCCGAGAAAGGTCTTAAATCGCGAAACGAGTTATGCCAAGATATGAACTTTATGAGGTCCCGAGAAGCAGTTTTAAAAGATTTTGTCCTTTAGCTAACTATTGATTAAATCGTTCACTTTATTTTCGGACTAAATAACTATCGAAATAAGGCAAAAAATGCATCTTCGTGATCATTCAAGACAACAATAAAATATAAGAGATACCCCTAGGAATAAGGGAGTCTAAGTGAGTAATTGGCCCACATGAATTCGTGTTAGTTTACTAACTTATAATAACAATGATCTCGTTTTTAAGCTTGGTTTGGAGAAAGCGAAAACTTGAGGATGATGATTATTCATGACATTTCCAAAACCCAAGGTATGTTTTTATTTTCTTTACTTTGAATGTTTATAGTTTTCTATCTCTTTAATAAAGGCCAAGGTGGATTGATTATGATAAAAAGTGTAAACATGCTTTGTAACTAATGCATTGCATGAGGACATTGCAATGGTCAAGTGTAGGGGATTTGATAGGTGTGTAAACACCCATCCTTTTTACCACTTAATTACAATAATAGCCGAGCCAAAACGTGTATTTTATTTCTTTTATGTCGGAATTATGCGTAGTTTGTGTTTTTGTTGTGATTTAGGACGAAATTGTGAAAAGTGGAGAAAACACGGCATTTACGGGCTTTTATTGAAGAAAAAAATGAAAGACGAGGTCAAGAAGTCAAGAGTGCATAAAGAACGGAAGTCCAAGACCAATTCTGAAGATTTATCGAAGAAAAAGTCAAAAGACGGAAGTTTACCAAAAGCCGAAGAACTCGAGTCTTATTTATTGAAGAATTAAAAGACGAGTTTAAAGAAATCCCGAGCCATAAGTCATTAAAATCCAAGATTAACAAAAGATTAAGAAGGGAAGGACTTAATGGTGCAATTAAGAAGAAATGAAGGAGGGGAGGAAGCTTCCTAATCCTCCCCTATATATAGTCATTAGCATTTCATTTTTACACTTGTTGGCTAAGGTGACAATTAGTCTTCCACATTTTAATTTCTTGTCATTTACTTTTCATGTCAAATTTAAATACATGTTTTGCACCTTAATTATCCTTTAATTCCAAGTAAGTGTTTTTAATTTTGTTGCTTTAATCTTTATTTACATTTGATCAAGTTTACTTTTATCATTCTCATTCTACTTTTCTTCTTGTTGGTTCGGCTTAATTTCGGATTAAGCTAGCTTTTGCTTAATCCCTTTGCTTATTTTACTAAAAAGTTTATCTTTTTTACTTTCATCTAAGTCTTTGTATGAGATAAGCTATAAGTTTGACAATCTTATTGGTTTGTTTCATACTTAGCTTATTTGATTTTCTTAGTTTTCTAAAAAGTTTCATCCTTTCAAAAGTTTGCTTATTTAGTCTCTTTATTTTGTGTTTTGAAAAGTTTTTGAATTTAAGCTTGTTTTGTTTTTCTTAATCTCGTTTTAAATTAATTTTTGTTATTAGTTTATAATCAAAAGTGTTACTTTGGCACTTGCTTATTTGTCTTTGTGCTTATTTAGTTTGCTTATTCTGCTTTTAATCTTTCCGTCGTAACTGCTTATAACCCCAGTACGATCCAACAAGTGCGATCGCATAAACCTTAAGGGTTTCTACTTGCGATCCATTGTTGCGATCAACGACTAGGATCACAATACGATCATACTCCATAATCCCCACCACGATCACTCACTGCGATCGTGGGTAAGATCATAGAGTACGATCCGTGTTGCGATCGCTTGGTCAAGATCACCCACTGCGATCCACTTTGTTGCGATCGTGGTGAAGTGCGATCCAGTCACTACGATCGTGGAGTACGATCTATAGAGTACGACCACCACCTTTTGTTACCATCGCATTGAAGTGCGATCGTGGGCTACGATCACCAAGTGTGATCTAGACTGCGATCAAGCTACGATCCGGGTGCGATCCAACCACTTCATTGGTTGTGATCGCAGTACGATCGGATTCATTTCCTTGTTTTGTTTTTGCTTTATTTCAAATTTTGTTTTTCCCTCCTTTTTAATTGATTTATTTTTAAGTTTTCATTTTATTACTTTGTTAAATTTAATTTTCGTCTCACTTTATTTTAAGTCATTTAATTAATTTACTTTTCAAAGTTTTTAATATTGCACCCTTTACTTTAATTAGACTTAGATTTAATTTAACGCCCTTTTACTTTTAAGTCATTTTACTTTACGTCATTTACATTTACGTCTCGCACTTTTTAATTATACTACAACGACACAACTATTTGTTTCAACAAAGAACGACTGAGTCATACTTAAAACCAATAATCAATTCGATTAGACACACTAGAACAATGATTTTTATACGGGCCAAAAACCTTGTATTAATGCCCAAACCATCCTCTTCTTCGGGTTGCTTACCTAGTAATACCATTCCTAACCCGAGGGAAGAGCTTAAGGCTATCACCATTTATGATGATGATAATGTAGAAAGAGTGCTTGAGAAAATTTATGTTCCACCTAAAGAAACTTTTCTTAAAGTCACCAAGGCTACTTTAAATGTGATTGGTACCTCGGATTTCTTTGATTTCATTCCTAAGAAACATAATGATCCGGGTCAATTCTTGATACCTTGTGTTTTTGATGAGTTTGAGGAATGCAAAGCTCTAGCCGATCTAGGAGCTAGTATTAACGTAATGCCCTTAGCCATTTGCAAAACTCTTGACTATGAACGACTTAGGCCCACTCGAATGATCATTGAGCTCGCTAATGGTACTACCACCCATCCTGTTGGTATAGCGGAAAATGTCCTTGTTAAAGTGAGGGAGTTCATTTACCTAGCCGATTTTGCAATCATTGATTATGAGCCAAATCCTCGTGTTCCTATCATTTTAGGAAGACCATTTTTGTACACGGCGGATGTTGTAGTTGATATGGGGAAAAAGGAGATTAAATTGTGGTATGAGGATAAACATATGATTTTCAAACCGGAAAAAATTTCCAAGATTGGTTTCTAAGAAAGTGGAAAGTGTGAAACTTGATAAACCTATTGAAAGTGACACAAACAAGGAATCTCTCTTGTACAAAGGTGATTTGCCAATTTTGGAAACCTCATTTTGTGATGAAGAAAAGTTAAATTCAAAGGAAGATGCTTGTTTTGTTGAATCATGTTGTAATCTTACCTCATCTCCACTCACTCCACATGAGGATGAAAGTTCTAAGATTGAAAAGGAAATTGATGAATACCTTAGTACACCATTTGATCCTAGTGAGTTTAATAGTGATAATTTTGATCCCGAGAGAGATATTGCTTTAATTGAAAAATCAGTGAAAATGGACTCATTTTCACTCTCTTCGAAGAACCAAATTGATGATCCTAAGGCACAATCTTCATTTGAAGAGCCTTTGATTCCTAACTTCACACCGAGTGAGGTTAGTGACTATTCATTCGATAAGTTCGTCGATGAACTTGTTGATCCACTTCCACGGGAAAGAGAAGACGTTACCGATTTTGAAATCGATCGTGTTTCTCATGTTTTACCTACCATTCTCGAGGAATTCACCGATGAATTTCCTTCTAATGAGAATGATAATCTTGTATCCGAGTGTGATGACAATACTGATGACACTTTAGTGACTTGCTCAAATCCTCTCTTTGAAGCTTCAATGAACAATAATCCACTGTTTCAAGAGGATTTTGAGAGAATCATACCTCCTACATCTCACAACCTTTGTGATGATGAGCTCTTCATTAAGGAGTTTGATAAGTTACTTTCCATAGACACTCCTTCGGAATTTGAGGAAGAGTCTAATGATTGTGTTGAAAATTTTTGGTTTGATCACCCGATTTATGATGATGATAATGTTGACCCGGAAGGAGAAATTACCTTTGCTCCAATTATCCTTCCCACTCGCTTTAATCTTAATGTGCGAGTTTTTCATGCGACTCATTTTGAGTACCATGACCCCTTTGTTCACATTCAAAAGAGTGATAAGGTCAACAAAGTCATGCAAGTTGATACCACTAGTGTTGAGACCTTTATACCACCATTACCATGTGCTTTATATGATTTTGGATTAGCATGGGGGGATGAAACCGTGTTGTCTATTCCTTTCTCCACCGAGGATGAGGTATTCGACCCCAGAATCGTTGATTTAGGGAAATCTCGGCCTTTCACGGATGTAATAATTGAAAGACTTTTCGATCATCTTGGTGCGAGTTTATCTCAGGGAGCATGCTTTTTCCATATCGTGATTTGTGACTTTTATCTCTTTTTAAAGATTTGTGTTGGAGTTTTATCCTTTCGTTTGTCATCCGACAACGAGGATGTAATCTTTGACCCCGGCATCGTGCTTTATGTTGAATTTTATTCCAATATGCCGGTTTTAACCTTTTTCCCTAAGGACCAATGAATGCGGGGATCGAGTCGAGCTCATGACTCGGTTAACAAAAACGAGGTGCCTTGTGGGGGAGTCCCATACATTCTATCCTCTTTCTATTTTCTAACACTAATAAGGCTTGATCTTTCAAGCTCGTGCTCGTGTTTTGTTGTGTTGTGAATCTTAGGTATGACCCTAATATTTGAAGACTCTCGTGTTCGGTTTTTGCCGGTCCACTTGATCTTCCATTCTTTGATTGCCAAAAGGGGCACACTCTTTATCCTTTGATTTTTATCGACTAACGTTTTATCTTGAGGCATAATTAATAAACGGCTTATAGATTTGCGTGCTCTTTCCATGTTAGGATTTTGCATTAGACTCTTCGTGTTTTAGCAAGGGGGTGTTACTCTTGAGCTAAGAAACATTGAGGACAATGTTTGGTTTTAGCATGGGGGAGTCAATCGATATAATCGCTTGCAATTGCTTTTGTCGTGTCTAAACGTAATCGTTTTTCTCGTTTTTCAATAACATTTAAATTTTTAGTGTTATTTTTAAGTTTTAATAAATAAAAAAAGTGCTTTTGACACAAATGTAGGCTTTCCGTTGGTGAAAATAAAAATAGTTTTTGACTCGACTCGGTTTTTACCTTAGCTTTTCCTTAACGTATTTGAATTAAGTTTTGCTAGGCTTTTATATAGGGAGCTTTAAAACGCGAAAGTCTTAACTCATACGGGTTAAGAACAAGAACTTTTCGCAAGTTCCTATAATTGATCCTAGAAAGTCGTTTATCAAGGGAACTTTAAAACGCAAATTCTAAAACTTGAAAAAGTATAAGAAGATGCAAGATCCTATATATGACTTGAAAACCCAAAACTTTGATTTAATAGGCTAAGTATCCATTGATTTCACATTTTTGAAATTTTATGATATGGAGAACAAGAGATGATAGAGTTCAGTCATAAGTTTCTAAGGTTAATTCTTCTTTGTGCAAGTATTTTTGTGTTTGATTTAATCTCCTCGTATTTATTTTTCACACTTGAATAATAATTGCTTAATAAATGAAGTTTTTAGCGGTTTAGGCTTGATATCTTAACTCGTAACTCCTTCTTTTTCTTCCCTTGTAATTAAAGTGAGAACACATTAAGGGTGTCAGCGTCATGGACTTTTGATCATGGGATTGCGGAAATTTGGCTTACTATAAATATCATAATAATAAGAAGAATAAATAAAAACATGTTCTCTAGGAGCCTTCGGGTGGGAGTCATGTAGCACTAACCTTGTCATTAGAGCCTTAGGATGTATGGCAAGGGGACGTATTGAATAAAATTGCTTCATCATCATGAGCCATAAGGTGGGATGGTGATGTCAATTCCCTTATTTTTGTCCAAGGAGCCTTCGGGTGTGGATTTTAAATAAGGAGCACAATTGCATCTTAAAGAGCCACAAGGTGTTATGATGTAGTTGTTGCTAACTCCATTAATAAGGTCATAATTGACTTTGGAGGTTTTATTGTTGCTTTTAAGTAGTCCTATTAGCCAAATTTCGGGTCCGGGGATTTATCCCTCAAATCGTGTTAAGTTATCCTTGATGCGGGCTTTCTTTAGTGACAACGGTTTTCGAAGTCGAGGTTAGGTTTTGAGTGTTGATTTTACACCGTTCTTGCCTTCATTTTTGGACTAATAAATATCAAATAAAGTAAAATGAGCCTTTGGGTGAATGACAAATAAAATCTAGAGATACAATTAGGAATAATAGGAGATTGAGTTTAACACAAATTACTTGTATGAGTTGGTTTAAATTTGGGGCTTATGATTGACAATGATCTTGTTTTTGCACTTGGCATGGAAAAGTTAAAAGTCGAGGACGATGAATCTATTTGAGTTTTATGATCCTAAAAGTTATTTTTCAAATAATGAAAGCAATACATTATGTCTTTGCAAAATAAAAAGTCAAAAGTTGAATAATGGTTAGCTAGAGTTTTATTTAATCATTGAGTGAGGACACGGCAATTGCTTAGCAAGGGGGAGTTTGATATGAGTGATTTTACTCATATCAATTATATCTTAAAACAATAAATAAATGCATAAAATGTATCAAAAATGCCTTGTATATGCTTGTTTGTTGTTTGATGTGTGTAGGTACCAAAGTTCGCGAAAACCGGCAAAAACGACGCGAGATTTGAAGAAAAGATCGAGAAGCCAAAGACAAGGTCGTTTATTCGAGGATTCAAATTTAATAAAGGTTATTGGGCCTTTGTGGGACCCATGTTTGGTTAATGGGCTTAAAAGCCCAATAGGTCCTATTTCACAAGTATTATGGGACGAATTGGAGTATTTTAGCCCAAGCCCAATTCCAAAATATATATAGACGAAGGAAGTATTTACAATTTATGGGTCCAAGCCCATAACAACAAAAAGAGACGGTGGAAAAAGAGTTTTTAAACTCTTGGGTCAACACATTCGTTCAACAAAAACAAATAAATAAAAGGAAGAGAAAAAAGGTCGACTAAAGAAATAAATGGGGAAGAACTCCACCATATCAAGAACCCTAGAAATTAGGGGTTTTCTCCAATCAACAGGCAAGTGATCATCACACATATTATTCAGTTAATTAAGGGCAAGATAGAGCGTGTGAAGCACGAAGATTCCAAGTACAAGGTGTCACGTGGTTGATTGATCCGTCACAACTCTCCTCTCATTAGCCAATAACCTGCCATTCAGAAAGAGAACCAATAAAGAGAGGCCACATCAGCAAGGGAAGTAGCACAAGAAACACAAGTTTTGCCACTCTGGCAATCCATGTGACCAAGGGCAAATCACAGCCCTTGGATCATAACAAGATGGAAAGAGATAGACGAGAAGATCATCTAAGGCTCGAAAATCATTCTCCCTCAACAAACACCTCACCCCCAATCTCCTCGTTAGCCTATAAATACCCCTAGAAATCTTGTAATTTTCATCTTCCTTTTTAACTTAATGTTATAATGATAAAATAGTTGTAGGATTGTTTTTCTTTTAATAGTATTGTAATGATTTCATTTTTCTTAAATAAAAGTTAAAGTTCAGTTTCATAAATTTCGTTTAACTGTTTTTTTATGAATCGTGATCTTGTTTGTAATCTTATTTAACTATTTATTTCGTTATAAGTAAAAGGGTTGTTCATATAAGCTTTACCATAGCTTATTTGAGTAATCTTAGCTGAAAATGAGGAACAAGCTTATCTAACTGATAAGTTCATAAAAATAATATAAAGGAAGCCTCTGATTCGTGAATATTGGTGTTTCGTGATGTTGGATCGTGGGTTTTGATGTTTTATGGTGTGAACGTGAA
Organism: Glebionis coronaria; assembly: GCA_025667525.1. Lineage (NCBI taxonomy): Eukaryota > Viridiplantae > Streptophyta > Magnoliopsida > Asterales > Asteraceae > Glebionis > Glebionis coronaria. Next base: position 359,102,029 of record CM046876.1, read on the forward strand.
TTGGTGTCGTTTTTAGTCCAAGTCCGCTCAGCGCGCGACTTCTGCCCAACGGTTCTTCAATTTAAAGGGTTAAGCACATGTTACTTTTTGGCATACTTTAATTTAATCTGCTATGATGAATATAAATTGTACTTTATATTTTGAATGTCTTTTAGTTATTTGATATGATTTGGATATTTTAAGCTATATATGCATGATAATATTATAGATTTTTTGCTTGATTTTCAGTTCGTTGTGTTGTTTGAGAAGTTCTGAACTGATTATGCTTAAGTTGTTTTTATTCGTGAGATTGTTTGGTTTGTAACTTATGTAGGTTACTGTTATCGTAGATAGTGGAGGGATTTTTGTTCTATTCCGTTTAGTGCGATTAATGTTGTGGTATGCTTTGTTATGAAAGCTTATAGATCTGTTGGTTTTACCAATTGATATTTGTGGATTAAGATATGAATCTACTGTACTGGCCTGATTAGATGTTGATTTACGAAGTTTATCGTTTGATTAATGAATCTGCTTTGATTAGCTTGACCAGTCGTCTCATGTGTATATTGAATCAGTTTTTGGTTTGTTTTTATTCGATTAAATTACTGATAAAAGGCCTGCTAAATGTCGTGTGAGCATGATTTTGTACAGTAGCATAAATTGTCAATTTAATCTGTTAAACGTTAATAGCTGTTTAGATTTATCACTGTGAATTTTTAGCTTAATTTGGGGCTGGATACGTTAGAATTTAGTTAAGGTTTCAGATTGATTTGGTTTAGTCTTTGTCTAGTTTGTTACTATTTTACCTGTTGCATCTCGTTTCCACTAATTTATTTGCTTTTGGTAACTGAATCTGCTAATTTATTTATCTGTTATGTGGTGCTTGTATTAAGGGTTAATTTGTGAATCTATTGTATTGTTGTTCTTAGTAGTATCAAACGAGTTGTTTGATCTGCTGAATTGTATGAATTTGCTTTCCAAAAATAAATAACATAAAAACGCCACTCATAGGTCTCGACCTCGTGACCTCCCCTTTAACAGACCAGAGCTCCAACCAACTGAGTTGGTCATCTTTTTGTGATGAGTTTTATTAAACAGACTTAATATAACTTAGTTTAAATTAGCTGTCACATTTTATTTAGTTTAAATACTCTATTTTACTCTAATTTACATTTTAAATCATTTTATAATATTTCTTTTATAAAGTTTTTAGATAATAAATAAATCAAAATATAAAAAAATGTTTAATTATTTTCAGAATTTTAATTAGTTATAAAAGTTATTTTTTTTTTTAAATTAGATCTTAGTTAATAGTTATAAAAATTGATTTTGTTTAAGTAAAAAGTTAAAGTAGATTTTTAAGTAGATTTATTTAATAGTTTTTTTTAAATAGGTTATTTAGTTTTAAATAAAGTTTTTAAAATAGTGTAAAAGTAATTTTACTTAAATAGTTAAGTTTTTATTTGATTTAATTTAAATTGTTTAAATTTTAAATAGCTTTAATTTTTAAATAATTATCTTTAGATTAAAATAAAATGGGGAACGATTCATGCACTTTAGGAGTTTAATTTGTAGGATTAATTTTAGTTTAAAAACTGTAACCAATTCGAATCAATTGTCCAAATCGAAACAAATCGTCTCAAATTCATAAGATCTTCGTGTACAACGAACTTGGTTCACCAACGTGTTTAATTGAATCCGTCTTTGGTAATTTTAGACTATTACTTTTTCCTAAAGGTAATTTTCTAATTTACCCTATAACGTATCTTAATTATCACATATACACGTCACGATCACATCAGTCTTCCTAGAAATGACAGTCGGTTTTCATGCATTCATCATTTTCATGCATACATATATATGTCATTGTCGCGGGTTTATGACTAAGTAATGGTTCGTACAGGACTGGCCCTATTTAGTCGCATGTGTTTTATCGAAACTTTTAAATTTGGGACCGACCCATAGGCGTCCCCTCGCCATGTCTTTTGTTTTGAGTGAACTGACCATTGGCGTTCACTCTCACGCATAAAAAAGTTTTCATAAAATTGCATCATACATTCATGTACTAGTTTTCCTGCATAAAATTTTTCTCATGATTTATTGGTATAAATTTTTTTCATGTATATAGTTTATGTTTTAGTCAGTTTAATCATGTATTTTATGTTATACTGTCAGATGGCAGACACACACAATATACGGGAGATGGTTTCAGCTGCCAATGCAGACTTGCAAGACATCCTTCATCTTTGGAAGGATCATACCGAGCGGGAAGCCACTTGGGAAACAGAGGATTCTATCCGGGCTTCTTACCCTCATTTTATATTTTGAATCCGGGTATGTTCTTCTTTTCCAGTTTACTTTATCTATAATTCGGGGACGAATTATTCTTCTTAGGGGGGAAGAGTTGTAAAACCCGCATGCTTTTACCATGAATAGTGCCCTTACGATCGTACGTACAGGATTAGAACTTTCCTTTTATAACATGTTTACGTTTCACGTACAAGAATTTCAAGTATTACGTACGTGTTATAACACGATAAGTATTTATTACGTATTAACTCACGATAATTATTTCAATAATAATTGTAATCACGAACATACGAACATGAAATCATGAACGTAAATTAATCACGAGCTTAATATTACGTATGTATGTATATTTATTACAATCACGAATAAATATATTAAGTCACGAACGATAACTAATTAAATCACGTAAAACACGAACACGAGAACACACTTATAATTTACACACGGAAAATGTCCGGGTTGCCCTTATGTGGGCCCCATACCCGTGGACACTACAAGACAAAAGGGCCTAGCCCTTTTAAATTTTACTAAACATGGAAAAAGGAGAAAGATTGGTTTCATTTTAACAAAAGTTAGAAAATAATTAAAACCCTAATCTTTTTCTTCTCCTTCTCTTTGGCCGCCGGGTTTAGCATCACACCAAGGGGTGTTCGGTTGATTTTTAGTGTTCGATTTATTGCAAGGATCGTGGTGTGTTCATCGTTCTTTGATTCACGTGATCGGTATAAACCTTAACCTTTTTCTTTTATGTTTTGATTTACTAATCACATAAAATCATGAATGTTTTTAATAATAAATTAAAAACAAGTTATTAATCATGTTATTAATCACGGGGTTAAATTATAAATGGTTACGGGGTGTTTGTTTGTTGGTTGACGCCTAAACCGAGCCCCAAGGGGGTCTCGGCTTGGCTTACTTCGCACCACCAAGACCTTATGGTCTCGGTTTGGTGGTGGTGGTGTCTCGGTAGCAGCAAGGAAGGGAGACCCCGACCTAGGTCGGGGCATGGTGGTGTATTTGGGTCCGGTTCACGGGTTAAAACACGGGTCCGGTTCACACATGTTTAGATTTAACACGGTCCGGTTCATGAGTTATTTTTTTTACAGGTTTAATATTTTTACAAGACTTAAATTAAATTAATAAAAAAAACATGAACATGATTAATTTAATTTACATGACTTAGGTTATTAATTTTATTATTAATACATGAATTTTAACCTAAGTATCTATTATTTAATTAGACTATATAATTAATTAATTATTAAAATCATGACTTATAATTAATTAATTTACATGACTTAGGTTATATTATTAATAAATAATAATACATGTTTTAACCTAAGTATTTTACCTTATTTAATTAAATCATGTTAACCTATAGTTTATTTAATTCACATGAAATAATTAATAAACTATAGTATATAATCACATGACTTAGAATATTAATCAGTAAACACTTAAGCTTATATAATTAGCTTAATTATCCAGCTTATATCTAGTTATGGAAACTTTTTATTTTTAGAAACGTATTTAATTAAGGCAGCTAATCTATTTATGGAAACTTTCTATTTTTTTAGAAACTTATCTATTTTAAGCAGTAAATCTATTTTTGGAAACTTTCTATTTTTTGAAACTTTCTATTTTTGGAAACTTTCTTTTTTTCGTAACTTCCTATTTTTGGAAACTTTCTATTTAGGAAACCTGCTATTTTTAGAAAGTTACTTATTATTACACAACAAGTATAATAATACATGAAATACAAGTAATACTTAATCAGAATAGACAGAATATATGATAAACATAGTATAAAGCTTAAATCGGTAAAACATGACATGAACATATAAAACAAGCTAAGACATGATATAAAACCAGTACGTACTCAGTAATCATATACTTATACACGTATGTATTTATGTAGCATTAGTGATACCGAAGTAGGACTCTCATCCGTTCGTCTTCTTCGTTCACTGGACACAATGTATGGATTCTCCGTCCTTTCAGTATGGGCATTCTTCCTTATTAGGATTTCCCATATGCAGCCAACTGTTTTCCTTAGTATATGTTTTATATGTTTCTGAATTGCTTATGTTTCATTAGAATACCTAAAGCCATATACATGCATGACCAGTTTCACCTAGTTATGGAGGTACCATAACCATAATACTGGAGGCACCAGTGTTATGACTTCACCACTGCGGAGTGATAGCTCGTGGCGTCCCTTTCAGCTTTTAGCCATTTATTATATTATCAGGTGGGGCGTATGGGTGCATCCTAGTTTACATGTTTTCAGCAGATTACTCAGTGTGAATGTGGTGTGTGCCTTGCATCCTTCACAAGGAGCTGATCCCTCCTACCCAAAAACCAGTATATTAAATTAGAGGCAGCCCCTCTAATTTGCATGACGAGGTCACCCCTCCAAGTATTCATGCACGTTGATATTTCATGACCTATATTGGCTAATGGTAAATATGTTAAGCAGTTTTTACAAGATAAACATAAGGCTTTTCAAACTATAAAACCAGTTTTACTAAGATATAACCAGGTTATCCAGGACTTAATCTTTTCCGCTGCTTCATGCTTATATGCTTATATTATTCATGCTATACTTGTACATCCGTGCACTGAGCATATTGCTCAGCCATTTTCCTTTTCATGTTCCCAAAACGGCAGGTACTCAGGGATGCTCGTAGACTTTAAGCGTACGTGCATATGGATTGGAAGCTTCCTAGCCTTCTTTACTTTATGCATTCTCTTATACTTTGATACTCATTTCCATGGACATTGTTTAGTCCTTTCATTTACATTACTTATGTTTGTGTGTGATGAGTTCTACTTTTGGGATACCGATGTTTGATTCCGGTATTTCCTTTATGGTCATGTAATGTTTAGAAATTTATCCTTGTATGCTTTGATGACACGCCATAATCACGCGTGACATTCCATTTATCAAAATGTGGTGTTACACAAGACATATCTATAGAGAAGTACTAACAGTGATGCAAAACAATAACCTCCAAAGTCTCACGAATAAAACTTCAAATGACAAAGTAAGAGTGGTAAATGGGTCACCACTTACAAATGTCTTACAAACCCAAATCTTAAACAATCATAAAATCAAAACATGAATATCCAAATAAAATAGATTCAGGATCAACTTCAAAAGCTCTAAAGTATCGTACTATAATCACCTAGCATCAACTTTTAGAACCTGATGTACTAGAAAACGATGCTAAAATACGTCAACATAAAGTTGGTGAGATGCCATAGGTTTTTTACACCACCCAAAAATATAATTCAACACATATCTAGGATTAAGAAAAAAAACAAGTACATGACATAACTTAAATTGTCACAAAACTACAAGCATTTCAATCAAAACCAATTCACACAAACATATACATTGGTAGGCGTACCTATCCGCTCAAATATTTCTAACAATACTGAGTAGGTGTACCCATCCGCTACCAAACAATTCAATAACACACACAGCAAGTAACAATTAAGCGCACATGTAGTTCAATCAGACACATCCACTCACAGAGATAAAACAATTCAAACACAAGCATCGTTTCCACCCCAATTTATGATCTTAAAAGATACAGGGCTATGACACTCACCTGAATGCGCTGCTACAAAAACACTTCAAGCCTCTCGTTCAAACATTATATAAGCACAAAATTCACGTTACATCTGGAAAGCTAAAAGGCATAACCAATGCAACGACCTTAAATGATAGATTATTAACTTTATTAGGTCTTCATATGACATTACCATACCACTTCATGATTCTATATAGGCCGTTATACATTTCATTTACTTGTTACAACTAGTGCAAACTTTCTGTCTAACTTGCACTTTTCACACACGCCTTACCCGACCCCTTTTACGTACCAATATGTCCTCTAAGGTTCTACAAAAATTCCACAAACCTCATTCACCTCTTATGAGACCCTACAAGTTGTACCATTGTCCCTAAGGTTGTATGAGTACCATTTACAAAAATAAACTCACAATAGCCTCCAAACTTGCCCGAAATCCGACTCATCAAAAGTTTGGTACAAGCTGACCTATTTAAAATCCATTTTGGATTTTGAAAAACTTTGGAGACTTCCCACAATATATGAACTATATACTGTTAAAAGGGCTAGTCACAAAACATTGTGCAAGTATTTTATAAAAATTTAAAGTAACAAATTAGAAAATCGGCAGTTTGACCTATGTGTAGTGTAATTGAGTTTGACTGACCAAACGGCCAAACCAAGACTCAAGACTTACTTTTTTGGAAAGCCACTTCAATTCTATACAATTAAAAAAAGAAGTTCGAAAATTGAGTTTGGGATCATCTAGAAAATCCCGTTTGAAAACTGATCAAAAATCTGCTCCGAAAATTGAACCCTAACCGCGTAACCTAGCTCATTAACAATCATTAAAACTTCATCAATTAAACCCTAATCCGATTTTGAAAACCCTAAACCATATATTTCTGATTTATTGTGATTCCCTAATCCATCACTAAACATTGTTGCACGGGTTATTAATCATAATCAAATTAAAAGAACTAAAGATTTAACTAGTTTTCACCTTGTTTTTGGAACCCTAAAAACTTATTATCCTTGTCTCTTTTTTTTCTTCCGATCGCGACCAGCTAGTGAAAAAAAGGTTTGTGTTTTAGTCTTGTATTTATACTACTAGGTAGATAATTATCCAAGTTAATTTGTTTCCTAATTGAAGTCAAATTCCTTTTCTTTTCTTTTCTCCCAAATTTTTTTAATTACTTTATTATGTATATTACCTAAGGTTTTTGTATTTATTTTAATTTTATTGTCTATACCTTTTTAATAAAACGTATTTCTATCGCATTTCTAAAAAAATAAACAAAACCTCAAAATAATAGTCCATCACTTTGCTTCTAGATCTAATTATCGAAAATTTAACCAACTTCCATGTTCCGTTCAACTACTACTCATAACCTAGAGCACATACGAAAACAGGATCATTTAATACCCGAAATGATCTTTATCACACAATAATTCACACAATTAAGCCATTAACACGTAAATGCACAAATTCACATAAAATATCATATGATTAAAATTCTAAGTCGAATTCTAACCTTAGCCACGAGTCTCGGATGTTACGGACAAATTAAAACTTAAAACAAATTCTAGTAAAAAGTTAACAAGAAAAGTTCTAAGTCCTAGGGAAGGTAATAAATTAAGAAAAAACAAGACTATACTATAAAGAAAAAGTGGTGCATGTCCAAAATAAGCTAGAAATACAAATAAGCTATAATCAGCTTATTTAGAAGATAAAAAGGGAAAGAGTATAATATAAAACCTCTCCCTTGGTAACTAGAAAAGTCATAAGGGCAGATGGTATGAAGAGTTTGTATGTGAAGCTTGGGAGCGAGGAGATCACGGGTTCGAAACCTAGTGATCTTTTTGCTTCCCAAACTTTTTAATTGCTTATTTTTTTGGATAAATCCCCAATAAGTTGTGGCTTATTGGGGTGGTTAGCTCAAGATAACAAACAAATAACACACCACAATCACAACACTGTTCAAACAAAGTAAAATCAAACAATGATAAAATATGAACAGTGAACAGTGACAAGGCTAAAACAAGGTTGTTTAGCTGATTTTTAACTTAACATTTAAGCTAACAAATAAGCTCTACTTACCAAGAAAACTTAAGACAAAATAAATTTACAACCTAAACTAATTGTATTCTAAAAATAAAATATTGAAACCTAATAAACAAGGAGAGATTCGTTTTGGTGTTCTTGGTGTCATTCTTGGTCAAAAAGGATAAAGTTTTACTACCAAAATCCTTGAAACTAGTTTCAAGGATAAGGCACAAACAAGAGACTTATATCATCATATAATAAAAGCAATAACAAGCTACAAATTCATCAAATAACAACAACCAAGTTTAAATCTACCCATTGGATTTACTACCACATAAAACAAGAACACCAAGCAAATTTTTGATTTTAAACTTTTGAGACAGAAACAAACATGGATTATGACTAACCTAACACCTAAGTGAGATTCCAGCCAAAGCCTGATCCCTAAGTTATCTATGTGCTTGTTTGTTAGACAACCCCAAACACCCCTTATGATCTCAACTTATGCAATTTAACAAAAAGTTATGCAAAGATAAAGCAAGATCAAGTAAACAAAAAGATAATCAAGAAAATAAATAAATGAGCAAAGACTTCAAATAAAATAAGCAGTTAAGCCACATAAGCAGTAAATAAGCATTTAATGTACGAAAGCAAGTAAAAAAGTTTAGGAAACTTACGTTGAGTCAATTTACTTATCCACATTGACTAAGCTTGATGTAGCAACCTTAAACCCTTTTTTGTTTATAATCAACCCATAACAACATATCAAACACAACTTATCAACTTGTGATCAACACAGAACATCAACAACTAACCAACTCCATTTTTTATTTAACTTGACAACAAGTAAAGGAAATGACAACAAATAAGTACCAATAAGCTGTTTATCTAGATTATTTGTCAAATAAGCTAAGTAAACGCTTAATGCTACAGTAAGAAGCAAAGTTCAATAAACTTGAACTTTGATAACAAAAACTTTAGAAATGAAAAATTTTAGAGGGCTGTGTTGAGCTAGAATCATATTTCTATACCCAAAGTTCCTCAGCAACCAGTTCTTGAACACTCTTCATAGAAGGAAAATGGATAGGGTTGGCTTGTTGGCGTTTCCAAAGCTTCTAGGCTCGTAGCTCTTGGACACTTTGCATTGATGGGAATTGAAGGATTTATCCTCATGACTGGAGCTTGTTGTAGCGCAAGTGACTTGGTCACCATGCTCCAGTGTGTCAAACCCTAAAAGTGAAGGAGATACATCCTTATCAATATCCATGATATCATCGTTTGGCATGGACTCAGGGTCTGAGAAGTAATGTTCGATCTTAGTGAAGACTCCTATGTAGTCATCCTCTGCGGCTATGTAGCCTCGATCAATTTCCTATTTGTCAGAGTATTTTCGTCCCTGCATAAAATGGATTAGTAAATAATCCATGAGTTTATAATGAGGGGAAGGATCGCCAAACGCTGCCCCTAGGAAGACTGGGTGTGATTATCCAGTCCCCCCAAAGGATTTATCCTTGGGAATCTTTTAATTGTGAAAAATGATAAGGGGAATGGTCGGCATTCGCTGCCCCTAGGAAGACTGGGTGTGATTATCTAGTCCCCCAAAGGATTTCTCCTTGGGACTCTTTTAAGTTGTGATAAGTTATAAAGTGAAGGATCGCCAGTCGTTGCCCCTAGGAAGACTGGGTGTAATTATATAGTCCCCCAAAAGGATTTCTCCTTGGGACTTTTAATTGTGATAAGGGGCCTTAGAGACAGAGTGAGTTTAGCGACTCTAAGGTCGACTCTTTTATGCCGGGTTTGTTGTTTTCCCTTGTAGAGTCTAGAGTTGTCAGGGTCACCGGGGTGTGTTATAAGCACAAATGCTTCACTCCATGGTGATGACTCAGAGTGTACATAAAATTTAGAAGTGAGGTGCAGACTCATACACTCTAATGGGTCGGGGGTGGACCAAATCTTCACCACTCTCTACCTACAAAAATTTAAGAGCGGTTGCTTGCAGTATCCTTTAAATTTAAAGATTGGTACTTTTTTTTATTAGTGGCCTTAGGCTGGTTTCTTACGTCCTTTGTCGATTCGGAGGCATCTATAATCTTGGTGTCATTAGCTAGCACCTCAGGGTCCTTAGCAGTCTGAGTCACAGAGGTGTGTTTCTTGGGCTTTTTCAGAGGTCTCTCAGGGGTAGAATTAGGGGTCATGGGTACATAGGGTCCATCTTCTAGAATTTATAGAAGGAAAGGTTCTAATCTATCTAGATAGATGAGAAATTCACTTTTCCAACTAGAGAATTATTCTTCATCAAAAGTTGGAACATTTGACATGTGTGATCCTCCTCTACTATCAAGAAGTTGAGGAAGACTATCATTATTAGCACTCACACTTGCAACTGGTGCAAGTGTGGTGGCAGTGGTTGTGGCATGAATGTTCTCAACATTTGTTTGGCTGGTTTGGCCAAAAGGCGGTGGAGGCATAGTATCAGGAATATTAGAATCTTGATTTTAAAAACAAGAACGGTTTTATAAAAAGTTTTATAAATCAAACCGCTCTGATACTAACTGAAAGTCCCGAAATTATGCCAAATGTAATACTGTAACTCCCATAACCAAAGTATAACACAAAATAATTAACTTTTCAATCGTGTAATGCTTTAGTGATATTAACAAAGTATTACAAAGTGTTATGATACACTTGTTAAATGAAAATGTATAATAACCCTTTGAACAAGTAAACTTGATATGAATTATCAAGTTTACAAGTGAACCCGTAAGTCACTAAGGTACAAGCGTGACTTATATAGGTTCAACAAGGAGAAAAAGATAAACAATAATACAACAATAAGTGATTCTTTTTCTCCCCTTTACATTCCCTATTTATAGACGAGGTTGCTTCCTTAGTGGGGGTGGTTGATATGTGTCGTCTTTTGAGTGGATGACGTACACAACATTAAATGTATGTCCATTCTTGGACATGCTTTTAACCACCTTTCAGTGAATAGTTCTACCAACTGTTCACTTTCTTCACTAGGTCGTACTAGGTTGCTTTTACTTGAATCTTCACTTTATCCCGCCTAAAGTGCTTTATCATATTTTCCCATCTAAACTGTAAAGGGATAAGGCAAGTCTTTGCTTGCTCGGTCTTCAAAGGGTCTGGAGTGACCTTAGAGTATTGTAACCTCTAAGGTCCTCGAACAACCATCACATTCCTTTTACATCCCAACTATTATCCATTACAGCTGGTGACGATGTCTTTGACTTGAATGTGTCTGGTGCGCCATATGAGGCTTTGCCTTCAGTTGGTCCTTGTCTCTGTCGCTGTACTCTATCAGCGACTCATGACACTTAGTCTAATTCAAATCAAATCTAGATAGGGCCAGGTGGAACTTTCAATGGCCCAACATAAACCTTTGAAAAAAACAAATGAAACCTAAGATATACATACAAACATACCTCTCTATCAAGTTAAATTAAAAAAAGAAACATATCAAAGGTCTCTTGGCCCAACGATATGTGAGTGGCCATTGAATGTAGCGGTTGTGAGTTTAAGTTTCATTGAAGACGTGTTAAATAAATTTCGTGATATAAGTTGTGTAGGTTAGAGGTGAGCTCGGTTTCTAAACCGCACGAAACCGAGAGAACTGCGAGCAGAAAACCGAGAACCGATTACGTAAATTTAGGAACCGAGAACCGGACCAAAAAGCATGTTTTGGTTTCGCTTCGGTTCTCGGGTCTGGTTAAGGCATTTGGTTCTACCCTATTGTGACCAAAATTTTTTAAAAACACATCCAACAATACAATATTATTTATGTGTTTCACACATCTACGTATCTTACGTGATACCGGGAAACTATTCTTTCCCGTGCTGGTCATGGGACTCTTCAATAACGACTTTCTAATTGTGGTGTTTCTCCTTTTCAAAAATAATAATCAAAATAGTATTTGAAGTGATTTTGGTTGGTTTTGTATGTAAGCTCATATACATGACATCTTCGTATTCATTTCCTCCATCTTTTAATGATGTGTTAATATAAGTGTTATTAAGAAATAAAAACATGTAGTTGCAACAAAGATGTAACTATAGTATTGTGTTAAACTACTAAAACTAGTGTAATACCCGTGCGTTGCATGGGTCACACATAAAAATGAATCAGTTTTCTTTACGCCATTATTTAGGTGCTTAAAAATTTATGGAATACCTGATACTTTTAACTCGTTAGTCTTATGATACAGAAATGTAAGGACAATGTAACCTAATAGACGCGCGTCAAATATAGCTTGTTGGTATATCCTACGGCGTCATCAATCAGAAGGTTCAAATGGAATTTTGTTGACATGGTCGTCATTAGTTACAATGCACCTAAGATTTTACAAAATGAGTAGACGATTGAATATAAGCTTATTTAAACAGTCGTAGTTGAAATATTATACATGTATATTGAAAATGCAAACCTCTATACGACCCCACTTTGCGACATGTTAAGACGTCACAATATTGGCTCATAGAATCGATCTAGTTGTATTCGTACATCAAAGACATCTTCGCACAATTAAATGTTGAGTTTCACATCACTTCAGATCTCAAAAGCTTAAAATATGTTACAACAGAAGTGTTCATTATTAAGTCGAAAAGCTATCACAAGTATGACTGTAGCAAGTTGAAAAGTGTAGAATGTTGAAAAACTGAAACGTTAATTACTACTCAAATAGCATATACTATTTTTGTTTTGTTAACCAATAATGTGTGTTTGGTTGAAGTAAAAATTGTAGTATAAAATAAGCAATTTTTTTTTATCTTTGTGTGTTTCCGAATGCACGAAATGTTCTCTTAGATCATATTCAGTAGGAGAGTGGCCACTCCTCAGAAATTACGTTTCTTATTACTCCATCAAACTAGATTCTATCAAAATGGGTCATAACCTGGACCATAGTATCAAAATGGGTAAAAACCATACTATTGTATTCAACAACATTCATCTTCCCACAAGTTTTTGTTTTCACTCTTAACTTCATCTTCTTCTTCATCAAGTAGACGACACAACGTGTTTCCCTGCCATTTATTTTGAGATGGTGTTTCTTGTTTCGACTAATTGTTGCCACTGGAACATCATCATCAACAATATCTTACACGTAAAATTATAATTTTGTTAGTCAAATACTAAAATATGATTCCAACGATAAACTTAAACTATAAAGTATAAGTAAAGAAAATAGAGGGTGGTTACATGTTGTTTATCAGGTTGTTGATTTGGCAGATTGGTATGAGCAATGACATGTTCATCTTTCACTTGAGCAGGTTTCATTAAGGAAGTTGTTTGGACGATTAAATAGGATTGTAAACTTTTGAGAGGGATAGTTAAAATTAGGCTGAGAGTGACGGTACAGTGAGTATAAGGTTGTTTTATATAGAGTCAGTGTGAGAATTGGCGGTAATATACTGAAGTCAAAAGTAGCATATAAAAGTTAGAGTTTGTTAGGAGGAGGGTATAGGCAAAAGACCTACTGATGAGTAAGTCCAACAGACTTGCTTTCTTCTTTAAATAACACGAACGAACCTGTCTAAAGAGTCTTGCATGGGAAGAGGTTCCATGTCCTTAAAAGGATTTATATGTCATGTATCCGCTGCGAGCCTGTATACGTAAACCCCTAGCATTAATGCAGACTTGTGTTGTTATCGGTCAGCGTACGAACCCAACACAATTTCAATGGCGAAGCAGAATAGTTGATTGGCAAGGTGTTAAAACAGGAACTTCATAGCTTTATAATGAAATGTGATTTCATGTATGTGTTGTGTATACTCTCATAAAAGTATAGTGATATAATGAATATGGACGTAAAAGGCTAACATATACACTAACTTAAATATAGAAGAGTTTGTTTCCTAGGTTATCCACTTTTCACAATGTACAGAAATAGCATGTGCTATACTCGTAATGTTACGAAAAACTAACAACAATTGGTAGCTAGTTTACTATACCCCTTTCTATTACCAACGTAGAAAAGAGGTAATATTAATAAATGTTAACAAAATATTCTATAGCTAATCATCAATGTTAATAAATATGTTTTTCTTCTAGCTAAGCATCATTTTCAGAATGTGAACAAATATTATCAAAAAAGTTGAATATTAAACTATACTCAAGAAAGTGTGTCATAATTAAAATGCTAATGTAACTAAATTTACTGGTTTAACTTGTAGTTCACATGTAGATTAATAAGTACTTTGTAGATTGTAAACTCAGCAAAAAAAAATTCGATAAAAAAGTTTGACAGTTTGTTAGAAAAGGATATGCATCACTTTCTTTTCCAAATAGCAACATGTGTGTTAATTGATGTAAACAAACTTCCAAGATATGTGGCTAATAGCTACAAAATAGGTAAAATTTAATTTTGTAAGGCTAGGATTTAATATTGACCACATCTAATGGCTGAGAATGCATGTTACGTCATGTTTTTTCTCTCAGTTACGTCGGCAATAAGAAGAGAAATTTCGATTAATATTCATATAGTTGAAAGTTGGTGGTTCTTCGGTTCCAGAGACCGAGAATCGTGGTTTTTAACCGAACCGAAAATCAAAATTTGAAATATGTAGGAATCGAGAAGCGAATCGTGGTTTTAAAAATTTGTTTTGAGTTAGATCGGTTTCGGTTCACTTCTTGGTCTATACCGGTGTCGTAGTGTAAATTAGGGCTGAACATCAGGTTTGGATCGGATCGAGAATCAAAATAGTCCAAACCTTCAGATTAAAATAGTTCGGTTCAGTTCGAATCAGTCCAATCTGATTTTTTGGTCCGTGTTAGTTTTAGATCAGCCATGGTTTATGTACCGTTCAAGAAAAGGAAAAGAAAAAAAAAGAAAGGAAACCCTGAGAAGATAAAGGGCAAAAAAGGAAAAAGGAAAACCTACATACACCAACAATAAGCGTAACCAATTAAGCATAAAGTCCTCTCCTCCCTCCCTCCCTCCCCTTGATAATCACTCCCATTCATTCCTCGACTTTACAGCCTTGTTATTTTCTCTCCAAATTATCAACACAATTCACTCACCTTAATCAAATCAAAATCAATAACAATTAACAATGGAAGGGATTACAGAAGCTGTTCAAAACATAAACATCAACAACACCAACAATAACAACGATGCTCATAAGAAGAACCGTATTCAAGTTTCCAATACCAAAAAACCCCTTTTCTTTTATGTTAATCTCGCTAAGGTACCTTTTTTTTATATATTGTTTGTATCTAATTGTATGAATGTTATGTAATTAATATTGATTTGTTTTTTAATTAATTTGCAGAGATATATGCAGCAGCATAATGAGGTCGAACTTTCTGCTCTTGGCATGGGTAATTTTCTTTTCTTTTTTAATATTCTCGATTAATATTACTCATTAATTTGTGTAAATGTATGCAAAATCAACCCAAAATCGAAGCGAACTGATAAACCCAGCCGAACCGACCCTATTTTGTTCGGTTTTATATATTTATTGTTTTTGGTTTCGGATTTGCTCGGTTCAAGTCTATCCAAGAAAATTACACATAAATATCTAAATTGGCCCTAGTTTATATGATGCATGTGTGTGTGTGTGTCTCGGGGTTATGCGCTTGGTCAATTATATTGTGATTGTCAATTATCGATTTCTATATATGTGTGTAGATTTTTTGTTTTGTTGTAGAAACTTCAACTGTTCAATGTGTTGTTGTTGGCTGTGGCTATGATAGTTGTGTTGCAGATGTGTATACATATAGTTAACAGGGTTGTACTGAATGTGCGTGTGTCTCAAGATGCCTGTTAGAATGTTGCTGTTATTTGTTATGTACTATTGTACTTACGCATGTGTACCTTTATAAGTTATCTATTCTTGACCCTGATGTTATGCGGCATGATTAACAAGATAAAACGGAAAGAACACCCAGTCAATATAACAATTTCGTGTCACCACTCACCAGTTGGTTAAATGTTGGAGTTAACCATTCTGTGAAAATACTACTTTGTATAGCTCGCTTATCGTCTCTTGAGTTCTGCAATCTTTGGTCCGAATTGGGAAGTTCATAAAAATCATGCTCTTGTAATTAAGTAACCAGCTGTATCTTTAAATAAGCAAAGGAAAATTATGTGCGACACACTTCATGGGATTGAATATGTGTTTAGACCCATCTGCTTTTTAGTTGTACACTTGTACGTGTTGCAAAATATGATTATGTATACTATATTAAACGATAGTTGGTGCTGGCGTCCTTATTTAGTTTTAGTGGATTCACTTAACTTGCTCTCCGTTTGTTGTCTAGTTATACATATTTCTTATAAAATTCTGACCTTACTGTTAGCTGGCATGTTTAAGCATAAGCTTCGAAAGAACATAATTTATTCTGGTTGTCAAACACAATATCACTGGTGAATTAGGAATTCAAACGACAGATTCTACCTCCATATTCTAAGTTTTCTTCTGACTACAAGTATTCATGTTGCACCTGTAGTGTATCAACCTCCAACAGGAAATCAATCTTTAGCTATTAGCCAAAAAGTCACACAATCACTAATATAGTATGTTATTTTCATGTTTTGACCTTTAGTTAGAAAAGACTTGTTCATAGTTATCACCCGAAATTTGTTTGACTTTTAATATACGGATGGGGTACATAATAAGTTGGTTTTCTAGAGGAATACATATGGACCATGCAATTTAATTATTTTGGAATTAGTTTGGTAGATGTCAATTGTACAGTATTATTGAGTAACTTATGTGTCCTGTATCTTGTACATATGTGGCTTTTAATGACATGAACTTTGTTAACAAGTTACTTTGATCATTCGTGCAGCCATTGCCACCGTTGTCACAATAGCAGAAATTCTCAAGAACAATGGATTTGCTGTTGAAAAGAGTAAGTATTCTTAAGGAGTGTTATTCTTAGGTTGTGCATGCATGGGTATATTCTCTATTAATTATGATAAAAACCCTGCAGAGATCATGACTTCGACTGTTGACATGAAAGATGAATCCAGAGGGCGTCCCATCCAAAAAGCCAAGGTAAAGTTTATGTGCTTTATCTTATAAGACTCATGCACTACACTAGGAGCTCTAAGTATACCTGAAAATAAAGCATTCTTTTAGTTATGTTTTAAGCCTGTCTTGAACTTTTTTTTTCTTCGGGAGATTGATTTTTAGTTTTTACTATTAACACATCACCATGCAATAAACTCAGCACTGATTTTGAACCTTCAAATGATCACCAATTGCAAATGAAATTAGTGTAACCAATATCGTCACTCGAGTGAAATTAATTTAACAAACAGGTGTATTCTATACACTTGAGCACTATATACATCGAGTATGGTGCTGACATTGATATATATTATGTTTGTTAGATTGAGATATTGCTTGAGAAGACGGATAAATTTGATGAGCTGATGGCTGCTGCTGCTGAGGAAAGGGGGGAGCTTGCAGATGGTGAAGAGCAAAGTTAATGATTTTAAAAGCTTTCTTGAATCACTGTCATCTGTTCTGTTTTAACTGGTTGGTACTTGGTAGAAGTTAGACGTTGGCATAATCTGTATGCTAATTCAATTTTGTGTTGTTTGAATGATATTCTCGAGATAGCAACTTGGCTATATGCATATACAGATTATTTCCTTTTATTGATTAAACTTCTCAATGGAGTGATTGTTGTTTGTTGGAATTTGATGAAGTTTAGGATTGTGGATCTTGAGATCTTCACACAACTAATGGTTGGAAAACCAAATTTTGCCGATTTCTCTTTTGTTTGGGTTTGAGCGTTTATTGTACAAAATTTACAAAGTTAGGCTTCTTTAGCTCCATGTCGGCTATTTAAATGTTTGGCTATTGCATCAAGGCTATACCTGTCTTTCAAAATTTAGCATTGTTGAAATCGGTAGATGTCTTGGTTCAGCTAGATTTGTTTGGTCCAGATCTCCTAATCTATTTGCTCGATTAATATACTGTCATACTATGTACCTAACGTTGAAAAAAATGTACACATGATGTTCGCTAATGTACGTCACTGTAGGCCGGTTGTATCTGACGTTTCTATATGCTGAATGCCCTACTGTCATTACACACAAACACCTTTCTCATAACACAAAGCCTACTCATAAATACAAAACCATTAGCGTTTTTTTTTTTCTAATGAATCAATTAAAGTCACATTCAGTAGCAGTGTATCTTCACATTGAAACAGTCTTGGCCAGCTTAAAATTAGTTGAGGAGTCGGAGCCAGTAGGAGCAGTAATCAGGTTTCCAGTACCAGACATGTAAAAATTGTTGTAATTGATTCTGGTTACTAAATCTGCCAAATGTGGAAATTGACTCGCATTCAGCTTGAACGATAGAATCCTTAGGAGGAAGGCCATGCAATCGTCAAACTGTTTCTCAATTCGATCTACTTCCTTCTCACATCTGGCCTTGATTGCAGAAACTGTTCCACTACTTGATAATGTCTGCTGGACCGAATAGAAGTCTAGTGCTAGTCCAAGTATACTGTTGATCCGACTTGCAATCAATGCCCACAGCTTTTCTGGGACCACAAAGCATTGCCGCTGAATTGACAGTAAGTAAGTCTCGTGTACTTCAATCACTTCATCAAGAGATCCAGCTGCTGCCATACCTTCACTTAATTCACGCCATGCGCTGTGGTATACTCTGTCCATAACATATTGATGAAACGCATCGACGAAATGAAGAAGTTTTTGCTCCACCAATAATCTATGCTTCCGGTTAACTGTCGTTGTGCCTCGTTCCTTCCACATCCATCTTCGAGTTTTATCAAGGACAAATTTTGCACGCTTGACCCTCAATAAGAAATTCATCACCTTGTTGTACTTGTTTAACGCTTCAACATTTGCAATAAGTTCAAGCGGCCAAGGGACCTTGTATGTGAACTTAAGTGAGTCTAGGTCATTGATTCCAGCATAACTTTTACGGGGACTTGACGCAAGAAGTGGTGTTGTCTGTTGAGCATCCCTATTTGTTAAAGACACAACTAAGGAATCCGGCGAGCTAAGTACTGTTCTGTCAGCAGAGTTTCTAATTGATTCCTGTAACACCGTGTTCAACTCAAAATCATCATCCCATGATTCTCGTTTGTCCAGCTTATTATAAACGACTGTCAAGAAATGCTGAAGTAGATCACCAGAGCCTAGCAAATATACATCACGCAGAACTCTTAACTCATCCATCAATTTCCAGTCATGTAGCAACTTTGACAGTATCTGATCGCCAATATGATCAACCTGCTTCTTGATGTAAAAACTAAGGCATTCCTGCAGAATTACAACAGGAAGTGGAGTAGATTTTGGTTCAACAATTTGAATCCAGCTGAGGACTTTGGACACAAGGGTGCTATTTTTATGGAAAGGTAAAAGCTCCGACGTAATAAGGTCGTCCTTAAAAGATGGGAGAATAGTCGGAAATGGAAATAATGATTCCACCACTTTGATGTCATGTTGAGAGCGGACGTTTTCAAAATCACCAAATGGAAAACCAGAGGCATAATTTGTTCCTTTAGCTGTGGTCCCACCGTATATAGCCTTTCTCAATTCCTCGTCATTCAAAGGAGGGAGAACATAGTTGTTAGACAAGTTTAATGAATTCCAATCACCGGTGTTTGCTTGAAGGAGCTTTTGGCATACAGTGATTGCAGGATTTTGAGGACAGAAGGAGCTAACACCAGATTTCACACTTTCTCCTTTCCTATTCGCACCCTCCCTAGTTGCAGGCAGTGCATCAACCAAAAACTTGTACCAAATCTTCTCCGAGCAGTCATTGCTTGTATCATTACTTTGTAACTCCTCTGTCCCCACATATGATTCATTTGCAGAAACAATTTTATCATTTTTCCAGAAGAACTGAGACATGTGATCTCCGTGACCCATAAGAGCTGTTAATGACAAACAAAATATCTCTGATAAGCTTAGCTGCATCATGCACCGTTGGTTCTCATGTTGCCTACCAAGTAGTGCAGACGATGATGATGTGGTGATAGGAACATGTTGGATCAACTGCAAAGACTTGCCAGCCGAAACAATTTCTTTAGCAATGTCCTTAAAGAACAAAGGACAGACCACAAGATCCTTTCTGTTTTGGCCCTTTGTTGATCTTATAAGGTAACTCTTGTCCCAGAATTCTGCCGCATCTATTGCAATCTCTTTATTAGCATAAAAGAACGTCTCCTGAAAGGGGTCATCTAATATCCCCTCAAAGATCCAGGAATCAAGAAGCTCAATATACGGCAATAAGCATCCAACAAACAGATAGAGCAGCATCCTGTATGAATCTTCCTCGCCACCTTGGACAAGGCAAGCATGATTAAGTTTGTCATAAAGATAGTCGAGGATGTGAGCCGCCATTTCAGATGCTGAGAAACGAGAGTGTTTGGGGAGGGCACCATGCACTATCTCCAGTAAGCATTCAGCTCCGGCACAAAGGCTTGTTAACGAACTTGCTAAACCCAAAAGGGTAGGAACAGCAGGAGTGGTATTAATTTGAACTTCCTCTTTCAAAGCTATATCCCGTAACCTTTTAAGCCAAGAAGAAGCTGTCGAAGCAAAAGCTGATAAAGTAGGTGAAGATGTTGTTTTACTAATCTCCTTAGAAGAGAGGGTTATTTCAACCAACTTCAGGCAAGTAGCTGAATAAATGAATTGATCCAAAACCGTGCGAAGACTGGTCTGAGAGAGATGGGATAGATGTACATTATCATCTTTTGTGCGATAACACCGTCCAACCGAATCCCAATAAAACAAACAGCTAGAAAACCCTTGAAGTATCTGCAACACACCTCTGACCTACACATAAACATATGAATCTTCAGTAAGAGGGTGTTTGTTTTAGTTTATTTACTAGGCGTATGAACTTATCTAACTTTTGAAAAGTTCACAAGCTCATAATTTTTAAGCTTATGAGCTGACAAAAGTTGAGCGTATGACCTTACTTAAGTCACAAACTCAATGTTAGTTGATACACTTACAGCTAAATAAAGGGGCCTATGAGCTTTTATCAAATTTACATATGCTTGGCAACGAGATTTTTGGAACGTGTGGGAGCGTTTAACTTTTATCGTTTAGAAGAGAATGCTTGTTTCGCAAAAAGCTTTAGCTTTTGTTTAAACGCTCCTATTTGAAAACACTAAGGCTATGTTTGGCAAAAGTACTAGTAGCCCTAGGTTAGGATTAGCTGTTTGTCTTATAAAAGATGTAAAAGCTAAATGCTATTGAGAGAAGCATTTCAAACGAACAACAAAATGAAAAAAGCAAACATTTTACAAACAAGGCATCTATGTTACCAAACACATTAATAAAAACAAATAGCTAGTGATTGCGGCTAATAATACTAGTTTCCGGAAACACAAAGAGGTGTAAAAAGAATAGAATTAAATGAAAGAAAGAAATGAAAAAGGAAATACCAATTGAAATTCATCAGTGCGAGAAGAGGGCAAAGGAGATGCGAAAGGTAAGCCACCAGCAGCAGCAGTATTGTTGATTTTCTCAATCAAACTTTCATTTCTACTTTCAACTACCTCCATTACTATTCGATGACAGAATTAATAAACCTTCTGGGATCTCGCCCCCGAAAACAAAACTACCCAATGTTGTTGTTGTTTGCTGTCGAACTAATTTTAATTTCAATTGCGCATCTGAACTACTGTTTTCATTTTTGAAAAAATTTCACGTTTGGTCCCTATCGTTTACCCCAAATATCAAGTTTAGTCCCTATCTCAAACTAAGTGCACAGATAGTCCCTTTCGTTTACACTTTGGATCAGAATTGGTCCCTATCTCAAACGGGAGTTAATTTTGCTCGTTAAGTCTTGTAAGTGGAAGGGTATTTTGGGGCATTCACTTTTTTCCCATGCATTAATTATCATCACACCCAATCTTTACACACACACACAATACACGAACACACACACAATCACACCTACCTTTTCATCAATCCAGTATCAAAACCCTAAAATCAAAAAGAAGAAATGGTTTTCTGCTCATGTGGTCGCGTTGCTACAGTAAAGACTTCTTGGTCAGATCGTCATCCAGGTCGTCGTTTCTATGCTTGCGAATTCCAAGGACCAGCATGTAGGTGGATTGATTGGTTTGATCCACCAATGTGTCCTCGAGCTGTTCAAAAAATACCTGGGTTGCTTAGGGCTAGAAATAGGCATGAAGATTTCATCAAAAAACTTAATAATGAAGTTTGTTTTCTAAAAAAATACTTGTTGATTAGTTGGCTAGGGTTTGGTTTTGTTTTATTTTTTTCCAGATTTGCCTAAGAAAAATGTAAAGGCTAATCTGATGAACATGTAAGATGGATTTTGGGGCTATCAATGAAAAATCATTTCCATCTCTTCTAGAAGTTCTTGTTTTGTCTTGTTCATTTACTAAGTTTTGTTACTAACTCTGTTTTGCAGACTCATTTACTAACTCTGTTTTTGCAGATAAGTAGTTGAGGAGTTGAGGGGTTGAGGGCATTGAATGGTTAAGAGTAAATACCCCACCCCCTTCATCTACTTGCTTATAAAACCCAACGCCACACACATCATTTCTCCATCACCATTTCTATCTTTCTAATCCTATCTGAAATTCAAAAAATGTCAAAAAAAGAAGTCATTGTGTTGAGTGACACTAGCAGTGAGGCTGTCTATTGTCCAAGTGGTGATGCTGAGTGGAAAGATGATGATAAGGGCTGTGAAGGATCATCTAGAGCACTTCCTCTTCCTCCCATTGGATCCAGTGCAAGGCCTAGGACTTATGTTACCAAGGCTGTTGCAGAAAGGTTCAAGAATGGGACAATGACACTTAAAGGCCTAAAATTCTATGGCTATGTGGATGAGGCTGAGTATCATGCTGATAAGGATTACTGGGATACATGGGATGAGGATTTTGGTAGCCCTTTTGTTGATTCTGATGATGATGAAAGCTCTGAGTCACTAGAGTTTTATGAGGACACTTTGAAAGGCAAAGAAGTCATCCAGAAAAAGCAAGGCCCTGATGTCACCTATGTTGCCACCAAAATCATCAAAATCCCAACTCCTATCTACAATGCTGTGCTAGGACTTCCCAACAAGGCCACTTGGGAGCAGATTGTCACTAAGATGGGAAAGAGAGGGGCTGCTGGTAACCAAGGGAAGGGGAAGGGGAAGGCTGTTGTTTGAAGCTTGTGGTGTTGATGGTTGGTTGTTGTCTTCATGGTTGTTAGCTTTTTCATGTATTGTGTTATTTTCATCTGCTTTCTAGTTATGTAATCCTTGAACATCAAATTGACCACAAATGATGGTGTGGTCAATTAATTTTGGCTAATGGAATGGAGTTCAAGTTTATTATGTTATTTTTTTACATTGTTCAGATGAAGCATACATGAAACACAAGAAGTAAACAAAAGCACTAAATCATTGAAGCATTAATGAAACTTGTTCAGATTACAAACATAGATCAGATGATACTTGTTCAGATTACATACATGATAATTGTTCAGATTACAAACATTGCTTAAAAAAACATGGCATTAGTTCTTCTTGGAGTTTGTAGCCTGTTTCTTCTTTGCAGGTGCACTTGACCCTGCTGCATCAGATTTTCTTTTCTTCTTTGCTGTTGCAGGTGCACTTGATCCTGCTGCATCAGATGGTGTTTTCTTTTTTGTTCTTGTAGGTGCACTTGATCCTGTTGCAGCAGATGCATTTGATCTTGAGCCTGTTGCAGGTGCACTTGATCCTCTAGCAGTATTTGGGTCCTGTTGCCCTTTGCAAGACCTTTTGTTGTGCCCTTTATTTCCACAAGATACACATGTCACTGTCTTATAGGCCCCTGACAACCTTCCATCCTTCACCATTTGAGCCTTCTCATCCCTTGTTTTTCTCCTATTTTTCCTTGGCCTACCAACTGGAGTATTATGCTTTGGTGGGGTGAGTGTTGTAGTTATTTGACTTTTCTGCCACATGACCTTACCATTCAAACAACCTAGAGTGTAACTGTATGTTTTTCCCAAGTAGCTAACCAATAATACTTATCCACCCATTCTTTTTGGATATTAACATGATGTCCATTAAGTGACATGTTGAAGCTGGCTGCTATAGCATGTGCACAAGGGATTCCTGTTAACTCCCACTTCCTACAACTACATACCTTTTTAACTACATTAACAACACAATGAGTACCATACATGCTCTTAACCTCATACTCCTCACCACCATTATACCCAACTGTGTACCTATTTGCCCTTTCAATGGCTACACTCAATAACTTAGTAGCAACAGGGGTAAGTGGCCCATCAGACTTCTTAATCACAGCAATAACATTAACCATTCTTCTCATTAAGTACTCCCTAATGTATTCTAAGGCTGTGATTATTGGTGCATCCCTAGCATCTAAAATCTTACCATTGAAGCACTCACATATATTGTTCAACAAGATGTCTGATTTTGCTCTACCTGTTATCATTATAATGGGGAGTAATTAGTGTCTGTTTAACTACAAATTAAGCTGAAAGAATATTAAACAACATGGCTTTTAACCTGAGAAATGTGATCTAGCCCAACTGTGAGCTGGTATTTTAGACAATCATTCAAAAGCTCCTTTGTCAAACTCTTTCAATGCTTCCATTGCAGTATCAAAGTATGGAACAGTTGTTGCAGAAGCACATCTCCACAAATGCTCTTTGTAAGCTAGTCCACTCCACTGCTTTTTCATGTTTTCATGGATATGCCTAAGGCAATATCTATGTTCATCACAAGGAAAAACATTTGCAATAGCAATGGATAAACCCTGTAAAAAAAGATAAAGTATTGGTGAGTTAAAATCTTAGGGACCACAAGATTGAATAAAAAAGTCAAATGTAGTAAAATGACAAAATACCTTTTGTCTATCACTGATAAAGGTGAAATTTGATTCCTTTATCAACCCAAGATCATCACCTAGGCATTCTAAAAACCATGTCCAAGAACATGTTGTTTCTTTCTCAACAATGGCATATGCAAGTGGATAAATGCCATTGTTTGCATCTAACCCAATAGCAGTGAGTAGTTGGCCTAGATATGGTCCCTTCATAAATGCATCATCTAGTCCCAACAACTCTCTACCACAAGATCTGAAACCTTTCTTTAAAGGGCCTAGACAAACATAGATCCTCTTGAAAATTCTTGTGTTATCATCAGTAGTTGCATCTCTTTCAACTTCAATCCTTACTGTTGTATCTGGATTAGCCCTTCTTAATTCTAGACAGTAATCCCTCAACATGGTATACTGGTGCTTATAATCACCTTTGACTTGATTTACAACTGTTGTTTTAGCTCTACCTGCTTTTTGAATAGACACACCTAACTCATACTTCTTTTGCAGTTCATCTTGAAGAGCTCTTAAGGGTATGTTTGGGTTTTTTTCAACTTGGTCAATGATGCCTTTGCTTAAGAACTTGGAAGTACAAGCACTTACTATCCTTGTCTGCAAGCAGCTATGGACATTGTTATATGTCCTAACCTCCCATGACTCTGTGTTTTTAACTTTGGTAACCTGCAAAGCCCATGGACATTCATCTAGTGCAAGTGGTTTGGGCCTTCCTCTACCACCTACTTTCTTATTAGGCCTAACATCTGTTTGACCTTTACCACTTGCACCAACATCTGTTTTACCTTTACCTACTTTCTTGTTAGGCCCAACATCTGTTTGACCTTTACCACTTGCACCAACATCTTCAGTGTTACTAGCCCCTTCACCCTCTAGTAAAAAGACAGGATTTTTTCCAACACACTTTGCTCTAATTCTCTGTTTATCATTCTTTGCCAACCACAAATTCCTTCTAGTTTCAATAGAGTGAAGTTTAACCCTTTCTTTTACAACATTTGCACTTGAGAAACATTGGCCAACATAGAAAAAATGTTTGAAGACAGTGTCATTTTCACTCTCATTTGCTTTTTTTGACCTCTCTAAGCTTCTTTCTCCTAATATGCTCAATCCCTTCACCCTCTGAATCTGTTCCACTATCAAACTGGTCATTATCAATTACATTTACCTCACTGGGATCTAATTCAGTAACAACTTGTACCTCCTTATCATGCCTAACCCACTCTACATCTGCATCTATGTTAAAGTGATAATCATCCATGTCTACATTTACCTCTTCTAAACATGTGTCTTCATCTACAAAGTAATCCTCATCATCCTCTGAATCACTATAATCATTCTCTGTACTACTGCCCTCCTCATCTCCAACCATTGTTTGCCCCTCAAACAATGTTTCTGTTGGTTCATTGTTGACAACCATATCACTTTCTGGTTCATTCACCACCCTATCACTTTCTGCTTCATTCACCACCATATCACTTTCTGCTTCATTCACCACCCTATCAATCTGTGGTTCATTCACCACCCTATCACTTTCTGCTTCATTCACCACCCTATCAATCCGTGGTTCATTCACCACCCTATCACTTTCTGGTTCATTCACAGCTATATCCTCAAATGGATCAAACTCATACTCCATGTTCAACAACTCTTCATATATGGTTTCCACAGTCTCATGGTGTGTAGGCAAAGACTCATTGTTGGAGAGTGTGGGAGTTGAGGTAACATGCTGTTGAGGTGATGGTGTAGGAGTTGAGCTAGAAGGCTGATGAGGTGAGGGTGTAGGAATTGAACTAGAAGGCTGTTTGGTGGAGGGTGTATGTGTTGAAGTAGAAGAGTGTTGGTTGGGGTATGTTAAATACAAAACATTCTTAGGGATCAAACTAGGGTTTATCTCATCAATGACAACACTACTAGAAAGAGGGGGGCAAGCATAGGTGTCTACCACAGACTCTAAGTGTTCACAGTAGACCATAATTAGTTTGTTGTTGGGGATATACTTAGCTAACCCAATCACATCTTGATCATTACCTAAAGCTCTCAATCCTACATCAAGGTCAGTCCCAGGAATCATATAATGATAGTATATAGGTTCATGTTTAACATATCCTAATTCCCACATTACAGCATTCAACTCATGAACTGAAAACCTATCTATATCAACCCATTCGACATAACTAACTAACCCATTTACATATCTCCTTCTATTCTTAACACAAATGATCTTACCAGCATGATGGATTTTTAGGGAAAAAAGAGCAGGGTCCTTTTCTACAAAATGCAATTAAAAAAAACCTTTAAATATGCTTAATAACATCAATTACATTCTTAATTAATTAATGAAAAAAATTAGGGCAAATAGATCAATTGGTATTACCGTATTCAATAGGCATCTTATAAGGTCCAAACCCCTCTTTAATCTTCCAACCAGAACCATCCATTTTGGGGGATATAAAGAAAAAACAGTGATTGAATTGGGGGTTTTTGTTTCCAGGTTTAATGGAGGGAGGGAGTGTTTTGATTATCAGTCGTGATCAAATGTGAAGTAATGGAGCAAGTGTTTGTATTTAATGCATGGGAAAAAAGTGAATGCCCCAAAATACCTTCCACTTACAAGACTTAACGAGTAAAATTAACTCCCGTTTGAGATAGCGACCAATTCTGATCCAAAGTGTAAACGATAGGGACTATCTGTGCACTTAGTTTGAGATAGGGACTGAACTTGATATTTGGGGTAAACGATAGGGACCAAACGTGAAATTTTTTCTTTATTTTTTAAAAGGGAACCAAAATTTTCTTCTTTTATACTGTATTTCACATCTATTATTAAAGATTCAAATTATTCTCTTTTTTAAGAAAAGAAAACATTTAGGCGGTGTTTGTTTAATTAAAATGTTTTAGGTCTGAATCTAAGTATCACATCTTATTAGTAATTCATATTAATAAGAACTAATATTGTTTGATTTTTTATTGTTTAAATGGTTTTATTTGTCCATTATTTCAAATATATATATATATATATATATATATATATATATATATATATATATATATATATATATATATATATATATATATATATATATATATATATATATATATATATATATATATATATATATATATATATATATATATATATATATATATATATATATATATATATTAAACCTTGAAAATATAATAAATATGTAGCTTGAATCTATTTTTAAAGATGAATACTCCTACCTCCGTCTCATATTAAGAGTCAATTATTGAATATTTAAAGTCTTTGTTACTAAACTTTGACCGTAAATATTTGTATTTGTCTTATATAATACTTGACGATTTCAATGTACTCGTGGACTCACTTCTTGAGGTACAAGGATGAAACACGTGAAGTTCTCATTAGCTTCTTAAAGCAGATACAACGAGTTCTTCAAGCTCAAGTGAGTAGTTCGTACCGATAAAGGGACAAAATTCTTAAATTCAACTCTGAATAAATATTTTGAAGACGAATGGATTGAACATGAGACATCTATTGCTAAAACACCTGAATAAACGACATTGTTGAAAGACCAAACCGTACTTTGGTTGAGGCTACTCGAACGTTATTATCCGCTTCAAACTTCCACTATTCTTTTGGACCGAAACCATGTCAATCGCATGCTACACACACAACTGTTCCTTAATTATTTCAAGACATGAAAAGACACCATATCACGTCATTCATGATCGAAAACCTTCACTTAAAAACCTTCACATTTTTGGATGTACATGCTACATAATCCGAGATGGTGAAAATTTGGATAAGATGAAAGAGAAGGGTGATCCATGCATTCTTATGGGATATGCAACTTAGTCTAACGGATATATAGTTTACAACAAGAGAACAATAAAATGTAGCCAATACACTTGGACGCTGATAAGAGAAATCTGGACGTTGTTAAGAAGAAATCAAGCGTTGACAGGACAAGCGTTGACAGGAAGAAGTCAAGCGTTAATAAGAAGAAGTCAAGCACTGATAGAAGACTTAGTCTACACGTATTATGTTTCTAGTATGTTTCTAGTAAAGATATGATCGACAATGTATTTCTTATGTTTATCTTTACCTAAAATAGCTGATACGTAGACTCTTGTACAAGGTTCCTTAGTCTATAAAAGGAAGACCTTTAGGTTTTGTTAAATAAGTTTTTCATACGTTTTACACTTTCATTGTACGCAAGTTTGATTTATCAATCAAAGTGAAAGTTTGGTTTATACTGTTTGTGTGTTCTTGTTTGAGTATTAATTCCGCATAATACTTAAATTGTTTTATACACAACAAAGTTTCTCTATGTGTTTAACTTGATTAATCTCGTTTACACAAGCTGAATCAATCTAAGTTTGGGATCAACAAGTGGTATTAGAGCTTGTTGAGAAACTTTGATCTAAAGAACACAAAAACCCTAAATCGCCAAAAACCCTAATTTTCAAGAAACCCTAAAACTAAAACTCCATGTCTACTCCAGAGTTAACCTCATCCCCCTCCTCAACCCCTAACATCAAGATTCCCATGCTAGACCCAGACAACTTTGAGCTGTGGAAGTTTAACTTTGAACAGTATCTTCAAATTCATGACCACACCCTATGGGAAATTATTGAATATGGAAACACATTCAATAAGGCTGCCAAGATTGCAGCTGCAATCTTGGTAAGATCAACTCTAGGCTCTACAGAAGAGGATCGAAAAGAAAAGCCTGAAGATGGAAGAGCTGTCTCAGTTGAGGACGTTGGAAAAAGAAGGAATGACATGAAAACCCTAAGCATCCTCAAACTCTCTTTAGGACAAGCCAACCAGCATAAGTATAGAGGCTATGATTCTGAAAAAGATCTATGGGCAGCCCTTGAAGTTGCTTATGGTGGTAATGTTGATACTGTACAAGAGAAAAAGAAGCAACTCTTGCATGAGTATGCTGTTTTTAAAGCTCAACCCAATGAAAAGTTAAGTGGAGTGAGAAGCAGACTTCTTGACATTACAAGCAAGCTGTCCTTTATTGGAACAGTGCTTGGTGATGTTGATATCATCACCACTTTTCTTAAAAGTCTTGGTGATGCATGGAAGATTGAAGCAAGGTCTATGATTGCTAATAATACTCACAAAAACTCCACTTTTGATGATGTTTACAATAAAATGAGGCTTGTAGAGAATGAAATTCTTTTGGATCAAGGAAGCAAGTCTACCAATGGAAATATGGCCTTCTTCTCACACAATGAAGGTCAATTTGATCAAAGGGAGTCATACATGCACCCCGTTACTGGATCGCCCTGTGTCAACGCTGGATCAAGCTTTGTCAACGCCCCACATTCAGACGCTGACACATACAAAGTTGACTCACCAAGAGTTAAGCCTGCTGGTATTGATCTAGATACTGTGTGTGCATACATTGCTTCATTTCCTAATGGTTCAGTGATTACATATGAGGACCTTGAGCAAATTAGTGATGAGCATTTGGAAGAGATGGACATAAAGTGGAATATGGCTCTTGCTAGCATAAGGGCAAATAGATGGAATCGAAGATTTAAGAAGAAGATGACTTTTAATGCTAAGGACACTGCTGGATTTGATAAATCCAAGGTTGAGTGTTATAATTGTCATCGAATGGGACACTTTATGAGAGAATGCAGATCTCCAAGAAGATCTGATGCTGGAAAACCCTCAATCCAAATCATCAAGGCTCAGGACTCCAAAGCTATGGTTGCTATGCAAGACATTGATGGTGTTGGATGGGATTGGAGCTATTTGGCCAAGGATGAGTAATACAAGGCTTTTACCCCAAGTATAAAATCTTATCGTCCGAATCTTTTCGAATTGATTTCCAGTCTAAAGTGAGACTCAATTTCCTTTTGGTGAACAAGAGAATGGTTTGGTTTAGTTATCTAATTTTTAAACTAAATGCAAGTAATTAAAGTTGTCGTTGAGTAAAATGGAAATCTTAGAATTAAACTACAAATAAAAGTTTGCAACCTAGGAAACTAAAATGTAATTGATTTAAAACTAGAAAAGATGTTTAAAATATACTAAGACAAAAGGTGGGAAAGAGTAAATTTGAAACTTAGGAAAATAGAACAAAGACTAAAATAAATGCGCACTGCGATCGCACTCAGATCGCAACCATTCCATCGCAACTCCATCGTAACCTTCCATCATAATTTACCATCGTAACTTGATCGCAATGAGGATCGTACCCACCAATCGCACTCAATGCGATTACAACAAAAGAGACTCGATCGTACTCACTAGTACGATGGGAGAGGCGATCGTACTACCAGATCGCAACCACGATCGCAATGAGTGATCATGGTCTTTGATCGTGGTTCCGGATCGTAACAAACCGATCGCAATCAATGCGATCAAAGCAGGGAGGAGAAACTCGATCGCACCCCAGATCGCAATAGGTGATCGTGGGCGTGGATCGTACCAGGGAAGGAACCAGATCGCAGCTATACAATCGTAATCAGATCGGGACCAAGTAAAACCCTCCTAAGATGGAAAATGCGTCCAAAAGGGAAATAAGCTCAATCCAATAAGCAGTAACGAATAAGCATTTTCAAGCTTATAAAAGAGTAAATAAGCACGAATTCTAAAACTTTTGAAATCTAAAACATTCGAACTTCCATAAAACGGATTTAAGAACAATAAATCTTTTAGAAAAACTTAAAAAGTAAATAAGCCAAATAATCGAATAAGCCAATAAGCATGAAGAGCTTATAGCTTATACGTTCAAAAGCTTATGTAGAATAAGAAAGCTTAACCTTTTAATCACGAAACACCAAAATCAATACGAATCGAGAACCATTCGTATCAACCATGAACTTTCGGATTAAGAACTAAGTGAAATAAAGAAAGGTAGAAAGAGATTAAAGAAAAAAAAGCTTAACTTGAATTAGATTGATGAAATCCAAATACAAGAGTGATTCAAACCTTAAACTTGAAAGAAAAAAAATGAAACTTAGTGAGAGAAAGTTGGAAACTTTCTCTCTCTAAAACTAGAAAGAAAGAAAAATATGAAAAAACTAAAACTAGCTAACCACCCTCCTAATGTGATTAGGAGGGTATTTATAGGGAAGTGGGAAGTGCATGTGTGGTGCTTCCTTCTTTCTTTTTCTTCTCGACTCGATTTAATTCATTTGTCTTTCTCGATGTCGTCTCGGGATTAATTAAACTCGTCTTAACATTTCTTCATTTATTTAGACTCGAGTTCTTCGACTTCATTAAACTTCCGTCTTTAGACTTGTTCTTCGATAAATCTTCAGAATAGGTCTTGGACATCCGTCTTTTAAGCACTCTTGATCTTTTGACTTTGTCTTTTCTCGTTTTCTTTGATAAAAGCCCGCGAAAGCCTGTGTTTTCTTCCTTTTTCATCTTTTGGCCCTAAAACACAATAAAAACACAAACCACGCATAATTCCGACTTTTACGACATAAAATACACGTTTTGGTCTTGTTATTATTGGAAATAAGTGGTAAAAGGATAAGTGTTTTCACACTTATTAAATCCCCTACACTTGACCATTGCAATGCCCTCATGCAATGCATTAATTTTAAAGCACGGTTTACATTTTCCATCATAAATAACCCACCTTGGCCTTTATTAAATACTAAACATTAGGGAAGATAAAAAATAAGTAAAGAAATCAAAGACTTACATTGGGTTTTGGCTGCCATGAATGTTTATCATCCTCAAGTTTCACGTTCCCCATACCAAGCTTAAAAACGAGATCATTGTTATTATAAGTTAGCAGACTAACACGAATTCATGTGGGCCAATTATTCACTTAGACTCTCTTATTCCTAGGTGTATCTCTTATATTTTATTTTTGTCTTGAATGATCACGATGATGCATTGTTTGACTTATTTCGATAGTTATTTAGGCCGAAAATAAAGTGAACGGTTTAATCAATAGTTAGCTAAAGGATAAAATCTTTTAAAACTGCTTCTCGGGACCTCATAAAGTTCATATCTTGGCATAACTCGCTTCACGATTTGAGACCTTTCTCGGACCAATATTTGGCAGCGACTTCATACTTCGAATCTTGAGAGACGTTCTTGAAATTATGGTCTTCTCTTCATAATAGGAATTTCTTCACTTGAAGTTTTGAGAGAGATTCTTCATATTTGGACCACGACTTCTTCATTTTTCTCCAATCTTTATTTTGGACTTTGATATACAACGATCCGCCTCCTTTTAGGACTTGGATCTATCTATCCTCATACCTTGTTAGGGCCTTTTTGGATAGACTTCTCCATGATCTTTAGGGGAGTATTTGCTTTTCGTCGTGTGTCTCGATCCTTCATATTGATTTTCGATAAATGATTCTTCACATCACTTTTGGATCTTTAGCAACAAAATGTAGACCTCATGCCTTGTTAGGGCCTTTTCGGACTCGCCAATCTTCGCATCCCGCTTCAATAAGTTATGCCTTGGGTATGAACTTTAATTAATACCGAGCAACTTTTAAACGATCTTGGGCTAGAAGCTAAGTAACTTTTCAAATCGTACAACCTTATTTATTGCAGATAAATTTATTAACA
Organism: Glebionis coronaria; assembly: GCA_025667525.1. NCBI lineage: Eukaryota > Viridiplantae > Streptophyta > Magnoliopsida > Asterales > Asteraceae > Glebionis > Glebionis coronaria. The sequence continues at coordinate 359,135,328 of CM046876.1, forward strand.
AGCGATGGGAGAATAGGCTCATAATTAACTCACATAAACTCACGAAAGAATACCAAACTTATAATTGACTCTATCATCTCTCGTCCTCCACAGTTTAAAATCTCAAGGAATGAGACTCGTGGATGCTTAGCCTATTAAATCAAAGTTTTGGGTTTTCGAGTCATCTATAGGATCTTGCAACTTCTTAGACTTTTTCAAGTTTAGAAATCGCATTTTAAAGTTCCCTTGATAAACAACTCTCTAGGATCAATTATAGGAACTTGCGAAAAGTTCTTGTTCTTAACCCGTGAGAGTTAAGACTTTTGCGTTTTAAAGCTCCCTATATAAAAGCCTAGCAAAACTTGACTTAAACACGTTAAGGATACTAGCTAGAGTAAACTTAGATAAGTAAACTCGGGTTTAGTCAAAATGTTCACGACTAAGAAAAATTTAAAACCACTTTATTTTAGCAAGGAAAGAAAAATAAAGGAAAATACAACTATACAACTAGGCCAAAATAGATTAAAATTTTTGAAAAATGTTGAAAAATCAAGTTTTCCGGTTAAAATGAGGGCAAATTCATGGAAAAGACCACTTACTTCGATAGAAGTCCCCCTACACTTGAGATAAACATTGTCCTCAATGTTTAAGCATGTGGGAGTAAACTCCCCTATACTTAGGACATTGTGCACTTTGTTTAAATCTTGCTAAGGAAAGGACAACTAAAGTGAATTCAGTGTGAACATATAAAATATGAAATATTGAATCACAAGAGTTTAGGATAGAACCGGGAAGATGGGAACACGGTATCACGGTTCGTAAAAAGTCATCAAGGTGCTCTTTGAAGCTTGAATCCCTGCACAGCACAAGAAACAAGACAACAAACACATACGGGGCCCCCTACACTTATTATGAAAGCAGTAAAGGATAGATCACGGGTTGCCTCCCGAGAAGCGCTTTTTTTTGTTCACCGAGTCACGAGCCTGACTCGACCCAAATTTAGTTCATGGGAAACGTGGTGAGGGATGGAATCATCTCATGAGAGATGTCCTCACCAAAGTACAACTTCAAACGCTGGCCATTCACCTTGAAATTGGGCCCATTTGGCTGAGAAAGCTCAATGGTCCCATATGGAAAGACTTTGGCGACGGTGAATGGACCAGACCAGCGGCTCTTCAACTTGCCAGAGAAGATCTTCAACTGAGAGTTAAAAAGTAAGACTTGATCACCAACGTGGAACTCTTAGTTTTTAATTCTAGCATCGTGGATGATCTTGGTCTTCTCCTTGTAGATCAGTGAGTTCTCGTAAGCTTCATTCCTCAGTTCGTTGAGCTCGTTGAGTTGAATCTTGCGAAGATCACCGGCTTTGTTGATGTCGAAGTTAGCCCACTTCAAGGTCCAGTACGCCTTGTGTTCCAGCTCGATAGGGAGGTGGCATGCTTTCCCGTACACAAGACGGTAAGGTGTACAACCAATCGGGGTCTTATAAGCAGTACGGAAAGCCCACAGAGCATCATCTAACTTATCGACCCACGCGACACGATGCTCTCCCACAGTACGTTCCAGAATTCGCTTCAATCAACGGTTGGAAATCTCGGCTTGCCCATTGGTTTGGGGATGATAAGCGGTGGAAAGACGATGATTAACACCGTACTTAGCCATGACTCTTGCAAATTGATCATTGCAAAAATGAGTCCCGCGGTCACTAATGATAGCACGAGGAACGCCGAATCGAGCGAAAAGCTGCTTCAAAAAGTTCACAACCACCCTCGCATCGTTCGTAGGAAGAGCCTTAGCTTCAACCCATTTGGAGACGTAGTCAACGGCTACGAGGATGTACTTGTTCCCTTTGGATGATGGAAATGGCCCCATAAAGTCGATGCCCCATACGTCAAAGATTTCACATTCTTGGATGAAATTTTGAGGCATCTCATCTTTATGTGTGATCTTGCCTTGGCGTTGGCAAGCATCACAATGCTTAACCATTTCGTGAGCGTCACGATTAATGGTGGGCCAATAGAATCCCGAGTCAAACACTTTTTTGGCGGTGTAGTTGGGACCAAAGTGACCACCAGTGGGTCCTTTATGGCAAGCAGCAAGGATTTACAAAGCTGCCGGTCCATCAACACATCGACGAATGATCAGATCAGCACATTGTTTGAATAGAAAAGGGTCATCCCAAAAGTAAGTCTTAACATCATTCAAGAACTTCTTCTTTTGTTGGGATGTTAACCCTTTGATGAGAACACCACCCGCTAAGTAGTTTGCAATGTTGGCAAACCACGGGGTGTCATCAAGATTGGAGTGAATAGACATCAAGGTCTCAAGGGGAAAAGAGTCATTGATCTCTTGGTTCGGATGATCCCCTTGATATGGATCCTCAAGTTTACTCAGATGATCCGCTGCTAGGTTTTCGGCTCCCTTTTTGTCACGAATTTCAATGTTGCATTCTTGAAGGAGCAAAACCCAACGAAGAAGTCTTGGCTTGGAATCTTTCTTCGTTAACAAGTACTTCAACGCGGAATGGTCGGTATACACGATGGTGGTAGACAGGACAAGATAGGGGCGAAATTTTTCAAAAGCATAGACAACAGCTAAAAGCTCTTTTTCGGTTGTCGTATAATGCAATTGAGCCCCCGTCATTGTCTTGCTAGCATAATGGATTGGTTGGAAGTGTTTATTCACTCTTTGGCCCAAAACCACACCAATAGCAAAGTCGCTAGCATCGCACATCAACTCAAAGGGTAGCTCCCAATTAGGGGTAACCAAGACCGGTGCCTTAGTTAGCTTATCCTTAAGAAGATTGAAGGCTTCGATACACTCTTTAGAAAAGATAAAAGGAGTATCTTTTTCCAAGAGGTGGGTCATCGGGCGAGCGATTTTAGAGAAATCCTGAATGAATCGACGATAGAAGCCCGCATGACCCAGAAAACTTCTCACACCCTTCACGGTTGAAGGTGGAGGTAATTTGGCTATGACATCAAATTTAGCACGGTCAACTTCAAGACTGGCTTTAGAGATTTTGTGTCCTAGCACAATGCCTTCTTTTACCATAAAATGGCATTTTTCCCAATTCAGAACAAGGCGAGTGTCTTCGCACCGCTTAAGCATACGTTCCAAATTGGCAAGGCAAGAAGAGAAGGAACCCCCAAAGACCGAGAAATCATCCATGAAGACTTCCATGGTTTGCTCAACCATGTCATGGAAGATAGCCAACATGCACCTTTGGAAAGTTCCCGGGGGCATTGCATAAGCCAAAAGGCATTCTTTTGTAAGAAAATGTGCCATAGGGACAAGTGAATGTTGTCTTCTCTTGATCTTGGGGATCGATGGGTATTTGGAAATAACCCGAGAAACCATCAAGAAAGCAGTAATATTCATTACCCGCTAAACGTTCAAGCATTTGGTCCATAAAAGGAAGAGAGAAATGATCCTTTCTCGTGGAATCATTGAGTTTGCGGTAGTCTATACAAACTCTCCACCCAGTAACGAGACGTGTAGGAATCAACTCGTTGTTTGCATTGGGCACAACGGTGATGCCGCCTTTCTTAGGCACACAATGGACTAGACTAACCCATGGTGAATCCGAAATAGGGTAAATCGTACCCGCATCAAGAAGTTTGATAACCTCTTTTTTGATGACTTCATGGATTTTAGGATTCACCCTTCGTTGGCTTTGAATTGTGGGCTTAAAGTCGCCCTCCATGAGAATTTTATGTGTGCAAAAGTGAGGATCAATTCCGCGAATGTCGGAGATTTTCCAAGCGATAGCTCTCTTATGTTTCTTCAACACGACGATAAGTCGGGATTTTTCTTCTTCTTTCAGGTCCTTTGCAATGATGACTGGTAACTTCTTGTTGTCTTCAAGGAAAACGTACTCAAGATGAGGAGGTAGGTCCTTAAGCTCAAGAGTAGGAGGATCCTCAATAGATGGTGTAACTAACGATGGATCATCATTAGTCATCTCTTTAGGAGAAGGAGGAGAAAACGGGTCTTCATTGAGAAGTTTCTAAATAGTACGAATGTCTTCATCCTAATCGGTAGAAGAATCATCATACTTAAGATCGAACGGACCCAAGCTAGCTTCGAAATCATCCAAGTCACTTTCTCCAAAAGGAGTCAATGCCGGAGCAATTGAGGCAACGGTCTCAACATTGGGTAGAGAAGAGAGAGTACTTTTGCAAGCATCATGAAAGTGTTCTTCACAAGCCTCATCGAGAACATCAATAGCATTAACACTCTCATATGAATAAGGTTGCTTAGAAATCTTACCCATATTGAAGACAATTTGATCGTCACCAACTCTCATGATTATTTCACCCGCGGCTACATCAATGAGAGTGCGACCGGTCCTCAAGAAGGGACGTCCAACGATTAATGGAACACGGGGGTCCATCTCGTAGTCAACGACAACAAAATCTGCCGGGAAGGTGAATTTGTCGACACCAACGAAAACGTCTTCGGCTATCCATACTGGATAAGAAACCGTACGGTTAACTAATTCCAAGGTCATTTTGAAGGGGACTAGCTCGGGGAGAGATAATTGCTTCCAAACACTTAAAGACATTAAGTTTATACTGGCACCTAGATCGGCTAGGGCCATGCAATTCTCTACTCCCGGGAAGTTGCAAGGAATCAAGAAGCGACCCGGATCACCAAGTTTGGTGGGCAATTTCCTTAAGAGAACGGCAGAGCAGTTCTCATTAAGTTGGGTCTGAGCAATGTCAAGAAGCTTCTCCTTGTCACTAAGAATATCTTTAAACATCTTCGCGTATTTAGGCATGTGAGCGAGAGCCTCGACAAAGGAGATGTTAAAATTCAATTGTTTAAACATTTTAAGAAAGTTTGAAACTTGAATATCATCCTTTCTCTTTTGCTTCTCTTTCCTCAACCTTGAAGGATAAGGTATATTGGATGAAGAAGAAGGCTTTAGGGGGGTAGGATCACTCACAACCGCGGGTGGTGGGGAAATGGGGGTAGAAGGCAAAGGAGGTGGGGAAAGTTGCTCTTTTTCCTTGTTCACAATCACGGGTGGAGGTGTAGGAAGATCGGGGTCCGTATAACCTTTTCCACTACGAGTGGTGATTGCTTTCATCTCCCCTCTTGGGTTCGCAACGGTGTTACTCAGAAGAGTACCCGAAGAAGAGGGTTGATTACATTGGAAGAGCGAACCGATCATATCACGTATGTTAAGCGCGTGAGTGCTGAAAGAGTCTCTCATGTCTTCACGAATCTCATTGCTTTGTTTTGCCATGTCATTCCTTAGCTCGGCTCGAATATCGTTCCCTTGTTTCGCCATTTCTCCCTTCAAGTTGACAAATTGACTCTAAAGATTCGTCACCATCTCTCTATTAGTCTTCATGAATGTCTCGACGTCTGGATTCAATGCCATCGGTTGATTGAGAGGTGGAGCTTGGTAAGCTTGAGAATTTCCTTGAGTTGGGTATGGGTTTCTTTGGGATTGATATTGATTGGTAGCACGAGGTTGGGATTGGTTGTTTCGGTTATAGCTTTGTTGTTGGTTTTTGTTTGGAGGAGGGAAACCGGGTGGAGCAAGATAGTTGTTTGAATGATAACTTCGCAAGCTACGGTCTCCTTGAGGACGAGCTTGATAGCCTCCCGTGGGATAAGTACCGTATGTCGTGTTAACGTTTTCAGAAAAATTGCGTTTGGTAGAAGGAAAATCATTGTAAGAATGAGGACCACCACATGTGTCACAAGAAATAGCAACGGCTTTAGCTTGTTGAAAGTGGTTTGTGGCCATGGTCATGAAATCCTTGTGCATATCCGTGATTTGTCGGGTAAGTTCGGTTATCTCGGGATTGGAAGTAGTAGAAGAAACATTGACTCTCGAGTTAGATCTTGAGGATGCGGATGAATCCCAATTCTTGTGGTGAGTAGTCATGTTTTCAATCAACTCTCTACACTCCTCCGGTCTCCTTTTCATAAAAGTACCACCAGCGGCGGCGTTGATCGTGTCACGATCACGAAAAGTGAGACCATTGTAGAAAGTATCAATGAGAGTGACGGGGAGCATGTTATGGTTCGGACAGCGGTCGATCAAATCATTGTATCGTTCCCAAGCATCGAAGAGCGATTCATCATTGTCTTGCGTGAATCCACTAATTTGGTTACGAAGGCTTGTGACCATGGATGGTGGGAAGTAGCGCGACAAAAAGCGTTGAGTCATGTCATTCCAAGTATGAATAGAATTCTTTGGGAGACGGTCAAACCATTTTTCGGCATGGTGAGAAAGCGAGTGGGGAAATAGTTGAAGGCGAAGTTCATCCATAGAAACACCGGGTGACTTCATGCTTTGGGTGATGGTAATGAATTTGTCGAGGTGTTTGTTGGCATCATCATCCGAAATTCCGCGAAATGGGTTAGTTTGCACTTGTTGGATCATGTGATGCTTCAACGAAAACTCCTGAGCCGTGATGTGCATCGGCGCAATCGGGCCTCCGCGTCCGTTCATGGTGGGTTGACACAATTCCTCCATTGTTTGTAAATCAGGTAGGGGGACATTGTTGTTGTTGTTATTATTATTCAAATTGGGTAGAGGTGGGTTATTATTGTTGTTATTAACACCAGCCATATCTAGATCTTCACGAGTCTCGGGCTCAGAATAGTTCGAAGATCTAGTACGCATACACCTACAGAAGAAAAATATACACAAAGAGAATATCTATATAATCTTTTTGGTGCAAACCTTTGGAAAAGAATTGCTTTTTATGATTTTTCAATGTTTTTGTATTTTTGAAGAATTTTATATTTTTTAGGATTTTTGAAAATTTTTAAAGCAAGGAAAATAACGTTCAAAGAACGGATCCCAAAATTTAATGTGTCTCTCACTAGAAACCGTTAATCTTAACGAAAAGAGCCGGCAGCGGCACCATTTAATACAAGGCTTTTACCCCAAGTATAAAATCTTATCGTCCGAATCTTTTCGAATTGATTTCCAGTCTAAAGTGCGACTCAATTTCCTTTTGGTGAACAAGAGAATGGTTTGGTTTAGTTATCTAATTTTTAAACTAAATGCAAGTAATTAAAGCTGTCGTTGAGTAAAATAGAAAACTTAGAATTAAACTACAAATAAAAGTTTGCAACCTAGGAAACTAAAATGTAATTGATTTAAAACTAGAAAAGATGTTTAAAATATACTAAGATAAAAGGTGGGAAAGAGTAAATTTGAAACTTAGGAAAATAGAAAAAAGACTAAAATAAATGCTATAACACCCCCGACAAATGCTATGCGCAGCGGAACTACAACATTTGGGTGCTACTTAGTTATCATCACACATAAGCTATATTAAACGACTCAAAGAGACGTAAAAGTTTAAACATAAATTTAAACATTATTTAAAATCATATAAGTCTACAGTTTTTCAAATCCCAAGATAATACTAAACAGAGTCTGTGTTAGGTCCCCACTGAATCTCAACCCAAAAGTACATTTTTGCTCACATGACAGAATAATAAAAGAGTTTTAAGTTAAATAAGGGTGGAAAAACAAGTAGACCGCCAAGCCACAACAACTTCCATCCTCGCATGCTCCGCTGCTATCAATCTTGGTTACCTGAAACACATGCTTAAAACCGTCAACACAAAGATTGAGCGAATCTATAGGTTTATCAAATCATAAGTTGAACATAAGTATTAAAACCAATCATGACCGTTCAATAGCATTGTCGTACTCACAATCTATTATTCAAGGATATGACAATTGTGTTTAAGCTCATGAAACTAATCCGTTAACTCAATCACCCACGTAATAATTACCGGCGTGATCTAGATGAAACCAGTGCCCCTACTAAAGGCATCAGTTGCAATTATACCTTATCTCTTATACAAAAATAATCTCCCGCAGAACTTACTCAACGTACAGCTTCTCGGCTAGCATTGGGTCGTCAGCCCCGTAGTACTACAATTTGTATAAGCGGCTATTTCCCCCTTCGCAAGGGCAAGACAATAGTTAATAGTTCATGAAATTAGGGCCTTTTACAACTAGGTACTCAACACAATTTCAAAGGCAACATTCGGGTCCAACAATCATTCATGACTTATGTTCATTTTTCATTTAAATAGCATGTATCCCCCTCGCGGGTAAAAACATTTGAAATAAGTAAAGAGCGAGGCTATAGACTCACCTTGCGTAGTAGTAGTGGTTCTAGCGAAGACGTAACGAGAAATGTCACCGACGACGTGGATGCCCGGGAAAATCAAACACTTGACCTAAAAATCAAGGTACGTAAACCAAATCAATACTCCGCGTACATTATTGTACTAAACACACGCAAATGAAAACACACTCAATGCTTATGAAAACTCACGCCAAAGTCAAACAAGTAGTTGTTACTAGACTTATACCATTTATCAATGTTATTAAAGTTACTATCCATTTTACGGTTTCGCCGATACTTACCAAAAGTATGGGCTGTTTTACTAGACTTAACCCTTGTTATAAAAATTAAGAAAATTCTCAAAAATACCTTAAGACCTGTAGAAAACCCATTTTTAATCCCATTAAAAGTTTTCGCTTTTACGACCCGTTACTCAACACATTACTAAACCTATATTTTTCGGACTGAAATTGCACTTTGACCAAGTCGGACTCATTTGACCCATTTAAAATATACCATTGACCTCTACGACACCTAAGTCTAATAATAGACTCACATACACAGGTTTGAGACCAAAAATCAACTTTCAATCATTTACCAAACTCTATCTATGGTCCCCGGGATTTGACCCAAAACCAAACACAAATTCGGATTGTGTTGAGTCTCATCTCCCGGTACACGTATTTTCAAAATAACATAACTTTTGACTCGTTTGGAGTTAAAAGCTCTATCTTATACCGAAACGAGCGTCTCGAAGACCACTACAACTATATCCTATAATCACTACCTGGACCAAAAATTAAAACCACAAAAATAGCCCTAAACAATCTGTTTGAAAACGACTCATTCAAACTCATTCCAAAACTTGTTTTCAATCCATTTTAACACTAACTAGGATAATTTTTATCAATCCTAACTACACTCATCCATTACTTACAGCCCTAACTACCTTAAACATCAAATCTTCCTAAAACCCAAATCCTAAAACAAACGTGCAATGTGTTTAACCTATTCAAACACACTCAAAACATCATTATAAACACAACCCATGACACATTTCATCAAACACCTTGAACACACCCAAAACCCCCCCACATTTCGTGGCTTTAGGGGCTGTGGAACACACAAATCATAAACCCCATTATGTTTTATGGATGATTCATCCTTATAAACACATGAATTAAACATGTATATGGTTTAATTAGATCAAAACCCATTTTTGAAAAATCATAATTTTTATGAAAAGATTAAGTGAATGCATGTGTGTTTTTAATTGATTAAAAGACTTACAAAGATGATAGAAGAGGTGGTCTTTGATTAGTTTCTTCCAAAACCCAAAAAAATGGCGGTGGAGGTGGTTTTGTGGTGGTGGTCGTCGGCCATGGGAGAGAAAGGGAGAGAGTGTTTGTTTTTTTTGTCAAATGAAAGTGTGTGTAAGCCTTGTTCCCTTTTGTAAAAATGGAGGGACCTATGGTGCAATTTGGCTAATCTTTTGGCCTTAAGTGAAAACGACTCTTCTAAATAGCGGGAACGACCTATTAGTCGACTTGAAAATTTTACGGAAGTCGGGGGTTGTCCCGAACACTCGAAAATACTTTTAAATGGTTCAAACGCACACAAAACGAATATACACATGGTTTCGACTCGACTTAACACGTAATAAAAATAAAATCTCGAAAAACTCAAATATCGATCAATCGATAATAAAAGGTAAATTTTGGGCATCCGTCGGTATCGTAGTCGTCATCGGTTCTTCTTAAATCGTCAAACGTTAAATTACGACCGTAAACGTTGGTTTCAACTTAAACCGTCAAATAATTCCACGATAAAAATTCTTAAAAATTTCAAAAATATACGTAAAATAGGATTAAATAAATGACGTTGGGCTCGGGATATCACATCCACAAGTGAGTCGCAACTTAAGAGAGATGCTCATACTGAACAACTCTTGAGACAATAACTTAGCATCATACGGCACTTTCACGGGTCTTACATCCTCCCCTCCTTAAAGGAGTGACGTCCCGGGGCTCTCCGGTTCTTATACTCGTATTTCGTACTACTAGAAAGATGAGAGTACTACTTCCTAAAGAGGTCTTCACATTCCGATGTGGACTTCGGTTCACGTCTCGGATTCCATCACACCTTCACGATGAGTATTATACTTTGCTTTTATCTCTTAACATCTCGATCCATGGTCTCCACTTCAATTTCCCAATTTCTTCCTACGGTTATCGACACGTCTCTTCTCACAGCTTCTCGCGGTTAGCAAGTGATTCTTAATCTACACCATTTCTTCCGTAGCCTCTCGAATCATTTCAAGTCCATTCAACTGACTTTTCCTTACTTCATTCTATCCAACTGGCGATCTACATTTTCATCGACAAGATGCTTCAAATGCCGCAGCTTCAATGCTACCATGGTAAATGTCGTTGCACAAAGATACTACCAATGGCAAGTATCGATCTCAACAACTATCAAAATCAATCACACACGTTCGGAGCATGTCTTCCAACTTTTGAATCGTCCTTTCACTTGGTTCATCATCTCATAAAACAACTACTCACAAAATAAAATCGCACGGGTCACACATAACCCCATCGAAAACGTTCAGAATATACAAGACGAAGTAATTATTACTAGTCGTACAGAATCAACTTTTCGCAATATTACGTACATACAACCCTAGTCCGTCAAAAACGAATTCATCGATACGGAGTCATCCGACGTATACATAACTCTCTCGAAAACGTCACAATCCAATCAAACACAAAAGCCATTATGAAGCACATAAAGCTGTATCACGACACGTTTGCGAAATAGCCAAACCATGCCAAGCCAATCCGTTCAATCAAGTTAACCCACGCTTGCTAATCAGCGAAGCCATGATAAAATAAGAGTATTTGACATGATCCTCGGATGAGTTCAGTCAAAAGAAAATTGCAAGTTAAAGAAGGTTCACGAGCTTGCTAGCTATGGATGCATATCCATAAGGAAAGAAAAATACATACATATGTCATCGTAGGGCGCTCACCCATAGATTTATACACAAAAGATATTACAAGAACACCATCTCACTTTCGTCCCAACCGTGGTCAAAATCCCAATATATATCATCGTTCATAGTAAAAAAAAAAATATATTACATGGCATGTGTTCTCCCTGGACTTCATTGGACAATGTCGTCTCAAGTTCTCACAACTTACGTTCACTTGACCAGATCACATACAACATAAACACATAAAAGACAAGGGTTCACCATAAAAACATCAACTATGGCTATCTATCGTTTAACCATCGATAATCAAGGATGGTTGAGTCAAGCAAAGAGGATTCCTTACTTAAATAAACGAAGACGGCAATGGAATTGTCTTCCAACTACCGATGCACAGTTGGTAAACTTCAACAGTTTATCGCGTGTCGTTAAACATGTCAAAAGAACGAGAAAAGAAAATAAATAAGGTACGATGCATTTGATGTAGGAGAAGTCTTCGTCATTCCCCTCAGAGTCACTTGAACTCTGATTTCCTCTACTTTGGCAGTCTTCTATTCTTGTTTAAAATTTCTTCTCAGTGTCGGTACGAGTCCCTTTGGTATTTCATCAACACCCTAACGATTCTGATAAATTTCACACGTTACACACAACACATTTCCAAAATTACTCGGTCACAGTGACTTACTAAGTCAACGCCAAACAAAAAGAAAAGATTTCAAAGAACACAAGAAAATTCAAAAAAAAATTTTCTTTAAGAATCAAAGAAATTACGACTACTTGCAAAATGGATCCACCATTTTAAAAAGAAACGTTCTCATCCAAACGTTTATCAAAACACTACAAGTTTCAAGATGACCAATTTGTTTGACACGATAGTGCCCTTCCTAAACTATGCATAATTAGCTAGATCATGCATACTTAAGGATCAAGCAACAACAATTAACAAAACAGGACTCTTCCCGAATTATGCATAGTTAGCTAAGCTGTGCATAATTGAGGATCGAGTGACGACACAAACATTATTATTACATACCAAATATGACTACGAAAGTTTTCGACCTAATCTTCAAAATAATTAAACCATTTGAAATGAAATTTGAAATGGGAAAACATTGTTACCATCGTTTTAAGAAACACGTCAAACATTTTTCGTCCATTTTGAAAACGTACTATTACTTTGCCTATTTATGAGAAAAATTAAATAAATAAATAAATAAATATATCGACGCCAATTGCATTTGGTTCAACAAAAAAAAAAAATTTTTCACACACTCATACTTATTTTCAAAATAGACTACTCACCACTCAATGGTAAGGTGGTTCAGGATCAAAGATCATTGCAAGCACAAAAAAATATATAATAAAATCCAAAAATCAATGAGATCGAACTAGGTAAACAAGCAATATAATTGCCAACTGAAATTAACTACATTAGAAATGAAAATGCTTCAAACATATGACAAAAGTCTCGGGATAACAACAGCGATCTACGAATACATAGAGTAAAAATTGAATATCAACACAAGCGTCAAAAATAAAACAACGATCATAATTCCCATCGTCTCGAGTTGCACACACATTCCACCAGGGGTAAACGGGAAGAGGAAAATAATCACTTGATCGAACAGAATCAATTTCACTAGGAAGATCGAGTTCTTTCACTTCTACAATTCGGTAAAGCGGCTTCGCCTCCTCGCTTTTGTTCGATATAAATAAATAACTAATTTAATGAAGATTTATAGCATCATTCAAGTAAATACAGAATTTTAGGTTCCATTAACCGTAAGAAGAAAAGTCACAACGTCCATGAACAGGACAAAATATACCGGGTGACATACCCTCATCATCAAGTCCTAGCGAAATAGCAACCCAAAAATAAATATAATAATAATGGTTTCATATCATGGAAAATATTAAAATGAGCAGTCACATGACGACTCAAGTTTAGATACAGACTCACAAAATCAAAGAAGGGATGTCGTACGATCGAACCATCGTGACTCAAAACATTATACATACATCTTTATAAAATATTATACAAGTAGGCGTGTGTTGTATAATCCAGTTGCGTATAATAATTAGTGTTACCTTGTACATTGTAAAACCGAACATTTACACATTTTTAATTTGTGTTACACCATTAAAGAATTTATACCTTTCATTTTCCAATCTTTACAACGTTTTCATTTCTGGAAAAATTTCAATCTCTCCGTTATCATAATTGACAAATCATTAGGTTTGAAAATCTCCATACTTGTGTCAAAATCTCAATAATGTTCATAGCTTAAGTACCAAAAACATACGTAGTAAGAATTTTTAAAGTTTTACGTTATTATTACTATGACTTATCTTATCACATATATACAAGTAACCAACACAACTCAAATTAGTCCAATTGACTCTTAAAATTAACCTTGACTTTTTATTACACACATGTTTTCCTTAAAACTGTTTTGTTAACTCATATTCGCGCGATTCGACTCAAATGCTAAAGAAGTTTCACGTAGTATTATTTCGGATAATTACTGATTTTAGTCGAGACTTGAATCTCAAAAATAATAATAATATAATAATATAATAATTAATCAGAAATGCTTATTTCAATAATTCAAAAATGTAGAAAATTCGACTTTTAATCCTTAGACCATTATCAAACGGTTTTTAACATTAACACATCTCGCAGCGGAATAAAACAAAATATTTTTCAAACGATTTTTAAACAAGCATCATCGAATTATGCATAGTGATTCTCTATAACGACAATTAAATAAACAAACGGTTTCCAATGGCGTTCCATCAATGTTCAAAAATTTATTTTCAAGCATTATAATTTCTTACTTAAGGTGTATATTCCGATTTTATCCCAGTTTATTCACTACAACAAGTAACGTGTTCTAGTTTATACCAATGCATACATAACATAACCTTATGTTTAAAATAAAACAAATTTTACAAAGTTTTTATCTCCAAAATACATGACCAATTCTTCTACTCATGTTTCATATTACAAGATACGCCAAAAGTTTAATGACCTAACATTAATTCATATTAAATCCAAGTTACATATACTCAACAGTCATATCGTAAATTTTATTATAAACTCCTTTTTCAAATTATATTAAATAAATTCTTAACAAATCCATCACTAGCTTCTAGTGTCAAATTATTAATATATAAAAACAAGGATTTTACGAGTAGTATAAATTACTTATTATGATATACCAACCAAGGTTGAAGGAAAAATAATTTCATCTTGTCCATTTCTTCTCTACACTTATTTTTACTCGTTACCAGACACATCATAAGTCATTTTTATCCAAAAGTTTCATTCGCCATTTATTTAATATGTAAAGCACTTTATGTTTAAATCATTTGATCAACAAAGTTCGATGCTTACTTAACTCACACAAATGCCGGACCTCGTCATATATACTATCAAATTTAAAATAATAAGACAACAAGAACAAAAATGAAATAAACGAAGCGAGAATGCGTATGTCAAGTAAGTGTTGTTATCGGCCTCGGATGAGTCTCGAAATCGTACACCACAAGATTAACACAAAAACCAACCAAATTCCAAGTTATCACGCTTGATCACAACGCTAGTCTATTTTAAAACACATCTTTAAATTTCAAGTAGAATAGTAAACAACGATTAAATGGCAACATGCCTCAACCACGTTTTATAACATACACATGTGATTCGTCGCTACAATGTACGCATCGTTTATTATACTTCGTCTATATTATAGTTACGCCAACTATCATATCAAACCCATAAGGAATAAAGAAAATAAAGTAATACGTAAGTAAATTACGTTTCAAAAGAAAATGTCCACAATGACACATCACGGTGCGATAACGACAATCGAGATCAATCTAGTCAATATACAATATGTTACGAAGCGTTATTTACGTATCTAGAGTATCAAACGAGGTTCATATTCGGTTATCCGAACAATAAATTAATTATCAAGATTGATAATTAGCGGTAAGGCCGAATTCTCAACAAAACCGCATTTTAATGTACGATAATTACCCAAGGACCATTGCTTCGCGTGCAATGCCTTTAAATACCATAGTATATACATACTTATACATACAACCATTCCTACATACACGTAGGATTACAACGCGGTGTTGCCATGTAATGCAATGTAGCCCGTTATGCCAATTACATGCAACATATACGATAATCTTTACAGGAATTTGCAAATTACGATGATAAGTACTCAACGTACAAAACAATATATCTCAATATATATCAAAGCATTTACTTACTAAATACTCGGGAATTCATATCAATTTGAGGGATACATCTAAAATATAAAGCAATGCTAAAGAAATCTTACCGGAGCCATGCAGGATAGTTGTGTGCTCGGACAATTTCTTACGACACCAAAAGTTATAGTTTAGGATTTTTCAAAATGACCTAGTTCTCTATAACTCATGGCTCTGATTACCAATCTATAACACCCCCAACAAATGCTATGCGCAGCGGAACTACAACATTTGGGTGCTACTTAGTTATCATCACACATAAGCTATATTAAACGACTCAAAGAGACGTAAAAGTTTAAACATAAATTTAAACATTATTTAAAATCATATAAGTCTACAGTTTTCCAAATCCCAAGATAATACTAAACAGAGTTTGCGTTTGGTCCCCACTGAATCTCAACCCAAAAGTACATTTTTGCTCACATGACAGAATAATAAAAGAGTTTTAAGTTAGATAAGGGTGGAAAAACAAGTAGACCACCAAGCCACAACAACTTCCATCCTCGCATGCTCCGCTGCTATCAATCTTGGTTACCTGAAACACATGCTTAAAACCGTCAACACAAAGGTTGAGCGAATCTATAGGTTTATCAAATCATAAGTTGAACATAAGTATTAAAACCAATCGTGACCGTTCAATAGCATTGTCGTACTCACAATCTATTATTCAAGGATATGACAATTGTGTTTAAGCTCATGACACTAATCCTTTAACTCAATCACCCGTGTAATAATTACCGGCGTGATCCAGATGAAACCATTGCCCCTACTAAAGGCATCAGTTGCAATTATACCTTATCTCTTATACAAAAATAATCTCCCGCAGAACTTACTCAACGTACAGCTTCTCGGCTAGCATTGGGTCGTCAGCCCCGTAGTACTACAATTTGTATAAGCGGCTATTTCCCCCTTCGCAAGGGCAAGACAATAGTTAATAGCTCATGAAATTAGGGCCTTTTGCAACTAGGTACTCAACACAATTTCAAAGGCAACATTCGGGTCCAACAATCATTCATGACTTATGTTCATTTTTCATTTAAATAGCATGTATCCCCCTCGCGGGTAAAAGCATTTGAAATAAGTAAAGAGCGAGGCTATAGACTCACCTTGCGTAGTAGTAGTGGTTCTAGCGAAGACGTAACGAGAAATGTCACCGACGACGTGGATGCCCGGGAAAATCAAACACTTGACCTAAAAATCAAAGTACGTAAACCAAATCAATACTCCGCGTACATTATTGTACTAAACACACGCAAATGCAAACACACTCAATGCTTATGAAAACTCACGCCAAAGTCAAACAAGTAGTTGTTACTAGACTTATACCATTTATCAATGTTATTAAAGTTACTATCCATTTTACGGTTTCACCGATACTTACCAAAAGTATGGGCTGTTTTACTAGACTTAACCCTTGTTATAAAAATTAAGAAAATTCTCAAAAATACCTTAAGACCTGTAGAAAACCCATTTTTAATCCCATTAAAAGTTTTCGCTTTTACGACCCGTTACTCAACACATTACTAAACCTACATTTTTCGGACTGAAATTGCACTTTGACCAAGTCGGACTCATTTGACCCATTTAAAATATACCATTGACCTCTACGACACCTAAGTCTAATAATAGACTCACATACACAGGTTTGAGACCAAAAATCAACTTTCAAACATTTACCAAACTCTATCTATGGTCCCCGGGATTTGACCCAAAACCAAACACAAATTCGGATTGTGTTGAGTCTCATCTCCCGGTACACGTATTTTCAAAATAACATAACTTTTGACTCGTTTGGAGTTAAAAGCTCTATCTTATACCGAAACGAGCGTCTCGACAACCACTACAACTATATCCTATAATCACAACCTGGACCAAAAATTAAAACCACGAAAATAGCCCTAAACAATCTGTTTGAAAACGACTCATTCAAACTCATTCCAAAACTTGTTTTCAATCCATTTTAACACTACCTAGGCTAATTTTTATCAATCCTAACTACACCCATCCATTACTTAAAGCCCTAACTACCTTAAACATCAAATCTTCCTAAAACCCAAATCCTAAAACAAACATGCAATGTGTTTAACCCATTCAAACACACCCAAAACATCATTATAAACACAACCCTCCTAATGTGATTAGGAGGGTATTTATAGGGAAGTGGGAAGTGCATGTGTGGTGCTTCCTTCTTTCTTTTTCTTCTCGACTCGATTTAATTCATTTGTCTTTCTCGATGTCGTCTCGGGATTAATTAAACTCATCTTAACATTTCTTCATTTATTTAGACTCGAGTTCTTCGACTTTATTAAACTTCCGTCTTTAGACTTGTTCTTCGATAAATCTTCAGAATAGGTCTTGGACATCCGTCTTTTAAGCACTCTTGATCTTTTGACTTTGTCTTTTCTCGTTTTCTTCGATAAAAGCCCGTGAAAGCCCGTGTTTTCTTCCTTTTTCATCTTTTGGCCCTAAAACACAATAAAAACACAAACCACGCATAATTCCGACTTTTACGACATAAAATACACGTTTTGGTCTTGTTATTATTGGAAATAAGTGGTAAAAGGATAAGTGTTTTCACACTTATTAATGAGGAAGAGAACAAAGCTTTGGTTGCAGAAAAGGAAGAAGAAGAGCATGTTCACTATGCTCTCATGGCACACTCTTCATCTTCATCAGACAATGAGGTATATGATGATGCATTTGTAGTAAGGGTTGTCGTCTAAACACTGAAAAACTTAACAAAGAAGTTTTAAAATTGACATCAGATGTAGTTAATGAAAGATGCAAGTTATCTAACTATCAACTTGCTCTTACTCAAACTGAAAAGACTGTGGCTGAGTATAAGAAAATGGAGTTTGACCTAAAAGATCAAATCAACATTTGAACTCATGATTTAAATGCTAGTGTTGAGGTTAGAAACATCATGGAGAGAGCCAATGGTGTTTTACAGCCTAAGTTAGATGAGGCTATAAAAAACAAAGATAATGTAGATCTTAAAATTCAGAGATTTGATAAAGCTTCACAAACCCTAGAAAAATGTGTTAGTGAACAAAGGGATTCTAGGGATATGACTGGGATTGGGATGAAAGAGTATGCTGGTGTTCCACCACCTGCTGGGAACTTCTATGGTGTCCTTAGAAAGGACTTGTCTTGGACTGGTATATCAGAACTCCAAGAAGAGGAATTCATTCCTCCACCAAGAGTTCTAACCCCAGTAGAGGAATACAAGCAGAAGTTGACTGATTTGGACCAATGGAAGAAAGCCAACCCTACCTTGTTTGTTAAAGGTGGCATGCTTAGTGACAACCCAAATGAGTCTACACCCATAAAAGTGACAAACCCAACCATTGGCAAGACTGTTGACCTTGGCTTAAACGTTGATAGAAAACCTAGTATTAAATATGCAGAAATGTATAGAAAACCTAGGTCACCAAAAAGCCAAATTAGTGATAATGGGACAGGTTTCTTTTCTTCTAGACCTAGAGCTATGTCTAGAAAAGCCTGTTATACTTGTGGAAGTTTTTCACATTTAGCCTATAAGTGTGTCAATGCTTCAAAGGTCAACGCTGATAGAAAGTCAAACACTGTCAAACCCAAACCTTTTGTCCAGCAAAGTCCACAAGTTGTTAGACCAGCCCCATTCTTTACTAAAGGGTCTAATACTTATGGACAAAGACCTTTTCAGAAGACCAATACGTGGTCTAACAGACAATGGGTTCCTGTAGCAAACGCTAGATTCAATGCTGATAAGGGTAATTTCAGCGTTGACAAGAACAAATTAAACGCTGACAGGAACGTTGCCAGACCAAATAATGGAAAATATTTGCAACCAAAGGGAAAGGGGTCTAAAGCTTCTTCTAGCTTGACATGGAGACCTAAGCAAGACCAAAACCCTAATTCAGATGGGATTTCTATGACCTGTAACAGATTTCATTATATTTCAAAGGTCATAACAAAACCAATTGGGGTTAACTGGGTGTTTAGTCCAAAAAGGGACGAACAAGGGGTTGTCATAAGGACTAAGTCTGTTCTTGTTGAACAACCAAATGAATCCAAGTCTACTTAGGCTTGGGTTCCCAAAGAAAACTAATTTGTTTTCTTTATGTGCAGGGCATTCAAAAGCAGGTTAATGATTATGGCTATTGGGATAGTGGATGCTTTAGGCACATGACGGGGAAGGAAGATTATCTGACAAATTTTACCCCCATTAAAGATGGTGACAAAGTGTACTTTGGAGGTGGATATGGGACTATCACTGGAAAGGGTGTAACCAATAAGTAATAGCTGTTTATGAAGTGTGCTAAAAACCTAAGGTTAGAACATAAAAGGATATATCATATGGATATTGGGAATGGCCTCCAAAGCAAACGATCGAGTGCTCCCATGAACGAACACGAGAGGCTCCAATCGTGAAGATGATGATCTAAAAGACACAATTCACAAACAACCACGGAACAAAGGTTGGAAGGGCACAAATCCCCTCACATTACACTAATTAGAAAGCAATAATATGTACATGGATAAGCATGGGTCTCCCCCACGAGGCACCTTGTTTTTGATAACCGAGTCAAAAGCTCGACTCGAATCCCCATAAATGTGATCATTTAGGGATAATCATGGTTTGGTCAATTTTTGGTGGGGCTTACATGATAAACAAGGCCCAAAAGCACGTGGAGTACTTTAAAAATCCGATAAACGTATACCGGGGTCAAAGATAGCGTCCTCGTTTTCGGATGAAAGACGAGACAACACAACTCCAACACAAATCCCAATGGGATAGAAGAAAATAGGAGAGAAGAAATAGAAGGGTGGGACAATGGGTAAGTCAAAACATTGAGCTACTCGAGGTAGACTCGCACCAATCAAATGAAAAGATTTTCCATTTATTGCATCGGTGGAAGACCGAGATTTCCCTATAAAAGCAATTCCAGGATCAAATATATCGTCCTCGGTGGAGAAAGGGGAGGGGACATAAGGGGCTTCCCCCACACTAGGTCCACACCAAGCATCGTCAAAAGGAGAAGACGAGCTTGTAGTACTCAATAAACGCGGTGATGACGGAGTTAGAATTGTAGAAAAATCTTTTAAATTCAAGTTAAAATCTTTTCCTTTTTCATCTTTAACACTCTCCTCGTGAAAACCCGATTTAATTATGTCAAAAATATTTGGTGTATCTAAAACAATGTTAGTCACACTAAAAATTCTCACATTTTGAAAACGTTTTGGTTTAGGTGGTGGCAAGTTTTCAAATCTTTTGTCAACGAAGAAAACCTCCCCATCGGGATCAACGTATTCATCATCCGAAGAATCACTCGAGATTGAAATCATAGGCTTAACACTCTTAACCTCCATCGGCGGAGGGGACGGAACTTCATTTTTATCAACTCCTAAAACTCTATTGAATCTCTTTTGACAAATGCTTTTGGTGGAATTGACATTGTACAAAGATGTGATTGAATAAACATGAGAAAGCGTGGAGTTTTGGGTTGCATTAATGACGAGTTCTTCCTCATTGAAACGAAGAGTGATTTTTCTTGCATGCACATCGATAAGTGCTCTCGAGGTATCCAAAAAAGATCGACCTAAAATTAACGGAACTTTAGGATCGATGGGTATATCAACAACAATGAAGTCCACGGGATAATAGAATTTCCCAACTTTCACAAAGACGTCCTCGGCAACTCCACAAGCTAGAATCGTAGAATGATCGGCCATTTCGATTGACATTCTTGAAGGAGTGAGATTTGGAAGATTGAGCGATTTAAAAATCTCAAGAGGCATCAAATTAATACTAGCACCAAGATCGGCCAAGGCGTAGCATTCTTCCATGTCTTGGATAGCACATGGGATTAAAAACTTTCCAGGATCACCGACTTTTTGTGGTATGCGGCTTAGAAAAACCGAAGAACAACTAGACGATTTTTGCAATTTTTCTTTGTTATTCAACATACTTTTGAAGTTCGCGGCAAATCGAGGCATCATGACTAAGGCGTCGGCAAAACTTATATTAAAATGCAAGTCACGAAACATTTTCATGAAGAGTTCAAATTGATAATTATTTCGTTCTTGTGCCTTTTCCTTGTTTCGTCTTGATGGGTAGGGTAAAGGTGGTGTGGGTTGGGGCAAATTAGGCATAGGCATCGGCCTTGGAATCTCGGGTTCCATAATGGGTATTGGTTCAACCGTAGGTTTGGTTTGAGCGGTACTTCGTGGGATTGTAATGTGCTCCTTTTAAACCACAACCTCGGGTTCTTTCTCTTTTTCCTTCTCCATAGAAGTACTTGGACGAGAAATGGGTTCTTTGAAAGTTTTACCACTACGAGTGGTAATAACCTTCAATTCTCCTTTCGGGTTCACGATGGTATCACTAGGAAGACCACCCGAAGAAGAGGGCTTACACATGATAGCTTCAAACATTTTAGCCATTCGGTCTTCAAACTTAGATTGCCTAGCATCCGCTTTCAACAACTCTTGCTTAATCTCATGTTGTCCTTGCTCCATTTTTTGTTGATTTTGTTGGAGTCTTGTGACATTTCCTTCCATTTTATTAGCATGAGTTTTAAGTTCATTAGCAAGTTCGGTTTTAAGCTCGTTTTTCAACTCGGATCTTAAGCTAATCATCTCACGTTGCATGTTGTCAAACTTAGCATCATTAGCCTTAGCATAATCTAAAAATTCTCCTTGCAAATTTTTAGTGTGAGCATTTTGAAAACCTTGAGTAGGAGTTTGAAAATCACGGTTTTGGTTTTGGTTTGAAATTTGCCCATTACCACTTTGATAATTACCCTTGTTATAATTCCTTTGATTTCCTTGGTAATTTCCACCTTGATTGTTGTTTCGATAGTTATTAGCATTTTGATTTTGTGGAGCTTGATTTTGGCGGGAACCTTGACCGATTTGGTTATAAGTTCCCGTGGCTACATAAGCATTCGAAGTGTTACCATCCGCGGTAATGCACTCGGAAAAATCGTGAGCTCCACCACATGAAATACAACTCTTAGCAACCGCTTTAACCGAAGCGGTGTTTGAAGCTTCTTGAGCTTTCCAATGAGACATAAGAGTCGAAAACCTATCGAAAAACCTATTCTCCTCATTTGCTTCATCTTGCAAGGCATTAATGGAACGAGATGATGACGAGCCCAAATTGGCAACACTCGGTGTGTTACGAGGGCTATAGACCTTAGACCTATTTTCTATGATTTTCAAAGCCTCATTGGTCGTTTTGCACAAAAAATTACCACCCGCGGCGGCATTTAAATAATCTCGTTCATGTTCATTAAGCCCATTATAAAAAGTGTCAATTTGATGCAATTCGGAAAAATCATGGTGTGGACATTCGTGTAACATTTCTTTAAACCTTTCCCAAGCCATTGAAAAACTTTCATTTGGTCTTTGTGTAAAACGTGAAATCTCGTTTTTCAAATGTGTTGTCTTAGATGGTGGAAAAAATTGATTCACAAATTTAGACACGAGATCGGCCCATGTCAAAATCGAATTCGGCGGTTCTTTCTCAAGCCATATCTTGGCGGGTCCATCTAACGAGTAAGGAAACAACATCATCTTAATGGCATCGTGTGGTACATCCTTAAACTTGCTTGTCGCGGTGAGACGATTAAATTGCCTAATGTGATAATGTGGGTTGTCTTTTTCGTGACCGCGAAACTTGTTTGCTTGAAGCATAGACATTAAACCCGTCTTGATCTCAAAGTTCTCCGCAAGGATGGCGGGAATCACAATGGCCTCTCCAAAACCCTCGGTGGGTGCTTGAAGCAACTCCATCATAGTACGATTAGCCATGATAGCTTCTTGTTCTACAATAGGTTCCTCACTTGGGGACTCCTCACTAGAATGAGTTTTAGTAGGAGTTTTGTTCTTGCGTCTACGTGCACGTTTTGCTTGATTACGAGTGAGCATAAACGTCACGTACAACGTGAAGACGAGCAAAGAAGATTCTTTTTGGTATTTTGTGTTTTTTTTCAATTTTTTTTGTGGTTTTTGATTGTATTAACCTTTTTTGGAATTGGTGAATGTATTAAGTAGACAATGAGTCCACAAATCTCCTCACTAATCAAATCTCTTGATTAAAAAGGCCTCAAGGAATGAAAACGATCACGTGGAGTGAACGCCTTCGATGACTTTAGAACGATGGTGGAACACCAAATCGTTCAAGAGGGTTCAATCAAATGGAAACCAAGAAAATATATATGATATGTAATAATACTTTGGGCGGCAAAACCCTCGATTCACTCTCAAAATCAAATACGCACAAGCAAGCGGAGGAAACGAGGCGGCGCGAAGCACTTAAGAGCCTTTTTCCTTTAGGTTGTGAAATACAACCGCCTTATACCCACCTTATAGTTTGTATTATCAAGATTAAGCTTCACGAAAGTATTTATCTATTTTTGCCTTTTTCTTTGGTTTGAGATTCGAATACAATGATCGAGTGATGAAATCCCGAATCAAGGTTGTGATTGCTCACGTATTTGGAGTACTTGTGTATTTATTGTTCTACGTATACAATATAGTAATAATATTCACACAAAAACCGAAAAACGATAATACGTATTAATAGAGTGCTATTAATACAAATACTATATGGCTAATATAGAAAAACAACAATGTTCAATCAAAACACAACACGCCTCCCCGGCAGCGGCGCCAAAAATGATTGTAGTAAATTCACACTTGTTTAGGAAAACAAGGTAAAAGCGGTAAGCGTTAACGAGCAGTTTAGAAAAACCACAAGTTATGACCCTTAATGGGTATCGTTCTCTCGAGGAGGCACGTGTGTTGGGTAATGAATGATTGATTATGTTTTTGATTATTAATGAGAAGAAAAGAAGAGAAAATGACGAAGACGAAAAAAAAATAGAAAAATAAGGCGAAAACACTACTAGAAAGTTACGACGTAGAACGTAAAAAGTGCAAAATTTAAAATTTTAATCTAAAAATTCCTAAAAATTACTAAAAAAAATCCCAATTAATATTCTAAGAGTTTACAAAAAATCCAAAATTGCCAAAACCTTTTAATTAATTTAATAATGACTTTTTAATGCTAATTAAAGCCCTAAAAATCACTTTTAAATATTAAAAAGCCCTAAACAAGATTTAATAGTTTGTAAACCTCAAAAATGACCTAATTAAGCTAAAAACTATTTTTAAAAATTTTAAAACCAATTTAAACTATTTTTAAACTCCTAAAAACTATTAAAATCTATTAAATCTTAAATTAATTCTAAAAATTAATTGAAAAGCCTAAAAATTATTCTACAACTGGGAAAAGTCCTAATTAATGATAAAGAACCTAGGAAAAATGAAAAAGAAATAAAAATAAAACTTTGAATTTTAATGAATAAAATAATATTAAAATATTCCAAAAAATGAAAAGTTCTCAAATAAATTCTAAAAAATTCTCAAAAATCCTAAATATTCTAACTAAGAAGAAAATGTAATTTAAAGTTTCTAAAACCTATTAAATAATTTTATATTGAATTTTAAAGTTGCTTAAAAATCCTAAAATCTTATAAAATTAAAAATAAGCCAAATTGAAAACCTAATAAGCTGTAAACCTCAAAATATTATTTTAAAAGCTAAAAATAATTTTTCCTAAAAATTAAAACTCTTTTTTCTATTTTTTAATGATTTTATAAAAAACGCATAAAGAAAAATGCAAAGAAAATAATTTAATAATGGGAAAATTAAGAAAACTAGCTAGAAAAATCTTAAATCCTATAAAGGTCCTAGGAAAAATTGAAATAAGCAAAAACGTTGAACCAATAAGCTCAAATGAGCTTATTTGCTCACGGCTTTTAATTAAGCTAACAAATGAAAAAGAGGTTAAATAAAGTTTGAAAACAAACTTAAACGTAAAAAGTCATCTAGATTAGCGGTAGAGCTCCTACTCCTCCTTTCGAGAGGTCTGGGGTTCGAGTCCAGCTACGGGTGAACTTTTTGCCTCTTTTTTCTTTTTTTATTTTTTTTTATAATCCAAACTGACACACTTGTATGACTTGTAAAACACAATTCCAATCACTTTTCACACAAGATTGATCCAAATTAAGGATCAAAAACGTGCAGGTTTCAATTTGAACACTTAGCAGATTTGTGCTTGTTCTTTGTTTAACTTCACAAGGTATGAAACACCAAGAGGGCTTGGTGGTGGACTATTTGGTGGATGATTTGTGGACAGGGGGGCACCCTTGTGCTCTTTGAAGCACAAGGAGTCAAGGAATAGCAAAGATAAGCAGCAACTAGCACCAAATCATACAATCCAGGCACACCAAAAGCATAACAAGTTTCTGACACAAAAAGAGCAGGTCTGTGGACTTAAGCTATGACAGAATGCACACAAGTGACTCTTAAATGCTCATACTTAGCACACACAAGCTCAAACTATCACTCAATCAATCTAAAACCCTATATTACTCTAACACTTAACAGATTCCACAAGATTCAAGCTCAAGTTCATGAAAAATAAGCATAAGAGTGGACATGCAGATTCAAGCTTCACTTTTCACTATTTAAACTCACAACTAGCTCAAAACTTGCTCCAATCTACTCTTATACTAACTAACAACCTAGCTCAACCTTTTTCATAAACTCTAACACGTTTTTAAGACACAAATCAAAATCTATGCTCTGCTAAAACACGTTTCCAAACACCCTTTTAAATCTGTTTTCACACTTTTTACCAAACCAATTCAAACTTAAACAACTCTAATCCAATTCTACAAACTTCTATCATGCATATCATCAACACATAAGCAATTTTCAACAGCTTAACACACTTATGCAGCTTAATCAAACAAGATCACATAAGCTTACACTTTCTGAGATTTTAAAAAGGTCAAGAAGATTACCTTAGGGCTTTACATCCAAAGCCCTAGTGGATGATAAATCCACCTCCAATACCAACTGGGGTTGGTGCAGATCAATGATCAACAACCTTTCACCTGTTTATGACAAATCAAAGAAAAAGAACACAAGGATAATATGCAATATACTCTTTCTGTTTTCTTTTCTTCTTTCTAAAAACCTTTTCCAAAAACTTTTCAAAGCTTAACACCACGTTTCTATAACACTTAATCACCAACTAAACAAACTTTTAACACAAATCCTGAAATAGATTTCACCAAGAAAATCTCAAATTCAGAAAACCCTTAAATAATTTTGAAACTCAAAATTACTTAACCAATTTAAAAATGGAACTCAGTTTCTCCTCAACACTTATACCAACTTTAAGAAAATCATAAAAAGGAATTAAATTGCCAAAAAACAAATACCAAACTTTTATATTTAATCAAAAGGAATTACAAAAGTTTTTGAAGAAAAACTGGAACAAAGGTGCATTCACATGCGAATGCCCTTTAAATACTAACTGAGAGAACATTCTAGGTCACTAAACCCTAGCAACTAAAATTCCAATGCTGCCCTTGGTCTTTGCTTGAAGAATCTTGGTCAAAATTGGCCTTCATGTGAGCTTGTACTAGATGACAGATTGATAAAATGATCTTGGACGTTTATTTATCCTTGGGAACAAAGGGATGCTTGTGGGGCGTTCATTTGGTCAGATGTCATGTGATGGGTGTAGCAGGGGAGGGGACAAAAGGTGGAGGGGTCATTTTCTGGGTTGTGGGGTGTGTTGGGAGTGGGGTAGGAAGTAAAAACCCTAATCTTAATTGGGATTTAGGTTAGAAATGAGGGTGATTAGAACTGGGTTGTTTTAGGGTTTATGTGATGAAGATGGATAAACAGGAGGTGATTGATTTAGTTTAGGATAATTAAGTTTTAAAAAAAACGTTTACCTCCAAACTTAACTGATTAAATTAAATCAGTTAATTTAAAAAGATAGTGGAAGATGACATGGAGTGAGGGTGGCACGTGATTGGTGGGATGGTTTAATGGGGTGACGTGTCGTGTGGTGAGTGGGAGGTTTAAGTTTCAATGTCTGGCCCAAATAACCCCCCAAAGTTTCATCTTTTGTTCAAGTTGTAATAAAATCCCATCAACGCCCCATTTGCCTTTGTCAACTTTTGACAACTTGTCAAAAGTGGCACAAAACCTTAAAAAACTTTATCCAAGGGCTGATCTTGTATAATCTTCAAACATTAAGGACCATTCTTGTTCATTTGATATTTTGAGGGTCAAATGTGACAAGTTCTTCAAAGATGAGGGACCATTTTTGCCAATCTTCAATTCTTCAAGGGTCTTTTTGCAAAATTCCAAACTTGGGCCCGGTTCATTGTGCGACTTCGTTTCCCGTGTTCGTTTTTGATTGATTCTTGTGTTCTTTTGCCAATTCCTCAATATCTGTACCTAAAAATACACAAGTAACAAACACGAGCATATATTTGGTCTATTTTATGATATTTTATGCATTTAAAGGCCGTTTTGGACGATGAGACCATGTATAAAAGCAGTCTCATCACGATCGTACTACCAGATCGCAACCACGATCGCAATGAGTGATCGTGGTCTTTGATCGTGGTTCCGGATCGTAACAAACCGATCGCAATCAATGCGATCAAAGCAGGGAGGAGAAACCCAATCGCACCCCAGATCGCAATAGGTGATCGTGGGCGTGGATCGAACCAGGGAAGGAACCAGATCGCAGCTATACAATCGTAATCAGATCGGGACCAAGTAAAACCCTCCTAAGATGGCAAAGGCGTCCAAAAGGGAAATAAGCTCAAGCCAATAAGCAGTAACCAATAAGCATTTTCAAACTTATAAACGAGTAAATAAGCACGAATTCTAAAACTTTTGAATTCGAACTTCCATAAAACGGATTTAAGAACAATAAATCTTTTAGAAAAACTTAAAAAGTAAATAAGCCAAATAATCGAATAAGCCAATAAGCATGAAGAGCTTATAGCTTATACGTTCAAAAGCTTATGTAGAATAAGAAAGCTTAACCTTTTAATCACGAAACACCAAAATCAATACGAATCGAGAACCATTCGTATCAATCGTGAACTTTCGGATTAAGAACAAAGTGAAATAAAGAAAGGTAGAAAGAGATTAAAGAACAAAAAGCTTAACTTGAATTAGATTGATGAAATCCAAATAAAAAAGTGATTCAAACCTTAAACTTGAAAGAAAAAATGAAACTTAGTGAGAGAAAGTTGGAAACTTTCTCTCTCTAAAACTAGAAAGAAAGAAAAATATGAAAAAACTAAAACTAGCTAACCACCCTCCTAATGTGATTAGGAGGGTATTTATAGGGAAGTGGGAAGTGCATGTGTGGTGCTTCCTTCTTTCTTTTTCTTCTCGACTCGATTTAATTCATTTGTCTTTCTCGATGTCGTCTCGGGATTAATTAAACTCATCTTAACATTTCTTCATTTATTTAGACTCGAGTTCTTCGACTTTATTAAACTTCCGTCTTTAGTAGTGGTTCTAGCGAAGACGTAACGAGAAATGTCACCGACGACGTGGATGCCCGGGAAAATCAAACACTTGACCTAAAAATCAAAGTACGTAAACCAAATCAATACTCCGCGTACATTATTGTACTAAACACACGCAAATGCAAACACACTCAATGCTTATGAAAACTCACGCCAAAGTCAAACAAGTAGTTGTTACTAGACTTATACCATTTATCAATGTTATTAAAGTTACTATCCATTTTACGGTTTCACCGATACTTACCAAAAGTATGGGCTGTTTTACTAGACTTAACCCTTGTTATAAAAATTAAGAAAATTCTCAAAAATACCTTAAGACCTGTAGAAAACCCATTTTTAATCCCATTAAAAGTTTTCGCTTTTACGACCCGTTACTCAACACATTACTAAACCTACATTTTTCGGACTGAAATTGCACTTTGACCAAGTCGGACTCATTTGACCCATTTAAAATATACCATTGACCTCTACGACACCTAAGTCTAATAATAGACTCACATACACAGGTTTGAGACCAAAAATCAACTTTCAAACATTTACCAAACTCTATCTATGGTCCCCGGGATTTGACCCAAAACCAAACACAAATTCGGATTGTGTTGAGTCTCATCTCCCGGTACACGTATTTTCAAAATAACATAACTTTTGACTCGTTTGGAGTTAAAAGCTCTATCTTATACCGAAACGAGCGTCTCGACGACCACTACAACTATATCCTATAATCACAACCTGGACCAAAAATTAAAACCACGAAAATAGCCCTAAACAATCTGTTTGAAAACGACTCATTCAAACTCATTCCAAAACTTGTTTTCAATCCATTTTAACACTACCTAGGCTAATTTTTATCAATCCTAACTACACCCATCCATTACTTAAAGCCCTAACTACCTTAAACATCAAATCTTCCTAAAACCCAAATCCTAAAACAAACATGCAATGTGTTTAACCCATTCAAACACACCCAAAACATCATTATAAACACAACCCTCCTAATGTGATTAGGAGGGTATTTATAGGGAAGTGGGAAGTGCATGTGTGGTGCTTCCTTCTTTCTTTTTCTTCTCGACTCGATTTAATTCATTTGTCTTTCTCGATGTCGTCTCGGGATTAATTAAACTCATCTTAACATTTCTTCATTTATTTAGACTCGAGTTCTTCGACTTTATTAAACTTCCGTCTTTAGACTTGTTCTTCGATAAATCTTCAGAATAGGTCTTGGACATCCATCTTTTAAGCACTCTTGATCTTTTGACTTTGTCTTTTCTCGTTTTCTTCGATAAAAGCCCGTGAAAGCCCGTGTTTTCTTCCTTTTTCATCTTTTGGCCCTAAAACACAATAAAAACACAAACCACGCATAATTCCGACTTTTACGACATAAAATACACGTTTTGGTCTTGTTATTATTGAAAATAAGTGGTAAAAGGATAAGTGTTTTCACACTTATTAATGAGGAAGAGAACAAAGCTTTGGTTGCAGAAAAGGAAGAAGAAGAGCATGTTCACTATGCTCTCATGGCACACTCTTCATCTTCATCAGACAATGAGGTATATGATGATGCATTTGTAGTAAGGGTTGTCGTCTAAACACTGAAAAACTTAACAAAGAAGTTTTAAAATTGACATCAGATGTAGTTAATGAAAGATGCAAGTTATCTAACTATCAACTTGCTCTTACTCAAACTGAAAAGACTGTGGCTGAGTATAAGAAAATGGAGTTTGACCTAAAAGATCAAATCAACATTTGAACTCATGATTTAAATGCTAGTGTTGAGGTTAGAAACATCATGGAGAGAGCCAATGGTGTTTTACAGGCTAAGTTAGATGAGGCTATAAAAAACAAAAATAATGTAGATCTTAAAATTCAGAGATTTGATAAAGCTTCACAAACCCTAGAAAAATGTGTTAGTGAACAAAGGGATTCTAGGGATATGACTGGGATTGGGATGAAAGAGTATGCTGGTGTTCCACCACCTGCTGGGAACTTCTATGGTGTCCTTAGAAAGGACTTGTCTTGGACTGGTATATCAGAACTCCAAGAAGAGGAATTCATTCCTCCACCAAGAGTTCTAACCCCAGTAGAGGAATACAAGCAGAAGTTGACTGATTTGGACCAATGGAAGAAAGCCAACCCTACCTTGTTTGTTAAAGGTGGCATGCTTAGTGACAACCCAAATGAGTCTACACCCATAAAAGTGACAAACCCAACCATTGGCAAGACTGTTGACCTTGGCTTAAACGTTGATAGAAAACCTAGTATTAAATATGCAGAAATGTATAGAAAACCTAGGTCACCAAAAAGCCAAATTAGTGATAATGGGACAGGTTTCTTTTCTTCTAGACCTAGAGCTATGTCTAGAAAAGCCTGTTATACTTGTGGAAGTTTTTCACATTTAGCCTATAAGTGTGTCAATGCTTCAAAGGTCAACGCTGATAGAAAGTCAAACACTGTCAAACCCAAACCTTTTGTCCAGCAAAGTCCACAAGTTGTTAGACCAGCCCCATTCTTTACTAAAGGGTCTAATACTTATGGACAAAGACCTTTTCAGAAGACCAATACGTGGTCTAACAGACAATGGGTTCCTGTAGCAAACGCTAGATTCAATGCTGATAAGGGTAATTTCAGCGTTGACAAGAACAAATTAAACGCTGACAGGAACGTTGCCAGACCAAATAATGGAAAATATTTGCAACCAAAGGGAAAGGGGTCTAAAGCTTCTTCTAGCTTGACATGGAGACCTAAGCAAGACCAAAACCCTAATTCAGATGGGATTTCTATGACCTGTAACAGATTTCATTATATTTCAAAGGTCATAACAAAACCAATTGGGGTTAACTGGGTGTTTAGTCCAAAAAGGGACGAACAAGGGGTTGTCATAAGGACTAAGTCTGTTCTTGTTGAACAACCAAATGAATCCAAGTCTACTTAGGCTTGGGTTCCCAAAGAAAACTAATTTGTTTTCTTTATGTGCAGGGCATTCAAAAGCAGGTTAATGATTATGGCTATTGGGATAGTGGATGCTTTAGGCACATGACGGGGAAGGAAGATTATCTGACAAATTTTACCCCCATTAAAGATGGTGACAAAGTGTACTTTGGAGGTGGATATGGGACTATCACTGGAAAGGGTGTAACCAATAAGTAATAGCCGTTTATGAAGTGTGCTAAAAACCTAAGGGTAGAACATAAAAGGATATATCATATGGATATTGGGAATGGCCTCCAAAGCAAACGATCGAGTGCTCCCATGAACGAACACGAGAGGCTCCAATCGTGAAGATGATGATCTAAAAGACACAATTCACAAACAACCACGGAACAAAGGTTGGAAGGGCACAAATCCCCTCACATTACACTAATTAGAAAGCAATAATATGTACATGGATAAGCATGGGTCTCCCCCACGAGGCACCTTGTTTTTGATAACCGAGTCAAAAGCTCGACTCGAATCCCCATAAATGTGATCATTTAGGGATAATCATGGTTTGGTCAATTTTTGGTGGGGCTTACATGATAAACAAGGCCCAAAAGCACGTGGAGTACTTTAAAAATCCGATAAACGTATACCGGGGTCAAAGATAGCGTCCTCGTTTTCGGATGAAAGACGAGACAACACAACTCCAACACAAATCCCAATGGGATAGAAGAAAATAGGAGAGAAGAAATAGAAGGGTGGGACAATGGGTAAGTCAAAACATTGAGCTACTCGAGGTAGACTCGCACCAATCAAATGAAAAGATTTTCCATTTATTGCATCGGTGGAAGACCGAGATTTCCCTATAAAAGCAATTCCAGGATCAAATATATCGTCCTCGGTGGAGAAAGGGGAGGGGACATAAGGGGCTTCCCCCACACTAGGTCCACACCAAGCATCGTCAAAAGGAGAAGACGAGCTTGTAGTACTCAATAAACGCGGTGATGACGGAGTTAGAATTGTAGAAAAATCTTTTAAATTCAAGTTAAAATCTTTTCCTTTTTCATCTTTAACACTCTCCTCGTGAAAACCCGATTTAATTATGTCAAAAATATTTGGTGTATCTAAAACAATGTTAGTCACACTAAAAATTCTCACATTTTGAAAACGTTTTGGTTTAGGTGGTGGCAAGTTTTCAAATCTTTTGTCAACGAAGAAAACCTCCCCATCGGGATCAACGTATTCATCATCCGAAGAATCACTCGAGATTGAAAGCGTAGGCTTAACACTCTTAACCTCCATCGGCGGAGGGGACGGAACTTCATTTTTATCAACTCCTAAAACTCTATTGAATCTCTTTTGACAAATGCTTTTGGTGGAATTGACATTGTACAAAGATGTGATTGAATAAACATGAGAAAGCGTGGAGTTTTGGGTTGCATTAATGACGAGTTCTTCCTCATTGAAACGAAGAGTGATTTTTCTTGCATGCACATCGATAAGTGCTCTCGAGGTATCCAAAAAAGATCGACCTAAAATTAACGGAACTTTAGGATCGATGGGTATATCAACAACAATGAAGTCCACGGGATAATAGAATTTCCCAACTTTCACAAAGACGTCCTCGGCAACTCCACAAGCTAGAATCGTAGAATGATCGGCCATTTCGATTGACATTCTTGAAGGAGTGAGATTTGGAAGATTGAGCGATTTAAAAATCTCAAGAGGCATCAAATTAATACTAGCACCAAGATCGGCCAAGGCGTAGCATTCTTCCATGTCTTGGATAGCACATGGGATTAAAAACTTTCCAGGATCACCGACTTTTTGTGGTATGCGGCTTAGAAAAACCGAAGAACAACTAGACTATTTTTGCAATTTTTCTTTGTTATTCAACATACTTTTGAAGTTCGCGGCAAATCGAGGCATCATGACTAAGGCGTCGGCAAAACTTATATTAAAATGCAAGTCACGAAACATTTTCATGAAGAGTTCAAATTGATAATTATTTCGTTCTTGTGCCTTTTCCTTGTTTCGTCTTGATGGGTAGGGTAAAGGTGGTGTGGGTTGGGGCAAATTAGGCATAGGCATCGGCCTTGGAATCTCGGGTTCCATAATGGGTATTGGTTCAACCGTAGGTTTGGTTTGAGCGGTACTTCGTGGGATTGTAATGTGCTCCTTTTCAACCACAACCTCGGGTTCTTTCTCTTTTTCCTTCTCCATAGAAGTACTTGGATGAGAAATGGGTTCTTTGAAAGTTTTACCACTACGAGTGGTAATAACCTTCAATTCTCCTTTTGGGTTCACGATGGTATCACTAGGAAGACCACCCGAAGAAGAGGGCTTACACATGATAGCTTCAAACATTTTAGCCATTCGGTCTTCAAACTTAGATTGCCTAGCATCCGCTTTCAACAACTCTTGCTTAATCTCATGTTGTCCTTGCTCCATTTTTTGTTGATTTTGTTGGAGTCTTGTGACATTTCCTTCCATTTTATTAGCATGAGTTTTAAGTTCATTAGCAAGTTCGGTTTTAAGCTCGTTTTTCAACTCGGATCTTAAGCTAATCATCTCACGTTGCATGTTGTCAAACTTAGCATCATTAGCCTTAGCATAATCTAAAAATTCTCCTTGCAAATTTTTAGTGTGAGCATTTTGAAAACCTTGAGTAGGAGTTTGAAAATCACGGTTTTGGTTTTGGTTTGAAATTTGCCCATTACCACTTTGATAATTACCCTTGTTATAATTCCTTTGATTTCCTTGGTAATTTCCACCTTGATTGTTGTTTCGATAGTTATTAGCATTTTGATTTTGTGGAGCTTGATTTTGGCGGGAAC
The DNA here is from genome assembly GCA_025667525.1 of Glebionis coronaria. Taxonomy (NCBI): domain Eukaryota; kingdom Viridiplantae; phylum Streptophyta; class Magnoliopsida; order Asterales; family Asteraceae; genus Glebionis; species Glebionis coronaria. Next base: position 359,169,859 of record CM046876.1, read on the forward strand.
CTTGACCGATTTGGTTATAAGTTCCCGTGGCTACATAAGCATTCGAAGTGTTACCATCCGCGGTAATGCACTCGGAAAAATCGTGAGCTCCACCACATGAAATACAACTCTTAGCAACCGCTTTAACCGAAGCGGTGTTTGAAGCTTCTTGAGCTTTCCAATGAGACATAAGAGTCGAAAACCTATCGAAAAACCGATTCTCCTCATTTGCTTCATCTTGCAAGGCATTAATGGAACGAGATGATGACGAGCCCAAATTGGCAACACTCGGTGTGTTACGAGGGCTATAGACCTTAGACCTATTTTCTATGATTTTCAAAGCCTCATTGGTCGTTTTGCACAAAAAATTACCACCCGCGGCGGCATTTAAATAATCTCGTTCATGTTCATTAAGCCCATTATAAAAAGTGTCAATTTGATGCAATTCGGAAAAATCATGGTGTGGACATTCGTGTAACATTTCTTTAAACCTTTCCCAAGCCATTGAAAAACTTTCATTTGGTCTTTGTGTAAAACGTGAAATCTCGTTTTTCAAATGTGTTGTCTTAGATGGTGGAAAAAATTGATTCACAAATTTAGACACGAGATCGGCCCATGTCAAAATCGAATTCGGCGGTTCTTTCTCAAGCCATATCTTGGCGGGTCCATCTAACGAGTAAGGAAACAACATCATCTTAATGGCATCGTGTGGTACATCCTTAAACTTGCTTGTCGCGGTGAGACGATTAAATTGCCTAATGTGATAATGTGGGTTGTCTTTTTCGTGACCGTGAAACTTGTTTGCTTGAAGCATAGACATTAAACCCGTCTTGATCTCAAAGTTCTCCGCAAGGATGGCGGGAATCACAATGGCCTCTCCAAAACCCTCGGTGGGTGCTTGAAGCAACTCCATCATAGTACGATTAGCCATGATAGCTTCTTGTTCTACAATAGGTTCCTCACTTGGGGACTCCTCACTAGAATGAGTTTTAGTAGGAGTTTTGTTCTTGCGTCTACGTGCACGTTTTGCTTGATTACGAGTGAGCATAAACGTCACGTACAACGTGAAGACGAGCAAAGAAGATTCTTTTTGGTATTTTGTGTTTTTTTTCAATTTTTTTTGTGGTTTTTGATTGTATTAACCTTTTTTGGAATTGGTGAATGTATTAAGTAGACAATGAGTCCACAAATCTCCTCACTAATCAAATCTCTTGATTAAAAAGGCCTCAAGGAATGAAAACGATCACGTGGAGTGAACGCCTTCGATGACTTTAGAACGATGGTGGAACACCAAATCGTTCAAGAGGGTTCAATCAAATGGAAACCAAGAAAATATATATGATATGTAATAATACTTTGGGCGGCAAAACCCTCGATTCACTCTCAAAATCAAATACGCACAAGCAAGCGGAGGAAACGAGGCGGCGCGAAGCACTTAAGAGCCTTTTTCCTTTAGGTTGTGAAATACAACCGCCTTATACCCACCTTATAGTTTGTATTATCAAGATTAAGCTTCACGAAAGTATTTATCTATTTTTGCCTTTTTCTTTGGTTTGAGATTCGAATACAATGATCGAGTGATGAAATCCCGAATCAAGGTTGTGATTGCTCACGTATTTGGAGTACTTGTGTATTTATTGTTCTACGTATACAATATAGTAATAATATTCACACAAAAACCGAAAAACGATAATACGTATTAATAGAGTGCTATTAATACAAATACTATATGGCTAATATAGAAAAACAACAATGTTCAATCAAAACACAACACGCCTCCCCGGCAGCGGCGCCAAAAATGATTGTAGTAAATTCACACTTGTTTAGGAAAACAAGGTAAAAGCGGTAAGCGTTAACGAGCAGTTTAGAAAAACCACAAGTTATGACCCTTAATGGGTATCGTTCTCTCGAGGAGGCACGTGTGTTGGGTAATGAATGATTGATTATGTTTTTGATTATTAATGAGAAGAAAAGAAGAGAAAATGACGAAGACGAAAAAAAAATAGAAAAATAAGGCGAAAACACTACTAGAAAGTTACGACGTAGAACGTAAAAAGTGCAAAATTTAAAATTTTAATCTAAAAATTCCTAAAAATTACTAAAAAAAATCCCAATTAATATTCTAAGAGTTTACAAAAAATCCAAAATTGCCAAAACCTTTTAATTAATTTAATAATGACTTTTTAATGCTAATTAAAGCCCTAAAAATCACTTTTAAATATTAAAAAGCCCTAAACAAGATTTAATAGTTTGTAAACCTCAAAAATGACCTAATTAAGCTAAAAACTATTTTTAAAAATTTTAAAACCAATTTAAACTATTTTTAAACTCCTAAAAACTATTAAAATCTATTAAATCTTAAATTAATTCTAAAAATTAATTGAAAAGCCTAAAAATTATTCTACAACTGGGAAAAGTCCTAATTAATGATAAAGAACCTAGGAGAAATGAAAAAGAAATAAAAATAAAACTTTGAATTTTAATGAATAAAATAATATTAAAATATTCCAAAAAATGAAAAGTTCTCAAATAAATTCTAAAAAATTCTCAAAAATCCTAAATATTCTAACTAAGAAGAAAATGTAATTTAAAGTTTCTAAAACCTATTAAATAATTTTATATTGAATTTTAAAGTTGCTTAAAAATCCTAAAATCTTATAAAATTAAAAATAAGCCAAATTGAAAACCTAATAAGCTGTAAACCTCAAAATATTATTTTAAAAGCTAAAAATAATTTTTCCTAAAAATTAAAACTCTTTTTTCTATTTTTTAATGATTTTATAAAAAACGCATAAAGAAAAATGCAAAGAAAATAATTTAATAATGGGAAAATTAAGAAAACTAGCTAGAAAAATCTTAAATCCTATAAAGGTCCTAGGAAAAATTGAAATAAGCAAAAACGTTGAACCAATAAGCTCAAATGAGCTTATTTGCTCACGGCTTTTAATTAAGCTAACAAATGAAAAAGAGGTTAAATAAAGTTTGAAAACAAACTTAAACGTAAAAAGTCATCTAGATTAGCGGTAGAGCTCCTACTCCTCCTTTCGAGAGGTCTGGGGTTCGAGTCCAGCTACGGGTGAACTTTTTGCCTCTTTTTTCTTTTTTTATTTTTTTTTATAATCCAAACTGACACACTTGTATGACTTGTAAAACACAATTCCAATCACTTTTCACACAAGATTGATCCAAATTAAGGATCAAAAACGTGCAGGTTTCAATTTGAACACTTAGCAGATTTGTGCTTGTTCTTTGTTTAACTTCACAAGGTATGAAACACCAAGAGGGCTTGGTGGTGGACTATTTGGTGGATGATTTGTGGACAGGGGGGCACCCTTGTGCTCTTTGAAGCACAAGGAGTCAAGGAATAGCAAAGATAAGCAGCAACTAGCACCAAATCATACAATCCAGGCACACCAAAAGCATAACAAGTTTCTGACACAAAAAGAGCAGGTCTGTGGACTTAAGCTATGACAGAATGCACACAAGTGACTCTTAAATGCTCATACTTAGCACACACAAGCTCAAACTATCACTCAATCAATCTAAAACCCTATATTACTCTAACACTTAACAGATTCCACAAGATTCAAGCTCAAGTTCATGAAAAATAAGCATAAGAGTGGACATGCAGATTCAAGCTTCACTTTTCACTATTTAAACTCACAACTAGCTCAAAACTTGCTCCAATCTACTCTTATACTAACTAACAACCTAGCTCAACCTTTTTCATAAACTCTAACACGTTTTTAAGACACAAATCAAAATCTATGCTCTGCTAAAACACGTTTCCAAACACCCTTTTAAATCTGTTTTCACACTTTTTACCAAACCAATTCAAACTTAAACAACTCTAATCCAATTCTACAAACTTCTATCATGCATATCATCAACACATAAGCAATTTTCAACAGCTTAACACACTTATGCAGCTTAATCAAACAAGATCACATAAGCTTACACTTTCTGAGATTTTAAAAAGGTCAAGAAGATTACCTTAGGGCTTTACATCCAAAGCCCTAGTGGATGATAAATCCACCTCCAATACCAACTGGGGTTGGTGCAGATCAATGATCAACAACCTTTCACCTGTTTATGACAAATCAAAGAAAAAGAACACAAGGATAATATGCAATATACTCTTTCTGTTTTCTTTTCTTCTTTCTAAAAACCTTTTCCAAAAACTTTTCAAAGCTTAACACCACGTTTCTATAACACTTAATCACCAACTAAACAAACTTTTAACACAAATCCTGAAATAGATTTCACCAAGAAAATCTCAAATTCAGAAAACCCTTAAATAATTTTGAAACTCAAAATTACTTAACCAATTTAAAAATGGAACTCAGTTTCTCCTCAACACTTATACCAACTTTAAGAAAATCATAAAAAGGAATTAAATTGCCAAAAAACAAATACCAAACTTTTATATTTAATCAAAAGGAATTACAAAAGTTTTTGAAGAAAAACTGGAACAAAGGTGCATTCACATGCGAATGCCCTTTAAATACTAACTGAGAGAACATTCTAGGTCACTAAACCCTAGCAACTAAAATTCCAATGCTGCCCTTGGTCTTTGCTTGAAGAATCTTGGTCAAAATTGGCCTTCATGTGAGCTTGTACTAGATGACAGATTGATAAAATGATCTTGGACGTTTATTTATCCTTGGGAACAAAGGGATGCTTGTGGGGCGTTCATTTGGTCAGATGTCATGTGATGGGTGTAGCAGGGGAGGGGACAAAAGGTGGAGGGGTCATTTTCTGGGTTGTGGGGTGTGTTGGGAGTGGGGTAGGAAGTAAAAACCCTAATCTTAATTGGGATTTAGGTTAGAAATGAGGGTGATTAGAACTGGGTTGTTTTAGGGTTTATGTGATGAAGATGGATAAACAGGAGGTGATTGATTTAGTTTAGGATAATTAAGTTTTAAAAAAAACGTTTACCTCCAAACTTAACTGATTAAATTAAATCAGTTAATTTAAAAAGATAGTGGAAGATGACATGGAGTGAGGGTGGCACGTGATTGGTGGGATGGTTTAATGGGGTGACGTGTCGTGTGGTGAGTGGGAGGTTTAAGTTTCAATGTCTGGCCCAAATAACCCCCCAAAGTTTCATCTTTTGTTCAAGTTGTAATAAAATCCCATCAACGCCCCATTTGCCTTTGTCAACTTTTGACAACTTGTCAAAAGTGGCACAAAACCTTAAAAAACTTTATCCAAGGGCTGATCTTGTATAATCTTCAAACATTAAGGACCATTCTTGTTCATTTGATATTTTGAGGGTCAAATGTGACAAGTTCTTCAAAGATGAGGGACCATTTTTGCCAATCTTCAATTCTTCAAGGGTCTTTTTGCAAAATTCCAAACTTGGGCCCGGTTCATTGTGCGACTTCGTTTCCCGTGTTCGTTTTTGATTGATTCTTGTGTTCTTTTGCCAATTCCTCAATATCCGTACCTAAAAATACACAAGTAACAAACACGAGCATATATTTGGTCTATTTTATGATATTTTATGCATTTAAAGGCCGTTTTGGACGATGAGACCATGTATAAAAGCAGTCTCATCACGATCGTACTACCAGATCGCAACCACGATCGCAATGAGTGATCGTGGTCTTTGATCGTGGTTCCGGATCGTAACAAACCGATCGCAATCAATGCGATCAAAGCAGGGAGGAGAAACCCAATCGCACCCCAGATCGCAATAGGTGATCGTGGGCGTGGATCGAACCAGGGAAGGAACCAGATCGCAGCTATACAATCGTAATCAGATCGGGACCAAGTAAAACCCTCCTAAGATGGCAAAGGCGTCCAAAAGGGAAATAAGCTCAAGCCAATAAGCAGTAACCAATAAGCATTTTCAAACTTATAAAAGAGTAAATAAGCACGAATTCTAAAACTTTTGAATTCGAACTTCCATAAAACGGATTTAAGAACAATAAATCTTTTAGAAAAACTTAAAAAGTAAATAAGCCAAATAATCGAATAAGCCAATAAGCATGAAGAGCTTATAGCTTATACGTTCAAAAGCTTATGTAGAATAAGAAAGCTTAACCTTTTAATCACGAAACACCAAAATCAATACGAATCGAGAACCATTCGTATCAACCGTGAACTTTCGGATTAAGAACAAAGTGAAATAAAGAAAGGTAGAAAGAGATTAAAGAACAAAAAGCTTAACTTGAATTAGATTGATGAAATCCAAATAAAAAAGTGATTCAAACCTTAAACTTGAAAGAAAAAATGAAACTTAGTGAGAGAAAGTTGGAAACTTTCTCTCTCTAAAACTAGAAAGAAAGAAAAATATGAAAAAACTAAAACTAGCTAACCACCCTCCTAATGTGATTAGGAGGGTATTTATAGGGAAGTGGGAAGTGCATGTGTGGTGCTTCCTTCTTTCTTTTTCTTCTCGACTCGATTTAATTCATTTGTCTTTCTCGATGTCGTCTCGGGATTAATTAAACTCATCTTAACATTTCTTCATTTATTTAGACTCGAGTTCTTCGACTTTATTAAACTTCCGTCTTTAGACTTGTTCTTCGATAAATCTTCAGAATAGGTCTTGGACATCCGTCTTTTAAGCACTCTTGATCTTTTGACTTTGTCTTTTCTCGTTTTCTTCGATAAAAGCCCGTGAAAGCCCGTGTTTTCTTCCTTTTTCATCTTTTGGCCCTAAAACACAATAAAAACACAAACCACGCATAATTCCGACTTTTACGACATAAAATACACGTTTTGGTCTTGTTATTATTGGAAATAAGTGGTAAAAGGATAAGTGTTTTCACACTTATTAATGAGGAAGAGAACAAAGCTTTGGTTGCAGAAAAGGAAGAAGAAGAGCATGTTCACTATGCTCTCATGGCACACTCTTCATCTTCATCAGACAATGAGGTATATGATGATGCATTTGTAGTAAGGGTTGTCGTCTAAACACTGAAAAACTTAACAAAGAAGTTTTAAAATTGACATCAGATGTAGTTAATGAAAGATGCAAGTTATCTAACTATCAACTTGCTCTTACTCAAACTGAAAAGACTGTGGCTGAGTATAAGAAAATGGAGTTTGACCTAAAAGATCAAATCAACATTTGAACTCATGATTTAAATGCTAGTGTTGAGGTTAGAAACATCATGGAGAGAGCCAATGGTGTTTTACAGGCTAAGTTAGATGAGGCTATAAAAAACAAAGATAATGTAGATCTTAAAATTCAGAGATTTGATAAAGCTTCACAAACCCTAGAAAAATGTGTTAGTGAACAAAGGGATTCTAGGGATATGACTGGGATTGGGATGAAAGAGTATGCTGGTGTTCCACCACCTGCTGGGAACTTCTATGGTGTCCTTAGAAAGGACTTGTCTTGGACTGGTATATCAGAACTCCAAGAAGAGGAATTCATTCCTCCACCAAGAGTTCTAACCCCAGTAGAGGAATACAAGCAGAAGTTGACTGATTTGGACCAATGGAAGAAAGCCAACCCTACCTTGTTTGTTAAAGGTGGCATGCTTAGTGACAACCCAAATGAGTCTACACCCATAAAAGTGACAAACCCAACCATTGGCAAGACTGTTGACCTTGGCTTAAACGTTGATAGAAAACCTAGTATTAAATATGCAGAAATGTATAGAAAACCTAGGTCACCAAAAAGCCAAATTAGTGATAATGGGACAGGTTTCTTTTCTTCTAGACCTAGAGCTATGTCTAGAAAATCCTGTTATACTTGTGGAAGTTTTTCACATTTAGCCTATAAGTGTGTCAATGCTTCAAAGGTCAACGCTGATAGAAAGTCAAACACTGTCAAACCCAAACCTTTTGTCCAGCAAAGTCCACAAGTTGTTAGACCAGCCCTATTCTTTACTAAAGGGTCTAATACTTATGGACAAAGACCTTTTCAGAAGACCAATACGTGGTCTAACAGACAATGGGTTCCTGTAGCAAACGCTAGATTCAATGCTGATAAGGGTAATTTCAGCGTTGACAAGAACAAATTAAACGCTGACAGGAACGTTGCCAGACCAAATAATGGAAAATATTTGCAACCAAAGGGAAAGGGGTCTAAAGCTTCTTCTAGCTTGACATGGAGACCTAAGCAAGACCAAAACCCTAATTCAGATGGGATTTCTATGACCTGTAACAGATTTCATTATATTTCAAAGGTCATAACAAAACCAATTGGGGTTAACTGGGTGTTTAGTCCAAAAAGGGACGAACAAGGGGTTGTCATAAGGACTAAGTCTGTTCTTGTTGAACAACCAAATGAATCCAAGTCTACTTAGGCTTGGGTTCCCAAAGAAAACTAATTTGTTTTCTTTATGTGCAGGGCATTCAAAAGCAGGTTAATGATTATGGCTATTGGGATAGTGGATGCTTTAGGCACATGACGGGGAATTGACAAATTTTACCCCCATTAAAGATGGTGACAAAGTGTACTTTGGAGGTGGATATGGGACTATCACTGGAAAGGGTGTAACCAATAAGTAATAGCCGTTTATGAAGTGTGCTAAAAACCTAAGGTTAGAACATAAAAGGATATATCATATGGATATTGGGAATGACCTCCAAAGCAAACGATCGAGTGCTCCCATGAACGAACACGAGAGGCTCCAATCGTGAAGATGATGATCTAAAAGACACAATTCACAAACAACCACGGAACAAAGGTTGGAAGGGCACAAATCCCCTCACATTACACTAATTAGAAAGCAATAATATGTACATGGATAAGCATGGGTCTCCCCCACGAGGCACCTTGTTTTTGATAACCGAGTCAAAAGCTCGACTCGAATCCCCATAAATGTGATCATTTAGGGATAATCATGGTTTGGTCAATTTTTGGTGGGGCTTACATGATAAACAAGGCCCAAAAGCACGTGGAGTACTTTAAAAATCCGATAAACGTATACCGGGGTCAAAGATAGCGTCCTCGTTTTCGGATGAAAGACGAGACAACACAACTCCAACACAAATCCCAATGGGATAGAAGAAAATAGGAGAGAAGAAATAGAAGGGTGGGACAATGGGTAAGTCAAAACATTGAGCTACTCGAGGTAGACTCGCACCAATCAAATGAAAAGATTTTCCATTTATTGCATCGGTGGAAGACCGAGATTTCCCTATAAAAGCAATTCCAGGATCAAATATATCGTCCTCGGTGGAGAAAGGGGAGGGGACATAAGGGGCTTCCCCCACACTAGGTCCACACCAAGCATCGTCAAAAGGAGAAGACGAGCTTGTAGTACTCAATAAACGCGGTGATGACGGAGTTAGAATTGTAGAAAAATCTTTTAAATTCAAGTTAAAATCTTTTCCTTTTTCATCTTTAACACTCTCCTCGTGAAAACCCGATTTAATTATGTCAAAAATATTTGGTGTATCTAAAACAATGTTAGTCACACTAAAAATTCTCACATTTTGAAAACGTTTTGGTTTAGGTGGTGGCAAGTTTTCAAATCTTTTATCAACGAAGAAAACCTCCCCATCGGGATCAACGTATTCATCATCCGAAGAATCACTCGAGATTGAAATCGTAGGCTTAACACTCTTAACCTCCATCGGCGGAGGGGACGGAACTTCATTTTTATCAACTCCTAAAACTCTATTGAATCTATTTTGACAAATACTTTTGGTGGAATTGACATTGTACAAAGATGTGATTGAATAAACATGAGAAAGCGTGGAGTTTTGGGTTGCATTAATGACGAGTTCTTCCTCATTGAAACGAAGAGTGATTTTTATTGCATGCACATCGATAAGTGCTCTCGAGGTATCCAAAAAAGATCGACCTAAAATTAACGGAACTTTAGGATCGATGGGTATATCAACAACAATGAAGTCCACGGGATAATAGAATTTCCCAACTTTCACAAAGACGTCCTCGGCAACTCCACAAGCTAGAATCGTAGAATGATCGGCCATTTCGATTGACATTCTTGAAGGAGTGAGATTTGGAAGATTGAGCGATTTAAAAATCTCAAGAGGCATCAAATTAATACTAGCACCAAGATCGGCCAAGGCGTAGCATTCTTCCATGTCTTGGATAGCACATGGGATTAAAAAATTTCCAGGATCACCGACTTTTTGTGGTATGCGGCTTAGAAAAACCGAAGAACAACTAGACGATTTTTGCAATTTTTCTTTGTTATTCAACATACTTTTGAAGTTCGCGGCAAATCGAGGCATCATGACTAAGGCGTCGGCAAAACTTATATTAAAATGCAAGTCACGAAACATTTTCATGAAGAGTTCAAATTGATAATTATTTCGTTCTTGTGCCTTTTCCTTGTTTCGTCTTGATGGGTAGGGTAAAGGTGGTGTGGGTTGGGGCAAATTAGGCATAGGCATCGGCCTTGGAATCTCGGGTTCCATAATGGGTATTGGTTCAACCGTAGGTTTGGTTTGAGCGGTACTTCGTGGGATTGTAATGTGCTCCTTTTCAACCACAACCTCGGGTTCTTTCTCTTTTTCCTTCTCCATAGAAGTACTTGGATGAGAAATGGGTTCTTTGAAAGTTTTACCACTACGAGTGGTAATAACCTTCAATTCTCCTTTCGGGTTCACGATGGTATCACTAGGAAGACCACCCGAAGAAGAGGGCTTACACATGATAGCTTCAAACATTTTAGCCATTCGGTCTTCAAACTTAGATTGCCTAGCATCCGCTTTCAACAACTCTTGCTTAATCTCATGTTGTCCTTGCTCCATTTTTTGTTGATTTTGTTGGAGTCTTGTGACATTTCCTTCCATTTTATTAGCATGAGTTTTAAGTTCATTAGCAAGTTCGGTTTTAAGCTCGTTTTTCAACTCGGATCTTAAGCTAATCATCTCACGTTGCATGTTGTCAAACTTAGCATCATTAGCCTTAGCATAATCTAAAAATTCTCCTTGCAAATTTTTAGTGTGAGCATTTTGAAAACCTTGAGTAGGAGTTTGAAAATCACGGTTTTGGTTTTGGTTTGAAATTTGCCCATTACCACTTTGATAATTACCCTTGTTATAATTCCTTTGATTTCCTTGGTAATTTCCACCTTGATTGTTGTTTCGATAGTTATTAGCATTTTGATTTTGTGGAGCTTGATTTTGGCGGGAACCTTGACCGATTTGGTTATAAGTTCCCGTGGCTACATAAGCATTCGAAGTGTTACCATCCGCGGTAATGCACTCGGAAAAATCGTGAGCTCCACCACATGAAATACAACTCTTAGCAACCGCTTTAACCGAAGCGGTGTTTGAAGCTTCTTGAGCTTTCCAATGAGACATAAGAGTCGAAAACCTATCAAAAAACCGATTCTCCTCATTTGCTTCATCTTGCAAGGCATTAATGGAACGAGATGATGACGAGCCCAAATTGGCAACACTCGGTGTGTTACGAGGGCTATAGACCTTAGACCTATTTTCTATGATTTTCAAAGCCTCATTGGTCATTTTGCACAAAAAATTACCACCCGCGGCGGCATTTAAATAATCTCGTTCATGTTCATTAAGCCCATTATAAAAAGTGTCAATTTGATGCAATTCGGAAAAATCATGGTGTGGACATTCGTGTAACATTTCTTTAAACCTTTCCCAAGCCATTGAAAAACTTTCATTTGGTCTTTGTGTAAAACGTGAAATCTCGTTTTTCAAATGTGTTGTCTTAGATGGTGGAAAAAATTGATTCACAAATTTAGACACGAGATCGGCCCATGTCAAAATCGAATTCGGCGGTTCTTTCTCAAGCCATATCTTGGCGGGTCCATCTAACGAGTAAGGAAACAACATCATCTTAATGGCATCGTGTGGTACATCCTTAAACTTGCTTGTCGCGGTGAGATGATTAAATTTCCTAATGTGATAATGTGGGTTGTCTTTTTCGTGACCGCGAAACTTGTTTGCTTGAAGCATAGACATTAAACCCGTCTTGATCTCAAAGTTCTCCGCAAGGATGGCGGGAATCACAATGGCCTCTCCAAAACCCTCGGTGGGTGCTTGAAGCAACTCCATCATAGTACGATTAGCCATGATAGCTTCTTGTTCTACAATAGGTTCCTCACTTGGGGACTCCTCACTAGAATGAGTTTTAGTAGGAGTTTTGTTCTTGCGTCTACGTGCACGTTTTGCTTGATTACGAGTGAGCATAAACGTCACGTACAACGTGAAGACGAGCAAAGAAGATTCTTTTTGGTATTTTGTGTTTTTTTTCAATTTTTTTGTGGTTTTTGATTGTATTAACCTTTTTTGGAATTGGTGAATGTATTAAGTAGACAATGAGTCCACAAATCTCCTCACTAATCAAATCTCTTGATTAAAAAGGCCTCAAGGAATGAAAACGATCACGTGGAGTGAACGCCTTCGATGACTTTAGAACGATGGTGGAACACCAAATCGTTCAAGAGGGTTCAATCAAATGGAAACCAAGAAAATATATATGATATGTAATAATACTTTGGGCGGCAAAACCCTCGATTCACTCTCAAAATCAAATACGCACAAGCAAGCGAAGGAAACGAGGCGGCGTGAAGCACTTAAGAGCCTTTTTCCTTTAGGTTGTGAAATACAACCGCCTTATACCCACCTTATAGTTTGTATTATCAAGATTAAGCTTCACGAAAGTATTTATCTATTTTTGCCTTTTTCTTTGGTTTGAGATTCGAATACAATGATCGAGTGATGAAATCCCGAATCAAGGTTGTGATTGCTCACGTATTTGGAGTACTTGTGTATTTATTGTTCTACGTATACAATATAGTAATAATATTCACACAAAAACCGAAAAACGATAATACGTATTAATAGAGTGCTATTAATACAAATACTATATGGCTAATATAGAAAAACAACAATGTTCAATCAAAACACAACACGCCTCCCCGGCAGCGGCGCCAAAAATGATTGTAGTAAATTCACACTTGTTTAGGAAAACAAGGTAAAAGCGGTAAGCGTTAACGAGCGGTTTAGAAAAACCACAAGTTATGACCCTTAATGGGTATCGTTCTCTCGAGGAGGCACGTGTGTTGGGTAATGAATGATTGATTATGTTTTTGATTATTAATGAGAAGAAAAGAAGAGAAAATGACGAAGACGAAAAAAAATAGAAAAATAAGGCGAAAACACTACTAGAAAGTTACGACGTAGAACGTAAAAAGTGCAAAATTTAAAATTTTAATCTAAAAATTCCTAAAAATTACTAAAAAAAATCCCAATTAATATTCTAAGAGTTTACAAAAAATCCAAAATTGCCAAAACCTTTTAATTAATTTAATAATGACTTTTTAATGCTAATTAAAGCCCTAAAAATCACTTTTAAATATTAAAAAGCCCTAAACAAGATTTAATAGTTTGTAAACCTCAAAAATGACCTAATTAAGCTAAAAACTATTTTTAAAAATTTTAAAACCAATTTAAACTATTTTTAAACTCCTAAAAACTATTAAAATCTATTAAATCTTAAATTAATTCTAAAAATTAATTGAAAAGCCTAAAAATTATTCTACAACTGGGAAAAGTCCTAATTAATGATAAAGAACCTAGGAAAAATGAAAAAGAAATAAAAATAAAACTTTGAATTTTAATGAATAAAATAATATTAAAATATTCCAAAAAATGAAAAGTTCTCAAATAAATTCTAAAAAATTATCAAAAATCCTAAATATTCTAACTAAGAAGAAAATGTAAATTAAAGTTTCTAAAACCTATTAAATAATTTTATATTGAATTTTAAAGTTGCTTAAAAATCCTAAAATCTTATAAAATTAAAAATAAGCCAAATTGAAAACCTAATAAGCTGTAAACCTCAAAATATTATTTTAAAAGCTAAAAATAATTTTTCCTAAAAATTAAAACTCTTTTTTCTATTTTTTAATGATTTTATAAAAAACGCATAAAGAAAAATGCAAAGAAAATAATTTAATAATGGGAAAATTAAGAAAACTAGCTAGAAAAATCTTAAATCCTATAAAGGTCCTAGGAAAAATTGAAATAAGCAAAAACGTTGAACCAATAAGCTCAAATGAGCTTATTTGCTCACGGCTTTTAATTAAGCTAACAAATGAAAAAGAGGTTAAATAAAGTTTGAAAACAAACTTAAACGTAAAAAGTCATCTAGATTAGCGGTAGAGCTCCTACTCCTCCTTTCGAGAGGTCTGGGGTTCGAGTCCAGCTACGGGTGAACTTTTTGCCTCTTTTTTCTTTTTTTATTTTTTTTATAATCCAAACTGACACACTTGTATGACTTGTAAAACACAATTCCAATCACTTTTCACACAAGATTGATCCAAATTAAGGATCAAAAACGTGCAGGTTTCAATTTGAACACTTAGCAGATTTGTGCTTGTTCTTTGTTTAACTTCACAAGGTATGAAACACCAAGAGGGCTTGGTGGTGGACTATTTGGTGGATGATTTGTGGACAGGGGGGCACCCTTGTGCTCTTTGAAGCACAAGGAGTCAAGGAATAGCAAAGATAAGCAGCAACTAGCACCAAATCATACAATCCAGGCACACCAAAAGCATAACAAGTTTCTGACACAAAAAGAGCAGGTCTGTGGACTTAAGCTATGACAGAATGCACACAAGTGACTCTTAAATGCTCATACTTAGCACACACAAGCTCAAACTATCACTCAATCAATCTAAAACCCTATATTACTCTAACACTTAACAGATTCCACAAGATTCAAGCTCAAGTTCATGAAAAATAAGCATAAGAGTGGACATGCAGATTCAAGCTTCACTTTTCACTATTTAAACTCACAACTAGCTCAAAACTTGCTCCAATCTACTCTTATACTAACTAACAACCTAGCTCAACCTTTTTCATAAACTCTAACACGTTTTTAAGACACAAATCAAAATCTATGCTCTGCTAAAACACGTTTCCAAACACCCTTTTAAATCTGTTTTCACACTTTTTACCAAACCAATTCAAACTTAAACAACTCCAATCCAATTCTACAAACTTCTATCATGCATATCATCAACACATAAGCAATTTTCAACAGCTTAACACACTTATGCAGCTTAATCAAACAAGATCACATAAGCTTACACTTTCTGAGATTTTAAAAAGGTCAAGAAGATTACCTTAGGGCTTTACATCCAAAGCCCTAGTAGATGATAAATCCACCTCCAATACCAACTGAGGTTGGTGCAGATCAATGATCAACAACCTTTCACCTGTTTATGACAAATCAAAGAAAAAGAACACAAGGATAATATGCAATATACTCTTTCTGTTTTCTTTTCTTCTTTCTAAAAACCTTTTCCAAAAACTTTTCAAAGCTTAACACCACGTTTCTATAACACTTAATCACCAACTAAACAAACTTTTAACACAAATCCTGAAATAGATTTCACCAAGAAAATCTCAAATTCAGAAAACCCTTAAATAATTTTGAAACTCAAAATTACTTAACCAATTTAAAAATGGAACTCAGTTTCTCCTCAACACTTATACCAACTTTAAGAAAATCATAAAAAGGAATTAAATTGCCAAAAAACAAATACCAAACTTTTATATTTAATCAAAAGGAATTACAAAAGTTTTTGAAGAAAAACTGGAACAAAGGTGCATTCACATGCGAATTCCCTTTAAATACTAACTGAGAGAACATTCTAGGTCACTAAACCCTAGCAACTAAAATTCCAATGCTGCCCTTGGTCTTTGCTTGAAGAATCTTGGTCAAAATTGGCCTTCATGTGAGCTTGTACTAGATGACAGATTGATAAAATGATCTTGGACGTTTATTTATCCTTGGGAACAAAGGGATGCTTGTGGGGCGTTCATTTGGTCAGATGTCATGTGATGGGTGTAGCAGGGGAGGGGACAAAAGGTGGAGGGGTCATTTTCTGGGTTGTGGGGTGTGTTGGGAGTGGGGTAGGAAGTAAAAACCCTAATCTTAATTGGGATTTAGGTTAGAAATGAGGGTGATTAGAACTGGGTTGTTTTAGGGTTTATGTGATGAAGATGGATAAACAGGAGGTGATTGATTTAGTTTAGGATAATTAAGTTTTAAAAAAAACGTTTACCTCCAAACTTAACTGATTAAATTAAATCAGTTAATTTAAAAAGATAGTGGAAGATGACATGGAGTGAGGGTGGCACGTGATTGGTGGGATGGTTTAATGGGGTGACGTGTCGTGTGGTGAGTGGGAGGTTTAAGTTTCAATGTCTGGCCCAAATAACCCCCCAAAGTTTCATCTTTTGTTCAAGTTGTAATAAAATCCCATCAACGCCCCATTTGCCTTTGTCAACTTTTGACAACTTGTCAAAAGTGGCACAAAACCTTAAAAAACTTTATCCAAGGGCTGATCTTGTATAATCTTCAAACATTAAGGACCATTCTTGTTCATTTGATATTTTGAGGGTCAAATGTGACAAGTTCTTCAAAGATGAGGGACCATTTTTGCCAATCTTCAATTCTTCAAGGGTCTTTTTGCAAAATTCCAAACTTGGGCCCGGTTCATTGTGCGACTTCGTTTCCCGTGTTCGTTTTTGATTGATTCTTGTGTTCTTTTGCCAATTCCTCAATATCCGTACCTAAAAATACACAAGTAACAAACACGAGCATATATTTGGTCTATTTTATGATATTTTATGCATTTAAAGGCCGTTTTGGACGATGAGACCATGTATAAAAGCAGTCTCATCACGATCGTACTACCATATCGCAACCACGATCGCAATGAGTGATCGTGGTCTTTGATCGTGGTTCCGGATCGTAACAAACCGATCGCAATCAATGCGATCAAAGCAGGGAGGAGAAACCCAATCGCACCCCAGATCGCAATAGGTGATCGTAGGCGTGGATCGAACCAGGGAAGGAACCAGATCGCAGCTATACAATCGTAATCAGATCAGGACCAAGTAAAACCCTCCTAAGATGGCAAAGGCGTCCAAAAGGGAAATAAGCTCAAGCCAATAAGCAGTAACCAATAAGCATTTTCAAACTTATAAAAGAGTAAATAAGCACGAATTCTAAAACTTTTGAATTCGAACTTCCATAAAACGGATTTAAGAACAATAAATCTTTTAGAAAAACTTAAAAAGTAAATAAGCCAAATAATCGAATAAGCCAATAAGCATGAAGAGCTTATAGCTTATACGTTCAAAAGCTTATGTAGAATAAGAAAGCTTAACCTTTTAATCACGAAACACCAAAATCAATACGAATCGAGAACCATTCGTATCAACCGTGAACTTTCGGATTAAGAACAAAGTGAAATAAAGAAAGGTAGAAAGAGATTAAAGAACAAAAAGCTTAACTTGAATTAGATTGATGAAATCCAAATAAAAAAGTGATTCAAACCTTAAACTTGAAAGAAAAAATGAAACTTAGTGAGAGAAAGTTGGAAACTTTCTCTCTCTAAAACTAGAAAGAAAGAAAAATATGAAAAAACTAAAACTAGCTAACCACCCTCCTAATGTGATTAGGAGGGTATTTATAGGGAAGTGGGAAGTGCATGTGTGGTGCTTCCTTCTTTCTTTTTCTTCTCGACTCGATTTAATTCATTTGTCTTTCTCGATGTCGTCTCGGGATTAATTAAACTCATCTTAACATTTCTTCATTTATTTAGACTCGAGTTCTTCGACTTTATTAAACTTCCGTCTTTAGACTTGTTCTTCGATAAATCTTCAGAATAGGTCTTGGACATCCGTCTTTTAAGCACTCTTGATCTTTTGACTTTGTATTTTCTCGTTTTCTTCGATAAAAGCCCGTGAAAGCCCGTGTTTTCTTCCTTTTTCATCTTTTGGCCCTAAAACACAATAAAAACACAAACCACGCATAATTCCGACTTTTACGACATAAAATACACGTTTTGGTCTTGTTATTATTGGAAATAAGTGGTAAAAGGATAAGTGTTTTCACACTTATTAATGAGGAACAGAACAAAGCTTTGGTTGCAGAAAAGGAAGAAGAAGAGCATGTTCACTATGCTCTCATGGCACACTCTTCATCTTCATCAGACAATGAGGTATATGATGATGCATTTGTAGTAAGGGTTGTCGTCTAAACACTGAAAAACTTAACAAAGAAGTTTTAAAATTGACATCAGATGTAGTTAATGAAAGATGCAAGTTATCTAACTATCAACTTGCTCTTACTCAAACTGAAAAGACTGTGGCTGAGTATAAGAAAATGGAGTTTGACCTAAAAGATCAAATCAACATTTGAACTCATGATTTAAATGCTAGTGTTGAGGTTAGAAACATCATGGAGAGAGCCAATGGTGTTTTACAGGCTAAGTTAGATGAGGCTATAAAAAACAAAGATAATGTAGATCTTAAAATTCAGAGATTTGATAAAGCTTCACAAACCCTAGAAAAATGTGTTAGGGAACAAAGGGATTCTAGGGATATGACTGGGATTGGGATGAAAGAGTATGCTGGTGTTCCACCACCTGCTGGGAACTTCTATGGTGTCCTTAGAAAGGACTTGTCTTGGACTGGTATATCAGAACTCCAAGAAGAGGAATTCATTCCTCCACCAAGAGTTCTAACCCCAGTAGAGGAATACAAGCAGAAGTTGACTGATTTGGACCAATGGAAGAAAGCCAACCCTACCTTGTTTGTTAAAGGTGGCATGCTTAGTGACAACCCAAATGAGTCTACACCCATAAAAGTGACAAACCCAACCATTGGCAAGACTGTTGACCTTGGCTTAAACGTTGATAGAAAACCTAGTATTAAATATGCAGAAATGTATAGAAAACCTAGGTCACCAAAAAGCCAAATTAGTGATAATGGGACAGGTTTCTTTTCTTCTAGACCTAGAGCTATGTCTAGAAAAGCCTGTTATACTTGTGGAAGTTTTTCACATTTAGCCTATAAGTGTGTCAATGCTTCAAAGGTCAACGCTGATAGAAAGTCAAACACTGTCAAACCCAAACCTTTTGTCCAGCAAAGTCCACAAGTTGTTAGACCAGCCCCATTCTTTACTAAAGGGTCTAATACTTATGGACAAAGACCTTTTCAGAAGACCAATACGTGGTCTAACAGACAATGGGTTCCTGTAGCAAACGCTAGATTCAATGCTGATAAGGGTAATTTCAGCGTTGACAAGAACAAATTAAACGCTGACAGGAACGTTGCCAGACCAAATAATGGAAAATATTTGCAACCAAAGGGAAAGGGGTCTAAAGCTTCTTCTAGCTTGACATGGAGACCTAAGCAAGACCAAAACCCTAATTCAGATGGGATTTCTATGACCTATAACAGATTTCATTATATTTCAAAGGTCATAACAAAACCAATTGGGGTTAACTGGGTGTTTAGTCCAAAAAGGGACGAACAAGGGGTTGTCATAAGGACTAAGTCTGTTCTTGTTGAACAACCAAATGAATCCAAGTCTACTTAGGCTTGGGTTCCCAAAGAAAACTAATTTGTTTTCTTTATGTGCAGGGCATTCAAAAGCAGGTTAATGATTATGGCTATTGGGATAGTGGATGCTTTAGGCACATGACGGGGAAGGAAGATTATCTGACAAATTTTACCCCCATTAAAGATGGTGACAAAGTGTACTTTGGAGGTGGATATGGGACTATCACTGGCAAAGGCACTCTTCTCACCAACAATTTGCGTTTTGAAAATGTGTTTCTGGTAAAAGAACTTGACTATAATTTGTTTAGTGTATCATAGGTGTGTGATAACAAAAATAAGGTTCTTTTCACTGATACTGAATGCTTGGTGTTGAGCAAAGATTTTAAAATACCAGATGAGAAATTCATTGATTATAGAACACCTAGTCATAAGGACATTTATAATGTGAATCTTAATGGAATTAGGATGAATAATAATCTGTCATGTCTATATGCTAAGGCTTCAGTTGATGAGAGTAATCTTTGGCACAGAAGATTAGGGCACATTAATTTTAAGAATATACATAGACTTGTGAGACATGGTTTAGTTGATGGTTTGCCTGAAAAGCTTTCTACAATGACCATTCTTGTGTTGCATGCCTTAAAGGCAAACATCACAAGGTCTCCTTTAAGTCTAAACCTGTGCATTCTAGTTCTAAACCACTTCACTTGCTGTATATGGACTTGTTTGGTCCAACTAATATAGAAAGCTTAAATGGTAAATCCTACTGTTTTGTCATCACTGATGATTTTTCTAGATTTACTTGGACTTTCTTTTTATCTTTGAAAAGTGACACTACTGATACTTTGATTAACTTTATTACCCAAATAGAAAAGAAGTCTGGTAATGAGGTTAAGATACTTAGAAGTGATAATGGTGGTGAGTTTAGAAATAAGTTGTTAGATGACTTTTGTGCCAAGAAAGGGATTACTAGACAATTTAGTGTAGCTAGAACCCCACAACAAAACGGGGTAGCTGAGAGAAAGAATAGAACCCTCATAGAAGCAGCCATGACTATGTTGGCTGATGCTCACTTTCCCATTGCTTTTTGGGCTGAGGCTGTGAATACAACTTGTTATGTTCAGAATAGGGCATTAGTCAACAAGATTCATAACAAAACACCTTATGAGTTACTTTGGGGCAGGAAACCTAATATTAGTTTTCTTAAACCTTTTGGATGTCATGTAGTTGTGTTAGACACTAGTGATGCCTTAGGTAATTTTAGTGCTAAAGGTGATGAAGGCTACTTCATGGGTTATTCTGTGCAGAGTAGAGGATATAGAGTTTACCTTAAGAAAGAAAAACGTATACTTGAAAATGTACATGTTAGGTTTTTAGAAAGTAAACCTAGTGATCCTGAAAGTGGTCCAAATTGGTTATTTGACTTGGAACCTCTATCTAGGACATTGAATTATATGCCTGTTACTAATCCAAACATTTGTGAAGGTGACTTCAAGTGCTGTGGAAGAACCAGTCGTTGATATTTCAGGTAAACAGGTTGATGAAGAGGTTGGATCACAAGTAGACAAATCAGCACCCATACTTGAGTATGTTACCATTCCCATATGGACAGATGCATTCGCTGCTACTGCTGCTGCTGGAAAAGAAAAAGGTGGTCCCCAAGTATCACTAGTTGAAAACATGCATGATCCTTCAGGCGCTGACAAAGGAAATTCTGGCGCTGATAAGACAAATTCAGGCGTTGATGGCTCAAACGTTGACAGCTTTGGTTTAGGCGTTGACAGATCTTTTGACCATCTATTCTCTTCCAATAACTTTGAACAAGGTGAACCTTCAAACGGAAATGGAGAGGTTCATTCAGATGATGATGGAAGAGAGTCTGAAGAGGATATTGGTAACATGGAAGATGAGATTGAGGATAATACAATTATTGAAGGAGGAGTGCTTACTTATACAATCAAAAATCATCCTCCTTCTATAATTATTGGTGATGTGATGACTCCTATGCAAACTAGAAGGTCTCATCAGAATCATGGAGGATTTATTGCCAATATTCACAAGAAGGTTGATACCCCTCTTGTTCAAGCTTGTTTGTTTGCCTGTTTTCTGTCACAACAAGAACCCAAGAAGATAATTGATGCTCTCAAAGAACCAAGTTGGGTGGAAGCAATGCAGGATAAGCTTCGCCAATGTGCTATCCAGGATGTTTGTGAGTTGGTTGATTGTCCCAGACATGTCAGACCTATTGGGACAAGATGGGTTCTTAGGAACAAAAAGGATGAGAGAGGCATTGTGGTCAGAAACAAGGCATGTCTAGTGGCACAAGGATATACACAAGAGGAAGGGATGGACATGAGGAGATCTTTGCACCTGTTGCAAGGATTGAGGCTATAAGGATTTTTATAGCCTATGCTTCTTGCATGGGATTTATAGTCTATCAAATGGATGTGAAGAGTGCTTTTCTTTATGGCACAATTGCAAAAGAGGTGTATGTAATGCAGCCTCCTGGTTTTGAAGATTCAGAACATCCAGACAAGGTGCATAGAGTGAAGAAAGCTATGTATGGACTTCATCAAGCCCCAAGAGCATGGTATGGCACATTGTCCACTTATCTGGTAGAAAATGGATTTAAAAGGGGCACTATAGACCAGACCTTGTTTACAAAGAAGACTGGTAAGGATTTCTTACTTGTACAGGTCTATGTGGATGATATCATCTTTGGATCTTCTAGTCCAAAGATGAGTGAAGACTTTTCCAAACTCATGACAGACAAGTTCAAGATGAGTGCAATGGAGGAGATGAACTTCTTTCTAGGGTTACAAGTACAACAGAAAGAAGATGGTATCTTCATCTCTCAAGATATATATGTAGCAGAAATCTTGAAGAAGTTTGGCTTTTCTCCACATGAGAAACGGGCTAGCACACCTATGGATAGGGAACACCCTTGGGGAAAAGTTGGAGATGGAAAAGAGGTGGATGTCAGGCATTATAGGTCAATGATTGGTTCATTGATGTATCTTACAGCTTCAAGACCTGACATTATGTTTGCTGTGTGTGCATGTGCACGCCATCAAGTGACTCCCAAAGAGTGTCATCTTCATGCTGTCAAGAGGATTTTTAGATACCTTAGATGTTATCCAGATTTGGGATTATGGTATCCAAAAGATTCCCCATTGGAGCTTATTGCATATTCAGACAGTGATTATGGTGGTGACAAGTTTGATAGAAAATCCACAACTGGTGGATGCCAATTTCTTGCGAGTAGATTGATATCTTGGCAATGCAAGAAACAAACAGTGGTGGCCAATTCTACAACTGAAGCAGAGTATGTTGCTGCAACTGCTTGTTGTGGGCAAGTCTTATGGATTCAGAATCATCTGTTGGATTATGGGTATAATTTCATGCATACCAAGATTTTTGTGGACAATAACAGTACTTTATGCATTATTAAAAATCCTGTACATCACTTTAAAACAAAACACATAGAAATTAGACATCATTTTATAAGAGATTGTTTTGAAAAAGGTTTAATACAACCAGATAGGGTTGACACAGAAGAAAATGTGTCTGATTTATTAACTAAACCTTTTGACACTGGAAGATTTCAATACTTGGTAACAAGTATTGGAATGATCAAGCTCACTTAATATGTGTTTTAGGATCTTATTGTAAAAGTATGTACAGGATATGCATTTGTTATTGGTCTTTATACAAAATTAGATTTTCCACTTTATTTGTCTAACGCTGACAAAGGTTATTTTAACGCTGACAAGTGTTAAAGTGACGTTGTCAGCAACATGTTAGTTTTGTGGGTTTTAATCTAAGTATGTAGGCGTTGTTAGCATTGTACAACTGGATACATAGTTGCTTATGGATTCTTGGAGCACTTTTGGAGCATGTTTCTGTTTATGGATGATAGTTGGAATATTTATATTCCTATCTTGACTTAAATTTTTAATACATGCAAATTATTTGGCAACTTATGTATCATTGTTTAAGGGAAGGTTTAGGAACCTTTTAGGAATTTTTGGGTATTCTTTTAATACGCTTATCACAATTCTAGATTGTGTCCACTGGTGAGTATGAATTAGTTTACTAACTCATGAGGCACTGTAGCATACAAAGTTGATATACTATGTACGCTGCCACGACTTTTTGGCCTAGAATTGGGAGTGGTCTGTTGGGAGACTTGGGTATGATTTATTTTGGGCTTACCTGGGAAGTTACAAAGGATTTTATGAGATAACTTCACTGCTAAGAACTTTGGTTAGCAAGGGACACTAGAGGACTGCTATGTCTATCTTGTTTAAGCAAGTGTGCATGATTGGACAGTGCTTCCCACCCTATAGTAATTTTCAGTTTATAGGTTATCTTCACTAGGATAAATCACTTTGTTAAGGTCCTTTTTCATTTTTATTATTTTTATTTTTGGACGTTGATAGATTTATTTCCAAACGTTGTTAGGACCAATTTAGACGTTGACATGGCTTTTTCCAACGTTGACAAGAATATAGCCGTTGAGCGTTGATGGGTTATTTTTGACCGTTGACACTCATTGGGTCCTACCCAGTTGTTATTTTTAACGAAAATTGGGGCCGTAATTTTGGGAGTTGGTAACTTTTAAATAATGAACAAGATAAGTTATTTTCTTTTTAATATTTTCATCATTATATTTTGAAAATAACTGCATCATTTTTGACCAATCACATGGGCCTACCTCTCCTATAAATTTGGCTCCTTATTTTGTAAAAGGGTACTTGCTTAGTCTTGTCTAACAAAATTTTCTCCTATATTCATCCTTCATAACCTTTCACACAGCTTTCTACATCAATGGCGCCTAAGTTTAAACCGAGTGACTTGGTATTGGGGTTCAGGAGTCAGCATAACATGGTTGCCTATTTGGAGGCTGATGATGCTCTGTTTCCTCAATATACTCATATGGTGGCGTCTTTGAATGCATCTCCATTATGATATGCACTTTCTCATGCTCCTCTTATCCCTGTCACTCATATTAAACAGTTTTGGAACACTGTTAGTTCCTCAACGCTTAATAATGTGACTACATTAACTACTATTGTCCATGGGCGTCCATGGGTGGTTACTGAAGCCTTGGTTCGCCAGGCTTTGCATCTTAATGATGCAGATGGTATAACCACTCTACCCATTGGTGAGATAGAACATGGCCTTCAAGCTTTGGGATATCCTTTCCCTGAAGAGGGTACTTTAAAAAAATATAATAAACAAGAATTTCCCCTAGCTTGGAAGTACTTAATACATGTCATCCTTCAATGTTTAAGTCCCAAATGTACTGCACATAATGAAATTAACAGGTCTATTGCTAGTTCCATTGTGTGTATTGCTAATGGGAAAAAGTATAATTTTTCTTAACTGATTTTTGATGGCATGTGTAAAAACAAGGGTAGCAAGATGACTCTAGCTTACCCAAGATTTTTACAAATGATTTTTGATGAACAAAGGTACTGCACCAGGGATCATGATGATTTTTATGCAATCCCTGTGCAAAAGAAAGCTATTTTTAGTAAGATGAATTCACCCCCTCACAGAGACTTACCCCTTATCCAAGCCATGCTTGCTGTTATTGCAGCAGCACAACCTCAACCTGACCCACAACCACAACTTGACCATTACCTGAACCATCACCTTGACCTCAACATATGGAACTTGACCAAGATCCCTTCAACGTTGACACATTGAATGTTGGCATTGATACTTCAAATCCAAACGTTGACACCTTTCTACAACAGACTCAAACACCCCTTAACCTTCAAGCTACTACCCAATCCACATCATCTTCTTCACCCCCAGACTTTAGGATGGAAAAACGCCAAAGGACCATTGGAGTGTTCTCCTCTGGTGGTCCTAGCCATGTTGCAGAGAGAACCACCACCACCAGTGTGGTTGGTGATATGGGTGAGGCTAGGACTATTGGTACTCGCTTAGATGCAGGCCAAGCCAGTCCTAACATCATTAAGACCTCATCCATGCCCCATGACTCTATTTTGGGAGGTCAAATTCCTATTCTAGAGGAGGGAAGATTGGAACCATATACGATGTTGGAATTGACGGCTGTCTGCATTAGCTTGCAAAAGCAAAATGCAGACCTGGTACAAACTGTCTATACACAAGCAATTAAGGGAGAGGATTGTTCTTTTAGAAGGTGCTAACAATAGGCGTGGTATGGAGAATTCTTCCAAAGGGAAGGATGAGCAGATACATGTGAGTGACAAAGGCTCACATGATGGAGAATCTTTGGGTGTGGCTGAAGCTCTTACAGATTTGAAGAAGCAACCAGGTTTTGATGTCTCTTTGGTTACTCCTACAAATTTGAATTTGTCCTTTATAGAAATGATGGAGCAGTTCACAAGAAGCGCTGACAAGAGTAAGGTGAGCGTTGACAAGCAGATTTTTGACGCTGATAAACCAAGCGCTGATAAGAGAAAGTTGGGCGTTGACACACAGGTTTTGGACGTTGATAGACCTGCAGATATGGTTGATGTATTCCAGTCATCAGCTATCATCAAGGAAGTGTCTTCACAGGTAACATCATCATCTTTACCCATCATTGATGCATTAGATAAGGGTAAAGGAATTATGGTAGAAACAGAGGTTCACAAGGATGCAACCCAAGTAAAAATTGATTCAATGTTGGCTGCACAACTTATGGAACAAGAAAAGAAGAAGGTTGTTGAGTCACCATTTATGGTTACTTCTGAGGAACAAGAAGGAAGTAATGATGAAAGTATAAATTCAAGTGTTATGATTATTGAAGAACCAGAAAGACTTGAATATGGTGATGTGTTGGCAAGGGAGAAACTTGCAGAATTGAGGATGAAGGTAGATTATGATATGCCTGAAGTTGCCAAGATGTATTTTGCTTGGGAGAAGAAGATTGTAGAAGTCCCAGACATGTCTTTATCAAATCAGATTCGGGGATTGGAGATTCTTATTAGGATTCAAAGAGATTGTCAGGTAATCCTAAAGTATAACGCCAGCAATGTTTTCTGACAATCTAAGAGAGAAAGAAGGGAGCTTTATTATATGTTGCTTAGATGTCATCAAGGGGGTTGGACTTTTTAGAAGTTGCAGGGATTATCCTTTGATGAATTGGAATATAAGGCTTATCCTATTTGGGCAAGAGTGCAAGATATGAACACTATCAGACTTCTTTCAGATGAAAGAAAAGAAGAGCTTGCAGAAGAAATGAAGATTCAACAGGCTATGATTGTACCAAGACCTAAGAAGAAGGGAGTTCCACTTGAGTTCCCAGGAAATATGGACAGGGTGAATCCCAGTGAAGCTAATATTAGAAGGAGCATTAAGCTATCATCATTGGAAGTTTCACGAATGGTGGATGTATTACCTCATGATTCCAGAAACCCTATCATTAGTTATGAAGAAGATGCAAGTGGGTTTTGGATGATTGGCAGATATGGGAAAGAGGTACATACTTTTACTACTCTTATGTCTTTGTTTGCAAGCTTGGATAGGGAAGACTTGGCAGACCTTTGGAGGTTACTGCAGGCCAAGTATGAGACTAAAGCACCTACTTCAGTCAATGGAATAAAGATTTGGTCAACATTCAGAAGGATGTGTGCACCAGATGAAGAAGATCCTGTTTGGAAGGATCTTGATGAGGATATCAGTGGACTTCAATGGCGTTTATATTCAGCAGCTGGTGTGTATCATTTGAGTTCTACAAAGTTTTCTGAGTATCTTCTTGTGGATGCTGAGTATCCTATGTCCAAAGAAGTTTTGGAGAAAATTATGACAACACAGCTGGAAATAGACTACTCAAGTGACGTGGCCAAAGATTTGATTAGATATATTTATTTCCAATATAATAAGATTTGTAAGAATCCTCCTAGTTCTTAGTTTTTATTCAGAAACTTGATTACTAGAGTAGATATCAAGTTTAGGGGAGGATTGTTGGGAATAAAATGTAGCCAACACACTTGGACGCTGATAAGAGCAATCTGGACGTTGTTAAGAAGAAATCAAGCGTTGACAGGACAAGCGTTGACAGGAAGAAGTCAAGCGTTGATAAGAAGAAGTCAAGCACTAATAGAAGACTTAGTCTACACGTATTATGTTTCTAGTATGTGTCTAGTAAAGATATGATCGACAATGTATTTTTTATGTTTATCTTTACCTAAAATAGCTGATACGTAGACTCTTGTACAAGGTTCCTTAGTCTATAAAAGGAAGACCTTTAGGTTTTGTTAAATAAGTTTTTCATACGTTTTACACTTTCATTGTACGCAAGTTTGATTCATCAATCAAAGTGAAAGTTTGGTTTATACTGTTTGTGTGTTCTTGTTTGAGTATTAACTCCGCATAATACTTAAATTGTTTTATACACAACAAAGTTTCTCTACGTGTTTAACTTGATTTAATCTCGTTTACACAAGCTGAATCGATCTAAGTTTGGGATCAACATATATAGTTTACAACAAGAGAACAAAATTGATAGTCGAGTCTATTCATGTTAGATTTGATGAATTAAAAAAAATTAAACTTGAACATGGCAGTTTAAGTCCTGATCCACAACGACAACAGACTTATGTGCCCAATACATTATTTATGGCCCAATACATTATAACCTACAATATATATATATATATATATATATATATATATATATATATATATATATATATATATATATATATATATATATATATATATATATATATATATATATATATATATATATATATATATATATATATATATATATATACTAGCATCATAACCCGCCCAACGGGCGGGGTCGTTTTTTTCTTGTTCTGGAGGATTTATGGTTCATGCGTTTTTTGTTTTTTGAATTTGTAATTTAACCTGTAGTATATTTATGGTTCGTGCGGTTACATAACGTGTAATCGTGGTCAACGGCCGAGGTTGTCCTTTTTTCTTGAATTTGTAATTTTACCTTTAATATATTTTAGTTATAGTTAACGCTTAAGTAACGTATAATTTTGTTAAGGTTTGGTTAAGTGTGTAGAAAAAATAAAAATTGTTTTATTACAATTTCTTATATTATAAATAAAAAAATACTTCTTTAAATCTATTAAAAACCATACCACCATGTATTTCTCGCTTAATAAAATAGTCTCGAACGGGCCTCACCATTCACAAAAAACAAAAGATCACATTAGTCGCAAGACAAAAGGTCTAAGTGTATTTTATAGTCTTTGAATTAATAATATTAAATTTGTATTCACTTTATTGTAAAATAGCTTTTTTCGACGAACGTATTATCTTTACAGTTTTTTTAATAAAAATAAGTTAAAAGTTAAATAAATTCATGTTGTGTAATAAATAATCTAAGCTTAAAAGTAATATGTCACAACTTAACATGAAGTATTAAAAGTGCTAAGATAAAATGTATTTAAGAAATTGTTAGATAAAGTAGTTAATACAATGACGTTAAAACCTACAAGTCCATTATAATTGTAAAAGAGAGTATACAAATGATATAGTAAACTAAAGGATAAAAACTATAAAATAACAATAAACTTTTTGAAATTTACTATAATGAAACATTAATTTTTGTATTACTATTATCATCAACAAACTTTCAATTTTTTTTCAAGTTAAACTCCATGTCTATATGTTGTGACAACGTTAGTCTATTTAACTAATGATAATTCCCAAAATTAGTCCTTTTTATTAACTAAAAACAAAAAAATATACCTTTTTTTACTTTTACTTTTTATTTTATTTTATTTCGTACTTTTTAAATCTTAATTGTTCTTAAAGTTTTATTTTTTTCGTACAGTTTAAGTATTATAAAATTTGGTTTAAAAAAATGTAACTTTTCCTCTTACGGATTTTTTTTAAAGTTAGGTTTTTTTTACTCTTTTAGAAGAGTAATGTGTAATTTATTTTAAATTAAAATTTTAAAAAGTACGAAAAACTAATTTTTTTTTGAAATCGATTAAAACTTTTACTAAGAAAGTGCAATTTAATTTTTTATATTCTACCATTTTCAGAAAAGAAATACAATCGTAAGAAAAGTTGTTTTAATCTTTTTCGAATTTAATTCTTTTTCAATTTAAAATGTACGAAAAAAGTTATTTAAAAAAAAAGAATTTTAATTTTTTTTGTTTTAGTTAATTAAAAACGTTCATCTAATTTTGTAAATGATCGTTAGCTAAATGGACTAAAACGTTGTCATAACATATAGACATTTGGTCAATTTTTAAAAAAAATTGAAAGTACGTTAACAATATCGGTAATAAAAAAATAAGTGTTTTATTGTAGTCAATTTTAAAAATTCGTTGTTATTTATAGATTTTACCTTAAACAAAACTTATAATGTGTGAATAACTTATTTATAAAAGACAAACCTTAAGACCTTTTTCTTTTAACCATTGAAATGAATACTTAAAGTTGTCCGTGTATTATGTTGTTTGTATGGATAAGCTCGTCAATACAAGTACAACTACTATAATCAGTTAACATTTTATAGGAACCACAATGATCTCTGCTCTCAAAGATGTTGCCGCATATTTCTTACCTCCAATGCTTCCATTTTCAAGAAGATTAACTAAAGCGGGAATAGCACCCGATGCACCAATTGCGATTTTATTCTCAGCATGTGATAAGTTGAAAAGGGTTGCGGCGGGGCTTTTCAAATTTCGTATTTAAATATCTCATAGTTTATGTTGGATACTTAACGTAATGTAACATATAGTAGATAAATATAGAATAATTTTGTAACATTAGCACCATATGCATACATTGGAGTCTGAGAGGTATCTTTTAACACCCATGTCATGTCTCGACGGTGTCGATCAATTGCGCGTAATAATAAACGTCAAAAGCTGCTATGTACACTTTACATGGTATTGTTACAGTTTCTTCAAAATAGTGTTGAAAAAT
The DNA here is from genome assembly GCA_025667525.1 of Glebionis coronaria. Classification (NCBI taxonomy): domain Eukaryota; kingdom Viridiplantae; phylum Streptophyta; class Magnoliopsida; order Asterales; family Asteraceae; genus Glebionis; species Glebionis coronaria. The sequence goes on from CM046876.1 coordinate 359,200,027, forward strand.
GATGATGTTTACTCATCGGAACATCATAGAAACATGCATAAACATATAGGATGATAATCATGATATAATGTAAGAAACATAAAAGTATATTTTGACATGAATAAATGTCGTTTCGAATGACATATAGGATGTATATGTAATAGATACAGGGTTTGATAAAGCACAACACAAAAAAGGAAAGATAATGCAGCACCAAACACCAGCTAGCCATGGCTGCAACCACGATCAAGGTGAGGTTGCCTACGAAACACATAAATGTAGAAACTTGTCGCCTAAGTACTATGTTCCTTAAAGCTCACTTGCGACTTTTCTAGACAGTTATATATGAACCACCTGAAAACGCTGTCAAAACTGGCATGACCTCCCAAGGCGCAAGCCTTGGAGTGCTTCTCATGCATAATCTCGAATCTTTCCTAGCAGCATAGAAGGAATCACAAGTTCCTGAAACTTTTCGAGGAACAACTACCAGTCTTCATCATTCATATCGCCCACCTTCATAAAACGCGGGGTACCACAACCAACTCCTTAACACTTGACCTGACACCCATACCATCCACTTTGACCCGTCCGTTTCCCATAACTTTCTTACCCAAACACGGCTGCTTATAAGAGAAAGGCCGATTACAAACCATAGCAGGCTTTAAAGAACTGAATATTTTCATCAGCTTGTTTTTGTTTTTCAAAATAATCAGGTGATATGCATAGCTACTAAGCTAATAAGCTCATGTTCACTCCGTTCTTGATTTTTGCATCTATATTCACGACTCATCACCTCACCAATCTCGGCTAAACACAGACCAAATCCGGATGCTTCTTTTATAATTAAGATGCCTCTTCCATTTATTGGATGTACCTGCATGTGCAGATTGCAGGAGCTTCTGAATTAAGCTCAGCTTCTCACTTTGACTCTGAAAAGAAGTTATGCAAACGTCACTTGTAACCAAACATCGCAGGAGCTTATGCATTAAGCTCAGCTTCTCACTTTGACTATGTAAAGAAGTTATGCAGCGAATTAAACAAACCGGGTCTCCAATAGATAGAGAAGTAGAGAACATAGGAAATAACACTCACCTTCTCATCTCCTAGATGTCTGGTAATGTGATCAGCAAGAAGTTGCAGTTGAATTTGGTTGGAAGAGCTGCTACCAAAATTCAATCCAGATACTAAGACAACATATTTGTTTTCTCCTGATAACCGATCAAGCAAGGCTCTTTATTGTAACGGTTATGCACTTTATATAGATATGTAGTAAAACTTTCTTTACCTTGGATTCGGTGTTACCGACATACAACATTTAAATCCGATATACCGACAAACAACATAGTTGAAGGTACTTGACGAATAACCAAGTAAGTACATTCCCAAGTGCAAGAAGTCCTTTTATTGATTTGAATATCTGACCAGCAGTGAAATAAAGGCTTTATATATGCATGCATAGAGTCCAGATAACTCTCTCCTTTTTGGTGTCGATGGTTTTTGCACTATTAAATGAGAGTTTGAATTTGAGTTTAAGGTTAGTGGCGGACTACTTGGCAACATCTTGTGAGGAGACACGGAGGTTGTGGACATAAAGGGACACATTGGGTTTTAAGAAGAACGATGCTTTATCTTGTTGCTTCGAGAGCAAGCTCTTGGTTAGCCGGTGTGCGTACATCTCGTGAGCCAAGGTTGCCAAAGAGAGCGATTGATGAGTCGCCATCAAACACTCCTAATCTGATTTGAACTGTGAGGGTGTTAAATAATGCACTATCTATATATCAAATAAATATTTGAAAGATAAAAGCTTTGATAATTGAATATGAATCAGAATTTATTTTATCACTTACAATACAAGTTTATGATCATGGGTGAAGAAATATACGGGTCAGACACGACCCATTTGACCCATTCCTTAAGATGGCTTGTTTCGACCTGGACCAATGTTGACCTGTTTACTCAAACCAGTAAGACACACGCATTTTGCAACCTCTATTGTCAAATAACAGCACGGAATTAAGCCAAAACTATTACAGAGTTCAAATCTTGACAATGGCATGATTATTTTTCTTTTCAATATAAAATAAATAAATAAATAAATAATTGAACTATTAAACCTTTTTGTAATCATTTATGAAAGGATAGTTTTTCAAGAACTTATAAATTTTGGACAAAAAGTGTTGCAGGTCACGTATTCAACCTCTATAGGATGTATATAGTAGGTACTTACCTCATTAGCCTCGATAAGTGAATTAAACACTATGTTGTAGATTGGAGTTCCTGTAGTGAATTAGTTTTTTGCCATACGCAAAGTAATCTGATCTGCATCTGTAGCAGATTGGTTTGTGCCAGCGGTAGCATAAATGTTCAGCAAACAATATTATTTGTTAAAAATTCAGAAATAAAAAGATTAGAGGGAAAAGATAGCATAGACCTGATATCCTAGGTAGATAACATATTTCAGATGCTGATCAACTAACAAAAAATTGTCAAAGACAATAAAAGAGCGAGACTAAAATCATTACCATCTGTCTAGAGCCTAATTCAGAATTTAATACCCAAAAGGAACGGGAAAAGAGTGTCGACTAAACGTTTTACTTTCTGTACATCAGTCGAACAAGTCAAAAGTAGTGCAAAGCATATTTTTAGTAGAAAGCCCACACAATGAACCATGTATTAATGAGTATCAGATATGGATGTAAAGGTGATTATTAATAATTCTGAGTTTATTATCAAACATAATACATCAATATGATTATTCTTCTCCACTTTTTGGAAATGATTCACCACAACTCAGCCCCTGTAGTTAAAATATACATCCGAATAATTTGATTGTCTATTCCACGGGATTCATGTCGTTCTATCCCAGCTCCATCTGCTAAACCTTCTCTAAGGACAAAGAAAGCTGCTTTTCTGCTTAAAGCTCACTGTCGTACTTCCATACAGTAGAAATATACATAATCATACCTTCTAATATATCAACCAGGTAAGGACAAAGAAAACCTATATGGTCACTTTTGATTTCTATTGAATATCCTGTCATTAAATTTGATAAATGTAATTTGATTCAAAGAAAATCTATTGCACATCTAATTGGAAGTTTGAGATTATTTAAGATTACATTCAGTATGAGTTGCAGCCTGTGTACCTAGTCGGAATCGGAGTTGGAGTCAGAGTCATCTGATGATTTATCACCTATAATTAACTTACCTAGTGGTTTTAAAGGGACAGAGTTAAGAAAGTTACTGGTGCTATGTGCGATATGCAACGATGTTCAGGAATACGTTGCCACCTGCAGCAGATGAATACTTTAATAACAGAAGGCTTAAACCCTTTTCAGGGAGATTGGCGTGGCCACTCACTTACATCTGTTTGCACCTTGAATGAATTGAACTTGCTTATCTACTTGATTCATCAAATACATAGAACATTTACACTGATCAGAGATATTACATTCCCAAAATGAGCATAAATAGATTAAATGTTAATATTACTGCAATCTGCAAACCATTACTAATCCATAAATAAACAGTTGATTATTATAACTAAGATATGTACATGAGAAAGAACAGTAGGTGCTTGTGGTTGTGAATCAGCAATTGCAGCCATGTACATAGATCCTTAACTTAAAATTTATTAGATCCTTAACTATAACATGTCAAGCCTCATTGTATGTTCTTTAGAAACCTAATAACTTTCTAACTCTTAAAACCGCAATGTATTTGCAAGCTTCTGCGTATTTGTCACCTAATGGGTCAGATGGGTTTCCATGTTCTGCACCTGGGATTCCAATGTCTGAAAGTGGATTCCTGTGATCAGCAAGGTTCTGTGAATCCCTGGTGAGGGGGTGGGCCCCATTCTCACCCCTTCCTACAATATATTATAGAAAATAATGCTGATATGTGAATTACACATTATGATTAATCACTTTAAGGCCTGCACGCTAACCTTATGATAAGCTCCTAAAGTGCCTAACACAACACATATAAAGCGAATAGTCATGTTAAGATTTCGTAAACCGAGCCAAATGGCAGCCGTGCCATTTATTTCAAATCTGTGTCGCTAACATGTCTTTCAAGTTTCAACTGAGCATCTATTACGCAAGAATAAACCGCGGCTCATTCAAGTCGTTTCTTAAAACAAAACCAGACAAACAGCAATAGGAGACTGATAAAAACATTCTAATTTAATAATAAGAGAACTTATTACCCAAGAAACTAACATTGAACACTAACATTAAGTAACCTCACATTCTGATTCTCTATATCATAAGTTATGTGCGTCATAAGAGAAGATCTTTCACCTGGATGTGCAACATTACATATTTACATTATATTTCCAACCTAGGAATAACAATGCTATATCAGGCTAACCATCCTAAGTTTTTTGTTTGAGAATAAAATATAGATTTTCAATCATGGCAAGTAGAGATGCCAGTTTTGACCCATTCATATGAACGTGTGGATTTGGGTCGTGTTTTATCACAACAGGTCATATAAAAATGCGAAATTGGCAAAATGTGGAAACAGATCAGAAGATACCCCAAGACTGTTAATATGACCTAGGTTGATTTGGGAGCTATGGTTTGCCACTTTGCCCTCCAAGCTAAAGTATTAATAAAACATCACACCTGCATTGTATTCATCAAAGCTAAAGTATTAGTAATAAAACATTGTCAAACTCTAGCAATTTAACATATCTATACATAGTGTAGTAATCAACATGTCAGAAGGTGCTTAAAATTGCTTAAATATACTATACTTTATCATATTTAGTCACAAATTCGGGTATAAGACTATTCTAAGCATGAGCGATCTTTGACTCTTTAATTGAATGATCAATTACATAACCGGTTTTTTAATTCAAACTTGTTTATGTATAGGAGTAGACCATCTATCGAACTTCATTTTTCTAGTGACTGTATTGTACATTTTCAGTCTGCCCATTTCAGCAGCTTGGAAAGCATGCCTAATTTCTATACCGATTACAATAGCAAGGCATCTCCTACACGCGCAGAAGCCGAATTTTTAGTGATTTCTCCACTTCAACCCAAACTTGTGCCTTTCCACCATTAGAGTCCTGCAATTTATAAATGAAGAACAGTAAAAGAGCAATAAAGTTGAAGAACAATTAGGGTTATGAGAAAAAGAATTTTAGTTACAAAAAAAACACAAAGAATACGATCATTATGGTTATTAGGGTTTTAGAAGAATGAAGATACGTGTGTTTTTTATTTTATTGATAAAAAAGATATGTAGTTTCTATTAAACAGGTGATAGATTTGAATGAATATAGGATATATTTTAAAATATTATTGTTATTATCTTAAATATTTTCTAAAACATTTATATCTAAATAATTATCTTAGGATTTTAAGAAGATATTAATAGAGTTTTTAATAAGGAAACACAAACAATTAGTTAGCCTAGTTGGTAAAACTGGTGGCGCCCGAATGCATAGACCAGGGTTCAAACCTTGTCATTAATATTATTTTTAATAAATTTTGAAACTAAACAAATTTTGACAAAACGTGATTTATAAAACCACGTTTTCAAAACGCGATTTTCAAAAAACTGTGATTTCAAACAAAAATTTGGTAGAATTTGGAGATTTTCTAGGAAATTCTGAAATACTATTGGCTAAAAGATGTGACTAGGATATGACTGGGATCAAAACTGTGGTTTCAAATCATAATTATACCTATATATAATATAGATATATATATATATATATATATATATCGTAAACCTAAGACTCAACCCTAAATCCACATACGCATTTTATCACTGCCATTTCCAAAAAATGCAGCCATCAAACTATTTCCCTAACAAAAACACTACAACCAATAATCTACTGTAATATCTTTCTCTTTTATCCCTATCAAAGCAAACCAAGAATATTGTTACAAAAACCTAATGAATCTTGTAGCTTTCGTATTAAAGGACCATGAACTGGACTTTTGATTTTGTTGTATTTCGAACAAGTAGGTGTTTGTGTTTGATAATGTGTTGTAAAAAAGGGATCATTATCAATTTTAAGCGTGAGTCAGATCAACTCACCGTCTCTGACAGAGTTAGAGGAAATATGTCTGCTTGCCTCCTCTGATTGAAGATGAAAAACAAACAGCTAAAACGTCTGACCGCGTCTGACTAATCAGCGTCGGATCTGGTTTAAACGTTTTTGTCAAGAAAAACATACCCTTAATCGCATAAATATATTTCCCAAATGTTGAAATTACATCAATGTTATTCCCAAACTTTTATAATTAAATAAATGTTTTTTCAAACACTTAGAATTAAAAAAAACCATAAAACATTTTTAATTTTAAATTATAAAAATCATTATATGTTTTATACTAATATAGTATATCTTTTGGCATCAAGTGATGACCGAACATGTTAAATTTTAGATATATATATGAGAATTTAAAACTTATAAAATGAGAAAGATATTGATATAATTGTAAAAGTTTAGAAATGATATTGATATAATTATAAAAGTGAGAAGAAAGTTAATGTAATATTTGTTAAATATGAAAGGTCAAGTGACCTTTGAAAGATGTGGCTTCTTGAGATATGTGGCTCTTTTGGTTATTTTTCTCTTGACTCCTCTATTTAGCTCAAATATGGCCTATAAAAGGAACGCTTGAATGCCTCAATTCACATCCTAATTTCAAGAGAAACCTAACACACACTAAAAGTGTTTTTTTTTCTTTCTATCTTCGGGTATTTGTCAGGCTGTTAGAGAATTGATGTATATCTCCTATTTACAAGAGATAAGTATTAACCCTCTACATCAAAAGATAAATAAAATTATACTCACTCAAAAGGAGTTCGTAAATATTATCAAATAATAGTTGTGTCGAAAATTTGAAATTGAAAAATTCAATGGGAATAATTTCTCATTGTGGAAATTAAAGATGAAGGCTATCTTTCGAAAGGATAAATGTTTAGTAACCATTGATGAAAGGTCAGCTAAGGTCACAGATGATAGTAAATAGGACGAGATGGACGGAAATGCTATTGCAAATCTTCATCTGGCATTAGCAAATGGAGTTTTGTCGAGTATAGAGGAGAATAAAAGTGCGAAGGAGATTTGGGACCATCTCGCTCGACTTTATGAGGCAAAGTCACTCCACAATAAGATTTTCCTTAAGAGGAAGTTATATGCTCTACGCATGTTAATATTTGTCTTTTAAGTTCACTTTTTCTCGACTCAATACAAATTGATTAATCGAAAGAAATCAAGTTAACTAATTGTTTTTGGTGTTAGATTTATAAATTTTGGTAATCTAGGTCTTATTATCATAAAGCACGTAAAAGGTAAAAATATGATCACTACGTATCCATACTAAGCTAAAACATAGTGCACATACAACATTTTAAGCCAAAAGTACAAGTAAGTGAAGCACAATATGTAAAATTGCTCAAAATGTAAAGTTTATAAAAGTCTAGGGACTGGAAATGTAAATTCATAAAGTTAAAGGACCGAAAATGAAATTATAACAAATTAATAACCAAATTGTAACAAACTACCAAACTTTCAAACTCAAATTGTAACTACTTAACAAATCTAAGGACTTATTTGCAAAACCTAGAAAAGAATAAACCAATTAAAACAGTTTACAACTCTGCCTAATTTCTAGGGACTAAAATGCAATTTTAGGAAATTTTTAATGAAAACGGGCTTAATGGTTTCAATAAGCTGAAACAAGAGTTTTAATCCACCAATTAAGCTGAAATAAGTTCCAAAAGATTTCTAATCCAAATTTACCTAGCCAGTATCAAAGAATTCAGCTAAAATGCCCTATAAGCTCAATAAGCAATTTTGCAATAAGCAACTTTTAAGGAATCTGCTTATTGGGATAAGCACTAAAGTTGTACTTCTCAAAATATGATCTTAGGCCCAAATGATGGACACCTATCCAAGAAAATTCCAAAAAGCATCAAGGAATAAGCAAGAAAATCCAATAAGCTAATTTGAGCTTATTTTGACCAAACGTTGACCTAGTTTGACCAAGTTTGACTTTGGTCCAAACTTATTTTTTAAGCTTATGGAACTGATTTGTGGAAGAAAATAAGTACTTTTATGAAAAGAATAAGTTGGAACGAAAAATCTGTTAAGGCTTTGTAGAAACTAGAAGCGGGGTTGAATAGTTTCTTATTGATTTATCTCCTAATTAAAATTCCTTTCAATTAGGTGAGTACCAAAACTATCTTTTACTTAAAAGCTAGTTGCATAATGATTAGGTTCAATTCTAATGCATTAACAATAAGTAATAAATGTAATGATGTTGAATGTAAGTAATGAGTAAGGAAAGAAACAACCTAGTAGGAAGACACCAAGATTTATAGTGGTTCGGCAACGAGGCTCTATCGCCATTCCTACTCCACTCCTCGAGTACACCTTACTCGAGATTTCCACTATATCCACAAGCTCCCTTCTTGGTGGAGAAAACCTTACAACGTCGCTTACATAATTTTCCCGACACTAAGCTAAATATCGAGACCTAATCTTAGCTAGGAACAATCTACACATCGTCGCCCACTTCACCATTTTATGACACAAGGCTAGATGTCGAGTTCTAATCCAAAGCTAGAACCAATCTTCACAACGTTGCCTACTTTACCATTTTTCGACACAAGGCTAGATGTCGAGTTCTAATCCAAAGCTAAAACCAATCCTCACGACTCTTCACTTTGAAGCTAAGTGAGAACTTCACACAACACAACTACACATCACTTTATAGTTTAGTGAGAACTTACAAGACACAAACAAATCACTTTATAGTTTAGTGAGAACTAACACAACTTATTACAACTCAACTAAACATATCCAAGTACACACATGTAGCTTGGATCTACACAACACAAATCCAAGCACACAGATATGCAAAGGATTTACACAACTCTAATCCAAGTATTTACACATAGCTTGGATGAACACAACTAGTCCAAGTATTCAAAATACATTGGATCTACACAATACACAAATAAACAAATGATGAACATGACTAGATCTTTAGGAAATGATGATCTTCATCAATGCTTCATCTTTAATCACATCACAAATGTGTGAGTGATCTTATCTTTGGACAAGGTAAAGAAGGAGATCAAGAGTGTAGAAACTAGAAGGGGGGGGGGGGGGGTTGAATAGTTTCTTATATTTACTTGTTAAATGATGGTTTTCAAAAAATCCTATTTCTTAAAAACTTAGACTTAAGGAAATAAGTGAAATCTTCTTATGCACAATATGAACAATGATAGTGTAACTAAACTAATACTAACTAATGTATATGCATAAAGAATAAAGAATGTAAAGAGTTAAAGGTAAAGAAAGATCAAACCAAACACCAAGGATTTATAGTGGTTCGGCAACGAAGCTCACCCCTCGTTCCTACTCCACCCCTCGAGTACTCCTTACTCGAGAGTTCATTACACAACAAGCTCCTTATGGTGGAGAAAACCGTACACGTCGCTTAACCAATTTCCGACACTAAGCTAAAAGTTGAGCCCTAATCGTAGCTAGGACCAATCTACACAACTATACTTAGTACATACACAACTTCCAAATAGACACAACTACTTGGATCTTCATAACTATGACACAACAACAAATGTATAAGATTTGATCTTCAAAGGATCTTTGGTGGTGGACTCAACACTTCACAAGGATAGTGTTCTTCTCTTTGCACTTGAAGAGGAAGGGATAGATGAGATAGATTCACTTCTAAACAAGTAGTAATCAATCAACTGATCAAGGATTTGAGTGATTTAAGAAGTATGTTTGAATCTGGAAATTTGTGTACAAAAGAGGTGAATTGAAAATCTGAGAAAGGTCCACTATTTATAGGACAAAGGGCCAACGGCTATATCTGCCCGCGGTTCCTTATCTCAGCCGACGGTACTTTATCAATAAGGAACCGCCTAGGCGCTAGGGAACCGCCAGAGTAGACTCCGCTCCCTTTTTGTCCTTTAGTGGTCGAGGTCTTATCTGATTATAAAATATCCTGAAAGAATATTCCAAATCAAAAAAGAAAATGTCATTTTCAAATTTTCAAATATTTAATTTAATAAAACATTTTCTTAAAAAGAAAGTTTAATTAAAAACTTGTCACACTTAATAAAAGGTGAGTTTTAAGAAAAGATTAAATCAATTGATCACTTGATTAAGGTTAGTACTTGTTTATTCATACCTTAAGTGAAAATGGGTAAAATGAAAAATACTTGAACTCAAGAATTCGTTTTTCGTTGTTTTCGTAAATGCTTGTTTTTACATATTGTCGTAATCAAAACTAATCGAGACCGAAAAATGCAAGTAACGTTTTTAGGCATTATTGCATTAACAATCTCCCCCTTTTTGATTCCGATAATACATAAACTCAATCATACAAAAACAAGATTTTCGAAGACGAGTTTATTCATTTCTCCCCCTTTGTCGAAGCAAAAAGGTTGCACAAGTCGGTGTTGAAGAGACGGACTTTACAAAGACTCCCCCTTGGTGCTTACTCCCCCTTGCTTGGGGCACCGAGGAATCGAGATATGGTGACAAGCTACATAGAAGGGTTAGTTGAACAAAAGAAACAACTAACAAGAAATAGCTATAGGCCACAAAGAAAATAAAAAGAGAAGAAAACACAAAGACTAAGATCCAAGTGAAGTCATATAAAATAAAAAGAACCATACAAAGATGTATGAAAGAGGAAACAAGCCAAAAGCATAAATCTAATCCTAGTTAATCTAGAATTCTAAGATTTTCTTGAATTAGGTGTCTTGTGGATAAGCAACCAATGCTTATATGAAATACAAGGTAGTGGCGAAAGGTGGTGGTGGTGGCTTGGTGGAGATCTCATAATCAAAGTGAAGACGAGGCTTGATTAAGAGACTCTTGATGTAGCTCAACTCCTCATAGATGTGTGCCATAGCAAGATGTTGATATTGACAACAATGACAATATGTCCCATGGTGCATGACATTATCATGAGAAGGAGGAAGAACACTAAAGGGTGGTGGTGGAAGAAAAGATGTTCCACAATCAACATTCTTGGTAGGAGAAATGTGATTAAGAGTGTTCTTGGGTGAATTTCGATTGAAAGTGTTCTTGGGTGAGTTGGGATTGAAAGCAATTGGGGAAAATGGAGGAGAATCAAGGCTTTCATTGGGAGAGTAAGACATTTTGGGATGTGAAGTATGGCAAAATGCTTATGGTTAAATAGGGAAGGCTCAAGGTATTTTTAGGATGGTCAAAGGATTGAAACAAAGATTCCCAAAAGTGTTGGAACAAATTTGGAATTTCAGAAATACCCGAAAAAGGAAGCACTCTACGCGGTTCCTTATTTCTTTTGGCGGTTCCTTATTGATAAGGGACCGCGGTTCATATATGGAACCGCCTAAAGAGGCTGTGTTTTGGTGGTGAAGGAAGATTTTTCAGCAAATCTTATTTTTCTAGTCTAACTTATCATAGGGATATGCTTAAAAGCAAAGATAGACAAAGAGAACACATAATAACTCACCAAATAGGGATTTGACCAAAATATAAGGATTTTAAAATAAAAATCGATGTAGGAGGTGTGTAAGACAAGACCTTAAGTCACGACACAATGATCCTCCATGATTCTATCTTGTTCTTGCTATGTTTGAGAGAATCATACATATGAATTATGTAAGCTCGAGATTAATAACAAGAATCTATGAAAAACGTTTTTAGATTGAATTAATAATGTCAAAACATTTCTTAACCATTTTCGAAAGAGACTTTGAGGATTTTGAAAAGGAGAAGAAAAGATTTTCAAGAAGAGTTTAGGAGACTCAATGACTCAAAGTGATAAAAGACTCAAAAGAAAATAAGAGACTCAATAAAGGGAAAGCAATTAAGGAATATGTTCCAGTAATCCTAGACCTAGACGCAAGTAATTAAAGGGTTCCCTCTTAAGTGGCTTAGTGAAGATGTCGGCTAAGTTATCCTCGGAGGGTACCTTCTCAATTGAAATGTTCCCCTTTTGAACATTATCCATAAGGAAATGGTGACGAATTTCTATGTGCTTGGTTCGCGAATGTTGCACGGGATTCTTGCTAAGGTCTATAGCACCTTTATTGTCGCACATGATGGGAACGTCATCAAGACAAATCCCGTAATCAACAAGTGCTTGCTTCATCCATAGAGCTTGTTGGCATGCTTTTCCGGCACTCACATACTCGGCTTCCGTGGTGGATATCGCAAGAGCGGTTTGTTTCTTGGAGAACCAAGAAGTTAAACAACAACCCATGAAGGTACAAACACCACTAGTGCTTTTCTGGTCCACATAGTCTCTCGCATGATCCGAGTCCGCGTAGACAATGGTTTCTACGTTGGTCCCTTTAGGATACCATAATCCTAAATGTATAGTGCCCTTGATGTATCGAAAGATACGCTTAACCACTTCAAGGTGAGAGGTTTTGGGAGCCTCTTGGAAGCGAGCACAAAGGCAAACACTAAACATGATATCCGGTCGACTTGCCGTTAGGTACAACAAACTACCAATCATACCTCTATATTTGGTGTTGTCTACCAACTCACAATCATCATCTACGGTGGGTTTAGTATCCGAGGCCATTGGGGTCTTCATTGGTCTAGATTCTTCTAATCCAAATTTCTTTAGCATTTCTTTAGCATACTTAGATTGACTAAAGAAAATACCATCGTCCATTTGTTTAATTTGGAGTCCTAAAAAGAAGTTAAGTTCTCCCATCATACTCATTTCAAACTCATCATGCATGATTTTGGCAAAGTCATCACACAATTCTTGACAAGTTGAGCCAAATATAATGTCATCAACATATATTTGCACGATTATGAGGTGAGAACCTTTCTTCTTTGTAAAGAGAGTGTTGTCTACCATTCCCATGGTATACTCATGTTTAACAAGAAACGCTTTAAGTCTATCATACCAAGCTTTGGGTGCTTGTTTAAGACCATAAAGTGCCTTCTTAAGCTTGTAAACATGATCCGGTTTCTCAAAATCAATGAAGCCGGGAGGTTGAGCCACATATACCTTCTCATTGATCAAACCGTTAAGAAACGCACTCTCTACATCCATTTGTTGAATCTTAAAGTATAAGGCACAAACGTAGGTTAAAAGGATTCTAATGGATTCTAATCTTGCTACCGGTGCATATGTCTCGTCATAATCAATCCCTTCTTGTTGATTATAGCCTTGAGCTACAAGTCTAGCTTTGTTGCGGGACACAACACCATTCTCATCTAGATTATTCCTATATACCCATTTGGTTCCTATAATGGTAGAACTTCTAGGTGGAGGAACAAGTTCACAAAACATCATTAGCAACGAATTGATTCAATTCTTCTTGCATCGCAATGACCCAACTCTCATTCGTCAAAGCTTCTTTAACATTCTTTGGTTCAACCAAGGAGACGAAACAAAATAAGTTGCTTTGGTTTTGGACTTGAGATCTTAGGTTCCTTTGATTTAAGTCACCAATGATATTATTGAGAGTATGATCCTTAGACTCCTTAATGTTTACTTCCTTTTCAACACTAAGGTCTTCAACTCCTATTTTTCTAACCTCTTTGGCTTTAACTACTTCTACTTCATCCAAGTCATCAACAAGCAATGGTGGTGTCTTGGTTAAAGGAGGGGTTTCATCAAATTTCACGTTAAGTGATTCTTCAATTACGCCCGAGGTTCTATTGAGGACTATGTAGGCTTTGCTAGTTTGGGAATAACCTAAAAAGATACCTTCGTAAGACTTTGGGTCGAACTTGGTAAGATAGTCTTTGGTGTTGAGGATAAAGCACTTGCTTCCAAACACCCTAAAGTATTCCAATGAGGGTTTCTTACCTTTAAGAATCTCATAGGGGGTCTTTCCTAGGAAAGGTCGAATAAGAATTCGGTTGAGAATATAAGTCGAAGTGTCCACGGCATTGCACCAAAAATTTTGAGGCAAAGATTGCTCGTTTAACATCGTCCTACTCATCTCTTGGATGGTCCTATTCTTCCTTTCAACTACCCCATCTGATTGTGGAGTGCGAGGAGCCGAGAAGTTATGGGTAATACCATGAGCTTCACAAAAGGCACCAAATTGCACTTCATTATCAAATTCCCTACCATGATCCGTCGTAATAGAGACAAATGGACATCCTAGTTGATTTTGAATTCTTCGACTAAAGATTTTGAGATGATCGAAAGCTTCATTCTTAGATGCCAAACATCTAGTCCAAGTGAATCTAGAGTAGTCGTCAACTATAACTAGGGTATAAAGGTTACCTCCATAACTCCGTATGGCGGAAGGTCCAAAGAGATCCATATGTAGGAGTTCTAAGCACCGAGAGGTTGAAACCAAATTCTTGGCTTTATGAATAGAGTGAACTTGCTTTCCAACTTTGCAAGCATCACAAAAGTGACTATCAAACTTCATCTTGGGGAGGTGTCTTACCAACTCCTTAGAGACTAAAGATTTAATTAGACGCATATTAGCGTGACCTAATCTCCTATGCCAAAGAGTAGAATTATCATCTATAGTCGCAAGACATATGTTGTCTTTTGACTTCTTATTGACCTTCATGACATAAAGCCCATGCTTTCTAACACCTTTTCCAATGAACTTTCCATCTTTTACGATTTCACTATCATTTTCCGAAAAGATGACCTTACAGTTATTGTCACAAATTTAACCTAAGCTTAAAAGGTTAAACCCTAAATTATCTACGTGCTCAACATTTTCAATAGTCATGGAGTCAAGAGAAACCGTACCTTTGCCAATGATATTACCACGTAGACTACTAGCGAATGTGACGTTACCTCCATCATATGCTTTGTAGCGCGAGAACAAACTTCGATTAACCGTCATGTGTTTAGAACAACCACTATCCTTAATCCACTCGTCGGGATCCAAATCAATTCCCAAGCATATCTAGGTAACAACACACACGATCAAACATTTGGTCCCCAATATCTCATGGGTCCAAAATTGTTAGTTCCAAACATCCCTTGCATTTGGTTGGGATGCATGAATGGAGGAGGGGTTCCCCATGGGGAACAAAAAGGAGGAGGATAATAATTCATATAACCATTTTGTTGTTCATTATTTCTCCTAGGTGTATTTGATCTTGGTTTAGAGTTGTGGTCATTCCTTCTAGGTGTTGGAGTTTTACTTCTAGGTCGTGAATTGTTTTGACTATCTCTTCTAGGTGTTGTCGTTCTACTTCTAGGCCTAGACTCATTCCGTACTCTTGGTGGAGTAGAAGATGGTCTTGATAAATTTCTATTTCCCATTAGAGGTTTACTCAAAGGCTTATAGAACTTATCAACGGCATTGTCGTCAAGTATGGGTAATTTGACCTTGTTAACAATAAGATGCTTAGGATGTTCACCTAAATTTGACTTTTCAGAAAGTTCAAGATTTTCAGCAAAAATACTTTCTGGCCGCGGTTCCTTATCTATGGCGGCGGTTCCATATTGATAAGGAACCGCCCCATATAGTCTGGGACCACGTACAACAGACAGTTTTTCTGAAAATCTAACTTGTTTAGGTTCACTGGTTGATGTTTCATTTGAGTTAAAACCTACACCAAGTCTTTCCTTAGAATGAATTTGTTTGTTTAACATATCATCAAGAGCACTAGTACTTTTCATGAACTTTTCCAGTTTAATGGAGGTGCTCTTGAGATCTTCATTCTATAATCTAAGTTTCTTACAACTTACGTAACCTAAATCAACTTCTTTATTATTATCAAGCTTGGCTAATTATTCCTTAAGTTCATTGATCTCATTTTCAAGCTTAGTTTTGGTTGATTTTAAGGTTTTGTTCTTTTCTATGAATTTAAGGCTAAGTTTGTGTAAATTATCATATTGGCCTTCTAATTCAATATCATCTAAGGTGGAGCTATCATTGCTATAATATTCGGTTTCGGAATGTACCTCTTTAGAAGTGTGAGCCATAAGACATTTCTCCTTTTTGGGGTTGTCATCAACATCTTCACCGCTATCGATCCAAGAACCACTAACGAATGCCGTGTGATTCTTATCGCGTGAGGGCTTTGGACACTCACTAATGAAATGATTTGGACACCACATCTAAAGCAATTCCTATCACCTTTTTCGTTCTTGTCAAACCGATTCTTGGAGAACTTTAATAAAGCTAAGAGTTAAACGTTGAAAAACCTTTGTGTTGTTTACTTTACTTGTATTAAGTTTATTGCATTACTTAACCATGGGTTAGGACTATACTTAGTATTCTTAAGTATAGTACTAATTACAAGGGACCAACAAGTGGTATAAGAGCGGTAGGATTATAAAACTTTTAACCACCGTCTCAAAGTTTTTAAAACCTTGATCCATTATGGCTGAAAGTAATGTACCCTAACTTGTTAACAAAAAAGGAGCGAGTTACTCTGTTAACGCTCCTAAGTTAGAAGTTGAAAGATTTAACAAATGGAAGAAAAGAATGCTATGTTATTTGATGGGAATGGAACCTTATTACATAACTTGTATTAAGAATGGTCCATTCAAACCAAAAACAGCAGTTGGTGATGACAAACCTGAAAACCAATGGTATGACGATGAAAGGAGAGTGGTCAATCAAGACCAACGTCTCAAAAGCATCACAATATCTTGTCTTCCTGACGATATTATGGAGGCTGTCATCGAGTGTGAGACGGCCAAAGAGACTTGGACAAATCTTGTTCATAGTTTCAAAGGACCATCCGACACTAAGGAAAATAGGATCATGGACCTGAAGTTAGAATATAACAATTTCAGGGCCAAACCATCTGGAACACTTCCTCAGACCTACACCAGGTATAAGACCTTGCTCAATGAGCTAACGAATGACGGGGTGAAATGTCTAAGCATGAAATCAATGTTGGTTTTGTGAATAGTCTCCCTGAAAAATGGCTTGGTTTTTCTTAAGGATTGAGAAATGCTAATCACATACAGACTCAGGATCTTGCAGACATTTATGGGAGATTTATCTATGAAGATAATCTAATAAATAGAAGATATCCTGAGTCCAAGAAGGCCTTAATAACAGACACCTCAGCCAAACCTACCCAAATTGATCATGACACCATTACAACTGCTTTTTACTCAAATGCAATTGTTCAAGATTTTCAGGAAACCTCAGATGATGAGGTGGATGAAAGATCTAGTGCTGAATACATAAGGGATCTAAACAGGGAATACCATGAAAGGGCCATGTTGGCAAATACCAAACGCTATATCAAAAGAACTAGATTTGCTGGTAACCAATCCATTGAGGGAGTGGATTGCTACCGATGTGGTAAAACTAGGCATTTTGAAAAATATTGTCTTTCAAAACTCTATTGGCCTCTTATAAAAATCAAAATTATTCATCAGGCAATGATAATTTTCAACCCAAGTTTACACCAAAACTAATTCAGGCTTCTCCAATTAACCAAAGTTTTCAAAATAATAAGAAAATTGAGAAAGACTATAGGTCTGAGTATAAAAAGGTTAAAGCAAAACTTGCACTCTTGGAAGCTGAACCTACGGTTTCTCAGACTCAAAAGCTTGCTCAGAACAAAGCCAAAGGGCTGGTAGCTGAAACTTTTGATTGGGATGATGAAGACGTGTCCTCAGAAGAGGAGGAAGTCAGGTATCAAGTGTTAATGGCTCTAGCTGATGATGAACTATCAGTTGGAAAGAATCATGCTCAAAATGGAGAATGGGTTGACATCACTATGAGAAAGGTAAACATGCTTCTCTCTATGGATGAAGAATCTGATTGGAAAAAATTCCTTAAGTATATAAACATTGACCTATCGTTCGTTGAAGAGCAGAGATTAAACCTTGTTTCAAAATATAATAAACTTGTTTTTGAATTAAACAAATGTAGAGAAGATTTACTAATTTTAAAGCAAGCCAAACTTGAAGCAGTAAGCTGTCAACTTCAGAACAATGAACTTACTAAAATCAATCATGCTCTTCAAGAACAACTTAAGGAAGAAAAACACATCAATGAGAAATGGACAAATAGCTCTACCTTAGCTTCTCAGTGTATAAACAATCAAATACTTGCCCAAAAGAAGAAAATTCTTGGGGCACGACAACTCACTAAAAAGGCACCTACTAAGGAAATGAGTGAAAAAGCATTTCTCCCTGCCTCAGTTGGGTTTGATCATGAAATGATTCCTAAGTCGAAAGACTGGGTTGAGAGATCAAATCCTGAGAGTGTTTTTCCTAACTTTGATACTAGAAAAATATTAATTCCTGAATCTCAGGCTATTAATGAAAAACTTGGTCTTAATGAAGAGACTAATAAATTCAGTAACACTAAAACATCTAGTGTTGCTAAAGACATTCAAAATCCTCTATCTCCTTTGAAAAATCTTCAGAATGTCTTATCAAGAACACTCACCTAGAGGAATAGCTGGGTTAGGTTGTACTGAACAAACAAAGCCTGACTCAAAAGTGATATCGAGTCACACTGAGTCAGGAAATGTCACTAAGAAAACAACCAAACCTATATCTCCCTCAGGGACTCCTACACACTCAGTCAACTCTACTCCTATTGTAAATCAAGAGGAGTTAGTAGATTGTTCCAACTTTTCATGGAAGAGAAGCTAAACTCAGCCTCTAAAACTCAGGGTGAAACATCTGTGTCCTCACAGCCTGAATCATCAACAAGTAACAAAACTGAACCTGAGTCTTCTAAGAAAGTTACTGAGGGATATGGTTCAATTAAATGTGGTGGAATAGTTTTCTCAAAAGTGGTGTTTGTAAATGGTCTGAAGTACAATCTCATCAGTATCAGCCAACTGTGTGATGCTAAGTACATCGTTCAGTTTGATGATAAGCAAGGAACAATCTTCAATGCTAACAAAGAAATTGTGTTGACTGCTCCAAGAAGAAATGATGTATATGTCCTAGACATGTCATCTGTAACACATTCAGGAGCATGTTTCTTTGCTAAAGCCTCAGACTCTTTCAACTGGCTTTGGCATAAGAGACTGTCACATCTCAATTTCAAAGATATGAATAAACTTGCAAAACAAAACAAAGTTCTTGGCTTACCATCTCTTGTGTATTCAAAAGACAAACATTGTTCAGCCTGTGAAAAAGGTAAACACAAGAGAGCTTCTTTCAAGCCAAAACAAAACTTTTCTATCAGGAAGTGTCTTCATCTTCTTCATATGGACTTATTTGGACCAGACAGTCTAATGTCTATAAATCATGAGAAATATACCCTTGTGATTGTTGATGAATACTCTAGATACACTTGGGTATACTTCCTGAAAAAGAAGAGTCAAGCTCCTGAATTCATAATGTCTTTTATCAGGCAAGTAGAAAATCAAAATGATACTAAAGTTAAACAAATACGAACTGATAATGGAACAGAATTCAGGAACCAAGAGCTTGAGAGTTTTTGTGATGAGAAAGGAATTTCTCAGAACTTCTCTTCTCCTTACACACCTGAACAAAATGGTGTGGCTAAAAGGAAGAATAGAACTCTCATTGAAGCTGCTCGAACCATGCTAAATGGATCCAATCTTTCAAAAACACTTCTAGACTGAGGCTGTAAAAATAGCTTGCTATACTTAGAACAAATGTATTATTGTCAAAATACATGATAAGACTCCTTATGAAATATTCAGGGAAAGGATTCCAGATATCAGCTACTTTCATGTGTTTGGATGTCCTGTGTTCATTCACAATCAAAAGGACCATCTTGGTAAATTTGATGCCAAAGCTGATGATGGATACTTTCTTGGATACTCTTTTGTCTCCAAAGCCTTCAGGGTCTTTAACACAAGGAGACAACAAGTTGAGTAGTCATTTCATGTCACCTTTGATGAAAGTATGGATGCCATTAACTTCACAAATCAATCAATAGAAGAGACTGGGATCAATGACTCATCAAGATATCCTCCTGATGAGTATGAACATTATCCCTCAAAGCAGTATCAAACTGATGCTGATATATCCTTTCATATATCACCTCACAATAGGTCAATTGATAATCTAATCACACCTCAACATGTCCCTGAAGTTATCAGTTCTCAAGCTGAAGAATCAAATGATTCACCCATCCATGGGAACACTAAAGGGAAAAGTAATGAAAATATCGATCCCCCTATTACTGAAAATCCTTCAGAAGGAGGTGAAGTCCCAGTACCATGTACTGAATCTCTAGTCCCTGATAATCATCAACTATTAACAAGATCTAATCCAAGTCCTCAGGACAGATGGTCAAGACAACAACATATAGAGCTTGTAAATATAATTGGTGATGTATCTGAGGGGATGCTCACACGCAGTCAGGCTGCTAAACTCTCTGCTGCCTCAGCCCATGAATGTCTGTTTGCAGATTTTCTCTCTGAAATTGAACCAAAAAAGGTTTTAGAGGCCCTGACACATCCAGGGTGGGTTGAGGCCATGCAAGAAGAGCTCAACTAATTCCTCAGGAACAAAGTGTGGAAACTTGTTCCTCTCCCTAAAGGGAAATCAGCTCTTGGTACAAAATGGATATTTAAAAACAAGACTGATGAAGATGGAATTGTCATTAAAAACAAAGCTAGGCTTGTTGTTCAGGGGTGTGGTCAACTTGAAGGGATCGACTATGAGGAAACCTTCTCCCCTGTAGAAAGAATGGAAGCCATCAGGATCTTCCTTGCCTATGCTACTTACATGAACTGCAAAGTCCAAATGGATGTAAAAAGTGCCTTCCTGAATGGAAATATCACTAAAGAAGTTTATGTTGCTCAGCCTCCTGGTTTTCAGAGTTCTGAGTTCCCAAACCATGTTTGTAAACTTGATAAAGCTCTTTATGGACTAAAACAAGCACCAAGGGCATGGTATGAAACTCTCTCTACATTCCTGATAATGAACAAATTTGTCAGGGGGAAGATAGACAACACCTTATTTATCTTCATAATCAAGGAGGATGTTCTACTAGTTTAGATATATGTTGATGACATCATATTCGGATCTACTAACTATAACCTTTGTAGAAAGTTTGAAAAACTTATGACAAAGAAATTTGAAATGAGTATGATGGGTGAATTAACATATTTTCTTGGACTACAAATCAAACAGGGGGACAAAGGGATCTCAGTCTGTCAAGAAAAATACACCAGAGAAATACTTAAGAAATATGATATCTCTGAGTGTGCTTCAGTAAAGACTCCCATGGTTCCCCCCACAATTTAGGTCCCGATCTTACTGTTAAATCAGTCAATCAAACCTTATTCAGGGGAATGATTGGATCATTAATGTACCTAACTGCAACCATGCCTGATATTCAGTTCTCAACAATCTTATGTGCAAGATATCAGGCTGATCCCAAAGAATCACATCTTACTGCTGTTAAACGAATCTTCAGGTACCTGAAGGGTACTCCTTCACTAGGTCTATGGTATCCTTGTTGTTCAGGCTTCGATCTTAAAGGATATTTAGACTCAGACTATGCTAGCTGCAATATGGATAGAAAAAGTACCTCAGGTGCATGTCAATTCCTAGGTGGCAAGCTAGTATGTTGGAGTGCAAAGAAACAGCAGTCAGTCGCAATGTCCTCTGCTGAGGCTGAATACGTGGCAGCTGCTGGTTGTTGTGCAAACATCCTTTGGATGAAAAGTCAACTCAGGGACTATAATGTGGAATACAAAGTAGTCCCTATCTTTTGTGACAACACCAGTGCAATTTCCATTTCAAATAATCCAGCCCTACATTGAAGGACTAAACACATAGACATAAGGTATCATTTCCTCAGGGACCACATCTTAAAAGGAGATATTAAATTACATTTCATCCCCACTGAATATCAGCTAGCTGATATATTTACCAAACCTTTGGATGAACCAACGTTCACTAGACTGAAAGCTGAACTTGGTATGCTGAATATTGATTAATCAGGCTCCTTGATAACAATAGGTTCAGTATAATGTATATTCTTGATCCTCTCTCTGAGTAAATATCTCTTATCGTCTTCCCCTTGACACTGAGGTACATTAAATGATGTAACTAAATGCTCTAAGGATTTAGTTACTTAATGTCCTAGGTTGGTGAGTCACAATATTAAATAAGGAACATATATTCCTTCAATAAATTATCATAAACCAGTCAAGGGGTCACCCATGTCAAGTATCCCACTAAGCACTAAATGCTTACCCTTTTTCTATCAAAATCCGTGGTAAAAACGTCCTTTCAAATGCACGTGACCCCACGTCATCTCTGCAAAAAGCGTTATCTCTGCAGTAACGGAACAATTGCCAAGAAAATAGGGGGACCACTTGTACGCTTTCATTCAATGCGGATGTGAAAAGAAATTATAACAAATAAAACTCTTTTTCACATCCGAGCCTATAAATACCCCTCAATCAAAACAAACACACACACAAAGAACTTGCAATCTTACTCTGCCAAAATTTTCTCTCAAAGAAAAATTGTGTGTGTTCAAACGTGTTTCCAGAAAAAGTTTCTTGTAAGAAAAAGAGGCAATCACATTGATCACTTGTTTTATTGTTATATAGCACAAACAATCAAGGTTACCTATTGTTTATAACTCTTGATCTTTTTTATAAGGCAAAAGTTTGCATTAGGTCACTTGGTGAATCTTGTTGTATTATAACAAGAAACAAGTCTTGATTTGATTTCCACAAATTGCCATTGTCCTTTTTCAAATATTTAATTTTTTTAACTTAAATGATAATGTCCAAAGCTATCAAATATGCCCCTCAGGCTGAGCATCTCACCAACAAGGGTTTCCATTTTGCAGGAAACAACTATGAGGGAAATTTCAGTTACCCTAGTAGTGTATCAGCCTACAAACCAATTTGCAAATTCTTGAAAAACTGTGATTGGGCTGATGATTTTACGAAAACCCCCTCAGTCTTCTACCATGAATATCTTAGGGAGTTCTGGTATACGGCTGTGGTTGTAACCCCCACTACCCAAGGGCCTGAAGGATCTCAAGGGCCTGAGATCATGTCACATAAGAACTGTGTCATCATGTTCACTGTAAACAATGGGAAGACACCATTGATTTAAGACTTCAAAACATTTTGTCAAACCAGTGGACTTGAATTATAACAATGGAAAGTATGTTGCACATCCTGACATGGAATCAGTTAAAAAAGGACTAAAAGAAATCGGGGTCCCTGAGTTACTTGTGACTAAAACCCCATTGATCAAAACTTCTTTCCCCATGGCTTAGAGGATCCTGGTCACTTTTGTTATTCAGGTGATCGGTGGGAACTATTCATCTACTGAGCAAGTTAATTCTACTCAACAGATGCTAATCTACAGTCTTATTAATGGACTGAAGATTGACATAGGAGAGATCGTTTATAATGATCTCGTAACCAGGCTCCTGAAGGAGTCTAGGCAAAAGTATGTTTCTTACCCAAGATTCATATCATGCGCCTTAGAACGGTTACTGGGTTCCCTTTACACTTAGGAAAAATTCAATGTCTTTTCTACTCCCATCTTGAGTTCCACAAACTTTTCAAAGAACCTATCTGAAGTCAACCCTATTGCATTGACGACTCACATGACTGAGGTGATCAGTCGTGAATCATCTGTGTCTCTCATTCCCTTCTTACCAAAGAAGAGGAACAAGAAGACTCAGACTGTGCCAAAGACCAAACCAACAAAGGAACAGGGCCCTGAGGCTTCCGAGGCACGACCCAAAAAGGACAAGGCTAAAAAGACTACCCTTGTTCAGACCAATCTTCACCTACCTCAAGGGAAAGAGCCTTCGGGAGGCCCTGATATATCACAGTCAGGGTCGATGGGCCAAACTACTGGTCCTCTTGATGGAGAAGGAAACAAACAACCTTCTCCTACGGGACTGCCTTCCACTCAGACCGATGAGGGCATTCGTAAATCACAACCTTTGCCTGAGGTCAAAACTAAGGCCAAAGACCCAGAGAGACGCCCACGGGTAACACACCTCGCTGATAGGCCTATCACTTCCACCAAAGTCCAATGAAGGCACACTAGCTCAAAAATCTTTGCCTGAGGACCCAAAACTTGATTCCTTAGACTCAGAGGGACGCCCACGGGTAAAGCACCCCGCTGATAGGAATCTCACTTCCATAAATCCCGATCAAGGCACACTAAAACAAAAGTCTTTGCCTGAGGGAACCACTATTGATCCCATAGACTCAGAGGGACGTCCACGGGTAAAACACCCCACTGATAGGGATCTCACCTCCACAACTGATCAATCACAAAATGCCCCTGAGTATCAGTTGGCTAAATCCCAAGCCTCAGGATTTGGGGCAGGGAATGACGATAACAAAGGCAAACCTTCTTTTGGACGGGAGATGGACAAACCTAAGGGTTCACTAAACTTTGGAGATTTTGTAAATCTACTCGAGGAGCCTGACGAGTTACTCTAAGGTTTCAGTGACGACGATGATATGATTGTGGCTGAGGATGAACCTGAAACTCAGGCCCCTCCTCAATCAGACCAGAAGCCACAGTCCCCACCATTGTTCGCGGACATACAACCCTCCCCTAAGGATCAACAAAAGCCCTCCCCTGAGGCAACCGAACAAAAGAGCCCTCCCATGAGGTACCGAAAAATCCCTCCCAAGAGGCAAAACTTGACACCTCTTCGTTGGAGACTCAGACTGTGGTTCTGGATGAAACTTTTGATGAAATCAAGCCTGTCACTGAGAAGGTTTTGAATGCAACCCTCAAGGATGTATTAACTCATGCTTCTATAACCTTGAAAGCTGAGGTCAATCAGGTTCATGAAGACTTGGCTTCAAAGGCTGATGAACTCCTTGATGAGTTCAGGATATATGGTGATAGATTTGACCTGGCTGAGGAAAAGATGAGAATTCAGGTGGACAACCAAATGGAATTCATCAGTTCTGTTAACAATAGTCATGAAAATCAAGAGAAGAAGCTCATCAACTTCCTCTACCATGCTCTTCCTACCGTTGAAGCAAATGTGTCCTTGAAGACAACTCTGGATGGACTGATCACTAGCACTACTGAGTCCAATTCTAGAGTTAGTCAACTACTTGAGTTACTGAAGGAGGACATACTCACTGAGGTTTTCACCAGGTTAGACTCTCTCAGGTCCGACTTGGATATGGCGAAGGGGAAATGTGATGCCATCTATGAGGATGTTCACATGGATGCTGAGGCCGAGTTCAGATTGTCAAGGGTTGCACAAGGTTACATGGCTAATGCCTCCAATCTCTCTGACATCTCCAAGTCCCTGAAAGAGGCTGATATTCCCAAACTTAGGACAAGGATCACCACCATAGAAAACACTCAATCCCTAATTCAGTTGGATGTTAAAACTATCAAAGCTGACACTCAATCTATGAAGGAAATGGTGACTGAGATGTTTCAGACTTTCAAGGGATCCTCCACCACCTCAGGACCCTCACAAAGGGCAAAAGCTGGGATTAGTCAGGCCAATCCTTCAAATTTTGAGGGGGAGAATGTGCCACCAATGATGCTAACTTGGACAGAACCTCCTTCTCACACTGAGGGGGAGCAGGAAGAACTAGCACAACCCCAACCCTTAAACTCAATTCCTCCCAACCCTGAGCCCTCAGTATCTAATTTATATAGGGGCAAAGGCATTGTTGATGAAACCCTAACACCTCCACCAAAGAAGCTTGTAAAAGCTTCAAGAGAAAGAAGGCCTGATCCTGATGCCATTGTCTTGGTACCATATGAGATTAATGGAAAAATATACAAGATGACTCTTGATCAAATCCAAGTGTACTTAGATAGAATGGAGTCGGCTAAGGCTAGTGAAGCAACAAAGGCTGAGATCTTGAGGGTATCCAATGAGTTTGTGAAAGAAGTGGGTGGTAACCCTGAGGCCTTTTAAGCAAGAAAGGAGGAGAAGAGTTCATCCAAAAGCAGGAGGAAGAACTCAAGGCCATTCAGGATGAAATGGTCTTGAAGCAACAACAAAGAACCAACCAACTTAAGAAACTGTATGACCAATACACCAAAGTCGTCACCCAAAGAAGAAAGCCTGAACCAATCACTAACCTTCAAATCATTCCTCATACTACACCGGTCTCAGTATCTGTCTACAGAAACAATGATGAAAGGAATGCTGAAGTTATAAAGATATTTTCATTTGGTGATTTCGGTCTCAGTGAGTGGAACGAAATGGGAAGGATCTTCAGGACCAAGACAAACAAATGTGTCCCTGAGATACTCAACTCTCTCAGTAAGAGAAATGAGAGGTTGAATCAGATCAAGGAACAATTAGGAATCACTGAAGATCTTCCTTTAACTAAACAGGATCCTACCAAAACTCAGGGAAGAAAGAGAAAAAGAGTTGAGCTTGAAGCTAAGACTAAGATCCCTGGGTTAGACTACAATCGTACCCTCCCTGAAAATATCCCCTTTGTGAACAACATGGTTATAGAAGAACCTGAGTGGGGTATCTTCTTCATTGATGTATTTGGGAATCAAGCTTTTCAAAGAATGAGTGACATAGAGAAATGCACTACTGAGAGTGTTCTCATCTTTCTTGTGATGGCTAGACAAGTTCAGACTGATGAGAATAAAAGATTTGCTGAGAAGCTCAGGGAGATAACTGATAGGAGACCTGATAAAGAGAAGATGTTAAAGTCATCAAGGGTGAAGAGGGAAGCAATGGATTCCTGAATAATTGTAATCTTTTGTTTTGTTTATGTTTCTTGTATCAGACTATTCAGTCTTGTGTAATGATGAATGAAAATGAAGTACTTTGTTATATCAAGTCTTTTCATCAGTAGAATAGTTTGTAATAATGTGACAATCCGTCAATTTATGATTGATATTTTATTCTCGAATATTATTTAAAAACATTATTTTAATGTTACAATATGAACTCACATATTTTTGGGAAGAAATTTGGATTTACGTCTTGGAGTAGCACCGACTACGTCTAAACCGGAGGATTCAACGTTACGTGCTTACGTTTACATACACCGTCCTTGGTGACAGTCCGACATCTCAGAAAATAAATTTATCCGTAAATATTATTTTTGGAGTTTTAAATTTATGTTGGTTCATAAACTCACAAATTTACGAGAAGAGATTAGGACTTACGATTTTATTTTAACGTCCTTTACGACTAAACCGAAAACCCTAGGATTAGGTATTTACGTTTTCGAACTCCGTTTTTGATGAGACAATTTTTATTGGATTCGTTTTGTGACGGTGATTCATAATTTATAAAAACGTTTTTCGTAAAACGATCCGAGGGCACGCAAATCGAGGAAACTAGAATCGAGGAGTACCCGTAAATAAATGGGGATGAGACAAGTGGGACACTTGTCCCACCCCCATCAAAACCGGCCCTAACTAGCAAGTTAACACACTTGAGGTGTCAAGTGTAGCTAGAAGCCTTACACTTGTAAGCAAAGCTTACAAGTTAAGCTTTTACACATCTAAACCACTAGCAAATACCACATACCATTTTACTCCATGCAAACAACACACATCTCTCTCTCTAACCTTAATGTGCCGTCCCATTTTACACCCTAAATCACCATCACTTGATCAAATTTTAACCACAAACATATGTTATAATTAACATATGTTAATCTCCATTAAAAAAGATAAAGATTGGTGCAACTTATAACATCCAAGGAGGAGTGTTCATGGTGTCTTGGGGCTGATTTTCCACAAGGTTTCTATGAAGAATGGTGGTCATGAAGGTGGTCTTGGTGCATCATAAGTTTCTCCATCCAAAACCATGTCAAACTCATAACCTACATCAAGTTGGTGGTATAAAGATTGTCCTCCTCATCTTCTTGTTATTTTCATTATGTAAACATGTATTTTATTTCCTATTGTATATATTTATGATGATTATATGATGATAAAAATGTTATGTGGGGATTTGTTGTTGATAAACATGATTAAAAATGTGAAAAACCATAAGAAACAAGGTTAAAATCTTGGTTAAATTTGATGGCTGTATAAAACAGTAAAGAACCATATGGTAAACTGATAAAATGATGAAGTAGAATGTATTTACAGTAAGCTATGGGTCTTGTACACATGTGAGAGTTGGCCATGCAATGGAATCAAAGTAATGAGTGAGATATGATCAAAACAAGTTTAGGGTATAAATTTGAGGTTACTGTTTTGGACGATTTTTAGAAAATATTTAGAAGATGATTCAACAGTAGCTATAGAAGAGTTAAATGTAGCACATATCATGTAGTTTATGTGATAAAAATTTGAGCTTCTATCTCCATATAGAACTCAAGATATGGCAGTTTTGGTGAAGATGAAGTTAAAAATCAGATTTTTGGAAATTAAAGAATAATACTATTATATAAGCACTCACATTTTAATATATAAAATGTAAAATAAAAACCCACTAACTTATAAAACTTATTTATATAAATATATAAAAGGTGTAATAAGATTATAAATGATCAAAATGGAAACTTGTTAAGTTTTATAAGTTATAAAACTATAAACATTGTTTTTACGACTTTTTCGGCTATCGCCGTAAAATTTACGTTTTTGTTAAATAAAACTTAGATGGTTGGACCCGTCTAATGTAAACTTTATAAAACTTATATACTGATATATAAACATGTATAACAAGTAAAAACCGATAAAACCCGAACTATAAGACATACGGACGTTAACGGACTAAATTAACGTTATTGGACTAACAATACAACAAAAATGGACTAAAACACTTATAAACTTATTATTGGGCTTAACCCATTTGGGCCCAACTTGTAAAGTTTAAGTACTGATAATATAGGTATAAAAGGGATTAAAACAAGTTAAAGTACTTATAATAGGCCTATTGGACTTAAAACACGTAAATAGGTAAAACTAGTAAACTAGTATAAAAGTTATCGACATATAACACTAAAATGAGTAAACGAGAATATGTAAACCCACTTGATCATCATATATAATCATCATATGTATACATACTTGTTATTTTTATAAAGTCATTGGACAAACGTCTAAGACCGAGTATTATTTGTCTAGGTTTCCGTGATTGAAGCACGTACCGTACGTCCGAATTGCCGATCACCCGCCTCCCCATATCAACGTGAGTTCATAGCCTCGCACTCTTTTAAATGTTTTTATAAATGTTTTATAAACCCGCGAGGGAGATAACATGTTAGTTTTATAAAATAGGACATCATTTTTCCCGATTGTTTGTTTATTGATTTTGGACCCGAATGATTGAATGACCCGATTGTATGACCCGATAAATGATTAATGGACCCGATAAATGAAATAAAATGGATTATTAAAGTTAGGTTATGTCACTAAAAGTCCCATTAGCATGAATTGTGAACTACCGGGATTTGGTAGACGCTTATGCATTTAATAGTACTATTTGGGGACGATCACCCTAGTTCGCGCCTTGACGGTTGATCCCCGTCGTGCCACATTGATTGGTAAGCGAATTTATGTATGAGAAGACTTCCATAGCGTGACCTTTGTGACGACACGCTACTTTAGATGGGCAAAATTTTTATCGGGTTAGCTACCCGTTGTTGGTTTAGTAAGGTAACAATGTCATGCGGCTTATAATAATCCAATCACCAAAATATTACTGGACGCTCCGAATTACGATGTATTGCCTGACTAGCAATACTGGGTCATACTATTGATATTATGTTCGTGTTTTTGTTTTCATAACCATATTCATATAACGATTTTTATTTGATTTTATACAACGTCATAAGACGTATTGTATGATGTTTTTACGACATTGGCTCGTATAATGATTTTTAAGGCAATGCCTATATTATAATTTTCGATAAGGATTTGTATAAAATGACTTTGGCTATTTTATGGCCTATTAAAATGATTTGTACAAAATGATTTTCAGTAATAATT
Source organism: Glebionis coronaria (assembly GCA_025667525.1). Taxonomy (NCBI): domain Eukaryota; kingdom Viridiplantae; phylum Streptophyta; class Magnoliopsida; order Asterales; family Asteraceae; genus Glebionis; species Glebionis coronaria. The sequence continues at coordinate 359,229,821 of CM046876.1, forward strand.
TTATACTGATATTATATTGATGGATCTTATTAAACTCTATGAATTCACTCGGCGTTATCGCTGACCTTTTCTTTTAACATGTTTTATCTCAGGTACTTGAAGGTAATTCTAGGGAAGACAACAAGAATTCATGGCCCGCACTTAAACCATATTTTCCATTCAAATACTTTGTTAAAACTTTGTATGAAATAATATGACTTGGGACCGATGTAACTTTGATATTTATGAATGGAAATGATTTATTATTAAACAACGCGATTTTTATGCGTTGTCTATGATGTGAGTAATGTGCTATCCCGTAACACCAACTAGTCTCCCGCTGTACTGAGTTGTATAAATTTGGGGGTGTTACAGTTTGGTATCAGATCTCTCGTTATAGAGAACGAAAGATTTTTAAAACCAAGGTTTTGAATAAAACATTTCAAAATCTTTTAACTATAAACATTTTTCTAAAAATGTCTAAAAAGCTTTTGACTATAACGGTGCCGAAGAATTCCCGAGTTACCGACAAGGCCAAGACTGAGAAGTGTTATTTTAATATATATATAACTTGGATTATATATATATATATATATATATATATATATATATATATATATATATATATATATATATATATATATATATATATATATATATATGATGTAATTTTATTACATGATTGTTTGATGATTATTTTGATTTTTATACGAGGTATTTATACGACGTCGATTGTCACAAGTAACCCTAAATTCCCTAGTAAATTAATCGAAGCTATTCTCGTAGGAATTCTAGCTATCCTAGATCTAAACCAAGTTGTGGATATGTATGATCCCAACAAATGGTTGATATTCGTAGAAGTGTAGATATTAGTTGATTGTGATATTGAAAAAGAATTGACGAGATTAAATCTGATACCGATGTCATGACGATCTTTTCTTATAGAGTGGAGTTTGATAAAACATTACCACCTAGAAAGATGTCATCTGATTCGTTGTCACCCAATTCTTAAATTTGAAATCGAAAGGGTGAATGTTTGAGGCTGTTATTGGAACCATTACCCAAAAGCCTCATGCCACTAATACCTTTCTGAGAAGTCTAAGTTGAATGATCAAGTCATTTCATATTAATGACTCATTTGATAATTGTTGTTGTAAGAGCTAATAGGATTGGAAATTAAGTGTTGATTTATATTGAGATTGTATTGCCTTTACAAGGCCGAAGAATAACATTGAAAGTATTGGAGATTGAGGTAGGATATCGAATTGAGTATAAAATTGGTTGAAACTTGAATAAATAAAAGTAAAACTTAACCTATATGGAATATGAGATTTTTAAGAGGAAGTCGATAAGTTTTGTGAATGAATTATAAGGTTTTAATTGATTGTAGGTTTGTGTTAAGGGTTGTTCCTAGGCCATTGTCCACTAATGAGGATGCCCAATGTCCAAGAAATTAATTGAAGAAATCTTCTTCTGAATTGAGACCGATGGATCTTCTAGGACATGTGGAACACCTAATGACTCTTGTAGATTAGTATTCATTGTGGTATCTTTTAAATATCCCTAACTTAACTGAGATATCAGTTGGTAGGATGAGTTCTGAGAATTGTATGACATAGTGACACGTAATGTGTTACGGTACAATTTTGACTTGTTTGTGATTAATGAAAAGACTACCTTTGATTGCTAAATTCTACACGTATCGATGTTATCTATCTTTTATTGCTTCATCCTAATGTTCACATTAGTGATGCAACCATTGAACAAGTACTCATCTCGATTTGAGTTACGTTGTGAATTATTCTCTTCATGAGTGCCATCGAGGTCATGAACCTCATGATTATTTGGCTAGAGCTCATTTCCCATCATATCGTAGTTAATTCTTGGTGAACAAGCCTTCATCACTCTTTTGCAGATCACTAATTGTTTTTATAAAGTTAAAACGATATCCTTTGAGAAAATTTAATTTTCATCACAATAAGGATTATTCAAAGTGAGATTTATAAGTGATTGTTATCAAAATGAAGTTGTTTATAAAACACCTTGGAAAACTTATCTGTTTTTCATAACAAAGGAAATCTTTGAAAATTTATTTTGATTCTTATTTAAGAATTAAGCATGAAAATGTTTTTATTATAAACATGATGATAAAGTTTTGACGAACTGAGTATTGCATCGTTAATCTTGAAATTGTATATAGTTGCGCGCCTACATACAATTTGAAATGGACCATGCAAGACTGATTAGTAGTCACCATAAAACTAATGAACAAACACTACATTTTCTGTGAGGATTGTGAAAGATTATATTTTAAAGAGATCTGCAAGAAGTGAAAAATAAGGACATAATGTTAGGAACACCTACATATGTGCCTGTAGCATCTATTCTTCTGAGTCGAATTACTCATCTTTGGAAATTGTCTTATTTGACAATTGACAATTCTTTCTTGTCCAATTCTCCCGTAGTGAGATTCTTAGGAAAAGTATCTGATTACCGAGTGTTGATACCCGACTGGATGTATTGACGTTCTTATCATTTCTTATGATTTGATTTCATTTGACTGACCTGGGTAACGATCCGAGGAGCTTTCGAATGCGTACTCAAATTATGAAAACATGGGATATATTCATATTCGTTAAATGTTTTCGTCTGTATCTGATTTGAATTTCTCTCGCATGGATTATGCGTTGACCTTACTCTTTTAATAGTAGTTGCGTATCCTAATATCCCTGAAATTATGAAGGATTATGAATTATTATTAGTCTTTTGAGAAGTTCACATCTTATCAACGGCAATGCAACCGGAAAGTTGATAGTGCCAATGGAATGGATTGATTATAACATGACGACATTGTTTTAATTGATGGGAACTCGAGTAGAATTACCCTAAATGATAAGATGTTGATTATCAAAAGTGATCTAAATAATTCTTGATGGATGACCATATCCTGCATTTAGACTTGAAATTTCACCGTGAATGATTGTGAATTAGTCATAGATATTGTAATCTCGAAGAACCTAATATGAATGTATTAAAAGATGTTTATGTTATCTAAACTTTAGGAGGTATTTGATAAATTACCTAGACTTTTGCCATTAAGGCAAGTTGAAATTGGTATTGATTTTATTCCCGGTGCTGCACCTGTGGCTTGTGCACTGTGCGTCAGCACCATCTAAATTAAAGGAATTACCGTACAACTGAGAAAGTTGTCGGAGAAAGATTTTATTATACCAAGCCTGTCATCCTGAAGAGCTATGGTGTTATCTTTCCTTATATTTATAGATTACTGTGACTGAGTAAATTGACAATCGAAAATGATATCCATAACTCGAAATGGAAGAATTGTTCGATCATTTACAAGGTTCTAGCAAATTTGATCCATGGCATGGTTATCATCAACTTCGCATCTGCGAAAGAGATTATCTATTCCAATCATCACATCCCGAACTTGTGATGAACGTTATGAGTTTCACGTGATGTCGTTTGGATTGACAATGCACATGTAGTATTCATAATTATGATGAATCATGTGTGTAGGCTGTAATTTGATAAATTCATGCTCGTGATCATTAAGAACTACATGTTTGTTTATCAGAATAAGAATGAGTTAATAATTATTTATAGGCTGCCCTGAATTGGCCGAACAGTGTAAACCTGAACCTTGAATAATTAACACGTGATTAAAGACTTAAACCTTTACATGATTAGACTATGTGATTAAAAGGATAATGGAATATAAATTGACTCTTCAAAAATTAAGAGCCCTTTTAAGACTTTGGATTTTACCAAAAAGAAATGGAAATATGTTTTGACAAATGTTTTAACAAAGGATTTTAAGGGATTATTCCCTTATACACAAACCATTTAACTAAACTTCTGTTTAGGGGTAAATGTTTGTGTATACCTCAAGATAACTTAAGAAGGAGTGAGTAAAACAATTTATACCATAACCTGAAAACTTAAAACGACAATTTTTGCTTTTCAAACTAAGAAAATTTTGACCAAGATATAAACAAAGATTTTTCGAACATTTATGAATCCTACTAAATATTTTCGATAACTCAACAAAAATCGTGTTAATTAAATTCATATTTTATTTTGAACACCTTTATATAATTGGACAAACTGAGAAAATTTAAAAACTTTTTGTGGTTACGTTTCATAAAAATTAAATAATTATTGTTAATTTACATATAATAATTATCGACGCTTTAGATGCCAGATTGAGAAAAACAGATAAAGATAATAGTAAAGACGAAACTGAAACATAGAAAATATGAAGAAAGGTGAACGTAATTACTGACGCATAATATAGAAATAATATCTGAGTAAATTATGGACATGATACTTATATCATCATGTGAAGTGAATATAGATACCGACGCATTATGTATAAAAGATAAAGAACCAGTTAGGACGTGTTCCTTAATAATGAAGGTGCAGAATAAATTGCCGAACGATATAAAAATAAACAATGTTTGTAAAAAAAAAAAAAAAAGATAATATAAATAGTGAAGGGTTTCACGGCTAATGTGACCCAACAGATTTGAGAAGCCAATGGCGTTAAATATTTTAAAAACCACATGTGATTGTCTAAATATGGAGGATTGCGAGATATAGTTATGTAGGAATCTGTAAGTATAAGTATTATATGTATGTCATTTTTGACTAAAAGTATCTTTGTCTAAAGAAGTTGTACTGATGGCAAATTATGAAGGCAGACATCGCCTCATACATTAGTAAACGTTTAGCTATTGCAAAGGTCATCATCTGAATTTGATTCGATTTGGGTCATCGTCGACAGACTGACCAAATCTACTAATATCATTCCCGTTAATGATAAATGCAAAAGAGTTATGTAAACATAGTGTGCCTGTATCGAACATCTATATCAAGATCCTCACTTCGCATCGAATTTCTAGAGATTTGCTCAGAAATCATTGAGAACGAACCTTGATGAGAGTACTATATACCACCCCAAATCGAAGGGACGAGGTAAAGTTACGATACAAGCAATATAAGTGTTGTTTTATGTTTGAATGATTGACCTTTGGTAATAGACCGTATAATCGTTTTCCTTTGGAGAGATTATCATTGATAATCATCGTGTTAGGATTAAGATCGAATCTTGTTAGGATCTAAATATTAGAGCATCTGTAAGCAGGAGTTGAGATAAAGACATCCAACATACACCCATTGTGAGTTGGACATGTCTCTTAGGTTTAAGGTTTCCTATGATGGCGAACCTATCCTTGCAAAATACTTGACCCGCGAGATCTGAAATTATTGTTGAAATTAGGATCTGATTATTAACTGCCGATAGTGGGCAGGAGGTTATGTGAATGTGAAATGTAGATCTTGAAGTGCCAAATGGGTAGCGAAGTTATGCCACAATTTTTAACCTTGGAAAAATGAATTCATGATCTGACAAATCATGAGATATAAGTCCCCGATTGTATGGGACCATTGAAATGATGTAAAAGTTGGGATTGAAAGGCATATAAGCTGGATCTACCCTAGGACTTCAAGAACCGCGTGAATTATGTTTCGTAAATCGCACTTGATGGAATATCTATCAAGTGAAATTCTGATTATTCTTAATAGAGCTTAGATCGGCGAAAAGTTGCATTCATCTAAAACCCGTGTACATCATGGATAAAGAAAGTAAGTCAACATTAAGCCTGATCTTATTCCCGTAGTTATGTTTGATGAAACTCGCGTATTATAATGAATTACACTTGTGAGAAAAGATCGAATGTGGAGGAAATACCCACATGGCTTTAACTCTATAAGAAGCGAGTAGTAAGATGATCTTTGAGGACAAAGATCCTGTTTAGGGGTAAATGCTGTGACAATCCGTCAATTTATGATTGATATTTTATTCTCGAATATTATTTAAAAACATTATTTTAATGTTACAATATGAACTCACATATTTTTGGGAAGAAATTTGGATTTACGTCTTGGAGTAGCATCGACTACGTCTAAACCGGAGGATTCAACGTTACGTGCTTACGTTTACATACACCGTCCTTGGTGACAGTCCGACATCTCAGAAAATAAATTTATCCGTGAATATTATTTTTGGAGTTTTAAATTTATGTTGGTTCATAAACTCACAAATTTAAGAGAAGAGATTAGGACTTACGATTTTATTTTAACGTCCTTTACGACTAAACCGAAAACCCTAGGATTACGTATTTACGTTTTCGAACTCCGTTTTTGATGAGACAATTTTTATTGGATTCGTTTTGTGACGGTGATTCATAATTTATAAAAACGTTTTTCGTAAAACGACCCGTGGGCACGCAAATCAAGGAAACTAGAATCGAGGAGTACCCGTAAATAAATGGGGATGAGACAAGTGGGACACTTGTCCCACCCCCATCAAAACCGGCCCTAACTAGCAAGTTAACACACTTGAGGTGTCAAGTGTAGCTAGAAGCCTTACACTTGTAAGCAAAGCTTACAAGTTAAGCTTTTACACATCAAAACCACTAGCAAATACCACATACCATTTTACTCCATGCAAACAACACACATCTCTCTCTCTAACCTTAATGTGCCGTCCCATTTTACACCCTAAATCACCATCACTTGATCAAATTTTAACCACAAACATATGTTATAATTAACATATGTTAATCTCCATTAAAAAAGATAAAGATTGGTGCAACTTATAACATCCAAGGAGGAGTGTTCATGGTGTCTTGGGGCTGATTTTCCACAAGGTTTCTATGAAGAATGGTGGTCATGAAGGTGGTCTTGGTGCATCATAAGTTTCTCCATCCAAAACCATGTCAAACTCATAACCTACATCAAGTTGGTGGTATAAAGATTGTCCTCCTCATCTTCTTGTTATTTTCATTATGTAAACATGTATTTTATTTCCTATTGTATATATTTATGATGATTATATGATGATAAAAATGTTATGTGGGGATTTGTTGTTGATAAACAAGATTAAAAAGGTGAAAAACCATAAGAAACAAGGTTAAAATCTTGGTTAAATTTGATGGCTGTATAAAAAAGTAAAGAACCATATGGTAAACTGATAAAATGATGAAGTAGAATGTATTTACAGTAAGCTATGGGTCTTGTACACATGTGGGAGTTGGCCATGCAATGGAATCAAAGTAATGAGTGAGATATGATCAAAACAAGTTTAGGGTATAAATCTGAGGTTACTGTTTTGGACGATTTTTAGAAAATATTTAGAAGATGATTCAACAGTAGCTATAGAAGAGTTAAATGTAGCACATATCATTTAGTTTATGTGATAAAAATTTGAGCTTCTATCTCCATATAGAACTCAAGATATGACAGTTTTGGTGAAGATGAAGTTAAAAATCAGATTTTTGGAAATTAAAGAATAATACTATTATATAAGCACTCACATTTTAATATATAAAATGTAAAATAAAAACCCACTAACTTATAAAACTTATTTATATAAATATATAAAAGGTGTAATAAGAGTATAAATGATCAAAATGGAAACTTGTTAAGTTTTATAAGTTATAAAACTATAAACATTGTTTTTACGACTTTTTCGGCTATCGCTGTAAAATTAACGTTTTTGTTAAATAAAACTTAGATGGTTGGACCCGTCTAATGTAAACTTTATAAAACTTATATACTGATATATAAACATGTATAACAAGTAAAAACCGATAAAACCCGAACTATAAGACATACGGACGTTAACGGACTAAATTAACGTTATTGGACTAACAATACAACAAAAATGGACTAAAACACTTATAAACTTATTATTGGGCTTAACCCATTTGGGCCCAACTTTTAAAGTTTAAGTACTGATAATATAGGTATAAAAGGGATTAAAACAAGTTAAAGTACTTATAATAGGCCTATTGGACTTAAAACACGTAAATAGGTAAAACTAGTAAACTAGTATAAAAGTTATCGACATATAACACTAAAATGAGTAAACGAGAATATGTAAACCCACTTGATCATCATATATAATAATCATATGTATACATACTTGTTATTTTTATAAAGTCATTGGACAAACGTCTAAGACCGAGTATTATTTGTCTAGGTTTCCGTGATTGAAGCACGTACCGTACGTCCGAATTGCCGATCACCCGCCTCCCCATATCAACGTGAGTTCATAGCCTCGCACTCTTTTAAATGTTTTTATAAATGTTCTATAAACCCGCGAGGGAGATAACATGTTAGTTTTATAAAATAGGACATCATTTGTCCCGATTGTTTGTTTATTGATTTTGGACCCGAATGATTGAATGACCCGATTGTATGACCCGATAAATGATTAATGGACCCGATAGATGAAATAAAATGGATTATTAAAGTTAGGTTATGTCACTAAAAGTCCCATTAGCATGAATTGTGAACTACCGGGATTTGGTAGACGCTTATGCATTTAATAGTACTATTTGGGGACGATCACCCCAGTTCGCGCCTTGACGGTTGATCCCCGTCGTGCCACATTGATTGGTAAGCGAATTTATGTATGAGAAGACTTCCATAGCGTGACCTTTGTGACGACACGCTACTTTAGATGGGCAAAATTTGTATCGGGTTAGCTACCCGTTGTTGGTTTAGTAAGGTAACAATGTCATGCGGCTTATAATAATCCAATCACCAAAATATTACTGGACACTCCGAATTACGATGTATTGCCTGACTAGCAATACTGGGTCATACTATTGATATTATGTTCGTGTTTTGGTTTTCATAACCATATTCATATAACGATTTTTATTTGATTTTATACAACGTCATAAGACGTATTGTATGATGTTTTTACGACATTGGCTCGTATAATGATTTTTAAGGCAATGCCTATATTATGATTTTCGATAAGGATTTGTATAAAATGACTTTGGCTATTTTATGGCCTATTAAAATGATTTGTACAAAATGATTTTCAGTAATAATTTTATACTGATATTATATTGATGGATCTTATTAAACTCTATGAATTCACTCGACGTTATCGCTGACCTTTTCTTTTAACATGTTTTATCTCAGGTACTTGAAGGTAATTCTCGGGAAGACAACAAGAATTCATGGCCCGCACTTAAACCATATTTTCCATTCAAATACTTTGTTAAAACTTTGTATGAAATAATATGACTTGGGACCGATGTAACTTTGATATTTATGAATGGAAATGATTTATTATTAAACGACGCGATTTTTATGCGTTGTCTATGATGTGAGTAATGTGCTATCCCGTAACACCAACTAGTCTCCCGCTGTACTGAGTTGTATAAATTTGGGGGTGTTACAAATAAGAAGAAGCCTCTTTGCTCACTTATAACAATTTCACTTAGGCAAATTTTATATCCAAATAGGGGGAGATTGTTAGGTCAATTCAGTACCTAATGACCTTACTTATGGATTTGAATAACAATTAGCCTAAGTGAAGTATTAACTTTGAACATAACGAAGTCACTGAGTGGACAGTCACTCAGTGAGTTGCCTTCGAGTTCCTAGACTGAGTCTAAAAGAAAGACTCGAGCATTCAGAGAGGCGAAGCTCAATGAATGACTTCTATGACGAAGAAGAAGGTGATGGGTTCAGTGAGTTGTGGCAATAGACTCACTGAACCCCATACGATCTCCCAGAAGAAAACAAGCATTCTCCAAGACTAAAGTAAAGGCGGGATAAGTTGAATTGTGACAAGATGAAGTACATCACACAATTAGCGTGACTTACCCTTTTGGGATAGATGGGGTACTGACAAGTGTAAAGGACTTACCTCTTACTACTTAGAATAGGGTAAGACAAGATACTACACTGTACCAATAAGACAAGAATTGCACATGGGCAATTATTGTCTTCTACCCAACTTTCCTTCTATAAATAGTATGCTTGTAAAAGGAGAGAAAATAAGTTTGTGCACTAAATGCTTTAGACATTCACAAACAAAGTTTTCTCTCCTCCAAATACGATCAAACACTTGAGTTCTAAACTCTTGTTGATAGAACCGTCAAGATTAGAAATCGTTAGGATTGGACTAGCTTGTTAGTAAGGAGATCACAAAACCACACATTGTCTATTCAATCCCTATTGTAGCTTCGTATACAATAGGGTATAATTCTTTAATAAAGCTAACAGTTAAACGTTGAAAAACCTTTGTGTTATTTACTTTACTTGTATTAAGTTTATTGCATTACTTAACCATGGGTTAGGACTATACTTAGTATTCTTAAGTATAGTACTAATTACAAGGGACCAACACACATTAGTATGTATGAGTTAAATAATTCCATGAGGAAAGAAGGAAAGATTGGCTCATCTATATCAAGCAAACAATCAAATCCAATGGTATTGAACATGAATCGAATGAACTCAAGTCCAAGAAAGTTAGAAGGAACAATACGTCCTTCATGGAAACAACGAGATTCAAGACTATGATAAGTGTTTTGAGTAGAGCGAGTTTGATTCAACAAAGAAAAATTAGGCATGTATTCTCTAGTATGTTGGTGGTCATTTTGATATCCTAAAGTCATGACAGTACCTAAAAATAACATACAAACATATTTCCCCAATAACTCATATGTTACATATAAACCAAAAATCAAAGAAAATGAGAATGTGTTTCATCAATCTCTTGACAAACCAAGGTTTAATCCTTATCATTCTCATATTCACAATGTACCTAGTTCATTATTTCAATAATGAACTTGAAGATTGGTTTTTCAAAACAAGGTTTTTAGGTAAGCATTTAACAATGCCATTACCAATTCGTTCATGGGTTCATATCAATTCCATCAATTAACAAAAACTATTTAGTCAAAATTCGGATTTGTTCTACAAGTGGGTTTTAGTGAGATCTCAATGAATATGAACCTAAGGAATCATAGTAACAATACTATGTCAACTCTTATTCCTAGTAAGGTTTTAATTCAATGTCAATTTTAAAAATCCCCAATTATGAATGTATGAACCCTAGAACGCATTAGATGAAATTGAAAGAAATGACTTACAGATAATTGATCTTGGATGAAGGATGAGTGAAACCCACAAATCAAAATCAATTAATATTGAGTAATTGAAGGTTTTGGAAAAACAACAATGGTGGAAAACTGGGTATTCTCGTCACTATGTTGGAGAAGAGAGAGAAGGAGTTTTTGAAAAAGTGATATTTAATAAAAACTGAATCTTTAGTCGCGGGTACTGGACACGGTTCCTTATCGATAAGGAACCGTCGGTTTGAACCGCGTCGATAATGAACCGCCTACAGTGGCGTGTTTTTAACAAGGAAAATCAATGAAATTTTCAAAACCAAATTTTTCTAAAAACCTTAAAATATGTCTTAAGCCTTTAGGAAATCATTGGACCACCACAAAACTAGGTAATAATGCTTTATTAAAGGATTACGAGTTGAATCGAGATAGGAAAAGACCGAAACGGAAAAACGACTACTCGTAGCAAAGAAGCAAAGGAGCAAAGGAGCAAAGGGGAGAGGAGTCAAGGGAAGTGAATCAAGACCAAGAACATTGCTCAAGAGACAAATGAAATTCTTTAAATCGAGGAGACGAAGAGCTTGTGTCATATATAGTGGTTTAAGACGTGCCTTTCCGGCGAAAGTCTAAACGGCTTTGGTAATGAATTATACCAAGCAATTTTGATGCATAGAATAAGATCATTTTCAAGAGTAGTCTTATTCTATTTCAAAATATGAGCAAAGTATAGATTCACTTTCTCTTCCACATGATCGGATAATTATTGCTAGGATTAACAATAACAATATCCTTAGAATATTTCAATTCCAAATGTGTAAAATCCACCTACAACTTAATGAAGTAGTTTGGTATCTCAAGGGATTCACCAATCATCCTAGAGATGAGCTTAATTACACAAGTTACACATGATATTTGGCCTACTAACCATAAGAGTGCAAACCATAAAAATCATGCTTGATACTTTAAGCTTCTACTAACTCACTCTACATATCCATAGTGAGTCAAGTATCTAAGCAATGAAGGTTTGAGAGGGAAAAAGGAAAGAATCACAAACCACAAATACATGTCAAGGCAAGGATGCCAAGAACAAACATATAGTCAATTAATGATCAAAAGAATGACCAGTAGGGCGTGTGGAAGAACGAAAGCGTACCTTGGCCACAAATTGCATTCCAAGCTTTCAAGGAACCAACGCAAAGCCCAACTATGACTAATAGTGACTACTAAGTCTTCAAGGACTAGTATCACTCCTAGCCATCTTGATACCATCATTCAATGATGTTGGAAATTAATAACTAGATTTTACTTAGTATGAAAATGAAGTTCTTGTGTGTGTCTAATCGAATTGATTACTGGTTTAAGTGCGACTCAGTCAGTAAAATTAAATTGCAAAACTTTTAAAGTAAATGACAGGTAATTAAAACTAAAACTAATTAAAAAGTAATTGTGCAAAATTTAATAACTTTAAAAGTAAATGACGAGAAATTAAAGCTTGACAAAAAGTGAAATTTGAAAACTTAAAATAATGCAAACTTAAAAATAAAACTAAGGCAAAATAAAAAAAAAAAACCCAATCCGTCGGAATACACCTATTGGAATCCGATCGGAATAAAACCGTCGGAATAGTCACAAAGGTGTCCTATCGGAATGCTGCTGTCGAAATTTGGTCGGAATCTCCTGTCGGAACGTAACTATCGGAATAACGAGAATCAAATCTATCAGAATGATAATCGGAATCCCCGTCGGAATATCAAAACCCTATTCCGATAGACGCATCGGAATACCAGTCGGAATCAAAAACCCTAATCCGATACAACGATCGGAATGTAGCGTCGGAATAATGGCCGGAAAAGGGTTTTCCCTTTCCGACCGAATGTCAAACTTAATAAGCAATCCAATAAGCACTCTTTTAATAAGCACAATCCGAATCCTTACCAAATCGATAATAAGAAGAACTAATAAGCATAAATTAAAGACTTTCAAAATGCTAAAAATAAACAAGATTTATAAAATAAACTTTTAGAAAAATTAAGCTTTTAAAGACTCTTAAATGGAAATAAGAAAAAATCACAATAAGCTAAACCTTAACTCGTATAAAAACTTTGATAAGAACAACAAGATAAAAACTTTAATCAAAATAAGCATAAAGATAACTTTAAGATTAATCAAACAAAACAAGATATTTAAAAACAAGAAGAGAAGAATGAGAATGATTATGAAAAACTTGATTAAAAATAAAGATTCAACAACAAAATTAAAAGACTTACTTGAAATTAAGGGCAAGAAATTAAAGAACAATTAAGTAAAAGACAATATGAAATTGCAAGTGATTAAAGGTGGAGAGCTAAGTTGTCAAATTAGCTAACACCTCCTAATGTGACATTAGGAGGGTATTTATAGGAGATTAGGGAGGTTAGCATGTGTTGCTCCTTTCTTTCTTCTCTCGTGTTTTCGTCTTCTAAATTCTTCGACTTTTTCGACTTTGTCTCGGATTTAATTGAACTCGTCTTTGTAATTTCTTCATTAATTAGACTTGAGTTCTTCGGCTTTATTAAAGTTCCGTCTTTAAACTTTTTCTTCGATAAAAGCCCGTGAAATCCCGTGTTTTCTTCCCTTTTCACATTTTGATCCTAAATCACAACAAAAACACAAACCACGCATAATTCTGACATTTACGACATAAAATACACGTTTTGGCTTGGTTATTATTATAATTAAGTGGTAAAAGGATAAGTGTTTTCACACTTATTAAATCCCCTACACTTGACCACTGCAATGTCCTCATCCAATGCATTAATTACAAAGCAAGTTTTATATTTTTCATCATAATCAATCCACCTGGGCCTTTATTAAACACAAGACATTACAGAGATATAAAACAAGTACATAGATAAAAGACTTACCTTAGGGTTTTGAAATGTCATGAATGTTTATCACCCTCAAGTTTCACGTTCCCCAAACCAAGATTAAAAAGGAGATCATTGTCATTATAAGTTAGCAAACTATCACAAACTCATGTGGGCCAATTATTCACTTAGACTCCATTATTCCTAGGTGTATCTCTTGTATTTTATTGTTGTCTTGAATGATCACGAGGATGCATTGTTTGACTTATTTCGATAGTTTATTTAGGCCAAAAATAAAGTGGGACGATTTAATCAATAGTTAGCTAAAGGACAAAATCTTTTAAAACTGCTTCTCGGGACCTCATAAAGTTCATATCTTGGCATAACTCGCTTCACGATTTGAGACCTTTCTCGGACCGATATTTGGCAGTGACTTCATACTTCGAATCTTGAGAGACGTTCACGAAATAATGGTCTTCTCTTCATAATAGGCATTTCTTCACTTGAAGTTTTGAGAGATTATTCATATTTGGACCACGACTTCTTCATTTTTCTCCAATCTTTATTTGGGATTTTGATATACAACGATCCGCCTCCTTTTAGGACTTGGATCTATTTATCCTTATACCTTGTTAGGGCCTTTTTGGATAGACTTCTCCATGATCTTTAGGGGAGTATTTGCTTTTCGTCGTGTGTCTCGATCCTTCATATTGATTTTTGATAAATGATTCTTCACATCACTTGGGATCTTTAGCAACAAAATGTAGCCCTCATGCCTTGTTAGGGCCTTTTCGGACTCGCCAATCTTCGCATCCCGCTTCAATAAGTTATGCCTTGGCTATGAACTCTAATTAATACCGAGCAACTTTTAAACGATCTTGGGCTAGAAGCTAAGTAACTTTTCAAATCGTACAACCTTACTTATTGCAATTAAATTTATTAACAAGCGATGGGAGAAAAAGCTCATAATTAACTCACATAAATTAATGAAAGAATACCAAACTTATACTTGACTCTATCATCTCTCGTTCTCCACAATTTAAAATCTCAAGGAATGAGACTCGTGGATGCTTAGCCTATTAAATCAAAGTTTTGGGTTTTCAAGTCATCTATAGGATCTTGTAACTTCTTAGACTCTTTCATGTTTAGAATTCGCATTTTAAAGTTCCCTTGATAAACGATTTTCTAGGATCAATTATAGGAACTTGCGAAAAGTTCTCGTTCTTAACCCGTAAGAGTTAAGACTTTCGTGTTTTAAAGTTTCCTATATAAAAGCTTAGCAAAACTTGACTTAAACACGTTAAGGATACTAGCTAGAGTAAACTTAGATAAGTAAACTCGGGTTGAGTCAAAAGATTCACAACATTTAAAAATTAAAACCACTTTATTAAAAATTATTCTAGCAAAGAAAGAAAATAACTATAACAAAGGTAAATACAACTAGGCCAAAATAGATCAAAAATTTTGAAAAATTTTGAAAAAATCAATTCCGGTTAAAATGAGGACAAATGCATGGAAAAACCCACTTAAGTTCGATTGAAGTCCCCCTACACTTAATACAAACATTGTCCTCAATGTTTAAGCATGTGGAAGTAACCTCCCCTACACTTAGGACATTGTGCACTTTGTTTAAATCTTGTTAAGGAAGACACAACTAAAGTGATTCCTATTTTAGTATTGAAGAATATAAAATATAGAATCAAAAGAGTTTAGGATAGAACCGGGAAGACGGGTACACGGGATCACGGGTCGTTAAAAGTCATCAAGAATGGATCTTTGAAAGCTTGAATCCCTGTACATGATGAGAAAGAAAACAACAAACACATACTAGGGTCTCCCCCTACACTTATTGTAAAAACGTAATAAAAGGGATAGATACTACGGGTTGCCTCCCGAGAAGCGCTTGTTTTTGTTCACCGAGTCGTGAGCCTGACTCGACCTTGATTAGCATAGGAAGAAGCTTGAAACATATCCACCGGGATCAAATACATGGTTTTCATCCATCAAGTAGTAAAAAATTAAGGCGAACAAGGCAAGCCAAAGAAGAGTAGGCAAGGTTCCCTTAAGCAGTTGTTGAGCACGGTGGTAGCAAGGGTGATGAGGTGCAAGCATATCTCCATAAGTTCCAAAAATCTTTCCTTTTATTTCATCAGATGGATACTGAGATGGCTTAAAAATTGCAATATCGAGATCGAACACCTTTTCCTTTAGGGGAAAATAACACTCAGGCTCAGAAGACCTTGAAGAAGATCCGCTCATTAATCGCACAATCTCATCCTCAGAAGGTAGATAAAGAGGTGTAAAGACATAGGTGCTACGGATATCGGTGTCTTCCGGCTTCTTCTCCTTTGAAACGGGTTTCTTCATATCCGAAGGAGGATAAAGAGCATCATTTAAGTCCAAAGGAGGAGAATCATTCTCATTTGGGAAGTAAGTGTTGAGAAAAGTAGCAAAGTATTCCTTAAATGAGTAGTCATCCAAAGTAGGATCAAATATTATTGGCGGAGGATCTTCATCAAAAGTAGGTGCAAGGTCATCATGTGAAGAATCACTGGAAAGAGTATCGACATCATCAAAGTCATCATAAGTTGGCATGTCTTTATACTCAGAAGTAAAAGCATCAGAATCATCCATATCAGAACTAGAATCATCATCATAGTCATCATAGATCGGTGGAGACTCTTGAATTGGTGGGGGTCTAAATTGGAGAGAGAATCATCCACATCATCTTGGAAAAGTGGATTGTCATAGCACATATCGAAAAGACGATTGTTGTAGACGACAAAATCATCAAGCACATTAATCATATTCGCCGATTCTCTTCCATGGGATTTGTTTGTTATCTTCCCCATTTTAAAAACTTGAGCATCATTCCCAACTCTTAAGATTAACTCACCTTCGGCAACATCAACTAAGGCTTTTCCGGTTCTCAAGAATGGCCGACCAAGTATTAACGGAATACGAGGGTCCATTTCATAATCAGCATCAACAAAGTCGACCGGAAAAGTGAAGGTGCCAACTTTAATGAACACATCTTCGGCAATACCAACGGGGTAAGCGAGAGTGCGATTTGCGAGCTCAAGAGTCATCTTTGTTGGAGTAAAGTCGGGTAATGATAGTGTTTTCCAAACACTTAAAGGCATCAGATTGATACTTGCCCCGAGATCAGCTAAAAATTCTTCGATTTTGTTAAAAATGCATGGCAACACAAAACGACCGGGATCTCCAAGTTTTTCCGGAAGTTCTTTAAGAATGACTGTAGAACAGTTTTCATTTAAGCGTGTGTTGACAAACTCAGCCATCTTTTCCTTCTTGTTAAGCAATTCCTTGAATGCTTTCACAAATTTCGGCATTTGGACAAGTGCTTCAACGAGGCTAATGTTGAAATTCATTTGAGAGATCATCTTCATAAAAGAAGTGACTTGAGCATCCTATTTAGTAAGCAATTTTCTCTTGTCTAACCGAGAAGGATAAGGGATGTTGGGTTTAGGTGGTGTAGGTGTAGCATGCAAAGGTTGAGATGTTGAAGGTTTAAAGGTGGAAGGTGGGGTTGGTGAAGGGTGTTTCTTGTGTACTACTTCAGTAAGAGGTGGAGACGGTAATGGAGAGCTAATACTAGGTGTGGGAGTAGGAGGTATAAATGGTGTTGGAGGAGGTATAGATGGAGTAACTAGGGGAGGGATAGATGGTCCTACTAAGGTTGCTCCACTGCGTGTAGTAATAGCACTCACATTCGCTCTCGGGTTGGTGACGGTATTTGAAGGAAGAGAGCCCGAAGTAGAGGGTTGAGTACTTGGGAAGAAACTAGCCAGCATATTCTTCAAATCATTTGTTTGATTTCTAAAAGAGGTTTGCATATCATGTCGAAGCTCGGTTCTAATATCATTCCTTTGCTTAGTGATATCTCCTTTCAAGTTGATGATTTGGCTTTGCAGATTCTTAACTAGCTCTCCTTGGGTCCTCATAAAAGTTTCAACATCTTGATTAATGGGTGGTGCTTGTTGAGCGGGTGGGTGATAAGGATTAGAAGCTCGAGGTGGGTTTGGATTGCTTCTATTGTAGTTGTTGGGGTTGTGGTTTTGAGGAGAAAAACCGGGTGAAAGAAAGTTGTTAGAACGGTAACTTAGCAAGTTACGATCACCTTGAGGTCGGGCTTGATAGCTTTCTGTTGAATAGTTACCATGAGCCGCATACACATTTTCCGGATTATCATGAGTAGAAGGACAATCAGTGTATGAATGAGGACCCCCGCAAATCTCACAAGAAGTTGCTACAGCTTTAACTTGTTGTTGTTGATTTGTAGCCAAAAGTTGCATATTTTTTCTCATTTCGACCATTGCGCGGGTCAATTCGGTCATATCAGGGTTTGAAGAGGTAGAAGATACATTGACTCTCGGGTTATTCCTTGAAGATGCGGATGAATCCCAATTTTTGTGATGAGTAGTCATGTTATCGATAAACTCTCTACACTCCTCAGGTCTTCTTTTCATAAATGTGCCACCGGAGGCTGCATTAATCGTATCACGATCACGAAAAGTTAAACCGTTGTAGAAAGTATCAATTAAGGTGACGGGGAGCATGTCGTGGTTTGGACATCGATCGATCAAAACATTATATCATTCCCAAGCATCAAAAAGTGATTCATCAGGTTCTTGTGTAAATCCACTGATTTGATTTCGAAGGCTCGTGACCATGGATGGTGGAAAGTAGCGCGACAAAAAGCGTTGAGTCATCTCATCCTAAGTATGAATTGATTTTTTCGGAAGACGATCAAACCATTTTTCGACATGGTGGGATAAGGTGTGTGGAAATAGGTGAAGGCGAAGAAAATCCATAGTGACACCGGGCAACTTCATGCTTTGAGTTACGATAATGAACTTGTCGAGGTGTTTGTTGGCATCATCATCCGGCAATCTGCGAAATGGACAAGTGTTTTGAACTTTTTGGATCATGTGATGCTTCAACGAAAACTCTGGAGCCGTGATTTGCATCGGCGCAATCGGTCCTCCTCGTCCATTCATGGTTGGTTGACAAAGCTCCTCCATCGTTCGAAGATCGGGTGGGGGAAAATTGTTGTTGTTATTCATGTTGGGGTGAGGTGGGTTATTGTTGTTGTGCACACCAGCCATATCTAAATCTTCACGAGTCACGGGCTCTGTATAAGATGAAGCTCTAGTACGCATACACCTACAAAAGAAAAAGAAAAAGATACCAAAGAAATAGAGAATATATATGTACTTGTAAAAATAAAAATAAAATCTTTTTGGTGCAAAACTTTGAAAAAGAAATGCTTTTTAACTTTTTTTAATGTTTTTGGGATTCTTGAAATTTTTTAATTTTTATGGATTTTTGAAAATTTTTGACACGAAAAATAACGTTCACGAGTGAACGGATCTCAAAATTCAACGCGTCTCTCACAGAAAACCGTTAATCTTTAAGAAAAGAGCCGGCAGCGGCGCAATTTAATAATTAGATTTTACTTAGTATGAAAATTAAGTTCTTGTGTGTGTCTAATCGAATTGATTACTAGTTTAAGTGCGACTCAGTCTTCTTTTGGTGGATAAAATAATAGATTGGTCGTTGCAGTAAAATTAAATTGCAAAATTTTTAAATTAAATGACAGGTAATTAAAACTAAAACTAATTAAAAAGTAATTGTGCAAAATTTAATAACTTTAAAAGTAAATAACTAGAAATTAAAGCTTGACAAAAAGTGAAATTTGAAAACTTAAAATAATGCAAACTTAAAAATAAAACTAAGGCAAAATAATAAAACAAAACTCAATCCGTCGGAATACACCTATCGGAATCCGATCGGAATAAAACCGTCGGAATAGTCACAAAGGAGTCCTATCGGAATGCTGCTGTCGGAATTTGGTCGGAATCTCCTGTCGGAACGTAATAATCGGAATAACGAGAATCAAATCTATCGGAATGATAATTGGAATCCCCGTCGGAATATCAAAACCCTATTCCTAGAGACGCATCGGAATACCAATCGGAATCAAAAACCCTAATCCGATACAACGATCGGAATATAGAGTAAGAATAATGGTCGGAAAAGCGTTTTCCCTTTCCGACCGAATGTGAAACTTAATAAGCAATCCAATAAGCACTCTTTTAATAAGCACAATCCGAATTCTTACCAAATCGATAATAAGAAGAACTAATAAGCATAAATTAAAGACTTTCAAAATGCTAAAAATAAACAAGATTTATGAAATAAACTTTAAGAAAAATTAAACTTTTAAAAACTCTTAAATGGAAATAAGCAAAAATCACAATAAGCTAAACCTTAACTCGTATAAAAACTTTGATAAGAACAACAAGATAAAAACTTTTATCAAAATAAGCATAAAGATAAAAACTTTAAGATTAATCAAACAAAACAAGATATTTAAAAACAAGAAGAGAAGAATGAGAATGATTATGAGAAACTTGATTAAAAATAAAGATTCAACAACAAAATTAAAAGACTTACTTGAAATTAAGGGTAAGAAATTAAAGAACAATTAAGTAAAAGATAATATGAAATTGCAAGTGATTAAAGGTGGAGAGCTAAGTTGTCAAATTAGCTAACACCTCCTAATGTGACATTAGGAGGGTATTTATAGGAGATTAGGGAGGTTAGCATGTGTTGCTCCTTTCTTTCTTCTCTCGTGTTTTCGTCTTCTAAATTCTTCGACTTTTTCGACTTTGTCTCGGATTTAATTGAACTCGTCTTTGTAATTTCTTCATTAATTAGACTTGAGTTCTTCGGCTTTATTAAAGTTCCGTCTTTAAACTTTTTCTTCGATAAATCTTCAGAATAGGCCTTGGACTTCCGTTCTTTTGCACTCTTGATCTTTTGACTCGTCTTTTGTCTTTTTCTTCGATAAAAGCCCGTGAAAGCCCGTGTTTTCTTCCCTTTTCACATTTTGATCCTAAATCACAACAAAAACACAAAACACGTATAATTTTGACATTTACGACATAAAATACACGTTTTGGCTTGGTTATTATTATAATTAAGTGGTAAAAGGATAAGTGTTTTACACTTATTAGAAATCAAAGAAGACGAGTCTTCTACAAGTGTAAGTAACTCAATCCACAATCAATTGAATGACTTATCTTCATGAGTACCTACACATAACAAGATGCAAACTAGTAGATCATTTCAAGAGTAAATCTAAAATGCATTAATACTACTAATCTAAATGAGATGCAATATTATCAATTTAAAAGACTTATTTTCAACAAAAAATAGTTATGACCAAAGAAAAACTTTAGTACAACTTAACCTTCTAATTTGAGGAGACAATGGATCGATACTAGTTTTAAAGTACAATATACTTCAAATATCTTGTGTCACCATCCTCTAATACCAACTGAAGAAACTAGAAGGGGGGGGGGGTTGAATAGTTTCTTATTGATTTATCTCCTAATTAAAATTCTTTTCAATTAGGTGAGTACCAAAACTATCTTTTACTTGAAAGCTAGTTGCATAATGATTAGGTTCGATTCTAATGCATTAACAATAAGTAATAAGTGTATTGATGTTGAATGTAAGTAATGAGTAAGGAAAGAAACAACCTAGTAGGAAGACATCAAGATTTATAGTGGTTCGACAACGAGGCTCAATCCTCATTCCTACTCCACTCCTCGAGTACACCTTACTCGAGATTTCCACTATATCCACAAGCTCCCTTCTTGGCGGAGAAAACCTTACAACGTCGCTTACATTATTTTCCGACACTAAGCTAAATGTCGATACCTAATCTTATCTAGGACCAATCTACACAACGTCGCCCACTTCACCATTTTACGACACAAGGCTAGATGTCGAGTTCTAATCCAAAGCTAGAACCAATCTTCACAACGTTGCCTACTTTACCATTTTCCAACACAAGGCTAGATGTCGAGTTCTAATCCAAAGCTAGAACCAATCTTCATGACTCTTCAATTTGAAGCTAAGTGAGAACTTCACACAACACAACTACACATCACTTTATAGTTTAGTGAGAACTCACAAGACACAACCACATCACTTTATAGTTTAGTGAGAACTAACACAACTTATTACAACTCAACTAAACATATCCAAGTACACACATGTAGCTTGGATCTACACAACACAAATCCAAGCACACACATATGCAAAGGATTTACACAACTCTAATCCAAGTATTTACACATAGATTGGATGAACACAACTAGTCCAAGTATTCACAAATACATTGGATCTACACAAGACACAAATAAACAAATGATGAACAGGACTAGATCTTTAGGAAAGGATGATCTTCATCAATGCTTCATCTTTAATCACATCACAAGTCTGTGAGTGATATTCTCTTTGGACAAGGTAAAGAAGGAGATCAAGAGGATAATCATAAGTAAACATACTTAACACATTAAGTGATCATTTAGAAATGACTAGGATTAGATATGAGAAAGAAGGCTGAAAGAGATGTATAAAAAGGGTTAATGAAAATGCAGATTTGATCTACTATTTATAGAAGACAAATGCCAACGGCTATCTAGGGGCAGTTCCTTAACTACCCAAGCGGTTCCTTATTGATAGGGAACCGCGTAGGCACTTAAAGAACCATGGAGTGTAGACTCTGCTCCTTTTTGTCTTTTAGTGAATTTGAAATATCTAAGGCTGTTTAAACCTTCAAAGGATATACTTATGGCATTTGGAATATGCCATATTCAAATTTACATTTTCATTTTAATAAAACATTTTTTTAAAAATAAAGTTTATTAAATATCTTTTGTTACATTTGACAAAAGTGAGTTTTAAGGCTAATCACTTTTATGATCACTAAGCATGATTAAGATATGTTAGTGTAATGATTATTACCTTGATGATAATGTTTGTTAGATAATTCTCTTTATGATTATGTTTGACAATAAATGTCTTTCTAATTTGTCGTGAGCAAAACTAAGAAAGATTAACTAATACTAACAATGTTTTTAGACATTGCTTTGCATTAACAGGTTTTATCACAGAAACTTGACTTTGTCCTAGTGCTTATTCTATGGCTTATTGCTAGCTTAAATATGAAAACTGTATGTTCTACCTTATATTTCTAAAAAGCCTAGATGTTAAGTTACACTCAAGGACAAAAATCACAACCTCACTCCTAAGAATGAAGAATTGAGAGCTGTTTGAATAAAGCATGTTTTAAGCTTGAAAACTGACCCAATGATTTTTAAAACCTTTTGCCTGTTTGACTTAGAGTTTGACTCCAAAACTTTGCAAGTTAGCTTGTTATCAGTTATTAAGTATAAACCAACACTTAACAACAACTTTTAAACTCTGAATCCAAGATTAGGACTAGTGCCAAACACCAGATTCTGAATATGAGCAAAATTTAGCTATGAGAACTACTTGAAACTAACAAATTAAGCTAACAACCAGTCAAATCATATCAAAGACATCAAAGTGAACATATAACAGGCTATATCAAGTAACATTACACTAAGACATAGAAAGTAGCATGCAAGCTGATTTTTGAGTGGAATTTGTAAAACAGAACTTATAATTGGGCTTTAAAGGCTCCTTTGATGCATAAATGAGCGCTGAGCTCACTTGTAATCTAATCAACACCCAAACAATCTACTCAACATAGCTATAATCCAAATCAATCATCATCATCATCATCTAATCTGATCAATCTGCAAGAACTGGTACTCCTTTGGCTAATTCTAAGCTATGAATGAACTAGTGCTTTCTGAAAACTTGACAACTTCTAAATCAATCACACAAACTCTATTGTTCAAATGATAACAACAGAATCAAGATAGTAACAGTAGGTAGTATGGGAATGCAAGTAGAATGAGAGTTGATTTAAGTGCATTGAGAGTTTATTGATAAAAATATGTTACAAAGTAGGTATAACAGACTAACTAACTTTCTCAAAGTGTTTGTCAAACACTTTGAGAAGTTTTATCTAACTATGTGAAAAAAAATTTGAGAGAGAGATTTAGAGTGTGTGTGTTTTTCACACTCTAGCTAATTACACAAAATGAAGATACAATGGGGGTATTTATAGAGTGAGAGTGAGTGCTGGTGAGGTTTGATGACGTGTTGCAACCACTAGCAAAGCGCCACGTGTCCCAATTCTGGAAATGAGATGATCACATGTTCTTCATGAATTGGGGGTTTTAAATCCACTCAATGATTTGTTAATTGGATACTGGAGTTGTGTTCGTCTCTCTATTTCGATCACTTTTCATGTTAAACGTTTTTCTTGAAAGTGTATAAATAGTCCTCCATGATCTGGGCTTGAAAGGTACCACGTGGCATGCTAGGAATGGTCCATTATTCTTCACATGGATAATGATCCATAGCAACAGTGAAGGATATGAACTGGGACTTTTGTGATTGGTGGAGATATGTTAATCCGCATACTGTTGAGATTTGGGTGAGTTATTACTCAGCCCACCTCTCTCCTCATTAATGAGACTCAGCTGGCAATCCATGTAACGAAAATGTTGGTTTCTGATGTAAAACCTGCAGTTTCAGGTTTTGACTATGACATCATTGTATACGTCACCTCATGATATATATATATATATATATATATATATATATATATATATATATATATATATATATATATATATATATATTCACCTTTGCATAAAATTTTGCACAATCATATGCATCATCCATGAGCATACATCATTTTGATCACTAGAGATTTGATCATTTATCATATCCAGGAATATTTGAAACACTTAAGCAACAAGGACTTTGAACTACACATTATGATTGTGAATATTCAATCATGGGATCATAGGAACAACATGTATGACTACATCTTTATGAGTATACAGACATACTACATTTCATCAAACATTATGTATGGATACATTTTATGAGCATACAGAACACAAGACATCATTTTGGGACTATTAAGTCACCTGTAAACACATGAGCATATTCATGCATCATTTTAGGAATATAAAAACCTAAAACCATGATCACAATTAATAATGTTTATTTAGTATCATATTACTACAAAAAAATATATATATACTATATATTTTCTCTACACTTTAAGTGTTACAACAATCAACAAGCCATTGTCACAATATAATTTTGTGTCTAACAAAGTTTATAACAGTTACTTAAATGTCTCATACATTTAATAAATGAAACTATACTTTTATTTATTTAAGACTATACTTTCACCAAAAACCCTAAAACCTAACCAAATCGACTTGGACTTGAACCTACACTCACACTACACTACCTAAACTCCTAGTAACTACACAAAATCA
The DNA here is from genome assembly GCA_025667525.1 of Glebionis coronaria. Classification (NCBI taxonomy): domain Eukaryota; kingdom Viridiplantae; phylum Streptophyta; class Magnoliopsida; order Asterales; family Asteraceae; genus Glebionis; species Glebionis coronaria. The sequence goes on from CM046876.1 coordinate 359,254,883, forward strand.
CTTGACTTAAACCTAAAACTATCCTATACCTCTTATTCTAGCCAAATACACCATACATCACCTTTACACTTACTTAAAAACCTTACAACTTCCATTATACTTTACTTAGAACTTGTACAAACACCCCATTAAGGCAAACACTATACAAGCCTTCACCCTTGTCCCTTTGACCCTTGTATGCGACGGCTAGGTGGACAAAAGGGAGGCAAGTGTACAACAATTCAATTCAACCTAGTACTTACAAAATCCTAGGAAAGATCATCATAAGTACAACATAGATTACATAAATCTAGCATTCCCTTCTCTCTTGGACGTGTATACAAACCGAGCCACACATACCTACAAATTTAGATATTTAGTTAACATCAAACACTCCAATCTCACTCACAAAACTTCCAATTTTGGATCTCACATATCACCTAGACGAAACACACTTACACTATCATTTAATACCCAAATCTTGGTTTTAAGTGCATTTAGTGCAAGTCCTCACTTGATTCTTGGCTCACAAGGCACACAAGACAATCCTAGGTCACGTTTAAGGAGTACTAGACGCGTAGAAGCTAAGTATTTAGCTAGTTTTACTCATTCATCACCACCTTCATCAAACAAGTAAGTATATCACTCCTTATCCTAAATTCATTCATCTTTTCTACTCATCATGGCATGCCATACACGTAGGACCTATGAAATCACGACTAGGATGTAACACCCCTAAAATAGGCCCAACGGAAGCACACTAGTTTTAGGGCCTTTTACGTCATGATTATCCGAGTCTTGATCCGAGAGAGCAACTTCTATGCCAAATATCATAACGCAGACTCCAAATAATCATACAATCAAGTACCTAAGAATACATGCTTAAAATGGTCAACATAAAGTTGGTGATGGAGTCACAGCTACGATAGTCGTCTGATGGTGGTGGACACGACTATGGTGGTTGTTTGATGGTGGTTGTTTATGAGGATGGATCTGTGGTGGCAACGACACCATATGGTGGTGGTAGCAGGTAGTATGGTGATAGTGATGTTGCTATATAGTAGATTAACAAGTGATTCATTTTTGGTGGTGGTTGTGGTTGTTTTCTGACGGTTGGAGGTGGTGACCGGAGAAATAGAGGCGCCAAAAAAGTTAATAGAGAGGAGTGTATGTAGTTTTTAGTGTTTGATGATATTCAAATGATGAAAACCTTAGTAATATATATATATATATATATATATATATATATATATATATATATATATATATATATATATATATATATATATATATATATATATATATATATATATATATATATATATATATGTTGGAAACTCACTTTATGTGACGACATTTAAGAATTCCCGTTAGTTATCATAGTCACGCACATTTAGACTAGACTAGGCTCTTTGTATAGTTTAGGTTGTGTGCGTGACTATATATACCCCTCCTTAGCTTCCAAGGAGGGGTGTTGATTGTATTTTGTTCATTTGGGAACACACACATTTTTACTCTCAACCTCTCTTTCTCTCTCTCTAAGCCAACAATGGCTTCCACCACCACTTACCACCACATTAGACCACCGGATCTCATTTAGCATTTCTACATTTGGCATCAGATCCTCGGTTCTATCCTTGGATCGTGTTTATTTATGCGATTTGGTGGTCTATTTTATTCTTGTGTCTCGTTTTATATTATTTCTGTCCACTTTAACACAAATTTTTTTGTCACGTCATGATTTTTGTGTCCACCTGTCCATTCAGTCACAAGTTTTTGGGGTCTTAACATATTTATTTGTGTCTCGGTTTCATCATCATCTTCTTGGTCAAAAAGTCATATAAATATGGTCAATCTTTCTGGGTTTATCTTTCTGGGTTTATGCAGTTAGAAAAGGACAAAATGTGCAGATCCACTATTTTAGGGTCCTTCAAAACCCTTTTCAGATTGGGTTTCCGACAGCTTATTCAGATTGACATTCAGATTGGGTTTTCATATTGGGTTTCCGATTGACATTCAGATTGACTTTCAGATTGGCTTTCAGATTGACTTTCAGATTGGTTATTCCAATCGGGGTGTTCGTTTGATTCCGATGGCGTAAAAACAAATATTCCGATTGGACATTACTTTGACTCAAAAACAATAAATATTCCGATGAGACCACTCACTTAAACATTCCGATTGGATTGTTTTTTACATTCCGATTGGACTGTTTTTGTTAAAAAACTTGTGAACCAAATTTTGTGACCAAAACTAACCCATCGTCTAAACTAACCGAGTCAACTCGGTAATTACCGAGTTGACTCAGTAAACTCACCGAGTCGACCCAAAAATCAAATCCAATCCCATCCATCCTTATTCCTCCACAACACCACAATCTAACCTATACCCATCGTCTCCTAACCCCATCTATACATCATGACTCAAAATAGAAAACAGTTAATAAATATGATCTCAGATTATTCGTTATGCATGTGTCGATCTTTTAAGATCTAACAAGAACACGAAAATCTCATCATAGATCTGTCATCATCTACGAAAACAAAGAAGATTCATAACAAGTTAGTCATAATCTTTCTTTTATTCGTGTATATAATTGATAACAATTTTCGAGTGTATGAATGATTGATAACAATTTTCGTTATAATCATTTCATTGCTTCGATTTGTGTATCATATGCATCAATCTAAACCTACCTGAGACCTTAATTAAAAGGAACTTAATGCACAGCTCTTGGTTGATTCGAGCATATAATCACCGGTAAACAAGATTTAATCAGGTTGTGGTTTTGAAATCATGTTTTTACATGGTTATAGAAGATGAGATTGATGATTTTATGAGATGAGATGGAGATTATTTCTGTTTTTGTGAGATTTGAGATGGTTTGATTCGGATGAAGATTGAGATGGAAAGATTTGATGAGTTTTTTTAGGGGACGGATTAAACAAGGTGCGTTACTGGGAGAAGAAGAAGTTTGGTGGGAGTGAATAAGGGGTGGGGGATGTATCTAGGTTTGGGAGAAGATGAAGTTAGGTGAGAGAAAAGGTGGGGCGTTATTTACTAGGTGAAGTTGAGTGTGTGTTATGGGACGGTGCCATCTAAGTTTATTTAGGGTTGGAAAAAAGTGGTTATAACCAAGTTTTCTTGGACCGGGTTTCCAAATGGGTAATGGACCAGTGATGGGCTCGAAATTTTCTTGGGCCATGAAGGCTGAAATGTGATGGATTCACATTCTTTGATTTGGACCGTGTTTATTAACTTAAATACACACAATTTTCTTAACAAATTTTTTTAAATAAATTTTGTGTATTAAGTTATAATTCGGTCGTCATCGGGTCGTGACAAAAAGTGACGAGACATTATTAAGGAGAATGGATGCTCAAACAAACAAATTCCTTTTTTGAATTTGTAGTTTTTTTGTTGCATTTGTGGTTCTTTAATTATTCTTGACACTGATTGGGTGACGAGAAATGTGACGAGACAAAATGACGTGACAAATGTGACAAGAATTTATTTTGACGAGACAAGAAAAATGGGCGATTTTTTTAGTGGCTTCAGATTTTGTTTGATCGGGTATTAATTACGTGACGTTGAAGACGGATTTTTCGAAGGCGTGTATTTATTTTATCTTTTACTAGATAACTTGCTCGTGCTTAATCCTAGAATGAAGACTTGGTTATCTGGTTTTCCGGGTTCGGGGTGGATGGTTGATGACTCGGATAACTATCACTTAAAGGGGTTACATCGTTGTACTCAGTGTCACGCGCGTAGTCGACGTGGATAATTTCAAGAGGTGTTGTGCTTATAGACTTCTTCGGTGATGCATTGAGTACTTAGAGATTTCTCCACCGTTCTTCATTCAACAATAGTGCAAGCTTAAGTCACAAGATCGAAGGATTTTTATTCAGCTTCACGTTTGATGTATCCGGTTCATTCTTTCAGTGGTCACTTCAAATTGCTTTCACGTGGGTTGGTATAGGTGGCCATGGAGAGTGTATGAGAAGAGATTTCCGATCAACAGCTGATTCTCACAAAATATATAATTCAGCTTATTTATTATTCTCACGAGATTTCAGGTTCATGTGCGTACAATTTATTGATGGTTCCGAGTTTCGAAACCATCAAGGGGGAAGAAGAAGACACATTGAACGCACAACGAGTATACGTGATGAACTTCATACCTTCTTTTGATTTGAAGATATTCCGGGATGACATTTGTCATAGCCGCAGAGAAAATCAGTGTTGTGTCGTTATCAATCTCCAAATGGTACACTACTGATTCGAGGTTTAATTGTTTGATTGTTGCAATTATTCATCATCATTATCCCATATGCATTCCCGGGACTTAATTGACTCTGGTGCATCTCCGGAAGAAGACGTGTGCATTTCCGGGACTTAATTGACTCTGGTGTTACGATGTCAACTTCATGAATGGGATAAAGTGTCCACTTCAGTATTTGAGCTTCATAATTGGGATTGATTTACCTTCTTCAACTATGTGGGGGAAGAAGTGTCTTGATTCTTTCTGGTATGCATAAATTGAATTCTCAGGGGAAGAAAAATTCAGAAGAATTATTCAAGCGTGAGATGAAAAGTTGTTGATCTACTTGGGGGAAGCTATTTAAAATGCTTCTACATCAAGTTTACGTGGCATGAATTAGGGGGAAGCTAATTCAGAAGCTTCTCCTTAACCAGAAGTGTATGGGTTACTTAGCTCGTGCCGTTACAGTATTTCTTCTACAAGTTACTTTAAAGATGAGTCGTTTTGAAGTCAAAGGCCTCAGAAGACATCATCAGCATTAGACGCTTCATGAAAATCTCTTGTTCTTAATTATTTTGTACTTGTTAGGAAGAATATTGTAAGGAATTCTACACGTCGTCCCATGGGGGAAGATTGTTGGAAACTCACTTTATGTGACGACATTTAAGAATTCCCGTTAGTTATCATAGTCACGCACATTTAGACTAGACTAGGCTCTTTGTATAGTTTAGGTTGTGTGCGTGACTATATATACCCCTCCTTAGCTTCCAAGGAGGGGTGTTGATTGTATTTTGTTCATTTGCGAACACACACACTTTTACTCTCAACCTCTCTTCTCTCTCTCTAAGTCATCAATGGCTTCCACCACCATTTTCCACCACATTAGACCACCGGATCTATTATAGCTTTTCTACAATATATATATATATATATATATATATATATATATATATATATATATATATATATATATATATATATATATATATATATATATATATATATATATCTATATACCCAAAAGTTTTAAGATAAAGTGGTGAAGTGCCTGATAGTTGAGGGGTTGAAGTTATAAGTTATTTACATAACTTTTCTTCTATCTTGTTTAAACGTGTGTCGAGACTCGATCTGGACGGATAAAATTTTATTTAACACTCGAAATTTTTAGAGTTGCGGTTAAAATAGTGTTTCTACGAAAATAGGTCATTTACATGAAATGAAAGTCACAAATCACTATAAAATCGTTTAGATGTTAATTGTCTATCGGGTATCTCGATCAAGTTTAGTTTCAACAAAAAAAATGGACTTCTACTTGTTTATTCGCGTTTTTAACAAAAATTATTGAAATAAAATATTAAATAATTTAATAAATCATTTTATTAAATATCTCGCGACAATTAAATATTAAAAAAAATAAATTTTAACTGAGAACACAGACTGTGCGAATTTTCAGATTTTGTAAAATATGCCCCGTTTTAAAACCCAATAAGTTTGGTATCGCTCAAAAATGAATTTCGAATAATAATTAATATAATTTTATTATTATTTACAGCACAAAAAATTCTCGGGTGTTACATAGGATTACATGCTCACGTAAAATTTGCTATAACTCGACCCACAAACACCCTAGAAGCCACGGCTTATTTTGTTATCATAGTTAAGCATATCAAAAATCATATATCTATGGAAGAACTAGTAGAAAACCTTAATTTACAAGCCCTAGATTAATCTAAGAAACTAAACATGCACCCTAATGAATAAGCTATATGTCTCGGCTTATATTTAAGAATCGGGTACAAAAACACTTGCTTGATAAGCCATAGCTTAAGTTGATATTAGGATTAAATGACTCCCTAAAATAAGCTTAGTTAAGCCCACGTGAATAGGCCCATAAGCCCATAAGCCCATAAGCCATTATACGACTTATTAATATAAGCCGAATAGTAAATAAGCCTATAAGCCCAAGTAGTATGATTGGATTATTCATAATGCTTAATAAACTAGTACTAGTACTTAACAAGCCCAATATATGATCCCATTAAACCCAAGGACCCAAACCGGTCCTTAATGGGCCAACCGAGCCCATTTAACTCAAAATCTACTATTTGGAGACTTTTTGTTCCTTTTATGCCAAAGTGTGTAAGTATAGGTCAAAATATAACTTTATAAAACATATATACATAATTCGAGACTTTTGAAATGGTCAAGGACTAAAATTGCGAATTTGGAAAGTGTATGGTTACGTATGATTTATACTGAGACTTAAATCAAACCACAAGGACCATAAGTGTCATTATCCAAACTTAGAACAAGCCCTAAATGTGTCCTATAATATTTTCGAGACTTGGAGGACTTGTTTTGCCATTTTATTAAACTTAACCGAGCCCTAGGGACTCTGTTTGCAATAACCCGAAAGTTGGAAACCCTAAGGACTATTTTTTTACACACTCCGAAACTTTTGTACGTCCTAGGGGCTGTTTTGTAACTTAAGATAATGAACAAGGACTAACGATGTAACACATTTAACGAACGAAACCCTAGGGGTTATTTTGGGTATTACTATCTTTACAAGGACTAATGTGTAATTTAATTTAATTTAAAACATTAATAAAATTGTTTTATAAATAAATTAAATTAAGTTATTCTAATTATTTAAAACTAAATAAACTATTAGAGTATTTACGACATTTTATAAACAAACGAATTATATTAGTATATTCGAAACCCTAAGAAAATTTGGTGAAAGATATTATTTTCTTACAATCAATTAATTAAATAAAAATCTATTTATTTAATTTATTACACTTTTGTTGTACGAACAGTTAAAATATATTTTTAGAAACTAAAAAATATATTATTATCGATAACTTACTATAAGTTTAACCTTTAAACAATAGTAACAACTTATTAATTCGTGATCATGCATTTTCATCAGTTACATTTATTTGTGCATTTTTATTGTGCATATACTGAGTCATATAAATTACTTAGGTAATTTCACTACTTCGTGATCATACTGTTCCAGTGCATTCAGTGACATTACCCCTACATCATCACTACTGAGGTGAGTTCATGGCCCCATCTTTTACTGTTTTATAACTGGGGGAGAAAACATACTTAATTATTGTTTATGCAAACGCTTACAGACAACAACAGATTACTGCCTATTGTTTGCCCTATTTATTCCAATGGACTGTAATAGTTAATAGTGTAGCGCGAAATGTTATAAATAGATCTATTTGGTTATTGACAACACCCGGCGTGCGTGACTTTCTATCACGAAACGCTTAGGCCAAGCAACATGTTTATTTCATTGTCGGACTGAGGGTCTCTCATTAGGATGGTCCAGATAGGCACCTGAGAAACATTGTCTAGCATCTATTACAGAGCAATAGGAACTACTATAGTATGTGGCTTTATGCGCTGCTATCCCCGTGGTGTTTTGCATATCAATACTTTTACTTTATAATTAAACCTGTGAATTCACCAACCTCGTATTGACCCCCACATTTTTACTTTCTATGTTTTCTCAGGAAAGTAAGCAGGTACTTGCATTGGATTCCAGCATCATAGGAAGCATCATGTTTACCATCGGGCTGGGATTTTCTACAAATATACTGAATAATGTTTTCAAGACAATTATCTAATTTGCACAATTAAACTCATGTAATATGTTATAATGTCATTTGATGATCATTTCTCTATATACTGTGTGCTATCGATCCACCCTTCAAAGTGACACCCCAACGTACTCTTCCGCTACATTTGACCATTTGAGGGTGTTACAGAAATGGTATTAGAGCGCATAGTTATAGAGAACCAGATCTAGAAACTAAAATTTTTAAATACTAAAAATTTATAACTGGACTATAACTAAATTTAAAAATCAATGTTTACAAAAATTTTGATTTTTGGGGAACCCTTATAGTTAGGCATACACATATATAGCTACATATTGTGTGAGCTAACTGTGCATTGATATATGGATTTTGCTATATGATCATCTAAGTACCTACGTAACTTTGATTACACTACTGCATGCATACATAAGCATCGCATATGCATCTTTTGAAAACTTTTTGAATTGTGTAAGCTAATACTTACTCAACTTTGAAATGCTATTATTTTCAGATTATCATGACGTCACCGACTATCGTGACTACCTTTGACGCTCTCATGACTCCTGCTGCTGCACCCTTATCACCGACATCCGTACTACACGGACTTGACTCCGACACAGAGTCCCGAGACCACCCGACCGAGGGGGTTATCATGTTGACTGATTCTCCTACTCCATCACCACCAGTCGTACCTGTTTCCCCACCTAGGGAACCATATCAGGTTGTACCTACCCTACCACCTCTACCACCACTCTCTACTCTCTATACCTACCCAACTAGAGCTTTTCCACCTCGCAAGAGGAGGCACACCTCTACTCTTATCTCCACAATTGAGATAGGAGAGGGATCGGGAGCCAGACAGGCAACACCCGACACTATCCAGGCGCAGCTTGATGCGCTTACTGCTAGACAGGCACAAGATATTGCTCTTATCCATTCTTAGCTACGCACGGACCATCAGGGACGCGCGGTACTTCAGGAGAGACTTAACGCTCTCTACTGGTCTGTGGCTGCTGAGTCACAGGCTGTGCAGGGTTCTTGGACGACTGTCCAAAACAACCTGTAGTGGCTACTTGAGGAGAACTCTATTCTCCGCCATCGCTTGTCAGCTCTTTAGGGTCATTAGTACGAGACCCACACTGCCGTTTGGACCCAGAAGGAGACCTTCAGGATCTTCTTCGACTTGGCTGAGATTCGTCATCAGGGGACGATCACAGAGACTGACTATCTGAGGAGTACCAACACTGCTTGTCAGATTCAGCTTTTGGAGGCTCTCCAACTTACTAGAGAGAACAGAGACGCTCTGATCATGATGCAGGATGCTCAGGCACCTGTACCACCAGCTGGACCAGCCACACCAACACTCAGTCACACTAGTGGAGGATATATATCTTTGTATATCATGCCAAACATTGAGTTGTATCTCAGCTTGCATGATTTAGGACTTTTGTACTATATCTCTTGTTTTCTTTTTCAGTTGTAGCATTAGAACCTAACCGTAGTAGGTAGGTTATCTTTTGTTGTACTAAAAACGCCTGTACCACTATTTCAGACATGCATACTGTATCCCTGTCTGAGATCGGCTGTACGTGTATGATATTATTATTTTGCCAGAAATGACTTGTACCAACATTACCATATTATCTCTTTTACTTATATTATTATGAACTCTTGATAGGTTATACAATTTGTTGTGAATTCTATGCATACATTTTCCATGCAGTTTAATATAACCATCATATTGATCAACTAATAAATCTCATCCTTGTGTTTTATAGAAAAATGGCACAAAGAGTTACTCGACAAAATTCTGAAGCTGCTCCCACAACAACTATTTCGGAAGCACAACTTAGAGTGCTTATCGGTCAAGGCATCGCTGACGCCCTAGCTACCAGGAAGACACATCCCAGCGGAAACCAAGGCGACAACCAAAACTCCAATGCAAGGAACCGAGTTGCGAGAGGGTGTACTTACCCTGACTTCCTAAAATGCAAGCCCAGTTACTTCAAGGGCAAAGAAGGAGTAGTCGATCTCATGCAATGGTTCGAGAGAATCGAGACTGTGTTTCGTTTTAGTGATTGTAAGGAGGAGAACAAGGTAAAATTTGCTACCTGTACACTACTAGAACACGCTCTCACTTGGTGGAATTCATTGGTTGCTACCCTTGGGCATGATGATGCCTATGGGATGACTTGGACTGCACTAAAAGAAAGACTGACCGGGAAATATTGTCCTCGCGGTGAAATCAAGAAGCTGGAGATTGAACTATGGCATCTCAAGTGCACCAACTATGACATCACATCCTACAACCAAAGGTTTCAAGAATTGACCTTGATGTGTACCAGGATGTTTCCTGAGGGGAAGGACAAGATTGAGAAGTACGTTAGTGGAATTCCAGAGTCTGTTCATGACAGTGTGCTAGCATCTCGACCCACTACAGTCGAGAGTGCCATCGAGTTTGCCACGGAACTGATAGATAAACGAGGCTGTGATCATGCAATTAGGCAGTCCGAGCACAAGAGGAAAGCCGATGAGAACTCCCGTAATCATCACCAGACCCAACCAAAGAGGCAGTACTCAGGGCAAATTTATAGTGCTACTTTCTCAGGATCACCTCCATATGTGGCAGCAAGCCTAAGTGTCCTAAGTGCAATTTTCACCACCATAGTGACGCATCTTGCCGAAGGCCCGGACAAAGCAATACCTATGTTTCTGCTGATAGAAACAACTCCAGCACCACCTTCAGGCCCAACAATGGGAATGGCCAGAACTTCTGTGGCAACAGACAGCAGGGAAATCGTCCTCCCACAGGAGGAAATGATAGGAAACGAAAGAAGGTTCGTTGCTATGGTTGTGGAGAGCCTGGACATATCCGACCCAAGTGCCCGAAGAAAGCAAGCAAGAATGGAAATGATGGAGGAGCACCAACCAGAGTTTACGTGATAGGAGACACCAGGACCGACTCCAATGTGGTTACCGGTACGTTTCTTTTGAACAATCGATGTGCATCCATTTTGTTTGATATCGGAGCTGATAGGAGTTTCATATCTACCGAGTTTAGCAATTTACTAGACATCATCCCTACCCAGTTAGACAACTGTTATAGAGTCGAATTAGCCGACGACAAAATCATCGTAACCAATGCTATTTTAAGGGGTTGTATCCTAAACCTTTTGAACCATCCCTTTGATATCCACCTAATCCCAGTAAATCTTGGTAGTTTTGACGTGATCATCGGTATGGACTGGTTAGCAAAATATCACGCAACCATTGTGTGTGACGAAAAGCTAGTCCGTATATCGTGGGGGAAAGAAAACTTGATTGTATGAGGAGAAGGGAATTTGGACAGGACTGACACTAGACTGAGTGTCATCTCATGCACCAAAGTCCAGAAATACATTGATGAGACTGCTTTTATACATGGTCTCATCGTCGAAAACGGGCTTAAAAGGATGAAAATATCATAAAACGTGCCATATATATGCTTGTGTTTGCTCAATGTGTATTTTAGGTACAGATATCGAGAAAATGACAAAAGATCACAAGAATCAATAAAAAACGAACACGGGAAACGAAGCCGTACAAAGAACCGAACCCGAGTGTTGAATTTCTAAAAAGACCTTTGAAGTTTGAAGATTTGTCAAGTTTGGTCCTGAAATGTGTATAGTTGAAGTTCGTTTTCTTAGTTCTTAACAAATTGAAAGTCCTTTCAATATCGAGTTTATAATTGTTTTTGGTTGGTAAAAGTATTTGGATAGTCTACGTCTAATTCAATCAACACGTAAAAAAATGAAAAATATCAATCTACTTATACGTAAAACAAATTGCAAATACCAAATCTTTATTCAAAGAAGGACAAAGTACTAGTAAACAAAGCACAATTAACCAACTAACAAGTTTAACAAGAAAATGTAACTAATTCAATAATCTAACAAATTTACCAAATTCAACAAATTTAACCAACTAGAAAATATAACAAATTTCAACAAAATCACAACTAACTATTTTTTTATAAAATTCTAACAAACTTTTAATAAAATTGCAACTAACTTTTTATTAAAGTAAAATAAAACTAGTACTAAAATCTAATCTTACTAACCCTTATACTATTTATGTTTTAAAAAGACTAGACTTTCGAATCTTCAGTTTAACTATCAAAATTTAAATTGACAACTAATATACCCACCAAAGAATTCATCAATACTAACAAATCATAAGCAGAAGACCAGTTATGTACTATTGTCCAAATTTTACACATGAAGAATGACTTTGAGAAATCAGTTAAAAATTCCTAATCCCATTAACAGCTTTAAATGAGAACTAGCTAATTCGGCTTTTATAAGACTTTGACAGCTTTTATTATCTCGTACTTAAAACAGTTCTAACAGAATTCGCATTTAACCCGAATTTGACTCAATCTGACTTTAAATTTGTTAAGTTCTGAATTTAAGAAATTTAGGCCAATTAATGCTCACATATGACTGCATGCAAAAAATGGTAACAACTTTCACTTCAACAATTTCAATATTAAACTCTCGAATTAAAAAGACTAAGTGAATCTTTTAAAAACAATCCCAAATGAATACAGAATCCTATCAGTAACAGAGATAACAAACACTATTCCTAGCAACAAACAGATTACTACTTAATTTGCAATACAAACCTACACTTATTATAGTAGATGCAAATCCACAGCCTAATCAAGCTAACTGAACAAATTAGTACACATAAAAGCAGGTAGCAACTGAATGTAAACTAGAGAATGCAAGGAAACTTAAATTCGTGCTTAACCATAACATCCGTCGTTCAGTCCGTTGTTGTCGAGACGCAGCGCTGAGCTGGCCTAAACGAATCACCACCTTCGAACAAGAATCGTAACAAACTGATATCAATATCAACACTATGAACGGATCTCGAACCAAACTTGCGATTAAACCATCTACACTTCTCTGAAAGCTACTGTACTCTGATCAACAATGCTAAAATTGAACGCGAACAGTTAACTCCATTACTTCCTTTAACAACCATAATCTGTTATCAAACTCGAACAAAACTTGCAGCTTCGATAAAACTACAATAGTCCACAAATTTGTTCCCTACTACCAGCAGAAAACGCAGAGATCTTAAACCGCAACTGAATCACTACTGATCTGCTGCATTAAAAACAATACTATGTTGCTATCTCGACTGTTTGCAAACCTGAATAGAACTTCGTGAATCGCTGTAGGATCAAAACTAAACTTCTTCTTACGTAATCATCAACAAAACTATCAAATCTTCATATCAACTTCCATCGATCTACAAACTATACTAACTGAATGCTATGAATCACAGCCTTCAAAATCTGCTACTAACGAAATCGATCTCAGAACCAACAAGTGCCATGATCATCATTACTGCCACTTTCTGCTACACTTGTAGCTTAACTAATCCAGATGGATTCTCAACTGATACTAACGAGTTTACTAACTATCTCCAGGTCCAACTAGTAGAAACAGAATTCATCAACTGGATGAACTCAAAATCATCACCATCTCATGAATAGCGCTCGAAAACAGTGTATAATCGGTATCACAAACTAAGTAGAAGTAAGATTGAGATCAATGTAGGACTAAAAGGATGATATGATGTGATTCTGCTGAATATAAAGAAGAATTTAAGAGAGTATAGAATGAAACAGTGATTTTATTGATAGATGTGATAATGAGTACAGTACAACCGTTTGTAACTAACTCCGAACAGCTATGCAACTGACTAGTGTGTGTAGAAACACACACACTTGAAATGAAAAGAAGAAGAGAGGGATTCTGAAAACTATCTCTACTTTTCTACTGTGTGTGAATTACACACTTAATTCTACGTAAAAAATGAAATGGCTAAAGTAGTATTTATAGGCGAAATGCATGCAGGGGTTAAAAGGTGATGACTTGTTCTGACCAATGAGCACTTGCCACGTGGAAAGAAGTTGTTGGGCTGTGTGGGTATTGATCCGGATCAAGGTGTTTGTTAAATGTGATTGGCTGTGATATTTATTATTTGGAATGTGGCTCATAATTGCTGAAGTAGTCCAATAATGCTGCCAATCAATCTTCTCGCCCATCATTACTTTTAAACGTGCATGTTGCTGTATATACTTAGGATTTAGGACGTTTAATGCCAATGATTGGGATACTGCTATGATTCGGTTATTTATTGTAAATCTTCCATTTGGGATTTGGCATAATAGACCCTTGTGATTAGCAGTTTTGTCTTTTGAGCTTGAATCTTCATAAACTTGTCATTTCTGATCCTTTGAGCTTCAAACTTGAACACAAATGATCCTTTGACTTTATGACTTGACTTTTGACTAGGTTTGACTTTGATCTTGACTCTTCCAAAATTGCACTTTAAGTCCCTCAACTTTTAAATGTTGTCAAGATAGGTCCTTTGTCTTCTCATGGCTTGTCATCTTTTGATCCTTCTTTGTCTTTTTCATCAAATTAAGCTTGATTTTCCTTTGTTTGCTTGAAATTGCATCCTTCTTACCTATTTATACACAAACACAAAACATACCACATAATTCCGCTTTATAGCACAAAGGTTAGGTATTTTTCATGTGTTTTAGGGTGATTTGTTGATTAATTGATATGAGTTTTTGCTCATATCAAATCCCCTACACTTGAACATTGTCATGTCCTCATGCAATGCTATATTTTAAAGCACAAATTTACATTCTCCTCATATTTAATCCACCTTGGCCATTATAGAATGCATCTACACTACTTTAAACTAAATGATGCATGATTTTGATTTTTAACAATGCAATGAACAAAATACAATTCTATCTATATCTTTTTGGTTTTTCTTGAAATGGTTTTGATGGAAATAACTCATAAAGAATTCAATGACTTTGATTAGGGCTTGGGTACCATAGACATTTATCACCCTCAAGTTTCACTTTCCCCATACCAAGCTTAAAAATGGGATCATTGTATTCACAAGTAAAAGTGCATCAACTTATTCATGACAATTAAATGTGGGACCAGTTATTATTTGAGCAAATTGCTTGTAGGCAAATTTGTCATTTATTTCAAGTGTGAAGTATAAGAAGTGTAAAATCCAAAAATAAGGAAGCACGGTTTTAATCCTAAGTAATCCTCTCATCCATTACTTGAAAAACCGCTCACAATTAATACAAGTCCGTTTCAAGAGTAATAAGTCATTCGCCTTATGTGTAAAATCCTCATGTCATGCTTTCATAAGTAGCTACACACTCGCTAAGGAAAGAAAATAAAACTCACGCAATAATTTACATCCGCCATCTTTTTGAGACTTTGGATCTTCAACCCCGCAACCCGTCAAGGTAATATTGGATCGGAGCAATCTATTGAATCCCCGCAACCCGTCAAGGTAATATTGGAACTCAATAGTCACTATAATTAACACCACACTGCCCCTCTTGGGAGTCTTGTATATATTTTTTTCATTTTTTTTTTCTTTTTTTTTTCGAGCCACTCATTTTTTTTTCATAAGCCGCTCTTATTTTTCTTTATTCCTCACAAAGAAATTTGAAAAGAATAAAAGGAAAAACACCCGCTAAGTATTAAGCATGACATAAGTCTAGTACACATAAAACGTTCTAACTTAGAATCTTAAGACATACTTATATCAACCATGAATGATTAGCCTAAAATGCATAAGAGATTACAAACCGATTAAAACCGTTCTTGATTATTTATTAACATATATACATGCGAAGAAAATAGAGGTAAAGAAGAGAAGGGTTTAGCCACAAGTAATTATCATGAAGTTTATCTAGCCCTTTTATACTTGCTTCAACTCTATCATTTCCCATTCTCCACAAATTTAAAATCTCAAATAATGAGATTGGTGGATGCTTAGCCTAATAGACCAATGAAGGACTACATGGTTAAGGATACTAGCTAGAGAGTGCTAAGATAAGCAAACTCGCGTTGAGTCAAAATATCTATGGCGGGCCTAGTATGTCAAAGAAGTCTAAATTTGTTAAACCATGCTCTTATTATTATTTTTTTATTTCTTTTTCCTTTTTATATTTTTGATGAAAACTAAAAGAAGAAATATATACAATGCAAATGTGATATGTAAAATGATTGATGCAAAAATTATGAATGCATATTTTTGGTGGCCAAAGTAGATCAAAAATTTGAAAAATGTTTGAAAAATTAATTTTCCAAGTTATAATGAAAGACAATGACAAGTTCTAGGTAAGGTCACTTTGATAGAAGACCCCCCTACACTTAAGCTAAACATTGTCCTCAATGTTTAAGAGCATGGAAGTATAAAAACTTCCCCTACACTTATGACAATGAATAAACTTTGCTTAACCCAAGTTAAGGAAATGACAACTATTAGTGAATTCATGTTTAAGCACAAGGTCTCAATGAAAGATCACCATAGTAACGAAGTGAACCGGATACAAGGGCCTCCTCCATAAGCTCCAAAGCATGAAATAAGAGAGAGCAACCCTACAAACATGAAGAAGACAAAAGATAGGCACCCCCTACACTTCATCTCGACTATATACCCTTTTATGAATCCTATCCTATCACACTCTATGCTAGATGATCTAATCCTAGCTATTCAAGCTTGATTTAAAGAGTCTCTAGCTTGACTCATCCCACACTTAAAAGTGTCTAAAACCTATCATGGAGAAGAAAAATTTTGCCCCTTTTTAAGAAAAGTCTCCATGATGAGGTAAAAGAAGTTTTCAATGATCAAAACTCCATAAATATCCCCCAAGATCAAATACATAATTACCATCCCACTTATAACACAATTCAACAACTAACTTCCCAAGCAATAGTGAAAAGAGTGAGGTGTTGTTCTCCAAAATGGTTGGCCATATGTTCTTCACAAGGTGATAGGGTAAAACTCTCAAATCTTTCATAAGTTTTCCTTTTGTTGCATCAGGCGGATACTGAGATGGTTTAGCAAGCTCTATGCCAGGATCAAAAATCCGTTCCTTGATGGGAAAACAACAAGTGTTGGTTGCCTTAGAAGATTCTCCTTTGTAGTTCACATGGTGAGAGAAAGGTTGTGAAGGCATGGGTAACAACAAGCTCTTGGAAGGAACCATCATGACTTGTTTTCCTTTATCACTTTGAAAGGTTGAGGTGGGCAAGTAAGAAGGTAAAGGATCTTCATGCAATAGAGATTCTAAATAGAGTATGTCCCCCTCCTCATCAACATATCCAAGAGTATACTCAAAAGGTATATCCACCTCTAAAAACTCATCAATCTCATCGATGATAGAATCCTCCTCATCACCATAAACATCATAGATAGGTCTATCAAAGATTGGTGATTCCTCAAAACCCAAAGAAGTATGATCATCAACAAATGGAGAGTCACAAGTAGAAATCTCATCATCACTATAGTCATCATATATTGGTGTATCACAAAGAAGAGATTCTTCATCACTAAAGTCCGCATGAATATCATCATTATTATGGAAAAATGGATTGTCATATGGAGTGTCACCAAAGTTTAGCTCTTGAGGTTCATGAAAATCCAAGGATTAAGTAATGGAAGCTATGGTCTCAACATATGGAGGATCATAATTACCACTTGTGCAAGCTTCATGAAAATATTCACCACAAACTTCATCAAGGATATCAACTTGATTTACCTCCTTATCAATAACATCAATATGCTTCACGGTCTCCGGTTCATTGGATTTCTTAGAAAACTTCCCCATGTTAAACACAACTCTTTCATCTCCTACCCGCATTATGAGTTCACCTTCCGCCACATCTATTAGAGTTCGACCCGTTCTCAAAAATGGCCTACCAACAATCAAAGGAACTCTCGGATCCATATCATAATCAACTACCACAAAATCCACGGGAAAAGTAAATCTATTAACCCCAACAAAAACATCCTCCACAATTCCCACCGGATAAGCTATAGTAAGATTGGCCAACTCAAGAGTCATCTTAGTAGGAGTGAGCTCGGGAAGTGAAAGTCTCTTCCAAACCGATAATGGCATAAGATTTATGCTTGCTCCTAAATCCGCTAAAGCCATACAATTTTCCACCCTCGGGAAATTGCACGGAATCAAAAACCTCCCCGGATCCCCAAGCTTAGTAGGCAACTTCTTAAGAAAAACCGCAGAGCAATTTTCATTCAAAGAAGCATTAGGAAAATCCACCAATCTCTCCTTGTTAGAAAGTAAGTCCTTAATCATTTTAGCAAACTTAGGCATATTGGCTAAAGCTTCCGCAAAGGAGATATTGATGTTAAGTTGCTTGAACATCCTCAAAAAGTTTGAAACTTGGATATCATCCTTGTTCTTAAGCTTTTTTTTTCTCAATCTTGATGGATAAGGAAGACTTGGTTTTGGTTGTGGTTGAGTGGTTGATGAAGGAATTTCCTTATTGAGTTCTTCATGAGTAGGTGTTGAAGTGGGAGAAATGGGAGCATTTTGAGGTGGTGAAGTAGATGTAGAAGGCTTGTCACATGTAGGAACAAAAGTGGGCGGAACCATAGGAGTTTTAGGAGGTGAAGGATCCTTTGTTGTCTTTCCACTTCTCGTTGTAATAGCATTGACATTTGCCCTTGGGTTTGTTTGTGTGTTTGAATGTAAAGCCCCTTGTGGTCTTTGATTATAAAGCATCATAAACTTCTTATTTGTGTCTTCATGCATTTCTCTCATTCTTCTCTCATGAGCTTCATTCATTTCTCTTAATCTCTTCTCATTAGCTTGGAACCTCCTTTCATGCTCTTGATTCATTTTGAGAAGGAGCTCAATTGTGTTATAATCTTGTGGCACATTTCCTTGAAAACCTTGGGATTGGAAAGGTGGAGGTTGATTGTAAAACCCTTGATTTTTGCCTTGAAAGGTATTTCCTTGATTGTTAAAGGTATTTGGTGGTCTATAGTTATTCCCTTGGTAAGGTGGTCTTTGACCTTGATTCCTTTGTAACACTTGAGGAGGATTTTGTTGAAGTTGGGTGGGTGGTTGGGGTGGGAATCCCGGTGGAGTAAGGTAATTTTGGGAATTGTAAGAAAGGTTATTAGGATTGATATTTGGCTTGAAGTATTCACGATGTTCCTCTTGGTAAGCATAACATTCCTCTTGATAACCTTGCACCTTAGCACATTGTTCATAGGAATGGGGACCTCCACAAGTTACACAAGAAAGAGTAATGGCATGCACATCATTTGAAGAATTGTTCAATGAAAGGCTCTTAATGGCTTGAATCATTTCTTGTTGTTGCTTAAAACTCATCTCACGATCTCTATCTATCTTTTGCATGAGCTCTTGGTGATACTTGAGGAATTGGTTATCACAAGGTGTTTGAGAATCGTTTTGGATAACATGAACCCTTTCTTCAAATTGAGAATTTGTTTGAACCATTGCTTTATTCTCAATGATGTCCAAGGCCTCTTAAATGGATTTAAGAAGAATATTTCCTCCCGCGGAAGCATTGAGTGAGTCTTGGTGATGAGGTTTAAGGCCATCATAGAAAGTATTGATTTGGTGAACTTCATCCAATCCATGGTTAGGGCATCTCCTCAATAACTCTCTAAACTCCTCCCAAGCATCACTAAAGGATTGACTAGGTTTTTGTTGAAAGCCTATAATTAAGTTCCTTAAAGCCGTGGTCTTAGATGGGGGAAAGAACTTGTTCAAAAACTTAGTGGTGAAACCATCCCATGTGGTGATACTATCGGGTGGTTGTGTGTCTAACCAATGCTTAGCCGGTCCCTCTAGTGAAAATTGCACCAATATCAATTTAATGGCATCATGGGGAACTCCATTATACTTAAGGGTATTGCAAAGAGCAAGATCTCTTAAGGTGATCATGAGGATTATCATTCTTGTTTCCATAAAAAGGTGTGTTTGAAACCAAGTTAATCATATCTGTTTTTAGCTCAAATGAATTTGCGGGAATGTCGGGAATCTTGATAGCATCGGCATATCCGTGAACATTGGATTGCAAACGTTCCATCAAAGAACGATTATCAACAGCCATGGCTTCTTGTTGTTGATGAATAGAAGCACGATTCTCGTGATCGGCTTGATGGACGGTGGTGTTCTTACTCTTTCTCTTTTTCTTCCTTTTCGGAGGAAGGGGTTGTACACCAATCGGTATTTGTGCACGCCCGCGAGTGAGCATGCAACTCAATACGAGGAATGAGAGAGAAGCTCTCGTGTGACTATGAAGAGAAAAGGATTATCCTCTTCGAGTTTTAATATGAAATATCCACAAGAAAATAATAATATACGTATGTACTACTTGGGTGCAAGACCCCCAATGAAGCCTTCCTTCTTAGAATACTCACAAGTGAACGGGGGGGTTAGGTGGCGCGAAGCACTTAAGTACCTATTGACCCTTAGATGGCATTTTATAGCACATCGCCTTTCTATTCACTTAAATGTTCGTATTCTTCGAATTATTGCTTATTGAGAGTATTTATCTATTCTTGCTTTATTTTGTTTGATCGATACACGTGTCAAGGACCGGAACGCCCCTCAACACGGTGTATTGCCTGGGCAATACTTATGGAGAATATGTAGATTGGTTGTTCTTATACGTATACGTATTTACTTATAATAATATATGGAAAATATTTTTGTATTTATGAGTTTTTTAAGAGAAAATACTATATGTACATAAAAACCGAGAGAATCCAATAATATATATTTTTAGGTGCAATCTCTTAGGAAAAAGATTGCTTTTTGGATTTTTTTAATTTGTTTGGTCAATTCTTTAGGAAAAGAATTGTGTTGTTAATTTTTTAGTTTTTATATATTTTATAATTTTTGATTTTTTATTTGTTTTTGATTTATGATACGTAAAAATAACGTTCACAAGGTGAACGGATCCCAAAAGCCAATGAAAACCGTCAATCGATAGTCTCTCGTAAAGTCAAAGAACCGGCAGCGGCGCCATTTGAAATGTGTATAGTTGAAGTTCGTTTTCTCAGTTCTTAACAAATTGAAAGTCCTTTCAATATCGAGTTTATAATTGTTTTTGGTTGGTAAAAGTATTTGGATAGTCTACGTCTAATTCAATCAACACGTAAAAAAAATGAAAAATATCAATCTACTTATACGTAAAACAAATTGCAAATACCAAATCTTTATTCAAAGAAGGACAAAGTACTAGTAAACAAAGCACAATTAACCAACTAACAAGTTTAACAAGAAAATGTAACTAATTCAACAATCTAACAAATTTACCAAATTCAACAAATTTAACCAACTAGAAAATATAACAAATTTCAACAAAATCACAACTAACTATTTTTTTATAAAATTCTAACAAACTTTTAATAAAATTGCAACTAACTTTTTATAAAAGTAAAATAGAACTTGTACTAAAATCTAATCTTACTAACCCTTATACTATTTATGTTTTAAAAAGACTAGACTTTCGAATCTTCAGTTTAACTATCAAAATTTAAATTGACAACTAATATACCCACCAAAGAATTCATCAATACTAACAAATCATAAGCAGAAGACCAGTTATGTACTATTGTCCAAATTTTACACATGAAGAATGACTTTGAGAAATCAGTTAAAAATTCCTAATCCCATTAACAACTTTAAATGAGAACTAGCTAATTCGGCTTTTATAAGACTTTGACAGTGATATAAGAGATTTTACTCGTTTTGAAAGTTCGATTCTCATTATCCTCTCGAATTGATCTCGGTTTAAAGTGAAATGATTTGTTCTTGGTGACAAAAAGTGGGTTTGGTTTTCTAATCTATTAAAAAGGGAAATGAACAAAGTAAAGAAAGACTTAAACTTAAAACAATAAACAATTAAAAGGCAACACTTGAATTTAAACAAAACAGCAACTGAAAAATTACCCTTTGCGGAATGTTCCCTATTCGGAAAAGAATTTCTACTCGGAAAATATTCTATGCGGAATATCAATATTCGGAATAACAGGCTATTCGGAAAAATAAGTCTATGCGGAAAAATTGTTCTATGCGGAAAAACATGACCTATGCGGAAAGCTGGCCCTATTCGGAAAATTTGGCTTATGCGGGAAGTGATCCTTATTCGGAATATTTTTGCAACTCGGAATAATGGTTCTATGCGGAATGTATGGCCTACTCGGAATATGGAAAATATTCTGAATAGAGGTAAAATAAATGGACTATTCGGAATGTCTAAACATTCCGAATAAGAGATAAATGAATTTGCCTATTCGGAAAATCCAAAATTCCGAATAAGGGAGAAAGAAAAGCTGCGATTCGGAAAGTCTGGAAATGAAGAACAGTAGCAGACGTTTAAACAGGAGACGAAGTTTAAATCCAAAATCAAGATGAATACGCAAAAAGGTTTTACCAAATCAAACACAAATCATCTAAATACCATAAGAAATAAATCCCAACAACAAAAACACAAAATCAACAACTTTTTAAGATCAAACTTGAACCAAATAAAAACTTAAGAACTTGCAATAAAAAAATGGAGATGAACAAGATGAATGAAAAGATGGAATTGAAAGATTAATGTAAAGGTAAACAAGAGTAATGATTGAAACTTACAAGATTGAAGGAAAAATTAAAAATCACCAAACACCCTAATGGTGTTGGTGATGAAACGAACCTAAGAAACTTGGAAAAAAGAAAAATGAAAGCTAACTCCCTAAAATGTGAAGGAAGAAACTATATATAGTCCTAGTGGTTGGTTGGTGAGTGGGCTTTCTCCCTTTCTTCTTGTCTTCTTGTCTTTTCAGAAAAGTTGACGTTTTCGATTCTGATTCGGGATTTGTCGTCGATTAAATTCAACTCGTCTTTTAATTTCTTCGTTAAATAGACTTGAGTTTCTTCGACATATGTAAATCTTCCATCTTTGGTCCTTTTCTTCGATAAATCTTCAAATAGGCCCATTGACTTCAAATCTTTTGCATCTCTTGGACAATAGACTTCGTATTTAGTCTTTTTCCTTGATAAAACCCGTGCAATCCCATGTTTTCTTTAATATTCATCCGGTTAGCTCTGAAAACACGATAAACACAAAAACCACGCATAATTCCAAACAAATGATATTAAATACGTGTTTTGGTCTAATTTTAGCAGTATTAAGTGGTAAAAGGATGAGTGTTTACACACCTATCAGACAGCTTTTATTATCTCGTACTTAAAAAAGTTCTAACAGAATTCACATTTAACCCGAATTTGACTCAATCTGACTTTAAATTTGTTAAGTTCTGAATTTAAGAAATTTAGGCCAATTAATGCTCACATATGACTGCATGCAAAAAATGGTAACAACTTTCACTTCAACAATTTCAATATTAAACTCTCGAATTAAAAAGACTAAGTGAATCTTTTAAAAACAATCCCATATGAATACAGAATCCTATCAGTAACAGAGATAACAAACACTATTCCTAGCAACAGACAGATTACTACTTAATTTGCAATACAAACCTACACTTATTATAGTAGATGCAAATCCACAGCCTAATCAAGCTAACTGAACAAATTAGTACACATAAAAGCAGGTAGCAACTGAATGTAAACTAGAGAATGCAAGGAAACTTAAATTCGTGCTTAACCATAACATCCGTCGTTCAGTCCGTTGTTGTCGAGACGCAGCGCTGAGCTGGCCTAAACGAATCACCACCTTTGAACAAGAATCGTAACAAACTGATATCAATATCAACACTATGAACGGATCTCGAAACAAACTTGCGATTAAACCATCTACACTTCTCTGAAAGCTACTGTACTCTGATCATCAATGCTAAAATTGAACGCGAACAGTTAAATCCATTACTTCCTTTAACAACCATAATCTGTTATCAAACTCGAACAAAACTTGCAGCTTCGATAAAACTACAATAGTCCACAAATTCGTTCCCTACTACCAGCAGAAAACGCAGAGATCTTAAACCGCAACTGAATCACTACTGATCTGCGGCATTAAAAACAATACTATGTTGCTATCTCGACTGTTTGCAAACCTGAATAGAACTTTGTGAATCGCTGTAGGATCAAAACTAAACTTCTTCTTACGTAATCATCAACCAAACTATCAAATCTTCATATCAACTTCCATCGATCTACGAACTATACTAACCGAATGCTATGAATCACAACCTTCAAAATCTGCTAATAACGAAATCGATCTTAGAACCAACAAGTGCCATGATCATCATTACTTCCACTTTCTGCTACACTTGTAGCTTAACTAATCCAGATGGATTCTCAACTGATACTAACGAGTTTACTAACTATCTCCAGGTCCAACTAGTAGAAACAGAACTCATCAACCGGATGAACTCAAAATCATCACCATCTCATGAATAGCGCTCGAAAACAGTGTATAATCGGTATCACAAACTAAGTAGAAGTAAGATTGAGATCAATGTAGGACTAAAAGGATGATATGATGTGATTCTGCTGAATATAAAGAAGAATTTAAGAGAGTATAGAATGAAACAGTGATTTTATTGATAGATGTGATAATGAGTACAGTACAACCATTTGTAACTAACTCCGAACAGCTAGGTAACTGACTAGTGTGTGTAGAAACACACACACTTGAAATGAAAAGAAGAAGAGAGGGATTCTGAAAACTAAGCTCTACTTTTCTACTGTGTGTGAATTACACACTTAATTCTACGTAAAAAATGAAATGGCTAAAGTAGTATTTATAGGAGAAATGCATGCAGGGGTTAAAAGGTGATGACTTGTTCTGACCAATGAGCACTTGCCACGTGGAAAGAAGTTGTTGGGCTGTGTGGGTATTGATCCGGATCAAGGTGTTTGTGAAATGTGATTGGCTGTAATATTTATTATTTGGAATGTGGCTCATAATTGCTGAAGTAGTCCAATAATGCTGCCAATCAATCTTCTCGCCCATCATTACTTTTAAACGTGCATGTTGCTGTATATACTTAGGATTTAGGACGTTTAATGCCAATGATTGGGATACTGCTATGATTCGGTTATTTATTGCAAAGCTTCCATTTGGGATTTGGCATAAAAGACCCTTGTGATTAGCAGTTTTGTCTTTTGAGCTTGAATCTTCATAAACTTGTCATTTCTGATCCATTGAGCTTTAAACTTGAACACAAATGATCCTTTGACTTTATGACTTGACTTTTGACCAGGTTTGACTTTGATTTTGACTCTTCCAAAATTGCACTTTAAGTCCCTCAACTTTTGAATGTTGTCAAGATAGGTCCTTTGTCTTCTCATGGCTTGTCATCTTTGATCCTTCTTTGTCTTTTTCATCAAATTAAGCTTGATTTTCCTTTGTTTGCTTGAAATTGCATCCTTCTTACCTATTTATTCACAAACACAAAACATACCACATAATTCCGCTTTATAGCACAAAGGTTAGGTATTTTTCATGTGTTTTAGGGTGATTTGTTGATTAATTGATATGAGTTTTTGCTCATATCAGGTCCCTCAAGAATTGAAGACTTGTCATGTAATACCCTTGTAAATCTCAATTATTACATTTGGGTCCCTTAGGTTTCAAGAAATTTCATATTTAGTCCTTGAAGATCAAAAGTTTTTCAATATTGGTCCTTGTTGAAAGTTTCATACTATAGTGTGCCAAAATTGACAAGTGAAGCAAAGTATTATCAAAAGGGAAAAGTTGATATTGCTGCCAGGAATTGATTTGCAAGTATTTGGGAACATGAGGGAACGTTTTTGCCAAAACATGAAACCACTCCCACCAATCTCATTATGACACCTCATCCTCCATAAAACCTGTTATATTAATTAATTGATTTTCAAATTAATATATTATTATTAATATATAACAGGGTGACAACCAATGTTAACACATCATTCGATTAAACCCACCCCCAAAAATATCATGAACCCTAGGTCTGATTTCTAATTAATCCTAGGGGATATATTAATAATTCAACATTCCCCTGTCACTTTCCAACTTATAAAATACATACCAACCAACCCATGTGATCATAACCCCCATCCCCTGACCCACTGTTGCTTCAAGACAAAACATGGACAGTAGATCAATGGCTTATAAGAGTTTCTTGTTCTCCAAAGCAACAATCAATAACCTTGATCAATTTCTACAAGCTAGCAAAGGACAGAATCACAAGAAGGCACTTTTGACTATTATCAAATTCAAACAAGGCCAAGGCATCTTTAAAAGGATCCGAATCTTCAAAGGATAAAAGTGGAAGTTTACTAGCATTAGGGTTTTAGCTTCTTAGTCTTCTAGAATGGTCTTTGTAGTAGTATATAAACATGTCACCTGTGACATTATTTGTTGTTCCAATTTTTCTTTTCTCAAGTTTGTAAACCAAATTTTGATTAATGAAGATTTGAGTTCCATTGTGTTTTTAAATTCTATTTACTTTCTTGCAAACTTTATTTTCAGCATTTATCAAATATCAAAGTCTGATTTTTGAGACCCACTTTTAGATGAGCAACTTATAACTTATTAAATAAGATATAAGTTGGTCCCTGCCAGTGTTAAAATTCAGTTGGTTCTCTTTACATTTTACTTGCAAAAAGTTTTCTTTTCCAAAGTTTTTATAAAAATCAATGAGTTTCTATTTGTGTTTTTGGTTAACTTTGTTAATCTCAGCAGGTTCTACGGAAGCTTGTACGAAATTCACTTGCACATAAGCTCATTAAGTCCAAGGGCACGGATGTGTGCTCTTGAGGTACGTGCTCGTCTCTTTTTCTCATTTTCTGTTTAAAGAATTTGCTATGTTATGATGTTCTTGTTGATGAAAGTGAAATTTTTGTTTGTAATATGATATTTGGAAGCTTTTTGGTATAAATCATTTATTAAAGTTTTTGTTTGTGTTGGTTTAGACCAAAATCCTTTATAAAAACTCATTTTCTGGCCAAAAGCGGTGTTTAGGACAGTGGTTTACTTGGGTACGGGTTGACCACCAATTGACCACTTAGCTCTGCACGTCCTTGTTAGGTTTACGGGAGTTGGTTTTTGCAAGAAGATTGGTAGTTTGGTTAGAAAAGTTTGATCTTGCTTGTTCTATAAAATTTCTGGCAAATGGTAGTGTAGGACTTGCATTTGATCTTGTAGGCTGTCAGACTTAAGTGTAGTTTTAGGTTTGTTATCGTTTATTTGTGGTTCAGGTTGATTATGTTTAAGTATTGGATGTTAGCTTATTATTAAGTTGAATCTTGCACATAGTTTCCTTTTGAGCACTTTCTGTGTCTGCTACTATTCAGTAGAGGGTCCCCTTTTGATTCCTTGTCGTATTATAGATCTTAGGTTTATTTATGGTTGTGTATGGTGTTTGAGTGCATAATGTGTTTCCAACAGCAAGAGCAATCAAGTAAACAAAAAAGATAGCAAACATAGCAAGAAAGGGAGTGTTTTGGTTTGTTGTACATGAGTGTGAGACTTAAGCATTGATTCGTGGTGAAATCTGTGGAATTTAGCTTTTCCTTTATGTTTCATGTTTGCTTTGTGACTGTGCGAACTAGGAATCCTGGAAACCAAAGCTTAAAAAGTTTAGAGTGCTTGCGGACGTGTGTGTTGCATACTGTGCACTGTGGTCCATTTAATATTGATTTTGTTTGTGTTCAGTGTAAACGAAGTAAAAAATATAGAAACCAAAAAGGTTTTGGTGGTGTGATCAGTGGCCTTATCGTGTTTTATGAGTCATATTTGAGTGTTGGTATCTATGGTTTTGTGTTCGTAATCCCACTGTGCCTTTTAGTTGTTTTGGTTCCTAAGTGACCCACTGTGTACTTATTTAGCTTATCCTGTAGCCTAATCTTGCTATTTTGTTGTCAATTTGGTTGTGTGCATTTGCCTCTCAAGTGAACCCAAAGAACAAGAAACCATAAAGAAAAGTACCTGCTTGTGTTGCTGTTCAACTGTGCTCATATTTTAAGCATAATTTGCATTTGTCTATGGTGTCTTGGCGGTGTTACATAGTTTGGTTGGAAGATAAATACCTTGGGGCTAACACTGAACACTAAACTTGGCCGAAAAGTGGCAATATATTAGGATGGGTGCACCAGCAGGTTTGATTGGGGATTCTTGAGGTTAAAATTTAGGATTCAAGCAGTCAAGGTTAGTTTTTAGTCGATTTAGTGGTATTCAGTTTAATTAGGTGCTTAAAAATTGAGTAAAAATACACTTTCTCGTATGTGTGTTCCAATTGTTTAAAAAGTCTTGAAAAGAATAGCTATCTGCCTATTTAGGATTGTTTGGGAGTAGGGTGTTTTGGGGTTGGGACTCACCACCAGTCACCTTCACACCCTCACACACCTTAGGTCAGTGCTTGATAATTGTTTTAGGGTACTCGTCTAAAGTCCCATGGCTCAAAATTGGATTTCATAGTTGTTGCAAAAATCTGACCATTTTCTGCTAATTTAGATCAGTAGGCTTAGGATTGGTATGTAATAAGTGTGTAAACACTTAACCTTTTACCACTAAAATCAATAAAAAAGACCTAATCATGTGTTTAATATCATAAAATTCGGAATTACGCGTGGGTTTGTGTTTTTTTGTGAAATAGGTACAAAAGATCAAAAGGAAAGAAAACACGGGATTTCACGGTCATTTGTTGAAGAAAAGTCAAAGAAAGAGACAAAGTCAAAGTCAAAAAACCAAAAGTATACTGAAGATCACGAAAACCGGCAAAATCAGCACGAGTTTGAAGAAAAAGATCAACAAAGCCAAAAATCAAGCTCGTTTTAGTGGATTTTAACTTAAATGAAGACATTTGGGCTTTGTGGGTCCCACATTCAGTTAATGGGCCCAAAATCCCATTAAGAGAGCAAGTGTTGAGTATGTTTGGTTATAAAGCCCAAATCATGGCCCAAAATATGTAAACGGATAAAGTATATTTGGTTTTGGGTCCAAATTGAAATCAAGGCCCAAAGTACATTAAAAAAACGGATTGTGTACAAATGGGCTTTAAGCCCATTTCAAGAGCTGTGAATACAAAGGACAGTAAAAAGACTAGGGTTTGGTCAATAAAGGTTATTAACGTTTGTTAACTTTTACCCACCAAACGAAACTCACACACACCTTTCCTTATAAACGTTTTGGTCAACTTCACATTTACCCACACCCCATTTACTTTCGATAAAAACAAAGCCTCACCTCTCATATCTCTCCCAAAACAAAACCAGACATCACCCTTTTTACTGTTACCAAACCATAGATCAAAATAAATTGGGGCTTTTTGATTATTAGCGCGTGACCACTCACGCTCTTTAAATAAATCCCTATTTTATCTGAGCAAAGAAGATGCTGCATCAATCCTACGTGGCTCCTTTTCCCTGTTTTAATTGGCCAATACACCTCACCACCAATCACCCACCTATAAGATGATGCCATATCAGCTTGGAGAAAACACAACTAGCACACATCGAACACAGGCTGGCAATCCGTATGATGGAGAATGATTTTCCACCGTATGATCAAGAGAAAGAAGAAAGAGAAAGAGAAAAGATGGATTGAACGACCAAGATGTTTCTCCGTGCTCACCAAGTTTTCACCAACAGCCTTGGGGATTGGCTATAAAAACCCCCTCATTCTGTAATTTTTGGCCTGTCCAATTTTTTATTTTCCTAGTTATTATGCTAAATTAGTTTTTAGGGTATTTGTAATTTTCCTTTCCAATTTTTGTAATCTCTCTTTAATATTAATAAAAGTTTATTTTCATTTAATTCTAATCGTGTCTTTTTTTTGTTAAATTTCTTATTATTACAATTTATTCTTCAAACTGTTTAATATAATAATTAAAATATTATTTAATCAAGTTAAATAATAGCTTGTTTTAGATAATAGAAAATAAATATTGGGGATAAAACTTCCCCACTGGAAGTTTATATTAAATTTGTTTATCTGATGGTGTATTGGATTCGATGGTGACGTTTGGTTAAAAGGTGGTTTCGTTTCGGTTAAATTAGACGGCTCAGCGCCGCTCTACTGCTCAAAGGATTTCTTCATCAGGTTTAATTTCTTGTTATTTATAAGTTTTAGTTAATCTGTTTTATTTGAGAATTTATTTCTTAATCCGCTTTTGTTTGAGTTTATTGAATCTGATATAAGTTAGGAGTTATACTGAGTTTTAATATTTAAGTAGATTATTCTGTCAATTTAAGTTTTATATTTGCATTAAGTCTGCTAGTCGTTTTTTTATAACTGAGCTGATTAATCTATATCTTGCTTGAGTAGCTTATTATTGCACTTTGGTTTGCTTGGGTTTATGAGTGTTTTGATCATATCTGTGTAGATTTTCATATGTTTTGCGGATTAATAGTTAGCTTTGCTGATTTTGTTGAGTTTGATGTTTACTGAAATAAGTTTTACTTTGCTGTAGTAAATTTGTTTTGCTGAGATTTTGGTAGTGTTTTGGTCTGCTGTTCATTTGGTTTTAATAAGTTTATTGTTCAAGTTTTGAAATCTGTAATTTGTTTTTTTAGCTGCTACTTTGCTGATATAACTTCTTTGCTGATTTGGTTTAGTTTGCCTGTGTTGTTTTATCTGTTGATCATAAGCTAACAGACTCAATTGGTCTGTTAGTGTATTTGTTGATTTATTAGTCCAAGTGAACTACACAAAAATCCACCCCTGTGGATCGAACATGTGACCTTGTTTAGTGTTTCAGCTGTAAAAAATAAATAGCAAAAAAAAGTCTCCCAAGGGACTCGAACCCGTGACCTCACGGTTAACAGCCATTTGTTTTATCCATCTCATCTAGGCTTCCATTTTGGTATATTCACTACTTAGGTCTTTTAATATAGTTTAATAGTCAGCTGTTAGTTTTTTGTGAGAAATTTAAATACTAGTTTTAAATTTAAGTAAATTTTAATATTAGTTTTTACTTTTATAAAGTTTAAAAAAACATAATAAACATATAAAAACAAAATAAAATACGTTTTATTAATTTTAGAAAGTTAAGTTGTTTTTAAAATTAGTTTTTAAATAAATTAGATTTAATTAATTTTGTTTTAAGTAAACTTAGATTTAATTAGAATTTGTTTAAGTAAAAGTTTTTTTTTATAGATTAATTACTTTTAATTCGATTTAAAAATCTTAAATAGTTTTAAATTAGTTTAATTGGTTTTAATAGAGATTCTAATAGTATAAAAGTATTTTCTCTTTAAATAGATTAAATAGTTTTTTAGTTTTAAATACCAAACAAGTTTTTGTAACCAAGAACAATTAATCTCTATGTATAAATTGGATATCAATTCGAGTCGAGTCGAGGAACGAAAAATTAGACATAAAAAGAATTGCAAAATTCCTACATTAAATTGGCGCTGCTGCCGCTTCGCTCGTTACGATTGACGATTTTTCGTGAGAAGCTTTGGATTTTGGGATCCGTTCACTTTGAACGTTATTTTTATTGTTAAAAAATCAAAAACATAAAAAAATAAAAAACTTAAAAATACAAAAAAATTAAAAATCATTAAAAGCAAATTCTTTCCTAAGATTTGCACCAAAAAAAAATTAAAAAAATCCAAAAGTGATACTTTTCCTAAAGTATTACACCAAAAATATTACATATTATTGTTATTTTTCTTATTTCGATTTCTTTCGCTTTTTATTGTGAATATTTATTTTTCTAAGAAAGACAAAAAGATTTTTCTTTTACCATTAGATATTACGTATAGAACTTTAGTACACAATATTCCAACCGAGGCATTACACCGTATTTGGAGGCGTTCCGTTTCGATTTACGTGTATCGATCAAAGAAAAATAAAGGTAAAATAGATAAATACTAATAAAAAGTTTGAACTCGATTTATACAAACTATAAGGTGGGTATAAGGCGACGCGCTATAAAAGACCGTCTAAGGAAAAAGATTTTTAAGTGCTTTGTGTCACCTCGTTTCCCTGCTTGCTTGTGCGTATATTGAGAGGGACGACCGATTATTGGTTTGTCAACTCAAGTAGTATTACGTATATATTTATTTGTAGCTTTTTAATATTGAACCTCGAGAGGGATAATTCCTTTCCTCTCAAAGTTGACCGAGGTCTCCTACCTCATTCCTCGAGTTTAGTTGTATGCGCACTCGTGCACGTGCACACATACCGAGTGGTGTACCAAATACTTCTAATTCTTCCAAAAAGAAGAAGAAGAACAAAAAGACTGTCAATCAAGCCGATCCCGAGAATCGAGCTTTGAACAACACGATGGAAATGGATAATCGACCAATGATTGAGATTTTACAGTCTCACGTTGAAGGAAATGATGACGCGATTGTGGTGCCGGATATTGGAGCGAATAATTGTGAACTAAAAACGGGTTTTATTCAAATGGTTTCCGCTACACCATTTTTAGGCGGTACTAATGATGACCCACACGCTCATATAAAACGTTTCATACAATTGGAAAATACCGTCAAATACAATGGGGTGCCACAAGAGGCCATTCGTTTAATCCTCTTTCCTTTTTCCCTCGAGGGACAAGCCCGGATTTGGCTTGATTAGGAACCACCCCAAAGTATCACCACATGGGTTGATTTAGAGACCAAGTTCATTAACTACTTTTTCCCACCATCACGGACCACCGCTTTAAGGAATGACATCATCACCTTTGAACAAAAATATGGGGAAACGTTTAGTGAGTCTTGGGACCGTTTTAAGGAGCTTTTACGAAAATGTCCACAACATGGTTTTACAAAAGTGCATCAAATCAATACGTTTTACAATGGTTTAACTCTTAATGACTAAAACTCACTTAATAGTGCCGCGGGGGGGGGGGGGGGGGGGGGGGGTTAATATTCTTGTGAAATCCATGAACGAGGCTTGGGAAATAATTGAAAATCGGCAAAAATTCAAACCAAGAGTGTACGGACTACAATAGGTAGTGCTAGTGATAATGAGGTGACTAATCAAATTAAGGAGCTTACTTCAATTGTGAAACACCTTGTTTTAAGAGATAACCCTCCTACTACACATGTGAATGCCTTAAAAGAGACATGTGAAACGTGTGAGACTTGTGGTGGACCACATTCGTACTATAATTGTGACAAGGTTTACAATTAACAACTAGAAGTTTATGCTTATAACAACAATGAAAATGAGCCGGTTCATTTCAAACCAAATGTTAATGTTAACCATTTGTCTTATAAGTCTAATAACTATTTGGCTCCCCCGGGTTTTGTAGCTCCACAAAGACCACCCCCACCCGCCCAAAGTAGGAACCAAGGTCCTCAACGGGGTAATTTTCAAGGGAATTCAAATACACGGGGTTTTAATCAAAATCAAGGGAATTTTTAAGGGCAAAATCAAGGATTTAATAACCAAGGTTTTCAAAATCAAGGTTTTAATCAAGGTTTTCAAAATTATAATCAATATCAAAACCAAGGTTTTCCTAATCAAGGGTTTAACAATCAAGGGTATAATCAAATGAACATGCATAATCCTCAAATGGACTTGGTTCTACAAAAATTAACCGAACATGAGCGAACAATGAAAGAGATGCAAGAATATTATAGACAAATGCAAGAATTGACCGATAAGAAATTTTTGCAAATGATTCAAACCTTTCGTCCCCAAGGTGCCCTCCCTTCTAACACCGTGACCAATCCTAGGGCTAACGTTAATGCCATCACTACTAGGAGCGGTAAGACTACCGAAGAACCTTCTTATTCCCCACCTAAACAAGGACCCAAGATTCCTTCTTCTTCTACCCACCCTCCTTCACCTTCTACTTGTGACATACCACCCGTTATGCCTTCGTCTACACCTTATGTTCCACCTTTACCTAAATCTTATACCACACCTTCGGTTCCCAAACCGGTTCCTTCACCTTCCATTTCTACCCCTCCTCCACCAAAGGATGTGAGTGAGAAATCCACTCCAAAGCCTTCATCTCAACCTAATATACCTTATCCCTCAAGGTTGAGGAAAGAGAAATTGAAGAATAAGGATGATATTCAAGTTTCGAACTTCCTAAAAATGTTCAAACAATTGAATTTTAATATCACCTTTGCCGAGGCTCTCGCTCACATGCCTAAGTATGCTAAAATGTTTAAGAACCTTTTAAGTGATAAGGAAAAATTGCTTGATATTGCCAATACCCAATTGAATGAGAATTGTTCCGCGTTTCTTTTGAGAAAATTACCGGTTAAGTTAGGAGATCCCGGTCGATTCCTTATTCCTTGCACTTTTCCGGGTGTTGAGAATTGTATGGCCTTGGCGGATCTCGGAGCAAGTATCAATCTTATGCCATTGTTCGTGTGGAAACAATTATCTTTACCCGAGCTAGTCCTTACTTGTATGACCTTGGAATTAGCTAACCGTACGGTTGCTTATCCGGTGGGGATAGCCGAGGATGTTTTCGTCGGAGTCGACAAATTCACTTTTCCCGCCAATTTCGTTGTAGTCGAATATGAGATGGATCCCCGTGTTCCATTAATTGTGGGACGACCCTTCTTGAGAACCGGGCGTACATTGATTGATGTAGCCGCGGGAGAGCTTATCATGAGGGTAGGGGATGATAAAATCGTCTTTAACATGGGTAAACTTTCCAAACTTCCCGATGAGCTCGAATCTGTGAATTACATCGATGTGCTCGACGAAGCATGTGAAGAACATTTTCACGAGGCTTGTAAAAGAGGGATTTCTCATTTACCTCATGTTGAGACCGTAGCTTCTATTGCTCCATCATTGACTCCATTTGGAGAAAGTGATTTCTTTTTGAAAGAATTTGAAGCAACTTTAGGAGACGTGGACTTAAAATATGACGATTCTCCCTCCGATTGGGATTAAGACATTCGTACTATTGAGAAACTTCTCAACGAGGACCATATTTCTTCCCTGTCTCCTAAGGAAATCTCTATCAATGATCCGAATTTGACTACGCCTTCCATCAAAAATCCTCCGGATTTAGAGCTTAAGGATTTACCGTCTCATTTAGAATATGTTTTCCTAGAAGAGAACGATAAGTTACCCGTCATTATTGCTAAGGACCTAAAAGAAGATGAAAAATCTCGACTTATCGAAGTGCTTAAAAATCATAAGAAAGCAATTGCTTGGAAAATCTCTGATATCTGCGGAATTGATCCTAACTTTTGCACTCATAAAATTCTCATGGAAGATGACTTTAAACCCACAATCCAAAATCAAAGAAGGGTTAATCCAAAAATTCATGAAGTCATTAAGAAAGAAGTTATCAAACTTCTAGATGCCGACATGATTTACCCTATTTCAGATTCGCCATGGGTTAGTCCCGTCCATTGTGTGCCTAAGAAAGACGGAATAACCGTTGTTCCAGTGATAACAAAGAGTTGATTCCTGCTCGACTCGTAACGGGTTGGCGAGTTTGCATAGACTATCTTAAGCTCAATGATGCCACTCGTAAGGATCATTTTCCTCTTCCTTTCATGGATCAAATGCTCGAGCGTTTAGCGGGTAATGACTACTATTGCTTCTTAGACGGTTTCTCCGGGTATTTTCAAATTCCCATCAATCCCAAAGACCAATAGAAAACCACATTCACTTGTCCTTATGGAACATTTTCTTACAAAAGAATGCCTTTCGGCTTATGCAATGCTCCCGAGACTTTCCAAAGGTGTATGATGGCTATATTCCATGACATGGTTGAAGAAACTATGGAAGTCTTTATGTATTATTTCTCGGTCTATGGTGATTCTTTCTCTCATTTCCTTGCCAATTTAGAACGTATGCTCAAACGGTGTGAAGACACTCGTCTCGTGCTTAATTGGGAAAAATGACATTTTATGGTAAAAGAAGGTATTGTTCTTGGTCATAAAATCTCCAAAGCCGGTCTTGAAGTCAACCGTGCTAAAGTCGAAGTGATTGCTAAATTACCTCCACCTTCAACCGTGAAAGGTGTGAGAAGTTTCCTTGGTCATCCAGGCTTTTATCGTCGTTTCATTCAAGATTTTTCTAAGATCGCTCGCCCGATGACCCACCTATTGGAAAAAGATGCTCCTTTTATCTTTTCTAAAGAGTGTATTGAATCTTTCAATCTTCTTAAGGATAAATTAACTAAGGCACCTATCTTGGTTACCCCTAATTGGGAGTTACCTTTTGAATTGATGTATGATGCTAGAGATTTTGCTATTGGAGCGGTCTTAGGCCAAAGAGTGAACAAACACTTCCAACCAATCCATTATGCTAGCAAGACAATGACGGGGCTCAATTGCATTATACCACTACTGAAAAAGAGCTTTTAGCTGTAGTTTATGCTTTTGAAAAGTTCCGCCCCTATCTTGTCCTTTCCACCACCATTGTCTATACCGACCATTCCGCGTTGAAGTACTTGTTAACTAAACAAGATTCCAAGCCAAGAATTCTTCGTTGGGTTTTGCTCCTACAAGAATTTAAAATCGAAATTCGTGATAAGAAGGGAGCAAAAAACCTAGCCGCGGATCATCTCAGTAGACTTGAGGATCCTTATCAAGGGGAACTTCCAAATCAAGAGATTAATGAATCTTTTCCCCTTTAGACCTTAATGTCTTTTAATTCCAATCTTGATGATACCCCATGGTTTGCGGACATTGCAAACTATTTGGCTGGTGGTGTTCTTATCGAAGGGTTAACGTCTCAACAAAAGAAATAATTCTTTAAGGACGTAAAAACGTACTATTGGGACGACCCTTATCTTTTCAAGCAATGTGCGGATCTTATCATTCGTAGATGTGTCGATGGGCCGACGACTTTACAAATCCTTGAAGCTTGCCATAAAGGACCCACCGGTGGTCACTTTGGTCCTAACTACAACGCTAAGAAAGTTTTCGACTCCGGATTCTATTGGCCCACCATTTATCATGAAGCTCATGAAATGGTTAAGCATTGTGATGCTTGCCAAATACAAGGCAAGATCACACATAAAGATGAGATGCCTGAAAATTTCATACAAGAATGTGAAATCTTTGACGTATGGGGCATCGACTTTATGAGGCCATTTCCATCATCCAAAGGGAACAAGTACATCCTCGTAGCCGTTGACTACATATCAAAATGGGTTGAAGCAAAGGCTTTACCTACTAACGATGCGAGGGTGGTTGTAAACTTTTTGAAACAATTGTTTGCTCGATTCGGTGTGCCTCGTGCTATTATTAGTGATCGCGTGACTCATTTTTGCAATTATCAATTCACACGAGTCATGGCTAAGTATGGTGTCAATCACCGACTTTCCATCGCGTATCATCTACAAACTAATGGTCAAGCCGAGGTTTCCAACCGTGGACTTAAGCGAATCTTAGAGCGTACCGTGGGAGAGCATCGTGCCTCATGGGCCGATAAATTAGATGATGCTTTGTGGGCTTTCCGTACCGCTTATAAGACACCTATAGGTTGTACTCCTTATCGCCTTGTGTACAGAAAGGCGTGCCACCTCCCCATTGAGTTAGAGCATAAGGCTTATTGGGCCTTGAAATGGGCTAATTTTGACATAAACAAAGCCGGTGATCTTAGGAAAATCTAACTCAATGAACTTAATGAACTTAGGAATGAGGCTTATGAGAATTCATTTATCTACAAGGAGAAGACTAAGCTCATTCATGATTCCAAGATTAGGAACCGAGAGTTCCACGTTGGTGATCAAGTTTACTCTTTAACTCTCGGTTGAAAATCTTTTCGGGTAAACTTAAGAGCCGTTGGTCCGGTCCGTTCACCGTGGCCCAAATCTTCCCTTATGGCACCATTGAGTAATCCTAACCAAATGGGCCCAACTTTAAGGTGAATGGCCAACGGGTTTAGTTGTACTTTGGAGAGGACATCTCTCATGAGATGATTCCATCCCTCTCCACGTTTCCCTTGAATTAATTCGGGAAATCGAGTCGAGCTAGAAACTCGTGATAAATAAATCAAGCATCGTATACCTAGGTTAGATGTTTACCTTTTCCATCCTTTCGACCCTTTTTCACCTTCACCCATTTCCACCAATAAGTGTAGGGGGGGAGCCAAGTAGGTTGTTTGTGTTGTGATGTTGTGCAGGGACGTGTGCCTTAATGATCCACTTTTGGTGCTTTTGACGTGACCCATGAACCCGTGTTCCCGTGTACCCGGTTCTATCAAAACTATTGTGATTCATACATGTATATAAATAAGTTGAATAAATGTAATCACTTTAGTTGTCTCTTCCTTAGCTCGATTTAAACAACGTACTCAATGTCCTAATTGTAGGGGAGTTTATTCTCCCACATGCTTAAACATTGAGGGTAATGTTTATATTAAGTGTAGGGGGACTTCTATCGAAGTTTAGTGGGCTTTCCCATGAATTTGACCTCATTTAACCGAAAAATTTAATTTTTCAACATTTTTCAAATTTTTGATCTATTTTGGCCTAGTAGTATTTTCCATTTATTTTCTTTTATTTTATTTCCTTTTGTCATCGCATCGTATTTATATTTTCCATTTCAAAGAATCAAGTCAAAAAAATAAATAAATGAATAAAATGGTTTTAACAAGTTTAGATGTCTTTGATATATTAGGCCTGTCGTGAATATTTTGACTCAACCCGAGTTTACTTATCTAAGTTTACTCTAGCTAGTATCCTTAACCATATGGACCATAATTGGTTTATTAGGCTAAGCATCCACGAGTCTCATTCCTTGAGATTTTAAATTGTGGAGAACGAGAGATGATAGAGTTAAAAATAAGTTTAAGGGTTAATTCTTGCTTATATGAGTTTTTGTGGCTCTTTCTTCCCGCTTGTATATTTAATTGCTTAATAAATGAGGATTTTTATGGTGTAGATTCGATATCTTAGCTCTTAGCCAGATCTTTTATCTCCTTGTAATTAAAGCTTGAACACATTGAGGATGCCTGCGTTATGGACTTCCGACTAAGGTGGCTCATAACCACTAAGTAGGAGGTATTCAGACCATGGGACCACGAAATTTGGCCTACTATATATATCATAAATAAGAAAGAATAAGATTAAAACATGACCTCAAGGAGCCTTAGGGTGTGGGGCATGTAGCACGGACCTTGTAATTAGAGTCTTAGGGTGTATGGCATGGTAAGTGTTGAATAAAAATTGATCAAAAATCAATTCCCTTGTTTATGGTTCAAGGAGCCTTAGGGTGTGGACCATAGACGAGGAGCATTTTTACATCTTAAAGAGCCTAAGGGTATATGATGTGGACTTGCTAAACTCCACATAAAGTCTACATGACTTTGGAGGAATAAATAATAAGTAGTACTATTGGCCAATTTTTGGATCCGGGAGTTTATTCCCCAAATCGTGTTAAATTATCCTTGATGTGGGCTTACTTTAGTAACAACGTTTTTAAGGACGAGGTTAGGTTCTGAGTGTCGGGTTTGCACCGTTTTGCCTTCATTTTTGGACTAAAGATTATTAAATAAGTCAAATGAGCCTACGGGTGAATGACAATCTTTAAAATCTAGAGATACAACTTAGGAATTGGAGAAGGAGTATTACACAATTACCTTATATAAGTGGTTTTAACTTGAGAACTTATGGTAAACAATGATCTTGTTTTTATGCTTGGTATGGGGAACGTGAAACTTGAGGGTGATTAATTTTCATGACACCAAAGCCCTAATCTAAGTCTTAGATTTCTTTACGAGTTTCTTCCATCAAATAATTTCCAAGTTAATAAATTATTATAACTTCTATTTCCTTGAATAAAGTTTTTATCTTTAGTTCTTTTTATTGTAGTAGTAATAGTATATCGTAATAAAGGCCAAGATAGGTTAATTATGAGAAAAATTTTATGCTTTAAAATTATGTATTGCATGGGGTCATTGCAATGGTCAAGTGTAGGGGGTTTAATAAGTGTGTAAACACTTATCCTTTTACCACTAAAATCAATAAAAAAACAAGACCTAATCATGTGTTTAATATAGTAAAAGTCGAAATTACGCGTGGTTTTGTGTTTTTGTGTGAAATAGGTACAAAAGATTAAAAGGAAAGAAAACACGGGATTTGACGTTCATTTGTTGAAGAAAAGTCAAAGAAGAGACAAAGTCAAAGTCAAAAAACCAAAAGTATACTGAAGATCACGAAAACCAGCAAAATCGGCACGAGTTTGAAGAAAAAGATCAACAAAGCCAAAAATCAAGCTCGTTTTAGTGGATTTTAACTTAAATGAAGACATTTGGGCTTTGTGGGTCCCACATTCGGTTAATGGGCCCAAAAGCCCATTAAGAGAGCAAGTGTTGAGTATGTTTGGTTATAAAGCCCAAATCATGGCCCAAAATATGTAAACGGATAGAGTATATTTGGTTTTGGGTCCAAATTGAAATCAAGGCCCAAAGTACATTAAAAAAAACCCGGATTGTGTACAAATGGGCTTCAAGCCTATTTCAAGAGCTGTGAATACAAAGGACAGTAAAAAGGCTAGGGTTTGGTCAATAAAGGTTATTAACGTTTGTTAACTTTTACCCACCAAACGAAACTCACACACACCTTTCCTTATAAACGTTTTGGTCAACTTCACATTTACCCACACCCCATTTACTTTCGATAAAAACAATGCCTCACCTCTCATATCTCTCCCAAAACAAAACCAGACATCACCCTTTTTACTGTTACCAAACCCTAGATCAAAATAAATTGGGGCTTTTTGATTATTAGCGCGTGACCACTCACGCTCTTTAAATAAATCCCCATTTTATTGGAGCAAAGAAGATGCTGCATCAATCCTACGTGGCTCATTTTCCCTGTTTTAATTGGCCAATACACCTTACCACCAATCACCCAACTATAAGATGATGCCATATCAGCTTGGAGAAAACATAATTAGCACACATCGAAGACAGGCTGGCAATCCGTGTGATGGAGAATGATTTTCGACCATATGATCAAGAGAAAGAAGAAAGAGAAAGAGAAAAGATGGATTGAACGGCCAAGATGTTTCTCCGTGCTCACCAAGTTTTCACCAACAACCTTGGGGTTGGCTATAAAAACCCCATCATTCTATAATTTATGGCCTGTCCAATTTTTTATTTTCCTAGTTATTATGCTAAATTAGTTTTTAAGGTATTTGTAATTTTCCTTTCCAGTTTTTGTAATCTCTCTTTAATATTAATAAAAGTTTATTTTCATTTAATTCTAATCGTGTCTTATTTTCTGTTAAATTTCTTATTATTGCAATTTATTCTTCAAACTGTTTAATATAATAATTAATATATTATTTAATCAAGTTAAATAATAGCTTATTTTAGGTAATAGAAAATAAATATTGGGGATAAAACTTCCCAATGGAAGCTTATATTAAATTTGTTCATCTGATGGTGTATTGGATTCGATGGTGACGTTTGGTTAAAAGGTGGTTTCGTTTCGGTTAAATTAGACGGCTCAGCGCCGCTCTACTACTCAATGGATTTCTTCATCAGGTTTAATTTCTTGTTATTTATATGTTTTAGTTAATCTGTTTTATTTGAGAATTTATTTCTTAATCTGCTTTTGTTTGAGTTTATTGAATCTGATATAAGTTAGGAGTTATATTGAGTTTTAATATTTAAGTAGATTATTCTGTCAATTTAAGTTTTATATTTGCATTAAGTTTTCTATTCGTTTTTTATAACTGAGCTGATTAATCTGTATCTTGCTTGAGTAGCTTATTATTGCACTTTGGTTTGCTTGGGTTTATGAGTGTTTTGATCATATCTGTGTAGGTTTTCATATGTTTTGCGGATTAATAGTTAGCTTTGCAGATTTTGTTGAGTTTGATGTTTACTGAAATAAGTTTTACTTTGCTGTAGTAAATTTGTTTTGCTGAGATTTTGGTAGTGTTTTGGTCTGCTGTTCATTTGGTTTTAATAAGTTTATTGTTCAGGTTTTGAAATCTATAATTTGTTTTTTAGCTGCTACTTTGCTGATATAACTTCTTTGCTGATTTGGTTTAGTTTGCCGGTGTTGTTTTATCTGTTGATCAAAAGCTAACAGACTCAATTGGTCCGTTAGTGTATTTGTTGATTTATCAGTCCAAGTGAACTACACAAAAATCCACCCCTGTGGATCGAACCTGTGACCTTGTTTAGTGTTTCAGCTGTAAAAAATAAATAGCAAAAAAAAGTCTCCCAAGGGACTCGAACCCGTGACCTCACGGTTAACAGCCATTTGTCTTATCCATCTCATCTAGGCTTCCTTTTTGGTATATTCACTACTTAGGTCTTTAATATAGTTTAATAGTCAGCTGTCAGTTTTTTTGTGAGAAATTTAAATACTAGTTTTAATTTTTAAGTAAATTTTAATATTAGTTTTTACTTTTATAAAGTTTAACAAAAATATTAAACATATAAAAACAAAATAAAATACATTTTATTAATTTTAGAAAGTTAAGTTTTTTTTAAAATTAGTTTTTAAATAAATTAGATTTAATTAATTTTGTTTTAAGTAAACTTATATTTAATTAGAATTTGTTTAAGTAAAAGTTTTTTTTATAGATTAATTAGTTTTAATTAGATTTAAAAATCTTAAATAGTTTTAAATTAGTTTAATTGGTTTTAATAGAGATTTTAATAGTATAAAAGTATTTTCTTTTTAAATAGATTAAATAGTTTGTTAGTTTTAAATAACAAACAAGTTTTATTAACCAAGAACAATTAATCTCTACGTAAAAATTGGATATCAATTCGAGTCGAGTCGAGGAACGAAAAATTAGACATAAAAAGAATTGCAAAATTCCTACATTAGTATGCTTGTTGTTAGTTGTTGTTTTAGCTGCTTGTTTTTCATTTGTTACTTGATATAAAGGCAATTCTGATAGTTCCTTGTGGTTAGAGTTCACTTTATCTTAGAATTGAGTCATGAGCATTACACTTTATGCCAAACATTTGCAAATTACATCAGCAGCTCTTATCCTTTGATTTCTTTGTTTTAGATCATCAAAATTGGTTCATTGTTAGTCTTTAGGGTATTATAGAGGTGCATTAGCTGGTATCTAGGAATTCACAACTTTTGGGTGGTCAAAATCCACATTGAACCTCACTGATTAGGCTAGCAGACCCCCAGACTACATTTTATGTTACAATAGCTGTAATTGGGTGATTCTTGCTTAGATTTGTGTTGTAATTAGCTGATTTTGAGTTTGTGTTGACCCCCTACAACCAGCTGGTTGTAGGGGTCCCGTTTGTGCCCAAAAACATTGACAAACAAACTCGAAACAAACAAAACGAGTCCAAAAAGCATACAGTGACTTTCCTCTTTGTTGTCCGAGAACGACACAAATTTTCATTTTTTTTACGTGTTGTCCAGTATCGGACAACACTGATCTTGGACAAGACCTTCCTCTGACAGGATCTTGGACAACAAAGAAGTACCCAAAATTGGGTACTTTGGGATGCTTTCGTTTTTTGCTTATGGAAAAGATCATTTGGCCATTTTTGAGTTTTTTCTAGGATTTTTTTCAGTTTATCTTTAAGTTAGAAAAAATAAAAATAAAAATAAAAAAAAATTATTTAAAAATCAAAAGATAAATACAAAATAAATAAAATTATTTATTTTTTGTGTTTCTAGCTTATTAAATAGGTTTGGAACCTAACTCTTTTTTTAAAGTTACTTATTTTTATATAATATTAGTCTGTTTTTAAATAAAAAAATTCAAAAAATATATTTTAAAATAAAAATAAATTAAAAAATAATAAAAAATTACTTCAAATTGATTTTTTGTAGCCTAAAATAAGTTTAAAATTTGTCTTTTTTAAAGTTTCTTATTTTTTCATTTTCTTAATCTGTTTTGAAAAAAAAATAAGTTTATTTATTTATTATTTTAATCATTTTTATATTATATTTTTATTTTTAGGTAATAAAAAATAGAAAAAAGTTGAGAAAAAGTTTCAAAAAATACTTTTTAGTTTTATAAAAATGTTTTTGAGGCTTATAAATGATAAAATTCAAATTTGGACTTTTTATTCATAGTATTTTGATTTTTAGGTTTTTAAACGAACTTTAAAATTAAATAACTCAAAAAATAAAAGGTTTAAAATTTTTTTATTTATTTTTCCATCTTAATTACATTTTTCTAGGATTTATTTATAATTTTTATAATTTTTTTTAATTTATTCGAATTTTTTGTCACGTTTTACGTTCGTACGTTACGCGTTTTCGTATAGTTTTAGCGTATTCCGTCCTTTTCTTTTCTTTTTTTTATTTTCTTTCCAAAAGCATAATAATCAAATAAATAACGTCTATATTTGTTGGCTAAACACCATACCTCCTCGAGAACGAACTCAATTGTTGGTATTTGCGTTTTTCCTAAAGCGTAATTACTAATACTTACTACGACTTTGGTTTTTGCTTTCTTTTTCCAAAAATATAGTCAACAACTAATTTTACTACATCATACATACTGAAAGGATGTCCTATCTTTTTAGCACATATTTCTCAGGCAGATAAGGAAGATGAACCAGAGAAGAAAAAAAATCAAGGACGTACCAATTGTTCGCGATTATCCCGAAGTTTTTCCAGACGACTTACGTGGTTTACCACCCACTCGCCAAGTAGAATTTCAGATCGACTTGATACCAGGAGCTGCACCTGTAGCTAAAGCACCATATCGGTTAGCACCGACAGAGATGAAAGAACTCGTAGAACAACTCCAAGAACTATCAGAGAAAGGTTTTATCAGACCCAGTTCCTCACCTTGGGGAGCTCTAGTACTATTTGTCAAGAAGAAAGACGGTTCTTTCCGAATG
Organism: Glebionis coronaria; assembly: GCA_025667525.1. Lineage (NCBI taxonomy): Eukaryota > Viridiplantae > Streptophyta > Magnoliopsida > Asterales > Asteraceae > Glebionis > Glebionis coronaria. The sequence goes on from CM046876.1 coordinate 359,299,315, forward strand.
TCTATTGATTACAGAGAACTGAATAAGTTAACTATGAAAAATCGTTACCCACTTCCTCGAATCGATGACCTATTTGATCAACTACAAGGATCAAGTGTGTACTCCAAGATCGACTTACGATCCAGATACCATCAGTTTAGGGTCAGAGAGGAAGACATACCAAAGACAGCTTTCAGAACCCGTTACGGTCATTACGAATTTCAGGTTGTGCCCTTTAGGTTGACCAACGCACCAGCCATATTCATGGACCTCATGAATCGAGTGTGCATATCGTATCTGGATAAAATCTTTATCGTGTTCATCGACGACATACTCATCTATTCCAAGAATGAGCAAGAGCACGGAAAACATCTTGTTCAGGTACTGAAATTGCTTAAGGAAGAGAAGATGTACGCCAAGTTCTCTAAATGTGATTTTTGGATTCCTAAGGTGCATTTCCTTGGTCATGTGATCGATAGCAAGGGAATACAAGTAGACCTCGCAAAATTCGAATCCGTAAAGGATTGGGCGTTACCTACGTCACCGAAAGAGATTTGCCAATTCTTAGGTCTTGCCGGTTACTATCAGAGATTTATAGAAGGATTCTCTAAGATAGCTAAGTCCATGACAAAGATTACTCCAAAAGGCGTGAAGTTTGAATGGGGAGAAAAAGAGGAATCAACATTCCAAACCATCAAACAAAAGTTGTGTAGTGCACCTATTCTAGCCTTGCCAGAAGGCAACGAAGACTTCGTTGTCTACTGTGATGCCTCACACAAAGGCTTAGATGTTGTACTGATGCAAAGAAAGAAAGTAATTACCTATGCTTCAAGACAACTGAAGAAGCACGAACAGAATTACTCTACTCATGATCTAGAACTTGGATCCGTAGTTTTTGCCTTAAAAATCTTGAGGCACTACCTATATGGAACAAAGTGTACTGTGCATACCGACCACAAGAGTTTGCAACATATTCTAGACCAAAAAGAGCTGAACATGAAACAACGTCATTGGATAGAGCTGCTTAGTGACTACGATTGTGACATCAAATACCACCCAGGTAAAGCCAACGTGGTTACAGATGCACTAAGCCGCAAGGGAACTGATCCTCCCATGAGAGTTTGAGCCTTAGTTATGACCATTAGCTTGGATCTATCCAAGCAGATATTAGAGGCTCAACTCCAAGCACAGAAGCCTGAAAACATTAGAAAGGAAGACATAGGAGGAATGCTTAGAACGATAATACTTGATTTTACTTAGTTATGAAAGTTCGTTAAACTGATCTTTTCGAATTGATTACTAGTTAAAAGTGCGACTCAGTCGTGCTTGGTGGAAAATAAAATGGTTTGATTATATATTCTACTTGAAGAGTAAATGTGAAACGTAATTAAAATAAGCTAAAAGCAAATCTAGATCAACTGTCACTTTTTCTATCTAAAATTAGAAAACTTTGTAAACTAAAGTTAAATAAAACAAAAAATAAAGTTAGATTGTAATTCGATCGTAACCCAGATCGCAGTGGTAGATCGCACTCAAGAATGAGGGATCGCACTATTGGATCGTACTTGGTGATCACACCAAGTGATCGTAGCCTATGATCGTAACAGTCGATCGTAGCCCAGATCATGGTCAAGCGATCGCACTCAATGCGATGGAAGGTAGAAACGTGGCCCAGATCGTACTCACAGATCGCAACCATAGATCGCACTCATGATCGCAACAAGTGGATCGTAGTCTGATCGTGGTCTATGATCGTGACAATGGATCGCACCCAACAATCCTAACCACGATCGCACTATGGGATCGCAGCCAGTGATCGTGATGTGGATCGTACTTGGTGGTCAAAGTAAAGAATCGCAAGTAGAAACCCTAGGGGTTTATGCGATCACACTTACTCGATCGGATTGGGTAAATAGCTGTTACGATGGGATTCAAAAATAGAATAAGCAAAAATGAATAAGCACAAATAAGCAAGACGAATAAGCACTTATTTAAATCTCAACCAAATGAAAACAAGCATAAATTTAAAAACTTTTAAAACACGAAATAAGCAAACATTATGAATCAAACTTTAAAAAAGACTAAACTTTTTAAGAAAACTAAAAAGTAAATAAGCTAAACACAAAATAAGCCAATAAGCATGATAAGCTCAAAGCTTAACCCGTATAAAACTTAGATAGAAACCAAAAGATAAACTTTTTAATCAATAAAACATCAAGATTAAACAAAAATCAAGAATGATTTTCGGATCAAATAAGTAAAAATCAAGAAAGGTAGAAAGAGATTGATTATGAAAAATTTAACTTGAACTTATAGATTAATGATTCCAAAATACAAGATCAAATCAAAGCTTAAACATGAAAAGAAAGAAAAGATGAAGTTCTAGTGAGAGAAAGTTAAACACTTTCTCTCTCTAAAAATAAAACTAAAGAAAGAAAAATGAACTAGCTAAATTAACTAACACCCTCCTAATGTGTCATTAGGAGGGTATATATAGGAGGTGGGGAGGTGCATGTGTTGCTTCCTTCTTTCTTTCTTCTCGACTCGATTTAAATTCTTTGTCTTTCTCGACGTCGTCTCGGGATTTGTCGATATAAATTAAACTTGTCTTATAATTTCCTTCTTCTATTAGACTTGAGTTCTTCGACTTCATTAAACTTCCGTCTTTAGACTTTTTCTTCGATAAATATTCAGAATAGGCCTTGGACGTCCGTTCTTTTTGCACTCTTGATCTTTTGACTTCGTCTTTTCTCGTTTTCTTCGATAAAAGCCCGTGATAGCCCATGTTTTCTTCCTTCTACATATTTTTATCCTGAAACACGATAAAAACACAAACCACGCATAATTCCGACTTTTACGACATAAAATACACGTTTTGGTCTTGTTATTATTGGAAATAAGTAGTAAAAGGATAAGTGTTTTCACACTTATTAAATCCCCTACACTTGACCATTGCAATGCCCTCATGCAATGCATTAATTTCAAAGCACAGATTATATTTCTCATCATAAATAACCCACCTTGGCCTTTATTAAATACCAAACTTTAAAGAAACTAAAAAGATAGAAATATGTGCAAAACAAGTAAAGAAATCAAAGACTTACATTTGGGTTTTGGCCGTCATGGATGTTCATCATCCTCAAGTTTCACGTTCCCCATACCAAGCTTAAAAACGAGATCATTGTTATTATAAGTTAGCAAACTATCACAAACTCATGTGGCCCAATTATTCACTTAGACTCCCTTATTCCTAGGTGTATCTCTTATATTTTATTGTTGTCTTAAATTATCTCGAGGATGCATTGTTGACTTAATACGATAGGTTATTAGGTTAAAAATAAAGTAGGATGATTTAATCAATAGTTAGCTAAAGGACAAAATCTTTTAAAACTGCTTCTCGGGACCTCATAAAGTTCATATCTTGGCATAACTCGCTTCACGATTTGATACCTTTCTCGGACCGATATTTGGCAGTGACTTCATACTTCAAATCTTGAGAGACGTTCAAGAAATAATGGTCTTCTCTTCATAATAGGAATTTCTTCACTTGAACTTTTTGAGAGATTCTTCATACTTGGACCACGACTTCTTCATTTTTTCTCCAACCTTTATATATACAACCATCCGCCTCCTTTCAGGACTTGGATCTATTTATCCTCATACCTTGTTAGGGCCTTTTTGGATAGACTTATCCATGATCTTCTGGGGAGTATTTGCTTTTCGTCGTATGTCTCGATCCTTTATATTGATTTTTGATAAATGATTCTTCACATCACTTGGGATATTTAGCAACAAAATGTAGCCCTCATGCCTTGTTAGGGCCTTTTCGGACTCACCAATCTTCGCATCCCGCTTCAATAAGTTATGCCTTGGCTATGAACTCTAATTAATACCGAGCAACTTTTAAACGATCTTGTGCTAGAAGCTAAGTAACTTTTCAAATTGTACAACCTTATTTATTGCAAATATATTTATAAACAAGCGATGGGAGAAGAATCTTATAATCAACTCACATAAATTCACGAAAGAATACCAAACTTATAATTGACTCTATCATCTCTCGTTCTCCATAATTTAAAATCTCAAGGAATGAGACTCGTGGATGCTTAGCCAATTATATCAAAGTTTTGGGTTTTCAAGTCATCTATAGGATCATGCAAACTCTTAGACTTTTTAAAGTTTAGAATTCGCATTTTAAAGTGCCCTTGATAAATGACTCTCTAGGATCAATTATAGGAACTTGCGAAAAGTTCTTGTTCTTAACCCATGAGAGTTAAGACTTTCGCGTTTTAAAGTTCCCTATATAAAAGCCTAGCAAAACTTGACTTAAACACCTTAAGGATACTAGCTAGAGTAAACTTGGATAAGTAAACTCGGGTTGAGTCAAAAGATTCACAACGTTGAAAAGTTAAAACCACTTTATTCAAAATTTATTCTAGCAAAGAAAGTAAATAACGATAGCAAAGGAAAATACTACTATACAACTAGGCCAAAATAGATTAAAAATTTTGAAAAATGTCGAAAAAACAATTTTCCAGATAAAATGAGGAAAAATTAATGGAAAAGCCTACTTACTTCGATAGAAGTCCCCCCTACACTTGATATAAACATTGTCCTCAATGTTTAAGCATGTGGGAGTAAACTCCCATACACTTAGGACATTGTGCACTTTGTTTAAATCTTGCTAAGGAAAGGACAACTATAGTGATTTCAATGTGAACATATAAGATATGAAATATTGAATCACGACAGTTTAGGATAGAACCGGGAAGACGGGTATACGGGATCACGGTTCGTCAAAAGTCATCGAGAATGGATCTTTGAAGCTTTTAATCCCTGCACATCAAAAGAAACAAGACAACAAATACATACGGGGGTCCCCCTACACTTATTATGAAAACGGTAAAGGATAGATCAACGGGTTGCTTCCCGAGAAGCGCTTGTTTTTGTTAGCGGAGTCACGAGCCTGACTCGACCCAGAACTAGTTCAAGGGAAACGTGGTGAGGGATGGAATCATCTCATGAGAGATGTCCTCACCAAAGTAAAACTTCACACGCTAGCCATTCACTTTAAAATTAGGCCCGTTTGGCTGAGAAAGCTCAATGGTGCCATAGGGGAAGACTTTGGCGACGGTGAATGGACCAAAGCAACGGCTCATCATCTTGCCCGAGAAAATCTTCAACCGAGAGTTAAAGAGTAAAACTTGATCACCTATGTGAAAGTCTCGGTTCTTAATCCTTGAATCATGAATGATCTTGGTCTTCTCCTTGTAGATCAATGAATTCTCATAAGCTTCATTCCTCAGTTCATTTAGCTAGTTGAGTTGAATCTTCCGAAGATCACCGACTTTGTTGATGTCAAAATTGGCCCACTTCAAGGCCCAGTATGCCTTATGTTCCAGCTCAATAGGGAGGTGGCATGCCTTCCCGTACACAAGAAGATATGGTGTACAACCAATCGACGTCTTATATGCGGTACGGAAAGCCCACAAAGCATCATCCAACTTATCGGCCCACGAGGCACGATGCTCTCCCACATTACGCTCAAGAATTCACTTCAATCTACGGTTAGATATCTCAACTTGACCATTTGTTTGAGGATGATAAGTGGTGGAAAGACGGTGATTGACACCGTACTTAGCCATGACTCGAGAAAATTGTTCATTGCAAAAATGAGTCCCGCGGTCACTAATGATAGCACGAGGAACACCGAATCGAGCAAAAAGCTGCTTCAAAAAGTTCACAACCACCCTCGCATCGTTCGTAGGGAGAGCCTTTGCTTCAACCCATTAGGTACGTAGTCAACGGCTACGAGGATGTACTTGTTCCCTTTGGATGATGGAAATGGCCCCATAAAGTCGATACCCCATACGTCAAATATTTCACATTCTTGTATGAAATTCTGAGGCATCTCATCTTTATGTGTGATTTTGCCTTGGCGTTGGCAAGCATCACAATTTTTAACCATTTCGTGAGCGTCACGATAAGTGGTGGGCCAATAGAATCCCGAGTCAAACACTTTCTTCGCGGTGTAGTTGGGACCAAAATGACCACCGGTGGGTCCTTTATGGCAAGCTTCGAGAATGTCTAAAGCCGCGTGTCCATCAACACACCGACGAATAATCAGATCAGCACATTGTTTGAAGAGATAAGGGTCATCCCAAAAGTAAGTCTTAATATCTTTAAAGAACTTTTTCTTTTGTTGGGATGTTAACCCTTCGATGAGAATACCACCCGCTAAGTAGTTTGCAATGTCCGCAAACCACGGGGTGTCATCAAGATTAGAATTAATAGAGATTAAGGCCTCAAGGGGAAAGAGTCATTGATCTCTTGATTCGGATGATCCCCTTGATAAGGATCCTCAAGTCTACTTAGATGATCCGCGGCTAGGTTTTCCGCTCCCTTTTTGTCACGAATTTTGATTTTAAATTCTTGAAGGAGCAAAACCCAATGAAGAAGTATTAGCTTGGAATCTTGTTTCGTTAACAAGTACTTCAACGTAGAATGGTCGGTATAGACAATGATGGTGGAAAGGACAAGATAGGGGCGGAATTTCTCAAAAGCATACACTACAGCTAAAAGCTCTTTTTCGGTAGTGGTATATTACAATTGAGCCCCCGTCATTGTCTTGCTAGAATAATGGATTGGTTGGAAGTGTTTGTTCACTCTTTGGCCCAAAACCGCTCCAATAGCAAAGTTGCTAGCATCACACATCAATTCAAAAGGTAGCTCCCAATTAGGGGTAACCAAGACCAGTGCCTTAGTTAGCTTGTCCTTAAGAAGATTGAAGGATTCAATACACTCTTTATAAAAGATAAAGGGAGTATCTTTTTCCAAGAGGTGGGTCATCGGGCGAGCGATTTTAGAAAAATCTTGAATGAATCGACGATAGAAGCCCGCATGACCAAGGAAACTTCTCACACCCTTCACGGTTGAAGGTGGAGGTAATTTAGCTATGACATCAACTTTAGCACGGTCTACTTCAAGACCGGATTTTGAGATTTTATGTCCAAGCACAATACCTTCTTTTACCATGAAATGGCATTTTTCCCAATTTAGAACAAGACGAGTGTCTTCACACCGTTTGAGCATACGTTCTAAATTGGCAAGGCAAGAAGAGAAAGAATCACCATAGACCGAGAAATCATCCATGAAGACTTCCATAGTTTCTTCAACCATGTCATGAAAGATAGCCATCATACACCTTTGGAAAGTCCCAGGAGCATTGCATAAGCCAAAAGGCATTCGTTTGTAAGCAAATGTTCCATAAGGACAAGTGAATGTGGTTTTCTCTTGGTCTTTAGGATCGATGGGAATTTGAAAATACCCGAAGAAACCGTCTAAGAAGCAATAATAATCATTACCCGCTAGACGTTCAAGCATTTGGTCCATAAAAGGAAGGGTAAAATGATCCTTTATCGTAGCATCATTGAGTTTGCGATAGTTTATACAAACTCTCCACCCTGTAACGAGACGAGTAGGAGTCAACTCGTTGTTTTCATTGGGCACAACGGTGATTCCGCCTTTCTTAGGCACACAATGGACCGGACTAACCCATGGTGAATCCGAGATAGGGTAGATCATTCCCGCATCAAGAAGTTTGATAACCTCTTTTTTGATAACGTCATGGATCTTGGGATTCACCCTTCTTTGGTTTTGAATAGTGGGTTTAAAGTCGTCCTCCATGAGAATTTTATGTGTGTAAAAGTGAGGATCAATTCCACGAATAACGGAGATTTTCCAAGCAATTGCTTTCTTATGATTCTTCAGCACGACGATAAGTCGAGATTTTTCGTCTTCTTTCAAATCCTTTGCGATGATGACGGGTAACTTCTTATTGTCTTCAAGGAAAACATACTCGAGATGAGACGGTAGGTCCTTAAGCTCTAAATCCGGAGGATTCTCGATGTAAGGCGTAGTCAAATTCGATTCATCGATAGAGATTTCCTTAGGAGATTGTGGAGAAATATGGTCCTCATTGAGAAGTTTCTCAATGGTACGAATGTCTTCATCCCAATTGGAGGGAGAATCGTCATATTGTAAGTCCACATCTCCCAAAGTTGCTTCAAATTCCTTCTAAAAGAATTAATTTTCTCTAAATGGAGTTAGTGATGGAGCAATAGAGGCAAAGGTCTCAACAATGGGTAGAGAAGAAGAACCACTTTTACAAGCGTCTTTGAAATGCTCTTCACAAGCCTCATCAAGAACCTCAATGAAATTAACACTCTCGTTTTCAGAAGACTGCTTAGAAAGTTTACCCATGTTGAAGACGATTTTATCGTCACCAACTCTCATGATTAGTTCGCCCGCGGCTACATCAATGAGAGTTCAACCAGTCCTCAAGAATGTACGTCCAACGATTAACGGAACACGGGGATCCATCTCGTAGTCAACGACAACAAAATCCACCGGAAAGGTGAATTTGTCGACACCGACGAAGACATCTTCGGCTATCCCTACTGGATAAGCAACTGTACGGTTAGCTAATTCAAATGTCATTCGTATGGGGACTAGCTCGGGTAGAGAAAATTGTTTCCAAATGCTTAAAGGCATTAAGTTTATACTAGCACCTAGATCGGCTAGGGCCATACAATTCTCTACCCCGGGGAAATTGCAAGGAATGAGAAAACGACCCGGATCACCAAGTTTGGTTGGTAATTTCCTTAAGAGCACTGCGGAGCAATTCTCATTAAGTTGGGTCTGAGCGATATCAAGGAGTTTCTCCTTATCACTGAGAAGATCTTTAAATATTTTAGCATATTTTGGCATGTGAGAGAGAGCCTCAGCAAAGGAGATGTTGAAATTCAATTGTATAAACATTTTAAGAAAGTTAGAAACCTAAATATCATCCTTGTTCTTCAACTTCTCTTTCCTCAAACTTGAGGGATAAGGTATATTGGGTTGAGATGAAGGCTTTGGAATGGAATTCGCACTCACATCCTTGGGTGGTGGAGGGGTGGAAGTAGAAGGTGGAGGAATTGGTGAAATAGAAGGTGGAGGAATTGGAGAAGGGGACTCATTCCTTTGTCACAATCACCGGTGTAGGTGTAGGAAGCTCGGGTTCCTTTAAACCTTTTCCACTTCGAGTGGTGATTGCTTTCATCTCCCCTCTTGGATTAGCAACGGTGTTACTCGGAAGAGAACCCAAACCAGAGGCTTGATTACTTTGGAAGAAACTAGCCATCATATCCCTTAAGTCATTCGTTTGACTGCTCAAAGAGTTTCGCATATCGGCTCGAAGATCATTCCCTTGTTTCACCATATCTCCTTTCAAGTTGATGAGTTGCCGCTGAAGATACTGCACTATCGCATCATTAGTCCTCATGTAAGTGTCAACCTCTTGATTAAATGCGGTAGGTTGGGTGGGAGGAAGAGCATGGTAGGCAGGTGGTTGATAAGCGGGTGGTTGGTGAACTTGATAGTTTCCTTGAGGTGGATATGGGTTTCTTTGGGTTTGATATTGACTTGGAGCTCGTGGTTGGTTTTGATTGTTGCGATTGAGGTTGTTTTGGTTTTGAGGTGGAAAACCGGATGGTGAAAGGAAGTTGTTTGAATGATAACTGAGCAAATTGCGGTCACCTTGAGGACGTGCTCGATAGCCTCCCGTAGAAAAGTTACCGTTGGCGGCATACACATTTTCTGGATTGTTGATAGGTGTGAAAACACCCTTCTTTTCTACCACTTAATTACAATAATAACCGGACCAAAACGTGTATTTTATGTCTTTTATGTCGGAATTATGCGTGGTTTGTGTTTTTGTTGTGATTTAGGATGAAAAGGTGAAAAGTGGAGAAAACACGGGACTTCACGGGCATTTACGGATTTTTATTGAAGAAAAAGATGAAAGACGAAGTCAAGAAGTCAAGAGTGCAAAAAGAACGGAAGTCCAAGACCAATTCTGAAGATTTATCGAAGAAAAAGTCAAAAGACGGAAGTTTGCTTAAAGCTGATGAACTCAAGTTTTATTTATCGAAGAATTAAAAGACGAGTCCAAAGAAATCCCGAGCCAAAAGTCATCAAATTCCAAGATTAACAAAAAGATTAAGAAGGAAGGACTTAAGGGCGCAATTAAGAAGAAAGGAAGGAGGGGAGGAAGCTTCCTCTAACCACTCCCTAATCACCTATATATACCCCTCATTTTCATTCATTTGTTCTTGTTGGATAGCTTGACAAACTATCTCTTCCACTTTTATTTACTTGCACCTTTAATTACTTGCACATTTAAATACATGTTTTGCACCTTAATTACCTTTTAATTTCAAGTAAGTGTTTCTTTAATTACTCGCACCTTTACTTTATCTTGTTGATCTCATTCTACCTTTCTCTAATCTTTGATTTATATGATTTTGATCTTGTTTATTTGTTTAAAGATTTCATTTTTATGCTTTTGATTGTTTTAAATCCTTCATTTTCATAGCTTATTTTGTTTATTTTCAAGTTTATATAGTTTTTATAAAAGTTATTTTCGTATAAAAAGTTTTTTTTCTTAAAGCTTATTCATTTCTTGTTTTAAAAGTTGTTAAATTTCAGTTTCGTAGCTTATTTTCATTCGGTTTGTCTTAGGAAGTTAGTCTTGTGCTTATTAGGATCATAACTTATTTACTTAGCTTATTTTCCATCCATTCCTCCGTATTCCGATCTTAACGATCGGAAAAGGGTTTATATATTCCCACCAGCTTCTTGGCTTGGTCGGAAAAGGGTTTGTACATTCCGATTGGAGAGTAGCTGGTATTCCGATCAGGTGAGGATTTGATTATTCCGATTAGATAAGGTGACAGTTATTCCGATTGGTGTTCCGATCCTCATTCCGATCGAGGTGTTATTTGGGTTATTCCGATTAGAATAGGTGACAGGTATTCCGATCACGGGTTCCAAATAACATTCCGACCAGGTCCACTCCAGCATTCCGATCACGCAGCTCAACCCTCATTCTGATCAGGTAAGTTGGTATTCCGATAGGGACTAGTGACAGTATTCCGATTGGGTTCCGATCTATATTCCGATTTGGGGGTAAGCTAATATTCCGATTGGTAAGATCGGAATATATTCCGATTGGATTTATTTTACTAATTTGTCTTGTTTAATTTTTAGTTTATGTTTTTAATACTTGTCTAATTTTAATTTCCGTCACGCTTTTAATTCTTGTCATTTATTTAACTTACTCTTTGTCAAAGTTTTTAAATATCGCACATTTAGTTTTAACTAGACTTAGATTTATTTTCACGCCACTTTACTTAACGACATTTACTTTCAAGTCTTTGCACCATTTAAATTTAAAAACAAACCAAAAACTTTTGTTTCCACCAAAATAAAACTGAGTCACATAGAGAACCTAGATCAATTCGATTAGACACACATCAACGAACTTAATTTTTATACAGGGTGTCAAAAGCCGTGTATCAAATGGCGCCGCAACCGGCTCATTTCGTAAAGATTAACGGTTTTCTGTGAGAGACGCGTTGCTTTTTGGGATCCGTTCATTTGTGAGCGTTATTTTTCTTGCATAAAAAATTCAAAAAAATCATAAAAATTAAAAATTGATAAAAATCCATAAAAATTAAAAATTTCAAAAATCCAAAAAGATTTTATCTTTATTGTGTATATATACTGTTTTTGTGTTTGGTTTCTTTTTCTTTTGTCTTTGTAGGTGCATGCGTACTAGATCTTCTAATTATCAAGAGGCCGAGCCTCAAGAAGATTTAGCTATGTCAGGTGTCAACAACAATAATCCACCGCACCCTAATAATAACAACAATGTTCTTCCACAGCCCGATCTTCGGACCATGGAGGAGCTTTGTCAACCTACAATGTTTGGACGAGGAGGACCGATTGCGCCGATGCAAATCAACGCTCCTGAGTTTTCGTTGAAGCACCATATGATTCAGCAAGTACAAACAAACCTATTCCGTGGATTGCCTGATGATGATTCCAACAAACACCTCGACAAGTTCATTACAATCACCCAAAGCATGAAGTTGGCTGGTGCCACAATGGATGAACTTCGCCTACAACTCTTTCCACACACTTTATTACATCATGCCGAGAAATGGTTTGATCGTCTCCTGAAGAATTAAATTCACACTTGGGATGACATGACTCAACGCTTTTTGTCGCGCTACTTTCCACCATCCATGGTCACGAGCCTTCGCAATCAGATCAGCGGTTTCATGCAAGACCCTGATGAATCTCTTTTTGATGATTGGGAGAGATATAATGTCTTGATCGATAGATTTCCAAACCACAACATGCTCCCTGTGACCTTAATAGATACTTTCTACAATGGTTTGACTTTTCGAGATCGTGATACGATTAATGCAGCCGCCGGTGGCACATTCATGAAAAGGAGACCCGAGGAGTGTAGAGAGCTTATTGAGAACATGACTACTCACCACAAAAACTGGGATTCCTCTGTTTCTTCAAGGAACAACCCGAGAGTCAATGTTTCCTCCACCTCAGCAAACCCTGAGATGACCGAACTCACCCGCATGATGACCGAAATGAGCAAAAGTATTACGCTTCTCGCTTCAAACCAACAACAACAACAACAAGTTAAAGCGGTTGCTAATCCTTGTGAAACATGTGGCGGTCCTCACTCATACACCGATTGTCCTTCAACTCAAGGAAATCCGGAAAATGTGTATGCAGCTTACGGTAATTATTCACCGGAAAATTACCAAGCTAGACAACAAGGGGATAGAAATCTGCTGAGTTATCGGTCCAACAGTTACCTTTCACCCGGTTTTTCTCCTCAAAACCAAAAACCCGCCAACAACTATAATAGAAGCAACCAAATCCCACCAAGAGCTTCTAATCCTTATCACCCATCAGCTCAACAAACCCCACCCATAAACACCGATGTTGAAGCCACAATGAGAACCCAAGGTGAGCAAATCAAGAATCTGCAAAGCCAAATTATCAATCTTAGAGGAGATATCACGAAGCAAGGAAATGAGATTAGAACCGAGGTTCGTGATAATATTCAATCCTCCTTTAGCACTCAAACGAATGAATTAAAGAATCTGTTGGCTAGTTTCTTGCCCGCAGCTCAACCTTCTACTTCAAGTTCTCTACCTTCAAACACCGTCACTAATCCGCGAGCCAATGTGAGTGCTATTACTACTCGTAGTGGAGTCACCATCGTAGGACCACCAATCCCACCCCCATCATCTACAACTCCTCCACCACCATGTATCCCTACTCCTCCTACACCTAGTATTAGTGCACCATTACCGTCTCCGCCTCGTCATGACGATGTATCTCGGAAGGATCCTTCATCATCTCAACCTTTACCAACTACACCTTCACCTTCCACCTATAAACCCAAAATCCCATACCCTTCTCGCATAGGCAAGACCAACGATCTAACAAAGGAGGACTCTCAAGTGACAAAATATATCAATATGATTTCTCAAATGGGCTTCAACATTAGTTTTCTTGAAGCACTTGTCCACATGCCCAAATTTGTTAAAGCATTTAAGGAATTGCTTAACAAGAAGGAGAAGCTGATTGAACTCGCCAACACACACTTAAATGAAAACTGCTTTGTAGTTATTCTTAAAGAACTTCCGGAAAAGCTAGGAGATCCCGGTCGTTTTGTGTTGCCTTGCGTGTTCAACAAAACTTAAGAATTTACTGCCCTTGCTGATCTCGGGGCCAGTATTAATTTGATGCCACTGAGTGTTTGGAAAACACTATCATTACCCGACCTCACTCCAACAAAGATGACTCTTGAACTTGAAAATCGCACTCTCGCTTACCCCGTTGGTATAGCCGAAGATGTGTTCATCAAAGTTGGCGCATTTACTTTCCCGATCGATTTTGTCGTAGTTGATTATGAAATGGACCCTCGTATTCCTTTAATACTTGGTCGGCCATTCTTGAGAACCGGACGTGCTTTAGTGGATGTTGCCGAAGGTGAGTTAATCTTAAGAGTCGGGAATGATTCACAAATTTTTAAAATGGGGAAGCTTACAGGCAAATACTATGGACGAGAATCAGTGAATATGATTAATGTGCTCGATGACTTTACCGTCTATGACAATCCTCTATTCGATTCTTCCATCGATAATCCACTCTTTGAAGATAATGTGGATGATTCTCGCTCCACTTTGGACGCTTCTCCCATTTATGATTCTCCATCGGTCTTTGATGCTTATGATGATGATTCTAGCTCAGATTCGGATGATTTTGATTGTACTTCTGAGTATCCCGAGCTGCCCACTTTCGATGATTTTGATGAGGCTGATACTCTTTCGAGCGATTCTTCACATGATGAAGATCCTCCGCCATCACTCGATCCTACTTTGGACGATTACTCATTTGAGGAAGATTTCTCTGAATTTCTCAACACTTACTTCCCTCATGAGAGTGATGCTCCTCCTTATGACTTTGAAGATTATCGTCTTGATCCTACTTTGGATTTGAAGAACATTCTGTCAAAGGAGAAGAAACCGGTTGACACCAATATCCGTTGCACATATGATTTGACACCTCTTTGTCCTCCTTCTAAGGACGAGGTTGTGCTTCTTTGCGGATCTTCTTCACACTCGGCTGAGCCTGAGTGCTATTTTCCCTTGAAGGAATAGGTGTTCGACCCCGGTATTGAAGTCTTTAAGCCATCTCAGTATCCACCTGATGAAATAAAAGGAAAAATCTTTGGAAATTTTGAAGACATGCTTGCACTTCACCCTTGCTTCCACCGTGCTCCATCACTGCTTAAGGGAACCCTGCCACTTCTTCTTTGGCTTGCCTTGTTCGCCTTAAGTTTGTGCTTATTGATGGATGAAAATTATGTCTTTGATCCTGGTGGATATGTTTCATGCTTCTTCCGTTGATGATCAAGGTCGAGTCAGGCTAATGACTCGGTTAAAAAAAGCAGCGCTTCTTGGGAGGCAACCCATGCATCTATCTTTTAGCTTTCTTTATCCTAAGTGTAGGGGAGACCCGTTAGTGTTTGCTCTCTCCTCTCTTCTTCTAATCAGGGATTCGAGCTTCAATGATCCACTCTTGATGATTCTTGACGACCCGTGATTCCGTGTTCACTTCTTCCCGGTTCTATACTAAACTCTTTTTGATTACTATTTTATATTTTCTCAATATTAAAATAGGAATCTCTTTAGTTGTCCTTTCCTTAGCAAGATTTAAACAAAGTACACAATGTCCTAAGTGTAGGGGAGTTTACTCCCACATGCTTAAACATTGAGGACAATGTTTATCTTAAGTGTAGGGGGGACTTCTATCGAAGTTAAGTGGTCTTTTCCTTGTATTTGTCCTCATATTAATCGGAAAATCAATTTTTCGACATTTTTCAAAATTTTTGATCTATTTTGGCCTATTAGTTTTTCCTTTTATATAGTTATTTTCTTGCCTTATTAGAATAAATCTTTAATAAAGTGGTTTTAGTTTTCAAACATTGTGAATCTTTTGACTCAACCCGAGTTTACTTATCTTAGTTACTCTAGCCAGTATCCTTAACGTGTTTAAGTCAAGTTTTGCTAGGCTTTTATATAGGGAGCTATAAAACGCGAAAGTCTTAACTCTCACGGGTTAAGAAAAAGAACTTTTCGCAAGTTCCTATAATTGATCCTAGAGAGTCGTTTATCAAGGGAACTGTAAAATGCGATTTCGAAACTTAAAAAAGTCTAAGAATTTGCAAGATCCTATAGGCGACTCGAAAACCCAAAACCTTGATTTAATAGGCTAAGTATCCACGAGTCTCATTACTTGAGATTTTAAACTGTGGAGAACGAGAGATGATAGAGCCAATTATAAGTTCGGTATTCTTTCGTGAATTTATGTGAGTTAATTATGAGCCTATTCTCCCATCGCTTGCTAATAATTTATCTGCTAATAATAAGGTTGTACGATTGAAAAGTTACTTAGCTTCTAGCCCAAGATCGTTTAAAAGTTGCTCGGTATGGATTAGAGTTCATAGCCAAGGCATAACTTATTGAAGCGGGATGCCAAGATTGGTGAGTCCGAAAAGGCCCTAACAAGGCATGAGGGCTATCTTTTGTTGCTAAAGATCCAAAAGTGATGTGAAGAATCATTTATCAAAAATCAATATGAAGGATCGAGACACACGACGAAAAGCAAAAAAACTCCCCAAAGTCATGGAGAAGTGTATCCGAAAAGACCCTAACAAGGTATGAGGATAAATAGATCCAAGTATTAAAAGGAGGCGGATCGTTGTATATCAAAGTCCAAAATAAAGATTGGAGAAAAATGAAGAAGTCGTGGTCCAAGTATGAATCTCTCAAAACTTCAAGTGAAGAAATTCCTTTATGGAGAGAAGACCATAATTTCATGAACGTCTCTCAAGATTTGAAGTATGAAGTCGCTGCCAAATATCGGTCCGAGAAAGGTCTCAAATCGCGAAGCGAGTTATGCCAAGATATAAACTTTATGAGGTCCCGAGAAGCAGTTTTAAAAGATTTTGTCCTTTAGCTAACTATTGATTAAATCGTTCACTTTATTTTCGGACTAAATAACTATCGAAATAAGTCAAACAATGCATCCTCGTGATCATTCAAGACAATAATAAAATATAAGAGATACACCTAGGAATAAGGGAGTCTAAGTGAATAATTGGCCCACATGAGTTCGTGTTAGTTTACTAACTTATAATAACAATGATCTCGTTTTTAAGCTTAGTTTGGAGAAAGTGAAAACTTGAGGATGATGATCATTCACAGCATTTCCGAAACCCAAGGTATGCTTTTTGATTTCTTTATTTTTTAATGCTTATAATATTCTATCTCTTTAATAAAGGCCAACGTGGATTGATTATGATGAAAAATGTAAACTTGCTTTGTAACTAATGCATTGCATGAGGACATTGCAATGGTCAAGTGTAGGGGATTCGATAGGTGTGAAAACACCCATCTTTTCTACCACTTAATTACAATAATAACCGGACCAAAACGTGTATTTTATGTCTTTTATGTCGGAATTATGCGTGGTTTGTGTTTTTGTTGTGATTTAGGATGAAAAGGTGAAAAGTGGAGAAAACACGGGAATTCACGGGCATTTACGGACTTTTATTGAAGAAAAAGATGAAAGACGAAGTCAAGAAGTCAAGAGTGCAAAAAGAACGGAAGTCCAAGACCAATTCTGAAGATTTATCGAAGAAAAAGTCAAAAGACGGAAGTTTGCTTAAAGCCGAGGAACTCAAGTCTTATTTATCGAAGAATTAAAAGACGAGTCCAAAGAAATCCCGAGCCAAAAGTCATCAAATTCCAAGATTAACAAAAAGATTAAGAAGGAAGGACTTAAGGGCGCAATTAAGAAGAAAGGAAGGAGGGGAGGAAGCTTCCTCTAACCACTCCCTAATCACCTATATATACCCCTCATTTTCATTCATTTGTTCTTGTTGGATAGCTTGACAAACTATCTCTTCCACTTTTATTTACTTGCACCTTTAATTACTTGCACATTTAAATACATGTTTTGCACCTTAATTACCTTTTAATTTCAAGTAAGTGTTTCTTTAATTACTCGCACCTTTACTTTATCTTGTTGATCTCATTCTACCTTTCTCTAATCTTTGATTTATATGATTTTGATCTTGTTTATTTGTTTAAAGATTTCATTTTTTATGCTTTTGATTGTTTTAAATCCTTCATTTTCATAGCTTATTTTGTTTATTTTCAAGTTTATATAGTTTTTATAAAAGTTATTTTCGTATAAAAAGTTGTTTTTCTTAAAGCTTATTCATTTCTTGTTTTAAAAGTTGTTAAATTTCAGTTTCGTAGCTTATTTTCATTCGGTTTGTCTTAGGAAGTTAGTCTTGTGCTTATTAGGATCATAGCTTATTTACTTAGCTTATTTTCCATCCATTCCTCCGTATTCCGATCTTAACAATCGGAAAAGGGTTTATATATTCCGACCAACTTCTTGGCTTGGTCGGAAAAGGGTTTGTACATTCCGATTGGAGAGTAGCTGGTATTCCGATCAGGTGAGGATTTGATTATTCCGATTAGATAAGGTGACAGTTATTCCGATTGGTGTTTCGATCCTCATTCCGATCGAGGTGTTATTTGGGTTATTCCGATTAGAATAGGTGACAGGTATTCCGATCACGGGTTCCAAATAACATTCCGACCAGGACCACTCCAGCATTCCGATCAGGAAGCTCAACCCTCATTCCGATCAGGTAAGTTGGTATTCCGATAGGGACTAGTGACAGTATTCCGATTGGGTTCCGATCTATATTCCGATTTGGGAGTAGGCTAATATTCCGATTGGTAAGATCGGAATATATTCCGATTGGATTTATTTTACTAATTTGTCTTGTTTAATTTTTAGTTTATGTTTTTAATACTTGTCTAATTTTAATTTCCGTCACGCTTTTAATTCTTGTCATCTATTTAACTTACTCTTTGTCAAAGTTTTTAAATATCGCACATTTAGTTTTAACTAGACTTAGATTTATTTTCACGCCACTTTACTTAACGACATTTACTTTCAAGTCTTTGCACCATTTAAATTTAAAAACAAACCAAAAACTTTTGTTTCCACCAAAATAAAACTGAGTCACATAGAGAACCTAGATCAATTCGATTAGACACACATCAACGAATCTTTTTAACCTGAGTAAAATCGAGTTATCAATTGTCATGAGTCGAAGGATAATCGGTGTATGAATGAGAACCCCCACATATTTCACATGACTGACTCAAAGCATTAACTTGCGCATTGATGGCTTTGGTATTGTTAGCGGTTTGTAGAGCAAGTGTTTCAACAAGGGAAGTAAGCTTATCAATTCTCTTGTCGCTCTCACTAGTACTAGCACTAGCCACATTAGTCCGAGCACTCTTAGTTTGCACTCTAGACTTATTCTCAATAATATCCCATTCGGCATTAGAAGACTTAACCAAAATGTTACCCCCCGAGGCACTATTTAGTGAATCTTGGTCATTCATGCTTAAACCATTGTAAAAAGTATTAATTTGATGTACTTTTCTGAAACCATATTGTGGACACTTTCTTAAAAGTTCCTTAAAACGATACCAAGATTCACTAAATGTCTCACCGTACTTTTGTTCAAAGGTAATGATTTCATTCCGCAAAGCGGTAGTACGTGAGGGTGGGAAAAAGTAGTTGATGAATTTAGTCTCTAAATCCGTCCACGTAAGAATACTTTGTGGCGGTTCCTTATCAAGCCAATGCCGGGCTTGTCCCTCTAAGGAGAAAGGAAAAAGTTGCAAACGAATCACTTCTTGTGAAACCCCATTATACTTAACCGTATTAGTGAGTTGAAGAAACCTTTTTATATGGTCATGAGGATCATCAAGTGTTCGCCCCAAGAATGGTTGAGTAGAGACCATTTGAATGAAGCTAGATTTGAGCTCAAAGTTGTTGGCTCCAATATCGGGTATGACAATAGCATCGGTGTTGCCTTCCACTTGCGATTGCAAAAGCTCGATCATTGGTCGATTGTCCATGGTGACAATAGGTGGAGTTACGACTTCGGCTTGAATTGCTTTCTTCTTACGAGCACGGGTACGCATACACACCTACAAAAAGGAAAAGAAAGATAGACAAGAAATATTTTTGGTTTTTTTATGTTTTTCTATTTTTTTTGGATTTTTTGAAAATTTTATATTTTTTAGGATTTTTGAAAGTTTAAGCAAGAAAAATAACGTTAAAAAATGGACGGATCCCAAAATCCAACGCGTCTCTCACTAAAAACCGTTAATCTTAACGAAAAGAGCCGGCAGCCGCGCCATTTAATACTTGATTTTACTTAGTTATGAAAGTTCGTTAAACCGATCTTTTCGAATTGATTACTAGTTAAAAGTGCGACTCAGTCGTTCTTGTTGGAAAATAAAATGGATTGATTATCTATTCTACTTGAAGGGTAAATGCGAAACGTAATTAAAATAAGCTAAAAGCAAATCTAGAAAAACTGTCACTTTTTCTATCTAAAATTAGAAAACTTTGTAAACTAAAGTTAAATAAAACAAAAACTAAAGTTAGATCGTAATTCGATCGTAACCCAGATCGCAGTGGTGGATCACACTCAAGAATGAGGGATCGCACTATTGGATCGGACTTGGTGATCGCACCAAGTGATCGTAGCCTACGATCGTAAACAGTCGATCGTAGCCCAGATCGTGGTCAAGCGATCACACTCAATGCGATGGAAGGTAGGAACGTGGCCCAGATCGTACTCACAGATCACAACCACAGATCCCACTCATGATCGTAACAAGTGGATCGTAGTCTGATCGTGGTCTATGATCGTGACAATGGATCACACCCAACAATCCTAACCACGATCGCACTATGGGATCACAACCAGTGATCGTGATGTGGATCGTACTTGGTGATCGAAGTAAAGGATCGCAAGTAGAAAACCTAGGGGTTTATGCGATCACACTTACTCAATCGGATTGGGTAAATAGCTGTTACGATGGGATTCAAAAACAGAATAAGCAAAAATGAATAAGCACAAATAAGCAAGACGAATAAGCACTTATTTAAATCTCAACCAAATGAAAACAAGCATAAATTTAAAAACTTTTAAAACACGAAATAAGCAAACTTTATGAATCAAACTTTAAAAAAGACTAAACTTTTTAAGAAAACTAAAAAGTAAATAAGCTAAACATAAAATAAGCCAATAAGCATGATAAGCTCAAAGCTTAATCCGTATAAAACTTAGATAGAAACCAAAAGATAAACTTTTTAATCAATCAAACATCAAGATTAAACAAAAATCAAGAATGATTTTCGGATCAAATAAGTAAAAACCAAGAAAGGTAGAAAAAATTGAATATGAAAAATTTAACTTGAACTTATAGATTAATGATTCCAAAATACAAGATCAAATCAAAGCTTAAACATGAAAAGCAAGAAAAGATGAAGTTCTAGTGAGAGAAAGTTAAACACTTTCTCTCTCTAAAAATAAAACTAAAGAAAGAAAAATGAACTAGCTAAATTAACTAACACCCTCCTAATGTGTCAGTAGGAGGGTATATATAGGAGGTGGGGAGGTGCATGTGTTGCTTCCTTCTTTCTTTTTTCTCGACTAGATTTAAATTCTTTGTCTTTCTCGACGTCGTCTCGGGATTTGTCGATATAAATTGAACTTGTCTTATAATTTCCTTCTTCTATTAGACTTGAGTTCTTCGACTTCATTAAACTTCCGTCTTTAGACTTTT
The DNA here is from genome assembly GCA_025667525.1 of Glebionis coronaria. NCBI lineage: Eukaryota > Viridiplantae > Streptophyta > Magnoliopsida > Asterales > Asteraceae > Glebionis > Glebionis coronaria. The sequence continues at coordinate 359,320,461 of CM046876.1, forward strand.
TCTTCGATAAATCTTCAGAATAGGCCTTGGACTTCCGTTCTTTTTGCACTCTTGATCTTTTGACTTCGTCTTTTCTCGTTTTCTTCGATAAAAGCCCGTGATAGCCCATGTTTTCTTCCTTTTGCATATTTTTATCCTGAAACACGATAAAAACACAAACGACGCATAATTCCGACTTTTACGACATAAAATACACGTTTTGGTCTTGTTATTATTGGAAATAGGTATTAAAAGGATAAGTGTTTTCACACTTATTAGACGGATCTAAGCAAAGAAGTTAGAAGCCAGAGCAGACGAAACATTATGTTTACATGGAAGAAGTTGGTTAACATGTTACGGAGACTTGAGAAGCGTGATCATGCACGAATCTCATAAGTCTAAGTACTCCATACATCCCGGATCTGAAAAGATGTATAAGGACATGATGAAGTTGTATTGGTGGCCAAACATGAAGGCAAACATTGCCACATACGTGAAGAAATGTCTGACTTGTGCCAGAGTGAAGACTGAACATCAGAGGTCGTCAGGATTACTAGTCCATCCTGAGATACCCAACTAGAAATAGTGTTGGGAATAAAATATAGCCAAGACACTTGGACGCTGACAAGAGCAATTTGGACGTTGATAGGAAGAAATCAAGCGTTGACAAGACAAGCGTTGACAGGAAGAAGTCAAGCGTTGATGAGAAGAAGTCAAGCACTGATAGGATATTCTAGTCTATACGTTTTATGCTTCTAGTATGTTTCTAGTAAAGATATGTTTGACAGTGTATTTCTTATGTTTATCTTTACCAAGAATAGCTGCTATGTAGACTCTTGTACAAGGTTCCTCGTCAATGAAAGTGTAATTCAATGATACAAAGATTTAAAACGAGATTCTCCTTCAAAACTTCGTGACCAAAGCTAATGCAGACATCCGTCAATTCCAACAAAGTATAGGGTCGCATTCAATTATTCATGGATCGATTAAGCTTACTAGGATATAAATCTGGTTCATATGATAAACATAGCGGAATTGAACAAGACACATAAACAAGGTGTTTAAACAACAAACGAATTCTCTCCAACGTTTACTTCATTCCAAACGATTACTTGCATTAAACGATTACATGTAACCTCTAGGCGTGTATAAATTTAATCCCACGCCTAGAACACGAAGACACTTTAGGTTTAGATTGTGAATAATTGAATGAATAAACCTATGCGGGATGTGTGTTTATATACTACACATAACCCTCTTTACAAGAAATCTAATTACACTAGAAGTCCCTCCATCTTTTGCTAATAAGTCCTCCTTGTTGTATGAAAGGGCTCCATATTCTTGTAAATATTGATAATTGCATATAAGTCTTTCTTGTTTCATTTTGTCTCATCAAATTAATTCCCAACAATCTTCCCCTATTTGATGATGACAAAACCAATCTTAAATTCTTGACCTTTCACGAATGAAACAAGCTTCCCCTTAAAGTAAGATTTCTTGTAAAACATATCACCACATAAAATTAAGTTGTATACCTTTATCTTTGAATCTTCTTCCCCTTTTTGTCTCATCCAATAGGGGTCTTCTAAAGATAAAAAACCAATAAACGCTTCCCCTTGAGTGGTGCATGCAAAAGAATCACGAACCATGTAGACTCTAATTGTAGATTACGAATGAAGAAAAACGAATATAACCTAATTTTTGAAGAAGTGGAATCTCCCAAGCTTGTACCTTATATCTTGCACTATCCATGTGACGTCGAACTTATATAACATAGAAAATATAAGTAGACCTCAATCTCTTTGTCAAAATCCCCATCCTTTGTGAGACACTGAGCACGATAATATAACTCCTTCAAGTGATAGCAAGGTATCTAGTTGCTAGATTTGACAAGTCTTCGTCACTAACCATTAAAGCACAAACAAGTTACCTTCAAACCAATGGGGTGCTATCCACATGATTTAAAGATATAATAAAACACAAACTCGCGAAAAACAACTCCAACACCAAAGAAGCAATAATCAATCGTCTTCATCAAAATCTCCAATTTTCAATGAAAATCATCTAAGTAGAATATCATCCTCTTCTTTTATGCAATTGCTGCCTCTGTTGGCGTTCTGCTTCTAATCCAAGTCGGTACGTAACCGCAAGGTTAACCTGGTCACATAATCAAATAAAACTTTATTGTATCAAACACAATCTTCAAAAACGAGTCATAAAAATTAAACATACAGTTCTGTCCGAGATCCTGAGTCATCCAATTATATCTTCTGTATGTATTGTCCAATGGCGGATGATACTTGTCAGTGGGTTAAAACCATATATCGGACAACATGCTGTCAGCGTCTAAATTATAAAGTGTCAGCGACTTCTTTGTCAGCGTGTGTTTTATTCTTGTCAGCGGCTCAGCTCAGCCACTGACACCATCTGTGGCTACTACTTTTTTTTTCTTGTCTTTGTCTACTTATGGATCATAGCTGCTATCTTTTTATAACTTCGAACAAAACACAAATATTAACCCTTCTTGGCAATGAACAACAAATTGCGTTTCTCTTTTTCCTTTGGCCCACGTTACTTTCCTTGAACTACAAACAAAAGTATATTCTGAATAATTGTTGGACCACCTCAGACAATTCTTTTCTTTATTTTCGTGTGAACACAAAAACTAGAACAATACTTCATTCGAATCACAAAAATCCAAACTACCTAACTCCCTACGTGAGTTGACCCTACTGTGATGTGAATTGAGTAACTTCATGTGATATTTAATCAATAAGAGCCCATGCGGTACCCACATATAATCGGTTGTACGCCAGACCCATGAGGCAAACGAATTGCACCAAGAAGTACTTTATCTAATTTTCTTTTATCTCTCGTGATCCCAGAAGCAGCAACAATGAATGATTGTAGTGTTTTACTACTCTTTAGGAAAAGAGCAATAAATAGTGGTATGCGTTAAGTGTCGGTTTAGGAAAACCGAGCACCAATGACCAAGCAAGTTCGTTTCCCAAGGAGGAAAGTGCGTTGTGTTGAGAGTTGATTTTTGTTTGAGATTATATTGATTGAAAAAGAAATAAGAAAGGAAAGAAGAGACGGTTACGAAAACTAATTAAACTACGACGAAAAAGGCGTAAACGTAAAACCGTAAAAAACGACAAAAATAAAAATTTTCAACCAAAAAATTAATTATAAGCTAAAACAAGTCTAAAATAATATAAATAAGGAATAAAATCCAATAAAAATATTTTAAAACCTTTTATTAATTAAATATTCAATTTTAAATGCTAATTAAAGCCCTAAAGTTAAATATAATTAATCAAAATGTCCAAAATATGATTTTATTGAACAAATAACTTACTTATATTATTTAAAAACTAAAAAGTATTTTTTATAATTTTTAAATACTATTTCTCTATTTTTAAATTACTAAAAACTATTTTAAAATTAAAATAATTATAAAAAATAATTAAATAATGCTAAAAATAATCTACCAATTTTAAAAACCCTATTTTACTCTAATGAACAGTAGAAAAATGAAAAAGCTTGAAAAATATTAAATTTTCCACTAAATGACAAAGCTAGTTTAATTAAAACCCTAATTAACTTAAATTAATTCTAAAAATTAATTAAAAGGTGAATAGTGGCTAATTTTATAATTAAAAATCTTAAATTAATATTCTAAGTCTAGGAAAAATTTTAAATCTGAAAAATATAAGTTTTTTACACTAAAAGACAAAAACAATATTCTAAAAAGTTAATTAAAATAGCAATAAAACCTAAAAATTACTTAATGAACAGTAACTTAAAAATAAATTAAACTGAAAAATCTCAATTTAAATAAGAAAAATAATGACACTAGTTTGAAACCCTAATTCCTAAAATAGTTGACAAAAGACAAAATAGTGAGATTGTGATAGTGACCTTTTTCTAGTTTCTGTCTTTATGTGAAGCAGTGGAAACAAAAGCAAAGGCAGTGGGAAAGGAGTTCCCACTGTTAATGAAAATTTTAAGGACTGGTGATGATTGAGCTTGATTTCAAGCTCAAGTCTTGGATTTAATGGACAAGATGGGCACCCCCACACTCAGTGAAGTGTGGGGAGTCACAATAAACAAGAAAATAAGCAAGCTCAATACAAATTATTCACACAAATGGGCTAAACAGTTACTGTTATGCAGAAAAAAAGGCCTTGGGTCCTTTGCTGATGCACTTGGCAATTTGGTGAGTTTTGGGCTCACCAAACTTGCTCAATTCAATCACCAAAACACACTAGGACCTAATACAATCCTAAATGAACACCTATTCTAATAATGCTCAAGGAATCAAGTAAAATTTACACCAAAAATAGTCAGCAACAAAGATATACTGATTTTATAGCTAGTTACCAAACTTCTATGATACAAACTGCTTGATTACCCTACTTAACTCAATCCAAATACCCTTTAGACTACTACAACCCTATTGGAACATGTCTAGACAGATTTTAAGCTGAGTAAATCATTTTTACTTGTTTAAAGATCCAATCCCAAACACCCCCTTAATTACTGAGATATGATTTTTAACAAAGTAAACTTCAACAAATCCAACCAAAACGCCTAGACTACTTGCAACATGCATTCAACACTTCACTTAAGCAAACTCCAACACTTAAACAAACCAGTAGGCAGATTTCACAAGTTTCAATGCAAACTCACAATTGACTGTTTTCTATGAAATTTGAGAAAGGAACAAGATAACTACCTTATGGGGCCCACATCCAGGCCCCACAATGGCTGCTTTGCCATCTCCATACAGTCTCGGGACTGTGCAGACCTCTTGAACAACAAGTGCTATAATCAAACCTGCTAAGATGGAAAGAGCAAACCAAAACAATAATAACTGATTTTTTTTGTATGTATATTTTTTTTTCTTTCTTTTTTTTTTAAAATAAAACACTTGTATCTTGATTAATCATTAAACTGAATTTGACCCAAGGGTTCTCACAGACCAGCTAATATGAAATCAACTTTCCCAAACAACTTTTCATGAACTAAAAAAAAGTAATCTTGCAAACTGAACCTTGAACAACCTCAAATAAGATAACTTAAAACTGAAATTTAAAGAAAGTAAATGGTACTCAGTGTATTTCTCAAACAAAAACTTCCATAAATCATTAAAGAAATTACAAGATAATTTTTTTTAAAAAAACTGAGACGACCGAAAAATATGAGCTAAACCCTAACGCCTTTTATAGGCTTACAATGAAGTTTCTAGAAAGTAAAACCCTAATGGTTAACTCCCAAATTTGCCCTTGGATATCCTCAGCATATTCCGTTCTTGATTTGAATTTTTCTAGTCAAATTTGAGCCATGTGAATGATTTTGATGGAATCATGTGAATGCCAGCTGCCAAATTAATCTTGAACGTTTATTTTCACCTTTGGGGACACGAAATTGACTGGGGGCGTCGATTTGCTGTCAAGCCTTGTCTTGGAGTGGCAGGGGAGCCACGTGGAGGTCCCACAAAGTGAGAGTGATAGGTGTTGGGAGGTGGGTTTGAGTTCTGGTGGGTTAATTTGTGATCTGGAGAATATTGGGTTTAATCGTTTGATTAATTTGAAGTAGAGGATTAGGGTTCATGACATAGGATTAGGGGGTTTAGGGGAGAGATGAGTGCACAGGAAGTGTTTGGCGCCCAAAGATTAGTTTAATAATCTGTTTAAAACGAATTAAAATATTAATTAAGTTTTGACTGGGTTGGTTGGGTCGGGTAAAGGGTATGGGTATTTGGGTAAACGGTTTGGGTGGGTCGGGTTAGATGAGGTGTCAGATGTTGGTTGGTTGGTGGAGTTTAATTGTCTCCCAAGATTGCCCCCTCATGTTTTCTTTTTTCTTCATTTTGTATTATCAGCTCAAAACAAAACTTTTCTTTGTAGATAACTTTGGCAATGTGTCATTTTTGGCACATATTGTTTCCATACTTCAAACAAGGACTAAACATGAATTTCCTTCAATATTCAAGGGCTGATTTTGGCATGTTTTCAAACTTCAAGGCTCTGACTTGTTGGTTGACTTCTTGAAGGACCATATTTGACAATTTAGATTTGTTGAGGGACTAAATTTGCCAATTCTTCAAAGTTAAGGGTCCTTTTTGTAATTTTGACAAACTTTAGGGACCAAACTTGTAATTATGAAGATACAAGGGTATAAAGTGTCAATTCTTCAAACTTGGAGGACCAATCTTCAATATTCTTCAAATCTTCAAGGGTTTTCTTTGGAAAATTCCTCACTAGGGCTTGGTTCATCGTGCGGCTTCGTTTCCCGTGTTCGTTTTTGCGTGATTCTTGTGATCTTTTGTCATTTTCTCAATATCCGTACCTAAAATACACAAGCAACAAACACAAGCATATATTTGGGTATTTTGATGATTTTTAATGCATTTTAAGTCCAAAAAGAACGATGAGACCATGTATAAAAGCCGTCTCATCACTCCCCCATACTAAACCATTGCCGTGCCCTCACGCAATGCTAGAATAAAGTATCGTAGCATCTCCAAAATTCATTTTTATTCACTTTATTGGAATGATAAACTAGCTACACTACTACTATTACTACTACTTATGTTATAGACATAATGTATGATTTTCATCGCAAAATGGGACGTTTAGGTTCATAGAATAAGAACACGTGAATGCTTCGTTAGAAATAATTTCGTCGTCCTCGATTTTCACTTTAATTCCATGCTAAGCGTGCAACGAGATCATTGTCATTATAAGTTAGTAATGCTAACACTACTCATATGCCCTAATCACGTACTTATTCTCCCATTATTCCTAAGTTGTATCTCTTATATTTTATGATGTCTTGAATGTTTCACGAGGATACATTGTTTGACTTATGCGATAATAGAGATTTAGGTCTAAAAATAGAGTCCTAACGGTGTAACTAAGACCATCAAATCAATAACCCCTCCTAATAGACGACGATGTTAAAAAATTAAGTTGACAAGAAGAATCAATAAACACGGTTTTATAACGGTTTTGAACATGAGACTTATTACCAAGACTTTTATACGCCCCCTAACGGAAGGGCCTTATTATCTTTGGTTTACCTCCATCTTTTATTCAACTTCGCCATGAAGCTTTTATTATGACTTCGGTCTTTCCTTGCCTTTTATTATCCGCCTCATCGGTGGTTTTATTAGCCAAAGACGTATATCCTCACGCTAAAGCGAATTTTGGATCTTTAAAGCTTCGAAGATTAAGGCTTGATTCACTTTCAATTTTTGCATAGATTTTTCGGCCTTGTGGGGCTTCAAATTGTTTGCTAGATTTAGGTGAGCACTTGAAATCTTATTATTGGGTGAAGCTTTCGATTATTCGGGTTGCCAATACTTCAAAACCGTGACGCTGGCGATACCTTAATGTCTTCCCAATTTAATTACACGGAAGCTACTAGAAAAGACTAGAAACCCAACAATCCTAACTAAACCGCTAAGTCAATATTTATTAAGCAAAAAATATTTACATGCGAAGGGAGAATAAGCAAATAACAAGAACACATGAGTTTTTGAAAGAATACGAGTACTCTACGTTTAACATAGTAACTTATAATTAACTCTATCATTTCTCGTCCTCATTTAAGAGACTTAGCCAAATGTGTAGTTAAGGAATCAAAGCTAAGTGCTCAACACGCACGGTCGAGTCAAAAATTACTCTTATTCTCGCCATCGGAAAACCTACATTCGTGTCTTCAAACACTTATAAAATATGAGAAAATTTTTAAAATTTGGCCATTTTTAGCCTTATTTTGCAACAAAATGATAAACAAAAAGATAAACTTTGGAAAGCGTGAAGGTTTGGCAAGGCAAGTATCTATTCACCCCCCCATACTAAAGTTAAACATTGTCCTCAATGTTTCGAGTCTAGGGGTGCAAAACACCCCCATACTAGAGACGTAGTCGAATGCCTAATCTAGCATGGAAAGGGTGTAACCATTAAATTAATAGCCGTTTATGAAGTGTGCTAAAAACCTAAGGTTAGAACAATAAAGGATATATCATGGATATTGAGAAATGTCTCCAAAGCAAACGATCGAGTGCTCCCATAAAACGAACACGATAGGCTCCAATCGTGAAGATCATGATCTAAAAACCACATATCACAAACAACCACGGAACAAAGGTTGGAAGGGCACGAATCCCCACACGTAAGCTACATTAGACTAAGAAAGCGATAATATGTACATAGGATAAGCATGGGACTCCCCCACGAGGCACCTCGTTTTTGATTACCGAGTCATGAGCTCGACTCGATCCCCTCAATACTAATTATCATTAGGGAAGGTGACTTGGTCGAGGTAGTTCAAGGATGGAACTTCCCCACCAAAGTAGTGCTTCAACCTATGTCCATTCACCTTGAAGTTAGGACCATCATCTTGAGCTAGCTCGATGGTCCCATAAGGAAACACTTGAGTCACGGTGAATGGACCGGACCAACGGGATTTCAATTTACCGGAAAATATTTTCAATCTTGAATTAAAAAGTAAAACTTGATCCCCAATGTTAAAAACCCGGTTTTTAATTTTTAAATCATGCAACTGTTTAGTTTTCTCTTTGTAAATCAATGAATTTTCATAAGCAATGTCTCTCAATTCATCCAATTCATTTAATTGCATTTTCCGGTGTTTTCCCGCGGTCTCCATGTCATCATTACAATGCTTTAGGGCCCAATAAGCCTTGTGTTCTAACTCGATAGGCAAATGACAATTCTTTCCATACACAAGCTTATAGGGAGTGCACCCAATGGGCGTCTTATGAGCGGTCCTAAAGGCCCATAAAGCATCGTCTAACTTATCCGACCAAGATTGTTGGTTTTCTCCCACGGATCTCTCCAAGATCCTCTTCAAAGCTCGGTTTGAAACCTCGACTTGCCCACTCGTTTGTGGGTGATAAGCCGTATAAAGACGATGTGTAACCCCATATTTCCTTAGAACCCTTTCGAATTGGTCATTACAAAAATGGGTTCCACAATCGCTTATGATCGCACGAGGGGTTCCAAACCTAGCAAACAAACTTTTCAAGAACTTAACTACCACACGAGCATCATTGGTGGGCAAGGCCTTAGCCTCCACCCACTTAGAAAGGTAGTCAACCGCAACGAGAATGTACTTATTTCCACGGGATGATGGGAACGGCCCCATAAAGTCTATGCCCCAAACGTCAAAGATCTCACATACTTGAATGATATTTTGTGGCATTTCATCTTTTTGTGAGGCTTTTCCTTGTCGTTGGCATGAATCACAAGACTTCACAAGATCTTGTGCATCTCGGTAAATAGTAGGCCAAAAGAAGCCGGCATCAAACACCTTTTTAGCCGTGAGATTAGCACCGTGGTGACCACCCGTGGGTCCCTCATGGCAAGCTCTAAGGATGTTAGAAGCTTCGGTGCCAAATACACAACGTCGGATGATTTGATCCGCACAAGTTCGAAACAAGTAAGGGTCGTTCCAAAAATAGAACTTGACATCACGAAAGAATTTTCGTTTTTCTTGAGTTGTCATACCCTTAATGATGAAGTTACCTGCATGGTAATTTGCAAAATCCGCAAACCATGGGGTAGAAGAATCAAGTTTGGAATTCACTACACCAAGTGTCTCGAGCGGAAATGTTTCGGTGATTTCCTTAGGCTCATAAACACTTTGGTGAGGATCTTCCAAACGAGAGAGATGATCGGCCGCTAGATTCTCGGCTCCTTTTTTGTCAACGATTTTGTGATCAAATTCTTGAAGGAGGAGAATCCAACGAAGTAATCTCGGCTTTGCATCTTGTTTAGCCATGAGATACTTGATAGCCGAATGGTCCGTATACACTATGCATTTTGTCAAGACGAGGTAAGGTCGGAATTTCTCAAATGCATACACCACGGCAAGGAACTCCTTTTCCGTTGTAGTGTATTTAAGTTGAGCCTCGGTCATCGTCTTGCTAGCATAGTGAATAGGCAAGAAATGCTTATCATGACGTTGCCCCAAAACGGCCCCAATAGCGTAATCACTTGCATCACACATAAGTTCAAAGGGGAGGTTCCAATTTGGAGCAACAAGAATGGGAGCTTCGGTAAGTTTCCTCTTAAGGATCTCAAAGGCTCGTACACAATCTTCGTCAAAGACAAAACGTGCTTCTTTTTCAAGAAGATGTGTAATGGGTCGAGAAATCTTCGAGAAATCCTTGATGAATCGTCGATAAAAGCCCGCGTGGCCTAGGAAACTCCTAACTCCCTTGACGGTTTTGGGATGAGGTAATTTGGCGATAACGTCTACCTTAGCTTGATCTACCTCAATCCCCGCTTTCGAGACCTTGTGCCCTAAGACGATTCCACTTCTAACCATAAAATGACACTTTTCCCAATTGAGCACAAGGTTGGTTTCCTCACAACGTTTTAACATTCTCTCAAGGTCCGACAAACACGAAGTAAAGGAATCACCAAACACGGAAAAGTCATCCATGAAGACTTCCATCGTCTTCTCGATCATATCATGAAAAATAGCCATCATGCATCGTTGAAAAGTTCCCGGTGCATTACAAAGTCCGAATGGCATTCTACGATAAGCAAACGTTCCATATGGACACGTAAACGTAGTTTTTTCTTGATCACGAGGATCGATGGGAATTTGGAAGTAACCGGAAAAACCATCTAAAAAGCAATAGAAATCGTTTCCCGCAAGACGCTCCAACATTTGGTCCATGAAGGGCAAGGGAAAATGGTCTTTTCGAGTGGCTTCATTCAACTTTCGATAGTCAATGCACACTCTCCATCCGGTCACGAGTCTCGTGGGAATCAACTCGTTGGCATCGTTTGGCACAACGGTCATCCCTCCCTTTTTAGGGACACAATGAATAGGACTCACCCAAGGGCTATCGGAAATAGGGTAAATCATTCCCGCGTCAAGGAGTTTAAGGACCTCCTTTTTGATGACGTCGTGAATTTTGGGGTTCACCCTCCTTTGACTTTGGATTGTTGGCTTGAAATCCTCCTCCATTAATATTTTGTGTGTACAAAATTTGGGATCGATTCCCTTAATGTCGGATAACTTCCACGCAATCGCCCCTTTGTGGTCCTTAAGAACATCGACAAGTGCGGTTTTTTCATCATTCGAAAGTTCCTTCGCAATAATAACCGGCAACTTGTCATCCTCCTCCAAATAGACATACTCGAGGTGAGGAGGTAAATCTTTCAACTCGAGGATAGGTGGTTCCTCAAGTGAAGATTTGGGCTCGATACTCATAACCTCCTCGGGTGGAGGAAATGGGAAATCGTTGAGAAAATCCTTGATAATCGAGAAGTCCTCATAGTTGTCGAGGTCTTCGTCACAAGTACGTGGAACATCGAATTCTTCCAACGTAAAACCACCACCTTCGAAAGGAGTGAAGGTTGGTGTCGAATTATCAAGAATTGGATCTAACATATTAGGATTGACACTAGTTTCTTCATCACCAAACCCTAAAACTTCTTGTGAAAATTCCTCGCAGACCACGTCGATCATATCAACGAGGTTTATGGTAGCAACGGAATAAACATGAGAAAGTTGAGAATTTTGAGTTGCGTTTATAACAAGTTCCTCGTCGTTGAAACGTAAGGTGATCTTTCTAGCATGCACATCAATCAAAGCCATAGACGTATCTAAAAACGAACGACCTAAAATAAGAGGAACTTGAGGATCCGTGGGGATGTCAACAACAATAAAGTCTACGGGATAGTAGAACTTCCCCACTTTCACAAAAACGTCTTCCGCCAAACCACATGCAAGAATTGTGGAATGGTCGGCCAACTCAATAGACATTCGTGAAGGAGTAAGATTAGGAAGATTGAGCGACTTGTAGATTGCAAGTGGCATCAAATTAATGCTAGCACCAAGATCGGCCAAGGCATAGCATTCTTCCATATCTTGAATTGCACAAGGGATCAAAAATTTACCGGGATCACCGACTTTTTGAGGTATGCGATTAAGATAAACCGACGAACAACTAGACTTTTGGTGTAATTTTTCCTTGTTGTTCAACATACTCTTAAAGTTGGCGGCAAATCGAGGCATCATGACCAAAGCATCGGCGAAACTCACATTAAAGTGCAAATCACGAAACATTTTCATAAAAAGCTCGAATTGATATTTGTCGCGCTCTTGTCGTTTCTCCTTCCTAAGTCTCGATGGGTAAGGCAAGGGTGGTGTGGGTTGGGGCATAGGCATAGCCTTTAGAATCTCGGGTTCCAAAATGGGTGATGGGTCAACCGTAGGTGTGGCATGAGCGGTACTTTGTGGGCTTGAAATATGCTCCTTTTCGACCACCACCTCGGGTTCTTCCTCAATTTCCTCCATCGTTGGAGTAATTGGTTGAGGAGTCGGTTCTTTAAGTGCCTTACCACTACGTGTGGTAATCACTTTCATCTCTTCCTTCGGGTTTGAAACGGTGTTACTAGGCAAACTACCCGAAGTAGAGGCTTTGTTTCCCATTACGGCTTCTAAAATTGCATTAAGCTTAGCATCAAAATTATTAAACTTCACATCTTGGATAGCGGCTTTTTGGTCAATTCTTTGTTCAAGCCTAGCATGACTTTGCTCTATCTTGTTGTTTTGACCTCGAATTTGGTTAGCAAAATCATTTTTCAATTCATTCCTCATGGCTAGATTTTCCTTAATGAAATTAGCTAACTCCTTTGCGTTCTTAGCCGTCTCCTTAGCTTGATTAGCCATTTGCTCTTGAATGTTTTCCACAATCTTATCATTTGAAGTAGTGTAATTCAAAAAGTCTATTGGAAGTTCTTTATTATTTTGAAGACCTTGACTTGCATTTTGAAAATTACGGTTTTGATTTTGATTTTGCAATTGGCTACTACTACTACTCCCTTGATTCCCATAGTTGTTATTACCATTATAATTGTTCCTTTGATTGCTTTGGTAACCAACTTGATTGTTTCGATAATTGTTAGCATTTTGATTTGGTGAAAAACCCGGTGGAGTCAATTGATTAGTGCGAGGAACTTGACCGTTTTGGTTATAAGTTCCCGCGGCCGCGAAGGCACTCGAAGTGTTACCACCGTTGGTAATGCACTCGGAATAATCGTGAGCTCCACCACAATACATACAAGAAACCTCAACCGCTTTAATCGTAGCGGGAGCGGGTTGTTCACCAACTTTAAACTCAACTAACAAGCCTTTCACTATATCAAAAATTTTATTCTCCAAATTAGCCTCGACTTGGCAAGCATCAACGGTGTGTGACAAACTAGGTGAAGATGAAGACGAAGCCTTACGAACACTCGACGTGCTACGAGGACTATACACCTTAGACCTATTCTCAATAATTACCAATGCTTCCTCGACCGTCTTACACAAGAAATTACCACCCGCGGCGGCATTAAGATAATCACGCTCATGATCGTTCAAGCCATTGTAAAACGTGTCTATTTGATGCAAGTCGGAAAAACCATGATGAGGACATTCGTGCAACATTTCCTTAAACCTATTCCAAGCCGTTGAAAAACTCTCATTAAACTCTTGCGAAAACTTTGAAATCTCGTTTTTCAAGTGCGTAGTCTTAGAGGGCAGAAAAAATTGGTTCACGAATTTTGAAACGAGATCCTTCCACGTCAATATAGAATTGGGTGGCTCTTTCTCTAACCAAATTTTTTGCGGGCCCCGCTAAGGAATACGGAAAAAGCATCATCTTAATCGAGTCGTTTGAAACATCCTTAAACTTGCACGTGGCGGTGAGACGATTAAATTGGCGAATGTGGTTATGCGGGTTGTCCTTTTCGTCCCCTCGAAACTTGTTGTTTTGAATCATGGACAACAAACCCGTCTTAACCTCAAAATTCTCCGCAAGGATAGCGGGAATCACAATCGCTTCTCCATAACCCTCGGTGGGTGCTTGAAGCAACTCCATCATAGTTCGATTAGCCATGGGTGCTTCTTTCACTACAATGGGTTCGTCAATAGGAGAGTCCTCACTAGTAGGAGTGAGTGATTTGTTTCTTCGTTTACGAGCACGTCTAGCTTTAGAGCGAGTTTGCATAAACGTCACGTACAACGAGAAGGCGAGCAAAGAAGATTCTTTTTGGTATTTTTACTTTTTCAATTTTTTTGTGGTTTTTGATTGTTTTTAACTTTTTTTTGGATTTTTTGGAATGTATTAAGTAGACCAAAATCTACAAATCTCCTCCTTAATCAAATCTCTTGATTAAAAAGGCCTCAAGGAATGAAAACGAACACGTGAAGTGAACGCCTTCGATGACTTTAGAACGATGGTGGAACACCAAATCGTTCAAGAAGGTTTAATCAAATGAAACCAAGAAAATATATATGATACTTAATAATACTTTGGGCGGCAAAACCCTCGATTCACTCTCAAAATCAAATACGCACAAGCAAGCGGAGGAAACGAGGCGGCGCGAAGCACTTAAGAGCCTTTTTCCTTTAGGTCGTGAAATACAACCGCCTTATACCCACCTTATAGTTTGTATTATCAAAATCAAGCTTCACGAAAGTATTTATCTATTTTTGCCTTTTTTCTTTGGTTTGAGATTCGAATACAATGATCGAGTGATGAAATCCCGAATCAAGGTTGTGATTGCTCACGTATTTGGAGTACTTGTAAATTTATTGTTCTACGTATACAATATAGTAATAATATTCACAAAAATCGAAAAACGATAATACGTATTAATAGAGTGCTATTAATACAAATACTTTTATGGCTAATATAGAAAACAACAATGGTTCAACCAAAACACAACACGCCTCCCCGGCAGCGGCGCCAAAATGATTGTAGTGTTTTACTACTCTTTAGGAAAAGAGCAATAAATAGTGGTAAGCGTTAAGTGTCGGTTTAGGAAAACCGAGCACCAATGACCAAGCAAGTTCGTTTCCCAAGGAGGCAAGTGCGTTGTGTTGAGAGTTGATTTTTGTTTGAGATTATATTGATTGAAAAAGAAATAAGAAAGGAAAGAAGAGACGGTTACGAAAACTAATTAAACTACGACGAAAAAGGCGTAAACGTAAAACCGTAAAAAACGACAAAAATAAAAATTTTCAACCTAAAAATTAATTATAAGCTAAAACAAGTCTAAAATAATATAAACAAGGAATAAAATCCAATAAAAATATTTTAAAACCTTTTATTAATTAAATATTCAATTTTAAATGCTAATTAAAGCCCTAAAATTAAATATAATTAATCAAAATGTCCAAAATATGATTTTATTGAACAAATAACTTACTTATATTATTTAAAAACTAAAAAGTATTTTTTATAATTTTTAAATACTATTTCTCTATTTTTAAATTACTAAAAACTATTTTAAAATTAAAATAATTATAAAAAATAATTAAATAATGCTAAAAATAATCTACCAATTTTAAAAATCCTATTTTACTCTAATGAACAGTAGAAAAATGAAAAAGCTTGAAAAATATTAAATTTTCCACTAAATGACAAAACTAGTTTAATTAAAACCCTAATTAACTTAAATTAATTCTAAAAATTAATTAAAAGGTGAACAGTGGCTAATTTTAAAATTAAAAATCTTAAATTAATATTCTAAGTCTAGGAAAAATTTTAAATCTGAAAAATATAAGTTTTTTACACTAAAAGACAAAAACAGTATTTTAAAAAGTTAATTAAAATAGCAATAAAACCTAAAAATTACTTAATGAACAGTAACTTAAAAATAAATTAAACTGAAAAATCTCAATTTAAATAAGAAAAATAATGACACTAGTTTGAAACCCTAATTCCTAAAATAGTTCACAAAAGACAAAATAGTGAGATTGTGATAGTGACCTTTTTCTAGTTTCTGTCTTTATGTGAAGCAGTGGAAACAAAAGCAAAGGCAGTGGGAAAGGAGTTCCCACTGTTAATGAAAATTTTAAGGTCTGGTGATGATTGAGCTTGATTTCAAGCTCAAGTCTTGGATTTAATGGACAAGATGGGCACCCCCACACTCAGTGAAGTGTGGGGAGTCACAATAAACAAGAAAATAAGCAAGCTCAATACAAATTATTCACACAAATGGGCTAAACAGTTACTGTTATGCAGAAAAAAAAAGGCCTTGGGTCCTTTGCTGATGCACTTGGCAATTTGGTGAGTTTTGGGCTCACCAAACTTGCTCAATTCAATCACCAAAACACACTAGGACCTAATACAATCCTAAATGAACACCTATTCTAATAATGCTCAAGGAATCAAGTAAAATTTACACCAAAAATAGTCAGCAACAAAGATATACTGATTTTATAGCTAGTTACCAAACTTCTATGATACAAACTGCTTGATTACCCTACTTAACTCAATCCAAATACTCTTTAGACTACTACAACCCTATTGGAACATGTCTAGACAGATTTTAAGCTGAGTAAATCATTTTTACTTGTTTAAAGATCCAATCCCAAACACCCCCTTAATTACTGAGATATGATTTTTAACAAAGTAAACTTCAACAAATCCAACCAAAACGCCTTAGACTACTTGCAACATGCCTTCAACACTTCACTTAAGCAAACTCCAACACTTAAACAAACCAGTAGGCAGATTTCACAAGTTTCAATGCAAACTCACAATTGACTGTTTTCTATGAAATTTGAGAAAGGAACAAGATAACTACCTTGTGGGGCCCACATCCAGGCCCCACAATGGCTGCTTTGCCATCTCCATACAGTCTCGGGACTGTGCAGACCTCTTGAACAACAAGTGCTATAATCAAACCTGCTAAGATGGAAAGAGCAAACCAAAATAATAATAACTGATTTTTTTTTGTATGTATATTTTTTTTTCTTTCTTTTTTTTTTAAAATAAAACACTTGTATCTTGATTAATCATTAAACTGAATTTTACCCAAGGGTTCTCACAGACCAGCTAATATGAAATCAACTTTCCCAAACAACTTTTCATGAACTAAAAAAAAGTAATCTTGCAAACTGAACCTTGAACAACCTCAAATAAGATAACTTAAAACTGAAATTTAAAGAAAGTAAATGGTACTCAGTGTATTTCTCAAACAAAAACTTCCATAAATCATTAAAGAAATTACAAGATAATTTTTTAAAAAAAAACTGAGACGACCGAAAAATATGAGCTAAACCCTAACGCCTTTTATAGGCTTACAATGAAGATTCTAGAAAGTAAAACCCTAATGGTTAACTCCCAAATGTGCCCTTGGATATCCTCAGCATATTCCGTTCTTGATTTGAATTTTTCTAGTCAAATTTGAGCCATGTGAATGATTTTTATGGAATCATGTGAATGCCAGCTGCCAAATCAATCTTGAACGTTTATTTTCACCTTTGGGGACACGAAATTGACTGGGGGCGTCGATTTGCTGTCAAGCCTTGTCTTGGAGTGGCAGGGGAGCCACGTGGAGGTCCCACAAGGTGAGAGTGATAGGTGTTGGGAGGTGGGTTTGAGTTCTGGTGGGGTTAATTTGTGATCTGGAGAATATTGGGTTTAATCGTTTGATTAATTTGAAGTAGAGGATTAGGGTTCATGACATAGGATTAGGGGGTTTAGGGGAGAGATGAGTGAACAGGAAGTGTTTGGCGCCCAAAGATTAGTTTAATAATCTGTTTAAAACGAATTAAAATATTAATTAAGTTTTGACTAGGTTGGTTGGGTCGGGTAAAGGGTATGGGTATTTGGGTAAACGGTTTGGGTGGGTCGGGTTAGATGAGGTGTCAGATGTTGGTTGGTTGGTGGAGTTTAATTGTCTCCCAAGATTGCCCCCTCATGTTTTCTTTTTTCTTCATTTTGTATTATCAGCTCAAAACAAAACTTTTCTTTGTAGATAACTTTGGCAATGTGTCATTTTTGGCACATATTGTTTCCATACTTCAAACAAGGACTAAACATGAATTTCCTTCAATATTCAAGGGCTGATTTTGGCATGTTTTCAAACTTCAAGGCTCTGACTTGTTGGTTGACTTCTTGAAGGACCATATTTGACAATTTAGATTTGTTGAGGGACTAAATTTGCCAATTCTTCAAAGTTAAGGGTCCTTTTTGTAATTTTGACAAACTTTAGGGACCAAACTTGTAATTATGAAGATACAAGGGTATAAAGTGTCAATTCTTCAAACTTGGAGGACCAATCTTCAGTATTCTTCAAATCTTCAAGGGTTTTCTTTGGAAAATTCCTCACTAGGGCTTGGTTCATCGTGCGGCTTCGTTTCCCGTGTTCGTTTTTGCGTGATTCTTGTGATCTTTTGTCATTTTCTCAATATCCGTACCTAAAATACACAAGCAACAAACACAAGCATATATTTGGGTATTTTGATGATTTTTAATGCATTTTAAGTCCAAAAAGAACGATGAGACCATGTATAAAAGCCGTCTCATCACTGAACATCACCTTTTACTTTTCATTCAAACACCATCACGTGAACACTTCAATCTTTTACCAAAACCGAGCCTTTTACTCTTTAAACAATGCCAACTTGTCTCTCATAAAAGTGGACCATACTTAAATCATGAGACAATTATTTATATCAGCGAATGAAAAACAATTGCGTTTCCCATTCACATGAAATCGTGAATCCAATAGGGCAAACGTCCACATCATTGACTTCTTATCATGCTTGAATAACAAAAATAAGTATAAACAATACCTTAACTTCCCATGTGATCAACTGGTCTCTCCTTAGCCCTTTGCTAAATCCTTCACGTGATGTTAGCCAATCATACTTTGAACAAATTCATCTTTTGGACCACAAGCAGTTATACGTCTCTGTCAATTTTGTACACAAAGCACATGATTTATGATCAATTGTACCTTCTTGTATTGTATACGAACAATATACTTTTTCTTTTCTTCTGAGATAATAGATAACCACCTGCTGTTCTATCTTGGCATGTATTGATTCGCCTCTTTCATTACAGCAGCTATAGCCATCAATCGATCCATAATCAAGAGTATGAACCACGAACACGTCACAATCTTGGCTGTGTAAACTCCTTTTCTTGCTATCACGATCTAGCTCATGAACACCAAATCGATCTAGGGTTTGTGTGATTTTTGTTTATACGAACTAGGGTTTGGAAGTAAACCATAATATCGTGTATCAACTATGTCATACCAGCTACAAACCTCATACTTTTATGTTTTTAAAGTCGATCTAGGGTTTAGGGGAAGAAACCCTAAATTTTATTTAATAAAAACAAAAACAGAAAATTTATACCTTCCTCTGCAGTAACATTTGACGAGCTATAACTTTTTCTTGAAAACTTAACTCGCAGATCACTCCGGACAGATCCAAGACACATATACTGAGAACCTCCAGCAAAAATTTCGCGATGATCCAACGGTTAACCGCTGTTTGAAAACGGCTGCGCAATGAGATCCGACCATAAAACCCTAGACAGGTTTTTCTTCTTTTTCACCATTCTTCGACTTGAACACCTTGTTAGTTCCTAGTATCGAGAGCCACCCGCTCTGATACCAATTGTGGAAACCATTATTCATGGATCGGTTAAGCTTACTAGGATATGCATCTCGTTCATATGATAAACATAGCGGAATTGAACAAGACACATAAACAAGGTGTTTAAACAACAAACGAATTCTCTCCAACGTTTACTTTATTCCAAACGATTACTTGCACTAAACGATTACAAGTAACCTCTAGGCGTGTATACATTTAATCCCACGCCTAGAACACGAAGACATTTTAGGTTTACATTGTGAATAATTGAATGAATAAACCTATGCGGGGTGTGTGTTTATATACTACACATAACCCTCTTTACAAGAAATCTAATTACACTAGAAGTCCCTTCATCTTTTGCTAATAAGTCCTCCTTGTTGTATGAAAGGGCTCCATATTATTATAAATATTGATAATTGCATATAAGTCTTTCTTGTTTCATTTTGTCTCATCAAATTAATTCCCAACAATTGGACGTTTGCTAATAGGTTTACACTTTCATTGACGGCTGTCTGACTTTCTTCGTTTTAAATCTCGTTTACACTTGGACGCTGACAAGAGCAATTTTGACATTGATAGGAAGAAATCAAGCATTGACAAGACAAGCGTTGACTGGAAGAAGTCAAGCGTTGATGAGAAGAAGTCAAGCACTGGTAGGATATTCTAGTCTACACATTTTATGCTTCTAGTATGTTTCTAGTAAAGTTATGTTTGACAGTTAATTTCTTATGTTTATCTTTACCAAGAATAGCTGATACGTAGACTCTTGTACAAGGTTCCTTAATCTATAAAAGGAGGCCTTAAGGTTTTGTTTCAATATAAGTTTTATAAGTTTTACACTTTCATTGTACGCAAGTTCGATTAATCAATCAAAGTGAAAGTTTGGTTTAACTTGTTTGTTTGTTCTTATTAATTCCGCATAATACTTGAATTGTTTCATATACAACAAAGTTTCTCTACATGTTTAACTTGTTTTAATCTCGTTTATACAAGCTAAATCGATCTAAGTTTGGGATCAACAAGTGGTATCAGAGCTTGTTGAGAAACTTTGATCTTAAGAACACAAAAACCCTAAATCGCCAAAACCCTAATTTTTCAAGAAACCCTAAAATTCAGACGACATGTCTACTCCATAATTGACCTCCACCTCAAGCTATAACATTAAGATCCCCATGCTAGATCCAGACAACTTTGAGATGTGGAAGTTTAATTTTAAGCAGTATCTTCAAATCCATGACCACACCCTATGGGAAATTATTGAATATGGAAGCACATTCGATAAGGATGCCAAGATTGCAGCTGCTATTACTGCAAGATCAAATCCAGGCTCAAGTGAAGCTGATCGAAAAGAACAACCTGAAGATGGGAGAGCTGTCTCAGCTGAGGACATTGCACAGAGAAGGAATGACATGAAAACTTTAAGCATCCTCAAACTTTCTTTGGGACAAACCAATCAGCACAAGTATAGAGGCTATGATTCTTCCAAAGATCTTTGGGCAGCTCTTCAAGTTACTTATGGTGGTAATGATGATACTGGCTCAGAGAAAAAGAAGCAAATCTTGCATGACTATGCGGTGTTCAAAGCTCTTCCCAATGAAAAGCTAAGTGGAGTCAGAAGCAGACTTCTTGACATTACAAGCAAGTTGTCATTCATGGGAACAGTGCATGATGATGCTGATATCATCACCACTTTCCTTAAAAGTCTTGGTGATGCCTGGAAGATTTAAGCAAGGTCTATGATTGCTAACAATACTCACAAAAGTTCTACTTTTGATGACGTCTACAATAAACTGAGGATTGTAGAAAGTGAAAATCCTTTCAGATCAAGGAAGCAAGTCTATCAATGGAAATATGGCCTTCTTTTTTCATAGTGAAGGTTAATTTGATCAAAGGGAGTCATACATGCACCCCGTTACTGGATCACCTTGTGTCAACGTTGGATCAAGCTCTATCAATGCCCTACATTTAAACGCTGACACATACAATGTTGACTCACCAAGAGTTAAGCCTGCTGGTAATGATCTAGATACGGTGTGTGCATACATTGCTTCATTGCCTAATGGTTTCGTGATTACATATGAGGACCTTGAGCAAATTAGTGATGAGCATTTGGAAGAGATGGACATAAAGTGGAATATGGCACTTGCAAGCATAAGGGCCAATATATGGAATAGAAGATCCAGAAAGAAGATGACTTTTAATGCTAAAGACACTGCTGGGTTTGATAAATCCAAGGTTGAGTGTTACAATTTCCATAGAATGGGTCACTTTATGAGAGAGTGTAGATCTCCTAGAAGATCTGATGCTGGAAAACCTTCAAGCCAAATTGTCACGGTTGAAGATACAAAATCTATGGTTGCCATGCAAGAAATTGATGGTATTGGCTGGGACTGGAGCTTTTTGGCTAAGGATGTGGAAGAAAACAAGGCCTTGGTTGCAGAAAAGGAGAAAGTGGAGCATGTTCACTATGCTCTCATGGCACATTCTTCATCTTCATTAGACAATGAGGTATATGATGATGCATTTTGTAGTAAAGGTTGTCGACTAAACACTGAAAAACTTAATAAAGAGAATTTAAAGTTAAAATTAGATGTTAATGAAAAATGAAAGTTATCTAACTATCAACTTGCACTTGTTCAAAGTGAAAAGACTGTGGTTGAGTATAAGAAAATGGAGCTTGACCTAAAAGATCAAATCAATGTTTTGACTCATGACCTAAATGCTAGTACTAAGGTAAGGGACATATTGGAAAGATCCAATGGTGCTCTTTAGGCTAAGTTAGATGAGGCTATCTAAAACAAAGATAACGTAGATCTTAAAATTCAAAAATTTGATCAAGCTTCTAAAACCCTAGAAAAATGTGTGAGTGAACAAAGGGATTCTAGGGATATGAGTGGGATTGGGATGAAAGAATATGCTGGTGTTCCACCACCTGCTGGGAACTTCTATGGTGTCCTTAGAAAGGATTTGTCTTGGACTGGTATACCAGAACTCCAAGAAGAGGAATTTATTCCTTCACCAAGAGTTCTTACTCTAGTAGAGGAATACAAGCAAAAATTGACTGATTTGGACCAATGGAAGAAAGCCAACCCTACTTTGTTTGTTAAGGGTGGCATGCTTAGTGACAACCCAAATGAGTCAACACCCATAAAAGTGACCAATCCTAGTACTGGAAAGACTGTTGACCTTGGCCTAAACGTTGATAGAAAACCTAGAATTAAATATGCAGAAATGTATAGAAAACCTAGGTCACCAAAAAGTCAAGTTAGTGATAATGGGACAGGTTTCTTTTCATCTAGACCTAGAGTTATGTCTAGAAAAGCCTGTTATACTAAGCTTTTCACATTTGTCTTATAAATGTGTCAATGCTTCAAAGGTCAACGTTGATAGAAAGTCAACCATGGTCAAACCCAAACCTTTTGTCCAGCAAAGTTCACAAATCATTAGATCAGCTCCATTCTTCACTAAAGGGTCTAATACTTATGGACAAAGGCCGTTTCAAAAGACCAATACATGGTCTAACAGACAATGGGTTCCTGTAGTAAACCCTAGGTTTAACGCTGATAAGAGTAACTTTAGCGTTGACAAGAACAAATTAAACGCTGACAGGAATGTTTCCAACGTTGCTAGACCAAGTAATGTCAAATATTTGCAACCAAAGAGAATAGGGTCTAAAGCTTCTTCTAGCTTGACATGGAGACCCAAACAAGACCAAAACCCTAATCTAGATGGGATTTCTATGACCTGTAATAGATTTCATTAAATTTCAAAGGTCATAACTAAACCAATTGGGGTTAACTGGGTGTTTAATCCAAAAAGGGATGAACAAGGGGTTGCCATAAGGACTAAGTCTGTTCTTGTTGAACAACCAAATGAATCCAAGTATGCTTAGGCTTGGGTTCCCAAAGAAAACTAATTTGTTTTCTTTATGTTCAGGGCATTCAAAAGCAGGTTAATAATTATGGCTATTGGGATAGTGGATGCTTTAGGCACATGACGGGGAAGGAAGATTACTTGACAAACTTTATCCCCATTAAAGATGGTGACAAAGTGTACTTTGGAGGCGGATATGGAACTATCACTGGCAAAGGCACTCTTATCACCAAAAATTTGCGTTTTGAGAACGTGTTTCTGGTAAAAGAACTTGACTATAATATGTTTAGTGTATCACAAGTTTGTGATAACAAAAATAAGGTTCTTTTCACTGATACTGAATTCTTGGTGTTGAGCAAAGATTTTAAAATACTAGATGAGAAATTCATTGATTATAGAACACCTAGGCATAAGGACATTTATAATGTGAATCTTAATGGAATTAGGATGAATAATAATTTGTCATGTCTATATGCTAAGGCTTCAGTTGATGAGAGTAATCTTTGGCACAGAAGATTAGGGCACATTAATTTTAAGAATATAAATAGACTTGTGAGACATGGTTTAGTTGATGGTTTGCCTGAAAAGGCTTTCCACAATGATCACTCTTGTGTTGCATGCCTTAAAGGCAAACAACACAAAGTCTCCTTTAAGTCTAAACTTGTGCATTCTAGTTCTAAACCACTTCACTTGCTGCATATGGACTTGTTTGGTCCAACTAATATATAAAGCTTAAATGGTAAATCCTACTGTTTTGTCATCACTGATGATTTTTCTAGATTTACTTGGACTTTCTTTTTAGCTTTGAAAAGTGAAACTGCTGATATTTTGATTAACTTTATTACTCAGTTGGAGAAGAAGACTGGGAATGAGATTAAAATACTTAGAAGTGATAATGGTGGTGAGTTTAGAAATAAGTTGTTAGATGACTTTTGTGCCAAGAAAGGGATTACTAGACAATTTAGTATAGCTAGAACCCCACAACAAAATGGGGGTGGCTAAGAGGAAAAATAGGACATTCATAGAAGCAGCTAGGACTATGTTGGCTGATGCTCACTTTCCCATAGCATTTTGGGCTGAGGCTGTGAATACAGCTTGTTATGTTCAGAATAGGGCATTAATCAACAAGATTCACAAAAAGAAACCTTATGAGCTATTTTGGAGTAGGAACCTAATATTGGTTTTCTTAAACCCTTTGATTGTCATGTAGTTGTGTTAGACACTAGTGATGACTTAGGAATGTTTAGTTCTAAAGGTGATGAAGGCTACTTTATGGGTTATTTAGTGCAGAGTAGAGGATATAGGGTTTACATTAAGAAAGAGAAACGTATTCTTGAGAAGATACATGTTAGGTTTTTAGAAAGTAAACCCAGTGATCCTGAGAGTGGAGCAAATTGGTTATTTGAATTGGAACCTCTATCTAGAACTATGAATTATATGCCTGTGACTAACCCAGACATTGTGAAGGTGACTTCAAATGTTGTGGAAGAACCAGTTGTTGAAATTTCAGGTATACAGGTTGACAAGGAGGTTGGATCACAAACAGACAAATCAGCACCTATACTTGAGTATGTTACCATTCCTATATGGACAGATGCATTTGCTGCTGCAGCTGCGACTGCTGGAAAAGAGAAAGGTGGTCCACAAGTATCACCACTTGAAAACATGCATGATTCTTCAAGCACTGACAAAGGAAAATCTGGCGCTAACAAGACAAATTCAGGCGTTGATGGCTCAAACGTTGACAACCCTAATTCAGGCGTTGACAACTCTTTTGACCATTTATTCTCTTCTAGTGTTTTTGAACAAGGCGAACCTTAAAACAGAAATGGAGAGGGTCATTCAGATGATGATGGAAGAGAATTTGAAGAAGATATTGGCAACTTGGAGACTGAGATTGATGATAATACATTAATTGAAGGAGGAGTACTTACATCTACCATGAAGAATCATCCTTCTTCTTTAATGATAGGTGATGTGATGACTCCTGTCCAAACTAGAAGGTCTCATCAGAATCATGGAGGATTTATTGCCAATATTCACAAGAAGGTTGATACCCCTCTTGTTCAAGCATGTTTGTTTGCCTGTTTTCTATCACAACAGGAACCCAAGAAGATTTTTGATGCTCTCAAAGAACCTAGTTGGGTGGAAGCAATGCAAGATGAGATCCATCAATTTGCTATTCATGATGTTTGGGAGTTAGTTGATTGTCCCAGACATGTCAGACCTATTGGGACAAGATGGGTTCTTAGAAACAAAAAGGATGAGAGAGGAATTGTCGTCAGAAACAAGGCACGATTAGTTTCTCAAGGATATAAACAAGAGGAAGGGATAGACTATGAGGAGGTCTTTGCATATGTTGCAAGGATTGAGGCAATTAGGATTTTTCTAGCGTATGCTTCTTGCATGGGATTTACAGTCTATCAAATGGATGTGTAGAGTGCTTTTCTTTATGGCACAATTGCAGAAGAGGTTTATGTAATGCAGCCTCCTGGTTTTGAAGATTCAGAACATCCAGACAAGGTGTATAGAGTGAAGAAAGCTATGTATGGACTTCATCAAGCCCCAAGAGCATGGTATGGTACATTGTCCACCTATCTGGTGGAAAATGGATTCAAAAGGGGCACCATAGATAAGACTGTGTTTACAAAGAAGACTGGTAAGGCTTTCTTACATGTACAGGTCTATGTGGATGATATCATCTTTGGCTCTTCTAGTCCAAAGATGAGTGAAGACTTTTCCAAACTCATGACAGATAAGTTTAATATGAGTGCAATGGGGGAGATGAACTTCTTTCTAGGGTTACAATTTCAACAGAAAGAAGATGGTATCTTCATCTCTCAAGATAAATATGTAGCAGAAATCTTGAAGAAGTTTGGCTTTTCTCCACATGAGAAACGGGCTAGCACACCCATGGATAGGGAACACCCCTGGTAAAGGTTGGAGATGGAAAAGAAGTGGATGTTAGGCATTATAGGTCAATGATTAGATCATTGATGTATCTCACAGCTTCTAGACCTGATATTATGTTTGCTGTATGTGCATGTGCACGCCATCAAGTGACTCCCAAAGAGTGTCATCTTCATGCTGTCAAGAGAATTTTTAGGTATCTTAGGTGCTATCCCACCTTGGGATTATGGTATCCAAAAGATTCTCCATTGGAACTTATTGCATATTCAGACAGTGATTATGGTGGAGGTTGATAGGAAGTGATTATGGTCAAAAAGTTGATGTGGGAGAAACTCAAAAACGAAGAAAACATGAAGGCATTTGTCTAAGCGTTGACAAGTGTAAATCAGGCGTTGTCAAGAGTAAATTAGGCGTTGACAGAAGTCAACAAAAGGCAAACGCTGTTAGAAAGTCTATTTAGGATAAGTATTCAGAATATTATTTGATAATATTCTGTATTAGTTATTTAAATAGAAGATATTCATGTTTATTCGTAGTTATCTTTTGTAAAACCCTAATCCTTACACTATAAAAGGAACCAAGGGTTATTAGGTTTTTCATAACTTTCATATACAATGTAAACGTGAAGCTTGTGTCGACTAGGTGTGGGATTCAATGTACACACATCTAGTGATTGTTTGTTTTAATAATAGGCAATCCTTGTTAGTAATTCATGTGTTATTGTGCCTCAAACACCTTGTTTCCTAATTGTTGTTCTATTCTGTTGTGATTGTTAATCATATGAACAATGGTTATGCCTAGCCGCTAAATGATTCAAGGAAACCAAGTTTTACACAGTTGGTATCAGAGCCTCGTGGCTCGTGATGCTAGGACCAACAAGGTGTTCGTGTTTTGAGAAGAAAAGAAAAATCCGTCTAGGTTTTTTCTTGATGATTTTGTGTGCACAGTAGTATTCAGAAGGTCATAACTTTTTATTGGACCGTTGGACCATCACGAAATTTCTTGTGTGTTTTCTACACACATATATCTAGACATCTACTAGAGGGATTGTCAAGCTCTATCCCCAAGAAAAAGTTATTAGGTGTCGAAGTCAGCAGCATGTTGGGTGATCGTATGCAGTTTTCCTGTGAATAGTTATAGTAAAAACGCGATTTCTCCTTCGTTAACCGTTGGATCATTGTGAAATTCGCGCTGTAGGTTCTTTACACATGTGTCTTAAATCTCACTGAAGGGATCTTCGATCAGAACTCTTATGAAGAAGTTACTGGGCGCCGAATTTGGCTGCAGTGGTGATATTCATATTTAGGGTTTTGTTTAAAAACCCTGGATTTGTTTTTTGTTACTACGAGTGATGATCGTACTAGCTTTGGTGAGTGGATTTGTGAATCCATGATGAACCCTAGTACGATGCGGTTCTCGTTCATGGATGCTAACACAATCTTTATATTTCAGGGTTTTTACAAACCCTAGATCCATGATACAAAGCAGTTATAGCATGTGGATGAGGTAGCTAGCAGAATTAAGGTTTCTTTTAAAACCCTAGATGTGTGTTCACACGACAATGCTACAAAGATAAGTGATATACATATTACTTTGTGTATACTGCTTATTTACGTCCTAGTATAAAGTTCACAGACTGTTTATCACATGAAGAAAGTCAGACTTATTAATAGTGAAGCGGTCCCCAGTTCCAGTAATATTGCAAAAGCAATATGTAGGGTTTGTTAAGATTCAAACTGTGAGATGTGCTTGGTTTAAAGGTCCAATTTTATTCGCATGAGGTCTGTATCAAGACAGTAAGCCACATGTTGTTTGTGATTATGAGAGCTACATTCACGAAGGCTACATGTTATTTAATGATTATAGC
The DNA here is from genome assembly GCA_025667525.1 of Glebionis coronaria. Taxonomy (NCBI): domain Eukaryota; kingdom Viridiplantae; phylum Streptophyta; class Magnoliopsida; order Asterales; family Asteraceae; genus Glebionis; species Glebionis coronaria. The sequence goes on from CM046876.1 coordinate 359,348,533, forward strand.
TACGTTCATGATCTAAACTAAATTGCTGTTAATAATCATCATGTGGGGTCAAGATGATATGCATTTTTTATGACTTTGTATCATAGCAGCAGGTACAAACAAAATAAGTTCACACGTGAAGGCTTCTAATACAAATCTTATGTGTTCACACGATCTAAGTAGATGCAAGAAAGAATTGTGATTGGATGAAAAGTATGTGGCCCTCAAGAAAAGTAATAAATCTAGGCAGTGGTATTCACGTGTGGTTGGGCTGTATAAGCATTTTGATTGGTCAATGGATGCTACTATCAAAGGGACGTAGATGAGTATTGGTGATTGGTGGGTTTAAGCAAGGATTTACAACCCCAGTCACAATCACAAGAAAAAGGAGTAGTAGCAGACGTTGACAGTACGAGAAACTGACAAGTTTTGATTCGACGCTGACATGAATAAGTTAAGCGCTGTTAGAAAGCGTTGACACTTGTTGTCCGATATATTATTTTTCAAACGCTGACAAGTGTTGTCCGATGTTGGACAATACACAGTGGTGATATATTGGATACAGGAGGATATTGGACAACAAAAGGAATAGCTGTTGTTTGCAAAATTGATATGATTTTGGCACACAAAAAGAGGTATTTACACACGAAGGTACATGGGATCTCCGTTTTTATATAGAATATCAAGTTGATATTTATGGCTCGGATATTTTTAAAAGGTATTAATGATTTTAATGCGAGATAGCAACAATTCGTGAAGTAATTTGTTGGATTTGATTATGTAATCGGGGTAGTCTTATAGAAGAGTTATCCGTCTTAATGCTTTTACATATGATATGAAGATTAAGATTCTTCATGAAGAGGTGTTGACTTAAGGGGAATAATTCTTATGGTAAGTTTGATGTTCAAATAATATTTTCGCGAGTTTGTGTTCTATCATATCTTTAAAGATGGTGCCTAGTCAACATTATTCTTTAGAGGTAACTTGTTCATTCTTACACGGTTAAGTGACAAAGACTTGTCATAACACTTGAAGGAGTTACATTATAGTGCTCAGTGTCTCACAAAGGATGAGAATATTGACAAAGGAATCGAGGTCTAATATTTAATCATCGGTATAAGTTCTTCATCACATGGATAGTGCAAGACATGGAACACAAGGTTGGGTTATTCTACTTCTACATCAAGAATATTATATTTATTTTTCTTCATAATCATTACATAGAGCCTACATATGGAGAATCTTCGATTGCATTCTTTATTTTCTTCCCTATTGATGTGACAAAAAGGGGAAGACATGCATGCTATACTTGAGGGGAAGCAATTTGAAGATGATGTACACTTTACAAGAGATACACAAAGAGTTTTGCCAACATCAACTAGGGGAATATTGTTGGGTCAAAAAGTTGATGTGGCAGAAACTCAAAAACGAAGAAAACATGAAGGCATTTGTCTAAGCGTTGACAAGTGTAAATTAGGCGTTGTCAAGAGTAAATTAGGCGTTGACAGAATTCAACAAAAGTCAAACGCTGTTGGAAAGTCTATTTAGGATAAGTATTCAGAATATTATTTGATAATATTCTGTATTAGTTATTTAAATAGAAGATATTCATGTTTATTCATAGTTATCTTTTGTAAAACCTTAATCCTTACACTATAAAAGGAACCAAGGGTTATTAGGTTTTTCATAACTTTCATATACAATGTAAACCTAAAGCGTGTGTCGACTAGGTGTGGGATTCAATGTATACACATCTAGTGATTGTTTGTTATTAATATAATAAGCAATCCTTGTTAGTAATTCATGTGTTATTGTGCCCCAAACACCTTATTTCCTAATTGTTGTTCTATTCCACTGTGATTGTTAATCATATGAACAATGGTTATGCCTAGCAGCTAAAAGATTCAAGGAAACCAAGGTTTCCACAAATAGGACAACATCACCATGGACTTCATCACCAAACTTCCTACTTCATCTCACGGTTACGATAAAATTTGGGTAATCATCGACCGACTCACAAAATCCGCTCATTTTCTACCCATAGGAGAAAATGGCTCTTTGAACAAGCTAGCGAAACTATACCTGAAGGAAGTTGTGACTAGACACGGTATACCAGTCTCAATTATTTGTGATCGAGACGGTAGGTTTACGTCAAACTTTTGGAAAGCTTTTCAAAGAGCTTTAGGGAATAATTTGGATATGTGTAACGCTTATCACCCACAGACCGACGGTCAGAGTGAAAGAACAATCCAGACCATGGAAGACATGCTGAGGGCATGTGTGATCGACTTTGGAAAAGGATGGGTCGAACATATAGCGTTAGTTGAATTCTCCTACAACAATAGCTACCATGCCAGCATCAAAGCAGCACCATTTGAGGCTCTTTATGTCTGCAAGTACAGATCACCCGTGTGCTGGGCAGAGGTAGGATAATTTCAACTCACCGGACCCGAACTAATCCAAGAAACTACTAAGAAGATCATTCTCATCAGGTAGAGAATTCAAGCTGCACAAGACCGACAGAAGAGCTATGCAGATCGTAAACGGAAACCTATCAAATTTGAAGTAGGTGACCGCGGTATGCTTAAGGTATCACTTTGGAAGGGTGTTATACGTTTTGGAAAACATGGAAAGCTAAACCCACGATATGTAGGACCCTTCAAAGTGATTGCCAGAATTGGTGAAGTCGCTTATCGTTTAGAGTTACCCCAGAAATTGAGCTGGGTACACTCTACCTTTCATGTCTCGAACCTAAAGAAGTGCTACGCGGATGAGCTGTTAGCCATGTCATTGGAGGGAGTTCAGTTTGATGACAAACTCCAATTTATAGAAGAACCCGTAGAAGTCATGGAGAGAGCAGTCAAGAAACTGAAGCGCATCCAATTTCATTGGTTAAGATACGTTGGAACTCCAGGAGAGGTCCTGAGTTCACCTAGGAACGCGAATAATCGTTTAGAGCTAAGCACCCACACCTTTTCACCTGAGCAGTAACGTCATCTTAAGCTTTGAGGACAAAGCTAAAATAACGGGATAGTGCTGTAAAACCTGCAGTTTTCAGGTTTTGACTATGACATCATTGTATACGTCACCTCATGATATATATATATATATATATATATATATATATATATATATATATATATATATATATATATATATATATATATATATATATATATATATATATATATATATATATATATATATATATATATATATATATTCACCTTTGCATAAAATTTTGCACAATCATATGCATCATCCATGAGCATACATCATTTTGATCACTGGAGCTTTAAGCATGTATCATATCTGGGAACAGTTGAAACATTTGAGAAACAAGGACTTTGAACTACACATTATGATTGTGAATATTCAATCACGGGATCACAGGAACAACATGTATGACTACATCTTTATGAGCATACGGACATACTACATTTCATCAAACATTATGTATGGCTACATTTTATGAGCATACAGAACACAAGACATCATTTTGGGACTATTAAGTCACCTGTAAACAAATGATCATATTCATGCAACATTTTAGGAATATAAAAACCTAAAACCATGATCACAATTAATAATGTTTATTTAGTATCATATTACTACAAAAATTATATATATATATACTATATATTTTCTCTACACTTTAAGTGTTACAACAATTAACAAGCTATTGTCACAATATAATTTTGTGTCTAAACAAGTTTATAACAATTATTTAAATGTCTCATACATTTAATAAATGAAACTATACTTTTATTTATTTAAGACTATACTTTCACCAAAAACCCTAAAACCTAAACAAATCGACTTGGACTCGAACCTACACTCACACTACACTACCTAAACTCCTAGTAACTACACAAAATCACTTGACTTAAACCTAAAGCTATCCTATAATTCTTATTCTAGCCGAATACACCATACATCACCTTTACACTTACTTTAAAACCTTACAACTTACATTATACTTTACTTAGAACTTGTACAAACACCCTCATTAAGGCAAACACTATACAAGCAATCACCCTTGTCCCATTGACCCTTGTATGTGACTGCTAGGTGGACAAAAGGGGGGCAAGTGTACAACAATGCAATTAAACCTAGTACTTACAAAATCCTAGGAAAGATCATTATAAGTACAACATAGATTACACAAATCTTGCATTCCCTTCTCTCTTGGACATGTATACAAACCGAGCCACACATACCATACAAACTTAGAGATATAGTTAACATCAAACACTCCAATCTCACTCACAAAACTTCCATTTTTGGATCTCACATATCACCTAGACGAAACACACTTACACTATCATTTACTACCCAAATCTTGGTCCCAAGTGCATTTAGTGCAAGTCCTCACTTGATTCTAGGCTCACAAGGCACACAAGACAATCCTAGGTCACGTTTAAGGAGTACTAGACGCGTAGAAGCTAAGTGTTTAGCTAGTTTTACTCATTCATCACCACCTTCATCAAACAAGTAAGTATATCACTCTTTATCCTAAATTCATTCATCTTTTCTACTCATCATGGCATGCCATACACGTAGGACCTATGAAATCACGACTAGGATTACATGCTCACGTAAAATTTGCTATAACTCGACCCACAAACACCCTAGAAGCCACGGCTTATTTTGTGATCATAGTTAAGCATATCAAAATTATAGATCTATGGAAGAACTAGTAGAAAACCTTACTTTACAAACCATAGATTAACTAAACCTAAGAAACTAAACATGCACCCTAATGAATAAGCTATATGTCTTGGCTTATATTTAAGAATCGGGTACAAAAACACTTGCTTGATAAGACTTAGCTTAAGTTGATATTAGGACTAAATGACTCCCTAAAATAAGCTTAGTTAAGCCCACGTGAATAGGCCCATAAGCCCATAAGCCATTATACGGCTTATTAATATAAGTTGAATAGTAAATAAGCCCATAAGCCCAAGTAGTATGATTGGATTATTCATAATGCTTAATAAACTAGTACCAGTACTTAACAAGCCCAAGATATGAGCCCATTAAACCCAAGGAGCCAAACCGGTCCTTAATGGGCCAACCGTGACAATCTAACATTTTCAGGTAGTGAATTATTTTCTCGTATAATATTTTGAAACTTATTTTTATGTTGGTTGATGAACTCACAATTTACGGATTTAAATTTGGGCTTACGTGCATAATTTAGCGTCCTTTACGACTAAACCGAAAACCTTAGGATTACGTATTTATGTTTTTGAACTCCGTTTTTGATGAGACAATTTTTATTAGATTCATTTTGTGACGTTGATTCATAATTTATAAAAACGTTTTTCGTAAAACGACCCGAGGGCACGTAAATCGAGGAAACTAGAATCGAGGAATACCCGTAAATTAGCGGGATGGGACAAAACAAGTTTATCCCACCCCACTAACTATGGGATGGCCAAAAGAGGACACTACATCCATGATGTGGCACCCTTATAACATGTAGCTTACACTTGTAAGCATATGCTTAACAAGTAAGCTACTTATCCCACCTAAACTAGCAAAACCACTAACCCTTAACCATTTACTCCATTTCACATGCAAAAAAAGTCACACACACTCTCTCCCTCTCATCCTTGCCGTCCCACTTCACCATCCAACACCACCATTTGATCTTTTCTAGCCACAAATCTCATGTTATCTAGCCATATTATGGAGAAACCTTGAAGCCTTGATTTATTGGTGGCCATATTAACAACAAATGAGGTGATTTTCTTGTGTCCTAGGGCTAATTTCTCAACAAACTATCTTGGTGGTTGATGATCTTGGAGATATATTTGGTGTTTATCAAGTTATTGTCATCCAAAAACAAGATATAATCTTTGTTGGTAAAGAAGATCATCCTTTCTATTTCTCTTGTTATTTTTTTAAAGATAAAATGTATTTTATTTCTTATTGTATATGTATATGATGAATATATGATGATAAAAATGTTGTGTGGGGATCAAGTGTTGATAAATATGATTAAAAAGATGAATAACCATAAGAAACAAGGCTAAAATCATGCTTAAATTGTTGGCTGTATAAAAACAGTAAGTAACCAAGTTATAAACTGATAAAATTGCATGGTGGAATCCATTTACAGTAAGTACAAGATGTCATACACATATGAGAGTTGGCCATGCAATGGAATCATCAAAATGAGTGAGATATGATCAAAACAACATGACTGTATCAATCTGAATAATCTGTTTTGTAGGGACTGTTAAGGATAGTTAAACACGGAATGAGAAGTAGCTATAACTAACTTATTTGTATAACATAATATGAAGTTTATGCCACCCAAAAATGAGCTTCTATCTCATTATATAACTCAAGATATGATAAAAATGGTAAAGATGAAACTAAAAATCCGATTTTGAAGAATTAATGTTTAATAGTATTATATAAGCACTCACACTAATATAGTATAAAATGTGAATTAAAACCCACTAACTATAAATTTCATTTATATAAATATGTATAAGGTTAAATAAATGGACACTTTATAAAAATGGTAGTTGAATAAGATTTATAAGTTATAAAAACTATAAACATGATTTTTACGACTTTTTCGGCTATTACCGTAAAATTAACGTTTTTTTCGCCAATTAAAACTTAGACGATCAAACCCGTCTAATGTAAAGTTTTTAAAAGTCATATACTGATATATAAGTACCTAATACAAGTAAAAACCGATAAAACCCGAACTACAGGACATACGGACATTAACGAGCTAAGTTAGCATATTTGGACTAATAATTTAACTAAATAAGTTAAACACTTATAAAAATTACTTATTAGGCTTAACCCATTTGGGCCCAACATGTAAAGTATAAATACTGATAATACAAGTATAAAATGGATTAATACAAGTTAAAGAACTTATAATAGGCTTATTAGACGTAAAACATGTAAATAGGTAAAATTAGTAAACTAGTAAAAAGTTACCAATACATAAACACTAAAATGAGTAAATAAGAATATATAAACCCACTTGATCATCATGATATGTACAAAATCATCATATGTATATTGTTATTTTGATAAAGTCATTGGACAAAAGTCTAAGACCGATTATTATTTATATAGGTTTCCGTGACCGAAGCACGCCCGTAGCCGATAATCCGCCTTTCATTATCAACGTGAGTTCATAGCCTCGCACTCTTTTAAGTTTTATAAAATGATTTTTAAACCCGCGAGGGAGATAACATGCTAGTTTTTAATAAAATATAACACAAGTAGTCCCGATGGTATGCTGAATGATATGGACCCGAATGATGCGATGACCCAATAAAAGAGATAAAAAGGATTATTAGTAGTTAGGTTATGTCACTCAAAGTCCCATTAGCATGAATTGTGAACTACCGGGATTTGGTAGACGCTTATGCATATGATAGTACTATTTGGGGACGATCACCCCAGTTCGCGCCTTGACGGTTGATCCCCGTCGTACCACATTGATTGGTAAGCGAATTTATGTATGAGAAGATTTACATAGCGTGATTTTTGTGACGACACGCTAACTTAGATGGGCAAATTGTTTATCGGCTTCACGGCCCGTTGTTGTGATATTAAGGTAACAATGTCATGCGGCTAATAATAATCCTAAAATGTATTTCAATACAATACGATAACGATGTTAATAACGATAATAATATTACCTATAATGGTAATATTGAGGCTACGGTCTCATGGACGGTTTAAAATGTATGCTTTGATTTATATATTGCCTGACTAGCAATACGAGGACTTACTTCCGATATTATACTTGTGTTCTGATTTCAACGATTGTTTTATATAAAGGTTTTATTAAACTCTATGAATTCACTCGGCATTCGCTGATATGATTTTTGCATGTTTTTATCTCAGGTGCTTGAAGGTGATACGGATGGAGATCGACTTTGATGGCCCACATAATAATAAAAATGTTCATTCGATCTATGTTTTGTAAACTTAATGACCTGTATAATTTGGGACTTGTTGTAGACTTTAAAACTTTTTATCGAATGAATGTATGTTGAACCTTGTACAACCATTTTTATGTGTTATCTATGATTGGAGTTATTGTGCTATCCTGTAACACTCATAAAAGACCCTTCCGCTGTACCGATACGAAATTTGAGAGTGTTACAGTTTGGTACCAGAGCTCTCGTTATAGAGAACGAAAGATTTTAAAAACCAAGGTTTTGAACAAAACATTTCAAAATTTTTTAACTATGAACATTTGAGAAAATATTTGAAAAATCTTTTGACTATAACGGTGCCAAAGATCTCCGACGTTACCAACAAGCCCTATTGAGAAGATATATATTTTGATATATATAATTTAATTTATATATATGTATATCGTGATTTCAGTATGTAATTGTTTAATAAGTATGTTATCCTAATACGAGATATATATATAAATGCAGATTGTCATGGCTGACCCTAATATTCCTGTAGAGAACCATGCTATTCCCGAACCAAATGTAGATGATGATCCTTATTTAGACTTAGTAGATTATGATATGGATGACGAGGAGGAACCATTTGAGGATCCCGAGCCCGATATAGGACTAGGAGATCAGATTTACCCTCAGGTTGATATGGTAGAGAATGAGATTGATAATGTTGATGAGATTGGGATAGATAATTTAGATGATGAGATTGACGACGAGGATGTCGAGGAGGATATGGGTATAGACGATGAGGTTGATGATGATGAGGAAGTCGAGCTTATTTACCCTTATGATGTTCTAGAGGGCTAGCCCTTACCCCCACCAGTTTATTTGTCTGATTCTGAGGTTGAGCTACCTAGGGATAAAATGTCTGAATCGTCTGAATCTGATTCTGAATCAGAGGAGGATGAGGATGATAATGCACCTGACGGTACTGATGGTATTGCTACTCGTAGACGTGTGATAGGAGAGTCGTCTAGTGTTAGAGAGGCTACTCATATGGATGGTCTTGCACCATGGGCCTTGAGACGTGATTTAGATGCTTCCCGTGTTAAGAATAGTATGACAGAGATTGGATTAGGTGTTGTTCAGACTCATGTTTCTTATTTGGAGTCAAAGACTAAGGTTGGTGAGAAAGATCGGGAATTGCTTAGTTTGGATTTGACTGATGTAGAGCGTGGTTTTAATGAGGCTTTTAGGAGGTTATCTGTGTTAGAATGTGGTGAGTTTGCTGCTATGAAGAAAAAGGTGAATTCTATGGAGATTTAGTTGAATGTAGCTCGTGCGATGCGTGAGAAAGCTGAGAAGGAGTTGAATATATCTGTGGGTTGGAATAATAGATTTTATGCTGACATGGTTGAAAGAGGAGTGATCCGTAAGCGCCCAGCTGAAGATGTGTCTAGTGATCGTCCGACAAAGATATAGAAGACGATGGATGATGGACCATCTGGTGGTTCTCAGTAGACCAGTCTGTGTTTAGTAGTGACCTTTGTATCTTTTGTACCTTTTGTAACTTTGACTGAACCGACTTGTTAGTAGTAGACCTGGCAAGAATTTTGAGTATGTATAGTGATAGAACTTTGATATGGGATGTAATGTGACAACCCTGGTTTTGAGGTTCGTCACTTAGTTTTATTTTGTGCTAGTTACGTGTCTTTACGTGTTTATGTGCTTATTGGTGTGTATAGATTGTGGTTTGGTTATCGTTTCCGGTACGGGGTACCTTGTGAGTGAAACGATGTGTGATGATTTCATGTTCATGAGTTCACTTGGTAGTGACTATGAAGTGAGATGGTGTTATTTAGTGGTTTTACGTATACGTATATGTATTATAGAAAATCGTATTTTTACGATTTACGGTTTAGCATTTAGAGGTCTCGAAAGAGGTATTTAGTCATATGAATATTTTTCGGGATGGTTTTAATTTATTTAGGACTTATTTATAAAGTTTATTTCAAAATTTGAGATTTTTTATAAACGTGTATATTTTACGACTTTTACGGTAAAACGCGTAAAATTTGACTAGTTTTACGGTTTTGAGGTTTTGGAGGCTTTAGGAGCTGAAATAAATTAAGGTAAATTAATTTAATGTTAATAACATAATATTAAATAATAAAAATAAAAAAACGAAATTAGGGGTGTTTGGGTCGGATTAGACGCACCAAAGAAAAGAAAAGGGGAAAAAAGGGAAAAAGGGAACCGGGCTTTTGTATATGGGCCAAGGACTTGTTAGGAAAGTATAGAAAGCCTTATTTTTATCAAAACACTTCATAAAATCCCTGGAGATCAAGTATAGGTCGACATCCATGGAGAAAATTAAGGTTCTTCATCAAAAATCTTGTTTTCCAAAAAAATCAAAGGTAAAATCTTCAAACCCTTTTCAATTAAATTGTTTTTATGATTTCTTTAATAATCTTATGATGGATTTAGGTTAGTGTTTAATTTAAAAACAGTAAATTAATGTTGTATTAATCATAATATGATGATTACATAAATTAGGGCTTGTAATTAAAGGGATTAGGGTTAATTAATGAGGTTGATTTTGTTAAACCCGTTTTTAAAAACTGGGCAGAATTTTGAGTCAAATGTTTTGATCATATCGGTAGTTCTAGGAACATTCAAGATGCGATCCAAGTATCCCTGAAAAGGTAATTGAAGTGGCTTTCCAATGCAAGAAACGTGAACTAAATTGGAGGTTGGGAAGTAGGTCAAAAACAGGTTACAACAGTCGGAGGTCAAAACAGTTTTGTAATCAGCCTGTTTTCTTTTTAAGTTTTGGGTTGTTTGGGGTACTTAGGGTTGCATTGGGATCTTCTCACGAACATGAGAGATGGTTTATATATTTTAGTAAGTATCTGCACTTGGGCTAAGGTTGTGGTTTAGGGTAAGACCCCTTAACTGTAACAAAATTTTCATACGTTTAAAATCAGTGAATTCTGGATAGGTAGCAATATATATACATATATCGGGGCCTTAACAGTAGCTTTAAGGTTAAGGCAAGTGTTTGGTTTTAGATAACATATGTAAAAGTATGAATATTCCTTTTACAGAAACCATGGGTATGTTTAAGTGGACCTTTGACTTAAAGTTTTGAGACCTAAAAACTCGGACTGTTTTGTGTAAATTATGAACGGGATAGCTATTAAACTTAACCAAGTTAGGGACTTGTTAAGGAAGGGTAATGGGGTGATTAGAGCTTAACAATGAGGTAATTATACGGGAATAGACTAGATGTCCATCATAGGTTGATGAGCCATCTTAGTGATTGGTTCGTGTATTGATTTCGTGTTTTTGGTTTGTTAGCTTGTTGCTAGTGCGAGGACTTGTGAAGAAGCAATCAGGTGAGTTTCATAGTCCCATGTTTAATATTTATTTTGACTTTCAGATGGGATGGAAGAGACACTGTGTTGAGTTATTTTCTAAATTGATGTTGTGAATGTGTTTGTGATTTGAGATAGACTTGTGTGTACATTATGTGATTAACTGCTATGTGATTCTTGATTGTGTATGATTTGGATCGGGGGACACGTGCCGTCTCAGTTATTGTGGTTTGACAAGGTAGTGGCCTTGAGGTTTGACAAGGTAGTGGACTTGTGGTTTGACAAGGTAGTGGCCTTGGGATAGGTACATAGTGTGATCATCTATGGTACCATGTTGTTTGGCAAGGTAGGAGCCTTGGATTTTGGTTTGGAATGATTGATCTTGAATGCTAGTTGTTAATACATAATTGTAGCACATTGTCCATATGTTATTGTGTTGATGGTTTTTATTCACAGCTTGTAATTGATTTAGCGTTGGAGTCTACACCTATGACTCTCACCAACTTTACGTTGACGTGTTTTAGTGTCTCTTTCAGGTGATACTATGGTTAAGCATGAGAACATAAGTGGCTAGGATTGGAGAAGCTTAGGAATGCATATAGAAGGAGAATCCCCGTTTCCTTCTTAGTTTTTATTTGTTCTTTTAATAAGTGATACTGTGGCACACATATATTTGTTTGGTTATGTTATTTGTTTGTCTTGGGTATGCGGTAGGACTGTTACCTACTTACCTAGACTCCTGAGTCTGATGAGATATTGTCATGACTTTGTGTCTCCATTTTATGACATTTCTTATTTCATATAGTTATCTCTATAGACACGCCATGTTGTGATGATATCCATACGTCGCGCCCCATATTCCGCCATGGTAGGGTGTGACAGAATGGTATCAGAGACAATGGTTATAGAGAATTAGGTTGCCTAGTCGCGTAGCCTAGTCTATAGCTTAAGGGTCCCTGCATATAGGCGTCATAGGAGTATGTGTGCATTTTATATTAATTGATGTGTTTGGATGTTATTTATTACGATGTTTTGACTAGTATGAATTGAACCATAGTAAGTTCATACTTAGTCACATGTTATTTTTTTCGGGTTTGTGACTAGTGCGGGTTGAACCATAATCGTCAACGCTAGTCACTGTTGTATTTTGCATAAATTGTACATTATAGTACATAATTTGGTACAAGGTAGTTTCTATCTTCTGTCGAGTTATTTTACATACCTGGGGTATGTTATTTTTTTCTTTTGATGTTTAAGTCATGTTCCCTAAGAATCGTGTGGTGGTTCGAGTTACTAGGAGTAGGTGGATAGGAAGGATTTCAAGTTGTTTACACTCTTACAAGCGATATGACTTATAACTGAATTTGTTTTCGTTTTGGATTTAGTCTATGTTGTTTTAGCTAGACTATGGATTTTTGTATTCCGAGAGTTTGACTATGTTATTTTAATAGTTGGAGTTTTGAACCTTTGTTATGTGGTTATGAGCTTATGTGAGTAGATGGATTATGTGTTATGTGTTGTATTGATTCTTATAAGTGTCATCATAGGAGGGAGTGCATTGGGGAAAGGGTAATCGTATAAGTATGGTGGCCAACATAGTTATACAAGTACCACAACTTCAATGGGTTCCTAAGTATGATTGCATGAAAGAGGGTTAGTACATGCTTGTATATGATGAGATGTGGATTTAGGTATACGTATATATATGGGTTTATGTAATGGCTGCCTATGATATGGCTATTGTTCTTTTTGTGTTATATGTTTTGGATTGTAGTTGTGTTGTGTGATTATGGGGTCACACGATATGGTTTGGTTTTGGAGGTAGGCTTTATGCCTTGTTGTAGCACGGTGAAATGGTGATTACTCGTATGGAAAAACAAGCGTATAAAGCGATTGATTGACTTACGTGTATGATAACGAGTATGTTTTGGGAGATTTAATAGGTATATATATGCGGATGTATATATACTACTATGTTTTAAGTTATGGTATATGGTCGTTCACCGGTTATTATAACTTGAACGTACCTTGTGTTTGTTCGTGTTTTATGGTGCTGGAGTTTAATGGAGTTCCAACGACGTTTTGAGTCTTTTGAAGTGTGTCTTGTAGCGTATTCTTTGAGTTTCGTATTTCACGTGTACGTTTTAAAATGGTGTTTTTGGTTTCAAGTCTATTGAAATAACTTGGGATTTCTTTTGAGATAATGAAATCTTTTGTTTTGGGTCTTGCAATTCTTTTGGTCGGTATATATTGGGTTAGATGGTTAGTTGTATTCGGTAAAATAAGGGTAAGATGTTGGAGTCGTTTTTGAAACAAGATGTAACATAAGATTTCTCTTTAAACAACACTTATATATTTCAAATTCTAAAAGACTTTCTTTGAAATAAAGCGAAGTAAAAATTTCTTTCTACTTACATAGTTTATGTAATTGGGTTTAACCGATTCACGTCATTCATAATTATTAATACAAGGTTAAATTGAGTTTATGAAGATTTTTCATACAATTATATCTGTCATTTAAAAGGGTTACATTAATCACTAAGTTTATTCTTTAGTTTTTTTTAAAAACAACTAGTATAAAACTGTTTTGGTCTTAACTTGTTCGTTTTTAAAGCAAATGATTGTAGAGTTTTACTACTCTTTAGGAAAAGAGCGTAAATAGCGGTAAGTATTAACGAGTGATTTAGGAAAACCACAAGTAATGACCCTTAATCAAATAAAAGGAGAGAAAGTTCGTTTCCCAAGGAGGTATACGTGTGTGAATTAACTTGTATTTATTTGAGATTAATATTGAGAAGAATGGGGATGAGAAGATGAAAAGACGGTTACGTTAAAATTAAAGTACGACGTAAAAGACGTAAAGTCGTGAAAAACTACCCAAATTAAAAAATTTATACTAAGACCAAAAACAAAATCAATAATTAAAAAGACTAAAAAGAAGTCTAAAATAATATAAATAAAGACAAAAATCCAACAAAGATATTTTAAAACCTTTTATTAATTAAATATTTAATTTTAAATGCTAATTAAAGCCCTAAAATTAAATATAACTAATTCAAATGTCTAAAATATGATTTTATTGAATAATTACTTAACTTATATTATTAGAAGAATAAAAAGTAATTTTCTAAAAATTAAAAGCTATTAAAACTATTTTTAAAACTCTAAAAAGGATTAAAAATGATTAAAACCTAATTAAACTTAAAATAATTATAAAAATAAATCTAAAAGCTATAAAAATATTCTAAAAATGGAAAAGGTCCTAATTAATGCTAAAGAATCTAGGAAAAATGAAAAAGAAATAAAAATAAAATTTTGATTTTTTAATTAATAAAATAATATTAAAATATTCCTAAAAATAAAAAGTCTTCAAATAAATTCTAAAAAATTCTCAAAAATCCTAAATATTCTAACTAAGAGAAAAACACAAATTAGAGCTCCTAAAACCTTTTTAATAATTTTATAAAAATGTTTAAAGTTTATAAAAAACCTTAAAATAATATAAAATTAAAAATTAAAGTTTATAAAACCAAAACTTAATGTAAACCTCAAAATATTATTTTAAAAACTAAAAATTATTTTTCCTAAAAATTAAAAATCTTTTTTTCTATTTTTTAATGACTTAATAAAAAACGTATAATAAATAAATCCTAGAAAATAATCTAATAAAGGGAAAATTATGAAAATAGGCTAGAAAAATCAACAATCCTAATATTATTCTAGGAAAAATAAGAAAAACCCAATAAGTTAAACCAATAAGCTCAGATTAGCTTATTTGGTCACGACTTATATTAGAAATTGCAAATTGAAAACAGGTTAAATAAATAACCTTTAAAACCTTGGTCAGTAAAAGACCCAAGGGCGCAACGGTTAAGGATGATGTGTGTGAGTGTGGTGATGCGGGTTCGAGGCTTAGCAACCCCCTTTTTGCACGTTTTATTTATTTTTTAATTTTTTGCTTTTCCAATCCAACTGACACCTCTTAACAAGCTTGTAAACACAATCAAATTCCCTTTTTACCAAAGAATGATCCAAGTTATGATCAAAAAACGTGGCCTGGTTCTATTTTGAAGAACACAAGTGAAGTTTTCACTTGTGTATTTTGGCAGCCAAGAGGACTTAGGCTGTGAATTTCTGGTGGATGATTGTGGACAAAGGGGGGGCACCCTTGTGCTTATTTAAGCACAAGGAGTCAAGCACAAGTTCAAATAACCACTTAGCACACAAAGAAGATCACAAACCAAGCATACAAATACACATCCAGTTGCTGATACAAAGAAATGAAGTCTGGTGACAGTTTTAGCTTGTTACTTGCATACAAATGGAATTCAAACACCCAAACTTGACACACAACCTCACAAAATGGTGCACAAACAATTTAAAACCCTATATCAACCTGGATCTTAACAGTTTACACAAAATCATGCACCAAAATTCATGAAAATAAGCAGAATATGACTTATGCAGATTTGAGTTACTCTTTTTAACTTTTATCACTCCAACTAGCTTAAAACTTGATCCAATTTAAACCACAACTCACTAACAACCTATCTTAATCCTTATAAACCTATCTAACACCTCTTAAAAACTCAATCAAAGATTATTGTCCTACTAAATCACTTAGCCAAACACCCTTTTAAAAACTTTTAACCAACTTTTAACAAATCAAAGCCCTCTAAAACCTGATCAAACTGATTCACATAGCATTTATCATCCACAATAACACATAAAAACACAAATCCAAAAGCTTAAACACACAATAGCATCAAAATCATGCAGGATCATACAACCTTCACTTTCTGAGATTTTTCAAAAGGAAAAGGAAATTACCTCAAGGGCTTACATCCAAGCCCTTGGTGGATGAAAATCCACTTCCTTATGCACCCGGGTGCATGCAGATCAATATCAACAACCTTGCACACCTGTTTTAAGAACAATCAAAGAAAACAAGAAAAATACAAGCAAAAGTATATAATCTGTTTCACTTTTTTCTTTCTTAAAACCTTACCAAAACTTTTAAAACCTTCTTAACACATTTAAATAACAATATATCACCAATTAACACTATCCTCTTAACATCAAAACCTTAGAACAGATTTCTTCCAAAAATCTCAATTTTCAGAAAACTTTTAAATAACTTTGAAAATCAAAGTTACTTAACCAAATTAAAATTGGAACTCAGAATCAAGCTTCACACAACACACAACTTTTAAAAACAATAAAAAGGGATTACACTTGATTAATCAAAAACCAAACTTTTATTTCTTTAAAAAGGAATTACAAGGAAAAGCTTGAAACTGGAACAAGGGGTCATCACAGGTTGATGCCTCCTTTTATACTACTCTAATGAACATACTAGAAGGCTTAAAACAAAACCCTAATCACTAGAAAATCCCAACTTTGCCCTTGACGCGTTTTTGAGGTTAGCTGTCCAAATTTGATCTCCATCGTTTGTTTTTGCGTTGGGAGTAAGCTTAAGATCTCCACTGTTGATTTGGGACACGTCATGATGCTTGGGGACCAAGGTGTGTTTTGATTGGTGGAGAGGGGAATTGGGGGTGGGGTCTACAGTGAGTGGGTTGCGGGTTTTAGGAGTGGGATAGCTTTCTGCATGTGTGAATCACACATGTGCAAGTTTAATTGGATTTTACCCAAGGTTAAGTTGAGGTAAATTCTGGGAGTGGTGAAATGTGAATAGTTACTCCTTTGATCCGATTTTGGGGGAAAAAAGGTGTTAGGCGCCAGTTTGAGTTTAAACGTTTCAAGGTGTGCAACTTTGGTCCTTGTGTTTTGTTATTTTTGGCAAAACAAGTTTTTAGCCCTAGAAACGAATTCTCCTTTGTTAATATCTTTCATGACTTGGCAGTTTTGGCACAAAACATTGGCAAAAAGTTTCAAAGGACCATTTTTGTCATTTTGAGTAATTTCAAGGGCTGTTCTTGGACTTCTTTGATCTTCAAAGGTCTTCCTTATAACTTTGACTTCATGAGGGACCATAATTGACAAATTGATTTTGTTGAGGGACCAATCTTGTCATTTCTTCAAAGTTGAAGGACCTTTTTGCAATTTTGACAAACTTAAGGGACCAAACTTGTAATTATTAATATACAAGGGTTTTAAGTGTCATTTCTTCATTAATGGAGGATCAATCTTGCTTGTCTTCAAGTCTTCAAGGGTTTTTGTTGAAAATTCCATGATTAGGGCCCGGTTCATTGTACGGCTTCGTTTCTCGTGTCCGTTTTTCCTTGTATCTTGTGATCTTTTGTCTTTTTCACGATATCCATACCTAAAATACACAAGTAAACAAACACAAGCATATATATGGTATTTTATGACATTTTAATGCATTTAAAGCCCGAAAAGAACGATGAGATCATGTATAAATGATATTTTGAGGTTTACATTAAGTTTTGGTTTTATAAACTTTAATTTTTAATTTTATATTATTTTAAGGTTTTTTATAAACTTTAAACATTTTTATAAAATTATTAAAAAGGTTTTAGGAGCTCTAATTTGTGTTTTTCTCTTAGTTAGAATATTTAGGATTTTTGAGAATTTTTTAGAATTTATTTGAAGACTTTTTATTTTTAGGAATATTTTAATATTATTTTATTAATTAAAAAATCAAAATTTTATTTTTATTTCTTTTTCATTTTTCCTAGATTCTTTAGCATTAATTAGGACCTTTTCCTTTTTAGAATATTTTTATAGCTTTTAGATTTATTTTTATAATTATTTTAAGTTTAATTAGGTTTTAATCATTTTTAATCCTTTTTAGAGTTTTAAAAATAGTTTTAATAGCTTTTAATTTTTAGAAAATTACTTTTTAGTCTTCTAATAATATAAGTTAAGTAATTATTCAATAAAATCATATTTTAGACATTTGAATTAGTTATATTTAATTTTAGGGCTTTAATTAGCATTTAAAATTAAATATTTAATTAATAAAAGGTTTTAAAATATCTTTGTTGGATTTTTGTCTTTATTTATATTATTTTAGACTTCTTTTTAGTCTTTTTAATTATTTATTTTGTTTTTGGTCTTAGTATAAATTTTTTAATTTGGGTAGTTTTTCACGACTTTACGTCTTTTACGTCGTAGTTTAATTTTAACGTAACCGTCTTTTCATCTTCTCATCCCCATTCTTCTCAATATTAATCTCAAATAAATACAAGTTAATTCACACACATATACCTCCTTGGGAAACGAACTTTCTCTTCTCTTTATTTGATTAAGGGTCATTACTTGTGGTTTTCCTAAATCACTCGTTAATACTTACCGCTATTTACGCTCTTTTCCTAAAGAGTAGTAAAACTCTACAATCATTTTGGCGCCGCTGCCGGGGAGGTGTGTTGTGCTTTAATTTGGAAGCTTTTGTTTTTGATATTATCCATAAATAGTATTTGTGTTAAGTGGAACTCCCTTAACACGTATTATCGGTTTTCTTGGTTTTTCTTGTAGAAATATTATTAATATATTGTATTAAGTATCACAACCAATATACAATATCTCCAAAAGTGTGAAAACACAACCTTAATTGGGATTTGATCTCCTAATTATTGTATTCGAATCTCAAACAAAAAGAAAAGGCAAAAATAGATAAATACTTTCGAGAAGCTCGATTTTGAAAGATACAAACTATAAGGTGGGTATAAGGCGGGTATTATAAAATATACCCTAAGGAAAAAGGCTCTTAAGTGCTTCGCGCCGCCTCGTTTCCCCGCTTGCTTGTGAGTATTTTGACATTGAAGGCTAATCGAGGGTTTTGCCGCCCAAAGTATTAATACGTATACTATATTTGCTTGTTTTCTTTGTGATTAAACCCTCGTGAACAATTTGGTTTTCACCAAAGTTCTAAAGTCATTCGAAGACGTTCACTCCACGTGATCGTTTTCATTCCTTTGAGGCTTCTTTAATCAAGAGTTTGATTCGAGGAGAGATTTTGTAGATTGTTGTCTACGAAGATACACCAAAATCCAAAAAAATTAAATATCATCAAAAACACAAAAAAATTGAAAATCCACAAAACAACCAAAAAGAATCTTCTTTGCTCACCTCCCATTCTTCGTGTAGTTTATGATCACTCGTAATCAAGCTAAACGAGCTCGTAAACGTCTTCAAAAGCAAGCAAATCAAGGATCGTTGATTGTTGAAGAACCTCCAATTGTTGAACCTATTGTAGAACAAGAAGTCGTCATGGCTAATCGTACTATGATGGAGTTGCTACAAGCACCCACCGAGGGTTTTGGAGAGGCCATTGTTATTCCCGCCATCCTTGCGGAGAATTTCGAGATTAAGACGGGTTTAATGTCTATGTTGCAAGCAAATAAGTTTAGAGGTCACGAGAAAGACAACCCGCATTACCACATTAGGAATTTCAACCGTCTCACCGCTACTAGCAAATTCAAGGATGTTCCACATGACGCCATTAAGATGATGTTGTTTCCATACTCGTTGGATGGTCCCGCAAAAATTTGGCTCGAGAAAGAACCGCCAAATTCGATTTTGACATGGGCCGATCTCGTTTCTAAGTTTGTGAACAAGTTTTTTCCACCATCTAAAACAACACACTTAAAAAATGAGATTTCACGATTTGTGCAACGTAATAATGAAAGTTTTTCAATGGCATGGGAACGATTTAAAGAGATGTTACATGAATGTCCTCACCATGATTTTTCGGAATTGCATCAAATTGATACTTTTTATAATGGGCTTAATGATCATGAACGAGATTATTTGAACGCCGCCGCGGGTGGTAATTTTTATGCAAGACGACAAATGAGGCTTTACAAATCATTGAAAATCGATCTAAGGTTTATAGCCCTCGTAACACACCGAGTGTTGCCAATATGGGTTCGTCATCGTCATCACAATCGTCTCGTAGCATTAACGCCTTACATGATGAAGCTAATGAGGAAAATCGGTTTTTTGATAGATTTGCTAATCTAATGTCCCATTGGAAGGCTCAAGAAGCTTCCAATTCCGCTTCGGTTAAAGCAGTTGCTAAGAGTTGTTTATCTTGTGGGGGAGCTCATGATCTTTCCGAGTGCATTACCGCGGATGGTAACACTTCGAGTGCTTATGTAGCAACGGGAACTTACAACCAAAACGGCCAAGGTTCCCGCCAAAATCAAGCTCCACCAAACCAAAATGTTAACAATTATCGAAACAACAACCAAGGTAATTACCAAGGCAACACACGCAATTACAACAAAGGGAATTATCAAAGTGGGAATGGACAAATCTCTAATCAAAACCAAAACCGTGATTTTCAAAACACTACACAAGGTTTTCAAAATGCTCACACGAAAAATTTGCAAGGAGAATTTTTGGATTATGCAAAAGCAAATGATGCTAAATTTGATAATATGCAACGTGAGATGATTAGCTTAAGGTCCGAATTGAAAAACGAGCTTAAAAATGAACTTGCTAATGAACTTAAAACTCATGCAAACAAAATGGAAGGAAATGTCCAACGTCTTCAACAAAACCAACAAAAGATGGAATTAGGACAACATGAGATTAAGCAAGAGTTATTGAAAGCGGATGCTAGGCAATCAAAATTTGAGGACCGAATGGCTAAGATGTTTGAAGCAATCATGTGTAAGCCCTCTTCTTCGGGTGGTCTTCCTAGTGATACCATTAACAACCCGAGGGGAGAATTGAAGGTTGTTGCTACACGAAGTGGTAAAACTTTCAAGGAACCAATCTCTCGTCCAAGTACTTCTACGGAGAAGGAAATCGAGAAAGAACCCGAGGTGATGGTCGAAAAGGAGCATATTACAATCCCACGAAGTACCGCTCAAACCACACCTACGGTTGAACCAATACCAATTGTGGAACCCGAGATTCCAAGGCCGTTGCCTAATGACCAACCCACACCACCTTTACCCTACCCTTCGAGACGAAACAAAGAGAAGGCACAAGAACGGAACAATTATCAATTTGAGCTATTTATGAAAATGTTTCGTGATTTGCATTTTAATATAAGTTTTGCCGACGCTCTTATCATGATGCCTCGATTCGCCGCAAACTTCAAAAGTATGCTAAACAACAAAGAGAAGTTACAACAATCGTCTAGTTGTTCATCGGTTTTTCTAAGCCGCATACCACAAAAAGTCGGTGATCCCGGTAAATTTTTGATTCCGTGTGCTATTCAAGATATGGAGGAATGCTACGCCTTGGCCGATCTTGGTGCTAGTATTAATTTAATGCCTCTCGAGATCTTCAAATCGCTTTCACTTCCGGCTCTTACTCCTTCGAACATGTCCATCGAGATGGCCGATCATTCTACGATCATGGCATGTGGAGTAGCCGAGGACGTTTTCGTTAAAGTCGGAAAGTTTTACTATCCCGTTGACTTTATCGTTGTAGACATTCCTATCGATCGAAAAGTTCCTCTCATTTTGGGTCGTTCATTTTTGGATACATCAAGAGCACTTATCGATGTTCATGCTCGAAAAATCACCCTTCGTTTCAATGAAGAAGAACTTGTCATCAATGCAACACAAAACTCCAATCTTTCTCATGTATATTCTATTGCAACCTTAAACCATGGTGACTCGACCAATGTCATTTGCAAAGAATTTTCACCAAGAGTTTCAGGGAATGTCGCCAAAAACAATTTACCATTTCCTCCGCCGGTGGAGGTTATGAGTGCTAAGCCTACGAAGAAGAAACCGTCAATACTTGAATCGAAAAATCCTTCACCTTCATTCTTGAAAAGTGTTGATAAGTTGCCGGTTTCTACGGAAGATCTTTCGGATGATGAATATGTTGACCCCGATGGGGAGGTTTTCTTCGTCGATAAACGTTTTGAGAACTTGCCACCACCAAAACCAAAACGGTTTCAAAATGTGAGAATTTTTAGTGTGACTAACATCGTCTTAGAAACAACGAATATTTTCGACATAATCAAAAAGGGTTTTCATAAGGAGAGTTTAAAAGATAAAAATGGAAAAGATCTTAAATGTGATTTAATTGATTTTTCTACAAATCTAACTCCGTCATCACCACGTGTTTTGAGTGCTACAAACTCGTCTACTCCTTTTGACGATGCTTTGTGTGGTTCTAGTATGGGGGAAGCCCCTTATGTTCCCTCATCCTTGTCCACCGAGGACGAGATATTCGATCCCGGAATTTCATATAAAGGGAAATCTCGGTCTTCCACCGATGCAATAAATGGAAACTATATCTATTTGCTTGGTGCGAGTCTACCTCGAGTAGCTCAAACGTTTGTCTTACCAATTGTCTCACCCTTCTACTTCTCATCTATTTTCTTCAAACTCTTTGAGTTTATGGCACATGTTGAAGTGACGTTGAATTGTTTTTCCAATGAAAACGAGAACGCCATTTTCGATCCCGGTATTTTGCATCACTTAAGGACTTAGTCCTTTTTACCGGTTGCTTTTTGGGCCTTGTTTATCATGTAAGCCCCATTGACCACACCATGATTTTCCCTAAATGATCACATTTTAAGGGGATCGAGTCAAGCTCATGACTCGGTAATCAAAAACGAGGTGCCTCGTGGGGGAGATCCCATGCTTATCTTTTATATTCACTAATAAGGGGACTTGTACCCTTCCAACTCGTTGTCTCGTGTTTGTTTGTGATTGTGTTATCTAGATCATCATCATCGTCTACGATTGAAGACTCTCGTGTTCGTTTACGTGAGCCTCCATCGTTCGTTTGAAGAAGTTTTTCACGATTCCATGACATATCCTTTATTGTTCTAACAATTATCTTTTAGCATAATTAATAAACGGCTTTAGATATATTGTTGATCACCCTTTCCATGCTAGATCCTAAGCATTCGACTCTTCGTCTCTAGTATGGGGGTGCTCCACCTTTAGACTCGAAACATTGAGGACAATGTTTACTTTTAGTATGGGGGGGTGAATAGGTACTTGCTTTGCTACACCCTCACGTTTTCCAACTTTTAATGTTTTGTTTTGCTAATAAGGCTAAAAATGGCCAAATTTTAAAAATTTTTCTTAGTTTTCATAAGTGTTTTTAAGACGCGAATGTATATTTTCCGATGGGTAGAATAAGAATTAATTTTTGACTTGATGGGCATTTGGAGCCCTTTACATTCCTTAACCCACTCAATTCAAGTTTTGCTAGACTTTTATATAGGGAGCTTTAAAACGCGAAAGTCTTAATTCATTCGGGTTAAGAACAAGAACTTTTCGCAAGTTCCTATAATTGATTCTAGAAAGTCACTTATCAAGGGAACTTTTAAACGCATTCTCTAAACTTGAAAAAGTCCAAGAAAGTGCAAGATCCTATAGGTGGCTTGAAAACCCAAAACTTTGATTTGATATAGTCTTAATGAAAGCTAATCCAAATTTGGCTTAATTTTGACTTGCATGGCTAAGTATTCACGAGTCTCTTTAATTAGAGGTCTTTATATAGTGAAGAACGAGAAATGATAGAGTTAGACAAGTGATCATGCTAAACGTAGAACATGAAAATGTTCTTTCAAAAACTCATATGTTTTTAATTGTGGCTTTTTCTTCCCATAAGATCAATGCATTAGGAATAAATCATAATTGCAATAAGTAAGGTCGTACGATTTGAAAGGTTACTTAGCCTCTAGCGCAAGATCGTTTAAAAGTTGCTCGGGGTTGAATAGAGTTCATAGCCAAGGCATAACTTATTGAAGCGGGACGCGAAGATTGGCGATCATCCAAAAAGGCCCTAACAAGGCATGAGGAGCTCTATTTTTGCTAAAGATCCAAAGATGATGTAAAGTATCATTATTCCAAAATCAATATGAAGGATCGAGACACACGACGAGAAGCAATTACTCCCCTAAAGAATGGAGAAAGTCTATCCAAAAAGACCCTAACAAGGTATGAGGATAAATATATCCAAGTCCGAAAAGGAGGCGGATCGTTGTATATCAAAATCCAAAGTAAAGATTGAAGAAAAATGATGAAGTCGTGGTCCTATATGAAGAATCTCTCAAAAACGTCAAGTGAAGAAATTCCAAAATATAAAGAGAAGACCATAATTTCAAGAACGTCTTCCCAAGATTTGAAGTATGAAGTACATGCCAAATATCGGTCCGAGAAAGGTCTCAAATCGTGAAACAAGTTATGCCAAGATATGAACTTAAGGAGATACACGAGAAGCCGTTTTAAAAGATTTTGTCCTTCGGCTAACTATTGATCAAATCATGCTACTTTGCTTTCGGACTAATAACTACTCAAATAAGTCAATATGAATCACTTGTGATCCATGACAAATAGATAAAAAATGCTAGTAACCCATTTCCTTTTATAATAACTAGGATTGCGGGGAGAAAAAGTATTACACAATTTGAACGTATGAGTAGTGTTAGCATTGTGACTTGTACCAACAATGATCTTGTTTTTGCACTTAGCATGGAATGTATGACAATCAAGGATGACGAAATTTACTCTAAGGGACATTAACTTGTTTCTATTCTTTGACCCTAAAAGTCACCTTTTGGTGATGAAAATCATACATTATGTCTTTACACATTCTCGTAGTATGTTGCAAGTCTTTTACTCTTCAATAAAGGTTTATAAAATTGAACTTTGGTGATGCTTAGATACTTTATTCTAGCATTGCGTGAGGGCACGGCAATGGCTTAGTATGGGGGAGTGATGAGATGGCATTTATACATGATCTCATCGTTCTTTTCGGGCTTTAAATGCATTAAAATGTCATAAAATACCATATATATGCTTGTGTTTGTTTACTTGTGTATTTTAGGTATGGATATCGTGAAAAAGACAAAAGATCACAAGATACAAGGAAAAACGGACACGAGAAACGAAGCCGTACAATGAACCGGGCCCTAATCATGGAATTTTCAACAAAAACCCTTGAAGACTTGAAGACAAGCAAGATTGATCCTCCATTAATGAAGAAATGACACTTAAAACCCTTGTATATTAATAATTACAAGTTTGGTCCCTTAAGTTTGTCAAAATTGCAAAAAGGTCCTTCAACTTTGAAGAAATGACAAGATTGGTCCCTCAACAAAATCAATTTGTCAATTATGGTCCCTCATGAAGTCAAAGTTATAAGGAAGACCTTTGAAGATCAAAGAAGTCCAAGAACAGCCCTTGAAATTACTCAAAATGACAAAAATGGTCCTTTGAAACTTTTTGCCAAAGTTTTGTGCCAAAACTGCCAAGTCATGAAAGATATTAACAAAGGAGAATTCGTTTCTAGGGCTAAAAACTTGTTTTGCCAAAAATAACAAAACACAAGGACCAAAGTTGCACACCTTGAAACGTTTAAACTCAAACTGGCGCCTAACACCTTTTTTCCCCCAAAATCGGATCAAAGGAGTAACTATTCACATTTCACCACTCCCAGAATTTACCTCAACTTAACCTTGGGTAAAATCCAATTAAACTTGCACATGTGTGATTCACACATGCAGAAAGCTATCCCACTCCTAAAACCCGCAACCCACTCACTGTAGACCCCACCCCCAATTCCCCTCTCCACCAATCAAAACACACCTTGGTCCCCAAGCATCATGACGTGTCCCAAATCAACAGTGGAGATCTTAAGCTTACTCCCAACGCAAAAACAAACGATGGAGATCAAATTTGGACAGCTAACCTCAAAAACGCGTCAAGGGCAAAGTTGGGATTTTCTAGTGATTAGGGTTTTGTTTTAAGCCTTCTAGTATGTTCATTAGAGTAGTATAAAAGGAGGCATCAACCTGTGATGACCCCTTGTTCCAGTTTCAAGCTTTTCCTTGTAATTCCTTTTCAAAGAAATAAAAGTTTGGTTTTTGATTTAATCAAGTGTAATCCCTTTTTATTGTTTTTAAAAGTTGTGTGTTGTGTGAAGCTTGATTCTGAGTTCCAATTTTAATTTGGTTAAGTAACTTTGATTTTCAAAGTTATTTAAAAGTTTTCTGAAAATTGAGATTTTTGGAAGAAATCTGTTCTAAGGTTTTGATGTTAAGAGGATAGTGTTAATTGGTGATATATTGTTATTTAAATGTGTTAAGAAGGTTTTAAAAGTTTTGGTAAGGTTTTAAGAAAGAAAAAAGTGAAACAGATTATATACTTTTGCTTGTATTTTTCTTGTTTTCTTTGATTGTTCTTAAAACAGGTGTGCAAGGTTGTTGATTATAGATCTGCATGCACCCGGGTGCATAAGGAAGTGGATTTTCATCCACCAAGGGCTTGGATGTAAGCCCTTGAGGTAATTTCCTTTTCCTTTTGAAAAATCTCAGAAAGTGAAGGTTGTATGATCCTGCATGATTTTGATGCTATTGTGTGTTTAAGCTTTTGGATTTGTGTTTTTATGTGTTATTGTGGATGATAAATGCTATGTGAATCAGTTTGATCAGGTTTTAGAGGGCTTTGATTTGTTAAAAGTTGGTTAAAAGTTTTTAAAAGGGTGTTTGGCTAAGTGATTTAGCAGGACAATAATCTTTGATTGAGTTTTTAAGAGGTGTTAGATAGGTTTATAAGGATTAAGATAGGTTGTTAGTGAGTTGTGGTTTAAATTGGATCAAGTTTTAAGCTAGTTGGAGTGATAAAAGTTAAAAAGAGTAACTCAAATCTGCATAAGTCATATTCTGCTTATTTTCATGAATTTTGGTGCATGATTTTGTGTAAACTGTTAAGATCCAGGTTGATATAGGGTTTTAAATTGTTTGTGCACCATTTTGTGAGGTTGTGTGTCAAGTTTGGGTGTTTGAATTCCATTTGTATGCAAGTAACAAGCTAAAACTGTCACCAGACTTCATTTCTTTGTATCAGCAACTGGATGTGTATTTGTATGCTTGGTTTGTGATCTTCTTTGTGTGCTAAGTGGTTATTTGAACTTGTGCTTGACTCCTTGTGCTTAAATAAGCACAAGGGTGCCCCCCTTTGTCCACAATCATCCACCAAAAATTCACAGCCTAAGTCCTCTTGGCTGCCAAAATACACAAGTGAAAACTTCACTTGTGTTCTTCAAAATAGAACCAGGCCACGTTTTTTGATCATAACTTGGATCATTCTTTGGTAAAAAGGGAATTTGATTGTGTTTACAAGCTTGTTAAGAGGTGTCAGTTGGATTGGAAAAGCAAAAAATTAAAAAATAAATAAAACGTGCAAAAAGGGGGTTGCTAAGCCTCGAACCCGCATCACCACACTCACACACATCATCCTTAACCGTTGCGCCCTTGGGTCTTTTACTGACCAAGGTTGCAAAGGTTATTTATTTAACCACGTTTTCCTTTTGGCTTAAATAAATAAGCCGTGAGCAAATAAGCTCATTAAAAAATTTATATTATTAAAGTCGTGAAAAACTACCCAAATTAAAAAATTTATACTAAGACCAAAAACAAAATCAATAATTAAAAAGACTAAAAAGAAGTCTAAAATAATATAAATAAAGACAAAAATCCAACAAAGATATTTTAAAACCTTTTATTAATTAAATATTTAATTTTAAATGCTAATTAAAGCCCTAAAATTAAATATAACTAATTCAAATGTCTAAAATATGATTTTATTGAATAATTACTTAACTTATATTATTAGAAGACTAAAAAGTAATTTTCTAAAAATTAAAAGCTATTAAAACTATTTTTAAAACTCTAAAAAGGATTAAAAATGATTAAAACCTAATTAAACTTAAAATAATTATAAAAATAAATCTAAAAGCTATAAAAATATTCTAAAAATGGAAAAGGTCCTAATTAATGCTAAAGAATCTAGGAAAAATGAAAAAGAAATAAAAATAAAATTTTGATTTTTTAATTAATAAAATAATATTAAAATATTCCTAAAAATAAAAAGTCTTCAAATAAATTCTAAAAAATTCTCAAAAATCCTAAATATTCTAACTAAGAGAAAAACACAAATTAGAGCTCCTAAAACCTTTTTAATAATTTTATAAAAATGTTTAAAGTTTATAAAAAACCTTAAAATAATATAAAATTAAAAATTAAAGTTTATAAAACCAAAACTTAATGTAAACCTCAAAATATTATTTTAAAAACTAAAAATTATTTTTCCTAAAAATTAAAAATCTTTTTTCTATTTTTTAATGACTTAATAAAAAACGTATAATAAATAAATCCTAGAAAATAATCTAATAAAGGGAAAATTATGAAAATAGGCTAGAAAAATCAACAATCCTAATATTATTCTACGAAAAATAAGAAAAACCCAATAAGTTAAACCAATAAGCTCAGATTAGCTTATTTGGTCACGGCTTATATTAGAAATTGCAAATTGAAAACAGGTTAAATAAATAACCTTTGCAACCTTGGTCAGTAAAAGACCCAAGGGCGCAACGGTTAAGGATGATGTGTGTGAGTGTGGTGATGCGGGTTCGAGGCTTAGCAACCCCCTTTTTGCACGTTTTATTTATTTTTTAATTTTTTGCTTTTCCAATCCAACTGACACCTCTTAACAAGCTTGTAAACACAATCAAATTCCCTTTTTACCAAAGAATGATCCAAGTTATGATCAAAAAACGTGGCCTGGTTCTATTTTGAAGAACACAAGTGAAGTTTTCACTTGTGTATTTTGGCAGCCAAGAGGACTTAGGCTGTGAATTTTTGGTGGATGATTGCGGACAAAGGGGGGGCACCCTTGTGCTTATTTAAGCACAAGGAGTCAAGCACAAGTTCAAATAACCACTTAGCACACAAAGAAGATCACAAACCAAGCATACAAATACACATCCAGTTGCTGATACAAAGAAATGAAGTCTGGTGACAGTTTTAGCTTGTTACTTGCATACAAATGGAATTCAAACACCCAAACTTGACACACAACCTCACAAAATGGTGCACAAACAATTTAAAACCCTATATCAACCTGGATCTTAACAGTTTACACAAAATCATGCACCAAAATTCATGAAAATAAGCAGAATATGACTTATGCAGATTTGAGTTACTCTTTTTAACTTTTATCACTCCAACTAGCTTAAAACTTGATCCAATTTAAACCACAACTCACTAACAACCTATCTTAATCCTTATAAACCTATCTAACACCTCTTAAAAACTCAATCAAAGATTATTGTCCTGCTAAATCACTTAGCCAAACACCCTTTTAAAAACTTTTAACCAACTTTTAACTAATCAAAGCCCTCTAAAACCTGATCAAACTGATTCACATAGCATTTATCATCCACAATAACACATAAAAACACAAATCCAAAAGCTTAAACACACAATAGCATCAAAATCATGCAGGATCATACAACCTTCACTTTCTGAGATTTTTCAAAAGGAAAAGGAAATTACCTCAAGGGCTTACATCCAAGCCCTTGGTGGATGAAAATCCACTTCCTTATGCACCCGGGTGCATGCAGATCAATATCAACAACCTTTTACCCTGTTTAAAACAAATCAAAAGAAAACAAACAAAATACAAGCAAGTATATATAATCTGTTTCTTTTTCTTTCTTCTTAAATCCTATCCAAAACCTTTTAAGACTTCTTAAAACGTTTTCAAAACCCTATATCACTAACAAGTGAGACCTCTTAACATCAAAACCTGAAACAGATTCTTACCAAGAATCTCAAATTTCAGAAACCTTAACCAATTTTGAAACTCAAAATTAATGAACCAAATTGAAAGATGGAACTCAGAATCAAGCTTCAACACAATACACAACTTTTTATAAACCTAAAAAGGAATTATACTTGTTTAAAACAAAAACTAAACTTTTATTTCATAAAAAAGGAATTACAAGTGTTAAGCTTGAAAACTGGAACAAGGGGTCATCACAGGTTGATGCCTCCTTTTATACTACTCTAATGAACATACTAGAAGGCTTAAAACAAAACCCTAATCACTAGAAAATCCCAAATTTGCCCTTGACGCGTTTTTGAGGTTAGCTGTCCAAATTTGATCTCCATCGTTTGTTTTTGCGTTGGGAGTAAGCTTAAGATCTCCACTGTTGATTTGGGACACGTCATGATGCTTGGGGACCAAGGTGTGTTTTGATTGGTGGAGAGGGGAATTGGGGGTGGGGTCTACAGTGAGTGGGTTGCGGGTTTTAGGAGTGGGATAGCTTTCTGCATGTGTGAATCACACATGTGCAAGTTTAATTGGATTTTTACCCAAGTTTAAGTGAGATAGAACCTGGGGTGAAAAAGGGAACAGTAACTTCCATTTGATCCGATTTTGGGGGAAGAAATGTGTTAGGCGCGTTTTTTGTTTAAATGTTTCATCTTGAACACTTTTGGTCCTTTTCTTTTGGAATTTTTGGCATACAATGTTTTTCAGCCCTAAATCCGTTTCTCCTTTGTTAAAAACTTCCACCAATTGTCACTTTTGGCACCAAACTTTGGAATAAAGTTATCAAGGAGTATTTTTGACATTTTGAGTAATTTCAAGGGCTGAACTTGGACAATGTTGATCTTCAAAGGTCTTCATTGTGTCTTTCACTTCATGAGGGACCATAATTGACAAATTGATTTTGTTGAGGGACCAATCTTGTCATTTCTTCAAAGTTGAAGGACCTTTTTGCAATTTTGACAAACTTAAGGGACCAAACTTGTAATTATTAATATACAAGGGTTTTAAGTGTCATTTCTTCATTAATGGAGGATCAATCTTGCTTGTCTTCAAGTCTTCAAGGGTTTTTGTTGAAAATTCCATGATTAGGGCCCGGTTCATTGTACGGCTTCGTTTCTCGTGTCCGTTTTTCCTTGTATCTTGTGATCTTTTGTCTTTTTCACGATATCCATACCTAAAATACACAAGTAAACAAACACAAGCATATATATGGTATTTTATGACATTTTTATGCATTTAAAGCCCGAAAAGAACGATGAGATCATGTATAAATGCCATCTCATCACTCCCCCATACTAAGTCATTGCCGTGCCCTCACGCAATGCTAGAATAAAGTATCTAAGCATCACCAAAGTTCAATTTTATTAACCTTTATTGAAGAGTGAAAGACTTGCAACATACTACGATGATGTGTAAAGACATAATGTATGATTTTCATCACCAAAAGGTGACTTTTAGGGTCAAAGAATAGAAACAAGTTAATGTCCCTTAGAGTAAATTTCGTCATCCTTGATTGTCATACATTCCATGCTAAGTGCAAAAACAAGATCATTGTTGGTACAAGTCACAATGCTAACACTACTCATACGTTCAAATTGTGTAATACTTTTTCTCCCCGCAATCCTAGTTATTATAAAAGGAAATGGGTTACTAGCATTTTTTATCTATTTGTCATGGATCACAAGTGATTCATATTGACTTATTTGAGTAGTTATTAGTCCGAAAGCAAAGTAGCACGATTTGATCAATAGTTAGCCGAAGGACAAAATATTTTAAAACGGCTTCTCGTGTATCTCCTTAAGTTCATATCTTGGCATAACTTGTTTCACGATTTGAGACCTTTCTCGGACCGATATTTGGCATGTACTTCATACTTCAAATCTTGGGAAGACGTTCTTGAAATTATGGTCTTCTCTTCATATTTTGGAATTTCTTCACTTGACGTTTTTGAGAGATTCTTCATATAGGACCACGACTTCATCATTTTTCTTCAATCTTTACTTTGGATTTTGATATACAACGATCCGCCTCCTTTTCGGACTTGGATATATTTATCCTCATACCTTGTTAGGGTCTTTTTGGATAGACTTTCTCCATTCTTTAGGGGAGTAATTGCTTCTCGTCGTGTGTCTCGATCCTTCATATTGATTTAGGAATAATGATACTTCACATCATCTTTGGATCTTTAGCAAAAATAGAGCTCCTCATGCCTTGTTAGGGCCTTTTTGGATAATCGCCAATCTTCGCGTCCCGCTTCAATAAGTTATGCCTTGGCTATGAACTCTATTCAACCCCGAGCAACTTTTAAACGATCTTGCGCTAGAGGCTAAGTAACCTTTCAAATCGTACGACCTTACTTATTGCAATTATGTTTTATTCCTAATGCATTGATCTTATGGGAAGAAAAAGCCACAATTAAAAACATATGAGTTTTTGAAAGAACACTTTCATGTTCTACGTTTAGCATGATCACTTGTCTAACTCTATCATTTCTCGTTCTTCACTATATAAAGACCTCTAATTAAAGAGACTCGTGAATACTTAGCCATGCAAGTCAAAATTAAGCCAAATTTGGATTAGCATTCATTAAGACTATATCAAATCAAAGTTTTGGGTTTTCAAGCCACCTATAGGATCTTGCACTTTCTTGGACTTTTTCAAGTTTAGAGAATGCGTTTTAAAGTTCCCTTGATAAGTGACTTTCTAGAATCAATTATAGGAACTTGCGAAAAGTTCTTGTTCTTAACCCGAATGAATTAAGACTTTCGCGTTTTAAAGCTCCCTATATAAAAGTCTAGCAAAACTTGAATTGAGCGGGTTAAGGAATGTAAATGGCTCCAAATGCCCATCAAGTCAAAAATTAACTCTTATTCTACCCATCGGAAAATATACATTCGTGTCTTAAAAACACTTATGAAAACTAAGAAAATTTTTTAAAATTTGGCCATTTTTAGCCTTATTAGCAAAACAAAACATTGAAAGTTGGAAAACGTGAGGGCGTAGCAAAGCAAGTACCTATTCACCCCCCCATACTAAAAGTAAACATTGTCCTCAATGTTTCGAGTCTAAAGGTGGAGCACCCCCATACTAGAGACGAAGAGTCGAATGCTTAGGATCTAGCATGGAAAGGGTGATCAACAATATATCTAAAGCCATTTATTAATTATGCTAAAAGATAATTGTTAGAACAATAAAGGATATGTCATGGAATCGTGAAAAACTTCTTCAAACGAACGATGGAGGCTCACGTAAACGAACACGAGAGTCTTCAATCGTAGACGATGATGATGATCTAGATAACACAATCACAAACAAACACGAGACAACGAGTTGGAAGGGTACAAGTCCCCTTATTAGTGAATATAAAAGATAAGCATGGGATCTCCCCCACGAGGCACCTCGTTTTTGATTACCGAGTCATGAGCTTGACTCGATCCCCTTAAAATGTGATCATTTAGGGAAAATCATGGTGTGGTCAATGGGGCTTACATGATAAACAAGGCCCAAAAAGCAACCGGTATAAAGGACTAAGTCCTTAAGTGATGCAAAATACCGGGATCGAAAATGGCGTTCTCGTTTTCATTGGAAAAACAATTCAACGTCACTTCAACATGTGCCATAAACTCAAAGAGTTTGAAGAAAATAGATGAGAAGTAGAAGGGTGAGACAATTGGTAAGACAAACGTTTGAGCTACTCGAGGTAGACTCGCACCAAGCAAATAGATATAGTTTCCATTTATTGCATCGGTGGAAGACCGAGATTTCCCTTTATATGAAATTCCGGGATCGAATATCTCGTCCTCGGTGGACAAGGATGAGGGAACATAAGGGGCTTCCCCCATACTAGAACCACACAAAGCATCGTCAAAAGGAGTAGACGAGTTTGTAGCACTCAAAACACGCGGTGATGACGGAGTTAGATTTGTAGAAAAATCAATTAAATCTTTTCCTTTGTTATCTTTTAAACTCTCCTTATGAAAACCCTTTTTGATTATGTCGAAAATATTCGGTGTTTCTAAGACGATGTTAGTTACACTAAAAATTCTCACATTTTGAAACCGTTTTGGTTTTGGTGGTGGCAAGTTCTCAAAGCGTTTATCGACGAAGAAAACCTCCCCATCGGGGTCAACATATTCATCATCCGAAAGATCTTCCGTAGAAACCGGCAACTTATCAACACTTTTCAAGAATGAAGGTGAAGGATTTTTCGATTCAAGTATTGACGGTTTCTTCTTCGTAGGCTTAGCACTCATAACCTCCACCGGCGGAGGAAATGGTAAATTGTTTTTGGCGACATTCCCTGAAACTCTTGGTGAGAATTCTTTGCAAATGACATTGGTCGAGTCACCATGGTTTAAGGTTGCAATAGAATATACATGAGAAAGATTGGAGTTTTGTGTTGCATTGATGACAAGTTCTTCTTCATTGAAACGAAGGGTGATTTTTCAAGCATGAACATCGATAAGTGCTCTTGATGTATCCAAAAATGAACGACCCAAAATGAGAGGAACTTTTCGATCGATAGGAATGTCTACAACGATGAAGTCAACGGGATAGTAAAACTTTCCGACTTTAACAAAAACGTCCTCGGCTACTCCACATGCCATGATCGTAGAATGATCGGCCATCTCGATGGACATGTTCGAAGGAGTAAGAGCCGGAAGTGAAAGCGATTTGAAGATCTCGAGAGGCATTAAATTAATACTAGCACCAAGATCGGCCAAGGCGTAGCATTCCTCCATATCTTGAATAGCACACGGAATCAAAAATTTACCGGGATCACCGACTTTTTGTGGTATGCGGCTTAGAAAAACCGATGAACAACTAGACGATTGTTGTAACTTCTCTTTGTTGTTTAGCATACTTTTGAAGTTTGCGGCGAATCGAGGCATCATGATTAAAGCGTCGGCAAAACTTATATTAAAATGTAGATCACGAAACATTTTCATAAATAGCTCAAATTGATAATTGTTCCTTTCTTGTGCTTTCTCTTTGTTTCGTCTCGAAGGGTAGGGTAAAGGTGGTGTGGGTTGGTCGTTAGGCAACGGCCTTGGAAACTCGGGTTCCACAATTGGTATTGGTTCAACCGTAGGTGTGGTTTGAGCGGTACTTCGTGGGATTGTAATGTGCTCCTTTTCGACCATCACCTCGGGTTCTTTCTCGATTTCCTTCTCCGTAGAAGTACTTGGACGAGAGATTGGTTCCTTGAAAGTTTTACCACTTCGTGTAGCAACAACCTTCAATTCTCCCCTCGGGTTGTTAATGGTATCACTAGGAAGACCACCCGAAGAAGAGGGCTTACACATGATTGCTTCAAACATCTTAGCCATTCGGTCCTCAAATTTTGATTGCCTAGCATCCGCTTTCAATAACTCTTGCTTAATCTCATGTTGTCCTAATTCCATCTTTTGTTGGTTTTGTTGAAGACGTTGGACATTTCCTTCCATTTTGTTTGCATGAGTTTTAAGTTCATTAGCAAGTTCATTTTTAAGCTCGTTTTTCAATTCGGATCTTAAGCTAATCATCTCACGTTGCATATTATCAAATTTAGCATCATTTGCCTTTGCATAATCTAAAAATTCTCCTTGCAAATTTTTCGTGTGAGCATTTTGAAAACCTTGTGTAGTGTTTTGAAAATCACGGTTTTGGTTTTGATTAGAGATTTGTCCATTCCCACTTTGATAATTCCCTTTGTTGTAATTGCGTGTGTTGCCTTGGTAATTACCTTGGTTGTTGTTTCGATAATTGTTAACATTTTGGTTTGGTGGAGCTTGATTTTGGCGGGAACCTTGGCCGTTTTGGTTATAAGTTCCCGTTGCTACATAAGCACTCGAAGTGTTACCATCCGCGGTAATGCACTCGGAAAGATCATGAGCTCCCCCACAAGATAAACAACTCTTAGCAACCGCTTTAACCGAAGCGGAATTGGAAGCTTCTTGAGCCTTCCAATGGGACATTAGATTAGCAAATCTATCAAAAAACCGATTTTCCTCATTAGCTTCATCATGTAAGGCGTTAATGCTACGAGACGATTGTGACGACGATGACGAACCCATATTGGCAACACTCGGTGTGTTACGAGGGTTATAAACCTTAGATCGATTTTCAATGATTTGTAAAGCCTCATTTGTCGTCTTGCACAAAAAATTACCACCCGCGGCGGCATTCAAATAATCTCGTTCATGATCATTAAGCCCATTATAAAAAGTATCAATTTGATGCAATTCCGAAAAATCATGGTGAGGACATTCATGTAACATCTCTTTAAATCGTTCCCATGCCATTGAAAAACTTTCATTGTTACGTTGCACAAATCGTGAAATCTCATTTTTTAAGTGTGTTGTTTTAGATGGTGGAAAAAACTTGTTCACAAACTTAGAAACGAGATCGGCCCATGTCAAAATCGAATTTGGCGGTTCTTTCTCGAGCCAAATTTTTGCGGGACCATCCAACGAGTATGGAAATAACATCATCTTAATGGCGTCATGCGGAACATCTTTGAATTTGCTAGTAGCGGTGAGACGGTTGAAATTCCTAATGTGGTAATGCGGGTTGTCTTTCTCGTGACCTCTAAACTTATTTGCTTGCAACATAGACATTAAACCCGTCTTAATCTCGAAATTCTCCGCAAGGATGGCGGGAATAACAATGGCCTCTCCAAAACCCTCGGTGGGTGCTTGTAGCAACTCCATCATAGTACGATTAGCCATGACGACTTCTTGTTCTACAATAGGTTCAACAATTGGAGGTTCTTCAACAATCAACGATCCTTGATTTGCTTGCTTTTGAAGACGTTTACGAGCTCGTTTAGCTTGATTACGAGTGATCATAAACTACACGAAGAATGGGAGGTGAGCAAAGAAGATTCTTTTTGGTTGTTTTGTGGATTTTCAAATTTTTTTTTGTGTTTTTGATGATATTTAATTTTTTTGGATTTTGGTGTATCTTCGTAGACAACAATCTACAAAATCTCTCCTCGAATCAAACTCTT
Source organism: Glebionis coronaria (assembly GCA_025667525.1). Classification (NCBI taxonomy): domain Eukaryota; kingdom Viridiplantae; phylum Streptophyta; class Magnoliopsida; order Asterales; family Asteraceae; genus Glebionis; species Glebionis coronaria. The sequence goes on from CM046876.1 coordinate 359,385,320, forward strand.
GATTAAAGAAGCCTCAAAGGAATGAAAACGATCACGTGGAGTGAACGTCTTCGAATGACTTTAGAACTTTGGTGAAAACCAAATTGTTCACGAGGGTTTAATCACAAAGAAAACAAGCAAATATAGTATACGTATTAATACTTTGGGCGGCAAAACCCTCGATTAGCCTTCAATGTCAAAATACTCAGAAGCAAGCGGGGAAACGAGGCGGCGCGAAGCACTTAAGAGCCTTTTTCCTTAGGGTATATTTTATAATACCCGCCTTATACCCACCTTATAGTTTGTATTTTTCAAAATCGAGCTTCACGAAAGTATTTATCTATTTTTGCCTTTTTCTTTTTGTTTGAGATTCGAATACAATAATTAGGAGATCAAATCCCAATTAAGGTTGTGTTTTCACACTTTTGGAGATATTGTATTTTGATTGTGATACTTAATACAATATATTAATAATATTTGTACAAGAAAAACCAAGAAAACTGATAATACGTGTTAAGGGAGTTCCACTTAACACAAATACTTATTATGGATAATATCAAAAACAAAAGCTTCCAAATTAAAGCACAACACACCTCCCCGGCAGTGGCGCCAAAATGATTGTAGTCCTTTTACTACTAAAAAGACTAAAAAGAAAATCATTTGGATAAATAAAATAACCTTCTCGGACACCCATCTCACAACACCACTCGCAATCACAATCACACATACACAAACAACCCGTCACAAACACCCAAGACTCGACTCCCCAGACTGACACCAAAAAGATTTAGACACCAAACCAAGAACACCTTTAAAAAGAAAGACGCTACAGAAGAAGAGGGACTCAACAAAAAAAATTAAAATAAACCTACCCGAGACCTTATTTAAAGATCTTGAAGCCGATTTATACAAAGAGAGAACAAGTTTGTTAGTGGCCGTGATTATTGATCTTGATGTTTATGATTTGGAGATGAGGAGGTGAGGATTTGATGATAGAGCAACAAGGTTCGAGGCTGAGTTTTAGGCTGAGAGAGACGGTTGTGAGAGAAAGTGAATACAAAAAAGAGACGGAGGTGTGTTTTTGTGTGAGAGAGAGAGATTAGATTTAGGTGGGAGAGAGAAGTAGTCAGACGGAGGAGAGAAAGTGTTTTGTGTGAGTTTTGTGATTTAGTCAAAGAAGGAGAAGATAAATTGTTTTTAATATTGGGCGGATATAACTAAGTAAAAGGAGTGGGGCGGTGGAAGATCTTTATTGGGCCACGTGTGATGAGATGGAGCAACCAAGGGGACGAATTTTTGTTTGACTGTTTCTTTCCAAAACAGTTTTCTAAATCACATTTATTGTTTTTATTTTTAGTCAAATTAATCCTTTTTATTTTAAAAATATCACATTTTATTTTTATTTTTTGTATTCTTGTCACTTTTATATTTTTATTTTGTCACTTTTATATTTTTAGCATTTTGTTTATTAATTTTTTGGCAAATCGTGTCGAAGCGGGTATTTTCAAAGTTTAACGTGAAAAATACTTGTCGGGTTAAACGTTATTGTGGCCGGATTTAAAGTGACGAGTCAACGTAACGGATTTTTGATCGGGTTTAATTCATAATCGTTCAAGCCGACAACATCTTTTTGAGCCGAATTGAAGTGTAAAAACCCGACAACACCAACATCCACATCATTTTTCTTTATCTTTCCTCGATTTTAAATGGATTCGTTCAATTCGACACTTCAAGAGGGAGACTTGCATCACAAAGCTCGAGAAAGTGGTATAAATTCATTTCAAATGCTCCAGTCTCATCTTGTCACTCTTTCGGGGATTCAAGGAGGGAGCAAATTTGTGACAATCTTTGGACAAGATCGTCATATATTCATTGACTCAATGTTTACCACTTTAACCGAACTCGCCGAGCAACTCAACCATGGAAACTTTAATCACTCTGCATCGGCACTTGCCTATAAGGATCTTGTGACCCAACTCACGCCTTTCCTCCAATTCAATATCCTTAAGCCTGAAAGTTCTGTGATTTGCCAATCATTTCTTCGAGATACACATACCGAGTTTAGAGCTTTCCGTGATACAATTTTGAAACTCATGACATCGGTCTCGTCTTCGATTTATCAAAGATCACAACTTCAGCAAACGTATGATAATGGAGTGCAAGAATCAATGCTGCAGATGCAAGAGGAGATTGGTCATACGGTTGACAACTTGGAGCCTAACGATGGCAAGAGCACGGATTCAGAAGGACAACATGATATCAGTGGCACGTCGGGGAATGTTCACGAGATTTCTCTTGATGACACCTTACCCATTTATGACGAAGAGCCTGCAAACATGGTACAATGTGATGTTGGTTATGATGTATATGCTGATGACATGCCGCATATTGAGCATTCTGAACCTAATTATGACAAACATGGGATGGACAAGAGTGATAGAAATACCACTTATGATTCATCCGATGTGAGTCATAATAGGGGAGAAAGTGTTCAAAATGCTATAGTTCATCATGATAAATGCTTTATAACTGCCTCGTTAACTGATTCTGATTCCAAGATTAAAGAGCTCGAAACGATCGTAGCTCGGCAATCAAAAGATCTTGAGGATGCCAAACTTGAATTTTCTAAGAAAACGGACAAATTTGAAACATACTTTGAAAAACTTGAAAAGTCAAACGTTGTTCTTGAATGAAAATTGGATCAAACTGTTCTAGATTCTAAAGCTGAAAAAGATAATCTTTTGAAACAAATTCAACTGCTTGAATCTAAGTTGGTATCCCAAGATAACGTGCTCAAAGAAAATGAAACATTAAAGGCCCAATTACAGGAAAAGGTTTTTGCTATAGCTGCGTTGAAAAACGAGTTAAGGAAAACTAGAGGACCTAGTGTGGACACTAAGCTTGAAAAACCATCAATCTTGGGGAAACCGCCTACAAATCAGTTCGTCAGACAACCGTTTGTCAGACAACCTACTGCATTTAGATCCGAGCGACCACAATCCTCGAGACCGCGGTTTGCCTCCCAAGTTGATTTGGTTCATCTTTCTAGACCAGTCACTCCAGCAACTAGGCCCTATGTGATCACTCCAGCTTTAGCAAGACTAAATCATATGATTGCCTCTAGTTTCCCTAAAAATACCAAGACCACGTCTAGAACTAGTTCAAATGACGTTTGCCATAAATCTGGTTTTAGGGAAGCTAAGCAAAAGACACATGTAAGAGATAGCAATGTCCAACCTAGTCAGATGCCTTCTAGATTACTCAACACTGCTAACCGTAGCATGTCATCTCCTAGGAGCGTCGATCAATCATCTAGGAATTACTCGGACATTAAATATGCTACTTGTAAAACATGTAGAAAATGTGTCTTTACGGCAAATCATGACTCCTGTATCAAGAAATTACTTAATGAGGTGAAATCCCGTGCTAGACTTAAATCCCAGTGGGTCGCTAAAATCAAACCCGTTGGTAAAATGTGGCGCCCCACTGGTAGATCTTTCACTCTTGTAGGAAACGAGTGCCCTTTAACTAGGATAGTCTCCGATTCTACTAAGTCTACTAGGGAGGAAACTGATAAAGATGATACTTCACTTACGCCTAAACTTAAGGTTTTCTATAAAAGGAAACGTTTGCCAGCCAAGACTAGTGAATCATCTACTCAGGTCGCCTCTGAAACAAGTAAAGCCAACTGTGAACCCCCATGTGCTTCTATAATTGATATTGCTAACCCACGTCAAAGCATGCAAATTCCTAATGAGATTGCAGGTACCAAAGTTGATGTTCCAAAAGAACGAAGCGGTCCAATCGTTGTGTACCGTTCAACTAAGGACACTCTTAGAGTTTGGTTGCTGAAGAAGCAGATATCAGAGAAACAAATGTCTCAGGGGATTCATGGTTAAGCTGCAAACAAGGACTTACAGTCACATAACAGACTGTAACTCGATCTCCAAAGAAAGGAAAGTTCATCCCGATGATGACTCATCCTAAAAACGAGAAATTCATTTTTCTCGGGCATGAGCTTATATCAAAAACATTCCATGTTTTTAAGCTCATGCACAATGGCTCCTCGTTAAATGACAGACGACGACCCGGACTTCAGAGACAGGGAAGTTTATCTACGCAACGATAACTTACCCTCTTAACAAGAAATTAATTTTTCTTGGACACGAGCTTACCCTAAAACCATTCAAAGGTTTTAAGCTCGTGTAAATGGTTTATCGTTAAATATCAGACGATAACCCGTGCATCAAAGAAAGGAAAGTTTATTGCCGATGATAAACTTATCCTAACAACGAGAAACTAAGTTTTCTCGGGCATGAGCTAAAATAAAAAACATTCGAGGTTTTTAAGCTCATGCAAAATGACTTACAGTTAAATGTCAGACTGTAACTCGAACTTAAAATAAAGGAAAGATTATCTTTTATGATAACTTATCCTCTTAACGAGAAATTCACCTTTCTCGGTCATGAGCTTGTATTAAAACATTCGAAGTTTTAAGCTCAGAAAGGAAAGTGTATCTTTTAAATAAGAGAACTTTTCTTCACAACGAGAAATTAACCTTTCTCGGTCATGAACTTTCCGTTAAAACAGTCAAAGTTTTCAAGCTCATGAAAAACGACTTCTAAGTAAATGTCAGCTTAGGACTCGTCCTTCAGATAAAAGGAAAGTTTATCGCCGATGGTAACTTATCCTTAACAACGGGAAGTTCACAACTTCTCGGACTTGAGCTCGCTTTTAAGATATTCAACATCTTAAGCTCAAGTAATTTGTTTTTCAAAACTTTGAACACAATTTTTCGAGAATTTCTCAAAAGGTTTTTCTAAATCTTTCAAAATTGTGTGTTCAAAAACGTTTTGATAAAACGAGCATGTCTTCTGGAATCGATAATATTTACGAACCTAGAAATGTCATTCAATAATGACACGGGGTTGTAAATAAAGTTCGAGCAGAAGTTCAACCTTTTAAAACATGCTCAAAATGGTTTGCTATTATTTCCGATAGTAACCCGCTTTTCACATTGAAGTCAAGCATTTCACCGGAAAGCTTTGACTTCAAAATCCGAAGTTATCAACTCCACAATCCAAAGTTAGTTGCAATTGATATCTACATACTCGACGATGCGACTACTCAAACGGTGACTACAGCTCTTTCAATAGAACACGGGTCAACAATTGAGGGGGAGCAATTGTCCAGCATTCAGATTCCTTGATGCCGAGCGTGCCAAGTTCACATATTGGTGTTAAGACAACGATATCAATCATACACATGGAGTCAAGAGATAACTTCAGAAGTTACGAGGAAGACCAACATTCGTGAACAAGAACCATGTGAATCCTTCATATGATGTTCTCCATCATTCAGGTCCAACCTCGTAAATTGCTAATCTTGTGAATTCATTATCATATATGATCTTTGCACGTAATAAATACCTTACACTTGTGTTTAAAAGGTATTTAATTTACGTTTCAGCACACCCTCATTAATTTGAGGGGGAGCTTGTGTAACTCATGAAGATAATTGGATTTGCATTTTTCTTCCCAAATTTTCTTAAAATGCTATTAAATCAATTGATATGAAAAACATCGATTGGGTTAATATTTTTAATATGGGGGAGAAAATGTGATTTAATATGGGATATGATCAATCATAAATGGTTTAACTTAACGTGTTAGCTCATCCCGACATGTGCGAAATGTTTTCGAATATCGTAGCATATGTTAAGGGGGAGCAAAATGGATTTGCACTTCAAAATGGATTTCATGGTGACATACACTTACCCAAAACATCTCTATTCACGACGGTGAAGATTGTGGTGACATAAGGATGGTAGGATAGGTTAAAGTCCAATGATTTCTCTAGAACCGGAGGAATCTTCCCAAGGACATTCCATAGCTAGAAATAGTAGTCCTTAGGAAATATGGAGAAAGATTGTGAACGTAGCTGAATGCCGACCAAGTACTTAAGTTAGCACTGGAACAATCACAACAAGGTGCTAGTTATGACGTATTGGTAAGCATTGAAGGGGTTGAAGAATGAAAAAGAAATGTAAAGATAAAGGGTGTAAAGAAAGAAGCCCTCCTTACAACTTTAGGCAGAAACCGGGTCAATTCATATGCTATTGAGATCATTTTTGTTAATGATTCTCGATATTGAAGAAAGACATCATGGACCCAGTGATGCAATGCACAACCCTTCCCAGCTAACTCAAATATCTCTCAAAAGGTATTTGTTTTAATCACACGGAGATCAACACGTTATCTATTGGTTTATTCACTCCGAATAGACTGGTATTGAAAAGGTGGCACTCCTCTCCAGCCTCCGATCACTAAAATCCAAAATGCACGATCGAGTCTAGAGCCATTTGAGATCATCAAATATCTCATTAGGACACACTTTCATATTTCCTTGCTTCTTCACACACTGTGACAAGTAAGAAAGATCTTAAGAGTCCTACGCAAAATCTTCATGATCTTGCCTGAACATCGGAGTAATACGAAAGTATTTACAATGAAGATGGAAATCCTTCTTGAGCGAATATCAAAAAGCTCATGGTAGGTGACTTGTGCGATTCTTTATGAATCAAACTTGTGATAACTGGAAAGCAACAGTGGTTTAATTCTTAAATGAATTTAAACACGTTCCAGGCCTCTACGCAATATCTTAATGATCTTGCCAGAACATTCAGAGTGACTCTTTATTGATCACAGTGACGAATGGAAATCCTTCTAGTGTTAACATCAAACAGCACTTGGTAGGTAACTTGCAAGATTCTTTATGAATCAAGCTAGTGACAACTGGAAAGCAACGATGGTGCGGTTCTTAATTGAACTTCACTTGTTCCAGGAACATGAATTGACGGCTTCAAATCATGCGGATAATATTATCCAAATGATTCACTCTTTACGTTCGCAGTCAGCTTTGGTTTTAAAATAATTATAAATTTTGATTTTTTAATAATAAAATAATATTAAAATAATACTAAAAATAAAAAGTTCTCAAATAAATTCTAAAAAATTCTCAAAAATCCTAAATATTCTAATTAAGAAGAAAATGTAAATTAAAGTTTCTAAAACCTATTAATTAATTTTATATTAATTTTTAAAGTTGCTAAAAAATCCTAAAATCTTATAAAATTAAAATTAAGCCAAATTGAAAACCTAATAAGCTGTAAACCTCAAAATATTATTTTAAAAGCTAAAACTTATTTTTCCTAAAAATTAAAAATCTTTTTTCTATTTTTTAATGCTTTTATAAAAAACGTATAATAAATAAATTCTAGAAAATAATCTAATAAAAGGAAAAATATAAAAATTAGCTAGAAAAATCACAAGTCTAATAAGGGTCCTAGGAAAAATGAAAATAAGCAAAAACGTTTAACCAATAAGCTAAAATGAGCTTATTTGCTCACGGCTTATTTATTTAAGCCAAAAGGAAAACGTGGTTAAATGAATAACCTTTGCACCCTTGGTCAGTAAAAGACCCAAGGGCGCAACGGTTAAGGATGATGTGTGTGAGTGTGGTGATGCGGGTTCGAGGCTTAGCAACCCCCTTTTTGCACGTTTTATTTATTTTTTAATTTTTTGCTTTTCCAATCCAACTGACACCTCTTAACAAGCTTGTAAACACAATCAAATTCCCTTTTTACCAAAGAATGATCCAAGTTATGATCAAAAAACGTGGCCTGGTTCTATTTTGAAGAACACAAGTGAAGTTTTCACTTGTGTATTTTGGCAGCCAAGAGGACTTAGGCTGTGAATTTTTGGTGGATGATTGTGGACAAAGGGGGGGCACCCTTGTGCTTATTTAAGCACAAGGAGTCAAGCACAAGTTCAAATAACCACTTAGCACACAAAGAAGATCACAAACCAAGCATACAAATACACATCCAGTTGCTGATACAAAGAAATGAAGTCTGGTGACACTTTTAGCTTGTTACTTGCATACAAATGGAATTTAAACACCCAAACTTGACACACAACCTCACAAAATGGTGCACAATCAATTTAAAACCCTATATCAACCTGGATCTTAACAGTTTACACAAAATCATGCACCAAAATTCATGAAAATAAGCAGAATATGACTTATGCAGATTTGAGTTACTCTTTTTAACTTTTATCACTCCAACTAGCTTAAAACTTGATCCAATTTAAACCACAACTCACTAACAACCTATCTTAATCCTTATAAACCTATCTAACACCTCTTAAAAACTCAATCAAAGATTATTGTCCTGCTAAATCACTTAGCCAAACACCCTTTTAAAAACTTTTAACCAACTTTTAACAAATCAAAGCCCTCTAAAACCTGATCAAACTGATTCACATAGCATTTATCATCCACAATAACACATAAAAACACAAATCCAAAAGCTTAAACACACAATAGCATCAAAATCATGCAGGATCATACAACCTTCACTTTCTGAGATTTTTCAAAAGGAAAAGGAAATTACCTCAAGGGCTTACATCCAAGCCCTTGGTGGATGAAAATCCACTTCCTTATGCACCCGGGTGCATGCAGATCAATATCAACAACCTTTTACCCTGTTTAAAACAAATCAAAAGAAAACAAACAAAATACAAGCAAGTATATATAATCTGTTTCTTTTTCTTTCTTTTTAAATCCTATCCAAAACCTTTTAAGACTTCTTAAAACGTTTTCAAAACCCTATATCACTAACAAGTGAGACCTCTTAACATCAAAACCTGAAACAGATTCTTACCAAGAATCTCAAATTTCAGAAACCTTAACCAATTTTGAAACTCAAAATTAATGAACCAAATTGAAAGATGGAACTCAGAATCAAGCTTCAACACAATACACAACTTTTTATAAACCTAAAAAGGAATTATACTTGTTTAAAACAAAAACCAAACTTTTATTTCATAAAAAAGGAATTACAAGTGTTAAGCTTGAAAACTGGAACAAGGGACATCCACAGACTGGAGCCTCTATTTATACTAGTCTAATGAACAATCTAGAATGCTAAAAACAAAACCCTAATCACTAGAAATTCCCAAATTTGCCCTTGACGATTTTGAGGTATGAGTTGTCCAAATTTGATCTAAGCCGTTCCTTTTGGCGTTGTGATGAAGCAAAAGATCATGGTTGTTGATTTGGGACACGTCACTAAACTTGGAGGACAAGGTGTTCTCTGATTGGCTGAGAGGAGAATTGGGGGTAGGGTCCACAGTGAGTGGGATGAGGGTTTTGTGCGTGGGTTTTGTTTCTGCATGTGTGAATCACACATGTGCAAGGTGAATTGAATTTTTACCCAAGTTTAAGTGAGATAGAACCTGGGGTGAAAAAGGGAACAGTAACTTCCATTTGATCCGATTTTGGGGGAAGAAATGTGTTAGGCGCGTTTTTTGTTTAAAGTTTCATCTTGAACACTTTTGTTCCTTTTCTTTTGGAATTTTTGGCATACAATGTTTTTCAGCCCTAAATCCGTTTCTCCTTTTTTAAAAACTTCCACCAATTGTCACTTTTGGCACCAAACTTTGGAATAAAGTTATCAAGGAGTATTTTTGACATTTTGAGTAATTTCAAGGGCTGAACTTGGACAATGTTGATCTTTAAAGGTCTTCATTGTGTCTTTCACTTCATGAGGGACCATAATTGACAAATTGATTTTGTTGAGGGACCAATCTTGTCATTTCTTCAAAGTTGAAGGACCTTTTTGCAATTTTGACAAACTTAAGGGACCAAACTTGTAATTATTAATATACAAGGGTTTTAAGTGTCATTTCTTCATTAATGGAGGATCAATCTTGCTTGTCTTCAAGTCTTCAAGGGTTTTTGTTGAAAATTCCATGATTAGGGCCCGGTTCATTGTACGGCTTCGTTTCTCGTGTCCGTTTTTCCTTGTATCTTGTGATCTTTTGTCTTTTTCACGATATCCATACCTAAAATACACAAGTAAACAAACACAAGCATATATATGGTATTTTATGACATTTTTATGCATTTAAAGCCCGAAAAGAACGATGAGATCATGTATAAATGCCATCTCATCACTTTTTGGATGATTCAAAAGCCTAAAATCATGTACTCAGAACGTACTTTTCAAATATTCAGAATGTATAGTCATGGGAGGTCAGTATCTTGGCCGAAATTATTGTACAAGTGTCAGGTTAAAGGTTGAGTTTGAATAGTAGTTATTTTTATGATTTGGGATGCACGAGATACCTAGTTTTCGAGTTAAGTTTTGAGTTCGTCAAGAGGGTTGTTTGTAGATTGTTTGAGTCACATAGATGTGGGAGGTAATAATAAATAATAAAATAAATAATAAAATAAATAAAAAAGATATATATTCTTTTGGAAAAGTCGATCTTTGCACGGTTTAAATAATATGTCACGGGGCGTAATATGTTTTGGTTGCCATTGGGTGTTTCTTGGATTATTTTCGTTGTCATGGGTCATTTTGAATTGATACATGTTCTGGGTTTGAGTTTTCTTTTGAGTCTCGTGGTTTTTGACTTTTTTTAATTGGTGCACGTGAAATGTCGTTAGTTATCCGTGGGTTTGATTCGTTGATCGTATCTGGTGGATTCGGGATGTAGTTTTGGTTTCGTATTGTTCGGGAGAGTTGAGGTAGTCATATGAAAGACTTGGTCGCGCCTACACGCTTAAGTAGGTGACCATGAGAGAACGGTCGGAATACCCTTAGTGGGGAGGAAAGAGGTTCGTAGACGAACTAATGTGGTCATAAGGTCTATTAGGAGTGCCAAGGGAGATGAATAGAGATTTGTGTAATGTATGGATATTGGCACAAGTAACGTGCCATAGAGAGTGTTGGAAGGGGATACAATACCTCAAAGGTATTTACGATTGTTCGTAGGGCATGTAAGTTTTCCGAAAATTTCCTGAAATTTAGTAGGTTTGCCTATTACTGTGAGGTAGAACCATATATAGAGCAAGTAGGAGAAGTGAGAGGAGTTGCAGTTAGTGCCTTTCCAAGGCAAATCGTTGATGGAGTGATTTAAAAACAAGAGCTGTTAGAAATTGCAACGGATGCAAGGTAAAAGTTGAGTTGCTTAGTAGTAGATTGGATGTGGAAAGCGGTTGAGTGGTCTGATGAGAGGAAGCATTGGTCTTTTAAAAGGCGTGTAGAATTTTGCAAGTAGAACGAGGTAGGAATTTATTCGTATTGCCACTGAGAGAGGGTGCAAGGAGGACATAGTTGAAACTGCTAAGGATGTTGTATGAACGCTTGGGGTTTATAGTTATGCATTTGGCTTCGCCAAAGCACTAGCGGTTTTCACGGTGTCAATGAACCAAGTGTGCATGAACGTGTATAAACGAGTTGTCATCGGGAGCATCGACGACATCTTGATCTACTCAAATCTGAGAAGGAGAGTGAGGCTAATTATGTGTTGGTTTTGGAGTGGAGTTATACGTGAGATTTTCGAGTGTGAGTTTTAGTATTAAGTTTACCATGATGAGTAGTTAGAGATGATGGCATATCATGGAACCAGCAAGGGGCGAAGTAAAGAAGGATGAGAAATCATTTTGGAGGCTGAAGAAGTGGATTGGATAATGAGCCGATCTTGGCATTATCGGAAGGACTGGATGAATTCGCGAAGCATGATGATACGTGGAGCAAGGATTTGGACGGGTACGAGGACGACAAAGAAAGACGATCGCTTATACGTTGCAGGAACTGAAGATTTGGAAGAACTGGATAGACTTAGTTAGTGGAGTTGGACTGTTATATCTGCCTAGAATGCTAGAGGCATTTGGTGTACGAGACGTGGAGAATGATCTATACGGATCATGAACGTCTCCAACACATGTTCAATCACCTTGATTGAACATTTGGCAAAGGTGGTGGGTGGAGTTAAGTGACGAAAGAAAATTGCATGGCCAAGTACCATCTGGGAAAGGCAAGCATGGTTGATGAGACATGGATTAAGAAGAATGAAGTGAAGCTGAGAAGAACTTGAACTATATGGATGACGTATTAGGGTGGTTTGGATGAAAGATGTAGGTTTCACGAGTTGAGTTGTCTAAAGCAGAGAACGCATCAACATGTATGTTGCGTGGCTTGGACAATCATATGGAGAAAGGGACGTAGACTATACTTCCTACATAGATAGGAGTAGCATAGAAAGGGGCGATGTAAGGACGAAGTTGGTGGAAGGGATACATAATGCGTTGGAGGATTAAGTACGATGGGAGTTGGGTGATAGTCGATAGACTGACTAATTCATCACCTATTTCAAGAGGAATGAGAAGTCACGTAGTTGGGAAGTTGGAAGAACTAACGGATATGTGAAAGACCGTCGTAGGTCACTTTGTAAGGAAATTGGAATTTTTAAGTAGTTTGGAGTACGGACTGAAGGGAGTTGATGAACATGATTGGATATGAGTATATCCAGCTAACTAGGAAAAGGATAGACACGTGAGATAATTGTACAACCTTAGGAGTTATACTGAGGGCATGGGTGATTGATTTAGAGGGAGTTAGAAAACTCTTTAGTGATGGCTGAGTTTTCATATAACGATAGTTATCATACTAGAAGTCGATAAATGCCATTTGAGGCACTATGTGAAAGGATAGGGTGAGATGTCCCCATTGTGGACTAGAATATGTAAAAGAGGCTACTAATGTGGTAGTGATGTTGTGGAAAGGATGAGTGCAACAAGGGATGCTATATAGAAAGGAGGAAACTACTAGAGTTAGTGAAAGAGTTATGTATGAAGTTTCACCCATAGTAACGGGTGGTATGTTTTGGTAAAATAGAAGAGTTGATGTAGAGTTTGGTAGGTCCATTTATGATCTTTGGAAAGATCGGACCATTAGCTTATGAGCATAGAATTACCTGGGGGAAATGAGTTGTATACATGATACATTTCATGTATTGGGATTGGTAAAGGTTGTTTGAGAATGCATTTTGCCTGTACGGTTATTCGGGACTTGTGTTAATAAGAGTCTTTGTTTTATCAAAGAGTCATTTGTGAGATTTATTGATTGTGAAGTAAAGAGTTTGGCAATGAGTTTAATTATTTTTGGTTTGTATATGTGGTATTTTGAAACTTGAACTAAAGTTCACGTGGGAATGAGAGGAGTTCGTTTAGAACAAGTATCCTCATGTGATCTGTTGTTTGTGTGTTTGATCCTAAGGAGTAAATCTCGGGACGAGATTTCTATTAGGAGGGAGTGATGTGACAACCCTGGTTTTGAGGTTCGTCACTTAGTTTTATTTTGTGCTAGTTACGTGTCTTTACGTGTTTATGTGCTTATTGGTGTGTATAGATTGTGGTTTGGTTATCGTTTCCGGTACGGGGTACCTTGTGAGTGAAACGATATGTGATGATTTCATGTTCATGAGTTCACTTGGTAGTGACTATGAAGTGAGATGGTGTTATTTAGTGGTTTTACGTATACGTATATGTATTATAGAAAATCGTATTTTTACGATTTACGGTTTAGCATTTAGAGGTCTCGGAAGAGGTATTTAGTCATATGAATATTTTTCGGGATGGTTTTAAGTTATTTAGGACTTATTTATAAAGTTTATTTCAAAATTTGAGATTTTTTATAAACGTGTATATTTTACGACTTTTACGGTAAAACGCGTAAAATTTGACTAGTTTGACGGTTTTGAGGTTTTGGAGGCTTTAGGAGCTGAAATAAATTAAGGTAAATTAATTTAATGTTAATAACATAATATTAAATAATAAAAATAAAAAAACGAAATTAGGGGTGTTTGGGTCGGTTTAGACGCACCAAAGAAAAGAAAAGGGGAAAAAAGGGAAAAAGGGAACCGGGCTTTTGTATATGGGCCAAGGACTTGTTAGGAAAGTATAGAAAGCCTTATTTTTATCAAAACACTTCATAAAATCCTTGGAGATCAAGTATAGGCCGACATCCATGGAGAAAATTAGGGTTCTTCATCAAAAATCTTGTTTTCCAAAAAAATCTAAGGTAAAATCTTCAAACCCTTTTCAATTAAATTGTTTTTATGATTTCTTTAATCATCTTATGATGGATTTAGGTTAGTGTTTAATTTAAAAACAGTAAATTAATGTTGTATTAATCATAATATGATGATTACATAAATTAGGGCTTGTAATTATAGGGATTAGGGTTAATTAATGAGGTTGATTTTGTTAAACCCGTTTTTAAAAACTGGGCAGAATTTTGAGTCAATTGTTTTGATCATATCGGTAGTTCTAGGAACATTCAAGATGCGATCCAAGTATCCCTGAAAAGGTAATTGAAGTGGCTTTCCAATGCAAGAAACGTGATCTAAATTGGAGGTCGGGAAGTGGGTCAAAAACAGGTTACAACAGTCGGAGGTCAAAACAGTTTTGTAATCAGCCTGTTTTCTTTTTATGTTTTGGGTTGTTTGGGGTACTTAGGGTTGCATTGGGATCTTCTCACGAACATGAGAGATGGTTTATTTATTTTAGTAAGTATCTGCACTTGGCTAAGGTTGTGGTTTAGGGTAAGACCCCTTAATTGTAACAAAATTTTCATACGTTTAAAATCAGTGAATTCTGGATAGGTAGCAATATATATACATATATCGGGGCCTTAACAGTAGCTTTAAGGTTAAGGCAAGTGGGAGGTTTTAGATAACATATGTAAAAGTATGAATATTCCTTTTACAGAAACCATGGGTATGTTTAAGTGGACGTTTGACTTAAAGTTTTGAGACCTAAAAACTAGGACTGTTTTGTGTAAATTAGGAACGGGATAGCTATTAAACTTAACCAAGTTAGGGACTTGTTAAGGAAGGGTAATGGGGTGATTAGAGCTTAACAATGAGGTAATTATACGGGAATAGACTATATGTCCATCATAGGTTGATGAGCCATCTTAGTGATTAGTTCGTGTATTGATTTCGTGTTTTTGGTTTGTTAGCTTGTTGCTAGTGCGAGGACTTGTGAAGAAGCAATCAGGTGAGTTTCATAGTCCCATGTTTAATATTGATTTTGACTTCCAGATGGGATGGAAGAGACACTGTGTTGAGTTATTTTCTAAATTGATGTTGTGAATGTGTTTGTGATTTGAGATAGACTTGTGTGTACATTATGTGATTAACTGCTATGTGATTCTTGATTGTGTATGATTTGGATCGGGGGACACGTGCCGTCTCAGTTATTGTGGTTTGACAAGGTAGTGGCCTTGAGGTTTGACAAGGTAGTGGCCTTGTGGTTTGACAAGGTAGTGGCCTTGGGATAGGTACATAGTGTGATCATCTATGGTACCATGTTGTTTGGCAAGGTAGGAGCCTTGGATTTTGGTTTGGAATGATTGATCTTGAATGCTAGTTGTTAATACATAATTGTAGCACATTGTCCATATGTTATTGTGTTGATGGTTGTTATTCACAGCTTGTAATTGATTTAGAGTTGGAGTCTAAACCTATGACTCTCACCAACTTTACGTTGACGTGTTTTAGTGTCTCTTTCAGGTGATACTATGGTTAAGCATGAGAACATAAGTGGCTAGGATTGGAGAAGCTTAGGAATACATATAGAAGGAGAATCCCCGTTTCCTTCTTAGTTTTTATTTGTTCTTTTAATAAGTGATATTGTGGCACACATATATTTGTTTGGTTATGTTATTTGTTTGTCTTGGGTATGCGGTAGGACTGTTACCTACTTACCTAGACTCCTGAGTCTGATGAGATATTGTCATGACTTTGTGTCTCCAATTTATGACATTTCTTATTTCATATATTTATCTCTATAGACACGCCATGTTGTGATGATATACATACGTCGCGCCCCATATTCCGCCATGGTAGGGTGTGACATGTAATCAAGACAATGCTTTTGTTTCAAATCCAATGAAATATGTATCTTGTCTTAAGTTCCATATTGTGCCTTATTTGTATCTTGATTATGAATTCAATCCATATTATATGAATCCCTTGTTGGGTGAATGCTTAATACTTTGAAATTGTGAAATTATAGAACTATGCCGCCCAAGAAAGCTGTAACTGAGGATGATGTACGTAGGATTATTACGGAGCAAGTTACCGCATCTATGACTAAATTTATGGCAAATGCTAGAAATGAAGCTGGCGGTAGTGGAGCTGGCGGTAGTGGAGCTGGCGGTAGTAGAATTGGTGGTACTAATGTGAATGTGAATGCTAATAATGTGAATGCTAATGCTGGAGGAAATATAGGAGGACTTGGAACTAATGCACCTGAAGTTGGTGGCTGTACTTATGTGACGTTCATGAAGTGTGAACCTCTACCTTTTAATGGAACTGAAGGTGCTGTAGGATTAAGCCAGTGGATTAAGAAGATTGAGTCGGTGTTTCAGATTAGTAAGTGTAAGGATGAAGATAAAGTGACTTTTGCTATGGCTACTCTTAAAGGTCGTGCGTTGACTTGGTGGAACGGGAGAATTACTTTCATGGGTATTGATGTTGCTAATGCTACTCCTTGGGCTGAAAATAAGAAGTGGATGACTTTGGAATTCTGTCCCCGTAGTGTGATCATTAGGTTAGAACAAGAGTTGATTCATTTGAGAATGAAAGGTGTGGACATTGATAGTTACACAAACCGATTCCATGAGTTGGCCTTGCTGTGTCCTCGATTGGTGGAACCCGAAGAGATCCGAATTGAACAATATATTAAAGGGTTGACCAAGAATATCCGGGGGGACGTGATATCATCTAAACCACTGACCATTGATGATGCTGTTCGAATGGCTTACCAACTTATTGGACAGATAATTCAGGATAGGAAAGATGAAGCCCGTGTTGGTGAGAAAAGAAAGGGTGACGGTGATCGTGTAGATAGATGTGATAATAGGAAGAATTTCAATCGCTGTCAGAACCAGAGAAAGGGGAATGCAAATGCTCTTACCAACAACACACCGCACAACGATGATAGATGTCCTAAGTGTGGCAACAAGAGGCATGCTGGCGACTGCTGGAAGTGCCGAAATTGCGGAAAGCTTGGACAAAAGGTTGAAAGGTGTAAAAAGGGAACCATTTGCTTCAACTGTAATGAAGAAGGTCATAGGAAATCGGAATGCCCCAAGTTGAAAGTGATTGTACCTGGAAGAAACCCCCAGGTTTATCAACTTGAAACAATCGAGGTGAAGAAAGAGGATCCGAATGTCGTTACCGATACCTTTTTACTCAACAATCATTATGCTGTTGCTTTATTTGATTCGGGTGCTGATAGGAGCTTTGTATCCACTAAATTTAGTGCCCTTATTGACATTGAACCTGTTGAGATAAATACCAGTTACGAGGTGGAATTGGCTGATGGTAAATTAGTGAAAACTAATAAGCTATTAGAAGGATGCTCTCTAAATCTCTTGAACTATTCCTTTTCGATTGATTTGATGTTGATAGAATTAGGTAGTTTTGATATTATTATTGGTATGGATTGGTTGTCGTTGAATAATGCAACTATTTTATGTGGAGAGAAGAAGGTTAAGATTCCTCTTAGGAATAGGACGTTAGTAATTGATGGTAATCAAGGTGAATCCCGTTTGAAAATTGTTTCATGTATTAAAGTCCAAAAGTACATCAGGAACGGTTGTGAGTTATTCTTAGCTCAAGTGACCGGGAATGAGTCTATGGAGAAACGATTGGAAGATGTACCTATTATTTGTGAATTTCCTGAGGTATTTCCTAAAGATTTACCCGGACTTCCACCGATAAGGCAAGTAGAGTTTCGAATCGATTTAATTCCTGGTGCTGCACCGGTGGCACATGCGCCTTACCGATTGGCCCCTTCTGAAATAAAGGAGTTATCTGAGCAACTTAAGGAGTTGTCTGATAAAGGTTTTATTCGACCGAGCTCGTCGCCTTGGGGAGCTCCAGTCTTGTTCGTTAAAAAGAAGGATGGATCTTTCCGTATGTGCATTGATTATAGGGAACTAAATAAGTTGACAATTAAAAATCGATATCCTTCACCTAGGATTGATGATTTGTTTGATCAACTACAAGGATCTAGTGTGTATTCTAAGATAGATTTGCGGTCAAGATATCACCAACTTCGCGTCCGTGAAGAAGATATTCCTATAACTGCATTTAGAACTCGTTATGGACACTATGAATTTCAAGTAATGCCATTTGGGTTAACTAACGCACCTGCGTTTTTCATGGATTTAATGAATCGAGTGTGCAAGTCCTACTTGGATAAATTTGTGATTGTGTTTATTGACGATATTCTAATCTATTCTAAGAATGAAGATGAACATAGAGAACATTTAAGGATTATTTTGAATTTGTTAAAGGATGAAAGGTTGTATGCTAAGTTTTCGAAATGTGATTTTTGGTTAGATTCTGTGCAATTTCTTAGTCATGTGATTAACAAGGATGGAATTCATGTTGATCCTGCAAAGGTCGAAGCCATTAAGAATTGGTCTGCACCGACAACGCCAACGGAAGTGAGACAGTTCTTAGGATTGGCTGGCTATTATAGACGATTCATTAAAGAATTTTCTCTAATAGCTAAACCCTTGACTAGGCTTACCTAGAAGAATAAACCTTTCGTTTGGGGAAGTGATGAAGATGGAGCATTTCAGACATTGAAGCAAAAATTATGTAGTGCGCCAATATTATCATTACCCGACGGGAGTGAAGATTTTGTAGTATATTGTGATGCATATCTTAGAGGCTATGGAGCTGTTTTGATGTAGCGAAAAAAAGTGATAGCTTACGCTTCTAGGCAATTAAGGAAGAATGAGGAGAATTATACTACCCATGATCTTGAGTTAGGAGCTATAGTTTTTGCTCTTAGATTGTGGAGACATTATCTGTATGGCACGAAGTGTACGGTATTCACCGATCACAAAAGCCTACAGTATATTCTGGATCAAAAGGAATTGAACATGAGGCAACGAAGATGGATAGAGTTGTTAAGTGATTATGATTGTGATATAAAATATCACCCAGGAAAAGCCAATGTGGTTGCCGATGCATTAAGTAGGAAAGATAGAGAGCCTATCAGGGTACGTTCTCTAGTCTTGACCGTGCACAATAATTTTCCTGAGCAAATTAGAAATGCGCAAATAGAAGCTTGTAAGAAAGAAAATTTTGTTAATGAAGGGTTCCGAGGAGAAGGAGATCCTTTAGAGGTTAGAGCTGATTGAGTGAAATGCTTAAGAGGTCATATGTGGATACCTAAGTTTGGAGGCTTAAGAGACTTGATTATGTTAGAATCCCATAAATCTAAGTATTCCATTCATCCGGGATCTGATAAAATGTATCATGATTTGAAGAAGTTGTACTGGTGGCCAAATATGAAAGCTGATATTGCTATGTATGTTCTTCAATGCTTGACTTGTGCTAGAGTTAAAGCTGAGCATCAAAAGCCATCAGGACTACTTCAACAGCCAAAGATTCCTGAATGGAAGTGGGAGCGAATTACGATCGACTTTATCACCAAGCTTCCTAGAACATCATCTGGAAATAACTCGATTTGGGTCATTGTCGACAGACTGACCAAATCAGCACACTTCATTCCGGTTAAAGAGCAGTTCTCATTGGAGAAGTTGACTCGTATTTACCTTGAGAATGTTGTATGCAAGCATGGAGTGCCTGTATCGATCATTTCATATCGAGATCCTAGATTCACATCAAATTTTTGGAGATCTCTCCAAAGATCTTTGGGAACGAATCTCGACATGAGCACTGCTTATCACCCCCAGACTGATGGGCAGAGTGAAAGAACGATACAAACACTAGAAGATATGTTGAGAGCTTGTGTGTTAGATTTTGGTAAGAATTGGGATAAACATTTGCCGTTAGCAGAGTTTTCGTATAACAATAGTTACCATTCTAGTATTAAGGCTGCACCGTCTGAAGCTTTGTATGGTAGGAAGTGTAGATCTCCTGTATGTTGGAGTGAAGTTGGGGATACCCAGCTCACGGGACCGGAATTGATCCGGGAGACTACGGAGATGATAGTTCAGATTAAGAATAGGTTGTTGACTGCCCGTAGTAGACAGAAAAGTTACACGGATGTGCGGCGGAAGCCGATGGAGTTTAAAGTGGGTGACCGAGTAATGTTGCAAGTATCGCCATGGAAAGGCGTTATAAGATTTGGAAAGCGAGGAAAATTGAATCCCCGCTATATTGGACCCTTTAAGATTTTATCTAGAGTAGGTCCGGTGGCTTACAAACTAGAGTTACCCCCAGAACTTCATGGTGTTCACAACACACTCCATGTATTTAGTCTGAAGAAATGTCTAGCAGTGAGTGATGAGAAAATTTCGTTGGATAAGGTTCGAATAGATGGGAAGTTGCATTTTATCGAAGAACCCGTAGAGGTTATGGATCGTGAGGTAAAGCAACTGAAACAAAGTCGGATACCTATTGTCAAGATCCGATGGAATTCAAAGCATGGACCAGAATTTACTTGGGAACGAGAGGATGAAATGTGGAAGAAATATCCGCACCTCTTTGATTTCAATAAGAAACGAATATCAAAATAAAATGGATCACGAGGACGTTGATCCTTTTTAGGAGGAAAAGCTGTGGAAATCTAACATTTTCAGGTAGTGAATTATTTTCTCGTATAATATTTTGAAACTTATTTTTGTGTTGGTTGATGAACTCACAATTTACGGATTTAAATTTGGGCTTACGTGCATAATTTAGCGTCCTTTACGACTAAACCGGAAACCTTAGGATTACTATTTACGTTTTTGAACTCTGTTTTTGATGAGACAATTTTTATTAGATTCGTTTTGTGACGTTGATTCATAATTTATAAAAACGTTTTTCGTAAAACGACCCGAGGGCACGCAAATAAAGGAAACTAGAATCGAGGAATACCCGTAAATTAGAGGGATGGGACAAAACAAGTTTATCGCACCCCACTAACTATGGGACGGCCAAAAGAGGACACCACATCCATGATGTGGCACCCTTATAACATGTAGCTTACACTTGTAAGCATAAGCTTAACAAGTAAGCTACTTATCCCACCTAAACTAGCAAAAGCACTAACCCTTAACCATTTACTCCATTTCACATGCAAAACAACTCACACACACTCTCTCCCTCTCATCCTTTCCGTCCCACTTCACCATCCAACACCACCATTTGATCTTTTCTAGCCACAAATCTCATGTTATCTTGCCATATTATGGAGAAACCTTGAAGCCTTGATTGATTGGTGGCCATATTAACAACAAAGGAGGTGATTTTCTTGTGTCCTAGGGCTAATTTCTCAACAAACTATCTTGGTGGTTGATGATCTTGGAGATATATTTGGTGTTCATCAAGTTATTGTCATCGAAAAACAAGATATAATCTTGGTTGGTAAAGAAGATCATCCTTTCTATTTCTCTTGTTATTTTTGTAAAGATCAAATGTATTTTCTTTCTTATTGTATATGTATATGATGAATATATGATGATAAAAATGTTGTGTGGGGATCAAGTGTTGATAAATATGATTAAAAAGATGAATAACCATAAGAAACAAGGCTAAAATCATGCTTAAATTGTTGGCTGTATAAAACAGTAAGTAACCAAGTTATAAACTGATAAAAATGCATGGTGGAATCAATTTACACTAAGTACAAGATGTCATACACATGTGAGAGTTGGCCATGCAATGGAATCATCAAAATGAGTGAGATATGATCAAAACAAGATGAGTGTACCAATCTGAATAGTCTGTTTTGTAGGGACTATTAAGGATAGTTAAACATGGAATGAGAAGTAGCTATAGCTAACTTATTTGTAGCACATAATATGAAGTTTATGCCATCCAAAAATGAGCTTCTATCTCATTATAGAACTCAAGATATGATAAAAATGGTAAAGATGAAACTAAAAATCAGATTTTGAAGAATTAATGTTTAATAGTATTATATAAGCACTCACACTAATATAGTATAAAATGTGAATTAAAACCCACTAACTATAAATTTCATTTATATAAATATGTATAAGGTTAAATAAATGGACACTTTATAAAAATGGTAGTTGAATAAGATTTATAAGTTATAAAAACTATAAACATGATTTTTACGACTTTTTCGGCTATTACCGTAAAGTTAACGTTTTTTTTCGCCAATTAAAACTTAGACGATCAAACCCGTCTAATGTAAAGTTTTTAAATGTCATATACTGATATATAAGTACCTAATACAAGTAAAAACCGATAAAACCCGAACTAGGACATACGGACATTAACGAGCTAAGTTAGCATATTTGGACTAATAATTTAACTAAATAAGTTAAACACTTATAAAAATTACTTATTGGGCTTAACCCATTTGGGCCCAACATGTAAAGTATAAATACTGATAATACAAGTATAAAATGGATTAATACAAGTTAAAGAACTTATAATAGGCTTATTAGACCTAAAACATGTAAATAGGTAAAATTAGTAAACTAGTAACAAGTTACCAATACATAAACACTAAAATGAGTAAGTAAGAATATATAAACCCACTTGGTCATCATCATATGTACAAAATCATCATATGTATATTGTTATTTTGATAAAGTAATTGGACAAAAGTCTAAGACCGATTATTATTTATATAGGTTTCCATGACCGAAGCACGCCCGTAGCCGATAATCCGCCTTTCATTATCAACGTGAGTTCATAGCCTCGCACTCTTTTAAATGTTTTATAAAATGATTTGTAAACCCGCGAGGGAGATAACATGCTAGTTTTTGATAAAATAGAACACAAGTAGTCCCGATGGTATGCTTAATGATATGGACCCGAATGATGCGATGACCCAATAAAAGAGATAAAAAGGATTATTAGTAGTTAGGTTATGTCACTCAAAGTCCCATTAGCATGAGTTGTGAACTACCGGGATTTGGTAGAAGCTTATGCATATGATAGTACTATTTGGGGACGATCACCCCAGTTCGCGCCTTGACGTTTGATCCCCGTTGTACCACATTTATTGGTAAGCGAATTTATGTATGAGAAGATTTACATAGGATTCTTGTGACGACACGCTAACTTAGATGGGCAAATTGTTTGTCGGGTTCGTGGCCCGTTGTTGTGATAGTAAGGTAACAATGTCATGCGGCTAATAATAATTCTAAAATGTATTTCAATACAATATGATAACGATGTTAATAACGATAATAATATTACCTATAATGGTAATATTGAGGCTACGGTCTCATGGACGGTTTAAGATGTATGCTTTGATTTACATATTGCCTGACTAGCAATACGAGGACTTACTTCAGATATTATACTTGTGTTCTGATTTCAACGATTGTTTTATATAACGGTTTTATTAAACTCTATGAATTCACTCGGCATTCGCTGATATGATTTTTGCATGTTTTTATCTCAGGTGCTTGAAGGTAATCCGAATGGAGATCGACTCTGATGGCCCACATAATAATAAAAATGTTCTTTCGATCTATGTTTTGTAAACTTAATGACCAGTATAATTTGGGACTTGTTGTACACTTTAAAACTTTTTATCGAATGAATGTATGTTGAACCTTGTACAACCATTTTTATGTGTTGTCTATGATTGGAGTTATTGTGCTATCCCGTAACACTCTAAAAGACCCTTCCGCTGTACCGATACGAAATTTGAGAGTGTTACACCAACCGAGCCCATTTAACTCAAAATCCACTATTTGGAGACTTTTTGTTCCTTTTATGCCAAAGTGTGAAAGTATAGGTCAAAATATAACTTTATAAAACATATATACATAATTAGAGACTTTTGAAATTTTCAAGGACTAAAATTGCCAATTTGGAAATTATAGGGTTGCGTATGATTTATACCAAGACTTAAATCAAACCACAAGGACCATAAGTGTCATTATCCAAACTTAAAACAACCCCTAAATGTGTCCTATAATATTTTCGAGACTTGGAGGACTTGTTTTGCCATTTTACTAAACTTAACCGAGCCCTAGGGACTCGGTTTGCAATAACCCGAAAGTTGGAAACCCTAGGGACTATATTTTTGACACACTCCGAAACTTTTGTAAGCCCTAGGGGCTATTTTGTAACTTAAGATAGCATACAAGGACTAACGATGTAACATATTTAACGAACGAAACCCTAGGGGTTATTTTGGGTATTACTATCTTTACAAGGACTAATGTGTAATTTAATTTAATTTAAAACATTAATAATTGTTTTATAAATAAATTAAATTAAGTTATTCTAATTATTTAAAACTAAATAAACTATTAGAGTTTTTACGACAATTTATAAACGAACGGATTATATTAGTATATTCGAAACCCTAAGAAAATTTGGTGAAATATATTATTTTCTTACAATCATTTAATTAAATAAAAATCTTTATATTTAATTTATTACACTTTTGTTTTACGGACAGTTAAAATATATTTTTAGAAACTAAAAAATATATTATTATCGATAACTTACTATAAGTTTAACGTTTAAACAATAGTAACAACTTATTAATTCGTGATCATGCATTTTCATCAGTTACATTTATCTGTGCATTTTTATTGTGCATATACTGAGTCATATAAATTACTTAGGTAATATCACTACTTCGTGATCATACTGTTCCAGTGCATTCAGTGACATTACCCCTACATCATCACTACTGAGGTGAGTTCATGGCCCCATCTTTTACTGTTTTACAACTGGGGGAGAAAACATACTTAATTATTGTTTATGTAAAAGCTTACAGACAACAACAGATTACTGCCTATTGTTTGCCCCATTTATTCCCGTGGACTGTAATAGTTAATAGTGTAGCGCGAAATGTTATAAATAGATCTATTTGGGTATTGACAACACCCTGCCTGCTTTACTTGCTATCACGAAACTCTTAGGCCAAGCAACATGTTTATTTCATTGTCGGACTAAGGGTCTCTCATCAGGATGATCCAGATAGGCACCTGAGAAACATTGTCTAGCATATATTACAGGGCAATATGAACTACTATAGTATGTGGCTTTATGCGCTGCTATCCCCGTGGTGTTTTTCATATCAATACTTTTACTTTATAACTAAACCTGTGAATTCACCAACCTCGTGTTGACCCCCATATTTTTACTTTCTATGTTTTCTCAGGAAAATAAGCAGGTGCTTGCATTGGATTTCAGCATCATAGGAAGCATCATGTTTACCATCGGACTGGGATTTTCTACAAATATACTGAATAACGTTTTCAAGACAATTATTTAATTTGCACAATTAAACTCATGTAATATGTTTTAATGTCATTTGATGCTCATTGCTCTATATACTGTGTGCTATCGACCCACCCTTCAAAGTAACACCCCAACGTACTTTTCCGCTGCATTTGACCATTTGGGGGTGTTACATCTGATTGGTCGAGAGCTATGGCACTCGGATCATGTTTCTTTTCTTTCCATATTTGGCAATTTTGGTCCTTTTGGTTAACAACCTTGTAACTTAAGCTTCAAACGTTAAAAACTTATCATTCTTGGCCCTGGGACTTTTTACTTGACCATATTTGACCCTTTGACTTTGAACTTTGAACTTTGACCAGATTTGACTTTGTTCTTGACTTTTCCAACTTGACACTTTTAGTCCCTTTTCTTTGCAACTTGTCAAGAAAGGTCTTTTGTCTTTTGTTGACTTGTCATCTTGAGTCCTTCTTTTGTCTTTTCTTCATCATAAATGCCTTGGAATCCGTGTTTGCATCAAATATGTATCTTTTTACCTACACAAGCACAAACAACAAAGAATACCCATAATACTGCTTTTACACATTAAAATATGGTATTTTACTTTGTGTTTTAGGGTTAAATATGATATAATTGATATGAGATTTCACTCATATCACATGTCTGAATCTACTTTAGTGACGGAGCATGTCAATAGTTTGAATACTCTATGTTCTCAACTCATTTCTCTAAGTTGTAAAATAGAGCCACATGAACGTGCTGCAATTCTAATTCAAAGTTTACATTACTTGTATGACCAACTTATCATCACCTTAACTACTAATTTACTTTCGGACTATCTAGTCTTCGATAATGTTACAGCCGCTGTTCTGGAAGAAGACAATAGGGGAAACAATAGGGAGGACAGACAGACCAATTCAATATAGGTGGAGGCTTTGGTAGTGACTAGAGGTAGGTCAACGGAACATGGCTCTAGTGGGACTCATGGTAAATCTAAAATAGGGAGGAAGAATAATGGTTTTAAATGCTTCAAATGTGGGAAGCAGGGTCACTTCAAGAAATATTGTCGGGGTTTTAATACCTCTAATCCTCAAGGAAATGTCATTAGCACTTTAGAAGATGGTAACACCCTGCGTTGTGAAGCAGCGGTTACAAATGAAGGCAGAAAGAGATTTGTAGATGTATGTTTGTTTGATACAGGAGCTAACTTTCATATGACTGCAAGAAGAGAATGGTTTCTTCAATATAAACCAATCTTTGGAGGCGGATCTATGTACAGTTGCAATGATCATGAACTAAGGATATTGGAATTGGAAGTATCATGGTAAAGATGCATGATGGTACAATTCGTACTATTCAAGATGTGCGACACGTGGAGGGCTTGAAAAAGAATTCATTGTCCCTTGGACAATTATATGATCTTGGTTGTAAGGTAGAAATACAAAATAAGATCATGAAAGTCAAAAATCCGCGCTTATACTTATGATAGGAGAAAAGGTGGCTGCAAACTTGTACCAGCTGAAGGGAGACATAATAGAGGAAAGAGAAGCATCAGTTGCTTCACATAGTCCTAGTCATAGAGTTACAATAACATAGCATCAGAAGCTTGGACATATGTCTGAACAAGGAATGAAGATTCTTGTTGAAAGAAAGCTAGTTCATGGCCTCACAAAGGTTTCTTTACCTTTCTGTGAGCATTGTGTTATCAACAAGCAACATCGTTTATAGTTCAAAACATCAAATTCTAGAAGTGGTATAGTTCTAGAATTAGTTCATTCTGATGTGTGGCAATCACTGATTCAATCCCTGGGAGGAGCAAAGTATTTTTATCCTTTATTGATGACTATTCAAAGAGATGTTTGGTGTACCTAATCAAGAAGAAGTCTGATGTGTTTGAAGTTTTCAAAGTTTCAAAGCACGGGTTGAACTTGATTCGGGAAAGAAGATCAAGTGTTTGAGGTCCGATAATGGAGGTGAATACACTGATGATGATTTTGATACCTTTTGCAGGAAAGAAGGAATCAAAAGGCAGTTCACAACGACATACACTCCTCAGCAGAATGGAGTGGAAGAGCGGATGAACAGAACCTTTCTAGAAAGAGAAAGAGCGATGTTGGCAACTACAAGCTTGGGATATCATTCTAGACGAAAGCAGTTAATACCGCATATTATGTGATAAATCGTTCGCCTTCAACTGCAATTGAATTGAAGACACCGATGGAGATGTGGATGGGAAAGCCGGTCAAGTATTCAGACCTTCATATATTTGGAAGTCCTGTATATGTGATGTACAATTCTCAAGAAACTACAAAGCTGGATACGAAATCCAGAAAGTGTATATTCTTGGGTTATGCTGACGAAGTAAAGGGGTATCGTTTGTGGGACCCCACTGCCCACAAAGTAGTCGTCAGCAGGGAATGTGTCTTTACAGAAGATAAAATTCAAGATAATTAAGAATTTGATATCACCACACGAGAAACTACATCAATACAGATGGAAAAGCAATTCCAGTCGAGTGGTTCTTCTAAAACTGTACCAGAGCACGAGGTAGAAGAGACAACCGAGTCTCAAGCTACAGCGACTCGTACTCTTAATCAGGAAAGAAAACGGCCGGTGTGGCACTCATATTATTTTATGGAGAGCAATGTTGCATATTGTTTTCTTACTGAGGAAGGAGGGCCACCGAATCTTTATGAAGCATTGGATAATCCAAATGAATTGTTTTAGAAGGAAACAATGCAAGAAGAAATCAAAGCTCTTTATAAGAAAAAAACCTGGGAACTGGTGCCACTATTGAGAGGTAGAAAACCCATTGGAAACAAATGGGTATATAAGATCAAGAGAAACGGTGATGATCAGGTGGAGAGGTATCGTGCAAGACTGGTGGTAAAAGGATATTCTCAGAAAGAGGGAATCAAATTCAACAAGATATTTTCCTATGTGGTCCGAATGACAAATGTTCGGGTGGTTCTAGTAATGTGTGCTATGTATGATTTACATCTAGAGCAACTAGATGTGAAAGCTGCATTTCTTCATGGAAATCTTGAAGAAGAAATTTATATGCTCCAACCCAAAGGTTTTAAACAAAAAGGAAAAGAAAACATGGTTTGTAGGTTAAACAAATCTCTGTACGGTTTAAAGCAGGCATTGCGGTGTTGGAACAAGAGATTTGATTCTTTCATTAGGAGCCTTGAATATAACATACTCTATGCAGACCCTTGTGTATATTTCAAGAGGCTTGAAAATGATTATTTTATCAGTTTGCTATTATATGTTGACGACATGTTGGCAGCAGCCCCCAACAAAGATCGTATCAGTCTACTAAAGGCTCAACTAGATAGGGAAATAGAGATGAAATACTTGGGACCCGCAAACAAGATTCTAGGGATGAAAATTCACCGAGATAAAGTTAGTAGGAAAGTTTGGCTTTCACAAAAAGCTAGGTGAAGAAAATCTTGCAAAGGTTTAACATGCAAGATTGTAAGTCAATATCAACCCCGTTACCTACTAATGTCAAGTTATCCTCCAAGATGAGTCATAGCAGTGAAGAAGAGAGGATTGAGATGTCTTGAGTACCGTATGTGTAACACCCCATTTTGGTAAATGGAATGTCACGCGTGATTATGGCGTGTCATCAAAGCATGCAAGGTAAATGTCTTAAAAACATAAATTGACCATGAATGGAAATACCAGAAACAAACATCGGTAGTCCAAGTATAAGCTCATCACACACAAACATAAGTACCAAAATGGAAAAGGACTAAACAATGTCCAAAGAAATAAGTAGCATAATGTATGAAGAAATGCATAAAGTAGAGAAGGCTAGATAACTTCCAATCCATGTGCACGTACGCTTAAATTCTACGAGCGCCCTTGAGTACCTGCCGTTTGGGAACATGAAAGAAAAACGGTTGATCATAACGCCCAATGAACGGATATACAAGTATAGCATAGAATAACATAAGCATAAAATACTAATAGCAGCTGAAATGTATGACTCCTAATAACCTGGAAATATGTTCATAAAACTGGTTTTATAGTTTGAAAAGACTTATGTTTTTATGTAAAATCTATATTAATTAGCCAATAGCCCATATAGGTCATGAGGTTCCACCGTGCATGAATACTTGGAGGGAAGACCTCGTCATGCAATTAGAGGGGTTGCCTCTAATTAAATAGTCTGAGTAGGAGGGATCAACTCCTTGTGAAGGATGCAAGGCATACATCGCATTCACCATGAAAATCCTATAAAAACATGTAACTATGATGCACCCATACGCCCCACATGATAATATAATATAATGGCCAAAACTGAAAGGGACGCCACGAGCAATCACTCCGCCGTGGGGAAGGTATAACACTGGTGCCTCTAGTGTTATGGTTATGGTACCTCCATAACTAGGTGACACCGGTCATGCATGTATATGGCTTAGGCATTTATTCTAACATAAGTATCAAACATATAAAACAATACTGGGAAAACAGTTGGCTGCAAACGGGAATCCTAAATAAGGAAAGAATGTCCATAGTGAAGGACGGAAAAGCCGTACCTTGTATCCAGTGAACGAAGAAGACGAAAGAATGAAAGTCCTACTCCGATCTCACTAATGCTACATAAATAGGGGACACCTATAAGTATTCTGTTTACTGAGTACGTAACTGATTATATCATGTCTTATCTTGTTTTATATGTTCTTGTCTTGTTTTACTGATTTTAATGTTATACTGTGTTTATCATGTATTCTATGTATTCTGGTTTAGTATTAACTTGTATTCTTGTATTATTATACTTGTTATGTAATAATAAGTAACTTCCTAAAAATAGCAAGTTTCGTAAAATAGAAAGTTTTCAAAAATAGAAAGTTTCCAAAAATAGATCAGTTTCTAAATATAGAAAGTTTCCAAAAATAGTAAGTTTCCTGAAAGAGAAAGTTTCCATATTTAGAAATAAGATGGATTAATAAGCAAATAATATAAGCTTAAGTTTACTGGTCAAATATCTTAAGTCATGTAATTATTTGTATAGTTTATTAATAATATCATGTTAATTTAGTAACCTATACCTTATACGATTTAATTAAATATAAGCATGATTTAATTAAATTAAAGCATATAAAATACTTAGGTTAAATATGTATTAATAATTTATTTATTATAACCTAAGTCATGTTTTATTAATTAATTATAGTCCATGTTTTTAATAATTAATTAATAATATAGTCTAAATTAAGTGACGAAATTAGTTAGGTTAAAACGTGTATTATTTACTAAATAATAATAACCTAATTCCATGTTAAATTATATTAATTACTAGCCATGATTTAATTAATTTAATTTTTCTTGTTCAAATAATATAACTTGTAAAAATGTAAACTTATGAAAATTAGTCATGAACCGAACCCATGTTTTTAATTTAGACCAACCGTGAACCGGACTGGATCCCGTTGAACCGGACCTAACCAAACACCCCCGGCTTAGGCCGGTGGTTCCCCCTGCCCTACTTCGTGTTCCCACCGAAGGACCACAACAGCCACCGGCTTAAGCCGGTGGTGTTGTTGCTGCTGCGCCGAGGCCACAACGACCACAAGGCCACCCCGACTCATGTCGGGGTCCTTGTTGCCTGCTGTCGACCATCCCCCAGTCACGCCAAGACCTTGGGTCTCGGTGGTGGTGTGATTAACCAAGCCGAGAGCCATGGGCTGTCGGTTCGTGTGATTCGGCCAAACAAAACCCCCAACCAAATCATTTTCTTATTTTTTATGATTACCCCAACATGTTTATTACTTGTTTTTAACATTACATAATCATGTGTTCTTGATTCAATTAAAAGGAGAAAAAAAAGAAAAGGATTAATAGGTTACCGAATACGTGATAAACGAGGATTTATAACACGAATACTAACACCCGAATTCTAATAATCAAAATCAAACAACCACCTTGGTGGTGCTCTTGGTAGCCGGTGGCATGGAGAGGATAAAGAGGAACTAGGGTTTTTATTTTTTTAGAAAAACTCTGTAGAATGAAAAGTATTTTCCCTTTTTGTTTATTTAGTTAAAAACCAAACTAGGCCTGGGCCCTCCCTTGTCTTGTGTCCGCGGCTATAAGGGGCCCACAAGGGAAACTCGCTCAATTTTCATGTCTAATGATTTACGTGTTCATTCGTTAGTGTTTTCGTGTTATATCGTAATTAATTATTCGTGTTATTATTAGTACTTGTACATAATCGATATTTATCGTATTATAATAAATACATACGTATTTACATGTTCGTTTTTTTAATGTTCGTGGTTCATGTTCGTGATTATAATTATTATGGTTAATAATTATCGTGTAATACCACGTACTTACTAATTATCGTGCACGAACACGTACATAATTTCTGAAATTAATATTCGTGACACGTGTTCATGATATAAAAGGAAAGTTTTAATTGGTACATACGTTTACTAAGTGACCTGTTCATGGTAAAAGTATTCGCGTTTTACAACTCTTCCCCCCTAAAAAGAATAATTCGTCCCCGAATTATAGATAAAGTAAACTGAAAGAGGAACATACCCGAATTCAAAACTTGAAATGAGGGTAAGAAGCCCGGATAGACTCTTCTGTTTCCCAAGTGTCTTCCCGCTCGGTATGATCCCTCCAATAGATTTTGACGAATGGAATCGTCTTCTTCCTCATGACTCATTCTTGTCTGTCAAGAACTCGTTCGGGTTCCTTTATGAAAGTAAGATCTTCACGAATATGTTCAAGTGGATACTGAACCATTTGAAAGGGGATGATACTTGTATCCTCTGAGTAAGGACACATGGAAAACGTCATGAACGTGAGAAAGTTGCGGAGGTAACGCTAAACAGTATGATACTTCACCGATTCGCTCGATGACATCAAATGGTCCGATGAATCGAGGACTGAGTTTCCCTTTGATTCCAAAACGTCTAACACCACGCGCTGGTGATACCTTCAGAAAAATATGATCTCCCACGTTGAAATGTAAGTCCCTATGATGCTTGTCGGCATAACTCTTTTGACGTGCACGAGCTTCTTGTAATTTCTCCTTAGCTACAGCGACTTTCTCGTTAGTCAACTCTATCATCTCCGGTCCTTCAAGTGTTCGCTCACCAACCTGATCCCAGCAGATTGGGGCGCGACACTTCCTGCCATACAACATCTCAACGGTGCACACTTGATGCTGGCGTGCCAACTGATGTTGTATACAAACTCTACCAAGCAGATATAATCGTCCTAATATCTTGTCCACTCCAATGCACATGCTCGAAGCATGTCTTCTATTGTCTGAATGGTTCGCTCCGAATGTCCGTCAGTTTGATGATGAAAGGCCGTGCTAAGCTTAAGTTTTATACCCCAAGCTTTCAGCAGACTCCTCCAAATTCGTGAAGTAAACCGAGGATCCATGTCCGAGATGATACTGGATGGAGCACCATGAAGTCTCATGATCTCCTTCTTGTAAGTGTCAGCGAGTTTACTAACCGGATCATCCTTGCGGATCGGTAAGAAATGAGCTGACTTAGTAAGTCGATCAACGATAACCCAAATTACATCATGCTTCCTCTTGGTCTATGGAAGACCGGTAACAAAATCCATGGTGATCTTGTCCCACTTCCACTCTGGAATGTCTAACCGTTGTATTAGACCACTAGACCGCTGATGCTTGATCTTAACCTGCTGGCAGGTAAGACATTCGGAGACATAAATAGCAACATCCTGTTTCATACAACTCCACCAAAAGTACTGCTTGATGTCGTGGTACATGTTGGTTGATCCAGGATGAATGGAGAATGGGGAGCTATGAGATTCAGCCAATAACGATTCAACCATCATCCTTTTGAGCTTCCTTGATCCTACAGAGTAATTATGGTTCTACACTAAGATTAGCCCAGTAACCATGCTGTCTAGGTACCATGATCTTAATGTCTAGTCGTTCCAAGTATCTTATAATCTCTTCCTCTATTTTAATGCCGTTGATCACACCCGACTTTCTACTAATAACATCTGACACTACATTCGCCTTACCGGGATGATACTACAGATTAATGTCAGAATCCTTCAACAGCTCTAACCATCTTCTCTGCCTCATGTTCAGTTCACGCTGAGTGAAGATGTATTTCAGGCTCTTACGATCTGTGAAGATATCACATGATTCGCCATACAAGTAGTGCCTCCATATCTTCAGTGCAAACACGACTGCTGCAAGTTCCAAGTCATGCGTAGGGTAGTTCTCCTCATAAGGCTTAAGCTGCCGTGATGCGTAAGCAATCACTTTCCCATGTTGCATTAGAACACAGCCAAGTCCCTTCCCTGAAGCATCACCGTAGATTTGAAATCCACCTGTACTAGATGGGAGAGTAAGAATCGGTGCAGATACCAGCCTCTGCTTTAGGTCTTCAAAGCTCTTCTCTCTTTCTTCAGTCTAGACGAACTTCTCCCCTTTCCGCATCAGTTTGGTCAATGACAGTGCTAAACGGAAAAACTTCTCTATGAACCTACGTTAGTAACCAGATAAGCCTAGGAAACTGCGAACTTCAGTCGCTGATGTCAGTCTTGGCCATTTGGTAATAGCCTCAACCTTTGCTGGATCCATGGTTATTCCTTCTGCGGATACAATGTGGCCTAGGAACGCCACTTTGTCTAACCAGAATTCGCATTTGGAGAACTTGACATACAACTGCTTCTAGCGAAGTATCTGTAATACTGTACGAAAATGGTCTTCGTGTTCCTCCTTTGACTTAGAGAAAATCAGAATATCATCAATGAAGACAATGACGAACTTGTCCAGAAACTCATGGAAGATACAACCATCAAGTCCATGAAAACAGTTGGAGCATTGGTAAGGCCAAATGGCATGACTACAAATTCGTAGTGCCCATAACGTGTACGAAAAGCAGTCTTGGCGATGTCCTACTCCTTAACCCATAACTGATGATAGCCCGACCTCAGATCAATCTTGGAGAAATGTTTGGCCCCTTGGAGTTGGTCAAACAGATCGTCAATACGTGGTAACGGATATCTATTCCTGATGGTGATCTTGTTAAGCTCACGATAATCGATGCAAAGACGCATACTGTCGTCCTTCTTCTTTACGAATAGAACCGGTGCGCCCCTGGTGATGCACTAGGGCAGATGAAACCTCGTTCTAGAAGTTCCTGAAGTTGCTCCTTTAACTCCTTCAGCTCTATGGGAGCCATGCGATAAGGAGCCTTAGAAATTGGCTCAGCTCCTGGATGAGCTCAATATTAAACTCTACTCCACGAGCAGGTGATATGCCTGGAAGTTCTTCTAGAAACACGTCTGGGAACTCTGACACGATCAGCTGATTCTCGATAGATGGAGATTCAGCCTCCATATCATGAACAGTAGCAAGATAGCCCTCGTAACCATGTGATAATAATGCACGTGCTTGTAAGGTTGAAATTATTTGTACAGACCTTCCGGGTATAAAACCGTTGTGAATGTACTCTGGTGCATTTACATCACCGAAGATGACCCGATATGAATGGCAGTCAATGGTGGCATGATTTTTGGATAGCCAGTCCATGCCTAATATCATGTCGAAATCGCACATGTCCAATGGAAGTGCGTCAACTAGGCAAATCTTATCATCAAACTCGAGGGGAAGACTCTTGTACCCATGTGTTATTCGTAGAGAGTCTTTCAAGAGCGTGGAAATGTTTAAGACATTTTATAATGGCATAGGGGATATCTTAACATTCTTGGCATAAGCAATAGAGATGACCTAATTAGTAGCACCCGTGTCAAATAAAATGCATGCAACTTGACCATACATATACAAGATTCCAGTGATGGTACCTTGATACAAGGCTTTTGCCCGTATAAAAATTAAAGTTCTCTTGTCTCGTGTCTCTTCGAATTGAAAAACTTGTGTTTAATGTGTGACTCAGTTTCATTTTGGTGAAACAAAGATGTGTCGTTGTAGTGTTTAAAATAAAGGGTGCAGAACAATTAAAGTAAAAGTGCTCTTAAAGTAAATCTAAGTCTAATTAAAATAATGGTGCAGGTATTTAAAACGTGAAATTAAAGGGCACTAAAGTAAATAACGCAAACTTAAATCTATCTAAGGCAAACTTAAAATGCGACTAAAACTTAAACTAAGGCAAGGCTAAAATAAAGCTAAGGCAATTAATCTTAAAGTGCAATTAAATAAAAAGGCAGGTAAAAATAAACTTAAAAATACAAGACAGAAATTTAAAAGGAAAAACTAAAAAGGAAGAACTGAAAGAAACCTTGACTCGGAAGTTCAAGACTTCCGAATGAAGCAGCTTGATCCGGAACTTTGTCCTTGATTCGGAACTTTTAAGTTCCGAATGAACAAAAAATGTTGATCCGGAACTTTGTCCTTCGTTCGGAACTTGGTTCGGAAGTTCTGCTTGACTCGGAACTTTGTCCTTCGTCCGGAAGTTCGTCCGGAACTTTTGTTCGGAACTTCGTTCGGAAGTCTTTACTCGGAACTTCGTCCAGAAGTATTGATCCGGAACTTTTTAAAGTTCCGAATGAATTGCTTGATCTGGAACTTTTTAAGTTCCGAATGAAGGTCTTGACTCGGAAGTTTTAAAGTTCCGAATGAACAATGCTTGACCCGGAACTTCTGAGTTCCGAATGAAAGAACTTCTTCCCTTGATCCGGAAGTTTGAGACTTCCGGATGAAGCCACTGGTTCGGAACTTTGAAAGTTCCGAATGAACACTCCTCTTCTTGTCTTAGCTCGGAAGTTTTCCTGGGAATATCAGAAACAGCAACAAACTTCCCGAAGAACAAGGGATCAAATAAAACAAGAAATATATCACAGATTTCAACAAAATCAAACACACGAATTAATCAAACTAATAACGAATCAACAGTAAATATAATCAAACAGTTTAAATCAATAAAATAAACAACTTTAACCACAATAATCAAAAACCATTTGGATCAAAATAAAAGCATGAACATGAACATAAACATAAACACAAAGATCAAAGATTAAGAAAGGTAGATAAGAGATTGACAAGATAAAGTAAAGATTGACAGTAATTAAATGAAAACTTACTTGAAATTAAATGAATTTAAGGTGCAAGACAAGGTATTTAAATTTCACAAGAAATTAAATGACAAGGTAAGTAAATGGTGGAAGAGCTAATTGTCACACTAAGCCAACAACAATGAAATGTAAATCCTAATGACTATTTATAGGGGAGGATTAAGGAAGCTTCCTCCCCTCTTTCCTTTTCTCTTAATTGCGTCATTAAGTCCCTCCTTCTTTTAATCTTCATTAGTTGCATACTTAGTCCTTTTCTTCTAATCTTCTTTAAACTTGGACTAAAGAGACTTTTGGCTTCGGGATTTCTTTGAACCCGTCTTTAAATTCTTCAATAAAATAGACTTGAATTCTTCGGCTTTTGATAAACTTCCGTCTTTTGATTATTTCTTTGATAAATCTTCAGAATTGGTCTTGGACTTCCGTTCTTTTTGCACTCTTGACTTCTTGACTTCGTCTTTCATCTTTTTCCTCAATAAAAGTCCGTGAATGCCCGTGAATTCCCGTGTTTTCTCCACTTTTCACCTTTTCGTCCTAAATCACAACAAAAACACAAACCACGCATAATTCCGACATAAAAGACATAAAATACACGTTTTGGTCCGGTTATTATTGTAATTAAGTGGTAGAAAAGATGGGTGTTTACACACCTATCAAATCCCCTACACTTGACCATTGCAATGTCCTCATGCAATGCATTAGTTACAAAGCAAGATTACATTTTTCATCATAATTAATCCATAGTGGCCTTTATTAAAGAAATAGAAAATTAAAAACATACAAAATAAAGAAATCAAAAGCATACCTTAGGTTTTGAAAATGTTATGAATAATCATCATTCTCAAGTTTTCACTTTCTCCAAACCAAGCTTAAAAACGAGATCATTGTTATTATAAGTTAGTAGACTATCACGAACTCATGTGGGCCAATTACTCACTTAGACTCCCTTATTCCTAGGGGTATCTCTTATATTTTATTATTGTCTTGAATGATCACGAGGATGCATTTTTGACTTATTTCGATAGTTATTAAGTCTTAAAATAAAGTGAACGATTTAATCAATAGTTAGCTAAAGGACAAAATCTTTTAAAATTGCTTCTCGGGACCTCATAAAGTTCATATCTTGGCATAACTCGTTTCGCGATTTGAGACCTTTCTCGGACCGATATTTGGCAGCGACTTCATAATTCAAACCTTGAGAGACGTTCATGAAATTATGGTCTTCTCTTCATAATGGAATTTCTTCACTTGATGTTTTGAGAGATTCATACTTAGACCACGACTTCTTCATTTTTCTCCAATCTTTATTTTGGACTTTGATATACAACGATCCGCCTCCTATTATGACTTGGATCTATTTATCCTCATACCTTGTTAGGGTCTTTTCGGATACACTTCTCCATGAATTTTGGGGAGTATTTGCTTTTCGTCGTATGTCTCGATCCTTCATATTGATTTTCGATAAATGATTCTTCACATCACTTTGGATCTTTAGCAACAAAATATAGCCCTCATGCCTTGTTAGGGCCTTTTCGGACTCGCCAATCTTCGCATCCCGCTTCAATAAGTTATGCCTTGGCTATGAACTCTAATCCATACCGAGCAACTTTTAAATGATCTTGGGCTAGAAGCTAAGTAACTTTTCAAATCGTACAACCTTATTTATTAGCAGATAAATTATTAGCAAGCGATGGGAGAATAGGATTATAATTAACTCACATAAATTCACGAAAGAATACCGAACTTATAATTGGCTCTATCATCTCTCGTTCTCCACAGTTTAAAATCTCAAGGAACGAGACTCGTGGATACTTAGCCTATTAAATCAAAGTTTTGGGTTTTCGAGTCGCCTATAGGATCTTGCAATTTCTTAGACTTTTTCAAGTTTAGGAATCGCGTTTTAAAGTTCCCTTGATAAATGACTCTCTAGGATCAATTATAGGAACTTGCGAAAAGTTCTTGTTCTTAACCCGTGAGAGTTAATACTTTCGCGTTTTATAGCTCCCTATATAAAAGCCTAGCAAAACTTGACTCAAACACGTTAAGGATACTAGCTAGAGTAACTTAAGATAAGTAAACTCGGATTGAGTCAAAAGATTCACAACGTTTGAAAATTAAAACCACTTATTAAACATTTATTCTAGCAAAGAAAGAAAATAACTATACAAAGGGAAAAACTAATAGGCCAAAATAGATCAAAAATTTTGAAAAATGTCGAAAAATTGATTTTCTGGTTAAAATGAGGACAAATACAAGGAAAAGACCACTTAACTTCGATAGAAGTCCCCCCTACACTTAAGATAAACATTGTCCTCAATGTTTAAGCATGTGGGAGTAAACTCCCCTACACTTAGGACATTGTGCACGTTGTTTAAATCTCGCTAAGGAAAAGACAACTAAAGAGATTCCTATTTTAATATTGAGAAAATATATAAAATAGTGAATCGAAAAGATTTTAGGATAGAACCGGGAAGAAGTAGAACACGGAATCACGGGTTGTCAAGAATCATCAAGAGTGGATCATTGAAGCTCGAATCCCTGATTAAGAAGTGAGGAGAGGAAATAGCAAACCAAAGGGTCTCCCCTACACTTGTGATAAAGAAAGCGAAAAGATAGATTCATTGGTTGCCTCCCAAGAAGCGCTTGATTTTTGTTAACCGAGTCGTTAGCCTGACTCGACCTTGATCATCAACGGAAGAAGCGTGAAACATATCCACCAGGATCAAAGACATAGTTTTCGTCCATCAAATAGCACAAGCTTAAGGCGAACAAGGCAAGCCAAAGAAGAGTAGGCAAGGTTCCCTTAAGCAGTGACGGAGCACGGTGGAAGCAAGGGTGAAGTGCAAGCATGTCTTCAATTTTTCCAAAGATTTTTCCTTTTATTTCATCAGGTGGATACTGAGATGGCTTAAAGACTTCAATACCGGGGTCGAACACCTTTTCCTTTAGGGGAAAATAGCACTCAGGCTCAGCCGAGTGTGAAGAAGATCCACAAAGAAGCACAACCTCGTCCTCAGAAGGGGGACATAAAGGTGGCAAATCATATGTGCAACGGATATTGGTGTCAACTGGTTTCTTCTCCTTTGACAGAATGCTCTTCAAATCCAAAGTAGGATCAAGACGATAATCTTCAAAGTCATAAGGAGGAGCATCACTCTCATGAGGGAAGTATGTGTTGAGAAATTCAGAGAAATCTTCCTCAAATGAATAATCGTACAAAGTAGGATCGAGTGATGGCGGAGGATCTTCATCATGTGAAGAATCGCTCGAGAGAGTATCAGCCTCATCAAAATCATCGAAAGTAGGCAGCTCGGGATACTCAGAAGTACAATCATCAAAGTCATCCGAATTTGAGCTAGAATCATCATCATCATAAACATCAAAGACCGGTGGAGAATCATAAATGGGAGAAGCGTCCAAAGTAGAGTGAGAATCATCCACATTATCTTCAAAGAGTGGATTATCAGTGGAAGACTCGAATAGAGGATTGTCATAGACGGTAAAGTCATCGAGCACATTTATCATATTTACTGATTCTCGGCCTCCAAAGGATTTGCCTATAAGCTTCCCCATTTTAAAAACATTTGAATCATCCCCGACTCGTAAGATTAACTCACCTTCGGCCACATCTACTATAGCTCGTCCGGTTCTCAAGAATGGCCGACCAAGTATTAAAGGAATATGAGGGTCCATTTCATAATCAACTACGACAAAATCGACCGGGAAAGTAAATGTGCCAACTTTGATAAACACGTCTTCGGCTATACCAACGGGGTAAGCGAGAGTGCGATTTGAAAGTTCGAGAGTCATCTTTGTTGGAATGAGGTCGGGTAATGATAGTGTTTTCCAAACACTCAGTGGCATCAAATTAATACTAGCCCCGAGATCAGCAAGGGCAGTAAATTCTTCAGTTTTGTTGAACACGCAAGGCAACACAAAACGACCGGGATCTCCAAGCTTTTCCGGTAATTCTTTAAGAATAACTGCTGAGCAGTTTTCATTTAAGCGTGTGTTGGCGAGTTCAATCAGCTTCTCCTTCTTGCTAAGCAATTCCTTGAATGCTTTGACAAATTTCGGCATGTGGCAAAGTGCTTCAACAAGGCTAATGTTGATGGTCATGTGAGATAGCATATCCACATATTTCGATACTTGACAGTCATTCTTGGTTAGCTCGTTGGTCTTGCCTATGCGAGAAGGGTATGGGATTCTAGGTTTATAGGTGGAAGGTGAAGGTGTAGTCGGTAAAGGTTGGGATGTTGAAGGGTCCTTCCTAGAGATATCGTCATGACGAGGCGGAGACGGTAATGGTGCACTAATACTAGGTGTAGGAGGAGTAGGGATACATGGTGGTGGAGGAGGTGTAGATGATGGGGGTGGGATTGGTGGTCCTACGATGGTGACTCCACTACGAGTAGTAATAGCACTTACATTGGCTCGCGGATTAGTGACGATGTTTGAAGGTAGAGAACCCGAAGAAGAAGGTTGAGCTTCGGGCAAGAAACTAGCCAATAGATTCTTTAATTCAGTCGTTTGAGTGATGAAGGAGGATTGAATATTATCACGAACTTCGGTTCTAATCTCATTTCCTTGCTTCAGGATATCTCCTTTCAGATTGATTATTTGGCTCTGTAGATTCTTAATTTGCTCACCTTGAGTTCTCATTGTAGCTTCAACATCGGGATTAATGGGTGGGTTTTGTTGGGTGGGTGGTTGATAAGGTTTAGAAGCTCTTGGTGGGATTTGGTTGCTTCTATTGTAGTTGTTGGCGGAGTTTTGGTTTTGAGGAGAAAAAC
Source organism: Glebionis coronaria (assembly GCA_025667525.1). NCBI lineage: Eukaryota > Viridiplantae > Streptophyta > Magnoliopsida > Asterales > Asteraceae > Glebionis > Glebionis coronaria. The sequence goes on from CM046876.1 coordinate 359,426,220, forward strand.
CGGGTGAAAGGTAATTGTTGGATCGGTAACTCAGCAGATTTCTATCCCCTTGTTGTCTAGCTTGGTAATTTTCCGGTGAATAATTACCGTAAGCAGCATACACATTTTCCGGATTTCCTTGTGTCGAAGGACAATCGGTGTATGAGTGAGGACCGCCGCATGTTTCACAAGGATTAGCAACCGCTTTAACTTGTTGTTGTTGTTGGTTTGAAGCGAGAAGCGTAATACTTTTGCTCATTTCAGTCATCATGCGGGTGAGTTCGGTCAGCTCAGGGTTTGCTGAGGTGGAAGAAACATTGACTCTCGGGTTGTTCCTTGAAGAAGCAGAGGAATCCCAGTTCTTATGATGAGTAGTCATGTTCTCAATTAACTCTCTACACTCCTCGGGTCTCCTTTTCATGAATGTGCCACCGGCGGCTGCATTGATCGTATCACAATCTCGAAAAGTCAATCCGTTGTAGAAAGTATCGATTAAAGTCACAGGGAGCATGTTGTGGTTTGGACATCTATCGATCAAGACATTATATCTCTCCCAAGCATCAAAATGAGATTCATTGGGATCTTGCATGAAACCGCTGATCTGATTGCGAAGGCTTGTGACCATGGATGGTGGAAAGTAGCGCGACAAAAAGCGTTGAATCATATCATCCCAAGTGTGAATAGAATTCTTCGGGAGACGATCAAACCATTTCTCGGCATGATGCGGTAAAGTATGCGGGAAGAGTTGTAAGCGAAGAACATCCATTGTGGCACCAGGCAACTTCATGCTTTGGGTAATTGTAATGAACTTGTCGAGGTGTTTGTTGGCATCATCATCAGGCAATCCTCTAAAAGGGTTTGTTTGCACTTGCTGAATCATGTGGTGCTTCAACGAAAACTCAGGAGCGTTGATTTACATCAGCGCAATCGGTCCTCCTCGTCCAAACATTGTTGGTTGACAACGTTCCTCCATGGTCCGAAGATCGGGCTGTGGAAGAGCGTTGTTGTTATTATTAGGGTGCGGTGGATTATTGTTGTTAACACCAGACATAGCTAAATCTTCTTGAGGCTCGGGCTCTTGATAAGTAGAAGATCTAGTACGCATGCACCTACAAAGACAAAAGAAAAAGAAACCAAACACAAAGACAATATATATACACAATAAAGATAAAATCTTTTTGGATTTTCGAAAAATTTTTAATTTTTATGGATTTTTATCAATTTTTTAATTTTTATGATTTTTTTGAATTTTTTATGCAAGAAAAATAACGCTCACAAGTGAACGGATCCCAAAAAGCAACGCGTCTCTCACAGAAAACCGTTAATCTTTACGAAAAGAGCCGGCAGCGGCGCCATTTGATACAAGGCTTTTGCCCGTATAAAAATTAAAGTTCTCCTGTCTCGTGTCTCTTCGAATTGAAAAACTTGTGTTTAATGTGTGACTCAGTTTCATTTTGGTGAAACAAAGATGTGTTGTTGTAGTGTTTAAAATAAAGGGTTCAGAACAATTAAAGTAAAAGTGCTCTTAAAGTAAATCTAAGTCTAATTAAAATAATGGTGCAGGTATTTAAAACGTGAAATTAAAGGGGACTAAAGTAAATAACGCAAACTTAAATCTATCTAAGGCAAACTTAAAATGCGACTAAAACTTAAACTAATACAAGGCTAAAATAAAGCTAAGGCAATTAATCTTAAAGTGCAATTAAATAAAAAGGCAGGTAAAAATAAACTTGAAAATACAAGACAGAAATTTAAAAGGAAAAACTAAAAAGGAAGAACTGAAAGAAACCTTGACTCGGAAGTTCAAGACTTCCGAATGAAGCAGCTTGATCCGGAACTTTGTCCTTGATTCGGAACTTTTAAGTTCCGAATGAACAAAAATTGTTGATCCGGAACTTTGTCCTTCGTTCGGAACTTGGTTCGGAAGTTCTGCTTGACTCGGAACTTTGTCCTTCGTCCGGAAGTTCGTCCGGAACTTTTGTTCGGAACTTCGTTCGGAAGTCTTTACTCGGAACTTCGTCCGGAAGTATTGATCCGGAACTTTTTAAAGTTCCGAATGAATTGCTTGATCCGGAACTTTTTATGTTCCGAATGAAGGTCTTGACTCGGAAGTTTTAAAGTTCCGAATGAACAATGCTTGACCCGGAACTTCTGAGTTCCGAATGAAAGAACTTCATCCCTTGATCCGGAAGTTTGAGACTTCCGGATGAAGCCACTGGTTCGGAACTTTGAAAGTTCCGAATGAACACTCCTCTTCTTGTCTTGGCTCGGAAGTTTTCCTGGGAATATCAGAAACAGCAACAAACTTCTCGAAGAACAAGGGATCAAATAAAACAAGAAATATATCACAGATTTCAACAAAATCAAACACACGAATTAATCAAACTAATAATGAATCAACAGTAAATATAATCAAACAGTTTAAATCAATAAAATAAACAACTTTAACCACAATAATCAAAAACCATTTGGATCAAAATAAAAGCATGAACATGAACATAAACATAAACACAAAGATCAAAGATTAAGAAAGGTAGATAAGAGATTGACAAGATAAAGTAAAGATTGACAATAATTAAATGAAAACTTACTTGAAATTAAATGAATTTAAGGTGCAAGACAAGGTATTTAAATTTGACAAGAAATTAAATGACAAGGTAAGTAAATGGTGGAAGAGCTAATTGTCACACTTAGCCAACAACAATGAAATATAAATGCTAATGACTATTTATAGGGGAGGATTAAGGAAGCTTCCCCCCTCTTTCCTTTTCTCTTAATTGCGTCATTAAGTCCCTCCTTCTTTTAATCTTCATTAATTGCATACTTAGTCCTTTTCTTCTAATCTTCTTTAAACTTGGACTAAAGGGACTTTTGGCTTCGGGATTTCTTTGAACTCGTCTTTAAATTCTTCAATAAAATAGACTTGAATTCTTCGGCTTTTGATAAACTTCCGTCTTTTGACTATTTCTTTGATAAATCTTCAGAATTGGTCTTGGACTTCCATTCTTTTTGCACTCTTGACTTCTTGACTTCGTCTTTCATCTTTTTCTTCAATAAAAGTCCGTAAATGCCCGTGAATTCCCGTGTTTTCTCCACTTTTCACCTTTTCGTCCTAAATCACAACAAAAACACAAACCACGCATAATTCCGACATAAAAGACATAAAATACACGTTTTGGTCCGGTTATTATTGTAATTAAGTGGTAGAAAAGATGGGTGTTTACACACCTATCATACCTGTTGACTTGTTGGCCTGATCACGCGAGGTCGTGGACACCCGTCCAGTAGTAGAAGGTGGCTTGGAGTCGGCATGTCCAGATGTGCCCTCTATCTCACCCTTGTGGCAGTCCTACATGCGATGACCTGGCTGGCCACACTTGAAGCAAGCATCATTGTCACGACGACATGGCCCTGGGTGCCTGTGGTTGCAGGTGGTGCAGAGAGGGTGAGTATACCCTCCAACAGGTGCCCTTGCTGGCTAGGAGCCTGTTCAGAAAAGTATACATGAGACATGGTTTATGGGTACAAACAAGACAATATAGAAAATCGTAAGACATAATAGCAGTAATTGCTGCACGGTTGGGCTGTGAACCTCTGCGGTCCTGCTCCCTTCCGTTGCCATGATTCCTGGTAGACGATGCTGAAGTGTCAGAATTATGAATTTTAAGCATGTAACATAAGAAATGAGTAAGTTTAGGGACCTGCTGCTATTGGAGTTCCTTGCGTTGTTACGGTAATTATCATTACCGCCACGCCTATCTGAAGCAGAACGGTCTTGGGTCTGACTATTACCCTTGTGCTGACAAGGCTGCTGCTGAGTTGCCGGTTGAGACCGGTCCCCAATCTTCTGCCTGAAAGATGCAATTTATAGAGAAAGATAAATATTTGGATACTACCGAATAATTTGATATGATCACCGCTGAGTGATAAAATATACATGTTCTCGGGTCTCTCTGCCTCTCTAAACTTATCCCTCTCTTGTAGCATCTCCAACTTACGTGCTGCATCAGCTACTTGTGCCACCGTGTTGAAGGTAGCTGATATGAGTGTAATTACTCATATCATTTATATCACAAAAACGGACTTAAAATGCATATTTCATATAAATATTGTATTGTATATGCTTGTTTTGTTGTTTCGTGTGTGTGTAGGTACCAAGATCACAAGAACCAGCAAAAAACCAACACGAATGTGAAGATTTTATCAATAGCCAAAAGACAAGTCGTTTTTATTCGCGGATTCAATTTTATCAAGTATTATTAGGCCTTAGTAGGGCCCACTTGTGCTTATTGGGTCTGGGAGCCCATGAAATAAAGAAGACATGTTCTATGTTAAATCCCAAGTTAAAAGCCCAATTGCAAGCCAACAAACAAAGTGAAGGACGAAATATCTATAAGTGTCGGGTTAAAATCCCAACAACAAGAAAGAGACGGGCAAAGTTTATTTAACTTTGGTCAACAAGTATTCGGTCAAATATAAAATAAACAAAGAAAGAAAAAGAAACGAGAGAAAGAGAAAAGGGGAAGAACACAGCAGATTATGAACCCTAATTTTTAGGGGTTTCATTATTAATTCAGAGATTGAAGACACACGCTATTAATTAGAAAAAAGGGGAAAGATTAGAGCGTGTATACACAAAGATTCCAAGTACCAAGTGCCAACGTGGCACTTTGATTCGTCATCAAAGGCATCCCATTGGTTGATACTACTGTTATTCAGTCAAGGAACGAATCAAATATTTCTACATCAACATCAAACTAGCACAACTCTTGCCAAGCTAGCAATCTGTGTGAGGGTGATTGATCCTACACCGTTTGATCAAAATAAAGATGAAATAGAGTGCCAGATGCTCATCCAAGGGTTAGAAATTCGTCATCATCAACATCCCCTCGCCTCTCCTCAGCTATAAATACCCCTTGATTTTATTGTAATCACTATCCCTTTTTCTTTCTTAGTGTTATAATGTTAGTTTTGTTTTCGAATTGTAATTTCCTTTTTATAAAAGTTGTAATAACTTTTTGATTTATTAAAATTCGTTTTTTTTAGTTTTATTAATCTTTTAATATCACGTGTTTTTATTTTGTTTTAATTCTTGCAATCTGAATATATAAACTTGTATAACCAAGTGTTACTCATATAAGCTTAAGATATAGCTTACGTGAGTGATTGAGTTAGATTGAGGGAACAAGCTTAATCCCTCTGGATAAGCTAAAAACAGGTTGTTTAAGCTGCAGATAATGGTGTTTTATGGTGATTTTATGGCGTGGTTTTAGAGTTGAGGGTCGATAATAGGCTAGATTCGGGTTATAATAAAATAAAGGGTGTAGTCCGTGGCTCGTCAGCAACGGGCGCAAAGACAAGATCTAGTGAGCACATTGTGGATCTCCTGTTTGGCTGGAGATCGAGGTATTTCTATATCTTTTTATTTTAGTTGAAATTTTATTTTGATGTTATAGATCTTGATGTGTTTATGATTTCATTATATGGATCTGTGAGTGATATAACTGATATAAGTGTTTGTAACTGTTGATGATCTTGATTTTGTTTAATAAATGTTGCGATTCTGTAATTGACATTGATAAGTAGTGTTTTTGTTTTGTTCTTAGTGAATCTATTTTAATCCGTTATTGATGCATATATGAATCTGATATTGTTTAGGCCAGTCAGTCTTATTGTTTGTCTCATTTGAGCTGTCAATGAAAACGAATTTGTATTGCTCTTCTGTTTACTTGCTGCCTCGTTTTGTTGTCAGTTATAGTTCATGAAATTATTTCGAGTTTCAAACATGGCTGATGATTTAGTTACTCTCATGCTGTTATGTTTTGTTATCTGCTGAATGTTGCATATTGTTATAAGTTGAAATTGTTGATTTATGGAACTAGTTTGTATTGCTTAACTGAAATGAGGTAATAATGTACGTTTTCCTTATTCAAGTGAATGGTAGCTTGATTTACTAATCTGCTTAGTATACTTAGGTAAATTGTTTTTGTCAGTCTTTACTATTTCAAATCATCTAGAGTGAATTAAAATCTATGCATCTGCTTTATCTGCTAAGTTTAGTCGCTGAGAGTTCATGTCTACTTGGTTAGTTGCTGATATCGCTATTGATTTGATGAATGATTTGTGCGTGTTCTTTGCCTTTGCATTAACTTGCTGCTGATCTTGTTAATTTTGAGTGGTCTGTTTGGTATTGTTCATATTGTTGTTGCACTATCCCTTTTTAAATTATCTGCTACTGAGATGCATATCTTGCAAAACTTGAGTTAATTTTGTGGCTGAAATATTTAGTTAACCTAGTCGTTGTATCTTTGTTGCTTTTAATTTGATAATTAATATTATGTATCTGTTGTGCATTGAAGTTTAAGTCTGCTGCTAATTGTTGAATTCTGTGAACGTATTTGAGCTGCCACGTTTTATCTTAAGTTTGTTTAGTGTTCATTGTAGTTTCTTTTAGAATCTTTTTCCATCTATTTACTTGTTGCCTTATTTTTCTTTATTAGTTTCTTGCTGTCATTTTAATTGTGATATTTGGTTATTGGATCAGTAGTTGATATAACTAGTATTGCTTTGACTCAGTCAAAATCATTGACTGAGTTATTGAAGTATCTGCCACATATTTTTATTCATATAGTAACAAAAAAAATTAAAAGATTTTTAATGTCCCCCATGGGGCTCGAACCTGTGATCTCACGGTTCACTCACTACTCCTCTACCACTGAGCTAGTTGTGACTTTTAGTTATTAGTTGTGTTTAGACTTTATTATACGATTTATTTTGAACTGTCATTCTAAAGTTAAACGTTTTTCATCAAATTGTTTATTTAAAAGTTTAAATAAAAAGAAATTATAACTACTCTTAATAAATAATTGTTTACATAAATTTGGCACATCTTATTTGTAACACCCCCAATTTCGTTCATAACAGCGGAAGGGACATTGGGTGTTACTATCATGGTTCAATCTCATAATCATAGAAAACGGCTCAAAACGAGTCGTTTTAATAAACATCCATTCAATTCCATTTAATCAAGATAAAATTTCATACATGGTCCCGGATGATTCAAAAGTTTACAAACTATTATAAATGATAAAAGTTATTTGAATGGATATGTTTTTAGAAAAGCGGGCCAAAACATTTCAAATATGCAAGCTTCACGAAACCGCCTTCCTCGAGTGCCTTCAATATGGACCTGAGATAAAACATGCTTAAAAAGTCAGCAAAATTTGCCGAGTGAATCTATAGAGTTTTAATTTAAATAAAGTGAACACAAGTATGAAAAATAACCTTCCATGGTTAATAATTCACTAAAAGACAATAGCGTTGTACGGACAGAATTATCGTTGTTATTTCTATTTGCCTCGTGAAATGAACGTTAACATATATATTTCAGCCCAACACACCTAGCCAAGTGCGTATATTTCTCTTATACAATGCATCCGATGTTTCATTACTGGTGCATCACAACACCACGCGAGAGCTACTCGCGACCGGACTGGGCGTCACCCCGATAGATCTATCCATAGCATTAGCGTTACTTCGATTAACAATTCACGATTCATGGGTCTTTTAAGGCTAAAACAAACTTATATAACAACTTTCATCTAAGCATACAATCAAGTTCCTTTGTGTTCAATTTTTAAAACAAAGAGGGTCTACCACAACTTCTCGTTGCACCCTTTCATTTATAATAAATACTTTTCCAATAATAAGGGTTCCCACAACTTCTCGTTGCACCCCTACTCTTCTAATAAGTAGAGTTTCCACAACTTCTCGTTGCACCCCTACTCTTCTAATAAGTAGAGTTTCCACAACTTACTGTTGTATCCTTTAATTTCAATAATTACTCTTCAAGTAAAATAAGGTTTCCACAACTTCTCGTTGCCCCCTTTTATTTTAGTAAAACAAGCATGTTATCCCCCTCGCGGGTTTTATAAAACAAGTAAACATGTTAAGAGCGAGGCTATAGACTCACCTTAGCCAATAGTGGTAATGAGACGATCGCCGACGATTAGTGATGCCCGTTAAAACACGAAAACCGCAACCTACCGAATAAGGCGCGTTTGTTAATAATCGACTTAAGTATAAATCATACTTAAATAATATAAAAATCAAAATTACAAAACCAAAACAATCCCGAAAAATTTAATAATACAAGTGTTATTACTATACCCTTTTTATTCAACACTATTCTTTTAAACACTTGCACTCTCGATATTGACCCGTCATAAGACGCCAAGTCAACGCAAGTCAACTTATCATTTTACTTCCCTCGGACCAGTAGCCAAGTCATTTATATAATGACTCAACACTTGAGTAAAATACCATGTCCAATGGCGAATACTCAACTCACGCCATACAAGTATTGGACTACGTGTCCAAAATACCACTCAGCATGTACACTCCAAATGTACACACCAATCTAACCTATCTAGACATGTCCGATTTCGACGAAACTTGGTGACAAACTCACACATAATATGAATAAGACTCAGTAAAAGTTTCATTCAAAAATATTACTTCTAAGACCTTCTGCCCGACACATCTTCGTGTTATAAAAACCGGACAGTTTTACGCCTTTGAATTGTAAAACCATTTCGACTTATCTAAACAATTCCGTTTATAAAACCGACACTCGGGTTTGAAAATAGACTCATGACCTGAGGTTTAGCAAGTTACAACAGTCCTTGAACATTTTTAAAACTCATTCTATAGTCCCCGAGATTCGATCCAAATATCGACAAAAATTTTCGGATTGTGCCGATACCCGTCTCCCGGTACACGAATACTAAAAGTAGCATAACTTTTCGCTCGAAATGAGTTAGAAGCTCATTCAAGCGGCAAATCGAAGCTAAAAGAATCCTCTACAAGCCTATCCTATTAGTTTCATCATTTTCAAACAGTAAGATTTTCAAAAATTACGTTTTACCTACTGGTCTAAAATGCCTTTCTAAAAATCATACTAAAACAATTTTTCAACCCATTCCAACAATTTGTATACTCCTAATATTACCCCAATATCATCCTAACACATCTAACTAACCTATATCATCCTCAAATTCAATCTTACAAAAATTAAATATATAAAAATCTTGCATGCAACCACTCAAAATTTTAAATATAATAATATTAACACCACTTACAAGCATAGAAATAGATCAAACACCCTTGTTCTTCATCAAAATTTGAAAGTTCTTGCATGTTGCATATTTTTACATCAAAATGATCACCATCAAATTTCCAACATGGGTCTTTTCTTAGTTTCTTTTGATTCAAACTTGATTTTGAAAATCAAATGGGTTTTGGGGGAGGTTTTGAACCGTGGGTTAGAGAGAGAGTGAGGGGAGGATGAAATTTTTTTTTTTAAATAAATAAAATAAGATTTTGTGTTAGTGGGGAGTTTTTATATAGTGGGGTGAGGGTAATTTTTGCCAATAAGGTATAGTTTTGGTCCAAAAAGTAATTAAATGGTTATAAGGGTAGAAAATGTAAATATTACATTTTAAAATATTTGCGGGACTCGGGTTTCGTAAAAAAAATACTTTTTAAAAGTTAAAACGCTTCAAAAATAAATTAATATAACTTCGACACGACTTAAAACGTAATTAAATCGAAAACGTCGAAAATATTAAATATCGAGACAATCGATAATAAAACGTAAATTTTTGGGCATCCGTCGGTATCGCGATCATTCGTAGTTCTCGTCATTCGTTAAAACGCAAAATACGAGAAATGAAAATAAATATAATAAAATCATTCATATGATAAATTTGAGAATATATTATCGATACTTAATGTTTTTCTTGTCGGTCTTCATCGAAACGACATTCTTATGTTAAGTTCCAAGCCATAACCTTCTCGGTCAATCGATAATTTAAAATTCTCATTAAAGTAAACATATAATATTTAGTAGTCGAGATTAAAATAACGACCTGAAATTTACGGATTGTCACATTATCCCCACCAAATTGGGATCTTCGTCCCGAAGATCAACTTGCGTTCTTCCTCGATCGCTCGTTGAAATCAAAGAGTTAAACGTATTTTGGTCCTCGTTTAGAGCTCCATCACACATGACAATAAAAATTCGACTTCGTTTCTGTTGCCTAACTTCCTTATCGATAATATCAACAAGTACTTTGATGAAATGCAACTTACTGTCGATTCATACTTCATCAAGAGGGATGATAAGATCTTTGACGAGAAGAAATTTCTTTAGGTTCGACATATGAAAAGTATCGTGAATTCCTTGCGGCTCTCGAGGTAATTTAAGTTTTCATGCCATCGGACCTCCCATCGATATCATCTCGAATGGTCCAAACTAACGGGGACTTAACTTCCCACGTTTTCCAAAATACATAACACCTTCTCATGGTGATAGCTTGGCATAACTTTTCCTAGAAAGCGACGTCCCGGCGCTTAATTCGCATACGATAGTCTTCAGTGTAACAGTGAAGAGTGAAAAACAGGAAAGTCATCGTCTAAGTTCCAAAGAAAGTCAAAAGATATTATATGGTGCATGTTCTCCATGATCGGACGTCATTGGACAATGCCGCCTCAAGTTCTCACAACTTACGATCACTCAACTCGATCACATACCACATAAGTACCTAAAAACAAAGGTCAAACATAAACATCAAATGTAAATCTCCATCGTTGATCATCGATAAAACCTTGGACTAGCCCTTGATAATACAACTCGATCTCTAAAGTCTTTCCACTTGCAGTGTCGGCAACAACATACTCTTCGAAGTGAAAACGAATTTGTTAATTCCAGTCATTAAGAAATTCGGTCCATTGGCGAGAATCCACAACATATCGGGCATACCATTAAGTTCTACTCCAGTGTTCAACGTACAAAAGCGTCCCACTAATTTTTGCTTCAGCGTTCATCGTACAAAGGCGTCCCAATAATTTCGACTTTAGTGCTCAAGGTGTTGCATCATATTCCTCGTTTTTTAGTTCGTCATACTAGCCCCAAGAGTTTCGTCATCAAGAAAAGTCTTCGGTGACCCTTCGATAGTAGCAAATAAAATTACAAAATCTTCACGTCCACGATAAGTTGTCGTTGATAACTGATCCTCAGTCAATCCGCAAGTACACACATAAATCATGATGACGCTTAAGCGAGTCGCCTATTCTCGGAACGGTCAACGGTTCTTAACAATCTGTTTATAAAGCTCACGATCATCGAGACACATTAGAAATGGTCTATTAAAACAAATCATAACTTGAGAGAAGTACAACGGGTTATTCGTACATAGATGATAATCGACGATCATCATAATGACGACAAAATCGAACGATTCTTACCAACGAAATACGAGTCGAAGGAAGACGTACGTACACCAAAAATCCACAAATCGAGCCAGACATACTTGGGCCCACTCATTTATAACTCCTTGTCTACATCAAAAGGCGTCCCTCTCCATGTATACAAGAGCTTATAAATTTACGGTTCGGGAACTTATAACTTTCTTGTTCAAATGAAAAGGCGTCCCATTCCAATTCAACAAAACGATTATAAGTCAACCTACTCAAGTATTACTACCTCTCAACACGATCATATCAAAATACCATGATAAATACAAGGTGTCAAATAAACTTACATCATAATTTCCGTATTCAAACGTCCCATTCCATTTGAATAAGGAGATCATAACGATCTAAGGTCCAGTCGTTTAAAATTTTCTTATTCAAATGTCCTAATCCATTTAAGTAAGACAACATTAAACGACTCATAGTTGGGCGAGTTAAAATCTCTATATCTAAATGTCCCATTCCAATTAGATACAAGGCATTAAGCCACTCAACCGAATGACTACTACGAGCATATCTTTGTTGTACCCAAACTATATATATTTGATTAGGATATATATATCTTAAGTCCAACATTGGCATTCTCCTTTTCGCCAATAAAACGTGGTCATATAAACTCAAATCACACGTCGCATTACATAGAAGATGTCGCCTCAGATAAATGATTCTTCAAAATCATAAGTAGTAACGAAAACACGAACATCGCATTTATTAATTACGTTTCGAAAGGAGATGTCCAAAAATGGCACATCACGATACGATGATAACAATCGAATTTAAACAAGTCGATATGCGATAGGTTACAAAACCATGACAATCTGCGTCATAATAATACCTCGTATTAATATAAAACTATCATTTATAATTTAAAAAAAAAATGAAAACATACCTTGTAATTCGCAAGTACAAATAATCGATAAAGATTACAGCAACATATATAATGACATATATATATATAAATACTATCATTCTCGTCCATTGGCAACTCGGAGGTTTCGCTTGCAACAGTTATAGTTAAAAGATTTCAAAAATTCATTTTTGGAAAATCTTTTCGTTCTCTATAACTTGAGCTCTGATGCCAATCTGTAACACCCCCAATTTCGTTCATAACAGCGGAAGGGACATTGGGTGTTACTATCATGGTTCAATCTCATAATCATAGAAAACGGCTCAAAACGAGTCGTTTTAATAAACATCCATTCAATTCCATTTAATCAAGATAAAATTTCATACATGGTCCCGGATGATTCAAAAGTTTACAAACTATTATAAATGATAAAAGTTATTTGAATGGATATGTTTTTAGAAAAGCGGGCCAAAACATTTCAAATATGCAAGCTTCACGAAACCGCCTTCCTCGAGTGCCTTCAATATGGACCTGAGATAAAACATGCTTAAAAAGTCAGCAAAATTTGCCGAGTGAATCTATAGAGTTTTAATTTAAATAAAGTGAACACAAGTATGAAAAATAACCTTCCATGGTTAATAATTCACTAAAAGACAATAGCGTTGTACGGACAGAATTATCGTTGTTATTTCTATTTGCCTCGTGAAATGAACGTTAACATATATATTTCAGCCCAACACACCTAGCCAAGTGCGTATATTTCTCTTATACAATGCATCCGATGTTTCATTACTGGTGCATCACAACACCACGCGAGAGCTACTCGCGACCGGACTGGGCGTCACCCCGATAGATCTATCCATAGCATTAGCGTTACTTCGATTAACAATTCACGATTCATGGGTCTTTTAAGGCTAAAACAAACTTATATAACAACTTTCATCTAAGCATACAATCAAGTTCCTTTGTGTTCAATTTTTAAAACAAAGAGGGTCTACCACAACTTCTCGTTGCACCCTTTCATTTATAATAAATACTTTTCCAATAATAAGGGTTCCCACAACTTCTCGTTGCACCCCTACTCTTCTAATAAGTAGAGTTTCCACAACTTCTCGTTGCACCCCTACTCTTCTAATAAGTAGAGTTTCCACAACTTACTGTTGTATCCTTTAATTTCAATAATTACTCTTCAAGTAAAATAAGGTTTCCACAACTTCTCGTTGCCCCCTTTTATTTTAGTAAAACAAGCATGTTATCCCCCTCGCGGGTTTTATAAAACAAGTAAACATGTTAAGAGCGAGGCTATAGACTCACCTTAGCCAATAGTGGTAATGAGACGATCGCCGACGATTAGTGATGCCCGTTAAAACACGAAAACCGCAACCTACCGAATAAGGCGCGTTCGTTAATAATCGACTTAAGTATAAATCATACTTAAATAATATAAAAATCAAAATTACAAAACCAAAACAATCCCGAAAAATTTAATAATACAAGTGTTATTACTATACCCTTTTTATTCAACACTATTCTTTTAAACACTTGCACTCTCGATATTGACCCGTCATAAGACGCCAAGTCAACGCAAGTCAACTTATCATTTTACTTCCCTCGGACCAGTAGCCAAGTCATTTATATAATGACTCAACACTTGAGTAAAATACCATGTCCAATGGCGAATACTCAACTCACGCCATACAAGTATTGGACTACGTGTCCAAAATACCACTCAGCATGTACACTCCAAATGTACACACCAATCTAACCTATCTAGACATGTCCGATTTCGACGAAACTTGGTGACAAACTCACACATAATATGAATAAGACTCAGTAAAAGTTTCATTCAAAAATATTACTTCTAAGACCTTCTGCCCGACACATCTTCGTGTTATAAAAACCGGACAGTTTTACGCCTTTGAATTGTAAAACCATTTCGACTTATCTAAACAATTCCGTTTATAAAACCGACACTCGGGTTTGAAAATAGACTCATGACCTGAGGTTTAGCAAGTTACAACAGTCCTTGAACATTTTTAAAACTCATTCTATAGTCCCCGAGATTCGATCCAAATATCGACAAAAATTTTCGGATTGTGCCGATACCCGTCTCCCGGTACACGAATACTAAAAGTAGCATAACTTTTCGCTCGAAATGAGTTAGAAGCTCATTCAAGCGGCAAATCGAAGCTAAAAGAATCCTCTACAAGCCTATCCTATTAGTTTCATCATTTTCAAACAGTAAGATTTTCAAAAATTACGTTTTACCTACTGGTCTAAAATGCCTTTCTAAAAATCATACTAAAACAATTTTTCAACCCATTCCAACAATTTGTATACTCCTAATATTACCCCAATATCATCCTAACACATCTAACTAACCTATATCATCCTCAAATTCAATCTTACAAAAATTAAATATATAAAAATCTTGCATGCAACCACTCAAAATTTTAAATATAATAATATTAACACCACTTACAAGCATAGAAATAGATCAAACACCCTTGTTCTTCATCAAAATTTGAAAGTTCTTGCATGTTGCATATTTTTACATCAAAATGATCACCATCAAATTTCCAACATGGGTCTTTTCTTAGTTTCTTTTGATTCAAACTTGATTTTGAAAATCAAATGGGTTTTGGGGGAGGTTTTGAACCGTGGGTTAGAGAGAGAGTGAGGGGAGGATGAAATTTTTTTTTTTAAATAAATAAAATAAGATTTTGTGTTAGTGGGGAGTTTTTATATAGTGGGGTGAGGGTAATTTTTGCCAATAAGGTATAGTTTTGGTCCAAAAAGTAATTAAATGGTTATAAGGGTAGAAAATGTAAATATTACATTTTAAAATATTTGCGGGACTCGGGTTTCGTAAAAAAAATACTTTTTAAAAGTTAAAACGCTTCAAAAATAAATTAATATAACTTCGACACGACTTAAAACGTAATTAAATCGAAAACGTCGAAAATATTAAATATCGAGACAATCGATAATAAAACGTAAATTTTTGGGCATCCGTCGGTATCGCGATCATTCGTAGTTCTCGTCATTCGTTAAAACGCAAAATACGAGAAATGAAAATAAATATAATAAAATCATTCATATGATAAATTTGAGAATATATTATCGATACTTAATGTTTTTCTTGTCGGTCTTCATCGAAACGACATTCTTATGTTAAGTTCCAAGCCATAACCTTCTCGGTCAATCGATAATTTAAAATTTTCATTAAAGTAAACATATAATATTTAGTAGTCGAGATTAAAATAACGACCTGAAATTTACGGATTGTCACATTATTAGTTTTAAATAAAATAATAATAAAAAAATATAAAAAAATATATAGTTATTAATTCATCTTTTAGTTTAATTTAGCGATTCATGCACTTTTACTAAAACAACATAGGATTTTTAGATAAAAACCGAAACCAATTCAAATCGATTGTCCATATTAAATCGAAAATCTCAAATTCACAATTTCTTTATGTACAACGAACCGGGAACACTCTTGTGTTAAGTAATCCGTCTTTATCTAATTTTAGATTATTACTTTTTCCTAAAGGTAATTTTGTACTATTTTCTCTATAACGTATTACATTAAATACACCGACACATTTCCCACACATCAAAATTTTTGGCGCCGCTGCCGTAGAAATTGTGTACGATTCTTTCGTGGCGGTTTGTCGATCGTTGATTTGAAGACCCTTTCCATCCTTGGAAAGTTTTGTTATTTTTCTATATAAATAATATAAATATCGTTTTTTTCGTGTTTTTTGTTGCTAATATATTGTATTACGTAGAACAATAAATTTACCTACCTCCAAAAGCGTGAAAACATAAACCTTAGTTGGGATTTCATCACTCAACTATTGTATTCGAATCCAAAACAAAAAAAAGGCAAATTAGATAAATACTAATAAAAGTTTGAACTCGATTTATACAAACTATAAGGTGGGTATAAGGCGACGAGCTATAAAATGCCATCTAAGAAAAAGGTTTTTAAGTGCTTTGTGCCACCACGTTTCTCCGCTTTCTTGTGCGTATATTGAGAGGGACGACCGATTATTGGTTTGCCAAGTAGTAATAAACCTTATTTTTGTCGTTGATTACTTATTGAACCTCGAGACGTTTAGGTATTCACCTACGTTTCAAAGTCGAACGAGGGTAGTTTACTTCTATAGTAATTATCCTTACTCCTTGTTTTTATCAATCTTTGATAGATTTGAAAAATAAAAATAACAAAAATAATCTTCTTCAAATCTATTTTCTTTTCTTCAACCCTCTAAATTCTCGTCATTTTGGTTTATGCAATTACGTTCTAATCGACTTTTGATTAATCACGATAGACTTGTAAACATTCCTCGTAGAAATAGAAATCGTCAACAACGAGTAGTGGAACCCGAGCATCCAACTATTGTTGTAAATATGGCCGATAACCGAACAATGGAGGAATTGCTTCGTGCACTCACCGAAGGGTACGGTGAAGCAATCATTGTGTCGGCTATTTTGGCGGATCATTATGAGATTAAGACAGGTCTTTTATCACTCATTCGTGCCGACCAATTTCGAGGCAATGAGATGGATAACCCGCATTCTCACATTCGAAATTTTCTTCGTATCACCTCGACTCTCAAATTTAGAGATGTGCCGAATGACGGAATTAAGCTCATGCTTTTTCTGTACTCGCTCGAGGGAAACGCTAAGCGTTGGTATGAAAAGGAACTACCGGGTTCGATTTTGACATGGGACGATCTAGTGTCTAAGTTCATGAACTATTTCCTTCCATTATATAAAACAACTCACTTTAAGAATGAAATAACTAGATTTGAACAAAAAGTGCATGAATCGTTTGGAGATGCTTGGGAAAGGTTTAAGGATTTGTTGAGACAATGTCCACACCACGGTTTCACGGAGTTACACCAAATAAATACTTTTTATAATGGACTTAATATGGTTGAACACGATTCTTTAAATGCCGCCGCGGGTGGTAATCTCTTAAGAAGAACTCCGAGAGACGCGTGGGGTATCATTGAGAATAAATCTAGAGTTCAATATTCACGAAACACACCGGTTGTTTCTCATGTGAATTCATCTATGTCGATCCTAAACTTAGATCGATTTAGCTTGTGTAAACGAGATTAAATCAAGTTAAACACGTAGAGAAAATTTGTTGTATATGTAGCAATTTAAGTATTATGCGGAATTAATACTTAAACAAGAACACACAAACAAGATAAACCAAACTTTCACTTTGATTGATAAATCGAACTTGCGTACAATGAAAGTCTAAAACGTATATTAAACTAAAACCTAAAGGCCTCCTTTTATAGATTAAGGAACCTTGTTAGAAATACGTTTTAACGTATATTAGAAGTATCGGTCACTCCACAATATGATTTATGTTGTAATAGCTCGTAGTTAACAATTAGTTAAATATTACTTATTAAGTTAAGTAAGAACCGGTCCATGGGCTTGTCATGGACCGGCCCAAGCCCATTGTAAGCTTGGAGTATAAATACCCCTTTCCACCATGGAAAGGGGTTGGTTGTTGTTCACATTTCACTTTCATATTAATAAAATCATACACATTTTCTCTCACTTTCTCTCTTTAGTTTCTCTCACTAGAAAACATCAACCCACTTCATAGATTCATAGGTTATCAATATTCTACATTTGGTATCAAGAGCTATGGGGTGATTTAAGGTAAGGATTGTGTTGCTTTTTTAGTTTTTGAATCAATTAGTGATCTTTAGAAAAAATCAATCTTGAATCTTGTTGTTTTTGGTGTTTTTGTTATTGGGATTGATTGATAAGGATTGGGTTTAGCTTATTTTGGTAAAAATCATAAAACGTTTTGTGGTTTTGGATCAAAAATCGGATTTAAAGCTGTTTTTCTAAGTCTCGGAAACATATTTCCAGAACATTCCGAATAGGTATTCCGAATAGGAGCAATATTCAGAATAGCAGAATTTTCCGCATAGACTTTCCGGATAGAAGGGTTTTTCCGAATAGCAGCAATTTTTCCGAATAGCAGAATTTTTCCGAATAGCAATTCTTTCCGAATAGCCAATATTTTCCGAATAGCCAAAAACTTTCCGAATAGCCAATATTTTTCCGAATAGCCAATATTTTTCAGAATAGCTAAAATTTTTCCGAATAGGAGAAATATTCCGAATAGCTTTCCGAGTTGCCCATCATTCCGAAAAGCAGGTTTTCCGAATAAGCCAAATAGCCATTCCGAATTGAAGAAATATTCCGCATAAGGGTTTTTCCGCATAAGGGTTATTCAGCATAGGGGTTATTCCGAATAAGGCATTTTCAGAATAGGGTTATTCCGCATAGGGTTATTCAGTATAAGGGTTTTCAGCATAGGATTATTCTGAATAGGTATTATTCCGAATAGGGTTTATTCTGAGTTTGGGTTATTCCGTATAAGCAAGTTCAAGGGGTATTTGAGTTTTTTCGACGATCTTTAGTGGATTTAATCTTGATTACAACCAACACAACACAAATTCTCAACCTTTCTTCACTGCTCGATCAACCGATAATCTTTGAGTCTTTTAAGTGATCACAATGAATCCAAGTTCATTAATGCCTCAGATGACATCTCTTACGGATATCTCGATCATAACGGGGACTGATAGTCGTCCACCGATGCTTATTAAAGAGGTGTTTGAGGCATGGCAGGGCCGTATGATGCAATACTTGAAGGGCAAACCAACATACGGAAGGCTTATGGTCAAATCGATTTTGAATGGTCCACTCGACTATGGTACCATTGTGGCAAATAACGTGTCTCGACCAAGAGAATATGAACAACTCACACCGGCACAACAACTCATTGCTGATGCTGATGAAAAGGCTTTACAGACTCTTCTCCAAGCTCTTCCGCATGATATTTATTGTATGGTTAGTCAATATACGGTTGCCAAAGATTTATGGGAACGTCTAAAGGTGTTGCTACAAGGTACGTCTCTCACCAAACAGGAAAGGGAGTGTCAGCTGTATGATCTGTTTGATAGATTCACGTACAGCCCATGGGAAACACTACACGACTATTACTTCAGATTCACCACTCTAATGAATGATCTGAATGTATACAATCTCGTGATTGCTCCATTCCAGGTTAACACCAAGTTCTTGAATACTTTACCTCAAGCTGAATGGGGTGAGTATATTACCGATGTAAAGTTAACCCGGGATTTGCATAAGTGCAACTTAGATCAAATCTATGCTTTTCTTCAGCAGCATGAGAAACATGTGATTATGCACCGTTCTCCTCGCGGTATGTACCCAGATTCCTTAGCTTTGATGGCGAATCAACCAAGCTTGTCACACAACAACACACCTTATATCTTGGGACATAAAGCCTATCATCCATCACCTTACATGACACCAACCTTCCCCCAATACTCGATTCTACCGCAACCACCCACCTCACATCAGCAACAATATCGGTTCAATGCACCTTCACCACAGTATGCTTCACAACTTCATCAAGCAAATATTGCACCTTATGCTCAGCAGTCATATTCGTCTTATCAAGAGAATGCAGCATATCCAACAAGCTACACTGATCAAATGAGTATTCCTTCTAGTGATTATGCAGCTCATCAAGACCAAGCAATGTATTGTGATGATGAGGAAGTCCCTATTCCTGTATTCCAACAAGGAGCTGACCCAGTTGAAGTGCTAACTACTATGTCTGCTTATCTCACAAGGACTTTAAGCAAACGAGGATACAGAGGATCAGCTCCAACCAACAATCAGTTGAGGAATTCATCCAATTCTCGTCAACAAGCTACTATTGAGAATGGCAAGGTAATGGTTCAGCCTATTCAACCATATCAGGGGAGACCTACCACATCCACTACCAATGCTCGCACGATCAATCAGGCACCAATGGTCAATCCTGCTCCACGGGCTAATTCCACGGGCAAGTTGAGAATGATTACATGTTACAATTGCAAGGAAGAGGGTCACATGTCCAGGGATTGTAAGAAACCCAAGAGGAGAAGGGATGGACAATGGTTTGTAGAGAAGATCTATCTGGTTAATGCTCAGGCACAAGGAAGGGAACTTGATGAAGAGGAGCTTGCATTTCTTGCTGATCCAGGGATTGCTGAACAAGACGTTGTCACTACACAAAATGCAGCTTACCAAGACGATGATCTTGATGCATATGAATCAGACTGTGATGACTTTCAATCTGCAAAGGCTGCTCTCATGGCAACTATCTCCAGCTTAGGGCCAGAAAAGAGATCTGAGGTACTTATTAATACCACCGATAATACCACTGATGCTAGTATTCAACCACATCAAGTTGTGCAAGAGAGTGCCGACTCGAATGAATCTTCGGTGGTGAGTCTTTCAAATGAGGAGACAAACAATGATAGCAATATCAATGTGAGTCCCCAGACTTTGAGTGAATCACAACCAGGACCCATTTCGCAAACGCCTACTCCTGCTCAACAAGATTTGGTCATGGTTCCTGCTACATTACTTAGCCAAATGAATGCTGCACTCTTAGAAACCTTAGCTAAGAATAAGAATTTGTCTGATGAGCTTACCTTAAGCAACGAGAAAGTTCAAACCTTGGAGTTAGTGCCTTCGTCTAGTGTTCTAACTAATCTCGAATATGATCATTTTAGAAACAAACAAATGGGTCACTTGCAAGAAATCGAAACCTTAAGAGCAAATCTTTCTAAAGAACTTAGCGAAAAGGAGTTAGTGGTCACTAATTTTCAAAAACTTCAAACAGATTTTGAGTCACTCGAGTCTAAGAAGAATGAAATGGAGATTAATGCTACTAATAAGATTAGAAGTCTAGATTACTTGCTCTTAAGACAATACTCTGCTTCTCAACTAGTGCACTTATTTGATGCTTCATTTAGAGAATTTAACTTATCACGTCAAAAAGGCCTTCCCCCTAATCCAAGGTATGCAAAACAAGCTTTAAGACATAGTCCTAGACTTTATAATGCAACTCAATTAGGTTTGGCCTTAGACCCGATTGTTTTTCCTGATGATCGAACAAGTAAGGATCTAGTTGATGAGGATCGGTCATACAATTCTGCAAAGTATCCCGAGTGTGATTATTTTAAATTGAATAAGGAGCTTGCTAAAACGGATTTTAGAATTCGCTTCCATATGGACAAAGATCTCATTACAGCACCAACCTACATGTTGAATGAAGAAAGCCCTAGTACATTTCCTACACTTGTCAACATGGAAGGTCCTAAGGAAATTCCAAAGGATCTTCCACCGGTTAGCACTGTATGGTTAAACTTGCAAGAGATTAATCAATACTTTACTAATTTTGACAAGGTCATTTTGGATTATACGACTTCAAATGGCCTAAACGCCGGAGAATGGGCTTTCGAACACATGAACGAGGTGTTTAAAACTGAGATCAATCCATTTGTCGAAAGTCTAAAAGGAAGTTTTGCATCTCTTAAGGAAAATCTTGTGCTTGAAATTGGTGAAGTTCAAAAAGTGTTTTATGAAATGGACACCGCTTACGAACTACAACTAATTGAAAAAGAAAAGATTTTAACCGAATATGACCGATTCTTGCCTGCAGTAATCTCGTGTGATGTGCTTACGACTGTAAATGTTAATTATTCGAATGAGCTTACATCCGCTATGATTAATTGTGATGCTGTGAATATTTGTAATGATATTTGTGATGATGTTTGTGATCTCTCTGTAAATGTTGCTGATACTGTAAATGAGGTAGATAATCATTCTTGTCACGAATCTAACGCTGAGTTTTTAAAGCTACAAGATTCTTACAATTTACTTTCAAAACGCTTTAATCAACTAGAACAACATTGTATATCTTTAGAATTAAAACAACAAACTCAAAATGAGAATCTTTTGATATCAAATGGTTGTGAAAACGGTGTTGAGACAAGTGACAAGATGATTGCAATTGTTAAGACATTAGAGGAAGAGATAATGAGATTGAAGAGAGATGTGTCATCAAATGAAACATTAAAAATGGAACTAGAGGCTGCAGAGTCTAAAAACCAGGTTTTAGAAATTAGACTTTCGTCTGTTCTAGGGGAGATGGATCGGACAAGACAGGGACTATCCGCTCTTTATGGTTCACTAGAAGAACGCTTCGCTTTTAATGCGGCACAGCAACAATCTTATGTTGAACAACTGAACAAAAAATGCGAGGAAATCTCTGATTTGAACATCCTGCTCATTGACAAAAATATGGTTTTGGCTGAGTTAAAGGAGACACTTCTTCTCACCCGACAAGAAGTTGTTGATAACTTAACTACCGACTCTGCACCGTCCACTAGTGCTCCAACAACCAAGTCAGTAGTGCTTTATAAGAACCCGCTTCATAAGAGAAACCCAGTTACCTATGATGATTATATGAGGAATGCCATTAAGCATGTCGATCTTCTTAGGGATATTTTAGACGATCTTTATGCCCTAGATCCCTCAAGTAGCGACTATTATTCGGCTCATGAATATATTAAGCGAGTTCAATATTGCTTGGCATATTTGCAATACATAGGTACACCAGGTTCTGCACTACTTAATAATAGGCCCATTGCTGTAACTCCATTTAATAAGACTCCAGGAGCAAAACCGTCATTGGCACAATCAAGTAAGGCACCTTTAAAATATGTTGCTAATATTCCCACTTTGCCTTCTACAGGATTAAAAGAGACTACTAAGGCTAAATGATCGCCACTCAAGAAAGATAAGATCAAGCCCTCCACTAGTAGTGCCAAAAAGAAGAAAGTAGAAGTTCACAATTGGAATGCTAGTTCAGTTTTAAATAAAAAGAATCATGTTAAGACTAAAAGCTCTGCGCCTGTGCAGCAGCCTAAACCATTCGTGAATTCTGATTTGAATTGTTGGAATTGTAATGAATGTATGTTTTCCCAGCGTCATGATTTGTGTCTGATTGATCACGTGAATGAAATGAATCCTATTAAGAATGGTCTTGAATGGAAGCCAACGGGTAGAACTCGTGCCCAAGTTGGCTGGCAATGGCGTCCCACTGGTAGGACCTTTACATTAGATGGAAAAATGTGCCCTTTAACTAGGAATGCATCCATTGAGGTTAGGTCTGAGCGTCCTTTAGTTAGGAACTCTCGCACTCAAGTATGGAAACAGCGCCCTTTAATTAGGTCAGCCCCCACTACAGTGCCTATCAGTGAAGAAATACCTCAGGATTTAAGCCAACTAGAATCTACACCACCAATTAGGAAGAAAAAGGCTAGGAAATCTAAGAAACCTAGAGTTAGCAAATCTAAGATTATTAAATCTGTACCTGCTAATAACAAGGAACACTCAGATTCCGATACCTCTACATTGTCTTCGTGTGGTGATATTTTCAGGTGGTCCAAATCATCCTGTGGTATTTGGACTCCGGTTGTTCAAAACATATGACCGGAAATCGCTCGATGCTCCGAAATTTCGTCAGCAAGTTTCTTGGTACGGTTAAATTCGGGAATGATCATATAGCAAAGATTATGGGGTATGGTGAATATCAGATTGGAAACGTGACGATTTCTAGGGTATACTATGTAGAAGGTCTTGGTCATAACTTATTCTCAGTAGGACAGTTTTGTGATTCCAACCTAGAGGTTGCTTTTCGACAACACACTTGTTTCATCCGCAACTTGGAAGGAAAAGATTTGTTGAAGGGATCTCGTGGTGCGAATCTTTATACGTTGTCTCTACAAGACATGATGGCCGCCTCTCCAGTATGTCTTCTCTCTAAAGCATCTAAGACCAAGTCCTGGTTATGGCATCGCAGATTATCTCATCTTAACTTTGATGCTATTAATCATCTGGCTAAAAACGAATTAGTTCGTGGTCTTCCAAAGCTTAAATTTCACAAGGACCATTTATGTTCCGCGTGTTCAAGGGGGAAAAGCACCAAGAAATCTTACAAGCCCAAAGCTGAAGACACCAATCAAGAAAAACTTCATCTTTTGCATATGGATCTTTGTGGACCAATGAGAACTGAAAGTGTGAGCGGTAAGAAATTCATTCTCGTCATTGTGGATGATTTTTCCAGGTTTACATGGGTTAGATTTCTACGTACAAAGGATGAAGCACCGAAGGCTATCATCACTTTTCTGAAATTCATTCAGGTACGTTTGAATACTATTGTCCGCCGTATTCGTACAGACAATGGTACAGAGTTCGTCAACCAGACTCTTCGTGATTATTATGAAGGAGTTGGTATCTCACATGAAACATCGGCTGCACGCACTCCACAACAAAACGGTGTCGTTGAAAGACGGAATCGTACACTTATGGAAGCTGCTAGGACCATGCTTATTTACGCGAATGCTCCATTGTTCTTGTGGGCAGAGGCTATATCTACTGCATATTTCACCCAAAACCGTTCTATCATTCGGAAACGCCATGGAAAAACACCTTATGAGCTTCTACATGACCGTAAACCTGATGTTTCATTTTTTCATGTGTTTGGTGCTCTTTGTTATCCAAACATCAATAGTGAGAACTTGGGTAAGCTTCAACCGAAAGCCGATATAGGTATTTTCATTGGTTACTCACCGTCCAAGAGAGCATACCGAATCTATAACCGTCGTCTTGGCAAGATTGTAGAAACTATGGACGCAGATTTCGATGAGCTGACAGCAATGGCTTCTGAGCAACACAGCTCTGAACCTGCGCTTCATGAGATGGGAACCGGTGCTATTAGTTCCGGATTAGTTCCCAATAATCCTACTTATACATCATTTTTACCACCAACAAGGCCCGAGTGGGATAAACTGTTTCAACCGTTGTTTGATGAATTCTTCGATCCCCCGACTGATGAAGTTCCAGCACCTGTAGTAATTGCTCCAATACCTGAAGTGGTTGCTCAAGCTAATGAACCTTTATCTAATGCATCTACAATTCACATTGAACCGGATGCACCTTCACCAAGTGATTCTCAAACTACACCTGAATCATCACCCCTACTTATGCCTAATGATGTGGAAGAGGATTCTATTGATCACGACTTGGAATATGCTCACTTGCAAGAGCTTCCTTTCTTTGGTGTAGCGATCCCTGAAAACCCTTCAGCCGCGTCTACCTCAGAAGAAGCTCCTTCTATTGTTCACTCCAGACCACCTAGGATTGAAAACCATAGCACTAAATGGACAAAAGATCACCCAATTAGGAATGTCATTAGAGATCTAGATCGACCAGTATCTACACGCCATCAATTACAAGAGAATACACTCTATTGCTATTTTGATGCATTTCTCTCTGATTATCTTTGATGCTGTTCGTCCACCAATCATCAAGATGTTTTATGGTATGTTTAAAGGTATGGGTATTGATTATGCATCACTGCTGTGGGAGGAGTTTACTTTTCAACTCTTCACAAACACAAAGGGTAAGGTTAAAAGTTACCAGTACCCTAGGTTTATTAAGTTGATCATACATTACTTTATGGAAAACGATGCATCCATTAACAAGCGTGCAAGTAGTCGTCACCACACGATGGATGATGATGATTTGGTAGACTTAAGGCAGGAGACTCATTCGAATACGGTTATTCCTGGTCCCATTCCCAGTCATCTTCTGACCGATGAGATTATCGCATCTGATGATTACAAGAACTTGCTAACAGAAATTGAGAATCAACGAGCAAGTATTCTAGCAGGTGAAGACTCATCTACCACGGTTAAGAGCAAAGGTAAACGGAAGCAAACAGATTTACCTGAACCCAAAGCCAAAAAGAAGAAGATTGCAGTTAAGAAGGGAAAGGGTACGGCTGATGAGTTAGTTCTCCACGATGAAGAAGATATTGATGATCCTGCTCTTAACAAGGCTGAGATAAAAGCTATGAAGATAGCTATGGAAAGGAGTAGGAAAGATACTGGAGGTAGTGGTTCGGGTGCACGGGTACATGTTTAAGAAGAGTACGTGGAACCAGATGATGTGTTTGAGTTTGGATCACCTGAAAAGTATTCTACTTCGAAGGAGACATCCACCCCCCCTGTTTCAGCTAGTATTGAAAAAGAGTCTACTCAACCCTTGGCAACTCAACTTCAACCAACTCAACCCTTACCAACCAGACCGGTTTCAACACCATTTCTTCCACCATCAATAAACCCCATCCTTAGTACCGCAGTTACAACCGAGCCTATTCCATCAACCCAGAGCAGCTCTGCAATGTCTGCAATGGCTGCATTGGTGATGGCCGAAATGTTGGATAAACATGTGGATACTCACAAGAGAGAAATGGATGAACTTCGCCAAGAGCTAAATAGAAGAGTTCAAAGTGAAGAAGCATCAAGGAAAGCTCAAGAAGAGTTGATTGCCAAGTTCGCTGCAGACATGGAATTTACACGTAAAGCTCATGCAGAAGAACTTGCTCGGGTTAAAAAGGCTGAAGCTGATAGGCATCAAGCACGAATTACGAGACTTAAAGCTATTAAGGATGACCTTAAAGAGCAAAAAGAAGCTCTTGAAGCTTCTATTGAGCAGAGAGTGAAAGACTCCGTTGAATCCCTAATGCCTAAACTGCGTGATGAGTTGAAGACACTTGCTGCTGACAACTTGATGATCAAATCATCCAATCCTTCAGAAGCCGCCTACAAGATTGCTTATGACTTGACGGATTTTGAACTTAAGAAGATCCTCAAAGCTCGAATGAGGGAACTTGGATCGTTTGATAAATCGAGGATTCAACGGGCTCTCTTCAAATCCCTGAATGACGCTATCATGGAGGATGATAGGTTGTTCAAGACGTTTGGAAGTGTGGTACCCTACCACATTCTCCCTGAGGAAGAAAGGGAAGAGAGTGACGAAGAAGAGGGTACTGGTGGAGAAGAGGAAGAAGAAGAAGAAGAAGATAAGAATGATGATGATGATGAGGATGATGAGGATCAGAATGATGAGGATGATAATGATAAGGATGATGATAATGATGATGAGGATGATGATGACGATGATGATGATGGCGATGATGGTGGTGATGGTAATGAGGAGAGTGTTCGAGGGAGCAACGGGGATGATAATGAGGATGCTGATGGGGGTAAACAGCCTGAGAAAGGGGATAAGGGTGCCAGCTCAAAGAAACCTGTTAAATCTGGCACCAAGTCCAAGAAAGATGCAGCAACAAAGGAAAAATCTACTTCCACGGAATCCAGACGATCGAAGTGGCGCCACGATGTGAATGCCACTACAGGGTCATCTATTCCTGGTACATTTATCGCTGCATCCATACTTGTTACCACTAACCCTGTTAGTTCTATTGTTGTTGTTCCTGTGATTGCAGAATCGGTAACCGAACCTGAAGCTGCACAACACTCACCCGTTCATGACACTGCCGACATGCCTGAAACAGAACAAGCAGATGTTCACGTCACCACTCCTCTGCAACAAAACCCACAATCTACTGTTCCAAGCACAAGGGACTGGGCAGACACGTTAGAGATTGACGAGACTGCACCACCACAGGCTTGGATCACGGCAGCGGCGCAGTATGATCCGATCACCGACGCTGACAAAGATGTTTTGTATCTTCGTATCCGCAGTCCAATTGACTTATGTGCATTTCTTGCTCATGAGTATAAGACTTCGGTTACTCCATCTTTGGTGAAGAAAGCACTGAAGGATAAGAGACTACGCGCCAAAACCCGGTTGACCCAAATGGAGTTCGAGTATTATGCCGATGAGATCCTGAAGGCTCTGAATACCGTTCAACGGCCAGGACTTCATGAATCAGAAAGAGCTCCACCTCCAATGGATCCTTCTCAAGATAATCAGATTGCTCTTGACTTCTTCGTCACCAATGATCTTGTGTATCTTCTGAAGGGGTCCTCAAAGTACGCAACATCCCTGACCTTGCTGAAAGCTGCCAACTGGGGGACAATACCCTTTATCGAGGAAAAGGTAAACCGACTCTAGGTCCCAAAGGTAAATCATAATTATGATATGTATGCTGTCATAGGTGCATCACACTGGGACGAACGAGTTCGAAGGGCGTACAGGGGCTGTTGTCTAGTCAACTCAGGGAGTAACGTTCGATCCGATATCCGCATCTCCAGCATCTTAGGGTTGAAAACTGAAGCCAAGAATGGCTACTATCATGTGACGGAGATTCGTTTGAAAAGGGAGGATGACAGAGAATACAAAATCCAGCAGGGAGATTTCTCTACCATTTGCCTTGAGGATATTGAAGATATGTTGCTTCTGATGACCCGAGATCAACTCACACATATTCCTCGTGAAGACCTCATTTCCTTGAATACAGCACTTCGTATGTTCACACGAAGCGTTGTTATCAAGAAAAGAGTTGAAGATCTTCAGTTGGGAGTCGAAAGCTATCAAAGGAAGCTCAACTTAACCCGTCCAGTGAATCAAGTTCTACCTCAACATGTAGAAAGATGTCCTTATACCGGCATCTCTGTTCCGAATTGCGGCATTTTCTACTTGAACAGTCGAGGTTTAATGAAGTTTATGAGGGTGGGTGAGCTTTATAAGTACAGTGATGGGACTCTTCTTCAAGTCAGAGGTAAGTTGGAGCATCTGAACTCGGGTGGGACTTTGCCAGAGATGACCGAGGATTGGCATAAGGGTTATAGGCAGATGGCGAATTATGTGATTAAGAAGATCGATCAAAAGCTCCGTGAACGTAGATTGATGAGGAGCTTGGAAAGATTCGTGGGTGGTAGACCATATTTAGTGCACCACAAGCTACTGCAACGATCCATCTAATGGGTCGTACATTTCAGGTCCACTTTATATTGGTTTTCAATTGTGAATATGTATATTTGTGAATATTGTGCTGTAATGGCTTGATGTAGTGTTAAGGTATGATAATTTTTCAAGAATTTCTCACGAGATTCTAAATCTTTCAAAATATATCATACTAAAGCACTACAACTATCCCTTATTAATTTAAGGGGGAGCATGAACATGTTCTATGGCCAAACATCGATTTCATTTTTACCCAAAGACCGGTTAATCCATTCAATATCCCAAATATTAATGGTTAAAATTTTGGATAAGGGGAGAAAATGGGATTAAGGAGACTTAAGTGATACTTGGCTAAAAGATGAAAAAGACTTAACGATAATCCAACTTAATATGTGTTAAGCACGTGTTAAGGGGGAGCGTTTTTGATGAACAAAACACCTAAGGTACAAAACTTTTGATTTCAATATCACAAGTACTTTAGGTGATTTTCAATGATTTTTCATAGTGGCAATTCCTTCCCAAAACACGCTTAATTCACGACGAATGTGGTGACAAAAGGGTGGTAGGAATAGGTTTAGTCCAATGATTCATCAGAGCCGATGGTATCTTCCCAAGGACAATTCCCTAGATAGAATTAGAAGTCCTAGGAAAGATGGAGAAAGAATGTGAACGTAGCTGAATGCCGACCAAGTACTTAAGCTAGCACTGGAACAATCACAACAAGGTGCTAGTGATGACGTATTGGTAAGCATTGAAGGGGTTGAAGAATGAAAAAGAATTGTAAAGATAAAGGGTGTAAAGAAAGAAGCCCTCCTTACAACTTTAGGCAGAAACCGGGTCAAACATATGCTATTGAGGTCATTTTTGCTAATGATTCTCGGTATTGAAGAAAGACATCATGGACCCAGTGATGCAATGCACAACCCTTCCCAGCTAACTCAAATATCTCTCAAAAGGTATTTGTTTTAATCACACGGAGATCAACACGTTATCTATTGGTTTATTCACTCCGAATAGACTGGTATTGAAAAGGTGGCACTCCTCTCCAGCCATCGCTCACTAAATCAAAACGCACAATCAAGTCTAGAGCCAAGAGATGATCAAAAGTCTCATTAGGACACTTTCCATTTATTCCTTGCTTTCTCACACACTGTGAAAAGTAAGAGATTTTCATGAGTCCTACGCAGTATTCCTGTAATATTGCCAGAACATCCGAGTAATACGCAAGTATTACAATGAAGATGGAAATCCTGCTTGAGACAACATCAAACAAGCTCATGGTAGGTTACATGTGCGGTTCTTTTAGAACCAATCTTGTGAAAAACTGGAAGGTAACAGTGGTTTAATTCTTAATTGAACTTAAACTCGTTCCAGGCCTCTTCGCATTATCATATGATCTTGCCAGAACACTCAGAGTGACTCTTTATTGACCACAGTGACGAGTGGAAATCCTTCTAGTGTTAACATCAAACAGCACTTGGTAGGTGACGTGCAAGATTCTTTATGAATTGAGCTCGTGACAACTGGAAAGCAACGATGGTGAAAATCTTAATTGAAATTCACTTTTTCCAGGCTTCATGAATTGACGGCTTCAAATCACAAGGATAATTTATCCAAGTGATTCACTCTTTATGTTCGCAGTCAGCTTTGGACGGTCGAATAAAGAGAACGGGTTTACCCGCGAAATCCTGTCAGGAAGTTACTTAATTGAAACTATCCGTCACGGGTACGATATCTAATATCGTCCAACGGTCTTCACCGACCGGAGGTAAAATGCTACCGAATTAGAATAAAATGTTCAAAGCCATTTTATTCGTGTCGTTGCTGTGTACCTGTTAAAGACGGTGGCGTTGCTGTGTACCTGTTGAAGACGGTGGCGTTGCTGTGTACCAGTGAAGACGGTGGTGTTGCGGTGAACCTGTAGAAGTCGTTCCCACATGCTTATGTTTTTCTGCATCAAAGTTTAGCAAAAATTCAAGAAAGTACAAGATAAAGTCTTCCGCTGTACCAAACTCTGAAACTTTCGAGAATTCAACAAAAAGACATAAGTGTGTGGAACATGGAGTCACGAGGAGGCAAATTCACAAGAGAGGCAAAGATCGCACGTGAAAGGCCAAAGAACAATGCTCTCAAGTCAAAGCCAAAAAGATTAAACCAACATATTCACAACAAAAGAAAGAAAAGAAGAAAAGATTACGAGCTAAAGAACGAAGACTTAGTATAGTATGCTAGGTTTAGAACTTTGTAACGTGGAGTGACCTCCCTTAGGGGGAGATTGTTAGAAATACGTTTTAACATATATTAGAAGTATCGGTCACTCCACAATATGATTTATGTTGTAATAGCTCGTAGTTAACAATTAGTTAAATATTACTTATTAAGTTAAGTAAGAACCGGTCCATGGGCTTGTCATGGACCGGCCCAAGCCCATTGTAAGCTTGGAGTATAAATACCCCTTTCCACCATGGAAAGGGGTTGGTTGTTGTTCACATTTCACTTTCATATTAATAAAATCATACACATTTTCTCTCACTTTCTCTCTCTAGTTTCTCTTACTAGAAAACATCAACCCACTTCATAGATTCATATGTTATCAATATTCTACAAACCTTGTACAAGAGTCTACGTATCAGCTATTCTTGGTAAAGATAAACATAAGAAATACATTATCGGACATATCTTTACTAGAAACATACTAGAAACATAAAACGTGTAGACTAAGTCTCCTATCAGTGCTTGACTTCTTCTTATCAACGCTTGACTTCTTCCTGTCAACGATTGTCCTGTAAACGCTTGATTTCTTCCTATCAACGTCCAAATTGCTCTTGTCAGCGTCCAAGTGTCTTGACTACATTTTATTCCCAACAATCCTCCCCTAAACTTGATATCTACTCTAATAATCAAGTTTCTGAATAAAAACTAAGAACTAGGAGGATTCTTACAAATTGCATTATATTGGAATAAATATATCTAAACAAATCTTTGGCCACGTCACTTGAGTAATCAATTTCCAGCTGTGTTGTCATCATTTTCTCCAAAACTTCTTTGGACATAGGATACTCAGCATCCACAAGAAGATACTCAGAAAAGTTTGTAGTACTCAAATGATACACACCAACTGCTGAATATAGATGCCATTGAAGTCCACTGATATCATCAAGATCCTTCCAAAGTGGATCTTCGTCATCTGGTGCACACATCCTCTTGAATGTTCACCAAATCTTTATTCCATTGACTGAAGTAGGTGCTTCAGTTTCATACTTGGCCTGCATCAATCTCCAAAGGTCTGCCAAATCCTCCCTATCCAGGCTTGTAAACAAAGACATAAGAGTAGTAAAAGTATGTACCTCTTTCCCATACCTGCCAATCATCTAGAACCCACTTGCATCTTCTTCATAGCTAATTATAAGGTTTCTGGAATCATGAGGTAATACTTCCACCATAAGTGAACTTCCAAGGATGATAGCTTAATGATCCTTCAAATAATAGCTTCACTAGGATTCATTCTATCCATATTTCCTGGGAACTCAAGTGGAACTCCCTTCTTTAAAGGTCTTGGTGCAATTAAAGCCTGTTGAATATGCATCTCTTCTGCAAGCTCTTCTTTTCGTTCATCTGAAATAAGTTTGATAGTGTTCATCTCTTGCACTCTTGCCCAAATAGGATAAGCTTTATACTCTAATTTGAAAGTCCCTAATCAATGCTAGAAACCCTAAACTTAACTAATCAACACAAGTTATTACTTTTCAAACGTAATCTTATTATTGTATAATAAAGAATTACAAATGTTATGGATAACACCGTTTGATGACAATGTGTTGTGCACACTTTGAACAACTATAAACCCTAACTTATGAATACAGTCGCAGCTGTTTGATTCTATAAGTTCTAAGCATTAATGTTATGAATATACTCAAATTGTTAAACATTAATGCTTGGATACACATCCTATTTATAGTGATACGAGGTTGACCTAAATAGTACTTGATGGTGTTACACAAGACTTTGACTTTTCAGACATTAGTCACATGATGCTCTTCTATTCTTGGTAGTCTGCCATTATGCTTTAAGGAAACAGTTCTTGAAACTGTTTCCTTTTTCTTCATTGTCTCGAACACACAAATGGCATGTCCAAAGTGTGCTGAGTGTTAACAGGGTATTGCCACCCCTGTTAACCCTCAACCCCTCAGAGTCCCTGATACATATTGGATGTTATCCATCACAGCCAATGATTATGTCTTCAAGTAATCTTTGACTTCCTTGACAATGTCTTTGACATGGACTCCTCTGAGGGTGCTCACAGGGACTTGGATCTCTGTGAGTCTTGCGATACTTGCCTGCCTCCTAGGCACAGGCAAGGGACTATCTCAACAGCTTAATTATGTTTAAATCTATGATCAGGGAATCTAACCAACTTAGATTCCCAACAATCTCCCCCTATTTAAACATAAATATAGCTAGATCTATCTAAGTTAAGGTAAGTAAGATAACAACTTCTTCTTACTCATAACATATCTAAACAAACATACCTCATGATTTTATTCATACTTAAAGAAAAATTACAAGTACATTACAAAAGTGAAATAAAATGTGAAGGTAGAATTGAGCTGTGAATTTCTTCAATAGTCATCATTTTTTATCTTTTCTTCAGCTTCAGCTAAGTCTGATCTAGTATTCAATTCTGCCTGCAAAGCTTTTGCAAAAACTTTGGAATACTCTATGTTAATCTTGAGTCCCTTCTTGTGAAAAAGCAGCTGAATTGTTGATGCTAAGCCTAACTCATCTTCTCTTTGAAATGCATACTGGCAAGCTCTGTTCATGAATGCCATTCCTCTTTTAGGCTATGTGTATGTCTGACCATCAACAGGGCCAACTATACCATTTGGTAGGATCAAATCCATGTGCATTCTCTCCACTTGAACATCATCTGTGACAAAAGTTTCCTTAACAAGTTGAGAAACTCTTCTTCTTTTCTTACCAGTCTTTGGGGGTTCTTGTTCAAAAAGCTGTGGTGGGGGATCTATCTTGAGTTTGGCAGCCATTTCTTTGATCCAGGTAAACTTAGCCTTAAGAGTCTTAAGCAGAAGAAAATTAGCCTGTCCAGTTCTTTTGGCAGCTAAGGCTTCAAGTTCAAACCATTCAGATAACCCAAGTGTCTTTAGCCTAAAGTCGTCAAATACATTCATGTTTCCCTGTTGGTTGTCTCTCCACAAGATCATCTGTGGGGTGTTGGTGGATTTGTGAATTGTGTATTTGAACTTGGTTATCTTGCCACGTGCATACCTGTTGTTAACGCATGCATCATAATCAGCTTTGACTTTTCTTAGTGCCTCTGCATGTTTAACTTCCATTTCCCTTAACCTTTTTCTTTGCTTCTCCCTTTCAGGTGGAGTTATCTTCCTCAGAGTAGCTTCATTCAATTCTTTGGCTGTCTTGAGTTCATTTAGTCTTTTAAATTCCTCAGCCTGTTTCTCTATTTCTTCAGGTGTTAAAGGATTCTCATTGGAAGGTGTAAAGGTTGAAAATTGGGAAAGGTCTATGGTGGATCCTCCTGTCTCTAGCATCGCATCTATCTTCTTTAGTTTGGTGTATGTGTCAACCAAAACTATCTCCTTTCCTTTCTTCGAGACAGAGGATTCCACACTCATGTTTTTCAAGACTTCAGCTCTTTTGATAAACGCTGTCTGAGCCTGAGTTTGTATTGCTTTGGGAAGGGAGCTAATAGTGAACTTTAGCTTCTTGGCAACTGGTTCACCATCATCCCCAAACTCGCTGGTGTTAACCAAAGTCAAGGACTTTGATGAATCAGCTCCATCTTGATTCTATTGCTCCCCCCGAGTGTTATCCTCATCATCAGATATGGTAATAGGTGTGATGACTTGGAGGGGGATAGGTGAAATGGTGTTGTCAGCGGATGTTGAGCCTTGTTTAGCAGATTCAAGGTTAAGTATCGTTTCCTTCTCCCCCTCACGTTCATCCTGTCTACGCAGACGTTTGGATGAACGTGTTCGAAAGTGCCTTGCAATCTGTTCAACAGAGGCAGCCATAACACGTTGCCTTTTCCTTGAAGCCCTGGAAATCTTCAGCAGAAGGTTGCAGTTTCCATTAGTATTTCCCTGAACTCGATTAACAATGAAGTTTGCATGACGATATTGCCTGTTTCGAATAGCTTCAAACTGTCTGTGCATAGTTAACTCATGTTCATGAAATAAGGCAGGGACCTCTGTGTCAATTACATCCTTGATTCTTGTGGATAAGTGACTAAGTCCTTGTGCTACACCTTTTCTTGCACCATCCTTGATGGGTTCAGTAACTACCTCAGCAACAGCCTTTTGTATGATCCCTGGAAATGTGACAGTGAAGTTATGCATTTCAGACTTGATCACATCCAGCTTTCTTGATAAGCATTCAATGTCAGATTGATGATGAACAGGCTGAAGATTGTGGATGTTCAGGCTTTGTTGAGCATAATCATCCCCCATTGGTAAAAGATCAAAGTTGGTTTGGGTAGGATGATCAAACATGAGAAATTCAGCTGTTGGATCATAGGTAGGGCGTTGGAAGACTGTCGTTGTAGAGGTAGCAGAGTTGGGAGTGACAACAGCTTCCTTGGGAGGAGGAGTATTATTTCCAGCTGGAGTGGACACAACTATTTCCTTGGGAGGAGAGACAGATTGTTGATCATCTTCTTCGTCTTCATCCTCCTCCTTAAACATCCCCTCAGGGATTTCATCTTCAGGCATTGATTCAAGATCAGAAACATCATCCACTAATGACATCATTTCTTCTTCAATATTAAGCAGAGGCTCCTCGTCATTTGTTTGGTCTTGAATAATTGTATCAGCCTCTTTCTCCTGTTGTACCTAGGATTCAGTGGCTGGCTGTACAATTTCTGCCTGTGTGATATCAGCTGGATTTGGCTGGTTTCCTGTTGTCTCATCTGACATTGAGACGCTAGACCCCTGTTGTTGGTCAGCCGAAGTCTCTGATTCCACATGACTATCTGGAACAGAGGAGGTGTCTTGGTTCGCAGTCTTCTTTCCTTTGGCCTTAGCAACAGATTTGGTGTGGGAAGAAGATGGGTTTTTCTTCTTCTTAGGCTGTTGGCCAAAAGAAGCCTTGGACGTCGTAGAGTGCTGCCCAGAGGTCAAAGACTTAGACTTCCCAGACACACTAGAGGTAATCACCTTCTCAGAAGAAGGGAGCAAGGACTTCTCAGCTGTTGGTTGTTTGTTAGCAACGTTCATCATA
The DNA here is from genome assembly GCA_025667525.1 of Glebionis coronaria. Taxonomy (NCBI): domain Eukaryota; kingdom Viridiplantae; phylum Streptophyta; class Magnoliopsida; order Asterales; family Asteraceae; genus Glebionis; species Glebionis coronaria. Next base: position 359,462,311 of record CM046876.1, read on the forward strand.
TGGGAGGTGACAAGGACATCTTCAGCTCCAATTTCTTTGTAGATGGCACCTGTGATGCGATAGGGCTTCAGAGCAGAGTTATGATAGTTGTCTCCCAACAGGCTTTCAAAGATCAGCGACAAAAAGCGAACATAGCAAATATTCTTTTCCCTAACTTGGTTCCTTCCTTTCAGCTGTTCAACAAGGTTGGAAAAGAGAATGCTTCCTACATCAACATCAGCTCCCCAGATCAGCCCATAAGCTATAGATTGGTGGTTGAAGGACATCTGATCCTGGGATCCCTGCATTCCTCCCACGGATTTGACAATGTGGGTGAAGAGGACACGCCACATAGGTGTAAAGTACTTAATCTTCAGAGGAGACTTCGAGAGGACCTCAGCGGGTGTAAGAGCAGGGTTTACATCATTGAAGGGTTTAAGTGTGGCCAGAGCATCCTTAACAGCCTTTTTATCAACCACCTTTAGGCATTCATCACCATGTTTTAGACCATCCACACTTGAGAAATCTTTGAGTGAGAAGGCAAATGGGTGTTCGTTGCAAGAGAGGCTAAAGGTTATGGTGTCATCAACTACTTCAGCAGAGTACCAGAATTCCCTAAGGTATTCTTGGTAGAAAGTGGTTGGGGATTTTGTGAAAGCTTCACTAACATCACAATTTAGCATGAAGTTAACCAGATCTGAGTAGGTGTCATTTGGAGCCTTGATCCATCCAATGGACTTGTTTGATGCAAGGATGCTTTCGTTGAGTTCGACGTTAACGTTTGCTGCCTTGGGAACAGGAAAAGCCATGGATTAAAGGTCGAAGAAGAATGAAAATGGAGGATGGTTTAAAAGAGAGAAGAACTTAGAGAGAGAAATAGATTTGTGAAATGAGAATAGTGGTGGGTGAGGGGAGACGGGAGACAATATATATATTCAAATAAGTAAACAGTTATTCAACCGCATTTAATGCAAAGTGGGAAAATGACTGCTCATGTGGGTCCCTTGACCTTTCAAAACTTATTTGTCTCCTCGTTATTCGAAAAATAAATGATTAAATATTGAGAATGTTTTTTGTATTTACTTGGAAAGTAACTACCTAGTTTCATGTGAAAAACATTTAATATAGAATCAGTCATTTAATGAACACATTTATTATCAAGCCACAGGCTTTAAGATATTGAGCATCCCTAGCTCAGCAACTAGCCTGTTGAACGAAGGTTCAGCCAAAGGCTTTGTGAAAATATCAGCTAGTTGAAGCTCTGTGGGAACAAAGTGCAGCTCAATATCTCCCTTCGTTATATGATCCCTGATAAAATGATACCTGATATCAATGTGTTTGGTACGAGAGTGAAGAAAAGGGTTGTTGGAGATGGCAATGGCGCTGGTGTTGTCACAAAAGATTGGCACTTTGTCATATAAAATTTCATAGTCAGCCAATTGACTTTTCATCTAGAGCACCTGAGTACAACAGTTGGCTGCAGCGACATATTCTGCTTCAGCTGAAGACATAGCCACAAAGTTTTGCTTCTTAGCACTCCATCCAACCAATTTTCCTCCTAGGATTTGACAGCTTCCTGAGGTACTTCTCCTTTCAATACAACATCCAACATAGTCTGAATCTGAATAGGCCTTGAGATCAAAGCCTGATTCCTTGGGATACCATAGACCTAGGGATGGTGTTCCTTTGAGATACCTAAAAATTTTCTTAACAACCACTAGATGGGATTCTTTTGGGTTAGCTTGGTACCTTGCATAGAGACATGTGGAGAATTGGATATCAGGGCGACTAGCTGTCAGATACATGAGTGACCCAATCATGCCTCTATATAAAGTCTCATTAACAGAGACCCCTGACTCATTAGGGCCTAAGTTGTTGGGTGGAAGCATGGGGCATTTCACTGATGCACAATCAGCTAAGTCATATTTTTTAAGTAAATCCTTAACATACTTTTCTTGACAAATTGAAATTCCCTTAGGACATTGTTTAATTTGAAAACCCAAAAAGTAAGTTAATTTACCCATCATACTCATCTCATATTTCTTGGTCATTAATTTAGCAAATCTTTTACTAAGATTAACATTTGTTGACCCAAAGATGATATCATCCACATAAATCTGCACAATGATGAAATCACTCTTATCCTTGAAGGTAAAGAGTGTTTTATCAATAGAACCCCTGACAAATTTATTTTTAGTTAAGAAATTAGAAAGAGTTTCATACCATGCTCTTGGAGCTAGTTTCAGCCCATACATGGCTTTGTGTAATCTATACACATGGTTGGGAAACTCGCTGTTCTCAAATCCTTCAGGTTGTTCAACATACACTTCCTCAGCCAAATCTCCATTGAGGAATGCACTCTTAACATCCATCTGATACACAGTGAAGTTCATATAAGCAGCATAAGCCAGGAAGATTCTGATGGCTTCAAGTCTTGCAACAAGAGCAAACGTTTCATCATAGTCAATTCCTTCAGTCTGTGTATACCCCTGTGCCACCAGCCTGGCCTTGTTTCTGATGATGATTCCAATTTCATCCATCTTATTTCTATAGATCCATCTAGTGCCTGTGATATTCTTTCCAGGTGGAGCTGGCACTAGTGTCCATACTTTGTTCCTTTTGAACTGATCGATTTCTTCTTGCATAGCAGCTACCCACCCATCTTCTACAAGAGCCTCAACTACTCTCTTAGGTTCAATTTGAGAAAGAAATTCAGCAAAGAGACATTCATTGGCTGATGCAAATTCTGAGTCATGAATTCGTTGTCTAGTGGTAACCCCTGCATTTGGTTCCCCAATAATGTTGACAAGAAGAATGTGTTGATCTCTTGACCACTTATTTTGAGGAGCTGGGGACTCAATGACAGGAACACTTGTGGGGACAGCTGGTACAATTTGAGTTTCATCCTGCTGACTAGGAGGGCTTTCTTCAAAGACTACTTCAGTGTCAGAGTCTACTTCAGCCATATCAAGGGGTACAAGTTCATTATCAGCAGGAGATTCTTCAGGGATTCGAAGAATTGGTGAGTCATCAACAACAGTAGAAGAAGAGGGACTACAAGAGGTCTGTGGTTCTTCTTCATCAAGATCCTAAGAGGTAGGAACTTCTATGTTGTGAGTAGACAGAGGGTCAAAGGCAGGAACATAAGGAGTGACAGTGTTGGAGTGATGATGGTGATGACTAGTAGGTCTAGGTTCGGAGAATTTATCACTTGGGAAAGACACATTTTCATTAAAATCAATTTCATCACCCTCTGTTCCAGTTCTCTGTATGACTTCATCATCTTCATTGAATCTGACATGAAAGGTTTCTTCTACTTCTTGTCTTCTGATGTTGAATACTCCGAAGGCTTTGGCTGTTGGAAAGTATCCCAAGAATAAACCATCATCAGCTTTTTCATCAAATTTTCCAAGTTTATCCCTGTAGTTGTAAATGAACACAGGGCATCCAAAAACATGAAAATAGCTGACATCTGGAGATCTTTTTCTGAAAACTTCATAGGAAGTTTTACCATGTTTTTTGACAATGATTGATCTGTTTTGTGTGTCGCATGCAGTGTGAACAGCTTCCCCCCAAAATTGCTTTGGTAAGGCTGCACCATTCAACATGGTTCTGGTTGCTTCAATCAAAGTCCTGTTTCTTCTTTCAGCCACACCATTTTGTTCAGGGGTGCCAGCTGAAGAGAAGTTTTGTGAAATACCTTTTTCATCACAAAAAGATTCAAGTTGATGATTCTTGAATTCAGTACCATTATCACTTCTTAGACCTTTGACTCTAACATCATTCATATTTTCAACCTGTCTGATGAAGGACATGATGGTATCAGCTGCATCACTTTTCCTTCAGAGGAAGAACACCCATGTGTAACTAGAAAACTCGTCAACTATGACCAAGGTGTATTTGTTGTGATTAATGGTCTGAGGTTTGACAGGTCCAAACAAATCCATGTGAAGGAGATGTAAGCACTTGTCATTAGAGAATGATTGCCTAGTCTTGAATGAAGACCTGTGATGCTTTCCTTTGACACAGGCAGAACAAGTCTTGTCTTTAGAAAACATCACTGAAGGTAGACCAGCAACCAGGTTTTGTGTGGCTATCTTGTTGATGTTCTTAAAGTTGAGATGAGACAGTCTTTTGTGCCACAATCAATTGACACTTTCAAAGGCTTTAGCAAGAAAACAATTTGAGCTGTCTTCAGAGCAAACAACCATGTTGATGACATAAACATCTCTCTTTCTAGGTGAAATAAGCACAACATCATTGTTTTTGTTGAATATGGTTCCCTGAGTCTTAGTAAACAAAACCTTGTAGCCAGCATCACACAATTGGCTGATGCTAATAAGATTGTGTTTAAGACCATTCACATATGCAACCCTGGTAAACGTTATCCCATTGCAGTTCACTGAGCCGTATCCCTCTGTGTCACCTAAAGAATTATCTCCAAACACCACTTTAGGACCTGGCTCCTTTGAGTATCTGTGCAGGTATTGTTGAATCCCTGTCATGTGTCTAGAGCAGCCACTGTCTAGATACCATACCGATTCCTTGAGATGTTTCTGCACAGATACATAGAAACAGATTAGTTCCTATGGTGAACCCACTTTCCAGTGGGTTCCCTGAATTGCTGATTAGCAATTCTTGTGTTCCTGTAGAACTTTTGGCGATAGGAGGGACAATTGGCTGTCTCATGGGTAAAACTTCCACAGATATCACACCCAGGGAAGTCACCACACTCGTCTGAGTGATGGTCTGTGAATCCACAGAATTTACAGGGAGGATAAGGTCTGTAGTTTCCCTGTTGTCTTTTTGAACCTTGTTGTCTATCCCTAGAGGGTGTCTGAGCTCTCTTAACTGCCATATTTCTATCATGATCTAAGGTCATGTGGTGAGAGTTCTTGCATATATTGCAATAAGGTTTGACTAACCTTTCCCCTTTGGGTTCACCTAGGACAGACTTAGGTTCACGAGAAGTAGAGCATTCAGCGGAAGGCTTAATGTGTTGTTTCAAGAGTTCTACTTCTTTCATAAGAGACAACAGGCGTTCTTCAGTGGAAGGGTCAACCTTGTTCACAGCTTTAGTTGAGACAGGCTTAAAAGCAACTTGCTTACCAGATTGTCTAACAGACACATTAAATACTTTAGCTGTTGGTATCTCAACATCCTTTCTAAGTTCACCCTTAGCAGCTCGTGAGGAACTGCTAGGTTCAACTCCAGCGAGTTTGGGCAAAGGTGGTAATTCAGCCACATCTTCAGAGACACGGTCATCAGTCAAAGTGGTATCTGGCATATGAATAGTCTCTGTAGATTTGAAGACAATGTCTTTGGGTTTGGTGAGAATTCTCAGCTTATTTTTCTTAGTAGATATATCCCTTTTAATGTCAGCAGGCAGTTCATCATTAAGCAATTGATCTATAGTGAACCTAGCACACATCCATTTTTCAATAACCTTGTTTAATTCAGATACTTGATCATTTAAAACAATGTTTTTCAAGTTTAACCTAGTGACTTCATTTTGAAGGGATATTTTCTCTAAATTAACCCGTCTGAGAGTTTCACATTCAGATTTAGCATTTAGCAGTTCAGTTTTAACAGAGTGAAACTTATCAAGTAGGTTCTTTCTTTGTTCCTCAACAAAGTGTAAATAAACAATGGTGTAATCAAGGACATGCTTGCGTTCATCACTATCAGACATAGATAAAAGCATGTGTACCTTTTTCATTGTGATGTCAACCCATTGTCCTGATCTTGCATCACCTTTTCCAACAGCTGGTTCATCCTCAGCTATAGCCATGAAAGCCCTGAATCTAGTAGTATCTTCCTCATCTGAAGTCAGTGGCTCATCATTCCAATCATAAGCTTCAGCTACCAACCCTTTGTCTGTCTTTTTATCACCTCCCTTCTTCTTAGACAGAGCTTCAAGCTTCAAATTCATCTGTTCTAACTCAGCTTTAAGTGCCTTGTACTTGTTTTTGTAATCCTTCTTCTCATTGTCTGATGAATTGGATTGGTGAGATGAGTTGTTGTGATGTTTGAACTTGTAAGGTTTGGAGGAAGATGATGGATATGGAGGTGAGGATGTCTTGGTGGAAGGACAGTATTTTTGGAAGTGTCCTAGCTTTCCATAGGCAAAGCAAGTTTCTTTTGATATGTCAGTTTGTTTACTAGCTGATCCTATTCTCCCTGATCTTTTAAAGAATCTTCTATGGTTGGCTAGCAAGGCTCTTTCATGAAACTCTGCATTAAGGTCTGTTAAGAACTCTTGGCTACTGCGGGTGTCTTCTTCAACATCAGAGTCGTTGTCATGAGGATGTGGTGCAGAGATCAAGGCTTTGGAAGATTCTCCTTGAACTACAAATCTTTCAGTCTCTGACTTGTAAATAGTATCAATCAGCCCTTCTTCATAGTTATAATTTCCATAAAGCTGAGCTAAGGTGTCATTCTTGATTGAGTTATTTGCTCTTTGAGTCTGATTCATACTTAGCCACTTTCTTGGAAGACTGTTGACAAATGTGGCATTAATCTCAGCTTGACCAATGGTGACATCATTCATTGCTAGGTCATTGAGAAGAATCTTCAGCCTTGTATAGGTTTGTTGAACCTTTTCACCTTCAAGTGATTTGAAGGCATTGAACTGAAGTCTGAGAGCCTGAATCTTTGTTTCTCTGGTTTCAGAGGGTCCTTCATGGCCAAGGATGAGGTCTGTCCACCTTTGCTTGGCTGTGGGACATTGAATGACAGACTTCATGTTGTGTTTGGGAAGACATGATATGATGATGCTTTTGAGACGTTTATCTTGGTTTGCCAATTTTCTATCAGCTGGAGTCCATTGTTTGAGAGGTTTGGGAAGAGGGTTTTCTTTAGTGGAGGTAAGCGCCATGGGAACAGAAGGACCATTTTCTAAAATTTCTAGAAGAAATGGTTCAAGTCCATCGAGATACACAAGAAATTGACTCTTCCAGCTAGCAAAATCTTCTTCATCAAAGACTGGTACACTTGTGACATGTGATCCACCTCTTGAGTCAAGAAGTTGGGGTAGATCATCGTCATTGGGAGGAGGGGTGAGTCTTGGTGAAGATGGTGTTGCAGAAGGTGAATGTGGTGGGTTAGAAGTTTCTGGCATGGTGGATCTTGATTATAAAACTGAGAACGATGTTTCTTGAAGGTTTTAATATCAAACACCTCTCTGATACCAATTGAAAGTCCCTAATCAATGCTAGAAACCCTAAACTTAACTAATCAACACAAGTTATTACTTTTCAAACGTAATCTTATTATTGTATAATAAAGAATTACAAGTGTTATGGATAAAACCGTTTGATGACAATGTGTTGTGCACACTTTGAACAACTATAAACCCTAACTTATGAATACAGTCGCAGCTGTTTGATTCTATAAGTTATAAGCATTAATGTTATGAATATACTCAAAGTGTTAAACATTAATTCTTGGATATACATCCTATTTATAGTGATACGAGGTTGACCTAAATAGTACTTGATGGTGACTACCCAAGACTTTCACTTTTCAGACATCTGTCACATGATGCTCTTCTATTCTTGGTAGTCTGCCATTATGCTTTAAGGAAACAGTTCTTGAAACAGTTTCCTTTTTCTTCATTGTCTCGAACACACAAATGGCATGTCCAAAGTGTGCTGAGTGTTAACAGGGTATTGCCACCCCTGTTAACCCTCAACCCCTTAGAGTCCATGATACATCTTGGCTGTTATCCATCACAGCCAATGAGTATGTCTTCAAGTAATCTTTGACTTCCTTGACAATGTCTCTGACATGGACTCCTCTGAGGTTGCTCACAGGGACTTGGATCTCTGTGAGTCTTGCGATACTTGCCTGCCTCCTAGGCACAGGCAATGGACTATCTTAACAGCTTAATTATGTTTAAATCTATGATCAGGGTATCTAACCAACTTAGATTCCCAACACAATTCATCAAAGGACAATCCCTGCAACTTCTGAAAAGTCCAACCTCCTTGATGACATCTAAGCAACATATAATAAAGCTCCCTTCTATCCCTCTTAGATTGTGAGAAAACTTTGATGACCTTATACTTTAGGATTACCTGATAATCCCTTTAAATCGTAAGTAGAATCTCCAATCCCCAAATCTGATCTGATAAAGACATGTCTGGATTCTCCATGATCTTATTCTCCCATGAAAAGTACATCTAGGCAACTTCAGACATATCATAATCCACCTTCATCTTCAACTCTGCATGTTTTCCCTTGCCAACACATCACCATATTCAAGTCTTTCTGGTTCTTCAATAATCATAACACTTGAATCTATACTCTCATCATCACTGCTTTTCTTACTCTCAATAGTAGTTTCCTTCACCCTATCTTCTTTCTCAAGTTGTGCAGCCAACATGGAATCAAATTTTACTTGAGCTGCATCCTTGGGAACCACTGCTTCTACCATAATCCCTTTACCCTTATCTAGTGTATCAATGATGGGTAAAGATGATGATGGCATCTGTGTAAAAACTTCCCTGATGATAGCTGATGACTGGAATACATCAACCATACCTGCAGGTCTATCAACGTCCAAAACCTGTGTGTCAACGCCTAACTTACTCTTATCAGCGCTTGGCTTGTCAGCGTCAAAAATCTGCTTGTCAACGCTCACCTTACTCTTGTCAGCGCTTCTTGTGAACTGCTCCATCATCTCAGTAAAAGATAAATTTAAATTTGTAGGGGTAACCAATGAAACATCAAAACCTGGTTGCCTCTTCAAATCTGTTAGAGCTTCAGCTATACCCAAAGATTCTCCTTCATGTGAGCCTTTATCACTTTAATTAACTGGCTCAGTAGAAGCTTCCTCCCCTTTGTAAGAATCCTCCACTAAAGAAAGGACTCTTGTCTGCCTCCTCCTAGTCTCAGCAGCTTCCAAAACAACAATCCTCTCCCTCAATTGCTTGAGTTCAAGGCCTTGAGTAGAGACAGTATGTACAAGGTCTGCATTTTGCTTTTGCAAGCTAATGCAGACAGCCGTCAATTCCAACAATGTATAGGGTTCCAATCTGCCCTCCTCTAGAATGGGAATTTGACCTCCCAAAGTAGTGTCATGGGGCATTTATGGGGTCTTAATGATGTTAGGACTGGCTTGGCATTTATCTAAGCTAGTACCAATAGTCCTAGCCCCACCCATGTCACCAACCACACTTGTGGTGGTGGTTCTCTCTACAACATGGCTAGGACCACCAAGGAGAACACTCCAATGGTCCTTTGGCATTTTTCCATCCTAAAGTCTGGGGGTGAAGAGGATGATGTGGATTGGGTTTCAGTTTGGAGGTTAAGGGGTGTTTGGGTTTGTTGTAGAAAGTTGTCAACGTTTGGATTTGAAGTGTCAACGCTAACATTTAACGTGTCAGCGTTGAAGGGATTTTGGTCAAGTTCCATATGTTAGGGTGATGGTGATGGTTCAGGTAATGGGTCTGGTTGTGGTTGTGGGTCAGGTTGAGGTTCTGCTGCTGCAATAACAGCAAGCATGTCTTGGGTAAGAGGTAAGTCTCTGTGAGGGGGTGAATTCATCTTTCAAAAAATTGCTTTCTTTTGCACAGGGATCGTATAAAAATCATCATGATCCCTGGCGCAATACCGTTGTTCATCAAAAACCATATGCAAAAATCTTGGGTAAGCCAGAGTCATCTTGCTACCCTTGTTTTTACACATGCCATCAAAAATCATTTTAGAAAAATTATATTTATGCCCATCAGCAATACACACAATGGCACTACCGTTAGATCTGTTAATTTCATTATGTGTTGTACATTTGGGACTCAAACATTTAAGTATGACATGTATTAAGTACTTCCAAGCTGGGGGAAATTCCTGTTTGAATATTTATTTAAAGATCCCTCTTCAGGGAAAGGATAACCCAAATCTTGAAGTCCTTGTTCTAGCTCACCAATGGGCATGGTGGTTATATCATCTGCATCATTAAGATGCAAAGCCTGGCGAACCAAGGCTTCAGTAACCACCCATGGACGCCCTGTAGCAGTCAATGTAGTCACATTATTAATTGTTGAGGAAGTGACAGTATTCCAAAACTGCTTAATATGAGTGACAGGGATAAGTGGAGTATGAGAAAGTGCATACCTAAGAGGGGATGCATTTGAATACGCCACCATCTGAGTATATTGAGGAAACAGAGCATCATCAGCCTCCAAATAGGCACCATGTTATGCTGACTTCTGAATCCCAATACCAAATCACTCGGTTTAAACTTAGGCGCCATTGATGTAAAAAGCTGTGTGAAAGATTATGAAAGATGAATATATGTGAAATTTAAGTTAGAAAAGAATAAGCAGTTACCCTGTTTCAAAATAATGAGCCAAATATATAGGAGAGGTAGGCACATGTGATTGGTTAAAAAATGAGGCAGTTATTTTCAAAATATAATGATGAAAATCTTGAAAAGAAAATAAATTATCTTGTTCATTAATAAAAAGTTATGAACTCCCAAAATTACGACCCCAATTTTCGTCAAAAATAACAACTGGGTAAGACCCAATGAGTGTCAACGGTCAAAAATAACCTATCAACGCCCAACGGCTATATTCTTGTCAACGTTGGAAAAAGCCATGTCAACGTCTAAATTGGTCCTAACAACTTTTGGACTTAAATCTGTCAACGTCCAAAAATAAAAATAATAAAAATGAAAAAGGACCTTAACAAAGTGATTTATCCTAGTGAAGATAACCTATAAACTGAAAATTACTATAGGGTGGTGATATTCGGTATTTCATTGGGTTCTCTAAATCTCTCGATATCCTCTCGAATTGATCTCGGTTCTAAGTGGAATGATTGTTCTTGGTTACTAAAAAAAAGGGGTTTGGTTTTCTAATCTACTAAAAGGTTTAAGTGCATTAACATGAGAACTTAAATCAAAAGTAATTAATTTTAATAACAATTAATAAAACTAGATTTAAAGTTAAAAGATAAAAAATAAAACGAACAAACAGTAAATAAGAAGAAACAGTAAGTAACACTTAAAAATGCTCAAAAGAAATTTGATTCGGAAGTTTGACCTTGATTCGGAAGTTCACTCGGAACTTGGTTCGGAACCCTTGATCCGGAACTTCGTTCGGAAGTTTACTCGGAACCTTCACTCGGAACTTCACTCGGAACCTTCACTCGGAACTTTACTCGGAAGTTGATCCGGAACTTTCTTCCGAAGTTGATTCGGAAGTTGTTGATCCGGAAGTTCACTCGGAACTTTTGGTTCGGAAGTTGGTTCGGAACTTTTGGTTCGGAAGTTTATTCGGAAGATTTGTAAAGAACGTTCATCTGGAACTTTTAGACTGACTCGGAACTTTTGAAAAGAAAACTCATTCGGAACTTTTGAAACTCATTCGGAACTTTTGAAAATTGATTCGGAACTTTTTAAAAGAAAACTCATTCGGAACTTTTGAAACTCATTCGGAAGTTTGTGTTCATCCGGAACTTTTTACTCATTCGCAACTTTTGGTTCATTCGGAAGTTCGTGTTCATCCGGATCCTGGGAATACTTCAAGAACAGTAACTTACCGAGAAACAGGGAAAATACGTTTTAAGCCAAAAATCACCAAGTTTCTAACCAAAAATTTAAATAAACTAATCACTAAGCATCTACTAACCATAAACTACAAATCCCATCAATAAAAACATAAATCCCAACAACTTTTGAAGATCAAATCAAATAAATAAGAACTTTAACTTTTAACCAAATAGATGAAAATGAACAAGATGAAATGGAAAGATTGATATATTGAATGATTAAGGTTTTAACAATCACAAAACAAGGATGAAATTACAAGATTGAAAAACAAAGATCAAAATCACCAAACACCCTAGTGGTGTTGGTGATATCTACAAACAGAAAGGGAGAAAAAAGAGGGGAGAAGAAAACTAAAAAAACTCAATGAAAAGTGTGAGGGGGATTCCTTTTATAGGTGTTCCCTTTGGTTGGTGAGTGGGCTTTCTCCCGTTCTTCTTGTCTTCTCGTCTTTTCAGAAAAGTTGACGTTTTCGATTCTGATTCGGGATTTGTCGTCGATTAATTTCAACTCGTCTTTAAATTTCTTCGTTTAATAGACTTGAGTTTCTTCGACTTATGTAAATCTTCCATCTTTGGTCCTTTTCTTCGATAAATCTTCGAATAGGCCCAGTGACTTCAAATCTTTTGCATCTCTTGGACAATAAACTCTGTCTTGAGTCTTTTTCTTCGATAAATCCCATGCAATCCCATGTTTTCTTCAATATTCATCAGGTTGGCTCTGAAAACACAATAAACACAAAAACCACGCATAATTCCAACCAAATGATATTAAATACGCGTTTTGGTCTCGTTTTAGCCAGAATTAAGTGGAAAAAGGATGGGTGTTTACACACCTATCAGGTGGCAAGCACAGTCCAATCATACACACTTGCTTAAGCAAGATAGACATAACATTCCTCAAGTGTACCTTGCTAACCAAAGTTCTTAATAGTGAAGTTATCTCATAAAATCCTTTGTAACTTCCCAGGGAAGCCCAATAAAAATCATACCCAAGTCTCCCAACAGACCACATTCAATTCTAGGCCAAAAAGTCTTGGCAGCGTGCATAGTATATCAACTTTGCATGCTAAAGTGCCTCATGAGTTAGTAGACTAATTCATATTCACCAGTGGACACAATCTAGAATTGTGATAAGAGTATTATATGAATACCCAAAAAGTCCTAAAGGGTTCCTAAACCTCCCCTTAAACTATGATACATAAGTTGCCAAATAAAACGCATGTAATAAAAATTTATGTCAAGATAGGAATATATATATTCCAACCATCATCCATAAACTGAAACATGCTCCAATAATGCTCCAAGAATCCATAAGAAACTCTGTATCCATTTGTACAATGCTAACAACGCCTGGATAATTAGATCAAAAACCACAAAACTAACATGTTGCTGACAACGTCAATTTAACACTTGTCAGCGTTAAAATAACCTTTGTCAACGTTAGACAAATAAAGTGGAAAATCTAATTTTGTACAAAGACCAATAACAAATGCATATCATGTACATACTTTTACAATAAGTTCCCAAAACACATATTAAGTAAGATTGATCATTCTAATACTTGTTACCAAGTATTTAAATCTTCCAGTATCAAAAGGTTTAGTTGATAAATCTGCCACATTTTCCTCTGTCTAATTTCTATGTGTTTTGTTTTAGAGTGATGTACAGGATTTTTGATAATGCAAAAAGTGATGTTATTGTCTACAAAATTCTTGGTATGCATAAAATTATACCCATAATCCAACAGCTGGTTCTGAAACCATAAGACTTGTCCATAACAAGCAGCTTCAGCAACATACTCTGCTTCAGTTGTAGAATTGGCCACCACTGTTTGTTTCTTGCATTGCCAAGATATCAACCTACTCCCAAGAAATTGGCATCCACCAGTTGTGGATTTTCTATCAAATTTGTCACCACCATAATCACTGTCTGAATATGCAATAAGCTCCAATGGAGAATCTTTTGGATACCATAATCCCAAGTCTGGATAACACCTAAGATACTGAAAAAAGGTTTTTTAAGTCCAATTAATTAAGTTCGTTTTCCTCGACTCGACTCGAATTTGATTTCCAATTACTCGTTACGACTTAACTTTGTTTTTGGTAAATAATATTTTTGGTGTTTTATCTATTTAATACTAACAAAACAATTTAAATAAAACTAATCTAATTTAAAAATTAAGCTAATAAAAACTTTTAAATGAAATCTATTTTTAAAATAAAACTTTAAACCTAATTAATTTTAATCTAAAATTTTTTTAATTAAAAACTATTTTAAATAAAGTAAATAAAATGAAAACAAATTTAAAGTTATAAAAGTAAATAAAAATATTTTGAAAATAAAAGTAAATTAAAACTACTTTAAAATTTAAAGAAAGTAAATAAAATAATAATTTTGACTTTTTGTATTTTTATAAAAACTGAATTAATTTGAAAACTATTAATTAAACTTTAAACTAAATGAAATTAGAACTTGTATTAAACTTAAATAAATCACTGGCCCAAATTAACTAACCTATATTAATTTAACTAAAGAGAGTAAAACACAAAAAGAGTGATAGAGTAGATGTTTGGCGTGTTGGACAGTTGAACAAGAGGTCCTGGGTTCGAACCCCAGGACAGACCAAAATTGCTATTTTTTTTTTCTTTTTTTGGAAATTAAACCCACTCAGACCAATTGTGTCTGAGTGTTTTAAATACAGCAGAAAAAGGCAATAGACAAATCAGATAAGCAGTCTCTAATTACCGAATAAACCAAGAAGCTGAAACAAAGTATCTTACTAGATAAATAAGAACATAAGCTAACTTATAAAATAATAAGCAGTTAACAAAATCAGCCAAACAGTAAAAATAAACAAATCACCAACTCAAATAATCAAAATAAGTAATTATATTTAAAACTTGAGAATAAGCAAATCCAAACAGTAAATAAGCTAATCTAAATAAACTAGGACGAATGAGCAGATAAAAACAAAAGCCAATAAGATATATAAACAGTAAGCTAAGCAAATGGAAAAGCTAAAAACAATAAGAAAATGAGAAAACCAAATAAACTAAAAAACTTAATAAGCTGAATAATCCTAGATCAAACTAAAAACTAAACAAACCAAACAATAAGCAAAAGACAAACCAAATAAGCATATTAAGCAGATTCAGCTAAACAAAAAAAAAGGGCAAGCAAAAATAAGCAGTAAACGTATATGAAACTAAAAAAAACTAAATAAGCAAACATAAGCTGATAATCAGATAAGCAGATAACAAGCTATGATTTTATAAGCTATTAAATTCAAATGAATAAAAAGGCTAAAAGCAGCAATCCGAAAAACAGATCAATCATAAGCTATAGCAGTTTAAATAAGATAAACAAACTAAACTTAAATCTAAAAAGCAATTACAAATCAAACTGAATAAATTCAAAAACAATAACATCTAAACTTAACAAGGTAGATATATCAAGTAACTAATATCCAAAAAGAAAAAAAAAACAAACATAAAACAGATACCTAAATTAATCAGTTAAAACATTAACAAAATTTAAGCTATAAACCATAAACAGATCCTACGCAACTAAAAACAGATCCAAAAGCATTAAAATCCCTAACAGTAACTAAGATTAATAAGCAGAAAACTAAATACCATAAGCAGATAAAAACTTAATTAATTCTAGAAAACAAACTTAAAAAAAAAACAATTAAAAAAGAATGAAGAACCTGGAGATGACAACCATTGGGAAGAAGAAGCGGCGCTGAGCCGTCTTTGATCAATCCGAATCAAACACCTCCTTTTCCACCAAAAATCATCATCATCTTGATCCAACTTCTCGAACCAGAGAGTTGCCTTCGACAGATATATATATATATATATATATATATATATATATATATATATATATATATATATATATATATATATATATATATATATATATATATATATATATATATATATATATATATATATATATATTTTATATAATAATGATAACAACCACGAACAGTAAAATCAAAGTATTAAGCAGATTCAAATATAAAAATTTAATAGACGAGAATTAAATAAATTGACAATAAAACTTTAAACGAAACTTTTCATTAACTTTAATTAAAATTACAAAAACTGGAAAAGAAGGATGACAAGATTTAACCTATAACTAATTTTTACTGAAAAATAAATCTATTTAAACCTACTCCTAAATTTAAAAAAAAAACTGAAAATAATAAAGAAAAAGCTTATATAAAAAATGGACTATCCTCTCTCTGATTTCTTCAAGGTTCTTATAGATGAACAAGAGCTTGGGGTCTTCTTTCTCCATCGTTTGATCTAGCTTGAAAAGAAAGCAAAGATATGAACCGCTGGATCTTCTTAATTTCTCTTTCATCACAAGGATTGCCACGTTGGAGGGAATGAGGACCACTGGTGGTGATTTGCTCCGAAAAAGATGGGGATTAATTTCCTATCCGTGTTAATCACACGCACGAGATAAAACCCCCTTTTTATGGATGGTAATTTTTATGATGTAAAAATTAGGGTTTGTTGAAGGCTGCGAGTTTGGTGGGAGAGAAATGGTAACAGTGAGTGAAAACACATTGTGTGTATCGAAATTATTAAATGGTGAGAAAAAGTAACTTGCGTTTTATTTAATGAGTGTGGGTTGGAAAGAAAAGTAAACCGTGTGTGGGGAGTTGAAATGTGGGGATAAATGTTAAATGATATATAAAAAAAAACGTTTTATAAATTTTGTGATAAGGAAAGTGTGGTGTTACGTGTGATGTGGGGAGTTGACTCCAAAAAGGTTTGTCAAAAAAAATTGAGTGTTTATTTTTCTTCTTCCCATCCGTGTCATTTTTTAGCATATGGGCTTGTGGCCCAAGTTTCAATCCAAGCAAAAAACTGTCCCATGTTTATTAAGTCAAATGGGCTAGTGGCCCAATTGTTTATCAAACAAGCAACATTAAGCTTCCAAATGGGCTTTTAAGCCCATTAAACCAAATGTGGGTCCCACGAAGGCCCATTAACCATTAGAATATTAAATCCTCTAAAAACGACTTGTCATTTGGCTTCTCGATCTTTTCTTCAAAAAATTAAGTCGATTTAGTCGGTTTCCGTGATCTTTGCACACTTTTGGACTTTTGATCTTGTCTTTAACTTTTTCTTGACTTTTCTTCGACATTTGACCGTGAAATCCCGTGTTTTCTCTTCTTTTGATCATTTTTACCTATTTAAACACAAAAACACAAAACCACGCGTAATTCCGACTTTTAAGACATTAAACACATGATTCGGTCTTGTTTTTCCTTGATTTTAGTGGCAAAAAGATAAGTGTTTACAAACTTATTAAATCCCCTACACTTGACCATTGCAATGACCCCATGCAATGCATTATTTCAAAGCATAAAGTTACATTTTTCTCATTAATAACCCATCTCGGCCTTTATTACTATTATTACTACGACGAAAAGATAGAAACTTGAAAAGGAGACAAAAGTTATAATCATTTATTAACTTGGAAATTATTAGATGGAAGAAACTTATAAAGAAATCTAAGACTTGCATTAGGGCTTCGGTGTCATGAATATAAATCACCCTCAAGTTTCACGTTCCCCATACCAAGCTAAAAAATGAGATCATTGTTATTACAAGTTAGCACTACTAACACTTACTCATGTGGTTTATTTAATCACTTAGACCCCCTTATTCCTACGGTGTATCTCTTGTATTTTATTTTTGTCTTGAATGATCACGAGGATGCATTTTTGACTTATTTCGATAATTTATTTAGGCCGAAAATAAAGTGGGACGATTTAATAAATAGTTAGCTAAAGGACAAAATCTTTTAAAACTGCTTCTCGAAACCTCAAAAAGTTCATATCTTCGCATAACTCGTTTCACGATTTGAGACCTTTCTCGGACCGATATTTGGCTTGTACTTCAAACTTCAAATCTTGAGAGACGATCTTGAAATTATGGTCTTCTCTTCATTTTGGTAATACATCTTCATTAGGAGTGAAAGATGTTTCAAACGTTGACCACGACTTCTTCATTTATCCTCTTCTTTATTTAGGATTTTGATATACAATGATCCGCCTCCTTTTCGGACTTGGATCTATTTATCCTCATACCTTGTTAGGGTCTTTTTGGATAGACTTCTCCATGATCTTTAGGGGAGTAATTGCTTCTCGTCGTGTGTCTTGATCCTTCATATTGATTTGGATTAATGATCTTCACATCATATTAGGATCTTTAGCAAAAAGTGAATCCTCATACCTTGTTAGGGCCTTTTTGGACTCGGGTATCCTCATGCCTTCTTAGGGCCTTTTTGGATAAGCCAATCTTCGCGTCCCGTTTCAATAAGTTATGCCTTGGCTATGAATTCTAATTAATACCGAGCAACTTTTAAACGATCTTGTGCTAGAAGCTAAGTAACCTTTTAAATCGTACAACCTTATTTATTGCAAATATATTTATTAACAAGTGATGGGAGAAAAAGCTCATAACTAACTCACATAAGTTAATGAAAGAATACCAAACTTATAATTAACTCTATCATCTCTCGTTCTCCACAATTTAAAATCTCAAGGAATGAGACTCGTGGATGCTTAGCCTAATAAACCAATTAAGGTCCATATGGTTAAGGATACTAGCTAGAGTAAACTTGGATAAGTAAACTCGGGTTGAGTCAAAATATTCACGACGGGCCTAATATATCAAAGACATCTAAACTTGTTAAAACCATTTTATTTATTTATTTATTATTTTTTAACTTTATTCTTGAAATGGAAATTATTATGATGCGATAATAAAAGGAAAATAAATAAAAATACTACTAGGCCAAAATAGATCAAAAATTTGAAAAACGTTGAAAATTTTAAAAATTTTCCGGTTAAATGGGTCAAATTCATGGAAAAGGCCAGTAAAATTTCGATAGAAATCCCCCTACACTTAAGATAAACATTGCCCTCAATGTTTAAGCATGTGGGAGAATAAACTCCCCTACACTTAGGACATTGAGTGCGTTGTTTAAATCGAGCTAAGGAAAGGACAACTAAAGTGATTACATTAATTCGTTTTAAGATAGAATCACAATAGCAAAAACTTATCGAAGGAACCGAGTACATGGGTAACATGGGAACACGGGTCTCGTCAAAAGTACCAAAAGTAGATCATCAAAGCACATGTACCTACACAATCACACAAAACAAACAACCTACACGGCTCCCCCTACACTTATTGTAGAAAATAAGTAAATAAAAGATAGATAATCGGGTTGCCTCCCGAGAAGCGCTTGTTTTTGTTAACCGAGTCACGAGCCTGACTCGACCCCGAATTAAATGGTCCATGGGGAAGCCTCGAATGTAATACCGGGATCAAAGATCTTGTCCTCGGTCCCGGAGGAACATAATAAATGAGAGGCAAGAGGATAAGTCATAAAAGGTAGAAAAGTCCTCTCGACATAAGAAAAGTAAGTGAAGTCTTGATCCACGGGAGGTGGGGTGGGTAAAGGAGACAAATTGTCATCCCCCAAAGACATAGGATGGTCACTATTCGGCAAAGCCGGAAAGGTATCAATCAAAGAATGGTCAATGTCACCTCCCGGGTCAAAGCACTCATCCTCATTTCCCGGTATGAAATGAGGAGAGTAAAAGCGATACATCACTTGCTTGGGTGTGCACGCGGTAGGACGGGGTGGCAACATAATATGAGAAATATCAGAGGACATATCTACCACCCGCGTCACCTCACCAGACCGAATCAAACGGAAACTAGGGTCAAATCTCCCCACCTCCTCTATGACGGGAGGTGGCATGGCTAACAAAGGATGCTCATCAATAGCAATAGAGTCGGAGCTATCAATGTCCTCAATCCCCTCTTCAAAGAGAGGATTAACGTCACTAGAGATGTAGGCGTCATCAAAATCAAATAAAGGGTTCGAATAAATCTTGAAATTTTCCTTCGGAACGTCTTTATCGGATAGTGACTCGTCATCACTAGAAGTAAAATCATCATCGAGATCAAAAATGGGATTAGAGAAAGCCAAAGAATCGTCTCCCAAGATGTCGGTAGGAGGTAATGAGTCATCACTAGAAAGAGATTCACACTCATCGTCACTATCGGAAGGAACGTAGGCTCACTTTGGATTGGAATAAGAGTCTCGTCACAAGGAATAGTGATAAGACCCTCATCCCCCATGATGAGAGAGGCATCGGGCTCCGTAGTGGAAGAATCGAGAATAGAAGTGGTAGAATCCTTAGGCTCGAGAGCCGGCAAGTCGAGAGAAGGAATTACAATTGCACTAGGACATTGAGCACAAAGATCATTCCAAGAAATAGTATTCTCATCGTCATCATCATCATAATAGAAAGAACGCACAAGTGGCGGAGTATAATCACTAAGATTAGATACTTGCTCTTGTCGTTGTTTCTCCTCCAATGTCTCGGTCAGTCGAATTAAGCCGTCATGAAGTTCCAAAAGAAGGGATTTTCTTTCGTCATTCAAAGCATTGATTTGTTGAATTCTATGAGAGGATTGATGATTGAGGGTGGGATGTGGGGGCTCAAAATTTTGAAAACCGGAATTATAGCACGGATGTGACTCATAATTCATCGGTTGACAATAAGAAGTATAGTGAGGGCCCCCACAATGATTGCAACACGGGTATTGAGAAAAACCCGGTGCATGTTGAGGATAGGGATTGTCATAAACGGGAGGAGGGGAGAAATTTGTGTAAGAGGAGAAGTACGAATTTCTAGAATTGCACAATGGACAAAATCCAAATTGTGTATTGTCGATATCGGAACCACACTTCGCACAAGTACACCATGGACATATTGGAAAACCAAGCCATGGTCTCCCACACCGAACGCAAGACAAATCCATGAAGAATTATAAATAAGAGGGGTTGAGAAAAAGAATTAAACACAATAGATGATAAAGAAAAATATTTTTATATTTTTTTTTAGAAAAATATATATATATACAAGAAAAATCGAAAGAAATCGAACTAAAAATTAACACTAATACGTAATATTTTTGGTGTAATACTTTTAGGAAAAAGTATTACGTTTTGCTTTTTTTAATTTTTATGGTGCAATTCTTAGGAAAGAAATTGCTTTTGTGATTTTTTAATTTTTTGTATTTTTAAGTTTTTGATTTTTTTAGATTTTTGATTTTTTTGGTGCAAGAAAATTAACGTTCAAGAAGAACGGATCCCAAAATCCAAACGTCTTCACGAAAAAATCGTCAATCGTACGAGCGAAGCGGCAGCGGCGCCATTTGAAAAACGGTTTTTTAAGTCCAATTAATTAAGTTCGTTTTCCTCGACTCGACTTGAATTTGATTTCCAATTACTCGTTACGACTTAACTTTGTTTTTGGTAAATAATATTTTTGGTGTTTTATCTATTTAATACTAACAAAACAATTTAAATAAAACTAATCTAATTTAAAAATTAAGCTAATAAAAACTTTTAAATGAAATCTATTTTTAAAATAAAACTTTAAACCTAATTAATTTTAACCTAAAAACTTTTTAATTAAAAACTATTTTAAATAAAGTAAATAAAATGAAAACAAATTTAAAGTTATAAAAGTAAATAAAAATATTTTGGAAATAAAAGTAAATTAAAACTACTTTAAAATTTAAAGAAAGTAAATAAAATAATAATTTTGACTTTTTGTATTTTTATAAAAACTGAATTAATTTGAAAACTATTAATTAAACTTTAAACTAAATGAAATTAGAACTTGTATTAAACTTAAATAAATCACTGGCCCAAATTAACTAACCTATATTAATTTAACTAAAGAGAGTAAAACACAAAAAGAGTGATAGAGTAGATGGTTGGCGTGTTGGACAGTTGAACAAGAGGTCCTGGGTTCGAACCCCAGGACAGACCAAAATTGCTATTTTTTATTTTTTTATTTTTTTATTTTTTTTGGAAATTAAACCCACTCAGACCAATTGTGTCTGAGTGTGTTAAATACAGCAGAAAAAGGCAACAGACAAATCAGATAAGCAGTCTCTAATTACCGAATAAACCAAGAAGCTGAAACAAAGTATCTGACTAGATAAATAAGAACATAAGCTAACTTATAAAATAATAAGCAATTAACAAAATCAGCCAAACAGTAAAAATAAACAAATCACCAACTCAAATAATCAAAATAAGTAATTATATTTAAAACTTGAGAATAAGCAAATCCAAACAGTAAATAAGCTAATCTAAATAAACTAGGACGAATGAGCAGATAAAAACAAAAGCCAATAAGATATTTAAACAGTAAGCTAAGCAAATGGAAAAGCTAAAAACAATAAGAAAATGAGAAAACCAAATAAACTAAAAAAACTTAATAAGCTGAATAATCCTAGATCAAACTAAAAACTAAACAAACCAAACAATAAGCAAAAGACAAACCAAATAAGCATATTAAGCAGATTCAGCTAAACAAAAAAAAGGGCAAGCAAAAATAAGCAGTAAACGTATATGAAACTAAAAAAAACTAAATTAGCAAACATAAGCTGATAATCAGATAAGCAGATAACAAGCTATGATTTAATAAGCTATTAAATTCAAATGAATAAAAAGGCTAAAAGCAGTAATCCGAAAAACAGATCAATCATAAGCTATAGCAGTTTAAATAAGATAAACAAACTAAACTTAAATCTAAAAAGCAATTACAAAACAAACTGAATAAATTCAAAAACAATAACATCTAAACTTAACAAGGCAGATATATCAAGTAACTAATAACCAAAAAGAAAAAAAAATAAACATAAAACAGATACCTAAATTAAGCAGTTAAAACATTAACAAAATTTAAGCTATAAACCATAAACAGATCCTACGCAACTAAAAACAGATCCAAAAGCATTAAAATCCCTAACAGTAACTAAGATTAATAAGCAGAAAACTAAATACCATAAGCAGATAAAAGCTTAATTAATTCTAGAAAACAAACTTAAAAAAAAACAATTAAAAAAGAATGAAGAACCTGGAGATGACAACCATTGGGAAGAAGAAGCGGCGCTGAGCCGTCTTTGATCAATCCGAATCAAACACCTCCTTTTCCACCAAAAATCATCATCATCTTGATCCAACTTCTCGAACCAGAGAGCTGCCTTCGACAGATATATATATATATATATATATATATATATATATATATATATATATATATATATATATATATATATATATATATATATGTATATATATATATATATATATATATATATATATATATATATATATATATATATATATATATATATATATATATATATATATATATATATATATATATATATATATATATATATATATATATATATATATATATATATATATATATATATATATATATATATATATATATATATATATATATATATATTATATATAATAATGATAACAACCACGAACAGTAAAATCAAAGTATTAAGCAGATTCAAATATAAAAATTTAATAGACGAGAATTAAATAAATTGACAATAAAACTTTAAACGAAACTTTTCATTAACTTTAATTAAAATTACAAAAACTGGAAAAGAAGGATTACAAGATTTAACCTATAACTAATTTTTACTGAAAAATAAATCTATTTAAACCTACTCCTAAATTTAAAAAAAAACTGAAAATAATAAAGAAAAAGCTTATATAAAAAATGGACTATCCTCTCTCTGATTTCTTCAAGGTTCTTATAGATGAACAAGAGCTTGGGGTCTTCTTTCTCCACCGTTTGATCTAGCTTGAAAAGAAAGCAAAGATATGAACCGCTGGATCTTCTTAATTTCTCTTTCATCACAAGGATTGCCACGTTGGAGGGAATGAGGACCACTGGTGGTGTTTTGCTCCGAAAAAGATGGGGATTAATTCCCCATCCGTGTTAATCACACGCACAAGATAAAACCCCCTTTTTATGGATGGTAATTTTTATGATGTAAAAATTAGGGTTTGTGGAAGGCTGCGAGTTTGGTGGGAGAGAAATGGTAACAGTGAGTGAAAACACATTGTGTGTATCGAAATTATTAAATGGTGAGAAAAAGTAACTTGCGTTTTATTTAATGAGTGTGGGTTGGAAAGAAAAGTAAACCGTGTGTGGGGAGTTGAAATGTGGGGATATATGTTAAATGATATATTAAAAAAACGTTTTATAAATTTTGTGATAAGGAAAGTGTGGTGTTACGTGTGATGTGGGGAGTTGACTCTAAAAAGGTTTGTCAAAACAAATTGAGTGTTTATTTTTCTTCTTCCCATCCGTGTCATTTTTTAGCATATGGGCTTGTGGCCCAAGTTTCAATCCAAGCAAAAAACTGTCCCATGTTTATTAAGTCAAATGGGCTAGTGGCCCAATTGTTTATCAAACAAGCAACATTAAGCTTCCAAATGGGCTTTTAATCCCATTAAACCAAATGTGGGTCCCACGAAGGCCCATTAACCATTAGAATACTAAATCCTCTAAAAACGACTTGTCATTTGGCTTCTCGATCTTTTCTTCAAAAAATTAAGTCGATTTAGTCTGTTTCCGTGATCTTTGCACACTTTTGGACTTTTGATCTGGTCTTTAACTTTTTCTTGACTTTTCTTCGACATTTGACCGTGAAATCCCGTGTTTTCTCTTTTTTTGATCATTTGTACCTATTTAAACACAAAAACACAAAACCACGCGTAATTCCGACTTTTAAGACATTAAACACATGATTCGGTCTTGTTTTTCCTTGATTTTAGTGGCAAAAAGATAAGTGTTTACACACTTATTAGATACCTAAAAATCCTCTTGACAGCATGAAGATGACACTCTTTGGGAGTCACTTGATGGCGTGCACATGCACACACAGCAAACATAATGTCAAGTCTTGAAGCTGTGAGATACATCAATGAACCAATCATTGACCTACTTGAAATCTGCCTCTTTTCCATCTCCAACTTTTTCCCAAGGGTGTTCCCTATCCATGGGTGTGCTAGCCCGTTTCTCATGTGGAGAAAAGCAGAATTTCTTCCAGATTTATGCTACATATTTATCTTGAGAGATGAAGATACCATCTTCTTTCTGCTGTACTTGTAACCCTAGAAAGAAGTTCATCTCCCCCATTACACTCATCTTGAATTTGTCTGTCATGAGTTTGGAAAAGTCTTCACTCATCTTTGGACTAGAAGAACCAAAGATGATATCATCCACATAGACCTGTACAAGTAAGAAATCGTTACCAGTCTTCTTTGTAAACAAGGTCTGGTCTATGGTGCCCCTTTTGAATCCATTTTCCACCAGATAGGTGGACAATGTGCCATACCATGCTCGTGGGGCTTGATAAAGTCCATACATAGCTTTCTTCACTCTATACACCTTGTCTGGATGTTCTGAATCTTCAAAACCAGGAGTTTGCATTACCTAAACCTCCTCTGCAATTATGCCATAAAGAAAAGCACTCTTCACATCCATTTGATAGACTGTGAATCCCATGCAGGAAGCATAGGCTAGAAAAATCCTTATTGCCTCAATCCTTGCAACAGGTGCAAAGACCTCCTCATAGTCTATCCCTTCCTCTTGTGTATATCCTTGAGCAACTAAACATGCCTTGTTTCTGACCACAATTCCTCTCTCATCCTTTTTGTTTCTAAGAACCCGTCTTGTCCCAATATGTTTGACATGTCTAGGACAATCAACTAACTCCCAAACATCCTGGATAGCAAATTGGTGAAGCTCATCTTGCATTGCTTCCACCCAACTTGGTTCTTTGAGAGCATCAAAAATCTTCTTGGGTTCCTGTTGTGACAGAAAACAGACAAACAAACATGCTTGAACAAGAGGGGTATCAACCTTCTTGTGAATATTGGCAATAAATCCTCCATGATTCTGATGAGACCTTCTAGTTTGCAAAGGAGCCATCACATCACCTATGATCAAAGAAGAAGGATGATTCTTCATGGTAGATGTAAGTACTCCTCCTTCAATGATTGTGTTATCATCAATTTCACTATCCAAATTGCCAATATCTTCTTCAAATGCTCTTCCATCATCATCTGAATGAACCTCTCCATTTCTGTTTGAAGGTTCATCTTGTTCAAATTATTGGAAGAGAATAAATGTTCAAAAGTGTTGTCAACGCCCGAATTAGGGTTGTCAACGTTTGAGCCATCAACGACTGAATTTGTCTTGTCAGCGCCAGATTTTCCTTTGTCAGCGTTTGAAGAATCATGCATGTTTTCAACTGGTGATACTTGTGGACCACCTTTTTCCTTTCTAGCAGCAGCAGCAGCAAATGCATCTGTCCATATAGGAATGGTAACATACTCAAGTATGGGTGCTGATTTGTCTGCTTGTGATCCAACCTCTTTATCAACCTGTTTACCTGAAATTTCAACAACTGGTTCTTCCACAACATTTACAGTTACATTCACAATGTCTGGATTAGTAACAGGCATATAATTCAATGTTCTAGATAGAGGTTCCAAGTCAAATAACCAATTTGGACCACTCTCAGGATCACTAGGTTTACTTTCTAAAAACCTTACATGTACCTTTTCAAGTATATATTTTTCTTTCTTAATGTAAACACTATATCCTCTACTCTGCACAGAATAACCCATAAAGTAGCCTTCATCACCTTTAGCACTAAACTTACCTAAGGCATCACTAGTGTACAAAACTACTACATGACATCCAAAAGGTTTAAGAAAACCAATATTAGGTTTCCTGCCCCAAAATAGCTCATAAGGTGTCTTGTTGTGAATCTTGTTGGTTAATGCCCTATTCTGAACATAACAAGCTATATTCATAGCCTCAGCCCAAAATGCTATGGGAAAGTGAGCATAAGCCAACATAGTCCTAGCTGCTTCTATGAGTGTTCTATTCTTTCTCTCAGCTACCCTATTTTGTTGTGGGGTTCGAGGTACACTAAACTGTCTAGTAATCCCTTTCTTAGCACAAAAGTCATCCAACAGCTTATTTCTAAACTCACCACCATTATCACTCCTAAGCATTTTAACCTCATTCCCAGTCTTCTTCTCCAACTGGGTAATAAAGTTAATAAAAACATCAGCAGTTTCACTTTTCAAAGACAAAAAGAAAGTCCAAGTAAATCTAGAAAAATCATCAGTGATGACAAAACAGTAGGATTTACCATTTAAGCTTTCTATATTAGTTGGACGAAACAAGTCCATATGCACCAAGTGAAGTGGTTTAGAACTAGAGTGCACAGGTTTAGACTTAAATGAGACCTTATGTTGTTTGCCTTTAAGGCATGCAACACAAGAATGGTCATTGTGGAAAGCTTTTTCAGGCAAACCATCAACTAAACCATGTCTCACAAGCCTATTTATATTCTTGAAATTAATGTGCCCTAATCTCCAATGCCAAAGATTACTCTCATCAACTGAAGCTTTAGCATAAAAACATGAAAAATTATTATTTATCTTAATTCCATTAAGATTCACATTATAAATGTGCTTATGCCTAGGTGTTCTATAATCAATGAATTTCTCATCAGGTATTTTAAAATCTTTGCTTAACACCAAGCATTCAGTATTTGTGAAAAGAACCTTATTTTTTTTATCACACACTTGTGATACACTAAACAGATTGTAATCGAGTTCTTTTACTAGAAACACCTTCTCAAAACGCAAATTATTGGTGAGAAGAGTGCCTTTGCCAGTGATAGTTCCATATCCTCCTCCAGAGTACACTTTGTCACCATCTTTAATGGGGGTAAAGTTTGTCAGATAATCTTCCTTCCCCGTCATGTGCCTAGAGCATCCACTATCCCAATAGCCATAATCATTAACCTGCTTTTGAATGCCCTGCATATAAAGAAAATAAATTAGTTTTCTTTGGGAACCCAAGCCTGAGCAGACTTGGATTCATTTGGTTGTTCAACAAGAACAGACTTAGTCGTTATAACAACCCCTTGTTCATCCCTTTTTGGATGAAATGCCCAGTTAACCCCAACTGGTTTAGTTATGACCTTTGAAATATAATGAAATCTGTTACAGGTCATAGAAATCCCATCTGAATTAGGTTTTTGGTCTTGTTTAGGTCTCCATGTCAAGCTAGAAAAAGCTTTAGACCACTTTCCATTTGGTTGCAAGTATTTGGCATTACTTGGTCTATTAACGTTCCTGACAGCATTTAATTTGTTCTTGTCAACGCTGAAATTACCATTATCAGCGTTGAACCTAGGGTTTGCTACAGGAACCCATTGTCTGTTAGACCATGTATTGGTCTTCTGAAAAGGCCTTTTTCCATAAGTATTAGACCCTTTTGTAAAGAATAGGGCTGGTCTAATGACTCGTGGACTTTGCTGGACAAAAGATTTGGGTTTGACCATGGTTGACTTTCTATCAGTGTTGACCTTCGAAGCGTTGACACACTTATAAGCTAAATGTGAAAAACTTCCACAAGTATAACAGGCTTTTCTAGACATAGCTCTAGGTCTAGATGAAAAGAAACATGTCCCATTATCACTAATTTGACTTTTTGGTGATCTAGGTTTTCTATACATTTCTGCATATTTAATACTAGGTTTTCTATCAACGTTTAAGCCAAGGTCAACAGTCTTGCCCGTAGTAGGATTGGTCACTTTTATGGGTGTAGACTCATTTGGGCTGTCACTAAGTATGCCACCATTAACAAACAAAGTAGGGTTGGCTTTCTTCCATTGGTCCAAATCAGTCAATTTCTGCTTGTATTCCTCTACTGGGGTAAGAACTCTTGGTGGAGGAATAAATTCCTCTTCTTGGAGTTATGGAATACCAGTCCAAGACAAATCCTTTCTAAGGACACCATAAAAGTTCCCAGTAGGTGGTGGAACACCAGCATACTCTTTCATCCCAATCCCAGTCATATCCCTAGAATCTCTTTGTTCACTAACATATTTTTTAGGGTTTGTGAAGCTTTATCAAATCTCTGGATTTTAAGATCTACATTATCTTTATTTTTGATAGCCTCATCTAACTTAGCTTGTAAAGCACCATTGGCTCTCTCCAAAATGTTTCTAACCTCAACACTAGCATTTAAATCATGAGTTAAAATATTGATTTGATCTTTTAGGTCGAACTCCATTTTCTTATATTCAGATACAATCTTTTCAGTTTGAGTAAGAGCAAGTTGATAATTAGATAACATGCATCTTTCATTAACAACATCTGCTGTTAATTTTAAGACTTCTTTGTTAAACTCTTCAGTATTTAGACGACAACCCTTACTACAAAATGCATCATCATATACCTCATTGTCTAATGAAGATGAAGAATGTGCTATAAGAGCATAGTAAACATGCTCCTCTTCCTCCTTTTCTGCAACCAAAGCCTTGTTCTCTTCCTTATCCTTGGCCAAATAGCTCCAATCCCAGCCAACACCATCAATTTATTGCATAGCAACCATAGCTTTGGGATCCTGAACCTTGATGATTTGACTTGAGGGTTTTCCAGCATCAGATCTTCTTGGAGATCTGCACTCTCTCATAAAGTGTCCCATTCGATAACAATTATAACACTCAACCTTGGATTTATCAAATCCAGCAGTGTCCTTAGCATTAAAAGTCATCTTCTTCTTGAATCTTCGATTCCATCTTTTTTGCCCTTATACTTGCAAGAGCCATATTCCACTTTATATCCATCTCCTCCAAGTGCTCATCACTAATTTTCTCAAGGTCCTCATATGTAATCACCGAACCATTGGGCAATGAAGCAATGTATGCACACACAGTATCTAGATCAATACCAGCAGGTTTAACTCTAGGTGAGTCAAAATTGTATGTGTCAGCGTTTGAATGTGAGGCGCTGACAAAGCTTGATCCAGCGTTGACATAAGGTGATCCAGTAACAGGTGCATGTAAGACTCCCTTTGATCAAATTGACCTTCACTATGTGAGAAGAAGGCCATATTGCCATTGGTAGACTTGCTTCTTTGATCCAAAAGGAT
Source organism: Glebionis coronaria (assembly GCA_025667525.1). Classification (NCBI taxonomy): domain Eukaryota; kingdom Viridiplantae; phylum Streptophyta; class Magnoliopsida; order Asterales; family Asteraceae; genus Glebionis; species Glebionis coronaria. The sequence goes on from CM046876.1 coordinate 359,491,757, forward strand.
CTCACTCTCTACAAGCCTCAGTTTATTATAAACATCATCAAAGGTTGAACTTTTTTGAGTATTATTAGCAATCATAGACCTTTCTTCAATCTTCCATGCATCACCAAGACTTTTAAGAAAAGTGGTGATGATATCAGCATCATCATGCACTGTTCCCATAAAGGATAACTTGCTTGTAATGTCAAGAAGTCTGCTTCTCACTCCACTTAGCTTTTCATTGGGAAGAGCTTTAAATACGGCATACTCATGCAAGAGTTGCTTCTTTTTATCTGAGGCAATATCGTCATTACCACCATAAGCAACTTGAAGGGATGCCCAAAGATCTTTTGCAGAATCATAGCCTCTATACTTGTGCTGATTGGCTTGTCCCAAAGAGAGTTTGAGGATGCTTAGGGTTTTCATGTCATTCCTTCTCTTTGCTATGTCCTCAGCTGAGACAGCTCTTCCATCTTCAGGTTTTTCTTTTCGATCCTCTTCAGTAGAGCCTGGAGTTGACTTGCCAAGATAGTAGTTGCAATCTTGCCATCCTTATTGAATGTGTTTCCATATTCAATAATTTCCCATAGGGTGTGGTCATGGATTTGAAGATACTGCTCAAAGTTAAACTTCCACAGCTCAAAGTTTTCTGGGTCTAACATGGGAATCTTGATGTTAGGGCTTGAGGAGGAGGAGGAGGTTAACTCTGGAGTAGATATGTTGTTTGAATATTAGGGTTTCTTGAAAATTAGGGTTTTTGGTGATTTTAGGGTTTTTGTGTTCTTTAGATCAAAGTTTCTCAACAAGCTCTGATACCACTTGTTGATCCCAAACTTCAATCAATTTAGCTTGTGTAAACGAGATTAAATCAAGTTAAACACATACAGAAACTTTGTTGTATATGTAACAATTTAAGTATTATGCGGAATTAATACTTAAACAAGAACACACAAACAAGATAAACCAAACTTTCACTTTGATTGACAAATCGAACTTACGTACAATGAAAGTGTAAAACGTATATTAAACTAAAACCTAAAGGCCTCCTTTTATAGTTTAAGGAACCTTGTACAAGAGTCTACTATCAGCTATTCTTGGTAAAGATAAACATAAGAAATACATTGTCGAACATATCTTTACTAGAAACATACTAGAAACATAAAACGTGTAGACTAAGTCTTATATCAGTGCTTGACTTCTTCTTATCAACGCTTGACTTCTTCCTTTCAACGCTTGTCTTGTCAACGCTTGATTTCTTCCTATCAACGTCCAAATTACTCTTGTCAGCGTCCAAGTGTCTTGACTACATTTTATTCCCAACAGTCTAATCCCGAGATTGCTAGATTGGAATCTAAGATTAACACGATTTTGAATGAGATTAGGAAGAATCCTCATGGTTCGATTAATGGTTGAGAGTTTTTGTATATTATGTGGTTGAGTACATCCGAATTATGCTTGTTCAACCACGGGGTTTCATCAAGCTAGTGCTTTTGCGGCAACGAGAACTTATGGCCCTAACGGTCAAGCTCCTCGTCAAAACCATGTTGCTATACCGGTTCAAAATAGATACAACAATATAAATAATGGGAATAATTTTAACCGTGGTAACCAAGGGAATTTTAATCAAGGAAATGGATTTCATGGCAATCAAAACAATCAAGGTTTTCAAAACAACAATGAAAATGATTTGTCAAGCTATATCAAAACAAATGAGGCAAATTTGAAAGCTTTTTAAAATAATCTTCAAGGACAAATGAACACTTTAAAACTCGATTTTCAAAATACGATCAAAGGGCAAAATAATAAGATTGAGCTTAATCAAACTCTATTAGAGAAAAACCAAAACCGTATTGAGGGAAATCAAGCTAAATTTGAGAACAAAATTCTTTCGATGTTTGAAGCAATAATGAACAAACCTTCCTCTTCTTCGGGTGGCTTACCTAGCAACACCATTCCAAACCTGAAGGGTGAGATGAAAGCTATTACCACACGTAGTGGGAAGGCTTTAGACGGACCTTTGCTTCCACAAGTTAGTACCTCTCCGGTGAGGGAAGTGGAGCAAGAACCCGAGGTGGTTAAAGAAACAGAAATTTAATAAGTGTGTAAACACTTATCCTTTTGCCACTAAAATCAAGGAAAAACAAGACCTAATCATGTGTTTAATATCGTAAAAGTCAGAATTACGCGTGGTTTTGTGTTTTTGTGTAAAATAGGTACAAATGATCAAAAGGAAAGAAAACACGAGGTTTCACGGTCAAATGTTGAAGAAAAGTCCAAAAAAGAGACGAAGACAAAGTCAAAAGACCAAAAGTGTGCCGAAGATCACGAAAACCGGCAAATCAACACGAGTTTTGAAGAAAAACCAAGAAAGCCGAAATCGAGTTCGTTTATAGTGGATTTCAATTTAATAAAGATACTTGGGCCAAGTGGGTTCCACATTCGGGTATTGGGCACAAGGGCCCATTAAGATTTTTAAGTTATTTAAAATATGGGCCAAAAGCCCATTTGCCAAATTATGAGACGGATTAAATGGTCCAATACCATTTTATGAGACGGATAGACTTATTATTTGGGCCATAAGCCCATTTGATTAAATCAAAATCGGTGGAAAGTCTTATTCCCAGTCAAACCTTATTTACCTCGTCAAATCCTCACACGTTTTACTACCCTCTCACACGCACGATTAAATAAAGTTTACCCCACCCACACTTAGAGGGTGTTTGGTTAAGCTTATATAATGGGCTTATAAGCTTATTAGCTTATATGTGTTAAATAAGCCGAAACAAGTGTTTGGTTAAGCTTATATAACTAGGCTTATAAGCTTATATAAGTGGGTTTTGGTAAGCCAAAACTTTGTGGCTTTTCTAAGGAGGTGTAGGCTTATATATGAATATTATATTAAAAGACTTTTATACCCTCATTTAATTCATTACACCCATTTTATTTTTATGTACTTTTTAGTCATTCTACTTTATTAGTTATAAAAGCTAAACCAAACACTTATTAAAGGCTTATGAGCTCATTGTATATAAGCCATAAATAGCTTATATAATATAAGCCTAACCTCATTTATAAGCTTAACCTAACACCCTCTTATTCATTTGACGTTACAAACAATGAAACACCCCTTTCCTTCTTTCTCTCTCAAAAACGCAGATACATCTTTTTACCCAATCTCAAAAAAACCTAATTCCTATATCACAAAAACTACTCAGTGAAATTTGGGGCTTTTACTCAAAACGTGTGATTCACACACTTGAGATTAATTACCCTAATATATCAGAGGTGCACACCATGGTGGTCCTCACCTCAATCCGACGTGGCCCCAATCCCCCTCTTTTGATTGGTTGTGACAACACCAAAACCCTAATCCTCCAATCACGATCTTCCACCTCATCAAGAAACTAACACAAGAAGCACACCACCCTTCCAGGCTGGCGATCCGAGGGATAGTGATGTATTCTCAGCCATTGATTAAAGAAAGAGAAGAAGAGAGATGGGTTAAACGGCTGGGATTTGATTTCTTCATCGAGAAGCTTCCTCAACAAGGCTTGGGTTTGCCTATAAAAACCCCCCTAAATCTGTAATTTAAGTGTACACATTTTATTTTAATTTTTATTTTATGCAAAAATTAGATTTAGGGTTTAATGTAATTTTCCTTTTAAAAGTATTGTAATCTGATTTTTAGTTATTAATAAAATTGTTATTTCGGTTCATTCTTGTCTTTTTAAATTTCATCGCAAGCTACTCTTAAATCTATTTTTGGATTAATATTAGTTACGATAAAAAAGTGGTAGATAATTTCCCCCACTGGGAAATTTATTTAATCTAGTTCGAATAGTATTCTCTTGGTTCGAGAAGCTTATTGAGAATGAAGGTTCGATGGTGTTGATGTCCTGGTGACGTTTGGTTTCGGTATCGATTATAAGGGGGTTCAACGCCCACCTTCTTCCCAAAGGTTATCGACACAAGGTTTTACTTTCTTTTTAATTTTTTTCTGTTTAAGTTTCGGTTTAAAATTAATCTGCTCATGATATTTTGTTTATTTGATTTATCTGTTATCTGCATAGTATAATCTGTTTGGATTTGATTTTGATGATTTTGTTGGATTTGCTATTTTGCTCATTTAGATATTAAGTTCTGCTTATTTGGTTTTCTGCTTGCAAGTTTTTTTTATCTGTCTGCTAGTTAGTATTTGAGTTTGGATTTGAGTTCGTTGGATTTGCTTAGTAATACTGGATTTGTTTAGGTTTTTAAGATTTAGATTTGGTTTAGATCTGCTTATTGTTTTTTTTGGTTCGGTTTCCTTTAATCTGCTTATTTAGTTCTGCTTATTTAAGTTGTCTTGATTGGATCTGCTTGATTTTTAGTTCATGTAGTCTGCTGGTTTTTTTTTAATTTGCTTAGTTATTATAGTATTTATAACTGCTATTTGATTTCACTGATTATATATTTTCTTAGTTTTAATAAGTCATAAGTTAGCTTATTTTGCCTATTGTTATAAGTTTTTTTTTATTATTAGTTTTTATTTTTTTCATGTTTTAGTATCAGCTTATTAGCTTATTGCTTTTCAACTGCTTATCTGTTTAGTTGTATGTGCTTATTGGGTTTTATTGCTGATATATCTTACTGCATAAGCAAACAGATCCAATTGATCAGTTGATTCTTAATTCTGTCCAAAAAATTTAGCATTAAATTGTCCCTCATGAGACTCGAACCAGTGACCATTCGCTCAACAGCCAACACCCTTACCATCTCATCTAGCCACTTATTTGTGTTTAGTTATAGTTTAGGAAATTAATATAGATTTATAATAACTGCCAGTGTTTATTAATATAGTTTAATGCAAGTTTTGATTTAATTAAAAGTTTTATATAAATTTCCTTTTATTAAGTTTTTTTAAAAAATAAAAAGATAAAAAAATATTTTATTTTAATTACTTTTATAATTTGAAATTAGTTTTCAATTTAGTTTTATTTAAAAAATAGATTTCATTTGAAGTTTTTAGTTTAAAACTAATTAGATTTAAATGTAGGTTTAAGTATTAGTTTAAATAGTTTTCACATTTGTTTAAAAAGTTTTAAATAGTAATTAATTAGCTTTTAATTAAATAGTTTTTAATTAGTGTTTAAAATACCAAAAATACGTTTCACCAAGAACAAATTAATCCACGTTAAATTTGAGATCAATTTCGAGTGAGTCGAGGAAAACTAACATAAAAAGAATTTGCAAAAAATTCACTACCAAATTGGCGTCGCTGCCGCTTCGCTCGTTACGATTGACGATTTTGTGAGACGTTTGGATTTTGGGATCCGTTCATTTTGAACGTTACTTTTTTGTTAACAAAATCAAAAACACAAAAAAATCAAAAAGTTAAAAATACAAAAAAAGAAAAAATTAAAAAACACAAAAGCAAATTTTTTCCTAAGATTTGCACAAAAAAATAAAAAATCCAAAAGTAATACTTTTTCCTAAAAGTATTACACCAAAAATATTACGTATTAGTGTTATTTTTCTTAGTTCGATTTCTTTCGATTTTTCTTGTGAATATATATTTTTCTAAAAAACACAAAAAGATTTTTCTTTTACTATATTATATTACGTAGCACAATTAATTTACCTACTTTTCAAATAAGACCTTAGTTGGGATTTCATCACCTAACTATTGTATTCGAATCCTAAACGAATAAATCAAGGCAAAATAGATAAATACTAGTAAGAAGTTTGAACTCGATTTATACAAACTATAAGGTGGGTATAAGGCGACGCGCTATAAAAGGCCGTCTAAGGAAAAAGGTTTTTAAGTGCTTTGTGCCACCTCGTTTCCCCGCTTGCTTGTGCGTATATTGAGAGGGACGACCGATTATTGGTTTGCTAACTCAAGTAGTAATTAAGTATATATTTTTGTAACTTTTTAATATTGCACCTCGAGAGGGATAATCCTTTTCCTCTCAAAGTTGACCGAGGTTTCCTACCTCATTCGTAAAGTTTTAATTGTTTGCGCACTCGCGCGCGTACATACATACCGATTGGTGTACCAAATACTTCTAATTCTTCCAAAAAGAAGAAGAAGAAAAACAAAAAGACCGTCAATCAAGCCGATCCCGAGAATCGAGCTTTGAACAATATGATGGCAATGGATAATCGACCAATGATTGAGATTCAACAATCTCACGTTGAGGGAAACGATGACGCGATTGTGGTGCCGGATATTAGAGCTAACAATTTTGAACTAAAAACAGGTTTTATTCAAATGGTTTCTGCTACACCATTTTTAGGCCGTACTAATGATGACCCACACGCTCATATCAAACGTTTCATACAATTGGCAAACACCGTAAAATACAATGGGGTGCCACAAGAGGCCATTCGTTTACAACTCTTTCCTTTTTCCCTCGAGGGACAAGCCCGGATTTGGCTTGATAAGGAACCACCCCAAAGTATTACCACATGGATTGATTTAGAGACCAAGTTCATTAACTACTTTTTCCCACCATCACAGAGCACCGCTTTAAGGAATGACATTACTAAACAAAAATATGGGGAAACGTTTAGTGAGTCTTGGGATCGGTTTAAGGATCTTTTTAGAAAATGTCCACAACATGGTTTCACTAAAGTGCATCAAATTAATACGTTTTACAATGGTTTAACAATTAATGACCAAGACTCACTTAATAGTGCCGCGGGGGGCAATATTCTTGTGAAATCCATGAACGAGGCTTGGGCCATAATTGAAAACAAGGCTAAAGTGCAAACCAAGAGTGTTAGGGCTACTATGGCAAGTGCTAGTTCTAGTGAGAACGACAAAAGAATTGATAAGCTTACTTCGCTTGTTGAATCAATTGCTTTACAAACCAAAGCCATCAATGGTCAAGTTAATGCCTTAAAAGAGACTTGTGAAACGTGTGAGACTTGTGGTGGACCACATTCGTATTTTAATTGTGACAAGGTTTACAATCAACAACAACAAGTTTATGCTTATAACACCAATGCCAATGAGAGGGTTCAATTCAAGCCAAATGTTGATGTTAACCATTTGTCTTATAAGAGTACTAATTATTTGGCTCCCCCGGGTTTTGTAGCTCCACAAAGACCAACCCCACCCGCCCAAAATACCCAATACCAAAATAGGAACCAAGGTCCTCAAATGGGTAATTTTCAAGGGAATGCAAATTAAGGAAATTTTAATGGTCAAAATCAAGGGAATTTTCAATGGCAAAACCAAGGGTTTAATACTCCAAATCAAGGCTTTAATAACCAAGGTTTTCATAATAACAAAGGTTTTCAACCTCAATATCAAAACCAAGGTTTTCCTAATCAAGGGTTTAACAATCAAGGGTTTAATCAAATGAACATGCATAATCCTCAAATGGACTTGGTTCTACAAAAATTGACCGAACATGAGAGAAATATGAAACAAATGCAAGAGTCTACCGATAGGAAGTTCGTGCAAATGTTGCAAGCCCTTAGACCCCAAGGAGCCTTACCTTCTAATACCGAGATTAACCCTCGTGCTAATTTGAGTGCTATCACTACTCGAAGTGGAGCCACTTTAGTGGGACCTTCCATCTCTTCGCCCATAAAGGAGAGACAAGGCCCGGAGGTCATAATGAGTAATCCTACTCCCACTTCGGTGATTCCTTCCACTATCACTCCTAGTACTAGTGCTCCATTGCCCAAAGAGCCTAACCCTAAGGTTTTTCAAGAAGCGATTCCTTCTCCTTCTCAACCTTCACCATCTAAACCCAATATCCCTTATCCCACTAGATTGAACAAGGCTAAAGTGCTCACCAAAGATGACGTTCATGTCTCCAACTTTTTGAAAATGATTTCCAACGTCAATGTTAACATTAGCCTTATTGAAGCACTTGCTCAAATGCCAAAATTTGTGAAAATGTTCAAAGAATTGCTTAATAAGAAAGAAAAAATGGTTGAGCTCGTGAATACTCGTTTAAATGAGAATTGTTCCGCGATTCTTCTCAAAGAGCTTCCCGAAAATCTAGGAGATCCCGGACGATTCATGTTACCTTGCTCGTTTCCCCAAATTGATGATTGTATGGCTTTAGCGGATCTTGGCGCTAGCATCAATCTTATGCCACTCTCGGTATGGAAACGATTATCATTACCCGACCTTGTACCGACTCGCATGACTCTTGAGTTAGCTAATAGAACTCTCGCATACCCCGTTGGTATTGCCAAAGACGTTTTTGTTCGAGTTGGTACATTTACTTTTCCCGTGGACTTTGTTATAGTCGACTATGAGATGGATCCTCGTATTCCGTTAATACTTGGTAGACCATTTTTAAGAACCGGAAAAGCGTTAGTTGATGTAGCCGAAGGGGAATTAATTCTTAGGGTATGGAATGATCAACAAGTGTTTAAAATGGGGAAAATGGTAAATAAATCAAACGGAAAATAATCGGTCAATATGATTGATGTGCTTAATTTTGATAATGAAGAAAGTTTTATCAATCCTTTTGAAACTAAAAAGTTTAACCTTAATGATTTTGTGGTACATTCAAATCTACTTTTTGAAACTTAAAATGATAATCCACTTTTTGAAGAAAATGAGGAAGCTAATGATGACGACACTTCTTTAAGTGATCTCGTGTCTTTGGGTTTTGACGACACCTAGTGAGCCTAATGATCCTATTATCTCTATAAGTGATCCTCCCATTCTTGAGTCTCCCTTTGACTCTTATATTGGAAAAATGGGGGTTACGACTTTTGAAAAGGATCCTCCACCTTTAGAGGTTGCCCCTATTTTAGACCATATTCCATTTGAGGAGGATTTAGATATCTTTCTAAATTCCTATTTTCCTCACGAGGATTAGTTTTCCTATTATTCTGATGATACTTATGTTTTCACATCAAGTTTGGAAGAGGACGACTCCCCCACTTTGGATCAAAATGACATTTTGAGCTTTAATGTCAATACCTCTTGCTATTTTCCCGTTAATGAACCGATGTTTGATCCCGGAATAGAGACTTGCGTGCTATCATTGCCATATCACCATAACACCTTTCCTCGTAAGAAATTTTTGACCAAGGGTATCCCACTTTTCTTTGCCTTGTGTGATTTTACCACCTCGGGGTTTATTTCCTTTCATGATGGAAATTATGTGTTTGACCCGGGTGGATTTTCATGGGGTATTCCTTATATGACTTTGTTTCACCCCTTTATCATGGGGAGATTTTCCTCCCTTGGAAATCTTGGTTTTCCCATGATTTTCCCATTTGAATGATGATATTCGGGAAATCGAGTCGAGCTAGAGACTCGTGATAAATAAATCAAGCATCGTATAACTAGGTTAGATTTTTACCTTTTTTCATCCTTTCCACCCTTTTTCGCCTTCACCCATTTCCACCAATAAGTGTAGGGGGAGCCAAGTAGGTTGTTTGTGTGTTGTGATGTTGTACAGGGACATGTGCTTTAATGATCTACTTTTGGTGTTTTTGACGCGACCCGTGATCCCATGTTTCCCGTGTACCCAGTTTCCTCGATTAAGTTTTTGCTATTGTGGTTCATACTTGTATATAAATAAAACGAATAAATGTAATCACTTTAGTTGTCTCTTCCTTAGCTCGATTTTAAACAACGTTCACAATGTCCTAAGTGTAGGGGAGTTTATTCTCCCACATGCTTAAACATTGAGGACAATGTTTATATTAAGTGTAGGGGGGATTTCCATCGAAATTTTAGTGGGCTTTTCCATGAATTTGACCCCATTTAACCGGAAAATTTAAAAAATTTTCATCATTTTTCAAATTTTTGATCTATTTTGGCCTAGTAGTATTTTCATTTATTTTCTTTCCTTTTTTCATCACATCGTATTTATATTTTTCATTTCAAGAATAAAGTCAAAAATAAATAATGAATAAAATGGTTTTAACAAGTTTAGATGTCTTTGATATATTAGGACCGTCGTGAATATTTTGACTCAACCCGAGTTTACTTATCCATGTTTACTCTAGCTAGTATCCTTAACCATATGGACCTTAATTGGTTTATTAGGCTAAGCATCCACGAGTCTCATTCCTTGAGATTTTAAATTGTGGAGAACGAGAGATGATAGAGTTGATAATAAGTTTAAGGGTTAATTCTTGCTTATATGAGTTTTTGTGGCTCTTTCTTCCCGCTTGTATATTTAATTGCTTAATAAATGAGGATTTTTGCGGTGTAGATTCGATATCTTAACTCTTAGCCAAATCTTTATTCTCCTTGTAATTAAAGCATGAACACATTGAGGATGTCAGCGTTGTGGACTTCCGACTAAGGTGGCTTATAACCACTAAGTAGGAGGTATTCAGACCATGGGACCGCGGAATTTGGCCTACTATATATATCATAAATAAATAAAGAATAAGATTAAAACATGACCTCAAGGAGCCTTAGGGTATGGGGCATGTAGCATGAACCTTGTCATTAGAGCCTTAGGGTGTATGGCATGGTAAGTGTTGAATAAAAATTGATCAAAAATCAATTCTCTCGTTTATCGTTCAAGGAGCCTTAGGGTGTGGACAATAGATGAGGAGCATTTTTACATCTTAAAGAGCCTAAGGGTATATGATGTGAATTTGCTAAACTCCACATAAAGTCTACATGACTTTGGAGGAATAATTAATAAGTAGTACTATTGGCCAAAGTTTGGGTCCGGGAATTTATTCCCCAAATCGTGTTAAATCATCTTTGATGTGGGCTTACTTTAGTGACAACGTTTTTGAGGACGAGGTTAGGTTTTGAGTGTCGGGTTTGCACCGTTTTGCCTTCATTTTTGGACTAATAATTATCAAATAAGTCAAATGAGCCTACGGGTGAATGACAATCAATAAAATCTAGAGATACAACGTAGGAATTGGAGAAAGAGTATTACACAATTGTCTTATATAAGTGGTTTTAACTTAAGGACTTATGGTAAACAATGATCTCGTTTTTAAGCTTGGTATGAGGAACGTGAAACTTGAGGGTGATTAATATTCATGACACCAAAGCCCTAACTTAAGTCGTAGATTTCTTTACGAGTTTCTTCCATCAAATAAATTTGAAGTTAATAAATTATTATAACTTAAGTCTTTATCTTTTCATCATAGTAATAATAGTATATCTTAATAAAGGCCATGATGGGGTAATTATGAGAAAAATGTAACTTTATGCTTTAAAACTATGCATTGCATGGGGTCATTGCAATGGTCAAGTGTAGGGGATTTAATAAGTGTTTAAACACTTATCCTTTTGCCACTAAAATCAAGGAAAAACAAGACCTAATCATGTGTTTAATATCATAAAAGTCAGAATTACGCGTGGTTTTATGTTTTTGTGTAAAATAGGTACAAATGATCAAAAGGAAAGAAAACACGAGGTTTCACGGTCAAATGTTGAAGAAAAGTCCAAAAAAGAGACGAAGACAAAGTCAAAAGACCAAAAGTGTGCCGAAGATCACGAAAACTGGCAAATCAACACGGGTTTTGAAGAAAAATCAAGAAAGCCGAAATCGAGTTCGTTTATAGTGGATTTCAATTTAATTAAGATACTTGGGCCAAGTGGGTCCCACATTCGGGTATTGGGCCCAAAGGCCCATTAAGATTTTTAAGTTATTTAAAATATGGGCGAAAAGCCCATTTGCCAAATTATGAGACGGATTAAATGGTCCAATACCATTTTATGAGACGGATAGACTTATTATTTGGGACATAAGCCCATTTGATTAAGTCAAAATCGGTGGAAAGTCTTATTCCCAGTCAAACCTTATTTAGCTGGTCAAATCCTCACACGTTTTACTACCCTCTCACACACACGATTAAATAAAGTTTACCCCACCCACACTTATTCATTTGACGTTACAAACAATGAAACACCCCTTTCCTTCTTTCTCTCTCAAAAACGCAGATACATCTTTTTACCCAATCTCAAAAACACCTAATTCCTATATCACAAAAATTACTCAGTGAAATTTGGGGCTTTTACTCAAAACGTGTGATTCACACACTTGAGATTAATTCCCCCAATATGTCGGAGGTGCACACCATGGTGGTCCTCACCTCAATCCGACGTAGCCCCAATCCCCCTCTTTTGATTGGTTGTGACAACACCAAAACCCCAATCCTCCAATCATGATCTTCCACCTCATCAAGAAACTAACACAAGAAGCACACCACCTTTCCAGGCTGGTGATCCGAGGGATAGTGATGTATTCTCAGCCATTGATTAAAGAAAGAGAAGAAGAGAGACGGATTAAACGGCTGGGATTTGATTTCTTCTTCGAGAAGCTTCCTCAACAAGGCTTGGGGTTTGCCTATAAAAACCCCCATAAATCTGTAATTCAAGTGTGCACTTTTTATTTTAATTTCTATTTTATGCAAAAATTAGATTTAGGGTTTAATGTATTTTTCCTTTTAAAAGTATTGTAATCTGATTTTTAGTTATTAATAAAATTGTTATTTCGGTTCATTCTTGTCTTTTTAAATTTCATCGCAAGCTACTCTTAAATCTGTTTTTGGATTAATATTAGTTAAGATAAAAAAGTGGTAGATAATTCCCCCACTGGGAAATTTATTTAATCTAGTTCGAATAGTATTCTCTTGGTTCGAGAAGCTTATTGAGAATGAAGGTTCGATGGTGTTGATGTCCTGGTGACGTTTGGTTTCGGTATCGATTATAAGGGGGTTCAGCGCCCACCTTCTTCCCAAAGGTTATCGACACAAGGTTTTACTCTCTTTTTTAGTTTTTTCTTTTTAAGTTTCGGTTTAAAATTAATCTGCTCATGATATTTTGTTTATTTGATTTATCTTTTATCTGCATAGTATAATCTGTTTGGATTTGATTTTGATGATTTTGTTGGATATGCTATTTTGCTCATTTAGATATTAAGTTCTGCTTATTTGGTTTTCTGCTTGCAATTTATCTGTCTGCTAGTTAGGATTTGAGTTTGGATTTGAGTTCGTTGGATTTGCTTAGTAATACTGGATTTGTTAGCTTTTTAAGATTTAGATTTGGTTTAGATCTGCTTATTGTTTTGTTTTGGTTCGGTTTCCTTTAATCTGCTTATTTAGTTCTGCTTATTTAAGTTGTCTTGATTGGATCTTCTTTATTTTTAGTTCATGTAGTCTGCTGGTTTTTTTTTTAATTTGCTTAGTTTTTATAGTATTTATAACTTCTATTTGATTTTACTTATTATATTTTTCTTAGTTTTGATAAGTCATAAGTTAGCTTATTTTGCCTATTGTTATAAGTCTTTTTTTAATTATTAGTTTTTATTTGTTTTATGTTTTAGTATCAGCTTATTAGCTTATTGCTTTTCAACTGCTTATCTGTTTAGTTGTATGTGCTTATTGGGTTTTATTGCTGATATATTTTACTGCATAAGCAAACAGATCCAAATGATCTGTTGATTCTTAATTCTGTCAAAAAAATTTAGCATAAAATTGTCCCTCACGGGACTCGAACCAGTGACCATTCGCTCAACAGCCAACACCCTTACCATCTCATCTAGCCACTTATTTGTGTTTAGTTATAGTTTAGGAAATTAATATAGATTTATAATAACTACTAGTTTTTATTAATATAGATTAATGCAAGTTTTGATTTAATTAAATTTAGTTAAAAGTTGTATATAAATTTCGTTTTATTAAGTTTTTTTAAAAAAAATAAAAAGATAAAAAATATTTTATTTTAATTACTTTTATAATTTTAAATTAGTTTTCAATTTAGTTTTATTTAAAAAAATAGATTTCATTTAAAGTTTTTAGTTTAAAATTAATTAGATTTAAATGTAGGTTTAAGTATTAGTTTAAATAGTTTTCACATTTGTTTAAAAAGTTTTAAATAGTAATTAATTAGCTTTTAATTAAATAGTTTTTAATTAGTGTTTAAAATACCAAAAATACGTTTCACCAAGAACAAATTAATCCACTTTAAATTTGAGATCAATTTCGAGTGAGTCGAGGAAAACGAACATAAAAAGAATTTACACAAAATTCACTACCAAAATTCCTAATCCACCAAAGGTAGACCATGTGCCTATTCCAGAACCGGAGCTTCCGAAGACTAAACCCACACTATCCAACCCTTCGAGACTTAAGCAAGAGAAGCTCCGCGAAAGATCCAATGCTCAAATGTCTACATTTCTTAAAATGTTTAAGCAACTTCACTTTAATGTTAGTTTCACGGATGCATTGTTTTATATGCCTAAGTGTGTTTCGACTTTCAAGAATTTGATTAGTGATAAAGGGAAGCTTGAAGAGCTTAATCATTGATGAGATGGCATTTATACATAATCTCATCGTTCTTTTCGGGCTTTAAATGCATTAAAATGTCATAAAATACCATATATATGCTTGTGTTTGTTTACTTGTGTGTTTTAGGTATGGATATCGTGAAAAAGACAAAAGATCACAAGATACAAGGAAAAACGAACACGAGAAACGAAGCCGTACAAAGAACCGGGCCCTAATCATGGAATTTTCATCAAATACCCTTGAAGACTTGAAGACAAAACAAGATTGATCCTCAATGAATGAAGAAATGACACTTAAAACCCTTGTATATTAATAATTACAAGTTTGGTCCCTTAAGTTTGTCAAAATTACAAAAAGGTCCTTCAACTTTGAAGAAATGGCAAGAATAGTCCCTCAACAATTTCAAATTGCCAATTATGATCCCTCATGAAGATTAAGAAGAAAAGAAGACCTTTGAAGATCAAGATTGTCCAAGAACAGCCCTTGAAATATTCAAAAATGTCAAAAATACTCCTTGATAACTTTATTCTAAAGTTTGGTGCCAAAAATGCCAAGTGGTGAAACTTATTTACAAGTGAAAACACGTTTTAGGGCATGAAAACATTGTTTGACAAAAATAACAAAACACAAGGACCAGAAGTGCCAAGTGAAACATTTAAAAACAAAAAGGGCGCCTAACAAGTACTTTTCCCCCAAAATCGGATCAAAGGGAGTACTGTATATCTTTTTCACCACCCAGATTTTACCCTCACTTAAACTTGGGTAAAATCCAATTCACTTAGCACACGCTTAATTCACACCACCCAAAACCCTTCCCACACACAAACACCCCAATCCCACGCGTGTGGTCCCCACCCCTAATTCCCCAATCCACCAATCACATCATTCCTTTGGCTCCAAGGCAAATGACGTGTCCCCAATCAATGGATAAGATGTTTTGCTTACTCACAACGCACAAATGAACAGCCAGGATCAAATGTGGACAACTCACCACTCAAAACCGTCAAGGGTAATTTAGAGATTTCTACTGATTAGGGTTTTGAGTTTTTAGCATTCTAGATTGTTCTTAGCTTAGTATAAATAGAGGCTCCAACCTGTGGATGTCCCTTGTTCCAGTTTTAAAGCTTGCACATGTAATCCCTTTTTAAAGAAATAAAAGTTTGGTTTTTGATAAATTCAATTATAATTCCTTTTTATTGTTTTTAAAAGTTGAGTGTTGTGTAAAGCTTGATTCTGAGTTCCACTTTTTATATTTGGTTGAGTAATTTTGAGTTTCAAAATTATCCAAGGTTTCTGAAATTTTAAGATTTTTTGTAAGAAATCTGTCACATGTTTTGATGTTAAGAGGTAAGTGTTAGTTGGTTAATAGGTGTTTAGAAAACGTGTTTTCAAAGTTTGAAGAAGTTTTTAGAAGGATTAAGAAAGAAAAAAACAAAAAATCAGTATTATCATATTGCTTGTTCTTGTTTTCTTTGATTTGTCATAAGCAGGTTCAAGGGTTGTTGATATTAGTTCTGCACCAGCCCCAGCTGGTAGGGAGGTGGTTAAGCAACCACTAGGACCCTTGGATGTAAGGGTCCTAAGGTAAATCCCTTTTACCTTGTTGTAATTTCAGAAAATACCAAGTTTGAAGTGGAATGCATGATTGTCTGATTTTTGTTGTTATAACTGGTTGATTGATGTTCTTTTGGTTTAGTATGCATGTTAGATATCATATAAATCAGTTTGAATAGGTTTAGTAAGGTTTTGCTTTATAAAATTTGGTTTTCAAAATATTAAAGGGTGTTTGGCAATAGGTTTTAGCAGGGTCACAGATTTGATTTGGGTGTTACAAAGGTGTTAGATAGGTCATAATAGGTTAGAATAGGTTGGCTGATAGTTTTGTTGTCATTTGGAACAAGTTAAGAGCAATTTGTGTGATTAAAAGAGGAATAAGAGTAGCATAATTCTGCTTATCAACTTTTCTTGCTATTTTTCATAAATATTGGCACTTGATCTTTGAATTTTGTGAAGTAATAGGTTGATTTAAGGTTTGTATTTGATTGTGTGACATATTGTGAGTTTGTATACCAAGTTTGAGCAATTGAGAGTCACTAGAAGTGCATGTAATAAGCTGTTAGACCACCAGACTTCATCATTTTACATCAGCAACTTGAATGAGCTTGTGTGTGCTTTGTTATTGATTTGAGTGTGCTAGGTGTGTAGTTTTTGTGTGTTACTGACTTCTTGTGCTCCAAAGAGCACAAGAGTGCCCCCATTGCCCAATATAATCATCAAACAAGCCATCAACCAGGCCTCTCTTGGTTCCAAAAATGTTCAAGTGTGCACTCACACTTACTCATCAGTAACATTAGCAGACCTGGCACGTTTTTGGATCATAACTTGTTGGTCCTTGGGTAAAAAGGAGTTTGATTTGAGTTTTTAGTGTGTTTAAGTGTCACTGAATTGGTTTTAAAAAGTAAAAAAAAAATAAATAAAAAAAAATAGCAAAAACCACTAGCCTGGCTTCGAACCCCTGACCTCTCGTTGGAGGGTTCAAGGCTCTTACCAGTGTGCTAGCTTTAAACTTGTTTATAGAAGGGCAAGGTTTAATACTTAAGGTCATTTGGTTTCTAGCTTATTTAATAAAGCCGTGAGTAAATAAGCTCTTTCCAGCTTATTTGTTAAACGTTTTTGCTTGTTTTGATTTTTCCTAGGACTTATATAGCATTGTTGATTTTTCTGGCCACTTTTTATATTTTTCCCATTATTTGTTTATTTTCTAGAATTTATTTATTAGACGTATTTTAGAAAATCATTAAAAAATAGCAAAAATAGTTTTAATTTTTAGGAAAAATAATTTTTAGGTTTTAAAATAATAACTTGAGGTTTACATCTTATTTTAGTTTTAAAAACTTTAATTTTTAATTTTATATTATTTTAAGGTTTTTTATAAACTTTAAAGATTTTTATAAAATTATTAAAAAGGGTTTAGGACTTCTAATTTGTGTTTTTCTCTTAGTTATAATATTTAGGATTTTTATAAATTTTTTAGAATTAATTTTAGAAACTTTTTATTTTTAGTATTATTTTAATATTATTTTAATATTAATTTTTCAAAATTTTATTTTTCTTTCTTTTTCATTTTTCCTAGGTTCTTTATCATTAATTAGGACTATTTGTATTTTTAGAATATTTTTATAACTTTTAGATTTATTTTTATAATTATTTTAAGTTTAATTAGGTTTTAATCATTTTTAATCAATTTTAGAGTTTTAAAAAATAGTTTTAATAGGTTTTAATTTTTAGAAAATTACTTTTTAGTCATATAATAATATAAGTTAAGTATTAGTTCAATAAAATCATCTTTTAGACATTTGAATTAGTTAAATTTAATTTTAGGGCTTTAATTAGCATTTAAAATTAATTATTTAATTAATAAAAGGTTTTAAAATATCTTTATTGGATTTTTAACTTTATTTATATTATTTTAGACTTGTTTTAGTCTTTTTAATCTTTTCTTGATTTTGTTTTTGGTTTTAGTATAATAAAAATTTTAATTTAGGTAGTTTTCACAACTTTACGTCTTTTACGTCGTAGTTTAATTTTAACGTAACCGTCTTTCATCTTCTCATCCCCATTCTTCTCAATATTAATCTCAAAGAAATACAAGTTAGAACACACACATATACCTCCTTGGGAAACGAACTTTTTCTCTCATTTTATTTGATTGTGGGTCATTTGTGCACGGTTTTCCTAAACCGTCGTACTTAATACTTTCCGCTATTTACGCTCTTTTCCTAAAGAGTAGTAAAACACTACAATCATTTTTGGCGCCGCTGCCGGGGAGGTGTGTTGTGCTTTAATTTGGAAGCTTTTGTTTTTGATATTATCCATAAATAGTATTTGTGTTAAGTGGAACTCCCTTAACACGTATTATCGGTTTTCTTGGTTTTTCTTTGTGAATATTATTAATATATTGTATTAAGTATCACAACCAATATACAATATCTCCAAAAGTGTGAAAACACAACCTTAATTGGGATTTGATCTCCTAATTATTGTATTCGAATCTCAAACAAAAAGAAAAGGCAAAAATAGATAAATACTTTCGTGAAGCTCGATTTTGAAAGATACAAACTATAAGGTGGGTATAAGGCGGGTATTATAAAATATACCCTAAGGAAAAAGGCTCTTAAGTGCTTCGCGCCGCCTCGTTTCCCCGCTTGCTTGTGAGTATTTTGAGATTGAAGGCTAATCGAGGGTTTTGCCGCCCAAAGTATTAATACGTATACTATATTTGCTTGGTTTTCTTTGTGATTAAACCCTCGTGAACAATTTGGTTTTCACCAAAGTTCTAAAGTCATTCGAAGGCGTTCACTCCACGTGATCGTTTTCATTCCTTTGAGGCTTCTTTAATCAAGAGTTTGATTCGAGGAGAGATTTTGTAGATTGTTGTCTACGAAGATACACCAAAATCCAAAAAAATTAAATATCATCAAAAACACAAAAAAATTGAAAATCCACAAAACAACCAAAAAGAATCTTCTTTGCTCACCTCCCATTCTTCGTGTAGTTTATGATCACTCGTAATCAAGCTAAACGAGCTCGTAAACGACTTCAAAAGCAAGCAAATCAAGGATCGTTGATTGTTGAAGAACCTCCAATTGTTGAACCTATTGTAGAACAAGAAGTCGTCATGGCTAATCGTACTATGATGGAGTTGCTACAAGCACCCACCGAGGGTTTTGGAGAGGCCATTGTTATTCCCGCCATCCTTGCGGAGAATTTCGAGATTAAGACGGGCTTAATGTCGATGTTGCAAGCAAACAAGTTTCGAGGTCACGAGAAAGACAACCCGCATTACCATATTAGGAATTTCAACCGTCTCACCGCTACTAGAAAATTCAAAGATGTTCCACATGACGCCATTAAAATGATGTTGTTTCCATATTCGTTGGATGGACCCGCAAAAATTTGGCTCGAGAAAGAACCGCCAAATTCAATTTTGACATGGGCCGATCTCGTTTCTAAGTTTGTGAACAAGTTTTTTCCGCCATCTAAAACAACACACTTAAAAAATGAGATTTCACGATTTGTGCAACGTAATAATGAAAGTTTTTCAATGGCATGGGAACGATTTAAGGAGATGTTACATGAATGTCCTCACCATGATTTTTCGGAATTACATCAAATTGATACATTTTATAATGGGCTTAATGATCATGAACGAGATTATTTGAATGCCGCCGCGGGTGGTAATTTTTTGTGCAAGACGACAAATGAGGCTTTACAAATCATTGAAAATCGATCTAAGGTTTATAGCCCTCGTAACACACCGAGTGTTGCCAATATGGGTTCGTCATCGTCATCACAATCGTCTCGTAGCATTAATGCCTTACATGATGAAGCTAATGAGGAAAATCGGTTTTTTGATAGATTTGCTAATCTAATGTCCCATTGGAAGGCTCAAGAAGCTTCCAATTCCGCTTCGGTTAAAGCGGTTGCTAAGAGTTGTTTATCTTGTGGGGGAGCTCATGATCTTTCCGAGTGCATTACCGCGGATGGTAACACTTCGAGTGCTTATGTAGCAACGGGAACTTACAACCAAAACGGCCAAGGTTCCCGCCAAAATCAAGCTCCACCAAATCAAAATGCTAATAATTATCGAAATAACAACCAAGGTAATTACCAAGGCAACACACGCAATTACAACAAAGGGAATTATCAAAGTGGGAATGGACAAATCTCTAATCAAAACCAAAACCGTGATTTTCAAAACACTACACAAGGTTTTCAAAATGCTCACACGAAAAATTTGCAAGGAGAATTTTTAGATTATGCAAAAGCAAATGATGCTAAATTTGATAACATGCAACGTGAGATGATTAGCTTAAGGTCCGAGTTGAAAAACGAGCTTAAAAATGAACTTGCTAATGAACTTAAAACTCATGCAAACAAAATGGAAGGAAATGTCCAACGACTTCAACAAAACCAACAAAAGATGGAATTAGGACAACATGAGATTAAGCAAGAGTTATTGAAAGCGGATGCTAGGCAATCAAAATTTGAGGACCGAATGGCTAAGATGTTTGAAGCTATCATGTGTAAGCCCTCTTCTTCGGGTGGTCTTCCTAGTGATACCATTGCAAACCCGAAGGGAGAAATGAAGGTTATTACTACACGAAGTGGTAAAACTTTCAAGGAACCAATCTCTCGTCCAAGTACTTCTACGGAGAAGGAAATCGAGAAAGAACCCGAGGTGATGGTCGAAAAGGAGCACATTACAATCCCACGAAGTACCGCTCAAACCACACCTACGGTTATACCAATACCAATTGTGGAACCCGAGTTTCTAAGGCCGTCGCCTAATGACCAACCCACACCACCTTTACCCTACCCTTCAAGACGAAACAAAGAGAAAATGCAAGAACGTAACAAACAACAAATCGAGCTTTTTATTAAAATGTTTCAACAAGTTCATTTTGATGTGAGTTTAGCCGACGCGTTGTTATATATGCCTCGTTTCGCTTCCACTTTTAAAAGTATGATGAGCGATAAGGAAAAGCTTTCAAAGCTTGCTAATTGTTCTTCGGTTTATCTTAACCGCATACCGGAAAAAGTTGGTGATCCCGGAAAATTTCTCATTCCTTGTGACATACAAGATATGAAAGAATGCCTCGCCTTGGCCGATCTTGGTGCGAGAATTAATTTGATGCCATTTTCCATTTGGAAATCGCTTTCGCTTCCGGCTCTTATTCCTTCGAACATGTCCATCGAGATGGCCGATCATTCTACGATTATGGCATGTGGAATAGCCGAAGATGTTTTCGTGAAAGTGAGGAAGTTCTATTATCCCGTTGATTTTATAGTAGTCGACATCCCCGCGGATCCTCAAGTTCCTCTAATTTTAGGTCGTTCATTTTTAGACACTTCGAGATCGCTTATCGATGTTCATGCGAGAACTATCACTTTGAGATTCAACGAAGAGGAACTTGTTATAAACGCTACTCAAAACTCGAAACCTTCTCATGTTTATGCAATCGCTACCATCAATCACATTGACATCGTTGATGTGGTTTGCGATGAGTTTTCACAAGAAGTGTTAGGTTTTTCCGATAGCTCGTCAAGTGGCAATCCCACTATTTTGGATCCGATTCTTTCTAATTCCACACCAAATCTCACTCCATTCCAAGGAGGCGATTTCACTTCAAATGAAATCGACAATGAAGATGAGGTGTTGATTAGTGATGATACTTCTATTCCACCATTTCTTTCGCCGATGAAAGTTATGAGTGTTGAACCAAAATCTTCAATCGAGGAACCGCCTATCCTTGAATTGAAAGATCTTCCTTCTCACCTTGAATATGCATTCTTGGAAGGTGATGACAAGTTGCCGGTTATTATTGCAAAAGATCTTGCTAATGATGAAAAAACCGAGCTCTTGAAAGTTCTTAAGGCTCATAAAGGGGCAATTACGTGGAAAATATCCGACATTAAGGGTATTGACCCAAAATTTTGTACTCACAAAATTTTAATGGAGGAGGACTACAAACCCGCAATTCAAAGTCAAAGAAGGGTGAATCCCAAAATTCACGATGTCATTAAAAAGGAGGTCCTTAAACTCCTTGACGCGGGAATGATTTATCCTATATCTGATAGCCCATGGGTGAGCCCAATCCATTGTGTCCCTAAAAAGGGAGGAATGACCGTTGTGCCTAATGAAAACAACGAGTTAATTCCCACTCGTGTTGTGACCGGTTGGAGGGTGTGTATTGACTACCGAAAGTTAAATGACGCCACTCGTAAAGACCACTTTCCTTTGCCCTTCATGGATCAAATGTTGGAGCGACTTGCGGGAAATGAATTCTATTGCTTTTTAGATGGTTTTTTCGGTTACTTTCAAATCCCTATCGACCCTCGTGATCAAGAGAAGACTACGTTTACGTGTCCTTATGGAACGTTCGCTTATCGTAGGATGCCTTTCGGACTTTGTAATGCACCCGGTACGTTTCAACGGTGTATGATGGCGATTTTTCACGATATGATCGAGAAGTCGATGGAAGTGTTTATGGATGACTTCTCGGTGTTTGGTAATTCGTTCACGTCATGTTTATCTAATCTCGAACAAATGTTAAAACGTTGTGAAGAAACCAATCTTGTGCTTAATTGGGAGAAATGTCATTTCATGTGTAAACAAGGAATCGTCTTAGGACATAAGGTGTCGAAGGCAGGGATTGAGGTCGATAAAGCTAAGGTAGACGTCATCGCCAAGTTACCTCATCCCAAAACCGTTAAGGGAGTTCGTAGTTTCCTTGACCACGCGGGCTTCTATCGTCGTTTCATCAAGGATTTTTCGAAGATTTCTCGTCCTATGACACACCTTCTCGAGAAGGATGCTCCTTTTAACTTTAATGAGGATTGTGTTAAGGCTTTCGAGACTCTAAAAAGGAAACTTACCGAAGCTCCCATTCTTGTTGCTCCTAATTGGGAATTACCCTTTGAAATCATGTGCGATGCAAGTGATTATGCTATAGGGGCCGTCTTAGGGCAACGTTATGACAAGCATTTCCGTCCTATCCACTATGCTAGTAAGACGATGACCGAGGCTCAATTAAAGTACACCACAACGGAAAAAGAATTCCTTGCCGTGGTCTATGCTTTTGAGAAATTCCGACCTTATCTCGTCTTAACTAAAAGCATCGTGTATACCGACCATTCGGCTATCAAGTATCTCTTAGCTAAGCAAGATGCTAAGCCGAGATTGCTTCGTTGGATGCTCCTCCTCCAAGAATTTGATGTCACCGTGCTTGACAAAAAAGGAGCCGAGAATCTAGCGGCCGATCATCTCTCTCGTCTAGAAGATCCTCACAAAGATGTTTTCGAGAACAAGGAAATTACCGAAACATTTCCTCTTGAGACTCTCGGTGTAGTGAATTCTAAAGACACCACCCCATGGTTTGCCGACATTGCAAATTACCATGCGGGCAATTTCATAATCAAGGGTATGACGACACAACAAAAACGAAAATTCTTTCGTGACGTCAAGTTCTATTTTTGGGACGACCCTTATCTCTTTCGGATTTGTGCAGATCAACTCGTTCGACGTTGTGTGTTTGGTACCGAAGCTTCTAATATCCTTAGAGCTTGTCACGAGGGACCCACGGGTGGTCACCACGGTGCTAATCTCACGGCTAAGAAAGTGTTCGATGCCGGTTTCTTTTGGCCTTCTATCTATCGTGATGCACACGCACTTGTGAAGTCGTGTGATTCGTGCCAACGTCAAGGAAAATCGTCTCAACGTGATGAAATGCCGCAAAATATAATTCAAGTGTGTGAGATTTTCGACATATGGGGAATAGACTTTATGGGGCCGTTCCCATCGTCTCATGGCAACAAATATATCCTCGTCGCGGTGGACTACCTTTCTAAGTGGGTGGAAGCTAAGGCTTTGCCTACTAATGATGCTCGTGTGGTAGTAAAGTTTTTGAAGCAACTATTCTCTCGGTTCGGAACCCCTCGTGCTATTATAAGCGATCGTGGAACCCATTTTTGTAATGACCAATTCGAAAAGGTTCTAAAGAAATATGGGGTTACACATCGTCTTTCTACGGCTTATCACCCGCAAACGAGTGGGCAAGTCGAGGTTTCGAACCGAGCTTTGAAGAGGATTTTAGAGAGGTCGATAGGAGAAAACCGTGCTTCATGGTCCGACAAACTTGATGACGCTTTATGGGCCTTTAGGACCGCTTATAAGACACCTATCGGTTTCACTCCTTATAAGTTAGTCTATGGGAAGAATTGTCATTTGCCCATTGAATTGGAGCATAAGGCATATTGGGCCCTTAAGCATGCTAATTTTGACTTGAAGACCGCGGGAGATCACCGGAAAATACAATTGAATGAATTGGATGAATTAAGGGATAATGCTTATGAAAATTCATTAATCTTTAAAGAAAAGACTAAAAAGTTTCATGATTCAAAGATTAAAAACCGGGTTTTTAACGTTGGTGATCAAGTGTTGCTTTTTAACTCACGTCTTAAGATATTTTCCGGGAAATTGAAATCTCGTTGGTCGGGTCCGTTCACCATTACACAAGTGTTTCCATATGGGACCATTGAGCTAGCTCAAGATGATGGTCCAAATTTCAAGGTGAATGGACATAGGCTTAAGCACTACTTTGGTGGGGAAATTCCTTCAATGGTTGCCCCCGACCAAGACACCTTCCCCAATGATAATTAGCATTGAGGGGATCGAGTCGAGCTCATGACTCGGTAATCAAAAACGAGGTGCCTCGTGGGGGAGATCCCATGCTTATCTTTATGCTTTATATTCACTAATAAAGGGACTTGTACCCTTCCAACTCGTCGTCTCGTGGTTGTTTGTGATTGTGTTATCTAGATCATCATCATCATCTACGATTGAAGACTCTCGTGTTCATTTACGTGAGCCTCCATCGTTCGTTTGAAGAAGTTTTTCACGAATCCATGACATATCCTTTATTGTTCTAACAATTATCTTTTAGCATAATTAATAAACGGCTTTAGATATATTGTTGATCACCCTTTCCATGCTAGATCCTAAGCATTCGATTCTTCGTCTCTAGTATGGGGGTGCTCCACCTTTAGACTCGAAACATTGAGGACAATGTTTACTTTTAGTATGGGGGGGTGAATAGGTACTTGCTTTGCTGCGCCCTCACGTTTTCCAACTTTCAATGTTTTGTTTTGCTAATAAGGCTAAAAATGGCCAAATTTTAAAATTTTTCTTAGTTTTCATAAGTGTTTTTAAGACACGAATGTATATTTTCCGATGGGTAGAATAAGAGTTAATTTTTGACTTGATGGGCATTTGGAGCCATTTACATTCCTTAACCCGCTCAATTCAAGTTTTGCTAGACTTTTATATAGGGAGCTTTAAAACGCGAAAGTCTTAATTCATTCGGGTTAAGAACAAGAACTTTTCGCAAGTTCCTATAATTGACTCTAGAAAGTCACTTATCAAGGGAACTTTAAAACGCATTCTCTAAACTTGAAAAAGTCCAAGAAAGTGCAAGATCCTATAGGTGGCTTGAAAACCCAAAACTTTGATTTGATATAGTCTTAATGAAAGCTAATCCAAATTTGGCTTAATTTTGACTTGCATGGCTAAGTATTCACGAGTCTCTTTAATTAGAGGTCTTTAAATAGTGAAGAACGAGAAATGATAGAGTTAGACAAGTGATCATGCTAAACGTAGAACACGAAAGTGTTCTTTCAAAAACTCATATGTTTTTAATTGTGGCTTTTTCTTCCCATAAGATCAATGCATTAGGAATAAAACATAATTGCAATAAGTAAGGTCGTACGATTTGAAAGGTTACTTAGCCTATAGCGCAAGATCGTTTAAAAGTTGCTCGGGGTTGAATAGAGTTCATAGCCAAGGCATAACTTATTGAAGCGGGACGCGAAGATTGGCGATTATCCAAAAAGGCCCTAACAAGGCATGAGGAGCTCTATTTTTGCTAAAGATCCAAAGATGATGTGAAGTATCATTATTCCAAAATCAATATGAAGGATCGAGACACACGACGAGAAGCAATTACTCCCCTAAAGAATGGAGAAAGTCTATCCAAAAAGACCCTAACAAGGTATGAGGATAAATATATCCAAGTCCGAAAAGGAGGCGGATCGTTGTATATCAAAATCCAAAGTAAAGATTAAAGAAAAATGATGAAGTCGTGGTCCTATATGAAGAATCTCTCAAAAACGTCAAGTGAAGAAATTCCAAATATATGAAGAGAAGACCATAATTTCAAGAACGTCTTCCCAAGATTTGAAGTGTGAAGTACATGCCAAATATCGGTCCGAGAAAGGTCTCAAATCGTGAAACGAGTTATGCCAAGATATGAACTTAAGGAGATACACGAGAAGCCGTTTTAAAAGATTTTGTCCTTCGGCTAACTATTGATCAAATCGTGCTACTTTGCTTTCGGACTAATAACTACTCAAATAAGTCAATATGAATCACTTGTGATCCATGACAAATAGATAAAAAATGCTAGTAACCCATTTCCTTTTATAAATAACTAGGATTGCGGGGAGAAAAAGTATTACACAATTTGGACGTATGAGTAGTGTTAGCATTGTGACTTGTACCAACAATGATCTTGTTTTTGCACTTAGCATGGAATGTATGACAATCAAGGATGACGAAATTTACTCTAAGGGACATTAACTTGTTTCTATTCTTTGACCCTAAAAGTCACATTTTGGTGATGAAAATCATACATTATGTCTTTACACCCTCTCGTAGTATGTTGCAAGTCTTTTACTCTTCAATAAAGGTTAATAAAATTGAACCTTGGTGATGCTTAGATACTTTATTCTAGCATTGCGTGAGGGCACGGCAATGGCTTAGTATGGGGGAGTGATGAGATGGCATTTATACATAATCTCATCGTTCTTTTCGGGCTTTAAATGCATTAAAATGTCATAAAATACCATATATATGCTTGTGTTTGTTTACTTGTGTGTTTTAGGTATGGATATCGTGAAAAAGACAAAAGATCACAAGATACAAGGAAAAACGAACACGAGAAACGAAGCCGTACAAAGAACCGGGCCCTAATCATGGAATTTTCATCAAATACCCTTGAAGACTTGAAGACAAAACAAGATTGATCCTCAATGAATGAAGAAATGACACTTAAAACCCTTGTATATTAATAATTACAAGTTTGGTCCCTTAAGTTTGTCA
The DNA here is from genome assembly GCA_025667525.1 of Glebionis coronaria. NCBI lineage: Eukaryota > Viridiplantae > Streptophyta > Magnoliopsida > Asterales > Asteraceae > Glebionis > Glebionis coronaria. Next base: position 359,518,686 of record CM046876.1, read on the forward strand.
AAATTACAAAAAGGTCCTTCAACTTTGAAGAAATGGCAAGAATAGTCCCTCAACAATTTCAAATTGCCAATTATGATCCCTCATGAAGATTAAGAAGAAAAGAAGACCTTTGAAGATCAAGATTGTCCAAGAACAGCCCTTGAAATATTCAAAAATGTCAAAAATACTCCTTGATAACTTTATTCCAAAGTTTGGTGCCAAAAATGCCAAGTGGTGAAACTTATTTACAAGTGAAAACACGTTTTAGGGCATGAAAACATTGTTTGACAAAAATAACAAAACACAAGGACCAGAAGTGCCAAGTGAAACATTTAAAAACAAAAAGGGCGCCTAACAAGTACTTTTCCCCCAAAATCGGATCAAAGGGAGTACTGTATATCTTTTTCACCACCCAGATTTTACCCTCACTTAAACTTGGGTAAAATACAATTCACTTAGCACACGCTTAATTCACACCACCCAAAACCCTTCCCACACACAAACACCCCAATCCCACGCGTGTGATCCCCACCCCCAATTCCCCAATCCACCAATCACATCATTCCTTTGGCTCCAAGGCAAATGACGTGTCCCCAATCAATGGATAAGATGTTTTGCTTACTCACAACGCACAAATGAACAGCCAGGATCAAATGTGGACAACTCACCACTCAAAACCGTCAAGGGCAATTTAGAGATTTCTACTGATTAGGATTTTGAGTTTTTAGCATTCTAGATTGTTCTTAGCTTAGTATAAATAGAGGCTCCAACCTGTGGATGTCCCTTGTTCCAGTTTTAAAGCTTGCACATGTAATCCCTTTTTAAAGAAATAAAAGTTTGGTTTTTGATAAATTCAATTATAATTCCTTTTTATTGTTTTTAAAAGTTGAGTGTTGTGTAAAGCTTGATTCTGAGTTCCACTTTTTATATTTGGTTGAGTAATTTTGAGTTTCAAAATTATCCAAGGTTTCTGAAATTTTAAGATTTTTTGTAAGAAATCTGTCACATGTTTTGATGTTAAGAGGTAAGTGTTAGTTGGTTAATAGGTGTTTAGAAAACGTGTTTTCAAAGTTTGAAGAAGTTTTTAGAAGGATTAAGAAAGAAGAAAACAAAAAATCAGTATTATCATATTGCTTGTTCTTGTTTTCTTTGATTTGTCATAAGCAGGTTCAAGGGTTGTTGATATTAGTTCTGCACCAGCCCCAACTGGTAGGGAGGTGTTTAAGCAACCACTAGGACCCTTGGATGTAAGGGTCCTAAGGTAAATCCCTTTTACCTTGTTGTAATTTCAGAAAATACCAAGTTTGAAGTGGAATGCATGATTGTCTGATTTTTGTTGTTATAACTGGTTGATTGATGTTCTTTTGGTTTAGTATGCATGTTAGATATCATATAAATCAGTTTGAATAGGTTTAGTAAGGTTTTGCTTTATAAAATTTGGTTTTCAAAATATTAAAGGGTGTTTGGCAATAGGTTTTAGCAGGGTCACAAATTTGATTTGGGTGTTACAAAGGTGTTAGATAGGTCATAATAGGTTAGAATACGTTGGCTGATAGTTTTGTTGTCATTTGGAACAAGTTAAGAGCAATTTGTGTGATTAAAAGAGGAATAAGAGTAGCATAATTCTGCTTATCAACTTTTCTTGCTATTTTTCATACAAATTGGCACTTGATCTTTGAATTTTGTGAAGTAATAGGTTGATTTAAGGTTTGTATTTGATTGTGTGACATATTGTGAGTTTGTATACCAAGTTTGAGCAATTGAGAGTCACTAGAAGTGCATGTAATAAGCTGTTAGACCACCAGACTTCATCATTTTACATCAGCAACTTGAATGAGCTTGTGTGTGCTTTGTTATTGATTTGAGTGTGCTAGGTGTGTAGTTTTTGTGTGTTACTGACTTCTTGTGCTCCAAAGAGCACAAGAGTGCCCCCATTGCCCAATATAATCATCAAACAAGCCATCAACCAGGCCCCTCTTGGTTCCAAAAATGTTCAAGTGTGCACTCACACTTACTCATCAGTAACATTAGCAGACCTGGCACGTTTTTGGATCATAACTTGTTGGTCCTTGGGTAAAAAGGAGTTTGATTTGAGTTTTTAGTGTGTTTAAGTGTCACTGATTTGGTTTTAAAAAGTAAAAAAAAAATAAATAAAAAAAAATAGCAAAAACCACTAGCCTGGCTTCGAACCCCTGACCTCTCGTTGGAGGGTTCAAGGCTCTTACCAGTGTGCTAGCTTTAATCTTGTTTATAGAAGGGCAAGGTTTAATACTTAAGGTCATTTGGTTTCTAGCTTATTTAATAAAGCCGTGAGTAAATAAGCTCTTTCCAGCTTATTTGTTAAACGTTTTTGCTTGTTTTGATTTTTCCTAGGACTTATATAGCATTGTTGATTTTTCTGGCCACTTTTTATATTTTTCCCATTATTTGTTTATTTTCTAGAATTTATTTATTAGACGTATTTTAGAAAATCATTAAAAAATAGCAAAAATAGTTTTAATTTTTAGGAAAAATAATTTTTAGGTTTTAAAATAATAACTTGAGGTTTACATCTTATTTTGGTTTTAAAAACTTTAATTTTTAATTTTATATTATTTTAAGGTTTTTTATAAACTTTAAAGATTTTTATAAAATTATTAAAAAGGGTTTAGGACTTCTAATTTGTGTTTTTCTCTTAGTTATAATATTTAGGATTTTTATAAATTTTTTAGAATTAATTTTAGAAACTTTTTATTTTTAGTATTATTTTAATATTATTTTAATATTAATTTTTCAAAATTTTATTTTTCTTTCTTTTTCATTTTTCCTAGGTTCTTTATCATTAATTAGGACTATTTGTATTTTTATAATATTTTTATAACTTTTAGATTTATTTTTATAATTATTTTAAGTTTAATTAGGTTTTAATCATTTTTAATCAATTTTAGAGTTTTAAAAAATAGTTTTAATAGGTTTTAATTTTTAGAAAATTACTTTTTAGTCATATAATAATATAAGTTAAGTATTAGTTCAATAAAATCATATTTTAGACATTTGAATTAGTTAAATTTAATTTTAGGGCTTTAATTAGCATTGAAAATTAATTATTTAATTAATAAAAGGTTTTAAAATATCTTTATTGGATTTTTAACTTTATTTATATTATTTTAGACTTGTTTTAGTCTTTTTAATCTTTTCTTGATTTTGTTTTTGGTTTTAGTATAATAAAATTTTTAATTTAGGTAGTTTTCACAACTTTACGTCTTTTACGTCGTAGTTTAATTTTAACGTAACCGTCTTTCATCTTCTCATCCCCATTCTTCTCAATATTAATCTCAAAGAAATACAAGTTAGAACACACACATATACCTCCTTGGGAAACGAACTTTTTCTCTCATTTTATTTGATTGTGGGTCATTTGTGCACGGTTTTCCTAAACCGTCGTACTTAATACTTTCCGCTATTTACGCTCTTTTCCTAAAGAGTAGTAAAACACTACAATCAATCATTCTCTTGATGCTAATTGTTTGGCGGTTCTCACCAAAAAGCTACCCGAAAAGCTTGGAGACCCCGGAAGATTTCTTATCCCTTGTGAATTTCCGGAAATGAAAGAATGTTTAGTATTAGCCGATCTTGGCTCTAGCATTAATTTGATGCCTCTTTCCGTTTGGAAAAAGGTTATCACTTCCCGAGCTCACACCTACTAGGATGACTCTCGAGCTTGCGGATCGATCGACCGCCCGTCCGGTAGGTATAGCCGAGGATGTCTTTGTTAAGGTAGGGAAGCTTCATTTTCCAGCGGATTTTGTAGTTGTAGATTACCCTGAAGATTCACGTGTGCCTTTGATTTTAGGAAGGCCATTTATGAGTACGGCTAGTGCCTTAATTAATATGAAAAGTGGAAGAATGACCTTAAGTTTTGATGATGAGACCGTTACCTTTGATATCGGGCACGTTTCTAAGTATTCTTATGAGCATTTCGGGGAGTCAATCAATCGAGTTGATATGATTGATGTTGCTTGTAAAGAATATTCTCAAGAAGTGCTTGGATTCTCGGCTAATTCCGAAAGTGGCAATCCTTCTTTATCGGATCCTATTATTGCCCTTTCTTCTCCACCCCTTAATCCATTCGGGGCTAGTGATTTTATCTTGGAGGAGGTTGATGCTTTTCTTAGCACATCGGATTTACCATCGACGTATGATGAGGATTATCATGATACGGATGGAGATATCGACTTTCTTGAAACATTTTTGAATGAAGATCCTTTTCAATCACCTCCTATGGAAATTAAAGTTGTGAACAAAAATGAAACAAAAGTGAAAACCTCTCTTGAAGAAGCACCCGAACTTGAACTTAAGGATCTTCCCACTCATTTGGAGTATGCTTTTCTTGAAGGAACGGATAAATTACCGGTGATTATTGCTAAAGGATGGAAAGATAATGAAAAGGAGGTACTAATTAAGGTTTTAAAGAAACATAAACGGGCCATTGCATGGAAAATCTCCGACATCAAGGGTATTGACCCAAAAATTTGTACTCATAAAATTTTGATGGAGGAAGATTATAAACCCGCTATTCAAAATCAAAGAAGGGTTAATCCAAAAATTCATGAGGTGATCAAAAAGGAAGTTATGAAACTTCTAGACGCTGGAATGATCTACCGTATCTCCGATAGCCCATGGGTTAGCCCCGTGCATTGTGTTCCAAAGAAAGGAGGAATGACGGTAGTGACTAATGAGGATAATGAATTGATACCTACTAGAATCGTGACCGAATGACGTGTTTGTATTGACTATAGAAAGCTTAATGATGCCACTAGGAAGGATCATTTTCCATTACCTTTTATGGATCAAATGTTAGAGAGACTAGCGGGAAATGAATTCTATTGCTTCTTAGATGGTTTTTCCGGCTATTTCCAAATTCCTATAGACCCTCGTGATCAAGAAAAGACCACATTCACTTGTCCTTACGGAACATTTGCTTATCATAGAATGACTTTAGGGTTATGCAATGCTCTGGGGACGTTCCAAAGGTGTATAATGGCCATTTTTCATGATATGATTGAGAAAACCATGGAAGTCTTCATGGATGATTTCTCGGTTTTTGGGGAGTCTTTTGCTTCATGTCTCTCTAACTTGGAACGAATATTACAATGTTGTGAGGAAACAAATCTCGTGCTTAACTATGAAAAATGCCATTTCATGTGCAAAGAAGGCATTGTTTTAGGACATAAGATCTCTAAGGCCGGTATTGAGGTAGATATGGCCAAAATCGATGTGATTGCCAAAATGCCTCCATCCACCACCGTTAAGGGATTTAGGAGTTTTCTCGTCCATGCTGGCTTCTATAGACTTTTTATCCAAGACTTCTCTAAGATAGCTCGGCCTATGACCCATCTTTTGGAAAAAGAGACTCCATTCTTCTTTTCGGATGAGTGCATCAAAGCCTTTGAGATGCTTAAAAAGAAATTAACCGAATAACCACTTTTAGTTGCCCCAGATTGGGATCTACCTTTTGAAATAATGTGTGATGCTAGTGATTACGCGGTAGGTGTGGTTTTGGGACAACATAAGACCAAACATTTATTGCCTATACACTATGCACGTAAGACTATGACGGATGCTCAAACTAAGTATACTACAACGGAAAAGGAGTTACTTGCCGTTGTATATGCTTTCGAAAAGTTTAGACCATACCTCGTCTTGTCTAAAACCATAGTGTATACAGACCACTCGGCTATCAAATATCTTCTTAATAAACAAGATGCAAAGCCGAGGTTGCTCCGATGGATTCTCCTCCTTCAAGAATTTAATGTCAAAATTCTAGACAAAAAAGGAGCCGAGAATCTCGCGGCCGATCATCTATCTAGACTTGAGAATCCTCACCAAAGCGATCGAGAGAACAAGGAAATTAATGAAACATTTCCTCTCGAGACGCTTGGTGTCACACCCCCAATTTATCAGAGTGTACGGTTCACTAGGGTGCGACTATCATGACTATCATGAGACATAGATTATAAAGAACGACATCAAAAGTCGTTTTAAATACATTAACTATAAGTAAAATTGTGCGGAAGCATTTGATACAACATTATAAAGTAAATCAAGTTTTGAAGACATAACAGTAAAGTTTAAATTCCCAAAAGATAGTCACGACAAACTATTATCTCCATGGCACAACCAAGTCACTCCTCCGTCTTGATACCTGAGAAAAACATTGCTAAAGTGTCAACACAAAGGTTGGTGAGTTCATAGGTTTAGTTACAAAATAAGTGTGATGAACCATAAGATTTAATCAGGCAACCGGCATATAACCACACATGGCTATAATCAAAATAGTATACGTTTGTATTCCTACGTCTAAGCTCATGACACCGAAGCGTTAACCAACAGTATAATAAGAGCCCAAAGCAGATACCTATCCTGGAGCATCTGTAAGGATTCAAATGTAAGTGTATCTAATTTGACCACACAGTCACAATTAGATAGGGAGGTCAGTCCCAATAGATCTATCCATAACATTTGCGCTTACACACAAGTAATTAACGGTTCATGATAGTGGGCTAAAAGCAACTTAGGATATCGGGGACCTAGACATCACGTAGGCAAACTTATCAAGTTTTTGCACTTATGTTCATCCGTAAAAATAAGCAATGTTCTCACCCCAAAAGTATATTAAAACATGTAAAAAGTGGGGCTATGAAACTCACCTTTAAGTAATTGCAAGGATATCAAGAAAAGGTGCAGGCACGGAAGCGGAGTACGCAAAACACTGTCAAACTCTACCCGCAACCTAGAAATTAACGTATGCTTAACTAAATGTGTAACAGAAAATGGGTGCATTCATGCTTGTCCCTAGTATGTGCTTGAGTTTATTTAAATAAGTCGATAGTTGTTAACACTTACAAAAGTTTGACATTTTTAATAAAAGTATAGTTATTCAACCGGGATATATTTAGCAATACTGGACACTTCGCGATCGGGACAATTTATTTAGCTGGGTCATTTAATGGGTCAAATAATCTAAATAGATTTTATATTTATATTATTAAAAATATATTAAATAAATAAGTTTAATAAATATTTTGATTTTTAATTATTTTAGAAAATGTTTCATGTCGGGAGACATGAAACATTGATTTGAAATCTAAATTTGAAAAGCAATCGTACTGTTGAACGAGACATTTCAAAAACAAGGGTGATATCGCCAATTTTTCGGACTAAATAGCGGGTTCGTTAGTAGCTCGCAGAGTAGACCGCAAGTACTGTTGTGTAGCCAGCTGGGTCTTCTATAGACCTGAGTGTTAAGTTTTATAAATCGATGTCGTTTGATAGGTTAAAATCATGCTCGAAATAAGGGTCGTGAAATTATTTTAAAAGAAAAGTGTTTAAAGAGTCATTTTCGATTTCGTCTACGGTTCTCGATAACGACTTTTGGGTCGAACCAAAAGTAGTCTCGTGTAGACGGCACGGCCGTCTACATCTTTCGTTGTATAACTATCTTGGGTCAAGGTCGTTTCGAGGGTCAAAACTGGGCCGGGAAAGGTCAAGTTGCACTTTGTTTTCGACTTTCAACGAAGTCATATATTCTATTTTACAAAGTATATACAGAAACTCGTTTTGCTACGGTAGTTTATGGCACATTTCAAGATAGTAGCATAACTATCTCCTCCCTTGACCAAACGACATGCTTTCAGGGGGTATAGGTTCTAGACCAGCCCGTCTATGCACGCTATCCATTACCCAACCCGTACTCGTGGTCAGGCTTGGTCAAAACTGAGCTCGAAGTCAGCCCAGTCAGGCTCCTTTTTGCCACATACATTACTCTTTTTAATATATTTTTTTTAAAACAAGTACTTAGGTCCTGATATTTGGTCTACACCCCATACATGGGATTCTTTAAAGATGGTGCTCAAATCTTTGGGCGAAAACCGGTTTACATGTCGGTTTTACAATTGATCGAGCTACATCAGCACGTCGCAACTTTTAATAAACAAAATAGCACATTTTTGTGTAGGTTTTCAGTGGCTTCAAATGACTTCAATGGTTAACCATATTCAATGATTTAAGTTGTCATTTAAGCTACCATAGATCATCTTTAAGAAGCGAGCAAGATCTGAACCACTAATTAAGGTTTTATGGGTCGAATTATCTCTAAAGTTACTCCCATGAGGCTGCGTTTTTGCCAAACACGTAGGATGTACAGGTAACATGTATTAGTGTTTAGCCTACAACCACAAACCACCACATCCTGATTTCTTTGTATCGTCTATGTTTTATTAACGTTATTCCTAAATCTAATAGACATGTATAGTTTAAAGCACAATAGAATGGTGTTTCATATCATTGATTTTTAAAACCCAACTTATTCTTCTCAAGCACAACTATGCACAGGGACACGCATGTATAAAGCTAACAAAAGAATGGAGGATTAGTGATGAATGAACTCACAGTGGGTGTGTATGCATAGCATAAACCGAACCTAACCGCTTTTCCTCTAACCACACAAACCCATACGCTACTTTGAAGGCCAAATATAACCATAGTGAACTCGGCTTCACTGTCACTTCTCTCCTATTCGTGTGATCATCAACATGAGTTAAAAGACGATGACGTTCGCCTGCTCGTTGGCATCGACCAAAGGAGAAAGGAACTCGATTTTGGTGTCGTCTCTTGCGCGACGAACGCGTCCAGAGAGAAGAGAGATATACTATGTGTTATGTGCTTGTATTATGTGGAAACACAAAGAGGAGGAGAATGCATTTATAGAAAGAAAAGAGAGTTAACTTTCTAGTTAGGCTGGTTTGGTTGAAAAGGAATCATAATAGTTGGGAAAAGTATTTTCCAGGGGACATTAAGGTACTAAAAGCTCAAATCATGGAAGGAGATCACATGGGTTTGGGGAGGTACATATATGTCGACATTTTTGGTCTTCTAGAAGGGACCGAATGAAATAAACGTGGGGTAGTTTCCCTATAGAAATTTGTTATGCTAGATTGTAGGAAGGAATCACTAATATGTAGGGAGTGCATTATCTAGTTTTCATTTTCATTTTTTTTATAAGCTTTAATAACAAGTTGTGTAAATATGTTTATGAGAAAATTGATAAGTAGCCGGTTATATTTGTCTATGGGTCGAATGGATGTTCTGTTGGGTTAAATAACATATTATAACTTAAGTGAGTTTGAAACTTGATGTATATAGTAGCGACAGGGATATAGAGATAATTAGGTTCGAAAATGATCTCGAATCATTGAGACTTTTTGTTAGGCTCGCAGATGTGACGAAATGTTCATTAGTGTCGGTGTAGAGTTGGTCGTGATCACAAGGGCGAAGAAGTCGAACTAAAATTCACTAAAAGAAATAATTTCATGAATAAGATACTTATAAATTTAAATTCGTGCGTAAATTTCGCGGAAACAATCGGGGATTTCAATAGACACCCAAGTCTAACCCGAACGCGTCGCATTTAATATTAAAATAGTTAGTTCAAAATTCACGATTGTTACATTCGATATCCGTTAAATTTGAGTTTTGTCCTCAAAACTCGCACGTCGATGTCGTTTAGACAAAACAAGAAATAAGATATAGTACTTTCATATACTTTGCGCAGATTAATTTACTTTTCTTGGAGTTCCCCGTTTACGTTTTTCTTAGTTTCTCTATGAGGTTTGAAATTTACTGCAACCATATTAGAATTAGATCGATTCAAATATTCTTCCCATTTCATCATTAGATGTCCCTCAATGCCTTTAGTAGTAGTCATTTTCTTTATATGTCGAAATCCGTCGACGATAATGGTTTCGTTAAGTGAAGTTGTATCATCAATATTTTTTTCTCGTTATCTCACATATATTTTCAATCCTAAAAGTCGCGTGTTATCACATTCCGCATAGATGATGTGTATTAATACTATCTATTCTCGTTTGGTTTTACTAGTATCTTCTAAACATTGAGTGTTTATTCCAAGTCCTCTTAAAGATAATAATGCGCATTTGAAATCCGCTCTACATAGTTTCGTTAATTCCGTTCACTTTGATCATCTACTTGGTAGTAATAAGTAGTACATGCGCCAAAGTTTCTCGAATCGGTTTCTCCAAAGACCTATAATAGATGGTCGTCCTAACTCACAGTGGTTAATGTGCTTCTTCCTTCTATGTGGTACTTCGTTTGTAGATAGGTCTGATAGTCAATTAATTTAACTCGCGTTCCTCCTTGTTTATCTCCTTTTTCATGGAGGGAAAACTGGTAGGTCGTGTAAAGTTAAATCAAACTGTGATCCATGAGGAGTCATATTTGTAGGTATAATAGTTCAAATCTTTCTTAGTTTTATGAGTACGGTGTTTTGCTCAAATTTAGTAAAAATAGATTATTGTCCGAGTGGTCTCGATATTCATTTTCTTATATACAAGAGCACGCTTATATTGACCCGATTGTTCCTTAACATTGGTTAACATACGACGAGGTCTCGATACCCGTTAAATATTGGTTTTTTTTTGTTTTCCTCACTTGGGCGTTTCATGATTTTACGCACAAATCGTATTATTTATTTTTACTATTATGGTAGTATTGCGATATCCGTTAAATTTGAGTTTCACTCAAATGGCGTCTCGTCCTTCGCATTATTATTTAGATTTTGTCATTGTCTTAGTTTTTTTTTTTTTTTTCCGACTCAATTCCTTTATAATTTAACCGTCGTAGGAAATAGTGCTCTTAGTATTTCTCGCGTCATACACGCTCTTGTATGTCATAGCGGCAAAAAAATAGTCGTAATAGATTTTTGCTTGTATTGCGTTCTTGGCGTTTTCATTTAAACGATTGTATGTGAATATTCGTCGTTCATAGCACATAATAAATTTGTATTTGACTAATAGGACAACTTAAATAAATTCTAATAGTACTAAAATAATATCATTTTTACGATGACTACTATGAGCATACTCGCGTTAGACCACGATCATACGTAGTTGATCAGGCTACGTACGTCTCGGGTTTAACGGTTATATCCTCCTTTTCATCAACAATTATCTCTTCGAAGTTGTAATTTATATATTGGTAGTTCCTAGTTTGTTCATATGTCAACATTGTTCACTTTCACAATTAACAAAATAATTCCTAGTTCGTTTCATTTGTTACCGTTGTTTACTTCCATAATCGACAAATTAGTCCATATTTCATTTCGTTCGTTACCATTGTTCAACTCCACAATTAATAATATAGTTCTCACGATCATTCGTAGTTGTTCTCGTCGAGTTTATCAATAGTTTATGTTTTCCACATAAAATTGTTCATAAAACTGGATTTTTCTCAAAACTTTGCATGATAGTCCTTAACAAAATTTTCTGCATTAAACATGGCGTTTTATCAGTAATACTTTTACCAATTTTCCAAAATGCTTTATCACGATTTTTGTCATTCTTCCGAATAAGGTTTTCAGTGATAGTTCCCTAAAAAAAAATTGCAATATTTTCCAAGATGAAAAAAAATAAATATATATATTTTATAAAACTCCGTCTAAAGTAAAAATTTGTTTGATAAATTTTTCTCTCACATATATAAAAATATGTAGTATCAAACTCTTTCTTGAGTAAAAGCTTTTCAAGATATAGGATGTAGATTTTAAAGGAAATTGAAAACAATTAAATTAAATTTTGAGGTACGATTACCTAATTAGATATTGTTGGCGGTAACATCGACGGATGTCGAGTTACTTGATTTGTATATAAATAAATTATTTGATATTTCATGAAATTTCTAAATTTCACATTCGACCGGGGTAAAATTCCTTCCGTTGATACTTATAGGTTGTTGGGGCGTTCTCCCCAAGTGATTACATGGTACATGACGTTTGCGGGGTATTTCACGCTCTTCATATATGAGCTTCTTTCTTTAGAAATTTCTTTTCCGTTATGGATTCAATCTTGCTTTATTCGGTATTTTCATAGGTAACACTTTTTCACGTACTTCTCATGTATCCTAACAATGCGGCCGTCTTATTCCTAATTCCCAAAGTCATCACGACGTCTACCGTGGTTTGAGCAAGTACCTTTGTGATGGTACTAACAATTATGGCAAAATGGTGGTTGGAAATCCTTTCCTTGGTTAGCACACGGTGCTAGCCTAGGTAGGTTCTTTGGTCTAGTAGGATGGTGATGGATAATCCTCCCTACGACGTCCCTTACTAAGTCCAACATTGGATTGCATCTCGACAAGGGATTACTTCTTCTCGTAGAGTCCTTTTCTTTCATAACCAACGCACGTCCGCTTGGTTTTTGAAAGGATCTTTCGAGGTCCAAGAGTGTTAACCGGATTAGCTCTTATTCTTGAGCACATGCTCACAGTTTGATCGTTCGTACGAATACTAACATCGAACAAGTCGACTGTCTTAATGGCGTTCTAATATTGATGGTGAATTATTTCATTAAGACTCTCGCGGTTTTATCTTTTCTTTACATGTGACATTTTAAATTCTTTGGATATACAAATCCTTAGTTAGTTCCTTCATGGTTATCAAATTAACGATTATTCCAAATCGACTGAGCTTTCCTCATGGTTATTGTAATATAATTATCGAGAGATCATTTTATAAAAATCATACATTTAATCCTTAAATTATGTTCCATTCATAGTTTCGAAGCTTAGAGTGCAAAGTTCTCATTCAAACCAATGAATGACTTCTTTTAGTCTCGACAAAACGTTAAGATTTTATTACAAAACATCACATTTTTATTAGAAAGGTGCTACATCCAAGAGGCATAGATGGCATAGGGTTTCCTTAATCTGATCTAGATATTCAGCCTCCCTGGCTTCCGCATCATCCGCTCTCATTGCAATTACGGTCAACGCAAATTCAAGAGACTTTCGCGATTATGCCATCAATAGAACCTTATCCTCATCATTTGCGCCAAAGGGCATCCATTTCACGTCCTACATCCTCTAGTCGGGCTATCACAACTTCTGCATCATGCTCAGTTGCTTTTTTTTAGTCCCGTTATCTAAATGAGTAGTAGAGTTAGGATTTAGTGGCGGTGAAAATTTTCGATTTCTTTTTCTGGACGTTTTGGGTAATTGTAGCGGTATAGGAGTAAGAAAATGGTATGGTAATAGAAAGAATATTCTGAATTTCTGAGAGTTTTTCCCTTGTGACATTTAGACTAATAACTGGTGAATTATTTCCCGTTATCTGTAACGGTCATGATTTACTCCCCGGATGGGGGTAATTCCTTGTCAGTTCCGGATGGTAAAATGACAAGGAATGAGAGGCAATTTCAAAATTCACCCGTCGGAATTAAAAGAGAACGGTCATTAGGTAGGCAGAGATAAGGTATGTTGTTTCATAGGTTCCTTAAACAAGAAATATCAGTATGATGTCTTGTAAACTTTCTATTGTTTAGAATAAGTTCTTTTACAATCGTTCCGTAGGCCTACTTAATTGTCCAAGTAGCCCTTACATGGAAAATAGTAAGTGAATCGTGGGATGTTAAAGTCCTCTAACATGCTCTTCCACATACTTATTATTTGTACTTTCGCTTAATAGTGATTATTCACGGACGGATAATTATAGTTATCCTTAATCAATTCTTTCATCAATTTAAGTTTTCTCCGATGCTTATTTTTGTGCAAATTTCCCTTTCTAAACATTTGCTACTTGTAACTCGGATGAGTAAGTATGCTTTTGAGGTTTAGTCGGCTAATGGATAACATAGCCCGTACTAGTTCTTGTTCATCCGTATGTCTTTCCTTAAGTTGGTTTTGCTAGTTCATACACTTTCGACAAGTTTTACACCTTGAAAAAATGTTAAATTTGATTTGAACTAATCAAGTCCTAAAGTTTTATCACAAAAATTTCATCACAAGAATTGTTCAAGTTGTTTTTATTCCAAAACTATTCAATCTGTTTAATCCAATCAATTACTAAATTCCATCACGAGAATTTCTCTGAGTTTTGATTATGCTTTATTCTACCTCAAGTGTCTTAGTTATTATGTTCTCGTCTTGTGTTGTACTCGTAATTACTAGATATTACTCACACAATTTAACGTCGATTTAAACACACACATAACTCATCAGTTATGTTATAACTTAACGATCAAACTTATCACGCAACATCTAAATTCAGAGTCTTACCCATCTTCAATAAAACTTAGTCTCGCAACACAATCAAACAAGAACAACCTTGAGACCTTGCTAAGCATCGTTATACCTCTTAACATTTTTGATGATTTGTCTTGTTTTCGGGTTTACTCACGACTTATCGTTAACATTTCCAAATTTAAAATCTTTAAGAGATGGCAACATTTCAAACCTGGGGTTCTCAACTTCGCGACACGTGAAATTCCCCTTGATTTAGAAATAGGCACAATCTTTTTAACTAGGAATCCATCATAACTTTGTAATGTATAGTAAATTTATGATAACTTAGTCGCAATCAATGGACTAAATATTATTGATTCGTCTTAGCATAATTTATCACATGAAATTTCTTTTTGGTAACCACTCGACTTACGCGTGAGCGTATTTAGGTACAGTTCTCATATGGAGGAATATTATTCGTTCTTTGAATTGTAGTACTTTTTGGAGCATTACAAGTTAATACTTGTATAAGGTGTTTTATCATCATATGTCGTCTTATAAATAGTGACGGCGTCAACGTTCCTTGGTCTTGCTCAAAATGATCAAAACAATAGTTAGATACGATAATTTACGTATTCAATCTCACTTTACAAACCATTAATTAATGTAGGTCACTTTTCTCAACCGAGTCTATTATAAATGTTTAGTGGAGTAACAACTTACCGGACCCAATAAATAGTTGCTCCTCTCGACTTTTATAATAGCACCGCTGGATTCAAATAATTCCACAAATTAACATACTATCATACACATGGTAAATATATATTCATATAGTTTTTCGTTCTAGAAATCGTGATGGTATTTTTAATTCGGCGTATAGTGATATGAAACACAAAAACGTTTCGATAGTCGATAATAGTCCCGCAGACTATTTAAAATATGTGAGGCATAAATATGCGTACGTTTAATCCCAAAGTATACTTATGGCACAAACCATATATTTATGGCACAAACCAAATAAATATGGCACAAACCATTTAAATATGACACGAACCAAATAAATATGGCACAAACCAAATGAATATGGCACAAACCATCTGAGTAGTATAACAATCCAAACAAGGATGTCGGGTATTTTATTTCAACATAAAAATCTTTTTAGTACACATTCTTATAACTACGTCGTACATAGAGATCATTAAAAAAAGGAATACTTAATGCTAATAACACATAGCAATCAAGTTCAAAACTTAGGATGGCAAAATTCATAAACTATTTAAAGTCACAACTTACTTTTATCGAAGACGTGGAGTGAAGCAGCCCATGGAGAAAGAAAAACGGTTATAGTCTAGTATTACTATTTTCCATAAATTTCATTTTTAACCAAAACATTTGTAAAAATGATTTTTATAAAAGTAACCTAGTTCTCTATAACCACAGCTCTGATACCAATCTGTCACACCCCCAATTTATCAGAGTGTACGGTTCACTGGGGTGCGACTATCATGACTATCATGAGACATAGATTATAAAGAACGACATCAAAAGTCGTTTTAAATACATTAACTATAAGTAAAATTGTGCGGAAGCATTTGATACAACATTATAAAGTAAATCAAGTTTTGAAGACATAACAGTAAAGTTTAAATTCCCAAAAGATAGTCACGACAATTTATTATCTCCATGGCACAACCAAGTCACTCCTCCGTCTTGATACCTGAGAAAAACATTGCTAAAGTGTCAACACAAAGGTTGGTGAGTTCATAGGTTTAGTTACAAAATAAGTGTGATGAACCATAAGATTTAATCAGGCAACCGGCATATAACCACACATGGCTATAATCAAAATAGTATACGTTTGTATTCCTACGTCTAAGCTCATGACACCGAAGCGTTAACCAACAGTATAATAAGAGCCCAAAGCAGATACCTATCCTGGAGCATCTGTAAGGATTCAAATGTAAGTGTATCTAATTTGACCACACAGTCACAATTAGATAGGGAGGTCAGTCCCAATAGATCTATCCATAACATTTGCGCTTACACACAAGTAATTAACGGTTCATGATAGTGGGCTAAAAGCAACTTAGGATATCGGGGACTTAGACATCACGTAGGCAAACGTATCAAGTTTTTGCACTTATGTTCATTCGTAAAAATAAGCAATGTTCTCACCCCAAAAGTATATTAAAACATGTAAAAAGTGGGGCTATGAAACTCACCTTTAAGTAATTGCAAGGATATCAAGAAAAGGTGCAGGCACGGAAGCGGAATACGCAAAACACTGTCAAACTCTACCCACAACCTAGAAATTAACGCATGCTTAAGTAAATGTGTAACAGAAAATGGGTGCATTCATGCTTGTCCCTAGTATGTGCTTGAGTTTATTTAAATAAGTCGATAGTTGTTAACACTTACAAAAGTTTGACATTTTTAATAAAAGTGTAGTTATTCAACCGGGATATATTTAGCAATACTGGACACTTCGCGGTCGGGACAATTTATTTAGCTGGGTCATTTAATGGGTCAAATAATCTAAATAGATTTTATATTTATATTATTAAAAATATATTAAATAAATAAGTTTAATAAATATTTTGATTTTTAATTATTTTAGAGAATGTTTCATGTCGGGAGACATGAAACATTGATTTGAAATCTAAATTTGAAAAGCAATCGTACTGTTGAACGGGACATTTCGAAAACAAGGGTGATATCGCCAATTTTTCGGACTAAAGTGTTAAGTTTTATAAATCGATGTCGTTTGATAGGTTAAAATCATGCTCGAAATAAGGGTCGTGAAATTATTTTAAAAGAAAAGTGTTTAAAGAGTCATTTTCGATTTCGTCTACGGTTCTCGATAACGACTTTTGGGTCGAACCAAAAGTAGTCTCGTGTAGACGGCACGGCCGTCTACATCTTTCGTTGTATAACTATCTTGGGGCAAGGTCGTTTCGAGGGTCAAAACTGGGCCGGGAAAGGTCAAGTTACACTTTGTTTTCGACTTTCAACGAAGTCATATATTCTATTTTACAAAGTATATACATAAACTCGTTTTGCTACGGTAGTTTATGGCACATTTCAAGATAGTAGCATAACTATCTCCTCCCTTGACCAAACGACATGCTTTCAGGGGGTATAGGTTCTAGACCAGCCCGTCTATGCACGCTATCCATTACCCAACCCGTACTCGTGGTCAGGCTTGGTCAAAACTGAGCTCGAAGTCAGCCCAGTCAGGCTCCTTTTTGCCACATACATTACTCTTTTTAATATATTTTTTTTAAAACAAGTACTTAGGTCCTGATATTTGGTCTACACCCCATACATGGGATTCTTTAAAGATGGTGCTCAAATCTTTGGGCGAAAACCGGTTTACATGTCGGTTTTACAATTGATCGAGCTACATCAGCACGTCGCAACTTTTAATAAACAAAATAGCACATTTTTGTGTAGGTTTTCAGTGGCTTCAAATGACTTCAATGGTTAACCATATTCAACGATTTAAGTTGTCATTTAAGCTACCACAGATCATCTTTAAGAAGCGAGCAAGATCTGAACCACTAATTAAGGTTTTATGGGTCGAATTATCTCTAAAGTTACTCCCATGAGGCTGCGTTTTTGCCAAACACGTAGGATGTACAGGTAACATGTATTAGTGTTTAGCCTACAACCACAAACCACCACATCCTGATTTCTTTGTATCGTCTATGTTTTATTAACGTTATTCCTAAATCTAATAGACATGTATAGTTTAAAGCACAATAGAATGGTGTTTCATATCATTGATTTTTAAAACCCAACTTATTCTTCTCAAGCACAACTATGCACAGGGACACGCATGTAGAAAGCTAACAAAAGAATGGAGGATTAGTGATGAATGAACATACAGTGGGTGTGTATGCATAGCATAAACCGAACCTAACTGCTTTTCCTCTAACCACACAAACCCATACGCTACTTTGAAGGCCAAATATAACCATAGTGAACTCGGCTTCACTGTCACTTCTCTCCTATTCGTGTGATCATCAACACGAGTTAAAAGACGATGACGTTCGCCTGCTCGTTGCATCGACCAAAGGAGAAAGGAACTCGATTTTGGTGTCGTCTCTTGCGCGACGAACGCGTCCAGAGAGAAGAGAGATATACTATGTGTTATGTGCTTGTATTATGTGGAAACACAAAGAGGAGGAGAATGTATTTATAGAAAGAAAAGAGAGTTAACTTTCTAGTTAGGCTGGTTTGGTTGAAAAGGAATCATAATAGTTGGGAAAAGTATTTTCCAGGGGACATTAAGGTACTAAAAGCTCAAATCATGGAAGGAGATCACATGGGTTTGGGGAGGTACATATATGTCGACATTTTTGGTCTTCTAGAAGGGACCGAATGAAATAAACGTGGGGTAGTTTCCCTATAGAAATTTGTTATGCTAGATTGTAGGAAGGAATCACTAATATGTAGGGAGTGCATTATCTAGTTTTCATTTTCATTTTTTTTTATAAGCTTTAATAACAAGTTGTGTAAATATGTTTATGAGAAAATTGATAAGTAGTCGGTTATATTTGTCTATGGGTCGAATGGATGTTCTGTTGGGTTAAATAACAAATTATAACTTAAGTGAGTTTGAAACTTGATGTATATAGTAGCGACAGGGATATAGAGATAATTAGGTTCGAAAATGATCTCGAATCATTGAGAGTTTTTGTTAGGCTCGCAGATGTGACGAAATGTTCATTAGTGTCAGTGTAGAGTTGGTCGTGATCACAAGGGCGAAGAAGTCGAACTAAAATTCACTAAAAGAAATAATTTCATGAATAAGATACTTATAAATTTAAATTCGTGCGTAAATTTCGCGGAAACAATCGGGGATTTCAATAGACACCCAAGTCTAACCCGAACGCGTCGCATTTAATATTAAAATAGTTAGTTCAAAATTCACGATTGTTACACTTGGTATGATTGCTTTTCGTGGTGATGATAGTATCCCATGGTTTGCGGACATCGCAAATTACCACGCAAAGGAAGTTCGTGATTAAGGGTATGTCGTCCCAACAAAAACGGAATTTTTTCAAGGACATATCTTACTATTTTTGGGACGACCCCTATTTGTTTCGAGTGTGCGCGGATCAAGTGATTCGTAGGTGTGTGTTTGGAAAAGAAGCTAAAGATATTCTTAAAGCTTGTCATGAAGGACCTACCGGGGGACATCATGGTGCCAACTCCACCGCGAAAAATGTCTTTAATGCCGGTTTCTTTTGGCCTTCCATATATCGAGATGTCCAAGACTTGATCAAGACTTGTGATGCTTGTCAACGTCAAGGAAAGAATTCAAAAAGGGATGAGATGCCCCAAAATATTATACAAGTTTGTGAAATCTTTGACGTATGGGGAATCGATTTTATGGGGCCATTTCCATCATCAAAAGGAAACAAGTATATTCTCGTAGCCGTGGACTATTTGTCAAAATGGGTTGAAGCTAAGGCTTTGCCTACTAATGATGCTCGAGTAGTGGTGAAAATTTTGAAACAACTCTTTGCTAAATTTGGAAATCCATGGGCTATAATAACTGATCGAGGGACCCATTTTTGTAATGAACAATTTGAAAAAGTTCTAAAGAAATATGGTGTCACTCATCGACTTTCAACGGCTTATCACCCTCAAACGATTGGTCAAGCGGAAATTTCAAACCGAGCTCTTAAGCGGATTTTGGAGCGTTCTATTGGAGAAAATCGCACTTCATGGTCAGATAAATTGGAGGATGCATTGTGGGCCTTCCGTACGGCCTATAAGACGCCCATTGGTTGTACACCATTTAGGTTGGTCTACGGAAAGGCATGCCACTTTCCAATTGAACTCGAACATAAGGCGTATTGGGTTCTAAAACATTGTAACCTCGATTTGAGGACCGCGGGTGATCATCGCAAGGTTCAACTGAATGAACTAAGTGAATTAAGGGATCAAGCTTATGAGAACTCTTTGATCTATAAAGAGAAGACTAAGAGGATTCATGACTCTAAGATCAAAAACCGATTTTCAATGTTGATGATCAAGTCCTTCTATTCAACTCTAGACTTAAGATTTTCTCGGGCAAGCTTAAGTCCCGTTGGTCCGGACCATTCACCATTTCACAAATATTCCCTTATGGCACCGTTGAGCTAGCTCAAAAAGACGGGCCTAACTTTAAGGTGAATTGTCATCGAGTTAAGCACTATTTTAGAGGGGACATACCTACGGAGGTTGTTCCAGATCTCCAAACTTTCCCCAAGGACCAATGAATGCGGGGATCGAGTCGAGCTCATGACTCGGTTACCAAAAACGAGGTGCCTTGTGGAGGATTTCCATACATTCGATCTTCTTTTTATTTTTTAACACTAATAAGGATTGATCTTTCAAGCTCGTGCTCGTGTTTTTGTTTTGATGTGAATCTTAGGTATGACCCTAATCATTGAAGACTCTCGTGTTCGGTTTTTGCCTGGTCCACTCGAGCTTCCATACTTTTATTGTCAAAAGGGGAATTCGTTATCCTTTTATTTTTATCGACTAACGTTTATATTAAAGCATAATTAAAAAACGGCTTATAGATATGCGTACTCTTACCATGTTACGACTTTTGCATTCGACTCTTCGTGTTCTAGCAAGGGGGTGTTACTCTTGAGCTAGGAAACATTGAGGACAATGTTTGGTTTTAGCATGGGGGAGTCAATCAATATAATCGCTTGCACTTGCTTTTGTCGTGTTCTTACGTAATTGTTTTTCACATTTTTCGTAAAATTTTAATTTTTTAGTGCAATTTTGTGATTAATAATTAAGAAAATAAGTGTGTTTTACACAAATGTAGGCTTTTTGTTGGTGAAAATCAGAATAGTTTTTGACTCGATCGTTTTTTACCTTAGCTCATTCCTTAACTTTCTTAAATCGAGTTTTGCTAGACTTTTATATAGGGGACTTTATAATGCGAAAGTCTTAACTCGAAAGGGGTTAAGAACAAGAACTTTTCGCAAGTTCCTATAATTGATCCTAGAAATTCATTTATCAAGGGAACTTTAAAACGCATATTCTAAACTTGAAAAAGTCTAAGAAGATGCAAGTTCCTATAGATGACTTGAAAACCCAAAACATGGATTTAATATAGTCTTAGTTTAGACTTGCAAGGCTATGTATTCATTAGTCTCACATCTTTGAGATTTTACAATATGGAGAACAAGAGATGATAGAGTTGATCATAAGTTTTGAGGCTAAGTCTTCTTTATATAAGTTTTTTGTGTGGCTCTTTCTCCTCGTATTTATTTTTCACGCTTGAATATTTAATTGTTTAATAAATGAAGTTTTTAGAGGTTTGGGTTCAATATCTTAGCTCTTAACTCCTTCTTTGTCTTCCCTTGTAATTAAAGTAAGAACACATTGAGGGTGTCAGCGTCGTGGACTTTTTGATCATGGGATCACGGAATTTGGCTTACTATATGTATCATAAATAAAGAAGAATAAATAAAAACATGTTCTCTATGAGCCTTCGGGTGGGAGTCATGTAGCACTAGCCTTGTCATTAGAGCCTTAGGGTGTATGGCATGGTGAAATGTTTAATAAAAATTGCATCATCATTATTTCAAAGAGCCTTAGGGTGTGAAGTGATGGTGAATGTTAATTTCCTTGTTTATGGTCCAAGGAGCCTTAGGGGTGTGGATCATAGATAAGGATCACTTTTACATCTTAAAGAGCCTCAAGGTATATGATGTAAATGTTGCTAACTCCATTATAAGGTCAAATCAACTTTGGAGGAATAATTGTTGCCTAAGTAGTCCTATTAGCCAAATTTCAGATCCGGGAATTCATTCCTAAAATCGTGGTAAGTTATACTTGATGTGAGCTTTCTTTAGTGACAATGGTTTTTGAGGATGAGGTTAGGTTCTAAGTGTTGGGTTTACACCGTTTTTACCTTCATTTTTGGACTAATAATTATTAAATAAGTCAAATGATCCTATGGTGAATGACAATCTTTAAAATCTAGAGATACAATTAGGAATAAAGGAGATTGAGTTTAACACAAATTACTTGTATGAGTGGTGTTAACATTAGAACTTATGATTGACAATGATCTTGTTTTTAAACTTGGCATGGAAAGTGTGAAAAGTCGAGGACGATGAATATATTCGAGTTTTATGATCCTAAAAGTTATTTGTCAATAATGAAAGCAATACATTATGTCTTTGTAAAATAAAGTGTCAAAAAGTCGAATAAT
Source organism: Glebionis coronaria (assembly GCA_025667525.1). Classification (NCBI taxonomy): domain Eukaryota; kingdom Viridiplantae; phylum Streptophyta; class Magnoliopsida; order Asterales; family Asteraceae; genus Glebionis; species Glebionis coronaria. The sequence continues at coordinate 359,540,950 of CM046876.1, forward strand.
GATGTAGTTAGTTGCTTTATTTTATCATTGCGTGAGACACATCAATTGCTTAGCAAGGGGGAGTTTGATATGAGTGTAATTACTCATATCATTTATATCACAAAAACAGACTTAAAATGGATATTTCATATAAATATTGTATTCTATATTCTTGTTTTGTTGGTTCATGTGTGTAGGTACCAAGATCACAAGAACCGACAAAAAACCGACACGAATGTGAAGATTTTATCAATAGCCAAAAGACAAGTCGTTTTTATTCGCGGATTCAATTTTATCAAGTATTATTAGGCCTTAGTCGGGCCCACTTGTGCTTATTGGTCCTGTGAGTCCATGAAATAAAAAATACATGTTCTATGTTAATGCCCAAGTTAAAAGCCCCATTGCAAGCCCACAAACAAAGTGAAGGATGAAATATTTATAAGTTTCGGGTCAAAAGCCCAACAACAAGAAAGAGACGGGCAAAGTTTTATTTAACTTTGGTCAACAAGTATTAGGTCAAACACAAAATAAACAAAGAAAGAAAAAGAAACGAGAGAAAGAGAAAAGGGGGAAGAACACAGCAGATTATGAACCCTAATTTTTAGGGGTTTCATTATTAATTTAGAGATTGAAGATACACGCTATTAATCAGAAAAAAAGGGGAAAGATTAGAGTGTGTATACACAAAGACTCCAAGTACCAAGTGCCAACTTAGCACTTGGATTCGTCATCAAAGGCATCCCATTGGTTGATACTACTGCCATTCAGTCAAGCAACGAATCAAATCCTTCCACATTAGCATCAAACTAGCACAACTCTCGCTAAGCTGGCAATCTGTGTGAGGGTGATTGATCCTACACCGTTTGATCAAAACAAAGATGAAAGAGAGTGCGAGATGCTCATCCTAGGGTTAGAAATTCGTCATCATCAACAACCCCTCACCTCTCCTCAGCTATAAATACCCCTTAATTTTACTGTAATCACTATCCCATTTTCTTTCTTAGTGTTATAAGGTTAGGTTTGTTTTAGAATTGTAATTTCCTTTATATAAAATTTGTAACGACTTCTTGATTTAATAAAAATTCGTTTTTTAGTTTTATTAATCTTTTAATATCACGTGTTTTTATTTTGTTTTAATTCTTGCAATATGAATATATAAACTTGTTATAACCGAGTGTTACTCATATAAGCGTAATCTATAGCTTACGTGAGTGATTAAGTTAGATTGAGGGAACAAGCTTAATCCCACTTGTTAAGCTAAAAACAGGTTGTTTAAGCTGCGGATAATGGTGTTTTATGGTGATTTTATGGCGTGGTTTTAGAGTCAAGGGTCGATAATAGGCTAGATTAGGGTTATAATAAAATAAAGGGTGTAGTCCGTGGCTCGTCAGCTACGGGCGCAAAGACAAGCTCTAGTGAGCAAATTGTGGATCTCCTGTTTGGCTGGAGATCGAGGTATTTCTATATCTTTTTATTTTAGTTGAAATTTTATTTTGATGTTATAGATCTTGATGTGTTTATGATTTCATTATATGGATCCATGAGTGATATAACTGATATTAGTGTTTGTAACTGTTGATGATCTTGATTTTGTTTAATAAATGTTGCGATTCTGTAATTGATATTGATAAGTAGTGTTTCTGTTTCTTAGCGAATCTCTTTTAATCCGTTACTGATGCATAAATGAATATGATATTGTTTAGGCCAGTCAGTTTGATTGTTTGTCTCATTTGAGCTGTCAATGAAACCGAATTTGTATTGCTCTAATGTTTACTTGCTGCCGCGTTTTGTTACCAGTTATAGTTCATGAAATTATTTTGAGTTTCAACCAGGGCTGATGATTTAGTTACTCTCCTGCTGTTATGTTTTGTTATCTGCTGAATGTTGCATATTTTGTAAGTTGAAATTGTTGATTTATGGAACTAGTTTGTATTGCTTAACTGAAATGAGGTAATGATGTACATTTTTCTTATTCAAGTGTAATGGTAGCTTGATTTACTAATCTGCTTAATCTACTTAGGTAAATTGTTTTTGTCAGTCTTTACTATTTCAAATCAACTAGAGTGAATTAAAATTTACGCATCTGCTTTATCTGCTAAGTTTAGTCGCTGAGACTTCATGTCTACTTAGTTAGTTGCTGATGTCACTATTGATTTGATGAATGATTTGTGCGTGTTCTTTGCCTTTGCATTAACTTGCTGCTGATCTTATTAATTTTGAGTGTTCTGTTTGGTATTGTTCATATTGTTGTTGCACTATCCCTTTTTAAATTATCTGCTGCTGAGATGCATCTCTTGCAACACCTGAGTTAATTTTGTGGCTGAAATATTTAGTTAACGTAGTTGCTGTATCTTTGTTGCTTTTAATTTGATAATTGATATTGTGTATCTGTTGTGCATTGGAGTTTAAGTCTGCTGCTAATTTTTGAATTCTGTGAACGTATTTAAGCTGCCACATTTTATCTTAAGTTTGTTTAGTGTTCATTGTAGTTGCTTTTAGAATCTTGTTCCATATATTTATTTGTTTCCTTATTTTTCTTTATTAGTTTCTTGCTGTAATTTTAATTATGATATTTGGTTATTGGATCAGTAGTTGATATAACTAGTATTGCTTTAACTCAGTCAAAATCATTGACTGAGTTATTAAAGTATCTGCCACATATTTTTAATTCATATAGTAACAAAAAAAATAAAATAAAAGATTTTTAATGTCCCCCGTGGGGCTCGAACCCGTGACCTCACAGTTCACTCACCACTCCTCTACCACTGAGCTAGTTGTGACTTTTAGTTATTAATTGTGTTTGGACTTTGTTATACTATTTATTTTGAACTATCATTCTAAAATTAAACATTTTTCATCAAATTGTTTATTTAAATGTTATAACAACTTTTAATAAATAATAGTTTACTTAAATTTGGCACATCTTATTAGTTTTAAATAAAATAATAATAAAAAAATATAAAAAAATATAGTTATTAATTAGTCTTTTAGTTTAATTTAGCGATTCATGCAGTTTTACTAAAAAAACGTAGGATTATTAGATAAAAACCGAAACCAATTCAAATCGATTGTCCATATTAAATCGAAAGTCCTAAGTTCACAATTTCTTCATGTACAACGAATCGGGATCACTCTTGTGTTAATTAATCCGTCTTTAGCTAATTTTAGATTATTCCTTTTTCCTAAAGGTAATTTTCTACTATTTGCTCTATAACGTATTACATAAAATACACCGAGACATTTCCCACACATCAGTAGCACACACCAAGTTATTGGAGACCGACGTACGAAGAGCCCAATGAAAGTGGTGCGCTTGCTCGTCTGCAGTACCTGCTGATGCGCCAAGAAAACCAGCCAAACGAAGAAACCTCTGCATGAACTCGTTGCTATTCTCCCCGGCTCTTTTCCTAATCCCGTGGTACTTCCTCTTCAACTTATCCTGCTCAGCCCTAAGGAATAACTATCCCATACACAACTCCCTGAACTAAGAGTAAGTCAAGCCAGCCACCCAATTGTCGCCTCCCTCAGACTTCTTCACTGACTTCCACCATCCAAGCACGTCTCCTTCAAACTTGTAAAAGGCCAACCTTGCCTTGAAGACAGGGTCGCAGCCCATTGCATCAAAGATCTTCTCAATATAAGGTAGCCAACTCTCAGCCTCATTGGGGCTGTCAGTCTTCTCGAAGGATCGCGGACGTTGCTTGTTGAATCGCTCCAGCCATGTGATCAGTGTAGATGGAGGAGGAGGAGGATTCTGATGCTGGTGCTGGTTCTGATTGTTGACAGTTGCACCTCGACCGTGATTTCATTCCTCAGTTGACGAAGCATAACCTGCATCGTAGCTTGAACTGCTGCGTTGAGTTGTTCCTGCTCGCGTGTGAGAACCATCTGATAGAATAAAAAAAATGCATGATTAAACTGATTAAAACATAATATATATACATGAAAAAATTTTATGCCAATAAATCATGAGAAAAAATTTTATGCCAATAAATCATGAGAAAAAATTTATACATGAAAACAGTGTATGAATCCATGATGATGAAATAACATAGGTTTGGGTGAACGCCTTTGGGTCGGTTCACCTAAACAAAATGACGTGACGAAGATGAACGCCTATGGGTCAGTTCATCCAAACAACACAATAGATAAAAGCACATAAGACTAAATATGGCCAGTCATGTACCAACCATTACTTAGTCAAACTTTCTACGACAATTATACATGATATAAATGCATGAAAACAACTGTCAGTTCTAGGAAGACAGGTCGAAACCTTGGCTCTGATACCATAATTGTAACACCCCATTTTGGAAAATGGAATGTCATGCGTGATTACGGCGTGTCATCAAGGCATGCAAGGTAAATGTATTAAAAACATTAATTGACCATGAATGGAAATACTGAAAACAAACATCGGTAGTCCAAGTATAAGCTCATCACACACAAACATAAGTACCGAAATGGAAAAGGACTAAACAATGCCCAAAGAAATAAGTAGCATAATGTATGAAGAAATGCATAAAGTAGAGAAGGCTAGATAGCTTCCCCTCCATATGCACGTACTCTTAAAGTCTACGAGCGCCCTTGAGTACCTGTCGTTTGGGAACATCAAAGGAAAACGACTGAGCGTAACGCCCAATGAACGGATATACAAGTATAACATGGAATAACATAAGCATAAAATACTAATAGCAGCGGAAATGTATAAGTCCTAATAACCTGGAAACATGTTCATAAAACTGGTTTTATCGTTTAAAAGACTTCTGTTTTTATGTAAAATCTGTATTAATTAGCCAATAGCCCATATAGGTCATGAGGTTCCATCGTGCATGAATACTTGGAGGGGAGACCTCGTCATGAAATTAGAAGGGTTGCCTCTAATTAAATAGTCTGGGTAGGAGAGATCAACTGGTTGTGAAGGATGCAAGGCACACATCGCATTCACCATGAAAATCTTGTAAAAACATGTAACTAGGATGCACCCATATTTTTAATCCCATTTAACCCATAACACAAGATTTAGAAGAGATATTTAGAGAGAGAAAGAGAAGATAAGTAGAGAGAGAAACAAGAGAGAATTTGGAAGGTTTATGTTTACTAGAGAGAGAAAGTAAAATGAACCAACACCCTCTTCCACACATGGAAGAGGGTATATATACCCATGGCATTTGGGCCGTGGGTTTAGTATCCTTGGGCCAGGCTTGGCTTTGTTTTGGGCTTACGCCCCTAACTTATACAATATTAGCTTAAAGTCCAAGCTCGGTTTTCCCGACTAACCTATTACAATACAAGACCAATAACGACTAAGATGACCTATTACATTCTTGTTTAACTATATAAAATATACGGCTAACAATCTCCCCCAATGTATCGGTCATCTTAAAAAGCTTAAAAAGCATAAGATGATTGAGTGAATACATTCTTGTAGAGGAAATCTTCCTGCTTTGGTCTTGTATCTTGGTCTTGATCTTGTTTATAACAGCCTTGTTCCTTCATGCTTTCGTGATCTTTATCTTGAGCCTTTGTCATTTGACTTTGAGTGCTTGAGATCTTCATATGTGCTCCTTGTGACTAAGATGACCTATTACATTCTTACATTCTTAGGTATCTTGAATATCACCATCTTGTGCTCTTGTGACTTCTGAATCGACTTCGGTTACACGGTTACGCCACCTTCTTGATATGCAGCAACATACATAGACACGGATAAAACAGCTTTGAACATTTCATCCTAACTCGGTAGCATTTTACCTCCAGTCGATGAAGACCGTTTAGACGGTATTAGATACCGTACCTGTGATCGGGTAGATTCGATTAAGAACCTCCTTGACAGGGTTTCCTGGCGGTAGTAGCCAGTTCTCTTTACTCGACCGTCTCAAAGCAGACTGCGAACGTAAAGAGTGAATCAAAAAGGATACGGTTATCCGTTTGATTAGAGTCGTCAATTCAGAATTCCTGGAACAAGTTTGATTCTATAAGAATCGCAACATTGTTGCTTTCCAGTTTGCCACAAGCTCGATTCATAAGAATCTTGCATGTTACCTACCGCAGTGCTGTTTGATGTTGACACTGGAAGGATTTCCATTCATCACTGTGAACACTAAAGAGTGTCACTCTGAATGTTCTGGCAAGATCACACGGATTTTGCGAAGAAACCTAGAATCAAGTTTGAATCAATTAAGAATCTAAACTTAGTTGCTTTCGAGTTCTCACAAGTTTGATCCATGTAGAATCACACAATTTACCTACCATGAGCTTGTTTGATGCTGGCTCAAGCAGGATTTCCATCTTCATTGTGAATCGTATCACTCAGATGTTCTGGCAATATCACAAGGATAATGCGTAGGACTCGATTGTGTCCTAATGAGATGATAGATAGATCTCGACTGGCTCTAGACTCAATAAGTGCATTTTGGTAACCAGAGGCTGGAGAAGACTGCCACCTTTTCAATATTAACTGACTCGGAGTGAGAAAGTCAATAGATACGTGTTGATCTCCGTGACAATGAGACAAGTTTCTTTTGAGAGAAACTCGAATGGCTGGGGAAGGGTTGTGCATCGCATCACTGGGTCCATGACACTTGTCTTCAAAAGATGTGTTAACCCGGTTTCTACCTAAGTTGCATAGAATATTCAACTCCTTCAATGCTTACCAATACGTCATCATTAGCACCTTGTTGTGATTTTTCTAGTGCTAACTTAAGTAATTGGTCCGCATTCAGCTTCATTCCACTCCATCTTTCCTAAGGACAACTATTTCTAGCTATGGAATGTCCTTGGGTAGATCCCTTCGGTTCTAGTTGGATCATAGGACTTAGTTTCCTATCCTAAACCACCTTTTGACTCCATCGTTCCGTCGTAGATAGTAGGTTGTTTTGGGTAAAGATCGTAACCATAAAACCATTGAAAACCATTCAAAGTGTTTGATAAAAATCAAAACTTTTAACACATGAAAGTTTTACATTTCCGAAAAGCTCCCCCTACACACATGTATCGATATACGAAATAGTTTGGCATGTGAAGGAAAGAGTTGCACTTGAGTCTTTAAGATCACATGTTGCGATATATTACATTTTAATCACATTTTCTCCCCCCTATATCTAATATAAAAAACATAATATTAGATATATCAATTGATTAAAATATGACATTTTCTAAAAACCGATTGGGAGAGAAACATGTGTGCACGCATGAATCATGGAACATTTTCAGTCGGGTCGCTCCCCCTCAACAACATATGTGTGTCTTGAGACAAAATTTTAGAAAAACGACACAACAATATATGTTGAGGTACGGAGTTGAGATGCCTTTACCGATAATATATATATGACAGATTTATTATCATTTTTGGAATGTGTTGGATACATAAAATATGACAATTTTAGAGATGTACCCAACAACATAAAAAGGCTTGATTTTAAAACGCTCCCCCTCAAAAATTGATCAAAATAACATATAAAATTTTGAGATAAAAACCTATTATGAGGAAGGGAGTGTTGAACACACAATTTTGAAAGATTTAGAAAAACCTTTTGAGAAAGTCTTGAAAATTGTGTTCAACGGTTTTAAAATAATCAGGATAGAAGACTTCTCTTCTATTGCTTAGGGAAAGCGCACTGAAACGTACACTCCCCTTTCGGGTCCGTTTTTCATGAGCTCAAAACTTTGATTGTTTTGTGACTAGCTCATGACCGAGAAAAATAAATTTCCCATTGTGAAGGATAAGTTATCATCCGTGATAAACTTTCCTTAAGTTTAAGTTCGAGTTCTAAGCTGACATTTACTTAGAAATCGTTTTTCATGAACTTAAAAACTTCGAATGTTTTTATGAGAAGCTCATGACCGAGAAATATGAATTTCTCGTTGAGAAGGATAAGTTATCGTCCGAGATAAACTTTCCTTAGTTGAGGTCCGAGTCCTAAGCTGTGATGCGCTTAGAAGTTATAGTGAGAGAATATCAAGCAGCTTCATTTGCTAAAACCTCCAAGTCTTCTGGAGTCATATACTTCATACCAAGACGGCCAACGAGATACGCAAACCTATCTTTCGAGAGAGCTTTTGTAAACAAGTCTACCAACTGGTACTCAGTTCTAACAAAGTATAATTCCATGATGCCGCGTTCCACTTGTTCCTTGATGAAGTGATATCTGACATCGATGTGCTTGGTGCGGGAGTGCTGAACTGGATTGCAAGATATGGTTTTGGCCGACTTTGAGTCACAATACATAGGTATTTTATCAAAGTGGAAGCCATAATCCGTGAGTTGAGTTCTCATCCAGAGGACTTGAGCACAGCACGCGGATAGAGACACATATTCTGCTTCAGCTGATGAGAGCGAAGTGCAATCCTACTTCTTTGACGACCAGCTGACAAGCTTGTCTTCCCCTAGAAATTGTATGCTACCAGAAGTGCTTTTTCGACTATCAAGGCAACCTGCGTGATCAGAATCTGAAAAAGCTGTTAGATGAAAACCGATTCCCTTCGGATACCAGAGTCCCATGTGAATGGTATTCTTAAGGTACCGGAAGATCCGTTTAACCTCTTTGAGGTGCTTTTGAGTAGGTCTGGCTTGATATCGTGCACAATAGCATGTGGCATGATGAATATCAGGCCTGCTGGCTGTAAGGTACATAAGTGACCCGATCATACTGCGATATCGCGTTTGATCTACGGGATATGAGTACAAGTCAGCGTCTAGGGATGTGGTCGACAATGGTGTACCAACGCGAGCACATGAGGCCATACCATTCTTTTTAAGTATCTCTTGAGCATACTTATCTTGGTTTATGAAGATACCACGCGGGGATTGATGAATCTGGAGGCCTAAAAAGAATTTTAGCTCCCCCATCATTGACATTTAAAATCTGTTGTGCATTAATTTTTCAAAACGTTTCGAAAGTTTTGGGTTCGTAGAACCAAAAATAATATCATCAACATAAACTTGCACCAGCAGTATGTCATCCCCATATTTATTAATAAAGAGAGTAGGATCAATAGAACCTTTGGAGAATCCTTTGGAAACCAAGAAGTTGGATAGTTCTTCGTACCATGCCCTTAGAGCTTGTTTAAGTCCATATACAGCCTTCTTGAGACGATAGACTTTGTCAGGATGATGAGGATCGATGAATCCTTCCGGCTGATTCACATACACTTCTTCCTTCAAATGACCGTTGAGAAAAGCAATTTTAACGTCCATCTGAAAAACCGTGAAGCCCTTATGTGCAGCATAAGCAAGGAATATCCTGACTGCTTCCAAACGAGCGACTGGAGCGAATGATTCATCGTAATCTATGCCTTCTTGTTGACGGTATCCCTTAACCACAAGACGAGATTTGTTTTCGATGATGGTTTGTTCTTCATCCAGTTTGTTTTTCCAGATCCATTTGAAATCTAAAATTGACATTCCATAGGGTCGGTCAACAAGTTCCCAAACATTTAGGTGTTCAAACTGATGAATTTCGTTTTGCATTGATTCAATCAACGCATGATCAATCATGGCTTGTTTGATGTTTGTAGGTACAGTTGAACTCACGGTGAGTGCATACATACACACATCGCCATCGGTTTCGAGTTGTCTGCGTGTTCGAACCGGTTGTGAAGGATTTCCAATGACATGCTCCAATGGATGATCACGTGTCCAATGGTGAGTGGATGGATATGGTTGGTAGAATGTATGCATGTTGGACGGATCAACATGTTGAGTAGAAGACTCTCCGACTTCGTGTATCAGTGTACCGAACGGATTGATAAATTCTTCTTCGTCAAGTTGTGCATCGACTGCTTGATTGTTGTTTCCTCCTTCAGCATTGACGGTTGGTGATGTTGGTTGTATGACTGTTTCTTGAGTTTGTTTAGTATCCAATGGAATATTCTCTTGAGCAACGGTTACTGAATTAGAGGCAGTTGTGTCTTGTGAACTTGGTTCGGGTTCATCAGCAGTATTGACAGCGGAAGGCTTTGACACAACTTGATTGTTTCCATAGTAATATTCTTCAAACATTGGATCATATAAATCAACCAACTCATTCATTTGTGTTGTATCCGTCGAGTCTGTTGTAGGAGTAATTTCTTGACATTCTTGCACGGGACGTATACTATTTTGTGTAGGTGCCATTGTTGGACATTGAGGTGCGGGACTTGAGCTGTTGTGATCAAGTACCATTTGTGGCAATTCTTCAAAGTTCACATGAATTGTTTTGACAATAATCTTTGTTCTCTTGTTATAGACTCGATATCCTTTCGACAATGTAGCATACCCCACAAAAATACACGCATCACCTTTTTCTTTCATCTTGTCGAGATTCTCACTGTCTTTAAGGATGTAGCATAAAGATCCAAATACGTGAAAGAATTTGACAGTAGGTACCCTGCCATTGATGATGTGGTAAGGTGTCTTTTCATGTCTAGGGATGACGAGAGAACGATTCTGAGTATAACAGGCAATTGCAATTGCTTCAGCCCAAAAGAATAGCGGTAATTATGAAGCAGAAAGCATTGTTCGAGCAGCCTCAACCAAAGTACTGTTCCGTCTTTCGACAACGCCGTTTTGTTCAGGATTTCGAGCAATAGACGTTTGATATTCGATGCCTTCTTCTTGAAAGTAAGATTGCAAGTTCTTGTTCAAAAATTCAGTACCCCTATCCGTTCTTACGGTTAAGACTTGAGCTTGAAGATTGCGTTGTATCATCTTGAGAATGTTTTTGAGAACCTCTGGTGTTTCATCTTTGGACCTTAAGAAGAAAGTCCATGTGTATCTAGAGTAATCATCAACAATCACGAGAATATACTTTTTCCCGTTAATACTCTCTACACCCATGGTACCACATAAATCCATGTGTAGAAGTTCCAATCGTCCTTTTGAGCTTGGGGTAGTCTTTGTTTTGAAAGACTTCCGTTTTGCTTTCCCCAACTCACAAGAAGAACAAAGATGGTCTTTGACGAATTTCAACTTAGGAAGACCGGTCACAATATCATTCTTCGAAAGCAAGTTGATGGTGTCAAAGTTGAGATGTGACAATCGTTGATGCCATAACCATGCTTGAGATGATGAAGCTTTAGCCAATAAGCAAATTGGATTTGTTGAAGATGTGTCTTGAAGAGTTACTGTGTAGAGATCAGAACCACGAGAACCTGTAAGAATGTCATTCCGAAAAGCCACTTCCAAATCCGCATCACAAAATTGACCAACCGAGAATAAATTGTGATTCAGTCCCTCGACGTAATAAACCCGTTTTATAGTGATATTCCCTTGAACCAAGTCTCTATATCCGAGTATCGGTGCAAAATGATCATTTCCAAACCGTACCGTACCCAGAAACTTCTCCACGAAGTTAATGAGAAGCTTGAGATTGCCCGTCATGTGCTTTGTGCACCCGGAGTCCATTATGAATAAGATGATTTCGACGAGCTGCAGAAGAATTAGAAGACAATGTAGCATTTGACAAATGGGAGCCCTTGATAGAAACGGGTTCCAAAATAGTAGTGGGCCTAGATGCAAAGTCTATAGGCAAGCTGATATTCCTAGACCCAATCACTAAAGTGGTTAACTTAGGTACCCATTTGTATCCGGGTGGTGTAAATCTTGAATACCCCCGTGTACATGTCCTAATCATGTTCTCATATAGCTTCTTTAATCTGTTTTGTTTACGTAGAGTAGTGGAGTCTAACGCACTTAGTTTCTTAAGTGGTTGATCAGTGGATTGGTTCAAAGTTCTTGTGGGTTCTTTAGTACTAGTGGGCACACGAATAGGCTTCCTAGTTCTAGTATTCACGCCATTATGATTAAGAGCACAAGCATGATGATTGAAGGTACGAACACATTTTCCACATTCAACACAAACAACTTCAACATTCGAGGTCTTAGCATTTAAACTGTCATTACAAGCAGTTACAGACGTTTTATTCTTAGAAAACTTAAAATTCCTACGGTGGTCTTCTACTTCCAACTTCTTTCCTTGATATTGTTAGGCATGACCTTATCGTGCATTCTATCGCTCTTAAGCTGTGGTCCGCTAACGCTAGTAGTGGGGATTACTCCTGTAGAAGAAGACACACGCTGATTAGTTTTCTTAATATTCTGAGGTAACCGCGATGTTCCAGTTTGAGTGGGCTTAGTGTTCATCTTATACATTCCAGGTGCTATTACATTGGTACTCTTATCATTTCCTATCTTAGGCAAAGTCTGTGGGGATTGTCCCAAAATAGATGATTTAGGGCATTTAACCGCATTCGGTTGACGAATGGCGGATGGTTTACCCAAAGCAGACTTTCCTTTCATTTTCTCAATGAGTTTCTGTAACTCACTTATGGCTATGTCCCTTTCTTTTAGCTGAGCTTTCAAATCATTTATTTCGAAATCTTTTTCATTTAGTAGACGAAACGAAGAAGCTGACATTTCTTGACACTTTTTATGATTATGAGATTTTTCACCTTTTTGTAAAGCAAGTTCAAGAGAAATGGAGTGTTTCTCAAGTTGAGAAAAACTTTTTGAAAGTTTGTTGTATGACTGAATTTGTTTTGAAAGCTCTACTTCAAGATTGCGACATTTCTCGTTCGATTCTGACACTAGACATGCTACATGACAATATTGATCAAGATCGGTATACACACCAAGTATAGCATTCATATGGTCAGCATAAAAGTATTCCTTAGAAAGTCGATCAATTTCGTTAGAAAGTTGGTGTTCTTGTGTCTTTAATTTAATTTGAAGAAAATCATCTTCATCTTCAAGAGATTTGACATAGCTTAAATCAGTTAACATTTCCTCAGTGAGAGCATTATAAAACATTTCCACATTTTTTGAAAGATCATCAATGGTTGGAACAATGCATTGTTGAATAACGACTTCTACTTGTGGGTTAGGTTTAATATTCCAAATGATATCCCTATAAACTTTTTCATAGTCGAAGACACCTTTGTACAAATTTAAAACCCCTTGTTTTATAAACTCAAATTGCTGAACACTTTTGCTTTTCTCATCCCATTTACGTTTTTCATCTGAGATTTGTTTTTCTAACAAAATTGATTGCTTTTTGAAACTCCTTTTTAAAGAAACTTTCTTTTGGGGTTCATCACTTGGTGGTGGAACACTATTGTACATCTTTTGTTCTTTGGAAAGTTCTTTTTGAGGAACTAACTTAATATAATTATCAGAACCAGAAAGGTTTATTAAATCACTTAAGTTTGATCGACTTTCTTCTTGTTGACGAATGATTTCGTCGCAGTCAGGGAAAAGCATAAGAGCAAGATTATCAACATAACAACCGATATCATAAAGAGCAGGCTTGGTACTTTGAACTTTCTTGAGATATTCAGGCTTGACAAAACTCATTTTCATATTTCTATTGAGCATATTCATAGTTTGAATAGACTGGTCCGTTTTGTAAACAATGTTGTTTAACGTGTCGACTCTCTTTTCCAAAGCAACAATTTTTCCGATATCCTTTTCTTCACGAGTTTTATAAAGCTCAGTTTGTTCTTTGTTAACCGACTCTAATTCAGTAATTTGGAGTTTATGTAGCAGCATTTGTTCTTCAAGGTCCAATATCTTTTGTTTTGACATATGAATTTCGTGTGTTACTTCAGAACAATATTGTTCATTGAGCACCTTACGTTCATATACCAAACCATTAGCTATCGCAACCCGTCGATCAGCTTCTTTTACATAATCACACTCTTTAAGCCTGTCTATCTCCTCGGCTAAGGATGTGTTTGCTTGCTTCAAACGTTTATTAGCCTCTTTGTTTTCCTCAATTTCATGTTTTAAAGAATCAATAATAGACGCAAGCAAATCACGGTCATCATCCGAGTCAGTATCCTGAACAGCTTTTCCGTCATCATTACACATATGCTGTGAATCCGTAGAGATATTGCTATCCTCCGAGTCCATTACATATGTGTCATTGATTCTTTCGGGTTACTCAGGATGACGTCGTTCATTAGCAAACACATTATAGTTATCATGTGATGGTACCTTTTCAAGTGGCTCAGAATCATAGATGGGTCCAGAAGTATCATCAGTCTCTGGGATCACTTATTGAATCTTTGCCATGTACACATAATGTGCCTCCAACTCTTGATCATCGGCTTCATCATCAGTGTCATCACGCTAGTCAACTTCATCTATTGTGAGTGGAATTCCTACTTCTTCTTTCTTACACAGCAGCATCTTTTCCTTGTGATATCCCGAATCTTTAACCCATTTTGGCTTCTTGCATTCCCTATCCATGTGCCCAAATACCTTGCAGTTGAAGCATTGAATCCCAATCTTTTGCACAACCGAAGTGCCTACAGTATCTCTAGCCCCAACTTGATTCGACATCCTCTGATTATCATACCTAGCATCACGATCATACCAAGGTGCATGATCAACTTCCTTATATCTAGCATTGGATGATGATCTGAGGTTGTTTTTGGTAGGTTTGTATATCTTATTATAAGTTGTGGTGAGTAAAGACATGAGTTCTTCAATCTTCTTGTCCCTTGAAGTTTGTTCATCATCACTGTTTCCATCTGACTCGGTGTCATACTTTGGAGGTGGAGTTGGGACAATTGCTTTTGCTTTGTGTTTAGCAGCAGCTGGAGGTTTGGTGGATGAGCTTGATGACTTCGAGGAATGAGTAGGTGGTTGTTAACGAGGAACGGGTTTTGTTGAAGTAGCAGCCACAAAAGCAATAGAATTAGCAGACTGTTCTGCCTTTTCAGCCCTTTGTTCATTCACTTCATTCTGATGTTGTTTCAAGATATCATAAAGTTTGTGATAGGAGATGGTCTTGATATCTTCCCTTTGTTTAACCAAAGTCACAAACCTTTGCCATTTCAGTTTGAGTTGAAGTAGAAACTGAACATTGGCATGATGGTTGGAGATGGTGCACTGATTTCTGACAAGCTCATTCATCATTTTGTAGAATCTCGAGTAATATGAGTCAATGGATTCACCATCTTCAGATGTGAATTTTCCAAACTCCCAAAGTAGATTAGTCTCGAGATCTTGAACATTGATCGACTCACCTTGCTTCAATCAATGAATTGCATTCCACATTTCCATAGCATTAGGACATGCATCAACTGTGGAATAGATATCGTTATCAATTCCAGTGAGTATGAAGTTTACAGCATCAGCTTCAGCTTGGAGGAGTTTCTTTTTCTCAGCAGAACATGTGTCAAAATCCTCCATAACTCGTATAGTTGATGAAGTACCATCCTCTGCCTGTGTGGTAATTGGTCTGAATTCAAAAACTGGAGGTGGATTCTCAAGGCAGTGACGAAGAGCAATTCGGTTTTATTTTCCGTCGAGAAATCTGAGAAAACGAGATCTCCATTGAACGTAGCAACCGACAGTGAGCATATGTGGATTACCGTTGCCACCTTGTTCCAAACGAATTTGATTAGCAGTTGCAATGTTGATGATGTTGTTATACATGGTGAATACTTGTGAATGAATTGCCGATCTTAGTGGATTTGTTGTGATGATGTGTGGTTAAAATTGAAATTCGGAAAATTCAAAATTTTTTTTCCAGTCCGACAATAAATTCCTCAGTCTGACAAAACGGTAAGCCGAAAAATTTTGTATCGCCAAATTTTGGATTTGAGTTAGAAATAGCCAAAAACTAGTAGGGAAAAAATTTGATTTTACTTGACCTAAACTAGTCTATATAGTGGCTAAGTCTAAAAATTACTCAAACAAAATATCCATCAGAATGTCCATCGGAATAACCTTGTCGGAATAAACCCTATTGGAATAACCTGACCGGAATAACATTGTCGGAATAAATCCTATCGGAATAACCTGATCGGAATAACCCTTGTCGGAATGTCCAAATTGGAATACTCAAATCGGAATGTCAAATCGGAATGACAAATCGGAATGCTTAAATCGGAATGCAATCGGAATCACTTGATCGGAATACCAAATCGGAATGTCCTTATAGGAATGCACCAAATCGGAATATTCAAATTGGAATGCAATCGGAATCCCTAAACCCTTTTCCGATTACACTGATCGGAATAAACTATCAACCCTTTTCCGATGACCTAATCGGAATAAATCCCACTTTTCTCGGACAAAACTCAACCAATTCGTGATTTTAAGCCAAAAAATGATCAAAACACCCAAAATTTTTGTGTTTTTAGCCAAAGTAACAATACCAAATCTCTACCACAACTATGTAGAAGATTTGTATCAAGAAAAAACCATAAAAAACACAAGAAAAATTTTGGGACGTGATATATAGATCAAAATGACCACGAAAAATCAAGAACACACCACACGAATCTTCAATCACCTATCTACTATAGGCTCTGATACCAAATGTTAATACCATTTAATCCATAACACAAGATTTAGAAGAGATATTTAGAGAGAGAAAGAGAAGAAAAGTAGAGAGAGAAACAAGAGAGAATTTGGAAGGTTTATGTTTACTAGAGAGAGAAAGTAAAATGAACCAACACCCTCTTCCACACATGGAAGAGGGTATATATACCCATGGCATTTGGGCCGTGGGTTTAGTATCCTTGGGCCAGGCTTGGCTTTGTTTTGGGCTTACGCCCCTAACTTATACAATATTAGCTTAAAGTCCAAGCCCAGTTTTCCCGAATAACCTATTACAATACAAGACCAATAACGACTAAGATGACCTATTACATTCTTGTTTGACTATATAAAATATACGGCTAACACATATGCCCCACATGATAATATTATATAATGGCCAAAACTGAAAGGGACGCCATCAGCAATCACTCTGCTGTGGGGAAGTCATAACAATGGCGCCTCCAGTGTTATGGTTATGGTACCACCATAACTAGGTAACACTGGTCATGCATGTATATGGCTTAGGTATTTATTCTAACATAAGTATCAAACATATAAAACAATACTGGGAAAACAGTTGGCAGCAAACGAGGAATCATAAATAAGGAAAGAATGTCCATACTGAAGGACGGGAAATCCGTACCTTGTGTCCAGTGAACGAAGAAGACGAAAGAATGAAAGTCCTACTCCGATCTCACTAATGCTACATAAATAGGGGAAATGTATAAGTATTCTATTTACTGAGTACGTAACTAATTATATCATGTCTTATCTTGTTTTATATGTTCTTGTCTTATTTTACTGATTTTAATGTTATACTGTGTTTATCATGTATTCTATGTATTCTGGTTAAGTATTAACTTGTATTCTTGTATTATTATACTTGTTATGTAATAATAAATAACTTCCTAAAAATAGCAGGTTTCCAAATATTGAAAGTTTCCAAAAATAGATCATTTCTAAAAATAGAAAGTTTTTAAAAATAGTAAGTTTCTTGAAATTGAACGTTTCCATATTTAGAAATAGGCTGGATTAATAAGCTAATAATATAAGCTTAAGTTTACTTGTCAAATATCTTAAGTCATGTAATTATTTGTATAGTTTATTAATAATATCATGTTAATTTAGTAAACTATAGGTTATACGACTTAATTAAATATAAGCATGATTTAATTAAATTAAAGTATATAAAATACTTAGGTTAAACATGTATTAATAATTTATTAATTATAACCTAAGTCATGTTTTATTAATTAATTATAGTCCATGTTTTTAATAATTAATTAATACTATAGTCTAAATTAAGTGGTAAAATTACTTAGGTTAAAACGTGTATTATTTACTAAATAATAATAACCTAAGTCCATGTTAAATTATATTGATTACTAGCCATGATTTAATTAATTTAATTTTTCTTGTTAAATTAATATAACTTGTAAAAATGTAAACTTGTGAAAATTAGTCATGAACCGAACCCGTGTTTTTAATTTAGACCAACCATGAACCGGACTGGATCCCCTTGAACCGGACCGAACCAAACACCCCCTTAGGAGTGGCTACCCAGCCTAGCCGGTTGCCACTGTTGGTGCAAAAACATCACCGGCTTAAGACGGTGGTTCCCCTGTATTGCTTCGTGTTCCCATCGAAGGACCACAACAGCCACCGGCTTAAGCCGGTGGTGTTGTTGCTGCTGCGCCGAGGCCACAACGACCACAAGGCCACCCCAACTCACGTCGGGGTCCTTGTTGCCTGCTGTCGAGCAACCCCCAGCCACGCCGAGACCTTGGGTCTCGGTGGTGGTGTGATTAACCAAGCCGAGAGCCATGGGCTCTCGGTTCGTGTGATTCGGCCGAACAAAACCCCAAACCAAATCCTTTTCTTGTTTTTTTATGATTACCCCAACATGTTTATTACTTGTTTTTAACATTTCATAATCATGTGTTCTTGATTCAATTAAAAGGAGAAAAAAAGAAAAGGATTAAAAGGGTTACCGAATACGTGATAAACGAGGATTTTTAACACGGATACTAACACCCGAATTCTAATAATCATTATCAAACAACCACCTTGGTGGTGCTCTTGGTAGCCGGCGGCAAGGAGAGGACAAAGAGGAACTAGGGTTTTTTTTTTTGAAAAACTCTGTAGAATGAAAAGTATTTTCCTTTTTTGTTTATTTAGTTAAAAAGTAAATTGGGCTTGGGCCCTCCCTTGTCTTGTGTCCGCGGCTGTAAGGGGCCCACAAGGGAACCCGCTTAGTTTTCATGTCTAAAGATTTACGTGTTCATTCGTTAGTGTTTTCGTGTTATATCGTAATTAAGTATTCGTGTTATTATTAGTGCTTGTACGTAATCGATATTTATCGTATTATAACAAATACATACGTAGTTACATGTTCGTGTTTTTAATGTTCGTGATTCATGTTCGTGATTATAACTATTATGGTTAAAATTATCGTGTAATACCACGTACTTACTAATTATCGTGCACTAACACGTACTCCCTCCATCCCAAATTAATTGTCCCCCGACAAAAAAACACATTGTTTTAGAAACCGTCACTATCACTGCATTCTCTCTCTTACTTTTTTGCAAAATGACACTCTTACCCTTATGAAATTAATTAAAACTTTATACATAGTTAGTAAGTTCTAGTACCACTAGGTGCAATATAGTAAATTCATTACATTACTTACATCTATTTTTGGAAGGGACTATAATTTTGGGACGTCCCAAAATGGTATAAGGGACTATAAATTTGGGAAGGAGGGAGTACATAGTTTCTGAAATTAATATTCATGACACGTGTTCATGATATAAAAGGAAAGTTTTAATTGGTACATATGTTTACTAAGTGTACTATTCATGGTAAAAGTATGCGGGTTTTACAGTATAAATCAGCAGTGGGAAGTCTAATGTTCACGATGGTATGTACAAAACCAGACATTGCACATGCAGTGGGAATAGTGAGTCGGTACATGGCGGAACCTGCTAGAAAGCATTAGGAAGCTGTTAAGAGGATCCTTATCAATCTCAAAGGAACCTTGGATGTTGCATTATGTTTTGGGAATCAGATCTAATTGTCGAAGGATATGTTGATTTAGATTATGCAGGTGATGTTGATGGAAGCAAATCAGCCACCGGGTATGTGTTCACAGTTTGTGGCGGAACAGTAAGTTGGGCTTGAAAACTGCAGTCGGTTGTGGCTATGTCAACAACAGAAACAGAATATGTCGCAGCTGCTCAAGCCAGCAAAGAAGCAGTATGGTTGAAGATGTTGTTGGAGGAGCTCAGGCATAAACAAGAGATAATTACTCTATTTTGTGATAGCCAGAGTGACTGGCAAGGAATCCAACATTTCATTCAAATACAAAGCATAAACGAGTTCACTACCAATCGTTCATGAGAAAGTGGAGGAAGGAACCGTGGATATGCGGAAAATTCATATTAATGATAATGTGGCAGGCTATATGACGAAAGCAATCAATGGTAACACGATTATATGGTGTCAATCCTCATGTGGCCTAGTGGAAACGTAACCAACATAAAAGTGCAAGGAAGGATAACGAAGTGAAGATGATTGATCTTCGATCGAATTTTTAAGTGGGATATTGTTAAATATTAAAGGTCAAGTGACCTTTGAAAGATATGGCTTCTTGAGATATGTGGGCTCTTTTGGTTATTTGGCTCTTGACTCCTCTATTGAGCTCAAATATGGCCTATAAAAGGAAGACTTAAATGTCTCAATTCACATCTCAATTTTAAGAGAAACATAACATGTACTAAAAGGGTTTTTCTTTCTTTCTATCTATGGGTATTTGTGAGGTTATTAGAGAATTGGTGTATATCTTCTATTTACAAGAGACAAGTATTAATCCTTGTACAATAGAGAAACGACGTAGTTCCTAATTTCCATCATAGTGAACGTATATTTCCTTGCTCGTAGTTTTTACCCTATTGGGGTTTTCTACGTAAATCTCTGTGTCATCTTTTATTGCATTTCATATTTTAGTTGTGGGTTTGCTTAAGTCTGGTGGCACTTTTCTCAACAATATATATCTTTAGTAAGGGTATTTATGTAATTGCTTTTATTTATTAATGGATCATCTTGTCGCAGTTCTGACTCGCACGTTTTTTGATTGTTGATTCTATCATTTTGACCGTTTATTACATCATGTGCAAGTCACATGTTAGGATATTAATGTTAGGATATTAGAGTCATTTTGTCATTTTATATTATTACAAAAATTTATTTAAATTCTTTTTATTTTCTTTTTCTTATATTACTTCTATATATCTTCATTTTTTCTTCATCTTTTTCCTCTTGCTTTCTTCATTTAAATTTACCATAGCCTGACCACTAATGCAAAAAAACACAATCGCTTACAGTCATCACCGACAACCATCACCTCAGCCACCAAATGCGACCACTACATGCAGCCTTTAAACACTCTTATTTTTGTCTTTTTGTAATGAAATGTTTATTTGGTGAAGGTAGGACATGTTTTGAGTGAGAATTTGACCAGATTTAAATTTATAAATATTTACGAAAATAAAACACTTCTTAATTATACAAAAACAATTGTCTACTTGCTTTTTGTAAAAAATTTTTGTTGCATTGAAAAAATTGTAATTACAAGACAAAATTTTTTTTTTATCACCCATCATTTTAAAATTTATTTGTTCATATACTTAATGATTTGCGTCAAACTAAAAATTTACGACTAATAACTTGTTTACTTCTATTTTACGTAAAATGTTTTTACATTTTATTATTATCAAAACTTATAGAGGCTGGAAGATATAACTATCCTTTTTATACATTATTTATATTAACAAGTTGAAGATATATAACTTGATAAAAGAGAGGTTTTAACTTCGAGATTTTAAGAAACACAAAATAGCTACGTTCAAAACTCGCAAGTATCCAAGAGAACATAGACAGTGATGATCTCTATAAGTCCCTAATGATCATCCCTCATGGGAGAGATTGTTAGCTTTAAAAGTAATGATCTTCCCTTAGCGGGAGATTGTTAGCTTTTGAAGTGTTAATCATACTTCAGAGTTTATCTCGAATACTATATGTAATTCATGTTTGGATGCGTGTATATGTTACGTTTGTACTCATTAGGTTAATAAATCATGTGTAGTCACAAGGTTAGGTTAAATATTTGTTAAAGTTACGTTTATGCATTGTATGGGGAGTATATGCAATTATGCACTTATTTTAGCTCGCTATTTGTGGTGGGAGTTCTTAGTAACAGTTCATAGTATAGACACAACTCTCATCTTTCCCTTTACTCTCTCTCTTTAGGATATTTATCTCTCCTACATTCTGTCTTTAGAGTTCTTCACATTTCGTGTTTATTCTTGATTTAAGTGACTAACAATTACTAATATTTCTCTTGAGGACAAGAGCGTTTATGGGGAGGGGTTGTAATGTGATAAGATGGACATGGTGTGTAACACCCCATTTTGATAAATGGACCGTTACGTAGCAATTATGGCGTGTCTTCAAAGCATGCAAGGTAAATGTCTAAAACATTAAACGAGCATAAAGAAAAACGGAAACAAACATCGGTTCCAACATAAGCTCCACACACAAATGCATAAGTATATACTGTAAGGAAAGGACTAAACAATGTCCAGCAAAGCAAAAGTATGTAAATGCATTAAAAGAGAAAGAAGACTAGGCGCCTCCATCCCATGCACGTACTCTTGAATCCTAGCTTTGCCCTTTAGTACCTGCCGTATTGGATCATGGAAAGAAAAATACGGCTGAGCAAATACGCTCAGTGTGCGGATATATGACAATGAAATGTAACGCATAAACATAAGCAAGTAATGAAATGAAATGAAAAACAGAGGAATAAGTGTATCTCCTAGAAAACCTGGTTTAAGCTTATAAGACTAATTTTATATTTATGAAAAGACTTATGTTTAGTTTTATTCTGAAAAACTGTATTTTAAATATGTCCGTAGCCCATATAGGTCATGTTATATCAACGTGCATGAATACTTAGAGGGGTGACCTCATCATGGAATTAGAGGGGTTCCCTCATATTATAATATAATATGAGTGAAGGAATTATCTCCTGTAACGGATGTAAGACACACACCGCAGTTACCATGAAATCTTACTAACTTGTCATAGGATGCACCCATTCGCCCCACATGATAATAATAACAAAGTCCAAATACTGTAAAGGGACGCTGCGAGCAATCACTCTCACCGCAGAAGAGTCATAACACCGGTGCCTCCGGTGCTATGGTTATGGAACCCCCATAACTAGGTGAAACTGACATGCATGTATATAGCTCAGGAAATCTAAAATAGACATACATATACTGAAAGTGTTTAACATACGTAAACTACTGGCGAAACAGATGGCTGCAAACGGTAAATCCTAATATAGGAAAGATGTCCTTATTGATGGACGGAATATCCGTACCTTATGTCCAGTAAATAAAGACAAAAACGAACGCGGAAGAGCACTCCGACTTCACGATAGCTACATAATAAAGTGACATGAATAAGTGTCGGTTTATGTTGGGTCTACTAGATGTGGATCTTGCAGCCTGTCAGGAACGATGAACGACTTCTGTAATCACAAGTCTATTCACAGAGAGACTCTATACACAATATAAGTACAGAATACAAATACTATAAAGAAGAACAAAATAACTATAAAGACTTGATCCTTTCTAAGGATTTCTAATATTGATAATGACTAGAATTACGTTTCATGAAGGTGTCTCTAACCCTTCTGCCTAAGGTTCCTTTTATACTACAAGGAAACCCTAATACATCATTCAACAAAACGTGTAAAACTGATATGCATATCCTTTCCTAACATATCTCATGCATATCCTAACAGAATAATAAATAAATAATAAAGTTTGACTTTAACTAGGACCAGGAGCACGACTTGCTCCTACTACTACTAGGACCAGGAGGAACTACATACCTCCTAGTCTACCTATTGCAATTAACTATTCCAATGGTCCTAACAATCCTCCCCTAAACTTGAATTTGACCTGTTGAGTTCAAGTTTCCTGGTAAAACGTTCAATAAAGCCTGAGGATTTGAAACAGCAAAAGAAACAGCAGCACCAACAAGATAAGAAACATAAGAACCGCCGCAACATGGAACACTAGAAGCTTCTCCAAAGCTTTAAACAAATCAGCATTGTGTTGAATCTTTACAGCAACATGAGCAGATTTGATGAGCCTTTACCAAGTAGTTGCTCGCTCTTGGGCTAGCCAGTCTTTCTGGTGGAATAAGCATCAACCTGGGAGACCAGAACCCAACCCAACTCTTAGAACGTGAATCAATGGTAAGTGGGGGTACCCTGATGATTTTAGGCAAACCACACAGCCGTCAACGGATTTGATATGTCTTTACCAGAAGCCGTACCCCTCTGGACTCGCCAACTCTTAGCAATGAAGCATCGGTGAGCTGAAAACCCTATAGCTTTAAGCAAGCTATTACAGCTATCAACGGATTTGATAAAATCTTTACCAAGAGCCGTACCCCCTTGGATTAGCCACTTTTCAGTCTAGGACCATGGCAAGTGAAAACCATCCAGTTTTGGGTAACCTGGCAACCATCAACGGATTTGAGAATCACACCAGGAGCCGTACCCTCAAGGTCAATCAACTCTTTCTTGTCGGTTAGACATGGTGAGTTGAGGACCATTTGTTGTGAGGACCAAGTCCAACACCAGATGAAACCAGTAACCAGCACAAGTATGAATCAGCAACAGGAACCTAAAGTTTGAATCAGCAGATGGTATTGTATTCACAAGTGTAAAATCCATGATTTGTTTAAAGTATAAGCATATATTATATAAAAAGTATTGTTTTTTTTTAATGAATGTTTTTGTTTTTTTTTGTTTTTTTAACTATAATTAATGAAAGTCACCAATCACTGTACATATTGGTGAAAAGAATTGCAGTAATAACAAATGATCAAAAACACAAAACACAATAACTTACAAACCAACCATATCACAGACCAGAAGCAGCCACCTTATCAGCATGCAAATGAGCTTGGATCCCTTCCACCAGTGCAGTTGCCATAGAAGACTCATTCCCGGAAGGGGCATTAGAAATCGGCAAGTGACAAGCAAGCATAGCCTCCATCGAAGCAATCGTCAACGGATAATCCAAGTCTGTGAGCATGAACACCATAAGACCAGACTCCAACTCTAACACATGCACACCACAACCAGCATATAACTTCCATCGCTGAAGAACCCATTGTGGCTGATCCTTCCAGATACCAGAAACAGGAGCATGGGGAGGGGCATCAAGCATCATCTTCAAATCAGCCCATACTCGCAGACCAGGCCAGGAGGGCACATCATTAGGATGAACAGGCATGCCAACATCCACAAACCCATATAAAGCCATAAGATCCTTACGATCCGCCCAGAACAAAATACCTTGCAGACCCGAAGCAAACCGAACAGAACCATCGCTAAGAGTAATCCTATGAGAGACAGTACCAGGTAGAGTCGTGGAAGGCGTAACCGTCCAACCTGTAATATATCCATTACCCAATGGCAAATCGGAGTCACTATCGGAAGCTGCATCAATAAGATTTCCGGGAGCACACTTCTCATAGGGAACAGCCTTGCTACGTCTAGCACGTCTAGCCAATTTCTTGTGAATAGAATGGCGAGGAGTGGGATCACTAGGCGAGGGTTCAACCTTTACCTTTACCTGAGCAGCAGGAGTGGGATCAGTAGAAGTAGAATCAATAGTTTTCCCACCCAAAGGATCAACAGGAGCTGCACCAGAAGAAGGAATATGTTGAGGACCAGGCACGGGTGGTGATGGTGATGTCATAGCAGGTGTAGCAGTGGTTGTGGTAGTGGTAGCATAGGTGGTGGTGGTAGTAGGATCTAGAGAAGAAACAGGAGGAGCAACCGAAGGAGTAGGGGTGGTACCAACTATAGAAGCATCAACAACCGATGGAATAGCAACAGAACCAGGAGTAGCATCAGATGTAGAACCAGGAGCAACAACAGGTTGAGAAGTAGGCACCACACGTGGAGAAGGACGATAGATGAATCGCTCCGGAATTGGGGTGCTCTGATGCTTGATCATTCGTTCATAGAGCGCCTTAAGTTCATCAAAAGACAATGCCCTCACCCGTTCCCACGTCCAACCAGTAGTGAAATAGGCAGCTGACTGATACTTCACATACCGCTGCATCTGCTTTCGCTCCTCAGCTTTCGACAAATGCCTGTTCTTACGCTTCTCACGAAGTTGTGCAGCAAGCGCCAACTGCTGCTTGCGCATTTACACCATGGCTCGAGGAATACAGTTATGCTCATTCACATCCGAACCCAAGAGATCAGTAAATTGGGAATAATCCGTGGTAAGAATAGTCAACACCCGCATCCAATCGCTATCATTCCAATGCGTAGCATCATGCTGCACATGTTCACGTCTCTGTTGTTGAAGCGCTTCCTCCTCAGCCCGAGCAGCTTGATCAATTTCTTCTTGCATCCTTTGAGCAGCCTCCTCACCCAACCTATCCTCCTCAAGTTGTCTGCGTGTACGCTTGCGAGGGGGTGAGGGAGCATCAGTCATGGGGGCCTTCCCCTTTGGATCATGAGATGGACCAGCAGTGGAACCAACAGTAGGACCAACAACATCTTCCTTTGGTGTGGGGACAGCGGCAGGAGAAGGAATGCTGGAGGAAGTAGGAGGAATCGGCAGATCATCATACAACTTATCAGCAAAGGCAACCTTTGCCAACAAAGTCAAACTATCCTCAACACGATCCTTAACCTCCTCATCAGAATCAGAGTGAACCACATGCTTCTTCCGTCGCCTTTGCTGTATCTCCAAGGCTTTGATCCGGTCAGCCATGGGAAGAACAAATTCCTGGGTAAGCTTACGGTGTTGATTCAAATCTGCTTCCAAGGAAAGAATCCGTTCATGGTACCTGTGCATGAGATCAAGTAAAGAAGTAAGTGTAATAGGCTCCTCCGCTTTCCAACCAAGAGGAATTGGGTCTGCGAAGGCGTCATTGGAACCAGAAGCAATAAAGGGGTCAGCATCATGAGCACTAGCACCAGAAGGCTTAGCAGAAGAGTGTGGAGCAGGACTAGGAGGGGGAGTCTCCACAAATGGAGATGAATGTGGCAATGAAGAAGGAGCAGCCTTGGAAGTTGATGGCCTTTCAACCACCACCTCCTTAACCGGCTCTTCCTCAACCACATGAGGTACACCACCAGCAGGATTCTCCTCCTCCATTGGGTCATCACCTAATTGAGGTTCCTCCTCGGCTTGTTCAACCGGAGGAACAACATCAGGAGGACCCTGAGCAAGGCCCAACATGGCATCAGTAAGGGGCCTCCACTCCCCGCTAAACCCATGAGCCATGTTATAGTATACTTTAGCAATAAGCTTAGAAGGCTCATGCTCCGCCCTATCACGAGGTAGACAAACAAGTATCTGTTGTAAAAACCTAGGATACATCGGAAATTTCTTCCTAGAACCAGCACTAGACAGATTGCTAACCATCCCATCAAACAAATAACGAGAGAAATTAAATACCCTACCCTGTGTTATGCAGATTAGACCAGTAGCCAAAGGAGTAGGAAAAGCATCCCAACTCCCAGACTTGGGGCTTAAACAATGAATTAAAAAGTGCACTAGAAGCTTCCATTGGGGGGAAAACCGATTCTTTTGGAAGTTAAACTTCCCCCCATGATTATACCCAATTGCAGCCATCCCCTCTAAAACCTCCGCGTTGGGGATGGAAGCAACACCACCTTCATCTTGAAGATGAAGGGAAATACGAATAGAAGCTTCAGTAACCACGTATGAACGTCCATCTATGGTAGCATGAAGTTCACGTGGACGACCAACCACAGCCACAAGACGAGCAGAAGCCCAAAACTGACGAATGACACTATCATAAACAATGGGGCACACAGTAAAAGCATACCTGAGGTTAGAAGCCTCAATAAATTCCAGAATGTCAGTGAAATCATCACGGTGTGGACCATCTCCTAGATAAGCGACCTTATTGTGAGCAGGTTGGTATACCAGGG
This sequence comes from Glebionis coronaria, assembly GCA_025667525.1. NCBI lineage: Eukaryota > Viridiplantae > Streptophyta > Magnoliopsida > Asterales > Asteraceae > Glebionis > Glebionis coronaria. The sequence goes on from CM046876.1 coordinate 359,568,315, forward strand.
CAGCCATGGATGTTGATTAGTAGGAATGGAAGATGATTTGTTAGGGTTTGAGAGAGTAGGATCGATGTGTGTGTGTTATGAGTGAGATGAATTAGTCAAGGGGTGGTTAATTGACCATAAATAATGGTGTGAGTAACTGTTCATTGACCCCTAATAATGGGGGTTGCCCTTTCAAATTAGGCAGTTAATGCAAAGTAACCACTTGCCCCTTTTAACACTCTTTGCAAATTCTAATTTACCAAAGTTAAATAAGAGGATATATACCAGAATTTGCATGCGTTGACTAAAAGTCAAAGCGCACAATGGTCAATACTAGAAGCAGAATGTGGTCAACAGAAGTCAACAAAGTGAACAGTGTCCCAAACCAAGACCAGAAGTCAACCATCACTTGACAAAGAAGGATTTTTATCCACTAGAAGCCAACTAATAATGACTAGAAGCTAACCAATAAGGACTAGAAGCCAGTCATGAATGAATATAACAATCAGAAGTGAGCAAAAACCTACACCAGGAGTAACACACACCACCAGAACCCATTCAATATGTTGTTAAAATCTACCAATATGTTAGTCTGTGCAAATAAATATGTACACTAAGCCTCCCCTTAGGCTTAGCCTCCCCTCAATCCTAGATCTCAAGGATTGATCATCCCAATGTGAACCACCAAGTGGTTGAACCGAGGACCATCAAAGGCTTTAGTTAACAGATCAGCAACATTATCATCCGTATGAACCTTAAGAACCTGTATCAACTTCTTCTCATTGGCATCCCGTATAAAATGATGCCGAATTTCAATATGTTTTGTACGTTGATGAAAAACAGGATTCTTCACAATGCAGATAGTGCTTTGATTGTCAATGAAAGTTTTGGTGTTCATAAAATTGAACCCATAATCCAACATCTGATTTTGGATCCACAAAACTTGTCCACAACAGCTAGCAGCAGCAACGTATTCAGCTTCTGTTGAAGAAGTAGCTACGATCGTTTGTTTCTTGCATTGCCATGAAATAAGTCTTCGACCCAAAAATTGACAACCACCAGTAGTAGATTTTCTGTCATTATTAGCACCTTCATAGTCACTATCACTATATGCTTCAAGAACAAAAGGTGATTCTTTAGGATACCACAAGCCAAGCTTGGGTTGAGCCTTGATGTACTTGAAAATCTTCTTGACAGCATTCAAGTTAGAAACCGTTGGAGCCACCTGATGTCTAGAACAAGCACTTACTTCAAACATGATATCCGGACGTGATGCAGTCAAATACATGAGTGAGCCAATCATAGACCTGTACATGTGAACATTTATCAGAGGATCTGGCTCAATCATGAGTTTGACTTTAGCAACTTCATAAGGTGTTGCTGCTGGTCTAAGAGGATCCATGTCAAACTTCTGAAGGATCTCATGAACATATTTATCTTGACTTATGAAGATCCCATCCGACTGTTGCTTGACTTGAAGACCAAGGAAGAAGGAAAGCTCTCCCATAGCACTCATCTGAAATTCGCCTTTCATCAGTTGTTCAAACTCATCACACCATTCCTTCCTAGTAGAACCAAAGATAATATCGTCCACATAAACCTGAACAAGGATAAGTCCTTGATGTTCCTCTTAAGAAATAGTGTTTTATCAATTTTACCTCTTCTATAGCCATTCTTTAACAAGAAAGTTGAGAGACGCTCATACCAAGCTCTAGGAGCCTGATGTATTCCATAAAGATCCTTGACCACCTTGTAAACTTTCTTGGGATGAAGTGGATCTACAAAGCCCTTAGGTTGAGTGACATAAACTTCCTCATCAATCTTGCCATAGAGAAATGCACTCTTGAAATCCATCTAAAAAACCGTAAAGCCCACATAAGAAGCAAAAGCCAAAAACAGACAAATAGCCTCAATCCTAGCAACCGGAGCAAAAACTTCAGTGTAGTCAATGCACTCAATTTGAGTGTGGCCCTGTGTGACAAGCCTATCTTTATTGCTTACTACAATTCACCGTGCATCTTTCTTATTCTTGAGAATCCATTTGGTATTGATTGTTGTCTTTCCATCTGGTAAGTCAACTAGAATCCAAACATTCTGAAACAGGAATTGCTGCATTTCCTCCTGCATAGCCTCCACCCAACTTTGATCCTCAAGAGCATGAGTGACTGATCTAGGTTCCACCTGTGAAAGAAAACAAGCAAATAAACAGTGTTGAAAGTCCGTATGATTATTACGCTTTTGATCTTCAAAATAGCTCACAAGAGCATGATGATCAGACGAGGCCTTCTTATGCATTCTGCGTGTCTTGACAGTAGAACCAGGATCTCCAATTATTTGAGTAGTAGGGTGATCTTTGTGTGATTGCAACACTGGATTGGAAGCTACCTCCACTTCTGGTGCCAAGTTATTGAGATCCCCAACAAAGTCATCATCATATGAAGCAGCGTTGAAAATGCCATCTATTTGTTGTTTATGAATATCATCCAGCTTGCAGAAGACTTCTTTTTATGGTTCCCCAAATCAGAAGGACTGGAGAATCGAGTATGGGAAGCAGACTCACTAGCCGGACTACCAATAGGTGTTAAACTAGCACTAGGAGTAGTAGTTGGGGTACTAGGAGCAGCTTTGTCAGTAGGCGTATTCAAGGGAAACTCAAAGCCACCTTGAGCAGCTGCTGTAGTAGCTTCTTGTTGTTGTTGTTTGAGTAGGGTGTCAAGAGCTACTTGTGAATCCAATACATCCAATGGAGTTGCATCACTAAGAGGAGTAGGAGAGACTGTGGTGGAGTAGGATGGAACAACAAAAATATCATCCTCGTCATCTGAGTCGGAAAGACTAGAGTGAGCACCTGTACTAGAAGTTGCAAACATTTGTGGACCTGCATCATGGTTAGTTTTGAAACAAAAATATCCTAATGAATCACTAAGATAATCAAGATCAAAATACCATTCAGGACCCTTCCCTTGGATGTTTGACTTCTCTTCAAAATACCTGAGATTTATAGTTTCAATTACTCGCTTGGCTTGGAGATTATAGACACGATAAGCCCGAGAGTGAGCTGAATATCCCACAATGTATACTTCATCTGCCTTGCCATCAAACTTCCCCAAATAGTCACTAGTATTCAGAATGGTGACAGGACACCCAAATGGCTTCAAATGAGCAATATTTGGAACTTTGGTTGTTAGGAGCTCATAAGGAGTCTTCTTATGAGGATTTGTAATAGAAACTCTATTCAAAACATAACTTGCAGTATTAACAGCCTTTGTCCAGAACATGGTTGGAAGCTTGGAATCGGCAAGCATTGTTCTTGCTGCTTCTATTAGAGTCATGTTCTTTCTTTCTGCCACTCCATTCTGTCGAGGAGTTCTTGCTGCACTATAATCTCTTTTGATGCCTTTAGAATTACAAAGTGCTATGAGGTCTTTATTTTTGAACTCGGTGCCATTATCACAACGAATACCTTTAACCTTCTTGGACAACCGGTTCTCTATAAGGGTAAGAAAATCTTTAAGAATTGAGTAGGTCTCACTCTTGGCAGCCATGAAGAACACCCACGTAAACCTGCTATATCCATTAGTTACCACCAGACAGAATTGTTTGTGGTCAATGCTCCTAATAGTGGTAGGACCAAATAAATCCATGTGTAGTAGCTGCAATGGTTTAGTTATAAGGCTGATAGCAGTAATGGCCTTGAAGGATGCTTTATGTTGTTTGCATTTGCTGCAAGCAATACAATTAATATCATTTCTAAATGACTTGGGAGGTAAACCAGAGACCAGGTTCATATTTGATAGTTTGTGAATGGTCTTGAAGTTCACATGCCCCATCCTTCTGTGCCATTGAGTGGCTTCATCTTCTGAGGCTTTAGCAACCAAACATGCTAGTTGACCTGTAAGGTTGACTTCATTCATCTTGATGCTATAGAGATTGTGTCTTCTAGGGATTCTGAGCAGAACCTGTGAGTCATCCGGAAGTTTAAAGTCTTTGGATAGCACAAGTGCATCAGTATCCGTAAAGAGAACAAACTGCTTCTTGTCACAAATCTGAGAGACATATATCAAGTTGAAGTGTTGAAGTGCTTCCACATAGTAGACCTGCTCAAAATTAAGATTGGGCGTCTGAATTGTTCCTTTGCCAGTGATCATGCCTTCACCTCCACCAAAATAGACCTTGCCGCCTTGAAATGGTACAAAGTTAGATAGAAGACTTTTATTTCCTGTCATGCTCCTAGAGCATCCACTATCAACAATTCCTAGAGTAGGATCTTGGTATGGAGTAACCTACAACAACAAGATAATAAAGATGCAAAAGTTAGTGTCTTAAGGGGACCCAAACCTTTTCATGTTTGAGCCTGCCTTGTGGATCTTTAGTAGAGAGACAAGAAGATTGATGAGATCCACCGTTGTTCTTTGGTTGCCTATGCATCATATTGGTATTATTGTTTGACCAAGAACAACCTGCTGAGGGCTTAACAGCAGTTCCCAAATTTCCCAAACCAAAATACATATGGTCAAAATTATGTGGATAAATTAGATTAAAATTCTAAAAATAGTTACTGGTGGTTCTATTTGTTGTTAATCCAATGTTTCTCCAATGATCAGAAGCTAATGGAGAGGTCCTTCTAGAAGAAGAAAACGATTGAGCACTAGGATTGAGTCTTCTAGAAGAATATGGAGCAACTCCTAGTGGACCAGGAGCTGGAAATGCTTGATGAACAGAAGAATGTTTGTCATAAAAATCACAATCTTTAATCAAATGAAATGCACTTCCACAAACAAAACATGTTTTAATCGACCTTTTATTATAATGACATTGTTTCATACTGCTAACTTTATTACACACAATTCTAGGAGAATCAATCTTCCTAGGACTCAATAAACCAGGACTAGACACAGTTGAATTAAAAGTAACTCTCTCTTCACACTTCCTAACACCAGTAGCAGCATGATCATTCGACTTGGAACTTGTAGTTCTTGACTCTTCACTTGAACCACTTGATGCAAAGTCACTGGCTTTGTCACTGAAAATACACGAGACAAAGTCATTAGAATTAGTAGAACTTTTTGGGGACTCATGCATCTGTGATCCATCCAAGTCATTATGCCTAGAAGTGGGCATGAAAGTTCCAGTAAGAGGTGGAGGGACAGCATGCATTTCTGCTGCTGGTTTAAACCTATTGTAACTAGGTTCTCCCTCTTCCTCTTTGTCGGCATCAAAGACACTCGAAAAAGATAAATCAAACACATCTTCTGAATCAATATATTTTTCAAATCCTAACCCTCTTTTAGTCCTACCAGACATGCTACTATTGATTAATTTTGAAAGATTTTTAGGTGCCTTTTGCCATTTTTCAAATCTCAACATTGTAGCATCTAATCTTTCTTTCATCTCCTGTTTTTCTTTGATACTGTCATCTTTTACCTTTTCAGTATATTTAAGCATATTTGTTGTGTTTTCTAAATCGATGCTCAGTATCCTAATTTTATCCTCATAATCACGTTGAGTATCTTGAAGCCACCTCTTTTGTTGTTCCAATGTGTTTAAAGAAGCCTTATAGGCTTGAACTTCTAAAAAATACTTATCATTCTGATCATTTAAGTCATTATATTGGGACAAAAATTCTGAATATTTATCATGACAACAAAGAGGACAATGTTGTACCTGAGGTGAGATGCCCATAAGAGCAAACTCGTCTGCTTCCTCTGCATCAAATAGATTCCCAGCAATCATTGCAAACACGTTAGTCGAGGACTCAGCTGATTCCAATGTGGTAGTCTGATGATCATTCCAGTTGACCATAGAGTCAACAGATACCAATGCCTTCTTGTCCTCATTTACCTCCTGAACCTTAAAAGCTGAGTATCTGCTCTTCTCCTGGTCATTCTTGCTAGGGCATTCCCTTGCAAAGTGACCTTGCTGCTGGCAGTTATAGCATCGAACCTTGCTTTTGTCGAACTTTACTGGCTCCCTTGGGTTATAATTGAATTTTCGACCTGCTTTCTTTTCAAACTTGTGAACCCTAAGAGTGAGCATGGCCATCTGCCATTTAAGATCCATTTCATCCAGGTCAAGTTTATCGACCTGTTTGAAGTCATCAAAAGCAAGTTGTTGTTGAGCATCAACATCAGCCACAAAAGAATGAAGAACAACTTCTACCATGCTACCAAATTTGGCTGTTGGTTCAGGAGCAGAAGAATGCTGAAAAGTATGTTGAGAAGACACGGTATTGCTTGGACTACTAGCATAAGACATGGGACTGGATCCCATTGAACTCACAAAGGCAGAATTAGCAGGAGTGGGAAAAGAATCACTTGAATATCCCCTCACATGAGGTTCAAAAGTTTTGAGCTTATGAAATAAATCATCAAAATTGAGATAGTCAAGTCCACCTTTTGCTTTGAGAGAGATTACCATCTGATTCCATGAGTAGGATAAGGCTCTAAGAAATCTTGCATTAATATCACCATCGTCAGGTTTCGACCGAAGTTGATTCAATTGGCTCAATATCTTTTGGAACTTGTCATACCCTTGATGTATACCTTCAGTTTCTGAGATTTTGAAATCTGTGAATTCATCTCTCAGCATGGATCTTCGCATTTTCTTTGACTCCTCATTCCCACCAAACCTTGCTTTTATTCCATTCCAGATCTCTCTAGCATCATCCAAATGGTAGAAGTCACCCATGTGATCATCAGGAAGAGATTGAAGCAAAATAGTTTTTGCTTTGACCTCCTTCTGAATGGCTATGATTTCTTCATGAGTTTTAGGGTCAAGAAGAGTAATATTACCATTCTTGTCTCTTCCAGTCAGCTTCCTGCTGTTCCCATTCAGAATAACCTTCCAAAGGTCTTGATCAGTGTTAGTGATCCACCATTCCATCTTCATTGCCCAACTATCATACTCGTCCTTTTTCAAAAGAGGGAATTTCCCATTTGTGTTGGAAACCGTAGCAACGATCTGCTGAGGTTGCACAGTTTTAGGAGTGCTATCTTCTCCTGTTTGAGTAGAACTTGAGGCAGACATGATAAAACAAAAATGTTAGTAATAAGAAAAATTGATTCTTCTTGTACAGAGACTCTCCCAGGCTCTGATACCACTTGTTGGGTCCACTAGATGTGGATCTTGCAGCCTGTCAGGAACGGTGAACGACTTCTGTAATCACAAGTCTATTCAAAGAGAGACTCTATACACAATATAAGTGCGGATACAAATACTATAAAGAAGAATAGAATAACTATAAAGACTTGATCCTTTCTAAGGATTTCTAATATTGATAATGACTAGAATTACGTTTCATGAAGGTGTCTCTAACCCTTCTGCCTAAGGTTCCTTTTATACTACAAGGAAACCCTAATACATCATTAAACAAAACGTGTAAAACTGATATGCATATCCTTTCCTAACATATCTCATGCATATCCTAACAGAATAATAAATAAATAATAAAGTTTGACTTTAACTAGGACCAGGAGCACGACTTGCTCCTACTACTACTAGGACCAGGAGGAACTACATACCTCCTAGTCTACCTATTACAATTAACTATTCCAATGGTCCTAACATTTTACAAATACATACTTGTTATTTAGTTTACTTGACGTTTTCTTACTTATAATACTTGTTCTTGTCTTGTTTTATTATTTCATGTTTAATCATGTGTTTCTTAGTGTTTCAGGTGTTTTAGATTCATGTATTTCATGTCAAAAATAGTAAGTTTCCTTAAATAGTAAGTTTCCAAAAATAGCAGGTTTCTATATATAGTAATTTTCCAAAAATAGCAGGTTTCCATACATAGTAACTTTCCAAAAATAGCAAGTTTCCTTAAATAGTAAGTTTCCAAAAATAGAAAGTTCCCATAATTAGTAAGTTTCCAAAAATAGAAAGTTTCCATATTTAGCATGTCTTCATAGATAGCATGTTACCATATTTAGTATGTTTCCATAATTATCATGTTGCCATAATTAGTATAATTCCATATTTAACATGTTTCTATAATTAATGTATTTCCATAATTAATCATAGGCTTATTAAATAATTAAATGATATAACATATGGTCTTAATAAGCTTATAATATATCATGTAATTATATTGTAAAGTTTAATAATAATCAAATACTTAGGCTTAACTTATAATTATTAATTAATAATGATGTTACATGTTATCATAAGTTATTATATTAATAATACTTCATGATTAATGTAATTAAACTTTCCGTTAAAAGGATATTAATTAATTAAGCTAAGTTTAAATTAATTAATTAAAATGTACATGAATAATTAAGTAACTAATTATTTTATCATTAGTTTATTTAAATAACATGTACATACATAATAACATGATTTCATTTAAATAAATTATGTCCTAAGTCATAAACATTAATTAATTTAATTAACATGTTATAATTAAACTAATTAAATCAATAATTTTAATACATGCGTTTGTACAAGTTTAGCCAAACATCCCTTGCTTGTTTTGGTGTTAACTGAATCCCAAACAAAACCCACCGAGACCATGGGGGTCTCGGTGTTGCCTCAAAGTCCACGCAACACCACAACCCCTTGGCTGTGGCTTGTGGCCAAACACCATGCAGCCACCGACAAGGTTGTCGGTTCTGCTGCTATTGCTGTGGTTCTCCTACTGTTCACTGCATACCCACCGAGACGTAAATGGTCTCGGTTTGCAACCGATAGACCGCTGCACCCACTGCTGATGCAATTTGGGTTGCGAATGGTAACCAAAACCACCACCGCCCCTCTAGAGGGTTGCGGCTGGTGAGGAACGACCACCACCGAGACCCTACGTGGTCTCGGTTTGCGTGCGATTGAAACAAAAACAAACCAAACCAACCCGAATCTTGTTTAATCTTTTCTATAAACATGTTCTTAATTACTGTTTTTAAGGATTCATGAACATATGATCATAATTAAAATAAGAAGATTAAAAGGATTAAGATTCGATTAATACCAAATGCGTGGATGGATTTATGAATGAAGCACGAACACAATCATGTAATTACCAAAGATCAAAAATCAATGAATCGTCCTTATGGTTGTTGTGGATGCCGCGGCCAAGAGGAGGAAGAAGGAAGAAAAGATTTTAGGGTTCTATCAATTTACTATGTTTTGTGTTTTATGAAAAATCCTGGAGTCCATTTTGGCTAAGGAGTGGATTTTAAATTGGGTTGGGCCAAGCCCTTTTCTTCCTTGTTTTTGGACGCCACATATAGCACACACATATACATTTGTTTTAATTTTTCGTGTCTTAAATTTATCATCGTGTTTGTTCGTTTTTAATGTTCGTGTTTCATGTCTTGTATGATTTAAGTATTTTATGTGAATACCTATCATGCTTTAATATTCATATTTTCATACGCAATACTTATAATAATTAATTAATATACGTAACGTTCGTATTAAATGTTCATGATTCATGTCGTATATTAATTAATTGAAAAGTTTAAATTTAACCGTAAATTCGTGCATTTAATGATCTTAAGGATTTTAAAGCGGGTTTTACAACTCTTCCCCCTCTAAAATAATAATTCGTCCTCGAATTAGAGATACGATAAACTGAAAATGACATACCCGAATCATAGCTGGAATTGAGAGTAAGAAGTCCGGATAGACTCCTCCGTTTCCCAAGTGGCTTCCCGCTCGGAATGGTCCCTCCAACAGATTTTGACAAATGGGATCGTCTTTCTCCTCATGACTCGATCCTGACGGTCGAGAACTTTCTCGGGTTCCTCAATATATGAAAATCCTCTCGAATCTGCTCGAATGGATACAAACCTATATGCAACGGATGCTAATTGTAACGTCTGAGTAAGAATACATGGAACACATCATGCACATGAGATAGCCGAGGAGGTAAAGCTAAAGGGTATGATACTTCACCGACATGTTCAAGGATTTCAAATGGTCCGATAAAACGAGGTCTGAGCTTGCCCTTGAGTCCAAAACGCTTGACACCACGTGCTAGTGATACCTTAAGGAAAAAATGATCACCGATATTAAATTCTAGATCTCTATGATGTTTATCAGCATATCTCTTCTGTCGAGCAGGAGCTTCCTATAGCTTCGCCTTAGCGACGGAAACCGTCTCATTGGCCACCTCTATCATTTCTGGTCCTTCAAGGATTCGTTCTCCAACTTGATCCCAATAGATTGGAGCATGACACTTTCTGCCATAAAGCATCTCGAAAGGTGCACACTTAATACTTGCATGCCAACTATTGTTGTAGGCAAAATCAACCAAACAAACGTAGTCGTCCCAATTTCCTGTCCATTCCAATGCACAAGCTCGCAGCATGTCTTCTAAGATCTGAATGGTACGCTCCGATTGACCATCGGTCTGTAATAAGTGTGAAAACACTTATCCTTTTACCACTTAATTATAATAATAACCAAGCCACAACGTGTATTTTATGTCATAAATGTCAGAATTATGCGTGGTTTATGTTTTTGTTGTGATTTAGGACCAAAATATGAAAAGGGAAGAAAACATGGGCTTTCACGGGCTTTTATCGAAGAAAACGACAAAAGACGAATTCAAAAGATCAAGAGTGCAAAAAGAACGGAAGTCCAAGCCCTATTCTGAAGATTTATCGAAGAAAAGACTAAAGACGGAAGTTTAATAAAAGCCGAAGAACTCAAGTCTAAATTAATGAAGAAATTACAAGACGAGTTTAATTAATCCCGAGACAAAGTCGAAAAAGTCGAAGAATTAAGAAGACGAGAAAGAACGAAAGAAGGAAGCAACACATGCTTAACCTCCCTAATCACTATAAATACCCTACTAATCTCACATTAGGAGGTGTTGGCTATTTTGACAAACTAGTCTTCCATTTTAATTACTTGCACTTTTCTTAATTGCACCTTTAATTTCTTGTCTTTCACCTTAAATTTGTAAGCTTTTAATTCTTGTCTTTATTTTAATTGTTGAATCTTAATTTTGATCAAGTTTTTATTAATCTCTCATTCTACCTTTCTTGTTCTTAATTTAAGCTTTATGTTTATGTGCTTATTGTTATACTTATTTGATTAATGGTTATGCTTTTATGTCATTGATTGTGTTTGCTTATTGATTTATAGCTTATTATGTTTTTCTTAAATTTAATCAAGTGTTTATTAGTTAATTTTTATTAAAAGTTGATTTTAAATATTTTTATTATTTAGTGTTTTTAAAAGTTTTTAAATTTTAGCTTAATAGCTTTTTCTTAAGTTTGATTTGGTAAAAGTTTTAGTTAAGTGCTTATTTGTTTCTAGCTTAGTTTTAGTTTATAGCTTATTTGATTCTAGTAGTTATCCGGGTTGGGTAAAACCCTCTTATTCCGAACAATGCCTCAAGTCCTCCATTCCGATTAGAGCTTCAAAACCTCATTATTCCGGATAAGTCTTTTGAGATTTATTCAGGATAAGGAAAATTACTGGATTCCGGATTGGTATCCGGAATTTATTCCGGATAGTGGCCCAATTTCCGAATAAGCCCTTCATCAGCATATTTCGGATAAGGGAAAGCAGCAGATTCCGGATAAGGATCCGGTGAAGATTCCGGATAAAGTTCATCAGCTTATTTCGGATATACCTCAAACCTTATTCCGGATAAGCAATTATTCCGGATAAGGTATAGTAGGGGATAATTCCGGATAATGGTTTAAACTAATTTCGGATAAGAGTTCGAGGATTATTCCGGATAAGCAGTTTCAAACTTATTCCGGATAAGGCTGTAAATTGGTTATTGCGGATAAGTAGCAGCAGATTATTCCGGATAAGGAACAAGTTGGTGATTCCGGATAAGAGTGACAGTTTTATTCCGGATAAGCAGCAGGTTTGTTATTCAGGATAAGAGTTAGATTGGATTCCAAATAGTGACAGTATTTTGGATCCCGGCTCAGGTTCTGTTTACTCTTCTTCTTATTTTTAAGCATTTATTTTTCCGCCATTTTCCTTAAGTGTTATTTTTATTGCTTTGTCTTAGTTTAATTTAGTTCCCATTTTTATTACATTGTCAATTTAATTTTCGTCACGCTTTAATTTTAAGTCATTTAATTAATTTACTTTTAAAAGTTTTAATATTGCACCATTTAAGTTTTAATTAGTTTTAGATTTAATTAACCGTCATTTACTTTAAAGTCTTGCGCATTTATTTTACAACGACCAAAAATATTATATTCCCACCAAAAGACGGCTGAGTCGCACATTTTTCCCTTTCTCAATTCGAAAAGATCGGACGAACAAATTTTTATACTTGGCTTAAAACCTTGTATTAAATGGCGCCGCTGCCGGCTCTTTTCGTAAAGATTAACAGTTTTATGTGAGAGACGCGTTGAATTTTGGGATCCGTTCACTCGTGAACGTTATTTTTCTTGCTTAAAAATTTCCAAAAATCCATAAAAATTAAAAACTGTTAAAAATTCATAAAAAATAAAAATTTTCAAAAATCCAAAAAGATTTTATTTTTATTTTTATAGTGCATATATATTGTTTATTTCTTTGGTATCTTTTTCTTTTGCTTTTGCAAGTGTATGCGTACTAGATCTTCAACTTATCCAGATCCCGAGACTCGTGAAGATTTAGCTATGGCAGGTGTGAACAACAACAATAACCCACCGCACCTCAACAATAACAACAACAATGCTCTTCCACCACCCGATCTTCGAACGATGGAGGAGCTTTGTCAACCTATGATGAATGGACGAGGAGGACCGATTGCGCCGATGCAAATCACGGCTCCGGAGTTTTCGTTGAAGCATCACATGATCCAAAAAGTGCAGAACACTTGTCCATTTCGCAGATTGCCGGATGATGATGCCAACAAACACCTCGACAAGTTCATTACCGTTACTCAAAGCATGAAGTTGCCCGGGATTACTATGGATTTTCTTCGCCTTCACCTGTTTCCACACACCTTATCCCACCATGCTGAAAAATGGTTTGATCGTCTTCCGAAGAATTCAATTCATACTTGGGATGAGATGACTCAACGTTTTTCGTCGCGCTACTTTCCACCATCCATGGTCACGAGCCATCGGAATCAAATTATTGGATTTACACAAGAGCCTAATGCATCACTTTTTGATGCTTGGGAACGCTATAATGTCTTGATTGATCAATGTCCAAACCACAACATGCTCCCCGTCACCTTAATTGATACTTTCTACAACGGTTTAACTTTGCGTGATCGTGATACGATTAATGCAGCCGCCGGTGGCACATTTATGAAAAGAAGACCTGAGGAGTGTAGAGAGCTTATCGAGAACATGACTACTCATCACAAAAATTGGGATTCATCCGCATCTTCAAGATCACACCCGAGAGTCAATGTTTCTTCTACTGCTTCAAACCCTGATATCACCGAATTGACCCGCGCAATGGTCGAAATGAGCAAGAACATGCAACTCTTGGCTACAAATCATCAACAACAAGTTAAATCTGTAGCAATTTCTTGTGAGACTTGCGGCGGTCCTCATTCATACACTGATTGTCCTTCGACACAAGACAATTCGGAAAACATGTATGCGGCTTATGGTAACTATTCACCGGAAAACCATCAAGCTCAACCTCAAGGTGATCGTAACTTGCTAAGTTACCGTTCTAACAACTTTCTTTCACCCGGTTTTTCTCCTCAAAACCACAACCCCAACAACAACTACAATAGAAGCAACCCAAACCCAAACCCACCTCGAGCTTCTAATCCTTATCACCCACCCGCTCAACAACCACTACCCATTAATCATGATGTTGAAACCTTAATGAGAACCCAAGGAGAGCAAATCAAGAATCTTCAAAGCCAAATCATCAATTTGAAAGGAGATATCACTAAGCAAGGTCATGATATTAGATCCGACCTTCGACATGATATCCAAACCTCCTTTAGCACTCAAACAAATGATTTGAAGAATATGTTGACTAGTTTCTTACCAACTACTCAACCCTCTACTTCGGGCTCTCTACCTTCAAATATCGTCACCAACCCAAGAGCGAATGTGAGTGCTATTACTACACGCAGTGGAGCAACCTTAGTAGGACCATCTATCCCTCCACCAGTTACTCCATCTACACCTCCTCCACCACCATTTATCCCTCCTACTCCCATGCCTAATATTAGTTCTCCATTACCATCTCCACCTCTTACTAAAGTACCCAAGAAGAACCCTTCACCAACCCCACCTTCCACCTTTAAACCTTAAACATCTCAACCTTTACCTGCTACACCTACACATTCCACCTATAAACCCAATATTCCTTATCCATCTCGCTTAGACAAGGCCAAACTGCAAACCAAGGATGACATTCAAGTGTCAAACTATTTGAAGAAAGTTTCAGAAATGACCATCACCTTTAGCCTTGTTGAAGCTCTAACACAAATTCCTAAATTTGTTAAGATGTTTAAGGAATTGCTTAGCAAGAAGGAGAAGATGGCCGAGTTTGTTAATACTCGATTGAATAAAAATTGTTCTGCCCTCCTTCTTAAAGAACTTCCGGAGAAACTTGGAGATCTCGGTCGTTTTGTGCTCCCATGTACATTTCACCAAACCGAAGAATTTACTGCCTTAGCCGATCTCGGGGCAAGTATAAATCTAATGCCTTTAAGTGTTTGGAAAAAGTTATCATTACCCGATCTTACTCCAACAAAGATGACTCTTGAGCTTGCAAATCGCACTCTCGCTTACCCTCTTGGTATTGACGAAGATGTGTTCATTAAAGTTGGCACCTTCACTTTTTCGGTCGACTTTGTTGGTGTTGATTATGAAATGGACCCTCGTATTCCGTTAATACTTGGTCGGACATTCTTGAGAACCGGAAAAGCTCTAGTCGATGTTGCCGAAGGTGAGTTAATCTTAAGGGTCGGGAATGATGCACAAGTATTCAAAATGGGGAAGATCACAACCAAATCTAATGGAAGAGAATCAGCGAATATGATTAATGTGCTTGATGATTTTGTCGTCTACAACGATTCTCTATTCGATTCTTTCTATGATAATCCACTGTTCCAAGAAAATGCGGATGATTCTCCCTCCAATTCTGATCCTCCACCAATTTATGATTCTCCATCGATCTTTGATGCTTAAGATGACGATTCTAGTTCCAATGGAGATGATTATGATGATTTTACTTCTGAGTATCCAGACATGCCTACTTATGATGATTTTGGTGAGGCTGATACTCTCTCGAGTGATTCTTCACATGATGAAGATCCTCCACCAACAACACTTGATTCTACTTTGGATGACTACTCATTTGAGGAAGACTTTGCTACTTTTCTAAACACATAATTCCCAAATGAGAGTGATGCTCCTCCTTTGGACTTTGATGATTATGGTCTTTATCCTACTTTGGATATGAAGAAACCAATTGCAAAGGAGAAAAAGCCGGCCGACACCGATATCCGCAACACTTATGTCTTGACACCTCTATATCCACCTTCTGAGGATGAGATTGCGAGATTTATGATCGAATCTTCTTCAAGATCTGCTGAGCCTAAGTGTTATTTTCCCCTAAAGTAAAAGGTGTTCGACCCCGGTATTGGAATTTTCAAGCCATCTCAGTATCCATCTGATGAAATAAAAGGAGAGATTTTCGGAAACCTTGGAGATATGCTTGCACCTCAACAGCCTTGCTACCACCGTGCTCCATCTTTGCTTAAGAGAACCTTGCCTACTCTTCTTTGGCTTGCCTTGTTTGCCTTAAGCTTGTGCTATTTGATGGACGAAAACCATGTATTTGATCCCGGTGGATGTGTTTCAAGCTTCTTCCTATGCTAATCAAGGTCGAGTCAGGCTCACGACTCAGTTAACAAAAACAAGCGCTTCTCGGGAGGCAACCCGCAGTATCTATCCTTTTTCTTTGTTTTTATAATAAGTGTAGGGGGAGACCCTAGTATGTGTTTGTTGTTTTCTTTCTTATCATGTGCAGGGATTCAAGCTTTCAAAGATCCATTCTTGATGACTTTTGACGACCCGTGATTCCGTGTACCCGTCTTCCCGGTTTTATCCTAAACTCTTTTAATTCTCTATTTTATATTTTCTAACATTAAAATAGTACTCACTTTAGTTGTCTCTTCCTTAGCAAGATTCAAACAACGTGCACAATGTCCTAAGTGTAGGGGAGGTTACTTCCACATGCTTAAACATTGAGGACAATGTTTATATTAAGTGTAGGGGGGATTTCTATCGAAGTTAAGTGGGCTTTTCTTTTTATTTGTTCTCATTTTAACCGGAAAACTGATTTTTCGACATTTTTCAAAATTTTTGATCTATTTTGGCCTAGTAGTTTTACCTTTGTATAGTTATTTTATTTCTTTGCTAGAATAAATTTCAATAAAGTGGTTTTAATTTTCAAACGTTGTGAATCTTTTGACTCAACTCGAGTTTACTTATCTAAGTTTACTCTAGCTAGTATCCTTAACGTGTTTAAGTCAAGTTTTGCTAGGCTTTTATATAGGGAACTTAAAAACGCAAAAGTCTTAACTCTCACGGGTTAAGAACACGAACTTTTCGCAAGTTCCTATAATTGATCCTAGATAGTCGTTTATCAAGGGAAATTTAAAATGCGAATTCTAAACTTGAAAAAGTATAAGAGTTTGCAAGATCCTATAGATGACTCGAAAACCCAAAACTTTGATTTAATAGGCTACGCATCCACGAGTCTCATTCCTTGAGATTTTAAATTATGGAGAATGAGAGATGACAGAGTCAATTATAAGTTTGGTATTCTTCCATGAATTTATGTGAGTTAATTATGAGATTTTTCTCCCATCGCTTGTTAATAAATATATTTCTAATAAGTAAGGTTTTACAATTTGAAAAGTTACTTAGCTTCTAGCCCAAGATCGTTTAAAAGTTGCTCAGTATTAATTAGAGTTCATAGCTAAGGCATAACTTATTGAAGCGGGATGCGAAGATTGGCGAGTCTGAAAAGGCCCTAACAAGGCATGAGGGCTACATTTTGTTGCTAAAGATCCCAAGTGATGTGAAGAATCATTTATCAAAAATTAATATGAAGGATCGAGACACACGACGAAAAGCAAATACCCCCCTAAAGATCATGGAGAAGTCTATCCAAAAAGGCCCTATCAAGGTATGAGGATAAATAGATCGAAGTCCTAAAAGGAGGCGGATCGTTGTATATCAAAATCCCAAATAAAGATTGGAGAAAAATGAAGAAGTCGTGGTCTAAATATGAAGAATCTCTCAAAAAGTTCAAGTGAAGAAATTCCTATTATGAAGAGGAGACCATTATTTCATGAACGTCTCTCAAGATTTGAAGTATGAAGTCTCTTCCAAATATCGGTCCGAGAAAGGTCTCAAATCGTGAACCAAGTTATGCCAAGATACGAACTTTATGAGGTCCCGAGAAGTAGTTTTAAAAGATTTTCTCCTTTAGTTAACTATTGATTAAATTGTCCTACTTTACTTTCGGCCTAATAAACTATCGAAATAAGTCAACAATGACATCCTCTTGATCATTCAAGACAATAATAAAATATAAGATATACACCTAAGAATAAGGGACTCTAAGTAAATAATTGTCCCACATGAGTTTGTGTTAGTTTGCTAACTTATAATAACAATGATCTCGTTTTTAAGCTTGGTATGGGGAACGTGAAACTTGAGGATGATAATCATTCATGACATTCCAAAAACCCAAGGTAAGTTTTTTTTATCTTTTTACTTGTTTTCTTCTTTTAATAATTTTCTATCTCTTTTATGTCTCTTTAATAAAGGCCAATGTGGATTGATTATGATGAAAAATGTAAAACTTGCTTTGTAATTAATGCATTGCATGAGGACATTGCAATGGTCAATTGTAGAGGATTTAATAAGTGTGAAAACACTTATCCTTTTACTACTTAATTATAATAATAACCAAGCCACAATGTGTATTTTATGTCATAAATGTCGGAATTATGCATGGTTTGTGTTTTTGTTGTGATTTAGGACCAAAATATGAAAAGGGAAGAAAACATGGGCTTTCACGGGCTTTTATCGAAGAAAACGATAAAAGACGAAGTCAAAAGATCAAGAGTGCAAAAAGAACAGAAGTCCAAGGCCTATTCTGAAGATTTATCGAAGAAAAGACTAAAGACGGAAGTTTAATAAAAGCCGAAGAACTCAAGTCTAAATTAATGAAGAAATTACAAGACGAGTTTAATTAATCCCGAGACAAAGTCGAAAAAGTTGAAGAATTAAGAAGACGAGAAAGAAAGAAAGAAGGAAGCAACACATGCTTAACCTCCCTAATCACTATAAATACCCTCCTAATCTCACATTAGGAGGTGTTGGCTATTTTGACAAACTAGTCTTCTATTTTAATTACTTGCACTTTTCTTAATTGCACCTTTAATTTCTTGTCTTGCACCTTAAATTTGTAAGCTTTTAATTCTTGTCATTATTTTAATTGTTGAATCTTAATTTTAATCAAGTTTTTATTAATCTCTCATTGTACCTTTCTTGTTCTTGATTTAATCTTTATGTTTATGTGCTTATTGTTATGCTTATTTGATTAATGGTTATGCTTTTATGTCATTGATTGTGTTTGCTTATTGATTTGTAGCTTATTGTGTTTTTCTTAAATTTAATCAAGTGTTTATTAGTTAATTTTTATTAAAAGTTGATTTTAAATATTTTTATTATTTAGTGTTTTTAAAAGTTTTTAAATTTTAGCTTAATAGCTTTTTCTTAAGTTTGATTTGGTAAAAGTTTTAGTTAAGTGCTTATTTGTTTCTAGCTTAATTTTCGTTTATAGCTTATTTGATTCTAGTAGTTATCCGGGTTGGGTAAAACCCTCTTATTCCGAACAATGCCTCAAGTCCTTCATTCCGATTAGAGCTTCAAAACCTCATTATTCCGGATAAGTCTTTTGAGATTTATTCTGGATAAGGAAAAGTACTGGATTCCGGATTGGTATCCGGAATTTATTCCGGATAGTGGCCCAATTTATCATTCCGAATAAGCCCTTCATCAGCATATTCCCTATAAGGGAAAATAGCAGATTCCGGATAAGGATCCGGTGAAGATTCCGGATAAAGTTCATCAGCTTATTCCGGATAGTGGCAAGATCTTATTCCGGATATACCTCAAAACTTATTCCGGATAAGCAATTATTCCGGATAAGGTCTAGTAGGGGATAATTCCGGATAAGGGTTTAAACTAATTCCAGATAAGAGTTCGAGGATTATTCCGGATAAGCAGATTCAAACTTATTCCGGATAAGGCTGTAAATTGGTTATTCCGGATAAGTAGCAGCAGATTATTCCGGATAAGGAACAAGTTGGTGATTCCGGATAAGAGTGACCGTTTTATTCTGGATAAGCAGCAGGTTTGTTATTCAGGATAAGAGTTAGATTGGGTTCCAAATAGTGACAGTATTTTGGATCCCGGCTCAGGTTCTGTTTACTCTTCTTTTTATTTTAAACATTTATTTTCCCGCCATTTTCCTTAAGTGTTATTTTTATTGCTTTGTCTTAGTTTAATTTTAAAGTTCACATTTTTATTACATTGTCAATTTAATTTTCGTCATGCTTTAATTTTAAGTCATTTAATTAATTTACTTTTAAAAGTTTTAATATTGCACCATTTAAGTTTTAATTAGTATTAGATTTAATTAACAGTCATTTACTTTAAAGTCTTGCACATTTATTTTACAACGACCAAAAGTTCTCTTCCCACCAAAAGACGGCTGAGTCGCACATTTTTCCCTTTCTCAATTCGAAAAGATCGGACGAACAAACTTTTATACTTGGCTAAAAACCTTGTATTAGTCTGAGGATGAAAGGCAGTGCTAAGCATAAGTTTGGTGCCCCAAGCTTTCTGCAGACCTTTCTAGATTTTAGATGTGAGACGAGGATCTCTGTCTGATATGATGTCTGATGGAGTACCATGCAGTCGCATGATCTCCTTAAGGAATATATCTGCCAATTTGCTAACTGAGAAATCCTTGCGAATTGGAAGAAAATGCGTTAACTTTGTTAAACGATCTACTATAACCCATATAACATCATGCATGCTTGCTCTGAGTCAATGGAAGTCAGGTGACAAAATCCATGGAGATTTTGTCCCACTTGCATTCAGGAATCTCTAACAGTTGTAGTAAACCACTAGCCCGCTGATGCTCGATCTTAACCTGCTGACAGGTCAGACATTTGGATACGAAGGTAGCAACATCCTGCTTCATGCCACTCCACCAGAAATGTTGTTTGATATCATGGTACATTTTGGTGGATCCTGGATGAATAGAGAATGGAGAGCTGTGAGTTTCTGTCAGTAACGCTTCTCGGAGTGTCTGATCATACGAAACACATAGCTTAGTTCCTTGCCATACGATTCCTTCTTCGTCTATACAAAATTATGTCTGCCGGTCAAGATTCTGAATAATTGCCCAAATCTCACCATCATCTTTCTAAATTTCCTTGATTCGAGAAATTAAGTCTGGCTCAATTCTTAGATTAGCCCAGTACCCATGTTGTCCACGTACTAAGAACTCCATATCTAATCGCTCTAAGTCACGTATGATTTATTCTTGTACCTTGATGCCGTTAATCATGCCCGACTTTTTGGTGAGAGCATTTGCTACTTCATTCGCCTTACCAGGATGGTACTGAAGATTGATGTCATAGTCCTTAAGTAGTTCCAACCATCTTCTCTGCCTCATATTAAGCTCTCTTTGAGTGAATATGTACTTGAGACTCTTGTGATCAGTGAAGATATCACATGATTCACCATATAGATAGTGCCTCCAGATTTTAAGTGCAAAGACTACAGCTGTTAGCTCCAAGTCATGGGTAGGATAAATCTCCTCATAAGGTTTTAGCTGACGTGATGCATATGCAATCACTTTCCCATGTTGCATGAGTATACAGCCTAATCCTTTACCTGAAGCATCGATGTAGATCTGAAATCCACCTGTGCTAGATGGGAGAGTAAGAATAGGTGCAGATACTAACCACTGCTTAAGTTCTTCAAAGCTCTTCTCCCCGCTCATCAACCCAAACGAATTTCTCTCCTTCCCACATCAACTTGGTCAAAGGTAAGGCTAGTCTAGAAAAGTTCTCCACGAATCAACGATAATAACCAGCTAAGTCTAGAAAACTACGAACCTTAGTTATAGACGTCGGTCTTGGCCATTTAGTGATAGCTTCAACCTTTGCAGGATCCATAGTAATCCCTTCTGTGGAGACAATGTGGCCCAGAAATGCCACCTTGCTTAGCCAAAATTCACACTTAGAAAATTTGGCATACAACTGCTTATGACAAAGAATTTGTAGCACAATACGAAGATGTTCTTCATGTTCTTCCTTGGATTTAGAGATGATGTGGATTTCATCGATGAACACGATAACAAATTTGTCTAGGTACTCGTGGAAGATGCGGTTCATTAAGTCCATGAATACCGTTGGAGCATTAGTAAGTCCGAAATACATGACTAGGAAATCATAATGGCCATATCTTGTGCGAAAAGAAGTCTTAAGAATATCCTGCTCTTTCACTCGTAACTGATGATAACTGGATCTTAGATCAATCTTGGAGAAATGCTTGGCACCTTGCAGTTGGTCAAACAGATCATCGATACGCGGTAATGGGTAACGGTTCCTAATCGTGATCTTATTCAACTCACGATAGTCAACGCATAAACGCATGCTGCCATCCTTCTTCTTGACGAAAAGTACCGGTGCACCCCATGGTGATACACTCGGTCGGATGAAACCTCTCTCCAGTAATTCATGTAGCTGATCTTTTAACTCCTTGAGCTCTATGGGAGCCCTGCGATAAGGAGCCTTAGAGATTGGTTGAGCTCCTGGGATGAACTCAATGCTAAACTCTATTTCGCGGATAGGTGGTATACCTGGAAGTTCTTTTGGAAATACATCGGGGAATTATGAAACAACTGGTTGATCTTGGATCGAAGGAAATTCGACATAATATCCTAAACTGAAGCTAAGAAGCCCTCACAGCCATGAGCTAGTAAAGCACGAGCTTCTAAGGCAGAAATTACTTGTACAGACTTTCCTGTTATGAAACCATTGTGAATGTACTCTGGTGCTTGAACATCACCGAAGATAACCCGATAGGTATGGCAGTCGATAGTAGCAAGATGCTTGGATAACCAGTCCATGCCTAAGATGAGATCAAACTCGCACATATTTAAAGGAAGTGATTCTACTAGGCGAATTTTATCATCAAATTCTAGAGGACGATCTTTGTACATCTGGGTAATACGTACAGAGTCTCGCATAAGCGTAGATATATCTAATATGTTCTCTAGTGGCATAGGATTTTATTAATACTAGTGGCATACGTAGTGGATATGACTGAATGAGTTGCACCAGTATCAAATAAAACGCAAGCAGCATGACCGTTCATAAAGGAGATGCCAGTGATAGTACCTGAAGACTTATTTGCTTGATCCCTTGTGGTAGTGTAGACACAACCCGAAGCTGGTGGTTTAGGAAGAGCAGCACTAGAAGTATCAACACTATCTCCCATCTTGCAATCCTTCAAAATATGTCTGACAGCCTTACAGCATGGTCCGGGATGTCTACGACTACAAGTCGTGCATATAGGGTAGGTATAACCTCCTGGAGGTACCCTTGCTACCTAAGAGGCTGTTTAGAAAATATGCGTGAGACATGATTATTTGGCATAAACATGACTGCACTGAAGTTTAAGTGATAATTTACCAGATGAAGACGAGTTGTTGGGCTGCTGACCCTTAGCATTTTGGTCACGCCCACTCGCAGAGTTCCTGTTATGATGCAGATATGTTAGTATGTACAACATACCGCAGTTTAACATAAAAAAGTTTAAGAATTTAGGGACCTGTTTTTGTTGGACTGACTGGTATTGTTACGGTAATTGTTAATACCGTTCCGCCTGTCGGATCCGTAGCGGTCATTAGACTGACCGTGCCCCTTGTTGGCGTTCTGTTGAGTGGACGATTGGGACCGGTCTCCACCCTTCTGTCTGAAAGATACAATTGGATAGGAAAAAGGTAAAATGACATAAGGATTGGAATAAATGATAACGCTTGATGAGTGAAATTGATACCTCTTCTATGGACGAGCTTGCTCCTCGTAGTCATCACGCTCATGCAGCAATTCCAAGCTACGTGTTGCATCATTATCTTGTGCCACATTAGTGTAAGTAGCACTAAGTAAACGATCTGCAGTCGTGGAGTGAAGAGCCCAGCAAAAGTTCTTCGCTTGCTCTTCGGCAGTACCCGCAACATCGCCTAGAAATTCAGCCAACCTAAGAAACCTCTACAAAAAATCACTGCTAGTCTCTCCAATTCTCTAACGAACTGAATGATAGTCCATCTTCAGCCTTTCCTGCTCAGTTGTCAGAAAGAACTGACCATAAAACGGAGTCTTGATTTGGTCCCAAGTCAAAGAAGCTAACCAAACATCACCTCCATTTGCTAGCTTGTATGCCCTACGCCAAGCTAAGGGATCTCCTTCAAAATTATAGCAAGCCAACCTTGCCTTGTAGATTCCGTCACATCCCATAGAATCAAAAATTTTCTCCATATGCGAAATCCAGTTTCCCGCATTAGATGATATCTCATCTCTCTCAAAAGATCGGGGTTTCTGCTTGTTAAACCTCTCAAGCCAAGTGTGTAGAGTAATCGATGGAGGAGGAGGAGGATTGTTGATCTGATTCGGGATGTTCTGGTATTAAGTCCGGATCTGGTTCTTGATTTGTGGACGCATAGCTTGTAGAGTAGCTTGGACAACCGCAACCAATTCCTGTTCACGTGTCATGACCATCTGACAGTTTAAAGAGGAATGAAATGATTAAGCAGATTAGAACATAGGATAAACATAAGGAATTCATGAAGAGTTTATGAAGGCATACCCAACGAAAATAGCTATTGGTAATAGTAGAAGCCTATGGGTCGGTCCACAAAACAAAACTAGCATGAGCAAAGGTGAACGCCTATGGGTCGGTTCACAAAATAAAATTTGAATGAAAAGTACATGCGACTAAATATGGCCAGTCCTGTACCAACCATTACTTAGTAAAAAACTTAACATAAAACAATGATGCATGAATAAATTTACAGTCAGTTTTAGGAAGACAATGATGACTACCCACTAGTCACTGATCAATTTTAAGAGCCTACAGGTCGAAACCTTGGCTCTAATACCATAATTGTAACACCTCATTTGGATAAATTGACCGTTATGTAGTAATTATGGCGTGTCATCAAAGCATGCAAGGTAAATGTCTAAAACATTAAATGACCATAAAGGAAACCGGAAACAAACATCGGTTCCAACATAAGCTCCACACACAAATGCTTAAGTCTAGAATGTAAGGAAATGACTAAACAATGTCCAACAAAGTAAAAGTATGTAAATGCATTAAAAGAGAAAGAAGACTAGGCACCTCCATCCCATGCACGTACTCTTGAATCCTAGCTTTGCCCTTTAGTACCTGTCGTATTGGGACATGGAAAGAAAAATACGACTGAGCAATACGCTCAGTGTGCGGATATATGACAATGAAAAGTAAAGCATAAACATAAGCAAGTAATGAAATGAAATGAAAAAAAGCGGAATAAGTGTATGTCTTAGAAAACCTAGTTTAAGCTTATAAACTGATTTTATATTTCTGAAAAGACTTATGTTTAGTTTTATTATGAAAAACTGTATTTTAAATATGCTTGGAGCCCATATAGGTCATATTATATCAACGTGCATGAATATTTAGAGGGGTGAGCTCATCATGCAATTAGAGGGGTTGCCTCTAATTATTATATAATATAAGTGGAGGGATCAGCTCCTGTAACGGATGCAAAGCACACACCGCAATTACCATGAAATCATACTAACTTGTCCTAGGATGCACCCATTCGCCCCATATGATAATAATAACAAAGGCCAAATACTGTAAAGGGACGCTGCGAGCAATCACTCTTACCGTAGAAGAGTCATAACACTAGTGCCTCAAGTGCTATGGTTATGGAACCCCCATAACTAGGTGAAACTGGCATGCATGTATATAGCTTAGGCAATCCAAAATAGACATACATATACGGAAAGTGTTTAAGACACGTAAACTACTAGGGAAACAGATGGCTGCAAATGGAGAATCCTAATATAGGAAAGATATCCTTACTGAAGGACGAAATATCCATACCTTATGTCCAGTAAATGAAGACGAAAACAAACGCGGAAGATTAATCCGACTTTGCGATAGCTACATAATAAAGTAACATGAATAAGTGTCGGTTTTACTTATACATACTTGTTATTTAGCTTACTTGACGTGTTCTTACTTATAATACTTGTTCTTGTCTTGTTTTATTATTTCATGTTTAATCATGTGTTTCTTAGTGTTTCATGTGTTTTAGATTCATGTATTCCATGTCTTAAGTGTTATAGTACTTGTTATAACATAATGAGTAACTTTCCAAAATAGCAGGTTTCTATATAGTATCTTTCCAAAAATAGCAGGTTTCCATACATAGTAACTTCCCAAAAATAGCTAGTTTCCTTAAACAGTAAGTTTCCTTCAATAGAAAGTTTCCACAATTAGTATGTTTCCAAAAATAGAAAGTTTCCATATTTAGCATGTTTCCATAAATAGCATGTTACCATATTTAGTGTCTTCCCATAATTATTATGTTGCCATAATTAGTATAATTCTATATATAACATGTTTCCATAATTAATGTATTTCCATAACTAACCATAGGCATATTAAATAATTAAATGATATAACATATGGTCTTAATAAGCTTATAATATGTCATGTTTAATTATATTGTAAAGTTTAATAATAATCAAATACATAGCCTTAACTTATAATTATTAATTAATAATGATGTTACATGTTATCGTAAGTTATTATTAATTAATAATATTTCATGATTAATGTAATTAAACTTTACCTTAGAAGGATATTAATTAATTAAGCTTGTTTTAGTTAATTAATTAAAATGTACATGAGTAATTAAGAAATTAGTTATTTTATCGTAAGTTTATTTAAATAAAATGTACATACATAATAATATGATTTTATTTAAATAAATTATATCCTAAGTTATAAACATTAATTAATTTAATTAACATGTTTTGATTAAACTAATTGAATCAATAATTTTAATACATGCATTTGTAAAAGTTTAGCCAAACACCCCTTGCGTGTTTTGGTGTTAAGCGAACCCTAAATGAAACCCCACCAAGACCATGAGGGTCTCCGTGTTGCCTCGAAGTCCACGCAGCACCACAACCCCTTGGTTGTGGCTTGCGGCCTAACACCCAGCCGCCACCGACAAGGCTGTCGATGCCGTTGCTGTTGGTGTGGTTCCCCCTGCTGTTCACTGCATAACCACCGAGACCTAAATGGTCTCAGTTTGCCATCGATAGGCCGCTGCACCCACTGCTGATGCAGTTTAGGTTGCGACTGGTAACCAAAACCACCACCGCCCATCTAGAGGGTTGCGGCTGGTGAGGAACAACCACCACCGAGACCCTACATGGTCTCGGTTTGCGTGCGATCGAAACAAAAACAAACCAAACCAACCCGAATCTTGTTTAATCTTTTTTATAAACATGTTTTTAATTAGGTTTTTAAGGATTCATGAACATATGATCTTAATTAAAATAAAAAGATTAAGAAGATTAAGATTCGATTAATAACAAATGCGTGGATGGATTTAGGAATGAAAAACGAACACAATCATGTAATTACCAAAGATCAATAATCAACGAACCGTCCTTGTGGTTGATGTTGATGCCACGACCAAGAGGATGAAGAAGGAAGAAAAGATTTTAGGGTTTTATCAATTTACTTTGTTTTGTGTTTTATAAAAAATCCTGGAGTCCTTTTTGGTTAAGGAGTCCATTTCAAATTGGGTTGGGCCAAGCCCTTTTCTTCCTAGTTTTTGGACGCCACATATAGCACACACACATATACATTTGTTCTATTTTTTGTGTCTTAAATTTATCATCGTGTGCGTTCGTTTTTAATGTTCGTGTTTCATGTCTTGTATGATTTAAGTACTTTATGTGAATACTTATCGTGCATTATTCATGTTTTCATACGAAATACTTATAATAATTAATTAATATACGTAACGTTCGTATTAAATGTTCATGATTCATATCGTATATTAAGTAATTATAAAGTTTAAATTTAACCGTAAATTCGTGCATTTAATGATCTTAAGGATTTTAAAGCGGGTTTTACATGGTGAGACTTGAGAGGATATTTTATCAATGTTATTTTTATGTGAAACTACCGTATCTTTCTTTATATTAGTTGAATCTTTCTGTTAGAGTTAGCAATAAGTGCAAAACCCATTAGTTAACCTAGCTTAGCCTTCAAGCTAAGAAACACTGTTGTCCCTAATATATGATGATTGTAATACACGAATTTATGAAAGAAAGGTAGATATGAGAAGAATTCTAGAGAGAGAAAGTAGTGAGAGAAAGTAGAGAGAAAATGGTTGGTGAAACTTGTGGAATATTAGATTAGAAGAAAATGAAATGACCAACACCCTTCCTAACATGCTAGGAAGGGTTTATATAGCCTTTGCTTACATGTAGCTTAATGGGTTATATGATCATGGGCCAGGCTTTCCTTTTGGGCTTTGGATACTTATTAATGAACCTTAGCTTAAAGTTAAGCCCGTAATAACACGACTAATATACTACCTATTACAACATTCTAAAATACGATACATAATAAACATATGACCGAGCATTCTTGTTTGGCTCAATATTTTGAGGCTAACAATCTCCCCCAATGAGAGGTCATAAACCTTAGTCATTTAGGAAACTTGTAGAGATTACTAATCTCGCCATAAATGAGTCTTGAACGTGTAATCGTAGTCTTGTTCCTTCATGCTGTGATCTTTGAGCCTTTGTCGTTGTCTTTCGACTTTGTCTTTAAGCTTGAGATCTTCAAATCATCCTTGACTTGTCTTTGCCATCTTGCGATCTTGTGTCTTCATCCACATGCTCACACTATTAATTGTTGAATATATCTTTAGGCATGAGTATGTGGTTTCTGAATCATTGACTTTGCTGTGTACACCGTGACGCCACCTTCTCGAGACAAAACATAGACACGGACTGAATGGCTTTGACATTCGTCCTAGATCGGTAGCGTTTTACCTCCGGTCGGTGAAGACCGTTATACGATATTAAATATCGTACCTGTGATCAGGTAGATTCAATTAAGAATCTCCTTGACAGGGTTTCGCGACTGTACTAGCCGTTCTCTTTAGTCGACCGTCTCAAAGCAAGACTGCGAACATAAAGAGTGAATCAATTGGATAAATATCCGCTTGATTAAAGTCGTCAATTCAAATTCCTGGAACAAGTTTGATTCTTTAAGAATCTTACCATTGTTGCTTTCCAGTTGACACAAGCGTGATTCATAAGAATCTCGCAAGTTACCTACCGTAGCGCTGTTTGAGGTTGACGCTAGAAGGATTTCCATTCGTCACTGTGAATATTAATGAATATCACTTTGAATGTTCTGGCAAGACCTTAAAGATATTGCGTAGAAACCTGAAACGAGTTTGAATCAATTCAGAATCAAACCACTGTTGCTTTTCAGTTTTGCACATGTTCAATTCATAAAGAATCTTGCATATGACCTACCGCAGTGCTGTTTGATGTTAACACTGGAAGGATTTCCACTCATCATTGTGAATACTAAGTAGTATCACTCTGAGTGTTCTAGCAATATCGCAAGGATATAGCGTAGGACTCTGTTGATCTTCATCCGTGTGTCCTAACGAGATTTGATTGATCTCTTGGCTCTAGACTCTATTTGTGCACTTTTAGTGGTCGGAGGCTGGAGCAGATGCCACCTATTCAATATCAACTATCTCGGAGTGAGAAAGTCAATAGAAGTCATGTTGATCTCCGTGACAATAAAACAAACTTCTTTTGAGAGAAGCCTGAGTAGCTAGGAAAGGGTTGTGCTTCACATCACTGGGTCCATGATGAGTTTGTCTTCATGATGAGTTGACCCGGTTTCTGCCTAAGTTGTATGGAGGGCTTCTTTCTTTAGACCCTTTATCCTTACATTTCTTTTTCATTCTTCAACCCCTTCAATGCTTACCAAGACATCATTAATAGCACCTTGTTGTGATTGTTCCAGTGCTATCATCAGTACTTAGTCGGCATTCAGCTACGTTCACATTCTACTCCATCTTTCCTAAGGACTTCTAATAATCTATTGGATTGTCCCTGGGAAGATCCCTCTGGTTCTGGTTGGATCATAGGACTTGAACCTAACCACCCTTCTGACACCAATAACGTCGTGAATTAAAGATGTTGTGGGTATTTGATCGTAACCATGAAAACCACTTTAAATTCTAACAAAGTGTTTGAAAAACATTTAACACCTTGCTAGTTTTGTCGTTTTAGAAATGCTCCCCCTTCACATGTGCATCGATAATCGAAAGTGTTTCGCACATGTAGGTAAGAGTTAAAGTGCTTGAGTCTTATATTAGATCACATTTTAATCACATTTTCTCCCCTATCTCTAATATATAAAATCTTTTGATATTAGAGATACCAAATTTGATTAAAATATATTTTGAAAAATAGTCTTGAAATCTCCGGGAGAAAGATGTGTTAATCTTTTGCATGAAGTTAAAATGCTCCCCCTCAAAAATTGATCCAATTGAATTGTCATTGTGAGGATATGATCCACATTTCACTTTTTGAGGATGGGAGTTGTTGAACACATAATTTTTGAAAGATTTTGAATAATCATTGAGAAATTATTGAAAAAATTGTGTTCAATGCTTTTTGAAAAAATCCTATTTCTTTTTGTCGAAGAGGTTTTTCTAAAGCATAAACTTGAGTTCATAGACTTTGAATGTCTTGACGAATCCACTCAAGTGTAAGAAGATTTAACTTCTTTTGCTAAGGGTAAGAGCACGAAATCGTACACTCCCCCGTGAATATAGTTCCGGGTTGCAATCTGAAAGTAATTACTAGCCATTGTGTTGAGCTCAAAACGTTGAATGTTTTGTGACAAGCTCAACCCGTGATAGATTGCTCTACCCGTTGTTTGGAAATGTTTGTCCAAAATAGACAATTTCCCTTATTAAAAGAGGAAATGACATGTTTTGAAAAATATTTACAACTTTCATTCGAGCTTTATGTACACACCCGTGTCGTTATTGAGCGACATTTCTAGGCACGTCCATATTATCGATACTGAAAGACATGTCGAGAAGAATATTTTTGGATTTTGAAAGATTTTTAATTTTGTGTTTTGCTTTTATGTGTTTTATATTTTTGTATTTTGCTTTTTCAAAGATATTTACAAGTTGATGTTTGATAGATAAATCAAGCAGGCACCTTTGCAAGAATCTCCAGTTCTGCTGGAGTCAAACATCTCATACCAATTTGCCTAACGAGGTACTCAAACCTATCTTTCGACAGAGCTTTCGTAAACAAGTCGACTAATTGGTAATCTGTTCCAACAAAGTATAATTCAACGATACCTCTTTCAACTTGTTCCTTTATGAAGTGGTATCTGACATCGATGTGCTTCGTGCGGGAATGCTGTACTGGATTACAGGAGATGGCTATGGCCGACTTTGAGTCACAGTACATAGGTACTTTATCAAAGTGGAAGCCATAATCCGTGAGTTGTGTTCTCATCCAAAGAACTTGAGCACAACACGCAGATAGAGACACATACTCTGCTTCAGCTGATGAAAGTGACGTGCAATCCTGCTTCTTGGAAGACCATCCCACAAGCTTATCTTGACCTAGAAATTGTGCACCACCAGAAGTACTTTTTCGTGTATCAAGACACCCTGCATGATCAGAATCTAAATAGGCCGTTAGAAAGACACCGGTTTCCCTCGGATACCAGAGTCCCAAATGAATGGTATTCTTGAGGTACCGAAAGATCCGTTTAACCTCCTTGAGGTGCTTTTCTGTGGGTCGTGCTTGATAACGTGCACAATAACACGTAGCATGATGAATATCTGGTCTGCTTGCTGTCAAGTACATGAGGGACCCGATCATGGAACGATATCTCGTTTGATCTATGGGTAATCCCTCCAAGTCAGCATCTAGGGATGTGGTTGATAATGGTGTCCCAACGGGTTCACATGAAGTCATACCATGCTTTTTGATTATCTCTTGACAATGCTTAGCTTGGTTTATAAAGATACCACTTGGGGATTGGTGAACTTGAATTCCTAGAAAGAATTTTAGTTCGCCCATCATAGACATTTCAAATCTGTTGTGCATTACTTTTTCAAACCATTTTGAAAGTTTTGGGTTTGTAGACCCGAAAATAATGTCATCAACATAAATTTGCACAAGCAGAATGTCATCCCTATATTTATAAGTGAACAAAGTTAAATCAATGGAACCTTTTGAGAAACCTTTGGATACCAGAAATTTTAAGAGCTCGTCGTACCACGCCCTTGGAGCTTGCTTGAGTCCATAAAGTGCTTTGTGGAGACGATACACCTTGTCAGGATAATGAGAATTGACGAATCCTTCTGGCTGCGTGACATAGACTTCTTCCTTCAAAGGACCGTTAAGAAATGCCGTCTTTACGTCCATTTGATAGACAGTGAATCCCTTATGTGCAGCATAAGCAAGGAAAATCCTGACCGCTTCCATGCGAGCAACTGGTGCAAATGATTCATCAAAATCAATTCCCTCTTTCTGGCCATACCCCTTAGCCACTAGCCTAGCTTTGTTCTTGATGATCGTATTCTCTTCATCCATCTTGTTTTTCCAGATCCAACGAAGATTTAATGGAGTCACATCGTATGGTCTGTCAACAAGTTCCCAGACTTTTAGTCTTTCAAATTGTTGAAGTTCATCCGTCATCGATTCAATCCAAGCATGATCAGCCATGGCGTCTTTGATGTTTTTCGGTTCAGCTGTACTCACGGCGAGTGTGAACATACAAACATCGCCATCGGTTGCTAGTTGTCGTCTTGTACGAACAGGTGTGAAGGGTTTCCAATTACGTGAACCAAAGGATGATCTCGGGTCCAATGATGTGTTGACGGATGTCGTTGATAGAACGTATGCATATTTGACGGATCAACATGGCGAGTAGAAGACTCTCCAGTTTCGTGTACCGATGTACCGAATGGGTTGTGAAAATCGTCATCGTCAGATAATGCACCGTCTGCTTGATTTGTGTTCTCTGGAGCAATGACAGTAGTTGTGGATGTTGTAGGATCGATTGTTGAAGTGATATTCTGAGGAGGTAAATCTGCAACAACCCGTGTTGAAGTAGATGAAGTTGTATCCTTTTGTTGATGATGATCGGTATCATCATTCGTATCATGAGTGACAGCGGAAGACTTCGATGCAACTTGTTTCTCCCCCGTGAAATATTCATCATACATTGGTCCATATAACATTTCCAACTCTTCAAGTGTCGTGTCCACTGTCATATCTGCTCTAGGAACATGTTCAGGAACCAGCTTTGAACTTGACGGTTCATTGCCGTGGTCTTGAGTTCCGAGTTCCGTGCGGTTGTGAACGGAAGTCGTTTGTCTTTGTGGATCGGGACTTAAACTGTTTTGTTCAAGTGCCATTTCTTGCAATTCATCAAATCTGATATGAATAGTCTCGACTATCAATTTTGTTCTCTTGTTGTATACTCTGTATCCCTTCGACTGAGTTGCATATCCCACTAAAATGCATGCATCACCTTTCTCTTTCATCTTGTCCAGATTTTCACCATCTCGAATAATGTAACATGTACATCCAAAAACATGAAGGTGTTTGAGTGAAGGTTTGCGATCATTAATTATGTGATATGGTGTCTTTTCGTTTCTTGGGATAACTAAGGAGCGGTTTTGTGTGTAGCATGCGGTTGACACGGCTTCGGCCCAAAAGTATAGTGGAAGTTTTGAAGCGGATAACAATGTTCGAGCAGCCTCAACTAAAGTACGGTTTCGTCTTTCAACAACGCCGTTTTGTTCGGGTGTTCGAGCAATAGATGTTTCATGTTCAATTCCTTCAGCTTCAAAATAGTTTCTTAGTTTTGAATTCAAAAATTCAGTACCTCTGTCAGTACGAACCACTTTAACTTGAGCTTGAAGACCGCGTTGTATCACTTTAAGGAAGCTGATGCGAACATCGGGTGTTTCATCCTTGGACCTCAAGAAGTGAGTCCATGTGTACCTTGAGTAGTCATCGACAATTACCATAACGTATTTCTTCCCATTGATACTTTGAACACGCATGGGACCACACAAATCTATATGAAGAAGATCTAACCGTCCTTTAGAGCTTGGTGTAGTCTTTGTCTTGAAACTACTCCGTTTAGCTTTACAAAGCTCACAAGAAGAACAAAGATGATCTTTAATGAATTTCAAGTTAGGAAGGCCTCGCACAATATCTTTCTTAGAAAGCAAGTTGATGGTATCGAAGTTAAGATGAGATAAACGTTGATGCCATAACCAAGCTTGAGTCGTTGAAGCTTTAGCCATGAAACAGATTGGAGTTGAAGATGTGGAGTCTTGTAGTGAAATAGTGTAGAGATCAGTACCCCCTGTTCCGGTAAGTAAGTCATTCCCATCATAATCACGAACAAAACATGTCTTCTTTGTAAAAGCAACCTCCAAATCCACATCACAGAATTGACCAACCGAGAAAAGATTATGATTGAGCCCTTCGACGTAGTAAACCCTTTTGATAGTGATATTCCCCTGAACCAAGTCTCCATATCCTAGGATCGGTGCAAATTGATCATTTCCGAATCGGACCGTACCCAGGAACTTCTCCACGAAGTTAATTAGAAGCTTGAGATTCCCCGTCATGTGCTTCGTGCATCCGGAGTCCATTATGAAGAGAATTACTTCGATCACCTGCAGAAGAATTAGAACACGATGGAGCATTTGCTAAATTGGATTCCATGTTAGTTGTGATTTCCGATTCATTAGTTTCCCTAGTTTCATCACTTAGAGGCACACTAACGCTCGTAGTCACATTTTCTGTCCTAACCTTAGGCATCCATTTATATCCTGGAGGACATTGATTAGCAAACCACCATTTCTAAGGCTTGCTAGCAGACTCATATAATTCCCTAATTCTGCTTCTAGGGTTCTTAGTGGTGGAGTCTGATGCAATACTTTTCTTAGGGGGGTTGCACCAGATTGGTTCACTTTGCGTTTGGGTTTTCTAGCACTAATAGGCATCACAGTTTGCTTCTTAGTTCTAGTTGCTACGCCTTTGACATTATCCGAAACACACATAGCATGATTAGCATTAGCACACTTTCCACATTTCACACAAACAAACTGAACTTTCATAGCATTTAAAGTCGAATCATTCAAATCGTCATTACACGCGATTACAAACGTTTTATTCTTAGAAACATTGAAAATCCTAGGGTGGTCTTCTACTTCCTTCATCTTCCCTTGACTTTTGTTTTGCCAGACCTTTTCATTCATGCGAGTGCTCTTAAGCTGGGGCCGGCTAACACTAGCAGTGGGGACTACTCCTGTAGTAAAAGACACACGTCTATTAGTGTTTCTAGAAGTCTGAGGTGATTGACTGTCTTTGTTTTGTGTGGGTTTAGTGGCCAATCTATACATCCCTGGTTTAACCACATTTGTGTTCTTAATGCTTTGTGATCGAATATGTGTTTTGGGAGTGTTTTGTGGTAACCTATCCTTCCCATCCGTCTTGGGGGCAAACGCAGGTTTTGCAAATGCAGAATTAGAGAAAACAGATGGTTTTCCCAAGACAGAGGGTCTGGTCACTTTTTGAGCATTGGGTTGTCTTACAATAGGTTTCTTAACACTAGGTTCCACAATCTTCCCACCCATCTTAGCAATGAGTTTCTGCAACTCTGCTATCGCTCTGTCCCTGTCTTGTAACTGAGCTTTCAACCTTTTAATTTCCAAATTCTGTTCGTTCATTTCTCGAAACGTTTGGGAAAGTTTTTCTTGCAATTTATTATCATGTGGAAAACTACCAACGTCTTTTTGCAAAGCAAGTTCAAGAGAATGACAATGTTTTTGAAGGAAATCAGTTTTGTGTTGAAGTAACTCAAAAGCCTTTTTATCAACATTTTCTTTATGTTTCGAAAGCTCAAGTTCAAGACGCTCACACTCTTTGATTTTATCAAGATATTTGCATGCAACATCAGAATATTCATCGATATCAGCACAAGATTGAAGAGTAACACACAAAATATCTTTGGAGAGACATTCTTCTAAGAGTAGATCATATTCGTTTGAAAATTCTAATTTGTCATTTTGAAGGTCATCAATTTCTTTTTCAAGAGACTCAACATATTTCAAATCATCAAACATTTCAAACTGAATTAAATTTTCAAACTCAAGAACATGTTCTTTTATTATCTTCGTATTTGGTATTAAAAGTTCTTTTACAAGCACAGTTATGTCGTGAGGAATCTCGGTTTTCCACTTATCCTTTTGACGTTTCTCCCATCGCTTTCAACAATTTATTGAACATTATTAACGTGGTGTTTAAGAAAACCAAGTATTTTTCTACTTTTGCTTTTAGAAGCATCTAGAGGCAAATAATTAATATATTTAAAAACATTAGTTTTCCTCTTAGTGGCAAAAGCTTTTTTCCATTGAATTCTTTTTTGTTTGCATTCTAAAAATAATTCCTCACGAGACTTCTGTTTTTGTGGAGTGAAAAGACCATAAAGACTGTTTTCATAAGCATAGTTATATGGTTTCACAAAATCTTTATTGACCGGTGATCTACTCTCCTCATCCCAAAGGGACGTCTCTTCACTATCGAGGTTAGCTACAGGGCAATCATGATTGGTCCATTCAGACTCGTCAAGATATAAATGGGGGTTAGCAGCTTGAGCTTGTTCGAGGTACTTGGGGGTGGCAAAGCTAGGTTGACCCTTGAAAAACGACCGAGGTGCTATCATTCTTACGGTTTGAATAGAGTCATGTGTATTATAAACAACTTTTTTCAAAAAATCGACTTGTTCTTCGAGATCCTTTACTTTTTCAGTATCTTTGCTTTGTCTATTTTTGAAATCTTGTTTTAATGTTTCAACCTCTTGTTTCTTCTCGTCAAGAATTTTAGCAGAATCGGTGGTTTTCATAGAAATTCTCTGTTCAAGTTCATTAACTTTTGTTGTGGCAAGGTACGTTTTTTGACGTTCATCACTTAATAAAACATTAAATTGACGTTTTTCTTTAGTTAACAAAGCAAGAGCTTCATTGTATTTATTTTCAAAATCGTCCTTTTTAACGTTGATGACACGACTTTTGTACCCCTCAAGCTCGTTGGTCTTTTGAAGAAGCTCAGCCCTATAACTATCAATAGTCTCACTAGATTTTATAAGAGCTGCTTTGCATTCTTCAAAGTTTTGAGTGAGCGCTGCGTTTGCCTTCTTTAATTGCTTTTGATTCTTTCTATTTTCATTGACATCTTTTTGTAAACTAGCAATTAAATTAGCAAGCGCGACACGCTCCTCGTCATCATACTCATTTGCATGTTGATCATCCTCAAACTCATTATTTCACATGTCTGATGAATCGGGTGTGGTATTGCTATCAACCGTTTCCATCATACACGTGTCAGTAATTGTTGTTGGTAGATCACTATGCTCATGTGTATCACCAAACACATTATATTCAGCATCATCTTGTACCTTATCAATTAGCTCGGTATCAAAGATAGGACCATTGTCATCTTCAGTGACGTTAAGGACCTCATGAATCTTTGCCATGTATGAATAATGTGCCTCGAGTTCTTGGTCGGAGAGTTCATCATCTGTGTCGTCAAGCATTTCTCCTTCCTCAGCTGATAACTTGATTCCAGCTTCCATTTTCTTGCACAACAGCATCTTTTCCTTATGATAACCATAATCTTTAACCCTCTTTGGCTGCCTGCATTCCTTAGCCAAATGCCCAAAACCTCTGCAGTTAAAACACTGAATCCCACTTTGTTGCACAACTTGAGTACCAACAGTTTCCCTATTTCCAACAACAGTAGCCACCCTCTGATTATCATACTTAGGTTGTCGATCATACTTTGGAGGACTCTCAGCACGTCTTCATATGTCATACCTTGGAGAACTCTGTGCATGGGTGTTCCTCGAGTTTGAAGATGTTCGAAGGCTGTTGTTGGTGGGTTTGTAGATTTTCTTATATTGCTTCATAACGAAAGCCATTTGTTGCTTGAATTCCCTATCCTTTTGAGCTATTTCTTCATCACTGTCTTCTTCGGATGATTGCTCAGGTATGGGTGATGGTGCTCTTGCAACTTCTTTGCCTCGGGATCGTGTTGGAACATATGATTTGGAGACAATGGATGATCGTGGTGATGATGATTGAGTAGAGTAGGTCTTTGAAGTACGGGAGTGATATTCTGGGTAATGTTGAGTGGTAGACACCAAAGCAAGTGGATTGGAAATCTTTTCAACTCGTTCAGCTCGAAGTTCATTTGCCTCATTTTGAAATTGTTTCAAGATGTCAAAGAGCTTGTGATATGAAACTTCGTCTAACTTTTGTTGTTGTTTCACCAAGGTGACAAACCGTGTCCACTCTGGTTGAAGTTGCTGTAGAAATTGGACATTGACTTGCATGGTGGAAACTTGCAAGTTGTTTCGGGTCATATCATTCATCATCTTGTAGAATCGGGAGTAATAAGAATCAATTGATTCCCCATCCTTTGATGTAAACTTGCCAAAGTTCCAAAACATCTTAGTTTTCACATCTTGTTTGTTAAGTGATTCACCTTGTTGCAATCTTTCAATGGCCGTCCACATTTCTTGAGCAGTAGGACATGCGTCAACCGTAGAGTAAATCTCATCTCCAATGCCACTGAGAATTAAGTAGATTGCTTCCTTCTCTGCATCAAACCACGCACGGTTCTCTGGGGTGAGGTCGGTCCTCTTCTCATCACTTTCATATGCGGGTTGTGCATCATTTCATTTTCTGTGGCTGATACTGCAGGAACTTGAATCCTTGAGAGTTTATAGGGTCCTTCCAAAATACATTGCCTTAAAGCATCACCGTTAGGTTTTGTGTCAAGGTAACGTATAAAACGGGATTGCCATTGATCATATCGACCCGACACAAGCATTGGTGGTCTTTCCTTGTTACCTGCCACCATTATGTTGTTGTTCGTCACACGGTATTCGGCAGTAGAATCCATCTCAATATTCTCTAAAATGATGAATTGAATGTGGATCTTAAGTAGTTGTGTTGTGATTGTTTGGTTGTTGAAATTCCGAAAATTGCGATTTTTTTTTCTCAGTCCGACAATAAATTCCTCAGTCCGACAAAACGGTAGACCTAAAAAATTTGTAATCACCAAATTTTGAAATTGAGCTAGAAATGTCCTAAAACTAGTATGGAAAAAATTTGATTTTACTTGACCTAAAAAATTCAACTCTTTTTTTTTTTTTTTTTTTTTTTTTTTTTTTTTAATCTTCGTGTAAACTACGTGTTGAAACTAGTCTAGATGGTGGCTAAATATAAAAAATACTCAAACAAAATTTAGCTAAACATGTCATCGGAATGTGCCATCGGAATGCCCATCGGAATGTTGCTTAGATCGGAATGTCCTTTAGATCGCAATGTGCACCTGTCGGAATACTTAGATCGGAATGTGTACTTGTCGAAATCCTTCAGATCGGAATGTTCAGATCGCAATGTGTACCTATCGAAATCCCAGATCGGAATGTTCAGATCGCAATGTGTACCTATCGAAATCCCAGATCGGAATGTGGCTGTCGCAATGTGGGCAGAGTAACGTTTCAAGATTTGCCTTAAATCCGTCGCAATCCAGATCGCAATAACGATCGCAATAAGCGTCGGAATAAGGGGGCTATCGCAACTGATCGCAAAGTAAAACCCTAGGGTTATTGCGATCGAAATCGTACTTACCTTTTCCGAAATTTAAGTTGTCGCAATAAAGGGACCTTTTTTCCAACTTTTTAGGCAACGATTTTAGCAACTTTTAGGCAACAAATTTAGCAACTTTAGGCAACAAGATCGTGTTTTTAACCAAACCAAAACAACAAAATCTCTACAACAAGTATATAGAAGATTTGTAGCAAGAGATAGAACACGAAAAACACAAAAAAATTCGAATTCGAGATGATTTATGGATTAAATCACACGAATCATATGAAAACACAACAACCAATCACAAAACTACTCCATGGCGATTGATACCAATTGTTGTCCCTAATATATGATGATTGTAATACACGAATTTATGAAAGAAAGGTAGATATGAGAAGAATTCTAGAGAGAGAAAGTAGTGAGAGAAAGTAGAGAGAAAATGGTTGGTGAAACTTGTGGAATATTAGATTAGAAGAAAATGAAATGACCAACACCCTTCCTAACATGCTAGGAAGGGTTTATATAGCCTTTGCTTACATGTAGCTTAATGGGTTATATGATCATGGGCCGGGCTTTCCTTTTGGGCTTTGGGTACTTATTAATGAACCTTAGCTTAAAGTTAAGCCCGTAATAACACGACTAATATACTACCTATTACAACGTTCTAAAATACGATACATAATAAACATATGATCGAGCATTCTTGTTTGGCTCAATATTTTGAGGCTAACAAACACTTACTTATACTCATGTAGGTTTAGTCTTTTACTATCAGTTCAATACAATGTAATATTTTCTTTATTTTGCATCTCCCCAACCTTGTTTACATGGTATCAAAAATTGGGTTTCATTGAGGGTTTTGATATTAGTTTTGAAGAAGGTACCTTAAGATATATATTCATTGTTTAGGGCACTAGTTACAACATGTTTTACATCTCACATATTATATAATAAAGCTCAGTTGCAGAACCCCCAAATCCTGTCGACAGAAAACGACCCATGCACCGTCATTAGCTGTTAACGCGCCACCACTCACGTGTCGGTGCTTATGATCTAGCGGTTTTAGATTGAGATATTTTCTAGATCCTTTTTTCTTTGATTCTGACCTGTACCTTTTTAGATATTATCAGATTTGTCAAATCTTCTTGTTTCACTTTTATTAGGGTTCTTTGGTTCTAGTTCTTATTTGAAGGAATCTATTGATTAATAGTTGTAAGGGTTCTGATAATTGGCTATGGTGATTGTGATGATTTTAATCTTGATATATTTTGATTTGAGGTTTGTTTCACGACTGAGTTGATTAAAGGTGTTCAGCTGGGAATAAGGGACTGATCATGTACCAAACTGGTAGAAAATTAGATTTTGAGGGTCAATTTCATGTTGTTAATTGCTTCGTAAAGTTGCTCAGTACTAGAAAAAGGGCCAAAGGAGTGGAAGTTGATGCATATCAAGCATATATTCCTGCATTACTATTGGGATCAGTTTAAAGTGTTAAAGAGGAATCAAGCGCTTGCTTATTGCTGATTTATCATGAAGTATTGATAGAAATTAACTCCATGTGCTCATGTTTTTTTAAGTCTATGAAAGTCGTGGCTGAAATAATTCTCATAGAACGTCTCAACATTATTTTGAAATTATTGGAGTTGCCTACTTTACACATACTTACCATACCAACAAAAAGACAATGACTATTATCTCTTGCAAGTATCAATCAAACCAATATTTTAATGAGAATTCTAAAGTCTTTATAAAGGTCAATTATGTTGACTTTTTCAAAACTCAACCAAAAAGAAAATTTCATGGTATTTATGCTAATAGTCTTAAAGTGGGGCTAATCAAGAACAAGCTCGAAACTGTGGATAAGTGGTTAGTGAAGTGGAAGTGGAAAAGTGTTATCTGATATCTTGATCCTTGAGGTCAAGGATCTTTTAAAGAGGAGGGTATTGTTATATGTCTAACTCGAGTAAGGGGTCTTTTATGTCATTTCTATTACTATGAGGTTATTTATGTAATTTTATAGTATCTTCAACTTACTTATAAGCCATTGGAGCAGATAAATGATTATGAATGAAAATGATAAATCTTCTTGTTCTCTGATTCTCTTAACATTGTCTGTTGAAGGCTATTCTGAATCCCTAGCTTTATTTGTCTATTGGAGGATTGATTAACCACCGAGCTTAGCTTGGTCTTAATCTAATCCGGATCATATCACTAGTAGCAGAGTTGTACGCTCCTCGGTACTTTATAACAAAGGTTTTAGAAATCATTATCTTAAAAAGGGAGGGGGGAACTCGAATTAGCGCTTTTGTTACATGATGGAGGTCAAGCGAATGGAGGTAAGTTTAAAATCCTATGTAAAAGATATGTTAGATAGGATTGATCTGGAACAACAGTCAATTTTTATGCAAATATCTAATATATAAACTTTAGTTTCTAAGGAGTTAATAAAGTTTTCACAATATGCGGCTCAAAATACGAAGCCAAGTTATGGAAGTAGTATTGGAGTCGAAGTAGAGAAAATGAATGTTGAAACACTTGTATTAGGAAGTAGAACCACTGATTTTAATCGTAAGTTGGAAAAAGTTGAGGTTACCCATAAGGTGTTTGATGAAATGCCTAAACAGAAATTAGGGGTTGTTCACAAGACGTTTGATAAAATTTCAAAAGGGAATGTTAATTCAATGAGAGCTGATCATGTTGAAAACGCAAGTGCTTGCATAGGTAGAATGTTTGACGAGCATATGTTTTCGTTAAAAAAACTTAAGCAGATTTATGGGGTTAAGGAGTATCATGACTGTTTCATTGACGTACTCAGTCGGTTACACCTCCCGACCAAAGTACAGCCTTCGTTGTTTCTTTGATGGTATTAAAGAAGAAATTCAAGAGATGGTGATGCTGTTTAAACCTCAACCCATTCACGAGGCTTATTTTTTGGCTAAGCTACATGAAGCGACATTTATAGCAAGAAAACCTCAAGAGCTAACTAGAACAACTCCCTTACCCACTAAAACCATACTAAACGAAGAATATCATAACGAGGTTAAAAGGAGGTCAGTTGATATTCATGCCAAAACCACAGACTCTCAAGCATTTATGCAATCTGATGCAAAACATATAATTCATTTAGAAGACGTTGGAGAGGCTGAAAATGATAAAGAGAACTGAGATGAAGAAAATTACAAGGATATCGCAGCACACGTGATTAATGAGTCATCAAAAAAATCCGTATCATCAAGAGTATCACACTATGTAAGTACTAAAGTAACAATGTACCTTGAAATAAATAAACAAGGCCTGTTGTGTGACACATTCGAGATGCAAGACTTGTGTTTATCTTTGGAAGTTAAAAAAGATAGTGAAGATAGATAGATTGATCTTAGCCTAGTAGGGGAGGTTGAAGGTATAGAAGGAATGTTGAAAACGAGCATTGAGTTGCTTAATAAACACAAGGGAATGTGGAAATCAAGAAGTGTTATGACTTTAGATGAAAATTACGAATGGAAACTAGGTTTGGAGTTTTGGTTAGTTGAAAAGGAAAGAAAACATCAACATGGGTTAACTGAACATGTCGTTGCTGATATAGTTAGAAATGGTTCGTTAATGATAGTTGTTAAGGTTCGTTTTAAGTATGGAACTAAATCATTTGAGGGGCAATACTTTGGCAGGAAATATAAAAGTTCAAGAAGGTTACAAGGAATAACTGATGAGCAGCATCATTTTCGATTGGAAAGTATGAATTTAATAAGGTGACTGACATGATGTGAAATGAACCTCATTTCGATGCTATTACGAAACTATTTTTTACTTTACCTTGTTCTATACTTTTGAAAAAGCTTGTATATGAAAATATCAAGAGGGTGTATTTGGATAATTTAAAAGAAATGAACAGCTTGTTTGATATTGAACTTATTAATGAGGAATTACTTATTAGGAAGACGAATCTCACTGCAATTCAAATGCAGAATAAATTTTTTATGGCCGGTGGGATGCCAGTAACGTTTAATACGCCGACATATGATAAAGCTCCAAAAAGAAAATATCACTTAGGACGTGATATTATCTTAAATGACAAGAATAAGAATGATATATCGTATATTTACAGTGACTTTCGGATAGAAGTGTGTCAAGTTGGTGCAAAATTAACTTTATGAGGGTCAAACATATGATGTGCGCTGTTATTTGCAGTTGGTTAGTTTATGCTACAAAGTTGATACGAGAAGAGTGGTCAAAGGTGTCGAAGCCGTGGCATGTAGAGGTATGTTTTATTACTATTTGGGATCAGTGGGTAATCATTTTCAAGAGATCGTGACGATTTTGTTTGGACTTAATAAGTTATTATTGAAGTTAAAGAAAGATTTGGAAGCTCCTATTATTGGCATTCCATTTCCTATTAATGGTGCATTTCAAGATGCTGAAGGGAAATTTAATGTGTGTCTCTTGCTCAACCG
This sequence comes from Glebionis coronaria, assembly GCA_025667525.1. NCBI lineage: Eukaryota > Viridiplantae > Streptophyta > Magnoliopsida > Asterales > Asteraceae > Glebionis > Glebionis coronaria. The sequence goes on from CM046876.1 coordinate 359,611,565, forward strand.
TGATAAAATATTGGAATGTGAGGGTCAAATTAATAGTGCGGATTAGGATGTGAACTTGCTGGTCAATGAATGCTATAATGTTGCCAGAGAGTGATAAAAGGTCTTATAGCCAGGGCGCATCAAACTATGTTTCATTACAAACGGTAATCATCAGGCATTTTTTTCAAGAGAATGTGAATGTTTTGTTTAGATTCAATGAAGTAGAGTTTGACTTAAAAGCTTATGGTATTGATATCTCTGTTCTTACTGTTAAAATTAATAATGAGATCTTGAATGTGTGTAATTAGGTCAATGTCGATAAGGATTTAAGGGAGATAGGGGAACATTACCTTGGCAGAGAATTTATAAGTTCAAGAATGTTGTAACGTATAATGCAAGATCAACCTCAGACAACACTAGAAAACACAAAAACATATATGGTGAGTAATTGAAGTGGTCTGCACTTTTTTACATGAAGGCCAAAGAAGAGTTTAGTTTAATCTATTTTAGGAAATTGATGAAGCTTGGAAGTGATGAAATTCAGAATATGTATTTGAATGAGTTAGTGAAAATGAGTTATGCGGTTGGTGTAACAGCTGGGAATAAGGGACTGATCATGTACCAAACTGGTAGAAAATTAGAATTTGAGGGTCAATTACATGTTGTTAGTTGCTTCGTGAAGTTGCTCAGTACTACAAAAGGGCCAAAGGAGTGGAAGTTGATGCATATCAAGCAGATATTCCTACATTGCTATTGAGATCAACTGAAAGTGTTAAAGAGGAATTAAGTGCTTGTTCATTGCTGATTTATGATGAAGTATTGAAAGAAATGAACTCCATCTGCTCATGTTCTTTTAAGTCTATGAAATCGGTGGCTGAAATAATTCTCATAGAACGGCTAAACATTGTTTTAAATTTATTAGAGTTGCCTACTTTACATACTTACCAGACCAACAAAAAGACAGTTATTATTATCTCTTGCAAGTATCAACCAAACGAGTATTTCAATGAGAATTCTAAAGTCTTTTTAGAGGTAAATTATGTTGACTTTTTCAAAATTCAACCTGAACTCAAAAGAAAGTTCCATGGTATTTCTGCTAATAGTCTTGAAGTGAGGCTAATCAAGAACAAGCTCGAAACTGTGGATAAGTGGTTAGTGAAGTGGAAGTGGAAAAGTGTTATCTGATATCTTGATCCTTGAGGTCAATGATGTTTTGCAGAGGAGGGTATTGTTATGTGTCTAACTCAAGTAAGGGGTCTTTTATGTCATTTCTATTACTATGAGGTTATTTATGTAATTTTATAGTATCTTTAACTTACTTATAAGCCATTGGATCAGATAAATGATTATGAATGAAAATGATAAATCTTCATGTTCTGATTCTCTTAACATTGTCTGTTACAAACAAATACCAATTCTCATCAAAGGCTATTCTGAATCCCTAGCTTTCCTTGTCTATTGGAGGATTGATTAACCACCGAGCTTAACTTGGTCTTAATCTAATCTGGATCATATCACTCAGATCCTATTCGTGGTTAGACATGCAAGGTCGATTCACAGTCTAACACGGATTAACCACCTACCCGAGACCTCATTAAGATCTTGAAGTTTTTCTACTTCTTGTTCTTCACATATCGAATCTTTAAACGAATTATCAAAGGGTGAGATTGAAATTCAAATTGATGATTATTATTCCTTTTGGTTGATGCGTTTGTAAGTGATTTATGATGGTGATGTTTAGATGATAAAAGATGGGATAAGAGAGACAGAAAGCGGCAATGGTTTTATTTGTGATTAGGTTTAGTGACCTAATTATTAGGGATTATGGTCTCATTACTAGACCACGTAGTGTACTTGAATGGCCCAAGATTTGTACCAGGTATTATAATAGTGATTATTGGGCTAGAATTGGCTTTTACTCTATTGGGTCGAATATGATCACTAATTGGATAGTAGTTGCCGAGTACACTATTGTGATGTTGGATTGGTTAATATCCGAAAGATTTTTATGATGGTTAATGATCGAAAATTATGTTGAAGCCGGACATATATGAAGTTATCAGATATATCTCGTTCATATTTTTGAAAACACAATTATAAAAAAAATTCGATTCTTGCATCATTTGGGCATATGACGGAATTTGTGCTTGTCAAGTTAACTAGACGACGTTGACAGATTCTCATTTTTTAGTCATCATTGGTTTTCTAGTTAACGACACTCACTCAAAGACAACAAAACACTACAAATACGACAAATTTTTTTTAACACCAAAACGATCCTTTATAAGATTCACTCAAATCTCAAACGGCTAGTATTAGGAGTTTAAGAATTTCAAGTGATTATGAAGTGGATTTGGTATTTCTTATTTGAATTTGAAGTAGGATTTCACGAAGGCGTCTACTTATTTCATCATTCGATCCTTCCTTCTATTTTCTTCAAACCTAGTATATCGATTGATGACTTGCTTGAGCGTTAAAATTTATGATTCAAACTTGAATTATCTAGTTTCCAGCGTCAAGGGGTGGATGGTCAAAGACCTGGATAACTATCACTGAAAGGAGTTACTTGTATTGCTCAGTGTCACTTTGGACAACATGTCAGATGAGCAGAGTACTTAGTTCAACTTCCAGGGGGAAGTATTCTACGAGCATGAGAGGATTTGTTGTTGATTTCTTGCATGTTCCCCCAAACGTATAATCATGAATACCAAAAATGTCAAGTTAACAGTATTACTTGGTGTGGTTTGCTTCTTCTTCTATAAAATTCCGCTGTGCACTTTAAATGTCAAAGATAGAAGATTGCTCAAGCTACAAATTCTGCTCAAGATAGGGATTTTGGTTTGGGGGGAGCTGATTCAAAAGCTTCGTTAAAAAGAAGTATATGAAGAAAGTTTTTAAAGACATGCAGTATGAATTGGGGGGGGAAGTTAATCCAGTTCATACATGATACAATGGTTACTCAACAAGCAAAGACAAAGATGATTCAAATTGGTATACAAGTTTTTGAAGACAACGACGTCATCCTCAACATTGGAAGCACTTGAAACTGTCATATTATTGTTGTATTTGTACTTGTTAGGAATATTGTAAGTAATTCCATATGTCTCTACATTGGGGGAAGAGTGTTAGCCCAAAATTGTGAGCGACTAAAGGAATTACAACAGTTTACATAGCCAGGATTTGTAGGGACTAATATTGTCACATGCTATAAGTTTGTTTAAGTCCCGAGCTATAAAGACCCCTCCATACTTCCATGGAGGGGTGAGGATTGTCATTTATTTTTTCCCTTTCTCTCTCTAATAAACACATAGTTATTGTCTCTCTTGTTTCTCTCTCTAACAATGGCTAAAAATCTATTCAATCATCTCCGACTTCCAGATCGAATCCCGTGTTATGGTGAATCTTATAGTAAACATAGTACTTCAGATATCTTCATTATGGAACTTTATATTATGTCTAATAATAAGTCAATAGTATATGATACGGGTTGTGGAACTCATATTTTTAATACATCGCAGGGACTTAAAGATAGCAAAAAATTGAAGCAAGGAGCTTTGATCTTGTACGTGGGCAATTATATGCGTGAAAACTTCAAAGCAATCAGAATCTATGATTTGATACTTTCAAATGGACTAGTTATTACTTTGAATAATTCTCATTTTTCACCTTCTATAACTGGAGGTGTTTAATCTATTTCTAGATTGGTCGAAGACGGTTTTAATCATGTTATTTTGAATAATGTAATTTCCATTTACAAAGACAATATATTTTACTTTAATGTAATACCATGTGATGGCATTTTGGAAATCGATATGCATGGTCTAATTTCAAAAATAGTTATATATATAATGTTAGTAGGAAAAGAACCAAACATGTGATGTTGGACTCGACCTATCTATGGAACTATCGCCTTGGTCATGCAAATAAGAAACACATCGAGCAACTTCAACGTGATGGAATTTTAAATCCCATGGACGTCGATTAATTCAATGCAAATGCAAGTCTTGTGTGTATGGGAAGATGGCGTGTAAGCCATTCACACATGTGGTCGAAAGAGCTAAGGATATTTTGGGAATCGTTCATACTAATGTGTGCGGCCCCTTTAGAATCGTGTCTAGAGAAGGCGCTAGCTACTTCATTACGTTCACTGATGATTTCAGCTGTTATGGTTATGTTTACCTTTTGAAATATAAACATGAGGTATTTGAGACATTCAAGGAATTTTAAAATGAAGTGGAAAACCAACTTGGCAATAAAATCAAGGTTATTCGATAAGACTGAGGAGACGAATATATGAGTTTCGAGTTTGTGAAACATTTAAAGAAATGTGGCATTGTGTCATATCTCACACCTCCTTACACGCCCCAATATAATGGAGTGTCAGAAAGGAGGAATAGAACTCTATTGGATAGGGTTCGTTCCATGATGAACTTAAATACTCTACCAAAGTCCTTTTTGGTTTATTGATGAGACTGCTTTTATACATAGTCTCATCGTCCAAAACGGGCTTAAAACGGTGAAAATATCATAAAAAGTGCCGAATATATGCTTGTGCTTGTTCAATGTGTATTTTAGGTATGAATATCGAGAAAATGACAAAAGATCTCAAGAATCAATAAAAAATGAACACGGGAAACGAAGCCGCACAATGAACCGGGCCCGAATGTTGATTTTCTAAGAAAAAGTCCTTGAAGAATTGAAGATATACAAGAAAGGTCCTTCATCATTGAAGAAATGACACTTTATACCCTTGTATATCCATAATTACAAGTTTGGTCCCTAAAGTTTGTCAAAGTTACAAAAAGGACCCTCAACTTTGAAGAATTGGCAAGATTGGTCCCTACAAAATGAAGACTTATCACTTTTGGTCCTCCCCAATGTAAAACATACAAGAAAAGACCTTCATATTTCAAGACATGCCATGAATGGTCCTTCAAATATCAAGAAATGACAAATCATACCCTTGAAATTACTTTTCATAAGTGTTTGTGGCCAAAACCAAAAAAACAAAACTTATATATAAAGGGATTGAGTTAGTAGCTGGGATAAACGTTGTATGCAAACAATTTGGAATGTCAGGGGTGATTTTTGACCAGACAATGAAACTTAATCCACCACTTACATCCCACCACGTCACCCAATCTACCCAGTTAGCACCCCACGTCATCAAACCACTAACCTTAAAATATTGTTTATTAATCAAATCAAACGAACTAATAAAACATATTTATGGGGGGTAAACACACCTCATTCCCCAAAACCAGATCAGAACCCCCTTCTTAATATCCGTAAACCCTAAATCCCAAAATGCTTAATCCAATTAATTAGGATTAACCCGAATCAAGATCATTGATTCGCCCCACCAAGAACACAAACCCCCACCCAGAAAGTGACTTGACACTACTTTGTTCCCTCACCAGCTATCACAAGCAACTAGGTCACTCTCATATGCAGATTTTTTGACCAAATGAATGACAAAGATTGATTTCGTGCTCTCCAATTCAAGATGGACGATTCTAGATCAACAAGTACATCTGAAATCTCACATGCATGATCACAAGTCGTTATAAACTATCTAGAACAAATTAAAAAATCTGGCATCTTGAAAGCATATTCCAAGATTCTTTGAGGAATTTTTGGGGATATTAGACAGTAGGGTTTCAGTATTATGCAGCATGTAGCCACATTATATAAGGCAATTTTTAGTTTATTATTTCCTTTGTCGCAGTTTTTTGTAAAATTTATTTGTAATGAATTTTTATATGAAAGTTTGGTTTCCTTAAAACACTGAGTACCATTGTTCTTATTTTCTTTAATGTTTTACTTTTCGAAGATTAATGATAAGTTGTGTTTTCAAATTAATCCCAGAAGTGTTTTTTTTACATGTTCATGATACGATTTGTTCTGCTTCACATTAGTTTTTGAAAAGTGTTTTGGTTCGAATTCATTTTCAAGATTCATAAGGTTTTCAGTTTGGATTAAAAGGTTTCTAAAAAATCAGTGTTCATCATCATTTTTTTTCTTTATCTTCTATTGTTTGTGTTTTGTTAATCTTAGCAGGGTTGTTGTAGTGGATGCTTGTGATTGTTTAGCCATCACATAAGCTCAAACAAAACGGGGGTATGGATGTATATCCTCTAGGTTTGTTCACTTCTCAATTTTTTGTCCCAAATGTTCATGGTACTTTGTGAAATCTTGGTATGTTCATTGTTATTGCTTGGCTTGTAATGTTTATGACTGTCATATGAACTCATAATCTTGTCTTTTTGAATATGTAGGTTACTTTAGGGTGTTTGTTTAAGAAGTAAAAAAAATCTGTTTTGATAAACTTTAATGAGTGTTTGGTTTATGAGATTAAAGTTCTTGTGATAACAATGGGCCTTACATAACTGCTTCAATGTTTTTTTGTTACCTGATTTAGTGAGAAGTTAGTCTTGGTAATGAAGATTACTTGAAGAGAAGAGAAATTGCATGTCTAACTAAAAACCTGCCAAATAAAATAGTAGGTTCATTTTAAAGCTTGATTTTGGGAATTGTGATGTCATAGTTCCCTCACATCTGGGAGTTAATCTCATCTACGACTGGGTGCTTGAGGATACTAAATGCAACTTGTGATAGTTTAAATATCAACTCTTTGCCAACCATATCAGAACACTTGATTTTTTTGTTCACCTTTTGCATCAGCAGACAGATATGCCATAAACAAGCTTGAATATTGTGATAAAATGCATGAAACCTGGTTAAATGTTATGCTTAGGCTAGAACATTAGTTGTGTTATCTGTTGTATGCATTTGAGAGAGATTGGTTGCCTTATACTTGTTCTAAACATTTGTTGTATCCATCAGACCTAGCATTTCTTGCAAATCTGGCCATATTGATTATTCTGTGCTAAGGTGGTGTGTTGATTATTGCTGATTTTGTGCTATTTGTGACTCCCACAAGTCCACTGACTTGTGGGGTGCCCCCATTGTCCAAAGAAACCAAGCAACAAGCTCAAAAAAAGCATTTACTTTTTTCTGTGAACAAGTAGTGGGAACTCCTTTCCCACTGCCAAGCCAGTTCTAGCCACTGCTAGACTAAAAGACAAACCTTTATCACTTGTCACTATCAGATATTAGATTTTTTGTCTTTAATGATCCTAAATTAGAGTTTTTCATATTTGTCATTTTTCCCTTGTTCTTTGATTTATTTTAAGATTTTTAGAAAAAAAGAATTTTATCTTTCCTTTATTTAATCATTTTTTAGGATTATTTTAAGTTAAATCTAGTTTTAATTAAATCTGTTTTTGTCCTATTAGGGTTAAATTACTTTTTTTCAACTTTATCATTTTTCTATGTTTAAATACATTAAGTTAAGATTTTTAGAATAGTAAAATTATTTTTCCCATCATTTAATTAATATTTAGCATTATTTTAATATTTTAATAGTTTTTAGCCATTTAAAAATAGTAAATTAGTCTTAAAAAGTCTAGAAAAATACTTTTTAGTTTTTATATAATATAAGTAAGATTCTTATTGAATTTTAAGGCTTTAAATAGCATTTAAAATTTAATATTAAATTGTAAATAAGTTTTAAAATATTTTTTTTCAGATTTTTATTCTTATTTATATTATTTTAGAATTGTTTTTTATTTTTAATAAAATTTTAGATTTAATTTTAAAATTCGTCACGTTTTTACGTTTTACGTTTTATAATTCGTCGTAGTTTAAATTTAATCGTAACCGTCATCATTTTTATTTTTCCTTCTCCTCATTAATATTAATCTCAAATATCATCAAGTTTAACACACACATTAATCCTCCTCTAGAACGAACTCACACAAGGGTCATAAGCGTTTACGTTTTCCTAAACGTACGCTTAGTGCTTACGGCTTTATACGCTTTGTTTTCCTAAACAAGTGTATTTTTACAACTATCATTTTAGCGCCGCTGCCGGGGAGGCGTGTGTGATTAATTTTGAACAATTTTGTTTTTGATATTATCCATAAATAGTAATTGTGTGATTAACACGCTAATCATACGTATTATTGGTTTTCGTTTTTTGTACAAATATTACTATATTGTATTACGTATCACAATAATTCACAATATCTCCAAAAGCGTGAAAACGCAACCTTAATTGGGATTTTATCACTCAATTATTTTATTCGAAACTAAAGCAAAAGAAAAAGGCAAATTAGATAATTACCTTCGAGAAGCTTAATTTTGATTAACACAAACAATAAGGTGGGTATAAGGAGACCAAGGTCTTAGGGAAAAAGGCACTTAAGACCTTCGTGCCGCCTCGTTTCCCCCGCTTGCTTGTGCGTGTTTTGAGAAAGAGGGCTAATCAAGGGTTTGCCAGCCAAAGTATTATCTACGTATCATATATATTTGCTTGGTTTAAAAGATTAAACCCTCTTGAACGTTTTGATGTTCTACCAACGTTCAAAAGTCATCGAAGGCGTTCACTCAACGTGATCGTTTTTATTCCTTGAGGTTCCTTAAATCGAGAAATTGATTCGAGGAGAGATTTGTAGATTTGTGTCTTCGTAATTCAAAAGAAAAATCCAAAAAAGTTAAAAACAATCAAAAGCACAAAAAATTGAAAAACGTAAAAACACAAAAAAGAATCTTCTTTGCTCACCCCACGTTGTACGTTACGTTTATGCAAACTCGCTCTAAAGCAAAACGTGCACATAAACGTCGTCAAAAGGACGAAAACCAAACTCCTTCTAGTGAAGAATCTCCCATTGTCGAACCCATTGTAGAACAAGAAGCTTCCATGGCTAATCGTACTATGATGGAGTTGCTTCAAGCACCCACCGAGGGTTATGGAGAAACGATTGTGATTCCCGCTATCCTTGTGGAGAATTTTGAGGTTAAGACGGGTTTATTGTCCATGATCCAAGCTAACAAGTTTCGTGGTGACCAAAAGGACAACCCTCATAATCACATTTACCATTTCAATTGTCTTACGTCGACTTGCAAGTTTAAGGACGTCTCGAATGACGTGATTAAGATGATGCTTTTTCCGTATTCCTTAGCGGGGCCCGCTAAAATTTGGTTAGAGAAAGAGCCACCCAATTTTTGTATTCCTTGACGTGGAAGGATCTCGTTTCAAAGTTCGTGAACCAATTTTTCCCGCCCTCTGCGACTACGCATTTGAAAAACGAGATTTCAAAGTTTTCACAACAATATAATGAGAGTTTTTCAACGGCTTGGAATAGGTTTAAGGAAATGTTGCATGAATGTCCTCATCGCGGTTTATCCGACTTACATCAAATCGACACGTTTTACAATAGACTGAACGATCATGAACGAGATTATCTTAATGCCGCCGCGGGTGGTAAATTTTTTGTGTAAAACGGTCGAGGAAGCATTGACAATAATTGAAAATAGGTCCAAATTTTATAGCCCTCATAACACACCGAGTGTTAACAAGGCTTCGTCTTCGCCTTCATTGTCACCTACCATTGATGCTCAACAAATTGAGGCTAATTTGGAAAACCAATTGTTTGATAAGCTTAAAGGATTGCTAAAAGATTTTAAAGTTAGTGAACAACCTCCTACCGCTACGGCTAAAGTGGTTGAGTTTTCTTGTGTTTATTGTGGTGGAGCTCATGATTTATCCGAGTGCATTACCGCCGATGGTAACACTTAGAGCGCCTACGCGGCCACGGGAACTTATGACCAAAAAGGTCAAGTTACCCGCACTAATCAATTGACTCCACCGGGTTTTCCACCAAATCAAAACAATCAAAATGCTAACAATTATCGCAACAACAATCAAGGTGGTTACCAAGGAAATCAAAAGAACAACTATAAGGGTAACAATTACAACAATAGGAATCAAGGGACTAGTAGTCAACTGCAAAATCAAAATCAAAATTGTGATTTTCAAAATGTAAATCAAGGGCTTTCAAATGTATTTTCAAAAGATATTCCACATGAGATTTTGAGTTACTTTAAGGATAATGACGATAGGTACACGAATATGGCAAATGACGTGATAAACCTAAGGACTAAGTTTGAGACTCATAGTAAAAAATTGGAAAGAAATGTGGTTAGGCTCCTACAAAATCAACAAAAAATGAAACAAGGCCAACATAAGATTGAACAAACCTTGCTTAGGTGGGAGCAAAAGCAAAAGGCTGAAAAAGAGCAAGATAAGCAACAACGAGCAAAGTCGGAAAGTAGACTTTTAGATGCTATTATGATGAGCAAATCCTCTACTTCGGGTTGTCTTCCTAGCAACACCATATCAAACCCGAAGGGAGAGATGAAAGTGATTACCACACGTAGTGGTAAGACCTTTAAAGAGCCGACTCCTCAACCAATTACTCCTACGGATGAGGAAATTGAGGAAGAACCCAAGGTGGTGGTCGAAAAGGAGCACGTTTCAATACCACGAAGCACGTTTACCAAGATTGGAACCCGAGATTCCAAAGGTTATGCCTATGCCCCACCCAACACCACCCTTACCCTATCCATCGAGACGTCATAAGGAAAAACTGAAAGAACTTAATAATTATCAATTTGAGCTTTTTATTAAGATGTTTCGTGATTTGCATTTTAACATAAGTTTCGCCGACGCTTAAATCATGATGCCTCAATTTGCCGCCAACTTCAAGAATATGCTGAACGATAAAGAGAAATTGCAAAAATTTAGTCATTGTTCATCGGTTTTTCTTAACCGCATACCTCAAAAGTCGGTGATCCCTGTAAATTTTTAATTCCGTGTGGTATCCAAGATATGGAAGAATGCTACGCCTTGGCCGATCTTGGTGCTAGTATCAATTTGATGCCTCTTGAAATATTTAATTCGCTCAATATTCCTAATCTTACTCCTACAAAAATGTCTATCGAGATGGCCAATCATTCTACGATTCCCGTATGGAGAACGGCCAAAGACGTTTTTGTGAAAGTGGGAAAGTTCTATTATCCGGTAGACTTTACCGAAGCTGATATTCCCACGGATCCTCAAGTTCCTCTCATTTTAGGTCATTCGTTTTTAGATACATCGAAAGCAGTCATTGATGTGCATGCTCGAAAAATCACGTTACGCTTCAACGATGAGGAAATTGTTATAGACGCACTCCAAAACTCCAAACTTTCTCATGTTTATTTTGTCGCGACTTTAAACCATATTTATTTAATCGATGTTGTTTGCGAAGAATTTTCCCAAGAGATTTTATGTTTTGTCGACGAAGTAAATAGTGGCAATCCCACTATGCTCGATCCAATCCTTGATAATTCGACACCATCTTTCCCTCCATTTGAAGGAGGTGGTTTTACTTTGGAAGAGTTTGATGTACCTCGAACTTCTAACCAAAACCTCAACGACGATGAGGATTTTTTCCGATTATCAAGGATTTTCTAAACGATTTCCCATTTCCTCCACCGGTGGAGGTTATGAGTATTGAACCGAAATCTTCAATCAAGGAACCACCAACCCTCGAAATTGAAAGATCTTCCTCCTCACCTTGAATACGTATTCTTGGAAAGAGACGATAAGTTGCCGGTTATTATTGCGAAAGATCTTTCAAATGATGAAAAACCCGCACTTATCATGTCTTGAAGGCTCATGATTTAATGATTTTGTGTGTACTCTGGAAGTGTTGTTCATACTCGATTCAATTCGAATTGATCACGTTTTAGGATAGACTTATCGATTTTGGTCACTAAAAGGGGGAGCTTTTGATTATCTATTTTAAATTAAATGATAAGATAGAAAAACTAAGATTAAATGAAATGACAAGGTAATTAAAAGTACTTAAAAACTAAACTAAAAGGAATTTTAATTTTAAAATAAGAAAAGACAATTTAAAATTAAACTCGACAAAAATTTAAATTTGATAACTCTAAAATTAAACTAAGACAAAACTTGTTTTAAAATAACTGTAAGTAAAATTGGTGGGAAAAGTTGAATTTAAAACTTAAAATAAAAACAAGAAATAAAACCAAAACTAAGGCCAGATCGCAACGGCGATCGCAACCCGATCGCACTCCCGATCGCACTCCCGATCGCAACCAACGATTGTGGCTTGATCGCAGCCAGCGATCGCAGCCAAGTGATCGCAGCCAACAGATCACAGCAAAGTGGTCGCAGCCAACAGATCGAGGCTTGGATCGTGAGATAGGATCGCAGTTTGGATCGCAAGTAGTAACCCCCGGGGTTTATGCGATCACGAAACTCGATCAGGACTTGTGAAACCCTTAAACATGATACGATGAGATTAAAAAGGCGAATAAGCAAAACCAAATAAGCACTTTTCGAAATAAGCAATTACCAAAACTTCACCAAATCAACAATTACAAGAACTAAATAAGCACAAATTAAAAACTTTCAAAACACTTAAATAAGCAAGATTTTATAAAAGAAACTTTAAAAAGATTAAAGTTTTGAAGACACTTTAAAAGAAATAAGTTAAACACGAAATAAGCCAAAAAGCATAATAAGCTAAAAGCTTAAATCGTATAAGAACTTTGATAGGAACAAAAAGATAAACTTTTTGATCAAATAAGCATTAAGATTAAGCAAGATCATACTTAATCCGAATCAAGATCAAAATCAAAAACAAGAAAGGTAGAATAACATAGATAATGAAAAGCTTGAATTTGTAGATTAAGGATTCCAAACACAAGATTACATGAAAAGCTTAAAACTTGAAAGAAAAGATGGAAGAAATCTAGAGAGAGAAAGTAGAATCACCTACTTCTCTCTAAAGATATAAAAAACTAAGAAAATGAAAAATGAAAATCTAACTAACACCCTCCTAATGAAGCATTAGGAGGGTATTTATAGGAGAAGGGAGTTGGTAGGATGTTTCCTTCTTTCTTCCTTTTGTCTTCTCGTCTTTTTAAATGACTCGTCTTTCTCGACTTTGTCTCGGGATTAGTCAAATGATAATATGAACTCGTCTTCTAATTTCTTCATTTAGTTGACTTGGTTCTTTGACTTTGTCAAACTTTCGTCTTTAGACTTTTTCTTCGATAAATATTTAGAATAGGCCTTTGACTTCCGTTCTTTTTGCACTCTTGATCTTTTGACTTCGTCTTTTGTCTTTTTCTTCGATAAAAGCCCGTGAAAGCCCGCGTTGTCTTCCTTTTTCGTATTTTTGTCCTAAAACACAATAAAAACACAAACCACGCATAATTCCGACTTTTACGTCATAAAATATACGTTTTGGTCTTGTTTTTATTATAATTAAGTGGTAAAAGGATAAGTGTTTTCACACTTATTAAATCCCCTACACTTGACCATTGCAATGCCCTCATGCAATGCATTAATTTCAAAGCACGGTTTATATTTTCCATCATAATTAACCTACCTTGGCCTTTATTGAACACAACACATTAAGGAAACTTAAAGGGATAGAAAATTACAAAATACAGGAAGGAAAAACAAGAAAAGAGATCGAAGACTTACATTAGGGCTTTGGTCGTCATGAATGTTTATCACCCTCAAGTTTCACCTTCCCCAAACCAAGCTTAAAAACAAGATCATTGCTATTATAAGTTTGTAAGCTAACACTCACTCATGTGGCCCAATTGTTCACTTAGACTCCCTTATTCCTAGGTGTATCTCTTATATTTTATTATTCTCTTGAATGATCACGAGGATGCATTGTTGACTTATTTTGATAATTTATTAGGCTAAAAATATAGTAGGACGATTTAATCAATAGTTAGCTAAAGGACAAAATCTTTTAAAACTGCTTCTCGGGGCCTCTTAAAGTTCATATCTTGTCATAACTCGCTTCACGATTTGAGACCTTTCTCGGACCGATCTTTGGAAGCGACTTCATACTTTGAATCTTGAGAGACTTTCTTGAAATTATGGTCTTCTCTTCATAATAGGAATTTCTTCACTTGAAGTTTTTGAGAGATTCTTCATACTTGGACCACGACTTCTTCATTTTTCTCCAATCATTATTTTGGATTTTGATATACATCCGTTTAGGACTTGGATCTATTTATCCTCATACCTTGCTAGGGTCTTTTCGGATAGACTTCTCCATGATCTTTAATGGAGTATTTGCTTTTCGTCGTGTGTCTCGATCCTTCATATTGATTTTTGATAAACGATTCTTCACATCATTTGGGATCTTTAGCAAAAAAAATGTAGCCCTCATGCCTTGTTAGGGCATTTTCGGACTCGCCAATCTTCGCATCTCGCTTCAATAAGTTATGCCTTGGCTATGAACTCTAATTAATACTGAGCAACTTTTAAACGATATTGGGCTAGAAGCTAAGTAACTTTTCAAATCGTACGACCTTATTTATTGCAATTAAATTTATTAACAAGCGATGGGAGAAAAAGCTCATAATCAACTCACATAAATTCATGAAAGAATACCAAACTTATAATTGACTCTATCATCTCTCGTTCTCCAAAATTTAAAATCTCAAGGAATGAGACTCATAGATGCTTAGCCTATTAAATCAAAGTTTTGGGTTTTCAAGTCATCTACAGGATCTTCCATTTTCTAAGACTTTTTGAAGTTTAGAATTCGCGTTTTAAAGTTCCCTTGATAAACGACTTTCTAGGATCAAATATAGGAACTTGCGAGAAGTTCTTGTTCTTAAACCATATGAGTTAAGACTTTCACATTTTAAAGTTACCTATATAAAAGCCTAGCAAAACTTGAATTAAACACGTTAAGGATACTAGCTAGAGTAAACTTGGATAAGTAAACTCGGGTTGAGTCAAAAGATTCATGACGGGCCTAATATATCAAGAACTTCTAAACTCATTAAAACCATTTTATTTAACTTTATTTTTCTCTTTTGACTTTATTTTTGAAATGAAATATATACATATGATGCGATAACAAAAGGAAAGAACATAAAGAGAATAAATAAAAAATACTACTTGGCCAAAATAGATCAAAATTTTTGAAAAATGTCGAAAAATTTGATTTTCCTGTTAAAATTAGGACAAATTAATGGAAAATCCCACTTAACTTCGATAGAAGTCCCCCTACACTTGATATAAACATTGTCCTTAATGTTTAAGCATGTGGGAGTAAACTCCCCTACACTTAGGACATTGTGCACTTTATTTAAATCTTGTTAAGGAAGAGACAGCTATAGTGATTTCAATGTCAACATATATGATATGAAATATTGAATCACGATAGTGTACGATAGAATTGGGAAGACGGGTACACGGGATCACGGGTCGTCAAATATCATCAAAAGTGCTCTTTGAAGCTTTAATCCCTGCACATCATAAGAAACAAGAAAACAAACACCTATGTAGCTCCCCTAAACTTATTATGAAAACGGGTAAATGATAGATCATCGGGTTGCCTCCCGAGAAGCGCTTGTTTTTGTTAACCGAGTCACGAGCCTGACTCGACCCAAAACTAATTCAAGGGAAACGTGGTGAGGGATGGAATCATCTCATGAGAGATGTACTCACCAAAGTACAACTTAACACGCTGGCCATTCACTTTGAAATTTGGCCCATTTGGTTGCGATAACTCAATGGTGCGATAAGGGAACACTTTGGCGATGGTGAATGGACCAGACCAACGGCTCTTAAGCTTGCCCGAAAAGATTTTCAACTGAGAGTTAAAGAGTAAAACTTGATCACCAATTTTGAACTCTCGGTTTTTGATCTTAGAGTCATGAATGAGTTTGGTTTTCTCCTTGTAGATCAATGAATTCTCAAAAGCTTCATTCATCAGTTCATTAAGTTCATTGAGTAGGATTTTCCTAAGATCACCGACTTTGTTGATATCAAAATTAGCCCATTTCAAGACCCAATAAGCCTTAGCTCCAACTCAATGGGAAGGTGGCATGCCATCCCGTACACAAGACAATATGGAGTGCAACCAATAGGTGTCTTATATGTGGTACGGAAAGCCCACAAAGCATCATCTAACTTATCGGCCCATGAGGCACGATGCTCTCCCACAGTTCGCTCTAAGATTCTCTTCAATCCACGGTTAGAAATCTCAGCTTGACCATTTTTTTGTGGATGATACGCGGTGGAAAGTCGGTGATTGACACCGTACTTAGCCATGACTCGAGCAAATTGATCATTGCAAAAATGAGTCCCGCGATCACTAATGATAGCACGAGGAACACCGAATCGAGCAAATAATTGTTTTAGAAAGTTAACAACCACCCTCGCATCGTTCGTAGGTAAAGCTTTTGCTTCAACCCATTTTGATATGTAGTCAACGACTACGAGGATGTACTTGTTCCCTTTGTATGATGGAAATGGCCCCATAAAGTCGATGCCCCATACGTCAAAAATTTCACACTCTTGGATGAAATTTTGAGGCATCTCATCTTTATATGTGATCTTGCCTTGTCGTTGGCAAGCATCACAATGCTTAACCATTTCGTGTGCATCACGATAAATGGTGGGCCAATAAAATCCATAATCGAAAACTTTCTTCGCGGTGTAATTGGGACCAAAGTGACCACCGGTTGGTCCTTTATGGCAAGCTTCCAAGAATTGTAAAGCTGTGGCCCGTCAACACACCGACGAAGGATCAAGTCAACACATTGTTTGAAGAGATAAGGGTCTTCCTAATAGTAAGTTTTCACATCCTTGAAGAATTTCTTCTTTTGTTGGGACGATAACCCTTCGATGAGAATTCCACCCGCCAAGTAGTTTGCAAAGTCCGCAAACCATGGGGTCTCATCAAGATTGGAGTTAATAGACATCAAGGCCTCAAGGGGAAACGATTCATTAATCTCTTGATTTGGGAGCTCCTCTTGATAAGGATCCTCGAGTCTACTAAGATGATCTGCGGCTAGGTTTTCCGCTCCCTTTTTATCAAGAATTTCAATTTTGAATTCTTGAAGGAGTAAAACCCAACAAAGAAGTCTTGGTTTGGAACCTTGTTTTGTTAACAAGTACTTCAACACGGAATGATCAGTATACACAATGGTGGTGGAAAGGACAAGATAGGGGCGAAAATTTTCAAAAGCATACAATACAGCTAAAAGCTCTTTCTCGGTAGTGATATAATGCAATTGAGTCCCGTAATTGTCTTGCTAGCGTAATGGATTGGTTGGAAATTTTTGTTGATTCTTTGTCCCAAAACCGCTCCAATAACAAAGTCGCTAGCATCACACATCAATTCAAAAGGTAACTCCCAATTAGGGGTAACTAAGACCTGTGCCTTAGTTAATTTATCCTTGAAAATATTGAAAGATTCGATACACTCTTTAGAAAAGATAAAAGGAGTATCTTTTTCCAAGAGGTGGGTCATCGGGCGAGCGATCTTAGAAAAATCTTGAATGAATCGACGATAGAAGCCCGCATGACCAAGAAAACTTCGCACACCCTTCACGGTTGAAGTAGGAGGTAATTTAGCAATCACATCGACTTTAGCACGGTCTACTTCAAGACCGGCTTTGGAGATTTTATGTCCAAGAACAATGCCTTATTTTACCATGAAATTGGCAATTTTCCCAATTAAGAACGAGACGAGTGTCTTCACACCGTTTGAGCATACGTTCTAAATTGTCAAGGAAAGTAGAGAAAGAATCACCATAGACCGAGAAATCATCCATAAAGACTTCCATAGTTTTTTCAACCATGTCATGGAATATAGCCATCATACACCTTTGGAAAGTCCCGGGAGCATTGCATAAGCCAAAAGGCATTCTTTTATAAAGCAAATGTTCCATAAGGACAAGTGAATCTGGTTTTCTCTTTGTCTTTTGGATCGATGGGAATTTGAAAATACCCGAAGAAACCGTCTAAGAAGCAATAATAGTCATTACCCGCTAAACGCTCGAGCATTTGATCCATGAAAGGGAGAGGAAAATGATCCTTACGAGTGGCATCATTGAGCTTGTGATAGTCTATGCAAACTCGCCAACCCGTGATAAGTCGAGTAGGAAACAACTAGTTGTTTTCATTGGGAACAACGGTTATTCCACCTTTCTTAGGCACACAATGGACGAGACTAAACCATGGCGAATCCAAAATAGGGTAAATCATTCCGGCATCTAGAAGTTTGATAACTTCTTTCTTGATGACGTCATGAATTTTTGGATTAATTCTTCTTTGGCTTTGGATTGCGGGTTTAAAGTCATCTTCTATGAGAATCTTATGAGTACAAAAGTTAGGATCAATTCCGCGGATGTCAGAAATTTTCCAAGCAATTGCTTTCTTATGATTTTTGAGCACATCGATAAGTCGAGATTTTCCATCCTCTTGTAAGTTCTTTGCAATGATGACCGGTAACTTCTTATTGTCTTCTAGGAAAACATATTCAAGATGAGACGGTAAATCCTTAAGCTCAAAATTTGGAGGATTGTCGATGGAAGGCGTAGTTAAATTCGTATCATCGTTTGTGATTTCCATAGGAGAAGGTGGAGAAATTTGGTCCTCATTGAGAAGTTTCTCAATGGTACGAATGTCTTCATCCCAATCGGAGGGAGAATCGTCATATTTTAAGTCCACATCCCCTAAAGTTGCTTCAAATTCTTTCAAAAGGAAGTCACTTTCTCCAAATGGAGTCAGTGAGGGAGCAATAGAGGCAACAGTCTCAACAATGGGTAGAGAAGAAAAACCACTTTTACAAGCGTCTTTGAAATGTTCTTCACAAGCCTCATCAAGTACGTCAATGAAATTAACGCTCTCGTGTTCATAAGGTTGCTTAGAAAGTTTACCCATGTTGAAGACAATTTTGTCGTCACCAACTCTCATGATTAATACGCCCGCGACAACATCAATGAGAGTGCGACCGGTCCTCAAGAATGGAGGTCCAACAATTAATGGAACACGAGGATCCATCTCGTAGTCAACGACAACAAAATCCACCGGAAAGGTGAATTTGTCGACACCGACGAAGACATCTTCGGCTATCCCACCGGAAAAGCAACCGTACGGTTAGCTAACTCCAATGTCATTCGTGTGGGGACTAGCTCGGGTAAAGATAATTGTTTCCAAACACTTAACGGCATTAAGTTGATACTAGCACGTCGATCATCTAGGGCCATACAATTCTCTACCCCAGGGAAGTTGCAAGGAATGAGAAAGCGACTCGGATCACCAAGTTTGGTTGGTAATTTCCTTAAGAGAACCGCGGAGCAATTCTCATTAAGTTGGGTTTGAGCAATATCAAGGAGTTTTTCCTTATCACTGAGAAGATCTTTAAACATTTTAGCGTATTTAGGCATGTGAGCGAGAGCCTCGGCAAAGGAGATGTTGAAATTCAATTGTTTAAACATTTTAAGAAAGTTAGAAACTTGAATATCATCCTTGTTCTTCAACTTCTCTTTCCTCAACCTTGAAGGACATGGTATATCGGGTTGAGACGAAGGCTTTGGAACGGAATTCTCACTCACATCCTTGGGTGGTGAAGGGGTAGAAGTAGAAGGTGGTGGAATTGGTGAAGGGGGATCATTATCCTTTGTCACAATCACCGGTGTAGGTTTAGGAATCTCGGGTTCCTTATAACCTTTTCCACTTCGGGTGGTGATTGTTTTCATCTCCCCTCTTGGATTAGCAACGGTGTTACTCGAAAGAGAACCCGAAGCAGAGGTTTGATTACTTGGGAAGAAACTAGCCATCATATCCCTTAATTCATTTGTTTGACTGCTTAAAGAGTTTTGCATGTCATTCCTAAGCTCGGCTCGAAGATCATTCCCTTGTTTCGCTATGTCACCTTTCAAGTTGATAATTTGGCTCTGAAGATTCTTCACTAGCACGTCATTAGTCCTCATTTATGTTTCAACCTCTTGATTGTATGTCGTGGGTTGGTCGGAATGTGGAACTTGGTAAGCGGGTGGTTCATAAGTGGTTTGTTGATAAACTTGATTATTTCCTTAAGGTGGATATGGGTTTCTTTAGGTTTGATATTGATTAGGAGCTCGAGGTTGGTTTTGATTGTTACGATTGAAGTTGTTTTAGTTTTGAGGATGAAAATCGGGTGGTGAAAGGAAGTTGTTTGAACGATAACTTAGAAAATTGCAGTCACCTTGAGGACGAGCTTGATAGCCTCCCGTGGAAAAGTTACCGTTAGCCGCATACACGTTTTCCGGATTGTCATGAGTAGAAGGACAATCGGTGTATGAATGAGAACCCCCGCAAATCTCACAAGAAGTTGCTACAGCTTTAGCTTGTTGAAATTGGTTTGTAGCCATGGTTAAGAAGTTTTTTTTCATCTCGGCTATTTGGTGGGTAAGTTCGGTTATCTCGGGGTTTGATAAAGTAGAAGAAACATTGTCCCTCGGGTTATTCCTTGAAGATGCAGATGAATCCCAATTTTTGTGGTGAGTGGTCATGTTCTCTATAAGCTCTTTACACTCCTCAGGTCTTCTCTTCATAAATGTACCACCGACGGCAGCATTAATCGTATCACGATCACGAAAAGTTAAACCATTATAGAAAGTATCAATCAAAGTGACGGGGAGCATATTATGGTTAGGACAACGGTCGATCAAGACATTATAACATTCCCAAGCATTGAAAAGCGACTCATCAGGTTCTTGAGTGAAACCACTGATTTGATTGCGAAGACTAGTGACCATGGATGGTGGAAAGTAGCGCGACAAAATTTTTTGAGTCATTTCGTCCCATGTATGAATTGAGTTTTTGGGAAGACGATCAAACCATTTTTCGGCATGGTGGGATAAAGTGTGTGGAAAAAGATGAAGGCGAAGAAAATCCATGGAAACACCAGGCAATTTCATGCTTTGAGTGACGGTTATGAATTTATCGAGGTGTTTGTTGGCATCATCATCCGGTAATCCGCGAAATGGACAAGCGTTTTGAACTTGTTGGATCATGTGATGCTTCAACGAAAATTCGAGAGCCGTGATTTGCATCGGCGCAATCGGTCCTCCACGTTCGTTCATAGTTGGTTGACAAAGCTCCTCCATCGTACGAAGGTCGGGTTGAGGGAAATAGTTGTTGTTGTTATTCTTGTTCAAATTGGGGTGAGGTGGGTTGTTATTATTATGCACACCGGCCATATCTATGTATCTACGAGTCTCGGGCTTAGAATAAGACGAAGATCGAGTACGCATACACTAAAATGAAATACAATATTTTTGAGTTTTTATCTTCTTTTTTTTGGATTTTTTGGAAATCTTATATTTTTTAGGATTTTTTTTTGAAAATTTTTATGCTTGAAAATAACGTTCCCAAAAGAACGGATCCCAAAATTCAATTTTTTTTTACTAAAAACCGTTAATCTTTACGAAAAGAGCCGGCAGCGGCGCCATTTGATTTAATGATTTTGTGTGTACTCTTGAAGTGTTGTTCGTACTCGATTCAATTCGAATTGATCACGGTTTAGGGTGGACTTATCGGTTTTGGTCACTAAAAGGGGGAGCTTTTGATTATCTATTTTAAATTAAATGACAAGATAACAAAACTAAGATTAAATGAAATGACAAGGTAATAAAAGTAATTAAAAACTAAATTAAAAGTAATTTTAATTTTAAAATGAGAAAGGACAATTTAAAATTAAACTCGACAAACATTTAAATTTGAAAACTCTAAAATTAAATTAAGGCAAAACTTGTTTTAAAATAACTCTAAGTAAAATTGGCGGGACAAGTTGAATTTAAAACTTAAAATAAAAACAAGAAATAAAACCAAAACTAAGGCCATATCGCAACCTGATCGCACTCCCGATCGCACTCCCGATCGCTACCAACGATCATGGCTTGATGGGATTAAAAAGGCGAATAAGCAAAACCAAATAAGCACTTTTAGAAATAAGCAATTACCAAAACTTCACCAAATCAACAATTACAAGAACTAAATATGCACAAATTAAAAACTTTCAAAACACTTAAATAAGCAAGATTTTATAAAACAAACTTTAAAAAGATTAAACTTTTGAAGACACTTAAAAAGAAATAAGCTAAACACGAAATAAGCCAAAAAGCATAATAAGCTAAAAGCTTAAATCATATAAGAACTTTGATAGGAACAAAAATATAAAATTTTTGATCAAATAAGCATTAAGATTAAGCAAGATGCATACTTAATCGGAATCAAGATCAAAATCAAAAACAAGAAAGGTAGAATAAGATAGATAATGAAAAGCTTGAACTTGTAGATTAAGGATTCCAATTAGAAGATTACATGAAAAGCTTAAAACTTAAAGGAAAAGATGGAAGAAACCTAGAGAGAGAAAGTACAATCACCTACTTCTCTCTAAAGATATGAAAAAGTAAGAAAATGAAAAATGACAATCTAACTAACACCCTCCTAATGAAGAATTAGGAGGGTATTTATAGGAGAAAGGAGTTGGTAGGATGTTTCCTTCTTTCTTCCTTTTGTCTTCTCGTCTTTATAACTGACTCGTCTTTCTCGACTTTGTCTTGGGATTAGTCGAATTATAATATGAACTCGTCTTCTAATTTCTTCATTTAGTTGACTTGGTTCTTCGACTTTGTCAAACTTTCGTCTTTAGACTTTTTCTTCGATAAATCTTCAGAATAGGCCTTTTACTTCCGTTCTTTTTGCACTCTTGATCTTTTAACTTCGTCTTTTGTCTTTTTCTTCGATAAAAGCCCGTGAAATCCCGTGTTTTCTTCCTTTTCACATTTTTGTCCTAAAACACAATAAAAACACAAACCACGCATAATTCCGACTTTTACGACATAAAATATACGTTTTGGTCTTGTTTTTATTATAATTAAGTGGTAAAAGGATAAGTGTTTTCACACTTATTAGCTCACAAAGGGGAAATTACGTGGAAATTATCCGACATTAAGGGTATCGACCCTAAATTTTGTACCCACAAAATTTTAATGGAGGAAGAATACAAGCTCGCAATCCAATGTCAAAGAAGGGTAAACCCCAAAATTCATGACGTCATCAAAAAGGAAGTTCTTAAACTACTTGACGCGGGAATGATTTACCCTATAGCTGATAGCCCTTGGGTGAGCCCAATCCATTGTGTCCCTAAAAAGGGAGGAATGACCGTTGTGCCAAACGATGACAACGAGTTAATTCCAACTCGACTCGTGACCGGTTGGAGGGTGTGTATTGACTATCGTAAGTTAAATGACGCCACTCGTAAAGACCATTTTCCCTTTCCCATCATGGATAAAATGTTGGAGCGACTTGCGGGAAACGATTTCTATTGCTTTTTAGATGGTTTTTCCGGTTACTTTCAAATCCCTATCGATCCTCGTGATCAAGAAGAAACTACGTTTATGTGTCCATATGGAACGTTTGCCTATCGTAGAATGCCATTCGAACTTTGTAATGCACATGGAACTTTTCAATGGTGTATGATGGCTATTTTTCCATGATCGAGAAGACGATGGAAGTTTTCATGGATGACTTTTCGGTGTTTGGTAGTTCGTTAACTTCGTTTTTAGGTAATTTGGATAAGATGTTAAAACGTTGTGAGGAAACCAACCTTGTGCTGAGCTGGGAAAAATGTCATTTCATGTGTAAGGAAGGAATCGTCTTAGGGCACAAGGTCTCAAAAGCGGGGATTGAGGTAGACAAGGCTAAGATAGACGTCATAGCCAAATTACCTCATCCCAAAACCGTTAAGGGAGTTAGGAGTCTCCTAGGCCACGTTGGCTTTTATCGTCACTTCATCAAAGACTTTTCAAAGATATCTCGACCCATTACGCACCTTCTCGAAAAAGATGCCCCTTACATCTTTAACGAAGATTATGTTCGATCCTTTGAAATTCTTAAAAGGAAACTAACCGAAGCTCCCATTCTTGTTGCTCCAAATTGTAATCTCCCATTTGAGCTCATGTGTGATGCTAGTGATTACGCTATTGGGGCCGTTTTGGGGAAACGTCATGCAAAATACTTCTTGCCTATCCACTATGCTAGTAAGGCAACGATCGAGGCTCAACTTAAATACACCACAACGGAAAAGGAATTACTTGCCGTGGTGTATGCATTTGAGAAATTCCGACCTTATCACGTCTTGACTAAAAGCATAGTGTATATGGATCATTCGACCATCATGTTCCTCTTCTCTAAACAAGATGCTAAACCGAGATTGCTTCGTTGGATTCTCCTCTTATAAGAATTTGGTATCACCATACTTGACAAAAAGGAGTCGAGAATGTTGCGGCCGATCACCTCTCTCGATTGGACGATCCTCACCAAAGTGTGTACGAGAAAAAGGAAATGACAGAAAGATTTCCTCTCGAGACACTTGGTGTAGTGAATTCCAAGGATGATTATTCTACCCCATGGTTTGCGGACATCGCAAATTACCATGCGGGCAACTTCATCATTAAGGGTATGACTACTCAACAAAAACAGAAATTCTTTCATGACGTCAAGTTCTACTTTTGGGACGACCCATATCTCTTTCGGACTTGTGCGGATCAAATTATTCGACGTTGTGTGTTTGGCACCGAAGCTACTAATATCCTTAGAGCTTGTCACGAAGGACCCATGGGTGGTCACCATGGTGCTAATCTCACGGCGAAGAAGGTCTTTGATGCCGGTTTATTTTGACCTACTATTTACCGAGATGAAAACGCACTTATCAAGTCGTGTGACTCGTGCCAACGTCAAGGAAAAGCGTCACAAAAAGATGAAATGCCACAAAATATCATCTAAGTGTGTGAGATCTTTGACGTGTGGGGCATTGATTTTATGGGGCCTTTCCCATCATCTCGTGGTAATAAGTACATCCTTGTCGCCGTTGACTACCTATCTAAGTGGGTGGAAGCTAAGGCTTTGCCCACGAATGATGCTCGTGTGGTAGTCAAGTTCTTGAAACAATTGTTCTCTCGGTTTGGAACCCCTCGTGCAATCATAAGCGATCGTGGAACCCATTTTTGTAACGACCAATTCAAAAAGGTTCTAAAGAAATATGGGGTTACACATCGCTTTCTACGGCTTATCACCCACAAAAGAGTGGGCAAGTCGAGGTTTCAAAACGAGCTTTGAAAAGGATTTTAGAAAGGTCGATAGGAGAAAACCGACAATCTTGGTCGGATAAGCTCGACGATGCTTTATGGTTCTTTCGTACCGCCTATAAGACGCCCATTGGGTGCACTCCTTATAAGCTCGTGTATGGGAAGAATTGTCAATTGCCAATTGAACTCGAACACAAAGCTTATTGGGCCCTAATGCATTGTAATGATGACATTGAAACCGCGAGAAAACACCAGAAAATGCAATTGAATGAATTTGATGACTTAAGAGACATTGCTTATGAAAAATCATTGATTTACAAAGAAAAGACTAAAAGGTTTCATGATTCGAAAATTAAAAACCGGGTTTTTAACATTGGAGATCAAGTGTTGCTTTTTAACTCAAGATTGAAAATATTTTTCGGCAAGTTGAAATCCCGTTGGTCTTGACCGTTCACCATCACCCAAGTATTTCCTTATGGGACGATCGAGCTAGCTCAATATTATGGTCCTAACTTCAAGGTGAATGGTCATCGGGTTAAGAACTACTTTGGTGGGAAGTCCCTTCTTTGGATGACCTCTACCAAGTCACCTCCCCAATGATAATTAGTATTGAGGGGATCAGGTCGAGCTCATGACTCGGTAATAAAAAACGAGGTGCCTCGTGGGGGAGATCCCATTCTTATCCATGTACATATTATCAATTTCTAATGTAGCTAATGTGAGGGGATTTGTGACCTTCCAACCTTTGTTTCATGGTTGTTTGTGAATTATGGTTATTCAGATCATCATCTTCACGATTGGAGCCTCTCGTGTTCGTTTTATGTGAGCACTCGATCGTTTGCTTTGAAGAATTTCTCGATATCCAAATGATATATCCTTGATTGTTCTAATCATAGGTCTTTTAGCACACTTCATAAACGGCTATAGATTTATTGGTTCCACCCTTTCCATACTAGATCATAAGCATTCGACTTCGTCTCTAGTATGGGGGTATCTTACCCTTAGACTCGAAACATTAAGGACAATGTTTAACTTTAGTATGGGGAGGGGGTGAATAGATACTTGCCTTTCTAAACCTTCACGCTTTCCAAAGTTTATCTTTCTGTTCCAAATAAGGCTAAAAATGGCCAAATTTTAAATTTTTTCTCATGTTTTCATAAGTGTTTTTAAGACAAGAATGTAGATTTTATGATGGCGAGAATAAGAGTAATTTTTGACTCGACCGTGCGTGTTGATCACTTAGCTTCGATTCCTTAACTATTTTTAGGCCAAGTCTCTTAAATGAGGACGAGAAATGATAGAGTTAATTATAAGTTACTATGCTAAACGTAGAGTACTCGTATTCTTTCAAAAACTCATGTGTTCTAATTGTTTGCTTATTCTCCCTTTGCTTGTATATAAATTTTGCTAATAAATATTGACTTAGCGGTTTAGTCTTGATTGTTGGTTTCTAATTTTTTCTAGTAGCTTCTATGTAATTAAATTGGGAAAACATTAAGGTATCGCCAGCGTCATGGTTTTGAAGTATTGGCAACCCGAATAATCAAAGGCTTCCCCAATAATAATTTTTAAGTTCTTTTTCACCTAAATCAAGCAAAAATTTGAAGCTCACAAGGCCGAAAAATCTATGCAAAATTGAAAGTGAATGTCTTAAATCTCGAAGCCTTAAAGATCCAAAATTCGCCTTTGCGTGAGGATATACGTCAAGTCATAATAAACACCTCATGGCAAGGTTAAATAAAAGACAAGGATAAGACCAAATCCATAATAAACACTTCATGGCGAAGTTAAATAAAAAGTGGAGGTAAACCGAATCCAAATTGGTAATAAGTCTAATGTTCAAAACCGTTATAAAACCGTGTTTATTGATCCTTTTTGTTGACTTAATTTTTTGACGTCGTTGTCTATTATGGGAGCTTATTAATTCGATGGTTTTGGCGACACTGTCATGACTCCATTTTGGACCTTAATCTCTATTATCGCATAAGTAAAAAATGTATCATCGTGATCATTTAAGACAAAAATAAAATAGAAGAGATACCACTTAGGATTAAGGGAGTCTAAGTACGTGATTAGGGCATATGAGTAGTGTTAGCATTACTAACTTATAATGACAATGATCTCGTTACACACTTAGCATAGAATTGGGTGAAAATTGAGGACGACGAAATTATTTCAAACGAAGCATTCACGTGTTCTTGTTCTGTGAACGTAAACGTCCCATTTTGCGATGAAAATCATACATTATGTCTAAAACACAAGTAGTACTAGTGTAGTAAGTTTATGTTTCCATAAAAGTAGATAAAAATGAATTTTGGAGATGCTTAGATACTTTATTCTAGCATTGCGTGGGGGCACAACAAGGGTTTAGTATGGGTGTGTGATAAGACTGTTTTTATACATAGTCTCATCGTCCAAAACGGGCTTAAAACGGTGAAAATATCATAAAAAGTGCCAAATATGTGCTTGTGTTTGTTCAATGTGTACTTTAGGTACGGATATCGAGAAAATGACAAAATATCTCAAGTATCAATAAAAAACGAACACGGGAAATGGAGCCGCACAATGAACCGTGCCCGAATGTTGATTTTCCAAGAAAAACTCCTTGAAGAATTGAAGATATACAAGAAAGGTCCTTCATCATTGAAGAAATGACACTTTATACCCTTGTATATTCTTACAAGTTTGGTTACTAAAGTTTATCAATGTTATAAAAAGGACCCTCAACTTTGAAGAATTGGCAAGATTGGTCCCTACAAAATGAAGACTTGTCACTTTTGGTCCTCCTCAAAGTCAAACATATAAGAAAAGACCTTCATATATCAAGACATGCCATGAATGGTCCTTTAAATATCAAGAAATGACAAATCATACCCTTGGAATTACTTTTCATAAGTTTTTGTTGCCAAAACCAAAAAAACAAAACCTATGTATAAAGGGATTGAGTTAGTAGCTAGGATAAACGTTGTATGCAAACAATTTGGAAAGTTAGGGGTGATTTTTTGACCAGTCAATGAAACTTAATCCACCACTTACATCCCACCACGTCACCCAATCTACCTAGTCAACACCCCACGTCATCAACCCACTAACCTCAAAATATTGTTTATTAATAAAATCAAACGGATTAATAAAACATATTTATGGGCGGTAAACACACCTCATTCCCCAAAACCAGATAAAAACCCCCTTCATAATATCCATAAACCCTAAATCCAAAAATTCTAAATCTAATTAATTAGGATTAACCCGAATCCAGATCATTGATTCGCCCAACCAAGAACACATACCCCCATCCAGAAAGTGACTTGACACTACTTTGTCCCCTCACCAGCTATCACAAGCAACTGGGTCATTCTCATATGCAGATTTTTTGACCAAATGAACGACCAAGATTGATTTCGTGCTCTCCAATTCAAGATGGACGATTCTAGATCAACAAGTACATCTGAAACCTCACATGGGTGATCACAAGTCGTCATAAACTATCTAGAACAAATTAAAAAATCTGGCATCTTAAAGGCATATTCCAAGATCCTTTAACGACTTTTTGCGGATTTTAGACAGTAAGGTTTCAGTATTATGCAGCATGTAGCCACATTATATAAGGCAATTTTTAGTTTATTATTTCCATTGTCTCAGTTTTTTGTAAAAGTTCTTTGTAATGAATTTTTATATGAGAGTTTGGTTTCTTTAAAACACTGAGTACCATTGTTCTTATTTTCTTTACTAGTTTACTTTTAGAAGATTAATGATAAGTTGTGTTTTCAAATTAAGCCCACAAGTGTTTTTTTACATGTTCATGATACGATTTGTTCTGAATCCTTCACATTTGTTTTTGAAAAGTGTTTTGGTTCGAATTCATTTTCAAGATTCATAAGATTTTCAGTTTGAATTAAAAGGCTTTAAAAAGGAAAGTTTAAGAGAAGAAAGGTTTCTAAGAAATCAGTGTTCATCATCATTTTTTTCTTTATCTACTACTGTTTGTGTTTGGTTAATCTTAGCAGGGTTGTTGTAGTGGATGCTTGTAATTGTTTAGCCATTACATAAGCTCAAACAAAACGGGGGTATGGATGTATATCCTCTAGGTTTGTTACTTCTCAATTTTTAGTCCCAAATGTTCATGGTACTTTGTGAAATCTTGGTATGTTCATTGTTATTGCTTGGCCTGTAATATTTATGACTATCATATGAACTCATAATCTTGTCTTTCTAAATATTTAGGTTACGTTAGGGTGTTTGGTTAAGAAGTAAAAAAAATCTGTTTTGATAAACTTTAATGAGTGTTTGGTTTATAAGATTAAAGTTCTTGTGATAACAATGGGCCTTACATAACTGCTTGAATTTTTTCTTGTTACCTGATTTAGTGAGAAGTTAGTCTTGGTATTGAAGATTACTTGAATAGAAGAGAAATTTCATGTCTAACTAAAAACCTGCCAAATAAAATAGTAGGTTCATTTTAAAGCTTGATTTTGGGAATTGTGATGTCATAGTTCACTCATAGCTGGGAGTTAGGATCATCTAGGACTGGGTGCCTTTGGTTTTGGTGCTTGAGGATTCTAAATGCATCTTGTGATAGTTTAAATCTCAACAATTTTCCAACCATATCAGAACACTTGATTTTTCTGTTCACCTTTTGCATGAACAGACATATATGCCATAAACAAGCTTGAATATTGTGATAAAATGCATGAAACCTGGTTAAATGCTATGCTTAGGCTAGAACATTAGTTGTGTTGTATGTTTTATGCATTTGAGAGAGATTGGTTTCCTTATACTTGTTCTAAACATTTGTTGTATCCATCAGACCTAGCATTTCTTGCATATCTGGCCATTTTGATTATTTTGTGCTAAAGTGGTGTGTTGATTATTGTTGATTTTGTGTTATCTGTGACTCCCACAAGTCCACTGACTTGTGGGGTGCCCCCATTGTCCAAAGAAACCAAGCAACAAGCTCAAAAAAGGCATTTACTTGTTTCTGTGAACAAGAAGTGGGAACTCCTTTCCCACTGCCAAGCTAATTCTAGCCACTGCTAGATGAAAAGACAAACCTTTGTCACTCGTTACTATCAGATTTTAGATTTTTTGTCTTTAGTGATCCTAAATTAGATTTTTTCATATTTTTCATTTTTCCCTTGTTCTTTGATTTATTTTAAGATTTTTAGAAAAAAGAATTTTATTTTTCCTTTATTTAATCATTTTTTAGGATTATTTTAAGTTAAATCTAGTTTTAATCAAATCTGTTTTTGTCCTATTATGGTTAAATTAATATTTTTCAGCTTTATCATTTTTCTCAGTTTAAATACATTAAGTTAATATTTTTAGAACAGTAAAATTATTTTTCCCATCATTTAATTAATTTTTAGGATTATTTTAATATTTTAATAGTTGATAGCCATTTAAAAATAGTAAATTTGTCTTAAAAAGTCTAGAAAAATACTTTTTAGTTTTTATAATATAAGTAAGATTCTTGTTTGATAAAATTATATTTTGGATTTATTTATATTTTTATTGAATTTTAACGCTTTAAATAGCATTTAAAACTGAATATTAAATTGGAAATAAGTTTTAAATAATTTTGTCAGATTTTTATTCTTATGTTTATTATTTTAGAATTGTTTTTTATATTTAATAAGGTTTTAGATTTAATTTTTAAATTCGTCACGTTTTTACGTTTTATAATTCATCGTAGTTTAAATTTAATCGTAACCGTCGTCATTTATATTTTTCCTTCTCCTCGTTAATATTAATCTCAAATATCATCAAGTTTAAAACGCACATTAATCCTCCTCGAGAACGAACTCACACAAGGGTCATAAGCGTTTACGTTTTCCTAAACGTGCGCTTAGTGCTTACTGCTTTATACGCTTTGTTTTCCTATACAAGTGTATTTTTACAACTATCAGTCATGCTCTAGTTTATGTTGCACACATTCTCAATATGATTCTAACCAAGAAGGTCGATAAGACACCATATGGTATGGGAAAGCTCCCAAGTTGTCTTATTTGAGGGTTCAGGGTTGTGAGGCTCTCGTGAAGCGGGATACTCCTGACAACTTAGACCCGATATCAATTAAGTGTATTTCTTAGGATACCAAAAGGAAACAATGCGCTACTACTTCTACTATCCACTTGAGAACAAAATATTTGTTGATCGAAATGATGAGTTCTTTGAGACAAGTATCATATATCAAGAAGCAAGTGGGAGTACTCCACTGCTTGGAGAAAGTAGGAGTATTGAAGACTTAGAACCAGTCGAAGATGTAGATACACTGCCTTCGGGTAACACTAACAAAGTACCTGATGAAGTTCCGCATGAAAGTGTAGAACCTCAAAACGTAGATGTTCCCGTTCGAAGGTCCGGTAGGACACCTCAAGCGCCACATAGGTATGGTTTCTATGTAGATGCCGAGGAGCACAAATTAGGTGATCATGGTGAGCCTCCTAATATCAAGCGGAAATCTCGGATGTTAGATCCGATAAGTTGCCTAAAGGTATGAAGGCGGAAATGCAATCCATGAAAGATAATCAAGTTTGGAGTTTGATTGATCTTCCCGCTGGCGCAAGAACCATAGGGTGTAGATGGATTTATAAGGTAATGACCAACATGGATGGAAATATACACACCTATAAAGCATGTCTTGTATAGAAAAGGAATACTCAAACCTACGGGCTAGATTATGAGGTAACATTCTCTCTGGTTGCAGACATTAGAGCTATTAGGATTCTCTTAACCATATCGGCGTTCTATGACTGTGAGATTTGTCAAATTGATGTTAAGACTGCCCTACTAAACGGACACCTTAGTGAAGATGTTTACATGTTGAAATTTGAAGGCTTTGTTGATCCAAAGTATCCCAACAGAGTCTGTAAGTTGTAGAGATCCATTTATGATTTGAAGCAAGCTTCCAAAACGTGGAATAAAAGGTTTGAGGAAGAAACTAAAAAGATTGATTTCTTTCAAAATCTTGATGAGCCATGTGTACATGTCAAATCTAGTCGGAGTAATGTAGCATTCCTAGTCTTATATGTGGATGACCTATTACTCATGAGAAATAGCACTTCATGGAGTAAAAATTTGGTTGAGCAAGTGTTTTTTCATGAAAGATTTAGGTGAAGCTGTATATATTCTTGGAATTAAAATCGCACGAGATAGATATAAGTTGTTGTTGTCTTGAAGTTAAAGTGATTATTTTGATAAAGTTCTAAATAAATTTAGGATAGATAAATCCAAGAAAGGATTTGTTCCAATGCAAGAAAAGCCTAACTTAAGTAAAAAGCAAGGTGTCATCACACCGAATAAGGTGAAACACATGCAGAGAGTTACCTATACTTTGGTAATTGGTTCTATCATGTATGCGATAAGGTGAACTAGGCACGATGTTGTGTTTTCGAAAAATCTATGTAATAGATTCCAACAGAATCCTGGTGAGAATCACTGGACACCTGTTAAGACCATTCTTAAGTATCTTAGGAATACTAAAGATATGGAACTTGTTTATGGGGCTAAGACGGAAAACGAGCTTCACATTAAATGTTATATCGATGCTAGTTTTCAAACTAACAAGGATGATACAAAATCCCAAACCGAGAATGTGTTTATGCTTAACGGTAGAACCGTGGACTAGAAGAGTAGTAAGCAGAGTATTACTGCAATGTCCTCTACTGAACCTGAATATGTTACTGCTGCTGATGCTACAATTGAGGCTGTCTGGATAAGGAAGTTCATTAGTGGTCTTACTAGAGTTATGCCGACTAATAATGAACCTATGGAAATGTTGTGCGATAATTCTGCCGCAACTTCCATCGCTCATGATCCTAGAATCTTACGGGGTGCTAGACATTATCAAAGAGATTTCACTACATTCGAGAAGTTATTGAAGATGGTGAAATTGTAATTAGCAAAGATCACACACATGACAACGTTGCAGATCCTTTCACAAAACCAATGCATTTGAAAAATCATTTTAGCATGTTGAGTCTACTGATCTTGTTCATTCTGCTAGTCTCATGTAAATATGTGATAATTTATCCTATGTGTTAGTTTGGACAAGGGATGTTTTAAGAAATTTTTATGAATAAATGAAATAATTTTTGCCAGAAATATCATTTTCATTTCTTAATAATTGTATCCTATATTTTCATGTTTAATCCTTGAATATACTATCTGCACTTAGTGTAATATATATTCTAAATTTCTATTTTCGATCATTAATATGGGAGTATTAATGACTAAGACAAATATGAAGGTTGGTTGCATTTTAGAAATACATAAAGATGATTCTTCCGGACTCATAGGTTATTCATTGAGGTTGAATAATTGGACTACCCAAATTGTGTAGTATTCTATATGGATCGGTGTCATCAAGAATCTACACATATGGTAAGTATTGTTATCGTTAGACTTGAGATGCAAGTGAATCTTTGCATGAATGGATTACATTTCTTGATTTGAGTAAACGATGTGTCACTAAAATGGGCAGTTATAAAAATTATTTCAGAAGCATTTATTACATGTGTAAAAGGTACTTGTAGTCAAAATGGGAATTTGTTCCTCCATAAATGAAATGAGATACATATTGGGGTCCTCGTGAGATTGATCATATATTTGCATGGTCGTGCCCAAATCGTAGTAAAGAAGTTACTTTTTACATTTGGTAATTTTGATTAATCATTGAAACAAGAAACATAATGTTAATACATGAAATGACATGTGATCCATATTCATGATTAACCGTATCAGTAACAAAAGGGATTTAGTATTAAAAATACCATAAAGCCTGAGCTAGTTTGTCAAAAACCGAACTCAGGTACTTTTGGGAGCACTAATAGTGTTGCTAGACTATCTCTTGATGTTAGTATTAAATTACCATATAACGGTGATGATAGGTGTGTAAACACCCATCCTTTTTACCACTTAATTACAATAATAACCGAGCCAAAACGTGTATTTTATGTCATTTATGTTGGAACTATGCGTGGTTTGTGTTTTTGTTGTGATTTAGGATGAAAAGTGGAGAAAACACGGGCATTCACGGGCTTTTATTGAAGAAAAAAATGAAAGACGAGGTCGAAAGATCAAGAGTGTGAAAAGAACGGAAGTCCAAGACCAATTCTGAAGATTTATAGAAGAAAAAGTCAAAAGACGGAAGTTTAATTAAAGCCGAAGAACTCAAGTCTAATTTATTGAAGAATTACAAGACGAGTTCAAAGAAATCCCGAGCCAAAAGTCATTAAAGTCCAAAATTTGAGAAGATTAAAAGGCTTAAGGACTAATGGTTCAATTAAGAGAAAGAAGAAAGAGGGAGGAAGCTTCCTAAGCTCCTCTCTAATCTCCCTATATATAGATTAGGTAGTTGTCATTTCATGGTTGTTGTGTGGCTTGACAAACCACCACTTCCACCATTTTCATACCTTGCAATTTAATTTCCTGCACTTTAATTTCTTGTATTGCACTCTTTAATTCAAGTAAGTTTTATTGAATCTTACTTTATTGTTAATATCATTCTACCTTTCTTGTTTGATTTGTTCTTCATCTTTATTGTTCATGTTCTTGATTTTTATGGTTTTTATTAAGTGGGTTTTGATTATTTTGGTTATGATTGTTGGTGTTATTGATTTGGTTTGATTGGTTATTGTTAGTAGATCATTTGTGGTTGTTTTGGATTAATCTTTTGGTTAATCTTGATTAGTTTTGATTAAATTCGTGTTTGGTTTTCATCTCCCGTTCTTCGTTTAAGTTACTGTTTCCCAGGTTCCGAATCAATATTTTTTTTAAAGTTCCGAATCAATATTTTTTTTAAAGTTCTGAATCAAAGATTTTAAATGTTCCGAACCAGATTTTATTTAAAAGTTCCGATCCAGATTTTTGCTAAAAGTTCCGAACCAACTTTATCTAAAAGCTCCGAACCAGATTTGAGCTAAAAGTTCCGAACCAAATTATTTTAAAAGTTCCGATCCAACTTTCTAAAAGTTCCGAACAGAAATGAAAACTTCCGAACCAAAGTAATAAGATTCACCTACTTGTGTGCCAGCTTAAGGATCTTTTGGCGCCAATTTCAGCAGGCAGCTTGGCTGCTTGAGCTAGCTGTCTGCTAGCTTGTTTATTTATTATTTTTTTCCGTAACTGTTTAGTTTTATCTGAAAGTTGTTCCGATTTTATTTTTGAAAGTTACGTATTTTTAGTTGAATTTTTCGTCGATTTTTAGTATTAATATTTTTTCGTAAAGTTTAAGTTTTATCTTTTATTTAGTACCCGCTTTAGGTTTTGCCTCGTTTAGCTTTAAAGTACCATTTTAGTTTTATTCTCTCCTTTTTCATTTAGTAAACTTCATTTCGAGTCGATAGTTAATTTCGTCTTTTAGTTTTATTTTTATTAATTGTTTCGCTTTAAATTACGTTTTATTATTTGTTTTAATATTCGTTTTAATATCGTTTTAACTTTTAGTTTTTAATATTCACCTTGTTTTACTTTTATTATTTGTACTTGTCTTTAGTTTGTTTCTAAATACTTTTCGTATTTACTTTTTAATTAGTGATAGATAATCAACTTCCCTTTTTCTTAACCAAAAACAATTGAGTCACACATTTAACCGGAAATCAATTAGTTAAGATACCGAGAAAACGAACCTTTCAACTAGTAAAATCTATACATTAAAATGGCGCCGCTGCCAGCACTTTTCGTGAAGATTAACGGTTTTTTGTGAGAGACACGTTGGCTTTTGGGATCCGTTCACTCGTGAACGTTATTTTTCGTGTCCAAAATTTTCAAAAATCCAAAAACATTTGAAAAATCTTAAAAAGCATTTCTTTTTCAGAGTTTTGCACCAAAAATATTCTTCTTGCTTATCTATTTTTCTTTATGGATTCTTATGTCCATTGCGTCGGGTGTGGGAGACGATTATACGGGAACGACTCTTGTCAATGGTGTACATGTGAACGGTGCGGAAACGATATCGACAACACACAATTCGGATTTTGTCCCTTGTGCAACTTGACTAATTCGTCCTTTTCGAATCCACCTCCTGTTCCCCCGTGCATCTATTGTGGAAGCGATTCTCATTGGCATGTTTCGTGCCCGGTTCAATACCCGTATGGTCACGGGCAAGAACCGAGGTACAATTATGACAATGATAATAGCTATCCACAAGACGCACCCACTCTTTCTCCTTACCCGTTTTGCAACAACCGTGGGGGTCCTCACGATACTTCTTATTGTCAACCAATGAATTATTATAAGCAAAATCCGTGTCCTCAATTTTCTTCACCGATGGATTATTATGAACCAAATCCGTGTTCTAATTCTTCTCAACCGATGAACTACTATGAGCCACACCCATGCTATAATTCTGGTTTTCAACATTTTGAGCCCCCACATCACACCCTCAATCATCAATCCTCTCAGCAAATTAATCTTGACCCACAACGCACTACTTTGAATGCCGAAATACACTCCATCATTATGCAACTTCAAGAAGCCGTTGTTCTAACAAAAGAAGCATGGGCGGAGGAAAAGCGACTGCAACAAGAGCAAGTATCTAATCTTAGTGATTATACCCCTCCTCTTGTGCGTCAATACTATTATGATGATGATGATGACGATGATGTTGTATGCACTTTCAACACATCTTCTGAAGTTACTGCTCCTACTCTCGATGTTCCTACTGCGTCTAAGGATCTAGATTCATTGAATGAGCTTAGTGATGTTGGTCTCGACAAAGTATTGGATGATGAGGTTTGTGATTTACCTGCTATGGAGCTTCAGGACGACATTGATCTTACGGAAGAGGTCGATCCTAGTGATGACGATTCTTCTCTCCGCTATGAGAATTTCACTTTTGAAATTTCTCAATCTCCACCGGGAGATGCGGGCGATGACGATTTATTATCTCCGGCTTACGAGAAGTTCACCAATGAACATGATCTTGTGGATAAGGTGGAAGACGTGCTTCTTCGCGATAGATTACGGAAAGTGCACCTTCTTATTGCTCAAATCGAAGAGTTGCCTTCTCCTCCTCTTTCCGAGCCTTTACCTCCATCTATTCCTCCCGTTGAAGATAATGACCCATTGCTGGAAGAAATCGACATTCACTCCATGCCTCCAGGTATTGATGAGAATGACATGGAGGGGGTATTATTATTGACAATTTGCTACTTGAAGGTATTGACCCAAGTCCCCCTCCCGAGCACCTTTCATCCTCTCCTATAGCCACTCTTACGGAGGATGAGTGCTTTGACCCGGGAGGTGACATTGATTTTATTACCATTGATAACATTACGGCTCTGCCGAATGCTCAGCCTCCATTGTCTTTGGGGGATGACAATGTGCTTACTTTACCCACACCACCTCCCGTGGATCTTGATTTCACATACTTTACGTATGTTGAAAGGACCTTTCTCCCATTCAAGACTTATCCCCCCGCCTCTCCTTTGTTAATGTCCTCTGGGAACGAGGACAAGGTCTTTGATCCCGGTATTACATTCGAGGCTTCCCCATGGACCATTTAATTCGGGGACGAGTCAGGCTCGTGACTCGGTTAATATAAACAAGCGCTTTTTGGGAGGCAACCCAATTATCTATCTGTTTTCACCATAAGTATAGGGGGAGCCCCGGTGGTGTTTCTTGTTTTCTTTCTTATCATGTGCAGGGATTAGAGCTTCAAAGACACACTCTTGATGACTTTTGACGAACCGTGATTCCGTGTTCCCTTCTTCCCAGTTCTATCCTAAACTCTTTTCGATTCACTATTTTATATTTCTCAATATTAAAATAGGAATCTCTTTAGTTGTCTCTTTCTTAGCGAGATTTAAACAAAGTGCACAATGTCCTAAGTGTAGGGGAGTTTACTCCCACATGCTTAAACATTGAGGACAATGTTTATATTAAGTGTAGGGGGGACTTCTATCGAAGTTAAGTGGCTCTTTTCCTTGTATTTGTCCTCATTTTAACCAGAAAATTTGATTTTTCGACATTTTTCAAAATTTTTAATCTATTTTGGCCTAGTTGTATAGTTGTTTTTACCTTTGTATAGTTATTTTCTTTCCTTATTAGAATAAATTTTTAAAGTGGTTTTAAATTTTCAAACGTTGTGAATCTTTTGACTAAACCCGAGTTTACTTGTCTAAGTTTACTCTAGCTAGTATCCTTAACGTGTTTAAGTCAAGTTTTGCTAGGCTTTTATATAGGGAGCTATAAAATGCGAAAGTCTTAACTCTCACGGGTTAAGAACAAGAACTTTTCGCAAGTTCCTATAATTGATCCTAGAGAGTTGTTTATCAAGGGAACTTTAAAATGCGATTTCTAAACTTGAAAAAGTCTAAGAATTTGCAAGATCCTATAGATGACTCGAAAACTCAAAACTTTGATTTAATAGGCTAAGCATCCACGAGTCTCATTCTTTGAGATTTTAAACTGTGGAGAACGAGAGATGATAGAGTCAATTATAAGTTTGGTATTCTTTCGTGAATTTATGTGAGTTAATTATAAGCCTATTCTCCCATCGCTTGCTAATAAATTTATCTGCAATAAATAAGGTTGTACGATTTGAAAAGTTACTTAGCTTCTAGCCCAAGATCGTTTAAAAGTTGCTCGGTATGGATTAGAGTTCATAGCCAAGGCATAACTTATTGAAGCGGGATGCGAAGATTGGCGAGTTCAAAAAGGTCCTAACAAGGCATGAGGACTACATTTTGTTGCTAAAGATCCCAAGTGATGTGAAGAATCATTTATCGAAAATCAATATGAAGGATCGAGACATACGACGAAAAGCAAAAACTCCCCAAAAGTCATGGAGAAGTCTATCCAAAAAGGCCCTAACAAGGTATGAGGATAAATAAATCCAAGTCCAAAAAGGAGGCGGATCGTTGTATATCAAAGTCCAAAATAAAGATTGGAGAAAAATGAAGAAGTCGTGGTCCATATATGAAGAATCTCTCAAAATCTCAAGTGAAGAAATTCCTATTATGAAGAGAAGACCATAATTTCATGAACGTCTCTCAAGGTTTGAAGTATGAAGTCGCTGCCAAATATCGGTTCCAAGAAAGGTCTCAAATCGCGAAGTGAGTTATGCCAAGATATGAACTTTATGAGGTCCCGAGAAGCAGTTTTAAAAGATTTTATCCTTTAGCTAACTATTGATTAAATCGTTCACTTTATTTTCAGACTTAATAACTATCAAAATAAGTCAACAATATATCCTCGTGATCATTCAAGACAACAATAAAATATAAGAGATACACCTAGGAATAAGGGAGTCTAAGTGAATAATTGGCCCACATGAGTTCGTGTTGGTTTGCTAACTTATAATAACAATGATCTCGTTTTTAAGCTTGGTTTGGAGAAAGTGAAAACTTGAGGATGATGCTCATTCACAACATTTCCAAAACCCGAAGGTATGCTTTTGATTTCTTTATGTTTATAATTTTCTATCTCTTTAATAAAGGCCAATGTGGATTGATTTTGATGAAAAATGTAAACGTGCTTTGTAACTAATGCATTGCATGAGGACATTGCAATGGTCAAGTGTAGGGGATTTGATAGGTGTGTAAACACCCATCCTTTTTACCACTTAATTACAATAATAACCGAGCCAAAACGTGTATTTTATGTCATTTATGTCGGAATTATGTGTGGTTTGTGTTTTTGTTTTGATTTAGGATGAAAAGGTGAAAAGTGGAGAAAACACGGGCATTCACGGGCTTTTATTGAAGAAAAAGATGAAAGACGAGGTCGAAAGATCAAGAGTGTGAAAAGAACGGAAGTCCAAGACCAATTCTGAAGATTTATCGAAGAAAAAGTCAAAAGACGGAAGTTTACTTAAAGCCGAAGAACTCAAGTCTAATTTATTGAAGAATTACAAGACGAGTTCAAAGAAATCCCGAGCCAAAAGTCATTAAAGTCCAAGATTTGAGAAGATTAAAAGGCTTAAGGACTAATGGTGCAATTAAGAGAAAGAAGAAAGAGGGAGAAAGCTTCCTAAGCTCCTCCCTAATCTCCCTATATATAGATTAGGTAGTTGTCATTTCATGGTTGTTGTGTGGCTTGACAAACCACCACTTCCACCATTTTCATACCTTGCAATTTAATTTCCTGCACTTTAATTTCTTGTATTGCACTCTTTAATTCAAGTAAGTTTTATTGAATCTTCACTTTATTGTTAATCTCATTCTACCTTTCTTGTTTGATTTGTTCTTCATCTTTATTGTTCATGTTCTTGATTTTTATGGTTTTGATTAAGTGGGTTTTGATTATTTTGGTTATGATTGTTGGTGTTATTGATTTGGTTTGATTGGTTATTGTTAGTAGATCATTTGTGGTTGTTTTGGATTAATCTTTTGGTTAATCTTGATTAGTTTCGATTAAATTCGTGTTTGGTTTTCATCTCATGGTCTTCGTTTAAGTGACTGTTTGCCAGGTTCCGAATCAATATTTTTTTAAAGTTCCGAATCAATATTTTTTTTAAAGTTCCGAATCAAAGATTTTAAATGTTCCGAACCAGATTTTATTTAAAAGTTCCGATCCAGATTTTTGCTAAAAGTTCCGAACCAACTTTATCTAAAAGTTCCGAACCAGATTTGAGCTATAAGTTCCGAACCAATTTATTTTAAAAGTTCCGATCCAACTTTCTAAAAGTTCCGAACAAAAATGAAAACTTCCGAACCAAAGTAATAAGATTCACCTACTTGTGTGACTGATTAAGGATCTTTTGGCGCCAATTTCAGCAGGCAGCTTGGCTGCTTGAGTTAGCTGCCTGCTAGCTTGTTTATTTATTATTTTTGTTCCGTAATTGTTTAGTTTTATCTGAAAGTTGTACCGATTTTATTTTTGAAAGTTACGTATTTTTAGTTGAATTTTCGTCGATTTTTAGTATTAATATTTTTCGTAAAGTTTAAGTTTTATCTTTAATTTAGTACCCGCTTTAGGTTTTGCCTCGTTTAGCTTTAAAGTACCATTTTAGTTTTATTCTCTCCTTTTTCATTTAGTAAACTTTATTTTCGAGTCGATAGTTAATTTCGTCTTTTAGTTTTATTTTTATTAATTGTTTCGCTTTAAATTACGTTTTATTATTTGTTTTAATATTCGTTTTAATATCGTTTTAACTTTTAGTTTTTAATATTCACCTTGTTTTACATTTATTATTTGTACTTGTCTTTAGGTTGTTTTTAAATACTTTTCGCATTTACTTTTTAATTAGTTATAAATAATCAACTTCCCTTTTTCTTAACCAAAAACACTTGAGTCACACATTTAACCGGAAATCAATTCGTTAAGACACCGAGAAAACGAACCTTTCAACTAATAAAATCTATACATTAGGTGACTTCCGCAAGTGGGATATGTCGGGATGTGCGTAAGTCATAATTAGTATTTTATATGGCCGAGAATACGTGGGCCTAAGGGGTCACACACTTAAACATCGAGACCGTCTCTTATTAAGTTGTACAATATAATATGGCTATATTTATTGTATAAACTTAGTTTGATAAAAGTTAATAATTATTAGTAATTAATAATAAGTTAAAATGTTTAATCTATTATATCTAAATTTTAGTTCCTTATATTTAATGGGCAGGAGTCCATTTAATGCCAGATTTATTTTCCTTCTATATGTTAACTTAGGTCCAGTTTAGAATGCTAAAGATCATGGCTGCGTTACAAAGTAATGTGAAGGTGTATTTAATGTTGAGGTCTCCTGGAAATGAAGATGAAGTGTTGCTTGCAGTTTCAGAATACGAAGTGTTGTTTTTCATCTCTTTGTCTCCCATGAGTAACAACTAAAAAGCAACTCACACCGGAAGATTTTTTAAAGCTGTGTGTAAGCAACTTCGACTAAACAATAGCTAATTCATATAATGACATACTCTTACTGATTTGTTTCACACTTCTTCTTTTTAACAAGGGGTGGCTGATGACAAAATGGTAGCCGAGAAGAATATTAAAATCTTTGTGTAAGTATCTTCAACTACAAACTCACTAATTCATATACTATTATGATTTCAAAGATTTGTTTCATATTTCTTCTTTTAACATGCCACCCTTGGTTGTTGAAGAAAAAATGGCATCTGATTATCCTCTTGATTTTGGGTACTCGGTTACGTGTAGGTTTTGAATATACTCACCACACCTATAGTATCTACAAACTTTTGCAATAAAACCTGCAAGTGAAAAGGAGCAACGAGTTAAAGAGTGATTTAAAGGCATACATGAGGTTGTATTGGTGTAATTTATTCTCTAACTTCTAGATATTTTATTTTTTTGAATACATGCATTTGATGTTAATTTATAAAGTATTCCATTAAGATTGAAATATGCCCAAAATATCTCAGCCTTTTATTCTTTAGTAAATCGAAATTTTTTACAAATATGATGTATTTTCATAAGTAATAGCATCTTACCTGTTATGTTTTTCACATTTGTTGGTTTGCAGGCTAGAACATACTAATTTGAAGATGAAATCACCAATGCCCGGACAATAATCGTCTGATCTGCACCAACTGATACCACCATATGCTTTTGTTATATTCTAGTAGCAAGATTTTCCCACCACGATTGACTGAGGAAGTTGTGGGTTCTTGATACATAAAACACAATAGCGTAAACGTTAGTGATTATTTTTGCAAACAAGGATGGCAGGAAAGTCCCAAAGTGCAACCATATTCAACACCTCAAACAGCTGCCCTTAATTTGTCGCCCTATCCCCATACATATCAAAAGTTATTCTACTAAAAAAGACTCTCTGACGAGTAAACCACAATTTTTTTGATTGTTCTTATATATGGGGATACTAATTCATTATTTCATAAGTGGACAGAAGTATTTTCAAACATGTGCATCAAAGAGTTGGGATTTACGTTCCAAAACTTTAGAGGTAGAAGAATTCTCAAGGATGTGGTTGGGTGATAAGTAAAAAATGACAAAATATGTGTAAGTTAAAGCATGTCAGGCTCAATAGTTCATAACGTTTTGATCTTTATACATATATTGTACTATTTGTATTCATAGCGCCCATTTTTAGAAAAAAAGAGAAAAAACGCATAACATTAGATAAAAGATCATATAGAATTATAGATCTCAGATTTGGTTTTCTTTCATATTTCTTAAATAGAAAACTTGATACTAGCCCTTTAAAGACAAGAATACCAATATCATCAAATACTTTCGTGAAGTAAAAGCTTCTTTGTAGATTTTTGAAATTAAAAGAAGATTTAAGAACAAGAGTGTTCACGTCTCTCTTCTCTTTTGGTTTGAATAACAAGAAACACAAAAATAAAAAGTAAAACACCTACCCGAGATCATTCTAACGATTTTGATGTCGATTGAATCATTATTCTTCATTTCAAATTCGTATTCGAGAAAGCAAAGAAAGATTTAGGTTTCGTGCGTATATGAGTTTAGCATCGGTGATTTGTGACTGCAAGAAAAGGCTTGCGTATATGATGAGGTTAGGGTTAGGGTTTATAGTTAGAATTACTTTTTAGGTATTACTTAGAGTTAGTTTTTTGGCCAACGAGATTACAAATAAATTTGGGCTGAGAAAATCTTCAAGCCTTTCTTATCTTTTTTTATTATGTGTATGGGCCGAATACTTTGTTAAGATTTTGGGTTAAGTGGGTTTTACAATTATACATCTGAATTCCGATGTTCCAATAGACTAAATCTTGATCATTACGGGTTTATCATGTTTTTGCTTAGAAAAACTTATGACATATATAAAGGGGATAGAGAGAACAGTTTATTAACTCGACTTATCATTCAACTTCCAGTCAACTTTCAAATACATAAAACAAAATAATTTCCCATTCGAACATGACAAAACATCACGACAACATATCACGCACGCAACAAATACATCCAACCCGTGTGTAACACACGGGACACCAACCATAGTTTCCGGAAAAGTACGAAATCAACAAGTAGTACCAACACGTTTCAACTAAAAAAGTGCATAACATGATTGGAAAAAGTTACCTAAAATTTCAATGAATCCACATACTTACTAACTAAATTCGGAGAGGAACATTAAACACTAAATATTGAAAACATCACACACGATTGGAGAAAAACGATTCAATTCTCATATAATAATGTAGTATAAACTTATATAACGCTAACTACAAGAAAAAGTTAAGTTTTAATAAATAATATTAAATGATACATGGTCATGAACATTTTACACATAATTGCAACTACTCGATGAGTGGAACATTTAGCAATAAAACCATGTCACCAACCCGCGTGCAGCGTTGGTATACATGCTTTGTAAGGATAAATTAATAAGACTTTAAGCTTTAAGGTAATTAATGTAATTATATATAAGTAATATAAAAAGTTAAAATATCAAACCAAATACCTATGGAGGGGGGGGGGGTTAAGTTGTAATCTTTACCTTAAATAAACCTAGAACTCAACTATATAAACAAGGGATTAGATTCATTGTTTCATAACATTAAACTAAATTTTTCTCTCCCCCTCTCTCTTGAAGCTCGACGGCCACAAGGACTCACACAAGGGTTTCAAGTTTGATTTTTATTAAGTATTCACTTAATCAATATCTAACAATCGATGGTGATTGATTGAAGTGTTGTGTGGACTATCTTGGATATGATCTAACTTGATATTTGGTGATTCGGTTTGGTGTAAGAAATTTAGGTTTAGTTTGGTTGATTATTGTGTTCTTGATCATCCGTTCTTGGACTAAAGTTATTCATTATTTATCTCTATGTTAATTACCTTATGTGCACAGTTAATCGATCATATCCGCTTTGTTTATTCTTGATTCATGAACATATGATTCATTAGGTTTTTAAATCCCAATAGTATATTGTGTATGAGTAAACAGAATGTATCACCAAAAGGTTCAATATTATTAATAATACGAGTACTCTATGAAAATTACTAGGGTCACAGGAACCTAAAAATTATTGATGAAAACATAGGAATGAGATGTATAAAACCTAGACGTAGGAGCTCCTTTTATAGCACAATGAGTCCTTTTCAAGATAAATATTATTAACAACCTTTTAAAACATTAAGAAGATATACGCATAATA
This sequence comes from Glebionis coronaria, assembly GCA_025667525.1. Taxonomy (NCBI): domain Eukaryota; kingdom Viridiplantae; phylum Streptophyta; class Magnoliopsida; order Asterales; family Asteraceae; genus Glebionis; species Glebionis coronaria. Next base: position 359,656,420 of record CM046876.1, read on the forward strand.
TCTCATGTTGGCAACCCACCCGTCTTTAGTCTTTAGTCTTTATCTCTTCATCAACATTGATCAATACAAACAACATTAAACTTGACCACGACCACCCTGCCATATTTGACCAGACGCTAACATGACTAATTTTATACTACCAGTACTAATGTCACAAGTACTGGTAGTGCAACATGATCAACACTAATTTTTATTCCGAACAGTCCTCCCTAAACTTGTGTTTCCTCTGTCAAATCCACAAGTTTCTCGAATAATAATTAACCTTTCATCATATTATTGTTTTTTCATAAAAGAAACTCCTTATCAACTCTAGTGCATCTATAATTTATTCTTCAACTAATCTAAATCATCCCATGAGTTTATGAGGAGGTACTATGCGGTACCCTTTAGATGCTTAAATACTTAAAACGTCCATTTGTCTTCACTTATAAGACTTGTAACCATTAATTCCAAAAAGTAAAAATTATCCTCACCACATCCAAGAGAAGTAACGCCTGAAAGTAAGATCATTGGACCTGGATAAGGACTTAGAGATGATACACATCCCTGTTCTATATCAACAACAATAGGTGTAGTATTCTATTATTATAGTACAACTAGTACTACTATCATTTGCCTCTTCTAAAATTATTATTAAGTCTTCAATAACTTCAGCTACCACCAACATTAAGTTGTATGAGCAGAACTAATGCAGCTACTCTAAACATTTTCCCAAGCTTTATCAAATCATATTTTAACAGTAAGAAATACTGGAACACTATATAACATCATTTTTTAAACACACACAATAGTAGGAACCCATATACATATAAACTAGAACTAACTTCAGAACCATAGCATTTCGTCAAAGTATTCAATACACACTCAAATTCATGAGATAGACATTGAATCCTATAATGTTCCTCAGTCATATAGATCCATTAGAACATAGTCAATAATGCATGCTCAAATGGAACACTACTAGACACGGGCCCTTTTAGGTTGCTTTAATCTTTGGTTTATGAAAACCATTACCAGCTCTAACTACTAACTATGAGCATATAGAGTCATTATAGGAGAATTATTGACAGGATTTCCAACATAAAGCTATTCTCTAAGCCAGATGTCCTAAGACTAACACACCATAAATGGAATGGCAAAGAGTGATCCAACAAATAGAAACTAGCTTGCTAAGAAAAATTATTTCAACCAACATAATATATAAGAAACAAATTCCTCCAAACTACTTTTCTTTCCCTACAAAGGATATTCTAAAACCAAGAAAACATTCTCCCAAATTGTTTTTTAACATATGTGAAAAATTTGACCAACAACGTTAAATTTGCACGACGACCATTAATTTCGACACTGACAGTATTAGTTTGACCATTGTACCCAGATTGACCAATAACAGCACCAAACTCTACAAACCATACAACATATAGAAAAACCGTGAAAATTTACAAGTTGATCATCCCAACACTTGCCCTTAAGTATTGGAATCTACCTACCATAAAACATTTTAGTAAAAAGATCTCTAAAATTCATTTCTGTTTCAATTTTAAGTACATGAATTAACTTTTTCTCAATGCAGTCTCTTATAAAATGGTACCTTATCTCAATATGTTTAGTTTTGTTATGTTGAGTTGGAATTTTAATTATAAAAATAGTATTATTATTGTCAATATACAAAATAGTGTTCATGAAATTATACCCATAATCTAGCATCTGATCTGTATCCACAGCACTTGTCCACAACAATGAGCAACATCAACATATTCAGCCTCACTAGTAGTGGTCACTACTGTTTGCTTCTTGCATTTCCATGAAATCTACAACCAAGAAACTAACAACCACTTGCTGTTAATTTATTAGTTGGTTATATTTATCAATGGATAAATAAGGCCCAAGACCGGTTTGTGGTCTTGGTCCATTAGGGTTTGATATGTCTTGTACTTTTATATATTGTGGTTATTAATAAATTGTTAGCCTTAAATATTGAGTCAAACAAGAATGTTCGGTCATAGGATTATTATGTATTATTCTTAGAACGTTGTAATAGATATTAGAAAATTCGTGATTCACGGGCTTGTGTTTAAGCTACTTAAAGCACAAAATACAAGGCCGGGCCATTAATATATAGTCTATTAAGCCCCCATGTGGGAGGACTATATATACCCACCTCCTAGCATGTTAGGAGGTGGTTGGTTACATTTTCATTCTCTCTCTAATCTAATATTCCCAAGTTTCCAACCATTCTTTCTCTACTTTCTCACTCTAGAATTCATCTATTTTTATTCCTTTAAATCGTGTTATATCATCATATAATATGGGACAACAATTGGTATCAATCCCCACGGGGTAGATTAGTGATTGGTTTTTGTGTTCTTATTGAGTTCGTGTGATTTTATCATCAAAATCATCTCGTCTCGATTTTATTTTGTGTTTTTCGTGGTGTTAATCATCCTTGAAATCTCCTACATAGTAGTGGTAGGGATTTGGGTGCTTTGGATTGGTTAAAAACACGAATATCTAAGCAAAAATCTCATTTTTTACTCATTTATTTCGAAACAGTCGAATTATTGCGAAGTATTTGCTTCGCAATATTTAAGGGTTTTGATATTGCAAGAGTGTAATTTTCGCAATAACAAGGGTTTTCATTATTTCAAAGTTGGATAAGTTTTTCCATTATTGCGAAGTTTTTATTGCGAATATTTAGTTTTGCATATTGCTAAGACTCAGATTTTTGGTATTGCGAAGATTGACCTTACAGTTATTGCGAAGAGTTAGTTTTCAGCATTGCGAAGACTTATTGCGAAAAGTGGCATTGCGAAAAGTGGTATTGCGAAAAGTGATTTTGGGAAGAGTGTTATTACGAAGTCTGGATTTATTGCGAAAAGTGAAACATTACGAATTTTGGATATTGCGAAATCTCACATTGGGTTATTGCGAGATCTTTTGCGAGATTTTACAAATATTCCGAGATTTTCAAAAAACGTGATTTACGGGATTTCAACAATTTTTCTCTTCAACAACAATCACTATAAAATCTATTTAAGATCCGTATTCACTTCGACATTTTAGAGAATATCGAGATGGATTCTACTACAGAGTATCGTGAGACGAACAACAACATCATGGTGGCGGGTAACAAAGAAAGACCACCAATGCTTGTGACTGGTCGATATGATCAATGACAATCCTGCTTTTTACATTATCTTGACATAAAATATAATGGTGATGCTTTAAGGCAATGCATTTTGATGGAACCTATAAATTATCAAAGGTACAAGTTCCCGCAGTACCAGCCATAGACACAACTGACAAAGAACCCGCATATGAACGTGATGAAAAGAGAAACGACCTCACACCAGAGAACCGTGCTTGGTTTGATGCAGAGAAGGAAGCAATCTACTTAATTCTCAGTGGCATTGGAGATGATATTTACTCCACGTTTGATGCATGCCCTAGTGCTAAAGAAATGTGGACGGCTGTTGAAAGATTGCAACAAGGTGAATCACTCAACAAACAAGATGTGAAAACAAACCTGTTTTGGAACTTTGGTAAGTTTACTTCAAAGGATTGGGAATCAATTGATTCATATTACTCCCGATTCTACAAAATGATGAATGACATGACCCGAAACAACTTGCAAGTTTCCACCATGCAAGTCAATGTCCAATTTCTACAGCAACTTCAACCAGAGTGTACACGGTTTGTCACCTTCGTGAAAGAACATCAAAAGTTAGACGAAGTTTCCTATGACACACTCTTTGACATCTTGAAACAATTTCAGAATGAGGCAAACGAACTTCATGCTGAACGAGTAGCAAAGGTTGAAAATCACTTGCTTTGGTGTCTACCACTCAACATTACCCAGATTATGATTCTCGTGCTCCAAAGACCTACTCTACTCAATCATCATCACCACGATCATCTATTTCCTCTAAGTCGCATGCTCCACCAAGATCTCGAGGCAAAGAAGTTGCAAGAGCACCATCACCAACACTTGAGCAATCATCCAAAGAAGACAGTGATGAAGAACAAGCTTAAAAGGATAGGGAATTCAAGCAACAAATGGATTTCATCATGAAGCAATACAAGAAAATCTACAAACCCACCAACAACAACCTCAGAACATCATCAAACACGAGGAACAACTACGCTAAAAGTCCTCCAAGGATGACACACGAAGGCGTGATGAGAGTCCTCCAAAGTATGATCCACAACCCGCTAAGTATGATAATCAGAGGGTTGCTACTGTTTTTGGAAATAGGGAAACTGTTGGTACTCAAGTTGTGCAACAAAGTGTAATTCGGTGTTTTAACTGCAGAGGTTTTGGGCATTTGGCTAGGGAATGCCGGCAGCCAAAAAGGGTTAAAGATTATGGTTATCATAAGGAAAAGATGCTGCTATTCAAGAAGATGAAAGCTGGGATCAAGTTATCAACTGAGGAAGGAGAAATGCTTGACGACACAGATGACGAACTCTCTGACCAAGAACTCAAGGCACATTAATAAGCATTTTTAGTATATCGTTATTTCCTCGAATCGACTCGAATTGAAATCCACTTTTATCGTAGAACTTAATTGTTTTTGGTTAATAGTACTTGTTTGGAATCTATTTCTAATTGGACTTAAAAATGGGAATATACTTTTAGGCTAAGGAATATGTAAAAATAAAAGCGCAATTAATTCACATAAAATTAATGTACATGCAAAATAAAATTATACTACAATTTAAAATCTGGATTAAACTAATTAAACCTAAGATGCAACAAAACTATATTATAATTAAAAATATTAATTACTCTAACTTCAAAATTAATATAAATACAAGCACGTAATAACAAGTAAAAGTGACAAAAAATGAAACCACAAAGATAAACTTAGAAATAAAGCGTAAAGCTTTAACCTTTTTAGCTTATTAATATTTTTAGATGATAAAGCTTGAAGCTTTATGTGCTAATAAGCTTAATAATCACAAAAGGTGTAAACTTTATACTAATAATAAGCTTATCTAAATGAAAACTAATTTTTAAACCTTTAAAATCTATTTTTAAAACAATAATAACTTTCAAAACTAACTAAAACGATTTTTATAAAAAGATATTATTTAAAAAAACAATTAAACTATATTAATCTAATTAATTAAACTAAAACGATTAAGCTAGCAATGTAAAAAGGAGAGAACTTTGGTATCCGTGGTCCGAAGATAACGCTCTAAACAAAACATCAACATAATCAACAAAACATGGCCCGTAAAGTACACGGCCTCCCAAAAGCAACAAAATACGGCCCATAAAGTACACGGCCAACCAAATCAAATCAAAACTTCGCAAATACTACAAGTATCACCAACCAAACGCTCTAAATAATTCATCTGCCAATTAAATCTATCAAAACCATAAGCTTCTCTTCAAAAGTGATAAATCGATTCGCCGAGATCAAAAGAACAAAAGAGGTTAGGATAATAAGCAACAGTCAATATAAGATTATGATGAATACTAATAGATCTAAACTATTTTAAAGGTTTTATAAAAATACGTAAATTTTTAAACTTAAAACTTATAGATCTAAAAAAAACTAATAGATATAAACTAAAAGTAATTAATTAAAAAGCTAGCTTATTAATAAGTTGTAAGCCTAAGCTTAAAACTTATGTGATTCAAAAAGCTTGAAAGCTAAATGAACAAATCACCCACAATAAGCTAGATCTAGAAAAATAAGCCCACAATAAGCTTGAAATAAGATAACCTATTTCAAACTTGTATATAAATCTTAACTTATTTTGAAAAAGTTATAAAAAAACTAATCCCAAAATAATAAGTTAGATTATTAAGAAAAGATAAAGAAAGGTCGAATGAGAATAAGCTAAGAAAATAAGCTAAACATAAAGTTTTGTTAATATGAAAGTGCTTAATGATAAGCTAGTACAAAGTTGAAAGGAAATTCATTTAAAAAACAAGAAATAAAATTGACATTATTTAGCTACCTAAAATCTACATACAAAATGAAGAAAAACGAGGTGTTATTTATAGTTGAAGTCAAGGTGCTTGGGGTAGATTAGTATTTTTAGGCTTTTAATCACCTTCTCTTCTTTAATTTGAGGGCATCTTGGTCATTTGGTAGGCGATGATGTGTTTCCACCAAGAGGATGAAAGATACTTTTAGATAGACTAATAGGAGCACTTCACATGGATCTCCATCTTCACCTTTCATTATTATTTTATCCAAGGGATCTTGATTAATCTTCTTTAACCAACTCCATCATCTTTAATCTTCTAGAAGCATGCACCTAATTACTCACAAAAGAATCACACATGCTATTTTTTTAAATATTTTTTGTGTTAGTTTAAAAATAGATAAAAATAAATAAAAATAAAACTACTACAACTAAAAATATTTAAAAATCAAAATTAATTATTTCAATACTAAACCAACTATTATAAAATAAAAAAAAAACTTTTATTTATTTAATTTTTAATAAGATTAATAAAATGTTAAAATTAGAAATAAAATAGTAGAATATGCGAAATGCAAACCGAGACGAGTTACGCGGCAAGGCCGGAACCGTTGGGCTTCATAATTTTGTGCTCTTTCCATTCTCGTGTTTGTTTTGCTGTTTTCTTCACCTTTTCCTTGGTGATTTCTCGATATCCGTGCCTCTTAATACTTTTGGTCCCTTGAGCATGCATTTTGTCTTTTTCTTCAATAAAAGCCCGTGAAATCCCGTGTATTCTTCATTTATGATATTTTGTACCTATTTTACACAAACAAACAAAACCACGCGTAATTCTGACATTTACGTTTATAAATACACGTTTTGGTTTGGTTTTTCCTTGTTTTAAGTGGTAAAAGGATAAGTGTTTTCACAATTATAAATTCTCCTACACTTCACCATTGCAATGTCCTCATGTAATGCATTAATTTTAGAGCAAGATTAACATTTTTTTCATAATTAACCCATCTTGGCCTTTATTACGATACTATTACTACTAAAATAAAAAGAAACTAAACAACAATGAAAAGATTAAAACTTTATTCAAGGAAATAAAAGACATAACAATTTTCAATTAATTTATTTACTTTGAAATTGTTTGATGGAAGAAACTCGTAAAGAAATCTAAGACTTAAATTTTAGGGCTTTTGGTGTCATGAATATTTATCACCCTCAAGTTTCACGTTCCCCATACCAAGCGTAAAAACGTGATCATTGTTATTACAAGTTAGTAAAGCTAACACTTACTCATGTGGTTTAACTATTCACTTAGACCCCCTTATTCCTACGGTGTATCTCTTGTATTTTATTTTTGTCTTGAATGATCACGAGGATTCATTTTTTACTTATTTCGATAATTTATTAAGGCCAAAAATAAAGTAGGACGATTTAGTCAATAGTTAGCTAAAGGTCAAAATCTTTTAAAACGGCTTCTCTAAATCTCATAAAGTTCATATCTTGGCATAACTCGTTTCAGGATTTGAGACCTTTCTCGGACCGATATTTGTCATTGACTTCAAACTTCAAATCTTGAGAGACGATCTTGAAATTATTTTCTTCTCTTCATTTTGGTATACATCTTCATATAGAGTGAGAGATGCTACAAACGTTGACCACGACTTCTTCATTTACCCTTGTCTTCATTTAGGATTTTGATATACAACGATCCGCCTCCTTTTCAGACTTGGATCTATTTATCCTCATGCCTTATAAGGGCCTTTTTGGATAGACTTTTCCGCAACCTTATTGGGAGTAAATTGCTTCTCGTCGTGTGTCTTGATCCTTCATATTGATTTGGATTAATGATCTTCACATCATCTTAGGATCTTTAGCAAAAAAAGTAAATCCTCATGCCTTGTTAGGGCCTTTTGGACTCGGATATCCTCATGCCTTGTGAGGGCCTTTTTGGATACGCCAATCTTCGCGTCCCGATTCAATAAGTTATGCCTTGGCTATGAACTCTAATTAATCCCGAGCAACTTTTAATTGATTTTGGGCTAGAAGCTAAGTAATTTTTCAAATCGTACGACCTTATTTATTGCATTTATTTATTGACAAGTGTTGGGAGAAAAAGCTTATAATTAACTCACATAAGTTCATGAAAGAATACGTAACTTATAATTGACTCTATCATTTCTTGTTCTCCATAATTTAAAAACTCAATGAATGAGACTCGTGGATGCTTAACCTAATAAACCAATTAAGGTCCATATGGTTAAGGACACTAGCTAGAGTAAACTTAAATAAGTAAAGTCGCGTTGAGTCAAAATATTCACGATGAGCCTAACATGTCAAAAACGTCTAAACTCGCTAAACCATTTTATTTATTTATTTTCTTTTTGACTTTATTCATGAAACAGAATATATACATATGATGGTGATGATAAAAGGAAAGAAGATAAAAGAAAATAAATGAAAATTACTACTAGGCCAAAATAGATCAAAAATTTTGAAAAACGTCGAAAAAATTTAATTTTCCGGTTAAAATAAGGACAAATTCATGGAAAAGCCCACTTAACTTCGATAGAACTCTCCCCTACACTTAATATAAACATTGTCCTCAATGGTTAAGCATGTGGAAGTAAACTCCCCTACACTTAGTACATTGTGCACGTTTGTTTAAATCTAGCTAAGGAAAAGACAACTAAAGTGATTACATTTATTCAACTTATTTATATACAAGTATGAATCACAGTAGTTTTGGATAGAACCGGTATCACTGGTACACGGGATCACGGGTCGCGTCAAAAGCACCGAAAGTGGATCATTAAAGCACATATCCCTACAAAACATCATAAAACACAACCTACTTGGCTCCCCCTACACTTATTATGGAAAAGGTAAAGACAATCTAACCTAGTTATACGATGCTTGATTTATTTATCACGAGTCTCTAGCTCGACTCGATTCCCCTAATATCATCGTTTAAATGGGAAATCATGGAAAAGTCGAGATTTACAAGGGAAGAAAATCTCTCCATGATAAAGGGTGAAACATAGTCATATAAGGAATACCCAAATAAAATCCAGCCGGGTCAAACACATAATTTCCATCACGAAAGGAAATAATCCCCATGGTGGTAAAATCACACAAGTATAAGTCGAGTGGTGTATCCTTAGGCAACGACCTCTTAAAGGAAAGGGTGGGATGGTGATATGTCAATGATAGCACAAAAGTCTCTATTCCAGGATCAAACACCGGTTCCTTAACGGGAAAATAACAAGAGGTGTTGACATTAAAGATCAAAATGTCATCATAATCCAAAGTGGGAGAGTCATCCTCTTCGAAACTCGATGTGAAAACATAAGTATCATCGGAGTCATAGGAAAACTCATCTCCGTGAGGAAATTAGGTATTTAGAAAGATATCTAAATCCTCCTGAAATGGAATATCCTCTAAAGTAGGAATGATCTCTAAGAGTGGGGGATCCTTCTCAAAAATCATGACTTCTAAAATTGGGGTATAGAAGTCAAAAGGAGTCTCTATAATGGAAGAATCACTCATAGAGATATGAGGTGCATTAAGGTCACGAGGTGGGTCATCAAAAATAATGAGATCCCTTAAAGAAGTGTCATCATCGTAATCATCAAAGCTTGGTGGATCAAAAGTGGTTGGGTCAAAAGTGGGTGGGTCAAAAGGTGGTTCGTCTAAACCGAAGATAGTGTGATCACTTAAAAAAGTGTCATCACTATAAGTATCGTAAATAGGAGTTTCAAAATTTTGAGGCTCTAAGGGAAGGGATGAAGTTATCACAAAATTATTTTGATTAGACTTTTTAATTCCAAAAGGATTACTTGTTGTTCATCCCTAACCCTAAGAATTAACTCCCCTTCTGCCACATCAACTAATGCTTTTCCGGATCTTAAGAATGGTCTACCAAGTATTAATAGAATACGAGGATCCATCTCATAGTCGACAATAAAAAAGTACACGGGGAAAGTGAATGTACCAACCCGAGAAAAAACGTCTTCGGCAATACCAACGGGGTATGCGAGAGTTCAATTAGCTAACTCGAGAGTCATGCGAGTCGGTACAAGGTCGGGTAATGATAATTGTTTCCATACCGAGAGTGGCATAAGATTGATGCTAGCACCGAGATCCGGTAAAGCCATATAATCATAAATTTGAGGAAACGAGCAAGGTAACACGAACCGTCCGGTATCTCCTAGATTTTCGGGAAGCTCTTTGAGAAGAATCGCGGAACAATTCTCATTTAAGCGAGTGTTAACGAGCACAACCATTTTTTCCTTCTTATTGAGAAAATCTTTGAACATTTTCACAAATTTAGGCATTTGAGGAAGTTCTTCAATAAGGCTAATGTTAACATTCACTTGGGAAATCATTTTCAAAAAGTTAGAAACATGAACGTCATCTTTGGTAAGCAATTTAGCCTTTCCAACCTAGAGGGATAAAGAATATTGGGCTTTGAAGTTGAAGGTTGAGAATGAAAAGGAATCGCTTCTTGAAAAACCTTAGGGTTAGGCTCATTAGGTAATGGAGAACTAGTACTAGGAGTGGTAGTGGGAGGGATCACCGAAGGGGGAGTAGGATTACTCATTATGACCTCCGGGCCTTGTCTCTACTTTATGGGTGAAGAGATGGAAGGTCCCACTAAATTGTCTCCACTTCGAGTATTAATAGCACTCACATTAGCTCTAGGGTTGGTCTCGGTATTAGAAGGTAAGTCTCCAAGGGGTCTAAGGTCTTGCAACATTTGCACGAATTTCCTATCGGTGGACTCTTGCATTTGTTTCATAGTTCTCTAATGTTCGGTCAATTTTTGGATAACCAAGTCCATTTGAGGATTAGTAACATTCCCTTGATTAAACCCTTGATTACCATGATTATGAAACCCTTGATTTTGAAAACCTTGGTTTTGAAATTGATTAGGATTTTGAAAGCCTTGATTATGGAAACCTTGGTTATTAAAGCCTTGATTATTATTAAACCCTTGGTTTTGCCCTTGAAAATTCCCTTGATTTTGTTAAAACCCCTTACGTTTGAATTCCCTTGAAAATGTCCCCTTTGTGGAGCTTGGTTCCTAGGTGGGTATTAGGTATTTTGGGCGGGTGGGGGTGGTCTTTGAGGAGCTACAAAACCCGGGGGAGCCAAATAGTTGGTACTATTATAAGACAAATGGTTAACATCAATGTTTGGTTTAAAGTGAACCCTCTCATTTTCATTGGTGCTATAAGCATAGACTTCTTGTTGTTGATTGTAAACCATGTCATAATTATAGTACGAACGTGGTCCACGACAAGTCTCACACATTTCACAAGTCTCATTTAAAGCATGTACATGTGTAGTGGGAGGGTTATCAACTCTTAAAGCAAGTTTTGTCACAATTGAAGTAAGCGCCTTAATTTGATTATTCACCTCAGTATCACTAGCACTAGCCATAGTAGCCCTTACACTCTTGGTTTGAACTTTTTCCTTGAATTCATTTAATGCCCAAGCATCGTTCATGGATTTCACAAGAATATTACCCCCCCCCCCCCCCCCCGCCACTATTGAGTGAGTCTTGGTCATTTAGAGTTAAACCATTGTAAAACGTATTAATTTGATGCATGATGTGGGGGAAAAGTGTCGGTGTATTTTAATATAATACGTTATAGAGCAAATTAATGAAATTACCTTTAGGAAAAAGTAATAATCCAAAATAAGCTAAAGACGGATTAATTAAACACGAGAGTGATACCGGTTCGTTGCACACGAAGAAATTGTGAATTTGAGACTTTCATTTTGAATTGGACAATCGATTTGAATTTGTTTCGGTTTTTATCTAAAATCCTACTTTTTTTATATAAATTGCATGAATCTTTCCTATAATAAATCTAAACGACGAAATTAAGCTATATTATTATTAAATGAAATTTATTTTAACTAAATAATAAATTGCCACAAAACTATTTAAACAAAGTTAACTTTAAAAGCTATTAAATATTTTTTTTAAATAATAATTTTAACCAAATTTTAAATAAACATTTTTCTAATTAAAAGTAACAATACTTTTTTAAAATTTAATCTTTAAAACTAACATTAGATGAAATAAACGTTTAAAATCTATAAAGACAGTACTGAGTAATGTATATTAATTTTTCCTGAGATAAAATAACTAAAAGAGGAACTGGCACAAATGGTTAAGGCGTTGGCCTGTTGAATGGGAGGTCTTGAGTTCGAGACCCCTGACTGACACTTTTTGATATTTATTTTTTATTACTCGAATCTAAAAGTTCACAATTAATTCAAAAACTACACTTAATAAATTTGCGGCATTGAAGTAAATAAAGCTACACGTAAACATCATATTAAACCAAAAGCAATAAAAGTCATAAGTAGTAGAAGGAATTAACTAGAAACACATTCAGTAAAAACAATATTTCCACTAAATCAACAATTTCAACAATCATTAAACTTCTAAAGCAGTTAAAATCAATATCAGCAGTCCTATAGACCACTGATTGCAGAAACAATTTAATACAGACACCAAAATAGGTCTGATTCAAATCGTTTACAACCCAAATTACCCTTGTATGTATGAATCGCCTTACAACAACTAAGTCAAAAATATACAGTTACAAATACAACAATGATCTTTGATTGTAGTGTTTTACTACTCTTTAGGAAAAGAGCGTAAATAGCGGTAATCAACACTAATGACCCAATCACTTAAAAAGAGAGGAGAAAGAAAGTTCGTTTCCCAAGGAGGTATATGTGTTGTGAATTAACTTGTATTTCTTTGAGATTAATATTAAGAAGAATGGGGATGAGAAGATGAAAGACGGATACGTTAAAATTAAACTACGACGAAAACGTAAAGCCGTGAAAAACTACCCAAATTAAAAAATTATCTAAACCAAAAACAAAATTAATAATTAAAAAGACTAAAAAGAAGTCTAAAATAATATAAATAAAGATAAAAATCCAACAAAGATATTTTAAAACCTTTTATTAATTAAATAATTAATTTTAAATGCTAATTAAAGCCCTAAAATTAAATTTAACTAATTCAAATGTCTAAAATATGATTTTATTGAATAATCACTTAACTTATATTATTAGAAGACTAAAAAGTAATTTTCTAAAAATTAAAACCTATTAAAACTATTTTTAAAACTCTAAAAATGATTAAAACCTAATTAAACTTAAAATAATTATAAAAATAAATCTAAAAGCTAGAAAATTATTCTAAAAATGGAAATAGTCCTAATTAATGATAAAGAACCTAGGAAAAATGAAAAAGAAAGAAAAATAAAATTTTGAAAAATTAATATTAAAATAATAATAAAATAATGCTAAAAATAAAAAGTTTCTAAAATTTAAAATAAAAAATTTCTAAAAATCCTAAATAATATAACTAAGAGAAAAACACTAATTAGAGCTCCTAAACCTTTTTTAATAATTTTATAAAAATCTTTAAAGTTTATAAAAAACCTTAAAATAATATAAAATTAAAAATTAAAGTTTTTGAAACCAAAACTAGTTGTAAACCTCAAAAATATATTTTAAAACCTAAAAACTATTTTTCCTAAAAATTAAAATCTTTTTTCTATTTTTTATGGATTTATTAAAATACGTCTATTAAATAAATTCTAATAAATAATCTATTAAATGGAAAAATATGAAACTAGTCTTGAAAAATCACTAATGCTGATATTTTCTAAGAAAAATAAGAGAAATCAAAAATGGCTTAAAAATAAGCTCAAATAAGCTTAAAAACCCTACGGCTTTTTAAATAAGCAAGACTTGAAAAAGTGGTTAAGTAGAAAACAAAACCACACCCTAGCAGTCAAAGACCCTAGGGCGCAGTGGTAGTGTTGTGTGTGTGTGAACGTGGGGATTGTGGGTTCGAGTCTTGAAACCCCCTTTTTGCACTTTTATATATTTTTTTTTTTTTTTATTCTTTCCAAACCAATTTGTGACACTGAATGACTTATAATCCAACTCCAATTCCTTTTAAACACAAGATTAAGCTGGTTATCAAAGATCAAAATGTGACAGACTGGATGTTTTTCTGATGAACAATGGAAGTGCACACTTGTGCACTTCTTGATGCCAAGAGGGGCTTGGTTTGAGCTTATTTGGTGGATAAGTTGGACAATGGGGGCACCCTTGTGCTCATAGAAGCACAAGGAGTCACAATTACAAGTAGCTAACACTCAGCACACCAACTAAATCAAACCCAAAGCACATACAACCCTAAACAAGTTTCTGTGATGAAAAAGCTAGAACAGTGGACTTAAGGGCTTCTAGCTTGCAATCTAATGAACTATAGCTTACCAAATTATGCACACAGACTCAAAACATGACATACAAGCCAAATCAAACTATAATTCAACCTAATATTCAACAGGAATCCAAGATCAATCACAAAAAATCATGAAAATAAGCAACTTATGGCATACACAGATTTTTGCACTCACTTTTCTTTTTAAACACTTAAACAAACTTCCAAATTGTTCTAAACTTTCTTTCTATCTAGCTAACAACCTGAAGCAACCTTTTTATAGCTATCTAACAACAATTAAACACACAAATCTAACACCTTGCCCTGCTAAACCACTTAGCCAAACACCCTTTTATATTTTGAAATCCAAAATTAACACACCAAATTACTTTTAAAAGCTATAAAACTGATTTAATGATCCTATAACATGCATGTGAACACATTAGCACACAAATCAAACCAGTTTAACACACTTAAGCACCAAATCAAATAAGAACATACACACTTGCTATTTTCTGAGATTTTTCAACAAAGAGAAGAAAATACCTTAGGGTCTTAACATCCAAGACCCTAGAGGATGAAAATCCTCCTCCCTACCAGCCCGGGCTGGTGCTGAACACAAATCAACAAGCCTTCTTCCCTGTTTAAAATCAAAGAAAAGAAAACAAGAATACACAAAATAATATGCAATATTCTAGTTTCTGAATTCTTTCTTTCTTACTTAAAACCTTACCAAGACTTTTCAATCTTCTCAAAAACGTTTTGTAAACACTTTTAATCACTAAACAAACCTAAACCTCTTAACATCAAACTTAAAACAGATTTCTCCAAAAATCTTTCAATTTTCAGAAAACCTTCAAATAACTTTGAAAATCAAAGTTACTTGACAAACTAGAAAATGGAACTCAGTTTTCCTTCCCAAACAAAACACCAACTTTAAATAAATAAAAAGGAATTATATTGTTTTAGAACAAAAACACAACTTTTATTTCAAATAAAAGGAATTACAAGAATTTGTAAGGAAAACTGGAACAAAGGGTCACCCACAGGTTGGGGCCTCTTTTATACTAAGCTAAGAAGATACTAGAAAGCTAGAAAATCAAAACCCTAATCTAGAATTTCTCTATTTTGCCCTTGACGATTTTGAGTGTGAATTGTCCAAATTTTGATCTCCACCGTGTATTTTTGCGTTGTGATCAAGCATAGCATCTCCACTGTTGATTATCGCCACGTCATAAACTTGGGGACCAAGGATTGATGCTATTGGTGGATTGGAGAATTGGGGGTAGGGACCACGTTGGTGGGATTGGTGTTTTTTAGGCATGGGAAAGGCTTGTGTACGTGTGAATTAAACGTGGGAGGGTTTAATTAGAATTTTACCCACGTTTAATGAAAGTAAAATCTGGGGTGTAAGAATGATGCACAGTAACAAGTTTAATCCGATTTTGGGGGTTTGTAACTTGTTAGGCGCCTTTTTCCCTTTTCAAATGTTTCACTTAACACAAATGGTCCTTGTGTTTTGAAAACTTTGGCAAACCAGGTTTTAAGCCCTAAAATTTGTCTTCCTTTGTAAAATACTTTCCCACTTTGACAATTTTGGCACAAAAGTTTTCCAAAAGGTTTCAAAGGTGTATTTTTGACATGTTTGAATAATTCAAGGGCTGTTTTGGACTTCATTGATCTTCAAAGGTCTTCATTATGTCTTTCACTTCATGAGGGACCATAATTGACAATTTTGATTTGTTGAGGGACTAATCTTGCCATTTCTTCAAAGTTGAAGGACCTTTTTGCAATTTTGACAAACTTAAGGGACCAAACTTGTAATTATTAATATACAAGGGTTTTAAGTGTCATTTCTTCATAGAATGAGGATCAATCTTGTTTGTCTTCAAGTCTTCAAGGGTATTTGTTGAAAATTCCATGATTAGGGCCCGGTTCTTTGTACGGCTTCGTTTCTCGTGTTCGTTTTTCCTTGTATCTTGTGATCTTTTGTCTTTTTCACGATATCCATACCTAAAACACACAAGTAAACAAACACAAGAATATATATGGTATTTTATGACATTTTTATGTATTTAAAGCCCGAAAAGAACGATGAGATCATGTATAAATGCCATTTCATCACTCCCCCATACTAAGCCATTGCCGTGCCCTCACGCAATGCTAGAATAAAGTATCTAAGCATCACCAAAGTTCAAATTTATTAACCTTTATTCAAAAGTAAAAGACTTGCAACGTACTACGAGAATGTGTAAAGACATAATGTATGATTTTCATCACCAAAATGTGACTTTTAGGGTCAAAGAATAGAAACAAGTTAATGTCCCTTAGAGTAAATTTCGTCATCCTTGATTGTCATACATTCCATGCCAAGTGCAAAAACAAGATCATTGTTGGTACAAGTCACAATGCTAACACTACTCATACGTCCAAATTGTGTAATACTTTTTCTCCCCGCAATCCTAGTTATTATAAAAGGAAATGGGTTACTAGCATTTTTTTATCTATTTGTCATGGATCACAAGTGATCCATATTGACTTATTTGAGTAGTTATTAGTCCGAAAGCAAAGTAGCACGATTTGATCAATAGTTATCCGAAGGACAAAATCTTTTAAAACGGCTTCTCGTGTATCTCCTTAAGTTCATATCTTGGCATAACTCGTTTCACGATTTGAGACCTTTCTCGGACCGATATTTGGCATGTACTTCATACTTCAAATCTTGGGAAGACGTTCTTGAAATTATGGTCTTCTCTTCATATATTTGGAATTTCTTCACTTGACGTTTTTGAGAGATTCTTCATATAGGACCACGACTTCATCATTTTTCTTCAATCTTTACTTTGGATTTTGATATACAACGATCCGCCTCCTTTTCGGACTTGGATATATTTATCCTCATACCTTGTTAGGGTCTTTTTGGATAGACTTTCTCCATTCTTTAGGGGAGTAATTGCTTCTCGTCGTGTGTCTCGATCCTTCATATTGATTTTGGAACAATGATACTTCACATCATCTTTGGATCTTTAGCAAAAATAGAGCTCCTCATGCCTTGTTAGGGCCTTTTTGGATGATCGCCAATCTTCGCGTCCCGCTTCAATAAGTTATGCCTTGGCTATGAACTCTATTCAACCCCGAGCAACTTTTAAACGATCTTGCGCTAGAGGCTAAGTAACCTTTCAAATCGTACGACCTTACTTATTGCAATTATGATTTATTCCTAATGCATTGATCTTATGGGAAGAAAAAGCCACAATTTAAAAACATATGAGTTTTTGAAAGAACACTTTCATGTTCTACGTTTAGCATGATCACTTGTCTAACTCTATCATTTCTCGTTCTTCACTATTTAAAGACCTCTAATTAAAGAGACTCGTGAATACTTAGCCATGCAAGTCAAAATTAAGCCAAATTTGGATTAGCTTTCATTAAGACTATATCAAATCAAAGTTTTGGGTTTTCAAGTCACCTATAGGATCTTGCACTTTCTTGGACTTTTTCAAGTTTAGAGAATGCGTTTTAAAGTTCCCTTGATAAGTGACTTTCTAGAATCAATTATAGGAACTTGCGAAAAGTTCTTGTTCTTAACCCGAATGAATTAAGACTTTCGCGTTTTAAAGCTCCCTATATAAAAGTCTAGCAAAACTTGAATTGAGCGGGTTAAGGAATGTAAATGGCTCCAAATGCCCATCAAGTCAAAAATTAATTCTTATTCTACCCATCGGAAAATATACATTCGTGTCTTAAAAACACTTATGAAAACTAAGAAAAATTTTAAAATTTGGCCATTTTTAGCCTTATTAGCAAAACAAAACATTGAAAGTTGGAAAACGTGAGGGCGTAGCAAAGCAAGTACCTATTCACCCCCCCATACTAAAAGTAAACATTGTCCTCAATGTTTCGAGTCTAAAGGTGGAGCACCCCCATACTAGAGACGAAGAGTCGAATGCTTAGGATCTAGCATGGAAAGGGTAATCAACAATATATCTAAAGCCGTTTATTAATTATGCTAAAAGATAATTGTTAGAACAATAAAGGATATGTCATGGAATCGTGAAAAACTTCTTCAAACGAACGATGGAGGCTCACGTAAACGAACACGAGAGTCTTCAATCGTAGATGATGATGATCTAGATAACACAATCACAAACAACCACGAGACAACGAGTTGGAAGGGTACAAGTCCCCTTATTAGTGAATAAAAAGCATAAAGATAAGCATGGGATCTCCCCTACGAGGCACCTCGTTTTTGATTACCGAGTCATGAGCTCGACTCGATCCCCTCAAAATGTGAACATTTAGGGAAAATCATGGTGTGGTCAAAGGGACTTACATGATAAACAAGGCCCAAAAAGCAACCGGTAAAAAGGACTAAGTCCTTAAATGATGCAAAATACCGGGGTCGAAGATGGCGTTCTCGTTTCCATTGGAAAAACAAATTAACACCACTCCAACATGTACCATAAACTCAAAGAGTTTGAAGAAAATAGATGAGAAGTAGAAGGGTGAGACAATTGGTAAGACAAACGTTTGAGCTACTCGAGGTAGACTCGCACCAAGCAAATAGATATAGTTTCCATTTATTGCATCGGTGGAAGACCGAGATTTCCCTTTACATGAAATTCCGGGATCGAATATCTCGTCCTCGGTGGACAAGGATGAGGGAACATAAGGGGCTTCCCCCATACTAGAACCACACAAAACATCGTCAAAAGGAGTAGACGAGTTTGTAGTACTCAAATCACGTGGTGATGACGGAGTTAGATTTGTAGAAAAATCAATTAAATCACATTTAAGATCATTTCCTTTTTTATCTTTTAAACTCTCCTTATGAAAACCCTTTTTGATTATGTCGAAAATATTCGGTGTTTCTAAGACGATGTTAGTCACACTAAAAATTCTCACATTTTGAAACCGTTTTGGTTTTGGTGGTGGCAAGTTCTCAAAACGTTTATCGACGAAGAAAACCTCCCCATTGGGGCCAACATATTCATCATCCGAAAGATCTTCCGTAGAAACCGGCAAGTTATCAACACTTTTCAAGAATGAAGGTGAAGGATTTTTCGATTCAAGTATTGATGGTTTCTTCTTTGTAGGTTTAGCACTCATAACCTCCACCGGCGGAGGAAATGGTAAATTGTTTTTGGTGACATTCCCTAAAACTCTTGGTGAAAATTCTTTGCAAACGACATTGGTCGAGTCACCATGGTTTAAAGTTGCAATAGAATATACATGAGAAAGATTGGAGTTTTGTGTTGCATTGATGACAAGTTCTTCCTCATTGAAACGAAGGGTGATTTTTCGAGCATGAACATCGATAAGTGCTCTTGATGTATCCAAAAATGAACGACCCAAAATGAGAGGAACTTTTCGATCGATGGGAATGTCAACAACGATAAAGTCAACGGGATAGTAAAACTTTCCGACTTTAACAAAAACGTCCTCGGCTACTCCACATGCCATGATCGTAGAATGATCGGCCATCTCGATGGACATGTTCGAAGGAATGAGAGCCGGAAGCGAAAGCGATTTGAAAATCTCGAGAGGCATTAAATTAATACTAGCGCCAAGATCGGCCAAGGCGTAGCATTCCTCCATATCTTGAATTGCACACGGAATCAAAAATTTACCGGGATCACCGACTTTTTGTGGTATGCGGCTTAGAAAAACCGATGAACAACTAGACGATTGTTGTAACTTTTCTTTGTTGTTAAGCATACTTTTGAAGTTTGCGGCGAATCGAGGCATCATGATTAAAGCATCGGCAAAACTTATGTTAAAATGCAAATCACGAAACATTTTCATAAATAGCTCAAATTGATAATTGTTCCTTTCTTGTGCTTTCTCTTTGTTACGTCTCGAAGGGTAAGGTAAAGGTGGTGTGGGTTGGTCATTAGGCAACGGCCTTGGAATCTCGGGTTCCATAATTGGTATTGGTGTAACCGTAGGTGTGGTTTGAGCAGTACTTCGTGGGATTGTAATGTGCTCCTTTTCGACCATCACCTCGGGTTCTTTCTCGATTTCCTTCTCCGTAGAAGTACTTGGACGAGAGATTGGTTCTTTGAAAGTTTTGCCACTTCATGTAGCAACAACCTTCAATTCTCCCCTCGGGTTGTTAATGGTATCACTAGGAAGACCACCCGAAGAAGAGGGCTTACACATGATAGCTTCAAACATCTTAGCCATTCGGTCCTCAAATTTTGATTGCCTAGCATCCGCTTTCAATAACTCTTGCTTAATCTCATGTTGTCCTAATTCCATCTTTTGTTGGTTTTGTTGAAGACGTTGGACATTTCCTTCCATTTTATTTGCATGAGTTTTAAGTTCATTAGCAAGTTCATTTTTAAGCTCGTTTTTCAACTCGGACCTTAAGCTAATCATCTCACGTTGCATGTTATCAAATTTAGCATCATTTGCTTTTGCATAATCCAAAAATTCTCCTTGCAAATTTTTAGTGTGAGCATTTTGAAAACCTTGTGTAGTGTTTTGAAAATCACGGTTTTGGTTTTGATTAGAGATTTGTCCATTCCCACTTTGATAATTCCCTTTGTTGTAATTGCGTGTGTTGCCTTGGTAATTACCTTGGTTGTTGTTTCGATAATTATTAGCATTTTGATTTGGTGGAGCTTGATTTTGGCGGGAACCTTGGCCGTTTTGGTTGAAAGTTCCCGTTGCTACATAAGCACTCGAAGTGTTACCATCCGCGGTAATGCACTCGGAAAGATCATGAGCTCCTCCACACGATAAACAACTCTTAGCAACCGCTTTAACCGAAGCGGAATTGGAAGCTTCTTGAGCCTTCCAATGGGACATTAGATTAGCAAATCTATCAAAAAACCGATTTTCCTCATTAGCTTCATCATGTAAGGCATTAATGCTACGAGACGATTGTGATGACGATGACGAACCCATATTGGCAACACTCGGTGTGTTACGAGGGCTATAAACCTTAGATCGATTTTCAATGATTTGTAAAGCCTCATTTGTCGTCTTGCACAAAAAATTACCACCCGCGGCGGCATTCAAATAATCTCGTTCATGATCATTAAGCCCATTATAAAAGGTATCAATTTGATGCAATTCCGAAAAATCATGGTGAGGACATTCATGTAACATCTCTTTAAATCGTTCCCATGCCATTGAAAAACTTTCATTGTTACGTTGCACAAATCGTGAAATCTCATTTTTTAAGTGTGTTGTTTTCGATGGTGGAAAAAACTTGTTCACAAACTTAGAAACGAGATCGGCCCATGTCAAAATCGAATTTGGCGGTTCTTTCTCGAGCCAAATTTTTGCGGGACCATCCAACGAATATGGAAACAACATCATCTTAATGGCGTCATGTGGAACATCTTTGAATTTGCTAGTGGCGGTGAGACGGTTGAAATTCCTAATATGGTAATGCGGGTTGTCTTTCTCGTGACCTCGAAACTTGTTTGCTTGTAGCATCGACATTAAACCCGTCTTAATCTCGAAATTCTCCGCAAGGATGGCGGGAATAACAATGGCCTCTCCAAAACCCTCGGTGGGTGCTTGAAGCAACTCCATCATAGTACGATTAGCCATTACGACTTCTTGTTCTATAATAGGTTCAACAATTGGAGGTTCTTCAACAATCAACGATCCTTGATTTGCTTGCTTTTGAAGACGTTTACGAGCTCGTTTTGCTTGATTACGAGTGATCATAAACTTCACGAAGAATGGGAGGTGAGCAAAGAAGATTCTTTTTGGTTGTTTTGTGGATTTTCAATTTTTTTGTGTTTTTGATGATATTTAATTTTTTGGATTTTGGTGTATCTTCGTAGACAACAATCTACAAAATCTCTCCTCGAATCAAACTTTTGATTAAAGAAGCCTCAAAGGAATGAAAACGATCACGTGGAGTGAACGCCTTCGAATGACTTTAGAACTTTGGTGAAAACCAAATTGTTCACGAGGGTTTAATCACAAAGAAAACCAAGCAAATATAGTATACGTATTAATACTTTGGGCGGCAAAACCCTCGATTAGCCTTCAATCTCAAAATACTCACAAGCAAGCGGGGAAACGAGGCGGCGCGAAGCACTTAAGAGCCTTTTTCCTTAGGGTATATTTTATAATACCCGCCTTATACCCACCTTATAGTTTGTATTTTTCAAAATCGAGCTTCACGAAAGTATTTATCTATTTTTGCCTTATCTTTTTGTTTGAGATTCGAATACAATAATTAGGAGATCAAATCCCAATTAAGGTTGTGTTTTCACACTTTTGGAGATATTGTATATTGATTGTGATACTTAATACAATATATTAATAATATTCACAAAGAAAAACCAAGAAAAACCGATAATACGTGTTAAGGGAGTTCCACTTAACACAAATACTTATTATGGATAATATCAAAAACAAAAGCTTCCAAATTAAAGCACAACACACCTCCCCGGCAGCGGCGCCAAAATGATTGTAGTGTTTTACTACTCTTTAGGAAAAGAGCGTAAATAGCGGTAATCAACACTAATAACCCAATCACTTAAAAAGAGAGGAGAAAGAAAGTTCGTTTCCCAAGGAGGTATATGTGTTGTGAATTAACTTGTATTTCTTTTAGATTAATATTAAGAAGAATGGGGATGAGAAGATGAAAGACGGATACGTTAAAATTAAACTACGACGAAAACGTAAAGCCGTGAAAAACTACCCAAATTAAAAAATTATCTAAACCAAAAACAAAATTAATAATTAAAAAGACTAAAAAGAAGTCTAAAATAATATAAATAAAGATAAAAATCCAACAAAGATATTTTAAAACCTTTTATTAATTAAATAATTAATTTTAAATGCTAATTAAAGCCCTAAAATTAAATTTAACTAATTCAAATGTCTAAAATATGATTTTATTGAATAATCACTTAACTTATATTATTAGAAGACTAAAAAGTAATTTTCTAAAAATTAAAACCTATTAAAACTATTTTTAAAACTCTAAAAATGATTAAAACCTAATTAAACTTAAAATAATTATAAAAATAAATCTAAAAGCTAGAAAATTATTCTAAAAATGGAAATAGTCCTAATTAATGATAAAGAACCTAGGAAAAATGAAAAAGAAAGAAAAATAAAATTTTGAAAAATTAATATTAAAATAATAATAAAATAATGCTAAAAATAAAAAGTTTCTAAAATTTAAAATAAAAAATTTCTAAAAATCCTAAATAATATAACTAAGAGAAAAACACTAATTAGAGCTCCTAAACCTTTTTTAATAATTTTATAAAAATCTTTAAAGTTTATAAAAAACCTTAAAATAATATAAAATTAAAAATTAAAGTTTTTGAAACCAAAACTAGTTGTAAACCTCAAAAATATATTTTAAAACCTAAAAACTATTTTTCCTAAAAATTAAAATCTTTTTTCTATTTTTTATGGATTTATTAAAATACGTCTATTAAATAAATTCTAATAAATAATCTATTAAATGGAAAAATATGAAACTAGTCTTGAAAAATCACTAATGCTGATACTTTTCTAAGAAAAATAAGAGAAATCAAAAATGGCTTAAAAATAAGCTCAAATAAGCTTAAAAACCCTACGGCTTTTTAAATAAGCAAGACTTGAAAAAGTGGTTAAGTAGAAAACAAAACCACACCCTAGCAGTCAAAGACCCTAGGGCGCAGTGGTAGTGTTGTGTGTGTGTGAACGTGGGGATTGTGGGTTCGAGTCTTGAAACCCCCTTTTTGCACTTTTATATTTTTTTTTTATTTTTATTCTTTCCAAACCAATTTGTGACACTGAATGACTTATAATCCAACTCCAATTCCTTTTAAACACAAGATTAAGCTGGTTATCAAAGATCAAAATGTGACAGACTGGATGTTTTTCTGATGAACAATGGAAGTGCATACTTGTGCACTTCTTGATGCCAAGAGGGGCTTGGTTTGAGCTTATTTGGTGGATAAGTTGGACAATGGGGGCACCCTTGTGCTCATAGAAGCACAAGGAGTCACAATTACAAGTAGCTAACACTCAGCACACCAACTAAATCAAACCCAAAGCACATACAACCCTAAACAAGTTTCTGTGATGAAAAAGCTAGAACAGTGGACTTAAGGGCTTCTAGCTTGCAATCTAATGAACTATAGCTTACCAAATTATGCACACAGACTCAAAACATGACATACAAGCCAAATCAAACTATAATTCAACCTAATATTCAACAGGAATCTCAGATCAATCACAAAAAATCATGAAAATAAGCAACTTATGGCATACACAGATTTTTGCACTCACTTTTCTTTTTAAACACTTAAACAAACTTCCAAATTGTTCTAAACTTTCTTTCTATCTAGCTAACAACCTGAAGCAACCTTTTTATAACTATCTAACAACAATTAAACACACAAATCTAACACCTTGCCCTGCTAAACCACTTAGCCAAACACCCTTTTATATTTTGAAATCCAAAATTAACACACCAAATTACTTTTAAAAGCTATAAAACTGATTTAATGATCCTATAACATGCATGTGAACACATTAGCACACAAATCAAACCAGTTTAACACACTTAAGCACCAAATCAAATAAGAACATACACACTTGCTATTTTCTGAGATTTTTCAACAAAGAGAAGAAAATACCTTAGGGTCTTAACATCCAAGACCCTAGAGGATGAAAATCCTCCTCCCTACCAGCCCGGGCTGGTGCTGAACACAAATCAACAAGCCTTCTTCCCTGTTTAAAATCAAAGAAAAGAAAACAAGAATACACAAAATAATATGCAATATTCTAGTTTCTGAATTCTTTCTTTCTTACTTAAAACCTTACCAAGACTTTTCAATCTTCTCAAAAACGTTTTGTAAACACTTTTAATCACTAAACAAACCTAAACCTCTTAACATCAAACTTAAAACAGATTTCTCCAAAAATCTTTCAATTTTCAGAAAACCTTCAAATAACTTTGAAAATCAAAGTTACTTGACAAACTAGAAAATGGAACTCAGTTTTCCTTCCCAAACAAAACACCAACTTTAAATAAATAAAAAGGAATTATATTGTTTTAGAACAAAAACACAACTTTTATTTCAAATAAAAGGAATTACAAGAATTTGTAAGGAAAACTGGAACAAAGGGTCACCCACAGGTTGGGGCCTCTTTTATACTAAGCTAAGAAGATACTAGAAAGCTAGAAAATCAAAACCCTAATCTAGAATTTCTCTATTTTGCCCTTGACGATTTTGAGTGTGAATTGTCCAAATTTTGATCTCCACCGTGTATTTTTGCGTTGTGATCAAGCATAGCATCTCCACTGTTGATTATCGCCACGTCATAAACTTGGGGACCAAGGATTGATGCTATTGGTGGATTGGAGAATTGGGGGTAGGGACCACGTTGGTGGGATTGGTGTTTTTTAGGCGTGGGAAAGGCTTGTGTACGTGTGAATTAAACGTGGGAGGGTTTAATTAGAATTTTACCCACGTTTAATGAAAGTAAAATCTGGGGTGTAAGAATGATGCACAGTAACAAGTTTAATCCGATTTTGGGGGTTTGTAACTTGTTAGGCGCCTTTTTCCCTTTTCAAATGTTTCACTTAACACAAATGGTCCTTGTGTTTTGAAAACTTTGGCAAACCAGGTTTTAAGCCCTAAAATTTGTCTTCCTTTGTAAAATACTTTCCCACTTTGACAATTTTGGCACAAAAGTTTTCCAAAAGGTTTCAAAGGTGTATTTTTGACATGTTTGAATAATTCAAGGGCTGTTTTGGACTTCATTGATCTTCAAAGGTCTTCATTATGTCTTTCACTTCATGAGGGACCATAATTGACAATTTTGATTTGTTGAGGGACTAATCTTGCCATTTCTTCAAAGTTGAAGGACCTTTTTGCAATTTTGACAAACTTAAGGGACCAAACTTGTAATTATTAATATACAAGGGTTTTAAGTGTCATTTCTTCATAGAATGAGGATCAATCTTGTTTGTCTTCAAGTCTTCAAGGGTATTTGTTGAAAATTCCATGATTAGGGCCCGGTTCTTTGTACGGCTTCGTTTCTCGTGTTCGTTTTTCCTTGTATCTTGTGATCTTTTGTCTTTTTCACGATATCCATACCTAAAACACACAAGTAAACAAACACAAGCATATATATGGTATTTTATGACATTTTTATGTATTTAAAGCCCGAAAAGAACGATGAGATCATGTATAAATGCCATCTCATCAATCTTAGGTCCAAATCATTAGAAAACTCAGCAAACATCAAATGCAAACTCAACAAAGATTTAACGAATTAATTAAGACAAAAAATAAGATCTAAACAAAGTAAATCAATGATCCAACGATGCACAAAATCTAAATCAGCAACTTTTAAAAATGTAAATCCAAACAGTACATAAAATCAGTTATTATAATCTCCACCCAAATGACAAACATTCAGAATCTAAAGATTCAGCAGTCATCCAGTCTAACTGAGCAGACATGTTTCAAAGTTCCAAACAAAAAGTCAATAACAACAGATCTATATCCTATTCAAACTCACATATTCAAACAAACATTGAACAATAGCAGTTAAGAATATTACGTCAAACAAATACATCAAAAGTTAAACTAAAAATCAGATTATAAGCATATTATACTAAAAATATAGAAAGAAAAAACGAGCTTAACCTTTTGTTTTGAAGATAACCATTGATGTAGCAGTATGGCGCTGAGCTACCTTATAACCAAAATAACACCATCTAAGAATCACGAGCCAAAAACACCACTAAACACCAATGTATCTCGAACCAACATCAAGAACATCACGAACCAACATACAGTTTACCTTAATCAGCAAGATTAAGCATTTATCCCTAATCTCACTTAATTATCACTACAAGCTATGGATTAAGCTTATATAAAAACTTGGTTATAACACGTTAAAAATTCAGATTGCAAGATTTCAACACAATAAAAACAACGAGAATTAAAAGATTAATAAAACTGAAAACAAACTTTTATAAAATCAAAGATTCGTTACAACTTTTGTAAAAATGAAATTACAACTCTAAATTAAAACTGACATTATAACACTAAAGAAAGAAAAGGATAATTGTTACAATGAATGGAGGGTTTTTTAAGTCGAAGTAGAGGTGAAGGTTGTTGAAGAAGAATCAGTTGTGGCCCTTGGATCATCTCATCTACCTTCTCTCTCTTTTCTGTTTTAATCCCACAACCAAAATTCCCCCTTGTGCACACGGATCGCCAGGCTGGACTGTTTTGTGCTTCTTTGGTGATGACTTGGCAGGTAATGATTGGTTCTTTGTAGGTGTGGCAGGTGTATCAACCAATCACAGTGAAGGGATGACGAATCCAAGCTCCACATGGAGCTTGGTATTTAGGATCTTGTGTGTAATCACGCTCCTTATCTTCCTGATTTCTCTGATTCATGGCGGGTGGAATCACTTGCTAATTTAATTGGGAACCCCTCAAAAACTAGGGTTCTTGACCCTGCTATTGTTTATTTCTTCCCCATTTTATTTATCTCTTCGTTTCTCACTTTTTTGTTTATTTTTTATTTGACCGAGTCGGTTTGACCATAAAAGTTATAAACATAAACTTTCACCGTCTTTTGTGTGATGGGCTTTTGACTTGGGCTTTGGACCCAAAAGTTACATATGTTCCATCTGTCTCATTATACATTAACTTGGGCCCTTTTATCCAAAATAAGTATTAATCTTCCATAATTGAGCTTTTGGCCCATTAAGCATATGTGGGACCCACTTGGCCCAATAACTTTAATAAAATTGAATCCTCGAAAAATGAACTTGTCTTTCGGCTTTTGAAATTTCTTCAATTTCGTGTCGATATTTGCCGGGTTTTTTGTGATCTTGGTACCTACACACATGAAACAAAAAACAAGCATATACAATACTATATTCATGTGAAATATGCATTTTATATCTATTTTATGATATAAATGATATGAATAATTACACTCATATCAAACTCCCCCTTGCTAAGCAATTGCCTCGTCCTCACGCAATGATACAATAAAACACTAAGTACACTTTTATTCAACTTTTGACACTTTATTTTACAAAGACATAATGTATTGCTTTCATTATTGAAAAATAACTTTTAGGATCATAAAACTCGAATAGATACATCGTCCTCGACTTTTCACTCTTTCACTGCCAAGTTTAAAAACAAGATCATTGTCAATCATAAGTTCCAATGTTAAGACCACTTATACAAGTAATTTGTGTTAAACTCAATCTCCTTTATTCCTAGTTGTATCTCTAGATTTTAAATTTTTTTATTCACCCAAAGGCTCATTTGACTTATTTAATAATTATTAGTCCAAAAATGAAGGCAAAAACGGTGTAAACCCAACACTCAAAACCTAACCTCGACCTCAAAAACCGTTGTCACTAAAGATAGCCCACATCAAGGATAACTTAACATGATTTTAGGAATAAATTCCCGGATCCGAAATTTGGCTAATAGGACTACTTAAAGCAACAATTATTCCTCCAAAGTCGATTTTGACTTTATTAAAGGAGTTAGAAACATTTAGATCATACACCTTGAGGCTCTTTAAGATGTAAAAGTGCTCCTTATCTATGATCCACACCCTAAGGCTCCTTGGACATAAACAATGGAATTGACATTCACCATCCACCCTAAGGCTTATGAGGATAAAGCCATTTTATTAAACACTTCACCATGCCATACACCCTAAGGCTCTAATGACAAGGCTAGTGCTACATGACTCCCACCGAAGGCTCATAGAGAACATGTTTTTATTTATTCTTCTTTATTAATGATATATATATTAAGCCAAATTCCCGCAATCCTATGATCAAAAAGTCCCTGACGCTGACACCCTCAATGTGTTCTTACTTTAATTACAAGGGAATAAAAAGAAGGAGTTACGAGTTAAGATATTAAGCCCAAACCACTAAAAACTTCATTTATTAAGCAATTAATTATTCAAGCGTGAAAAATAAATACGAGGAGAAAGAATCAACACAAAAATACTTATACAAGAAAGATTTAAACTTAAAACTTATGATCAACTCTATCATCTCTTGTTCTCTATATTGTAAAATCTCAAAGATATGAGACTAATGGATACTTTGCCTATTAAATCAAAGTTTTGGGTTTTCAAGTCATCTATAGGATCTTACATCTTCTTGGACTTTTTCATGTTTAGAATTTGCGTTTTAAAGTTCCCTTGATAAATGACTTTCTAGGATCAATTAAAGGAACTTGCGAAAAGTTCTTGTTCTTAAACCCGTATGAGTTAAGACTTTCGCGTTTTAAAGTCCCCTATATAAAAGTCTAGCAAAACTTGATTTAAGCATGTTAAGGAATGAGCTAAGGTAAAAACCGATTGAGTCAAAAACTATTCTTATCTTCACCAACAGAAAGCCTACATTTATGTCAAAAACACTTATTTTCTTTATTATTAAACACAAAATTGCACTAAAATTTTTTATTTTTTATGAAAAGCGAGAAAAACGATTACGTTTGAACACGACAAAAGCAATTGCAAGCGATTATATCGATTGACTCCCCCATGCTAAAACCAAATATTGTCCTCAATGTTTCCTAGCTCAAGAGTAACACCCCCTTACTAGAACACAAAGAGTCAAATGCAAAAGTCCTAACATGGTAAGAGTACGCAAATCAATAAGCCGTTTATTAATTATGCTTTAAGATGAACGTTAGTCGATAAAAATCAAAGGACAACGAATTCCCCTTTTGACAATAAAAGTATGGAAGTTCGAGTGGACCGGGAAAAAACCAAACACGAGAGTCTTAAATGATTAGGGTCATACCTAAGATTCACATCACAACAAAAACACGAGCACGAGCTTGAAAGATCAAGCCTTATTAGTGTTAGAAAATAGAAAGAAGATAGAATATATGGGACTCCCCCACAAGGCACCTCGTTTTTGTTAACCGAGTCATGAGCTCGACTCGATCCCCGCATTCATTGGTCCTTAGGGAATATGGTGAAAACTGGCATAATGGAATAAAATCCATCATAAAGCACGATGTCAGGGTCAAAGATCACATCCTCATTGTCGGATGACAAATGAGAGGATGAAACTCCAACATAAATCTCCAAAAAGAGATGGTGGTCAATGTCACATATCATGAAATGGATATGGTATGCTCCCTGAGATAAACTCGCACCAAGATGATCGAAAAATATTTCAATTATTGCATCGGTGAAAGGACGAGATTTCCCTAAATCAATGATTCCAGGATCGAATACCTCGTCCTTGGGAGAGAAAGGAATAGACAACACGGTGTCTTCCCCCATGCTAATCCATAATCATGTAAAGCACTTGGTAATGGTGGGGTAAAAAGAATCCCATCCATAGTGGTATCAACATGCATCACCTTGTTGACCTTGTCACTCTTTGGAATGTGAACAAAGGTGTCATGATACTCAAAATGAGTCGCATGAAAGACCCGCACATTAAGATCAAAGCGAGTGGGAAGGAGATTTGGAGTAAAGAAAATTTCTCCCTCCGGGTCAACATTATCATCATCATAAATCGGGTGTTCAAACCAAGCGTTTTCAAAACCGTCATTAGAAACATTCTCAAGATAGAGAGTGTTTTCCTTAGATTCTTAAGACTTTTCCTCAAAATCTGAAGGAATGTCTATGGAAAGAAACTCATCAACCTCCTTATAGAAGAGTTCATCATCACAAAGGGTGAGAGATGAAGGAGGTTTGATGGTTTGGTGAAAATCCATTGGAGAGTTCTCAATGTTAATTACATTAATATCTCCCTTTGGATTGGTGCTCTCAAAATTCTCTTTAAACAATGGATTGTCGTTCCATGAAACTTCAAAAAAAGGATTCGGGTAAGTCACATAAATGCCATCATTCTGGTCATCAAAAGAAATATCCGACAATGTATCGAGTGTGTCACACTCGGATACGAGATCATCATTCTCACTAGAGGGTAGTTCATTGGAGAACTCCTCGAGAATGGAAGGTAAATCATGAAGATCACGCTTGATCTCAGAAAAATCATGATTGAGATCGAAAACGTCTTCACTTCCTATGGAAGTGGATCAATAAGAGAAACAAGTTCATCGACGAACTTATCTAACGAATAGTCACTAACCTCACTCGGTGTGAAGTTAGGAATCAAAGGCTCTTCAATGGAAGAATTTGCCTTATTATCATCTATTTGGTCCTTCAGAGGAAGTGGAAATGGGTCCATATTCAACGATTTTTTAATTAAAGCAATATCTCCCTCTGGATCAATTTCCTTATCGATCTTCGAACGAACATTGTCCTCAAATGGAGTGAGTGGAGACGAGGTAATATTAAAACAAGTTTCAACGGAACAAACATCTCCCTCCGGAATTAACTTTTCACCTTCCCTAAATGAGGGGTCTGTGATTTCCCTTACACCCTTGTAAACGAGAAAAATCTTTTTTTGTGTTACTTTCAAAAGTTCAACAAGTTTTACACTTTCCACATTTTTAGAAACATATTTTGGAAGTTTTTCCGCTTTGAAAACAACATTTTTATCCCCATAAAATAATTTTATCTCATCTTTCCTCATATCAACTAGAACTTGAGCGTGGACAAAAATGGACGTCCTAAATTTAAAGGCACACAAGGGTTTGTCTAATAATCAACAATTGTAAAATCGGCAAGGTACAAAAACTTCCCCACTTTAAGCGGTGGTTCCATTAGCAAGATCAATGATCATTCGAGTAGGAGTAAGTGGAAATAGGTCTAGATTCTTCCACATGGATAAAGGCATTAAGTTGATGCTAGCTCCTAGATCGGCTAGAGCTTTGCATTCCTCAAGCCCTTGGAAAACATAAGTTATCAAAAATTGGTCCGGATCTCTTATTTCTTGGGATATAAATCAAGGAAAACCGTAGAACAAGTGATAGTTGAGGTTTTTACACTTTGTTTAGGAAAACGAAGGTAATTAGGGTAAGTACACAAGTAGTTTAGGAAAACCACAAGTTATGACCCAAAGTGGGGATCGTTTTCAAGGAGGCTTGGTGTGTGTGTTAAGAGATGATTAACTTTTGTGATTATATTGATGAGAAAGAAAAGAAGAAAGGGGATTAGAAGAGAATGACGGTTACGATGACGAATTACACTAAGACGAATAGTCGTACACGTAAAACCGTAAAAAGTGACAAAATTAAAAATTTACCCTAAAAATTCCTAGAAAATTGTAATAAATCCTAAATAATGTAATTAGAGTTTACAAAAAATCAAAAATCACTCAAGCCTTTTATTTAATTAAATAATAATTTTTTAATGCTAATTAAAGCCCAAAAAATCAATTTAATTAGAAAAAGCCCAAAATGAGATTTTTTTTCAATTGTAAGCCTCTAAAATGACTTAACTAAATTTATAATTATTTTTTAAAATTTTTTAAATTAACTAAAACTATTTAAAAACAATTAAAAACTATTAAAACTTAAAATAATTCTAAAAATTAATCTAATGACAATAAAATATTCTAAAAATTGTAAAATTCCTAACTTAATGTATTTGACCTAAGAAAAATATAAACACGTGAAAATTCTAAATTTTAATTTTTAATAATAAAATAATAATAAAATAATAATAAAATAATAATAAAATAATATTAAAAATCCCAAATTTATAAAAAATTCTAAAAAGTTGCAAACTAGCTTATTTTAACCTAATAAACACATAAATGAAGTTGAAATTACAAAATACCCCTAATGGGCTTTTAAATGGTCCAAAAGTCCAAACAGACCCCTTAATGGGCTTTTTAAGGCCCAATAAGAAAAATGTTGTCCAATTAAGCCCAAAAGATCCTATCTGACTCAAAATTAGATTTTAAGAACAAAACTCTGAAGACCCAAAAGCTGAAAATATGTTTAAGCTAGCTTATTTCAAAGCAGCTTATTCTTAATGGGCTTTTTGGCCCATTAAGCTATAAGCTGATGCCATAAGCTCAATTTTGACACACAAGATTCTTTTGAGTTACTTAAGAGATATGTAAAAAGAAATTTGAAATAAGCACAAGGAATAAGCCTGAATAAGCTAAAAGCTATCTTCACAAAAAACCGACAAAATAGTCGTTTTCGAGTTCTAGGCCACCCCAAGAGCTGATTCAAGTTTCAAAATCTTTTAAATGACTTAACTAAGCTTAATCAACAAAATGTTTTTCAAAAAGCGCACTCAATAAGCTGGAATAAGCAGATAAGCACTTAATTAAAAGTCAACTTTATGAGTTTTCTAGCAAAAAGTCAAAGCCGAGGTCTGATAAGCTCCAGATCAAATAAATGGGTCAAATGATGAAGATCTATTACAAAAAGTAAGTTGTTGCAAGTCTGGATAAGACAATATGGCTTATAAATAAGCTGACTGAAAAATTACACTAGCAGGGGCTAGTTTTGGGTGTTGAACAGTGGGAACTTTTCCCACTGCTTGACTTTCTTGACTTTTTGTCTTTAGTGACTTTTTGTTAGAATCAAGTTACAAACAAGGCACC
Source organism: Glebionis coronaria (assembly GCA_025667525.1). Classification (NCBI taxonomy): domain Eukaryota; kingdom Viridiplantae; phylum Streptophyta; class Magnoliopsida; order Asterales; family Asteraceae; genus Glebionis; species Glebionis coronaria. The sequence goes on from CM046876.1 coordinate 359,690,103, forward strand.
CTTGTGATCAGTGAATCACAAGGAGTCAATAGCAATCACAAAAACACAATCACAATCAGTCAATTAGCATAGTTAATTCAAAACATCACCAGATCTAGCCCAGACATGAACCTAAGCAGTTAAGAGTTCAATAAGCTATTTTAGCAAGACTCAGACAACCAAATTGCACCAAAAGCATACACAAGCAATAATAAACTCAAATGAACAAGTTTAAACAGGTTTCATGCAATGGTTCAAGGTCTAGATCAAGATTCAAGCACAAAATAGTTACTGATGAACTAAGAACATGCAGATTTTTCACTTTGCTGATATACTTGACCAACAAGCCAATTTTAAACATTCAAATCTTCAAATCAGGTTACACAAACTTTGATTTAACACCTTTTATCCCTAAACATGCATATACTCTAAGTATTACCAAAATTTTAGGTCAAAAACAGGCAAAACCAATGAGTTATGGCACAATCTTTAATTTGATGTTATAAGGATGAAAACTTGCAGAAACTAGCATACAACCAAGTGAATAACAGACACCAACAATGAACAAATCTTTCCATAAACACAATAACAATCTATGATCTTAAACAGATAATCCCAAACACCCTTATCTTTTTCAAATCAAATTTTAACAAGTATAAGTGTATTCCAAGGTTACCCAAGCCCAATCAAACACATAAACAGATGTAATATGCAGTATTAAGCAAGATTAAACCATAAATTCAGCAAGAGCTCAAGCAACACACAAAATCACAAAAAATCAAGATTTTAAGCAGATTTAACGTAGAAAGGTTCAAACCTCATGGATGATGTACACCCACGAATTTTGAGCTTATGTGCTAGCAAGAACAAGCACAAGCTTCCACACACACTCCTGCTAAGATTCAACAAAGTTAGAAGCAAAAATATAAAAACAGTAAAGTGACAAATCCTTGATTAATGCAACTCTTGTACCCCACACTTAATTATCCCCAAGTTATAAGCCTCACAACACCTTGATATCACAATGTCAGGGTGCTATGATCAACTTATAGCCCAAAAATTCCAAGGTGTACCAAGATCTTAGCAAAATATCAAGATTTAAGACTTTGAGCAATTTCTTGCACAAAGCTTATCAAAAAGTTTTGAGATTCAGGTTTAGTAAACATGTAACATTCAAACAGATAATAAGGTTGGCACTTGACTTTTCTACACAAATTTCAAACACACTTCATTAATATGAATATGAGATTTACAGAATTGTGAACTAGGAAAAATTCAAGACCAAGTGCAAATGTCTCACATCCTATGCCTTATATAGGCTACAAATGTGAAATAGAAAGCAATAAAACGTAAAACCCTAACTAATGAAGTTCCAGATATGCCCTTGAGGGTTTTGAAGACTTTGGAATCATGTGACTGAATTTTGGAGTTTTGTTGTTTCTAGCATGTTTGAATTTCATCCAAGGGTCCAAAACAAGCTTAAAGTGTAAGTTGGAATGTGGTGTGTTGATTCTCTGGCATCATTTGGCTTTTTCCCTAAAACGTGTGAAGGAGGGTTTAACATGTGAGGTGGTTGATGATGTGGCATGAGGTTTAAGAGTTGGGATGTGTTTTATGATACCTTAATCATAAATCTGGAAAGTTATAACACTCAATTTTTGGTAAATATGAAATACCCAATTGAGATTATGAACTTGAAGAACAAGGTTTTAATTCATTTTTGGTTTAAAAGGTGGTGTTTAGCGCCAAGGATTAAACTAACTAATTAAGTTAGTTAAAACCTGGTGAGTGGATTGGTGATGTGGCCAAAAGGTGGGAGCTGATTGGTGGAAAAGTGGTAGTGGGTCACGTGTCACCGCACTACTGGTTAAGGTAAGTATTTTGTCTGTCCAGTTTAGTCCCTCATCTCTCTTTTTCTTTTCACTTCAGCTTGAAACTTCATCAACGCCCAATTCCTTTGTTAACAACTTTTGCTTTTTCACACTTTTGCCCCAAAAAGTTTTGTAAAGTGATTTCAGGGGTATTTCTTGCAAATTGTTTATTCTTGAAGGGCTAATTTGGCATTTTCGTCATAAATAATGGTCTTGACTTGGATGGTTGACTTTTTGGAGGACTGAAGTTGACACATCATAATTGTTGAGTGACCATTTTTGCCATTTCTTCAAAGTTAAGGGTCCTTTTTGCAATTTGACATATTTTGAGGACCAAACTTGTAATTTATTGTAACTTGAAGGCCTTCATGATATGTTTGACTTTGAGGAGGACTAATATTGACAATTTAGTTTTATTGAAGGACTAAATTTGCCAATTCTTCAAAGTTAAGGACCCTTTTTGCAAATTTGACAAACTTTAAGGACCAATCTTGTAATTATGAAGATACAAGGTGTTAAAGTGTCAATTCTTCAATATTGGAGGAACCTTCTTGCATAATCTTCAAATCTTCAAGGGTATTCTTGGAAAATTCTTCATTAGGGCTTGGTTCATTATGCGGCTTCGTTTTTGCATGTTTCTTGTGATCTTTTGTCATTTTCTCAATATCCGTACTTAAAATACACAAGTAACAAACACAAGCATATATTTGGCCATTTCATGATATTTAATGCATTTAAAGCCTGTTTTGGACGATGAGACTATATATAAAAGCAGTCTCATCACTCCCCCATACTAAACCATTGCCGTGCCCTCACGCAATTCTAGAATAAAGTATCGTAGCACCTCCAAAATTCATTTTTATTCACTTTTATTGAATGATAAACTAGCTACACTACTACTATTGCTACAACTTGCGTTTTAGACATAATGTATGATTTTCATCGCAAAATGGGACGTTTAGGTTGATAGAACAAGAACACGTGAATGCTTCGTTAGAAATAATTTCATGGTACTTGATTTTCACCCCAATTCCATGCTAAGCGCGCAACGAGATCATTGTCATTATAAGTTAGTAATCCTAACACTACTCATATGCCTTAATCACGTACTTATCCTCCCATTTTCCTAAGTTGTATCTCTTATATTTTATTATGTCTTGAATGTTTCACGAGGATCCATTGTTTGACTTATGCGATAATAGAGATTTAGGTCTAAAAATAGAGTCCTAACGGTGTAACCAAGACCATCGAATTAATAACCCCTCCTATTAGACAACGATGTCAAAAAATTAAGTCAACAAGAAGGATCGATAAACACGGTTTTATAACGGTTTTGAACATGAGACTTATTACCAAGACTTTTATACGCCCCCTAACGGAAGGGCCTTATTATCATTGGTTTACCTACATCTTTTATTCAACTTCGCCATGAATCTTTTATTATGACTTTGGTCTTGCCTTGCCTTTTATTATCCGCCTCATCGGTGGTTTTATTATGGCCAAAGACGTATATCCTCACGCTAAGGCGAATCTTGGATCTTTAAAACTTCAAAGATTACGGCTTGATTCACTTTCAATTTTGCATAGATTTTTCGGCCTTGTGAGCTTCAAATTGTTTGCTTGATTTAGGTGAGCACTTGAAATCTTATTATTGGGTGAAGCTTTCGATTATTAGGGTTTTCAATACTTCAAAACCGTGACGCTGGCGATACCTTAATGTTTTCCCAATTTAATTACATGGAAGCTACTAGAAAAGGCTAGAATCCAACAATCAAGACTAAACCGCTAAGTCAATATTTATTAAGCAAAAAATATTTACAAACGAAGGGAGAATAAGAAAATAACGAGAACACATGAGTTTTTGAAAGAATACGAGTACTCTACGTTTAGCATAGTAACTTATAATTAACTCCTTCATTTCACGTCCTCATTTAAGAGACTTAGCCTAATAAAAAGTTAAAGAATCAAAGCTAAGTGCTCAACACGCACGGTCGAGTAAAAAATTACTCTTATTCTCGCCATCAGAAAACCTACATTCGTGTCTTCAAACACTTATAAAACATGAGAAAATTTTTAAAATTTGGCCATTTTTAGCCTTATTTTGCAACAAAACGATAAACAAAAAGATAAACTTTGGAAAGCGTGAAGGTTTGGTAAGGTAAGTATCTATTCACCCCCCCATACTAAAGTTAAACATTGTCCTCAATGTTTCGTGTCTAAGGGTTGGAAAACCCCCATACTAGAGATGTAGTCGAATGCTTAATCTAGCATGGAAAGGGTGTAACCATTAAATTCAAAGCCGTTTATGAAGTGTGCTATAAACCTAAGGTTAGAACATCAAAGGATATATCATGGATATTGAGAAAGTCTTCAAAGCAAACGATCGAGTGCTCCCATAAAACGAACACGAGAGGCTCCAATCGTGAAGATAATGATCATCTAAAATCCACAATTCACAAACAACCACGGAACAAAGGTTGGAAGAGCACAAATCCCCACACGTTACTACATTAGAAAATGATAATATATACATAGGATAAGCATGGGACTCCCCCACGAGGCACCTCGTTTTTGATTACCGAGTCATGAGCTCGACTCGATCCCCTCAATACTAATTAACATTGGGGAAGGTGATTTGGTCGAGGTAGTTCAAGGATGGAACTTCCCCGCCAAAGTAGTTCTTCAACCTATGTCCATTCACCTTGAAATTGGGGCCATCATTTTGAGATAGCTCGATGGTCACAAATGTAAAAACTTGAGTCACGGTAAATGGACCGGACCAACGGTATTTAAACTTACCGGAAAAGATTTTCAAACAAGAGTTAAAAAGCAAAACTTGATCCCCAATGTTAAAAACCCGGTTTTTAATTTTTGAATCATGCAACTTTTTAGTCTTTTATTTATAAATCAATGAATTTTCATAAGCAATATCCCTTAATTCATCCAATTCATTAAGTTGCATTTTCTGGTGTTTTCCCGCGGTCTCCATATCATCATTACAATGCTTAAGGGCCCAATAAGCTTTGTGTTCGAGTTAAATTGGCAAGTGACAATTCTTCCCATACACAAGCTTATAAGGAGTGCACCTGATGGGCGTCTTATGAGCGGTTCTAAAGGCCCATAAAGCATCGTCCAACTTATCCGACCAAGATTGTCGGTTTTCCCCAATAGATCTTTCTAAGTCCCTTTTTAAAGCTCCGCTTGAAACCTCGACTTGCCCACTCGTTTGTGGGTGATAAACCGTAGAAAGACGATGTGTAACCCCATATTTCCTTAGGACCCTTTCGAATTAGTCATTACAAAGATGGGTTCCACGATCGCTTATGATCGCACGAGGGGTTCTAAACTGAGAAAACAAGCTTTTCAAAAACTTGACTTCCACACGAGCATCATTGGTAGTCAAAGCCTTAGCTTCCACCCACTTAGATAGGTAGTCAACGGCGACAAGGATGTACTTATTACCACGAGATGATGGGAACGGCCCCATAAAGTCAATGCCCCAAACATCAAAGATCTCACACACTTGGATGATATTTTGTGGCATTTCATCTTTTGTGAGGTTTTCCTTGTCATTGGCATGAGTCACACGACTTCACAAGCTCATGTGCATCTCGGTAAATAGTAGGCCAAAAGAAATCGACATCAAAAACCTTATTAGCCATGAGATTAGCACCGTGGTGACCACCCGTGGGTCCCTCGTGACAAGCCCTAAGGATATTAGAAGCTTCGGTATTAAAGACACAACGTCGAATAATTTGATCCGCACAAGTTCAAAACAAGTAAGGGTCGTTCTAAAAGTATAACTTGATGTCACGAAAGAATTTTCGTTTTTCTTGAGTCGTCATACCCTTGATGATGAAGTTGCCTGCATGGTAATTTGCGATGTCCGCAAACCATAGGGTTGAAGAATCAAGCTTAGAATTCACTACACCAAGTGTCTCGAGAGGATATGTTTCGGTGATTTCCTTGGGCTCGTAAACACTTTGGTGAGGATCTTCCAAACGAGAAAGATGATCGGCCGCTAGATTCTCGGCTACCTTTTTGTCAACGATTTTTTGATCAAATTCTTGAAGGAGGAGAATCCAACAAAGTAATCTTGGCTTTGCATTTTGTTTAGCCATAAGATACTTGATAGCCGAATGATCCGTATACACTATGCATTTTGTCCAGACGAGATAAGGTCGGAATTTCTCAAATGCATACACCACGGCAAGGAATTCCTTCTCCGTTGTAGTGTATTTTAGTTGAGCCTCGGTCATCGTCTTGCTAGCATAGTGAATAGCAAGAAGTGTTTTTCATGACGTTGCCCCAATACGGCCCCAATAGCGTAGTCACTAGCATCACACATGAGCTCAAAGGGTAGGTTCCAATTGGGAGCAACTAGAATCGGATCTTCGGTAAGTTTCCTCTTAAGGATTTCAAAGGCTCGTACACAATCTTCGTCAAAGACAAAACGTGCATCTTTTTCAAGGAGATATGTAATTGGTCGAGAGATCTTTGAAAAATCCTTGATGAATTGACGATAAAAGCCCACGTGGCCTAGGAAACTCCTAACTCCCTTAACGGTTTTGGGATGAGGTAATTTGGCGATGACGTCTACCTTAGCTTGATCTACCTCAATCCCCACTTTCGAAACCTTGTGCCCTAAGACGATTCCAATTTTAACCATAAAATGACATTTTTCCCAATTAAGCACAAGGTTGGTTTCCTCACAACGCTTCAACATTCTCTCAAGATTCGACAAACATGAAGTGAACAAACTACCAAACACAGAAAAGTCATCCATGAAGACTTCCATCGTCTTCTCGATCATGTCATGAAAAATAGCCATCATGCACCTTTGAAATGTTCCCGGTGCATTGCAATGTCCGAATGGCATTCTACGATAGGCAAACGTTCCATATGGACACGTAAACGTAGTTTTTTCTTGATCACGAGGATCGATGGGGATTTGGAAGTAACCGAAAAAACCATCTAAAAAGCAATAGAAATCGTTTCCCGCAAGACGCTCCAATATTTGGTCCATGAAGGAGGGAAAATGGTCTTTACGAGTGGCGTCATTCAACTTTCGATAGTCAATGCACACTCTCCATCCGGTCACGAGTCTAGTGGGAATTAACTCGTTGGCATCGTTTGGCACAACGACCATTCCTCCCTTTTTAGGGACACCATGGATAGGACTCACCCAAGGGCTATCGGAAATATGGTAAATCATTCCCGCGTCAAGGAGTTTTAGGACTTCCGTTTTGATGACGTCGTGAATTTTGGGGTTCACCCTCCTTTGACATTGGATTGCCGGTTTGTAATCCTCCTCCATTAAGATTTTGTTGGTACAAAATTTGGGATCGATCCCCTTAATGTCAGATGACTTCCACGCAATTGCCCCTTTGTGATCCTTTAGAACATCGACAAGTGCGGTTTTTTCATTGTCCGAAAGATCTTTCGCAATAATAACCGGCAACTTGTCGTCCTCCTCCATAAAGACATATTCGAGATGAGGAGTTAAATCTTTCAACTCGAGGATAGGTGGTTCCTCAATTGAAGATTTGGGCTCGATACTCATAACCTCCTCGGGTGGAGGAAATGGGAAATCGTTGAGAAAATCCTTGATAATCGAGAAGTCCTCATCGTTGTCGAGGTCTTCGTCACAAGTACGTGGAACATCGAATTCTTCCAACGTAAAACCACCACCTTCAAATGGAGTGAAGGTTGGTGTCGAGTTATCAAGAATGGGATCTAACATAGTGGGATTGCCACTATTTTCATCATCACCAAAACCTAAAACTTCTTGTGAAAATTCCTCGCAAACAACGTCAATCATGTCAATGACGTTTATGGTTGCAACGGAATAAACATGAGAAATTGGAGAATTTTGAGTTGCGTTTATAACAAGTTCCTCATCGTTGAAACGTAAGGTGGTCTTTCTAGCATGCACATCGATCAAAGCCATAGACGTATGTAAAAACGAACGACCTAAAATGAGAGGAACTTAAGGATCCGTGGGAATATCGATAACGATAAAGTCTACCGGATAATAGAACTTTCCCACTTTCACAAAAACATCTTCCGCCAATCCACATGCGGGAATCATAGAATCGTCGGCCAACTCAATAGACATTAGTGAAAGAGTAAGATTAGGAAGATTGAGCGACTTGAAGATTGCAAGTGGCATCAAGTTAATACTAGCACCAAGATCGGCCAAGGCATAACATTCTTCCATATCTTGGATTGCACATGGAATCAAGAATTTACCGGGATCACCGACTTTTTGAGGTATGCGATTAAGATAAACCGATGAACAACTAGAAAATTGGTGCAATTTCTCCTTGTTGTGCAACATACTCTTAAAGTTAGCGGCAAATCGAGGCATCATGACCAAAGTGTCGGCAAAACTTATATTAAAATGCAAATCACGAAACATTTTCATAAAAAATTCAAATTGATAATTGTCGCGCTCTTGACGTTTCTCCTTTCTAAGTATCGATGGGTAAGGTAAGGGTGGTGTGGGTTGGGACATAGGCATAGCCTTTGGAATCTCGGGTTCCAATGTTGGTAATGGGTCAACCGTAGGTGTGGCATGAGCGGTACTTCGTGGGCTTGGGTCATGCTCCTTTTCGACCACCACCTCGGGTTCTTCCTCAATTTCCTCCACCGCTGGAGTAATTGTTTGAGGAGTCGGTTCCTTAAGTGTCTTACCACTTCGTGTGGTAATCACTTTCATCTCTCCCTTAGGGTTTGATATGGTGTTACTAGGAAGACTACTCGAAGATGGTTTGCACATAATAGCCTCAAACATAGATGAAATTTTGTCCTCAAACATGGATTGCCTCTTCTCGGACTTAATCATCACTTGTTTTATTTCATGTTGCCCTTGTTCCATTTTTTGTTGGTTTTGTTGTAACCTAGTTACATTCCCTTCCATTTTGTTTGTATGGATTTTAAGCTCATTTACTAACTCGTTTTTCAACTCTTTCTTCAAGTCGTTCTTAAACTCGGATCTTAGGCTAATGATTTCTCTTTGAATGTTGTCAAACCTAGAATCGTTTCCATTAGTGTATTCAACAAAATCATTTGGAAGATCTTTCAACGTTTGCAAACTCTTGTTGTTGTTTTGAAAATCATTGTTTTGATTTTTGTTTGAAAATTGATTATTAGCCCCTTGATTCCCATAGTTTCCTTTGTAATTGCTTTTAAAACCAACTTGATTGTTTCTATAGTTGTTGTTAGCATTTTGATTAGGAGCAAAACCCGGTGGAGTCAATTGATTAGAGCGGGTAACTTGACCGTTTTGGTTGTAAGTTCCCGTGGCCGCGTAGGCACTCGAAGTGTTACCACCGTTGGTAATGCACTCGGAGAAATCATGACCTCCACCACAATACATAAATGAAACCTCAACCGCTTTAGACGTAGCGGGAGCACTTTGTTCTCCATCTTTGAATTCAATTAGAAGTCCTTTAAGCTTATCAAAGATTTTGTTTTCCATGTTCGCCTCAATTTGGCAAGCATCGATGGTATTAGACAAAGAAGGTGAAGCCGAAGGTGAAGCCGAAGGCGAAGCCTTACGAACACTCGATGTGTTACGAGGACTATAAACCTTAGATCTATTCTCAATTATCAACAACGTTTCCTCAACCGTTTTACACAAAAAATTACCACCCGCGGCGGCATTTAGATATCCCTTTCATGATCATTAAGTCCATTGTAAAACGTGTCAATTTGATGCAAGTCGTAAAAACCGTGATGAGGACACTCATGTAACATTTCCTTAAACCTATTCCAAGCCGTTGAAAAACTCTCATTAAATTCTTGTGAAAATTTTGAAATCTCGTTTTTCAAATGCGTAGTCTTAGAGGGCGGGAAAAATTGGTTCACAAACTTAGAAACGAGATCCTTCCACGTCAATATAGAATTGGGTGGCTCTTTCTCTAACCAAATTTTAGCGGCCCCACTAAGGAATACGGAAAAAGCATCATCTTAATCGAGTCATTAGCAACATCCTTAAATTTGTAAGTGGCGGTAAGACGATTGAATTGGCGGATATGGTTGTGCGGGTTGTCCTTTTCATCACCACGGAATTTCTTGTTTTGGATCATCGACAACAAACCCATTTTCACTTCAAAATTCTCCACAAGGATAGCGGGAATCACAATAGCCTCTCCATAACCCTCGGTGGGTGCTTGAAGTAACTCCATCATAGTTCGATTCGCCATGGTTGGTTCTTCTCTTACGATAGGTTCGTCAATAGGAGACTCCTCACTAGAAAGATTAGGAGTAGGTGTTGACTCCTTTCGGTTTCTACGTTTACGTGAACGTCTTGCTTGGTTGCGAGTTTTCATAAACGTCACGTATAACGTGGGGATGAGCAAAGCAGATTCTTTTTGGTGTTTTGTATTTTTCCAATTTTTTGTGGTTTTTTATTCTTTTTACTTTTTTTGGATTTTTGTGATTGTATTAAGTAGACAAAAATCTACAAATCTCCTCCTTAATCAAATCTCTTGATTAAAGAAGCCTCAAGGAATGAAAATGATCACATGAAGTGAACGCCTTTGATGACTTTAGAACGTTGGTGGAACACCAAAACGTTCAAGAGGGTTTAATCAAATGAAACCAAGAAAATATATATGATACTTAGATAATACATTGGTTGGCAAACCCTCGATTAGCCCTTTTTATCTAAACACTCACAAGCAAGCGGGGAAACGAGGCGGCGCGAAGCACTTAAGAGCCTTTTTCCTTATAGTTTGTGTTTTTCAAAATTAAGCTTTACGAAAGTATTTATCTATTTTGCCTTTGATTTCTTGTTTGATATTCTAATACAATGATTGAGTAATGACCTCCCAATCAAGGTTGTGTTTTCACACTTTTGGAGTACTTGTGAATTTATTGTTCTACGTATACAATATATTAATAATATTCACACAAAAAATGAAAACCGATAATACGTATTAGTAGAGTGCTACTAATACAAATAGATATTATGGTTAGTATATAAAAACACCAATTTCCAAATCAAAACACAACACGCCTCCCCGGAAGCGGCGCCAAAACGTAGTTGAGTTTTTTACACTTTGTTTAGGAAAACAAAGGTAATTAGGGTAAGTACACAAGTAGTTTAGGAAAACCACAAGTTATGACCCAAAGTGGGGATCGTTCTCAAGGAGGCTTGGTGTGTGTGTTAAGAGATGATTAACTTTTATGATTATATTTATGAGAAAGAAAAGAAGAAAGGGGATTAGAAGAGAATGACGGTTACAATGACGAATTACACTAAGACGAATAGTCGTACACGTAAAACCGTAAAAAGTGACAAAATTAAAAATTTACCCTAAAAATTCCTAGAAAATTGCAATAAATCCTAAATAATGTAATTAGAGTTTACAAAAAATCAAAAATCAGTCAAACCTTTTATTTAATTAAATAACAATTTATTAATGCTAATTAAAGCCCAAAAAATTAATTTAATTAACAAAAAGCCCAAAATGAGATTTTTCAATTGTAAACCTCTAAAATGACTTAACTAAATTTATAACTATTTTTGAAAATTTTTAAAATTAACTAAAACTATTTAAAAACAATTAAAAACTATTAAAAGTTAAAATAATTCTAAAAATTAATCTAATGACAATAAAAATATTCTAAAAATTGTAAAATTCCTAACTGAATGTATTTGACCTAAGAAAAATATAAAAACTTGAAAATTCTAAGTTTTATTTTTTATAATAAAATAATAATAAAATAATATTAAAAATCCAAAATTTATAAAAAATTCTAAAAAGTTGCAAACTAGCTTATTTTAACCTAATAAACATAGAAATGAAGTTGAAATTACAAAATACCCCTAATTGGCTTTTAAATGGCCCAAAAGTCCAAACAGACCCCTTAATGGGCTTTTTAAGGCCCAATAAGAAAAATGTTGTCCAATTAAAGCCCAAAAGCTCCTATCTCACTCAAAATTTGATTTTAAGAACAAAAATCTGAAGGCCCAAAAGCTGAAAATGTGTTTAAGCTAGCTTATTTCAAAGCAGCTTATTCTTAATGGGCTTTTTGGCCCATTAAGCTATAAGCTGATGCCATAAGCTCAATTTTGACACAAAAGCTTCTTTTGAGTTACTTAAGAGATTTGTAAAAAGAAATTTGAAATAAGCACAAGGAATAAGCCTGAATAAGCTAAAAGCTATCTTCACAAAACGACAAAAGCTTTTAAATCACTTAACTAAGCTTAATCAACAAAAAGTTTTTAAAAAAGCACACTCAATAAGCTGTAATAAGCAGATAAGCACTTAATTAAAAGTCAACTTTATGAGTTTTCTAGCAAAAAGTCAAAGCCAAGGTCTGATAAGCTCCAAATCAAATAAATGGGTCAAATGATGAAGATCTATTACAAAAAGTAAGTTATTGCAAGTCTAGATAAGCCAATATGGCTTATAAATAAGCTGACTGAAAAATTACACTATTAGGGGCTAGTTTTGGGTGTTGAGCAGTGGGAACTTTTCCCACTTCTTGACTTTCTTGACTTTTTGTCTTTAGTGACCTTTTGTTGGAATCAATTTACAAACAAGGCACCCTTGTGATCAGTGAATCAGAAGGAGTCAATAGCAATCACAAAAACACAATCACAATCAGCCAATTAGCACAATTAATTCAAAACATCACCAGATCTAGCCCAGACATGAACATAAGCAGTTAAGAGTTCAATAAGCTATTTTAGCAAGACTCGGCCAACCAAATTGCAACAAAAGCATACACAAATAAACTCAAATGAGCAAGTTTAAACAGGTTTCATGCAATGGTTCAAGGTCTAGATCAAGATTCAAGCACAAAATAGTTACTGATGAACTAAGAACATGCAAATTTTTGACTTTGCTGATATACTTGACCAACAAGCCAATTTTAAACACTCAAATCTTCAAATCAGGTTACATAAACTTTGATTTAACACCTTTTATCCCTAAACATGCATATACTCTAAGTATTACCAAAATTTTTAGTCAAAAACAGTCAAAACCAATGAGTTATGGCACAATCTTTAATTTGATGTTATAAGACTAAAAACTTGCCGAAACTAGCATACAACCAAGTGAATAACAGACACCAACAATGAACAACTCTTTCCACAAACAAAATAACAATCTATGATCTTAAACAGATAATCCCAAACACCCCTTATCTTTTTCAAATCAAATTTAAACAAGTATAAGTGTATTCCAAGGTTACCCAAGCCCAATCAAACACATAAACAGATTTAATATTCAGTATTAAGCAAGATTAAACCATAAATTCAGCAAGAACTCAAGCAACACACAAAATCACCAAAAATCAAGATTTTAAGCAGATTTCAGGTAGAAAGGTTCAAACCTCATGGATGTACATCCACACCAAATAATTTTGAGCTTATGTGCTAGCAAGAACAAGCACAAGCTTCCACACACACTCCTGCTAAGATTCAACAAAGTTAGAAGCAAAAATATAAAAACTGTAAAGTAACAAATCCTTGATTAATGAAACTCTTGTAACCTACACTTCATTATCCCCAAGTTATAAGCCTCACAACACCTTGATATCACAATGTCAGGGTGCTATGATCAACTTATAGCCCAAAAATTCCAAGGTATACCAAGATCTTAGCAAAATATCAAGATTTAAGACTTTGAGCAATTTCTTGCACAAACCTTATGAAAAAGTTTTGAGATTCAGGATTAGTAAACATGTAACATTAACAAACAGATAATAAGGTTGGCACTTGACTTTTCTTCACAAATTTCAAGCACACTTCATTAATATGAATATGAGATTTACAGAATTGTGAGCTAGGAAAAATTCAAGAGCAAGTGCAAATGTTGCACATCCTATGCCTTATATAGGCTACAAATGTGAACTAGAAAGCAATAAAAACATAAAAACCTAACTAATGAAGTTCCAGATATGCCCTTGAGGGTTTTGAAGACCTTGGAATCATGTGACTGAATTTTGGAGTTTTGTTGTTGCTGGCATGTTTGAATTTCATCCAAGGGTCAAAAACAGGCTTAAAGTGTAAGCTGGAATGTGGTGTGTTGATTCTCTGGCATCCTTTGGCTTTTTACCCAAAACGTGTGAAGGAGGGTTTAACATGTGAGGTGGTTGATGATGTGGCATGAGGTTTAAGAGTTGGGATGTGTTTTATGATACCTTAATCATAAATCTGGAAAGTTATAACACTCAATTTTTGGTAAATATGAAATGCCCAATTGAGATTATGAACATGAAGAACAAGGTTTTAATCCGTTTTTGGTTTAAAAGGTGGTGTTTAGCGCCAAGGATTAAACTAACTAATTAAGTTAGTTAAAACCTGGTGAGTGGATTGGTGATGTGGCCAAAAGGTGGGAGCTGATTGGTGGAAAAGTGGTAGTGGGGCACGTGTTACCCCACTACTGGTTAAGGTAAGTATGTTGTCTGCCCAGTTTAGTCCCTCATCTCTCTTTTTCTTTTCACTTCAGCTTAAAACTTCATCAACGCCTAATTCCTTTGTTAACAACTTTTGCTTTTTCACACTTTTGCCCCAAAAAGTTTTGTAAAGTGATTTTAGGGGTATTTCTTGCCAATTGTTGATTCTTGAAGGGCTGATTTGGCATTTTCTTCATAAATAATGGTCTTGACTTGGATGGTTGAATTTTTGGAGGACTAAAATTAACAAGTCATAATTGTTGAGGGACCATTTTTGCCATTTCTTCAAAGTTAAGGGTCCTTTTTGCAATTTGACATATTTTGAGGACCAAACTTGTAATTTCTTATAACTTGAAGGCCTTCATGATATGTTTGACTTTTAGGAGGACTAAGATTGACAATTTAGTTTTGTTGAGGGACTAAATTTGCCAATTCTTCAAAGTTAAGGGCCCTTTTTGCAAATTTGACAAACTTTAAGGACCAATCTTGTAATTATGAAGATACAAGGGTTTAAAGTGTCAGTTATTAAATATTGGAGGACCCTTCTTGCATAATCTTCAAATCTTCAAGGGTATTCTTGGAAAATTCATCATTAGGGCTTGGTTCATGTAACACTCTCATTTTTCGTATCGGTACAGCGGAAGGGTCTTTCAGAGTGTTACGGGATAGCACAATAACTCCAATCATAGACAACACATAAAAATGGTTGTACAAGGTTTAACAAACATTCATTCGATAAAAAGATTTAAAAGTGTACAACAGGTCCCAAATTATAAAGGTCATTAAGTTTACAAAACACAGATCGAATGAACATTTTTAATATTAAGTGTGGGCCATCAGAGTCGATCTCCATCTGGATTACCTTCAAGCACCTGAGATAGAAAACATGCAAAAATCATATCAGCGAATGCCGAGTGAATTCATAGAGTTTAATGAAAACCGTTATATAAAAACAATCATTTACAATCATTTAAAATCAGAACACAAGTATAATATCGGAAGTAAGTCCACATATTGCTAGTCAGGCAATATATAAATCAAGCATACATCTGAAACCGTCCATGAGACCGTAGTCTCTATATTACCATGATAGGTAATATATATTCATCGTTAATAGCGTCGTATCATATCGTTTATTATTTATGTCTTATATTGTATTATAGGATTATTATTAGCCGCATGACATTGTTACCTTACTGTGAAAACAGCGGGCCGCGAACCCGACAAACAATTTGCCCATCTAAGTTAGCGTGTCGTCACAAAAATCACGCTATGGAATCTTCTCATACATAAACTCGCTTACCAATCAATGTGGTACGACGGGGATCAACCGTCAAGGCGCGAACTGGGGTGATCGTCCCCAAATAGTACTATCAAATGCATAAGCGTCTACCAAATCCTGGTAGTTCACAATTCATGCTAATGGGACTTTAAGTGACATAACCTAACTACTAATAATCCTTTTAGTCTCGAATATAGGGTCATAGCATCATTCGGGTCCATCTCATTAAGCATACAATTGGGACTACTTGTGTTCTATTTATAAAAATCTAGCATGTTATCTCCCTCGCGGGTTTACAAATCATTTTATAAAACATTTAAAAGAGTGCGAGGCTATGAACTCACGTTGTTAATGAAAGGCGGATTATCGGCTACGGGCGTGCTTCGATCACGGAAACCTATATAATTAATAATCGGTCTTAGACTCGGTCCAATGACTTTTATCAAAATAACAATATACATATATATGATTATTGTACATATGATGATGATCAAGTGGGTTTATAAATCCTCATTTACTCATTTTAGTGTTTACGTTTTAGTATCGTCTTACTAGTTCACTAGTTTTACCGATTTTACCTATTTTAAGTTCATTAAGTCTTTTATAAGTTCTTTTATTTGTTTTTACCCATTATATACTTATATGATCAGTATATATATATACTTTTCATGTTGGGCCCTATTGGGTTAAGCCCAAATAATTCTTTTTACAAGTATTTATCTTATTAAGTCCAATTATTAGTCTAATAGGTTTATTTAGCTCGTAAATGTCCGTAATTCTTATAGTTCGGGTTTTATCGGTTTTTACTTGTCTTAGTTACTTATACATCAGTATATAACTTTTATAAACTTTACATTAGACGGGTTTGGTCGTCTAAGTTTTATTTGATGAAAAACGTTAATTTCACGGCGATAGCCGAAAAAGTCGTAAAAATCAAGTTTATAGTTTTTATTATTTATAAATATTATTTTTACCACCATTTATATAATTTACCCATTTAATTAACCTTTTATACATTTATATAAATAAGTTTTATAAGTTAGTGGGTTTATACTTTACATTTTATAAATTATAAAGTGAGTGCTTATATAATAATAATAAACATTATTTCCAAAATCTGATTTTTAACTTCACATTCACCATTTTTATCATATCTAGAGTTCTACAATGACTTAGAAGCTCATTTTTGGATGACAACTTCTTCATAATATTTGCTACATATAACTTAGTTATAGCTACTGCCCATTTTGAGTCTAAGTTGCCTTAACAGTCCCTACAAAACTGCTTATTCAGATTGTACCACCTAACTTGTTTTGATCATATCTCACTCATTATTTTGATTCCATTGCATGGCCAACTCTCACATGTGTATAACATCATCTACTTTACTGTAAATAGATCAAACCATGCATTTTTATCAGTTCATCATTTAGTTATCTACTGTTTTTATACAGCCAACTAATTAGTCATGATTTTAGCTTCATTTCTTATGGTTATCATCATTTTTAAGCATGTTTATCAACACTTGATCCCCACACAACATTTTTATCATCATATATAAATCATATACATATACAAAATAAAAGAAAATACATTTGTTCTTTACAAAATAATAAGAGAAAAATGTAGAGGATGATCTTCTTTACCAATCCAAGTGGATTTCTTGTTTTAGGAAGGCAAGAACTTGATGAACACAAAAAGTATCTCCAAGACCATCAAATATCAAGATCATATGTTGGAAAATAAGCCCTAGGACACAAGCAAATCACCTCCAAAGTTGGTTATATGGCCACCAAATGATCAAGGCTTCAAGGAAACACCTTAATAGGACTAGTAAACATGTGGTTTGTAGCTAGAAGAGATCAAAGATGGTGTTTGTTGTTTGAATTGGGACAACACAAGGGTGGAGTAGAGAGAGTTTTTGGGGTGGATTGCATGGATGAAATGGTTAAATGAAAACCATTTGTTGGTTTTGTTAAGTTGGTGGAAGGCTTAGCTTAAAGTGTAAGCATAAGCTTACACTTGTGCAAGCTTAGCTAGAATGTGTGCCACCTAAGTGTGGTGTGTCACATATGCCGTCCCATATAAGCTAGTGGGATGGGGCAAAGTGTTTTGTCCCATCTCACTAGTTTACGGGTATTTCTCGATTCTAGTTTTCTCGATTTGCGTGCCCTCGGGTCGTTTTATGAAAAACGTTTTTATAAATTATGAATCACCGTCACAAAACGAATCCAATAAAAATTGTCTCATCAAAAACGGAGTTCAAAAACGTAAATACGTAATCCTAAGGTTTCCGGTTTAGTCGTAAAAGACGCCAAATTATGCACGTAAGCCCAAATTTAAATCCGTAAATTGTGAGTTCGACAACCAACACAAAAATAAGTTTCAAAATATTATACGAAAAATACTTAACTACCTGAAAATGTTAGATTTGTCACAGCTTTTCCTCCTAAAAGGGATCAACGTCCTCGTGATCCATTTCATTTGGATGTCTGTTTCTTATTGAAATCGAAGAGGTGCGGGTATTTCTTCCGCATTTCATCCTCTCGTTCCCAAGTATACTCCGGTCCATGCTTTGAATTCCATCGGATCTTAACAATAGGTATCCGACTTTGTTTCAGTTGCTTTACCTCACGGTCCATAACTTCTACGGGCTCTTCGATAAAATGCTGTTGATCCCAAACTTAGATCGATTAAGCTTTGTGTATACGAGATTAGATCAAGTAATACACGTAGAGAAACTTTTGATATATTCAACAATCTAAGCATTATGCGGAAACTAATACTCAGAACGAAGAACAACCAGAATATATGAATACCAAACTTTCACTTTGATTAATAATAACAATGAAAGATTACAATGAAAGTGTTATGAGATATGTGGAAGAGGTGTATGTGAGATATGTCTTAAGTCTAACCCTAAGGCATCCTTTTATAGGTTTAAGGAGCCTTGTACAAAAAGCTAAGATCAACTATTTTAGGAAGAGACACAAGATAAACATACATAAATAACATATTGACTAACTCTTTTTAAACATTAAGAATATATTCTGAATTCTTATCTTCATACTTTGTCCACCATCTTGAAGAATTCATCATTGGCAGATTTAGTCCTTGTCTTTGTCTTTAAGATTCTTCTTGTCAACGCCTTGATAATTCGTATCAGCATCTCATCTGTCAGCATCTCGTTTACTCTTGTCAGCGTCGAATTTCCTCTTGTCAGCGTTCAAGTGACTTAGCTAATTTTATTCCCAACAATCCTCCCCTAAACTTGATATCTACTCTAGTAATCAAGTTTCTGAATAAAATAAAACATACAGAGAGGATTCTTACAAATATACTTATCCCTGAATTTGAGTAATAATAAATCTCGAAAAGTCAATCACTCAAATCACTTGTATAGTCAGCCTTCACTTGGTCTTAATTATCTTCAACACCTGTAGAGTCTTTGGAGCTTTCTTTATTACTTTTGTCACTCAAATTCGATTGCTCCTCCCCTTTTTAAGACTCCTCTCCAAGATCAATATACAAGGACAGAACCAAGAACATCCTCCTTGCATCAGCTTCCAAAAGAACAATCCTTGACAATTTGTACCATTTATGTATTATGCTTTTACAAGCTAATACATATTTTCGTCAATTTCATTAATGTCAAAGGTTTCATACTGTCCTCATCCACATTCGGGAAATGAATCCTCAATGTTGATTCATAGGACATGGGGATGGACTTACTGATGATAAGACTGACTTGAACTGCATTAAAGCTAGTGCCAATACTCTCAGCCATCTCCATAACACTATACACCCTTGTGAAAGTGATATCTGCTGCTACTAGATGTCAATCACTAGGAAAAACATCTCAATGATCATTAGGCTTCCAGATATCCAAAAAAAAAAAAAAAAATTGAAAAATGTAAGGGTGATGAAACGTTTTGGGTCTATAAAGAAGTTTAAAAATGACATCAGCTAAGATGGCATAGCATAAAATGTACTTGAGAATGCATAAAACCTTAATTAAAACACAAACAAAGGTAATAATCCTAAGGAAATTAACTAGTCTCTAATAAGCAAGAATGACAAACACTGTTCATGCATACACTCATGCAAAAGCATGATAGACACACATGAACTCTAGAGTCCTTTGTTCACAAATGCCCCAAAGAGAAAGTTAATTTATATAAAACCTTTGCAACTCCCCAAGTAACCCAAAAATATATCTACCCCAAGTCACCCATACGACCACACCCAATTCTATGTCAAATGTCTTGGCAGCATGCATGCAAAATAAACTACGTGCATGCTACAGTGCCTCGAGGTTTAGAAATTCCAACAATTCCATAAGAAAAAGTCTTCACTATTTCTAACCCCCACTCACCAGTGGACACAATCTAGAATTATGCAAGAGTGCTCTAAGAGTACCCAAATACCTAGAGGTTTACCTCCCCTTAACAGAATCATACAAATCAAACGAAGAAGCAAAATTTTATCTCAAGATAGGAATGTAAACACTCCAACCATCATAAATTAAAGTTTACAATTCTGTATCCATCCAAATGTAGCTCCATTTTCCTGCATAGTTAGACAAAAACCACAAAAACACACACCAACAGAGGCTACCCTTTCCCACAATAATGGGTAGAGATAACATGTCAATGGATAAAAATAATATCAGTGGAAAGACCAACAATGCATGTTCCTTGAGCATCCACTATCCCGATATCCTTGATCATTAACCTGCTTTTGGATAGGCTGCTCAAAAAGAAAACAAATTAGTTTTCTTTGGAGATCCAAGCCTTGTAGGACTTGGATCTGTCTAGTTGTTCAACTAGAGTGGTATTATTCTTTACCATAAATGCCTGTTCATCCCTTTGTGACCTAAGCACCCAATTTGTTCCAATGAGACTAGTAATGACCTTCTCAAGATATTTGAATCTATTACAAGTCATTGAAATACCATTAAAATTAGAGTTTTGCGCTTGTTTAGGTTTCCATGTTAAGTGGGATGATGCTTCAGACCATTGACCCTTATTAACCAAGTATCTTTGTTTATATGGTCTAAAATAAGGTCTCATACAACACTTGGAGCTGTCAGCGTTGCATTTGTTCCTGTCAGCGTTGAACTTGTTCCTGTCAGCGCTGCATTTTTTCTTGTCAGCGCTGAATTTGTTCCTATCAGCGCCCAAATTAGGGTTTGCTACAGGAACATACTGTCTGTTTGACCAAGTGTTGGTCTTTTGAAAGGGCCTTTGTCCATGGGTATTAGCTGCCTTAGAGAAGAAAGGAGCTGGTCTAGTAGCCTGTGGTCTAGTGTGGACAAAAGGTCTATGGTTAACATTGGATGACCTATTGTCAGCGAATGAATTGTATCCACTGACACAATTATAGGCCAAATGAGAAAAGCTCCCACATGAATAACAAGCCTTTTTGGACACAAACTTAGGCCTAGACTGATAAAACCTTGTCCCATTAACACTTTCTTGGCTTTTGAGTGACCTAGGTTTCCTATACATTTCAGCATATTTAACACTAGGTTGTTTCTTAATTGGGGAGCCAAGGTCAACAGTCTTGCCAGTGGTTGGGTGTGTTATCTTGATGGGGGTAGACTCTTGTGTGGTGATAGGGGTAGGGTCATTTGGACTTTCACACAATAAACCTCCCTTAACAAACAAAGTAGGGTTGGCTTTCTTCCACTCATCTAGGTCAGTCAGTTTTTGTTTATACTCTTCAACTGGGGAAGTCACTCTAGGTGGAGGAATGAATTCCTTCTCTTGGAGTTCTGGCAAGCCAGTCCAAGATAAGTCCTTTGATTGGACACCATAGAAATCCCCAGCTGGTGGTGGAACACCAGTATAATCTTTCATCCCAATCCCACTCATGTCCTTAGAGTCTCTTTGTTTACTAACACACTCTCCTAGGGTTTGTGTGGCCTTATCAAATCTCTGGATTTTAAGATTCACATTATCTTTATTTTTGTTAGCCTCATCTAACTTAGCTATCAAATCAAGATTAACCCTGTTTGTGATATCTTGAATATCTTTACTTTGATGTAACTCATGATTTAAGATATTTATTTTATCCTTTAATTCAAACTCCATTTTCTTATACTCAGCTACTGTCCTTTCTGTTTGGGTGAGAGCAATTTGATAATTAGATACTTTGCATCTTTCAGAACTTGCCTCATCTAATAATTTTACTATCTCCTTATTTAGTTTTTCAGTATTTAAACGACAAGAAGAGTTATCACATACCTCACTATCAGAACATGAAGAAGAATTGGAACTTGAAGTAGACGTGGCCATAACTAAAAACATCATCAAATTCTTTTTCACCTTCTTCTTTAGCCTGGTTCACCGTACAATATTAGATCTCGTTCTTCAAATCAATGTTTCTCAACAAGCTCTGATACCACTTGTTGATCCCAAACTTAGATCGATTAAGCTTTGTGTATACGAGATTAGATCAAGTGATACACGTAGAGAAACTTTTGATATATTCAACAATCTAAGTATTATGCGGAAACTAATACTCAGAACGAAGAACAACCAGAATATATGAATACCAAACTTTCACTTTGATTAATAATAACAATGAAAGATTACAAAGAAAGTGTTATGAGATATGTGGAAGAGGTGTATGTGAGATATGTCTTAAGTCTAACCCTAAGGCCTCCTTTTATAGGTTTAAGGAGCCTTGTACAAAAAGCTAAGATCAACTATTTTAGGAAGAGACACAAGATAAACATACATAAATAACATATTGACTAAATCTTTTTAAACATTAAGAATATATTCTGAATTCTTATCTTCATACTTTGTCCACCATCTTGAAGAATTCATCATTGGCAGATTTAGTCCTTGTCTTTGTCTTTAAGATTCTTCTTGTCAACGCCTTGATAATTCGTATCAGCGTCTCATCTGTCAGCATCTCGTTTACTCTTGTCAGCGTCCAATTTCCTCTTGTCAGCGTTCAAGTGACTTAGCTAATTTTATTCCCAACAAATGCAACTTCCCATCTATTCGAACCTTACCTAACGGAATTTTCTCATCACTCACTGCTAGACATTTCTTCTGATTAGATACATGGAATGTGTTGTGAACACCATGAAGTTCTGGGGGTAACTCTAGTTTGTAAGCCACCGGACCTACTCTAGATAAATCTTAAAGGGTCCAATATAACGGGAATTCAATTTTCCTCGTTTTCCAAATCTTATAACGCCTTTCCATGGCGATACTTTCAACATTACTCGGTCACCCACTTCAAACTCCATTGGCTTCCGCCGCACATCCGCGTAACTTTTCTGTCTACTACGGGCAGCCAATAACCTCTTCTTAATCTGAACTATCATCTCCGTAGTCTCCCGGATCAATTCCGGTCCCGTGAGCTGGGTATCCCCAACTTCACTCCAACATACAGGAGATCTACACTTCCTACCATACAAAGCTTCAAACGGTGCAGCCTTAATACTAGAATGGTAACTATTGTTATACGAAAACTCTGCTAACGACAAATGTTTATCCCAATTCTTACCAAAGTCTAACACACAAGCTCTCAACATATCTTCAAGTGTTTGTATCGTCCTTTCACTCTGCCCATCAGTCTGGGGGTGATAAGCAGTGCTCATATCGAGATTCGTTCCCAAAGATCTTTGGAGAGATTTCCAAAAATTCGATGCAAATCTAGGATCTCGATCTGAAATGATCGATACAGGCACTCCATGCTTGCATACAACATTATCAAGGTATATTCGAGTCAGCTTCTCCAGTGAGAACTGCTCCTTAACCGGAATGAAGTGTGCTGATTTGGTCAGTCTATCGATAATAACCCAAATCGAATTGTTTCCAGATGATGTTCTAGGAAGCTTAGTGATAAAGTCCATTGTAATTCGCTCCCACTTCCATTCAGGAATCTTTGGTTGTTGAAGTAGTCCTGATGGCTTTTGATGTTCTGCTTTAACTCTAGCACAAGTCAAGCATTGAAGAACATACATAGCTATGTCAGCTTTTATATTCGGCCACCAGTACAACTTCTTCAAATCATGGTACATCTTATCAGATCCTGGATGAATGGAATACTTAGATTTATGGGATTCTAACATAATCAAATCTCTTAAGCCTCCAAACTTAGGTATCCACATACGACCTCTTAAACATTTCACTCCATCAGCTCTAACCTCTAAAGGATCTCCTTCTCCTCGGAACCCTTCATTAACAAAATTCTCCTTCTTACCAGCTTCTATTTGCGCATTTCTAATTTGCTCAGGCAAATTATTGTGCACGGTCAAGACTAGAGAACGCACCCTGATAGGCTCTCTATCTTTCCTACTCAACGCATCAGCAACAACATTGGCTTTTCCTGGGTGATATTTTATATCACAATCATAATCACTTAACAACTCTATCCATCTTCGTTGCCTCATGTTCAATTCCTTCTGGTCGAGAATATACTGTAGGCTTTTGTGATCGGTGAATACCGTACACTTGGTGCCATACAGATAATGTCTCCACAACCTAAGAGCAAAGACCAAAGCTCCTAACTCAAGATCATGAGTAGTATAATTCTCCTCATTCTTCCTTAATTGCCTAGAAGCATAAGCTATCACTTTCTCTCTCTGCATCAAAACAGCTCCATAACCTCTAAGAGATGCATCACAATACACTACAAAATCTTCACTCCCTTCGGGTAATGATAAGATTGGCGCACTACATAATTTTTGCTTCAATGTCTGAAATGCTCCATCTTCATCACTTCCCCAAACGAAAGGTTTATTCTTCTGAGTAAGCTTAGTCAAGGGTTTAGCTATCAAAGAAAATTCTTTAATGAATCGCCTATAATAGCCAGCTAATCCTAAGAACTGTCGCACTTCCGTTGGCGTTGTCGGTGCAGACCAATTCTTAATAGCTTCAACCTTTGCAGGATCAACATGAATTCCATCTTTGTTAATCACATGACCAAGAAATTGCACAGAATCCAACCAGAAATCACACTTCGAAAACTTAGCATACAACCTTTCATCCTTCAACAACTTCAAAACAATCCTCAAATGTTCTTTATGTTCATCTTCATTCTTAGAATAGATTAGAATATCGTCAATAAACACAATCACAAATTTATCCAAGTAGGGCTTGCACACTCGATTCATTAAATCCATGAAAACCGCAGGTGCGTTAGTTAACCCAAATGGCATTACTTGAAATTCATAGTGTCCATAACGAGTTCTAAATGCAGTTATGGGAATATCTTCTTCACGGACGCGAAGTTGGTGATATCCTGACCGCAAATCTATCTTAGAATACACACTAGATCCTTGCAGTTGATCAAACAAATCATCAATCCTAGGTAAAGGATATCGATTCTTAATTGTCAACTTATTCAGTTCCCTATAATCAATGCACATACGAAAAGATCCATCCTTCTTCTTAACGAACAAGACTGGAGCTCCCCAAGGCGACGAGCTCGGTCGAATAAAACCTTTATCAGACAACTCCTTAAGTTGCTCAGATAACTCCTTTAATTCAGAAGGGGCTAATCGGTAAGGCGCACGTGCCACCGGTGCAGCACCAAGAATTAAATCGATTCGAAACTCTACTTGCCTTATCGGTGAAAGTCCGGGTAAATCTTTAGGAAATACCTCAGGAAATTCACAAATAATAGGTACATCTTCCAATCGTTTCTCCCTAGACTCATTCCCGGTCACTTGAGCTAAGAATAACTCACAACCGTTCCTGATGTACTTTTGGACTTTAATACATGAAACGATTTTCAAACGGGATTCACCTCGACTACCATCAATCACTAACGTCCTATTCCTAAGAGGAATCTTAACCTTCTTTTCTCCACATAAAATAGTAGCATTATTCAACGACAACCAATCCATACCAATAATAATATCGAAACTACCTAATTCTATCAACATCAAATCAATCGGAAAGGAATGGTTCAAGAGATTTAGAGAGCATCCTTCTAATAGCTTATTAGTTTTCACTAATTTACCATCAGCCAATTCCACCTCGTAACTGGTACTTATCTCAACAGGTTCAATATCAATAAGGGCACTAAATTTAGTGGATACAAAGCTCCTATCGGCACCCGAATCGAATAAAGCAACAGCATAATGATTGTTGAGTAAAAACGTACCGGTAACGACATTCGGATCCTCTTTCTTCACCTCAATTGTTCCAAGTTGGTAGATACCACCCTAGGGGTTTCTTCCAGGTACAATCGCTTTCAACTTGGGGCATCCCGATTTCCTATGACCTTCTTCATTACAGTTGAAGCAAATCGTTCCCTTCTTACACCTTTCAACCTTGTGTCCAAGCTTTCCGCAATTTCGGCACTTCCAGCAGTCGCCAGGATGCCTCTTGTTGCCACACTTAGGACATCTATCATCGTTGCGCGGTGCATTGTTGGTAATAGCATTTGCATTCCCCTTTCTCTGGTTCTGACGGCGATTGAAATTCTTCCTATTATCACCTCTATCTACACGCTCACCGTCTCCCTTTCTTTTCTCACCTACACGGGCTTCATCTTCCTTATCCTGAATTATCTGTCCAATGAGTTGGTAAGCCATTCGAACATCATCATCAATGGTAAGTGGTTTCGATGATGTCACGTCCCCCCGGATATTCCTGGTCAACCCTTTCACATATTGCTCAATTCGGATCTCTTCGGGTTCAACCAATCGAGGACATAGCAAGGCCAACTCATGGAATCGGTTCGTGTAACTATCAATGTCCACACCTTTCATTCTCAGATGAATCAACTCTTGTTCTAACCTAATGATCACACTACGAGGACAAAACTCCAAAGTCATCCACTTCTTGATTTCAGCCCAAGGAGTAGCATTAGTAGCATCAAGACCCATGAAAGCAATTCTCCCGTTCCACCAAGTCAACGCACGACCTTTAAGAGTAGCCATAGCAAAAGTCACCTTATCTTCCTCCTTACACTTACTAATCCTAAACACCGATTCAATCTTCTCAATCCACTGGCTTAATCCTACAGCACCTTCAGTTCCATTAAAAGGTAGAGGTTCACACTTCATGAACGTCACATAAGTACAGCCACCAACTTCAGGTGCATTCGTTCCAAGTCCTCCTACATTTCCTCCAGCATTAGCATTCACATTATTAGCATTCACATTCACATTAGTACCGCCAATTCCACTACCGCCAGCTCCACTACCGCCAGCTCCAGTACCGCCAGCTCCACTACCGCCAGCTTCATTTCTAGCATTTGCCATAAATTCAGTCATAGATGCGGTAACTTGCTCCGTAATAATCCTACGTACATCATCCTCAGTCACAGCCTTCTTGGGCGGCATAGTTCTATAATTCCACAATTTCAAAGCATTAAGCATTCACCCAACAAAGGATTCATATAATATGGATCGAATTCATAATCAAGATACAAATAAGGCACAATATGGAATTCAATACAAGATACATATTTCATTCGATCTGAAACAAAAGTATTGTCTTAGTTACATCCCATATCAAAGTTCTAACACTATATACACTCAAAATTCGTGCCAAGTCTACAACTAACAAGTCGGTTCAGTCAAATCTACAAACACAAAAGATCTAAAGGTCACTACTAAACACAGACTGGTCTACTAAGAACCGCCAGATGGTCCATCATCCATCGTCTTCTGGATCTTCGCCGGACGATCACTAGACACATCTTCAGCTGGGCGCTTACGGATTACTCCTCTTTCAACCATGTCAGCATAAAATCTACTGTTCCAACCCACAGATACATTCAACTCCTTTTCAGCTTTCTCACGCATCGCACGAGCCACACTCAACTGAATTTCCATAGTGTTCACCTTTTTCTTCATCTCAGCAAACTCACGACTTTCCAACTCCGATAACCTCCTAAAAGCCTCATTCAAACCACGTTCTACATCACTCAAATCCGAACTAAGCAATTCTCGCTCTTTCTCGCCAACCTTAGCCTTCGACTCCAAATAAGCAACCTGAGTCTGAACAACACCTAATCCAACCTCTGTCACACAACTCTTAACACGGGAAGCATCTAGATCACGTCTCAAGGCCCATGGTGCAAGACCATCAATATGAGTAGCCTCTCGAGTACTAGACGACTCTCCTATCTCACGTCTACGAGTAGCAATACCATCAGTACCGTCAGGTGCATCGTCATCCTCATCCTCCTCTGATTCAGAATCAGATTCAGACGATTCAGACATTTCATCCCTAGGTAACTCATCCTCAGAATCAGACAAACA
Organism: Glebionis coronaria; assembly: GCA_025667525.1. Classification (NCBI taxonomy): domain Eukaryota; kingdom Viridiplantae; phylum Streptophyta; class Magnoliopsida; order Asterales; family Asteraceae; genus Glebionis; species Glebionis coronaria. Next base: position 359,717,899 of record CM046876.1, read on the forward strand.
AACTGGTGGGGGCAAAGGCTCGCCCTCTGGAACATCATACGGATAAATAAGCTCAGCTTCCTCATCGTCATCAATCTCAACATCTATACCTACGTCCTCCTCGACATCCTCGTCGTCTATCTCATCATCTAACTCATCTAACCCAATCTCATTCTCATTCTCAATATCAGCATTCTCAATCTCCACATTCTCATTACCCACATTCTCAATCTCATTCTCTACTAAGTCAACCTGAGGGGCAATCTGATCTCCTAGTCCTAACTCGGGCTCGGGATCCTCAAATGGTTCCTCCTCATCATCAATATCAAAATCTACTAAGTCTAAATAAGGATCATCTTCTATATTAGGTTCGGGAATAGCATGGTTTTCTACAGGAATATTAGGGTCAGCCATGACAATCTGCATTTATATATATTTATCTCGTATTAGGATAACATACTAGTTAAACAATTACATAATGAAATCACGATATATACATATTTATAAATTAAATTATATATATCAAAATATATATCTTCTCAATAGGGCTTGTTGGTAACGTCGGAGATCTCTGGCACCGTTATAGTCAAAAGATTTTTCAAATATTTTCTCAAATGTTCATTGTCAAAAGATTTTGAAAAGTTTTGTTCAAAACCTTGGTTTTTAAAATCTTTTGTTCTCTACAACGAGAGCTCTGGTACCAAACTGTAACACTCTCATTTTTCGTATCGGTACAGCGGAAGGGTCTTTCAGAGTGTTACGGGATAGCACAATAACTCCAATCATAGACAACACATAAAAATAGTTGTACAAGGTTTAACAAACATTCATTCGATAAAAAGATTTAAAAGTGTACAACAGGTCCCAAATTATACAGGTCATTAAGTTTACAAAACACAGATCGAATGAACATTTTTAATATTAAGTGTGGGCCATCAGAGTCGATCTCCATCCGGATTACCTTCAAGCACCTGAGATAGAAAACATGCAAAAATCATATCAGCGAATGCCGAGTGAATTCATAGAGTTTAATGAAAACCGTTATATAAAAACAATCATTTACAATCATTTAAAAGCAGAACACAAGTATAATATCGGAAGTAAGTCCACATATTGCTAGTCAGGCAATATATAAATCAAGCATACATCTGAAACCGTCCATGAGACCGTAGTCTCTATATTACCATGATAGGTAATATATATTCATCGTTAATAGCGTCGTATCATATCGTTTATTATTTATGTCTTATATTGTATTATAGGGTTATTATTAGCCGCATGACATTGTTACCTTACTGTGAAAACAGCGGGCCGCGAACCCGACAAACAATTTGCCCATCTAAGTTAGCGTGTCGTCACAAAAATCACGCTATGGAATCTTCTCATACATAAATTCGCTTACCAATCAATGTGGTACGACGGGGATCAACCGTCAAGGCGCGAACTGGGGTGATCGTCCCCAAATAGTACTATCAAATGCATAAGCGTCTACCAAATCCCGGTAGTTCACAATTCATGCTAATGGGACTTTAAGTGACATAACCTAACTACTAATAATCCTTTTAGTCTCGAATATAGGGTCATAGCATCATTCGGGTCCATCTCATTAAGGATACAATTGGGACTACTTGTGTTCTATTTATAAAAATCTAGCATGTTATCTCCCTCGCGGGTTTACAAATCATTTTATAAAACATTTAAAAGAGTGCGAGGCTATGAACTCACGTTGTTAATGAAAGGTGGATTATCGGCTACGGGCGTGCTTCGGTCACGGAAACCTATATAATTAATAATCGGTCTTAGACTCGGTCCAATGACTTTTATCAAAATAACAATATACATATATATGATTATTGTACATATGATGATGATCAAGTGGGTTTATAAATCCTCATTTACACATTTTAGTGTTTACGTTTTAGTATCGTCTTACTAGTTCACTAGTTTTATCGATTTTACCTATTTTAAGTTCATTAAGTCTTTTATAAGTTCTTTTATTTGTCTTTACCCATTATATACTTATATGATCAGTATATATATATACTTTTCATGTTGGGCCCTATTGGGTTAAGCCCAAATAATTCTTTTTACAAGTATTTATCTTATTAAGTCCAATTATTAGTCTAATAGGTTTATTTAGCTCGTAAATGTCCGTAATTCTTATAGTTCGGGTTTTATCGGTTTTTACTTGTCTTAGTTACTTATACATCAGTATATAACTTTTATAAACTTTACATTAGACGGGTTTGGTCGTCTAAGTTTTATTTGATGAAAAACGTTAATTTCACGGCGATAGCCGAAAAAGTCGTAAAAATCAAGTTTATAGTTTTTATTATTTATAAATATTATTTTTACCACCATTTATATAATTTACCCATTTAATTAACCTTTTATACATTTATATAAATAAGTTTTATAAGTTAGTGGGTTTATACTTTACATTTTATAAATTATAAAGTGAGTGCTTATATAATAATAATAAACATTATTTCCAAAATCGGATTTTTAACTTCACATTCACCATTTTTATCATATCTAGAGTTCTACAATGACTTAGAAGCTCATTTTTGGATGACAACTTCTTCATAATATGTGCTACATATAACTTAGTTATAGCTACTGCCCATTTTGATTCTAAGTTGCCTTAACAGTCCCTATAAAACTGCTAATTCAGATTGTACCACCTAACTTGTTTTGATCATATCTCACTCATTATTTTGATTCCATTGCATGGCCAACTCTCACATGTGTATAACATCATCTAATTTAATGTAAATAGATCAAACCATGCATTTTTATCAGTTCATCATTTAGTTATCTACTGTTTTTATACAGCCAACTAATTAGTCATGATTTTATCTTCATTTCTTATGGTTATCATCATTTTTAAGCATGTTTATCAACACTTGATCCCCACACAACATTTTTATCATCATATATACATCATATACATATATAAAATAAAAGAAAATACATTTGTTCTTTACAAAATAATAAGAGAAAAATGTAGAGGATGATCTTCTTTACCAATCCAAGTGGATTTCTTGTTTTAGGAAGGCAAGAACTTGATGAACACAACAAGTATCTCCAAGACCATCAAATATCAAGATCATATGTTGGAAAATCAGCCCTAGGACACAAGCAAATCACCTCCAAAGTTGGTTATATGGCCACCAAATGATCAAGGCTTCAAGGAAACACCTTAATAGGACTAGTAAACATGTGGTTTGTAGCTAGAAGAGATCAAAGATGGTGTTTGTTGTTTGAATTGGGACGGCACAAGGGTGGAGTAGAGAGAGTTTTTGGGGTGGATTGCATGGATGAAATGGTTAAATGAAAACCATTTGTTGGTTTTGTTAAGTTGGTGGAAGGATTAGCTTAAAGTGTAAGCATAAGCTTACACTTGTGCAAGCTTAGCTAGAATGTGTGCCACCTAAGTGTGGTGTGTCACATATGCCGTCCCATATAAGCTAGTGGGATGGGGCAAAGTGTTTTGTCCCATCTCACTAGTTTACGGGTATTTCTCGATTCTAGTTTTCTCGATTTGCGTGCCCTCGGGTCGTTTTACGAAAAACGTTTTTATAAATTATGAATCACCGTCACAAAACGAATCCAATAAAAATTGTCTCATCAAAAACGGAGTTCAAAAACGTAAATACGTAATCCTAAGGTTTTTGGTTTAGTCGTAAAAGACGCCAAATTATGCACGTAAGCCCAAATTTAAATCCGTAAATTGTGAGTTCGTCAACCAACACAAAAATAAGTTTCAAAATATTATACGAGAAAATATGTAACTACCTGAAAATGTTAGATTTGTCACAGTTCATTGTGCGGCTTCATTTCCCGTGTTCGTTTTTGCATGTTTCTTGTGATCTTTTGTCATTTTCTCAATATCCGTACCTAAAATACACAAGTAACAAACAAAAGCATATATTTGGCTATTTTCATGATATTTAATGCATTTAAAGCCCGTTTTGGACGACAAGTCACATCCAAAGTAGCCTTGGTAACATCTAGAAATGTCTCTTTAGGTGGAGGATTAAACTCGATCACATCTTGTAAAATCCTATCCAAGATATCATTATTGTGAACGGTGATGGACTTGATCTCTCCCTTCGGGTTTGGTATGGTGTTGATAGGTAAGCCACCCGAAGAAGAGGAAGGTTTGCACATTATTGCTTCAAACATCAAAAGAATTTTGTTCTCAAATTTATCTTGATTTCCCTCAATACGGTTTTGGTTTTGCTCTAATCTTTGTTGGTTAAGCTCAATCTTATTATTTCGCCCCTTGATCGTATTTTGAAAATCGTTTTTCAATGTTGCCATTTGTCCTTGAAGATTATTTTGAGAAGCCTTCAAATTTGCCTCATTAGTTTTGATGTAGCTTGACAAATCATTTTGATTGTTGTCTTAAAAACCGTGATTTTTTTCATTGCCATGAAATTCATTTCCTTGATTAAAATTCCCTTGGTTACCACGGTTAAAATTATTCCCATTGTTTCCATTGTTGTATTTATTTTGAACCGGTGGAGCAACATGGTTTTGACGAGGAGCTTGACCGTTAGGGCCATAAGTTCTCGTTGCCGTAAAAACACTAGCTTGATCAAACCCCATGGTTGTACAAGCATAATTCGGATGTGCTCCACCACACAATACAGAAAAAATCTCAACCGCATTAATCGATCCATGAGGATTCTTCCTAATCTCATTCAAAATCGTGTCAATCTTAGAGTCCAATCTAGCAATCTCGGTATTAGAAGAATTCACATGAGAAACAACCGGTGTGTTTCATGAATATTGAACTCTAGACTTATTCTCAATGATACCCCACACGTCTATCGGAGTTTTTCTTAAAAGATTACTACCCGCGGAGGCATCTAAGGAATCTTGTTCAACCATATTAAGTCCATTATAATAAGTATTTATTTGGTGTAACTCCGTGAAACCCTGGTGGTGGACATTATCTCAACAAATCCTTAAACCTTTCCCAAGCATCTCCAAACGATTCATGCACTTTTTGTTCAAATCTAGTTATTTCATTCTTAAAGTAAGTTGTTTTAGATGGTGGAAAGAAATAATTCATAAACTTAGACACTAAATCGTCCCATGTCAAAATCGAACTCGGTGGTTCCTTTTCATGCCAACGCTTAGTGTTTCCCTCGAGCGAGTACGGAAAAAGCACGAGCTTAATCGTGTCATTCGACACATCTCTAAACTTGAGAGTCGAGGTGATACGAAGAAAACTCCGAATGTGAGAATGTTGGTTATCCGTCTCATTGCCTCAAAATTGGTCGGCACGAATGAGTGATAAAAGACCCGTCTTAATCTCATAATGATCCGCCAAAATAGCCGGAACAATGATTGCTTCCCCGTACCCTTCTGTGGGTACACGGAGCAATTCCTCCATTGTTTGGTTATCGGCCATATTAACAACAATAGGTGGAAGCTCGGGTTCCACTACTCGTTGTTGACGATTCCTATTTCTATGAGGAATGTTTTCAAGTCTATCGTGATTAATCAAAAGTCGATTAGAACGTAATTGCATAAACCAAAATGAGGAGAATTTAGAGGGTTGAAGAAAAGAAAATAGATTAGAAGAATATTGGTATTGCTCAATCAAAGATTGATAAAAATAAGAAGTAAGGATAATTACTATGTAAGTAAACTACCCTTGGTCGACTTTGAAACGTAGGTGAAAACCTAAACGTCTCGAGGTTCAATAAGTAAACAACAACAAAAATAAAGTTTATTACTACTTGAGTTGGCAAACCAATAATCGGTTGTCCCTCTCAATATACGCACAAGCAAGCGGGGAAATGAGGTGGCACAAAGCACTTAAAAACCTTTTTCTTTAGACGGCATTTTATAGCTCGTCGCCTTATACACACCTTATAGTTTGTATAAATCAAGTTCAAACTTTTTATTAGTATTTATCTATTTTGACTTTATTCTTTGTTTTGGATTCGAATACAATAGCTAGGTGATGGATTCCCAACTAAGGTTTGTGTTTTCACGCTTTTGGAGGTAGGTGAATTTATTGTTCTACATAATACAATATATTAATAACAAAAAACATGAAAAATCGATATTTATGATATATAGAAAAATAACAAAACTTTCCGAGGACGGAAAAGGGTTTTCAAATCAATGATCAACAAATCTCAATCGAAAGAATCGTACACAAAACTTTCCGAGGATGGAAGAGGCGCCAAAATTTTGGATGTGTGGGAAAAGTGTCGGTGTATTTTAATATAATACGTTATAAAGCAAATTAAGGAAATTAACTTTAGAAAAAAGTAATAATCCAAAATAAGCTAAAGACGGATTAATTAAACAGAGAGTGATCTCGGTTCATTGTACACGAAGAAATTGTGAATTTGAGACTTTCATTTTGAATTGGACAATCGATTTGAATTTGTTTCGGTTTTTATCTAAAATCCTACTTTTTTTAATAAAAGTGCATGAATTGTTCCTATAATATATATATATTTTAAATAATAATTTTAACCAAATTTTAAATAAACATTTTTCTAATTAAAAGTGATACAAGGCTTTTGGCCAGGTAAAAAGATTAGTTCGTATAAGTATGTCTAATCGAATTGATCTAGGTTCTCTATGTGACTCTATTGTTTTTGGTGGAACAAAAGATGTGTCGTTGTAGTGTTTTAAATAAAAGTGCGGATCAATTAAAGTAAAAGTGCACTTAAAGTAAATCTAAGTCTAATTAAAATAAAGGTGCAAGTATTTAAAAACGTGATTGAAATTAAAGGGCACTAAAGCAAATGGCGTAAACTTAAATCTATCTAAGGCAAACTTAAAGTGCGACTAAAACTAAGGCAAGTCTAAAATAAAACTAAGGCAAATAAACTTAAAGTGCAATTAAATAAAAGGCAGGAAAAATAAAGCTTGAAAATAAAAATCAAAGACAAAAGCTAATAAGAACCTGAATACAGCTCATTCGGAATAAACCTTCGTTTGGAACAATCACTCGTCCGGAATGTCACCTTCGGTTGAAATGATCCTTCTTCGCTTGGAATATTACCAAAATCCTTGATCCGGAACTAATTGATCTGAATATGTAAGTAATCCAAAACAATCCTTCGTTCGGAACTTTACTGATTCGGAACTTCTAAATTTTGCCTTGATTCGGAAGTTTTAGGTTACCCTTGATTCGGAAGTTTCCGAATGAAGCCCCTTGATTCGGAAGTTTAGAACTTCCGAATGAACACTCCCTGATCCGGAACTTGTCCTTGATTCGGAAGTATGTTCGGAACTTGTAAGTTCCGAATGAACAGCCTTGGTTCGGAACATCGTTCGGAAGTTTCGTTCGGAAGTTCGTCCGGAACTTCGTTCGGAAGTTCGTTCGGAACTTTCGTTCGGAACTTCGTTCGGAAGTTGTGTTGATCCGGAACATTTGAGTTCCGAATGAGTCGCTTGATCCGGAACTTTTTAAGTTCCGAATGAAGGTCTTGACCCGGAACTTTTGAGTTCCAAATTAACAAATCCTTGACTCGGAAGTTCTCCTTCGTCCGGAACTTTGAATGTTCCGGATGAAGAGTCTTGGCTCGGAACTTTTTACCTGGGAAGATCAGAAACAAGAACAACTTTTCCGAAGAACAGGGGATACAGTAACAGCAGAATAATAACAAAGATTAATCAAAATAAACACAAACGATTTAATAAAACTATCCACGAATCAACAGTAAAAATAAACGAACAATAAAAAACAAGAAATTTAACAACTTTAACCACAATAATCAACAATCACTTGGATCAAAATAAAAGCATGAACATGAACATAAACATAAACACATAAATCAAAGATTAAGAAAGGTAGATAAGAGATTGACAAGATAAAGTAAAGATTGACAAAGATTAAATTAAAACTTACTTTAAATTAAATGGTAATTAAGGTGCAAGACAAGGTATTTAAATTTGACAAGAAATTAAATGACAAGGTATTTAAATGGTGGAAGAGCTAATTGTCACACTTAGCCAACAAAATGAAAAGTTAACAACTAATGGCTATTTATAGGGGAGGATTAGGAAGCTTCCTCCCCCTCTTTAATTTCTTCTTAATTACAAGCTTAAGTCCCTCCTTTTATTAATCTTCATTAATTGCGTCATTAGTCCTTTTCTTCTAATCTTCTTTAAACTTGGACTTAAGGGACTTTTGGCTTCGGGATTTCTTCGAACTCGTCTTTAAATTCTTCAATAAAATAGACTTGAATTCTTCGGCTTTTGATAAACTTCCGTCTTTTGACTTTTTCTTCGATAAATCTTCAGAATTGGTCTTGGACTTCCGTTCTTTTTGCACTCTTGACTCGTTGACTTCGTCTTTCATCTTTTTCTTCAATAAAAGTCCGTAAATGCCCGTGAATGTCCGTGTTTTCTCCACTTTTCACCTTTTCGTCCTAAATCACAACAAAAACACAAACCACGCATAATTCCGACATAAAAGACATAAAATACACGTTTTGGTCCGGTTATTATTGTAATTAAGTGGTAGAAAAGATGGGTGTTTACACACCTATCAAATCCCCTACACTTGACCATTGCAATGTCCTCATGCAATGCATTAGTTACAAAGCAAGATTACACTTTTCATCATAATCAATCCACGTTGGCCTTTATTAAAGGGATAGAAAATTAAAGACATACAAAATAAAGAAATCAAAAGCATACCTTGGGTTTTGGAAATGTCATGAATAATCATCATCCTCAAGTTGTCACTTTCTCCAAACCAAGCTTAAAAACGAGATCATTGTTATTATAAGTTAGTAAACTATCACGAACTCATGTGGGCCAATTATTCACTTAGACTCCCTTATTCCTAGGTGTATCTCTTATATTTTATTGTTGTCTTGAATGATCACGAGGATGCATTGTTTGACTTATTTTGATAGTTATTTAGTCTGAAAATAAAGTGAACGATTTAATCAATAGTTAGCTAAAGGACCAAATCTTTTAAAACTGCTTCTCGGGACCTCATAAAGTTCATATCTTTGCATAACTCGCTTCGCGATTTGAGACCTTTCTCGGACCGATATTTGGCAGCGACTTCATACTTCAAATCTTGAGAGACGTTCATGAAATAATGGTCTTCTCTTCATAATTGGAATTTCTTCACTTGAACTTTTTGAGAGATTCATACTTGGACCATGACTTCTTCATTTTTCTCCAATCTTTATTTTGGACTTTGATATACAACGATCCGCCTCCTTTTATGACTTGGATCTATTTTTCCTTATACCTTGTTAGGGTCTTTTTGGATACACTTCTCCATGACTTTTGGGGAGTTTTTGCTTTACGTCGTGTGTCTCGATCCTTCATAGTGATTTTCGATAAATGATTCTTCACATCACTTTGGATCTTTAGCAACAAAACATAGCCCTCATGCCTTGTTAGGGCCTTTTCGGACTCGCCAATCTTCGCGTCCCGCTTCAATAAGTTATGCCTTGGCTATGAACTCTAATCCATACCGAGCAACTTTTAAACGATCTGGGGCTAGAAGCTAAGTAACCTTTCAAATCGTACAACCTTATTTTTTAGCAGATAAATTATTAGCAAGCGATGGGAGAATAGGCTCATAATTAACTCACATAAATTCATGAAAGAATACCAGACTTATAATTGGCTCTATCATCTCTCGTTCTCCACAGTTTAAAATCTCAAGTAATGAGACTCGTGAATGCTTAGCCTATTAAATCAAAGTTTTGGGTTTTCGAGTCACCTATAGGATCTTGCAAATTCTTAGACTTTTTCAAGTTTAGAAATCGCATTTTAAAGTTCCCTTGATAAACGACTCTCTAGGATCAATTATAGGAACTTGCGAAAAGTTCTTGTTCTTAACCCGTGAGAGTTAAGACTTTCGCGTTTTATAGCTCCCTATATAAAAGCCGAGCAAAACTTGACTTAAACACGTTAAGGATACTAGCTAGAATAACTTAGATAAGTAACTCGGGTTGAGTCAAAAGATTCACAACGTTTTGAAAATTAAAACCACTTATTTAAACAATTATTCTAATAAGGAAAGAAAATAACTATACAACGGTAAAAACTAATAGGCCAAAATAGATCAAAAATTTTGAAAAATGTCAAAAAATTGGTTTTCCGGTTAAATTGAGGACAAATACAAGGAAAAGACCACTTAACTTCGATAGAAGTCCCCCCTACACTTAATATAAACATTGTCCTCAATGTTTAAGAATGTAGGAGTAAACTCCCCTACACTTAGGACATTGTGCACTTTGTTTAAATCTTGCTAAGGAAAAGACAACTAAAGAGATTCCTATTTTAATATTGAGAAAATATAAAATAGTGAATCGAAAAGAGTTTAGGATAGAACCGGGAAGAAGTGGACATGGAATCACGGGTCGTCAAGAATCATCAAGAGTGGATCATTTAAGCTCGAATCCCTGATTAAGAAGTGAGGAGAGGAGATAGCAAACCAAAGGGTCTCCCTACATTTATGATAAAGAAAGCGGAAAGATAGATGCATGGGTTGCCTCCCAAGAAGCGCTTGGTTTTTGTTAACCGAGTCATTAGCCTGACTCGACCTTGATCATCAACGGAAGAAGCATGAAACATATCCTCCAGGATCAAAGACATAGTTTTCATCCATCAATAAGCACGAGCTTAAGGCGAACAAGGCAAGCCAAAGAAGAAGTGGCAGGGTTCCCTTAAGCAGCGATGGAGCACGGTGGAAGCAAGGGTGAAGTGCAAGCTTGTCTTCAAGATTTCCAAAGATTTTTCCTTTTATTTCATCAGGTGGATACTGAGATGGCTTAAAGATTTCAATACCGGGGTCGAACACCTTTTCCTTCAAGGGAAAATAGCACTCAGGCTCAGCCGAGTGTGAAGAAGATCCGCAAAGAAGCACAACCTCGTCCTCAGAAGTGGGACAAAGAGGTGTCATATCATATGTGCAACGGATTTCGGTGTCAACCGGTTTCTTCTCCTTTGACAGAATGCTCTTCAAATCCAAAGTAGGATCAAGACGATAATCTTCAAAGTCATAAGGAGGAGCATCACTCTCATGAGGGAAGTAAGTGTTGAGAAATTCAGAGAAATCTTCCTCAAATGAGTAATCGTCCAAAGTAGGATCGAGTGATGGCGGAGGATCTTCATCATGTGAAGAAGCGCTCAAAAGAGTATCAGCCTCATCAAAATCATCGAAAGTGGGCAGCTCGGGATGCTCAGAAGTACAATCAAAATCATCCGAATCTGAGCTAGAATCATCATCATAAGCATCAAAGACCGGTGAAGAATCATAAATGGGAGAAGCGTCCAAAGTAGGGAGAGAATCATCCACATTATCTTCAAAGAGTGGATTATCAGTGGAAGACTCGAATAGAGGATTGTCATAGACGGTAAAGTCATCGAGCACATTTATCATATTCACTGATTCTCGTCCTCCAAAGGACTTGCCAGTAAGCTTCCCCATTTTAAAAAATTTAGAATCATCCCCGACTCGTAAGATTAACTCACCTTCGGCCACATCTACTAAAGCACGTCCGGTTCTCAAGAATGGCCGACCAAGTATTAAAGCAATACGAGGGTCCATTTCATAATCAACTACGACAAAATCGACCGGGAAAGTAAATGTGCCAACTTTGATAAACACGTCTTCGGCTATACCAACGGGGTAAGCGAAAGTGCGATTTGCAAGTTCGAGAGTCATCTTTGTTTGAATGAGGTCGGGCAATGATAGTGTTTTCCAAACACTCAGTGGCATCAAATTAATACTAGCCCCGAGATCAGCAAGGGCAGTAAATTCTTCAGTTTTGTTGAACACGCAAGGCAACACAAAACGACCGGGATCTCCAAGCTTTTCCGGAAGTTCTTTAAGAATGACTGCAGAGCAGTTTTCATTTAAGCGTGTGTTGGCTTGTTCAATCAGCTTCTCCTTCTTGCTAAGCAATTCCTTGAATGCTTTGACAAATTTTGGCATGTGGCAAAGTGCTTCAACAAGGCTAATGTTGATGGTCATTTTAGATAGCATATCCACATATTTCGATACTTGACAGTCATTCTTGGTTAGCTCGTTGGTCTTGCCTATGCGAGAAGGGTATGGGATTCTAGGTTGATAAGGGGAAGGTGAAGGTGTAGTTGGTAAAGGTTGTGATGTTGAAGGGTCCTTTCGAGATACATCGTCATGACGAGGCGGAGACGGTAATGGTGTACTACTACTAGGTGTAGGAGGAGTAGGGATACATGGTGGTGGAGGAGGTGTAGATGATGGTGGTGGGATAGGTGGATCGACAATGGTAATTCCACTACGCGTAGTTATAGCACTCACATTGGCTCGCGGATTAGTAACGGTGTTTGAAGGTAGAGAACTCGAAGAAGAAGGTTGAGCTTCGGGCAAGAAACTAGCCAATAGATTCTTTAATTCAGTCGTTTGAGTGCTGAAGGAAGATTGGATATTATCACGAACCTCGGTTCTGATGTCATTTCCTTGCTTCAAGATATCTCCTTTCAAATTGATTATTTGGCTCTGTAGATTCTTGATTTGCTCACCTTGAGTTCTCATGATGGCGTCAACATCGGGATTAATGGGTGGGTGTTGTTGGGTGGGTGGTTGATAAGGGTTAGAAGCTCTTGGTGGGATTTGGTTGCTTCTATTGTAGTTGTTGGTGGGGTTTTGGTTTTGAGGAGAAAAACCGGGTGAAAGGTAATTGTTGGATCGGTAGCTCAGCAGATTTCTATCCCCTTGTTGTCTAGCTTGGTAATTTTCTGGTGAATAATTACCGTAAGCAGCATACACATTTTTCGGATTTGCTTGTGTTGAAGGACAATCGGTGTATGAGTGAGGACCGCCACATGTTTCACAAGGATTAGCAACCGCTTTAACTGGTTGTTGTTGTTGGTTTGAAGCGAGAAGCGTAATACTTTTGCTCATTTCGGCCATCATGCGAGTGAGTTCGGTCATCTCAGGGTTTGCTGAGGTAGAGGAAACATTGACTCTCGGGTTGTTCCTTGAAGAAGCAGAGGAATCCCAGTTTTTGTGGTGAGTAGTCATGTTCTCAATTAACTCTCTACACTCCTCGGGTCTCCTTTTCATGAATGTGCCACCGGCGGCTGCATTGATCGTATCACGATCTCGAAAAGTCAAACCGTTGTAGAAAGTATCGATTAAGGTCACAGGGAGCATGTTGTGGTTTGGACATCTATCGATCAAGACATTATATCTCTCCCAAGCGTCAAAAAGAGATTCATCGGGATCTTGCATGAAACCGCTGATCTGATTGCGAAGGCTTGTGACCATGGATGGTGGAAAGTAGCGCGATAGAAAGCGTTGAGTCATGTCATCCCAAGTGTGAATAGAATTCTTCGGGAGACGATCAAACCATTTCTCGGCATGATGCGATAAAGTATGTGGAAAGAGTTGTAGGCGAAGAACATCCATTTTGGCTCCAGACAACTTCATGCTTTGGGTGATTGTAATGAACTTGTCGAGGTGTTTGTTTGCATCATCATCAGGCAATCCTCTAAATGGGTTTTGTTTGTACTTGCTGAATCATGTGGTGCTTCAACGAAAACTCGGGAGCGTTGATTTGCATCGGCGCAATCGGTCCTCCTCGTTCAAACATGGTTGGTTGACAAAGTTCCTCCATGGTCCGAAGATCGGGCTGTGGAAGAGCATTGTTGTTATTATTATTATTATTGAGGTGCGGTGGAATGTTGTTGTTGTTAACACCTACCATACTTAAATCTTCTTGAGGCTCGGGCTCTTGATAATTAGAAGATCTAGTACGCATACACCTGAAAATGCAAAAGAAAACAAAACCAAACACAAAGACAATATATATACACAATAAAAATAAAATCTTTTTGGATTTTTGAAATTTTTAATTTTTATGTATTTTTATCAATTTTTAATTTTTTTATGACTTTTTTGAATTTTTTATGCAAGAAAAGTAACGCTCACAAGTGAACGGATCCCAAAAAGCAACGTGTCTATCACAGAAAACCGTCAATCTTAACGAAAAGAGCCGGCAGCGGCGCCATTTGATACAAGGCTTTTGGCCAGGTAAAAAGATTAGTTCATATAACTATGTCTAATCGAATTGATCTAGGTTCTCTATGTGACTCTATTGTTTTTGGTGGAACAAAAGATGTGTCGTTGTAGTGTTTTAAATAAAAGTGCGGAACAATTAAAGTAAAAGTGCACTTAAAGTAAATCTAAGTATAATTAAAATAAAGGTGCAAGTATTTAAAAACGTGATTGAAATTAAAGGGCGCTAAAGCAAATGACGTAAACTTAAATCTATCTAAGGCAAACTTAAAGTGCGACTAAAACTAAGGCAAGTCTAAAATAAAACTAAGGCAAATAAACTTAAAGTGCAATTAAATAAAAGGCAGGAAAAATAAAGCTTGAAAATAAAAATCAAAGACAAAAGCTAATAAGAACCTGAATACAGCTCATTCGGAATAAACCTTCTTTTGGAACAATCACTCGTCCGGAATGTTACCTTCGGTTGAAATGATCCTTCTTCGCTTGGAATATTACCAAAATCCTTGATCCGTAACTAATTGATCTGAATATGTCACTTATCCAAAACAATCCTTCGTTCGGAACATTACTGATTCGGAACTTCTAAATTTTGCCTTGATTCGGAAGTTTTAGGTTACCCTTGATTCGGAAGTTTCCGAATGAAGCCCCTTGATTCGGAAGTTTAGAACTTCCGAATGAACACTCCCTGATCCGGAACTTGTCCTTGATTCGGAAGTATGTTCGGAACTTTTAAGTTCCGAATGAACAGCCTTGGTTCGGAACTTCGTTCGGAAGTTTCGTTCGGAAGTTCATCCGGAACTTCGTTCGGAAGTTCGTTCGGAACTTTCGTTCGGAACTTCGTTCGGAAGTTGTGTTGATCCGGAACTTTTGAGTTCCGAATGAGTCGCTTGATCCAGAACTTTTTAAGTTCCGAATGAAGGTCTTGACCCGGAACTTTTGAGTTCCAAATGAACAAATCCTTGACTCGGAAGTTCTCCTTCGTCCGGAACTTTGAATGTTCCGGATGAAGAGTCTTAGCTCGGAACTTTTTACCTGGGAAGATCAGAAACAAGAACAACTTTTCCGAAGAACAGGGGATACAGTAACAGCAGAATAATAACAAAGATTAATCAAAATAAACACAAACGATTTAATAAAACTATCCACGAATCAACAGTAAAAATAAACGAACAATTAAAAACAAGAAATTTAACAACTTTAACCACAATAATCAACAATCACTTGGATCAAAATAAAAGCATGAACATGAACATAAACATAAACACATAAATCAAAGATTAAGAAAGGTAGATAAGAGATTGACAAGATAAAGTAAAGATTGACAAAGATTAAATTAAAACATACTTGAAATTAAATGGTAATTAAGGTGCAAGACAAGGTATTTAAATTTGACAAGAAATTAAATGACAAGGTATTTAAATGGTGGAAGAGCTAATTGTCACACTTAGCCAACAAAATGAAAAGTTAACAACTAATGGCTATTTATAGGGGAGGATTAGGAAGCTTCCTCCCCTCTTTCATTTCTTCTTAATTACAAGCTTAAGTCCCTCCTTTTATTAATCTTAATTAATTGTGTCATTAGTCCTTTTCTTCTAATCTTCTTTAAACTTGGACTTAAGGGACTTTTGGCTTCGGGATTTCTTTGAACTCGTCTTTAAATTCTTCAATAAAATAGACTTGAATTCTTCGGCTTTTGATAAACTTCCGTCTTTTGACTTTTTCTTCGATAAATCTTCAGAATTGGTCTTGGACTTCCGTTCTTTTTGCACTCTTGACTCGTTGACTTCGTCTTTCATCTTTTTCTTCAATAAAAGTCCGTAAATGCCCGTGAATGTCCGTGTTTTCTCCACTTTTCACCTTTACGTCCTAAATCACAACAAAAACACAAACCACGCATAATTCCGACATAAAAGACATAAAATACACGTTTTGGTCCGGTTATTATTGTAATTAAGTGGCAGAAAAGATGGGTGTTTACACACCTATCAAAAAGTAATAATACTTTTTGTACATTTAATCTTTAAAACTAATATTAGATGAAATAAATGTTTAAAATCTATAAAGACAGTACTGAGTAATGAATATTAATTTTTCTTGAGATAAAATAACTAAAAGATGAACTGGCACAAATGGTTAAGGCGTTGGCCTGTTGAGAGGGAGGTCTCGAGTTCGAGACCCCTGACTGACACTTTTTGATATTTATTTTTTATTACTCGAATCTAACAGTTCACAATTAATTCAAAAACTACGTTTAATAAATTGACTGCACTGAAGTAAATAAAGCTACACGTAAACATCATATTAAACCAAAAGCAATAAAAGTCATAAGTAGTAAAAGGAATTAACTGGCAACACATTCAGTAAAAACAATATTTCCACTAAATCAACAATTTCAACAATCATTAAACTTCTAAAGCAGTTAGAATCAATATCAACAGTCCTATAGTCCACTGATTGCAGAAATAGTTTAATACGGACACCAATATAGGTCTGATTCAAATCGTTTACAACCCAAATTACCCTTGTATGTATGAATCTCCTTACAGCAACTAAGTAAAAAATATACAGCTACAAATACAGCAATGATCTTAGGTCCAAATCATTAGAAAACTCAATAAACATCAAATGCAAACTAAGCAAAGACTTAAGAATTAATTAAGACAGCAAATAAGATCTAAACAAAGTAAATCAATGATCTAGCAATGCACAACATCTAAATCAGCAACTTTTCAAAATGTAAATCCAAACAGTACATAAAATCAGTTCTATAATCTCCACACAAATGACAAACATTAAGAATCTAAAGATTCAGCAGTCATCTAGTCTAACTCAACAGAAATGTTTCAAAGTTCCAAAAAAGTCAATAAAACAGATCTATATCCTATTCAAACTCAAATATTCAAACAAACATTCAACAATAGCAGTTAAGAATATTACGTCAAACAGATACATCAAAAGTTAAACTAAAAATCAGATTATAAGCATATTATACTAAAAACTTAGAAAGAAAAAACGAGCTTAACCTTTTGTTTTGAAGATAACCATTGATATAGAAGGTATGGCGCTGAGCTACCTTATAACAAAAACAACACCATCTAAGAATCACGAGCCAAAAACACCACTAAACACCAATGTATCACGAACCAACATCAAGAACATCACGAACCAACATACAGTTTAGCTTAATCAGTAGGATTAAGAATTTATCCCTAATCTCACTTAATCATCAATACAAGCTATGGATTAATCTTATATAACAACTTGGTTATAACACGTTAAAAATTCAGATTGCAAGATTTCAACACAATAAAAATAACGAGAATTAAAGAATAATAAAACTGAAAACAAACTTTTATTAAATCAAAAATTTGTTACAACTTTTGTAAAAATGAAATTACAACTCTAAATTAAAACTGACATTATAACACTAAAGAAAGAAAGGGATAATTGTTACAATGAATGGGAGGGTTTTATAGGCAAAGTAGAGATGAAGGTTGTTGAAGAAGAATCAGTTGTGGCCCTTGGATCATCTCATCTTCCTTCTCTCTCTTTTTTGTTTTAATCCCACGGCTAAAATTCCCCTTGTGCACACGGATCGCCAGGCTGGACTGTTTTGTGCTTCTTTAGTGATGACTTGGCAGGTAATGAGTGGTTCTTTGTAGGTGTGGCAGGTGTATCAACCAATCACAGTGAAGGGATGATGAATCCAAGCTCCACGTGGAGCTTGGTATTTAGGATCTTGTGTGTATTCACGCTCCTTATCTTCCTGATTTCTCTGATTCATGGCAGGTGGAATCACTTGCTAATTTAATTGGGAACCCCCAAAAACTAGGGTTCTTGACCCTGCTATTGTTTATTTCTTCCCATTTTCTTTATCTGTTTGTTTCTCACTTTTTTGTTTATTTGTTATTTGACCGAGTCTGTTTGACCACAAAAGTTATAAACATAAACTTTCACCGTCTTTTGTGTGATGGGCTTTTGACTTCGGCATTGGACCCAAAAGTTACATATATTCCATCCGTCTCATTATACATTAACTTAGGCCCTTTTATCCAAAATAAGTTGTAGGAATGATACACACGACTAATATAGAACAAGAAATAAAGATGAAGATTAAAATAAAAGAAAGATTAGATTAGATGAAGAAAAAAGAGAAAAACAAGGATGGTTGTGAATTGCTAGTGAGAGAAACACATATGTTTCTCTCTCTATAATCTATGAAAAATTGAAGACACACACCAGAAATGGGGTGTCTTGGGCCTTTTATACTATACGTCTAATGTATGGAAGGCCTTCCTCATTTGTGAGTTCGGGACTAATTCCCGTTACATACATAACATTATGCTAGAACTCTCAACACCGTTAAGTAGCATTTTCCACGAGCTTCGCAACGATATATTATATGACCATCACTTTAAATACTTCTAACAATCTCCCCCTAAGGGGTGGTCATGAAATATGTGACTTCACTTCTTTGGTGTTGTTGACTTTGAAGCTCGATGTATTGAGAGTTCCTTCATTGTTCCTTTCATGACTTGTGATCTTTGATCTTTGATCTTTGCCTTGAATTGATCTTTAAGCTTTGCCAACTTGTGTTCTTGTGTATTTTCCCTCATACTCGTAGTTTGCGTAGTCTTGAAAGCTTGTTAATAATCTCCCTTGATAATCAGAGTAGCGGAAGTCTTTGTTTGAGATGTTCTTGAGCTTTCTTCATTTACAAGAGCATGTGGTCTTGAATTACGACTCTTGAGGTCACGCCACCGTTTGCATTCCTCCGGTTTCTCGTTATACAGTACGAATATTGTACCTGTGATTAGGTAAGTTCAAAGAACTTCCTTGACAGGGTTTCCGGCTGTGGTAGCCGTTCTTAATACTTGAATGTATCGAAAGATAATTCATATTAAGGAGTGAATCATGCATATCTATTCTGCTGATTGAGTCGTCAATTCAAATTCCTGGAACAAGTTTAAATCAATTAAGAATCAAACCATTGTTACTTTCCAGTTGACACAAGTTTGATTTATATAGAATCTCACAAGTTACCTACCGTAGTGTTCTATGATGATGACATTGGAAGGATTTCTATTCGTCACTATGAATACTAAAAAGTATTACTCTGAATGTTCTGGCAAGATCATAAATATATTGCATCGAGACCTGGAACGAGTTTGAATCAAGGAAGAATCAAACCACTGTTTCTTTCCAGTTAATATATGTTCAATTCAAGTGAATCTTACCTATGACCTACCACAGTGCTGTTTGATGTTAACACTGGAAGGATTTCCATTTATCACTGTGAATACTAATGAGTACCACTCTGAATGTTCTGGCAATATCACAAGGATAGAGCGTAGGACTCTGTAAATTATCACATGTGTTCTAGTGATGAACAACAATTGATATATGGAATAAGTGTCCTAATGAGATTTATGATGAATCTCGTTGGCTCTAGACTCTATAAGTGCTCTTTTATTTGGTGATCGGAGGCTGGAGCAGACTGCCACCTTTTCAATATCTACTATATCGGAGTGAGAAAGTTGATAGAAATGAGTTGAACTCCGTGACAATAAAACAAACTTCTTTTGAGAGAAGCTTGAGTAGGCTGGAAAGGGTTGTGCATTGCATCACTGGGTGCATGATGCTTTGTCTTCGTATCAAAAGTCATCAAAGTGATTCTGATATTAGATGTATTGACCCGGTTTCTGCCTAAGTTGTATGGAGGGCTTCTTTCTTTACACCCTTTATCCTTACATTTTTTTTCATTCTTCAACCCCTTCAATGCTTACCAAGACGTCATAACTAGCACCTTGTTGTGATTTTTCCAGTGCTAGCTTAAGTATTAGTCGGCATTTTTCCCGTACACTCAACTACTCCATCTTTCCTAAGGACATCTAAATACTAATGGATTGATGTGTTGAAGGGTATAAATACCCTGGGAAGATCCCTCCGGTTCTGGTTGAATCATAGGACGAATACCTAACCACCTTTTGACACCAATACCGTCGTGAATTGATGTGTTTAAGGGTATAAATATCGTAACCAGAAAAACCTGTTGAAAAAGCAATCAAGGTGTTGATGAAATCAGTGTTTACACCTTGAAGGTTTTTTGTATCACCAAAACACTCCCCTTACATATGTGCATTATAAAAGGAAAGGTATTTGCACATATTAGGAAGAGAAAGCACTTATATGAAAGATCTTAACCAAGATAACACATTTTAATCACTATTCTCCCCCTTAAAAATTGCATGACATTGAAATTTTTGTGAAACTAGTGATGAGACATGGAGAGAATAATGTTGCATGAAAGTTTGTACTCCCCCTCGAAAAGAAGTTCTATTTAAAATTGGGAAAGTATATGAGCACACAGTTTTGAAATACTTTGAAAAATTGTGCTCAAAAACCCGAGAAAACTTACTTTCCCATTGTTAAGGAATAATGTACATAAATGAACATTTTCCTTGTGTTCATGAGCTTAAAACTTTGAATGTTTTGATATAAGCCCATGACCAAGAAAAATTAATTTTCGTTGTTGAGGATAAGACAAAGACTTTCCTTTCTTTGGGGACCGGGTTATAGTCTGACATGTGGCTATAAGACATTATGAGAAGAAAGTAGAAAAGACATGTTTTGAAAACATTTGAACTCTCATTCGAACTTTATGTACGTACCCGTGTCGTTATTGAGTGACATTTCTAAGTGCGTCCATATTATCGATGTTGAGAGACATGTCGGAGAAAAATATTTTTGATATTTTTGAAAGATTTTCTCATTTTTTATTTTGTTTTTATAGGTTTTATATTTTTTGTATTTTGATTTTCTGATATATATATACAAGGTTACTGCGAATGTGCAAGACGTTCAAGTTCATCTGGAGTGAAACTACGCATAGCAAGTCGACGAACCAAGAATTCAAATCTTTCTTGAGAAAGAGCTTTGGTGAAGATGTCGGGTAGTTGGTAGTCCGTCTTGACAAAATACAGTTCGATCGTTCCTCTTTCCACATGCTCCTTTATGAAATGGAATCGGACAGGTATGTGCTTTGTCTTGGAGTGTTGGACCGGGTTGCAGGATATGGCTATGGCTGATTGTGAATCACAATAAATAGGAGCTTTGTTAAAGTGAAAGCCATAATCCATGAGTTGTGTTCTCATCCAAAGGACTTGAGCACTACACATGGACAGAGACACATATTCTGCTTCCGTGGTGGACAACGCCGTACAGTCTTGTTTTCTTGATGACCAGCTCACTAGCTTCTCGCCTAAGAATTGTGCTCCATCGGAAGTGCTCTTGAATGTATCATGACACCCTGCGTGGTCGGCATCTGAAAAACCAGTGATATTAAAACCAAAATCCTTCGTATACCAGAGACCCATGTTAATGTTTCCCCGGAGATAACGAAAGATCCTTTTAACCCCCTTGAGGTGCTTCTCGGCTGGCTTCGCCTGGTACCAAGCACATAAACAAGTAGCATGCATAATGTCCGGTCTGCTTGAGGTTAAGTACATAAGGGACCCGATCATGCTTCAGTATTTTGTAGCATCTACAAATGTCCCTTTCTTATCCAGATCAAGCTTGTGTTTAGTGTCCATTGGAGTACCAATAGGATCATAGTTTTCCATGCCAAATTTCGTTAGAATCTCAAGCACATACTAGGACTGATTTATGAACATACCACGGGGGGATTGGTGAACTTGGAGACCAAGAAAGAACGTCATTTCCCCCATCATAGACATTTCGAATTGACTTTTCATAAGGTCGGCAAATAATATGGAATATTTTGGGTTAGTAGAACCAAATATAATATCATCTACATACACCTGATCCACCAAGATGTCATTGCCGTAGTGCTTGATAAACAACGTTGGATCAATGGTTCCTTTGCTGAAGTGATTTTGTAGAAGAAATGATGATAATTCGTCGTACCATGCCCTCGGTGCTTGTTTCAAACCATAAAATGCCTTTTTCAACTTGTAGACATGGCTTGAATGTTCGGTGTTAATGAAACCTTCAGGTTGACATACGTACACATCTTCTTTTAACGACCCATGCAAGAAAGCCGTCTTCACGTCCATTTGATACACAGTGAACGATTTGTGTGCTACATATGCCAAGAAAATCCTAATAGCTTCCATCCTAGCAACCGGGGGGAAGGATTCAGCGAAATCAATTCCCTCCTGCTGTTTATAACCTCTCACGACTAACCGAGTCTTGTTCCTAATGACCGTTTGCTCCTCATCCATCTTGTTTTTGAATAACCATTTCAGAGTAAGGGGATCGATATTTTCCGGTCGAGGTACTAACTCCCATACATCAAGCCGGATGAATTGATTGAGTTCTTCTTGCATAGACTCAATCGATGATGCATCGGTCATTGCTTCTTTCACACTTGCTGGTTCTATTGTGCTGACTGATAGTGCATAAATACACATATCACCGCCGGTACGCAGCTGATTTCGTGTTGAGACTGGTCGTGAGAGATTACCAATCACTTGAACCAAAGGATTATTCTTAGTCCATTTGTGTTCATGTGGAAGTGTATGAGAAACTTTATTCGAGCTCTACTGATACACATATGGTGTTGAAGGCTGAGTGGAACTTGTGGAAGCCGCAAATGGATTAACAAACTCGAGTTCGTTGAGCATCGCATTGTTTGCATTATCAGCAACTATTTCATTCTGAAGATTAACATGATTAGGAATCTGTTGAGAATGCTGTTGAGTTGCGTCAGCAGTCGGAGAAGTGGTTGGAATATTTGGAGGAGATATGGTTGAGGTTGACGCAGATGGTGCAGAAGTAGACGTCGTTGGTGTAGATGCAATTGGAGGTTCTTGAACTACCGTAGCAGGTGCAACCGGGGCATTTTGAGGAACACCAAATGACGAAGGACACTCCATATATTCATCATAGATTGGCCCAAATAAAATTTCCAGGTCACGTTCCGATGGTTGTAACGATGAGATTGCTGACGGTGCAAATTGAAGCGCGAGTCCTGAACTTACGTGTCCAGAAGTCTGACCTTGAAGCTCAGGATGTGAACTTCTATGTTGAGAAGTCATACCCGAGAGATCATCGAAGGTATCATTCATAGTCTCCATTACCTTTCTTGTCCTTCGATTATAAACCCTTTAAGCACAAGCAGTTGAAGAATAACCAATGAAAAAACCAATATCACCTTTAGGTTCAAGTTTACCGATATCTTCACGATCATTCTTCGGATAACATAATGCACCGATGACATGTAAAAATGAAATATCCGGTTTTCTTCCATTAATGATCTCATAAGGTGTTTTGTTGAAACGGGTATGAATAATGGAGCGTTTTGAGTATAACATGCAGTTGCTATAGCGTCGGCCCAAAGGAATAACGGTGCACTGGAGGAGAGAAGCATCGTCCGAGCAGCTTCAACTAACGTACGATTCCTCCGTTCCACAACTCCGTTCTGCTATGGAGTTCTTACAGCCGAAGTTTGATGAGAAATCCCAACTTCGTCAAAATAAGCTTTCCATTTTTGATTGGTGAATTTTGTGCCGTTATCTGTTCTCACAATAATGACAGGGGCTTGCAGTAGTACTGATGTTTAATTCAAGAAGTTAATAATTACATCAGGGGCTTCATCTTTTGATGCAAGAAAATGAACCCTTGTGTAACGAGAATAATCATCCACAATTACTAGGACATACCGCTTTCCATTAATGCTTTTGATTCTCATTGGGCCACACAAATCCATATGTAGGAGATGTAACCTATTCATTGAGTTGGGAACAGGTTTGGGATTGTGAGGCTTCTTCTTACTTTTACCTTGCTCGCTGGAAGGACAAAGATGGTATTTTGTATATTTAAACTTTGGAAGACCGGTAACGAGATCATCTTTCGCAAGTTGGGTGATGGCATCGAAGTTGAGATGAGATAACCTTTGATGCCATAACCATGAGTTTGTTGAAGTGGCCCGGGCCATGAGACAAATTGAGAAGCAGCAGACATTTGAAAAAGATCAATGGTGTAAAGGTTGGTGGTACGATTTCCTTTCAACAAATCAATTCCTTCAAGATCTCTTACAAAACATGTAGGAATGATACACACGACTAATATAGAACAAGAAATAAAGATGAAGATTAAACCAAAAAGAAAGATTAGATTAGATGAAGAAAAAAGAGAAAAACAAGGATGGTTGTGAATTTATAGTGAGAGAAACACATATGTTTCTCTCTACAATCTATGAAAAATGGAAGACACACACCACAAATGAGGTGCCTTGGGCCTTTTATACTATACTCTAATGTATGGAAAGGGGCCTTCCTCATATGTGAGTTCGGGACTAATTCCCGTTACATACATAACATTATGCTAGAACTCTCAACACCGTTAAATAGCATTTTCCACGAGCTTCGCAACGGTATATTATATGACCATCACTTTAAATACTTCTAACATAAGTATTAATCTTCCATAAATGGGCTTTTGGCCCATTAAGCATATGTGGGACCCACTTGGCCCAATAACTTTATTAAAATTAAATCCTCAAAAAACGAACTTGTCTTTTGCCTTTTGGAATTTCTTCAATCTCATGTCAATATTTGCCGGTTTTCTTGTGATATTGTTACCTACACACATGGAACAAGAAACAAGCATATACAATACCATATTCATGTGAAATATGCATTTTGTCCATTTTATGATATAAATGATATGAGTAATTACACTCATATCAATGCACTTCTGTGAAACCATGTTGTGGACATTTTCTTAAAAGCTCCTTAAAATGGTCCCAAGACTCACTAAACGTTTCCCCATATTTTTGTTCAAAGATAATGATGTCATTACTTAAAGTGGTGGTCCGTGATGGTGGGAAAAAGTAGTTAATGAACTTGGTCTCTAAATCCACCCATGTGGTGATACTTTGGGGTGGTTCCTTATCAAGCTAAATCCGGGCTTGTCCTTCAAGGGAAAAAGGAAAGAGTAACTAACGAATTGCCTCTTGTGGCACCCCATTGTATTTAACGGTGTTTGCCAATTGTTTGAAACGTTTTTTGTGAGCGTGTGGGTCATCATGAGTACGGCCAAAAAATGGTGTAGCGGAAACCATTTGATTAAAACCCGTTTTTAGTTCAAAGTTATTCGCTCCAATATCCGACACCATAATAGCGTCATCATTTCCCTCAACGTGAAATTGAAAAATCTCAATCATTGATCGGTTATCCGTTGCCATGGTATTGTTCAAAGATCGATTCTCGGGATCGGCTTGAGAGACGGTCTTTTTGTTCTTCTTCTTCTTTTTTGAAGAATTAGAAGTATTTGGTACACCACTCGGTATGTGTGCACGTACGTGAGTGCGCATTCAACTAAACACGAGGAATGAGGTAGGAGACCTCGGTCGACTTTGAGAGGAGAGGGATTTTCCCTCTCGAGGTTCAATATGAAAAAGCTACAAAAAATATATACGTAATACTACTTGGGTGGCAAAACCCTCGATGAGCCTTCCTTCTCAAAATACTCACAAGTGAACGGGGGAATGAGGTGGCGCGAAGCACTTAAGTACCTAGCTTCCCTTAGACGGCCTTTTATAGCACGTCGCCTTTCTATTCACCTTAAAGTTCGTATTTTGTCGAATTATAGCTTAACGAAAGTATTTATCTATTTTTGTCTTTTATTTTGTTAGATCAATACATGTATATGGAACTGGAACGCCTCCAAATACGGGGTATTGCAAGCAATACTTATGGAATATTGTGTATTAAGGTTCTTATACATAATATCTATAGAAACAAAAATTGTAATTTCTTTTAAGAAAAATATATTCACAATAAAAAACAAGAGAAATCGAAATAAGAAAAATAACAATAGTAGTTAATATTTTTGGTGTAATACTTTAGGAAAAGTATATCTTTTTAGATTTTTTTATTTTTTTGTTGCAATTCTTAGGAAAGAATATGCTTTTGTGATTTTATATTTTTTCGTATTTTTATATTTTTTATTTTTTTTAATTTTTTGATTTTTGTGAACAAGAAAAATAACGTTCAAAAGTGAACAGATCCCAAAATCCAAACCGTCTCACGAAAAATCGTCAATTGTAACGAGATCGATGTGGCAGCGGTGCCAATTTAATAACCAATTTAATATACAAATTAAATGTGGAAGATTAATGTTCGTTTCCTCGACTCGACTCGAATTGAAATCCAATTTTATCGTAGAGCTTAATTGTTTTTGGTTAATAGTACTTGTTTGGAATCTATTTCTAATTGATCTTAAAAAAATGGGAATTGATGAGATGGCATTTATAGATGATCTCATCGTTCTTTTCAGGCTTTAAATGCATAAAATGTCATAAAAATACCATATATATGCTTGTGTTTGTTTACTTGTGTATTTTAGGTATGGATATCATGAAAAAGATAAAAGATCACAAGAAACAAGGAAAAACGAACACGAGAAACGAAGCCGCACAATGAACCGGGCCCTAGTCTATGATTTCTCAAAGAAAAGACCTTGAAGATTTGAAGATGTACAAGAATGATCCCTCATCAATGAAAAAATGACACTTAATACCCTTGTATATTCATAATTACAAGTTTGGTCCCTTAAGTTTGTCAAAATGACAAAAAGGTTCCTCAACTTTGAAGATTTGGCATGTTTAGTCCCTCAAGATTCAAAATTGTCAACAATGGTCCTCCATAATTTCAAACATCTAATGAAGACCTTCAAAGATCAAGAATGTCCAAGATCAGTCCTTGAAATATCCAAAAATGGCAAAACAAGTCCTTGTTATCCTTATAACAAAGTATTGGGGAAAAAGTGTGAAAAGGAAAAGTTTATTAAAAAAGGGATGCGTTTTTGGGCTGAATAAACATTGTTTACAACATTTGCCAAAGACCAAGGGCCAAAGCTGTACAACCAAACATTCAAACTTCATAACACGCGCCAAACAATTAATCCCCAAGTTTTTCGGATCAAAACACCCACTGTTCACACGTATGTACCCAAAACATACTTTCACTAGACAAAGGGTAAATCCAAATTACCTTTACCAAAAAGTAATTCACCCTCACATGATTACATCCCACACTTGAACTCATTCACCACTCCATGGACCCCACCCCCATTCAGCTTTCAACCAATCATCATACGTCTTAGCCTCCAAGGAATGCCACATGGACAAATCAACAGCCCACAGCAAATACTTGCTCACAAAGGAAAAAAGGAAGGGTTAGGATCAATTTAGACAGCTCATCAACAACAAACGACTCAAGCGAATTTTTAAGAATTCTTAGCTAGGATTTTCATGTATTCAGCATTCTAGAATAGTCCTTTAGTCCTATATAAGGAGACCTCAACATGTGAGAATCCCTTGTTCCAGTTTTTCTCTTAAACATTGTAATTCGTTTTTAAAATTTATAAAAGTTTGGTATTTTGAAAAAAAAATGTAATTCCTTTTTATGTTTTTGAAAGTTGGTGTTGTTTAAGAGTGAAGCTGAGTTGCATTTTATGTTTTGAAGGTATTTTGATCTTTGGATTGAAGCAGGTTTAGGTTTGAAAAGGTTTTCATCTTTGAAAATTTATCAAATCCTTGGTTCTGTTTGCTTATTTTTTACTGTACTAACCTCTACCCAAAGCCTAAAGCTCTTGCAAGCTTGTTGACACCAATCTTGTTAAGGGGTTTAAGCCCTTGGATAGGTTGTTTGCTTATTTGTGTTGAAGAATCATTGATACAAGGTCTGGTTCTACTTTGAACCATCAGCAGACCTCTTCCTTTCTTTGTTCAAGGACCTTGGTCACTCTCTAGCTGTTGAGAGTGGTCCAAGGAGCATTGCTGACTCCCCATAGGAAGTTATTGGGGAGAGGTATTGGTTTATTTAAGTTTCCTCTAAAAATATTTGTGTTGAAATTTTTAATGAATTATGCTATGTGATTTGGAGTTCTTGTGTTTGTGTTTGGTATTTTATTGCTTAGATCTGCTAGTTGTCACCTAGGTAAGGTATTAGGATCATAAAATCAGTAGGTTGTGTTTAAAAATCAAAAGTTTGTTTGAAAAGGTACTAAAACTAGATTGTTTAGATTTTGGGATCAAAAGACCTTTTGGCCTTGTGGCCTTGGTTCTTGGGGTTTTTCTACACTAAAAAAGGTATTTGTCACTGGTTTTGGTCATTGGCTAAGTCTATAAAGGTTTGGAAAAGAGTTTGCTAGTTTTTGAAAAATCTGATAAAAAGTTGTTTGAAAATGGTCAAACACATCAGCAAGGATTAAATCTTTGTTGTTTGGATTATTGTTAGCCGTATTTAAAGTGATGGTCATATAATATACCTTTGCGAAGCTCGTGAAAAATACTATTCAACGGTGTCGAGAGTTCTTAGTTATTAATGTTTATGAAATGGGAATTAGTCCCGAACACACAAATGAGGAAGGCCTCCTAAACACTTACTACTTAGTATAAAAGGCCTCCTAAGCCTCATTTGTGTGTGTGTTTTCCATTCCATTGTTTAGTAGAGAGAGAAACGTATGTGTTTCTCTCACTAGGAATTCACAACTTTGTTTTCTCTTTTCTTTCATCTAATCAAATCTTTCTTTTTTGGTTTAATCTTCATCTTCATTTCTATATCCTTGAAGTCGTGTGAATCATTCTAACAAGTGGTATCATTCGCCAAGGGATTCGTATTTAAGCATTTTGTGTGATTTTGATTGTTTTTCGCCAAAACATCAAAAACAAAATCGTGTTTGTTTGTGTTTCTAAGTCGTATACCTTCTTTAAATCGTGTAGTAGTGATTTGGGCATCTTGGTTTTGGCTAAAACACAAGTTTTTTGGATCAAAAGTTGATAAATTTCTTGTTTTTTCATCATTCCGAAATTCTTGCAAGTCTCACCATCGGAAAGTTCAAAGGGAGTGAGGCCAGATCGCAATAACCACTAGGTTCTTCTTTGCGATCTAAGGATTTCGATACCTTATTCCGACGTGACATTCCGATCGTACATTGCGATCTGGCATTCCGACGGTCTTAAGGGATTTGTGAGTCGTTACTCTGTCCAATTTGTTTTAGCTATATTGCGATCTAGATATTCCGACAGATCCATCATTCCGATCTAGACATTCTGATACAAGCAACATTGCGACAGATCAACATTCCGACAGATCCATCATTCCGATCGAAGGACATTCCGATAGAGGGACATTCCGATAGAGGGACATTCCGATAGAGGGACATTCCGATCGTAGGACATTCCGATAGAAGCACATTCGGATAGAATTTTCCGATGGGCATTCCGATGGAAATTTTGTTTGAGTATTTTTTAGTCTTAGTCACCATCAGACTAGTCTCGGAACATAGTTTACACGAAGATTACAAAAAAAAATAATAAAAAAAAGGGTTAAAATTTTTAGGTCAAGTAAAATCAAATTTTTTCCCTTCTAGTTTTAGGCTATCTCGAACTCAATTTCAAAATTGGCGATACACAATTTTTTTCAGCTTACCGTTTTGTCAGACTGAGGAATTTATTGTCGCACTAAGAAAAAAATCGGAAGTTTCGGAATTTCAACATCATCACACGCTTTCTACGAATTGAGGTCCTGTTTATCACACGACTTCTACGATGACGTCTCAACAAGATATTTATGCTGCGGGTACTGAGAATCGTCCACCCATGCTTACCAAGGAGAACTACACTACATGGTCTAGTCGTCTCCTTCTTTATGCAAAATGTAAACCTCTGGGAAAGTTGATTGTCAACTCGATTCAAAAGGGTCTGTATGTTAGAAGAACAATTATTGTGCCTGGAGATCCTACGAATGCTAACCCAGTGGCTGACTCTAGTCATGAGCAAACGGATGAAGAATTAACTGAAGTTGAATCCAAACAACTCGACGCTGATGATCAAGCAATTCAAGTCATTCTTATGGGACTTCCTGAAGATGTTTATGCTGTTGTCGATAGTTGTGAAACCACACACGAGATGTGGCTTAGGATTCAGAAAATGATGAAGGGCAGTGAAATCGGTTTACAAGAAAAGGAATTGCTTCGTGAATGGGAGAAATTTACGTCTACTGAAGGGGAACAAATTGAACCTTAATATCATCGGTTTTCAACCCTCATGAACCATCTTAGAAGAAACAAACATGAACCTGCACAAATTGCTGCCAACATCAAATTTCTTGATAATCTTCCTTCTGAATGGTCACGATATGTCACTCTTGTCAATCAAACCAAGGATGTTCATGTCGTGGACTACACTCAAGTTTATGACTATTTGAAGATGAATCAAGATGAAGCTAACGAAGTTAGGGCAGAAAGACGTGCCAAGACACAAGATCTATTGGCTTTATGGCAAACTCTCCATCATCTATGTCATAACCCATGGTACCCTACCATCAACCCTCATCAAGTAACTTCATGCCACAACAACAACAACAACAACTCACTGCTTATGGATATCAACATCCTGCTGCTATGAATTACTTACAACAACCCATTGCCTGTTTTGATGAAATTACCGATCCTACTCATGCTATTAATATTGGTCTTGCCCTTCTTGCAAAGGCATTCAAATTCACCATTAACCCCACCAATAACAATCAGAGAATCTCCTCGAACACTAGAAATAGGCAGATTGCTCAACCTTTTATGAATGCGAATCAAGATCGCCAATTGG
Source organism: Glebionis coronaria (assembly GCA_025667525.1). NCBI lineage: Eukaryota > Viridiplantae > Streptophyta > Magnoliopsida > Asterales > Asteraceae > Glebionis > Glebionis coronaria. Next base: position 359,748,534 of record CM046876.1, read on the forward strand.
TAGTTGCTGGAAACACGGGGACTCAGTTTCAAAAATATGGTCAGAATGGTGGGCAGACCGTTGGCAATGCAGGAAATCAGTATGGTCAAAACCGTGGTCAAAATCCGGGTGTTCCGAATGCGGGTAATCAGAATGGGTTAATATTTATGCCAGCGGTTGGTAACCAGATGGGAAACATTGTGGCTGCAAGGGCTAAGAATACTGGTACGGGAAATGGAAACAACAATCGTCAAGTTCAGTGCTACAACTGCAGGGGATTTGGTCATTATGCTCGAGATTGCACAACCAAAAAGAAGAGGGATGCTGCTTATCTTCAGACTCAGCTTCTCATAGCACAAAAGGAAGAGGCAGGGATTCAACTTCAAGCTGAGGAATTTGATCTTATGGCCTCTGCTGCAGAATATGACGAGGAAGAAAAGGTGAATGCCAACTACATCTTGATGGCAAACTTACAGCAAGCATCAACCTTAGGAATGCATGATGACAGAGCTCCCGTCTATGATTCAAACGGTCCCTCTGAGGTACACCCAATTTTTGATGAGAATGATATATATAATATGTCTAATCAGGAGGAAGAGTATACTAAGATGCTTGAGCCCTACATTGAGACACACGAGGATCAAACGAATAATAGTAATATTATTTCGAATGAGCCTAGTGTGGACCTTAGTGTAGATCAAGTTGCTCATCCTACAACCCTTCTTGATGAGACACATGCGTATTATAAATCTCTATTTGATAAGCTTGCTAAGGATGTAGATCATGCTACGGTGGTTAATAATAAGTTTTAGAGATACTAATGTCATATTGACCACTGAGCTTGAGGGATATAAGGAACGGGAGAAAAGTTTTGAGATTCATAATGCTAAAATCAAGGAACTTGAACAAGCTCATGCTACATCGGTTTATCAAGAAAAATGCACCACTAAGAAATTAAATGCCTTACACTTAAGTAGTGCTAAAAAGATAAGCGAATTGAATGATGAAATCACTACTCTTAATAAACAGCTTTCAACTGAAAAATCTATTATTTTGGATTTAAAAGAAGAATGAAAAAAGCTGAAACAAGATTTCAAAATTCGAGAAGATGGGCTTCTTGAAGATTTTTGCAAAGCTCAGGATAGGATTAGAGAATTAGACAACCTTTTAGTAAAACGTGGCCAAACTATGCAGACGATAAATATGCTCGCATAAAAAATGAATGAGATAAATTACACTCGATACAAACTGGCTTTAGGTTGTCCTCTTCCCCCTAATCCTGGATACCTTAAGCAAGTTCAGGCCACTAATGAAACTTTATATAATGGTAGTGTGCTATTGTCTGATGAGCATGATCCTCTTAGTGTGCATGATTCCGAGGAAACTACTGAACTTGCTGTAGAGACTCGTTTAAGAATGCAAAAGATTGATAAAGAAGTGATACCCGTTTATTATCCGAAAGTTAATCCTCCAACTGTTTTTGTTCGGTCTAAAACGAGTACTGAAATGCTTTTGCTACCAAGTGAGGAATTCTCTGATGACCCTCTTAAACCGAGTATCACTCGCCGATTTCTAAACGAGCTTAAAGATAACTTTGTCATCCTTAAACGTGTTGTTAATTCAAAAATAATTGGAGGTAATTTTACATCACCTGTTCAGATTGAGGTTCATAAAATTTTTCAAAACGATATTAATCCGATTATTAATCAAGTTGATGCTCGGTTAGGAAATTTGGAAAACGCTTTTCTAAAAGAATTAGCCAACTTTGTTGAAGACTTTAAATCTTTGACGAAGGAAGCTGATGAATCTCTTGATAAAATCAAATTTTTGGAAAACAATCTTGAACGCCTCTCTAAAGCTCGTGATTGTATTGATAGTAGCCCTGATGAGTTAGGTACCTCTATGTCGCATAATGAAAACCTCCAAACTGAGCTTGATCTTATGAAAGAGAAAATGGAATCTTATGTCATTAAAAAGGATAAAGAATTCACCGATCTTTGGAAAAGCTTATAATGAAATGAAAGAAACAATCAAACGGTTGCAGGCTCAGTTAGGAGGGGTTTCGGAAACGAATTTGGCCTCGTCAGGGTTAGAGAGTGCTAGTGATGGTAATGTTCAGAAGCTTAAGGCTAAGATTGCAGATTTAGAATATGTTGTTGTTTCATATAAGCGGGCTGTCGAACAAAGTAAGTCTGTCTATCAGAAACTTATTGATAAAATCTGTGAGAACTGTAAGTTAAAGGCCTTGTTAAAAGATAAGACTTCTGAACCTAGCTCGATTGTGGATACGATGATCCAGAAACCAGCAACCTCGGGACCCACTCGTATTGCTGTGACACCTTTTCCCAAGTTTGCTGGAACGAAAACTAATTTGATTGCCCCAGGAATGTTTCATGTTTGTTCTCACTCTATGCCTAGCAAACAACGTAAAGCAAGCGTTAGGACTAAACCGATCACTATAACTCTACCACAAGTTATTGATTTAAAAAGTGCTAATTCTAATAAACGCGTGTCTTCTTCTACAGGAATAAACAACTACACTAAGAGCAGAAGGGCACAGCCTACGAGCAATACAAGGAATGATAGGGTCCCTTTTGCCTCTAGAAGTAGTCGCCCCAAGATCAATAATGTGGAAGTAGAAGAACACCCTAGGAATTTACCGCTTTTTAATCATAATAAGAAACCTAATTCATCTGAATGTAATGACTTTAAGCTTGCTATTCGGAATGAAAAATCTGAAGTTATTTGTGCTAAATGTAATAAATGTTCCTTTACTTTTAGTCATGATGCTTGTGGTTTGACTATGAATGGGTTGAATTATGGTGGTTACACTCGTATTGACAAGCTGTCAGTCAGTGAACAAAAACGCACTCCTTAGGCTAAGGTGTATGTTCCAAAAAGTACGCATGTAGAGTCCACGGAAAGTCTTGCTAAGCCTTGTAGCCCTAGATTCACCTCTAAGTGGTTGCCTACTGGTAGAAATTTTGACTGTAATGGCAAAATTATCAACACTAGTAGATCTCATACTGACAGTGAAACGTCGGTATGTGATACGGCTTAACTATCGTCTAACCCTATAGGAACCTATTTCATCGGTTGCCAAAATGTTTTCTTCTCTTATCATTGGCAGGTTGTTGAAATTTGTCTCTGGTGCATGGACTCGGGCTGTTCCAAACATATGACTGGGAATCGAAGCCTTCTCAAGAACTTTGTATGGCGTTTCATGGGAACTGTTCGATTTTGAAATGATCATGTTGCTGCAATTCTAGGCTATGGTGATCTTCATTGGGGAAATATAATCATCACCAGAGTCTCTTTTGTTGATGGCTTGGGACATAATTTGTTCTCGGTTGGGCAATTTTGTGATTCAAACTTGGAGGTTGCTTTCAGAAGTCATACATGTTTTGTAAGAGATCTTGAAGGAATTGATTTGTTAAAAGGAAATCGTACCACCAACCTTTACACCATTGATCTTTTTCAAATGTCTGCTGCTTCTCCAATTTGTCTCATGGCCCGAGCCACATCAACAAAGTCATGGTTATGGCATCAAAGGTTATCTCATCTCAATTTCGATGCCATCACCCAACTCGCGAAAGATGATCTCGTTACCGGTCTTCCAAAGTTCAAATATACAAAAGACCATCTTTGTCCTTCATGTGAGCAAGGTAAAAGTAAGAAGAAGCCTCACAAACACAAACCTGTTCCCAACTCAACGAATAGGTTACATCTCCTACATATGGATTTGTGTGGCCCAATGAGAATCAAAAGTATTAATGGAAAGCGATATGTCCTTGTCATTGTGGATGACTATTCTCGTTACACATGGGTTCATTTTCTTGCTTCGAAAGATGAAACCCTTGATGTAATATTAATTTCCTGAAGAAAACATCAGTGCTACTTCAAGCCCCTGTTGTCATTGTAAGAACGGATAACGGTACAGAATTCACCAATCAGAAACTGAAAGCTTATTTTGACGAAGTTGGGATTTCTCATCAAACTTCGGCTGTAAGAACTCCAGAGCAGAATGGTGTTGTGGAACGGAGGAATCGTACGTTAGTTGAAGCCGCTCGGACGATGCTTCTCTCCTCCAGTGCACCGTTATTCCTTTGGGCTGATGCTATAGCAACTGCATGTTATACTCAAAACCGCTCCATTATTCACACCCACTTCAACAAAACACCTTATGAGATCATTAATGGAAGAAAACTGGATATTTCATTTTACATGTCTTTGGTGCTTTATGTTATCCGAAGAATGATCGTGAAGATATCGGTAAACTTGAACCTAAAGGTGATATTGGCTTTTTCATTGGTTATTCTTTAACTGCTTGTGCTTACAGGGTTAATAATCGAAGGACAAGAAAGGTAATGGAGACTATGAACGTTACCTTTGATGAACTCTCGGGTATGGCCTCTCAGCATAGAAGTTCACATCCCGAGCTTCAAGGTCAGACTTCTGGACACGTAAGTTCAGGACTCGCGCTTCAATTTGCACCGTCAGCAATCTCATCGTTACAACCATCGGAACGTGACTTGGAAGTTTTATTTGGGCCAATGTATGATGAATATATGGAGGGTCATTCGTCAATTGGTGTTCCTCAAAATGCCCCGGCTGCACCTGCTACGGTAGTTCAAGAACCTCCGATTGCATCTACACCAACGGCATCTACTTCTGCACCATCTACGTCAACCTCAACCATATTGCCTTCTAATATTCCAAACACTTCTCCGACTGCTGACGCAACTCAACAACATTCTCAGCAAATTCCAAATCATGTTCATCTTCAGAATGAAACAGTTGCTGAAAATGCAATAATGCGATGCTCAATGAACACGAGTTTGTTAATCCATTTGCGGCTTCCACAAGTTCTACTCAGCCTCCAACACCATATGTGGATCCGTCGAGCTCGCATCAAGTTTCTCATACACTTCCACATGAACAAAAATGGACTAAGAATCATCCTTTGGTTCAAGTGATTGGTAATATCTCAAGACAAGTCTCAACACGCAATCAGCTGCGTACCGATGGTTATATATGTATCTATGCACTATCAGTCAGCACAATGGAACCAGCTAGTGTGAAAGAAGCAATGACCGATGCATCATGGATTGAGTCTATGCAAGATGAACTCAATCAGTTCATCCGGCTTGATGTATGGGAGTTAGTACCTCGACCGCACAATATCGATCTGCTTACTCTGAAATGGTTATTCGAAAACAAGATGGATGAGGAGCAAACGGTCATTAGGAACAAGACTCGATTAGTTGTGAGAGGTTATAAACAGAAGGAGGGAATTGACTTCGCAGAATCCTTTGCCCCGGTTGCTCGGATGGAAGCTATTAGGATTTTCTTAGCATACGCTGCACACAAATCATTCACAGTGTATCAAATGGACGTGAAGACGGCTTTCTTGCATGGGCCATTAAAAGAAGATGTGTATGTATGTCAACCTGAAGGTTTCATTAACACCGAACATCCAAGCCATGTCTACAAGTTGAAAAAGGAAATTTATGGTTTGAAACAAACACCGAGGGCATGGTACGACGAATTATCATCATTTCTTCTCCAAAATCACTTCAGCAAAGGAACCATCGATCCAACGTTGTTTATCAAGCACTACGGCAACGACATCTTGGTGGCTCAGGTCTATGTAGATGATATTATATTTGGTTCTACTAACCCAAAATATTCCATATTATTTTCCGACCTTATGAAAAGTCGATTCGAAATGTCCATGATGGGGGGAAATGACTTTCTTTCTTGGTCTCCAAGTTCACCAATCCCCCCGTGGTATTTTCATAAATCAGTCCAAGTATGTGCTTGAGATTCTAACGAAATTTTGTATGGATAACTGTGATCCTATTGGTACTCCAATGGACACTAAACACAAGCTTGATTTGGATAAGAAAGGGACATTTGTAGATGCTACAAAATACCGAAGTATGATCGGGTCCCTTATGTACTTAACCTCAAGCAGACCGGATATTGTGCATGCTACTTGTTTATGTGCTTGATACCAGGCTAAGCCAACCGAGAAGCACCTCAAGGAGGTTAAAAGGATCTTTCGTTATCTCCGGGGAACCATTAACATGGGTCTCTGGTATACGAAGGATTCTGGTTTTAATCTCCCTGGTTTTTCAGATGCCGACCATGCAGGGTGTCATGATACATTCAAGAGCACTTCTGGCGGGGCATAATTCTTAGGCGAGAAGCTAGTGAGCTGGTCATCAAGGAAACAAGACTGTACGGCGTTGTCAACCGCGGAAGCAAAATATGTGTCTCTATCCGTGTGTAATGCTCAAGTCCTTTGGATGAGAACACAACTCATCGATTATGGCTTTTACATTAACAAAGTCCCTATTTATTGTGATTCACAATCAGCCATAGCCATATCCTGCAACCCGGTCCAACACTCCAAGACCAAGCACATAGCTGTCCGATTCCATTTTATAAAGGAGCATGTGGAAAAAGGAACGATCGGACTGTTCTTTGTCAAGACGGACTACCAACTAACCGACATCTTCACCAAAGCTCTTTCTCAAGACAGATTTGAATTCTTGGTTCGTCGACTTGGTATGCGTAGTTTCACTCCTGATGAACTTGAACGTCTTGCACATTCGTAGTAACCTTGTATATATCTATCAGAAAATCAAAAAAAATAAATATAAAACTGATAGGTGTGAAAACACCCATCTTTTTACCACTTAATTACAATAATAACCAAGCCAAAACGTGTATTTTATGTCGTAAATGTCGGAATTATGCGTGGTTTGTGTTTTTATTGTGATTTAGGACGAAAAGGTGAAAAGTGGAGAAAACACGGGCATTCACAGGCTTTTATAGAAGAAAACGACAAAAGACGAAGTCAAGAGATCGAGAGTGCAAAAAGAACGGAAGTCCAAGGCCTATTCTGAAGATTTATCGAAGAACAAGTCTAAAGACGGAAGTTTACTTAAAGCCGAAGAACTCGAGTCTAATAAATAAATAAATTATAAGACGAGTTTAATTAATCCCGAGACAAAGTCGATAAAGTCGAAGAACTTAAAAGACGAGAAGACGTGAAGAAAGAAAGAAAGAGGAGGCAACACATGCACCTCCCCATTTCCTATAAATACCCTCCTAAACTCATTTAGGAGGGTTGGTTAGTTTTAGTTTTAGGAGTAGGAGTAGTTTAGTTTTAGTGAGAGAAAGTGACAGTTTCTCTCACAAGAACTTTAATCTTTCATCTTTTATCTTTCTTGTTTTTAATCAAACCTTTACTTTTTAAGCTTAATCTTGTCTTAATCTTCATGTTATTAATCTTTCTTGTTAATCTCAATCTTGTTTTCATCATCTTTTTCATCAAGTTCTTATTTAAAGTTTTGATCTTTTAAATTTTCGTGACTAAAAGTTAATCTTTTTATGTTTTGATTTCAAAGTTTGTTTATTTAAGGTTTTGATAAATTGTTATTTGTGCTTATCAGGTCCGTTTCATTTTAGATTCATTCTAGTTTTGGGAGTTAGCTTATCTAAATAGCTTATTTCCCTTTGCTTAATTTTCGGACCACTATTGTAATCGGAAAGGGTAAACCCCTTTCCGATCAGTTTATTCCGACCAGACCCCCTTTTTCCGATCACCCGATCGGAAAAGGGTTTCCGTATTCCGATTGGTGGAAGTCTCCACATTCCGATTGTACCTTTTCTTCATATTCCGATCATATGCATTTTCGTGTATTCCGATTGGGATTCATAGTAACATTCCGATCTGGCCCTTTTCTAAACATTCCGATTAGTTTAATTTTAGACATTCCGATTGAGTTATTTTTGATTATTCCGATCATGCTCTTTCCGATGGGGACATTCCGATCGGATTCCGATTGGATTCCGATCGGGTGTATTCCGATTGGTATTTTGTTTTATTTTAATATTTTGTTTTCGTTAAAGTGTCAATTATTCTCGTTTTATTTGAATGTCGTTTTGCATTTTTATTTAATTGTCAATTTACTTTTTGTTAAGTTTTAATTTCACATCATTTAAATTCTCGTCATTTACTTTTAACGTTTTAAATATTGCACCGTTTTATGTTTCAACTAGTTTTAGTTTCAATTACTCGTCATTTATTTTTAAGTCTTGCACATTTAGTTTACCAAACCCAAAAATATTTGTTTCACCAAAAACAACTAATCTCACACAATTAACCGGAAATCAATTCGAGGAGATACCGAGAAAACGAACTTTTTCAACTAGTAAAATATGTTACATTAAAATGGCGCCGCTGCCGGCTCTTTTCGTGAAGATCGAAGGTTTTTTGTGAGAGACGCGTTGGCTTTTGGGACCCGTTCACTTGTGAACGTTATTTTTCGTGTCCAAATATTTTAATAAATCCAAAAACATTTGAAAAATCATAAAAAGCATTTCTTTTTCAAAGTTTTGCACCAAAAATATTCTTCTTGCTTATCTATCTTTCTTTATGGATTTTTATGTCCATTGCGTCCGGTGTGGGAAACAATTATCTGGGAACAACTCTTGTCAATGGTGTACATGTGAGCGGTGCGGAAACGATATCGACTACACATAATTCGGATTTTGTCCCTTGTGCAACTCGACTAATTCACTCTTTTTGAACCCACCTCCTGTTCCCCCGTGCATCTATTGTGGAAGCGATTCTCATTGGCATGTTTCGTGCCTGGTTCGATACCCGTATGGTCACGGGCAAGAACCGGGGTACAATTATGACAATGATAATAGCTATCCACAAGACGCACTTGATTTTTCTCCATACCCGGTTTGCAACAACTGTGGGGGTCCTCACGATACCTATTATTGTCAACCAATGAATTGTTATGAGCAAAATCCGTGTCCTCAGTTTTCTTCACCAATGGATTATTATGAACCAAACCCGGTTTATAATTCTTCTCAACCGATGAACTACTATGAGCCACAACCATGCTATAATTCAGGTTTTCAACATTTTGAGCCCCCACAACACCCCATCGATCATCAACCCTCCTTCGAACATTTGAGCTCCCACGAACAATGGGCCACTCTTGCTAAGCAAGGTCAACAACTTCAAGAAGCTTTCAACAAGATCATCGAAAAATATCAAGAGGATCAACGACAGGAGCAAATATCAAATATCGAGACTTATACTCCTCCCCCGGTGTATCCATACTATTATGATGATGATGACGATAAGCCTACTATTTCTTGGAATGACCTTACTGCTCAATGTCCTAGTGCAATTGTCATCCCTCCTCTCAATATCCCAAACGTGTCTAAGGAGTGTGATACATTGAATGAGCTTAGTGATGTTGGTCTTGATAAAGTGTTTGATGATGAGGTTTGTGACATACCGACTGCTATGGAGCCTAAGGACGATGTTGCTCTTACGAAAGAGGTCGATCCTAATGATGACGATTTTTCTCCAAGCTATGAGACTTTCACTTTTGAAATTTCTCAATCTCCACCGGGAGATGCGGGTGATGACGATTTACTCTCTCCGGTTTACGAGAAGTTCACCGATAAACATGATCTTGTGGATGAGGTGGAAGACGTGCTTCTTCGCGATAGATTACGGAAAGTGCACCTTCTTATTGCTTAAATCGAAGCGTGGACTTCTCCTCCTCTTTCCGCGTCTTTGCCTCCATCTATTCCTCCCGTTGAAGATAATGACCCATTGCTGGAAGAAATCGACATTCACTCCATACCACCAGGTAATGATGACAATGACATGGAGGGGGACATTATTTTTGATCATTTGCTGCAGGAGGGTATTGTCCCAAGTCCCCCTCCCGAGCACCTTTCATCCACTCCGTTAGAGACCATCACGGAGGATGAGTGCTTTGACCCGGGAGGTGACAATGATTATGATATCAATGAAAACATTACGGTTTTGCCGAATGCTCAGCCTCCATTGTCTTTTGGGGAGGACAATGTGCTTACTTTACCCACCCCACCTCCCGTGGATCTTGAATTCACATACTTCTCGTATGTTGAAAGGACCTTTCTCCCATTCAAGACTTATCCCCCCGCCTCTCCTTTGTTGATGTCAACCGGGAACGAGGACAAGGTCTTTGATCCCGGTATTACATTCGAGGCTTCCCCATGGACCATTTATTTCGGGGACGAGTCAGGCTCGTGACTCGGTTAACAAAAACAAGCGCTTTTTGGGAGGCAACCCAATTATCTATATATTTTCACCATAAGTGTAGGGGGAGCCCCGTGGTGTTTCTTGCTTTCTTTCTTATCATGTGCAGGGATTAGAGCTTCAAAGACACACTCTTGATGACTTTTAACGAACCGTGATTCCGTGTTCCCTTCTTCCCGGTTCTATCCTAAACTCTTTTCGATTCACTATTTTATATTTCTCAATATTAAAATAGGAATCTCTTTAATTGTCTTTTCCTTAGCGAGATTTAAACAACGTGCACAATGTCCTAAGTGTAGGGGAGTTTACTCCCACATGCTTAAACATTGAGGAAAATGTTTATATTAAGTGTAGGGGGACTTCTATCGAAGTTAAGTGGCCTTTTCCTTGTATTTGTCCTCATTTTAACCGGAAAATTTGATTTTTCGACATTTTTCAAAATTTTTAATCTATTTTGGCCTAGTTGTATAGTTGTTTTTACCTTTGTTTAGTTATTTTCTTTCCTTATTAGAATAAAATTTTAATAAAGTGGTTTTAATTTTCAAACGTTGTGAATATTTTGACTCGACCCGAGTTTACTTATCTAAGTTTGCTCTAGCTAGTATCCTTAACATGTTTAAGTCAAGTTTTGCTAGGCTTTTATATAGGGAGCTATAAAACGCGATAGTCTTAACTCTCACGGGTTAAGAACAAGAACTTTTCGCAAGTTCCTATAATTGATCCTAGAGAGTTGTTTATCAAGGGAACTTTAAAATGCAATCTCTAAAACTTGAAAAAGTCTAAGAATTTGCAAGATCCTATAGATGACTTGAAAACCCAAAACTTTGATTTAATAGGCTAAGCATCCACGAGTCTCATTCTTTGAGATTTTAAATTGTGGAGAACGAGAGATGATAGAGTCAATTATAAGTCCGGTATTCTTTCGTGAATTTATGTGAGTTAATTATGAGCCTATTCTCCCTTCGCTTGCTAAATAATTTATCTGCTAATAAATAAGGTTGTACGATTTGAAAAGTTACTTAGCTTCTAGCCCAAGATCGTTTAAAAGTTGCTCGGTACGGATTAGAGTTCATAGCCAAGGCATAACTTATTGAAGCGGGATGCGAAGATTGGTGAGTCCGAAAAGGCCCTAACAAGGCATGAGGGCTACATTTTGTTGCTAAAGATCCAAAAGTGATGTGAAGAATCATTTATCGAAAATCAATATGAAGGATCGAGACACACGACGAAAAGCAAATACTCCCCTAAAGATCATGGAGAAGTCTATCCAAAAAGGCCCTAACAAGGTATGAGGATAAATAGATCCAAGTCCTAAAAGGAGGCGGATCGTTGTATATCAAAGTCCAAAATAAAGATTGGAGAAAAATGAAGAAGTCGTGGTCCAAGTATGAATCTCTCAAAATTTCAAGTGAAGAAATTCCTATTATGACGAGAAGACCTTTATTTCATGAACGTCTCTCAAGATTTGAAGTATGAAGTCGCTGCCAAATATCGATCCGAGAAAGGTCTCAAATCGCGAAGCGAGTTATGCCAAGATATGAACTTTATGAGGTCCCGAGAAGCAGTTTTAAAAGATTTTGTCCTTTAGCTAACTATTGATTAAATCGTTCACTTTATTTTCGGACTAAATAACTATCGAAATAAGTCAAAAATGCATCCTCGTGATCATTCAAGATAACAATAAAATAAAAGAGATACACCTAGGAATAAGGGAGTCTAAGTGAATAATTGGCCCACATGAGTTCGTGTTAGTTTGCTAACTTATAATAACAATGATCTCGTTTCTAAGCTTGGTTTGGAGAAAGTGAAAACTTGAGGATGATGATCATTCACGACATTTCCAAAACCCAAGGTATTTTTTTAATTTCTTTACTTTGAATGTTTATAATTTTCTATCTCTTTAATAAAGGCCAAGGTAGGTTGATTATGATGGAAAATGTAAAACGTGCTTTGTAACTAGTGCATTGCATGAGGACATTGCAATGGTTAAGTGTAGGGGATTTGATAGGTGTGAAAACACCCATCTTTTTACCACTTAATTACAATAATAACCAAGCCAAAACGTGTATTTTATGTCGTAAATGTCGGAATTATGCGTGGTTTGTGTTTTTATTGTGATTTAGGACGAAAAGGTGAAAAGTGGAGAAAACACGGGCATTCACAGGCTTTTATAGAAGAAAACGACAAAAGACGAAGTCAAGAGATCGAGAGTGCAAAAAGAACGGAAGTCCAAGTCCTATTCTGAAGATTTATCGAAGAACAAGTCTAAGACGGAAGTTTACTTAAAGCCGAAGAACTCGAGTCTAATAAATAAATAAATTATAAGACGAGTTTAATTAATCCCGAGACAAAGTCGATAAAGTCGAAGAACTTAAAAGACGAGAAGACGTGAAGAAAGAAAGAAAGAGGAGGCAACACATGCACCTCCCCATTTCCTATAAATACTCTCCTAAACTCATTTAGGAGGGTTGGTTAGTTTTAGTTTTAGGAGTAGGAGTAGTTTAGTTTTAGTGAGAGAAAGTGACAGTTTCTCTCACTAGAACTTTAATCTTTCATCTTTTATCTTTCTTGTTTTTAATCAAACCTTTACTTTTTAAGCTTAATCTTGTCTTAATCTTCATGTTATTAATCTTTCTTGTTAATCTCAATCTTGTTTTCATCATCTTTTTCATCAAGTTCTTATTTAAAGTTTTGATCTTTTAAATTTTCGTGACTAAAAGTTAATCTTTTTATGTTTTGATTTCAAAGTTTGTTTATTTAAGGTTTTGATAAATTGTTATTTGTGCTTATCGGGTCCGTTTCATTTTATATTCATTCTAGTTTTGGGAGTTAGCTTATCTAAATAGCTTATTTCCCTTTGCTTAATTTTCGGACCACCATTGTAATCGGAAAGGGTAAACCCCTTTCCGATCAGTTTATTCCGACCAGACCCCCTTTTTCCGATCACCCGATCGGAAAAGGGTTTTCGTATTCCGATTGGTGGAAGTCTCCACATTCCGATTGTACCTTTTCTTCATATTCCGATCATATGCATTTTCGTGTATTCCGATTGGGATTCATAGTAACATTCCGATCTGGCCCTTTTCTGAACATTCCGATTAGTTTAATTTTAGACATTCCGATTGAGTTATTTTTGATTATTCCGATCATGCTCTTTTCGATGGGGACATTCCGATCGGATTCCGATTGGATTCCGATCGGGTGTATTCCGATTGGTATTTTGTTTTATTTTAATATTTTGTTTTCGTTAAAGTGTCAATTATTCTCGTTTTATTTTAATGTCGTTTTGCATTTTTATTTAATTGTCAATTTACTTTTTGTTAAATTTTAATTTCACATCATTTAAATTCTCGTCATTTACTTTTAACGTTTTAAATATTGCACCGTTTTACGTGTCAACTAGTTTTAGTTTTAATTACTCGTCATTTATTTTTAAGTCTTGCACATTTAGTTTACCAAACCCAAAAATATTTGTTTCACCAAGAACAACTAATCTCACACAATTAACCGGAAATCAGTTCGAGGAGATACTGAGAAAACGAACTTTTTCAACTAGTAAAATATGTTACATTAAAAACCTATAAAAACAAAATAAAAATGAGAAAATCTTTCAAAAATACCAAAAATATTCTTCTCCGACATGTCTCTCAACATCGATAATGTGGACGTAATTAGAAATGTTGTTCAATAACGACACGGGTACATACATAAAGTTCGAATGAGATTTCAAATGTTTTCAAAACATGTCTTTTCTATTTTTCTTCTCATAATGGCTTATTGTCACATGTCAGACTATAACCAGGTCCCCAAAGAAAGGAAAGTCTTTGACTTATCCTCAACAACGAGAAATTCGTTTTTCTCGGTCATGAGCTTATATTAAAACATTCAAAGTTTTAAGCTCATGAACTCAATTTTCTCGGATTTTTGAGCACAATTTTTCAAGGTATTTCAAAACAATGTGCTCATACACTCCCCTATTTAAATAGAATCTCTCTTCGAGGGGGAGTAAAATGATTTCATAAACATTTGTTAAAAACTTTCATGCAACATTATTCTCTCCATGTTTCATCACTAGTTTCACAAAAATTTCAATGTCATGGAATTTTTTAGGGCGAGAATAGTGATTAAAATGTGTTATCTTGGATAAGATCTTTGATGTAAGTGCTTTCTCTTCCTAATATGTGCAAAAACCTTTCCTTTTATGATGCACATATGTAGGGGGAGTGTTTTTGGTGATTAAGAAAGTCTTTTCTGGTTACGATATCTATACCTTCAACACATTAATTCACGACGATATTGGTGTCAAAAGGTGGTTAGGTATTCGTCCTATGATCCAACCAGAACCGGAGGGATCTTCCCAGGGACAATCCATTAGAACTTAGATGTCCTTAGGAAAGATGGAGTAGTTGAGTGTACGGGAAAAATGCCGACTAATGACTTAAGCTAGCACTGGAACAATCACAACAAGGTGCTAGTTATGACGTCTTGGTAAGCATTGAAGGGGTTGAAGAATGAAAAAGAAATGTAAGGATAAAGGGTGTAAAGAAAGAAGCCCTCCATACAACTTAGGCAGAAACCGGGTCAAAACATCTACTATCAGAATCACGTTGATGTTTTCTGGTATTGAAGACAAAGCATCATGGACCTAGTGATGCAATACACAACCCATCCCAGCCTACTCAAGCTTCTCTCAAAAGAAGTTTGTTTTATTGTCACGGAGTTCAACTCATTTCTATCGACTTCCTCACTTCGAGATAGTAGATATTGAATAGGTGGCAGTCTGCTCTAGCCTCCGATCACCAAATAAACATGCACTTATAGAGTCTAGAGCCATCGAGATTCATCAAAAAATCTCATTAGGACACTTATTCCATATATCAATTTTTGTTCATCATTAGAAAACAAGCGATGATTTACTGAGTCCTACGCTCTATCCTTGTGGTATTGCTAGAACATTCAGAGTGATACTCTTTAGTATTCACAGTGACGAATGGAAATCCTTCCAGTGATAACATCAAACAGCACTGCGGTAGGTCATATGTAAGATTCACTTGAATTAAACATATGTTAACTTGAAAGCAATAGTGGTTTGATTCTTAATTGATTCAAACTCGTTCCAGGTCTCGACGCAATATCTTTATGATGTTGCCAGAACATTCAGAGTAATACTTTTTAGTATTTACAGTGACGAATGGAAATCCTTCCAGTGTCATCATCAAACAGCACTGCGGTAGGTACCTTGTGCGATTCTATATGAATCAAACTTGTGTCAACTGGAAAGCAACAATGGTTTGATTCTTAATTGATTCAAACGTGTTCCAGGAAATTGAATTGACGACTTAATCAGCAGAATGGAACTGCATGATTCACTCCTTACTATGAATTATCTTTCGATATATTCAAGTATTGAGAACGGCTACCACAGCCGGAAACCCTGTCAAGGGAGTTCTTTGAACTTACCTAATCACAGGTACAATATTCTTACTGTATAACGGGAAACCGGAGGAATGCAAACGGTGGCGTCGTAATTCAAGATCACATGCTCATTTAAATGAAGAAAGCTCAATAACATCTGAAGACCAAGACTTCCGCTACTCTGATGATCAAGGGAGATTGTTAACAAGCTTTCATGTCAACTCAAAACATGAGTATGTGGGTAAAGACACAAGAACACAAGCTGGCAAAGTTACAAGATCAAGTCAAGGAAAAGATCAAAGATCCAAGATCACATGTCATGAAAGGAACTATGAACTCTCAAGACAACGAGCTTCAAAGTCTGCAACACCAACGAAGTGAAGTCACATATTACATGACCACCCCTTCGGGGGAGATTGTTACCGTATTTAAAGTGATGGTCATATAATATACCGTTGCGAAGCTCGTGAAAAATACTATTCAACGGTGTCGAGAGTTCTTAGTTATTAATGTTTATGTAACGGGAATTAGTCCCGAACACACAAATGAGGAAGGCCTCCTAAACACTTACTACTTAGTATAAAAGGCATCCTAAGCCTCATTTGTGTGTGTGTTTTCCATTCCATTGTTTTGTAGAGATAGAAACGTATATGTTTCTCTCACTAGGAATTCACAACTTTGTTTTCTCTTTTCCTTCATCTAATCTAATCTTTCTTTTTTGGTTTAATCTTCATCTTCATTTCTATATCCTTGAAGTCGTGTGAATCATTCTAACAGATTTAGAGTCTAATTTTTGGTTTGGGAAGAGTTTAAGTGATAAGCTATCTGTGCAATATTTGTTTGTTGTTTTTGGTGGCTTATTGAGTGTGCTAGAGCATATAGAAGTTGGTTGAAGTGGTCATTTCCATCAGCAAAGTGACCACCTTAATTTTGCTTTGCATTTGTTATTCTAGTGTTTGTCTTGTTGTGTTTTTTATTGATACTTGTTACTCTGCTGCTTGTGAACTTATTTGGCTATTTGTATTGTATTCTTGAGTGCTTATAAGCCAATTGGTTTATTGGCCAATTTTTTCCAAAATCTATGATCATTTAGCTAACTGGCCTCTTGATTCCAAAGGATTCAGCCTTGATTCCTTCACAAAAGTTGCTTAAAACAAGCTCATAAATAAACCCTGGCAATTTGGTTAAGTTTGGTTCACTTTGACATTTGGTCAAATAAGCTATATTTGGCTTATTTTTCAGTTCTGCTTATTGGTACATGCAACAACTTGGTTTTTGTGATAAGTGTCATTTTTCATAGCTTATTATCATATTTGAGAAGCTTCAGGTCATTTGGTTAAGCTTTTGCTAGGAAACTAGCTTATTTGACTTTTTCAGCCAGCTTATTTGTATCTACAACTTATTCTACTTGACTTTTTGTGATTTTTCTTTTATATTATTCTTAGTTAAGCTATTTGTGATCTTTTGCAAAAAGAATCAGCTTTTGAAACCCTCTAGAACTCAAAACCGACTATTTTGTCTTTTAGTGGATTTCTACTTTGTTTATTTCTGGCTTATTGGTTAAGCTTTTTCAAAATTACTTTTTACAGATCTCTTAAGCATCCCAAATGAAGGTTGTGTTTTAAATTAGAGCTTATGGCATTAGCTTATAGCTTAATGGGCTTATTGGCTCATTAAGAATAAGTTGTTGGTCATTTAAGCTGTGATAAGCTCATATTCAGCTTTTGGGCCTTCAGAGTTTTGTATTTAGAATTAAATTTCGAGTCATACTGGTGAATTTGGGCTTATTTGGTTGAGTTTGAATTTTATTGGGCTAAAAAGCCCATTAAGCTTAACTAGTTTGCATGTTTTTAGAAATTTTTACAATTTTTGAATTTTTAATATTATTTTAATATTTAATTTTAGATTTTAATCATTTTAAATAGATTTAATTTTTTTTTAATTTTATTAAAATACTTTATAGTTTAATTAAGTCATTTTAGAGTTTTACAAATTGAAAAATCTTTATTTGGGCTTTTTATTAATTAATTTGATTTTTAGGGTTTTAATTAGCATTAAAAAATTAATATTTAACTAAATTAAAGGTTTGGTAAAGTTTTGATCATTTGTAAACCCTATTTGGATTTTTAGTTATTTTCGATAATTTTTGGGAATTTTTAGATTAAATTTTTTATTTTGTCTATTTTTACGGTTTTTACATTTTATCGTCGTAGTTTAATTGTACCGTATCCGTCATTCTCTTTTCTCATCTTTTCTTTCTATATTAATCCAAAATCTTACAAGTTAATCACACACAATAAACCTCCTTGGGAAACGAACTTTTACTTTGGGTCATTAGCATTTGATTTTTCCTAAATCATTTGTTTAAATACTTACAGCATTTACGCCTTTTTCCTAAAAGGTCGTAATTTTACCACAATCATTTTGGCGCCGCTGCCGGGGAGGTGTGTCGTGATTAATTTGGACAATTTTGTTTTAATATCTAACCATAAATAGTATTTGTATTAAATAGAAATCTATTAACACCTACTAGGTGCAAACAACCTTGAAGTGGCCACGCCAACCTCCTGAAAAGGGAGGGCTTTACCTGGTTTGAGTATGTGTGGCGGTGGGCTCAAACCCCGTGGATTAGTCGGCCAATGAGTCGGAAATCACGGTTACCAAAAAAAAATAAAAAAAAAAATATATATATATATATATATCTATTAACACGTATTATCGGTTTTTCGTTTTTCTTGTGAATTATTATTACTATATTGTATATGTATCACAATTCATCCAAAATATCTCGAAAAGTGTTAAAGCACAACCTTAATTAGGATTTGATCTCCTAACTATTGTATTCGAATCTCAAACAAAAAGAAAAAGGAAAAAATAGATAAATACTTTCGTGAAGCTTGATTTTAATCAATACAAACTATAAGGTGGGTATAAGGCGGTTGTATTTCATGACCTAAGGGAAAAAGGCTCTTAAGTGCTTCGCGCCACCTCGTTTCCCCCGCTTGCTTGTGCGTGTTGAGAGAAAAAGAGCTAATCGAGTGTTTTGCCGCCCAAAGTATTATTACGTATCATATATATTTGCTTGGTTTCTTTGTGATTAAACCCTCCTGAACAATTTGGCTTTCACCAAAGTTATTAAGTCAATCGAAGGCGTTCACTCCACGTGATCGTTTTCATTATTTGAGGATTCTTTAATCAAGAGTTTGATTCGAGGATAGATTTGGTAGATTGTTGTTTACAAATACACACAAAATCCAAAAAATTAAAAGCAATCAAAAACACAAAATAATTGAAAATCAACAAAAACCGAGAATCTTCTTTGCTCACCTCCACGTTCTACGACACGTTTATGCAAACTCGTAATCAAGCAAAACGATCTCACAAACGTCGTCAAAAGGAAGTAAATCAAGAACCTTTGATTGAAGAAGAGCCTCCAATTGTCGAACTCGTTGTAGAACCAATAGTCACTATGGCTAATCGTACTATGATGGAGTTGCTTCAAGCACCCACCGAGGGTTTTGGAGATGCTATTGTGATTCCCTCCATCCTTGCGGAGAATTTCGAGATCAAGACGGGTTTAATGTTGTTGGGCCAATTTAGAGCCTAAATTGTCCCTGTACTAATTTGAATGAAATATACCCTAAGTATTATATAGGTCGGTAAACTCAAGTAAGTTTGCCGAGTCATCCTAAAGATGTTCTTAGAAGTCCACAGAGACTCCTTCGCTACTACAACGGATCTGAGCCAGTGAAGACGAGAACCAAGATCAGGATGATGGAGTTAGTGAGTAATGACAATGACCCACTAACTCCCTGAAGACCATCTTTGATATTTAGACTCGAAGTATTTATACTGAAGACATAGTGGGAACTTCCTTGGGTGAAAAAAGGAAGAATATAAAGTGCAAGGTGGTTACTTGACTTTATTGAAGCTCCCAAAGGAAGCTTCACTTTCCCACTATATATAGTGGTCTGATTGGTTAGAGATTGTTAGAGATTTCAACCACCAAAATACATATAGTGTTAGTGTTAGGATTTCCTCCTCGCATTGGTTCTTTCCTTTCTTGTATCAGCTGGGGGACTATTGTTTGTTGGAGGTCTAGTGGTTTAACAACACTAAAGTTCATAATCTGATGGTTCAGACATGCTAAGGGTCCAAAATTGCTGGTGGGTAAGGGACCAAAGAAGCTGGTGGTTGAGAGACATGGGTTGAATATCTCTGGATGGTCTAGAATAGCTGGCGGTCTAGAATAGCTGGGGGTCACAGCTGCTGGGGGTCCAGGAAGAAGACATGCATTCAACTTGGGTGTTCGTCTCTTCAGCGACCTCTGGGGGTTCGTCTTTTTCGCGACCTCTCGAGGTTCATCTCTTCAGCGACTGGGTCAAGATCTAGTGGTTTACAAGATCTATGAAGGTTGCAATCACTGATGATTTTATAAGCTTGATATACCAGAGCTCCTTATTAAACATCAGCTCTTGTAATGAAGATTTCCACTTCTTCCACTCAGCGGTTCATAGATCTGAGAGGTTAATAACGGTTAAAGCAGGTGTGACTTTGCCATCAGGATTCGCTGGTGTGGGGTATTTAGCAACATTATCAGCGACAGGTTCAAATCCAGAGATCTGTTTCAGATTCACAGGGGAATCTAGCGATAGCTGGTCGCCTTTTAATGCTATAACCCATGACATTTTTACTCTAGACTTGCTGATAAGTTCTAGCCCAAATAAGCAACTCTCGATACCAAGAGTTTTATCAGACTTAAAATAAAGTCTTGAATCCCATCTGCTTTACCATTCGAAGCACCTTTCCCCTTTTTCGTTAACTTTACTTCTTAAGCCAAACTCACTTATCCACTAAAGCTTTGCTTCGCTGGGTTCCTTTAGAAACAAAGCACCATATCCCAACATCGTTTTGGTCGAAGAATTAGCATGGCTTCTGTTCATGGGTTTTGTTGGGAATTATTTGTTAAGTGTCAAGTACCATTAGTATAACTGAAGTACTGTCAGTGTTATGTAAGTACCGTTAGTATTAACGCGGTACATAGTAAGTACTGATACTTATAAAGTAAGTAATGCTATGATGATTAGGACGAATATATCTTTGTATAAGATATGCCATAGTTATAGTTAGAGTATATCTTATGTGATATACCTAAATAGTTAGAATATTGATAATATATCGTCTGTGATATAGTTATCTTTATAGAATATTCTAAAGTTTCTTGGGTTCCTTTCTCTATAAAAGGAACATAGGTACAATGTCTTTCATGTACCTCATTCAAGTCGATTAATAAGAGAATCGAATAGTTAAAAGTAATTATGTTCTTCTGTGCTTTATAAGTTAGATTTAGCATAACTTATTTAGTTTTAGTAAGAGTGCTTAAAGTGTTTTAGTTTGATTACAAACTATTATACTAATTCTTATCAGAATATAGATCCAACCAAAGGGATCAACAAGTGGTATCAAAGCTTGTTGAGAAACTCTGAAAAAGAAGAACACAACCCCAAACACTCTACACATCCCAAAACTCAATGTCTCAACGAGAAGGTGATGATGCTCACTTGAATGATGTTCAGAACCCTGATCCTATACCACAGGGACAACCACAAGTTGTGCATTCTGCACCAGCACTAGGTGTTCAAGCCGTGAATGCTATATCTACCTCTACACCAACACCTTCTCATACTCTGTCTGCTGTTAAACTCCCAGTTCTCATAGGTGACAATTATGAGACATGGGCTATGCAGATGGAACATTACTTGAATCACACAGATCACATTGTGTGGCAAGTTATCAAGAATGGGCATACACCAAAGAAGCTACACTGGTTGCAAGACAATACATGCTATGTTCTACCTGCTGTGACTGCTGAGGAGGTACAAGCAGAGATCAGAGAAAGAAAAACCAGAACTGCTTTGGCTATGGCTCTTTCTGAAGACATTCTACCAAGCTTTCATCATTATAAGGATGCTAAAGCTATGTGGGATGCTATAAAACTTAGATTTCGAGGTAATGACAAGTCTAAGAAGATTAAGAAGATTGTTCTTAAGCAAGAATTTGATAACTTCTCAATTACCAGTATAGAGGGGATACATGGTGGATATGGAAGGTCCAGTAAATTTCTTATTCAGTTAGCAGTTTATGGACAAGTAATTCCTAATGAAGAAGCTAATTTAAAATTCTTAAGAAGTGTTCCACCAGAGTGGAATGCAATGGCTATGCACTTCATCAAAAGAGATGATTTGGAAACAATTCCTTTTGATCATCTCTACAACAATCTTAGAGCATATGAGATGGATGTGAAAGGCACTGAAGTAAAGACAACGACTACTTCAAAGTCTAACTTGGATTTTGTATCAGATGGGTACAATGGTACTTACTTTCATAATACCGCTAGTGGATCTAGCAGCGGTACATACTTCACAAATACCGCTAGAGGACTTACAAGAAGTACTTACCCAAAAAGTATTGAAAGCAGTCCAATAGTCTCTCAAAATCAACATGGAAAGTCTTCACCATTGTTTAGTGACAATGATGCCTTCTCATTCTTTGCTGGACAAGACAACAGGCCAAGATTAACACTCAATGACTTGTTCCAAATGGATGATGCTGATGTTGAAGAGATGGATCTTAAATGGCAAGTTGCTATGGTGTCAGTAAGATTTAATAGGTTCTTCAAGAAGACTGGAAGAAAAATGACTTTTGATCCTAATGAGCCATTAGGATATGAAAAGTCCAAAGTTGAATGCTATAACTATGGAAGGAATGGACACTTTGCAAGAGAATGCTCTAGAGATAAAGATGAGGATAGCAATAAGAAGTCCAAGCACAGCTATAGAACCAGTCTAAGAATAACTGAAATCTTTCCAAAAGGAAACAGCAGGAGCCGTAAAAGAACCAAAGCATTGGTTACTGTAGATGGAGTGGTGAACTGGGCAGAAGAAGAAGATGAGCTTGGTTTAATGGCTCTCTCACATGGAGATACTGAGGTACATCCTTGTTCTAAAGACTATGTTCTTAAATTTAATAGCCTAAAAGTAGAACTAGTGGAACAGTATCAAAAAGTTAACACATGCACTGTAGAATTAACTGCTTTTAAACATGGTGTTGTTAAATTAGAAGAAAATATAGTTTTGTACAAAAAGGCTCAAAAAAACTATAAAGAGAAAATAAGGATTTTGACTCTTCAAATGAGGGAAAAAGATGTGGAAATAAAAGCTTTTGAAAGACAACTGTTAAAAATATCAACAGAAAATGAAGCTTTAAAAGCCAGTCTTTGTAATGAAAGGGAAGTGATTAGTCATTGTCAAAAATCCTCTAAAAGATTGGGAAAATTGATTAATTCACAAAGGGGTATTATGATAAAACAAGCCTAGGATATATTGAGGACCAACTTGGGATAACCTTAACTGACAAGGACTTATCAAAAGGGATTTTTGATAGTTCTAGTGAGGTAGATGATACACTTGAAAATGATAGATATGCTGAAGGAATGAAGGAAGTTCCTCCACCACTATCAGGAATTTTCATGCCCCCTTGTAATGATACAAGTATAGAGTTAGAATAACCAAAGATTAATAATGTCTTAAACTCTAGTACTTTGTCCCAAGAAAAGACTGTTGTGGCCAATTATTTATCCACCTTTAATGAACAACTTTGTTTCTGAGGAATCTAAGACTAGTTCTGCTCCCAAGCAGGTAAAAACTCCTAGCAAGATATTGGAAAACAATGTAAAACATAATAAAGCCAAAAGGGTTGGGCTAGGTTTTGAAAAAGTAAAGTCAAAACAACCTTTTGGGTCTTCTTTAAGAAGAAAAGGATGTTATGTTTGTGGTAGTCTAAATCATTTTATCAAAGATTGTACATTACATGAAGATAAAATTGTGAAACAAATGGCTACACAAAGGGTCATGAAAAACAGTAATGGGAAAAATGCACAGGTCTATAGGAATCATAAGATTAAAAATGACAAACCTAAGTTTGATCACACAAGGGTAGTTAAACAGGTTAAAAAATAACTCTACCAAAAGTTTTGTTCCTAG
The DNA here is from genome assembly GCA_025667525.1 of Glebionis coronaria. Lineage (NCBI taxonomy): Eukaryota > Viridiplantae > Streptophyta > Magnoliopsida > Asterales > Asteraceae > Glebionis > Glebionis coronaria. The sequence goes on from CM046876.1 coordinate 359,772,096, forward strand.
GGCAGTACTTATGAAACAAGGTCTAGTACCTTTAAAGTCTGGTAAAGCAAGTACCGGCAAGTCCAGACCTGCAAGTACTGCTAGACCAAATTTAAGTACTGTTGGTTTAAAGTATGTAAAACCAAAGTCCTCCAAGACTTCTAAGAAAGTTTTTGAAAAAGTTAAAACACCTAGAAGTAAGGATAAGAACAAACCAGTGCAAATGTGGGTTCCTAAAAGAAATAAATCATGTGTTAAAGCAAGTACCGCTAAAGCAGTACTTAAGTCAAAGAAGTATGAGCACATAGAGTCACCCTATGACTTTGACTACATAAATGAAACCATGAAGTATAAGAGTAAAAGTAGCATTACTAGGAATGCTTCAGTACAAACTCTTAAATGTATAGGTCCCACAAGATCCGATCCAAATGTGGCTTGGGTCCCTGTTAAAAACTAATGAGTTTTATTTGTGTGTAGGGGCATCTAATTGATGAATTAAAAGATAAAGGAATAGTAGATAGTGGTTTCTCAAGACACATGACAGGAAACACATATTTTCTTGCTGAATTTGAAGAATTCAGAGGAGGTCCAGTAGCCTTTGGGGGTAGCAAAGGTAGAATCACTGGCAAAGGGAAAATCAACACAGGAAAGTTAGAATTTAAAGATGTGTTCTTTTTACAAGAATTGAATGAGTTCAACTTCTTTTCTGTATCACAAATGTGTGATAAGAAGAACAAGGTGCTATTCACAGACAAAGACTGCTTGGTGTTGTCTAAAGACTTTGAGATGCCTAAGGAATCTCAAATACTGCTTAAAGTACCCAGGAAAGAAAATATGTACACCTTTAATCTTCATAATATTACTACAACAGGTGGTATTACATGCTTGGTAGCTAAGGCTTCTTTAATTGAGTCAAATTTTTGGCATAGAAGGTTAGGTCATGTGAATTTCAAGAATCTTAATAGATTGGTGAATAGGAATTTTGTTAGAGGTCTGCCTAACAAATCTTTTCAAAATGATTTCACATGTGTTGCTTGTCAAAAAGGTAAACAACATAGAGCCTCTTGTAAGACCAAGACTGTTAACACTATGACAAAATCTTTGCAGCTTTTGCATATGGATTTGTTTGGTCCAGTTTCTATCAGAAGCATTAGTGATAAGACCTTTTGTCTAGTCATAACTGATGATTATATTAGATTCGGTTGGGTTTTCTTTTTATCTCTTCAAAGTGAAACAAGTGAATTACTTAAGGATTTTATCATTTTAGTTGAAAAGCAGTTCACTAAACAGGTTTTAATCATTAAGACTGATAATGGGACATAATTTAAAAATGTTGAATTTTATGAATTCTGTAGGTCTAAAGGAATTAAGAGACAATTTAGTAATCCTAGAACTCCACAACAAAATGGAGTAGTTGAAAGGAAGAATAGGACACTGACTGAGGCTGCTAGAACTATGCTGGCTGATTCACTTTTGTCAAATACCTTTTGGGCAGAAGCAATCAATACTACATGTTATGTGTCAAATAGAGTCTTAGTGACCAAGCCTCAAAACAAAACACCTTATGAACTCTTGACTGATGTAAAGCCTAACATAAGTCAGTTAAGACCTTTTGGGTGTCATGTGTCCATACTAAATACTCTTGATTATTTGGGAAAGTTTGATGGAATGTCTGATCCAGGATATTTTGTAGGATATTCATTGCAAAGTAAAGCATATAGGGTTTATAATTTGGCAACTAAGAAGGTTGAAGAAAATGCTCATGTCAATTTCTTAGAAAATAAACCCAATTTCCCAGGAATAGGTTATGCTTGGATGTTTGATTTCGATTATCTAACTAGCTCCATGGATTACTATTCTTTGCAAAAGGATTGTCAAACTAAAAATGCAAGTGAGGAGTCAAGTGCAACTAATGCAGGTACTCAAGAAGATGTTTCTTCATCAGATGATGATGTTCATGTCTATGTGCCCAACATGCCTACTGTTACTCCTATCTATGCAACTCCCAAGAAGCAAACCATGCCATCAAATGATGATCAAGCCTCCCAGGAGCTTCAGAGGCTTCAAGATCAAGAAAAGAATGCTACATCTGCTAATAAGCATTCAGGAGAAGAATCTTTTGAGTCACAACACTCAGCAGTACATACTACACCTAGCGGTACTTCATCTGCAAGTACTATTAAGTCAAAATCTGCCAAATCTGTTGACTCACTAGAAGAGATTCTACAAGCCTTTGACGATGAAGACTTATATGCTAGTCCAGCTGAAGGAATCTTCTCCAAAGCTTCCTATGATGAGCAGGGTGCAGTAACTGATTTCAACAATTTGGAAACAGAAATTCCAGTCAGTTCTGTTCCCACTCATAAAGTCAACAACAACCATCCTACTACACAGATTATTGGAGATCCCAAATCTGCTGTACAAACCAGAAGACAACTGCAAACCAATATTGAAACTCATGCACTTGTGAGTTATGTCAAACAACAGAGAACAAATCATAAAGATACTCAGCATTGTTCGTTTACCTGTTTCTTATCTCAAGTAGAGCCCAAAAACATTTCTCAGGCTCTTGATGAAGAAAGTTGGGTAGATGCCATGCAATAAGAATTAATACACTTTGAGCTACAAAAGGTTTGGATTCTTGTGGATCTTCCCTCATGTAAAAGAGTAATTGGTACAAGATGGGACTTCAAGAATAAGAAGGATGAAAGAGGGGTTGTTGTGAGGAACAAGGCAAGACTTGTTGCTCAAGGCTATAGACAGGAAGAAGGCAAGACTTGTTGCTCAAGGTTATTTTTGGCCTTTGCATCATATATGGGATTTATAGTCTATCAAATGGATGTGAAAAGTGCCTTTCTAATACATTATCCTTGTATGCTTTGATGACACGCCATAATCACGCGTGACATTCCATTTATCAAAATAGGGTGTTACACAAAGAATCTTACATATGACCTACCGTAGTGCTTTTTGATGTTAACACTAGATGGATTTCCACTCGTAATTGTGAATAATAAGTAGTATTACTCTGAGTGTTCTTAGCAATATCGCAAGGATATAGCGTAGGACTCTCTTGTTCATCATTTTGTGTGTCCTAACGAGATTTGATTGATTTATAGGATCTAGACTCGATTTGTGCACTTTTAGTGGTCGGAGGTTGGAGCAGATGTCGCCTATTCAATAAAACAAACTTCTTTTGAGAGAAGCCTGAGTCAGCTGGGGAGGGGTTGTGCATTACATCACTATGTCCATGATGCATTGTCTTCATGATGTGTTGACCCAGTTTCTTCCTAAGTTGTATGGAGGGCTTCTTTCTTTACACCCTTTATCCTTACATTTCTTTTTCATTCTTCAACCCCTTTAATGCTTACCAATACATCATTACTAACACCTTGTTGTGATTGTTCCAGTGCTAGCATCAGTACTTAGGCATTCAGCTACGTTCACATTCTACTCCATCTTTACTAAGGACTTCTAATAATCTATTGAATTGTCCCTGTGAAAATCCCTATGGTTCTGGTTGGATCATAGGACTTATACCTAACCATCCTTTTGACACCAATAACGTCATGAATTAAAGATGTTGTGGGTATGAGATCGTAACCATAAACCACTTAAAATGTCTAACAAGGTGTTTGAAAAACATTTAACACCTTGATAGTTTTGTAGTTTCAGAAATGCTCCCCCTTCACATGTGCATCGATAATCGAAAGTGTTTCGCACATGTGGGTAAGAGTTAAAGTGCTTGAGTCTATAGATCACATTTTAATCACATTTTTCCCATGTATCTAATATATAAAATCGTTTGATATTAGAGATACCAAATTTGAATAAAATATATTGTAAAAATAGTCTCGAAAATCTTCAAGAGAAAAATGTGTCTAACATAGCATGAATTTGGAAAGCTCCTCCTCAAAAATTTATCCAACTGAATTGTCATTACGAGGATATGATCTACATTAAAGTTTTGAGGATAGGAGTTGTTGAACACACAATTTTTGAAAGATTTTGAATAATCATTGAAAAACTCTTGAAAAAATTGTGTTCAACGCTTTTCGAAAATCATTTCTTTTTGGCGACATGGTATTTCTAAAGCATAAACTTGAGTTCATAGATGTTGAATGTCTTGACGAATCCACTCAAGTGTATGAAGATTTCTCTTCTTTTGCTGAGGGTAAGCGCACTAAATCGTACACTCCCCCGTGAATATCAATCCGGGTTGCAATCTGAAAGTGATTACAAGCCATTGTGTTGAGCTCAAAACATTGAATGTTTTGTGACAAGCTCAACCCAAGATAGATTGTTGCAATCACTGGGTCAAGATCTGGTGGTTTACAAGATCTATGAAGGTTGCAATCACTGATGATTTTATAAGCTTGATATACCAGAGCTCCTTATTAAACATCAGCTCTTGTAATGAAGATTTCCACTTCTTCCACTCAGCGGTTCATAGATCTGAGAGGTTAATAACGGTTAAAGCAGGTGTGACTTTGCCATCAGGATTCGCTGGTGTGGGGTATTTAGCAACATTATCAGCGACAGGTTCAAATCCAGAGATCTGTTTCAGATTCACAGGGGAATCTAGCGATAGCTGGTCGCCTTTTAATGCTATAACCCATGACATTTTTACTCTAGACTCGCTGATAAGTTCTAGCCCAAATAAGCAACTCTCGATACCAAGAGTTTTATCAGACTTAAAATTAAGTCTTGAATCCCATCTGCTTTACCATTCGAAGCACCTTTCCCCCTTTTCGTTAACTTTACTTCTTAAGCCAAACTCACTTATCCACTAAAGCTTTGCTTCGCTGGGTTCCTTTAGAAACAAAGCACCATATCCCAACATCGTTTTGGTCGAAGAATTAGCATGGCTTCTGTTCATGGGTTTTTTTGGGAATTATTTGTTAAGTGTCAAGTACCATTAGTATAACTGAAGTACTGTCAGTGTTATGTAAGTACCGTTAGTATTAACGCGGTACATAGTAAGTACTGCTACTTATAAAGTATGTAATGCTATGATGATTAGGACGAATATATCTTTGTATAAGATATGCCATAGTTATATTCGTCCTAATCATCATAGCATTACTTACTTTATAAGTAGCAGTACTTACTATGTACCGCGTTAATACTAACGGTACTTACATAACACTGACAGTACTTCAGTTATACTAATGGTACTTGACACTTAACAAATAATTCCTAACAAAACCCATGAACAGAAGCCATGCTAATTCTTCGACCAAAACGATGTTGGGATATGGTGCTTTGTTTCTAAAGGAACCCAGCGAAGCAAAGCTTTAGTGGATAAGTGAGTTTGGCTTAAGAAGTAAAGTTAACGAAAAGGGGGAAAGGTGCTTCGAATGGTAAAGCAGATGGGATTCAAGACTTAATTTTAAGTCTGATAAAACTGTTGGTATCGAGAGTTGCTTATTTGGGCTAGAACTTATCAGCAAGTCTAGAGTAAAAATGTCATGGGTTATAGCATTAAAAGGCGACCAGCTATCGCTAGATTCCCCTGTGAATCTGAAACAGATCTCTGGATTTGAACTTGTCGCTGATAATGTTGCTAAATACCCCACACCAGCGAATCCTGATGGCAAAGTCACACCTGCTTTAATCGTTATTAACCTCTCAGATCTATGAACCGCTGAGTGGAAGAAGTGGAAATCTTCATTACAAGAGCTGATGTTTAATAAGGAGGTCTGGTATATCAAGCTTATAAAATCATCAGTGATTGCAACCTTCATAGATCTTGTAAACCACCAGATCTTTGATAAAATGATTTAGACTACCACAAACATAACATCCTTTTCTTCTTAAAGAAGACCCAAAAGGTTGTTTTGACTTTACTTTTTCAAAACCTAGCCCAACCCTTTTGGCTTTATTATGTTTTACATTGTTTTCCAATATCTTGCTAGGAGTTTTTACCTGCTTGGGAGCAGAACTAGTCTTAGATTCCTCAGAAACAAAGTTTTTCATTAAAGGTGGATAAATAATTGGCCACAACAGTCTTTTCTTGGGACAAAGTACTAGAGTTTAAGACATTATTAATCTTTGGTTCTTCTAACTCTATACTTGTATCATTACAAGGGGGCATGAAAATTCCTGATAGTGGTGGAGGAACTTCCTTCATTCCTTCAGCATATCTATCACTTTCAGGTGTATCATCTACCTCACTAGAACTATCAAAAATCCCTTTTGATAAGTCCTTGTCAGTTAAGGTTATCCCAAGTTGGTCCTCAATATATCCTAGGCTTGTTTTATCATAATACCCCTTTGTGAATTAATCAATTTTCCCAATCTTTTAGAGGATTTTTGACAATGACTAATCACTTCCCTTTCATTACAAAGACTGGCTTTTAAAGCTTCATTTTCTGTTGATATTTTTAACAGTTGTCTTTCAAAAGCTTTTATTTCCACATCTTTTTCCCTCATTTGAAGAGTCAAAATCCTTATTTTCTCTTTATAGTTTTTTTGAGCCTTTTTGTACAAAACTATATTTTCTTCTAATTTAACAACACCATGTTTAAAAGCAGTTAATTCTACAGTGCATGTGTTAACTTTTTGATACTGTTCCTCTAGTTCTACTTTTAGGCTATTAAATTTAAGAACATAGTCTTTAGAACAAGGATGTACCTCAGTATCTCCATGTGAGAGAGCCATTAAACCAAGCTCATCTTCTTCTTCTGCCCAGTTCACCACTCCATCTACAGTAACCAATGCTTTGGTTCTTTTACGGCTTCTGTTGTTTCCTTTTGGAAAGATTTCAGTTATTCTTGGACTGGTTCTATAGTTGTGCTTGGACTTCTTATTGCTATCCTCATCTTTATCTCTAGAGCATTCTCTTGCAAAGTGTCCATTCCTTCCACAGTTATAGCATTCAACTTTGGACTTTTCATATCCTAATGGCTCATTAGGATCAAAAGTCATTTTTCTTCCAGTCTTCTTGAAGAACCTATTAGATCTTACTGACACCATAGCAACTTGCCATTTAAGATCCATCTCTTCAACATCAGCATCATCCATTTGGAACGAGTCATTGAGTGTTAATCTTGGCCTGTTGTCTTGTCCAGCAAAGAATGAGAAGGCATCATTGTCACTAAACAATGGTGAAGACTTTCCATGTTGATTTTGAGAGACTATTGGACTGCTTTCAATACTTTGTAGGTAAGTACTTCTTGTAAGTCCTCTAGCGGTATTTGTGAAGTATGTACCGCTGCTAGATCCACTAGCGGTATTATGAAAGTAAGTACCATTGTACCCATCTGATACAAAATCCAAGTTAGACTTTGAAGTAGTCGTTGTCTTTACTTCAGTGCCTTTCACATCCATCTCATATGCTCTAAGATTGTTGTAGAGATGATCAAAAGGAATTGTTTCCAAATCATCTCTTTTGATGAAGTGCATAGCCATTGCATTCCACTCTGGTGGAACACTTCTTAAGAATTTTAAATTAGCTTCTTCATTAGGAATTACTTGTCCATAAACTGCTAACTGAATAAGAAATTTACTGGACCTTCCATATCCACCATGTATCCCCTCTATACTGGTAATTGAGAAGTTATCAAATTCTTGCTTAAGAACAATCTTCTTAATCTTCTTAGACTTGTCATTACCTCCAAATCTAAGTTTTATAGCATCCCACATAGCTTTAGCATCCTTATAATGATGAAAGATTGGTAGAATGTCTTCAGAAAGAGCCATAGCCAAAGCAGTTCTGGTTTTTCTTTCTCTGATCTCTGCTTGTACCTCCTCAGCAGTCACAGCAGGTAGAACATAGCATGTATTGTCTGGAAACCAGTGTAGCTTCTTTGGTGTATGCCCATTCTTGATAACTTGCCACACAATGTGATCTGTGTGATTCAAGTAATGTTCCATCTGCATAGCCCATGTCTCATAATTGTCACCTATGAGAACTGGGAGTTTAACAGCAGACAGAGTATGAGAAGGTGTTGGTGTAGAGGTAGATATAGCATTCACGGCTTGAACACCTAGTGCTGGTGCAGGATGCACAACTTGTGGTTGTCCCAGTGGTATAGGATCAGGGTTCTGAACATCATTCAAGTGAGCATCATCACCTTCTCGTTGAGACATTGAGTTTTGGGATGTGTAAAGTGTTTGGGGTTGTGTTCTTCTTTTTAAGAGTTTCTCAACAAGCTTTGATACCACTTGTTGATCCCTTTGGTTGGATCTATATTCTGATAAGAATTAGTATAATAGTTTGTAATCAAACTAAAACACTTTAAGCACTCTTACTAAAACTAAATAAGTTATGCTAAATCTAACTTATAAAGCACAGAAGAACATAATTACTTTTAACTATTCGATTCTCTTATTAATCGACTTGAATGAGGTAAATGAAAGACATTGTACCTATGTTCCTTTTATAGAGAAAGGAACCCTAGAAACTTTAGAATATTCTATAAAGATAACTATATCACAGACGATATATTATCAATATTCTAACTATTTAGGTATATCACATAAGATATACTCTAACTATAACTATGGCATATCTTATACAAAGATATATTCGTCCTAATCATCATAGCATTACTTACTTTATAAGTAGCAGTACTTACTATGTACTGCGTTAATACTAACGGTACTTACATAACACTGACAGTACTTCAGTTATACTAATGGTACTTGACACTTAACAAATAATTCCCAACAAAACCCATGAACAGAAGCCATGCTAATTCTTCGACCAAAACGATGTTGGGATATGGTGCTTTGTTTCTAAAGGAACCCAGCGAAGCAAAGCTTTAGTGGATAAGTGAGTTTGGCTTAAGAAGTAAAGTTAACGAAAAGGGGGAAAGGTGCTTCGAATGGTAAAGCAGATGGGATTCAAGACTTAATTTTAAGTCTGATAAAACTCTTGGTATCGAGAGTTGCTTATTTGGGCTAGAACTTATCAGCAAGTCTAGAGTAAAAATGTCATGGGTTATAGCATTAAAAGGCGACCAGCTATCGCTAGATTCCCCTGTGAATCTGAAACAGATCTCTGGATTTGAACCTGTCGCTGATAATGTTGCTAAATACCCCACACCAGCGAATCCTGATGGCAAAGTCACACCTGCTTTAACCGTTATTAACCTCTCAGATCTATGAACCGCTGAGTGGAAGAAGTGGAAATCTTCATTAAAAGAGCTGATGTTTAATAAGGAGCTCTGGTATATCAAGCTTATAAAATCATCAGTGATTGTAACCTTCTTAGATCTTGTAAACCACCAGATCTTGACCCAGTTGTTGGAAAAATTGACCAAAATAGACATTTTCCTTTATTAAATATAGAAATGACATGTTTTGAAAAATATTTACAACTTTCATTCGAGCTTTATGTACACACCCGTGTCGTTATTGAGTGACATTTCTGGGCACGTCCATATTATCGATACTGAAATACATGTCGAGAAGAATATTTTTGGATTTTAAAACATTTTTAATTTTGTATTTTGTTTTTATATGTTTTTATATTTTTGTATTTTGCTTTTTCAATGATATTTACAAGTAGATGTTTGATAGTCAAGCAAGTACCTTTGCCAGAATATCCAGGTCTGCTGGAGTCAAACATCTCATACTAATTTTCCTAACGAGGTACTCAAACCTATCTTTCGACAAATCTTTTGTAAACAAGTCGGCTATTTGGTATTACGTTCCAACAAAGTATAACTCAACGATACCTCATTCAACTTGTTCCTTTATTAAGTGGTACCTGACATCAATGTGCTTCGTGCGTGAAAGCTGTATCGGATTGCAGGAGATGGCTATGGCTGACTTTAAGTCACAGTACATAGGTACTTTATCAAAGTGGAATCCATAATCCGTGAGTTGTGTTGTCATCCAAAGAACTTGAGCACAACAAGTAGATAGAGACACATACTCCGCTTCGGCTGATGAAAGTGACGTGCAATCCTGCTTCTTGGAAGACCATCCCACGAGCTTATCTTGTCCTAGAAATTGTGCACCACCAGAAGTACTTTTTCGAGTATCAAGACACCTTGCGTGATCAGAATATGAATAGGCCGTTAGAAAGAAACCGATTTCCTTCGGATACCAGAGTCCCAAGTGAATGGTATTATTAAGGTACCGTAGTATCCGTGTAACCTCCTTGAGGTGCTTTTCAGTGGGTCTTGCTTGATATCGTGCACAATAGCATGGTGCATGTTCAATATATGGTCTGCTTGTTGTCAAGTACATGAGGGATCCGATCATAGAACGATATCTCGTTTGGTCTATGGCATTTCCCTCCAAGTCAGCATCTAGGGATGTAGTTGATAATGGTGTCCCAATGGGGTCACATGAAGTCATACCATGATTTTTGATTATCTCTTGACAATACTTAGCTTGGTTAATAAAGATACTACTTGGGGATTGGTGAACTTGAATTCCAAGAAAGAATTTTAGTTCGCCCATCAATGACATTTCAAATTTGTTGTGCATTAGTTTTTCAAACCATTTTTAAAGTTTTGGGTTTGTAGATCCGAAAATAATGTCATCAACATAAATCTGCACAAGCAAAATGTCATCCCCAAATATATATATATATATATATATATATATATATATATATATATATATATATATATATATATATATATATATATATATATATATATATATAAACAAGGTAGATCAATCGAACCTTTTGAGAAACCTTTGGATACCAGAAATTTCGAGAGCTCATCGTACCACGCCCTTGGAGCATGCTTGAGTCCATAAAGTGCTTCGTGGAGACGATACACCTTCTCAGGATAATGTGCAAATTAACGAATCCTTCCGGCTGCATAAAATAGAATTCTTCTTTCAAAGGACCGTTAAGAAATGTCGTCTTCATGTCCATTTGATAAACGATGAATCCCTTATGTGCAGCATAAGCAAGGAAAATCCTGACCGCTTCCATACGAGCTACTGGTGCAAATGATTCTTCAAAATCAATACCCTCTCTCTGGCCATACCCCTTAGCCACTAGCCTAGATTTGTTCTTGATGATCGTGTTTTCTTCATCCATCTTGTTTTTCCAGATTCATCGAAGATTTAACGGAGTTACATCGTATGGTCTGTCAACAAGTTCCTAAACCTTAAGGCTTTCAAATTTTTGAAGTTCATCGGTCATCGATTCAATCCAAGCATGATCATCCATGGCTTCTTTGATGTTTTTCGGTTCAACTGTACTCACGAGGAGTGCGAACATACAAACATCGCCATCGGTTTCTAGTTGTCGTCTTGTACGAACGAGCTGTGATGGGTTTCCAATTACTTGAACCAAAGGGTGATCTCGGGTCCAATGATGTGTTGAACATGGCGAGTAGAAGATTCTCCAGTTTCATGTATCGATGTACCGAATTTTAACACCCCCAATTTACATTGCGCATCGGAAATACACAATTGGGTGTTATTCACAAACTTCATTTTACAAACTCTTTAAACAACCCAAAAACAGTATATTTAGGATTAAATATGGAAATAATTTAAATCAATGTCTAAAACCTCAAATCCCAAGTAAATCAGTTTAAAAATATATCAGAGTAGCGTACAGGTTCCCCAAGGATCTTAATCAAAACAACAAACCTTTTACCAAAATACTTGACCATTTACAATATGTTTATGACAATTGGGAAAGAAATCTGTTTTAGACCAAATTACTACAAAAGCAAACCCGCAATCCTTCTCCAGCAAGCTCCAACAGCATTCCACTTCAAATACCTGAAATACATGCTTAAAAGCATCAACACAACGGTTGAGTGAGTCTATAGATTTTCCAAATCAACATTTGAACACAAGAGAAAAATCAATCAAGATCATTTAATAGAATTGTGCGCATACAATCTATTAGTCAGGAATTTAGGCATATAGCAATAATTATTGAAGTGTATTAAGCTCATGACACTGACCCCTTAACTTAGTCACCCACGCCTAAAGCCGGCATGACTAGATGAAATTCCAGTGCCCCTACTAGGTTATCAATTGCACCAATTCACATTCTCGTAAAATTATCCTTCCCAGAGGTTACTTAGCGTAAAGCTCTGGTCTCAGATAGGGGCGTCAGCCCAATAGTACTATCATTAGAATAAGCGTCTATTCCCAACTCACAACATCAAGTCAGAAGATAGGTAACGGCTCATGAATTTAGGGACTTTTGCAATTTAAGTACTTATACAATTCAAAACAACAAAGGCAACATTCGGGTCCAAACAATCAATCATGACTTGTGTTCATTTTACTTTCAAATAGCATTTATCCCCCTCGCGGGTTTTAAAATCATTCAAAACAATAACAAAAGCGATGCTATAGACTCACCTGGAGTAATAGCAGTAGCAAGACGATCTTCGACGATAGTTGATGCCCGATAAACACAAAAAACGCAACCTATCAAATAAGGCACGTTCATCAATAATAAACTCGAGTAAAAATCCATACTTAGTAACATCAAACTCAAAATCATAAAATCACAACCAACCGAAAATGAAAACAATACAAGTGACCTTTTACTCCATTCTATATTTTATTCTATTAGTTAATTCTTTTGATAAAAATCTGCCGGTACACACCAAATGTACAAGCTCATTTACCCCACTTAAACACGTCAAATTCTTATGATACTAATCAGAGATATCACTTATTGTATATAGAAAGACCTGTTAAAAGCTCATCAAAAGATTTTACATTTAAAGTTCCCTGCCCGACACATCTTCGAACTACAAAAACCGGACAGTTTTACGTCAACAATTCATATAGTCTTTTTAACTCATTTATTTTACTCCGTTTACAAAACTGACATTCAACTTTGAAAATAAACTCAACATCCTCATACTTAACACTTAACATCAGTACTTAACACATTTCAAAATCCTTTTTATAGTCCCCGGGATTCGATCCAAATATTGACAACAATTATATATTGTGACGATACTCGTCTCCCGGTACACGAATAATCAAACTAACGTAACTTTTCGCTCGTTTGGAGCTAGAAGCTCTACCTTATATCAAATCAAAGCTTAAGACATCCTCTACAATAATATCTAGTTAGTTCATACCAAATTCAAACTCATATTTTCTGAAAATTAACTTTACTAATCTTTATAAAATATATCTTTAAAAATCATTCAAAATCAATTTTTTACCACATTTTAACACCAATTTTACCACTATAATCATCCTACTATTACTACTTTCAATCATAACACACTAAATCATCCTAGATGATCAAATCATAAAAACCCAACTAAAAATTTTCAACATGCAATCATCAAAATTAATATATAAACACATAAACACCCACATACAACAAGAATTTAAGATCAAAACATATGATTTTCATCCAAAAATGGGTTTTTCAAAAATGTTCATGCATGTATGAAATTTTCATACCAGTGTGTAGAGAATCAAGTAACTAGAATGGGTCTTTGATTAGATTTAAGATATTCAAGTTAGATTTCAAAATTTTGGGGTGTTTGTTCTTGGTGGGGTGGACGGGAAAGAAATGGAGAGGGGAGAGAAGAGAGAAATTTGGTAAGTGGAGATTGCATGTGTTTTTTTGTGGTTTAATTTTCCATTTTATATGGAAAAAGTTTAGGGTAGTTTTTGTCAATTGTGATTCTTGTGGACCAAAGTGCAAATACTTGGTTAAAAAGCGGGAAATGACTATTAGTCGCTTTTGAAAATATTTACGGGTCTCGGGTTTCATAAAAATACTTCTCAAAACTTAAAACACACACAAAATATGATATTATATAGTCCCGGCACGACTTAATATGACATTAAATAAAAACGTCAAAATATTAAACATCGACATGTTTAAAATAAAACGTAAAATTTCTCGGGCATCCGTTGATATCGTCGTCACTAATAATCCTCGCAACTCGTCAAAACGTAAAAATATAATTTTCAACATCATCCAAATCAAATCACCAATCGTTATGACAATCAACCTCGTCAAAAATTTCAAAAATATACGTAAAAATATAATTAAATAATGACCACGGGTTTGGGTTGTTACATCCTACCCTCCTAAAAGAGAGCGACGTCCCGGCGCTCAACCCGCCTCACACTCGCACTTCCTCACTTTTAGAGTCAACGTGACCTCTTATTCTCAAGAGATACTCACATCTTTCACACCCGTCCAACTCAATTCTTATGATATCACCATATCCACAACTATTACTACACTTCAACTTTCAATTTCATCTTCTATTATGCTAATATTCCTTCATCATTCATACTCCTTCCGCATCACTTTCTCAGTTTCATTCCTGCCCCAATACTCTGACAACTTGATCCACGACTATGTAAGTTCTCATATTACACCTCTTAACTACTGATATGACGTTTATTATCGCATAAAAGATTTCATCTTCACTAGGTTCTATTAGTCCTCATAGTGAAATAATTAAGATATCATCATCCAAAGTTTCAATAATATGTTGTTATGATTGATACCAAATTCAGTTACCATCGTTCAATTCATCCTTTCACTCTGTCCATTGCTTTCCGAAAATATACAATATTCTTTCTTAACTCAATTCTTCACACTTTCTGTAAAAATCTCTAATATTAAAAAGTCAATCTCAATCTCTGGGTTACACATAATATGTTCAAACCTTAATCAATACTTATACTTTATCACTGCGATTTCCAGTATTCAAAAATTACTCTCCCTCTATGTCCCGAGGTTACACTCAAACTAAACACAATGAGATTATCCATAATTCTGACCAGTCACTTATATAATTTCTATAATCATCTTCCACTTTCATTCAATTTAACAATCTCTATGTCCCGTGTGTAGTGCTTGCTATATCACTGAATTACTGTACCTTCCATAGTACATTATTACATCTTCCTTGTATCCTATATTGTTTGAATAACTACGTTAGCCTCATATATTCAAATCTGAAATGTATAATGGTCAGATCACTTCCGGATATCGTAATACATTTTATTTACCCCAAGTTATATAACTTATAGTCTGATTTCGTAATACAATTTGGTTCTGGAATAAGCTGTATCAATACTTCAACTTGTGAAATTCCTTCAATACTACATGCGACCCTCTCAACACTCTAAGAATAATTAAATTCTCTTTTTGATCTGAACAGTTCATTCACCACTGGTCCTTGCATTCTTAACACACTCTCTGATCTAATAGCAGAAAAAATTAGATAATCATAATAACCATTTTTGTCCCACAAAAACATACATCTCAACTCTCTCATTTCTATTACCATCCTATTTCAAAATTTCTGACAATCTGTTGATCTTCTTTCTTTGATATTCATTTTCCATTAGTTTATCAATTCAATTCTAAGCTTCTTTCCATTCCATCCATTCTGCTTGTTGTTACCAATATTCCAAATATCTCAAAACTCAAGAGTCAATTCTCAATTACTTTCGAAATCTTATAAACCCCTTTTTTTTCTTCTCCTTCTTACTAAATACTCACTAGTTAATAGTGAAAGTATCCACACTCATCCTTCATAATCTGAAACATACTTCGTAATAAATAACTATAACATATCCCATCTTAAATTTACCGATTATTATTTCCCAGTCATCATTAGGTAATCCTTAACTCCTTTGTTTTATAATCGCCGAATGGCATTTATAAACAAGTCCTTCTTATTCTTATTTTCTTCATACTTGATTCCATACAAGTAATACTTTACAATCCCAACATAAATATCACAATGTCAAATCTCATGACTAAATAAACCCCGTTACACTTCTTTGTTCAAGTCAACACACTACTATTACTTTCCTTTCCACTTGATATTATCCAAATATCATCATCGCAGCTCTATAATTCCTTCAGATTTCTCCAATACTAACTATACAGGCACAGAACTTCACTCTATCCTCAACGTTCATAAACAACTTCCTCAACTACAAAAATCAGATCTCAAAACCACAACTTAAATATATAAATGGATTTCACACATTTAGTTCTTCTTTGTAAGCTTTATCATTGGTTCAACAATCAGTGAAAACCTCTCGATAAACCTCTGATAATACCTAGCTTATACAAAGGAATTGACAAGCTTCAGTCGGTTTCGTCGGTATCGACAAAGCCTCAATCGTTTCAATCTAGTCAGATTTTCACAATCACTTCAGCCACAAATCGCACGTTCTAAAACATCTATATTACTTCAACTAAAATTCATATCCAAAGTATTTCACATACCATTCCTCCTTTATAACAATTTTTCAATTCTTAGGGAATACTTTTCTTTCCTTCAATCATCTATTCATCATTCTAAACATTCATAATCAGTAATGGATACCGATTTTTGGTGCTCAGTTTGTTCAACCTCACATCCATTATCTGATACACAAAACATCCAACTTCTTTACTTACTTAAATTATCACTTCTCTGATGACTTACCCTTCCAGTCAAATCAGATTATCCTTATTGTCTCATCTGCCAATCCTTACAATCAATCATATTACCATCCTCAATTTCCTGATAATGCCATATAACAAAATATACAATTAGATTGCACAACTCCTATCATTAAGCTAACACAAAACTTCCTTTTTCCCAAGACGACAGTGAACTCTAGGATTCCGCAGAACAATCACATAATACCCTTAAGTACTAACTCATCTTCTTATTCTTCTTCAACTACTACTAGTAAAGCGCACAGAAAATTCGACCTATTATAGTTCCTCCTACATACCTTCTCATTATTGACCAATAAAATCTTCAAATAAAAATTCCTCTGATTACTCCCTGAAATCAGTACTCAATGCTCAACAATATTCCAATTTAATTCTTTCCACCTTTATTTATCATATCGTATGATATTCATACTTATCCTGGTTAACTTTCTCACAACTCTAGTTCAAATAATTGCGCTATACTTCTTAATTCCATAAGCTCAGAAAATATTTCCTTAATATATATATATATATATTTATATATATATATATATATATATATATATATATATATATATATATATATATATATATACATATATATATATATATATATATATATATATATATATATATATATATATATATATATATATATATATATATATATATATATATATATATATATATATATATATATATATATATATATATATATATATATATATATATATATATATATATATATATATATATATATATATATAATAGTTATTAATAATCCTTCCGTCGATTAATTTCTCATTTCAACCAGTCGCAAATTCTTGTTGATTTCTCGTCCTCATGTCAACTAAAATCTAACATCTTCAAATCTCAATATATCCTCAATAACACCTTCAGAATTTAAATACACCATCAATAACACTTTCAGAACTTCAATAAAATTCTAACTCATTGATTACCAGATAAGAATATACAAATTACTAGATCTAAATCTCGAATCTCATCAGTATTTCCAAAATATAGGCTGTAATAGTAGCAACATTCCCTTCATATTGATTTTCCATTATCTGAATAATTCCTTTATTCAATCTTCTTTATCGAAATGAAAACATTCCATTACCACAGAAATACCAATTCCTATACTACACTCCTTGTTATTCCTTTAGCAGCTCGACCTCCAGCTAGTCCATACTTACGTCAAGTAAATAGATAATTACTTAAGTAGTATAAAATATATGTGATCTACACATCATACTTCCTCCTGCTTACCCGATTTATAGTAACTGCTTGAATACCATCTCTTCTTATCTTAGACTATTAAATTCCAAGTTTACCTTCTATTAGAGGAAATAAATTCCTATTCGTCATTGTCATTTGTAACAATACCGTTCCTTTACCCTTTTCTGCCACACTTAATTTCGAATCAGGATTAATCTTTAGTTTACTATCTCTTTTCGTCTAGTTGAACATTCCCAAATGACTATTGATATATCAAACATCCATCAGCTACTCGAACTTATCCATGTAGTTGCACATTTTAAATTATCTGTACGACACTCTTCACCGCATCTCTTCTCATTACTAAGAATCTAACACACAGACATCCTTTTAAAATCTTGCAGAATAACAGCAGCATCTCCAACTGGAACAGCATCATCTTCAATCTCAGCAACATCTTCAACTGAAACAACAACATCTTCAATCTCAGCAGCATCTTCAACTGAAACAGCAGGATCTTCGATCTCAGCAACATCTCGTCTCCTCGCAGCACTATCAGCTTCAAACAATCTAACAACTATTCCCACAATCATACAATCTACCCCAATGTTAATAACCTTTGGAGACATATTTCAAGATACTCAGTCACACAGGAATCCCTGCTAATGACAGAAACATATCCCACTCAAATCTTTCTATGTGATAACAGTAGAAAGAAACTTGATAAGTATACACATCAAGATAGAAAGAATAGGATGTTTTCATCAAGATATATCATGAATACTACATGCACCAACAACACAATACTATCTCAATACCACAATCATCTCACAAAAGAGAAGACAACAAAAACACATCAAAATACTAAAGGGTAATAGTATATTTCATCCATAAATTTGAGAAAATCGCAACAAAATCTTGTCACTAATGTCACTTACCCTTACCATCCTAAACAACAACAACAATAATCCATCACAATACTACCTCACAACATCTAAATAATCCAAATACAACACAACAATACATAGACTGAAATACAACAAAAATCCATCACTACATCACTCCATAGGATGTGGTCCATCACTTTCTTCAACTTGGCTCGTCCCTGCTTCATTTTCATCTAGTCCTAACTTGCAGCACCTCCTTTTTGGATCAAAACACGGTGGATTCTTAAATACATACCTCAAATGCGCTCCTTGACACGACGGATCTATCATATAATGCGAATCAGCATACACCTCACTATCCTGAAACTTCCAATGTGGTTCAAGATACGACCCAAGATGAGTTACATATTCACTTAACCTGCGAAGCCTATTTATCTCTTTCTGATACTTCTCAAAATCAGTCCCATAACTTCTCACTTTATCTCTAACCTCAGTTCTTCCAACTTCACTCTCTGTCCTACAATTATCACTATCAGATTCTACAACATTCTTTTTATCCTCCGTATCATCCTCATAATCTAACCATCCACCTGAATTCTTATGATCACCTACTCGCTGATACTGCAAACTCCGTTGACCTACAACAAATCCTCCCTTCTTGACGTAATATGGTATGTCAGACATTTTCTGAAATCATAGAAAATTCAAAAGTACATAAGGTCATTATTCAAAAATATAAATGCAATGCATGGTCATGCAAATGCAAATGATTTACGTATGCCAAATATATATGTATGCGATGCAATGCAATGCAATGCAAATGATAATTATACAATACTCATAAAAATGAAATTTATAATGAAATTATGATGAAAGCACTCCACGTCCTTTCATTAATACCAATACCTCATTGCAGTATTTACTTAATAAATACTTAAGAATTCAGAACAATTTTGAGGGATACATCTATAATAACAAAGCATAAAAAAATAAATAATCTTACCGGAGCCTTGTAGAGAAGTTGCGTTGCTTTTATAAAATACTTTTGACACCAAAGTTATAGTTTAGGACATTTAAAAAAATCGACCTAATTCGCTATAACTAAAAAGCTCTGGTTACCAATCTTTAACACCCCCAATTTACATTGCGCAGCGGAAATACACAATTGGGTGTTATTCACAAACTTCATTTTACAAACTCTTTAAACAACCTAAATACAATATATTTAGGAATAAATATGGAAATAATTTAAATCAATGTCTAAAACCTCCAATCCCAAGTAAATCAGTTTAAAAATATATCAGAGTAGCGTACAGGTTCCCCTAGGATCTTAATCAAAACAACAAACCTTTTACCAAAATACTTGACCATTTACTATATGTTTATGACAATAGGGAAAGAAATCTGTTTTAGACCAAATTACTACAAAAGCAAACCCGCAATCCTTCTCCAGCAAGCTCCAACAGCAATCCACTTTAAATACCTGAAATACATGCTTAAAATCATCAACACAACGGTTGAGCGAGTCTATAGGTTTTCCAAATCAACATTTGAACACAAGAGAAAAATCAATCAAGATCATTTAATAGAATTGTGCGCATACAATCTATTAGTTAGGAATTTAGGCATATAGCAATAATTATTGAAGTGTATTAAGCTCATGACACCGACCCCTTAACTTAGTCACACACGCCTGGCATGACTAGATTAAATTCCAGTGCCCCTACTAGGGTATCAATTGCAAGAATACCAATTCTCATTCTTGTAAAATTATCCTTCCCAGAGGTTACTCAGCGTAAAGCTCTGGTCTCAGATAAGGTCGTCAGCCCAATAGTACTATTGTAAAACCCGCATGCTTTTACCATGAATAATACCCTTAAGATCGTACGTATATGGTTAGAACTTTCCTTTTATAATATGTTTACGTTTCACGTATAAGAATTTCGAGTATTACGTACGTGTTAGAACACGATAAATATTTATTACGTATGAACACACGATAATAATTCAAATAATAATTTTAATCACAAACATGCGATCATGAAATCATGAACGTAATCTAATCATGAGAAAATATTAATTACATATATATATATATATATATATATATATATATATATATATATATATATATATATATATATATATATATATATATATATATATATATATATATATTTATCACGATCACGAATGAATATATTAAGTCACGATCGATAACTAATTAAAACACGTAAAACACGAACACGAGAACACACTATAATATTTAGACTCGAGAAATATACGGGTTACCCTTATGTGGGCCCCTACCCACGAAATTAGGAAGAAAAGGGCCAAGCCCATTGTTTTTTTACTAAACAAGAAAAAGGGGAAAATCTTGTGTCATTTATCACAAAATCAAGAAATAACAAAAAACCCTAATTCTCTTCTTCCTCTCCTTTTTGGCCGCCACATTTAGGAACACCCAAGGGGTGTTCGGGTTGATTTTGATCTTGGATTTTGGGCAAGCATTCGTGTGTGTTCATCCTTGATTGATCCACGCATTAGGTATAACGTTTTTAACTCTTTTCTTTTATGTTTTGATTTATGAATCACATAAAATCTTAATGTTTTTAAAAACTAATTAAAAATATTTATTAAAATATGTCTGTGATTATGGGGTGAATCAAAACAAGGGTTTTTAGGGGTGTTTGTTCTAGCCGCCGCCTAAACCGAACCCCCAAGAAGTCTCGGCTTGGCTTATGAACCACCACCGAGACCTCATGGTCTCGGTATGGTTGTTTGGGTCCCATGGCAGCAGCAAACAAGGGGTACCCCGACCTTGGTTCGGGGTATGGTGTTGATTACGGGTCTGGTTCATGGTTTCTAGTCACGATCCGATTCATTGATTATGTTAAGGTTTATGATTTAAATAGTTATATGTTAAAAATTAAATTAATAAAACATGACATAATTAATTTAATTAACATGACTTAGGTTATAAATTTAATTATTAGATCATGAATTTTAACATAAGTATTTATTTTTAATTAGACTTTATAATTAATTAATTATTAAAAACTATGACTATAATTAATTAATCAACATGACTTAGGTTATATTATTAGTAATTAATAATACATGTTTTAACCTAAGTATTTTAACTTATTTAATTAAAAACATGATATATTTAATTAAATACTTTTAACCTATAGTCTAATTAATTTACATGTAATGATTAATAAACTATACCTTATATCAATATGACTTAGAAAATAATCAGAAAACACTTAAGCTTATATAATTAGCTTATTTAACCAGCTTATATCTAATTATGGAAACTATCTATTTTTAGAAACTTATTTAATTAAGGCAGCTAATCTATTTATGGAAACTTTCTATTTTTAGAAACTTATCTATTTTAAGCAGTAATTCTATTTTTGGAAACTTTCTATTTTTGGAAATTTTCTATTTTGGAAACTTTCTAATTTTGGTAACTTTCTATTTTTGGAAACTTTCTATTTTAGGAAACCTGCTATTTTTATAAAGTTACTTATTATTACACAGTAAGTATAATAATACATGAAATACAAGTAATACTTAATCAGAATAGACAGAATATAAGATAAACACAGTTTAAAGCTTAAAACAGTAAAACATGACATGAACGTATAAAATAAGCTAAGACATGACATAAAACCAGTTACGTATGTAGTAATCAGATACTTATACACGTATGTTTTATGTGGCATTAGTGATACCGAAGTAGGACTCTCTTCCGTTCGTCTTCTTCGTTGACTGGACATAAGGTACGGACATTCTTTCTTTATTAGGATTCCCCGTATGCAGCCAACTGTTTTCCCGTAGTATAAGTTTATATGTTTGATTTTCTTATGTTTAATTTAGAATACTTATAGACATATACATGCATGACCAGTTTCACCTAGTTATGGAGGTACCATAACCATAAAATTAGAGGCACTGGTGTTATGACTTCCCCACGGCGGAGTGATTGCTCGTGGCATCCCTTCAGCTTTTGGCCATATTATTATATTTATCATGTGGGGCGTATGGGTGCATCCTAGTTACATGTTTTCAGCAAATTACTCAGTGTGAATGTGGTGTGTGCCTTGCATCCTTCACAAGGAGCTGATCCCTCCTACCCAAAACCAGTATATTAAATTAGAGGCAACCCCTCTAATTTGCATGATGAGGTCACCCCTCTAAGTATTCATGCACGGTGGATTTTCATGACCTATATTGGCTAATGGTAAAATATGTTAAACAGTTTTCATAAGATAAACATAAGGCTTTTCAAACTATAAAACCAGTTTTATGAACATGTTCCAGGTTTTCCAGGACTTATACATTTCCGCTGCTATTAAGTCTTTATTATGTTTTAGTCATTTATACTATGTCTATATCCGTGCACTGAGCGTTTTGCTCAGCCGTTACTTTCCTTTCCATGTCCCAAAACGGCAAGTACCCAAGGACTGACTCGAGCATTTTGGAGGACATGCATAGGATGGAAGCTGCCATAGACTTATTCGCCTTTTGCCTTCATATATTTGTGCTTGTTTAAGTCTTCCATTATTTCTTTTACTTCATTATATTTTGAGCTTATGTTAGGGAACCGATGTTTGATTCCGGTTTACCTTATGATCATGTAATGTTTTAGACATTTATCCTTGTATGCTTTGATGACACGCCATAATTATGCGTAACGGTCCACTTATCAAAGTGGGGTGTTAAAATTATGGTATCAGAGCCAAGGCTTCGACCTATAGGCTCTAAAACACGACCTGTGACTAGTGGGTAGTCACCAGGAGATTCCTAAGCCAACGTTTGGTATTCTACGTATTGATGTTTTCAGCGCATTGTTGCTTTAACCATGATGTTTTCAGCACCTTGAGGTTTTAACCTTGATATTTTCATCGATGTTGTTTTACTAATATGGATGGACAACCGTCATTCATATTTAGTTATGTGTCATTGTTTCATGCATAATGTTCCTCGTGAACTGTGGCTATGTGGACTGAACCCCAGTAGTTCATAATTACTCACATAAATTTTTTTTCTGATAAGTTTTGACAGATGAGTTTCATTATTTATGTTTCATGTATCATTGTTGCAGGGATTATGACTAAGTAATGGTTGGTATAGGACTGGCCCTATTTAGTCGCATGTGCTTTTATCGAAACTTTTAACTTTGGGACCCACCCATAGGCGTCCCCTCGCCATGTCTTTTGTTTTGGGACCGACCCATAGGCGTCCCCTCGCATATATAAAGGTTTTTATAAACTACATTACGCATTCATGCACTGTTTTTCATGCATAAAATTTTTCTCATGATTTATTGGCATAAATTTTTTTCATGTCCCCTCATAAGTTACTATGTTTTTATGTCAAGTATGTTTTCATACTGTCATGGTTAACTTCAGTTTCATGCTGATTATGTTATACACTCCTTCATAATAGATTGTTTCATGTATCTTTATGATAATTCCGTCTTCATGTTGATTACGTCGTACGCCTCTTTTGTTATTTATGCTTTCATGTAAGACACTGTTGGATTTCATTGAATCTTGCTTTCATGATAGTCATGGTTTGTTTTCATTGATTATGCTGTCAGGCAAATCATCGTTGAATTTTGTGTAACCACACTTTAACGTTTCTCGATACAACCAGAATGATGTCTATGCTAATACTGCCAGGTTATCATGATGGTTTTTCCTAACCGTCTAACCGATACACCTTCCTTAAATCATGACAAACGATCGACCTCATACCGATCATTTCATGTGCATTCCGTGTGTAATCCATGTACCGTATTCCATGTGTATTTCACATACCATAATCCATGTGTATTTCACTTGTAATACTTCATGAGTATTCGCTTGTCGATTCTAAATCATCTCAGACGTATGTTTACTTGCGGATATTCTACAAGATTGCCGATGCCGCTCATAACTTGGAAAGGTTACTAAAGGTTGATGATGCTGATGTTTGGAGACGCTACGAGATGCAGATGCTGTTCACAACTTGGAGATCCTACAAGACGAAGACAAAGGCGTCAGAGTAAAGCAATTGGACGAGAAGATGCTTCACCATCAGACGATTTTCATCAATCATTGTTCCAAATTCTTAGTTACTTGTCACACGTTATTCAGTTGTCGTTTCAGTCATATGAGTGCAAATCGGTACCAGTCGGCCACTCAGCTGAATAGTTACATGAATCACAGTCATGAGAATGACCGTCATGAAACTGACAGACAGGATGATAATAACCACTACTATGACAATAACTATCCTAAAAAAATCGCAACCGAGGCTCTGACCGCGGACGTGATCAGACATACAAATGATCAGTAGTCCAACCGATCTGCCAATTCTGGCATAGTAACCTAATATTGTAGTTCTATTGTTTCACGTCTCGAGACACATGTCAAGACATCAGTCAAGACACATATCTCACGTATACTTTCTGAAGACACATGTCAAGACACCAGTCAAGACATATGTCATGCTTATATTTCCAAGACACGAGTCAAGACACATGACTCACGTCTAATTATGGAACATTTCTAAGAAATTCAGGGGTACCCTCCAAGGGTATATCCATTTTGTTGTGCCAGATATTAATCAGGCCACAAGAATTTCAGTACCATTACCGGCGCAGCAGTGGGAACTATCACGTTTCCCGATGACACTTTCATTCTTGTAACCATAGCTCATAGATTCATGACCATGAAGGACGCCTTTCGTATTCCCACGTATACGAAGGTTTTCCTTCACCTTAATGATGAGATCTAAGCTGCTAACGCATTTCCTCGGACATACACTTCTGCTTAATGATGAGATCCAAGCTGCTAACGCATTTCCTCGGACTATGAACAGCACACCATGCTACGATTCATAATTAGGTGCAGTAATGTTCAGGCTCCTGAATACATTCAGCTTGATTTTCCAACAGGAAAATCTGTACAAATTATCTATGCTTTCTAAGCACGTGCTTTGTTAGCCATGATTGCTAAAATTTTCTAGCTGTCAGTAAGACACGACTACTGAAGTCCTTTTACGCATAACCAACGGATTATTCCGAAATTGTCCCTTACACTCCAGAAGAACCTTCAAGGAGAAGGACGGTAATATAATATTATGTGTCGACTACCGTCGATTTTAAACAAATCACCATTTACAACCGTTACTCTCCTCCACGTATTGACAAGATCGGATTCATGATCATGCTGCCAATAGTGACGGGTGAAAGAGCAGGACATGTCCATGACTGCTATTCGTGTGCGACTCGGTCATGCTAGATTTATGATTGTGAATTAGTCTCATCAATGCTCCAACAGCATTATGGACTTAATAAATTGAGTTTCCATGAACTCATAAGCAAATTCATCAGCGTTTTCATTAAGGATAACCTTATTTCCTCTAAGTCTAGAGACGAACAGGAGACCATATCTGCTCTATGTTGCAAATTCTATGACAAGAGAAATTTTACCTGGAAATTTTCCCAATATCAGATTTGTTTGATTACAGTGACACGTTGAATCACATTGGTTTCTACGGTTAATCTTACCATGACTTTGCTTATGCATAAAGGAGAGAACCCTACACTACATTAGGTGTTCTAGAAAATCCTACGCTAGGAGAAGTCTAGATTCAGAGACTCGGAGTTTCACAAACTCCTATGTGTCAAGTTCTACGAAGCAAGATACAATTACGTTCATATCTAGGTACCTGACATACCAACAGGTTAAGATAGGACACCAATAGACTAGGATGTTTTCATCATCTGAAATTGTGAATTGAAATGGGACAAGATCTCCACGGATTTTGGTTACCAGTTTAACACAAACTTAGAAGAAGCATGATGTTATCTGGTTTATTGTAAACAGTTTGATCAAGTTTGCAGAATCCTTACATCCGCAAGGATTTCAGAACCAACAGATTGATCGGACATGTTCCAGCCAAGGCTCATCCGATCACTTGGAAATCCCTCAGTTATCGGGTTAGACAAATATTTTCAATTGTGCTCCTTATTTACTTCACGTCTTCATTCTAATTCCACGACTTGCTTTCGCGCTCGTCTTCATGAAACTATTCACGTTCATGATCGTATCTTGGCTTACGATTTTACGTTCATTTTCGTTCTGGGAAGTTTTGCAAGAACTTGAGAGACCAAACCCAAGTTTAGTATAACTCCCTATCCTCAGATAGACGTTTCTCGTCATATTCTATGTCTCACCTTGTAGTGTTTGGCGTTACCGCCATTATATTCTATGTTCACGATATGTTTCACATGTCATGTTCATTCCACGTTCCTCATATCATGATCAAGATATGTTACACGTATCATGGATCATGATATGTTTACTCATATTACACTCATCATATCTCTACGTATCACGTTCAAAAATTTTCACGTATTACATTTAAAATTTTTCACGTACTACGTTTCTTTATGTCTCGCGCATCGTTGCTAATTATCAGTTAAGTGAGAGTGTTTTGCAAGATAACGTTTCAGTTGCCATACACGTTAATTCTTATTCCCTTGATCGAATTTTGGGGATCTACCTTCCGTTGATAACCACGAATTTCTTCGTATACCGAGTCAAGTTCAGGAGGACCAAGATTTATCATTAGTGTCAAGATCTTGTGAAGGAACCGTTCCAAGAGGGAAGCCACTTGGAAACGGACAAGTTCATCCGAACTTCTTATCTGTTTTTCTCTTATCAATTAGATATGTCCTTTCAGTCACGTCACGTTCCATGTCCTTTCAAGACATGTCACGTTCCGTGTTCCTACTGCCAGGTTACCTGCACGTTCATTTATCTTACATACCCTCTCAGTTTGATTCGGGTATGTTTCTCTTTCAGTACGTTATCTATAATTCGGGGACGAATTATTCTTTTTAGGGGGGAAGAGTTGTAAAACCCGCATGCTTTTACCATGAATAGTACCCTTAAGATCGTACGTATATGGTTAGAACTTTCCTTTTATAATATGTTTACGTTTCACGTATAAGAATTTCGAGTATTACGTACGTGTTAGAACACGATGAATATTTATTACGTATGAACACACGATAATTATTCCAATAATAATTTTATTCACAAACATGCGATCATGAAATCATGAACATAATCTAATCACGAGCAAATATTAATTACGTATATATATATATATATATATATATATATATATATATATATATATATATATATATATATATATATATATATATATATATATATATATATATATATATTTATCACGAGCACGAATAAATATATTAAGTCATGATCGATAACTAATTAAAACACGTAAAACACGAACACGAGAACACACTATAATATTTAGACTCGAGAAATGTACGGGTTACCCTTATGTGGGCCCCTACCCACGAAATTAGGAAGAAAAGGGCCAAGACCATTGTTTTTTTACTAAACAAGAAAAAGGGGAAAATCTTGTGTCATTTATCACAAAATCAAGAAATAACAAAAAACCCTAATTCTCTTCTTCCTCTCCTTTATGGCCGCCACATTTAGGAACACCAAAGGGGTGTTCGGGTTGATTTTGATCTTGGATTTTGGGCAAGCATTCGTGTGTGTTCATCTTTGATTGATCCACGCATTCGGTATAACCTTTTTAACTCTTTTCTTTTATGTTTTTATTTATGAATCACATAAAATCTTAATGTTTTTAAAAACTAATTAAAAACATTTATTAAAACATGTCTATGATTATGGGGTGAATCAAAACAAGGGTCTTTAGGGGTGTTTGTTCTAGCCGCCGCCTAAACCGAACCCCCAAGGAGTCTCGGCTTGGCTTATGAACCACCACCGAGACCTCATAATCTCGGTATGGTGGTGTGGGTCCCACGGCAGCAGCAAACAAGGGGTACCCCGACCTTGGTTTGGGGTATGGTGTTGATTACGGGTCCGGTTCATGGTTTCTAGTCACGATCCGGTTCATTGATTATGTTAAGGTTTTTTATTTTAATAGTTATATGTTAAAAATTAAATTAATAAAACATGACATAATTAATTTAATTAAGATGACTTAGGTTATAAATTTAATTATTAGATCATGAATTTTAACCTAAGTATTTATTTTTAATTAGACTTTATAATTAATTAATTATTAAAAACCATGACTATAATTAATTAATCAACATGACTTAGGTTATATTATTAGTAGTTAATAATACATGTTTTAACCTAGGTATTTTAACTTATTTAATTAAAAACATGATATATTTAATTAAATACTTTTAACCTATAGTCAAACTAATTTACATGTAACGATTAATAAACTATACCTTATATCAATATGACTTAGAAAATAATCAGAAAACACTTAAGCTTATATAATTAGCTTATTTAACCAGCTTATATCTAATTATGGAAACATTCTATTTTAAGAAACTTATTTAATTAAGGCATCTAATCTATTTATGGAAACTTTCTATTTTTAGAAACTTATTTAATTAAGGCAGCTAATCTATTTATGGAAACTTTATATTTTTAGAAACTTATCTATTTTAAGCAGTATTTCTATTTTTGGAAACTTAAGCAGTATTTCTATTTTTGGAAACTTTCTATTTTTGGAAACTTTCTATTTTTGGAAACTTTCTATTTTTGGAAACTTTCTATTTTTGGAAACTTTCTAGTTTTGGTAACTTTCTATTTTTGGAAACTTTCTATTTTAGGAAACCTGCTATGTTTAGAAAGTTAGTTATTATTACACAGTAAGTATAATAATACATGAAATACAAGTAATACTTAATCAGAATAGACAGAATATAAGATAAACACAGTTTAAAGCTTAAAAACAGTAAAACATGACATGAACGTATAAAATAAGCTAAGACATGACATAAAACCAGTTACGTATGTAGTAATCAGATACTTATACACGTATGTATTTAAGTGGCATTAGTGATACCGAAGTAGGACTCTCTTTCGTTCGTCTTCTTCGTTCACTGGACATAAGGTACGGATTCCCGTCCTTTCAGTATGGACATTCTTTCCTTATTAGGATTCCCCGTATGCAGCCAACTGTTTTCCCGTAGTATAAGTTTATATGTTTGATTTGCTTATGTTTAATTTAGAATACCTATAGCCATATACATGCATGACCAGTTTTACCTAGTTATGGAGGTACCATAACCATAACATTAGAGGCACTGGTGTTATGACTTCCCCACGGCGGAGTGATTGCTCGTGGCGTTCATTCAGCCTTTGGCCATATTATTATATTTATCATGTGGGGCGTATGGGTGCATCCTAGTTACATGTTTTCAGCAGATTACTCAGTGTGAATGTGGTGTGCGCCTTTCATCCTTCACAAGGAGCTGATCCCTCTTACCCAAAACTAGTATATTAAATTAGAGGCAGCCCCTCTAATTTGCATGATGAGGTCACCCCTCCAAGTATTCATGCACGGTGGATTTTCATTACCTATATTGGCTAATGGTAAAATATGTTAAACAGTTTTCATAAGATAAACATAAGGCTTTTCAAACTATAAAACCGGTTTTATGAACATGTTCCAGGTTTTCCAGGACTTATACATTTTCGCTGCTATTAAGTCTTTATTATGTTTTAGTCATTTATATTATGTCTATATCCGTTCACTGAGCGTTTTGCTCAGCCGTTACTTTCCTTTTCATGTCCCAAAACGGCAGGTACCCAAGGACGGACTCGAGCATTTTGGAGGACATGCATAGGAGGGAAGCTGCCATAGACTTCTTCTCCTTTTGCCTTCATATATTTGTGCTTGTTTAAGTCTTCCATTATTTCTTTTACTTCATTATGTTTTGAGCTTATGTTTAGGAACCGATGTTTGATTCCGGTTTACCCTATGGTCATGTAATATTTTAGACATTTATCCTTGTATGCTTTGATGACAACCCATAATTACGCGTAACGGTCCACTTATCAAAGTGGGGTGTTACAACTATCATTAGAATAAGCGGCTATTCCCCTCTCACAACATCAAGTCAGAAGATAGTTAACGGCTCATGAATTTAGGGACTTTTGCATTTACGTACTTATACAATTCAAAACAACAAAGGCAACAAAGGAAACATTCGGGACCAAATAATCAATCATGACTTGTGTTCATTTTACTTTCAAATTGCATGTATCCCCCTCGCGGGTTTTAAAATCATTCAAAACAATAACAAAAGCGAGGCTATAGACTCACCTGGAGTAATAGCAGTAGCAAGACGATCTTCGACGATAGTTGATGCCCGATAAACACAAAAACCGCAACCTATCAAATAAGGCGCGTTCATCAATAATAAACTCGCGTAAAAATCCATACTTAGTAACATCAAACTCAAAATCATAAAATCACAACCAACCCAAAATGAAAACAATACAAGTGGCCTTTTACTCCATTCTATATGTTTATTCTATTAGTTAATTCTTTCGATAAAAATCTGCCAGTACACACCAAATGTACAAGCTCATTTACCCCACTTAAACACGTCAAATTCTTATGATACTAATCAGAGATATCACTTACTATATATAGAAAGACCTGTTAAAAGCTCATCAAAAGATTTTACCTTTAAAGTTCCCTGCCCGACACATCTTCGAACTACAAAAACGGGACAGTTTTACGTCAACAATTCATATAGTCTTTTTAACTCATTTATTTTACTCCGTTTACAAAACCGACATTAAACTTTGAAAATAAACTCAACATCCTCATACTTAACAGTTAACATCAGTACTTATAACATTTCAAAATCCTTTTTATAGTCCCCGGGATTCGATCCAAATATCGACAACAATTATATATTGTGACGATACTCGTCTCCCTGTACACGAATAATCAAACTAACTTAACTTTTCGCTCGTTTGGAGCTAGAAGCTCTACCTTATATCAAATCAAAGCTTAAGACATCCTCTACAACACTATCTAGATAGTTCATACCAAACTCAAACTCATATTTTCTGAAAATTAACTTTAATAATCTGTTATAAAATATATCTTTAAAAATCATTCAAAATCAATTCTTCACCACATTTTAACACCATTTTACCACTATAATCATCCTACTATTACTACTTTCAATCATAACACACTAAATCATCCTTGATGATCAAATCATAAAAACCCAACTAAAAATTTTCAACATGCAATCATCAAAATTAATATATAAACACATAAACACCCACATACAACAAGAATTTAAGATTAAAATATATGATTTTCATCCAAAAATAGGTTTTTCAAAAATGTTCATGTATGTATGAAATTTTCATACCAATGTGTAGAGAATCAAGTAACTAGAATGGGCCTTTGATTAGATTTAAGAGATTCAAGTTAGATTTTAAAATTTTGGGGTGTTTGTTCTTGGTGGGGTGGACGGGAAAGAAAGGGAGAGGGGAGAGAAGAGAGAAATTTGGTGAGTGGAGATTGCATGTGTGTTTTTGTGGTTTAATTTTCCATTTTATATGGAAAAACTTTAGGGTAGTTTTTGCCAATTGTGATTCTTGTGGACCAAAGTGAAAATACTTGGTTAGAAAGCGGAAAATGACTATTAGTCACTTTTGAAAATATTTACGGGTCTCGGGTTTCATAAAAATACTTCTCAAAACTTAAAACACACACAAAATATGATATTATATAGTCCCGACACGACTTAATATGAAATTAAAATAAAAACGTCAAAATATTAAACATCGACATGTTTAAAATAAAACGTAAAATTTCTCGGGCATCTGTTGATATCGTCATCACTAATAATCCTCGCAACTTGTCAAAACGTATAAATATAATTCTCAACATCATCCAAATCAAATCACCAATCGTCATGAAAATCAACCTCGTCAAAAATTTCAAAAATATACGTAAAAATATAATTAAATAATGACCACGGGTTTGGGTTGCTACACGAATGGACTGTGAAAATCGTCATCGTTAGATAATGCATCGTTTGCTTGATTGTGTTCTCTGTAGCAATGACAGTAGTTGTGGATGTTGTAGGATTGATTGTTGAAGTGATATTCTGAGGAGGTAAATATGCAGCAACCCGTGTTGAAGTAGATGAACTTGTATCCTTTTGTTGACGATGATCGGTATCATCATTCTTATCATGAGTGACAGTGGAAGACTTGGATACAACGTGTTTTTCCCCCGTGAAATATTCATCAAACATTAGTCCATATAACATTTCCAACTCTTCAATTGTCGGGTCCACTGTCATATCTGCTCTAGGAACATTTTGGTGAACCAGCTTTGAACTTGACGGTTCATTGTTGTGGTCTTGAGTTCCGAGTTCCGTGCGGTTGTGCACAAAAGTATTTTGTCTTTGTGGATCGGGACTTAAACTGCTTTGTTCAAGTGCCATTTCTTGCAATTCATCGAATCTAACATGAACAGTCTCGACTATCAATTTTGTTCTCTTGTTGTACACTCTATGTCCCTTAGACTCAGTTGCATATCCCACTAGAATGCATGCATCACCTTTCTCTTTCATCTTGTCCAGATTTTCACCATCTCGAATTATGTAACACGTACATCCAAAAACATGAAAGTATTGAGTAAAGGTTTGCGATCATGAATTATGTGATATGGTGTCTTTTCGTGTCTTGGGATAATTAAGGAATGGTTTTGTGTGTAGCATGCGGTTGACACGGCTTCGGCCCAAAAGAATAGTGGTAGTTTTGAAGCGGATAATAATGTTCGAGCAGTGATGAGACTGTATTTATACATTGTCTCATCGTCCAAATCGGGCTTAAAATGCATAAAAATATCATAAAATACCCTAAAATAAGCTTGTGTTTGTTCATTGTGTATTTTAGGTACGGTTATCGTGAATTCAACAAAAGATAACAAGGATCAAGCAAAAACGAACACAAGAAACGAAGACGCACAAAGAACCGGACCCAAATCGTGAATTTACAAAGAAGTCCTTGAAGTTTGAAGATTTATCAAGATTGGTCCCTCAAGAATTGAAGACTTGTCACTTTTGGCCCTTGTAAATCTCAAATGTTACAAGTGGTTCCTTTAAGTTTCAAGAATTAACATTATAAGCCCTTGAAGAATGCCATATTTGCATAAAAGATCCTTGTTATAAGTTTATGACATGGGTGTTCAAAAATTGACAAGTTGGTGAAACTTATAACAAAGGGATATGAAGTTATATGCTGTTAAACAAGAGATGACAAAAGAAAGGAAATGAGGGGACCATATATGCCACTTTTCAAACCCAAATCCAACTTATACCCAACATTAGCCCAAACCAAACCTTTTACCCAAAATGACCTAAGCCCAATCCCATTTGTTGACAAACTCATATTAATATTAGTATTAATTTTTAACAAATTAAACTAATATTAAGTATGACCGAGAAAAATGTTCTATAGCACTAATTCCACCCAAATCCTCCATTGATGAACCCAAGAACCCTAACCTATATTATCAACTAAACCAAAGGGGTTCGATCCCATGAGCTCTAGAATCTTAATTAGCCTTCTTCTAATCACATTACAACCTTAAAACCCTACCCACATGTACTGTGGTCCCCTCCCACATGATGACCTGCACCAAGAACACAACCATCTAAAATACTATACAGTGGAATCAACGGTTGGATGTGTTTTCGTGTTGGCTACGTGTCATTTGATGGCTTAGATTAATTATCAATCACATGGCTTCTTGATGACCAATTTTTGAATTTCAAGTCAAAGGGCATTCTCAGATTTTAGCATGATTAAGGTTTTATGTTTGTACATGCTTTCTAGTAGCTTCTATCCATTTGTATAAATACCATTCAACCTGTGAATGGATTTTCTTGTTCCAATTTTTGTAAACCCGAATTTATGAATATTTAAGTGTGTATTGTGTTCCATTTATCTTTTCATGCAATTTATTTTTCTGCCCTAATTTATTTTTCTACAAATTTATCTTTAAACTGTTTTTATCAAAAGAATTCATGTTTTGTTTTCTATTTGAGAACCATTATTGTTGGGAATCAAAGTCTGTTAGATTCCCTGTATCATAGATTTAAACACAAATCAAGCTGTTAGATAGTGACTTGCCTGTGTCAAGGAGGCAGGCAAGTATCGCAAGACTAACAGAGATCTAAGTCTCTGTGAGCAACCTCAGAGGAGTCCATGTCAGAGACATTGTCAAGGAAGTCGAAGATTACTTGAAGACATACTCATTGACTGTGATGGATAACAGCCAAGATGTATCAGGGACTCTAAGGGGTTGAGGGTTAACAGGGGTGGCAATACCCTGTTAACACTCAGCACACTTTGGACATACCTTGGTGTGTACGAGACTATGAAGAAAAGGGAAACTGTGTCAGCTCTGTTTCCCTAAAGGATTGTGGCAGACTACCAAGAATAGAAGAGCATCTTGTGACAGATGTGTGACAAGTGTCTGTCTAGTGTAGTCACCATCAACTAGTACTTAGGCCAACCTCGTATCACTATAAATAGGATATGTAGCCCAGCATTAACGTTTAACACTTTGATAGAATTCACACATTAATGCTTAGAACTTATAGAACCAAATAGCTATGACTGTGTTCATAAGTTAGGGTTTTAGTTGTTCAAAGTGTGCACAACATATTGTCATCAAACGGTGTTATCCATAACACTTGTAATTCTTTATTACACAATAATAAGTATTACGTTTGAAAAGTAATCAAGTGTGTTGATTAGTTAAATTTATTGTTTCTAGCATAGTTTAGGGACTTTCAATTGGTATCAGAGCGGTGTTTGATATTAAAACCTTCAGAAACATCGTTCTAAGTTTTATAATCAAGATCCACCATGCCGAAAACAACCAATGCACCACCATCGTCTTCTGGGAACACCAACACCAATGCACCACCAACTTCACCAAGACTCACTCCTCCACCTACAAATGAAGATGATCTAACTCAACTTCTTGACTCAAGAGGCGGATCTCATGTCACCAATGTACCAGTCTTTGATGAAGAAGATTTTGCTAGTTGGAAGAGTCAATTCCTCGTGTATCTCGACAGACTTGAACCATTTCTTCTAGAAATTCTAGACAATGGTCCTTATATTCCCATGGCGCTTACCTCTACTGATGAGAAATCTCTTCCCAAACCTCTCAAACAGTGGACTCCAGCTGATAGGAAATTAGCAAACCAAGACAAACGTCTCAAAAGCATCATCATATCCTGTCTTCCCAAACACATCATGAAGTCTGTCATTCAATGTCCCATAGCCAAACAAATGTGGAAAGACCTTATCCTTGGTCATGAAGGACCCTCTGAAACCAGAGAAACCAAGATCCAAGTACTCAGACTTCAGTTCAATGCTTTCAAGGCACTTGAAGGTGAAAAGGTTCAACAAACATATACAAGGCTAAAGATTCTTCTCAATGACCTTGCTATGAATGACGTCACCATTGGTCAAGCTGAAATTAATGCCACATTTGTCAACAGCCTTCCAAGAAAATGGCTGAGTATGAATCAGACTCAGAGAGCCAATAACTCAATCAAGAATGACACCTTAGCTCAGCTTTATGGAAAGTATAATTATGAAGAAGGGCTGATTAATACTATATACAAATAAGAGACTAAAAGATTTGTAGTTCAAGGAGCAACTCCAAAGCTTTGATTTCTACCCCACACCCTCATGACAGCGACTCTGATGTTGAAGAAGATACACGCAGCAGCCAAGAGTTCTTGACAGACCTTAATGCTGAATTTCATGAAAGAGCCTTGCTAGCTAATCAAAGGAGATTCTACAAAATATCTGGCAGAATAGGATCATCTAGCAAACAAACCGACAAATCAAAAGAAACTTGTTTTTCCTGTGGAAAACTTGGACACTTCCAAAAAGACTATCCTTCCACAAAGACATCTTCACCTTCTTATCTATCATCTTACAACAAACCTTACAAGTTCAAATCACAACACAACAACTCATCTCACCAATTCAACTCCTCAGACAATGAGAAGAAGGATTACAAGAACAAGTATAAGGAACTTAGAGCTGAGTTAGAACAGATGAATTTGAAGCGTGAAGCTCTATATAAGAAGAAAGGGGATGATAAAAAGATAGAGAAAGGGTTGGTAGCTGAAGCGTATGATTGGAATGATGAGCCGCTGACTTTAGATGAGGAAGATACTACTAGAATCAGGGCTTTCATGGCAATAGCTGAGGATGAACCAGCTGTTGGGAAAGGAGATGCAAGATCAGGACAATGGGTTGACATCACAATGAAAAAGGTACACAGGCTTTTATCTATGTCTGAAAGTGATGAACGTAAACATGTCCTTGATTACACTATTATTGATTTGCACTTTGTTGAGGAACAAAGAAAGAACTTGCTTGATAAGTTTCACTATGTTAAACATAAACTGTTAACTGCTAGGGCTGAATGTGAAAATCTCAAACGGGTTAATTTAGAAAAGATATCTCTTCCAAACGAAGTTAATAGGTTAACCTTGAAGAATAGTGCCTTAAATGATCAAGTATCTGAATTAAACAAGGTTATAGAAAAATGGTTGTGCAGTAGGTTCACTATAGATCAATTGCTTAATGATGAACTAACTGCTGATATTAAAAGAGATATCTCTGCTAAGAAAAATAAGTTGAAAATTCTCACCAAACCAAAAGAGATTGTTTTCAAATCTACAGAGACAATTCATATGTCAGATCCCCTCTTGACTTATGTGCCTGTCTCTGAAGATGTGGTTGATTTACCACCCTTACCTAAACTCTTAGGAGTTGAACCCAATAGTTCCTCTAGAGGAGCTAAGGCTGAACCCAAAACAGATGTTGAGAAACCACCAGCTAAGGTATTTTCTGTACCTGCTAAACAATCTGTTAAGCAAGTTGACTTTATGCCTGTCTTAACAAAATCTGTGAACAAAGTTGATTCCTCAACTAAAGAACGCCCGTTGTCATTAATGAAAGAAGTAGAACTCTTAAAACAACATATTAAGCCTTCTGCTGAAATCTCTACTTCCCATGAACCTAAGTCTATTATGGGTGAACCCAAAGGTTAAAGGATAGTCAAACCTTACTACAATATCTGTAAAAACTCTCATCACATGACCATGGATCACGATAGACAAATGGCTGTTAAGAGAGCTCCGACACCTTTTAGGGAGAAACAACAGGCTTCTAAGAGACAAATAGGTAACTACAGACCTTATCCTCCCTGTAAATTTTGTGGATTCACAGACCATCACTCTGATGAGTGTGGTGACTTTCCAGGATGTGATATCTGTGGAAGTTTCACCCATGAGACAGCTAACTGTCCTTCCCATCGTTAAAAGTTATACAAGAACTTAAGAGTTGCTAATCAGCAATTCAGGGAACCCATTGGAAAGTGGGTTCACCATAGGAACTAACTTGTTTCTATGTATCTGTGTAGAAACATCTTAAGGAATCGATATGGTATCTAGACAGTGGCTGTTCTAGACACATGATAGGGATTCGACAATACCTGCACAGATACTCAATGGAGCCAGGTCCTAAAGTGGTGTTTGGGGATAATTCTTCAGGCGGCACAGAGGGATACGGCTCAGTGAACTGCAATAGGATAAATTTTACAAGGGTTGCATATGTGAATGGTCTTAAACACAATCTTATTAGAATCAGCCAATTGTGTGATGCTGACTACAAGGTTTTGTTTACTAATACTCAGGGAACCATATTCAACAAGAACAATGATGTGGTGCTTATTGAACCAAGAAGGAGAGATGTGTATGTCATCAACATGGCTACTTGCTCTGAAGACAGCTCCAATTGTTTTCTAGCTAAAGCCTCTAAAAGTGTCAATTGGCTGTGGCACAAAAGACTGTCTCATCTCAACTTTAAAAAACATCAACAAGATAGCCACACAAAACCTAGTTGCTGGTCTACCTTCAGTAATGTTTTCTAAAGACAAGACTTGTTCAGCTTGTGTCAAGGGAAAGCATCACAGGTCTTCTTTTAAGACCAGGCAATCATTTTCTATTGACAAGTGCTTACATCTCCTTCACATGGATTTGTTTGGGCCTGTCAAACCTCAGAACATTAATCACAACAAATACACCTTGGTCATAGTTGATGAGTTTTCAAGGTATACATGGGTTTTCTTCCTCAGAAGGAAAAGTGATGCTGCTGATACCATCATGTCCTTCATCAGACATGTTGAAAATATGAATGATGTTAGAGTCAAAGCTCTAAGAAGTGATAATGGTACTGAATTCAAGAATCAACAACTTGAATCCTTTTGTGATGAAAAAGGAATTTCACAAAACTTCTCTTCAGCTGGCACCCCTGAACAAAATGGTGTGGCTGAAAGAAGAAACATGACTTTGATTGAAGCAACCAGAACTATTATAAATGGTGCAGATTTACCAAAGCAATTTTAGGGAGAAGCTGTTCACACTGCTTGCTACACCCAAAATAGATCCATCATTGTCAAAAGACATGGAAAAACTTCCTATGAAGTTTTCAGAAATAAAGTTCTAGATATCAACTATTTCCATGTTTTTGGATGCCCTGTTTTCATTTATAACTACATGGATAAACTTGGAAAATTTGATGAAAAAGCTGATGATGGTTTCTTCTTAGGATACTCTCCCACAACCAAGGCCTTCAGAGTATTCAATACTAGAAGACAAGAAGTAGAAGAAACCTTTCATGTCAGATTCAATGAAGACGATTATGTCATACAGAGAACAGGAACAAAGGGTGATGAAATCGATTTTAATGAAAACGTGTCCTTCCCAAGTGATGAATTCTCATAACCAAGACCTTCATGTCATCACCATCATCAGTCCAACACTCTAACTCCTTATGTTCCTGCTTTTGACCCTCTGTCTACCCATAACATTGAAGTTCCTACCTCTCAGGAACTTGATGAAGAAGAACCATAGCCTTCTTGTAGTCCTTCTTCCTCAACTGTTATAGATGACTCACCAATTCTTCAAACCCTTGAAGACTCTCCTTTTGATAATGAATCTGTACCCCTTGATATGGCTGAAGTTGATACAGACATTGAGGTCATCTTTAAAGAAAGCCCTCCTATTCAGCAGGATGAAACTCAAATAGTGTCAGTTACCCCCACAAATGTCCCTGTCTATGATTCCCCAGCTCCTCAAACTAAGTGGTCAAGAGATCAACACATTCTTCTTGTCAACATTATTGGGGAACCTAATGCAGGGGTTACTACTAGACAGCGAATTCATGACTCGGAGTCAGCCTCAGCCAACAAATGTCTCTTTGCTGAATTTCTCTCTCACATTGAACCTAAGAGAGTAGCTAAGGCTCTTGTGGAAGATGGGTGGGTAGCTTCTATGCAGGAAGAAATTAATCAGTTCAAAAGGAACAAGGTATGGACACTAGTGCCAGCTCCACCTGGTAAGAACATCACAGGCAATAGATGGATTTATAGAAATAAGATGGATGAAATTGGAACCATCATCAGAAACAAGGCCAGGCTGGTGGCTCAGGGGTATACACAGACTGAAGGGATTGATTATGATGAAACGTTTGCTCCTGTGGCAAGACTTGAAGCCATCAGAATCTTCCTTGCTTATGCTACATATATGAACTTCACTGTCTATCAGATTGTGACACCCCGGGTAGGGTTAAAATATGCGGAATTATCAACGGAGATGTCACAAGGGTGGATCGATAGAATATAGTCCATAGAGCATAAGATAAAGAGTTATTCAAATCAGATTACATGTTTATTAAACAAATAAATAACAATTGTCTTAACCATGTCATAAGAAGATTGTTCATTTTTCCCAAATGGAACCCTTGACGATTCCTACAATGCAGATCACATAGATGCTTGAGTCCATGCACATATCTCGTTCTAACTTCATTTCCCTGAGATAAATATGCTTAGAGGGTCAACATAAAGTT
Organism: Glebionis coronaria; assembly: GCA_025667525.1. Taxonomy (NCBI): domain Eukaryota; kingdom Viridiplantae; phylum Streptophyta; class Magnoliopsida; order Asterales; family Asteraceae; genus Glebionis; species Glebionis coronaria. The sequence goes on from CM046876.1 coordinate 359,812,433, forward strand.
GGTGAATTTACAGGTTTTAACATTTATTAGTTTGGACATACATTAATCATAGAAGTAACAATGCACAAAGCATTCCTACTAAAAATTAGATTACATTTGCTATTACTCGAAACTGAAGCTTAACCTTCCATAGTCCTCAACAGATGAGGACGTAGTGTCTTACAAAAAGACACCCAAACCCAGTTCCAACATGGTATACATCTGTTGTCCCGGACAAGGCACAGTGAGCATGACTCACCCAGATGGGGATGGTCAATCCCTAATAGATCTATTTATAACATTCGGGCGATTTACAACAATTTAACAGTTTCTATAATAGTCAATCATAGTCAAGTTTATACAATTCAGTTATGTCCATTTTAAAATAGTTGCTTGTTTTCTCCCCCGTAGAGGAAAAGTTTATCAATAGTTTATATGGGGCTGTAAACTCACCTGGGAGTTGGCAAAAGCTGTATAACACGAAAATCCAAATAATGCTCACGCCAACAGTTATGCCTAATAAAATAGTACAGTCTTAATAGATAGTACTAAGAACATATGTGTATGCTTATACAAATTTTTAGTCAGTTCATTTATGCTACGACATTTATCTAAATAACCGTAGTTCAAGTATTAACAATATTCACTTAAACTTATTTATATAAGTTTCATTTCTAAGTAAACATAAAATGTTTAACTTTTAATATCAGTTTGTATTCGTAATACATGTATTAATAATAACCATTCAACTTCCAATTAAGTTTCTTATTTAAGTAGACATAAAATGTCCTACTTAAAATATTAGTTCACGTTCGCAGTTCATGTATTATAATCATCCATTTAAACTTACTATTAAGTTTCATAATTAAGTAAAAACGTTCTACTTAAAATAATAGTTTACGTTCGTTGTTCATGTATTATAATAATCCATTTAAACTTACTATTAAATTTCATAATTAAGTAAACATAAAACGTTCTACTTAAAATATTAGTTTACGTCCGTAGTTCATGTATTATAATCATCCATTTAAACTTACTATTAAGTTTTATATTTTAAGTAAACGTAAGGTGTTCTACTTAAATATTAGTATTCAATTTATTCAACGTTCATATAATTTTATTTCCTAAAAGTATATGAGTTTATTTATTAGTAATACATATCCATATAGTTTATACAATTTATTTCATAAAGTAAAAATATAAATATTTTATCATTGAAAAATAAAATATAATATTTTATTTAACTTAAAAGTTCCCATAAATTATTTAACATTTATAAAATAATTTATAATTTACAAGTTTAAGAATTTATATTATGAATTCTTATAGTTTAGGGTTTGTTTTAGTTTTACTAAGTTTAAAAATAGAATTAGGGTTAGGGTTTGTTAAAGTTTCGGAACATGGCAAAACTAGTCCCTCCATATTTTTAAACAAAGTAAACTTTCAGATTATTACACATTTGGTACCTAGGGCTTGTTTAAGTTTCGGATTATGGCAGATTTAGTCCCCCTAATTAAATCTAGGTTTTACAACTTTCATAAAATGACCAAAACAGCCTCTAGGGATTCTTTATGTTTCGGATTAATACAACAATGGTCCCTAGGGTTCTAAAATGACAAAATAACTTTTAGAAACTTCCTAAAATGGTCCCTAGGGTTTAATATGCCACGGATGGTATTTATTAAACCCTAGACTTTTGGATAATTACATTTTCAGTCCTTGTGTTTACTAGTTTATCAAAACAAGTTTCATAAGTCACGGTTTTAGTCCTTAAGTTTCATAAATTGTCATTTTACTCCAAAAGTTTCTATAAGTTACATTTTATTATGAAAACTTTTATTTAACATTCAAAACATTATATAGGCTCATTACATGGGCTAAACATCTAATGGGCCAATTAGTGGGCCTAAATAAATTTTTAAGTTTACTAACTTGTTAAATGGGCCTTTAACACATTTATTGGGCTTAAATACATTTTAAGTCCATTAATCATTTTAAATGGGTTCAAGTATAAACTTAAGTCCATCAGGTCACTAAGATTTATTAAATGGGCTTATAGGGTACATTAAGTCTTGGACTAACATTGCATGGGCTTAAATAGTCCATTAACACTACTTTACACTTTATGTAAGTATTAACTTAGGATTTTCTTATAAGCCTACTATTACTTTATCCATATTTAGTTTTAGATCTTAATAAAAGATTAAAACTTATAGTTCATTTTATGTGATGTACCAAATGAGATCTAGATGTTTTATAGAGTTGCATGCAAGTCATAAGCCCTAATATGAGCTTATAACTCACGGCCATAATTAATTATAGCTTATTAAGATGAGTTAAAACTTATTTTAAGGTTGCATGTGCTTATAAGTGTCCCAAAATAGATCTAACTATTAAAAAAATCAAGAAATCAAGTCACAAGCCCATACATACACACATATAGTCCACGGCTATGATTTTAAATCTTTGTGTTTCCAACATGAACATATTAGCTAGTTTTAAGTCTTGTAAATATTTACAAAAATACAACATGATTATCTAGGTTACATGTATGTTCTCAAGATTACCATTATTCCAAGAAAACTATATATAACCCACGGCTATATTGTTTTCTCCCAAGGTTCCCATAAGATTTTATAAGCTTGTATTATGTTCAACATGTTTAAGATAACTCTTATCATTAGATCTATGGTTTATATAAGCATGCATGTACATTTAAAACCATTCTAGGTCATATATAACCCACAGCTACATATGTTCACATAAATCATTTTAGTGATTTTTAGTATTCCAATTAACATGTAACATTACATATTCCATCATTAAAACTTAATAGACAAATCATATGGTCATCATTCATTTTAGTCGTGACTTTAAGGTCATGGTCTTCATGATTTTCAAGTTACACAAGTTTATTTTATGAGATCTATGATTATTAGTTAACCAAAATCCCATAAAACAAGATTTGTAACCCATGCTACATTTAGATTCATAAAATGTTTCATATGGTTTTCAATCAAAAACATATAGTACTAGTCATAGGTTTCTTATTAAAAGATTTTTAACCATGACTAATGGTGTACAAAAAGATGTCGTGACCTTTAAGGTCATGGCAATTACCAAATCTAGATTTTAACAAGTTATATACATGTGTTTATAGGTGAATGACGATGCATGCAAGTGAAAATGAAGAAACATAAGAAGTATACCTTTCTTGTTTCAAAGTTACCAAGGAAGATCTATATGAACAAGGAGCTTAGATATCTAATCAAGATGATGATGAAAACCCTAAATATCAACCAAGCCGTGACCTTTAAGGTTCGGCTAGGGCTTGGTAGGATGATTCCAAGGGTGATGATGCTACTAAATGATTAGTAGTTAAGATTGGATAAGTATCTTATAGATTTAATGTACAAACTTGGATTCTTGTGGCTTATAGCCGAATCATTTGAGAGAGAAAGGTGAAGAGGGAGTGAGATTTAGTTGCATGAGGGAATGTGAAGAGTGAGAGAGAGTTTTTGGCTTAAGGAGGAAAGAGAAGGCAAGGCAAAAAGGAGTATGATTGTCTTGGTAAGGGAGTATGTGCCAAGTGTTGGCTTTTCCAAAACTAAGGCATCCATCCATCTTCCACCTTATGTTGGGCTAGTTCACAAGGATAAAGGATCTTGGGCTAGACCAAGATGTGTATGTATGTCTAGAATGTACACACACACACATATATATATATATATATATATATATATATATATATATATATATATATATATATATATATATATATATATATACATATATATATATATACATATATATATATATATATATATATATATATATATATATATATATATATATATATATATATATATATATATAATATATATATATGGGGCTAAGTTTGACATATGAAAATAAAAGGCGCCATGTCATATCCTATGTGGCATTATTTTATTGGCTATACATATTTTTTACCTAATATAGATACCTACATAATTTTTACCTAATATAAAAAATCTCCCATATTTATTCAAAAATTCGTCTTTTTAAAAAATCTGCCATATTTATTCAAAAGATAAATATATGTCGTGTATTTTTTTGTTAATAGATCTATTTTTAGTAAATATATAATAAGAATATTCATTATTTAATTTTATTTTCCAATTTTAATTAATGTTCACATAAAAATAGCAGTAGATATCTACGACTAAAGATTTGATCAAAACATTCCTAAATCTATTTTTACTAAATATATCCATTATTTAGATATGTATCCTGTTGATATCTTCTTATTTTGGAAAAGATATGAGAATGATAAACACAATCGTATGTGGTGATTATATCCCTAAAACGCTATCTCGCACTTATTCTAGCTTCTTTGACGACACATGCATCTACAACCAGAAAACTCGATTTATTTCGTTAACAACACATTCGGTATTATTTGAGCCTGAGCAAATAGAGGCATGATGTTTTGTATTTTATGATCATATATTTTGCAGATATATAGGATTCAAGTATGCTGAAGATGTGCACACGAGGTTATGTATGGACCCAAAGTAAGTTATTCATACAAATAACATATGTGTTGGAGAGTCTTAATGATATATTAAGACATGGGATAATATACATGAAAAACAGGCCAATGCACTGAAATGACAAGCTGAATCATAGAAACAACATCATTATGCACTGGAAAATAAAAGGCGCCATGTCATATCCTATGTTCTTAATCACAGATTTTAGACTTGAATCTTGAAGTCCATTTTAGGTTCACAAATGAACCAAAAGTTTAGCTAGCAGAGGTTTGTTCATAACCCGCTATATTATTTTAAAATTCTGTTGTTTTACTTGCAAACTGAGAACATTAAACAGTATGAGTCAAAAAATAACAATAAACAAAAAAATATTTTTTATAAAGGTTTAGTTAGATTCATGTGTTTAAATTTGATATCATTAACTGTTTGAATCACCGATTATGCAAAAAGAAAGAGAGAGAAAAAAAAGCTAATTGAATTACTTAATTTTCATTGTTAGCAGGTTTCACTTGAAGTGTGTTCTGCCATACCTAATTCATGGTCCTTTTCAGATGCTCTTGATTTACCCTAGAAGCAAATGCAGTAAGTTCTCCGAACTTTGTTTTGATTTTACAATTCTTAACTTAATGCTAGAATAATATTACAGTGTTGGGATTTGTTTATGGTTAAATGCTTATGTTTTAGTGAAATCAAGCAGTTATAAACATGAGTAGTAAGTTTCCACACTTTGTTTCGATCTCGATATACCAACTGTTTTACTTATGTTTGATTGAAATTGAACATTTGTGATCAATTTCCTTATTGCCATGATATTGACTGGCAAAATATCTCGGCTGGTAAGGTTTAGTTGGATCATAAAAACTCAAAATATTGTTCAGGTTGGGTAAAGTGTTTTCATTTTTTTAATGCATGGGTCTGTTGTTCTTTCTGGAATAGGCTTAGGTGTTACTGGATCTCGGTATGAGATTTGCTTAGGATATAAAAGTACAGTTGCGTTTGCTATATCTCCTGTGAGTCTTAGAGTCTATTATAGCATCACTTTATTAACCATTTATTTTTCCTTCAACACATAGAATTGCAAACACAGGTTGGGGTGCTGAAGATGTTAAAAACAAAAAGAAAACAACAGAATTGGAGGGGTCCCAAAGGAGTAACAACCCCATCAAATACATACACAAACATACGCAGGCGTGTGCATACAGATACGCTATAATCAGGTAACAATGACAGAAGCAACCATTACTATTCACACTTATTACTATTCACCTTATGAATTGCTTGCAGGATAGATTCCATCACCAATAATACATGGTCGACATCAAAAGTTAAAGGTAGTTGTTGAACCTGCAGAAGAAGGTACACCTTTGTATGTCTCAAAATCAACGAATGGTTTGTACAATTTTGAAAACGAATAAGTAAGATTAAAATAAGCAAGTATTAGTGTGATAAAAATAAAAGACTGCCCATCCCAACTTTCAACAAGGAGGTATCCCCGATGATTATTTTTTTTAATTATCTTGCATATTAAAAATTTTTAGACATTGCAATCCGATAGTTTTTGAGTCGCTTGGTTCCCAACTTCTAAATTCTCCAGTGAGCAAATCTGTAGTTGGCTTTTTAGTTGCCTTAACATTTCAATCTAACTTTTATGCAGAAGACGAGTCTAAAAGGGAAAGACCCGTCATGATTCACAGAGCTATTTTGGGGTTAGTATGTACAATCATCTTTTTAAAAATGCTATATTATACGTATCTTCTTCTTAAATACCCGAATAATCCTGTAGATAGTATCTCACATTTCTTTTATTCTTTATCAGATCACTTTCATAAACCTTTTGCTTAAATTTGAAGGCGCTCTGTAATAAGGTGAGTGTGTCATGCTGTATATTAATGATCATACCATTTTCAATACCATTCAAGCTACCTGCAGTTATTGGTGCGAGTGATGTGATAGGCTTTAATGATCTTCCTCGAGATCTATGGGTTATCTTACCATTCTCAAATCCATTCATCAGGACATGAAAATCATGCCTTTGGGTACACATTCTGGTGCCTATGTAGCCATAAAAAAGTTATTGATTGTATGCAATGAAAAATAATAGAAACATGTTAGAGTTTTGTGTAGTTACTATTGGTTTATTGGATGTGCTTCATCTGATACTAAAACCAAAGATACAGGAACTTCTACTGTCAAGAGCATCAATAAAAGCATTGCATATGCAAAAGAACCCGTAACAGATAAGAAGCTTAATAGAGACACCAATATAAGTGATAAATGTTGACCAAAACTACTGCTAAAGTACTTTATTGGTAACCTCAAACAACTTCTTTTGTGTTTTATTATGATGAAGATTTTAAGTCTGTTTTGGCGTGTGGCATCAAATTTATGTTTTATTTAACTTTCACATGCATGTATGTCATTCTTGCATTTAATTTTCAGGTTACCACATGGTTGCTGAATGTGCTCGATCTGCAATGTTGGTATGGGTCAAGGAAAACAAGGAACATCCAGGTTCGTATCGTTTACATCAATTATAAAATTATAAATTTCTTTATGGTGTAGCTTCTCCCCAATGAAATTGAATTTATTTGGTTAATGTAACTTTTCCCCATCCAATAAAATTGAATTTAGTTGGTTCATGCAGAAAAATTCATACCAGACTTGAAGAAGATTACAATGATTACATTTATTTAACCAAAATTTTTTCTTATATCGTACCAGATTATAATGCAAATAACATAGGATGTGTTTAGTTGTGGAAAATTTTTCATATTTTTCTGTTTCCAAATTTCTAGAAAAAAGGGGAGTTTTCTTTTTCTAGAAAAGAGTTGAAAATTTAGAAAAGGGTAATATGGAGTTTTTCAATTTTCTATATAAATTTGGAAAATGAAAATTTTGGAATTTTAGAAAATTTTTGGAAAATGATGCTACTAAACAGATTTTCCCTTTTTTAGTTTTCAAATGAAAAATTTTCTGGAAAAATGAGAAATTTTTCACCAACTAAACAGGGCCATAGTTTCTTTCTGATGTTCCTCTGTATTTGAGATAGTATCCAAGCCACGCGTGGTATGCTGCCTTTTTCACACTCGGGTAGATTTTCTCCATTGACTTCTCAACCTGCAAGTGATAATTTGATGCACTTTATATCCACACAATAAAACACATGCATATTTCACTATGTATGAATAAAGTAATTCAAATTAACATATATAGAAGATTTTTTTTCAAAACAGACCTTTAGTTTCATATCGGGATCAAAATGTAGTGAAGGGGATGAATGAATCAGAAGGTCCTTAATTTCCCATAGAAAATACTCTTCCCATGGTTAAAACAACAATATTCCTTCACATCCTTTGCCTTCACGTCTGTCCTTCCAAGCCGATTTATAAACTGTTCACAGTTCGTAGGGACACACACCTAAGCAGGAACATTGTCCCTACAAAGGACAATGAAATATATAAAGGTGCTGGTAGTGGTGTATATAGCTAACCATGCTTCCTAATAATGTTTTAGTTCTTTCACACTTTTGATACGTATAGGATAACTGTATGTTGAGTTAAAATAATGAAAAAAGATGAAGTTTTGTATGTAGTTTCAGACCAACTCTTAGACACCTCACTTGGCCTGATTTTCTTGTGGACTCTGACAGAGTTATTCAACATAGATACTATGGTTTTTACCCTTTTCACATTTTAGGCCACATGCACGATTTTGGTAAGGTATACCACGTTTTTGTTGTGCTGATTTGGTTTCTAAAATGTTTAAATTATTTGCAGTCTTTTTATTTGGTGCAAGAGATGATACACCAGATTTAAATATGAGTGATACTCGCATACGACCACTTTAATAAAGGATCTATACAACGATTATCAGCACTGAGATGGGTATTTATTCATGTGGTCAACAATAAATATACAATGTGGAAAAGTTGCGCGATTGGTCGTGCACAAGGTGCAACAATCTTAAGTCAAGTGAACTGATACAAAGCTGAGCATGATGCAACCAAATAGGCGGCCACGTAAATCAAGTTGAAAATGAAAGAGTTGTGTATATGGACATGGAGATTTGATGTTGAACGGAGCCTTCTTTATGAGTTCAAGGATTACGAGCTATTAACTTTAGGTGTGATACTTGATGTAACAGGAAGTGGAAGCTAATGCGAGGTCTGCGGTAAATTACATGAATTATATACCTTCCACATTCACTCACATTCATATTCTCATTTCTCTAATGTTGTATTATATACATTGTATCTTTTGAATGTTTAATAATTATAAATTAATATAATCGATTTATGTCACATCTCTTTTCTAACTTCATAACAGTGCACACTATACATGATCTGGAAATAAAAAGTCCTTTATATTAGGCTACTAAATTGTCTGCTGCATTAGTTCTATCAAGACAGTTTTAGTCATGGCTGCTTAGGTGAACTTTGACTGCTACAATGGTCAACGTATGTTCTGCAGGCGAGACGATAGGTTAATAACGACATGGAGCCAGGAAAGAAGTAAGGTAGAAAGATAATTTTACTCGATAGACGTTGACTTAACCATTACTTAGCTCACTGCCATAAGAAACATAATTAATAATTAGTTCATTGCAGATAAAAAAAATATTGCTCATGCCAGCTTCCTGAAAAATCATAACTCAAAAGTAAACTGAAAACTATGTATATTTTGCCGATCACAGAGCGCTCTGCAGGTATTTTGATTTTGTTATTAGTTGGGTACAATCAAATGGATAGAAAGTCACACACTGGTTGAGGGACGAGTCAAGGTCAGTTTTAGTGGAGTTCGGGTTGGGTACAATCGGCTTGGGCATCACAGTCGGACAAGTTCTATTCACTCCACCCCAAGGTCGGATTGCCAGTGACAAAGGATGGAGATAGATCCTTAACAACAGTTTTTTAGCATATGATCAATTTGGTTTTTCCTTGAATGAGTGTTTTAATAACAATAATTTTTGCATTAGATGTTTATGTTGAAGGTTGGCTGCTACCAAAGTTTTTACAGATACATACACTTTGTACATCGACTGTTTTTAAGAACTGAGTGGTGAGGCAACACACATCGTCTTCCTTCTTTAAAAAAGTTAGTGGCAGTACGCCAAGTTTAATAGACCTAAAGTTTAAGTAGATATTTGTAAGCATGACCATATTATATTGCACCATGTGACTGTGCTAATGAAAGATAACTGACATAATCCACTTTAACATAACAACCTAAACATAAAAACCTGCAACCTCCATCCATCGCAATAAATATCCATTACAGCATGTTGGTTTAGTGAAAGCCAAAACTGAGTTAAGCCTCTAAATCATTCACAGAAGTTGTAACTCGAGAAACCTGTATATTTTGTTTATTTATTTACCTACGCAAGGTAAAACTGATGACTTTTTTTGGCTCACCTCAGTTAGAGGTGTTATCGGGTCTATCGTCGGGTTTTGAGTTTTTGGAATTCGACCCGTAACCTTACCCGATAAGAAGTCGGGTTTAGCCAAACTACAAAGATCTTTTTTTGTTCACTTTATTATTATTATTATTATTATTATTATTATTATTATATTATCTTTTAATGTTATTATTTATTATATTTTTTTATAATTTTACTTATTTTAACTCTTTATTAAATTTATTTATTTAATTTAAAAAATAATTATGTCTCCTATAAATGGTGTGTAAAATTATCGCAAAATGTTAAAAATAGTATTGTAATATAGTTTCATAGACATTTGTGGCTTTTTGGGTCTCTAGAGAAAATACACAAGTAACCGCAGTAATAAACAAAAATGGTTAAAAGTTGAAACGAAGCTTTGAGAAAGGTTAAAAAAAATCATATTATTACGTCGAAACATTTACATGGACAAAACAAGTCCGTTGGGTGGACCAAACCCTAAATATATCAAAAATTAGTTTTGTTTAAGTTTTCTTTTAACAAAAGTGAGTCCCGTTGCAAACAGATATAATTAATACACAAACGTAATTTAAAAAATAATTTACAAAACGAACCCGCCCAATGGGCGGGTTACGCCACTAGTATATATATATATATATATATATATATATATATATATATATATATATATATATATATATATATATATATATATATATATATATATATATATATATATATATATAGTACAAACACTTCATACAACATTTTTCCCATGATTTGTTAAGTGTTGGGCAAACATAGTTTGTTATACCTTTCAACACTTGTTATCCTAGTCTTATGTACATGGTTTAGTTATGTACCATATTACCATTGCAAAGTAATTTTAGAAGTATAAGTACATAGTGGACAAGTTCCCACATAACCTATAGAAATATAACACATGAGTGAATGTTCTAGGATTAATGGGTGAAACTCATTACATAAAATTATGCTAAAATCTTGGATTTTACAGCACCACCCCGTTATTTTAGCTTTGTCCTCAAAGCTACTAAAAACATAGTTATCTCTTAGGTGAAAGATGTGGGTATCTGGCTTTGAAAATGTCTTCTCATTCCCAGGTGTACTCGGGGCCTCTTTTCGAGTCCCATCGCACTTTGATCAACGGGATGCGGCTACTGGTACAAGGCTTTTGGCCCGTAAGAAGTTATCGTTCTAGTATGTCTAATCGAATTGATCTAGGTTCTCTATGTGACTCAGTTTTATTTTGGTGGAAACAAAAAGGTTTGTCGTTGTTGTATATGAAAATGTGCGAAACAATTAAAGTAAAAGTGCGTTATAATAAAAGAGCGTGAAAATATGGTGCAATATTTAAAAACTATGAAAAATGAAATAATTAAATGACTAAAATTAAAAGCGTGACGAAAATTAAAATTAGACAAGTATTAAAATGAGAATGTAAAAATTAAACAAGACAAGACATGGAAAATAACCCCCAATCGGAATATATTCCGATCAGCCTTACCCTGACCTGATCGGAATGTTGTCGTCGGAATACCAATCGGAATTGCTGTCACCAATAGCCCAATCGGAATACTACAAACCTACCTGGTCGAAATGTAAACTTACCTTGATCGGAATATGGAAGAGATCTGGTCGGAATGCTGATCGGAACCAGTGATCGGAATACCACCAACACCTCGATCGAAATATGGCAAAGAGCACCAATCGGAATATCTGTCACTTACCTGATAGGAATACCCACTTACCTTCTCTGATCGGAATACCAAAAATCTCCCAAATCGGAAAGTTAAAACCCTTTTCCGATTACTCCAATCGGAATGTAATTCCCTCTTCCGATTTGTCAGATCGGAATACAAAGAAAAGTACACAAAAATAAGCTAGAAAAATAAGCTAAACTCAAATAAGCACAATGCGAAAATCCTAAGGTAAACCGATTAAGAAAAAGCTATTTAACAGAAATTTAAAGACTTTTAAAACAAGAAATTAATAAGCTTTACGAAAAACAACTTTTTATATAAAAATAACTTTTATAAAAACTTTATAAACTTGAAAATAAACAAAATAAGCTATGAAAATAAATGATTTAAAACAATCAAAAGCATAAAAATGAAATCTTTAAACAAATAAGCAAGACGAAAAGCATATAAATCAAAGATTAAAGAAAAGTAGAATGAGATCAACAAGATAAAGTAAAGGTGCAAGAATTAAAAGAGACACTTACTTGAATTTAAATGGTAAATAAAGTGCAAGACATGTAATTAAAAGAGCAAGTAATTAAAAGTGCAATAAAATAAAGGTGGAAGAACTAGTTTGGCAATCTAGCCAACAAGAACAAATGAATGAAAATGAGAAGTATTTATAGGTGATTAAGGAGATGGTTAGAGGAAGCTTCCTCCTCTCCTTCCTTTCTTCTTAATTGCGCCATTAAGTCCTTCCTTCTTAATCTTTTTGTTAATCTTGGACTTTGATGACTTGTGGCTCGGGATTTCTCTTGAACTCGTCTTTTAATTCTTCAACAAAATAGACTTGAGTCCCTCGGCTTTTGATAAACTTCCGTCTTTTGACTTTTTCTTCGATAAATCTTCAAAATTGGTCTTGGACTTCCGTTCTTTTCGCACTCTTGACTTCTTGATTTCGTCTTTCATCTTTTTCTTCAATAAAAGTCCGTAAATGCCCGTGAATTCCCGTGTTTTCTCCACTTTTCACCTTTTTGTCCTAAATCACAACAAAAACACACACCACACATAATTCCGACATAAAAGACATAAAATACACGTTTTGGTCCGGTTATTATTGTAATTAAGTGGTAGAAAAGATGGGTGTTTTCACACCTATCAAATCCCCTACACTTGACCATTGCAATGTCCTCATGCAATGCATTAGTTACAAAGCAAGTTTACATTTTTCATCATAATCAATCCACGTTGGCCTTTATTTAAAGAGATAGAAAAATACAAAATTTCAAAATAAAGAAATCAAAAACATACCTTAGGTTTTGGAAATGTTGTGAATGATCATCATCCTCATGTTTTCACTTTCTCCAAACCAAGCTTAAAAACGAGATCATTGTTATTATAAGTTAGTAAACTATCACGAACTCATGTGGGCCAATTATTCACTTAGACTCCCTTATTCCTATGGGTATCTCTTATATTTTATTATTTGTCTTGAATGATCACGAGGTTGCATTGTTTGACTTATTTCGATAGTTATTTAGTCTGAAAATAAAGTGAACGATTTAATCAATAGTTAGCTAAAGGACAAAATCTTTTAAAACTGCTTCTCGGGACCTCATAAAGTTCATATCTTGGCATAACTCGCTTCGCGATTTGAGACCTTTCTCGGACCGATATTTGGCAGTGACTTCATACTTCAAACCTTGAGAGACGTTCATGAAATTATGGTCTTCTCTTCATAATGGAATTTCTTCACTTGAAGTTTTGAGAGATTCATACTTGGACCACGACTTCTTCATTTTTCTCCAATCTTTATTTTGGACTTTGATATACAACGATCCGCCTCCTTTTATGACTTGGATCTATTTATCCTCATACCTTGTTAGGGTCTTTTCGGATACACTTCTCCACGAATTTTGGGGAGTTTTTGCTTTTCGTCGTGTGTCTCGATCCATCATATTAATTTGCGATAAATGATTCTTCACATCACTTAGGATCTTTAGCAACAAATTATAGCCCTCATGCCTTGTTAGGGCCTTTTCGGACTCGCCAATCTTCGCATCCCGCTTCAATAAGTTATGCCTTGGCTATGAACTCTAATCCATACCGAGCAACTTTTAAACGATCTTGGGCTAGAAGCTAAGTAACTTTTCAAATCGTACAACCTTATTTATTAGCAGATAAATTATTTAGCAAGCGATGGGAGAATAGGCTCATAATTAACTCACATAAATTCACGAAAGAATACCAAACTTATAATTGACTCTATCATCTCTCGTTCTCCACAGTTTAAAATCTCAAGGAATGAGACTCGTGGATGCTTAGCCTATTAAATCAAAGTTTTGGGTTTTCGAGTCGCCTATAGGATCTTGCAACTTCTTAGACTTTTTCAAGTTTAGAAATTACGTTTTAAAGTTCCCTTGATAAACGACTCTCTAGGATCAATTATAGGAACTTGCGAAAAGTTCTTGTTCTTAACCCGTGAGAGTTAAGACTTTCGCGTTTTATAGCTCCCTAAATAAAAGCCTAGCAAAACTTGACTTAAACACGTTAAGGATACTAGCTAGAGCAAACTTAGATAAGTAAACTCGGGTCGAGTCAAAAGATTCACAACGTTTGAAAATAAAAACCACTTATTCAAAGATTTATTCTATAAAGGAAGAAAATAACTATACAAAGATAAAAACTAATAGGCCAAAATAGATCAAAAATTTTGAAAAATGTCGAAAAATTGATTTTCCGGTTAAAATGAGGACAAATACAAGGAAAAGGCCACTTAACTTCGATAGAAGTCCCCCCTACACTTAACATAAACATTGTCCTCAATGTTTAAGCATGTGGGAGTAGACTCCCCTATACTTAGGACATTGTGCACTTTGTTTAAATCTCGCTAAGGAAAGGACAACTAAAGAGATTCCTATTTTAATATTGAGAAAATATAAAATAGTGAATCGAAAAGAGTTTAGGATAGAACCGGGAAGAAGTGGAACACGGAATCGCTAGTCGTCAAGAATTGATTGTGGTAAAATACGACCTTTTAGGGAAAAGGCGTAAAAGCGGTAAGTATCGAACAAATGATTTTAGGAAAAATCAAGTGTTAATGACCCTTAATGGTGTGAAAGTTCGTTTCCCAAGGAGGTATATGTGTGTGAAAAACTTGCCAAATGTTTGTGATTAATGATTGGTTTAGAAGGGGATTAGAAGAGAAAATGACGAAGACGTAAAAATAAAAATTAACACAAAATCACTACTAGAAAGTTAAAACGTAGAACCTTTAAAACCACAAAAATAAAAATAAATTCTAAAAATTACCAAAAATTCACCAAAAATAAAAAATAATAAACTAAGAGTTTACCAATGATCAAAACTTTTTCAAACCTTTTAAATAATTAAATATTTAATTTTTAAATGCTAATTAAAGCCCTAAAAATCAAATAAATTATCAAAAAGCCCAAATAAAGATTTTTCAATTGATAAAACTCAAAAATGACCTAAAATAATTAAAAACTATTTTTAGAAATTTTAAAACTAATAAAAACTATTTAAAATAATTTAAAAACTACTAAAACTTAAAATAATTATAAAAATTAATCTATAAGTGATAAAATTATTCTAAAAGTTGCTAAATTCCTATTTTAGTGTATTTAACCTAAGAAAAATGTAAAAAGTTGGAGAATATGAAATTTGAAAAATAATATTAAAATAATAATAAAATAATTTTAAAAATTCAAAAATTATAAAAAAATTCTAAAAACTTGCAAACTAGTTTATTTTAACCTAAATAATCAGAACATGAAAGTGAAATTACCAAAATACCCCTAATGGGCCCTCAAATGGGCCAAATCCAAAAACAGTCAACCTAAATGGGCTTTTGTGCCCAAAAAGTCAAACTTGGCCCAATTGACTTGGAAAAGCCCTATCTGACTTAAAATTCAATTCTAAGAACAAAACTCTAAAGGCCCAAAAGCTGAAAATGTGCTTATCACAGCTTAATGAACACAAAGCTTATTCTTATTGGGCTTTTCAGCCCATTAAGCCATAAGCTAATGCCATAAGCTCTAATTTGACACACAACCCTTTTTTAGGGTGCTTAAGAGATCTGTCAAAAGAAATTTCCAATAAGCTCACTCAATAAGCCAGAAAATAGAAAAGCAAAAATCCACAAAGCGACAAAATAGTCGTTTTTGAGAAATAATGCACCTCAGACGCTGATTCAACTTGCAAAAGCTTTCAAATGGACTCAATAAGCAATATCAATCAACAAAAATCCAATAAGCACAAGCAATAAGCCAGAATAAGCACGAATGAACTTATGTAAAAGTCAAAGGAGTTTTGGTTTCTAGTCAAACCTAAAAGTCAACCACCCAAATGCTCCAGGATGAACAAATGGGTCAAAAAATGAGCACCTATTACAAAAACAAAGTTGTTGCTGGTTAAAATAAGCTATTATAGCTTATTGATAAGCTGACACCAAAATTGCACTATCAGTGGCAACCAGCAGGGGAAAGGAGTTCCCACTGCTTTGACTAATTGACCAAGCTTTTATGAGAGTTCTGGTTTGATTCAATTGGAAACAAAGGCACCCTTGTGATCAGTGAACCACAAGGAGTCAATAGCAACAATAAAATCACAAAATGATCCACACAATAAGCCACAATAAGCCAAACAGTCCACAGATAGGCACCAGATATGCAAATAAGCAGTTAAGCACTTAATAAGCAGATTTAAGCAAAATAAGCCAACCAAACTTAACCAGATGCATACACAAGCTATATAAACTAACAATAAACACAAAGCAACAAGAATCAAACACTGAATCAAAGAAATCAACAAGATCAAAGCACTAGAAGTTACTGATGAACAATGAACAAATGCAGAAACAAGTTTGCTGATATACTTGACACTAGATCCAATTTCAAGCCTCAAATCCTTCTATCCTGGTGTGATTAACTATGATTTAGCACTTGTTAGCCCTAGCCTATGCTTAGATCTAGGTGTCCTCAAAATCCTAGCCAATTTTACCAAGTTATGAAGATTTTATAGCCAATCTATGAATCAATGTGTTCAAAGCCTCAAAACCTGCAAACAGATGAACATATGCACCCAAATAACAGATACCAATACTTGCTCACAACAAACAAACACTTAACAAGCCACAAATCCAACTTATGCAGTAATCCCAAACACTCCTTAATCAGTCACTTATCAAAGAAACTTGTGATTTCTTCTAATAACCTACTGATTTTAATGATCAAAAACACTTACTAGGCAACTACTAACACAACCAAACACATAAATCACCAGCACAAACACAAATACTCAAAATCAAAGCACAAAATCCAAAATAGGCATAAACATGAAATTTTAGGGGAATCTTAACAAGAGCTTATACCTGCCTTCCACAACATCCTAGGAAGGCCAGCAATGCTCCTTGAACCTTGTTCAACAACTAGAACAAGACCAAGGTACTTCAAATAAGGAGATGCAATCTACCTTGGTTGATGGTTCAAAGTAGAACCTCAAGGACTTGATATCTTCAACACAAGCAGCAAACAAACTCAACCAAAGGCTTATAATCCTTCTCAGGCTTGGTGTCAACAAGCTTGAAAGAACTCAAGGCTTAAGGCTAAGGGTTAGTACACAAAAATAAGCCAAAATCAGAAACAAGGACTTCAAGGCTTTTGAACCTTGAAAACCTTTCAAACCTAGACGTGCCTTAACCACAAGGTTAAGGAAGGTCTAAACAATCAAATGGAACTCAGAATTAGGCTACTCAAACACCAAACTTTTAACAAAATCAAAAAGAGATTTCAAATTTCAGAAATTCAAATTTTATTAAGCTTAAAAAGGAATTACAAAGATTAATAGCCTAAAACTAGAACAAAGGGACTCTCACATGTTGAGGTCTCCTTTTATAGGCAAATGCATGGCTAAACACTATTCACAAACCCTAGAACTGAATTTCCCTAAATGCCCTTGAGTCTTCTAGACGAATTCTTGGTGTGAGCTGTCCAAAGTGATCTTGGCTGTTCCTTTTAGCTTTGGAATGAAGCAAGGAAGCATAGCTGTTGATTTTGCCATGTCAGATAACTTAGAGGCCATGTTGTCATGTGATTGGTCAAACGGGAATTGGGGGTGGGGTCCATAGTGAGTGGGATTAAGGGTTTTAAGGTTGGGATAGGTTTCTGCATGTGTGAATCACACATGTGCAAAGGGAATTGATTTTTACCCTAAGTTTAAGTGGGGTAAAATCTGGAGGTGAAGAAGGGTGAATAGTAGTAACTTTGATCCGATTTTGGGGGAAATGGATGTGTTTGGCGCAAATTCGTTTCAAATGTTTCCTTTGCCCATGTTTAGCCCTTGTGTTTTGGAATTTTTGGCAAATAAAGAATTTCAGCCCTAAAACGTGTTTTGCTTTGTTAATATCTTTCACACATTGGCAGTTTTGGCACAAAACTTTGGAAAATGGATTTCAAGGGTTATTTTTGCCATTTTGAGATATTTCAAGGGCTGATCTTGGACATTCTTGATCTTCAAAGGTCTTCATTGTTTCTTTGACTTCATGAGGGACTATTATTGGCAATTTTGATTTGTTGACGGACTAATCTTGCCATTTCTTCAAAGTTGAGGGACCTTTTGTGTAATTTTGACAAACTTAAGGGACCAAACTTGTAATTATTAATATACAAGGGTTTTAAGTGTCATTTCTTCAATAAATGAGGATCAATCTTGTTTGTCTTCAAGTCTTCAAGGGTATTTGTTGAGAATTCCATGATTAAGGCCCGGTTCTTTGTACGGCTTCGTTTCTCGTGTCCGTTTTTCCTTGTAACTTGTGATCTTTTGTCTTTTTCACGATATCCATACCTAAAATACACAAGTAAAAAAACACAAGCATATATAGGGTATTTTAATGACATTTTTATGCATTTAAAGCCCGAAAAAAACGATGAGATCATGTATAAATGCCATCTCATCAAGAATCATCAAGAGTGGATCATTGAGTGCTCGAATCCCTGATTAAGAAAGGAGAGGAGAGGAAATAGCAAACCAACGGGTCTCCCCCTACACTTATGATAAAGAAAGCTAAAAGATAGATGCATGGGTTGCCTCCCAAGAAGCGCTTGATTTTTATTAACCGAGTCGTGAGCCTGACTCGACCTTGATTATCAACGGAAGAAGCATGAAACATATCCACCAGGATCAAATACATAGTTTTCGTCCATCAAGTAGCATAAGCTTAAGGCGAACAAGGTAAGCCAAAGAAGAGGCAAGGTTCCCTTAAGCAGCGATGGAGCACGGTGGAAGCAAGGGTGGAGTGGGGCAAGCATGTCTTCAAAATTTCCAAAGATTTTTCCTTTTATTTCATCAGGTGGATACTGAGATGGCATAAAGGTTTCAATACCGGGGTCGAACACCTTTTCCTTTAAGGGAAAATAGCACTCAGGCTCAGCAGAGTGGGAAGAAGATCCGCAAAGAAGCACAACCTCGTCCTCAGAAAGGGGACAAAGAGGTGTTAACTCATACGTGTTGCGGATTTCGGTGTCGACCGGTTTCTTCTCCTTAGAAAGAATGTGCTTCAAATCCAAAGTAGGATCAAGACGATAATATTCAAAGTCATAAGGAGGAGCATCACTCTCATGAGGGAAGTAAGTGTTGAGGAATTCAGAGAAGTCTTCCTCAAATGAGTAATCGTCCAAAGTAGGATCGAGTGATGGCGGAGGATCTTCATCGTGAGAAGAATCGCTCGAAAGAGTATCAGCCTCATCGAAATCATCATACGTGGGCAGATCGGGATACTCAGAAGTAAGGTCATCATAATCATCCGAGTCTGAGCTAGAATCATCATCATCATAAGCATCGAAGACCGGTGGAGAATCATAAATGGGGGAAGCGTCCAAAGTAGGGAGAGAATCATCCACATCATCTTCAAAAAGTGGATTATCATCGCAAGACTCGAATAGAGGATTGTCGTAGACGGTAAAGTCATCGAGTACATTAATTATATTCACTGATTCGCGGCCTCCAAATGTTGTACTTGTAAGCTTCCCCATTTTGAAAACTTGTGAATCATCCCCGACTCTTAAGATTAACTCACCTTCGGCAACATCCACTAAAGCTCGTCCGGTTCTCAAGAATGGCCGACCAAGTATTAAAGGAATACGAGGGTCCATTTCATAATCAACAACGACAAAATCGACCGGGAAAGTGAATGTGCCAACTTTAATGAACACGTCTTCGGCTATACCAACGGGGTAAGCGAGAGTGCGATTTGCAAGTTCAAGAGTCATCTTTGTTGGAGTGAGGTCGGGTAATGATAGTGTTTTCCAAACACTCAAAGGCATCAAATTAATACTGGCCCCGAGATCGGCAAGGGCAGTAAATTCTTCAGTTTTGTTGAACACGCAAGGCAACACAAAACGACCGGGATCTCCAAGCTTTTCCGGAAGTTCTTTAAGAATAACTACGGAGCAGTTTTCATTTAATCGTGTGTTGGCGAGTTCAATCAGCTTCTCCTTCTTGTTAAGCAATTCCCTAAATGCTTTAACAAATTTGGGCATGTGGACAAGTGCTTCAAGAAAGCTAATGTTTAAGTTCATTTGAGAAATCATCTTCACATAGCGTGTCACTTCGGAGTCCTCCTTAGTTAGCATTTTGGTCTTGCCTAAACGAGAGGGATAAGGGATATTGGGTTTGGGTGGTGAAGGTGCAGGTGTAGGTAAAGGTTGAGATGTTGAAGGTTCATTCGTGGGAACTTCATCACGTCGAGGCGGAGACGGTAATGGTGCACTAATACTAGGTGTAGGAGGAGTAGGGATAAATGGTGGTGGAGGAGGTGTAGATGATGGTGGTTGGATTGGTGGTCCTACGATGGTGACTCCACTACGAGTAGTAATAGCACTCACATTGGCTCGTGGATTAGTGACGGTGTTTGAAGGTAGAGAACTCGAAGAAGAAGGTTGAGCAGCGGGCAAGAAACTAGCAAGCATATTCTTCAAATCATTGGTTTGATTGCTGAAGGAGGATTGAATATTATCTCGAAGTTCGGATCTTATCTCATTTCCTTGCTTGGTAATATCTCCTTTAAGATTGATAATTTGGCTCTGCAAATTCTTGATTTGCTCACCTTGGGTTCTCATGATGGCTTCAACATCCGGGTTAATGGGTGGGGTTTGTTGGGCGGGTGGGTGATAAGGATTAGAAGCTCTTGGTGGGATTTGGTTGCTTCTAGTGTAGTTGTTGGCGGGGTTTTGGTTTTGAGGAGAAAAACCGGGTGAAAGGTAGTTGTTGGATCGGTAGCTCAGCAAATTTCTATCCCCTTGAGGTCGAGCTTGGTAATTTTCCGGTGAATAATTACCATAAGCTGCATACACATTTTCCGGATTTCCTTGTGTCGAAGGACAATCGGTGTATGGGTGTGGACCGCCGCATGTTTCACAAGAAGGTGCAACAACTTTAACTTGTTGTTGTTGTTGGTTTGAAGCCAAAAGTTGCATACTTCTGCTCATTTCAGTCAGCACACGGGTGAGTTCGATCATATCAGGGTTTGCTGAAGTGGAGGAAACATTGACTCTCGGATTGTTCCTTGAAGAAGCAGAGGAATCCCAGTTTTTGTGGTGAGTAGTCATGTTCTCAATAAGCTCTCTACACTCCTCGGGTCTCCTTTTCATGAATGTGCCACCGGCGGCTGCATTGATCGTATCACGATCTCGAAAAGTTAAACCGTTGTAGAAAGTATCTATTAAGGTCACAGGGAGCATGTTGTGATTTGGACATCTATCGATCAAGACATTATATCTCTCCCAAGCATCAAAAGAGATTCATCAGGGTCTTGCATGAAACCGCTGATTTGATTGCGAAGGCTTGTGACCATGGATGGTGGAAAGTAGCGCGACAAAAAGAGTTGAGTCATGTCATCCCAAGTGTGAATAGAATTCTTCGGGAGACGATCAAACCATTTCTCGGCATGATGTAATAAAGTATGTGTAAAGAGTTGTAGGCGAAGTTCATCCATTGTGGCACCAGCCAACTTCATGCTTTGGGTGATTGTAATGAACTTGTCGAGGTGTTTCTTGGCATCATCATCAGGCAATCCATGGAATGGGTTAGTTTGCACTTGTTGAATCATGTGGTGCTTCAACGAAAACTCAGGAGCGTTGATTTACATCGGCGCAATCGGTCCTCCTCGTCCAAACATGGTAGGTTGACAAAGTTCCTCCATGGTCCGAAGATCGGGCTGTGGAAGAACATTGTTGTTATTATTAGGGTGCGGTGGATTATTGTTGTTGTTAACACCTGACATACTTAAATCTTCTTGAGTCTCGGGTTCTTGATAATTAGAAGATCTAGTACGCATACACCTGAAAATGCAAAAGAAAACAAAACCAAACACAAAGACAATATATATACACAATAAAGATAAAATCTTTTTGGATTTTTGAAATTTTTAATTTTTATGGATTTTTAGCAATTTTTATTTTTATGATTTTTTGAATTTTTTATGCAAGAAAAATAACGCTCACAAGTGAACGGATCCCAAAAAGCAACGCGTCTTTCACAGAAAACCGTTAATCTTTACGAAAAGAGCCGGCAGCGGCGCCATTTGGTACAAGGCTTTTGGCCCGTAAGAAGTTATCGTTCTAGTATGTCTAATCGAATTGATCTAGGTTCTCTATGTGACTCTGTTTTGTTTTGGTGGAAACAAAAAGGTTTGTCGTTGTAGTATATGAAAATGTGCGAAACAATTAAAGTAAAAGTGCGTTATAATAAAAGAGAGTGAAAATAAATCTAAGTCTAATTAAAATAAATGGTGCAATATTTAAAAACTATGAAAAATGAAATAATTAAATGACAAAAATTAAAAGAGTGACGGAAATTAAAATTAGACAAGTATTAAAATGAGAATGTAAAAATTAAACAAGACAAGACATGGAAAATAACCCCCAATCGGAATATATTCCGATCAGCCTTACCCTGACCTGATCGGAATGTTGTCGTCGGAATACCAATCGGAATTGCTGTCACCAATAGCCCAATCGGAATACTACAAACCTACCTGGTCGGAATGTAAACTTACCTTGATCGGAATATGGAAGAGATCTGGTCGGAATGCTGATCGGAACCAGTGATCGGAATACCACCAACACCTCGATCGGAATATGGCAAAGAGAACCAATCGGAATATCTGTCACTTACCTGATCGGAATACCCACTTACCTTCTCTGATCGGAATACCAAAAATCTCCCAAATCGGAAAGTTAAAACCCTTTTCCGATTACTCCAATCGGAATGTAATTCCCTCTTCCGATTTGTCAGATAGGAATACAAAGGAAAGTACACAAAAATAAGCTAGAAAAATAAGCTAAACTCAAATAAGCACAATACGAAAATCCTAAGGTAAACCGATTAAGAAAAAGCTATTTAACAGAAATTTAAAGACTTTTAAAACAAGAAATGAATAAGCTTTACGAAAAACAACTTTTTATATAAAAATAACTTTTATAAAAACTTTATAAACTTGAAAATAAACAAAATAAGCTATGAAAATAAATGATTTAAAACAATCAAAAGCATAAAAATGAAATCTTTAAACAAATAAGCAAGACGAAAAGCATATAAATCAAAGATTAAAGAAAAGTAGAATGAGATCAACAAGATAAAGTAAAGGTGCAAGAATTAAAAGAGACACTTACTTGAATTTAAATGGTAAATAAAGTGCAAGACATATAATTAAAGGAGCAAGTAATTAAAGGAGCAAGTAATTAAAAGTGCAATAAAATAAAGGTGGAAGAACTAGTTTGTCAATCTAGCCAACAAGAACAAATGAATGAAAATGAGAAGTATTTATAGGTGATTAAGGAGATGGTTAGAGGAAGCTTCCTCCTCTCCTTCCTTTCTTCTTAATTGCGCCATTAAGTCCTTCCTTCTTAATCTTTTTGTTAATCTTGGACTTTGATGACTTGTGGCTCAGGATTTCTCTTGAACTCGTCTTTTAATTCTTCAACAAAATAGACTTGAGTCCCTCGGCTTTTGATAAACTTCCGTCTTTTGACTTTTCCTTCGATAAATCTTCAGAATTGGTCTTGGACTTCCGTTCTTTTCGCACTCTTGACTTCTTGATTTCGTCTTTCATCTTTTTCTTCAATAAAAGTCCGTAAATGCCCGTGAATTCCCGTGTTTTCTCCACTTTTCACCTTTTTGTCCTAAATCACAACAAAAACACAAACCACGCATAATTCCGGCATAAAAGACATAAAATACACGTTTTGTTCCGGTTATTATTGTAATTAAGTGGTAGAAAAGATGGGTGTTTTCACACCTATCAGCTACGTTTTAACTTCTTGGTTGTTCTCTCCATGATTTCCATCGGTGTTTCCGTGTATTGGAGTTGGTCATCGATATGGACCCCCTCTAAGGGCATAACCAAAGGTTCCTCAGCGTAGCACTTTTTAAAATTTGATACATGGAAGGTGGGGTGTATCCGACTTAATTGTGGTGGCAGTTCCAAATGGTAAGCCACTTCCCCGATCTTGGCTATCACTTTGAAAGGACCCACATATCATGGATTTAACTTTCACCGCTTTCCAAATTGTATAATTCCCTTCCATGGTGATACCTTTAGCATGACGTGATCTCCCACTTTTGTTGATCCCAAACTTAGATCGATTAGCTTTGTGTATACGAGATTAGATCAAGTATAACACGTAGAGAAACCTTTGTTATATTCTTTGTGAATCTAAGTATTATGCGGAATTTAACACTTAAACAAGAACACAAGATGTAAACAAAACTTTCACTTTGATTATGAATGTCGAACTTGCTTACAATGAAAGATGTTTACGAATGAAAACTTATATAAAACTTGATATTAAACATTAACCTAAAGGCCTTCTTTTATAGACTAAGAAAGCCTTGTACAATAAGCTACGTATCAACTATTCTAGGTAAAGATAAACATAAAAAATACATTGTCGTTTCTATCCTTACTAGAAGTATTCTAGAATATAATAAACGTGTAGCTTATATCTCCCATCAGTGCTTGTCTTCAATCTATCAACGCTTGACTTTAACTTGTCAACGCTTGGGCTGTCAGCGATTGCTTTGTTCCTGTCAACGCTTGTTTTGTTCTTGTCAGCGCTCAAGTGATCTGGCCTTAATTTATTCCCAACAATCCTCCCCTAAACTTGATATCCACTCTTATAATCAAGTTTCTGAATAAGCATTAAGAACTTGGAGGAGTCTGACAAACCTTCTCATATTGGTAATAAATAAATCTGATCAAATTCTTTGCCACGACACTTGTATAATCTATCTTCTGCTGGGTGTCCTTCATCTTTTCCAAAACAGCCTTGGATATGAAATATTGAGCATCCACAAGTAAATACTCAGCAAACTTTGTAGAACT
Organism: Glebionis coronaria; assembly: GCA_025667525.1. NCBI lineage: Eukaryota > Viridiplantae > Streptophyta > Magnoliopsida > Asterales > Asteraceae > Glebionis > Glebionis coronaria. The sequence goes on from CM046876.1 coordinate 359,837,446, forward strand.
CAAATGGTATACACCAGCAGCTGAATATAACCTCCATTGAAGACCACTGAGGTCATCTTCAAGATCCTTCCATATTTCAGGATCTTCCTCATTTGTCCCACACATTCTTTTGAATGTGGTCCAAAGTTTTATTCCATTAGCTGAAGTTGGTGCTTCAGCCTCATACTTGGTTTCCAGCAACCTCCAAAGGTCCACCAAGTCTTCTCTATCACAACTTGCAAATAAAGATATGAGAGTGGTAAAAGTGTGTACCTCCTTGCCAAATATTCCAATCTTCCAGAATCCACATTCATCCTCATCATAACTCACAATTGGATTCCTGGAATCTAATGGTAACACTTGCACCATATCTGAAGCTTCTAATGGGGAGAGCTTGAGGCTCTTTCTAATAACTGCTTCACTTGGATATAGTGGATTCATATCTTTTGGAAACTCAAGTTTAAATCCCTTCTTCACTGGCCTGGGAATCATCATAGCTTTCTTGATTTCCATTTTTTCTGCAAGTTGCTCCTTTCTTTCATCTGAAAGAAGTCTGAAAGTGTTTTCTTCCTGGACTTTCACCCAAATAGGATAAGCCCTATGTTCCAACTCATCAAATGTCAAAGCCTTCAACTTCTGATGTGTCCATCCAACTCCATGACATCTGAGCAACATAAAGTAGAGCTCCCTTCTATCCCTTTTCAACTCAGAGAGAATATTGCTTGCCTTGTGCTTCAAAATCACCTTACAATCCTTCTGAACTCTAAGAAGAAGCTCCAAACCCCATATTTGATCTGAAATGGTCAAGTCTGGATTATCCATGTAGCTTTCTTCCCAAGAATTGTACATCTGAACCACCTCTGGCATGTCAAAATCAACCTGCAATTTTAAATCTCTTAACTTTTCCCTGGCAAGCTCATCACCATACTCAAGCCTTTCTGGTTCTATAATCATCACACTTGAGTCTGAGCTAGCTCCATCACTTTCTTCTTCAGAAGTCACAACAAATGGTGACTTTTCTTTTTCACCTTGTTCCATCATTTGTTCAGCCAATCTTCTATCAAATTCAACTTGGGCTGCATTCTTTGGAACAATTTCTTCTACCAATTTACCCTTACCCTTATCTGATGGTGCAATGGTTGGTAAGGTAGATGATAATACCTGAGTAGAAACTTATTTGATGATAAATGATGACTGGAATACATCACCTTCATGTGCAGGTCTGTCAACGCCCAAATTTCCTCTATCAGCGCCCAAAATACTTCTATCAGCGTCCAAATCTGTCTTGTCAACGCTCAAATATTTTCCCTCAGCGCCTTGTGTAACCTCTCTCAACATAGCTGTAAATGATAAATTTAGATTGGTTGGAGATATTAAGGACGTATCAAAACCTGTTTGTTCCTTCAAAGTTGTAAGAGCTTCAGCAACATCCATTGATTGACCATCTTGACTGCTCTTATCACTCAGATTTCTTTGATCTTCCTCCCCTTTGGAAGACTCCTCCATACCCCTCCTAGCATGATCACTCTCCAAAACAACAATCCTCTCCCTCAATTGCTTGAGTTCAAGGCCTTGTGAGCTGACAATTTGTACTAAGTCTGCATTTTGCTTTTGCAAGCTAATGCAGACTGCCGTCAATTCCAAAAGAGTCATTGGTTCCAGACTGCCCTCTTCTGAAATGGGGATTTGACCTCCCAAGTCAGGTTCATTGGGCATGGATGAGGACTTAATTATGGTGGGACTGCCTTGGCCAGCTTCTAAGCCAGAACCAATAGTCCCAGCCTCATCCAGGTCACCAGCCACACTTGTGGTGGTGGTTCTCTCTGCTTCATGGCTAGGACCATCAGAGGAGAACACTCCAGTAGTCCTTTGGCGTTTGATCAACCTATATTCAGGTGGTGTAGAAGATGGTGTGGAAGAATGGGTAGATGTGGGTTGGTTAAGGGGTGTTTGGGATTGTGATGGTTGTGTGTCAGCGTTGGAAATAGGCACATCAACGCCAACATTTGATGTGTCAGCGTCAAAGGGTTCTTGGTCAATTTGCATTTGTTCAGGTGAGGGTAAAGGTTCAGGAATAGGTTCAAGTTGCGGTTGAGGGTCAATATGAGGTTGGGGGTCTGGTTAGGGTTGTGTTGCTGCAATAACAGCAAGCATGGCTGGGGTTAAAGGTAAGTCTCTATGAGGTGGTAAATCCATCTTTGTAAAAATAGCTGTCTTTTGTTCAGGGATCTTATAAAAATCATTGTGATCCCTTGAACAATAACCTTGATCATCAAAAATCATTTGCAGAAAACGGGGATAAGCTAAAGTCATTTTTGTTCCCTTGTTTTTACACATCCCTTCAAAAATCATTTTAGAATAGTTATATTTTTGCCCTGTTGCAATGCACACAATAGCACTGGCAATGGATCTATTGATCTCATTGTGTGCAGTACATTTGGGACTCAAACATTGAAGAAGGATGTGAATGAGGTACTTCCAGGCTGGGGGAAATTCCTGCTTATGATACTTATTAAGAGTACCTTCATCAGGAATAGGATATCCCAAAGCCCTAAGCCCTTGTTCTATTTCAGTTATGGGAAGAATGGCTACACCATCAGCATCATCAAGATGCAAGGCCTGGCGTACCAAGGCCTCAGTAACCACCCAAGATCTCCCATGAACAATAGAAGTCAATGTGGTCACTCCATTAACTGTTGAGGAACGAACAGTGTTCCAAAACTGCTTAATGTGTGTGACTGGAACGAGTGGTGCATGAGAAAGAGCATACCTTAGTGGGGATGCGTTCAAATACGCCACCATTTGTGTGTATTGAGGAAACAAATCATTATCAGCAACAAGATAAGCAATCATGTTGTGTTGAGACTTGAACCCCAAATCCAATTCTGCTGAGTTAAACTTTGGTGCCATTGATGAAAGCTGTTACTTTGAAGTGTAGAAGATGAAGGTTGATAAGAGAAAAGTGTTATACAAGAATTATAGATACCCTGTTTTAAAATAGGAGCCAAATTTATAGGAGATAAAGAATGCATGTGATTGGCCCAAAAATAGGCAAAGATTTTCAAAAACTAATCATGAAAATATTGAAAAAGTTATAAGTTATCTCATGCATTTAATGAAAGTAACAACTCCTAAAATTACGGCTTGAAAATATGTCAAAAAGTAACAACTGGGTAGGTCCCATTGAGTGTCAACGGTCAAAAATAACCTATCAACGCCCAACGGCTATAATCTTTTCAACGTTCGCCTAAAGCCATGTCAGCGTCCAATTTGGTCACAACAACGCTTGGAAAAATCTTGTCAGCGTCCAAAAATAAAATTGTTTTAAAAAGTGAAAAATGACCTTAACAAGTAATTTATCCTAGAGAAGATAACCAAAAGCTGATAATTATCATAGGGCGGCAAGCACTGTCAAGTTATGCACACTTGCATAAACAAGATAGACATAACAGTCCTCTAGTGTCCCTTGCTAACCAAAATTCTTAACAACCAAGTTACCTTATAAAATCCTTGTTACTCCCAGGTAAATCCCATATCAAAATAATTCCCAAGTCTCCCAACAGACCACAACCAATTCTAGGCCAAAAATGTCTTGGCAGCATGCAAAGTTGATATACTATGCATGCTACAGTGCCTCATGGTTTAGTAAAACTAACCCATACTCACCTGTGGACTCAATCTAGAATTATGATAAGAGTATCATATGGATACCCAAACATCCTAAAGGTTCCTAAAACCTCCCCTTAAACTATGATACAAAAAGTTTGCTAAAATCATGCATGAACATAAAAAATTTATGTCAAGATAGGAATGAACATTCCAACCATCATCCATAAATAAAAACTTGTCCAAATGCTTCTCCTTTGATCCATAAGCAACTCTGTATCCAATGGTATACTGCAAACACCATCTGCACATTTAGATTGAAAACCACAAAACTAACATTGTTGCTGACAACGCCCCGATAACACATAACAGCGTTGAAGGAAGCTTTATCAGCGTTAGACAATTATATTGCTGACAACGTTGCAAAAACACTTATCAGTGTTCAAACAACCTTTGTCAGTGTTAGAAAAGTATAGTGGAAAATCTAAATCATCAATAAGACCAATAATAATAATGCATCATCCTGTACATACTTTTACAAAAAGAATCCAAAACACATATTAAGTGAGATTAACCATTCCAATACTTGTTACCAAGTATTGAAATCTTCCAGCATCAAAAGGTTTAGTTAATAAATCTGACACATTTTCCTCAGTGTCAACCCTATCTGGTTGTATTAAACCTTTCTCAAAGCAATCTCTTATAAAATGGTGTCTAATTTCTATGTGTTTAGTTTTAGAATGATGTACAGGATTCTTAATGATGCATCAAGTACTATTATTGTCAACAAATATCTTAGTATGCATGAAATTATACCCATAGTCCAACAGCTGGTTCTGAATCCACAACACTTGACCACAACATGCTGCTGCAGCCACATACTCTGCTTCAGTTGTAGAATTAGCCACCACTGTTTGTTTCTTGCATTTCCAAGATATTAATCTGCTCCCAAGAAATTGACATCCACCAGTTGTGGATTTCCTATCAAACTTATCACCTCCATAATCACTATCTGAATATGCAATCAGCTCCAATGGTGAATCCTTTGGGTACCACAAACCAAGACTAGGGAAACATCTTAGGTACCTAAAGATCCTCTTCACAGCATAAAGGTGACATTCTTTGGGAGTCACTTGATGGCGTGCACAAGCACACACAGCAAACATGATATCAGGTCTAGAAGCAGTAAGATACATCAAGGATCCAATCATGGATCTATAATGCCTGACATCAACATCTTTCCCATCTCCAATCTTTCCCCAAGGGTGTTCTCTATCCATAGGAGTAGTAGCCCTCTTTTCATGTGGAGAAAAGCCAAACTTCTTCAAGGTTTCAGCAACATATTTGTCCTAGGAGATGAAGATACCATCTTCTTTCTGCTGAACTTGTAAACCAAGAAAGAAGTTCATCTCCCCCATAGCACTCATCTTGAATTTGTCTGTCATAAGCTTGGAGAAATCCTCACTCATCTTTGGATCAGTAGACCCAAAAATGATATCATCAACATAGACCTGCACAAGCAACACATCTTTGCCTTTCTTCTTTGTAAATAGTGTCTGATCTATGGTGCCCCTCTTGAATCCATTGTCCACTAAATATGTAGACAAGGTACCATACCATGCTCTAGGGGCTTGATGAAGGCCATACATAGCCTTTTTGACTCTATAAACTTTATCTGGATGCTCTGGATCCTCAAAACCAGGAGGTTGCATGACATAAACTTCCTCAACAATGGTGCCATACAAGAATGCACTTTTGACATCCATTTGATAGACTGTGAAGCCCATGCAAGATGCATAGGCTAGAAAAATCCTAATAGCTTCAATTCTTGCAACTGGTGCAAAGACTTCCTCATAGTCTATCCCCTCCTCTTGTGTATAACCTTGAGCCACTAACCTTGCCTTGTTTCTGACCACAATACCTCTTTCATCTCTTTTGTTCCTGAGAACCCATCTTGTCCCTATAGGTCTGACATATCTAGGACAATCAACCAGCTCCCAAACATCCTGAATTGCAAATTGGTGAAGCTCATCTTGCATTGCTTCCACCCAATTTGGTTCTTTGAGAGCATCAAATATCTTCTTGGGTTCTTCTTGTGACAGAAAACATGCAAACAAACATGCTTGCACAAGAGGGGTATCAACCTTCTTGTGTATATTGGCAATAAATCCACCAAGTCCTTGATGAGATCTTCTTGTCTGAACTGGAGTCATAATATCACCAATGATCTGAGATGTGGGGTGATTCTTCATTGTGGAGGTGAGAACCCCTCCTTCAAAAAGTCTGGTGTCCTCAACCTCATGCTCCATGTTGCCAATACCTTCTTCATCAGACTCTCTTTGAGCAACAGGAATCTCTTCATGAACATTGGAAGGTCCACCTTGTTCAAAACTGGAAGAGAAAAGATGCCCATAAGTGTTCTCAATGTTTGAATCTTGGTTGTCAGCGTCTGGGCTGACAGCGCTTGAAATGTTGTTGTCAACGTCTGAATTGGTCTTGTCAGCGCTAGATTTGCCTTTGTCAGCGCCTGAAGAACCATGCATGTTTGTATCTGGTGGTATTTGGAGACCACCATTATCTTGTCCAGCAGCAGCATCAGCAGCAAAAGCATCTGTCCAAATGGGAATTATGACATATTCAAATGTAGGAGATGCCTTTTCTGCTTGTGATCCAACCTTCTCATGAACCTGTGTACCTGAAACATTAACAACTTGTTCCTCCACAACATTTGAAGTTACCTTCACAATGTCTGGATTAGTGACAGGCATATAATTTAAAGTTCTAGATAAGGGTTCCAAATCAAACAACCAATTAGGACCACTCTTAGGATCACTAGGTTTATTCTCTAAGAACCTAACATGTACTCTTTCAACAATACGTTTGTCCTCTTTAAGGTAAACCCTATAACCCTTGCTCTGCACTGAATACCTCATGAAGTAACCTTCATCACCTTTTGCACTAAATTTCCCTAAGGCATCACTAGTGTCTAAGACTACTACATGACATCCAAAAGGTCTGAGAAAACCAATATCAGGTTTTCTTCCCCAAAGTAACTCATAAGGTGTTTTGTTCTGAATTTTGTTAACCAATGCTCTATTTTGCACATAGCATGCTGTATTAACAGCCTCAGCCCAAAAGGCTATAGGAAAGTGAGCATCAGCCAACATTGTTCTGGCTGCTTCAATTAGGGTTCTATTTTTCCTTTCAGCAACCCCATTTTGCTGTGGAGTTCTAGCAATACTGAATTGCCTAGTAATTCCTTTCCTGGCACAAAAATCATCTAGCTTCTTGTTCCTAAATTCTCCACCATTATCACTCCTAAGCATCTTAACCTCATTGCCAGACCTTTTCTCAATTTGAGTGATAAATTGAATAAGAACATCAGCTGTGTCACTCTTCATAGCTAGAAAGAATGTCCAAGTAAACCTAGAAAAGTCATCAGTGACAACAAAACAATATGACTTACCATTCAAACTTTCTATATTTTTTGGACCAAAGAGGTCCATGTGTAGCATATGAAGAGGTCTGGAACTAGTATGCACCTGCTTGGACTTGAATGAGACCTTGTGTTGCTTGCCTTTAAGACATGCAACACAAGAGTGGTCATTGTGGAAGGCCTTCTCAGGCAAACCATCAACTAAACCAAGCCTCACAAGTCTATTTATATTTTTAAAATTTATGTGCCCTAGTCTCCTGTGCCACAAATTACTTTCATCTACTGAGGCCTTAGCATAAAAACAAGACATATTTGTATTCACTTTAATCCCATTTAAATTCACATTATATATGTCCTTATGCCTAGGTGTTCTATACTCAATATACTTCTCATCAGGGATCTTAAAATCCTTGCTTAACACCAAACACTCAGTATCAGTGAAAAGAACCTTATTTTTGTTATCACAAACTTGTGATACACTAAACAGATTATAATCCAGTTCTTTTACCAGGAAGACATTCTCAAAACGTAGATTATTGGTGAGAAGGGTTCCTTTGCCTGTAATGGTGCCGTAGCCCCCTCCAAAGTATACCTTATCACCATCTTTAATAGGAGAGAAGTTCGTCAGATAGTCTTCCTTTCCTGTCATGTGCCTTGAGCATCCACTATCCCAATATCCATAGTCATTGATTTGTCTTTGAATGCCCTGCACATAAAGAAAACAAATTAGTTTTCTTTGGGAACCCAAGTCTCCGAAGACTTGGATTCATCTGGTTGTTCAATAAGAACAGACTTAGTTCTCACAACAACCCCATTCTCATCCTTTTTAGGATGAAAAACCCAGTTAACCCCAATTGGTTTTGTAATGACCTTAGAAATGTAATTAAATCTATTGCAAGTCATTGAAATTCCATTATTATTAGAGTTTTGATCTTTCTTGGGTCTCCATGTTAAGCTTGAAGAAGCTTTAGACCTCTTACCTTGTGGTTGCAAATATTTAGGTCAGGTCACGTTTCTGTCAGCGTTGGATTTTGTCCTGTCAACGCTGAAATTACCCTTGTCAGCGTTGAACCTAGGGTTTGCTACAGGAACCCATTGCCTATTTGACCAGGTGTTTGTCTTTTGAAAAGGTCTTTGTCCATGAGTGTTAGACCTTCTAGAGAAGAATGGGGCAGGTCTAATCACTTGTGAACTTTGATGCACACAAGGTTTGGGTCTGACAACGTTTGACTTCCTAACAACGTTGACTTTCTTCCTATCAGCGCTGAAATTGTTTCTATCAGCGCTGGCTTTTGGAGCGTTGACACACTTGTATGCCAAATGTGAAAACCTACCACAAGTGTAACAGGCTTTCTTAGACACACTCTTAGGTCTAGAAGAGTAGAAACCTGTTCCATGATTGTTAACTTGGCTCTTGGGTGACCTATTATCCCTATACATCTCTGCATATTTAATGGTAGGTCTTCTAACAGTGTTTGAGCCTAGGTCAACAGCTTTACCAGTGACTGGGTGAGTAACCTTAATGGGTGGTGATTCATTGGGACTTTCACATAGCAAACCTCCCTTAACAAACAAAGTAGGGTTAGCTTTCTTCCACTCATTTAGGTCAGTCAATTTTTGTTGATACTCTTCTACTGGAGTGACAACTCTTGGTGGAGGAGAGAATTCCTCTTCTTGGCATTCTGGTATACCAGTCCAAGACAAATCCTTTCTAAGGACACCATAGAAGTCACCAGCTGGTGGTGGAACCAGAGAGTAATCATTCATCCCAATCCCAGTCATGTCCTTAGGATCCCTTTGTTTAGCTACACAGTCTCCTAGAGTTTGGGTGGCTCTATTAAATCTTTGAATCTTGAGGTCAACATTATCTTTATTCTTAATGGCCTCATCTAACTTATCCTGTAGGTCTCTATTGACCTTTGTCATGATATTTCTAATATCCATACTACCCTCTAGCTCATGTTTTAAGATATTTATCTTATCTTTTAAATCAAATTCCATTTTCTTGTATTCAGAAACGGTTTTCTCAGTTTCAGTAAGAGCCAGTTGGTAATTGGACAATTTACACCTTTCAGTGCTCATATCATCTTTTAGTTTTAACACCTCTTTGTTAAGTCTATCAGTGTTTAACCTACAACCTTTGCTACAAAAAGCATCATCATATACCTCATTGTCAGATGAAGAGGAGGAGTGTGCCATGAGAGCATATTCAACATGCTCTTCTTCTTGAATATCAGCAACCAAAGCTTTGTCCTCTTCAGCATTCTTAGCTAGATAGCTCAAATCCCATCCAGTACCATCATTTCCTTGAACTGCAACCATGGCTTTGGAATCCTGAGCTTTAACAACCTGACTTGAGGGTTTACCAGCATCAGATCTTCTAGGAGATCTTCATTCCCTCATGAAGTGCCCCATACGATGACAGTTGTAGCATTCAACTTTGGATTTATCAAATCCAGCAGTGTCTTTAGCATTGAAGGTCATCTTCTTCTTGAACCTTCTATTCCACCTATTTGCTCTTATACTAGCAAGAGCCATGTTCCATTTTATGTCCATCTCTTCCAAGTGTTCATCACTTATCTGCTCAAGGTCCTCATATGTAATCACTGAACCATTGGGCAAAGAAGCAATGTAAGCACACACAGTATCCAAATCCAAACCAACAGGTTTAACTCTTGGGCAGTCATTCATGAATGTGTCAGCGTTTGAAAAGGAGACGTTGACAGGACTTGTTCCAGCGCTGACAAATGATGATCCAGTAACTGGATGCATAAAAGAGTCCTTCTGATTGAATTGACCTTCACTATGAGAGAAGAAGGCCATGTTGCTGGTGCTAGGTTTGCTTCCATGTGCTGAAAGAGTTTCATCTTCCAACAGTCTTAGTTTGTTGTAGATGTCATCAAACGAGGAGCTCTTGTAAGTATTATTGGCAAGAATGGATCTTGCCTCAATCTTCCATGCCTCACCAAGACTTTTAAGAAAGGTAGCATTGGTGTCAACATCACCAACTTGTGTCCCCATGAAAGACAACTTGCTTGTGATGTCAAGCAATCTGCTTCTCACACTACTCAGTTTCTCATTGGGTTGAGCTTTGAAGACAGCATAATCATGCAGAAGTTGCTTTTTCTTTTCTTCCTTAGTGTCTGCATTGCCACCATATGCAACTTCAATAGCTTCCCAAAGATCCTTAGCAGATTCATAGCCTCTATATTTGTGCTGGTTTTCTTGTCCCAAAGAGACTTTCAGAATATTTAGGGCTTTCATGTCAACCCTTTTCTTTGCAATATCTTCAGCACCTACAACTCTACCATCTCCAGGTTTTTCTCTCTTATCTTCATCAGGACATCCTTCAACAGCTGATCTTTGAGTAATGGCATCCTGAATCTTTTGAGCCTTATTGAATGAGTTTCCATATTCAATAATCTCCCAGAGTGTGTAATCATAGATCCCCAGATATTGCTCAAAGTTGAATTTCCATAAGTCAAAGTTGGTTGCATCAAGCATGGGAATCTTGATGTTTGGTAAGGGTGAATTGGAGGTGGTTATTGCTTCAGACATGATGTTGTTAGGGTTTTGGTGTTTTTAGGGTTTCTGAGAAAATTAGGGTTTTTTTGGTGTTCGTATATCGTTCTGGTGTTCTTCAAAGATCAAAAGTTCCTCAACAAGCTCTGATACCACTTGTTGATCCCAAACTTAGATCGATTAGCTTTGTGTATACGAGATTAGATCAAGTATAACACGTAGAGAAACCTTTGTTATATGCTTTGTGAATCTAATTATTATGCGGAATTTAACACTTAAACAAGAACACAAGATGTAAAAAAAACTTTCACTTTGATTATGAATGTCGAACTTGCTTACAATGAAAGATGTTTACGAATGAAAACTTATATAAAACTTGATATTAAACATTAACCTAAAGGCCTTCTTTTATAGACTAAGAAAGCCTTGTACAATAAGCTACGTATCAACTATTCTAGGTAAAGATAAACATAGAAAATACATTGTCGTTTCTATCCTTACTAGAAGTATTCTAGAATATAATAAACGTGTAGCTTATATCTTCCATCAGTGCTTGTCTTCAATCTATCAACGCTTGACTTTAACTTGTCAACGCTTGGGCTGTCAGCGCTTGCTTTGTTCCTATCAACGCTTGTTTTGTTCTTGTCAGCGCTCAAGTGATCTGGCCTTAATTTATTCCCAACAACTTTGAACTGTACGGGTCTGTGTTTTTGATCCGCGTAGCTCTTTTGTCGATTACGAGCAGCTTGTAGTCTCTGTTTTATAAGGACAATTCTGTTTGTAGTCTCCTGAATCAATTCAGGCCCAGTGAGTTGGAATCACCTACCTCCGCCAAGCATACAGGAGAGCGACATTTCCTTCCATAAAGGGCTTCAAAAGGGGCGGCCTTGATGCTGGCGTGAGAGCTATTATTGTAGGAGAACTCAACCAAAGGTATATGCTCAACCCAACTATTTCTAAAATCAATTACACATGCCCTTAGCATGTCCTCTAGGGTTTGGATGGTTCGCTCACTCTGACCATCCGTTGTGGATGATAGGCGATGCTCATATCCAGTTGGGTACCCATGGCTCGTTGGAGAGCCCTCCAGAAGTTGGAAGTGAATCTACTGTCCCGGTCACAAATTATTGAGACTGGTACTCCATGTTTGGTTACAATTTCCTTAAGGTAGTTCCTTGCCAACTTGGATAGGGAGTCGGATTCCTTGATAGGTATGAAATGAGCAGATTTGGTGAGTCGGTGTACTATCACCCAAATGGCATCATATCCACATGATGATTTTGGGAGTTTGGTCACGAAGTCCATGGTAATATTTTTCCACTTCCATTCAGGTATCTCAGGTTGTACCAGTAAACCTGATGGCCTTCGGTGTTCTGTTTTGACACGTGCGCATGTCAAACATTTCTGGACGTAGGTGGCGATGTCAGCTTTCATGTTTGGCCACGAGTATAATTTCCTCATATCTTGATACATCTTTTCCGATCCCGGATGTATTTAATAGTTGGATTTATGTGACTCGTGCATGATTATGTCCCTCAGATTCCCATAACGGGGTAACCAACTCCTCCCGTGTAAGCACAATGTTCCATCTGCCCTTGGTTCCAGTTTTTCTTTAGAGAGGTCGTTCGAAGCATTCCTCCTATGTATTCTTTCCAGAGGTTTTTGGGTTTTTGTGCTTGGGTTTGTGCTTCAAGGATTTGCTTGGGCAGATCCAGATTGATGGTCATGGTTAAGGCTCGAACCCTCATGGGTGGGTCTTTATCCTTATAGCTCAGTGCATCAGCAACTACATTTGCTTTACCTGGATGGTGCAACCAAATAGGCGGCCACGTGAACTGATACAAAGCTGAGCATGATGCAACCAAATAGGCGGCCACGTAAATCAAGTTGAAAATGAAAAAGTTGTGTATATGGACATGGAGATTTGATGTTGAACGGAGCCTTCTTTATGAGTTCAAGGATTACGAGCTATTAACTTTAGGTGTGATACTTGATGTAACAGGAAGTGGAAGCTAATGCGAGGTCTGCGGTAAATTACATGAATTATATACCTTCCACATTCACTCACATTCATATTCTCATTTCTCTAATGTTGTATTATATACATTGTATCTTTTGAATGTTTAATAATTATAAATTAATATAATCGATTTATGTCACATCTCTTTTCTAACTTCATAACAGTGCACACTATACATGATCTGGAAATAAAAAGTCCTTTATATTAGGCTACTAAATTGTCTGCTGCATTAGTTCTATCAAGACAGTTTTAGTCATGGCTGCTTAGGTGAACTTTGACTGCTACAATGGTCAACGTATGTTCTGCAGGCGAGACGATAGGTTAGTAACGACATGGAGCCATGAAAGAAGTAAGGTAGAAAGATAATTTTACTCGATAGACGTTGACTTAACCATTACTTAGCTCACTGCCATAAGAAACATAATTAATAATTAGTTCATTGCAGATAAAAAAAATATTGCTCATGCCAGCTTCCTGAAAATCATAACTCAAAAGTAAATTGAAAACTATGTATATTTTGCCGATCACAGCGCGCTCTGCAGGTATTTTGATTTTGTTATTAGTTGGGTACAATCAAATGGATAGAAAGTCACACACTGGTTGAGGGACGAGTCAAGGTCAGTTTTAGTGGAGTTCGGGTTGGGTACAATCGGCTTGGGCATCACAGTCGGACAAGTTCTATTCACTCCACCCCAAGGGTCGGATTGCCAGTGACAAAGGATGGAGATAGATCCTTAACAACAGTTTTTTAGCATATGATCAATTTGGTTTTTCCTTGAATGAGTGTTTTAATAACAATAATTTTTGCATTAGATGTTTATGATGAAGGTTGGCTGCTACCAAAGTTTTTACAGATACATACACTTTGTACATCAACTGTTTTTAAGAACTGAGTGGTGAGGCAACACACATCGTCTTCCTTCTTTAAAAAAGTTAGTGGCAGTACGCCAAGTTTAATAGACCTAAAGTTTAAGTAGATATTTGTAAGCATGACCATATTATATTGCACCATGTGACTGTGCTAATGAAAGATAACTGACATAATCCACTTTAACATAACAACCTAAACATAAAAACCTGCAACCTCCATCCATCGCAATAAATATCCATTACAGCATGTTGGTTTAGTGAAAGCCAAAACTGAGTTAAGCCTCTAAATCATTCGCAGAAGTTGTAACTCGAGAAACCTGTATATTTTGTTTATTTATTTACCTACGCAAGGTAAAACTGATGACTTTTTTTTGGCTCACCTCAGTTAGAGGTGTTATCGGGTCTATCGTCGGGTTTTGAGTTTTTGGAATTCGACCCGTAACCTTACCCGATAAGAAGTCGGGTTTAGCCAAACTACAAAGATCTTTTTTTGTTCCCTTTATTATTATTATTATTATTATTATTATTATTATTATTATTATATTATCTTTTAATGTTATTATTTATTATATTTTTTTATAATTTTACTTATTTTAACTCTTTATTAAATTTATTTATTTAATTTAAAAAATAATTATGTCTCCTATAAATGGTGTGTAAAATTATCGCAAAATGTTAAAAATAGTATTGTAATATAGTTTCATAGACATTTGTGGCTTTTTGGGTCTCTAGAGAAAATACACAAGTAACCGCAGTAATAAACAAAAATGGTTAAAAGTTGAAACGAAGCTTTGAGAAAGGTTAAAAAAAATCATATTATTACGTCAAAACATTTACATGGACAAAACAAGTCCGTTGGGTGGACCAAACCCTAAATATATCAAAAATTAGTTTTGTTTAAGTTTTCTTTTAACAAAAGTGAGTCCCGTTGCAAACAGATATAACTAATACACAAACGTAATTTAAAAAATAATTTACAAAACGAACCCGCCCAATGGGCGGGTTACGCCACTAGTATATATATATATATATATATATATATATATATATATATATATATATATATATATATATATATATATATATATATATATATATATATATATATATATATATATATATATATATATTACTATATATATATTACTGCGGTTACTATATATATATATATATATATATATATATATATATATATATATATATATATATATATATATATATATATATATATATATATATAGTACAAACACTTCATACAACATTTTTCCCATGATTTGTTAAGTGTTGGGCAAACATAGTTTGTTATACCTTTCAACACTTGTTATCCTAGTCTTATGTACATGGTTTAGTTATGTAACATATTACCATTGCAAAGTAATTTTAGAAGTATAAGTACATAGTGGACAAGTTCCCACATAACCTATAGAAATATAACACATGAGTGAATGTTCTAGGATTAATGGGTGAAACTCATTACATAAAATTATGGTAAAATCATGGATTTTACAGCACCACCCCGTTATTTTAGCTTTGTCCTCAAAGCTACTAAAAAACATAGTTATCTCTTAGGTGAAAAGATGTGGGTATTTGGCTTTGAAAATGTCTTCTCATTCCCAGGTGTACTCGGGGCCTCTTTTCGAGTCCCATCGCACTTTGATCAACGGGATGCGGCTACTGGTACAAGGCTTTTGGCCCGTAAGAAGTTATCGTTCTAGTATGTCTAATCGAATTGATCTAGGTTCTCTATGTGACTCAGTTTTATTTTGGTGGAAAAAAAAAGGTTTGTCGTTGTTGTATATGAAAATGTGCGAAACAATTAAAGTAAAAGTGCGTTATAATAAAAGAGCGTGAAAATATGGTGCAATATTTAAAAACTATGAATAATGAAATAATTAAATGACTAAAATTAAAAGCGTGACGGAAATTAAAATTAGACAAGTATTAAAATGAGAATGTAAAAATTAAACAAGACAAGACATGGAAAATAACCCCCAATCGGAATATATTCCGATCAGCCTTACCCTGACCTGATCGGAATGTTGTCGTCGGAATACCAATCGGAATTGCTGTCACCAATAGCCCAATCGGAATACTACAAACCTACCTGGTCGAAATGTAAACTTACCTTGATCGGAATATGGAAGAGATCTGGTCGGAATGCTGATCGGAACCAGTGATCGGAATACCACCAACACCTCGATCGGAATATGGCAAAGAGCACCAATCGGAATATCTGTCACTTACCTGATAGGAATACCCACTTACCTTCTCTGATCGGAATACCAAAACTCTCCCAAATCGGAAAGTTAAAACCCTTTTCCGATTACTCTAATCGGAATGTAATTCCCTCTTCCGATTTGTCAGATCGGAATACAAAGGAAAGTACACAAAAATAAGCTAGAAAAATAAGCTAAACTCAAATAAGCACAATGCGAAAATCCTAAGGTAAACCGATTAAGAAAAAGCTATTTAACAGAAATTTAAAGACTTTTAAAACAAGAAATGAATAAGCTTTACGAAAAACAACTTTTTATATAAAAATAACTTTTATAAAAACTTTATAAACTTGAAAATAAACAAAATAAGCTATGAAAATAAATGATTTAAAATAATCAAAAGCATAAAAATGAAATCTTTAAACAAATAAGCAAGACGAAAAGCATATAAATCAAAGATTAAAGAAAAGTAGAATGAGATCAACAAGATAAAGTAAAGGTGCAAGAATTAAAAGAGACACTTACTTGAATTTAAATGGTAAATAAAGTGCAAGACATGTAATTAAAGGACTAAGTAATTAAAAGTGCAATAAAATAAAGGTGGAAGAACTAGTTTGGCAATCTAGCTAACAAGAACAAATGAATGAAAATGAGAAGTATTTATAGGTGATTAAGGAGATGGTTAGAGGAAGCTTCCTCCTCTCCTTCCTTTCTTCTTAATTGCGCCATTAAGTCCTTCCTTCTTAATCTTTTTGTTAATCTTGGACTTTGATGACTTGTGGCTCGGGATTTCTCTTGAACTCGTCTTTTAATTCTTCAACAGAATAGACTTGAGTCCCTCGGCTTTTGATAAACTTCCGTCTTTTGACTTTTTCTTCGATAAATCTTCAGAATTGGTCTTGGACTTCCGTTCTTTTCGCACTCTTGACTTCTTGACTTCGTCTTTCATCTTTTTCTTCAATAAAAGTCCGTAAATGCCCGTGAATTCCCGTGTTTTCTCCACTTTTCACCTTTTTGTCCTAAATCACAACAAAAACACAAACCACGCATAATTCCGACATAAAAGACATAAAATATACGTTTTGGTCCGATTATTATTGTAATTAAGTGGTAGAAAAGATGGGTGTTTTTACACCTATCAAATCCCCTACACTTGACCATTGCAATGTCCTCATGCAATGCATTAGTTACAAAGCAAGTTTACATTTTTCATCATAATCAATCCACGTTGGCCTTTATTTAAAGAGATAGAAAAATACAAAATTTCAAAATAAAGAAATCAAAAACATACCTTGGGTTTTGGAAATGTTGTGAATGATCATCATCCTCAAGTTTTCACTTTCTCCAAACCAAGCTTAAAAACGAGATCATTGTTATTATAAGTTAGTAAACTATCACGAACTCATGTGGGCCAATTATTCACTTAGACTCCCTTATTCCTATGGGTATCTCTTATATTTTATTATTTGTCTTGAATGATCACGAGGATGCATTGTTTGACTTATTTCGATAGTTATTTAGTCTGAAAATAAAGTGAACGATTTAATCAATAGTTAGCTAAAGGACAAACTCTTTTAAAACTGCTTCTCGGGACCTCATAAAGTTCATATCTTGGCATAACTCGCTTCGCGATTTGAGACCTTTCTCGGACCGATATTTGGCAGCGACTTCATACTTCAAACCTTGAGAGACGTTCATGAAATTATGGTCTTCTCTTCATAATGGAATTTCTTCACTTGAAGTTTTGAGAGATTCATACTTGGACCACGACTTCTTCATTTTTCTCCAATCTTTATTTTGGACTTTGATATACAACGATCCGCCTCCTTTTATGACTTGGATCTATTTATCCTCATACCTTGTTAGGGTCTTTTCGGATACACTTCTCCATGAATTTTGGGGAGTTTTTGCTTTTCGTCGTGTGTCTCGATCCATCATATTGATTTGCGATAAATGATTCTTCACATCACTTAGGATCTTTAGCAACAAATTATAGCCCTCATGCCTTGTTAGGGCCTTTTCGGACTCGCCAATCTTCGCATCCCGCTTCAATAAGTTATGCCTTGGCTATGAACTCTAATCCATACCGAGCACAACCTTATTTATTAGCAGATTAAGTAACTTTTCAAATCGTACAACCTTATTTATTAGCAGATAAATTATTTAGCAAGCGATGGGAGAATAGGCTCATAATTAACTCACATAAATTCACGAAAGAATACCAAACTTATAATTGACTCTATCATCTCTCGTTCTCCACAGTTTAAAATCTCAAGGAATGAGACTCGTGGATGCTTAGCCTATTAAATCAAAGTTTTGGGTTTTCGAGTCGCCTATAGGATCTTGCAAATTCTTAGACTTTTTCAAGTTTAGAAATTGCGTTTTAAAGTTCCCTTGATAAACGACTCTCTAGGATCAATTATAGGAACTTGCGAAAAGTTCTTGTTCTTAACCCGTGAGAGTTAAGACTTTTGCGTTTTATAGCTCCCTAAATAAAAGCCTAGCAAAACTTGACTTAAACACGTTAAGGATACTAGCTAGAGCAAACTTAGATAAGTAAACTCGGGTCGAGTCAAAAGATTCACAACGTTTGAAAATAAAAACCACTTAATCAAAGATTTATTCTAGCAAAGGAAGAAAATAACTATACAAAGATAAAAACTAATAGGCCAAAATAGATCAAAAATTTTGAAAAATGTCGAAAAATTGATTTTCCGGTTAAAATGAGGACAAATACAAGGAAAAGGCCACTTAACTTCGATAGAAGTCCCCCTACACTTAACATAAACATTGTCCTCAATGTTTAAGCATGTGGGAGTAGACTCCCCTATACTTAGGACATTGTGCACTTTGTTTAAATCTCGCTAAGGAAAGGACAACTAAAGAGATTCCTATTTTAATATTGAGAAAATATATAATAGTGAATTGAAAAGAGTTTAGGATAGAACCGAGAAGAAGTGGAACACGGAATCGCTGGTCGTCAAGAATTGATTGTGGTAAAATACGACCTTTTAGGGAAAAGGCGTAAAAGCGGTAAGTATCGAACAAATGATTTTAGGAAAAATCAAGTGTTAATGACCCTTAATGGTGTGAAAGTTCGTTTCCCAAGGAGGTATATGTGTGTGAAAAACTTGCCAAATGTTTGTGATTAATGATTGGTTTAGAAGGGGATTAGAAGAGAAAATGAGGAAGACGTAAAAATAAAAATTAACACAAAATCACTACTAGAAAGTTAAAACGTAGAACCTTTAAAACCACAAAAATAAAAATAAATTCTAAAAATTACCAAAAATTCACCAAAAATCAAAAATAATAAACTAAGAGTTTACCAATGATCAAAAATTTTTCAAACCTTTTAAATAATTAAATATTTAATTTTTAAATGCTAATTAAAGCCCTAAAAATCAAATAAATTATCAAAAAAGCCCAAATAAAGATTTTTCAATTGATAAAACTCAAAAATGACCTAAAATAATTAAAAACTATTTTTAGAAATTTTAAAACTAATAAAAACTATTTAAAATAATTTAAAAACTACTAAAACTTAAAATAATTATAAAAATTAATCTATAAGTGATAAAATTATTCTAAAAGTTGCTAAATTCCTATTTTAGTGTATTTAACCTAAGAAAAATGTAAAAAGTTGGAGAATATGAAATTTGAAAAATAATATTAAAATAATAATAAAATAATTTTAAAAATTCAAAAATTATAAAAAATTCTAAAAACTTGCAAATTAGTTTATTTTAACCTAAATAATCAGAAAATGAAAGTGAAATTACCAAAATACCCCTAATGGGCCCTCAAATGGGCCAAATCCAAAAACAGTCAACCTAAATGGGCTTTTGGGCCCAAAAAGTCAAACTTGGCCCAATTGACTTGGAAAAGCCCTATCTGACTTAAAATTCAATTCTAAGAACAAAACTCTAAGGCCCAAAAGCTGAAAATGTGCTTATCACAGCTTATTGAACACAAAGCTTATTCTTATTGGGCTTTTCAGCCCATTAAGCCATAAGCTAATGCCATAAGCTCTAATTTGACACACAACCCTTTTTTAGGGTGCTTAAGAGATCTGTCAAAAGAAATTTCCAATAAGCTCACTCAATAAGCCAGAAAATAGAAAAGTAAAAATCCACAAAACGACAAAATAATCGTTTTTGAGAAATAATGCACCCAGACGCTGATTCAACTTGCAAAAGCTTTCAAATGGACTCAATAAGCAATATCAATCAACAAAAATCCAATAAGCACAAGCAATAAGCCAGAATAAGCACAAATGAACTTACGTAAAAGTCAAAGGAGTTGGTTTTCTAGTCAAACCTAAAAGTCAACCACCCAAATGCTCCAGGATGAACAAATGGGTCAAAAAATGAGCACCTATTACAAAAACAAAGTTGTTGCTGGTTAAAATAAGCTATTATAGCTTATTGATAAGCTGACACCAAAATTGCACTATCAGTGGCAACCAGCAGGGGAAAGGAGTTCCCATTGCTTTGACTAATTGACCAAGCTTTTATGAGAGTTCTGGTTTGATTCAATTGGAAACAAAGGCACCCTTGTGATCAGTGAACCACAAGGAGTCAATAGCAACAATAAAATCACAAAATGATCCACACAATAAGCCACAATAAGCCAAACAGTCCACAGATAAGCACCAGATATGCAAATAAGCAGTTAAGCACTTAATAAGCAGATTTAAGCAAAATAAGCCAACCAAACTTAACCAGATGCATACACAAGCTATATAAACTAACAATAAACACAAAGCAACAAGAATCAAACACTGAATCAAAGAAATCAACAAGATCAAAGCACTAGAAGTTACTGATGAACAATGAGCAAATGCAGAAACAAGTTTGCTGATATACTTGACACTTGATCCAATTTCAAGCCTCAAATCCTTCTATCCTGGTGTGATTAACTATGATTTAGCACTTGTTAGCCCTAGCCTATGCTTAGATCTAGGTGTCCTCAAAATCCTAGCCAATTTTACCAAGTTATGAAGATTTTATAGCCAATCTATGAATCAATGTGTTCAAAGCCTCAAAACCTGCAAACAGATGAACATATGCACCCAAATAACAGATACCAATACTTGCTCACAACAAACAAACACTTAACAAGCCACAAATCCAACTTATGCAGTAATCCTAAACACTCCTTAATTAGTCACTTATCAAAGAAACTTGTGATTTCTTCTAATAACCTACTGATTTTAATGATCAAAAACACTTACTAGGCAACTACTAACACAATCAAACACATAAATCACCAGCACAAACACAAATACTCAAAATCAAAGCACAAAATCCAAAATAGGCATAAACATGAAATTTTTAGGGGAATCTTAACAAGAGCGTATACCTGCCATCCACAACATCCTAGGAAGGCCAGCAATGCTCCTTGGACCTTGTTCAACTACTAGAACAAGACCAAGGTACTTCAAATAAGGAGATGCAATCTGCCTTGGTTGATGGTTCAAAGTAGAACCTCAAGGACTTGATATCTTCAACACAAGCAGCAAACAAACTCAACCAAAGGCTTAGAATCCTTCTCAGGCTTGGTGTCAACAAGCTTGAAAGAACTCAAGGCTTAAGGCTAAGGGTTAGTACACAAAAATAAGCCAAAATCAGAAACAAGGACTTCAAGGCTTTTGAACCTTGAAAACCTTTCAAACCTAGACGTGCCTTAACCACAAGGTTAAGGAAGGTCTAAACAATCAAATGGAACTCAGAATTAGGCTACTCAAACACCAAACTTTTAAAAAAATCAAAAAGAGATTTCAAATTTCAGAAATTCAAATTTTATTAAGCTTAAAAAGGAATTACAAAGATTAATAGCCTAAAACTGGAACAAAGGGACTCTCACATGTTGAGGTCTCCTTTTATAGGCAAATGCCTGGCTAAACACTATTCACAAACCCTAGAACTGAATTTCCCTAAATGCACTTGAGTCTTCTAGACGAATTCTTGGTGTGAGCTGTCCAAAGTGATCTTGGCTATTCATTTTAGCTTTGGAATGAAGCAAGGAAGCATAGCTGTTGATTTTGCCATGTCAGATAACTTGGAGGCCAAGTTGTCATGTGATTGGTTAAACGGGAATTGGGGGTGGGGTCCATAGTGAGTGGGATTAAGGGTTTTAAGGTTGGGATAGGTTTCTGCATGTGTGAATCACACATGTGCAAAGGGAATTGATTTTTACCCTAAGTTTAAGTGGGGTAAAATCTGGAGGTGAAGAAGGGTGAATAGTAGTAACTTTGATCCGATTTTGGGGGAAATGGATGTGTTTGGCGCAAATTCGTTTCAAATGTTTCCTTTGCCCATGTTTAGCCCTTTTGTTTTGGAATTTTTGGCAAATAAAGAATTTCAGCCGTAAAACGTGTTTTGCTTTGTTAATATCTTTCACACATTGGCAGTTTTGGCACAAAACTTTGGAAAAAGGATTTCAAGGGTTATTTTTGCCATTTTGAGATATTTCAAGGGCTGATCTTGGACATTCTTGATCTGCAAAGGTCTTCATTGTTTCTTTGACTTCATGAGGGACTGTTATTGGCAATTTTGATTTGTTGAGGGACTAATCTTGCTATTTCTTTAAAGTTGAGGGACCTTTTGTGTAATTTTGACAAAATTAAGGGACCAAACTTGTAATTATTAATATACAAGGGTTTTAAGTGTCATTTCTTCAATAAATGAGGATCAATCTTGTTTGTCTTCAAGTCTTCAAGGGTATTTGTTGAGAATTCCATGATTAAGGCCCGGTTCTTTGTACGGCTTTGTTTCTCGTGTCCGTTTTTCCTTGTAACTTGTGATCTTTTGTCTTTTTCACTATATCCATACCTAAAATACACAAGTAAACAAACACAAGCATATATATGGTATTTTAATGACATTTTTATGCATTTAAAGCCCGAAAAGAACGATGAGATCATGTATAAATGCCATCTCATCAAGAATCATCAAGAGTGGATCATTGAGTGCTAGAATCCCTGATTAAGAAAGGAGAGGAGAGGAAATAGCAAACCAACGGGTCTCCCCCCTACACTTATGATAAAGAAAGCTAAAAGATAGATGCATGGGTTGCCTCCCAAGAAGCGCTTGATTTTTATTAACCGAGTCGTGAGCCTGACTCGACCTTGATTATCAACGGAAGAAGCATGAAACATATCCACCAGGATCAAATACATAGTTTTCGTCCATCAAGTAGCATAAGATTAAGGCTAACAAGGTAAGCCAAAGAAGAGGCAAGGTTCCCTTAATCAGCGATGGAGCACGGTGGAAGCAAGGGTGAAGTGGGGCAAGCATGTCTTCAAAATTTCCAAAGATTTTTCCTTTT
Organism: Glebionis coronaria; assembly: GCA_025667525.1. Taxonomy (NCBI): domain Eukaryota; kingdom Viridiplantae; phylum Streptophyta; class Magnoliopsida; order Asterales; family Asteraceae; genus Glebionis; species Glebionis coronaria. The sequence continues at coordinate 359,860,427 of CM046876.1, forward strand.
ATTTCATCAGGTGGATACTGAGATGGCATAAAGGTTTTAATACCGGGGTCGAACACCTTTTCCTTTAAGGGAAAATAGCACTCAGGCTCAGCAGAGTGGGAAGAAGATCCGCAAAGAAGCACAACCTCGTCCTCAGAAAGGGGACAAAGAGGTGTTAACTCATACGTGTTGCGGATTTCGGTGTCGACCGGTTTCTTCTCCTTAGAAAGAATGTGCTTCAAATCCAAAGTAGGATCAAGACGATAATCTTCAAAGTCATAAGGAGGAGCATCACTCTCATGAGGGAAGTAAGTGTTGAGAAATTCAGAGAAGTCTTCCTCAAATGAGTAATCGTCCAAAGTAGGATCGAGTGATGGCGGAGGATCTTCATCGTGAGACGAATCGCTCGAAAGAGTATCAGCCTCATCGAAATCATCATACGTGGGCAGATCGGGATACTCAGAAGTAAGGTCATCATAATCATACGAGTCTGAGCTAGAATCATCATCATCATAAGCATCGAAGACCGGTGGAGAATCATAAATGGGGGAAGCGTCCAAAGTAGGGAGAGAATCATCCACATCATCTTCAAAAAGTGGATTATCATCGCAAGACTCGAATAGAGGATTGTCGTAGACGGTAAAGTCATCGAGTACATTAATCATATTCACTGATTCGCGGCCTCCAAATGTTGTACTTGTAAGCTTCCTCATTTTGAAAACTTGTGAATCATCCCCGACTCTTAAGATTAACTCACCTTCGGCAACATCCACTAAAGCTCGTCCGGTTCTCAAGAATGGCCGACCAAGTATTAAAGGAATACGAGGGTCCATTTCATAATCAACAACGACAAAATCGACCGGGAAAGTGAATGTGCCAACTTTAATGAACACGTCTTCGGCTTTACCAACGGGGTAAGCGAGAGTGTGATTTGCAAGTTCAAGAGTCATCTTTGTTGGAGTGAGGTCGGGTAATGATAGTGTTTTCCAAACACTCAAAGGCATCAAATTAATACTGGCCCCGAGATCGGCAAGGGCAGTAAATTCTTCAGTTTTGTTGAACACGCAAGGCAACACAAAACGACCGGGATCTCCAAGCTTTTCCGGAAGTTCTTTAAGAATAACTGCGGAGCAGTTTTCATTTAATCGTGTGTTGGCGAGTTCAATCAGCTTCTCCTTCTTGTTAAGCAATTCCCTAAATGCTTTAACAAATTTGGGCATGTGGACAAGTGCTTCAAGAAAGCTAATGTTTAAGTTCATTTGTGAAATCATCTTCACATAGCGTGTCACTTCGGAGTCCTCCTTAGTTAGCATTTTGGTCTTGCCTAAACGAGAGGGATAAGGGATATTGGGTTTGGGTGGTGAAGGTACAGGTGTAGGTAAAGGTTGAGATGTTGAAGGTTCATTCGTGGGAACTTCATCACGTCGAGGCGGAGACGGTAATGGTGCACTAATACTAGGTGTAGGAGGAGTAGGGATAAATGGTGGTGGAGGAGGTGTAGATGATGGTGGTTGGATTGGTGGTCCTACGATGGTGACTCCACTACGAGTAGTAATAGCACTCACATTGGCTCGCGGATTAGTGACGGTGTTTGAAGGTAGAGAACTCGAAGAAGAAGGTTGAGCAGCGGGCAAGAAACTAGCAAGCATATTCTTCAAATCATTGGTTTGATTGCTGAAGGAGGATTGAATATTATCTCGAAGTTCGGATCTTATCTCATTTCCTTGCTTGGTAATATCTCCTTTAAGATTGATAATTTGGCTCTGCAAATTCTTGATTTGCTCACCTTGGGTTCTCATGATGGCTTCAACATCCGGGTTAATGGGTGGGGTTTGTTGGGCGGGTGGGTGATAAGGATTAGAAGCTCTTGGTGGGATTTGGTTGCTTCTAGTGTAGTTGTTGGCGGGGTTTTGGTTTTGAGGAGAAAAACAGGGTGAAAGGTAGTTGTTGGATCGGTAGCTCAGCAAATTTCTATCCCCTTGAGGTCGAGCTTGGTAATTTTCCGGTGAATAATTACCATAAGCTGCATACACATTTTCCGGATTTCCTTGTGTCGAAGGACAATCGGTGTATGGGTGTGGACCGCCGCATGTTTCACAAGAAGGTGCAACAGCTTTAACTTGTTGTTGTTGTTGGTTTGAAGCCAAAAGTTGCATACTTCTGCTCATTTCAGTCAGCACACGGGTGAGTTCGATCATATCAGGGTTTGCTGAAGTGGAGGAAACATTGACTCTCGGATTGTTCCTTGAAGAAGCAGAGGAATCCCAGTTTTTGTGGTGAGTAGTCATGTTCTCAATAAGCTCTCTACACTCCCCGGGTCTCCTTTTCATGAATGTGCCACCGGCGGCTGCATTGATCGTATCACGATCTCGAAAAGTTAAACCGTTGTAGAAAGTATCAATTAAGGTCACAGGGAGCATGTTGTGATTTGGACATCTATCGATCAAGACATTATATCTCTCCCAAGCATCAAAAAGAGATTCATCAGGGTCTTGCATGAAACCGCTGATTTGATTGCGAAGGCTTGTGACCATGGATGGTGGAAAGTAGCGCGACAAAAAGCGTTGAGTCATGTCATCCCAAGTGTGAATAGAATTCTTCGGGAGACGATCAAACCATTTCTCGGCATGATGTAATAAAGTATGTGTAAAGAGTTGTAGGCGAAGTTCATCCATTGTGGCACCAGCCAACTTCATGCTTTGGGTGATTGTAATGAACTTGTCGAGGTGTTTGTTGGCATCATCATCAGGCAATCCATGGAATGGGTTAGTTTGCACTTGCTGAATCATGTGGTGCTTCAACGAAAACTCAGGAGCGTTGATTTACATCGGCGCAATCGGTCCTCCTCGTCCAAACATGGTAGGTTGACAAAGTTCCTCCATGGTCCGAAGATCGGGCTGTGGAAGAACATTGTTGTTATTATTAGGGTGCGGTGGATTATTGTTGTTGTTAACACCTGACATACTTAAATCTTCTTGAGTCTCGGGTTCTAGATAATTAGAAGATCTAGTACGCATACACCTGAAAATGCAAAAGAAAACAAAACCAAACACAAAGACAATATATATACACAATAAAGATAAAATCTTTTAGGATTTTTGAAATTTTTAATTTTTATGGATTTTTAGCAATTTTTATTTTTATGATTTTTTGAATTTTTTATGCAAGAAAAATTAACGCTCACAAGTGAACGGATCCCAAAAAGCAACGCGTCTTTCACAGAAAACCGTTAATCTTTACGAAAAGAGCCGGCAGCGGCGCCATTTGGTACAAACCTTTTTATTATATCGTTCTAGTATGTCTAATCGAATTGATCTAGGTTCTCTATGTGACTCTGTTTTATTTTGGTGGAAACAAAAAGGTTTGTCGTTGTAGTATATGAAAATGTGCGAAACAATTAAAGTAAAAGTGCGTTATAATAAAAGAGAGTGAAAATAAATCTAAGTCTAATTAAAATAAATGGTGCAATATTTAAAAACTATGAAAAATGAAATAATTAAATGACAAAAATTAAAAGCGTGACGGAAATTAAAATTAGACAAGTATTAAAATGAGAATGTAAAAATTAAACAAGACAAGACATGGAAAATAACCCCCAATCGGAATATATTCCGATCAGCCTTACCCTGACCTGATCGGAATGTTGTCGTCGGAATACCAATCGGAATTGCTGTCACCAATAGCCCAATCGGAATACTACAAACCTACCTGGTCGGAATGTAAACTTACCTTGATCGGAATATGGAAGAGATCTGGTCGGAATGCTGATCGGAACCAGTGATCGGAATACCACCAACACCTCGATCGGAATATGGCAAAGAGCACCAATCGGAATATCTGTCACTTACCTGATCGGAATACCCACTTACCTTCTCTGATCGGAATACCAAAAATCTCCCAAATCGGAAAGTTAAAACCCTTTTCCGATTACTCCAATCGGAATGTAATTCCCTCTTTCGATTTGTCAGATCGGAATACAAAGGGAAGTACACAAAAATAAGCTAGAAAAATAAGCTAAACTCAAATAAGCACAATACGAAAATCCTAAGTTAAACCGATTAAGAAAAAGCTATTTAACAGAAATTTAAAGACTTTTAAAACAAGAAATGAATAAGCTTTACGAAAAACAACTTTTTATATAAAAATAACTTTTATAAAAACTTTATAAACTTGAAAATAAACAAAATAAGCTATGAAAATAAATGATTTAAAACAATCAAAAGCATAAAACTGAAATCTTTAAACAAATAAGCAAGACGAAAAGCATATAAATCAAAGATTAAAGAAAAGTAGAATGAGATCAACAAGATAAAGTATAGGTGCAAGAATTAAAAGAGACACTTACTTGAATTTAAATGGTAAATAAAGTGCAAGACATGTAATTAAAGGAGCAAGTAATTAAAGGAGAAAGTAATTAAAAGTGCAATAAAATAAAGGTGGAAGAACTAGTTTGTCAATCTAGCCAACAAGAACAAATGAATGAAAATGAGAAGTATTTATAGGTGATTAAGGAGATGGTTAGAGGAAGCTTCCTCCTCTCCTTCCTTTCTTCTTAATTGCGCCATTAAGTCCTTCCTTCTTAATCTTTTTGTTAATCTTGGACTTTGATAACTTGTGGCTCGGGATTTCTCTTGAACTCGTCTTTTAATTCTTCAACAAAATAGACTTGAGTCCCTCGGCTTTTGATAAACTTCCGTCTTTTGACTTTTTCTTCGATAAATCTTCAGAATTGGTCTTGGACTTCCGTTCTTTTCGCACTCTTGACTTCTTGACTTCGTCTTTCATCTTTTTCTTCATTAAAAGTCCGTAAATGCCCGTGAATTCCCGTGTTTTCTCCACTTTTCACCTTTTTGTCCTAAATCACAACAAAAACACAAACCACGCATAATTCCGGCATAAAAGACATAAAATACACGTTTTGGTCCGGTTATTATTGTAATTAAGTGGTAGAAAAGATGGGTGTTTTCACACCTATCAGCTATGTTTTAACTTCTTGGTTGTTCTCTCCATGATTTCCATCGGTGTTTCCGTGTATTGGAGTTGGTCATCGATATGGACCCCCTCTAAGGGCATAACCAAAGGTTCCTCAGCGTAGCACTTTTTCAAATTTGATACATGGAAGGTGGGGTGTATCCGACTTAATTGTGGTGGCAGTTCCAAACGGTAAGCCACTTCCCCGATCTTGGCTATCACTTTGAAAGGACCCACATATCATGGATTTAACTTTCACCGCTTTCCAAATTGTATAATTCCCTTCCATGGTGATACCTTTAGCATTCTCCCACTTTAAACTGTACGGGTCTGCGTTTTTGATCCGCGTAGCTCTTTTGTCAATTACGAGCAGCTTGTAGTCTCTGTTTTATAAGGACAATTCTATCTGTAGTCTCCTGAATCAATTCAGGCCCAGTGAGTTGGAATCACCTACCTCCGCCAAGCATACAGGAGAGCGACATTTCCTTCCATAAAGGGCTTCAAAAGGGGCGGCCTTGATGCTGGCGTGATAGCTATTATTGTAGGAGAACTCAACCAAAGGTATATGCTCAACCCAACTATTTCTAAAATCAATTACACATGCCCTTAGCATGTCCTCTAGGGTTTGGATGGTTCGCTCACTCTGACCATCCGTTGTGGATGATAGGCGATGCTCATATCCAGTTGGGTACCCATGGCTCGTTGGAGAGCCCTCCAGAAGTTGGAAGTGAATCTACTGTCCCGGTCACAAATTATTAAGACTGGTACTCCATGTTTGGTTATAATTTCCTTAAGGTAGTTCCTTGCCAACTTGGATAGGGAGTCAGATTCCTTGATAGGTATGAAATGAGCAGATTTGGTGAGTCGGTCGACTATCACCCAAATGGCATCATATCCACATGATGATTTTGGGAGTTTGGTCACGAAGTCCATGGTAATATTTTTCCACTTCCATTCAGGTATCTCAGGTTGTACCAGTAAACCTGATGGCCTTCGGTGTTCTGTTTTGACACGTGCGCATGTCAAACATTTCTGGACGTAGGTGGCGATGTCAGCTTTCATGTTTGGCCACGAGTATAATTTCCTCATATCTTGATACATCTTTTCCGATCCCGGATGTATTTAATAGTTGGATTTATGTGACTCTTCCATGATTATGTCCCTCAGATTCCCATAACGGGGTAACCAACTCCTCCCGTGTAAGCACAATGTTCCATCCGCCCTTGGTTCCAGTTTTTCTTTAGAGAGGTCGTTCGAAGCATTCCTCCTATGTATTCTTTCCAGAGGTTTTTGGGTTTCTGTGCTTGGGTTGGTGCTTCAAGGATTTGCTTGGGCAGATATAGATTGATGGTCATGGTTAAGGCTCGAACCCTCATGGGTGGGTCTTTATCCTTACGGCTCAGTGCATCAGCAACTACATTTGCTTTACCTGGATGGTATTTGATTTCACAATCGTAATCGCTTAACAGTTCGATCCAACGACGCTGCCTTATATTAAGCTCTTTCTGATCTAATATATGTTACAGACTCTTGTGGTCGGTGTACACTGTAAATTTTGATCCGTAAAGGTAATGCCTCTAAAATTTTAAGGCAAAGACTACCGCTCCAAGTTCTAAATCGTGGGTAGTGTGGTTCTTCTCATGCTTCTTTAATTGCCTAGAAGCGTAGGCAATTACTTTCTTTCTTTGCATCAATACTGCTCCTAATCCTTTATATGATGCATCATAATATACCTCAAAGTCATCATTGCCCTCGGGCAAGGATAAGAGAGGCGCATTGCACAACTTCTGTTTTATCAACTGGAAAGCTGATTCCTCCTTTCATCCCCCATTTAAATTTTACTCCTTTCTGAGTGAGTTTGGTCATTCGTTTGGCTATGTTGGAGAAGTCTTCGATGAATCGGCGATAGTATCCGATAAGGCCTAGGAATTAGCGGATCTTTGTTGGTGATTTGGGAGATACCCAACTCTTAACAGACTCAACCTTTGCAGGATCTATGTGAATACCATCGCTGTCAATGACGTGACTTAGGAAATGGACTCTAGGTATCCAGAACTCACATTTGGAAAATTTTGCATACAGCCGCTCTTCCTTGAGTACTTTCAATACTTGGGCCAGATGCTCAGCATGGTTGTGACAACCCTGGTTTTGAGGTTCGTCACTTAGATTTATTTTGTGCTAGTTACGTGTCTTTACGTGTTTATGTGCTTATTGGTGTGTATAGATTGTGGTTTGGTTATCGTTTCCGGTACGGGGTACCTTGTGAGGGAAACGATGTGTGATGATTTCATGTTCATGAGTTCACTTGGTAGTGACTATGAAGTGAGATGGTGTTATTTAGTGGTTTTACGTATACGTATATGTATTATAGAAAATCGTATTTTTACGATTTACGGTTTAGCATTTTGAGGTCTCGGAAGAGGTATTTAGTCACGGGAATATTTTTCGGGATAGTTTTAAGTCATTTAGGACATAGTTAGAAAGTTTATTTCAAAATTTGAGATTTTTTTTAAAAGTGTATATTTTATGACTTTTACGGTAAAACGCGTAAAAATTGACTAGTTTTACGGTTTTGAGGTTTTGGAGGTTTTAGGAGCTGAAATAAATTAAGGTAAAATAAGGTATTGTTAATAACATAATATTAAACAATAAAAAGAAAAAAAACGAAATTTAATGGATATGGAAAGGGTATAGACGGTTGGAAAAGAAAAAAAAAGGAAAAAAGGAAAAAAGGAGAAAAAGGAAACATTGTATTGGGCTAGGATTAGTATGGTAATTATATAAAGACTTTTATTAACTAAAAACACATCATAATCCCCTGGAAATCAAGCTTAGGTCGAATTTAATGGAGAATATTAGGGTTCTTCATAAAATTTTGGGGTTTTCATAAACCAAAGGTAAATATTCAAATCCCTTTTTAATTTAATTGTTTTTATGTTTTGTTTAATCATCTTATGATGGAATTAGGTTAGGGTTTAATTTAAAAACAGTAAATTAATGTTATAATAATTACATAAGTTAGGGTTTGTAATTAGTGGGGTTAGGGTTAATTAATTAGTTTAATTTGATTAAACCCGTTTTTTAAAACTGGGCAGAATTTTGAGTCAATAGTTTTGAGCATATCGGGAGTTCTAGGAACATTCAAGATGCGATCCAAGTATCCCTAAAAAGTTAATTGAAGTGGTTTTCCAATGCAAGAAACGAGAACTAAATTGGATGTCGGGAAGTGGGTTAAAAACAGGTTACAACAGTCGGAGGTCAAAACAGTTTTGAAGTAAGCCTGTTTTCTTTTTAAGTTTTTGGTTGTTTGGGGTACTTAGGGTTGCATTGGGATCTTCTCAAGAACATGAGAGATGGTTTATATATTTTAGTAAGTATTTGCACTTGGGCAAAGATTGTGGTTTAGGGTAAGACCCTCTAATGGTAACAAACTTTTCATACGTTTAAAATCAGTGAATTCTGGATAGATAGCAATATATATACATATATCGGGGCCTTAACAGTAGCTTTAAGGTTAGGGAAAGTGGGAGGTTTTAGCTAACATATGTAAAAGTATTAATATTCCTTTTACAGAAACCATGGGTATGTTTAAGTAGACGTTTGACTTAAAGTTTTGAGACCTAAAAGCTGGGACTGTTTTGTGTAAAATATGAACGTGATAGTTATTAAACTTAACCAAGTTAAGGACATGTTAAGGAAGGGTAATGGGGTGATTAGAGCTTATCAATGAGGTATTTATATGGGAATAGGATAGATGTCCATCATAGGTTGATGAGCCATCTTAGTGATTGTTCATGTATTGATTGTGTGTTTTTGGTTTGTTAGCTTTTTGCTAGTGCGCGGATGTTTGGGGAAGCTCAATCAGGTGAGTTTCATAGTCCCATGTTTACTATTGATTTTGACTTCCAGATGGGATGGAAGAGACACTGTGTTGAGTTATTTTCTAAATTGATGCTGTGAATGTGTTTGTTATTTGAGATGGACTTGTGTGTACATTATGTGATTAACTGCTATGTGATTTTTGATTGTATATGATTTGGATCGGGGGACACATGTCGTCTCAGTTATTGTGGTTTGACAAGGTAGTGGCCTTGATGTTTGACAAGGTAGTGGCCTTGTGGTTTGACAAGGTAGTGGCCTTGGGATAGGTACATAGTGTGATCATCTATGGTACAATGTTGTTTGGCAAGGTAGGAGCCTTGGATTTTGGTTTGGAATGATTGATCTTGAATGCTAGTTGTTAATACATAATTGTAGCATATTGTCCATATGTTCTTTTGTTGATGGTTGTTATTCACAGCTTGTAACTGATTTAGCGTTGGAGTTTAAACCTATGACTCTCACCAACTTTATGTTGACGTGATTTAGTGTCTCTTTCAAGTGTGAATGTGTTTAAGCTTGAGGATAGAAGTGGCTAGACTTGGATGCCTTAGGATTGCATATAGAAGGAGATCCCCGTTCCTTCTTAGTTTACCTTTATGTTTTTTTGATAAGTGTTACATGTTGGCACCTATATGTTTGTTTGGTTTATGTTTATTGTTTGTCTTGGGTAAGTGGTAGGACTGTGACCTACTTACCTAAACTCCTACATTGTTGAGATATTGTCATGACATTTGTGTCACCATTTTATGACATTTCTTATATCATTTAGTTATCTCTATAGACACGCTATTGTTGTGATGATATTCATACGTCGTGCCCCATATTCCGCCATTGTGGGGTGTGACAGAATGGTATCAGAGACAATGGTTATAGAGAATTAGGTTGCCTAGTCGCGTAGCCTAGTCTATATCTTAAGGGTCCCTACATATAGGCGTCATAGGAGTATGTGTGCATTTTATATTATTTGATGTGTTTGGATGTTATTTATGTGATGTTTTGACTAATATGAATTGAACAATAGTAAGTTCATACTTAGCCACATGTTGTTTTCTTTTCGGGTTTGTGACTTGTGCGGTTTGAACCATAATCGTCCACGCTAGTCATTGTTGTATTTTGCTTAAATTGTACATTATAGTAAATAATTTAGTACAAGGCAGTTTCTATCTTTTATCGAGTTATTTTACATACCTGAGGTATGTTATTTTTCTTTTGATGTTTAAGTCATGTTCCCTAAGAATCGTGTGGTGGTTCGAGTTACTAGGAGTAGGTGGATAGGAAGGGTTTTAAGCTGTTTCCACTCTTACGGGCGACATGACTTATAACTAATTATGTTTTCGTTTTGGATTTAGTCTAGGCTGTTTTAGCTAGACTATGGATTTCTGTATTCCGAGAGTTTGACTATGTTATTTTAATAGTTGGAGTTTTGAACCTTTGTTATGTGGTTATGAGCTTATGTGAGTAGATGGATTTATGTGTTATGTGTTGCATTGATTCTTATAAGTGTCATCATCGGAGGGAGTGCATTGGGGAAAGGGTAATTGTATAAGTATGGTGGCCAACATAGTTATACAAGTACCACAACTTCAATGGGTTCCTAAGTATGATTGCATGAAAGAGGGTTAATACATGCTTGTATATGATGAGATGTGGATTTTAGGTATATGTAACGGCTGCCTACGTTATGGCTATTTTTTTAGTGTGTTATATGTTTTGAGTTATAGTCGTTTTATGTGATTATGAGGTCACACGATATGGGTTGGTTTTGGTAATGGGTTTTGTGCCTTGTTGTGGCATGGTAAGATGGTGAAAAGGTGATTACTCGTATGGAAAAACGAGTGTATGACGCGATCGACTTGATATGTATGATAACGAGTATGTTTTGGGAGATTTAATAGGTATATATATGCGGATGTATATATACTACTACGTGTTAGGTTATGGTATATGGTCGTTCACTAGTTATTATAACTTGAACGTACCTTGTGTTTGTTCGTGTTTTATGGTGCTGGAGTTTGTTGGAGTTCCAACGACGTTTTGAATCTTTTGAAGTGTGTCTTGTAGCGTATTCTTTGAGTTTCGTATTTCACGTGTACGTTTTAAAATGGTGTTTTTGGTTTCAAGTCTATTGAAATAACTTTGGATTTCTTTTGAGATAATGAAATCTTTTGTGTTGGGTCTTGCATTTCTTTTGGTCGGTATATATTGAGTTAGTTGGTTGGTTGTATTCGGTAAAATAATGGTAAGGTGTTGGAGTCGTGTTTGAAACAAGATGTAAAATAAGATTTCTTTTTAATCAACACTTATATATTTCAAATTCTAAAAGACTTTCTTTGAAATAAAGCGAAGTAAAAATTTCTTTCTAACTACATAGTTTATATAATTGAGTTTGACCGATTTATGTCATTTTTAATTATTTATACAAGGTTAAATTGAGTTTATGAAGATTTCACATACAATTATATCTGTCATTTAAAAGGATTACATTGATCACTAAGTTTATTCTTTAGTTTTTTTAAAACAACTAGTATAAAACTGATTTGGTCATAACTTGTTTGTTTTTAGAGCTTTTTGAGTGATTCAAAAGCTAAAATTTATGTACTCGGAACGTACTTTTCAAATATTCAGAATGTATAGTAATGGGAGGTCAGTATCTTGGACGAAATTATTGTACAAGAATCGGGTTAGAGGTTGAGTTTGAATAGTAGTTTATTTTTATGATTTGGGATGCACGGGATACCTAGTTTTGAGTTGAGTTTTGAGTTCGTCAAGAGGGTTGTTTGTAGATTGTTTGAGTCACATAGATGTGGGAGGTAATAATAAATAATAAAAAAAGATATATATTCTTTTGGAAAAGTCGATCTTTTGCACGGTTTAAAAAAAAATATGTCGCGGGGCGTAATATGTTTGGTTGCCATTGGGTGTTTCTTGGATTATTTTTCGTTGTCATGGGTCATTTTTAATTGATACACGTTTTGGGTTTGAGTTTTCTTTTGAGACTCGTGGTTTTTGACTTGTTTTCACTGGTACACGTGAAATGTCGTTAGTTATCCGTGGGTTTGATTCGCTGATCGTATCTGATGGATTCAGATGTAGTTTTGGTTTCGTATTGTTCGGGAGCGTTGAGGTAGTCATATGAAAGACTTGGTCGCGCCTACACGCTTAAGTAGGTGACCATGAGAGAACGGTCGGAATACCCTTAGTGGGGAGGAAAGAAGTTCGTAGACAAACTAATGTGGTCATGAGGTCTCTTAGGAGTACCAAGGAGATGAATAGAGATTTGTAGGATACTAGCACAAGTAACGCGCCATAGAGAGTGTTGGAAGGGGATACAATACCTCAAAGGTATTTATGATTGTTCGTAGGGCATGTAAGTTTTCCGAAAATTTCCTGAAATTTAGTAGGTTTGCCTATTACTATGAGGTAGAACCATAAATAGAGCAAGTAGGGGAGGTGAGAGGAGTTGCAGTTAGTGCCTTCCCAAGGAAATTGATGATGGGATGATTTCAAGAACAAGAGTTGATGGAAATTGCAACGGATGCAAGGTAAAAGTTGAGTTGCTTAGTAGTAGATTGGATGTGGAAAGAGGTTGAGTGGTCTGATGAGAGGAAGTATTGGTCTGTTAAAATGCGTGTAGAATTTCGCAAGTAGAACGAGGTAGGAAATTTATTCGTATTGCTTCTAGGAGAGGGTGCAAGGAGGACGTAGTTGAAACTACTAAGGATGTTGTATGAACGCTTTGGGTTTACGGTTATGCATTTGGCTTCGCCAAAGCACTAGAGGATTTCATGGAGTCAATGAAGCGAGTGTGCATAAACGTATGTAAATGAGTTGTCATCGGGAGTATCGACGACATCTTGATCTACTCAAAGTCTAAGAAGGAGAGTGAGGCGAAGTATGTGTTGGTTTTGGAGTGGAATTATACGTGAGATTTTCAAGTGTGAGTTTTAGTATTAAGTCTACCATGATGAGTAGTTAGAGATGATGGCATATCATGGAACCAGCAAGGGGCGAAGTGAAGAAGGACGAGGAAGCATTTTGGAGGCTGAAGAGGTGGATTGGATAGTGAGCCGATCTTGCCATTATCAGAAGGACTGGATGGATTCGTGAAGCATGACGATACGTGGAGCAAGGACTTGGACGCGTACGAGGACGACAAAGAAAGGCGATCGCTTATACGTTGCAGGAACTGAAGATTTGGAAGAAATGGATAGACTTAGTTAGTGGAGCTGGACTGTTATATCTGCCTAGAATGCTAGAGGCATTTGGTGTACGAGACGTGGAGAATGATCTATACGGATCATGAACGTCTCTAACACATATTCAATCATCTTGATTGAACATTTGGCAAAGGTGATGGGTGCAGTTAAGTGATGAAAGAAAAATATGCAAGGCCAAGTACCATCTGGGAAAGGCAAGCATGGTTGATGAGACATGGAATAAGAAGAATGAAGTGAAGCTGAGACGAACTTGAACTATATGGATGACGTATTAGGGTGGTTTGGATAAAGGATGTCGGTTGCACGTGTTGAGTTGTCTAAAGCAGAGAACGCGTCAACATATATGTTGCGTGGCTTGGACAACCATATGGAGAAAGGGACGTAGACTATACTTCCTACATAGATAGGAGTAGCTTAGAAAAGGGCAATGTAAGGACGAAATTGGTGAAAGGGATACATAATGGGGTGGAGGAATAAGTAAGACGAGAGTTGGGTGATAGTCGATAGACTGACTAATTCATCTCATATTTCAAGAGCAATGAGAAGTCACATAGTCGAGAAGTTGGAAGGATTGCGTACGGATGTGATGGAATAGAGGGTTCTGCGTAAAATTTAGCCTAATATGTATGGAATGCCTTATGAAGGATTATGGCAAGGGAAGAAACGATGGGAAGCATCACATCGTGATGTATGGTAGGAGTTGAGGAAGAAAGAAGGAAGTGTGTATAGAAGCGAAGCATGAATGAAATAGGTCGAGATATGAACCGAAGGTAAAACTTTGGTAGAGCCTAATGAGTAGAATAAAGCACAACGTAGGCTAATGTTGTCGTAGTGTGGAAAAGGAAATGACACTGACCTATACTGATTGTTTGGGAGGCTTAGTATCGATAATCGAATGGATGAGGAGTTATAGGTTTGATGTGCCATAGGGACAAAGGGCTTGGTCTAACCGAGATAACCGTCTTTTTGATGATGTGTATAGATCATAAGTTGATTTGGATTGGAAGAACTAATGGCTATGTAGAAAAGGAGGAAACCACTAGATTTAGTGACAAAGTTATGTAGGGAGTTTCACCCATAGTAACGGGTGGTATGTTTTGGTAAAATAGAAGAGTTGATGTAGAGTTTTGTAGGTCCATTTATGATCTTTGGAAAGATCGGACCATTAGCTTATGAGTATAGAATTACCTGGGGAAAGTGAGTTGTATACATGATACATTTCATGTATTGAGATTGGTAAAGGTTGTTTGAGAATGCATTTTGCATGTACGGTTATTCGGGACTTGTATTAATAAGAGTCTTTGTTTTATCAAAGAGTCATCTGTGAGATTTATTGACTGTGAGGTCAAGAGTTTGGCAATGAGTTTAATTATTTTTGGTTTGTATATGTGGTATTTTGAAACTTGAACTAAAGTTCACGTGGAAATGAGAGGAGTTCGTTTAGAACAAGTATCCTCATGTGATTTGTTGTTTGTGTGTTTGATCCTAAGGAGTAAATCTTGGGACGAGATTTCTATTAGGAGGGAGTGATGTGACAACCCTGGTTTTGAGGTTCGTCACTCAGATTTATTTTGTGCTAGTTACGTGTCTTTACGTGTTTATGTGCTTATTGGTGTGTATAGATTGTGGTTTGGTTATCATTTCCGATACGGGGTACCTTGTTAGGGAAACGATGTGTGATGATTTCATGTTCATGAGTTCACTTGGTAGTGACTATGAAGTGAGATGGTGTTATTTAGTGGTTTTACGTATACGTATATGTATTATAGAAAATCGTATTTTTACGATTTACGGTTTAGCATTTTGAGGTCTCGGAAGAGGTATTTAGTCACGAGAATATTTTTCGGGATGGTTTTAAGTCATTTAGGACTTAGTTAGAAAGTTTATTTCAAAATTTGAGATTTTTTTTAAAAGTGTATATTTTATGACTTTTACGGTAAAACGCGTAAAAATTGACTAGTTTTACGGTTTTGAGGTTTTGGAGGTTTTAGGAGCTGAAATAAATTAAGGTAAATTAAGGTATTGTTAATAACATAATATTAAACAATAAAAAGAAAAAAAAAACGAAATTTAATGGATAGGAAAGGCTATAGACGGTTGGAAAAGAAAAAAAAGGAAAAAAGGAGAAAAAGGAAACATTGTATTGGGCTAGGATTAGTATGGTAATTATATAAAGACTTTTATTAACTAAAAACACATCATAATCCCCTGGAGATCAAGCTTAGGTCGAATTTAATGGAGAATATTAGGGTTCTTCATAAAATTTTGGGGTTTTCATAAATCAAAGGTAAATATTCAAATCCCTTTTTAATTTAATTGTTTTTATGTTTTGTTTAATCATCTTATGATGGAATTAGGTTAGGGTTTAATTTAAAAACAGTAAATTAATGTTATAATAATGAGTTATAATAATTACATAAGTTAGGGTTTGTAATTAGTGGGGTTAGTGTTAATTAATTAGTTTAATTTGATTAAACCCGTTTTTAAAAATTGGGCAGAATTTTGAGTCAATAGTTTTGAGCATATCGGGAGTTCTAGGAACATTCAAGATGCGATCCAAGTATCCCTAAAAAGGTAATTGAAGTGGTTTTCCAATGCAAGAAACGAGAACTAATTTGGATGTCGGGAAGTGGGACAAAAACAGGTTACAACAGTCGGAGGTCAAAACAGTTTTGAAGTCAGCCTATTTTCTTTTTAAGTTTTGGGTTGTTTGGGGTACTTAGGGTTGCATTGGGATCTTCTCACGAACATGAGAGATGGTTTATATATTGTAGTAAGTATTTGCACTTGGGCAAAGATTGTGGTTTAGGGTAAGACCCTCTAATGGTAACAAACTTTTCATACGTTTAAAATCAGTGAATTCTGGATAGGTAGCAATATATATACATATATCGGGGCCTTAACAGTAGCTTTAAGGTTAGGGAAAGTGGGAGGTTTTAGCTAACATATGTAAAAGTATGAATATTCCTTTTACAGAAACCATGGGTATGTTTAAGTAGACGTTTGACTTAAAGTTTTGAGACCTAAAAGCTGGGACTGTTTTGTGTAAAATATGAACGGGATAGTTATTAAACTTAACCAAGTTAAGGACATGTTAAGGAAGGATAATGGGGTGATTAGAGCTTATCAATGAGGTATTTATATGGGAATAGGCTAGATGTCCATCATAGGTTGATGAGCCATCTTAGTGATTGTTCATGTATTGATTGTGTGTTTTTGGTTTGTTAGCTTTTTGCTAGTGCGCGGATGTTTGGGGAAGCTCAATCAGGTGAGTTTTATAGTCCCATGTTTACTATTGATTTTGACTTCCAGATGGGATGGAAGAGACACTGTGTTGAGTTATTTTCTAAATTGATGCTGTGAATTTGTTTATTATTTGAGATGGACTTGTGTGTACATTATGTGATTAACTGCTATGTGATTTTTGATTGTGTATGATTTGGATCGGGGGACACGTGTCGTCTCAGTTATTGTGGTTTAACAAGGTAGTGGCCTTGAGGTTTGACAAGGTAGTGGCCTTGTGGTTTCACAAGGTAGTGGCCTTGGGATAGGCACATAGTGTGATCATCTATGGTACAATGTTGTTTGGCAAGGTAGGAGCCTTAGATTTTGGTTTGGAATGATTGATCTTGAATGCTAGTTGTTAATACATAATTATAGCACATTGTCCATATGTACTTTTGTTGATGGTTGTTATTCACAGCTTGTAACTGATTTAGCGTTGGAGTCTAAACCTATGACTCTCACCAACTTTATGTTGACGTGTTTTAGTGTCTCTTTCAGGTGTGAATGTGTTTAAGCTTGAGGATAGAAGTGGCTAGACTTGGATGCCTTAGGATTGCATATAGAAGGAGATCCCCGTTCCTTCTTAGTTTACCTTTATGTTTTTTTGATAAGTGATACATGTTGGCACCTATATGTTTGTTTGGTTTATGTTTATTGTTTGTCTTGGGTAAGTGGTAGGACTGTTACCTACTTACCTAGACTCCTGCATTGTTGAGATATTGTCATGACATTTGTGTCACCATTTTATGACATTTCTTATATCATTTAGTTATCTCTATAGACACGCTATTGTTGTGATGATATCCATACGTCGTGCCCCATATTCCGCCATTGTGGGGTGTGACAATGGTCTTGCTTGTTCTTGGAGTAGACAAGTATGTCGTCGATGAAGACTATCACGAACTTATCCAAATAGGGTTTACACACTCGTTCATGAGATCCATGAATATTGCTGGTGCGTTTATCAACCCAAAAGGCATAACTCGGAATTCGAAATGACCGTACCGAGTTCTGAAAGCTGTCTTAGGAATATCTTCTTCCCGGACTCTCAGTTGATTGTATCCAGATCTCAGATCAATCTTAGAATACATACTTGATCCCTGGAATTGATCAAATAAGTCGTCGATGCGAGGTAATGGATAGCGATTCTTTACTGTTAGTTTATTAAGTTCCCGGTAATCGACACACATCCGAAAAGAGCCGTCTTTCTTCTTGACAAACAGAACAGGGGCTCCCCATGGAGAGGAGCTAGGCCTAATGAATCCTTTTTTTGATAGTTCCTGGAGTTGTTTGGCTAGTTCCTTCAATTCTGATGGTGTTAACCGGTAGGGGGCCTTAGTTACAGGTGCAACCCTAGGAACCAAATCGATTTGGAATTCTATTTGTCACACTGGGGGCATACCTGGCAATTAATCAGGAAATACTTCAGGAAAGTCTCGGACAATTGGCACGTCCTCGATTCGTGTCTCCTCGGGTTTGTCTTCTTCTTCGATTTTAGATATGTGTGTTAGGAAAATAGGGCATCCTCTGGTCAAGTATCTTTGTGCTTTGGTGCAAGAAATGACACTAAGTCTAGTGTTGATTATATCAGGGTTACCATCCCCTCGTATAATCAAGGTTTCATCTCCCCAAGGTATAAGAACCAGTTTTTGATCACATAAGATGATTGCATGGTACTTTGATAGCCAATCCATGCCAATGATGATATCAAAGCTACCAAGACTTACTGGGATCAGATCGATATTGAACGGGTGATTGGAGAGGTTTAAGGTACAACCTCGAATGATGGTGTCAACCGTCACTATTTTTCCGTCGGCTAGTTCTACAGTATAGTAGGGGTCTAAGACTGATGGAGTGATTTCTAATACTTTACTAAATTCCGTAGATATAAAGCTTCGGTCTGCCCCAGTGTCAAACAAGACAGATGCATATCATTGTTTTAGTAAAAATGTACCGGTGACGATGTTGGAATTTGGATTGGCTTGGGCATCGCCAACCATGTATGATTGTGATGAAGTTCCCTTGTTGTCCTTCTTCCAGTTGGCCAACTTGGGACAGTCAGGTCTCACATATCCAGGGGTTCCACACTCGTAACATACTACCGCTTTCTTTGCCCCACTGTTACTTCCATTTGCGGGGATTCGGTTTCCCTTGCATTGTCTTCCAGCAACATGATGGTAGTTGCACTTTGAACACTTAGGCTTGGACCCTGAGTAGTTATTGGTGCTAGTTGTGGGAGTAGTGTCATCAGTTTGCCCAACGTTTTGCCTTTTGGAAGGCTGCTGGTGCTGGCTATGAGAGCTTTCATCTGCTTTTCGCATGTTGTCTGTTTGCCTTTCGGACAGATTGCGGTCTCGCTTGTTGATCAGCTCAGTCGCAAATTCCATAACACCTTCAACGGTAGTGGGTCGTGAAGCTAGCACACTGTCACGGATGGTGTCAGGGAGTCCGCTGACATACTTCTCAATCTTGTCACTCCTAAGAGGGAACATTCTGGTGCACATCAAGCTTAACTCTTGAAATCTTTGGTTGTACCAAAGGATATCATTGTTCTTACACTTTAGATCCCACAACTCTATCTCCAACTTCTTCATTTCTCCTCTACGACAGTACTTCTCAGTCATCCTCTCTTTGAGGTTGGCCCAAGTGAGAGTGTAAGCAGTGTCATGTCCAAGGGTAGCGACCACAGAGTTCCACCAGGTGAGGGCGCTCGCAAGTAGTGTGCATGTGGCAACTTAACTCTGTTCTCGTCAGCACAACCGCTGATGCGGAAAACTGTCTCTATTCTTTCAAACCACTGCATCAATTCAACAACTCCTTCTTTTCCTCGGTAGTATGAGGGTTTTCACTTTAAGAAGTCTGGGTAAGAGAAACCCCTGTTGGTGTTGTTTCTGCGTGCATTGAGGTTTGGATCATCGTTTGCATTCGGGTCGGCTCCTCTAGCTGCCATGGCTGATGTGATGCCTTCACTTATCATTGTCCGGAGTTGTGCGGAAGTGACATTTTGAGTAGCTTCCGGGGATTCAGCATTATCAGCATTGTAAGTGGTTGCATTATTTTGATTTGATCTCGTAATCACCATTTGTCTATAATCATACACAAAATGAGATTATTAGTTCAAACGTTAGTACAGTTTTTATATTATTTGCACGGGAAAAATTCATGCACTGATTTCATAAAAAATTTGGATAACCTGTCAAGATCTCATAATATAATACATTGCACATCAAATATAATAAAGAAAGTGATTACATGCTATTTCCATAAGAAATTCAACATCGATCTAGCATAACAAAATCCAACTCATAGGCCGGTCAGGCCTTATCCAAGGTAATGATACACACAGTCTTTAAAACATTACATCCCAAGGTTACATGTCCAAAAGAAAAGATAAAGTACAAGATTACATCACCAACAGCTGAAAAGAAATAAAATTACAAAAGTCCTATACCATGTCAGTTAGGGTGCAACCCATAGGCTGACCATGATGTACAAGAAACCTAGTACATTTATCCTACTCCTGCCTAGATGGTCGGCTAGATGAGGCTGGGGCTGATGAAGCTACAAGTGCTCTCCTGGTGTTCCACAGAGTCCGAACTATCGCTTTAGCCTCCTTGAGCATGCGGAATGCTGTCAGCAGTTGAGTCCTGAGTCTGTCGACGGCCCCACGAAGATAGGTCATCTCTACAGTAACTCCATCATGACGGACGGTGGAGAGGTCGAAGAAAATGGACAAGGACTGCTCCTGAGCAGATAGAGCAACATGGGTCTGATGCTAGAGACTCTCCATGGTCTGGATACGCTGGTGGAGACGATAGTTCTCCTCCCAAAGCCACTGCAATGCCTCGTCAGTCTTGCCCTGGACGCCTCGGGCTGCCTGTGCCTCTCCCCTCATGGTATGAGCGAGGGAGTCGATGCGCTCATGAACGGCAGTGTAACCTAGTTGACCAGCTGTCAATAGGCTGCGAAGGTAGGATATCTCCCGCTCCAGGCGTGCGGCCAGTGCGTCGATCTTGGCCTAGACAGAGTCGGCACGTCCCACCCCAGAGCCTTCCCTTATCTCAAAAGTAGAGCCGGGTACGGACTTGGGAAAATGGCCCGATGGTAAAGATGCAGGTGTAGAAGAGGGTAGGTCTGGAGACACCTGGTCCTCCTCCATAGAGGTGGAGACCAGTATGACTGATGCTGGAGTAGAAAAAGGGTCCTCAGGAAGCACAGCTTCAATGGTCTGATCATCCTCCGAGTTAGAGGCTGATAACCATCCGCACTGTACGGATCGTGGAGACGGACGGGTGGCTGGTGTAGGTGCTACTACTGGTAGAAAAGTCGGAGGTGCAGTAGGCGAAGTCATGATGCTCTGAAAATAATATTATTTTAAATTTGAAGTAAGTATATGCTTACAAACAAAAAAAAATATTATTCCTAGCTACATGTTTAATGAAGTATATCCCTTTTAAACAATTATTGAAATGTTTTTAAGGTTATATATATATTAATACTTATATATATATAGTCAGTTAACCAATCTACTTATCAAATTGGTATACTCTTAGTTCACATAGCACATAATGCCCTAAGATCTATATGCTTAGCTAATACGGTCCCAAAAAAAATCCCAAAAGATTTTTATAAAGTTATAGTCCAGTTTTAAATAAAAGAAAAATCATTTTATTTTTATTTTATTTAAAAATTTATCTGGTTCTCTATAACCTAATGCTCTGATATCATTCTCTGTGACACCCCGGGTAGGGTCAAAATATGCGGAATTATCAACGGAGATGTCACAAGGGTGGATCGATAGCATATAGTTCATAGAGCATAAGATAAAGAGTTATTCAAATCAGATTACATGTTTATTAAACAAATAAATAAAAATTGTCTTAAACATGTCATAAGAAGATTGTTCATTTTTCCCAAATGGAACCCTTGATGATTCCTACAATGAAGATCAGATAGATGCTTGAGTCCATGCACATATCTCGTTCTAACTTCATTTCCTTGAGATAAACATGCTTAGAGGGTCAACATAAAGTTGGTGAATTTACAGATTTTTAGCATTTATTAGTTTGGACATACATTAATCATATAAGTAACAATGCACAAAGCATTCTTACTAAAAATTTGATTACATTTGCTATTACTCGAAACTGAAGCTTAACCTTCCATAGTCCTCAACAGATGAGGACGTAGTGTCTTACAAAAAGACACCCAAACCCAGTTCCAACATGGTATACATCTGTTGTCCCAGCCAACGCACAGTGAGCATGACTCACCCAGATGGGGATGGTCAATCCCTAATAGATCTATTTATAACATTCGGCGATTTACAACAATTTAACAATTTCTATAATAGTCAATCATAGTCAAGTTTATACAATTCAGTTATGTCCATTTTAAAATAGTTGCATGGTTTCTACCCCGTAGAGGATAAGTTTATCAATAGTTTATATGGGGCTGTAAACTCACCTGGGAGTTGGCAAAAGCTGTATAACATAAAAATCCAAATAATGCTCACGCCAACAGTTATGCCTAATCAAATAGTACATTCTTAATAGATAGTACAAAGAACATATATGTATGCTTATACAGATTTTTAGTCAGTTCATTTATGCTACGGCATTTATCTAAATAACCGTAGTTCAAGTATTAACAATATTCACTTAAACTTATTTATATAAGTTTCATTTCTAAGTAAACATAAAATGTTTAACTTTTAATATCAGTTTGTATTCGTAATACATATATTAATAATAACCATTCAACTTACAATTAAGTTTCTTATTTAAGTAGACATAAAATGTCCTACTTAAAATATTAGTTCACGTTCGCAGTTCATGTATTATAATCATCCATTTAAACTTACTATTAAGTTTCATAATTAAGTAAAAACGTTCTACTTAAAATATTAGTTTACATTCGTTGTTCATGTATTATAATCATCCATTTAAACTTACTATTAAGTTTCATAATTAAGTAAACATAAAACGTTCTACTTAAAATATTAGTTTACGTTCGTAGTTCATGTATTATAATCATCCATTTAAACTTACTATTAAGTTTTATATCTTAAGTAAACGTAAGGTGTTCTACTTATAAATTAGTATTCAATTTATTCAACGTTCATATAATTTTATTTCCTAAAAGTATATGAGTTTATGTATTAGTAATACATATCCATATGGTTTATACAATTTATTTCATATAGTAAAAATATAAATATTTTACTTTTGAAAAATAAAATAAAATATTTTATTGAACTTAAAAGTTCCCATAAATTATTTAACATTTATAAAATAATTTATAATTTACAAGTTTAAGAATTTATATTATGAATTCTTATAGTTTAGGGTTTGTTTTAGTTTTACTAAGTTTAAAAATAGAATTAGGGTTAGGGTTTGTTAAAGTTTCGGAACATGGCAAAACTAGTCCCTCCATGTTTTTAAACAAAGTAAACTTTCGGATTATTACACATTTGGTACCTAGGGCTTGTTTAAGTTTTGGCTTATGGCAGATTTAGTCTCCCTAATTAAATCTAGGTTTTACAACTTTCATAAAATGACCAAAACAGCCCCTAGGGCTTCTTTAAGTTTCGGATTAATACAACAATGGTCCCTAGGGTTCTAAAACCAATCTTTAACACCCCAAAATTTACACGCAGCGGAATATATCTTTGGGTGCTAAACAATAATACGATAACACATAATTTATAAAGAATGACTCGAAAAGAGACGTTTTAAATTTATCGTTCCTAAAACATTTATCAGAGTAGCGTAGTCCCAAGACATCGTAACCAAAGTACAATTAAAACAAAAGATTTAAATTGTTTTAAGCAAAGTAACGATAATTATTCAAAGAGTTTATATTGCAAAAGTAGTGCACAACTTCATTCCCGTGACCTCCAAACTTCACACCTCTTGATTACCTGAAATACATGTGAGAAAATTATCAGCAAAAATGCCGAGTGAAATCTATAGGTTTATATAATCATTTTGAACACAAGCAAAGATTATAAATTTATGGCATACTTGATGGCAACAAGTATCGAATAATAATTTGCATCAACAATAATAATTGTATATAGCATAAATTGCAATAAGCTCATGGAACCGAGCCCTTAGACACTCCCTTGTAGGTCTAATAAGACAAGAGATTTATTAATTGTCGTTAGCTCCAGATTATTGGTACAATGCCATATACCTGACTTCTCAATACAATATGTTCACACAGTGTGGAGGTCGAGCCTAAGCTTATATGACAAGTCCACACAAACTGAACCGGGGCGGCTTCCCCCATAGATGTATTAATTGTACTAACGGTTAACCCATCATAGGTTAATTAACGGTCCATAATTGAGGCTTTAATAATGGAAATCACTTAATGCAATTTAAAGGCAACCACGGGTCCATTCATAGAGGGACAAGCATACCATAAAAATCTTGTGTTCTATGTTTATAAAAACATTTATTCCCCCTCGCGGGTTTTAAAATATTTGAATGAGCTCAAACGAGGCTATAGACTCACCTTAAGAAATAGACGTAGTTGATGACGATCGCCGACGATAGTAGATGCCCGATAAATACGACAACCGCAACCTAGAAAATAAGGTGCGTAAATTAATAATAGACTCGAGTTATAAATGATACATGATAAAATCAAACTCAAGTATAAAATCACGACAACTCGAGAGAAACGATACAAGTGATTCTATTATACTCTCCAATATATTCATTTTATTTTTCTATGCTTTTAGTAAAAATCTGTCGGAACATACCGAATGTCCAAGCTGTTTTTCCATACTTAGACACCTCAAAATGTCATGATACTACCTGAGGAACTCACATACTATATGTAGAAAGTCCTCCCAAGAGCCCATCAAAAGATTTTACTTCTAAAGTTCCCTGCCCGACACATCTTTGATTTACAAAATTTGGACAGTTTAGCGACCTTGACTTATGAAACCATTTTGACCATTCTAAACATCTCCATTTATAGAACCAACACTTGATTCTAAAAATTGACACAAAACACTAATTATAGAGCCTAAGAACAGCCCTTAACTCCTTTTGAAACTCATTTTATATTCCCCGAGATTCGATCCAAATATTGACAACAATTTTCAGATTGTGTCAACACTCGTCTCCCGGTACACGAAAATCAAACTAGCGTATCTTCCTCCTCGTTTGGAGTTGGAAGGCCTACTTTATATCAAATCGAAGCTCTCAAAATTCACTACAACATGATCCCATCATATCAATCTATACTCAGACTTAAGACCTCTGAAAATGGCCTTAAACCCACGGCTCAAAATTAATTATTAAATAATTTTTTTAACACAATTTACCCATTTCTATACTCCTAGTAACAACTAAAAATCATCCTAATCAAACACTAATAACCCTAGACCACTTGCATGTCCAAATCTTACAAGATTTATATCAAAATCTTGCATGCAAACATTCCCACTTCTAATATAATAATAATAACACTTACTTACAACTATAAAATAGATCAAAACAAGATGATCTTTAAATACAAATAATTTTGAGAAAAAGTTCATGCATGTTGTAAATTTTTATACCAAAATGATCCAAATCATATTACAAACATGGGACTTACTTTGGTTTTTAAGGATTCAAGCTGGAAATTAGAATCCAAGGGTGTTTTGGCTTGATGGTGTCACGGCAAAAAAAGAAAAGATAAGAGAGAAGAAAAAATTAATTTGGTAGTGGTTTTTGTATGTTTTTAATTGATAGAAATTGATCAAAATTCACAAAATCAAAAGAAATGTAATGCATGTAAAATTTTATCAAAGATCAAAATACAACTTTTTAACATGAAAACATGATGATCCTACCTAGATCATCACATGCATGATGATTTAAACACAAATCAACCATGGAAAATCATAAAATCTTGAAAGTTAATGCATGTAGGAGATTTTCATACCAAAATGTAGATCTTGAGATTTCCAAGATGGGTCTTTGATTAGATTTTGAAGATTCAAACAAGGAAATCAAAAATTTAGTGTTCTTGATCCTTAAGGGTGCACGGCTCAAAGAGAGAGAAGAAAGAAAAGTTGGTGATTTTTGTTTAATTGATTTTCAAATGAAAATGAGATAGTTGAAAACCTTTAAATAGTCCAAGGTTTGGGTAATTTTTTCCAAAATGCATTCTTTTGGTCTAAAATTGTAAATATCAACTTAAGTAACGGAAAATGACTAAAAGTAAATTTTAAAAATATTTACGGGCTCGGGTTTCATAGAAATACTTTTTAGAAGTTTAAACGCACACGAAAAATAATAATATAACGATTTAATACGCAATTAAAACGATATCGTCGAAAATATTAAATATCGAAACGATCGATAATAAAATATAAAATTTTGGGCATCCGTCGGTATCGCGATCACTAGAAGTCCTCGTTACTCATCAAAATATTAAAATAGAATATTCAATATCGGTTTCAACTTAAACCGTTAAACATAATAGTATTTAACGTTATAAAATATTTCAAAACACTTGAAAGATAGAATTAAATAATGACCTTATTTTAGCGGGTTTTACATCCTCACCACCTTAGGAGAGCACCGTCCTGGGGCTTACTTCTCCTTAGGTCCGTTTACGAATAAATGCGGATACTTGCTCTTGAAGTAGTCCTCTCGCTCCCAAGTGTATTCGGGTCCACGTTGGAATTCCATCGCACTTTTACTATCGGGATCTGACTTTGTTTAAGCCGTTTCACCTCTCGATCCATAATCTCCACCGGTTCTTCAATGAAATACAACTTGTCATCCAGTTGAATCTCCTCAAGTGGAATTATCAAATTCTCGTCCGCCAAACATCTCTTAAGATTGGAAACGTGAAAAGTATTGTGAATAGCACTTAATTTGTCTGGCAATTCCATCTTATACGCCACAGGACCAACTCGATCAATGATCTTGAATGGACCAATATAGCGTGGACTAAGATTTCCTCGCTTGCCAAATCGAATTACTCCTTTCCAAGGTGACACTTTCAACATAACCATGTCGCCAATATCAAACTCCAATGGTTTTCACCTCTTATCCGCATAGCTCTTCTGCCTACTACGGGCTGTCAATAAATGATTCTTTATTTGTACGATCTTCTCAGTCGTTTCTCTAATCAATTCAGGACTCGTCAATTGACTTTCTCCAACCTCACACCAACCAACTGGTGATCTACACTTTCACCCGTAAAGTGCTTCAAAAGGCGCAACCTTGATACTTGCGTGATAACTGTTGTTATATAATAACTCCACCAAAGGTAAGTGTCGATCCCAACTACCTCCAAAGTCTATTATACATGCTCGTAACATATCCTCCAAGGTCTGAATAGTCCTTTCACTTTGTTCGTCCGTTTTCGGATGATACGCAGTGCTCATGTCCAATTGAGTCCCCAAAGCTCGCTGAAGCGATTTCCAAAACTCAGATGTGAACTGACTATCTCGATCAGAAATAATTGACAAAGGAACTCCATGTCTACAAACAACTTCCTTCAAATACAACCGAGTAAGTTTGTCTAAGTCATCAGTTTTCTTTATCGGCAATAAATGAGCCGACTTAGTCAACCGATCAACAATCACCGAAATCGTATCATAACCACTAGAAGTTCTCGGAAGTCTCGAAACAAAATCCATAGTGATATTCTCCCATTTCCATTCTGGAATTTCAGGTTGTTGCAGTAAACCTGAAGGTCTCTTGTGCTCAAACTTCACCTTAGCACATGTCAAGCATTTACTAACATAGGTAGCAATGTTAGCCTTCATATTCGGCCACCAGTAGCATTTCTTCAAGTCTTGATACATTTTATCCGATCCTGGGTGAATCGAATATTTAGACTTATGAGATTTGCATAATGAAATCTCTCAGTCCTCCATACACCGGTAACCATACACAATTTTCAAAATACCGAATTCTGTCATCACGAATTTCAAATATAGGCGTCATCCTTCTACCCAAGTCTTCATTTCTCACATTCTCTTCTTTCATCGCCTTTGTTTAAGCTTTAAGTATTCGATTAGATAAATCAGAATAAGTTGTCATGGCTAAAGCTCTAACCCTTTTGGTTATTTCTCTATCCTTCCTACTAAGAGCATCGACAACTACATTCGCCTTGCCGGGATGATATAAAATTTTAATGTCATAATCACTTAACAATTATACCCATCTTCTCTGCCTCATATTGAGATCCTTCTGATCCAAAATATGTTGCAGGCTTTTATGATCAGTATATATCACACTCTTTGTACCGTAGAGATAGTGTCTCCAAAGTGTAAGAGCAAAGACAACAACTCCTAATTCCAAGTCATGTGTAGTATAATTCTCCTCATGCTTCCTCAATTGACGAGATGCATACACGATCACTTTCTCCCTTTGCATCAACACAACACAAAAACCCTTACGTGATGCATCACAATATACCACAAAGTCTTCAGCTCCATCGGGCAAAGTCAAAATTGTTGTAGAACACAACTTCTGTTTCAAAGTTTGGAATGCTTCTTCTTCTTCTGAACCCCACTCATACTTCTTGTTTTTCTGTGTAAGTTTAGTAAGAGGTTTAGAAATAAAAGAGAATCCTTTTATGAATCGCTGGTAGTATCCAGCCAATCCCAAGAATTGCCTAACTTCAGTCGGGGTTGTAGGCCTAGCCCAATCTCTAATAGCTTCAATTTTGGAAGGATCAACATGAACACCAATACTATCATTCACGTGCCCAAGAATTGGACAAAATCTAACCAAAAATCACACTTGGATAATTTTGCATACAACTTTTCCTTCTTCAAAAATTCCAAAATAATCTTTAAATGACCTTCATGCTCTTTCCGACTCTTAGAATAAATCAGGATATCATCGATAAATACAATCACAAACTTGTCGAGGTATGGTTTACACACACGATTCATTAAGTCCATGAATACCGTAGGTGCATTAGTTAACCCAAACGGCATCACTTGGAATTCAAAGTGTCCATAACGCATTCGAAAAGCTGTAATATGTATGTCCTCTTCTTTAACACGAAGTTGATGATAACCCGACCTCAAGTCGATCTTCGAGTACACGCACGAACCTTGAAGTTGATCAAACAAATCATCGATGACAAAATAACTTTTAGAAACTTCCCAAAATGGTCCCTAGGGTTTAATATGCCACATATGGTATTTATTAAACCCTATACTTTTAGATAATTACATTTTCAGTCCTTGTGTTTACTAATTTATCAAAACAAGTTTCATAAGTCACGTTTTTAGTCCTTAAGTTTCATAAATTGTCATTTTACTCCAAAAGTTTCTATAAGTTACATTTTATTATAAAAACTTTTATTTAACATTTAAAACATTATATGGGCTCATTAAATGGGCTAAACATCTAATGGGCCAATTAGTGGGCCTAAATACATTTTTAAGTTTACTAACTTGTTAAATGGGCCTTTAACACATTTATTGGGCTTAAATACATTTTAAGTCCATTAATCATTTTAAATGGGTTCAAGTATAAACTTAAGTCCATTAGGTCACTAAATATTTATTAAATGGGCTTATAGGATCTATTAAGTCTTGGGCTAACATTGCATGGGCTTAAATAGTCCATTAACACTACTTTACACTTTATGTAAGTATTAGCTTAGGATTTTCTTATAAGCCTACTATTAGCTTATCCATATTTAGTTTTAGATCTTAATAAAAGATTAAAACTTATAGTTCATTTTATGTGATGTAACAAATGAGA
Source organism: Glebionis coronaria (assembly GCA_025667525.1). NCBI lineage: Eukaryota > Viridiplantae > Streptophyta > Magnoliopsida > Asterales > Asteraceae > Glebionis > Glebionis coronaria. The sequence goes on from CM046876.1 coordinate 359,889,507, forward strand.
TCTAGATGTGTTATAGAGTTGCATGCAAGTCATATGCCCTAATATGAGCTTATAACTCACAGCCATAATTAATTATAGCTTATTAAGATGAGTTAAAACTTATTTTAAGGTTGCATGTGCTTATAAGTGTCCCCAAAATAGATCTAGCTATGTACAAATCAAGAAATCAAGTCACAAGTCCATACATACACACATATAGCCCACGACTATGATTTTAAATCTTGGTGTTTCCAAGTTGAACATATTAGCTAGTTTTAAGTCTTGTAAATATTTACAAAAATATAACATGACTATCTAGGTTACATGTATGTTCCCAAGGTTACCATTATTCCAAGAAAACTATATATAACCCACGGCTATATTGTTTTCTCCCAAGGTTCCCATAATATTTTATAAGCTTGTTTTATGTTCAACATGTTTAAGTTAACTCTTATCATTAGATCTATGGTTTATATAAGCATGCATGTACATTTAAAACCATTCTAGGTCATATATAACCCACAGCTACATATGTTCACATAAATCATTTTAGTGATTTTTAGTATTCCAATTAACATGTAACATTAAATATTCCATCACTAAAACTTAGTAGACAAATCATATGGTCATCATTCATTTTAGCTGTGACCTTTAAGGTCATGGTCTTCATGATTTTCAAGTTACACAAGTTTATTTTATGAGATCTATGATTATTAGTTAACCAAAATCCCATAAAACAAGATTTGTAACCCATGCTACATTTAGATTCATAAAATGTTTCATATGGTTTTCAATCAAGTTTAAAACATATAGTACTAGTCATAGGTTTCTTATTAAAAGATTTTTAACCATGACTAATGGTGTACCAAAACATGTCGTGACCTTTAAGGTCGTGACTATTACCAAATCTAGATTTTAACAAGTTATATACATGTGTTTATTGGTGAATGATGATGCATGCAAGTGAAAATGAAGAAACATAAGGAGTATACTTTTCTTGTTTCAAAATTACCAAGGAAAATATATATGAACAAGGAGGTTAGAGATCTAATCAAGATGATGAAGAAAACCCTAAATATCAACCAAGCCGTGACCTTTAAGGTTCGGCTAGGGCTTGGTAGGATGATTCCAAGGGTGATGATGCTACTAAATTATTAGTAGTTAAGATGGGACAAGGATCTAATAGATTTAATGTACAAACTTGGATTCTTGTGGCTTATAGCCGAATCATTTGAGAGACAAAGATGAAGAGGGAGTGAGATTTAGTTGCATGAGGGAATGTGAAGAGTGAGAGAGAGTTTTCAGCTTAAGGAGGAAAGAGAAGGCAAGGAAAAAAGGAGTATGATTGTCTTGGTAAGGGAGTATGTACCATGTGTTGGCTTTTCCAAAACTAAGGCATCCCTCCATCTTCCACCTCATGGGGTGTCGTGTACACTTAACCAAAAGGAAGTTGGGCTATGTTGTGGGCTTATGTTGGGCTATTTCACAAGGATAAAGGATATTGGGCTAGCCCAAGATGTGTATGTATGTCTATAATGTACACACACACACACACACACATATATATATATATATATATATATATATATATATAGTACAAACACTTCATACAACATTTTTCCCATTATTTTTTAAGTGTTGGGCATACATAGTTTGTTATACCTTTCAATACTTGTTTTTCTAGTCTTATGTACATGGTTTAGTTATGTAACATATTACCATAGCAAAGTAATTGTAGAAGTATAAGTACATAGTGGAAAAGTTCACACATAACCTATAGAAATATAACACATGAGTGAATGTTCTAGGATTAATGGGTGAAACTAATTACATAAAATCATGGTAAAATCATGGATTTTACACAGATGGATGTTAAGAGTGCCTTCCGTAATAGAGATTTGGCTGAGGAAGTGTATGTTGAACAGCCTGAAGGATTCGAGAATAGCGAGTTTCCTAATCATGTGTACAGACTACACAAAGCCATGTATAGGCTGAAACAAGCTCCAAGAGCATGGTATGAAACTCTTTCTAATTTCTTAACTGAAAATAAATTTTTCAAGGGTTCTATTGATAAAACACTCTTTACCTTCAAGGACAAGAGTGATTTCATCATTGTGTAGATTTATGTGGATGATATCATCTTTGGGTCAACTAATGTTAATCTTAGTAAACATTTTGCTAAATTAATGACCAAGAAATATGAGATGAGTATGATGGGTGAATTAACTTACTTTTTGGGTTTTCAAATTAAACAATGTCCTAAAGGAATTTCAAATTTTCAAGAAAATTATGTTAAAGATTTACTTAAAAAATATGACTTAGCTGATTGTACATCAGTGAAATGCCCCATGCTTCCACCCAACAACTTGGGTCCTGATGAGTCAGGGGTCTCTGTTAATGAGACTTTATACAGAGGCATGATTGGGTCACTCATGTATTTAACAGCTAGTCATCCTGATATCCAATTTTCCACCATTTTCATTTTCTCCAATCTTGAATCCATGGCGTTCCCAGTTCCTAAGGCCTCAAACGTCAATTTCAAACTCAATGAAAGCATCCTTGCTTCGAACAACTCGATTGGATGGCTCAAGGCTCCAAACGAATCCTACACAGATCTGGTGAACTTCATGAAGAATTGTGATGCAAGTGAAGCACTCACTAAGACCCCAACCATTTTCTACCAAGAATACCTTAGGGAATTTTGGTACTCTACTGATGTTATTGACGACACCATCACTTTTAGCCTCTCATGCAACGAACACCCCTTTGCCTTCTCTCTCAAAGATTTTGCAAGTGTGGCTGGGTTAAGACATGGCGATGAATGCCTGAAGGTGGTCGACAAAAAGGCTGTAAAGGACGCCCTTGCCACACTTAAACCTAGTCATGATGTAAACCCTGCTCTTACACCTGCTGAAGTTCTTTCCAAGTCCCCTCTGAAGATCAAGTACTTTTCCCCTATGTGGCGTGTCCTCTTCAATCACATACTCAAATCCCTAGGAGGTATGCAGGGATCCCAAGATCAAATGTCTTTTAATCACCAATCGATTACTTATCGGCTGATCTGGGGCACAGGCGTTGATGTAGGAAGCCTAATTTTCTCTAACCTAGTGGAAAAGCTTAAGGGACCAAACCAGGTCAGGGAGAAAAATATCTGCTACTTTCGCTTTCTTTCTCTTATCTTTGAAAGCCTGTTGGGTGACAGCTACCACAACTCTGCTCTCACATCCCTGAAGCCCTATCGCATTACTAGAGCTATATACAAGGAGATTGGACCTGAAGATGTCCCTGTTACTTCTCACATGATGAACATCGCCAATAAAGAACCTTCTGTTGTGAAGTCCTTGCTCCCTTCCTCTAAGAAGGTGAATACCTCTGATGTGTCTGGCAAGTCTACGTCTTTGACTTCTGGGCAGCACACCACGACTTCCAAGGCAACAACTGGCCAACAACCAAAGAAGAAAAAAAACCCATCTTCTTCCCACACTAAAACTGTTGCAATGTCCAGGGTAAAGAAGAACGTGAACCTCACATCCTCCTCTGTTCCAGAGACTCTTGTGGATTTCAGAGACTTCAGCTGACCAACAACAAGGGTCTAGTGTCTCGATGTCAGTCGAGACAACAGGGAACCCGCCAAACACTGTTGATATCGTACAGGTAATCAGTCTTATAATTTTTAGAGGTCCACAAGCAGCCACTCTCAAATGTCTGTAGGTGAGAGTGGTGAAGTTAGGGTTATCCTTGACCCATAGAAGTCATTGTATGCACTTAGAAATCCTAAAGACTTCTGTACACCTTGTCTATGCACCAGGGAGTGATTCATTTGTGTTTCTAAAGCACCCCAATGACCCTGCACCCTCTAGACGCTATTCAGGAAAACAACAACCTGAATACATATATGTCTCGACCTAGAGTAGATGTACCTCACACAGCCTATTGGTTCCCTCAGAAAAAGAATCCCAAAAGTTTTACTTTTAGGGGAGCTGAATAATCATTCTCAACTCTCCTAGGGACAGCGTTACAAGACGACCTTAACCTACATCTTTTTCATACTTAAAAGAATCCCAAAGGATTTATCCTTTCAAGGGGAGCTGAATCATCACCCTCAGCTTTCCTAGGGGCAGCGTAACAGGCGATCTTTACCTACATATGTTTCACACTTAAAAGAGTCCCAAAGGTTTCTTAACCTTTGGGGGGGGGGGGCTGAATAATCACCCTCAGCCTTCCTAGGGGCAGCGAATGGCGATTCTTAACAACATATGTTTCACAATCAAAAGAGTCCCAAAGGTTTTAACCTTTTGGGGGGGCTGAATAATCACACTCAGCTTTCCTAGGGGCAGCCAATGGCGATCATTTACCTCATACTTTTCACTCTTAAAAGAATCCCAAGGATTTATCCTTTGGAGTGGTTGAATAATCACCCTCAGCCTCTCTGGGACAGCGAACTGGCGACCATTCCCCTTACTTATTTCCCTGTTACTAATATAAAACAACTTGCAGGCTGAAGTTGTACAACCAAACATTGAATTCATGGAGCAGCCAGAAAAAGAAGTTGACACAATGATTCAGGATCAACCAAATGAGGAAGAGCCCATACCTGATGTTGAAGAAGATGTGCTCTCCTTAGTAGATGATTTTTCTGAACCTGAATCAATGCCTGATGATGAGATTCTCCCTGAGGGGATGATTGAAGAGGAGGAGGATGAAGAAGATGACGACCAGCAGTCTCTATCTCCTCCAAAGGATATCACTGTGTCCACACCAGCTGTTGATACCACTCCTCCTCCTAAGGAAGTTGTAGTAACTCCCACCTCTGCTACCTCAGCTACTACAGTCTTCTAAAGACCTGTATATGATCCGACTGCTGAATTCTTATTGTTTGATCATCTTGCCCAAACCAACTTTGATATATTGCAAATGGAGGATGATTATGCGCAACAAAGCTTGAACATCCAAAACTTAAACCTGAACATCATCAATCAGATATGGAACGCCTGTAGAAAGCTAGATGTTATAAAATCTTATATGCATTCTTTCACTGTCAACTTTCCAAGGATCATAACACAGGCGGTTAAGGATGCAGTCACCGAACCTATCAAAGATGGTACAAGAAAGGGAGTGTCCCAAGGACTTAGTCATTTGTCCACACGAATCAAAGATGCCATCGTCACATAGGTCCCTGCACTTTTTAATGCTCATGAGTTAACAATGCATCGAGAGTATGAAGCTGTACGAAGCAGGCAACTTCGTCACACCAACTTTATCATCGATCGTGTTCATCGTAACACAAATGGAAATTGCAACAAACTGCTGAAAATTGCCAGAGCTTCAAGGAATAGGCAACGAGAGATGGCTGCCTCTGTTGAGCAGATTGCTAAGCACTTTCAGGCACGTTCATCTAAACGTCTGAAAAGACAGGCTGAACGTGAGGGGGAGAAGGAAAAGGTACTTAACCTTGAATCTGCCAAACAAGGCTCAGACTCTGCTGACAACAACACTATTCCCTCACCTATCCCTCTCCAAGTCATAACACCAGTTATTATACCAGATTATGAGGATGAAATTAAGGGGGAGCAATAGACTAAGGATGGAGTTGATTCATCAAAGTCCTTGACTCTGGTTAACACCAGCGAGGCTGTGGATGATGGTGAACCAGCTGCCAAGAAACAAAAGTTCATTGTTAGCTCCCTACCCAAAGCTATACAAACCCAAGCTCAGACGGCCTTTTTCAAAAGAGCTGAAGAGCTGAAAAACATAAGCGTGCCATCCTCTGTCTCAAAGAAAGGAAAGGAAATAGTTATGGTAGACTCAGACGCCAAACTAAAGAAAATAGTTGCGATGCTAGAGACAGGAGGATCAACAACAGACCCATCCCAATTTTCAACCTTCATAGCTTCAAATGAGAATCCTCTAACACCTGAAGAAATTGAGAAACAGGCTGTTGAATTCAAAAGGCTGAATGAAATCAAGAAAGCCAAGGAGCTTAATGAGGAAACTCTAAGAAAAATGACTCTACTTCAAAGGGAGAAACAAAGGCAAAGGTTGAAAGAGATGGAAGCCAAACGCACAGAGGCACTGAATAAGGTAAAAGCTAAATATGATGCCTGCGTCAACAACAGGTATGCACCTGGAAAAATCACCAAGTTCAAGTATACCATTCACAAGTCTACTAACAGACCACAAATGATTGTGTGGAGAGATAACCAACAGGCCAATATGGATGTCTTTGAAGACTTCAGATTAAAACAACTTGGCTTGTCTGAATGGTTTGAACTTGAGGCTTTGGCTGCTAAAAGAACTGGACAGGCAAATTTTACTCGTCTTAAGACCCTCAAAGAAAAGTTTAATTGGGTTAAAGAAACAGCAACCAATCTCAAAATAGATCCCCCACCATAGCTGTTTGAACAAGAACCTCCAAAGTATGGAAAGAAAAGAAGAAGGATGACTCAACTTGTTAAGGAAACCTTCGTTACTGATGATGTTCAAGTGGATGGAATGCACAGGGATTTGGTACTACCAAATGGAATCTTTGGTCCTATTGATGGTCAGACTTACACTGAGCCTGAAAGAGGTATGGCCTTCATGAACAGAGCTTGCCAATATGCATTCCAAAGGGAAGATGAGCTAGGATTAGCATCAACCATTCAGCTGATTTGTCTCAAAAAGGGACTCAAAATTAACACAGAGTATTCAAAGGTTTATAGGACAGACTTAGCTGAAGCTGAAGAAAGAATAAAAAATGATGACTATTGAAGGATTTCACAGCTGAATTTTACCTTCATGTTTTATTTCACTTTTGTATTATACTTGTAATTTCCTTTAAGTATGAATAAAATCATGAGGTATGTTTGTTTAGATCTGTTATGAGTAAGAAGAAGTTGTTATCTCACTTACCTTAACTTAGATAGATCTAGTTGTATTTATGTTTAAATAGGGGAGATTGTTGGGAATCTAAGTCTGTTCCTGTATCATAGATTTAAACACAAATCAAGCTGTTAGATAGTGACTTACCTGTGCCAAGGAGGCAGGCAAGTATTGCAAGACTCACAGATATCTAAGTCTCTGAGAGCAACTTCAGAGGAGTCCATGTCAAAGACATTGTCAAGGAAGTCAAAGATTACTTGAAGACATACTCATTGGCTGTGATGGATAACATCCAAGATGTATCAGGGACTCTGAGGGGTTGAGGGTTAACAGGGGTGGCAATACCCTGTTAACACTCAGCACACTTTGTACATACCTTGGTGTGTACGAGACTATGAAGAAAAGGGAAACTATGTCAGCTCTGTTTCCCTAAAGCATTGTGGCAGACTACCAAGAATAGAAGAGCATCTTGTGACAGATGTCTGACAAGTGTCTATCTAGTGTAGTCACCATCAACTAATACTTAGGTCAACCTCGTATCACTATAAATAGGATATGTAGCCCAGCATTAACGTTTAACACTTTGATAGAATTCACACATTAATGCTTAGAACTTATAGAACCAAACAGTTGTGACTGTGTTCATAAGTTAGGGTTTTAGTTGTTCAAATTGTGCACAACACATTGTCATCAAACGGTGTTATCCATAACACTTGTAATTCTTTATTACACAATCATAAGTATTACTTTTGAAAAGTAATTACGTGTGTTGATTAGTTAAATTTATTGTTTCTAGCATAGTTTAGGGACTTTCAATTATTGAAAAAGTTAAGCTTATAGCTTATTTGACACTTAAGTTATAAGTTTATTCTTTGAGTGGTGTTCTTTTTTCATTTGGTTTCCAAATGATTCACTTTCCTCCAAAAATTTATTTTTTAAAAGTTTTATTGTTACTGTAGCATAAGCCCATAAGCCACAGCTTATCTGACACATAAGATGTGCTTATTAAGCTTATTGTTCTTGTCATCCTTGCTTTTCCTTACTTGTTTCAGGATTCCAGGAAGAAAAAGCTTTGTTGATTTTATTTCATGAAAATTCAAGTTGTTTCATGGGTTGGGTAGATGATCAAGTGGTCATAAGCTGATGATATAAGCTGATAGTTTGTTGATATTTGGTCCAAAAAAAATGTGTGCTTGTAGTAAGCATAGTCTAGGGAATGTTTCTTGACTCAATGTGAGTGTTATTTCCTTTTTACGTGATTTTATCATTTAAACTGCCTATGCTTATTGAACTGCTTATCTTGGCTTATTTGTTTGAGTTTCTTTTTAGTCATTTGTCGCTTATTGATATGTTCTTGTTATTTACTTGCCTCATTTTAGCCCAGCACTTATTTTTCGTTGTTAAAATTTGCATATGCCTGGTCATTAAGTGGTGTTTGTTTTAGTCTGACAAACTAAGCAGAATACTTGTTTAAGGATTTAGGTTCTATGCACATTTGAGTTACCTGTAATAAAGTGTAACTTTGCCTTTTATGTCAGTTCTTTTGGGTTACAATTTCATTCGAATGTCTTTATAATTTCTGTCAAAATACATAGCAGTAGGTGCCTTAGGTTTGTTGTTGTTCGTGTTTGGAATTGCTTACTTTTCAGTCTCTAGCTTAGGTATAGTATTTAAGTTCGATTTCAACAAGTTAGTAATGGTAGTGGTAGTGAATTTCAGCTTTTATTTCATCTTAATACTTAAATAATAAAAAAATAGGGTAGTACCTTAGTTTCTGCTATGTATATAGCATATTTAATGCAAATTCTGCGTGTGTGCTTTTTAGTTAGATTTTCAGCTTGATTTTAGGTTATATAAGTTAGAATTATTGATATTTAAGGTTTAGGTAGTGCGCTCTTAGGTTAATCTCACTTTTGTTCTAAATGGTTCATTCCTAGATGGCAATTATTCATTTTCTGAGGTATAATATATCAGCATCTGTAGTCATTTAAGTTTGAGGTTTTAAGGCCTCCAATTTAGTATTTAGATAGTCTAGATGGTTAACTTCAACTGTCTTTGGGTAATAAGTTCCGAGGGTAGGCTATTCAGCTTATAAGATAGATCGAAAGTGGCCTCACAAGTTCTTATTTGCACTGATTCATTACTGGTACTGTTCATCAGTGGACATACCTTTGATTTCGTTCAATTCTGCACTTGTTTGGATTTCTTTGTGCTTGTGAGTATTTTAGTTGAGTTTTTTTTATGTTATCCCAACCCCAATAAGTAACTGCTTATTGGGGGGCTTATTCCAAAAGCTGTCCCAAGACAATAACTGTCAAAATAGGGCTGCTGTCATATATTTCTTTGCTGTAAAAAAAATAATGCTAAAAGTGGGAGCTGAGGGTCTCGAACCCTGGACCACTCACGAACAACATACCAAACAGCACCCTCTTTAACCATCTACTCTAATTGTTCTATTTTGTAACTAGTTCCTTTTTCGTTTTTTATACCTTTTGTTACTTCGTCATATTTTTTTATTTTTCTTTATAATAAGTTTTCCATACAAGTTATTTCTTCCAGCTTATTGAAAATAAGTTCTGTCACTTTTTCTTTTAGTCTTGTTCCTACGTGTTTTTAGTCTTGTCACCTTCTAATTTGAGTTTCGCTAAAAAAACATGTAGACTCTTTTTTCCGTACGTTTTTTATATGGTAAAAAGTAGTAGTAGTGTTTTTTTTGTTTTTTTTATTTATTCATTTAGTTTTAATAATTGTTTAAATGTTAAGACTTTTAAAATAAAAGGTTTTCGTTTTGTCAAGTTTTTAAGATTTTTATTATTTTGTATTTATTGGTATCGTTTTACAATTATTTATGTTTTACGCGTTTTTTTTATTTATTTACGTTTTTTTAATTTTTCGTCATAGTATTTAGACTCGTCATTTAATTTTCTCACCTTTTTCTCTAAAAAACGTTACTAATCCAAATACATATTTATATTTTTGGCACAAATCATACACCTCCGCTGAGAACGAACTTGCATATTCGATTTTACGGTTTTCCTAAATCATAGAATTTAATACTTGCCACATATACGCATTTTTCCTAAAACGTGTACGATTTTACTCATCAATTTTTGGCGCCTCTTCCGGGGAGGTGTTTAGTGCCTTATATATATATCGTGTTTGTGTGAGTAGTGCGTTTTTGCTTTTCATTTTTGGAAAGCGTAAATATCGTACATACTCGTTTTTATATTTTACTATATTGTAGAATATCCAAATAAAACGTGTTGAATTGTTCCTCAATTAACACAAGAATCTTTTTCATTTTATCGTTTTCGTTTTCTTTTTGTGTATAATATATTATATTACGTATCAGAATTAATAAACAATATTATCCAAATACGCGGGAAATCGCACCTCGATAGTGGGCGTTCCAGTCATTATCAAGTATACCGATCAAACAAAAAATCAAAGGCAAAATATATAAATACTCTTAGTTAATTTAATATCAATTGATACAAACTATAAGGTGGGTATAAGGCGATTGTATTTCACGACCTAAGAAGAAAAGGCTCTTAAGTGCTTCGCGCCGCCTCGTTTTCCCCGCTCGCTTGTGCGTATCGATTTAGTGACGATTGATTAAGGGTTTTCCATTCAAGTATTAATACATATATTTTTGTGAGTTTTTATTATTGAACCTCGAAACATTTTGGCGTTCCGCCAACGTTTCAAAGTCGACGAGGGTTTTTACTTCCCGTAATTACCTTCATTCCTCTTGGTTTCATAGTCAAAACCTTTGATTAGTGGATAATTTTTGTAGATTAATTTCTACGTAATACACCAAAAAACAAAAAAAAAATAAAAAACAATCATAAAAGAAAAATATTATTCTTACCCCTTATCAATTAATTCTTTTTCTAACCCTGTAGTGTTTAATTCTCGTAACACCATTCTCATTTCGTCATGTCCAATGATGGATATTACTCTTGTCCATATTGTGGAGGTCCGCCCAACGGTGGTAATTGCTTTAATTGCGAGATTATGGAGGAAGGGAGGGGTATATCTAAAACTCTCCTCAAAACAACCATGGTTACGGAATTCAATCCATGACCAAACTCCACAACCGCCTTCGTCTTATTCGTGTGATTTTTACGGTTTAAAGCACGATTTCGGATTTAGTTGTACGAATTATAATGACCCCGCACCGGATCCTAATTTCTTTGACAAATATTCGCAATATCCACCGTCATATTCATGTGAGTCTTGTGGAAACGCACATTATTATGGGTATGATTGTCAACCGATGAACCAAAATACGTCTTTCAACAATCAATTCTCCGGTTTTGACCAATCACCTCCACAATTTTTTTCGATGATGATCTCGGTGCAAGTCACGTCGACGAGGGATTTAATGAAATTAAACTTCCTTTTCAACAACTTATGCAAAAAAAAGAACTTTCAATCGTCGAAGTGGTCGAAAAAAGCATCAAAGATATGGAAGAGGAGAAACGACGAATCGATCACAAAATAAACGATATCACTAATGAACTAGGCATTAGGAGATATCGTAAAGAATAAATAAGTGACGATTTTAAAAGAGAGTATGAGATTAAAACTAAACAACTTTTACAAGATTACAATGGCTTAAGCATCGATATTCGTGATAAGAGACGAGAACTAGAAAGAGAAGAGCATCTAGCTAGATGTGATCTCATGCCTCCTATTTATGATGACAACGACGATAGCGATATTTTTAATCTCATCTCGTCTTGTGAAACCATTACTCTCATGACCCCTACAGAACCCGATGCCTATCTAAGTTTAGGGGAGAAGAATCGTAGCACTAATCCTATTCTTGAGATCCCTATTCCAATCCAAAGTGAGCCTATGGTTTGTCTCTGATGAGGAGTTAAGTGATTTTGCTCTCGATGAAGTTTTCCACAAAGATCCTAACGAGGCAAATTATGATAGTGAGTGTGATTCAATTTCATATGATGTTGTCTCTCCCAATGACACTTCGGGTAGAGAATCATTGACTTTTTCGAACCCACTTTTCGATGATGATTTTGCCACTAGTGACGATGAGTCACTACTCGATGAGGACGTTCGTGTCGAAGAACTTAAAATCTCTGAATCCCCTTTTCAAATTTGATGACTAGTTGGTTTTCGGTGACGTAAATCCTGTTTTTGATGTGACGTTCGAGGATATCGAGAGTGAGGATTCTTTGGATCCTAAACTCGATGATCCGGATTTGCTAGTCACCCTCCATTCTCTTTTAACTTGTGATGCTTCCATTCTCGAGGGGTTCACCGATGGACCGCCTCTCGATGAGAATGAGGATTTCAATAAGGCCTTTTCCTTTGAACCGGGACGAGACTTTGAGACCCCCATTTTTATTTATTCTCTTTCAATTTTTCCTTCGTCTCAAAGTAATCCTACCGACCCTCTCGGTTCTCATGACTACACGTACTTCAAGTACGTTGTAAGGAGTTTTCTTCCTTACAAAACGTATCCTCCGGCTTTCCCTTTATCATTTTCCACTAAATGTGAGGATACGATCTTTGATCCTGGTATAAAGGCTTTGCCTTTATTATCGGTTATTTTTGGGCCTTGTTTATCATGTAAGCCCCACCAAAAATGACCTTACCATGATAATCCTTAAATGATCATATTTATGGGGATTCAAGTCGAGCTCTTGACTCGGTTATCAAAAACGAGGTATCTCATGGGGGAATCTCATCCCTATCCTTTTATCATTTCCGTTTTATTTATTTTTCTAATTAGTGTAATGTGAGGGGACTTGTGCTCTTCAAACCTTTGTTTCGTGGTTGTTTGTGATTGTGATTTATTAGGTTCATCGTCATCATTGAATCCTCTCATGTTCGTTTTACGTATCACTCGAGCTTCGATCGCTCCCTTTGAAAATTCCGATATCCGATGATATCCTTTTATGTTCTAATGATTATCTTATTTGCATAATTCATAAACGACTTTTAGATTATTCGTTTTACCCTTTCCATGCTCGAGATTAAGTACTCGACTTTTCATCTCTAGTATGGGGGTGTTTCACCCTTAGATTGGAAATATTGAGGACAATGTTTAGTTTTAGTATGGAGGGTTAATAGATACTTCACCTTGCTTATCACGCAATCCAATTTTCATCTTTTTGTTATCGTTTTGTTGCAAATAACGCTAAAAATGGCCAAACTTTAATTTTTTTTCTTGTTTTTCATAAGTGTTTAAGATACGAATGTAGGTTTTCCGTTGGTGAGAATAAGAATAATTTTTGACTCGACCGTGCGTGTTGAGCATTTAGCTTCGATTCCTTAAATTTTTAGGCTAAGTCTCATTAAATTAAGGATGAGAAATGATAGAGTTTATTATAAGTTATTATGCTAAACATAGAGTACTCATATTCTTTCAAAAACTCATGTGTTTTAATTATTTGCTTATTCTCCCCACGCTTATATACAAATAAATGCAATATATAAGGTCGTACGGTTTATAAAATATGTTAGCTTTTAGCCCAAGATCGTTTAAAAGTTACTTGTAATTAAATAGAGTACATAGCCAAGGCATAACTTATTGAAACGGGACGCGGAGATTGGCGAATCCAAAAAGGCCTTAACAAGGCATGAGGATTACCTTTTGTTGCTAAAGATCCAAAGATGATGTTAGAATCATTAATCCAAATCTAAATGAAGGATCAAGACACACGACAAAAAGCAATACTCCCAAAAAGGTTGCGGAAAAGTGTATCCAAAAAGTCCCTAACAAAGCATGAGGATAAATAAATCCAATTCCTATAAGGAGGCGGATCGTTGTTAATAAAAAATCCTAAATAAAGAAGAGGATAAATTAAGAAGTCGTGGTCAGAAATTGAAGATGTATACCAAAAATGAAGAGAAGACCATAATTTCAAGATCGTCTCTCGAGATTTGAAGTTCGAAACACATGTCAAATATCGGTCCGAGAAAGGTCTTAAATCGTGAAACGAGTTATGCCAATATATGAACTTTAAATGATTATAAGAAATGTTTTAAAAGATCGTGTCCTTTAGCTACTTATTAATTAAACCGTCCTATTTTATTTTTGGTTTAAATAAATATCGAAATAAGTAAAAAATGTATCCTCGTGATCATTAAGACAAAAGTAAAATATAAGAGATACCAATTAGGAATAAGGTAGTCTAGGTACGTGATTAACGCATATGAGTAGTGTTAGCATTACTAACTTATAATGACAATGATCTTGTTTCACGCTTAGCATGGAATTGGGTGAAAATCGAGGACGACGAAATTATTTCTAACGAAGCATTCACATGTTCTTATTCTTTGACCCTAAAAGTCACATTCTCGTGATGAAAACAATACATTATGTCTAAAACACGTATCGTTGTTAATTTAACTTTACGTTTCAATAAATTGTCATTAAAAGTAAATTTTGGAAGTGCTATGATACTTAATTCTAGCATTGCGTGAGGGCACGACAATGGTTTAGTATGGAGGAGTGATGAGACTACATTTATACATACTATCATCGTCCAAAACGGGCTTAAAATGCTTAAAAATATCATAAAATACCCCAAAATATGCTTATGTTAGTTCATTGTGTAGTTTAGGTACGGATATCGTGAATTCAACAAAAGAGAACAAGAATCAAGAAAAAATGAACACGAGAAACGAAGCCGCACAAAGAACCGGACACGAATCATGAATTTCCAAAGAAGTCCTTGAATTTTGAAGATTTGTCAAGATTGGTCCCTCAAGAATTGAAGACTTGTCACTTTTTGGCCTTTTAAATCTAAAATTTTACAAGTAGGTCCTTAAAGTTTCAAGAACTGGCATTATAAGCCCTTGAAGAATGCCACATTTGCATAAAAGGTCCTTGTTATTAGTTTATGAAATGGGTATTCCAAAAATGACAAGTTGGTGAAACTTATAACAAACGGATATGAAGCTATATGCTGTTAAACAAGAGATGACAAAAGAAAGGAAATGAGGGGACCATATGTACCACTTTTCAAACCCAAATCCATTCACAACATTAGCCCAAACCAAACCTTTTACCCAAAATGACCCAAGCCCAATCCTATTTGCTGACAAACTCATATTAATATTAGTATTAATTTTTAACAGATTAAGCTAATATAAAGTATGATCGGGAAACATGTTTTGTAGCACTAATTCCACCTAAATCCTCCATTGACGAACCCAAGAACCCTTACCTAGATTATCAACTAAACCAAAGGGGTTCGATCTCTTTGAGTGGTGTTCTTTTTTCATTTTGTTTCCAAATGATTCACTTTCCTCCAAAAAATTATTTTTTATAAGTTTTATTGTTACTGTAGCATAAGCCCATAAGCCACAGCTTATCTGACACATAATTGTGCTTATTGAGCTTATTGCTCTCGTCATCCTTGCTTTTCGTTACTTGTTTCATGATTCTAGGAAGAAAAGGCTTTATTGATGTTATTTCCTGAAAATTCAAATTGTTTCTTGGGTTGGGTAGATGATCAAGTGGTCATAAGCTGATGATATAAGCTGATAGTTTGTTGATATTTGGTTGAAAAAAAAGGTGTGCTTGTAGTAAGCTTAGTCAAGGAGATGTTTCTTGACTCAATGTGAGTGTTATTTCCTTATTACGCGATTTTATCATTTAAACTGCCTATGCTTATTGAACTGATTTTCTTGGCTTATTTGTTTGAGTTTTTTTTAGTCATTTATCGCTTATTGATACGTTCTTGTTCTTTACTTGCCTCATTTTAGCCCATAACTTATTTTTCGTTGTTAAAATTTGCATATGCCTTGTCATTAAGTGGTGTTTGTTTTAGTCTGCCAAACTAAGCAACATACTTGTTTGGGGATTTAGGTTCTATGTACATTTGAGTTACCTGTAATATAGTGTAAGTTTGCCTTTTATGTCAGTTCTTTTGGGTTACAATTTCATTCGAATGTCTTTATAATTTCTGTCAAAATACATAGTAGTAGGTGCCTTAGGTTTGTTGTTGTTCGTGTTTGGAATTTCTTACTTTTCAGTCTCAAACTTAGGTATAGTATTTAAGTTTGATTGCAACAAGTTCATAAGGGTAGTGGTAGTGAATTTCAGCTTTTATTTCATCTTAAAACTCAAAACATAAAAAAAAACAGGGTAGTACCTTAGTTTCTGCTATGTATATAGCAGATTTAATGCAAATTCTGCGTGTGTGCTTTTTAGTTGGATTTTCAGCTCGATTTGAGGTTATATAAGTTAGACTTATTGATATTTAAGATTTAGGTAGTGCGCTCTTAGGTTAATCTCACTTTTGTTCTAAATTGTTCACTCCTAGATGGCAATTATTCATTTTTTGAGGTATAATATATCAGCAGCTGTATTCGTTTAAGTTTGAGGTTTTATGGCCTCCAATTTAGTATTTAGATAGTCTAGATGGTTAAATTCAACTGTCTTTGGGTAATAAGTTCTGAGGGTAGGTTATTCATCTTATAAGATAGATCGAAAGTGGCCTCACAAGTTCTTATTTGCACTGGTTCATTACTGCTACTGTTCATCAGTGGACATACTTTTGATTTCGTTTAATTCTACACTTGCTTGGATTTCTGTGTGCTTATGAGTATTTGGTTGAGTTTTTTTTATGTTATCTCAACCCTAATAAGTAACTGCTTATTGGGAGGCTTATTCAAAAAGCTGTCCAAAGACAATAACTGCCAAAACAGGGCTGCTGTCATATATTTCTTTGCTGTAAAAAACAAGTTGCTGTCAAGAAAAAATTAATTATGCAAAAAGTGGGAGTTGGGGGTCTTGAACCCCAGACCACTCACGAACATCAGACCAAACAGCACCCTCTTTAACCATCTACTCTAATTGTTCTTTTTGTAAATAGTTCCTTTTACATTTGTTTTATACCTTTTGTTACTTTGTCTTATTTTTTTGTTTTTCTTTATAATAAGTTTTCCATACAACTTATTTCTTACTGCTTATTGAAAATAAGTTCTGTCACGTTTTCTTTTAGTCTTGTTCCTACGTTTTTAGTCTTGTCACCTTCTAATTTGAGTTTTGCTAAAAAAACATGTAGACCCTTTTTTCCCTACGTTTTTTTATATGGTGTTTTTTTTCGTTTTTTTATTTATTCATTTAGTTTTAAAAATTGTTTAAATGTTAAGACTTTTGAAATAAAAGGTTATCGTTTTGTCAGGTTTTTAAGATTTTGATTATTTTGTATTTATTTGTATCGTTTTACAATTATTTATGTTTTACGCGTTTTCTTATTTATTTACGTTTTTTATTATTTTTCGTCATAGTATTTAGACTCGTCATTTAATTTTCTCACTTTTTTCTCTCAAAAACGTTACTAATCCAAATATGTATTAATATTTTTGGCACAAATCATACACCTCCGCCGAGAACGAACTTGCATATTCGATTTTACGGTATTCCTAAATCGTAGAATTTAATACTTGCCACATATACACGTTTTTCCTAAAACGTGTATGATTTTACTACATCAAGCAGCCTCAACTAAAGTACGGTTTCGTCTTTAAACAACACCGTTTTGTAGGTGTTCTAGCGATAGATGTTTCGTGTTCAATCCCTTCGTCTTCAAAATAATTCTTTAGAGTTAAATTCGACATCTGTGCGTTTGGTAGTACGTACCACTTTTACTTGAGCTTGAAGACCACGTTGTATTAGTTTAAGGAAGTTGATGATAACTTCGGGTGTTTCCTCCTTAGACCTCAAGAAGTGAGTCCACGTGTACCTTAAGTAGTCATCGACAATTACCATAACATATTTCTTCCCATTTATGCTTTGAACACGCATGGGGCAACATAAATCTATATGAAGAAGATCTAACCTTCCTTTAGAGCTTGGCGTAGTCTTTGTCTTGAAACTACTCCGTCTAGCTTTACAAAGCTCACAAGAAGAACAAAGATGATCTTTGATGAATTTCAAGTTTGGAAGGCCTCTCACAATATCTTTCTTGGAAAGCAAGTTGATGGTATCAAAGTTGAGATGAAATAATCGTTGATGCCATAACCAAGCTTGAGTTGTTGAAGCTTTAGCCATGAAGTAGATTGGACTTGAAGAAGTGGAGTCTTGAAGTGAAATAGTGTAGAGACAAGTACCCCGTAAACCGGTAAGTAAGTCATTCCCATCATAATCACGAACAAAACATGTCTTCTTTCTAAAAGCAACCTCCAAATCCGCATCACAGAATTGACCAACCGAGAAAATATTGTGATTGAGCCCTTCGATGTAGTAAACCCTTTTGATTGTGATATTCCCTTGAACCAAATCTCCATATCCTAAGATCGGTGCAAATTGATCATTTCCGAATCGGACCGTACCCAGGAACTTCTCCACAACATTAATTTGAATCTTGAGATTCCTCGTCATGTGCTTGGTGCACCCGGAGTCCAGTATGAAGAGAATTATTTCTATCACTTGCAGAAGAATTAGAACACGATGGAGCATTTGCTAAATTCGATTCCATGTTAATTGTGATATCCGAATCATTAGTTTCAATAGTTTCATCACTTAAAGGCACACTAACGCTCGTTGTCATGTTTTCTTTCCTAACCTTAGGCATCCATTTATATCCTTGAGGATATTGATTTGCAAACCACTAATGACAAAAGATCACAAGAATCAATTTGCAAACCCAAAACGGGCTTAAAATGGTTAAAATATCATAAAAAGTGCCATATATATGCTTGTGTTTGCTCAATGTGTATTTTAAGTAAGGATATCGAGAAAATGATAAAAGATCACAAGAATCAATCAAAAAACGAACACGAGAAAAGAAGCCGCACAATGAACCGGACCTTAGAGTTGATTTTCCAAGAAAAGTCCTTGAATAATTAAAGATTGTACAAGAAGGGTCCTTCATTATTGAAAAATTGACACTTTATACCCTTGTTTATTCATAATTACAAGTTTGGTCCCTAAAGTTTGTCAAATTTACAAAAAGGACCCTTAACTTTGAAGAATTGGTAAGAATGGTCCCTCCAAATTGAAGACCTGTCACTTTTAGTCCTCCACAAAGTCAACCATACAAGTGAAGACCTTGAAGAATGAGGACAAGTCAAGTTTGGTCCTTCAAATATCATCAAATGGCAAAACAAGTACTTGATAAACCCTTTTTGATAGTTTTGTGGCCAAAATGCAAAAAACAAAACTTCAAATACAAAGGAATTCGTTTCATAGGCTGTTTAAACTTCAAGTGACACAAAAAGGAGAAATGAGGGGTTAAACATGGACGACAAGAATACTTACCTAGATCAATACCAAGCTACCACCTCACCCCACTATCTCTCTCACCCAATCAAAACCTACCATTCTGCCACATCACAAACCACTAACCCGTTTACATAACTAATTTTTAATTAGTTATTAAACTCATCCCTTAACACAAATTTAAATCCCAAATCAGATCAAAACCACTACTATTCACTCAAGAACACTAATTGGGTTTTTCTAAACCACGATGAATTAAGTGTTAATCAGCTCCAGATTTACAATTAACCACTACCTAATCATAACCCAACCCATAAACAAGCTGCCACCTCACCCCTCTAGTCACATGATACCTCCCCTGCTACATACATTTTGGAAGATGACAAACTTTTCCAGGGAATCAACGACTCACAACTTAGCTTGCATACTAAGCTCATTTGGATGTCCAAGACACCTCTACACCACTGGCATCTTCACAAAACGCCAAGAAGTCCAAATTCAGTCAACGAATATTCAAATTTCAAGGGCAAATGTGGAACTTCAGCAACTAGGGTTTTTAGTTTTACATGCTTTCTAGGACATTATAAACCCTCTACATAAAGGGTCTTAGCCTCTCATTTATCCCTGTTCTTTGTTTTGTTTGGTCACAACTTTGTAAATCCTTTGTTCATGGAATGAAAAAGAGTTTAAGTTTGTTGACGAATTCTAAGTGCCACCTTTACTGTGATTGTTAATGTTTGAAGTTTGTTGATTTGAAGGTTTCAAAAGTTTGGTTTTAAGTTTATGCAAAGTGTTTCAAAAGTTTTCAAAAATCTGTGATTTTTCCAAGTTTTGTTCAAACACTTGAACTTTTTGGATCAAAAATTGATCATAGCACGCTGATAAGGTACTTATCAAGGTGAGGTAAAGCTTGTGATTTGGGAAGATTGAAGGAGTGAGGTACAAGTTGGAAGAAATATGTTTCATTTTCATTTTTTCATATAATCTGTTGTTGCTAACTCTGTTGATCTTAGCAGTGTAGTTGGAAGCTTGTGTCTTGTTTTACTAGACACATAAGCTCTTAGATTCGGGAGTGTGGATGTACATTCCTTAGGTTTGTCATTTTCTTTCCAAAAATCTGTCAAAATTGGTTCTAAGTGATTTTGGGTATCTGCTAGTGTATGATGTGTTCTTATGCTTGCAATCTGGTTCTAAGTTCATGGTGATGTTTTTATGATGCTTGTTTAGGCTTGGATAAGTCTGAAAAACATTTTGGCTTCAAAAATCTTGATTTAGTATTTTAAAGGGCTGTTTGAGATTGCATGATATGTGATTCATAGTTGAGATTGAGTATTTATTTAGGGGTCTTTTGAGTTTGTATCTGATATTAAGGTGGTTGTGAATTGAAATCTGCTTGTCTTGTACTTTGAAACATAAAAACGGAATCTTTGATCTAACTAGTTTATTTTAGGTTGTTTTTAACTGAAACTTAGTGAACACCTAGATTGCATGCTAAACTAGGTTTAAAAAGTGTAAAAACAAAGTTCTTGCAACCTGATTAATAGATTTGTAGGTTTGAAATTCAATTTTTGGTCAATTAGTTCAGCAAAAGGGATTTTGGGTGTTCATTGTTCATCAGTAACTCACATTAAACTTGAAACAAGATCTAATCTTGGAATTTTTGCATGAACCAGTTGATTTGTGTGGAACTAAGTCTAACTGAACTGTTGTATGCTTTTGGTTAAGTTTAGTAGGCTTTTACTTGCTTAAACATAGCTTATGACCATCACATCTGCTTATTTTCATGTCTATATCATGTCTGTATGCTGTTTGAATTAACTGTATCATTTGGTTGGGTGAAATTGTGATTTCTTGCTTGTTCTTGACTCCCTACAACTCACTGGTTGTAGGGGTTCCCTTATTGTCCAAAAACATCAAGTGAATCTCTTTAAAACAGCAATTCAAAAAAGTCAAGCAGTGGGAACTCTTTCCCACTAAAAGTTCCCACTAATAGTGTAAATTGGTCATCAGCTTATTAATAACCCATTTTAGCTTATTCCATTGTCCAACAACTTTGATTTTGTAATCAGTCTTACTTATTTGACCCATTTACTTGATCTAGAGCTTTGTAGCCTTTAACTTTTACGTTTGACTAGAATACGAATTGACTTTTGTTTTTCAAAACAACTTATTGATTATTCCAGCTTATTCAGTGTGCTTATTTTAAATATTTTGTTGATTAAGCTTAGTTTGGTCATTTAAAACCTTTTGCAACTTGAATCAGCTCTTGAAGTGGTCTAGAACTCAAAAACGACTATTTTGTCGTTTTCTATAGAGAGTCTTGGCTTATTTCAGGCTTATTTCTTGAGCTTTTTCATTGTTTCTTTTTACAAATAGATTTATAATCTCAAAAGAAGGATGTGTGTCAATTTTCAGCTTATGGCATTAGCTTATGGCTTAATGGGCCAAAAAGCCCATTAAGAATAAGTTGAATTCTATTAAGCTGTGATAAGCACTGATTCAGCTTTTGGGCCTTTAGAGTTTTGTTTTTAAAATCGAATTTTAAGCTTATCTAGAAATTTTGGGCTTATTTGGTTAACATTTTTCTTATTGGGCCTTAATAAGCCCATTTAGTAATCTGTTTTAACTTTTGGCCCATTTGGAGGCCCATTAGAGGTATTTAGGTCACTTCACTTTCATTTATGGTTTTATTAAGTTAAAATAAATTAGTTTGCAAGTTTTTAGATTTTTTTATAAATTTTGAATTTTTAATATTAATTTAATATTTAATTTTAATATTTAATCATTTTAAATAGTTTTAATTAGTTTTTAATTTTGCAAAAATACTTTTTAGTTTAATTAAGTTATTTTAGAGGTTTACAAATTGAAGAATCTTATTTTGGGCTTATTATTAATTAAATTGATTTTTAGAGCTTCAATTAGCATTAAAAAATAAATATTTAATTAAATAAGAGGTTCGAAAAAATATTAATTTTTGGTAAACTCTAATTGCATTTTTAGGGATTTATTGTGATTTTCAAGGAATTTTTAGAGTAATTTTTAAATTTCGTCACGTTTTTACGTTTTACGTCTTAGCTTTCGTCGTAGTTTAATGATAATCG
Organism: Glebionis coronaria; assembly: GCA_025667525.1. Lineage (NCBI taxonomy): Eukaryota > Viridiplantae > Streptophyta > Magnoliopsida > Asterales > Asteraceae > Glebionis > Glebionis coronaria. Next base: position 359,911,656 of record CM046876.1, read on the forward strand.
TAACCATCATCAATTTCTTTCTTCTCATTAATATTAATATCAAATTATATCAAGTTTAACACACACACCAAGCCTCCTTGAGAACGAACTCACACAAGGGTCGTAAGCACTTGGTTTTCCTAAACCATTTGTTTAATACTTACCCTATTTACGCTCTTTTTCCTAAAAGACGTATTTACACAACTATCATTTTGGCGCCGCTGCCGGGAAGGCATGTTGTGGTAAGTTTGAACAAATTTTGTCTTGATATTATCCATAATAAGTATTTGTGTGATTAGCACTCTAATCATACGTATTATCGGTTTTCGTTTTTTGTGAAGAAATATTACTATATTATATTACGTATCACAATAAATTCACAAGTACTCCAAAAGCATGAAAACGCAACCTTAATTAGGATTTCATCACTCAGTTATTGTATTCGAATCTCAAACAAAGGAAAAAGGCAAAATAGATAATTACTTTCGTGAAGCTTGATTTTGATAAACACAAACTATAAGTTGGGTATAACGCGGTTGTATTTCATGACCTAAAGGAAAAAAGGCTCTTAAGTGCTTCGCGCCGCCTCGTTTCCTCGGCTTGCTTGTGCGTGCTTTGAGAAAAAGGACTAATCGAGGGTTTCCAACCCAAAGTATTATCTACGTATCATATATATTTTCTTGGTTTCAAAGATTAAACCCTCTTGAACGTTTGGGTGTTCCACCAACGTTCTAAAGTCATCGAAGACGTTCACACAATGTGATCGTTTTCAGTCCTTATCGAGAGATTTGATTCGAGGAGAGATTTGTAGATTTGTGTCTACGTAATTCACAAGAAAAATCCAAAAAAAAGTTAAAAACAATCAAAAGCACAAAAAAAGTGAAAAAGTAAAAACACCCAAAATAATCTTCTTTGCTCATCCCCACGTTGCACGTGACGTTTATGCAATCTCGTAACCAAGCAAGACGTGCACGGAAACGTAGAAACCAAAAGGAAGGAACACCTTCTAGTGAAGAATCTCCTATTGACGAACCCATCATAGAACAAGAAGCTCCCATGGCTAATCGTACTATGATGGAGTTTCTTCAAGCACCCACCAAGGGTTATGGAGAAGCGATTGTGATTCCCGCTATCCTTGCGGAGAATTTTGAGGTTAAGACGGGTTTGTTGTCCATGATCCAAAACAACAAGTTTCATGGTGACGAAAAGGACAACCCTCATAACCACATTCGCCAATATAATCGTCTTACGGCAACTTGCAAGTTTAAGGACGTCTCGGACAACTCGATTAAGATGATGCTTTTTCCTTATTCCTTAGCGGGGCCCGCTAAAATTCGGTTAGAGAAAGAGCCACCTAATTCTATATTGACGTGGAAGGATCTCGTTTCTAAGTTCGTGAACCAATTTTTCCAGCCCTCTAAGACTACAAATTTGAAAAACGAGATTTCAAAGTTTTCACAAGAGTATAATGAGAGTTTTTCAACGGCCTTGAATAGGTTTAAGGAAATGTTGCATTAATGTCCTCATCACAGTCTTTCCGACTTACATCAAATCGACACGTTTTACAATGGCTTGAACGATTATGAGCGAGATTATCTCAATGCCGCCGCGGGTGGTAATTTTTTGTGTAAGACGGTCAAGGAAGCATTGTTGATCATTGAGAACAGGTCCAAGGTTTATAGCCCTCGTAGCACATCGAGTGTTCACAAGGCTTCGCCTTCGCCTTCATTGTCACATACCATCGATGCTTGCCAAATAGAGGCTAATTTGGAGAACAAGATATATGATAAGCTTAAAGGACTATTGATTGAGTTTAAAGTTGGTGAATAACCCACTCCTGCTACGGCTAAAGTGGTTGAGGTTTCTCGTGTTTATTATGGTGGAGGTTATGATTTCTCCGAGTTCATTACCGCCGATGGTATCACTTCGAATGCCTACGCGGCCATGGGAACTTATAACCAAAACGGTCAAGTTACCCTCACTAATCAATTGACTACACCGGGTTTTCTACCAAATCAAAATGCTAACAATTATCGCAACAATCAAGTTGGTTACCAAGGAAATCAAAGGAACAATAATAAGGGTAACAACTATGGGAATCAAGGGACTAGTAATCAAGTTCAAAACAAAAATCAAAACCGTGATTTTCAAAACAACAACAATGGTTTTCAAAACATGAAAGATCTTCCTAATGAATTTGTTGATTATGCAACGGCTAATGATGATAAATTTGATAATTTGCAAAGGGAGATAATTAGCCTAAGATCCAAGCTTAAGAATGATTTGAAAAATGAGTTGAAAAATGAGCTTGCTAATGAACTTAAGACTCATACAAACAAAATGGAGAGTAACGTGCAAAGGTTACAACAAATTCAACAAAAAATGGAACAAGGCCAACATGAAATTAAGCAAGAGATGCTTAAGGCGGATAAAAGGCAATCTATGTTTGAGGATAGAATATCAAGCATGTTTGAGGCTATAATGTGTAAACCGTCTTCTTTGGGTGGTCTTCCTAGTAACACCGTGTCAAACCCGAAGGGAGAGATGAAAGTGATTACCACTCGTAGTGGTAAGACCTTTAAAGAACCGACTCCTCAACCAATCCCTCCTACGGTGGAGGAAATTGAGGAGGAACCCGAGGTGGTGGTCGAAAAGGAGCACATTACAATCCCACAAAGTACCGCTCAAACCACACCTACGGTTAACCCTTTACCAAGATTGGAACCCGTGATTCCAAAGGCTATGCCTATGCCCCACCCAACACCACCCTTACCTTACCCATCGAGTCTTCGTAAGGAAAAATTGCAAGAGCGTGACAATTACCAATTTGAGCTTTTTATTAAGATGTTTCGTGATTTGCATTTTAACATATGTTTTGCCGACGCTTTAATCATGATGCCTTGATTTGCCGCCAACATTAAGAGTATGTTAAACAACAAGAAGAAATTATTGTGTCTAGTTGTTCATCGGTTTATCTTAACCACATACCTAAAAAAGTCGGTGACCCCGGTAAATTTTAATTCCGATTGGTATTCAAGATATGGAAGAATGATATGCCTTGGCCGATCTTGGTGCTAGTATTAATTTGATGCCTATTGACATATTCAAGTCGCTCAATCTTCCTAATCTTACTCCTTCAAGAATGTCTATCGAGATGGCTGATCATTCCACGATTCCCGCATGTGGGTTGGCCGAAGACGTTTTTGTGAAAGTGGGAAAGTTCTATTATCCGGTAGACTTTATCGTAGCCGATATTCCCAGGGTTCGTCACGTTCCTCTTATTTTAGGTCGTTCGTTTTTAGATACGTCGAGAGCACTCATTGGTATGCATGCAAGGAGAATCACCTTACGCTTCAATGACGAGGAACTTGTTATAAACGCAACACAAAACTCCAAACTTTCTCATGTTTATTAAATCACGACTTTAAACTATATTGATATGATCGATGTCGTTTGCGAAGAATTTTCACAATAATTTTTAGGTTTTGGTGATGAAGAAAATAGTGGCAATCCCACTATGCTCAATCCTATTCTTGATATTTCGAAACCATCCTTCACTCCATTTGAAGGAGGTGATTTTACTTTGGAAGAGTTTGATATACCTCGAACTTCTAACGAACACCTCGACAATGATGAGGACTTTTCGATTATCAAGGATTTTCTTAACGATTTCCTATTTCCTCCGTCGGTGGAGGTTATGAGTATCGAACCCAAATCTTCAATTGAGGAACCACCAATCCTCGAGTTTAAAGATCTCCCTCCTCATCTTGAATGAGTATTCTTGGAAGGAGACGATAAGTTACCGGTTATTATTGCGAAGGATCTTTCGGATGATGAAAAAACCGCACTTATCGATGTCTTGAAGGCTCACAAAGGTGCAATTGCGTGGTAATTATCCGACATTAAGGGTATCAACCCAAAATTTGTACCCACAAAATTTTAATGGAGGAAGACTACAAGCCCGCAATCCAATGTCAAAGGAGGGTAAACCCCAAAATTTACGATGTCATAAAAAATGAAGTCCTTAAACTCCTTGACGCAGGAATGATTTACCCTATTTCCAATAGCCCTTGGGTGAGTCCTATTCATTGTGTCCCTAAAAAGGGAGGAATGACCGTTGTGCCAAACGATGCCAACGGGTTAATTCCAACTCGACTCGTGACCGGTTGGAGGGTGTGTATTGACTATCGTAAGTTAAATGACGCCACTCGTAAAGACCATTTTCCCTTGCCGTGCATGGATCAAATGTTAGAGCTCTTGCAGGAAACGATTTCTATTGCTTCTTAGATGGTTTTTCCGGTTACTTCCAAATCCCCATCGATCCTCGTGATCAAGAAAAAACTACGTTTACGTGTCCATATGGAACGTTTGCCTATCGTAGAATGCCATTCAGACTTTGTTAATCACCGGGAACTTTTCAACGGTGTATGATGGCTATTTTTCATGACGTGATCGAGAAGACGATAGAAGTCTTTATGGATTACTTTTCCGTGTTTGGTAGTTCGTTCACTTCGTGCTTAGGAAATTTGAAACACATGTTGAAACGTTGTGAGGAAACCAACCTTGTGCTCAATTGGGAAAAATGTCGTTTTATGGTTAAAGAAGGAATCGTCATAGGGCGCAAGGTCTCGAAAGCGGGGATTGAGGTATACAAAGCTAAGATAGACGTCATCTCCAAATTACCTCATCCCAAAACCGTTACGGGAGTTAGGAGTTTCCTAAGCCACGCGGGCTTTTATCGTCGATTCATCAAGGATTTTTCAAAGATATCTCGACCCATTACACACCTCCTTGAAAAATATTCTCCTTTTATCTTTAACGAAGATTGTGTACGAGCCTTTGAAATCCTTAAGAGGAAACTTACCGAAGCTCTCATTCTTGTTGCTCCCAGTTGGAACCTCCCCTTCGAATGAATGTGTGATGCAAGTGATTACGCTATTGGGGCCGTTTTGGGGCAACGTCATGAAAAGCACTTCTTTCCTATTCACTATGTTAGCAAGACGATGACCGAGGCTCAACTTAAGTATACCACAACGGAAAAGGAATTCCTTGTCATGGTGTGTGCATTTGAGAAATTCCGACCTTACCTCATCTTGACCAAAAGCATAGTGTATACGGATCATTCGGCAATCAAGTATCTCTTGGCCAAACAAGATGTTAAGCCAAGGTTGCTTCATTGGATTCTCCTCCTACAAGAATTGGATGTCACAATACTTGACAAAAAAGGATCCGAGAATCTAGCGGCCGATCACCTCTCTAGATTAGAAGATCCTCACCAAAATGTGTACGAGAACAAGGAAATCACCCAAACATTTCCTCTCGGTGTAGTAAATTCAAAGAAAGATTCTTCCACCCATTGTTTACGGACATAGCAAATTACCATGCGGGAAACTTCATCATGACGACTCAACAAAATCGAAATTCTTTCGTGACGTCAAGTTCTAGTCTTGGAACGACCCTTACCTATTTCGGACTTGTGCGGATCAAATTATTCGACGTTGTGTGTTTGGCACCGAAGCTACTAATATCCTTAGAGCTTGCACGAGGGACCCACGGGTGGTCACCATGGTGCTAATCTCACGGCGAAGAAGGTATTTGATGCCGGTTTCTTTTGGCCTACTATTTAGCGAGATGCGCACGCACTTGTCAAGTCGTGTGACTCATGCCAACGTCAAAGAAAAGCCTCACCAAACGATGAAATGCAAAAAAATATCATCCAAGTGTGTGAGATCTTTGACGTTCCTATCATCTCGTGGTAATAAGTACATCCTTCTCGCTGTTGACTACCTATCTAAGTGTGTGGAAGCTAAGGCTTTGCCCATGAACGATGCTCGTGTGGTAGTCATGTTTTTGAAGCAACTATTCTCTCGGTTTGGAACCCCTCGTGCAATCATAAGCGATTGTGGAAACCATTTTTGTAATGACTAATTCGATAAGGTTCTAAAGAAATATGGGGTTACACATCGGCTTTCTACGGTTTATCACCCGCAAACGAGTGGGCAAGTCGAGGTTTCAAACCGAGCTTTGAAGAGGATCTTGGAGAGATCGATAGGGGAAAACTGACAATCTTGGTTGGATAAGCTAGACGATGCTTTATCGGCTTTTCGTACCGCTCATAAGACGCCCATTGGGTGCACTCCTTACAATCTTGTATATGGGAAGAATTGCCACTTGCCCATCGAACTCGAACACAAAGCTTATTGGGCCCTAAAGCATTGTAATGATGACACTGAGACCGCGAGAAAACACCAAAAAATGCAATTGAATGAATTGGATGAATTGAGAGATATTGCTTATGAAAATTCATTGATTTACAAAGAGAAAACTAAAAAGTTTCATGATTCTAAAATTAAAAACCGGGTTTTTAACATTAGGGATCAAGTGTTGCTTTTTAACTCGAGATTAAAAATATTTTCCGGCAAGTTGAAATCCCGTTGGTTGGGTCCATTCACCATTACCCAAGTGTTTCCTTATGGGACCATCGAGCTAGCTCAAAATGATGGTCCTAACTTTTAGGTGAATGGCCATGGTTGAAGCACTACTTTGGTGGGGAAGTTCCTTCTTTGAACGACCTCGACCAAGTCACCTTCCCCAATGATAATTAGTATTGAGGGGATCGAGTCGAGCTCATTACTCGGTAATCAAAAACGAGGTGCCTCGTGGGGGAGTCCCATGCTTATCCATGTACATATTATCGATTTCTAATGTAGCTTATGTGAGGGGATTTGTGCCCTTCCAACCTTTGTTTCGTGGTTGTTTGTGAATTGTGGATTTTAGATGATCATTATCTTCACGATTGGAGCCTATCGTGTTCGTTTTACGTGAGCACTCGATCGTTTTCTTTGAAGAATTTTCCGATATCCAAATGATATATCCTTTGTTGTTCTAACCTTAGGTCTATTAGCACACTTCATAAACGGTTATTGAGTTAATGGTTCCAACCTTTCCATGCTAGATTAAGCATTCGACTTCGTCTCTAGTATGGGGGTATCCTACCCTTAGACTCGAAACATTGAGGACAATGTTAAAATTTAGTATGGGGGGGGGGGTGAATAGATACTTGCCTTGCCAAACCTTCACGCTTTCCAAAGTTTATCTTTTTGTTTATCGTTTTTTTTTGCAAAATAAGGCTACAAATGGCCAAATTTTAAAAATTTTCTCATGTTTTCATAAGTTTTTAAAGACACGAATGTAGATTTTCCGATGGTGAGAATACGAGTAATTTTTGACTCGACCGTGCGTGTTGAGCACTTAGCTTTGATTCATTAACTTATATTAGGCTACGTCTCGTAAATGAGGACGAGAAATGATAGAGTTAATTATAAGTTTCTATGCTAAACTAATTGACCAAAAATTAAGTTTCTATGATAATAAAGCCCATCCGTTAGGGGGCGTATAAATGATAATCGATCCTTCTTGTTGACTTATTTTTTTGACATCGTTGTCTATTAGGGGAGGTTATTAATTTGATGGTCTTGGTTACACCGTTATGACTCTATTTTTGGACCTTAATCTCTATCATCGCATAAGTAAAAAATGTATCCTCGTGAACATTCAAGAAAAAAATAAAATATAAGAAATACCACTTAGGAATAAGGGAGTCTAAGTACGTGATTAGGGCATATGAGTAGTGTTAGAATTACTAACTTATAATGACAATGATCTCGTTACACGCTTGGCATGGAATTGGGTGAAAATCGAGGACTATGAAATTATTTCTAACAAAGCATTCACGTGTTCTTATTCTATGAACCTAAACGTCCCATATTGTGATGAAAATCATACATTATGTCTAAAACACAAGTAGTAGCAAGTAGTAGTAGTGTAGTAAGTTTATGATTCAATAAAAGTCCATAAAAATGAACTTTGGAGGTGCTAAGATACTTTATTCTAGCATTGCGTGAGGGTACGGTAATGGTTTAGTATAGGGGAGTGATGAGACTTCTTTTATACATAGTCTCATCGTTCAAAACGGGCTTAAAATGGTTAAAATATCATAAAAAGTGCCATATATATGCTTGTGTTTGCTCAATGTGTATTTTAGGTACGGATATCGAGAAAATGACAAAATATCACAAGAATCAATCAAAAAACAAACACGGGAAAAGAAGCCGCACAATGAACCGGACCCTAGAGTTGATTTTCTAAGAAAAGTCCTTGAATAATTGAAGATTGTACAAGAAGGGTCCTTCATTATTGAAGAATTGACACCTTATACCCTTTTTTATTCATAATTACAAGTTTGGTCCCTAAAGTTTGTCAAATTTACAAAAAGGACCCTCAACTTTAAAGAATTAGCAAGAATGGTCCCTCCAAATTGAAGACTTGTCAATTTTAGTCCTCTACAAAGTCAACCATACAAGTGAAGACCTTAAAGAATTAAGACATGTCAAGTTTGGTCCTTCAAATATAATCAAACGGCAAAACAAGTCCTTGATAAACCCTTTTGGAAAGTTTTGTAGCCAAAATGAAAAAAACAAAACTTCAAATACAAAGGAATTCGTTTCTTAGACTGTTTAAACTTCAAGTGACACAAAAAGGAGTAATGAGGGGTTAAACATGGACGACAAAAATACTTACATAGACCAATACCAAACTGCCACCTCACCCCACTATCTCTCTCACACAATCAAAACCCACCATTCTGCCACATCACAAACCACTAACCAGTTTACATAACTAATTATTAATTAGTTATTAAACTCGCGCCTTAACACAAATTTAAATCCCAAATCATATCAAAACCACTACTATTCACTCAAGAACACTAATTGGGTTTTTCTAAACCATAATGAATTAAGTGTTAATCAGCTCCAGATTTACAATTAACCACTCCCTAATCATAACCCAACCCATAAACAAGCTGCCACCTCACCCCTCTAGTCACATGATACCTCCCCTGCTACATACATTTGGGAAGATGTCAAACTTTGCCAAGGAATCAACGCCCCACAACTTTGCTTTCATACTAATCTCATTTGGACGTCCAAGATCACCTCAACACCACTGGCATCTTCACAAAACGCCAAGAAGTCCAAATTCAGTCAACAAATATTCAAATTTCAAGGGCAAATGTGGAACTTCAGCAACTAGGATTTTTAGTTTTAAAAGCTTTCTAGGACATTGTAAACCCTCTATATAAAGGGTCTTAGCCTCTCATTATCCCCGTTCTTTGTTTTCTTTGGTCACAACTTTATAAATCCTTTGTTCATGGAATGAAAAAGAGTTTAAGTTTGTTGACGAATTCCAAGTGCCACCTTTACTGTTATTTTTTAACGTTTGAAGTTTGTTGATTTAAAGGTTTCAAAAGTTTAGTTTTAAGTTTATGCAAAGTGTTTCAAAAGTTTTCAAAATCTGTGATTTTTCTAAGTTTTGTTCAAACACTTGAACTTTTTTGATCAAAAGTTGATCATAGCACCCTGATAAGGTACTTATCAAGGTGAGGTGAAGCTTGTGGTATTGGAAGATTCAAGGAGTGGGGTATAAGTTAGAAGAAATCTGTTTCATTTTCATTTTTTTCATATTATCTGTTGTTGCTAACTCTGTTGATCTTAGCAGTGTTGTTGTAAGCTTGTGTCTTGTTTTGCTAGACACATAAGCTCTTAGATTCGGGAGTGTGGATGTACATTCCTTAGGTTTGTCATTTTCTTTCCAAAAATCTGTCATAAATTGGTTCTAAGTGATTTTGGGTATCTGCTAGTGTATGATGTGTTCTTATGCTTGCAATCTGGTTCTAAGGTCATGGTGATGTTGTTATGATGCTTGTTTAGGCTTGGTTAAATCTGTAAAACATTTTGGCTTCATAAATCTTGATTTAGTATTTTAAAGGGTTGTTTGGGATTGCATGTTATGTGATTCATAGTTGAGATTGAGTAGTTATTTAGGGGTCTTTTGAGTTTGTATCTGATATTAAGGTGGTTGTGAATTAAAATCTGCTTGTCTTGTACTTTGAAACATAAAAACTAAATCTTTGATCTAACTAGTTTGTTTTAGGTTATTTTGAACTGAAACTTGGTGAGCACCTAGATTACATGCTAAACTAGGTTTATCAAGTGTAAAAACAAAGTTCTTGTAACCTGATTAATAGATTTGTGGGTTTGAAATTCGATTTTTGGTCAATTAGTACAACAAAAGGGATTTTGGGTGTTCATTGTTCATCAGTAACTCACATTAAGCTTGAAACTAGATCTAATCTTAGAATTTTTGCATGAAACCAGATGATTTGTGTGGTTAATTGAACTGTTGTATGCTTTTGGTTAAGTTTAGTAGGCTTTTACTTGCTTAAACATAGCGTATAACCATCAGATCTGCTTATTTCTATGTCTGTATCATGTATGTATGTTGTTTGAATTAACTGTATCATTTGGCTGGGTGAAATTGTGATTTCTTATTTGTTCTTGACTCCCTACAACTCACTGGTTGTAGAGGTGCCCTTATTGTCCAAACAATCAAGTGAATCTCTTTAAAACAACAATTAAAAAAAGTCAAGCAGTAGGAACTCTATCCCACTAAAAGTTCCTAATGATAGTGTAAATTGGTCATCAGCTTATTAATAAGCCATTTTAGCTTATGCCATTGTGCAACAACTTTGATTTTGTAATAAGTCTTACTTATTTGACCTATTTACTTAATCTGGAGCTTTGTAGCCTTTGACTTTTAAGTTTGACTAGAAAACGAATTGACTTTTGTTTTTCAAAATAGCTTATTGATTATTCCAGCTTATTAAGTGTGCTTATTTGAAATCTTTTTGTTGATTAAGCTTAGTTTGGTCATTTAAAACCTTTTTCAACTTGAATCAGCTCTTCAAGTGGTCTAGAACTCAAAAAACGACTATTTTGTCGTTTTATGTAGAGAGTCTTGGCTTATTTCAGGCTTATTTCAGGCTTATTTCTTGAGCTTTTTCATTGTTTCTTTTTACAAACAGCTTTATAATCTCAAAAGAAGGATGTGTGTCAATTTTCAGCTTATGGTATTAGCTTATGGCTTAATGGGCCAAAAAGCCCATTAAGAATAAGCTGAATTCTATTAAGCTGTGATAAGCACTGATTCAGCTTTTGGACCTTTAGAGTTTTGTTTCTAAAGTTTAATTTTAAGCTCATCTGGAAATTTTGGGCTTATTTGGTTAACATTTTTCTTATTGGGCCTTAATAAGCCTATTTAGTAATCTGTTTTCACTTTTGGCCCATTTGGAGGCCCATTAGGGGTATTTAGGTCATTTCACTTTCATTTCTGGTTTTATTAAGTTAAAATAAATTAGTTTTCAAGTTATTAGAATTTTTATAAATTTTGAATTTTTAACATTATTTTAATATTTAATTTTAATTTTTAATCATTTTAAATAGTTTTAGTTAGTTTTAAATTTTGCAAAAATACTTTTTAGTTTAACTAAGTTATTTTAGAGGTTTACAACTTGAAGAATCTTATTTTGGGCTTTTTATTAATTAAATTGATTTTTAGGGCTTTAATTAGCCTTAAAAAATTAATACTTAATTAAGTAAAAGGTTTGAAAAAGTTTTGATTTTTGGTAAACTCTAATTGCATTTTTAGGGATTTATTGTGATCTTGTAGGAATTTTTAGATTAATTTTTAAATTTTCGTCACGTTTTACGTCTTAGCTTTCGTCGTAGTTTAATCATAATCGTAACCGTCATCATTTTCTTTCTTCTCATTAATATTAATGTCAAATTATATAAATTTTAACACACACACCAAGCCTCCTTGAGAACAAACTCACACAAGGGTCGTAAGCACTTGGTTTTCCTAAACCATTTGTTTAATACTTACCCTATTTACGCTCTTTTTCCTAAAAGACGTATTTACACAACTATCAACCACCATTTCCAAGACTTGCTAGCAGATTCATATAATTCCCTAATTCTGCTTCTAGGGTTCTTAGTGGTGGAGTCTGATGCAATACTTTTCTTAGGGGGGTTGCACGAGAATGATTCACTTTGCATTTGAGTTTACTAGCACCAATAGGCATCGCAATTTGCTTCTTAGTTCTAGTATCTACGCCTTTGACATTATTCGAAACACACATAACATGATTAGCATTAGCACATTTTCCACATTTCACAAACAAAATTGACATTCAAAGCATTCAAAGTCGAATCATTCAAATCGTCATTACATGCGATTACATACTTTTTATTCTTAGAAACATTAAAATTCCTAGGGTGGTCTTCTACTTTCTTCATCTTCCCTTGACTCTTGTTTTGCCAAACCTTTTCATTCATTTGAGTTTTCTTAAGATAAGGTCGGCTAACACTAGTAGCGGGGACATACTCCTGTAGTAAAAGACACACGTCTATTAGTGTTTCTAGATGTCTGAGGTGATTGACTTTCTTTGTTGTGTGTGGGTTTAGTGGCCAATCTATACATCCCTGGTTTGATCACATTTGTGTTCTTAATGCTTTGTGGTCGAATATATGTTTTGGGAGTAATCTGTGGTAACCTATCCTTCCCAACCGTCTTAGGGGCAAACCCAGGTTTTGCAAATATAGAATTGGAGAAAACAGATGGTTTTCCCAAGACAGAGGGTTTAGTCACTGTGTACGCATTGGGTTGTCTTACAACAGGTTTCTTAACGCTAGGTTCCACAATTTTCCCACCCATCTTAGCAACAAGTTTCTTCAACTCTTCAATCGCTATCTCCCTGTCTTGTAACTGAGCTTTCAAATCTGTAATTTCCATACTCTTTTAATTCAGTTCTCGAAACATTTGGGAAAGTTTTTCTTGCAATTTATTATGATGCGGAAAACTTCTGATGTCTTTTTGCAAATCAATTTCAAGAGTATGACAATGTTTTTGAAGGAAATCAGTTCTGTGTTGAAGTAACTCAAAAGCCTTTTTATCAACTTTTTCTTTACGTTTCGAAAGCTCAGTTTCAAGCCGTACACACTCTTTGATCTTATCAAGATATTTGCATGCAACATCAGAATATTCATCGATATCAGCACAAGATTGAAGAGTAACACACAAAATATCTTTGGAGAGACATTCTTCTAAGAGTAGATCATATTCGTTTGAAAACTCTGATTTTTCTGTTTGAAGGTCATCAATTTCTTTTCAATGGACTCAACATATTTCAAATCATCAAACATTTCAGACCGAATTAATTTTTCAAACTCAAGAATATTTTCTTTTATTATCTTCGTATTTGGTATTAAAAGTTCTTCACAAGCGCAGTTATATCATGGGGAATCTCTTTTTTCCACTTATCATTTTCACTTTTTGCCAATCTCTTTCAACAATTGATTGAACATTATCAATGTGATGTTTAAGAATACCAAGTGTTTTTCTACTTTTGCTTTTAGAAACATCAAGAGGCAAATAGTTAATATATTTAGAAACATTTGATTTCTTAGTGGCAAAACTTTTCTTCCATTGAATTCTTCGTCGTTTTCTTTCAAGAAACAATTCCTCATGAGAATTCTGTTTTTGTGGAGTAAAAAGACCATAAAGAATGTTTTCATAAGCATGATTATATGGTTTCAAAAAATCTTTATTGACTGGTGATCTACTCTCCTCATCCCAAAGGGATTTCTCTTCACTATTGAGCCTAACTATTGGGCAATCATGATTGGTCCATTCGGACTCATCAAGATATAAGTGGGGGTTCGCAGCTTGAGCTTGTTCAAGGTACTTAGGACTCTCAAAACTAGCTCTACCCTTAAAAAACGACGAGGTGCTATCATTCTTATGGTTTGAATAGAGTCATGCGTTTTATAAACAACTTTTTTCAAAAATCGACTTGTTCTTCGAGTTCTGTTACTTTTTCAGTATCTTTGCCTTGTCTATTTTTGAAATCTTGTTTTAATTTTTCAACCTCTTGTTTCTTTTCCTCAAGCATTTTAGCAGAATCGGTGGTATTCATAGAGAGCCTTTGTTCAAGTTCGTTAACTTTTGTTGTGGCAAGGTACGTTTTTTGACGTTCATCACTTAATAAAACATTAGATTGACGTTTTTCTTTAGTTAACAAAGCAAGAGCTTCGTTGTATTTATTTTCAAAATCGTCCTTTTTAACGTTAATTAAACGACCTTTGTACTTCTCAAGCTGTGTATCTCTTTGAAGAAGCTGAGCCCTATAGCTATCAATGGTCTCACTAGATTTTATAAGTGCGGCTTTGCGTTCTTGAAAGTTTTGAGTGAGCGTTGCGTTTTCCTTCTTTAATTTCTTTTGACTCTTTCTAGTTTCATTGACATCTTTTTGTAAACTAGCATTAAATTAGCAAGCGCGACACGCTCCTCATCATCATACTCATTTGCATGTTGATCATCCTCAAACTCATTATTGCATTGATGAATCATGTGTGGTATTGCTATCTGTTAGTGCAAACATTATGATGCTTTGTCGATATAATCTCTTTGTGTTTTGTTGATGACAAACGTATAATTCGCAATACATTATGTAAAATGTTAAGGTACTCGTAATCACTCAAGAATACATTTGTATACTTCTCTCGACACCTCCAAGACCGCATTCGGCATGAATCACTAAAGGTATATACAAACATGTCATTAACCTAACTAAGTGATCAAGGGTTAATATTTTCTTAAAACTCATATTTTAATCAAATGTGACAAAAGATTTTAATTAACTTTATTTTTAAGAAAATGTTTTATTAAAAAGAAAATGGAAATTTGAATTTGGCATATTCCACATGCCAAAGGAATATCCTTTGAGGGTATAAACTACCCCAGATGGCATATCCCCACTAAAGGACAAATTTGCACAGACTCTGACGCGGAGGTTCCTTAAAGGAACCCGTGGTTCCTTATTGATAAGGTACCGCGGGTAGAGATAAGGAACCGCGGGTGTTTTTGATCGTTGTAATGTTGTCCTATAAATGGATCATTTTCAGGTTTTCTTTCAACCCTTTTTGCACAGTTTCTTTCAAAAACCATCTTAGATCCTTGATTAGTTAGTTTTGATTAATCTTGTTTAAGATGTGATTCAATCTTCAATCTCCTCATCCTCTCAAGTGCAAAGAGAAGAACACTATCATTACCATGATGTGTTGGGTTCACTACATGATGAAGATCTTTCCTTCTATAGATCTAAGTTATGTTTTTAGTCTTCCTACTATGTATATGTAGAAGATCCAAGTGTTGGGTACACTTGGATGTGTTTATAAGGGTAGAATATCCAAGTGATGGGTATCCTTGGATTAGGTGTTAGTTATGTAGACCCAAATCATGTTAGTACTTGGATATAGTGTTAGAGTTATAGATCTAAGTGTTGTGTGCTTAGATCTATATGGTTTATGTGTTTAGGTCATAAAACACAAGGTTTGTTATGTTGGGCCATAAAACATAACTAGTGGGTAGATTAGGTTGTGTCTTGGTAGTTCTCACTAAACTCTAAAGTGATGTGGTTGTGTCTAGGTAGTTCTCACTAAACTCTAAAGTGATGTGGTTGTGTCTTGTGAGTTCTCACTTAGCTTTAAAGTGATTAGTAGTTGTGTTGTGTGAAGTTCTCACTTAGCTTCAAAGTGAAGAGCCGTGAAGATTGGTTCTAGCTTTCGATTAGAACTCGACATCTAGCCTTGTGTCGTTAAATGGTGAAGTGGGCCACGTTGTGTAGATTGGTCCTACCTAAGATTAGGACTCGACTTTTAGCTTAGAGTCAGAAATTGGATAAGCGACGTTGTGTATGGTTTCTCCACCTTAAGGAGTTTGTTGACTAGTGAAGTAACTCTCGGGTAAGGTGTAATCGAGGAGTGGAGTAGGGCGAAGAGGAGCTTCGTGACCGAACCACTATAAATCATCGTGTCGGTACTTTCCTTTACATTTATGTCTTTACTATTATAGATGTATGTATATGTTGTGTGGTGTGTGCATCTCATAATCTAAACATCTAAGTTGCGGAAAAGCTAAGGCTTAGTACGTGTGTGCTTCGTGTTTAGATTATGGTCAAGTGTACATCACTTAGTCTAAACATCCTAGTTGCGGAAAAGCTTATGCTTAGTACGTGTGTGCTTAGTGTTTAGACTATTGCTTGATGTACTCTTGATTTGATGTGTTTGTGTGTTTACTTACTTGTAGTACTTATCTTTCAATCAAACACATCTCATATCTAGTCAAGCTTGATCGAGAATTTGATACAAAGGATCGTCAAAGTTTAACATGCAACAAAAGGTTAAGTTCACTGTCGACGGTTCTCTAAATGGACCGGCGGTTCTTTATTGATAAAGAACCGCGGGTACACATAAGGAACCGCACACAGTGGATTAAGCCGAAATGTTTTGAAAACTAACTAGAAACTATTCAACCCCCCCTTCTAGTTTCTACAATTGGTATCAGAGCGAGGTTATTCAAGATCTTTGAAGTATATTGTACTTTGAAGCTTGGATCGATCTTTGCTCTCTTTTTCAAAGCAAATGGTTTTTAAAAATGAAAATGGTTTTTAAAAATAGAGACGATCTTTGTATCAAATTGTTCATGAAGAGTGATTACTTATGAAATGTGTTTTGTTGTTTCATTCGTACAAGTTTTGGTGTTAAATAAACTTTTTATAATAGCTTGAATTAAATCTTTTCATGTTTGGAAGTATAAAAATCTTTTATGACATAATTAACTCTAAAATACGAGTTCTATGTGTCTAAAATGATTTTTTAGTGTCCTAACTCCTTCCAAAAAGTTATCAAATGATTTTGGCTAAAAAACCCATTTTTGCCCACTGGACGCGGTTCTTTATCTCTTCCCCGAGGTTCCTTATCAATAAGGAACCGCGGCCAGTCTGACTCAGATTTTTGCAAACTTAGAAAAATCATATAAAATCAACCGTAAGTCCGTAGAAATTGTGCCACCCGTCATTTCGAACGTAGTTGAATTTTCTATCAATTAAAAATGCTTCCAAACCTTCATTCAAACTTTAAAATTTAAATGTTTTATAAGTTATATACTTTGTCCAAAGTATTGAGTCTTGGTTTGTCGTAAAACTTGTGTTTTACTCTTTTCTATTAAGTTGGATATCTCTTGGTGATATATCTTTGAAAATTGATATATTTACAAAGTGTTAAACTTTATTAAATTTTAAATGGGTCAAAGATTATTTTCAAATAAAATCAAGCTATGAATACTTTGTTGTATCTAACACTCAAAACATGGACGAATGCTTTTATATGTTAAGCTAATTGTTTGTGTGTGTTTCCTTGTGTGTTATTATTATATGTAGACAGTATTAAGTGTTCCTTGCTATTTGTAGTAGTATTGCTTATATGTCTAGTCTCTTGTGCCTTGCTTGGTATTTGTTAGTATCTAGTTTTTCCTAATTAGGATGTATGCTAGATTTCTTGCATTTTAGTTGCAACATTATGTGTGCATTGCATATAGAATTAACATCTCTTGGTTTACAAATGTTACATAAACATCTTGTACACCTCGGCATGTTCTTTAACACTTTTAGGTTTGAAAGCTTTGGGAGCTTGTCAAATCTATTGATTTGGGTCGTCTTACTCGATCATTGTGTTATTAGTTCAAGTAGATAAATGTCTCACTATAAAACATGAAACACCCTTTGAAAATCTTAGCTATTTTCTCTTAAAAGAGTGTTTGTGGGAATCAAGAAATATTTCGATCAAATATCAATGCATTATTCAAACTATGATTGGTATCATTATCGAATCTAATTGACATGTTTTTTAGTGTAGACATGAATGTGGTTTATTAATAATATACATCGGATCATAACTCACACTTGTGTTGATGGTGTTATATTGAATCTACTTGTTCAAATTGTTAGACATATTTTTTTTAATAATTACTTATAATGCACAATAGAGTCGGTTTGATAACTTGGATGTTTCATCCGAAATACTCAAGTAATTTACATTGCTATGCAATTTATAAATGTGTCATTTCCGAAAGACCAATCAAGAGTGTTCCTTTGGTTTGTGTAAACTTTGTTTATACACTTCAACATTATTTGCCTCAAGTTCTATTAAGGTAAATAACCTTAACTAGACTTGTTTGACAAGATATGCAATGGTGCATTAATAACCCTCATTAGGTCATGCATTGTGTCGCCATGCAAGTTTCATCCTTGCTAAACTTTATTAGGCAAATGTTGAAATTACATTTTGTATAACTTGAGAATGACTACTAGAGAATTTATGCACTAAGATCTTAATTTGACCTAACGGTTGAATTACTTCCATGTGGGAAGTTGAGTTGGTGTATAACTCGTAAAAATGGTCGTGTTTAGCCTTAATTCAGCACCTCTAGTGATAGTCTCATACTCATTCTCTAAATTGGCTAAATGGCTCTTCCTATATATGACTAATGATAGTTTACTTCGATGAACTTTGTATGTCATTAGGAGTCTTTTTCTTTTGTAGCCATTAGGTTTTTCTTAGCTTTCCTCTTACGTGCTAATTGAACATATGTGTCTTTCCTTTGTGTGTGTTCTAGTTTTTATTGCTCTTAAGCATGACTTTATGATAAGTTAGACTAGAACATTATGATTTGATGAATTGGAAAATCCTCCTTCACCACCTAAACCTAGCCTCTGTAGGCGGTTCTTTAATTAGACCGTGGCTCCATATCAATATGGAACCGCCGGTGGAGATAAAGAACCGCGGGCAGAAGCTCTCAAATTCGGGTTTTCTGAAACTTCCCAATTGTTCCAACACCCTTTGGAATCTTTGTTTCAAACCTTTGATCACTCCTAAAATATCTTGGGCTTTCCCTTTTTAACCCTTTACTAGTTTGGATCATCCCCTCACCCTTTTAAACCCACCTTGTTAGCCATGTTCTACAAGAACCTCCAATTCATCCAAAACCTCCTCTTCAAAGAGGCACCTCAAAATTAAGATTAAGTTACCCAAACTTAACTATTCACCCTTTCACACACCCAAGAATGAGATTGTTCCAATTCTCATCTCTTCATCACCCTCACCACCTCTTGCTCCATGCAAGACTACCTCAACCCATGGTACCAACCATTCACATGGTTCTACCTCCTCTTCATTCCAATCTAGAATGAATGAGCTAACCTCACCCTTCACTCCAAGTACTGTCTTGGATGTGACTACCCAACCTCAACCCATCCAAAGCATTCCCATTGTGAATAACTTTGTTGATACCTTGGTGACTTCACCTTTTACCCCTTCAAACTCACCCACATCACGCATCCAAAGCATTCCCATTGTGAATGACTTTGTTGAACCCTTGGTGACTTCACCTTTCACCCCACCAAATTCTGCCACCACCCTTGTCTTTTATTTAAGCATGTGGATTGCTTATTGCTAAGACATCTAATTTAAGCAAATCTTAGGATTCTAGTGTAACTAAGATTAAAATTATGCTTAAGTTTTAGGCTTGTTTTCTTATACATCTTTGTATGATCTTTATACTCTTGTATTTCCTTTCATGTTTTTCAACATGATTTTTCTTTGAGTCTTGGATCTTGTTGTTATTATGTTTTTTCTTTTCTCTTTTTTTGAGTCCTTTTCTTAAACTAATAAGAATTAAGAATCTTCTTGGAGATTTACATTACTTGTAGCTTGATTTGTGATATCTAGATAGATGACTTGCTTGTATGCTACTTGCTTATATATGTTCTTGCTTATCTGTATGTTATATGCTTAATTGATTAGTTAATGAATGCATGCTTATTATAAAGGTTTTGTCTTTCTCAAGCAATTCCGATATAATATCTCTTAGATGTGTCTAACTCATGCATGTCCTTTAATGCTACGTGCTAACATGTTTTACTTAGTTTTCTCTTTTTAAGTAATATTGTTTCTTGCATGCCATATGTTTTTTAATTGCGTACCTTCTCTACATTGGTTTATTATAGACTTCATAAGGCATTGCATGAATTATCCTATGTGCTTACTTGATTATGTGTTTGATTTTGTACTAACTCTTCATGTCTTCTTGAGCTTCTTTTGAGTTTCTTCTCTCATTTTCTTTTGAGATTTCACTATCACATTCTAAGGTATAGTATTCGTGAATCAATTTGTGAAGTTATCCTTAACTTTTTTGTTGAGTCTCTCTCAATTCATTTTAATCATGCTATTCTAAGTCGATTCTCTTTCTTCTAGTCTTTCTAAACTAAGTTGAGTCGAGCCTTACCCTTTCCTCATCATGTAATTGTTCTTTGAACATCCATAATGATTGAGAAGAGCTACGAAACTTTGAGCATGTAGTTTATCGTATGCTAAACACCATTTGGTGTCGACATTCATACGCATTTTTTGCCTATAATGTCCTATATCTCGATTTTTTCTTAAAGCGTCGATTTATCCGCTTTTGGTTTTCCTTTATTTTTTTGGTCAAAAATGTCTCTAGGTTGAGATATTTTTGTTCCTCTTTTTGAGAGTTGATTGCGGTTAAAATTTACAATTGGTATGGATGATTCCATCAATTCTAAGTTTTTAACCCCTTGATATGATATCTTCAAATTCTTGGATGTTTCTTTTCTACCTCTATTCCAACAATTTTGAATTGATTTCCTCAAAATCCTATCCTTGTTTTTTTGAGAGTTGATGGTTAAATCTTGAATTTTCTTGGGTGATTCCAAAAATTCTAAGCTTTTTACCCTTTGACATATTATCATTACAATTGGTATGGATGTTTCTTTTCTATCTCTATTCCAACAATTGTGAATTGGTCTTGTCACGATCCTCTCCTTTATTTATTTATTTTTGGTTGTAGCATCGCGTGCACACTTCTTTCTTCAATGCTTGTCATTGTTTGTGCAAACGACTTGTTTATCATCCTCTTTTTATATATGCACTTGTCTACTAACCTTGCTTTGTAGGACACTTCTAACCCATTTTTGTAGCTCGTCACTATTCTTGCTTTGTTGGTGCCTCAAGCAAGGGGGTGCTCATATCAAGGGGGAGCATTTGCAAGAGTTCAAGTCATTACATTTGCGATCGTTGACTCACTCAAATTGCATTCATCGAACATCTTGCAAGTAATGCATTTTGGACACTCGTAGATAAGCATATATTATTATGCTTGGAGTTGGTTAACCTATGGTGATTGAAGACTTCACTAGGATGACGCAAGCTCAATATTTTTATATGATGGGTTTATGGTTTGGATTCTCGCCTCTCAAACGACAACCACTATGGATGATTAGATTTTTAGATGCATGTTCTCTCGAAGTCAATCCTCCTCTTCTACAAATGAAGACTACCTTTTTGATTCGATAAAAGGGGGAGAAGTAAGTGTAAATGAGTAACTTATGCTTTTTAATATGTGTTGCGATTTACTTGTATGTCATCATCAAAAAGGGGGAGACTGTTAGTGCAAACATTACGATGCTTTTTCGATATAATCACTTTGTGTTTTGTTGATGACAAACGTATAATTCGCAATACATTATGTAAAATGTTAAGGTACTCGTAATCACTCAAGAATACATTTGTATACTTCTCTCGACACCTCCAAGACCGCATTCGGCATGAATCACTCAAGGTATGTACAAACATGTCATTAACCTAACTAACTGATCAAGGAATAATATTTTCTTAAAACTCACATTTTAATCAAATGTGACAAAAGATTTTAATTAACTTTATTTTTAAGAAAATGTTTTATTAAAAAGAAAATGGAAATTTGAATTTGGCATATTTCATATGCCAAAGGAATATCCTTTGAGGGTATAAACTACCCCAGATGGCATATCCCCACTAAAGGACAAATTTGCACGGACTCCGACGCGGAGGTTCCTTAAAGGAACTCGCAGTTCCTTATTGATAAGGTACCGTGGGTGTTTTTGACGATTGTAATGTTGTCCTATAAATAGTGGATCACTTCCAGGTTTTCTTTCAATCCTTTTTGCACAGTTTCTTTCAAAAACCATCTTAGATCCTTGATTAGTTAGTTTTGATTAATCTTGTTTAAGATGTGATTCAATCTTCAATCTCCTCATCCTCCTAAGTGCAAAGAGAAGAACACTATCATTACCATGATGTGTTGGGTTCACTACATGATGAAGATCTTTCCTTCTATAGATCTAATTTATGTTTTTAGTCTTCCTACTATGTATATGTAGAAGATCCAAGTGTTGGGTACACTTGGATGTGTTTGTAAGGGTAGAATATCCAAGTGATGAGTATCCTTGGATTAGGTGTTGTTATGTATATCCAAGTCTTGTTAGTACTTGGATATAGTGTTAGAGTTATAGATCTAAGTGTTGTGTGCTTAGATCTATATGGTTTATGTGTTTAGGTCATAAAACACAAGGTTTGTTATGTTGGGCCATAAAACATAACTAGTGGGTAGATTAGGTTGTGTCTTGGTAGTTCTCACTAAACTCTAAAGTGATGTGGTTGTGTCTGGGTAGTTCTCACTAAACTCTAAAGTGATGTGGTTGTGTCTTGTGAGTTCTCACTTAGCTTTAAAGTGATTAGTAGTTGTGTTGTGTGAAGTTCTCACTTAGCTTTAAAGTGAAGAGTCGTGAAGATTGGTTCTAGCTTTCGATTAGAACTCGACATCTAGCCTTGTGTCGTTAAATGGTGAAGTGGGCCACGTTGTGTAGATTGGTCCTACCTAAGATTAGGACTCGACTTTTAGCTTAGAGTCGGAAATTGGACAAGCGACGTTGTGTATGGTTTCTCCACCTTAAGGAGTTTGTTGACTAGTGAAGTAACTCTCGGGTAAGGTGTACTCGAGGAGTGGAGTAGGGCGAAGAGGAGCTTCATGACCGAACCACTATAAATCATCGTGTCGGTACTTTCCTTTACTATTATAGATGTATGTATATGTTGTGTGTTGTGTGCATCTCATAATCTAAACATCTAAGTTGCGGAAAAGCTAAGGCTTAGTACGTGTGTGCTTCGTGTTTAGATTATGGTCAAGTGTACATCACTTAGTCTAAACATCCTAGTTGCGGAAAAGCTTATGCTTAGTACGTGTGTGCTTAGTGTTTAGACTATTGCTTGATGTACTCTTGATTTGATGTGTTTGTGTAACACCCCACTTGGATAAGTGGACCGTTACGTGTATTTATGGCGTGTCATCAAAGCATAAGGTAAATGTCCTAAAACATTAACTGACCATAACGGAAATACCGGAATCAAACATCGGCAATCCAAACATAAGCCCAAAACATGAAAAATAAAATACTGAATGAAAGGACTAAACAATGTCCGAATAAGCAGAATACTGTAAGAAATGCAAAATGTAAGAAGTCTGGATAGCTTCCATCCAAATGCACATGCGCTTAGAATCCTAAAAGCGTCCCGGTGTACCTGCCGTTAGAACATGAAAGAACTACGGCTGAGCATAACGCTCAGTGAACGGATATAGAGCATGATAAGAAATACTGAATGAAGCAGACGATAGAATATAGAAACTGTAAGACTGATATGAAATATGTGGTAGAACTCTGCATAAAATCTGAGCAATCTGATTCATATATACTGATACTGAAATATAACCATTAATTCTGAAAACATGCATTTACTGTATTTTATTTGCCAGAGCTTATATAGGTCACGTGCTGTAACAACCGTGCATGAATAACTGGAGGGGTGACCTCGTCATGCTGTAGAGGGGTGACCTCTAAATAACTGTGCTGGGTGGAGGGATCAGCTCCAATGTGAAGGATGTAGAGCACACACCACATTCACCCTGATAACATGAAACA
The DNA here is from genome assembly GCA_025667525.1 of Glebionis coronaria. Taxonomy (NCBI): domain Eukaryota; kingdom Viridiplantae; phylum Streptophyta; class Magnoliopsida; order Asterales; family Asteraceae; genus Glebionis; species Glebionis coronaria. The sequence goes on from CM046876.1 coordinate 359,935,246, forward strand.
CTTATAAGCCTAGGATGCATCCATACGCCCCACTAAAACATACATATAAAAATGGCCAACTGAACATGAGTGGGACGATGCAGGATATCACTCTCCTGCATGTGAGTCACGACACCGGTGCCTCTAGTGCCGTGGTTACGGTACCTCCGTAACTAGTACATAAACTGGTCGTGCTTGTATATAATGCTCAGGCAATTCATTTAGTTATTAACATGATTTCTGATAACTTAAACATATACTGGGGAAAACATTTGGCGGAAGACGGGGAATCCTAAACATGCATAGAAGGGAAGTCCTTACTGAAAGGACGGGAAAATCCGTACCTTGTGCCCATTAATGAAATAAGAACGAAAGCTGAAGGATCGATCCCGACTTCACAGGTACTACATAAATAACGTACGCGAAAAATAAGTTGACTGATGTTAAATATTTTACTGCTCTTAACTGTTTAGTTGGATTTAAGTTATACTTGTATTACTATTTATATAATCTAATAAATTCTTATTGTTCGTAAATATTACAGATTTAATATATCATGTATTTCTGATTACTGGATAATGTATAATCTGACATTACTATAAATAGTAACTCGTCATAAATTAGAAAGTTTCCTAATATAGAAAGTTTCCTGAAATAGAACGTATCCAAAATAGTTCCCTTAAATTAAATCCTTGATAAATCCTATGCTTTAAACAATTAACATGACAAAACGATATCGATATAATTTTATTAATAAGATAATAAAATCGACAATTAAATTTCTTTATTTACAAAATCCCTTTTTAAAATGATCTAAAGCGTTTAAATAATCCCGTCCAATAATTGATATCAGCGATTCCGAAAACTCGTGCTAAGTTTTAAAATAAGTCTAGCCAAACAGCCCTCTAATTGTTTTTACAAAACTGACTGCCAAACACACCCTTAACCTGTTCTAAAAAGGATTGCCAAACACCCCCATAACTCTCTAAAACCCACTGCCAGGCCAAAATCAAGCCGGCACCCTAATTAGGGTTGCGCTGGTGGAAAATCATCACCACCGAGACTCATATGAGTCTCGGTTTGTGTGCAAACCGTCCAAACGAACACCCCCTCCCCCTATGGGTCGCGTTTTCCATGATTAAAACTCCTTGAAATCGAATTAAAGAAAAGAAACAAAAGAATTTGGGTTTCTTACCTTGTGTTCGTGTTAGGGCTTAGGGTATCAAAAGAAAAACGAAAATCCTTGTTCTCCCAGGATCAATCCTCGATCCTTAGTCTTGTTTCTTGATGTGGTCGCGGCAGGGAGGAATGAACAACAATAAACTGGCGGCTGTATTTTTTTGTATTAGGGTTTGACTTAGTGTGTTTGTGTCGGCAGGGAAGGATAGAAAGGAACCCCCGTCTGTTTTATTTCCTTCACATGGGCTTGGCCCAAATTTATTTTCACGAGTTGCGGCGCAAGACGATGAGTTGCGGCGCAATACGCAAGAGTTACATGTGCTGCGGATCACGAGTTGCGGCGCAAGACAATGAGTTGCGGCGCAATTGAAGGGGCTACAGATCATGGTGCTGCGGATCACGAGTTGCGGCGCAAGACAATGAGTTGCGGCGCAATTGATGCTGCTGGCAGTTACGAAATTGTGTCTTTATTTAATAACACTTGTAATAAATAGTACTTTGTAATAAATTTCTCGCGCCTGTTTAAAATTTTCCACGTGTACGTTTTAAAGAAAATATCCCGCGTAAAATAATAATAAACCGCGTATTTATAAATTCTCGATTTAAAATACGGGTTTTACAATTCTTCCCCTCTAAAAGAAATAATTCGTCCCCGAATTAAAATGCGGCGTACTGGGTTTTACAATTCTTCCCCTCTAAAAGGAGAAATTCGTCCTCGAATTAACGATGATAAGCTGATGGAGTTATAAGAACTGAAAGAACACGTAGACTGAAAAGACAATTAAGCTGAAGGATAAATTGTCTTCTGGTTAAGACATAATGCTGCTGATAAGTATAAACTTGTCATGACTGAAATGATTATGTAACGTGACATGGCTAAAGAGGACATGGAACGTGACATGACTAAAAGAACATAACTGAATTTATTAAAGAAAAGGATGAGAGGTCCGGATGGACTCCTCTGTTTCGAGTGGCCTCCCGCTCGAAACGATTCCTCCAAGGATCTAACATAATAATTAAAATCTTGGTCCTGATGACCCTGTCCTGACGATGCTGAATAGTTTCTGGTTCCATATTAAGATGGAATTTCTAATCCTGAATGAATAAGCTATAGCATGTAGTATACATAAAACGGTACGTACAATTATCCTGAAAAGATAACATTTATATTCCTGAGCAAGCTGTTGAGAGTATATCCAGGGACAAGCTACGTGAACAATTGTGAACATGCTAAGTGAGCAATTGTGAACGTGGTTCATAATTATATGAGGAGCACTGGCGTAGGATTAGAATATGATAAGTGAATCATACTGTGAACGTGATACTAGAACATATCCTGAACGTATGCTGACTGAGGAAGGAATGCCAAATGATACGGCCTGAGATGTGAAACGTCTGCCTGGTTATGGAGTAGTTGTGCTAAACTTGAGTCTAATTTCTCAAGCTTTCTGTAACCGTACTCGGTAATAAACTGAGAAACGTGTATCGTGAAATGGCACACGAACTTGAACGTGAACAACGTTATGAACGCTAACGTGAGCTTAAATCAGGAGATAGCATAGAAGATGAACTGATCAGCATCATACTGCGAATGAGACTTAAACGTGAAAGTGAGAATAAACATGAAATTAAAGTGGACGTAAACATACACTTGATCGTGAACATGTATTCTGTTTGATATGATGGTCGATGGAATGCCTTGAATTCATACGATTTACTGCTGAATTTCAAAGTTTTCTGCAGACCTGCCACCACGTGATCCTTTCGGACGAAAGAGACGCGCAGTCTGATTACATGGTTGATGATAACTTAGATAGCATCATACTTTCTCTGAGTCTGTTGTAAACTGATAACAATCTCCATGGAGTCTTGTCTCTTTTCGGTCTAGAATTTCTACTTGTAGTAATAGCATGTCGGTGTTCTATCTTGAACCTGAGGTATGTCAGGAATCTAGATATGAACATAGTTGCATTAATGTGTGATGTGGATTCTATCAGTGTTTGTCTGGGATTATGGAACATTCTGGTGGAAATCTTGTTGAATAGTCATAGAAAAATTTCTAGTGATGACTGTCGGCAATTTCTGCGGTAGCAGTCAATTGAGTTCTAGAAATTTTATACTACGTTCATAGTCGTCAGTCGGGACCATCAGGTGATGGCCTTCACCTTCGCAGGATTGTCTGGAATTTCTTTCTGTTGAAATAGGGTGGTTCAGATATGCCACCTTGTTCATCTGAAACATACATCTAGAAAGCTTGCGTATATAATTTTCTCTTATCGGAGAATCTGCGGGGTCGTGAAAAGATGATTCCCATGTCCTTCTCTAGAATTTAGGAGATCAAAATCTTGTCAACGAATGTACTGCCAAATTTGTCTGAGAATTCAAGGAAAATTTTTTTTTTCATACATTTTCATACTATAGTTGGAGCATTAGGGAGCTCAGAAGTAAAATTCAAAATTCTTAGAGTGGCTATAATATGTGCAACAACGGTCTGAAGATCATCATATTCTTTCCTCATCACTGATGGTAGCATGATCTTGAATTTTTCCTGGAAGGATGTTTACGACACCTCGTAATAGGTCAATTAAACTTCCTATTCGTGGAATGAATATCGATTTGGAAAGGTGATCTGATAAATTTTTCGATGGGGCGCTAGGGCGAATAAAGCCTAGTTTTGGTAACTCTTGCAGCAATTGCTGCAACTCTTTTAATCGTAGCTAGAGCCCTGTAATAAAGAGTTTTGAAAACAGGTTCTGTTCTTGAGGCAAGCTCGATGTTAAATTATGTCTCATGGGTAGGCATGAATTTCTGGAACACCTTCTGGAATGACATCGGAAAATTTTTAGGATAATCTGCTGGTCATGGATTCGAGGGATTTCAGAAGTGAATTTATAACTGATAGCCAAAAGTCTTCGTAACTATGTATTGGAAAGTCACGCGCTCGTAAGGAAGAAACAGCTTGTACTGATTTTTCTGGCAAAATATATAATGAATATATTTGGGCTTTAATAAGACGGATCTCGTCGTTAACTGAAGGGAAAACTTTAATAAGTATGGTGGTACTGTTGAGTCCTTTCTGGGTGAGAGGCAGATAACTACCTGGTTTGAGATAAGGCTGACATAGGGATACATGAAGTGGACATGGAGACTTTTCACTGAATGGGTTCGTCTGTAACCTCACAGAGTGAATACTGCGTGTTTTACCTGAGTAATAATCTAGTGGTGGTATCTGAATTTTAATGGTCTGATTTTATGCGTGGCATAACAGAATGAGTAAACCCTTTTCTGAAAGATACCCTGAATTACTGAGGGTCTTGCTTGGAACATACTGGAATTAGGAGCTCTGACTCGTACTCTGAGAAGATATTTCGTATGACGTGTATCATGACGGGTGCCCTGATATGTGTCTTCCGAAATGATACCTGAGAACTATGTCTTGACTGATGTCTTGGCACGTGTTTTAATGGGTGAGTCTGAATAAGATTAAGAATTTATGGTAACTGCTAGGGTCGGCGGACCGGTTAGACCACTGACCTCTTGTATTGTTGGTCATGTCCGTTCCGGAGTTCCGATGGTTACTGACTGATTAATTATAAGCACGATGATTGTCACCACTGCTTTGTCTGTCAATTTATGACGGTCATTATCATGACCGTCATTCATGTGACTATTCTGCTGAGTGGCCGGCTGGGTTCCGGTTCCCACTCTTCTGAATGAAAGTTGGCTGGGTGAAGTGTGACATCTAACTGAGAAGGTAACAGCATAAAATCGAATGGTAGCGTCTGATGGTTAAATTTATTCTTGTCAGAAATTTCAAGTTTATAGTTTTCGTCCTCGTTCCGCGGCGTCAGCATCTTGAGAAATCTCCAAGGTTCAGCAACATCAGCATCAGTGTGGTCTTCAGAGTGTTAGCAGCATCAGCATCTGGTAAAATCTTCAACTCACGAGCAGCATCAGCACCTGGTAGAATATCGACAAGTGGGAACGTCCGCGATGTTTAAGGATCAATTAGTAATATCTATGGAGTAGGGTACCTGGAGTACACCTGGGCTACTGTACATGAAGTACACAATGAATACTGCACATGGAGCATATATGAGACACTGTACCTGGAGTACACGTGAAATATTATACATGGAGTATAACTGAGACACTGTACATGGGGTACATATGGAATACTGTACATGGGGCTGGTGGAAATTTTATGGGATGATCGATACTGGTGTCGTTTTTCTGACATTCTCAACGGAAAATAATTTGATTTAACTGGTTAGCAACTGAACTGAAACAGTTACTATGATGGCTGAAAATTTCTGCATGGACTTAATGCTGGTTGTATAGAGGCTGAAAGTATGATTAAACAGAGTTTCATCAATGTTCAGTATGAAGACAGAAGACATGATTGATAAAGACCAGAACATGATTTATCACGAAATAGGATTTTACTGTAATCCTTCTATATTTTAGCCTGAAGGCATCATCACTTTGCTGAAAACATAATCCTCGTAAGGAGACATGAAACTGAATCATCATGTAGATGACATCAACGTGAGGGTATAAAATTTGACGGTTATAAGGAACACAAAAAGTTAAATCAACTGAGGTGTAATATTAACTGATGTGGACGGCTAAGGTTCAATCCACGTACTTCAAGGAAGGAAACATGAGACTAAGTATGGGCTATTCTGGTTCGATCCATACTGGTCAAACTTTTCTGAGAACTGTCATGTATAGAAATTTATAATCTCGGACTAAATATGGATGGCTGTAGCTCAATCCATACTTGTCAAAATTTATGAACTGTCCCGATATGACCAAGGTGAACAACTGTGGATCGGTTCATAAAACATCATTAGACTGAAAAGCATGAAATTTGACTTGAGAAATAAGGAACGACTATGGCTGGTTCACTAAGTAATATTTGACTGAAAACATGAATCTGACATGAGTAAGGGTAAACGCCTATGGTCAGTTTACCAATACAAGATCTGAACGGCAAGGGTGAACGCCTATGGTCAGTTCACCAAAACAAAGACTCGCTAAAACACATGCGACTAAATATGGCTAGTTATGTACTAACCTTTTACTTAGTCAAAACTTTAAGAAAACGGACTGATAAATGAAGAAAACTGACTGAATAATCCATGAGAAACATGAAAGATAACAACGCCAAAATCTGGGAAGTTCCTGGTGACTACCCACTAGTCACAGGTCAAGTTTTAGAGCCTACAGGTCGAACCTGGCTCTGATACCATAATTGTAACACCCCACTTGGATAAGTGGACCGTTACGTGTATTTATGGCGTGTCATCAAAGCATAAGGTAAATGTCCTAAAACATTAACTGACCATAACGGAAATACCGGAATCAAACATCGGCAATCCAAACATAAGCCCAAAACATGAAAAATAAAATACTGAATGAAAGGACTAAACAATGTCCGAATAAGCAGAATACTGTAAGAAATGCAAAATGTAAGAAGTCTGGATAGCTTCCATCCAAATGCACATGCGCTTAGAATCCTAAAAGCGTCCCGGTGTACCTGCCGTTAGAACATGAAAGAACTACGGCTGAGCATAACGCTCAGTGAACGGATATAGAGCATGATAAGAAATACTGAATGAAGCAGACGATAGAATATAGAAACTGTAAGACTGATATGAAATATGTGGTAGAACTCTGCATAAAATCTGAGCAATCTGATTCATATATACTGATACTGAAATATAACCATTAATTCTGAAAACATGCATTTACTGTATTTTATTTGCCAGAGCTTATATAGGTCACGTGCTGTAACAACCGTGCATGAATAACTGGAGGGGTGACCTCGTCATGCTGTAGAGGGGTGACCTCTAAATAACTGTGCTGGGTGGAGGGATCAGCTCCAATGTGAAGGATGTAGAGCACACACCACATTCACCCTGATAACATGAAACACTTATAAGCCTAGGATGCATCCATACGCCCCACTAAAACATACATATAAAAATGGCCAACTGAACATGAGTGGGACGATGCAGGATATCACTCTCCTGCATGTGAGTCACGACACCGGTGCCTCTAGTGCCGTGGTTACGGTACCTCCGTAACTAGTACATAAACTGGTCGTGCTTGTATATAATGCTCAGGCAATTCATTTAGTTATTAACATGATTTCTGATAACTTAAACATATACTGGGGAAAACATTTGGCGGAAGACGGGGAATCCTAAACATGCATAGAAGGGAAGTCCTTACTGAAAGGACGGGAAAATCCGTACCTTGTGCCCATTAATGAAATAAGAACGAAAGCTGAAGGATCGATCCCGACTTCACAGGTACTACATAAATAACGTACGCGAAAAATAAGTTGACTGATGTTAAATATTTTACTGCTCTTAACTGTTTAGTTGGATTTAAGTTATACTTGTATTACTATTTATATAATCTAATAAATTCTTATTGTTCGTAAATATTACAGATTTAATATATCATGTATTTCTGATTACTGGATAATGTATAATCTGACATTACTATAAATAGTAACTCGTCATAAATTAGAAAGTTTCCTAATATAGAAAGTTTCCTGAAATAGAACGTATCCAAAATAGTTCCCTTAAATTAAATCCTTGATAAATCCTATGCTTTAAACAATTAACATGACAAAACGATATCGATATAATTTTATTAATAAGATAATAAAATCGACAATTAAATTTCTTTATTTACAAAATCCCTTTTTAAAATGATCTAAAGCGTTTAAATAATCCCGTCCAATAATTGATATCAGCGATTCCGAAAACTCGTGCTAAGTTTTAAAATAAGTCTAGCCAAACAGCCCTCTAATTGTTTTTACAAAACTGACTGCCAAACACACCCTTAACCTGTTCTAAAAAGGATTGCCAAACACCCCCATAACTCTCTAAAACCCACTGCCAGGCCAAAATCAAGCCGGCACCCTAATTAGGGTTGCGCTGGTGGAAAATCATCACCACCGAGACTCATATGAGTCTCGGTTTGTGTGCAAACCGTCCAAACGAACACCCCCTCCCCCTATGGGTCGCGTTTTCCATGATTAAAACTCCTTGAAATCGAATTAAAGAAAAGAAACAAAAGAATTTGGGTTTCTTACCTTGTGTTCGTGTTAGGGCTTAGGGTATCAAAAGAAAAACGAAAATCCTTGTTCTCCCAGGATCAATCCTCGATCCTTAGTCTTGTTTCTTGATGTGGTCGCGGCAGGGAGGAATGAACAACAATAAACTGGCGGCTGTATTTTTTTGTATTAGGGTTTGACTTAGTGTGTTTGTGTCGGCAGGGAAGGATAGAAAGGAACCCCCGTCTGTTTTATTTCCTTCACATGGGCTTGGCCCAAATTTATTTTCACGAGTTGCGGCGCAAGACGATGAGTTGCGGCGCAATACGCAAGAGTTACATGTGCTGCGGATCACGAGTTGCGGCGCAAGACAATGAGTTGCGGCGCAATTGAAGGGGCTACAGATCATGGTGCTGCGGATCACGAGTTGCGGCGCAAGACAATGAGTTGCGGCGCAATTGATGCTGCTGGCAGTTACGAAATTGTGTCTTTATTTAATAACACTTGTAATAAATAGTACTTTGTAATAAATTTCTCGCGCCTGTTTAAAATTTTCCACGTGTACGTTTTAAAGAAAATATCCCGCGTAAAATAATAATAAACCGCGTATTTATAAATTCTCGATTTAAAATACGGGTTTTACAGTTTGTGTGTTTACTTACTTGTAGTATTTATCTTTCAATCAAACACATCTCATATCTAGTCAAGCTAGATCGAGAATTTGATACAAAGGATTGTCAAAGTTTAACATGCAACAAAAGGTTAAGTTCACTGTCGGCGGTTCTCTAAATGGACCGGCGGTTCTTTATTGATAAAGAACCGCGGGTACACATAAGGAACCGCACACAGTTGATTAAGCCGAAATGTTTTGAAAACTAACTAGAAACTATTCAACCCCCCCTTCTAGTTTCTACACTATCAACCGTTTCCATCATACATGTGTCAGTAGTTATTGTTGGTAGATCACTATGCTCCTGTGTATCACCAAAAACATTATATTCATGACCATGTTGTACCTTATCAATTGGCTTGGTATCAAAGATATGACCATTTTCATCTTCAGTGACGCTAACGACCTCCTGAATCTTTCCCATGTATGAATAATGTGTAATAAGTGTGAAAACGCTTATCCTTTTACCACTTAAAACAAGGAAAAACCAAACTAAAAGGTGTATTTATAAACGTAAATGTCGAAATTACGCGTGGTTTTATTTGTTTATGTAAAATAGGTACAAAATATCATAAATGAAGAAAACACGGGATTTCACGGGCTTTTATTGAAGAAAAAGACAAAAGACATGCTCAAGGGACCAAAAGTATTAAGAGGCACGGATTTCAAGAAATCACCAAGGAAAAAGGTGAAGAAAACAGCAAAAAAAGCACGAGAATGGAAAGAGCACAAAATTACGAAGGCAACGGTTCCGACCTTGTCGTTAACTCGTCTCGGTTTGCATTTCGCATATTCTACAATTTTATTTCTAATTTTAACATTTTATTAATCTTATTGAAAATTAAATAAATAAATGTTTTTTTATTTTATAATAGTTAGTTTAGTATTGAAATAATTGATTTTGATTTTTAAATATTTTTAGTTTTAGTTGTTTTATTTTTATTTATTTTTATCTATTTTTAAACTAACACAAAAAATATTAAAAAGAAAAAAAATAGCATGTGTGTTTCTTTTGGAGTAATTAGGTGTATTCTTCTAGAAGATTAAAGATGGTGGAGTTGGTTAAAGAAGATTAATCAAGAGCCATAGGATAAAAGAATAATGAAAGGTGGAGATGGTGATCCATGTGAAGTGTTCCTATTAGTCTATCTAAAAGTATCTTTTATCCTATTGGTGGAAACACATCATCACCTACCAAATGACCGAGATGCCCTCAAATTAAAGAAGAGAAGGTGATTAAAAGCCAAAAAATACTAATCTACCCAAGCACATTGACTTCAACTATAAATAGCACCTTATTTTTCTTCATTTTGTATGTAGATTTTAGGTAGCTAAATAATGTCAATTTTATTTCTTGTTTTCTTAAATGTATTTCCTTTCAACTTTGTACTAGCATATCATTAAGCACTTTCATATTAATAAAAGTTTATGTTTAGCTTATTGTCTTAGCTTATTCTCATTTTACCTTTTTTATCTTTTCTTAATAATCTAGCTTATTATTTTGGGATTAGTTTTTTATAACTTTTTCCAAATAAGTTAAGATTTATATATAAGTTTGAAATAGGTTTTCTTATTTCAAGCTTATTGTGGGCTTATTTTTCTAGATATAGCTTATCTTGGGTGATTTGTTCATTTAGCTTTCAAGCTTTTTAAATCACATAAGTTTTAAGCTTAGGCTTACAACTTATTAATAAGCTAGCTTTTTAATTAATTACTTTTAGTTTATATCTATTAGTTTTTTTTAGATCTATAAGTTTTAAGTTTAAAAACTAAAGTATTTTTATAAAACCTTTAAAATAGTTTAGATCTATTAGTATTCTTCATAATCTTATATTAATTGTTGCTTATTACCCTAACCTCTTTTGTCCTTTTGATCTCGGCGAATCCATTTATCACTTTTAAAGAGAAGCTTATGGTTTTGATAGATTTAATTGGTAGATGAATTATTTAGAGCGTTTGGTTGGTGATAGTTGTAGTAGTTGCGAAGTTTTGATTTGATTTGGTTGGTCGTGTACTTTACGGGCCGTATTTTGTTGCTTTTGGGAGGCCGTGTACTTTACAGGCCATGTTTTGTTGATTATGTTGATATTTTGTTTAGAGCGTTATCTTCGGACCACGGGTACCAAAGTTCTCTCCTTTTTACATTTCTAGCTTAATCGTTTTAGTTTAATTAATTAGATTAATATAGTTTTAATTATTTTTTAAAAATAATATTTTTTATAAAAATCGTTTTTAATTAGTTTTGAAAGTTATTATTGTTTTAAAAATAGATTTAAAAGGTTTAAAAATTAGTTTTCATTTAGATAAGCTTATTATTGGTATAAAGTTTACACCTTTTGTGATTATTAAGCTTATTAGTACATAAAGCTTCAAGCTTTATCATCTAAAAAGATTAATAAGCTAAAAAGGTTAAAGCTTTACGTTTTATTTCTAAGTTTATCTTTGTGATTTCATTTTTTGTCACTTTTACTTGTTATTACGTGCTTGCAATTAGATTAATTTTGCATTTAGAGTAATTAATATTTTTAATTATAATATATTTTTGTTGCATCTTAGATTTAATTAGTTTAATCTAGATTTTAAATTGTAGTATAATTTTATTTTGCATTTAGACTAATTTTATGTGAATTAATGGCGCTTTTATTTTTACATAGTCCTTAGCCTAAAAGTATATTCCTGATTGTGGTATGTTGGAAATACGTTTTTCGTATTTATAAAGTCTAGGTCACTCCAACAATATAGTTATAGGCTCGTAGTATAGGTTTAATTAAAGTTTACATTAGCCCGACCCATGAGCATGTTCATGGGCCGGAGGCCCAAGTCCACTAAGGGACTTGGGTATATATAAACCCCTTTCCACCATGGAAAGGGGTGTTGGTTGTTTCATTTTCTCAAGAAATACACATACATTTTCTCTCATCTCTCTCACTACTTTCTCTATCTAGAAACTACAATCCTCTTGATAAATCAAAGATTATCATACTTCTACAATTGGTATCAAGAGCAATGGGATGAAATAAAGATTGGCTTTGTGTTGTTCATGCTTTTCTAAGTGTGTTCATGTGTTTTTGATTGATTTTACAAAAGTTTCAAATTTTTTCGTGTTTTTGTGGTTCCAAATGATCTATATATCTTCTAAATAGTTGTAGTAGCGATTTGGGGATTTTGGTTTGGCTAGAAACACGAATTACCAGGTAAAAATCTCATGTTTCTTGTTGCCTTCAAGTCTCGAACTTTATTCCTTCATTACGATCAGAATATTGCGATCGCAAAAACCTGGGGTTTCTACATTGCGATCGAATATTCCGATCACATCTTACGATCGGTGTTGCGATCTAACACTGCGATCTGTGTTGCAATCTAACACTGCGATTTGTGTTGCGATCTAACATTGCGATCTGTGTTTCGATCACGACTTGCGATCTATCATTGCGATCACGACTTGCGATCTAATATTACGATCAGGGGTTGCGATCAGGGGTTGCGATCAGGGGTTGCGATCAGGGGTTGTGATCAGGTGTTGCGATCAGGGGTTTCAATAGAACATTACGATCTGAACAAATTTGCAAGATTTAGAGGATTTTTCAACTTTGCATTTCTTTGGAGACATTAACAAAAACACACAACCAAAAGATAATAACATATTTGTTTAAACAACACTAAAACACATAATCTTATTTCATTGCTCGATCATTTTGATAATCATTATTTAAGGGATCATAAAATGAATTCACATTCATACATGCCAACAATGACATCGCTTACTGACCTTTCTATCATCTCGGGTACCGATACCCGTCCACCATTGCTTATCAAATAGCTTTTTGAAGCATGGAAAGGTCGCATGATGTCTTATATTATGGGTAGACCCAGTGGGAGACTCATGGTTCAATCCATTGAGCAAGGACCACTCGATTGGGGTGAAGTTACTGTACACAATGTAACTAGTCCAAGGCTATTTCATGAACTAACGGATGCAAATAAAATCATTGCCGATGCGGATGACAAAGCCGTTCAAAACATCAAGCAAGCTCTTCTACCCGATATTTATTGTATGGTAAGCAATTACAAGGTAGCAAAGGAACTTTGGGATCTCTTAGCAGTTTTGTTACAAGGGACTTCACTTTTCAAGCAGGAACAAGAGTGTCAACTCTATGACTTGATTGATAGGTTCTTATACATTCCCGGGGAAACTCTTCATGACTACTACTAGCGCTTCACTACTTTGATAAATGATTTGAATGTGTATAATCTTACAATTACTCAGTTTCAAATAAACCCCAAGTTCTTGAACACGTTACCCCTAGAGTGGAGCCAATATGTCACTGATGTTAAATTGATTCGGGATCTGCACAAATCAAATTTAGATCAACTTTATGCTTTCTTGCAGCAAGACGAGAAGCATGTGCTCCAGAAACGCATGTCTCAAGGATCTTATTCCGAACCATTGGCGTTAATGGCAAATCATCCAACACTGTCATATAACAACACTCCTTATGCTATACAATCTTATCACAAGCCCATGTTTCAGACTCCAAGCTTTCCACAGTATTCGATCTTACCACAACCACCAACATCATATCAGCAACAATATCAACAACTAGCATTATCATCACAAGGTGACTCACATCATTTGCCTTATGCTTCACAACCATACTCTCCTTATCAACCTCCAACAAACCCTGCCATCACCTACCAGCAACATGAGGTTCCTCAACCCCATTACTCACAACATGTCAGTACTCCTTCAAGTGTGTATGTAGCTCAACCAGCACCAGTTTTATACTGTGATGATGAGATTCCAGTTCCTGAGTTCAAACAAGGGGATAATCCTACTAATATACTTGCACAAATGTTTGCTTACATCACTCAAGCGTTGAACTAAATAGGTTATAGAGGACCATCTCCAACAAACAATCAGTTGAGGAATTCTTCTAACTCTCGTCAACAAGCTACAATCCAAGATGGCAGAGTTACTGTGCAACCACTTCTGGGGAGACCTAGTTCATCCAGTACTGGTGCACGCCCATTCAACACTACTACAAGGGGAATTAACACTGGCAAAATGAAGATGATCATCTGTTATAACTACAAAGGGGAGGGACACATGGCTCAGGAGTGCAAGCAACCAAAGAGGAAGAGGGATGGTACATGGTTTCAGGAAAATATATACTTGGTTAATGCATAAACACAAGGTCGAGAGCTTGATGAAGAAGAGTCAGCATTCTAGCAGATCCAGGAGTTGCAGATACTGAAGGACTCATAGTAGTTTCTAGCAACAATGCAGCATACCAATGTGATGATCTTGATGCATACGATTCAGACTGTGATGATCTCAATACCGCCAAGGCAGCTCTTATGGTAAATCTTTCACTTTATGGAGCTGACACAATATATGAGGTACCAAATACTGCCAATGATACTAGTATTGTGCCTTATCAAGTTGAGCAAGTGCCTGAGTATCCGGAACAGCCTCTAGTGGTTAGTAATTCGAACGAGGAGACAAACAATGATAGCAATATCAATGTAAGTCCCCAGACTTTGATTGAAACACAACCGAGAGCTACTACGTCTACAAATTTGCCTGCTCAACAAGATTTGGTTATGGTGTCGGCATCTATGCTTAGCCAAATGAATAATGCGGTTCTTGAAACCCTCGGTGTTAATCCGACACTATCTGCCGAGCTTGCTTTGTATAAGGAAAAGGTTAAAACCTTGGAATTAACTCCAGTAACCACTACCGTAACCAATCCAGAATTTGATAGGTTTCGGAAAGTCTAAATGGATAACTTGCTAGAAATTAAGAGTTTAAGAGCAAACATTTCAAAAGAACTTAAAGAAAAAGAGTCAGTCATTAATAATTTTCAAAAACTACAAACGGATTTCGAAATTCTCGAGTCTAAAAGGGTTGAAACGGAAATTAAGGCGTCTGAGAAAGTTAAAAAGACTGAAGTTTTGCTTCTAAAACAATACTCTGCTTCACATCTAGTACACTTGTTACATTCATATTTTAAGGAATTTACTCTATCGCGTCTAATCGACTTACCACCTAACCCGGGGTATGCAAAGCAAGCATTTAACCACAACCCATGACTTTATGATGCAACCAAGTTAGGTTTGGTCTTAGATCCGATTGGTAATTCGAATGAATCAGAGAATATGTCACTACATGAAGAGAATCGGTCAAAAGTGATTTTTGCATATCCTAAGTATATGAACAGCTTAATGAAGAGAATGCAAAAACGGATTTTAGAATTCGCTTTAATATACAAAGGGAATTTATCCATACACCAACTTACATGTCTACTAGAGAAAGCCTTAGTATATTTCTACACTTGTCAATCCGAATGAACCTAAGGAAATTCCAAAGGGTCTTCCACCGGTGAGTACAGTATTGCTAAGCATGAAACAGATTAGGCGATACCTCACTGGATTTGACAAGGTCATCAAGGAATGTACGACTCCAACGGCTCAAACCGCTGGAGAATGGGCTTTCGAACACATGAAAATGGTGTTTGAGAAAGAGATCATTCTGTTTGTACACAATATTAAAGAGGGATTTCTAGATCTCGGGGATAATCTTAATTTTGAAATGGCTGAAGTTCGAAAAGTTTTCTACGAAATGGATGATGCTTATGAGCAACATCTAATTGAGAAAGAAAATATTTTGTCCGAATATGACCGATTTTTAGAACATGTAGTGTCTCTCGAAATGATGTAAGTTGTTACTATTAAATATGCTCTTGAGATTACATCTGCTGTGAATAGATGTGATGATGTGCATGATCTCTCTATGAATATTGTTGAACTTGTGAATTAAGTAGATAATCATTCTTGTCACGAATCTAACGCTGAATTTTTAGAGCTTCAAGATTCTTATAACTCACATTCAAAACATTTTGATGAGCTTCAACAACATTGTATATCTCTTGAAATTGAAAATCGAGCTAAAAATGAAACTCTTTCAAAAACAAATGATTGTGAAAACACCGTTGAGACTAGTGACAAGATGATTCAGGTGGTGCATGCATTAGAGGAAGAAATCATAAGACTTAAGAGAGAATCATCAGCAAAGAAATTGGAACTAGAGGCTGCAGAGATTAAAAATCATGCCCTAGAAGATAGAATTACTTCTATTCTAGGGGAGTTTGATAAAGTAAAACAGGGTTTTTCACAAATTTATGGTTCGTTAGAAGAACGTTTCGCTATTAATACGGTAGAGCAAAAGTCACTTGTTGACCAACTGAAGCAGAAGTGTGAGGAAGTCTCTGACTTAAATATTCAACTCATAGACAAGAACATGGTTTTAGCTGAATTAAAGGAGACACTTCAACTCAAAGGACAAGAAGTTGTTGATAATCTAGCTTCAATCTCTGCCCCGACCTCTAGTGCTCCAAAAACCAAAAAGTTGTTGATCACTAAGAACCCGTACCATAAGAACAATCGACTATCATATAAGCTTTATATGGAGCATGTAATTAAGCACGCGAATCTTGCTAGGGATGTTGTAGATGATATCTATGAACTAGATCCCTCAAATAGTCACTATTAGTCTGCTAATTCTTACATTGAGAAGGTACAACAATGCTTAGAGCACTTGACTTACATAGGACAACCGGGTTCTGCACCACCTAAACAACAAACACCCACTATTGCCATAACTCCATTCAATAAGACCCCAGGAGCTAAGCATGTTTTAAACACACCCATCAAGGATAAATCAAAATCAGTCACTAATGTTCCCTTGGCTTCTACAGGAGTAATTATGTCTACTAAGGCTAAAGGATCTCAAGACAAGAAAGATAGGATCAAGCGTTCCACTAGTAGGACTGCGAAGAAGAAAGTAGAAGTTCACCATAGGAATTTTATTTCAGTTTTATGTAAAAAAAATCATGTAGCTAAGACAAAAGGTTATGCCTCTATGAAGAAGCCCAAGCAAAATGTGAATTCTAATTTGAGATGTTGGAATTGTATTGAATGCATGTTGTTAATGCAATGATGCCTAAAAATGATACTTGTATTTTTTGGTCTCGCTTTGTTTTGATTACGACAATATGTAAAAACAAGCATTTACAAAAACAATGAAAAACGAATTCTTGAGTTCAAGTATTTTTCATTTCAACCATTATCACTTAAGAAGTGAATCCCTCTCCTCCCATCTTTTCCTCTCAAAGTGCAAAGAAAAGAACACTATCATTGGTGAAGTGTTGTGTCTACCTCAAAGATCCATTGAAGATCCAAACTTATTTATTCATTGTTGTGTCATTGTTGTGAAGATCCAAGTAGTTGTGTCTATTTGGAAGTTGTGTATGTATTAAGGGTTAATACTTAGTCCTCAAAGTATATTGGTGTAGATTGGTCCTAGCTAAGATTAGGGCTCGACTTTTAGCTTAGTGTCAGAAATTGGTTAAGCGACGTTATGTACGGTTTCTCCATCTTAAGGAGCTTGTTGATTAGTGAACTCTCGAGTAAGGATTACTCGAGGAGTGAAGTAGGAACGAGGAGTGAGCTTCGTTGCCGAACCACTATAAATCCTTGGTGTTTGGTTTGATCTTTCCTTCCCTTATCTCTTTACATTCATTATTCTTTATACTTGTGATTATTAATTTAGTTACATTCATTATTCTTTATACTTGTGATTATTAGTTAGTTGCACTATACCTTGTTCATATTGTGTATAAGAAGATTTCACATAAATACTCAAGCTTATGTTTTTTAAAAAGGATTTAAAAAAAAAACTTTAACAAGCAAATTTAACAAACTATTCAACCCCCTTCTAGTTTCTATAATTGGTATCAGAGCGTGGTTGCTCAAGAATTTTTAAAATATATTGTATTTTAAAACTTGAATCGATCTATGGATTCCAACAAGTATCTAGAAGGGCAATCCATGCAAAGACCACCTCTTTTTGAAACCGATAGTTTTATTTATTGGAAAATAGGTTTGAGACTTATGTGAAATCAAAAGATTTAGATCTTTGGCATGTTATTACCAATGGTGACTTTTTGCCATTTCAATATAATGAATTTTCTAAAAGTAAGGAGATAGTTACTTTTGATAAAGCTAATGATGATACTAAAAGAAAACTTGCTAGAAATAATGAGGCTAAAATAGTGATTTATAATGCTTTACCAAAGAAAAAGTACATAAGGATTTTATGTGTGAAACCGCTAAAGACATTTGTAATACTCTTTTAGTAACCCACCAAGGTAATAGCCAAGTCAAAGAAAGTAAAATCGATCTTCTTGTTCAACAATATGAACAATTTGTCATCTTAGAAGATGAAACCATAGATAGTGACTTTTCCTAGATTTAACACTATTATTACTGGTCTAAAAGTACTTGATGAATGTTTTTCTAGGAAGAACAATGATAGGAAGTTTCTTAGGGCGTTGCATCCAAAATGGAGAGCTAAAGTCACGGCGATTGAAGAATCAAAGGATCTCGCCAAATTATCACTCGATGAACTCATTGGTAACTTGAAGGTTCATGAGATGATAATTTTGAAGGACACGAAAATAGTGAAAACTAAGAGTGAAATAAAGTCTCTTGCACTTAAAGCCAAGAAGGCACAAAGTGATCATGAAAGTTCCTCGGATAGTGATGATGAGGAATATGCCTTGGCGGTTAGAGACTTTGAGAAGTTCTTCAAAAAAAGAGGTTAATACGTGAGGCAACCAAACAAGGACAAGAAACCCTTCTCCAAATACCGATTTGCCAAAGACGATAAAGATGATAAGAAATGCTTTAGATGTGGTGATCCAAATCATTTCATTGGTGATTGTCCTAAGCCTTTACGCGACAAGAACCACAAGGCGTTCGTTGGAGGTTCATGGAGCGATAGCGGTGAAGATGTTGATGACAACCCCAAGGATGAGAAGTGTCTCATGGCTCACACTTCTAAAGAGGTACTTTCCGAAACCGAGTATTATAGCAATAATAGTTCTTCTCAAGATGATAGTGAATTAGAAGGCCAATAAAATAACTTACATAAGCTTAGTCTAAAATTTATTGAAAAGAACAAAGTGCTAAAATCAACTAGAACTAAGCTTGAAAACAAGATTAGTGAGCTAAAAGAAAAATTAGCTAAGCTTGAGAAAAATAAAGAAATAGACCTAGGATGCTTAAAATGTGAAAACCTTAGGCAAGAAAATGAAAACCTTAAGAGCACCTCCATTAGACTTGAAAAGTTCATGAGAGGTACTAATGCTCTTGATGATATGTTAAACAAACAAATTCATTATAAGGAAAAACTTGGGTTAGGATATAACACTAATGAAGCATCAACTAGTGAACTAAAATAAGTTAGGTTTTCAGAAAAACAGTCCCCAGCACGCGGTGCTCCAATATATGGGGCGGTTCCTTATCACTATGGAACCGCCGATGGAGCTATGGAACCGCGGGCAGAAGATGATTTTTGTGAAAATCCTAAAATTTCTGAAAAGTCTATTTTAGGTGAAGGACCAAAACATATTCTTATTAACAAGGTCAAAGTACCTATAATTCAAAAGCCTACTCTAGATAAATTCTACAAGCCCTTGAGTAAACCTCTAATGGGAACTAGAAACTTATCTTGACAAACATCTACTCCTCCAAGAGTACGAAATGAATCTAAACCTAGAAGTAGAACACCTACGCCAAAAAGAGATGATCATGCTAAACCACGACCTAGGAGTAAAACCCTAACACCAAGGAGGAATAATAATAACACTAGATCAAGATCAAAGACACCTAGGAGAAACTATGGATAACAAAATGGCAATATTAATTGGAATAATTCTCAACAACAATACTTTTCCCCATGAGGAATGTCTCCTTCATTCATGCATCCCAACCAAATGTAAGGGATGTTTGGAACTAGCAGTTTTGGACCCATGAGATATTGGTGACTAAATGTTTGATCTTGTGTGTTGTTACCTAGATATGCTTGGGAATCGATCTAGAGCCCGACAAGTGGATTAAGGATAGTGGTTGTTCTAAGCAGATGACGGGTAATCGAAGTTTGTTCTCACACTACAAAGCATATGATGGAGGTAACGTTACATTCGCTAGTAACAGACGTGGTAATATCATTGGCAAAGGTACGGTCTCTCTTGACTCTATGACTATAGAAAACATATAACACGTAGATAACTTAGGTTTTAACCTTCTAAGTATAGGTCAAATTTGTGACAATAAGTGTAAGGTCATCTTTTTGGAATATGACAGTGAAATCGTAAAAGATGGAAAAGTCATTGGAAAAGGTGTTAGAAAGCATGGGCTTTATGTCGTGAAGGTTAATAGGAAGTCAAAGGGCAACTTGTGTCTAGCGAATTTAGATGATAGTTCTACTCTTTGTTATAGGAGATTAGGTCACGCTAATATGCGTTTAACTCAATCTTTAGTCTCTAAGGAGTTGGTAAGACACCTCCCCAAGATGAAGTTTGATAGTCACTTTTGTGATGCTTGCAAAATTGGGAAGCAAGTTCACTCAAGTCACAAAGCCAAGAATTTGGTTTCGACCTCTCGGTGTTTAGAGCTCCTACATATGGATCTCTTTGGACCTTCCGCCATACGGAGTTTTGGAGGTAACCTTTATACCCTAGTTATAGTTAACAACTACTCTAGATTCACTTAGACTAGATATTTGGCGTCTAAGAATGAAGCTTTCGATCACTTCGAGACCTTTAGTCGAAGTATTAAAAATCAACTAGGATGTTCAATTGTCTCTATTAGGAGAGATCATGGTAGGGAATTTGATAATGAAGTGCAATTTGGTGCCTTTTGTGAAGCTCATGGTATTACCCATAACTTCTCGGCTCCTCGCACTCCATAATCAAATGGGGTAGTTGAAAGGAAGAATAGGACCATCCAAGAGATGAGTAGGACGATGTTAAATGAGCAATCTTTGCCTCAAAAAATTTGGTGCAATGCCGTGGACACATCGACTTACATTCTCAACCATATTCTTATTCGACCTTTTCTAGGAATGACCCCCTATGAGATTCTTAAAGGTAAGAAGCCCTCATTGGAATACTTTAGGGTGTTTGGAAGCAAGTGATTCATTCTCAACACCAAAGACTACCTTACTAAGTTTGACCCAAAGTCTTACGAATGTATCTTTTTAGGTTATTCTCAAACTAGCAAAGCCTACGTAGTCCTCAGTAGAACCTCGGGTGTAATTGAAGAATCACTTAACGTGACATTTGATGAAACCCCACCTTTATCCAAGACACCACCTTTGGTAGATGATGACTTACACGAAATAGACATAGTTAATGCCAAAGATGTTAGAAACATAGGAGTTGAAGACCTTAGTGTTGAAAAGGGAGTAAACATTAAGGAGTCTAAGGATCATGCTCTTGATAATGTCATAGGCGAATTAAATCAAAGGACCCTAAGATCTCAAGTCCAAAATCAAAGTAACTTATTTTGTTTCGTCTCCTTGATTGAACCAAAGAATTTTAAATAAGCTTGATGGATGAGAGTTGGGTCATCGCTATGCAAGAAGAATTGAATCAATTCATTGCTAATGACGTTTGGGAACTTGTTTCTCCACCTAGAAGTTCGACCATCATAGGAATCAAATGGGTATATAGGAATAAGTTAGATGAGAATGGTGTTATGTCTCGTAACAAGGATAGACTTGTAGCCCAAGGCTATAATAAACAAGAAGGTATTGATTATGACAAGACATACGCACCCATATCTAGTTTAGAATCCTTTAGAATCCTCTTAGCTTACGCTTGTGTTTTAGACATTAAGCTTCAACAAATGGATGTAAAGAGTGCATTTCTTAACGGTTTGATCAATGAGGAGGTATACGTGGCTCAACCTCCCGGCTTCATTGATTTTGAGAAACCGGATCATGTTTAAAAGCTTAAGAAAGATCTTTATCGTCTCAAACAAGCACCCAAAGCTTGGTATGATAGAATTAAAGCGTTTCTTGTAAAACATGAGTATACCATGGGGATGGTAGACAATACACTCTTTACAAAGAAGAAAGGTTCTCACCTCATTATCGTACAAATATATGTTGATGACATTATATTTGGTTCAACTTGTCAATCATTGTGTGATGAATTTGCCAAAATCATGCATGACGAGTTTGAAATGAGTATGATGGGAGAACTTAACTTCTTTTTAGGACTCCAAATTAAACAAATGGACGATGGTATTTTCTTTAATCAATCCAAGTATGTTAAAGAAATTCTAAAGAAATTTAGATTGGAAGACTCTAGACCTATGAAGACCCCTATGGCCTCGGATACTAAACTCACCGTAGATGATGATTGTGAGTCGGTAGACAATACCAAATATAGAGGTATGATTGGTAGTTTGTTGTACCTAACGACAAGTCGACCGGATAGCATGTTTAGTGTTTGCCTTTATGCTCGCCTCCAAGAGGCTCCCAAAACCTCTCACCTTGAAGCAGTTAAGCGTATCTTCTGATACATCAAGCGCACTATACATTTAGGATTATGGTATCCAAAAGGGACCAGCGTAGAAACCATTGTCTAAGCGGACTCGGATCATACGGGAGACTATGTGGACCGGAAAAGCACTAGTGGAGTTTGTACCTTCATGGGTTGTTGTTTAACTTCTTGGTTCTCCAAGAAACAAACCACGGTTGCTATATCCACCACGGAAGCCGAGTATGTAAGTGCTGGTAAAGCTTGTCAACAAGCTCTATGGATGAAGCAAGCGCTTGTTGATTACGAGATTTCTCTTGATGATGTTCCCATCATGTGCGACAACAAGGGTGAAATAGACCTTAGCAAGAATCCCGTGCAACATTCACGAACTAAGCACATAGAGATTCACCACCATTTTCTTAGGGATAATGTTCAAAAGGGGAACAATTTGATAGAGAAGGTACCCTCGGTAGAAAACTTATCCGATATCTTCACTAAGCCACTTAAAAGGGAACCTTTTAATTACTTGTGTTTAGGTCTAGGCTTAATGGAACATATTCCTTAATTGTGCATTCTTATTATCTTTTATCTTTTATGTCTTTTATTTCTTTGAGTATTCAAGTTTAATAAACTCTTTTTGGAAAACTTCTCTTCTTTGTCAAAATTCTCAAAGCTTTTGTGAATATGGTCGAGAAATGTTTTTGCATTGTTAATTCAATCTAAAATCGTTTTTCAAAGATTCTTGCTATTCATAATGAGCTTACATAATTCATATGTATGGGTCTCTTAAATATAACAAGAACAAAAGAGAACTATGGAGGATCATTGCGTCATGACCTTGTGTCTAGTTCTACACACCTCCTACATTGATTTTATTAAAAAATCTATGTATTTTGGTCAAAACCTTGTTTGGTGAGCTCTTGTGTGTTTTCTTTGTCTATCTTTTCTTCTTAGCATATCACCATGATTAGTTAGACTAGAAAAACAGGATTTGCTAAATTGGAAAATATTCCCTCATCACCAAACTTAACCCACTGTAGGCGGTTCTTTACTGATACCGCGGTTCCCCAGTGATAAGGAACCGTCGGCTGAGTTAAAGAACCGCGTACAATACCTCATTTTTCGGGTATTTCTGAAACTCTAAATTTGTTCCAACACTTTTTGGAATCTTTGTTTCAACCCTTTGACCACCCCCCACATTATCTTGGACTTTCTCTATATAACCTTAGGCATTTTGCATTCTTTCTCAAATCAAAATGTCTTACTCCCCAAACGAAAGATTTGATTCTCTTCCATTCTCTCCAATTGCTTTCAACCCCAATTCACCCAAGAACACTCAAAATCCCATCTCTTCTCCTTCTAAGAATGGTGATTGTGGAACTTCTTATCTTCCACCACTAGCCTTTAGTGTTCTACCTCCTTCACATGATAATGTCATGCATCATGGAACATATTGTCAAAGTTGTCAATATCAACATCTTGTTATGGCTCATATCTATGAGGAGTTTAATTACATCAAGAGTCTCTTAGTTAAACCTCCTCTTTTCTATAACTATGAGATCTCTACCAAGCCACCACCACCTCCTTCCACCACTACCTTGTCTTTTATCTAATGATTGGTTGCTTATCTTCAAGACATCTAGTTCAAGCAAATCTTAGAGTTCTAGGTTAACTATGATTAGATTTATGCTTTTTATTTTGGCTTGTGGTTGTGTCTCATACATCTTTGTATGAATTATTTCCTTGTATCTTTTATCATGTTTTCTTTTAACATGACTTATCTTGGATCTTTTGTCTCTTATTTTTTTGTGATCTTTGATATATCTTGTTGGGTGTCTCTTTTCTTTTACAAACCCTTCTATGTAGCTTGTCACCTTTTTTTTCGATTCCTTGGTGCCCCATGCAAGGGGGTGTAAGCACCAAGAGGGAGCATTTGCAAAGTCCGGTTCTTTTCTTCTTCAAAGACTTTTGCAACCTTTTTGCTTCGACAAAGGGGGACAAATGATAAACTCGTCTTTGAAAATCTTGTTTTATTAGATGATTGAGTTTATGGATTGCCGGAATCAAAAAGGGGGAGATTGTTAATGCAATGATGCCTAAAAACGTTACTTGCATTTTTCGGTCTCGCTTTGTTTTGATTACGATAATATGTAAAAACAAGCATTTACGAAAACAATGAAAAACGAATTCTTGAGTTCAAGTAATTTTCATTTCAACCATTATCACTAATAAGTGTGTGAACACTTATCCTTTTGCCACTAAAATCAAGGAAAAAACAAGACCTAATCATGTGTTTAATATCGTAAAAGTCGAAATTACGCGTGGTTTTGTGTTTTTGTGTGAAATAGGTACAAAAGATCAAAAGGAAAGAAAACACGGGATTTCACGGTCAAATGTTGAAGAAAAGTCCAAGAAAGAGACAAAGAAAATGTCAAAGACCAAAAGTGTGCCTAAGATCACGAAAACCGACAAATTCAACACGGTTTTGAAGAAATGATCAAGGAAGACGAAATCGAGCTCGATTCTAGCGGATTTAATCATTTACGAAGATTTCGGGCCAAGTGGGTCCCACATTCGGGTTAATGGGCTCAAAAGCCCATTTGAAAGTTAAAATTTGCTTGTTAAAAAGTTACAAGCCCAAAAAGGCCCAAATGAAAATGATAAACGGATGGAGTATTTACATTTGGTCCATAAGCCCATACAATTGGGACGGGTAAAACAAATGAATAAACATTTATCTGTTTTGGTCAACCCTCACAATTTACTCACAATAAATAAACCCACTCACCTCACACGTTTTAAATAAACGTTTTTATTTACCCTCACCTTTATTTTCGATACAACCTAGAAAATCCTCCACTTCTTCTCTCCACAAAAAACGCAGATACATAATTTTACCCCAAAACCCTAATTTACCTTAGACCAAAAATTACTCAGTGAAAATTAGGGCTTTTCCCTTAAGTGTGTGATTCACACGATGGGGAATTAAATCCCCATCTTAATCGGAGAAAAACACAAGGTGGTCCTCATCAAACATGGCATTTCCCTTTCATTTGATTGGCTGTGACAACACCACAACTCCAATCCTCCAATCAAAATCCTCCACCTCAGATTAAAGAAGCACAACAAACACACCTTCCATCCACTCTGGGAATCCGAGTGACCATACACCCATCTTAGCCGTTTGATCAAGAAGAGAAGAGAGAGAAAGAAGAAAAAAAAACGTGTTGAACGGCTCAGATATGATTTCTTGCTCTCGAAGCTTCATGAAGAAGCCTTGGGGGTTGGCTATAAAAACCCCTATCATTCAGTAATTTTGGGTGCCTTATTTCTTATTTTAATTTTTATTTTATGCAAAATAGTTGATAGGATTATTGTAATTTTCTTTTTAATCAAGTATTGTACTCAATTTCAGAATTAATAAAATATTTAATTCGGTTAAATTTTTGTCTCGTTAATTTTTATTGCAATTTACCTTAATTCTGTTTTGATTAAATAAAATATTGAAATAAAAAAGTGGTAGTAATCTTTCCCCACTGGGAAGATTAAAATATCTTGGATCGGTTTGGTTATTGTTTATGGTTCGAAGAAGATGATGATGAAGTTTGGTTAAGGAGGGTTTCGGTTTTGATCACAAGGGGGTTCAGCGCCCACCTTCTTCCCAAAGGATATCATCACTAGGTTTGTTCTCTTTTTATTTTATTATTAAGTATTAGATTAAAGTTTAAGTTTATTTATAATCTGCTTATTTTATTCGATTTATGTTATTTGATTAATCTGTTTCTATTTGGATTTAAGTATTGTTTGGATCTGCTTTGTATGATTTTGTCTGGTATAAGTTTATTTAGATTGATTAAGTTTGTTTAAGTTTTGTTTAATCTGCTTGAGTTTTGAGGTTGTTTGGATCTGCTTGTTTTATTAGTTTTATGTTGGTTTTCGTTTAGTTGTTAAACTGTTTATTTAGATCTGCTTAGGTTGGAATTTGTTTTGATTTAAGTTCATTTGGATCTACTTAGCTTATTCATTCAGTTTCTGATTTATCCAGTTATTTGATTTTAGTGGAGTTAAGTAGTGTAATGTTTTAGTATCTGATTTATTGGCTTATTTTGATTTATCTGCTCATAGCATTGATAGAATTTAGCTGTTTGGGATCTTGTATTAATCTGCTTATTGCCTGTTTTGGTTTGTTAGCTTATCTGATTTTACTCTTTCAGCTTATTTGCTTTAGATTTAGCTTATTAGCTTATTGCTTATTTCCAGTTTTTGTGTTTATTTGGTGCTTTTCATTTGCTTATATGATATAGCTGTTATCTGCTTATTTGCTTTTTAGTATTGCTGTTATACTGCTTAACTCTCAGAACAATTGGTCTGAGATTTCAAAATTCCAAAAAATATTAGCAAATATTTGTCCTTGACAAGACTCGAACCCTGGACCTCCTGTTCAGTTGTCCAACACCTTAACCAACTTAGCTAGACCTTCATTTGTGTATTATTGTGCATCATTTAATTAATATAGTAAGTTTATTCTTTGTCAGTTTTTAATTATTAGTTTAAATACAAATTTAGTTTAATTTATTTTATATAAAAGATTTATTTAAGTTTTCTCATTAAAGTTTTAAAACAAAAAGATAAAAAAAAAATATTTTAATTACTTTTAAAAATTACAATTGTTTTTAAATTTAGTTTTTAAACATTAGTTTTCAATTAATATAGTTTGTTTAAAAATAGTTTTAATTAGTTTTCATTTAAAAGTTTTAGTAGAAAGTAATAAGAATAGATTAAAATTAAGTTTATTTTTAATATAGTTCTAAAATAGTCAATTAGTTTTAATTAATAACTATTTTTATTAATTAAGTTTAAATAGTTGTCTTTTTAGTTTTAAAAATGCCAAAAAGAATTTCATTAACCAAGAACAAATAGTCTTACGTTTATTTTGAGATCAATTCGAGTGAGTCGAGGAAAACGAATATTAATTGCTAAAAAGAATTGATAAAATTCTATACATTAATCACTTAAGAAGTGAGCCTTTCTCCTCCCATCTTTTCCTCTCAAAGTGCAAAGAGAAGAAAACTATCATTGTTGAAGTGTTGTGTCTACCTCAAAGATCCATTGAAGATCCAAACATATTTATTCATTGTTGTGTCATTGTTGTGAAGATCCAAGTAGTTGTGTCTATTTGGAAGTTGTGTATGTATTAAGGGTAATATTTAGTCCTCAAAGTATATTGGTGTAGATTGGTCCTAGCTAAGATTAGGGCTCGACTTTTAGCTTAGAGTCGGAAATTGGTTAAGCGACTTTTTGTACGGTTTCTCCACCTTAAGGAACTTGTTGATTAGTGAACTCTCGAGTAAGGAGTACTCGAGGAGTGGAGTAGGAACGAGGAGTGAGCTTCGTTGTCGAACCACTATAAATCCTTGGTGTTTCGTTTGATCTTTCCTTCCCTTATCTCTTTACATTCTTTATTATTTATACTTGTGATTATTAGTTTAGTTACATCCATTACTTTACATCCATTACTCTTTATACTTGTGATTATTAGTTAGTTGCACTATACCTTGTTCATATTGTGTATAAGAAGATTTCACATAAATACTCAAGCTTAAGTTTTTGAAAAAGGATTTAAAAAAAACAAACTTTAACAAGCAAATTTAAGAAACTATTCAACCCCCCCCCCCCCCCCCCCCCCCGCTTTCTAGTTTCTACGCATGTTTTCTCAGCGTCATGATTTATGCCTTGTTGATCACGTGAATGAAATGTATGCCATTAGGAACAATCTTGAATGGATTCCAACGGGGAAGAAATTCACCCAAGTTGGTTGGCAATGGAAACCCACTGGTAGGACCTTTACCGGAAATGGAACTAAGTGCCCTTTAACTAAGATCACATCCACTGAAGTTAGGTCTCAGCGTCCTTTAAATAGGAACTCCAGCACTAAGAAATGGAAAAAGCGCCCTTTAACTAGGTCTGTGTCCACTATTGTGCCTACCAGTGACGAAGTACCTCAGAATATTAGACAACTAGAATCTAAGCTAACAACTAGTAAGAAATTTGGAAGCCTAAAAACTCTTCGGATAGAAAAACTAAGATAATTACATTTGTACCTGCTAACTCAGAGGAACAATTATATTCCGATACATCGTCTTTGTTTGGTGATATTTTCAGGTCGTCCAAATTATTCTTTGGTATTTGGACTCGGGGTGCTCCAAGCATATGACTGGAGACCACTCGATGCTCAGAAATTTTGTCAGCAAATTAGGAATGTTACGATTTCATGGGTTTATTACGTGGAGGGACTTGGTCACAACTTATTCTCAGTGGGACAATTTTGCGATTCAAACCTTGAGGTCGCTTTTCGACAACATACTTGATTCATTCGTGATCTTGCAGGAAATGATTTGTTAAAAGGTTCTCGAGGGGATAATCTCTACACACTGTCCATTCAAAATGTGATGGCCGCCTCTCATGCATGCCTTCTCTCCAAAGCATATAAGACCAAGTCATGGTTGTGGTATCGTCAGTTATCTCATCTTAACTTTGATGCTATTAACCATTTGGCTAAAAACGAGCTTGTTCGTGGTCTTCCAAAACTTAAGTTTGACAAGGATAATTTATGTTCCGCGTGTTCTTTGGGGAAAAGCACCAAGAAATCATACAAACCTAAAGCTGAAGACACCAACCAAGAACCATTGCATCTGTTGCAGATCTTTGCGGGCCAATGCGTACGGCTAGTGTGAGTGGTACAAAATACATCCTCGTCATGGTGTATGATTTCTTCAGGTTCACATGGGTAAAGTTCTTAGCAACCAAGGATCAAGTACCAAATTATATTATTACTTTTCTAAAGATGATCCAAGTGCATCTTAATGCTACTGTTCGCCGCATTCGAACTGATAATGGAACTTAGTACGTTAATCAGACTCTACGATATTATTATGAAGAGGTTGGTATTTCACATGAAACTTCAGTTGCTCGCACTCCATAACAAAATGGTTTCGTGGAAAGTTGTAACCGTACACTTATGGAAGCTGCTAGAACTATGTTGATTTATGCGAATGCTCCTTTATTCTTATGGGCTGAAGCAGTGGCAACCACATGTTATACCCAAAACCGCTCCATCAATCGTAAGCGCCATGGTAAAACTACATATGAGCTACTTCATGGACATAAACCCGATATTTCATTCTTTCATGTGTTTGGTGCACTGTGTTATCCAAACACTAATAGTGAGAATTTGGGAAAAATTCAACCGAAGGTTGATATTGGAATCTTCATTGGTTACTTACCCGCAAACAAAAGCTTTCCGAATTTATAACCGTCGTCTTGGCAAGATAGTAGAAACTTTGGATGCCGATTTTGATGAGCTGAAAGCGATGGATTCTGAGCAACACAGCTCTGAACCCGCACTTCATGAGATGGGAACCGGTACTATTAGTTCCAAATTAACTCCCAACAATCCTACTTCTCCATCATTTACACCACCTACAAGGGCCGAGTGGGATGAGTTATTTCAACCTATGTTTGATGAATTCTTTGATCCACCTAGTGATGATTCTCCAGCACCTTCAGCAGTAGCTCCGATTCCCGAAGTTTTTACTAAAGAAAATGGAAATCAGTCTGATGCATCTATTGTTACTATTGAACCAGATGCACCATCCCCACCAATTCTCAAATTACACCCGAATCATCACCCCTACTCGTTCCTAATGATGTTGAAGAGTATTTCTATGATAACGATTTGGAACTTACTCACCTACAAGAACTTCCATTCTTTGGTTCACAAATACCCGAAAACCCTAACGGTGCGTCTACCTCAGAGGAAACTCCTACAATCGTTTACTCCCGAGCACCACAGATTGAAAATCACAACACTAAATGGAAAAAGGATCACCCAATCCGCAATATTATTGGTGACATCGATCGACCAGTCTTAACACGTCATCAACACCAAGAGCACGCACTATATTGCTTCTTTGATGCATTTCTCTACGAGAAGGAACCTACATCTTGGCAACAAGCCATGCAACAATCATAATGGATTGAAGCCATGCAAGAGGAACTTAATGAATTTCAACCCCTTGAAGTATGGGAATTAGTTTCTCTACCCGAAAACGTTGACATCCTTACATTGTTGTGGTATATAAGGTTAAACTCGATGAGTTAGGTGGAGTGTTAAAGAACAAAGCTAGATTGGTTGCTCGAGGTTACAAACAAGCTTTGGGTATTGACTTTGAAGAATCCTTTGCTCCTGTTGCACGATTGGAGGCGATTAGACTATTCCTTGCTTATGCTGCTCACATGAATATGATCGTCTATCAAATGGATGTCAAGACGGAATTTCTTAATGGTGAATTAAGGGAAAATGTCTAAGTAAGCCAGCCGAATGGATTCGTCAACTCAGAGTATCCTAATCACGTGTACAAGCTCAAGAAGGATCTTTATGTGTTGAAATAAGCTCCACGCGCGTGGTACGATATCCTATCGTCTTATCTGATCTCGGAAGGCTTCTCCAAAGGCAAAGTGGACCCAATATTATTCATTCTCAAGGAGGACAACGACATGATACTGGTACAAATTTATGTTGACGATAGAATATTTGCTGCCATTACTCAAAGATTGTCTGACCATTTTGAGAAAATCATGTCCACACGTTTTAAGATGTCGATGATGGGAAAAATTTCATCTTTCTTAGGGTTGCAAATTTCTCAAAATCCTAGAGGCATCTTCATTAATCAATCCAAATATGCTCTTGAATCGTTGAAAAAGTATCATTTTGAAAACTGTGACCCAGTGGATACTCCTATGGTGGAGAGATCAAAGTTAGATGAGGATAGGGATGGGATTGCTCTCGATCCTAAACTTTACCGTGGAATGATCAGCACCCTTCTCTATCTGACTGCTAGCAGGCCTGATTTGCAATTTGATATATGCATGTGTGCCCGGTATCAGGCTCGACCTACCGAAAAGCACTTACATGTTGTGAAAAAGATCTTTAGGTATCTTAAAGGAACGCTTAATCGTGGTCTGTGGTATCCAAAGGATTCCTCTATTGCACTAATATCATATGCAGATGCGGATTATGCTGGGTGTCAAGATACTCGATGTAGCACTTCTGGCAGTGTGCAACGTCTTGGAGATAGACTGATTAGTTGGGCATCCAAAAGGCAGAAAAGCATTGTGATATCAAGTACAGAGGCTAAATACATTGCTATGTCCGGTTGTTGTGCTCAAGTTCTATGGATGAGATCAAAATTAACTGACTATGGTCTTGGATTCAACAAAATCCCGATGTACTGTGACAACAAAAGCGCCATTGCTCTTTGCTGCAACTACGTTCAACACTCCCGGGCGAAGCACATTGACATACGCTACCACTTCATCAAAGAGCAAGTGGAAAATGGAGTAATCGAGCTATATTTTGTCAACACTGAGTATCAGCTGGCGGATATATTCACAAAGGTCTTAGATCGAGGACGTATTGAGTTTTTTTATCGAAAAGCTAGGCATGAAATCATTCTCACCGGAGTTGGCAGAAGAATCTACAGAATAGTGGTGGTAAACTATTCTAGATTATCTTTTTTATCGTGATCTTGTATATTATAGTATATATATAAATCATCAAAAGAAAAATAAAAAAATATAAAACCCACAAAAACCATATAAATTATAAAATCAAGAAAATCCTAAAATATTTTTCATTTTAAAATCGGGCATGTCTTTTAGTACGGTAATATTTACGGCCCTAGAAATGTCGATTAATATTGACACGGTGCCATAAATAGAGTCCGTATGAAAGTTGTAAATATTTTAAAACATGCCCATATGGCTTGTAGTTATTTCTGACTGCAACCCGCTTTTCGCATTATAGTTACGTATTTCTTTTGAAAACATTGGCTCACAACGGGAATTAATTTTCTCGGGCAATGTTTACTTTAAAACCTTGTAAGGGATCAAGTTTTTTTATAACTTGGTCTAACACAAACTAGTGTACGCTTCAGTGCACTTATTTTGTTAAAATAAGAGAAATCTTATTGCCACTAGAATCGTTCCATAAAATCACTAAACCGAAAAGGTCTTCATGGATATTTTTAAAACAATGACTACAACTCCTTGATTAGAAAACGGGCCAGTGTTTTAGGAGGAGCAAATATCAAATCATTTTAGATTTAAATTGGTCTTCAAAAAGGGGTTTTCAGAAAAATGCAAAACGATAATTGTCATCATATACTATGTGTGCCTTGTGTGGAATTTGATTTGACGTTAGGAATTTAAATTTGAGTGTTAGGTGTATGTGTTCGTGTTTGTTTTCAAGATACGAAGTTACGGGTTAGTGCGTTTACTAATTCACTTGGTTTTCCAAGTGTTTATACACAATATTACTAACTGGGGGACAAAATTGCAAAGTCTTGCAACCAGGGGGACCAAGATGCAATTTATTGCAACTTGCTTTGACCAAAGTCAAAACATAACCACCCCCTCCCTGTTTCTTCCTTATCGACACACACACATACACATAACTCCATCCGCCATTGTTAAAGCTTTGATTCTTCCATCTTTGTGTGCTACACCTCAAATCATCTAGGTAACGTATACCGTTGGTTATTACGTGCATATCATCCTTGTATTTTATTCAAACAAACCCGTATACATGGATCAAATAAATCTAGGGTTTATAGTTGTGCAATGATTGTGTTAATTGAGTGGTGGGATTTGTTTATCTGCCTTATCTGTGCATAGGACTTGAACGGTTTTTCCTAAAACATATCCTATAGACCTTTAATCGAATCAAACGACTTTGCATCGTAATCTACGTCTCAGATTGCGATGGGATATTCCGATCATGCATTGCGATGGCTATATTGCGATGGGTCATTCTGATGGCTCATTGCGATGGGTCATCGCGATGGGTCATTGCGATGGCTCATTGCGATGAGTTATTGCGATGGCATCATAGCGATGGCTCATTGTGATGAGTTATTGCGATGGCATCATTGTGCTGGCTCATTGCGAACTTACATTGCGATGGCACATTGCGATCCCACCTTGCGATGGATCATTGCGATGGCAACATTACGATCACATGCATTGCGATGGAAATATTGCGATGCCATTTTGCGATGGCGTATTGCGATCGTTTATTCTGATGGCATTGGGATGGTGCATTACGATCGCACATTGCGATGGCATTAAGATGAGTTTAGGATTGCGATAGAAATACATTTCGATGGCTTTTAGATTGCGATGAGGGTTAACATTACGATGCATGTTAGGATTACGATGGACTTTTAGATTGTAATGGCATATAAGTATTGCGATAAGTGGAACTTAGACACAATCGACTACTTAAAAAGAAGACAAAGTACCTTGGATTGAAGACAAAGTACCTGATGCTCTATGGCGAAAGAAGTTGCTAAAATTTTACGATCCTCACGCAGCACTTGGAACTTCTCACTGGAATACAAAGAAGAGGTTAGCTTACAACCACTTCCATCGTGCACAACCAAGTTCTCCTGTTCAATTAGATCGTAGATTTAAAAGCATACAAGGAGCCACCACTTATACGGTATTTGGTTATGACTATTTGAATGTCATTCGCTTCAAACACACTGATGAAAAAGAATACCAAATCGATGAAAGTGACCTCCAATACCTTCGCCTTGAAGACATTGAAGATCTTCTACTGCTACTGGTTCAAGAAAAGGTCGATCACTTATCTCCTGAAATGGTAATTGCATTAAGTTCAAATCTTTGCCAGTTTACTCAAAGGATTGTCATCAAAGGTCGATTTGAAGACTTTCAACTTGGTGTGGAGAGTTACCAACAGAAGCTAAACTTGCAACGTCCTCATACAACTCCTTTCAGTCAATACCACAAAGACAAATTGCCATACATGGGGACTATGAAACCAGAAGCAGGGATATTTTATCCGAACGAGACAGGAGTCACGCAGTTTATGAGATTTTCCAAACTGCATAAATTCAGTAATGGCACACTCAAACACGTTCGGGATGATCTGATTGTTCTCAATGCCGGACTACTGCGTCTAGCAGTTAAGTACAGATGGATAGACCAATGAAAGAAAGGTGCTAGGTACGCGATGAAGAAGATCGAGGAAACATTAAGGAAGCGCCGATTGATACGAAGTCTGGAACGATTCGTAGGTGGAAGACCATATGGAGCACACCACATGCTTACGGAACGATCTATTTAATATGGATTGTTTTCTCTCAGGTCACTCCATATGTATTTATATTATAATTATGTGAATATGTTTATAATAGGGTTTTGTGGCATAGTATAGTGCAGGAGTATGAAATTTTTCAAGAATTTCTCACGAGATTTGGAATCTTTCAAACATATCATACATAAGCACTACAACTAACCGTCATTAATTTGAGGGGGAGCAGTAATATGTTATACAGCCATCAACCAATTTCATTTTTTTACCCAAAGACCGGTTAACCCATTAATATCCAAAACATTAATGGTTAACATTTTGGATAAGGTGAGAAAATGGGATTAAGGAGACTTGTAAAACATATGTGGCTAAAAATGAAAAAGGGCTTAATAGAAAATCCAACTTGATATATGCTACGCATATGTTAAAGGGGAGCATTTTGTTGACAAAACACTGAAGGTAGAAAAAACTCTTGATATTTATATCACAAGTACCTCAGTGATTTTAAGGAATTTTTCATGAAGACGAATACTTACCTAAAACACACTTATCTCACGACGAATGTGGTGACAAAAGGGTGGTAGGATTAGGTATTAGTCCAATGATTCTTCCAGAACCGGAGGAATCTTCCCAAGGACGATTCCATAGTTAGAAAATAGATGTCCTTAGGAAAGATGGGGAATGGATTGTGAACGTAGCTGAATGCCGACCAAGTCCTGATGCTAGCACTGGAACAATCACAACAAGGTGCTAGTGATGATGTATTGTTAACCATTGAAGGGGTTGAAGAATGAAAGAGAATTGTAAAGATAAAGGGTGTAAAGAAAGAAGCCCTCCTTACAACTTAGGCAGAAACCGGGTCAACTCATCTTGAAGACAAAAGTATCATGGATCCAGTGATGGATGCACAACCCCTCCCAGCCAACTCAAATATCTCCCAAAAGATATTTGTTTTAATTTCACGGAGTTCAACACATTATGTATCGATTTATTCACTCCGAATAAATTGATATTGAAAGGTGGCAATCCTCTCTAGCCTCCGCTCACTAAAACAAAATGCACTATTGAGTCTAGAGCCACGAGATCATCAAAAGTCTCATTAGGACACGATTTTAAAAATAATAATGATTTTTATGAGTCCTACGCAGTATTCTTGTAATATTGCCAGAACATCTGAGTGATACAAAATTATTACAATGAAGATGGAAATCCTGCTTGAGCCAACATCAAACAAGCTCATGGTAGGTGACACGTGTGGTTCTTTAAGAACTAATCTTGTGATAACTGGAAAGAAACGATGGTTTAACTCTTAATTGAGATTAAAATTGTTTCAGGGCCTCTACGCATTATCCAAGTGATCTTGCCAGAACACTCAGAGTGACACTCTTTAGTGTTCACAGTGAAGAGTGGAAATCCTTCCAGTGTCAACCTCAAGCAACACTTCGGTAGGTGACAAGCAAGATTCTATCAGAATCAAGCTCGTGACAACTGGAAAGCAACAATGGTGAAGATCTTAATTGAAATTCACTTGTTCCAGGATTCATTAATTGACGGCTTCAATCATGCGGATTTTATAATCCAAATGATTCACTCTTTATGTTCGCAGTCAGCTTTGGACGGTCGAATAAAGAGAACAGGTTTACTCGCAAAATCTTATCAAGGAGATCTTTAATTAGAGCTACGTGTCACAAGTACGATATTTATTATTGTCCAACGGTCTTCACTGACCGGAGGTAAAATGCTACCGAATTAGAATAAAATGTCAAAGCCATTTTATTCGTGTCTTATTATGTGGCTGCATTTGAAGACGGTGGCGTTGCGGTGTACCAGCTGAAGTCGTCCTCACATACTTAATCCTTCTGCATCAAATATTTCAGCAAATTGAAGAAAGTTTGACCTAAAAGTCTTCCGCTGTATCAACTCTGAAACTTTCAAGAATTCAACAAAGGATAGGTATGTGGGACATGAAGTCACGAAGAGGCGAACATCACAAGAAGACAAAGATTGCACGTGAAAGGCCAAAAGAACATGTTCTAAGCCAAAGCCTGATGATATTCAACACATATTCACAAAAAGAAGAAAAGTTAAAGAAGAAAAGAGAAAGTGGACTACGAGCACAAGAACGAAGATCTAACATGCTAGATTAGGACTTTGTAATTTGGAGTGACCTCCCTTTGGGGGAGATTGTTGGAAATACGTTTTTCGTATTTAGAAAGTCTCGGTCACTCCAACAATATAGTTATAGGCTCGTAGTATACGTTTAATTAATGTTTATATTAGCCCGACCCATGAGAATGTTCATGGGCCGGAGGCCCAAGTCCACTAAAGGACTTGGGTATATATAAACCCCTTTCCACCATGGAAAGGGGTGTTGGTTGTTTCATTTTCTCAAGAAATACACATACATTTTCTCTCATATGTCTCACTACTTTCTCTCTCTAGAAACAACAACCCTCTTGATAAATCAAACATTATCATACTTCTACATGGTAAAATTATGACCTTTTAGGAAAAAGGCGTAAATGCGGTAAGCATTTAAACAAATGATTTTATGAAAAATCAAATGCTAAAGACCCAAAGTAAAAGTTCATTTCCCAAGGAGGTTTATTGTGTGTGAATAACTTGTAAGATTTTGGATTAATATAGAAAGAAAAGATGAGAAAAGAGAATGACGGATACGGTAAAATTAAACTACGACGATAAAACGTAAAAACCGTAAAAATAGACAAAATAAAAAATTTAATCTAAACATTCCCAAAAAATTACCAAAAATAACTAAAAATCCAAATAGGGTTTACAAATGATCAAAACTTTACCAAACCTTTTATTTAATTAAATATTAATTTTTTAATGCTAATTTTTACCCTAAAAATCAAATTAATTAATATAAAGCCCAAATAAATATTTTTCAATTTGTAAAACTCTAAAATGACTTAACTAAACTAAAAAGTATTTTTATAAAGTTTAAAACCAATTAAATCTATTTAAAATGATTAAAATCTAAAATTAAATATTGAAATAATATTGAAAATTCAAAAATTACAAAAACTTTTAAAAACTTGCAAACTAGTTTATTTTAACATAAATAATCAGAAAATGAAAGTGAAATTACCAAAATACCCCTATTGGGCCCCCAAATGGGCTAAAAACAAAAACAGTAAGCTTAATGGGCTTTTTAGCCCAATAAAAATCCAAACTCAACCAAATAAGCCCAAATTCACCAGTCTGACTCAAAATTTAATTCTAAACAGAAAACTCTAAAGGCCCAAAAGCTGAATATGAGCCTATCACAGCTTAAATGACCAACAGCTTATTCTTAATGGGCCAATAAGCCCATTAAGCTATAAGCTAATGCCATAAGCTCTAATTTAACACACAACCTTCTTTTGGGATACTTAAGAGATCTGTAAAAAGAAATTTTGAAAAAGCTTAACCAATAAGCCAGAAATAAACAAAGTAGAAATCCACTAAAAGACAAAATAGACGGGTTTGAGTTCTAGAGGGTTTCAAAAGCTGATTCTTTTTACAAAAGCGCACAAATAGCTTAACTAAGAATAATCTAAAAGAAAAATCACAAAAAGTCAAGTAGAATAAGCTGTAGAAGCAAATAAGCTGGATGAAAAAGCCAAATAAGCTAGTTTCCTAGCAAAAGCTTAACCAAATGAGCTGAAACTTCTCAAATATGATAATAAGCTAAGAAAAATGAAACCTATCACAAAAACCAAGTTGTTGCATGCACCAATAACCAGAACTGAAAAATAAGCCAAATATAGCTTATTTGACCAAAAGTCAAAGTGCACCAAACTTAACCAAATTGCCAGGGTTTGTTTATGAGCTTGTTTTAAGCAACTTTTGTGAAGGAATGAAGGCTGATTTCTTTGGAATCAAGAGGCCAGTTAGCCAAATGATCACAGATTTTGGACAAAATTGGCCAATAAGCCAGTTGGCTTATAAGCACTCACGCAGATAATCTAAACAGCCAAATAAGTTCACAAGCAGTAGAGTAACAAGTATCAATCAACAACACAACAGGGCAAGCACTAGAATAACAAATGCAAAGCAAAATTGAGGTGGTCACTTTGCTGATGCAAATGACCACTTCAGCCAACTTCTATAAGCTCTAGCACACTCAATAAGCCACCAAAAACAACAAACAGATATTGCACAGATAGCTTATCACTTAAACTCTTCCCAAACCAAAAATCAGACTCTAAATCCAAACAACAAAGATTTAATCCTTGCCGATGTGTTTGACCATTTTCAAACAAATTTTTATCAGATTTTTCAAAAACTAGCAAACTCTTTTCCAAACCTTTATAGACTTAGCCAATGACCAAAACCAGTGACAAATACCTTGTTTAGTATAGAAAAACCCCAAGAACCAAGGGTACAAGGCCACAAGGCCTTTTGATCCCAAAATCCAAACAAGTATCAATCAACAACACAACAGGGCAAGCACTAGAATAACAAATGCAAAGCAAAATTGAGGTGGTCACTTTGCTGATGCAAATGACCACTTCAGCCAACTTCTATAAGCTCTAGCACACTCAATAAGCCACCAAAAACAACAAACAGATATTGCATAGATAGCTTATCACTTAAACTCTTCCCAAACCAAAAATCAGACTCTAAATCCAAACAACAAAGATTTAATCCTTGCTGATGTGTTTGACCATTTTCAAACAAATTTTTATCAGATTTTTCAAAAACTAGCAAACTCTTTTCTAAACCTTTGTAGACTTAGCCAATGACCAAAACCAGTGACAAATACCTTGTTTAGTATAGAAAAACCCCAAGAACCAAGGGTACAAGGCCACAAGGCCTTTTGATCCCAAAATCCAAACAACCTAGTTTTAGTACCTTTTCAAACAAACTTTTGATTTTTAAACACAACCTACTAATTTTATGATCCTAATACCTTACCTAGGTGACAACTAGCAGATCTAATCAATAAAACACAAAGCACAAACACAAGAACTCAAAATCACATAGCACAATTCATAACAGATTTCAACACAAATATTTTTAGAGGAAACTTATAGAAACCAATACCTCTCCCCAATAACTTCCTATGGGGAGTCAACAATGATCCTTGGACCACTCTCAACAACTAGAGAGTGACCAAGGTCCTTGAACAAAGAAAGGAAGAGTTATGCTGATGGTTCATAGTAGAACCAGACCTTGTATCAATGATTCTTCAACACAAATAAGCAAACAGCCTATCCAAGGGCTTAAATCCCTTAACAAGCTTGGTGTCAACAAGCTTGCAAGAGCTTTAGGCTTTGGGTAGGGGTTAGTACAGTAAAAAATAAGCAAATAGAACCATGGACTTGAAAATTTTTCAAAGATGAAAACCTTTTCAAACCTAAACGTGCTTCAAACCAAAGATCAAAACACCTTCAAAACATAAAATGGAACTCAACTTCACTCTTAAACAACACCAACTTTCAAAAACATAAAAAGGAATTGCAATTTTTTCAAAATACCAAACTTTTACATATTTTAGAAAGGAATTACAATGTTTAAGAGAAAAAATGGAACAAGGGACTCTCACATGTTGAGGTCTCCTTATATGGGACTAAAGGACTATTCTAGAATGCTGGATACATGAAAACCCTAGCTAAGAATTCTCAAAAATGCCCTTGAGTCGTTTGTTGTTGATGAGCTGTCCAAAGTGATCCTAACCCTTCCTTTTTCCTTTGGGAGCAAGTATTTGTTGTGGGCTGTTGATTTGTCCATGTGGCATTCCTTAGAGGCTAAGTCATATGATGATTGGTTGAAATCTGAATGGGGATGGGGTACATAGTGGAGTGGTGAATGAGTTCAAGTGTGGGATGTAATCGTGTGAGGGTGAATTACTTTTTGGTAAAGGTAATTTGTATTT
Organism: Glebionis coronaria; assembly: GCA_025667525.1. NCBI lineage: Eukaryota > Viridiplantae > Streptophyta > Magnoliopsida > Asterales > Asteraceae > Glebionis > Glebionis coronaria. The sequence goes on from CM046876.1 coordinate 359,975,602, forward strand.
ACCCTTTGTCTAGTGAAAGTAAGTTATGGGTTCATACGTTTGAACAGTGGGTGTTTTGATCCGAAAAACTTGGGGATTAATTGTTTGGCGCGTGTTATGAAGTTTGAATGTTTGGTTGTACAGCTTTGGCCCTTGGTCTTTGGCAAATGTTGTAAACAATGTTTATTCAGCCCAAAAACGCATTCCCTTTGTTAATTAACTTTTCCTTTTCACACTTTTGCCCCAAAACTTTGTTATAAGGATAACAATGACTTGTTTTGCCATTTTTGGATATTTCAAGGACTGATCTTGGACATTATTGATCTTTGAAGGTCTTCATTGGATGTTTGTCATTATGGAGGACCAATGTTGAGAATTTTGAATCTTGAGGGACTAAACTTGCCAAATCTTCAAAGTTGAGGGACCTTTTTGTCATTTTGACAAACTTAAGGGACCAAACTTGTAATTATGAATATAGATGGGTATTAAGTGTCATTTCTTCATTGATGAGGGATCATTCTTGTACATCTTCAAATCTTCAAGGTCTTTTCTTTGAGAAATCATAGACTAGGGTTCGGTTCATTGTGCGGCTGCGTTTCTCGTGTTTGTTTTTCCTTGTTTCTTGTGATCATTTGTCTTTTTTCATGATATCCATACCTAAAATACACAAGTAGACAAACACAAGCATATATATGGTACTTATATGACATTTTATGCATTTAAAGCCTGAAAAAGAACGATGAGATCATGTATAAATGCCATCTCATCACTCCCCCATACTAAACCATTGTCGTACCCTCACGCAATGCTAGAATAAAGTATCTAAGCATCTCCAAAATTCAATTTTATTACCCTTTATTTAAAAGCAAAACTTGCTATATTACTACGAAGATGTATAAAAGACATAATGTATGATTTTCATCTTGAATGTGAATTTTAGGGTCAATGAATAAAAACAAGTGAATATCTCATAGAGTTAAGTTCGTCATCCTTGATTGTCATACATTCCATGCTAAGTGAAAAAACGAGATCATTGTTGGTACTAGTCACAATGCTAACACTACTCATACGTCCAAATTATGTAATACTTTTTCTCCCATCAATCCTAATTATTATGAAAAGAAAAGGTATCTAGAATTTTTTTTAACTATTTGTCATGGATCACAAGTGATTCATATTGACTTATTTGATTATTCATTAGTCCGAAAATAAAGTAGCACGATTTAATCGATTGTTTTAAAGGACAAAATCTTTTAAAACGGCTTCTTGGAGTCTCCTTAAGTTCATATCTTGGCATAACTCGTTTCACGATTTGAGACCTTTCTCGGACCGATATTAGGCATGTACTTCATACTTCGAATCTCCGGAAGACGTTCTTGAAATTATGGTATTCTCTTAATATTTTGGAATTTCTTCACTTGACGTTTTTGAGAGATTCTTCATACTTGGACCACGACTTCATCATTTTTCTTCAATCTTTATTTTGGATTTCGATATACAACGATCCGCCTCCTTTTAGGAATTGGATATATTTATCCTCATACCTTGTTAGGGTCTTATAGGATAGACTTTCTCCATGATCTTTAGGGGAGTAATTGCTTTTCGTCGTGTGTCTCGATCCTTCATATTGATTTTGGAATAATGATTCTTCACATCATCTTGGATCTTTAGCAACAAAATAGAGCTCCTCAAGCCTTGTTAGGGCCTTTTTGGAACTTCACCAATCTTCGCGTCCCGCTTCAATAAGTTATGCCTTGGCTATGAACTCTATTCAACCACGAGCAACTTTTAAACGATCTTGGGCTAGAAGCTAATTAACCTTTCAAATCGTATGAACTTACTTATTGGAATTATATTATTCTTAATGCATTGATCTTATGGGAGAAAAAGCCACAATTAAAAACATATGAGTTTTGGAAAGAAAATTTTCATGTTCTACGTTTAGCATGGTCACGAACTCTATCACTTCTCGTTCTTCACTATTTTAAGACCTACAATTAAAGAGACTCGTGAATACTTAGCCATGCAAGTCAAAATTATGCCAAATGATTTAGCTTCATTAAGACTATATTAAATCAAAGTTTTGGGTTTTCATGTCACCTATAGGATCTTGCACTTTCTTATACTTTTTCAAGTTTAGAGAATGCATTTTAAAGTTCCCTTGATAAGTGACTTTCTAGGATCAATTATAGGAACTTGCGAAAAGTTCTGGTTCTTAACCCGTATGAGCTAAGACTTTCGTGTTTTAAAGTTCCCTATATAAAATTCTAGCAAAACTTGATTCAAGCGGGTTAAGGAATGTAAAGGGCTCCAAATTCCCATCAAGTCAAAAATTAACTCTTATTCTACCCATCGGAAAATATACATTCGTGTCTTAAAAACACTTTTGAAAACTAAGAAAAAATTTAAAATTTTGCCATTTTTAGCCTTATTAGGAACAAAATAAAATAAAACAATATGAAAGTTGGAAAACGTGAGGGCGTAGCAAGGCAAGTATCTATTCACCCCCACATACTAAAATTTAACATTATCCTCAATGTTTCGAGTCTAAAGGTGGAGCACCCCCATACTAGAGACGAAGAGTCGAATGCTTAGGATCTAGCATGGAAAGGGTGATCAACAATATATCTAAAGCCGTTTATGAATTATGCTAAAAGACAATTGTTAGAACAATAAAGGATATGTCATGGATTCGTGAAAAACTCTTCAAGCAAACAATTGAGGCTCCCGTAAACGAACACGAGAGTCTTCAATCATGGCGATGATGATGTTCTAGATAACACATTCACAAATAACCACGAGATAACGAGTTGGAAGGGCACAAATCCCCTCTCATTAACTACATTAGAAGGCGATAATATATACATGGATAAGCATGGGATCTCCCCCACGAGGCACCTCGTATTTTATTACCGAGTCATGAGCTCGACTCGATCCCCTTAATGCTAATTATCATTGGGGAATATGACTTGGTCGAGGTCGTCCAAAGAAGGGACTTCCCCACCGAAGTAGTGATTAAGCCTATGTCCATTCACCTTGAAATTAGGACCATCATTTTGAGCTAGCTCGATGGTCCCATATGGAAACACTTGTGTTATGGTGAACGGACCCGACCAACGAGATTTCAATTTCCCGGAAAATATCTTCAAGCGAGAGTTGAAAAGTAACACTTGATCACTGATAGGTGTAAAAACACCCATCCTTTGACCACTTAATTATAATAATAACCAAGCCAAAACGTGTATTTTATGTCGTAAATGTCGGAATTATGCGTGGTTTGTGTTTTTATTGTGTTTTAGGACTAAAAGATGAAAAAGGAGGAAAACACGGGCTTCCACGGGCTTTTATCGAAGAAAAAGACAAAAGACGAAGTCAAAAGATCGACAGTGCAAAAGATTGGAAGTCAATGGGCCTATTTTGAAGATTTATTGAAGAAAAGGACCAAAGATGGAATATTTACAAGTCAAAGAACCCATGTCTAATAAATGAAGAAAGATTAAGACAAGTTCAATATTATATCGACAAATCCCGAGCCAAAGTCGAGACTTTAATTTAATTTAAAGACGAGACGGAAGAAAAGAAAGAAGACAAGTCACCACCTACCAACCTCACCACTCCCCTATAAATAGAGGACTTCACACCCATTTTTGGGAGTTAGTTTTAGGAGTAGTTTTATATAGGTGTAGTTTGTTTCTCTCTCTATTTTTTATTTTTTCTCTCTCTAGATTAATTTGTAGAACCTTTAATCTTTATGTTTTAATGTTCGAATCTTATACTTTTAATCAAGCTTTTTATTCATCTCCTTCTTCCTTTCTTGTTTTCTACGGTTTAATCTTTGCTTATGTTTATGGTTGTGCTCTTGAGTTTTTATAGATTTGATTAAGTGGGTTTTGATTGATTTGGTTATTAGTGTTAGTTTTATTGATTTGGTTTGATTTGTTATTGATAGTTGATTATTAGTGGTTAGTTTAGTTTAATATATAGATTGATTATGGTTGATTTTGGTTAAATTCGTGTTTTTGTTTCCCCTATTTTCGTAACTGTTGATTTTCCAAATTTTACCGAACGAGCCATTTTTCCCGAATGAGTCTATTTTACCGAACCAGTATATTTTCCCGAATGAGCTAATTTTACCGAACGAGTGATTTAAAAAAAATACCGAATGAACAATTTTGGAAAAAAATACCGAACCAAGACTTTACCCAAAAAAAATACCGAACCAACCTTAACTTAAAAAATCCCGAACCAAAATAAAAAATCCCGAACCAACAATTTGAAAAAAAAAATACCGAACGAAGGTATTTGAAGAAAAGATTTCGAATGAATTCATTGTGGCATGCTTGCTAGCCAGCTAGCTTAGGTTTCCCGCCAAAAAGGAGCAGCCTAGCTGTTTGCTTGATCAGCTTACCTGCATGCTTGTTTCTTGTTCCGCAATCGTTTAGTTTAATCTGAAAGTGGTTCCGATTTTAATTTTGAAAGTTACGTATTTTTAGTTGAATTTTTCGTCTAATTTTAAAATTAATATTTTTTCGTAAAGTTCAAGTTTTATCTTTTATTTAGTACCCGCTTTAGGTTTTGCCTCGTTTAGCTTTAAAGTACCATCTTAGTTTTATTATCTCCTTTTTTATTAAGTAAACTTTATTTTCGAGTCGATAGTTAATTTTGTCTTTTAGTTTTATTTTTATTAATTGTTTCGCTTTAATTCACGTTTTATTATTTGTTTTGCTCCTTTATTATTAGTTAATCGATTTTAGTTTATTTTTAATACGTTTCGCATTTACCTTTTAAAGTAGAAATAGAAAACCAAACTTCCCTTTTCGTTACTAGAACCAATTGAGACCACTTTTAACCAGAAGTCAATTTGATTAGAATCGTGAACGAAACAACGACTATGCAAAATCCTTAAATCAAATGGCGCCACTGCCGGCTCTTTTCGTGAAGATTAACGGTTTTTTGTGAGGAATATTGTATTTTGGGATCCGTTCTCTTGGAAGCGTTATTTTCAAGCATAAAACCTTTCAAAAATCCAAAAAAAATATTTAAAATCATAAAATGCATATCTTTTCTAAGTTTTGCAACCAAAAATATTTCTCTTTGTCCTCTATTATGTTTAATTCTTTTCTCCACCCCTCCTATTTGTAATTATTCATGGGTTCTTATGTCCATTGCGGGAGGTGTAGGAGACCATTATATGATGGCGAATTATTTGAATTTTGTTATTGCGAGCAATGCGGAAAAGATCTTCCAACCGTTTCCGATTCACAATTTTCCCATTCTGGATTTTATCCATCGTGCAGTTCGAATAATTCATCATTTTCTTCTAATCCACCTATTCCTCCCCCTTGCATATATTGTGGCAGCGATTATCATTGGTGTATTGTGTGTCCTATTCGATACCCGTCTCTTGACGAGTAAGAACCGGGTTACAATTACGACAATGGTCCGAGCTATCTGCCAAATGCACCGGGTTTTTCTCAATACCCGTGTTGCAATAACTGTGGGGGCCCTCACGATACTTCTTATTGTCAGTCGATTAATTATCATGAGCCGCATCCGTACTATAATTCCGGTTTTCCTAATGTTGAGCCCCCACATCACACAGTCAATCATCAACCTTCTTTCGAACAGTTGAGTACCCAAGAACAATGAGCTACTCTTGTTACTTAATTTCAAAACCTCGAAGAAGCTTTCCATAAATACAACGCAAAATGTCAAGAGGATCAGCAACAAGAGCAAGTATCTAACCTTAGTGCTTATACTCCTCCTCTTGTGCCTCCATATTATTATGATGATGATGACGATGAGAGTCCTATTTCTTGGAACGATGAGAATTCTATTCCTTCTCTCTACTTGCCGGCTCTGGAGCCTAAGGATTCACCCAGCCTAGGGGATGAGGATCTTAGCACAATTCCTGCAAAGGAATCCGACGAATTCATAAAGTCTAGTGCTGATAACCTTGTCCCAATTCCAAGTGAATCTGAGGTGACATCCGACAGTGACGATGAGTATGATGTGCTTTCTTCTGATGATGTTCCTTCCACCAACACTTTGGGAGATGATTCTTTGGCTTTCTCTAATCCTCTTTTTAATCAAGATGATGATTTTACTTCTAGTGATGACAAGTCACTTTCCGATGAAGACGTTCTGATTGAAACATTCAAGATTTATTCGAACCCTTTATTAGATTTTGATGACGCCTACATATCTAGTGAGGTGAATCCTCTCTTTGACGAAGGGATTGAGGACATTGATAGCCCTGATTCTCTTGCTATTGATGATCATACTTTGTTAGCCATGCCTCCTTCTATCGCAGAGGTGGAGAGATTTGACTCTACTTGAAAGGTGACGCGGGTGGAAGGTAATTGTTCTCCTACTTCTCATATTATATTGCCACCTCATCCTACTGTGTGCACGCCCAAGCGGGTGATGTATCAATTTTACTCTCCGGGAAATGAGGATAAGTGTTTCGACGCGGGAGGTGACATTGACCATTCTATGATTGACACCTTTACGGCTTTGCCGCCTAGTGACCATCAGCTGTCTTGGGGGATTTAACTTTACTTCCTTTACCCACCCCACCTCCCGTGGATCAAGACTTCACATACTTTTCGTATGTTGAAAGGACCTTTCTACCATTCAAGACTTATCCTCCTGCCTCTCCTTTATTATTTTCCTCCGGGAACGAGGACAAGGTCTTTGATCCCGATATTACATTTGAGGCTTCCCCATGGACCATTTAGTTCGGGGACGAGTCAGGCTCGTGACTCGGTTAACAAAAACAAGCGCTTCTCGGGAGGCAACCCGACTATCTATCTATCTTTTTCTGTTTTCATCATAAGTGTAGGGGGAGCCCCGTAGGTGTTTGTTGTTTTCTTTCTTATGATGTGCAGGGATTAAAGCTTCAAAGAACATTCTTGATGACTTTTGACGACCCATAATTCCATGTTCCCGTCTTCCCGGTTTTATCCTAAACTCTTTTGATTCTCTATTTTATATTATTCAATATTAAAATAGGAATCACTTTAGTTGTCTCTTCCTTAGCAAGATTTAAACAACGTGCACAATGTCCTATGTGTAGGGGAGTTTACTCCCACATGCTTAAACATTAAGGAAAATGTTTATATTAAGTGAAGGGGGGAGAGAAAAGTTATTTTGGAGCCTTGTTTTTTGGTGGAAACCAAGGGACAAATCCCCACCCTTCATTTAGCTTTGATCTAAGGGTGGAGATTAATCTAAGATTTAATTGGTTAATCCTATTTTCTTGTCCCAATGTATATACCAGCTATTTTTTCCAACTAACTTTTATCACTCATTTTTCACACACACAATAACGTGCCCAATTCATCATTCCCAAATTCAAAATCAACTAATCAAACTCTAACCTAATTCAATTAATCAAATCGAAATCGAGAGAAGGTTGAAGCTTGCTAACTTAATCTGGGCCGACTAAGGAGCGTTCTGGTGGGTGGAGAATTTGGTCGGAGTTCCAATCGTTGGTTATGGTGATGATTGGAGGCGGTAACGTGGTGGCTGGAGGTCGCCGGTGGTCTGGTGGGTGGAGAATTTGGTTGGAGTTCCAATCGGTGGTTACGGTGATGATTGGAGGCGGTAACGTGGTGGCTGGAGGTCGCCGGTGGTGGGATACACTTTTATTGAGAATGGATTTCGTCATTGTGGTAACCTTTATGAAGCACGTGAGTTGTTGAGAAAAGTTGGTGAGGTAGACGGATGTTCACCGGATGTAGTGTCGCTACACGTTAACTGTGTAATATCATCAGTGATATTTTATCACCGGTGATACTTTTATTGTTTTTATCACTAGTGAAGTATCACTAGTAATAAACCAATAAAATATCACCTTACTGTGTAATATCATCAGTGATAATTTATCACCGGTGATATTTTTATTGTTTTATCACTAGTGAAGTATCACTAGTAATAAACCAATGAAATATCACGTTACTGTGTAATATCATCGATGATATTTTATCACCGGTGATATTTTTATTGTTTTATCACTAGTAATAAACCAATGAAATATCACGTTACTATATCACCGTTGATATTTTTATTGTTTTATCACAATAAACCAATAAAATATCACGTTACTGTGTAATATCACCGGTGATATATTATTGTTTTATCACTAGTGAAGTATCACTAATAATAAACCAATGAAATATCACGTTACTGTGTAATATCACCGGTGATATTTTATCATCCGTGATATTTTTGTTGTTTTATCACTAGTAATAAACCAATGGTACTGGGATGGAAGGTGGGGTTGGTCTGAACTGCTGAGGGTGACCCATCTGCTGCTGCTATTGTGACCACCTACCTTCATCAGATTTCAAATCACTTTCAACTTCAATTCTTCTTTTAGGCGTTTCATCAAACACCTTATCATCACCAATCAGCGTTATGAATCGGTTCGTTTTTAATTGATTTTTTCTGGGATCGGTTGATTTAACCATCATCGGTAATATTTATGAATTGGTTGGTTTTGAATCTTTTTTTTCGAGATGGGTTGTGCTTCGATTGTTCCATTTATGTGTTTTTTTAAGATTTTGATCGGGTTTTTAAGGTTACGGTTTGATTTGATTTAAAGAGATAAATGAGAGCTTTTTGATTGTTTAGAGAGAGAGAGAGAGAACGTTTGATCTGGATCTGGATCTAAAAATGACTGTTGTTAAAACTTATTAAAGTTTTCAGTTTCAGTCCCTTATAAGAAGTTTCAAAGTTTGGCAGTTTTAGCCCCTCCGTGTTTTTAATCATTTGATCTGGTCCTTGATAATGGATGGTCCAGATCTGTCCCTTGGATTCCACCAAAATACAAGGTTCTTTAATAACCGGACTCGTAGGGGGGACTTCTATCGAAGTTAAGTGGGCTTTTCCTTGTATTTGTCCTCATTTTAACCGAAAAATTGATTTTTCGACATTTTTCAAAATTTTTTATCTATTTTGGCCTATAAGTATCTACCTTTGTTATAGTTATTTTATATCTTTGCTAGAATAAATTTTAATAAAGTGGTTTTAATTTTTAAACGGAGTGAATCTTTTGACTCAAGCCGAGTTTACTTATCTAGTTTTACTCTAGCTAGTATCCTTAACGTGTTTAAGTCAAGTTTTGCTTGGCTTTTATATAGGGAACTTTAAAACGCGAAAGTCTTAACTCTTACGGTTTAAGAACAAGAACTTTTCGCAAGTTCCTATAATTGATTATCAAGGGAACTTTAAAATGCGAATTCTAAACTTGAAAAAGTCTAAGAGTTTGCAAGATCCTATAGATGACTTGAAAACCCAAAACTTTGATTTAATAGGCTAAGCATCCACGAGTCTCATTCTTTGAGATTTTAAAATGTGGAGAACGAGAGATGATAGAGTCAATTATAAGTTTGGTATTCTTTCAAGAATTTAGGTGAGTTGATTATGAGCTTTTTCTCCCATCGCTTGCTAATAAATTTAATTTCAATAAGTAAGGTCGTACGATTTGAAAAGTTACTTAGCTTCTAGCACAAGATCGTTTAAAAGTTGCTCGGTATTAATTAGAGTTCATATCCAAGGCATAACTTATTGAAGCGGGATGCGGAGATTGGCGAGTCCGAAAAGGTCCTAACAAGATATGAGGGCTACATTTTGTTGCTAAAGATCCCAAGTGATGTGAAGAATCATTTATGAAAAATCAATATGAAGGATCGAGACACACGACGAAAAGCAAACACTCCCGTAAAGATCATGGAGAAGTCTATCCAAAAAGGCCCTAACAAGGGATGAGGATAAATAGATCCAAGTCTTAAAAGGAGGCGGATCGTTGTATATCAAAATCCCAAATAAAGATTGGAGAAAAATGAAGAAGTCGTGGTCCAAGTGTAAAAATCTCTCAAAAACTTCAAGTGAAGAAATTCCTATTATAAAGAGAAGACCATTATTTCATGAACGTCTCTCAAGATTTGAAGTATGAAGTCACTGCCAAATATCGGTCCGAGAAAGGTCTCAAATCGTGAAGTGAGTTATGCCAAGATATGAACTTTATGAGGTCCCGAGAAGCAGTTTTAAAAGATTTTGTCCTTTAGCTAACTATTGATTAGATCGTCATACTTTATTTTTAAACTAAATAACCATCGAAATAAGTCAACAATGCATCCTTGTGATCATTCAAGACAACAATAAAATATAAGAGATACACTTAGAAATAAGGGAGTCTAAGTAAATAATTGGGCCACATGAATTTGTGATAGTTTGCTAACTTATAATAACAATGATCTCGTTTTTAAGCTTGGTATGGGGAACGTGAAACTTGAGGATGATAAAGTTTCATGACATTCCAAAACCCTAAGGTAAGTTTTTGATCTTTTTACTTGTTTTCTTCCTTTAAAAATTTTGTCTCTTTAATAAAGGCCAATGTGGATTGATTATGATGGAAATGTAAATCTTGCTTTGTAATTAATGCATTGCATGAGGGCATTGCAATGGTCAAGTGTAGGGGATTTGATATGTGTGAAAACACCCATCCTTTGACCACTTAATTATAATAATAACCAAGCCAAAACGTGTATTTTATGTCGTAAATGTCGAAATTGTGCGTGGTTTGTGTTTTTATTGTGTTTTAGGACTAAAAGATGAAAAAAGAGGAAAACACGGGCTTTCACGGGCTTTTATCGAAGAAAAAGACAAAAGACGAAGTCAAAAGATTGAGAGGTGCAAAAGATTGGAAGTCAATGGGCCTATTTTGAAGATTTATTGAAGAAAAGGACCAAAGATGGAAGATTTACAAGTCGAAGAACCCAAGTCTAATAAATGAAGAAATATTAAGACAAGTTCAAGATTTTATCGACAAATCCCGAGCCAAAGTCGAGACTTTAATTTAATTTAAAGACGAGACGGAAGAAAAGAAAGAAGACAAGTCACCACCTACCTACTATTAATAGAGGACTTCACACCCATTTTTGGGAGTTAGTTAATTTAGGAGTAGTTTTATATAGGTGTAGTTTGTTTCTCTCTCTAGTTTTTATATTTTGTCCCTCTAGATTTATTTGTAGAACATTTAATCTTTATGTTTTAATGTTTGAATCTTATACTTTTAATCAAGATTTTTATTCATCTCCTTCTTCCTTTCTTGTTTTCTAAGGTTTAATCTTTGCTTATGTTTATGGTTGTGTTCTTGAGTTTTTATAGATTTGATTAAGTGAGTTTGGATTGATTTGGTTATATTGTTAGTTTTGTTGATTTGGTTTGATTTGTTATTGATAGTTGATTATTAGTGGTTAGTTTAGTTTAATTTTTAGATTGATTATGGTTGATTTTGGTTAGATTCGTGTTTTTGTTTCCCCTATTCTCGTAACTGTTGATTTTCCAGATTTTACCGAACGAGCCATTTTTCCCAAATGAGTCTATTTTACCGAACCAATATATTTTCCCGAATGAGCTAATTTTACCGAACGAGTGTTTTTAAAAAACAAATACCGAATGAACAATTGTGGAAAAAAAATACCGAACCAAGACTTTACCCAAAAAAAAATATCGAACCAACCTTAACTTAAAAAATCCCGAACCAACTTAAAAAATCCCGAACCAACAATTTGAAAAAAAAATACCGAACGAAGGTATTTGAAGAAAAGATTCCGAATGAATTCATTTTGTCATGCTTGCTAGCCAGCTAGCTTAGATTTTCGACCAAAAAGGAGCAGCCTAGCTGCTTGCTTGAGCAGCTTACCTGCTTGCTTGTTTCTTGTTCTGCAATCGTTTAGTTTAATCTGAAAGTTGTTCTGATTTTAATTTTGAAAGTTACGTATTTTTAGTTGAATTTTTCGTCTAATTTTAAAATTAATATTTGTTCGTAAAGTTCAAGTTTTATCTTTTATTTAGTACCCGTTTTAGGTTTTGCCTCGTTTAGCTTTAAAGTACCATCTTAGTTTTATTCTCTCCTTTTTCATTAAGTAAACGTTATTCTCGAGTCGATAGTTAATTTCGTCTTTTAGTTTTATTTTTATTAATTGTTTCGCTTTAATTCACGTTTTATTATTTGTTTTGCTCCTTTATTATTAGTTAATCGATTTTAGTTTATTTTTAATACGTTTCGCATTTACCTTTTCAAGTAGAAATAGAAAACCAAACTTCCCTTTTCGTTACCAAAACCAATTGAGACCACTTTTAACCGGAAGTCAATTCGATTAGAATCGTGAACGAAACAACGACTATGCAAAATCAGTAAATCAATCACCAACGTTAAAAACCCGTTTTTTAATCTTTGAGTCATGAAACATTTTAGTATTTTCCTTAAGAATTAATGAACTTTCATAAGCATTATCTCTTAATTAATCCAATTCATTAAGTTGTATTTTCCGGTGATCTCCCGCGGTCTTCAAGTGAATGTTGGCATGCTTTAGGGCCCAATATGCCTTGTGTTCCAACTCAATAGGCAAGTGGAAATTCTTTCCATAAACCAACTTATAAGGAGTACAACCGATATGTGTCTTATAAGCGGTGTGAAAGGCCCATAAAGCGTCATCGAGTTTGTCGGACCATGAAGCACGATTTTCTCCAATCGACCTCTCTAAAATAATGTTCAATGCTCGGCTTGAAACCTCGACTTGCCCACTCGTTTGTGGGTGATAAGCCGTAGAAATACGATGTGTAACTCCATCTTTCTTTAGAACCTTTTCGAATTGGTCATTACAAAAATGGATTCCACGATCGCTTATAATAGCACGAGGGGTTCTAAACAGAGAGAATAGTTGCTTCAAAAACTTCACTACCACACGAGCATCATTCGTAGGCAAAGCCTTAGCTTCCACCCAATTAGATAGGTAGTCGACGCCGACGAGGATATACGTGTTTCCATGAGATGATGGGAACGACCCCATAAAGTCAATGCCCCAAATGTCGAAAATCTCACACACTTGAATTATATTTTGCGGCATTTCATCCTTTTGCGACGATTTTCCTTGGCGTTGGCAAGAATCACACGACTTCACAAGTGCGTGTGCATCACGATATATCGTAGGCCAAAAGAAGCCGACATCGAACACTTTCTTAGCCGTGAGATTAGCACTGTGGTGACCACCCGTGGGTCCCTCGTGACAAGCTCTAAGGATGTTAGAAGCTTCGGTACCAAAGACACATAGTCGAACGAGTTGATCCGCACAAACCCGAAAGAGATAAGGGTCGTCCCAAAAATAGAACTTGACGTCACGAAAGAAATTTATCTTTTGTTGTGTCGTCATACCCTTGATTATGAATTTGCCCGCATGGTAATTTGCAATGTCGGCAAACCATGGAGTGTCGTTCTTAGAATTCACTACACCGAGAGTCTCAAGAGGAAATGTTTCGGTGATTTCCTTGTTCTCGAATACATCTTTGTGAGGATCTTCTAAACGAGAGAGATGATCGGCCGCTAGATTCTCGGCTCCTTTTTTGTCAAGTATGGTGACATAAAATTCTTGGAGGAGGAGAATCCAACGAAGCAATCTCGGCTTTGCATCTTTTTTAGCTAAGACGTACTTGATCGCCGAATGATCCGTATACACGATGCTTTTAGTCAAGAAGAGATAAGGTCGGAATTTCTTAAAAATTATAGACCATGGCAAGGAATTCCTTTTCCGTTGTGGTGTACTTAAGTTGAGCCTCGGTCATCGTCTTGCTAGCATAATGGATAGGTCAAAAGTTCTTTTCATAACGTTGCCCTAAGATGGCCCCAATTTCATAATCACTTACATCACACATGATTTCAAAGGGTAATTCCCAATTAGGAGAAACAAGAATGGGAACTTCGGTTAGTTTCCTTTTTAGAGTTTCGAAAGCTCGAACACAATCCTTATTGAAGTTAAAAGGTGCATCCTTCTCGAGAAGGTGTGTCGTAGGTCGAGTTATTTTCGAAAAGTCTTTGATGAAACGACGATAAAAGCCCGCGTGGCCTAGGAAACTCCTAACTCCCTTAACGGTTTTGGGATGAGGTAACTTGGCGATGACGTCTATCTTAGCTTTATCAACCTCAATACCCGCTTTCGAGACCTTGTGCCCTAAGACGATTCCTTGTTTACACATAAAATGACATTTTTCCCAATTAAGCACAAGGTTGGTTTCTTCACAACGTTTTAACATTTTCTCGAGATTGGATGAACACGACGTGAACAAATCACCAAACACCGAAAAGTCATCCATGAATACTTCCATCGACTTCTCGATCATAGCATGAAAAATAGCCATCATACACCGTTGAAACATTCCTGGTGCACTACAAAGTCCGAAAGGCATTCTACGATAAGCAAACGTTCCATATGGACACATAAACGTAGTTTTCTCTTGATCACGAGGGTCGATAGGGATTTGAAAGTAACCGGAAAAACCATCTAAAAACAAATAAAAGTCATTTCCCGCAAGTCGCTCCAACATTTGATCCATGAAGGTCAAGGGAAAGTGATCTTTACGAGTGGCGTCATTAACTTTCGATAGTCAATACACACCCTCCAACCGGTCACAACACGAGTGAATTAACTCATTGTTTTCATTGGGTACAACAGTCATTCCTCCCTTCTTAGGGACACAATGGTTTGGGCTCGCCCATGGGCTATCGGAGATAGGATAAATCATTCCCGCGTCAAGAAGTTTTAAGACCTCTTTTTTAATGACATCGTGAATTTTGGGGTTTACCCTTCTTTGACTTTGAATTGTAGGTTTATAGTCCTCCTCCATTAAAATCTTGTGAGTACAAAGTTTTGGGTCAATACCCTTAATGTCAGAAATTTTCCACGTAATTGCCCCTTTATGAGCTTTAAGAATAGTCAAAAGTGTGGATTTTTCATCATTGGAAAGATCTTTCGCAACAATTCATCACCTTCCAAGAATGCGTATTCAAGGTGAGATGGAAGATCTTTCAATTCAAGGATTGGCGGTTCCTCGATTTAAGATTTTTGTTCAACACTCATAACTTCTATCGGCGGAAGAAATGGTGGAATGTGAGTATCATTACCAATAATCACCTCATCTTCATTGTCGATTGATACAAGCATTTTCATTGGGTTCAAAATAATTCTCGATATCCTCTCGAATTGATCGCGGTTTAAAGTGGAATGATTTGTTCTTGGTGACAAAAAGTGGGTTTGGTTTTCTAATCTACTAAACAGGGAAATGAATAAAGTAAAGAAAGATTTAAGCAACAATTAAAAAGTAAAGCTTGAATTGAAAATTTAAATTAAACAGTAACTGGAAAAATGCCCTAACTGACAATACCCTATTCGGAATAAGTAGCTCAATGCGGAAAAGATGTCCTATTCGGAAAGTAATCCTATTCGGAATAAAGATGCAATTTGGAATAAAGTTCAATTCGGAATAAAAGTTCCCTATGCGGAATGTTGTACAATTCGGAAAAACAGGCTATTCGGAAAACATGTTCTATTCGGAATAAATTCCTTATGCGGAAAAAAGGGCCTATTCGGAATATAGGGTCTATTCGGAATATACAAAATATTCCGAATAAGAAATAATTGAAGAAATCTATTCGGAATAAGCAATATTCCGAATAACAGAAAAAGGAATTGGCCTATTCGGAATGTCCAAAATTCCGAATAAAGGAATAAGAAAAGCTGCAATTCGGAAAAAATGAAATGTTCCGAATAAGAGAAAAGGGAATAGGCCTATTCGGAATAATTCTTGGCTGAAGAACAGTAACAGTTACGGCAAAAACGATTTTTGATTCAAAACACAAAATTACTCAAAAAGGGTTTACCAAACTAACCAATAATCTTTTAAATACTATAAGTAACAAATCCCAACAATAAAAACACTAAATCAACAACTTTCAAAAGCTTAAAATTAATCAAACAAGAACTTGAAGACTTTGAATAGAAAAGGAGAACAAGATGAATAGAAAGATTGGATTGAAAGATTAATGTAAAAGTTAACAATAGTAATGATCAAACACTTACAAGATTGAAGGAAAAATGAAAAATCACCAAACACCCTAATGGTGTTGGTGATGAAACGAACCAAAGAAACCTGGGAAAGAAAAATAAAAGCTAACTCCCTAATGTGTGAAGGAAAAATCCTTTTATAGTCCTAGTGGTTGGTTGGTGAGTGGGCTATCTCCCTTTCTTCTTGTCTTCTCGTCTTTTCAGAAAATTTGACGTTTTCGATTCTGATTCGGGATTTGTCGACGATTAAATCCATCTCGTCTTTTAATTTCTTCGTTAAATAGACTTGAGTTTCTTAGACATATGTAAATCTTCCATCTTTGGTCCTTTTCTTCGATAAATCTTCAAATAGGCCCATTGACTTCAAATCTTTTGCATCTCTTGGACAATAGGCTTCGCCTTTAGTCTTTTTCCTTGATAAAACCCGTGCAATCCCATGTTTTCTTTAATATTCATCCGGTTAACTCTGAAAACATAATAAACACAAAAACCACGCATAATTCCAAACAAATGATATTAAATACGTGTTTTGGTCTTGTTTTAGCCAGAATTAAGTGGTAAAAGGATGGGTGTTTACACACCTATCATATCCCCTACACTTAACCATTGCCATGCCCTCATGCAATGCTTAGTGATAAAGCAAATTCACACTTTTCTCATAATCAATCAACCTTGGCCTTATTAACATACTACTAAACAAAAATTAAAGTACTAAGAGGAATTAAAACTTTTAAAGCAAACAAAAGGATAGAGAACCATTTTCACTTGAAAATAGCTATATGGAAATAACTTGCCAAGAGATCAAGGACTTACATTAGGGCTTTGGTGCTGTGAAGATTTATCACCCTCAAGTTTCACTTTCCCCAAACTAAGCTTGAAAACGAGATCATTGTTATTATAAGTTAGCAAATCAAACACTTACACACATGGCTTAATTATATGCTTAAACTCCCTTATTCCTAGGTGTATCTCTTATATTTTATTTTTGTCTTAGAATGATCATGAAGATCCATTTTTGGACTTATTTCGATAGTTTATTTAGGCTGAAAGCAAAGTAGGACGATTTGATCAATAGTTAGCTAAAGGACAAAATCTCTTAAAACTGCTTCTCGGGATATCAAAAAGTTCATATCTTGGCATAACTTGGTTCACGATTTGAGACCTTTCTCGGGCCGATATTTGGCATGTACTTCATACTTCATATCTTCGAGAGACGTTCTTCAGATAATGGTCTTCTCATCGTTAATAGAGTTTCTTCACTTGGAGAATTTTGAGGGGTACTCCAACTTTGTTGACCACGACTTCATGATTATTTCTTCAATCTCTAATTGGGATTTTGAGATACAACGATCCGCCTCCTTTTCGGACTTGGATCTATTTATCCTCATACCTTGTTAGGGTCTTTTCGGATAGACTTCTCCATGATCTTTATGGGAGTTGATTGCTTTTCGTCGTGAGTCTTGATCCTTCATATTGATTTTAGGAATAATGCTCTTCACATCACTTTGGATCTTCAGCAATAAAATGGAATCCTCATGCCTTGTTAGGGCCTTTTCGGACTCGCCAATCTTCGCGCCCCGCTTCATAAGTTATGCCTTGGCTATGAACTCTTATCATTACCGAGCAACTTTTAAACGATCTTGGGCTAGAAGCTAAGTAACTTTTCAAATCGTACGACCTTACTTATTGCAGAAAAATTATTAGCAAGTGATGGGAGAATAGGCAAATAATTACACCAAGTGAGCTTGTGCAAGATTACCGACTTATAATTGACTCTATCATTTCTCGCCCTCCACAATTTAAAATCTCAAGATATGAGACTCGTGGATACTTAGCCTAATAAACCAATTAAGGTCTACATGGTTAAGGATACTAGCTAGAATAAACTTGGACAAGTCTATTCGGGTTGAGTCAAAATAATCGCAACGGGCCTAATAGATCAAAGACTTCTAAACTAGCTACACCACTTTATTAATATTTTTGACTTTATTGTGGAATATATACATATGAAAGCAACGATAAAAATTTAAAAATTACAACTAAATGGCCAAAGTTAATAAAAAATTTGAAAAATGTTGAAAAATATGATTTTCCGGTTAAATGAAGGCATTTTCATGGAAAAGTCCACTTATAACTTCGATAGAAGTCTCCCCTACACTTAAGATAAACATTGTCCTCAATGTTTAAGCATGTGGGAAAAGTCTCCCCTACACTTATGACATTGTGCACGTTGGTTAAATCAAGTTAAGGAAGAGACGACTAAAGTGATCAATTTCAAATGTGAGTATGAAGAAAATTGAATCACGAGAGTTGAGAGATAGAACCGGATTTCGGATAGCACGGGAGCACGATTCTTCAAAGATTTCAAGAGTGCACGTATCCGTGTAATCACATCACCACACAAAAACAAACACCTATAGAAGTCCCCCTACACTTAGGGGGTTAAAACATAAAAGGATAGATACTCGGGCTGCCTCCCGAGGAGCGCTTGTTTTTGATAACCGAGTCACGAGCCTGACTCGACCCAAATTTAGTTCATGGGGAACGCGGTGAGGGATGGAATCACCTCCGGAGAGGTGTCCTCACCAAAGTACAACTTCACTCGTTGGCCATTCACCTTAAAATTTGGTCCATTAGGTTGAGCGAGCTCGAGAGTACCATATGGAAAAATTTGGGCAATGGTGAATGGGCCGGACCAACGAGATTTGAGCTTTCCCGAGAAGATTTTCAACCGAGAGTTAAAAAGTAAGACTTTGTCTCCAAGATGGAACTCTCGGTTCTTAATCTTGGAGTCGTGAATGAGCTTAGTTCTTTCCTTATAGATTAAAGAATTTTCATAAGCCTCATTCCGAAGTTCATTGAGCTCATTGAGTTGGATCTTGCGTAGGTCACCGGCTTTGTTAATATCAAAATTAGCCCACTTCAAGGCCCAGTAAGCCTTGTGCTCCAACTCAATGGGGAGGTGGCACGCTTTCCCGTACACAAGACGATAAGGCGTACAGCCGATCGGGGTCTTGTAAGCAGTACGGAAAGCCCACAAAGCATCATCAAGTTTATCAGCCCATGAGGCACGATGCTCTCCCACGGTCCTTTTAAGAATTCGCTTAAGTCCTCGGTTGGATATTTCAGCATGGCCATTACTTTGTGGGTGGTAGGCTGTGGAAAGACGATGATTTACACCGTACTTAGCCATGACTCTAGCAAATTGGTCATTGCAAAAATGAGTCCCACGATCACTAATAATGGCACGAGGCACACCGAATCTAGCGAAAAGAGCTTTCAAAAAGTTACAAACCACCCTTGCGTCATTAGTAGGTAAAGCTTTCGCTTCGACCCACTTTGAAACGTAGTCAACGCCTACAAGGATGAATTTGTTTCCTTTAGAGGAAGGGAATGGCCCCATAAAGTCGATACCCCAAACATCAAAGATTTCACACTCTTGAATGAAATTCTGAGGCATCTCGTCTTTATGTGTGACCGTGCCTTGTTTTTGGCAAACATTACATCGTTTAACCATATTGTGAGCGTCACGATATATGGAAGGCCAATAAAATCCCGAATCAAACACTTTTTTGGCGGTGTAGTTGGGACCAAAGTGACCACTGGTGGGTCCTTTGTGGCAAGCATCAAGGATTTCTGACGCTGTCGGTCCGTCAACACATCGGCAGATAATCAGGTCGGCACATTGTTTGAATAGGTAAGGTTCGTCCCAAAAGTAAGTCTTAATGTCGGTGAAGAACTTTTTCTTTTGTTGAGACGTCAACCCTTCCTTGAGAATTCCACCCGCCAAGTAGTTTGCAAAGTCCGCAAACCACGGGGTTTCATCAGAATTCGAGTTTATATACATTAAGGTATCCAAGGGAAAAGAATCATTGATTTCTTTGTTCGGATGATCCCCTTGGTAAGGATCCTCAAGTCTGTTGAGATGATCTGCGGCTAGGTTTTCAGCTCCTTTTTTATCGCGAATTTCGATTTTAAATTCCTGGAGCAGCAAAACCCAGCGAAGAAGTCTTGGTTTGGAATCTTGCTTTGTTAACAAGTACTTCAACGCGGAATGATCGGTATACACGATTGTGGTGGAAAGGACAAGATAGGGGCGAAATTTTTCAAAGGCATAGACAACAGCTAAAAGCTCTTTTTCTGTTGTTGTATAATGCAATTGTGCCCCAGTCATTGTCTTGCTAGCGTAATGGATTGGTTGGAAGTGTTTGTTCACTCTTTGTCCCAGAACCGCTCCAATAGCAAAATCACTAGCATCGCACATCAACTCAAAGGGAAGCTCCCAATTAGGGGTAACCAAGACGGGTGCCTTAGTAAGCTTATCCTTAAGCGAGTTGAAGGCTTCAAGGCACTCTTTGGAAAAGATAAAAGGAGTATCTTTTTCCAAGAGGTGGGTCATCGGGCGAGCGATTTGAGAAAAATCTTTGATGAATCGACGGTAGAAGCCCGTATGATCCATAAAACTTCTCACACCCTTCACGGTTGAAGGTGGAGGCAACTTGGCGATAACATCAACTTTAGCATGGTCTACTTCAAGACCGGCTTTAGAAATCTTATGTCCCAGCACGATGCCTTCTTTTACCATAAAATGGCATTTTTCCCAATTTAGAACAAGAGTGTCTTCGCACCGCTTAAGCATACGTTCCAAATTGGCAAGGCAAGAAGAGAATGAATCCCCGAAGACCGAGAAATCATCCATGAAGACTTCCATGGTTTGTTCAACCATGTCATGGAAGATGGCTAACATGCACCTTTGGAAAGTCCCGGGGGCATTACATAAGCCAAAAGGCATTCTTTTGTAAGCAAAAGTGCCATAGGGACAAGTGAATGTTGTCTTCTCTTGATCTTGGGGATCGATGGGTATTTGGAAATATCCTGAGAAACCATCAAGAAAGCAGTAATATTCATTACCTGCTAAACGTTCAAGCATTTGGTCCATAAAAGGTAGAGGGAAATGATCCTTTCTCGTGGCATCATTGAGTTTGCGGTAGTCTATACAAACTCTCCACCCAGTAACGAGACGAGTGGAAATCAACTCGTTGTGTTCATTGGGAACAACGGTTATTCCGCCCTTCTTGGGCACACAATGGATTGAACTAACCCATGGTGAATCCGAAATTGGGTAAATCATATCCGCATCAAGAAGTTTGATAACCTCTGTTTTGATGACTTCATGGATTTTTGGATTCACCCTTCGTTGGCTTTGAATTGTGGGCTTAAAGTCGTCCTCCATGAGAATTTTGTGTGTGCAGAAGTGAGGATCAATTCCACGAATATCAGAAATCTTCCAAGCAATAGCTTTCTTATGATCTTTCAACACGGTGATAAGTCGGGCTTTTTCTTCTTCCTTTAGGTCCTTAGCAATGATGACTGGCGACTTCTTCTCTTCTTCAAGGAATACATACTCGAGATGGGGCGGCAACTCCTTAAGTTCTAAATCCGAAGGATTTTCGACGGGAGGCGTATTCGAAGTCGGAGTATCGATAGCAATAACCGTGGGAGATGGAGGCGAAGGATTGGCTTCGGTGAGAAGATTGTCAAAGAAATTCATGTCTTCATCCCCATCGGTGGGAGAATCATTAGTAGCTAAATTCACATCTCCCATGGTATCTTCAAGATTGTTCCAAAATAAATCACTATCTCCAAATAGAGACAATGATGAATCAATAGAGGACACGGTCTCAACATTGGGAAGAGAGGTAGGAATACTTTTGCAAGCATCATTAAAGTGTTCTTCACAAGCCTCATCAAGAACGTCAATACAATTAACACTCTCATATGAATAAGGCTGTTTAGACAACTTTCCCATGTTGATGACTACTTTATCATCACCCACTCTCATGATAAGCTCACCAGCTTCAACATCAATGAGAGTGTGACCGGTCCTCAAGAATGGACGACCACCAATTAGTGGCACACGAGGGTCCATCTCCTAGTCGACGACAATAAAATCACCAGGAAAAGTGAATTTATCGACTCCTACAATGACGTCTTCGGCTATCCCCACTGGATAAGCAACCGTACGGTTTGCTAATTCCAAAGTCATTTTGGTGGGGACTAGCTCTGGGAGAGATAATTGCTTCCAAACACTTAGAGGCATGAGATTAATACTGGCACCTAGATCGGCTAGGGCCATGCAATTCTCTACTCCTGGGAAATTGCAAGGAATTAAGAAACGACCCGGATCACCAAGCTTGGTTGGCAATTTCCTTAAGAGCACTGCAGAGCAATTCTCATTAAGATGGGTGTTGGCAATATCGAGGAGCTTTTCCTTGTCGCTCAGAAGATCTTTAAACATTTTCGCATATTTAGGCATGTGAGCGAGAGCCTCAGCGAAGGAGATATTGAAATTCAGTTGTTTAAACATTTTAAGAAAGTTCGAAACCTGAATATCATCCTTGCTCTTTTGCTTCTCTTTCCTCAACCTAGAAGGATAAGGTATATTGGAAGAAGATGAAGGCTTTGGGAGAATAGGATCACTCACATCCTTGGGTAGAGGAGGGGTAGAAGGAAGAGGTGGAGAAATTGGGGAAGGAGAAGGATGAGGAATAGGAGCAGGTGACTTGTTCTCCTTAGTCACAACCACCGGTGGAGGTATAGGAAGCTCGGGTTCCTTGGTACCTTTGCCACTTCGAGTGGTGATTTCTTTCATCTCCCCTCTTGGATTCGTAACGGTGTTACTCGGAAGAGTACCCGAAGAAGAGGGTTGACTACCTTGGAAGAAACTAGCCATCATGTTCTTCAAGTCATTAGTTTGGCTATCCAACGTATTTCTCATGTCGGCTCTCAAATCGTTTCCTTGCTTGACCAAGTCTGCTTTCAGGTTGAGCACTTCTCTCTGAAGATTTCCTACTATCACATCGTTAGTCCTCATATAAGTTTCCACTTCTTGGTGAAGAGCGGTGGGTTGGTTGGGAGGAGCATTGTATGCGGGTGGTTGATAAGCAGGTTGTTGGTAAACTTGGTTGTTTCGTTGAGGTGGTTGTTGCTGCTTGTGAGGTGGAATGTATGGTGTACGAGGTTGTTGTTGTTCTTGAGGAGAGCGATTGAGGTTTTTTTGTTGGTTTGAGTTGGTTGGGGGAAAACCAGGTGGGGAAAGATAATTGTTAGAACGGTAGCTCAACAAGTTACGGTCACCTTGAGGTCTAGCTTGATAAGCAGGTTGAGGATAGGTGCCATAAGCTGCATTCACATTCTCTGCAGGGTAATCTTGAGTGGCGGTACAAGTGGTGTAAGAGTGAGGACCACCGCATATCTCACAAGGTTGGCTGACAGCGTTAACTTGAGCGTTTTTAGCGTTGTTGCTGTTGTTGTTGTTGACGGTGTGGGTGACAAGCGATTCAAGAAGCGTAGTGATTTTGTCCAATCGCTTGTCGCTGTCACTTGTGCTAGCACTAGCGACATTGGTCCGAACACTCTTGGTTTGCACACGAGATTTATTCTCAATGATGTCCCAAGCAGCATTGGAAGTCTTAGCCAATAGATTACCCCCCGAGGCACTGTTCAGTGAATCTTGGTCACTCATGCTTAAACCATTGTAAAAAGTATTGATTTGATGTACTTTGGTAAAACCATGTTGTGGGCATTTTCTTAAAAGATCTTTAAAACGATCCCAAGATTCACTAAACGACTCATCGTACTTTTGTTCAAAATTTATGATTTCATTCCGCAAAGCGGTAGTACGAGAGGGTGGGAAAAAGTAATTAATAAACTTAGTTTCCAAATCCGTCCACGAGAGAATACTCTGTGGCGGTTCCTTAGCAAGCCAATGCCGGGCTTGTCCCTCTAAATAAAAGGGAAAAAGTTGTAACCTAATAACCTCTTGTGGCACCCTATTGAACTTGACCGTGTTGGTGAGTTGCAAGAATCTCTTGATGTGGTCGTGTGGGTCATCAATGGTACGTCCCAAGAATGGTTGAGCGGAGACCATCTGGATAAAGCCTGATTTTAGCTCAAAGTTTTTGGCGGCAATTGGAGGTATGACAATTGGATCAGTGTTGCCATCTACATGAGCTTGCAGCAGTTCAATCATCGGGCGATTATCCGGTTGAGGCTCATTGTTGTTGTTATTCATGTTGTTGAAAGGTGGGTTGTTGTTGTTATTATTGTTGTTTCGAGGTGGTATGTTGTTGTTGTTTTGGACACCGGCCATGTCTAAGGGATCGAGAGGCTCGGGCTCTTGATAAGATGTGGATCGAGAGGCTCGGGCTCTTGATAAGATGTGGATCGAGTGCGCATACACCTGCAAAAGAACGAACAAAGAAAAACAAGGCAAAAATATTTTTGGTTTTTATGTTTTTTATTGTTTTTGTATTTTTGAAAATTTTATATTGTTTAGGATTTTTTTGAAAATTTTTCTGAAAAAGTAACGTTCACGGGGAACTGATCCCAAAATCCAAGTTCTCACAAAAAACTTTTGATCTTAACGAGAAGAGCCGGCAGCGGCGCCATTTGATACAAGCATTTTCATTGGGTTCAAAATAATTCTCGATATCCTCTCGAATTGATCGCGGTTTAAAGTGGAATGATTTGTTCTTGGTGACAAAAAGTGGGTTTGGTTTTCTAATCTACTAAACAAGGAAATGAATAAAGTAAATAAAGATTTAAGCTAAAAACAATTAAAAAGTAAAGCTTGAATTGAAACTTAAAATTAAACAGTAACTGGAAAAATGCCCTAACTGACAATACCCTATTCGGAATAAGTAGCTCAATGCGGAAAAGATGTCCTATTCGGAAAGTAATCCTATTCGGAATAAAGATGCAATTTGGAATAAAGTTCAATTCGGAATAAAAGTTCCCTATGCGGAATGTTGTACAATTCGGAAAAACAGGCTATTCGGAAAACATGTTCTATTCGGAATAAATTCCTTATGCGGAAAAAAAGGGCCTATTCGGAATATAGGGTCTATTCGGAATATACAAAATATTCCGAATAAGAAATAATTGAAGAAAGCTATTCGGAATAAGCAATATTCCGAATAACAGAAAAAGGAATTGGCCTATTCGGAATGTCCAAAATTCCGAATAAAGGAATAAGAAAAGTTGCAATTCGGAAAGAATGAAATGTTCCGAATAAGAGAAAAGGGAATAGGCCTATTCGGAATAATTCTTGGCTGAAGAACAGTAACAGTTATGGCAAAAACGATTTTTGATTCAAAACACAAAATTACTCAAAAAGGGTTTACCAAACTAACCAATAATCTTTTAAATACTATAAGTAACAAATCCCAACAATAAAAACACTAAATCAACAACTTTCAAAAGCTTAAAATTAATCAAACAAGAACTTGAAGACTTTGAATAGAAAAGGAGATGAACAAGATGAATAGAAAGATTGGATTGAAAGATTAATGTAAAAGTTAACAATAGTAATGATCAAACACTTACAAGATTGAAGGAAAAATGAAAAATCACCAAACACCCTAATGGTGTTGGTGATGAAACGAACCAAAGAAACCTGGGAAAGAAAAATAAAAGCTAACTCCCTAATGTGTGAAGGAAAAATCCTTTTATAGTCCTAGTGGTTGGTTGGTGAGTGGGCTATCTCCCTTTCTTCTTGTCTTCTCGTCTTTTCAGAAAAGTTGACGTTTTCGATTCTGATTCGGGATTTGTCGACGATTAAATCCAACTCGTCTTTTAATTTCTTCGTTAAATAGACTTGAGTTTCTTCGACATATGTAAATCTTCCATCTTAGGTCCTTTTCTTCGATAAATCTTCAAATAGGCCCATTGACTTCAAATCTTTTGCATCTTTTGGACAATAGGCTTCGTCTTTAGTCTTTTTCCATGATAAAACCCGTGCAATCCCATGTTTTCTTTAATATTCATCCGGTTAGCTCTGAAAACACAATAAACACAAAAACCACGCATAATTCCAAACAAATGATATTAAATACGTGTTTTGGTCTTGTTTTAGCCAGAATTAAGTGGTAAAAGGATGGGTGTTTACACACCTATCATCGATTACATTCAAAATAAAATCGCCTCCTTGGAATGAAGTGAGATTTGGTGTAGAATTAGCAAGAATCGGATCCATAATAATGGGATTGCCACTTGACGAACTATCAGAAAAACCTATCACTTCTAGTGAAAACTCATCGTAAACTACATCGACTAAGTCAATGTGGTTGATGGTAGCGATTGCATAAACATGAGAATGTGTAGAGTTTTGAGTAGCGTTTATAACAAGTTCCTCTTCATTGAATCTCAAAGTTATTGTTCTAGCATGAACATGGATAAGCGATCTCGAGGTGTCTAAAAATGGACGACCTAAAATTAGAGGAACTTGAGGATCCACGGGGATGTCCACCACGATAAAATCAACGGGATAGTAGAACTTCCCCACTTTCTCGAAGACGTCTTAGGCTACTCCACATGCGAGAATCATAGAATGATCGGCCATCTCGATAGACATGTTCGATGGAGTAAGAGCAGGAAGCGATAGCGATTTCCATATGGAAAAAGGCATAAAATTAATGCTCGCACCAAGATCGGCCAAGGCGAGGCATCCTTCCATTTCTTGTATATCACAAGGATTTAGAAACTTCCCGGGGTCACCAACTTTTTCCGGTATTCGATTAAGATAAACCGAAGAACAATTAGATAACTTTGAAAGCTTCTCCTTATCGTTCATCATACCATTGAAAGTAGAAGCGAAACAAGGCATGTATAACAACGTGTCGGCTAAACTCACATTAAAATGCACTTGTTGAAACATTTTGATAAAAAGCTCAATTTGTTGTTTATTACGTTCTTTCAATTTCTCCTTGTTTCGTCTCGAAGGGTAAGGTAAGGGTGGTGTGGGTTGGGGCATAGGCATCCGCCTTGGAATCTCGGGTTCAACAATTGGTACTGGTTCAACCGTAGGTGTGGTATGAGCGGTACTTCGTGGGCTTGTGATATGCTCCTTTTTTACCATCACGTCGGGTTCTTTCTCGATTTCCTTCTACGTAGAAGTACTAGGACGAGAGATCGGTTCCTTGAAAGTTTTACCACTACGAGTAGTAATAACCTTCATTTCTCCCTTCGGGTTTGCACTGGTATCACTAGGAAGACCACCCGAGGACGAGGGTTTACACATGATAGCTTCAAACATACTAGCCATTCGATCTTCAAATTTTGATTGCCTTTTATCCGCTTTTAACAACTCTTAATTAATCTCATGTTGACCTTGTTCCATCTTTTTTTGGTTTTGTTGAAGACGTTGAACATTTCCGGCTATTTTATTAGCATGAGATTTCAATTCATTAGCAAGTTCGTTTTTAAGCTCGTTTTTCAACTCAGATCTTAAGCTAATCATCTCACGTTGCATGTTATCAAACTTAGCATCATTTGGTTTAGCATAATCCAAAATTTCTCCTTGAATATTTTTAGTGTGAGCATTTGAAAACCTTGTATAGTATTTTGAAAATCACAGTTTTGATTTTGATTTTGCACTTGCCCATTGTTCCCACTTTGGTAATTACCCTTATTATAGTTACGTTGATTGCCTTGATAACCACCACTTTGATTATTGTTTTGATAGTTGTTAACATTTTGATTTTGGGGAGCTTGATTTGGGTGGGAACCTTGGCCGTTTTGGTTGTAAGTTCCCGTTCCTACGTAAGCACTAGAAGTGTTACTACCGGCGGTAATGCACTCGGAAAAATCATGAGCTCCGCCACAAGATATACAACTCTTTTCAACCGCTTTAACCGATGCGGAATTCAAAGCATCTTTTCCTTTCCAATGTGTCATAAGCGTCGAAAATCTATCGAAAAACCGATTCTCCTCATTTGCTTCATCATGTAAGGCGTTAATACAAGGTTTTATCCAAGTAAAAAAAGTTATCGTCCGATCTTTTCGAATTGATTTCCAGTCTAAAGTGCGACTCAATCGTCTTTTGGTGAACAAGAGAATGGTTTGGTTTTGTTAATCTAATTTTAACTAAAAGCAAGAATGAAAATGTCGTTGAGTAAAATTAAAGCGTTTAAGAATTAAACTAAAAGCTATTTAGAAAAAGACTTTATGTAAAACTTTAAAACTTAAAACATGTTCTATCGGAATATTGCAATTCATTTCTATCGGAATGCACCAAAGCTAAAACCATCGGAATATAGTTAAAACAAGCCATCGGAATAATCCATGCACAGGTCCATCGGAATACCAATCTGAATACCCATCGGAATGTAAAATGCAATTTTGTCGGAATGATGCTTATCGGAATGATCACAATCAGAATGTTTTACATCGCAATGTTTCAGATCGGAAAGTTGTAAACACTTCTGTCGGAATGCACCACTGTCGGAATGTTGTAAAGTAAATTTGGGCAGAGTTTCGTCTTAACAAGGACCTTAGTCCCGACGGAATGTGCGATCGCAATGAGCGATCGCAATCCAGATGGGAATAAGGGGGAAATGACCAACCGATCGCAAAGTAAAACCCTTAAGGGTTATTGCGATCAAAACAAGTAATCCGTCGGAATGTGTAGAATCCCCAAGATTGCGATTGAAGCAATGTTAATCTGAAATTGGTGGCAACCTTAAAACTCAATAAGCACAATCAATAAGCTATGTTATCCGAAACTTAAACACTTCAAAAAGCTTAAATTTGACAACTTCTTAAACGTAAAAGATCATGAACTTTATGAAGGTCACTTTAAAGTGACTAAAACCTTTGAGAAATCCGAAAATCAATAAGCTAAACCTTGAAACAAGCCAATAAGCATAGAGAGCTTATAGCTTATACATGTAAGAGCTTATATGTAAACGAAGAATATTAACTTTTAACCACGAAAACATCAATTCATACGAATGAATAATGCAATTCGGATCAAAAGATGAAGTAAACCAAGAAATGTAGAAGGAGATTAAAGAAGACAAAGCTTAAACTTAAACTTTTGATTAAAGTAACTCAAATACAAAGCTTAATGAAAGCTTAAAAGAAAGGAAAGATGAAAAACTTAGTGAGAGAAAGTTTAGAACTTTCTCTCTCTAAAAACTAGAAAGAAAACTTAAAAATAAAACTAGCTAACTCCCCTCCTAATGTGATTAGGAGGGTATTTATAAGGAAGTGGGAAGTGCATGTGTGGTGCTTCCTTCTTTCTTTTCTTCTCGACTCGATTTAATTCTTTGTCTTTTCTCGACGTCGTCTCGGGATTTGAACTTGTCTTAATAATCTTCTTCTTTAATTTAGACTTAAGTTCTTTGACTTCATGAAACTTCCGTCTTTAGACTTTTTCTTCGATAAATCTTCAGAATAGGTCTTGGACATTCGTTCTTTAAACACTCTTGATCTCTTGACTTCGTCTTTTCTCGTTTTCTTCGATAAAAGCCCGTGAAAGCCCGTGTTTTCTTCCTTTTTCATCTTTTGGTCCTAAAACACAATAAAAACACAAACCACGCATAATTCCGACTTTTACGACATAAAATACACGTTTCGGTCTTGTTATTATTGGAAATAAGTGGTAAAAGGATAAGTGTTTTCACACTTATTAAATCCCTTACACTTGACCATTGCAATGTCCTCATGCAATGCATTAATTTTAAAGCACGGTTTACATTTTCCATCATAAATAACCTACCTTGGCCTTTATTCAACACTAAATAAAAAGATAAAAACATGTTAAGGAATTAAAGACTTACATTGGGTTTTGGCTGCCATGAACGTTTTTCATCCTCAAGTTTCACGTTCCCCATACCAAGCTTAAAAACGAGATCATTGCTATTATAAGTTAGCAAACTAACATGAATTCATGTGGGCCAATTATTCACTTAGACTCCCTTATTCCTAGGTGTATCTCTTATATTTTATTTTTGCCTTATATGATCACGAGGATGCATCGTTTGAATTATTTCGATAGTTATTTAGGCCAAAAATAAAGTGGACGATTTAATCAATAGTTAGCTAAAGGACAAAATATTTTAAAACTGCTTCTCGGGGCCTCATAAAGTTAATATCTTGGCATAACTCGCTTCGCGATTTGAGACCTTTCTCGGACCGATATTTGGCAGCGACTTCATACTTCAAATCTTTGAGAGACGTTCTTGAAATTATAGTCTTCTCTTCATAATAGGAATTCCTTCATTTGAAGTTTTTGAGAGATTCTTCATACTTGGACCACGACTTCTTCATTTTTCTCCAATCTTTATTTTGGACTTTGATATACAACGATCCGCCTCCTTTTAGGACTTGGATCTATTTATCCTCATACCTTGCTAGGGTCTTTTTGGATAGACTTCTCCATGATCTTTAGGGGAGTATTTGCTTTTCGTCGTGTGTCTCGATCCTTCATATTGATTTTTGACAAATGATTCTTCACATCACTTTTGGATCTTTAGCAACAACTGTAGCTCTCATGCCTTGTTAGGGCCTTTTAGGACTCGCCAATCTTCGCATCCCGCTTCAATAAGTTATGCCTTGGCTATGAACTCTAATTAATACCAAGCAACTTTTAAACGATCTTGGGCTAGAAGCTAAGTAACTTTTCAAATCGTACGACCTTATTTATTGCAGATAAATTTATTAACAAGTGAGGGGAGAATAGGCTCATAATTAACTCACATAAATTCACGAAAGAATACCAAACTTATAATTGACTCTATCATCTCTCGTCCTCCACAGTTTAAAATCTCAAGGAATGAGACTCGTGGATGCTTAGCCTATTAAATTAAAGTTTTGGGTTTTCGAGTCATCTATAGGACCTTGCATCTTCTTAGACTCTTTCAAGTTTAGAATTTGCGTTTTAAAGTTCCCTTGATAAACGACTCTCTAGGATCAATTATAGGAACTTGCGAAAATTTCTTGTTCTTAACCCGTGAGAGTTAAGACTTTCGCGTTTTAAAGCTCCCTATATAAAAGCCTAGCAAAACTTGACTTAAACATGTTAAGGATACTAGCTAGAGTAAACTTAGATAAGTAAACTCGGGTTGAGTCAAAATATTCACGACTTTGAAAAATAAAACCACTTTATTAAAATTTATTCTAGCAAGGAAAGAAAACAATCATAACAAAGGAAAATACAACTATACAACTAGGCCAAAATAGATTAAAAATTTTGAAAAATGTCGAAAAATCAAGTTTTTCGGTTAAAATGAGGACAAATTCATGGAAAAGACCACTTACTTCGATAGAAGTCCCCCCTCCACTTGAGATAAACATTGTCCTCAATGTTTAAGCATGTGGGAGTAAACTCCCCTACACTTATGACATTGTGCACTTTGTTTAAATCTTGCTAAGGAAAGGACAACTAAAGTGATTTCAATGTGAACATATAAGATATGAAATATTGAATCACGAGAGTTTAGGATAGAACCGGGAAGATGGGAACACGGTATCACGGTTCGTCAAAAGTCATCGAGGTGCTCTTTGAAGTTTGAATCCCTGCACAAAATAAGAAACAAGACAACCAACACATACGGGGCTCCCCCCTACGCTTATTATGAAAGCAGTAAAGGATAGATCACGGGTTGCCTCCCGAGAAGCGCTTGTTTTTTATAACCGAGTCACGAGCCTGACTCGACCCAAATTTAGTTCATGGGAAACGTGGTGAGGGATGGAATCATCTCATGAGACATGTCCTCACCAAAGTACAGCTTCAAACGCTGGTCATTCACCTTGAAATTAGGCCCATTTGGCTGGGAAAGCTCAATGGTGCCATATGGAAAGACTTTAGCGACGGTGAATGGACCAGACCAGCGGCTCTTCAATTTGCTAGAGAAGATCTTTAACCGAGAGTTAAAGAGTAAAACTTGATCACCAACGTGGAACTCTCGGTTCTTAATTCTTGCATCATGGATGATCTTGGTCTTCTCTTTGTAGATCAGTGAGTTCTCGTAAGCTTCATTCCTCAGTTCGTTGAGCTCGTTGAGTTGAATCTTGTGAAGATCACCGGCTTTGTTGATGTCGAAGTTAGCGCACTTCAAGGCCCAGTATGCCTTATGTTCTAACTCGATGGGGAGGTGGCATGCTTTCCCGTACACAAGACGATAAGGTGTACAACCGATCGGGGTCTTATAAGCAGTACGGAAAGCCCACATAGCATCATCTAACTTATCAGCCCACGCGGCACGATGCTCTCCCACAGTACGTTCTAGAATTCTCTTCAATCCACAGTTGGAAATCTCGGCTTGCCCATTGGTTTGGGGATGATAGGCGGTGGAAAGACGATGATTAACACCATACTTAGACATGACTCTTGCAAATTGATCGTTGCAAAAATGAGTCCCGCGGTCACTGATTATAGCACGAGGAACACCGAATCGAGCAAACAGCTGCTTTAAAAAGTTCACAACCACCCTCGCATCGTTCGTAGGAAGAGCCTTAGCTTCAACCCATTTGGATACGTAGTCAACGGCTACGAGGATGTACTTGTTCCCTTTGGATGATGGAAATGGCCCCATAAAGTCGATGCCCCATACATCAAAGATTTCACATTCTTGTATGAAATTTTGAGGCATCTCATCTTTATGTATGATCTTGCCTTGGCGTTGGCAAGCATCACAATGCTTAACCATTTCGTGAGCGTCACGATAAATGATGGGCCAATAGAATCCTGAGTCAAACACTTTCTTAGCGGTGTAGTTGGGACCAAAGTGACCATCGATGGGTCCTTTATGGCAAGCATCAAGGATTTGCAAAGCTGCCGGTCCATCAACACATCGACGAATGATCAGATCAGCACATTGTTTGAATAGATAAGGGTCATCCCATAAGTAAGTCTTAACATCTTTAAAGAACTATTTCTTTTCTTGGGATGTTAACCCTTTGATGAGAATACCACCCGCTAAGTAGCTTGCAATGTCCGCAAACCACGGGGTGTCATCAAGATTGGAGTGAATAAACATCAAGTTCTCAAGGGGAAAAGAGTCACTGATCTCTTGGTTCGGATGATCCCCTTGATATGGATCCTCAAGTCTACTCAGATGATCCGCTGCTAGGTTTTCGGCTCCCTTTTTGTCACGAATTTCAATGTTGAATTCTTGAAGGAGCAAAACCCAACGAAGAAGTCTTGGCTTGAAATCTTGCTTAGTTAACAAGTACTTCAACGCGGAATGGTCGGTATACACGATGGTGGTTGAAAGGACAAGATAGGGGCGAAATTTTTCAAAAGCATAGACAACAGCTAAAAGCTCTTTTTCGGTTGTCGTATAATGCAATTGAGCCCCCGTCATTGTCTTGCTAGCGTAATGGATTGGTTGGAAGTGTTTATTCACTCTTTAGCCCAAAACCGCTCCAATAGCAAAATCGCTAGCATCGCACATCAATTCAAAAGGTAGCTCCCAATTAGGGGTAACCAAGACGGGTGTCTTACTTAGCTTATCCTTGAGAAGATTGAAGGCTTCAATACACTCTTTGGAAAAGATAAAAGGAGTATCTTTTTCCAAGAGGTGGGTTATTGGGCGAGCGATTTTAGAGAAATCTTGGATGAATCGACGATAGAAGCCCGCGTGACCCAGAAAACTTCTCACACCCTTCACGGTTGAAGGTGGAGGTAATTTGGCTATGACATCCACTTTAGCACGGTCCACTTCAAGACCGGCTTTGGAGATTTTGTGTCCTAGCACAATGCCTTCTTTTACCATAAAATGGCATTTTTCCCAATTTAGAACAAGGCGAGTGTCTTCACACCGCTTAAGCATACGTTCTAAATTGGCAAGGCAGGAAAAGAATGAATCACCATAGACCGAGAAATCATCCATGAAGACTTCCATGGTTTCTTCAACCATGTCATGGAAGATAGCCATCATACACATTTAGAATGTCCCAGGAGCATTGCACAAGCCGAAAGGCATTCTTTTGTAAGCAAATGTTCCATAAGGACAAGTGAATGTGGTTTTCTCTTGGTCATGGGGATCGATGGGTATTTGAAAATACCTGGAGAAACCGTCTAAGAAGCAATAATAGTCATTACCCGCTAGACGTTCAAGCATTTGGTCCTTGAAAGGAAGGGGAAAATGATCCTTTCTCGTAGCATCATTGAGTTTGCGATAGTCTATACAAACTCTCCACCCTGTAACGAGACGAGTAGGAATCAACTCGTTGTTTTCATTGGGAACAACGGTGATTCCGCCTTTCTTAGGCACACAATGGACTGGACTAACCAACGGTGAATCCGAGATAGGATAGATCAAGCCCGCATCAAGAAGTTTGATAACCTCTTTTTTGATAACATCATGGATCTTAGGATTCATCCTTCGTTGGCTTTGAATAGTGGGTTTAAAGTCGTCCTCCTTGAGAATTTTATGTGTGCAAAAGTGAGGATCAATTCCACGAATATCGGAGATTTTCCAAGCAATCGCTTTCTTATGAGTCTTCAACACGGCGATAACTCGGGATTTTTCTTCTTCTTTCAGGTCCTTTGCGATGATGACCGGTAACTTCTTGTTTTCTTCAAGGAAAACATACTCGAGATGAGACGGTAGGTCCTTAAGCTCAATAGTAGGAGGATCCTCAATATATGGTGTAACTAACGATGGATCATCATTAGTCACCTCTCTAGGAGAAGGAGTAGAAAACGGGTCTTCATTAAGAAGTTTCTCAATAGTACGAATGTCTTCATCCCAATCGGTGGGAGAATCATCATACTTAAGATCGAGAGGACCCAAGCTAGCTTCGAAATCATCAAAGTAACTTTCTCCAAAAGGAGTCAATGACGGAGCAATTGAGGCAACGGTCTCAACATTGGGTAGAGAAGAGAGAGTACTTTTGCAAGCATCATGAAATTGTTCTTCACAAGCCTCATCGAGAACATCAATAGCATTAACACTCTCATATGAATAAGGTTGCTTAGAAATCTTACCCATGTGGAAGACAATTTTATCGTCACCAACTCTCATGATTATTTCGCCTGCGGCTACATCAATGAGAGTGCGACCGGTCCTCAAGAAGGGACGTCCAACGATTAATGGAACACGAGGATCCATCTCGTAGTCAACGACAACAAAATCCGCCGGGAAGGGGAATTTGTCAACGCCAACAAAGACGTCTTCGGCTATCCCACTAGATAAGCAACCGTACGGTTGGCTAATTCCAAAGTCATTTTGGTGGGGACAAGCTCAGGGAGAGATAATTGCTTCCAAACACTTAAAGGCATTAAGTTTATACTGGCACCTAGATCGGCTAGGGCCATGCAATTCTCTACTCCCGGGAAGTTGCAAGGAATCAAGAAGCGACCCGGATCACCAAGTTTGGTGGGCAATTTCCTTAAGAGAACAGCGGAGCAATTCTCATTAAGTTGGGTCTGAGCAATGTCAAGAAGCTTCTCCTTGTCACTAAGAAGATCTTTAAACATCTTCGCGTATTTAGGCATGTGAGCGAGAGCCTCGGCAAAGGAGATATTAAAATTCAATTGTTTAAACATTTTAAGAAAGTTTGAAACTTGAATATCATCCTTGCTCTTTTGCTTCTCTTTCCTCAACCTTGAAGGATAAGGTATATCGAATGAAGAGGAAGGCTTTAGGGGAGTAGGATCACTCACAACCGCGGGTGGTGGGGGAATGGGGGTAGAAGGCAAATGAGGTGAGGAAAGTTGCCCTTTTTCCTTGTTCACAATCACGGGTGGAGGTGTAGGAAGCTCGGGTTTCGTATAACCTTTTCCACTACGAGTGGTGATTGCTTTCATCTCCCCTCTTGGATTCGCAACGGTGTTACTCAGAAGAGTACCCGAAGAAGAGGGTTGATTACCTTGGAAGAGCGAACCTAACATATCTCGTAAATTATCCGCTTGGGTGTTGAAAGAGTCTCTCATGTCGGCACGAATATCATTGCTCTGTTTCACCATGTCATTCCTTAGCTCGGCTCGAATATCGCTCCTTTGTTTCGCCATTTCTCCCTTCAAGTTGATGAATTGACTCTGAAGATTCGTCACCATCTCTCTATTAGTCCTCATGAACGTCTCGGCGTCTTGATTCAATTGCATTGGTTGATTGAGAGGTGGAGATTGGTAAGCTTGAGAATTTCCTTGAGGTGGGTATGGGTTTCTTTGGGATTGATATTGATTGTTAGCACGAGGTTGGGATTGGTTGTTTCGGTTATAGCTTTGTTGTTGGTTTTTGTTTGGAGGAGGAAAACCGGGTGGAGCAAGATAGTTGTTTGAACGATAACTTAGCAAGTTATGGTCTCCTTGAGGACGAGCTTGATAGCTTCCCGTGGGATAAGTACCGTATGCCGCGTTAATGTTTTCAGAAAAATTGCCTTGAGTAGAAGGACAATCATTGTAAGAATGAGGACCACCACATGTGTCACAAGAAATAGCAACGGCTTTAGCTTGTTGAAAGTGGTTTGTGACCATGGTCATGAAATTCTTGTTCATCTCTGCGAGTTGTCGGGTAATTTCGGTCATCTCGGGATTGGAAGTAGTAGAAGAAACATTGACTCTCGGGTTAGATCTTGAGGATGCGGATGAATCCCAATTCTTGTTGTGAGTAGTTATGTTTTCGATCAACTCTCTACACTCCTCCGGTCTCCTTTTCATAAAGGTACCACCGGCGGCGGCGTTGATCGTGTCACGATCACGAAAAGTGAGACCATTGTAGAAAGTATCAATGAGAGTGACGGGGAGCATGTTATGGTTCGGACAATGGTCGATCAAATCATTGTATCGTTCCCAAGCATCAAAGAGCGATTCATCATTGTCTTGCATGAATCCACTAATTTGGTTACGAAGGCTTGTGACCATGGATGGTGGGAAGTAGCGCGACAAAAAGTGTTGAGTCATGTCATTCCAAGTATGAATAGAATTCTTTGGGAGACGGTCAAACCATTTTTCGGCATGGTGGGAAAGCGAGTGGGGAAATAGTTGAAGGCGAAGGTCATCCATAGAAACACCTGGTGACTTCATGTTTTGGGTGATGGTAATGAATTTTTCGAGGTGTTTGTTGGCATCATCATCCGGAATTCCGCGAAATGGGTTAGTTTGCACTTGTTGGATCATGTGATGCTTCAACGAAAACTCCTGAGCCGTGATGTGCATCGGCGCAATCGGGCCTCCGCGTCCGTTCATGGTGGGTTGACACAATTCCTCCATTGTTCGTAAATAAGGTAGGGGGACATTGTTGTTGTTGTTATTGTTATTCAAATTTGGTAGAGGTGAGTTATTATTGTTGTTATGAACACCAGCCATATCTAAATCTTCACGAGTCTCGGGCTCAAAATAGTTTGAAGATCTAGTACGCATACACCTGCAGAAGAAAAATATACAGAGAGAATATCTATATAATCTTTTTGGTGCAAACCTTTGGAAAAGAATTGCTTTTTATGATTTTTCAATGTTTTTGTATTTTTGAAGAATTTTATATTTTTTTAGTGTTTTTTTGAAAAAATTTTAAAGCAAGGAAAATAACGTTCAAAGAACGGATCCCAAAATTCAATGCGTCTCTCACTAGAAACCCTTAATCTTAACGAAAAGAGCCAGCAGCGGCGCCATTTAATACAAGGTTTTATCCAAGTATAAAAAGTTTCGAATTGATTTCCAGTCTAAAGTGCGACTCAATCGTCTTTTGGTGAACAAGAGAATGGTTTGGTTTTGTTAATCTATTTTTAACTAAAAGCAAGTATGAAAATGTCGTTGAGTAAAATTAAAGCGTTGAATTAAACTAAAAGCTATTTAGAAAAAGACTTTATGTAAAACTTTAAAACTTAAAACATGTTCTATCGGAATATTGCAATTCATTTCTATCGGAATGCACCAAAGCTGAAACCATCGGAATATAGTTAAAACAAGCCATCGGAATAATCCATGCACAGGTCCATCGGAATACCAATCTGAATACCCATCGGAATGTAAAATGCAATTTTGTCGGAATGATGCTTATCGGAATGATCACAATCAGAATGTTTTAGATCGCAATGTTTCATATCGGAAAGTTGTAAACACTTCTATCGGAATGCACCACTGTCGGAATGTTGTAAAGTAAATTTGGGCAGAGTTTCGTCTTAACAAAGACCTTAGTCCCGTCGGAATGTGCGATCGCAATCTAGATCGGAATAAGGAGGAAATGACCAACCAATCGCAAAGTAAAACCCTTAAGGGTTATTGCGATCAAAACAAGTAATCCATCGGAATGTGTAGAATCCCCAAGATTGCGATGGAAGCAATGTTAATCCGAAATTGGTGGCAACCTTAAAACTCAATAAGCACAATCAATAAGCTATGTTATCCGAAACTTAAAACTTCAAAAAGCTTAAATTTGACAACTTCTTAAACGTAAAAGATCATGAACTTTATGAAGGGAACTTTAAAGTGACTAAAACCTTTGAGAAATCCGAAAATCAATAAGCTAAACCTTGAAATAAGACAATAAGCATAGAGAGCTTATAGCTTATACATGTAAGAGCTTATATGTAAACGAAGAAGATTAAATTTTAACCACGAAAACATCAATTCATACGAATGAAGAATGCAATTCGGATCAAAAGATGAAGTAAACCAAGAAATGTAGAAGGAGATTAAAGAACACAAAGCTTAAACTTAAACTTTTGATTAAAGTAACTCAAATACAAAGATTAATGAAAGCTTAAAAGAAAGGAAAGATGAAAAACTTAGTGAGAGAAAGTTTAGAACTTTCTCTCTATCAATGAGTCTGCAATAAGCTCACTTGCATGTAATTCAGCTTGAATCCTGTCATACTCTTGTATGTTCCATTCTTGCTATATTCTTTAGTTTCTAGCAAATTCTTCTTTGCTGAAAGTTCTTCCTGTAATTCATTTTCACGAATTTGTGCTTACATTCTGTAAGAAAATTCCTCATCATGGTCTATTTGATTAAATATGTACATGACTTTGTTTATATCATCATCTGAATCACTTTCATCTTCAGACTCTGATAATAATTTCTTCTTCCCCTTATCTTTTGGATCAATCTTAGGTAGCTTCTTCCTCAGCTTGGTAGCTCTTTCTTCATTAGCTTGCTATTTAATAACTATACCTTTAGTAGGGTGTAAAGCTTGAACTTTCTTACCTTGAATTTTATTCTTTTTGGCAAGAACTTCTTGTTGTGTCTTTTTCTCTGCCTCTGCTTGTTTAGTCTTCTCAACTAAATTCTTATTTCTTAAATCAAGCAGCAATTGGGCTAAAGTCTCGTCTTCTCCAAAAGGAGTTTGACTTTCTAGTGAAGTATGATCACCAGCGGTACTTGCAGTCGGCTTAGTTGGCTTAGCAGTACTTGGGTCTTCAACAATGTCAGCAGTACTTGTAGTCGGCTTAGTTGGCTTAGCAGTACTTGGATCTTCAACGGTGTTTATTTCACCAGTATTAGACACATTTATTTCTTCAATCACTTATGTATCCCCAGATACTCTTTCTTCCATAGAAGCCATCATATCAACTTGCACTTCTTCAGTCTTATCTGTTTTATTGCTTTGTGGTGATGGAGCAGGAAACTGAACATTAATTTCCTCCAACTTCTCATAGAATGCACTCCAATTGTGTGAAGTGGTGATTGAGGTGATGGTTCTGGCTGAGTTACCAAAGTTTCTTCAACTTGTGGCTCCTCTGGAGTAGGTTGTGGTTCTTGCTGCTGAATCTCTATATCTGAAGGTCCATCCACACCAGTCTCTAAACTTGTTTCATCTGCATAAGTCCCCATGGCATCTTTATCCAATTCAAAATTGATGTCATTTCCAGAGATCCTTGTCTGATTATCAGAAGAAGGTGGTTGTCCTTCATAATTCCTCCCCTGTTTGGTTGCATTCAGTTGCCTTTTCTTGTGGTTCCTGAATCTTTGCTTCTTAATTGCAGACTTCTGAATAGATCTATGTTGCCTCATCCAAGGTGACACTTTGTTCCTTAATTTGACTAGGCTAGCTTCCAATTTAGCAATTTTCTTGTCTTGAACAAGTTTTTCTTTCTGCAACACCTATACCTGTTGGGACAAACTTGTACACAAAGAAGTTAAATTTGAAACATCCACCACCTCTGCTGCTTGTGCTTGTGGTGAACCACTAGCAGCAATAGAAGCATCAGGTGTGTGGATCATCTCATCAGTGTTTGGTGGAACACCAACATTGTGAGAAGAAGATTGTGAATCTTCTAGGGAATGGGAACTCCGGTGAGAAGAATTTTGCTGAGAAGCACTAGCATTGATAGGTTCCTCACCTTCTTGATTGGCAGTTTAGGCTAACATATGAGCAAACAATGGTGTTACTGTCCTTGTAAAGGCATTGCCTTGTTTGGTCAAGAAAGAGAAAGTTCTCTTTGTGAATGTAGGAACATCCCATGTATCAGTTAACTCTGGTAGGTTAGGTATTTGGTCACTAACTAAAGTCTGAATGAATCTAGGATACATTCAAAACTTCTTAGTCCCTTCCAAATTCCTAGTCATGCCTTCAAAAATTAATTTTGAAAAATTAAAAACCCTGTTATTTGCTAAAGAAACACCAGCTGATGCCAATGCAGCAGGAATTTGATCAAAAGATGTACTTTTAGAACTCAAACAGTGAATAATAGCATGAAAAAACAATTTCCATTGAGGTGAAAATAAAGCTTTAAAGAAAGTAAGACTTGCCCTACCACCTCCATAGCCCATGGCTGCAAGGCCATCATGAATCTCTGTATTGTTAAACATACTAAGTTCATTTTCATCATTTAATCTCAAACATGCTCGTAGCAGTACCTCAGTTACATATATGTTTCTATGATTTACCCTAGCCTTAATGCAAGGTTGATCAAACCGAGTACCTAATACAGCAGTATTCCAAAATTGTTCAATAATGGAAATAGAGACAACTGGACTTACAGTGAGTGCAAAGCGAACATGAATTGGAGATAGGAAACCAAGCATCTCATGGAAACCAAGAGAGTCATCATTCGTAGCAAGATTTGCAACTAAATTATCCTTAGAGATTACTTGTAAAGCAGCCATTAGTATTTTTGATGATCGAAAGATTAGAGAGAAAGTTATAGAATCAAGAGATAAAAATAAAAGATTAGGTGAATCAATTGTGTAATTGGAGTAAGTATTTAAGTAAATAACAAACCCAAGCGCGAAGAAACCGCCAAATTTACAAAAGAGACCCTTAACGGTACATGGAACATAAGCGGTACTTGGATTTGTGCTAGCGATACTTGGAGTGACAACGGTACCTCACAATATTGACCAGTTCATGCTTTCCATTAACAATGTAACTTCTTTTATGTTTTTCTATTAACTTGCAATCACATCAAAAACACAAAACATAGACTATACAATAAAAATTATAAAAATTTGTACAACTATTACATCCCCTCAACACATGCAGCATTTTATTGGTTAAGCATACCAATGTGTGTCACCAAGAATTCAAATCTCTTTGCATCAAATGCTTTGGTCAACAAATCAGCTACATTGTTGTCTGTATGAATCTTCAAGACTTGAATAAGCTTTTTGTCATAAGCATCTCTTATAAAGTGATGTCTTATTTCAATATGCTTGGTCTTGGAGTGAAATACTGGATTCTTGACAATGCATATAGTACTTTCATTATCAATGTAAATCTTGGTGTTCATGAAGTTAAACCCATAGTCCAACAATTGATTTTGAATCCAAAGTACTTGTCCACAACAATGAGCAGCAGCTACATATTCAGCTTCAGTTGTAGAAGTAGCAACAATAGATTGCGTCTTACACTGCCATGATATGAGTCTTCTGCCTAGGAATTGACAACCTCCTGTTGTGGATTTCCTATCATGATTAGCTCCAGCATAATCACTATCTGAGTAAGCTTCCAATTCAAAGGTTGAATCTCTAGGATACTATAATCCTAAATTGGGTTGACTTTTAAGATATTTAAAAATCTTCTTCACAGCATGTAGATGTGACACCTTTGGATGAACTTGGAACCTTGAACAGGCACACACAACAAACGTTATATCTGGCCTTGAAGCAGTAAGATACATCAATGAACCAATCATTGACCTGTATAAATGAATGTCAACATCTTCTCCATGTTCATCTTTTGATAGAGACTTCTTGGATTCAAAAGGTGTGCTTGAACTCCTTGTATCCATACATGAAAATTTCTTCAAGATTTCAGCAACATATTTATCTTGGGTGATAAATATTCCATCTTTCCTTTGTTTAACTTGTAGTCCCAAAAAGAAAGTAAGTTCTCCCATAGAACTCATTTGAAATCTTCCTTTCATCAAAGCTTCAAACTCTTCACACCATGTCTTCTTGGTAGAACCAAAAATGATGTCATCAACATAAACTTGAACTAGAATGATATCCTTAGCATTCTTCTTGATGAACAGAGTTTTGTCAATGGTTCCTCTCCTATACCCATGTTCTAGCAGAAAATTGGATAAGGTTGCATACCAGGCTCTTGGAGCTTGATGCAGACCATAAATTGCTTTGATAACCTTGTAGACTCTATTGGGGAATTTAGGATCTACAAAACATGGAGGTTGTGAGACATATACCTCCTCTAAAATAGTACCATAACATCACATGACCATAAAGGAAATACCGGAATCAAACATCAGTATCCCAAAAGTAGAACTCATCACACACAAACATAAGTACTGTAAATGAAAAGGACTAAACAATGTCCATGGAAATGAGTATCAAAGTATAAAGGAATGCATAAGGTAAAGAAGGATAGGAAGCTTCCAATCCATATGCACGTACGCTTAAAGTCTACGAGCGTCCCTGAGTACCTGCTGTTTTGGGAACATGAAAGGAAAACGGCTGAGCATAACGCTCAGTGCACGGGTATATAAGTAAAGCATGA
This sequence comes from Glebionis coronaria, assembly GCA_025667525.1. Taxonomy (NCBI): domain Eukaryota; kingdom Viridiplantae; phylum Streptophyta; class Magnoliopsida; order Asterales; family Asteraceae; genus Glebionis; species Glebionis coronaria. The sequence goes on from CM046876.1 coordinate 360,018,173, forward strand.
ATAATATAAGCATATAAGCATGAAGCAGCGGAAAAGACTAAGTCCTGGATAACTTGGTATATCTTAGTAAAACCGTTTTTGTAGTTTGAAAAGCCTTATGTTTATATTATAAAAATTGTTTAACATGTTTACCATTAGCTAATATAGGTCATTAATTATCCACGTGCATGAATACTTGGAGGGGTGACCTCGTGATGGAAATTAGAGGGTCTGCCTCTAATTTAATATACTGGTTTGGGTAGGAGGGATCAGCTCCTTCTGAAGGATGCAAGGCACACACCACATTCACCTGAATAATCTGCTGAAAACATGTAAACTAGGATGCACCCATACGCCCCACCTGATAATAATAATATGGCAAAAAGCTGAAGGGACGCCACGAGTTATCACTCCATCGTGGTGGAGTCATAACACTGGTGCCTCCAGTGTGATGGTTATGGTACCTCCATAACTAGGTGAAACTGGTCATGCATGTATATGGCTTTAGGTATCTAATTAAACATAAGCAATTCAAAAACATATAAAACTTATACTGGGAAAACAGTTGGCTGCATACGGGGAAATCCTAATAAGGAAGAATGTCCATACTGAAAGGACGGAGAATCCGTACCTTGTGTCCAGTGAACGAAGAAGATGAACGGAAGAGGGTCCTACTTCGGTATCACCAATGCTACATAAATACATACGTGTATAAGTATCTGATTACTGAGTACGTAACTGGTTTTATATCATGTCTTAGCTTTTTTTATATGTTCATGTCATGTTTTACTGATTAAAGCTTTATACTGTGTTTATCATGTATTCTGTCTATTCTGATTAAGTATTTCTTGTATTATTATACTTGTTGTGTAATAATAAGTAACTTTCTAAAAATAGCAGGTTACCTAAAATAGAAATTTCCAAAAATAGAAAGTTTCCAAAAATAGAAAGTTTCCAAAAATAGATTTACTGCTTAAAATATATAAGTTTCTAAAAATAGAAAGTTTCCATAAATAGATTAGCTGCCTTAATTATATAAGTTTCTAAAAATAGAAAGTTTCCATAAATAAAAATAAGCTGGATTATTAAGCTAATTATATAAGCTTAAATGTTTACTAATTAATATTCCATGTCATGTAATTAAATAGTATAATTTATTAATTATTTCATGTACATTAAATAACTAAAGGTTAAAGTATTTAATTAAATATAACATGATTTAATTAAATAAAGATAAAAATACTTAGGTTAAAACATGTATTATTATCTATTAATAATATAACATAAGTCAAGTAAATTAATTAATTATAAGTCATGATTTTAATAATTAATTAATTATATAGTCTAAATAAAATGGTAATTACTTAGGTTAAAATTCATGTATTAATAATAATATTAATAACCTAAGTCACGCATAAATTAAATTAACCATGTACATGTTTTAATTAATTTAATTTAAATATTGTTAAAGTAACTAACCGTGTTAAATAGTTAATCTTGCAAAATAACCCATGAACCGAACCTGTGTTTTAATCTAAACATGTCATGAGCCGGACCGGTTTAACCCATGAACCGGCCAACCAAACGCACCCTTGGTCTTGGCTAGCCACCGGCTAGCAAAAGTTCCCATCGGCTAGCCGGTGGTACCCCTGCTGCCGCGGCCTAAGTTCCCCCTGCTTTCCTTATTTATCCACCGGCTTAAGTCGTTGGTGGTCCTGGTTCTTAGCCGAGACCCACCAAGCCAAAACACACCCCGACCGAGGTCAGGGTTCCCCTTGTTCCTGCGGCAGAGACACACACACACACCGAGACCTTGAGGTCTCGGTTGGTGGGAAATAAAACAAGCCGAGACCTTATGGTCTCGGTTTCTTGCGTCGGCCCAAAGCAAACACCACTAAAACCATGATTTATTTTAACCCCCCATGTTTAATTACATGATAATTAACTTGTTTTTAAATAAGCCATGATTTCATGTGTCCAAAATAATCAAGAACACAAAAAGAAAAAGGGTTCAGGGTTTACCAATTACGTGAAACAAAGAAGAAGGATAACACTAACACACTTGCAAGAAATCAATCACCAAAATAAACCAACACCCCCTTTTTGGTGTTCTATACCCGGAGGCCAAGAGAGAGAGAGCAAAAGATATTAGGGTTTTTCTTGTTTTCTAATTTTTGTAATTATGAAAATAAGTTTTCCCTTTTTTCTTGTTTAGTGAAAATTAAATAGGCTTGGCCCTTGTCTTGTTTTCTAGTCGCGGGTATGATGGGGCCCACAAGGGTAACCCATAGTTTTCTCGTGTCTAATTTTGAGTGTGTTCTCGTGTTCGTGTTTACATGATTTATTTAGTTATCGTTCGTGTCTTATTATATTTATTCATGATCGTAATAAATATACATAAATACGTAATACTATGCTCGTGATTATTTTACGTTCCTGATTTCATGTTCGTATGTTCGTGATTATAATCATTATTGAAATAATTATCGTGTCTTAATGCGTATTAAATACTTATCGTGTTATAACACGTACGTAATACTTGTAAATCTTGTTCATGAATCGTAAACATGCTATAAAAGGAAAATTCTAATCATATACGTACGATCGTAAGGGTACTATTCATGGTAAAAGCATTCGGATTTTACAACTCTTCCCCCCTAAAAAGAATAATTCGTCCCCGAATTATAGATAAAGTAAACTGGAAAAGAAGAACATACCTGAATTCAAAATATGAAATGAGGGTAAGAAGCCCAGATAGAATCCTCTGTTTCCCAAGTGGCTTCCCGCTCGGTATGATCCCTCCAAAGGATTTTGACGAATGGAATCATCTTCCTTCTCATGACCCGTTCTTGTCTGTCAAGAACTCGTTCGGGTTTTCTATGAAAGTGAGATCTTCACGAATCTGTTCCAGTGGATACTGAACCATGTGAAGGGGATGATACTTGTACCCTCTGAGTAAGGACACATGGAAAACATCGTGAACATGAGAAAGCTGCGGAGGTAACGCTAAACGGTAAGATACTTCACCGACTCGTTCAATGACATCAAACGGTCCGATGAATCAACGACTGAGCTTCCCTTTGATTCCAAAACGTCTAACATCACGTGCCGACGAAACCTTATGAAAACGTGATCTCCTACGTTAAAATGTAAGTCCCTACGATGCTTGTCTGCGTAACTCTTCTAACGTGATCGTGCTTCTTGCAGTTTCTACTTAGCTACTTCGACCTTCTCATTAGTCAACTCTATCATTTCTGGTCCTTCAAGTGTTCGCTCACCAACCTGATCCCAGCAGATTGGGGCACGACACTTTCTGCCATACAACATCTCAAAAGGAGCACACTTGATACTTGCGTGCCAACTGTTGTTGTATGCAAACTCCACCAAACAGATATAATCGTCCCAATCACCCGTCCATTCCAACGCACATGACCTCAACATGTCTTCCAATGTCTGAATCGTTCGCTCCGACTGCCCGTCTGTTTGAGGATGAAAAGTCGTGCTAAGCTTAAGTTTTGTCCCCCAAGCTTTCTGTAGACTTTGCCAAAATCGCGAAGTGAACCGAGGATCTCTGTCTGAGACGATGCTGGATGGAGCACCGTGAAGTCTCATGATCTCCCTCCTATAAGCATCGGTGAGTTTACTGACCGAATCTTCATTGCGGATCGGTAAGAAATTAGCTGATTTGGTAAGTTTATCAACAATAACCCAAATCGCATTATGCTTCCTCTTTGTCTGCGAAAGACCAGTAACAAAATCCATGGTGATCATGTCCCACTTCCACTCTGGAATATCTAACGGTTGAAGAAGACCGCCAGATCGCTGATGTTCGATCTTAACATGCTGGCAGGTAAGACATTTGGAGACGTAAGTTGCAACATCCTGTTTCATACCACTCCACCAAAAGTACTGCTTGATGTTATGGTACATCTTGGTCGAACCAGGATGGATAGAGAATGGGGAGCTATGAGCCTCAGCTAACAATGCTTCCCGGAGTTCTAGATCATCAGGAACACAAAGTCTCGTGCCCTGCCATAAGATACCATCTGCGTCTACTCGAAATTATGTCTGCTTCTCCAAATTCTGAATTATCGCCCAGATTTCTCCATCATCTTTCTGAGCTTCCTTGATCCTAGAGAGTAACTCGGGTTCTACTCTAAGATTAGCCCAGTAACCGTGTTGTCCACGTACCATGATCTCTATGTCAATTCGCTCCAAGTCTCTTATAATTTCCTCCTCAATTTTAATGCCGTTTATCATTCCGGACTTTCTGCTAAGTGCATCTGCCACTACATTCGCCTTGTCGGGATGATACTGCAAACTAATGTCGTAATCCTTCAACAGCACTAACCATCTCCTTTGTCTCATGTTCAATTCACGTTGAGTGAAAATATACTTCAAGCTCTTGTGGTCCGTGAAATGTCACATGATTCTCCATACAAGTAGTGCCTCCATATCTTCAACGCAAACACGACTGCTGCAAGTTCCAAGTCATGCGTAGGGTAATTTTCCTCATAAGGCTTAAGCTGTCGTGAAGCGTATGCGATCACTTTCCCATGTTGCATGAGAACACAGCTAAGTCCCTTCCCCGATGCATCACTGTAGATCTGAAATCCACCTATACCAGATGGGAGAGTAAGAATCGGTGCAGATACTAACTTCTGCTTTAGGTCTTCAAAGCTCTTCTCTGGTTCTTCAGTCTAGACGAATTTCTCCCCTTTCTGCATCAGTTTGGTCAATGGTAGCGTTAAGCGGGAAAAGTTCCCCACGAACCTACGGTAATAACCAGCTAAGCCTAGGAAACTACGGACTTCCGTCGCTGATGTCGGCCTTGGCCACTTGGTAATAGCCTCAAACTTTGCTGGATCCATCGTGATTCCTTCTGCTGATACAATGTGACCTAAGAATGCCACCTTATCTAACCAGAACTCACACTTGGAGAATTTAGCATACAACTGCTTCTGGCGAAGAATCTGTAGTACTGTACGAAGTTGGTCTTCGTGTTCCTCCTTGGACTTAGAGAAAATCAGGATGTTGTCAATGAAGACAATGACGAACTTGTCCATAAATTCATGGAAGATTCTGTTCATCAAATCCATGAACACTACTGGAGCATTGGTAAGGCCAAATGGCATGACTACAAATTCGTAGTGGCCATAGCGTGTACGAAAAGCAGTCTTGGCGATGTCCTGTTCCTTCACCCGTAGCCGATGATAGCCCGACCTAAGATCAATCTTGGAGAAATTTTTGGCCCCTTGGAGTTGGTCAAACAGATCATCTATACGTGGTAGTGGATACCTATTCCTAATGGTAATCTTGTTAAGCTCGTGATAATCTATGCAAAGACGCACAATGTCGTCCTTCTTCTTAACGAATAAGACCGGTGCGCCCCATGGAGATGCGCTCGGTCGAATAAAGCCTCGTTCCAGAAGTTCTTGTAATTGATCCTTCAGATCCTTTAACTCTATGGGATCCATGCGATAAGGAGCCTTGGAAATCGGCTCAGCTCCTAGGATGAGCTCGATATTAAATTCTACTTTACGTGCAGGTGGTATGCCCGGAAGTTCTTCTGGAAATACATCTGGAAATTCTGACACTATCGGCTGATTCTGAATTGTTGGAGATTCAGCATCCATGTCATGAACAGTAGCTAGGTAACCCTCACAACCATGTGAAAGTAATGCACGTGCTTGCAGGGTTGATATGATTTGTACAGACCTTCCGGGTACGAACCCGTTGTGAATGTACTCTTGCGCATTAACATCACCGAAGATGACTCGATATGAATAGCAGTCTATGGTAGCATGATGCTTGGATAGCCAATCCATGCCCAAAATCATGTCAAAATCATTCATGTCCAGCGGAAGTGCGTCAACAGGACGAATCTTGTCGTTAAACTCTAGGGGAAGGATCTTGTACACATGGGTTATGCGTACAGAGTCTCTCAAAGGCGTGGAAATATTCAGTATATTCTCTAGTGACATGGGGAGTATCCTAACATTCTTGGCATAAGCAGTAGAAATGACCGAGTGTGTAGAACTCGTATCAAACAGAACACATGCAGCTTGACCATACATATACAAGATTCCAATGATGGTACCTGTAGACTTGTTGACCTGATCGCGAGATGTCGTGTAAACGCGTCCACTCGTAGGAGGCGGCTTGGTATCAGCATGTCCCGATGTACCTTCCATCTCGCCCTTGCGGCAATCCTTCATGCGATGGCCAGGAAGACCACACTTGTAGCATGCGTCGCTGTCGCGGCGACATTGCCCTGGGTGCCTACGGTGGCAGGTAGAGCAAAGAGGATGAGTATATCCTCCAACAGGTGTCCTGACTGGCTGTGAGCCTGATAAGAACAATATACATGAGACATGATAATAGGTACAAAGGACAATGCGGATAATCGTAAGATCGAATACCAGTGATAGCTGGATGGTTAGGCTGTGAACCTCTCTGGTTCTGGTCCCTCCCGTTACCATGATTCTTGGTAGAAGATTTGCTAATGTGTCAGAATTAAGAATTATAACATGTAATCTTAAGAAAATGCGTAAGTATAAGGACCTGTTGCTGTTGGAGTGTCCAGCGTTGCTACGGTAATTATCATTACCGTCACGCCTATCCGTAGCAGAACGGTCGTGAGTCTGACCGTTTCCCTTGGGCTGAGAAGTCTGTTGCTGAGTAGCCGGCTGAGACCGGTCCCCAGTCTTCTGCCTAGAAGATACAGTTTAAAGAGATGAAATATTGACATATACTGAAAGAGTACGGATTGGTCACCGTTGAATACGAGTGTTTACCTCTTATCGGGTCTCTCTACTTCTCCGAACTCATCTCTTTCCTGCAGCATCTCCAGCTTATGTGTTGCATCGGCCACTTGTGCTACTGTGTTGAACGTAGCACACACCAAGTTGTTTGCGACCGATGTACGAAGAGCCCACCTAAAGTGGTGTGCTTGCTCTTCAGGAGTACCTGCTGCTGCACCAAGAAAACCAGCCAAGCGAAGAAAGCGCTGTATGAACTCGTTGCTATTCTCCCCAGCTCTTTGTTGGATTCCATGGTACTCCCACTTCAGCTTGTCTTGCTCAGCCTTAGGAAAGAACTGTCCCATCACCAAATCCCTGAACTGAACCCAAATCAAACCAGCCACCCAATTATCACCTCCCTCAGACTGCTTCAGTGCCATCCACCATGATAGCACATCACCTTTGAACCTGTAACAAGCCAACCTCGACTTAAAAACGGGGTCACCGCCCATAGCATCGAAGATCTTCTTAATGTGAGCCAACCAGCTTTCAGCTTCACCGGGGCTATCTGTTCTCTCGAAAGCTCGAGGGCGGAGCTTATTGAATCTCTCTAGCCATGTGACCAATGTTGCTGGACGAGGAGGAGGAGGTACTGGGTGTTACTGCTGGTTGTTGGCATCCTGAACCTCAGCCCTGATTTCATTCCTCCGCTGAGGAAGCATAGCTTGCATTTCAGCTTGGATTGTTGCATTGAGTTGTACCTGCTCGCGTGTGAGAACCATCTGACAGTATAACATAAAATACATTATTAAACTGATCAAAACATAAACTAGATACATGAAAAAAAAATTATACCAATAAATCATGAGAAAAATTTTATGCAAGAAAAACTAGTACATGAATGCATGATGCAGTTTTATGAAAACTTTTGTATGCGCGAGAGTGAACGCCTATGGTCAGTTCACTCAAAACAAAAGACATGGCGGGGGACGCCAATGGGTCGGTCCCAAATTTAAAAGTTTCGATAAAATACATGCGACTAAATAGGGCCAGTCCCGTACCAACCATTACTTAGTCATAAACCTCCGACAATGACATATATATGTATGCATGAAAATGATGAATGTATGAAAACCGACTATCAGTTCTAGGAAGACCATAGTGACTACCCACTAATCACAGGTCGTGTTTTGAGAGCCTACATGTCGAAGCCTTGGCTCTGATATCATAATTGTAACACCCCATTTTGATAAATAGAATGTCACGCGTGATTATGGCGTGTCATCAAAGCATACAAGTATAATGTGTTAAACATTACATGACCATAAAGGAAATACCAGAATCAAACATCGGTATCCCAAAAGTAGAACTCATCACACACAAACATAAGTACTGTAAATGAAAATGACTAAACAATGTCCATGGAAATGAGTATCAAAGTATAAAGGAATGCATAAAGTAAAGAAGGCTAGGAAGCTTCCAATCCATATGCACGTACGCTTAAAGTCTACGAGCGTCCCTGAGTACCTGGTATATAAGCATATAAGCATGAAGCAGCAGAAAAGACTAAGTCCTGGATAACCTGGTATATCTTAGAAAAACTGGTTTTATAGTTTGAAAAGCCTTATGTTTATATTATAAAAACTGTTAACATGTTTACCATTAGCCAATATAGGTCATGAATTATCCACGTGCATGAATACTTGGAGGGGTGACCTCGTCATGCAAATTAGAGGGGCTGCCTCTAATTTAATATACTGGTTTGGGTAGGAGGGATCAGCTCCTTGTGAAGGATGCAAGGCACACACCACATTCACCTGAATAATCTGCTGAAAACATGTAAACTAGGATGCACCCATACGCCCCACCTGATAATAATAATATGGCCAAAAGCTGAAGGGACGCCACGAGCTATCACTCCGTCGTGGTGGAGTCATAACACTGGTGCCTCCAGTGTTATGGTTATGGTACCTCCATAACTAGGTGAAACTGGTCATGCATGTATATGGCTTTAGGTATCTAATTAAACATAAGCAATTCAAAAACATATAAAACATATATTGGGAAAATAGTTGGCTGTATACGGGGAAATCCTAATAAGGAAGAATGTCCATACTGAAAGGACGGAGAATCCGTACCTTGTGTCTAGTGAACGAAGAAGACGAACGGAAGAGATTCTTACTTCGGTATCACTAATGCTACATAAATACATACGTGTATAAGTATCTGATTACTGAGTACGTAACTGGTTTTATATTAGGTCTTAGCTTGTTTTATATGTTCATGTCATGTTTTACTGAGTAAAGCTTTATACTGTGTTTATCATGTATTCTGTCTATTCTGATTAATTATTTTTTGTATTTCTTGTATTATTATACTTGTTGTGTAATAATAAGTAACTTTCTAAAAATAGCAGGTTACCTAAAATAGAAAGTTTCCAAAAATAGAAAGTTTCCAAAAATAGAAAGTTTCCAAAAATAGATTTACTGCTTAAAATAGATAAGTTTCTAAAAATAGAAAGTTTCCATAAATAGATTAGCTGTCTTAATTAAATAAGTTTCTAAAAATAGAAAGTTTCCATAAATAGAAATAAGCTAGATTATTAAGCTAATTATATAAGCTTAAATGTTTACTGATTAATATTCCAAGTCATGTAATTAAATAGTATAATTTATTAATTATTTCATGTAAATTAAATAACTATAGGTTAAAGTATTTAATTAAATATAACATGATTTAATTAAATAAAGGTAAAAATACTTAGGTTAAAACATGTATTATTATCTATTAATAATATAACCTAAGTCATGTAAATTAATTAATTATAAGTCACGATTTTAATAATTAATTGATTATATAGTCTAAATAAAATGTTAATTACTTAGGTTAAAATTCATGTTTTAATAATAATATTAATAACCTAAGTCATGCATAAATTAAATTAACCATGTACATGTTTTAATTAATTTAATTTAAATCTTGTTAAAGTAACTAACCTTTTAAAATAATTAATCTTGCAAAATAACCCATGAACCGAACCCGTGTTTTAATCTAAACATGTCGTGAGCCAGACCGGTTTAACCCATGAACCGGCCAACCAAACGCACCCTTGGTCTTGGCTAGCCACCGGCTAGCAAAAGTTCCCATCGGCTAGCCGGTGGTACCCCTGCTGCCGCGGCCTAAGTTCCCCCTGCTTTCCTTATTTAGCCACCAGCTTAAGCCGTTGGTGGTCCTTGTTCCTAGCCGAGACCCACCAAGCCAAAACACACCCCGACCGAGGTCGGGCTTTGTTAAACACGTAATTATTCATGCATTTAGTGAGAATTTCCCTTCATTTTTCGCATAATAAATAGCAAAAATGAGTTTTTAGTGCATATATTGTTTATATTTGCTATTTATTATTGTAGGTACGAATATTAAAGAAAATGAGCAAAAACGAAGAAAAAGAGCTAAGACGAGCACGAGGAATGAAAAGAGAACGAGAAATCAAGTTTGACGGTGTATTCATATTTTATTGGGCCGGCCTGACACCATTTAAATGGGTAAGACCGACCCATTAATATAACCAAATTCTACAAGCCCAACAACAGCCCGTTACCAAGAAGTAGGCCCCGATTATGGAGTTAAGACAATTTTTTTTATTCAAGCCCACGATCCCCAACTCTTATCACTTGCTCTATAAAAAAACATTTTTTTTTAGAAAAAGGAGGATAACGTAGATCTTATTTTCTGCATTTTTTTCTTCCTTTCATTTTTTTTGTGTAGGTAGGAGTAGTGTAAAATTAAATCTTCTTTTAATCATAGTTCATTCTTGTATCTTGTTTGATTAATGACGAAATCTTGATTTTGTTTTGGATTTGTTTTTTTTTAAGTTTGATATGATGATTATACTTTTGGTTATGATGATTTAGTGTAATAGTTTCAGTTTGAATTTGTAGCAATAGATTTCGATTTTAAAGCTTGTGTTTTTGGTTTGATGATTTATTTCCCAGATGATTTTATAACTTTGGGTTGATGAATGATGTTTGTTTTGGATTTATGATTTGTTATTCATTTAGATTCGGTGGAATGATGATAATGAAAGGATTTGTTAAGCTACTGGTTCAATGAGAATTTATCTCTCAACTTTTTTTTTTACTTGAGTTTATTCAATTTCAATTTGTTCCTTCTTGTTTATCTCATGTTATCACTGTTTTTCATTAATTTTTTTGTTTATAGCGTAATCCTATTTTAGCCTATTAGATTTCAGTTTAGTTAGTTTGACTTGTTGGTTCCGTACTTATTGTGACAAGTAAAAATATAGTGTCGTTTGGATTTGTATTAGAGATAGATTAAAAAGAAAAAAAATGATAAATGGACGCAGCGAGAATTGAGATTATGACATGTTGAATCTAAGTTATCACTGTGCTAACATTACTACCTTCTTAAGAATTTATTTTTTTTAATTAATATAAGATGATTGCATTTAGTTTATTTAGAAAATTTCTATTTAGTTTAAATTGTTTAATGTTTAATATTTAAAACGTTTTTATTAAAAAGTTTAGATTAGTTGGTTTAATAAAAAATAGTTTTTATAATTGTTAAATATATCATTTAGTTTAATTTTGGTCAACGTTTGCTTTCTTTTGATCTCGGTGTATCGATTCACTACTTCTGGCGAGGAGCTTTATGGGTCTTTTAGCTAAATTAGTATTTAAAGTCTATTAGTTGATTTGTTTTTATCTCGGTAGTTAGTTGATAAAATTGACAACTTTATCCGCTAATTAGTTTGATAATTACTTTGAAACAAATAAGCTTTATATTTAATTTAGTTATTTGATCGGGTGACTAATTTTTCATCTCCAGTTCATCATTTCGGGTTAAATTCTCTCTCTTTTCTTATTTTATTTCAATAGCTTTTATATGATTATTATTATTGCCTTGTTGATGCTTAACTTAAATGTCGTGATTCTAATAGTTTTAATTATGCTTGTTTAGTTTAGCTCTTTATTGTCTTTAGCATTATTTTTAGATATCTTTCGCTTTATAATTGTAGTTTAATTTTCATCCTTATCGCTTTTTAATATTTTAATATTTAGTCGTTAAAATTAGTTGATTTAAATAAAAAAAATCAAAACCCTTTTTATTCGAGCATCAAACTTTAGACATGAACGCGGATTTCCATTCACACTTTGCCAAGAACTCCGATAACCTTCGGGTGTACGAAAACGATTCAATCAAATGGCGCCGCTGCCGGCTCTGTGTATAGCGATATTCCCGTTTTGTTTTTAGTTGGTGACTTGAAGATCCTTTCGTTTTGAAAGTTTATTTTTGTATTTGTATATATATATAATAAAAAATTTAAAAAAAATCCAAAAAAAAATATATAAAATTTATAAAAAGCAAAAATATTTTCTTATTTTATTTTATTTTCTTTATTACTATATATATCATAAAAAAATGTTTTAAAAAATATTCCTCTTTATCCTCTATTGTGTTTAATTCTTTTTCTCAACCCCTCTTATTTTATAATTCTTCATGGATTCGTCTTGCGTTCGGTGTGGGAGACCATGGCTTGGTTTTCCAATATGTCCATGGTGTACTTGTGCGAAGTGTGGTTCTGATATCGACAATACACAATTTGGATTTTGTCCATTGTGTAATTCAAGAAATTCGTACTTCTCCTCTTACACAAATTTCTCCCCCCCTCACGTCTATGACAATCCCTATCCTCAACAAGCACCAGAATTTTCTCCATACCCGTGTTGCAACTATTGTGGGGGCCCTCACGATACTTCTTATTGTCAACCGATGAATTATGAGCCACATCCGTGCTATAATTCCAGTTTTCAAAATTTTGAACCCTCACAAAACTCCGTCGTTCATCAACCTTCTTTTAATGAACAAATCACTAGTTTGGATGAAATTCTAGAAAGCTTAAGACAACTCAAAATCAGCTTGCATGACGAAAGACAACAAGAGCAAGTATCTACTCTTAGTGTTTCTACTCCTCCTCTTGTGCGTTCTTACTATTATGATGATGATGACGATGAGAATACTATTTCTTGGAATGATCTTTATGCTCAATGTCCTAGTGCAATTGTAATTCCTTCTCTCGACTTGCCGGCTCTCGAGCCTAAGGATTCAACCATCCAGCTGACGTAACAAACTACGCGATCCTCCCAACGAAGCCAACATAAATCTGATCCGAATATAAAAAAAGAAAAGGCAGTGCCTCATTCGAAGAACGAACAAGAAAAGGCTTACTGTTTAGGTAGGATAGATAGATGTGATCCAATGGCTAAAGCTCTGCTAGGGGATGAGGATCTTAGCATAATTCCTGCAAAGGAATCTGACGAATTCATAAAGTCTAGTGCTGATAACCTTGTCCAAATTCCAAGTGAATCTGAGGCGACATCCGATAGTGACGATGAGTGTGAATCTCTTTCTAGTGATGATTCATTACCTCCCACCGACATCTTGGGAGACGATTCTTTGGCTTTCTCTAATCCTCTCTTTGATCTCGATGATAATTTTACTTCTAGTGATGACGAGTCACTATCCGATGAAGACGTTCAGAAGGAAAATTTCAAGATTTATTCGAACCCTTTATTTGATTTTGATGCCGCCTACATCTCTAGTGAGGTGAATCCTCTCTTTGAAGTGGGGATTGAGGACATTGATAGCTCCGACTCTATTGCTATTGATGAGCATTCTTTGTTAGCCATGCCACCTCCCATCGTAGAGGAGGTGGAGAGATTTGACCCTACCTTCCGTTTTATTCGGTCTGGTGAGGTGACGCGGGTGGTAGATATGTCTTCTGATATTTATCATATTATGTTGCCACCCCGTCCTACCGCGTGCACACCCAAGCAGGTGATGTATCGCTTTTACTCTCCTCATTTCATACCGGGAAATGAGGATGAGTGCTTTGACCCGGGAGGTGACATTGACCATTCTATGATTGATACCTTTACGGCTTTGCCGAATAGTGACCATCCATTGTCTTTGGGGGATGACAATTTGTCTCCTTTACCCATCCCACCTCCCGTGGATCACGACCTCACATACTTTTCGTATGTTGAGAGGACTTTTCTACCTTTCATGACTTATCCTCCTTACTCTCATTTATTATGTTCATCCGGGACCGAGGATAAGATTTTTGATCCCGGTATTACATTCGAGGCCTCCCCACGGACCATTTAATTCGGGGTCGAGTCAGGCTCGTGACTCGGTTAACAAAAACAAGCGCTTCTCGGGAAGAAACCCGATGATCTATTATTTTTATCTTTTTCTAACATAAGTGTAGGGGCGTGCTTCTCTCCATGTGTGCTTGTTGGTGTTTGTTTTTGTGTGCAGGGTTCCCTTGGATCAAGAAGACTTTCAGAGGGTTGATGTTGCTGTTTTCCATCATCTTCTTCATTCAGTCTCCGATCGATCTTCATGTCTATATCAGGGGAGTACTCAGTTCTCATCTTTATCCATACATATCTGATTGTGTTCTCCTTTTTACACTTGGAATTCTAGCATTAGCCTTTTGTGTTCTTAAGTGTAGGGGTAGCACCTTATCACTTTTGAACATTGAGGCCAATGTTCGGTTCTAAGTGTAGGGGGGTTTATATCATATGGATCATATCATGCCTACTTGTTTGCCCTCTTGCATCCTATTTTGATCAAATGTCTGTTTGTTTTTATTTTATTTTATTAATCATAATAAAACGTTTTTGACCGTGCGTGATTGACTTGTCCCGTAGGCTAGAACAAAGGGGATCCTGACTCTGCCTGAGTGTTGATCTGGCTGCTCCCTTTACTTTTAGACTAAGCTTTTAGGAATTGCGCAAATAAAAATGCTAAACGTGGAGTAGTTGGTTCTCTTTAGAGCTTATATGAGTAACCTATGGCTTTTCCTCTTAGATTATAACTAGATTTAATAAGTGTGTTTTTTTTTCAAGCCTTTGAACGTTAAAAATTGTGTTGTTATGCAAAAAATAAATTCTTATGCAATTTTGATATAGAGTCCTAGTTCAACTTTTTATTTAAATTTGAGTGAAAGCATACTTTCTTAAATTTGAAATAATGTTGCGTGAATAAATATGTTGAAAAAAAATGAAAAAAAAATGAAAAAAAGAAGAAAAGAAAAAAAAAGAGAAAAAAAAAGCAAGAAAAAAAAAGAAGAAAAAAAAATTTATTTGAAAAAAAAAAGAAAAAAAAATGAATAAGAGTTTTATGTTTTTGTTTTTCTTCAATTATAATTGTGAGATACTTGCTTTTTTTCAAATTTAAATCCGAAGTTGAACTAGAATTCGTCAATTTTGTATAAGAGTTTAGACGGTAATTGAGAATGTAGAAGTCAAAGGTCCCGTGAGCTCTGATACTATTCTCGAGGGTGTAAAAACCTAGCCTCCTAAGCTTTGCTAAAGGACAAGCTGAGAAGAAAGTCGCTACATGGAGTGATCTCTCCTTTGAATCTTCATTCTCTAATTACCGTCGTTGTTTTTCATCTAAGTGTCTTTTATTAGCTTAGCGGTGATTTCAAGATCTTTGATTTCAAAATCCCGCCTATCCCGGTACTATTCTCCGTGGGGTGTCAAAAACCCGGGCACTTAACCGATTAGGTTGGGACGTTCCAAGAATAAAGCCGCTACATGGGAAAGGCTATTTTTGAAACTTAAATCTCGTCATTTTCGGTGAGTCTAATATTCCACTTAGATGATTAGCAACCATGACAAATGTCGATTTGAACGATCAAAAATTTGAAAATGAACACACTTGCCTAGTCGTTATAATTATAGGAGTGAAAATTTATATTTACATAGGTTATTAGTATAAGTAGTGTTAGCATTTTAACAAAACGTTTGCACAAGGAGTCTTAGCTTAGTTGGGAGTAATAAAAAGAGGATGACGATCTTTATTCACTGGCGACACCCAGTTTGCGTGTTTCCCGTTCTATGATCCTTATACCTTGAATAAAAAGTCGAGCATGGCGGGTCACTATGAATTTTTATTTTTCTTTTATTAAAAAAAAGCAATTTCGAATAAAGTGGTTTTAAATTGTTTTTGAACTTAACGTTTGTGATAATAGTTGCTTGGGGGCAAGCGATGGCTTAAGTGTAGGGGTGTGTTAAACACGTAATTATTCATGCATTTAGTGAGAATTTCCCTTCATTTTTCTCATAATAAATAGCAAAAATGAATTTTTAGTGCATATATTGTTTATATTTGCTATTTATTATTGTAGGTACAAATATTAAAGAAAAGGAGCAAAAACGAAGAAAAAGAGCTTAGACGAGCACGAGGAATGAAAAGAGAACGAGAAATCGAGTTTGACGGTGCATTCATATTTTATTGGGCCAGCCTGACACCATTTAAATGGGTCGGACCGACCCATTAATATAACCAAATTCTACAAGCCCAACAACAGCCCGTTACCAAGAAGTAGGCCCCGGTTATGGAGTTAAGACAATTTTTTTTATTCAAGCCCACGATCCCCAACTCTTATCACTTGCTCTATAAAAAAACATTTTTTTTAGAAAAAGGAGGATAACGTAGATCTTATTTTCTGCATTTTTTTTTCTTCCTTTCATTTTTTTGTGTAGGTAGGAGTAGTGTAAAATTAAATCTTCTTTTAATCATAGTTCATTCTTGTATCTTGTTTGATTAATGACGAAATCTTGATTTTGTTTTGGATTTGTTTTTTTTTTAAAGTTTGATATGATGATTATACTTTTGGTTATGATGATTTAGTGTAATAGTTTCAGTTTGAATTTGTAGCAATAGATTTCGATTTTAAAGCTTGTGTTTTTGGTTTGATGATTTATTTCCCAGATGATTTTATAACTTTCGGTTGATGAATGATGTTTGTTTTGGATTTATGATTTGTTATTCATTTAGATTCGGTGGAATGATGATAATGAAATGATATGTTAAACTACTGGTTCAATGAGAATTTATCACTCAACTTTTTTTTTACTTGAGTTTATTCAATTTCAATTTGTTCCTTCTTGTTTATCTCATGTTATCACTGTTTTTCATTAATTTTTTTGTTTATAGCGTAATCCTATTTTAGCCTATTAGATTTCAGTTTAGTTAGTTTGACTTGTTGGTTCCGTACTTATTGTTACAAGTAAATAAAAAGTGTCGTTTGGATTTGTATTAGAGATAGATTAAAAAGAAAAAAAATGATAAATGGACGCAGCGAGAATTGACATTATGACATGTTGAATCTAAGTTATCACTGTGCTAACATTACTACCTTCTTAAGAATTTATTTTTTTAATAAATATAAGATGATTGCATTTAGTTTATTTAGAAAATTTCTATTTAGTTTAAATTGTTTAATGTTTAATATTTAAAACGTTTTTATCAAAAAGTTTAGATTAGTTGGTTTAATAAAAAATAGTTTTTATAATTGTCAAAAATGCCATTTAGTTTAATTTTCGTTAACGTTTGCTTTCTTTTGATCTCGGCGTATCGATTCACTACTTCTGGCGAGGAGCTTTATGGGTCTTTAGCTAAATTAGTATTTAAAGTCTATTAGTTGATTTGTTTTTATCTCGGTAGTTAGTTGATAAAATTGACAACTTTATCCGCTAATTAGTTTGATAATTACTTTGAAACAAATAGCTTTATATTTAATTTAGTTATTTGATCGGGTGACTAATTTTTCATCTCCGGTTCATCATTTCGGGTTAAATTCTCTATCTCTTTTCTTATTTTATTTCAATAGCTTTTATATGATTATTATTATTGCCTTGTTGATGCTTAACTTAAATGTCAGGATTCTAATAGTTTTAATTATGCTTGTTTAGTTTAGCTCTTTATTGTCTTTAGCATTATTTTTAGATATCTTTCGCTTTATAATTGTAGTTTAATTTTCATCCTTATCGCTTTTTAATATTTTAATATTTAGTCGTTAAAATTAGTTGATTTAAATAAAAAAAAATAAAAACCCTTTTTATTCGAGCATCAAACTTGAGACATAAACGCGGATTTCCATTCATACTTTGCCAGGAACTACGATAACCTTCGGGTGTACGAAAACGATTCAATCAGGGTTCCCCTTGTTCCTACGGCCGAGACACACACACACACCGAGACCTTGAGGTCTCGGTTGGTGCGAAACAAAACAAGCTGATACCCTATGGTCTCGGTTTCTTGCGCCGGCCCAAAGCAAACACCCCTAAAACCATGATTTATTTTACCCCCCCCCCCCCCATGTTTAATTACATGATAATTAACTTGTTTTTGAATAAGCCATGATTTCAAGTGTCCAAAATAATCAAGAACATAAAAAGAAAAAGGGTTTAGGGTTTACCGATTACGTGAAACAAAGAAGAACGATAACACTAACACACTTGCACGAAATCAATCACCAAAATCAACCAACACCCCCCTTTTTGGTGTTCTATACCCGGCGGCCAAGAGAGAGAGAGAGCAAAAGAGATTAGGGTTTTTTCTTGTTTTCTAATTTTTGTAATTATGAAAATAAGTTTTCCCTTTTTTCATGTTTAGTGAAAATTAAAATGGGCTTGGCCCTTGTCTTGTTTTCTAGCCGCGGGTATGATGGGGCCCACAAGGGTAACCCATAGTTTTCTCGTGTCTAATATTAAGTGTGTTCTCGTGTTCCTGTTTACATGATTTATTTAGTTATCGTTCGTGTCTTATTATATTTATTCATGATCGTAATAAATATACATAAATACGTAATACTATGCTCGTGATTATTTACGTTCCTGATTTCATGTTCGTATGTTCGTGATTATAATTATTATTGAAATAATTATCGTGTCTTAATGCGTATTAAAAACTTATCGTGTTATAACACGTACGTGATACTTGTAAATCTTGTTTATGAATCGTAAACATGCTATAAAAGGAAAATTCTAAGCATGTACGTACGATCGTAAGGGTACTATTCATGGTAAAAGCATGCGGGTTTTACACTTTGTGAATTGAACATGTGTAAAACTGAAAGCAACAGTGGTTTGATTCTGAATTGACTCAAACTCGTTTCAGGTTTCTATGCAATATCTTTATGGTCTTGCCAGAACATTCAGAGTGATATTCATTAATATTCACAGTAACAAATGGAAATCCTTCTAGCGTAAACCTCAAACAGCCTTACGGTAGGTGACTTGCGAGATTCTTTATGAATCAAGCTTGTGTCAACTGGAAAGCAACAATGGTAAGATTCTTTATGAATCAAACTTGTTCCAGGAATTTGAATTGACGACTTTAAACAAGCGGATATTTATCCAATTGATTCACACTTTATGTTCGTAATCTTGCTTTGAGACGGTCGAGTAAAGAGAACGGCTAGTACAGCCGTGAGACCCTGTCAAGGAGATTCTTAATTGAATCTACCTAATCACAGGTACGGTATTGAATATCGTATAATGGACTTCACCGACCGGAGGTAAAGCGCTACCGATTTAGGAGGAATGTCAAAGCCATTTTATAGGTGTGAAAACACCCATCCTTTTACCACTTAACTATAATAATAACCAAGCCAAACGTGTATTCTATGTCGTAAATGTCGGAATTATGCGTGGTTTGTGTTTTGTTGTGATTTAGGACCAAAATGTGAAAAGGGAATAAAAGACGGGCTTTCACGGGCTTTTATCAAAGAAAACGAGAAAAGACGAAGTCAAAAGATCAAGAGTGCAAAAAGAACGGAAGTCCAAGGCCTATTCTGAAGATTTATCGAAGGAAAGTCTAAACACGGAAGTTTAATGAAGTCGAAGAATCAAGTCTAATTAAAGAAGAAAAATTATAAGACGAGTTCAATTTATATCGTCAAATCCCGAGACGACGTCGAGAAATACAAAGAATTTAAATCGAGTCGAGACAAGAAGAAAGAGAGAAAAAAGCATCATCACATGTACTCCTCCTATAGATACCCTCCTAATGTGTCATTAGGAGGTGGTTAGATAATTTTAGATAGTTTTAATATTGTAAGGTAATTAGGAGTAGATTAATATACTTTCTCTCTCTAGCTTTTCTTAATGTTTTTCAAGCTTTTTCATTAATCTTGTAATTCGAATCTTTAATCATCTTAATTTCAATATTTTCAATTAATCATTCTCATTCTACATTTCTTAATCTTTTTAATCTTGTTTAATTTTGATAATCATGTAGTTTGTTAATCGTTTTCTTTGACTGATTGATGTTTGTGTTTGATTGTGCTTATTGATCTTTTAGTGTTTGATTTTTATATCTTATAGTGTTTGAGTGCTTATTGTGTTGATTTTCTTATTTTTAGTTAAGTGCTTATTAGTTTATTTTTATAAAAAGTTGTTTATTAAATATTTTTATTATTTAGTGTTTTTAAAAGTTTTTAAATTTTGGCTTATTTACTTTTTCTTAAACTTGTTTTAGTTAAACTTTTAGATAAGTGCTTATTTGGTTTTAGCTTAATTTTCATTTTGCTTATTTTTATTATAGTTCGGATAATCTTTAAAACCCTATTCTCCCTAACTAGGTGCAGTTTTCATTTTCCCTAACTACGTTTAGGATTGGTATTCCTAACTACGTTCAGGATTGGTATTCCTAACTACGTTCAGGATTGGTATTCCTAACTACGTTCAGGATGGTATTCCTAATTAGGTTATTAATGTTTATTCCGAATTAGGTCAGAACTTCCTGTTTTCAGACTTATGTTTTTGTTTACTGTTTTATTTTTCGAACTTTATTTTCCCGCTGTTTTCTCAAGTATTATTTTTAATTGTTTTTATCTTAGATTTATTTTAAAGTTTTCATTTTTATTAAGTTTTCAAAATCTACTTTTTAAGTTTAATTTTTCGTCAAATATTTTCAAGTTCTAATTTTAGTTTAAATTTTTAAGCTTCCACTTTTACTTAACGACATTTACATTTGCTTTTACATTTTCATTTACATCTACATTTTCATTTTACTTTAGTTTAAAATAGATAATCACACCACTTTATTTTTCCACCAAGAACGACTGAGTCGCACGACTAACCTTTTTCAATTCAAATCGAGACGAGACGATAACTTTTTACATATAAAATCTCTTGTATTAAATGGCGCCGCTGCCGGATCTTTTCGTGAAGATTAACGGTTTATTGTGAGAGACGCGTTGGATTTTGGGATCCGTTCACTCGTGAACGTTATTTTTCTTGTTCAAAATTTTTCAAAAATCCATAAAAATTAAAATTTTCAAAAATCCAAAAAAATAGAAAAACATAAAAAAACCAAAAATATTTCTTGTCTATCTTTCTTTTCGTTTTGTAGGTGCGTATGCGTACCCGTGCTCGTAAGAAGAAAGCAACTCAAGCCGAATTCGAAACTCAACCTATTGTCACCATGGACAATCGACCAATAATCGAGCTTTTACAATTGCACGTAGAGGGCAACACTGATGTTATTGTCATACCCGATATTGGTGCCAACAACTTTGAGCTCAAATTTGGCTTCATTCAAATGGTCTCTGCTCAACCATTCTTAGGGCGTACACTTGATGACCCTTATGAACATATCAAAAGGTTCCTTCAACTCACTAATACGATCAAGTATAATGGGGTTTCACAAGAGGTAATTCGCTTGAAACTTTTTCCTTTCTCCTTAGAGGGACAAGCCCGACATTGGCTTGATAAGGAACCGCCACAAAGTATTCTTACGTGGACGGAATTAGAGACCAAATTCATCAACTACTTTTTCCCACCCTCACGTACTACCGCTTTGCGAAATAAAATTATTAACTTTGAACAAAAGTACGGTGAGACATTTAGTGAATCTTGGGACCGTTTTAAGGAACTTTTAAGAAAGTGTCCACAACATGGTTTTACAAAAGTGCATCAAATTAATACTTTTTACAATGGTTTAAGCATGAATTGCCAAGATTCACTAAATAGTGCCTCGGGGGTAACATTTTGGTTAAGTCTTCTAATGTCGCGTGGGATATTATTGAGAATAAGTCTAGAGTACAAACTAAGAGTGTTCGGGCTAATGTGGCTAGTGCTAGTACTAGTGAGAGCGACAAGAGAATTGATAAGCTTACTTCGATTGTTGAAGCACTTGCTTTACAATCCGCTAACAATGCACATGCTCTCAATATCACTTGTGAAACTTGTGGTGGGCCACACTCTTATGCTAATTGTGATAAAGCTTATGATCAATCTCACGGGGAAGTGTATGCTTACAACAACACCGAGAGAGTTCATTTCAAGCCTAATGTCGATGTTAATCACTTGTCTTACAACTTGACGAATTACTTGGCTCCACCCGGTTTTCAACAAAGACCAAACCAACCCACCCATAACAACCAAGGGCCACCAAGAGCAAATGTTCCACAAAATGCTAATGTGAGGGGCTCAAATGCAAATCAGGGAAATTATCACATGCCAAATCAAGGCTTTCTAAACCAAGGTTTCAATCCTCAAGGTTTTCCACCTTATAACCAATACCCAAACCAACGTTTTCAACAACAAGGGTTTAATTTACCTCATCCGCCAATGGACTTGGTTTTGCAAAAATTGAATGAACATGAAAAAATAATGCAAGCAATGAAACAATCTAATAGACAATTTCAAGAGTCCACGGATAGGAAATTCGTTCAAATGTTACAAACCCTTCGTCCTCAAGGTGCTCTTCCTTCTACCACCGAAACAAACCCTAGAGCTAATGTGAGTGCTATTACTACACGAAGTGGAGCAACTCTGGTAGGACCTTCTATCCCTCCTCAAGTTACACCATCTACACCTCATCCACCTCCATTTATTCCTCCTACTACCGCACCTAGTACTAGTTCTCCATTACCGTCTCCACCTCTTAATGAAGAAGTACCCAAGCAAAACCCTCCACAAACCCCACCTACCACCTCTAAACCTTCTACTTCTACACCTTCAACATCTCAACCTTTACCTGCTACACCCACACCACCTAAACCCAACATCCCTTATCCTTCTCGATTAGACAAGTGAAAATTGCTCACAAAAGAGGATTCTCAAGTTAATTCCTATTTGAAGATGATCTCTCAAATGAATTTCAACATTAGCCTTGTTGAAGAACTTGTCCAAATGCCGAAATTTGTCAAAGCATTCAAGGAATTGCTTAGCAAGAAGCAAAAGATGGCTGAGTATGTCAACACATGCTTAAATGAAAACTGTTCTGTAGTCATTCTTAAAGAACTTCCAGAAAAACTTAGAGATCCCGGTCGTTTTGTGTTGCCTTGCATTTTTAACAAAGTTGAAGAATTTACTCTCTTAGCCAATCTTGGGTCCAGTATTAATTTGATGCCATTAAGTGTTCGGAAAAAGCTATCATTACCCGACCTTACACCAACAAAGATGACTCTTGAGCTAGCAAATCGCACTCTCGCTTACCCCGTTAGTATTGTCGAAGATGTGTTTATTAAAGTTGGTACCTTTACTTTTCCGGTCGATTTTGTTGTGGTTGATTATGAAATGGACCCTCGTATTCTGTTAATAATTGGTCGGCCATTTTTGAGACCCGGAAAAGCTTTAGTCGATCTTGTCGAAGGTGAATTAATTCTAAGGGTCGGGAATGATGCACAAGTTTTTAAGATGGGGAAGATTACAAGTAAGTCAAATGGAAAAGAATCAGCGAAGATGATTAATGTGCTTCAAGAAGAGCTTACTTCTACTTTGGAAAGTTTTAAGCTTGATGACTTTGTTGTATATGATAATCCTCTTTTCGAGTCTTTCTATGATAATCCACTTTTCCAAGACGATGTGGATGATTTTGATGATTCTCTCTCCAATTTGGATCCCCTACCAATTTATGATTCTCCACCGATCTATGATGACTATGATGATGATTCTAGTTCCGATGGGGATGATTATGATAATTTTGTTTCAGAGTATAAATACATGCCAACTTATGATGATTTTGATGATGTTGATACTCTCTCGAGTGATTCTTCGCATGATGGCCTTGCTCCTACTTTTGATGAAGATCCTCCACCAAACACTCTTGATACTTTGGATAATTACTCATTTGAGGAAGATTTTGCCACTTTCCTTAATACATACTTCCCCAATGAGAATGATTCTCCTCCTTTGGACTTTGATTATGGTCTTTATCCTCCTTCGGATATGAAGAAACCCGTTCCAAAGGAGAAGAAACCGGAAGACACCACCATCCGTAGTACTTATGTTTTGACAAATCTCTATCCACCTTATGAGGATGAGATTGTGCGATTTATGAGCGGATCTTCTTCAAATTCTACTGAGCCTGAGTGTTATTTTCCCCTAAAGGAAAAGGTGTTTGATCCCGGTATTGCAATTTTTAAGCCATCTCAGTATCCATCTGATGAAATAAAAGGAAAGATTTTTGGAACTTATGGAGATATGCTTGCACTTCAGCACACTTTCTAACACCGTGCTCAACAACTGCTTAAGGGAACCTTGCCTACTCTCCTTTGGCTTGCATTATTCGCCTTAAGCTTGTGCTACTTAATGGATGAAAACCATGTATTTGATCCCAGTGGATGTTCTTCAAGGTTCTTACCATGCTAATCAAGGCTGAGTCAGGCTCACGACTCGGTTACCAAAAACAAGCGCTTCTCGGGAGGCAACCCGCAGACCTATCCTTTTATTCCGTTTTTATAATAAGTGTAGGGGAGGCCCTAGTATGTGTTGGTTGCTTTTTTTCTTATCATGTCCAGGGATTCGAGCTCTCAAATATCCATTCTTGATGACTTTTGACGACCCGTGATTCCGTGTTCCCGTCTTCCCGGTTCTATCCTAAACTCTTTTGATTCACTATTTTATATTCTTCAATATTAAAATAGGAATCACTTTAGTTGTCTCTTCCTAAGCAATATTTAAACAACGTACACAATGTCCTAAGTGTAGGGGAGTTTACTTCCACATGCTTAAACATTGAGGACAATGTTTATACTAAATGTAGGGGGACTTCTATCGGAGTTAAGTGGGCTTTTCCTTGTATATGTCCTCATTTTAACCGAAAATTTGATTTTTCGACATTTTTAAAAAATTTTGATCTATTTTGGCCTTGTAGTTTTTCCTTTGTTATAGTTATTTTATTTCGTTGCTAGAATAAATTTTAATAAAGTGGTTTTAATTTTTAAACGTTGTGAATCTTTGACTCAACCCGAGTTTACTTATCTAAGTTTACTCTAGCTAGTATCCTTAACGTGTTTAAGTCATGTTTTGCTAGGCTTTTATATAGGGAACTTTAAAACACGAAAGTCTTAACTCTTACGGGTTAAGAACAAGAACTTTTCGCAAGTTCCTATAATTGATCCTAGAAAGTCGTTTATCAAGGGAACTTTAAAATGTGAATTCTAAACTTGAAAAAGTCTAAGAATTTGCAAGATCCTATAGATGACTTGAAAACCCAAAACTTTGATTTAATAGGCTAAGCATCCACGAGTCTCATTCCTTAAGATTTTAAATTGTGGAGAACGAGAGATGATAGAGTCAATTATAAGTTTGGTATTCTTTCATAAATTTATGTGAGTTAATTATGAGCTTTTTCTCCCATCGCTTGCTAATAAATTTAATTGCATTAAATAAGGTTGTGCAATTGGAAAAATTACTTAGCTTCTAGCACAAGATCATTTAAAAGTTGATCGGTATTGATTAGAGTTCATAGCCAAGGCATAACTTATTGAAGCGGGATGCGAAGATTGGCGAGTCTGAAAAGACCCTAACAAGGCATGAGGGCTACATTTTGTTGCTAACGATCCCAAGTGATGTGAAGAATCATTTATCAAAAATCAATATGAAGGATCGAGACACACGACGAAAAGCAAATACTCCCGTAAAGATCATGAGGAAGTCTATCAAAAAAGGCCCTAACAAGGTATGAGGATAAATAGATCCAAGTCCTAAAAGGAGGCGGATCGTTGTATATCAAAATCCCAAATAAAGATTGGAGAAAAATGAAGAAGTCGTGGTCCAAATATGAAGAATCTCTCAAAAAGTTCAAGTGAAGAAATTCCTATTATGAAGAGAAGACCATTATTTCATGAACGTCTCTCAAGATTTGAAGTATGAAGTCAATGCCAAATATCGATCCGAGAAAGGTCTCAAATCGTGAAGCGAATTATGCCAAGATATGAACTTTATGAGGTCCCGAGAAGTAGTTTTAAAAGATTTTGTCCTTTTGCTAACTATTAATTAAATTGTCCTACTTTATTTTCAGCCTAAATAACTATTGAAATAAGTCAACAATGTATCTTCGTGATCATTCAAGACAAAAATAAAATATAAGAGATACACCTAGGAATAAGGGAGTCTAAGTAAATAATTGGCCCACATGAGTTTGCGATAGTTTGCTAACTTATAATAACAATGATCTCGTTTTTAAGCTTGGTATGGGGAACGTGAAACTTGAGGATGATAAACATTCATGACATTTCGAAAACCCTAATGTAAGTCTTTTATCTCTTTACTTCTTTTCTTCCTTTGAATATTTTACAATTTTCTATGTCTTGTGTTTAATAAAGGCCAAAGTGGATTGATTATGATGGAAAATGTAAAACTTGCTTTGTAACTAATGCATTGCATGAAGGCATTGCAATGGTCAAGTGTAGGGGTTTGATAGGTGTGAAAACACCCATCCTTTTACCACTTAACTATAATAATAACCAAGCCAAAACGTGTATTTTATGTCGTAAATAACAGAATTATGCGTGGTTTGTGTTTTTGTTGTGATTTAGGACCAAAATGTGAAAAGGGAATAAAATAAGGGCTTTCACGGGCTTTTATCGAAGAAAACGAGAAAAGACGAAGTCAAAAGATCAAGAGTGCAAAAATAACGAAAGTCCAAGGCCTATTCTGAAGATTTATCAAAGAAAAAGTCTAAAGACGGAAGTTTAATGAAGTCGAAGAACCAAGTCTAATTAAAGAAGAAAAATTATAAGACGAGTTCAATTTATATCGTCAAATCCCGAGACGATGTCGAGAAAGACAAAGAATTTAAATCGAGTCGAGACAAGAAGAAAGAGAGAAGAAAGCATCATCACATGTCCTCCTTCTATAAATACCTTCCTAATGTGTCATTAGGAGGTGGTTAGATAATTTTAGATAGTTTTAATATTGTAAGGTAATTAGGAGTAGATTAATATACTTTCTCTCTCTAGCTTTTCTAAATGTTTTTCAAGCTTTTTCATTAATCTTGTAATTTGAATCTTTAATCATCTTAATTTCAAGCTTTTCAATTAATCATTCTCATTCTACCTTTCTTAATCTTTTTAATTTTGTTTAATTTTGATAATCATGTAGTTTGTTAATCGTGTTCTTTGATTGATTGATGTTTGTGTTTGATTGTGCTTATTGATCTTTTAGTGTTTAATTTTTATCGCTTATAGTGTTTGAGTGTTTATTGTGTTGATTTTCTTATTTTTAATTAAGTGCTTATTAGTTATTTTCATAAAAAGTTGTTTTTTAAATATTTGTATTATTTAGTGTTTTTAAAATTTGTTAAATTTTGGCTTATTTACTTTTTCTTAAACTTGTTTTGGTTAAACTTTTAGATAAGTGCTTATTTGGTTTTAGCTTAATTTTCATTTTGCTTATTTTTATTATAGTTCGGATAATCTTTAAAACCCTATTTTCCCTAACTAGGTGCAGTTTTCATTTTCCCTAACTACATTCAGGATTGGTATTCCTAACTACGTTCAGGATTGGTATTCCTAACTACGTTCAGGATTGGTATTCCTAACTACGTTCAGGATTGGTATTCCTAACTACCTTCAGGATTGGTATTTCTAACTAGGTGCAATTTTCATTTTTCCTAACTAGGTACAGTTTTCATTTTCCCTAACTACGTTCAGGATTGGTATTCCTAACTACGTTCAGGATTGGTATTCCTAACTACGTTCAGGATTGGTATTTCTAACTACGTTCAGGATTGGTATTCCTAACTACGGTCAGGATTGGTATTCCTAACTACGTTCAGGATTGGTATTCCTAACTACGTTCAGGATTGGTATTCCTAATTAGGTTATTAATGTTTATTCCGAATTAGGTCAGAATTTCCTGTTTTCAGACTTATGTTTTTGTTTACTGTTTTATTTTTCGAACTTTATTTTCCCGCCGTTTTCTCAAGTATTATTTTTAATTGTTTTTATCTTAGATTTATTTTAAAGTTTTCATTTTTATTAAGTTTTCAAAATCTACTTTTTAAGTTTACTTTTTCGTCAAATATTTTCAAGTTCTAATTTTTGTTTAAAATTTTAAGCTTCCACTTTTACTTAACGACATTTACATTTGCTTTTACATTTTCATTTACATCTACGTTTTCATTTTACTTTAGTTTAAAATAGATAATCACACCACTTTATTTTTCCACCAAGAACGACTGAGTCGCACGATTAACCTTTTTCAATTCGAATCGAGACAAGACGATAACTTTTTACATATAAAATCTCTTGTATTACCATTCAATCCGCGTCTATGTTTTGTCTCGAGAAGGTGGCGTTACGGTGTACTCAGCAAAGTAAAGATTCAAAACCACATACTCATACCCACAGAAATATTTCAAGATGATGTAGTGTGAGCATGTGGATGAAGACACAAGATCGCAAGATGACAAAGACAAGTCAAGGATGGTGACCAGCAAGAATGAAGCAGTTATTTTGAAGATCACAATATTAAAGATTAATTATCTCCATAAATACTCGCATGTCGTAGAAGACTGACCTCTCAGTGAGTGAGATGTTAGTCTAAAAATATTGTATCATCAAGAATGATTCGGTCACATATTTGAAGATCTCAAGATTAAAGACAAAGTCGAAAGAAAACGACAAAGGCTCAAAGATCACAGCATGAAGGAACAAGACTACTATTACACGTTCAAGACTCATTTATGGCGAGATTAGTAATCTCTATAAATCTCCAAATGTCGAAGAGGAATGACCTCTCATTGGGGGAGATTGTTAGCCTCAAAATATTGAGTCAAACAATAATGTTCGGTCATAGGATTATTATGTATTATTCTTAGAACGTTGTAATTGATAGTAGAAAAGTCGTGATTCACGGGCTTGTGTTTAAGCTACTTAAAGCCTAAAATACAAGGCCGGCCCATTAATATATAATCCATTAAGTCCAGATGTGAGAGGACTATATATAGCCATCTCCTAGCATGTTAGGAGGTGGTTGGTTACATTTTCATTTTCTCTCTAATCTAATATTCCTAAGTTTCCAACCATTCTCTCTCTTTTCTCACTCTACTTTCTCACTCTAGAATTCATCTATTTTTCTTCCTTTAATTTGTGTTATATCATCATATAATATGGGACAACATAAAATGATAGCTATGAAATTTTCATACTCTAACATGGTATCAGGGCATACCCGATCCTATTACAAAAAAAACACACACACCCTTCTCCTAAAACCTCCAAACCCCAACCCTCTCAATTAACAGTTCATAACACCGATTAATTTATTTTTGTTAAACATCCTACATCATCTTAACATTTCCTCTGGTTTTGTTGTTGCTTTTCTTTTGGTTACCAGTTGACTCAAAGACACCTAAACCATAACCCTATCCTTCAAACACCGAATCCTTTTTACCACCACCAGCGGCTCACCGTATTAATATATACTGAAAAACACAACGATGTTAGGGAAGACGGGACCTGAAGAGCCTCACTCGACGGTGGTGGATGATATAACTATTGTGAAGATGGGTAGATGGTGGCGACCGTTAGATGGTTTACCTTTCAAGATATGATATTAATGAAGTGTTAGTTTTTACACACTTTTACTATGTGTTGACTAAATTTAAGCTTTTACTTTTTTTAGTTAACGTGGTGATAGTATGGAACCGTGGATATATGGTTTCACATTAAAAAAAGGATTAAAGAAGATGATGATGAGATTTGGTTTAAATATTTTCTGAGATGGCAAATTAATTTAGATGGACTTAGTAAAAAAGAGTAAAAATGAGTTTTATTATTTACTTTTAATGTCGAATATAGGGTATTAATTCCCAAAATGACAAGTATTTATCTTCTATGTCGAATTCAAGGTATTAATTCCCAAGGCAGCTATTTTTTTATGAATTCAAAGACGACTAGTGTTTGTTTTTTATGTCGAAACCATGGTATTTATTCCCTAGACAATTTTTATTGGTGTCAAATCTAGGGTACTTATTCCCGAGAAGACTTTTGTTGGTGTCAAATCTCGGGTTCTATTCCCTAAACGAATTTTGCTGGTGTCGAATCTAGGGTTCTATTCCCGAGACGACTTTTGTTGGTGTCAACTATAGGGTTCTATTCTCGAGAAGACTTTTGTTGGTGTTAAATCTATTGTTCTATTCTCAAAAGACTTTGTTAGTATCGAATATAGGGTTCTTATTCCCAAGACAAGTTGTGGGATACTTTTATGTTTTATTTTTATTTCTTAGTTTTCTTCGTCGGTTCAAGTTTTCATGATTTCGCTGCTCAGATTTCGAGGGAGTAGCCTAGTTTGTGATCTTGGTCCATTAGGGTCTGATATGTCTTGTATTCTTACATATTGTGTTGATTAATAAGATTATAGCTATGAAACTTCCATAATCTAACAATATGACTTTTATAAATCATCGACCAATTGGTTGAATGATGATATTTTTATCAAATATTCAAGCCATCATACAATGGAAAAGGTAAGATAAATAACTTTTTCAACTAGTGTCAAGTCTTTCTCCGAGCTAACATTGTGAATGCTTAAAAACCAAGTAAAAACCGTGCGAAATATTTGCATGTTTAATTTGTTTTACATTATGACTGGAAAAAGCTACAAGTTAATATCGATACATCCCTTTTTATTTATAGAAATATCTTAGAGCACCCCTATACAATATCGGGTATTTCTTGTACTTAGCCGCGGTCAACTAGTCTCGTTTCTACGTAAAACCGTTGCCCATATATGGTTCTCTCTTTCAGCTTATATGCTACATAAAATGATATAATCTTAGGTGGTGTTTGTTTCAATAAGATGTTTTATGTGTGAATCTGACTACCATATCTTGCTGGTAAGAGATGGTTGTAATGTCTGAATCTGATGAAAGAAAATTATTTGTTTTTCATAATTGTTTGAACGATTTTAATTGTTATTTTTTAAATAGATGTTCAAAGACACGCAATTTCGCTGACCATTATTATTGGTCCAATATGAACCTATGATACATGAATTTATTTCGAAATGCTAGAACCACATAAGTTTTACAAAAAAAATCCACACAATGAGGTGTAAGAAGATGATTTATAATAAAACAAAGAGTTAGTGGAATAAAAAAGTAATGATTGGTTGAAGTGTCTTGTGACTCTTGTCACATCATTGTGTGAATGTATTTATATAAAACTTATGTGATTCTAACATTTCTCAAATTTATATAACCAACTTAGCTATAAAAAACTTCTTAAACACAAACATAAGGCCACGTGAATGATGACAATATAAAATTAGGCCCATATAAATGCTCTTTACCAAATGTTAGCTGAAAACGTTTAACCTTAGTAAACCCATAACATTTCTTTATGCTTGCGTATGCTTTTTTACGTTTGCGAAAACGTAACAAAATAGGCTAAAACTTAAAAAACAAAATAAAAAAATCCGCTTGATAGCCCATTTATTGTTTTACATATGCCCATAAGCACTCGTTATTGTTTTATATATGCTTATAAGTACCCGTTTAACCAATTTAGTGTTTCACACATGTTCATAAGCGTTCTTTCAGTGTTTCATATGTGCTTATCAAAGCCAATCAATAATAATTGATGAAAAAGAATGCCTCCTTTTTAAGAAAATTGCCTAAAAGGATCCATAACTATGTATCACTTATAACAAGAATCTCATATTACATATCAAGTTGCAAGAAGATAGGAAATGGGAAAATGACCAAAAGGGTTCATTGCCTAATTGGGTTTTCGAGTTCTGGTCCAAAAAAGTGTTTTTCCAAATGGGTTCAGGTTTTGGGGTAATCAAGTGCAGAGTGCGACATTTGGCGTTTTTGTCCCCCTTGTTGCTCTATTTTTCTCCGCTGCCCGCTCCTGTCAGTGTTGCCCTACTTTTTCATACTTTTTTAAACACTTGAACATACTTTTTAGACACTTGAGCATTCTTTAACTAGTTGCCCTATACTAATATGAGCCAGACAAATTTTTTAAACTACATTCTAAAACACTAATTAGGCAACGAACCCTTTTGGTCATTCTCCCTTAACAAATTTACTAGAGTAATAGATAAATATACTTTTTTATCTTGAAGAAGAAAAAATACAAAAAATTTTTTTGACTCAATCTAATTAGCATTGAAAAAAAAAACCACTTTCCTTTTGTTTCTCTCCCACGTGACACTATAGTACTACCTCTGTTCCAATTATAGTCCATTTTTTCGGGTTATAATAAATTAATTGTTCATTTTTAAAAATAAATAAGAAGTTTATATCGAGATTACTACATTACTTTTAGTTAACATTATAATTACAAATTTTAAAGAAATTTTAAATTAATTAGTTAAGGGTAAAACTCTCTTTATGCAAAAAGTAAAAGAGAGAAAACTGTAAAATTGATACTTTTTTAAACTGTGTGTTTTGTGTCGGTGGACAATAATTTTGGAATGAGTAAAAACTATAGAATTCCAACGTACTTATTCAAATGTACTGACTTTTAACATTTACTAATTTATCGTTATACATTAACAACAAACTTTCAAATTTGTTCCGTCTTTACCGATATTACCCTAAAATGACTATATCACCCTTATCTTCTTTAACATAAATATATACTCCTACATTCAACCACCATCACCTTGAACCGCTATCACCCACAACTGTCACCGCCACCTTCAACCACCATCACAATTTATATCAGTTTACTACAACGATTCCATAAATATACATAATGAAATCCTTTGACTCCAATTAGCTACAATCGTCGAACTTTAACATAAACTTACACAATTTATATCAGTTTACTACACGAATGTGAATCAAACTTAGAGCACAGGGTACGGGCCGTTTTCGCCCCGCGTTTTCCCACGCGCGACGTAAAAACGCGAGAGCCACACCCCGTGTGGCGTTTTCGTGTCTCGAGCCGAGGGCACGTCGCACGTTTTTGCACGAAAACGCGAGACCGTACCCGGTCTCGCGTTTTCGTGTCTCGCGTTTTCGTGCATAATTAATTTTTTGTTTTTTGTTTTTTTTTTAATTTTCAAAAAAAATATTACCGTTGGAATTAAATTTTATACCGTTGGAGACCCGTTTTTTTTAAAAAAAAACCCATTTTTACCTATAAAACTCCCATTTTCACCTATAAATCACATACAAAACACCCATTTCACCTCAACAATTATATACACATACTAGTAAATTTAAAATGGAAGACATTTCTGATATGTATGAGTATTACTCCACACTTGATATGAATAATTACGCTCAATACATCGATTATTTAGATCGAATAGAATAAGTTGAAGACCAAGAGACCCGTATACAAGACGTTACATTCCACGTGAAAGAGAATGGGCGGAAGAAAAATTACAACGAGATTATTTTGGGGATGAAGATATGCCACCTATATATCCGGAAGAATATTTTCGACGAAGGTATCGTATGAGCTCCACTCTATTTAATAAAATTGTTAGTGATATACAAAATTATAATGTCAAACCTTTTCCCAAATACTTCCTTTTTTTAAGCAACGTGAAGATGCAACGGGTCGTTTGTGGTTTTCTACTCGTTTGAAATGTACATCCGCCATACGCCAATTGGCATATGGTTCAAGCCCCGATGCATTTGACGAGTATTTTCAATGTGCGGCACGTTGTTCCCGTGAATGCTTATGGCATTTTACTAAATGCATATATATATATATATATATATATATATATATATATATATATATATATATATATATATATATATATTGTATGTTGAAGAATATTTGAGAAAACCTAATTTAGCGGATGTCCAACATGTATATGATTTACATGAGAAGAAACACGGTCTTCCGGGAATGCTAGGGAGCATAGATTGTATGCATTGGGAATGAGTTAAATGCCCCAAGGCGTTACATGGTCAATTTAAAAATAGATGTAAAAAATACCCAACTATAATGCTTGAGGCCGTAGCCGATCAACAATTATGGTTTTAGCATGCATATTTTGGGGTACCGGATGCAAATAACGACCTTAATGTGTTAAATGGTTCACCGTTATTTGATGACCTTCTAGCCGATAGAGCTCCCGAAACTCCGTTTGAAGTTAACGGGAATACTTATAACAAAGGTTATTATTTAGCGGATGGCATTTATCCACAATGGTCTATTTTTGTCAAAGCTTTTGGCGTCGCTAGGGATGCAAAAATATTGAAGTTTAAAAAGGTTCAAGAAAGTGCAAGAAAATATGTTGAAAGAGCCTTTGGTGTGCTACAGGGTCGGTGGGCAATTATACAACAACCGGCACTAGCGTATCAAATGAACGTCATTAGGAGAATTATGTACACTTGCATTATATTACACAACATGATATTGAAAGACCAAAAGTTCGATATAAGTGAATATATGCACATGTACGTTTCTCCCGAACCCAACATTACACGTACTTGGGTCGAACGATGCGAAAGACAACAAATGAAAACAAAAGAACTTCGGGATAGAGCAACGCACGAAGACCTTCGATACGACCTTATTGAACACTTGTGGAATCAAGAAGAAGAGCAATAAATTTTATTCCGGTTAATTTTTTTCTATTGTATTGTGTAATTTTTTTTTATTGTGTAATTTTTTTTTATTAAT
Organism: Glebionis coronaria; assembly: GCA_025667525.1. Classification (NCBI taxonomy): domain Eukaryota; kingdom Viridiplantae; phylum Streptophyta; class Magnoliopsida; order Asterales; family Asteraceae; genus Glebionis; species Glebionis coronaria. Next base: position 360,052,610 of record CM046876.1, read on the forward strand.
GAAATGTTATTTAATTTTTTTTTATGTGGGCCCAATGTATACTCCATGGCTCAAGCCAACCAAGGAGCATGAAATGTGGTGTTTTTGTGTTTCTGTGGTGGGATCATTTAGCCATCACTCATCATACCCTCAAAATTCTGGTGTTTTTCCACGGCTCAGCACGAAAATTCTCGTGTTTTTCCACGGCTCTTACACAAGTTAACTTCACTTCACTTAAATTATATATAAAAATCCAAAACCCCCAATAACTAATATCGAAATTCACACAACAAACCAACATAGATTGGAATTAATAAACAAAAAAACAAAAAAAGAGAATGAATATATTGTAATTGATACCTTATGTGGTGAAGGACGTAATGCGGTTGATACTCTTAATTCACCTGATGATGATATCGCCATTTTTTATTTGGGGGGTTTTTGTGTGTTTGGTTAAAGGGTTTGTTTGCTTTAGTTTAATGAATTGATGATTTCACGTAGTTCTAGTTTGATAACTTTATGAAGATATGTGAAAAGTTACATATAGCTATTATCAGGGTTCTAAATAGCGCGCTATAGCGCGCCTTATAGCGGGCTATAACGTGAAGCGTAGCCTCCACGTTACGAAACAGACTAAGGCGACGCCTTAAGGCATAGTGTGCTCAAAAACGTCATAAAGCGTGATATAGCGTGCTATAGCGCGTAACGTGGCGTTTTTTTCGAATCTTTTTGCTGATTTACAAGAATTTTGCTCGTTTACTAATTTTTGGCTATTTAGTTGACTTGGGATTAGTAATTTTAATATGGAAATAAATCCTTGAGTAACTAATAGCCGGTTTTGTTTTCAATAAAATTAAAATATTGCTCCATTTTATAAACTCGCTATATAAATACTAATTTATAAATATTTTGTGCGGCTATATGTCACGCTTCAGAAAACGTCATAGCTTCGCTATAGCTTCTGTAGCTTGTAGCTTCGCAATAACGCTACACCACGCTTCACGCTATTTACAACCTTGGCTATTATAATGATTTATAAAAGCACAAACACATGTTACGTAGTCTTTATAGTAATCACAGACAAGTTGAAGGTGACAGCGGTTAGGTGATGGTAGTTGAAGGTGGTAGTGACACTTGAAGGTGATTGCGGTTGAATATGGCAATATATGTAACTATGTAAAAAAGACAAAGGTAATATAGTCATTTCAGAATCATATTGGTAAAGACGGGACAAATTTGAAATTTCATTATTATTGTCTAACGATAAATTAGTAAGTGTTTAAAGTCGATACAATTGAATAAGTACGTTGCTATTTTATAACTTTTACACTTTTGGAATAGAGGGAGTACTACTTTATATTTTCTCATTTTTCTATTAATCATATTCTTTAATGTTATCTTCTCTTTCATGAATTCCCATACCAATTCTTTGTATAAAATATCATCTTACGTATTAATTTGTGTCGACTTTAAATACTTACTATTTAATGTCATGACATTACTATTCTACTTTCAAAATCGTTTCGAAGTTACCAATTGGTAACTTGTTACCGACAACGTGGCACGGTATTTTCCACGTCATTATTTTATTACGTTTAATATGGTCATGTCTGATTTTCCTATTTTGGGTAAAAGTTATAAAATACCTTCGTACTTATAAAAATGTGTCGACTTTAAACACTTACTAGTTAATCTCGTGACTTTACCATTGTACTTTCAAATTTGTTCCGACTATACCAATATAGGTCTGAGATGATTATATTAACCTTTTGTATCACTAATATACCTACTGTATTTTCCAGATCTGAAACAACAATATGCTGAATATTTTTGGTTTAAATAAAATATATGGTATAGATGGTTAAAATACTGGTTGCTAACAAAAAACCATAAGATTCAGGGGTTCAATCGTATCTTTGTGATTATATTGAACTTAGCAAATGAAATTTAAAGCGAATGTTCTCAGTACTTGTCAAATTACATAATTCTATATCCAATAGTAGATAAATACGTTTACAAACTGATGTCTAATATACTTTCCATACTCATGTTGCTGGCTATAAGTTTTCGTAGCTAACAGTGAACATGTTAGGACATAAATGTTTTCAACAGTCCCATTACGTGCATGTAACTTAATTTTCATTGGATCTTAATGTTTTCAACCTTAAAAATATACAATTTAACAATACCATCTTATTGAATTATGTTCAGATTGAGGGAACCTTTTCCGATGGTACAAAGTGAATTACAGTACCATCTTATTGAGCTGGAGTTTATTATTTTTGTCTTTAAGAGCACAGGGTACGGGGAAAAAAATCTCGCGCCATAGGGAAAACTCGACACGAAAACGCACCAACCATACCCCAACTCGCGTTTTCACGTCTCGCGCTTAGGGGACAACGCGCGTTTTCGCGCGAAAACGCAGAACCGTACCGGTTCTCGCGTATTATAATTTTTTTCTTAAATCGAATATTTTTTCCCCATGGATGGGTCAAACATTTTCTCTAACATCCACGTAGGATATAATAACATATTTTAGATTTTTTTAATAATCAATTTACTGATGTGTAAATGTAACCGGTCATAATGATAATATTATTATAAAACAAACAAGTAGAATGGTAAAGTCACGAGATTAAATAGTAAAGGTTAAAGTCGGCACAAATCAATAAGTAATATGGTGTTTTATAGCTTTCACCCTTCTTTGCATCCTAAGAAAAAATTTATGTAATTTTTGGTGATGATGAAATGTAATATAATGCAAGTTCGTTTTCTCAGTTCTTAACCAATAGAAAGTCCAATCAATATCAGATTTATTATTGTTCTTGGTTGTTCAAGCTTGCTTGGTAATCTATGCTAATTCAAACAACACTATTTAAAAATGAAAAATATTAACCTACTTATACGTAAAACAAGTTGCAAATACCAAGTTTTTATTCAAACAAAATTAAAATTGCAAAATATAAAACTAAGAGGACTGAAAATGTAATTTCTATGAAATGAAAATGCTTGAAATGTAAATTCTACAAATATAGGGACTAAAAATGTAAAACAGTAAACTATAAGGATCAACTATGCAAAAACTATAACTAACTAACTAAAAATGTAACAAACCAACAAATTCCTAACTGAATTCTAACAAATTCCAAAGTCCAGGGACTTAATCTATGCAAACCCTAATTTCTAGAAAGATTAGCCAAAGATTACACACTTATAGAAAAGAAAGGACTAAAATGCAATATTTGAAAGTTTTTAACTAAAAACGGGTTACAAAAAACAATAAGCTCGTTTGAGCTTATTACTCAACCAAATTAGCTGAAACAACTTGCAAAACTCTTAAAATCCAATTTCAGCTACGTGTGTTCAAAGATTTAAGCTAAAAGTCCAAAATAAGCAAAAGAGTGCTTATTGATAAGCACAAAATAAGCTACAGCTTATTCCAAACAGTCACAACTTGAACTTTGTGAAGAAACTGATTAAGCACTTGATTTAAAGAAGGGGAAATCAAACTAGAAACATTTTCATCAAGAAATGAATGAGAAATCTGAAATAAGCTCTTTTGAGCTTATGTTGACCAAGTTTGACCAACTTTTTGCAAAAAGCTCAAAACTTCAAAACTTATTATTCAACACTTACTAACTAGAATTATGAAAGAAAATCATGACTTTTGTGAAGTGGATTAAGAGAACTAAGAAAACAGTCACCTCTTTATCTCAGAGAATGACAAATGCTCAGACTTGGACTAAAAAGCTTATTACCAGCTTAAATCCTAAAACTGTAGAATTTCCTCTTAGAGTCTAAAAGTTTATGATATAAGCTAGAACTAGAAACAAATTTGAGGGAATTTTATCAAGTAATGAAGGAGAAATCAGCAAGTGAAATTGGTAAGTTTCAAAGAACAAAGCTGAAATAAAGATGACCCAAACTATTTTTAAGCCAATTGCCTGTTTGACTATTATTTTGACTTGCAAATAACTTAAAACTACTTGTTAACACCTAATGACTGGAAACTAACTCTAAAACAACAAATCTCAACACTTGAAAACTGATTTTAAGCTACTCCCAAACACACCTTAATCTGTTATGATCAAACTTTAACAAAGACTTTTAAAGCACTGGATTGAACTGATTAAAAAGCTATAGCAAACTAGTTTTAATGGACTAAATGAAATGTATAAAAGCTGTAAACAAACAATAACCAAAGCTAGAACTCAATTAAGCTATTAAGCTAAAAAGTGACTGAAATTATGCAGAAACTACAACTCAGAACACAAGAATGCAAGATTAATGCTACAAACACACTAAGATCAATCAAACAACAGCAACTAACAATTATATCATTTAGCCATCAAATTTATACTAGGAAAATTAGCATGCAAAGACTTGTTAAGTGGAACAAAAACAAGAGCTATAGAACCTAATGAAGAGATCCTTTGGGAAGAAGAGGAGCGCTGAGCTCTCTTGCCCTAGTTATAACCACCACCTTATCACTAGGGAACACTTTAATCAACAATCAACAGCTACAAATCATCTAGGAATCATAAAACTGCTTGAAAACTTCATGAACAATGGAAACACTTGAATTCTGATCAAACAGCTACAAAACTTCACCAATGTAAGCTATGATCAATGGTTGATCATAACAAACACTCAACAGCAACAATAAGATCACACAATAGCAGGAAATGAGCAGTAACTTGAAGAACAGAATTGGCGGGAAAATTGAATTTGAAATTTATTGAATGAATTCAGTTACAAAGGTTGGTTACAAGCTAACAACTAACTAACTGACTCAAGAGTTTGTCAGACTCTTGAGTAGTTAGAGGAAAAGTGAGGGAAAAAGGAAAGGTAAAATTGAACTATGTGTTTTTACAATTTTTAAGCTACACTCAAAAATGAAGACTAGTCTAGGTATTTATAGGCAAGAATTGAGAGTTTGTTGGAGTTTGTGACGTGTCAGAACCAGTAATAACTTGCCACGTGGAAAAATTCTGCATTTGGCACTTGAAGGTATGATCAATGATTTGGGTGTTTTTGATTGAGTGAATGATTTGTTAATTGGATTGCACCATTGAATTCGTCTTCCCAAATTGAGCAAGTTTGGTGTTTTGATCTTCTCATGAAACGGCTTCAATCAAAAACCCGATCCTGGAAATATTTCTTGTTAAAGAAGATGACACGTGGCGCCTTCTTATTGGTTGAAAAGATGTGTTGCGGATTGCACTGTTAAGATATTGTAATAAATGTGGGGCGGCGGAAGTGGGTAATAAATGGGATGAAGTGGCAATCCGTGTGAGGTGTTTTCTCTCTTCCCATTGGTTGAACTCTCTATCACATGGATTAAACTTTAACAGCTTTCCAAACTTGGCAAAACAAGCCCCTTGACTTGGCAGATTCTTGTTTCAAGCTAGGATCTTCATTTCTTTGACATTTTTGGTCCTTTAACTTCCATAACTTGTACAAAATGGCCCTTTGACTGAGTTGACTTGATAGTTGACCAGGTTTGACTTGAATCTTGACTTTTCATTATTTGCACTTCTAGTCCTTCAACTTTCATAACTTGTCAAGATAGGTCCTTGAACTTCAAAGTCTTGTCACTTTTGATCCTCTTTTGTCTTTTTCATCCATTTGAGCTTGATTTTTCCTTGTTTGCTTGGAATTGTATCTTCTTACCTACAAAAGTGCACACAAACACAAACATACCACATAATACTGTTTTTGCCAAATAATTTGGTATTTTGCTTCATGTTTTAGGGTTATTTGTTGATAAAAGGATATGAGTTTAAGCTCATATCAAATTCCCCTACACTTGAGCATTACCATGTCCTCATGCAATATTATATTTCAAGGCTTAAAAATTACATTTCCCTCATAATTAATCCACCTTGGCCATATGAGATGCATCTACACTACTCTAAACTAAATGATGCATGATTTTGACTTTTAATAATGCAATGAATCAAAATACAATTCTATCTATATCTTTTTGATTTTTCTTGAAATGGTTTTGATGGAAATAACTCATAAAGAATTCAATGACTTAGATTAGGGCTTGGATACCATGAACATTTATCACCCTCAAGTTTCACTTTCCCCATACCAAGCTAATAAATGGGATCATTGCATTCACAAGTAAAAAGTGCATCAACTTATTCATGACAATTAAATGTGGAACCGGTTATTAATTGAGCAAATTGCTTGTGGGCAAATTTGTCATTATTCAAGTGTGAAATATAAGAAATGTAAAATCCAAAAATAAGGAAGCACGGTTTTAATCCTAAGTAATCTTCTCGTCCATTACTTGAAAAACCGCTCACAATTAATACAAGTCCGTATTAAGAGTAATAAGTCATTCGCCTTATGTGTAAAATCCTCATGTCATGCTTTCATAAGTAACTACTCACTTGCTAAGGAAAGAAAAAATAAAACTCACGCAATAATTTACATCCGCATCTTTTTGAGATTTTGGATCTTCAACCCCGCAACCCGTCAAGGTAATATTGGATTGGAGCAATCTATTGAATCCCCGCAACCCGTCAAGGTAATATTGGAACTCAATAGTCACTATAATTAACACCACACTGCCCCTCTTGGGAGTCTTGCATTATTTATTTTTTTTTTCTTTTTCTTTTTTTTTTCTTCTAGCCACTCATTTTTTTTCATAAGCCGCTCTTATTTTTCTTTATTCCTCACAAAGAAATTTGAAAAGAAGAAAAGGAAAAACACCCGCTAAATATGGAGCATAACATAAGTCTAGTACACATAAAACGTGCTAACTTAGAATCTTAAGACGTACTCATATCAACCATGAATGATTAGCCAAAAATGCATAAGAGATTACAAACCAATTAAAACCGTACTTGATTATTTATTAACAATTATATTCATGCGAAGAAAGTAGAGGTAAAGAAGAGAAGGGTTTAGCCACAAGTAATTGCCATGAAGTCTATCTAGCCCTTTTACACTTGCTTCAACTCTATCATTTCCCATTCTCCACAAATTTAAAATTTCAAAGTATGAAATTGGTGGAAGCTTAGCCTAATAGACCAATGAAGGACTACATGGTTAAGGATACTAGCTAGAGAGTGCTAAAATAAGCAAACTCGGGTTGAGTCAAAATATCCATAGCGGGCCTAATATGTCAAAGAAATCTAAATTTGTTAAAACCATGTTTTATTATATTTTTCCTTTTTATATATTCTTTAAGAAAAATAAAAGAAGAAATATATACAATGCAAATGTGTTATGCAAATGAAAAATGATTGATGCAAAAATCATGAATGCATATTTTTGGTGGCCAAAGTAGATCAAAAATTTGAAAAATGTCGAAAATTAGTTTTTCCATGTTATCATGCAAGACAATGACAAGTTCTAGGTAAGGTCACTTCGATAGAAGACCCCCCTACACTTAAGCTAAACATTGTCCTCAATGTTTAAGAGCATGGAAGTATAAAAACTTCCCCTACACTTATGACAATGAATAGACTTTGCTTAACCCAAGTTAAGGAAAGGACTTCTATTAGTGAAATCATGTTTAAGCACAAGGTGTCAATGAAAATTCACTAAAGTAACGAAGTGAACCAGATACAAGGGCCTCCTCCATAAGCTCCAAAGCATGAGATGAGTGAGCAACCCTACAAACAAGCATGAAGACAAAAGAAGGTCTCCCCTACACTTATCTCCAAATCTATGCCTTTATTTCTAATCTACAACACTCTAAACCTAGTTATACGATGCTTGAGTTAATGAGTCTCTAGCTCGACTCGTCCCTCAATGAATTAATTCATGGGGAAAATTGGGACCTCTTGGACCATTTCAACGGAAATGTCCTCCCCAAAGTAGTGTTTAACACGGTGACCATTCACTTTGAAATTTGGACCATCGGGTTGGGACAACTCAAGAGTTCCATATGGAAACACTTGAGCAATAGTGAATGGACCGGACCATCTCGACTTAAGCTTGCCCGCAAAAAGCTTCAATCTTGAGTTAAAGAGGAGAACCGGCTCTCCAACTTTGAACTCACGATTCTTGATCTTAGCATCATGCAATTTTTTAGTCTTTTCCTTGTATAGCAAAGAATTCTCATAGGCATTGGCTCTCAACTCATCCATCTCATTGATTTGATCTTTCCTATGTGAACCGGCTTGGTTTAAATCAAAGTTAGCCCACTTGAGAGCCCAAGATGCCTTATGTTCTAACTCAAATGGGAGGTGGCACGCTTTTCCATAGACAAGCCTATAAGGAGTACAACCAATTGGTGTCTTAAAAGCCGTCCTAAACGCCCACAAAGCATCATCAAGCTTATCCGACCAAGAAGCTCTATGCTCTCCCACCGTTCTCTCTAAAATCCTCTTTAAACCACGATTTGTGACCTCGGTTTGACCATTTGTTTGAGGGTGATACGCGGTAGAAAGTCTATGATTCACTCCATATTTCTTCATAACTCTCGTGAATTGATCATTACAAAAGTGCGTACCACGATCACTTATGATGGCCCGAGGTACACCAAATCTAGCAAACAATTGTTTCAAAAACTTTACAACCACTCTAGCATCATTAGTAGGTAAGGCTTTAGCCTCCACCCACTTGGACACATAATCCACCGCCACAAGTATATACTTGTTTCCCTTAGAGGATGGAAAAGGTCCCATGAAATCTATTCCCCATACATCAAATATCTCACACTCTTGGATAAAATTTTGTGGCATCTCATCACGTTGTGTAATTTTTCCTTGTCTTTGACAAACATCACAAAATTTCACCATCTCTTGAGCATCCTTGTAAATGGAAGGCCAATAGTAACCCGAATCAAAGACTTTCTTGGCGGTGTAGTTAGGCCCAAAATGTCCACCCGTAGGTCCTTTATGACATGCCTCTAAGATTTTAAATGCCTCGGGCCCATCTACACACCGTCTAATGATTTGGTCCGCACATTGCCTAAAAAGATATGGATCATCCCAAAAGTAATACTTAACTTCCTTAAGAAACTTTTTCTTTTGTTGATAAGTAAGACCCTCAATAAGCACATTGCCCACAAGATAGTTTGCAATATCCGCAAACCAAGGTGTGGCATCCTCTTGGGAAGAGATAGACATGAGCTCCTCTAGTGGAAAGGATTCATTGATTTCTTGATGTGGGAAATCTCCTTGAAAAGGATGCTCAAGTCTACTCAAATGATCCGCCGCTAAATTCTCGGCCCCTTTTTTATCACGAATCTCTATCTTAAACTCTTGAAGCAACAAAACCCATCTCAAAAGCCTAGGCTTAGCATCTTGTTTTGTCATAAGATACTTGAGAGCGGAGTGATCCGTATACACTATAGTCTTGGAAAGCACAAGGTATGGTCTAAACTTCTCAAAAGCATATACTATAGCAAGCAACTCTTTTTCCGTGGTAGTGTAATGAAGTTGTGCACCGGTCATGGTTTTACTCGCATAGTGTATAGGTTGGAAATGCTTATTAACTCTTTGTCCTAAGACGGCCCCCACCGCATAATCACTAGCGTCACACATAAGCTCAAAAGGTAATTCCCAATTTGGAGAAACCAAAACGGGAGCCTTTGTCAATTTTTCCTTGAGTGTCTCAAAAGAGTCTAAACAAGCTTGATCAAAAATGAAAGGAGCCTCTTTCTCCAAGAGATGAGTCATCGGTCTAGCTATCTTAGAAAAATCTTGTATAAAGCGCCTATAAAAGCCCGCATGACCTAAGAAACTCCTCACACCTTTAACCGAGGTGGGTGGGGGAAGCTTAGCAATCACATCAATTTTAGCTCGATCAACTTCTAATCCCTTATTGGATATCTTGTGTCCTAAAACAATCCCCTCTTTCACCATAAAGTGACATTTCTCCCAATTAAGCACCAAACGTGTTTCCTCACAACGCTTAAGCATTCTCTCAAGATTGGTGAGACAAGAGCTAAAGGAGTTCCCAAATACGGAAAAGTCATCCATAAAAACCTCCATGGTTTGCTCTATCATGTCATGGAAAATCGCCATCATGCACCTTTGAAACGTCCCCGGTGCATTACATAGGCCAAAAGGCATCCTCTTGTAAGCAAATGTACCGTATGGACAAGTGAATGTGGTCTTTTCTTGATCCTTAGGGTCAATGGGTATTTGAAAATAACCCGAAAAGCCATCAAGAAAACAATAGTACTCATTTCCCGCTAAGCGTTCAAGCATTTGATCCATAAAGGGAAGCGGGAAATGGTCTTTCCTAGTTGCCTCATTAAGTTTTCTATAATCAATGCAAACTCTCCAACCGGTTACAAGTCTCGTGGGAATAAGCTCATTGTTCTCATTAGGCACCACGGTGATTCCACCCTTTTTTGGAACACAATGAACCGGGCTAACCCATGGAGAGTCGGAAATGGGGTAAATCATACCCGCGTCTAAGAGTTTAATCACTTCCTTCTTAATAACCTCATGAATTTTTGGGTTAACTCTCCTTTGGTTTTGAATGGCGGGTTTATAATCATCCTCCATAAGGATTTTGTGAGTACAAAAATGTGGATCAATGCCCCTTATGTCGGATATTTTCCATGCTAAGGCTTTCTTATGTTTCTTAAGGACTTCAATAAGTTGCTCCTTCTCATCCTCTTTCAATTCCTTAGCAATAATCACCGGTAATTGGTCTTTTCCTTCTAAGAAAGCATATTCTAAGTGGGATGGAAGTTCCTTAAGTTCAATGGGAGGTGGAGTCTCTATGGAAGGTTTTACTATGGAAGGTTCCTCAATGGTAATCTCTTGTGGAATAGGGGAAGGAATAGGGTCCTCATTGAGCAACTTTTGGATCGTAAGAATATCTTCTTCCCAATTAATGGGAGAATCATCATCACCAAGAAAGTTGGACTCAAATTCCTCCAAGAGGAAATCACTCTCTCCAAAAGGTGTTAAAGAGGGAGCAATTGAGGCCACGGTTTCAATATGTGGAATCTCATCACTAGCCTTCTTACAAGCATCATGAAAGTGTTCATTACACACTTCATCTAGCACATCCACAATGTTAATAGTCTCACAAGGTCTAGACTCCTTAACCTCTTTTCTAGCACAAACTTTGCCTAACTTAAACACCACTTTCTCATCCTCTACTCTCATAATTAATTCTCCTTCCGCCACATCTATCAAGGTACGACCCGTTCTCAAAAACGGTCTACCAACAATCAAAGGCACTCTAGGATCCATGTCATAATCGACCACTACAAAGTCGGCCGGAAAGGTAAACTTATCCACACCTACAAACACATCTTCCGCTATACCTACGGGGTGAGCTATGGTTCGGTTGGCTAGTTCAAGAGTCATCCTAGTGGGAGTGAGCTCGGGAAGAGATAGTTGTTTCCAAACCGATAAAGGCATGAGATTTATGCTCGCCCCTAAATCCGCCAAAGCCATGCAATTTTCAACACCGGGAAAATTACAAGGTATCAAGAAGCGCCCCGGATCTCCAAGTTTTGTTGGTAAGGTTTTAAGTAACACCGCGGAGCAATTTTCATTAAGTGATGTGTTGGGCAAATCAACCAATTTTTCTTTGTTTGAGAGCAAATCCTTGAACATCTTAGCAAACTTAGGCATATAAGCAAGAGCTTCCGCAAAGGATATGTTGATATTGAGTTGCTTGAACATCCTTAAGAAATTGGAGACTTGTATGTCATCTTTGTTCTTTAACTTTTCCTTTTTCAACCTTGAAGGGTATGGAAGAGTAGGTTTTGGTGTAGGTGGAATAGGTGTTGTGGTGGAAGATTTGTCTTTGTTAGCCTCTTCATTGGGAAGTGTGGAAGGTAAAGGAGAAGTATGAGGTGGTTGAGAAGGTGTGTTTGAGTGAATAGGAGCACTTTGAGGAGGTGGAGTAGAAGTAGAAGGCTTATCACAAGTAGGAGCACAAGTGGGTTGAACAATAGTAGGTTTAGGAGGTGAAGGATCCTTTGTTGTTGTACCACTCCTTGTTGTAATAGCATTAACATTGGCCCTAGGGTTTGTTTGTGTGTTGGAAGGTAAAGCCCCTTGTGGTCTTTGAGTTACCGCCATTAAAAGCTTATTGAATTGGTCATTCATTTTCTTTTCTATAGCTTGGAATTTCCTTTCATTCTCTTGATTCATCTTTTGCAAAAGATCCATTGTGTTTAACTCTTGTGGCACATAACCTTGAAAACCTTGAGGTTGGAAAGGTAAAGGTTGGGAGTTAAATCCTTGATTTGGTGGATAAAAGGTATTTGCTTGAGGTTGAAATTGATTGGGTGCCTTGTAGTTATTTCCTTGGTATGGTTGTCTTTGCCCTTGATTCCTTGCTAAAATTTGAGGAGGATTTTGTGGAATTTGGGTGGGTGGTTGGGGTGGGAAGCCGGGTGGAGTAAGGTAATTTTGGGATTTGTAAGAAAGGTTATTTGGATTGATGTTAGGCTTGAAGTGTTCACGATGTTCCTCTTGGTAAGCATAGCATTCCCCTTGATACCCTTGCACCTTGTCACATTGTTCATAAGAGTGGGGGCCTCCACAAGTAACACAAGAAATGGTGATGGCATTCACATTATTTGAGGAATTGTTCAATGAAACGGTCTTAAGGGCTTGAACTATCTCTTGAGTCATTTCTTGTTGTCCTTGTTTGACTTGTTGAAGGATCTCTTGGTGATATTTAAGGAATTGGTTATCACAAGGTATTTGAGAAGTGTTTTGGATAACATGAACCTTTTCTTCAAATGGATTGTTTGTTTGAACCATTGCCTTAGTCTCAATAATGTTCAAAGCCTCGTGGTATGTCTTGAAAAGAATACTCCCACCCGCGGAAGCATTTAGTGAATCTTGGTGGTGAGGTTTAAGGCCATTATAGAAGGTATTTATTTGGCTTAGATCATCCATTCCATGGTTAGGGCATCGCCTCAACAACTCACTATGCTCTTCCCAAGCATCACCAAAGGATTGACTAGGTTTTTGTGTAAAGCCCATAATCAAATTCCTCAAAACCATAGTCTTTTGTGGAGGAAAGAATTTGTTCAAAAACTTAGTGGTAAAATCATCCCATGTGGTGATACTATCGGGTGGTTGGGTGTCTAACCAATGCTTAGCACTCCCATCTAAGGAAAATGACACTAACATCAATCTAATGACCTCAGGTGGAACCCCATTATGCTTAATGGTATTGCAAAGTGAAAGGAATCTCTTAAGGTGAGCATGGGGATCCTCATTTTGTTTTCCAAAGAAAGGTGATGAAGAAACCATATTGATCATAGATGTATGTAGCTCAAATGTGTTAGCGGGAAAGTCGGGAATCTTAATGGCACTAACATATCCATGAATGTTGGATTGCATACGTTCATACAAAGTACGATTATCAATAGCCATGGCTTCTTGTGGTGGTGACAAAGCACGATTCTCGTGATCGGCTTGGTGGACGGTGGTGGTCTTACTCTTTCTCTTTTTCTTCCTTTTCGGAGGAAGAGGTTGTACACCAATCGGTATTTGTGCACGCCCGCGAGTTAGCATGCAACTCAATACGAGGAATGAGAGAGAAGCTCTCGTGTGACTTTGAAGAGAAATGGATTATTCTCTTCGAGTTTCAATATTAAATATCCACAAGAAAGTAACAATATATGTATTTACTACTTTGGGTGCAAGACCCTCAATGAAGCCTTCCTTCTTAGAATACTCCCAAGTGAACGGGGGGTTAGGTGGCGCGAAGCACTTAAGTACCTATTGACCCTTAGATGGCATTTTATAGCACATCGCCTTTCTATTCACTTAAATGTTCGTATTCTTTGAATTGTTGCTTATTGAGAGTATTTATCTATTCTTGCTTTATTTTGTTTGATCGATACGCGTGTCAAGGACCGGAACGCCCCTCAACACGGTGTATTGCCTCGGCAATACTTATGGAAGATATGTAGATTGATTGTTCTTATACGTATACGTATTTACTTATAATAATATATGGAAAATATTTTTGTATTTATGAGTTTTTTAAAGGAAAATACTATATGTACATAAAAACCGAGAGAATCCAATAATATATATTTTTGGGTGCAATCTCTTAGGAAAAAGATTGCTTTTTGGATTTTTTAATTTTTTTGGTCAATTCTTTAGGAAAAGAATTGTTTTGTTAATTTTTTAGTTTTTATATATTTTTATATTTTTGATTTTTTATTTGTTTTTGATTTATGATACGTAAAAATAACGTTCACAAAATGAACGGATCCCAAAAGCCAATGAAAACCGTCAATCGATAGTCTCTCGTGTAGTCAAAGAACCGGCAGCGGCGCCATTTGAAATGTAATATAATGCAAGTTCGTTTTCTCAGTTCTTAACCAATAGAAAGTCCAATCAATATCAGATTTATTATTGTTCTTGGTTGTTCAAGCTTGCTTGGTAATCTATGCTAATTCAAACAACACTATTTAAAAATGAAAAATATTAACCTACTTATACGTAAAACAAGTTGCAAATACCAAGTTTTTATTCAAACAAAATTAAAATTGCAAAATATAAAACTAAGAGGACTGAAAATGTAATTTCTATGAAATGAAAATGCTTGAAATGTAAATTCTACAAATATAGGGACTAAAAATGTAAAACAGTAAACTATAAGGATCAACTATGCAAAAACTATAACTAACTAACTAAAAATGTAACAAACCAACAAATTCCTAACTGAATTCTAACAAATTCCAAAGTCCAGGGACTTAATCTATGCAAACCCTAATTTCTAGAAAGATTAGCCAAAGATTACACACATATAGAAAAGAAAGGACTAAAATGCAATATTTGAAAGTTTTTAACTAAAAACGGGTTACAAAAAACAATAAGCTCGTTTGAGCTTATTACTCAACCAAATTAGCTGAAACAACTTGCAAAACTCTTAAAATCCAATTTCAGCTACGTGTGTTCAAAGATTTAAGCTAAAAGTCCAAAATAAGCAAAAGAGTGCTTATTGATAAGCACAAAATAAGCTACAGCTTATTCCAAACAGTCACAACTTGAACTTTGTGAAGAAACTGATTAAGCACTTGATTTAAAGAAGGGGAAATCAAACTAGAAACATTTTCATCAAGAAATGAATGAGAAATCTGAAATAAGCTCTTTTGAGCTTATGTTGACCAAGTTTGACCAACTTTTTGCAAAAAGCTCAAAACTTCAAAACTTATTATTCAACACTTACTAACTAGAATTATGAAAGAAAATCATGACTTTTGTGAAGTGGATTAAGAGAACTAAGAAAACAGTCACCTCTTTATCTCAGAGAATGACAAATGCTCAGACTTGGACTAAAAAGCTTATTACCAGCTTAATTCCTAAAACTGTAGAATTTCCTCTTAGAGTCTAAAAGTTTATGATATAAGCTAGAACTAGAAACAAATTTGAGGGAATTTTATCAAGTAATGAAGGAGAAATCAGCAAGTGAAATTGGTAAGTTTCAAAGAACAAAGCTGAAATAAAGATGACCCAAACTATTTTTAAGCCAATTGCCTGTTTGACTATTATTTTGACTTGCAAATCACTTAAAACTACTTGTTAACACCTAATGACTGGAAACTAACTCTAAAACAACAAATCTCAACACTTGAAAACTGATTTTAAGCTACTCCCAAACACACCTTAATCTGTTATGATCAAACTTTAACAAAGACTTTTAAAGCACTGGATTGAACTGATTAAAAAGCTATAGCAAACTAGTTCTAATGGACTAAATGAAATGTATAAAAGCTGTAAACAAACAATAACCAAAGCTAGAACTCAATTAAGCTATTAAGCTAAAAAGTGACTGAAATTATGCAGAAACTACAACTCAGAACACAAGAATGCAAGATTAATGCTACAAACACACTAATATCAATCAAACAACAGCAACTAACAATTATATCATTTAACCATCAAATTTATACTAGGAAAATTAGCATGCAAAGACTTGTTAAGTGGAACAAAAACAAGAGCTATAGAACCTAATGAAGAGATCCTTTGGGAAGAAGAGGAGCGCTGAGCTCTCTTGCCCTAGTTATAACCACCACCTTATCACTAGGGAACACTTTAATCAACAATCAACAGCTACAAATCATCTAGGAATCATAAAACTGCTTGAAAACTTCATGAACAATGGAAACACTTGAATTCTGATCAAACAGCTACAAAACTTCACCAATGTAAGCTATGATCAATGGTTGATCATAACAAACACTCAACAGTAACAATAAGATCACACAATAGCAGGAAATGAGCAGTAACTTGAAGAACAGAATTGGCGGGAAAATTGAATTTGAAATTTATTGAATGAATTCAGTTACAAAGGTTGGTTACAAGCTAACAACTAACTAACTGACTCAAGAGTTTGTCAGACTCTTGAGTAGTTAGAGGAAAAGTGAGGGAAAAAGGAAAGGTAAAATTGAACTATGTGTTTTTACAATTTTTAAGCTACACTCAAAAATGAAGACTAGTCTAGGTATTTATAGGCAAGAATTGAGAGTTTGTTGGAGTTGGTGACGTGTCAGAACCAGTAATAACTTGCCACGTGGAAAAATTCTGCATTTGGCACTTGAAGGTATGATCAATGATTTGGGTGTTTTTGATTGAGTGAATGATTTGTTAATTGGATTGCACCATTGAATTCGTCTTCCCAAATTGAGCAAGTTTGGTGTTTTGATCTTCTCATGAAACGGCTTCAATCAAAAACCCGATCTTGGAAATATTTCTTGTTAAAGAAGATGACACGTGGCGCCTTCTTATTGGTTGAAAAGATGTGTTGCGGATTGCACTGTTAAGATATTGTAATAAATGTGGGGCGGCGGAAGTGGGTAATAAATGGGATGAAGTGGCAATCCGTGTGAGGTATTTTCTCTCTTCCCATTGGTTGAACTCTCTATCACATGGATTAAACTTTAACAGCTTTCTAAACTTGGCAAAACAAGCCCCTTGACTTGGCAGATTCTTGTTTCAAGCTAGGATCTTCATTTCTTTGACATTTTTGGTCCTTTAACTTCCATAACTTGTACAAAATGGCCCTTTGACTGAGTTGACTTGATAGTTGACCAGGTTTGACTTGAATCTTGACTTTTCATTATTTGCACTTCTAGTCCTTCAACTTTCATAACTTGTCAAGATAGGTCCTTGAACTTCAAAGTCTTGTCACTTTTGATCCTCTTTTGTCTTTTTCATCCATTTGAGCTTGATTTTTCCTTGTTTGCTTGGAATTGTATCTTCTTACCTACAAAAGTGCACACAAACACAAACATACCACATAATACTGTTTTTGCCAAATAATTTGGTATTTTGCTTCATGTTTTAGGGTTATTTGTTGATAAAAGGATATGAGTTTAAGCTCATATCAGATGACTAAAACAAAAATGAAAACAAAAAAATTTCATAAACTTTTTAATTATTTTATATTAAATTTTAAAGTTTAATAAAAAAAACCCAAAATTAAATAAAATTAAAAAAGAGTGAAAATGAAAATTTTGTAAATGTAAACCTAAAACAGATTAATTAAAAGCTAAAAATTATTTTTCTAAATTTTTAAACTACTTTTTTCTATTTTTAAACTATTTTAATCTATTTTCGAAAATTAAAAAAAATGAATTAAAAATAATAAACTATTTTTATAAAATATGAAAAATTACACAAAAATTATTTAAGCTAAATGCACGAGTTACAACGTTTATTAATAAAAAGATCTAAAAGATATACGCGGTAAAAAAAATCGTTGAAGCTTAAACTACTACTTCTAAAATGTATATAAAAGACATGTGAAAGCAACTCATAACAAGAAAGGTTGCTAGAGCAGATGGTTGATTGAGGGAATGCTGCGTCTGATGGAGAGAGCAAAGGTCACGAGTTCAAACCCTGCTGCTCTCTTTTCTGTTCGTTTTTTTATTATCAGCTAACTGAATACACTAAATAAAACGCAGTATAAAAAACATTTGAAAAGAACCATAAACAAAATGCTCCAACAGGTCAGATGGTTGAAAGTTGTATTGCTGCGTTTGGGCTGTTGAGAAAGGTCAGGGGTTTGAACCCTGCACGCTGCAGAGTTAATAAGTAAATTCAAAACCAAAACAAGGAATCAAACTAAGCATATACGATGAACAAGACCAGCAGCTTTTAATCATGACAACAACAATAATAAAAAAAAATTAAAAAAATCAACACTACGACAACCACATATGCGCATCAGCAGCTAATGCTACAGTAATGAACAAACGCAGCAGTCAAAGAACTCTCGAAACCCATTTCTAAAGCAGCCCTAATTAACTACGTCTACAGCAACAATAGTCGACTTTAATAACACATTCATGGCAGAATTAATAGACTAAAAATAAGACAAGGCACAAGAAATGGTCGAACCTATGACGATTTAGCGCTATAAACACGAATCGAACCAAAATAACTCCTACCTAGCTGTAAACCAATCTAGCATAAAGCCTTTCGATTCAAATGTAACCGAAACTCATCACAACTATTCGATCTCTAATAACCAAACTACTACTCGTAACCCCCTTTTTTTTTCTTTGATTCGAGCAACAACAACAATTGCAAACACCAACACAATCATTTTTTTTCTTTTCCGCAGCAATAAACAAAACACCTTTGTTCGAATCGAACACTAACAATATATCGTAACTTGTTTTTTTTTCTTCTCTTCGAACAATAACACCACACTAATTATCTTGAACAATAAGAATACTCGATTTTGTTACTTTCCTTGGCACGAACAGTAACCACATCAACACAATACCTTATTCCATCTTTCCAAATCTGAATCTCTCGATGACAGTAATAGTAAACTAGCAATACTATTTTTATTTTTATTTTCTCTTGAGATGATGAAACATTACATGAACCAACTCTCACTATTACATTTTTTCTTGATTCACACTGAATTAAAAAAAATAAACCCTCTCTTTTTTTTTTTGCTTTCGTTGAACAGTAGCCAAAACAACCTTTTCCACTTTTTTTTTTGAATCAGAACAGAAACCGTAGAACAATCACCACTTTTTTTTCGATAACAGTAACATAAAAATAATTATACACTTTTTTCTTTTCTTCTTCTTCGAAAACAGTAACACTATAATTTTCACTCCCCTTTTTTCCGAATCAAACAGTAGCAACAAAAATCAACAGTAAGAACTAACAATAAATAAAAAAAACTTTCGGTTAAATAAACCTCAACCAAATTAAAAATACTTTGAATTTAAAGAACAATGGAACTCAGATTTAATCAAACATCAACTTTTTCATTAACAAAAAAGGGATTTCATAAATAGAAAATCTGGAACAAGAAAAATAAATAAAACCTAAGCCCTTTATATAGAGGGTCACAAGATTTCTAAATAAAATAAAATAAAAATACTAACCCTAATGTTGACATCTTTTTTCTCTGAGACAATCTTGACCCTTGGATCGAATTCTAGAACCATCCATGTGATTTCTATGGCTGTGATTCACACTTGTATGTCGACATCCTTTGTGAGAAGCTTTTGTGAGCCCTTGGTTTGGTCTTGAATCTTGACTGAGATATCACATGTTCTTGTCTTGTACTAGTCTTCACGTGATGTGGGGTTTGATGGATAGTGACTGGTGATTAAATTGGGATTAGGGTTTGATATTAGATTTGATGGTGGCTGCCATTGTTATAAGAACCCTAAGTGTGTTTAGTTGTAAAAGATATGACCCATATTTTTTTGTTTGTTCGTTATTTAACAAAATGAGTGATGGGTTAAAAAACTTGGGCTGAAGGAGGTGTGTGAGGCCCATCACACGAAATGTTGTAATAGAAAGATATGCGCTGGTGTTGTTATTGTTATTTTAACGGGCCGACTCGGCCCATTAAACGGGTGCGGGTCGGCTTATTAAATAACAATTAGATTTTGGGATTGGTTTTTCGTATTGTCGGGTTGGGGTTTGACATGACTTTATCTTTGACTTGTAAAAATCTTTCAACTTTGGCGAGTCGAACCGAATATACCCATCTTTGTTTCGTTAAGTGCAATCCCGGCTTCGGTTTCTTGTACGACTTGATTCTTCAAGGACCAAATATGTAACTCTTGACATTTTAGGGACCACAATGTAATTTTAGAATTTTACAAGGGTATTAAATGACAAGTCTTCAAACTTGGAGGACCAAACTTGACAATCTTCAATTCTTTAAGGGCATTTTTGCAAAATTTAGCATTTGGGTCCGGTTCATTGTGCGGCTTCTTTTCCCATGTTCATTTTTGCATGTTCTTTGTTATCTTTTGTCATTTTCTCAATATCCGTACCTAAAACATACAACAAACGAATACAAGTATATTTTTCGGTATTTTAATGATATTTTAACCGTTTTAAGCCCATTTTGGACGATGAGACTATGTATAAAAGCAGTCTCATCAATGCCACCTATAGTGATGACACTTCTTCAAGTGCTCACTTTCCTTTCAATCTTAGGGAGACACCTTTAGAGCCTCCAATCTTTGATATCCCAATCTATGATGACTATGATGACGACACTTTTTTAAGTGATCTCATTTCTTTGGGTTTTGACGAGACACCTAGTGATCCTAATGATCCTATTATCTCTATGAGTGATCCTCCCATTCATGAGTCTCCCTTTGACTCTTATATTCCTATATTGGGGGTTATGACTTTTGAAAAGGATCCTCCACTCTTAGAGATCATTCCTACTGTAGAGGATATTTCATTTGAGGAGGATTTAGATATCTTTCTAAATACCTATTTTCCTCACGAGGATGAGTTTTTCTATGACTCCGATGATACTTATGTTTTCACATCAAGTTTGGAAGAGGACGACTTTCCCACTTTTTATTATGATGATATTTTGAGCTTAAATGTCAACACCTCTTGCTATTTTCCCGTTAAGGAATCGATGTTTGATCCCGGAATAGAGACTTTAGTGCTTTCATTACAATATCACCATAACACCTTTCCTCGTAAGAAATTTTTGACTAAAGGTACCCCTCTTTTCTTTGCCTTGTGTGATTTTACCACCTCGGGGTTTATTTCCTTTCATGATGGAAATTATGTGTTTGACCCGGGTGGATTTTTCTTGGGGTATTCCTTATATAACTTTGTTTCCCCCTTTATCATAGAGATATTTTTCTCCTTTGGAAATCTCGGTTTTTTCATGATTTTTCCCATTTGAATATTCGGGAAATCGAGTCGAGCTAGAGACTCATGATAAATAAATCAAGCATCGTATAACTAGGTTAGATTTTTACCTTTTCCACCCTTTCCACCCTTTTTCACCTTCACCCATTTCCACCAATAAGTGTAGAGGGGAGCCAAGTAGGTTGTGTTTTGTGATGTTGTGCAGGGATGTGTGCTTTAATGATCCACTTTTGGTGTTTTTGACGCAACCCGTGATCCCGTGTTCCCGTGTACCCGGTTTCTTCGATAAGTTTTTGCTATTGTGATTCATACATGTATATAAATAAGATGAATTAATGTAATCACTTTAGTTGTCTCTTCCTTAGCTCGATTTAAACAACGTACTCAATGTCCTAAGTGTAGGGGAGTTTATTCTCTCACATGCTTAAACATTGAGGACAATGTTTATATTAAGTGTAGGGGGATTTCTATCGAATTTTAGTGGGCTTTTCCATGAATTTGACCTCATTTAACCGGAAAATTAAAAATTTTCAACGTTTTTTCAAATTTTTGATCTATTTTGGCCTAGTAGTATTTCCATTTATTTTATTATATTTTCTTTCCTTTTGTCATCGCATCGTATTTATATTTTCCATTTCAAAGAATAAAGTAAAAAAAAATGGTTTTAACAAGTTTAGATGTCTTTGATATATTAGGCCCGTCGTGACTATTTTGACTCAACCCGAGTTTACTTATCCAAGTTTACTCTTTCTAGTATCCTTAACCATACGGACCTTAATTTGTTTATTAGGCTAAGCATCCATGAGTCTCATTCCTTGAGATTTTAAATTGTGGAGAACAAGAGATGATAGAGTTGATAATAAGTTTAAGGGTTAATTCTTGCTTATATGAGTTTTTGTGGCTCTTTCTTCCCGCTTGTATATTTAATTGCTTAATAAATGAGGATTTTTACGGTGTAGATTCGATATCTTAGCTCTTAGCCAAATCTTTTATCTCCTTGTAATTAAATCATGAACACATTGAGGGTGCCAGCGTTGTGGACTTCCGACTAAGGTGGCTCATAACCACTAAGTAGGAGGTATTCAGACCATGGGACCGCGGAATTTGGACTACTATATATATATCATAAATAAAGAAAAAATAAGATTAAAACATGAGCTCAAGGAGCCTTAGGGTGTAGGGCATGTAGCACGAACCTTGTCATTAGAGACTTAGGGTGTATGGCATGGTAAGTGTTGAATAAAAACTGATCAAAAAAATCAATTTCCTTGTTTATCGTTCAAGGAGCCTTAGGGTGTGGAAAATAGATGAGGAGCATTTTTACATCTTAAAGAGCCTAAGGGTATATGATGTGAATTTTCTAAACTCCACATAAAGTCAACATGACTTTGGAGGAATAAATAATAAGTAGTACTATTGGCCAAATTTCGGATCCGGGAATTTATTCCCCAAATCGTGTTAAATTATCCTTGATGTGGGCTTACTTTAGTGACAACGTTTTTGAGGACGAGGTTAGGTTCTGAGTGTCGGGTTTGCACCGTTTTGCCTTCATTTTGGACTAATAATTATCAAATAAGTCAAATGAGCCTACGGGTGAATGACAATCCTTAAAAGCTAGAGATACAACTTAGGAATTGGAGAAAGAGTATTACACAATTGTCTTATATAAGTGGTTTTAACTTAAGAACTTATGGTAAACAATGATCTTGTTTTTAAGCTTGGTATGTGGAACGTGAAACTTGAGGGTGATTAATATTCATGACACCAAAGCCCTAATTTGAGTCTTAGATTTCTTTACGAGTTTCTTCCATCAAATAATTTCAAAGTTAAATTAATTATTATATTTTGTTTCCTTGAATAAAGTTTTTATCTTTTCATCGTAGTAGTAATAGTATATCTTAATAAAGGCCAAGATAGGTTAATTATGAGAAAAATGTAAATTTATGCTTTAAAATTATGCATTGCATGGGGTCATTGCAATGGTCAAGTGTAGGGGATTTAATAAGTTTGTAAACACTTATGCTTTTGCCACTTAAATCAATGAAAAACAAGACCTAATCATGTGTTTAATATCGTAAAAGTCGGAATTACGCGTGGTTTTGTGTTTTTGTGTGTAATAGGTACAAAAGATCAAAAGGAAAGAAAACACGGGATTTCACGGTCAATTGTTGAAGAAAAGTCAAAGAAAGAGACAAAGGCAAAGTCAAAGAACCAAAAGTGTACCGAAGATCACAAAAACCGGCAAAGTCGACACAAGTTTGAAGAAAAGATTGAGAAGCCAAATACAAGTCCGTTTTTAGTGGAATTAACCTTTTGAAAGATATCTGGGCCTTGTGGGTCCCACATTGGATAATGGGCCCAAAAGCCCAATAAGGAAGCAAGTATTGAGATTCTTGGATAAACAAGCCCATTTAAGGCCCAAAAGAACTATATAAGAAATTGATTGAGTTACATTTGGGCTACAAGCCCAAACCAATTTGATAAATTAATATACGGAAGATGTGGGTTTCCTTGGCCCATTAGGTCAAAAAGTTAGAAAGGAATGGTTTAAAAGTTAAAAATCGTTTTCCTTGGTCAAACATTTACCACTCACACACACTTATTCCTTTCGATGAAAACTAAGTTTTCATCTCTATCATCTCCTCACCTCAAAAAAAAACAGTCTACTTTTTTTTACCCAAACCCTAGATCATAATATAATTTGGGGCTTTTACCTTTAAGAGGCGCGTGATGATTCACGCGTCCTTAATTAAATCACCATCTCTCTCGGAGCATGATAATGGAGAAAGATGTGTGACGTGGCCCCATTCTCAATCTTGATTGGCTTAAACACATCACCACCATCACTCCTCCAATAAGAAGGTGCCAACTCAGCTTCAAAGAAACACAAGAAACATAGATTTAGCCATGCTGGCGATCCGTGTGATTAAAGGCATGTTTTCATCCGTTTGATTAAAAAATTGAAGATAGAGAAGGAGAAAAGATGGATTAAACGGCTAAGATGCAAGTTCTGCTCAACAAACCTTCCTCAGCAAGTTTTAGGGTTTCCCTATAAAACCCCCTTCATTATGTAGTTTTTGTGTGCCATTTTTTATTTTCTAGTTATTATGCAAAATAGTTTTTAGGAATTTGTAATTTTCTTTTCCAGTAGTGTAATCTTTCTTTAATATTAATAAAAGTTTATTTTCACTTGAATTGTGTCTTTTTACTTTTCTATTAAAATTTATTATTATTGCAATTTATCTTTAAATTGTTAGTTATGATAATGATAAAATTTATTTAATCAAATTAATTAATAATTTTTGTTAAATAAATTAAATAAAAGTGGTTAGAAAAACTTCCCCACTGGAAGTTTATTAAATCTAGTTCGAAAAGGGGTTTCTGGTTCACGGATTCGACGATGTTTGGTTAAGGAGGTGTCGACTCGGTTCATTAAGGAGGCTCAACGCCTTCCTTCTTCTCAAAGGATTCGTCATCAGGTTTAATTTCCTTTTTATTTACAAGTTTTAGTTAATCTGTTTTGTTTATGAATTTGTATCTGCTTTGTTTGATCATGGTTAAATGATTAAGTTTAGTTGAGATAAGTTTGAGTTTTAGATTTAATCTGTTTGGATCTAAGTTTTTTTAGTTTATTTGCAGGTTGTTTTAGTTGAAATATTTGAAGTTTGGGTTAATTTGAGTTTTTAAATTGATGTTTAGGATTGATTAGTTAGTTTTAGTCTGTGATAGTTTCTGATAGTTTAAAATATTCGGTCAAGATTTAGATTCCTTTGAGTATTTGAGTTTCTGATAATATTTGGGTTTGATCTGCTTAATAGGACTGCTAGATATAAGCTGATTAGGTACTTTTTTTTAAATCTGCTTGTTTAAAGGTTTAGTAATATAATTTAGCTTTGCTTATTTTAAGCTTAGATCTGCTTATTCTGAGTTTAGGTCTTATCTGCGTATTCTTAGTTTTTATAGTCTTTAGTTTGGCTTATACTAGTCTTTAGGTCTTATTTGAGAATCTACTGTGCTTATTCTATGTTTAGTTTTTCTAGTCTTTAGTTTACTGTTTGACTTATTTGCTTGCTTTGTGAGTTTTGCTTACAGACTCATTTGGTCTGTGAGTAACTGATTTATCAATTTTCAAACAATATACAAGCATTTTAGATTCGAACCTATGACTTAGTTTTCATTTCAATATTCAAAATAAATAAAAATAAAAAAATAATAATAAACAAAAAATTGTCTCCAACGAGACTCGAACCCGCGACCTCTAGTACAATACGTGTTAACCATCTCCTCTAGTTCCTTATTTGGTTTAAATTCAGTTTGTCTCATTAATATAGGTTTATTAATTAGCTGTCAATTTAATTAAATTAGTTTAATTATAAGTTTTGGTTTAATTAATTTTAATTAAAAGTTTTTTATAAGTTTACTTTTATAAAGTTAAAAAAAATATTTTTAATTAACTTAGTTTTTAAGATATAAAAGAAATAGTTTTAAATAGATTTTGTTTAGATAAAAAGTTTTTGTTAAATAGATTTAATTAGATTTAAAAATAGTTTTAAATTAGTTTAATTGTTTAATTAAGATTTAAGTAGTATAATAGTAATTTCTTTTTAAATAGATTTAAGTTTTGTTTTTAAAATAGTTTTTAAAGTTGTTTAAATAGCTTTATTTTAAAAAGTCTAAATTAGTTTATAAGTTTTAAATAGTTTTGTTTTTAATTTGTTTAATTAGAAATTTTAGTAGTTAAGAAGTATTTTTAATTGAATATTTTTTTTTTGGATTAATTAGTTTTAATAAAGATTTAAATAGTTTAACCGTTTTCTTTTTAGTTTTAAATACCAAACAAAGTTTTATTTACCAAAAACAATTAATCTTACGTGTAAATTGGATATCAATTCGAGTGAGTCGAGGAACGAAAAATAGACAATAAAAAGAATTACAAAATTCATACATTAGTCGCTGATTAAATCAGGAAAACTCAAACACTTGGTCAAGGATTGGAAGGATGGGAAGGATAACAAAAAGTATGACAAAAAGGACTCTTAAAAGGACTTCAACCATATATATGATTCAATCATGGCAGCACCGCACGAAGCAGAAAGTTTGTCAAAAAATTTCACGCGACAGAGAGATCTCATTCCCTCCTATCACGGAAAGCAACGTGGCTGATGCACCTCTCACGATTGAGGTAAGCATTGGAACCCACAACGTTCGTCGTATGTATGTGGATGGAGGATTATTGGCGAAAGTACTTTACGAACATTGCTTCGTATAGCTACGACCAGAGATCAAAAGCCAATTGATGCCGGCCACGTCGCCGCTCATTGGCTTTAGTGGAGACACTATCTGGCCAATAGGACACATGAGTCTACTGGTAACCATTGGAGATAAATAGCATTCCACCACGGCGTGGATGAACTTCATGGTGATACGTTCACATTCACCGTACAATGGTATTATTGGAAGACCAGGTATCCTTACCATAGGGCAGTCCCGTCCACGGCACACGACATGCTTAAGTTTCCTGTTGAAGGAGGAATTGTCACTATTTACAATTCAATCACACCGGCATCCGAGTGCCACGACGTGACAACACCAGTTCAGCCAGTTCCTATAAAGGAAGGATCACCACCCCCCAATTGGAAGGTGGTAATCCACCCCGACTACCCGGAACAAGAGGTAGCTATCAGGGGAACGCTCTCCGAAAAAGGGAAGAAGACCATGTGCTCTCTCCTAAAGGTAAACCTTCATATATTCGCATAAGAGCCAAAGCATATGACGGGCGTACCGCATTCGATAACAGGACATAAGCTTCAAATCCACCCTAGATATCCACCTGTTAAACAAAAGAAGCGCGGCCAAGCACTAGAACGCAACCAGGTAATACTGGACGAGGTGCGTAAGCTGGTAGACGCAGGAATTATGCGCGAGGTTTACTACCATGAATGGCTTTCTAATCCGGTCATGGTCAAGAAGCATGACGAAAGCTGGCGTATGTGTGTGGACTTCACAGACTTAAACAAAGCGTGCCCACAAGATTGCTATTTGTTACCAGAGATTGATTAGAAGGTGGAATCCTTCTGTGGGTACTCTTTTAAATGTTTCTTGGACGCATATAAAGGGTACCATCAGATCCAGATGGCGGAGGAGGACGAGGAGAAAATGGCGTTCCACACCAGTCAGGGCGTGTATTGTTACACTAAAATATCGTTCGGACTCAAGAACACGGGCACCACATATCAAAGACTTGTTGATAAAGCCTTCGACTCACAGATAGGCCCCTAACCTTGAAGTCTACGTTGACCACTTGGTTATCAAAAGCCATACTGATGAGACTGCTTTTATACATAGTCTCATCGTCCAAAATGGGCTTAAAATGAATTAAATATCATGAAATATGCCAAATATATGCTTGTTTTTGTTACATGTGTATTTTAGGTACGGATATTGAGAAAATGACAAAAGATCACAAGAAACAAGCAAAAACGAACACGGGAAACGAAGCCGCACAATGAACCAAGCCCTAATGGTGATTTTCCAAGAATAACCCTTGAAGAACTAAAGGTTATACAAGAAGGGTCCTCCAATATTGAATAATTGACACTTTAAACCCTTGTTTATTCATAATTACAAGTTTGGTCCTTAAAGTTTGTCAAATTACAAGAAGGGCCCTCCACTTTGAAGAATTGGCAAGAATGGTCCCTCAAAAATGAATACTTGTCAATATTAGTCCTCCAAGAAGTCAACAATACAAGTCAAGACCATAAAGTTTGAAGAAAATTACAAAACAACCCTTCAAGTATCAAGAATTGGCAAGAAATACGTCTGAAATTACTTTTGGAAAAGTATTTGTGGCCAAAGTGTGAAAAAAGAAACTTCTATAACAAAGGAATTTGGGTTTTGCTTGTTTAAAACTGAAATGAAAAGAGTAAGAAAGGAAAGGGGCTAAACTTGGGCAGACATAGAAGATACATAGGCCAACTAGTGGCTGACACGTGCCCCACTACACACTCTCGTCCAATCACAACCCACCATCCCTCCACCTCACACCCCACTCACAACCGTTTAATAAATGAATCTGATTAGTTTATTAATTACGCGCTAAACACCCATATTTAAACCAAAACAAGATCAAACAGGCTGTTCTTGGTGTTCTTAGCAAATTTGGGTTTTCCCTAAATACTTGCAATTAGCACTTGATCTCTTCCAAAATTACAATTAAGATGGCCCTAAACTAAACCCAACTCTGAAATCACTTGCTACCTCACCACAAGAGTCACATGAATGGTGCCCTGCTACAAAGTTGAAGAAGATGCCAAAATAGCCTATGCATACAACTTGCTACAAACCTGCTTGCTTTCTAAGCTTCATGAGAACCCTTAGATCAAATTCCAACCTTTACACCGCACATAAACTGCCAAGATAACTTCACATGATATGCAGATTTTCATAATCCTCAAGGGCAATTCAGGGACTTCACAACTTAGGGTTTACGTTTTTATGCTTTCTAGTTCATCATTGTAGCCTATATAAGGCATAGGACCTGCTTCATTTAGCTTTTGCTCTTGGTTTTTCCTTGTTCAGAGTTCTGTAAATCCCTTTTCCATCTTAATGAAAATGTGTTTGAATGTTTGAAGAAATCCAAGTGCCAACTTAATTAATTGCTTATTATTATTACATGTTTGTGTTTGATAAGTCTCAAAACCCGTTTTTAAACCTTGTGCAAGAAATTGCCAAGTTTTCTCAAAACTTGATATTTTGCTAAGTCTTTGGTAGATCCTTGGAATTTTTGGATTACAAGTGATCTAAACACCCTGATAAGAAGATTATCAAGGTGTTGGGAGCTTGTGGTTTGGGGATAATCAAGGAGTGGGTACAAAGGTTGCATTAATCAAGCTTTTTCACCTTTTTGTTTTACATAAATTGTGTTGTAACCTTGTTGAATCTTAGCAGGGTTGTGTTGGAAGCTTGTGTCTTGTTTAGCTAGACACATCAGCTCAAAAATTCGTGAGTGTGGATGTACATTCATGAGGTTTGAGTCCTTTTCCCAAAAATATGATAAAATACTTGATTTTTGTGAATTTGTGCTCTTTTGTTATACTTGTTGTTCTTGTGGCTTAAAATTGCTTGATACTGCATGATATTGATGTTATTGTGTTAGATTGGGCTTCGGTAACACTGAAACACAAATTTGCTTTGTTAAATCTTAGATTGAAAAAGTTAAGGGGTGTTTGGGTTAACCTGTTTAAGCTTGCATATTGGATTTGAGTTATTGTTAAGTGTTGTTTTATGCTTGTATCTGATAAATACTTGGTTGTGTGCTATTGACTGCAAGTTTTTTACTTTTGAACATCAAAATCTTTATTGTGCTATAACTTATTGATTTTTGCCTGTTTTGACCTAAGATCTTGGTAACACTTAGATTGTATGTATGCTTAGGGCTAACAAGTGATTAAATCAAGTTTATATAACCTGTTAAAGAGATTTGAGGGTTTGAAATTAGATTTGTGGTCAAGTATATCAGCAAAGTTTCAAATCTGCTTGTTCTTGTTCATCAGTAACTTTTTGTGGCTTGAATCTTTGTCTAAACCTTGAATCATTGCATGAAGCCAGTTAATTTATGTTCATTTGAATTAATCTAAGCTGTTGTGTGCATCTGGTTCAATTTGGTTTGCTTAGTCTTGCTAAAACTGCTTATTAAGTTCATAATTGCTTGTGTTCATGTCTAGTGCATATCTGGGGATCTTTTGATTAAACTGTACTAATTGGCTTGGTAAATTTGTGACTTTATTGTTGTTATTGACTCCTTTTGATCCATTGATTACAAGGGTGCCTTTGCTTAACTTGAATCTAACAAAAATTCACATAAGACAAAAAGTCAAAATAGTCAAGCAGTAGGAACTCCTTTCCCCTGTTGCTAGCCACTGGTAGTGTTATTTGATCATCAGCTTATTCATAAGCTATTCTAGCTTATTTTGACTTGCAACAACTTATTTTTTGTGATCAATCTTCCTTATTTGACCCATTGAACTGATCTGGAGCATATTAGAGTTTGACTTTTAAGTTTGACTAGAAAACCAATTGACTTGACTTTTTCATAAGTGCTTATTTGGTTATTTCAGCTTATTCTTTGTGCTTATTTGAAAACTTTTTGTTGATTTGCTTAATTAAGTCATTTAAAACCTTTTGCAACTTGAATCAGCACTTGAGGTAGCCTAGAACTCAAAAATGACTATTTTGTCGTTTTGTGAAGAGAGCTTTTGCTTATTTCAGGCTTATTTCTTGGGCTTTTTCAAAATTTCTTTTCACAGATCTGTTTGGTATCCCAAAAGAAGCTTGTGTGTCAAATTAGAGCTTATGGCATTATCTTATGGCTTAATGGGCCAAAAAGCCCATTAAGAATAAGATGTTGACAATTAAGCTGTGATAAACTAAGTAGGTGATTTTGGGCTTATTTGGTGGACTTTATCTTATTGGGCCTATAATCAGCCCATTAAGGGTCTGTTTTGTCATTTAGCCCATTATAAGGCCCATTAGGGGTATTTTGGTAATTTCAAGTTCATTTATGTGTTTATTAGTTTAAAATAAACAAGTTTGAAACTTTTTAAATTTTTTATAAATTTTGGATTTTTAATATTATTTTATAATTATTTTATTATTAAAAATTAAATTTCAGATTTTTGCAAGTTTTTCATTTTTCCTAGTTTAAATACATTAAGTTAGGAATTTTAAAATTTTTAGTTTAATTTTTTTATCATTAGATTAATTTTTAGAATTATTTTAAATTTTAATAGTTTTTAATCATTTTTAAATAGTTTTAATTAATTTTAAAATTTTCAAAAATAGTTTTTAATTTAGTTATTTCATTTTAGAGGTTTACAAAGTGAAAAATATCATTTTCGGCTTTTTGTTAATTAAATTGATTTTTTGGGCTTTAATTAGCATTAAAAAATTAATATTTAATTAAAAAGGTTTGAGTGATTTTCTATTTTTTTATAAACTCTAATTACATTTTTTAGGATTTATTGCAATTTTCTATGAATTTTTAGGGTAATTTTTAAATTTCGTCATATTTTACGGTTTTACGTGCATGACTTTTCGTCTTAGTTTAATTCATAATTGTAACCGTCATCCTTTCTCTTTTTCTTTTCTCATAATTATAATCACAAAGTTAGTCATTTCTTACACAACACACTTGCCTCCTTGGGAAACGAACCTTGAACTTAACTGGGTCATTAGTGCTTGGTTTTCCAAAACCGACACTTAATACTTGCCACTTTTACGCCTTTTTCTTAAAAAATCGTATCATACTACTATCATTTTGGCGCCACTGCCGGGGAGGCGTGCTTTGTTTTGATTTGAACAATTGTTGTTTTTATACTATCCATAAATATAATTGTATTAGTAGCACTCTACTAATACGTATTATTGGTTTTCGTTTTTTGTGTGAATATTACTATATTGTATATGTAGAACAATAAATTCACAAGTACTCCAATATTGTGAAAACACAACCTTGATTCGGGATTTCATCACTCGATCTTTTTATTCGAATCTCAAACAAAGAAAAAAGGAAAAATAGATAAGTACTTTCGTGAAGCTTAATTTTGACAAACATAAATTATAAGGTGGGTATAAGGCGGGTATTATAAAATATACCCTAAGGAAAAAGGCTCTTAAGTGCTTCGTGCCGTCTCGTTCGCCGCTTGCTTGTGCGTGTTTAGATAAAAAGGGCTAATCGAGGGTTTGCCAACCAAAGTATTATCTAAGTATCATATATATTTTCTTGGTTTCATTTGATTAAACCCTCTTGAACGTTTTGGTATTCCACCAACGTTCTAAAGTCATCGAAGGCGTTCACTTCACATGATCGTTTTCATTCCTTGAGGCTCCTTTAATCAAGAGATTTGATTTGAGAAGAGATTTGCAGATTTTTTTCTACTTAATACATTCACCAAAATCTAAAAAAGGAAAAACAATCAAAAACCACAAAAAATTGGAAAAATTAAAAACACCAAAAAGAATCTACTTTGCTCATCCCCACGTTGTACGTGACGTTTATGCTTACTCGTAATCAAGCAAGACGTGCACGTAAACGAAAAAACCGAAAGGAGACCACACCTAACCTTTCTAGTGAGGAATCTCCTATTGACGAACCTATCATAGAAGAAGAACCAACCATGGCGAATCGAACTATAATGGAGTTACTTCAAGCACCCACCGAGGGTTACGGAGAGGCTATTGTGATTCCCGTCGAATTTAAAGTTGGTGAACAAAGTGCTCCCGCTACGGCTAAAGCGATTGAGGTTTCTTGCATGTATTGTGGTGGAGGTCATGATTTCTCTGAGTGCATTAACAACGGTGGTAACACTTCGAGTGCCTACGCGGCCACGGGAACTTACAACCAAAACGGTCAAGTTACCCGCTCTAATCAAATGACTCCACCGGGTTTTGCTCCCAATCAAAATGCTAACAACAACTATCAAAACAATCAAGTTAGTTACAAAAACAATTAAAAAGGTAACAACTTTGGGATTCAAGGGGCTAGTAACAATCAAGTTTCAAACAAAAATCAAAACAATGATTTTCAAAACAACAACAAGGGTTTGCAAACTTTGAAAGATCTTCCAAATGAATTTGTTCAATACGCAAATGGAAACGATGCTAGGTTTGATAATATTCAAAGAGAGATCATTAGCCTAAGATCCGAGTTTAAGAATGACTTGAAAAAGGAGTTGAAAAATGAGTTAGCAAATGAGCTTAAGATCCATACAAACAAAATGGAGGGAAATGTAAATAGGTTACAACAAAACCAACAAAAGATGGAACAAGGGCAACATGAAATAAAACAAGAGATGCTTAAGGCCGATAAGAGGCAATCTATGTTTGAGGATAAAATTTCATCCATGTTTGAGGCTATAATGTGTAAACCGTCTTCGAGTAGTATTCCTAGTAACACCATATCGAATCCTAATGGAGAGATGAAAGTGATTACCACACGAAGTGGTAAGGAACTTAAAGGACCGACTCCTCAACCAATTACTCCAACGGTGGAGGAAATTGAGGAAGAACCTGAGGTGGTGGTCGAAAAGGAGCATGTCCCAATCCCACGAAGTACCGCTCATGCCACACCTACGGTTGACCCATTACCATCACTGGAACCCGAGATTCCAAAGGATATGCCTATGCCTCAACACACACCAGCTTTGCCCTACCCATCGAGACTTAGAAAGGAGAAACGTCAATAGCGCGACAATTACCAATTTGAGCTTTTTATAAAAATGGTTCGTGACGTGCATTTCAATGTGAGTTTTGTCGATGCTTTGGTCATGATGCCACGATTTGCCGCTAACTTTAAGAGTATGTTAAACAACAAGGAGAAATTGCAACAATTGTCTAGTTGTTCATCGGTTTATCTTAACCGCATACCTCAAAAAGTCGGTGATCCCGGTAAATTCTTGATTCCATGTGCAATTAAAGATATGGAAGAATGCTATGCCTTGGCTGATCTTGGTGCTAGTATTAACTTTATGCCACTTACAATCTTCAAGTCGCTCAATCTTCCTAATCTTACTCCTTCACAAATGTCTATCGAATTGGCCGATCATTCCACTATTCCCGCATGTGGATTGGCCAAAGACGTTTTTGTGAAAGTAGGAAAGTTCTATTATCCGATAGACTTTATCGCTGTCGATATTCCCACGGACCCTCAAGTTCCTCTTATTTTAGGTTGTTCGTTTCTAGATACGTCTATGGCGTTGATTGATGTGCATGCTAGAAAGATCACCTTACGTTTCAACGAAGAGGAACTTGTTATAAACGCAACTCAAAATTATCCAATTTCTCATGTTTATTCCGTCGCGACCATAAACCTCGTTGATATGATCGACGTTGTTTGTGAGGATTTTTCACAAGAAGTTTTAGGTTTTGGTGACGATGAAAATAGTGGCAATCCCACTATGCTTGATCCCATTCTTGATAATTCGACACCAACCTTCACTCCATTTAAAGGTGGTGGGTTTACGTTGGAAGAATTTGATGTTCCACGTACTTGTGACGAAGACCTCGACAACGATGAGGACTTCTCGATTATCAAGGATTTTCTTAACGATTTCCCATTTCCTCCACCCGAGGAGGTTATGAGTATCGAGCCCAAATCTTCAATTGAGGAACCACCAATCCTCGAGTTGAAAGATTTACCTCCTCATCTTGAATACGTATTTTTGGAGGAGGACGACAAGTTGCCGGTTATTATTGCGAAAGATCTTTCGAATGATGAAAAAACCACACTTGTCGATGTTCTAAAGGATAACAAAGGGGCAATTGCGTGGAAATTATCCGACATTAAGGGGATCTTTCCCAAATTTTGTACCCACAAAATCTTAATGGAGGAGGACTACAAACCCGCAATCCAATGTCAAAGGAGGGTGAACCCCAAAATTCACGACGTCATCAAAAAGGAAGTCCTTAAACTCCTTGACGCGGGAATGATTTACCCTATTTCCGATAGCCCTTGGGTGAGTCCTATTCATTGTGTACCTATGAAGGGAGGAATGACAGTTGTGCCAAATGATGCCAACGAGTTAATTCCAACTCGACTCGTGACCGGTTGGAGGGTGTGTATAGACTATCATAAGTTAAATGACGCCACTCGTAAATACCATTTTCCCTTGCCCTTCATGGACCATATGTTGGAGCGTCTTGTGGGAAACGATTTCTATTGCTTTTTAGATGGTTTTTCCGGTTACTTCCAAATCCCCATCGATCCTTATGATCAAGAAAAAACTATGTTTACGTGTCCATATGAAACGTTTGCCTATCGTAGAATGCCATTCGGACATTGCAATGCACCAGGAACCTTTCAAAGGTGCATGATGGCTATTTTTCATGACATGATCGAGAAGACGATGGAAGTTTTTATGGATGATTTTTCCGTGTTTGGTTGTTCGTTCACTTCGTGTTTGTCGAATCTTGAGAGAATGTTGAAACGTTGTGAGGAAACCAACCTTGTGCTCCATTGTGAAAAATGTCATTTCATGGTTAAGGAAGGAATCGTCTTAGGGCACATGGTTTCATAAGCGGGGATTGAGGTAGATAAAGCTAAGGTAGATATCATCGCCAAATTACCTCATACCAAAACCGTTAAGGGAGTTAGGAGTTTCCTAGGCCACGCGGGCTTTTATCTTCGATTCATCAAGGATTTTTCAAAGATATCTCGACCTATTACACATCTCCTAGAAAAAGATGCACCATTTGTCTTTAACGAAGATTGTGTACGAGCCTTTGAAATCCTTAAGAGGAAACTTACCGAAGCTATCATTCATGTTGCTCCCGATTGGAACCTCCCCTTTGAGCTCATGTGTGATGCTAGTGATTATGCTATTGGGTTCGTTTTGGGGCAACGTCATGAAAAGCACTTCTTGCCTATTCACTATGCTAGCAAGACGATGAACGAGGCTCAACTTAAGTATACTACAAAGGAAAAGGAATTCCTTGCCGTGGTGTATGCATTTGAGAAATTCCGACCTTATCTCGTCTTGACTCGATGCATAGTGTATACGGATCATTCTGCTATCAAGTATCTCATGGCTAAACAAGATGCAAAGCCGAGATTACTTCGTTGGATTCTCCTCCTACAAGAATTTGATGTCGAAATCCTTGACAAAAAAGGAGCCGAGAATCTAGCGGCCGATCATCTTTCTCGTTTGGAAGATCCTCACCAAAGTGTTTACGAGCCAAAGGAAATCACCGAAACATTTCCTCTCGAGACACTTGGTGTAGTGGATTCTAAGCTTCATTCATCCACCCCATGGTTTCGGACATCGCAAATTACCATGCGGGCAACTTCATCATCAAGGGTATGATGACTCAACAAAAAAGAAAATTCTTTCGTGACGTCAAGTTCTACTTTTGGAACACCCCTTACCTCTTTCGAACTTGTGCGGATCAAATTATTCGACGTTGTGTATTTGGCACCGAAGCTTCTAATATCCTTAGAGCTTGTCACGAGGGACACACGGGTGGTCACCACGGTGCTAATCTTACGGTAAAGAAGGTCTTTGATGCCGCTTTCTTTTGGCCTACTATTTACCGAGATGCACACGCACTTGTGAAGTCGTGTGACTCATGCCAACGACAAGGAAAAGCCTCACAAAACGATGAAATGCCACAAAACATCATCCAAGTGTGTGAGATCTTTGACGTTTTGGGAATTGATTTTATGGGGCCGTTCCCATCATCTCGTGGTAATAAGTACATCCTTGTCGCCGTTGACTACCTATCTAAGTGGGTGGAAGCTAAGGCTTTGCCCACGAACGATGCTCGAGTGGTAGTCAAGTTTTTGAAAATCTTTTTTTCTCGGTTTGGAACCCCTCGTACGATCGTAAGTGATCGTGGAACCCATTTTTGTAATGACCAATTCAAATACTAAGGAAATATGGGGTTACACATCGGCTTTCTACGGCTTATCACCCACAAACGAGTGGGCAAGTTGAGGTTTCAAACCGAGCGTTGAAAAGGATCTTGGATAGATCGATTGGAGAAAACCGACAATCTTGGTCGGATAAGTTGGACGATGCTTTATGGGCCTTTAGGACCGCTCATAAGACGCCCATCGGGTGTACTCCTTATAAGCTTGTGTATGAGAAGAATTGTCATTTGCCAATTGAACTTGAACACAAAGCTTATTGGGCCCTTAAGCATTGTAATGATGATATTGAGACCGCGGGAAAACACTGGAAGATGCAATTGAATGAATTAGATGAATTAAGAGACATTGCTTATGAACATTCATTGATTTACAAAGAAAAAACTAAAAAGTTTCATGACTCAAAAATTAAAAACAGGGTTTTTAACATTTGTGATCAAGTGTTGCATTTTAACTCACGTTTGAAAATCTTTTCCGGCAAGTTGAAATCCTGTTGGTCCGGTCCATTCACCGTTACCCAAGTTTTTCCTTATGGACCATCGAGCTAGCTCAAAATTATGGCCCTGATTTCAAGGTGAATGGACATAGGTTGAAGCACTACTTTGGCGGGGAAGTTCCATCCTTGAACTACCTCGACCAAATCACCTTCCGCAATGATAATTAGTATTGAGGGGATCGAGTCGAGCTCATGACTCGGTAATAAAAAACGAGGTGCCTCGTGAGGGAGTCCCATGCTTATCCTATGTACATATTATCGCTTTCTAATGTAGTAACGTGAGAGGATTTGTGCCCTTCCAACCTTTGTTCCGTGGTTGTTTGTGATATATTGTTTTTAGATGATCATGATCTTCACGATTGGAGCCTCTCGTGTTCGTTTTATTGGAGCACTCGATTGTTTGCTTTGAATAATTTCTCAATATCCATGATATATCCTTATATGTTCAACCTTAGGTTTTTAGCACACTTCATAAACGGCTTTAAATTTAACGGTTACACCCTTTCCATGCTAGATTAAGCATTCGACTACGTCTCTAGTATGGGGGTTTCCATCCCTTAGACTCGAAACATTGAGGACAATGTGTAACTTTAGTATGGGGGATGAATAGATACTTGCCTTGCCAAACCTTTACGCTTTCCAAAGTTTATCTGTTTGTTTATCATTTTGTTGCAAAATAAGGCTAAAAATGGCAAAATTTAAAATTTTTCTAATGTTTTATAAGTGTTTGAAGACACGAATGTAGATTTTTCGATGGCGAGAATAAGAGAAATTTTTGACTCGACCGTGCGTGTTGAGCACTTAGCTTCGATTCCTTAACTTTACATTAGGCTAAGTCTCTTAAATGAGGACGAGAAATGATAGAGTTAATTATAAGTTACTATGCTAAACGTAGAGTACTCGTATTCTTTAAAAAACTCATGCGTTCTTGTTGTTTGCTTATTCTCCCTTCGCTTGTATATAATTTTGCTTAATAAGTATTGGCTTAGCGGTTTAGTCTTGATTGTTGGTTTCTAGTCTTTTCCAGTAGCTTCCATGTAACTAAATTGGGAAGACATTAAGGTATCGTCAGTGTCACGGTTTTGAAGTATTGGCAACCCGAATAATCAAAAGCTTCACCCAATAATAAGATCAAGTGCTCACCTAAATCAAGCAAAAAATTTGAAGCTCACAAGGCCGAAAAATCTATGCAAATTTGAAAGTGAATTATTCCTTAATCTTTGAAGCTTTAAAGATCCAAAATTCGCATTTAGCGTGAGGATATACGTCTTTGGCCATAATAACACCTCATGGCGAGGTTAAATAAAAGGCAAGGCAAGACCGAAGTCATAATAAAAGCTTCATGGCGAAGTTGAATAAAAGATGGAGGTAAACCTATGATAATAAGGCCCATCCGTTATGGGGCGTATAAAAGTCTTGGTAATAAGTTTCATGTTCAAAACCTTTATAAAACCGTGTTTATCGATCCTTCTTGTTGACTTAATTTTTTGACATCGTTGTCTATTAGGGGGGTTATTAATTCGATGGTCTTGGTTACACCGTTATGACTATATTTTTAGACCTAAATCTCTATCATCGCATAAGTAAAAAATGTATCCTCGTAAACATTCAATACAAAAATAAAATATAAGAGATACAACTTAGGAAAATGGGAGGATAAGTACGTGATTAGGGCATATGAGTAGTGTTAGCATTACTAACTTATAATGACAATGATCTCGTTGCACGCTTAGCATGGAATTGGGGTGAAAATCGAGGACGACGAAATTATTTCTAACGAAGCATTCACGTGTTCTTATTCTATGAACCTAAACATCCCATTTTGCGATGGAAATCATACATTATGTCTAAAACACAAGTAGTAGTAATAGTAGTAGTGTAGCAAGTTTATCATTCAATAAAAGTGCATAAAAAGGAATTTTGGAGGTGCTACAATACTTTATTCTAGCATTGCGTGAGGGCACGACAATGGTTTAGTATGGGGGAGTGATGAGACTGCTTTTATACATAGTCTCATCGTCCAAAATGGGCTTAAAATGCATTAAATATCATGAAAAATGCCAAATATATATGCTTGTGTTTGTTACATGTGTATTTTAGGTATGGATATTGAGAAAATGACAAAAGATCACAAGAAACAAGTAAAAACGAACACGGGAAACGAAGCCGCACAATGAACCAAGCCCTAATGGTGATTTTCCAAGAATAACCCTTGAAGAATTGAAGATTGTACAAGAAGGGTCCTCCAATATTGAAGAATTGACACTTTAAACCCTTTTTTATTCATAAATACATTGGTCCTTAAAGTTTTTCAAATTACAAGAAGGGCCCTCTACTTTGAAGAATTGGCAAGAATAGTCCCTAAAAAATGAAGACTTGTCAATATTAGTCCTCCAAGAAGTCAAGAATACAAGTCAAGACCATAAAGTTTGAAGAAAATGCCAAAACAACCCTTCAAGTATCAAGAATTGGCAAGAAATACGCCTGAAATTACTTTTGGAAAAGTATTTGTGGCCAAAGTGTGAAAAAAAATTTCTATAACAAAGGAATTTGGGTTTTGCTTGTTTAAAAGTGAAATGAAAAGAGAAAGAAAGGAAAGGGGCTAAACTTGGGCAGACATAGAAGATACCTACGCCAACCAGTGGCTGACACGTGCCCCACTACACACTCTCCTCCAATCACAGCCCACCATCCCTCCACCTCACACCCCACTCACAACCGTTTAATAAACTAATCTGATTAGTTTATTAATTACGCGCTAAACACCCATATTTAAACCAAAACAAGATCAAACAGGCTGTTCTTGGTGTTCTAAGCAAATTTGGGTTTTCCCTAAATACTTGCAATTAGCACTTAATCTCTTCCAGAATTAAAATTAAGATGGCCCTAAACTAAACCCAACTCCAAAATCACTTGCCACCTCACCACAAGAGTCACATGAATGGTGCCCTGCTACAAAGTTAAAGAAGATGCCAAAATAGCCAGTGCATCCAACGTGCTACAAACCTGCTTGCTTTCTAAGCTTCATGAGAACCCTTAGATCAAATTCCAACCACAAGAGTCACAACTTAGGGTTTACGTTTTTTATGCTTTCTAGTTCATCATTGTAGCCTATATAAGGCATATGACCTACTTCATTTAGCTTTTGCTCTTGGTTTTTCCTTGTTCAAAGTTCTGTAAATCCTTTTTCAATGTTAATGAAAATGTGTTTGAATGTTTGAAGAAATCCAAGTGCCAGCTTAATTCATTGCTTATTATTGTTACATGTTTGTGTTTGATAAGTCTCAAAACCTGTTTTTAAACCTTGTGCAAGAAATTGCCAAGTTTTCTCAAAACTTGATATTTTGCTAAGTCTTTGGTACATCCTTGGAATTTTTGGATTACAAGTGATCTAAACACCCTGATAAGAAGATTATCAAGGTGTTGGGAGCTTGTGGTAAGGAGTGGGTACAAAGGTTGCATTAATCAAGCTTTTTCACCTTTCTGTTTTATATAAATTATGTTCTAACCTTGTTGAATCTTAGCAGGGTTGTGTTGGAAGCTTGTGTCTTGTTTAGCTAGACACATCAACTCAAAAATTCGTGAGTGTGGATGTACATTCATGAGGTTTGAGTCCTTTTCCCAAAAATCTGATAAAATACTTGATTTTTGTGAATTTGTGCTTTGCTGTTATAATTGTTGTTCTTGTGGCTTAAAATTGCTTGATACTGCATGATATTGATGTTATTGTGTTAGATTGGGCTTGGGTAACACTAAAACACAAATTTTCTTTGTTAAATCTTGGATTGAAAAGGTTTAGGGGTGTTTGGGTTAACCTGTTTAAGCTTGCATATTGGATTTGAGTTATTGTTAAGTGTTGTTTTATGCTTGTATTTGATAAATACTTGGTTGTGTGCTATTGACTGCAAGTTTTTGGCTTTTGAACATCAAAATCATTATTGTGCTATAACTTGTTGATTTTTGCCTGTTTTGACCTAAGATCTTGGTAACACTTAGATTGTATGCATGCTTAGGGCTAACAAGTGATTAAATCAAGTTTATATAACCTGTTAAAGAGATTTGAGGGTTTGAAATTGGATTTGTGGTCAATTATATCAGCAAAGTTTGAAATCTACTTGTTCTTGTTCATCAGTAACTTTTTGTGGCTTGAATCTTTGTCTAAACCTTGAATGATTACATCAAACCAGTTAATTTATGTTCATCTGAATTAATCTAAGCTGTTGTGTGCATTTGGTTCAATTTGGTTGGCTTATTCTTGCTAAAACTGCTTATTAAGTTCATAACTGCTTGTGTTCATGTCTGGTGCATATCTGGGGATCTTTTGATTAAACTGTACTAATTGTATTGGTGAATTGGTGATTTTGTTGTTGTTATTGACTCCTTTTGATCCACTAATTACAAGGGTGTCTTTGCTTCACTTGAATCCAACAAAAATTCACATAAGACAAAAAGTCAAAATAGTCAAGCAGTGGGAACTCCTTTCCCTTGTTGCTAGCCACTAATAGTGTTATTTAATCATCAACTTATTCATAAGCTATTCTAGCTTATTTGGACTTGCAACAACTTATTTTTTGTGATTAATCTTCTTTATTTGACCCATTGAACTGATCTGGAGCATATTAGGGTCTGACTTTTAGGTTTCACTAGAAAACCAATTGACTTAACTTTTTCATAAGTGCTTATTTGCTTATTTCAGCTTATTCTTTGTGCTTATTTGAAAACTTTTTGTTGATTTTGCTTAATTAAGTCATTTAAAACCTTTTGTAACTTGAATCAACACTTGAGGTAGCCTAGAACTCAAAAACGAATATTTTGTCATTTTGTGAAGAGAGCTTTTGCTTATTTCAGGCTTATTTCTTGGGCTTTTTCAAAATTTCTTTTCACAGATCTCTTTGGTATCCCAAAAAAAGCTTGTGTGTCAGATTAGAGCTTATGGCATTAGCTTATGGCTTAATGGGCTAAAAAGCCCATTAAGAATAAGCTGTTGACAATTAAGATGTGATAAGCTCATTTTCAGCTTTTGGGCCTTTAGAGTTTTGTGCTTAAAATCAAAATTTGTGTCAAGTAGGTGATTTTGGGCTTATTTGGTGGACTTTTTCTTATTGGGCCTATAATCAGCCCATTAAGGGTCTGTTTTGTCATTTAGCCCATTTTAAGGCCCATTAGGGGTATTTTGGGAATTTCAAGTTCATTTCTGTGTTTATTAGGTTAAAATAAACTAGTTTACAACTTTTTAGAATTTTTTATAAATTTTGGATTTTTAATATTATTTTATTATTAAAAATTAAATTTCAGATTTTTGCAAGTTTTTCATTTTTCCTAGTTTAAATACATTAAGTTAGGAATTTTAAAATTTTTAGATTAATTTTATTGTCATTAGATTAATTTTTAGAATTACTTTAAGTTTTTATAGTTTTTAATCATTTTTAAATAGTTTTAATTAATTTCAAAATTTTCAAAAGTATTTTTTAATTTAGTTAAGTCATTTTAGAGGTTTACAAAGTGAAAAATCTCATTTTCGGCTTTTTGTTAATTAAACTGATTTTTTGGGCTTTG
Organism: Glebionis coronaria; assembly: GCA_025667525.1. Lineage (NCBI taxonomy): Eukaryota > Viridiplantae > Streptophyta > Magnoliopsida > Asterales > Asteraceae > Glebionis > Glebionis coronaria. The sequence continues at coordinate 360,095,142 of CM046876.1, forward strand.
ATTAGCATTAAAAAATTAATATCTAATTAAATAAAAGGTTTGAGTGATTTTTGATTTTTTGTAAACTGTAATTAAATTTTTTAGGATTTATTGCAATTTTCTAGGAATTTTTAAGGGTAATTTTTAAATTTCGTCATATTTTACGGTTTTACGTGCACGACTTTTTGTCTTAGTTTAATTCATAATCGTAACCGTCATCCTTTCTCTTTTTCTTTTCTCATAATTATAATCACAAAGTTAATCATTTCTTACACAACACACTTGCCTTCTTGGGAAACGAACCTTAAACTTAATTTGGTCATTAGTGCTTGGTTTTCCTAAACCAACACTTAATACTTTCCACTTTTACGCCTTTTTCCTAAAAGGTCGTATCATATTACTATCACATACGGAGGACGAACTTCTCCACGATGTCCAAGAGACATTCGACAAATTGCGGAAAATCAACATGAAGCTAAATCCCAAAAAATGCACGTTCGGAGCAACCGAAGGAATGTTCCTTGGGTACATGATTAATCCGAACGGCATCAAGCCTTGTCCGGAGAAGACGGACGCCGTGACACATCTTCCATCCCCTCGGACACTCAAAGAGGTGAGTCACTTAATTGAAATCTGGCCGGTCTCAATAGGTTCCTATCAAAGTCAGCAGAAAAATCATTTCCTTTTTATCCGGAGGAAGCATTCGGGCAGCTTAAGCAACACCTCGCGACTCTCCCCATATTGGTCGCCCCGCGACCTAAGGAGGAACTTATCATGTACTTATCCGCTACATATGGAGCAATAAGCGCAGTCCTCATGACTGATCGAGACTCGGTCCAGAATCCAGCCTATTTCATAAGCAGGGCGCTACAAGGTCTAGAGCTGAATTACTCACCAATGGAGAAATTGGTCTTATTGTTGGTTTATGCCGCAAAAAGGTTACGCCGGTACTTCCAGGCGCACCCAATAGTGGTAGTCACGGACCAACCGATAAAACAGGTGATCTCCAAACCAGACGTAGCAGGAAGACTACAGAAGTGGAGCGTCCTGCTGGGAGAACACAACATCTCCTATAGACCGAGGACGGCCATCAAAGGCCAGATTTTGGTAGATTTCATAATTGAGAAGCCCGAGGAGGACGAGACGATGGTGCAAAAGGAAGATATCCCACCGGAACCATGGGTTCTATTCACGGATGGGTCTTCTTGCACGGACGGATCGGGGGCTGGCCTCATACTCACCAATCCAAAAGGAATGGAATTTACCTACGCCTTGCGCTTTAAGTTCACAGCCACGAATAATGAGGCAAAATATGAAGCATTGATTGCGGGTTTAAAAATCGCCGCTAGGATGGGAGTCCGCAACCTTGAAGCCTACGTGGACTCACGGCTTGTCGCGAATCACATCCTAGGTGGGTACGAAGCTAAGGAGGAAAACATGATCCAATACCTGGAGAAAGTCAAGTCACTCATCGCCAGTTTTGGTAAGTTCTCTATCAAGCAGGTGCCACGAGGTGAGAACAAGAAGGCGAACGCTCTTAGCAAGATTGCGTCTACAAGTTTTGCCCGTCTATCCAAGCAGGTGTTGGTTGAAATACTCAAGGAAAAGTCCATTATAGGAGGGGAGATATCAACCATAGTTGATGAAGAGGGGCCTACATGGATGACCCCGATCATAAACTATCTAGCTGATGAGACCCTTCCTGAGGACGAAACGGAGGCGCGGCGCGTCAAAAGGAAGTCGCAACATTTCGAACTCCGGGATGGCGTCCTATACAAGCGTTCCTTCCCACAACCGTGGATGCGATCCGTCGGGCCACGCCAGGCTAGCTATGTGATTAGTGAAATACATGAAGGGTCGTGCGGCATGCACGCAGGCCCTAGATTAATAGTAGCACGAGCTCTACACACAGGGTACTATTGGCCAACTATGCATCGGGGCGCACGAGACATGATTCTTAAATGCAGTGATTGCCAATTACACAGGCCAGTACTGCGACATTAATACAAGGTTTTACCAAGTATGAAAATTTGTTCGTCTCGATTCAATTCGAATTGATTACTAGTTAACAGTGCGACTCAATCGTTCTTGGTGGAATATAAAGGGAAAAGGTTATCTATTTTAAACTAAAGTAAAATGAAAATATAAAAGCAAATGTAAATGTAAATGTCGTTAAGTAAAAGTGGAAGATTGGAATTTAAAACTAAAAATTAATACTTAAAAATAAATGACGAAAAAGTAAATTTTGAAAACTAAAAAAAAATAAAAACTTCAAAAATAAATCTAATTAAAGACAAATAAAATAACACTAAGTAAAATGGCGGGAAAGATTAAATTGAAAATAAAAAGTAAAACTAGAAAATAGAAACTAGGAATTAGAACTCCATCGGAATACCAATTATCAGAATCTCATCGGAATGCTCGTAATCGGAATATGATCGGAATGCAGTCGGAATACTAAACATAAAACCTATCGGAATGTATATAAAAAGAAAGCTATCGGAATAAGTCAAAAGTGATCCTATCGGAATACCACGAATGCAATCTATCGGAATGTAGTAAAAAGAAAGTGATCGGAATAATGAAAAACACACCGTCAGAATGATCCGTCGGAATACAAGGCACACTATCGAAATACTGGAAAAAGGAAAACGATCTGAATAAACTAAAATAAAGCTATCGGAATCCAAATAGGAATCCTGGTCAGAATATACAAAACCCTTTTCCGATCCTGTGATCGGAATAATAAGGAAGCTTGTCGGAATGAAGGTCGGAATAGGGAAACCCTATTCCGATGGAAAGAAATTCGTAAAAAGCTAGTAAATAAGCTACTTCAATAAGCTAAAACCAAAACTTTACCAAACTATGAGATTAAAAGAATTAAATAGAACGAATAAAACTTACAAAACTCTAAATTAGTAACTTTTTAAATCAGACTTTAAAAAGACAAAACTTTTAAGAAAACTTTAAATCAAATAAGCTACATACAAAATAAGCCAATAAGCATGTCAAGCTCAAAGCTTAATTCGTACTAAAGCCTAGAGATGAATAAAAAGATAAACTTTTTAATCACATGAACACTAAGATGAAACAAAATCAACGATTATCTCGAATCAAAGATAAACAAAATAAGAACAGGTAGAAGAAGGTGATTAAAAACTTGAATTTAAAAGATTAAAGATCAAAAGATTTGACACAAGATTAAAGAGAAAGCTTGAAAAACATTAAGAAAAACTAGAGAGAGAAAGTATATTAATCTACTCCTACTTACCTTACAATAATAAAACTAAAATCTACTACTAGCTAACCGCCCTCCTAATGACACATTAGGAGGGTATTTATAGGAGGAGTACATGTGATGATGCTTTCTTCTCTCTTTCTTCTTGTCTCGACTCGATTTAAATTCTTTGTCTTTCTCGACGTCGTCTCGGGATTTGTCGATATAAATTGAACTTGTCTTATAATTTCTTCAATAATTAGACTTGAGTTCTTTGACTTCATTAAACTTCCGTCTTCAGACTTTTTCTTCGATAAATCTTCAGAATAGGCCTTGGACTTCCGTTCTTTTTGCACTCTTGATCTTTTGACTTCGTCTTTTCTCGTTTTCATCGATAAAAGCCCGTGAAAGCCCGTGTATTCTTCCTTTTTCATCTTTTGGTCCTAAAACACTATAAAAACACAAACCACGCATAATTCCGACATTTACGACATAAAATACACGTTTTGGCTTGGTTATTATTATAGTTAAGTGGTAAAAGGATGGGTGTTTCCACACCTATCAAATCCCCTACACTTGACCATTGCAATGCCCTTATGCAATGCATTAATTACAGAGCAAGATTTACATTTTCCATCATAATCAATCCACATTGGCCTTTATTAAAGAGACAAATATTTAAAGGAAGAAAATAAGTAAAAAGATCAAAAACTTACCTTGGTGTTTTGGAATGTCATGAATGATTATCACCCTCAAGTTTCACGTTCCCCATACCAAGCTTAAAAACGAGATCATTGTTATTATAAGTTAGCAAACTATCACAAACTTATGTGGGCCAATTATTTACTTAGACTCCCTTATTCCTAGGTGTATTTCTTATATATTATTGTTGTCTTGAATGATCACGAGGATGCATTTTCGACTTATTTCGATAGTTATTTAGGCCGAAAATAAAGTAGGACGATTTAATCAATAGTTAGCTAAAGGACAAAATCTTTTAAAACTGCTTCTCGGGACCTCATAAAGTTCATATCTTGGCATAAATCGCTTCATTATTTGAGACCTTTCTCGGACCGATATTTGGCAGTGACTTCATACTTCGAATCTAGAGAGACGTTCATGAAATAATGGTCTTCTCTTCATAATAGGAATTTCTTCACTTGAACTTTTTGAGAGATTCTTCATATTTGGACCACGACTTCTTTATTTTTATCCAATCTTTATTTTGGATTTTGATATACAACGATCCGCCTCCTTTTAGGACTTGGATCTATTTATCCTCATACCTTGTTAGGGCCTTTTTGGATAGACTTCTCCATGATCTTTAGGGGAGTATTTGCTTTTCGTCGTGTATCTCGATCCTTCATATTGATTTTTGACAAATGATTCTTCACATCACTTGGGATATTTAGCAACAAAATGTAGCCCTCATGCCTTGTTAGAGGACCTTTTCGGACTCGCCAATCTTCGCATCCGTCTTCAATAAGTTATGCCTTCGCTATGAACTCTAACTAATAACGAGCAACTTTTAAACGATCTTAGGCTAGAAGTTAAGTAACTTTTCAAATCGTACGGCCTTATTTATTGCAATTAAATATATTAACAAGCGATGGGAGAAAAAGCTTATAATCAACTCACATAAATTCATGAAAGAATACCAAACTTATAATTGACTCTATCATCTCTCGTTCTCCATAATTTAAAATCTCAAGGAATGAGACTCGTGGATGCTTAGCCAATTAAATCAAAGTTTTGGGTTTTCAAGTCATCTATAGGATCTTGCAACTTCTTAGACTTTTTCAGTTTTAGAATTCGCATTTTAAAGTTCCCTTGATAAACGACTTTCCAGGATCAATTATAGGAACTTGCAAAAAGTTCTTGTTCTTAACCCGTAAGAGTTAAGACTTTCACGTTTTAAAGTTCCCTATATAAAAGCCTAGCAAAACTTGACTTAAACACGTTAAGGATACTAGCTAGAGTAAACTTAGATAAGTAAACTCGGGTTAAGTCAAAATATTCACAACGTTTGAAAATTAAAACCACTTTATTAAAAATCTATTCTAATAAAGAAAGAAAATAACTATAACAAAGATAAAACTAATAGGCCAAAAATAGATCAAAAATTTTGAAAAATGTCGAAAAATCAATTTTCCGGTTAAAATGAGGACAAATACAAGGAAAAGCCCACTTAACTTCGATAGAAGTCCCTCCTACACTTAATATAAACATTGTCCTCAATGTTTAAGCATGTGGAAGTAAACTCCCCTACACTTAGGACATTGTGCACGTTGTTTAAATCTTGCTAAGGAAGAGACAACTAAAGTGATTCCTATTTCAATATTGAAGAATATAAAATAATGAATCAAAAGAGTTTAGGATAGAACCGGGAAGACGGGTACACGGGATCACGGTTCGTCTAAAGTCATCAAGAATGGATCTTTGAAAGCTCGAATCCCTGCACATGATAAGAAAGAAAATAACAAACGCATACTAGGGTCTCCCCCTACACTTATTATAAAAACGGAATAAAAGGATAGATACTGCGGGTTGCCTCCCGAGAAGCACTTGTTTTTGTTAACCGAGTCGTGAGCCTGACTCGACCTTGATTAGTATAGGAAGAAGCTTGAAACACAACCACCAGGATCAAATACATGGTTTTCATCCATCAAGTAGCACAAGCTTAAGGCGAACAAGGCAAGCCAAAGAAGAGTAGGCAAGGTTCTCTTAAGTAGTTGTTGAGCATGGTGGTAGCCAGTGTGATGAGGTGCAAGCATATCTTCATAAGTTCCAAAAATCCTTCCTTTTATTTCATCAGATGGATACTGATATGGCTTAAAAATTGCAATACCGGGATTGAACACCTTTTCCTTTAGGGGAAAATAACACTCAGGCTCAGTAGAATTTGAAGAAGATCCGCTCATAAATCGCACGATCTCATCCTCAGAAGGTGGATAGAGAGGTGTCAAGACATAGGTACTGCGGATATCGGTGTCGGGCCGGCTTCTTCTCCTTTGGAACGGGTTTCTTAATATCTGATGTAGTAAATCGTACACGTTTTAGGAAAAACGTATATGAGTGGCAAGTATTAAGTTGCACGCTTTAGGAAAAACGCGAAACCGAATAAATGCGGGTTCGTTCTCGAAGGAGGTGTGTGAATTAATGTGCCAATATATAAAATAACAATGTTTGGATTAGTGACGTTTTTGGTTGAGAAGAGAAAAAGTAAAGACGAGCTACGACTACGATTACACTACGACGAATTAACGTAAAACGCGAACGTAAATACGTAAAACGTGACGAAATTAAAAATTAAAACCTAAAAATTAATTAAATGATTAATCTAAGTCTTAAATAATATAAATAAGAATAAAAATCCAACAAATATATTTTAAAGCCTTTTATTAATTAAATATTCAATTTTTAATGCTAATTAAAGCCCAAAAATTAAATATAATTAACAAAATTCCCAAAATATTAATTTATTGAACTAATAACTAACTTATATTATTTAATGACTAAAAAGTATTTTCCTATGTTTTAAAAACTATTTTTCTATTTTTTAATCACTAAAAACTATTTTTAAATTAAAATAATCATAAAAAATAATAAAATAATGACAAAATTAATTTGACAATTTTAAAAATCCTAAATTATCCTAATGAATAGTAGAAAATTGAAAAAGTTTGAAAAGTGTAAAAATTTGCACTAAAAGACAAAACTAGTTAATAATTAAACCCTAATTAACTTAAATTAATTATAAAAAATAATTAAAAAGGTGAACAGTAACTAATTTTAAAACCAAAAATCTTAAACTAATTTTCTTAATCTATAAAAAATTTTAAACAGAAAAATATGACTTTTTTACACTAAATGACAAAAACAGTATTTAAAAAGTTAATTAAAATAGCCAATTAATCTAGAAAATATCAAATGAACAGTAATATAAAAACTAATTAAACTGAAAAATTAAAAATTAAAAAATAAAAATAATGGAACAAGAATGAAAGTCTAACTCCTAATTTTTACCACTAAAGACAAAAAAGTTAAATCTGATAGTCACTTTTTCTTGTTTCTGTCTTTTTGTGAAGCAGTGGAAACAAAAGCAAAGGCAGTGGGAAAGGAGTTCCCACTGTTAATGAAAATAAACGGGTCTGGTGGGTTTAAGCTTGATTTCAAGCTCAAATCTTGGATTTAATGGACAAGAGGGGCACCCCCACACTCAGTGAAGTGTGGGGAGTCAAGCTAAGCAGAAAAACACACAAGTCCAATTCAATAATCTCACACAAATGCACCAAATACAGTGACTGTTAACAGAAAGGGGGCTGTGCTACAGTTTGCTGGTGCAACGTGTAATTTGGTGAGTTTTAACTTACCAAAGCATGCACACAACCAAAACAAATCACCCACAAACTATCTAGAAACCTAGATGGACCCAATATCTAACAGCTTCAAAGTTTATGGCAAAAATTATGCTAAAAATAAGCAGAAAAATGAGCTATTTGATTATATGCTATTACTAACAAAATGATGTTATGCAAACTGATTTTTATCCTACAAAACCTAAAGCTACTAACTTAATTTAACTAGCATTAACCAAAGGAGTCTGTTTAAGTCTGATTTTAGCCAAGAATTGTCACAAAATCCTAGCTAACACCTATATCCAAACACTCCCTAATTTCTGAAAGCTACAAATTAACAAACTAATAACTTCCTTAAACCAACCAAACTGATTAATCTAGGATCTAGCAAGCATATAAACCCTATATAAGCAGTATCAAGCAGAAAAACTAACATGTAGCATTCAAACACAAAAGTCACATAAAGTCCTATCAAACACAAAAAAAAAGAAGCAGGGTTCAAGCCATAAGCTACCTGGCTGGCTGATGCCTTCTGCTTAGGATCTTTGAGATTTTTTTGAGCTTATGGAAGCTTTTTCTGTAGAGAAATGCTAGGTGGGGATTACAACAATCCCAAACACCCCAATATGTCTTCAAATAGAAAAATGAAAGAAGGAATTGATGCAATGATGGATCCTTGGTCTTCAAACCTGCACAATCAAGGCAAATAGAGAGAGTGGAGTGCTGAAAAGCTTAAGAGAATAAGCACTGCTTATTAAATAAGCAGGCTTATAAGCTTATAGCTTATGTATGAAAAATTAAACTTCCTTAAAAACTGATTTTTTTAACATCCCCTTTTTGAACTACAGTATGAAACAAACTAAACTACCCAAACTTGAATCACTTCAACAAGCTCCACTTTCACTTCACTTGTTGAATAATTCAGTTTTGAAGAAAACTTTTCCAAAAACTTCCAACACGAATTTTTGATGAACTTAGACTAGCTTTGCAAAATAAATTAAATATTTAGACTACTTGAAAACAGTAAGATTGGAACACAATTTATATAAAAAAACTGAATATTTTCATTGTCATTAATCATATAAAATTTTCTTACAAAAATTGGAACGAAAATTACAATGAAACATGCTACGTCTATTTATACTACAACTGATGATTCCAAAACTAAAAACCCTAGTCTAGTGATCTTCCAAAAACACCCCTGAAAGATCCTTTGGAATATGCTGATTTGATCCCAAATTTAAATTGGTCTTTGGTGTCCCATGTGATGTCCCAGCTGGAATAAGCAATCTTGACCTTTAATCTTGTATTGGAGGACAAGAAAACGTTTTGCATCGTTGATTCTCTGCTAGGATTCCTTTTTTGCCAATTTTAGTGAAGCAGGGGAGGACGGGGGTCCCACTAGGAGTCACGGGTGAGGTGTCTTGTTGGTGGGTTTAGGTGAGTGGGTGTTTAATCACTAATCTGTAACTAATCAAAGGATAACCCTTTGATTTGTGCAATATTAAAGATTAGGGTTTATGTGTGGGAGGGAAAGGGAATTAGGGGTTTCAATCCATATCTGGGGTATTAAGATTTAAAAACGTGTGTTTCCCCCACTTTATTAATAAAACAAGTTTAATTAAAAAGGGGTTCAAAAAGGATTTTGTGACAGGGTCAAAAAAAGTTATGGACTGGTTCGTTTGGATTGTGGACTGGCAAAGGTGACGTGTAAGGTTTCTAATGGCTGGTGGGGTTTTGTTTTGTCCATGAAAACCCCCTGATCTCCCAAACATCTTCACTTCAAGTTTTCATCAGCCCAAACATTCATTCCTTTGTAAATAACTTTACTCAGCTTGTCATTTTTGGCACCAAAGTTTTCAAAACTTGTATCAAGGATTAATTATGCAATTAATGCATTCTTCAAGGGCCAAATGAGTATATACTTGAAATATTAGGGACCCAATGTGTAATTTGAGTGTTCACAAGGGTATAATATGACAAGTCTTCCAAAGTAGAGGGACCAAAGTTGCCAAATCTTCAAACTTCAAGGACTTGATAGGAAAATCATGATTCGGGTCTGGTTCTTTGTGCGGCTTCGTTTCCCGTGCTCGTTTTTGCTTGATTCCTTTGATCCTTTGGTGAATTCACGATATCCATACCTAAAATACACAATGAACAAACATAGGCACATATATGGGTATTTTGACGATATTTTAAGCGTTTAAGCCCAATTTGGACGATGAGACTATGTATAAATACAGTCTCATCACTCCCCCATACTAAACCATTGCCGTGTCCTCACGCAATGCTAGAATTAAGTATCATAGCATATCCAAAATTCATTTTATGATGACAATTATTAAAAACATAAATTTAAATAAACTACTACACGCGTTTTAGACATAATGTATTGTTTTCATCACGAGAATGTGACTTTTGGGATCATAGAACAAGAACACGTGAATGCTTCGTTAGAAATAATTTCGTCGTCCTCGATTTTCACCCAATTCCATGCTAAGCGTGTAACGAGATCATTGTTATTATAAGTTAGCAACACGATCACATCTTGTGAGTGTTAATTACGAACCTAAACTCCCTTATTCCTACTTGGTATCTCTTATATTTTATTTTTGTCTTAATGATCACGAGGATACATCATTGACTTATGCGTGGATAGAGATTAAGTCTAAAAATAGAAACTTAACGGTGTAACCAAAATCATCAAATCAATAATTCATCCCAATAGACAACGATGTCAAAAAATTAAGTCAACAAGAAGGATCGATAAACACGATTTTATAACGGTTTTGAACATGAGACTTATTACCAAGACTTTTATACGCCCCCTAACGGAAGGGCCTTATTATCATTGGTTTACCTCCATCTTTTATTCAACTTCGCCATGAAGCTTTTATTATGACTTCGGTCTTGCCTTGCCTTTTATTATCCGCCTCATCGGTGGTTTTATTAGCCAAAGACGTATATCCTCACGCTAAGGCGAATTTTGGATCTTTAAAGCTTCGAAGATTAAGGCTTGATTCACTTTCAATTTGGGCATAGATTTTTCGGCTTTGTGAGCTTCAAATTTTTGCTTAATTTAGGTGAGCACTTGAAATCTTATTATTAGGTGATGCTTTCGATTATTCGGGTGCCAATACTTCAAAACCGTGACGCTGGCGATACCTTAATGTTTTCCCAATTTAATTACATGGAAGCTACCAAAACAAATTAGAAACCCAACAATAGTGACTAAACCGCCAAATCAATATTTATTAACAATTTATTATGAAAAAGCGTTGGAAGAATAAGCTAATAATTACTACACATAAGATCGTGACGATTACGAGACTTATAAATAACTCTATCATTTCTCGTCCTCATTTAAGAGACTTAGCCTAAAAAGTTAAGGAATCGAAGCTAAGTGCTCAACACGCACGGTCGAGTCAAAAATTACTCTCGTTCTCACCATCGGAAAACCTACATTCGTGTCTTAAACACTTATGAAAAACTAGAAAAATTTTAAAATTTGGCCATTTTTAGCCTTATTTGCAACAAAACGATAACAAAACGATGAATATTTGGATTGCGTGTTGACGTAAGCAAGGTGAAGTATCTACTCACCCCCCCATACTAAAACTAAACATTGTCCTCAATGTTTCGAGTCTAGGGGTGTAAACACCCCCATACTAGAGACGAAGTTGAATGCTTAATCTCGAGCATGGAAAGGGTAAAATGAATAACCTAAAAGCCGTTTATGAATTATGCTAATAAGATAAACGTTAGAACATAAAAGGATATCATCGGATATCGGAATCTCCAAAGGCAACGATCGAAGCTCGAGTGATCCATAAAATGAACACGAGAGGCTTCAATGATGACGATGAACCTAATAGATCACAATCACAAACAACCACGAAACAAAGGTAGGAAGAGCACAAGTCCCCTCATTACGTTAACTAATAAAGCAATAATATGTACAAGGATAAGCATGAGAATCCCCCACGAGGCACCTTGTTTTTGATAACCGAGTCAAAAGCTCGACTCGAATCCCCATAAATGTGATCATTTAGGGATAATCATGGTTTGGTCATTTTTTGTGGGACTTGCATGATAAACAAGGCCCAAAAGTACATGGAGTACTTCAAAACCCGATAAACGTATACCGGGGTCAAAGATAGCGTCTTCGTTTTCGGATGAAAGACGAAACAACGCCACTTCGACACGTGCCAAAACCCCAAAGGGGTAGAAGAAAAGAGATAAGAAGTAGAAAGGTGGGGCAATGGGTAAGTCAACAATATGAGCTACTCGAGGTAGACTCACACCAAGCAAACGAAAAGATTTTCCATTTATTGCATCGGTGGAAGACCGAGATTTCCCTTTACAAGCAATTCTGGGATCGTAAATCTCGTCCTCGGTGGAGAAATGTGAGGGAACATTTGGGGCTTCCCCCATACTAAAACCACACACACCATCGTCAAAAGGAGTAGACGAGGTGGTAGCACTCATAAAACGATGTGATGACGGAGTTAAACACTTAGAAAAATCTTTTAAAACATTTTTAAAATCTTTTCCTTTTTCAACGTTCAAAAACTCTTTATGAAAACCCGATTGAATAATGTTGAAAATATTTGGCGTGTCAAATTGAAAATTAGTCGCGCTAAAAATCCTCACATTTAAGTCATTGGTGGGAGGGGGTGGCGGATTATATAAGTTCTCAAAACGTTTGTCAATAAAGAACACCGCCCCCTCGGGGTCTACATACTCTTCATCCTCATGAACGTCGATCTCATCGATTTCTTCATCAAAGATAGGCTTGTCAAACCAAGGTTTGTCATTCCCCTCCTTGAGTATCTTAGAAACTCTCTCGAAAAGATCACGATCAAGCACGAAACCATCATTATTTTGTGGCGTTCGTTGATAAGTTAGATCCTCACGAATGTGGTAAACGTCATTCTCAAATGAGGAGTGTTGATTAGGTAACTCCTCGAGAATGGGATTTGTGGTCACATGAGTTGGTTCTTCATTGAAAATAAGACGTTCCAACTCATTTAGTTCATCCTCGATCTTGGAAAGGTCGACCTCACTCGTAGGTGGAAGTGAAGGCATAAGAGCTAGCTCTCGTTCAATGATTTCCTCAATCTCGGGATCAAACTCGTAATCATCGTACTTCACATGTTTCTTCTTAGGAGAATCAAAAATAGCATGTGGATGTCGAAGTACGTGATCAAGCTCGGCAAAATCGCTATCGTCATCGTCAAAGAAAGAGTCGATGTGAGCACTCACAACCATAGACTTACAAGCACTAGGGCTATGCTTAGGTGACTTTTCTAAGACGAGAGGATCGATGTCGATAAACCCTTTAACCTCAACGGGTGTTGGGCTAGGCAAGGGAGGCACTTCGATGGAGTTAGAAGTTGAAGCCTCAAAGACGTGGTCCTTCGAAGGTGGTGAAGACGAGCCCATTTTGGTCGTTGTCGTGATGGCACTAACGTCACCCTTCGGAATTGGTGTTTCACTTGTTTTGCTAAAAACATCCCAAAGTGAGTTTTCATCCATGTATTTACACATACCTTTTTGAATTAGGTACACGTATTCTTTATCATTAAAATCATCATCTTTAAAACCGTTTTTCTTAATTCTTTCAAAACATGCATCAAGCTTCATTCTTTCCGCTAAAGTAAACATTTTGAAATCAATAGAATTTGAATCATTAGGTTTTGAAACCTCGGTTTTTTCATTCTCATAAAATCCTTGGGATTTTCTAGCGAAAAAGTCTATTTTCTCATCCCCATATCTCATAGTAAGTCTCCCCTCGTGAACGTCGATTACGGTTCGAGCCGTCGATAAGAATGGTCGGCCTAAAATAATGGGACATTTAGGGTCACACTCGTAATCGGATATAACGAAATCCGTGGGAAAAACAAACTTTCCAATCCTAACATAGACATCCTCGGCTATTCCAATTGGTATTAAAGGTGTACAATTTGCAAGCTCGATTGTCATGTTCGTGGGGGTAAGCGAAGGCAATCTCATTAATTTCCAAAGAGAATGAGGCATAAGATTGATGCTAGCACCTAAATCGGCAAGGGCTAAACATCCCTCAATCTCGGAAAAATCACAAGGTAGTAGAAATTGGTCCGGATCCTTTTCCTTTCTCGGCATACGCCTTTTGGGTTTTTTAAGAAGGATGGAAGCACAAGTTTCTTCAAGGGTTACTTTGGTAAGGTCGACAAAACTCTCTTTTTGAACCGTGGATGGAATTTGAGGTACACGAGGGTGTGCACTTCTTTCCTTGGTCGCCACGTTCACCCCATCGACTTTAGAACAAGAAGACGTCTTAGAAGTCGAGGGTTGAGAGGGATAAACAACACGGAATCCTTCAAGGTTAGGGGTAATCACACGACCTTTCTCACGAGACGAGGCGGCTTTACATTGTTCTTTCGGATTAGCAACGGTGTCACTAGGTAACGAACTCGATGACGAACCCGAGGCTTTGTTCATTATGGCCGAAAACATCTTTTTAATATCAATTTGCCCTTGCTCAATCTTCGTGTTTTGCAATTTCAAAGTATTTGTAAAGTCGTTTTTCAAAGTACCAATTTCTCCCTCTAATCGTCTCATATTAGCCTCATTCGTTTTCATGTAATTTTGAAAATCGTTTGACGAACTATTTTGATTTGAATTAAAGTTCCCTTGGTTTTGATTACTTCTTTGAAAATTGTTTTGATTCCCACTTGAAAAATTATTTCCTTGATTGTTATCTCGATTTTGCCAAGTTATATTACGACCTTGATTATAACCTCCTTGATTTTGATTCGAAAAATTTCCTTGTTGATTGTTTCCTTGAAAATTGTTTCGGTTTTGAAAATTGTTGCCTTGGTTATAATTGCCTTGTTGTGATGGACCGGCGTTATTTTGATTTTGATTAGAAAAATTGTTGTTTAACGCACTCACTTTTGACGTTTGGCCATCCGTAGCCGCACACTCGTAATAATTATGAGGTCCACCACAAAACGTAGACGAAACCTCAACCGCTTTCACCGTAGCGGGAGCGTCTTTCTTTTGCATCTCAATGAGATAAGACGTGAACACATTCGTCAACTTGTCGACTTTTGCATCAACTCTCTCAATGTCACGATTAGAACTACTAACATTGGCGACATTGGCAACACTCGGTGCGTTGCGGAGTTTGTAAACCTTGGATCGGTTTTCGATAATTATCAAAGCTTCTCTCGGAGTCTTACACAAAAAGTTTCCACCGGCGGCGGAATTCAACGAGTCTTGTTCGTGAAAATTAAGACCGTTGTAAAACGTATCGATTTGGTGTAACTCGGAAAAACCATGGTGAGGACATTGCCTAAGCAATTCCTTAAAACGATCCCACGCGTCTCTAAAAGATTCATTCGGTTTTTTCTCAAATTTCGTAATTTCATTTTTGAAAAACGTTGTCTTAGACGGTGGGAAAAAATAATTAATGAACTTGGAAACGAGATCCTTCCACGTAGTTATGGAATTAGGTGGCTCTTTCTCGTACCAATCCTTGGCGGCACCATCGAGCGAGTAAGGAAAAAGCATAAGCTTGACGAGATCGGTGTCGACGTTCTTAAACTTGCTCGTGGCTAAAAGACGATCAAAATTCCGAATATGGTCGTGAGGATTATCGGCTTCACGACCTCGAAACTTTGTAGCTTGGATCAACGAAAGCATTCCGCTCTCGATCTCAAAATTCTCCGCCTCGATAGCGGGAATTACGATCGCGTCTCCATAACCCTCGGTGGGCGCTTGGAGCAATTCCATCATCGAACGATTGTCGGCCATCTCCTCTACGATTTCTTCAACAACGATATTAGGAACGTCGGTTTCTAATTCTCGTCTACGTCGTCGATTCCTTCGATTACGATTGCGTCGATTCGAAGCTTCACTAGAATTGGAATAATCCTTCGATCGAGTGCGCATGCACTAAGCGTAGAATGGGTGGTAGCAAAGAAGATTCTTTTTGCGGCTTTTCGATTTTTCAATTTTTTGGTTTTTGATTGGTTTTTTAAGTTTTTTGGATTTTTGAATGTATTACGTAGACACAAATCTACAAATCTCCCCTCGAATCGATCTTCTCGATTAAAGGAGCCTCAAAGAATGAAAACGATCACGTGGAGTGAACGTTCTCGATGACTTTAGAGCGTTGGTGGAACACCAAAACGTTCAAGAGGGTTCAATCTTGAAAACACAAGCAAATATAATATACGTAGATAATACTTGGGCGGCAAACCCTCGATTAGCCTTCTTTCTCAAAACACGCACAAGCAAGCGGAGGAAACGAGGCGGCGCGAAGCACTTAAGAGCCTTTTTCCTTTAGGTCGTGAAATACAACCGCCTTATACCCACCTTATAGTTTGTTTTAATTGAAATTAAGCCTCACGAAAGTATTTATCTATTTTGCCTTTAAACTTTTGCTTTAGATTCGAATACAATGATTGAGTGATGAAATCCCGAATCAAGGTTGCGTTTTCACGCTTTTGGAGTACTTGTATTTTTATTGTTCTTACGTAGTACAATATAGTAATAATATTCACAAGAAAAACGAAAAACGAATATATCTACAATATAGTAAAGATTGATTTGTGTTTAATTTAGGAAAACTAAACACGATTTATTTGGATACTATAATATAATAAGGAAAAATAACAAAAATGAGTATGTACGATATTCACGCTTTTCAAAAATTGAAAAGCAAAAACGCACTACTCACACAAACACGATACTAATAGTAATGGCACACTAAACACCTCCCCGGCAGCGGCGCCAAAAATTGATGTAGTAAATCGTACACGTTTTAGGAAAAACGTATATGAGTGGCAAGTATTAAGTTGCACGCTTTAGGAAAAACGCGAAACCGAATAAATGCGGGTTCGTTCTCGAAGGAGGTGTGTGAATTAATGTGCCAATATATAAAATAACAATGTTTGGATTAGTGACGTTTTTGGTTGAGAAGAGAAAAAGTAAAGACGAGCTACGACTACGATTACATTACGACGAATTAACGTAAAACGCGAACGTAAATACGTAAAACGTGACGAAATTAAAAATTAAAACCTAAAAATTAATTAAATGATTAATCTAAGTCTTAAATAATATAAATAAGAATAAAAATCCAACAAATATATTTTAAAGCCTTTTATTAATTAAATATTCAATTTTTAATGCTAATTAAAGCCCAAAAATTAAATATAATTAACAAAATGCCCAAAATATTAATTTATTGAACTAATAACTAACTTATATTATTTAATGACTAAAAATTATTTTTCCTAAGTTTTAAAAACTATTTTTCTATTTTTTAATCACTAAAAACTATTTTTAAATTAAAATAATCATAAAAAATAATAAAATAATGACAAAATTAATTTGACAATTTTAAAAATCCTAAATTATCCTAATGAATAGTAGAAAATTGAAAAAGTTTGAAAAGTGTAAAAATTTGCACTAAAAGACAAAACTAGTTAATAATTAAACCCTAATTAACTTAAATTAATTATAAAAAATAATTAAAAAGGTGAACAGTAACTAATTTTAAAACCAAAAATCTTAAACTAATTTTCTTAATCTATAAAAAATTTTAAACAGAAAAATATGACTTTTTTACACTAAATGACAAAAACAGTATTTAAAAAGTTAATTAAAATAGCCAATTAATCTAGAAAATATCAAATGAACAGTAATATAAAAACTAATTAAACTGAAAAATTAAAAATTAAAAAAGAAAAATAATGGAACAAGAATGAAAGTCTAACTCCTAATTTTTACCACTAAAGACAAAAAAGTTAAATCTGATAGTGACACTTTTTCTTGGTTCTGTCTTTTTGTGAAGCAGTGGAAACAAAAGCAAAGGCAGTGGGAAAGGAGTTCCCACTGTTAATGAAAATAAACGGGTCTGGTGGGTTTAAGCTTGATTTCAAGCTCAAATCTTGGATTTAATGGACAAGAGGGGCACCCCCACACTCAATGAAGTGTGGGGAGTCAAGCTAAGCAGAAAAACACACAAGTCCAATTCAATAATCTCACACAAATGCACCAAATACAGTGACTGTTAACAGAAAGGGGGCTGTGCTACAGTTTGCTGGTGCAACGTGTAATTTGGTGAGTTTTAACTTACCAAAGCATGCACATAACCCAAACAAATCACCCACAAACTATCTAGAAACCTAGATGGACCCAATATCTAACAGCTTCAAAGTTTATGGCAAAAATTATGCTAAAAATAAGCAGAAAAATGAGCTATTTGATTCTATGCTATTACTAACAAAATGATGTTATGCAAACTGATTTTTATCCTACAAAACCTAAAGCTACTAACTTAATTTAACTAGCATTAACCAAAGGAGTCTGTTTAAGTCTGATTTTAGCCAAGAATTGTCACAAAATCCTAGCTGACACCTATATCCAAACACTCCCTAATTTCTGAAAGCTACAAATTAACAAACTAAAAACTTCCTTAAACCAACCAAACTGATTAATCTAGGATCTAGCAAGCATATAAACCCTATATAAGCAGTATCAAGCAGAAAAACTAACATGTAGCATTCAAACACAAAAGTCACATAAAGTCCTATCAAACACAAAAAAAAAGAAGCAGGGTTCAAGCCATAAGCTACCTGGCTGGCTGATGCCTTCTGCTTAGGATCTTTGAGCTTTTTTTGAGCTTATGGAAGCTTTTGCTGTAGAGAAATGCTAGGTGGGGATTACAACAATCCCAAACACCCCAATATGTCTTCAAATAAAAAAATGAAAGAAGGAATTGATGCAATGATGGATCCTTGGTCTTCAAACCTGCACAATCAAGGCAAATAGAGAGACTGGAGTGCTGAAAAGCTTAAGAGAATAAGCACTGCTTATTGAATAAGCAGGCTTATAAGCTTATAGCTTATGTATGAAAAATTGAACTTCCTTAAAAACTAACTTTTTTTTAACATCCCCTTTTTGAACTACAGTATGAAACAAACTAAACTACCCAAACTTGAATCACTTCAACAAGCTCCACTTTCACTTCACTTGTTGAATAATTCAGTTTTGAAGAAAACTTTTCCAAAAACTTCCAACACGAATTTTTGATGAACTTAGACTAGCTTTGCAAAATAAATTAAATATTTAGACTACTTGAAAACAGTAAGATTGGAACACAATTTATATAAAAAAACTGAATATTTTCATTGTCATTAATCATATAAAATTTTCTTACAAAAATTGGAACGAAAATTACAATGAAACATGCTACGTCTATTTATACTACAACTGATGATTCCAAAACTAAAAACCCTAGTCTAGTGATCTTCCAAAAACACCCCTGAAAGATCCTTTGGAATATGCTGATTTGATCCCAAATTTGAATTGGTCTTTGGTGTCCCATGTGATGTCCCAGCTGGAATAAGCAATCTTGACCTTTAATCTTGTATTAGAGGACAAGAAAACGTTTTGCATCATTGATTCTATGCTAGGATTCCTTTTTTGCCAATTTTAGTGAAGCAGGGGAGGACGGGGGTCCCACTAGGAGTCACGGGTGAGGTGTCTTGTTGGTGGGTTTAGGTGAGTGGGTGTTTAATCACTAATCTGCAACTAATCAAAGGATAACCCTTTGATTTGTGCAATATTAAAGATTAGGGTTTATGTGTGGGAGGGAAAGGGAATTAGGGGTTTCAATCCATATATGGGGTATTAAGATTTAAAAACGTGTGTTTCCCCCACTTTATTAATAAAACAAGTTTAATTAAAAAGGGGTTCAAAAAGGATTTTGTGACAGGGTCAAAAAAAGTTATGGACTGGTTCGTTTGGATTGTGGACTGGCAGAGGTGACGTGTAAGGTTTCTATTGGCTGGTGGGGTTTCGTTTTGTCCATGAAAACCCCTTGAACTCCCAAACTTCTTCACTTCAAGTTTTCATCAGCCCAAACATTCATTCCTTTGTAAATAACTTTACTCAGCTTGTCATTTTTGGCACCAAAGTTTTCAAAACTTGTATCAAGGATTAATTATGCAATTAATGCATTCTTCAAGGGCCAAATGAGTATATACTTGAAATATTAGGGACCCAATGTGTAATTTGAGTGTTCACAAGGGTATAATATGACAAGTCTTCCAAAGTAGAGGGACCAAAGTTGCCAAATCTTCAAACTTCAAGGACTTGATAGGAAAATCATGATTCGGGTCCGGTTCTTTGTGCGGCTTCGTTTCCCGTGCTCGTTTTTGCTTGATTCCTTTGATCTTTTGGTGAATTCACGATATCCATACCTAAAATACACAATGAACAAACATAGGCACATATATGGGTATTTTGACGATATTTTAAGCGTTTTAAGCCCAATTTGGACGATGAGACTATGTATAAATACAGTCTCATCAATATCCGAAGGAGAATAAAGACCATAATCAAAGTCCAAAGGAGGAGAATCATTCTCATTTGGGAAGTAAGTGTTGAGAAAAGTAGCAAAATCTTCCTCAAATGAGTAATTGTACAAAGTATCAATAGTGTTTGGTGGAGGATCTTCATCAAAAGTAGGAGTAAGGTCATCATGAGAAGAATCACTCGAGAGAGTATCAACATCATCAAAATCATCATAAGTGGGCATGTCTGGATACTCTGAAACAAAAGCAGCATAATCATCCCCATCGGAACTAGAATCTTTATCATAATCATCATAGATTGGTGGAGGATCATAAATTGGTGGGGGATCCACATTGGGGAGAGAATCATCAAAATCATCCTCATCATCTTGGAAAAGTGGATTATCATGGGAAGACTCGAAAAGAGGATTATCATATACAACAAAGTCATCATGCTTAAAACTTTCCAAAGTAGAAGTAAGCTCTTCTTGAAGCACATTAATCATTTTCGCGGATTCTTTTCCATTTGTCTTACTTGTAATCTTCCACATCTTAAAAACTTGAGCATCATTCCCGACCCTTAAGATTAATTCACCTTCTGCAACTTCGACTAGAGCTTTTCCGGTTCTCAAAAATGGCCGTCCAAGTATTAACGGAATACGAGGGTCCATTTCATAATCAACAACAACAAAATCGACCGGAAAAGTGAAGGTACCAACTTTAATAAACACATCTTCGGCAATACCAACGGGATAAGCGAGAGTGCGATTTGCTAGCTCAAGAGTCATCTTTGTCGGTGTAAGGTCGGTTAATGATAGCTTTTTCCACACACTTAATGGCATCAGATTTATACTTGCCCCGAGATCAGCTAAGGCAGTAAATTCTTCGGTTTTGTTGAAAATGCAAGGCAACACAAAACGATCAGGATCTCCAAGTTTTTCCGGAAGTTCTTTAAGAATAACTGCAGAACAGTTTTCATTTAGGCGTGTGTTGACAAACTCAGCCATCTTTTCCTTCTTGTTAAGCAATTCTTTGAATGCTTTGACGAATTTCGGCATTTGGACAAGTGCTTCAACGAGGCTAATGTTGAAATTCATTTGAGAGATCATCTTCATAAAAGAAGTGACTTAAGCATCCTCTTTAGTAAGCAATTTGCACTTGTCTAACCGAGAAGGATAAGGGATGTTGGGTTTGGGTGGTGTAGGTGTAGCAGGTAAAGGTTGAGATGTTGAAGGTTTATAGGTGGTTGGTGGGGTTGGTGGAGGGTTTTGTTTGGGCACCTCTTCATTAATAGGTGGAGACGGTAATGGTGAACTAGTACTAGGTGTGCTAGTAGGAGGGATAAATGGGTGTGGAGGAGGTTTAGATGGAGTAACGGGAGGAGGGGTAGAAGGTCCTACTAAAGTTGCTCCACTTCGAGTAGTAATAGCACTCACATTCGCTCTAGGGTTTGTTTCGGTTGTAGAAGGAAGAGCACCTTGAGGGCGAAGGGTTTATAACATTTGAACGAATTTCCTATCTGTGGACTCTTGAATTTGTCTAGTAGATTCTTGCATTGCTTGCATGATTTTCTCATGTTCATTCAACTTTAACCCTTGTTGTTGAAAACCTTGGTTTGGGTATTGGTTATAAGGTGGAAAACCTTGAGGATTGAAACCTTGGTTTTGAAAACCTTGGTTTTGCATTTGGTAATTTCCCTGATTTACATTTAAGCCCCTCATATTGGCATTTTCTTGAAAATTAGCTCTTGGCGACCCTTGGTTGTTTTGGTTAGGTTGTGGTGGTCGTTGTTGAAAAACGGGTGGAGCCAAATAATTTGTCGAGTTGTAAGACAAGTGATTAACATCGACATTAGGCTTGAAATGAACTCTCTCGGTGTTGTTGTAAGCATACACTTCCGCGTGAGATTGATCATAAGCTTTATCACAATTAGCATAAGAGTGTGGCCCACCACAAGTTTCACAAGTTATATTAATAGCATTGTTGTTTTTGGCATTGTTAACGGCTTGTAAATCCAGTGCCTCAACAACCGTAGTAAGCTTATCAAGTCTCCTTTCGGTGTCACTAGTGCTAGCACTAGCCACATTAGCCCAACACTTTTGGTTTGCACTTTAGATTTATTCTCAATAATTTCCCATGCGGCATTAGAAGACTTAACCAAAATATTACCCCCCGAGGCACTATTTAGTGAATGTTGGTCATTCATACTTAAACCATTGTAAAAAGTGTTAATTGATGCACTTTTGTGAAACCATGTTGTGGACACTTTCTTAAAAGTTCCTTAAAATGGTACCAAGATTCACTAAATGTCTCACCGTACTTTTGTTCAAAGTTAATGATTTCATTCCGCAAAGCGGTAGTACGTGAGGGTGGAAAAAAATAGTTGATGAATTTGGTCTCTAAATCCGACCATGTAAGAATACTTTGTGGAGGTTCCTTATTAAGCCAATGTCGGGCTTGTCCCTTTAAGGAGAAAGGAAAAAGTTGCAAGCGAATTACCTCTTGTGAAAACCCATTAAACTTGACCGTATTAGTGAGTTGAAGAAACCTTTTGATATGGTCATGAGGATCATCAAGTGTACGCCCCAAGAATGGTTGAGCAGAGACCATTTGAATGAAGCCGGATTTGAGCTCAAAGTTGTTGGCTCCAATCTCGGGTATGACAATAGCATCGGTGTTTCCCTCTATGTGCGATTGCAAAAGCTCGACCATTGGTCGATTGTCCATGGTGACAATAGGTTGAGTTTCGACTTCGACTTGAGTTGCTTTCTTCTTACGAGCACGAGTACGCATACACACCTACAAAATGAAAAGAAAGATAGACAAGAAATATTTTTGGTTTTATGTTTTTTTTTTTTGAATTTTTAGTTTTTATGGATTTTGAAAATTTAAGCAAGAAAATAACGTTCAAAAATAAACGGATCCCAAAATCCAACACGTCTCTCACTAAAAACCGTTAATCTTAACGAAAAGAGCCGGTAGCGGCGCCATTTAATACAAGGTTTTACCAAGTATGAAAATTTGTTCGTCTCGATTCAATTCGAATTGATTACTAGTTAACAGTGCGACTCAATCGTTCTTGGTGGAATATAAAGGGAAAAGGTTATCTATTTTAAACTAAAGTAAAATGAAAATGTAAAAGCAAATGTAAATGTAAATATCGTTAAGTAAAAGTGGAAGATTGAAATTTAAAACTAAAAATTAATACTCAAAAATAAATGACGAAAAAGTAAATTTTGAAAACTAAAAAAAAATGAAAACTTCAAAAATAAATCTAATTAAAGACAAATAAAATAACACTAAGCAAAATAGCGGGAAAGATTAAATTGACAATTAAAAGTAAAACTAGAAAATAGAAACTAGGAATTAGAACTCCATCGGAATACCAATTATCAGAATCCCATCGGAATGCTCGTAATCGGAATATGATCGGAATGCAGTCAGAATACTAAACATAAAACCTATCGAAATGTATATAAAAAGCAATCTATCGGAATGTATTAAAAAGAAAGTGATCGGAATAATGAAAAACACACCGTCGGAATACAAGGCACACTATCGGAATACTGGAAAAAGGAAAACGATCTGAATAAACTAAAATAAAGCTATCGGAATCCAAATAGGAATCCTGGTCAGAATATACAAAACCCTTTTCCGATCCTGTGATCGGAATAACAAGGAAGCTTGTAGGAATGAAGGTCGGAATAGGGAAACCCTATTCTGATGGAAAGAAATTCGTAAAAAACTAGTAAATAAGCAACTTCAATAAGCTAAAACCGAAACTTTACCAAACTATGAGATTAAAAGAACTAAATAGAACGAATAAAACTTACAAAACTCTAAACAAGCAACTTTTTAAATCAAACTATAAAAAGACAAAACTTTTAAGAAAACTAATAACTAGATTTTACTTAGTTAAAAATATCGTTGTTCCAGTCTCTCCGAATTGAAAAAGGGTAAACGTGCGACTCAGCTGTCTTTTGGTGGAAAACAATAGATTGATCGTTGTAGTAAAATTAAATTGCGAGACTTTAAAAGTAAATGACGGGTAATTAAAACTAAAAATAATTAAAACATAAATGGTGCAATATTAAAACTTTTAAAAGTAAATAAGTTTAACGAACAAAAATTAAAGCTCGACGAAAAGTAAATTTGACAATGCAATAAAAATGTAAACATTAAATTTAAAATAAAGAAAAACGATTAAAATAACACTAAAGTAAAATGGCGGAAAAATAAGCTTTAAAAATTAAACTAAAAATTACTAGAGATTTCGGAAAGCGTGAAAAATTTGAAAACTTAAAATAATGCAAACTTAAAGATAAAACTAATACAAAATATTAAACCAAACCTACCGTCGGAATAGGATCGGAATCCCAATCGGAATGTCCGGTCGGAATCCAATCGGAATGACAACTCACCTGTCGGAATACCAAACAAACACCCTCGTCGGAATGTAATCGGAATACACCGTCAGAATGACAAACCTTGGGACGATCGGAATAAGGATCGGAATCCTGGTCGGAATGTTGTCACCACAAGCCTAATCGGAATACCAAACCAACACCTCCGTCGGAATGTCAAATCGGAATGCAACCAAAAGTACTCCTGTCGGAATCCAGATCGGAATCCTGATAGGAATCCTAAACCCTTTTCCGATCCTGCAATCGGAATGCTGGTCGGAATGTGAAACCCCTTTCCGACGTGGTGTAATCGGAATGTAGTAAAAGGAAAAGGTAAATAAGCACAACAAATAAGCTATGAACTAAATAAGCACTCTACTAAAAATTTAGCCTAAATACGAATAAGAACAAGATAATAAGCTAAAATTCAAAAACTTTTAAAAACATTAAATAATAAAAGTATTTAAAAAAGACTTTTTAATAAAAATAACTTTTATAACACTTAAGTAAACTTAAGAAAGACACAAATAAGCTATAAAATCAATAATCCAAAACAATCAAAAACATAAAAACATAACACTTAATCAAATAAGCATGACAATAAGCACATAAACATAAAGATTAAGCAAAGCAAGAAAGGAAGAATGAGAGATTAAAAATAAAAACTTGATTAAAAATAAGATTCAATAACAAAATTAAAAGACTTACTTGAAATTAAAGGCAAGAATTTAAGGTGCAAGACAAGTAAATGAAATTGAGAATTAAGTAAATGACATGAAAATTAAAGGTGCAAGTAATTAAAGGTGGAGAGCTAAGTTGTCAAATTAGCTAACACCTCCTAATGTGTCATTAGGAGGGTATTTATAGGTGATTAGGAAGGTTAGCATGTGTTGCTCCTTTCTTTCTTCTCTTGTCTTTTCGTCTTCTAAATTCTTCGACTTTTTCGACTTTGTCTCGGGATTAATTGAACTCGTCTTATGATATCTTCACTTATTTAGACTTGAGTTCTTCAGATTTATTAAACTTCCGCCTTTAGCCTTTTCTTCGATAAATCTTCAGAATAGGCATTGGACTTCCGTTCTTTTTGCACTCTTGATCTTTCGACTTCGTCTTTTGTCTTTTTCTTCGATAAAAGCCCGTGAAAGCCCGTGTTTTCTTCCCTTTTCACATTTTGATCCTAAATCACAACAAAAACACAAACCACGCATAATTCCGACATTTACGACATAAAATACACGTTTTAGCTTGGTTAATATTATAATTAAGTGGTAAAAGGGTAAGTGTTTTCACACTTATTAAATCCCCTACACTTGACCATTGCAATGTCCTCATGCAATTCATTAATTACAAAGCAAGTTTTACATTTTCCATCATAATCAATCCACATTGTCCTTTATTAAAGAGACAAAATATTTAAAGGAATAAGACAATTAAAAAGATCAAAAACTTACCTGGGGGTTTTGGAATGTCATGAATGTTTATCACCCTCAAGTTTCACGTTCCCCATACCAAGCTAAAAAACGAGATCGTTGTTATTATAAGTTAGCAAACTAACACAAACTCATGTGGGCCAATTATTTACTTAGACTCCCTTATTCCTAGGTGTATCTCTTATATTTTATTGTTGTCTTGAATGATCACAAAGATGCATTGTTGACTTATTTCGATAGTTAATTAGGCCGAAAATAAAGTAGGACGATTTAATCAATAGTTAGCTAAAGGACAAAATATTTTAAAACTGCTTCTAGGGACCTCATAAAGTTCATATCTTGGCATAACTCGCTTCATGATTTGAGACCTTTCTCGGATCGATATTTGGCAGTGACTTCGTACTTCAAATCTTGAGAGATGTTCATGAAATAATGGTCTTCTCTTCATAATAGGAATTTCTTCACTTGAACTTTTTGAGAGATTCTTCATATTTGGACCATGAGTTCTTCATTTTTCTCCAATCTTTATTTGGGATTTTGATATACAACGATCCGCCTCCTTTTAGGTCTTGGATCTATTTATCCTCATACCTTGCTAGGGTCTTTTCGGATAGACTTCTCCATGATCTTTAGGGTAGTATTTTCTTTTCGTCGTGTGTCTCGATCCTTCCTATTGATTTTTGATAAATTATTCTTCACATCACTTGGGATCTTTAGCAACATAATGTAGCCCTCGTGTCTTGTTAGGGCCTTTTCAGACTCGCCAATCTTTGCATCCCGCTTCAATAAGTTATGCCTTGGCTATGAACTCTATTTTATATCGAGCAACTTTTAAACGATCTTGGGCTAGAAGCTAAGTAGCTTTTCATATCGTACGACCTTATTTATTGCAGTTAAATTTATTGACAAGCAATGGTAGAAAAAGCTTATAATCAACTCACATAAATTCATGAAAGAGTACCAAACTTATAATTGACTCTATCATCTCTCGTTCTCCATAATTTCAAATCTCAAGGAATGAGACTCGTGGATGCTTAGCCAATTAAATCAACGTTTTAGGTTTTCGAGTCATCTGTAGGATCTTGCAAACTCTTAGACTATTTCAAGTTTTAGAATTCGCATTTTAAAGTTCCCTTGATAAACGACTTTCTAGGATCAATTATAGGAACTTGCGAAAAGTTCTTGTTCTTAACCCGTAAGAGTTAAGACTTTCGCGTTTTAAAGTTCCCTATATAAAAGCCTAGCAAAACTTGACTTAAACACTTTAAGGATACTAGCTAGAGTAAACTTAGATAAGTAAACTCGGGTTGAGTCAAAAGATTCACAACGTTTAAAAATTAAAACCACTTTATTAACATTTATTCTAGCGAAGAAAGAAAATAACAATAACAAAGGTAAAACTACTAGGCCAAAATAGATCAAGTTTTTGAAAAATGTCGAAAAATCAATTTTTCCTGTTAAAATGAGGACAAATACAAGGAAAAGTCCACTTAACTTCAATAGAAGTCCCCCCTACACTTAATATAAACATTGTCCTCAATGTTTAAGCATGTGGAAGTAACCTCCCCTACACTTAGGACATTGTGCACGTTGTTTAAATCTTGCTAAGGAAAGGATAACTAAAGTGATTCCTATTTTAATATTGAAGAACATAAAATAGAGAATCAAAAGAGTTTAGGATAAAACCTGGAAGACGGGAACACGAAATCACGGGTCGTCAAAAGTCATCAAGAATGGATCTTTGAAAGCTCGAATCCCTGCAAATGATGAGAAAGAAAACAACATACACATACTAGGGTCTCCCCCTACACTTATTATAAAGACAAAGGAAAAGGATAGATACTGCGGGTTGCCTCCCGAGAAGCGCTTGTTTTTGTTAACCGAGTCATGAGCCTGACTCGACCTTGATTAGCATAGGAAGAATCTTGAAGAGCATCCACTGGGATCAAATACATGGTTTTCATCCATCAACTAGCACAAGCTTAAGGCAAACAAGGCAAGCCAAAGAAGAGTAGGCAAGGTTCCCTTAAGCAGTTGTTGAGCACGATGGTAGCAAGGGCGATGAGGTCTAAGCATATCTCCATAAGTTCCAAAAATCTTTCCTTTTATTTCATCAGATGGATACTAAGATGGCTTAAAAAGTGCAATACCAGGATCGGACACCTTTTCCTTTAGGGGAAAATAACACTCAGGCTCAGTAGACCTTGAAGAAGATCCGCTCATAAATCTCACAATCTCATCCGTAGAAGGGGGATAGAGAGGTGTCAAGACATAAGTACTGCGGATATCGGTGTCTTCCGGTTTCTTCTCTTTTGAAACGGTTTTCTTCATATCCAAAGGAGGATAAAGAAAATAATCATCAAAGTCCAAAGGAGGAGAATTACTCTCATTTGGGAAGTAAGTGTTGAGAAAAGTAGCAAAATCTTCCTCAAATGAGTAGTCATCCAAAGTAGGATTAAGCATTGTTGGCGGAGGATCTTCATCAAAAGTAGGTGCAAGGTCATCATGAGAAGAATCACTCGAGAGAGTATCAGCCTCATCAAAATCATCATAAGTGGGCATGTCTGGATACTCAGAAGTAAAATTATCATAATCATACCCATCAGAACTAGAATCATCATCATAAGCATCATAGATCGGTGGAGAATCATAAATTGGTGGAGGATCAGAATTGGAGAGAGAATCATCCACATCATCTTGAAACAGTGGATTATCATAGCAAGAATCGAATAGAGGATTGTTGTAGACGACAAAATCATCAAGCACATTAATCATATTTACTGACTCTCTTCCATTGGGTTTGGTTGTGATCTTCCCCATTTTAAATACTTGTGCTTCATTCCCGACCCTTAAGATTAACTCACCTTCGACAACATCGACTAATGCTTTTCCGGTTCTCAAGAATGGCCGACCAAGTATTAAAGGAATACGAGGGTCCATTTCATAATCAACAACAACAAAGTCGACCAGAAAAGTGAAGGTACCAATTTTAACAAACACATCTTCGGCAATACCAACAGGGTAAGCAAGAGTGTGATTTGCTAGCTCAAGAGTCATCTTTTTTGGTGTAAGGTCGGGTAATGATAACTTTTTCCAAACACTTAAAGGCATCAGATTTATACTTGCCCCGAGATCGGCTAAGGCAGTAAATTCTTCGGTTTGGTGAAAAGTACATGGTAGCACAAAACGACCGGGATCTCCAAGTTTCTCCGGAAGTTCTTTAAGAAGGATTGTAGAACAATTATCATTCAATCGAGTATTAACAAACTCGGCCATTTTCTCCTTCTTATTAAGCAATTCCTTAAAATCTTAACAAATTGCGGAATTTGGGCAAGAGCTTCAACAAGGCTAAGGGTGATGGTCACTCCCGAAATATTCTTCAAAAAGTTTGACACTTGAATGTCATCCTTGGTGAGCAATCTGCCTTTGTCTAAGCGAGAAGGATAAGGGATGTTGGGTTTATAGGTGGAAGGTGGGGTCGGTGAAGGGTTTTGCTTGGGTACATCGTCATTAAGAGGTGGAGACGGTAATGGAGAACTAATACTCGGTGTGGTAGTAGGCGGGATAAATGGTGGTGGAGGAGGTGTAGATGGAGTAACTGGGGGAGGGGTAGATGGTCCTACTAAGGTTGCTCCACTGCGTGTAGTAATAGCACTCACATTCGCTCTTGGTTTGGTGACGGTATTTGAAGCCAAGAGTAGAAGGACAATCAGTGTATGAATGAGGACCGCCGCAAGTCTCACAAGAAATTGCTACAGCTTTAACTTGTTGTTGTTGATTTGTAGCCAAAAGTTGCATATTCTTGCTCATTTCGACCATTGTGCGGGTCAATTCGGTGATATCAGGGTTTGAAGATGTAGAAGACACATTGATTCTCGGGTTTGATCTTGAAGATGCGGATGAATCCCAATTTTTGTGGTGAGTAGTCATGTTCTCGATAAGCTCTCTACACTCCTCATGTCTTCTTTTCATAAATGTGCCACCGGCGGCTGCATTAATCGTATCACGATCACGAAAAGTTAAACCGTTGTAGAAAGTATCAATTAAGGTGACGGGGAGAAGTTGTGGTTTTGACATCGATCGATCAAAACATTATATCGTTCCCAAGCATCAAAAAGTGATTCATCAAGTTCTTGTGTAAATCCACTAATTTGATTCCGAAGGCTCGTGAGCATGGATGGTGGAAAGTAGCGCGACAAAAAGCGTTGAGTCATCTCATCCCAAGTATGAATTGAATTCTTCGGAAGACGATCAAACCATTTTTCGGCATGGTGGGATAAGGTGTGTGGAAATTGGTGAAGGTGAAGGAAATCCATAGTAACACCGGGCAACTTCATGCTTTGACTAACGGTAATGAACTTGTCGAGGTGTTTGTTGGTATCATCATCCGGAAATCCGCGAAATGGACAAGTGTTTTGAACTTTTTGGATCATGTGATGCTTCAATGAAAACTCTGGAGCCGTGATTTGCATCGGCGCAATGGGTCCTCCTCGTTCATTCATCGTAGGTTTACAAAGCTCCTCCATTGTCCTAAGATCAGGTGGTGGAAGAACATTGTTGTTGTTATTGTTGAGGTGCGGTGGGTTATTATTGTTGTTCACACCTGCCATATCTAAATCTTCGCGAGTCTCGGGATCTGAATAAGTTGAAGATCTAGTACGCATACACCTGCAAAAGCAAAACAAAAAGATACCAAAGAAATAGAGAATGCACTTGTAAAAATAAAAATAAAAATCTTTTTGGATTTTTGAAAATTTTTAATTTTTATGGATTTTTAACAATTTTTAATTTTTATGGATTTTTTGAAAATTTTTAAAGAAAGAAAAATAACGTTCACTAGTGAACGGATCCCAAAATTCAACGCATCTCTCACAGAAAACCGTTAATCTTCACGAAAAGAGCCTGCAGCGGCGCCATTTAATAACTAGATTTTACTCAGTTAAAAATATCGTTGTTCCAGTCTCTCCGAATTGAAAAAGGGTAAACGTTCGACTCAGCTGTCTTTTGGTGGAAAACAATAGATTGGTCATTGTAGTAAAATTAAATTGCGAGACTTTAAAAGTAAATGACGGGTAACTAAAACTAAAACTAATTAAAACATAAATGGTACAATATTAAAACTTTTAAAAGTAAATAAATTTAACGACAAAAATTAAAGCTCGACGAAAAGTAAATTAGACAATGTAATAAAAAAGTAAACTTGAAATTTAAAATAAAGAAAAACTATTAAAATAACACTGAAGTAAAATGGCGGAAAAATAAGCTTTAAAAATTAAACTAAAAATTACTAGAGATTTCGGGAAGCGTGAAAAATTTAAAAACTTAAAATAATGCAAACTTAAAAATAAAACTAAGACAAAATATTAAACCAACCTACCGTCAGAATAGGATCGGAATCCCAATCGGAATGTCCAGTCGGAATCCAATCGGAATGACAACTCACCTGTCGGAATACCAAACAAACACCCTCGTCGAAATATAATCGGAATGACAAACCTTGGGACGATCGGAATCCTGGTCGGAATGTTGTTACGACAAGCCTAATCGGAATACCAAACCAACACCTCCGTCGGAATGTCAAATCGGAATGCAGCCAAAAGTACTCCTGTCGGAATCCAGATCGGAATCCTGATAGGAATCCTAAACCCTTTTCCGATCCAGCAATCGGAATGCTGGTCGGAATGTGAAACCCCTTTCCGACGTGGTGTAATCGGAATGTAGTTAAAGGAAAAGGTAAATAAGCACAACAAATAAGCTATGAACTAAATAATCACTCTACTAAAAACTTAGCCTAAATACGAACAAGAACAAGATAATAAGCTAAAATTCAAAAACTTTTAAAAATATTAAATAATAAAAGTATTTAAAAACGACTTTTTAATAAAAATAACTTTTATAACGCTTAAGTAAATTTAAGAAAGACACAAATAAGCTATAAAATCAATAATCCAAAACAATCAAAAACATAAAATCATAACACTTAATCAAATAAGCATGACAATAAGCACATAAACATAAAGATTAAGCAAAGCAAGAAAGGAAGAATGAGAGATTAAAAATAAAAACTTGATTAAAAATAAGATTCAATAACAAAATTAAAAGACTTACTTGAAATTAAAGGCAAGAATTTAAGGTACAAGACAAGTAAATGAAATTGACAATTAAGTAAATGACATGAAAATTAAAGGTGCAAGTAATTAAAGGTGGAGAGCTAAGTTGTCAAATTAGCTAACACCTCCTAATGTGTCATTAGGAGGGTATTTATAGGTGATTAGGAAGGTTAGCATGTGTTGCTCCTTTCTTTCTTGTCTTGTCTTTTTGTCTTCTAAATTCTTCGACTTTTTCGACTTTGTCTCGGATTAATTGAACTCGTCTTATAATATCTTCACTTATTTAGACTTGAGTTCTTCGGCTTTATTAAACTTCTGACTTTAGATTTTTTTTCGATAAATCTTCATAATAGGCCTTGGACTTCCGTTCTTTTTGCACTCTTGATCTTTCGACTTCGTCTTTTGTCTTTTTCTTCGATAAAAGCCTGTGTTTCTTCCTTTTTCACATTTTGATCCTAAATCACAACAAAAACACAAACGACGCATAATTCCGACATTTACGACATAAAAAACACGTTTTGGCTTGGTTATTATTATAATTAAGTGGTAAGAGGATAAGTGTTTTCATACTTATTAAAAACTTTAAATCAAATAAGCTAGATACAAAATAAGCCAATAAGCATGTCAAGCTCAAAGCTTAATCCGTATTAAAGCCTAGAGATTAATAAAAAGATAAACTTTTTAATCACATGAACACTAAGATGAAACAAAATCAACGATTATCTCGAATCAAAGATAAACAAAATAAGAAAGGTAGAAGAAGGTGATTAAAAACTTGAATTTAAAAGATTAAAGATCAAAGATTTGACACAAGATTAAAGAGAAAGCTTGAAAAACATTAAGAAAAACTAGAGAGAGAAAGTATATTAATCTACTCCTACTTACCTTACAATAATAAAACTAAAGCCTACTACTAGCTAACCGCCCTCCTAATGACACATTAAGAGGGTATTTATAGGAGGAGTACATGTGATGATGCTTTCTTATCTCTTTCTTCTTGTCTAGACTCGATTTAAATTCTTTGTCTATCTCGACGTCGTCTCGGGATTTGTTAATATAAATTGAACTTGTCTTATAATTTCTTCAATAATTAGACTTGAGTTCTTTGACTTCATTAAACTTCTGTCTTTAGACTTTTTCTTCGATAAATTTTCAGAATAGGCCTTGGACTTCCGTTCCTTTTGCACTCTTGATCTTTTGACTTCGTCTTTTCTCGTTTTCATCGATAAAAGCCCGTGAAAGCCCGTGTATTCTTTCTTTTTCATCTTTTGGTCCTAAAACACAATAAAAACATAAACCACGCATAATTTCGACATTTACGACATAAAATACACGTTTTGGCTTGGTTATTATTATAGTTAAGTGGTGAAAGGATGGGTGTTTTCACACCTATCAGACATCCACAGCAAGAACTAACACCCATCACATCTCCATGGCCATTCTACAAGTGGGGAATTGACATCGCAGACCCTGTTCATGTTGCTGCAGGAGGCGTCAAGTTCTTGATTGTAGTTATGGACTACTTCACTCGCTGGATAGAAGCTAAGGGGGTCAAAACGATCACGGGCAAATAGGTAAAAAAGTTTGTTTTGGAAAATATTGTATCCTGTTTTGCTTTACCAGGAGAGATCATTTCGGATAACGGAAAACAGTTTACGGACAATCCGTTCAAAGATTGGTGTGCGGCGTTGAACATCAGACGGCGCTTCGCATCAGTTAAACACCCACAGACCAATGGTCTGGTGGAGTGGGCGAATAGAAGCCTAGGTGCAGGTATAAAGGCGCGCTTAGATGAAAGAAGCCCCAAATGGGTGGACGAACTACCGCATGTCCTATAGGCACACAGGACAATGATCAAAACAGCCAATGGGGACACTCCATTCGCGCTGGCCTATGGAACCGAGGCTGTTATCCCAACAGAAATTGGGATGCCAACAATCCGCACGGCGGAGGTTAACATCGTCACAAACGATGAGCAGCTCCGGGTCAATCTAGACTTGTTAGAGGAGAAAAGGGAGATAGCGGCCATCAATGAGGCCAAATCTAAGGCACGTATGAAAGCTTATTACGACTCCAAAGTCAAGGGTGTTTCCTTTCGACTGGGGGATTTTGTCTATTGTGCTAACGAGGCAAGTCGTGCGGAGAACACAGGAAAACTTGGTCCAAAGTGGGAAGGGCCGTATGAGGTCACGGAAGCTTTGGGGCTAGGCGCGTACAAGTTGCGTGACATGGAGGGCCGTAACTTGGATCGTACATGGAATATTTGCAACCTTAAAAGATGCTATCTCTGAAAGGCTACGGCCTCCGCATGGACACTACGATATAGTCGGCTTCAATAAAGATCCATGTATATTTTGTTTTCATGTTTTCTAGGTTCCATTTGTCTTAGGATTTTTATTTCCAACAAAATCGTAACCGTTCTAATAAAATGCCATGGTGCCTAGCTAGCTCCACGGTCTGTTCTTGTGCAAATTATTGTCTTATGTTCTTAGAATTATTTGTTATTTTCTATTATGTTATTACTTGTTCATATGCACTCATTCAACCGTACATGTATTATTCGCTCCCAGGCGGAGTAAGAGGATTAAGTGAACCTAATAATTCAACTTGTCGCATAAGAGGGATGCAACCCCAGTGACGCGGATCATGTATCCTTACTAGACACCTTATTTACAAGACGTGGTAATAAGTTTCCATATGCCGTACTTACGTACTACCGGACATGGTAAAGACACACAGTGCACGTCTAGTAAATTATAGACTTAGTTTTATTCTTAGTCAGTCGTGACACGTCATGCAAACAGATACATGATATCTACGAATAACAACAAGTTTCAAACAAACAAAAATTACCGTGATCACCACGGACACATACATATCGTCTTCTAAGTGTTCAAATAAAGGTTACACTAAAGTGTCGTGGACATCCACGGACGGATATTCATTACAAATACAAGTGTTCAAAAACTACAGCCACTGAAGTACGCCCTACATAGGGGGAGGAACTTGCCTATCTCGTTCTTCTCTTCGGCTAGCCAAGACGAGAATGCTTCACCATGGACTTCTTTCTTGTCACGAGCCCGAACCGCGTTTGCCTCCAGCGTCTCACTAAAAGTCCTTTCACCAATCACAATCCTCGTGACGTCCTCATAAATAGGTAGGGTGAGCTGGCTGGGGGAAGGCACGAGATGGGCCCGAGAATCTTCCTTACCTTGCGAGCACGTGTCCAGACACATATTCTCCATGATTTCCTTGTTGGACGCGTCCTTTACGGCCTCAAGCTCGGCCAAGAAAGGATACTCCAAGTCCCTCACAGCGGCCATAGATGCATTCATCTTGTCCGCTGCCCCTGGCTTAAAGTAAGCATGCCTGGTGAAGTTCTATTTTCGGCTTATTATCTCGGCGGCCATTATCATACCTTCGTGTCGGCCACGATAAACGCCGTCCGACACGAGATCGGCAAACTGCTGTACAAATTGGGGAGCCTCCATCACTTTCATAACAGCCAGATGCGCCCCATGATCCACCATCCACCTACGACCAACAAATGGCCGTAAGTAGTTGGGGGCACAACACCTCGTCATGATCCGTGACGAGGGCGTCCAGCTCAGCGTCCTTCTGGGCAGAAGTCTCAAGCATTCTTTCCAGCGCTGCCCTCTCCGCAGCAAGTTCATCCCTCAAAGTCTCCTCGCCCTTGACCAACATCCGCACCTCCTCTAACTCCTTCAAGAGGACGGATGCTTGGTCAGCTGAGGTCTTCGCCAACGCTTCGGCTGCAGCCACCTGTGGATGTTATGCTAAGGTTAGAACAAATCAAGCATAATATGGACGCGAGCATATAATCATATATTTTACAGATAAGTACCTTAGTTTTTGAAGCCTCGAGTTGGGCTTCGAGCTTGGCAACACGCTTTTCATGAGCAGTGGCGTGCGCGACCTGTTCTTTCACGGTCGCCTCAGCTACAACAAGTTGGATTGGAGGGTCGCAATCATGGATTCATTCTTCTCGATCATCTTCTCCCTACCGCCATTCTTCCTCTTCAGGGACTCGACATGCTCAAGGGCGGCCTCGAACCTCACCCGCATTGATGTGCCCATGGCCATCTGATGCACAAGGGCCCCATTGTATTCGTCTACTAAGTCATGATGACTTAGTTCATTAATATCCCTCACGAGGCCGGGAGGAATACAATGGTCGAGGTAGTCCCGACACTCTCCAGCGTCCCTCATCCTATTCGTAGTGGATGTGTTCCACTCAGGGTTAAAGAGTGGGGAGGGGCTGGATACAGGAACTTCCCGCGAAGCCGTTTGGAACCTTCCTCGAAGGCCGGGCCAGATCTGGGTGCCGAGGCTTGACAGAAAGGTTCTTTCCCCTTCCTCGTCTCTGTGACTGGCACGACACCAGCTTGGTTATCTCTGCGAAAACATCATAGTTCACATAAGTATCGTTACATGGCACGCGCCATTCACTTGAAAAAAAAACACAAATCAAACAAATGAGGAAGACTTACAAATTTGTTTTCTCCAGCTCTGATGGGGAAGGAGGAACCTGCGTTACCGGATCAACAAACTGGGCTGGCACGGTTTGGGCCATGTAGGCATCTTGTGCCGTCCCCGAGGCCTAGTTGGTACTCTCACCAGATTGGTAGCGGGGATGATCTTTACGTAGTCTCTTGGCCGGAGCATTGTGCTCCCCCACTACGGCCTCGGTTGCCTTCCTTGCCCTCTTGATTTTCCTTCTAGTACGCCTGGTGGCAGGCTGTTTTTCTTCTTCTTCCTCCTTAGAGCCTTGTTGCACTTCCTCCTCATCGTCCTCGCCCATCATTCGGGCTAGGCTGGAGGTGGTTTTCCCAATATTATCACCCTGCTCCTCATCATGAGCATGGGTTGTGGTCTTAGGCCATGAGGAGGGCCCAACATCAGTATCCAGCAGCATCGCGTCCTCGTCTTCATTATCAAAATCTATGGGGGACTTCATGATAGTCGTATCTTCCTCGTCAGAATGAGGGTCGGGTACGGCCGCCAAGGTGACGGTTACGGCCCTGGTCTTTTCAAGCAATGGAGGCTCGTTTTCTCGTCTTGGGCGCATTCCTCTGGAATTGACTTAGGATCTCCCTGACGTAAGAATCCAAAGAAGTTCATCTCTGCAAAACAAGCGGTATGTTAGTTACGGACTACACACTTACATGTCTTTGAAGATTAATATGCTACACCTACCTTAGCCTCGGTATCTACAGAATGCGGGGTATCTATTCGACGGACCGAGATAATTACGGCTAATGCCTAAGAGACAAAGGAATGATTCGGGTAAACCTTTGTGAAAGCCTGTTCTATTCCTATCTATTTCTTGAACATGATGGGCATTGTATGTACTGGCTTGGAGAAGGAAGTCGCGGCGTATTTTGTTTTTAAATAAAAAATCGGTCGGCCACACTAAAGCGTCAATGAAAAAGTAGTGGTCGTACCAGTTTTTTAGTGAGTCTATGAATTTGTTATGGCTCACGGGGCTGTTTGGAGATCTCTTCTTAAAGGAAAGCCAGCCATTCACCAGGTTTGGAAGGTAGAATACCCTGAACAACTCTTCGGTTGGGGGGTTGCTTCGGGCACGACATAAGATTTCGAATTGACTTATCTTACAGGCGCCTATGCCGTGTAATTGGGTGATATGTACATCATAGTATCCTAATAAATC
Source organism: Glebionis coronaria (assembly GCA_025667525.1). NCBI lineage: Eukaryota > Viridiplantae > Streptophyta > Magnoliopsida > Asterales > Asteraceae > Glebionis > Glebionis coronaria. The sequence goes on from CM046876.1 coordinate 360,132,684, forward strand.
TATAAGAAACCTAGTGAAAGGGATGTAGTAGTTAGCTGTATCAAAAAGGCGAGTATACAGACCTATCTTCCCTTGGGTAGCGTCAGTAATAAGCTCCCCGACACTAGGAAGAGAGGGGTGAAGGCTGTCAGGAATGTAATAATCAGAATAACACTCTCCCTGTTTTACTTCCGTCATCACATTCAACACAGATCCAATAGTGGGATTGTTCCTAGCCATAATTTATTGAGAAATGAAGAAAGGGGGCGTTCTAACCTGCATGGGGGAAGATCCGTGCGAAAGGGAGTGGTGATTGAGAGGAAAGCGTTAATGGCGTAAAAAGCAAAGAAGACTGTGTGTAACACACAACCGAATGAGCATCTTATTTATAGGGTTGCCTTGATAGTGGTGGTCTATTGGATTAACGCCACGTGTCCCCCATTAAGCTAAATCGTGTGGTTAGGGAGAGAAGTGGCAACTGAAGGGTCAGGCGGGACCCACTGGTCAGTTATGACTCGGAAGTTGTGTCGCTTGATGTACTGACTGTTGCACTTTGTCAGTCAAACATGTCGGATGAACAGTGCAATGTGTCGGGATATGCAGTCATACATATGACCATATTAAATGTTTCATTTATTTTGTCTCGGTCGACACGTGCGGCTGAGATACCAATTATTGAAATGTAGGAATACAATTATTTTGTCTCGGTTGTCACGTACGGCCAGGATACAATTTTCAATTCAACATTTCAAATGTTCTTTTCTTGGTATGTATAAAGGGGCATTTATTAGTCTAGATATTACGCCTGCGGCTGTAACAACTATACTGGGGGGACATGATGACGTATAGTTCCCGATTCGGGTCTTGGGCCCGGCCTATTGGTATTATCCGCATTCAGTCGAATACATTTTGGCTGGATATATGTTATCTAGTTTGTCAGGCTCTGGGTAACATGGGCCGCACGTGTCAGAGCGCGACACACATCTCTACCGTACGCGGCAAGTGTTAGACATAATCCCAATCTAACTGAGATTGGGATTTGCCTTAAAGTAACGGGATATTCACTATCTTTAATTAGAAGATATCATATAAACCTAATTATGATGCTTATCTCTTACTTGGGGCCGAAGGTTCGGTAGAGCCTAATAAGGACTCTACCGCCTATATAAGGAAACCCCAAGGGTTCCACAAAGGTATCACATTCTCTATACTTTCAACCTACAGCCGATTATCTAACCCTAAACCGATTACTTACTCTCACGCCGGAGTCTAATCGTGGGATACGTTCCCACGGTAAGCTTAACGCGTGTTGTTTTAGTGTGCAGGATCTCAGCAAGACATTCACTTGGTGTAAGAGCCAGAGCTAGCCAACCTGAATTAAGTTTAATTCAGGTCAAGCAAGGATCATTCAACTTTTGTATCAACAAGCGGTAATGTAGTATATATATATGGGTTGGGTTCCAGTTCTAGCGAGAACAACTGCTATAAGGATATCAATAATGCGGAAATTCATAATAATGCGGAAGCACAAGAAAATTTTAACTCTTTTTTGGTGGCATGGTGAAGCATTTCTAAACCATTCTCACTTTGAAATTCATTTATATGATCTTACCGTGGGTATCAGTAATAAAATTTTTGGGGCCTAATCGTTCGTTCCTTAGTCCCAGTTTTACTGTTGTTTTTATATTTGGTTGATATTTTAAGAGTAAAATGCGCATATAGTCACTATGGTATTTCATTTTTGCATATATCCCACCCGGTCTTTTGAAACTACATGCGTCATACCTGTGAGGATAGTTTGAGTTTGTTTTGATACTTTGACCTAACGGAGCCTATGTTTTGACCGTTACTATGGTTTAACAAAAGGAAAAAATTGCCTTTTATTTATTTCATTAACATTCACGGTATATAACATCTTTTGTAACAAAAATTATCCTCCTAGTTGCCATCAACAACTTGCAATTATGTTTCTTCTTTCCCAGTATTGAAGAATATGAGCCGACTTTAATTTTTGATTGTTTCATATAAGTTGAATTATGTGATTTTCTCCTAATTTGTAGTCTGTGTTTTCATAGTAGCTAGTAAATAATTCTTGTCTAGATCTGTACGGAGTACAAGTTTACATTAGATACAGATCTAGACAGTTTTTGGAAGCCATGAATTTATCTAAATGAGAGGAACTCTTTATCTAAAGATGCTTATATTTAAAAGTAGGGGTGTTCAGTGTTTGGTTTGAGACCGAATAAATCGAAAAAAGAAATCGGACTGAAACCGGATAAAACCGAACCAAAATTTTTTAATGGTGTATGGTTTGGTTTGAGACCGAATCGAAGTATTTAATTGGTGTATGGTTTGGTTTTGGTTTTAATAAACAGAAAACCAAACCAAACTGAAAAAACCGAAAAAACTGAATAACTAATTTTTTTTTATTATATATATGTATATAATCTTTTCTTTATCCTTAACAAACTCTCCAGGTTTTTTCAAAATATGTTTAAACTGATAATCCTGAAATCAAGTATCTAACGTATATTCAATACGGATGTTAAACCTAATTCACTCCTGTATATACACATGCCGTACCATTTTGTTTTCTTTTAAAGTTTTTTTGAATTTGGTTTTCTTGGTTTTAACCGAAACCAAACCGAATTCTAATTTGGTGTATGGTTTGGTTTTACGTGCTTTATAATTGTTTTTGTTTGGTTTTGGTTTTGATTTTAAAAATCTCAAAATCGAGGAACCCGAACCAGACAATCCACAAATCCGAAAACCGAACCGATATGAACGCCCCTATTTAAAAGATAAGTTCTTAATAATAATGATTATGATGGTTTTTACTTGTGAGATGTGTATCAAGTTGAAGGGTCCACATCTATGGTAATGAGTGTGAATGTGTTCATGTCGACCCTGGAAAAAAAAATGAATCAGGCTATGGATTCGTCCTTTGTAAAAATATTATAAACCGATAATGTTAATGAAATTTAAAAAAAGACGATTTTGTTCTTTTGTTAAACTATGTTAACAGTTAAAACATATGCTCCGTTAAGTGTAGGTATCAAAATGGATTCAAACTATCCTCACAGGTATGACGCTTGCAGTTTCAAAAGACCAGAATATATGAAAAAATGGTATAGCACATGCATTTTACTAAAATTTTAATGATCATATGATTAAAAACAAGAGGATAAACACAACCTTTAGGCATCCCCACCATCCGATTCCATGATAAACATGTATCATGGGTATGTAAACTCGAGGACTAACGTATGAATTACTGACCTTGTTACTATCCTACAATGGCGAGCATCAATCATGCAGTTGTTTTTCTTTGTGTCGCGCCAGTTGACTATTTTTAGTGATGAGATTATTGGGGCCTAACATGCCTCCACCCATTAATTATATTGAGATGTGTGTATACACATAATGGATGTTTGTAACTTAACCATGTGTGCATGTTCGTTTTTTAGCAAAACTTTGGGTCCCAATAGTGCCGATTGGTAATGATCCAGTACGATACTCCCTCTTTGTTGGCGAAAGCTTATTTTAGATCCCAGAAACTAAATAGATGTATCTAGATAAGATCACGAGTATATGCCTTTGAATAAAGTTTGCTGCTATGTAACAGCGAGATATCAGTTTGAGTGCTGAAAGCAACTTCAACTTTTTGTAGGATATCAGTTTGAGTGCTATGGTTAAGAGTCGATCAGACATTACCAACACATCTGACTCGGTAACACGTGCAGCCTCTTATCGTGTCTGACTCACAATAAAAAAACAAACAAATTAATTGTCAGGTCGGTTATGGATGATAAATATTTATAGGACCAAGAGTAAATTTGTTTTTTACTTTGATAATAAGCTGAGATTATATCAGATGGGATTTCAATTGGCCGGAGGTCCATCAGAAACAGTCTTTTTACATTCGGGTTTACCCCAGAGGTAGAGGTAGGATCTGTCTACATCTCACCTCCTTCATACCTTGTCACAGCGGGATTGGATAGGTTGTTGTTGTTATATCAGTTGGGATTCCTACAAATTGCCAAATTGGTGAGCATGTTCAGTACGCATTATATTCAAACTCGAATCATGTTATATTAAAGTTGTTTTGTTGGAGCTTGTAAAGAAAAGCTTGGATTTGTTATATTAAAGGTGACGCTCATTATGGGTATTTTCACACGTTAATATTTTCAACAGGTAAAAGTTTGAATGTTATTCATACTCACATTATTGAACGAATCCACTGACTCACCTGAAGACCAGAATGTTAGTGGTAAGAGCAATTCATATCTATTTCAGCTTCACACCAGTTTTCAATCACAACCTTTGCAACTCACTCTCGCTCATTTTTTCAACCGTAATGTCACTTATTTAAACTCATATTTCACCCTTAGTTAAAATATATATAAAATATATCCCGCTAAATACTCACAAAATGTGAGCGAGCCACCTTTTTCCTTACAACTCACGTGTAAGTTGCATGAGTGGTATGAAAAATCACGCGTAAGTATTGCAACTCACTCATGAGTTTTATACAATACCGCCTAGCTTAAGATATTGTGCTAATTTCACTAATAGTTTCCTCTTGGCCACTAATCTAGCTAGTAATTAAGTACAATCTTCTTGCGACTTTGCAAGGTATATCTGAGCTCCTAATAATGTCGGCTGATGCTGAACCCCTTGAAATCATTCATCATTTTGAAAGTATATGGATTTATATTTAATAGTCGTATGTTAAGATCGAACTCGAGATTACGGGATTGCACACAATACGTATAGAGTTAATTTATTTAATAAATATGTTTATATGTTATTAAATTAAATCGAGCTATAACTTTTAACGAACGTTAAGTATTAAGAGTTAAGTTTTAACGGTCGTTATAGAATAAAAGAGAAGAGAAAAGAAAAGTCCGGAAAACCCCTTAAGGTCCGAAAATCGGCTAGAAGCAAGAGGGGGAGAATGGAAATTTTATTTACTTGGGCTCCAAGTTGTTAGGCCTATATAAATGAACCCTTACCCTCATAATTCTAGACACCACAAATCTTTTCTTCTCTCCCTCTCTCCTTGCGATCGCCGGCCAAGACACCCCTTAGGGTTCTTTGGTTTTCGATTTTGCTATTTAGTCAAGTCATAGCCCCTCTCTAGTGTCGTGGCTTGATTATTGCATTAGACGTTGTAACTCAGTTTACACGTACTAGTATTACGGTTAACTCGTTGCAATACGTGTGTAGAAGAACGTAATATAGCCTTACTTTAGACTATATCTTGGTGATTCGACATTAACCCTAATTTGGTAAATTTGTTCTTGTTCGTGGGAATTTCTTAGCAAAAGGTATGTAACCCTAATTCAATTAATTATAATTGTGTTAATTATGATCTTGTTAAATCGCTTCCGCTATATGTGATTTGATCTTGTTTAGGGTTGTTATAATTGTTATGAACTTTATAAACCTTCAGTGGCATCGAGAGTCGTTTTAACATGTTATAATTATCGAAAAATCTAAATTTTTTTAACTAATAATTGTTTTGGATTAAGACTTCTTTTTGGTTTTCTTAAAATTTTAGGGTTTTGTTTTTTTTAAAATTGGTTTTGCCGATTTTTTTATATATAAAAAAAATTGTTTTGAAACCCTAAGTTACATGTTGTATGATTTTAGATTAAATTTCATGATTAATGGTTATGACATGTAGTTTTTTGGTTACGCCGTAGATATTTAATTGTTAAGATATGTGGGTAGATCCATGATGAACATGCATGTTTTTCATGGATCATAAAATCGAAAGTGCTACATGTTTTTTTTTGTTTCAATAAATCTAGAATTAGAGAAGAGTTTTTATGAACGTTAAAAAACCCTAGATTTTAAACTTATTGAATAAAATCGTATGCATGTGGCTATTTGATTTAATTATTGCACATACAATTGTTATTATGTGTTTATGATTTAGTTTTTTTTGTACCTTTATGTTTTCATGCGTTTTTTATATGTATGTTGTAAACAAGGGTAATGTTTTTAAGAAAAATAATATGGACTAAATCATATTAAAATTAAGATTTGTTTGAGATCTAAATTACATAGAATTACGGTGATTGGTGATTTACAATAATAATTTAACGGCATACTCAATTTTGACAAACTATAAAGTGGGTATAACGCGCTGCTGGTCATGTACCCGGCTAAGGAAGGAGGTTATGCCATTGTCGCTGACCAAATTCCCGGCTCGCCTGTGCGCCAAAACTGGAATTACCTACGATTAATATTTGTATTACACTTTAATGTTGATTTACCGCAAATTCACATCCGTAACACATGAATTAGGTTATTGCTTTGTGCGTAGCCGAGTTCTAGCAAAAGTACGTCGTGAATAGTCGTGGGTAAATTCTTTGACTGGTTTTAACCAATACCTCAACATAATATATGTAGAAATTTAGTCTCGTGAAAAAGTTTACTAAATGTTTTATTAAACTTATGATATGGATATGTATGCATGCTTCTCCATACATTGATTTTGACATCAAATTTATACCCTTAAAATTTAAGTTGAATGCCATCTAATTTACGGACACTTGAAGTTACAATGTCGTCATATGAGATTTGGATGATGTTGTGATGGAGAGAAAACTTTTCATAGAATGAGAATTTGCGTTATAAGTTTTACGTTCTTTAGATTAGACGACTTAATTAAGTTACTCCGTGAGATATGGAAACTTAAGGTATTCAGAGGGAATGAAACATGTTTACAATGCAAAACGTTCTTTTGGATATGTAAGTCCCTAAAATATCTACAAATTGGAAATTGTTTGTCAATAAAATGTTTGTCGAGTTACTATGTTGAATACGTTCATTACTAGCAGATCAACTGATGTAATGGATTTATGTCAATATAGGTTTTGGTTTCAAGGAAAATACTATGGTTAATTTACCGAGGTAATTTTATTTTCTTTAAAGTATTTATCGAAAATACTAATAATTTGAACTTATAATTGTAGAAATGGCTCAACCCAACAATAACGCTTTAAGTTCCGCGTTCAAAACGATTTTTATCGTCAAGAACTTACTGGCCAAAACTTCTATGATTGGTATAGCTCACTAAGAATTGTCTTGAGAGTAGCGGGTACTATTGATTACTTGTCCACGCTGTTTCTGGCTAACCTTGCTGAAGGAGCTTCTAAAGCCGAAAGGCTTGCTCCACCTGCTGAAGTTAAGAAGCACTCTGATGTGGCTTGCTTAATGCTTGGGAAAATGTCACCTTTTCTTCAAAAGAAGTTTGAGCTATTTCCTCCTATGCACATGCTTGATGAACTCAAGGCAATACTTGAGAAGCCCCAAGCTATGGAGATCTACGACTTAGTAGATGCTTTGCATAGCTGTTAGCAGATCTCTGGAAAGTCCGTAAGTGCACACTATATGGAAATGAGAGGTTATATGGAACAACTCATTGCACTTGGGAAACCCTATGACCATGATATGGCTAATAGGTCCCTTAACAAGGACTTTAATGATTTTGTTAGGAACTATAATATGCATTGCACGGGGAAGACTGTTGATCCCAAACTTAGATCGATTAAGCTTTGTGTATACGAGATTAGATCAAGTAATACACGTAGAGAAACCTTTGCTTATGAATAAAGTAACTAAGTGTTATGCGGAATTAACACTTAATCTAAAACACAAAGATGTTAAACAAACTTTCACTTGTATTAGAATGATCGAACTTGATTACAATGAAAGAGGTTTAACTTGTGAAAACTTATGAAAACTGATAAATAACTTTAACCTAAAAGATCTTCTTTTATAGATTAAGAAGTCTTGTACAATAAGCTACGAATCAACTATTGTAGGTAAAGATAATAATAGAAAATACAATGTCGAGCTTATCTTTACCATACACAAATAAAGAAACAAATAAACAAAATGATTCGTATGAAGATATATTCCATCAGTGCTAATCTTCAAGGCTGTCAGCGTTGACTTCTTCAAATGTCAACGCTTGGCTGTCAGCGTCCAATGTCATCCTATCAGCGCTTGAATTCTTCTTATCAGCGTCTAGTGAACTGACCCATAATTTATTCCCAACAATCCTCCCCTAAACTTGATATCTATTCCAATGATCAAGTTTCTGAATAAAAACTTTAAGGCTTAGGAGGAATCTTACAAAAACTTCTTATGTTGGTGATAAACATATCTAATCAAGTCTTTGGCCACATCACTAGTATAATCAATCTCCAAGGGTGTCTCCTTCATCTTCTCCAATACTTCTTTGGACAAGAAATAGTTAGCATCCACAAGTAGATACTCTGAAAACTTTGTAGAGCTCAAATGAAATACACCACAAGTAGAATAAAGCCTCCAATGAAGATTACTGAGATCATCTTCAAGATCCTTCCATATGGCAGGATCTGCTTCCTTTGGACCACACAAAGTCAAAAATGTGTTCCATAGTCTTATTCCATTTGCTGAAGTAGGTGCTTCAGCTGTATACTTGGCCTCTATTAATCTCCATAGATGCACCAAGTCTTCTCTGTCTATGCTTGCAAAGATAGAAATAATTGAAGTGAAAGTGTGTACCTCCTTTCCAAACCTGCCAATCTTCCAAAATCCACACTCATCTTCATCAAAACTTATGATTGGATTTCTGTCATCTAGAGGTACTACATTAACCAAATCTGAAGCTTCCAATGGAGAAAGCTTGAGATGCTTCCTTATGACACTTTCAGTTGGATAATACACATCCATATCTTTGGGAAATTGGAGAGGATCTCCTTTCTTCACTAGTCTTTGAGCAATCCTCATCTCCTTTTGAATCTGTATTTCCTCAGCAAGCTCTTGTTTCCTTTCTTCTGAAAGAAACTGGTAGACATTATTTTCTTGCACATTCCTCCAAATAGGATGTGCCCTATACTCTAGCTCCTCAAAAGATAAAGCCAGCAACTTCTTGTATGTCCATCTAGGTTGATGGCATCTAAGCAACTTGTAATACAACTGCCTTCTATCTCTTTTAAGCCAAGTCTTGACCTCTTGTGCATTAAACCTCAAAATCACCTTTATATCATCTTGTACCCTGAGAAGAACTTCCAACCCCCAAATTTGATCTGACAAACTCATTCCTGGGTTGTCCATTACCTTGTCTTCCCAAGCATGGTACATTCTGGTGATTTCTGGAAGGTCCCAATCAATCTGATTCTTCAAATCACTCAATCTTTCCTTTGCTAACTCATCCCCATATTCAAGTCTTTATGGATCTTCAATAATTTGAACACTTGAATCTGAGCTATCTTCTTCTTTTTCATCACCACTTTCTTCCTCACTCTCAGAAGTGGCAACAAATGGTGATCTACCACTTCTCTTCAAATCTCTTTCCAAAAGTTGTGCAGCCAACTGTTCATCAAATGCAATTTGTGCTGCATCTTTCTTTGGAACCTCTTCTTCAACCAAAATTCCTTTACCTTTGTCTTTTGGATCAATAATAGGTAAGGTAGAAGAAGAAACCTGTGTGGACACATCTTTGATGATTGCTGATGACTGGAATACATCAACACCACCTGCAACTTTGTCAGCGTTCAAGTTACCTTTATCAGCGCCCCGATTACCTTTGTCAGCGCTGGATGTGTCAGCGTTCAAACCTGTATCAGCGCCCATTGTTGATGTGAAAGATCCTTCCAAGTTCAATGGAGTTACCTTGGATGTATCAATAATTGGGTGCTTCTTCAAGTTAGTGAGTACTTCAGCAACATTTAAAGATTCACTAAATTGTGAACTCTTCTCACTGGCTGTATGAATCAGCTCATCCTCCTCATCCTCCCCTTTGGAAGATTCCTCCATTCTACTCCTGCTACTTAGATTCTCCAAAACAGTTACCCGCTCCCTCAATACTTGGAGTTCACGGCCCTGATTATTGACAATTTGTACAAGCCTGACATTTTGCTTTTGCAAGCTAATGACAGCAGCCGTCAATTCATTCAATGTCATAGGTTCCAATCTTCCCTCAGCTAGAATGGGGATTTGACCTCCCAAAATAAAATCATAGGGCGTGGATGAGGTATTAATGATGTTGGGACTGTCTTGACCAGCATCTAAGCTTGTGTCAATAGCCCCAGCCTCATCCATGGCACCAGCCACACTTGTGGAGGTGGTTCTCTCTGCAACAAGGCTAGGACCACTAGAGGAGAACACTCCAGTAGTCCTTTGGCATTTATTCAACCTAGATTGTAATGGGGTGGAAGATGAGGTAGATTGTGTGGGTGTTGGTTGGTTAAGGGGTGTTTGGGATTGTTCAGGGATGTCATCAGCGTCGAGATTGGCTGTGTCAGCGCCAACATTTTGAGTGTCAGCGTTGACATTGGGTTGGTCAACGTCCATGTGATCAGGTGAAGGTAATGGTTCATGGATAGGCTCAAGTTGGGGTGCAGGGTCTGGTTGTGGTTGAGCAGCCTGAATTACTTCAAGCATGGCTTGGGTGAGAGGGATAGATCTGTTTGTGGAACTCATCTTGTCAAAAATGGTTTTCTTTTGCTTAGGGATCTCATAAAAAGTGTCATGATACCTAGTACAATATTCTTGTAAATCAAACACCATTTGCAAAAATCTTGGGTAAGCCAAAGTCATTTTACTTCCCTTATTTTTACACATCCCTTCAAAAATCATTTTTGAAAAATTATACTTAAGCCCACGTGACATACAAACCAAAGCACTTGCAATGGACCTGTTTATTTCATTAAAAGCAGTACATTTTGGACTTAAGCATTGAAGAAGGACATGTATCAAATATTTCCAGTCAGAGGGAAATTCCTGCTTATGATATTTATTTAAAGTTTTACCAGCAGGAATAGGATAACCCAATTCCCTAAGACCTTGTTCTATTGTTGCAATGGCAAGAGTAGTCACACCATCAGCGTCATCAAGACGCAAAGCTTGGTGAACCAAGGCTTCAGTGACCACCCATGTTCTTCCATGAACAGTAGATGTTAATGTGGTCACTCCATTAGCTGTTGTGGAACTAACATTATTCTAAAACTGTCTAATGTGTGCGACAGGGACTAATGGTTCATGAGAAAGTGCATACCTTAATGAGGATGCATTTAAAAATGCCACCATTTGTGAATACTGAGGAAACAAATCATTATCAGCAGCCAAGTAAGCGACCATATTATGTTGGCTCTTGAACTCCAATGTCAGATTGGTTGAGTTGAACTTTGGTGCCATGTTTAAAGCTGTTTAGGTTATGTGATATGGGAAAAATCTAGGAGAAAAATGTTAGACAAGAAAATATGAATACCTAGAATAAAAAGTTTAGCCAAATTTATAGGAGAGATGCATGATTTGGATTGGTCAAAAATGAGGCAGTTATATTCAAATAGCAATGATGAAAATATTGAATCAAATATAACTTATCTCATGCATTAATTAAAAGTAACAACTCCCCAAAATTACGGCCAAAGATTAGTCAAAAATAACAACTGGGTAAGGCCCACTAGGTGTCAACGGTCAAAAATAGCCCATCAACGCCCAACGGCTATATTTTCTTGTCAGCGTTTGCCTAAAGCCTTGTCAGCGTCACGATTGGACGTAACAGCGTTTGGAGAAAAACTTGTCAGCGTCTAAAATAAAATAAAAAAAAAATATTTAAAAAGAAAAAGACCTTAACAAAGTAATTATCCTAAGGGAAATATCTTGCAAGTTGATAATAATTACTGGGCGGCAAGCACTGTGCATTTATGCACACTTGCTTAAGCAAGATAGACACAAATGTCCTCTAGTGTCCCTTGCTAACCAAAATACTTACCAACAAAGTTATTTCATAAAATTCCTTGTAACTCCCAGGTAAACCCATAACAAAACTATTCCCAAGTCTCCCATCAGACCATAACCAATTCTAGGACAAAAATGTCTTGGCAGCATGCATAGTTTGTCAACTTTGCATGCTACAGTGCCTCATGGTTTAGTAAAACTAACCCATACTCACCTGTGGACACAATCTAGAATTGTGATGAGAGCATTATAAGAATACCCAAAAGTCCTAAAGGTTCCTTAAACCTCCCCTTAAACTATGATACATGAGTCTCTCAAAATGTATATGAACATTAAAAATTTATGTCAAGATAGGAATATAAATATTCCAACCATCATCCATAAACAAAAACATGTCCAAATAGCTCTTCAAAGATCCATAAGCAACTTTGTATCCAATGGCATAAAGCTACCACCACCTACACATTTAGATTGAAAACCACAAAACTAACATTTGTTGCTGACAGCGCCCCGACAACACGTATCAGCGTTGAAGAAACTCTTGTCAGCGTTAGACAATAATATCTCTAACAACGGCAAAATAACACTTATCAGCGTTACATTCACCTTTGTCAGTGTTAGAAAAATAAAGTGGAAAAATCTAAATCATCACAAAGACCAATAACAATGCATTATCCTGTACATACTTTTACAAAAAGGTTCCAAAACACATATTAAGTGAGATTAACCATTCCAATATTTGTTACCAAATATTGAAATCTTCCAGTATCAAAAGGTTTAGTTAATAAATCAGCCACATTATCTTCTGTGGCTACCCTATCTGGTTGTATTAAACCTTTCTCAAAGCAATCTCTTATAAAATGATGTCTAATTTCTATGTGTTTGGTTTTAGAATGATGTACAGGATTTTTAATAATGCATAAAGTACTGTTATTGTCTACAAAAATCTTGGTATGCATGAAATTATACCCATAATCCAACAGCTGGTTCTGAATCCATAAGACTTGTCCACAACAAGCAGCTGCTGCAACATATTCTGCTTCAGTTGTAGAGTTTGCCACCACTGTTTGTTTCTTGCATTGCCAAGATATCAATCTACTCCCAAGAAATTGACATCCACCAGTTGTGGATTTCCTATCAAACTTGTCACCACCATAGTCACTGTCTGAATATGCAATAAGCTCCAATGGAGAATCTTTTGGGTACCATAAGCCAAGATCTGGATAACATCTTAGGTACCTAAAAATTCTTTTCACAGCAAAAAGGTGACATTCTTTGGGAGTCACTTGATGGCGTGCACAAGCACACACAGCAAACATGATGTCAGGTCTTGAGGCTGTAAGATACATCAATGAACCAATCATTGATCTATAGTGCCTAACATCCACATACTTTCCAGCTCCAATTTTTCCCCAAGGGTTTTCTCTATCCATAGGAGTGGAAGCACTCTTTTCATGTGGAGAAAAACCATATTTCTTCAAGATTTCTGCTACATATTTGTCTTGGGAGATGAAGATACCATTTTCTTTCTGCTGAACTTGTAACCCTAGAAAGAAGTTCATCTCACCCATTGCACTCATCTTGAATTTATCTGTCATAAGCTTGGAAAAGTCTTCACTCATCTTTGGATTGGTGGATCCAAAAATGATATCATCAACATAGACCTGGACAAGTAAGACATCCTTACCTTTCTTCTTGGTGAACAATGTCTGATCTATGGTGCCCCTTTTAAAACCATTTTCCACCAAGTAGGTGGATAATGTACCATACCATGCTCTTGGGGCCTGATGAAGTCCATACATAGCTTTCTTCACTCTATAAACCTTGTCTGGATTCTCAGGATCTTCAAAACCAGGAGGTTGCATAACGTATACCTCCTCAACAATTGTCCCATAGAGGAAAGCACTCTTCACATCCATTTGATAAACAGTGAAGTTCATACAAGAGGCATAAGCTAGGAAAATTCTTATAGCTTCAATTCTTGCAACAGGAGCAAAGACCTCTTCATAATCTATTCCTTCCTCTTGTGTATATCCCTGAGCTACCAAACGTGCCTTGTTTCTGACCACAATACCCCTTTCATCTTTCTTGTTCCTTAGAACCCATCTTGTCCCAATTGGTCTCACATATCTAGGACAATCAACCAGCTCCCAAACATCCTGTATAGCAAATTGGTGAAGCTCATCCTGCATTGCTTCCACCCAACTAGGTTCTTTGAGAGCATCAAAAATCTTCTTGGGTTCTTCTTGTGACAGAAAACATGCAAACAAACATGCTTGTACAAGAGGGGTATCAACCTTCTTGTGTATATTGGCAATAAATCCACCAAGTTTTGATGGGATCTTCTTGTCTGAACTGGAGCCATAACATCACCAATGATCTGAGATGAGGGGTGATCCTTTGTTGTGGAAGTGAGAACTCCTCTTTCAAAAAGTCTGGTGTCCTCAACTTCACGCTCCATGTTGCCAATATCTTCTTCATCAGACTCTCTTTGATCAACAGGAATCTCTTCATGGACATTGGAAGGTCCACCTTGTTTAAAATGTGAAGAGAAAAGATGTGCAAAGGTGTCATCAATGTCTGAACCTTGCTTGTCAGCGCTTGGGCTAACAACGCTTGAACTGTTGTTGTCAACGTCTGATCCATCAGCGTCTGAATTGCTCTTGTCAGCGCTTGATTTCCCTTTGTCAGCGCCTGAAGAACCATGCATGTTTGTATTTGGTGGTATTTGGACACCACCATTATCTTTTCTAGCAGCAGTAGCAGCAGCATAATACTCATCTGTCCATATAGGAAGTGTAACATATTCTTGTGTGGGAGATGACTCAACTGCTGGTGGTCCATCCTTCTTAGCAACCTGTATACCTGAAACATTACCAATTCTCTTTTCCAAAACACTTGAAGTTACCTTCACAATGTCTGGATCAGTAACAGGCATATAATTTAAAGCTCTAGATAAAGGTTCCAAGTCAAACAACCAATTTGGACCACTTTCAGGATCACTAGGTTTACTCTCTAAAAACCTAACATGTACTTTTTCAAGTATACGTTTTTCCTTTTTTAATGTAAACCCTATATCCTTTGCTCTGCACTGAATAACCCATGAAGTAGCCTTCATCACCTTTTGAATCAAATTTACCTAGGGCATCACTAGTTTCTAAAACAACTACATGACAACCAAAAGGCTTGAGAAAGCCAATATTTGGCTTCCTTCCCCAAAGTAACTCATAAGGTGTCTTATTATGTATTTTGTTGACCAATGCCTTATTTTGAACATAACAAGCTGTGTTAACAGCTTCAGCCCAAAAGGCTATAGGAAAGTGGGCATCAGCCAACATGGTTCTGGCTGCTTCAATTAGGGTTCTATTCTTCCTTTCAGCAACCCCATTTTGCTGTGGGGTTCTAGCTATGCTAAACTGCCTAGTAATCCCTTTCTTGGCACAAAAATCATCTAACAACTGATTTCTAAACTCACCCCCATTGTCACTTCTAATAATTTTGACCTCATTACCATTCTTATTCTCAATCTGGGTAATGAAATTAATCAGACTTTGGGCAGTTTCACTTTTCTTGGCTAAAAAGAAAGTCCATGTAAACCTGGAAAAATCATCAGTGATGACAAAACAATATGATTTACCCTTCAAACTTTCTATATTAGTTGGACCAAAGAGGTCCATATGCAATAAGTGAAGTGGTTTAGAACTAGAGTGCACCTGTTTAGATTTGAATGAGACCTTGTGCTGCTTGCCCTTAAGACATGCAACACAAGAGTGGTCATTGTGGAAAGCCTTTTCAGGCAAACCATCAACTAAACCAAGCCTCACAAGTCTATTGATATTTTTAAAGTTTATGTGCCCTAATCTCCTGTGCCAAAGATTACTTTCATCTACTGAGGCTTTAGCATAAAAACATGACATCATTTTATTATTCATCTTAATTCCATTAAGATTCACATTATAAATGTCTTTATGCCTTGGTGTTCTAAATTCTATGTATTTTTCCTCAGGGAGCTTGTAATCTTTGCTTAACACCAAGCACTCAGTATCTGTGAAAAGAACCTTATTTTTGTTATCACACACTTGTGATACACTAAACAAATTATAATCCAGTTCTTTTACCAGGAAGACATTCTCAAAACGTAGATTATTGGTAATAAGGGTTCCTTTTCCTGTGATGGTGCCATAGCCCCCTCCAAAGTATACCTTATCACCATCTTGAATAGGAGTGAAGTTTGTCAGATAGTCTTCCTTTCCTGTCATGTGCCTTGAGCATCCACTATCCCAATATCCATAATCATTGATCTTCTTCTGAATGCCCTGCACATAAAGAAAACACATTAGTTTTCTTTGGGAACCCAAGCCTTGGAAGACTCGGATTCATTTGGTTGTTCAACAAGAACAGACTTGGTTCTCATAACAACCCCATTTTCATCCCTTTTTGAATGAAATTCCCAGTTAACCCCAACTGGTGTTGACATGGCCTTTGAAATATAATGAAACCTGTTGCATGTCATAGAAAGACCAGTAAAATTAGGGTTTTGGTCTTGTTTTGGTCTCCATGTTAAGCTAGTAGAGGCTTTAGACCCATTTCCCTGTGGTTGCAAATACCTAGGTTTGGCAGTGTGTCTGTCAGCGCTGAAGTTGTTCTTGTCAGCGCCCCGATTGCCTTTATCAGCGTTGAACCTATGGTTTGCAACAGGAACCCATTGCCTATTGGACCAAGTGTTTGACTTTTGGAAAGGTCTTAGGCCTTGTGTGTTAGACCCTCTAGAAAAGAATGGGGCTGGTCTAACAACTTGTGAACTTTTGTTCACAAAGGTATTGGGTCTGACAGTGTTTGACCTATGTTGACTTTTGTCAGCGCTGAAATGGTTCCTATCAGCGTTGACATTGGAAGCGTTGACACATTTGTATGCCAAATGTGAAAAGCTACCACATGAGTAACAAGCTTTTCTAGACATAGTCTTAGGTCTAGAAGCAAAGAAGCCTGTTCCATGGTTACTAACTTGGCTTTTTGGTGACCTAGTATTCCTATACATCTCTGCATACTTAACACTAGGTTTTCTAACAGTTTGTGGGCCAAGGTCAACAGCTTTGCCAGTGGTTGGGTGTGTGATTTTAATAGGTGTAGGATCATGGCTCGTGATTGGTGTGGGCTCATTTGGACTTTCACACAACAACCCTCCCTTAACAAACAAAGTGTGGTTAGCTTTCTTCCACTCATCTAGGTCAGTCAGTTTTTGTTTGTATTCTTCAACTGGGGAAGTCACTCTAGGTGGAGGAATGAATTCCTTCTCTTGAAGTTCTGGCAAGCCAGTCCAAGATAAGTCCTTTGATTGGACACCATAGAAATCCCCAGCTGGTGGTGGAACACCAGTATAATCTTTCATCCCAATCCCACTCATGTCCTTAGAGTCTCTTTGTTTACTAACACACTCTCCTAGGGATTGTGTGGCCTTATCAAATCTCTGGATTTTAAGACTCACATTATCTTTATTTTTGTTAGCCTCTTCTAACTGAGCTATCAAATCAAGATTAACCCTGTTTGTGATATCTTGAATATCTTTACTTTGATGTAACTCATGATTTAAGATATTTATTTTATCCTTTAAATCAAACTCCATTTTCTTATACTCAGCTACTGTCTTTTCTGTTTGGGTAAGAGCAATTTGATAATTAGATACTTTGCATCTTTCAGCACTTGCCTCATCTAATAATTTTACTATCTCTTGATTTAGTTTTTCAGTATTTAAACGACAACCCTTAGAACAGAAAGCATCATCATATACCTCATTATCTGATGAAGAGGAGGAGTGTGCCATGAGAGCATATTCAACATGCTCTTCTTTAACTTCAGCAACCAAGGCTCTGTCCTCTTCCTCATCCTTAGCCAAAAAGTTCCAGCTCCAGTCCCATCCTCCAACACCATCAATTTGTTGAACAGCAACCATGGCCTTGGGATCTTGGCTCTTAACCATTTGGCTTGAAGGCTTACCAGCATCAGATCTTCTTGGAGATCTACATTCCCTCATAAAGTGCCCCATCCGATGACAATTGTAGCACTCAACTTTGGATTTGTCAAATCCAGCAACATCCTTAGCATTAAAGGTCATCTTCTTCTTGAACCTTTTATTAAATCTGTTTGCTCTTAAACTTACAAGAGCCATTGTCCACTTGATGTCCATTTCTTCCAATTGCTCATCACTTATCTGCTCAAGATCTTCATATGTAATCCTTGAATCACTGGGCAAAGAAGCAATGAATGCACACACAGTATCTAGATCTAAACCAGCAGGTTTAATTCCATCAGCGCCAAAGTTGTGAGTGTCATCGCTTGAGTATAAAGCGTTGACAGGATATGATCCAGCGCTGACAGACTGAGATCCAGTGACTGGATGTCCATAGGAGTTCATGGAATCAAATTGGCCTTCACTTTGTGAGAAGAAGGCCATATTGCTACTGGAAGATTTATTATCACTCTCCAAAAGCCATTCATTCTCCAACAGTCTTAGTTTGTTGAAGATGTCATCAAACCTGGAGGTCTTGTGGGTGTTATTGACAAGAATGGATCTTGTCTCAATCTTCCATACATCACCAAGGCTTTTGAGAAAAGTAGCATTCAAGTCAGGGTCATCAATCTGTGTTCCCATGAAGGAAAGTTGACTTGTGATGTCAAGCAGTCTACTTCTCACACTGCTGAGATTCTCATTTGGTTGAGCCTTAAAGACAGCATACTCATGCATGAGTTGCTTCTTCTTTTCTTCTTTTGTGTCAGCATTGCCACCATGTGCTACTTCAAGAGCTTCCCAAAGCTCTTTTGCAGACTCAAAGCGTTTGTACTTGTGCTGATTCTCATGACCTAGGGCGTGTTTCATGATGTTCAAGATTTTCATGTCCACCCTTTTCTTGGCTATATCTTCAGCAGATACAGCTCTTCCATCTTCAGGCTTTTCCTTCTTATCAGCTTCAGGACAATTAGGAACAGCTATCCTTGTGGCAATAGCATTAGCAATCTTTTGCGCTTTGTCGAATGTGTTCCCATATTCAACAATCTCCCAAAGAGTGTAGTCATGAATAGCTATATATTGCTCAAAATTAGACTTTCAAAGCTCGAAGTTCCTGGCATCAAACATGGGACTTTTGATACTAGGGTTTGTGGAGTTGTTTTGTAGCAAAGCAGGAGGCTGATTTGTGCCAGACATGATCTTTTTAGGGTTTTGAGAAATTTAGGGTTTTTAGGGTTTTTGGTGTTTTAGGGTTCTTGCGTTACTTAAAGATCAAAAGTTTCTCAACAAGCTCTGATACCACTTGTTGATCCCAAACTTAGATCGATTAAGCTTTGTGTATACGAGATTAGATCAAGTAATACACGTAGAGAAACCTTTGCTTATGAATAAAGTAACTAAGTGTTATGCGGAATTAACACTTAATCTAAAACACAAAGATGTTAAACAAACTTTCACTTGTATTAGAATGATCGAACTTGATTACAATGAAAGAGGTTTAACTTGTGAAAACTTATGAAAACTGATAAATAACTTTAACCTAAAAGATCTTCTTTTATAGATTAAGAAGTCTTGTACAATAAGCTACGAATCAACTATTCTAGGTAAAGATAATAATAGAAAATACAATGTCGAGCTTATCTTTACCATACACAAATAAAGAAACAAATAAACAAAATGATTCGTATGAAGATATATTCCATCAGTGCTAATCTTCAAGGCTGTCAGCGTTGACTTCTTCAAATGTCAACGCTTGGCTGTCAGCGTCCAATGTCATCCTATCAGCGCTTGAATTCTTCTTATCAGCGTCTAGTGAACTGACCCATAATTTATTCCCAACAAAGACAGTTAATGATTTGCATGGAATGCTCATTGACTACGAAAAGGGGTTAAAGGAAAAGGCATCTACCTCTAATCCTACTATACTAACCATACAAAAGGGTAGAGTGAGTAAGCCATAATCGAAAGCGAACAAGAAGAAAGGCAAAGGAAAATGTGATAAAAGAAAGCAAGTTGCGAATTATCAAAACCCTATGGGGAACAATATCTACAAGTGGGCAATGGTGCACAAACAGCTGTTGAAGCTATAGAAACGTTTAATTTAGTTTTATCTTCGGGTTAAGTACTGATTTTAAACGATTGTCATTATGCACCTTCAATTATTAGGGGTGTTATTTCCTTTTCTTGTTTGTTGAATCTTGGATTTATTCACACTATTCAATAATGGAATTTCTGTTTTTAAAGATGGTATTTTCTATTTTAATGCAACTACTGTGAATGGTGTGGTTGGAATAGACATGCATGATAATGATTCCAAGTATAATAATAATTTTTTCTTTAGCATGAATAAGAAGAGAAAGTTAGACAAGAACTCTTCTTATCTTTGGCATTGTAGACTTGCCCATATTGGGAAGACTCGCATTCAAAAGCTTCAACGTGAAGGTGTTTTGGAAAATATCAATGATGAATCATTTGATAAATGTGAGTCTTATATCTCTGGGAAGATGACCAAGAAACCTTTTAATAGAAATATTGAAAGGGCTACTGATCCTTGGTTTAATACACAATGATGTGTATGGACGACTTAAACTTGTTTCAAGGAAAGGTGCTAGCTACTTCTTAACATTTATGGATGATTATAGCCGTTATGGTTATGTTTATTTAATTAAACATAAACATGAGGTATTTGAATCATTCAAAGTGTTTAAAGCGGAAGTAGAATTGCAACTAGGAAAGAAGATTATAGCTCTTCGTTTTGATAGAGGTGGTGAATATTTAAGTTAAGAGTCTAAAGATTATTTAAGTGAGAATGGAATTGCTCATAATGTTAATTCTCCCTATACTCCACAACAAAATGGTGTATCGGAAAGGAGAAATCGTATACTATTAGATATGGTGCAATCTATGTTTAATATTACAACTTTGTCATTATACTTTTGGGACTATGCCTTAGAATCTTTTGTTCGTATTTTAAATATGGTTCCCAAGAAGAAGGTTGATAAGACACCATATGAACTATGGCATGGCAAAAAGCCATATTTGTCTTATTTAAAGGTCTAGGGTTACGAGGTGTATGTGAAACGTGACTCGGGTGATAAACTCCAACAACGATATGTGAAATATATCTTTATAGGATACCCTAAGAAAACTATGGGTTACTACTTTTACTATCCACCTGAGAACAAAGTAATTGTTGCTAGGTATAGAGACTTCTTTGAAAGTGATTTTGTAAATCAAGAATTCAGTGAGAGAAATTATGATCTTGAAGAGAGTCATATAGATACATTACTTTCTGATGAAAATACTAACGAAATAATTCTTGTAAAACCAGAAATTCTAGGAGTTTCACCAGAAATAATTCCTCTATGTAGGTCTGAAAGGACTATACGTGCACCAAGCAAACTATGTCTTAACATAGAGGATGATGATGATGAAGTAGAGGATCTTGTTGAACCTTCTAATTATAGATCCGCCATACTTGATCCTAAAAAGGATAAGTGGATGGTTGCAATGGATGAGGAAATGAAATCCATGAGAATTAATAAAGTTTGGATTCTTGTAGATCAACCACCAAATGGTAAAGTAGTGAAACATAAGTGGAAGAAAACTGACATGGATTGTGAAGTACAATCCTATAAAGCTCGTTTAGTAGCTAAAGGTTTTACACAAACTTTTGGCGTAGACTACGAGGAGACGTTTTCTCTTGTAGTAGACTTAAGAGCAATTAGGATTCTCATGACTATAACAACATACTATGACTATGAGATATGGAAAATGGATGTTAAAACTGCCATCTTGAACGGTACCTTAGATGAAGATATATATATATATATTCATCAACCAGAAGGGTATGTTGAACTTAAGTATCCAAAACGCGTGTGTAAACTTCAAAGATCTATTTATGGTTTGAATCAGGCATCACGTCAATGGAACACACGCTTTGATGAAGAAATCAACAAGTTTGGATTTATTCAAAATCATGATGAGCCATGTGTATATCGCAAAGGTAGTGGGAGTGATGTAGTATTCCTAATTTTATATGTTGATGACATATTAACCATGGGAAGTAACATCCAAGACTTAAAGAAGTTAAGGATTATCTTGGTAAATGTTTTTCTATAAAGGATTTAGGAGAAGCTGCATACATTCTGGGAATAAAAATCTATTCGAGATATGAGTAGACGGTTAATTGGTCTTAGCCAAGATACTTATATTGACAAAATATTGAAGAAGTATAATATGCATAATTCCAAGAAAGGTTTCCAACCGATGGAAGTTAAGCATAATCCAAGTCATGAGATGGATGAAAGGTGCCTTATGCTTCGGCTGTAGGATCTATTATGTATGTTGTAGATGCACAAGGCATGATGTAGCGTTTGCTCAGAACTTGATCAGTCGTTACCAACACAATCTAGGGAAGCTCCACTGGACTGCTGTTAAACATATTCTAAAGTGTTTGAGGAGTACGAAAGATATGTTTTTGGTATTTGGAGGGAAACCAAACACAAAACTGAATGTAACAGGTTTCTGTGATGCGTCTTGGCAATGTGATAAAGACGATACGAAGTCTCAGACGGGTTACGTGTTTGTTATCAATGGAGGAGCAGTTGACTGGAAGAGCAAGAAGCAGACAATGATTGCAGGGCATGCGACTCAATCTGAGTACATGGATGCTTAAGAAGCTACAATGGAAGTTGTTTGGATTAGGAAGTTTATAGGAGATCTTGGAGTGATGCCTTCAATAAAAGAACCTATTGATATGTATTGTTACAATTTTGTTTCAAGTTGAACGTAGATATCACTACGTCCGAGAACAAGTTAAAGCTCGTGAAATCAAATTAATAAAAGTTCGCACAGATGATAACGTAGTTGATCCTTTAACTAAGGCGTTGCCTAGAGGAAATGTTATTGAACATGCCAAAAGCATTGGGCTTCAATTAGCTAGTGATTTCATGCAATAAATCTATGATTAGTATTTGGATTAAGGATGTTAAAGACATTATTATTTAATGAAATAAAGTTTGAGTCACGTTTATTCTTGTTATTTAATTTTGTATCCTATTTTACATGTTTTAATCCATGAATATTATTTTGTATACTAAATGTACGTTGTTGATTAATAATATGGGAGTGTTATTAAATCAAGACAAATCAAAATTGCGATAGAGTATACTTGAAAGTATATTGATCGATTTTGGATGATATTCGATGAATCGAATATTGGACTTATCCCGACTATATGATTATACTTTATGGATTTTTGTCGTTAAGTATATCATAAGAAGTTATCCTAAATGTAACTAGTGCATCTTGGTGAAAGAATCTAACGCTAAACGTAACTAGTAGCTATAAGAGTTATTTTTAGAAGTGTTACAAAATTCATGGGTTTTGCTTGTAGTCAATATGTAATTTATTTCCTCTTATTTATTTTGGAGTTTTATCACAGCTGGGCCCCTCGTGGGATTAGTAAAATGTTTGTGTGGCCGCACCCAAATGTGTTTTGGTAATCTTGCTGAATCTGTGAACGAGAAACAAAATGGTTAATGAAATAAATGACTAAGATCCATATCCTTATTAAAGCTGTATTAGAAATAAAAGGATAATAAAATTGGTGAATCATTAAAAGGTTTTTACAGTAGACCTTACTCAAGTCATACTAGAGGCATCGGCGTGTATCTGGACACTAACCGATGTGATCACACTATTTGAAATATTTCCAAGTGGGAGATGAAAGTTTATGGACTTACATTTAATAGTTGTGTGTGAGGATCGAACTCGAGATTACGGGATTGCACACATACGGATAGAGTTAATTTATTTAATAAATATATTTATTAAATTAAATCGATCTATAACTTTTAACGAACGTTAAGTATTAAGAGTTAAGGTTTAACGGTCGTTATGGAATAAAAGAGAAGAGAAAAGAAAAGTCTGGAACACCCCTTAAGGGGATGTCCAAAATTCAGCTAGAAACAAGAGGGGGAGAAGGGAAATTTTGTTTACTTGGGCTCCAAGTTGTTAGGCATATATAAAAAAAACCCTTACCCTTATAATTCTAGACACCACAAATATTTTCTTCTCTCCCTCTCTCCTTGCGATCGCTGGCCAAGACACCCCTTAGGGTTCTTTGGTTTTCGATTTTGCTATTTAGTCAAGTCCTAGCCCCTCTCTAGGGTTGTTGGGTTGATTATTCCATTAGACGTCTAGCTCGATTTACACGTACTAGATTACGGTTAACTCGTCGTAATACGTGTGTACAAGAACGTAATATAGTCTTACTGTAACACCCCATTTTGATAAATGGAATATCACAGGATAATTATGGCGTGTCATCAAAGCATGTAAGGTAATATGTACTAAAACATACATGACCAAAAGGAAAAACTGGAATCAAACATCGGTTCCCAAACATAAGCCCAAAACATAAATAAAGTAAATGAAATGAGAAGGACAAAACAAGTGTCCAAACAAGCACAAGTATAAGAGGCAAACGGGGAAGAAGTCTAAGGCAGCTTCCATCCAATGCACGTCCTCCAAATGCTAAAGTATGTCCTTAGGTACCTTCCATTTTGGGACATGGAAAGGAAAGTAACGACTGAGAAAATATGCTTAGTGAACGAATATATGACATAGTATGAATGGCTGAAACATATATAAGACTGAAATGAAAGTAAAGTGCAGCGGAATAATGTAAGTCCTAGAAAACTTGGTGTATGTTTTATAGACTGGTTTAATATTTCTGACAAGACTTATGTTTAATTTATACTGAAAACTTTATTTTAGATATGCCCAAAAGCCTATATAGATCATGAAGTATCAACGTGCATAAATACTTATAGGGGTGACCTCATCATGCAATTATAGGGGTTGCCTCTAATTAATATAGTATGAGTGGAGGGATCAGCTACTGGAACGGACGCAAGGCACACACCGCATTTACCATGAAATCTTACTAAACTTGTCCTATGATGCACCCATTCTCCCCACATGATAACAGTAACAAAGGCCAAATAACGTAAAGGGACGATGCGAGCAATCACTCTTACCGCAGAAGAGTCATAACACCGGTGCCTCCAATGTTATGGTTATGGAACCCCTATAACTAAGTGAAATTGACATGCATGTATATAGCTCAGGCAATTTAAAATAATCGTAACATATACTAGTGTGTTTAAGACACTTAAACTACTAGGAAAAACAGATGGCTAGAAACGGGGAATCTTAATACAGGAAGAAAGATGTCCTTACTGAAGGACGAAATATCCGTACCTTATGTCTAGTAATGAAATGAAGATGAAAGCTGAAGAATCTACTCCGACTCCACGGATACTACATAAATAAAGGGACATGTATGAGTTGTCTGATTACTGAGTGTGTTACTGGTTTTGTGTGTTCTTAATTTATTTTATATGTCCTTATCATATTTTACTATTTTAAATGGTATCTTTGTATTTATTCATGGTTTTACACGTATTCTGATTATGTATTTCATGTATTCTTGTATTACTATACTTGTAGTGTCATAATAAGTAACTTTCTAAAAATAACAGGTTTCCAAAAATAGAAAGTTTCTAAAAATAGAAAGTTTCCAAAAATAGTAAGTTTATTGAAATAGAAAGTTCCCATAAATAGAAATAAGCTGAATTTACACGTCCAAAAGAGAAACTAAAGCTTAATAGCCTTAATTTATAAGTCATGATGATTTTAAGTCATAACATAGTAAAGTTTTTTAATATTAAATATTTAGTCTTAACATGTGATTATTAATTAATAATAATAAAGCATGATATTATAAATAATTATTAATTAATAATATTACATGATTATATCAATTAAACTTTACATTAAATGACAAGTGTATAATTGAATTAAAGTATTGTTATTAATTTAATTAAACCTTGAATAAAATGGAGAATATTAATTATGTTCTTGATTTATTAAAAGCACATGAATCAAACGTCATGAAATAATTATATTAATAATTATTTAATCTAAAGTTTATTTAAACACCATGTACAAACATAAACCATGTTTTTAATTAAATAAAACTATATCCTAAGTCTTGCATATTAACTAATTTACTTAACATGTTTTAATTAAACTAACTAAATCTAAGGAAAAATGAAATGGAGGAAAAACAATAAGCCAATAAGCCAGAACTAGCTTATTCAGCCACGACTTATTTTATAGAAAAAGGGAAGGACATGTACTTAAATACCAAATGTTTCCACATGTTACCAATAGAAAACAGTTAGCATACTAGTAAGATTGGGGACCCCTGCGCGACACGTTACCCTTTCGAAACCAGGCTATGTTGTTTATTTGCAATGTATTTTTTTATTATTATTCTTGTTTGCTGTTGGGACAATGGGGAACCCCAATAAGCATTAGCTTATTGGGAGTCACAAATAAGCTCAGATAATGAAAATAAGCCAAGAAAAAGCAAGTCACAAGCAAATCAATAAGCAAATCAAGGCAAATATGACAGTGAGCTAACAAATTTTTTACATGATTTTTGGTGGACTTGTTAATATGCTATAAGCTTAGATAAGATTATGCACAAAAAAATAGAAATAAAGAAACCTAAGTGACACCTATTACTAATACCATACACGATTTCAACACCTAAGTTGACTTTTGGTAAACAAAATCCCACTATTGGTTTAGGCAGTGAGATTGGTGAAGGCTTTAAACAAGGATTGCACACAACTTCAGTAAAGCCAATCACAGATTTCACACATCATCAAAAACCACACAAATATCCATTATCAATCAACCCATAAGCAAACATAAATTAACTCAATTAAGCCAAGTAAAGTCATTACATAAGATAACAGTGGGTGTCGAACAGTGACTCACAGAAACATAAATTAAATGATTTTGGCTAATCTTTTTGCCTTTTTGATGACCTTGTTTTTAATCTGTAAGCCTAAACAAGCTATGAATCATAAAATAAACTACCCTCAAAACTAAATGGGCCTATGATAACAAGCCTTTGTACAAGCTTCCAGGCCCATGATAACAAATAACAACAACAAACAATCAAGAATCAAGGCTTTTGCCTTGATTCAGTTAGCACAAAAATGAATTTTTTTCTTTCTTAAAAACATTTGATCAACTTCATAAATCTTGAAACTTTAAGACAATTTCACACAGAAGCTTTATAGCATGAATATTTTTTTGGAATAAACCTTTTCAAAACACCAGGTTTTATGAAAAAAAATAAAAAGGAATTATATTTGAACAAAACAAGAACTCAAACAAGAAGAAGAATTATGGAACTCATATTTTCTTAGAAAATTACCAACTTCCAAGTAAATAAAAAGGAATTATAATTTCATAAAAGAAAAATACCAACTTTTATTAATTGAAAAGGGATTACATTTTTCAAAGAAAAATCTGGAACAAAACCTA
Source organism: Glebionis coronaria (assembly GCA_025667525.1). Lineage (NCBI taxonomy): Eukaryota > Viridiplantae > Streptophyta > Magnoliopsida > Asterales > Asteraceae > Glebionis > Glebionis coronaria. The sequence goes on from CM046876.1 coordinate 360,159,826, forward strand.
TACTAATCCTATCTGCCCTTTATATAATAGGGTCACAAGTTCTAGAAGAAAAAATAAATGTACCTAGACCCTACACAACTGTAATTCCAACAATGCCCTTTGTGTTTGAATTTCTTTGACTGTTCTTGGTCAAATTGGAGCAACCCGTGATCTCTGCCATGGCACATGTGTTTGCCAGCTAAGAAAACTAATCCAAACCGTTGGTGATACATTAGAGGACTAGTCATTGTATCTGGGTTATCCATCTTGTTACATAATCGCAAATACTTCACCTTCATGCGTAGGGGAGGTCCACAGGGACCATGTGTGGTGGTTGGGTAAAAATTTTGGGGGTGACGTTATGATTATAATGTGTTAAATCATATAACTAGAAAGGGAATTAAGCTAATTAATAGTAATTAGTGAACTAGGGTTTTAGGGTTTATGGGGTTTGAACAGTGGGTTTTGATCCTGAAAAGGGGGTTATGAGGTGTTTACCGCCACTTATATTATAATTAAATCCGTTTAAAATGAATATACTATAACAAGAGTGGTTAGTAGAGGGGGTGACGTGTCTGGGTTGTGGTTTGGGCCAGTTCGGGTTAAAGGGTGGGCTTTGGTGGGTTCGGTGCGGTTTGGTGGGGTGATGGGTATAAAAACTGGCAATACTCGCCCCTAAAGTATGTAAAACTTATTAAACTAAGTCTTCCCATCTTTTTTCTTCTTTCCCTTTGATAAATACTTAGGCCTAATTACAATATATCCCCTCAAACTTTAATCTCATGGAATAAGGACTAAACTTTCAATTTAAGCAATCTTCAAGGGCTGAATATGACAAATCTTGAAACTTTATGGACCCATATGTAATTTTGGAGGTTTACAAGGGTTTAAAGTGACAAGTCTTCAAAGCATAGGGACCAAACTTATACAATCTTCAAACTTCAAGGAATTTTCTTGGTATATCATCGTTCGAGTCCGGTTCTTTGTGCGGCTTCGTTTCTTGTGTTTGTTTTTGCTTGATTCTTGTGATCTTTTTGTCTTTTTCACTTTGAACAAACAAGCATATTTCACGGTATTTTATGACATATTTAGGCATTTTAAGCCCGTTTTGGACGATGAAACTATGTATAATTGCGGTCTCATCACTCCCCCATACTAAACCATTGCCGTGCCCTCACGTAATGCTAGAATAAAGTATCGTAGCATTTCCAAAATTCATTTTTATATGAATTTTATTGAAATTTAAACTTACTAAACTACTACTACATGTTTTAGACATAATGTATGATTTTCATCGCAAAATAGGATTTTTAGGTTCATAGAATATGAACACGTGAATGCCTCATAGAGATAAGTTCGTCGTCCTCGATTTTCACCTAATTCCATGCTAATCATGTAACGAGATTATTGTCATTATAAGTTAGTAATGCTAACACTACTCATATGCTCTAATCACGTAATTATACTCCCTTATTCCTAAGTGGTATCTCTTATATTTTATTTTTATCTTGAATGATCATGAGGATACATTTTTGAATTATGCGTGAATAGAGATTAAGGTACAAAAATAGAGTCGTAACGATGTAATCAAAATCATCGAATTAATAATCTTTCCTAATAGACAACGATGTCAAAAAAATAAGTCAACAAATAAGATTCGATAAACACGATTTTATAACGGTTTGAACATTTGACTTATTACCAAGACTTTTATACACCCCCTAACGGATGGACCTTATTATCATAGGTTTACCTCTGGTTTTTAGGGCTTCGGTCTTGCCTTGCCTTTTATTTAACCTCGCCATGAGGTGTTTATTATGGCCAAAGACATGTATCCTCAACGTAAACGTAATTTTGGATCTTTAAAGCTTCAAGATTTACATTCACTTTCAATTTTTGCATAGATTTTTCGGCCTTGTGAGCTTTGAATTTTTGCTTGATTTAGGTGAAGAAGTGCTTAAATCATAATTGGGTGAAGCTTTCGATTATTCGGGTTGCCAATACTTCAAAACCGTGATGCTGGCAATTCTCAAATGCTTTCTCAATTTAATTACATGGAAGCTATTAGAATTAATTAGAAACCAACAATAGAGACTAAACCGCTAAGTCAATATTTATTAACAATTTAAATATATACAAGCGAGGGGAGAATAAGCAAATAATTAGGACGCATGAGTTTTTGAAAGAATACGAGTACTCTACGTTTAACATAGTAACTTATAATTAACGCTATCATTTCTTGTCCTCATTTAAGAGACTTAGCCTAACATAAAGTTAAGGAATCAAAGCTAAGTGCTCAACTCACACGGTCGAATAAAAAATTACTCTTATTCTCGCCATCGGAAATTTTACATTCGTGTCTTAAACACTTATGAAAAACATTGAAATTTTTTAAAATTTGGCCATTTTTAGCTTTATTTGCAACAAAATGATAACAAAAAGATAAATTTTCGAGAGCATGAAGGTTTAGCAAGGTCGAGTATCTATTCACCCCCCCTATATTAAAGTTAAACATTGTCCTCAATGTTTCGAGTCTAAGGGTGGAACACCCCCATACTAGAGACAAAAAGTCGAATGCTTAGTCTAGCATGGAAAGGGTATAACAAATAATCTTAAGCCGTTTATGAATTGTGCGTAAAGATGATTGTTAGAACACAAAAGGATATATATCATCGTATATCAAAAAATCTTCAAAACAAACGATCGAAGCTCGAGTAAAACGAACACGAGATGCTTCAATCGTGACGATGATCCTAGATTACACAAGTCACAAACAACCATGGAACAAAGGTTGGAAGGGCACAAATCCCCTCATTAGATTAACTAAAAATCAAAAATATTTATAAAAATAAGCATGAGAATTCCCCCACGAGGCACCTTGTTTTTGATAACCGAGTCAAAAGCTCGACTCGAATCCCCATAAATGTGATCATTTAGGTATAATCATGGTAATGGTCAAGTGGGTCTTATATGAAAAACACAAAGCCCAAAGTAACCAATATAAAAGACATAGTCCTTATACCAGGGTCAAAGATCGTGTCTTCTTTTTCCGATGATAAAACGAAACAACACAACTTTGAACATCATCGTCCCAATGGGAAACAAGAAAATAGAATGAAAAGAGAAGGGTGGGACATTGGGTGCGCAAGCAAACTGAGTTACTCGAGGTAAACTCACACCGTAAGTTAGAAGAATGTTCCATTTACTACTTCGATGGAAGACCGAGATTTTATCTTAAACGTGATACCGGGGTCAAAAATCTCTTCCTCATTGGAGAAGTATGAGGAAACAAATGGGGCTTCCCCCAAAATAAATCTACATAAAGCGTTGTCAAAAGGAGTAGACGCGTTGGTAGTAAGTTCAATTAAACGAGGCGATGACGGACTTAACTTTGGGACATTTTTCAAGTTAATTGTAAAATCTTTCCCTTTTTCATTTTTTAACTCTTTATTTACCAAACTTAATTTGATTAAATTGAAAATGTTTGGTGTTTCCAAATCAATTCTAGGCACACTAAAAACTTTTACATTTATCTTGAAGGCGGGACGGGGATTAGAATTTTTAAAACGTGAATCGATTAAGAAAATCTCCCCCTCCGGGCTAACGCAACGGTCCTCATCAAACTCGAATATCGAAGGCGGATTGTCAAGAGTACGTTTGATCTCAGAAAAATCGCCATCGAGATAAAAAAAATATCTTCTCTTCCTCGTGGAAGAGGTCGGGAAATTAAATCATCGATAGTCGAGTCGCTAGCTTCAACCGTCGTGAAACTAGGAATAGAAGGCTCTTCTATTGAATATTATGCCTTAGTCATTTCGACTTCGACATCAAAAAGCGTATCAATGTGAGTAAGGCCATCGACGGTCTTCTCACATGATAAATCCAAAATCTCACACGGCGTGGATTTAGGAGTAAAAGGCTCGTCACAAGACGTTTTAGCCTTGACGGTTTGAACTTTGTTGTTCGGAGGGATCGAATGTTGGCTCTCGAACATTTTAGCAAAATTACTAACACGTCCCTCCGGAATTAATTTTTGATCATCTTAAAGAAATGAGGGATCAACGATTTTCCTTAAAACCTTATCACATTTTTTTTTCAAAATCATTTAACGGAATTTCTTCATCCATATTAGGTGTATATTGTTTTAGAAAATTCACGATAATTTCATCTTCATTATAAAAATTGGTTTCCAAAGGTTTTTCAACAATTGTCATCGTTCCTACGTATGTTACGAGTTTTTCTTGTTGTTTATTTTCAAAAACATTTTTTAAAACCTCGTTAGTAGACGTTTTCGTTTCCTCTACGTTCTTATTAGATGACGAAGGTAGCACGACTCTAAAATTAGAGAGAGAGGGATCAAAATGGGATGTACGAGTCTTAGGAGTCGATATGATTTGAGCCTCTCCTTCAGGATTAGGATTGGTATCGTTCAATGAAGAACTCGACTCGTATGAAGCTGTTTTTTTCTCTAAGGTCTCAACTGTTAAAAGAAGTTTATTTCGCTGATTAGGTGTAAGCTTACCCAATTTTATCAATATATTTTCCCCATCTCTCTATATCTAAGTTAAATAAACGTTCTCGTTCTTTAAATCCGGCATCATATTCGTTTTGCAACTCGGTTTTTAATAAAACCATTTGCTCTATGTGATTAGCCTCTTGAGTTGCCAATGGTTCTTTGTGAGATTCCTTAATGGTTGCTATTTGTTCCTTACAAGTTTCCCTAATATTCGTCACTTGTTCTCGAACCATCGTTAAAATTTCATTATTACGTCTCATATAATTACCAAAGGCGTTATGACTCATTTCATCATTTTGATTTTCATCACAATTATAAGACGAATCATACGACGAATAAAACGAAGACGATGGGTGATCTTGGTCATATGATTGAAATTCGTCACCATGATCACATGGAGGGGAGTTATAGATATAACCCTCTCGTCCTCCATAAACCTCACAATTAAAACAATTGGCACCACCAGGCGGGCCTCCACGATGGACACGAGTAATAACCACCATCATCCGACATGATGCAACGAGAAAGTCGTAATGAGAATTAAACAATTTAGAGGGTTTAAGAAGAGAATTATAAAAATAGAGGGAAAGTAGAAGATTACTTTTGTGCTTTTGGTTTTTCAAAATTTTTTTTGGAATTTTGTGTATTACGTAGATAATTAAATCTACAAAATCTATCCTCTAATCAAAGATCTTCGATTAAAGAATCCAAAGGAATGAAAGTAATTACATCCAGTAAAAACCTTCGTTCGACTTTGAAACATTGGTGGAACACCAAAACGTTTCTAGGGTTCAATAAAAATAGCAACAAAAATAGGTTAATAATACTTGATGTGGCAAACCCCTAATTAATCGTCACTTTCTAAATACGCACAAGCGAGCGAAGAAAACGAGGCGGCACGAAGCACTTAAGAACCTTTTTTCCTTAGGTCGTGAAATACAACCGTCTTATACCACCTTATAATTTGTATTTATCAAGATTAAATCAACTAAGACTATTTATCTATTTTTCCTTTTTTCTTTCTTTGATCGATACACTCAATAATGACCGGAACATCCACTATTGAGGTGCGTTTTTACGCGTATTTGGATAAATATTGTTTATTAATTATTCTACGTATTACAATATATTATTCAAAAAGAAAAACGAAAATGATTTTTGTGTTAATAGAGTTCTATTTAACACTATTTATTTTTATGGTTACTATAATAGAGAAAAACAAAAGAGTATATACGATACGAATACTTCCCAAAAAAGAAAGGTAAAAACGTAAATACTCAAATAAAACACAATAATAAATATGGTTAAACACACCTCCCCGACAGCGGCGCTATTTCGATGTAGTGGTTTGGTACACTTTTTTAGAAAAAAACAAAGTGACAAATGCGGTAAGTATTAAGTATTAACGTTTAGAAAAACGCAAATACCGACAATTGAGTTTGTTCTCGAGGAGGTATGGTGTTTATTGTGCCAAATATTAAAGATTTTTTGGAGTAATTACGCTTTTGAAAAGTAAAAATTAAAGAAAATGAAAGACGGATTAAGCTAAAAACGAACTATGACGTAAAACGCGTAAACGTAAAACGCGACGAAAATTCGACTCTACCTAAATTTTTTTGAAAAATTACTAATAAATCCTAAAAATTCTAATTAAGAAAAATAATAAGCCAAACTTTATGAAAATGATTTTATTAATTATTATTAAATTTTAAAGTTTAATAAAAACCAAAAAAATAAAAATAATTAAATAAAAGTAAAACCTAAAATTTATTCTATTGTAAACCTAAAACATATTTTTCTAAACCTAAAAAGTATTTTTTGAAAACTTAAAATTAATATCAACTATTTCTTTTATTGATTTATTAAAAACAGAAAAATAAAAATTCATAAAAAATAAACTAAGAAAGTGAAAAATATGAAACTTGTTGAGAAAAATCCTAAACTAATGTTAAGTCTAAAAAAAATGAAATAGAGGGAAAACAAGCCAATAAGCCAGAAATAGCTTATTCAACCACGACTTATTTTATAGAAAAATGGAAAGACATGTGCTTAAATACCAAATGTTTCCACATGTTACCAATAGAAAACAGTTAGCACACTAGTAAGATTGAGGACCCCTGCGCGACACATTACCCTATCGAAACCAGGCTACGTTGTTTTTTTGCAATGTATTTTTTTTATTATTCTTGTTTGCTATTGGGACAAAGGTGCACCTCAATAAGCATTAGCTTATTGGGAGTCACAAATAAGCTCAGATAGTGAAAATAAGCCAAGAAAAAGCACGTCACAAGCAAATCAATAAGAAAGTCCAAGAAAATATGTCAGTGAGCTAAAAGAACTTTTACTTGCTTTTTGGTGGACTTGTTAATAATCTATAAGCTTAGATAAGCTTATGAACAAAAAATAACAATCAAGAAACCTAAGTGAAACCTAATACTAAGACCATACAAGATTTCAACACCTAAGTCGACTTTTGGCAAACAAAATCCCACTGTTGGTTTATGTAGTGGGTTTGGTGAAGTTTTTAGAGAAGGATTGCACAAAACTTCACTCAAGCCAATCACATATTTCACAAATCATCAAACACCACACAAACATCCATTATCAATCAACCCATAAGCAAACAAAAATTATTTCAATTAAGCAAAGAAAAAGCATTACATAAGATAACAGTGGGTGTCGAACAGTGACTACATAAGCTATGAAACACAAAATAAACTACCCTCAAAACTAAATGGGCCTACATGCCACTTGCTCACAAGCTTTATCACCTTAGAACAATTTCTAACCACCTAGAAGACTAACTGTTGGTTCAAAGGTTGTGTAAGACAGATTTGTGATAGAAAAACACCCCAAATCTCTACTAAACATCAAAACGTCACACAAATTTTAACTATAAACCTATAGTATTAATTATAACTGACTCAGACCTTGTTGAACACACATATATGACAAACATTAACTACTTGAAAATGGACATATTTTTTCAAATGGATACACAAACTTGCAAAATCAAGGATTCTTTAACAAACCTTAAAACAAACTCCACAAATGAAGGGAACTAGTAGCACAAATGCATACATGAGTCAAGAACATAATTCATGGCTTGAATCAATCTAAAACACAAAATCTTGGAAAACTATGAATACCACTAGATTTTTATCAAACTTGCATAATAATATATTTTAAAACTAAAACTTGAAATAAAACCTAAAATTCAGTTATTCAAGAAGTATTAAGTGTGTTTGAGACAATGGGATCCCCTAGTGGTGTATCCCTACCTCTGAAAGCCCTTATCCCAAACACCCCTTACAAATCTCAAATGACCAATTTTAACAAGAATTATGTTTAAAACACAACAAACTACCAACTGTTTAACTGATTTGACTTCTCATACATCTCACATACATATTAAAACAGGTTCTCTTCAATCTTATAACACAAACCACAAAATCTCATGAGCATTTAAATCTAAGTAGAAAGTGCAAAATGACTCACCTCCAAGGTGTAAATCTACACCTTGGAAGGATTGAACTTATGTACAAGCCTTTGTACAAGCTTCCAGGCCAATGCTAACAAAAACAACAACAAACAATCAAGAATCAAGGCTTTTGCCTTGATTCAGTTAGTACAAAAATGAACTAAACACTGGATTTTTTCTTTCTTAGCAAAATTTTATCAACTTCATAAATCTTGAAACTTTAAGACGATTTCACACAGAAACTTCATAACATGAACATTTTTTGAATAAACCTTTTCCAAACACCAACTTTTATAAAATAATAAAAAGGAATTATATTTGAACAAAACAAGAACTCAAACATGAAGAAGAATTATGGAACTCAAATTTTCTTAGAAAATTACCAACTTTCAAGTAAATAAAAAGGAATTATAATTTCATAAAAGAAAAATACCAACTTTTATTAATTCAAAGGGGATTACATTTTTTTTAAGAAAAATATGGAACAAAAGCTATTGTACTCCTATCTGCCCTTTATATAATAGGGTCACAAGTTCTAAAAGAAAAAATAAAAATACCTAAACCCTGAACAACTATAATTCCAACAAAGCCCTTTGTGTTTGAATTTCTTTTACTGTTCTTGGTCAAATTGAATCAACCCATGATCTCTGCCATGGCTCATGTCTTTGTCAACTAAGAAAACTAATCCAAACCGTTGGTGATACATTGCAGGGCAAGTCACTGTATCTTAGCCATCCATCTTGTTACATAATCAAAAAACATCACCTCCATGTGCAAGAGAGGTCCACAGGGACCATGTGGGGTGGTTGGGTGAAAAGTTTGGGGTCGGGTTATGATTATAATGTGTTAAATCATATAACTAGAAAGGGAATTAAGCTAATTTAGTAATTAGCAAACTAGGGTTTTATGGTTCATGGGGATTGAATAATGGGTTTAGATCCTAAAAAAGGGTTTTATGAGGTGTTTATCGCCACTGATATTATAATTAAATCCGTTTAAAATGAATTCAATATAATAAGAGTGGTTAGTGGAGGGGGTGACGTGTCTGGGTTGTGGTTTGGGCCAGGTCGGGTTAAAGGGTTGGCTTTGGTGGGTTTGGTGCGGTTTGGTGGGTTGATGTGTAACAACTTGAATTTTTGCGTCTTATTTTATTAAAGGCGTGATTGTTTGTAACTCTAAGACCTATGATCTGTTTGTGCCGACTATAAATGTACTTTGATTTGTCGAGAATACGTGTGTCCACTTTTACAATTGTCACATCATTGGGTTAATCGTGTCGATACTCTCATAGTATTATTTTGAGTCGGTTTTGCTAGTCATAGTAAGTTGGATCAAGTCTTTCACAATTAGTCATGATGGGCCGAAACTACCCTTCTTAACTTACTGGGCCAAAATATATAAAGTGTATACAATTTAAGCATCAACTGGAAATGAAATTTAAATTTGGTAAACTTTCACTAAAATAACATTAGTTACAAATCATGGTCAACCAAAGTCAACCTGAAACTCTAATCTTATTTTAATCCTCCACTTGCCATAAGAGTCCAACACACAGGCCAAAAATGTCATATTTGGGTATGTCACAAGCTTGCAATTTCTAGATTTAAGTTAAACCTAAACTAATTTTTACTGGATAAATACTACTCCATTTTCTCACAGCCTCTCATCAAACAAACACTTAACAAAGTTGAGTTTACAAAAATTAGTGTTCCTGCTTACATCTAGCAGTTTCAGTTACAAGTTTTGGGGTAAATTATAAAAATTAGTAGTAAGCCTAAATAAGCCGAGCCAAAGCCCGAACCTTCTGTCCGAAATCTCAGCCAAAAACCTTCTATCTTGTGAGTCTTTTATCCACCTTTCTTTTACTTTCTGCATACATTTAGTTGTGCTTGTCAAATTAGATTTACCTAAGAAAACAAACCAAAAGTCATGTTAGTCATTTTCGAGTCCATTAGGACCAAGAACAGCCTTTTAGAAATAAACATGAAGGAGACAAGCTAAGACCTTTTGACCCATGACCTCATCTTATTATGACCACAAACCCCCCATTTTGACCGAGACCTCATGCGTTTTCTCTATTGCCCATATCTTTGTTTAAAAATAATATCGATAATAACAGTAACAACCAAAAACCCCATTCGAATTTCATGTTGAATCTGTCGAAACCCTAACTTGTTATAAAATCAACTATATGATGAAATTAGCACGAATTAGTTTATAAAAACGCTAATTAACTTCAATTTAACACTTGGGGTGTGAAAATCCCCAAATTATACAAAAACCCTAATTTTCGAAATTTACTTTTAATTGGTAATTAACATCAATAGATGCTTAGAAAAATTTGTTAATTATTATAAAACGTAAGATTAAAGAAAACCCCCATTATTCGAAACCCTAATTTTTATAACTTAGTTATATGATGAAATTAACATAGATTAATAGCTGAAAAACTAATTAATTATAATGAAACACAATCGTGATATTGAACTAGTGTTATAATTAAACCGAAAACCCTTTTGTCATATTTTAATAAATCAAATGATTTTGAAACTGGTGAACACCTTTTATTTCAAATGTATAAATCGTAAATCAGTTTGAACCATTTATTAGAAGAAGAGGAAAAATAAAACTTATCTTTTGTGAAGAAGGCACCATCGAATCACCCTGGAACACCTCGATTTCGAATTGATTTTTATGTGGGGATGACGTCCCACAGCCCACACATGATATACGACCTTGGTTTTCGTTGTTATGATGATTGTAAATCGGTTGGGTATTAGTGTTAGCCATGGAAACCTTTAGATGCGAATTTCTAGAGTGAGAAAGAGAGAGGGGACGATTGGGTGATACATCTGGGAAAGGGGAAGTCAATTGTGAGTTGGGAATTATAAAACAGATATATGACCACCCCCCACTTTGTTTATATCACCCCATCGTGGGTTGAGCGGCTTGGTTTAATGAATCAAATGGGTCGAGCCCCTTTTTCGATTTGGATAAGTTGGGCTGTTTTGGACAGCCGGGTTTATATAAGCCCACCCGAACATGTTGAATTATAAAATGTATTTTGAATCTAAAGCCCAATTCTTATTAACCGAGTATCATTGTCGTGTTTTTACGTAAACAAAATTTGTCGTCAAGCACAACTAGGATGTCATGCATTTTTATTGGTATAATTGGATGTCGTAACACGGTCATTATATTTAATTAGGTTGTGGATAACGTGATCGTATTCTCGAGATACATTTGCATTTCCATCACTTTGCTTATTTAACGAGGTGAGTTTATAGCCCCAATTTTAATTTCTTTTAACTATTTAGGGTGAGAACATTGCTTGTTTTTACGGGTGAACATAAGTGCCATGAGAACTCATACATTACCTACATGATGTCTAAGTAGTGACATCCCTAGATGCTTTAGCCCACTATGTTAATTACTTTGTGTAAGCACGAATGTTATGGATAGATCTATTGGGATTGACCTCCCTATCTAATGTTGGTTGTGTGGCCAAATTAGATACACTTACATTTGAGTCGTCAGGAATGCTTTGGGATAGGCATTTGCTTGGGCTCTCATATTATCTTGCTAGTACGGTTAACGCTTCGGTGTCATGAGCTTAGACGTAGGATGTTATAAACGTATGCTACTTGATTATAATCTTGTATTTTTTATAAGATTATATGTCGGTTGCCTAACTAAAATCTTATGGTTCATCACATATCTATATTTAAACCGATAAAATCACCGACCTTTGTGTTGAAATTTTAGCAATGTTTTTCTTAGGTGTCAAGGCGGACGAGTGACATGGTTGTGCCATGGAGATAATAAAATTATCATGAATATCTTTTGAAGACTTTTATTTAAATGTTATGTTATTTGGAAACTTTGATTTATTTCACCATGATGTACTAAACATTTTCTTAAAAAAAGTTTATTTATGTTTAATGAATTCAAAACGACTTTTAAATAGTCGTTCCTTATATCTATTTCTCTTGATTGTCATGATAGTCACATCCTCGTGTATTCACATACATTGGTAATTTGAGGGTGTGACCGATTGGTATCAGAGACGTGTTTATAGAGAACTAGATTGCTTTTATAAAAATCATTTTTACAAACGTTGAGTCAAAAATAAATTTTTCGAAAAAGAGTAACATTATACTATAACTAAATCTCCATCTCCATGGGCCACTTCACTTCACGTCTTCAATACAAGTAAGTTGTGAGTTATATTATCTCGTGTATTATTGCCATACTACTTTGACCGCTTAAATTGCTAAGTGACTTACCTTATGAGTATATGCAAAATCGATTTCATTTCGACACTTATTTGAAATTCTATGCTAAATGGTTTGTGCCGTGATAACTTTGAGGTTAAAACATACATGTTTGCAAAATCAGATTTATTTCTTATACGTGCCTTTTAATTCGCAGTGACATGTCTACCTCATCCGAAGATTCATTGTACCTCGAGAGCTCATCCATCAATGGAGCACGACTTGTGATCATTGGAGAGTCCTCCACTAAAGACTCCTCACCTATGTCATCCACTCGAGGAGAGCCGATTGTTCGTGTACCTACACCTACCTCACCATCACCACTTATTTGCTACAAGAGGCGTGACAAGGCACCCATGATCCCTCCATCCACCTCATCCACTCATGCTCCAGAGGGACATTGCCAACACCATATCGCAAGGATGTCCGTGAGACCTTTGATCATTGGGAAGAAACTAGCTTCGAGAAATTTGGACTCAACCCCTACTTTTACCACACGTATGTCTTTGAAGCCACCCACGGGAGTGCCCCCAAGGCACGATTCCCCATTCCAACCCATGATGCCTACTCCACCACCACCCTACGGCTTAAATAGAGCCAAGAGCTCCACGTCCGCCGAAGCGCGTGGGATACCTACTCCCCACCGCTTTGCTAGATTTGCTACACTTTGAAGCAACGTGACACACGTTCTTCGTAATTTGGGTGGATTGTCTCATGAGTCGTTGGTTAGACTCGAGACTTGCTATGTGGACGTCATTGCTGATTTAGGTAGGAATGCACCACCCGCACCCGATCGTGTCACGGGACTTGCTCGAAGACTAGAGGACCAACACTATGAGATAGGAGCCTTGCGCAACCTTTTGCATAGGTCATTGGTTGATTTGTCCGAGAGGATCGAGGCCCTCGAGAGTCGTTACGACTACAGTGATTCTTAGTCGATTCATGTTGCACGTCATTCCCATTTTTCCATTTATGTATTGTAACCTTTAAATTTCTAGACTATGTATTGGACTCCTTTTAACTCAATTGAATCGTGGAATTAATTATTCGTGCACTACATAAGTTGTGAACCTATTCATCATTGTTTGCAATAGCATATTTGTGTCATGCTTTCTACTCTCTAACATTTTGGACTTGTGATTCTAACCTTGTCATGAAATATTCGTTATGGTTATAGGACTATGGTACGCACTACCCGCAACACTAGGGCCAAACAAAATATGGCCGCACCCATCGCTATCGACCCGACGGTCTTAAGCCAAATGATAGCCGATGGATATTCTACAACTCTTGCCGCCGCCAAGACCATTCGGAGCACTAAAGAAGAGATCAATCAAGTGCATTCCCCGACAACTACTACTCCTACATGTTCGTACAAAGAATTCTGCTCATGCTTCACTAGTACCTTTAATGGTACCGAAGGTGCCGTACGTCTTGCTCGTTGGATTGAGAGACTTGAATCTCAATTTAGTATGACTAATGTCGTCAAAAGCGACAAGGTGAAGTTTGGGTCTAGCACTCTTGTTGATGGTGCTTTGACATGGTGGAACAATCATGTTAAAGCCGTAAGCTTGGAAGCGGCTAATGCTACTCCGTGGGCACATCTCAAGGGAATGCTCCTAAATAAGTATTGTCCTAGGAATGAAATGAAACGGTTGGAAGCCGAGCTATGGAACCTCCGTGTGCATGGAGTCAATTTGACGGCTTACACTCAATGGTTCCAAGAGTTGAGATTGATGTGTCCCGAGATGATACCAAATGAGACACGTGCCGTTGAATGGTTCATTGTTGGATTACCATCCCCAATCCGAGGAGATGTGATTTCTTCAGAACCTACCGATTTAAATGAGGCCATTTAGATGGCGAATGGCTTGATGGACTCCGTTACTTTGGAGGGTGGTGATAATAAGCGAAAATGGGAAGGAATCCATGGACCCAATCATGGTGACCAACCTAACAAGCGCCAAGATGTGGCAAAGGTGTTTAATGTGAATGGTGGATCCGGTTATCAAGGAAGGTTACCATTTTTTGCATGTGTGTCAAGCATCACAATGGAGCTTGTGGAAGCACGTTTCACAATTGTGGCAAACCCGGTCACTTTGCTAAGGATTGTCATAGTGCACCAAAGCCCACAAACCAAAGGGCTCCAGAAACTCAAAATGTGCAATACGCGGATGTCACTTGCTATGGTTGTGGGAAAAAAAGTCACTTCAAGAATAGGTGCCCTAAAGCCACCACACAAGGCCGAGGGAACCAAATCCGCGTCAATAACAATAACAACAACCAAGCTCGTCGACAATCCTCACAAAATCATGGAGCTCCAAATGGCCGAAACAATGGGAATCAAGCGGAGCACCCGGTCGTGTGTATGCTTTATGTGCCGAAGCGGCCATCCAAGACAACAATGTGGTCACCGTCACCGGTATGTTCCTCATCCATAACATATATGCTCTTGTATCATTTGATTCCGGTGCGGATATAAGCTTTACGTTAATTGCCTTTAGTGAACTATTAAATGTGAACCCCGTTGCTTTAGAGGTCAATTATAATGTTGAACTAGTCGATGGTAAATTAATCACCACAAGCACCGTACTAAAGGGTTGCACCCTAAGTCTTCAAAATATCCCATTTATCATCAATATTTTACCTATCGAACTTGGAAGCTTTGACGTTATCGTTGGTATGGATTGGCTATCCAAGTACCATGCGGAGATAGTTTGCCATGAAAAACAAGTCCGTATTCCCTACGGAAGTCGAACCTTAACCATATTTGGAGAAAAGAATGGCGCGAAAGCCAAGCTAGTTTGAATGTCATCTCATGTACTAAAACTCGAAAGTACATTGAAGAAGGTCATCTTATTTTCCTTATTCAAGTTACTAGTAAGAAAGAAGCCGATACGGAAGAGAAGAAAATTAAAGACGTTCCGATTGTTCGTGATTTTCCCGAAGTTTTTCCCGAAGACTTACCCGGATTACCGCCACTTCGCTAAGTAGAGTTTCACATTGAGCTAACCTCTGGAGCCGCACCCGTTGCAAGAGCACCTTATCGATTAGCACCCGCCGAGATGAAAGAGTTAGCCGACCAACTAAAGGAACTTACCGACAAAGGATTCAACAGACCGAGTTTCTCACCATGGGGAGCCCCGGTATTATTTGTGAAGAAAAAAGACAGATCTTTCCGTATGTGCATCGATTATCGTGAGTTGAACAAACTTACCATAAAGAATCGTTATCCTTTAGTAAGGATCGATGACTTGTTTGATCAACTTCAAGGTTCGAGCATTTATTCAAAGATTGATCTAAGGCCGGGTTATCATCAACTTAGAGTTCGAGAAGAAGACATTTCCAAGACGGCATTTCGAACCCGATACGGTCACTTTGAATTCCAAGTCATGCAATTTGGTTGACTAACGCACCCGCGGTATTCATGGATCTCATTAATCGTGTGTAAACCCTATTTGGACAAGTTTGTGATCGTGTTCATTGACGATATCCTTATTTACTCCCGTAATAAGGAAGAGCACGAGGAACATTTGAAGAAAATTTTGGAATTGTTGAAACAAGAACAATTATATGCTAAGTTTTCAAAGTGTGAATTTTGGATTCACACGGTGCAATTTCTCGGGCACATGATTGATAGTAGTGGTATTCACGTGGATCCCACCAAGATTGAAGCGGTGAAGGATTGGGTGACTCATACTACCCCTACGGAGATTCGCCAATTCCTTAGACTTGCCGGTTATTATAGACGACTTATCGAAGGATTTTGATCGCTAAATCTATGACGGAATTGAATCAAAAGAATAATAAGTTTAATTGGGGAGACGATCAAGAATTGTCTTTCCAAACTCATAAGCAAAAACTTTGTGATGCGCCTATTCTTGCATTACCCGAGGGTAGTGAAGACTTTGAGGTATATTGTGACACATCGATTAATGGCCTAGGCGCGGTCCTTATGCAAAAGAAAAAGGTTATTTCTTACGCGTCCCGACAACTAAAACCGAATGAGGAAAATTACTCCACTCACGATTTGGAGTTGGGCGCGGTTGTCTTTGCTCTAAGATTTGGAGACACTACATTTACGGTACCAAATGTGTGGTGTACACCGACCATAAAAGTCTCCAACACAACTTGGACCAAAAAGAGCTTAACATGAGACAACGACGATGGTTGGAACTACTGGGGATTACGATTGTGAAATTCGATATACGCCAGGAAAGGCTAATGTTGTAGTTGATGCTTTAAGTTACCTCGTGAGAGACCTTTAAGAGTTCGAGCCTTGGTGATGACTATTGGCTTGAACATACCATCAAAAATCATAGAAGCTCAACGAGAAGATATCAAAGTGGAGAACATCAATAAAGAAGAAGCTGGTGGAATGATCACTAACAAACCTGTTGCACGTGCCGATGGAACATTGTGTCTTGATTATAGGAGTTGGTTGCCACGTTACGGAAACATTCGAGCTTTCATCATGCACGAGTCACATAAGTCTAAATATTCGATCTACCCCGGATCGGACAAGATGTATCATGACATGAAAATGTTCTATTGGTGGCCGAATATGAAAGTCGACATAGCGACTTATGTTGGAAAATGCTTAACTTGCGCTAAAGTTAAGGTTCAACACCAAAAGCCTTCCAGATTACTAGTCCAACCTAGGATCCCAGAGTGGAAATGGGAGAGAATTACCATGGACTTTATCACCAAACTCCCTAATACATCTACGGGATATGACACCATTTGGGTCATTCTGGATCGCCTTACAAAGTCCGCACACTTCCTCCCTATTAAAGAAAATGACAAAATGGATCATTTGGCGCGATTGTACTTGAAATAAGTCGTTGCTAAGCACGGAGTACTAATTTCTATCATATCGGACCGAGACGGCCGATATTGTTCAGGATTTTGGCAATCACTCCAAGAAGTGTTGGGAATGCAATTGGATATGAGTACGGCTTACCATCCTCAAATGGATGGCCAAAGCGAGAGAACCATCCAAACTTTGGAAGACATGCTCCGCACATATGTAATCGATTTTGGAAACGGATGGGATCTACATCTACCACTAATAGAATTTTCGTACAACACTAGTTACAACACTAGTATTAAAGCGGCACCGTTCGAAACACTTTACGGTCGAAAGTGTCGTTCACCCATTTGTTGGGCGGAAGTTGGTGATGCACAACTTACCGGCCTAGAAATTATTCATGAGACGACGGAGAAAATCGTTCAAATCAAAAGTCGTATGCAAGTGGCTCGTGATCGTCAAAAGTGTTATGTCGACAAAAGACGAAAGCCCTTGGAATTCAAGGTCGGAGATCGAGTAATGTTGAAAGTTGCACCATGGAAAGTTGTAATCCGATTTGGTAAACAAGGAAAGCTAAACCCTTGTTATATTGGACCGTTTGAAATTTTTCAACGCATTGGTGACGTTGCTTATCGCTTAGAGCTACCACAAGAACTTAGTCGTGTGCATAATGTCTTTCACATTTGCAACTTGAAGAAATGTCTATCCGATGAAACGTTTGTTATACCAATGGAAGTAATTCAACAAAATGACAAATTTGTATTCGTTGAAGAACCCGTCTAAATCATGGATCGAGAAGTCAAACGACTCAAACAAATCCGTATACCGATTGTTAAAGTGCGTTGGAACGCACGTAGAGGACCAGAGTTTACTTGGGAACGCGAGGACCAATTCAAAGCAAAGTACCCTCACTTATTCACTAATGTAGTGTCGACTTGAAATGTATTTTTTGTTTTGCTTTGCGGCCAAAGCCCTCTTTAGGAGAGCGAATGTAACAACTTGAATTTTCGCGTCTTATTTTATTAAAGGTGTGCTTGTTTGTAACTCTACGACCTATGATCGGTTTGTTCCGACTATGAATGTACTTTGATTTGTCGAGAATACGCGTGTCCACTTTTACAATTGTTACGTCATTGGGTTAATCATGTCGATACTCTCATAGTATTATTTTAAGTCGGTTTTGCTAGTCATAGTAAGTTGGATAAAGTCTTTCACAATTAGTCATGATGGGACAATACTACCCTCATTATCTTACTGGTCCGAAATATATAAAGTGTATTCAATTTAAGCATCAACTAGAAATGAAATTTAAATTTAGTAAACTTTCATTAAAATAACAGTGGTTACAAATCCTGGTCAACCAAAGTCAACCTGGAAAATCTAATATTAATTTAATCCTCCACTTACCACAAGCGTCCAAAACACAAACCAAAAATTCCATATTCGGATATGTCACAAACTTGTAATTTCCATATTTAAGTTAACCCTAAACTAACTTTTACTGGATAAATACTACTCCATTTTCTTATAGCCTCTCATCAAACAAACACTTAACAAAGCTGAGTTTACAAAAATTAGTGTTCCTACTTACATCAAGAAAGTTTAATTACAAGTTTTGGGGTGAATTATAAAAATCAGTAGTAAGCCTAAATCAGCCGAGCCAAAGCCCGAACCTTCTATCCGAAATCTTAGCCGAAAACCTTCTAGCTTGTGAGTCTTTTATCCACATTTCTTTTACTTTCTGCATACATTTAGTTGTGCTTGTCCAATTAGATTTACATGCGAAAACAAATCAAAAGTCATGCTAGTCATTTTCGAGTCCATAAGGACCAAGAACAACCTTTTAGAAATAAACATGAAGGAGACTAGCTAAGACCTTTTGACCCATGACCTCATCTTATTATGACCACAGACCCCCTGCGTTTTCTCTATTGACCATATCTTTGTTTAAAAATAATATTGATAATAACAGTAACAACCAAAAACCCCATTCGAATTTCATGTTGAATCTGCCGAAACTCTAACTTGTTACAAAATCAACTATATTATGAAATTAACACGAATTAGTTTATAAAAAAGCTAATTAACTTCAATTTAACACCCGGGGTGTGAAAATACCCAAATGATATAAAAACCCTAATTTTGAGTTTACTTTTAATTGGTAATTAACATCAATAGATGCTTAGAAACATTTGTTAATTATTATAAAACGTAAGGTTAAAGAAAACCCCCAATTATTCGAAACCCTAATTTTTATAACTTAGTTATACGATGAAATTAACATAGATTAATACCCGAAAACACTAATTAATTATAATGAAACACAAGATTAAGAAAACCCCCAATATTTCGAAAACCCTAATTTATTTATAATCATGTTATAATTAAACTGAAAACCCTCTTGTCATATTTTAATAAATCAAATGATTTTGAAACTGGTGAACACCTTTTATTTCGAATGTATAAATCGAAAATCAGTTTGAACCATTTATTCGAAGAAGAGGAAAAATAAAACTTATCTTTTGTGAAGAAGCCACCATCAAATCACCTTGGAACACCTCGATTTCAAATTGATTTTGATATGGGGATGAAGTCCCACATCCTACACATGATATACGACCTAGGTTTTCATTGTTATGATGATTGTAAATCGGTTGGGTATTAGTTTTAGCCATAGAAACCTTTAGATGCGAATTTCTAGAGTGAGAAAGAGAGAGGGGACGGTTGGGTGATATATTTGGGAAAGGGGAAGTCAACTGTGAGTTTGGGAATGATAAAACAGATATATGACCACCCTCCACTTTGTTTATATCGCCCCATCATGGGCTGGGTGGGTTGGTCAAATGGATCAAATGGGCCGAGCCCCTTTGTTCGCTTTGGATAAGTTAGGCTGCTTTGAACAGCCGGGTTTATATAAGCCCATACGAAAATGTTGAGTTATAAAATGTATTTTGAACCTAAAGCCCATTTTTTATTAACCGAGTATCATTGTCGTGTTTTTCCGTAAACAAAATTTATCGTCAAGCACAACAAGGATGTCATGCATTTTTATTGGTATAATTAGATGTCATAACACGGTCATTATATTTAATTAGGGTGTGGATAACGTGATCGTATTCTCGAGCTACATTCGCATTTCCATCACTTTGCTTATTTAACGATGTGAGTTTATAGCCCCACTATTAATTTCTTTATACTATTTGGGGTGAGAAAATTTCTTTTTTTTACGGAGGAACATAAGTGTCATAAAACTCTTACGTTACCTACATGATGTCAAAGTAGCGATATCCCTAGATGCTTTAGCCCGCTATCATGAACCGTTAACACGAATGTTATGGATAGATCTATTGGGATTGACCTCCCTATCTAATGTTGGTTGTGTGGACAAATTAGATACACTTACATTTGAGTCGTTACGAATGCTTTTGGATATGCATTTTCTTGGGCTCTCGTATTATCTTTCTAGTACGGTTAATGCTTCGGTGTCATGAGCTTAGACGTAGGATGTTATAAATGTATGCTATTTGATTATAATCTTGTATTTGTTATAAGATTATATGTCGGTTGCCTAACTAAAATCTTATGGTTCATCACACTATCTATATTTAAACCTATAAACTCACCGACCTTTGTGTTGACATTTTAGCAATGTTTTTCTCAGGTGTCAAGGAGGATGAGTGATGTAGTTGTGCCATAGAGATAATAAATTTATCATGAATATCTTTTGAAGACTTTGATTTAAATGTTATGTCATTTGGAAACTTTGATTTATTTCACCATGATGTAGTAAACAGTTTCTTGGAACAAGTTTATTTATGTTTAATGAATTCAAAACGGATTTTAAATAGTAGTTCCTTATATCTATGTCTCTTGATTGTCATGATAGTCACATCCTCGTGTATTCACATACATTGGTAATTTGAGGGTGTGACATTATGGGTATAAAAAATGGCAATACTCACCCCTGAAGTATGTAAAACTTATCAAACAAAGTCTTCCCAGCTTTTTTCTTCTTTCCCTTTGATAAATACTTAGGCCTAATTACAATTTATCCCCTAAAACTTTTATCTCATGGAATAAGGACTAAAGTTGCAATTTAAGCAATCTTCAAGGGCTGAATATGGAAAATCTTGAAACTACAGGGACCCATATGTAACTTTGGAGTTTTACAAGGGTTTAAAGTGACAAGTCTTCAAAGTATTGGGACCAAACTTGTACAACGTTCAAACATCAAGGGATTTTCTTGGAAAATCATCGTTCAGGTCCAGTTCTTTGTGCGGCTTCGTTTCTCGTGTTCGTTTTTGCTTCATTCTTGTGATCTTTTTGTCTTTTTCATGACATCCGTACCTAAAATACACTTTGAACAAACACAAGCATATTTCACAGTATTTTATGACATATTTATTCATTTTAAACACGTTTTGGACGATGAGACTATGTATAATTGTGGTCTCATCAGAGATCTTCATCATGTTATGAACCCAACACTTCATAGTGATGAAAGTGTTTTTCTCTTTGCACTTAAGAGGATGAGAGGATTGAAGAAAGAATCACATCTTAAACAAGATTAATCAAAACTAACTAATCAAGGATCTAAGGTGTTTTTAAAGAAACTGAGAGACATGTGTAAAAAGAGTTAAAAGAAAATATGGAAATAATCCACTATTATAGGCCAAGGGAGCAACGACTCTGTTTCCACGCGACTCCTTAAATTCCCCTGCGGTTCCTTATCAATAAGCATCCGCGGGTACCTTTAAGGAACCTCGGGATTTGGAGTCCGTTCCCTTTTGTCCTTTAGTGGGGAAGTCCATCTGGTGAAGAAATTACCCATAGGGAATATTCTTTATCCATTTGGAATATGCCAAATTTAAATTTCTATTTTCTTTGTTTTAATAAAATATGTTCTTAAAAATAAAGTTATTTCAAAAATACTTTGTCACTTTAATTAAAAGTGACTTTTAAGAAAATATTAATCAGTAATCACTTAGTAAGGTCAATGACTTGTTTATTCACACCTTGAGTGATTCATGAAGAATGCGATCTTGGAGGTATCGAGAGAAGTATACACATGTATGCTTGAGTGATTAGAAGTACCTTACACATTTCACATAATTTATTGCGAGTTATATGTTTGTCGTCACTAAAACACAATGAGATTATATCGATTAACCATCGTAATGTTTGCACTAAGAATCTCCCCTTTTTTGATGATGATTAACAAGTAAACCGTCACGCATATTAAAATGTATACGTTACTCGTTTACACTTACTTCTCCCCCTTTTGTTGAAGCAAAAAGATAGTCGACGTCTTGAAGAAGAGAATAATCAACGCCGAGACAGTATGCATCCAAGATGTAGTTCTTGATTTCACGTCATTTGAAGAAGAGAAGAGTTGACTCCAAGAGAGCTTGCATCCAAAAGGTAGTCTTCATTTGTAGAAGAGGAGGATCGACTTCGAGAGAGCTTGCATCCAAAAAGATATTCATCGCTTGTAGTCGTCGGTTGAGAGGCGAGAATCCTAATCGTAGACCCATCATCCAAAGATATTGAGATTGTGTCATCCTAGTGAAGTCTTCAATCACCATAGGTTAACCAACTTCATGCATAAGACTATGCTTATCTTCGAGATCTCATAATTCATTACTTGCAAGATGTTTGATTAATGCAGTTTAAGTGAGTGAAAATCTCAAATGTAATAAGTTGAACTCTTTAAAATGATCCTCCTTGATATGAGTTCCTCTTGCTTTAGACACCAACAAACAAAGAATAGTGACGAGCTACAAAAATGGGTTAGAAATGTCCTACAAAACAAATTTAGTGGACAAAAGCATATATAGCAAGGTCACCCAAGCGGAATTAGCTTTAAACAACTCGAGTACAATGAGAGGGACTCAAGATGAGGCTAAAACAATCTTAACTTTTAGAAGTGTCATACATTTGACAAGTTAAGAAAAATAAGTGGGCTATTAGATAGAAAAGAGAACCCGTTTTATTTTGGTGACATCAAAATATATAAAAAGGACTAAGAGAGAAAAGAGATGTCTGATTTATAAAAAAAATAATGTCGAGAGGACATACTCCACTTTAATATATTGGAAAGAATACCAAACTAAAGAGAGTATGACATGAACAATAAAACAATTCCACATAGTCGAAAAGAGAGGAAGAATGACCATGGACGAAAAAGAAAACAAGGACGATAAACAAGTCGTTTGCACAAATAATGACAATCATTGAAGAAAGAAATGTGCACGTGATTCTATCAACCCAAAGAATGACTAAGGAGAGGATTTTGACAAGATCAATTCACAATTGTTGGAATAGAGGTAGAAAAGAAACATCCAACAATTTGAAGATATAATGTCAAAAGGTTAAAAACTTAGAATTATTGGAATCACCCATACCAATTGTAAGTTTTAACCGCAATAAACTCTCAACAATACGTGTGATAAAGAATTAGCAAAACAAACAATAACACACATACTAATAATATTTAAAAAATATGAAATAGCATCCACGGTTCTTTGAATATAAAGAACCGTTAAGATATAGAACCATGGAGAGAAATTTTTTTGACAAGAAGAAAGAGGAAAAATCTCAAATCAAATATATTTTTGACCTTAAAAATAATTCCCTTTGAAAGCTTCAAAATCTTTAAGTCGGGAATCAAGGTGAAAAAATATAAGAAAGCAAAAAGCGAGAATAAATCAATGCTTTAGAGAATATTAGAAATAAGACATTATATGCAGGGATGCATACGAATGTCGACACAAAAAGATGACTATTTGATATAGAGAAAGAGATCAAAGAGGCCAAAGAAAAGAAAAGGCAAGATGGATAGTGTTATGCATACAATAAACTACATTCCCAAATTTTCGTAGCTCTTCTCAATCATTGGGAATGTTCAAAGAAGAATTACATGAAGAGGAAAGGGTGAGACTCGTCTGGACTGAGTTTAGAAAGAATAGAAGAGAGATAAGAGAGAGACTCGACTTAGAAAGGCATGATTAAAAGAAATCAAAGAAAAGCAAGAGAGACTCAACAAAGAAGTTAGGGATAACTTCACAAGAATACGAGAGAAGAAACTCAAAATAGAAGAAAAGAAGGAATCTTCAAGAAAACTGGTTAAAAAGAGAGATAGACCAAAAACAAATAAAGGGACTCACTGGCCGCGGTTCGTTAGATAGGGTCGTGGTTCAATATCACTAATGATCCGCTAGTTCATTTGAGGAACCGTAGACAATGGGTGTCCAAAATCGATTCAAGACCAAAAGAAAATCACGTGGTCAAACAATTTAACATAAGTTGCTAAATTGCTTAAAAGTCGAGATTCAGATATGACTTTTAACAATTTCAATTGCAAGTTAAAGTTACTTGAATATTTCTAATGAAATATTTAAGTTGTCAATCTAACTTAGAGAGGAATTAGATAAAAATATAAGTTTCCTTGACAACCGAGTGAGGAAAAGAAAGAACACAAGAACAACAAGATCCAAGACCCATAGATAAATCATGTTGAAAAACATGAAAAGAGATGCAAGAAAATAAATATCATACAAAGATGTATGAAACACAAGCCTAAAACTTATGCGTAATTAATAATCCTAGTTACACAAGAATTCTAGGATTTGCTTAAATTAGATGTATTATTAATTAGCAAAACACATGCTTAATTAGAAGACGATGAGGTAGCGGAATTTGGTGGAGAAGGCTTGGTGATAATCTTGTAATTCAAATCATTATAGATATGAGACATGACAAGATGTTGATATTGACAACAATGATAATATGTTCCATGATTCATGACATCATCATGTGAAAGAGGAAGAACACAAAAGGGATGTTAGCCTCAAAATATTGAGTCAATCAAGAATGTTCGGTCATAAGTTTTTATTGTAATATTTATTAGAACGTTGTAATAGTTAGTTAAAATAGTCGTGACATTACGGGATTGATGGTTAGCTTAAAAGACCTCTTTTAAGGTACTAAGAATTTTATTCAAGCCCGACCCATTAAACAATATAGTCCATTAATACTACATGTATGAGCCCGACTATATAAGCCATTCCTAACATGTTAGGAAGGGTTGGTGTTGTCATTTCTTAATCTAATCTCACATACTTTCTCCATCTTCTCTCTACTTTCTTTCTCTAGAAATCATCTATCTTTCTTCTTTAATTCATAAAATCATCCATGGTGAAGTGATTCAATATGGGAACAACATTTGGTATCAATAGCCACGGGGTAGATTAGTGATTGGTTGTTGCTTTTAGTGATTGATTCGGTTGATTTATCTTAAAAATCATTTCGAATTAAAAATTCTTTTATTGTTTTTGGGTTCTAAATCTTGATACAAATCACTTAAATAGATTTGGTAAGGATTTGGTTATGTTTTTGTGGTTAAAAATCGCATGTTTTTAGGGTGTTTGGATTGGTTTTGGGGCTCGTTACGAAGAACAGTCGGTTTTGTCAGACAAAAGCAGGTTTCGGAAAAGGGTTTGGGTATTCCGAAGATTGGGATTTTTCCGAAATAAATTTATCCAAAGGTGAGTCTTTTGCTTTGTTTTATCCGAAATGTGCTAATTACATTTATCCGAATATAGCCCCTTATTCCGAAAATAGCAACTTATCCGAAAAAGATTTTATCCGAATTAAGCTGTTTATCCGAAAATAGCAAGTTTTATTCGAAAAGTCTGTTTTTCCCGAAAAAGACACACTTATCCGAAAAGTGTTAGTTATTCCGAATTAGTAGACTTTATCCGAAGAAGGATATCTTTATCCAAATAAGGGAAATTATTCCGAAAATAGGGTGATTATCCGAAAACCAAGCTTTTATCCGAAAAAGCCAATTTATCCGAAAATAGTTCCAGTTATTCCGAAGAAGTTCATTTATCCGAAACTCCATTTATCCGAAAAGTGAGAAAAATTACGAAGATATGTATTTTTTCCGAAAAGGTAAATGTTTTAACCCTGTAAATTATCCGAGAACATCATTTATTCCGAAAACATTCATTTATCCGAAGAAAACTGATTTTTCCGAAAATTCATACATTATCCGAAAATAACCAGTTATCCGAATTTATCCATTTTCCCGAAAATATCCATTTTTCCGAAAATATCGAGTTATCCGAATTTATCCATTTTCTCGAAAATCTTCATTTTTCCGAAATCCACCACTTATTCCGAAGATCACCGTTATTCCGAAAATCACAAAAATTCCGAAAACGGAAACTTTTTACAACAATGATTTTTGGTTTCTTGTGAAGACAATTTTTAGGGGATTTTAACATTTTTTCATCGACAACAACAATTACAGCACATCTCCTTAAGATCCGTTTTCACTTCAACAATTTCAAGTTTCTCGAGATGGATCCTACTCAAGAGTATCGTGTGACAAACAACAATATCATGGTGGCGGGTAACAAAGAGAGACCACCAATTCTTGTGACTGGTCGATATGCACAATGGAAATCACGATTTCTTCGATATCTTGACACTAAACCCAATGGTGATGTTCTCTGACATTGCATCAAAGAAGGACCCTATACTCTCACTACAATAACCATTCTTGAAATTCCAGCAACCGACTCGACGACCGGTTCCGATGAGCAAACAATTGAGGAAACATATGAGAACACTTCGAAAGAGAAACGTGCTTGGATTGATGCAGAGAAAGAAGCAATCTATTTGATTCTCAGTGGGATTGGGGATGATATTTACTCAACGGTTGATGCGTGCTCTACTGCAAAAGAAATGTGGTTTGCCATTGAACGCTTGCAACAAGGTGAATCACTTAAAGAGTAAGATGTAAAAACTAACTTGTTCTAGAACTTTAGTAAGTTTACTTCATTGGATGGGGAATCAATTGATTCATATTACTCAAGGTTCAACAAGATGATGAATGACATGACAAGAAACAATTTGCAAGTCTCCACCATGCAAGTCAATGTGTAATTTCTACAGCAACTTCAACCAGAGTGGACACGGTTTGTAACTTTGGTGAAACAACAGAGTAAGTTAGACGAGGTCAACTATCACACGCTCTTTGACATTGTGAAACAATTTCAGAATGAGGCGAATGAACTTCGAGATGAAAGGATAACAAAGACTGCTAATCCACTTGCTTTGGTGTCTACCACTCAACAAGTCAAAGATCATCGCTCTCGTGCTTCAAAGTCATACTCCACTACATCCTCTTCACCAAGATACTCTACTTCATCTAAGTATTCAGCTCCCACAAGATCACGAGACAAAGAACCAAGAGCACCATCACCATCACCTGAGCCATCATCTGAAGAGGACAGTGATGAAGAACTAGCTCAGAAGGATAGGGAGATGAAACAACAAATTTCTTTCGTTATGAAGACCTACAAGAAAATCTTCAAACCCACCAACAACAATCTTCGAACATCATCTAACACCAGGAACCAATATGTTGAGAGTCCTCGAAGGTATGACACACGACAACGTGATGAAAGTCCTCCAAGGTATGATCGACGTAATCCAACACATGTTGAGGGGTCTGCACGGTATGATCGACAAACTGCTAAGTATGATACTTAGAGGATTGCTACTGTTGTTGGAAATAGGGAAACTGTTGGTAATCCAGTGGTTTAACAAAGTGGGATTCAGTGCTTTAATTGTCAAGGTTATGGGCATATAGCAAAGGAATGCAGAAAGCCGAAACGAGTTAGGGATTCTGATTATCATAAGGAAAAGATGCTGCTTTGTAAGAAGATGGATGCTGGGGTTAAATTGTCAGCCGAGGAAGGAGCAATGCTTGATGACACTGATGATGAAGCCTTCGACCAAGAACTTGAAGCACGTTACTCGTACATGGCAAAGGTTGAAGAAGTTCTCAACGTCACTGAGGATGACAATGGTCCTATCTTTAATACTGAGCCAATCGATACGGTACACACTAAAGAGGAATATATGTGTTTGGTAATATTCATGAGCATTCTGAGCTACCCAAATGTGACAACCGTGGTTTTGAGGTTCGTCACTTGGTCTTATTTTAAGGTTAATTTAGGTGTGACTATGTGATTTGCGTGTTTACATGTTTATTTTGCGTGAACGAGGTTGGTGTGGATATCGTATATGGGTATAAAGTACTCATAAGTAAATCGAGGAACGGTTAATTCATGTTCATGAGCTCACAATTAGTGACTATGAAATGAAATGGTGTTATTTAGTGGTTTACGTATATGTATATGTATTATAGAAAAATCGTATTTTTACGATTCAGGGTTTGCATTTAGGGGTCTCGGATGAGGTATTTAGTCACGGGAATAATTTACGGGGTGGTTTTAAGTCATTTAGGACTTAGTTATATAGTTTATTACATATTCTAAGAGTTTTTATAAAACTGTATATTTTTACGTCTTTTACGGTATACGCGTAAAAATTGACTAGTTTTACGGTTTTGAGGTTTCAGAGGCTTTAAGAGTTGAAATAAATTAAGGTAAATTAAGGTATTATTAATAATATATTAATAGGTAATAAA
Organism: Glebionis coronaria; assembly: GCA_025667525.1. NCBI lineage: Eukaryota > Viridiplantae > Streptophyta > Magnoliopsida > Asterales > Asteraceae > Glebionis > Glebionis coronaria. The sequence goes on from CM046876.1 coordinate 360,188,392, forward strand.
AAAAAATATAAAAATATATATGATAGTCGGTTTTGGGATGAAAGAAAGAAAGAGAAAAGGAAAAAAAGGAAAAAAGGGAACCGGGCTTTTGTAATGGGCCAAGGACTTGTTAGGAAACTATATAAATACTTTTTATTAACCAAAACACTTCATAAAACCCCTGGAGATCACCTTCAAGTCGGCATCAATGGTGGTTTTAGGGTTCTTCATTAATTTTTCTTCTTTCAAAAATTCTAAGGTAAAATCTTCAATACACTTTTTAATTAAATTGTTTTTAATTCTTTCTCAATCATCCAATGATGGATTTAGGTTAGGGTTTGAATTAAAATCTGTATATATATGATATTATAATTATTAGATTAATTAGGATTAATGATTAAACATGATAAGGGTAATTAATTTGGTTAATTACGTTAAATTCGTTTTTAAAAACTGGGCAAAATTTTTGGGTCATTGTTTTGATCATATATAGAGTTTTACAAACTTTTAATTTTTGAATCTTATGTCCCTGGAAAGGTAATTGAGTTGGCTTTCAAATGCAAGAAACTAGAACTATATTGGAGGTAGGGAGGTGGGTCAAAAACAGGTTACAACAGTCGGAGGTCAAAACAGTTTTGAAACCAGTCAGGTTTAATTTAATGTTTTAAGGTGATTGAGGTACTTAGATGTACATTTGAACCCTCTAATGGGCATGGGAGTTGGTTTATATATTAAATAAGAGACCAGGGGTAGGGCTAAGAAAATGGGTTAGGGTAAGACCCCCTAATCATAACAAACGTTTTGTATGTTCAAACTCAGTAAAATTCGGAAAGGCAGAAGTATATATATATATATATATATATATATATATATATATATATATATATATATATATATATATATATATATATATATATATATATATATATATATATATATATATATATATATATATATATATATATATATATATATATATATATATATATATATATATATATATATATATATATATATATATATATATATATATATATATATATATATATATATATATATATATATATATATATATATATATATATATATATATATATATATATATATATATATATATATATATATATATATATATATATATATATATATATATATATATATATATATATATATATATATATATATATATATATATATATATATATATATATATATATATATATATATATATATATATATATATATATATATATATATATATATATATATATATATATATATATATATATATATATATATATATATATATATATATATATCGGGGCCTTAACAGTAGCTTTAAGGTTGGGACAAACGAGAGGAGTTAGCTGACATATGTAAGGGCATATGGTTTCTTTTACAGAGATCATGGGTATGGTTAGGTGGGCGTTTGGCTTATAGTTTGGAGACCTAAAACCGGGACTGTTTTGGGTAAAATGTTAACGAGACGAGTTATGAAGTAAACTAAGTTAAGGGCTTTATAGAGGGGTGTAATGAGATGATTAGAGCATATAAATGGGGTATATATGGGAGAAGGTTAGATGTCCATCATGGGTTGATGAGCCATCTTAGTGTTTGGTTCATGTATTGATTGTGTGCTTTTGTTTGTTAGCTTTTTGCTAGTGCGCGGATTTTTGGTGAAGCTCAATCAGGTGAGTTTCATGGTCCCATATCTTTTAATGATTTTCACTTCCAGATGGGATGGAAGAGACACTGTATGGTTTTGTAACTAATGTTGTGAATGTTTTTATGGTTTGTGATGGACTTGTGTGTGCACTTATGTGATTAACTGCTATGTGATTCTTGATTGTGTTTATGATTTGGATCGGGGGACACGTACCGTCTCAGTTATTGTGGTTTGACTTGGTACCAAGAGGATGTTGACAAGGCGGGGCCTTGGGGAGGTACATAGATGTGTGAGCATCTATGGGACCAATGGATAATGACAAGGCGGGGCCTTGGGATTGGTTCATAGGTGTATGGGCGCCTATGGGACCATGGTTATTGGTAAGGCTGGGAGCCTTGGAAATTGTGGTTATTGGTAAGGCTTGAAGCCTTGGAATTGTGATTGTATGATTAATATTGAATGGTAGTTGTTAATGCATAATTGTAACACATTGTCCATATGTTCTTTTGTTGATGGTTCTTATTCACAGCTAATAACTGATTTGGCGTTAGATTCTAAACCTATGACTCTCACCAACTTTATGTTGACGTGTTTTAGTGTCTCTTTCAGGTGAGAATGTGGTTAAGCTTGAGAATAGAAGTGGCTAGTTTTGTAGGCATTAGGATTGCATTTAGAAGGAGATCCCCGTTCCTTCTTAGTTTATTTCTATGTGTTTTGAATAAGTGATACTTTGTGGACACCTTTATGATGTTTTTGTTTGTGGTAATTGTTTGTATTGGGTAAGAGGTAGGACTGTTACCTACTTGCCTAGACTCCTGCATTTTGTGGAGATATTGTCATGACATTTGTTTCACCATTTTATGACATTTCCATTTCATTTAGTTATCTCTATAAACACGCAATGTTGTAATGATATGATATACATACGTCGCGCCCCATATTCTGACATGTTAGGGTGTGACAGAATGGTATCAGAGACAATGGTTATAGAGAATTAGGTTGCCTAGTCTAGTAGCCTAGTCTATAACATAAGGGTCCCTGCATATAGGCGTCATAGGAGTATGTGTGCATTTTATATTAATTAAACTTTTCTGGATGTTATTGGTTTTTACTTGCGATGTTTTTTAAGTTTTGACTAGTATGGGTTGAACCATAGTAGTTCATACTTAGCCACATGTTATTTTGTTTTCGGGGTGTGATTAGTGCTGGTTGAACCATAATCATCCACACTAGTCATTGTCGTATTTTGCTTAAATTGTACATTATAGTACATAATTTGGTACATGATAGTTTCTATCTTTTGTTGGGTTATTTTATGTACCTGAGGTATAGTATTTTTCTTTTGATGTTTAAGTCATATTCCCTAAGAATCATGTGGTGGTTCGAGTTATTAGGAGTAGGTGGATATGAAGGATTTTAAGCTGTTTCCACTCTTATGGGCGACATGACTTATAACTGATTATGTTTTCGTTTTGGATTTAGTCTATGTTGTTTTAGCTAGACTATGGATTTATGTATTTCAAGAGTTTGACTATGTTATTTTAATGGATGGAGTTTTGGAATTTTTTTTGGTTATGAGCTTATGTGAGTAGATGGATATATGTGCTATGTGTTGTATTAATTCTTATAAGTGTCATCATAGGAAGGAGTGCATTGGGGAAGGGTAATTGTATAAGTATGGTGGCCAACATAGTTATACAAGTACCACAACTTCAATGGATTCCTAAGTATGATTGCATGAAAGAGGGTTAGTACATGCTTGTATAATACATGTTAGACGGATTTAAGTATATGTATCCCGATATGCCTATATATATGTATGATCCCCTATAATTATCGATTGTATCCTTAAGAGGGTGGCTAGCTCGTTTTTTTATATTAAACCGTCGTTGTAGCGTATACTTTGAGTTTCGTATTTCACGTGTACGTTTTAAAATGGTGTTCTTGGTTATAAGTCTATTGAAATAACTTGGGATTTCTTTTGAGATAATGAAATCTTTTGTGTTGGGTCTTACATTTCTTTTGGTCAGTATATATTGAAAAAAAAGGACATGGAAATCTACTATAGAGTTAGATAGTTGGTTGTATTTGGTAAAATAAGGGTAAGGTGTTGGAGTCGTGTTTGAAACAAGATGTAACATAAGATTTTATTTAATCAACACTTATTTATTTCAAATTCTAAAAGACTTTCTGATAGGTGTGGAAACACCCATCCTTTTTACCACTTATTTGCAATAATAACCGAGCCAAAACGTGTATTTTATGTCATTTATGTCGGAATTATGCGTGGTTTGTGTTTTTGTTGTGATTTAGGACGGAAAGGTGAAAAGTGGAGAAAACACGACATTCACGGGCTTTTATCATAGAAAAAGACGGAAGATGAAGTCGAAAGATCAAGAGTGGAAAAGAACGGAAGTCCAAGACCAATTCTGAAGATTTATCGAAGAAAAAGTCAAAAGACGGAAGTTTACCAAAAGCCGAAGAACTCAAGTATAATTTATTGAAGAATTACAAGACGAGTTCAAAGAAATCCCGAGCCAAAGTCATTATAGTCCAAGATTTAAGAAGATTAAAGAAAGGAGGGACCGAATGACGCAATGAAGGAAAAGAGGAAAGAGGGGAGGAAGCTTCCTTCCACTAATCCCTTCCTCCCCTATAAATACACATATTGAGCCATTTGTTTAGGTTGTTGGAGGCTTGACAAGCCTCTCTTCCCCATTTTCATTTCTCTTGTTCTTTAAATTTATGCATCTTAATCTTCATGTATCGCACCTTTAATCTTCTTTTAATTCCAAGTAAGTTTACCTTTAATTGTTGTTAATCTTTATCTTATTGCTAATCTCCTTCTACCTTTCTTGTTTGATTTGTTCTTTATCTTGATTGTTCATGTTCTTGAGTTTTTATGATTTTGATCAAGTGGGTTTTGATTGATTTGGTTATGTTTGTTAGATTTGATGATTTGTGTTGATTGATTATTGTTAGTTGATGCTTATTGGTTGTTTTGGTTTAATCTTTGTTTGATTTTGATTAATTTGTGGATGAATTCGTTGTTACTGTATGTCCTTGTTCTTCGGGTTGTTCATTTCTGAAGTTACTGTTCTTATTCCCAGAAGTTCCGAATCAATGGTTCTTCATTCGGAAGTCTAAAAACTTCCGGATCAAGTGCTTCATTCGGAAGTCTAAAAACTTCCGGATCAAGAGGGTTCATTCGGAACTTCAAAAGTTCCGAGTGAAGCAAGCTTCATCCGGAAGTCAAAAGTTCCGAATGAAGCAAGCTTCATCCGGAAGTCCCAAAGTTCCGAATGAAGCAAGCTTCATCCGGAAGTCCCAAAGTTCCGAATGAAGCAAGCTTCATCCGGAAGTCCCAAAGTTCCGAATCAAGGCCTGTTTCTTTTTGTTTGTCTTTCTTTTTAAGTTTTTGTCTTTTAGATTCAAGTTTTATTTTTCCCGCCTTTTTCTTTATTTGAATTTTTTATTTGCTTTACTTTTAGCTTAAGTTTTAATTTGCACCATTTACTTTTTGTTAAGTTTAATTTTACGTCATTTCATTTCTCGTCATTTACTTTTAAAGTTTTAAATATTGCACCGTTTACATTTTAACTTGTTTTAGTGTTAAATTCTTGTCAATTATTATTTAACCTTGTTCATTTATTTTACCAAACCAAAAATATTTGTTTCACCAAGAACAACTAATCTCACACAATTAGCCGGAGATCAATTCGATTAGACACCGAGAAAACGAACTTTTTCACCTAGTAAAATCTTGTTATTAAAATGGCGCCGCTGCCGGGGAACGAACCTGGGTCACCCGCGTGACAGGCGGGAATACTTACCACTATACTACAACGACTAATTCCTATTCGGATTATGGAATACAATACACAATTTAGAGAACCCCATTGAAAATCACTTCATTAAAATGGCGCCGCTGCCGGCTCTTCTCGTTAAGATCAAAAGTTTTTTGTGAGAACTTGGATTTTGGGATCCGTTCCCCGTGAACGTTACTTTTTCATAAAAAATTTCAAAAATACAAAAAGTTAAAAAAAACATAAAAACCAAAAATATTTTTGCTTTGTTTTTCTGTGTTCGTTCTTTTGCAGGTGTATGCGCACTCGATCCACGTCTTATCAAGAGCCCGAGCCTCTCGATAACTTAGACATGGCCGGTGTACAAAACAACAACAACATACCACCTCCAAACAACAATAATAACAACAACAACCCATTTTCAACAACATGAATAATAACAACAACAATGAGCCTCTACCGAATAATCGCCCGATGATTGAACTGCTGCAAGCTCATGTAGATGGCAACACTGATCCAATTGTTATACCAGCAATTGCAGCCAACAACTTTGAGCTAAAATCAGGCTTTATCCAGATGGTCTCTTCTCAACCATTCTTGGGGCGTACCATTAATGATCCACACGACCACATCAAGAGATTTTTGCAACTCACCAACACGGTCAAATTCAATGGTGTTCCACAAGAGGTTATCAGGTTACAACTTTTTCCCTTTTCTTTAGAGGGACAAGCCCGACATTGGCTTGCTAAAGAACCGCCACAGAATATTCTCTCGTGGACGGATTTTGAAACCAAGTTTATCAATTACTTTTTCCCACCCTCTCGTACTACCGCTTTGCGGAATGAAATCATAAATTTTGAACAAAAGTACGATGAGTCGTTCAGTGAATCTTGGGATCGTTTTAAAGATCTTTTAAGAAAATGCCCACAACATGGTTTTACCAAAGTACATCAAATTAATACTTTTTACAATGGTTTAAGCATGAGTTACCAAGATTCACTAAACAGTGCCTCGGGGGGTAATCTTTTGGCTAAGACTTCCAATGCTGCTTGGGATATCATTGAGAATAAATCTCGTGTGCAAACCAAGAGTGTTCGGACCAATGTCGCTAGTGCTAGCACTAGTGACAGCGACAAGCGACTAGACAAAATCACTACGCTTCTTGAATCGCTTGTCACCCACACCGTCAACAACAACAACAGCAACAACGCTAAAAACGCTCAAGTCAATGCTGTTAGCCAACCATGCGAGATATGCGGGGGTCCTCACTCTTACACCACTTGTACCGCCACCCAAGACTACCCTACTGAGAATGTGAATGCAGCTTATGGCACCTATCCTCAACCTGCTTATCAAGCTAGACCTCACGGTGACCGTAACTTGCTTAGCTACCGCTCCAACAACTATCTCTCACCACCTAGTTTTACTCCTAACAACCAAAACCAAAAAAAAAACCTCAACCAACCTCCTCAACAACAACAACAATCTCGTGGACCATACATACCACCTCACAAACAGTAACAACCACCTCAACGAAACAACCAAGTTTACCAGCAACCTGCTTATCAACCACCCGCATACACTGCTCCTTCCAACCAAACCCCCGCATCACATCAAGACATTGGAACCTACATGAGGACTAACGATGTGATCGTGGATAATCTCCAGCAGGAAGTGCGCAACTTGAAAGCAGACCTGATGAAACAAGGGAATGATCTGAGAGCTGATATGAAAAACACTATGGATAGTCAAACGAATGACTTAAGAAACATGATGGCTAGTTTCTTCCAAGGTAATCAACCCTCTTCTTCGGGTACTCTTCCGAGTAACACCGTTGCGAATCCAATAGGGGAGATGAAAGCAATCACCACTCGCAGTGGTAAAGGTACCAAGGAACCCGAGCTTCCTATACCTCCACCGGTGGTTGTGAGTAAGGAGAACGAGTCACCTGCTCCTATTTCTCATCCTTCTCCTTCCCCAATTTCTCCACCTCTTCTTTCTACCCCTCCTCCACCCAAGGATGCGAGTGATCCTATTCTTCCAAAGCCTTCCTCTTCTTCCAATATACGTTATCCATCTAGGTTGAGGAAAGAGAAGCTCAAAAGCAAGGACGATATTCAGGTTTCAAACTTTCTTAAAATGTTCAAACAATTGAATTTCAACATCTCCTTCGCTGAGGCTCTCGCTCACATGCCTAAGTACGCGAAAATGTTTAAAGATCTTCTGGGTGACAAGGAAAAGCTTCTTGATATTGCCAACACCCAACTTAATGAGAATTGCTCTGCAGTGCTCTTAAGGAAATTGCCAACCAAGCTTGGTGATCCGGGTCGTTTCTTAATCCCTTGCAATTTCCCGGAAGTAGAGAATTGCATGGCCCTAGCCGATCTAGGTGCCAGTATTAATCTTATGCCTCTAAGCGTTTGGAAGCAATTATCTCTCCCACAGCTAGTCCCCACCAAAATGACTTTGGAATTAGCTAACCGTACGGTTGCTTATCCAGTGGGGATAGCCGAAGACGTCTTTGTAGGAGTCGACAAATTCACTTTTCCTGCCGATTTCGTCGTCATCGACTACGAGATGGACCCTCGTGTTCCCTTAATCATGGGTCGTCCATTCCCGAGGACCGGTCGCACTCTTATCGATGTTGAAGCCGGTGAGCTTATCATGAGAGTGGGGACGATAAAATCGTCTTCAACATGGGAAAGTTGTCTAAACAACCTTATTCATACGAGAGTGTTAATTGTATTGACGTTCTGGATGAGGCTTGTGAAGAACACTTTAATGATGCTTGCAAAAGTATTCCTACCTCTCTTCCCAATGTTGAAGCCGTCGCCTCTATTGATTCATCACTGTCTCTATTTGGAGAAAGTGATTTGTTTTGGAACAATCTTGAAGACACCATGGGAGATGTGAATTTAGCTACTGATGATTCTCCCACCGATGGGGATGAAGACATGCATTTCTTTGACAACCTTCTCAACGAAGACAATCCTTCTCCTCCATCTCCCACGGTTATTGCTATCGATACTCCGACTTTGAAAACGCCTCCCGTCGAAAATCCTCCGGATTTAGAACTTAAGGAGTTGCCGCCCCATCTCGAGTATGTGTTACTTGACGAAGAGAAGAAGTCGCCCGTCATTATCGCGAAGGACTTGAAGGAAGAAGAAAAAGCCCGACTTATCACCGTGTTGAAAGATCATAAGAAGGCTATTGCTTGGAAAATTTCTGATATTCGCGGAATTGATCCTCACTTCTGCACACACAAAATTCTCATGGAGGACGACTTTAAGCCCACAATTCAAAGCCAACGAAGGGTGAATCAAAAAATACATGAAGTCATCAAAACAGAGGTTATCAAACTTCTTGATGCGGGTATGATTTACCCTATTTCGGATTCACCATGGGTTAGTCCAGTCCATTGTGTGCCCAAGAAGGGTGGAATAACCGTTGTTCCCAATGAACACAACGAGTTGATTCCCACTCGTCTCGTTACTGGGTGGAGAGTTTGTATTGATTATCGCAAGCTTAATGATGCCGCGAGAAAATACCACTTTCCTCTTCCTTTCATGGATCAAATGCTCGAGAGTCTAGCTGGTAATGACTATTACTGCTTTTTAGACGGTTTCTCCGGGTATTTTCAAATTCCCATCGATCCTAAGGACCAAGAAAAGACCACATTCACTTGTCCCTATGGAACATTTGCTTACAAACGCATGCCTTTTGGTTTATGTAATGCTTCTGGGACGTTCCAAAGGTGTATGATGGCTATATTCCATGACATGGTGGAAGACACTATGGAAGTATTCATGGATGATTTCTCGGTTTATGGCGATTCCTTCTCTTCTTGCCTTGCCAATTTGGAACGAATGCTGAAGCGGTGCGAAGACACTCGCCTTGTTCTGAATTGGGAAAAATGCCATTTCATGGTAAAAGAGGGCATCGTGCTAGGACACAAGATCTTGAAAGCCGGTCTTGAAGTCGACCGTGCTAAAGTCGATGTTATCGCTAAGTTGCCTCCACCTTCAACCGTGAAGGGTGTGAGAAGTTTTCTGGGTCATGCGGGCTTCTACCGTCGATTCATCAAAGATTTTTCTCAAATCGCTTGCCCGATGACCCACCTCTTGGAAAAAGATACTATTTTTATCTTTTCCAAAGAGTGTCTTGAAGCCTTCAACTCGCTTAAGGATAAGCTAACTAAGGCACCTGTCTTGGTTACCCCTAATTGGGAGCTGCCTTTCGAGTTGATGTGCGATGCTAGTGACTTTGCTATTGGAGCGGTTCTGGGACAAAGAGTGAACAAACACTTCCAACCAATCCACTATGCTAGCAAGACAATGACGGGGGCACAATTGCATTATACGACAACAGAAAAAGAGCTTTTAGCTGTTGTCTATGCCTTTGAGAAATTCTGCCCCTATCTTGTCCTTTCCACCACAATCGTTTACACCGATCATTCGGCGCTGAAGTACTTGTTGACAAAGCAAGATTCCAAACCAAGACTTCTTCGCTGGGTTTTGCTTCTCCAAGAACTTAAAATCGAAATTCGCGATAAAAAAGGAGCTGAAAACCTAGCCGCGGATCATCTCAGTAGACTTGAGGATCCGTACCAAGGGGATCATCCGAACAAAGAAATCAATGATTCTTTTCCCTTGGAGACCTTAATGTCTATCAACTCGACTGCTGAAGAAACCCCGTGGTTTGCGGACATTGCAAACTACTTGGCGGGTGGAATTCTCGTTGACGGGTTAACATCCCAGAAAAAGAAGAAGTTCTTTAACGACATTAAGACTTACTTTTGGGATGACCCATATCTATTCAAACAATGTGCTGACTTGATTATTCGTCGTTGTGTTGATGGACCGGCAGCTTTATAAATCCTTGACGCTTGCCACAAAGGACCCACCGGTGGTCACTTTGGTCCCAACTACACCGCCAAAAAAGTGTTTGATTCAGGATTTTATTGGCCCACCATCTATCGTGACGCTCACGATATGGTTAAACGATGTGATGCTTGCTAGAAACAAGGCAAGATCACACATAAAGATGAGATGCCTCAAAATTTCATACAAGAATGTGAAATCTTTGATGTTTGGGGTATCGACTTTATGGGGCCATTCCCTTCTTCTAAAGGAAACAAATACATCCTTGTCGCTGTTGACTACGCCTCAAAGTGGGTTGAAGCCAAAGCTTTACCTACTAATGATGCAAGGGTGGTTTGTAACTTTTTGAAATTGTTGTTCGCTCGATTCGGCGTTCCTCGTGCTATTATCAGTGACCGCGGGACTCATTTTTGCAACGATCAATTTGCAAGAGTCATGGCTAAGTATGGTGTCAATCACCGTCTGTCCACCGCCTATCATCCCCAAACCAATGGGCAAGACGAGATATCCAACCGTGGATTGAAGCGAATTTTGGAGCGTACTGTGGGAGAGCATCGTGCCGCGTGGGCTGATAAGTTAGATGATGCTCTGTGGGCTTTCCGTACTGCTTATAAGACCCCGATCGGTTGTACACCTTATCGTCTTGTGTACGGGAAAGCATGCCACCTTCCCATCGAGCTGGAGCATAAGGTGCACTGGGCCTTGAAGTGGGCTAACTTCGACATCAACAAAGCCGGTGATCATCGCAAGACTGAACTCAACAAGCTCAACGAACTGAGGAATGAAGCTTATGAGAACTCGCTGATCTACAAAGAGAAGACGAAGATCCTTCATGACGCAAAAATCAAGAACCGAGAGTTCCACGCTGGTGATCAAGTCTTACTTTTTAACTCTTGGTTGAAGATCTTCTCTGGCAAGTTGAAGAGCCGCTGGTCTGGTCCATTCACCGTCGCCAAAGTCTTTCCATATGGGACCATTGAGCTTTCTCAGCCACATGGGCCCAACTTCAAGGTGAATGGCCAGCGTCTGAAGTTGTACTTTGGTGAGGACACCTCTCAGAAGGTGACTCCATCCCTCACCACGTTCCCCATGAACTAATTTTGGGTCGAGTCAGGCTCGTGACTCGGTTATCAAAAACAAGCGCTCCTCGGGAGGCAGCCCGAGTATCTATCTTGTTCTGTTTTAACCTCCTAAGTGTAGGGGGGACCTCTATAGGTGTTTGTATTTGTGTGGTGATGTGATTACAGGGATAAGTGCACTCTTGGAATCTTTGAAGAACCGTGCTCCCGTGTTATCCGAAATCCGGTTCTATCTCTCAACTATCGTGATTCAATTTTCTTCATACTCACATTTGAAATTGATCACTTTAGTCGTCTCTTCCTTAACTTGAGTTAACCAACGTGCACAATGTCATAAGTGTAGGGGAAACTTTTCCCACATGCTTAAACATTGAGGACAATGTTTATCTTAAGTGTAGGGGGACTTCTATCGAAGTTTTAAGTGGACTTTTCCATGAAAATGCCTTCATTTAACCGGAAAATCCTATTTTTCAACATTTTTCAAATTTTTTATTAACTTTGGCCATTTAGTCGTAATTTTTAAATTTTTATCTTTGCTTTCATATGTATATATCCCGCAATAAAGTCAAAATTATTAATAAAGTGGTGTAGCTAGTTTAGAAGTCTTTGACATATTAGGCCCGTTGCGTTTATTTTGACTCAACCCGAATAGAATTATCCAAGTTTATTCTAGCTAGTATCCTTAACCATGTAGACCTTAATTGGTTTATTAGGCTAAGTATCCACGAGTCTTATTACTTGAGATTTTAAATTGTGAAGGACGAGAAATGATAGAGTCAATTATAAGTCGGTATTCTTGCACAAGCTCACTTGGTGTAATTATTTGCCTATTCTCCCATCACTTGCTAATAAATTATCTGCAATAAGTAAGGTCGTACGATTTGAAAAGTTACTTAGCTTCTAGCCCAAGATCGTTTAAAAGTTGCTCGGTAATGATAAGAGTTCATAGCCAAGGCATAACTTATGAAGCGGGGCGCGAAGATTGGCGAGTCCGAAAAGGCCCTAACAAGGCATGAGGATTCCATTTTATTGCTGAAGATCCAAAGTGATGTGAAAAGCATTATTCCCAAAATCAATATGAAGGATCAAGACTCACGACGAAAAGCAATCAACTCCCATAAAGATCATGGAGAAGTCTATCCGAAAAGACCCTAACAAGGTATGAGGATAAATAGATCCAAGTCCGAAAAGGAGGCGGATCGTTGTATCTCGAAATCCCAATTAGAGATTGAAGAAATAATCATGAAGTCGTGGTCAACAAAGTTGGAGTACCCCTGAAAAGTCTCCAAGTGAAGAAACTCTATTACGATGAGAAGACCATTATCTCAAGAACGTCTCTCAAGATATGAAGTATGAAGTACATGCCAAATATCGGCCCGAGAAAGGTCTCAAATCGCGAACCAAGTTATGCCAAGATATGAACTTTTTGATATCCCGAGAAGCAGTTTTAAGAGATTTTGTCCTTTAGCTAACTATTGATCAAATCGTCCTACTTTGGTTTCAGCCTAAATAACTATCGAAATAAGTCCAAAAATGCATCTTCATGATCATTCTAAGACAAAAATAAAATATAAGAGATACACCTAGGAATAAGGGAGTTTAAGCATTTAATTAAGCCATGTGTGTAAGTGTTTGAATTGCTAACTTATAATAACAATGATCTCGTTTTTAAGCTTAGTTTGGGGAACGTGAAACTTGAGGGTGATAAATCTTCGCAGCACCAAAGCCCTAATGTAAGTCCTTGATCTCTTTGCAAGTTATTTCCATCCTTTTGTTTACTTTAAAGTTTTAATCTTTCTTAGTACTTTCATTTTTGTTTAGTAGAATTTTAATAAGGCCAAGGTTGATTGATTATGAGAAAAGTGTATATGTGCTTTGTCACTAAGTATTGCATGAGGGCATGGCAATGGTTAAGTGTAGGGGATTTGATAGGTGTGAAAACATCCATCCTTTTACCACTTAATTCTGGCTAAAACGAGACCAAAACACGTATTTAATATCATTTGTTTGGAATTATGCGTGGTTTTTGTGTTTATTGTGTTTTAAGAGTCGACCGGATGAATATTGAAGAAAACATGGGATTGCACGGGTTTTATCAAGGAAAAAGACTCAAGACGAAGTCTATTGTCCAAGAGATGCAAAAGATTTGAAGTCATTGTGCCTATTTGAAGATTTATCGAAGAATAGAGCCAAAGATGGAAGATTCATATATGTCGAAGAACTCGAGTCTATTAAATAAAAGATTATAAGACGAGTTGGGATTATTCACCGACACTTCTAAAAATCCAAAGTCGGAAACGTTTAATTAAAAGAGACGAGAAGACTAAAGAAGGAAGAAGAAAAGAAGCCCAAAACCAAGCCCATTTGCAAGCCCATACACACGCCTATATAAAGGCCCTTACTTCACAAATTTCACACACTTAGTTAGTTTTTAGTTTTTTGGATTTCTCTAGTTTTAGAGAGAGAAAGTTCTAAAATTTCTCTCACTAGATTCCATCTTTTTCTCTTTCAAATTCAAACTTTTGTATTATCTTTCATTAATCAAGTTAAAGTTTTTATCTTTTAATCTTTAATCTCATCCTTCCTTTCTTTGATTTTGATTGATTTTAGTACAAATCTCGTATGATCCCTGTTGTTCATCAATGATTTGTGCTTAAAAAGTTGATTTCTTTTTATGTTTCCTTAAGTTTATACACTAATAAGCTTTAAGATCCTTGTTCTTATTGGCTTATTTGTTGATTTAGCTTATTTACTTTTTAAAGTTTTTATAAAAAGTTCATCTTTTTATCATTTGATTTATAAGTTTGATTATTTGAAGCTTAGATAAAGTGTTCTTAGTGCTTATTTGATCAGCTTATTATTGAATTCGAGCTAGTTTTGGGAGTTAGCTTATTCCATAAGCTTATTTCCCTTGCTTAAGTTTCGGTTTGGCATAGTTTTCGGAAAGGGTAATTCCCTTTTCCGACCGAGTATTCCGACCAAGCACATCCCTTCTTTCCGATCGTATGATCGGAAAAGGGTTTAGTTTATTCCGACAGTAAGTATTTTAACATTCCGATCAGTGCTATTTTCCCCATCATTCCGATTTGGACTTTTTCTGATATTCTGATTGATGCCTTTCTCCAATATTCCGATTGATTCACTTTCGAGTATTCCGATTGCACCTCTTTTTGAACATTCCGATTGATACTAATTGTCAGCATTCCGATTACCATTCTCCTCCACATTCCGATCATTTGATCGGAATACATTCCGATTGCCCTATTTTGTGTTATTCCGATTTAAGCTTGTTTTCTATAGTCCGATCTTACTTTCTTTTAGTACTTTTGAACCAAGTTCATATTTTTATAAAGATTTCCAAGTGTTAGATGAATGTCAACATATTTCTCTAATATAATCTTTAAGTTTTCAAGCATTTACTTTTAACGTGTCTTTTTAGTTTAAACTTTTAAAGCTTTAATTCTACTCTTCGACACGTAATTACTTGTTACTAGATTAAAATAGATAAACAAACCATCACCTTTTCATTAACCAAGAACAAATCATTCCACTTAGAACCAAGATCAATTTGAGAGGATTTCGAGAGACATAAATTGAACCCCAAGCAAAAACCAAGTATCAAATGGCGCCGCTGCCGGGGATATCGAGAACCCCATTAAAATCACTTCGACTAATTTCCCCGGCAGCGGCGCCATTTTAATAACAAGATTTTTACTAGTTGAAAAAGTTCGTTTTCTCGATGTCTAATCGAATTGATTTCAGGTTAATTGTGTGAGATTAGTTGTTCTTGGTGAAACAAATATTTTTGGTTTTGAGAAAATAAATGAGCACGACTTAATAATAAATGACGAGAAATTAACACTAAAACAAACTAAAATGTAAACGGTGCGATATTTAAAACTTTAAAAGTAAATGACGAGAAAAGAAAAGACGTAAAATTAAAACTTAACCAAAAGTAAATGATGCAAATCAAAACTTAAACTAAAAGGAAAGCAAATAAAAATTCAAATAAAGAGAAAGACAGGAAAAATCAAACTTGAAAATAAAAGAAGAAAACTTAAAAATAAAAACAGAAAAGAACCTAGACAGAAACCTTGATTCGGAAGTTTTAAACTTCCGAATGAACTGGCTTGATCCGGAACTTCTAATGTTCCGGATGAAGCTTCCTTCATTCGGAACTTTTGGACTTCCGGATGAAGAAGTATTCATTCGGAACTTTTGGACTTCCGGGTGAAGGAGTATTCATTCGGAACTTTTGACTTCCGGATGAAGCTTGCTTCATTCGGAACTTTTAAACTTCCGGATGAAGCTTGCTTCATTCGGAACTTTTAACTTCCGAATGAAGCACTTGATCCGGAACTTTATAGACTTCCGAATGAAGGACTCTTGATCCGGAAGTTCTGGGAAATGATAAGATACAGAAACAATGAACCCGAAGAACAGGGGAGATACAGTAACGACAACCAATCCTCAAATTAATCAAAATCAAACAAAAGATTAAAACAAAACAACCAACAAGCATCAACTAACAATAATCAATCAAAACAAATCATCAAAACTAACAAACATAACCAAGTCAATCAAAACCCACTTGATTAAAATCATAAAAATTCAAGATCATGAACAATGAAGATAAAGAACAAATCAAACAAGAAAGGAAGAAGATGGTAAATTAAAAGCTTAATTAAAAAGCACGGATTCAATAACAAAAGCTTAAACACAAATTAATCTAGAGAGAGAAAGCATAAATCTAGAGAGAGAAACTACCTACTCCTAATCTAATCCTAAAACTAACCAACCCTCTCACAACAAGTGAGGATGGCATTTATAGGAGAGGGGAGTGGTTGGTGGCTTCCTCTTTCTTTCTTTCTTGGTCCTCGGTCTTTCAGTCTTCTTAAATTCTTCGACTTTTAAGACTTCGTCTCGGGATTTCTATAAACTCGTCTTGTAATTTTCTTCATAAATTAGACCTGAGTTCTTCGACTTTATTAAACTTTCGTCTTTGGACTTTTTCTTCGATAAATATTTAGAATTGGTCTTGGACTTCCGTTCTTTTTCCACTTTTGATCTTTCGACTTTGTCTTTTGTCTTTTACTCTAATAAAAGCCCGTGAAAGCCGTGTTTTCTCCACTTTTCACCTTTCTCGACCCTGAAACACAATAAAAACACAAACCACGCATAATTCCGCCATTTATGACATAAAATATACGTTTAGGTCCCGTTTTAATGTAATTAAGTGGTAGAAAAGATGGGTGTTTTCACACCTATCAAATCCCCTATACTTAACCATTGCAATTCCCTCATGCAATGCATAGCAATAAAGCAAGGTTTACACTCTCCATCATAATCAACCTACTTTGGCCTTTATTAAACAACTAAGGAAAATCAAAAAGATAGAAAATAACAAGATGCAATCAAGGAAGAAACATGTAAAGAAATCTAAGACTTACATTAGGGCTTGTGTGTCATGAATGTTTATCACCGTCAAGTTTCACGTTCCCCAAGCCAAGCTTAAAAACAAGATCATTGTTAGTACAATTTAGCATAACAAACATTTACCCATTCGGTTCAATTAATCACTTCAACTCCCTTATTCCTATGGGTATCTCTTTTATTTTATTGATGTCTTGAATGATCACGAGGATGCATTGTTGACTTATTTCGATAATTTATTTAGGCTGAAAGCAAAGTAGGATGATTTGATCAATAGTTAGCTAAAGGACAAAATCTCTTAAAACTGCTTCTCGGGATATCAAAAAGTTCATATCTTGGCATAACTTGGTTCACGATTTGAGACCTTTCTCGGGCCGATATTTGGCATGTACTTCATACTTCATATCTTGAGAGACGTGCTTGAGATAATGGTCTTCTCATTGTTCATAGATTTTCTTCACTTGGAGACTTTTGAGAGGTACTCCAACTTTGTTGACCACGACTTCATGATTATTTCTTCAATCTCTATTTGGGATTTTGAGATACAACGATCCGCCTCCTTTTCGGACTTGGATCTATTTATCCTCATACCTTGTTAGGGTATTTTCGGATAGACTTCTCCATCATCTTTATGGGAGTTGATTGCTTTTCGTCGTGAGTCTTGATCCTTCATAATGACTTTGGGAATAA
The DNA here is from genome assembly GCA_025667525.1 of Glebionis coronaria. Classification (NCBI taxonomy): domain Eukaryota; kingdom Viridiplantae; phylum Streptophyta; class Magnoliopsida; order Asterales; family Asteraceae; genus Glebionis; species Glebionis coronaria. The sequence continues at coordinate 360,205,925 of CM046876.1, forward strand.
TGCTTTTCACATCACTTTGGATCTTCAGCAATAAAATTGAATCCTCATGCCTTGTTAGGGCCTTTTCGGACTCGCCAATCTTCGCGCCCCGCTTCATAAGTTATGCCTTGGCTATGAACTCTTATCATTACCGAGCAACTTTTAAACGATCTTGGGCTAGAAGCTAAGTAACTTTTCAAATCGTACGACCTTACTTATTGCAGATAATTTATTAGCAAGTGATGGGAGAAAAAGATCATAATTAACTCACATAAGTTAATGAGAGAATACCAAACTTGTAACCAACTCTATCATTTCTCGTTCTCCACAATTTAAAATCTCAAGGAATGAGACTCGTGGATGCTTAGCCTAATAAACCAATTAAGGTCTACATGGTTAAGGATACTAGCTAGAGTGAACTTGGATAAGTAAACTCGGGTTGAGTCAAAATATTCACAACGGGCCTAATATATCTAAGATATCTAAACTTGCTAAAACCATTTTATTAAAATAAGAGAAAAATAGCAAAAATAATGGGAACTACAACTAGGCCAAAATAGATTAAAAATTTTGAAAAATGTCGAAAAATTGATTTTCCGGTTAAAATGAGGACAAATACAAGGAAAAGGCCACTTAACTTCGATAGAAGTCCCCCCTACACTTAATATAAACATTGCCCTCAATGTTTAAGCATGTGGGAGTAAACTTCCCTACACTTAGGACATTGTGCACTTTGTTTAAATCTCATTAAGGGAAAGACAACTAAAGAGATTCCTATTTTAATATTGAGAAATATAAAATAGTGAATCGAAAAGAGTTTAGGATAGAAGCGGGAAGAAGGGAACATGGAATCACGGTTCGTCAAAAGTCATCAAGAGTGTGTCTTTGAAGCTCTAATCCCTGCATATGATAAGAAAGAGAACAAGAAACACCAACGGGGCTCCCCCTACACTTATGGTGAAATAAGATAGATAATTGGGTTGCCTCCCAAAAAGCGCTTGTTTTTGTTGACCGAGTCACGAGCCTGACTCGTCCCCGAATTAAATGGTCCATGGGGAAACCTTGAATGTGATACCGGGATCAAAGACCTTGTCCTCGTTCCCGGTGGACAGTAACAAAGGAGAGGCGGGGGAATAAGTCTTGAATAGGAGAAAAACCCTTTCAACATACGAATTGTATGTGAATTCAAGATCCACAGGAGGTGGGTTGGGTATGGTAAGCACATTGTCATCCCCCAAAGACAATGGATGCTGAGCAAACGGCATAGTCGTATTGTTATCTATCATAGCATAATCAATGTCACCTCCCGGGTCAAAGTACTCATCCTCCGTGATAGTGGCTAAAAGGGAGGATGGAAGGTGCTCGGGAGGGGGACTTGGGTCAATACTTTCCTACAGCAAATTATCAAAAATAATGTCCCCCTCCGTGTCAGAGTCATCAATACCTGGAGGGATGGAGTGGATATCGATTTCTTCTAGCAATGGGTCATTATCTTCAACGGGAGGAATAGATGGAGGTAAAGACTTGTAAAGAGAAGGAGAATTCAATGCTTCGATTTGAGCAATAAGAAGGTGCACTTTCCGTAATCCATCGCAAAGAAGCACGTCTTCCACCTCATCCACAAGATCATGTTCATCGGTGAACTGCTCGTAAACCGGAAAGAATAAATCGTCATTTTCTGCATCTCCCGGTGGAGATTGAGAAATTTCAAAAGTGAAATTCTCATAGCAGAGAGAAGAATCGTCATCACTAGGATCGACCTCGTCTGTAAGAGCAACGTCGTCCTCAGGCTCCATAGCAGGTAAGTCACAAACCTCATCATCCAATACTTTGTCGAGACCAACACCACGAAGCTCATGCAACGAATCTAGATCCTTAGACACAGTAGGAACATCGAGAGTAGGAGCAGCAACTTCAGAAGATGAGTTGAAAGTGCATACAACATCATCGTCATCATCATAATAGTATTGACGCACAAGCGGAGGGGTATAATCACTAAGATTAGATACTTGCTCTTGTTGCAGTCGCTTTTCCTCGTCCCTAAGTTCTTTAAGCAAAACAACGGCCTCTTGAAGTTGCAAAACAATGGAGTGTGTTTCTTCATTCAAGGTAGTGAGTTGTGGGTCAAGATGAATTTGCTGAGAGGATTGATGATTGAGGGTGTGATGTGGGGGCTCATAGTGTTGAAAACCTGAATTATAGCAAGGTTGTGCCTCATAGTGGTTCATAATAATTCATAGGTGAAGAAAACTGAGGACACGGATTTGGCTCATAAGAATTCAGTGGTTGACAATAATAGGTATCGTGAGGACCCCCATAGTTGTTGCAAACCGGGTATGGAGAAAAATCAAGTGCGTCTTGTGGATAGCTATTATCATTGTCATAATTGTACCCCGATTCTTGCCCGTGACCATACGGGTATCGAACCGGGCACGAAACATGCCAATGAGAATCGCTTCCACAATAGATGCACGGGGGAACAGGAGGAGGTGGGTTCAAGAAGGACGAATTAGTCGAGTTGCACAAAGGACAAAATCCGAATAGGAGTTGCATCTATTGTGGAAGCGATTCTCATTGGCATGTTTCGTGCCCGGTTCGATACCCGTATTGTCACGGGCAAGAACCAAGGTACAATCATGACAATGATAATAGCTATCCACAAGACGCACCTGATTTTTCTCCATACCCGGTTTGCAACAACTGTGGGGGTCCTCACGATACCTATTATTGTCAACCAATGAATTATTATGAGTCAAATCCGTGTCCTCAGTTTTCTTCACCTATGGATTATTATGAACCAAACCCGGTTTCTAATTATTCCCAACCGATGAACAACTATGAGCCACAACCTTGCTATAATTCAGGTTTTCAACACTATGAGCCCCCACATCACACCCTCAATCATCAATCCTCTCAGCAAATTCATCTTGACCCACAACTCACTACCTTGAATGAAGAAACACCCTCCATTGTTTTGCAACTTCAAGAGGCCGTTGTTTTGCATAAAGAACTTAGGGACGAGGAAAAGCGAATGCAACAAGAGCAAGTATCTAATCTTAGTGATTATACCCCTCCGCTTGTGCGTCAATACTATTATGATGATGATGACGATGACGATGTATGCACTTTCAACTCATCTTCTGAAGTTGCTACTCCTACTCTCGATGTTCCTACTGCGTCTAAGGATCTAGATTCGTTGCATGAGCTTAGTGATTTTGGTCTCGACAAAGTATTGGATGATGAGGTTTGTGACTTACCTGCTATGGAGCCTGAGGACGACGTTGCTCTTACAGACGAGGTCGATCCTATTGATGACGATTCTTCTCTCTGCTATGAGAATTTCACTTTTGAAATTTCTTAATCTCCACCGGGAGATGCAGAAAATGACGATTTATTCTCTCTGGTTTACGAGCAGTTCACCGATGAACATGATCTTGTGGATGAGGTGGAAGACGTGCTTCTTCGCGATGGATTACGGAAAGTGCACCTTCTTATTGCTTAAATCAAAGCGTTGACTTCTCCTTCTCTTTCCAAGTCTTTACCTCCATCTATTCCTCCCGTTGAAGATAATGACCCATTGCAGGAAGAAATCGATATTCACTCCATCCCCCCAGGTATTGATGATTCTGACACGGAGGGGGACATTACTTTTGAAAATTTGCTGCAGGAAAGTATTGACCCAAGTCCCCCTCCCGAGCACCTTCCATCCTCCCTTTTAGCCACTATCACGGAGGATGAGTGCTTTGATCCGGGAGGTGAAATTGATTATGCTATGATTGATAACAATACGGCTTTGCCGTTTGCTCAGCATCCATTGTCTTTGGGGGATGACAATGTGCTTACTATACCCAACCCACCTCCCGTGGATCTTGAATTCACATACAATACGTATGTTGAAAGGACCTTTCTCCCTTTCAAGACTTATCCCCCCGCCTCTCCTCTGTTGATGTCAACCGGGAACGAGGACAAGGTCTTTGATCCCAGTATCACATTCGAGGCTTCCCCATTGACCATTTAATTCGGGGACGAGTCAGGCTCGTGACTCGGCTAACAAAAACAAGCGCTTTTTGGGAGGCAACCCAATTATCTATCTATTTTCATCATAAGTGTAGGGGGGACCCCGTTGGTGTTTCTTGTTCTCTTTCTTATCATGTGCAGGGATTAGAGCTTCAAAGACACACTCTTGATGACTTTTGACGAACCGTGACTCCGTGTTCCCTTCTTCCCGGTTCTATCCTAAACTCTTTTCGATTCACTATTTTATATTTCTCAATATTAAAATAGGAATCTCTTTAGTTGTCTTTTCCTTAACGAGATTTAAACAAAGTGCACAATGTCCTAAGTGTAGGGGACTTTACTCCCACATGCTTAAACATTGAGGACAATGTTTATATTAAGTGTAGGGGGGACTTCTATCGAAGTTAAGTGACCTTTTCCTTGTATTTGTCCTCATTTTAACCGGAAAATCAATTTTTCGACATTTTTCAAAATTTTTAATCTATTTTGGCCTAGTTGTAGTTCCCATTATTTTTGCTATTTTTCTCTTATTTTAATAAAATGGTTTTAGCAAGTTTAGATATCTTAGATATATTAGGCCCGTTGTGAATATTTTGACTCAACCCGAGTTTACTTATCCAAGTTCACTCTAGCTAGTATCCTTAACCATGTAGACCTTAATTGGTTTATTAGGCTAAGCATCCACGAGTCTCATTCCTTGAGATTTTAAATTGTGGAGAACGAGAAATGATAGAGTTGGTTACAAGTTTGGTATTCTCTCATTAACTTATGTGAGTTAATTATGATCTTTTTCTCCCATCACTTGCTAATAAATTATCTGCAATAAGTAAGGTCGTACGATTTGAAAAGTTACTTAGCTTCTAGCCCAAGATCGTTTAAAAGTTGCTCGGTAATGATAAGAGTTCATAGCCAAGGCATAACTTATGAAGCGGGGTACGAAGATTGGCGAGTCCGAAAAGGCCCTAACAAGGCATGAGGATTCAATTTTATTGCTGAAGATCCAAAGTGATGTGAAGAGCATTATTCCCAAAATCAATATGAAGGATCAAGACTCACGACGAAAAGCAATCAACTCCATAAAGATCATGGAGAAGTCTATCCGAAAAGACCCTGACAAGGTATGAGGATAAATAGATCCAAGTCCGAAAAGGAGGCGGATCGTTGTATCTCAAAATCCCAATTAGAGATTGAAGAAATAATCATGAAGTCGTGGTCAACAAAGCTGGAGTACCCCTCAAAAGTCTCCAAGCGAAAAAACTCTATAACGAAGAGAAGACCATTATCTCAAAAACGTCTCTCGAAGATATGAAGTATGAAGTACATGCCAAATATCGGCCCGAGAAAGGTCTCAAATCGTGAACCGAGTTATGCCAAGATATGAACTTTTTGATATCCCGAGAAGCAGTTTTAAGAGATTTTGTCCTTTAGCTAACTATTGATCAAATCTTTCTACTTTGCTTTCAGCCTTAATAAATTATCGGAATAAGTCAACAATGCATCCTCGTGATCATTCAAGACATCAATAAAATATAAGAGATACCCATAGGAATAAGGGAGTTTAAGTGATTAATTGAACCGCATGAGTAAATGTTTGTTATGCTAACTTGTACTAACAATGATCTTGTTTTTAAGCTTGGCATGGGGAACGTGAAACTTGAGGGTGATAAACATTCATGACACACAAGCCCTAATGTAAGTCTTAGATTTCTTTACATGTTTCTTCCTTGATTGCATCTTGTTATTTTCTATCTTTTTGATTTTCCTTAGTTGTTTAATAAAGGCAAAAGTAGGTTGATTATGATGGAAAGTGTAAACCTTGCTTTATTGCTATGCATTGCATGAGGGCATTGCAATGGTTAAGTGTAGGGGATTTGATAGGTGTGGAAACACCCATCCTTTTTACCACTTATTTGCAATAATAACCGAGCCAAAACGTGTATTTTATGTCATTTATGTCGGAATTATGCGTGGTTTGTGTTTTTGTTGTGATTTAGGACGGAAAGGTGAAAAGTGGAGAAAACACGGCATTCACGGGCTTTTATCGTAGAAAAAGCCGGAAGATGAAATCGAAAGATCAAGAGTGGAAAAAGAACGGAAGTCCAAGACCAATTCTAAAGATTTATCGAAGAAAAAGTCAAAAGACGGAAGTTTACCAAAAGCCGAAGAACTCAAGTATAATTTATTGAAGAATTACAAGACGAGTTCAAAGAAATCCCGAGCCAAAGTCATTATAGTCCAAGATTTAAGAAGATTAAAGAAAGGAGGGACCGAATGACGCAATGAAGGAAAAGAGGAAAGAGGGGAGGAAGCTTCCTTCCACTAATCCCTTCCTCCCCTATAAATACACATATTGAGCCATTTGTTTAGGTTGTTGGAGGCTTGACAAGCCTCTCTTCCCTATTTTCATTTCTCTTGTTCTTTAAATTTATGCATCTTAATCTTCATGTATCGCACCTTTAATCTTCTTTTAATTCCAAGTAAGTTTACCTTTAATTGTTGTTAATCTTTATCTTATTGCTAATCTCCTTCTACCTTTCTTGTTTGATTTGTTCTTTATCTTGATTGTTCATGTTCTTGAGTTTTTATGATTTTGATCAAGTGGGTTTTGATTGATTTGGTTATATTTGTTAGATTTGATGATTTGTGTTGATTGATTATTGTTAGTTGATGCTTATTGGTTGTTTTGGTTTAATCTTTTGTTTGATTTTGATTAATTTGTGGATGAATTCGTTGTTACTGTATGTCCTTGTTCTTCGGGTTGTTCGTTTCTGAAGTTACTGTTCTTATTCCCAGAAGTTCCGAATCAATGGTTCTTCATTCGGAAGTCTAAAAACTTCCTGATCAAGTGCTTCATTCGGAAGTCTAAAAACTTCCGGATCAAGAGGGTTCATTCGGAACTTCAAAAGTTCCGAGTGAAGCAAGCTTCATCCGGAAGTCAAAAGTTCCGAATGAAGCAATCTTCATCCGGAAGTCCCAAAGTTCCGAATGAAGCAAGCTTCATCCGGAAGTCCCAAAGTTCCGAATGAAGCAAGCTTCATCCGGAAGTCCCAAAGTTCCGAATCAAGGCCTGTTTCTTTTTGTTTGTCTTTCTTTTTAAGTTTTTGTCTTTTAATTTCAAGTTTTATTTTTCCCGCCTTTTTCTTTATTTGAATTTTTTATTTGCTTTACTTTTAGCTTAAGTTTTAATTTGCAGCATTTATTTTTGTTAAGTTTAATTTTACGTCATTTCATTTCTCGTCATTTACTTTTAAAGTTTTAAATATTGCACCGTTTACATTTTAACTTGTTTTAGTGTTAAATTCTTGTCAATTATTATTTAACCTTGTTCATTTATTTTACCAAACCAAAAATATTTGTTTCACCAAGAACAACTAATCTCACACAATTAGCCGGAGATCAATTCGATTAGACACCGAGAAAACGAACTTTTTCACCTAGTAAAATCTTGTTATTACTTTCTTTAAAATAAAGTGAAATAAAATTTCTTTCTACTTAAATAGTTTATATAAGTGAGCTTAATCAATATACGTCATTTATAATTATTTATGCAAGACTAAACAAAGTTCATGAAAATTTCACATACATTTATTTCTTTTCATTTAAAAAGGATTACGTTAATTACTAAGAGGATTCTTTAGTTTTTTTTTTTTAAAACAACTAGTATAAAACTGTTTTGGTCATAACTCGTTCGTTTTTAAAGCTTTTTGGGTGATTCAAAAGCCTAAAATTAGATACTCGGAATGTACTTTTCAAATATTTTGTATGTATAGTCATGGGGTGTCAGTAGCTTGATCGAAATTTTGGTACAAATGACGGGTTCACGGTTGAGTTTTGAATAGTAGTTTTTTTTATGATTTGGGATGCACGGGATACCTAGTCTTTGAGTTGAGTTTTGATATCGTCTAGAAGGTTGTTTGTAGATTGTTTGAGTTACATAGATGTGGTGAGGAAAGAAAAAAAAAATATTCTTTTGGAAAAGTCGATCTTGTGCACGGTTTAAATAATATGTCGCGGGGCATAAGATGTTTTGGTTGCCATTAAGTGTTTCTTGGATCATTTTTCGTTGTCATGAGTCATTTGAATTGGTACATGTTTGAGTTTTCCTTTTGAGTTTTCGTGGTTTTGGTCTGTTTTAACTCGTGCACGTGAATTGTCGTTAGTTATCTGTGGGTTTGATTCGTTGATCGTATCTAGTGGATTCAGGATGTAGTTTTGGGTTCGTATTGATTGGGAGCGTTGAGGTAGACATATGAAAGACTTGGTCGCGCCTACACGATTAAGTAGGTGGCCTTGAGAGAATGGTCGGAATGCCCTTAGTGGGGATGAAAGAGTTAATAGTTCGTAGACCAACTAATGTGGTCATGAGGTCTCTTAGGAGTGCCAAGGGAGATGAATAGAGATTTGTATAATGTATGGATATTGGCACAAGTAACGCGCCATAGAGAGTGTTGTAAGGGGATATAATACCTCAAAGGTATTTATGATTGTTCGTAAGGCATGTAAGTTTTCCGAAAACTTCCTGAGATTTAGTAGGTTTGCCTATTACTGTGAGGTAGAACCATAAATAGAGCAAGTAGGAGAAGTGAGAGGAGTTGTAGTTAGTTCCTTTCCAAGGAAATTGTTGATGGAATGATTTTATGAGCAAGAGTTGTTAGAAATTGCAACGGATGCAAGGTAAAATTTGAGTTGCTTAGTAGTAGATTGGCTGTGAAAAGCGGTTGAGTGGTCTGATAAGAGGAAGTATTGGTCTTTTAGAATAAGTGTAGATTTTCGCGAGTAGAACGAGGTAGAAATTTATTCGTATTGCTTCTAAGAGAGGGTGCAAGGAGGACGTAGTTGAAACTGCTAAGGATGTTGTATGAACGCTTTGGGTTTACTGTTATGATTTTGGCTTCGCCGAGGCGCTAGCAGTTTTCATTGAGTCAATGAACTGGGGGTGCATGACAACATATAAACGAGTTGTCATCGGGAGCATCGACGACATCTTGATCTACTCAAATCTAAGAAGGAGAGTGAGGCGAATTATGAGTTGGTTTTGGAGTTGTTAGGAAAGGGAATTATACGTGAGATTTTCAAGTGTGAGTTTTAGGATTAAGTTAGCCAGGACGAGTAGTCAGACATGATGGCATATCGTGGAACCAGCAAGGGGCAAAGTGAAGAAGGGTGAGGAAGCGTTTTGGAGGCTGAAGAGGTGGATTGGATAATGAGCAGATCTTGGAATTATCGGAAGGACTGGATGAATTCGCGAAGCATGACGATACATGGAGCAAGGATTTGGATGTATACGAGAACGAAAAATAAAGGCGGTTGTTTATACGTTGTGGGAACTAAAGATTTGGAAGAACTAGATAGACTTAGTTAGTGGAGCTGGATTGTTATATCTGCCTAGAATGCTAGAGGCATTTGGGGTATGAGACGTAGAGAATGATCTATACAGATCATGAAGGTCTCCAACACATATTTAATCATCTTGATTAACATTTGGAAAAGGTGATGGGTGGAGTTAAGTGATGAAAGAAAATTGCAAGGCCAAGTACCATCTGGGAAAGGCAAGCATGGTTGATGAGACATGGAATAAGAAGAATGAAGTGAGGCTGAGAGTAACTTGAACTATATGGATGACGTATTAGGGTGGTTTGGATGAAGGATGTAGGTTGCACGAGTTGAGTTGTCTAAAGCAGAGAACACGTCAACATGTATGTTGCGTGGCTTGGAAAATCATATGATGAAAAGGGACGTAGACTATACTTCCTACATAGATAGGAGTAGCTTAGAAAGGGCGATGTAAGGACGAAGTTGGTGAAAGGGATACATAATGGGGTGGAGGAATAAGTACGAAGAGAGTTGGGTGATAGTCGATAGACTGACTAATTCATCTCATATTTCAAGAGGAATGAGAAGTCACGTAGTTGAGAAGTTGGAAGGATTGCGTACGGATGTGATGGAATAGAGGGTTTTGCGTAAAAGTTAGCCTAATATGTATGGAATGCCTTATGAAGGATTATGGCAAGGGAAGAAACGATGGGAAGAAAGCGTAGTATACCGTTGATAGACTAATGCTTGGTATGAGCATACTATAGGGGTAATTGAGAAAGACGCCTAGGGCATTGGCGTGAGATTTGGAGATAGTTGGAGAACGCATAATATTAGGAAGAATTCTCCTACAAAGAGAGAGTCACCGGTGAGAGGGGCATATTCCCCATTGATGTGGATGTAAGGAATAAAGGAGGAAACACCTAAATTATAGGCTGAAGACGGGATATAAGATGGTATGGAAATTAAGATTGTGGAGAGACAAGCAAAAAGTAGTATGGAGGAAGAATGATTCGAGGGAGCAAGAGGTTGTGAAGATAGTGGGGTGATATTGAAGAGAAACCGTTAGAGCAAGAGGTTAGTAGTCACGAACAATGGAACGTCCACCTAGAGAAAAGGTGTAACACATGTTAGTATGAAGGATGGTTAGTTACTTGGTGCCGAGCATGGGAAAGCAAGGATGAGGTAGTGGTTATGACATGTTTCTTGTGAATATTATGGGAAGCTTTTGGTTATGCAATCCTGCATATACCATTGGATGTGTTTAAGGTGAGAACTTCCGAATGATGGAAAATCCGTAGAGGATAGAAGCCGTTAGGTATGGTGATAGGAATTGTAGTAGAAACTACTGGAGTTAACTCATTGGAGATGAGGTGGATCACCGTTACAGTGGGATGAAGTTAGAAGCGGTCAACGTATTGGACCGGAGGTGGATCGGAAAACTATGGAAGTGGTGACAGTGACTAAGTAGAGGTTTAAAATAGCGAAGAACCGACAAGAGAGCTATGCGGACAAGAGGCGTAAGCCTGTGAGATTTGAGATAAAGTTATGCTAAAAGTTTCACCATGGAAAGGGGTGATGCGGTTTGGAAAGAAAAGGGAAGTTAGCACCTAGATTTGTGGGTCCATTTGAAATCCTTGAAAGGATTGGGCTAGTGACGTATAGGTTGAGATTACCGGAGGAATTGAGTAGTGTGCATGACGTATTTCATGTATCAAACTTGAGGAAATGCTTAGCAAGAACTGACTTGCAAGTATCGTTAGATGATATTAGTATAGATACGAGTCTTCGTTTTATCGAAGAGCCGATAGAGATTTTGGGTCGTGAAGCTAGGACGTTGGATAAAAAGGGTAATATACCGTAGTTATGGGTAGATGGAATTTGGAACGTGGACTAGAGATCACGTGGGAACAGGAAGGATTTATCAGGAGCAAGTATCCTCAGCTAATTGATAATGACGATCCTAAGGAGTAAATCTAGGGACGAGATTTCTATTAGGAGGGAGTGATGTGACAACCGTGGTTTTGAGGTTCGTCACTTGGTCTTATTTTAAGGTTAATTTATGTGTGACTATGTGATTTGCGTGTTTACATGTTTATTTTGCGTGAACGAGGTTGTTGTGGATATCGTATATGGGTATAAAGTACTCATAAGTAAATCGAGGAACGGTTATTTCATGTTCATGAGCTCACAATTAGTGACTATAAAATGAAATGGTGTTATTTAGTGGTTTACGTATACGTATATGTATTATAGAAAAATCGTATTTTTACGATTCAGGGTTTGCATTTAGGGGTCTCGGATGAGGTATTTAGTCACGGGAATAATTGACGGGATGATTTTAAGTCATTTAGGACTTAGTTATATAGTTTATTACATATTCTAAGAGTTTTTATAAAACTGTATATTTTTACGTCTTTTACGGTATACGCGTAAAAACTGACTTGTTTTACGGTTTTGAAGTTTCAGAGGCTTTAAGAGTTGAAACAAATTAAGGTAAATTAAGTTATTATTAATAATATATTAATAGGTAATAAAAAGAAAAAAAATATAAAAATATATATGATAGTCGGTTTTGGGATGCAAGAAAGAAAGAGAAAAGGAAAAAAAGGAAAAAAGGGAACCGAGCTTTTTTAACGGGCCAAGGACTTGTTAGGAAACTATATAAATACTTTTTATTAACCAAAAATACTTCATAAAACCCCTGGAGATCACCTTCAAGTCGGCATCAATGGTGGTTTTAGGGTTCTTCATTAATTTTTCTTCTTTCAAAAATTCTAAGGTAAAATTTTCAATACCCTTTTTAATTAAATTGTTTTTAATTCTTTCTCAATCATCCAATGATGGATTTAGGTTAGGGTTTGAATTAAAATCAGTATATATATATGATATTATTATGATTAGATTAATTAGGGTTAATGATTAAACATGATGAGGGTAATTAATTTGGTTAATTATGTTAAATTCGTTTTTAAAAACTGGGCAGAATTTTTGGGTCATTGTTTTGATCATATATAGAGTTTTACAAACTTTTAATTTTCGAATCTTATGTCCCTGGAAAGGTAATTGAGTTGGCTTTCAAATACAAGAAACTAGAACTAAATTGGAGGTAGGGAGGTGGGTAAAAAACAGGTTACAACAGCCGGAGGTTAAAACAGTTTTGAAATCAGTCGAGTTTAATTTAATGTTTTAAGGTGATTGAGGTACTTAGATGTACATTTGAACCCTCTAATGGGCATGGGAGTTGGTTTATATATTAAATAAGAGACCAGGGGTGGGGCTAAGAAAATGGGTTAGGGTAAGACCTCCTAATCATAACAAACTTTTTGTATGTTCAAAATCAGTAAAATCCAGATAGCCAGAAGTATATATATATATATATATATATATATATATATATATATATATATATATATATATATATATATATATATATATATATATATATATCGGGGCCTTAACAGTAGCTTTAAGGTTGGGGCAAAAGGGAGGTGTTAGCTGACATATGTAAGGGCATATGGTTTCCTTTACAGAGATCATGGGTATGGTTAGGTGGGTGTTTGGCTATAGTTTGGAGACCTAAAAACCGGAACTGTTTTGGGTAAAATGTTAACGAGACGAGTTATGAAGTAAACTAAGTTAAAGGCTTTATAGAGGGGTGTAATGAGATGCTTAGAGCATATAAATGAGGTATATATATGGGAGAAGGTTAGATGTCCATCATGGGTTGATGAGCCATCTTAGTGTTTGGTTCATGTTTTGATTGTGTGCTTTTGTTTGTTAGCTTTTTGCTAGTGCGTGGATTTTTGGAGAAGCTCAATCAGGTGAGTTTCATAGTCCCATATCTTTTAATGATTTTCACTTCTAGATGGGATGAAAGAGACACTGTATGGTTGTTGATCCCAAACTTAGATCGATTAGCTTTGTGTATACGAGATTAGATCAAGTACTACACGTAGAGAAACCTTTGCTTATGAATAAAGTAACAAAGTGTTATGCGGAATTAACACTTGATCTAAAACACAATGATGTTAAACAAACTTTCACTTGTATTAGAATAATCGTGTTGATTACAATGAAAGGTGAATACTATGAAAACTGATATATGACTTTAACCTAAAAGACCTTCTTTTATAGAACAAGAAGTCTTGTACAATAAGCTATGAATCAACTATTCTAGGTAAAGATAATAATAGAAAATACAATGTCGTGCTTATCTTTACCATACATAAATAAAGAAACAAATAAACAAAAGATATTCTATCAGTGTCAATCTTCAAGGCTGTCAGCGTTGACTTCTATCAGCGTCCAAAGTCAATCTATCAGCGTTGACTTTCTTCTTATCAGCGTTTGGTGATCTGACCCATATTTTATTCCCAACAATCCTCCCCTAAACTTGATATCCATTCCAATGATCAAGTTTCTAAATAAAAACTAAAGGCTTAGGAGGAATCTTTCAATAACTTCTTATGTTGGTGATAAACATATCTGATCAAGTCCTTGGCCACATCACTCGTATAATCAATCTCCAAGGGTGTCTCTAGCATCTTCTCCAATACTTCTTTGGACAAGAAATAGTCAGCATCCACAAGCAAATATTCTGAAAACTTTGTAGAGCTCATATAAAATACACCACAAGTAGAATATAGCCTCCAATGAAGATTACTGAGATCATCTTCAAGATCCTTCCAAATGGCAGGATCTGCTTCTTTTGGACCACACAAAGTCATAAATGTGTTCCAAAGTCTTATTCCATTAGCTGAAGTAGGTGCTTCAGCTGTATACTTGGCCTCTATTAACCTCCATAGATGCACCAAGTCTTCCCTGTCTATGCTTGCAAATATAGAAATAACTGAAGTGAAAGTATGTACCTCCTTTCCAAATCGTCCAACCTTCCAAAATCCACACTCATCTTCATCAAAACTGATGATTGGATTTCTGTCATCTAGAGGTATCACATTTACCAAATCTGAAGCTTCCAAGGGAGAAAGCTTGAGATGCTTCCTTATAACACCTTCAGTTGGAAAATACACATCCATGTCTTTAGGAAATTGAAAAGGATCTCCTTTCTTCACTGGTCTTTGAGCAATCCTTATTTCCTTTTGAATTTGCATCTCCTCTGCAAGCTCTTGTTTTCTTTCTTCTGAAAGAAACTGGTAGACATTCTGTTCTTGCACCTTCCTCCAAATAGGATGTGCCCTATACTCTAACTCCTCAAAAGACAAGGCCAGCAACTTCTTTGATGTCCAATTAGGCTGATGACATCTAAGCAACTTATAGTACAACTGCCTTCTATCTCTTTTGAGCCAGGTCTTGACCTCTTGTGCATTAAATCTCATAATCACCTTTATGTCTTCTTGTACCCTAAGAAGAACTTCCAACCCCCAAATTTGATCTGATAAACTCATACCTGGGTTGTCCATCACCTGGTCTTCCCAAGCATTACCAATTCTCTTTTCCAAAACACTTGAAGTTACCTTCACAATGTCTGGATCAGTAACAGGCATATAGTTTAAAGCTCTAGACAAAGGTTCTAAGTCAAACAACCAATTTGGACCACTCTCAGGATCACTAGGTTTACTTTCTAAAAACCTAACATGTACCTTTTCAAGTATACGTTTTTCCTTTTTAATGTAAACCCTATATCCTTTACTCTGCACTGAATAACCCATGAAGTAGCCTTCATCACCTTTTGAATCAAATTTACCTAGGGCCTCACTAGTTTCTAACACAACTACATGACAACCAAAAGACTTCAGAAAACCAATATTTGGCTTCCTTCCCCAAAGTAATTCATAAGGTGTCTTATTATGTATCTTGTTGACCAATGCCCTATTTTGAACATAACAAGCTGTGTTAACAGCTTCAGCCCAAAAAGCTATAGGAAAGTGGGCATCAGCCAACATGGTTCTGGCTGCTTCAATAAGGGTCCTATTCTTCCTCTCAGCAACTCCATTTTGCTGAGGAGTTCTAGCTATGCTGAACTGCCTAGTAATCCCTTTCTTGGCACAAAAATCATCTAATAACTGATTTCTAAACTCACCCCCATTGTCACTTCTAATAATTTTGACCTCATTACCATTCTTCTTTTCAATCTGGGTAATGAAATTAATCAGACTAAGGGCAGTTTCACTTTTCTTAGCTAAAAAGAAAGTCCATGTGAACCTGGAGTAATCATCAGTAATGACAAAACAATATGATTTACCCTTCAAACTCTCTATATTAGTAGGACCAAAGAGGTCCATATGCAATAAGTGAAAGGGTTTAGAACTAGAGTGCACCTGTTTAGACCTGAATGAGACCTTGTGCTGCTTGCCCTTAAGGCATGCAACACAAGAGTGGTCATTGTGGAAAGCCTTTTCAGGCAAACCATCAACTAAACCAAGCCTCACAAGTCTATTAATATTCTTAAAGTTTATGTGCCCTAGTCTCCTGTGCCAAAGATTACTTTCATCTACTGAGGCCTTAGCATACAGACATGACATTTTATTATTTACCTTAATTCCATTAAGATTCACATTATATATGTCTTTATGCCTTGGTGTTCTAAAATCTATGTATTTCTCATCAGGGAGCTTATAATCTTTGCTTAACACCAAGCACTCAGTATCTGTGAAAAGAACCTTATTTTTGTTATCACACACTTGTGATACACTAAACAAATTATAATCCAGGTCTTTCACCAAGAAGACATTATCAAACCTTAGATTGTTGGTGACAAGGGTTCCTTTTCCAGTGATGGTGCCGTAGCCCCCTCCAAAGTATACCTTATCACCATCTTGAATAGGAGAGAAATTGGTCAGATAGTCTTCCTTTCCTGTCATGTGCCTTGAGCATCCACTATCCCAGTATCCATAGTCATTGATCTTCTTCTGAATGCCCTGCACATAAAGAAAACACATTAGTTTTCTTTGGGAACCCAAGCCTTGGAAGACTTGGATTCATTTGGTTGTTCAACAAGAACAGACTTGGTTCTCATAACAACCCCATTTTCATCCCTGTTTGAATGAAATTCCCAGTTAACCCCAATTGGTGTTGACAATGCCTTAGAAATATAATGAAACCTGTTGCATGTCATAGAAATACCAGTATTATTAGGGTTCTGGTCTTGTTTTGGTCTCCATGTTAAGCTAGTAGAAGCTTTAGACCTATTTCCCTGTGGCTGCAAATACCTAGGTTTAGCAGTGTTTCTATCAGCGCTGAAATTTCTCTTGTCAGCGCCCCGATTGCTCCTATCAGCGTTGAACCTAGGGTTTGCTACAGGAACCCATTGCCTATTTGACCAAGTATTTGACTTTTGAAAAGGTCTTAGGCCTTGTGTGTTAGACCCTCTAGAAAAGAATGGGGCTGGTCTAACAACTTGTGAACTTTTGTTCACAAAGGTATTGGGTCTGACAGTGTTTGACCTATGTTGACTTTTGTCAGCGCTGAAATGGTTCCTATCAGCGTTGACATTGGAAGCGTTGACACATTTGTAGGCCAAATGTGAGAAGCTACCACATGTGTAACAAGCTTTTCTAGACATAGTATTAGGTCTAGAAGCAAAGAAGCCTGTTCCATGGTTACTAACTTGGCTTTTTGGTGACCTAGAATTTCTATACATCTCTGCATAATTAACACTAGGTTTTCTAACAGATTGTGGGCCAAGGTCAACAGCTTTTCCAGTGGTAGGGTGTGTGATCTTAATAGGTTTAGGATCAAGGCTCGTGATTGGTGTGGGCTCATTTGGACTTTCACACAATAACCCTCCCTTAACAAACAAAGTGTGGTTTGCTTTCTTCCACTCTTCTAGGTCAGTCAGCTTTTGCTGATATTCCTCAACTGGGGAAGTCACTCTAGGTGGAGGAATAAACTCCTCCTCTTGGCATTCTGGCAAGCCAGTCCAAGATAAGTCCTTTGATTGGACACCATAGAAATCCCCAGCTGGTGGTGGAACAACAGTATAGTCATTCATCCCAATCCCACTCATATCCTTAGAGTCTCTTTGTTTACTAACACACTCTCCTAGGGATTGTGTGGCCTTATCAAATCTCTGGATTTTAAGACTCACATTATCTTTATTTTTGTTAGCCTCCTCTAACTGAGCTATCAAATCAAGATTAACCCTATTTACTATATCTTGAACATCCTTACTCTGATGTAACTCATGTTTTAAGATATTTATTTGATCCTTTAAATCAAACTCCATTTTCTTATACTCAGTTACTGTCTTTTCTGTTTGGGTAAGAGCAATTTGATAGTTAGATACTTTGCACCTTAGAGTACTTGCTTCATCTAATAATTTAACTATCTCTTGTTTTGATTTTTCAGTATTTAAACGACAACCCTTAGAACAGAAAGCATCATCATATACCTCATTATCTGATGAAGAGGAGGAGTGTGCCATGAGAGCATATTCAGCATGCTCTTCTTTAACTTCAGCAACCAAAGCTCTGTCCTCTTCCTCATTCTTAGCCATCCAGCTCCAATCCCATTCCCCAACGCCATCAATTTGTTGAACAGCAACCATGGCCTTGGGATCTGGGTTCTTAATCATTTGGCTAGAAGGCTTCCCAGCATCAGATCTCCTTGGAGATCTACATTCCCTCATAAAGTGCCCCATCCTATGACAGTTGTAGCACTCTACCTTGGACTTGTCAAAACCAGCAACATCCTTAGCATTAAAGGTCATCTTCTTCTTGAACCTTTTATTGAACCTGTTTGCTCTTAAACTTACAAGAGCCATAGTCCACTTGATGTCCATCTCTTCCAATTGTTCATCACTTATCTGCTCAAGATCTTCATAAGTAATCCTTGAATCACTAGGCAAAGAAGCAATGAATGCACACACAGTATCAAGATCGAAACCAGCAGGTTTAATTCTATCAGCGCCATGATTGTATGTGTCAGCGCTTGAGTACAAAGCGTTGACAGGGTATGATCCAGCGCTGACAGATTGACATCCAACGCTGACACCTTGAGGTCCAGTTGCTGAATGTCCATAGAAGTTCATGGAATCAAATTGGCCTTCACTTTGTGAAAAGAAGGCCATGTTGCTGCTGGAAGATTTGTTATCACTCTCCAATTGCCATTCATTCTCCAACAGCCTTAACTTGTTGAAGATGTCATCAAACCTGGAAGTCTTGTGGGTGTTATTGACAAGAATAGATCTTGTCTCAATCTTCCATACATCACCAAGGCTTTTGAGAAAAGTAGCATTCAATTCAGGGTCATCAATCTGTTTTCCCATGAAGGAAAGTTGACTTGTGATGTCAAGAAGTCTACTTCTCACACTGCTGAGATTCTCATTAGGTTGAGCTTTAAAGACAGCATACTCATGCAAGAGTTGCTTCTTCTTTTCTTCTTTTGTGTCAGCATTGCCACCATGTGCTACTTCAAGAGCTTCCCAAAGCTCTTTTGCAGAATCAAAACGTTTGTACTTATGCTGATTCTCATGACCTAGGGCATGTTTCAAGATGTTCAAAATTTTCATGTCCACCCTCTTCTTGGCTATGTCTTCAACAGCTACCGCTCTCCCATCATCAGGCTTTTCCACTTTATCAGCTTCTGGACAATTAGGAATAGCTGTCCTTGCGGCAATAGCAGCAGTAATCTTTGCTGCTTTATCGAATGTGTTCCCATATTCGATAATTTCCCAAAGAGTGTAGTCATGAATAGCTATGTATTGCTCAAAATTGGACTTCCAAAGTTCAAAGTTCCTGGCATCAAACATGGGAATTTTGATGCTAGGGTTTGAGAAGTTGTTTTGAAGCAAAGCAGGAGGTTGATTTGTGCCAGACATGGTGTTTTTAGGGTTTTGAGAATTTAGGGTTTTTAGGGTTTGGTGTTTTAGGGTTCTGCGTTACTTAAAGATCAAAAGTTTCTCAACAAGCTCTGATACCACTTGTTGATCCCAAACTTAGATCGATTAGCTTTGTGTATACGAGATTAGATCAAGTACTACACGTAGAGAAACCTTTGCTTATGAATAAAGTAACAAAGTGTTATGCGGAATTAACACTTGATCTAAAACACAATGATGTTAAACAAACTTTCACTTGTATTAGAATAATCGTGTTGATTACAATGAAAGGTGAATACTATGAAAACTGATATATGACTTTAACCTAAAAGACCTTCTTTTATAGAACAAGAAGTCTTGTACAATAAGCTATGAATCAACTATTCTAGGTAAAGATAATAATAGAAAATACAATGTCGTGCTTATCTTTACCATACATAAATAAAGAAACAAATAAACAAAAGATATTCTATCAGTGTCAATCTTCAAGGCTGTCAGCGTTGACTTCTATCAGCGTCCAAAGTCAATCTATCAGCGTTGACTTTCTTCTTATCAGCGTTTGGTGATCTGACCCATATTTTATTCCCAACAATGGTTTTGTAACTAATGTTGTGAATGTTTTTATGGTTTGTGATGGACTTGTGTGTGCACTTATGTGATTAACTGCTATGTGATTCTTGATTGTGTTTATGATTTGGATCGGGGGACATGTACCGTCTTAGTTATTGTGGTTTGACTTGGTACCAAGGGGATGTTGACAAGGCGGGGCCTTGGGGAGGTACCTAGATGTGTGAGCATCTTTGGGACCAATGGATAATGACAAGGCGGGGCCTTGGGATTGGTTCATAGGTGTATGGGTGCCTATGGGACCATGGTTATTGGTAAGGCTGGGAGCCTTGGAAATTGTGGTTATTGGTAAGGCTTGAAGCCATGGAATTGTGATTGTATGGTTAATCTTGAATGGTAGTTGTTAATGCATAATTGTAACACATTGTCCATATGTTCTTTTGTTGATGGTTGTTATTCACAGCTTATAACTGATTTGGCGTTGGAGTCTAAACCTATGACTCTCACCAACTTTATGTTGACGTGTTTTAGAGTCCCTTTCAGGTGAGAATGTGGTTAAGCTTGAGAATAGAAGTGTGGAGGCATTAGGATTGCATTTAGAAGGAGATCCCCGTTCCTTCTTAGTTTATTTCTATGTGTTTTGAATAAGTGATACTTTGTGGACACCTTTATGATGTTTTTGTTTGTGGTAATTGTTTGTCTTGGGTAAGAGGTAGGACTATTACCTACTTGCCTAGACTCCTGCATTTTGTGGAGATATTGTCATGACATTTGTGTCACCATTTTATGACATTTCTATTTCATTTAGTTATCTCTATAGACACGCCATGTTGTGATGATATACATACGTCGCGCCCCATATTCCGCCATGTTGGGGTGTGACACCAAAGCCATTAATGACACATGTATGATGGAAATGGTTGATAGCAATACCACACCTGATTCATCAGACATGTGCAATAATGAGTCTGAGGATGATCAACATGCAAATGAGTATGATGATGATGAGGAGCGTATTGCGCTTGCCAACTTAATTGCTTCTTTACAAAAAGATGTCAAAGAAAGTAGAAATAGTCAAAAGCAATTAAAGAAGGCAAACGCTACACTCACTCAAAATTTTGAAGAATGCAAAGCTGCTTTAATCAAATCTAGTGAGACCATTGATAGCTATAGAGCTCAGCTTCTTCAAATGACCAATGAGATTGAGGGGTACAAAGGGTGTTTAATTAACGTCAAAAAGGACGACTATCAACAAAAATATAACAAAACTCTTAAGCTTCTAGAACAAGAGAAACGTAATTATAACACCTCTTTGAGTACTGAACGTCATAAAACGTATCTTGCTACCACTAAAGTCAATGAGCTAACTCAAGTAAATGGTTTTCTTCAAGAAGATAAAACTAAACTTGTTAATGAAAAGAAAGTTGGGGTTGAAAAGATGGAAAGGATTTCAAAACTAAACAAGCGAATGACATCGACAAAATGGTGGAACTTGAAACTCAAATTGATTTTTACAAGAAAATTATTTACAAAACTAATCAATCAATTCAAACCATGAGAATTTTGGCACCTCGTTCGTTTTTCAAGGATAGACCTAGTTTTGCAAATCCTAAGTACCTTGAGCAAGCTCACTCTGAGAATCAACACTTATATCTTGATGAGTCCCAATGGACCGATCTTGATTGCCTTGTTGTTAGGCCCAATAGTGAAGAGAAAAACGATTTGGAAGAAGAGAGTAGACCAAAAGTTAATAAATAATTTGTTAAACCATATAATTATGCTTATGAAAATAGTCTTTATGGTCTTTTCAAACCGCAAACATAGAAGACTCGTGAGCAAATATTTTTCGAATGTGAACAAATAAGAATTAAATGGAGACAAGCTTTTGCCACTAAGAAAACTAATGTTTCAAAATTTATTGAGTACTTGCCATATAAAGCTTCTGTACGCAAGAGTAAGCAAGCACTTAGTATTCTCAAGAGTAACATTGAAAATTTCAAAAAAGTTGTTGATGATGACTAGAAAAAACGTGAATTTTCGAAAGGAAACAAAGAAATTCCTCATGATATATTTGTGCTTGTGAAAAGTATTTTGGTTCCGTTTGCGGAAAGAACGCAAAAACATATTTTGGAGTTTGAAACATTAATTAAGCAAGAAAGGTTTCATGATTTGAAATATGTGGAATCTCTTGAACTAGAAGTGAACGACCATCAACCTGAAAGAGACGAGTTTTCTACAGCATATGATCTACTCTTACACGAATGTCTCTCAAAAGATATTATGTGTGTTTATGTTACAACTTGTGCTGATATTGATGAATATTCTAATGTTGCATGCAAATATCTTGATCAAGTCAAAGAGTGTGAATGTCTTGAAACTGAGCTTTCGAATAAAGTTGACCAAAAAGAGTTTTCGTTACTTCAACATAGATATGATTATCTTCAAAAGCATGTCACTCACTTGAACTTGCTTTGCAAAAGAAAGTTGGCAGCTTTTCAAATGATACACCTTTGGAAGTAAAATTATCTGAGTCATGTTGATTACTAAACGAAAAAAGTCTTGATATTTCGGATTTGAAAGCTTAGTTACAAGAAAAAGACATAGCAATAGCAGAGTTGAAGAAACTCGTTGCTAAGATGGGTGGGAAAGTTGTGGAACCTAGCGTTAAGAAACCTGTTGTTAGACAACCCAATGCCTCTAAAGTGAATAGATCCTCTATCTTGGGAAAACCATCTGCTTTCTCAAATTCCTCGTTTACAAAACCTGTGTTTGCCCCCAAGATGGATGGGAAGGAAAGGTTACCACATACTCAACCCCTAAGGAATACTGTAGCACCAAGCGTTAAGCACAATAATGTGATTAAACCAGGGATGTATAGAATGACCACTAAACCCACAAACAAAGTTAGTCAATCGCCTCAGACTTCTAGAAACACTAATACTCGTGTGTCTTCTACTATAGGAGTAGTCTCTACTGCTAGTGTTAGCCGGCCTTAGCTTACGAGCACTCAAGTGAATGATAAGGTCTGGAAACACAAGAGTCAACGAAAGATGAAGGAAGTAGAAGAACACCCTATGAATTTGAATGTTTTTAAGAATAAAAAGTCTATAATCGCGTGTAATAAAGATTTGAATGCTTTGAATGATTTGAATGATTTGAATGTTAAATTTGTTTGTGTCACATGTGGAAAATGTGCTAATGCTAATCATTCTATGTGTGCTATGAATAATGTCAAAGGCATAGATACTAGAACTAAGAAGCAAGTTACGATGCCTATTAGTGCTAGTAAACCCAAACGCAAAGTGAACCATTCTGGTGCAACACCCACTAAGAAAAGTAATGCATCAGATTCCACAACTAAGAACCGTAGAAGCAAAATTACGGAATTATATAAGTCTGCTAGCAAGTCTTGGAAATGGTGGTTTGCTAATCAATGTCCTCTAGGATATAAATGGATGCCTAAAGTTAGGACATAAAATGTGACAACGAGTGTTAGTATGCCTTTAAATGTTGCTAAGGACACTAATGATTATGAAATCACAACTAACGTGGTATCGAATTTAGCAAATGCTCCATCGTGCTCTAATTCTTCTACAGGTGATACAAATAATTCTCTTTATACTGGACTCCAGATGCACGAAGCACATGACGGGGAAGCTCAAGCTTCTAATTAACTTCGTGGAGAAGTTCCTGGGTACGGTCCGATTCAGAAATGATCAATTTGCACCGATCCTAGGATATGGAGATTTGGTTCAGGGGAATATCACGATCAAAAGGGTATACTACGTCGAAGGGCTCAATCACAATCTTTTATCGGTTGGTCAATTTTGTGATGCAGATTTGGAGGTTGCATTTAGAAAGAAGACATGTTTTGTTCGTGATTATGATGGGAATGATTTACTCAC
This sequence comes from Glebionis coronaria, assembly GCA_025667525.1. Lineage (NCBI taxonomy): Eukaryota > Viridiplantae > Streptophyta > Magnoliopsida > Asterales > Asteraceae > Glebionis > Glebionis coronaria. Next base: position 360,229,487 of record CM046876.1, read on the forward strand.
CGGTTCACGGGGTAACGATCTTTACACAATTTCACTTCAACACACAACTTCCTCAACTCCAATTTGCTTCATGGCTAAAGCTTCAACGACTCAGGCATGGTTATGGCATCAACGTTTATCTCATCTAAATTTTGATTCCATCAACTTGCTCTCCAAGAAAGATATTGTGAGAGGCCTTCCAAGCTTGAAATTCATCAAAGATCATCTTTGTTCTTCTTGTGAGCTTTGTAAAGCTAAACGAAGTAGCTTCAAGACAAAGACTACACCAAGCTCTAAAGGACAATTAGATCTTCTTCATATGGACTTGTGTGGCCCTATGTGTGTTCAAAGTATCAATGGGAAGAAATATATTCTGGTAATTGTCAATGTAAAACCCGCATGCTTTTACCATGCATAGTACCCTTAGGTTCGTACGTACTAGATTAAAACTTTCCTAATATAGCATGATTACGATTACGTGTTAGGAGTTTACGTATTACGTACGTGTTAGAACACGATAAGTATTTACTATGCACGATCACGTAATATTTATTTGACGATAATTAATCACGAACATGCGATCATGAAATCATGAACGTAATTAAAACACGAACTATGATTAATTACGTATATATATTTATTACGAGCGTAATTAAATATATTAGATCACGGTATTTACGTAACGAGAACTCTTAAAACACGAACACAAATAATCACAAACGTTTAGCTTAACATCGAGACATGGAAAAAGGTACGGGTACCCCAAGTGGGGTCCCTACCCGCGGCAACAAGGACAAATGGGCCAAGCCCATTTGTCAAATTTACTAAAGGGGGTTATAATTTTTTTTACAACTCATTTACTCTTTATAGAAGATTTTTAAGAAAACCTAAAAACCTCTTTCCCTTGTCTCCTTTGTGCGTCCACCCTACAACCACCATAAGGAGTGGTTTGTGATCTTGGATCTTGGAATTTTGGTAATTGATCGTGTTTGTTCTTCATTCTTTTGATCCACGAATTCGGTAAATCCTTTTTAAATCTTTTCTTTTGATTTAATCTTTTTATAAATCAAGAACATGTGATGTTTTTACAAAAACCTAATAATTAAACATGGATCTAACATGATTTGGTGTTAAATAAAATCAAAAGGGTGTTTTAAGGGGTGTTTGTTTTTGGCCGCAGGCTGCACCGAACCCGAATGGGTTTCGGTTTGCCAAGCCGACCACCACCAAGACCATATGGTCTTGGTTGGTGCGTGTGGGTCCCACGGTAGCAGTAAAACACGGGGTACCCCGAGTTGGTTCGGGGTACGGTGTCGATTTCATGTCCAGTTCATTGTTTTTACTTTGGATCCGGTTCATGGTGTATGTTTAATTTTTTTTATGTTTATGATCTTATGTTAAAACTAAATTAATAAAATGATATGATAAATTTAATAACATGACTTAGGTTATTTTAATTATTATAATCATGAAATTAATTAACCTAAGTATTAGTATATTTAAGACTTATAATTAATTAATTATTTTAAAACCATGGATATAATTAATTAATTAACATGACTTAGATTATATTATTAATATAAAATAATACATATTTTAACCTAAGTATTTAACTTATTTAACTAAAAACATGTTATACTTTAATTAAATATTTTAACCTATAGTTTAATTTAATTACATGAAATAATTATTAAACTATACATTATATCATATGACTTAGAAAATAATCATGAAAACACTTAGGCTTATATACTTAGCTTATTTAACCAGCTTATTTCTAATTATGGAAACTTTCTATTTTTAGAAACTTAATTAAATAAGGCAGCTAATCTATTTATGGAAACCTTCTATTTTTAGAAACTTATTTATTTCAGGCAGCTAATCTATTTATGGAAACTTATTTAATTAAGGCAGCTAATCTATTTATGGAAACTTTCTATTTTTAGAAACTTATCTATTTTAAGCAGTAAATCTATTTTTGGAAACTTTATATTTTTGGAAACTTTCTATTTTTGGAAACTTTCTATTTTTGGAAACTTTCTATTTTAGGAAACCTGCTATTTTTGGTAAGTTACTTATTATTACACAGTAAGTATAATAACACATGAAATACTTAATCAGATTAAACAGAATATAAGATAAAACACAGTTTAAGGCTTTTAAACAGTAAAACATGGTAAGAACACATAAAATAAGCTAAGACATGACATAAAACAAGCTATGTATTTAGTAAGCAGATACTTATTCATGTACGTATTTAAGTAGCACTAGTGATTCGGAAGTAGGATTCCTCGCAGTTCATCTTTTTCGTTCACTGGACATAAGGTATGGATTCCCGTCCTTTCAGTATGGACATTCTTTCCTTATTAGGATTCCCCGTATGCAGCCAACTGTTTTCCCGTAGTATAAGTTATGTGTTTGATTGCTTATGTTTAATTAAGATTACCTATAGCCATATACACGCACGACCTGTTTCACCTAGTTATGGAGGTACCATAACCATAACATTAGAGGCACTGATGTTATGACTTCACCACGGCGGAGTGATTGCTCGTGGCGTCCCTTCAGCTTTTGGCCATTTATTTATATTTATCATGTGGGGCGTATGGGTGCATCCTAGTTACATGTTTTTATTCAGGATTTCATGGTGAATGTGGTGTGTGCCTTGCATCCTTCACTAGGAGCTGATCCCTCCTACCCAAAAACCAGTATATTAAATTAGAGGCAGCCCCTCTAATTTGCATGATGAGGTCACCCCTCCAAGTATTCATGCACGGTGGATTTTCATGACCTATATTGGCTAATGGTAAAATATGACAAACAGTTTTTATAAGATAAACATATGACTTTCAAACTATTAAAACCAGTTTTATTACGACTTAACCAGGTTACTCGGGACTTAGTTTCTTCCGCTGTTATTATGTTATATGCTTATCCTATTCATGCTTTATTGTACATCCGTGCACTGAGCGTATTTGCTCAGCCGTTTTCCTTTTCTATGTTCCCAAAACGGCAGGTACTTAGGGACGCTCGTAGACACTAAGAGTACGTGCATATGGACTGGAAGTTGTCTAGCCTTCTTTACATTATGCATTTCCTTTCTTATGATACTTATGCTTTGGACATTGTTTAGTCCTTTCCTTTATTATACTATGTTTGTGTGTGATGAGCTTTACTTTTGGACTACCGATGTTTGATTCCGGTATTTTCCTTTTATGGTCAAGTAATGTTTAGACATTTTTCCTTGTATGCTTTGATGACACGCCATAATTGCTGTGATATTTCCATTTCCAAAATGGGGTGTTACAGTCGATGACTACTCAAGGTACACATGGACTCTCTTCTTGTGGTCTAAGGATGAAACACCCAAAGTTCTCATCAACTTTCTTAAATTGATACAACGTGGTCTTCAAGCTCAAGTAAAAGTGGTTCGTACTGACAAAGGAACAGAGTTTTTGAATTTAACTCTGAGGAACTATTTTGAAGCCGAAGATATTGAACATGAAACATCTATTGCTCGAACACCCGAACAAAACGGCTTTGTTGAAAGACGAAACCGTACTTTAGTTGAGGCTGCTCGAACATTATTATCCACTTCAAAACTTCCCCTATTCTTTTGGGCCGAAGCCGTGTCAACCGCATGCTACACACAAAACCGATCCTTAATTATCCCAAGACACAAAAAGACACCATATCACATAATTCATGATCGAAAACCTTCACTCAAACACCTTCACGTTTTTGGATGTACATGTTACATTATATGAGATGGTGAAAATTTGGATATGATGAAAGAGAAAGGTGATGCATGTATTCTAGTGGGATATGAAACGCATTCTAAGGGATATAGAGTTTACAAAAAGAGAATAAAATTGATAGTCGAGACTATTCATATCAGATTTGATGAATTACAAGAAATGGAACTTGAACCAAACAGTTTAAGTCCCGGTCCACAACGACAAACGACTTCCGTTCACAACCACATGGAACTCGGAATTCAAGACCACAACAATGAACCGTCAAGTTCAAAGTTGGTTCAAGGAAATGTTCCAAGAGCAGATATGACAGTCAACACGACAATTGAAGAGTTAGAAATGTTATATGGACCAATGTATGATGAATATTTCATGGGGGAGAAACATTTTGTATCAAAGTCTTCCGCTGTCACTCATGATAAGGATGATGATACCGATCATCGTCAATAAAAGGATACAACTTTATCTACTTCAACACGGGTTGCTGCAGATTTATCTCCTCAGAATATCACATCAACAGCCGCTCCTACAACATCCACAACTAATGTCATTGCTCCATAGAACACAAATCAAGCAGACTATTCATTAAATGACGAAGACGAATTTATCAACCCATTCGGTACACCGGTACACGAAACTGGAGAGTCTTATACTCGCCATGTTGATCCGTCAAATATGCATACAGTTTATCAACGACATCCTTCAACACATCCTTGGACCCGAGATCATCCTTTGGTTCAAGTAATTGGTAACCCTTTACAGCCCGTTCGTACAAGACGACAACTTGAAACCGATGGTGATGTTTGTATGTTCGCACTCGCCGTGAGTACAGCTGAACCAACAAATTTCAAAGAAGCCTTGGATGATCATGCTTGGATTGAATCGATGGAAGATGAACATCTTCAATTTGAAAGACTTAAAGTTTGGGAACTTACTGATAGACCATACGATGTAATTCTATTAAATCTTCGATGGGTCTGAAAAAACAAGATGGATGAAGAAAACACGATTATCAAGAACAAAGCTAGGCTCGTGGCTAAGGCTATGGACAGAAAGAGGGTATTGATTTTCAAGAATCTTTTGCACCAGTAGCTCGTATGGAAGCGGTCAGGATTTTCCTTGCTTATGCTACACATAAGGGATTCATCATTTATCAAATGGACGTAAAGACAGTGTTTCTAAACGGTCCTTTGAAGGAAGAAGTCTATGTCACACAGCCGGAAGGAATCATCAATCCTCATTTTCCTGACAAGGTGTATCGTATCCACAAAGCACTTTATGGATTCAAGCAAGCTCCACGGGCGTGATACGATGAGCTCTCGAAATTTCTAGTATCCAAAGGTTTCTCAAAAGGTTCCATTGATCTAACTTTATTCACTTATAAATATGGGGATGACATTTTGCTTGTGCAGATTTGTGTTGATGACATTATTTTTGGGTCTACAAACCCAAAACTTTCAAAATTGTTTGAAAAAGTAATGTACAGCAAATTTGAAATGTCTATGATGGGCGAACTAAAATTCTTTCTAGGAATTCAAGTTCACTAATCCCCAAGTGGTATGATTATCAACCAAGCTAAGTATTGTCAAGAGATAATCAAAAAGCATGGTATGACCTCGTGTGACCCCGTTGGGACACCATTATCAACCACATCCCTAGATGCTGATTTGGAGGGAGATGCCATAGATCAAATGAGATATCGTTCCACGATCGGCTCTCTCATGTACTTAACAGCAAGCCGGCCAGATATATCACATGGTACGTGTTATAGTGCACGATATCAAGCACGACCAACTGAAAATCACCTCAAGGAGGTTAAACGGATCTTTCGGTACCTTAAGACTACCATTCATATGAGACTCTGGTATCCGAGGGAAACCGGTTTCTTTCTAACGGCCTATTCAGATTCTGATCATGCAGGGTGTCTTGATACACGAAAAAGTACTTCTGGTGGAGCATAATTTCTAGGTCAAGATAAGATTGTGGGATGGTCTTCCAAGAAGCAGGATTGCACGTCACTGTCATCAGCCGAAGCGGAGTATGTGTCTCTATCTGCGTGTTGCGCTCAAGTTCTATGGATGAGAACACAACTCACGGATTATGGCTTCCACTTTGATAAAGTACCTATGTACAGTGACTCAAAGTCCGCTATAGCCATCTCCTGTAATCCGGTATAGCATTCCCGCACGAAGCACATTGATGTCGGATATCACTTCATTAAGGAACAAGTTGAAAGGGGTATCGTTGAACTATAGTTTGTTGGAACTGATTACCAATTAGCTGACTTGTTTACAAAAGCTCTTTCGAAAGAGAGGTTTGCGTATCTAGTTAGGCAAATTGGTATGAGATGTTTGACTCCAGCAGAACTGGAGATTCTAGCAAAGAAGCCTGCTTGATTCATCTATCAAACATCTACTTGTAAATATTAATGAAAAAGCAAAATACAAAATTAAAAATCTTTGAAAATCCAAAAATATTCTTCTCGACATGTCTTTCAGTATCGATAATATGGACGTACCTAGAAATGTCGCTCAATAACGACACGGGTGTGTACATAAAGCTCGAATGAAAGTTATAAATATTTTTCAAAACATGTCATTTCTACTTTTATAAAAGAAAATGTCTATTTCGGACATATTTTCCAACAACGGGTAGAGCAATCTATCTTGGGTTGAGCTTGTCACAAAACATTCAACGTTTTGAGCTCAACACAATGGTTAGTAATCACTACCTGATTGCAACCCGGATCTATATTCACGGGGGAGTGTACGCTTTAGTGCCCTTACCCTCAGCAAAAGAAGAGAAATCTTCTTACACTTGAGTGGATTTGTCAAGACATTCAAAGTCTATGAACTCAAGTTTATGCTTTAGAAAAACTTTTTTGCCAAAAAGAAATCGAGTTTTTCAAAAAGCGTTGAACACAAATTTTTCAAGAATTTTTCAATGATTTTTCAAAATCTTTCAAAAATTGTGTGTTCAACAACTCCCATCCTCAAAAAGAAAAATGTGGATCACATCCTCACAATGACAATTCAATTGGATCAATTTTTGAGGGGGAGCATTCCAAATTCATGCTAAGTTTGACACATTTTTCTCCCGAAAGTTTTTCAAGATTATTTTTCACAATATATTTTAATCAAATTTGGTATCTCTAATATCAAACAATTTTATATATTAGAGATAGGGGAGAAAATGTGATTAAAATGTGATCTAAAGTCTCAAGCACTCATGGTTACGATAAAATACCACAACATCTTTAATTCATGACCTTATTGGTGTCAAAAGGGTGGTTAGGTTTAAGTCCTATGATCCAACCAGAACCGGAGGGATCTTCCCAGGGACAATTCAATAGATTATTAGAAGTCCTTAGGAAAGATGGAGTAGAATGTGAACGTAGTTTAATGCCGACTAAGTGTTGATGCTAGCACTGGAACAATCACAACAAGGTGCTAGTAATGATGTCTTGGTAAGCATTGAAGGGGTTGAAGAATGAAAAATAAATGTAAGGATAAAGGGTGAAAAGAAATTATCCCTCCATACAACTTAGGCAGAAACAGGGTCAACACATCATGAAGACAACGCATCATGGACCCAGTGATGTAATGCACAACCCCTCCCCAGCTGACTCAGGCGTCTCTCAAAAGAAGTTTGTTTTATTGTCACGGAGATCAACACGACTTCTATTGACTTTCTCACTCCGAGATAGTTGATATTAAATAGGTGTCATCTGCTCCAGCCTCCGATCACTAAAAGTGCACAAATCGAGTCTAGAGCCAAGAGATAAATCAAATCTCATTAGGACAAACGGATGACGATCAAGAGAGTCCTACGCTATATCCTTGCGATATTTCTAGAACACTCAGAGTAATACTATCTAGTATTCACAATGATGAGTGGAAATCCTTCCAATGTTAACATCAAACAACACTGTGGTAGGTCATGTGTAAGATTCTTTATGAATTGAACATATGTAAAACTGAAAAGCAATAGTGGTTTGTTTCTTTATTGATTCAAACCCATTCCAGGTTTCTACGCAATATCTTTAAGGTCTTGCCAGAACATTCACAGTGATATTCGTTAATATTCACAGTGACGAATGGAAATCCTTCTAGCGTCAATATCAAATAGCGCTACGGTAGGTAACTTGCAAGATTCTTATGAATCAAACTTGTGTCAATTGGAAAGAAACAATGGTTAGATTCTTAATGAATCAAACTTGTTCCAGGAATTTGAATTGACGACTTTAATCAAGCGGGTATTTATCCAATTGATTCACTCTTTATGTTCGCAGTCTTGCTTTGAGACGGTCGAGTAAAGAGAACGGCTAGTACAGTCGCGAAACCATGTCAAGGAGATTCTTAATTGAATCTACCTAATCACAGGTACGATATTTAATATCGTGTAATTGTCTTCACCGATCAGAGGTAAAACGCTACCGATTAAGGACGAATATCAAATCCATTCAGTCCGTGTCTATGTTTTATCTCAAGAAGGTGATGTTATAGTGTACTTAGCAAAGTCGAAGATTCATTATCACATACTCATGCCCAAAGACATATTCAACAATCAAGAAATCTAAAGACTTCCGCAACTCTAATGATCAAAATCTTCCTTATCAATTAATGTAGAGGAATGACCTCTCTTCAAAGGAGATTGTTAGCAATCTTTCAAGATGGTGCGAAGTATGAGCATGTAGATAAAGACACAAGATCGCAAAATGGCAAAGAGAAGTCAAGGATAATTTGAAGATCTCAAGATAAATGACAAAGTTGAAAGACAATGACAGAGGCTCAAAGATCACATCATGAAGGAACAAGACTACTATTATACGTTCAAGATTCATTTATGACAAAATTCGTAATCTCCATTGAACTCCAAAGATCGAAGAGGAATGACCTCATATTGGGGGATATTGTTATCCTCAAAATATTGAGTCATACAAGAATGTTCGATCATAGGTTTTTATTGTAATATTTATTAGAACGTTCTAATAGTTAGTTAAAATAGTCGTGACATTACGGGCTTGATTGGTAGCTTAAAAAGTCTCTTTTAAGGTACTAAGAGTTTTATTCAAGCCCGACGCATTAAACAATATAGTCCATTAAGGCTACATGTATGAGCCCGACTATATAAGCCCTTCCTAGCATGTTAGGAAGGGTTGGTGTTTTCATTTCTTAATCTAATCTCACATAGTTTCTCCATCTTCTGTCTACTTTCTCTCTCTAGAAATCATCTATCTTTCTTCTTTAATTCATAAAATCAACCATGGTGAAGTGATTCAATATGGGAACAACAAGGGAAGTGGTGGAAAAGGAGAGTTTCCAAAATCAATTTCCTTAGAAGGAGAATGGATTTGATTTGGTGTGTTCTTTAGTAATTTTGGTTGAAAGAGATTAGAGAAAATAGTGGAAAATCAAGGCTTTTATTTGGTGAATAAGACATTTTTCTTTGGTGTGAAAGAGATGCAAAAATGCTTTGGGTTAAGTAGAGAAAGCACAAGATGTTTTGGGAGTGGTCAAAGGTTTGACACAAAGATTCCAAAAAGTGTTGGAACAATTTGGGAGTTTCAAAATATACAATTTTGACTGCTTCTGCCTGGGGCTAATTAATTGTGCCCGCGGTTCAATAAATATATTGAGCCGCCTGACAGTTATTGATCCGCCGTCAGAGGGTGTGTTTAGGAGGATGATGGAATTTTTTCAATTCATCAAATCCTAATATTCTAGTCTAACTTATCATAAAGTTATGCTTAAGAGCAACAAGAGACTAAGAAACACACAAAGTAAAGAACACATAAGGTCAAATAGCACGTAGGAAGAAAGCTAAGAAAGACCTAATGGCTACAAATGAAAAAGAATCCTAATAACATACAAAGTTCATCAATGTAAACTAACATTAGTCATATTTAGGAACAACCATTTAATCAATTTAGAGAATGAGTATGAGACTATCACTAGAGGTGCTCAAGTAAGGCTAAGCACGACCATTTTTATGAGTTATACACTAACCCAACTTCCCATATGTAAGCAATTCAACCGTTAGGTTAAATTGAATTTCTAGTGCAATGGATTCTCTAGTAGTCATTCTTAAGTTAGGCAAATATAATTCCTACATTTTCCTAATGAAGTGTAGCAAGGATGAAATTTATATAACCACAGAATGCATGACCTATCGGGTTTAAGAATGCACCATTGCATATCTTGACAAAATGGTCTAGTTAAGGTTATTTACCTTAATATATTTTGAGGCCAATAACATTGAATTGTATAAACAAAGTTTATACAATTTGTTAGAACACTATTGCTTGGTCTTTCGGAAATGACACATTTACTAATTGCATTGCAATGTAAATTACTTAAGTGTTTCAGATGAGACATCCAAGTTGTTAAACCGAATCGATTGTTTATTTTAATTATTAAACAAATTTGTCTAACAATTTTGAACAAGTAGATTAAACATACCATTATCAACACAAGTGTGAGTAATGATCCGATGTATATTCTTAGGAATCAAAATTCACGTATACACTAAAAAACATGTCAATTAGATTCGATAATGACATCAATCATAATTTTAATAATGAATTGATATTTATTCGAAATCTTTCTTGATCTCCACAAAAACTCCTTTAAGAGAAAACAATTAAGATATTCAAAGAGTGTTTCATGTTTTATAGTGAGACATTATCTACTTGAACTAAAAACACAATGATTGAGTAAGACGACCCAATAAATAGATTTGAAAAACTTACAAAGCTTTCGAACATAAGAGTGTTATTAAACATAACGAGGTGTACAAGATGTTTATATTACATTTGTAAACCTAGAGATGTTGATCCTATATGCAATGCACACAAGATTAGACACACAAGTAACACTACTGCCAATAGTAATGATCAGTTAAAGATGTCCAAACACATAAGAAAACACACACAAGCATTCATATTTGTTTTGAGTGTTAGATACAACAAAGTATAGATAGCTTGATTTTATTTGGAAATAGTTTTCGACCCATTTCAAAATTTAATTAAGTTTAACACTTTGTAAATATATCTGTAAAGTTATATAATAACTACGAGCTACTAACTATATATTGTAGAAGTGACTGATCCTTCCTAAATACGTAAAAACGTATTTCCAACAATATCAATTTTCAAAGATACACCAATAACAGAATGTCCAACTTAAATAGAAAAGAGTAAAACACTAGTTTTACGACAAACCAAGACTTAAAACTTTGGACAAAGTATAGAAATAAGAAAACATCCAAATTTTAAAGTTTTAATAAATGTTTGTAAGTATTTTTAAATGAAATGAGACGTTACATTCGAAATGACGGGTGGCACGACTTCTACGGACTTGGTTGATTTTATATGATTTTTCAAAGTTTGCAAAATACTGTGTCAGATTGGTCGTGGTTCATTATTGATAATGAACCTCGGGGAACAATTAAGGATCCGCGGACAGTGGAAAAAAATGGGTTTTTTGAATAAATCATTTGGTTACTTGATGGAAGGCCGTAGGACTTTAAAAATTATTTTTGACACATAAAACTTGTGTTTTAGAGTTAATTATGACACAAAAGATTTTTATACTTCGAAACATGAAAATATTTATTATCAAGCTATTATACGAAGTTTATTTCACACCAAAACTTGTAAGAATGAAACAACAAAACACATTTCATATGTAATCACTCTTCATGGGAAATTTGAAACAAGGACCGTTTCCATTCTTAAAAACTATTTGTTTTGAAAACGAGAGCAAAGATCGATTCAAACTTTAAAGTATAATATACTTCAAAGATCTAGAATAACCTCTCTCTGATACCAATTGTAGAAACTAGAAGGGGGGGGGGGGGGTTGAATAGTTTCTCTTTAAGTTTTCAAAACATTTCATAATACCTACTGTCCGCGGCTCAATACACATGGTCGCGGTTCGTTAACACTAAAGAACCGCGGGTCCATTTAAGAACCGCCTACAGTGGACGAAACCATTTGTTACATGTTAAACTTTAACAAACCTTTGTATCAAATTCTCGATCAATATTGACTTAATATGAGATGTGTTTGTTATAGATATAAAGACTATAAACACCAACTAAGTAAAAACACAAACACATCAAATCAAGAGGACATCAAGCAATAGTTTTAACACTAAGCACACACGTACTAAGCCTTAACTTTTCTGCAACTAAGATATTTAGACTAAAGGATGCACACTTGACCATAATCTAAACATGAAGCATGCATGTACTAAGCCTTAGATTTTCTAGAACTTTGATGTTTAGATTATGTGATGCACACAAAGATATACAACACAAGTATGCAACTATGAAAGTAAGGACATAAATGTAAAGACATAAGTGTAAAGTAAAGTACCGACACGATGATTTATAGTGGTTCGGTCACGAAGCTCCTCTTCGCCCTACTCCACTCTTTGAGGACCCAACTCGAGAGTTACTTCACTAGTCAACAAGCTCCTCTCAAGGCGGAGAAAACCATAAACGTCGCTTACACCATTTCCGATACCAAGCTAGATGTCGGGTCCTAATCTTAGGTAGGACCAATCTACACACGTCGCCTACTTCCTATTTTCTGACACACGGCTAGATGTCGAGTTCTAATCTTAGGTAGAATCAATCTATACACGTCGCCTACTTCCCATTTTTCGACACAAGGCTAGATTTCGGGTTCTAGTCTTAGTTAAAACAAATCTACACCCATGACTCCACTAGTTATGTCTTATGGCCCAACATAACAAACCTTGTGTTTTATGGCTTAAACACATAAACCGTCTAGATCTAAGTATACACATAACTTAGATCTAAGACTCTAACACTATATCCAAGTATTTACACAACTTGGATCTACACTCCTAACACCTAATCCAAGGACACACATCACTTGGATCCACTACCCTTACATGCACATCCAAGTGAACTCACCACTTGGATCTACTACATATACATCAAGTCCAAGTATACACATTATTTAGATCTTCATGATTTAGATTGTAGTAAAACTATAATTATAAATAGATCTAGAAGGAGAGATCTTCATCATGTTATGAATCCAACACTGCATACTAATGAAAGTGTTCTTCTCTTTGAACTTAAGAGGAGGAGAGGATTGAGGATAGAATCACATATTAAAAATATTAATCTAAACTAAATAATCAAGGATCTAAGGTGTTTTTAAATAAATTGAATGACATGTGTAAAAAGGGTTAAAAGAAAAGCTGGAAATGATCCACTATTTATAGGCCAAGGGAGCAATGGCTCAATTTCTCCGTGGTTCCTTATCAATAAGGATCTGTGGGTACCTTTAAGGAACCTCGGGCTTTAGAGTCCGCTCCCCTTTTTCCTTTAGTGGTGAAAGTTAATCTGGTGAAGAAATTACCTAAAGGGAATATTCTTTATCTATTTAGAATATGCCAAATTCAAATTCCATTTTCTTTTTATTAATAAAACATTTTCTTAAAAAAAATGTTATAACAAAAATTACCGTCACTTTAATTAAAAGTGGGTTTTTAGAAAATATTAATCATTGATCAATTAGTAAGGTTAATGACTTGTTTATTCATACCTTGAGTATTCATGGCGAATGCGATCTCTGAGGTGTCGAGAGAAGTATACACATGTATGCTTGAGTGATTACGAGTACCTTACACATTTTACATAATGTATTGCGTGTTATATGTTTGTCATCACCAAAACACAAAGAGAATATATCGATTAAACATCGTAGTGTTTGCACTAACAACAGGGATTCACATTAGTCAAAGGGAAATTCAAGATCGAAGTCTCGAGGTGGAAGATTTAAATTATTTATTTGCCAATCAGAGGAGCACTTGAAGAGAAACTATTTGAAGAATAATTGCAAGAAATCAACAGGTTACATCAAGAAAGATAAAAAAAACCTAACTTTAGTGGTTCGATTTATGATGGTTCTTGTGTGATGATGGTGATTTGTGTAGAGGCTCTGCTAGATTTGATCATGGATTCAGGAGGTTCATATTACATGTCATCCAAGTTAGATGTATTTTTTGATTTTCTGTAATGCGATGGGGGCAGGGTACTATTGGGAGACAACAGGTAGTGAAAGATGAAAGGTATTGGCAAGGTAATGGTATAACTGAAAGATGGTTCAAGTTTTGTGTTAAACAATGTTAGGTATATTCTTGAATTAAAAAGGAAACTTGATATTCTCTAAACTCTTATAAAAGAGGGATATACCATAGAATTGCAGTCGGGCAAAGATAAGGTGATTAATAGGTTCTAGGGTTAATTTATTTGGAACCCGAAGGGAAAACTGTGTATACTCTTTAGATGGTCATGATAGGTGAACTTAATACCAGTGTTGAAGAAAAAGAGATTATTGCGCAAGTTTGGTACAAAATACTAGGACATATTAGCGAGGCGTGACTACAAGTGCTGAAAAAAAGGGTTTGTTTGGAAACAGTCTAGATAAGCTTGATTTTCGTGAGAATTGTTTTCTAGGAAAGTCACATCGAGTCATTTTTAGTGTAGGAAGACACACTGCTTAGGGGTGATAGACTATCTTCATTCAGACTTGTGGGGCCCGTATCAGATGGAATCATTAGGAGGTATGAGATATTTCTTATCTATTGTTGATGATTATGAAAGTTTATGGACTTAAAATCGATAGTCGTGTGATAGGATCAAACTCGAGATCATGGGATTACACACATTACATAAAGGGTTAATTTATTTATTAAATATATTTATTATATTTATTAAATCAAACCAAAGCTTAAACTAACGATCGTTAATAATTAAAAGTTAAGTATTAAATGACCGTTATGGAAATTAAATAGAAGCTAAAAGAAGGAGTCGAAAAAGTTCCGGAAACACCCCTTGTGGGCTTGTAAACCGCCGGCCAAGAGAGACAAGAAGGAAGGGGAAAAATATTTTTTTTCCTAGTTTTGTTTAAACTTGGAGGAAAAGTTTTTCCAAGGGCTATATAAACAAACCCAAGGTTTTCATAATTTTTACTCCATCCCTCTTTCTCTTGTTCTTAAACTGCCGGCCAAAACACCCCTAAATTAGGGTTTTGGTTTTCAACTTTTCTATTTAATAGATCTAGTCCTAGCCCCTCTCTAGGGTTGTTGGGTAGATACTCCATAAGCGTGGAAGCTCGGTTTGTTCGTGCTAGACTCACGATTAACTCGCCGTTTTACGTTTGTACAAGATCGTGATATAGTCTTACTTTAGACTATATCCTGGTGGTGTTCGTGATTTATCTTTACCGGTGATTGTTCCGTTGTCTTGTAGATATTGCTAGGATAAAGGTATGTAACCCTAACCTCGGTTAATTATAATTGTGTTAATTATGATCTTGTTAATTTTCTTTCGCTATACGTGTGCTTTGATCCATATTAGGGTTTTAAATAATTGTTATGAACTACTATATATACCATCAGTAGCATCGAGAGCCGTTTTAACATGATTATAATTATCGAGATCTAAAGTTTTTAACTAATATTGATTTGTGTTAAAAATTACATGTTGTTTTTTAGGTTTTATAAAAAAAATTAGGGTTTTGTTTTTTTATTTTTTTTTAAATCGGCTATGCCGAATTTTTATTAAAAAAAAATTGTAAACCCTAAAAGTACATGGTAATTATCTTTAGATGTTTGCATGAATTAATTGTTATGTCATGTGTGGTTACGATCCGTAGTTTTTAATTGTTAAGAGAATGTGGGAGATCCGTAATGAACGTGCATGTTTTTTACGGATCATATAATTTTGTATGCTATTTGCTTTATTTGATTCAAAGTTTTAAAATTAGGGAAGACTTTTTATGTTTATAAAACCCTAGATTTGATGTTCTTTGAATAAATTGTTATGCATGTGGCTATTTGATTTAGTTTTTTTGTACTACTTGTTTTCATGTGTTTTATATTGTATGTTGTAAACAAGGGTAATTTTTTCCAAGAAAAAAAATATGGACTAAATCTTATCAAAATTAATGAATTGTTTTAAGATCTAAATTACATATGATTTGCGTTGATTAGAATTGCAATAGCAACTTAACGGCCTACTCAATTTTGACAAACTATAAAGTGGGTATAACGCACCGCTAGTCATGTACCCGGTTAAGGAAGGAGGTGTTATGCTTCAGCGCTGACCAAATTCCCGGCTCGCCTGTGCGTCAAAATTGGAATTACCTACGGTTGTTATTTGTATAATTCTTTAAGGTTGATTTAACTGCATTAATTCACATCCGAAACATAATGAATAAGGTTATTGCTTTGTGCTTTAGCTGAGTTCTAGAAAAAGTACGGTGTGAATTTAGTTGTGTGTAAAATCTTTAATTGGTTTAACCAATACCTCAACTTGCAAATATATGATGAAATTTTAGTCTCACCAAAAGTTTACTAAACCTTTTATTAAACTTATGTTATGGAGATGTATGCATGCTTCTCCATACATGATTTTGACACCAAAATCTATACCCTAAAAATTTAAGTCATATGCCATCTAATTGACGAACACTTGAAGTTACAATTGTCGTCATATGAGATTTTGGACGATGTTGTAATGGAGAAAAAACTTCATGATTGAATAAGATTGAACATGAAGGTTTTACGTTCTTTAGATTAGTCGACTTAATTAATTTACTCAGTAAGAACTGGAAACTTAAGGCGTAAAGTAGGGATGAAACATGTTTACAATGCAAATGATTTTGGCAATGTAAATCCCTAACATATCTAGAAATTACAATTTTTTTTTGTCAATTATTGTTCGACAAGTTATTGTGTTGAATACATTTGTCACTAGCAGATCAACTGATGAGATGAATCTATGTCAATATGGATTCTAGTTTCAAGGAAAATACTATGGTTTTATTACCGGGGTAATTTTTTTATCTTGAATTGTATTAAAAATACTAATGTTTGAACTTATTTCTGTAGAAAAGGCTCAACCCGAAAACAATCTGACAATAAGCTCGGTGTTCAAAGCTTTATTTGAACAACCTGAACTTACTGGCCCTAATTTCAATGACTGATATCGCTCACTAAGAATTGTTCTGAGAGCAGCCGGTACTATTGATATCTTGACTACTCCTTTTCCGGAGGATCTTGCTGAAGGAGCATCTGATGCGAAAAGGCTTCAACACGTTGCTAATGTTAAGAAGCACCATGAGGTGGCTGCTGAAATGTTAGGGAGAATGGCTTCATCACTTCAAAGGAAGTATGAGCTATTTTCACCTCAGTGAATGCTTCATGAACTCAAGGCTGTGTATGAAACGCCGCAAGCTGTAGAGATCTATGATTTGGTTGATGCTCTACATAGTTGCAAGTAAGCTCTGGGAAAGTCTGTAAGTGCCCATTATATGGAGATGAGGGGTTGTATGGAACAACTCATCGTACTACGACAACCCTATGATCATAATATGGCTATCAACTTGATCAATAGGTCCCTTAATAAGGACTTCAATGATTTCGTTCGTAATTATAATATGCATTGCACAGGGAAGACGGTTAATGATCTACATGCAATGCTCATTGACTTTGAAAAGGGGTTGAAAGATAAGGCATCCACTGCTACTCCTCAAGTACTTTATGTGCAAAAGGGTAGAGTGAATAAACCAAAACCGTAAGTGAATAAGAAGCAGAAAGGCAAAGGCAAGGTTGATAAGAGCAAACAAGTTGCGACTCCTTCAAAACCAAAGCAGAAATCTGTCAAGAAGAGTTAATCTCAGAAAGATGAGACTTGTCACCACCGCAAAATGACTGGACACTGGAAGAGGAATTGCTCTCTCTACCTCCATCAGTTGAAAGAACATAAGAAAGAGGCTGAGATAGCTGCTGCAGCATCTTCAGGTAACTTATTTATGATA
The DNA here is from genome assembly GCA_025667525.1 of Glebionis coronaria. NCBI lineage: Eukaryota > Viridiplantae > Streptophyta > Magnoliopsida > Asterales > Asteraceae > Glebionis > Glebionis coronaria. The sequence continues at coordinate 360,247,088 of CM046876.1, forward strand.
GAGTTATTTAATCTTACATACAAATCAAACTCCTGGGTATATGATACGGGATGTGGTATTAACATTTGTAATACCCTGCAAGGATTTGAGTTAAAGAGGAAGCTTACCTATGGGGAACAATTTCTGCAAGTGGGCAATGGCGCACAAGCAGCGGTTGAAGCTATAAGAATATTTAAACTAGTTTTACCTTCGGGTTTAGTACTGTTTTTAAATAATTGTCATTATGCACCTACAATTGTTAGGGGTGTTATTTCCTTTTCTTGTATGTTGGATCTTGGATTTAATCACGCGATTGATAATAATAGAATTTCTGTTTTCAAAGATGGTTTATTCTATTTTGATGTAATTTCTGTGAATGGTGTTTTTGAAATTAACAGGCATGATAATAATTCCAAGAGGAAAATAATTATGTTTTTAGCATGAATAAGAAGAGTAAGTTAGACAAGAACTCTTCTTATCTTTGGCATTGTAGAGTTGCCCATATTGGGAAGACTCGCATACAAAAGCTTCAACGTGATGGTCTTTTGGAAAATATTAATGATGAATCATTTGATAAATGTGAGTCTTGTATCTCTAGAAATATGACCAAGAAACCTTTTAATAGCAATATTGAAAGGGCTACTGAACTACTTGGTTTGATACATACTAATGTGTGTGGACCACTTAGACATGTGTCAAGGAAAGGTGCTAGCTACTTCCTAACGTTTATGGATGATTATAGCCGTTATGGTTATGTTTATTTACTTAAGAATAAACATGAGGTGTTTGAAACATTCAAAATGTTTAAAGTGGAAGGAGAGTTACAACTAGGAAAGAAGATTAAAGCTCTTCGTTCTAATCGAGGTGGTGAATATTTAAGTCAAGAGTTTAAAGATTATTTAAGTGAGAATGGAATTGTTCAGAAACTTACTTCTCCATATACTCCACAACAAAATGGTGTATCTGAAAGGAGAAATCGTATGTTACTAGATATGGTGCGATCTATGTTTAATCTTACAACATTACCATTATCCTTTTGGGATTATGCTCTTGAATCTGTTGTTCGTATTCTGAATATGGTTCCCACAAAGAAGGTTGATAAGACACCATATGAACTATGGCATGGCAAGAAGCCATATTTGTCTTATTTGAAAATTTAGGGTTGTGAGGCGTATGTGAAACGTGGCTCTGGAGATAAACTCCAACAACGCTCAGTAAAATATCTCTTTGTAGGTTACCCTAAGGAAACTATGGGTTACTACTTTTATTATCCGGCTGAGAACAAAGTAGTTGTGGCTCGGTATGGAGACTTCTTTGAAAGTGATCTTGTAAATCAAGAATTCAGTGGGAGAAATTATGATCTTGAAGAAATTCAAGAAGATACATTGCCTTCTAAAAATACTAGCAAAGAAATTCCTATAGAACCAGAAAGTCTGGGAGTTCCACCGTAATTAATTCCTCCACGTAGGTCTAAAAGAACCATACATGCGCCAAGCAAACTATATCTTTACATAGAGGATGATGAGGAGGAAGTAGGGGATCTTGGAGAACCTGCTAACTATCGATCCGCAATGCTTGATCCAGAAAAGTCAAAATGGATAGTTGCGATGAATGAGGAAATGAAATCCATGGAAATCAACGATGTTTCTATTCTTGTGGACGCGCCTAAAAATGCTAAAGTAGTGAAAAATGGGTGGATCTACAAGAAGAAAACCGACATGGATGGTGAAATATAATCCTATAAAGCACGTTTAGTAGTTAAAGGTTTTACTCAAACTTTTGGCATAGACTACGAGGAGACATTTTCTCCTGTAGCAGACTTATGAGCTATTAGGATTCTCATAGTATATGATCATACTATGACTATGAGATATGGCAAATGGATGTTAAAACTGCCTTCTTGAACGGTCTCTTAGATGAAGACATCTATATGCAACAACCAGAAGGGTACGTTGATCCTAAATATCCAAAGCGCGTGTGCAAACGTCAAAGATCTATTTATGGTTTAAAGCAAGCATCACGTCAATGGAATAAGAGATTTGATGAAGAAATCAAAAAGTTTGGATTTATTCAAAATCGTGACGAGCCATGTGTATGTCGCAAAGCTAGTGGGAGTAATGTAGTGTTCCTCATTTTATATGTCGATGACATATTAATCATGGGAAGTAACATTCCAAGAATTAAGGAAGTTAAGGATTATCTTGGTAAATGTTTTTCTATGAAGGATATGGGAGATTCTACATACATTTTGGGAATTAAAATCTATCGAGATAGGAGTAGACGGTTAATTGGTCTTAGTCAAGATGCTTATATAGATAAGATATTGAAGAAGTATAACATGCATAACTCTAAGAAAGGTTTTCAACCGATGGAGGTTAAGCATGAATTAAGTGATGAGAAAGATGCATCAACACTCGAAGAGGTGGCTTACATGCGAAAGGTGCCTTATGCTTCGGCTGTAGGATCTATTATGTATGTTGCAATATGCACAAGGCCTGATGTGGTGTTTGCTCAGAACTTGGTCAGTAGATACCAACAAAATCCAGGAAAGTTCCACTGGACTGCTGTTAAGCATATTCTAAAGTATTTGAGGAGTACGAGAGATATGTTTTTGGTATTCGGGGATAAACCAGACACAGAATTGAATGTAACAGGTTTCTGTGATGCATCCTGGCAATGTGATAAAGACGATATGAAGTCTCAGACGGGTTACGTGTTTGTCATCAATGGAGGAGCAGTTGACTGGAAGAGCAGTAAGTAGAAAACAATTGCTATGCATGCAACTCAATCGGAGTACATGGCCGATTCAGAAGCTGCAATGGAAGTTGTTTGGATTAGGAATTTTATTGGAGATCTTGGAGTGATGCCTTCAGTTAAAGAATCTATTGATATATTGTAACACCCCCAAATTTATACAATTCAATACAGCGGAAGACTCGCTGGTGTTACGGGATAGCACATTACTCACATCATAGACAACGCATAAAAATCGCGTCGTTTAATAATAAAGCATTTCCATTCATAAATATCAAATTTACATAGGTCCCAAGTCATTGTATTTCATACAATTTTACAAAAGATTTGAATGGAAATTGTTATTTAAGTGCGGGCCATGAATTCTTGTCGTCTTCCCGAGAATTACCTTCAAGTACCTGAGATAAAACATGTTAAAATAAAAGGTCAGCGAAAACGCCGAGTGAATTCATAGAGTTTAATGAAATCCATCAATATAACATCGGTATAAAATTATTACCGAAAATCATTTTGTACAAATCTTTGTAATAGGCCATAAAATAGCCAAAGTCATTTTATACAAATCTTTAACAAAAATCATAATATAGGCTTTCGCCTTCAAAATCATTATACGAACCATTGTCGTTAAAAACATCATATAATACGTTTTATAACGTTGTATAATGTTAAATAAAAACCGTTATATGGATATGGTTATATAAAACCAAAACACGAACATAATATCAATAATAAGACCCTGTATTGCTAGTCAGGCAATATATTGTAATTCAATGCATAAAGCAGTATTTTCGTTATTTGGATTATTATAAGCCGCATGACATTGTTACCTTACTATACCAAACAACGGGTAGCTAACCCGAAACTCATTTGCCTATCTAAATTAGCGTGTCTTCATAATAATCACGCTTGTGTAAATCTTCTCATACATAAATTCGCTTACCAATCAATGTGGCACGACGGGGACCAACCGTCAAGGCACGAACTGGGGTGATCGTCCCCAAATAGTACTATTATATGCATAAGAGTCTACCAAATCCCGGTAGTTCACAATTCATGCTAATGGGACTTTTAGTGACATAACCTAACTTTAATAATCCATTTTATTTCATACATCGGGTCATATAATCATTCATCGGGTCATACAATCATTCGGGTCCAAATCAATAAACAAACAATCGGGACAAATGGTTCCTATTTTATCAAAACTAACATGTTATCTCCCTCGCGGGTTTATAAAACATTTCATAAAAAAATTTAAAAGAGTGCGAGGCTATGAACTCACGTTGATGTGGGAAGGCGGTTATCGGCGATTTGGATGTACGGTACGTGCTTCAATCACGGAAACCTAGACAAATAATACTTTGTCTTAGACTCTTGTCCAATGACTTTATAAAAATAACAATTATGTATACATATGATGATTTTATATATATCATGATGATCAAGTGGGTTTATACATTCTCATTTACTCATTTAGTGTTATGTATTGGTAATTTTTATACTAGTTTACTAGTTTTACCTATTTACATGTTTTAGGTCCAATAAGCCTATTATAAGTTCATTAACTTGTATTAATCCATTTTATACTTATATTATAAGTATTTATACTTTAAATGTTGGGCCCAAATGGGTTAATCCCAATAAGTAATTTTTATAAGTGTTTAACTTATTTAGTTAAATTATTAGTCCAAATATGCTAACTTAGCTTGTTAATGTCCGTATGTCATATAGTTCGGTTTTATCGGTGTTTACTTGTATTAGGTACTTATACATCAGTATATGACTTTTAAAAACTTTACATTAGACGGGTTTGATCATCTAAGTTTTAATTGGCGAAAAACGTTAATTTTACGGTAATAGCCGAAAAATTCGTAAAAATTATGTTTATAGTTTTTATAACTTATAAATCTTATTCAACTACCATTTTTATAAAGTGTCCATTTATTTAACCTTATACATATTTATATAAATGAAATTTATAAGTTAGTGGGTTTTAATTCACATTTTATACTATATTAGTTTGAGTGCTTATATAATACTATTAAACATTAATTCTTCAAAATCTGATTTTTAGTTTCATCTTCACCATTTGTATCATATCTTGAGTACTATAAGGAGATAGAAGCTCATTTTTGGATGGCATAAACTTCATATTATGTGATACAAATAAGTTAGATATAGCTACTGCTCATTCCATGTCTAACTATCCGTAACAGTCCCTACAAAACAAATTATTCAGATTGGTACACTAATCTTGTTTTGATCATATCTCACTCATTTTGATGATTCCATTGCATGGACAACTCTCACATGTGTATGACATCTAACACTTACTGTAAATGGATTCCACCATGCAATTTCATCAGTTTATGACTTGGTTACTTACTGTTTTTATACAGCCAACAATTTAAGCAAGATTTTAGCCTTGTTTCTTATGGTTTTTCATCTTTTTAATCATATTTATTAACACTTGATCCCCACACAACATTTTTATCATCATATGTTCATCATATACATATACAATAAGAAAGAAAATACATTTGGTCTTTACAAAAATAACAAGAGAAATGGAAAGGATGATCTTCTTTACCAACCAAGATTATATCTTGTTTTTGGATGACAATAACTTGATGAACACCAAATATATCTCCAAGATCATCTACCACCAAGATAGTTTGTTGAGAAATTAGCCATAGGACACAAGCAAATCACCTTCTTTGTTGTTAATATGGCCACCAATCAATCAAGGCTTCAAGGTTTCTCCATAATATGGCTAGATAACATATAACTTGTGGCTAGAAATGATCAAATGGTGGTGTTGGATGGTGAAGTGGGACGACAATGGGGTGGAGAGTGAGAGAGTTTTGAGTTGTTTTGCATGTGAAAATGGAAGCATATGGTAAGTGTTAGTTGTTTTGTGGTTTAGTGGGATAAGTAGCTTACTTGTTAAGCTTATGCTTACAAGTGTAAGCTATTTTGTTACAAGGGTTCCAAATCAAATGATGTGGTGTCCCTTTGGCCGTCCCTTTTAGTTAGTGGGGTGGGATAAACTTATTTTGTCCCATCCCACTAATTTACGGGTATTCCTCGATTCTAGTTTCCTCGATTTGCGTGCCCTCGGGTCGTTTTACGAAACACGTTTTTATAAATTATGAATCAACGGCACAAAACGAATCTAATAAAAATTGTCTCATCAAAAACGGAGTTCGAAAACGTAAATACGTAATCCTAAGGTTTCCGGTTTAGTCGTAAAGGACGTTAAATTATTCACGTAAGTCCTAATCTCTTCTCGTAAATTTGTGAGTTTATGAACCAACACAAATTTAAAATCCCAAAATAATATTCACGGATAAATTTATTTTCTGAAATGTCGGACTGTCACCAAAAACGGTATATGTAAACGTAAGCACGTAACGTAGAATTCTCCGGTTTAGACGTAGTCGATGCTACTTCAAGACGTAAATCCAAATTTCTTCCCAAAAAAGAGTGAGTTCATAATATAACATTAAAATAATGTTTTTAAATAATATCTGAGAATAAAATATCAACCATAAATTGACGGATTGTCACAGCATTTACCCCTAAACAGGATCTTTGTCCTAAAATATCATCTTATCTTAGTACCAGCTTCATATAGAGTTAAAGCCATGTGGGTATTTCCTCCACATTCGGTCTTTTCTCACAAGTGTAATCCATTACAATACGCGAGTTTCATCAAACATAACTACAGGAATAAGATCAGGCTTAATGTTGACTTACTTTCTCTATCCATGATGTTCACGGGTTTTTGATGAATGAAACTTTTCGCCGATCTAAACTTCATTAAGGAACAGTCAGATTTTCACTTGATAGGCATTTTATCAAGTTAGATATACAAAACATAATTCACGCAGCCCTTGAAGTCCTAGGGTAGATCCAGCTAATATGCCTTTGAAACCAATCTTTTACATCATCTCGATGGTCCCATACAACGGGGACTTATTTCCAATGATCTTTCAGATCATCTATTCATTTTTCCAAAGTAAAAAGAAAATTTGGCATAACTTCGCTACCCATCCGGCACTTCAAGATCTACACTTCATAACCTTCTGCCTACTACCGGCAGTCAATAATCAGATCCTAATTTCAACAATCATTTCAGGTCTCGCGGGTCGGGTATTTTTTAAGGTTAGGTTTATCATTATAGGAAACCTTAAACCTAAAAGACATGTCCAACTCACAATGGGTGTATGTCGGATGTCTTCATCCCAACTCCTGCTTACAGATGCTCTAATATTTAGATCCTAACAAGATTCGATCTCGATCCTATCACGATAATTATCAATGATGATTTCTCCAAAGGACAACGATTATACGGTTTATTACCAAAGGTCAATCATTCAAGCATAATACAGTACTTCTAGTATTTTGTATCGTTACTTTACCTTGTCCCTTCGATTGGGGTTGGAAACAGTACTCTCATCAAGGTTCGTTCCCAATAATTTCTGAGCAAATCTCTAGAAATTCAATGTGAAGCGAGGATTTTGATAGACATGATCGATACAGGCACACCATGTTTACACAACTCCTTTAAATACAAAAGAGTCAATTTCTTCATCAAGAATCTATCATTAACAGGAATGATATTAGCAGATTTGGTCAGTCTGTCGACGATGATCCAAATCGAATCAAATTCAGATGATGACCTTTGTAATAGCTAGACGTTTACTAATGTATGAGGTGGTGTCTGCCTTCATAATTTTCCATCAGTATAACTTCTTCTGATAATGATACATTTAATCAGAAATGACATGAATAGAATACTTAATCCTACGAGATTCCAACATGACTAAATCTCTAAATCTCCATATTTAGGCAACCACAAGTGGCCTTTTATACATTTAACGCCATCGGCTCCTCAATTCTAATGGTTCATATTAGCCGCGAACCCCTTTTTATTATCTATATTATCCTTCTTACAAGCATTGTTTATTTTTATATTGTTTGGCAATTTATTTTGCACATTCATTATTAAGGAACACATCCCAATTGATTCTTTATCCTTTTTACATAATGCGTCAGTATTTTCATTCATCTTTCCTGATGAAATAATTATCATGTCCACAATTTACTCAGAAATTCTTTCTTCATATTTTCTAAGTTTTAGTTTCGTCTCAACTATCATTTTTATTAGTTTTGCTCAATCTGACGTTTAAAGCGTCGATAAATATTACAAGTAATCAAATAATAAATATTTAATTTTTAAGAAATGTAAACGCAAAAAGTTTTTAAATTTTCTTAGTTCGACCTATTATATAAAAATGTTCAAAATAAATTTGAATTTAATTAACACGATTTTTGCTGATTTATCGAAAATAATTAATAAGATTCGTAAATGTTTGAAAAATCTTTGGTTATACTTTGGTCAAAATTTTCTTACTTGAAAAGCAAAAATTGTCGTTTCAAATTTCAAACCATGGTTTAAATGTTTTCCTCAATTTCGCTTAGGTTGTCTTGAGGTATACACAAACATTTACCCCTAAACAGGAGTTTAGTTAAATGATTTGTGTATAAGAGAATAATAAAAAATCCTTTGATAAGTTATTTGTCAAAACATATTTCCACTTTATTTTTGGTAAAACTCAAAGTCTCAAATGGCTCTTATTTTTAAAGAATCAATATAAATTCTATTAACTATTAATCACACGATCAAATAATATAAAGGATTAAGTCTTTAATCACATATTAAATACTCAAGGTATAGGTTTTTACTACTTAGCCGACTCAGGGCAGTTTATAAATAATTATTAACTCATTCTTATTCTTATAAATAAACAAATGGTCCTTAATGATCACAAGCATGAATTTATCAAATTACAGTCTACACACGTGATATACCAAATTTATGAATGCTACATGTGCATTGATCAATCCAAGCAACATAACATGAAACTCATAATGTTTATTACAAGTTCTGGATGTAGTGATTTGAATAAATAATCTTTTTCGCGGACGCGAAATTGATGATAACCATGTCGTGGATCAAGTTCCTGAATATACGCTAGAACCTTGTAAATGATCGAACGAATCTATCATCTTGGGTAGTGGATATAGATTTTAATCATCAATTTACTTAGTTCACGGTAATAAATAAACATAAGGAATGATAACACCATAGCTCTTCATGATGACGAGCTTGGTAGAATAGAAGTCTTCTCATACAACTCTCTCAGTTGTAGGGTAATTTTTTTAATGTAGATGGTGCTGACGTACAGTGCACATGCCACAGGTGCAACACCGGGAATATAATCAATACCAAATTCAACTTGCCTTAATGGCGAAAGTCTAGGTAATTCACCAGCAAATACCTCCTAAAGTTTCAGATAACAAAAACATCTTTTAATACATTTACTTTAAGTTCTTTCTAGATTATATTATCTATGACTAATTCACAACCATTCACGGTATAATTTCAAGTAAAAAATGCAGGATATGGTCATCCATCAAGAATTATTTAGATCACTTTTGATAATCAACATCTTATCATTTAGGGGAATTCTACTCGAGTTCCCATCAATTAAGACAATGTCGTCATGTCATAATCAATCAATCCATTCTACTGGCACTATCAACTTTCCAGTTTCATTGCCGTCGATAAGATATGAATTTCTCAAAAGACTAATAATAATTCATAATATTTCATAAATTCAAGGATATATGGAGACACAGCTACCATTAAAAGAGTAAGGTCAACGCATAATCTACGCGAGAGAATTTCAAATCAGATACAGATGAAAACATTTAATGAATATGAATATATCCCATGTTTTCATAATTTGAGTACGCATTCGAAAGCTCCTAGGATCGTTACCTAGGTCATTCAAACGAAACCAAATCAAAAGAAATGATAGGAACATCGATACATCCAATCGGGTATCAACACTCGGTAATCAGATACTTTTCCTAAGAATCTCACTACGGGAGAATTGGACAAGAAAGAATTGTCAATTGTCAAATAAGACAATTTCCACAGATGAGTAAATTCGACTCCGAAGAATAGATGCTACAGGCACATATGTAGGTGTCCCTAACAATATGTCCCTATTTTTCACTTCTTGCAGATCTCATAAAATTTAATCTTTCACAATCTTCAAAGAAAATGTAGTGTTTATTCATTAGTTTTATGGTGACTACTAATCAGCCTTGCATGGTCCATTCCAAATTGTATGTAGGCGCGCAACTATATACAATTTCAAGATTAGCGATGCAATACTCAGTTCGTCAAAATTTTATCATCATGTTTATAATAAAAATATTTTCATGCTTAATTCTTAAATAAGAATCAAAAACAAATTTACAGAGATTTTCTTTGTTATGGAAACAATTAAGTTTTCCAAGGTGTTTTATAAACAACTTCATTTCGATAACGATTATTTATAAGTCTCACTTTAAATAATCCATATGGTGATGAAAATTCAATTTTTCTCAAGGGATACTGTTTTAACTTATAAAAACAATTAGTGATCTGCAAAGGAGTGATGAAAAGTTGTTCACCAAGAACTAACTACAATATATCAGGGAATGAGCTTAGCCAGTTAATCATGAGGTTTATGACCTCGATGGCACTCAGGAAGAATAATCCACAACGTAACTCAAATCGAGATGAGTACTTGTTCAATGGTTGCATCACTAATGCGAACATTAGGAACAAGCAAGAAAAGATAGATAACATCGATATATGTAGAGTTTAGCAATCAAAGGTAGTCTTTTCATTAATCACAAACAAGTCAAAATTGTACCGTAACACATTACATGTCACTATGTCATACAATTCCAATAACTCATCCTACCAACTGATGTCTCAGTTAAGTTAGGGATTTTTAAAAGATACCATAAGGAATACTAATCTACAAGAGTCATTAGGTGTTCCACATGTCCCAAAAGATCCATCGGTCTCAATTCAGAAGAAGATTTCTTCGATTTATTTATTGGACACTAGGCATCCTTGTTAGTGGATAATGGCTTAGGAACAACCCTTAACACAAACAAACAATCATTTAAAACCTTATAATTCAATCACAGAACTTAAATACATCCTCTTATTAATCACATATTCCATACGGTTTAAATTTTTACTTTATTCAAGTTTCAATCAACTTATACTCAAGGCGATATCCTACCTCATTTTCCAATATTTTCAACCTTATTCTTAGACCTTAAAAGGGCAATAAAAGCTTAATATGATCAACACTTAATTTCCAATCCTATAGCTCTTACAACAATAGTTATCAAATGAGTCACTAGTATAAAATGACTCGATCATTCTGACTCGATCATTCAATTAGACTTCTCGGAAAGGTACTAGTGGCATGAGGCTTTTGGGTAATGGTTCCAATGACAGCCTCAAGTGCAACATTCACCCCTTTCGCTTTCAATAAAAGAATTGGATGACAACGAATCAGATGACACCTTTCCGGGTGGTAACATTTTGTCAGACTCCACTCTATAAGGAAAGATCGTCATGACATCGATATCAGATTTAATCTCGCCAATTCTTCTTTAGTATCACAATCAACTAATATCAACATTCCTACGAATATCAACCATTTTGTTGGGATCATAAATCTCCACAACTTGGTTTAGATCTAGAATAGCTAAAATTCCTACAGAAATAGCTTCGATTAATTTGCTAGGGAAGTTGGGGTTTCTTGTGACAATCTACGTCGTATAAATACCTCGTATAAATATCAAAATAATCATCAAACAATCATGTAATAAAATTACATCATATATATATATATATATATATATATATATATATATATATATATATATATATATATATATATATATATATATATATATATATATATATATATATATATATATATATATATATATATATATATATATATATATATATATAGAGAGAGAGAGAGAGTTAGGTTAATGTAGTGTATTTGTTTAAAATTGTTAAAATGAAAAGTAATTTAAACCATTAGATATGCTAATTGGTACTTGATGTGATTAATAATGGATGAGTTACATTGTTGTAATAAACATTAAATTTAAGGATATATTTGTCATAACAATATTAATATTAAATGCATTGCTTAAAAAAACTTCACGTTTCTCTACGTTTGATCTTAATTAATTACATCTTATATCAAAATATCACGTCATTTCAAAATATAATTTTAAGCGGTTTAGAATTTTGGTTTTTCATGATACATGTTTTTGTTTTTAATTATTAAAATGATACACATCTCAATTTTAGCATTTTTTATTCTACACAGAAGACTTTTATGTATTAGTTAATGATACATTTTTTATCTCTTTTTTTATTCACACAAATGTTCTTTTGAAGGAGATAAATAACTAACAAAAACTCTTATTATATTTATTAGGAAACTCGTACACATCTGTAATGAATAATTTATACTACTATTTATGGTACACTAACTTAATAATACAATATTTTTTACGAATCTTTTATGATACATTAAATTACTAATTGAATTTTTTATGATTTTTATGATACACACACGATCGGAGCAAAAACAATGCACAACAAGTTACTATCAATAAAGATCTTAACCTACTAATAGACAAAAATAAACTAGAAGCAACACCTATTATAATCCGATACAAATCTACAATGATACATAAACAGAAGTACAAAAAATAATTGATACACTTTAGCAACCAATACGCGATGACATCCGGTTCTGGTTTGAAGTCGTCGACAAAAAAGTATCGTTATTAATACACACAAGGTCGATTTTGGTTCCGGTACGTAGTCGGCTATGGAGATGACAACAGCGGCTAGTGCTCTTGCCTTTCCGATAGCGTCAATCCGGAAGCCATATAAGTCACATATTGTAGATCTAACAATAAATGTTCCTGGTGGTGTTGACCATATTGACAACTGCGATACAAAAAAGCCGCTAGTATTGACGGTAAAGAAATAGAGTTGTGGCTTTTTGAAAGTTTATTATGGGCCCGACGGCAATATTAGAATAAAGAATTTATTTTTAAGGATGAAGAATTAAAGCAAATATGGACATGATAATGGAGAATGGACGGTTACACAGTAACTTTTAGAGAAAATAATAGAGTCTTAAAATACCTAAAAGTCTAAAACACCCTTAATCACATGCAGAAGAAGTAATTTTAGTTTTAATTTAATTTTAATTTAATTAATTGCATCTTAGATCAAATATAAGATCGGAAGGTTCAAAATGCTTTTCACTTTAACAATTTTAATACACTACACTACTTTAACTAAATTCTATATATATATATATATATATATATATATATATATATATATATATATATATATATATATATATATATATATATATATATATATATATATATATATATATATATATATATATATATATATATATATATATATATATATATATATATATATATATATATATATATATATATATATATATATATATATATATATATATATATATATATATATATATATATATATATATATATATATATATATATATATATATATATATATATATATATATATATATATATATATATATATATATATATATATATATATATATATATATAGAAAGTTACTTATTATTACACAACAAGTATAATAATACATGAAATACAAGTAATACTTAATCAGAATATAAGATAAAACACAGTATAAAGCTTAAAACAGTAAAACATGACATGAACGTATAAAATAAGTTAAGACAGGACATGAAACCAGTTACGTATTTAGTAATCAGATACTTATACACGTATGTATTTATGTAGCATTAGTGATACCGAAGTAGGACTCTCTTCCGTTCATCTTCTTCGTTCACTGGACATAAGGTACAGATTCCCGTACTTTCAGTATGGACATTCTTTCCTTATTAGGATTCCACGTATGCAGCCAAGTGTTTCCCCGTAGTATAAGTTTATATGTTTGATTGCTTATGTTTAATTAGAATACCTAAAGCCATATACATGCATGACCAGTTTCACCTAGTTATGGAGGTACCATAACCATAACACTAGAGGCACTGTGTTATGACTTCCCCACGGCGGAGTGATTGCTCGTGGCGTCCCTTCAGCTTTTGGCCATATTATTATATCTATCATGTGGGGCGTATGGGTGCATCCTAGTTACATGTTTTCAGCAGATTACTCAGTGTGAATGTGGTGTGTGCCTTGCATCCTTCACAAGGAGCTGATCCCTCCTACCCAAACCAGTATATTAAATTAGAGGTAGCCCCTCTAATTTGCATGATGAGGTCACCCCTCCAAGTATTCATGCACGTTGATATCTCATGACCTATACTGGCTAAGGGTAAAATATGTTAAACAGTTTTCATAAGATAAACATAAGGCTTTTCAAACTATAAAACCAGTTTTATGAACATGTTCCGGGTTTTCCAGGACGTATACATTTCCGCTGTTTTTAAGTCTTTATTATGTTTCAGTAATTAATTACTATGCCTATATCCGTGCACTGAGCGTTTTGCTCAGCCGTTACTTTCCTTTCCATGTCCCAAAACGGCAGGTACCCAGGACTCGAGCATTTGGAGGACGTGCATAGGATGGAAGCTGCCATAGACCTCTTCCTTTGCCTTCATATACATATGCTTGTTTTGTCATTTCTTATTTCCTTTACTTTATTATGTTTTGGGCTTATGTTTGGGAACCGATGTTTGATTCCGATTTTCCCTATGGTCATGTATGTTTTAGTACATTTACCTTGCATGCTTTGATGACATGCCATAATTACGCGTGACATTCCATTTATCAAAATGGGGTGTTACAATTATGGTATCAGAGCCAAGGCTTCGACCTGTAGGCTCTATAACTCGACCTGTGACTAGTGGGTAGTCAACAGGAGCTTCCTAAGCCAACGTTTATTATTCCACGAATCATTTGGAAATTTTAAAAGTGGAAGTAGTTAGTAGAAAATCAAATTGCGAGGATGGTTAAGAAGCTTAGGACGGATAATGGTCTTGAGTTGTGTAACCGAGAATCTGATCACATGGAGTGGGATTGCTATACATTTAACAATATTTAGGACACCGTAGCAGAATGGGTTAGCATAACGGATGAACATAACTCTCATGGATAAGGTACATTATTTATTAATTCATCCTGGATTGCCCAAGACCTTCTGGCGGAAACCACATGTACGACCACATATCTCATAAATAGTTCATCATCGACAACGACTTAGAAAAAGACACATATGGAGGTGTGTTCAGGACATCCTAGTGATTATGGGATGATGAGTATTTTCAAATGTGTAGCATAGTCACACGTTAAACAAGGCAAGCTCGAGCTAAGGGCGGTAAAATGCGTTATTTTGGGATATCTTGAGGGTGTGAATGGTACATACTATATAGGCTCGATATTGAATCACCTAAAATAGTCACAAGCTGAACCGTGGTATTCAATGTAAATGTCATGTACAAAGACACGTTGAAGGATTCTGGTGCATGTAATGATTAGTCTGTTGAGGAATTACAAGGTGTGGTAGAACTACAGAGGTTAGATAATCGTACGCATAAGGAAGATCAGATAGGTCAGGAAGATTAGACAAATCAGGAAGATCAGACATAACAGGAAGATGTCTATGATGAAGATGCACGCGATCAAGAAATTGATCAACCACCAGATCTCACAGATTATCAATTGGTTCAATATAAAAATAATATAGTTGCTTACATGTTTGTTGTAGTAGAGAAATAAGATACTCATGAACATTGACATATTATCATGTATGTTAATGCAAGCAATGCCTAAAAACATTATTAGTGTTAACTAATCTTTCTTAGTTTTGATCACGACAAAGTATAAAGACATTTATCGTCAAAGACAACCGAAAGAAGAATTATTCAACAAACACTATCATCAAGGTAATAATCATTTAAGTCTTACACAAACATATCTTAATCATGTTTAGTGATCATCAAAAGTGATTAACCTTAAAACTCACAATTTGACAAATGTGACAAAAGATTTAAATAAACTTTATTTTTAAGAAAACGTTTTATTATAATGGAAATTGAAAATTTGAATATGGCATATTCCAAATGCCATAGGTATATCCATCGAAGGTAAAATCTACCTCAGATCACATTTTCCCACTAAAAGCGTAAAACCCGCATGCTTTTACCATGAATAGTGCCCTTAAGATCGTATGTATATGAGTAGAACTTTCCTTTTATAGCACGTTACGTTTCACCTATAAGAAGTTTAAGTATTACGTACGTGTTAGAACACGATAAGTATTTATTACGTATGAACACACGATAATTATTTAAATAATAATTATAATCATGAACGTAATTTAATCACGAGATAATATTATTTACATATATATATTTATTACGAACACGAATAAATATATTAAGTCACGGTTAATAATTAATGAGAACACGTAAAACACGAACACGATAAAAACACAAGAACACACTATAATATTCAGACTCGAGAAAAGTACAGGTTACCCCATATGGGCCCCATACCATGAAATTAGGAAGAAGAAATGGGCTTAGCCCATGCAAAAATTAACTAACTAGGAAAAAGTGGTAAAACATGTTCATTATTTACAAAATATTGAAAATAAGAAAAATCCTAATTCGTTCTTCCTCCTCCTTTTTGGCCGCCACTTTTACAACACCAAAAGAGGTGTTCGGGTTGATTTTGATATTGGATAGTGTGCAAGGATTCGTGTGTGTTCATCCTTAATTGATTCACGTATTCGGTATAACCTTTTTAACCTTTTTCTTTTATGTTTTGATTTGTTGAATCACATAAAATCATGATATTTTTAAAAACTAATTAAAAACAATTATTAAAACATGTCTATGATCATGGGGTAAATAAAAAAAAAGGGTTTTTAGGGGTTTTTGTGATAGCCGACGCCTAACCGAACCCCTAAGGGGTCTCGGCTTGGTTTATTATCCACCACCGAGACCATATGGTCTCGGTATGGTGATGATGATGGTCATGGCAACAACAACAAGGGGTAGCCCCGACCTTGGTTCGGGGTATGGTGTTGATTTCGGGTCCGGTTCATGGTTTCTAGTTACGGGTCCGGTTCATATAGTATTTTAAAGTTTATGATTTTAATAGTTATGTGTTAAAATTAAATTAATAAAACATGATATGATAAATTTAATTAACATGACTTAGGTTATAAATTAAATTATTAGATCATGAATTTTAACCTAAGTATTTATATTTAACTAGACTTTATAATTAATTAATTATTAAAAACCATGACTATAATAAATTAATTAACATGACTTTGGTTATATCATTAGTAGTTAATAATACATGTTTTAACCTTAGTATTTTACTTTATTTAATTAAAATCATGATATATTTAATTAAATACTTTTAACCTATAGTTTATTTAATTTACATGTAATAATTAACAAACTATACTTTATAACTACATGACTTAGAATAATAATCAGAAAACACTTAAGCTTATAAAATTAGCTTATTTAACCAGTTTATATCTAATTATGGTAATTTTCTATTTTTAGAAACATATTTAATTAAGTCAGCTAATTATTTATGGAAACTTTCTATTTTTAGAAACTTATCTATTTTAAGCAGTAATTCTGTTTTTGGAAACTTTCTATTTTTGGAAACTTTCTATTTTGGAAACTTTCTATTTTTGGAAACTTTCTATATTTGGAAACTTTCTATTTTTGAAAACTTTTTATTTTTGGTAACTTTCTATTTTAGGAATCCTGCTATTTTTAGAAAGTTACTTATTATTACACAACAAGTATAATAATACATGAAATACAAGTAATACTTAATCAGAATATAAGATAAAACACAGTATAAAGCTTAAAACAGTAAAACATGACATGAACGTATAAAATAAGCTAAGACAGGACATGAAACCAGTTACGTATTTAGTAATCAGATACTTATACACGTATGTATTTATGTAGCATTAGTGATACCGAAGTAGGACTCTCTTCCGTTCATCTTCTTCGTTCACTGGACATAAGGTACAGATTCCCGTACTTTCAGTATGGACATTCTTTCCTTATTAGGATTCCACGTATGCAGCCAAGTGTTTCCCCGTAGTATAAGTTTATATGTTTGATTGCTTATGTTTAATTAGAATACCTAAAGCCATATACATGTATGACCAGTTTCACCTAGTTATGGAGGTACCATAACCATAATACTAGAGGCACTGTGTTATGACTTCCCCACGGCGGAGTGATTGCTTGTGGCGTCCCTTCAGCTTTTGGCCATATTATTATATTTATCATGTGGGGCGTATGGGTGCATCCTAGTTACATGTTTTCAGCAGATTACTCAGTGTGAATGTGGTGTGTGCCTTGCATCCTTCACAAGGAGCTGATCCCTTCTACCCAAACCAGTATATTAAATTAGAGGCAGCCCCTCTAATTTGCATGATGAGGTCACCCCTCCAAGTATTCATGCACGTTGATATCTCATGACCTATATTGGCTAAGGGTAAAATATGTTAAACAGTTTTCATAAGATAAACATAAGGCTTTTCAAACTATAAAACCAGTTTTATGAACATGTTCCGGGTTTTCCAGGACGTATACATTTCCGCTGTTCTTAAGTCTTTATTATGTTTCAGTAATTAATTACTATGCCTATATCCGTGCACTGAGCGTTTTGC
This sequence comes from Glebionis coronaria, assembly GCA_025667525.1. Lineage (NCBI taxonomy): Eukaryota > Viridiplantae > Streptophyta > Magnoliopsida > Asterales > Asteraceae > Glebionis > Glebionis coronaria. Next base: position 360,265,488 of record CM046876.1, read on the forward strand.
TCAGCCGTTACTTTCCTTTCCATGTCCCAAAACGGCAGGTACCCAGGACTCGAGCATTTGGAGGACGTGCATAGGATGGAAGCTGCCATAGACCTCTTCCTTTGCCTTCACATACATATGCTTGTTTTGTCATTTCTTATTTCCTTTACTTTATTATGTTTTGGGCTTATGTTTGGGAACCGATGTTTGATTCCGGTTTTCCCTATGGTCATGTATGTTTTAGTACATTTACCTTGCATGCTTTGATGACATGCCATAATTACGCGTGACATTCCATTTATCAAAATGGGGTGTTACAATTATGGTATCAGAGCCAAGGCTTCGACCTGTAGGCTCTATAACTCGACCTGTGACTAGTGGGTAGCCAACAGGAGCTTCCTAAGGCTTCGACCTGTAGGCTCTATTCAGCGCATTATTGTTTTACCCATGATGTTTTCAGCACCTGGAGGTTTTAACCTTGATGTTTTCATCGATATTGTTTTACTAATATGGATGGAAAACCGTCATTCATATTTAGTTATGTGTCATTGTTTCATACATGATGTTCCTCGGGAACTGTGATTAATGTGAACTGAACCCAATAGTTCATAATTGGTCACATAAACAATTTTTCTAATAAGTTTTGACAGATGATGTTCACTTATGTATGTTTCATGTATCATTGTTGCAGGAATTATGACTAAGTAATGGTTGGTACATGACTGGCCCTATTTAGTCGCATGTGCTTTTATCGAAACTTTTAACTTTGGGACCGACCCATAGGCGTCCCCTCGCCATGTCTTTTGTTTTGGGACCGACCCATAGGCATCCCCTCGCACATATAAAGGTTTTATAAACTACATTATGCATTCATGCACTGTTTTTCATGCATAAAATTTTTCTCATGATTTATTGGCATAATTTTTTTTTCATGTCCCCTCATAAGTTACTATGTTTTTATGTTAAGTATGTTTTCATACTGTCATGGTTAACTTCAGTTTCATGCTGATTATGTTATACACTCCTTCATGATAGATTGTTTCATGTTTCTTCATGATAATTCCGTCTTCACGTTGATTACGTCTTACGCCTCTTTTGTTATTTATGCTTTCATGCAAGGCATTGTTGGATTTCATTGAATCCTGCTTTGATGATAGTCATGGTTGGTTTTCATTGATCATGCAGTCAGGCAAATCATCGTTGAATTTTGTGTAACCACACTTTTACGTTTCTCGATACAACTAGAATGATGTCTATGCTAATACTGCCAGGTTATCATGATGGTTTTCCTAATCGTTTAACCGATATACTTTCCTTAAATCATGACAAATGATCGACCCCATACCGATCATTTCATGTGCATTCCATGTGTACTCCATGTACCGTATTCCATGTGTATTACACGTACCTAAATCCATGTGTATTTCACTTGCAATACTTTACGAGTATTCGCTAGCCGATTCTGTATCATCTCAGGCATATGTCCACTTGCTGATATTCTACAAGATTGCTGATGCCGCTCATAGCTAGGAGATGTTACTAGGGTTGCCGCTGCTGATGTTGGAGACGCTACGAGATGCTGATGCAGTTCACAACCTGGAGATATTACAAGATGAAGACAAAGGCGTTAGATCAAAGCGATCGGACGAGAAGATGCTTCACCATCAGACGATTTTCATCAATCATTGTCCTTAATTCTTAGTTACATGTCACACGTCATCCAGTTGTCGTTTCAGTTATATGAGTGAAGACCGGTACTAGCCCGCCACTCAGCTGAATAGTTACATGAATCACAGTCATGAGAATGACCGTCATGGAACTGACAGACAGGATGATAGTAACCACTACTATGACAACAACTATCCTGGAAATCGCAACCGAGGCTCCAATCGCGGACGTGATCAGACAAACAATGGATCAGTGGTCCATCCGATCCGCCAATTCTGGCATAATAACCTAATATTGTGGTTCTAGTTATTTCACATCTCGAGGCACATGTCAAGACTTCAGTCAAGACACATGTCTCATGTATACTTTCTGAAGACACATGTCTCACGTATACTTTCTGAAGACACATGTCAAGACACCTTTCAAGACATATGTCATGCTTATATTTCCAAGACAAGAGTCAAGACACATGACTCACATCTAATTATGGAACATTTCTAAGAAATTTAGGGTACCCTCCCAGGGTATATCCATTTTGTTGTGCCATGTATTAATCAGGCCACAAGAATTTCAGTACCATCACCGGTGTATCAGTAAGGCCAGTCACGTTCGCTGGATGACATGTTCCTTTCTTGCACCTATATTTCATATGTTCATGACCATATCGGACGCCATTCGTATTCCCCATGTATACGAAGGTTTTTTTTTCAGCCTAATGATAAGATCCCAACTGATAACGCATTACCTCGGACAGATGCAAGTTAAATTTAATCCTAATTATGGACTATGAACCGCACACCATGCTACGATTCATGAGTATGTACGGTGATGTTCAGACTCCTAAATATATTCAGCATGATTTTCCTTCAGGAAAATCTGTACAAACCATTTATGCTTTACAAGCACGTGCTTGGTTAGCCATGACTGCTAAATTTTTTTAGCTGTCAGTTAAGACATGACCACCGAAGTCCTTTTACGCATAACCAGACGAGTATTCCCAAAATCTTCCCATAAATTCCAGATGAACCTACAAGGAGAAGGACGGTACCATGAGATTATGTGTCGACTATCGTCGATTTAAACAAATCACCATTCATGACCGTTATTCTCCTCCACGTATTGACAACATGTCCAATCGACCTTATAGTGTTAATCACTTTTCCAAGATCGAACTCATGATCATGCTGCCAACAGTGACGAGTGAAAGAGCAGGACATATCCATGACTGCTATTCGTACACGACTCGGTCATGCTAGATTTATGATTTTGAATTTGTCCCATCAATGCTCCAGCAGCATTATAAGAATGAGTTTCCATGAACTCATAAGCAAATTCATCAGTGTTTTCATTGAGGATAACCTGATTTCCCTCTAAGCCTAGAGAAGAACAGGAAGACCATATCTACACTATGTTGCAAATTCTATGACAAGCGAAATTTCACCCTAGAAATTTCCAATATCAATTCTGGTTGATTAAAGTGACACGCTGAATCACATGGATTTGCATGGTTAATCTTACCATGACCCAGCTTATGCGCAAAGATGAGAACCCTACACTACATTAAGTGCCAGAAAATCCTACACTAAGAGAAGTCTAAATTTGGAGACTCATAGTTCCGAAAATTTATATGTATCGAGTTCTACGAAGCAAGATACAGTTACGTTCATATCTAGGTACCTGACATACCAACAGGTTAAGGTAGGACACCAACAGACTGGGATGTTTTCATCATCTGAAATTGTAAACTGAAATGGGACAAGATCTCCACGGATTTTGGTTACCAGATTAACGCAAACTCAGAAGAAGCATGATGCTATCTGGGTTATTGCAAACAGTTTGATCAAGTCTGCAGAATCCTTACATCCGCAAGGATTTCAGAACCAACATATTGATCGGACATGTCCCAACAAAGGCTCATCCGATCACTTGGCAATCCCTCAGTTATCGGGTCAGACAAAGATTCTCAATTGTGCTCCTTATTTACTTCACGTCTTCATTCTAATTCCACGACTTGCTTTCGCGCTCGCGTTCATGACACTATTCACGTTCATGATAGTATCTCGGCTTACGATTTTACGTTCAGTTTTTCTCATTCTGGGAACTTTTGCAAGAACTTGAGAGACCAGACCCAAGTTTCTTATAACTCCCTATCCCCAGATAGACGTTTCTCGTCATATTCCATGTCTCACCTTGTAGCGTTTGGCGTTACCGCCATTATATTCTATGTTCACGAAATGTTTCACATGTCATGTTCATTCCACGTTCCTCATATCATGATCAAGATATGTTACACGTATCATGGATCACGATATGTTTACTCATACTAAACTCACCATATCTCCACGTATCACATTCAAAACTTTCCACGTATCACGTTTAAAATTTTTCACGTATCACGTTCAAAATTTTTCACGTACTACGTTTCTTTATGTCTCGCGCATCGTTGCTAATTATCAGTTAAGTTTGAGTGTTTTGCACGATAACGTTTTAATTGACCTTACAGGTTAATTCTTATTCCCTCGATCAAATTTAGGGGATCTACCTTACGTTGATAACCAAGAACTTTTTCGTATTTCAAGTCAAGGTCAGGAGAACCAAGATTTATCATTTGTGTCAAGATTTGTGAAGGAACCGTTCCAAGAGGGAAGCCACTTGAAAACGGACAAGTTCATCCGGACTTCTTATCCGTTTTTCTCTTATCAATTAGATATGTCCTTTTAGTCACGTCATGTTCCATGTCCTTTCAAGACATGTCACGTTCCACGTTCCTTCTACCGTGTCACCTGCACGTTCATTTATCTTACATACCCTCTCAGTTTGATTCGGGTATTTTTCTCTTTCAGTTTACGTTATCTATAATTCGAGGACAAATTATTCTTTCTAGGGGGAAGAGTTGTAAAACCCGCATGCTTTTACCATGAATAGTGCCCTTAAGATCGTATGTATATGAGTAGAACTTTCCTTTTATATCACGTTACGTTTCACGTATAAGAATTTTAAGTATTACGTACGTGTTAGAACACGATAAGTATTTATTACGTATTAAACACACGATAATTATTTAAATAATAATTATAATCATGAACGTAATTTAATCACGAGATAATATTATTTACGTATATATATTTATTACGAATAGGAATAAATATATTAAATCACGGTTAATAATTAATTAGAACACGTAAAACACGAACACGATAAAAACACGAGAACACACTATAATATTTAGACTCGAGAAAAGTACGGGTTACCCCATATGGGCCCCATACCACGAAATTAGGAAGAAGAAATGGGCTTAGCCCATGCAAAAATTAACTAACTAGGAAAAAGGGGTAAAGCATGTTCATTATTTACAAAATATTAAAAATAAGAAAAACCCGACTTCCTTGTTCCTCCTCCTTTTTGGCCGCCACTTTTACAACACCAAAAGAGGTGTTCGGGTTGATTTTGATCTTGGATATTGTGCAAGGATTCGTGTGTGTTCATAATTAATTGATTCACGTATTCGGTATAACCTTTTTAACCTTTTTCTTTTATGTTTTGATTTGTTGAATCAGATAGAATCATGATGTTTTTAAAAACTAATTAAAAACAATTATTAAAACATGTCTATGATCATGGGGTAAATCAAAACAAGGGTCTTTAGGGGTGTTTGTGATAGCCGACGCCTAACCGAACCCCTAAGGGGTCTCGGCTTGGTTTATTATCCACCACCGAGACCATATGGTCTCGGTATGGTGATGATGATGGTCACGGCAGCAGCAACAAGGGGAAATTCCGACCTTGGTTCGGAGTATGGTGTTGATTTCGGGTCCAGTTCATGGTTTCTAGTTACGGGTCCGGTTCATATATTATTTTAAAATTTATGATTTTAATAGTTATGTGTTAAAATTAAATTAATAAAACATGATACGATTAATTTAATTAACATGACTTAGGTTATAAATTTAATTATTAGATCATGAATTTTAACCTAAGTATTTATATTTAACTAGACTTTATAATTAATTAATTATTAAAAACCATGACTATAATTAATTAACATGACTTAGGTTATATCATTAGTAATTAATAATACATGTTTTAACCTAAGTATTTTACTTTATTTAATTAAAATCATGATATATTTAATTAAATACTTTTAACCTATAGTTTATTTAATTTACATGTAATAATTAATAAACTATACTTTATAACTACATGACTTAGAATAATAATCAGAAAACACTTAAGCTCATAAAATTAGCTTATTTAACCAGTTTATATCTAATTATGGAAACTTTCTATTTTTAGAAACTTATTTAATTAAGGCAGCTAATCTATTTATGGAAACTTTCTATTTTTAGAAACTTATCTATTTTAAGCAGTAATTCTATTTTTGGAAACTTTATGTTTTTGGAAACTTTCTATTTTTGGAAACTTTCTATTTTTGGAAACTTTCTATTTTTGGAAACTTTCTATATTTGGAAACTTTCTATTTTTGGAAACTTTCTATTTTTAGTAACTTTCTATTTTAGGAAACCTGCTATTTTTAGAAAGTTACTTATTATTACACAACAAGTATAATAATACATGAAATACAAGTAATACTTAATCAGAATAGACAGAATATAAGATAAAACACAGTATAAAGCTTAAAACAGTAAAACATGACATGAACGTATAAAATAAGCTAAGACAGGACATGAAACCAGTTACGTATTTAGTAATCAGATACTTATACACGTATGTATTTATGTAGCATTAGTGATACCGAAGTATGACTCTCTTCCGTTCGTCTTCTTCGTTCACTGGACATAAGGTACGGATTCCCGTCCTTTAAGTATGGACATTCTTTCCTTATTAGGATTCCCCGTATGCAGTCAACTGTTTTCCCGTAGTATAAGTTTATATGTTTGATTGCTTATATTTAATTAGAATACCTAAAGCTATATACATGCATGACTAGTTTCACCTAGTTATGGAGGTACCATAACCATAACACTAGAGGCACTTGTGTTATGACTTCCCCACGGCAGAGTGATTGCTCGTGGCGTCCCTTCACCTTTTGGCCATATTATTATAGATATCATGTGGGGAGTATGGGTGCATCATAGTTACATGTTTTCAGCAGATTACTCAGTGTGAATGTGGTGTGTGCCTTGCATCCTTCACAAGGAGCTGATCCCTCCTACCCAAACTAATATATTAAATTAGAGGCAGCCCCTCTAATTTGCATGATGAGGTCACCCCTCCAAGTATTCATGCACGTTGATATCTCATGACCTATATTGGCTAAGGGTAAAATATGTTAAACAGTTTTCATAAGATAAACATAAGGCTTTTCAAACTATAAAACCAGTTTTATGAACATGTTCCGGGTTTTCCAGGATGTATACATTTCCGCTGTTCTTAAGTCTTTATTATGTTTCAGTCATTCATTACTATGCTTATATCCGTGCACTGAGTGTTTTGCTAAGCCGTTACTTTCCTTTCCATGTCCCAAAACGGAAGGTACCCAGGACTCGAGCATTTGGAGGACGTGCATAGGATGGAAGCTGCCATAGACCTCTTCTTTTGCCTTCATATACCTATGTTTGTTTTGTCATTTCTTATTTCCTTTACTTTATTATGTTTTGGGCTTATGTTTGGGAACTGATGTTTGATTCCGGTTTTCCCTATGGTCATATATGTTTTAGTACATTTACCTTGCATGCTTTGATGACACGCCATAATTACGCATGACATTCCATCTATCAAAATGGGGTGTTACAAAAAGACAAAAAGGAGCGTAGTCTACTCAAGGTGATTCCCCAAATAGCTATTCGGTTCGTTATTGATAAGGAAACGCACACTAATTAAAGAACCGCGTCCAGAGAGTTGTTGGTTTTTGTCTCCTATAAATAGCAGATCAAATCTTCACTTTCCAAGAAACTTTTTGGACATTGTTTCTACCTCTTTTCTTCTTTCTATATCCTAATCATTAGTAAATGAACACTTAATGTGGTAAGTATGTTTACTTATGATTATCCTCTTGATCCCCTTCTTTACTTGTCCAAATAAAAGATCACTCACACATTTGTGATGTGATTAAAGATGAAGCCTTGATGAAGATTATCCTTTATTATATCTAGTCATGTTCATCATTTTGTTTAGTTGTGTGTTTTGTAGATCCAATGTATTTGTGTATATTTGGATTAGTGTTCTGTTGATCCAATGTATTAGTGAATACTTGGATTAGTCTTGTGTAAATCTATTGTATATATGTATACTTTGATTTATCTTGTGTGGATCCAACTTACATGTGTATACTTGGATATGTCTTATTGAGTTGTAATAAGTCTTGTGTGTTAGTTCTCACTAAACTACAAAGTGATGTGTGTATGTGTCTTGTGAGTTCTCACTAAACTTCAAAGTGAAGAGTCGTGAAGATTGGTTCTAGCTTTGGATTAGAACTCGACATCTAGCCTTGTGTCAGAAAAGAAGATGGGCGATGAAGATTGGTTCTAGCTTTCGATTAGAACTCGACATCTAGCATTGTGTTAGAAAATGGTTAAGTAGGCGTCGTGTGTAGATTGGTTAAGCGACGTTGTAAGGTTTTCTCCGCCAAAAAGGGAGCTTGTGGTTATCGTGGAAATCTTGAGTAAGGTGTACTCGAGGAGTAGAGTAGGAACGAAGAGAGAGCTTCGTTGCCGAACCACTATAAATCTTGGTGTCGTACCTTAGGTTGTTTCTTTCATTACTCTTTACTTATGATTTCAATCTTACATTTCATTTCATTGTCACTAGAATTGTTAATGCATTAGAATTGAACCTAACAACTATGGAACTAGTTTTCAAGTAAAAGGTAATTTTAGGACAAACCTAATTGAAAGGATTTTTAATGAGGACTTTAAACAAGAGAAACTATTCAACCCCCCCCCCCCCCCTTTCTAGTTTCTACAATTGGTATCAGAGCGATGGTCACTCGGGATATTTGAAGTATATTGTGCTTTAAAGCTTGAATCAATCCATTGTCTCCTCGAACTAGAAGGGTTCATTTTACTAAAGTTTCTCTTTGGTCAAAACTATTTTTCAATAAAAATATAACTTTTAATTGGTAATATAGCATCATATCTTGATTAGTAGCTTATATGCAGTTTAGATTTACTCTCGAAATGTACCTACTAGTTTGTATCTTTCTTTGTGTAAGTACTCATTAAGACTAATCATTAACTTGATTGTGTATTGAGCTACTTGCACTTGTAGAAGACTCATCTCCTTTTGATCTTCAATATCTAAGGATGATGATATCAAGATTGGTGTAAGTGATACTAGTCCTTGAAGACTTAGTATGCACTTTGTTCAAATTTACGTGATGCATTGGTCCATAGAATACTTGGGATGCACTTCGTGGCTAAGGTACGTTTTTGTCCTTCCACACGCCCTATTGATCATTATATTGATCATTAATTGACTATGTGATTGTTCTTGGCATCCTTGCCTTGACATTTTTTTGTGGTATGCGATTCTATTCTTTCACCCTCTCAAACCTTCATGTTCTTGGATACTTGACTCGCTTATGTGTTGTAGTGTGAGTTAGTAGTAGCTTAAAGTATCAAGCATGATATTTATGGTTTGCAGCTTATACAATCAGTAGGCCCTATATCATGTGTAATATGTGTAATTGAGCTCATCTCTAAGATGATTGATTAATCCTTTGAGATACCAAACTACATCATAAGTTGTAGTTAGGATATTATACATTTGGAATTAAAATATTCCAAGGATATTGTCATTGTAATCCTAAGCAATGATATTTTTCCGATCACGTGGGAGAGAAATTGAATCTATACTCTTGCTCATATTTTGTAAAAGTTTAAGACAATTACTTGAAAGTAATCTTACTCTAAATAACAAAATTGCTTGGTATGGTTCATTACCAAAGACGTTTAGACTTACCCCAAAAAGCCACGTTTTAAACCACTATAGATGATACAAGCTCTTCGTTTATAAGACTTGAAGATTGTCACTTATCTCTTGAGCATTGAATTTAGCCTTGATTCACTCCTCTTGGTTTCTCTCCTCTTTGTCTTTTCTTACGAGTAGTCGTTCTTCCGTATCGGTCTTATTCGGTTTTTTTGGTCTCGATTTAACTCGTAATCCTTCATTGAGGCTTTATAACCTAGTCTCGGAGTTGTTCAATGATTTCCAAAAGGCTTGATATATATTTTAAGTATTTTAGAAAAACTTGGTTTTGAAAATTTCTTTCATTTTCTTGGTTTAAAATGGTCCTCTACCCGCGGTTCTTTATTTTCACAGTTTAAATGTGCGATTCAGTATCGATACTGAGCCGCAGGCCACTAAGGACAAAATAAACTGGGTTTTAAAATATCATTTTTTTTCAAAAATCTCTGACTCTTTCTTCATAAAACCATCATTAAGAATCTTTGAAAAGATTCATATCACTAAAATTAATTAGTTTCAAGACAAGAGTTTCACTCATCCTTCATCTAACATCAAATAATTGTAAGTATCTTCATTCAGTTTCAATAAGTTTGTTCTAGGGTTCTTACTTTTATAATTGGGAATTTTTAAAATTAAAATCAAATTGGAACGTAATTAGGAATGTGGGTTGATATAGATGTAATGCTATGATTCCTTAGGTTTGAATTCCTTGTGATTTCACTAAAACCCACTTATAGAATAAATTCGAATTTTAATTAATTTATTTTGGTTGAATGATGGAATTGGTATGAACCTTGAACACATTGGTAATTGCATTGTTAATGCTTACCTAAAAACGGATTTCGAAAAACAAATGTTCAAGTTCATGTTTGATTTTACATAATTCATATGTAGTTGTCAAAGGTGAAATTGGTACATTATGGACATAAGAATGTTAAAGATTAATCCTTTGGTTAGTCAAGTAATTGATTAAACACATTCTTATGATTTTGATTTTTACTCATTATATAACATAATAGTGATTGTGTACATATTTTTGTATGTTGTATATGTGCTTAATCATGCCTTCCGTTTATCAACAAGACCACCACAAAACTGAGAATTTATGCCTAATCTTGCCGACTTGTGTCTATCAGTAAACCTTGGTAATATTTATCGTTCACTTCAAAAACGTTACTTTCATGAGGGAAGAGTTGTCTATAGAGTTATTGAGGGATATGATTATACAAGACATATGTTTAGTGAAATTAAGTTCGTTTGCTTGCTAGACATCGAAGAACTTATTCATCCCCAATTCCTTCTAGAGTTCTTTAGCACATATTCACATCTATACAATGAAGGTGGAATGTTTTTTAGGTTCGCCATTAATGGTCGACTCATCACTTACTCTATTGAGGAATTCTATAAAGCACTTAAAGTGTCATATGAAGGTAAATGTCGGTTCACGGAGTCATGGAAAATTAATTCCTTGGAATTGTGCATCGACAATCCTCCATATGACACAGAAATGCCGAACTTAGAACTCATCTTTGACCTCATTACCCAAGGACGTGATCAAGCCTTTGTACGTAGTATCCATACTAAGAAGCATGCTTTGAAACACCATGAGATACTCGTAAGCGATCTTAATGAGTGTATGGTCTCTTGGGCCGATATCATTAGGGATAATATATTTTGTCATGGTGGAAACCAGAATCATGTTCCGGCGTGTATGACTCACATGATGTATTGCATATTCACCTCCACTGACTACAATCTTGAATACTTCATCGCTCGACGGATTAATTACGTCCTATGGAAATCATAATCTAACCTTCCATATGCCATGCTCCTCGCCCGTCTTATGAAACGGTTTAATCATGACCATCCCAATCTCGGTCTCTCTAATTATGTGTCGGTTAATCGTGTGATGTATCCAATTCAAAGGATACGCCCATGAAAGATTAGGAGTGACCGAGGGAAGCATAGAGGTGATCCCCAAGAATCCGAAAATGAGGAACATTCCTCATCATCAAGTGATGGTGATGATGCAGGAACTAGTACCAACCTCAAAACTATGAGTTACTCCACCCCATCCTCGAATACTTTCATGGATGGATTAGACCCAATTAGTCATCCTCCTAATTCATCATCGAGTCAACTTCCTCAAAACTTTGGTCTTGAGGATGTCTATCGGTCTAGCTTTCATACTCGAGAGGAGTTGTACGAGCATCGTACGAAGTCAGGGGTGCTTTCAAGGCTATAGGGAGTATGCTCAAGAAGCTTTGGCAATAAAAAGAGGTGATGGATGCTTGAAGCATTTGGTGAAGACGTCAATTTGATTGCCATGGGTTCTAATTTAGTTTAATGTTTATCAATTTCATTTCATTAGACTTGTTTCACTTTAACACTAGACTTTGGTTTGTATTGACTAATACTTTGTGTTTGCATTATCTAGTATTTTAATCCTAATGTGCTTTATGCTAACGAACTTTCGATTTGCATGAGTTTGTGCCTATATATGTGTTACTTAGTTATCTAGATTTTAGTTGGTAATCTAAAATTGGCTTGTTAAAACTTTGTCTAAAATCTAGGCTTGTGAAAAATGCTGGAAGTCTCATTTTTGAAGGGTTCTGCCCGCAGTTATTTAAATATGGGCGATTCATTAGTGATATTGAACCGCACATTTATTTTGGGAACCGCATATTACAACTTCGAAAGAATCTATGCTTTATACTGTTTTCTATAAATCTTTGTAAACATGGATAAGAATTTTGCTAAAAACTAGCTTTTTCCCAATTAAGCCTACCAAATTTCATTATTTACCAAAATTATTTTTAACACATTACTAGTTTGGATCATCACATCTTCCTCTTAAACATCTCTTGGTTATTCTTCTTCTTCATCCTATAAGCTTTCTTCTAAACCTTGACACACAACCATGGTGTCCACAAGATCCTCAATGTTAGCTCTATATTTTATATGGTCGAACGAGAATGTAATAGGTCATCTTAGTCGTTAAAGGTCTTGTATTGTAATAGGTTGGTCAGGATAATCGAGCTTGGACTTTAAGCTAATATTGTATAAGTTATGGGCTCTAAGACCAAGACAAGCCAAGCCCAGCCCAAGAACAAAGCCCATGAGCCCATCAAGCTCATGGGTAAATAAACCCTCTTCCATGTGTGAAAGAGGGTGTTGGTTACATTTCACTTTCTCTCTCTAAAGTATTAACCTTCCACCATCTCTCTACTTTCTCTCATAACTTTCTCTCTCTAAGTTCTCTCTATTTCTATCATATATATTGTGTTATATATTGATTGGGATTAACATTTGGTATCAAGAGCCTATAGTAGATAGATGATAGAAGATTTGTGGCTTTGTTCTTATTTATTTTCGTGAGGTATTTTGATCTAAAACCCTTGAACCAGTTTTATTTTCTTTTGTGTTTTTTATGGTTTAATCTTAATAAGAATCTCTTACATAGTTGTGGTAGGGATTTGGATTAGTTATTTTGGATAAAAACACAAATTTTTTGGGTGTTTGGATCATTTTTTGGGTTGGAATCTCGAATATAAGTTTGTTTCATCCGAGAAAGAAGGAAGTCGGCTACAAAGTATAACTTTTTCGGAATTTCCTGAATATTCCAAAAACCTTGAGAGGGTTCTCATATTGTGAAAATATTGATTATCATTGCGAGAATAGTAAGTGTGACATTCCGAGAATAGTAAATGTATTATTCCGAGAATAGTAAGTGTATTATTCCGAGAATAGTAAGTGTGATATTCCGAGTATTAGAAGTTTATCATTCCGAAAATCATACAGAAAATATTTCGAAAATCCTTACAGTAGCTTATTTCTAAAATATTCAAGACTTTTGGGTATTACGAAAATATTAAGGCAACTTGATTCCGAAAACCTGCAAGATTTTTTGGGGATTCCAAAAACTGTAAGGAAGATTGGGTATTCCGAAAATCCAGAAGAAGCTTAGTTCCGAAAATCTTCAAGTTAAGATTCCGAAAATCACAAGTAAATATTACGAGAATCATTTTAACAAATATTTCGAGAATCGTTTTACAATTATTCCGAGAATCATTTTTACAATTATTCCGAGAATCATTTTTACAATTATTCCAAGAATCATTTTAACAAATATACCGAGAATCATTTTACAATTATTCCGAGAATCATTTTTACAATTATTCCGAGAATCATTTTTACAATTATTCCGAGAATCATTTTAACAAATATTCCGAGAATCATTTTGACAAGTTATTCCGAGAATTTGAAGCTTGTTTATTCCGAAAAACATTGAGTAAATCTTTTATTCCGAGAATCTTGAGTGGTTTATTCCGAGAATTATAATCAACTTTGGGTATTCTGAATATCTTAAGGGAGATTTATTCCGAATATATTATATTCCGAATTCAAGAAATTTCAAATACCGTGAGTCATTTGGTCTAGGAATTTTTGGTTTCTCGAGAACACATTGTTAGGGGATTTCAACAATTTTTCGAAATCAAAACCACACCTCATCACAACAAACCTACTAACATCTGTAATCCATTCACAAGCATTTCCCATGTCAAACAAAAAAACAATGCGACTGCTAATCAAATTCGTTTGGAACAAGGTGGAAACGGTAATCCACCTGTGCTGACAGCCGGTTGCTACGTTCAGTGGAGATCTTGTTTTCTCAGATTTTTTGTGACACAAAAGAGAACCGAACTGCTCTTCGTCATTGCCTTGATAATGTACCTCCCATTTTTGAATTCAAACCAATTACCACTCAGGCAGAGGATAGTACTTCATCAACCACAAGAGCTATAGAGAATTACGACACATGTCCTGCTAAGAAAAGGAATCCTATCCTAGCTGAATCTGATGCTGTGAACTACATACTCACTGGGATTAATCACGATATCTATTCCATGGTTGATGCATGTTCTAATGCTATGGAAATATGGAATGTAATTCATCGATTGAAGCAAGGTGAGTCGATCAACGTTCCAGATCTCGAGACTAATCTACTTTGGGAGTTCGGAAAATTCACATCCGAAGATGGTGAATCCGTTCACTCATATTACTCGAGATTCTACAAAATGATGAACGAGCTTGTCAAAAATCAGTGCACCATCTCCAATCATCATGCCAATGTTTAATTTCTACTTCAACTCAAATCGGAATGGCATAGGTTTGTGACTTTGGTTAAACAAAGGGAAGATATCAAGACTATTTATTATCATAAACTTTATGATATCTTGAAACAACATCAGAATGAAGTGAATGAACTTAGGGCTGAAAAGGCAGAACGACCTGCTAATTCTATTGCTTTTGTGGCTACTACTTCAACAAAACCCGTTCACCGTCAACAAGTACCTTCTCATTCCTCAAGGACATCAAGCTCATCCAACAAACCTCTCGCTACTCGAAACAAAGCAAAAGAATTTTTCCCCACTCCACCTCCAAAGTATGACACCGATTCAGATGGAGACAATGATGTTGAACAAACTTCAAGGGACAAGAAGATTGAGGAACTCATGTCTTTACTCATTGCAACCTACAAGAAGAAATACAAACCTACCAACAACAACCTCAGATCATCATCCAATGCAAGATACAAAGAAGTTGATAATGCACCAAGGTATAATCGTGATGCTAGGTATGATAATTAGAGGATGCCGAATAAAGTTGGGGCTAGAGATATTGTAGGCACTCCGGTTGTGCAAAATACTGGGATTCAATGCCTCAATTAAAATGGATTTGGGCACATGGATAGAGAATGCAAGAAGCCAAAACGGGTTAAGGATTCTGCATATCACAAGGAAAAGATGTTTATGTGTAAGAAAGAAGAAGCAGGGATTCCGCTCACAGTAGATGAAGTTGATTGGCATGATGACATTGATGATGAAGCCGATGATCAAGAGTTGGAGGCACATTATGTGTACATGGCAAAGATTCAAGAAGTGATTCTAGAAGTGATTTCAGAGACTATAATGTGTTTATAAATGAACGAAATCACCCTGAGCAACCCGAAAGCATCAATGACACATATGTAATGGACACGGAGGATAGCAATATCTCTACGGATTCACAACATATGTGTAATGATGACGGTAATGCTGCTCAGGATATTGAATCAGATGAGGACCGTGATTTCCTTGCCTCTATTGTTGAAACTTTGAAACATGAAATTACTAAAAACAAAGAGGCTAATAAACGTTTAAAGCAAGCAAACACATCCTTAGCGGAGGAGATAGACAGGCTTAAAGAGTGTGATTATGTAAAAGAAGCTGATCGACGAGTTGATATAGCTAATGTTTGGTACATGAACGTAAGGTGCTCAACGAACAATATTGTTCTGAAGTAACACATGAAATTCATATGTCAAAACAAAAGATATCGGAACTTGAAGAACAACTGCTATTACATAAAATCCAGATTTCTGAATTAGAGTCGGTTAAAAAAGAACAAACTGAGCTTTATAAAACTCATGAAGAAAAGGATATTGAAAATTTTCTTGCTTTAGAAAAGAGAGTCAAAACGTTAAACAACATTGTTTACAAAACGGGTCAGTCTATTCAAACGATGAACATGCTCAATAGAAATATGAAAACGAGTTTTGTTAAGCCTTAATATCTCAAGAGAGTTCAAAGTATCAAGCCTGCTCTTTATGATATCGGTTGTTATAATGATAATCTTCCCATTATGCTTTCCCCTGACTGCGATGAAATCATTCGTCATCATGAAGAAAGTCGATCCAACTTAAGTGATTTGATAAACCTTTGTGATTCTAATCATCATATTAAGTTTGTTCCTCAAAAAGAACTTTCAAAAGAACAAGAGTTGTTTACAAATGTTCCACCACCGAGTCATGAAACGGAAAAGAAATTTTATTTAAAAAGAGGTTTCAAAAAGTAATCAATTTAAAAAAAAAAACAAATTTCTGATGAAAAACGTAAATGGGATGAGAAAAGTAAAAGTGTTCAGCAATTTGAGTTTATAAAACAAGGGGTTTTAAATTTGTACAAAGGTGTCGTCGATTATGAAAAGTTTCTAGAGATATCGTTTGGAATATTAAACCTAACCCACAAGTAGAAGTCGTCATTCAACAATGTATTGTTCAACCATCGATGATCTTTCAAATAATGTGGGAATGTTTCATAAAGCTCTCACCGAGGAAATGATAACTGATTTAGGATATGTTAAATCTCTTGAAGACGAAGTTGATTTTCTTCAAACTAAATTAAAGACACAAGAACACTAACTTTCTAACGAAATTGATCGACTTTTTAAGGAATACTATTATGCTGACCATATGAATTCTATACTTGGTGTGTATACCGATCTTGATCAATATTGTCATGTAGCATGTCTAGTGTCAGAAACGGATGCGAAATGTCAAAATCATGAAGTTGAGCTTTTGAAACAAATTCAGTCATATAACAAACTTCCGAAAAGTTTTTCCCAACTTGAGAAACACTCCATTTCTATTGAACTTGCTTTACAAAATGGTGATAAATCTCATAATCATAGAAAGTGTCAAGACCTGGCAGCTACTTCGTTTCGTCAATTGAATGAAAAAAGTTTCGAAATAAATGATTTGAAAGCTCAGCTACAAGAAAGGGACATAGCCATCATTGAGTTACAAAAACTCATTGAGAAAATGAAAGGAAAGTCTAATTTTGGTAAACCATCCGCCGTTCATCAACCGAATGCGGTTAAATGCCCTAAATCATCTGTTTTGGGAAAACCCCCACAGACTTTGCCTAAGCTAGGAACTGATAAGAGCACAAACGTGATAGCACCAGGAATGTATAAGATGAACACTAGGCCCACTCAAAATGGAACATCGCGGTTACCTTAGAATATTAGAAAAACTAATCAACGCGTGTCTTCTTCTACAGGAGTAATTCCCACTACTAGCATTAGCGGACCACAGCTTAAGAGCACTAGAATGCAAGATAAGGTCATGCCTAACAATAGCCAAGTGAAGAAGATGAAAGTAGAAGACCACCGTAGGAATTTTAAGTTTTCTTAGAATAAAACATTTGTAATTGCATGTAATGACGGTTTAAATGTTAAGAATTCGAATGTTGAATTCGTTTGTGTTAAATGTGGAAAATGTGTTCGTACTTTCAATCAGGATGCTTGTGCTTTTAATCATAATGACGTGAATGCTAGAACTAGGAAGCCTATTCTTGTGCCCACTAGTACTAGAAAACCCACAAGAACTTTGAACCAATCCGCTGCTCAACCACTTAGGAAAGTAAGTGCGTTAGAATCCACTACTCTGCCTAAACAAAACAGGTTAAAAGCTTTATCAGAACATGATTAGGACATGTAAACGGGGGTACTCGAGATTTACACCCCCGGATACAAAGGGGTACCTAAGATAACCACTATTGTAATTGGGTCTATGAATGTTAGCTTGCCTTAAGGATTTGTATCTAGGCCTACTAATATTTTGGAACCCACTTCTATCAAGGGATCCCATTTGTCAAACTCTACATTGTCTTCTAATTATTTTGCAGCTCATCGAAATCATTCTATTCATAATGGACTCCGGGTGCACAAAGCACATGACTGGCAATCTCAAGCTTTTCAGTAACTTCGTGGAGAATTTTTTGGGTACGGTGTGGTTTGGAAATGATCTGTTTGCACCGTTACATGGATATGGCGATTTGGTTCAAAGGAATATCACTATCAAACGGGTTTATTTTGTCGAGGGACTAAATCACAGTTTATTCTCAGTTTGTCAATTTTGTGATGCGATTTGGAAGTGGCTTTTCGGAAAACTACTTGCTATGTTAGAGACTACGATGGGAATGACCTTCTCACAAGTTCTCGTGGTTCTGATCTCTACACAGTAACTCTTCAAGACACATGTTCAACAAATCCAATTTGCTTAATGGCTAAAGCTTCATCATCTCAAGCATGGTTATGGCATCAACGATTGTCACATCTCAACTTTGACACCATCAACTTACTTTCGAAGAATGATATTGTGACTGGTCTTCCTAAGTTAAAATTCGCCAAAGACCATCTTTGTTCTTCTTGTGAGTTGGGGAAAGCAAAATGAAAGTCCTTTAAAACAAAGACTACCCCAAGCTCAAAAGGACGATTAGAACTTCTACATGTGGATTTATGTGGCCCCATGCGTGTAGAGATTATTAACGGGAAAAAGTATATTCTCGTGATTGTTGATGATTACTACAGATATACATGGACTTACTTTTTAAGGTCCAAAGATGAAACATCGGAGTTTTTCAAAAACTTTCTCAAGATGATACAACGCAATCTTTAAGCTTAAGTCTTAACTGTCAGAACGAATAGGGGTGTCGAATTTTTGAACAAGACTCTGCAGTCTTATTTTCAAGAAGAAGGCATCAAACACCAAACTTCAATTGCTCGAACTCCTGAACAAAACAGCGTTATCAAAAGACAGAACCGTACTTTGGTAGGCAGCTCGAACAATGCTTTCTGCATCAAAGTTACCACTATTCTTCTGGGCTGAAGCAATTGCAACTGTCTGTTATACTCAGAATCGTTCTCTCGTAATCCCTAGGCATGAAAAGACACCATACCACATCATCAATTACAGGAAACCTACAGTTAAATTCTTTTATGTATTTGGATCTTTATGCTACATTCTTAAAGACGGTGAGAATATCGACAAGATGAAAGAAAAAGGTGATACATGTATTTTTGTTGGGTATGCTACATTGTCAAAAGGATATCGAGTCTACAACAAGAGAACAAGGATTATTGTGGAAACAATTCATGTGAACTTTGAAGAATTGCCACAAATAGTACTTGATCACAACAGCTCAAGTCCCACACCTCAATGTCCAGCAATGGCACCTACACAAAACAGTGTACGTCCTATGCAAGAACGTCAAGAAAGTACTCCTAAAACAGACTCGACGGATACGACACAAATGAATGAGTTTGTTGATTTATATGATCCAATGTTTGATGAATATTACTATGGAAACAATCAAGTTGTGTCAAAGCCTTCCGCTATCAATACTGTTGATGCACCCGAACAAAGTCAACAAGACACAACTGCATCTACTTCATCAACCGTTGCTCAAGAGAAAATTCCATTAGATACTCAAAAAAATCAAGAAACCGTCATACAACCAACATCACCAACCGTTAATGCTGCAGGAGGAAGCAACAATCAAGCAGTAGATGCACAGTCTGACGAAGACGAATTTATCAACCCATTCGGTACACCAGTACGTGAAGTCGGAGAGTCTTCTACTCAACATGTTGATCCGTCAAACAAGCACACATTCTATCAACTATATCCATCCACTCACCGTTAG
The DNA here is from genome assembly GCA_025667525.1 of Glebionis coronaria. NCBI lineage: Eukaryota > Viridiplantae > Streptophyta > Magnoliopsida > Asterales > Asteraceae > Glebionis > Glebionis coronaria. Next base: position 360,285,371 of record CM046876.1, read on the forward strand.
ACACGTGATCTTCCATTGGTACAAGTTATTGGAAATCCTTCACAACCAGTTCGAACACGTAGACAACTCGAAACCGATGGCTATGTATGTATGTATGCACTCACCGTGAGTTTCACTATACCTACAAACATAAAACAATCCATGACTGATTACGCGTGGATTGAATCAATGTAAGACGAACTTCATCAATTTGAAAGACTTGGAGTATGGGATTTTGTTGACAGGCCATATGGAACATCGGTTCTCAACTTCAGTTAGATCTAGAAAAACAAATTGGATGAAGAACAAACAATCATCAAAAACAAATCTCGTCTTGTGGTTAAGGGATACCATCAATTAGAAGGAATAGATTTTGATGAATCATTTTCTCTAGTCGCTCGTTTGGAAGCAGTCAGGATATTTCTTGCTTATGCTACACATAAGGGCTTCATGGTTTATCAGATGGACGTTAAAACAACATTTCTCAACGGCCATTTGAAAGAAGTGTATGTGAATCAGCCGGAAGGATTCGTTGATCCTCATCATCCTGACAAAGTCTACCGTCTCGAAGGCTGTATATGGACTTAAACAAGCTCCAAGGGCGTGGTACGAAGAACTATCAAACTTCTTGGTTTCCAAAGGATTATCCAAAGGTTCTATTGATCATACTCTCTTTATTAATAAATATGGGGATCACATATTGCTGGTGAAGGTTTATGTTGATGACATTATTTTTTGTTCTACCAACCCAAAACTTTCAAAACGTTTTGAAAAACTAATGCACAGCAGATTTGAAATGTCAATGATGAGGGGGAGCTAAAATTCTTTCTAGGCCTCCAGATTAATCAGTCCCCATGTGGTATCTTTATTAACCAAGCTAAGTATGCTCAAGAGATACTTAAAAAGCATGGTATGACCTCATGTGCTCGCGTGGGTACACCATTGTCGACCTCATCCCTAGACGCTGACTTGTACTCACCACCTATAGATCAAACGTGATATCACAGTATGATCGAGTCTCTTATGTACCTTACAGCCAGCAGGCCTGATATTCATCATGCCACATGTTATTGTACATGATATCAAGCCAGACCTACTAAAAAGCACCTCAAGGAGGTTAAACGGATCTTTCAGTACCTTAAGAATACCATTCACATGGGACTCTAGTATCCGAAGGAAACCGGTTTTCATCTAATAGCTTTTTCAGATTCTGATCATGCAGGTTGCCTTGATACTAGAAAGAGCACTTCTGGTGGCGTACAATTTTTAGGGGAAGACAAGCTCGTGAGTTGGTCGTCAAAGAAACAGGATTGCACCTCGTTGTCATTCGTAGAAGTAGAGTATGTGTCTCTATATGTGTGTTGTGCTCAAGTACTTTGGATGAGAACTCAACTCATGGATGGCTACAAATATGATAAAGTACTTATGTATTGTGACTCAAAGTCGGCCATAACCATCTCTTGCAATCTGGTTCAGCACTCCTGCACCAAGCACATCGACGTAAGATATCACTTCATCAAGGAACAAGTGGAGCGTGGTATAGTGGAATTATACTTTGTCAAAACTGAGTACCAGATAGCATACTTGTTTACAAAATCTCTATCGCAAGAAAGGTTTGAGTATCTCGTTGGCCGTCTTGGTATGAAGTATATGACTCCAGAAGACTTGGAGGATCTGGCAAATGAATCTGCTTGATAATTTGTCATAATGACTTCTAAGCGCATCACAGCTTAGGACTCAGACCTCAAATAAGGAAACTGTATCACGGACGATAACTTATGCTTCTCAACGAGAAATTAATATTTCTCGGTCATGAGCTTCTTATAAAAACATTCCAAGTTTTTAAGTTCATGAAAAACGACGTCTAAGTAAATGTCAGCTTAGAACTCGAACTTCACCTTAAGGAAAGTTTATAACGGATGATAACTTATCCTTCAAAACGGGAAATTAATTTTTCTCGGTCATGATCTAGTCACAAAACATTCAAAGTTTTGAGCTCATGTAAATCGAAATCTATTTTAAAACCGTTGAACACAATTTTTCAAGAATTTCTCAAAAGGTTTTTCTAAATCTTTCAAAATTGTGTGTTCAACACTCCCTTCCTTATAATAGGTTTTTATATCTCAAAAATATCATATGTTATTTGGATCAATTTTTGAGGGGGAGCGTTTTAAAATAAAGCCTTTAATGTTGTTGGGTACATTTCAGAAATTGTCATATTTTATGTATCCAACACATTCCGAAAATGGTATAAAATCGTCAAATGTACTATATTATACCGGAAAAGGCATCTCTTCTCCGTACCTTAACATATTTTGTGGTGTCATTTTTCCTATATATTGTCAAATTTTGATCAATTAGGACCCACACATATTGTTGAGGGGGAGCTACCCGACTAATCTTCCATTATTCATCTAATAAGTTTTTCAAAAATTGTCATATTTTAATCAATTGGTATCTCTAATATTAAATTTTTATATTAGAGATAGGGGAGAAAATGTGATTAAAATGTAATATATCGCAACATGTGATCTTAAAGACTCAAGTGCAACTCTTTACTTCACATGCTAAACTATTTCGTATATCGATGCATGTGTGTAGGGGGAGATTTTCGGTAATATAAAAATTTCAAAGTGTTAAAAGTTTTGATTTTTGTCAAGCACTTTGAATGGCTTTCAATGGTTTTATGGTTACGATCTATACCGAAACAATCTACTATTCACGACGGAACGATGGAGTCAAAAGGTAATTTAGGATTGGAAACTAAGTCCTATGATCCAACCAGAACCGGAGGGATCTACCAAAGGACATTCCATAGCTAGAAATAGTTGTCCTTAGGAAAGATGGAGTGGAATGAAGCTGAATACGGACCAATTACTTAAGTTAGCACTGGAACAATCACAACAAGGTGCTAGTGATGACGTATTGGTAAGCATTGAAGGATTGAATATTCTACGCAACTTAGGCAGAAACTGGGTCAATACATCTATTGAAGACAAACATCATGGACCCAGTGATGCAATGCACAACCCTCCCTATCCATTTGAGTTTCTCTCAAAAGAAACTTGTCTCATTGTCACGGAGATCAACATGTATCTATTGACTTTCTCACTCCAAGTTTGTTAATATTGAAAAGGTGGCAGTCTGCTCCAGCCCCCGATTACCAAAACGCACTATCAAGTCTAGAGCCAAAAGAGATAAATCATTCATCTCATTAGGATATAATCGAGTCCTACGCATTATCCTTGTGATATTGCCAGAACATCTGAGTGATACGACTCACGATGAAGATGGAAATCCTGCTTGAGTCAACATCAAACAAGCTCATGGTAGGTAACTTGTGCGATTCTACATGAATCAAACATGTGATAACTGGAATGCAACTAAGTTTAGATTCTTAATTGATTTAAAATTTGATTCCAGGTCTCTTCGCAAAATCCGCGTGATCTTGCCAGAACATTCAGAGTGACACTCTTTAGTGTTCACAGTGATGAGTGGGAATCCTTCCAGTATCAACCTTAAACAGCACTGCGGTAGGTGACTCGCAAGATTCTCTATGAATCAAGCTTGTGACAAACTGGAAAGCAACAATTGTGCGATTCTTATAGAATCAAACTTGTTTCAGGAATTCTGAATTGACGACTCTAACCAGACGGATAATTTATCCTTATGATTCACTCTTTACGTTCGCAGTCTACTTTGCGACGGTCGAGTAAAGAGAACTGGCTACTACCGCCAGGAAACCCTGTCAAGGAGGTTCTTAATTGAATCGACCTGATCACAGGTACGGTATCTAACACCGTCTAACGGTCTTCACCAACCAGAGGTAAAATGCTACCGAGTTAGGGTGAAAAGTTCAAAGCCATTTCGTTTGTGTCTATATATGCTGCTGCATATCAAGAAGGTGGCGTAGTTGTGTACCAACCGAAGTCGTCTTCACATGTTCATACTAAAAGTTAAAGTCTTCCGTAACTCTGATGGATATTTGAAGGACTAACCACAACTATATTTGTATGGGAGATTGTTAGCCTTTCAAAATCAACAAAGTATGAACATGTCGATTCAGAAGTCACAAAAGCACAAGATGGCGATAATCAAGATACTTGATAGCTGTGTAAACACCCATCCTTTTTACCACTTAATTACAATAATAACCGAGCCAAAACGTGTATTTTATGTCGTAAATGTCGGAATTATGCGTGGTTTGTGTTTTTGTTGTGATTTAGGACGAAAATGTGAAAAAGGGAGAAAACACGGGCATTCACGGGCTTTTATCGAAGAAAAAGACGAAAGACAAAGTCAAGAAATCAAGAGTGCGAAAAGAACGGAAGGTCCAAGACCAATTCTGAAGATTTATCGAAGAAAAAGTCAAAAGACAGAAGTTTACTAGAAGTCGAAGAACTCGAGTCTTATTTATGAAGAATTACAAGACGAGTTTAAAGAAATCCCGAGACAAAGTCATTAAAGTCAAAGATTAAGAAGACAAGGAATTAAGCATGCAATTAAAGAAAGAAGAAAGAGGGGAGGAAGCTTCCTAAGCACCTCCTAATCCTCCCCTATAAATAGATTAGGATTTCATTTTATTTTCTCTTGTTGGCTAGAGTGACACTAGTTCTTCCATCTTTAATTTTGAGCACATTTACTTTTCATGTCAAATTTAAATACTTATCTTGCACCTTAAATACCTTTAATTTCAAGTAAGTTTCCCTTTAATTATTGTCAATCTTTACTTTTATTGTTTGATCTCCTATCTTCCTTTCTTTAATCTTTATGCTTTATGGTTTATGTTTATGTTCTTGAGTTTTATTTGATTTAATTAAGTGGGTTTTGATTTTGTTGGTGTTTGATTGTTAGTTTTATTGATTTAAATTGTTTGTTTATGATTAGTAGATGTTATTTGATTAGTCTTGCTTAATCTTTTGGTTTATTTTGATTGATCTAGATTAGATTCGTAGCTTTTTCTTGTTCCTTGTTCTTCGCTGCTTGTTATTGTTTCCAGGGTTATTCCGGGTCAAAGAAGGTTGTTCCGAATCAAGGATTTCAGTTGTTTATTCCGCACGAAGATTGTTTGTTGAATATTCCGAATCAAAGGCTTCCATCCAGAACAAGTGACATATTCCGGATCAAGGCCATATTCCAGATCAACAACATTCCGAGTAAAGGAGTTCATCCGGAACATTCTTGTGATATGAGACTACTCTCAAGAAACTCAGCATACCGAGCAACAAATATTTTGTTCTCGGGTGGGTAGTAGAAGTAGTAACCCATTGTTTCCTTTGGGTATCCTACAAAGATACACTTGATAGATATGCGCTCAAGTTTGGTTGGTGTTTCTCGTTTAACGAGAGCCTCACAACCCTAGACTTTCAAATAAGACAAGTTCGGGACTTTCCCGTGCCATATTTCATATGGAGTCTTATCAACCTTCTTAGTTGGAACCATATTGAGTATGTGTGCAGGAGACTCTAGAGCGTAGCCCCAAAAGGACATTGGCAAAGTGGTTGGACTCATCATTGATCAAACCATGTCAAGCAAGGTTCGATTTCTCCTCTCTGACACCCCATTATGTTGTGGTGTATAGGGAGGAGTAAGTTGTGAGACAATCCCACGACTCTTAAGATGATCTAAAAACTCAAGGCTTAAATACTCGCCTCCTCGATCAGATCGAAGTGCTTTGATTGTCTTCCCGATTTGATTTTCTACCTCGTTTTGGAAGGTTTTGAACGTTTCAAAAACTTAATGTTTATGTTTAATCAAGTAAACATATCCATATCTACTGAAGTCGTCAGTAAATGTAACGTAGTAGTTAGCTCCTTCTCTAGACGTGGTTTCCAAATGGACCACATACATCACTGTGTATGAGTCCAAGAAGATCGTCAGCTCTTTCACTTGCATGAGTAAAAGGCTTTCTTGCCATCTTGCCAGATATACAAGATACACATATATCAAATGATTCATCATCAGTTGACTTTAAAAGCCCATCATGTTGTAGCTTCGCAATGCATTTCTTGTTTATATGGCCAAGTCGACAATGCCATAGAAAAGTAGAATCCAAGTTGTGCTTGGACTTCTTTTTGCTACAAATATAAATAGAACCCTCATTTGATACATGATTATGCATATCAATTTCAAAAATTCCATCACGAGGAATAGCATTAAAATAAAATACATTATCCTTGGAAACTTGAATAGTACCATAATCAGTAAATTTATGTGAAAAACCATTATCCCATAAACGCGAAAGAGAAATAATTCCTCTAGTAATAGAGGGTGAAAAATGACAATTGCCTAGTACAAGAATCATTCCACTAGGGAGGATAAGATCATAGCTCCCTATGGCTTTGACAGCTGCACGGTTGCCATTGCCCACGTGCAAGTCCAAAGCGCCTTTATTTAACTTTCTGATCCCTCTAAGCCCCTGAATAGTATTACAAATGTGAGTACCACAACCAGTGTCATATATCCAGGTATTAGTTTTAGGGAATGAGTAGAGTTCTATCATGAAGATACCTGATGTGCCGGACGTGCCGGCTTTTTTCTTCTTTTTGTCCACTTCTGCCAGGTAGTAAGGACAATTCCTTCTCCAGTGTCCAATCTCATGACAGTGATGACACTCTACATCCTTAGCAGGATGCTCCTTTTTGCCAGGTGGGGGGAACTTGCGTTTAGGGTCATGAACCATAGTGGATTTTCCCTTAAACTTCTTACCCTTGCCTCCTTTAGCTTATGGCTTCGGTTTTTGGATATGACCTTTCTTGATAGCAAGAACAGAGGGAGCTTTCTTGGGCATACCCTTCTCTGCAAGCTTCAGCATGGCATGCAGTTCAGGTATAGTCTTCCCCATGCCATGCATATGATAGTTCTGAACAAACTGATCATAGTCTTTGGAAAGTGAAGTGAGTATCAAGTTCACTCCTAAGACTTGTGGCATAAGGTAGCCAAGTCGGTCCATCTGATCAAGGTAGCCTTTCATTCTCAACACATAAGTGCTGACAGATTGGCCCTCCTCCTGCTTGCAGTTCTGGAACGCTTTGACCATTTCAAAGAGTTCTTGTTCTGCTTGTTGTTGGAACATCGTCTTGAGTTCCTGAATCATGTCATATGCAGTAAAGTCTTCCAAATGTTTTTGGATTTCAGGGACCATACTACACAACATTAAGCCAACCACTTCTTGCTGTTCAGCAACCCTTTTAGTATGGGCATTGCGAACAGCAGAGGTGGCAGTAGCAGGAGGTGCTTCAGGTAAGGCCTCTTCCAAGTGGTGCAACTTTCCTTCTGATCTGAGGACAATCCTCAGATTTCGAAACCAGTCAAGGAAGTTTGTACCACTCAATTTCTCCTTATCGAGAATTGATCTGATTTGATTGTTAATGGATTGATTCGTTGCCATCTACAAAATAACAAAGTTCAAAGTTTTAGTATTTTTAATAATTAATCCTTTAAAAAATTAACTACCCAAGGTTATATAAAAACAATTAATTTTACGAAAAAGGCAAAGATCCTCATTGAGGTTCTACCATCACATCAGTTGATCTGCTAGCAATGATAGATTCAATAGGTAGATGACGTTCATCAATTGCAAATTATGTGCAATTCTTAGATCCTTATGGGACTCATGACATAAGTGAACAATTCACAAAATATCAAACATGGCATGTTTAGTCCCATCCTTGCCTCGGTCAAGGTCTCACCACTTAACCGATTAAGTCATCCAATTTGAGAACATGCGAGAATAAGTCTAGGTCTCACGCATAGATAATAATCACCTTGGGTTACAATTTACATCCGTCTCACAAGATGCAAAAAGTAATTGCAAGTGATCTCAAACGATTGTACGGCATGACTTAAATTTTAGACGGGTATAAAAGTTTGATTTACAAATCAAAAGTATGTACGAGGAAGCATGCATTCATCCATCGTAGCACAAGTTAAAAACATTTCTTAACTTAAGTCTAATCTTGTTTTAATTTATGTGTGTCAAGTTTTCCATGTTAAATACTAATATAAAACCTAAATAGATTTAATATTAGATTTAGACAATACAAAAAATAAAATAAAAAATAATAACATCATAACACGTTAAGAGTTATTATGAAAAACAAGATTTTAGTTTTAAATCATATTTAAACTTTAAACTAAATCAAGGATTTAGTTTTATAAATGGTTTGTGATTGGTTTAAAGTTTTTATAAAAACATTTGCAAGTAATATCAAGATATCAAGCAAACAAGCAACCACACAACCACAAGTATGCAAAGCCTCAAACCGATGAAAAACCTATGCTTGATCTCGTGAGCCATCATGAGGACCAAGAAGTCAACTAAGGGTAAGTCAACTAAACTACAAAGTGGGCTCCCACTTGCTCCAAGACCATCAAGAGCAAGTAGAACCCAAAATGAACATGAAGCCCAAATCTGCCTAAATATTTCAGTCGACTTCTAGGGCCCAAAACCCATAGAAGGAGTCTTCCCTAGCCTGAGCTCCAGTTAATACTTTTGAAGGCCTATGAGTTTTGAATTAGCACACCAAATTCGGGCTTCTATCTCCTTATAGAACTCCGGGAAATCACATTTTAGTGCAGGTCACTCAGCAGCTCTGAATTTCACAATATGTCTTTAATTCTTTAGCCATTCCCATCCAAGCATCGGTTACAAATGATTTATGACTAAAAACATTTAACCTATCATTAACCTACTGTAAAATTCCCAAACAATGGCTATAACCAACATCAAAAACATATTAATGAAGCCGAAACAATGGCAAATCCCAAAAGCTAAAATTAAATGCAAATCAACACACAACATGTCACATTTGGTCTAGGTTTTCATCAGCTTTGCATAAGAAACATAATAATACCATAAGATTATGAATATAACAAGGTGTTGGCTAAGTCCATGGCCAAACATGCATGTATTTGCCATGGAAATAAAATTAAACAACAACAAACACTTGGTAGCCAATGAAATCAGAAGAATAATCAACAATTAATTAAACCCCCGATTGGTGCGTGTAACCAATGACCTTAGGACCTTAATAACAAATTTTAGAAACCTTGTAATTATCATATATTTACAGAAAATATGGTCATAAGGGCTGTTTAAAACCCGCTTCATGAATCGTTTAAAAAAACGCGTTTTAGGTCATTTTACACGTACCTGGTAACAAACCCATTAAAGTATGCGTAACCCATGGCTATGATGTCACACCCCACCATGGCGGAATATGGGGCGCAACGTATGGATATCATCACAACAACAGCGTGTCTATAGATAGAACTAAATGAAATTGAATTATCATAAATGGCGACACAAATGTCGTGACAATATCTCAACAATGCAGGCGTCTAGGTAAGTAGGTAACAGGCATACCTCTTACCAAAGACATACAAATAACACAAACATATCAAACATATAGATGCCAACATGCATCACATATAAAAAAAACATAAAGGTAAACTAAGAAGGAAACGGGGATATCCTTCTATATGCATTCCTACGCTCTCCAAATCCTAGCCACATAAGTTCTCACGCTTAACCACGTTATCACCTAAAAGAGACACTAAAACACGTCAACATAAAGTTGGTGAGAGTCATAGGTTTAGACTCTAACGCTAAATCAGTTACAAGCTGTGAATAACGAACACCAATACAATAACATATGGACAATGTGCTACAAGTATGTATTAACAACTAGCATTCATGTTCAATCAATCATCACAATACCAAGGCATCACGCCTTAGCAACAACCACAATTTCCAAGGCATCACGCCTTACCAACAACCATAATTTCCAAGGCATCACGCCTTACCAAACACCATGGTACCATAGGCGCCCATACACCTATGTACCAATCCCAAGGCTACTACCCTGTCATTAACCATTGGTCCCATAGACAATCACTCTATGTACTTATCCCAAGGCCACTACCTTGACATACACAAACAAGAACCACATAGCAGTTAATCACATAAAGTACACACAAGTCCATCTCAAATCACAAACACATTCACAGCGTAAATTTAGAAAATAACTCAACACAGTGTCTCTTCCATCCCATATGGAAGTCAAAATCAATAATAAACACGGGACTATGAAACTCACCTGATAGCTTCTTCACAAGTCCTCGCACTAGCAACGAGCTAACAAACCAAAAAACACACAATCAATACCCGAACCAATCACCAAGATGACTCATCAACCTATGATGGATATCTAGCCTATTCCCATGTAATTACCTCATTGTTAAGTTCTAATCACCCCATTACCCTTCCTTAACAAGTCCTTAACTTGGTTAAGTTTAATAACTATCCCGTTCATATTTTACACAAAATAGTCCCAGTTTTTAAGTCTCAAAACTTTAAGACAAACGTCTACTTAAACATACCCATGGTTTCTGTAAAAGGAATATTCATACCCTTACGTATGTTGGCTAACACTTCCCACTTGACCTAACCTTAAAGCTACTGTTAAGGCCCCGATATACATATATCTACTTTTGTCATTCCAGATTTCCTGATTTTAAACGTACTAAACGTTTGTTACCATTAAGGTGTCTTAACCTAAACCACAACCTTAGCCCAAGTTCAGATACTTACTAAAATATATAAACCATCTCTCACGTTCGTGAGAAGATCCCAATGCAACCCTAAGTACCCCAAACAATCCAAAACTTAAAAAGAAAACAGGCTGAATTCAAAACTGTTTTGACCTCTGACTGTTGTAACCTGTTTTTGACCCACTTCCCAACCTCCAATTTAGTTCTAGTTTCTTGATTTAGAAAGCCACTTCAAATATCTTTCCAGGGGTACTTGGATCGTAAAATAAGATTTTATAGAACTCCCGATATGATCAAAACAATTGACTCAAAAATCTGTCCAGTTTTTAAAAACGGGTTTAAACAAATTGAACTAATTAATTACCCATAACCCTAATTAATACAAGCCCTAGTTCATATGATCATCATATTATGATTATCACATCATTATTTTACTGATTTTATAAAAACCCTAACCCTAATCCATCATAAGAATGATTAATTAAACACAAACAATTAAATCAAAAAGGTTAATGAAGGTTTTTACCTTTAATTCAATGGAAGATGAAAAACACCCAATTTTTATGAAGAACCCTAATTCTCCTCTTCTTTTAATCGACTATAACTCCAGGGAAAGAAAAAAAATGCGTTTGATTTAGTGTTGGGGGTTCCTTATATAGCCAAAACAATCCTTGTCCAACCCAATTACCACTTACCATAAATCTTTTCCTTTTTTTCCTTTTTTTTTCTCTTCTAAACCGACCCAAACACCCCTAATTTCGTTTTTTTCTTTATTTTTTTTCTTTTTATTGTTAATTAATATCTTATTATTATTACCTTAATTTACCTTAATTTATTTCAGCTCCTAAAACTCCCAAAACATCAAAACCGTAAAACTAGTCAAATTTACGCGTTTTACCGTAAAAGACGTAAAATATACACTTTTGTAAAAAATCTCAAATTTTGAAATAAACTTTATAGCTAAGTCCTAAATGACCTTAAACCATCCCGAAAAATATTCATATGGATAATTACCTCACCTGAGACCTCTAAATGCTAAACCGTAAATCCTAAAAAAAATACTACTACTATAATACTTATACGTATACGTAAACACCACAATATCACCATTTTCATTTCATAGTCACCACTTGTGAGATCATGAACATGAAATAACCGTTCCTCGATTTACTTATGAGTACTCTATACTAATAAACGATAACCACACCAACCTCGTTCACACAAAATAAACACGTAAACACAAAAATCAAGTAGTCACACATAAAATAACCTAAAAGTAAGACCAAGTGACAATCCAAAACCTAGGGTTGTCACATCACTCCCTCCTAATAGAAATCTCGTCCCGAGATTTACTCCCAAACTCCAACTTATTCTCAGCAAACAAACGAGGATACGTATCCCTGATAAAACCTCCACGTTCAAACGTGAACTCAGTTTATACTAAAATAATCTCAACCAACAAGACATGAGCCTTAACCGTCCGCGAGGAAACTTATCAAAACCATAAAGTTATGTAACCAACCTAACTAAATCTCGCAACTCATCAAACAAGAACTGTCTTGAAACCAAGTTAAGAGCCGTCACATAACTCAACGGGTTTAAAACTGTCACCCCCGATTTCAGTCTTACTCATAAATACCATAAATCAAAACTAATCAAAATATAACCACGTATAATAAGGTCTAAAGAACTCTCAAATTCCTTCGCAACTCATCTCTATGTTTACCCTCCAAGTGTTCATTACCGCAAAATACCCAAAACACGAGTTTAAACCATGTTGTCCGAAAGTTAACCTTGAACTCAACACTTGTACAATTAATTCGACCAAGCTACTGACTTCCAATTACGAAACTTTCTGAATGTTTGAAAATTATGTTCCGAGTACATAATTTTAGGCTTTTGAAGCACCCAAAAACCTTTAAAAACGAATAAGTTATGACCAAAACGATTTTTCTCAAAATCTGCCTAGGCATTAGCGACAGTTTCTGACAGTCAGCGATATATTTTGACAATTTAGCGACAGTTTCTGCCTACTCCGATTTATACCAAAAAAAAAACGATTTTTAAACCCTAAAACCCCCCTTTAATTACCAAAACTAGAACCTAATTTATTTTAATTCCAGAAAATTAAAACTCTATTAATTACATGATTTTAACATATTTCACTAAATAAGAACAAAATTTTTAACTTAAGAACAATAACTTTAGGTGATCAAAACCAAAATATTTTAAAATAACCGAGTCATGCTTATATGTTAAAGAATTTATATTCCACCTTATTTGAAACATGATCCCGACACTTCCTTATTTCATCGACTACCAACAACTATTTTTTTTTCAATTTGCAAGTTCTATTTTTTTTTACCATGTAAACTCGAAACAAAAGACATCGTTACCCCAAAAAGAAATCTCCACCATCTCAAAATCCTTCACGCCAAAAGTACCGTACAAACAAACACGTGAAATGAGGACCCGAGAAATGCGCTACTACAGAAGTTGAACATCTCAAAGAGAAACGAGCTAGCAACCATCCCAAGAATACAACCGGTAAGTAGAAAATAATTTTACATACATAGGCATAAGCGTACATACACTCAAATCCATCCAACATATACTATACAAGCATGTATTAACTCTCTTTCATGCAATCATACTTGAAAGTCCAGTGGTGTTGTGGCACATATATAATTATGTAGGCCTCCATAATTATACATGTTCCCTTTCACCAATGTACTCCCTCCTATGATGACACTTATAAGAAATTAATACTACACATAACACATAATCCAACAACTCACAAGCACATAACCACACAAGATAAGATCCAAAACCCCATGTATTAAAATAACATAGCCAATGCATGAAACACATAAACTCGTAGTCCAGCTGAACCAGCGTAGACAAAATTCAAAATGTATAAAGAACATGAAAACATAATTAAGCGAAATCCAACAATGACTAGCGTATACGACCATGGTTCCACCCGCACTAATCAAAACTCGTAAAGAAAATAACATGTAGTTAAGTATGAACCATAGTAGTTCATAATCTAACAAATACTTCGAAAATAATATTCAAACACATCAATTACTATAAAATGCACACATACTCCTATGACGCCTATATGCAGGGACCCTTAAGCTATAGACTAGGCTACACGACTAGGCAACCTAATTCTCTATAACCATTGGCTCTGATACCATTCTGTCACACCCCACCATGGCGGAATATGGGGCGCAACGTATGGATATCATCACAACAACAGCGTGTCTATAGAGAGAACTAAGTGAAATTGAAATATCATAAATGGCGACACAAATGTCGTGACAAAATCTCAACAATGCAGGCGTCTAGGTAAGTAGGTAACAGGCATACCTCTTACAACAGACATACAAATAACACAAACATATCAAACATATAGATGCCAACATGCATCACATATAAAAAAACATAAAGGTAAACTAAGAAGGAAACGGGGATATCCTTCTATATGCATTCCTACGCTCTCCAAATCCTAGCCACATAAGTTCTCACGCTTAACCACGTTATCACCTGAAAGAGACACTAAAACACGTCAACATAAAGTTGGTGAGAGTCATAGGTTTAGACTCTAACGCTAAATCAGTTACAAGCTGTGAATAACAAACACCAATACAATAACATATGGACGATGTGCTACAAGTATGCATTAACAACTAGCATTCATGTTCAATCAATCATCACAATACCAAGGCATCACGCCTTAGCAACAACCACAATTTCCAAGGCATCACGCCTTACCAACAACCATAATTTCCAAGGCATCACGCCTTACCAAACACCATGGTACCATAGGCGCCCATACACCTATGTACCAATCCCAAGGACACTACCTTGTCATTAACCATTGGTCCCATAGACGATCACGCTATGTACCTATCCCAAGGCCACTACCTTGACATACACAAACAAGAACCACATAGCAGTTAATCACATAAAGTACACACAAGTCCATCTCAAATCACAAACACATTCATAGCGTAAATTTAGAAAATAACTCAACACAGTGTCTCTTCCATCCCATTTGGAAGTCAAAATCAATAATAAACACGGGACTATGAAACTCACCTGATAGCTTCTTCACAAGTCCTCGCACTAGCAACGAGCTAACAAACCAAAAACACACAATCAATACCTGAACCAATCACCAAGATGACTCATCAACCTATGATGGACATATAGCCTATTCCCATGTAATTACCTCATTGTTAAGTTCTAATCACCCCATTACCCTTCCTTAACAAGTCCTTAACTTGGTTAAGTTTAATAACTATCCCGTTCATATTTTACACAAAACAGTTCCAGTTTTTAAGTCTAAAAACTTTAAGACAAACGTTCACTTAAACATACCCATGGTTTCTGTAAAAGGAATATTCATACCCTTACGTATGTTGGCTAACACTTCCCACTTTACCTAACCTTAAAGCTACTGTTAAGGCCCCGATATACATATATCTACTTTTGTCATTCCAGATTTCCTGATTTTAAACGTACTAAAAGTTTGTTACCATTAAGGGGTCTTACCCTAAACCACAACCTTATCCCAAGTGCAGATACTTATTAAAATATATAAACCATCTCTCACGTTCGTGAGAAGATCCCAATGCAACCCTAAGTACCCCAAACAACCCAAAACTTAAAAAGAAAACAGGCTGAATTCAAAACTGTTTTGACCTCCGACTGTTGTAACCAGTTTTTGACCCACTTCCCCACCTCCAATTTAGTTCTCGTTTCTTGATTTAGAAAGCCACTTCAAATATCTTTCCAGGGGTACTTGGATCGTAAAATAAGAGTTTATAGAACTCCCGATATGATCAAAACAATTGACTCAAAAATCTGCCCAGTTTTAAAAAACGGGTTTAAACAAATTGAACTAATTAATTACCCATAACCCCAATTAATACAAGCCCTAGTTTATATAATCATCATATTATGATTATCACATCATTATTTTACTGATTTTATAAAAACCCTAACCCTAATCCATCATAAGAATGATTAATTAAACACAAACAATTAAATCAAAAAGGTTAATGAAGGTTTTTACCTTTAATTCAATGGAAGATGAAAAACACCCAATTTTTATGAAGAACCCTAATTCTACTCTTCTTTTAGTCGACTATAACTCCAGGGAAAGAAAAAAAATGCGTTTGATTTAGTGTTGGGGGTTCCTTATATAGCCAAAACAATCCTTGTCCAACCCAATTACCATTTACCATAAATCTTTTCCTTTTTTTCCTTTTTTTTTCTCTTCTAAACCGACCCAAACACCCCTAATTTCTTTTTTTTCTTTATTTTTTTTCTTTTTATTGTTAATTAATATCTTATTATTATTACCTTAATTTACCTTAATTTATTTCAGCTCCTAAAACTCCCAAAACCTCAAAACCGTAAAACTAGTCAAATTTACGCGTTTTAGCGTAAAAGACGTAAAATATACACTTTTATAAAAAATCTCAAATTTTGAAATAAAATTTATAACTAAGTCCTAAATGACTTAAAACCATCCCGAAAAATATTCATATGGATAATTACCTCACCCGAGACCTCTAAATGCTAAACCGTAAATCCTAAAAAAAATACTACTACTATAATACTTATACGTATACGTAAACACCACAATATCACCATTTTCATTTCATAGTCACCACTTGTGAGCTCATTAACAGGAAATAACCGTTCCTCTATTTACTTATGAGTACTCTATACTCATAAACGATAACCACACCAACCTCGTTCACACAAAATAAACACGCAAACACAAAAATCAAGTAGTCACACATAAAATAACCTAAAAGTAAGACCAAGTGACAAATCCAAAACCTAGGGTTGTCACATATGAGATCATTAAAAACAGAATATAAGACCTTCTAAATATCTGTTATAAGTCGAAAATAAGTCCATATGGGCTGTTTTAAAATTGGTTTAACAAAACCATCAAAAACACTTATTTTTAGCCATTTTTACGCATACCCGATAATCATATGACATCATATGATGGCTCGTGATACCACTATAGGTGATTATCCATATTAACATGATATGAATAAATAATAAACGCAGCTGAAAAGCACTTATGAACGGATCCATAGAGTCATATGATTAATCAATAAAATTAGGGAGATAAAATATACCTTTATAGCGTAACTCGGTAGGATCGACCGGAGACAACCACCGCAACCCGATCTAATAAATAGAAACTCAAGTGATCAACGTAGATCACCTCTATGTAGAAACACACTACACTTCACCGTGTACCACCGTGATGCTAGTCGTATAACAGTAACTACTCGATAAGCCTTTAACCACTAAAGCTACAACTTTAAGATCATGAAAAAAATAAACAACATTTTGTTTCTCGTTTTTTCTTTTCATCCGTGTATATACACACCACCAACCAAATGGGAAAAGTCTACCTTTATTATGTATTGATTGTGATATCAATTATACCATAATCAGTTGTATGTTACAAATCAATCACATTTAAAGATACATAGAAGCTTTTTTTTTTTCAAATTCACTTTTGACTTCCTTTCCTTTTTTTTGGACGGCTACATAAGGGCCCAAAATGGGCTTGCTTATTTGTTAGACTTGTCTAATACACTAAGTAATAACTTAGTGATTAGAAGCACGTCATTGATCTTAAGTTACGTAATTATATATATCGTAAATACAACAGATACGATATATATTAAGTGGTACCTCTGTGTATATGTGTGTGACCCCATAGGCTCACATGTGTCTAGCCGTATAATTATTTATTATGACACGAGCATACTCCAACAGCTCCCACTTGCGCACGTCATAATGATCTTGTAGTTATACAAGCAAAGGTTAGCGTCTAGCAACACGCCAATGCCCCTAGAAACATATGAGGATAGTTTCTTAAACATCTTATTCAAATTGTTTATAAATCAGTCATCCTTTTGTTTCAGATACTCTGTTAAACTTTAGACATGGATCAAAAGTCATTCTAAAGATTAACTATTATGTTTCTCGATATAGATATTGCACTAGATTACCAAATTAATTAAGTATCATCTTAATTACATGTGAGTGTGGCCACACATACATCTGTACAATTCATCGAGGGGCCCAATAGTATCTAACTCCAATACATGTGGAGGAACAAATCCTATTTTGACTACATGTGTCGTTCATGTGTTTCACATCGCACCTGAAAATGGTCTTTATGGCAGCCTTGTTCAGAAAAACGTTGAACCATATCAAAGATTGACATTCCACACATACAAAACCTACTTGCATCTCAAGTCTAAGGATGAGAGATTCAACCACTTGCGGGATTCACTATTGACGTCGATCCATGCAGTGAATTCTCGTAGGTTGGGTCAATCCAATGTTCATCCAATGAACACATGTGAGTTTGGCGGCATCATCAATTAATATTCATTTCAAATGAATATGACCAACTCACATTTGTCTTAACTCGACAATACTCCCATATTGTCAACCGACAATTGATAATTTAGAATAATAAGATTACTCTTGGATTTAAACATGCAAATAAAGGACACAGTTGATATAAAATAAAAACGATATACCTCATATATCAATTCATTATATAATAAAAACTGTTTTACATCCCAATTATTCAAATACTAACATACACAAATCTGCATGAAACTACCAGCTGGTCTAAGTCCAATGCCCCTAGCATGCTCAACATGTTTGGTACAAGACATTGGTTTAGTAAACGGATCAGCTAAGTTGTTATCTGTGTGAACATTAAGAATACGAATATCACCTTCTTGAATTACTTCTCGAATGTAATGATATTTTCTCTGAAAATGTTTGGCACCCTTTTGAACTCCAGGTTCATCGGCTATAGTAATTGCACCTGTATTATCACAGTATATTTCCATAGGTCTATCATTACTGGGAACAACGCCAAGCCCATAAATGAATTTATGTATCCAATTTGCTTCCATTGCAGCTTCAGAAGCAGCTATGTATTCAGCTTCTGTAGAAGACATCGTAGTAGTGCTTTGTTTAGAACTCTTCCAATCAACCGCGCCTCCGTTCATCACGAAGACATATCCGGTTTGTGATGGAAGATCATCCCGATCTGTCTCCCAACTAGCATCAGTGTAGCAAGTAACACCAAGCTCAGTTGTTGAATCACCTCCATAAACAAGAAACATATCTTTAGTATTTCGAACATACTTTAATATGTTCTTTACAGCATTCCAGTGACATTCACATGGGTTCTGTTGGTATCTACTTGTAAGGTTCTGAGAGAACGCTACATTAGGTCTAGTGCACCTCACAGCATACA
Source organism: Glebionis coronaria (assembly GCA_025667525.1). Classification (NCBI taxonomy): domain Eukaryota; kingdom Viridiplantae; phylum Streptophyta; class Magnoliopsida; order Asterales; family Asteraceae; genus Glebionis; species Glebionis coronaria. Next base: position 360,304,239 of record CM046876.1, read on the forward strand.
TGATGGATCCTACAGCTGAAGCATAAGGCACTCCTTTCATTCGCTTCACCTCTTTAGGTGTGGATGGACCTTGAGTTTTACTCAATTCTACATTGGATTGCATTGGTAGACTCCCACGTTTGGAGGCATACATCTTAAACCGCTTTAAGATTTTGTCAATGTATGCACTCTGACTCAAACCGATTAATCGCCTTGATCTATCTCTGTAGATCTTGATTCCTAGAATGAACGCCGCCTCACCCAAGTCTTTCATGGCAAAACATTTTCCAAGCTAGGATTTTACATCTTGTAGCATTGAAATATTGTTTCCCATGAGTAATATGTCATCGACATATAAGACTAGGAAAACGACGATACTTCCACTAGCTCTTTTATATACACATGGCTCATCGGGATTTTGAGTGAAACCAAACTTTTTGATCTCCTCATCAAATCTCTTATTCCAGGTCCTAGATGCTTGCTTTAACCCATAAATGGATCTTTGAAGCTTACATACACGTCTGGGATGTTTAGGATTCACGAACCCTTCAGGTTGCACCATATAAACGTCTTCGTTCAGATGGCCATTCAAGAAGGCGGTCTTGACATCCATTTGCCAAATCTCATAGTCATAGAACGCTGCTATGGCTATAAGAATGCTAATAGCTTTAATGTCTGCAACTGGCGAGAAGGTTTCTTCGTAGTCAACCCCATAGGTTTGAGTGAAACCTTTCGCTAGAAGACGAGCTTTAAAGGTGTGTACAATGCCATCCATATCTGTCTTCTTCTTGAAGAGCCATTTACTCGCAACCGTCTTACAGTTAGGAGGGAGGTCAACTAAGATCCAAACTTCGTTGTCCCTCATGGATTGCATTTCCGCATTCATAGCTTCAAGCCACTTATCAGATTCAGGATCCGATAATGCAGCTTTATAGTTATCGGGTTCACCATGATCCCCTAACTCATGTTCCTCAGCATCGATATAGAAACCATATCGGTCAGGTGCGTGAGATAACCTTGCGGATCTACGAATGGGAATTACATCACTTTGAGATTCGACATTTTCATGTTCAACCTCTTGGTGATGTTCGCTAGTGTTCTCAGAAGGTTGTGCATCCTGACTTTGAATTTCATCAAAGTCTACGGTGCTCCCACTTGCTTCTTGTGATATGAGACTACTCTCAAGAAACTCAGCATATCGAGCAACAAATATTTTGTTCTCGGGTGGGTAGTAGAAGTAGTAACCCATTGTTTCCTTTGGGTATCCTACAAAGATACACTTGATAGATCTGGGCTCAAGTTTGTTTGGTGTTTCTCATTTAACGAGAGCCTCACAACCCCAGACTTTCAAATAAGACAAGTTCGGGACTTTCCCGTGCCATATTTCATATGGAGTCTTATCAACCTTCTTAGTTGGAACCATATTGAGTATGCGTGCAGCAGACTCTAGAGCGTAGCCCCAAAAGGACATTGGCAAAGTGGTTGGACTCATCATTGATCGAACCATGTCAAGCAAGGTTCGATTTCTCCTCTCTGACACCCCATTATGTTCTGGTGTATAGGGAGGAGTAAGTTGTGAGACAATCCTACGACTCTTAAGATGATCTAAAAACTCAAGGCTTAAATACTCGTCTCCTCGATCAGATCGAAGTGCTTTGATTGTCTTCCCGAGCTGATTTTCTACCTCGTTTTGGAAGGTTTTGAACGTTTCAAAAACTTCATGTTTATGTTTAATCAAGTAAACATAACCATATCTACTGAAGTCGTCAGTAAATGTAACATAGTAGTTAGCTCCTTCTCTAGACGTGGTTCTAAATGGACCACATACATCACTGTGTATGAGTCCAAGAAGATCGTCAGCTCTTTCACTTGCATGAGTAAAAGTATTTCTTGCCATCTTGCCAGATATACAAGATACACATATATCAAATGATTCATCATCAGTTGAATTTAAAAGCCCATCATGTTGCAGCTTAGCAATGCGTTTCTTGTTTATATGGCCAAGTCGACAATGCCATAGAAAAGTAGAATCCAAGTTGTGCTTGGACTTCTTTTTGCTACAAATATAAATAGAACCCTCATTTGATACATGATTATGCATATCAATTTCAAAAATTCCATCACGAGGAATAGCATTAAAATAAAATACATTATCCTTGGAAACTTGAATAGTACCATAATCAGTAAATTTATGTGAAAAACCATTATCCCATAAACGCGAAAGAGAAATAGTTCCTCTAGTAATAGAGGGTGAAAAATGACAATTGTCTAGTACAAGAATAATTCCACTAGGGAGGATAAGATCATATCTCCCTATGGCTTCGACAGCTGCACGGTTGCCATTGCCCACGTGTAAGTCCAAAGCGCCTTTATTTAACTTTCTGATCCCTCTAAGCCCCTGAATAGTATTACAAATGTGAGTACCACAACCAGTGTCATATATCCAGGTATTAGTTTTAGGGAATGAGTAGAGTTCTATCATGAAGATACCTGATGTGCCGGACGTGCAGGCTTTGTTCTTCTTTTTGTCCACTTCTGCCAGGTAGTAAGGATAATTCCTTCTCCAGTGTCCAATCTCATGACAGTGATTACACTCTACATCCTTAGCAGGATGCTCCTTTTTGCCAGGTGGGGGGAACTTGCGTTTAGGGTCATGAACCATAGTGGCTTTTCCCTTAAACTTCTTACCCTTGCCTCCTTTAGCTTGTGGCTTCGGTTTTTGGATATGACCATTCTTGATAGCAAGAACAGAGGGAGCTTTCTTGGGCATACCCTTCTCTGCAAGCTTCAGCATGGCATGCAGTTCAGGTATAGTCTTCCCCATGCCATGCATATGATAGTTCTGAACAAACTGATCATAGTCTTTGGAAAGTGAAGTGAGTATCAAGTTCACTCCTAAGACTTGTGGCATAGGGTAGCCAAGTCGGTCCATCTGATCAAGGTAGCCTTTCGTTCTCAACACATAAGTGCTGACAGATTGGCCCTCCTCCTGCTTGCAGTTATGGAACGCTTTGACCGTTTCAAAGAGTTCTTGTTCTGCTTGTTGTTGGAACATCGTATTGAGTTCCTGAATCATGTCATATGCAGTAAAGTCTTCCAAATGTTTTTGGATTTCAGGGACCATACTACACAACATTAAGCCAGCCACTTCTTGCTGTTCAGCAACCCTTTTAGTATGGGCATTGCGAACAGCAGCGGTGGTAGTAGCAGGAGGTGCTTCAGGTAAGGCCTCTTCCAAGTGGTGCAACTTTCCTTCAGATCTGAGGACAATCCTCAGATTTCAAAACCAGTCAAGGAAGTTTGTACCACTCAATTTCTCCTTATCGAGAATTGATCTGATTTGATTGTTAATGGATTGATTTGTTGCCATCTACAAAATAACAAAGTTCAAAGTTTTAGTATTTTTAATAATTAATCCTTTAAAAAATTAACTACCCAAGTTTATATAAAAACAATTAATTTTACGAAAAAGGCAAAGATCGTCATTGAGGTTCTACCATCACATCAGTTGATCTGCTAGCAATGATAGATTCAATAGGTAGATGACGTTCATCAATTGCAAATCATGTGCAATTCTTAGATCCTTATGGGACTCTTGACATAAGTGAACAATTCATAAAATATCAAACATGGCATGTTTAGTCCCATCCTTGCCTCGATCAAGGTCTCACCACTTAACCGATTAAGTCATCCAATTTGAGAACATGCGAGAATAAGTCTAGGTCTCACGCATAGATAATAATCACCTTGGGTTACAATTTGCATCCGTCTCACAAGATGCAAAAAGTAATTGCAAGTGATCTCAAACGATTGGACGGCATGACTTAAATTTTAGACGGGTATAAAAGTTTGATTTACAAATCAAAAGTATGTACGAGGAAGCATGCATTCATCCATCGTAGCACAAGTTAAAAACATTTCTTAACTTAAGTCTAATCTTGTTTTAATTTATGTGTGTCAAGTTGTCCATGTTAAATACCAATATAAAACCTAAATGGATTTAATATTAGATTTAGACAATACAAAAAAATAAAATAAAAAATAATAACATCATAACACGTTAAGAGTTATTATGAAAAACAAGATTTTAGTTTTAAATCATATTTAAACTTTAAACTAAATCAAGGATTTAGTTTTATAAATGCTTTGTGATTGGTTTCAAGTTTTTATAAAAACATTTGCAAGTAATATCAAGATATCAAGCAAACAAGCAACCACACAACCACAAGTATGCAAAGCCTCAAACTGATGAAAAACATATGCTTGATCTCGTGAGCCATCATGAGGACCAAGAATTCAACTAAGGGTAAGTCAACTAAACCACAAAGTGGGCTCCCACTCGCTCCAAGACCATCAAGAGCAAGTAGAACCCAAAATGAACATGAAGCCCAAATCTGCCTAAATATTTCAGTCGACTTCTAGGGCCCAAAACCCATAGAAGGAGTCTTCCCTAGCCTGATCTCCAGTTGATACTTTTGAAGGCCTATGAGTTGGAATTATCACACCAAATTTGGGCTTCTATCCCCTTATAGAACTCCGGGAAATCACATTTTAGTGCAGGTCACTCAGCAGCTCCGAATTTCACAATATGTCTTTAATTCTTTAGCCATTCCCATCCAAGCATCGGTTACAAATGATTAATGACTAAAAACATTTAACCTATCATTAACCTACTGTAAAATGCCCAAACAATGGCTATAACCAACATCAAAAACATATTAATGAAGCTGAAATAATGGCAAATCCCAAAAGCTGAAATTAAATGCAAATCAACACCAACATGTCATATTTGGTGTAGGTTTTCATCGGCTTTGCATAAGAAACATAATAATACCATAAGATTATGAATATAACAAGGTGTTGGCTAAGTCCATGGCTAAACATGCATGTATTTGCCATGGAAATAAAATTAAACAACAACAAACACTTGTTAGCCAACGAAATCGAAAGAATAATCAACAATTAATTAAACCCCCGATTGGTGCGTGTAACCAATGACCTTAGGACCTTAATAACACATTTTAGAAACCTTGTAATTATCATATATTCACATAAAATATGGTCATAAGGGCTGTTTAAAACCCGCTTCATGAATCGTTTCAAAAAAACGCGTTTTAGGTCATTTTACACGTACCCGGTAACAAACCCATTAAAGTATGCGTAACCCGTGGCTATGAGATCATTAAAAACAGAATATAAGACCTTCTAAATATCTGTTATAAGTCGAAAATAAGTCCATATGGGCTGTTTTAAAATTGGTTTAACAAAACCATCAAAAACACTTATTTTTAGCCATTTTTACGCATACCCGATAATCATATGACATCATATGATGGCTCGTGATACCACTATAGGTGATTATCCATATTAACATGATATGAATAAATAATAAACGCAGCGGAAAAGCACATATGAATGGATCCATAGAGTCATATGATTAATCAATAAAATGATGGAGATAAAATATACCTTTATAGCATAACTCGGTAGGATCGACCGGAGACAACCACCACAACCCGATCTAATAAATAGAAACTCAAGTGATCAACGTAGATCACCTCTATGTAGAAACACACTACACTTCACCGTGTACCACCGTGATGCTAGTCGTATAACAGTAACTACTCGATAAGACTTTAACCACTAAAGCTACAACTTTAAGATCATGAAAAAAAGAACAACATTGTGTTTCTCGATTTTTTCTTTTCATCCGTGTATATACACACCACCAACCAAATGGGAAAAGTATACCTTTATTATGTATTGATTGTGATATCAATTATACCATAATCAATTGTATGTTACAAATCAATCACATTTAAAGATACATAGAAGCTTTTTTTTTCAAATTCACTTTTGACTTCCTTTCCTTTTTTTTTGGACGGCTACATAAGGGCCCAAAATGGGCTTGCTTATTTGTTAGACTTGTCTAATACACTAAGTAATAACTTAGTGATTAGAAGCACGTCATTGATCTTAAGTTACGTAATTATATATATCGTAAATACAATAGATACGACATATATTAAGTGGTACCTCTGTGTATATGTGTGTGACCCCATAGGCTCACATGTGTCTAGCCGTATAATTATTTTTTATGACACGAGCATACTCCAACAACCTACTAAAAAGCACCTCAAGGAGGTTAAACGGATCTTTCAGTACCTTAATAATACCATTCACATGGGACTCTAGTATCCGAAGGAAACCGGTTTTCATCTAATAGCTTTTTCAGATTCTGATCATGCAGGTTGCCTTGATACTAGAAAGAGCACTTCTGGTGGCGTACAATTTTTAGGGGAAGACAATCTCGTGAGTTGGTCGTCAAAGAAACAGGATTTCACCTCGTTGTCATTCGTAGAAGTAGAGTATGTGTCTCTATATGTGTGTTGTGCTCAAGTACTTTGGATGAGAACTCAACTCACGGATTATGGCTACAACTTTGATAAAGTACTTATATATTGTGACTCAAAGTCGACCATAACCATCTCTTGCAATCCGGTTCAGCACTCCCGCACCAAGCACATCGACGTAAGATATCACTTCATCAAGGAACAAGTGGAGCGTGGTATCGTGGAATTATACTTTGTCAAAACTGAGTACCAGATAGCATACTTGTTTACAAAAGCTCTATCGCAAGAAAGGTTTGAGTATCTCGTTGGCCGTCTTGGTATGAAGTATATGACTCCAGAAGACTTGGAGGTTCTTGCAAATGAATCTGCTTGATAATTTGTCATAATGACTTCTAAGCGCATCACAGCTTAGGACTCAGACCTCAAATAAGGAAAGTGTATCACGGACGATAACTTATGCTTCTCAACGAGAAATTAATATTTCTCGGTCATGAGCTTCTTATAAAAACATTCCAAGTTTTTAAGTTCATGAAAAACGACGTCTAAGTAAATGTCAGCTTAGAACTCGAACTTCACCTTAAGGAAAGTTTATAACGGATGATAACTTATCCTTCAAAACGGGAAACTAATTTTTCTCGGTCATGAGCTAGTCACAAAACATTCAAAGTTTTGAGCTCATGTAAATCGGAATCTATTTTAAAACCGTTGAACACAATTTTTCAAGAATTTCTCAAAAGGTTTTTCTATATCTTTCAAAATTGTGTGTTCAACACTCCCTTCCTTATAATAGGTTTTTTTATCTCAAAAATGTCATATGTTATTTGGACAATTTTTGAGGGGGAGCGTTTTAAAATGAAGCCTTTAATGTTGTTGGGTACATTTCAGAAATTGTCATATTTTATGTATCCAACACATTCCGAAAATGGTATAAAATCGTCAAATGTACTATATTATACCGGAAAAGGCATCTCTTCTCCGTACCTTAACATATTTTGTGGTGTCATTTTTCCTATATATTGTCAAATTTTGATCAATTAGGACCCACACATATTGTTGAGGGGGAGCTACCCGACTAATCTTCCGTGATTCATCTAATTAGTTTTTCAGAAATTGTCATATTTTAATCAATTGGTATCTCTAATATTAAATCTTTATATTAGAGATAGGGGAGAAAATGTGATTAAAATGTAATATATCGCAACATGTGATCTTAAAGACTCAAGTGCAACTCTTTACTTCACATGCTAAACTATTTCGTATATCGATGCATGTGTGTAGGGGGAGATTTTCGGTAATATAAAAATTTCAAAGTGTTAAAAGTTTTGATTTTTGTCAAGCACTTTGAATGGCTTTCAATGGTTTTATGGTTACGATCTATACCGAAACAATCTACTATTCACGACGGAACGATGGAGTCAAAAGGTAATTTAGGATTGGAAACTAAGTCATATGATCCAACCAGAACCGGAGGGATCTACCAAAGGACATTCCATAGCTATAAATAGTTGTCCTTAGGAAAGATGGAGTGGAATGAAGCTGAATACGGACCAATTACTTAAGTTAGCACTAGAACAATCACAACAAGGTGCTAGTGATGACGTATTGGTAAGCATTGAAGGATTGAATATTCTATGCAACTTAGGCAGAAACTGGGTCAATACATCTATTGAAGACCAACATCATGGACCCAGTGATGCAATGCACAACCCTCCCTAGCCATTTGAGTTTCTCTCAAAAGAAACTTGTCTCATTGTCACGGAGATCAACATGTATCTATCGACTTTCTCACTCCAAGTTTGTTAATATTGAAAATGTGGCAGTCTGCTCCAGCCCCCGATTACCAAAACGCACTATCAAGTCTAGAGCCAAAAGAGATAAATCATTCATCTCATTAGGATATAATCGAGTCCTACGCATTATCCTTGTGATATTGCCAGAACATCTGAGTGATACGACTCACGATGAAGATGGAAATCCTTCTTGAGTCAACATCAAACAAGCTCATGGTAGGTAACTTGTGCGATTCTACATGAATCAAACATGTGATAACTAGAATGCAACTAAGTTTAGATTATTAATTGATTTAAACTTGATTCCAGGTCTCTTCGCAAAATCCGCGTGATCTTGCCAGAACATTCAGAGTGACACTCTTTAGTGTTCACAGTGATGAATGGGAATCCTTCTAGTATCAACCTCAAACAGCACTGCGGTAGGTGACTCGCAAGATTCTCTATGAATCAAGCTTGTGACAAACTGGAAAGCAAGAAATGTGCGATTCTTATAGAATCAAACTTGTTTCAGGAATTTTGAATTGACGACTCTAATTAGACGAATAATTTATCCTTATGATTCACTCTTTACGTTCGCAGTCTGCTTTGAGACGGTCGAGTAAAGAGAACTGGCTACTACCGCCGGGAAACCCTGTCAAGGAGGTTCTTAACTGAATCGACCTGATCACAGGTACGGTATCTAACACCGTCTAACGGTCTTCACCAACCAGAGGTAAAATGCTACCGAGTTAGGGTGAAAAGTTCAAAGACATTTCGTCTGTGTCTATATATGCTGCTGCATATCAAGAAGGTGGCGTAGTTGTGTACCAACCGAAGTCGTCTTCACATGTTCATACTAAAAGTTAAAGTCTTCCATAACTCTGATGGATATTTGAAGGACAAACCACAACTATATTTGTATGGGAGATTGTTAGCCTTTCAAAATCAACAAAGTATGAACATGTCGATTCAGAAGTCACAAAAGCACAAGATGGCGATAATCAAGATACTTGATAGCTGTGTAAACACCCATCCTTTTTACCACTTAATTACAATAATAACCGAGCCAAAACGTGTATTTTATGTCGTAAATGTCGGAATTAGGCGTGGTTTGTGTTTTTGTTGTGATTTAGGACGAAAATGTGATAAAGGGAGAAAACACGGGCATTCACGGGCTTTTATCGAAGAAAAAGACGAAAGACGAAGTCAAGAAATCAAGAGTGCGAAAAGAACGGAAGTCCAAGACCAATTCTGAAGATTTATCGAAGAAAAAGTCAAAAGACGGAAGTTTACTAAAAGCCGAAGAACTCGAGTCTTATTTATGAAGAATTACAAGACGAGTTTAAAGAAATCCCAAGACAAAGTCATTAAAGTCAAAGATTAAGAAGACAAGGACTTAAGCATGCAATTAAAGAAAGAAGAAAGAGGGGAGGAAGCTTCCTAAGCACCTCCTAATCCTCCCCTATAAATAGATTAGGATTTCATTTCATTTTCTCTTGTTGGCGAGAGTGACACTAGTTCTTCCATCTTTAATTTTGAGCACATTTACTTTTCATATCAAATTTAAATACTTGTCTTGCACCTTAAATACCTTTAATTTCAAGTAAGTTTCCCTTTAATTATTGTCAATCTTTATTTTTATTGTTTGATCTCCTATCTTCCTTTCTATAATCTTTATGCTTTATGGTTTATGTTTATGTTCTTGAGTTTTATTTGATTTAATTAAGTGGGTTTTGATTTTGTTGGTGTTTGATTGTTTGTTTTATTGATTTAAATTGTTTGTTTATGATTAGTAGATGTTATTTGATTAGTCTTGCTTAATCTTTTGGTTTATTTTGATTGATCTAGATTAGATTCGTAGCTTTTTCTTGTTCCTTGTTCTTCGTTGCTTGTTATTGTTTCCAGGGTTATTCCGGATCAAAGAAGGTTGTTCCGAATCAAGGATTTCAGTTGTTTATTCCGCACGAAGATTGTTTATTGAATATTCCGAATCAAAGGCTTCCATCCGGAATAAGTGAAATATTCCGGATCAAGGCCATATTCCGGATCAGCAACATTCCGAGTAAAGGAGTTCATCCGGAACATTCTTGCATTCCGAATCAAGGTCTTCATCCGGAATATTAAACATTCCGGATCAGTGGACATTCCGGATCAAGGAGATATTCCGGATCAAGGAGTTTTATTCGGAAAAATTAATTATTCCGGATCAAGGTCTTCATCCGGAATCTTCAACATTCCGGATCAAGGGAATTCATTCGGAAAATATTCTGGATCAGCAACATTTCGGATCAAGCTTAAGTATTCTGAATCAAGATTTTATTCCGGATAAGTGACATATTCCGGATAAAGGATTTATTCCGGATCAAGGTTTTTGGTAAATATTCCGAGTGAAGAAGAATCATTTCGAACGAAGGTGACATTCCGGATGAGTGATTATTCCAAACAAAGAATTATTCCGGATGAGCTGTTTTCAGGTTCTTTTTATTTTCAGCTTTTAATTCTTTAATTTTCAAGCTTTACTTTTCCCGCCTTTTTCCTTAGTCGCACTTTAAGTTTATTTGCCTTAGATTTTAGCTTTGCCTTAGTTTAAGTTTTAGTTGCGTTTTAAGTTTGCCTTAGATAGTTTTAAGTTTGCGTTATTTACTTTTAGTGCCTTTTAATTTTCGTTACGCTTTTAAATATTTGCCATTTATTTTAAATTAGAGTTAGATTTTAATTTACAGCCATTTACTCTTAAGTTTTGCACATTTTTAATACTACAACGACACAATTATTTGTTTCCACCAAAGAACGACTGAGTCGCATAGTTAACCAGTATCAATTCGATTAGACATACAACAAAGAACTTTTTAACTGAGCAAAAGCCTAGTTATCAAATGGCGCCGCTGCCGGCTCTTTTCGTAAAGATTAACGGTTTTCTGTGAGAGACGCGTTGCTTTTTGGGATCCGTTCATTCGTGAGCGTTATTTTCTTGCCTAAAAATTTCAAAAAACCATAAAAATTAAAAAATTGTTAAAAAATCCATAAAAATTAAAATTTTCAAAAATCCAAAAAGATTTTATTTTTATTGTGTATATATATTCTCTTTGTGTTTGGTATCTTTTCTTTTGCCTTTGTAGGTGTATGCGTACTAGATCTTCTAATTATCAAGAGCCCGAGACTCGAGAAGATTTAGCTATGGCAGGTGTTAACAACAACAATAATCCACCGTACCTCAATAATAACCACAACAATGTTCTTCCACAGCCCGATCTTCGGACAATGGAGGAGCTTTGTCAACCTACCACGTTTGGACGAGGAGGACCGATTGCGCCGATGAAAATCACGGCTCCGGAGTTTTCGTTGAAGCACCACATGATTCAGCAAGTGCAAACAAATCCTTTTCGATGAATGCCTGATGATGATGCCAACAAACACCTCGACAAATTCATCACAATCACTCAAAGCATGAAGTTGCCCGGTGCCACTATGGATGTGCTTCGCCTTCAACTCTTCCCACATACTTTATCACATCACGCCGAGAAATGGTTTGATCGTCTCCCAAAGAATTCCATTCATACTTGGGATGACATGACTCAACGCTTTTTGTCGCGCTACTTTCCACCATCCATGGTCACAAGCCTTCGCAATCAAATCAGCGGTTTCATGCAAGAACCCGATGAATCTCTCTTTGATGCTTGGGAACGATATAATGTTTTGATCGATCGTTGCCCAAACCACAACATGCTCCCTGTAACCTTAATTGATACTTTCTACAACGGTTTGACTTTTCGTGATCGTGATACGATTAATGCAGCCGCCGGTGGCACATTTATGAAAAGGAGACTCGAGGAGTGTAGAGAGCTTATTGAGAACATGACTACTCACCACAAAAACTGGGATTCCTCCGCTTCTTCAAGGAACAACCCGAGAGTCAATGTTTCTTCAACTTCAGCAAACCCCGACATGACCGAATTCACCCGCATGATGACCGAAATGAACAAAAGTATCTTGCTTCTCGCTACAAACCAACAACAAGTTAAAGCGGTAGCCAATCCTTGTGAAACATGCGGCAGTCCTCACTCATACACTGATTGTCCTTCTACCCAAGGAAATCCGAAAAACGTGTATGCAGCTTATGGTAATTATTCACCGGAAAATTACCAAGCTCGACCTCAAGGGGATAGAAATTTGTTGAGTTACCGGTCAAACAACTACCTTTCACCCGGTTTTTCCCCTCAAAACCAAAACCTCAACAACAATTATAATAGAAGCAATCAAATCCCACCTCGAGCTTCTAATCCTTATCACCCACCAGCTCAACAAGCCCCACCCATGAATCAAGATGTTGAACCCATAATGAGAACCCAAGGTGAGCAAATCAAGAATCTACAGAGCCAAATTATCAATTTGAAATGGGATATTACCAAGCAAGGGATTGACATTAGATCCGAGCTTCGAGATAATATACAATCCTCCTTTAGCAATCAAACGAATGATTTGAAGAATATGCTGGCTAGTTTCTTGCCCACCACTCAACCGTCTACTTCGAGTTCTCTACCTTCAAACACCGTCCCCAATCCGCGAGCGAATGTAAGTGCTATTACTACCCGTAGTGAAGTTAACATAGTAGGACCACCTATCCCGCCCCCATCATCTACACCTCCTCCACCACCATTTATCACTACTACTCCTACACCAAGTATTAGTACACCATTACCGTCTCCACCTCGTCATGACGATGTACCCAAGAAGAATCCTCCACCAACCCCACCTTCCACCTTTAACCCTTCAACATCTCAACCTTCACCTTCTACACCTTCACCACCCAAACCCAATATTCCTTATCCATCTCGCTTAGGCAAGGCTAAATTGCTAACCAAGGATGACTCTCAAGTGTCGAATTATTTGAAGATGATCTCTCAAATGAATTTCAACATTAGCCTTGTTGAAGCACTTGTCCACATGCCGAAATTTGTCAAAGCATTCAAGGAATTGCTGAACAAGAAGGAGAAGCTGATTGAGCTCGCCAACACACGCTTAAATGAAAAATGTTCTGAGTTATTCTTAAAGAACATCCAGAAAAACTTGGAGATCCCGGTTGTTTTGTGTTGCCTTGCATTTTTAACAAAACCGAAGAATTTACTGCCCTAGCTGATCTCGGGGCCAGTATTAATCTGATGCCATTAAGTGTTTGGAAAACACTATCATTACCCGACCTTACTCCAACAAAGATGACTCTTGAGCTTGCAAATCGCACTCTCGCTTACCCCGTTGGTATTGCCGAAGATGTGTTCATTAAAGTTGGCACCTTCACTTTTCCGGTTGACTTTGTTGTTGTTGATTATGAAATGGACCCTCGTATTCCTTTAATACTTGGTCAGACATTCTTGAGAACCGGACGAGCTTTAGTTGATGTTGCCGAAGGTGAATTAATTTTAAGGGTCGGGAATGAACAACAAGTGTTCAAAATGGGTAAGCTTACAAGCAAATCCTATGGACGAGAATCTGCGAATATGATTAATGTGCTCGATGATTTTGTCATCTACGACAATCCTCTATTCGAGTCTTGCAATGATAATCCACTTTTTCAAGATGATGTGGATGATTCTCTCTCCAATTTGGAACCTTCACCCATTTATGATTCTCCACCGATCTTTGATGCTTATGATGATGATTCTAGCTTCGATGGAGATGATTATGATGACCTTACTTCCGAGTATCCCGACATGCCCACTTATGATGATTTTGATGAGGCCGTTACTCTTTCGAGTGATTCTTCTCATGATGAAGATCCTCCGCCATCCATGCTTAATCCTACTTTGGATGATTACTCATTTGAGGAAGACTTCTCTACTTTTCTCAATACATACTTCCCTCATGAGAGTGATGCTTCTCCTTTAGATTTTGATGATTATCGTCTTGATCGTACTTTGGATTTGAAGAAAATTCTTTCAAAGGAGAAGCAACCGGTCGACACCAACATCCGCAGCACGTATGATTTAACACCTCTTTGTCCACCTTCTGAGGACGAGGTTGTGCATTTTCTTCGCGGATCTTCTTCACATTCTGCTGAGCCTGAGTGCTATTTTCCCCTAAAGGAAAAGGTGTTCGACCCTGGTATCGATATTCTTCAGCCATCTCAGTATCCATCTGATGAAATAAAAGGAAAAATCTTTGGAACTTTTGAAGATATGCTTGCACCACTTCACCCTTGCTCCCACCGTGCTCCGTCTTTGCTTAAGGGAACCTTGCCTACTCTTCTTTGGCTTGCCTTGTTTGCCTTAAGCTTGTGCTATTTGATGGACGAAAACTATGCCTTTGAGCCCAGTGGATATGTTTCATGCTTCTTCCTATGCTAATCAAGGTCGAGTCAGGCTCACGACTCGGTGAACAAAAATCAAGCGCTTCTTGGGAGGCAACTGATAGGTGTGAAAACACCCATCCTTTTTACCAGTTAATTACAATAATAACCGAGCCAAAACGTGTATTTTATGTCATTTATGTTGGAATTATGCGTGGTTTGTGTTTTTGTTGTGATTTAGGACGAAAAGGTGAAAAGTGGAGAAAACACGGGTATTCACGGGCTTCTATCAAATAAAAAGACGAAAGACGAGGTCAAGAAGCCAAGAGTGCAAAAAGAACGGAAATCCAAGACCAATTCTGAAGATTTATCATAGAAAAAGTCAAAAGACGGAAGTTTACTTAAAGCCGAAGAACTCAAGTCTTATTTGTTGAAGATATCACAAGACGAGAGTAGAAATCCCGAGACAAAGTCGTTAAAGTCCAAGTATTAAGAAGATTAACAAAGATTAAAGAAAATCAAGGACTTAAGTGTGCAATTAAGGAAAAGAGGAAAGAGGGAGGAAGCTTCCTAAGCTCCTCCCTAATCTCCCTATATATAGTCACCACCTTCATTTGTTTAGAGGTGTTGGTGGCTTGACAAACCACTCTTCCACCATTTTCATTTCTTGTTGATTAATTTCTTGCATTTTAAATTCATGTTATGCACTTTTAATTTCTTCAATTCAAGTAAGTCTTTTAATTTTGGAATCTTTTCTTTTAATCAAGTTCTTATTTTTAATCATCTTCTTCTACCTTTCTTACTTTGCTTCTCTTTGATTCATGTTCATCCTTGATTTTATTTTCATCTTAATGCTTATTTGATTTAAAGTTTTCTTGAAAGTATTTGTCTTTTTTTTAAGAGTTTGATTTAAAAAGTTTGCTTATTTAAAGTTTGGATAAGTTGTTGTTTGTGCTTATTAAGTCCATTTCGATTCAGATTCGTTCTAGTTTTAGTTTTAGCTTAATCATATAGCTTATAACTTGCTTATTTCGAATCCCTATTTAATCGGAAAAGGTAAACCCTTTTCCGATCAGTCATTCCGATCAGCCACCCCTTATTCCGATCACTAGATGGAAAAGGGTTTCATGTTATTCCGATTTTGGTGTTGTTTATAAACATTCCGATCAAGCTCAATTTTTGGTTTATTCCGATCTTATGATTTTTGCTATATTCCGATATGAGGTTATTCTCATTATTCCGATTAGGGTTCCTTCTTGGGATTCCGATTGGACTTCTTTCCAACATTCCGATTTGATCATTTTGTAAGTTATTCCGATCAGTCCCTTTTTAACATTCCGATGTGCAACTTTCCGATAGGGTACATTCCGATTGGATTCTGATCGGGTGTATTCCGATTGGTTGTTTTGCTTTGTTTTAATATTTTGTTTTAGTTAAAGTGTCAATGTTACTCGTTTTGTTTTTAGTCTATTTTAATTTCGTTTTGCATTTTTTTTATTTGATTGTCAATTTACTTTTGGTTAAGTTTTAATTTTACGTCATTTAATTTCTCGTCATTTACTTTCAAAGTTTTAAATTTTGCACCGTTTACATTTTAACTAATTTTGGTTTAAATTACTTGTCATTTATTTTAAAAGTCTTGCACATCTATTTTACCAAAACCAAAAATGTTATTTTCACCAAGAACAACTAAGTCGCACATTTAACCGGAAATCAATTCGAGAAGATACTGAGAAAACGAATTTTTAACTAGTAAAATCTCTTACATTAAAACCCATGCATCTATCTTTTAGCTTTCTTTATCCTAAGTGTAGGGACACCCGTTGATGTTTGCTATTTCTTCTCTTCTACTATTCAGGGATTCGAGCGCTCAATGATCCACTCTTGATGATTCTTGACCACCCGTGATTCCGTGTTCCCATCTTCCCGGTTCTATCCTAAACTCTTTTCGATTCACTATTTTATATTTCTCAATATTAAAATAGGAATCTCGTTAGTTGTCTTTTCCTTAGTGAGATTTAAACAAAGTGCACAATGTCCTAAGTGTAGGGGAGTTTACTCTCACATGCTTAAACATTGAGGACAATGTTTATATTAAGTGTAGGGGGACTTCTATCGAAGTTAAGTGGCCTTTTCCTTGTATGTGTCCTCATTTTAACCGGAAAATCAATTTTTCGACATTTTTCAAAATTTTTGATCTATTTTGGCCTATTAGTTTTTCCCTTTGTATAGTTATTTTATTTCTTTTCTAGAATAAAATTTTAATAAAGTGGTTTTAATTTTCAAACGTTGTGAATCTTTTGACTCAACCCGAGTTTACTTTTCTAAGTTTACTCTAGCTAGTATCCTTAACGTGTTTAAGTCAAGTTTTGCTAGGCTTTTATATAGGGAGCTATAAAACGCGAAAGTCTTAACTCTCACGGGTTAAGAAAAAGAACTTTTCGCAAGTTCCTATAATTTATCCTAGAGAGTCGTTTATCAAGGGAACTTTAAAATGCGATTTCTAAACTTGAAAAAGTCTAAGAGTTTGCAAGATCCTATAGATGACTCGAAAACAAAAAACTTTGATTTAATAGGCTAAGCATCCATGATACATGGCTTTTGCGCGTATAAAAGTTAAGTTCGTTGTGTTGGTCTAATCGAATTGATCCTGGTTAACTATGCGACTCAGTCGTCTTTTGGTGAGAACAAATATAATGGTGGTCGTTGTAGTAAAGTAAATATGCAAGACGTTAAAGTAAATGACGGGTAATTAAAGCTAAAACTAATTAAAAAGTAAATGGCAAAATATTAAGACTTTAAAAGTAAGTTAATTAAATGACGAGAAATTAAAACTTGACGAAAAGTAAGTGACGTATAATTAAAATATGACAAAACGTAAATTTAAAAACTTTAAAATAAAGTACTTTAAAAATAAAACTAGGAAGAACAAGTAAAAATAAACTTAAGTAAAATGGCGGGAAAAAGAAATTTTAAAAATTAAATTCAAATAAAAATGATTAATTTCGCAATGTATAAAAAGAACTGAAATAATTTCTCAATTGCAAAATCACACAAATCCGCAATGCACAAAAGTGCATAATTCCGCAATGAAAAAATGAAGATTTCGCAATATGCAAATTGGAATAATTTCGCAATTGTTGGAAATCAATCAAATCCGCAATAATGGAAAATGAGGAATTCCGCAATGTGAAAAAGATTCGAATTCGCAATACCACAAATCCAGCAATTCCGCAATGCACAATTTTACACAATTCCGCAATACGGTCAGATTTCGCAATAATTGCGAAATGATTAAGATTTCGCAATTCAGAAAAAATATCAAATTCGCAATGCCACTTAAAGATCAATTTCGCAATACCGTAAAATGGGAAGATTTTGCAATTAATGAAAAAGTTCCTAAATCGAATCAGATTTCCTAAAAACTAGGAAAACACAAAAAGTACGAAAATAAGCTCAAAAATCTTAACTTTTGGAAGACAATAAGCGAAGTAAAACACCAATAAGCTAGATAAAAACCTTAGATCAATAACAAAACGTATGAAATCAACAAAAACAAGACACGAAAATTAAAAAGACTTAAACTTTATATAAAAAGAAGATGAAAAAGGTTTAGATTGAAAACTTGAAATCAACACAAACAAAGATTAAGAAAAAGATTAACAATAAGCAAGAAGAAAAGATGAACAAGATGATTAAAAACTTAAAGATAAAAGATTAAAGAACACAAAATTAAAACTTACTTGAAAATTAAAGGTGCAAGACAAGGTAATTAAAGGTGCAATAAAGTAAACGTGCAAGTAATTAAAAGGTAGAAAAACTAATGTGTCAAATTAGCCAACAAAATGAAATGAAAACACTAATGGCCTATTTATAGTGGAGATTAGGGAGGTGTTTAGGAAGCTTCCTCCCTTCTTTCTTCTTTCCTTAATTGCACCATCAAGTCCTTAATCTTCTTAATCTTCTTAAATCTTGGACTTTAATGACTTTGTCTCGGGATTTCTTTGAAACTTGTCTTGTAATTCTTCAATAATTTAGACTTGAGTTCTTCGGCTTTTGGTAAACTTCCGTCTTTTGACTTTTTCTTCGATAAATCTTCAGAATTGGTCTTGGACTTCCGTTCGTTTTGCACTCTTGACTTCTTAACTTCGTCTTTCGTCTTTTTCTTCGATAAAAGCCCGTGAATGCCCGTGTTTTCTCCACTTTTCACCTTTTCGTCCTAAATAACAACAAAAACACAAACCACGCATAATTCCGACATAAATGACATAAAATACACGTTTTGGCTCGGTTATTATTGTAATTAAGTGGTAAAAAGGATGGGTGTTTACACACCTATCAAATCCCCTACACTTGACCATTGCAATGTCCTCATGCAATGCATTAGTTACAAAGCACGTTTACATTTTTCATCAAAATCAATCCACCTTGGCCTTTATTAAAGAGATAGAAAACTATAAACATTCAAAGTAAAGAAATCAAAAACATACCTTGGGTTTTGGAAATGTCATGAATAATCATCATCCTCAAGTTTTCACTTTCTCCAAACCAAGCTTAATAACGAGATCATTGTTATTATAAGTTAGCAAACCAACACGAACTCATGTGGGCCAATTATTCACTTAGACTCCCTTATTCCTAGGTGTATCTCTTATATTTTATTATTGTCTTGAATGATCACGAGGATGCATTGTTGACTTTTTTCGATAGTTATTTAGGCCGAAAATAAAGTGAACGATTTAATCAATAGTTAGCTAAAGGACAAAATCTTTTAAAACTGCTTCTCGGGACCTCAGAAAGTTCATATCTTGGCATAACTCGCTTCGCGATTTGAGACCTTTCTCGGACCGATATTTGGCAGCGACTTCATACCTCAAATCTTGAAAGACGTTCATGAAATAATGGCCTTCTCTTCATAGTAGGAATTTTTTCACTTGAAGTTTTGAGAGATTCTTCATATTTGGACCACGACTTCTTCATTTTTCTCCAATCTTTATTTTGGACTTTGATATACAACGATCCGCCTCCTTTTTGGACTTGGGATCAACTTATCCTCATACCTTGTTAGGGCCTTTTCGGATAGACTTCTCCATGGCTTTTGGGGAGTTTTTGCTTTTCGTCGTGTGTCTCGATCCTTCATATTGATCTTTGATAAATGATTCTTCACATCACTTAGGATCTTTAGCAACAAAATTTAGCCCTCATGCCTTGTTAGGGCCTTTTCGGACTCGCCAATCTTCGCATCCCGCTTCAAAAAGTTATGCCTTGGCTATGAACTCTAATCCATACCGAGCAACTTTTAAACGATCTTGGGCTAGAAGCTAAGTAACTTTTCAAATCGTACAACCTTATTTATTGCAGATAAATTTATTAGCAAGCGATGGGAGAATAGGCTTATAATTAACTCACATAAATTCACAAAAGAATACCAAACTTATAATTGACTCTATCATCTCTCGTTCTCCACAGTTTAAAATCTCAAGGAATAAGACTCGTGGATGCTTAGCCTATTAAATCAAAGTTTTGGGTTTTCGAGTCGTCTATAGGATCTTGCAAACTCTTAGACTTTTTCAAGTTTAGAAATCGCATTTTAAAGTTCCCTTGATAAACGACTCTCTAGGATCAATTATAGGAACTTGCGAAAAGTTCTTGTTCTTAACCCGTGAGAGTTAAGACTTTCGCGTTTTATAGCTCCCTATATAAAAGCCTAGCAAAACTTGACTTAAACACGTTAAGGATACTAGCTAGAGTAAACTTAGATAATTAAACTCGGGTTGAGTCAAAAGATTCACAACATTTGAAAATTAAAACCACTTTATTAAAATTTGTTCTAGCAAGGAAAGAAAATAACTATACAAAGGTAAAAACTAATAGGCCAAAATAGATCAAAAAATTTGAAAAATGTCAAAAAATTGATTTTCCAGTTAAAATGAGGACAAATACAAGGAAAAGAGCCACTTAACTTCGATAGAAGTCCCCCTACACTTAATATAAACATTGTCCTCAATGTTTAAGCATGTGGGAGTAAACTCCCCTACACTTAGGACATTGTGCACGTTGTTTAAATCTTGTTAAGGAAAAGACAACTAACGAGATTCCTATTTTAATATTGGGAAATATAAAATAATGAATCGAAAAGAGTTTAGGATAGAACCGGGAAGACGGGAACAACGGAATCACGGGTCGTCAAGAATCATCAAGAGTGTGTCTTTGAAGCTCGAATCCCTGTATAAGAGAGGAGAGGAAATAGCGAACACCAACGGGTCTCCCCCCTACACTTATGGTAAAAACAAAGAAAAAGATAGATAGATAGTTGGGTTGCCTCCCAAAGAGCGCTTGTTTTTGTTAACCAAGTCTCGAGCCTGACCCGTCCCCGAATTAAATGGTCCATGAGGAGGCCTCAAATGTAATACCGGGATCAAATACCTTGTCCTCGTTCTCGGAGGAATATAACAAAGGAGAGGCAGGAGGATAAGTCTTGAATGGTAGGAAGGTCCTTTCAACATACGAGAAGTATGTGAAATCTTGATCCACGGGAGGTGGGGTGGGTAAAGGAATCACATTGTCATCCTCCAAAGACAATGGATGGTCACTATTTGGCAAAGCCGTAAAGTTATCAATCATAGAATGGTCATTTTCACCTCCCGGGTCAAAGCACTCATCCGCATTTCCCGGAGAGGGAAATTGATACATCACCCGCTTGGGCGTGCATTCAGTAGGATGAGGGGGCAATATAGTAGGAGAAGTAAGACAAGAATTACATTCCACCTGCGATACCTTTCCAGTAGAGTCAGAACTCTCCACCTCTGCGATAGAAGGGGGCATGGCTAACAAAGTATGCTCATCAATAGCAAGAGAATCAGAGCTATTAATGTCCTCAATCACTTCGTCAAAGAGAGGATTCACCTCACTAGATATGTAATCGTCATCAAAATCAAATAAAGGGTTCGAATAAATCTTGAAAATTTCCTTTGGAACGTCTTCATCGGATAGTGACTCGTCATCACTAGAAGTAAAATCATCATCTTGATCAAAAAGAGGATTAGAGAAAGCCAAATAATCCTCTCCCAAAGTGTTGGTGGAAGGAACATCATCTGAAGAAAGTGCATCATACTCATCGTCACTGTCGGATGTCAACTCAGATTCACTTGGAAATGGGACAAGGTTATCAGCACTAGACTTATTGAATTCGTCGGATTCCTTTGCAGGAATTGTGCTAAGATCCTCATCCCCTAGGATGGGTGAATCCGTAGGCTCCAGAGCCGGCAAGTCGGGAGAAGGAATAGAATTCTCATCGTTCCAAGAAATAGGACTCTCATCGTCATCACTGTCATAATAATATGGAGGCACAAGAGGAGGAGTATAAGCATTAAGGTTAGATACCTGCTCTTGTTGCTGATCCGCTTGACATTTATCCATCATCTTGTTGCAAGCTTCATGAACTTTTTGAAAGGTGTCAAAAAGTGTGGCCATTTACTCAGGAGGAAGTGCACACAAGGGTTGATGATTGACGGTGTGACGTGGGGGCTCAAAGTTATATACACTGGGATGATAGCACGGAACTTTCTCAAAGACCTTCGACGGATCACAAGAAGAAGCATCGTGAGGGCCCCCACAAATATATCACCACGGGTATGGAGAAAAACCCGGTGCATCTTGAGGATAGCGATTGTCATAGACGGGAGAAGGTGAGAAAGTATTGTAAGAGGAGAAGTATGAATTTGTTGAATTGCAAAATGGACAAAATCCAAATTGTGTATCGTCGATATCAAAACCACACCGCTCACAAGTACACCATTGACATGTTTGAAAACCATGCCATGGTCTCCCACACCGTACACAAGACGAATCCATGAAGAATTATAAATAAGAAGGGTAAAGAAAAGAATTAAACATAATAGAGGATAAAGAGGAATACTTTTGGTGCAAAACTTTGAAAAAGAAATGCTTTTTATGATTTTTCAAATGTTCTTGGGATTTTTTGAAAAAAAAAAATTTGTTTTGTCTCGAAAAATAACGTTCACGAGTGAACGGATCCCAAAAAACAACGCGTCTCTCATAGAAAACCGTTAATCTTTACGAAAAGAGCCGGCAGCGGCGCCATTTGATATAAGGTTTTTGCCTAGTATAAAAAGTTATCGTCCGATATTTTAGAATTGATTACTGGTTTAAAGTGTGACTCAGCTGTCTTTTGGTGGGAAACAAGGATATGTGGTGGTCGTTGTAGTAAAGTAAATATGCAAGACGTTAAAGTAAATGACGGGTAATTAAAGCTAAAACTAATTAAAGAGTAAATGGCAAAATATTAAGACTTTAAAAGTAAGTTAATTAAATGACGAGAAATTAAAACTTGACGAAAAGTAAGTGACGTAAAATTAAAACATGACAAAGCGTAAATTTAAAAACTTTAAAATAAAGTACTTTAAAAATAAAACTAGGAAGAACAAGTAAAAATAAACTTAAGTAAAATGGCGAGAAAAAGAAATTTTAAAAATTAAATTCAAATAAAAATGATTAATTTCGCAATGTATAAAAAAAACTGAAATAATTTCGCAATTGCAAAATCACACAAATCCGCAATGCACAAAAGTGCATAATTCCGCAATGAAAAAATGAAGATTTCGCAATATGCAAATTGGAATAATTTCGCAATTGTTGGAAATCAATCAAATCCGCAATAATGGAAAATGAGGAATTCCGCAATGTGAAAAAGATTCGAATTCGTAATACCACAAATCCAGCAATTCCGCAATGCACAATTTTGCACAATTCCGTAATATGGTCAGATTACGCAATAATTGCGAAATGATTAAGATTTCGCAATTCATAAAAAAGATCAAATTCACAATGCCACTTAAAGATCAATTTCGCAATACCTTAAAATGGGAAGATTTCGCAATTAATGAAAAAGTTCCTAAATCGAATCAGATTTCCTAAAAACTAGGAAAACACAAAAAGTACGAAAATAAGCTCAAAAATCTTAACTTTTGGAAGACAATAAGCAAAGTAAAACACCAATAAGCTAGATAAAAACCTTAGATCAATAACAAAACGTATGAAATCAACAAAAACAAGACACGAAAATTAAAAAGACTTAAACTTTATACAAAAAGAAGATGAAAAAGGTTTAGATTGAAAACTTGAAATCAACACAAACAAAGATTAAGAAAAAGATTAACAATAAGCAAGAAGAAAAGATGAACAAGATGATTAAAAACTTAAAGATAAAAGATTAAAGAACACAAAATTAAAACTTACTTGAAAATTAAAGGTGCAAGACAAGGTAATTAAAGGTGCAATAAAGTAAATGTGCAAGTAATTAAAAGGTGGAAGAACTAATGTGTCAAATTAGCCAACAAAATAAAATGAAAACACTAATGGCCTATTTATAGTGGAGATTAGGGAGGTGCTTAGGAAGCTTCCTCCCTTCTTTCTTCTTTCCTTAATTGCACCATCAAGTCCTTAATCTTCTTAATCTTCTTAAATCTTGGACTTTAATGACTTTGTCTCGGGATTTTTTTTAAACTCGTCTTGTAATTCTTCAATAATTTAGACTTGAGTTCTTCGGCTTTTGGTAAACTTCCGTCTTTTGACTTTTTCTTCGATAAATCTTCAGAATTGGTCTTGTACTTCCGTTCTTTTTGCACTCTTGACTTCTTGACTTCGTCTTTCGTCTTTTCTTCGATAAAAGCCCGTGAATGCCCGTGTTTTCTCCACTTTTCACCTTTTCGTCCTAAATCACAACAAAAACACAAACCACGCATAATTCCGACATAAATGACATAAAATACACGTTTTGGCTTGGTTATTATTGTAATTAAGTGGTAAAAAGGATGGGTGTTTACACACCTATCAATCCACGAGTCTCATTCCTTGAGATTTTAAACTGTGGAGAACGAGAGATGATAGAGTCAATTATAAGTTTGGTATTCTTTCGTGAATTTATGTGAGTTAATTATGAGCCTATTCTCCCATCGCTTGCTAATAAATTTATCTGCAATAAATAAGGTTGTACGATTTGAAAAGTTACTTAGCTTCTAGCCCAAGATCGTTTAAAAGTTGCTCGGTATGGATTAGAGTTCATAGCCAAGGCATAACTTATTGAAGCGGGATGCGAAGATTGGCGAGTCTGAAAAGGCCCTAACAAGGCATGAGGGCTACATTTTGTTGCTAAAGATCCCAAGTGATGT
This sequence comes from Glebionis coronaria, assembly GCA_025667525.1. NCBI lineage: Eukaryota > Viridiplantae > Streptophyta > Magnoliopsida > Asterales > Asteraceae > Glebionis > Glebionis coronaria. The sequence continues at coordinate 360,328,813 of CM046876.1, forward strand.
GAAGAATCATTTATCAAAAATCAATATGAAGGATCGAGACACACGACGAAAAGCAAATACTCCGGTAAAGATCATGGAGAAGTCTATCCGAAAAGGCCCTAACAAGGTATGAGCATAAATAGATCCAAGTCCAAAAAGGAGGTGGATCGTTGTATATCAAAGTCCCAAATAAAGATTGGAGAAAAATGAAGAAGTCGTGGTCCAAATATGAAGAATCTCCCAAAACTTCAAGTGAAAAAATTCCTATTATGAAGAGAAGACCATTATTTCATGAACGTCTCTCAAGATTTGAAGTATGAAGTCGCTGCCAAATATCGGTCCGAGAAGGGTCTCAAATCGTGAAGCGAGTTATGCCAAGATATGAACTTTATGAGGTCCCGAGAAGCAGTTTTAAAAGATTTTGTCCTTTAGCTAACTATTGATTAAATCGTCCCACTTTATTTTCAGCCTAAATAACTATCAAAATAAGTCAACAATGCATCCTCGGATCATTCAAGACAACAATAAAATATAAGAGATACACCTAGGAATAAGGGAGTCTAATTGAATAATTGGCCCACATGAGTTCGTGTTAGTTTGCTAACTTATAATAACAATGATCTCGTTTTTAAGCTTGGTTTGGGGAACGTGAAACTTGAGGATGATAATCATTCACGACATTCCAAAACCCTAAGGTAAGTTTTTGATTTCTTTCCTGATTTTGTTATTTTCTATCTCTTTAATAAAGGCCAATGTGGATTGATTGTGATGAAAAGTGTAATCTTGCTTTGTGACTAATGCATTGCATGAGGACATTGCAATGATCAAGTGTAGGGGATTTGATAGGTGTGTAAACACCCATCCTTTTACCACTTAATTACAATAATAACCGAGTCAAAACGAGTATTTTATGTTGTAAATGTCGGAATTATGCGTGGTTTGTGTTTTTGTTGTGATTTAGGACGAAAATGTGAAAAAGGGAGAAAACACGGGCATTCACGGGCTTTTATCGAAGAAAAAGACGAAAGACGAAGTCAAGAAATCAAGAGTGCGAAAAGAACGGAAGTCCAAGACCAATTCTGAAGATTTATCGAAGAAAAAGTCAAAAGATGAAAGTTTACTAAAAGCCGAAGAACTCGAGTCTTATTTATGAAGAATTACAAGACGAGTTTAAAGAAATCCCGAGACAAAGTCATTAAAGTCAAAGATTAAGAAGACAAGGACTTAAGCATGCAATTAAAGAAAGAAGAAAGAGGGGAGGAAGCTTCCTAAGCACCTCCTAATCCTCCCCTATAAATAGATTAGGATTTCATTTCATTTTCTCTTGTTGGCTAGAGTGACACTAGTTCTTCCATCTTTAATTTTGAGCACATTTACTTTTCATGTCAAATTTAAATACTTGTCTTGCACCTTAAATACCTTTAATTTCAAGTAAGTTTCCCTTTAATTATTGTCAATCTTTACTTTTATTGTTTGATCTCCTATCTTCCTTTCTTTAATATTTATGCTTTATGGTTTATGTTTATGTTCTTGAGTTTTATTTGATTTAATTAAGTGGGTTTTGATTTTGTTGGTGTTTGATTGTTAGTTTTATTGATTTAAATTGTTTGTTTATAATTAGTAGATGTTATTTGATTAGTCTTGCTTAATCTTTTGGTTTATTTTGATTGATCTAGATTAGATTTGTAGCTTTTTCTTGTTCCTTATTCTTTGCTGCTTGTTACTGTTTCCAGGGTTATTCCGGATCAAAGAAGGTTGTTCCGAATCAAGGATTTCAGTTGTTTATTCCGCACGAAGATTGTTTGTTGAATATTCCGAATCAAAGGCTTCCATCCGGAATAAGTGACATATTCCAGATCAAGGCCATATTCCGGATCAGCAACATTCTGAGTAAAGGAGTTCATCCGGAACATTCTTGCATTCCGAATCAAGGTCTTCATCCGGAATATTAAACATTCTGGATCAGTGGGCATTCCAGATCAAGGAGATATTCCGGATCAAGGAGTTTTATTCGGAATAATTAATTATTCCGGATCAAGGTCTTCATCCGGAATCTTCAACATTCCGGATAAAGGGAATTCATTCGGAAAATATTCCGGATCAGCAACATTCCGGATCAAGCTTAAGTATTCCGAATCAAGATTTTATTCCGGATAAAGGATTTATTCCGGATCAAGGTTTTTGGTAAATATTCCGAGTGAAGAAGAATCATTCCGAACGAAGGTGACATTCCGGATGAGTGATTATTCCAAACAAAGAATTATTCCGGATGAGCTGTTTTTAGGTTCTTTTTAATTTCAGCTTTTAATTATTTATTTTTCAAGCTTTACTTTTCCCGCCTTTTTCCTTAGTCGCACTTTAAGTTTATTTGCCTTAGATTTATTTTAGCTTTGCCTTAGTTTAAGTTTTAGCTGCATTTTAAGTTTGCCTTAGATAGTTTTAAGTTTGCGTTATTTACTTTTAGTGCCTTTTTAATTTTTGTCACGCTTTTAAATACTTGCCATTTATTTTAAATTAGAGTTAGATTTTAATTTACATCCATTTACTCTTAAGTTTTTCACATTTTTAATACTACAACAACACAATTATTTGTTTCCACCAAAGAACGACTGAGTCGCTTAGTTAACCAGGATCAATTCGATTAGACATACGACAAAGAACTTTTTAACTGAGCAAAAGCCTAGTTATCAATACTTAAGAATGTAATAGGTCATCTTGTCACAAGAGCACAAGAAGAACACTATCAAGGATAGATTGAAGATCTCAAGCACTAAAGTCAAATGACAAAATTTCAAGATAAAGATCACAAAATCATGAAGGAACAAAGATGTTACAAACAAGATCAAGACCAAGATACAAGACCCAAGAAGGAAGATCGCCTCCACAAGAATGTATTCACTCAATCTTATTATGCATTTTAAAGATGAACGATACATAGGGGAGATTGTTAGCCCTATATTTTGTATAGTCGAATAAGAATGTAATAGGTCATCTTAGTCGTTAAAGGTCTTGTATTCTAATAGGTTAGTCAGGATAACCGAGCTTGGACTTTAAGCTAATATTATATAAGTTAGGGGCTATAAGCCCAAGACACCCCAAGCCCAGCCCAAGAACAAAGCCCATGATCCTATCAAGCTCATGGGTATATAAACCCTCTTCCATGTGTGGAAGAGGGTGTTGGTTACATTTCACTTTCTCTCTCTAAAGTATTAACCTTTCACCATATCTCTAATTTCCCTTACTACTTTCTCTCTCTAACTTCTCTTTATTTCTATCATATGTATTGTGTTATGGACTGATTGGGATTAACACTCAAATTCTTCTAAACACTCAAAAATCAAAAGAAACCTTAAGATTAAGATTAAGCTACCGAAACAAGGTGCTACATCTTTTCTTATACCCAAGAATTAGATATCTCTTATTTTCATTTCTTCATCACCCACACCACCTCTTGCTCCATGCAAGAGTAGTTAAACGCATGGTGCTAACCATTCCCATGGTTCCACCTCCTCTTCATTCCAATCAAGAATGAATGAGTTGTCCTCACCTTTCACTCCTAATCCTCTCTTCGATGGGAACCCTCAACCTCTTCAAAGTATTCCCTTTGAGAATGAATTTGTTGAGCCCTTGCAAACCTCACCCTTCACCCCACCAAATTTATACATATCACCATTGGACATCATGCCCTCCACTCTTCCTAACACTCCACTTTTGGGTGTTCCTCTTTCCAACCTCATTTATGATCCACACTTCTTTGATTACTATATGAGAAATGGGACTAGTTGTCCATGTTGCTTAAATAATTTCAACATTATTGACATCCTTAGGATGGAGATTATTGGGGCTCACATATGGTTGCAAATTTTCTTGCTCACTTTGTTCACCAATCCTCTTCCTCCTAGGAGATGAATGATGATATTTTCAAAAATATCTTTTCAAGAAGACAAGCCAAAGAAGATTGCTCAATCAAGAACTAGATTAGCTAGCTATTGTAGTAGTTATTTGTTTTTCTTTTCTTGTACATGGTTTCCTTCATGAGTTTATCATGGATATGTTCTAATAGATTAATCTTTTTGTGTGTTTCAACCTATGTGCTCTCACACTAATAAACTTTGATTTTTATTAAAATTAAACCTTAATCTATCACAACCTCTAAAACTTGACTAAAATTGGATCAAAATGTTATCTAAATATTTTGTCACCCTTTTTCAAGACACTCTTTGTGAGTGTGTTGCCCTTTGTGCAACAATATCCTAATCTAATGCTATTAGAGGTAAAAATCTAAGATTTGCTTAATTTTAAAAAAGTCTAGTATTTTCTCAAAACTTTTAAAAATTAGATTTTAAGTGTCCACTGGTGACGGCTCAATAAATGTCGTGCGACTCAATATTTATATTAAACCGCATGTTCTTTTAAAGAACCGTGGACAACAAGCCACATTTTGGCTCTTTTTTGGTCTTTCTTCTTTGACCTTAGTCTTTTTCAAGATTCTTTGTTTGCCTATTTTGGTTAAACATTCCATAAAACCTTTTAGTTTTCTTTGTATTCTTTGTCTTGTCTATTTTCTTTAAATCTTCTCATTTTGGGAGTTCTCTTTCTCATCCCTCACAATGTCTTCTTCTTTTAACCTTAACCTTGACATATCTTTGTCACAACCTTCTAAACCCAAAGCTTCTTCTTCTAAACTTTCTAAGAAACCAAAAATCTAGGTTAGACCCGTTTGGATCAAGAAGAACAAGGATCATCATGATTCCTCTTCTCCCAAACCTTGCAAGAATTCTTCTTTCTCTCTTGTTGAGTATTGGAGTGAGACTTTCTCAATCAATCCAATTACTAGAGAAAGAGAAGCTCTTCCACCACCACCTAAACCTTGCAACATACCTCATCTCAATGACCTTCTTCTTTCCCTAACCTCACTAGGCATTGTGAAAACCTCTCTTATCCTCAATCTCCTTCCCCACCACCACCTTCTTATTTTGATGGTCCTCCCCTATCAAACGACTTTGTTTTGCATAATGGAAGCTCGTGTGCGTGTTGTCGATTTCAACGAATTGAACTTTCTCATGTTTATGACAAGTTAAATTTTCTTGAATTTCTTCTCGCTCGACCTCCTCTCAAAGTATTTGTTTCCGTGAGCAAATCTTTGAATGATGCCTTTTCGTCTTATTTTACCAATTAAAGCACACTTTGTGTTCTAATTGTTTGAGTCAAATAAAAACCTAAGCAATCTTGGAGGAATATCTCTACTAGAATAGTCTAAGTTTATGTTGTTTATTTTCAATATTTGTTGTATTAATATTCATATTGTGTGTATGAATATTATCCTTGTATGCTCTTTCATATTTTTGTAATATGATTGATATGTGTGTTACTTCTTGTTTTGCTATTTTTTTATCACACATATCGTTAAGAGTTGATTATGGTTCAAATTTTCAATTGTTTTTGGGTGATTCCAACAATTCTAAGTTTTTAACCCTTTGACATATTATCATTAAAATTGGTATGGATGTTTCTTTTCTACCTTTATTCCACCAATTGTGAATTGATCTTGTTAAAATACTCTCATTGGACATACTTAGCAAATACTTACTTCTAATTTGAGATTTATTTTCTTCCTCCCTCTCAAGTTACTTAGTATGTAGTGACTATACTATATACATTGGTGATTCTTTTCTTTCTACTAACCTTTGTATGTAGGTTGTCACCATAGGTCGATCACTTGGTGCCCCAAGCTAGGAAGAGTAAGCACCAAAGGGAGCTACTAGCAAAGTCAATTCTTCTCTCTTTCAAAGACTTGTGCTAACCTTTTTGCTTCGGCAAAGGGGGAGAAATAATAGTGACAAACTCGATAATAATTCGAAAACTTTTGCTTTTACATAACTGAGTTTATAGTTTTTCATAATAAAAAAGGGGGAGATTGTTAATGCAAGCAATGCCTAAAAACATTATTAGTGTTAAGTAATCTTTCTGAGTTTTAATCACGACAAAGTATAAAGACATTTATCGTCAAAGACAACAGAAAGACGAATTATTCAACAAACACTATCATCAAGGTAATAATCATTTAAGTTTTACACAAACATATCTTAATCATGTTTAGTGATCATAAAAAGTGATTAACCTTAAAACTTACATTTTGACAAATGTGAGAAGATTTTAATAAACTTAATTTTTAAAAAAATATTTTATTAAAACGGAAATTGAAAATTTGAATATGACATATTCCAAATGCTATTAGAATATCCTTTGAAGGTAAAATCTACCTCAGATAACATTTCCCTACTATAAGAGAAAAAGAGCGTAGTCTACTCTGGGCGGTTCCCCAAATAGCCATGGGGTTCGTTATTGACAATGAATCGCTCACTAGTTAAAGAACCGCGCCCAGAGAGCCGTTGGTTTTTGTCTCCTATAAATAATGGATCAAATCTTCAGTTTCCAAGAACATTTTTGGACATTCTTTCTACCTCTTTTCTTCTTTCTATATCCTAATCATTAGTAAATGATCACTTAATGTGTTAAGTATGTTTACTTATGATTATCCTCTTGATCCCATTGTTTACTTGTCCAAAGAGAAGATTACTCACACATTTCTGATGTGATTAAATATGAAGCCTTGATGAAGATCATCCTTTCTTAGATCTAGTCATGTTCATCATTTTGTTTAGTTGAGTCTTTGTAGATCCAATGTATTTGTGTATAGTTGGATTAGTGTTATGATGATCCAATGTATTAGTAAATACTTTGATTAGTCTTGTGTAAATCCATTGTATATGTGTATACTTGGATTTATCTTGTGTGGATAGTTACATGTGTATACTTAGATATGTCTTATTGAGTTGTAACAAGTCTTGTGTGTTAGTTCTCACTAAACTACAAAGTGATGTGTGTATGTGTCTTGTGAGTTCTCATTAAACTTGAAAGTGAAGTTTCGTGAAGATTGGTTCTAGCTTTGTATTAGAACTCGACATCTAGCCTTGTGTCAGAAAAGAAGATGGGCGACGAAGATTGGTTCTAGCTTTCGATTAGAACTCGACATCTAGCCTTGTGTCAGAAAATGGTGAAGTAGGCGACGTGTGTAGATTGGTCCTAGCTAAGATTAGGTCTCGACATTTAGCTTAGTGTCGGAAAATAATGTAAGTGACGTAGTAAGGTTTTCTCCGCCAAGAAGGGAGCTTGTGGATCTAGTAGAAATCTCGAGTAAGGTGTACTCGAGGAGTGGAGTAGGAACATAGAGAGAGCTTCATTGCTGAGCCACTATAAATCTTCGTGTCGTACCTTAGGTTGTTTAATTTCTTACTCTTTACTTATGCATTCATTCTTACATAGCATTTCATTATCACTAGATATTGTTAATGTATTAGAATTGAACCTAACAACTATGAAACTAGTTTTCAAGTAAAAGGTAATTTTACGACAAAGTTAATTGAAAGGATTTTTAATTAGGACCTTAAACAAGAGAAACTATTCAACCCCCCCACCCCCCGCCTTTCTAGTTTCTACAAGGTAGTTGCTCGTCAAGACAGTTCTAAGTGGAAAGCTTCTATGGAAGAAGAAATGAATTCTATGAGGAAAAATAAGACCTGGGTGTTAGTAGATCATCCAACTGGAAAAAGCTGGTGAGCTGCAAATGGTTGTACTAAATAAAGGAAGGGATTCAAAGTGTTCAAAATCCTAGGTACAAGGCAAGGTTGGTGGCTCATGGATTCACACAAAGGGCAAGTATTGATTACAATGAAGTATTTTTACCGAGAGTTCAACACACATCTATTCGGGTTATACTTGCATTGACTACGTGTATAGATTATGAGATGGACAATCCTGATGTAACGACGACATTTTTACATGGAAATCTTGAAGAAGTGATCTACATAAGGCAATCACCGGGATTTGAACGAGTTAACAACATATGTTTGTTAAATAAATCTCTTTACGTTATAAAGCAGTCACCTAGGAATTGATATAGGAGGTTTGATGAGTATATGTTGAGCAAAGGGTTTAAGTATAAGAGTTACGGCAGTTGAATATATTACATAAGTTATGCACCAGGGGAGTATATATATGTATTGTTATATGTAGACAATAAGTTGATTGCTTGTTAGAGCAAGGCCGAGATTGGATCTACCAAGTCTTTGCTTAAAAGAGAATTTGACGTAAAGGCGATAGGGGAAGCAAAGAAGATTCTTGGTATGGAGATCGTCAGGGATCAAAGTCGCAAGACTTCGAGGGTGTCACAATCTGGGTATATTTCTAAAGCTTTAGACATATTTAGAATATACAATGGAAATCGGTTCAGATGCCTTTGGTGGGCACTTCAAGTTGTTATTAAAGTATTACCCGATTAGAGATTGTGATGTTGAAAGGATGAGTAGGGTGCCGCATGCAAATGCGGTCAGGAGCATAATGTACTTGATGGTGTGCACAAGGCAAGACATAGCATATGCAGTAAGTTTAGTTAGTAGATATTTGGTGAATCAGGGGAAAAATCATTGGGAAGCAGTTAATTGGATAATGAAATATTTGTAGGGTACTATAAACGTAGGTTTGGTGTATGGGAAAAATTATGGCAACCATGTGGACATAACAGGTTTTGTTGATTCAGGCTATGCTAAGGACCTGAATAAAGGTAGATCTCTCACTGATTATGCATTTTTAGTATATGGATGTCTTGTAAGCTGGAAGGCATTACTACAACACGTGGTGTCTCTTTTAACTACGTATATAGGCGGAGTATATGGCCTTTACGGAGGCTGTGAAGGAAGCTATTTCGGTAAGGGGACTCTTGGAAGAGTTGGGCGTGAAACTTGACAATGTGGCGGTTAATTGTGATAATCAGGGGCGCGATTCACTTATCGCGAAATCATGTTTTTGTTGAATGGACTAAGCACATCAATGTGCGTTATCGCTTTATACGAGAAGTCTTTCTAAAGGTGGGTACTGAACACAGTGCTGTAGATGCCTTGACGAAAGTGGTACCTAAACTAAAGTTAGAACATTGCTTGGAGTTGTTGAGTGTTGCGATAGGCCAATATAAAGCCAAAGGTGGAATTTGTTATATTAAGTATTTGTTTAGCCTAAGGCAGGGGGTAAGTGTTGAGTGTACATCTTAGCTAAGTATCAAGGTCGGTTGGATTTTCTTGTATCCAAGCCCAACCTGTATGTTTTCATAAACCGACTTTCAATTCCTTGTAAAAATCAGTTTGTGCTTTCCCCCTCATCCTCTATAAAAGGAGGTGAGGGGAATGGATATTCATGTCATTCATTCAATCTAATCAATTAATCAATTAGGAATTATTACCTTGTGGGTCGATTTTCTTTTTATGTCGATACAAAGATTAATTTGTTAGTTCTTCACGATCGAATTTTTCGATCTAGTTAACCAGGTTGTAGGATTAATCTCCTACAACGTTGACGTATAGGAATGCATTGCCTACCAACTATAAGATATATAAGGTTTTTCTCAGCCTGGCTGTATGCTCTAGTGGCCCTTCAATGATGGAACTGACATATTCAATTTGGTATATGTTTATAACTCCAACCTGTCAAATAGGTCAAAGAAATACTTAGCTACACATGAAACAGGTCATACACAGTGAGTTGGGTCAACCAGGTTGAGAGGTCTCCAAATTGTTACTCGTATCTTTTGAACATCCAGTCTAGGTACATAGTTATGTGTGGATCCTAATAGTTTTATTTGAGTGTGACATGCAAAATGCCTATGAGAAGGTCTTTATTTAAGCTACATATAATTCTGTGTGACGGCCCTTTCTGCTGGATCGTGTTAATCTTTCGGTCCGTAAGAGGTTTTGACAAAGAGTAGTTGTAGTTCTTATTAACAAGTAAGTTGACAAGTTGCCAATTGTTGAAGGGTAAGTTTGGTAAGTTTTTCCTTTTATATTTTTGGTTTGCATATTGTTTGTCTCAGTTTGACAGGTTGCTAAAGGAATAAGGGCTAAATGTGTCAAGTTGAAGAAACTTGAGTCAACCCTAGTCTTGGACTATTTATTCATCGCTTTCTTGTTGCGTATTCATTCATTCTGTTAGCTTATCATCTCTCACATAGTTCTCTCCGCCATTGTCGAATACTTGATCTCTGGTTTTTATTCTTGTACGTGTATATTGATCTTGGGTTGTAAGATCATTGATACACTTGTTTCTTTCTTTCTTTCTGCTTTGTATGTATGATCAAAAAGCTAGGTATCACATTTGAAGTGATAGCCTAACGCAGTTTAATAAAAATAAAGGGAAGGTTGGCTAAATAGATCATTTCTTGAGTTTTTTTTATAAATCGTATATGGTATGAGAGCCATTGGTTCTTGATATCTGATTTTAAAACTGTTTTTACTGGAGATCTTGATTAATCTTGTGGTTAATCTTGTGTTGATTGTCGTTAATTACAAGTTTTTGATCGATTAAATTTTTTTAGGGTTTTAAAATTTGGGGCTTTTCTGATTCTTGGTGTTATGTGGTGTTTAATTGGGTTCTTTATTGGTTATTTGAGCTTAATTTCATCTCTGGTAAGGTTAATTGAAGAAACCCTAAATTTCAGAAAATGGGTTTCGTTCAATTTTTGGGGGTTTGTTGTTTTTAGTTGGTTATTTGTTATAACTAACACTTTCAGGTTGGTATTCTGCTGTGCTTGTTGATTTATGGTGAGATCTTCTTGATCTCATTGGATCTTGGCTATTCTTTGCTGGTAGCTGCGCGTTTTGTAACACCCCTCTTGCTCTCTCTTTAGTTTTTTGATTTCTTGTTTAGAGGGTGATTTAGGTGTCGAAGGGTGATATGAGTGATTTTACTCATATCAGTTGTATCTTAAAACAGTCAATAAATGCATATTATCAATGAAAAATGCCTTGTATATGCTTGTTTTGTGTTTCATGTGTGTAAGTACCAAAGATCGTGAAAACCGACAAAACCGACACAAGTTTGATGAAAAGATCGAAGAAGCCAAATACAAGTCGGTTTTATTCACGGATTTAAGTTCAAGAAGGATTATTGTTTAGTGGGACCCACATATGCTTGATGGGCCTTTAAGCCTATTAATAAGTTACTTTGGAAAAAAAAACTTGGAAAGGCCCAATTTTAAAGCCCGAATGTGAAGTGGTGAAGTCTTGGCCCAAATCCGGGCACAAACTACAAATCAAAACACGGATGGGAAATATAACTTGGGCCAAAAGCCCAATGTCCTCAAACAAGCAAACGGATGGAGTAATGGGCTTTAGGGTTTGGCGTTTTAATAAATGATTTGTGAGTTTATAAACTTAAAGCCAGTTGACACACGTTTATGGTCCCCATTCACATTTATTCATTTACACCACATACACAAATAAACGTGTATCCACTCACACACAATAAAATTTCCCTCGATACTTTCTATGTTATCCTTCTTTCTCCTTCACCACTAAAATAAACCTGTAAATAAACACTGTTCCCACAAACCCTAGTTCAAGAAATCAATTAATTAACTTAGGGCTTTTTGGCACACGGTTGATTCAAGCGTAGGGGAATTAAATCCCCCATGTTTTAAGGAAGAGAAAGTGGACGAGCAGGGATACGTGGCAGCGAACAATTGGACAAGACAGCAATTCATTCCCAATCAACCAATCAAGAGAAGCCAAATATGCATCCAAGAAGCACAACTAGCACAAACGGATGCCACGTTGGCAATCCGTGTGCTAGTTGTGTCTTATCAACCGTAGGATCAAAGCAAACAAGAGAGAGAAAGAAGAATAGATGATCTAATGGTTAAAATCGAAGATGGAATATGCTCTCAAAGATCCAAATATAATCTCCTCAACAGCCTTGGGATGGTAATAAAAACCCTTTATTTTCTTGTAATTCATCATCCCTTTTTATTTTCTAAAGTTATAATGCTAGATTAGTTTTAGAAGTAATTTGTATTATTTAATTTTCTCCAGTATTGTAACAGATTTTGTTATTAATAAAAGAGTGTTGGTTTCGAAATATTTCTTATTTTACTTACTGTTAAAATCAATTATGCAATTTACTTTAATCTAATTGGTATTATTAATGATTATAATATTTATTTAAGCTTAAATAATAGCTTAAACTGAATATTAAGAAGGTAGAATTGGGGATAAACTTTCCCTACTGGAAAGTTTTAAAAATCAGTTCGTTGGATGATGATGTTACTGGATCGAGTTTTATGGTGATGGAGATGTTTATGTTATTTAACCAGCTCAGCGTTGGGTTACTGCTCAAAGGGTTTCTACAAGTGGTATGTTATCCAATTAATTTTGTGTTATTTTACATGTTTTATATTTAATCTGTTAATGAGCTGAATAATATGTGTAATAGGATTATTTAGATCAATGATATCTGCTATGAGTTCTTGATGCTTGCTGATTAATGTTCTATGTTTTTAACTAGTTTACTGATCAATGGACTTTTGTAATCTACTGCTATTAAACATGAGTTAGTAATGATTTGAATGTATAATCGTTTGAGAGAGCAAAGAGTACTTTTTTTTTATTTCTTATTCTGTTTGTTAAGATCAAGTGAATTCGTGTTATGATATTTAGTTCGTTAAGCTGGGTGTTGTAGGTTAATTGCTGTTATAACACTACTGAGTTAATTGTGGTCGATTTTGTTGATGTATTACTGTTCTAGGATCACAAGCTCTTGTGTTGTGTTATTGAGCTTGTGAATCGATGTGGTTAGTTTGTAAGTTAGCTGTAGAATCATAATTGAACATGTTTGATTGTTTTAGTTATTGACTGCTGTTAGTTATCTATCTATTGCTAAGTCTGATTTAATGATCTGTTTTATTTGAAGATTTTATTTGCTTTACATTTTTGTCTGCTGAATGTTTAATTTAGAAGTATTTGAAAGGAACTGATAATCTGATTATAATGGTTTTTAACTAAGTTTTGGTGAATAAATTGATGATTCTGCGATTACCTGTTTAAGATAGATACTGGATTAATTTTTGCTGTTTTTTTGTGTGATTTGCTGATTGAGTTGAGTTGTATTAATCTGTGTGCTTGTTCACTGTATTGAGTATAATTACTGTATTATTGTACAAGCTATAAGCTATCAGATCCCTTTGATCTGGTTAGCTCATAAGCTGAAATCCTTTTCAGCTTTTCATATAAGTTGTGAGATTAGTCACCTCCTGTGACTTGTAGTTAATCTGTCAAAAAGATAATTATTCTCAAAATATGTTGTTCATGGGATTCGAACTCGAGTCCCCTTGCTCACCACCAAGCGTGTTACCCAACTGAGCTAAGAGCTCTTTTGGATTTAATTTCCTTTAGTGTAATTAATATTATGTCTTTGGCCTTGGCAGATTTTTAAGTTTAGTGTTGTTTAATTTAGTTTACATTTTGAATAAAGTTTTATTAAAAAAAATTTTAAAAGTAAATTATGAGTTTTTTTAAATATAAATAAAAATAAAAAAAATGTTTTTATTAATTTTAGAAGTTTAATTAGTTTATTTTAATAATAAGCTTTTTATAATTTTAGATTTAAATAAAAATATAGTTTTTATTATAGATTTGGTTTAAGTAAATTTTAGTAAAATTTAATTAGTTTAAAATGTAAATTAGATTTCTAAAAATAGATTAGGTTTAAAAGTATTTTTAAATTTAAAAAGTTTTATTAGATTTTTAAATAGAGTTAAAATTATTTTGATAGATTAAATTTTATAGGTTTATTAATAGTTTAATTTTTAAATAGTTTTAATTTTAAGTAATTGTTTCTAGACTTAAATAATAGAGGGGTTTACGATTCATGCACTCTAGGATAAGATTTAAAAGTTTAAAATTGGTAAATTTAATTTTTTAGTTTAAAAACCGAAAATCAATTCAAATCGATTGTCCAATTCAAAACAAAAACATCTCAAATTCATAAGATCTTCGTGTACAACGAACTAGGTTGATCAACGTGTTTAATTGAATTCGTCTTTGGTAAAATTAGTCTATTACGTTTTCCTAAAGGTAATTTTCTAATTTACCCTATAACGTATCTAAATTATCACTATACTATCAACGATACATCAAAAATTTTGGCGCCGCTGCCGGGGATCTTGTGTACGATTCTCTTTGTGGAGATTTGTTGATCGTTGATTTGAAGACCCTTTCCGTCCTCGGAAACTTTGGTTATTTTACTATTATAGTATGTATCGTTTTTCTCGTTTTTTGTGAATAATATATTGTATTACGTAGAACAATAAATTTACATACTTTTCAAATAAGGCCTTAGTTGGGATTTCATCACCTAGCTATTGTAGTCGAATCCAAAACAAAAATAAAAGGCAAAATAGATAAATACTAATAAGAAGTTTGAACTCGATTTATACAAACTATAAGGTGGGTATAAGGCGACGTGCTATAAAAGGCCGTCTAAGGAAAAAGGTTTTTATGTGCTTTGTGCCACCTCGTTTCCCCGCTTGCTTGTGCGTATATTGAGAGGGACAACCTATTATTGGTTTGCCGACTCAACTAGTAATAAATTTTATTTTTGTAGTTTATTTATTGAACCTCGAGACGTTTAGGTTTTCACCTATCGTTTCAAAGTCGACCGAGTGTAATTTACTTCCATAGTAGTTATCCTTATTCCTTGTTTTTTATTGATCATTTTTTATTGAGCAATACCAAATAAAAATACCAAAAATAATCTTCTTCTTGTCTAATTTCTTTTCTTCAATCCTCTAAATTCTCGTCTTTGTAGTGTATGCAATTACGTTCTTCTCGTCTTGTGATTGATTTTAATAGGCTTGAAAATATTCCTCGTAGAAATAGAAATCGTCAACAACGAATAGTGGAACACGAGCTTCCACCTATTGTTGTAGAGATGGCCGATAACCAAACAATGGAGGAACTGCTCCGTGCACCCACCGAAGGGTATGGGGAAGTAATCGTTGTGCCGGCTATTTTGGCGGATCATTTTGAGATTAAGACGGGTCTTTTATCGCTCATTCGTGCCGACCAATTTCATGGCAATGAGACCGATAGCCCGCATTCTCACATTCGGAATTTTCTTCGAATTACCTCAACTCTCAAGTTTAGATATGTGCCGAATGACGCGATTAACCTCATGCTTTTTCCGTACTCGCTTGAGGGTAATGCTAAGCTTTGGTATGATAAAGAACCACCGGGTTCGATCTTAACTTGGGATGATTTAGTGTCTAAGTTTATGGATTACTTCTTTCCACCATCTAAGACAACACACTTTAAGAACGAGATCACTAAATTTGAACAAAAAGTGCATGAATCGTTTGGGGTTGCTTGGGAAAGATTTAAAGGTTTGTTAAGACAATGTCCACACCACAATTTCTCGGAATTGCATCAAATAAATACTCTTTATAATGGGCTTAATATGATTGAACAAGTTTCTTTAAATGCCGCCGCGGGTGGTAATCTTTTAAGAAAAACTCTGAGAGACGCGTGGAGAATAATTGAGGATAAGTCTAGAGCACAATATTCACGAAACACATCGGGTGTTTCCAATGTGAATTCATTAAATCCCGAGATTGCTAGATTGGACTCTAAGATTGATAGTGGATTCGCGACTTTGTTGAATGAGATTAGGAAGAATCCTCATGGATCCATTAATATGGTTGAGAATGTTTGTGTATCATGTGGTGGAGCACATCCTAATTATGCTTGTTCGACCACGGGGTTTGATCAAGCTAGTGCTTTTGCCGCGACGGGAACTTATGGCTCCAACGGTCAAGTTCCTCGTAAAAATCATGTTGCTCCACCGGGTTTTCCACCGGTTCAAAATAGGTACAACAATGGAAACAATGGGAATAATTTTAACCGTGGTAACCAAGGGAATTACAATCAAGGAAATGGGTTTAATGCTAATCAAAACAATCAAGGTTTTCAAAGAAATAACCAAATGATTTGTCAAGCTACATTAAAACGAATGAGGCAAATTTGAAGGCTTTTCAAAATAACATTCAAGGACAAATGGCAACTTTGAAAAACGAGTTTCAAAATACGATTAAAGGGCAAAACAATAAGATTGAGCTTAATCAACAAAGACTTGAACAAAACCAAAACCGTTTTGAACAAAGATTAGAGCAAAGTCATAATCGTATGCAACAAAGTTTGGAACAAGGTCAAAATAAATTGCTTTTGATGTTTGAGGGATTTATGTCTAAACCATCATCTTCTTCGGGTTGCTTACCTAGTAATACCATTCCAAACCCGAAGGGAGAGCTTAAGGCCATAACCGTTTATGATGATTGTGATAATTTAGAGGAAGTTGAAGTGATTGAGTTTAATCCTCCACCTAAGGAAACTTTTCTAGATGTCACCAAGGCTACTTTGAATGTGATTAGTACCTCGGTTTTCTTTGATTTCTTTCCCGAGAAGTATAAAGATCCGGGTCAATTCTTGATACCTTGTGTTTTCAATGAGCTTGGGGTTTGCAAAGGCCTAGCCGATCTAGGAGCTAGCATTAACTTAATGCCCCTAGCCATTTGGAAAACTATTGACTATGCACCACTTAGTACCACTCGTATGATCATTGAGCTTGCTAATGGTACCACCACTCGACCGGTTGGTATAGCGGAAAATGTCATTGTTAAAGTGGGAAATTTCTTGTACTTAGCCGATTTTGCTATAGTTGATTATGAGACCAATCCTCGTGTGCCTATTATTTTAGGACGTCCATTTTTGTGCACGGCTCAAATTCAAGTTGATATGAGGAAAGAGGAAATTAAATTGTTTTATGGAGATAAAAGCATTGTTTTCAAACCGGGAAAGATTCCAAGATTTGCTTCTAAGAAAGTGGAAAGTGTTAAACGTGTTGAAACAATTGAAAGTAATAAGAAAGCTCTTTTTAATAAAGGTGTTTTTCCAATTTTGGAAACTCCATTTCGTGAAATTGAAAAGTTAAATTCAAATGAAGAAGCTTGCTTTGTAGAAACATGTTGTAATCTTTCCTCATCTACATTCACTCCACACGAGGATGGTAGTTCTAAGATTGAAAAACAAATTGATGATTACTTAAGTGAGCCATTTGATGCTAATGAGTTTAATAGTGAGAATTTTGATCCCGAGAGTGATATTGCTTTAATTGAACAATCTTTGAAAATGGACTCATTTTCACTCTCTTCGAAGGATCAATTTGATGTTCCTAAGGCACAATCTTCCGTTGAAGAGCCTTTGATTCCTAACTTCACACCGAGTGAGGTTAGTGACTATTCATGTGATAAGTTCATCGATGAACTTTTTGCTATCATTGATCCACTTCCACGGGGAAGTGAAGACGTTTCCGATCTCGAGATCGAGCGTGTTTCTCGTGTTTTACCTACCATTCTCGAGGAATTCACCGATGAATTTCCTTCAAATGAGAATGATGATCTTGTATCCGAGTGTGACACACTTGATACTTTGTCGGATATTTCTTGTGATGACAAGATTGATGACACTTTTGTGACTCACTCAAATCCTCTCTTTGAAGCTTCATTGAACAATAATCCATTGTTTCAAGAGGATTTTGAGAGCATCATACCTCCTACATCTCACAACCTTTGTGATGATGTGCTCTTCATTAAGGAGTTTGATAAGTGATAGTCGTAGAAATACTTCTTTTAGGAAAAAGAGCGTAAATAGGGCAAGTGAGCACGACGATTTAGGAAAACCGTGTGTGCATGACCCTAAAAGTGAGTTCGTTCTCGAGGAGGCTAGTGTGTTGTGTAATGAGTTGATTTTGATTGATGATTTTATTAAGAAGAAAAGGAAAGAATACAGAAATGAGAAAGGAAGAAAAGACGGTTACGAAGACGTATCGAGCTAAGACAAAAACGCGTTCACGTAAAACCGTAAAAACTACAAAATTTAAAATTTTAACCTAAAAATTCCTAAAAATTACTAAAAATCCACAATAAAATATTATGAGTTTACAAAAAATCAAAACTTGCTAAAACCTTTTAATTAATTAAATAATGACTTTTTAATGCTAATTAAAGCCCTAAAAATCACAATTAATTATTAAAAAGCCCTAAACAAGATCTTATAGTTTGTAAACCTCAAACATATCCTAATTAAGCTAAAAACTATTTTTAAAAATTTTAAAACCAAATTAAACTATTTTTAAACACTTAAAAACTATTAAAATATATTAAAACTTAAATTAATTCTAAAAAATAAATGAAAAGTCCTAAAAAGATTTGGAAAGTTACAAAGTTCCTAATTAAATGTATACAATCTAGGAAAAATGAAAAAAGTAGAAAAAACAAACTTTCTATTTTTAGTAATAAAATAATATTAAAATAATCAAAAAAATAAAAAGTTTATAAAATAATTCTAAAAAATTACCAAAAATCCTAAATAATGTAACTAAAACAAAAATGCAATCAAAAGTTCCTAAAGCCTTTTTAATAATTTTAAATTAAATTTTAAAGTTGCTAAAAAACCCTAAAATCAAATAAAATTAAAAATAAGACTTTTTTGAAAACTTTTTGTGATGTAAACCTCAAATTACTTAAATAAAACCTAAAAACTATTTTTTTGGATTTTTAAAATGTTTTTTGCTATTTTTTATCTATTTAATAAAAACCAGTTAAAGAAAAATTAATAGAAAATAAATAAATAATGAGAAAAAATACAAATCCTAGCTAGAAAAATCCCAAACCTAATAACAATCCTAGGAAAATTGGTACTTGTTCAATTGGCTTAACCAATAAGCCGTTTTAGCCAAATTAAGCTACGGCTTTTATATAGAAAAGCCCAACTTAAAACGTCTTAAATGAATTTGTGTTGCACCCTTGGTCAGTAAAAGACCCAAGGGCGCAGTGGTGAGTATGTTGTGTTGTGAGAGGAGTGGCGCAGGTTCGAGTCCTGGCCACGTCCTTTTTGTTGTTTTTTTTTAAACTTTTAAAAACACAAACCTGTGACACTTTAAGCCTTAAAAAACGAATCCAAACCAATAATTATTAAGATTATACCACTCCAATGCCAAATTCGTATCCAGTTATGAACTTTTATGCACTCAAAGGAATTTTTATCCTTCACTTGTGAAGACAAGAATCAAGAGGGCTTGAATCTTGCTTTGTGTTGGTGTAATTGATGGACAATTGGCACCCTTGTACTCTGTTGAGTACAAGGAGTCAAGACAAGCACAAAAACAAACCAATTACACACAGAATCACACAAAAAATGGCAAACTGATGGTTTCTGTTAAGGCTATGCAGGTCTGGTGACAATGGACTAAGATTACTTGCACAATGATGAATTTCCAAGGCCAATATCTTGAGCAATCATAAACCAAACAACAAATAAGCAATTGAACATCCTGCTTAAACCTAGTATCTAGCAGATTTCACAAATTTACCCACAATTTGCACCAAAATCAGTCAACAAGACTCTTTTTCTGATTATATGCTATATGGCCAAAAAGGAATATGCAAATAGCTTTAAAACCTTACCAAACTGATACCTAAGCTCAAGTATTACTAACTAACCACCTAAGAAGTGCTTCTAACAGGTTTAAACACAAGATTCTTGTCACCAATCTTGGCTAATTACCTAATCCAAACACCCCTTAAGAAACTGAAATACAAATTTTTCAAAGCAAATCAATTTAAATCATCACCATACTGATTACAAATGATCTAAACATGCATAGTATCCTAAATTAAGCAATATCAAACCACATAAACAATACTTTAACACTTATTTCACAAATTTCGTGCAAATCTCACATAAACTAAAAAATGAAAATGAAAATTGGAACAAGAGTTTTACCTAGAGAGACCTACATCCAGGTCTCTCAGTGACTGTATGTCACCTCCCACAAACACGGGTTTTTGCTGAACCTTGGATCAATCAAGCTCAAACAACCCTGCCAAGAGAAAATGGAAAAAACAAGAATAATACAAACTATTCTGTTTTCTTCTTTCTTTCTTAAAACTTTTCAAAAACTTTCCAAGTATTTTTCTTTCAAAATAATCAAACCAAATAACTTATACTCCCTGAAAAATCAAACCTTGAACCAAACTTTTCACCAAAAATTACCAATTTCAGAAAAACCTTTTTTTTCTGAAAATCAAAACACACAAGTGTTTACAAATTTTAATGGAACTCAGAATCTTTTCAATGGCCAATACCAACTTTTAAAATAAAGAAAAGGAATTACTTTTTAAATCAAAAACACCAACTTTCATTAATTAAAAAGGAATTACAAATGACTTTGAAAAAAAACTGGAACAAAAAATAATGAACAGCCTATGTTGCTTTATATAGAGCATACAGATCATTCTAGAATCATAAAAATAAACTAAACCCTAATACATGGAATTTCCAAACGAGCCCTTGGTCTTCACGATTTGAACTTGGTCAAATGTTTGCCATGTGATGTTGCTGGATGCCAGGCTGTTGTGAGGTGATCTCAGACGTCCAATTAGCCTTGGGGACAAAGGAGTATGTGTGGGTCGTAGGTTTGGTCGGGTTTTGGGGTTTGGGTGAGAGTGACGCAGCAGGGGAGGGTCCCACGAGACACATGGGTGTGTCTTGTGGTGATTTAGTGTGTGGGTTTAAGTGAGAAAGAGGTGAATTAGGGTTCTGGAGTCAATTAGCCAAAAACCCTTTGTATTAAAGGTAATTGAGGCTGGGAGTGATTTAGGGTTTAAGGGTAATTAGGCAGGTTTAATCCAAAAAAAGGAAAAGGATTATTTAAAATTGTTGTTTGGTGGGAAAAGGGTAAGTTTTGACTGAGGGTTTGACCGGGTATTAATAAGATGGGTAAGTGGGGGTTTTGGGCTTATGGGTTTAATTGGGCTATGGGGTAGTATTTCCAAAACCAGTCCTTAATGGTTAACCTCCGTTAGAAACCTTTGCACAACCAGTCCAAACTAATTTCAAATCTAGTCCAAAGGTAATTCAAATTAAGTCCTTGTGGTAACTTTGCAACTTTGATCCAATTCCAAGGGCCATACTTGTAATATCTTCAAACTTCAAGGACCATTCTTGCATAACTTGATTTCTTCAAGGTCTTAACTTGCCAAGTCTTCAAAAATGAGGGACTAAAGTTGCCAATCTTCAAAACTTCAAGGGTCTTTTTGCAAATTTCCAAACTTGGGCCCGGTTCATTGTGCGACTTCGTTTCCCGTGTTCGTTTTTTGTTGATTCTTGTGATCTTTTGCCAATTTCTCAATATCCGTACCTAAAAATACACAAGTAACAAACACGAGCATATATTTGGTATAATTAATGATATTTTATGCAATTTAAGCCCGTTTTGGATGATGAGACCATGTATAAAAGCCGTCTCATCACTCCCCCATACTAAACCATTGCCGTGCCCTCACGCAATGCTAGAATAAAGTATCGTAGCATCTCCAAAATTCAATTTTATTCACTTTATTGGAATGATAAACTAGCTACGCTACTACTACTTGCGTTTTAGACATAATGTATGATTTTCATCGCAAAATAGGACGTTTAGGTTCATAGAAAAAGAACACGTGAATGCTTCGTTAGAAATAATTTCGTCGTCCTCGATTTTCACCTTAATTCCATGCCAAGCGTGCAACGAGATCATTGTCATTATAAGTTAGTAATGCTAACACTACTCATATGCCCTAATCACGTACTTATTCTCCCATTATTCCTAAGTTGTATCTCTTATATTTAATTTTTGTCTTGAATGTTTCACGAGGATACATTGTTTGACTTATGCGATAATAGAGATTTAGGTCTAAAAATAGAGTCCTAACGGTGTAACTAAGACCATTAAATCAATAACCCCTCCTAATAGACAACGATGTCAAAAAATTAAGTTGACAAGAAGAATCGATAAACACGGTTTTATAACGGTTTTGAACATGAGACTTATTACCAAGACTTTTATACGCCCCCTAACGGAAGGACCTTATTATCTTTGGTTTACCTCCATCTTTTATTCAACTTCGCCATGAAGCTTTTATTATGACTTCGGTCTTGCCTTGCCTTTTATTATCCGCCTCATCGGTGGTTTTATTAGCCAAAGACGTATATCCTCACGCTAAAGCGAATTTTGGATCTTTAAGGCTTCGAAGATTTAAGGCTTGATTCACTTTCAATTTTGCATAGATTTTAGGCCTTGTGGGGCTTCAAATTGTTTGCTAGATTTTGGTGAGCACTTGAAATCTTATTATTGGGTGAAGCTTTTGATTATTCGGGTTGCCAAAACTTCAAAACCGTAACGCTGGCGATACCTTAATGTCTTCCCAATTTAATTACACGGAAGCTACTAGAAAAGACTAGAAACCCAACAATCAAAACTAAACCGCTAAGTCAATATTTATTAAGCAAAAAATATTTACAAGCGAAGGGAGAATAAGCAAACAACGAGAACACATGAGTTTTTGAAAGAATACGAGTACTCTACGTTTAGCATAGTAACTTATAATTAACTCTATCATTTCTCGTCCTCATTTAAGAGACTTAGCCTAATGTGTAGTTAAGGAATCAAAGCTAAGTGCTCAACACGCATGGTCGAGTAAAAAATTACTCTTATTCTCGCCATCGGAAAACCTACATTCGTGTCTTCAAACACTTATAAAACATGAGAAAAATTTTAAAATTTGGCCATTTTTAGCCTTATTTTGCAACAAAAACGATAAACGATAAACTTTGGAAAGCGTGAAGGTTTGGCAAGACAAGTATCTATTCACCCCCCCCCCCCCCATATTAAAGTTAAACATTGTCCTCAATGTTTCGAGTCTAGGGGTACAAACACCCCCATACTAGAGACGTAATCGAATGCCTAATCTAGCATGGAAAGGGTGTAACCATTAAGTAATAGTCGTTTATGAAGTGTGCTAAAAACCTAAGGTTAGAACATATAAGGATATATCATTTGGATATTGAGAAATGTCTCCAAGGCAAACGATCGAGTGCTCCCATAAACGAACACGAGAGGCTCCAATCGTGAAGATCATGATCTAAAAACCACAATGCACAAACAACCACGGAACAAAGGTTGGAAGGGCACAAATCCCCTCACATTAAACTACATTAGAAAGCAATAATATGTACATGGATAAGCATGGGTCTCCCCCACGAGGCACCTTGTTTTTGATAACCGAGTCAAAAGCTCGACTCGAATCCCCATAAATGTGATCATTTAGGGATTATCTTGGTATGGTCAATTTTTGGTGGGGCTTACATGATAAACAAGGCCCAAAAAAAACCGGTATTAAGGACTAAGTCCTTTGATGGTGCAAAATACCGGGATCGAAGATGGCGTTCTCGTTTTCATTGGAAAAACAAATCAACGCCACTTCATCAATGGTCAACAAAAACTCAAAGAGTTTCAAGAAAATGGGAGAGAAGAAGTAGAAGGGTGGGACAATAGGTAAGTCTCTAAAAACATGAGCTACTCGAGGTAGACTCGCACCAATCAAATGAAAAGATTTTCCATTTATTGCATCGGTGGAAGACCGAGATTTCCCTATATAAGCAATTCCAGGATCAAATATCTCGTCCTCGGTGGAGAAAGGGGAGGGAACATAAGGGGATTCCCCCATACTAAGTCCACACAAAGCATCGTCAAAAGGAGAAGACGAGCTTGTAGTACTCAATACACGCGGTGATGACGGAGTTAGAATTGTAGAAAAATCTTTTAAATTCAATTCAAAATCTTTTCCTTTTTCATCTTTTAAACTCTCCTTGTGAAAACCCGATTTAATTATGTCGAAAATATTTGGCGTATCTAAAGCAATGTTAGTCACACTAAAAATTCTCACATTTTGAAACCTTTTTTGTTTAGGTGGTGGTAACTTTTCAAATCTTTTGTCAACAAATAAAACTCCCCCATCGGGATCAACGTATTCATCATCCGAAGAATCACTCGAGATTGGAATCGTAGGCTTAACACTCTTAACCTCCACCGGCGGAGGGGACGGAACTTCATTTTTATCAACAACTCCTAAAACTCTATTTGAAATTCTTTTGCAAATGTTTTTGATGGGATTGACATTGTACAAAGATGTGATAGAATACACATGAGAAAGAGTGGAGTTTTGGGTTGCATTAATGACGAGTTCTTCCTCATTGAAACGAAGAGTGATTTTTCTTGCATGCACATCGATAAGTGCTCTCGAGGTATCCAAAAAAGATCGACCTAAAATTAACGGAACTTTAGGATCGATGGGAATATCAACAACAATAAAGTCTACATGATAGTAGAACTTTCCAACTTTTACAAAGACGTCCTCGGCAACTCCACAAGCTAGAATCGTAGAATGATCGGCCATTTTGATTGACATTCTTGAAGGAGTGAGATTGGGAAGATTGAGCGATTTAAAAATCTCAAGAGGCATCAAATTAATACTAGCACCAAGATCGGCCAAGGCGTAGCATTCTTCCATGTCTTGGATTGCACATGGGATTAAAAACTTTCCAGGATCACCGACTTTTTGAGGTATGCGGCTTAGAAAAACCGAAGAACAACTAGACTATTTTTGCAATTTTTCTTTGTTATTCAACATACTTTTGAAGTTCGCGGCAAATCGAGGCATCATGACTAAGGCGTCGGCAAAACTTATATTAAAATGCAAGTCACGAAACATTTTCATAAAGAGTTCAAATTGATAATTATTTCGTTCTTGTGCCTTTTCCTTGTCTCGTCTTGAAGGGTAGGGTAAAGGTGGTGTGGGTTGGGGCATAGTAGGCAAAGGCATCGGCCTTGGAATCTCGGGTTCCATGATTGGTGTGGGTTCAACCGTAGGTGTGGTTTGAGCGGTACTTCGTGGGCTTTGAATTTGCTCCTTTTCAACCAACACCTCGGGTTCTTTCTCTTTTTCCTTCTCTATAGAAGTACTTGGACGAGAAATGGGTTCTTTGAAAGTTTTACCACTACGAGTAGTAATAACCTTCAATTCTCCTTTCGGGTTCACGATGGTATCACTAGGAAGACCACCCGAAGAAGAAGGCTTACACATGATAGCTTCAAACATTTTAGCCATTCGGTCTTCAAACTTAGATTGCCTAGCATCCGCTTTTAACAACTCTTGCTTAATCTCATGTTGACCTTGCTCCATTTTTTGTTGATTTTGTTGGAGACGTGTGACATTTCCTTCTATTTTGTTAGCATGAGTTTTAAGTTCATTAGCAAGTTCATTTTTAAGCTCGTTTTTCAACTCGGACCTTAAGCTAACCATTTCACGTTGCATATTATCAAACTTAGCATCATTAGCCTTTGCATAATTCAAAAGTTCTCCTTGAAGATTTTTGGTGTGATCATTTTGAAAACCTTGAGTCGAAGTTTGAAAATCACGGTGTTGGTTTTGGTTTGAAATTTTCCCATTTCCACTTTGATA
This sequence comes from Glebionis coronaria, assembly GCA_025667525.1. Classification (NCBI taxonomy): domain Eukaryota; kingdom Viridiplantae; phylum Streptophyta; class Magnoliopsida; order Asterales; family Asteraceae; genus Glebionis; species Glebionis coronaria. Next base: position 360,354,071 of record CM046876.1, read on the forward strand.
ATTACCATTGTTATAATTCCTTTGATTTCCTTGGTAATTTCCACCTTGGTTGTTGTTTCGATAGTTATTAGCATTTTGATTTGGTGGAGCTTGATTTTGGCGGGAACCTTGGCCGATTCGGTTATAAGTTCCCGTGGCTACTTAAGCACTCGAAGTGTTACCATCCGCGGTAATGCACTCGGAAAGATCATGAGCTCCACCACACGACAAACAACTCTTAGAAACTGCTTTAACCGAAGCGGAATTCGAAGCTTCTTGAGCTTTCCAATGGGACATAAGAGTCGAAAACCTATCGAAAAACCGATTTTCCTCATTAGCTTCATCTTGTAAGGCATTGATACTACGAGACTATGATGAGCCCATTTTGGCAACACTCGGTGTGTTACGAGGGCTATAAACCTTAGACCTATTCTCGATTATGACCAAAGCTTCTTCAACCGTTTTACACAAAAAATTACCACCCGCGGCGGCATTCAAATAATCTCTTTCATGATCGTTAAGTCCATTGTAAAACGTGTCTATTTGGTGAAAGTCGGAAAAACCGTGATGAGGACATTCATGTAACATCTCCTTAAACCTATTCCAAGCCGTAGAAAAACTTTCATTTGATTCTTGTGAAAATTTAGAAATCTCATTTTTCAAATGCGTAGTCTTAGAGGGCGGAAAAAATTGGTTCACAAACTTTGAAACGAGATCCTTCCACATCAATATAGAATTGGGTGGCTCTTTCTCTAACCAAATTTTAGCGGGCCCCGCTAAGGAATACGAAAAAAGCATCATCTTAATCGAGTCATTCGAGACATCCTTAAATTTGCACGTGGCGGTAAGACGATTAAATTGGCGGATATGGTTGTGGGGATTGTCCTTCTCATCACCACGGAATTTGTTGTTTTGGATCATTGACAACAAACCCGTTTTCACCTCAAAATTCTCCGCAAGGATAGCGGGAATCACAATCGCTTCTCCATAACCCTCGGTGGGTGCTTGAAGTAACTCCATCATAGTTCGATTCGCCATGCTAGGTGCTTCTCGTACAATGGGTTCGTCAATAGGAGACTCCTCACTAGAATGAGTTGGACTGGGAGTTTTGTTCTTTCGTCTACGTGCACGTTTTGCTTGATTACGAGTTAGCATAAACGTCACGTACAACGTGGAGACGAGCAAAGAAGATTCTTTTTGGTGTTTTGTAATTTTCAAATTTTTTTTTTGTGGTTTTTGATTGTATTAACCTTTTTGGAAATTGGTGAAATGTATTAAGTAGACACAAATCTACAAGTCTCCTCCTTAATCAAATCTCTCGATTAAAGAAGCCTCAAGGAATGAAAACGATCACGTGGAGTGAACGCCTTCGATAACTTTAGAACGATGGTGGAACACCAAATCGTTCAAGAGGGTTTAATCAATAGAAACCAAGAAAATATATATGGTATGTAATAATACTTTGGGCGGCAAAACCCTCGATTCACTCTCAAAATCAAATACGCACAAGCAAGCGGAGGAAACGAGGCGGCGCGAAGCACTTAAGAGCCTTTTTCCTTTAGGTCGTGAAATACAACCGCCTTATACCCACCTTATAGTTTGTATTATCAAGATTAAGCTTCACGAAAGTATTTATCTATTTTTGCCTTTTTCTTTGGTTTGAGATTCGAATACAATGATTGGGTAATGACCTCCCAAGTCAAGGTTGTGATTTCTCACGTATTTGGAGTACTTGTGAATTTATTATTCTACGTATACAATATATTAATAATATTCACACAAAAACTAAAAAACGATAATACGTATTAGTAGAGTGCTACTAATCCAAATACTATTTATGGCTAATATAAAAAACAACAATGGTTCAATCCAAAACACAACACGCCTCCCTGGCAGTGGCGCCAAAAATGATGGATGTATTTTTACCCCTTTAGGAAAAGGAAGGTAATTAGGGTAAGTATTAACGAGTGATTTAGGAAAACCACAAGTTATGACCCAATGAGGTGATTTCGTTCTCTCGAGGAGGCACGTGTGTTGTGTAATGAATGATGATTAATGTTTTTGATTATTAACAAGAAGAAAAGAGAATAGAAATGAGAAAGGAAAGAAATGACGGTTACGAAGACGGATCGAGCTAAGACGAAAACGCGTTCACGTAAAACCGTAAAAACTACAAAATTTAAAATTTTAACCTAAAAATTCCTAAAAATTACTAAAAATCCACAATAAATATTATGAGTTTACAAAAAATCAAAACTTGCTAAAACCTTTTAATTAATTAAATAATGACTTTTTAATGCTAATTAAAGCCCTAAAAATCACAATTCATTATTAAAAAGCCCTAAACAAGATCTTATAGTTTGTAAACCTCAAAAATATCCTAATTAAGCTAAAAACTATTTTAAAAATTTTAAAACCAAATTAAACTATTTTTAAACACTTAAAAACTATTAAAATATATTAAAACTTAAATTAATTCTAAAAAATAAATGAAAAGTCCTAAAAAGATTTGGAAAGTTACAAAGTTCCTAATTAAATGTCTACAATCTAGGAAAAATAAAAAAAGTAGAAAAAACAAACTTTCTATTTTTAGTAATAAAATAATATTAAAATAATCAAAAAAATAAAAAGTTTATAAAATAATTCTAAAACATTACCAAAAATCCTAAATAATGTAACTAAAACAAAAATGCAATCAAAAGTTCCTAAAACCTTTTTAATAATTTTATATTAAATTTTAAAGTTGCTAAAAAACCCTAAAATCAAATAAAACTAAAAATAAGACTTTTTTGAAAACTTTTTGTGATGTAAACCTCAAATTACTTAAATAAAACCTAAAAACTATTTTTTTGGATTTTTAAAATGCTTTTTGCTATTTTTTATCTGTTTAATAAAAACCGGTTAAAGAAAAATTAATAGAAATTAAATAAATAATGAGAAAAAATACAAATCCTAGCTAGAAAAATCCCAAACCTAATAACAATCCTAGGAAAATTGGTACTTGTTCAATTGGCTTAACCAATAAGCCGTTTTAGCCAAATTAAGCTACGGCTTTTATATAGAAAAGCCCAATTTAAAACGTCTTAAATGAATTTGTGTTGCACCCTTGGTCAGTAAAAGACCCAAGGGCGCAGTGGTGAGTGTGTTGTGTTGTGAGAGGAGTGGCGCAGGTTCGAGTCCTGGCCACGTCCTTTTTGTTGTTTTTTTTTTTTAAACTTTTAAAAACACAAACCTGTGACACTTTAAGCCTTAAAACACGAATCCAAACCAATAATTAACAAGATTATACCACTCCAATGCCAAATTTGTATCCAGTTATGAACTTTTATGCACTCAAAGGAATTTTTATCCTTCACTTGTGAAGACAAGAATCAAGAGGGCTTGAATCTTGCTTTGTGTTGGTGTAATTGATGGACAATTGGCACCCTTGTACTCTGTTGAGTACAAGGAGTCAAGACAAACACAAAAACAAACCAATTACACACAGAATCACACAAAAAATGGCAAACTGATGGTTTCTGTTAAGGCTATGCAGGTCTGGTGACAATGGACTAAGATTACTTGCACAATGATGAATTTCCAAGGCCAATATCTTGAGCAATCATCAACCAAACAACAAATAAGCAATTGCACATCCTGCTTAAACCTAGTATCTAGCAGATTTCACAAATTTACCCACAATTTGCACCAAAATCAGTCAACAAGACTCTTTTTCTGATTATATGCTATATGGCCAAAAAGGAATATGCAAATAGCTTTAAAACCTTACCAAACTGATACCTAAGCTCAAGTATTACTAACTAACCACCTAAGAAGTGCTTCTAACAGGTTTAAACACAAGATTCTTGTCACCAATCTTGGCTAATTACCTAATCCAAACACCCCTTAAGAAACTGAAATACAAATTTTTCAAAGGAAATCAATTTAAATCATCACCATACTGATTACAAATGATCTAAACATGCATAGTATCCTAAATTAAGCAATATCAAACCACATAAACAATACTTTAACACTTATTTCACAAATTTCGTGCAAATCTCACATAAACTAAAAAAATGAAAATGAAAATTGGAACAAGAGTTTTACCTAGAGAGACCTACATCCAGGTCTCTCAGTGACTGTATGTCACCTCCCACAAACACGGGTTTGTGCTCAACCTTGGATCAATCAAGCTCAAACAACCCTGCCAAGAAAAAATGGAAAAATCAAGAATAATACAAACTATTCTGTTTTCTTCTTTCTTTCTTAAAACTTTTCAAAAACTTTCCAAGTATTTTTCTTTCAAAATACTCAAACCAAATATCTTATACTCCCTGAAAAATCAAACCTTGAACCAAACTTTTCACCAAAAATTACCAATTTCAGAAAAACCTTTTTTTTTTGAAAATCAAAACACACAAGTGTTTACAAATTTTAATGGAACTCAGAATCTTTTCAATAGCCAATACCAACTTTTAAAATAAAGAAAAAGGAATTACTTTTTAAATCAAAAACACCAACTTTCATTAATTAAAAAGGAATTACAAATGACTTTGAAAAAAAACTGGAACAAAAAAATAATGAACAGCCTATGTTGCTTTATATAGAGCATACAGATCATTCTAGAATCATAAAAATAAACTAAACCCTAATACATGGAATTTCCAAAAGAGCCCTTGGTCTTCACGATTTGAACTTGGTCAAATTTTTGCCATGTGATGTTGTTGGATGCCAGGCTGTTGTGAGGTGATCTCAGACGTCCAATTAGCCTTGGGGACAAAGGAGTATGTGTGGGTCGTTGGTTTGGTCGGGTTTTGGGGTTTGGGTGAGAGTGACGCAGCAGGGGAGGGTCCCACAAGACACATGGGTGTGTCTTGTGGTGGTTTAGTGTGTGAGTTTAAGTGAGAAAGAGGTGAATTAGGGTTCTGGAGTCAATTAGCCAAAAACCCTTTGTATTAAAGGTAATTGAGGCTGGGAGTGATTTAGGGTTTAAGGGTAATTAGGCAGGTTTAATCCAAAAAAAAGGAAAAGGATTATTTAAAATTGTTGTTTGGTGGGAAAAGGGTAAGTTTTGACTGAGGGTTTGACCGAGTATTAATAAGATGGGTAAGTGGGGGTTTTGGGCTTATGGGTTTAATTGGGCTATGGGGTAGTATTTCCAAAACCAGTCCTTAATGGTTAACCTTCGTTAGAAACCTTTGCACAACCAGTCCAAAGTAATTTCAAATCTAGTCCAAAGGTAATTCAAATTAAGTCCTTGTGGTAACTTTGCAACTTTGATCAAATTCCAAGGGCCATACTTGTAATATCTTCAAACTTCAAGGACCATTCTTGCATAACTTGATTTCTTCAAGGTCTTAACTTGCCAAGTCTTTAAATATGGGGGACTAAAGTTGCCAATCTTTAAAACTTCAAGGGTCTTTTTGCAAATTTCCAAACTTGGGCCCGGTTCATTGTGCGACTTTGTTTCCCGTGTTCGTTTTTGGTTGATTCTTGTGATCGTTTGCCAATTTCTCAATATCCGTACCTAAAAATACACAAGTAACAAACACGAGCATATATTTGGTATAATTAATGATATTTTATGCAATTTAAGCCCGTTTTGGATGATGAGACCATGTATAAAAGCCGTCTCATCAATAAGTTACTTTCCATAGACATTCCTTCGGAATTTGAGGAAGAGTCTAATGACGGTGATGAAGACTCTTGGTTTGATCACCCGATTTATGATGATGATAATGTTGACCCGGAGGGAGAAATTATTTTTGCTCCAATTATCCTTCCCACTCGCTTTGATCTTAATGTGCGGGTTTTCATGCGACTCATTTTGAGTATCATGACCCATTTGTCCACATTCATAAGAGTGATAAGGTCAACAAAGTCATGCAAGTTGATACAACTAGTGTTGAGACTTTTATACCACCCTTACTATGTACTTCATATGATTTAGGATTAGCATGGGGGGACGACACCGTGTTGTCTATTCCTTTCTCCACCGAGGACGAGGTATTCGACCCGGAATCGTTGATTTAGGGAAATCTCGGCCTTTCACCGATGCAATAATTGAAATACTTTTTAATCATCTTGGTGCGAGTTTATCTCGGGGAGCATGCTACATCCATTTAGTGATTTGTGACTACCATCTCTTGTTAGAGATTTGTGTTGGAGTTTTATCCTTTCGTTCGTCATCCGACAACGAGGATGTAATCTTTGACCCCGACATCGTGCTTTATGTTGGATTCTATTCCAATATGCCGGTTTTTTTACCACTTTCCTTAAGGACCAATGAATGCGGGGATCGAGTCGAGCTCATGACTCGGTTAACAAAAACGAGGTGCCTTGTGGGGGAGTCCCATACATTCTATCTTCTATCTATTTTCTAACAACTAATAAGGATTGATCTTTCAAGCTCGTGCTCGTGTTTTGTTGTTTTGTGAATCTTAGGTATGACCCTAATATTTGAAGACTCTCGTGTTCGGTTTTTGCCGGTCGACTTGATCTTCCATTCTTTGAATGCCAAAAAGGGGCGCACTCTTAATCCCTTGATTTTTATCGACTAACGTTTTATCTTGAGGCATAATTAATAAACGGCTTATAGATTTACGTACTCTTACCATGCTAGGATTTTGCATTAGACTCTTCGTGTTTTAGCAAGGGGGTGTTACTCTTGAGCTAAGAAACATTGAGGACAATGTTTGGTTTTAGCATGGGGGAGTCAATCGATATAATCGCTTGCTATTGCTTTTGTCGTGTCTAAACATATTGTTTTTCTCATTTTTCATAAATTTTTTAAATTTTCAGTGTTATTTTTAAGTTTTAATAAATAAAATAAGTGCTTTTGACACGAATGTAGGCTTTCCGTTGGTGAAAATAAAAATAGTTTTTGACTCGACTCGGTTTTTAACCTTAACTTTTCCTTAACGTATTTGAATTAAGTTTTGCTAGGCTTTTATGTAGGGAGCTTTAAAACGCGAAAGTCTTAATTCATACGGGTTAAGGAAAAGAACTTTTCGCAAGTTCCTATAATTGATCCTAGAAAGTCTTTTATCAAGGGAACTTTAAAACGCAAATTCTAAAACTTGAAAGAATATAAGAAGATGCAAGATCCTATAGATGACTTGAAAACCCAAAGCTTTGATTTAATAGGCTAAGTATCCATTGATTTCACATTTTTGAAATTTTACAATATGGAGAACAAGAGATGATAGAGTTCAATCATAAGTTTCTAAGGTAAAATTCTTCTTTGTGCAAGTATTTTTGTGTTTGATTTAATCTCCTCGTATTTACTTTCCACGCTTGAATAATAATTGCTTAATAAATGAAGTTTTTAGCGGTTTAGACTTGATATCTTAGCTCGTAACTCCTTCTTTTTCTTCCCTTGTAATTAAAGTGAGAACACATTAAGGGTGTCAGCGTCATGGACTTTTGATCAAGGGATTGCGGAAATTTGGCTTACTATAAATATCATATTAAGTAAGAAGAATTAATAAAAACATGTTCTCTAGGAGCCTTCGGGTGGGAGTCATGTAGCACTAACCTTGTCATTAGAGCCTTAGGGTGTATGTCAAGGGGCGTGTTGAATAAAAATTGCTTCATCATCATGAGCCTTAGGGTGGGATGGTGATGTCAATTCCCTTATTTTTGTCCAAGGAGCCTTAGGGTGTGGATATTAAATAAGGAGCACAATTGCATCTTAAAGAGCCACAACGTGTTATGATGTAGTTGTCGCTAACTCCATTAATAAGGTCATAATTGACTTTGGAGGTTTTATTGTTGCTTTTAAGTAGCCATATTAGCCAAATTTCGGGTCCGGGATTTATCCCTCAAATCGTGTTAAGTTATCCTTGATGTGGGCTTTCTTTAGTGACAACGGTTTTTGAAGTCGAGGTTAGGTATTAAGTGTTGAGTTTACACCGTTCTTGCCTTCATTTTTGGACTAATAAATATCAAATAAAGTCAAATGAGCCTTTGGGTGAATGACAAATAAAATCTAGAGATACAATTAGGAATAATAGGAGATTGAGTTTAACACAAATTACTTGTATGAGTTGGTTTAATTTTGGGGCTTATGATTGACAATGATCTTGTTTGTGCACTTGGCATGGAGAAGTGAAAAGTCAGGGACGATGAATCTATTTGAGTTTTATGATCCTTAAAGTTATTTTTCAAATAATGAAAGCAATACATTATGTCTTTGCAAAATAAAGTTGTCAAAAGTTGAATAATGGTGTAGTTAGTGCTTAATTTTATCATTGCGTGAGGACACGGCAATTGCTTAGCAAGGGGGAGTTTTATATGAGTGATTTTACTCATATCAATTGTATCTTAAAACAGTCAATAAATTCATATTATCAATGAAAAATGCCTTGTATATGCTTGTTTTGTGTTTCATGTGTGTAAGTACCAAAGATCACGAAAACCGGCAAAACCGACACAAGTTTGATGAAAAGATTGAGGAAGCCAAATAAAAGTCGATTTTATTCACGGATTTAAGTTCAATAAGGATTATGGTTTAGTGGGACCCACATATGCTTGATGGGCCTTTAAGCCCATTAATAAGTTACTTTGGAAAAAAAACTTAGAAAGGCCCAATTTTAAAGCCCAAATGTGAAGTGGTGAAGTCTTGGCCCAAATGCAGGCCCAAACTACAAATCAAAACACGGATGGGAAATATAACTTGGGCAAAAATCCCAATATCCTCAAACAAGCAAACGGATGGAATAATGGGCTTTAGGGTTTGGCGTTTTAATAAATGATTTGTGAGTTTATAAATTTAAAGCCAGTTGACACACGTTTATGGTCCCCATTCACATTTATTCTTTTACACCAGATACACAAATAAACATGTATCCACTCACACACAATAAAATTTCCCTCGATACTTTCTATGTTATCCTTCTTTCTCCTTCACCACTAAAATAAACCTGTAAATAAACACTGTTCCCACAAACCCTAGTTCAAGAAATCAATTAATTAACTTAGGGCTTTTTGGTACACGGTTGATTCAAGTGTGGGGGAATTAAATCCCCCATGTTATAAGGAAGATAAAGTGGACGAGCAGGGATACGTGGCAGCAAACAATTGGAAAAGACAGCAATTCATTCCCAATCAACCAATCAAGAGAAGCCAAATAAGCATCCAAGAAGCACAACTAGCACAAACGGATGCCACGTTGGCAATCTGTGTGCTAGTTGTGTCTTATCAACCGTAGGATCAAAGCAAACAAGAGAGAGAAAGAATAATAGATGATCTAAGGGTTAAAATCGAAGATGGAATATGCTCTCGAAGATCCGAATATACTCTCCTAAACAGCCTTGGGATGGCTATAAAAACCCTTTATTTTCTTGTAATTCATCATCCCTTTTTATTTTCTAAAGTTATAATGCTAGATTAGTTTTAGAAGTAATTTGTATTATTTAATTTTCTCCAATATTGTAACAGATTTTGTTATTAATAAAGAGTGTTGGTTTCGAAATATTTCTTATTTTACTTACTATTAAAATCAATTATGCAATTTACTTTAATCTAATTGATATTATTAATGATTATAATATTTATTTAAGCTTAAATAGTAGCTTAAACTGAATGTTAAGAAGGTCAAATTGGGGATAAACTTTCCCTACAGGAAAGTTTTAAAAATCAGTTCGTTAGATGATGATGTTACTGGATCGAGTTTTATGGTGATGGAGATGTTTATGTTATTTAACCAGCTCAGCGCTGCGTTACTGCTCAAAGGGTTTCTACAAGTGGTATGTTATCCAATTAATTTTGTGTTATTTTACATTTTTTATATTTAATCTGTTAATGAGCTGAATAATATGTGTAATAGGATTATTTAGATCAGTGATATCTGCTATGAGTTCTTGATGCTTGCTGATTAATGTTCTATGTTTTTAACTAGTTTACTGATCAATAGACTTTTGTAATCTGCTGCTAATAAACATGAGTTAGTAATGATTTGAATGTATAATCGTTTGAGAGAGCTAAGAGTACTTTTTTTTATTTCTTATTCTGTTTGTTGAGATCAAGTGAATTCGTGTTCTGATATTTAGTTCGTTAAGCTGGTGTTGTAGGTTAATTGCTGTTATAACACTACTGAGTTAATTGTGGTCGATTTTGTTGATGTATTACTGTTCCTGGATCACAAGCTCTTGTGTTGTGTTATTGAGCTTGTGAATCAATGTGGTTAGTTTGTAAGTTAGCTGTAGAATCATAATTGAACATGTTTGATTGTTTTAGTTATTTACTGTTGTTAGTTATCTATCTATTGCTAAGTCTGATTTAATGATCTGTTTTATTTGAAGATATTATTTGCTTTACATTTTTGTCTGCTGAATGTTTAATTTAAAAGTATTTGAAAGGAACTGATAATCTGATTATAATGGTTTTTAACTGAGTTTTGGTGAATAAATTGATGATTCGGCAATTACCTGTTTAAGATAGATACTGGATTAATTTTTGCTGTTTTTTTGTGTGATTTGCTGATTGAGTTGAGCTGTATTAATCTGTGTGCTTGTTTCACTGTATTGAGTATAATTACTGTATTATTGTACAAGCTATAAGCTACCAGATTCCTTTGATCTGATTAGCTCATAAGCTGAAATCCTTTTCAGCTTTTCATATAAGTTGTGAGATTAGTCACCTCATGTGACTTGTAGTTAATTTGTCAAAAAGATAATTATTCTCAAAATATGTTGTTCATGGGATTCGAACTCGAGTCCCCTTGCTCACCACCAAGCGTGTTACCCAACTGAGCTAAGAGCTCTTTTGGATTTAATTTCCTTTAGTGTAATTAATATTATGTCTTTGACCTTGGCAGATTTTTAAGTTTAGTGTTGTTTAATTTAGTTTACATTTTGAATAAAGTTTTGTTAAATTTTTTATTAAAAGTAAATTCTGAGTTTTTTTAAATATAAATAAAAATAAAAATAAAAATGTTTTTATTAATTTTAAAATAATTAGTTTATTTTAATAATAAGCTTTTTATAATTATAGATTTAAATAAAAATATAGTTTTTATTATAGATTTGGTTTAAGTAAATTTCAGTAAAATTTAATTAGTTTAAAAAGTAAATTAGATTTCTAAAAATAGATTAGGTTCAAAAGTATTTTTAAATTTAAAAAGTTTTATTACATTTTTAAATAGAGTTAAAATTATTTTGATAGATTAATTTTTATAGGTTTATTAATAGTTTAATTTTTAAATAGTTTTAATTTTAAGTAATTGTTTCTAGACTTAAATAATAGCGGGGTTTACGATTCATGCACTCTAGGATAAGATTTAAAAGTTAGATTTAATTTTTTAGTTTAAAAACCGAAAATCAATTCAAATCGATTGTCCAATTCAAAACAAAAACATCTCAAATTCATAAGATCTTCGTGTACAACGAACTAGGTTCATCAACGTGTTTAATTGAATTCATCTTTGGTAAAATTAGTCTATTACTTTTTCCTAAAGGTAATTTTCTAATTTACCCTATAACGTATCTAAATTATCACTATACTATCAACGATACATCAAAGGGATTAGGTAGTCTTGGTGGATTGATTCAGTTTTCTTTTGTGCTGTTTGGTAGTTGTGTGTAGAGGAGGTACAAGGTGTTTTGTGTTTTTTGTATTCTTGTGTGATTTCTTTGTGGTGTTATCATGTCTGATCCCAAGAAAGGTGATCAGGATGATAATCCTGTTAGTGATACTGAAACAGAAAATGAAACTATCATTCACACTAATGACCCATTATACTTACACACTACTGATACTAATGGACATCCCATTGTGAGTGTTAAACTTACTGGACCAGAAAACTATAAAGTTTGGGTTGCTGTATTTAAACTTGCTTTACATACTAAGAACAAACTGGGTTTTATTGATGGTACTTGTGAGAAAAATAATGATGATGTTGTGTTATCTGATCAATGGGATAGATGTAATGCTGTGATTTTATCTTGTATTATTGGATGTATCTCTTTTGAGTTATATCAAGGACAAATTTTTTCAAAAAATGCTAAAGATGTGTGGGATGAGTTTAAAGAAACCTATGATAAAATTGATGGATCTGTTATCTATAATTTGCATTATAAAATTTGCTCTCTCACTCAATCTGGGTCTTCTTTGTCTGAGTATTATCATAATTACAACAGTTTATGGAGGCAGTTTGACTCCCTTGTCAATCTTCCTTCTTGTAATTGTGATGGTGCCCCTCAAATGAAGACTCATAATGCTCTCATAAGGCTTATGCAGTTTCTTATGGGTCTTGATGACACTTTCAGTGTTGTTAGGAGTCAATTGCTAACTGCTGACCCTTTGCCAGATGTTAAATCTGTTTTTGCTACTCTTTCTAGGGTTGAGTCCCATAAGAACAAATTGGTTCATGCTGTTAGTGATAAGAGTACTGCTACTGCTTTTGTTGCTAAACCTAATAATTGGACTAGTAATAGAAATAATCAAAACAGACAAAATGGTCAAAACAGAGGTCCTAATAGGAACAACAATAAGTTTGTTTGTACTCATTGTAATATGAATGGCCATACTGTTGATAGATGTTTTGAGCTTTATGTATATCATCCAGGTTTCAAGAAAAGAAATACTGGAGGATCTAATGGTTCTAATAATGTCACTAGTTCTCATGGTAATGGTGTTGATCAGGGATCTGGGAAATCTCTTCCCTTTACTGCTGATCAAATTAATAGACTCGTGGCTTTTTGATCAACTCAAAGCCTGATATTGGTGATGTGAAGTCTTGTGTTGTAGGTATAAGATTTGGTTCTAATCATGTTATAAGTTTTGTTACTTGTAGATTTTTTAACTATAATACCAATATAAGTACTTATAGTACTTATATTGGCTGGATCTTTGATTCTGGAGCATCACAACATATGACTTTTTCTACTGAACATTTGTTTGATATTATTGATGTGTCAAATTTGAATATATCTGTTTCACATCCTAATGGCACTATTGAACATGTTAAGCATGTAGGAAATTTTAAACTTTCAGATAAAATTACATTAAAAAATGTGTTGGTTGTTCCAGGTTATAAGGTCAGTCTTATATCTGTACACAAACTGGCTAAAGATAATAAGTTTATTGTGTCCTTTACTGAGTCTAGATGTTTTGTTCAGGATTCTCTTCAAAAGTTCCTCTTGGGGACTGGTAGTGAAAATAATGGACTTTACTTGTTTGATTCAGGTAGGAAGTTTACTAATAGTGCTATCACTAAGTGTAATTTGTCTAAGTGTGTGTGGCATAACAGACTTGGTCATCCCTCAGACCAAGTCTTAGTTATTCTTAAGGATAAAATACATCTTGAGTCTACTAGTAATGTTCAGCCTTGTGATGTGTGTCACATGGCTAAGCAAACTAGAGATCCTTTTCCTATAAGTGACCATAAGACCAAAGCTTTGGGTGATATTGTTCATCTGGATGTTTGGGGTCCTTATAGAGTACAAAGTAAAGATGGATTTAGATTATTTCTTACTATTGTTGATGACTATGCTAGGGCTGTGTGGTTATACATGCTTAAAGGCAAAGATGAGGTTTTTTATAAACTTGTTGAATTTGATAATCTAATCAAAAATCAATTTGATATTTCTATCAAATTTTTTAGAAGTGATAATGGAACAGAGTTTATTAATCATAAATTTGAAGATTTTATTAAGGATAATGGGATTATTCATCAAACTACTTGTGTGTATACTCCACAGAAGAATGGTATAGCTGAACGTAAGCATAGACACTTGATTAATGTTGCTAGAGCCCTCATGTTTCAGGGGGGATTACCTTTGAACATGTGGCCTGAATCTATTCTTACTGCGGTTTATCGGATTAACAGGATTCCTAGCTCAGTTCTCTTTGGAAAAAGTCCTTATGAAATGATTTATAAAGTTGAACCTAACATCTCTCATTTAAAAAGTTTTGGGTGTCTTTGTTTTAGTAATGTGCTTAATAATGTGGATAATTTTGCTACTAGGTCTAAAAAGTGTGTGTTCATTGGGTATTCTTTTACTAAAAAGGGTTATAAACTGTTTGGTCTTGAGTCAAAAAATGTGTTTTTCTCAAGGGATGTCAAGTTTTATGAAAAAGTCTTTCCATTCAAAAATGATATTTGTAAGAGTGATTTGATCTTTGAAGATCAGGGTATAAACAGTCTAAATATCTTTGACTTAGTAGTAAACAAATCTGATGATCCCTATGATGATATGAGAGATGAAAGTTTAAGAGATAGAGGTAGCATTTCAAAAGAGTCTGTCTTAGCTGATAAAGTATCTACTGATACTCCTAACATTGTTACCAGTCATTCTCAGGGGTCAGAGTCTATGACTAATAAAGATCATAGTCTTGGAAACCAGAATGACTTAGGCAGTAATGAGGCTAATGATTTAGATCATAATGTTGCCCTTAATGATAAAAATTATGAGTCTGAGGGTGAGGATTTTATAGAATTTAATCAACTTTTTCAGAATAGTCCAGAGAAGACTAAGCTAAGAAGGTCTAGTAGACCACATAAGCTTCCTACTAAACTTAGTGATTATGTGCTTGATAAAAGAGTTAAATATGATATTAATACTGTGGTGAACTACAACAACTTGTTTGTGCATAATTTTGTATTCACTAACAATTTGAATAGAATACATGAACCTAAATCCTATAATGAGGCTGCCAAAGACCCTAGGTGGGTTGAGGCTATGAATGAGGAAATGGAGGCACTTAATAGAAATAATGCATGGGTTATAGTTGATCTACCTCAAGGTAGAAAACCTGTAGCATGTAAATGGTTATGGAAAGTGAAATATAAATCTAGTGGTGATGTTGAGAGGTTTAAAGCTAGAGTTGTGGCAAAAAGATTTAGTCAAAAAGAGGGTATAGACTATGAAGAAACTTTTTCACCAGTTGTGAAAATTGTGACTGTTAGGTGTCTTCGTTCTGTTGCTGTGCACAATAATTGGCATGTTTATCAGTTAGATGTGAATAATGCTTTTCTATATGGAGATTTAGATGAAGAAATTTATATGAATCTTCCTGAAGGATATGGCTCTAACTCAAACAAGGTGTGCAAGCTAACCAAGTCTTTATATGGGTTAAAACAGGCACCTAGGAAATGGAATGAAAAGTTAACAAGTGTGTTAACTGAAAATGGTTTTTTGCAAAGTAAAAGTGATGTTTCTTTGTTTACTAAGACTGAGAATGAATCTTTTGTTGCCCTGCTTGTTTATGTTGATGATATTATCATAACAGGGAACAATGAAAGTATTATCAATGACTTTAAAGAATATTTGAGTTCTAAATTTAAAATTAAAGACCTTGGGAAACTCAAATATTTCTTGGGTATTGAAGTACTTGATACTAACTCAGGATTATGTCTTAATCAAAGAAAATACTGTCTTGAATTACTATCTGAGTATGGAATATTGGCTTGTAAGCCAGCTAAAGCTCCTATACCAGATCCATCTAAGAAAAAGAAAAATCTTGTTGAAGATGAGGTTGATACTATGCTTGATAATAAAACTTGTTATCAAAAGATTGTTGGCAAATTAATATATTTGACTTTAACCAGACCTGATATTGCTTATGTTGTTCACTGTTTAAGTCAATTTATGCAAGCTCCTTATAAATCTCATCTGAAACTTGCTTTTCATGTGCTTAGATACCTTAAAGGGTCTCCTGGAACTCGTATATCTATTAAAAAACATAACAATCTGAATCTTAATGCTTTTGTAGATTCAGATTGGGCTAAGTGTAAGATTACTAGAAAATCTGTTACTGGATATATTGTATATCTGGGTGATAATCTTGTGTCCTGGAAAAGTAAGAAACAGTCTGTTATAGCTAAATCTTCAACTGAAGCTGAATATAGGGCTATGAACAGTGTTACTTATGAAATCATGTGGATACATAAGATTATGAAAGATCTTAAGGTGAATGTGGTCTTACCTGTGCCTATCAGTTGTGATAGTAGTTCTACTATTCAAATTACAGTCAATCCAGTATTTTATGAGAGAACTAAATATTTTGAAATTGACTTATATTTCTTAAGAGAAAAGGTATCTGCAGGTTTGATCAAAACTATTAAGATCAAATCTGAAGATAATGTGGCAGACTTGTTTACCAAAGGGTTGTCAATCAAAGATCATAATTCTTTTTGTGATATGTTGAACCTTGTTGATCTCTACCACCAGTCAACTTAAGGGGGGGGGGGGGGGGTATTAACAAGTAAGTTGACAAGTTGCCAATTGTTGAAGGTTAAGTTTGGTAAGTTTTTCCTTTTATATTTTTGGTTTGAATATTGTTTGTCTCAGTTTGACAGGTTGCTAAAGGAATAAGGGCTAAATTTGTCAAGTTGAAGAAACTTGAGTCAACCCTAGTCTTGGACTATTTATTCATCGCTTTCTTGTTGCGTATTCATTCATTCTGTTAGCTTATCATCTCTCACATAGTTCTCTCCGCCATTGTTGAATACTTGATCTCTGGTTTTGATTCTTGTACGTGTATATTGATCTTGGGTTGTAAGATCATTGATACACTTGTTTCTTTCTTTCTTTCTGCTTTGTATGTATGATCGAAAAGCTAGGTATCACATTTGAAGTGATAGCCTAACGCAGTTTAATAAAAATAAAGGGGAGGTTGGCTGAATAGATCATTTCTTAAGTTTTGTTTTATAAATCGTATACTTCTTCTTCCTTCTTTTCTGTTATGTTCACCAAGTTTCTTTTATATGTTCTACGATGATAAGCATTATTGCAGTATGAGAACCACTGTTAACTCTCATTCAAGTTATGTAAGTGATCTGGGTTCATCTTTCTGTTGGCGTCATCATTAAAAAACAAGTATTCTTAAATGACATTCTTGTGGGAAAAGCTCAGTCGCATATAGGATTGCTCTATGAATATGATTGTAACATTGGTTCGGTAAGATCGGACTACAACGGTTGTATTCATTAAAATATATAGAATCAATTCCTATATATTGTTTTAAAAATTGAAGTATATGGTTAAAAGCCTCTAGTACTCGTTCAATACTTTTAGCATTTATTTAAGGATTTGGCCCCTCAAGCACATACTTTAGCATTTTATTATGGAAGTACGTTTGGTCCCTCAAACAGATACTCACACTATTCCACCAACAATGCTCAAGACAAGTAGACAAGTATCACTACAACTTTGATCTTCCTCAGATTTCTTGTTTAAAATCACTTCACTGATGATTCTTTATGTTTCCGCCTTTACAAAACGTGAATGTAGATTTAATCATAATGTATATGAAATTTCAACTTGAACTTCACATGAAATTTACATGCATGCTTAAGTATAACCATGCATCGGTGTCACAAATAATAATCTGTTACAATTTATTAAAAAACACTCCTGATACAATTTATTAACAAACAACAATGGCCTCCATCTTTGAACCTGTCCTTCAAATCACCTGATCCATATCTAATAGACGCCTCTCGTCGATTAACAATTACATATCGTGATTCAACTATGTGTCTTTCTGATCTTGCAGCTATTAATTGTGAGGGTTATAGGCTTGTGATTTATCACTCCCTATATCTTCAATGATCAATTAATTTACCGAAGGTTGGGTTAGATCTTTGATTTGATTTCCGTATGTGTTTTTGGTTGACTGATGTGTTTTTTTAGGTTTTGTGTTCAGATGATTTTAGGGTTTATTCCTTAGCCAGATCCCCCTTTTTCTTTTTTCCCCTGTTTTGGTTTTTAGCTTTGTGATCTCCCTTCTATCCAAATTCCTTTTCTCTTTAGCCTTGTCGGTCTCGGACTTGCTTATTTGATTCTTTATCGTTTGTTATTCAGTTCCATCTGAAGATCCAATAATTTTAGATCCAATTGAATTAACGATTGTTTTGGGTTTTTTTGGGGGTTTTGTAATTCTATAATTTAGGGTTTCATTATGGTGGTTAAGGCACAAACTAACGTGAATCTCACCCAGTCGATTTCCAAATAGATTTTCGTTACTAATTTTCCTCGGGATACTACCAAAAAAGATTTGTGGAATGTTTGCAATACTTATGGAACAGTGGTGGATGTCTTCATTACCAATCGGGTGTCTAAAGCGGGGAAACGGTTTACTTTCGTTCGGTTTATTAAGGTGGTTAATATTGACAGATTGGTTGGGAATCTCTGCACGTTGTGGATCGGTCGTATGCATCTGCATGCCAATGTCGCTCGGTTTGAGCGTACCACGAGTCCCACACGGAACATACGCGCTGCTCAGACTCCTGCTCAGCCCCCTAAGCATGTTCAAGGGCATACGTTTTCTTCTGCAGTCCAAGGGCATGTTCGTCCTCCACCCTTGGTTGTTCCTACGCAGCCTGTTTTGGTTTTGGATGATGATTGTCTGGTGGAGCGTGATATATCTACTTTTGTTATGGGCGAACTCAAGGTTATTTCGTCTATTCCTAATCTTCATTCCATCTTACTGAAGGAGGGTTTTCAGAATGTGCAGTTATCATATTTGGGAGGGTTATGGGTCCTTATTGGACTGGAATCTCTCAGCGCTAAAGAGAAATTTATGGAACACGTGGGTGTCGCGTCTTGGTTTTCTTGCGTGTGTAATGCTCAACCGGATTTTGTAGCTAAAGAACGTATTGTCTGGATTGACATCAAAGGCGTTCCCCTACGTGCTTGGTCGCATGCAACTTTTGTTAAGATCTGCTCTAAATGGGGTGAGGTTATGGACTTAGAGGAGGGTAAAAACAACTTTTTCGCCTGTAAACGTATATGTGTCAAAACCAAACAAGAAGATCTCATTTTATAGAAATTCACGGTCATTATTAAAGGAAAGACGTTTCTGCTCAAAGCCAAGGAGTTGTTTGTATGGTCTCCGGAATTTAAAGAAATTGAAGAGTGTGCCTACTGTTCTGATGATGAAGGTATTACAAGCGAAGAGGCTTCAAAAGGAGTGTTTGAAAAGAACATGTTTGTTAAGGATATCGATGATGATGCGGTATCTGATACTTTTTTTGGAGAGACTAATGACAAAAATGAAGGTGATCAGGTGGTAGAACAACCGTCGATGGATAAGGCGAAGTCTAGTGATCCGTTTGAAATCTATGATTTGTTGACGAAAAAAGGCCCAGAGGATGTTCCTGAAGTGGACAAAAGTTCTTCACACCCTCCTGGATATACACCACCGAATTCTAAGGATGATAACCCTGAGAACGAAGTCTATGAGGGAGAGGCGGATGTGTCGCTTAGTCACTCTGTATGTTCGCGTGTAGTGAAAGAATGTGAGGTGTTGGATTCTGATTTGGGTTCGGGCGTACACAAACCTGATGATATTTTGAATAAGGGAGGATCTATGTTGGAGCTCGTAGATAATATGATTAAGGTTGGGCAAGCTATGGGGTACTCTATGGAAGGGTGTGAGAAGGACATCGTAGGTATTATCAATATACAAGGGGTTAACGATGTTAATCAATGAATTGCTTGTCTTTAAACATTCAAGGCCTAGGTTCTAAGGCCAAAAAAGATTGGACAAGGGAGTTAGTTACTAAGTATAAGGTGAATTTATTGTCTCTTCAAGAGACTAAGAAGGCTATTATTTTGGATATGGAGGTAAAATCGCTTTGGGGTAATTCTTGTTTTAACTATGTTATTAGTGAAGCGCATGGTTACTCGGGTGGTATTTTGTGTGTGTGGGATTCTATGTTAATTCAAGTTGAGAATCATACTATTTCGGATAATTTTGTTGCTCTCTGTGGTGTGTGGAAGTCGTCTAAGACCAAGTTGCTAGTTACCTCTGTTTATGCTCCTCAATCTCTTTCCGATAAGAAGCAGTTGTGGAGTTATATTTCCTTAATCATCAGTAGATGGAATGGTGAATGTATTGTATTGGGAGATTTTAATGAAGTTCGTTGTGTGGAAGAACGTATGGGGTCTATATTTAATGTTCAAGGGGCAGCAGCTTTCAATGATTTCATTATGAGATCTAATCTTCATGACGTTAGGCTGGAAGATTTTTCGTTTACATGGTCTCATCCTTCAGCCTCCAAGATGAGCAAGTTGGATAGATTTCTGGTGTCAGATGGGTTTCTTTCTCTTTTTCCTCATATGTCTGCTCTTTGTTTGGATAGACACTTGTCTGATCATCGCCCTATTCTGATGAGGGACGTGTATATTGATTATGGTGCTACACCTTTTCGATTGTTTCATTCTTGGATGAAGTGGAACGGGTTCGATCTTTTGGTTTCTAGTGTGTGGGGTTCATTTTCTCTTGATGATAGTAACGGTATGGTTCGGTTCAAGAAGAAGTTACAACTGTTGAAAAAAGAAATTAAGGCGTGGGGTTTGATCCAAAAACAGCAGAAGTCTGATTTGGTGAATGATATTAATGGCAAGCTTCATGATATCGATGTTAAGCTTGACCAAGGTGGTGTTTCTAATGACCTTCTTCTTTCTCGGTTGAATCTGTTGAAACATCTCCATAAATATAAGTCTTCTGTTAATCATGATTATATTCAGAAAGCTAAGATCCGATGGGCGATTGAGGGAGATGAAAATTCTAAATACTTTCATGGCATTATTAATAGGAAACGGGCCTCCCTTTCTATAAGAGGTATCATGGCCGATGGAGAATGGTTTGTGGATCCGAATCGTGTTAAGGATGAGTTTCGTTCTCACTTTGCTATTCGGTTTAATGATCCTGTCAGTAATCGTTGTAAACTCACCTTTCAATTCCCGAACCGTCTTGATTCGGTTCAGGCCGAGGAGTTGGAGCGATGTGTATCTAATGATAAAATTCGCCATGCAGTTTGGAGTTGTGGGGTCGATAAATCGCCTGGCACAGATGGTTTCATATTCGATTTCTTACGTAAATTTTGGGAGATTATTGGTCCGGATTTTTGTGCGGCGGTTTCCTGGTTCTTTGATCACGGTTCTTTTACGCGAGGCTGTAATTCTTCTTTTATTTCCCTTATTCCTAAAGTATTGGACCCGAAGTTTGTATCTGATTATCGGCCTATAAGTTTGATCGGATGCATATAAAAAGTCGTGACTAAAATCCTTGCTATGCGTTTGTCGGTAGTAATTTCTGATTTGGTTTCGGATGTCCAGAGTGCTTTTCTTCCGAATCGCCAAATTCTTGACGGGCCGTTCATTGTTAATGAGCTGCTTGCTAGGTGTAAAAAACTTAGGCAGCACGCCATGTTGTTTAAAATGGATTTCGCTAAGGCTTATGATTCTGTCCGTTGGGATTATCTGATCGAGGTCTTAAGAGCTTTCGGGTTTGGTGATAAGTGGTGTTCGTGGATTAGGGGTACTCTATCGTCCAATATGGCTTCTGTTCTTGTTAACGGCAGTCCCACGGCTGAATTTGAGATTTGTCGAGGGTTAAAGCAAGGGGATCCTTTAGCCCCCTATCTCTTTATTCTTGTCATGGAATCCTTGCATCTTTCATTTGTTAGAGTAGTTGAAGCTGGGATCTTAAAAGGTATTCAAATTGATAATGACTTCACTTTATCTCACTTGTTTTATGCAGACGACGCCATCTTTTTTGGGGAGTGGTCGGCCGATAACCTTAATCGAATAATGCATGTTCTTCTCAGTTTTTCGTTAGCGTCTGGCTTGAACATTAATGTCAAGAAGAGTCATTTGTTAGGTGTTGGTATTTCTCATGAGAGGACTATTGCCGCGACTACGGTTCTTGGTTGTTCTGTTATGACAACTCCATTTAAGTACCTTGGTGTTATGGTAGGGGGAAACATGTCTAGAAGCAATGCTTGGGATGAGGTTGTATCTAATATGAAGTCTCGGTTGTCGAAATGGAAGCTTAAGACTCTCTCTATTTGTGGTCGACTTACGCTCCTCAAATCAGTATTAGGTTCTTCTCCCATTTATTGTATGTCTTTATTCAAAGTTCCGAAGGCTGTTTTACATACCTTGGAATCTATCCGTAGGAGATTCTTTTACGGGTCTCAAGGTAATGATGAGAAGATTACTTGGGTGAAATGGAGTAAAGTTCTTTCTGCGAAAGAAAATGGTGGGTTAGGGGTTGCCAGTTTTTTCGCTCTTAATAGAGCTCTTTTGTTTAAATGGGTTTGGCGTTTCATCTCTCGAGATAATTCTTTGTGGCGTCGTTTCATTACTGTTGTCCACGGTCCTCTTTTGGAGCCTCGCTCTGCTTGTTCGTCGTCGTTATGGTGTAATATTCTCCGTGAGGTGAGTCTTCCGAAGACTCAAGGTATTGATATGGTTTCTCATTGTATTCTAAAAGTGGGTAATGGTGTACACACTCGTTTTTGGAAGGACAATTGGCTAGGGGACATGCAACTTTGTTGTCGTTTTCCACGACTTTTTTCCCTAGAGTTGAACAAGGACATCTGTGTGGCGGATAAGATGAAGGTTGCGGTAGTGTCCTCTTTTCGTCGACCCGTGAGGGGAGGTATTGAGTCCACTCAATTGCAGCTTCTGTTGGAGTCGTTAGGTGACATAGTTTTGTCAAACTCCCTTGATCGGTGGGTTTGGGATATGAACGGGTATGGGGTTTTTCGTGTTAAAGATGCTCGATGCATGCTGGATGATTTCTTTCTTCCTAATTCTGATACAAGCACCCGTTGGGTTAAATTTTGTCTGATCAAAGTCAATTTGTTTGCCTGGAGAGTGTCTCTAGACCGTTTAGCTTCAAAGGTTAATTTGTTGCATAGGGGTATTCAGGTGGACTCCCTCATTTGTCCAAGTTGTAGCTCCTGTGTTGAAGACGTTTCTCATTCCTTTTTTAGTTGTTCAATGGCGGTGGATGTTTCTCGGCTGATATGTCGTTGGTGGGATGTTGATTGGGAGCCGTTAGGGTGCTATTCTGAGTGGCTTGGTTGGTTACAATCTCTTCGGATGTCGTCTAAGCTCAAGCAGTTGTTTGAAGGACTCTGGTATGTGGCTTGGTGGTGCATTTGGTGTTTCAGAAACCAATCTATTTTCTCGGCGTCTACTCCTCGAAAGGCGGTTATTTTTGACGACATAGTCGAGCGTTCTTTTCTTTGGTTTTCTGCTAGATGTAATGTCCTTAATAGGTGGGATCTTTGGTGTTTGAACCCTTCTTTGATTTCTTTGTAAGTTTTCTAGCGCCTTACTAGTTTCTTAATATAATGTTGCCGTTCAAAAAAAAACAAATAATAAACTGTTATGTTCGTAATTAATTAGATGCTATCAATAACGCTAGAAGTAGCAAAAGAATAGCCGAGAGAAAGAAATCTAGCACACACACACAAGTGTATATGTAGGCAAAAAGAAGAACCCTGACAAGATTTAACCCTTAATTAAAAAAATAATTGATCTATTATGAAAAGAGTAAAATAAAATTTGCCTCACCGTCTCAACTCTATATGTAGGAAATGAGGGTGAATTGCAATCCTCACGGGACTTTGACGTCGGCAACACAAGACAGAAAATAAAGAGATTGACCGACCTAGAGTTGGACAACAATCTAGCCGACACAATACCCTCTAGACTCGGCTTTCCTTGCCTTGCAAAGAAAGCAATAGTCGATACTCTAGCCTAATACTAGAAGTTAGAAAATCACTAGGAATCCTACATAAGCTAATATTCAAATACAAGTAACCAATTTTCATACTTTTTACTACACATAATAGATGACTAGAAAATAAGTAAAATGGTTAAATGATTCTAACCATGAATATTAGTAATAGATTAATTTTTTATTTAATAATGCATATAATTGGGTGTATATGATGCAAGAAAAAAAAAGGATCAATAGTTTGATAGTACACCTGATCACATGTGAAGTTTTGAATGTTATTGGTAGATGCAACTCATCCATCATAACACTTTACGTTGAACCAAGTCAGCTTTGTAAAGCAAGAATCTATACTAATGGAAACACATATCGATTGTACAAAATTGGAGTTTTTGCAATTGTCTCTTTCAATCCTGGTTCATGAATGTTGTGTTGAAAGCATAAAATATTTTATCGTCTTGAGACAGCTCAATTCATCGATTCGATTTGTTTTCACGCGACATGTTAGGATATAGAATTTGTATTATCAGTGCCTTGAATCTGCTGTTGCGTATAAAATAAATACAGTCGCTAAACGAGAATTAGTCATGGACCAAGCATGCTGAATATCACCTGATGCATTCTTCTTTTGGACCATTTCTCGGTTTGTATCATCCTTGCGCAGGGCCATGCTAATCTTCTCTTTATCGTTCCAAGTTTAACGGATGTCCGCGAAGGGACATCGATCACCTGATGCATTCTAAGCTAAATGCTTTAAGACATTGTTGAATTACCATCATATATTATTAGTAATTATGTGAAGAATATTAGCAATAACGATAGTTTTTAGGGCTATTTTAAAAAAAGGACCAAAATCATATGTGCACTAAAAAAATGTTTCTTTTAAATTTTTTTTAGCCAATTATCCTATTCGACCTATTCGACTTATTCGACCTATTTGACTATCACTTGGAGTTGACACTTGGCATTTGGGCTAATAATGACTTATTCGACTATCACTTCTAGTTGACACTTGGCATTTGGGCTAATGATTGGATAGTACATGTGGAAACCCTACTAGTACATGCAAGTACACATGGTGTAACTGTCCTTACTATTCGATCACCTGTCACATCGGTTATTCGACCCGTACTTTTTAATTAAAATAATATTTTTTAAAATTTTTCTCCGTTCAATTTTCCTTATAATTTTTATTTTATTAAAAATTCATAAAAAAATTTATATGTTTTTTTTCTATAAAAAAACTTCAACCCACGTTCAACTTTGACTATAAGATTAATCGATTTGTACTTTTGAAAAAAAAAGTTATAGATTTTTTAACATTATTCGAATAATTTACAAAAAAAATTTACCAAGATTTTTTATAAAGTTTTTTTTATAAAGTTTTTTTTATAAAAGAAAACTTTATAAAAAAAACTTTATAAAAAACATTGAATTTTTCTATATAAAGTTATTTTTATGAAAAAAACTTTAGAAATTATTTTGTCTTTTTGTTGCTGGTTATTCAAATAATTTTTAAAAAAAATTACGAAATCTTTTTATATACAGTTTTTTATTAAAAAAACTTTCTAGAAAATATTTATAAAAAAAATTGAATTTTGTTTATAATGTTTTTTTACAAAATCATAATGTAAACACCCTCAAATTCCTTGATCCACACAATTTTTAAGAACCTTATCTTTTGTTTCTGCACAACATTTATAATCTAATTTAGCATGAGTAAGACTATGAACTTTATCTTTTGTTTACTAGGTGGATATAAAGAAAAAATAAGACTATGAACACAATGTCACCAGGTGAATATACAAACACATCGCATCAGTAAAAAAAAATCATCATTATCAAATTTTCATATCAATCAAAACCCACAATCAAACTTCATCATCATAATACTACATCAAAAATAAATGATAACCCACTTTCAATCACTACCCGAACAAAAAAAGAGTGAATCAAAATAATAAAAACCCACTTAAATATAAACCAAAACAATATGAATCTCTCAAAATCATCATCGCTGCCGCTAACCTCTCACCATCATCCGCCAAATCATTAAAATCAAGAACAAGAACGATACAAAAAAAATACTCGATCTGATCTTTTCGTCCTAGATCTTGAACAAGAAACCTCGTGTCTAGCAATATAACCACCGTCTTCTCGAGATCTTCATCTGTTTTTATTTGATTTTAGTCGGTTTGGTTAGAATAGATCTGGGTTTTCATTTGTTTAGATCTATGTGGGTTTTTCTCTTTGGTGTTTGAATGTTTGTAGATTTGGGATTTTGTTTTCTTTAGTAACTATAGATCTGTGTTTTTTTGTTAGATCCAAAAAATTGATCTAGATTTTTGTAGTAAGATCCAAAAAAAAGTGATCTGGGTTTTTTAGTAAGATCCAAAAAAAGTCATTTGGGTTTTTTAGTTAGATAAAAAAAGTGATATGGGTTTATTAGTTAGATCTAAAAAAAGTGATATAGGTTTTTGATCTAGATAATGGAAGTATGCTTCTCAAAGACGACGGGGGTGAATTTTTTAATAATGGTAATATAATGGAAGTCTGTTGTAGTTAACATAATTGAAGTCTGATGTGGTTGATTAAAAGGGACATTAAGTGATAAAATATAAATGGTGAATTTTTTAATAATCTTGTTGTACGTTTTTGATAATACCAAATAATAAAATTTATAAAGGATTTAATTTTTTTATCAATTTTTTATAAAGTTTTTTTTATGAAATAAAATTTATAAAGGATTTGAGTTGGGAATATTTTTTTAAAATTATTTTTTTATTAAGAAAAGTACGGGTCGAAAAATGGATATTACTCGCGGTCGAATAACAAGTACACTTACACAAATTATACTTGCTTGTACTTGTGGGGACCCATATGTACAACTCAAATGCCAAATGTCTCGAATAGGTCGAATATGGGTAATTAGCTAATTAATGGTACATTGGGATATTTTTTAGTACCATATGATTTTGCTCCTGTTTTTGAAATAGCCCTAGTTTTTATTTGAATCTAACAACAATTGGTATGCTTCGTTTTAGGGAATTTAAGAAAGAAATTGATTACTTCTATAATCTTGCATATACATAATTTAGCAACATATTGATACTTCCCCGATTTGCAGGTACAAAATTGAAATTATCTAAGGGATTAACATGAGTCGGACATATATATTAAAGTATTCATTAAATCTAAATATGTCACACCTAAAATATATTCCATCACTTCACCGCAATACTTAAATGTGAACCATCAAAAATCTTTCTATTTATGTTAATATAATTGAAGTCTAGATTTCTGTCTAAATAAGCATTTTCCATATAATTAGCACACTCAAAACATGTTAATACACGCACACTTCATTATACATCTACATAACACATTTTTCGACCAAAATTGTGCATTCATTTCTTGGTCGCATATTACAACAATAGCTTCTTTCTAAAATCAATTTAACTAAAACCAACAGAAAAATCAGCATGTACTGTGAAAAAGTTATTTCAGTTTAATTTGTTTCTTTATCAACACCAAGGTATACTCAATCTTGATTAACCTACGAACTAAATCACACTGGACCGCGCAGGCACTTTGACAGGGTTGAACTGCGGCTGATAATATGTCTGAACAGTTATTTAATGACAAAAACGTACAATTACTAATAATATCTATAATTCAACAGTGTCTTAAAGCATTTAGCTTAGAATGCATCAGCTGGTGTCCCTTCGTGGACATCCCATAAAATTGAAACATTGATCTTTGACTGCGAATCGAGGCCCTGGAAAAAGACTATATATTGACCTATCTGGAGCCACATAGGAAGATTTCATATTTGGGCCGGTTTCCTTATTGGTCTTGAGAAGTTCTCTAACTTACGGATTCTCCCCAAAAGGAATCCTATTTAGGGTGTTCTCAGTGTGAGCCAAGTTCTTCTTTCTATGTTGCCATGTATGAGATATGCCATTACAAACCTTAACCGGAATTAGCCTTCACAAGAATAAACTAAAGCCCAAACGCAATACTTGTGATTGCTGCTATTACAATGCAAGTTAACCAATCACTAAAGGTACATCGGAAATACTTGTAATGAAAATTCTACGTTTCAACTCCTTTCAAATAAGCGATCAAACACTGTCATCGCTAACACTAAACTTTTTAAGTAAATCCGATTAGCGCCTAGGAAAATTCGGGTTTTGGTCTGGTGCTCTATTCAGATTTCTCTTTTGATCCTCCACTGAACGTCATCCATCGTTGGTTTTAGCATTGTTGCTGTCTTGTAAACCAAGAACCCACAATTGATTCTTGTGTATTTTGAACCTTTACAAGCATATATTGATGAACTAGACGACCTTCAGGTATTTTTATATGCATGATCGGTGTCTATTCCATTTTAATTCACATGTTCCAGGTAAGCTACTCTTAATCAGTAAAAATAAGAAATTTCTCATTTGGAGTGTCATTGTAGGCTTGTAGCTAGCTTCAATCTCCAAAACCGAAAAACTTATATGCTGATTTTAGCAACTTTTTATTTTTGTAAGTTGTGATTTACGTGAGATCAAATATTTATATTAAAGCCACATGATGTTTTCATTGAATTTACCGTATATATGTACTATAAATCGCGTACCAACTCTACTTGAATTGTAGTAGCAATTCAATCAATATAAGAGCATCTACAATGCTACCAAGCCATAAAGACTTGGTGCATTGAATGAAAAGGAAAATAAATTTAGTTTTTTGGTTCACAATTAATACACACTTCATTTTATGCTAATAGCTTTTCCCTTTTCCTATCAAAGACTTGGTGATACACAAGTCATTCTTAAAAAGCCTTTGTAAAAGTCTTGCCCCCAATGTATAAAATGGCATGAATAGCTTTTCATAATAGTAAAAAGGCTTTATAAAAAGACACCATTGTGGATGCTCTAATGATACATCCATTAATGCATAAAGAAATATAAAGAAAGTTGTAGTACATATTTGTGTATGTATTCCTCACATTCAAGTATAATTTGTAAAAGCCTATACAACAATGGATGTTAAATGACCCATCTACCATTTTACTATATGTCCGTAGCTAACTTTTCAGCCATGGCTAACTATTTTGGGGTGTACACGAAAAACAAAACTTGAAAATTTTTGTTAGTGAAGGGAAGAGTCAAGTTCGAGTCTGTAATGTAAAAACCAACAGTATCCAATCTCGTATTAATGTAAGAGGTGAGATGTAGATAGTTTTACCTCTACCTTAAGGTAGAGAGACTGCTTTTTGAGGACCTCCGGCGGGTGAGAATGGTTCGACCACTTCGGGTTCAGGCTGCACATATCATAATGTTACCCTATAAGCTATGTTATACTTTTCACAAGGGAACCTTACGCATACGTTTCGTACGGTATATCTGGAAATTAACCCCAATCATATAGCCTTAGTTGACTAAATAAAAACATGATTAGAAGAAAGAAACAAAACCAAAATTTGCCTATCTTTGGGCCCCTAACTTGCACAAAGAGATCGGTATTGATGGTGTATTTTTTTTCCTTAGATTGAATGGGTCGGCTTCTTAAAAGTGTAAAGGCTTCCCCCTTTGTGGTTGTGGCCAGTTAATGTTTTATAGCCAATTGTTTAAAGAATATTTGATTGGTTTTATTGTTTGTAATTCCACTTATTTGAGTTGTTGTAATGAGTTTCATCACCACTTTGTTGGAATTTAATGGCTTATAGCAACTACTCAAAAGATAATAACTTTAATCATACAGTTTCTCAAAAGAAAAATGCTAAATTTTATAATTTCCATACAAAAAATCTACACTCATATGTGTCAAGTAATTATAAGTAGTGCATAATAGAAAAAGAAAATATAATAAAATATGATTGGTGCAACTCACATGTCACATGTATATGTGAAAGTTTTTATGTGAGACCGATGTATTCCCCTTCTCATTATAATTGCATGATTTCACAATTTGATATTATATTATCTTGATGAATATCCAATAGTCGACTCATTTAATGATTTTCCTTGTAATAAGCTAGATAAAATATTTGGAACTAGAAAATTATGTATATTCTTTAGCTTACATGTCTTTTTCTTAAGGTTACCAGTAAATTTTATGAGTCCAAAAAAACATTTAAGATCAAAAGATGTAAGTAGATTTTATCTCTCCGCCCATTACACGGACAGACAACATTTTAAACAGAGAGAAACTTATAGAACAATACTACAAGGTCACATAGCACTTAAAGAATACCAAAATTTTATACACACGCGGACTCTGATTCCAAAATTATCAGCTAAAGAGGACATTTCCCAGAATATCCTAATCATTATACATAGCATCATCATATGGGTCTTATTCTTCAGCAGTATTCTTATAGGAGTCTTTCCATTGTTTCCATAGACTATTAGTCTAATATTTCATCTCAGACGTTTTAGCAGTAAAATTTATTGTCGTATCACTAGTCACACGTTCAATTACATCCTCATTATTAAGCTCACCTGAAAGATCACCACTTTTCTTAGGAACCGAATTTCCTTCATCAATCACAAGAGTAAATCTTTCTTAAGCAATCATTTTTTCAGTCTTTTCAATTTTCTCAATAATCGGGGCATTGCTAGCTTTCGGATGTGGAGTACCATCCTTAGACATAAACCCACTCAAAGAGTCATCCAAACTAACCGAATTAGAATTCCCACCATAGATACCCATCTTATCATCATTTTCAACAGAATTAAGCGCATCAAAAGAGTACTAACCTGTTTGTTTAGACTAACCCCTGCAACAGCTTGCTTCTTCCTACCACTTGAAGTAGTATTCTTCATGCCTACAATTCGATATTCCTGAATAATCGGTTTAAAGTTCACCTTAGGCCCAAAAGGTACACCCGTAGCTACTTCCTTAGGCTTCTTCACATTCTTTACTCCAATTGATCTCGTAAACTTAGAAAAATCCTCTAGTACATGGCCAAAAATCTTACACCTTGGGCATCAAAGAGGTTACCACTCATATTCAACACGGATGTTACTTAAATAGAATCCCTCACCTATAAGTTTAGGCATTGCCACCACAATAGTGTCTTACAACTCTGCATCAACACTGAGCTCAATCATTGCTTTAGGATAACTAGACCTACCCCATGATTTCAAACACATTTTTGCCGTATAAGAATCGAGCGTAAGGGGGTACCAAATTTTGTAAATCAATTGCACTACGACCATCTTCCTTAAATGTCGTAATAGGAACACCATGAAGTTTAACCCAAATCGGAAAATTAGCGATATCTTATTTCAACATAATATTCGGATCCCATTTATTAAGAATAATTATGATATTTCAAGTAAACCTTGGATTACTTTCAAGCTTAACATTCATATTATCCATAGAGTTAAAATGGAAGAAAAATAATCCGGTGTGCTACTCATTTTCCCCAAAATTTACTCCAAGTATTCTTAACATAGTTCATGACAACAGGGTGTGCTACTCATTTTCCCAAGTAAAAACCATATGCCAAATTAAAAAACCTTACCCTGATTGATCGGATAGACTACAGCAGGACCATTACCTCACCCTCATTCACCGTCGGTGTAACCAGTGCGCGAAAATTAAGACCATATAGACTGTTTGCTTCTAAAAAGATTAGAAAGTGACATACCTTTAGGATCGACAATACCACTAGGTGTGTGCTCTTTGTTAACCTTCATCTCACTCAAATCACCAAAATCACTTACCTGAATACCAATAGAGATTTTGCTAGTAGAGTTACTCAAAGATGAAGTAACTTCAATAACTAGCGAAAAACTTGTTACACCTACCGAACTCTTCTTCCTAGCAACATCTTCGCCGTACTTATTACTCTTCATATCCACCACATACACAATAAATTAACAATAATAAAGTATAAACAGAAGCACGTCTTGTAAACAATATTAACCCACATGAGCCTAGGCTCAAGTAGATTAAACAATAATTTGTAGTAGATCATGACAAAACGGATCAATCATAAGGTTAGGTTTTGATCGAACACAATAAACAATAAACCTGTTGATACAAAATTTGGATGATCCTAGCTCGACCCGAATTATACTTAATTTGGGTGTTTAGGGCTCCGGCTCTTACACCAAGTGAACTTTGGTTTGAGATCCTACACACTAAAAGTAACACGCTGTTAGGCTTACCGTGGGAACGTATCCCATGATTAGACTCCGGCGTGAGAGTAAGTAATCGATTTAGGGTTAGTAATGAGGCAGATGTGAGAGTAAGAATCATACCATTGTGGAACCCTTGGGGGTTCCTTATATAGGCGGTAAAACCTAAGTGGGCTTTTACCAAAGCTTCGGCCCCGAGTAAAGGATAAGTACCATAATTAGTTGATTGTTATCTTCTAATTATGATTAGTGTATATCCTCTTCTTTAGGGTAAATCACAATCCTAATTGGGTTGTGATTTTGTCTAACCTTGTTCCGGCCATGCCGGGCCGTGGGCCGCACATGATTCATGTGTCCACTGTTCATCTGAAACCCATAGTCTCAAATGACACTGCTCCAACCTATTCGTAATGGACCGGATGCGGGTAGTACCCGTGGGCCGAGTTCATGACGCGGCTAGGGACTATACGTCATCATGTTCCCCCAGTCTAGTTGTTACAGCCGTGGGCGTAACTTCTAGACTAACAAATGGCCCTGTCTCCGTTGTATAAAAACAGTCGTAGAAGAGAAGATGTTTGACCGGGACAACATTAATGAAGGTATTAATGGTAGTCCAGGTATGGTCGTATCAATCAGCTGTTCGCATGATTATATGAAAAAGTGCAACATGCGGACCCCACTGTCTAGCCACGCAAAAAACTGTTATGAGGTGTGATAACTGAAACATTGTTCTTTGAAATTGTTCTATTCGAATTTACACGGTTTGTAATGCGACTCAATTGTTCTTGGTGAAAAGAAAGTAAATTGTCGTTGATTAAAAATAAAGATGAAAGCTTGAAAAGATTAAACTAAAATAAAGACTTTAAAAGAAATTAAGTAAATTTGAAAACTTTATAAAAATGTAAACTTGAAATAAATCTAAGATAAGCAAGTTTAAAATTAAACTAAAAAAAATTGGCTGGAAAAATAAATGCTTGAAAGTAATTTGGAAAACAAGTAAAACCTAAGTCGGAATCCTAGATCCTGTCACAATCCGGAATATCCTAATCCTCACTCTATTCGGAATCCAAATTCCCTTAACAATCTGGAATCCATGATTTTTGATTCAATCCGGAATGCGTGTTCAATACCTTATCCGGAATGATGAAATTGGCAATAATCCGGAATCCCTAACTGCTTACTATCCGGAATATGGATTACTAGTAATCCGGAATCTAGAGTGTGTGTCTTATCCGGAATCCGGCTTTCTTCACAATCCAGAATACGCACTTTAGATCCAATACGGAATATGGTGTACTAACTCTTATCCGGAATCCAACTTACACTTATCCGGAATCAATACTCAGCCTATCCGGAATAAATAGATTTCAGTACTAATCCGGAATAAGTAGGTTTAGGTGTTATCCGGAATACGTGTTCCACTAGCAATCCGGAATGTTTGTCAAGTACACAATCCGGAATGTTTGTATGTTTGCTATTCGGGATATTAGGGTTTCGGAAAACCCGGATAACATAAAAATAAGCAAAATGAAAATAAGCTAAAATCTAATAAGCACCTACCAAAAACTTTAACCAAATCAACTTTAAGAAAAAGCTAATAAGCCACAATTTAAAAACTTTTAAAAACACTACACAATCTAAATATTTAAAATCAACTTTTTATAGAAATAAACTATTAAAACCACTTATTTAAAAATAAGAAAATCAAATAATAAGCACTAAACACAATAAGCTATAAAGATCAAACACATCAAAACCAATAAGCACAATCAAACAAACACATCAATTTAACAGGAACATGATTAAAAAACTGCATAATTATGAAAATCAAACAAGATTAAAAATAAGAAAGGTAGAATGAGAATGATTAATTAAAAGCTTGAAATTAAGAGGAAGATTAAAGATTCAAATACAAGATTAATGTAAAAAGCTTGAAAACATGAAAGTAAATCTATAGAGAGAAAGTAATTACCTACTCCTAAAGCATAAAATAAATCTATCTAAAACTAGCTAACCACCTCCTAATGACATACGAGGGTATTTATAGGAGGAGTGGAAGTGTTGATGCTTCTCTCTTTCTTTCTTTGTCTCTTCGTCTTTTAATTTCTCTGTCTTTCTCGAGGTTTTCTCGGGATTTATCGCTATGAAATAAACTCGTCTTCTAATTTTCTTCTTTTATTAGATTTGGTTCTTCGACTTCGTTAAACTTCTGTCTTTAGACTTTTTCTTCGATAAATCTTCAGAATAGGCCTTTGACTTCCGTTCTTTTTGCACTCTTGATCTTTTGACTTCGTCTTTTGTCTTTTTATTCGATAAAAGCCTGTGAAAGTCCGTGTTTTATTCCCTTTTCACATTTTGGTCCTAAATCACATCAAAAACACAAACCACACATAATTACGACTTTTACGACATTAAATACACGTTTTGGCTTGATTATTATTATAATTAAGTGGTAAAAGGATGGGTGTTTTCACACCTATCAAATCCCCTACACTTGACCATTGAAATGCCCTCATGCAATGCATTAATTACAAAGCAAGATTTACATTTTCCATCATAATTAACCCACCTTGGCCTTTATTAAACACAAGACATTAAGGAAACTTAAAAAGATAGAATATAACAAAATGCTTGAAGGAAGAACAAGTAAAAAGATCGAAGACTTACATTAGGGCTTTGTTTGTCATGAATGTTGTAGAAACTAGAGGGGGGGGGGGGGGTTGAATAGTTTCTCTTCGATTGGTGACCAAATTAAAATTACTTTTAATTTGGTTTGTATCAAAACTATATTTTGTTTGAAGCTAAGTTGCATAATGATTAGGTTCAATTCAAATGCACTAGAAAAGATAATAGGTAAGTGTAATGATAATGAAATAAGTAAAGAGTAAGGAAGGAGACAACCTAGTGGGAAGACACCAAGATTTATAGTGGTTCGACAACGAGGCTCTATCCTCGTTTCTACTCCACACCTCGAGTACACCTACTCGAGATTTCCACTATATCCACAAGCTCCCTTCTCGGCGGAGAAAACCTTACATCGTTGCTTACATTATTTTCCGGCACTAAGCTAAATGTCGAGACCTAATCTTTAGCTAGGACCAATCTACACAACATTGCCTACTTCACATGTTAACGACACAAGGCTAGATGTCGAGTTCTAATCTTAAGGTAGAACCAATATTCAGGACGTTGCCTACTTCACCATTTAACGACACAAGGCTAGATGTCGAGTTCTAATCCAAAGCTAGAACCAATCTTCACGACTCTTCACTTTGAAGCTAAGTGAGAACTTCACACAACACAACTAATAATCACTTTCAAGTTTAGTGAGAACTCACAAGACACAACCACATCACTTTATAGTTTAGTGAGAACTACTAATCAAATCTATTACAACTCAACTAGACTTATCCAAGTACACACATGTAGCTTGGATTTACACAACACAAATCCAAGCAAACACATATGCAATGGATGTACACAACAAATCCAAGTATCCACAAATAACTTGGATGAACACAACTAGTCCAAGTATTCATAAATACAATGGATTAACCTAAAACAAAAAGGGTATCATGATGAATATGACTAGCTCATAGATTCATCTTTATCACAACACTAGTGAGTGAGTGATCTTCTCATTGGACAAGGTAAAGGAGGGGATCAAGAGGATAATCATATGTAAACATCCTTAACACTTTAAGTGATCATTTACTAATGATTATACTATAGAAAATAGAAAGGGGGCTGAGAAAAACGTCCAAGAGGCATGCTGGAAAATGAGATTTGACCCACTATTTAAAGGAGACAAAGTATAACGGATATATAACGGCTACTGTGCGCGGTACCTTATCTAGCCCGACGGTTCCATATCGCTAAGGAACCGCGTAGCTACTTAAGGTACCGCCACTAGAGTACGCTCTGTTTTTTGTCTTTTAGTGGGGTAGGAATATCTGAGGTATTTGAAGCCTTCAAAGGATATTCTAACAGCATTTGGAATATGCTATTTTCAAATTTTCATTTTCCATTTTAATAAAACATTTTCTAAAAAAGAAAGTTTATTAAGAAGTCTTTTGTCATATTAACAAAAGTGAGTTTTAAGAATAATCATTTTGATAATCACTAAGTATGATTAAGAAAGGTTAGTGATATGATTATTACCTTGATGATAGTGTTAGTTAAATAATTCGTTTTGTGTTTTACACTAAATGTGTTGTATAGTTTGTTGTGATCAAAACTAAGAAAGATTAGTTAACACTAATAATGTTTTAAGGCATTACTTGCATTAACAATCTCCCCCTTTTTGATTACGACAAACGATAAACTCATTTACGTAGAAACACAAAATATCGAATTATTAACGAGTTTATCACTATCATTTCTCCCCCTTTGTCGTAGCAAAAAGGTTAGCACAAGTCTTCGAAGAACATCGAACTTTGCTAGTAGCTCCCCCTTGGTGGTTGCTCCCCCTTGCTTGGGGCACCAAGTTTGTGAGCTAAGGTGACATGCTACACAAAGGTTAGTAGAAAGGAAAGAAACACCAATGTATATATGATCACTACCTACTAAGTAACTTGAGAGGGAGAGAGAGAAGAAATCTCAAATTAGAAGCAAGTATTTTGCTAAGTATGTCCAAAGAGGTAATTGACAAAATCAAACTTCAATCCAATGAAGATGATAAACTTGTCAAGGGGTTAGAGTTTAGAATTAATGGAATCACCCATAAGCAATTGTAAAAATTAACCATGATCAACTCAAAAATAGAACAAAAGGGATAACACACAAAGGTTACATAATAGAAAAGACACAACAAAGTAGATAGTCATACACACAATATGAGTATCTAAAGCAAAAGATATGGAAAATAGACCACTAAGCATAAGCTAGTCTAATAGTGATAATTTTCCAAGATTGCTAAAAAAAATAAAAGACTCTAATAAGACGACGATGCATCATTCGAAGTTTTATCCACCGGAACGAAAACTTGAATAGGAGGTCGAGTGAGGAGGAATTCAAGAAAATTTAACTTCTCATACACATGAGAAAGTTCAATTTGTTGAAATCGACAACAAGCACACGAGGATCCATGATGCAACACAAAATCGTTTGATGGGGGTATGGCATCAAACCTAGGGTTTGGTGGTGGAGGGGTAATGGGTTTGGAAATGTTTTCATAATGCCTTGTGAGGTTTGGGAAGGTTGAGAGGTCATTGAGTTGAGGGGTGTTGAAGGATTGTGGTGGTGGGGGAACATTTTCTTTAGCTCCGGTGATGGGATTAATGGTATAAGTCTCATTCCAATACTTGATTGGAGAGAAGGTAGGGTTTTTGGGTGGTTTGGAGGAAGATGGTTCATTCTTCTTAACCCAAATAGGTCTAACCGAGATTTTCGGTTTCTTTGAAAGCTTGGACGAGGAAGCTTTGGGTAAGTGGGGTTGTGACAAAGAAATGTCAAGGTTAGGAATGTAGGAGTTAGGCATTGTGAGAGTGTGAGAATGAAATCTCAAGGTTGGGAAGGTGTGAGAATGAATTCTCAAGGTTGTGTGAGAATGAATTCTCAAGGTTGGGAAGGTGTGAGAATGAAATCTCAAGGTTGGGGTATAAGTAAAATGTACTCAAGGAATCTTGACAGGGTATAGGGTTTTAAAAGTTTTGACCAAAAAATCGTTAAAAATCATTTACTGTCCGCGGTACCTTATAGGAACCGGCAGTTCCATATCGCTAGGGAACCGTGGAACTTTAAGGATCCGCGTCCAGTTGACTTGAAACCAAGTTTTTCTAGGGTTTTGAGAAAAACTAAGACTTTTAAAAAGTTGCAAATCTTGGAATTTTACCTCTATTAGCACCAAATTATGCTAGGGTTGCATAAAGCAACACATTCACAAAGAATGTCTTGACAAAGGGTGACAAAATGTTTGAATATCATTTTGAAGCAATTTTAGTCAAGTTTTTAGAGGTTGTGATAGATTTAGGTTCAATTTTAATTTCAAATTAAAGTTGATTAATGTGCAAATAAGGATAGAAACACATAAGGCTAAATCCATAGATCAACATCATGAAACATTCATGAAGGAAGCAAGTAAAATGACAAATAAAACTAACTAACACATAGCTAGCTTAACATTAAATCTAGATGAGTAGTCTTCTTTGGCTTGGTTTTTTTGAAAACCATTTATTTAGAAAACTCATCATTCATCTCCTAGGAGGAGGCATGGAGAACAAGGCAAGCAAGAACTCTTGCAACCTCCTATGTAGTCCAAACATATCCATCCTAAGGTTATGGATGATGTAGTGGTTGTAAAGACAACATGGACAACTAGGACCATGTGTTTGTTGAAACCTATAGTATGGATCACCCAAAAGGAGGGAAAGTGGAACACCCAAAATTGGAATGTTTGAGTTGGGTGGAGGTGGAGGAGGCATGTTCTCCAAGGGTGATGTGGGTGAGAGTGGAGGCATGTTCCCTAAAGGGGAAATGGGTGATTGTGGAGGTATGTTCTCCAAGGTTGGTGAAATGGGTGAGTTAGGAGGGGTAAATGGTGAAGTCACCAAGGTGTCATCAAAGTCATTCACAAAAGGAATGCTTTGGATTGGTTGGGGTTGTGTGGTCACATCCAAGGGTGCACTTGGAGTGAAGGGTGAAGAGAGCTCATTCATTCTTGAGTTGAATGAAGAGGAGGTAGAACCAATGGAATGGTTAGTACCATGGGTGGATGATGTCTTGCATAGTGCAAGGGGTGGTGAAGGTGATGAAGAAATGAGCATAGGAACCATCTCATTCTTAGGTGTGTGGAAGGGTGAGGAATTAGGCTTGGCTACATTAATCCTTATTTTGAGTGTTTTCCTTGGGGTGGAGGTCTTGGAAGTGTTTGAGGTTTTGGTACAAACCATGGTTGTTTAAGGGTGGTTTAAGGGTTAGGGAAGGATGTTTTGATGTGTGAAGAACATGACTAACAAGGTGGGTTTAAATGGGTGAGGGGATGATCCAAACTAGTAATGGGTTAAAAGCATTTTAGGTGAATAATGAATTTAGGTAACCTAGTTTAGGAAATGTGCAGTTTATTACAGAAAATCATGCAGTGTTTACACAAAATTGAGAAAACATTGTAAAGAAAAAGATGCTGTCGAGAACAGTGGCGGCGGTTCCTTATCTAGGACCGGCGGTTCCTTATTGATAAGGATCCACGGGTCGATATGGAACCGCGACCAGAGGTCTTTCAAAAAAATTCAATCCCAGTTTTTGATAAACCCAGATTTTTACCAAAAGATTCTCAAGCCAAAGTTAACTACATATCATAATCTAATAAGCTAACTGTCTTAAGGCATGCACAAAGCTATGTAAATCACAAACATCATTGCATAAGCATCATTTAGGATCAATGTAAATAATAATCCAAACATAAGTTAATACACAACCAAATGAAGGAAAGAAAGTCAGGAAATCATCCTAGATGAGTGTTGGAAGTAACCATGAGCATAACATCTAATTCCTTGATTCACTTCTGAGACGTTCTCGAAGAAGATGATTGAGATAAAATTGATAGTCGGAATCAACTTCATGGGAGGACAAAATGGAGATTGAAGAGGACAAGAAGTTATTGAAATTGGAGGGAGGGTTGCTAGAAGACTCTTCTTGAGAAGTATTTTCGACTTGACACGAGTTCACATTGATCTCGGGTGAAATGTTCCCTTGAATGGGAGACATGACGCGATCAATGGAGTGATAAGGAGAGGAAAGAAAAGATGGAAAGTCAAGAAGAACTCTTCTAAGAAGGCGAGAAAGAAGCATTCCGAAGGGAAGACTTGACTTAGACTCAAGAAGAACAAATCTAATTCTTCTAGCTATGAAAAATGCGAGATTGTAAGGAGTTGTAGTGGCAACACAATACAACATATGTGCAAGACAAGCGGGTACTAAGTCCCGATTCCCATCTAGACACATTGCATTTTCCCTAATGATTTCGGCCCAAGGAATCTTGAAATCATTAAGATCGCTAGTAAGTAATTCCCAAGGAGAGAGAGTTCGAACAACTCCTTGAAATTCACTAAGAATAGGATGTTTACGAGGTTTAGAAATGACATGAATGATGTCCGAAAGATGATGGAAGCACAGTCACATAAGGAGCATCAATAGGAGCCGATTCTAAAGAGTCAATACTCCAAGCATCGGTGAATCGACATTGACCATTAGATGGCACTCTAAGAATATCACCGAATTCTTCAAGAGTGTAAATAATGATTTTCCCCATAATGGAAAATCGTATAGATAAACCATTATTGATGCCTATCAATGTGAATGAGCTAAAGAACTCCATAAGAAACGAAGTAAATATTGGCTCATCAATATCAAGAAGACAATCAAACCCAATAGACTTAAACATAAAGCGAATAAACTCATTTGCCAAATTGGGATGAATGATGCGTCCTTCATGGAAACAACGATGTTCAAGAGACTTAGATGAGTTTTTATGAGAGTGAATCAAATGAGGGAAAGGAGAAGAGGGCATGTATGCTCGTGTTAGTTCATGATCTTTTTGATATCTTGAGGACATGACAAGTACCTAAACACGAAAATATATTTCCAGTCACTCATATGAAAGATTAAAATCAACAAAAAAAAAATATGAGAATGTGTTATATCAATTTCTTGACAAACATAGGATTGAATCCGAATCATTCTCATGTTTACAATGTGTCTATTTCATCATTAACCAAGAACACATGATCTATGTTAGATCAACAATGGATTAGA
Organism: Glebionis coronaria; assembly: GCA_025667525.1. Lineage (NCBI taxonomy): Eukaryota > Viridiplantae > Streptophyta > Magnoliopsida > Asterales > Asteraceae > Glebionis > Glebionis coronaria. The sequence goes on from CM046876.1 coordinate 360,394,411, forward strand.
ACATTGGTTTTTCAAAACAAGGTTTTTTTAGGTAAGCATTAACAATGTCATTACCTATTTGTTCATGGGTTCATCTCAAATCCATCTTTTAACCAAAATCATTTAGCCTAAATTCGGATTTGTTCTACAAGTGGGTTTTAGTGAAACCTTAATGAATATGAACCTAAGGAATCATAGTAAAATAACCATGTCAACCCACATTCCTATTAAGGTTTTAATTCAATTTCAATTTTAAAAATCCCCAATTATGAAAGGATGAACCCTAGAACAAAATATATGAAATTGAAAGAAAATACTTACAATTAATTGATGTTAGATGAAGGATGAGTGAAACCCACAACTTAGAATCAATTAATTTGAGTGATTGAAGGTTTTGGAAGCTTCAACAATGGTGGAAAAAGGGTAAACCGTCGGCTGTGTGTTTTTTAGAGAGAGAGGGTTTGGTTTGAAAAAGAATAAAAAAATCAAACTGGCGCTCTGACAAACTTTACTGCCCATGGTACCTTATCGATAAGGAACCGCGGGTTTGAGCCGCCTAGATAAAGAACCGCCTACAGAGGCTGGTTTTTATCAATGAAAAACGCCAAATTTTAAAAACCAAGTTTTTCTAAAATACTTAAAATTATATCATGAGCCTTTTAGAATATCATTAGATCATCATAACACTAAGCAGTATGCCTTAACGAAGGATTACGAGTTAAATCGAGATCGAAAAGAACTGAAACGGACAAACGACTACTCGTAGCAAAACGGCGAAGTGGAGAGAAGTCAAGGGAAGTGAATCAAGACTAGGACCAATGCTCAAGGGATTAATGACAATCTTCAAATAGTGGTAACGAAGAGCTTGTGTCATATATAGTGGTTTAAGACGTGCCTTTCCGCCGAAACATTAAACGGCTATGGTAATGAATATACACAAAGCAATTATTCAAGTATAGACTAAGATCACTTTCAATAATAGTCTTAGTCTAAACCAAAATATGAGCAAGGTATTAATTCACTTTCTCTCCCACAAAGGGCCTACGAACCGTATGGGTGCAAACCATGGAAATCATGCTTGATACTTTAAGCTACTACTAACTCACTCTACATCATCATAGTGAGTCAAGTATCCAAGCAATGAAGGTTTGAGAGGATAAAAGAAAAGAATCACAAACCACAAACAATTTTCAAGGCAAGGATGCCAAGAACAAGCACATAGTCAAGTAATGATCAAAAGAATGATCAAAGGGCGTGTGGAAGAACGAAAGCGTACCTTGGCCACAAAGAGCAATCCATCAAGGAATCAATGCTATGCCCAACAATGACTACGATGAGTACTAAGTCTTCAAGGACTAGTATCATTCCCAATCATCTTGGTATCATCATTCAAAGATGTTAAAGATCAATGAAGATGAGTCTTCTACAAGTGCAAGTAACTCAATCCACAACCAATTAAGTGATTGATCTTCATGAGTACCTACACAAAGCAAGATGTAAACTAGTAGATGCATTTCAAGAGTGGATCTAAAATGCATAAAGACTACTAATCTTAAGAGGGATGCAATATTATCAATTAAAGGACCAATTTTTCAAGAACAAAATAGTTTTGACCAAAGAGAAACTTTAGTACAACTTGACCTTCTAATTTGAGGAGACAATAGATCGATCCAAGTTACAAAGTACAATATACTTCAAAGATCTTGAGTGACCATCGATCTGATACCAATTGTAGAAACTAGAAGGGGGGTGGGGTGGGGGGGGGGGGGGGGTTGAATAGTTTCTCTTCGATTGGTGACCAAATTAAAATTACTTTCAATTTGGTTTGTATCAAAACTATCTTTTGTTTGAAGCTAAGTTGCATAATGATTAGGTTCAATTCAAATGCACTAGCAAAGATAATAGGTAAGTGTAATGATAATGATAATGAAATAAGTAAAGAGTAAGGAAGGAGACAACCTAGTGGGAAGACACCAAGATTTATAGTGGTTCGACAACGAGGCTCTATCCTCGTTTCTACTCCACTCCTCGAGTACACCTACTCGAGATTTCCACTATATCCACAAGCTCCCTTCTCGGCGGAGAAAACCTTACATCGTTGCTTACATTATTTTTCGACACTAAGCTAAATGTCGAGACCTAATCTTTAGCTAGGACCAATCTACACAACGTTGCCTACTTCACAATTTAACGACACAAGGCTAGATGTCGAGTTCTAATCTTAAGGTAGAACCAATCTTCACGACGTTGCCTACTTCACCATTTAACGACACAAGGCTAGATGTCGAGTTCTAATCCAAAGCTAGAACCAATCTTCACGACTCTTCACTTTGAAGCTAAATGAGAACTTCACACAACACAACTACTAATCACTTTCAAGTTTAGTGAGAACTCACAAGACACAACCACATCACTTTATAGTTTAGTGAGAACTACTAATCAAATCTATTACAACTCAACTAGACTTATCCAAGTACACACATGTAGCTTGGATTTACACAACACAAATCCAAGCAAACACATATTCAATGGATGTACACAACAAATCCAAGTATCCACAAATAACTTGGATGAACACAACTAGTCCAAGTATTCATAAATACAATGGATTGACCTAAAACAAAAATGGTATCATGATGAATATGACTAGCTCATAGATTCATCTTTATCACAACACTAGTGAGTGAGTGATCTTCTCATTGGACAAGGTAAAGGAGGGGATAAAGAGGATAATCATATGTAAACATCCTTAACACTTTAAGTGATAAGTTACTAATGATTATACAACAGAAAATAGAAAGGGGGCTGAGAAAAACGTCCAAGAGGCTTGCTGGAAAATGAGATTTAACCCACTATTTAAAGGAGACAAAGTATAACGGATATATAACGGCTACTGTGCGCGGTACCTTATCTAGCCCGGTGGTTCCATATCGCTAAGGAACCGTGTAGCTACTTAAGGTACCGCAACTAGAGTACGCTCCATTTTTTGTATTTTAGTGGGGTAGGAATATCTGAGGTATTTGAAGCCTTCAAAGGATATTCTAACAGCATTTGGAATATGCTATTTTCAAATTTTCATTTTCCATTTTAATAAAACATTTTCTAAAAAAGAAAGTTTATTAAAAAGTCTTTTGTCATATTAACAAAAGTGAGTTTTAAGAATAATCATTTTGATGATCACTAAGTATGATTAAAAAAGGTTAGTGATATGATTATTACCTTGATGATAGTGTTAGTTAAATAATTCGTTTTGTGTTTTACACTAAATGTGTTGTATAGTTTGTTGTGATCAAAACTAAGAAATATTAGTTAACACTAATAATGTTTTAAGGCATCACTTGCATTAACAAATGTTTATCACCCTCAAGTTTCACGTTCCCCACACCAAGCTAAAAAACGAGATCATTGTTATTATAAGTTAGTAAAGCTAACACTCACTCATGTGGCTCAATTATTCACATAGACTCCCTTATTCCTAGGTGTATCTCTTATATTTTATTGTTGTCTTGAATGATCATGAGGATGAATTGTTGACTTATTTCGATAGTTTATTTAGGCTGAAAATAAAGTAGGACGATTTAATCAATAGTTAGCTAAAGGACAAAATCTTTTAAAACTCCTTCTCGAAACCTCATAAAGTTCATATCTTGGCATAACTCGCTTCACGATTTGACACCTTTCTCGGATCGATATTTGGCATTGACTTCATACTTAGAATCTTGAGAGATGATCTTGAAATAATGGTCTTCTCTTCATAATAGGAATTTCTTCACTTTAAGTCTTAGAGAGATTCTTCAAACTTGGACCACGACTTCTTCATTTTTCTCCAATCTTTATTTGGAACTTTGATATTCAACGATCCGCCTCCTTTTAGGACTTAGATCTATTTATCCTCATACCTTGCTAGGGTCTTTTCGTATAGACTTTTCCATTATCTTTAGGGGAGTATTTGCTTTTCGTCGTGTGTCTCGATCCTTCAAATTGATTTTTGATAAATGATTCTTCACATCACTTTGCATCTTTAGCAACAAAATGTAGCCCTCATTCCTTGTTAGGACCTTTTTGGACTCGCCAATCTTCGCATCCCGCTTCAATAAGTTTTGCCTTGGCTATGAACTCTAATTAATACTGAGCAACCTTTAAATGATCTTGTGCTAGAAGCTAAGTAACTTTTCAAACCGTACGACCTTACTTATTGCAATTATATTTATTAACAAGCGATGGGAGAAAAAGCTCCTAATTAACTCACATGAATTCATGAAAGAATACCAAACTTATAATTGACTCTATCATATCTCGTTCTCCACAGTTTAAAATCTCAAGGAATGAGACTCGTGGATGCTTAGCCTATTAAATCAAAGTTTTGGGTTTTCAAGTCATCTATAGGATCTTGCAACTTCTTAGACTTTTTCAAGTTTAGACTTCGCATTTTAAAGTTCCCTTGATAAACGACTTTCTAGGATCAATTATAGGAACTTGCGAAAAGTTCTTGTTCTTAACCCGTATGAGTTAAGACTTTCGCGTTTTAAAGTTCCCTATATAAAAGCCTAGCAAAACTTGACTTAAACACGTTAAGGATACTAGCTAGAGTAAACTCAAATAAGTAAACTCGGGTTGAGTCAAAAGATTTATGACGGGCCTAATATATCAAAGACATCTAAACTTATTAAAACCATTTTATTGAAATTTATTCTAGGAATGAAAGAAAATAACGATAACAAAGGAAAAACACTACTAGGCCAAAATAGATCAAAAATTTTGAAAAATGTCGAAAAATCAATTTTCCGGTTAAAATGAGGACAAATTCATGGAAAAGCCCACTTAACTTCGATAGAAGTCCCCCTACACTGAAGATAAACATTGTCCTCAATGTTTAAGCATGTTGGAGTAAACTCCCCTACACTTAGGACATTGTGCACGTTGTTTAAATCTTGCTAAGGAAGAGACAACTAAAGTGATTCCTATTTTTAATATTGAAGAATATAAAATAGTGAATCAAAAGAGTTTAGGATAAAACCGGGAAGACGGGTACACGGAATTATGGATTGTCAAAAGTCATCAAGAATGAATCTTTGAAAGCTAGAATCCTTGTACATCATAAGAAAGAAAACAACAAACACATACTAGGGTCTCCCCCTACACTTATTATAAAACGGATAAAAAGGATAGATCATCGGGTTGCTTCCCGAGAAGCGCTTGTTTTTTGTTCACCGAGTCATGAGCTTGACTCGACCTTGATTAGAATGGTAAGAACCTTGAAGAACATCCACCGGGATCAAATACATGGTTTTCATCCATCAAGTAGCACAAAATTAAGGTGAAGAGCACAAGCCAAAGAAGAGTAGGCAAGGTTCCCTTAAGCAGTTGTTGAGCACGAAAGTCTTTCCTTTTATTTCATCAGATGGATACTGAGATGGCATAAAAATTATGATACCCGGATCGAACACCTTTTCCTTTAGGGGAAAATAAGACTTATAATTATTAGACCTTAAAGATTCGCTCATAAACCGCACAATCTCATCCGAAGAAGATGGAAAGAGAGGTGTCAAGACATAGGTACTACGGATATTGGTGTCGTCCGGTTTCTTCTCCTTGGAATTGGGTTTCTTTACATCCGAAGGGGGATAAAGACCATAATCAAAGTCCAAAGGAGGAGAATCATGCTCATTCGGAAAGTATGTCTTAAGAAAAGTCTCAAAATCTTCCTCAAATGAGTAATCATCCAAAGTAGGATTAAGCATTATTGGCGGAGGATCTTCATAAAAAATAGGAGCATAATTGTTAGTAGAAGACAGAACACTTGAACAATCACTCGAAAGAGTGTCAACATCATCAAAGTCATCATAAGTTGGCATCTCTTTATACTCTGAGGAAAAGTCATCATAATAATCCAAATCGGAACTGGAGTCATCATCATATTCATCATATATTGGTGGAGAATCATAAATTGGGGGAGCATCCAAATTGGAGAAAGAATCATGATCATATTCGTCCACATGATCTTGAAAAAGTGGATTATAATAGCAAGTCTCAAAAAGTGGATTGTCAGGTAGCACAAAAACATCAAGACTTGTACTTTCCAAAGGAGTTGTATTAAGCTCGTCTTGAAGCACATCAATCATTTTCGCCGATTCCTTTCCATTTGATTTTCTTGTAATCTTCCCCATCTTAAAAACATGTTGATCATTCCCGACCCTTATAATGAGTTCACCTTCGACAACATCGACTAAAGCTTTTCCGGTTCTCAAAAATGGCCGTCCAAGTATTAACAGAATACGAGGGTCCATTTCATAATCAACAACAACAAAATCGACCGGAAAAGTGAAGGTACCAACTTTAACAAAAACATCTTCGGCGATACCAATGGGGTATGCCAGAGTTCAATTTGCTAGCTCAAGAGTCATCTTAGTTGGTGTAAGATCGGGTAATGATAACTTTTTCCAAACACTTAATGGCATCAAATTTATACTTTCCCCGAGATCGGCTAAGGCAGTAAATTCTTCAAATTTGTTAAATATACAAGGTAGAACAAAAAGACAGGGATCTCCAAGTTTTTTTGGAAGTTCTTTAAAAAGGACTGCAGAACAATTTTCATTTAAGCGTGTGTTGACAAACTCAGCCATCTTCTCCTTCTTACTAAGCAATTCCTTGAATGCTTTGACAAATTTCGGCATTTGAACAAGTGCTTCAACAAGGCTAATGTTGAAATTAATTTGGGAGATCATCTTCAAATAGGTAGTGATTTGAGAATCCTCCTTAGTGAGCACTTTGCACTTGTCTAATCTTGAAGGATAAGGAATATTATGTTTAGGAGGTGTAGGTGTAGAAGGTGAAGGTTGATATGTTGAAGGTGTGGATGGTGAAGGTTTAGAGGTGGAAGGTGGGGATGATAAATGTTTTTGTCTTTGGTACTTCTTCCGTAAGAGGTGGAGACGGTAATGGAGAACTAGTACTCGGAGTGGTAGTAGTAGGGATAAATGGGGGTGGAGGGGGTGTAGATGGAGTAACTAGGGAAGGGATAGATGGTCCTACTAGAGATGCTCCACTGCGTGTAGTAATAGCACTCACATTAGCTCTAGGGTTTGTTTTGGTTGTAGAAGGAAGAGCACCTTGGGGACGAAGGGTTTGAAACATTTGAATGAATTTCCTATCCATGGACTCTTGCATTTCCTTCATGGTTTTCTCATGATCGGTTAATTTTTGTAGAATCAAGTCCATGTGCGGATGAGGTAAATTGAAACCTTGTTGTTGAAAACCTTGGTTTGGGTATTCGTTATATGGTTGAAAACCTTGAGGATTGAAACCTTGGTTTTGAAAGCCTTGGTTTTGCATTTGATAATTGTGATAATCCGTCAATTTAAGGTCGATATTTTATTCTCAAGTATTATTTAAAATCATTATTTTATTGTTAATTTATGAACTCACTCACTTTTAGGAAGAAATAAGGTTTTACGTCTTAAAGTAGCATCGACTACGTCTAAACCGGAGAACTCTACGTTACGTGCTTACGTTTACATACACCGTTTTTGTGACAGTCCGACATTTCAGGAAATAAATTTATTCTTGAATAAATATTTTGGAATTTTAATTTGTGTTGGTTCATAAACTCACAAAATTACGAGAAGAAATTAGGACTTACGTGCATAAATTAACGTCTTTTACGATTAAATCGGAAACCCTAGGTTTACCAATTTACGTTTTTGAACTCCGTTTTTGATGAGAAATTTTTTATTAGATTCGTTCTGTGCCGTAGATTCATAATTTATAAAAACGTTTTTCGTAAAATGACCCGAGGGCACGTAAATCGAGGAAACTAGAATCGAGGAGTACCCGTAAATTAATGGGGATGAGACAAGTTTACACTTGCCCACCCCATACATGTGGCGGCCAAGCTTCACCAACACACCCCTTAGGTGTCAAAGTTATATACAAACTAAGGACACTTGTCCTTAGTTTCTACTCAAAACCACCTAAGGCTTAAAACAACTAAACTAAACGATTTACTTCCATTTCACACATGCAAACCACACAAAAACTCTCTCTAGCTCTCCCTTTTTCCGTCCATACTCCACCACAAAACACCACCATTTGATCAAAATTCTACCATGAATCTTGTGTTTAACTTGCACAAGATGAAAACCCTTTGAAGACTTGTTGATTTTAGGTGATCCTAACCACTAAGAAGAAGTTTTCCTTGGAGTCTAGGGCTGATTTTTCTCAAGGAGTTCCATATACTTGGTGATCTTGAAGGTGTTCTTGATATATCATAAGATTGGTTATCAAAAATTAAGTCTTGTTCTTAACCTTTACATCGCTTTGGTGGTATAGAGATTGTTTCTTCCTATCATCTTTTTATTTTGTAAAAGTACTCATGTATTTTATTCTTAGATGTATATGTATATGATGATGAATGGTGATAAAAATATTATGTGGGGATTTTGTGTTAATAGTTTTTGTTAAAAAGACTAAAATTTACATGTAAAGATGTTAAAATCTTGATTTAATTTATAGGCTGTATAAAACAATAAGTAACCATATGAACACTTGGTAAAAAGGCTTGGATTATTGAATATACAGTTAGATATATGATTTTTACCATGGTTATAAATAGCGTGAGGCGTGGCGTAGCGGCATATCCAAGCTAGAGGCTTTAGCGTCTAAAGCGATGCTTTAGCGTTTTTAAAGCGTGGCTTATGGCGGCAAAACTTATATAAATATCTTTACGTTTTATCATATTTCAATGTTATATTTATATTGAGTTTATAATAAGTGTTGTACATAATAATTAAAGTTATAAAACTCTCCTTACATGTAATAATATTATTTTTTGGAGTTGAATTCCAAAAATTATTGTACCTCATGTCGTAGCGTACCTTGACCTATAGCGTTGCGTGGAGGCCGCGCCTCAAGCTTTAGCGCGCCTTAAGGCGAGCTATAGTCGGCTATTTAGAACCATGATTTTTACATATGTGGTGAGTTGGCCACTCAATAGAATCATTAAAATGAGCAAGATATGATCAAAATACTATTAAGGTATAAATCTGTATAGTCTGTTTTGGATGAATTATTAGGAATACTTAGAGGATGAATGAGCAGTAGTATAAAAAAGTTATTTGTAGCACATATTATGTAGTTTGTGCTTCCCAAATTTGAGCTTCTATCTCCTTGTAGAACTCAAGATATGGAAAAAATGGTGAAAGTGACTTTGATAATCAGATTTGTAAATAAAAGTATATAATATAAAATGAGCACTCAAGTAATATTATTATAAAATAAATATATAAAACCCACTAACTAGTAATAATATTTATAAAATGAGTTATATATTTCGATAAATAAACATGACATTTTTAAAAAGTAAAAACTCAAATGTTTTCTAAAATTATAAAACTATATATAAGTTTTACGTCTTTTCGGCTAAAACCGAAAGATTAACATTTTCGCCAAATAAAACTTAGACGGTCGGACCCGTCTAATGTAACATTTTTATAACTCATATACTGATATGTAAGTACATTTGACAAGTAAAAACTGATGAACCCGAGCTTTATAACTTATGGACCTTAACGGGACAAAGTAGCCTTATTGGACTATTAACCCAACTAGTTTGGCTAAACACTAATGGACCTACTCCTGGGCTTAACCCACTTGGGCCAAACATATGAGTATAGGCCTGGTATTAAAAAGTATAAATGGGCTAATATAATGAATTGAACTTTTAATGGGCTTATTGGGCCTTAATATATATATAAGTTGAAACTAGTGTAACTAGTCTAAAATTTGATTAACACATAACACTATAATGGGTATGAAGAGATAAAATCCCACTTGATCATCATCATACTTATAAAGTCATCATATATACATAACCACTATTTTTATAAAGTCATTGGACAAGAGTCTAAGACCGAGTATTATTTGTCTAGGTTTCCATGATTAAAGCACGTAGCGTACATCCAAATCGCCGATACCCCGCCTTCCCACACCAATGTGAGTTCATTGCCTCGCACTCTTTTAAATGTTTTATGAAATGTTTCATAAACCCGCGAGGGAGATAACATGATAGTTTTAATAAAAATAGGACACCAGTTGTCCCGATTATTTGCTTATTGATATGGACCCGAATGATTATATGACCCGATGAATGATTACATGACCCGATGAATGAAATGAGATGGATTATTATTAGTTTGGTTATGTCACTAAAAGTCCCATTAGCATGAACTGTGAACTACCAGGATTTGGTAGATGCTTATGAATATAATAGTATTATTTAGGGAAGATCACCCCAATTCGCACCTTGACGGTTGATCCCCGTCGTGCCACATTGATTGGTAAGCGAATTTATGTATGAGAAGATTTATATAAGCGTGATTATTGTGACGACACGCTATTTTAGATGGGCAAAGGAATTACGGGTTAGCTACCCGTTGTTTGTTATAGTAAGGTAGCAATGTCATGCGGCTTATAATAATCCAATAACGAAAATATTGATATACGTACTGAATTATAATATATTGCCTGACTAGCAATACGGGGTCTTATTAGGGATATTATGTTCGTGTTTTGGTTTTACATAACCATTTTCATATAACGATTTTTATTTAACTCTATACAACGTTATAACGTATTGTATGATGTTTTTGCGACAATGGTTCATATAATGGTTTTGAAGGCAAAAGCCTATATTATGATTTACGACAAAGATTCGTATAAAATGTCTTTGGCCTAATTTATAGCCTACGATAAAGATTTGTACAAAGTGATTTTCGGTAATAGTTATATACCGGTGACATATTGATGGTTTTTATTAAACTCTAAGAATTCACTCGGTGTTTTCACTGACTTTTTAACATTTCTTATCTCAGGTACTTGAAGGTAATTCTCGGGAAGACGACAAGAATTTATGGCCCGTATTCAAATAAAATTTCCATTCAAATGTTTTGTAAATTTGTATGACATATTATGACCTGAGGACCTATGTAATTTTATATTTATGAATGGAAAATGCTTTATTATTAAACGACGCGATTTTTAAGCGTTGTCTATGATTTGAGTAATGTGCTATCCCGTAACACCAACGACTCTTCCGCTGAACTAAAGTATGAATATTTGGGGGTGTTACAGTTTGGTACCAGAGCTCTCGTTATAGAGAACGAAAGATTTTTAAAACCAAGGTTTTGAATAAAACATTTCAAAAACCTTTTAACTATAAACATTTTACTCAAAATATTTAAAATATTTTGACTACAACGGTGCCGAAGAATTCCCGAGTTACCAACAAGGCCAGACTGAGAAGTGTTATTTTGATATATATATATATATAACTTTGATTATATATATATATATATATATATATATATATATATATATATATATATATATATATATATATATATATATATATATATATATATATATATATATGTTGTGATTTGATTACATGATTGTTTGATGATTATTTTAATACTTATACGAGGTATTTATACGACGTAGTTTGTCACAAGAAACCCTAACTCACCTAGCAAATTAATCGAAGCTCCTGTAGGAATCTAGCTATTCTAGAACTAAACCAAGTTGTGGATATTTATGATCCCAACAAAATGGTTGATATTTGTAGAAATGTTGATAGTAGCTGATTGTGATCTTTAAGAAGAATTGGCGAGATTAAATATGATATCGATGTCATGACGATCTTTCCTTATAGAGTGGAGTTTGACAAAACCTTACCACCTAGAAAGGTGTCATCTGATTTGGTGTCACCCAATTCTTAAATTTGAAATCGAAAGGGTGAATGTTGCACTTGAGGCTGTCATTGGAGCCTTTACTCAAAAGCCTCATGCCACTTGTATCTTTCCGAGAGGTCTAATTGAATGCGTGAGTCATTTCATACTAGTGACTCATTTGATAACTATTGTTGTAAGAACTATAGGATTGGAAATTAAGTGATGTTCATATCGAGCTTTTATTGCCCTTTCAAGGTCTAAGAATAAGGTTGAAAGTATTGGAGAATGAGGTAGGATGTCGTATTAAGTATAAGTTGATTGAAACTTGAATAAAGTCAAATTTAACTCGTATGGAATATGAGATTATTAAGAGGAAGTCGTTAACTCCTTTGATTGAATTATAAGGTTTTAAATGATTGTTGGTTTGTGTTAAGGGTTGTTCTTAGACCATTGTCCAATGACGAGGATGCCCAGTGTCTGAGAAATAAATCGAAGAAATCTTCTTCTAAAATTAGGACCGATGGATCTTTTGGGACATGTGGAACACCTAATGACTATTGTAGATTAGTATTCATTGTAGCGTCTTTTAAAAATCCCTAACTTAACTGGGACATCAATTGGTAGGATGAGTCCTTGGAATTGTATGACATGGCGGCACGTAATGTGTTACGGTACAATTTTTGACTTGTTTGTGATTAATGAAAAGACTACCTCTGATTGCTAAATCCTACATGTATCGATGTTATCTATCTTTTCTTGCTTCTTCCTAATGTTAGCATTAGTGATGCAACCATTAAGCAAGTACTCATTTCTGATAGAGTTGCGTTGTAGATTCTTCTCTTTGTATTCCTGAGTGCCATCGAGGTCATGAACCTCATGATTATTTGGCTAAGCTTGTTTCCTATCATATTGTAGTTAGTTCTGGGTAAACAACTCTTCATCACTCCTTTTGCAGATCACTCATTGTTTTTATAAGTAATACGATACCATCTGCGGGAAAATTTGAAATTCTCATTTTATATGAGTTATTTAAATTAGTACTATTAGTAGTTATTTTCGAAATAAAGTTTTATCAAACCTCTTGTAAATGGAATTGATTTCATAATGATGAAAATTTCGGTAAACTTTTTTTATTTTTTTCATAATTAATCATGAATATATATTTTAAACATGATGACAAAATTTTGACGAACTGAGTATTGCATCGTTATCCTAAAATTGTATATAGTTGCGCGCCTACGTACAATTTGGAAGCGACCATGCAAGGCTGATTAGTAGTCACCATGAAATTGTTAATAAACATTACATTTTAATAATTGTGAAAGATTGAATTTTTATGAGATCTGCAAGAAGTGCAAAAATAGGGACATATTGTTAGAGACACCTACATATGTGCCCGTACCATTTATTTTTCCAAATCGGATTTACTCATCGGTGGCAATTGTCTTATTTGAAAATTGACCTCCCTTTCGTGTCAAATTCTCTCGTGGTGAGATTCTTTGGAGAAGTATCTAATTACCGAGTGTTGATACCCGACTAGGCGTATCGACGTCCCTATCATTTCTTTTGATTAGATTCCATTTGAATGACATGGGTAACTTTCCGAGGTGCTTTCGAATGCGTACTCAATTCATGAAAACATGGGATACATTCATATTCTTTAGTGTTTTCGTCTTTATCTGATTTGAAATTCTCTCGCGTAAATTATGCGTTGACCTTACTCTTTTAATGTTAGCTATGTCTCCATATATCCTTGAATTTGTGGAGGGTTATGAGTTATTATTAGTCTTTTGAAAAGTTCACATCTTATCAACGGTAATAAAAATGGAAAGTTGGTAGTGCCATTAGAATGGATTGGTTGATTATGACATGGTGTCATTGTCTAAATTGATGGGAACTCGAGTGGAATTCCCCTAAAAGATAAAATGTTGATTATCAAAAGTGATCTAAATAATTCCTGAGGGGTGACCATATCCTGCATTTAGGCTTGAAATTATACCATGAATGGTATGAACTAGTCATAGATCTTTTAATCTAAAGAGAACTTAAAGTAAATTTATTAAAAGATGTTCCTGTTATTTGAAACTTTATGAGGTATTTTCTGATGAATTACCTAGACTTCCGCCAATTTAGGCAAGTTGAATTTGGTATTGATTATATTCCTGGTGCTGCACCTGTGGCATGTGCACTATACGTCAGCACCATCTGAATCAAAAGAGTTACCGTGCAACTGTGAGAGTTGTCGGAAAAAGCTTTTATTCTACCGAGCTCGTCATCATGAAGAGCTATGGTGTTATCATTCCTTATATTTATGGATTACCGTGAACTGAATAAATTGACGATAAAAATTTATATCCATTACCTAAGATGGAAGATTTGTTCGATCATTTACAAGGTTCTAGCGTATATTCAGAAATTTGATCAACGATATGGTTATTATCAACTTGGCTTCCGCAAAGAAGATTATCTATTCCAATCACTACATCCAGAACTCGTAATGAATATTATGAGTTTCATGTGATGTCGTTTGGATCGACCAATGCACATGTAGCATTCATGAATTTGATGAATCGCGTGTGTAAGCTGTATTTTAATAAGTTCATGCTTGTGATCATTAAGGACCATCTGTTTGTATCTAATAATAAGAAAGAGTTAGTTATCATTTGTAGACTGTTCTGCGTTGGCCGAGCAGTGAAAACCTGTACCTTGAGTATTCATCATGTGATTTAAGATTTGATCCTTTACATTATTTAACCGTGTGATTAATGATAGTGAAATCTATATTGACTCTTCAAAGATTAGAGCCATTAAGGCTTTGGGTTATACCAAAAAGAAAGTGAAAAAATATTTTGACAAATATTTATCAAAGGATTTTTAAGGAATCATTCCCTTATACCCAGATCATTTAACTAAACTCCCTTAGGAGTAGATGTTTGTGTATACCTCAAGACAACCTAAGAGGGATTAAGGAAACCATTTAAACCATGACTTGGAATTGGAAACGACAATTTTTGCTTTTCAACTAAGAAAATTTTGACCAAAGTATAAACGAAGATTTTTCGAACATTTACGGATCTTATTAATTATTTTCGATAAATCAACAAAAATCGTGTTAAATAAATTCAAATTTATTTTTGAACGTTTTTCATAATTGGACGAACTGAGAAAATTTAAAACTTTTTAGGTTTACGATTCATAAAATTAAATATTTATTATTTAATTACTTGCAATATTTATTGACGTTTTAAACATCGGACTGGGCAAAACTGATAAAAATAATAATTGAGACGAAACTAAAACTTAGAAAATATGAAGAAAGAATTTCTGAGTGATTGTGGTCATGTTATTTATTTCATCAGGAAAGGTGAATGTAATTACTGACGCATTATGTAGAAAGAATAGAGAACGAATTAAGATGTGTTCCTTAGTATTGACCATACACAATAAATTGCCGAGCAATTTAGAAATAGCCGATGCTTTTAATAAGGATAATATAGATGATAAAGTATTTCACGGCTAATGAGAACCATTAGAGATGGGAGCCGATGGAGTTAAGTGTTTAAAAGGTCGTTTGTGGTTGCCTAAATATGGAGGTTTGTGAGATTTAGTAATGTTGGAATCTCATAAGTTTAAGTATTATATTCATGCCATTTCTGATAAAAATGTATCTGTATCTGAAGAAGTTGTACTGATGGCCAAATATGAAAGCAGATATCGCCACATTCTTTGGTAAACATCTAAATTTTGCGAAGGTTAAGGCTGAACGCCAAAAATCCATAAGGATTGCTTCTACAGCTTATAATTCTTGTTTGGAAGTGAGATAGAACCACCATGATTCTTATGATGAAAATTCCAATGTAAAACCCGCATTCTTTTACCATGAATAGTACCCTTACGATAGTACGTACATGATTAGAACTTTCCTTTTATAGCACGTTACGTTTGACGAACAAGAATTTCAAGTATTACGTACGTGTTATAACACGATAAGTATTTATTACGTATTAACACACGATAATTATTTCAATAATAATTATAATCACGAACATACGAAGATGAAATCATGAACGTAAATTAATCACGAGCTAACATTACGTATGTATGTATATTTATTATGATCACGAATAAATATATTAAGTCACGAACGATAACTAATTAAATCACGTAAAACACGAACACGAGAACACACTTATTATTTAGACACGGAAAATGTTGGGGTTACCCCCTTTGTGGGCCCCATACCCGCGACTATACCAATACCAAGGGCCAAGCCCATTGTTTTTTACTAAACAAGAAAAAGGAGAAATTATTTTCATAAATCAAGAATTTAGAAAATAACAAGAAACCCTAAATCTTTTTCTTCTTCCTCTCTTTGGCCGCCGGGTTCTACACACACCAAGGTGTGTTCGGTTGATTTTTGGCGTTCGATTCATTGCAAGGATCGTTGTGTGTTCATCCTCCTTTGATTCACGTGATCTGTATAACCTCACACCTCTTTTATTTTAATGTTTTTGATTTACTAATCACGTAAAATCATGAAGGTTTTTATTACAAATTAAAAACAAGTAACATCATGTTAATTAATCATGGGGTAAATTAAATAATAGTTAAGGGGTGTTTGTTTTGTGGCCGACGCCTAAACCGAGCCCCAAGGGGGTCTCGGTTTGTTTTGATTCGCACCACCGAGACCTCATGGTCTCGGTGTGTTGGTCTCGTGTCACGACAACAACAAGAAAGGGGAGACCCCGACCTCGGTCGGGGCATGGTGGTGCTCGGGGAGGCCACGACAGCAAGGGGACACCGGCTAGCCGGTGGGAAAACTTGGCTAGCCGGCGGCTAGGTTGACCAAGGGTGCATTTGGGTCCGGTTCACGGGTTTAAACACGGGTCCGGTTCACACATGTTAGATTAAAACACGGTTCGGTTCATGAGTTGTTTTTACAAGGTTAAATATTTTTACAAGTTATATGTTTTTTTCAAGACTTAAATTAAATTAATTAAAAAAATGAACATGATTAATTTAATTTACATGACTTAGGTTATTAATTTTATTATTAATACATGAGTTTTAACCTAAGTATTTTCCATTTTATTTAGACTATATAATGAATTAATTATTAAAATCATGACTTATAATTAATTAATTTACATGACTTAAGTTATATTATTAATAGATAATAATACATGTTTTAACCTAAGTATTTTTTACCTTTATTTAATTAAATCATGTTATATTTAATTAAATACTTTAACCTATAGTTTATTTAATTTACATGAAATAATTAATAAACTATACTATTAATTACATGACTTAGAATATTAATCAGTAAACACTTAAGCTTATATAATTAGCTTAATTATCCAACTTATATCTAATTATGGAAACTTTCTATTTTTAGAAACTTATTTAATTAAGGCAGCTAATCTATTTTAGGAAACCTGCTATTTTTAGAAAGTTACTTATTATTACACAACAAGTATAATAATACATGAAATACAAGTAATACTCAATCAGAATAGACAGAATATATGATAAACACAGTATAAAGCTTAAATCAGTGAAACATGACATGAACATATAAAACAAGCTAAGACATGTTATGAAACCAGTTACGCACTCAGTAATCAGATACTTATACACGTATGTTTTTATGTAGAATTAGCGATACCAAAGTAGGACTCTCTTCCGTTCGTCTTCTTCGTTCACTGGACACAAGGTACGGATTCTCCGTCCTTTCAGTATGGACATGCTTCCTTATTAGGATTTCCCGTATGCAGCCAACTGTTTTCCCTAGTATATGTTTTATATGTTTTTGAATTGCTTATGTTTAAATTAGAATACCTAAAGCCATATACATGCATGAACAGTTTCACCTAGTTATGGAGGTACCATAACCATAACACTAGAGGCACCAGTGTTATGACTTCACCACGGCGGAGTGATAGCTCATGGCGTCCCTTTCAGCTTTTGGCCATATTATTATTATCATCAGGTGGGGCGTATGGGTGCATCCTAGTTTACATGTTTTCAGCAGATTATTCAGTGTGAATGTGGTGTGTGCCTTGCATCCTTCACAAGGAGCTGATCCCTCCTACCCAAAACCAGTATATTAAATTAGAGGTAGCCCCTCTAATTTGCATGACGAGGTCACCCCTCTAAGTATTCATGCACGTTGATATTTCATGACCTATATTGGCTAATGGTAAATATGTTAAACGGTTTTTACAAGAATAAGGCTTTTCAAACTATAAAACCAGTTTTACTAAGATATAACCAGGTTATCCAGGACTTAGTCTTTTCCGCTTCTTCATGTTTATATGCTTATATTATTCATGCTTTACTTGTATATCCGTGCACTGAGCGTTATGCTCAGCCGTTTTCCTTTTCATGTTCTCAAAACGGCAGGTACTCAGGGACGCTCGTAGAGTTTAAGCGTACGTGCATAAGGATTGGAAGCTTCCTAGCCTTCTTTACTTTATGCATTTCTTTATACTTTGATACTCATTTCCATGGACATTGTTTAGTCCTTTCATTTACAGTACTTATGTTTGTGTGTGATGAGTTCTACTTTTGGGGTACCGATGTTTGATTCTGGTATTTCCTTTATGGTCAGGTAATGTTTAGACATTTATCCTTGTATGCTTTGATGACACGCCATAATCACGCATGACATTCCATTTATCCAAATGAGGTGTTGCAATTATGGTATTAAAGCCAAGGCTTCGACCTGTAGGCTCTCAAAACACGACCTGTGATTAGTGGGTAGTCACTATGATCTTCCTAGAACTGACAGTCGGTTTTCATGCATTCATCATTTTCATACATACATATATATGTCATTGTCGCAGGTTTATGACTAAGTAATGGTTGGTACAGGACTGGCCCTATTTAGTCGCATGTGTTTTATCGAAACTTTTAAATTTGGGACCGACCCATAGGCGTCCCCTCGCCATGTCTTTTGTTGTAGGTGAACTGACCATAGGCGTTCACTCTCGCGCATACAAAAGTTTTCATAAAACTGCATCATGCATTCATGTACTAGTTTTCCTGCATAAATTTTTTCTCATGATTTATTGGTATAAATTTTTTTCATGTATATAGTTTATGTTTTGATCAGTTTAATCATGTATTTTATGTTATAGTATCAGATGGTTCTCACACGCGAGCAAGAACAACTCAATGCAGCAATCCAAGCTGCAATGCAAGCTATGCTTCCTCAACTGAGGAACGAAATCAGGGATGAGGTTCAGGCTGCCAACAATCAGCAGCATCACCCAGTACCTCCTCCTCCTCCTGCAGCAACATTGGCCACATGGCTGGAGAGATTCAATAAGCTCCGTCCTCGAGCTTTTGAGAGAACAGATAGCCCCAGTGAAGCTGAAAGCTGGTTGGCTCACATTAAGAAGATCTTCGATGCTATGGGCTGTGACCCCGTCTTTAAGTCGAGGTTGGCATGCTACCGGTTCGAAGGTGATGTGTTAGCATGGTGGATAACACTGAAGCAGTCTGAGGGAGGTGATGATTGGGTGGCTGGTTTGACTTGGGCTCAGTTCAGGGATAGGGTAATGGAACAGTTCTTTCCCAAGGCTGAACAGGACAAGCTGAAGAGGGAGTACCATGGGATCCGACAGAGAGCTGGGGAGAATAGCAACGAGTTCATGCAGCGCTTTCTTCGCTTGGCTGGTTTCCTTGGTGCAGCAGCATGTACTCCTGAAGAGCAAGCACACCACTTCAGGTGGGCTCTTCGTACATCGGTCGCAAACAACTTAGTGTGTGCTACGTTCAACACGGTAGCACAAGTGGCCGATGCAACACGTAAGCTGGAGATGCTGCAAGAAAGAGATGAGTTCGGAGAAGCAGAGAGACCCGATAAGAGGTAAACATTCATATTCAAGCGGTGACGAATCCGTATTCTTTCAGTATATGTCAATATTCATCTCTTTAAATTGTATCTCCCAGGCAAAAGACTGGGGACCGGTCTCAGCCGGCTACTCAGCAACAACCTAATCAGCCCAAGGGAAACGGTCAGAGTCACGACCGTTCTACTACGGATAAGCGTGGCGGTAATGATAATTACCGTAACAACGCTGGACACTCCATCAGCAGCAGGTCCTTATACTTACGCATTTTCTTATGATTACATGTTATGATTCTTAATTCTGACACATTAGCAAATCTTCTACTAGGAATCATGGTAACGGTAGGGACCAGAACCAGAGAGGTTCACAGCTTAACCGTCCAGCTATCACCGGTATTCAATCTTACGATTACCTGCATTGTCCTTTGTACCCTATTTTCATGTCTCATGAATAGTGTTTTTATCAGGTTCTCAGCCAGTCAGGACACCTGCTGGAGGATATACTCATCCTCTTTGATCTACTTGCCACCGTAGGCACCCAGGGCCATGTCGCCGCGACAGTGACGCATGCTTCAAGTGTGATCTTCTTGGCCATCGCATGAAGGATTGTCGCAAGGGCGAGATGGAGGGTACATCGGGACATGCTGATATCAAGCCGCCTCCTACTAGTGGACGCGTTTACACGACATCTCGCGATCAGGCCAACAAGTCTACAGGTACCATCACTGGCATCTTGTATATGTATGGTCAAGTTGCATGTGTTCTTTTTGACACGGGTGCTACTCACTCGGTTATTTCTACTGCTTATGCCAAGAATGTTAGGATACTCCCCATGACACTAGAGAATATACTGAGTATTTCCACGCCTTTGAGAGACTCTGTACGCATAACCCATGTGTACAAGAGCCTTCCCCTAGAGTTTGACGACAAGGTTCGTCCTGTTGACGCACTTCCGCTGGACATGAATGATTTTGACATGATTTTGGGCATGGATTGGCTATCCAAGCATTATGCTACCATAGACTGCCATTCATATCGAGTCATCTTCGGTGATGTTAATGCACCAGAGTACATTCACAACGGGTTTGTACCCGGCAGGTTTGTACAAATAATATCAACCCTACAAGCACGTGCACTACTTTCACATGGTTGCGAGGGTTATCTAGCTACTATTCATGACATGGATGTTGAATCCCCATCAATTCAGGATCAGCCGATAGTGTTAGAATTTCCAGATGTATTTCTAGAAGAACTTCTGGGCATACCGCCTGCACGTGAAGTAGAATTTAATATCGAGCTCATCCCAGGAGCTGAGCCGATTTCCAAGGCTCCTTATCGCATGGCTCCCATAGAGTTGAAGGAGTTTAAGGTTCAATTGCAAGAACTTCTAGAATGAGGCTTTATTCGATCGAGCGCATCTCCATGGGGCGCACCGGTCTTATTTGTTAAGAAGAAGGACAACAGTATGCGTCTTTGCATAGACTATCGCGAGCTCAACAAGATTACCATCAGGAATAGGTATCCACTACCACGTATAGACGATCTGTTTGACCAACTTCAAGGGGCCAAACATTTCTCCAAGATTGATCTAAGGTCATGCTATCATCAGCTACGGGTTAAGGAGCAGGACATCGCCAAGACTGCTTTTCGTACACGCTATGGCAATTACAAATTTGTAGTCATGCCATTTGGCCTTACCAATGCTCCAGCAGTGTTCATGGATTTGATGAACAGAATCTTCCATGAATTTCTGGACAAGTTCGTCATTGTCTTCATCGATGACATCCTGATTTTCTATAAGTCCAGGGAGGAACACGAAGACCATCTTCGTACAGTACTACAGATTCTTCGCTAGAAGCAGCTGTATGTTAAATTCTCTAAGTGTGAGTTCTGGTTACACAAGGTGGCATTATTAGGTCACATTGTATCAACAGAAGGAATCACGATGGATCCAGCGAAGGTTGAGGCTATTACCAAATGGCCAAGGCCGACATTAGCGACTGAAGTCCACAGCTTCCTAGGCTTAGCTAGTTATTACCGTAGGTTCGTGAAGTCCACAACTTCCTAGGCTTAGCTAGTTATTTGAAGACTTGAAGCAGAAGTTAATATATGCACCTATTCTTACTCTCCCATCTGGTACGGGTGGATTTCAAATTTACAGTGATGCATCGGGGAAGGGACTTGGTTGTGTTCTCATGCAACATAGGAAAGTGATCGCGTACGCTTCACGGCAGCTTAAGCCTTATGAGGAAAATTACCCTACGCATGACTTGGAACTTGCAGCAGTCGTGTTTGCATTGAAAATATGGAGGTACTAAATGTATGGAGAATCATGTGACATTTTCACGGACCACAAGAGCTTGAAGTATATATTCACTCAACGTGAATTGAACATGAGACATAGGAGATGGTTAGAGCTGTTGAAGGATTATGACAATAATCTGTAGTATCATCCCGGCAAGGCGAATGTAGTGGCATATGAACTTAGCAGAAAGTCCGAAATGATCAACAGTATTGAGATTATGGAGGAAATCATAAGAGACTTTGAGCGACTAGACATAGAGATCATGGTACGAGGACAACACGGTTATTGGGCTAATCTTAGAGTAGAACCCGAGTTACTCTCTAAGATCAAGGAAGCTGAGAAAGATGATGGAGAAATCTGGGCGATAATTTAGAATTTAGAGAAGCAGACAGAATTTCGAGTAGATGCAGATGGTATCTTATGGCAGGGCACGAGACTTTGTGTTCCTGATGATCAAGAACTCCAGGAAGCCTTGTTAGCCGAGGCTCATAGCTCCCCATTCTCTATTCATCCTGGTTCGACCAAGATGTACCATGACATCAAGCAGTACTTTTGGTGGAGTGGTTTGAAACAGGAGGTTGCTAGTTACGTCTCCAAATGTCTTACCTGCCAGCAGGTTAAGATCGAGCATCAGCGATCTGGCGGTCTTCTTCAACCGTTAGATATTACAGTGTGAAAGTGGGACAAAATCACCATAGATTTTGTTACTGGTCTTCCGCCGACAAAGAGGAAGCACGATCAAATTTGGATTATCGTTGATCGACTTACCAAATCAACTCATTTCTTACCGATCTGCAAGGAAGATTCGGTCAGTAAAATCTCCGATACCTATAGAAGGGAGATCATGAGACTTCACGGTGCTCCATCGAGCATCGTCTCAGACAGAGATCCCCGATTCACTTCGCGATTCTAGAGAAGTCTGCAGGAAGCTTGGGGTACACAAATTAAGCTTAGCACGACTTTTCATCCTCAAACAGACGGGCAGTCAGAGCGAACGATTCAGACATTGGAAGACATGTTGAGGTAATGTGCGTTGGAATAGACGGGTGATTGGGACGATTACATCTGTTTGGTGGAGTTTGCATACAGCAACAGTTGGCACGCAAGTATCAAGTGTGCTCCTTTCAAGATGTTGTATGGCAGGAAGTGTCGCGCCCCAATCTGCTGGGATCAGGTTGGTGAGCGAACACTTGAAGGACCAGAAATAATAGAACTGACTAATGAGAAGGTCGCAGTAGCTAAGCAGAAATTGCAAGAAGCACGGTCACGTCAGAATAGCTACACAGACAAGCATCGTAGGGACTTACATTTTAATGTAGGAGATCACGTTTTCCTTAAGGTTTCGCCGACACGTGGTGTTAAACGTTTTGGAATCAAAGGAAAGCTCAGTCCTCGCTTTATCGGACCGTTTGATGTCATTGAACGGGTCGGTGAAGTATCTTACCGTTTAGCGTTACCTCTGCAGCTTTCTCATGTTCACAATGTTTTCCATGTGTCCTTACTCAGAGGGTACCAGTATCATCCCCTTCACATGGTTCAGTATCCACTGGAACAGATTCGTGAAGATCTCACTTTCATAGAAGAACCCGAACAAGTTCTTGACAGACAAGAACGAGTCATGAGAAGGAAGACGATACCATTCGTCAAAATCCTTTGGAGGGATCATACCGAGCGGGAAGCCACTTGGGAAACAGAGGAGTCTATTCGGGCTTCTTACCCTCATTTCATATTTTGAATTCGGGTATGTTCTTCTTTTCCAGTTTACTTTATCTATAATTCTTGGACAAATTATTCTTTTTAGGGGGGAAGAGATGTAAAACCCGCATGCTTTTACCATGAATAGTACCCTTACGATAGTACATACATGATTAGAACTTTCCTTTTATAGCATGTTACATTTCACGAACAAGAATTTCAAGTATTACGTACGTGTTATAACACGATAAGTATTTATTACCTATTAACACACGATAATTATTTCAATAATAATTATAATGACGAACATACAAACATGAAATCATGAACGTAAATTAATCACGAGCTAATATTACGTATGTATGTATATTTATTACGATCACGAATAAATATATTAAGTTACGAACGATAACTAATTAAATCACGTAAAACACGAACACGAGAACACACTTATTATTTAGACACGGAAAATGTTCGGGTTACCCCACTTGTGGGCCCCATACCCGCGGCTACACCAAGACCAAGGGCCAAGCCCATTGTTTTTTACTAAACAAGAAAAAGGAGAAATTATTTTCATAAATCAATAATTTAGAAAATAACAAGAAACCCTAAATCTTTTTCTTCTTCCTCTCTTTGGCCGCCGGGTTCTACACACACCAAGGTGTGTTCGGTTGATTTTTGGTGTTCGATTTATTACAAGGATTGTTGTGTGTTCATCCTCCTTTGATTCACGTGATCTGTATAACCTCAAATCTCTTTTATTTTTATGTTTTTTATTTACTAATCACATAAAATCATGAAGGTTTTTATTACAAATTAAAAACAAGTAAACATAATGTTAATTAATCATGGGGTAAATTAAATAATAGTTAAGGGGTGTTTGTTTTGTGGCCGACGCCTAAACCGAGCCCCAAGGGGGTCTCGGTTTGTTTTGATTCGCACCACCGAGACCTTATGGTCTCGGTGTGTTGGTCTCGTATCATGACAACAGCAAGAAAGGGGAGACCCCGACCTCGGTCGGGGCATGGTGGTGCTCAGGTAGGCCACGACAGCAAGGGGACACCGGCTAGCCGGTGGGAAACCTTGGCTAGCCGGTGGCTAGGTTGACCAAGGGTGCATTTGGGTCCGGTTCACGGGTTTAAACACGGGTCCGGTTCACACATGTTAGATTACACGGTTCGGTTCATGAGTTGTTTTTACAAGGTTAAATATTTTTACAAGTTATATGTTTTTTTTTCAAGACTTAAATTAAATTAAATAAAAACATGAACATGATTAATTTAATTTACATGACTTAGGTTATTAATTTTATTATTAATACATGAGTTTTAACCTAAGTATTTTCCATTTTATTTAGACTATATAATTATTAATTATTAAAATCATGACTTATAATTAATTAATTTACATGACTTAATTTATATTATTAATAGATAATAATACATGTTTTAACCTAAGTATTTTTACCTTTATTTAATTAAATCATGTTATATTTAATTAAATACTTTAACCTATAGTTTATTTAATTTACATGAAATAATTAATAAACTATACTATTAATTACATGACTTAGAATATTAATCAGTAAACACTTAAGCTTATATAATTAGCTTAATTATCTAGCTTATATCTAATTATGGAAACTTTCTATTTATAGAAACTTATTTAATAAAGGCAGCTAATCTGTTTATGGAAACTTTCTATTTTTAGAAACTTATCTATTTTAAGCAGTAAATCTATTTTTGGAAACATTCTATTTTTGGAAACTTTCTATTTTTGAAAACTTTCTATTTTTGGTAACTTTCTATTTTTGGAAACTTTCTATTTTAAGAAACCTGCTATTTTTAGAAAGTTACTTATTATTACACAACAAGTATAATAATACATGAAATACAAGTAATACTTAATCAGAATAGACAGAATATATGATAAACATAGTATAAAGCTTAAATCAGTGAAACATGACATGAACATATAAAACAAGCTAAGACATGTTATGAAACCAGTTACGTACTCAGTAATCAGATACTTATTGTAACACCCTCAAATTTTATACAATTCAAGACAGCGGAAGACTCGTTGGTGTTACGGGATAGCACATTACTCACATCATAGACAACGCTTAAAAATCGCGTCGTTTAATAATAAAGCATTTCCATTCATAAATATCAAGTTTACATAGGTCCCAAGTCATTGTATTTCATACAGGTTTTACAAAGCATTTGAATGGAAATTATTATTTAAGTGCGGGCCATGAATTCTTGTTGTCTTCCCGAGAATTACCTTCAAGTACCTGAGATAAAACATGTTAAAAGAAAAGGTCAGCGATAACGCCGAGTGAATTCATAGAGTTTAATAATTTCCATCAATATAACATCGGTATAAAATTATTACCGAAAATTATTTTGTACAAATCATTGTAATAGGCCATAAAATAGCCAAAGTCATTTTATACAAATCCTTATCAAAATCATAATATAGGCTTCCGCCTTCAAAATCATTATATGAACCATTGTCGTTAAAAACATTATACACTACGTATTATAACATTGTATAAAGTTAAATAAAAACCGTTATATGTATATGGTTATATAAAACCAAAACACGAACATAAAATCAATAATAAGACCCCGTATTGTTAGTCAGGCAATATATCATAATTCAATGCATAAAGCAGTATTTCGTTAATTGGATTATTACAAGCCGCATGACATTGTTACCTTACTAAACCAAACAACGGGTAGCTAGCCCGAAACTCATTTGCCCATCTAAATTAGCGTGTCGTCACAACAATCACGCTTGTGTAAATCTTCTCATACATAAATTCGCTTACCAATCAATGTGGCACGACGGGGATCAACCGTCAAGGCGCGAACTGGGGTGATCGTTCCCAAATAGTACTATTATATGCATAAGCGTCTACCAAATCCCGGTAGTTCACAATTCATGCTAATGGGACTTTTAGTGACATAACCTAACTTTAATAATCCATTTCATTTCATCTATCGGGTCATTTAATCATTCATCAGGTCATACAATCATTCGGGTCCAAATCAATAAACAAACAATTGGGACAACTAGTGTCCTATTTCATAAAAACTAACATGTTATCTCCCTCGCGGGTTTATCAAATATTTCATAAAAACATTTAAAAAGAGTGCGAGGCTATGAACTCACGTTGATGTGGGAAGGCGGTTATCGGCGATTCGGATGTACGGTACGTGCTTCAATCACGGAAACCTAGACAAATAATACTCGTCTTAGACTCTTGTCCAATGACTTTATCAAAATAATAATTATGTATACATATGATGATTTTATATATATGATGATGATCAAGTGGGTTTATACATCTTTACTCATTCATTATAGTGTTTATGTGTTGGTAATTTTCAAGACTAGTTACACTAGTTCAACTTGTTTACATTTTAAAGCCCAATGGGCCTATTACAAGCCCAATACTATTCATTAGCCCAATTATACTTTTATTATCAGTATTATACTTTATATGTTGGGCCCAAATGGGTTAAGCCCAATAAATAGGTTTATAAGTGTTTTACCAAATTAGTCGAGTTTATTGTCCATGAAGGCTACTTTGGCCCGTTAATGTCTATATGTTGTAAAGCTCGGGTTTTATCGATTTTTACTTGTTATATATGTTTATATATCAGTCTGTGATTTTATAAAAGTTTACATTAGACGGGTCCAACCGTCTAAGTTTTATTTAACAAAAACGTTAATCTTTCGGTTTTAGCCGAAAAGACATAAAACTTAGTATATAGTTTTTATAACTTATAAAACTTACCAAACTACAATTTTTATATAATGTCCATTTATTTATCCTTATGCATTTTTATATAAATAAAATATATAAGTTAGTGGGTTTTAATTCACATTTTATACTATATTAGTTTGAGTGCTTATATAATAATATTAAACATTAATTTCACAAAATTAGTCCTAAAAATCTAGTTTACTAAAATCATCATATCTAGAGTTCTACATGGAGATAGAACCCCAAATGTTTATCACATAAACTACATGATATGTGCTTCATTTTATTCCTTTATAGCTACTGATGAATCAACGTTTAAGTATTTTATAAAATTCGTCCAAAACAGTGTACTCAGATTTGCACTCTAAACTTGTTTTGATCATATCTCACTCATTTTTATGATTCCATTGCATGACAAACTCTCACATGTGTACAAGTCTCAATACTCACTTTATATCAATTCATCTATACCATTTTATCAGTTCATCATATGGTTATTTACTGTTTTTATACAGCCTACTAAATTAAGCAAGATTAACCATTTTTACATATAGTTTTTCATCTTTTTACCCATGTTTATCAACACCAAATCCCCACACAATACTTTTATCATCATATATTCATCATATACATATAAAATAAGAAAGAAAATACATGATTACATAATCAAAATAAAAAGAAGGATGGGAAGAATGATCCTTATACCACCATAGTGATGAAAATGTGAGGTTGATGAACAAGGCTTGGATTTTGATGGCAAAACTTGTGATATACCATTATCAACTTCAAGATCACCTATCTTCATGAATCATATTGTGGAAAATCAGCCCTTGACTCCTTTGAAAACTTCTTTCTAGATGTTAAAATCACCACCAATCTATAGAGCTTTAAAAGGGCTTCATCATATGTGTGAATAACACATGATTTCATGGTTAAAATTGATCAAATGAGGGTGTTTATTGATGAATATGGGACGAATTTTGGGGAGGAAAGAGAGAAAGTTGTGATGGTTTGTATAGATGGAAATGGAGAAATGGTTTAGTGAAGTGGTTTTGTGGTTTGGTGGTATGTGTAGCTTACTTGTTAAGCTTTAGCTAACAAGTGTTAGCTTGTTAGCTACAAGTTTGCCACATCTTATGATGCGGTGTCTTTGTAGCCTACGCATATAGTGGGGTGGGACAAGTGTATACTTGTCTCATCCCACTAATTTACGGGTATTCCTCGATTCTAGTTTCCTCGATTTGCGTGCCCTCGGGTCGTTTTACAAAAAACGTTTTTATAAATTATGAATAAACGGCACAAAACGAATCTAATAAGAATTGTCTCATTAAAAACGGAGTTTAAAAACGTAAATACGTAAACCTAGGGTTTCCGGTTTAGTCGTAAAGGACGTTAAATTAAAATCGTAAGTCCTAATCTCTTCTCGTAAATTTGTGAGTTTATGAACCAACACAAATTTAAAATTCCAAAATAATATTCACGGATAAATTTATTTTCTGAAATGTCGGACTGTCACCAAAATGGTGTATGTAAACGTAAGCACGTAACGTAGAATCCTCCGGTTTAGACGTAGTCGATGCTACTTCAAGACGTAAATCCAAATTTCTTCCCAAAAATAAGTGAGTTCATATTATAACATTAAAAAATGTTTTTAAATAAATATTGAGAATAAAATATCAACCATAAATTGAAGGATTGTCACACTTATACAAGTATGTATTTATGTAGCATTAGTGATACCGAAGTAGGACTCTCTTCCGTTCGTCTTCTTCGTTCACTGGACACAAGGTACGAATTCTCCGTCCTTTCAGTATGGACATGCTTTTTTATTAGGATTTACCATATGCATCCAACTGTTTCCCCAGTATATGTTTTATATGTTTTTGAATTGCTTATGTTTAAATTAGAATACCTAAAGCCATATACATGCATGACCAGTTTCACCTAGTTATGGAGGTACCATAACCAGAACACTGGAGGCACCAGTGTTATGACTTCACCACGGCGGAGTGATAGCTCGTGGCGTCCCTTTCAGCTTTTGGCCATATTATTATTATTATCAGGTGGGGCGTATGGGTGCATCCTAGTTTACATGTTTTCAGCAGATTATTCAGTGTGAATGTGGTGTGTGCCTTGCATCCTTCACAAGGAGCTGATCCCTCCTACCCAAAACCAGTATATTAAATTAGAGGTAGCCCCTCTAATTTGCATGAAGAGGTCACCCCTCCAAGCATTCATGCACGTTGATATTTCAAGACCTATATTGGCTAATGGTAAATATGTTAAACAGTTTTTACAAGATAAACATAAGGCTTTTCAAACTATAAAACCAGTTTTACTAAGATATAACCAGGTTATCCAAGACTTAGTCTTTTCCGCTGCTTCATGTTTATATTCTTATATTATTCATGCTTTACTTGTATATCCGTGCACTGAGCGTTATGCTCAGCCGTTTTCCTTTTCATGTTCCCGAAATGGCAGGTACGCAGGGACGCTCGTAGACTTTAAGCATACGTGCATAAGGATTGGAAGCTTCATAGCCTTCTTTACTTTATGCATTTCTTTATACTTTGATACTCATTTCCATGGACATTGTTTAGTCCTTTCATTTACAGTACTTATGTTTGTGTGTGATGAGTTTTACTTTTGGTGTACCGATTTTTGATTCTGGTATTTCCTTTATGGTCATGTAATATTTAGACATTTAACCTTGTATGCTTTGATGACACACCATAATCACAAGTGACATTCCATTTATCAAAATGGGGTGTTACCTCCAAGGTCATCATCTGGATTTGATTCGATTTGGGTCATCGTAGACAGACTGACCAGATCTACTAATATCATTCCCGTTAATGATAGATTCTTGATGGAGAAGTTGACTCTTTTGTATTTAAAGGAGTTGTGTAAACATAGTGTGCCTGTATCGATCATCTCTATCAAGATCCTCGCTTTGCATCGAATTTCTAGAGATTCCCTCAGAAGTCATTGGGAACGAATCTTGATGAGAGTACTGTTTACTACCCCAATCGAAGGGACAAGGTAAAGTAACGATACAAACACTAGAATTCTTGTTTTATGTTTTAATGATTGACCTTTGGTAATGAACGGAATAATCGTTTTCCTTTGGAGAGATCATCATTGATAATTATCGTATTAGGATCGAGATCGAATCTTGTGAGGATCTATATAAAGAACACCTGTAGGTGGGAGTTGGGATGAAGATACCCGACATACACCCATTGTGAGTTGGACATGTCTTTTAGGTTTAATTTGCCTATGGTGACAAATCTAACCCTACAAAATACACCCACTGTGAGATGTAGATCTTGAAGTGCAGGATGGGTAGCGAAGTTATGCCAAAAAATTTTACCATGTAAAAGCGAATTGATGATCTGAAAGATCATGGGAAAATAAGTCCCCGTTGTATGGGACCGTTGAGATAATGTAAAAAGTTGGTTTGAAAGGCATGTAAGCTGGATCTACCCTAGGACTTCAAGGGCTGCATGAATTATGTTTCTTATATCGAACTTGATAAATGGCTATCAAGTGAAAATCTAATTTTTCTTAATGAAGTTTGGATCGACAAAAGTTGCATTCATCAGAAACCCGTAAACATCATGGATAGAGAAAGTAAGTCAACTTAAGCCTGATCGTATTCCCGTAGTTATGCTTGATGAAACTCGCGTATTGTAATGAATTACACTTGAGAGAAAAGACCAAATGTGGAGGAAATGCCCACATGTCTTGATTCTATAAGAAGCGAGTAGTAAGATAAATCGATCTTTGAGGACAAAGATCCTCTTTAGGGGTAACTGCTGTGACAATCCGTCAATTTAAGGTCGAGATTTTATTCTCAAGTATTATTT
Source organism: Glebionis coronaria (assembly GCA_025667525.1). Classification (NCBI taxonomy): domain Eukaryota; kingdom Viridiplantae; phylum Streptophyta; class Magnoliopsida; order Asterales; family Asteraceae; genus Glebionis; species Glebionis coronaria. The sequence goes on from CM046876.1 coordinate 360,425,618, forward strand.
AAAATCATTATTTTATTGTTAATTTATGAACTCACTCACTATTGGGAAGAAATAAGGGTTTACGTCTTAAAGTATCATCGACTACGTCTAAACCGGAGAACTCTATATTTCGTGCTTACATTTACATACACCATTTTTTTGACAGTCCGACATTTCAAGAAATAAATTTATTCTTGAATAACTATTTTGGAATTTTAATTTGTGTTGGTTCATAAACTCACAAAATTACGAGAAGAAATTAGGACTTACGTGTATAAATTAACGTCTTTTACGATTAAACCGGAAACCCTAGGTTTACGACTTTACATTTTTGAACTTCGTTTTTGATGAGACAATTTTTATTAGATTCGTTTTGTGCCGTAGATTCATAATTTATAAAAACGTTTTTCATAAAACGACCCGAGGGCACGTAAATCGAGGAATATTGAATCGAGGAGTACCCGTAAATTAATGGGAATGAGACAAGTTTACACTTGCCCACTCCCATACATGTGGCGGCCATGCTTCACCAACACACCCCTTATGTGTCAAAGTTATATACAAACTAAGGACACTTGTACTTAGTTTCTACTCAAAACCACCTAAGGCTTAAAACAACTAAACTAAACCATTTACTTCCATTTCACACATGCAAACCACACACAAACTCTCTCTAGCTCTCCCTTTTTTCTTCCATACTCCACCACAAAACACCACCATTTGATCTAAATTCTACCATGAATCTTGTGTTTAACTTGCACAAGATGAAAACCCTTTGAAGACTTGTTGATTTGAGGTGATCCTATCCAATAAGAAGAAGTTTTCCTTGGAGTATAGGGCTGATTTTTCTCAAGGAGTTCCATATACTTGGTGATCTTGAAGGTGGTCTTGATATATCATAAGATTGGTTATCATAAACTAAGTCTTGTTCTTAACCTTTTCATCAGTTTGGTGGTATGGTGATTGTTTCTTCCTATCATCTTTTTATTTTGTAAAAGTACTCATGTATTTTCTTCTTAGATGTATATGTATATGATTATGAATGATGATCAAAGTATTATGTGGGGATTTTGTGTTAATAGATTTGGTTAAAAAGACTAAAATCTACATGTAAAGATGTTAAAATCTTGATTTAATTCATAGGTTGTATAAAACAGTAAGTAACCCGTATAATGTAACATTTTTATAACTCATATACTGATATATAAGTACATTTGACAAGTAAAAACCGATGAACCCGAGCTTTATAACTTATGGACCTTCACGGGCAAAAGTATCTTTATTGGACTATTAACCCAACTAGTTTGGCTAAACACTAATGGAACTACTCATGGGCTTAACCCACTTGGGCCTAACATATGAGTATAGGCCTGGTATTAAAAGGTATAAATGGGCTAATATAATGAATTGATGTTTTAATGAGCTTACTGGGTCTTAATATATATATATATATAAGTTGAAACTAGTGTAACTAGTCTAAAATTTGACTAACACATAACACTATAATGGGTATGAAGAGATAAAATCCCACCCGATCATCATACTTATAAAGTCATCATATATACATACCTTTATTTTTATAAAGTCATTGGACAAGAGTCTAAGACCGAGTATTATTTGTCTAGGTTTCCGTGATTAAAGCACGTACCGTACATCCAAATCGTCGATAACCCGCCTTCCCACACCAATGTGAGTTCATAGCCTCACACTCTTTTAAATGTTTTATGAAATGCTTTATAAACCCGCGAGGTAGATAACATGTTAGTTTTAATAAAAATAGGACACCAGTTGTCCCGATTAGTTGCTTATTGATATGGACCCGAATGATTATATGACCCGATGAATGATTACATGACCCGATGAATGAAATGAGATGGATTATCGTTAGTTAGGTTATGTCACTAAAAGTCCCATTAGCATGAATTGTGAACTACCGGGATTTGGTAGACACTTATGCATATAATAGTACTATTTGGGGAAGATCACCCCAGTTCGCGCCTTGACGGTTGATCCCCGTCGTGCCACATTGATTGGTAAGCGAATTTATGTATGAGAAGATTTATATAAGCGTGATTATCGTGACGACACGCTGTTTTAGATGGGCAAAGGAATTACGGGTTAGCTACCCGTTGTTTGTTATAGTAAGGTAGCAACGTCATGTGGCTTATAAGAATCCAATAACGAAAATACTGATATACGCACTAAATTATAATATATTGTCTGACTAGCATACGGGGTCTTATTGCGGGTATTATGTTCGTGTTTTGGTTTTACATAACCATTTTCATATAACGGTTTTTATTTAACTCTATACAATGTTTTAAAATATATTGTATGATGTTTTTGCGACAATGGTTCGTATAATGGTTTTGAAGGCAAAAGCCTATATTATGATTTACGACAAAGATTCGTATAAAATGCATTTGGCCTATTTTATAGCCTACGACAAAGATTTGTACAAAGTGATTTTCGGTAATAATTATATACCAGTGATATATTAATGGTTTTTATTAAACTCTATGAATTCACTCGGCGTTTTCGTTGACTTTTTAACATGTCTTATCTCAGGTACTTGAAGGTAATTCTCGGGAAGACGACAAGATTTATGGCCCGCGTTCAAATAAAATTTCCATTCAAATGTTTTGTAAATTTGTATGACATATTATGACCTGAGGACCTATGTAATTTGATATTTATGAATGGAAAATGCTTTATTATTAAACGACGTGATTTTTAAGCGTTGTCTATGATTTGAGTAATGTGCTATCCCGTAACACCCACGACTCTTCCGCTGAACTAAAGTATGAATATTTGGGAGGTGTTACAATAATTGCCTTTGTTTGCATTGTAGCCCCTCACATTTGCATTTTGTTGAACATTTGCTCTTGGTGGCCCTTGGTTGTTATGGGTGGGTGGGTGTGGTCTTTGTTGAAAACCGGGTGGAGCCAAGTAATTCATTGAGTTGTAAGACAAGTGATTAGCATCGACATTAGGCTTGAAATGAACCCTCTCCGTGTTGTTGTAAGCATACACTTCCCTGTGAGATTGATCATAAGCTTTATCACAATTAGCATAAGAGTGTGGTCCACCACAAGTTTCACAAGTAATATTGAGAGCATGTGCATGTTGATTAGGAGGGTTATCTCTTAAAACAAGTTATTTTACAGATGAAGTAAGTTCCTTAAAATGATTGGTCAACTCACTCTCACTGGCACTAGCCATAGTATCCCTAACACTCTTGGTTTGGGCTTTGGCCTTGTTCTCAATAATTGTCCAAGCCTCATTCATAGATTTAACAAGAATATTACCCCCCAAAGCACTATTAGTGAATCTTGTTCATTCAAAGTTAATCCATTATAAAAAGTATTAATTTGATGTACCTTTGTAAAACCGTGTTGTGGACACTTTCTCAAAAGTTCCTTAAAACGATCCCAAGATTCGCTAAATGTCTCACCGTACTTTTGTTCAATATTAATGATGTCATTCGCAAAGCGGTAGTACGTGAGGGTGGGAAAAAGTAATTGATAAACTTGGTCTCTAGGTCCTCCCATGTTGTAATACTTTGGGGTGGTTCCTTATCAAGCCAAGTCCGAGCTTGTCCCTCGAGGGAGAAAGGAAAGAGGAGTAAACGAATTGCCTCTTGTGAAACTCCATTATATTTCATGGTATTGTTTAAGTGAACAAACCTTTTGATGTGATCGTGCGGATCATCATGGGTGCGGCCTAAGAATGATGTAGCGGAAACCATTTGAATGAAACCGGTCTTGAGCTCGAAGTTATTTGCATCAATAGCCGGAACCACAATCGCATTTTCATTGCCTTCAATATGTGACTGCAAGAGCTCGATCATTGGACGGTTATCCATTTTGTTAACAACAGGAGGAGGCTCGATGACAGCAGCTTGTATGGACTTCCTTTTGCGTGAACGAGTACGCATACACCTACACAAGAAAAGAATAGCAAAGAAATAGAAGAAAAATAATGGTTAATGTCAAAAGAAAATATTTTTGGTGCAAAACTGTGAAAAAGAAATGCTTTTTATGAGTTTTTTTAAATGTTTTTGGATTTTTGAAAATTTTAATTTTTATGGATTTTTGAAAAAAAATTGAAAATTTTACAAGAAAAATAACGTTCAAAGGTGAACGGATCCCAAAATCCAACGCGTCTCTAAAAAAAACCGTTAATATTCACGAAAAGAGCCGGCAGCGACGCCATTTGATAACTGAAAAATTGTTCTATTCGAATTAACACGGTTTATAATGCGACTCAATTGTTCTTGGTGAAAAGAAAGTAAATTTTCGTTGATTAAAAATAAAGATGAAAGCATGAAAAGATTAAACTAAAATAAAGACTTTAAAAGAAATTAAGTAAATTTGAAAACTTTATAAAAATGTAAACTTGAAATAAATCTAAGATAAAGCAAATTTAAAATTAAACTAAATAAAATTGGCGGGAATATTAAATGCTTGAAAGTAATTTGGAAAACAAGTAAATCCTAAGTCGGAATCCTAGATCCTGTCACAATCCGGAATATCCTAGTCCTCACTCTATCCGGAATCCAAATTCCCTTAACAATCCGAAATCCAGGATTTTTGATTCAATCCGGAATGCTGTTCAATACCTTATCCGGAATGATGAAATTGGAAACAATCCGAAATCCCTAACTGCTTACTATCTAGAATATGGATTACTAGTAATCCGAAATCTAGAGTGTGTGTCTTATCCGGAATCCAGCTTTCTTCACAATCCGGAATACGCACTTAAGACCCAATCCAGAATATGGTGTACTAACTCTTATCCGGAATCCAGCTTACACTTATCCGGAATCAATACTCAGCCTATCCGGAATAAATAGATTTTAACACTAATTCGGAATAAGTAGGTTTAGGTGTTATCCGGAATACGTGTTCCACTAGCAATCCGGAATGTTTGTCAAGTACACAATCCAGAATGTTTGTATGCTTGCTATTCGGGATATTAGGGTTTTGGAAAACCCGGATAACATAAAAATAAGCAAAATGAAAATAAGCTATAATCTAATAAGCATTTACCAAAAACTTTAACCAAATCAACTTTAAGAAAAAGCTAATAAGCCACAATTTAAAAACTTTTAAAAACACTAAATAATCTAAATATTTAAAATCAACTTTTTATAGAAATAAACTATTAAAACCACATATCTAAAAATAAGAAAATCAAGTAATAAGCACTAAACACAATAAGCTATAAAGACCAAACACATAAAAACCAATAAGCACAATCAAACAAACACATCAATTTAACAAGAACATGATTAAAAACACTACATACTTATGAAAATCAAACAAGATTAAAAATAAGAAAGGTAGAATGAGAATGATTAATTAAAAGCTTGAAATTGAGAGGAAGATTAAAGATTCAAATATAAGATTAATGTAAAAAGCTTGATAATGACGTATAATCCCCAACCGGGTCATGCACCCGGCTCACGGGTACTACCTGATGGGTTGGATTAATATCATTTAAGCTTATGGGCTTAAATGAACAGTGACCGCATACATGTGTGCGGCCCACGGCCCGGCACGGCCGGTACAGGGTTAGACAGAATCATAATCTTATTATGATTAGGATTTACCCTAAAGTAGAGGATATACACTCACCATAATTAGAAGATAAGCAATCAAGCTAATTATGGTACTTATCCATTGCTTGGGGCCGAAGCATCAGTGACAGCCCATTAGGGTTTCACCGCCTATATAAGGAACCCCCAAGGGTTCCACAAAGGTATTACATTCTACACACTCTCAACTCCCATCCGAGTCTTAAAACCCTAACCGATTACTTACTCTCACGCTGGAGTCTAATCGTGGGATACATTCCCACGGTAAGCCTAACGCGTGTTGCTTTAGTGTGCAGGATCCCAACAAGATATTTCACTTGGTGCAGGAGCCGGAACCCAGCCAACCCGAATTAAGCCTAATTCGGGTCTAGCAAGGATCATACAACTTTTGTATCAACAAGTTGGCGACATCCGTGGGACACATACATTAAGCTAGAGAAAATATCATCTTGATCTCTCTCAATGACGAAAGGACATCCGCAAGGAAATCCCAGGAACACGAATCCTGCGAATCGGAAGTCCACATGGGATGGGATACTCATCTCCACTCAGTCCCCGACAACCAAACAGGTGGACCAAATAACCGGAGCGTTTTTCAGCCCATGGGTGGAATAGGCACGTCCGCTATCACCCTACCACCAACCTCAACCTTGGACAACCCTGATCCAGGGAGTGCGCCTAAGCCCCCTAACAAGGAGCCGCGCAGGCCATCGACTGAAAAAGAAGTGAAAGTTGAACCACTTAGTGAGGAAGACCTCACTCAAGTTCTCACACAGAACTTTGAGATGATCGTCCCGGGAATCACGTCCAGGTTGAACCTAGGGAGGAACCTCCAATCTAGGCTCAACTTTGGCAGAGCCGTACCCGGCACCTCTCCTCAGACTCAAAAGAAGAAGAGGGCACGACCCCAGGAACGAAACCTCTTTGAGGAAACCCCTCAACCTAGGAATGTGTTCGAACGTATAGGGGATCGTTTTATGCAGGAACTACTACAATCTCGTGAAGAGGGAGATAGGTCCGACGATTCAGCCGAACGGCCAGATTTGGAGTTAAGCAGAACTAATCGCCGCACAAGCATGTGGGATTGGATGAATACCGGGAAGAAGGATCCTAGCTCTTCTCACAAGAGCGATCCTCAGCCAAGGAGTGGGGCACCGCCCCCTTCCCCCGGTCCCTCAGGAGAGGATTCGAATGACCATCCATCCAAGCGTCACCGACCTAGGCGTACTCCTCCACTACCGTCAGATGATGATGGGTACTACGGTAGCCCCTATTATCGCGAGGCGGAAGAGGAAGATCTCTCCCGCCCATGGTGTGATCCTAATCTCACCCGTCCATGGTGTGATCCCAGGGAAGATCCTTTTACTCTTCGCATACGGAATTACTCCGAGGATAAAAAGCGTCGCATGCCAGTGTGTGTCAAGACCTATGATGGGTCTGGTGATTCAGATGATCACCTAAAGATATTTGACACGCAGGCGAAAACCGAACGATTGCCCATGCCTATATGGTGCCAGATGTTCAATTCAACCTTGATCGACAATGCCCGTGATTGGTTTGAGGGACTTCCTCCCCGAAGCATTGATAGCTTCATTAAACTGCGTACTGCGTTCAAAAACAATTATACTCAGCGAAAGAAGTATAATAGGGACCCGGTCTCACTGGCAACCGTCAAGCAACGGCCTAGAGAATCTACGGAGGCCTTCACCGAACGCTTCAATGACGAGTGCACGCGCACAGAGACGATGCCAGAACTCCTAAAAATTTCCGATTACATGCATGCCATAACAGACAGGGAATTAATTAGGCGCCTCAATGACAAGCAACCAGAGAGGTATGACGACCTCATGGAAAGGGTCAGGAATTTTATAGAAGGAGAAACCGCGGTAGCCGCAGCCTATCCTACAAAGGGAAACAACTATCGATCAAATGACTAGTCCAGGAGACAGTCGGGTGGTCAAAACAACCAAGGCAGTGGAAGGGGCTCGGACTACAAGAACCAAAACAAAGGAGGGCGGTCGGAGGACAAGTTCTCCCCCTTTAAGATGTCCTACTGGGAGATCCTACTGACAGAAGGGGACAACTTCCCGAGACCTCCCCCAATGACGATTCCGGTGGACCGTCGTCAAGGAAATCGCTTCTGCGAATTCCACAATGACAAGGGCCACGGCACGGAGGAATGTATCCAGCTCAAGAAGCACATTGAGTCACTAATCAAATCAGGCAAACTCAAACTTTTTGCCAAGGATTGGAAGGACGGAAAGGATAACAAGAAGCACGATAAGAAGGATCCCCAAAAGGACAAAACTTCGACTATATACATGATCCAATCCCGGCAGCGCCGCACAAAGCAGAAAATTAGTCAAAAATTTTCACGAGGCAGAGAAATCTCATTCCCTCCCATTACGGAAAGCGACGTGGCCGATGCACCTCTCACGATTGAGGTAAGCATTGGAACACACAATGTTCTCCGTATGTATGTGGATTGAGGGTCATCGGTGGAAGTACTATACGAACACTGTTTCGTACAGATACGACCAGAAATAAGAAGCCAGTTAGTACCGGCCACGTCGCCGCTCATCGGCTTTAGTGGAGACACCATCTGGCCAATAGGACAGCTGCATCTGCTAGTAACCATTGGGAATGAAGAGCATTCCACGATGGCGTGGATGTACTTTATGGTGATACGCTCACACTCTCCATACAATGAGATCACAGGAAGACCAGGTATCCTAGCCATACGAGCAGTACCCTCCACATCCCACAGAATGATTAAATTCCCAATGGAAGGAGGAATTGTCACCATCTATAAGTCAATCATGCCAGCATCCGAATGTCATGCCGTGGCAACACCATTCCTACCGGTCCCCCGCCAAGGAAGGATCACCACCCCCCAACTGGAAAGTGGCAATCCATCCCGATTATCCGGAACAAGAGGTGTCCATAGGAGGAACGTTCTCGGATAGCGACAAGAGGGCCATGTGCTCTATTCTGAAAGCAAACTTGGATGTCTTCACATGGGAGCCCAAGCATATGACGGGTGTGCCGCGTGCGATAGCAGAACATAAACTCCAAATCCGCTAGGGATATCCTCTCGTTAAGCAAAAGAAGCATGGTCAAGCACCAGAACGCAACCAAGTAATACTGGATGAAGTACGGAAATTAGTGGATGCAGGAATTATGCGCGACGTATACTACCACGAGTGGTTATCCAACCCGGTCATGGTCAAGAAACATGACGAGAGCTGGCGCATGTGTGTGGACTTCACAGACCTGAACAAAGCCTGTCCACAGGACTGCTATCCGTTAGCAGAGATTGATTGGAAGGTGGAATCCCTATGTGGGTATCCCTTTATGTGCTTCTTAGACGCGTACAAAGGATACCATAAGATCCAGATGGCGTAAGAGGACGTGGAGAAGACGATGTTTCATAATAGTCAGGGCGTATACTGTTATACAAAAATGCCATTCGGACAAAAAAACGCCGGGGCAACATATCAGCGACTTGTTGATAAAGCCTTCGACTTACAGATAGGCCGCAACCTTGAGGTATACGTTGACGATCTAGTCATCAAAAGTCATACGGAGGAGGCACTTCTCCGTGACGTCCAAGAGACGTTTGACACATTGAGGAGGATTAATATGAAACTGAATCCAAAAAAATGCACGTTTGGGGCAACTGAAGGGATGTTCCTTGGATACATGATCGATCCGAATGGGATCAAACCATGCCCAGAAAAGACAGATGCGGTGATACAGTTACCGTCTCCTCAGACGCGAAAAGAGGTGCAATCATTAAATGGAAAGCTGACCGGACTAAAAAGGTTCTTATCGAAGTCCGCGGAGAAGTCACTTCACCTATTCAAAACACTCAAGAAGTGCATCAAGAAGGGAGATTTCCGTTGGACAAAGGAAGCTGAGGAAGCTTTTGGTCAGCTTAAATAACACCTCGCAACTCTTCCCATGCTAGTATCACCCCGACCTAAGGAAGAGCTCATCATGTATCTGTCGGCTACACATGGAGCAATAAGTGCGGTACTTATGACGGATAGGGACACAGTCCAAACTCCGGTCTACTTCATAAGTAGAACACTACAAGGGCCGGAGTTGAATTATTCCTCTATAGAGAAATTGGTTTTGGCATTAGTATTCGCCATAAAACGGTTACGCCGTTACTTTCAGGCGCACCCGATTGTGGTTATTGCTGATCAACCAATAAAACAAATCATCTCCAGACCAGACGTGGCCGGTAGGCTACAGAAGAGGAGCATTCTGTTAGGAGAGCATAACATCTCTTATAGACCAAGGACAGCGGTCAAAGGCCAAATCTTGGCAGATTTCTTAATAGAGAAGCCAGATGACGACGGACCGGTCGTACAACGAGAGGAAACTCCAGCAGAGCCATGGTTCTTGTTTACTGACGGATCCTCATGCACAGACGGGTCAGGAGTTGGCCTCATGCTTACGAATCCGGAAGGAATGAAGTTTACCTACGCTCTGTGTTTTGAATTCACGACCACTAATAATGAGGCAGAATATGAAGCGTTGATTGCGGGTTTAAAAATCGCCACTAGAATGGGAGTCCGCAACCTTGAGGCGTACGTGGGCTCACGGCTTGTCGCGAACCATCTAAGAGGCTACATAGCCAAAGAGGATAACATGGTTCGATACTTGGAGAAAGTCAAGTCACTCATAGCTACTTTCAGCAAGTTTTCTATCAGACAAGTACCAAGAGGTGAAAATAAGAAAGCGGACGCTCTTAGCAAGATCGCGTCTACAAGTTTCGCCCACTTATCCAAGCAAGTCTTGGTAGAAATACTAAAAGAAAAGTCTATAACGGAAGGGGAAGTCGCAGCTATAGTTGAGGAAGATGGACCTACATGGATGACCCCGATCGTCAGCTATCTAACTGATGAAACCCTTCCGGATGAGGAAAAGGCAGCACGGCGTATCAGAAGGAAGTCGCAGCACTTTGAACTTCGAGAAGGTATTCTCTACAAGCGTTCTTTCCTACAGCCGTGGTTCGGTGTGTTGGGCCACGCCAGGCTACTTATGTGATAAGTGAGATACATGAAGGGTTATGCGGTATGCACGCAGGGCCCCGATCTGTAGTTGCACGAGCTCTACGCATAGGAATTATTGGCATACTATGCATAGGGATGCACGCGACAAGATTCGTAAGTGCAGTGATTTCTAAGTGCACAGACCAGTACCGTGACATCCACAGCAGGAACTAACACCAATTACATCCCCATGGCCATTCTATTAGTGGGGGATTGACATTGCAGGACCTTTCTCCGTAGCTGCAGGGGGAGTTAAGTTCTTGATCGTTGCAATGGACTACTTTACACGATGGATAGAAGCTAAATCGGTTAAATCATTACGGGCAAGCAGGTTAAAAAGTTTGTTTAGGAAAACATCGTGTGCCGTTTTGGCTTGCCAGGAGAAATCATCTCAGACAACGCGAAGCAGTTTGCAGATAATCCATTCAAGGACTGGTGCGCATCATTGAATATCACGCGGCGCTTCGCATCTGTTAAGCACCCGCAGACAAATGGTCTCGTGGAACGAGCGAATAGAAGCTTAGGGGAAGGCATCAAGGCACGCTTGGATGAACAAAGTGCCAAATGGGTAGATGAGCTACCACATGTTCTATGAGCACATAAGACCATGATTAAAACAGCCAATGGGGACACTCCATTTGCGATCGCCTACGGACTGAAGCTGTTATACCAGTAGAAATTGGAATGCGACCATCCGCACGACGGAGGTTAATGTTGTTATGAACGATGAGCAGCTTCGGATTAACCTGGACTTGTTGGAGGAAAAAATAGAAATATCGGCTATCAATGAGGCCAAGTCCAAGGCAACGGATGAAGGCTTATTATGATGCCAAGGTTAAAGGTGTCTCCTTTCGACAGAGAGATTTTGTTTATCGTGCCAACGAGGCAAGTCGAGCGGAGAATACAGGAAAACTGGGGCCCCAAGTGGGAAGGGCCGTATGAGGTTATGGAAGCCTTAGGACGGGGTGCGTACAAGTTGCGTGACATGGATGGCCGCGACCTGGAACGGCACATGGAATATATGCAATCTTAAAAGGTGATATCTTTGAAAGGCAACGGCCTCCGCATGGACACTTCGCTTTAGTTGCTTCAATGAAGATCCATGTATTCTATTTTGTTTTGTTTTTCATGCTTTCTAGGTTCCATTTGTTTTTTAGGATTTCCCATTCTTGTCAAAACAAAAATCGTAGACGTTCTAATAAAATGTCGTGGTGCCTAGCTAGCTCCACGGCTCGTTCTTGTGCAAATTATTGTCATGTCTTTTAGATTCTATGTGCAAATTATTATCGTATAGATTTAGTTGTTATTTCTATAATGTGCTATCTCTTATTCACATGCATTCATTCAAAACCGTACATGTACTATTCGCCTCCAGGCGGGGTAAGAGGATTAAGTGAACCTAATAATTCACTTGTCGCATAAGAGGGATGCAACCCAGTGACGTGGATCTTGTATCCTTACTAGACACCTTCTTTACAAGACGTTGTAATAAGTTTCCATATGCCGCACTCACGTAGTGCTTTGCATGGTAAAGACGCACGCCGCACGTCTAGTAAAATATAGACTTGGTTTTATTCCGGGTAAGACGTGACATGTCATGCAATATATATACATGATATCTAAAGAAAATACACAAGTTTCAAATTCAAAACACAAGTAGCCGTGGTCATCACGGACTTACATAAATATAACGAGTTATAACAATATTGTCAGTTCTAGCCGTGTACATACATGGACGAATAAAGGCACAAATGTTTACAATGTAAATCATAGAGGAGGTAAGAACTCTCCTATTTCTCTCTTCCCTTCTGCAATCAAGGCGTAGAGGACCTCACCGCGAGCGTCTTTTCCACCCTGTGCCCTGGACATATTAGTATCCAACGCCTCGGCTAACAGCTTCTCACCTTTCATCACCTTCGAAACAGAGTCGTAGGTGGGCAGCGTCAGTTGGATGGGATCGGCTCTGAGCTTGGACATTATCACCTCATTGAGAGCATCCTTCAGCGACTCCAGATCGTCTAGGAATGGGTGCTGTATTTTCCCAAGGGCGGCCATAGAGGCGGTCATTTTATCTTCAGCAAGAGGGTTGTGGTAGGCATGTTGGGTAATGTCTTCCTTCTTGCTTATCAGCTCCACCGCTTTGATCAAACCCTCGTGCCTACCACGGTCAATGCCGTCTAATACAACATCCGCAAAAGCCTGCAACAAGTAAGGAGCCTCCGTTACCTTACTCACGGCAAGCCGCATTCCCTAGCCAACCATCCCGACAATGGCTGTAAGCAAGGGAGGGCACAGCACTTCGGCGCAGTCCGTTGCTATCCTGCTCAGGTTCTCCCTCCGCTACCGGCAACTCACTCTTCCATGATAGTCTGCGCATGGGTAAGTTCATCCTTGAGCAATGGTGAAGGCTTGTACTGTTAAGACTTTAGTGGAGGCTTCGGCTGCGGATACCTATAAATAATACTTGGAATTACTACAAGACAATAATACTTGGAATTACTACAACTAACGCTGCATGCAGGGATGTGATAGTCTTCTCATGCTTTTCCACCAGTTCCTCTCGGCGAGCAATCTTCTTCTCAGCACGGCTCACGTTGGCCAAGGCTCCTTCCAGGCGGCACCGTAGGGCCGCACCAACTATCATTTGGTGCACTGAGGATATATCAAACTGCTCCAGCAGCGTCTCATGCTCAAGTTCATCCAAGTCATGTGTCAGCGCTGGAAGAGTGATGTGATCCATAAATTCTCTGCACTCGGATTCTGCCTCTAATCTTGTTAAGCTGGACAAGTTCCAGGCTGGGCGAAGGTTGGTGTTAGGCCCCTCAGGATGTGGCTCCTCTTCATGAGTTACGGGAGGGGATGGAGGTCTTAGTGATATCACGGGTGAGGGTTCCCTTTCCACCTCCTTCTCCTGTGCTACTATCGACGGATTATTAGAACACACTTATTAGTTTTTGTTTGTGGATTATATCTTGTAGAGTATTGATTGGTACATACGTAGTGCCAATCACGGGTTCCGTGGTAGTAGGAGCCACGGCATTCACAGGGGTTGCCTTCCAGACTTGATCATCAACATGCAGCGAAATGGTTGACTTGGGTCGTAGAGGTACTGCTTCCCTTTTGGAATTGCGGGTGGTCCTTCCTTAGTTTCTTTGGGGGAGCATTGTGTGCCCCTGCCTTAGCCTCCAGGTTTTTCGCTACCTACCTGGTGGTCTTACGCTTTCTAGATTTGGGCTTCGATGGCTGAGGGGATCCAAAATCCTGTATCGTTTCATCTTCTTCACCGGTACGATTGATAGCTGGATTGGTGAGTTCTTCTTCTTCATCTTGGTGCGGTACGACATCCTCCAACAGCAGCTCCTCACCATCTTCATTATGGAAGTCTAGGGGGACTTCTGGATCACGGGCTCCTCCTCATTTGACCGCTGCTCGGTTGTTTCTTCCAGAGGGATGGTCATGTTGACGGTGGCCTCTAGTAAGGGGGTTCACCTTCTTTAAGTGGTCGTGATCCTTGAGGAACTTTGCTTGGATCGCCTTGGCGTAATAAGCCAAACAGCTTCATCTTTGCGGACATTTGCATACATACGGATAGTAATTTCACAAGTACTATAGGACATGTTCGCATCTAAATTATAGAAGACCTACCCTGCCTACGCTCGGTTAGAAAGCACAGATATCTATCCTCCCTCCCATAGTAATAGCGGCTGATCCCTACTAGGCAAAGGAAGTGCTCCGGCAGACCCCTATGGAATTCCGTGCGGTGGGTGTCTAATATTTTCAAATCCTTACTACTATAGTCCTTGGATTTGGGAGGATAGTCGACGGGTACCCTGGTTTTGAGAACGAATGGGGTGGGGAATACTTTCTCATCCACGAAAAAATAGTGGTCGTACCAATTCTTAAGGGAATATAAGGGTTTCTTATAAGTCATGGGGGCGGTCGCGGATCGTTTCTTAAAGGATAGCCACCCATTCACCAGTTGGGGGGAGTAAAAAACCCTAAATAGATTCACGGTCGGGGTTACCTCACATGTATAGCAGGTAATCTCAAACTGGTTGATCTTACATGCCCCTATGCAGTGAAGTTGGGTTATGTGGAAGTCGTATTACAGAAGCAGTTCAACTAAGAACCTAGATAGGGGGATGCGGTAGTTAGCCGAGTCAAATAGACGCGTATACACGCCTATCTTTCCCTTCAGAGCATCCGTAATAGCTTCACCGTCACCAGGATAGGTCGGATGTACGCTTTCAGGAATATAGTACTTAGACAAAAAGTCTATGTATTTCTCCGCAGGCATCACGTTGAGGACATACGTAATAATAGGGTTATCCTTCACCATGTTTTATAAAAAGGATTAGAGAGGCGTGATGATCTAACCTACGGTGGAGAAAATCCGTGGGATAAGAAGAGAACGTATGAAGGAATGAGCTCGAATATGACAATCGCGGAAAAGGGTATAAACTGTGTGTGTACACAGTAGCACACACCAACTCTTTTATAGGGTTGACTCGATTTCCAAGGTAACGTGGATGTTCGCCACGTGTGAACCACTACGCCCATCTAACGGATGGGATTTCTGACACTTCTGAAATGTCACAAGGGACCCACGGGTCACTTCTTGACAGTTTTACGTGGCTCAAGGGTGGGCCTTTCTGGTGCACTTTTGTAGGCGTGCGTTCGACTACTGACTACCATTAATGCATTCATTAAAGTTGTCCCTGTCGACTTATTTTGGAGTGCGGCCGTAATTGAAACAATAAGGTCTACAGGACATTGATTAATCTAGAGGTTAAGCCTACGGCTGTAACAACTAGACTGGGGGGACATGATGACGTATAGTCACCAACTAGGTCATGCACCCGGCTCACGGGTACTACCCGCATCCGGCCTGTTACTGATGGGTTGGATTAATATCATTTATGCTTATGGGCTTAAATGAACAGTGATCGTATACATGTGTGTGGCCCATGGCCTGGCACGACCAGTACAGGGTTAGACAGAATCATAATCTTATTATGATTATGATTTACCCTAAAGTAGAGGATATACACTCACCATAATTAGAAGATAAGCAATCAAGCTAATTATGGTACTTATCCTTTGCTTGGGGCCGAAGCATCAGTGACAGTCCATTAGGGTTTCACCGCCTATATAAGGAACCCCCAAGGGTTCCACAAAGGTATTACATTATACACACTCTAAACTCCCATCCGATTCATAAAACCCTAACCGATTACTTACTCTCACGCCGGAGTATAATCGTGGGATACATTCCCACGGTAAGCCTAACGTGTGTTTCTTTAGTGTGCAGGATCCCAACAAGATATTTCACTTGGTGCAGGAGCCGGAACCCAGCCAACCCGAATTAAGCCTAATTCGGGTCTAGCAAGGATCACCCAACTTTTGTATCAACACTTGAAAACATGAAAGTAAATCTATAGAGAGAAAGTAATTACCTACTCCTAAAACATAAAATAAATCTATCTAAAACTAGCTAACCACCTCCTAATAACTTATTAGGAGGGTATTTATAGGAGGAGTGGAAGTGTTGATGCTTCTCTCTTTCTTTCTTTGTCTCTGCGTCTTTTAATTTCTTCGTCTTTCTCGACGTTGTCTGTGGATTTGTCGATATGAAATGAACTCGTCTTCTAATTTCTTCTTTTATTAGATTTGGTTCTTCGACTTCGTTAAACTTCCGTCTTTAGACTTTTTCTTCGATAAATCTTCACAATAGGCCTTTGACTTCCGTTCTTTTTGCACTCTTGATCTTTTGACTTCGTCTTTTGTCCTTTTCTTCGATAAAAGCCCGTGAAAGCCCGTGTTTTCTTCCCTTTTCACATTTTGGTCCTAAATCACAACAAAAACACAAACCACGCATAATTCCGACTTTTACGACAATAAATACACGTTTTGGCTTGGTTATTATTATAATTAAGTGGTAAAAGGATGGGTTTTTTGACACCTATCAAGGTGACCCGTGGGTCCCTCTAACGTTTCAACTGTGCTCTTAATCCCATTCATTGGATGGGCGTAGTAGATTACACGTGGCAATCATCCAACTGGCATCGTAAACCGAGACAATACTATAAATACCCATGTGTGTGACTGTGCACACACACACAGTTTATACTCTCCTCCACCATTGTTGCAACCTCATTTCACTCCTTCTACATTCATTATTCCCCACGGATATCCATATTACCAGGTTAGAATACCACGCCCTTCTCCATACTTTTATAAATCATGGTTAAAGATAACCCTACCTCACGACCGTGCTCAACGTATTTCCACCTGAGAAATTCGTTGAGTTCTATTCGGATTACTACATACCAGAAAGCGTGCATCCCACCTATCCGGGCGGGAAAATAGGTGTGTACACACGCTTATTTGACTCGACCAACTACCGTATTCCTTTGTCTAGGTTCCTTGTAGAGATCCTTACATACTATGATTTCCACATAACCCAGTTACACTGTATAGGGGCATGTAAGATTAACCAGTTCGAAATAACATGCCATACATGTGACGTAGGTCTAACAGTAAGTATATTTAGAGTTTTCTACGTGCCCCACATCATCAATGGCTGGTTGTCGTTTAGAAAACGCCCGGGGAATACCCCCATGTGCTATAGAAAAGCACTAGATTCACTGAAGAACTGGCATGATCGGTACTTCTTCGTAGATGCTAAGGTATTCCCCACTCGCTTTGTGTTAAAAAACGCAGTCCGGGTAGATTATCCTCCCCTATCGAACACATATGACGATAGGGAGGTCAGAATCTTATACACCAACCGCACATACTTCCACAAGGATATGCCGAAGAATTTTTTGTGTTTAATAGGCATCAGCCGTAACTACTTTGGTAGGGCGGACAGATATCCCGTCTTCTTGAACAGCCGTAGAGAGGGTGGGTGTATTTTACTAAAAAATGTACTCCCAACATGATTTTTATAGAACTAACACATTGTATCCATATGTCCGCAGAGATAAAGCTGTTTGGTCTGTTACGACGGGGAGATCCGTCCAAGGTCCCCGAAGGTACACGACCGCTACGTCAAGACGAGCCACCCTTACTCATAGCCACCGAAAATATAACTATCCATTTGGAAGAAGTCCAAGAACCCCATTCTGACATGGGTGAGACGGAGATAGTGAAGTCGTCGTTGCACTTTCTCAATGAAGATGGTGACCAACCCTTACTGGAGGGTGGAAATGGCACGACGAAAGACACCACCGCTCCCCAGCAAGAGGATCAGGGAGACAACTTGGAACAACTTTCAGAGGAGATCGACCGGATGTTTGAATCCGAAGAAGAAGAAGTGGCCAACAAGACCGGTACCACGGCGCAACCAAAGCCCACCTCCAAGAGGCGTCAGACTAAAAGGAAGGGCGCAAAAGTGGCGGAGGTAGAGGCGGGTATTTCTAACACACCTCCCAAGAGGCTGCGTAAGGACCACCCCCAATACCAAGAGTATAGCAGTACAACTGCGCCCAAGGACAACCCAATGCCTCTTCCCACCGTAGCAGAAGGCCAGGTGGACAAGATGATATGGAATGCTACACCAGTCAGCACCATAGCTCCTATCAACACTGAGCCCGTGATAACCCAAATGTAAGTGATATACCACCACGCTTTTTAATTTCTCAATAGAAACTTATATAAACTTAATAGTTTATTACATTACATGGTGGAACCTACAGCCGCACCGCACGAGGAGAACACTGGCAGACTAACACCGCCCATGATCCAAGATACTCCCTCAACTGCTCCCCCGACCTTCGTAGAAGAGCCACAGTCTGAGGGACCGTCTCCACGCTTTCGTCTGTAATGGAACTTGTCCGATCTTACTAAGCTAGAAACGGAGGAGTCGTGCAAAGAGTTCATGGATCATTTGATTCCTCCCAGCCTTGTTCAGGACTTGAATGAGCTCACCCACCAGACACTACTTGAGCAATTCAGTATGGCCAGCACACCAAATGACTATCAGCGCGACCCTACGACATCGCTTCGAAGGCGCCTTGAGCCACGTAAGGAGTTCAGATAGGAAGATTGCTCGCAGGGAGAAGATGATTGAAGAGCACGAGCAAACAATATCCACCCTGCAAGCCAACCTGTCCATGGCCGAGGCGACCATAAAAGAGCAGGAAAACCACGCTAACGCCCGTGAGGCCCGGATTACGGAATTATAGGTCGAGGCCCAATCCCTACGCGACAAGGTATGTCATATGCCACCCCTATCGTGCTTATTTCCTTTATGTGTATATGTTTGAAGTATGCTTGATACCAACTAACAAATACCATTATACCAACAGGTGTCTACCGCCGAGGCCACCGCTGAATCCCTGGCTAAGGATGTGGCCACCATCTCTAAGGATCGCGACGACCTGCTCCTATTAGTAAAGGGTGAGGAACAACTGTTCTCAGCCTTCGTCGATTACAGGGTCGATCATGAGAAGGTTGTGGAGGGACACCTGGAGGTCCAACAGCAGCAGGTCCAACGCTGCTGTAAATGATAATTACCGTAACAACGCTGGACACTCCAACAACAGCAGGTCCTTATACTTACGCATTTTTTATGATTATATGTTATGATTCTTAATTCTGACACATTAGCAAATATTCTACCAGGAATCATGGTAACGGTAGGGACCATAACCAGAGAGGTTCACAGCCTAACCGTCCAGCTATCACCGGTATTCAATCTTACGATTACCTACATTGTCCTTTGTACCCTATTTTCATGTCTCATGAATAGTGTTTTTATCAGGTTCTCAACCAGCCAGGACACCTGCTGGAGGATATACTCATCCTCTTTGCTCTAATTGCCACCTAGGCACCCAGGTCCATGTCGCCACGACAGTGACGCATGCTTCAAGTGTGGTCTTCCTGGCCATCGCATGAAGGATTGTCGCAAGGGCGAGATGGAGGGTACATCGGGACATGCTGATACCAAGTCGCTTCCTACTAGTGGACGCGTTTACACGACATCTCACGATCAGGCCAACAAGTCTATAGGTATCATCACTGGCATCTTGTATATGTATTGTCAAGCTGCATGTGTTCTTTCTGACACGGGTGCTACTCACTCGGTCATTTATACTGCTTATGCCAAGAATGTTAGGATACTCCCCATGCCACTAGAGAATATACTGAGTATTTCCACGCCTTTGAGAGACTCTGTTCATATAACCCATGTGCACAAGAGCCTTCCCCTAGAGTTTGACGACAAGGTTCATCTTGTTGACGCACTTCCGCTGGACATGAATGATTTTGACATGATTTTGGGCATGGATTGGCTATCCAAGCATCATGCTACCATAGACTGCCATTCATATCGAGTCATCTTCGATGTTGTTAATGCAACAGAGTACATTCACAACGGGTTTGTACTCGGCAGGTCTGCAGAAATCATATCAACCCTGCAAGCACGTGCACTACTTTCACATGGTTGCGAGGGTTATCGAGCTACTATTTATGACATGGATGCTGAATCCCCATCAATTCAGGATCATCCGATAGTGTTAGAATTTCCAGATATATTTCAAGAAGAACTTCCGGGCATACCGCCTGCACGTGAAGTAGAATTTAATATCAAGCTCATCCCAGGAGCTGAGCCGATTTCCAAGGCTCCTTATCGCATGGCTCCTATCGAGTTGAAGGAGTTGAAGGATCAATTGCAAGAACTTCTAGAACGAGGCTTTATTCGACCGAGCGCATCTCCATGGGGCGCACCGGTCTTATTTGTTAAGAAGAAGGACGGTAGTATGCGTCTTTGCATAGACTATCACGAGCTCAACAAGATTACCATCAGGAATAGGTATCCACTACCACGTATAGACGATCTGTTTGACCAACTCCAAGGGGCCAAACATCTCTCCAAGATTGATCTAAGGTCAGGCTATCATCAGCTACGGGTTAAGGAGCAGGACATCGCCAAGACTGCTTTCCGTACACGCTATGGCCACTACGAATTTGTAGTCATGCAATTTAGCCTTACCAATGCTCCAACAGTGTTCATGGATTTTATGAACAGAATCTTCCATGAATTTCTAGACAAGTTTGTCATTGTCTTCATCGATGACATCCTGATTTTCTCTAAGTCCAAGGAGGAACACGAAGACCATCTTCGTACAATACTACAGATTCTTTGCCAGAAGCAGCTGTATGCTAAATTATCCAAGTATGAGTTCTGGTTAGACAAGGTGGAATTCTTAGGTCACATTGTATCAACAGAAGGAATCATGATGGATCTAGCGAAGGTTAAAGCGATTACTAAATGGCCAAGGCCGACATCAGTGACTGAAGTCCGCAGCTTCCTAGGCTTAGCTGGTTATTACCGTAGGTTCATGGAGAACTTTTCCCGCCTAGCACTACCATTGACCAAACTGATGCGGAAAGGGGGGAAATTCGTCTGGACTGAAGAACGAGAGAAGAGCTTTTAAGACCTGAAGTAGAAGTTAGTATCTGCACCTATTCTTACTCTCCCATCTGGTACGGGTGGATTTCAAATTTCCAGTGATGCATCGGGGAAGGGACTTGGTTGTGTTCTCATGCAACATGGGAAAGTGATCGCGTACGCTTCACGACAGCTTAAGCCTTATGAGGAAAATTACCCTACGCATGACTTGGAACTTGCAGCAGTCGTGTTTGCATTGAAACTATAGAGGCACTACTTGTATGGAGAATCATGTGACATTTTCACGGACCACAAGAGCTTGAAGTATATCTTCACTCAACGTGAATTGAACATGAGACAGAGGAGATGGTTAGAGATGTTGAAGGATTATGACATTAATCTGCAGTATCATCCCGGCAAGGCGAATGTAGTGGCAGATGCACTTAGCAGAAAGTCCGGAATGATCAACGACATTGATATTGAGGAGGAAATTATAAGAGACTTGGAGCGACTAGACATAGAGATCATGGTACGTGGACAGCACGGTTATTGGGATAATCTTAGAGTAGAACCCGAGTTACTCTCTAAGATCAAGGAAGCTCAGAAAGATGATGGAGAAATCTGGGCGATAATTCAGAATTTGGAGTAGCAGACATAATTTCGAGTAGATGCAGATGGTATCTTATGGCATGGCACGAGACTTTGTGTTCCTGATGATCAAGAACTCCGAGAAGCCTTTTTAGCTGAGGCTCATAGCTCCTCATTCTCTATTCATCCTGGCTCGACCAAGATGAACCATGACATGAAGCAGTACTTTTGGTGGAGTGGTATGAAACAGGATGTTGCTACTTACGTGTCCAAATGTCTTACCTGCCAGCAGGTTAAGATCGAGCATCAGCGATCTGGCGATCTTCTTCAACTGTTAGATATTCCAGAGTGGAAGTGGGACAAAATCACCATGGATTTTGTTACTGGTCTTCCGCCGACAAAGAGGAAGCACGATGCAATTTGGGTTATCGTTGACCGACTTACAAAATCAGCTCATTTCTTACCGATCCACAAGGAAGATTCGGTCAGTAAACTCGCCGATACCTATAGAAGGGAGATCATGAGACTTCACGGTGCTCCATCCAGCATCATCTTAGACAGAGATCCCCGATTCACTTCGCGATTCTGGAGAAGTCTGCAGAAAGCTTGGGGTACACAACTTAAGGTTAGCACGGTTTTTCATCCTCAAACAGACGGGCAGTTAGAGCGAACGATTCAGACATTGGAAGACATGTTGAGGTCATGTGCGTTGGAATGGACGGGTGATTAGGACGATTACATCTATTTGGTGGAGTTTGCATACAACAACAGTTGGCACGCAAGTATCAAGTGTGCTCCTTTCGAGATGTTGTATGGCAGGAAGTGTCGCGCCCCAATCTGCTGGGATTAGGTTGGTGAGCGAACACTTGAAGGACCAGAAATAATAGGACTGACTAATGAGAAGGTCGCAGTAGCTAAGCAGAAACTGCAAGAAGCACGGTCACGTCAGAAGAGCTACGCAGACAAGCATCGTAGGGACTTACATTTTAACGTAGGATATCACGTTTTCCTTAAGGTTTCGTCGGCACGTGGTGTTAAACGTTTTGGAATCAAAGGGAAACTCAGTCCTGGCTTTATCGGACCGTTTGATGTCATTGAACGGGTCGGTGAAGTATCTTACCGTTTAGCATTACCTCCGCAGCTTTCTCATGTTCACAATGTTTTCCATGTGTCCTTACTCAGAGGGTACCAGTATCATCCCCTTCACATGGTTTAGTATCCACTAGAACTGATTCATGAAGATCTCACTTTAATAGAAGAACCCGAACGAGTTCTTGACAAACAAGAACGAGTAATGAGAAGGAAGACGATTCTATTCGTCAAAATCCTTTGGAGGGATCATACCGAGCGAGAAGCCACTTGGGAAACAGAGAGTCTATCCGGGCTTCTTACCCTCATTTCATATTTTGAATTCGGGTATGTTCTTCTTTCCGAGTTTACTTTATCTATAATTCGGACACGAATTATTCTTTTTAGGGGGGAAGAGTTGTAAAACCCTCATGCTTTTACCATGAATATTACCACTACGATACTACGCACATGATTAGAACTTTCCTTTTATAGCACATTACGTTTCACGAACAAGAATTTCAAGTATTACGTACGTGTTATAACACGATAAGTATTTATTACGTATTAACACACGATAATTATTTCAATAATAATTATAATCACGAACATACGAACATGAAATCATGAACGTAAATTAATCACGAGCTAATATTACGTATGTATGTATATTAATTACGATCACGAATAAATATATTAAGTCACGAACGATAACTAATTAAATCACGTAAAACACGAACACGAGAACACACTTATTATTTAGACACGGAAAATGTTCGGGTTACCCCCCTTGTGGGCTCCATACCCGCGGCTACACCAAGACCAAGGGCCAAGCCCATTGTTTTTTACTAAACAAGAAAAAGGAGAAATTATTTTCATAAATCAAGAATTTAGAAAATAACAAGAAACCCTAAATCTTTTTCTTCTTCCTCTCTTTGGCCGTCGGGTTCTACACACACCAAGGTGTGTTCGGTTGATTTTTGGTGTTCGATTTATTGCAAGGTTCGTTGTGTGTTCATCCTCCTTTGATTCACGTGATCGGTATAACCTCAAACCTCTTTTATTTTTATGTTTTTGATTTACTAATCACATAAAATCATGAAGGTTTTTATTACAAATTAGAAACAAGTAAACATCATGTTAATTAATCATGGGGTAAATTAAATAATAGTTAAGGGGTGTTTAATTTGTGCCCGACGCCTAAACCGAGCCCCAAGGGGGTCTCGGTTTGTTTTGATTCGCACCACCGAGACCTCATAGTCTCGGTGTGTTGGTCTCGTGTCACGGCAGCAGCAAGAAAGGGGAGACCCCGACCTCGATCGGGGCATGGTGGTGCTCGGGTAGGCCACGACAGCAAGGGGACACCGGCTAGCCGGAGGGAAACCTTGGCTAGCCGGTGGCTTGGTTGACCAAGGGTGCATTTGGGTCCGGTTCACAGGTTTAAACACGGGTCCGGTTCACACATGTTAGATTAAAACACGGTTCGGTTCATGTGTTGTTTTTACAAGGTTAAATATTTTTACAAGTTATATGTTTTTTTAAGACTTAAATTAAATTAATTAAAAACATGAACATGATTAATTTAATTTACATGACTTAGGTTATTAATTTTATTATTAATACATGCGTTTTAACCTAAGTATTTTCCATTTTATTTAGACTATATAATTAATTAATTATTAAAATCATGACTTATAATTAATTAATTTACATGACTTAGGTTGTATTATTAATAGATAATAATACATGTTTTAACCTAAGTATTTTTTACCTTTATTTAATTAAATCATTTTATATTTAATTAAATACTTTAACCTATAGTTTATTTAATTTACATGAAATAATTAATAAACTATACTATTAATTACATGACTTAGAATATTAATCAATAAACACTTAAGCTTATATAATTAGCTTAATTATCCAGCTTATATCTAATTATGGAAACTTTCTATTTTTAGAAACTTATTTAATTAAGGCAGCTAATCTATTTATGGGAACTTTTTATTTTTAGAAACTTATCTATTTTAAGCAGTAAATCTATTTTTGGAAACTTTCTATTTTTGGAAACTTTCTATTTTTTGAAACTTTCTGTTTTGGTAACTTTTTTTTTGGAAACTTTCTATTTTAGGAAACCTGCTATTTTTAGAAAGTTACTTATTATTACACAACTAGTATAATAATACATGAAATACAAGTAATACTTAAGCAGAATAGACAGAATATATGAGAAACACAGTATAAAGCTTAAATCAGTGAAACATGACATGAACATATAAAACAAGCGAAGACATGTTATGAAACCAGTTACGTACTCAGTAATCAGATACTTATACACGTATGTATTTATGTAGCATTAGTGATACCGAAGTAGGACTCTCTTCCGTTCGTCTTCTTCGTTCACTGGACACAAGGTACGAATTCTCCGTCCTTTCAGTATGGACATGCTTCCTTATTAGGATTTCCCGTATGCAGCCAACTGTTTTCCCCAGTATATGTTTTATATGTTTTTGAATGTCTTATGTTTAAATTAGAATACCTAAAGCCATATACATGCATGACCAGTTTCACCTAGTTATGGAGGTACCATAACCATAACACTGGAGGCACCAGTGTTATGACTTCACCACGGCGGAGTGATAGCTCGTGGCGTCCCTTTCAGCTTTTGGCCATATTATTATTATTATCAGGTGGGGCGTATGGGTGCATCCTAGTTTACATGTTTTCAGCAGATTATTCAGTGTGAATGTGGTGTGTGCCTTGCATCCTTCACAAGGAGCTGATCTCTCCTACCCAAAACCAGTATATTAAATTAGAGGCAGCCTCTCTAATTTGCATGACGAGGTCACCCCTCCAAGTATTCATGCACATTGATATTTCATGACCTATATTGGCTAATGGTAAATATGTTAAACAGTTTTTACAAGATAAACATAAGGCTTTTCAAACTATAAAACCAGTTTTACTAAGATGTAACTAGGTTATCCAGGACTTAGTCTTTTCCACTGCTTCATGTTTATATGCTTATATTATTCATGATTTACTTGTATATCCGTGCACTGAGCGTTATGCTCAGCCTTTTTCCTTTTCATGTTCCCAAAATGGCAGGTACTCAGGGATGCTCATAGACTTTAAGCATACGTGCATAAGGATTGGAAGCTTCCTAGTCTTCTTTACTTTATGCATTTCTTTATAATTTTATACTCATTTCCATGGACACTGTTTAGTCCTTTCATTTATAGTACTTATGTTTGTGTGTGATGAGTTCTACTTTTGGGGTACCGATGTTTGATTCTGGTATTTCCTTTATGGTCAAGTAATGTTTAGACATTTATCCTTGTATGATTTGATGACACGCCATAGTCACGCGTGACATTCCATTTATCAAAATGGGGTGTTACGTCCAAGGTCATCATCTGGATTTGATTCGATTTGGGTCATCATTGACAGACTGACCAGATCTACTAATATCATTCCCGTTAATGATAGATTCTCGATGGAGAAGTTGACTCTGTTGTATTTAAAAGAGTGTGTAAACATAGTGTGCATGTATCGATCATCTCTATCAAGATCCTCGCTTTGCATCGAATTTCTAGAGATTCCCTCAGAAGTCATTGGGAACGAATCTTGATGAGAGTACTGTTTACTACCCCAATCGAAGGGACAGGGTAAAGTAACGATACAAACACTAGAAGTCTTGTTTTATGTTTGAATGATTGACCTTTGGTAATGAACGGAATAATCGTTTTCCTTTGGAGAGATCATCATTGATAACTATCGTATTATGATCGAGATCGAATCTTGTGAGAATCTATATAAAGAACATCTGTAGGTGGGAGTTGGGATGAAGATACCCGACATACACCCATTGTGAGTTGGATATGTCTTTTAGGTTTAAGTTGCCTATGGTGACAAACCTAACCCTACAAAATACACCCACTGTGAGATGTAGATCTTGAAGTGCAGGATGGGTAGCGAAGTTATGCCAAAAAAAATCACCATGGAAAAGCGAATTGATGATCTGAAAGATCATGGGAAAATAAGTCCCTGTTGTATGGGACCATTGAGATAATGTAAAAAGTTGGTTTGAAAGGCATGTAAGCTGGATCTACCCTAGGACTTCAAGGGCTGCGTGAATTATGTTTCGTATATCGAACTCGATAAATGGATATCAAGTGAAAATTTGCTTGTTTCTTAATGAAGTTTGGATCGAAAAAAGTTGCATTCATCAGAAACCCGTGAACATCAGGATAGAGAAAGTAAGCCAACTTAAGTCTGATCGTATTCCCGTAGTTATGCTTGATGAAACTCGCGTATTCTAATGAATTACACTTGAGAGAAAAGACCGAATGTGGAGGAAATGCCCACATGTCTTGATTCTATAAGAAGCGAGTAGTAAGATAAATCGATCTTTGAGGACAAAGATCCTCTTTAGGGGTAACTGCTGTGACAATCCGTCAATTTAAGGTCGATATTTTATTCTCAAGTATTATTTAAAATCATTATTTTATTGTTAATTTATGAACTCACTCACTTTTGGGAAGAAATAAGGGTTTACGTCTTAAAGTATCATCGACTACGTCTAAACCGGAGAACTCTACGTTACGTGCTTACGTTTACATACACCATTTTTGTGACAGTCCAACATTTCGGGAAATAAATTTATTCTCGAATAATTATTTTGGAATTTTAATTTGTGTTGGTTCGTAAACTCACAAAATTACGAGAAGAAATTAGGACTTACGTGCATAAATTAACGTCTTTTACGATTAAACCGGAAACCCTAGGTTTACGAATTTACATTTTTGAACTTCGTTTTTTATGAGACAATTTTTATTAGATTCGTTTTGTGCCGTAGATTCATAATTTATAAAAACGTTTTTAGTAAAACGACCCGAGGGCACGTAAGTTGAGGAAAGTAGAATCGAGGAATACCCGTAAATTAATGGGGATGAGACAAGTTTACACTTGCCCACCCCCATACATGTGGCGGCCATGCTTCACCAACACACCCCTTATGTGTCAAAGTTATATACAAACTAAGGACACTTGTCCTTAGTTTCTACTCAAAACCACCTAAGGCTTAAAACAACTAAACTAAACCATTTACTTCCATTTTACACATGCAAACCACAAACAAACTCTCTCTAGGTCTCCCTTTTTCCGTCCATACTCCATCACAAAACACCACCATTTGATCAAAATTCTACCATGAATCTTGTGTTTAACTTGCACAAGATGAAAACCCTTTGAAGACATGTTGATTTGAGGTGATCCTAACCACTAAGAAGAAGTTTTCCTTGGAGTATAGGGCTGATTTTTTTCAAGGAGTTCCATATACTTGGTGATATTGAAGGTGGTCTTGATATATCATAAGATTGGTTATCATACACCAAGTCTTGTTCTCAACCTTTTCATCACTTTGGTGGTATAGTGATTGTTTCTTCCTATCATCTTTTTATTTTGTAAAAGTACTCATGTATTTTCTTCTTAGATGTATATGTATATGATGATGAATGATGATCAAAGTATTATGTGGGGATTTTGTGTTAATAGATTTGGTTAAAAAGACTAAAATCTACATGTAAAGATGTTAAAATCTTGATTTAATTTATAGGCTGTATAAAACAGTAAGTAACCATATGAACACTTGGTAAAAAGGCTTGGATTATTGAATATACAGTTATATATATGATTTTTACATTTGTGGTGTGTTGATACAAAAGTTGGGTGATCCTTGCTAGACCTGAATTAGGCTTAATTCGGGTTGGCTGGACTCCGGCTCCTGCACCAAGTGAATTATCTGGTTGGGATCTTGCACACTAAAACAACACGCTTTAGGCTTACCGTGGGAATGTATACCATGATTAGACTCCGGCGTGAGAGTAAGTAATCGGTTAGGGTTATGAGAATCGGATGAGATACGAGTCTGTAGAATGTAAATACCTTTGTGGAACCCTTGGGGGTTCCTTATATAGGCAGTGAAACCCTAATGGGCTGTCACTGATGCTTAGGCCCCAAGGAAAGGATAAATACCAGAATTAGATTGATTGTTATCTTCTAATTATGGTGAGTGAATATCCTCTTCCTTGAGATAAATCCTAATCATAGTAAGAGTATGATTCTGTCTAACCCTGTACCGGACATGTTGGGCCGTGAGCCGCACACGTGTGTGCGGTTACTGTTCATTGAAGCCCATTAGCTTAAATGACATTAATCCCACCCATCAACCATGGGCCGGATACGGGTAGTACCTGTGGGCCGGGTTTATGACCCGGCTGGGGACTATACGTCATCATGTCCCCCCAGTCTAGTTGTTACAGCCGTAGGCGGAATATCTAGACTAACAAGATGCTCCCTGGACGTACCAAGAAAGATCTTTTAGGGAATGACAAATTTTTAAAAAATTTGTTTCGGCCACACGTGGCAACCTTATTAGGGTTTTATTCCAACGATACCTCAGCCGCACGTGACGACCGAGACAAATTAAATGTAGCATTAAATATGGTCATACGTAAGACCGCATATCCTGACACAATTGACTGTTCACCTGTCAATTGACTGACAAAGAGCAAACAGTCAGAACCTCGAGCGGCGTATACAACTGAGTTAGAAGTGACCCGTGGGTCCCACCTGACTGTTCACTTGCCACTTACATCCCAACCACACGATTTAGGATAGTGGCGAACACGTGTCATGCATCCAACAAACCATGACTTCCAAGGCAACCCTATAAATAAGTCGCCCCCACGGCTGTGTGTAACACACAGTATTTTCCTTCATTTCTGCCATTAAAGCTTTCCTTCTTATCACCACCTTCTTACGCATGGATCCCTACCTACGCAGGTTAGAATACCACGCCCTTATCTTTTTTATTTAGTAATGGCTCAAAGAAACAACCCCTCTATTGGATCCGTGCTCAACGTAATGACCCAGGAAAAATTGGAGCACTTCTGCACTGATTTCTTCATTCCTAGCAACCTACACCCTTCTCTTCCTGGTGCAGGGGACCTCATAACTGAGGCGACCCAGGGAAAGATTGGCCTATACACTCGTCTGTTCGATGCGGCCAACTACCGCATTCCTTTCACTCATTTCCTCGTAGATCTCTTAGGATATTATGACGTACATATCACCCAACTACACTGTATAGGCGCATGTAAGAATAGCCAGTTTGAAATCCTTTGTCGCGCAAGAAGAATCCCTCCTACCGTAGAGTTATTCAGACTATTTTATACCCCTAGTTTAGTAAATGGTTGGCTCTCTTTTAAGAAACGATCCCCAAACAGCCCCACATCCAATAATAAGCCCATGGATTCGCTGAAAAATTGGTACGACCATTACTTTTTCATCGATTCAATAGTGTCGCCGGCCGATTTCGTTTTTAAACATAGATTATCTCCTGAACCTCCTCCGCGCGCCGGTACATATAATCCCCAATGTTCCCAAGAAATAGATAGGAATAGTACAGGGTTCCATAGGAATCTACCCGAATCATTCCTTTGTTTGCTAGGGACTAGCCGCAATTACTTCGGCTCATCCAACAGATATCCTGTGTTTTGGAGGAGGCGTGGTGAAGGTAGGTATAGTATCCGCACATCAAAGACGTACATAGACCTATTGGCTAACTAACATACTTTGTTTGTTTTGGCAGAAATGAACTTCTTTGGAATCCTTCGTCAGGGTGATCTAAAACTTATACCAGAGGGAGCCCGTCCTAGACGTGAGAATGAGATACCCCTCCTCGAGCATACCCGGAACGTGACAGTCGCCCTAGCAGCTGTACCAGACCCCCATTCTGACGAAGAAGAAACAACACTCCTGAGAACCCCCGTGTACTTTGACAATGAAGACGGTGACAACCAGATGCTAGAGGATGAAGCCGGGCCCTCCTCTCCGCCTAAGGCCGCTATGCAAGATCTCAACTACCCCTTCTTGGCCGAGTTGGAAGCCACAAAAAATGCATCAAATAAGGTGATCATGGAGAAACTAAGTCTTGGTGCCTTTTCTCAGGATGAGGGACATTCCCGGACTCCCTTTACTCCCTCCCCCAGCCAACTCACTCTCCCTATTTATGAAGATGTGACCCGGATCGTAGTTGGTGAACAACCATTAAGTGAGGTACTGGAGATGAATGCGGCTCAAGCTCTGAAACGGAAGGAACGTGGTGAGGTATTGCCCCGCCTAGCTGAGGAGCAATATGAGATAGGTAGGTTTCTCCCCCCATGTAGGGTGTTCCTAAATTTGTTATAACTCCTGGATAATTTGGTCTGTAACCTAAATATTCGTCCGTGGATGTCCACGACATTTTATCCTTTGGTAACATTACTGTAAACATTTAGAATAATATTTATAAGTCCGTGGTGGTCACGACAATTTTGATAATTGGAAACTTGCTTATATTCCTTTTAGATATCATATATCTATGTCGCATGACGTGTCACATCTTACCTAGAATAAAACCAAGTCTATATTTTACTAGACGTGCGGCGTGCGTCTTTACCATGCAAACTACTACGTGAGTACAGCATATGGAAACTTATCACAACTTCTTATGAGTAAGGTGTCTAGTAAGGATACATTATCCGCGTCACTGGGGTTGCATCCCTCTTATGCGACAAGTTGAATTATTAGGTTCACTTAATCCTCTTACCCCGCCTGGAGGCGCATAGTACATATACGGTATTGAATGAATGCATATGAATAAGAGAGCACATTATAGTAATAACAACTAAATCTATACGACAATAATTTGTTCATAGGATCTCAAATAAGACAATAATTTGTTCATAGAATCTAAAATAAGACAATAATTTGCACAAGAACAAGCCGTGGAGCTAGCTAGGAACCACGGCATTTTATTAGAACGTGTACATTTTTTGTTTTGACAAGAATGGTAAATCCTACAAACAAAGGAAACCTAGAAAAACATAAAAAACAAAACAAAAAACACATGGATCTCCATTGAAGCTAGATATAGCGAAGTGTCCATGCGAAAGTCGTAGCTTTTCAAAGATAGCACCTTTTAAGATTGCAGATATTCCATGTGCATTCCAGGTCGCGGCCATCCACGTCACGCAACTTGTACGTACCCCGTCCTAAGGCTTCCGTAACCTCATACGATCCTTCCCACTTAGGGCCCAACTTTCCTGTATTCTCCGCTCGACTTGCCTCGTTAGCACGATAAACAAAATCTCCCGGTCCAAAAGAAACACCTTTAACCTAGGCGTCATAATAAGCCTTCATCCGTGCCTTGGACTTGGCCTCATTGATAGCCGCTAGTTTTCTTTTTTCCTCCAACAAGTCCAGATTAATCCGGAGTTGCTCGTCGTTTGTGACGACATTAACCTTCGCTGTGCGGATGGTCAGCATTCCAATTTATGCTGGTATAACAGCTTCAGTGCCGTAAGCCAATGCAAATGGAGTGTCCCCATTGGCTGTTTTAAACATAGTCCTATGTGCCCATAGAACATGTGGCAGTTCGTCTACCCATTTGGTACTTCGTTCATCCAAGCGTGCCTTGATGCCTTTACCCAAGCTTCTATTTGCTTGTTCCAAATGACCATTTGTCTGCGGATGTTTAACAGATGCAAAGCGTCGCATGATATTCAATGCTGCGCACCAGTCCTTGAATGGATTATCCCCGAACTGCTTTCCGTTGTCCGAGATGATTTCTTCTGGTAAGCCAAAACGGCACACGATTTTCTCCCAAACAAACTTTTTAACTTGTTTTCCCGTGATGGATTTAACTGCATTAGCCTCTATCCAGCGTGTAAAGTAGTCCATTGTGACAATCAAGAACTTAACTCCCCCTGCAGCTACAGGGAAAGGTCCCGCAATGTCAATCCCCCACTTATATAATGGCCATGGGGATGTGATGGGGGTCAGTTCCTGCTGCGGATGTCGTGGTACTGGTCTGTGCACTTGGAAATCACTACACTTGCGAATCATGTCGCGTGCATCCCTATGCATAGTAGGCCAATAATATCCTGTGCGTAGAGCTCGAGCTACTATGGATCAGTGACCCGTGTGCATGCCGCATAACCCTTCATGTATCTCACTGATCACATATGTAGCCTGGCGTGGCCCAACACACCGCAACCACGGCTGTAAGAAAGAGCGCTTGTAAAGAATACCTTCTCGAAGCTTGAAGTGCTGCGACTTCCTTCTGATACGCCGTGCCGCCTTTTCCTCGTCTGGAAGGGTTTCATTAGTCAAATAGTTGATGATCGGGGTCATCCATGTAGGTCCATCTTCCTTAACTATAGCTGCGACTTCCCCTTATGTTATAGACTTTTCCTTTAGTGTTTCTACCAAGACTTGCTTGGATAAGTGGGCAAAAATTGTAGACGCGATCTTGCTAAAAGCGTCCGCCTTCTTGTTTTCACCTCTTGGTACCTGCTTGATAGAAAACTTGCTGAAAGACGCGATGAATGACTTGACTTTCTCTAAGAATCGAACCATGTTATCCTCCTTGGCTAAGTAAGCTCCTAGAATGTGTTTCGCGACAAGCCATGAGTCCACGTAGGCCTCAAGGTTGCGGACTCCCATTCTAGCGGCGATTTTGAAACCCGCAATCAACGCTTCATATTCTGCCTCATTATTGGTGGCTGTGAAGTCAAAGCGCATGGCGTATGTAAACTCCATTCCTTCCGGATTCGTAAGGATGAGACCAGATCCTGATCCATCCATGCACGAAGATCCGTCCGTAAATAATACCCATGGTTTTGTTGGAGTTTCCTCTCGTTGTACGACCGGTCCCTCATCATCCGGCTTCTCAATCAAGAAATCTGCCAAGATTTTGCCTTTAACAGCCGTCCTTGGTCTATAAGATATGTTATGCTCTCCCAATAGAATGCTCCACTTCTGTAGCCTACCGGCCACATCTGGCCTGGAGATGACTTGTTTTATTGGTTGATCAGTGATAACCAAATTTGGGTGCGCCTGAAAGTACCGGCGTAACCATTTCGTAGCAAACACTAATGCCAAAACCAATTTTTACATGGAAGAATAATTCAACTCCGGCCCTTGTAGTGTTCTACTTATAAAGTAGACCGGAGTTTGGACTGCGTCCCAATCTGTCATGAGTACCGTACTTATTGCTCCATGTGTGGCTGACAGATACATGATGAGCTCCTCCTTGGGTAGGGGGACCACTAGCATGGGAAGAGATGCGAGGTGTTGCTTGAGCTGACCAAAAGCTTCCTCTGCTTCCTTTGTCCACCGGAAATCTCCCTTCTTGATGCACTTCTTGAGTGATTTGAATAGGGGGAGTGACCTCTCCGCGGACATCGACAAGAACCTGTTTAGCCCGGCCAACTTCCCATTTAATGATTGCACCTCTTTGCGTATTTGAGGAGATGGTAACTGTATTACCACGTCCGTCTTTTCCGGGCAGGGCTTGATGACGTTTGGATCAATCATATATCCAAGGAACATCCCTTCAGTTGCCCCAAACGTGCATTTCTTTTGATTCAGTTTCATATTAATCCTCCTCAATGTGTCAAACGTCTCTTGGACGTCACGGAGAAGTGCATCCTCCGTATGACTTTTGATGACTAAATTATCAACATAGACCTCAAGATTGCGGCCTATCTGTGAGTCGAAGGCTTTGTCAACAAGCCGCTGATATGTTACCCCGACGTTCTTTAGTCCGAATGGCATTTTTGTATAACAGTATACGCCTTGACTAGTATGGAACGCCGTCTTCTCTGCGTCCTCTTCCGCCATCTGGATCTGGTGGTATCCTTTGTATGCGTCTAAGAATTACTTAAAGGGATATCCACATAGGGATTCCACCTTCCAATCAATCTCCGGTAACGGTTAGCAGTCCTGCGAACAGGCTTTGTTCAGATCCGTGAAGTCCACGCACATGCGCCAGCTCCCATCAGGCTTTTTGACCATGACCGGGTTAGATAACCATTCGTGGTAGTATACCTCGCGCATGATACCTGCGTCCACCAATTTCCGTACTTCATCCAATATCACTTGGCTGCGTTCTGGTGCCTGACCGCGCTTCTTTTGCTTAACGAGAGGATATCCCTGGCGGATTTGGAGCTTATGTTCTGCTATCGCACATGGTACGCCCGTCATATGCTTGGGCTCCCATGCAAATACATCTAAGTTTGCTTTTAGGAGAGAGCACATGGCCCTCTTGCCGCTATCCGAGAGTGTTCCCCCTATGGATACCTCTTGTTCCGGATAATCAGGATGGATTGCCACCCTCCAATTGGGAGGTGGTGACCCATCCTTGGGGAAAACAGGTGGAACTGGTGTTTTCACGGCATGACACTCGGATGCTGGTATGATTGCGTTATTGATAGTGACAATTCTTCCTTCCACAGGGAATTTAATCATTCCGTGAGATGTGGAGGGTACTGCCCATATGGCCAGGATACCTGGTCTGCCTATGATCCCATTGTATGGAGAGTGTGAGCGTATCACCATAAATTTCATCCACGCCGTGGTGGAATGCTCTTCATTCCCAATGGTTACAAGCAGACGTAGCTGTCCTATTGGCCATATGGTGTCTCCACTAAAGTTGATGAGCGGCGACGTGGCCGGTACTAATTGTCTTCTTATTTCTGGTCCTAACTGCACGAAACAATGTTCGGATAATACTTCTGCTGATGACCCTCCATCCACATACATACGGCGGACATTGTGTGTTCCAATGCTTATCTCAATCGTGAGGGGTGCATCAGCTATATCCCTTGCCGTGATGGGAGGGAATGAGATTTCTCTGCCGCGTGAAAATTTTTGGCTAGTTTTCTGCCTTGTACGGCGCTGGCTGGATTGGATCATGTATATAGTTGAAGGTTTGTCCTTTTGGTGATCCTTCTTGTCATACTTCTTGTTGTCCTTTCCATCCTTCCACTCCTTGACCAACTGTTTGAGTTTGCCTGACTTGATCAGTGACTCAATGTGCTTCTTGAGCTAGATACATTCCTCCGTGCCGTGGCCCTTGTCGTTGTGGAATTCGCGAAAGCGGTTTCCTTGACTACGGTCCAGCGGAGTCGTCATTGGGGGAGGTCTCCGGAAGTTGGCCCCTTCTGTCAGCAAGATCTCCTGGTAGGACATCTTTAGAGGGGGAAAATTTTTCCTCTAACCGCCCTCCTTTGTTTTGGCTCTTGTAGTCCGAGCTCCTCCCACTGCACTGGTTTCTTTGACTGCCAGACTGTCTCCTGGACTGTTCGTTCGATCGATAGCTGTTTCCTTTTGAAGGCTAGGTCGCGGCTACCGCGGTTTCTCCCTCTATGAAGTTCCTGACCCTTTCCATAAGGTCGTCATACTTCTCCGGTCGCTTGTTATTGAGACGTCTGATTAATTCCCTGTCTGTTATGGCGTGCATATAATCAGAAATTTTCAGAAGTTCCGGCAATGTCTTTCTGCGCGTTCACTCGTCATTGAAGCGTTCGGTGAAGGCCTCCGTAGATTCCCCAGGCCGTTGCTTGACAGTTGCCAGTGAGACCGGGTCCCTATTATACTTCTTTCGCTGAGTATAATTGTTCTTGAACACAGTACGCAGTTCCGTGAAGCTATCAATGCTTCGAGGGGGAAGTTCCTCAAACCAATCACGAGCATTGTCGATCAAGGTTGAATTGAACATTTGGCACCATATAGGCATGGGACATCATTCAATTTTTTCCTGCGTGTCAAATATCTTTAGGTGATCATCCGGATCACCAGTCCCATCATAGGTCTTGACGCACGCCGGCATGCGACGCTTTGTATCCTCGGAGTACTTCCGTATGCAGAGAGTAAAAGGATCTTCCCTGGGATCAGCCCATGGACGGGTGAGATTAGGATCACACCATGGGCGGGAGAGATGTTCTGCTTCCACCTCGCGATAGTAGGGGCCGCCATAGTACTCTTCATTGTCCGGTGGCGGTGGAGGAGTACGCCTGGGCCGGCGACGCTTGGATGGATGGTCATCCGAATCCTCTCCTGATGAACCGGGAGAAGGGGGCGGTTCCCCAATCTTTGGCTGAGGATCGCTCTTGTGAGAAGAGCTAGGAGCCTTCTTCC
Source organism: Glebionis coronaria (assembly GCA_025667525.1). Classification (NCBI taxonomy): domain Eukaryota; kingdom Viridiplantae; phylum Streptophyta; class Magnoliopsida; order Asterales; family Asteraceae; genus Glebionis; species Glebionis coronaria. The sequence goes on from CM046876.1 coordinate 360,462,339, forward strand.
CGGTATTCATCCTGTCCCACACACTTGTGCGGCGATTAGTTCTGGTTAGCTCCAGATCTGGTCGTTCGGGTGAACCGTCGGACCACTCTCCCTCCTCACAGGATTGTAGTAGTTCCTTCATAATACGATCCCCTATGCGTTCGAACACATTCCTAGGTTGGGGAGTTTCCTCAAAGAGGTTTCGCTCCTGGGGTCGTATCCTTCGCTTCCTTTGAGTTTGAGGAGAGGTGCCTGGTCCGGCACTGCCAAAGTTGAGCCTAGATTTGAGGTCCCTCCCTAGGTTCAACTTGGATGCGATTCCTGGGACGATCCTCTCGAAGTTCTGCGTGAGAACTCGAGTGAGATCTTCCTCACTAAGTGGTTCGACCTCCACTTCTTCCTCAGTCAATGGTCTGCGCGGCTCCTTGTTAGGGGGGTTGGGCGCACTCCCTGGATCAGGGTTATCCAAGGTCGAAGTAGGTGGTGGGGAGACAGCGAACGTGCTTGTCATACCTATGGACTGAAGACCAATTCGGTTATTCGGTCCGCCTGTTTGGTTACTAGGGGATCGGTTGGGAACGAGTATTTCATCCCCTGGGGACTTCCGGTTCCTAGGATTTGTATTCCTGGGGTTTCCTTGCGAATGTCCTTTCGTCATTAAGAGATCGAGATGAGATTTTCTCTAGCTTAGTGTAATGGTCCCACGGATGGCGCCAACTTGTTGATACAAAAGTTGGGTGATCCTTGCTAGACCCGAATTAGGCTTAATTCGGGTTGGTTGGACTCCGGCTCCTGCACCAAGTGAATTATCTGGTTGGGATCCTGCACACTAAAACAACACGCATTAGGCTTACCGTGGGAATGTATCCCACGATTAGACTCTGGCGTGAGAGTAAGTAATCGGTTAGGGTTATGAGAATCGGATGAGATGTGAGTCTGTAGAATGTAAATACCTTTGTGGAACCCTTGGGGGTTCCTTATATAGGCAGTGAAACCCTAATGGGCTGTCACTGATGCTTCGGCACCAAGGAAAGGATAAATACCAGAATTAGATTGATTGTTATCTTCTAATTATGGTGAGTGAATATACTCTTCCTCGGGATAAATCCTAATCATAGTAAGAGTATGATTCTGTCTAACCCTGTACCGGCCATGCTGGGCCGTGGGCCACACTCGTGTGTGCGGTTACTCTTCATCGAAGCCTATTAGCTTAAATGACATTAATCCCACCCGTCAACCATAGGCTGGATGTGGTTAGTACCCGTGGGCCGCGTTTATGACCCGGCTGGGGACTATACGTCATCATGGTGAGTTGGCCACTCAATGGAATCATTAAAATGAGCAAGATATGATCAAAATACTATTAAGGTACAAATCTGTATAGTCTGTTTTGGACGAATTATTAGGAATACTTAGAGGATGAATGAGCAGTATCTATAAGGAGTTATTTGTAGCACATATTATGTAGTTTGTGCTGCCCATATTTGAGCTTCTATCTCCTTGTAGAACTCAAGATATGGCAAAAATGATGAAAGTGACGTTAATAATCGGATTTGTAAATAAAAGTATATAATATAAAATGAGCACTTAAGTAATATTATTATAAAATAAATATATAAAACCCACTAACTGGTAATAGTATTTATAAAATGAGTTATATATACTATGATAAATAAACATGGCATTTTTATAAAAGTAAAAACTCAAATGTTTTCTAAAATTATAAAACTATATATAAGTTTTACGTCTTTTCGGCTAAAACCGAAAGATTAACGTTTTCGCCAAATAAAACTTAGACGGTCGGACCCGTATAATGTAAAATTTTTATAACTCATATACTGATATGTAAGTACATTTGACAAGTAAAAACCGATGAACCCGAGCTTTATAACCTATGGACCTTAACGGGCCAAAGTAGCTTTATTGGACTATTAACCCAACGAGTTTGGCTAAACACTAATGGAACTACTCATGGGCTTAACCCACTTGGCCCCAACATATGAGTATAGGCCTAGTATTAAAAAGTATAAATGGGCTAATATAATGAATTGAACTTTTAATGAGCTTATTGGGTCTTAATATATATATAAGTTGAAACTAGTGTAACTAGTCTAAAATTTGACTAACACATAACACTATAATGGGTATGAAGAGATAAAATCCCACCTTATCATCATCATACTTATAAAGTCATCATATATACATAACCATTATTTTTATAAAGTCATTGGACAAGAGTCTAAGACCGAGTATTATTTTTCTAGGTTTCCGTGATTAAAGCACGTACCGTACATCCAAATCGCCGATAACCCGCCTTCCCACACCAATGTGAGTTCATATCCTCGCACTCTTTTAAATGTTTTATGAAATGTTTTATAAACCCACGAGGGAGATAACATGTTAGTTTTAATAAAAATAGGACACCAGTTGTCCCAATTATTTGCTTATTGATATGGACCCGAATGATTATATGACCCGATGAATGATTACATGACCTGATGAATGAAATGAGATGGATTATTGTTAGTTAGGTTATGTCACTAAAAGTCCCATTAGCATGAATTGTGAACTACCGGGATTTGGTAGACGCTTATGCATATAATAGTACTATTTGGGGAAGATCACCCCAGTTCGCGCCTTGACAGTTAATCCTCGTCGTGCCACATTGATTGTTAAGCGAATTTATGTATGAGAAGATTTATATAAGCGTGATTATTGTGACGACAAGCTGTTTTAGATGGGCAAAGGAATTACGGGTTAGCTACCCGTTGTTTGTTATAGTAAGGTAGCAACGTCACGCGGCTTATAAGAATCCAATAACGAAAATACTGATATACACACTGAATTATAATATATTGCTTGACTATCAATACGGGGTCTTATTGCGGATATTATGTTCGTGTTTTGGTTTTACATAACCATTTTTATATAACGGTTTTTATTTAACTCTATACAACGTTATAAAACGTATTGTATGATGTTTTTGCGACAATGGTTCGTATAATGGTTTTGAAGGAAAAAGCCTATATTATGATTTACGACAAAGATTCGTATAAAATGTCTTTGGCCTATTTTATAGCCTACGACAAAGATTTGTACAAAGTGATTTTCGGTAATAATTATATACCGGTGATATATTAATGGTTTTTATTAAACTCTATGAATTCACTCGGTGTTTTGGTTGACTTTTTAACATGTCTTATCTCAGGTACTTGATGGTAATTCTCGGGAAGACGACAAGAATTTATGGCCCGCATTCAAATATAAATTTCCATCAAATGTTTTGTTAATTTGTATGACATATTATGACCTGAGGACCTATGTAATTTGATATTTATGAATGGAAAATGCTTTATTATTAAACGACGCGATTTTTAAGCGTTGTCTATGATTTGAGTAATGTGCTATCCCGTAACACCAACGAATCTCCCGCTGAACTAAAGTATGAATATTTTGGGGTGTTACAATAATTGCCTTGGTTTGCATTGTAGCCCCTCACATTTTTATTTTGTTGAACATTTGCTCTTGGTGGCCCTTGGTTGTTATGGGTGGGTGGGTGTGGTCTTTGTTGAAAACCGGGTGGAGCTAAGTAATTCGTCGAGTTGTAAGACAAGTGATTAACATCGACATTAGGCTTGAAATGAACCCTCTCCGTGTTGTTGTAAGCATACACTTCCCCGTGAGATTGATCATAAGCTTTATCACAATTAGTATAAGAGTGTGGTCCACCACAAGTTTCACAAGTAATATTGAGAGCATGGGCATGTTGATTAGGAGGGTTATCTCTTAAAACAAGTTGTTTTACAGCTGAAGTAAGTTCCTTAAGATGATTGGTCACCTCACTCTCACTGGCACTAGCCATAGTAGCCCTAACACTCTTGGTTTGGACTTTGGCCTTGTTCTCAATAATTGTCCAAGCCTCATTCATAGATTTAACAAGAATATTACCCCCCGAAGCACTATTTAGTGAATCTTGTTCATTCAAAGTTAATCCATTATAAAAAGTATTAATTTGATGTACCTTTGTAAAACCGTATTGTGGAAACTTTCTCAAAAGTTCCTTAAAACGATCCCAAGATTCACTAAATGTCTCATCGTACTTTTGTTCAAAATTAATGATGTCATTTGCAAAGCGGTAGTACGTGAGGGTGGGAAAAAGTAATTGATAAACTTGGTCTCTAGGTCCGCCCATGTTGTAATACTTTGGGGTGGTTCCTTATCAAGCCAAGTCCGGGCTTGTCCCTCGAGGGAGAAAGGAAAGAGGAGCAAACGAATTGCCTCTTGTGAAATTCCATTATATTTCACGGTATTGGTTAAGTGAACAAACCTTTTGATGTGATCGTGCGGATCATCATGGGTGCGGCCTAAGAACAGTGTAGCGGAAACCATATGAATGAAACCGGTCTTGAGCCCGAAGTTATTTGCATCAATAGCCGGAACCACAATCGCATTTTCATTGCCTTCAACATGTGACTGCAAGAGCTCAATCATTGGACGGTTATCCATTTTGTTAACAATAGGAGGAGACTCGATGACAACAGCTTGTATGGACTTCCTTTTGCGTGAACGAGTACGCATACACCTACACAAGAAAAGAATAGCAAAGAAATAGAAGAAAAATAATGGTTAATGTCAAAAGAAAATATTTTTGGTGCAAAACTATGAAAAAGAAATGCTTTTTATATGTTTTTTAAATGTTTTTGGATTTTTGAAAATTTTAATTTTTATGTATTTTTGAAAAAAAAATAGAAAATTTTACAAGAAAAATAACGTTCAAAGGTGAACGGATCCCAAAATCCAACGCGTCTCTCACAAAAAACTGTTAATCTTCAGGAAAAGAGCCAGCAGCGACGCCATTTGATAACTGAAAAATTGTTCTTTGAAATTGTTCTATTCGAATTGACACGGTTTATAATGCGACTCGGTTGTTCTTGGTGAAAAGAAAGTAAATTGTCGTTGATTAAAAATAAAGATGAAAGCTTGAAAAGATTTAACTAAAATAAAGACTTTAAAAAAAATTAAGTAAATTTGAAAACTTTATAAAAATGTAAACTTGAAATAAATCTAAGATAAAGCAAATTTAAAATTAAACTAAAGAAAATTGGTGGGAAAATTAAATGCTTGAAAGTAATTTAGAAAACAAGTAAAACCTAAGTCGGAATTCTAGATCCTGTCACAATCTGGAATATCCTAGTCCTCACTCTATTTGGAATCCAAATTCCCTTAACAATCCGGAATCCAGGATTCTTGATTCAATCCGGAATGTGTGTTTAATACCGTATCTGGAATATGGATTACTAGTAAACCGGAATCTGGAGTGTGTGTCTTATCCGGAATCCATCTTTTTTCATAATCCGGAATACGCACTTAAGATCCAATCCGGAATATGGTGTACTAACTCTTATCCGGAATCCAGCTTAAACTTATCCGGGATCAATACTCAGCCTATCCGGAATAAATAGATTTCAGCACAAATCCGGAATAAGTAGGTTTAGGTGTTATCCGGAATACGTGTTCCACTAGCAATCCGGAATGTCTGTCAAGTACATAATCCGGAATGTTTGTATGCTTGCTATTCGGGATATTAGGGTTTTGGAAAACCCGGATAACATAAAAATAAGCAAAATGAAAATAAGCTAAAATTTAATAAGCACTTACCAAAAACTTTAACCAAATCAACTTTAAGAAAAGCTAATAAGCCACAATTTAAAAACTTTTAAAAACACTAAATAATCTAAATATTTAAAATCAACTTTTTATAGAAATAAACTATTAAAACCACTTATTTAAAAATAAGAAAATCAAATAATAAGCACTAAACACAATAAGCTATAAAGATCAAACACATCAAAACCAATAAGCACAATCAAACAAACACATCAATTTAACAAGAACATGATTAAAAACACTATATACTTATGCAAATCAAACAAGATTAAAAATAAGAAAGGTAGAATGAGTATGATTAATTAAAAGCTTGAAATTCAGAGGAAGATTAAAGATTCAAATACAAGATTAATGTAAAAAGCTTGAAAACATGAAAGTAAATCTAGAGAGAGAAAGTAATTAACTACATCTAAAACATAAAATAAATCTATCTAAAACTAGCTAACCACCTCCTAATGATATATTAGGAGGGTATTTATAGGAGGAGTGGAAGTGTTGATGCTTCTCTATTTATTTCTTTGTCTCTTCGTCTTTTAATTTCTTCGTCTTTCTCGACGTTGTCTCGGGATTTGTCGATATGAAATGAACTCGTCTTCTATTTTTCTTCTTTTATTAGATTTGGTTCTTCGACTTCGTTAAACTTCCGTCTTTAGACTTTTTCTTCGATAAATCTTCAAAATAGGCCTTTGACTTCCGTTCTTTTTGAACTCTTGATCTTTTGACTTCGTCTTTTGTTTTTTTCTTCGATAAAAGCCCGTGAAAGCCCGTGTTTTATTCCCTTTTCACATTTTGGTCCTAAATCACAAGAAAACACAAACCACGCATAATTCTGAATTTTACGACATTAAATACACGTTTTGGCTTGGTTATTATTATAATTGAGTGGTAAAAGGATGGGTGTTTTCACACCTATCAAGGTGACCCGTGGGTCACTCTAACGTTTCAACTATGCTCTTAATCCCATTCGTTGGATGGGCGTAGTAGATTACACGTGGCAATCATCCAACTGGCCTCGTAAACCGAGACAATACTATAAATACCCATGTGTGCGACTGTGCACACACACAGTTTATACTCTCCTCCACCATTGTTGCAACCTCATTTCACTCCTTCTACATTCATTATTCCCCACGGATATCTATATTACCAGGTTAGAATACCACGCCCTTCTCCATACTTTTATAAATCATGGTTAAAGATAACCCTACCTCACGATCGTGATTAAAGTATTTCCACCTGAGAAATTTGTTGAGTTCTATTCGGATTACTACATACCAGAAAGAGTGCATCCCACCTATCCAGGTGATGATGAAGCTATCACGGATGCTCCCGCTGAGAAAATAGGTGTGTACACACGCCTATTTGACTCGGCCAACAACCGTATTCCTTTGTCTAGGTTCCTTGTAGAGATCCTTATATACTATGATTTCCACATAACCCAATTACACTGTATAGGGGCGTGTAAGATTAACCAGTTTGAAATAACATGCCATACATGTGACGTAGGTCTAACAGTAAGTCTATTTAGAGTTTTCTACATGGCCCAAATGATCAATGGCTGGTTGTCGTTTAGAAAACGCCCGGTGAATACCCCCATGTGCTATAGAAAAGCACTAGATTCACTGAAGAACTGGCATGATCGGCACTTCTTTGTAGATGCTAAGGTATTCCCCAGTCGCTTTGTGTTAAAAACCGCAGTCCGGGTAGATTATCCTCCCCCATCGAACACATATGACGATAGGGACGTCAGAATCTTATACACCAACCGCACATACTTCCACAAGGATATGTCGAAGAATTTTTTGTGTTTAATAGGCATCAGCCGTAACTACTTTGGTAGGGCGGACAGATATCCCGTCTTCCAGAACAGCCGTAGAGAGGGTGGGTGTATTTTACTAAAAAATGTACTCGCAACATGATTTTTATAGAACTAACACATTGTATGCATATGTCCGCAGAGATGAATGTTTGGTCTGTTACGACGAGGAGATCCGTCCAAGGTCCCCGAAGGTACACGCCCACTACGTCAAGACGAGCCACCCCTACTCATAGCTACTGAAAATATAACTATCCATTTGGAAGCAGTCCAAGAACCCTATTCTGACATGGGTGAGACGGAGATAGTGAAGTCGTCATTGGACTTTCTCAATGAAGATGGTGACCAACCCTTACTGGGGGGTGGAAATGGCACGGCGAAAGACACCATCGCTCCCCAGCAAGAGGATCAGGGAGACAACTTGGAACAACTTTCAGAGGAGATCGACTGGATGTTTGAATCTGAAGAAGAAGAAGTGGCCAACAAGACCGTTACCACGGCGCAACCAAAGCCCGCCCCCAAGAGGCGTCAGACTAAAAGGAAGGTCACAAAAGTGGCGGAGGTAGAGGCGGGTATTTCTAACACAACTCCCAAGAGGCTACGTAAGGACCACCCCTAATACCAAGAGTATAGCAGCACAACTGCGCCCAAGGACAACCCAATGCCTCTTCCCACCGTAGCAGAAGGCCAGGTGGGCAAGATGATATGGAATGCTACACCAATCAGCACCGTAGCTCCTATCAACACTGAGCCCGTGATAACCCAAACGTAAGTGATATACCACCACGCTTTTTAATTTCTCAATAGAAACTTATGTAAACTTAATAGTTTATTACATTACAGGGTGGAACCTACAGCCGCACCACACGAGGAGAATACTGGCAGACTAACACCACCATATGATCCAAGATACTCCCTCAACTGCTCCTCCGACCTTCGTAGAAGAGCCATAGTCTGAGGGACCGGCTCCACGCTTTCGTCTGCAATGGAACTTGTCCGATCTTACTAAGCTAGAAACGGAGGAGTCATGCAAAGAGTTCATGGATCATTTGACTCCTCCTAGCCTGGTTCAGGACTTGAATGAGCTCACCCACAAGACACTAATTGAGCAATTCAATATGGCCACAACGCACCAAATGACTATCAGCGCGACCCTACGACATCGCTTCGAAGGCGCCTTGAGCCACGTAATGAGTTCAGATAGGAAGATTGCTCGCAGGGAGAAGATGATTGAAGAGCACGAGCAAACAATATCCACCCTGCAAGCCGACCTGTCCATGGCCGAGGTGACCATAAAAGAGCAGGCAAACCACGCTACCGCCCGTGAGGCCCGGATTACAAAATTATAGGTCGAGTCCCAATCCCTACGCGAAAAGGTATGTCATATGCCACCCCTATCTTGCTTATTTCCTTTATGTGTATATGTTTGAAGTATGCTTGATACCAACTAACACATACCATTATACCAAAAGGTGTCTACCGCCGAGGCCACCGCTTAATCCCTGGCTAAGGATGTGGCCACCATCTCTAAGTATCGCGACGACCTGCGCCTATTAGTAACGGATAAGGAAAAACTGGTCTCAACCTTCATCGATTACAGGGTCGATCACGAGAAGGTCGTGGAGGGACGCCTGGAGGAAATGGACACGCGGCTGGATGCCATAGATGTGGACTTTGATGAGGAGTTATACCCTCACATGCTCACAGCTATCGCCGACTGTAGGTAGATGATAGGGTCCGGACTAAGGTTGGCTGTAAACAAGATTACATATTCTCCACAGCTAGCCCAGCCATTCGCTGATGTAGCCTCAGATGGGATAGACTGTGGCAGACATGAAGGCCTACTAGCCGGGATGGAATGGGCGGGTCTGGGAAAGGAAGCCAAGGACCACACATAACATAAGCTAGATGCCAAGGATAAGATGACTGCGTCTTTGACGGCCTTGAGCCAAATTGAGTACCCTATGATAGATGAAATCGAAGCTCTTAAGGACGCCCATATAGATATGGTCATGGAGCGTTTATGCGTGGAAGTAGACTTTGATTCCCGACTCACGGTCCCACTATATTCAGATAACCCTCCCCCCGAGAACCCATGGGCCTTCAAAGGGGAGAGAAGATTGGGGGAGGCTATTAAAGCCAACATGGACCGCTCCATGGGGAGGCGAGGGAGTCGTACCATCTGTCGTACACCCACTGCGGGGTCTTCCCATCTACCTAGTCCCATCTTGTTGTCAAGAAACGGTGTCGTGCCTAAAGGGTCGACATTAGCATCGCTGACGGATTAGAGGAAGGAGTTGGGAGAGTATATGCTTCCCCACTGATGTCATTTGTATTTATCAAACATTGATAGACTTTGTAGTATTCGTTCGTGGATGTCCACAACAGACGCTTATTATCTTGTGTATGAACTATAACCTTTATTTTGTAACCTTTTTGGCCGCGGATATCCACGACACTTTTATGTATGAACTTGAAACTTGTCTTTTGAATGTTTTGAATTGATATCCGTATATCCACGCGTAATGTATCACGACTCTTATAAAGACCAAGTATATATATTACTAGACGTGCATTGTGTGGTTGTCCCATGTCCGGCCTTTCATAAGTACGGTAAGTTTAAACTTATAACAACGTCTTGTTAATAAGGTGTCTAGTAAGGATTCATAATCCACGGTCGCGGGGCATGCATCCCTCTTATGCGCCAAGTTGAATTAGTAGGTTCACTCAATCCTCTTGCTTCACATGGAAAGGTATAGTAAATGTACGACTGAATGAATGCATATATATAAGATATGATGCTAAAAACACAAAAACAAAAAATATTCCTAAGTATAAAAGAAACACTATTTGCACAAGAATGAGATGTGGAGCTAGCTAGGCACCACGGCGTATCACAGTTATGTTTTTTGACAGAATATGTTGGAAATACGTTTTTACGTATTTAGGAAGGATCGATCACTCCAACGATATATACGTAGTATGGGCTCGTGATCTAATATGTAACAATATAACCCATTTAGCCCACATGTAGGGTGGGCTATATATACCCCCTCCTAGCATGTTAGGAGGGGTTGGTACACACATTACACACACTTCTAATCTAATCTTTCATTATTCTCTCCAACTTCTCTCTACTTTCTCTCTCTAAGATCTTCATCTATCTCTCTCTCTAGTAATCATCTCCATATTTAGATAATCCAAGGATTATGATAAACTGTCAAGTGGTATCAGAGCCATGGGATGATTGTATTGTTTATGTGTTTGTGTTCTTGATTTCCGTGCCTATTTTGATCTAAATCATTCGAACCAATTTTTTATATTTTTTTTTTGTTTTTTATGGTTTTTTCTTGATACAAATCCTCTACATAGTTGTGGTAGAGATTTGGTATATTTACTTTGGCTAAAAACACAAAATTTTTGGGTGTTTTGATCATTTTTTGTCTTAAAATCTCGAATTGGTTGGGTTTTGTCCGAGAAAAGTGGGAATTTGATCAATGTGGTACTATTCCGACAGAATTCCATCGGAAAAGGGTTTATATATTCTGATAGATATTCTGACAGAATTCCATCGGAAAAGGGTTTAGACATTCCTATAAGTATTCCGATAGGTGTTGTAATCGGTTATTCCGACAGGGTATTTGGATTGTGATATTCCGATAGTGATATTCCGACAGGTATTTCGATATTTCGACATGTTATTCCGATAGGTATTCCGACAGGTTATTCCGATTAGTATTCCGACAGTATTGCAATTTGATATTCAGATAGGTATTCCGATAGAGTGACAAGTATTTCAAGATTTTTCAAAAACGTGTTTTTTGGTTCATCGAGAACATACTTTAGGAGATTTCAACATTATATCTCGACTTCTACACATAACAACAAACACATTTACTTTCTTTCATTGTTCGATCGATTAGTAATCCTTACCTTCATTTATCATCGATTTTCAATGGATTTGTTGAATTCGACATCTCGAGAGCAAGAATTGCAGAAGATGCAAGAAGAAGCAAGACAAAAATGTTAGGTCTCATTTAGGCAATTTGAATGTCATCTCTACGAGCTTACCAAGCTAGACTACGGACCATCCTTTGTGGCAGTCTTTGGTCAAGATGCTCCTTTCTTCATGGAGGCTATGATGATAAACTTGGATATTCTACAGCAGCAACTTGACAAAGAAGACTTTAATCACACTGAATCCGTATCTACACTTCAAGTTCTTTTACAAAAAATTTTGTTCTTTCTTCAATTCGATGTTGCCAAGAAAGCAAATTCAGTGTTCTGTCAATCATTCCTTGAAGACATGCATACCAAGATTCAAGACTTCCGTGGTACTTTGTCCAAATGCGTGACCTCTCTTACACATTTGTTTCAAGAACGATCACGACTTCAAATTTCTTATGATAATTGGAAGCAAGCAAATCCGATGCAGATGCCAGAGGAAACTAATGGTCTTACATATGACTCAAAAGAGACCACTTTGGTTAATGATGATAGGAATGTCATAAATTCACGTCAAAGCATGCATGACGAAAAGCCAATAGTTGAGGCGTAATTGAATATTGTATCTAACAATGACTTACATCATGTTGAGAATTCCGTACCTAACTATGCCAAACATGGGATGGAAAAGGGTGATACCACTTGTGATTCATCCGATGTGAGTCATAATGGGGGAGAAAGTGATCAAAATGCTAAAAATCATGATATATGCCTTATGACTACTTCTTTAACCAATTCCGCCTCTAGGATTGAAGAGCTTGAAACGATCATTGCTCAACAATCAAAAGAGCTTGAGGATGCCAAAATTGAATTTTCGAAGAAAACGGATAAATTTGAAAAGTATTTGAAAAACTTGAAAATTCAAACGTTGTTCTTCAACGAAAATTAAATCAAAAAATTCAAGATTCTAAAGCCGAAAAAGATAATTTTGTGCAACAAATTACTTTGCTGGAATCTAAATTGGCATCCCAAAACCTCTTACAAAAGGAAAACGAGACCTTAAAACAACATTATAATGAGTTAAATTATTCTATCGTAGAGATGAGATCTAAAACTCTAGAGTCAACAACCTTGTTAACTACTAAAAATGCTAATTTAAAGGCTCGGATTCAGAAAAAGGTTTTTGCTATAGCTGCTCTGAAAAACGAGCTAAAGAAAATTCAGGGCACTAGTGTGGACACTAAGCTTGAAAAACCATCAAACTTGGGGAAACCGCCTAAAACTCAGTTCGTTCGACAACCGACTGCATTTAGATCCGAGCGACCAAAATCCTCGAGACCGTGGTTTGCCTCCCAAGTTGATATGGTTCATAGTTCTAGACCAGTCACTCCACTATCTAGGCCTAATGTGATAAAATCAGCCTATGCAAAATCTACAAACAAGACTGCTATTAGTGATTCTAGGTATAGTTCTAATACTATACGACAACATAGGTCGAATAGCATGCCTAATAATCACTATGTAGATGCATATAAGAAAATGACACAAGCAAGAACTAGGATCTCTAGATCTCACTCGGACCCTAAACACGGTGTTTGTTCCGTATGCATTAAGAGTGTCTTCACGACGAATCATGCGACTTGTGTTTCTAAAGTCTTGAAGGAGTTAAACTCCTGTGATAACAGAGGGAATTCCAAAGGAAATAGGTTTTCTACCGCTAAGTCTTCCGCTGTGCATAAGAAAACCATGTCGCCTAGATCCCATCTTAGGTGGCAACCCACGGGTAGGATTATCAATTTAGTTAATCTTCAATGGGTTCCTACAGGCAGGATGTTTCCCTCTTGCACTACCAAAGTTGGTAGTCAACCCCTGCATGGTTCTAAAATAGATAACGCTAACCTATGTGAAAGTATGCAAATTGTTGATTCCAGTACAGGTACTAAAGTCAAGCATCAACAACAACAAACCGGTCAAATCTCTGTATACCTTTCAACTAAGGACATTCTTAGCGTTTGGTTGTTGAAGAAGCTGATATCTACGAATCAAGTGTTTCAGGGGATTTACGATTAAGCTAACAACAATGGCTCCTCGTTAAATGACAGACGATAACCCGGACTTCAAATAAAGGAAAGTTTATCGCCGATGATAAACTTATCCTCATTAACGAGAAATTAAATTTTCTCGGACACGAGCTTGCATTTAAACTATTCAAAGGTTTTTAAGTTCGTGTAAATGGCGTATAATCACAATTTAGATTATGCCCTGGACTTCAACGAAAGGAAAGTTTATCGTTGATGATAACTTAACCTTAACAACGGGAAGTTTACAACTTCTCGGACTTGAGCTCGTGTCGTAAGATATTCAAACTCTTAAGCTCAAGTAATTGGTTTTCAAAAAGGGCATGTCTTCTGAAATCGATAATATTTACGATCCTAGAAATTTCGTTCAATAATGACACGGGGTTGTAAATAAAGTTCGAGCAGAAGTTTAAATGATTTAAAACATGCTCAAAATGGCTTGTAGTTATTTCAGACTGCAACCCGCTTTTCATATTAAAGTCTAGTATTTCTTTTTAAAGCTTTGGCTCAGAAACGGGAATTAATTTTCTCGGGCATGCTTTACTTTATAACCATGTAAGGGATTGTGTTTACGTAATAACACAATCTAACACAAATATATGTACGTGTCAGTGCATTTATTTGTTAAAACAAGAGAAATATTATTTTTATGAAGTTATCATCTCCACAATCAACAACAATTTACAATTTATATCTACATACTCGACGATGCGACTACTCAAACAGCGACTACAACTATTTCAATAGAACATGGGTCAACAATTGAGGGGGAGCAATTGTCAAGCGTTCAGAATATTTGATGCCAAAAGTGCCGAGTTCACAAATTGGTGTCAAGACAATGATATCAATCGTACACATGGTGTCAAGAGATAACTTCAGACGTGACGAGGCGACCAACATTTGTGAACAAGAACCATTTTGATTCTATCATATGATGTTCTCCATCATTCAGGTCCAACCTCGTAAATTGCTAATCTTGTGAATAAATTATCATATATGATCTTTGCACGTGATAAGTACCTTACACTTGTGTTTAAAAGGTATTTAATTTACGTTTCAAGTACACCCTTATTAATTTGAGGGGGATCTTGTGTAAATCATGAAAATAATTATATTTGCATTTTTCTTCCCAAATTTTCTTAAAATGCTATTAAATCAATCGATATTAAAAATATCGATTGGGTTAATATTTTTAATATGGGGAGGAAATGCAATTTAGTATTCAGATCAATAATGCTTTGACTTAATGTGCTGGCTCATCTCGACATGTGCGAAATGTTTTTCGAATATCGTGGCATATGTTAAGGGAGAGAAAAATGGATTTGGATATCAAAATGGATTTCATGGTGACATATACTTACCCATAACCCATTTATTTCACGACGATGAAGATTGTAGTGACATAAGGATGGTAGGATATGTAAAAGTCCAATGATTCTTCTAGAACCGGAGGAATCTTCCCAAGGACGTTTCATAGCTAGAAATAGTCGTCCTTAGGAAAGATTGTGAACGTAGCTGAATGCCGACCAAGTACTTAAGTTAGCACGGGAACAATCACAATAAGGTGCTAGTTATGACGTATTGGTAAGCATTGAAGGGGTTGAAGAATGAAAAAGTATTGTAATGATAAAGGGTGAAAAGAAAGAAGCACTCCTTACAACCTTAGGCAGAAACCGGGTCAACACATATGATATTGTGTAGAAAAGCTAAATCGGATCCGGTGGTCTAATGTGGTGGTAAATGGTGGTGGAAGCCATTGTTGGCCTAGAGAGAGAGAAAGAGAGGTTGAGAGTAAAAGTGTGTGTGTTCCTCAATGAACAAAATACAATCAACACCCCTCCTTGGAAGCTAAGGAGGGGTATATATAGTCACGCACTTTACAAAGGGCCTAGTCTAGACTGACTGTGCGTGACTATGATAACTAACGGGAATTCTTAAATGTCGTCACATAAAGTGAGTTTCCAACAATCTTCCCCCATGGGACGACGTGTAGAATTCCTTACAATATTCTACCTATCAAGTACAAAATAATTAAGAACAAGAGCTTCCATGAAGCATCCAATGCTGATGAAGTCTTCTAAGGCCATCGTCTTCATCTTTAACTTGTAGTAGAAATACTGTAACGGCACGAGCTAAGTAACCCATACACTTCTTGGTTAAGAAGAAGCTTCTGAATTAGCTTCCCCCTAATTCATGCCACGTAAACTTGATGTAGAAGCATTTTGACTAGCTTCCCCCAAGTAGATCAACAACTTTTCATCTCACGCTTGAATAATTCTTCTGAATTTTTCTTCCCCCTGAGAGTTCAAGTTATGCATACCAGAAAGAATCAAGACACTTCTTCCCCCACATAGTTGAAGAAGGTAAATCAATCCCAATTGTGAAGCTCAAATACTGAAGTGGACACTTTATCCCATTCATGAAGTTGACATCGTATCACCAGAGTCAATTAAGTCCCGGAAATGCACACGTCTTCTTCCGGAGATGCACCAGAGTCAATTAAGTCCCGGGAATGCATATAGGATAATGATGATGTTTAATTGCAACAATCAAACAATTAAACCTCGAATCAGTAGTGTACCGTTTGGAGATTGATTGATAACGACACGAGTTAAAACACTGATTTTCTCTGCGGCTATGACAAATGTCATCCCGGAATATCTTCAAATCAAAAGAAGGTATGAAGTTCATCACGTGTACTCGTTGTGCGTTCAATGTGTCTTCTTCTTCCCCCTTGATGGTTTCGAAAGTCGGAACCATCAATAAATTGTACGCACGTGAACCTGAAATCTCGTGAGAATAATAAATAAGCAGAATTATATATTTTGTGAGAATCAGCTGTTGATCGAAAATCTCTTCTCATAAACTCTCCATGGCCACCTTTACCATACCACATGAAAGCAATTTGAAGTGACCACTGAAAGAATGAACCAGATACGTCAAACGTGAAGCTGAATAAAAATCCTTCGATCTTGTGACTTAAGCTTGCACTATTGTTGAATGAAGAACGGTGGAGAAATCTCTAAGTACTCAATGCATCACTGAAGAAGTCTATAAGTACAACACCTCTTGAAATTATCCACGTCGACTACGCGCGTGACACTGAGTACAACAATGTAACCCCTTTAAGTGATAGTTATCCGAGTCATCAACCATCCACCCCGAACCCGGAAACCAGATAACCAAGTCTTCATTCTAGGATTAAGCACGAGCAAGTTATCTAGTAAAAGATAAAATAAATACACGCCTTCGAAAAATCCGTCTTCAACGTCACGTAATTAATACCCGATCAAACAAAATCTGAAGCCACTAAAAAATCGCCCATTTTTGCTTGGTCTCGTCTAAAAAATTCTGTCACATTTGTCACTTCAATTTTGTCGCGTCACATTTCTCGTCACCCAATCGGTGTCAAGAAAAAATTAAAGAACCACAAATGCGACAAAAAAAACTACAAATTCAAAAAAAGAATTTGCTTGTTTGAGCATCTATAATCCTTAACAATTTCTCGACACTTGTTCACTTTGTCTCGACCCGATAAAGACCAAAGTAAAATTTAATACACACAATTTAAACAAAAATTACAAATTTGTGAAAAAATTGTGTGTATTTAAAAAACCAATTCATACGGCCCAAACTTTGATTCACATATGGTTTATTTCAATCTGTGTGAACACATGGCCCAATCCAAACACTCCTGTGAAACCCGGTCAAATACCCGTCCAAAACCGGTCCAAGCTTTAGATTTAAATAACCTCAACCCTAATTTCACTCAAAACCTAATCACTTCCACATAGTCATCTCCGTCCTCTTATCTCTCTCACCTAACTCCTCCTTCAATCTATACCTTGTAACCATCGCCCCACCCTTTTTCTTACACCCACCGTCTCTGTTATCAAAACTAACACATCCAACAAAAGAAATCAATCTCATCTCTTATCTTCAATCTAAAACGCAGCATAACCCATACATAATCATCATCTAATCTTTCAACCTGAGATCAAAAAAATACTATCTTTCGATCTACTGTAATATCCGGAAATAAACACAAAATCAAACATTCTTCCATTTAATATTCTCTAAGGAGGTTAATTAACTGCATGTTGGTTGATTTTTTGTTTCTCATAGATCGAAACAATTAAAGTTCATAACATATTTGTTATGAAACTTTGATTATTTTCGAATATTAAAGATGGTGAAAACCGTTGACAGATCGTAGATGATCTCGACATGCATGGTGTTTACTGGTTATTAATCGAATAGACGAAAAGAGTATAACTTGTTTTAGTTATTATTCTTTTGTTATCTTCGAAAACAACACAGATCGATGATGATATCGTCGTGTTTTTGTTAGATCTTAAAAGATCCACACAAGCATAACGAATAATCTGAGATCAAGATTTGGTATCTCTGTTTTTGGTCGAGTCTAGATGTGATGGCGTGTAGGTGACGATGGGCTTTAGGTATTAGATTTGTGGTGTTGAGGTGTAAAAAGGATGGTATGAGTTTGTCGAGTCAGTGTGTTAAACTCAGTGAGTGACCTGAGTCAATGAAGAGTCGATTCAGTGAGTTAGACTTGGTTGGGTTGACTGAGTCAACTCGGTAATTACCGAGTTGACTCGGATAAGATGGGTGTGGTTCACAGATTTGGTCACAAAAGTTGGTTCACAAGTTTTTAACCAAAACAGGCCAATTGGAATGTAAATTTAATCCAATCTGAATGTTTTATTTTTGAGTCAAATTAAGTCCAAGTGAATCCCATCGGAAAGTCGTCGGAATAAAGCATATACCCCCATCGGAATGACCAATCCGAAAGTCCAATCTGAATGTGCCATAAGAAACCCAATCTGAAAAGGCAATATGAAACCCAATCTGAAAGTGTAATCTGAAACCCAATCTGAAAAGGCCAATCTGAATACCCAATCTGAAAGTACAATCGGAAAAGGCAATCTGAAAACCCAATCTGAAAGACAATCTGAATAACCAATCTGAAAAGGGTTTTGAATGACCCTAAAAAGATGGAACAGCAGACTTTGTCCTTTTCTGGTTGTATGAACACAGAAGGATAAACCCAGAAAGATAAGACTTTTGACCATGAAATGGATGAAACTGAGACACAAATAATATGATAAGACCCAAAAACTTGCTACTGTTTGGACAAATGGACTGAATAAAATGACGTGACCCAAAAAAATTTTGTGATAATGGACAGTAATAGTATAACGAGACTCAAAAAAATGATATAGACCACCAAAATCGCATAAATAAACTCGATCCAAGGATAG
The DNA here is from genome assembly GCA_025667525.1 of Glebionis coronaria. NCBI lineage: Eukaryota > Viridiplantae > Streptophyta > Magnoliopsida > Asterales > Asteraceae > Glebionis > Glebionis coronaria. The sequence goes on from CM046876.1 coordinate 360,481,106, forward strand.
AACCGAGGCTCTGATACCAAATGTAGAAAAGCTAAATCGGATCCGGTGGTCTAATGTGGTGGTAAATGGTGGTGGAAGCCATTGTTGGCCTAGAGAGAGAGAAAGAGAGGTTGAGAGTAAAAGTGTGTGTGTTCCTCAATGAACAAAATACAATCAACACCCCTCCTTGGAAGCTAAGGAGGGGTATATATAGTCACGCACTTTACAAAGGGCCTAGTCTAGACTGACTGTGCGTGACTGGATAACTAACGGGAATTCTTAAATGTCGTCACATAAAGTGAGTTTCCAACATATTGAGATCATTTTTTTAATGATTCTTGATATTGAAGATAGACATCATGGACCCAGTGATGCAATGCACAACCCATCCCAGCTAACTCATATATCTCTTAAAAGATATTTGTTTTAATCACACAGAGACAACGCGTTATCTATTGATTTATTCACTCCGATTAAATTGGTATTGAAATGGTGGCACTCCTCTCCAGCCTCCGATCACTAAAATCCAAAATGCACGATCGAGTCTAGAGCCATTCGAGATCATCAAATACCTCATTAGGACACACTTTCATATTTCCTTGCTTCTTCACACACTGTGAAAAGTAAGAAAGATCTTAAGAGTCCTACGCAAAATCTTCATGATCTTGCCTGAAAATCCGAGTAATATAAAAGCATTTACAATGAAGATGGAAATCCTTCTTGAGAGGATATCAAAAAGCTCATTGTAGGTGACTTGTGCGATTATTTATGAATCAAGCTTGTGATAACTGGAAAGCAACAGTGGTTTAATTCTCAACTAAATTTAAACACGTTCCAGGCCTCTACGCAAAATCTAAGTGATCTTACCAGAACACTTAGAGTGATACCTTAGTGTTCACAGTGATGAGTGGAAATCCTTCTAGTGTTAACCACAAACAGCACTTGGTAGGTAACTTGCAAGATTCTATACGAATCAAGCTCGTGACAACTGTAAAGCAACGATGGTGCTATTCTTTAATGAATCAAACTTGTTCCAGGAATCGGATTTGACGGCTTCAAATCATGAGGATAATATTATCCAAATGATTCACTCTTTATGTTCACAGTCAGCTTTGGACGGTCGAATAAAGAGAACGGGTTTACCCGCGAAATCTTGTCAAGGAGGTTCTTAATTGAAACTACCTGCCACAAGTACGATATTTTATATCGTCCAACGGTCTTCACCGACCGGAGTTAATATGCTACCAAATTATAATGAAATGTTCAAAGCCATTTCATCCGTGTATATGTTTTGTTGCTAACTGTCTTATGCAGCGTAACAAGAAGGTGGCATTGCGATGTACTATCCGAAAAGAAGTCGTCCTCGCATGCTTATACTTTTTGAACTTAAGAGTTCAACAAATTCAAGAAAACCTAAAAGTCAAGTCTTCCGCTATATCAAACTCTGAAGCTTTCAAGAATTATAAGGGTATAAGTATGTGGAACATGAAGTCATGAGGGGGCGAACATCACAAGTGATGAATGCACAAGGTCAAGGCAAGGAAACATGCTCAAGACTAAAGTCAAAGATCTCATCAGCATATTCACAAGAATAAGATTTAAAACTCAAGCATAGTATGCTAGGTTTAAGATTTTGTAAAATGGTGTGACCTCCCTTAGGGGGAGATTGTTGGAAATACGTTTGTTGGAAATATGTTTTACGTACTAGAAAGGATCGGTCACTCCCACAATAGATTAAGTAATAGCTCGTAGTCTAGTATTATTAAATTAAGTAAACAAGGTCATGCCTAGCCCATGATTTGTATGAGGCCGGCGACCCATTATGTATGCCCAAGCCCATCACAAGGCTTGGGTATATAAACCCTCTCCTTAGTTGGAGAGGGTGGTGGTTCACTTTCATTTTACACGTAGTAAAGTGTGTTTTCTACACTTTATCTCTCTAAGTGTGTGTGTGTGTGTGCTCTCACCATCTTTCTATCTCTTTATCTCTCTAGATTAAGCATAGATTTACAATATCCTACAAATGGTATCAAGAGCCATGGGATGATTGTATTGTTTATATGTTTGTGTTCTTGATTTTTGTGCCTATTTTGATCTAAATCATTCGAACCAAATTTTTTTTATTTTTTTGTGTTTTTATGGTTTAATCTTGATACAAATCATCTACATAGTTCTGGTAGTGATTTGGTATTGTTACTTTGCTTAAAAACACAAATTTTTTCGGTGTTTTGATCATTTTTGTCTTAAAATCTCGAATTGGTTGAGTTTTGTCCGAGAAAACTGGAACTTGTGCTTACGTATTCCGACAGATTCCATCAGAAAAGGGTTTATACTTTCCGATAGATATTCCGACATATTCCATCGGAAAAGGGTTTACACATTCCGATACATATTCCGGTAAGTATGCCGATAGGTTTTGTGATCAGATATTTCGACAGTCTTTACGATAAATATTCCGACAGACTTTCCGATAAGTATTCCGATAGGTTTTGTGATCAGATATTCTGACAGTCTTTCCGATAAATATTCCGACAGACTTTCCGATAAGTATTCCAACAGACTTTCCGATAAGTATCCACACAGTCTTTCCGATAAGTATCACTTTTCGATAGGACATCCCGATCATATTCTGATGGTTATTCCGATGGGTATTCTGATGGATTAAATTTTGGCATTGCGATACAGTGACAAGTATTTCAAGATTTTTCAAAAACGTGTTTTTGAAAATTTGAGTTTTTGTTCGTCTTGGAATTTTTTGGGTCATCGAGAACATACTTTAGGGGATTTCAATATTATTTCTCGGCTTCTACACACAATAACAAACACATTTACTTTCTCTCATTGTTCGATGAACGTTTGTAAATCTTAACTTATCGAATGGAGTACACATCTCTTATGGATAAGTCCATCCTCTCGGGTATGGATAATCATCCACCAATGTTGGTGAAGACTATGTACGAGGATTGGGCTTCCCGAATGGAACTTTATATGTTGAACAAAGAGAATGGACATCTCATTTGGGCATCGGTGCTCAATGGACCATTGGTATATGGTACAGTGACGGAAGGTGCTGTTACTCGTTGTAACACCCCCATATTTACAACGCAGCGGAATACAACATTGGGGTGCTACTTCATAATACAAGCTCACGAGTCACAGTAAACGTATCTTTAATATAAACGTTTACCAACGATGATTTCATCGAGAGGTCAGAGTTACAAGGTCCCAATAAATTAAGAAAACTTATTTTCAAATAAGTTACAATATACAAGTTTTTGTTTTATTTATTTTTTTTTAGGAAAAGATTTTTATCCAATGTACAAACTTCACCAAGTCCACTTCCTTCGATATCCGCATCCAATCCTATCCAAGCATGCCAATATAAACCTGAGATAAACATGCTTAAAGTCAACAAAATGTTGAGTGAATCCATAGAGTTTATAAATAGTAACTTTGAACACAAGCTTAATAAACATTTTATTCATAGAACAATCAAACGATGCTAGAGCCACGAACCGAACCTTAACCATGTGCCCAACCTGGAGTGAGACACTCCCAATACTAAATACAATATATCCTCGTATGCTTCTCGCAAGACAACATACTCCGGATAGGTCGTTAGGCCAAAATAGATCTATTATTATTGCACTAGCGTTTACCGGTTACCGGTAATTAACGGTTCATGAAGGAAAGGCCACTACATAACACTCATTGCAACGTTCACATAAAAGCTACTTGTGTTCGATTGTCTAAAACAAGCATATATCCCCCTCGCGGGTTTGAAAAACAGTAAAGGATTTAAATGCGAGGCTATGAACTCACCTTAGATGCAGACAATCAGCAGAATATGAGTATCAATACCACACGGAATATCATAACCCAATACTGCTTCTCATAATTATCAACACAGCATCATAATCTATACGGCTTGATTCCAATAGTCGTAATATACCATAAATAGCTAAAAATCATGTAGCGTCAACTGTATCCTTTCGCGGTTGTAATTAATTTCACAGCTATGCTCCAATCGTTTTGTGAGGTTTAGGTTTTGGTGTTTTCTCGATGGATGGTTACATCAACTCGACACAAAATAAATTAATAAAATTCAACTCGTAAAATCTTTGGTGGTTGGCCAAGTAAAATAAAATAATAAAACAAATTATATAATATATATATCCAGTATATATTTTATAAGTGAAAATGACGCGAATGATTCATGTCATAAGTTACTATCTAGAACAAACATTCAAAAATGTATTTCTTAAATTATATACATAATCCTTCAGAATTAATAGTGTATACAAAGTTATTTTTATATAATTCGACAGTCGTTCGAAAATATTATGTAACTCATTAAAATTTATTTACCATAATTATACGTTAAATGTCATCTTAACTGGAATAATACTTTTCGAAAGTTATTATATAACGTAGTTATTCATTATCAATTTCTTTTATAAAAGTATACTTTTTTTAGAAAATTTCGGCATGACCTTGCCGTTTTTATAACGTTTCCATGTATATAAAATACATAATTTTCCCCACTTTGTCTCAATCAATACCCAATTAATACTTTTGTCAATCAATAGTCTAATTAAGGTATTCTTAATCAACATGATTATTATATTAATTATATATTCCCACCATTAATATTTTAATTACCTTCCATATTTCCTTAATTAATTTCTTTCCATATTTCCATTAATACCATAATTAATATATTAATTATCAATCATCAATATTTTAATTACTTTCCATATATCATTAAATAATTTTATATTTTAATATAACATTTATTAAAATAATATTAATAATAATATTCTTTAAATATGTATTTATTTATTCATTTCTTATATATCCTCAAATAGTTATATATCTTATTTTATCAAATAATAATAATTATTCTTATAGTATTCTTAAAATACATGTACTTCATACATTTCAATTCTATTATACCTTTTTAATTTATTTATATAGTCCATATTTCCTCAAATAATAATTATATAACCAAAAATAATTATATTTATTCATTTTAATCCAACTCTTTTAATCTTATTGTATCCTTTATTTATTTATTTTATCTCTTTTATAAATCACCCTTTTTACATAATAAATAACAATAATAAAATAACTTATTAAATAATTGATTATGACTTTATTTATTTCTTTTTATATCTCCTCAAATAATTTTATATTTTATTACATCATTTATTAATAATTATAACGATATCCTATTATATCAAATAATAATATTATTATTGTAATATTTTCAGAATGCTTACATTCTATATTTTATTATACCCTAACAATAATTATTATTGTATCCTTAAAATATGTATTTTTATATGTCCCACTATTGTTATTTCCTTTATTTATTTATTTATCCATTTTATACATCACCTTTTTACATAATAATAATAATAATAAAGATAAAGTGATTATAATTTTATTTAACCTTTTATTCATTACACTTTATTTATTATATCATTGTATAAAATAAAATAAAAATATATTATACATCTAGATCTATTATACCCAAAAATAAAATAAATAATAAATAATAAAACAATTTCAAGAACATCACCACCACAAGCCCAACACCACCATGGTGCGACTGTGGTTGCTGTTGAGGGTCGGCCGCCACCACAACGGTGGTCCAAGGCGGCGTTTTACGAGGAGGGTACACCGGGGGTCACACCATCACGACCCGACACCATATGGTGCGTCGGAGGTGGCTGTCTCGTCGTCCGGCCGCCACCACAGCGGTGGTTTGGCGGCGGGCAGCCCCTTTTTTGGTAAAGAATATAGCCAAAAACCACTATAAAGTAAAATAAAAATAAATTTAAAAACCATTAAAAAAAATCTTGATGTAACCATCTTGCATGGGTAGATCTAGAGTAGATCTAAAGGTTTTAGCGGTTTTTATGGTTAACCCACGTGTTTAAATGGTGAATCCGTCACCCACACACCACCATATGGCGGCGGCGGCCGGAAAACACCACCACAGTAGGGTGGCCGCGGCTTGGAGATAAAAGGGAGGAGGAGGAGAGGCGGTTTTTAGGGGTTTTGGACAAGGGTGGCTCGGATTTATTCAAACTCGCCGGAAAAAATGGAGGTTTCGCCGGAAAAAGTTTTCCGGCGGCGGTGCAATGGCCGGCGGCGGCGGCTGCAGGGGTGAGAGGGGAGAGAGAGATTAGAGAGAACTTGTGTGTGTTTTATTTTGTTGTAAATGAAAGAAATAAGGTGAATTTTCCCATTTATACTAAGACTTTTAAAACAAAGTAGCAAATGAATGATAGTTTAGGGTACATTTCGTAAATACTTTATTTACTTTCGTAAAGTAAGCGTTTGACGCTCGTTTGGGCGACTTAACGGACGATTCAAGTCACGAGACTTGCGCCATCGTTTTTAAAATCATTTTTACAATAAATATGAGTCTTTACTTCGTCGAGTTTCGAAAACGTTTGCTATTATTTATTTAAATGCTTGTTTGATTATTTTTAGCTATTCCGGTTAAAGTTCGCCGTAAAAATAAAACGTAAATTCTTTTACTCACGTTATTAGCAACGTTTTAGGATATAATGAAAAATATTATTTCTTCATATTTCCAAAGTTTTAGTTTTAAATCGCTTCAACTATTATTTTTATTATTTTCGTTCAGTCCGATTCTAAAACGTCGAAAAATACTACAAGTAATTAAATAATAATTATTTAATTTATAAGACGTAAACGTAAAAATTAAGAAATATCAAATATCGAAATAATCGAATTAAAAATATAATATTTAGGCATCCATTGACATCGCGATCACTAGTAGTCCTCGTTACTCATCAGAACGAAAAACTAAAACGTTCAATATTGGTTTTAACTTAAATCGTTAAACGTCATAATAATTAACATTATCATATACTTCAAAAATATCCGAAAAATAAAATTAAATCATGATCTTATTTTTACGGAGTTTACATCCTCACCACCTTAAGGGAGCACCGTCCCGGGGCTCGTTAAAAGATATCACGTCATAGAAAATATTCTCGAGAGTACATAACTTCATCGAATGCGTTACAAAATTACTTAAAACAAGGTAATCGTCACTAATCATACGAAATCACCTAATCACATGATCGCTAGGGAAACCTTCCATCAAAGGAGATTTCTTCGAAGCAGAAATCATTCGGAGTATACATTACTCCATCGAACGCACTACGACGTAAATTAAAACATTGAATGCTATCATTAAGCACATACAATCACATTACGACATGCTTGCAACTAACCAAGCCATGTCGAATCAATTAGTTCAATCAAGTTAACTCATGCTTGCTAAATAATCAAGCCATGATAATTATGAATATTTGACAGGATTTTTGGATATGTCCAATCAAAAGAAAGTTTACATATTAAAGGATGTCCACGGGCCTGATAGCCATGGATGCACATCCAAAACGACTTTTATCATAGGAGGGTGCTCACACACGGATCCATACCCAAAATTTATTACGGGGTGTTCGCATACGGATACATACCCAAAATGATATTACGGGGTGTTCACAAACGGATGCATACCGAAGGTAATATAGGTACGCGTTACCTTCCGATCGGGCAGCATTTCACAATGCCACCTCGAGCTCGCACCATGTACGATTACTCGACTAAATACAATACAATATTACGGGGTGTTCTCATATGGATACATACCCAATGTAACAGAGGCACGCGTTGCCTTCCGATCGGGCAGCATTTCACAATGCCACCTCGAGCTCGCACAACGTACGACCACTCGACTAAGACACATATCACATAAACACATAACAAGCAAGGTTTTGCACATAATTTCAAATATGGCTACCCTCCGTTCGATCATCGACGATCAAAGGGGATCGAATCAAGCACAAGGATTCCTCAACTGAATAAACGAAGACGGCAACCCGAATTGTCTTTCATCTACCGATGCGCGGTCGGCAAACTTCAACTATCCATCGCATACCGTTTTATTCCCTACAGATGATGATGACGGACGACACCACTGGATCTAGTAGGATCCGACCATTGTGCTTGGCTCTCGCGCCGAAGGCTCTCCTTTTTGAACCATCCTTGTGTGACCCTACGTTGGTATACGAGTCAGCACTCTACGTTGGTATACGAGTTCACAAGGCAGAATAGGAACAAATCAAACACCTCGAATTCAAAACTCGAGTCTATGCAGATTCATCCGTGACATAAGCTGACCGAACACATACGTTTCGGGGGAAGATGTCTTCTTCAATGGCCTCGAAGTTACTCAAACTCGACTTTCCTCCGGTTTGGCAGTCTGCTGATCTTGTTAAAATTTCTTCTTAGTTTTGGTACGAGGTTCCTTGGTAATTCGTCGCCAACATGGTGATTTAGACGGGATTCACACGTTGTACATGACACCATAAAAATGTTTTACGAAAATATTCGGTCAAGGTGACTTTCTAAGCTAACACTAGTCGAAAGAGAATATGTCAAAGGATACAAGGAAATTTGGGACATGTTCTTACGGAGTCGAATCGAACATGATTACTTGCATAACGATCCACCATTTGGAAGAGTTCTCACCCAAACATTTATTCAAAACCACGATTTTAAAGGCAACGACTGATTTGACACGACGTGGCTCTTCCTGAATTATGCATAGTTAGCTAGGCTATGTATAATTAAGGACCAAGCAACGGCACATCTAATACGTCACGACTCTTCCTGAGTTATGCATAGTTAGCTAGGCTATGCATAACTGAGGACCGAGTAACGACATATTCGACGCTACAAAAAGAAACTTTATAATTATTGCACAATCATTCAAGATTATGAACATTTTTGACTTATTTTCGAAAATAAGTAAATCACGTGACATAGAAATCAGAAATTATTTTTAACCTGTTTCTAGAAATACATCAACTATTTGTATATTCATTCTTGGGAAACATATTTTTCCTTCGCCTTCTTGTAAAAAAAAATATCAACACAATTTGGTATTTGGTTCGATAAAATACTTTATATATTAATATATATTCTCGAAAAATTTTACATCATAAAATGACGCTAAGGTGGTTTGAAATCAAGGATCGATGCAAGTATAAATAGCAGGAATCAAGAATCAATGAGACTGAATGAGGTGAACGAGCAATATATTTGCTACTGAAATTGCTTGCACTATGAGTCAAGATACACATAAGATATGTCAAGAGTTTCTAGGTAACAACGGCCTTTCGAACAAGAATCGTGTTTTGCCGGATGGCTAAAACTGACTCTAAAATGCTCGATCGCTCTTCCAAAATTTATGTCAACTTTTAATTAATAACTTTCAAGTATTTAAATTTACACTTAAAGTGTATTTTTTTTATTTTTTTATTTTTTTTATTTTTTTTTCTCTAGTTTTTTTTTTATTATAACAAAATACAAGCTTTGTCTTATGTTAAAATATTCATAAAAATAAATTTTATCTTACTTAAAATTTAACAATAAGTTTTTACAAAATCTCAAACCTCCAAACACGTGACAAAGTATCCATTCACAAGCGTATATTATGAAACGTGCCAAAGTTTATATTTGACCCAAAAAAAATCATTTTATATCATGTTTAGACCCATGTATACACGCGTTTCAAATCGTGAAAATTTCTCGACCATTCTTTCAACTAATCTAAACAAGTTTTCGACAGATCTCATCACAGACATTTATCAACAACAAGTTATGTCGTAAAACAAAGGATTACATTAGTAATAGAGATTACTTTAAATGATTTACCAAAAAGACTAGCGAGGAAATAGTTTCGCCTTCTTCATGCGTTCCTTAGTCGCGGCTCAAAAGAGAAAACCAAACCAGAACACAAACAAAATCTAACCATGTTACATATATATAGTTGTATATATAATACCGTAACGTATATATATATATATTACATATGTACGAGATTTACCATATCGGATGATAATGGAAACACTATTATTTAGTATAAATAGTACAATCGAAAGTACGTCCATAGGGATGATCGTAAGGTGTAAATATCGATCTAATAGTTCGTCAAAGAACGGTATCGTAAGTATATAATTATAATCTATACCACGCACGCATATGGTATAAAATATACAATTAAAGACCTAGCACTAAGCACATAAAGAAGCGGAAAGGATTGCACGCGCGGATATCGGACATCGGTGAACGACTCGTGAAAAATTTTAGAAAACAGTCATAGTCCAGGTTTTGAAAAACGACCTAGTTCGCTATGACTCGAGCTCTGATACCAATCTGTAACACCCCCATATTTACAACGCAGCGGAATACAACATTGGGGTGCTACTTCATAATACAAGCTCACGAGTCACAGTAAACGTATCTTTAATATAAACGTTTACCAACGATGATTTCATCGAGAGGTCAGAGTTACAAGGTCCCAATAAATTAAGAAAACTTATTTTCAAATAAGTTACAATATACAAGTTTTTGTTTTATTTTTTTTTTTTTAGGAAAAGATTTTTATCCAATGTACAAACTTCACCAAGTCCACTTCCTTCGATATCCGCATCCAATCCTATCCAAGCATGCCAATATAAACCTGAGATAAACATGCTTAAAGTCAATAAAAAGTTGAGTGAATCCATAGAGTTTATAAATAGTAACTTTGAACACAAGCTTAATAAACATTTTATTCATAGAACAATCAAACGATGCTAGAGCCACGAACCGAACCTTAACCATGTGCCCAACCTGGAGTGAGACACTCCCAATACTAAATACAATATATCCTCGTATGCTTCTCGCAAGACAACATACTCCGGATAGGTCGTTAGGCCAAAATAGATCTATTATTATTGCACCAGCGTTTACCGGTTACCGGTAATTAACGGTTCATGAAGGAAAGGCCACTACATAACACTCATTGCAACGTTCACATAAAAGCTACTTGTGTTCGATTGTCTAAAACAAGCATGTATCCCCCTCGCGGGTTTGAAAAACAGTAAAGGATTTAAATGCGAGGCTATGAACTCACCTTAGATGCAGACAATCAGCAGAATATGAGTATCAATACCACACGGCATATCATAACCCAATACTGCTTCTCATAATTATCAACACAGCATCATAATCTATACGGCTTGATTCCAATAGTCGTAATATACCATAAATAGCTAAAAATCATGTAGCGTCAACTGTATCCTTTCGCGGTTGTAATTAATTTCACAGCTATGCTCCAATCGTTTTGTGAGGTTTAGGTTTTGGTGTTTTCTCGATGGATGGTTACATCAACTCGACACAAAATAACTTAATAAAATTCAACTCGTAAAATCTTTGGTGGTTGGCCAAGTAAAATAAAATAATAAAACAAATTATATAATATATATATCCAGTATATATTTTATAAGTGAAAATGACGCGAATGATTCATGTCATAAGTTACTATCTAGAACAAACATTCAAAAATGTATTTCTTAAATTATATACATAATCCTTCAGAATTAATAGTGTATACAAAGTTATTTTTATATAATTCGACACTCGTTCGAAAATATTATGTAACTCATTAAAATTTATTTACCATAATTATACGTTAAATGTCATCTTAACTGGAATAATACTTTCGAAAGTTATTATATAACGTAGTTATTCATTATCAATTTCTTTTATAAAAGTATACTTTTTTTAGAAATTTTCGGCATGACCTTGCCGTTTTTATAACGTTTCCATGTATATAAAATACATAATTTTTCCCACTTTGTCTCAATCAATACCCAATTAATACTTTTGTCAATCAATAGTCTAATTAAGGTATTCTTAATCAACATAATTATTATATTAATTATATATTCCCACCATTAATATTTTAATTACCTTCCATATTTCCTTAATTAATTTCTTTCCATATTTCCATTAATACCATAATTAATATATTAATTATCAATCATCAATATTTTAATTACTTTCCATATATCATTAAATAATTTTATATTTTAATATAACATTTATTAAAATAATATTAATAATAATATTCTTTAAATATGTATTTATTTATTCATTTCTTATATATCCTCAAATAGTTATATATCTTATTTTATCAAATAATAATAATTATTCTTATAGTATTCTTAAAATACATGTACTTCATACATTTCAATTCTATTATACCTTTTTAATTTATTTATATAGTCCATATTTCCTCAAATAATAATTATATAACCAAAAATAATTATATTTATTCATTTTAATCCAACTCTTTTAATCTTATTGTATCCTTTATTTATTTATTTTATCTCTTTTATAAATCACCCTTTTTACATAATAAATAACAATAATAAAATAACTTATTAAATAATTGATTATGACTTTATTTATTTCTTTTTATATCTCCTCAAATAATTTTATATTTTATTACATCATTTATTAATAATTATAACGATATCCTATTATATCAAATACTAATATTATTATTGTAATATTTTCAGAATGCTTACATTCTATATTTTATTATACCCTAACAATAATTATTATTGTATCCTTAAAATATGTATTTTTATATGTCCCACTATTGTTATTTCCTTTATTTATTTATTTATCCATTTTATACATCACCTTTTTACATAATAATAATAATAATAAAGATAAAGTGATTATAATTTTATTTAACCTTTTATTCATTACACTTTATTTATTATATCATTGTATAAAATAAAATAAAAATATATTATACATCTAGATCTATTATACCCAAAAATAAAATAAATAATAAATAATAAAACAATTTCAAGAACATCACCACCACAAGCCCAACACCACCATGGTGCGGCTGTGGTTGCTGTTGAGGGTCGGCCGCCACCACAACGGTGGTCCAAGGCGGCGTTTTACGAGGAGGGTACACCGGGGGTCACACCATCACGACCCGACACCATATGGTGCGTCGGAGGTGGCTATCTCGTCGTCCGGCCGCCACCACAACGGTGGTTTGGCGGCGGGCAGCCCCTTTTTTGGTAAAGAATATAGCCAAAAACCACTATAAAGTAAAATAAAAATAAATTTAAAAACCATTAAAAAAAATCTTGATGTAACCATCTTGCATGGGTAGATCTAGAGTAGATCTAAAGGTTTTAGCGGTTTTTATGGTTAACCCACGTGTTTAAATGGTGAATCCGTCACCCACACACCACCATATGGCGGCGGCGGCCGGAAAACACCACCACAGTAGGGTGGCCGCGGCTTGGAGATAAAAGGGAGGAGGAGGAGAGGCGGTTTTTAGGGGTTTTGGACAAGGGTGGCTCGGATTTATTCAAACTCGCCGGAAAAAATGGAGGTTTCGCCGGAAAAAGTTTTCCGGCGGCGGTGCAATGGCCGGCGGCGGCGGCTGCAGGGGTGAGAGGGGAGAGAGAGATTAGAGAGAACTTGTGTGTGTTTTATTTTGTTGTAAATGAAAGAAATAAGGTGAATTTTCCCATTTATACTAAGACTTTTAAAACAAAGTAGCAAATGAATGATAGTTTAGGGTACATTTCGTAAATACTTTATTTACTTTCGTAAAGTAAGCGTTTGACGCTCGTTTGGGCGACTTAACGGACGATTCAAGTCACGAGACTTGCGCCATCGTTTTTAAAATCATTTTTACAATAAATATGAGTCTTTACTTCGTCGAGTTTCGAAAACGTTTGCTATTATTTATTTAAATGCTTGTTTGATTATTTTTAGCTATTCCGGTTAAAGTTCGCCGTAAAAATAAAACGTAAATTCTTTTACTCACGTTATTAGCAACGTTTTAGGATATAATGAAAAATATTATTTCTTCATATTTCCAAAGTTTTAGTTTTAAATCGCTTCAACTATTATTTTTATTATTTTCGTTCAGTCCGATTCTAAAACGTCGAAAAATACTACAAGTAATTAAATAATAATTATTTAATTTATAAGACGTAAACGTAAAAATTAAGAAATATCAAATATCGAAATAATCGAATTAAAAATATAATATTTAGGCATCCATTGACATCGCGATCACTAGTAGTCCTCGTTACTCATCAGAACGAAAAACTAAAACGTTCAATATTGGTTTTAACTTAAATCGTTAAACGTCATAATAATTAACATTATCATATACTTCAAAAATATCCGAAAAATAAAATTAAATCATGATCTTATTTTTACGGAGTTTACACTCGTCCTCGCACAACGGGTGAACTAACTGGAGATGCTAAGATTCAAGACAAGTGTGATAAACAAGCTAAAAACATCATTCTCCAAGCCCTTCCTCCAGATGTCTAAAAACTCGTCAGTAAACATAAAGTTTCGAAAGAGTTATGGGATAGAATTCGTTTTCTAATGTAAGGCACCTCGTTAACTAAACAAGAACGAGAGTGTAAGCTATATTATACATTTGATAAGTTTGCCTATGTCCCCGGGGAGACTCTCAATGATTACTATTTGAGATTCACTCTTCTGATGAATGAGCTTAACATCTATCGCCTGGCAATTCCTACGTTTAAATAAAACACCAAGTATTTGAACACTCTTCCTTCAGAGTGGAGCAAGTACGTGATGGCTGTTAAATTAGCTAAGGATTTGCATCAAACCAACGTGGATCAACTTCAAGCTTTTCTTCAACAACACGAATGCGACGCGATCGAGGCTCGACTGTCTTCACCTCACGTTCATGATCCACTTGCCATGTATGCTTCTCAACAAATGAATCCCCAACAAAACATGGCTCTCACTTATCAACAACCATCATACTTGCAGCAGCCACAACAACACACATATCAGCAACCACAACAACCATCTTATCAACCACTAATGATGCCACATCAAGCATTTCAACAAAGTGTTCATCAATAGTCTTTTCCACATCAACCAACACATCAGGCATCACCATCACAAGCTATCACATCTCCAATGGCCTATACTCCTCAGCAAGGATATTTTCCAATTGAAGCACCACAAGCACAGGCCTTCTACTCCAATGAACTTCCATCAATTAAAGCACCGGTCTTTACTCCAAATCATACACCTACTGATGTCTTAAACCATTTCACTGCCTACTTGTCAAAACTTGTTGCAACTAGAGGATTTCCACCAACAAACTATCAGCTCCGCACCTCATCAAATCCTCGACAACAAGCCACTATTCAAGATGGTCAAGTGACGGTGTGATCCATTCAAGGAAGGCAAAATTCATATGTACCTACTACAAGCACCGTGAACGCTCAAGATGTGAATTCTCAAGCTAATGGAAATGGAAGCACTATTGGTTATCAAAAGGTTGTGACTTGCTACAATTACCGAGGACAATGTCATATGGCTAGGGAATGCACTCAGCCAAAAAGGAGAAGGGATGCAACATGGTTTCGTGAGAAGATGTATTTGGTCGATGTTCATTCTAAAGGAAATATTTTGGATTCAGAGGAATTAGCATTTCTTGCAGACCCAGGGGCAGCAAATAATGAAGGCATTGCAGTCGTATCTACTTCTAATGCAGCATATCAAGCAGATGATCTTGATGCATATGATTCGTATTGTGATGACATTCACACAGCCTAAGTTGCTCTCGTTGCTAATCTATCTCACTACGGTTCTGATGTTGTTAGTGAGGTACCAACCACATCTAATACTATTCATGATAATCCACATCAAGTTGAGCATGAAAATGACAACCTCGAACAGCATTCGGGAACTAGTAACTCAAATGATGTGGTATCCAATCCAATACATTTGAGTGAACCTCAACCAAATGCTACGACGGTAATGGAATCTTATGATCAACGTGATCTGGTAATGGTGCCTAAACATATTATTGATAACATGAATGTGGTTGTTCGACAAACCATAGATATGAATGCCAACCTAACCGCTGAGCTTGCGCTGTATAAGGAAAAGGTCAAAACTTGTGAAATGGTCCCTCAAGCAGAAAAAATAACTTATTCTGAATTTGACCAATTTCGTTTTGAAAAGATTGAACACTTAGAAGAAATAGAATCATTAAAAGCTAATCTTTCCAATGAATTAAAAGAAAAAGAGTCGGTTGTAAATGATTTTTAGAAACTTAAAATGGATTTCGAAACTCTCGTGTCTAAAAAGTTTGAATCGGAAATTAATGCTACCAAACTTCTTAAATTCAAGGAACAACAACTTTTAAAACAATACGCTTCCACAGAAAAGGTTCATCTTTTAACTAAATCGTTTAAAGAACTCGAACTTAAGCGTCTTCAAGATTTACCACCTAATCCTGGTTATGCAAAACAAGCTCAGGAATATATTCCTTGTCTTTATGATGTGACCCTAATTGGCAAATCGAAAGAAGCACCTTATGTTCGTAGTACTGAGGAGACAATGTCACTTGCGGAAGAAACTCGATCTAAAATGCTTTCAAAATTCCGTAAGCTTGATTATAATAAGCATAATAAAGACAATTTTATAAAAAGGTATTCGCTTACAAAAGGAATTAGCTCAATTATGAGCTTTTGTGCCCCAAAGTTTGTCAAAGGAAAACCTTCCTAGTACGTCTCCTACACTTGTTAAAAAGGATTTAACTAAGTTAATTCCACCGGTAAGTAAGGTGTCAGATAGATTAAATGCGGTGCACCAACACTTTGCTGATTTTGGCAAGGTCATTACGGAACGTATGACGGCTACGGCCATAACGGAAGGTGAATGGAATTTTGAGCACACTAGAGCTGCGTTTCGAGACGAAATTGTTCCGTTTGTAAACATTGTTAAAGCTTATCTTAGCACTATTGATCAAGATTTCCTTTTGGAAATAGAATAAGTTAGACGTGTTTTCAATGAAATGGATGATGCTTATGAAAACAGTTTACTTGAAATAGAACGAATTTCACACCAAAATGATCAGCTTCTGAAGCAAGTGATGTCTCATGATATTGATTCTGTCTATGTGAATAATAGTGTTGATAATGATTCTATTGTGCATAATGTTGAATCTATCGATAATGTGGTAGATATTACTTGTCACAAATCTGACGCTGAATTTTTAAAGCTTCAAGATTCTTATTTTTCGCTTTTAACACGTTTTGATGAGATTTAAAAACTTTGTATTTCGCTTGAATTTAAGCGACAATTTATTCAAGAGCTTTTGAAACGTCATTCGAAGGTGTTAATATAGATGATGCAAATTTTCAAAATAATTTTCGATTGAATTTACAATCAAAACAACGTCAGCCAAATGACAAGGTTGCTAAATCGTTGCCGATAGACATAGAGAAATCTAAGGAGATTAACTGCGTAAACGTACTTGAGGCCGCTGAGAATATTAAACTTGATCTAGATAATCGAGTTTACAAGATTTTGTCCAAAGTTAATAACGTAAGATAGAAAAATACACAACTCTTCGATTCAGTAAAGCCTGCATATGCTAATACCAATGCACAAAATCAATCATTGATTGAACGATTGAATCGAAAGTCGGTGAAATTATCTGATTTGAGGGAACAAATTTGTGATAAAAATATGGCTATGGCTGAGTTAAAGGAAACACTTCGTACCCTAAAAGGTAAGAATGTTGTGGATAACGCAGCCACTGTCTCAGCATCATCCTTTAGTGCAATCATAAGGAACCTCATCGCCGTCACACCACTTAACAAGGGACCTAGGACTAAACCATCTCAAACATTGGTCACTATAGATAAGGCAAAATCAAAACCAGCTTCTAATATTCCCGTGTTGCCTTCTACAGGAGTAAGCACCACTACTAAGGCTCAAAGATCTAAGCTTAAAAGAAACAAGAAGAATGATAGGATCTTGCCCCCATCTAGTAGTAAAGTGAAGAAGAAAGTAGAAGCCCACAATAGGAATGTTATTTTTGTTTTGAATAAAAAGAATCATGTAGCTAAACTTAAAGGCTCTGCGGTTGTGCAACGTTCTAAGCCTACAGTGAATTTTAATTTGAAATGTCAGAATTGCAATGAATGTATGTTATCTAGTCGTCATGATTCTTGCCTTATTGACCAAGTGAATGAGATGTATGCCCGTAAAAATGGTTTAGAATGAAAACCGACTAGGAAAGTGTTAACCCAAGTTGGTTGGTTGTGGCGCCCCACTGGTAGAACTTTTACTATAGTAGGAAATGCGTGCCCTTTAACTAGGATCACTCCCACAAAAGCGAAGAAAGCGTGCCCTTTAACTAGGAGTACCAAGGCTACCAAAACACAAGCGTGTCCTTTAACTAGGAACACCTACACTACTGTAGGAACCAAGTGCCCTTTAAATAGGTTTACTCTCACTGTAGTGCCCACTAGTAATCAAAAACCTCAGTTTGTTGGAACAATAAAACCTGTTAATGGTAAAACTCACATTAGAAAACGCCAGAAAACTAAGGATAACACAAATGTTAGCCATTCTGATAATTTATATCTGTATCTACTAACACTCTGGAACCAATAGTTTCCAATGCATTGTCTACTGTTATTGGTGAAACAGGTGCTCCAAATTGTTCTCTGGTATTTCGACTATGGTTGCTCCAAGCATATGACCGGAGATCGCTCTCAGCTCAGAAATTTCGCCAGCAAGTTTCTTGGTACGGTTCGATTTGGAAATGATCATATTGAAAAGATAATGGGTTACGGTGAATATCATATTGGTAATGTTTTAATTTCAAGAGTGTATTATGTGGAAGGACTCGGTCACAACTTTTTTTCTGTGGGACAATTTTGTGATGCAAACCTAGAAGTTGCTTTTTGAGAGCATACTTACTTCATCCATAATTTGGAAGGGGTTGATTTATTGAAAGGTACTCGAGGGAATAATTTGTACACTTTGTCTCTACAAGATATGATGGCCGCTTCTCCCGTATGTCTTCTCTCCAAAGCATCGAAGACTAAGTCATGGTTGTGGCATCGACGGTTATCTCATCTTAACTTTGACGCAACTAATCATTTGGCGAAAAACGAACTTGTTCGTGGTCTTCCTAAACTTACATTTCACAAGGACCATTTGTGTTCCGCGTGTACAATAGGGAAAAGCACCAAAAAATCATACAGACCCAAGACTGAAGACACCAACCAAGAGAAAATTTATTTGTTGCATATGGATCTTTGTAGGCCAATGCGTGTTGGAAGTCTTAGTGTTAAAAAGTACATCCTCGTCATTGCCGATAATTACTCTCGGTTTACATGGGTGAAATTTCTTATAACAAAAAATGAGGCACCTAAATTCATCATTGGATTTCTCAAGATGATTCAAGTGCGTCTCAACACTACTGTCCGACGCATTCGTACAGATAATGGAACCGAATTTGTGAATCAAATATTGCGTGACTATTATGAAGAAGTTGGCATATCTCATGAAACATCCGTTGCTCGCACTCCACAACAAAACGGTGTCGTTGAAAGGCGAAATCACACACTTATGGAAGCTGCTCGAACGATGTTAATTTACACAAAGGCTCCATTATTTTTATGGGCAGAAGTAGTATCTACAGCAGTTTTCACCCAAAACCAGTCACTAATTCGAAAAAGCCATGGTAAAACACCTTATGAGTTTCTCCATGGAAAAGTACCAGATTTATCATATATTCATGTATTTGGTTCTCTTTGCTATCCAAATAATGATGGTGACAATTTGGGAAAACTTCAACCAAAGGCTGATATTGGTATTTTCATTGGTTATGCACCCACAAAGAAGGCATACCGAATCTACAATCGTAATCCTCGTAAGATCCTCGAGACTATGAATGTCGATTTTGATGAGCTGACGACAATGGCTTTTGAGCAAAGAAACAGCTGAACCCGCACTTCATGAAATGGGACCCGATAACATTAGTTATGGTCTTGTCCCAAACAACCCTTCTTCATCATCATTTACACCACCTTCTAGTAATGAATGGGATACGTTGTTTCAACCGTTCTTTGATGAATTATTTAATCCTCCAAGTATTGTTGCTCCAGAAACTGAGGTAATAGCTCTGGTTACCGAAGTTGTAGCTCCAACAACCGAAGCTCAATTAGATACGTCAACACCTACAATTGGTCAAGATATACCTTCAACGAGTAATTCTCAACCAACACCCGAATCAACTACCCATATAATGCCTATTGATGATGAAGAGGATGATGATGATCATGACTTAGAATTCGCTCAAATGCGTGAACTTCCATTCTTTGGTGTACCAATTCCCGACTCTAATCAAGTCGGGTCGTCCACCTCAAAGGAACCTCCTACTACGGTCTACTCCAATCCACGGATTCGTGAACGTGACAGGAAATGTACAAATGATCATCCTATATATTCTATTATTGGTGACCCTAATCTTCCGGTATCTACACGAAGTCAGTTACAAGAAAGTGCAATGTTTTTTCATTTTGATGCTTTTCTCAGTGAAGTTGAACCTAAGACGTGGCAACAAGTATTTACCCAATCTTGTTGGATAGAAGCTATGTAATAAGAACTTAATGAATTTATACGTCTTGAAGTATGGGAACTTGTCCCATTCCCGGATCAAGTACAGTTACTTACTTTGAAATGGGTTTACAAGGTGAAACTCGATGAGTTAGGTGGTATATTGAAGAACAAAGCTCGACTAGTAGCTCGTGGATACAAGCAATTATTGGGCATCGACTTTATGGAATCCTTTGCACCTGTTACCCGTTTGGAAGCTATCAGACTATTCCTTGCTTATGCAGCCCACATGAATATGATCGTCTATCATATGGATGTGAAGACGGCATTTCTTAATGGTGAAATGAAGGAAGAGGTCTATGTTCAATAGCCGGATGGTTTTGTGAATTCTAAATATCCTAATCATGTGTACAAGCTTAAGAAGGCTCTCTATGGGTTGAAGCAAGCTCCATGCGCATGGTATGATCTATTGTCACAATTCCTCATTACGCAAGGCTTCGCTAAAGGCAAGGTGGATCCCACGCTGTTCATTCAGAAACGAGGTAAAGATATGATTAGGGTACAAGTATATGTTGATGATATTATATTTGCTGCCTCGACCCAAACCTTATCCGATGAGTTTGGGACACTCATGTCTTCCAAGTTTTAGATGTCAATGATGGGCAAGGTATCATTCTTCTTAGGACTTCAGATATCTCAGACTCCCAGAGGCATCTTTATCAATCAATCCAAGTATGCCCTTGAATCTCTTAAGAAATATAAGATGGAATCTTACGAACCCGTGGATACTCCAATGGTGGAACGAACTAAGCTAGATGCAGATGCACATGGGATTGCCGTTGATCCGACACTTTATCGTGGAATGATCGGTACCCTTCTGTATATCACAGCTAGTCGACCTGATCTTCAGTTTGCTATATGTATGTGTGCTCGGTATCAAACTCGGCCTACTGAATTACACTTAGCTACTATTAAACGGATCTTTCGGTATCTTAAAGGAACCATTAATAGGGGACTTTGGTATTTGAAGGACTCTTCGATTGCACTTATGGCATATGCAGATGCGGATCATGCAGGTTGTCATGATACAAGGCGTAGCACGAGCGGAACTTTGCAACTACTAGGAGATCAACTAATTAGTTGGGCATCGAAAAGGAATAAAAGCGCTGCAATTTCAAGTACGGAAGCAGAATACATAGCTATGTCTGGTTGTTGTGCTCAAATTCTTTGGATGAGGTCACAATTAACTGACTATGGTTTAGGTTTCAACAAAATTCCGATGTACTGTGACAACAAAAGTGCAATTGCCTTATGCTGCAACAATGTTCAATTCTCCCAGTCGAAGCATATTCACATTCGCTACCACTTCATCAAGGAGCAAGTGGAAAATGGAGTGATCGAGCTTTAGTTTGTCCGATCTGAGTATCAATTAGCAGATGTTTTCACAAAGGATTTAGATCACGCTTAATAAGTGTGAAAACACTTATCCTTTCACCACTTAAAACAAGTAAAAATGAGACCAAAACGTGTATTTAATGTCGTAAAAGTCAGAATTATGCGTGGTTTTTGTTTTTATTGTGTTTTTGGACAAAAATATGAAAAAGGAAGAAAACACGGGTTTTCACGGGTTTTTATCAAAGAAAAAGACAAAAGACGAAGTCAAAAGATCAAAAGTGCAAGAAGAACGGAAGTCAAAGGCCTATTCTCAAGATTTATCGAATAAAAAGTCTAAAGACAGAAGTTTAACGAAGTCGAAGAACCAAGTCTAATAAAAGAAGAAAATTAGAAGACGAAGTTCATTCTATCATTCGAAAAATCCCGAGACAAAGTCGAGAAAGACGAGTTATTTAAAAAGACGAGAAGACAAGAAAGAAGGAAGCATCAACACCAACTTCCCTTCCCCTATATATAGTCTCCTAATCTTTCATTTTAGGAGTTAGTTCATTTTTAGTTTTTCATAATAGGTAATTAGGAGTAGGTGTTTACTTTCTCTCTCTAGAATTTTCTTTCAAGTTTGCTTAATCTTTCATCTTTAAATCTTGTGTAATTGAATCTTAATCTTCTTTAATTCAAACTTATTAAGTATTTTTCATTCTTCCTTTCTTAATCTTAATCTTGTGGTTGATTTTGTTTAATCATGTTGATAGTTTGATTGATTTACTTATTTGATTGTTCTTATTGATTTGGTGTGTTTGATGTTTTAGCTTATTGTGCTTTTTGATTAATTAGTGTAGCTTATTTTCATTTAAGTTCATTTTATAGTTTAAATCTTTTAAAAGTAGATTTTTAATATTTTTCTTATTTGGTGTTTTCATAGTTTTTAATTTGTGGCTTATTAGGTTTTTCTTAAAATTAGTTTGGTTAAAGTTTTGGTTAAGTGCTTATTTGGTTTTAGCTTATTTTTGTTAATCCAGATTTTTTTAAAACCCTAGTATTCCGATCTAGATTAAAACAAATTATTCCGACTTATGTGCAAAATTCATTATTCCGAATTATGATGCAAACAACATTCCGAACTAAATAGATAATCATCAATTCCAAATTAGGTCTCTCTTGTAGGATTCCGAATTACTTCAAGCAAATGATTCCGATTTATATGTGGAGAACAATCATTCCAGATTCTTTGAAAAACATAGATTCCGGATTAGTTTAACAAGTCAACATTTCGAATTATGTCTAGTTTATCATTCCGAATTAGGTTTTGATACTTTATTCCGACTTGTTTTTTAATTTACATTTTCCCGCCAATTTTCTTATGCTTTGTTTTAAATTGTTATAAATTGTTTTAAATTGTTTTGTCTTAGTTTATTTCCAATTTTACTTTTGACCAAGTTTTAAAGTTGCTTAATTTCCTTTATTTTTAGTTTATGTCTTTAAAGTTTTCATTTTTATTTTAAAATAGATAATCAACGACATTTTCTCTTTCATCCACCAAGAACGACTGAGTCACACTTCTAACCGTGATCAATTCGATTAGACCCAATTTCAAAAACAATAAAAATCTCTATATTAAAATGGCGTCGTTGCCGGCTCTTTTCGTAAAGATAAACCGTTTTTTTTTAGAGACGCGTTGGATTTTGGGATCCGTTCACTTTTGAACGTTATTTTTCTTGCTTAGTTTTCTACAATTTTCAAAAATCCAAAAAAATAAAAAAATTTCAATTAATAAAAAATTTCAAAAACCCAAAAACATTTAAAAAATAATAAAAAACATTTCTTTTTCAAAATTTTTGCACCAAAAATATTTTCTTTTCACGTTAACCATTATTTTTCTTCTATTTCTTTGCTATTCTTTTCTTTTGTAGGTGTATGCGTACCCGCTCACGCAAAAGGAATCCATTCAAGCCACTACTATTGAGCCTGCTGTTGTAGAGCCTCCTGTTGTCAACACCATGGAGAACCGTCCAATGATCGAGCTCTTGCAATCACATGTCAAAGGCAACGATGATGCGATTGTGGTGCCGGCTATTGACGCCAACAACTTCGAGCTCAAAACTGGGTTTATTCAGAATGTTTCCGCAACACCTTTCTTAGGCCACACTCATGATGATCCTCACGATCACATCAAGAGGTTCGTACACTTATCCAATACTGTAAAATACAATGGGGTTTCACAAGAGGCAATTCGTTTGCTCCTCTTTCCTTTTTCTCTCGAGGGACAAGCCCGGACTTGGCTTGATAAGGAACCATCCCAAAGTATTGCAACATGGACGGACCTAGAGACAAAGTTCATAAATTATTTCTTTCCACCCTCACGTACTACCGCTTTACGGAATGACATCATTAATTTTGAACAAAAGTACGGTGAGACGTTTAGTGAATCCTTGGATCGTTTTAAGGAACTTTTGAGAAAGTGTCCACAACAAGGTTTTACTAAGTTACATCAAATTAATATTTTTTATAATGGATTAAGTTTGAGTGACCAAGATTCACTAAATAGTGCCTCAGGGGGTAATATTCTTGTGAAAAATATGAATGAGGCTTGGGCAATTATTGAGAACAAAACCAAAGTCCAAACCAAGAGTGTTAGGGCTACTATGGCTAGTGCTAGTACTAGTAAGACCGACAAGAAAATTGACGCGCTTACTTCAATCATGACAGACCTTGCTTTACATGTTAAGAACAATATGCAAGTAAATGCCCGGAGTGAGTCATGTGAGACTTATGGTGGACCACATGCATACCTAAATTGTGACAAGGTTCATGACCCCTCTCAACAAGAAGTGTATGCTTATAATACTAATGAGAGGGTGCATTTTAAACCAAATGTGGATGCTAATAATCTTTCTTATTGGTCTACTAATTATTTGGCTCCTCCCGGTTTTCAACCTCATGCTATATCCCTTCATCAATTGACTAATTCCCAATACCCACCAAGGAACCATGGCCAACAAAGGAATAATTATCAAGGGAATTATTCCAACAATCAAAAGAATTTAAATTCAAATCAAGGGAATTTCAATGGTTAAAATCAAGGGAATTTTAATGGGCCAAACCAAGGGTTTCAAAATAACAACTTTAACCAAGGTTTTCATAACAACAATGGTTTTCAACCACAATTTCAAAACCAAGATTTTCCTAATCAAGGGTTTAATAATCAGGGGTATAATCAAATGAACATGCATAATACTCAAATGGACTTGGTTCTACAAAAAGTTACTGATCATGAGCGAACCATGAAAGACATGCAACAATCGACCAATATGAAATTAATGCAAATGCTTCAAACCCTTCGTCCCCAAGGTGCCCTCACTTCTAATATTGTGCCCAATCCTAGGGCCAACGTTAATGCCATCACTACTAGGAGCGGTAAGACCACCAAAGAACCTTCTTATTCCCCACCTAAACAAGGACTCGAGATTCCTTCTACTTCTACCTACCTTCCTTCACATTCTACTTGTGAAATACTACCCGTAATGCCTTCGTCTACACTTATGTCCCTCCTATACCTCAAGTTTATTCCACACCTTCGGTTCCAAAACCGGTTCCTTCACCTTCCACTTCTACCCCTTCTCCACCCAAGGATGTGAGTGAGCAATCCACTCCAAATCCTTCATCTCAATCCAATATACCTTATCCCTCAAGGTTGAGGAAACATAAATTGAAGAATAAGGATGATATTCAAGTTTCGAACTTTCTAAAAATGTTCAACAATTGAATTTAATATCACCTTTACCGAGGATCTCTCTCACATGCTCAAATATTCTAAGATTATTAAGTACCTCTTAAGTGATAAGGAAAAATTGCTCGATATTGCCAATACCCAATTAAATGAGAATTGTTCCGCGGTTCTTTTGAGAAAACTTCCGGTTAAGCTAGGAGATCCCGGTCGATCCCTTATTCCTTGCAATTTTCCGGGTGTAGAGAATTGTATGGCTTTGGCTGATTTAGGTACGAGTATCAATCTTATGCCATTGTCCGTGTGTAAGCAATTATATTTACCCGTGCTAGTCCCCACTCGTATGACATTGGAATTAGCTAACTGTTCGGTTTCTTATCTGGTGGGGATAGCCGAGGATGTGTTCGTTGGACTCGACAAATTTACTTTCCCCGCCGATTTTGTTGTTGTTGACTATGAAATGGATCCTCGTGTTCCCTTAATTGTGGGACGACCCTTCTTGATAACCGGGCATATATTGATTGATGTAGCCGCGGGTGAACTTATCATGAGGGCAGGGGATGATAAAATCGTCTTTAACATGGGTAAACTTTCCAAACGTCCCGATGATCTCGAATCTGTGAATTTCATCGATGTGCTCGACGAAGCATGCGAAGAACATTTTCACGAGGCTTGTAAGCGCGGGACATCTCCTTTACCTCATCTTGAGAACGTAGCTTCTATTGCTCCATCATTGACTCCATTTGGAGAAAGTGACTTTCTTTTAAAATATTTTGAAGCAAGTTTAGGGGATGTGGACTTAAAATATGACGATTATCCCTCCGATTGGGAAGAAAAAATTTGTATCATTAGGAGACTTCTCAATGAGGACCATATTTCTCCACCTACACCTAAGGAAGTTACAAACGATGATCCTAATTTGACTAAGCCTTCCACCGACAATCCTTCGGATTTAGAGCTTAAGGATTTACCGTCTCATTTAGAATACATTTTCCTAGAAGACAATAAGAAGTTACCCGTCATCATTGTAAAGGACTTAAAAGAGGATGAAAAATCTCGACTTATCGATGTGCTTAAAAATAATAAGAAAGCAATTGCTTGGAAAATCTCCGACATCCGCGGAATTGATCCTAACTTTTGCACTCATAAAATTCTCATGGAAGATGACTTTAAACCCACAATCCACAGCCAAAGAAGGGTTAATCCAAAAATTTATGACGTCATCAGAAAGAAGTTATCAAACTTCTAGATGCCGGCATGATTTATCCTATTTCGGATTCGCCATGGGTTAGTCCCGTCCATTGTGTGCCTAAGAAAGGCGGAATAACCGTTGTTCCCAATGAAAACAACGAGTTGATTCCTACTCGACTTGTCACGGGTTAGCGACTTTGAATAGACTATCGCAAGCTCAATGATGCCACTCGTAAGGATCATTTTCCTCTTCCTTTCATGGATCAAATGCTCGGGCGTTTAGCGGGTAATGACTACTATTGCTTCTTAGATGGTTTCTCCGGATATTTTCAAATCCCTATCGATCCAAAAGACCAAGAGAAAACCACATTCACTTGTCCTTATGGAACATTTGCTTATAAAAGAATGCCTTTCGGTTTGTGTAATGCTCCCGGGACTTTCCAATGGTGTATGATGGCTATATTTCATGGCATGGTTGAAGAAACTATGGAAGTCTTTATGGATGATTTCTCGGTCTATGGTTATTCTTTCTCTTCTTCCCTTGCCAATTTAGAAAGTATGATTAAACGGTGTGAAGACACTCGTCTCGTTCTTAATTGGGAAAATGCCATTTCATGGTAAAAGAAGGCATTGTCCTAGGTCACAAAATTTCAAAAGCCGGTATCGAAGTCGACCGTGCTAAAGTTGAGGTCATTGCTATGTTGCCTCCACGTACCACCGTCAAAGGAGTTAGGAGTTTTTTAGGTCATGCGGGATTTTATCGACGTTTCATCCAAGATTTCTCTAAAATACCTCGACCAATGACTCATCTCTTAGAAAAGGATGCTCCTTTCATCTTTTCTCAAGAATGTCTCGACTCTTTCGAACTTCTTAAAGGTAAATTATATAAGGCACCGGTCTTAGTCTCTCCCAATTAGGTGTTACCTTTCGAGCTCATGTGCGATGCTAGTGATTTCGCGATTGGAGCGGTTTTAGGTCAACGAGTTAACAAACACTTCCAACCAATCTATTATGCTAGCAAGACAATGACGGGGGCTCAATTGCATTATACCACTATCGAAAAAGAGCTTTTACCCGTAGTGTATGCTTTTGAGAAATTCCGCCCCTATCTTCTGCTTTCCACCACCAACGTTTACACCGATCATTCCGCCTTGAAATACTTGTTGACCAAGCAAGATGCTAAACCGAGACTCCTTCGTTAGGTTTTGCTCCTCCAAGAATTTAAAATCAAAATTCGTGATAAAAAGGGAGCGGAAAACCTAGCCGCGGATCATCTTAGTAGACTCGAGGATCCTTATCAAGGGGAACTTCCTAATCGAGAGATTAATGAATACTTTCCCCATGAGTACTTAATGTCTATTAACTCCAATCTTGATGATACCCCATGGTTTGCGGACATTGCAAACTATTTAGCGGGTGGTGTTCTTATGGAAGGGTTAACGTCCCAACAAAAGAAAAAGTTCTTTAAGGATATTAAGCACTATTATTGGGACGACCCTTATCTTTTCAAGAAATGTGCGGATCTTGTCATTCGTAGGTGTGTTTATGGGCAGGCAGCTTTACTAATCCTTGAAGCTTTCCACAAAGGACCCAATGGTGGTCACTTTGGTCCTAATTATACCGCGAAGAAAGTTTTCGACTCCGGATTCTATTGGCCTACCATTTATCATGACGATCATGAAATGGTTAAGCATTGTGATGCTTGCCAAAGACAAGTCAAGATCACACATAAAGATGAGATGCCTCTAAATTTCATCCAAGAATGTGAAATCTTTTACGTATGGGGCATCGACTTTATGGGGCCATTTCCATCATCCAAAGGGAACAAGTACATCCTCGTAGCCGTTGACTACGTATCCAAATGGGTTGAATCAAAGGCTTTACCTACGAACGATGCGAGGGTGGTTGTGAAATTTTTGAAACAATTGTTTGCTCGATACGGTGTTCCTCGTGCTATCATTAGTGATCGCAGTACTCATTTTTGCAATGATCAATTTGCACGAGTCATGGCTAAGTATGGTTTCAATCACCGTATTTCCACCGCGTATCATCCAAAAACTAATGGTCAAGCTGAGATCTCTAACCGTGGACTTAAGTGAATCTTAGAGCGTACCGTGGGAGAGCATCGTGCCTCATGTACCGATAAGTTAGATGATGCTTTGTGGGCTTTCCGTATCGCTTATAAGACACCTATAGGTTGTACCCCTTATCGCCTTGTCTACGGGAAGGTGTGCCAACTCCCCGTTGAGTTGGAGCATAAGGCTTATTGGGCCTTGAAATGGGTTAATTTTGACATAAACAAAGCCGGTTATCTTAGGAAAATCCAACTCAATGAACTTAATGAACTTATGAATGAGGCTTATGAGAATTCATTGATTTATAAGGATAAAACTAAGCTCATTCATGATTCCAAGATTAAGAACTGAGAGTTTCACACAGGTGATCAAGTTTTACTTTTTAACTCTCTGTTGAAAATCTTTTCTGGAAAGCTTAAGAGCCGTTGGTCCGGTCCATTCACCGTCGCCAAAATCTTCCCTTATGGCACCATTGAGTTATCTCAACCAAATGGGCCTAACTTTAAGGTGAACGGCCAACGTGTTAAGTTGTACTTTGGAGAGGACATCTCTCATGAGATGATTCCATCCCTCGCCACATTTCCCTTGAGTTAGTTCTGGGTCGAGTTAGGCTCGTGACTTGGTTACCAAAAACAAGCGCTTCTCGGGAGGCAACCCGATGATCTATCATTTTTACCCGTTTTTCATAATAAGTGTAGGGGAGCCACGTAGGTGTTTGTTGTCTTGTTTCTTATGATGTGCAGGGATTAAAAGCTTCCAAAGATCCACTTTTGATGATATTTGACGACCCGTGATCCCGTGTACCCGTCTTTCTAGTTCTATCCTATACTCATGTGATTCAATATTTTATCGATAAATGTTAAAATGGGAATCACTTTAGTTGTCTCTTCCTTAGCAAGATTTAAACTATGTGCACAATGTCCTAAGGGTAGGGGAGTTTACTCCCACATGCTTAAACATTGAGGAAAATGTTTATATCAAGTGTAGGGGAGATTTCTATCGAAGTTAAGTGGCCTTTTCCATGAATATGTCCTCATTTTAACCGGAAAATTTAATTTTTCAACGTTTTTCAAAAATTTTGATCTATTTTGGCCTAGTAGGTGCGGCACTAGCCTATGTACCTGACAATCGTTTCATTTGAGAATCAAGTTGCGTGCATCTTGATGCATAGTTGGCCAGTAATACCCTGTACGTAAAGCTCTTGCCACCACGGATCTGGGGTCGGTGTGCATGCCACACGACCCTTCATGAATTTCATTGATCACATAACTGGCTTGGCGTGGGCCAACGCATAATAACCACGGCTGTAAGAAAAAGCGTTTGTACAAGACACCGTCGCGTATTTCAAACTATTGTGACTTCCTACGGATGCGACGCGCCTCTATCTCATCATCTGGAAGAGTCTCGTTCGTTAAATAGCTATTGATTGGGGTCATCCACATAGGTCCCTCCTCATCGATTATCGCTGCGGCCCCCTCTCCTTTAATGGATTTATCCATAAGTATTTCCACCAACACTTGTTTGGATTGATGGGCAAAGCTCGTGGATGCAATTTTGCTAAGGGCATCCGCCTTCTTATTCTCGCCTCTTGGTACTTGCTTGATAGTAAACTTTCTAAAGCCGGCGATGAGTGACTTGACCTTTTCCAAATATTGGATCATGTTTTCCTCCTTGGCTTCATACTCCCCCAGGTTGTGGTTTTGCAATGAGCCACAAGTCCACAAAGGCCTCAAGGTTACGTACGCCCATTCTGGTCGCAATTTTTAAGCCTACAATCAATGCTTCATATTCCGCCTCATTGTTTGTGGCTGTGAATTCAAAGCGCACGACATAAGTGAACTCCATGCCTTTTGGATTTGTGAGTATAAGACCTGCCCCTGACCCATCCATACAGGAAGATCCATCGGTGAACAAGATCCATGGTTCTTTTGGCATTTCGTCCTTTGGGGCCATTGGTACATCCTCATCAGGTTTCTCAATCATGAAATCTGCCAAGATTTGACCCTTGATGGTTGTCCGTGGTCTATACGTTATGTTGTGTTCCCCAAGTAGGACGCTCCACTTCTGCAGCCTTCCTGATACGCCTGGTCTTGAGATGATCTACTTTATTGGTTGGTCCGTAATGACCACGATTGGGTGCGCCTGAAATTAGCGACGTAACCTTTTCGCGGCATAAACCAATGATAGGACCAACTTCTCCATCGGGGAATAATTCAACTCTGGTCCTTGTAATACTATGCTTATGAAGTAGACTGGAGTTTGAACTGAGTCTCGGTGGTCATTAGGACGGCGCTTATTTCTCCGTGCGTTGCGGATAGGTACATGATTAGCTCCTCCTTGGGTCGTGGGGCGACAAGCATTGGAAGGGCCGCTAGATGCTGCTTAAGCTATCCAAATGCCTCATCTACATCTGTTTTCCAGCGAAAATCCCATTTCTTTAAGAACCTATTGAGTGTTTTAAACAGAGGCAGTGATTTCTCTATAGATTTCGAGAGGAAACTGTTAAACCCGGCCAACTTTCCGTTAAGTGATTGTACCTCCTTCTGTGTCCGAGGAGATGGTAACTATATCACGGCCTCGGTTTTCTCATGGCAAGGCTTCATATCGTTTGGGTATATCATGTACCCTAGGAGCATTCCTTTGATTGCCCCAAATGTGCATTTTTTGGGATTCAACTTCATGTTGATTTTTCTCAAGGTGTCGAATGTCTCCTAGATCACAGAGGAGCTCCTCTTTCGTGTTGCTCTTTATAACCAAGTCATCAACGTAGACTTCAAGGTTACAGCCAATTTGTGAGTCAAACGTTGTATCAACAAGTCTTTGATATGTCGCGCCTGCGTTCTTGAGTCCAAACGGCATTTTTGTATAACAATACACACCCTGTATAGAATGTCGTCTTCTCCTCGTCCTCCTCCGACATCTGAATCTGGTGATAACCTTTATATGCGTCCAAGAAACATTAAATGGTAACCCGTATAAGGATTCGACCTTCGAGTCGATTTCCGACAATGGATAGCAGTCTTGCGGATAAGCTTTGTTCAAGTTAGTGAAATCCACATACATGCGCCAGCTTCGATCATTTTTCTTGACCATGACCGGATTAGAGAGCCACTCATTGTAATAAACCTCCCGCATGATTCTTGCCTCAACAAGCTTTTTTACTTCGTCTAGTATAACCTGGTTGCGCTCTGGAGCTTGGTCGCGCTTCTT
The DNA here is from genome assembly GCA_025667525.1 of Glebionis coronaria. Classification (NCBI taxonomy): domain Eukaryota; kingdom Viridiplantae; phylum Streptophyta; class Magnoliopsida; order Asterales; family Asteraceae; genus Glebionis; species Glebionis coronaria. The sequence goes on from CM046876.1 coordinate 360,513,023, forward strand.
TTGCCTCACTGGAGGATAGCCCGGACGGATGTGAAGCTTGTGTTCCGCGACTTAGCGTGGCACGCCTGTCATGTGCTTTGGTTCCCATACGAACATGTCAAGTGTGACAGCCCTGGTTTTGAGGTTCGTCACTTAGTTTTATTTTGTGCTAGTTGCATGTCTTTACGTGTTTATGTGCTTATTGGTGTGTATAGATTGTGGTTTGGATATCATTTCCGGTACGGGGTACCTTGTGAATGAAACGATGTGTGATGATTTCATGTTCATGAGTTCACATGGTAGTGACTATGAAGTGAGATGGTGTTATTTGGTGGTTCTAAGTATACGTATATGTATTATAGAAAATCATATTTTTACGATTTACGGTTTAGAATTTAGAGGTCGCGGATGAGGTAATTAGTCATATGGATATTTTTTGGGATGGTTTTAAGTCATTTAGGACTTTGTTATAAAGTTTATTGCAAAATTTGAGATTTTTTTTAAAAGTGTATATTTTACGTCTTTTACGGTAAAACGCGTAAATTTGACTAGTTTTACGGTTTTGTAGTTTTGGAAGCTTTAGGAGCTGAAATAAATTAAGGAAAATTAAAGTAATATTAATAACATAATAATAAATAATAAAAAATAAAAAAAACGAATTTAGGGGTGTTTGGGTCGGTTTAGACGCACCTAAGAAGAAAGAAAGAAGGAAAAAACCCAAAACAGGCCCAATGGACTTGTAATGGGATTAGGGGGCCTTTAGGACTTAACCAAACCCAACTCATAACCATAATAATCAGGTTTTTAACCTCCATAACATCTCCTAGCCGAAATTCATCCATGGTGGCCAATTAGGGTTCTTCAAAAATTAGGTTTTCTTCATCTTCTATTAATTCAAAAGTAAAACCTTCTTAACCTTTTTCATATTAAATGTTTTTAATGTTTCTATGATCATATGATGGATTTGATTAAGGTTTAATTAAAAACAGTATATTAATCATATTTTAATGATTAAATAAATTAGGGCTTGTAATTAGAGGGATTAGGGTTAATTAATGAGGTTGATTTTGTTAAACCCGTTTTTAAAAACTAGGCAGAATTTTGAGTCAATTGTTTTGATCGTATCTGGAGTTCTAGGAACATTCAAGATGCGATCAAACTAGCCCTGAAAAGGTATCTGAAGTGGCTTTCCAATGCAAGAAACTAGAACTAAATTGGAGGTAGGGAAGTGGGTCAAAAACAGGTTACAGCAGTCGGAGGTCAAAATAGTTTTGAATTCAGCCTGTTTTCTTTTTAAGTTTTGGGTTGTTTGGGGTACTTAGGGTTTCATTGGGATCTTCTCACGAACGTGAGAGATGGTTTATATATTTTAGTAAGTATCTGCACTTGGTCTAAGGTTGTGGTTTAGGGTAAGACCCCTTAATGGTAACAAACGTTTAGTACGTTTAAAATCAGGAAATCTGGAATGACAAAAGTAGATATATGTATATCAGGGCCTTAACAGTAGCTTTAAGGTTAGGTCAAGTGGGAAGTGTTAGCCAACATACGTAAGGGTATGAATATTCCTTTTACAGAAACCATGGGTATGTTTAAGTGGACGTTTGACTTAACGTTTTGAGACCTAAAAACTGTGACTGTTTTGGGTAAAATATGAACGGGTTAGTTATTAAACTTAACCAAGTTAAGGACTTGTTAAGGAAGGGTAATGGGGTGATTAGAGCTTGTCAATGAGGTAAATATGTGGGAATAGGCTAGATGTCCATCATAGGTTAATTAGCTATCTTAGTGATTGGTTCGTGTATTAATTGCCTGTTTTTGGTTTGTTAGTTTGTTGCTAGTGCAAGGACTTGTGAAGAAGCTATCAGGTGAGTTTCATAGTCCCATGTTTACTTTTGATTTTGACTTCCAGATGGGATGGAAGAGACACTGTGTTGAATTATTTTCTAAATTAATGCTGTGAATGTTTTAAGGTTTGAGATGGACTTGTGTGTACATTTATGTGATTAACTGCTATGTGATTCTTGTTTGTGTGTGATCTGGATTGGAAAGGTACATAGGTGTATGGGCGCCTATGGGACCTATGATTAATGATAAGGCGTGATGCCTTGGAAATTGTGATTGTTGGTAAGGCGTGATGCCTTGGAAATTGTGATTGTTGGTAAGGCGTGATGCCTTGGAAATTGTGATTGTTGGTAAGGCGTGATGCCTTGGAATTGTAATGATTGATTGAACTTGAATGCTAGTTGTTAGTACATGATTGTAGCGCATTGTCCATATGTTTATTGGTTTATGGTATTCACAGCTTATGACTTGTCTTGTGTTGGAGTCTAAACCTATAACTCTCACCAACTTTATGTTGACGTGTTTTAGTGTCTCTTTCAGGTGATACTATGGTTAAGCATGAGAACTTAAGTGGCTAGGACTTGGAGAGAGTAGGAATGCATATAGAAGGATATCCCCGTTTCCTTCTTAGTTTACCGTTATGTTTCTTTGAATAAGTGATATTGTTGGCACCTATATGTTTGTTTTGTTTGTGTTATTTGTTTGTCTTGGATAAGAGGTAGGGCTGTTACCTACTTACCTAGACTCCTGCATGTTGAGATATTGTCATGACATTTGTGTCGCCATTTATGACATTTCTTATATCATTTAGTTATCTCTATAGACACGCTATTGTTGTGATGATATCCATACGTCGTGCCCCATATTCCGCCATGGTGGGGTGTGTCAGAATGGTATCAGAGACAATGGTTATAGAGAATTAGGTTGCCTAGTCGCGTAGCCTAGTCTATAGCTTAAGGGTCCCTGCATATAGGCGTCATAGGAGTATGTGTGCATTTTATTATAATTGATGTGCTTCAATGTTATTTATTGTGATGTTTTGACTAGTATGAATTGAACCATAGTAAGTTCATACTTAGCCACATGTTATTTTCTTTTTGGGTTGTGACTAGTGCGGGTTGAACCATAATCGTCCACACTAGTCATTGTCGTATTTTGCTTAAATTGTATATTATTGTACATAATTTGGTACATGGTAGTTCTATCTTTTGTTGGGTTATTTTATGTACCTGAGGTACAGTACTTTTTCTTTTGATGTTTAAGTCATGTTCCCAAAGAATCGTGTGGTGGTTCGAGTTACTAGGAGTACATGGGTAGGAAGGATTTTAAGCCGTTTCTACTCTTATGGGCGACATGACTTATAACTGATTATGTTTTTGTTTTGGATTTAGTCTAGGCTGTTTTAGCTAGACTATGGATTTCTGTATTCCAAGAGTTTTATTATGTTATTTTTATAGATGGAGTTTTGGATCTTATTGGTTATGTGGTTATGAGCTTATGTGAGTAGATGGATTTATGTGTTATATGTTGTATTGATTCTTGTAAGTGTCATCATATGAGGGAGTGCATTGGGGAAAGGATAATTGTATAAGTATGGTGGCCAACATAGTTATACAAGTACCACAACTTCAATGGGTTCCCAAGTATGGTTGCATGAAAGAGGGTTAGTACATGCTTGTATATGATGAGATGTAGAATTTGGGTATACGTATTATATATGAGTCTATGTAATGGCTACCCACGATAGGGCTATTGTTCTTTTTGTGTTATATGTTTTGGGTAATAGTTTTGTTGTGTGATTTTGGGGTCACACGATATGGTTTGGTTTTGGAGGTAGGCTTTATGCCTTGTTGTGGCACGGTGAGATGGTGATTACTCGTATGGAAAAACGAGCGTATAAAGCGATTGATTGACTTACGTGTATGATAACGAGTATGTTTGGGGGATTCAATAGGTATACATATGCGGATGTATATATACTACTATGTGTTAGGTTATGGTATATGGTCGTTCACTAGTTATTATAACTTGAACGTACCTTGTGTTTGTTCGTGTTTTATGGTGTTGGAGTTTGGTGGAGTTTCAAAGACGTTTTGAATCTTTTGAACTGTGTCTTGTAGCGTATTCTTTGAGTTTCGTATTTCACGTGTACGTTTTAAAACGGTGTTCTTGGTTTTAAGTCTATTGAAATAACCTGGGATTTCTTTTGAGATAATGAAATCTTTTGTGTTGAGTCTTACATTTCTTTTGGTTTGTATATGGAAAAAGGGGACTTGGAAATCTAGTATAGGGTTAGATAGTTGGTCGTATTCGGTAAAATAAGGGTAAGGTGTTGGGGTCGTGTTTGAAACAAGATGTAACATAAGATTTCTTTTTAGTCAACACTTATTTATTTCAAATTCTAAAAGACTTTCTTTAAAATAAAGCGAAGTAAATTTTCTTTCTACTTACATAGTTTATATAATTGGGTTTAACCGATTCACGTCATTTATAATTATTAATTCAAGGTTAAATTGAGTTTATGAAGATTTCACATTCAATTTTATCTTTCATTAATATAAAACTGTTTCGGTCATAACTTGTTCGTTTTAGAGCTTTTTGAGTGATTCAAAAGCCAAAAATTATGTACTCGGAACGTACTTTTCAAATATTCAGAAAGTATAGTCATGGGAAGTCAGTGGATTGGTCGGAATTATTGTACAAGTGTCGGGTTCAAGGTTGAGTTTTGAATAGTAGTTTATTTTTATTTGGGGTGCACGGGATACCTAGTCCTTGGGTTGAGTTTTGAGATCGCCTAGAAGGTTGTTTGTAGATGGTTTGAGTCACATAGATGTGGGGAGGTAAAAAAAAGAAAAAAATAATAATAATAATAAATAAGAGTATATTCTTTTGGAAAGGTCGGTCTTTTGCACGGTTTAAATAATATGTTGCGGGGCGTAATATGTTTTGGTTGCCATTGGGCGTTTCTTGGATTATTTTTTGTTGTCATGGGTCATTTTGAATTGATACATGTTCTGGGTTTGAGTTTTCTTTTGAGTCTCGTGGTTTTTGACTTGTTTTAATTGGTGCACGTGAAATGTCGTTAGTTATCCGTTGGTTTGATTCGTTGATTGTATCTGATGGATTCAGGATGTAGTTTTGGTTTCGTATTGTTCGAGAGCGTTGAGGTAGTCGTAATAAAGACTTGGTCGCGCCTACACGCTTAAGTAGGTGACCATGAGAGAACGGTCGGAATACCCTTAGTGGGGAGGAAAGAAGTTCGTAGACGAACTAGTGTGGTCATGAGGTCTCTTAGGAGTACCAAGGAGATGAATAGAGATTTGTGGGATATTAGCACAAGTAACGCGCCATAGAGAGTGTTGGAAGGGGAAGTAATACCTCAAAGGTATTTATGATTGTTCGTAGGGCATGTAAGTTTTCCGAAAATTTCCTGAAATTTAGTATGTTTGCCTATTACTGTGAGGTAGAACAATAAATAGAGCAAGTAGGAGAAGTGAGAGGAGTTGTAGTTAGTGCCCTTCTAAGGCAAATCGTTGATGGAGTGATTTAAAAACAAGAGCTGTTAGAGATTGCAAGGAATGCTGGATAAAAGTTGAGTTGCTTAGTAGTATATTGGATGTGGAAAGAGGTTGAGTGGTCTGATGAGAGGAAGTACTGGTCTTTTAAGATGCGTGTAGAATTTTGCAAGTAGAACGAGGTAGGAATTTATTCGTATTACCGCTAAGAGAGGGTACAAGGAGGACATAGTTGAAACTGCTAAGGATGTTGTATGAACACTTTGGGTTTACGGTTATGTATTTGGATTCACCAAAGCACTAGCGGTTTTCATGGTGTCAATGAACCAAGTGTGCATGAACGTGTATAAACTAGTTGTCATCGGGAGCGTTGACGACATCTTGAACTACTCAAATCTGAGAAGGAGAGTGAGGCGAATTATGTGTTGGTTTTGGAGTGGAGTTATACGTGAGATTTTCGAGTGTGAGTTTTAGCATTAAGTTTACCATGATGAGTAGTTAGAGATGATGGTGTATAATGGAACCAGCAAGGGGCGAAGTGAAGTAAGATGAGGAAGCGTTTTGGAGGCTGAAGAGGTGGATTGGATAATGAGCCGATCTTGGCATTATCGGAAGGACCGGATGAATTCGCGAAGCATGACGATACGTGGAGCCAGGATTTGGACGCGTACGAGGACGACAAATAAAGGCGATCGCTTATACGTTGCAAGAACTGAAGATTTGGAAGAACTAGATGGACTTAGTTAGTGGGGCTGGATTGTTATATCTACCTAGAATGCTAGAGGCATTTGGTGTACGAGACGTGGAGAATGATCTATACGGATCATGAACGTCTCCAACACATATTCAATCATCTTGATTGAACTTTTGGCAAAGGTGATGGGTGGAGTTAAGTGATGAAAGAAAATTGCAAGGCCAAGTACCATCTGGGAAAGGCAAGTATGGTTGATGAGACATGGAATAAGAAGAATAAAGTGAAGCAGAGACGAACTGGAACAATATGGATGACGTATTAGGGTGATTTGGATGAAGGGTGTAGGTTGCACGAGTTGAGTTTTCTAAAGCGGAGAACGCGTCAACCTATAAGTTGCGTGGCTTGGATAATCATATGGAGAAAAGGGACGTAGACTATACTTCCTGCATAGATAGGAGTAGCTTAGAAAGGGCGATGTAAGGACGAAGTTGGTGAAAGGGATACATAATGCGGTGGAGAAATAAGTACGACGAGAGTTGGGTGATAGACGATAGACTAACTAATTCATCTCATATTTCAAGAGGAATGAAAAGTTATGTAGTTGAGAAGTTGGAAGGATTGCGTACGGATGTGATGGAATAGAGGATTTTGCGTAAAAGTTAGCCTAATATGTATGGAATGCCTTATTAAGGATTATGGCAAGGGAAGAAACGATGGGAAGCATCACATCGTGATGTATGGTAGGAGTTGAAGAAGAAGAAGGAAGTGTGTATAGAAGCGAAGCATGAATGAAATAGGTCGAGATAGGAACCGAAGGTAAAACTTTGGTAGAGCTTAATGAGTAGAATAAAGCACAAGCAGGCTAATACTGTCGTAGTGTGGAAAAGGAAATGGCATTGACCTATATTGATTGATTTAGAGGTAGTTAGGAAACTCGTTAGCGATGGCTGAGTTTTCATATAATGATAGTTATCATACTAGAAGTCGATAAATGCCATTTGAGGCACTATATGAAAGGATAGGGTGAGTTGTCCCTATTGTGGACTAGAATTGGTAAAAGAGGCTACTAATGTGGTAATGATGGTTGTGGAAAGGATGAGAGCAACAAGGGATGCTATGTAGAAAAGGAGGAAACCACTAGAGTTAGTGACAAATTTATGTTGGGAGTTTCACCCATAGTAACGGGTGGTATGTTTTGGTAAAATGGAAGAGTTGATGTAGAGTTTTGTAGGTCCATTTATGATCTTTAGAAAGATCAAACCATTAGCTTATGAGCATAGAATTACCTGGGGAAATGAGTTGAATACACGATACATTTCATGTATTGGGATTGGTGAAGGTTCTTTGAGAATGCATTTTGCCTGTACGGTTATTCAGGACTTGTGTTAATGAGAGTCTTTGTTTTATCAAAGAGTCATCTAGGAGATTTATTGACTGTGAGTTCAAGAGTTTGGCAATGAGTTTAATTGTTTTTGGTTTGAATATGTGGTAATTTGAAACTTGAACTAAAGTTCACGTGGAAATGAGAGGAGTTCTTTTAGAACAAGTATCCTCGTGTGATTTGTTGTCTGTGTGTTTGATCCTAAGGAGTAAATCTCGAGACGAGATTTCTATTAGGAGGGAGTGATGTGACAACCCTGGTTTTGAGGTTCGTCACTTAGTTTTATTTTGTGCTAGTTGCGTGTCTTTACGTGTTTATGTGCTTATCGGTGTGTATAGATTGTGGTTTGGATATCGTTTCCGGTACGGGATACCTTGTGAATGAAACGATGTGTGATGATTTCATGTTCATGAGTTCACATGGTAGTGACTATGAAGTGAGATGGTGTTATTTGGTGGTTCTAAGTATACGTATATGTATTATAGAAAATCGTATTTTTACGATTTACGGTTTAGCATTTAGAGGTCGCGGATGAGGTAATTAGTCATATGGATATTTTTCGGGATGGTTTTAAGTCATTTAGGACTTTGTTATAAAGTTTATTGCAAAATTTGAGATTTTTTTAAAAGTGTATATTTTACGTCTTTTTCGGTAAAACGCGTAAATTTGACTAGTTTTACGGTTTTGTGGTTTTGGAAGCTTTAGGAGCTGAAATAAATTAAGGAAAATTAAAGTAATATTAATAACATAATAATAAATAATAAAAATAAAAAAAAATAAAAAAACGAATTTAGGGGTGTTTGGGTCGGTTTAGACGCACCAAAGAAGAAAGAAAGAAGGGAAAAGCCCTAAACAGACCCAATGGACTTGTAATGGGATTAGGGGGCCTTTAGGACTTAACCAAACCCAACTCATAACCATAATAATCAGGTTTTTAACCTCCATAACATCTCCTAGCCGAAATTCATCCATGGTGGCCAATTAGGGTTCTTCAAAAATTAGGTTTTCTTCATCTTCTATTAATTCAAAGGTAAAACCTTCTTAACCCTTTTCATATTAAACGTTTTTAATGTTTCTATGATCATATAATGGATTTGATTAGGGTTTAATTAAAAACAGTATATTAATCATATTTTAATGATTAAATAAATTAGGGCTTGTAATTAGAGGGATTAGGGTTAATTAATGAGGTTGATTTTGTTAAACCCGTTTTTAAAAACTGGGCAGAATTTTGAGTCAATTGTTTTGATCGTATCTGGAGTTCTAGGAACATTCAAGATGCGATCAAACTAGCCCTGAAAAGTTATTTGAAGTAGCTTTCCAATGCAAGAAACTAGAACTAATTTGGAAGTAGGGAAGTGGGTCAAAAACAGGTTACAACAGTCAGAGGTCAAAACAGTTTTGAATTCAGCCTGTTTTCTTTTTAAGTTTTTGGTTGTTTGGGGTACTTAGGGTTGCATTGGGATCTTCTCACGAACTTGAGAGATGGTTTATATATTTTAGTAAGAATCTGCACTTGGGCTAAGGTTGTGGTTTAGGGTAAGACCCCTTAATGGTAACAAACTTTTAGTACGTTTAAAATCAGGAAATCTGGAATGACAAAAGTAGATATATGTATATCGGGGCCTTAACAGTAGCTTTAAGGTTAGGTCAAGTGGGACGTGTTAGCCAACATACCTAAGGGTATGAATATTCCTTTTACAGAAACTATGGGTATGTTTAAGTGGACGTTTGACTTAAAGTTTTGAGACCTAAAAACTGGGACTGTTTTGGGTAAAATATGAACGGGTTAGTTGATAAAGTTAACCAAGTTAAGGACTTGTTAAGGAAGGGTAATGGGGTGATTAGAGCTTGTAAATGAGGTAAATATGTGGGAATAGGCTAGATGTCCATCATAGGTTAATGAGCCATCTTAGTGATTGATTCGTGTATTAATTGCGTGTTTTTGGTTTGTTAGTTTGTTGCTAGTGCAAGGACTTGTGAAGAAGCTATCAGGTGAGTTTCATAGTCCCATGTTTACTTTTGATTTTGACTTCCAGATGGGATGGAAGAGACACTGTGTTGAATTATTTTCTAAATTAATGCTGTGAATGTTTTAAGGTTTGAGATGTACTTGTGTGTACATTTATGTGATTAACTGCTATGTGATTCTTGTTTGTGTGTGATCTGGATTGGAAAGGTACATAGGTGTATGGGCGCCTATGGGACCTATGGTTAATGATAAGGCGTGATGCCTTGGAAATTGTGATTGTTGGTAAGGCGTGATGCCTTGGAAATTGTGATTGTTGGTAAGGCGTGATGCCTTGGAAATTGTGATTGTTGGTAAGGCGTGATGCCTTGGAAATTGTGATTGTTGGTAAGGCGTGATGCCTTAGAATTGTAATGATTGATTGAACTTGAATGCTAGTTGTTAGTACATGATTGTAACGCATTGTCCATATATTTATTGGTTTATGGTATTCACAACTTATGACTTGTCTTGTGTTGGAGTCTAAACCTATGACTCTCACCAACTTTATGTTGACGTGTTTTAGTGTCTCTTTCAGGTGATACTATGGTTAAGCATGAGAACTTAAGTGGCTAGGACTTGGAGAGAGTAGGAATGCATATAGAAGGATATCCCCGTTTCCTTCTTAGTTTACCTTTATGTTTCTTTGAATAAGTGATACTGTTGGCACCTATATGTTTGTTTTGTTTGTGTTATTTGTTTGTCTTGGATAAGAGGTAGGACTGTTACCTACTTACCTAGACTCCTGCATGTTGAGATATTGTCATGACATTTGTGTCGCCATTTATGACATTTCTTATATCATTTAGTTATCTCTATAGACACGCTATTGTTGTGATGATATCCATATGTCGTGCCCCATATTCCGCCATGGTGGGGTGTGACATCAAGGTTTTCCTTAAGGAAGGATCACATAGCGTTCCTACCTTTATCGGAGAGAGTTCCTTCGATGGTCACTTCTTGTTCTAGGTAATCAGGGTGGATGGCCACCTTCCAATTTGCGGGGGATAACCCTTCCTTCTTAGGAGTTGGTTGTATTGGTGTTGTGACGGCATGACATTCCGATGGTGGTACTATTGAATTGAAGATAGTGACGATTCCCCCCTCAACTGGGAATTTCATCATGTCGTGTGTCGTAGACGGGACTGCCCGTATGGACAGTATTTCCGGCCTCCCGATGATACCATTGTACGGAGAATGCGAGAGTATAACAATCAAGTTCATAAATGGTGTAGTTGAATGTTCTTTATCTTAGATAGTTACTAACAATCGTAACTGCCCTATTGGTCAGATGGTATCTCCGCTAAAACCAATAAGCGGCGACGTGGCCGACTTTAGTTGCCTTTTGATTTATGGTCGCAACTGTATGAAACAGTGTTCGTAGCGTATTTCTGCGGGTGATCCTCCATCAACATACATGCGGCGGACGTTGTGGCTACCAATGCTTACCTCAATCGTGAGAGGTGTGTAAGCCACGTTGGTTGCCACGATGGGAGGGAAGGAGATTTCCTTGTTGCGAAAATGTTTTTGGCTAATTTTCTACTTTGTCCTTCACTGCCACGACTGAACCATAAATATGGTTGTAGGCTTGTCCTTCTGGAAATCTTTTTTATCATTCTTTTTTTTATCCTTCCCGTCCTTCCAGTCCTTGACCAGCTGCTTGAGTTTGCCTGATTTAATCAGTGACTCAACATGCTTCTTGAGTTAAATGCACTCGTCCATGCCATGACCATTTTCATTATGAAATTTGCAAAAGCGGTTCCCCTGACGACGGTTGCCCGGATTTGTCATCGGAGGCGGCCTTGGAAAATTTGCCCCTTCAGTCAGTAGGATGTCCCGGTATGTCATCTTTAAAGGTGTGAACTTGTCCTTCGACCGCCCTCCCTTCACTTGATTTTTTGTAATCCGAGCTCCTGCTGCTACCTTGGTTGTTTGGCTGCCTTTTTGGCTGGTCATTCGATCGAAAGCATTGGTTTCCCTTTGGGGGTAGGCTGCGGACACGACAGTCTCTCCCTCCACAAAGTTCCTAATCCTTTTCATGAGCTCATCAAACGTCACGGGGCGCCTTTCATTGAGGCGTCTGATAAGTTCCTTGTCAGTTATAGCGTGCATATAATCGGAGATCTTGAGAACTTTTGGGAACGCTCTTATCCGCGTGCATTCGTCTTTGAAACGTTCTGTGAAGTCTTCAATGCACTCTCCGTGCATCTGCTTGACCGTCGCCAATGAGACTGTATCCCTGTTATACTTCTTTCGCTAAGTGTAGTTTCTTCTAAACACTGAGTCGCTGTTCGTCGAAGATATTGATGCTCCGGTGAGGGAGTTTTTCAAACCAGTCACGGGCGTTTCCAATCAAGGTCGAATTAAACATCTGGCACCATATAGGCATCGGCCATCGTTCAATTTTTGCTTGTACGGTGAAACCTTTGAGATGGTCGTTTGGGTCACCAGATCCATCGTAGGTTTTTTACACACGCCTGCATGCGACGCTTTTTGTACTCGGAGTAGTTTTGTATTCGGGTTGTGAAGGCATCTTCTCTTTCACTACACCATGGTAGGGAGAGATCTTCTTCATCATCTGTATGATAATGGGAGTGCCCGTAGCGTCCTCCATCCTCATCTGATGGTTCAGAGGAGGAATACCTTGTTCGACGGCGCCTTGGGTGATGGTCATCCGAATCAGATCCTGAAGGATCGTGGTAGGGCGGTCCTGCTCCACCCCTTGATTGGCTATGGTAGGTGCTCTTATGAGAAGAGGTGGTGATTTTTTTTGCTCCCAAATCTGTTCTCCTGAACACACTAGTGCGACGATTATCATTCGGTGGAGTTTCTAAAGTTACGCGCCCTACAGATCTATCAGAATGATCCGAATCTCCTTGCGTCCCTTGCAACTCTTGCATAATTCGATCCATTATGCGCTCGAATACATTCCGTGCTCGTGGTCGTTCCTCCAGTGGAGATTGTTCTTAATCTTCTTTAATTCAAACTTATTAAGTATTTCTCATTCTTCCTTTCTTAATCTTAATCTTGTGGTTGATTTTGTTAATCATGTAGTTTGTTTAATCATGTTGATAGTTTGGTTGATTTACTTATTTGATTGTTCTTATTGATTTGGTGTGTTTGATGTTTTAGTTTATTGTGCTTTTTGATTAATTAGTGTTTATCTTATTTTCATTTAAGTTGATTTTATAGTTTAAATCTTTTAAAAGTTGATTTTTAATATTTTGCTTATTTGGTGTTTTCATAGTTTTTAATTTGTGGCTTATTAGCTTTTTTCTTAAATATAGTTTGGTTAAAGTTTTGGTTAAGTGCTTATTTGGTTTTAGCTTATTTTTGTTAATCCGGATTCTTTTAAGACCCTAGTATTCCAAAATAGATTAAAACAAATTATTCCGACTTATGTGCAAAATTCATTATTCCGAATTATGATGCAAACAACATTCCGAACTAAATAGATAATCATCCATTTCGAATTAGGTCTCTCTTGTGGGATTCCGAATTACTTCAAGCAAATGATTCCGAATTAAGTGTGGAGAACAATTATTCCGGATTGTGTGAAAAACATAGATTCCGGATTAGTTTAACAGTCAACATTCCGAATTAGGTTTTGATACTTTATTCCGACTTGTTTTTGAATTTACATTTTCCCGCCAATTTTCTTAAGCTTTGTTTTAAATTGTTTTAAATTATTTTGTCTTAGTTTATTTCCAATTTTACTTTTGACCAAGTTTTAATTTTGCTTAATTTCTTTATTTTTAGTTTATGTCTTTAAAGTTTTCAATTTTATTTTAAAATAGATAATCAACGACATTTTCTCTTTCATCCACCAAGAACGACTGAGTCACACTTTTAACCGTGATCAATTCGATTAGACCCAATTTCAAGAACAATAAAAATCTCTATATTAGCGCTCGAATGGAATTTTTGGCCGACAAGCTAGGTTTGAGAACATTCTCGCCGGAGACTCTAAAGGAATTGGCAGATGAAGCGAAAGAGTAGTGGTGGTAAACTATTCTCCATATCCTTGGTGATCATCTGTATATATTGTTTATATTTTTATCCACAAAAGCAAAATACAAAACTATAAAACCATATAAAAACCATAAAAATTGAAAAATTTAGAAAAATCCAAAAATATTTTTACTTTATTTTTCAAAGGCATGTCTTTTGGTAAGATAAAATTTTCGGCCTTAGAAATGTCGATTAATATTAACACGGCGCCATAAATAAAGTTCGTACAAAAGTTGTAAATATTTCATAAAACATGCCTATATGGCTTGTAGTTATTTCATACTGCAACCCGTTTTTCATATTAAAGACAAGTATTTCTTATGAAATCTTTGGCTCACAATGGGAATTAATTTTCTCAGGCAAGGTTTACTTTATAATCTTGTAAGGGATCAAGTTTACTTTATAACTTGGTCTAACACAAATTTACATACGCATCAGTGCATTTATTTGTTAAAACAAGAGAAATCTTGTCTTTATGAAGCTATGATCTCTACAACCATAGCAATCTACAATTGGTATCTACATACTCGACGATGCTACTACTCAAACGACGACTACAACTCTTTCGATAGAACACGTGTCAACAATTGAGGGGGAGCAATTGTCAAGCATTCAGAATCTTCGATGCCGAACGTGCCAAGTTCAAAAATTGGTGTCAAGACAACAATACCAATCGTACATGTGATGTCTAGAGATGACTTCAGACGTGACGAGGCGACCAACATTTACCGACAAGAACCATTTGATCTTATCATATGATGTTCTCATCAATCAGGTCCAACCTTGTCAATTTATTCTTATATGGTGAATCTGTGATCATTTTACTAATCGGTATCATCATGAAGATAAAATGGACTTGCATTTTTCTTCCCAAAAACTTTGTTAAAACTACATTAAATCAGTTGATATTAAAAACATCTATTGAGTTAATTTTTTTAATATGGGAGAGAAAATGTGATTTAATATGGGAAATGATTAATCAAAAATGGTTTGACTTAACGTGATAGCTCATCCCGACATGTGCGAAATGTTTTCGAATATCATGGCATATGTTAAGGGGGAGAAAAATAGATTTTCTATACCAAAATGGATATCATGTTGACATATACTTACCCTAAACCCATTTATTTCACGACGATGAAGATTGTGGTGACATAAGGATGGTAGGATAGGTTAAGTCCAATGATTCTTCCAAAACCAGGGGAATCTTCCCAAGGACATTCTATAGCTAGAAATAGTAGTCCTTAGGAAAGATGGAGAAAGATTGTGAACGTAGCTGAATGCCGACCAAGTACTTAAGTTAACACTAGAACAATCACAACAAGGTGCTAGTTATGACGTATTGGTAAGCATTGAAGGGGTTGAAGAATGAAAAAGAATTGTAAAGATAAAGGGTGTACAGAAAGAAGCCCTCCTTACAACCTTAGGCAGAAACCGGGTCAACACATATGCTATTGAGATCATTGTTTAATGATTCTTGATATTGAAGATAGACATCATGGACCCAGTGATGCAATGCACAACCCATCCCAGCTAACTCAGATATATCTCAAAAGATATTTGTTTTAATCACACAGAGACAAAGCATTATCTATCGATTTATTCACTCCGAATATATTGATATTTAAATGGTGGCACTCCTCTCCAGCCTCCGATCACTAAAAATACAAAATGCACGATCGAGTCTAGAGCCATTTGAGATCATCAAATATCTCATTAGGACACACTTCCATATTTCCTTGCTTCTTCACACACTGTGAAAAGTAACAAAGATCTTAAGAGTCCTACGCAAAATCTTCATGATCTTGCCTGAACATCCGAGTAATACGAAAGTATTTACAATGAAGATGTAAATCCTTCTTGAGCGAACATTCAAAAGCTCACGGTAGGTGACTTGTGCGATTCTTTATGAATCAAACTTGTGATAACTGGAAAGCAACAGTTGTTTAATTCTTAATTGAATTTAAACACGTTCCAGTCCTCTACGCAATATCTTAGTAATCTTGCCAGAACACTCAGAATGACATCCTAGTGTTCACAGTGATGAGTGGAAATCCTTCTATTGTTAACCACAAACAGCACTTGGTAGTTAACTTGCAAGATTCTATATGAATCAAGCTCGTGACAACTGGAAAGCATCAATGGTGCGATTCTTTAATAAATCAAACTTGTTCCATGAATCAGAATTGACGGCTTCAATCATGCGGATAATTTTATCCAAATGATTCACTCTTTACGTTCGCAGTCAGCTTTGGACGGTCGAGTAAAGAGAACGGGTTTACCCGCGAAATCTTTTCAAGGAGATTTTTAATTAAATCTACCTGCCACAAGTACGATATTGTATATCATCTAACGTTCTTCACCGACCGGGGGTAAAATGCTACCAAATTAGAATGAAATGTTCAAAGCCATTTCGTTCGTGTCTACTTATGTTGCGGCATTTGAAGACGGTGGCATTGTGGAATCCGAGAAGAAGTCGTCCCTGCATGATTATACTTTATGCACTTAATACTTCATCTAATTCTAGAAAGCCTAAAAGTTAAGTCTTCCGCTGTATCGAACTTTGAATCTTTCAAGAATTACGAAGGTGTAAGTATGTGGGACATGAAGTCACGGAGAGTTGAATATTACATTTGATTGATGCACAAGATCAAGGCAAGAGATTAATGCTCAAGATTGATATCAAAGATCACATCAACATGTTCACCAGAAAAGAAAAACAAAAGAAAGACAAAGACTATGAGCTCAAGACAAGCATAGTATGTTAGGTTTATTTTATAATTTTAACTTGGGTAACGCCCTTGTTTGGAGTGACCTCCCTTAGGGGGAGATTGTTGGAAATATGTTTTACGTATTAGAAAGGATCGGTCACTCCCACCATAGATTAAGTAATATCTAGTAGTCTAGTATTATTAAGTTAAGTAAACAAGGCCATGCCTAGCCCATGAGTTGTATGAGGTCGGCGTCCCATTATGTAAGCCCAAGCCCATCACAAGGCTTGGGTATATAAACCCTATCCTTAGTTGGATAGGGTGGTGGTTCACTTTCATTTTACACATAGTAAAGTGTGTTTTCTACACTTTCTCTCTCTAAACGTGTGCGTGCTCTCACCATCTTTCTATCTCTTTCTCTCTCTAGATTAAGCATAGATTTACAATATATTACAACGTTTTTCTAAAGAAAGTCTCGGTCACAACATTGTTAGCATAGATCACGAGCTATAGACTATTTAGGACATTGTAACTTGGAGTGACCTCCCTTAGGGGGAGATTGTTGGAAATACGTTTTTACGTATTTAGGAAGGATCGATCACTCCAACGATATATACGTAGTATGGGCTCGTGATCTAATATGTAACAATATAAACCATTTAGCCCACATGTAGGGTGGGCTATATATACCCCCTCCTAGCATGTTAGGAGGGGTTGCTACACACATTACACACACTTCTAATCTAATCTTTCATTATTCTCTCCAACCTCTCTCTACTTTATCTCTCTAAGATCTGTATCTATCTCTTTCTCTGGTAATCATCTCCATAGTTAGATAATCCAAGGATTAAGATAAACTGTCAGAATGATAAAATCCTAAGACAGATAAGACCTAGAAAACAGAAAAGATAGAATTACATGGATCTTTATTGGAGCTGTCTACAGCTAAATGTCAATGAGGAGGCCGTAGCCTTTTAGACATAGCACTTTTTGAGGTTGCAGATGTTCCATGTACGATCCAAATCACGGCCTTCCATGTCACGTAACTTGTACGCGCCTTGCCCCAAAGCTTTCACGACCTCATACGGTCCTTCCCACTTTGGGCCTAATTTCCCTGTGTTCTCCACGCGACTTGCCTCGTTTACACAAAAACAAAATCCCCTGGTCGAAAGGAAACGCCCCTAACCTTAAAGTCATAATAAGCCTTCATCTGCGCCTTAGCTGTAACTTCATTGATGGCTGATATCTCCCTTTTTTGCTCTAGCATGTCCAGATTGATCCTGAGTTCCTCATCATTCGTGACAACGTTAACCTCCGACGTACGGATTGTTGGCATTCCAATCTCGGTTGGTATGACCGCCTCAGTTCCATAGGCTAATGCAAACGGAGTATCCCCATTAGTTTTTTTATCATCGTTCGATGCGCACATAAGACATGAGGTAGCTCGTCCACCCACTTGGCGCTTCTTTCATCCAAGCGTGCTTTGATTCCTTCGCCAAAACTCTTATTCGCTCGTTCGACCAAGCCATTGGTTTGCAAATGCTTGACTGACGCGAAGCACCATTTGATGTTCAGCGCTGCGCACCAATCCTTAAATGGATTGTTGGCAAACTACTTCCCGTTATCCGAGATAATCTCCCCTGTTTGCCCGTGATTGTAGCGACCGCCTAAGCTTCAATCCAGCGAGTGAAGTAGTCCATGGCCACGATTAAGAACTTAATACCTCCAGCTGACACGGGAAAAGGTCCCGCTATGTAAATTCCCCATTTGTAAAATAGCCACGGGGTTGTGATAGGTGTTAGCTCTTGCTGTGGATGGCGCGACACTAGCCTATGTACCTGACAATCGTTTCATTTGAGAATCAAGTTGCATGCATCTTGATGCATAGTTGGCCAGTAATACCCTGTACGTAAAGCTCTTGCCACCACGGATCTGGGGTCGGTGTGTATGCCACACGATCCTTCATGAGTTTCATTGATCACATAACTGGCTTGGCGTGGGACAACGCATAATAACCACGACTGTAAGAACAAGCGTTTGTACAAGACACCGTCGCGTATTTAAAACTATTGTGACTTCCTACGGATGCGACGCGCCTCTATCTCATCATCTGGAAGAGTCTCGTTCGTTAAATAGCTAATGATTGGGGTCATCCACATAGGTCCCTCCTTATCGATTATCGCTGCGGCCCCCTCTCCTTTAATGGATTTATCCATAAGTATTTCCACCAACACTTGTTTGGATTGATGGGCAAAGCTCGTGGATGCAATTTTGCTAAGGGCATCCGCCTTCTTATTCTCGCCTCTTGGTACTTGCTTGATAGTAAACTTTCCAAAGCCGGCGATGAGTGACTTGACCTTTTCCAAATATTGGATCATGTTTTCCTCCTTGGCTTCATACTCCCCCAAGTTGTGGTTTTGCAACGAGCCACGAGTCCACAAAGGCCTCAAGGTTACGTACGCCCATTCTGGTCGCAATTTTTAAGCCTACAATCAATGCTTCATATTCCGCCTCATTGTTTGTGTTTGTGAATTCAAAGCGCACGACATAAGTGAACTCCATGCCTTCTGGATTTGTGAGTATGAGACCTGCCCCTGACCCATCCGTACAGGAAGATCCATCGGTGAACAAGATCCATGGTTCTTTTGGGATTTCGTCCTTTGGGGCCATTGGTACATCCTCATCAGGTTTCCCAAGTAGGACGCTCCACTTCTGCAGCCTTCCTGATACGCCTGGTCTTGAGATGATCTACTTTATTGGTTGGTCCGTAATGACCACGATTGGGTACGCCTGAAAGTAGCGAAGTAACCTTTTCGCGGCATAAACCAATGATAAGACCAACTTCTCCATCGGGGAATAATTCAACTCTGGTCCTTGTAATACTCTGCTTATGAAGTAGACTAGAGTTTGAAATGAGTCTCGGTGGTCATTAGGACGGCACTTATTGCTCCGTGTGTTGCGGATAGGTACATGATTAGCTCCTCATTAGATCGTGGGGCGACAAGCATTGGAAGGGCCGCTAGGTGCTGCTTAAGCTGTCCAAATGCCTTATCTACATCTGTTTTCCAGCGAAAATCCCCTTTCTTTAAGAACCTATTGAGTGTTTTGAACAGAGGAAGTGATTTCTCTATAGATTTCGAGAGGAAACTGTTACGCCCGGCCAACTTTCCGTTAAGTGATTGTACCTCCTTTAGTGTCCGAGGAGATGGTAACTGTATCACGGCCTCGGTTTTCTCATGGAAAGGCTTCATACCGTTTGGGTATATCCTGTACCCTAGGAGCATTCCTTTGATTGCCCCAAATGTGCATTTTTTGGGAATCAACTTCATGTTGATTTTTCTCAAGGTGTCGAATGTCTCCTAGATCACAGAAGAGCTCCTCTTTCGTGTTGCTCTTTATAACCAAGTCATCAACGTAGAATTCAAGGTTACAGCCAATTTGTGAGTCAAACTTTGTATCAACAAGTCTTTGATATGTCGCGCCTGCGTTATGGAGTCCAAACGGCATTTTTGTATAACAATACACACCCTGTATAGAATGTCGTCTTCTCCTCGTCCTCCTCCGACATCTGAATCTGGTGATAACCTTTATATGCGTCCAAGATACATTAAATGGTAACCCGTATAAGGATTCGACCTTCGAGTCGATTTCCGACAATGGATAGCAGTCTTGCGGATAAGCTTTGTTCAAGTCAGTGAAATCCACATACATACGCCAACTTCGATAATTTTTCTTGACCATGACCGGATTAGAGAGCCACTCATTGTAATAAACCACCCGCATGATTCTTGCCTCAACAAGCTTTTTTACTTCGTCTAGTATAACCTGGTTGCGCTCTGGAGCTTGGTCGCGCTTCTTTTGCCTCACTGGAGGATAGCCCAGACGGATGTGAAGCTTGTGTTCCGCGACTGAGCGTGGCACGCCTGTCATGTGCTTTGGTTCCCATACGAACACGTCAATGTTTTCCTTAAGGAAGGATCACATAGCGTTCCTACCTTTATCGGAGAGAGTTCCTTCGATGGTCACTTCTTGTTCTATGTAATCAGGGTGGATGGCCACCTTCCAATTTGCGGGGGATAACCCTTCCTTCTTAGGAGTTGGTTGTATTGGTGTTGTGACGGCATGACATTCCGATGGTGGTACTATTGAATTGAAGATAGTGACGATTCCCCCCTCAATTGGGAATTTCATCATGTCGTGTGTCGTAGACGGGACTGCCCGTATGGACAGTATTCCCGGCCTCCTGATGATACCATTGTACGGAGAATGCGAGCGTATAACCATCAAGTTCATACATGGTGTAGTTGAATGTTCTTTATCTTCGATAGTTACTAATAATCGTAACTGCCCTATTGGTCAGATGGTATCTCCGCTAAAACCAATAAGCGGCGTCGTGGCCGACTTTAGTTGCCTTTTGATTTATGGTCGCAACTGTATGAAACAGTGTTCGTAGAGTATTTCTGCGGGTGATCCTCCATCAACATACATGCGGAGGACGTTGTGGCTTCCAATGCTTACCTCAATCGTGAGAGGTGTGTAAGCCACGTTGGTTGCCACGATGGGAGGGAAGGATATTTCCTTGTTACGAGAAATTTTTTGCCTAATTTTCTTCTTTGTCCTGCACTGCCACGACTGAACCATAAATATGGTTGTAGGCTTGTCCTTCTGGAAATCTTTTTTATCATTCTTTTTTTTATCCTTCCCGTCCTTCCAGTCCTTGACCAGCTGCTTGAGTTTGCCTGATTTAATCAGTGACTCAACATGCTTCTTGAGCTGAATGCACTCGTCCATGCCATGACTCTTTTCATTATGGAATTTGCAAAAGCGGTTCCCCTGACGACGGTTGCCCAGAGTTGTCATCGGAGGCAGACTTGGAAAATTTGCCCCTTCAGTCAGTAGGATGTCCCGGTATGTCATCTTTAAAGGTGTGAACTTGTCCTTCGACCGCCCTCCCTTCACTTGATTTTTTGTAATCCGAGCTCCTGCTGCTACCTTGGTTGTTTGACTGCCTTTTTGGCTGGTCGTTCGATCGAAAGCATTGGTTTCCCTTTGGGGGGTAGGCTGCGGACACGATAGTCTCTCCCTCCACAAAGTTCCTAAGCCTTTTCATGATCTCATCAAACGTCACGGGGCGCCTTTCATTGAGGCGCATGATAAGTTCCTTGTCAGTTATGGCGTTCATATAATCGGAGATCTTGAGAACTTCTGGGAACGCTCTTATCCGCGTGCATTCGTCTTTGAAACGTTCTGTGAAGTCTTCAATGCACTCTCCGTGCATATGCTTGACCGTCGCCAATGAGACTGTATCCCTGTTATAATTCTTTCGCTAAGTGTAGTTTCTTCTAAACGCTGAGTCGCAGTTCGTCGAAACTATTGATGCTCCGGTGAGGGAGTTTTTCAAACCAGTCACGGGCGTTTCCAATCAAGGTCGAATTAAACATCTGGCACCATATAGGCATCGACCATCGTTCAATTTTTGCTTGTACGGTGAAACCTTTGAGATGGTCGTTTGGGTCACCAGATCTATCTTAGGTTTTGACACACGCCTGCATGCGACGCTTTTTGTCCTCGGAGTAGTTTTGTATTCGGGTTGTGAAGGCATCTTCTCTTTCACTACACCATGGTAGGGAGAGATCTTCTTCATCATCTGTATGATAATGGGAGTTCCCGTGGCGTCCTCCATCCTCATCTGATGGTTCAGAGGAGGAATACCTTGTTCGACGACGCCTTGGGTGATGGTCATCCGAATCAGATCCTGAAGGATAGTGGTAGGGCGGTCCTGCTCCACCCCTTGATTGGCTATGGTAGGTGCTCTTATGAGAAGAGGTGGTGATTTTCTTTGCTCCCGAATCTGTTCTCCTGAACACACTAGTGCGACGATTATCGTTCGGTGGAGTTTCTAAAGTTACGCGCCCTACAGATCTATCAGAATGATCCGAATCTCCTTGCATCCCTTGCAACTCTTGCATAATTCGATCCCTTATGCGCTCGAATACATTCCGTGCTCGTGGTCGTTCCTCCAGTGGAGATTGTTCCTTGATCTGGTGTCTTCTCTGTCGTTTTCGGGTTTGAAGAGGAGTGTCCCGCGCGACACTACTAAAATTGAGTCTGGTGATAGGTGTGAAAACACCCATCTTTTTACCACTTAATTACAATAATAACCAAGCCAAAACGTGTATTTTATGTCGTAAATGTCGGAATTATGCGTGGTTTGTGTTTTTATTGTGATTTAGGACGAAAAGGTGAAAAGTGCAGAAAACACGGGCATTCACAGGCTTTTATAGAAGAAAACGACAAAAGACGAAGTCAAGAGATCAAGAGTGCAAAAAGAACGGAAGTCCAAGGCCTATTCTTAAGATTTATCGAAGAACAAGTCTAAAGACGGAAGTTTACTTAAAGCCGAAGAACTCGAGTCTAATAAATAAATAAATTATAAGACGAGTTCAATTAATCCTGAGACAAAGTCGATGAAGTCGAAGAACTTAAAAGACGAGAAGACGTGAAGAAAGAAAGAAAGAGGAGGCAACACATGCACCTCCCCATTTCCTATAAATACCCTCCTAAACTCATTTAGGAGGGTTGGTTAGTTTTATTTTTAGGAGTAGGAGTAGTTTAGTTTTAGTGAGAGAAAGTGACAGTTTCTCCCACTAGAACCTTAATCTTTCATCTTTTATCTTTCTTGTTTTTAATCAAACCTTTACTTTTTAAGCTTGATCTTGTCTTAATCTTTATATTATTAATCTTTCTTGTTAATCTCAATCTTGCTTTCATCATCTTTTTCATCAAGTTCTTATTTAAAGTTTTGATCTTTTTAATTTTTCGTGATTTAAAGTTCATCTTTTTATGTTTTGATTTTAAAGTTTGTTTATTTTATGTTTGATAAGTTTTTACTTGTGCTTATTGGTCCCCTTTCAGTATTAATTCGTTTAAGTTTTGGTTTTAGCTTATCCTAGTAGCTTATTACCCTTTGCTTAAATTTCGGATCAAGAGAATCAATCGGAAAAGGTAAACCCTTTTCCGATTAACACATTCCGACCACCATCCCTTCTTTCCGATCTACAGATCGGAAAAGGGTTTCATGTTATTCCGATCTGGAAGTTTTTTAGTGTATTCCGATTACAAGTTCTTTTCAATATTTCGATCTAGCTTATTTTGTTAACATTCCGATCACTCTTTCTTGTTTAATATTCCGATTGCTTTGTTTTATAGTATTTCGATTAGCATGCATTTTCCACTATTCCGATTGGGGTTCGTTTCTACATTCCGATCAAACGATCAGAATACATTCCGATCTGAACTCTTTTACTCATTCCGATTGTAGCTTGCCGATGGATACATTCCGATCGGATTCCGATTGGATTCCGATCGGGTGTATTCCGATTGGGTATTTTGATTTGTTGTGATATTTTGTTCTAGTTAAAGTGTCAATTTTTCTTGTTTTATTTTTAGTTTATTTTAATTTCGTTTTGCATTTTTATTTAATTGTCAATTTACTTTTAGCTAAGTTTTAATTTTACGTCATTTTATTTCTCGTCATTTACTTTTAAAGTTTTAAATATTGCACCGTTTACGTTTCAACTAGTTTTAGTTTTAATTTCCCGTCCTTTATTATTATGTCTTGCACATTTATTTTACCAAATCCAAAAATATTTGTTTCACCAAGAAAAACTAATCTCACACAATTAACCGGAAATCAATTCGATTAGACACCGAGAAAACGAACTTTTACAACTAGCAAAATCTCACATTAAAATGGCGCCGCTGCCGGCTCTTTTAGTATGGATGCACCTGCTTTTTCTCCATACCCGGTTTGCAACAACTGTGGAGGTCCTCACGATACTTATTATTGTCAACCAATGAATTATTATGAGCAAAATCCGTGTCCTCAGTTTTCTTCACCAATGGATTATTATGAACCAAACCCGGTTTATAATTCTTCTCAACCGATGAACTACTATGAGCCACAACCATGCTATAATTCAGGTTTTCAACATTTTGAGCCCCCACAACACATCATCGATCATCAACCCTCCTTCGAACATTTGAGCTCCCACGAACAATAGGCCACTCTTGCTAAGCAAGGTCAACAACTTCAAGAAGCTTTCAACAAGATCATCAAAAAATATCAAGAGGATCAACGGCCTGAGCAAATATCGAATATCGAGACTTATACTCCTCCCCCGGTGTATCCATACTATTATGATGATGATGACGATGAGCCTACTATTTCTTGGAATGACCTTACTGCTCAATGTCCTAGTGTGATTGTTATCCCTCCTCTCGATATTCCAAACGTGTCTAAGGATTGTGATACATTGAGTGAGCTTAGTGAGTTTGGTCTTGATAAATTGTTTGATGATGAGGTTTGTGACATACCGGCTGCTATGGAGCTTGAGGACGACGTTGCTTTTACGGAAGAGGTCGATCCTAATGATGACGATTTTTCTCCAAGCTATGAGAATTTCACTTTTGAAATTTCTCAATCTCCACCGGGAGATGCGGGTGACGACGATTTATTCTCTCCGGTTTACGAGAAGTTCACCGATGAACATGATCTTGTGGATGAGGTGGAAGACGTGCTTCTTCGCGATAGATTACGGAAAGTGCACCTTCTTATTGCTCAAATCGAAGCGTCGACTTCTCCTCCTCTTTCCGAGTCTTTGCCTCCATCTATTCCTCCCGTTGAAGATAATGACCCCTTGCTGGAAGAAATCGACATTCACTCCATACCACCAGGTAATGATGACAATGACATGGAGGGGGATATTATTCTTGATAATTTTCTACTTGAAAGTATTGACCCAAGTCCCCCTCCCGAGCACCTTTCATCCTCCCCTTTAGCCACTATCTCGGAGGATGAGTGTTTTGACCCGGAAGGTGACATTGATTATGCTATGATTGATACCAGTTTGCTCAGCATCCATTGTCTTTGAGGGAGGACAATGTGCTTACTTTACCCAACCCACCTCCCGTAGACCTTGAATTCACATACTTTTCGTATGTCGAAAGGACCTTTCTCCCTTTCCAGACTTATCCCCCGCCTCTCCTTTGTTGATGTTAACCGGGAACGAGGACAAGGTCTTTGATCCCGGTATCCCATTCGAGGCTTCCCCATGGACTATTTAATTCGGGGACG
The DNA here is from genome assembly GCA_025667525.1 of Glebionis coronaria. Classification (NCBI taxonomy): domain Eukaryota; kingdom Viridiplantae; phylum Streptophyta; class Magnoliopsida; order Asterales; family Asteraceae; genus Glebionis; species Glebionis coronaria. Next base: position 360,538,300 of record CM046876.1, read on the forward strand.
AGTCAGGCTCGTGACTCGGTCAACAAAAACATGCGCTTTTTGGGAGGCAACCCAATTATCTATCTATTTTCACCATAAGTGTAGGGGGAGCCCCGTGGTGTTTCTTGCTTTCTTTCTTATCATGTGCAGGGATTAGAGCTTCAAAGACACACTCTTGATGACTTTTGACGAACCGTGATTCCGTGTTCCCTTCTTCCCGGTTCTATCCTAAACTCTTTTCGATTCACTATTTTATATTTCTCAATATTAAAATAGGAATCTCTTTAGTTGTCCCTTTCTTAGCGAGATTTAAACAAAGTGCACAATGTCCTACGTGTAGGGGAGTTTACTCCCACATGCTTAAACATTGAGGACAATGTTTATATTAAGTGTAGGGGGGACTTCTATCAAAGTTAAGTGGCCTTTTCCTTGTATTTGTCCTTATTTTAACCAGAAAATTTGATTTTTCGACATTTTTCAAAATTTTTAATCTATTTTGGCCTAGTAGTATAGTTGTTTTTACCTTTGTATAGTTATTTTCTGTCCTTATTAGAATAAATTTTTAATAAAGTGGTTTTAATTTTCAAACGTTGTGAATCTTTTGACTCAACCCGAGTTTACTTGTCTAAGTTTACTCTAGCTAGTATCCTTAACATGTTTAAGTCAAGTTTTGCTAGGCTTTTATATAGGGAGCTATAAAACGCGAAAGTCTTAACTCTCACGGGTTAAGAACAAGAACTTTTCGCAAGTTCCTATAATTGATCCTAGAGAGTCGTTTATCAAGGGAACTTTAAAAAGCGATTTCTAAAACTTGAAAAAGTCTAAGAATTTGCAAGATCCTATAGATGACTCGAAAACCCGAAACTTTGATTTAATAGGCTAAGCATCCACGAGTCTCATTCCTTGAGATTTTTAAATTGTGGAGAACGAGAGATGATAGAGTCAATTATAAGTTTGGTATTCTTTCGGGAATTTATGTGAGTTAATTATAAGCCTATTCTCCCTTCGCTTGTTAATAAATTTATCTGCAATAAATAAGGTTGTACGATTTAAAAGGTTACTTAGCTTCTAGCCTAAGATCGTTTAAAAGTTGCTCGGTATGGATTAGAGTTCATAGCCAAGGCATAACTTATTGAAGCGGGATGCGAAGATTGGCGAGTCCAAAAAGGTCCTAACAAGGCATGAGGGCTATATTTTGTTGCTAAAGATCCAAAGTGATGTGAAGAATCATTTATCGAAAATCAATATGAAGGATCGAGACACACAACGAAAAGTAAATATTCCCCAAAAGTCATGGAGAAGTGTATCCGAAAAGACCCTAACAAGGTATGAGGATAAATAGATCCAAGTCATAAAAGGAGGCAGATCGTTGTATATCAAAATCCAAAATAAAGATTGGACAAAAATGAAGAAGTCGTGGTCCAAGTATGAATCTCTCAAAACTTCAAGAGAAGAAATTCCTATTATGAAGAGAAGGCCATTATTTCATGAACGTCTCTCAAGATTTGAAGTATGAAGTCGCTGCCAAATATCGGTCCGAGAAAGGTCTCAAATCGCGAAGCGAGTTATGCCAAGATATGAACTTTATGAGGTCCCGAGAAGCAGTTTTAAAAGATTTTGTCCTTTAGCTAACTATTGATTAAATCGTTCACTTTATTTTCAGCCTTAATAACTATCAAATAAGTCAAAAAATGCATCCTTGTGATCATTCAAGACAACAATAAAATATAAGAGATACCCCTAGGAATAAGGGAGTCTAAGTGAATAATTGGCCCACATGAGTTCGTGTTAGTTTGCTAACTTATAATAACAATGATCTCGTTTTTAAGCTTGGTTTGGAGAAAGTGAAAACTTGAGGATGATGATTATTCATGACATTTTCAAAACCCAAGGTATGTTTTTGATTTCTTTACTTTGTATGTTTATAATTTTCTATCCCTTTAATAAAGGCCAAGGTAGGTTGATTGTGATGGAAAATGTAAAACGTGCTTTGTAACTAATGCATTGCATGAGGACATTGCAATGGTTAAGTGTAGGGGATTTGATAGGTGTGAAAACACCCATCTTTTTACCACTTAATTACAATAATAACCAAGCCAAAACGTGTATTTTATGTCGTAAATGTCGGAATTATGCGTGGTTTGTGTTTTTATTGTGATTTAGGACGAAAAGGTGAAAAGTGGAGAAAAAACAGGCATTCACAGGCTTTTGTAGAAGAAAACGACAAAAGACGAAGTCAAGAGATCAAGAGTGCAAAAAGAACGGAAGTCCAAGGCCTATTCTGAAGATTTAACGAAGAACAAGTCTAAAGACGAAGTTTACTTAAAGCCGAAGAACTCGAGTCTAATAAATAAATAAATTATAAGACGAGTTTAATTAATCCTGAGACAAAGTCGATGAAGTCGAAGAACTTAAAAGACGAGAAGACGTGAAGAAAGAAAGAAAGATGAGGCAACACATGCACCTCCCCATTTCCTATAAATACCCTCCTAAACTCATTTAGGAGGGTTGGTTAGTTTTATTTTTAGGAGTAGGAGTAGTTTAGTTTTAGTGAGAGAAAGTGACAGTTTCTCTCACTAGAACCTTAATCTTTCATCTTTTATCTTTCTTGTTTTTAATCAAACCTTTACTTTTTAAGCTTGATCTTGTCTTAATCTTTATATTATTAATCTTTCTTGTTAATCTCAATCTTGCTTTCATCATCTTTTTCATCAAGTTCTTATTTAAAGTTTTGATCTTTTTAATTTTTCGTGATTTAAAGTTCATCTTTTTATGTTTTGATTTTAAAGTTTGTTTATTTTATGTTTGATAAGTTGTTACTTGTGCTTATTGGTCCCCTTTCAGTATTAATTCGTTTAAGTTTTGGTTTTAGCTTATCCTAGTAGCTTATTACCCTTTGCTTAAATTTCGGATCAAGAGAATCAATCGGAAAAGGTAAACCCTTTTCCGATTAACACATTCCGACCACCATCCCTTTTTTCCGATCTACAGATCGGAAAAGGGTTTCATGTTATTCCGATCTGGATGTTTTTAGTGTAATCCGATTACAAGTTCTTTTCAGTATTCCGATCTAGCTTATTTTGTTAACATTCCGATCACTCTTTCTTGTTTAATATTCCGATTGCTTTGTTTTATAGTATTCCGATTAGCATGCATTTTCCACTATTCCGATTGGGGTTCATTTCTACATTCCGATCAAACGATCGGAATACATTCCGAGCTGAACTCTTTTACTCATTCCGATTGTAGCTTGCTGATGGATACATTCCGATCGGATTCCGATTGGATTCCGATCGGGTGTATTCCGATTGGGTATTTTGATTTGTTGTGATATTTTGTTCTAGTTAAAGTGTCAATTTTTCTTGTTTTATTTTTAGTTTATTTTAATTTCGTTTTGCATTTTTATTTAATTGTCAATTTACTTTTCGCTAAGTTTTAATTTTACGTCATTTTATTTCTAGTCATTTACTTTTAAAGTTTTAAATATTGCACCGTTTACGTTTCAATTAGTTTTAGTTTTAATTTCCCGTCCTTTATTATTAAGTCTTGCACATTTATTTTACCAAATCAAAAAATTTTTGTTTCACCAAGAACAACTAATCTCACACAATTAACCGGAAATCAATTCGATTAGACACCGAGGAAAACGAACTTTTTCAACTAGCAAAATCTCACATTATCTGGATTGGAGGTTCCTCCCCATATTCAATCTTCCATGATGGCAGGGATGATCCTGTCCAATGTTTTGTGTGAGCACACCCTCAATGTCTTCATCATTGAGTGAGGCGAGCTCGTGGTCCATCTCTCCAGTAGGTGGCCTTTGCTTTTCCTTGTTGGGGGCGTGTGGTGCTGGCCCCATCTCAGGTTTGTCTAAGGTAAGAGTGGGTGGTGTGGTGTTCAGGGACGTGCTTGCACCCCCAGTGGATTGGAGTACCGTGTTGCGGCTGTTAGGCCTTCCGGCCTGCCCAGTGAGAGGTGGAGTAGGGGTTACGGGGATGTCTCCCCTGATTTTTGGTTCCCCGTATTGACGTTCCTTAGGTTATCTTGATTAGGGCTTCCCTTCGTCATCAGTAGAGTTCGAGTTTAGTGTAGGGTCCCACGGATGGCGCCAACTTGTTGATACAAAAGTTGGATGATCCTAGCTCGACCCGAATTATGCTTAATTCGGGTGTCTGGGCTCTGGCCCTTGCACCAATGAACTTTGGTTTGAGATCCTTCACACTAAAAGTAACACGCTGTTAGGCTTACCGTGGGAACGTATCCCACGATTATACTCCAACGTGAGAGTAAGTGATCGGTTTAGGGTTAGTAATGAGGGAGATGTGAGAGTAAGAATGATACCTCTGTGGAACCCTTGGGGGTTCCTGATATAGGCGATAAAACCCTAGTGGGCTTTTACCAAAGCTTCAGCCCCAAGTAAAAGATAAGTACCATAACTAGTTGATTCTTATCTTCTAATTATGGTTAGTGTAGATCCTCTTTTTTAGGGTAAATCACAATCCTAATTGGGTTGTGATTCTGTCTAACCCTGTCCTGGCCATGTCGGGCCATGGGCCGCACATAACTCATGCGGCCACTGTTCATCCGAAACCCAAATTCTCAAATGACACTGCTCCAACCCATTCGTGATGGGTCGGACGCGGGTAGTACCCATGGGCCGGGTTCATGACCTGGCTAGGAACTATACGTCATCAAAACCCACGTTGACAAATTTGAAGAAAAAAGATAAACCATAGAATCAAAACCTTTGAAAATTAGGTCATTCGTAGATAAAGATGAATACGATGAAGTATTAATCCATATCAGACAAGATCAAAGTTTGAGAGAAGAAGATTTAGGGTTTGTAGAGAAAGAATTTTCTAATTGGTGGTTTTAGGGTTTTTAGGGTTTTAGATGGTGGTTGATCGCTAGAATGTAATAATAACTAGGTTACATGTCTTATATCAGCATTAGAAGTTTAAATTCTCGCGACAACAAGTTTTTAGCTATGATTCATTCTATCATTATAGGTGTGTTAAACGATAAAAGCCATCGTTATAGTTATCTTTCACTAACACTTTTAGCGATGATATGTCGTTGCTAAATGTTCGCTAGAAGATAAAAAGTTTCGGCTCAGAATTTAACCATGGCATATCCCTAGGGACGACAATACCACTAGGTGTCCGCTCCTTGTCAACCTTCATCTTACTCGAATCACTAGAATTTCTCACCTGAACACTAATAGATGGTGTCTCATCAATATCCTTCTTATTATTCCCAACCATATCATCACGTACACGCGTATCACTAGTCTCACCAGCTGAAACACGCGCACCCACCTTTGAATTCTTCTCCTCCTCTCTATGATCCAAGAAACCAGCCATCATTTCCTACATCCTCTTTTAACATCTTCATATACCGATCCCCTTTATTGAGTATAATTAGGTTATTACGAATAAACCAGGGCCTACTATCAAGCATAGCTTCCATACCATCCATAAAGTTAAATTGGAATAAAAATAATTCGGTCGACGAGTTAAGCATTGATTTAACTAATCTAAATTCACGCCAAGTATACTTAACATAGTTCAAGACAACAAGGTAAGCCACCCGTTTACCCATGAAAAAAATGTAAGCCAAATTAACAAACCCCTTACCGTCGGTGTAACAAGAGTGCAAAAGTTAAGCTCCTCCCGACTCTTCTCACCTCAAAAAACAATAACAAATGACGTATCCCTAAGATCGAAAACACCACTAGGTTTCTGCTCCTTGTCAACCTCCATCTTAATTAAATCGCCATAATTTCTCACCTGAACACTAATAGATGGTGTCTCATCAGCATCCTTATTATTATTCCCAACCATATCATAACGTATACGCTTAGCAATAGTCTCACCAACCGAAACACTCGCACCTGCCTATGAATTCTCCTCCCCCTCTCTAGGATCCAAGAAGCCAACCTTCATTCTACTACATACACACGAACTCATAAATCAGTATAGCCATGAGCACGTCTCGTACGAAGAGTGACCGAAAAAACCTTAAAGTCTCTTGAAAGTCTTCTAAAAAATAAAGAATCAGTAAAAAACCAAGAGAAGTAATCGATCAATAGTTGATAATTAAATGCATAACAGATCAAAACAACAAGTAAACACACGAAACCTAGAACCCTAAAAAGAAAAACAAGACCAATAAACCCTAACAAACAAAACATATCAATCTGACTAATAAAAAAGGAACTTTTAATGTTAGGAAACGATTGAAAAAAGGATTGACAGGAAAGAGTTGAGTGGATTTAGAGGTTGTCGCAAAGAAAGCGATTTAAGGTATCGCTTTAGGGAATCGAGGGGGATTTATTTTACTTGATCACTGTCTGAGTTAAATATGAGTAGAAACCTCCTAGATGTTCGAGCTGCAATATTTTTGGTGATGTTTTAGATGAGTGTTCTAATGTTATGCGTACCGATAGTCCTAAAAATGCAAAGAATCATAAGCAAACCGAGAAGTGTAAGCATCTTTCTAAGGGTGTCTCGGTTGGCCCTAAGGTGAACTTTAAACCTGCTAATCAGGAATTTAGACCGAGTATGAAAATGAATACAACTTCTATTGGTAGAAAGAAGCATGATGAGAGTCCTATTAAAGAGGTTAGTAACTTAAATTCTTTTGATGCACTTAATTCGGTCGAAAATGATGATGATTTGGGTAGAAATGGGGGAACTTCTAAGTTGCTTGGGTCAGATAACATTTTGTGTAAATTTATGTCTGAACATAGTCCTCCTCATGCAGAGGCTAGTGATATCATTTATTAGGGGTGTCAATATTTCCAATCCGACCCAACCCGAACCCGACCCGAGCATATCCGGGTCGGGTTACTCGGGTTGAAATTTCAATTCGGGTTAGTCGGGTCAACCCGACTAACCCGAATTCAAAATCGAGTCGGACATCGGGTATAATATTTATATCTAATTCGGGTTCGGATCAACCTAATTGACCCGAATAAGAGTTTTTTTATTTTCTTTTATTTTTAAAATTTTAATTTAATATAATAACTATTAAAAATAAAAATAAAAAGATTTTTTTATAATTTACTCGAATTCAGGTTGACCTGAACCCGACTATACCCAACCTAACCTGAATAGACCCGAACCTGAGTAACCCAAGTTCAAATCAGGTCGGGTTCGAGTAAATTATTTTTAGCCTTGACTCGAATTCAACCCGACCCAATTAACCCGACCCAATTCCACCCCTACCCCTATCGCTGCTAAAATTGATAATATTAAAAGAAGTATTCTTCAGGGTAATGTACTCTTGTGGATGATGAAGAGAAGCCAGTTCCTTAGAAAACGGTTGAATACTCAAGTGCGGGTGATGAAGAGGATGTTGTTGAACATGTAAATAATGATATGGTAAAAAATTAGCTGTTAAAACTTATGATATGAGATATGGGGACAATAGTTTGTGGGAATAATAGAAATACTCTTACAAGAATGTTGATGAAAACTATGACCTATATGATGATAATATGTATGATGACCATGATAACCTAGTAAATGTCCAGGGTGTAGTTGATAATCTTATAATCAGGATCCGTGGACGTATGTAGTTTTAGTATTTTTTTTTTACATTTTATGTGTTGTCCCATATAATATGTGATAATCAAACAAGTAATAAAGAAGAAAGATAGATGAATTCTAGAGAGAGAAAGTAGAGAGAAAAAAGAGAGAGAATGGTTAGAAAATTTGGTGAATATTAGATTAGAGAGAGTGAATACAAAATGAGCCAACCTCCTCCTAACATGCTAGGAGGAGGGTATATATAGTCCACCCACATACGGGCTTGTATGGGCTATATATTAATGGGTCGGGCTTTCCTTTTAGTCTTTAGTTACTTATGAATGAACTTTAGCTTAAAGTTAAGCTTGTAAAACACGACTAACCTACTACCTATTACAATGTTCTAAAATACGATACATAATAAACATATGACTGAGCATTCATGTTTGACTCAATATTTTGATGTATTTCTTCCTGATAGGAAGTTGGATACCTATGTAACAGGTGAAGATGTAAGATTCACCTACATCCTTTGTACTTAACTGTTTTTTGGAGTAATAAAATTTATCGGAGAAACCCTTTACCAAAAAAAAAGATTAATCCTTTAAATGGGTTCTTCAAAGAGAACAAAACAACATTCTTGTACTTTCATATGTGCCGCTACATGGAAAAGAACAAAACTTCTAACGCAAGCTTTTGGAGGATGTAGAGCTGAAGAGATCGAATACATTATTGATACCGATATTTCACCATCAACTAAGCAACTAAATTGAAACAAATTCAAAGATATCGAATAATTAAAGAAAATATGCTTACACGATTCTACTTAATTCCGATAATTCGAGCATAACACACAAACGTCTAACTCACATTAAACTATCTTCAACGGTATACTTAAAGAAGCTAGCAATTAGGCTAAAAAAAGCTTACGTAAAAGATATAACGATCGATATGTCATTTAACCAATGCCTAGAAAGGTTAGGGATAGAAAAAGGTCATTGAGGTGAGGTATGTTGCAAAACAAATTCTTTTGATGGGGGACGACCATCAAAATAAGAAGTTGGTTGTGGAGAAGAAGATTGAGGATAAGAGAGGTTTTCACAATGCCTAGAAAGGTTAGGGAAAGAAAAAGGTCATTGAGGTGAGGTATGTTGCAAGGTTTAGGTGGTGGTGGAAGAGCTTCTCTTTCTCTGGTAATTGGATTGATTGAGAAAGTCTCATTCCAATACTCAATAAGAGAGAAAGAAGAAGTCTGGCAAGGTTTGGGAGAAGAGGAAGCATGATGATCCTTATTCCTCTTAATCGAAATGGGTCGAACCGAGGTTTTTGGTTTTTTAGAAAGCTTAGAAGAAGAAGCTTTGGGTTTAGAAGATTGTGACAAGGAAATGTCAAGGTTAAGATTAGAAGAAGAAGACATTGTGAGGGATGAGAAGAAGAACTCCCAAACACAAGAAGAGTTAAAGAAAGTAGACAAGGCAATGATTTGAAATAAAATCAAAAGGTTTCAAGGAATGTTTAGCTAAAATTAGCAAACAAAGAATCTTGAAAAATACTAAGTTCAAAGAAGAAAGACCAAAAATGAGCCAAATATAGGCTTACTGTCTACGGTTCCTTAAAGGAACCCGCGGTTCAATATCAATATTGAGCCGCGCGGTCTTTATTGAGTCGCCCACAGTGGACAAAAAATCCATTTTTGAAAGATTTTGAGAAAAGACTAGACTTTTTGAAAATTAAGCAAATCTTTGATTTTTACCTCTAGTAGCACTGGGTGATGCTTTGGTTGTACAAAAGGCAACACACTCACAAAGGGTGTCTTGACAAAAGGTGACAAAAAATTTAGATGATATTTTGATACAATTTTAGTCAAGTTTTAGAGGTTATGATAGATTAAGGTTCAATTTTAATTAAATTGAGGTTGATTAGTGTGAGAGCACATAGGTTGAAACACACAAAGACTTAATCTATTAAACATCTTCATGATAAACTCATGAAGGAAAAGAAAATACAAGAAAACAAATAACAACAGACTATTACAAAGTTAGCTAATCTAGTTCTTGAGTTAATAATCCTTCTTGGCTTGATTTTCTTGAAGAACCATTTTGAAAACCGTCATCATTCATTTCCTAGGAGGAAGAGGGTTGGAGAACGATGTTATCAAGCATTCTTTCAACCTCCTACGAAGTCCAAACATTTCCATTCTTAGGTTTTGAATGATGTAGTTATTATAGAGGTAACATGGACAATTAGTGACATGAGCTTCTAGAAAAGTAAACACGTATGGATCACCCATGAGGTTATAAATAAGAACACCTACAAATGGAGTGTTAGAGGGTAGAGGGGAAGAGTCTTGGTATCCAATGGTGATATGGGTGAGTTTGGTAGGGGGGAAAGGTGAGGTTATCAAACGCTCAAAAAAGTCATCCTCAAAAGAAATGTTTTGAAGAGGTTGAGAGTTCACATCCAATAGAGGACTTGGAGTGAGGGGTGAACACAACTCATTCATCCTAGATTGGAATGAAGAAGAGGTAGAACCATGGGAATGGTTAGTACCATGAGTTGAACTAGTCTTGCATGGAGCAAGAGGTGGTGAGGGTGATGAAGAAATGAGAATAGGAGATATCTCATTCTTGGGTGTAAGAAAAGATGAAAAACCTTGTTAAGGCTAATTGATCTTAATCTTAGGGTTTTTTCTGGTAGTAGAGTGATTGGAGGAGTTTGGTGATCTTGTGGACACCATGGTTGTGACAACTCGGGTTTTTAACGGGTTAGTTGTTATCCGTTGATTTTTATTTATGTGTTAGATTTGTGTGAACTATGTGTTTTATGTGTTTTATGTGTTTTTATGTGTGATATGATGGAGGTGAATGACGATTATAAGGTACATGATGTGTAAATCATGGTACAAGTCGGATATGGAATTTGATGAAATGGAATCAGATATGAACTGCGTGTAGTTCAAGTATTTTGTTAATAAGCTTTGTGTACGTATTTAATTACCGTGTGCGTAAGCCTTTACGTAATTATATATGTAACTATTTAGTAGTGTTAGCAAGTAGCTTCGAGTTAGTTTAGAATTTCGTAGATTTATTTCGAATTCATATATAGTAAAATTTAATAAAATAAATTTTTAATTGATGAAAGGTTTTAAAAATAATAATAGAACTAAACATTTGTTTTAAAGTTCTTTTAAAGTAGAGGATTTTAAAAATAAATGAAAGGGGTTTATATAAAAATAAGGAAATACTTTGAACAAACTAAATTTAGACAAATTATAAATGCTGTAAAAAAGCCAGTGTTTATTTAAAAAAAGAAGACGCATGATGAAAAAAAAGGATTTTGGGCTTTGTTTGAGTTAGCAAAAACTGGGTATGTATTATACTTACAAGAAAAAATACGTAGAAGCACAAAAAAAGAGAAACGATTGGAAGAAAAAAAACAGGAAGAAAAGAAAATTAGGATTTTTGCAATTAAGGTAAATCTTATTTTAATCCTTGTTTGTATTCATCTAATGATGTTATAATGATGTCTTTAACTAAATGATGGAGTTATGGTTCTTAATTTTGTGTAATTAAAAGGTTAGGGCTTGAATTGAATAATTAACGGGAAATTTATGATATTTAAAATCGGATTAGGGTTAATTTAGCCAGACTGTCGCTAATTTGTCAGAATCTGTCACTAAACTGTCAGAAATCGTCGCAAATGTGTGGGCGGATTTTGGGTAAAATCGTTTTGGTAATTACTTATTCGTTTTTAAAGATTTTCGGTGATTCAAAAGCCTAAAATTATGTACTCGGAACGTACTTTTCAAATATTCAGAATGTATAGTCAATGATCGTCAGTAGCTTGGTCGAATTATTTGTACAAGAATCGAGTTCAAGGTTAATGTTTGTACGACAAGGCTTAAACTCGTGTTTTGGATATTTTGGGATAGTGGACACTAAGAGGGCTGACATGGGGCTGATTTGGGATAGAATTTGGGATGTATTCATCATAGGGATTGTTACATTGATAAAGGATTAGAGTTCCGGAGTCAATGTTGACATGTATTATTGTGTTGTGTGCTTTAGATAAATGATCGTTCGTGAAGAAACTTTGGGACTTCTTTTCGCAACGTGAGTTTCATAGTCCCATATTCTTGAGTTTTATAAATGCTTTTAAACTTCCAGATGGGATGGAGAGACACTGTAAAGGTTTTGAAATGTGTTGTTGTGATTGTTTCGAATGGTTTTGTGTTGGACAATAGCGTGTTTACTTATGTGTTAGACCATCTATGTTAATCTTGATTGTGTTTGTGATTTGGATCGGGGGACACGTACCATCTCAGTAGATATTGGTAAGGCAGTCTAACACCCCCAAATATATTGCGCAACGGAAAACAAATTTGGGTGCTAGACACAAGCAGCATCACACAAGATACATCAAACGACCTCAAAATTAGACGTTTAGAAACTAAAAAGACATAACTTTACAACATTTGTCTAAAACATTCAATCCCCAAATGCATAAATGTTTAAACAGCTAGAGTAGCGTCATAGGTCCCCCAACACTTCAACCATCAACAGATCGTTTTGTTTCACACACAAACATAATACAATTGTTCATAACACAGGGAAGAAAAGTGTTTTATACCACACATTCACAAAAGCCAGCCCGCACACTTCCCAAGCAAACTCCACCATCATTACCTCTGATTACCTAAACCACATGCTTAAAATCATCAACACAATGGTTGAGCGAGTCCATAGGTTAAAAAATCACATTTGAACACAAGAGAAAATCAATCATAATAACTTAATAGAATTGTTACGTTTACAATCTATTATCCAGGTATTCTGTCTTATAGCAACAACTATAGAATTGTATTAAGCTCGTGACACTGACCCCTTAACTTAGTCACCTACGCCAAATGACAGCATGACTAGATGAAACCACTGCCCCTACTTGGGTATTAGTTGCAAATTTTATACCACTGACTCTCATTCTCATAAATTATCCTTCCCAGAGTTTACTCAACGTAAAGCCCTAGTCTTAGATAGGGTCGGCAACCCAATAGTACTATCATTTGAACAAGCGGCTATTTCTATCCCACACAATGGTAAGACAATAGTTAACGTTTCATGAATTTAGGGACTTCAACAACTAGGTACTTATATAATTCAAGGAAACAACAGGCAACATTCGTGTCTAAACAATCATTCATGACTTGTGTTCATTTTATTTCAAATAGTATGTATCCCCCTCGCGGATTAAAAACATTTAACAACTAGTATAAAACCGAGGCTATAGACTCACCTTAGTACACGAGTAGTAGCAAGACAATCGTTGACGATAAATGATACTCGATGAACACGAAAGCTGAAACCTATCAAATAAGGCGCGTACTTTAATAAAAATATACTCAAGTATAATTTATTCTTAGTAAAATCAAATCAACATTTCAAAACCAAAATATACTCCAAAAATAACCCATGCAAGTGACATTACTAAACGCTTTCACATTTCACTTCTCTAGACAACACTCTTGATAACATTCTGCCGGAACATACCAAATGTCCAAGCTATTTTCCCATACCTAGACACCTCCGATCATTATGAAACTTGCTGGATAACTCACTCACATCATAGAGAATGTAAAACCTGCATGATTTTACCATGAACAGTACACTTAGTAAACGTACGTACACATAAAACTTTCCCTTTATAGCCTGAACACGTGTCACGATTATAATTACAGAAATTACGTACGTGTTATTACACGATAAGTATTAAGTACGTGATAGTACACGATAATTATTAACGATAATAATTATAATCACGAACATGAAATCATGAACATAAAATCACGAACACGTAATTACGTACTTATTTAATAAAATACGATTAATATCGTTACGTATAAGTATTTATATATGACACGAATAATTAAGTAAGACATAACACAAAAACACGAACATACGAACACGTAAAATATTAGACGCGGGAAAACTTCGCGTTTCCACTTGTGGGCCCATATTCCGCGGACACCAAAGGGACAAGAGGGCCAAGCCCATGTTTGGTTTTGACTAAATAAACAAAAGGGTTTCACCCTTTTCATTTAACAGAGTTTTTATTAAAAATAAAAAATCCTAGCCTCCTTTTTCTCCCTATTGCCGCCGGCCTAAGGACACCACAAGGAGGTGATAATTTGATCTTGGTGATTGAAAACTAGTGATTGTGTTCGTGTTATTAACCTCCATTCGTTTTACGCATTCAGTAATCCATTATCCCTTTTCTTTTAATTCTTTTAATTAATTAAGAACATGTAATCATGGGGTTATAAAAACAAGTAACTAAAACATGTTAAATAATCATGGGGGGAAATAAAAGGGTGTTTGGCTTGGTTTAGTTCGGCCGACGCAAAGGAACCGAGAGCCGGAGCTCTCGGAGGTCTTCGAATCACCACCGATCGAGACCCCATGGTCTTGGTGGGGCTGTGGTGGTCTCGGCAGCAAGGAACCAAGGGACCCCGACTTGTGTCGGGATAACGTTTGGTTTATATGGGTCTCGGCAGCAGCAGCCACCACCACCGGCTTAAGCCGGTGGCTGTTTTGGGTCGAGCAGGGGGAAGCAAGCCGCGGTAGTAGGAACCACCGGCACACAGCCGGTGGGAACCTTGTTGTGGTTAGCGGCTAGCCGAGAGGCAACCACCAGCTTAGGCGGGTGGGGTTTTTACAAGAACAGTGGCAATCGGCTGAGCCGGTTAGCCACTGTTAAGGGGGTGTTTCTTTTGGTCCGGTTCATGGGGAATTCGGTCTGGTTCACGGTATGTCTAAATTAAAAATACGGGTCCGGTTCATGACTAAATTTTACAAGTATTAATTTTTACAAATTATATTATTTAACAAGAGATTAAATTAATTAATAACATGACTAATAATTAACTTAATTAATCATGGACTTAGCTTAATATTATTTATGAAATAATACATGTTTTTGCCTAATTATTTTATTTATTTAATTTAGACTATAGTATTAATTAATTATTAAGACATGGAATATAATTAATTAACCAACATGACTTAGGGTATAATTAATATAATATTAATACATGTATAACCTAAGTATTTGATACACTTTAATTTAATTAAATCATGCTTATATTTAATTAAATCAGATAACCTATAGTTTATTTAATTAACATGATATTATTAATAAACTATACTAATAATCACATGACTTATGATATTTAACCAGTAAACTTATGCTTATATTATTAGCTTATTAATTCAGCTTAATTATAAATATGGAAACTTTCTAATTCAGGAAACTTACTATTTTTGGAAACATTCTATTTTTAAAAACTGATCTATTTTAAGAAGTTAATCTATTTTCAGAAACTTTCTATTTTTGGAAACTTGCTATTTGTGGGAACTTTCTATTTTTGGAAACTTTCTATTTTAGGAAACCTGTTATTTTTAGAAAGTTACTTATTATTACACAACAAGTATAATAATACAAGAAATACAAGTAATACTTAATCAGAATACATAGAATACATGATAAACACATCATAACATTAAGATCAGTAAAACAAGACAAGAACATATAAAACAAGTTAAGACAAGATATAGTCAGTTACGTACTCAGTAAAAAGAATACTTATACATGTCCCCTGTTTTATGTAGCATTAGTGAGATCGAAGTAGGACTTTCATTCTCTCGTCTTCTTCGTTTACTGGACATAAGGTACGAATTTCTCGTCCCTTCGTATGGACATTCTTTCTATATTAGGATTCCCCGTTTGCAGCCAACTGTTTTCCTAGTATTGTTTTATATGTTTGATTACTTCTGTTAGAATAATTGCCTAAGCCATATACATGCATGACCAGTGTCACCTAGTTATGGAGGTACCATAACCATAACACTGGAGGCACCAGTGTTATGACTTCCCAACGACGAAGTGATTGCTCGTGGCGTCCCTTTTACAGTTTTGACCATTATATTATCTTATCATGTTGGGTGTATGGGTGAATCCTAGTTACATGTTTACTAGTAATACTAGGGTGAACGCGATGTGTGCCTTGCATCCTTCACTAGGAGTTGATCTCTCCTACCTAGACTATTTAATTAGAGGCAACCCCTCTAATTGCATGACGAGGTATCCCCTCCAAGTATTCATGCACGGTGGAACCACATGACCTATATGGGCTATTGGCTAATAAATACAGATTTTACATAAAAACATAAGTCTTTTCAAACTATAAAACCAGTTTTATGAACATGTTCCAGGTTACTTAGGACTTATACATTTCCGCTGCTATTAGTCTTTATGCTTATGTTATTCCATGCTATACTTGTATATCCATGCACTGAGCGTTATGCTCAGCCATTTTCCTTCATGTTCCCAAACAGTAGGTACTCAAGGGCGCTCGTAGACTTTAAGCGTACGTGCATATGGATTAGAAGCTATCTAGCCTTCTCTACTTTATGCATTTCATCATACATTTTTCTACTTATTTCTAGGGACATTGTTTAGTCCTTTTCTTTTAAAGTAATTATGTTTGTGTGTGATGAGCTTATACTTGGGGTACCGATGTTTTTTTCCGGTATTTCCATTCATGGTTATTTAATGTTTTAAGACATTTACCTTGTATGCTTCGATGACACGCCATAATCACGCGTGACATTCCATTTACAAAAATGGGGTGTTACATTACGGTATCAGAGCCAAGGCTTCGACCTGTAGGCTCTCAAAACATGACCTGTGATTAGTGGGTAGTCACTATGGTCTTCCTAGGTTTATGACTAAGTAATGGTTGGTACAGGACTGGCCCTATTTAGTCGCATGTACTTTTATCGAAACTTTTAACTTTGCGACCAACCCATAGGCTTCCCCTCACTATGTCTTTTGTTTTGGGTGAACTGACCATAGGCGTTTACCCTCGCGTATATAAAAGTTTTTATAAACTGCATCATGCATTCATGAACTGTTTTCATGCATAAAATTTTTCTCATGATTTATTGGCATAAATGTTTTTTTCATGAATAAGATATTATGTTTTAATCATGCATTTTGTTTTATACTGTCAGATGGTTCTCACACGCGAGCAGGAACAACTCAATGCAGCAGTTCAAGTTGTGATGCAGGCCATGCTTCCTCAGTTGAGGAACGAAATCAGGGCCGAGGTGAAAGCTACCAACAATCAGCACCACCACCAGCATCCTAATCCCCCTCCTCATCCTCCAGCAACACTGATCACATGGATGGAGCGATTCAACAAGAAACGTCCTCGATCCTTCGAGAAGACTGACAGCCCCAATGAGGCTGAGAGCTGGCTAACTCATATCGAGAAGATATTTGATGCAATGGGTTGCGACCTTGTCTTCAAGGCAAGGTTGGCCTGTTACAAGTTCAAAGGTGACGTGCTGGGATGGTGGAAGTCAGTGAAGCAGACTGAGGGAGGTGACAATTGGGTAGCTGGCTTGACTTGGGCTCAGTTCAGAGAGTTAGTGATGGGACAGTTCTTCCCCACGGCTGAGCAAGACAAGCTAAAGAGGGAGTACCACGGGATCATGCAGAGAGCTGGGGAGAACAGCAACGAGTTCATGCAACGCTTTCTTCGTTTGGCTGGTTTTCTTGGTGCAGCAGCAGGTACTACCAAAGAGCACGCATACTACTTTCGTTGGGTTGTTCGTACATCGGTCGCCAATAACTTCGTATGTGCTACCTTCAACACGGTGGCACAAGTAGCCGATGCAGCACGTAAGCTAGAGATGTTGCAGGAGAGAGATGAATTCGGTGAGGCAGAGAGACGCAAAAAGAGGTATATTTTCGTCACTCAGCGGTGATCATTTAAATTCATTCAGTACTATCCAAATATTTATCTTTCTTTATAAACTGCATCTTTCACGCAGAAGACTGGGGACCCGTCTCAACCGGCTACTCAACAACAGCCTACTCAGCCCAAGGGTAACAGTCAGACCCAAGACCGTTCTACTACGGATAGGCGTGGCGGTAATGATAATTACCATAACAACGCTGGAAAATCCAATAGCAGCAGGTCCCTAAACTCACTCATTTCTTATGTTACATGTTTATGATTCATAATTCTGACACTTCAGCATCTTCTACCAGGAATCATGGTACCGGGAGGGAGCAAGACCGCAGAGGTTCACAACCTAACCGTACAACTATCATTGGTATTATGTCTTAAGATTTTATGCATTGTCCTATTTGTACCCATAAACCATGTCTCATGTGTACTTTTCTGAACAGGCTCCCAGCCAGCAAGGGCACCTGTTGGAGGGTATACTCACCCTCTCAGCACTACCTGCAACCGTCGGCACCCAGTGCCATGTCGCCACGACAGCGATGCTTGCTTTAAGTGTGGCCTTACTGGTCACCGCATGAAGGATTGCCGCAAGGGTGAGATAGAGGGCACATCTAGAAATGCCGAATCCAAGCCACCTCCTACTACTGGGAGGGTGTATACGACTTCTTGTGATTAGGCCAACAAGTCTACAGGTACCATCACAATCTTGTATATGTATGGTCAAGCTGCATGTGTTTTATTTGACGCGGGTGCTACTCATTCGGTCATTTCTACTGACTAAGCCAAGAACGTTAGGATACCCCTGTCATTAGAGATTGTATTAAACATTTCCACGCCCAAAAAAGACTTTGTACGCATAACCCATGGGTACAAGAGTCTTCCCCTAGAGTTTGGTGATAAGATTCGTCCAGTTGACGCACTTCCATTGGATATGTGCGATTTTGACATGATATTGGGCATGGACTGGCTATCTAAACATCACGCCACCATTGACTGTCATTCATATCGGGTCATCTTTGGTGATGTAAATGCACCAGAGTACATTCACAACGGTTTCGTACCCGGAAGGTCTGTACAAATAATTTCAACCTTACAAGCACGTGCACTACTTTCACATGGTTGTGAGGGCTATCTTGCTACTGTTCATGATCTGGAGGCTGAATCTCCATCTATCCAGAATCAGCCTATCGTGTCAGAATTCCCAGACGTATTTCCAGAAGAACTCTCGGGCGTATCACCTGCTCGAGAAATGGAGTTTAATATTGAGCTCATCCCAGGAGCTGAGCCAGTTTTTAAGGTTCCTTATAGAATGGCTCCCATAGAGATGAAGGAGTTAAAGGAACAACTGCAGGAATTGTTGGAACGCGGTTTCATTCGACCTAGTGCTTCTCCATGGGGCGCACCTATTCTATTCGTACAGAAGAAGGACGGTAGTATACGTCTGTGCATAGAATATCGTGAGCTTAACAAGATCACCATCAGGAATAGATATCCGTTGCCATGCATTGATGACTTGTTTAAGCAACTCCAAGGGGCCAAACATTTCTCCAAGATTGATCTAAGGTCGGGATATCATCAGTTACGGGTTAAAGAGCAGGACATCGCCAAGCCTGCTTTCCGTACACGCTATGGGCACTATGAATTTGTATTCATGCCTTTGGCCTTACCAATGCCCCAGCTGTTTTCATAGACTTGATGAACCGTATCTTCCATGAGTTCCTGGACAAGTTCGTCGTTGTCATCTTTGACGACATTTTGATTTTTTCTAAGTCAAAGGAGGAACACGAAGACCATCTTCGTATTGTACTACAGATACTTCGCCATAAGCAACTGTATGCTAAATTATCCAAGAGTGAGTTCTGGTTAGACAAGATGGCATTCCTAGGCCACATTGTATCAGTAGAAGGAATAACCATGGACCCAGAAAAGGTTGAGGCTATTACCAAGTGGCCAAGACCGACATCAGCGACTGAAGTTCACAGTTTCCTAGGCTTAGCTGGTTACTACCGTAGGTTCGTAGAGAACTTTTCCCGTATAGCACTGCCATTGACCAAACTGATGCGGAAAGGGGAGAAATTCGTCTGGACTGAAGAAAGAGAGAAGAGCTTTGAAGACCTAAAGCAGAAGCTAGTATCTGCAACGATTCTTACTCTCCCATCTGGTACAGGTGGATTTCAAATCTATAGTGATGCTTCAAGAAAGGGACTTGGTTGTGTTCTCATGCAACATGGGAAGGTGATAGCGTACGCTTCATGGCAGCTTAAGCCTTATAAGGAGAACTACCCTACGCATGACTTGGAACTTGCAGCAGTCGTGTTTGCATTGAAGATATGGAGGCACTACTTGTATGGAGAATCATGTGATATCTTCACGGATCACAAGAGTCTGAAATACATCTTCACTCAACGTGAACTGAACATGAGACCGAGAAGATGGTTGAGCTGGTGAAGGATTATGACATTAATCTGCAGTATCATCCCGGCAAGGCGAATGTAGTGGCCGATGCACTTAGTAGAAAGTCCGGTATGATCAACGGTATTAAGATTGAGGAAGAGATTATAAGAGACTTGGAGTGACTAGACATTGAGATCATGGTACGTGGACAGCACGGTTACTGGGCTAGTCTTATAGTGGAACCTGAATTGCTCTCTAGGATCAAGGAAGCTCAGAAGGATGATGGTGAAATTTGGGCGATCATTCAGAACTTGGATCAGCAGATGGGGTTTCGGTTGGATGACGACGGTATCTTATGGCAGGGCACCATACTTTGTGTTCCTGATGATATTACACTCAAGGAAGCATTATTGGCTGAAGCTCATAGCTCCCCATTCTCCATCCATCCTGGTTCGACCAAGATGTACCACGACATCAAGCAGTACTTTTGGTGGAGTGGTATGAAACAGGATGTTGCTACTTATGTCTCCAAATGTCTTACCTGCCAACAGGTTAAGATCGAGCATCAGTGGTCTAGTGGTCTACTACAACCGTTAGACATTCTAGAGTGGAAGTGGGACAAAATCAGCATGGATTTTGTTACCGGTCTTCCGCAGACAAAGAGGAGGCATGATGCGATTTGGGTTATCGTTGATCGACTTACTAAGTCAGCTCATTTCTTACCGATTCACAAGGAAGATCCGGTCAGAAAACTCGCCGATACATACAAGAAGGAGATCATGAGACTTCATGGTACTCCATCCAGTATCGTCTCGGACAGAGATCCTCGGTTCACTTCGCGATTTTGGAGAAGTCTGCTGAAATCTTGGGGTACAAAATTTAAGCTTAGCACGGCTTTTCATCCTCAAACAAACGGACAATCGGAGTGAACTATTCAGACATTGGAAGACATGCTCTGAGCATGTGCATTGGAGTGGACAGGAGATTGGGATGATTATATCTGTTTAGTAGAGTTTGCATACAACAACAGTTGGCACGCCAGCATTTAGTGTGCACCATTCGAGATGTTGTATGGTAGGAAGTGTCGCGCCCCGATGTGCTGGGATCAGGTTGGTGAGCAAACACTTGAAGGACCGTAGATGATAGAGCTGACCAACGAGAAGGTCGCTTTAGCTAAGCAGAAGTTACAAGAAGCTCGTGCATGTCAGAAGAGTTCTGCCGACAAGCATCGTCGGGACTTACATTTCAACATAGGAGATCATGTCTTTCTTAAGGTATCACTGGCACGTGGTGTTAGACGTTTTGGAATCAAAGGGAAACTCAGTCCTCGATTCATCAGACCGTTTGATATCATCGAGCGAGTCAGTTAAGGATTTCATCGCTTAGCGTTACCTCCACATCTTTCTCACGTTCATGACGTTTTCCATGTGTCCTTACTTAGAGGTTACAATTATCATCCCCTTCACATGGTTCAGTATCCACTGGAACAGATTCATGAAGATCTTACCTTCATAGAGGAACCCGAGCGAGTTCTTCACAGACAAGAACGAGTCATGAGGAGGAAGACGATTCCTTTCGTCAAAATCCTTTGGAGGGATCATACCGAGTGGGAAGCCACTTAGGAAAGAGAGGAATCTATCCAGGTTTCTTACCCTCATTTCATGTTTTGAATTCGGGCACGTTCCTCTTTCAGTTTATTTTATCTATAATTCGGGGACGAATTATTCTTTTTAGGGGGAAGAGTTGTAAAACCCACATGCTTTTACCATGAACAGTACACTTAGTAAACGTACGTACATATAAAAACTATCCTTTTATAGCATGACACGTGTCATGATTATTAATTACAGAAATTACGTACGTGTTATTACACGATAAGTATTAAGTACGTGATAGTACACGATAATTATTAACGATAATAATTATAATCACGAACATGAAATCATGAACGTAAAATCACGAACACGTAATTACGTACTTATTTAATAAAATACGATTAATATCGTTACGTATAAGTATTTATATATGACACGAATAATTAAGTATGACATAACACAAAAACACGAATATACGAACACGTAAAATATTAGACACGGGAAAACTTCGGGTTTCCCCTTGTAGGCCCATATGCCGCTGACACCAAAGGGACAAGAGGGCCAAGCCCATGTTTGGTTTTGACTAAATAAACAAAAGGGTTTCACCATTTTCATTTAACAAAGTTTGTATTAAAAATCAAAAACCCTAGCCTCCTTTTTCTCTCTATTGCCGCCAACCTAAGGACACCACAAGGAGGTGATAATTTGATCTTAGTGATTGAAAACTAGTGATTGTGTTCGTGTTATTAACCTCCATTTATTTAACGCATTCGATAATCTGTTATCCCTTTTTTAATATTTTTAATTAATTAAGAACATGTAATCATGGGGTTATAAAAACAAGTAATTAAAACATGTTAAATTAATCATGGGGGGAAAATAAAAGGGTGTTTGGCTTGGTTTGGTTCGGCCGACGCAAGGAAACCGAGAGCCGAAGCTCTCGGTGGTCTTCCAATCACCACCGACCGAGACCTCATGGTCTCGGTGGGGTTGTGGTGGTCTCCACAGCAAGGAACCAAGGGACCCCGACTTGTGTCGGGGTACCGTTTGGTTTATATGTGTCTCGGGAGTAGCAGCTACCACCACTGCCTTAAGCTGGTGGCGGTTTTCGGTCAAGCAGGGGGAAGCAGGCCGCGACAGGGGGAACCACCGGCACAGAGCCGGTGGGAATCTTGTTGTGGTCAGCGGCTAGCCGGGAGGGAACCACCGGCTTAGGCCGGTGGCGTTTTTACAAGAACAATGGCAACCGGCTGAGCCGGTTAGCCACTGTTAAGGGGGTGTTTGTTTTGTTCCGGTTCATGGGGAATTCAGTCCGGTTCACGGTATGTCTAAATGAAAAACACGGGTCTGGTTCATGACTAAATTTTACAAGTATTAATTTTTATAAGTTATATTATTTACCAAGAGATTAAATTAATTAATAACATGACTAATAATTAGTTTAATTAATCATGGACTTAGGTTAATATTATTTATGAAATAATATATGTTTTAGCCTAAGTATTTTATTTATTTAATTTAGACTATAGTATTAATTAATTGTTAAGACATGGAATATAATTAATTAATAAACAGGACTTAGGTTATAATTAGTATAATATTAATACATGTATAACCAAAGTATTTTATACAGTTTAATTTAATTAAATCATGCTTATATTTAATTAAATCAGATAACCTATAGTTTATTTAATTGACATGATATTATTAATAAACTATACTAATAATCACATGACTTATGATATTTTAACCAGTAAACTTATGCTTATATTATTAGCTTATTAATTCAGCTTAATTCTAAATATGGAAACTTTCTAATTCAGGAAACTTAATATTTTTGGAAACTTTCTATCTTTAGAAACTGATCTATTTTAAGAAGTTAATCTATTTTTGGAAACTTTCTATTTTAGGAAACCTGCTATTTTTAGAAAGTTACTTATTATTACACAACAAGTATAATAATACAAGAAATACATGTAATACATAATCAGAATACATAGAATACATGATAAACACAGCATAACATTAAGATCAGTAAAACAAGACAAGAACATATAAAACAAATTAAGACAGGATATAGTCAGTTACGTACTCAATAAACAGAATACTTATACACGTCCCCTATTTTATGTAGCATTAGTGAGATCAAAGTACGACTTTCATACTCTCGTCTTCTTCGTTCACTAGACATAAGGTACAGATTTCCCGTCCCTTCAGTATGGACATTCTTTCCTTATAAGGATTCCCCGTTTGCAGCCAACTATTTTCCCAGTGTTGTTTTATATGTTTGATTACTTAAGTTAGAATAATTTCCTAAGCCATATGCATGCATGACCAGTGTCACCTAGTTATGGAGGTACCATAACCATAACACTGGAGGCACCAGTGTTATGTCTTCCCCACGACAAAGTGATTGCTCGTGGCGTCCCTTTTACAGTTATGGTTATTATATTATATTATCATGTGGGGCGTATGGGTGCATCCTAGTTACATGTTTACCAGTAATACCAGGGTGAATGCGATGTGTGCCTTGCATCGTTCACTAGGAGTTGATCCCTCCTACCCAGACTATTTAATTAGAGGCAACCCCTCTAATTGCATGACGAGGTCTCCCCTCTAAGTATTCATGAACGATGGAACCTCATGACCTATATGGGCTATTGGCTAATACATACGGATTTTACATAAAAACATAAGTCTTTTCAAACTATAAAACCAGTTTTATGAACATGTTCCAGGTTACTTAGGACTTATAAATTTCCACTGCTATTAGACTTTATGCTTATGTTATTCCATGCTATACTTGTATATCTGTGCATTGAGCGTTATGCTCAGCCGTTTTCCTTTCATGTTCCCAAACGGTAGGTACTCAAGGGCGCTCGTAGACTTTAAGCGTACGTGCATATGGATTGGAAGCTATCTAGCCTTCTCTACTTTATGCATTTCATCATACATTTTGTTACTTATTTCTTTGGACATTGTTTAGTCATTTTCCTTTACAGTACTTATGTTTGTGTGTGATGATCTTATACTTGGGGTACCGATGTTTGTTTCCTTTATTCCCATTTATGGTCATTTAATGTTTTAAGACATTTACCTTGTATGCTTTGATGACACGCCATAATCACGCGTGACATTCTATTTACTAAAATGGGGTGTTACAGAGAAAGCCCTCAAAAATTTTCATCAAAAGATTTGACCTCTAAGATCTTTTGCCCAACACATCTTTAACTTACAAAATCCGGATAGTTTTATGCCTTCGACTCATAAAACCATTTTACCTTTCAAACCAATTCCATTTACAAAATCGATACTTGAGTTTAAACATAGACTCACAACCCTAAGTTTAGAGCGCAAGAACAGCCCTTGACCATTTTCAAAACTCATTTAATAGTCCCCGAGATTTGATCCAAATATCAACAACAATTTTGGATTGTGTCGATACTCGCCTCCTGGTACACGAATAATCAACTAGTGTAATTTCCTCCTCGTTTAGATTTGGAAGCTCTAATTGGTATCAAAACGAAGCTTATGAAAAACTCTACAAGACTATCCTATCAACACCACATCAACTCAAGCTTAAGATATTCACAAATACCCTTAAACTCACTACCCTAAATTACCCTTTTTAAAACTCACACCAAATCAAACTTTTAACCCATTCTAACCATTTTTACATCACCAATATCATCTTAAAATCACCCAAATAAATTCTCAGTATCTGAAAGTCGGATTTTGCTAGGTTAAAAGTTCGTTGTTCTAGGCGTCTAATCGAACTGATCTCTGGTCGAATGTGTGACTCAGTCATCTTTGGTGAATAAAATAAAAGGGTGTCGTTGTTTATAACTAATTAATGATAAAAATAAAAGCTTTAACGTAAATGACAAAATTAAAACAAATTAAAATAAAGACTTGAATGGAATAAAGATAAAAGCTTGAAAAGATTAAACTAAAAAGAAGACTTTAAAAGAAATTAAGTAAATGACTGAAATTTAAATCTTTTAAAAGTAAATGACGAAAACTTAAAACTCGACAAAAAGTAAAATTTGAAAACTTAAAATTAAAACTAAGACAAAACAAATTTAAAATAACACTAAGTAAAAATGGCGGGAAAAGTTAAATTTGAATTTAAAAATAAAAACAGGAAATAAAAACTGAAAAATGCGTTCTGATCGTAACTTGGATCGCAGTCTCGATCGCAGTCTGGATCGTGACCAGGATCGTGACCTGGATCGTGACCTGGATCGTGACCTGGATCGTGACCAGGATCGTGAATTAGATCTTAGCCTTTGATCTTAGTCTAGATCTTAGTCTTCGATCTTAGTCTTGATCTTAGTCTTCGATCTTGGTCTAGATCTTAGTCTTCGATCTTGGTCTAGATCTTAGTCTTCGATCTTGGTCTAGATCTTAGTCTAGATCTTAGTCTTCGATCTAAGTCTAGATCTGAGTCTTTGATCTTAGTCTTCGATCTTAGTCTAGATCTTAGTCTTTGATCTTAGTCTATGATCTTAGTCTACGATCTTAGTCTGGATCTTAGTCTACGATCTTAGTCTACGATCTTAGTCTACGATCTTAGTCTACGATCTTAATCTACGATCTTAGTCTGGATCGTGAGTAGTGATCTCAGTAATGGATCGCAAGTAGAAACCCTTAGGTTTATGCGATCACACTTACTCGATCGGAACACTTAAATTAAAATAAGCTAAACACAAAATAAGCTAAAAGCACCAAAAAGTTCAGAATATCAAACATATGGATTTGATAAGAATAACAAGATGAACATTTTAATCAAATAAGCATCAAGATGGACAAGATACATGTGGAAACCTTGGTTTCCGGATCTTTTAAGCTACTAGGAATGATCATTGTTCATATGATTAAACAATCAAAGCGGAATTAGAACAACAATCATTAACAAGGTGTTTAGGCACAATAACATGAATTAAAACAATTGGGATGTTCATTATATTAATAACAAACATCCACTAGACGTGTATACATTGAATCCCACGTCTAGTCGACACACACTTTAGGTTTACATTGTGAATGAATTATATGAATAAAACCTAAGACCCTTGGTTCCTTTTATAGTTTAAGGATTAGGGTTTACAAGAGATAATGATGAATAAACAAGTAAATCTTCTATTTAAATAAACTTATGCAGAATATCTTTTGCATGTTTATCTAAATAGAAGCTTCCATAAGCTTCTTTTGTCTACGTTTTTTCAATGCTTGAATTGCATGTGACAATGCTTGGATTGCACACGACAATGCTTGAGCCATCAACGCCTAATTAACTCATGCCAACGCTTGATTAACTCTTGACAGCGCTCAAGTGATCTGGCCTTAATTTATTCCCAACAATCCTCCCCTAAACTTGATATCCACTCTTATGATCAAGTTTCTGAATAAGCATTAAGAACTTGGAGGAGTCTGACAAATCTTCTCATATTGGTAATGAATAAATCTGATCAAATCCTTTGCCACGTCACTTGAATAATCTATCTCCAGCTGAGTGTCCTTCATCTTTTCCAAAACAGCCTTGGATATGAAATACTGAGCATCCACAAGTAAATACTCAGCAAACTTTGTAGAGCTCAAATGGTATACACCAGTAGCTGAATATAACCTCCATTGAAGACCACTGAGGTCATCTTCAAGATCCTTCCATATTTCAGGATCTTCCTCTTTTGTCCCACACATTCTTTTGAATGTGGTCCAAAGTTTTATTCCATTAGCTGAAGTTGGTGCTTCAGCCTCATACTTGGTCTCCAGCAACCTCCAAAGGTCCACCAAGTCTTCTCTATCACAACTTGCAAATAAAGATATGAGAGTGGTAAAAGTGTGTACCTTCTTGCCAAATCTTCCAATCTTCCAGAATCCACATTCATCCTCATCATAACTCACAATTGGATTCCTGGAATCTAATGGTAACACTTGCACCATATCTGAAGCTTCTAATGGGGAGAGCATGAGGCTCTTTCTTATAACTGCTTCACTTGGATATAGTGGATCCATATCTTTTGGAAACTCAAGTTTAAATCCCTTCTTCACTGGCCTGGGAATCATCATAGCCTTCTTGATTTCCATTTCTTCTGCAAGTTGCTCCTTTCTTTCATCTGAAAGAAGTCTGAGAGTGTTTGCTTCCTGTACTCTCACCCAAATAGGATAAGCCCTATGTTCCAACTCATCAAATGTCAAAGCCTTCAACTTCTGATGTGTCCATCCAACTCTATGACATCTGAGCAACATAAAGTAGAGCTCTCTTCTATCCCTTTTCAATTCTGAGAGAATATTGCTTGCCTTGTGCTTCAAAATCACCTTACAATCCTTCTGAACTCTAAGAAGAAGCTCCAAACCCCATATTTGATCTGAAATGGTCAAGTCTGGATTATCCATGCAGCTTTCTTCCCAAGAATTGTACATCTGAACCACCTCTGCATGTCAAGGTCAACCTGCAATTTTAAGTCTCTCAACTTTTCCCTAGCAAGCTCATCACCATACTCAAGCCTTTCTGGTTCTATAATCATCACACTTGAGTCTAAGCTAGCTCTATCACTTTCTTCTTCAAAAGTCACAACAAATGGTGACTTTTCCTTTTCACCTTGTTCCATCATTTGTTCAGCCAATCTTCTATCAAATTCAACTTGGGTTGCATCCTTTGGAACAATTTCTTCTACCAATTTACCCTTACCCTTATCTGATGGTGCAATGGTTGGTAAGGTAGATGGTAATACCTGAGTAGAAACTTCCTTGATGATAGATGATGACTGGAATACATCACCTTCATGTGCAGGTCTGTCAACGTCCAAATTTATCCTATCAGCGTCCAAAGTTGCCTTGTCAACGCTCAAATATTTTCCCTCAGCGCCTTGTGTAACCTCTCTCAACATAGCTGTAAATGATAAATTTAGATTGGTTGGAGAGATTAAGGACGTATCAAAACCTGTTTGTTCCTTCAAAGTTGTAAGGGCTTCAGCAACATCCATTGATTGACCATCTTGACTGCCCTTATCACTCAGATTTCTTTGAGCTTCCTCCCCTTTGGAAGACTCCTCCATACCCCTCCTAGCATGATCACTTTCCAAAACAACAATCCTCTCCCTCAATTGATTGAGTTCAAGGCCTTGAGAGCTGACAATTTGTACTAAGTCTGCATTCTGCTTTTGCAAGCTAATGCAGACTGCCGTCAATTCCAAAAGAGTCATTGGTTCCAGTCTGCCCTCTTCTGAAATGGGGATTTGACCTCCCAAGTCAGATTCATTGGGCATGGATGAGGACTTAATTATGGTGGGACTGCCTTGGCCAGCATCTAAGCCAGAACCAATAGTCCCAGCCTCATCCAGGTCACCAGCCACACTTGTGGTGGTGGTTCTCTCTGCTTCATGGCTAGGACCACCAGAGGAGAACACTCCAGTAGTCCTTTGGCGTTTCATCAACCTATATTCAGGTGGTGTGGAAGATGGTGTGGAAGAATGGGTAGATGTGGGTTGGTTAAGGGGTGTTTGGGATTGTGAAGGTTGTGTGTCAGCGTTGGAAATAGGCACATCAACGCCAACATTTGATGTGTCAGCGTCAAAGGGTTCTTGGTCAATTTGCATTTGTTCAGGTGAGGGTAAAGGTTCAGGAATGGGTTCAAGTTGTGGTTGAGGGTCAATATGAGGTTGGGGGTCTGGTTGGGGTTGTGCTGCTGCAATAACAGCAAGCATGGTTGGGGTTAAAGGTAAGTCTCGATGGGGTGGTGAATTCATCTTTGTAAAAATAGTTTTCTTTTGCTCAGGGATCTTATAAAAATCATTGTGATCCCTTGAACAGTATCCTTGATCATCAAAAACCATTTGCAGAAAACGGGGATAAGCTAAAGTCATTATTGTCCCCTTGTTTTTACACATCCCTTCAAAAATCATTTTAGAATAGTAATATTTTTGCCCTGTTGCAATGCACACAATAGCACTTGCAATGGATCTATTGATCTCATTGTGTGCAGTACATTTGGGACTCAAACATTGAAGGAGAATGTGAATGAGGTACTTCCAGGCTGGGGGAAATTCCTGCTTATGATACTTATTAAGAGTACCTTCATCAGGAAAAGGGTATCCCAAAGCCCTAAGCCCTTGTTCTATTTCATTTATGGGAAGGATGGCTACACCATCAGCATCATCAAGATGCAAGTCCTGGCGTACCAAGGCCTCAGTAACCACCCAAGACCTCCCATGAACAATAGAAGTTAATGTGGTCACTCCATTAACCGTTGAGGAACTGACAGTGTTCCAAAACTGCTTAATGTGTGTGACTGGAATGAGTGGTGCATGAGAAAGAGCATACCTTAGTGGGGATGCGTTCAAATACGCCACCATTTGTGTGTATTGAGGAAACAGATCATTATCAGCAACAAGATAAGCAATCATGTTGTGTTGTGACTTGAACCCCAATTCCAATTCTGCTGAGTTAAACTTTGGTGCCATTGATGAAAGCTGTTAATTTTAAGTGAAGAAGATGAAGGTTGATAAGAGAAAAGTGTTAGACAAGAATTATAGATACCCTGTTTAAAAGTAGGAGCCAAATTTATAGGAGAGAAAGAATGCATGTGATTGGCCCAAAAATAGGCAAAGATTTTCAAAAACTAATCATGAAAATATTGAAAAAGTTATAAGTTATCTCATGCATTTAATGAAAGTAACAACTCCTAAAATTACGGCTTGAAAATATGTCAAAAAGTAACAACTGGGTAGGGCCCATTGAGTGTCAACGGTAAAAAATAACCTATCAACGCCCAACGGCTATAATCTTGTCAACGTTCGCCTAAAGCCATGTCAGCGTCCAATTTGGTCACAACAACGCTTGGAAAAATCTTGTCAGCGTACAAAAATAAAATTGTTTTAAAAAGTGAAAAATGACCTTAACAAGTAATTTATCCTAGAGAAGATAACCAAAAGCTGATAATTATTATAGGGCGGCAAGCACTGTCCAGTTATGCACACTTGCATAAGCAAGATAGACATAACAGTCCTCTAGTGTCCCTTGCTAACCAAAATTCTTAACAACAAAGTTACCTTATAAAATCCTTGTTACTCCCAGGTAAATCCCATATCAAAATCATTCCCAAGTCTCCCAACAGACCACAACCAATTCTAGGCCAAAAATGTCTTGGCAGCATGCAAAGTTGATATACTATGCATGCTACAGTGCCTCATGGTTTAGTAAAACTAATCCATACTCACCTGTGGACACAATCTAGAATTGTGATAAGAGTATCATATGGATACCCAAACATCCTAAAGGTTCCTAAAACCTCCCCTTAAACGATGATACAAAAAGTTTGCTAAAATCATGCATGAACATAAAAAATTTATGTGAAGATAGGAATGAAACATTCCAACCATCATCCATAAATAAAAACTTGTCCAAATGCTTCTCCATTGATCCATAAGCAACTCTGTATCCAATGGTATACTGCTAATACCATCTGCACATTTAGATTGAAAACCACAAAACTAACATTGTTGCTGACAACGCCCCGATAACACATAACAGCGTTGTAGGAAGCTTTGTCAGCGTTAGATAATTATATTGCTGACAACATTGCAAAAACACTTATCAGTGTTCAAGCAACCTTTGTCGGTGTTAGAAAAATATAGTGGAAAATCTAAATCATCAATAAGACCAATAATAATAATGCATCATCCTGTACATACTTTTACAAAAAGAATCCAAAACACATATTAAGTGAGATTAACCATTCCAATACTTGTTACCAAGTATTGAAATCTTCCAGCATCAAAAGGTTTAGTTAATAAATCTGACACATTTTCGTCAGTGTCAACCCTATCTGGTTGTATTAAACCTTTCTCAAAGCAATCTCTTATAAAATGGTGTCTAATTTCTATGTGTTTAGTTTTAGAATGATGTACAGGATTCTTAATGATGCATAAAGTACTATTATTGTCAACAAATATCTTAGTATGCATGAAATTATACCCATAATCCAACAGCTGGTTCTGAATCCACAACACTTAACCACAACATGCTGCTGCAGCCACATACTCTGCTTCAGTTGTAGAATTAGCCACCACTGTTTGTTTCTTGCATTGCTAAGATATTAACCTGCTCCCAAGAAACTGACATCCACTAGTTGTGGATTTCCTATCAAACTTATCACCTCCATAATCACTATCTGAATATGCAATCAGCTCTAATGGTGAATCCTTTGGGTACCACAAACCAAGACTAGGGTAACATCTTAGGTACCTAAAGATCCTTTTCATAGCATAAAGGTGACATTCTTTGGGAGTCACTTGATGGCGTGCACAAGCACACACAACAAACATGATATCAGGTCTGGAAGCAGTAAGATACATCAAGGATCCAATCATGGATCTATAATGCCTGACATCAACATCTTTCCCATCTCCAATCTTTCCCCAAGGGTGTTCTCTATCCATAGGAGTAGTAGCCCTCTTTTCATGTGGAGAAAAGCCAAACTTCTTCAAGATCTCAGCAACATATTTGTCCTGGGAGATGAAGATACCATCCTCTTTCTGCTGAACTTGTAAACCAAGAAAGAAGTTCATCTCCCCCATAGCACTCATCTTGAATTTGTCTGTCATAAGCTTGGAGAAATCCTCACTCATCTTTGGATCAGTAGACCCAAAAATGATATCATCAACATAGACCTGCACAAGCAACACATCTTTGCCTTTCTTCTTTGTAAATAGTGTATGATCTATGGTGCCCCTCTTGAATCCATTGTCCGCCAAATAGGTAGACAAAGTACCATACCATGCTCTAGGGGCTTGATGAAGGCCATACATAGCCTTTTTGACTCTATACACTTTATCTGGATGCTCTGGATCCTCAAAACCAGGAGGTTGCATTACATATACTTCCTCAATAATGGTGCCATACAATAAAGCACTCTTGACATCCATTTGATAGACTGTGAAGCCCATGCAGGAAGCATAGGCTAGAAAAATCCTAATAGCTTCAATCCTTGCAACTGTGCAAAGACCTCCTCATAGTCTATCCCCTCCTCTTGTGTATAACCTTGAGCCACTAACCTTTCCTTGTTTCTGACCACAATACCTCTTTCATCTCTTTTGTTCCTTAGAACCCATCTTGTCCCTATAGGTCTGACATATCTAGGACAATCAACCAGCTCCCAAACATCCTGAATTGCAAATTGGTGAAGCTCATCCTGCATTGCTTCCACCCAACTTGGTTCTTTGAGAGCATCAAATATCTTCTTGGGTTCTTCTTGTGACAGAAAACATGCAAACAAACATGCTTGCACAAGAGGGGTATCAACCTTCTTGTGTATATTGGCAATAAATCCACCAAGACCATGGTGAGATCTTCTGGTCTAAACTGGAGTCAGAATATCACCAATGATCTGAGATGTGGTTTTCGGATCTTTAAAGCTACTAGGAATGCACCATGTTCATATGATTAGATAATCAAAGCGGAATTAGAACATGATACATTAACAAGGTGTTTAGGCACGAATAAGATGAATTAAAACACAAATGGTATTGTTCATTATATTAATAACAAACAATCACTAGGTGTGTGTACATTGAATCCCACACCTAGTCGACACATACTTTAGGTTTACATTGTGAATGAAAGTTGTATCAAAAACCTAATAACCCTTGGTTCCTTTTATAATGTATGGATTAGGGTTTTACAAGAGATAATTATGAATAAACAAGTAAATCTTCTATTTAAATAAAATTATGCAGAATATCTTTGCATGTTTATCTAAATAGAAGCTTCCATAAGCTTCTTGTCTACAATTCTGTCAACTCTTGAATTGCATGTAACAACTCTTGAATTGCACACGACAACTCTTGAGCCAACAACTCTGGATTTACTCTTGTCAACGCCTAGATTGGTCTTGACAACGCTTGGACAATAACTTCATGTTTTCTTCGTTTTTGAGTTTCTGCCACATCAACTTTTTGACCCAACAATCTTCCCCTAGTTGATAGTGGCAAAACTCTATGTGTATCTCTTGTAAGTTGTACATGATCTTCAAATTGCTTCCCCTCAAGTATAGAATGTATTTCTTCCCCTTTTTTGTCACATCAACAGGAAAGTAAACAATGTTGCAATCTTTGAAGATTCTCCAAATGTTGCTCTGTGTAATGATCTTGAAGAATAATTAATAAAGTATTCTTGATGTAGAAGTAGAATAACCCAACCTTGTGTTCCATGTCTTGTACTATCCATGTGATGAAAAACTTATACCAATGACTAAATATAAGTAGACCTCGATCCCTTGTCAATATTCTCATCCTTTGTGAGACACTGAGCACAATAATGTAACTCCTTCAAGTGTTATGACAAGTCTTCATCCCAACCATGTAAAGCACGAACAAGTTATCTTTAAAGTCTATGACTGGGAGTGCACGACTTTAAGATATGATATAACACAAACTCGCGAAAATCTTCTTCAATCACCAAACTTACCATAAGAATTATTCCCCTTAAGCCAACACCTCTTCATGAAGAATATTAATCTTCATATCATATGTAAAAGCATTAAGACGGATAACTCTTTTACAAGGCTACCCCGATTACATAATCAAATCCAATAAATTACTTCACGAATTGTTGCTAACTCGCATTAAAATCATTAATCCCTTTAAAAATATCCGAGCCATAAATATCATCATGATATTCTAAAATAAAACGGAGATTCCATGTACCTTCGTGTGTATAATCCTCCTTTTTGTGTGCTTAAAACGTACCAATTTTCTCAAACAGCAGCAATCATTGTGTTGTCCAATATCCTCTTCTGTCCAATATCTTGGTCAGATGTATTGTCTGATATCAGACAATACCTATCAGCGTTGAAGTTCATATATCGGACGACACTGTCAACTCTATCAGCGTTGACTTATTCTGTCAGCGTCAAGATTCCAAACGTCAGCGCCAACCATAAACCTTGTCATCGTCCATTCTTATCAGCATCTAAACTACGATCATCAACGTCTTGGGCTTTGTCAGTGGCTAAAAATATAATATAACATTGACTTAAAAGTATTTGTTATCCTTGTATGTCTTAAACCCATATAACTCAGCCCATGTAACCATCGCAATTTTCAAAAGATAAATCAAAATATAACTCCCTGATATTTAGACAATCAAAATATGGAAGATATCTTGAAAACCTAAAAATCAGTAAGCGAATATCTTACTCTTAAACATATCCCACGTCAAATATAGCATGTAGAATATACCTTCCTTTATCTTTTGGCCTTTTCTTATAGCAGAAAAATATGAACATTGATGGTCCATTAATTCTGATCCTTGATTCACATACCATAATAAACCTTAGAATAACTCACGTATCTTATCTATCTTTTCTCATGCAGACAATCGTGTGAACACAGGTTGTTCCACCAATGACAATCGAATGATTTAATCCTAGCTTTAACCTCACGTGAGTTTATCATGGACGAGCATGTAGAGGAACCAATTTCCACCAATCATGATCTTCTAACCGTGTGAACACAATACTCCTTTGATGTAAACAATCTTACGTAACAGTCAATAGGATACAAACCCTAAACGTATGCCCATGATCTGCTTCTTCCTTCACGTTCACCATGATCTGCTGATATATTACCCTGCTGATTCATTCAGGTCTAGGGTTCTTCGCATCAAACCCTCATCATAATAGACCTGAATCCCCCATAATTCGAAACCGAACAGTCATGATGAAGTATGTTCTTGCTGAAGTGTAAATCAACCTAGGGTTTGGGAAAAACCCTAAAAATCACGACTGTATCATATGAGGGTTTAGTGATTCGTGTTCTCGTTTTATCAAAAGCACCTGCTGCTATATCTTTGAACAAAAACACATCTTCCTTCCTGTGTAGATACGATCTAGAGTTTGTAGAAAACCCTTAAATCATGATTTTATGTGAAACATGAAATCTGAAAATCACTCATCAGCCAACTTTGACGCCTAATAACTTTTGCCTGGGGATAAAACTCGACAATCCCTCCGGTGGATGTTTAGATCTATGTATGTAGAACACACATATAAAATTTCGTGACGATCCAACGGTTCAATCAAAAGTTATGACCTTCTGAATACTGCTGCGCACACAAAAACGTCCAGAAAAAACCCTAGACGGATTTTTCTTTTCTTCTCGAAACACGAACACCTTGTTGGTCCTAGCATCACGAGCCACGAGGCTCTGATACCAATTGCGGAAACCTTGGTTTCCGGATCTTTTAAGCTACTAGGAATGATCATTGTTCATATGATTAAACAATCAAAGCGGAATTAGAACAACAATCATTAACAAGGTGTTTAGGCACAATAACATGAATTAAAACAATTGGGATGTTCATTATATTAATAACAAACATCCACTAGACGTGTATACATTGAATCCCACGTCTAGTCGACACACACTTTAGGTTTACATTGTGAATGAATTATATGAATAAAACCTAAGACCCTTGGTTCCTTTTATAGTGTAAGGATTAGGGTTTACAAGAGATAATGATGAATAAACAAGTAAATCTTCTATTTAAATAAACTTATGCAGAATATCTTTTGCATGTTTAGCTAAATAGAAGCTTCCATAAGCTTCTTTTGTCTACGTTTTGTCAATGCTTGAATTGCATGTGACAATGCTTGGATTGCACACGACAATGCTTGAGCCATCAACGCCTAATTAACTCATGTCAACGCTTGATTAACTCTTGACAGCGCTCAAGTGATCTGGCCTTAATTTATTCCCAACAATACAAACTTGATCCGAATCAAAATCAAAATCAAAAACAAGAAAGGTAGAATAAGAAAGATTATGAAAAGCTTGAAATTAAACTTAACGATTCAAGACAAGATTAAAAGACTTACATGAAATAACTTGAAAATAAAGACAAGTATGTAAATGACAATATGAAAAGTGCATAAAATAAAGTGGAGAACTAAAAATGAATTTAGCTAACACCTCTAAAATGAGGTTAAGGGTGGTATTTATAGGGAAGGGGAGTGTATGGTGGTTGTGCTTCTTTCTTTCTTCCTTTTTTCTTCTCTTCATTCGTCTTTGACAATAAACTCGTCATTCTCTACTTTGTCTCGAGATTTGTCGATAAATAATTTGAACTCGTCTTCTAATTTCTTCATTAATTAGATTTGGTTCTTCGACTTCGTTAAACTTCCGTCTTTAGACTTTTTTCTTCGATAAATCTTTAGAATAGGCCTTTGACTTCCGTTCTTTTTGCACTTTTGATCTTTTGACTGCGTATTTTGTCTTTTTCCTTGATAAAAGCCCATGAAAGCCCGTGTTTTCTTCCTTTTTCACGTTTTTGGTCCTAAATCACAACAAAAACACAAACCATGCATAATTCTGACTTTTACGACATAAAATACACGTTTTGGCTTGGTTTATCCTTGTAATAAGTGGTAAAAGGATAAGTGTTTTCACACTTATTAAATCCCCTACACTTGACCATTGCAATTCCCTCATACAATGCGTTAGTTACAAAGCAAGATTTACATTTTCCATCATAATCAACCTACCTTAGACTTTATTAAACAAAAGACATTAAGGAAACTTAAAGAGATAGAAAATTACAAAATATTTGAAGGAAGAAAACAAGTAAAGAGATCGAAGACTTACATTAGGGCTTTGGTTGTCATGAATGTTTATCACCCTCGAGTTTCACGTTCCCCAAACCAAGCTTAAAAACGAGATCATTGTTATTATAAGTTAACACACTAACACAAACTCATGTGGCCCAATTATTCACTTAGAATCCCTTATTCCTAGGTGTATATATTATATTTTATTGTTGTCTTGAGTGATCACGAGGATTCATTGTCGACTTATTTCGATAGCTTATTTAGGCCGAAAATAAAGTAGGACGATTTAATCAATACTTAGCTAAAGGACAAAATCTTTTAAAACTGCTTCTTGAGACCTCATAAAGTTCATATCTTGGCATAACTTGCTTCACGATTTGAGACCTTTCTCAGACCGATATTTAGCATTGACTTCATACTTCAAATCTTGAGAGACAGTCTTGAAATAATGGTCTTCTATTCATAATAGGAATTTCTTCACATGAAGTTTTTGAGAGATTCTTCATACTTGGACCACGACTTCTTCATTTTTCTCCAATCTTTATTTTGGATTTTGATATACAATGATCCGCCTCCTTTTAAGACTTGGATCTATTTATCCTCATAACTTGCCAGGGTCTTTTCGGATAGACTTCTCCATGATCTTTATTGGAGTATTAGCTTTTCCTCGTGTGTCTCGATCCTTCATATTGATTTTTGATAAATGATTTTTTTTTCACATCACTTGGGATATTTAGCAACAAAATGTAGCCCTCATGCCTTGTTAGGGCCTTTTCGGACTCGCCAATCTTCACATCTCGCTTCAATAAGTTATGCCTTGTCTATGAACTCTAATTAATACCGAGCAACTTTTAGACGATCTTGTGCTAGAAGGTAAGTAACCTTTCAAATCATACAACCTTACTTATTGCAATTATATTTATTAACAAGCGATGGGAGAAAAAGCTCATAATTAACTCACATAAATTCATGAAAGAATACCAAACTTATAATTGACTCTATCATCTCTCGTTCTCCATAATTTAAAATCTCAAGGAATGAGACTCGTGGATGCTTAGCCTATTAAATCAAAGTTTTGGGTTTTCAAGTCATCTATAGGATCTTGCATCTTAAACTTTTTCAAGTTTAGAATTTGCATTTTAAAGTTCCCTTGATAAACGACTTTCTAGGATCAATTATAGGAACTTACGAAAAGTTCTTGTTCTTAACCCGTAAGAGTTAAGATTTTCGCGTTTTAAAGTTCCCTATATAAAAGCCTAGAAAAACTTGACTTAAACACGTTAAGGATACTAGCTAGAGCAAATTCAAATAACTAAACTCGGGTTGAGACAAAATATTCATGACGGGCCTAATATATCACAGATATCTAAACTTATTAAAACCATTTTATTAAAATTTATTCTAATGAAAGAAAATAACGATAACAAAGGAAATACAACAAGGCCAAAACAGATCAAAAACTTTGAAAAATGTCGAAAAATCAAATTTCCAGTTAAAATGAGGAAAATTACAAGGAAAATCCCACTTAACTTCGATAGAAGTCCCCCTACACTTGATATAAACATTGTCCTCAATGTTTAAGCATGTGGGAGTAAACTCCCCTACACTTAGGACATTGTGCACTTTGTTTAAATCTTGCTAAGGAAGAAACAACTAAATTGATTCCTATTTTAATATTGAAGAATATAAAATAGAGAATCAAAAGAGTTTAGGATAGAATCGGGAAGACGGGTACAAAGAATCACGGGTCGTCAAAAGTCATCAAGAATGGATCTTTGAAAGCTCGAATCCCTGCATATGATATGAAAGAAAACAACAAACACTTATGGGGCTCCCCCGTACACTTATTAGAAAAACGGAATAAAAGGATAGATAATCGGGTTGCCTCCGGAGAAGAGCTTGTTTTTGTTCACCGAGTCGTGAGCCTGACTCGACCTTGATTACAATGGTAAGAAGCTTGAAGAACATCCACCGGAGTCAAATACATGGTTCTCGTCCATCAAGTAGCACAAGCTTTAGGTGAACAAGACAACCAAAGAAGAGTAGGCAAGGTTCCCTTAAGCTGTTGTTGAGCACGGTGGTAGAAAGTGTGCTGAAGTGAAAGCATAGCTCCATAGTTCCAAAAAGTCTTTCCTTTTGTTTCATCAGTTGGATACTAATATGGCTTAAAATTTTTGATACCCGGATCGAACACATTTTCCTTTAGGGGAAAATAATACTTAGACTCAGTAGACCTTGAAGATTCGCCCATAAACCGTACAATCTCATCTAAAGAAGGTGGAAAAAGAGGTGTCAAAACATAGGTACTACGGATGTTGGTGGCTTCCGGTTTCTTCTCCTTTTAAGGGGGTTTCTTAATATCCGAAGGAGGATAAAGACCATAATCAAAGTCCAAAGGAGGAGAATCATTCTCATTGGAAAAGTATGTATTGAGAAACGTGGCAAAATTTTCCTCAAGTGAGTAATTATCCAATGTAGGATCAAGCATTGTTGGCGGAGGATCTTCATCAAAAATAGGAGCATAGTCATCATTAGGAGACATATCATTTGAAGAATCACTCGAAAGAGTATCAACATCATCAAAGTCATCATAAGTTGGCATGTCTTTATACTCTGAAGAAAAATCATCATAATCATCCACATCAGAACTAGAATCATCATCAGAGGCATCATATATTGGTGGGGCATCCAAATTGGGAAGAGGATCTTCAGAATCTTCCACATTTTCTTGAAAAAGTGGATTATCATAGATAGGATCGAAAAGAGGATTGTTGTAAACGGTAAAATTATTGACATCAAGCTTTGTAGTTTCCAATGGAGTTGTGACAAACTTTTCTGGAAGCACATCAATTATTTTCACCGATTCTCTTCCATTTGATTTACTTGTAATCTTCCCATCATAAAAATGTGTTGATCATTCCCGACCCTTAAGATTAGTTCACCTTCGGCAACATCGACTAAGGCTTTTCCGGTTCTCAAGAATGGCCGTCCAAGTATTAACGGAATACGAAGGTCCATTTCATAATAAACAACAACAAAGTCGACTAGAAAAGTGAAGGTACCAACTTTAACAAACACATCAG
Source organism: Glebionis coronaria (assembly GCA_025667525.1). Lineage (NCBI taxonomy): Eukaryota > Viridiplantae > Streptophyta > Magnoliopsida > Asterales > Asteraceae > Glebionis > Glebionis coronaria. The sequence goes on from CM046876.1 coordinate 360,578,301, forward strand.
GGCAATACCAACGGGGTAAGCGAGAGTTCGATTTGCTAGCTCAAGAGTCATCTTTGTTGGTGTAAGATCGGGTAATGATAACTTTTTCCAAACACTTAATGGCATCAAATTTATAATTGCCCCGAGATCGGCTAAGGCAGTAAATTCTTCAACTTTGTTAAATGTACAAGGAAGCACAAAATGACCGGGATCTCCGGGTTTTTTCGGAAGTTCTTTAAGGAGGACTGCAGAACAATTTTCATTTATGCGGGTGTTGACAAACTCTGCCATTTTTTCCTTCTTATTAAGCAACTCTTTAAACATCTTAACGAATTTGGGCATTTGGACAAGAGCTTCAACAAAACTAATGGTGATGTTCACTCTAGAAATCTTTTTCAAAAAGTTTGTCACTTGAATGTCATCCTTGAAGAGCAATTTGCACTTGTCTAACCGAGATGGATAAGAAAAATTAGGCTTAGGAGGTGTAGGTGTAGAAGGTAAAGGTGTAGTAGGTGTAGATGTAGAGGTTGAGGGTTGAGAGGTAGAAGGTGTGGATGATGAAGGCTTTGTCTTTGTTTATTCTTCCGTAAGAGGTGGAGACGGTAATGTAGAACTAGTACTAGGCGTGGAAGTAGGAGGAATAAATGGGGGTGGAGGAGGTGTAGCTGGAGTAACTGGGGGAGGGGTAGATGGTCCTACTTGATTTGCTCCACTGCGTGTAGTAACAGCACTCACATTAGCTCTTGGGTTGGTCACAGTATTCGAAGGAAGAGAGCCCGAAGCAGAGGGTTGAGTGTTTTAAAAGAAACTAGACATCATATTCCTCAAATCATTCGTTTGATTGCTTAAAGAAGTTTGCATATCATTTCTAAGCTCGATTTGAATATCATTCCCTTGTTTAGTGATATCACCTTTCAAGTTAATAATTTGGCTTTGAAGGCTTTTCACCACCTCTCCATGGGTCCTCATGAAAGTTTCAACATCTTGATTAAATGTCGTGGGTTGAGTGAGGGGTGGAGCTTGGTGAGCGGGTGGGTGATATGGAGTAGAAGCTCGAGGTTGGTTTGGATTACTTCTATTGAAGTTGTTTGGGTTGTGGTTTTGAGGAGAAAAACCGGTTGGTGAAAGAAAGTTGTTGGAACGATAACTTAGCAAGTTACGATTACCGTGAGTCGCATACACGTTTTCCGGATTGTCATGAGTGGAAGGACAATCAGTGTATGAATGAGGACCGCCGCAAGTCTCACAAGAAAGTGCTACAACTTTAACTTGTTGAAATTGTTTCGTAGCCATGGCGAATAAATTTTTGCTCATTTCGGCTATTGTGCGGGTGAGTTCGGTCATCTCGGGGTTTGATGAAGTAGAAGAAACATTGACCCACGGGTTATTTCTTGAGGATGCGGATGAATCCCAATTTTTGTGATGAGTGGTCATGTTCTCGATTAGCTCTCCACACTCCTCGGGTCTTCTCTTCATAAACGTACCACCGATGGCGGCATTAATCGTATCACGATCACTAAAAGTTAAACCATTGTAGAAAGTATCAATTAAGGTGAGGGGGAGCATATTATGGTTAGGAAAACGATCAATCAAGACATTATATCATTCCCAAGCATCGAAAAGAGACTCATCGGGTTCTTGAACGAAACCACTGATTTGATTCCTAAGACTAGTTACCATGGATGGTGGAAAGTAGCGCGACAAAAATCGTTGAGTCATTTCATCCCATGTATGAATTGAATTCTTAGGAAGACGGTCAAACCATTTTTCAGCATGGTGGGATAAAGTGTGTGGAAATAGATGAAGGCTAAGAAAATCCATGGTAACACCATGCAATTTCATGCTTTGGGTGACGATTATGAATTTATCGAGGTGTTCGTTGGCATCATCATCCGGTAATCCGCGAAATGCACAAGTATTTTGAACTTGTTGGATCATGTGATGCTTCAACAAAAATTCGGGAGCCGTGATTTGCATCGGCTCAATCGGTCCTCCACGTCCATTCATTGTCGGTTGACATAGCTCCTCCATCGTACGAAGGTCAAGTTGAGGGTCATGGTTGTTATTATTCATGTTGGGGTGAGGTGGATTGTTATTACTATGCACACCGGCCATATCTAAGTCTCTACGAGTCTCGGGCTCAAGATAAGACGAAGATCGAGTACGCATACACTAAAAATGAAATACAATATTTTTTATTTTTATCTTTTTTAGTTTTTATGGATTTGTTTTGAAAATTTTATAAATTTTAGGATTTTTGAAAATTTTATGCTTGAAAATAACGTTCCCAAGAGAACGGATCCCAAAATCCAACGCGTCTCTCACAAAAAATCGTTAATCTTTACGAAAAGAGCCGGCAGCGGTGCCATTTAAAAGTATGATTTTGCTAGGTTAAAAGTTCGTTGTTCTCGGCGTCTAATCGAATTGATATCTGGTTGAATGTGTGACTCAGTCATCTTTGGTGAATAAAATAAAAGGGTGTCGTTGTTTATAACTAATTAAAGATAAAAATAAAAGCTTTAACGTAAATGACAAAGTTAAAACAACTTAAATTAAAGACTTAAATGGAATAAAGATAAAAGCTTGAAAAGATTAAACTAAAAAGAAGACTTTAAAAGAAATTAAGTAAATGACTGAAATTTAAATCTTTTAAAAGTAAATGACGAAAACTTAAAACTCGACAAAAAGTAAAAATTGAAAACTTAAAAATAAAACTAAGACAAAACAAATTTGAAATAACACTAAGTAAAAATGGCGAAAAAAGTTAAATTTGAATTTAAAAATAAAAACAGGAAATAAAATCTGAAAAATGCGTTCCGATCGTAACTTGGATCGCAGTCTCGATCGCAGTCTGGATCGTGACCAGGATCGTGACCTGGATCGTGACCTGGATCGTGACCTGGATCGTGACCAGGATCGTGACTTAGATCTTAGTCTAGAGCTTAGTCTTTGATCTTAGTCTAGATCTTAGTCTTCGATCTTGGTCTAGATCTTAGTCTTCGATCTTGGTCTAGATCTTAGTCTTCGATCTTGGTCTAGATCTTAGTCTAGATCTTAGTCTTCGATCTTAGTCTAGATCTTAGTCTTCGATCTTAGTCTTCGATCTTAGTCTAGATCTTAGTCTTTGATCTTAGTCTACGATCTTAGTCAACGATCTTAGTCTGGATCTTAGTCTACGATCTTAGTCTACGATCTTAGTCTACAATCTTAGTCTACGATCTTAGTCTACAATCTTAGTCTGGATCGTGAGTAGTGATCGTAGTAATGGATCTCAAGTAGAAACCCTTAGGTTTATGCGATCACACTTACTCGATCGGAACACGTAAAACCCTTTAAACTGTTACGATGGAATACAAAAATGAAATAAGCAATAACCAAATAAGCACTTTAAGTAATAAGCAATTACCAAAACTTAATTAAAACAATAATAAGAACTAAATAAGCACAAATTTAAAAACTTTCAAGACACAAAATAAGCAAAATTTATAAAATAAACTAAAAGAAAAAGATTAAACTTTTGAAAACACTTAAATTAAAATAAGCTAAACACAAAATAAGCTAAAAGCACCAAAAAGTTGAGAATATCAAACGTATGGATTTGATAAGAATAACAAGATGAACTTTTTAATCTAATAAGCATCAAGATGAAACAAGATACAAACTTGATCCGAATCAAAATCAAAATCAAAAACAAGAAAGGTAGAATAAGAAAGATTATAAAAAGCTTGAAATTAAACTTAACGATTCAAGACAAGATTAAAACACTTACATGAAATAACTTGAAAGTAAAGACAACTATGTAAATGACAATATGAAAAGTGCATAAAATAAAGTGGAGAACTAAAAATGAATTTAGCTAACACCTCTAAAAAGATGTTAAGGATGGTATTTATAGCGAAGGGGAGTGTATGGTGGTTATGCTTCTTTCTTTCTTCCTTTTGTCTTCTCGTCTTTTGTCTTTGACAATAAACTCGTCATTCTCGACTTTGTCTCGGGATTTGTCGATAAATAATTTGAACTCGTCTTCTAATTTCTTCATTAATTAGATTTGGTTCTTCGACTTCGTTAAACTTCCGTCTTTAGACTTTTTTCTTCGATAAATCTTCAGAATAGGCCTTTGACTTCCGTTCTTTTTGCACTTTTGATCTTTTAACTTTGTCTTTTGTCTTTTTCTTCGATAAAAGCCCGTGAAAGCCCGTGTTTTCTTCCCTTTTCACATTTTTGGTCCTAAATCACAACAAAAACACAAACCACGCATAATTTCGACTTTTACGACATAAAATACACGTTTTGGCTTGGTTTATCCTTGTAATAAGTGGTAAAAGGATAAGTGTTTTCACACTTATTAGTATCCTTAACACACTTGCACGTCACTCTTTCCAAACTTTTTATAAAAATTCAAACATGCAACAATCAAAAACTCAAGATCATGGTGATAATCATCACATAGATGACCTAACAATGAATCCATTAGCCATAATCTTATGAAAAATAAAAACTTCATGCATGTAAGTAAATCTTGGATCAAAATGATGACCTTATAATTTTCACAATGGGACTTTGTTTAGTTATCAAGAAATAAAGATCAAAATCAAGATTTTTGGTGGTTTTGGGGGGTTTGGAGCTCACGGAAACACAAAGAAAAAAGAGAGAGTTGGTGGATTTTGTTTAAAATGATCTTATGTGTGTGAAATTAGGTGAGAATTTATTTATATAGTGGTAGGTAGGGTTTATTTTGCAATTTTAGTATTCTTGTGGACTAAAATGCAAAAGATTAGTTAAAACGCGGGAAATTACTATTAGTGAATTATCAAAATTTTCACGGGACTCGGGTTTTGTAAAAATACTTCTCAAAAGTTAAAACGCACCCAAAATATAATAATATGGATTCGACACGTCTTAAAACGTTATTAAAACGAAAACATCGAAAACATCAAACATCGAAACGATCGATAATAAAATATAAAACTTCGGGGATCCGTCGATATCGTACTTACTAGTAGTCCTCATAACTAGTTAAAACACAAACATAAGACTTCAATCATTGGTTTCAAGTCAAACCATCAACTTAATAAAACTCAAACTCGTCCAAAATTTCAAAAATACTCGTAAAATAGGGTTAAATAATGACATCGGGTTCGGGTTATCACATCCTCCCCTCCATAAAAGAGCGACGTCCCGGTGCTTAACCCCATTCTAAACTAAAATTCTATACCATTAAAAAAATAAGTATACTTTTCCCTAAATAAATCCTCACGCTCCCACGTTAACTCAGGTCCTCGTCTAGAATTTCGTCGTACTTTCACAATCGGAATCCTACTATGCTTCAACCTCTTAACTTCCCTATCCATAATCTCTATTGGTTCTTCTATGAAATGCAAGTTATCATTAAGCTGAATCTCCTCCAATGGAATAACCAAATCCCTTTCTGCCAAACACTTCTTCAGAGTAGACACATGAAAAGTATTATGAATGGCTCGCATCTTATCCAGCAATTCCAACATATAAGCAACCAATCTAATCCTCTAGATTACCTTAAAAGGACCAATAAATCTCAGACTTAGCGTTCCTCGTTTCCTAAAACAAATCGCTAAACACAATTTTCTAACCCCATGGAAAGGCGTGATTCTTAATCTATACTATCTTCTTAGTAGTCTCAAGTATCATTTCCGGTACAGTTAATTGACTCTCCCCTACATCACTTCTGCACACTAGAGACCTACATTTATGCCCATACAATGCCTCAAACGGTGCAGCTTTAATACTAGCATGATAACTGTTGTTGTATGAAAATTCCATTAATGGCAAATGTCGATCCCAACTATTCCCAAAATCAATCACACAAGCGCGAAGCATATCCTCCAACGTTTAAATCGTCCTTTCACTTTGACCATCAGTTTCCGGATGATAAGCAGTACTTAAACTTAATTCAGTTCCCATCACTCTTTGCAAAGAGCTCCAAAACTCAGAAGTAAACCTACTATCACGATCCGAAATTATCAACAACGGCACACCATGTCGGCAAACGATCTCCTTCACATACACTGCAGTCAACCTTTCCATACCATCCGTCTTCTTCATAGGTAGAAAGTGAGTAGACTTAGTCAATCTATCTACAATCACCCATATCATATCACAACCACTAGAAGTCCTTGGTAAACCCGTCACGAAATCCATAGTAATCTTCTCCCATTTCCAATCAGGAATTTTAGGTTGTACCAATAATCCAGATGGTTTCTTATGTTCAGCATTTACTTTCGCACAAGTCAAACACTTACTAACATACCGAGCAATATCCGCTTTCATGTTTAGCCACCAATAAACCTTTTTCATTTCTTGATACATCTTATCCGATCCAGTATGTATCGAATACTTTGACTTGTGAGATTCATTAATCACCAAATCTCGCACTCCCATCGCACCTTCCTTAGGTGTACTTAACGGCAACAAACTAGAGAATCGAATTTGGTTGCCTGATTCTTAAAATACTTCATCCCATACATCCTTACTACAAGAAGCGGCTTCAACATTCTTCCCAGGTTCTCCTTCTCAACATTCTCCTTTTTCAAACCATTGGCTTGAGCTTTCAATATCATCTTCGTCAAATCAACACTTTCCGTCATCACCAATGCTCTAGCCCTTAGAGGCTTTTCTCTTTCCTTTCTACTAAGTGCATTAACTACCACATTCGCCTTACCTAGATGGTAACAAATCTCGCAGTCATAATCACTCAGTAATTCTACCCATCTCCTTTGCCTTTCGCCCAGAGTTGAACATGAGGCAAACTCTTGTGGTCAGTGAACACAACACACTTGGTTCCATACAAGTAGTGTCTCTACAGTTTCAAAGCAAAAACCACAACACCGAGTTCCAATTCATTAGTCTTATAATTATCATACCTTCTCCCTCTGCATCAACACAGCACCATAACCCTTATGAGACGCGTCACAATACACTAAGAAATCTTCATATCCTTCTGGCAACGACAAAATCGGCGCAGAACACAACTTAGCCTTTAGTGTTAGGAAAGCAGCTTCTTCATCTATTCCCTAAAAGTTAAACACTTGGGTGTATGAGTTGGGATCACACGTCCAAATCTTCTCAATAAGCTTGGTTAACGGTTTAGCAATCAGTGAAAACCCTTCGATAATACCCAACTAAACCAAGGAATTGGCGAACTTCTATCGGCGTTGTTGGTAGCGACCAATCCTTTATAGCCTCAATCTTAGCAGGATCTACAAGAACACCTTCACTGTCAATCACGTGCGCTAGAACTTGCACTGATTTCAACTAAAACTCACACTTAGAGAACTTTGCATATAGCTTCTCTTTCTTAAACAACTCCAAAATCGTTCTCAAATGCTTCTCATGCTCTTCATCACTCTTGGAATAATTGAGAACATCGTTAATGAACACATAACAAACTCATCCAAATAAGGCTTGCACACCCGATTCATCAAATCCATAAATACGGCAGGCACATTCGCCAATCCAAAAGGCATCACTTGGAACTCAAAGTGACCATATCGAGTATGGAAAGCAGTTATGGGAATATCCTCTTCCCTAACTCTAAGTTGATGATACCCAGACCTCAAGTCGATATTCTGGTATACACTAGAATCTTGCAACTGATCAAACAGATCATCAATCCTCGGCAATGGATATCGATTCTTGATAGTCAATTTTTTAAGCTCACGATAATCGATACACATTCGAAACGATCCATCCTTCTTCTTTACAAACAATACCGACGCTATGGGGAGCGACTCGGTCTAACAAAACCCTTATCCATCAATTCCTTCAATTGATCGGATAACTCCTTCATCTCAGACGGTGCCAAACGATACGGCGCGCGAGCAACAGGCGTAGCTCCTGTCACTAAATCGATACAAAACTCAACTTCACGGGATGGCGCTAATCCCGACAAATCTTCAGGAAAAACATCTGAATACTCCCGAATTACAATTTCTTCTCAGCTACACCCTTACTAGATACTGAGCAAGAAATACTTCACATCCTTCTTGCACATACCTCATCATCTTCAAACAAGACACCATTCTAAAATTTAAAGTACACTCATCACCCTTCACAATCAATGCCCTATTTCTCAACGGAATCTGAACTAACCTCTCACCACAAACAATCATAGCACCACGCGCAACTAACCAATCCATACCAATAATCACATCAAAATGACCCTAGCTCTATAGGCATCAAATCAATGTCAAACACATAATCCCTAACTTCAAGGAACACCCTTTTAGTATAGAACTAGTGCTAACAATCTTTCCATCAGCTAACTCCACATTATAACTAGTCATTAACCTTACTGGTTTCCTATCCATAAGGTGACTAAATCTAACATATACAAAACTTCTATCGGATCCAAAATCAAAAAACACACTAGCATAACGAGCATCAAAATTGGTATGTTCTCACTTGATGCTCGAGACATGTCAGCATCACCCACAACACACGTTGGAGCAGCAGCAGCAGCAACATTTCCTCCTTGTTGATTGCCAACTCTTGGGTAATTCCCCTGCTTATGACCTCTTCCACCACATCTGAAGCAAGCCAACACCTTTGTAGAATTTTCCCAGTGGCCACTCCCTTTTTCTTACAATCTGTTGCCTTGTGTCCCGCTTTCCCACACTTATTGCAAGCAGGTGGGCAACTCCCAATATGATATAGACTACAACGACCACACTTTGGATTCACTTTATTACCTTGGGTTACAGTAGCAGCACGAGCACCATCATTCCTTCTCAGATTTTACAGTTGATTCCTACTCGGCCCTTGGTTATTGTTATGATGATAACCTATAAGATTTTTCCCTTGGCTTGACTGTGCAGCTTCCCATTTCCTTTTATTTCCCTCAGCAATACTATCTTTCTTATCTTGCAGCTTCACATCCATCAAAGCATGAGCCAATCAAATGGCTTCATCAAAAGACCTAGGTTTCAACGAAGTAGTCTCCCCTTTGATATTGCTAGACAAACCCTCAATATACTGCTTCATTTTCTTACGATCGTCCACAAAAGCATCAGGACACAACAAACACAACTCAGAAAATCTCTTTGTATACACAACAATATCATCATTCCTTAACACCAAATGCCTCAACTCATCCTCCAGCTGACCCAACTCCTCATCAGAACAAAACTTAGCAATCAACAATCCCTTCGTCACAGTCCATGTCCTGTCATTAGCCACAGCTAATCCCACAGTAGCTACCTGACTATTCCACCAACTTAAAGCATCATCTTCAAATGTAGCAACATCAAACTTTACCTTATTTGCCTTTGAACACCCATTATTCTCAAACGTACTTTCAATTTCCTCAATCCACCTTCGCAATTCCAATATCCCGCCAGTACCACGAAATTAGGTAGGTTCACATTTCATGAAACTAGCAAAAGAACACTCTTTTGGAACTTACGGACCAACAAAAACACCAGTCCCTTGTCCTTGACCCCTCTCAGCATGATCTTCTTCAAGTGCTCTCGCAATCGCCTCCTCAATCAGAGTGTTCACAGTAGCAGTTGTTAGCTTTAGCGGCATTTTCAAGAAACTTAGTTATGCGGGGATCCACTAATGACAGAACATGTTGCCCCTACTCCTTTCACTGTCATCACATACGAAAGAAACTCAGTAAGTATACACATCAAGATGAAATAAGGATTTCTTTATCAGGACATAACATGGACACTACATGCACAAACAACACAACCACAAAGATTCAACCAAATCACAAAAGAGCTAATAAAGACACATCATAGATCATGAAGGTAATATGGATTGCATTTGAAAATTTACAAAATCGTGACATGTAATTCCACTACAATCGTCCATCACATCAAACTTAAAAGATTTTAAGTTTCATCAAAATACTACAGTACAAGTCTAAATAGTTCAGTCATAATAAGGATTACAAAGATGAAATACAACGAAACTAATCACGTGAGGATTCACGTGGCTTCTTAGGTAAAAGCTCATCATCTCTGTTGTCATCATCATCACTCGAATCCATCTTCCTCTTGCCTTTGGAACTTGATTCCTCCATAGCTTTCTTCTTACCTTTGGAAGTAGACCCCTTCGTAGGTGAAAGTTGTCTCTCCACAAAATACACATCTTTCCAACACAAAACATATTCTCTTTCAACCGGTGGTCGAATCAAAGAAAGAGCATCAACATGACCTGGCACATCACGAAACCTCAAATTCTGACTCAGAAAATGTCTCACCTGATCTTCCCACTCGCTCATACTTTCAAACCTTGCCTTCTCCTCTTGGAATCTCTCAAACTGAGCACTCAAATTCTTCAGCATAGATCTGAGACTAGTAACCTCGTCCATCTCCCTAGCCCTCTTATAATCAGATCACCTAACACCAGAGACAAACCTCTGAAATGCCTTCTCATTCTCCTCAAACCTCCTAATCATACAAGTCTCCACTACATACCTCTCAAACATCAATCTATCAAATTTCCTCGAAAAACTATGAACATCATCATAAGATCTAGGTTCACATCCTCTTGTCTACTGCCCAGGACCAAGAGCTTATATAAGGTCATTATTCGAAATTATTAATGCATGCTCATGCAATGAAAATGTTATATGTATGCCACGATATGAAATGCAATGCAAATGATGTTTATGCCATGCTCACAAAAAGAAATTATTATGATGAAAAGTACTCAACGCACTTTCAACAATATCAATACATTATCATAGTATTTACTTAATAAATACTCGAGAATCATTTCAGTTTTGAGGGATACATCTATAATACAAAAAAAACTAAAAGTGATCTTATCGGAGCCTTGCAGAGAAGTTGCGTTGCTTTTTGTGAAATACTTTCAACACCAAAGTTATAGTGTAGGACTTTTCAAAACTGGCCTAGTTCTCTATAACTTGTAGCTCTGATTACCAATCTCTAACACCCCCAAATATATTTGCGCATCGGAAAACACATTTGGGTGATAGACACAAGCATCATCACACAAGATACATCAAACGACCTCAAAATGAGACGTTTAGAAAATAAAAAGACATAATTTTACAACATTTGTCTAAAACATTCAATCCCCAAATGCATAAAAGTTTTAACAACCAGAGTAGCGTTTTAGGTCCCGCAAGACTTCAACCATCAAACCAGATCGTTTTGTTTCACACACAAACATAATACAAATTGTTCATAACATAGGGAAAGAAAAGGGTTTTAGACTACACATTCACAAAATCCAGCCCGCACACTTCCCAACCAAACTCCACCATGATCACCTTTGATTACCTGAAACACATGCTTAAAATCATCAACACAACCGTTGAGTGAGTCCATAGGTTTAACAAATCACATTTGAACACAAGAGAAAATCAATCATAATCATGAGCGAGTCCATAGGCTATTTCTATCCCATAGAAGGGTAAGACAATAGTTAACGGTTCATGAATTTAGGAACTTCAGCAACTAGGTACTTATATAATTCAAGGAAACAACAGGCAACATTCGGGTCCAAACAATCATTCATGACATGTGTTCATTTTATTTCAAATAGCATGTACCCCCATCGCGGGTTAAAAACATTTAACAACTAGTATAAAAGTGAGGCTATATAATCACCTTAGTACACGAGTAGTAGCAAGACAATCGTCAACGATAGATGATACTTGATGAATACGAAAGCCGTAACCTATCAAATAAGGCGCGCACTTTAATAACAATATACTCAAGTATAATTCATACTTAGTAAAATCAAATCAAAATTTCAAAACTATAATAAACTCCAAAAATAACCCATGCAAGTGACATTACTAAACGCTTTCACATTTCACTTCACTAGACAGCACTCTCGATAACATTCTGCCGAAACATACCAAATGTATAAGCTTTTTTCCCATACCTAGACACCTTCAGTCATTATTAAACTTGTTGGGTAACTCACTCACATCATATATAAAGCCCTAAAAAAATTTCATCAAAAGATTTGACCTCTAAGATCTTCTGCCCAACACATCTTTAACTTATAAAATCTGGATAGTTTTACGCCTTCGACTCATAAAACAATTTTAACCTTTCTAACCAATTATATTTACAAAACCAACACTTGAGTTAAAAAATAGACTCACAACCCTAGGTTTAGAGCCAAAGAACAGCCCTTGACCATTTTCAAAACTCATTTTATAGTCCCCAAGATTTGATCCAAATATCAACAACAATTTCGGATTGTGTCCATATTCGCCTCCCGATACACGAATAATCAAACTAGTGTAATTTTCTCCTCGTTTAGAGTTAGAAGCTCTAATTGGTATAAAAAGAAGCTTAAGAAAAACTCTACAACACTATCCTATCAACACCACATCAACTCAAGCTTAAGATATTAAAAAACACCCTTAAACGCACTGCCCTAAATTACCTTTTTTTTAACTCACACCAAATCAAGCTTTTAACACATTTTAACCATTTTTACATCACTAATATCATTCTACAATCAACCAAATTAATTCATAGTAGCCTTAACATAATTGCATGTCATTATTTACTAACTTTCATCAAAAATTCAAACATACAACAATCAAAAACTCAAGATCATGGTGCTAATCATCACATACATGACCTAACAATGAATCCATCAACCATAATCTTATGAAAAATAAAAACTTCATTCATGTAAGTAAATCTTGGATCAAAATGATCACCTTATAATTTTTCACAATGAGACTTTGTTTAGTTTTCAAGAAATCAAGATTTTTGGTGGTTTGGGGGGGTTTGGAGCTCACGGCAACACAAAGAAAAGAGAGAGAGTTGGTGGATTTTGTTTAAAATGATTTTATGTGTGTGAAATTAGGTGATATTTTCTTTATATAGTGGTAGGTAGGGCTTAGTTTGCAATTTGAGCATTCTTGTGGAGTAAAATGCAAAAGATTAGTTAAAAAGCGGGAAATGACTATTAGTCAATTTTCAAAATTTTCACGGGACTCAAGTTTCATAAAAAGACTTCTCAAAAGTTAAAACGCACACAAAATATAATAATATGGATTCGACACGACTTAAAATGTAATTAAAATGAAAACGTCGAAACCATCAAACATCGAAATGATCGATAATAAAACATAAAACTTCGGGTATCCGTCGATATCATACTTACTAGTAGTTCTCATAACTAGTTAAAACAAAAACATAAGACTTCAATCATTGGTTTCAAGTCAAACCATAAACTAAATAAAACTTAAACTCGTCAAAAATTTCATAAATACTCGTAAAATAAGGTTAAATAATGACCTCAGGTTCGGATTATCACAGGCAGGTAGCCTTGTTTTGGTATGATGTATGGGCGTCTATGGAACTAGTTGTGATTTGGTAAGACTGGTAGCCTTGTTTGGATTGGATTGTGTAATCTTGATTACTAGCTTGTTAATGCATTATTTGGCACCTTGTCCACATGTGATATGTTTTAATGATTATGTTCACAGCTTACACATTATGTTTTTATGTTGGTTCTTGGATTCTAAACTTATGAATCTCACCAGCTTTATGTTGACGTATTTTAGTGTCTTTTTCAGGTGAGAATTTGGTGATGGTAGAGAATAGAAGTGCCTAGGATTGGAGATGCCTAGGATTACATATGGAGGAATCTCATTCTTATTAGATTCCTTTTTTTTATTTGAATAAGTGCATTGTATGACATTTATATGTATTGTTTGTTTGTCTTGGGTAAGAGGTAGGACTTGTTATCTACTTACCTAGACCCCTGCATGTTATGAGATATTGTCATGACTTTATGTCGCCTTGAATGACATTTTTTCATTTAGTCTTTTCTATTGAGACACCGTTTGTTATTATTATATTCATAGTTCGCGCCTCGTGATACCGCCAGGGTTAGGTGTGACGGAATGGTATCAAAGACAATGGTTATAGAGAATTAGGTTGCTTAACCTAGTCTATAGCTTAAGGGTCCCTGCATATAGGCATCATAGGAGTATGTGTGCATTATAATAATTTATGCATTTAAAATTTTATTCTCGTCATAGAATGATTACTAACTTATAGAGTATATCATATAATGACTTGTTTGAATATTGTCGATTTTTATTTATGATGACTTATTTTGGATTAATTTCTTGTCTATCTTGTGCGCATTTTCTGATATGATATGTTTGTTTCGAATTTTAGACTAGTATGGATTGAACCATAGTCGTCCATACTTAGTCACGTGTTTCCTTCTTTTCAAATTTTAGACTAGTGTGGGTTGAACCATAGTCGTCCACACTAGTCATGGTTGGATTTTGTTTTATGACCTAGGAACCCTCATGTAGATGCATAGAGGGGTTGTGTGTGGTGCGTACGTAAATGCTTATATTTTTTATGTGCTCGAACTCTTTGAAAATCGCTTCATTGTTCATTATTTTCTATGATATGTATCTAATATTATATATTGGTTTCCCTTAATTATTTGGTACCTAATATAAAGCACGCGTTGTTATCATTGGTGACTTCATGTGAATGTTTTATATTCCGAATTTTGATTTCTCGTTTTTCTTTCTATCATTTTGGAGATATTTTTTCTCTTGCATAAGTGATATTTTTACAAGATCTATATTTGAGTTATATGTTGGTTACTTTGTGGTTTGTTGGTTGATTTATGTGTTATGTGATGCATGATGTGTTAATATCAAGAAATGTCGTCATAGGAGGGAGTACATACGTGAAAGAGGACATATATAATTATGGTGGCCAACGTAATTATATATGTGCCACAACACAAGTGGACTCGCAAGTATGATTACCTGGATTGGTTTTGATTGCATGGTTGATTGATTTTGATGGTACATATATGCATATGTATGTTGGATTACGTGGGGAGGTGTTATGGATTGTTGTGTAGTTAGGAAGTTTCTCCCTTACCTAAATATCCTGGTGGATTTCTTGAATACCTATCGTTGTTGTCATAGAAATTTTTAAGTTGGTTCGTTAATCCATTGTTCGTTGAGATACTCAACTCTAGTGTTAGGGTTCCTTGTTTATACCATGATAATTTGAAGTCATATGTTACCCATCATCCGTTTCAATTTGGATTATTTTGATAGGTATGTAAATACTTTTGGTTTTGGTTCTTTGAGTGATAGTATGGATGAGTCTTTATAACTTATCAATTCATAACGTTCTTGTTGGGTCTTTATTTCACGTGTTTGTTTTCAGGTGGTATTTTGGTATAGGAATCCTTAAGGTATTTTGAAAATTCTTTTGAGATAATGATGTCTTTGTTTTGAGTCTTACGACTTTTCCAAATGATAATTTATGAAAAACCTACTTTGTAACAAGAATAGAGATAAAATGATTTTTGTGGGAACTCGATGAATAAGGGTTAAGTAACAAAATTTTGGTCTTAAAATAAGATGTAGTATAAATACTTCTTTTTTATATTATTAACACTAGTTTATTACAGTTTTTGAGAGACCATCTTTAAGATTTTAAATTTTAAAAAAAACTTCTACTTAAATATTTTATACGTGTAAGTTTAACTGATTTACGTCATTTATTGCTATTTATGAATACAAGACATAAGAGGAGTTAGGAAATAAAATTTGTATACTTTAATTTTACATTCAAGTGATTCATAAATTACTAATATAATTTCATAACGACTAATATACAATTATAGAAGATAACTGTTTTGGGTAAAGGTTGAATTTTGTACAAAGTTCCCATTTGTTGAGTGTTTCTTGTATCACTAGTTCGTTGTCATGGTTCGTTTTTTTATTCATACATATTCTATGTTGGAGTTTCTTTTGGAGTCTCGTGATTGTGATTCATTGTATTGTGTGCACGTGAAATATCGTTTGTTATCTGTGGGTTCGATTCTTTATCCGTATTTGGTGGTTCTAAATCTAGTTTTGGATTCGTGTTTAACGAGGGCATTGATGAAATTACCGAAGAGAGTTGGTTGCACCTAGTTGATTGAGTTAGTGAATTGGTTGTGAAGAATAAGGTCGAGCTAGAATGCCATGAGGGGTATATAGAATGCCTTGGGGAGATGGAAAAAGTGGTTGATGTTCGTAGAAACGAATTAATCGTAACGAGAGTCTTTTAAGAGTACCAAAGTAAAGGAGTGTAAGGCACGTGGTTTCCTTGTAGTATCTGATGGTCTTGAAGTATTCCTAAATGACTAGATAGGTTACCCCTTGACGTAAAGTCGAGTTTTCGTATGGGGTAACTTTAAGGAGCGACATCGAAGCAAAGGGTTGTGACGCTTGACGTCTTTAGAGATATAAGAGTTTTGAGGGAAATGTTTACTCGACTTAGTTATTCGTTATGGGAAGCGCCATGTTGTTATGGAATAGGATGATGTGTTGTTAGGATATGTGAAGATTAACGTGAGTCGAGTTAGGTGAATTATTTGTTTGGGTTATCATTAGTTAAGAGTGCACGAGGAGGAAATAATTAAGGCTGTTGTCAAATTTCGTGGTGAACACTCTAAACCTATTATTATGCTTTAAGGATTCACCAATACACCATTGGATTTAATGGAGTGAGTGGGTCAGGTGCTCATGAACGTATGTGGATAAGCTAGTGATCATGACTACAAACTACATTTGAGAGTTCTTCGAGGGTAAAGGAAGAGCATGAGTCGCATCAAGAGATCATTCTGAATCTACCAAGGAAAGAGAGGAAGTACACATACCAGGATCTGAAGTAAGCAATAACGACATTCATGTGTAGCCAACGAGATTGAAGCGGAGTTAAGGGGAAGTTTGCGGATATTTATGTACCAAGTTACTACGATGGAGAGTGACCATATGATTCATGGCAAGGAAAGAAGGATCGTACTGTACGAGGGAGAATCGTTGGGAGCCGAACAAGTTGACCGTGAGAGAGTCGCTACACATTCGTACGATCGAATAGGCACTTGACCAGCACCAAGGATCGCGTGAATCATTAAGATAGATGTATGTTACGGTTATCATAAATGAAGAGTTGTTGATGTTGACGTTGGGAGAATGTTTGAAGGCATGTTTAAATAATTTGAGGTTGCGGTGATGTAGTTTGGCTTATTCAATGCACCAGCAGTTCGCTTGAACTTAGTTAACCGGGTGTGCAAACCGTGTTGGACAAATTTGAGATGATAGTTATGTAGACCTTTTTGGTAGACATCGAAGTCGATTATTTTTATGATTGCTAAAGAAGGAGAAGCTGTTTTCTAAAGTTTTAAAGAGTAATTGCGGTGTATGCATGTATAAAAGGAATATAATGACCACTTGGGAAATTGATTTTGTTAATGCAAGTGATGCCTAAAAACATTATTAGTGTTAACTAATCTTTCTTAGTTTTGATCACAACAAACTATACAACACATTTAGTGTAAAACACAAAACGAATTATTTAACTAACACTATCATCAAGGTAATAATCATATCACTAACTTTCCTTAATCATACTTAGTGATCATCAAAGTGATTATCCTTAAAACTGACTTTTGTTAATATGACAAAAGATTTTTTAATAAACTTTCTTTTTAAGAAAATGTTTTATTAAAATGGAAAATATAAATTTGAAAATGGCATATTCCATATGCCATAAGAATATCCTTTGAAGGTTTAGAAAACCTCAGATATTCCTATCCTACTAAAAGATAATAAAGGAGCAGACTCTACTGGGCGGTACCTTAAATAGCTAGGCGGTTCTCTAGCGATATGGAACCGCCGGGCTAGTTAAGGAACCGCGCCCAGCTAGCCGTTGCACTTTGTCTTCTATAAATAGTGGATCAAATCTCATTTTCTAATAACCCTCTTGGACGTTTTTCTTAGCCCCCTTTCTCTTTTTCTATAGCATAATCATTAGTAAATGATCACTTAAGGTGTTAAGTATGTTTACATATGATTATCCTCTTGATCCCCTCCTTTACCTTGTCTAATGAGAAGATCACTCACTCACCAGTGTTGTGATAAAGATGAATCCGTGAATTAGTCATGTTCATCATGTTAGCTTTTTTGTTTTTGTTGATCCATTTGTATTTATGAATACTTAGACTAGTTGTGTTTATCCAAGCTATTTGTGAATACTTGGATTTATTGTGTGCATCCATTGCATATGTGTTTGCTTGGATTTGTGTTGTGTAGATCCAAGCTACATGTGTGTACTTGGATATGTCTAGTTGCGTTGTAATAGATTGTGTAGTAGTTCTCACTAAACTATAAAGTGATGTGGTTGTATCTTGTGAGTTCTCACTAAACTTGAAAGTGATTAGTAGTTGTGTTGTGTGAAGTTCTCACTTAGCTTCAAAGTGAATAGTCGTGAAGATTGGTTCTAGCTTTGGATTAGAACTCGACATCTAGCCTTGTGTCGTAAAATGGTGAAGTAGGCAACGTCGTGAAGATTGGTTCTACCTTGAGATTAGAACTCGACATCTAGCCCTGTGTCGTTAAATTGTGAAGTAGGCAACGTTGTGTAGATTGGACCTAGCTAAAGATTAGGTCTCGACATTTAGCTTAGTGTCGGAAAATAATGTAAGCGACGATGTAAGGCTTTCTCCGCCAAGAAGGGAGCTTGTGGATATAGTGGAAATCTCGAGTAGGTGTACTTGAGGAGTGGAGTAGAAACGAGGATAGAGCCTCGTTGTCGAACCACTATAAATCTTGGTGTCTTGTCATTCGGTTGTCTCTTTCCTTACTCTTTACTTATTTCATTATCATTATACTTACCTATTACCATTACAAATGCATTTCAATTAAATCTAATCATTATGCAACTTAGCTTCAAGTAAAAGATAGTATTGATACAAACCTAATTGAAAGTAATTTTAATTAGGTGACTAATCGAAGAGAAACTATTCAACCCCTCCCCCCCTCTTCTAGTTTCTAAAATTGGTATCAGTGAGATGGTCACTCAAGATCTTTGAAGTATATTGTACTTTAAAACTTGGATCGATCCATTGTCTCCTCAAATTAGAAGGTCAAGTTGTACTAAAGTTTCTCTTTGGTCAAAACTATTTTTTCTTGGAAAATAGGTCTTTTAATTGGTAATATTGCATCCCTCTTAGATTAGTAGCCTTTATGCATTTTAGATATACTCTTGAAATGTATCTACTAGTTTGCCTCTTGCTCTGTGTAGGTACTCATGAAGATCAATCGTTTAATTGATTGTGAATTGAGTTACTTGCAATTGTAGAAGACTCATCTTCATTCATCTTCATTCATCTTCAACGTCTTTGAATGATGATATCAAGATGATTGGGAATGATACTAGTCCTTGAAGACTTAGTACTCATCATAGTCATTATTGGTCTTTACATTGATTCCTTGATGGATTGGAATGCTCTTTGTGGCCAAGGTACGCTTTCGTTCTTCCACACGCCCTTTGATCATTCTTTTGATCATTACTTGACTATGTGCTTGTTCTTGGCATCCTTGCCTTGACATTTGTTTGTGGTTTGTGATTCTTTTCTTTTATCCTCTCAAACCTTCATTGCTTGGATACTTGACTCACTATGGTGATGTAGAGTGAGTTAGTAGTAGCTTAAAGTATCAAGCATTATATCCATGGTTTGCACCCATACGGTTAGTAGGCCCTTTGTGGGAGAGAAAGTGATTTAATACCTTGCTCATATTTTGGTTTAGACTAAGACTATTATTGAAAGTGATCTTAGTCTATGCATCAATATTTGCTTTGTGTTTATTCATTACCAAAGCCGTTTAACACTTCGCCGGAAAGGCACGTCTTAAACCACTATATATGACACAAGCTCTTCGTCTCCATAATTTGAAGATTGTCATTAATCCCTTGAGCATTGATCTTAGTCTTGATTCACTTCCCTTGACTTCTCTCCACTTTGCTTTTTTGCTACGAGTAGTCGTTTGTCTGCTTCGGTTCTTTTCGATCTCTATTGAACTCGTAATCCTTCATTAAGGCATATTGCTTAGTGTTATGATGATCCAATGATACTCTAAAAGGTTTAAGATATATTTTTAAGTATTTTAGAAAACTTGGTTTTAAAAATTTTGGTGTATTTCATTGATAAAAACCAGCCCCTGTAGGCGGTTCTTTATCTCTGGCGGCTCAAACCCGCGGTTCTCTATCGATATGGAACTGCGGTCAGTAAAGCTTGTCAGAGTGTCAGTTTTATTAATTTAATCTTTTTCAAAATAAACCCTCTCTCTCCCAAAAACACACAGCCGACGGGTTTCACCTTTTCCACCATTGTTGAAGCTTCAAAAACCTTCAATCACTCAAATTAATTGATTCCAAGTTGTGGGTTTCACTCATCCTTCATCAAACATCAATTAATTGTAAGTACTTTCTTTTAATTTCATCTATTTTTTTCTAGGGTTCATCCTTTCATAATTGGGGATTTTTAAAATTGAAATTGAATTAGAACCTTAATAGGAATATGGGTTGACATTATTATTTTACTATGATTCCTTAGGTTCATATTCATTAAGATTTCACTAAAACCCACTTGTAGAACAAATCCGAATTTTGGCTAAATGATTTTGGTTAAAAGATGGAATTGAGATGAACCCATGAACAAATAAGTAATTGCATTGTTAATGCTTACCTAAAAACCTTGTTTTGAAAAACCAATGTTCTAGTCCATTTTTGATCCAACATAGTTCATATGTTCTTGGTTAATAATGGAATAGATACATTGTGAACATGAGAATGATATGGATTCAATCCTTTGTTTGTCAAGAAATTGATATAACACATTGTCATATTTTGATTTTTGATTTTATTTTCCATATGAGTGATTGGAAAAATATTTTTTTGTATTTATATTAGGTACTAATCATGCCTTCACAATATCAAAAGGATCATCAACTCACTAGACAATATATGCCAAACATTTCCCAAACCTTTGCTTCCACTCAACTTCGAAACTCCTTTTCATCTCTTTCAACTCGAAATTTCCATGAGGGTAGAGTTGTTGATGAGGGAATAACGGGTTATGTCTATATCAAATCTATGTTTGAGCTCTCGGGGTTTTTTGCTTGCTCAACATAGAAGAAGATATTTACCCCTTGTTTCTTCTAGAATTCTTTAGCACTTACTCTATGTTTGAATTCAATGGTGAAATCTTCATTCGATTCCGGTTGAACGATCAAATCATTCAATACTCTCTCGAAGATTTCGGTAAAATTCTTGGTGTGCCATATGAAGGCACTTGTCGTTTCACGGATAAATGGAGACTTGATGCTCTCTTGGAATCTTACGACAAACCTCCAAATGACCACTCCGAAATTGATCCGGAATTTATCCTTGATATCATTTTGAAAGAGCGTGATGGAAACGTTGTGAGAAGCCTTCATTGTAATGTGCGAAATGTGAATCGCTATGAAGTGCTCTCAAGCGATCTTAAGGATTTTATGGTCCAATGGGCAAACATCCTTAGGGAGAATGTATTTCGTCTTGGTGGAAACCGAGATCATATCCCGGCTTGTATGGTGCATATGTTGTGTTGCATCTTTACATCAACCAAGTACAATTTGGCATTCTATATCGCTCGACGAATAAATTATTCTATTTCAAAGCCCAAAACAAACCTTCCCTATGTTATGCTTCTTACTCGCCGTTTCAAAAGGGTTGCTCGTGAATTTCCCCACCTCGACCTTTCTCGCTTTCACCCGGTTCATCGGGTTATGTTGCCTATTCAAGAGGTATATGAAAGAAAGCCTAGAAGTGATCGAGGTTCGCGAAAATCCGATCATCAAGAGACGAATGATGAGGACAAATAAGCACTTTAACAATAAGCAATTACCAAAACTTAATTAAAACAATAATAAGAAGAACTAAATAAGCACAAATTTAAAAACTTTCAAGACACAAAATAAGCAAAATTTATAAAATAAACTAAAAGAAAAAGATTAAACTTTTAAAAACACTTAAATTAAAATAAGCTAAACACAAAATAAGCTAAAAGCACCAAAAAGTTGAGAATATCAAACGTATGGATTTGATAAGAATAACAAGATGAACTTTTTAATCAAATAAGCATCAAGATGAAACAAGATACAAACTTGATCCGAATCAAAATCAAAATCAAAAACAAGAAAGGTAGAACAAGAAAGATTATGAAAAGCTTGATATTAAACTTAACGATTCAAGACAAGATTAAAACACTTACATGAAATAACTTGAAAGTAAAGACAACTATGTAAATGACAATATGAAAAGTGCATAAAATAAAGTGGAGAACTAAAAATGAATTTAGCTAACACCTCTAAAAAGAGGTTAAGGATGGTATTTATAGCGAAGGGGAGTGTATGGTGGTTATGCTTCTTTCTTTCTTCCTTTTGTTTTCTCGTCTTTCGTCTTTGACAATAAACTCGTCATTCTCGACTTTGTCTCGGGATTTGTCGATAAATAATTTGAACTCGTCTTCTAATTTCTTCATTAATTAGATTTGGTTCTTCGACTTCGTTAAACTTCCGTCTTTAGAATTTTTTCTTCGATAAATCTTCAGAATAGGCCTTTGACTTCCGTTCTTTTTGCACTTTTGATCTTTTAACTTAGTATTTTGTCTTTTTCTTCGATAAAACCCCGTGAAAGCCCGTGTTTTCTTCCCTTTTCACATTTTTGGTCCTAAATCACAACAAAAACACAAACCACGCATAATTTCGACTTTTACGACATAAAATACACGTTTTGGCTTGGTTTATCCTTGTAATAAGTGGTAAAAGGATAAGTGTTTTCACACTTATTAGTATCCTTAACACACTTGCACGTCACTCTTCCAAACTTTCTATAAAAATTCAAACATTCAACAATCAAAAACTCAAGATCATGGTGATAATCATCACATGCATGACCTAACAATGAATCCATTAGCCATAATCTTATGAAAAATAAAAACTTCATGCATTTAAGTAAATCTTGTATCAAAATGATGACCTTATAATTTCCACAATGGGACTTTGTTTAGTTATCAAGAAATCAAGATCAAAATCAAGATTTTTGGTGGTTTCGGGGGGTTTGGAGCTCACGGAAACACAAAGAAAAGAGAGAGAGTTGGTGGATTTTGTTTAAAATGATCTTATGTGTGTGAAATTAGGTGAGAATTTATTTATATAGTGGTAGGTAGGGTTTATTTTGCAATTTTAGTATTCTTGTGGACTTAAATGCAAAAGATTAGTTAAAACGCGGGAAATTACTATTATTGAATTATCAAAATTTTCACGGGACTCAGGTTTTGTAAAAATACTTCTTAAAAGTTAAAACGCACCCAAAATATAATAATATGAATTCGACACGTCATAAAATGTAATTAAAACGAAAACATCGAAAACATCAAACATCGAAACGATCGATAATAAAATATAAAACTTCGGGGATCCGTCGATATCGTACTTACTAGTAGTCCTCATAACTAGTTAAAACACAAACATAAGACTTCAATCATTGGTTTCAAGTCAAACCATCAACTTAATAAAACTCAAACTCGTCCAAAATTTCAAAATTACTCGTAAAATAGGGTTAAATAATGACATCGGGTTCGGGTTATCACATCCTCCCCTCCATAAAAGAGCGACGTCCCGGTGCTTAACCCCATTCTAAACTCAAATTCTATACCATTAAAAAAATGAGGATACTTTTCCCTAAATAAATCCTCACGCTCCCACGTGAACTCAGGTCCTCGTCTAGAATTTCGTCGTACTTTCACAATCGGGATCCTACTATGCTTCAACCTCTTAACTTCCCTATCCATAATCTCTATAGGTTCTTCTATGAAATGCAAGTTTTCATTAAGCTGAATCTCCTCCAATGGAATAACTAAATCCCTTTCTGCCAAACACTTCTTCAGAGTAGACACATGAAAAGTATTATGAATGGCTCGCATCTCATCCAGCAATTCCAACATATAAGCAACCAATCTAATCCTCTGGATTACCTTAAAAGGACCAAAAAATATCAGATTTATCTTTCCTCATTTCCTAAAACAAATCGCTAAACACAATTTTCTAACCCCATGGAAAGGCGTGATTCTTAATCTATACTATCTTCTTAGTAGTCTCAAATATCATTTCCGGTCCAGTCAATTGACTCTCCCCTACATCACTTCTGCACACTAGAGACCTACATTTATGCCCATACAATGCCTCAAACGGTGCAGCTTTAATACTAGCATGATAATTGTTGTTGTATGAAAATTCCATTAATGGCAAATGTCGATCCCAACTATTCCCAAAATCAATCACACAAGCGCGAAGCATATCCTCCAACGTTTAAATCGTCCTTTCACTTTGACCATCAGTTTCCGGATGATAAGCAGTACTTAAACTCAATTCAGTTCCCATCACTCTTTGCAAAGAGCTCCAAAACTCAGAAGTAAACCTACTATCACGATCCGAAATTATTAACAATGGCACACCATGTCGGCAAACGATCTCCTTCACATACACTGCAGTCAACCTTTCCATACCATCCGTCTTCTTCATAGGTAGAAAGTGAGTAGACTTATTCAATCTATCTACAATCACCCATATCATATAACAACCACTAGAAGTCCTTGGTAAACCCGTCACGAAATCCATAGTAATCTTCTCCCATTTCCAATCAGGAATTTTAGGTTGTACCAATAATCCAGACGGTTTCTTATGTTCAGCATTTACTTTCGCACAAGTCAAACACTTACTAACATACCGAGCAATATCCGCTTTCATGTTTAGCCACCAATAAACCTTTTTCATTTCTTGATACATCTTATCCGATCCATTATGTATCGAATACTTTGACTTGTGAGATTCATTAATCACCAAATCTCGCACTCCCATCACACCTTCCTTAGGTGTACTTAACGGCAACACACTAGAGAATCGAATTTGGTTGCCTGATTCTTAAAATACCTCATCCCATACGTCCTTACTACAAGAAGCGGCTTCAACATTCTTCCCAGGTTCTCCTTCTCAACATTCTCCTTTTTCAAACCATTGGCTTGAGCTTTCAATATCATCTTCGTCAAATCAACACTTTCCGTCATCACCAATGCTCTAGCCCTTAGAGGCTTTTCTCTTTCCTTTCTACTAAGTGCATTAACTACCACATTCGCCTTACCTGGATGGTAACAAATCTCGCAGTCATAATCACTCAGTAATTCTACCCATCTCCTTTGCCTTTCGCCCAGAGTTGAACATGAGGCAAACTCTTGTGGTCAGTGAACACAACACACTTGGTTCCATACAAGTAGTGTCTCCACAGTTTCAAAGCAAAAACCACAACACCGAGTTCCAATTCATTAGTCTTATAATTGTCATACCTTCTCCCTCTGCATCAACACAGCACCATAACCCTTATGAGACGCGTCACAATACACTAAGAAATCTTCATATCCTTCTGGCAACGACAAAATCGGCGCAGAACACAACTTAGCCTTCAGTGTTAGGAAAGCAGCTTCTTCATCTATTCCCTAAAACTTAAACACTTGGGTGTATGAGTGGGGATCACACGTCCAAATCTTCTCAGTAAGCTTGGTTAACGGTTTAGCAATCAGTGAAAACCCTTCGATAATACCCAACTAAACCAAGGAATTGGCGAACTTCTGTCGGCGTCGTTGGTAGCGACCAATCCTTTATAGCCTCAATCTTAGTAGGATCTACAAGAACACCTTCACTGTCAATCACGTGCGCTAGAACTTGCACTGATTTCAACTAAAACTCACACTTAGAGAACTTTGCATATAGCTTCTTTTTCTTAAACAACTCCAAAATCGTTCTCAAATGCTTCTCATGCTCTTCATCACTCTTGGAATAAATGAGAACATCGTTAATGAACACATAACAAACTCATCCAAATAAGGCTTGCACACCCGATTCATCAAGTCCATGAATACGGCAGGCACATTCGTCAATCCAAAAGGCATCACTTGGAACTCAAAGTGACCATATCGAGTATGGAAAGCAGTTATGGGAATATCCTCTTCCCTAACTCTAAGTTGATGATACCCAGACCTCAAGTCGATATTCGGGTATACACTAGAATCTTGCAACTGATCAAACAGATCATCAATCCTCGGCAATGGATACCGATTCTTGATAGTCAATTTTTTAAGCTCACAATAATCGATACACATTTGAAACGATCCATCCTTCTTCTTTACAAACAATACCGGCGCTATGGGGAGCGACTCGGTCTAACAAAACCCTTATCCATCAATTCCTTCAATTGATCGGATAACTCCTTCATCTCAGACGGTGCCAAACGATACGGCGCGCGAGCAACAGGCGTAGCTCCTGTCACTAAATCGATACAAAACTCAACTTCACGGGATGGCGCTAATCCCGACAAATCTTCAGGAAAAACATCTGAATACTCCCGAATTACAATTTCTTCTCAGCTACACCCTTACTAGATACTGAGCAAGAAATACTTCACATCCTTCTTGCACATACCTCATCATCTTCAAACAAGACACCATTTCTCAACGGAATCTGAACTAACCTCTCACCACAAACAATCATAGCACCACACGCAACTAACCAATCCATACCAATAATCACATCAAAATGACCCTAGCTCTATAGGCATCAAATCAATGTCAAACACATAATCCCTAACTTCAAGGAACACCCTTTTAGTATAGAACTAGTGCTAACAATCTTTCCATCAGCTAACTCCACATTATAACTAGTCGTTAACCTTACTGGTTTCCTATCCATAAGTTGACTAAATCTAACATATACAAAACTTCTATCGGATCCAGAATCAAAAAACACACTAGCATAACGAGCATCAAAATTGGTATGTTCTCACTTGATGCTCGAGACATGTCAGCATCACCCACAACACACGTTGGAGCAGCAACAGCAACAACATTTCATCCTTGTTGATTGCCAACTCTTGGGCAATTCCCCTGCTTATGACCTCTTCCACCAAATCCGAAGCAAGCCAACACCTTTGTAGAATTTTCCCCAGTGGCCACTCCCTTTTTCTTACAATCTGTTGCCTTGTGTCCCGCTTACCCACACTTATTGCAAGCAGGTGGGCAACTCCCAATATGATACAGACTACAACGACCACACTTTGGATTCACTTTATTACCTTGGGTTACAGTAGCAGCACGAGCACCATCATTCCTTCTCAGATTTTACTGTTGATTCCTACTCGGCCCTTGGTTATTGTTATGATGATAACCTATAAGATTTTGCCCTTGGCTTGACTGTGCAGTTTCCCATTTCCTTTTATTTCCCTCAGCAATATTATCTTTCTTATCTTGCAGCTTTACATCCATCAAAGCATGAGCCAATCAAATGGCTTCATCAAAAGACCTAGGTTAAGTAGTCTCCCCTTTGATATTGCTAGACAAACCCTCAATATACTGCTTCATTTTCTTACAATTGTCCACAAAAGCATCAGGACACAACAAACACAACTCAGAAAATCTCCTTGTATACACAATAATATCATTATTCCTTAACACCAAATGCCTCAACTCATCCTCCAGTTGACCCAACTCCTCATCAGAACAAAACTTAGCAATCAACAATCCCTTCGTCACAGTCCATGTCCTGTCATTAGCCACAGCTAATCTCATAGTAGCTACCTGACTATTCCACCAACTCAAAGCATCATCTTCAAATGTAGCAACATCAAACTTTACCTTATTCGCCTTTGAACACCCATTATTCTCAAACGTACTTTCAGTTTTCTCAATCCACCTTCGCAATTCCAATACCCCGCCAGTACCACGAAATTAGATAGGTTCACATTTCATGAAACTAGCAAAAGAACACTCTCTTGGAAGTTATGGACCAACAAAAACATCAGTCCCTTGTCCTTGACCCCTCTTAGCATGATCTGCTTCAAGTGCTCTCGCAATCGCCTCCTCAATCATAGTGTTCACAGTAGCAGTTGTTAGCTTTAGCGGCATTTTTAAGAAACTTAGTTATGCAGGGATCCACTAATGACAGAACATGTTGCCCCTACTCCTTTCACTGTCATCACATATGAAAGAAACTCAGTAAGTATACACATCAAGATGAAAGAAGGATTTCTTTATCAGGACATAACATGTACATGCGTAAACAACACAACCACAAAGATTCAACCAAATCACAAAAGAGCTAATAAAGACACATCATAGATCATAAAGGTAATATGGATTGCATTTGAAAATTTACAAAATCGTGACAAGTAATTCCACTACAATCGTCCATCACATCAAACTTAAAAGATTTTAAGTTTCATCAAAATACTACAGTACACGTCTAAATAGTTCAGTCATAATAAGGATTACAAAGATGAAATACAACGAAACTAATCACGTGAGGATTCACGTGGCTTCTTAGGTAAAAGCTCATCATCTCTGCTGTCATCATCATCACTCAAATACATCTTCCTCTTGCCTTTGGAACTTCATTCCTCCACAGCTTTATTCTTACCTTTGGAAGTAGACCCCTTCGTAGGTGAAAGTTGTCTCTCCACAAAATACACATCTTTCCAACACAAAACATATTCTCCTTCAACCAGTGGTCGAATCAAAGAAAGAGCATCAACATGACCTGGCACATCACGAAACCTCAAATTCTGACTCAGAAAATGTCTCACCTGATCTTCCCACTCGCTCATACTTTCAAACCTTGCCTTCTCCTCTTGGAATCTCTCAAACTGAGCACTCAAATTCTTCAGCATAGATCTGAGACTAGTAACCTCGTCCATCTCCCTAGCCCTCTTATAATCAGATCACCTAACACCAGAGACAAACCTCTGAAATGCCTTCTCATTCTCCTCAAACCTCCTAATCATACAAGTCTCCACTACATACCTCTCAAACATCAATCTATCAAATCTCCTCGGAAAACTATGAACATCATCATAAGATCTAGGTTCACATCCTCTTGTCTACTGCCCAGGACCAAGAGCTTATATAAGGTCATTATTCGAAATTATAAATGCATGCTCATGCAATGAAAATGTTATACGTATGCCACGATATGCAATGCAATGCAAATGATGTTTATGCCATGCTCACAAAAAGAAATTATTATGATGAAAAGTACTCAACGCACTTTCAACAATATCAATACATTATCATAGTATTTACTTAATAAATACTCGAGAATCATTTCAGTTTTGAGGGATACATCTATAATACAAAAACAACTAAAAGTGATCTTATCGGAGCCTTGCAGAGAAGTTGCGTTGCTTTTTGTGAAATACTTTCAACACCAAAGTTATAGTTTAGGACTTTTCAAAACTGACCTAGTTCTCTATAACTTGTAGCTCTGATTACCAATATCTAACACCCCCAAATATATTTGCGCAGCGGAAAACACATTTGGGTGATAGACACAAGCATCATCACACAAGATACATCAAACGACCTCAAAATGAGACGTTTAGAAAATAAAAAGACATAATTTTACAACATTTGTCTAAAACATTCAATCCCCAAATGCATAAAAGTTTTAACAACCAGAGTAGCGTTTTAGGTCCCCCAAGACTTCAACCATCAAACCAGATCATTTTGTTTCACACACAAACATAATACAAATTGTTCATAACATAGGGAAAGAAAAGGGTTTTAGACCACACATTCACAAAATCCAGCCCGCACACTTCCCAACCAAACTCCGCCATCATCACCTTTGATTACCTGAAACACATGCTTAAAATCATCAACACAACAGTTGAGTGAGTCCATAGGATTAACAAATCACATTTGAACACAAGAGAAAATCAATCATAATCATGAGCGAGTCCATAGGATATTTTTATCCCACAGAAGGGTAAGAAAATAGTTAACAGTTCATGAATTTAGGAACTTCAGCAACTAGGTACTTATATAATTCAAGGCAACAACAGGCAACATTCGGGTCCAAACAATCATTCATGACATATGTTCATTTTATTTCAAATAGCATGTATCCCCATCGCGGGTTAAAAACATTAAACAACTAGTATAAAAGTGAGGCTATAGAATCACCTTAGTACATGAGTAGTAGCAAGACAATCGTCAACGATAGATGATACCTGATGAACACGAAAGTCGTAACCTATCAAATAAGGCGCGCACTTTAATAACAATATACTCAATTATAATTCATACTTAGTAAAATCAAATCAACATTTCAAAACCATAATAAACTCCAAAAATAACCCATGCAAGTGACATTACTAAACGCTTTCACATTTCACTTCACTAGACAACACTCTCGATAACATTCTGCCGAAACATACCAAATGTATAATCTTTTTTCCCATACCTAGGCACCTTCAGTCATTATTAAACTTGTTGTATAACTCACTCACATCATATAAAAAGCCCTAAAAAATTTTCATCAAAAGATTTGACCTCTAAGATCTTCTGCCCAACACATCTTTAACTTATAAAATCCGGATAGTTTTACGCCTTCGACTCATAAAACAATTTTAACCTTTCTAACAAATTCTATTTACAAAACCAACACTTGAGTTTAAAAATAGACTCACAACCCTAGGCTTAGAGCCCAAGAACAGCCCTTGACCATTTTCAAAACTCATTTTATAGTCCCCAAGATTTGATCCAAATATCAACAACAATTTCGGATTGTGTCCATACTCGCCTCCTGATACACGAATAATCAAACTAGTGTAATTTCCTCCTCGTTTAGAGTTAGAAGCTCTAATTGGTATAAAAAGAAGCTTAAGAAAAACTCTACAACACTATCCTATCAACACCACATCAACTCAAGCTTAAGATATTAAAAAACACCCTTAAACGCACTGCCCTAAATTACCTTTTTTTAAACTCACACCAAATCAAGCTTTTAACCCATTTTAACCATTTTTACATCACTAATATCATTCTACAATCAACCAAATTAATTCATAGTAGCCTTAACATAATTGCATGTCATTATTTACTAACTTTCATCAAAAATTCAAACATACAACAATCAAAAACTCAAGATCATGGTGATAATCATCACATACATGACCTAACAATGAATCCATCAACCATAATCTTATGAAAAATAAAAACTTCATTCATGTAAGTAAATCTTGGATCAAAATGATCACCTTATAATTTTTCACAATGAGACTTTGTTTAGTTTTCAAGAAATCAAGATTTTTGGTGGTTTTGGGGGGTTTGGAGCTCACGGCAACACAAAGAAAAGAGAGAGAGTTGGTAGATTTTGTTTAAAATGATTTTATGTGTGTGAAATTAGGTGATATTTTCTTTATATAGTGGTAGGTAGGGCTTAGTTTCCAATTTGAGCATTCTTGTGGAGTAAAATGCAAAAGATTAGTTAAAAAGCGGGAAATGACTATTAGTCAATTTTCAAAATTTTCACGGGACTCAAGTTTCGTAAAAAGACTTCTCAAAAGTTAAAACGCACACAAAATATAATAATATGGATTCGATACGACTTAAAATGTAATTAAAATGAAAACGTCAAAACCATCAAACATCGAAATGATCGATAATAAAACATAAAACTTCGGGTATCCGTCGATATCGTACTTACTAGTAGTCCTCATAACTAGTTAAAACACAAACATAAGACTTCAATCATTGGTTTCAAGTCAAACCATCAACTTAATAAAACTTAAACTCGTCAAAAATTTCAAAATTACTCGTAAAATAAGGTTAAATAATGACCTCGGGTTCGGGTTATCACAGGCAGGTAGCCTTGTTTTGGTATGATGTATGGGCGTCTATGGAACTAGTTGTGATTTGGTAAGACTGGTAGCATTGTTTGGATTGGATTGTGTAATCTTGATTACTAGCTTGTTAATGCATTATGTGGCACCTTGTCCATATGTGATATGTTTTAATGATTATGTTCACAGCTTACACATTATGTTTTTATGTTGGTTCTTGGAGTCTAAACTTATGAATCTCACCAGCTTTATGTTGACGTGTTTTAGTGTCTTTTTCAGGTGAGAATTTGGTGATGGTAGAGAATAGAAGTGCCTAGGATTGGAGATGCCTAGGATTACATATGGAGGAATCTCATTCTTATTAGATTCCTTTTTTGTTTTGATTTGAATAAGTACATTGTATGACATTTATATGTATTGTTTGTTTGTCTTGGGTAAGAGGTAGGACTTGTTATCTACTTACATAGACCCCTGCATGTTATGAGATATTGTCATGACTTTATGTCGCCTTGAATGACATTTTTTCATTTAGTCTTTTCTATTGAGACACCGTTTGTTATTATTATATTCATAGTTCGCGCCTCGTGATACCGCTAGGGTTGGGTGTGACGGAATGGTATCAAAGACAATGGTTATAGAGAATTAGGTTGCTTAACCTAGTCTATAGCTTAAGGGTCCCTGCATATAGGCGTCATAGGAGTATGTGTGCATTATAATAATTTATGCATTTAAAATTTTATTTTCGTCATAGAACGATTACTTACTTATAGAGTATATCATATATTGACTTGTTTGAATATTGTTGATTTTTATTTACGATGACTTATTTCGGATTAATTTCTTGTCTATCTTGTGCGCATTTTCTGATATGATATGTTTGTTTCGAATTTTAGACTAGTATGGATTGAACCATAGTCGTCCATACTTAGTCACGTGTTTCCTTCTTTTCAAATTTTAGACTAGTGTGGGTTGAACCATAGTCGTCCACACTAGTCATTGTTGTATTTTGTTTTATGACCTAGGAACCCTCATGTAGATGCATAGAGGGGTTGTGTGTGGTGCGTACGTAAATGCTTATATTTTTTATGTGCTGGACCTCTTTGAAAATCGCTTCATTGTTCATTATTTTCTATGATATGTATCTAATATTATATATTTGTTTCCCTTAATTATTTGGTACCTAATATAAAGCACGCGTTGTTATCATTGGTGACTTCATGTGAATGTTTTATATTCCGAACTTTGATTTCTCGTTTTTCTTTCTATCGTTTTGGAGATATTTTTTCTCTTGCATAAGTGATATTTTTACAAGATCTATATTTGAGTTATATGTTGGTTATTTTGTGGTTTGTTGGTTGATTTATGTTTTATGTGATGCATGATGTGTTAATATCAAGAAATGTCGTCATAGGAGGGAGTACATACGTGAAAGAGGACATATATAATTATGGTGGCCAACGTAATTATATATGTGCCACAACACAAGTGGACTCGCAAGTATGATTACCTGGATTGGTTTTGATTGCATGGTTGATTGATTTTGATGGTACATATACGTATATGTATGTTGGATTACGTGGGGAGGTGTTATGGATTGTTGTGTAGTTAGGAAGTTTCTCCCTTACCTAAATATCCTGGTGGATTTCTTGAATACCTATCGATGTTGTCATAGAAATTTTTAAGTTGGTTCGTTAATCCGTTGTTCGCTGAGATACTCAACTCTAGTGTTAGGGTTCCTTGTTTATACCATGATAATTTGAAGTCTTATGTTACCCATCATGCTTTTCAATTTGGTTTATTTTGATAGGTATGTAAATACTTTTGGTTTTGGTTCTTTGAGTGATAGTATGGATGAGTCTTTATAACTTATCAATTCATAACTTTCTTGTTGTGTCTTTATTTCACGTGTTTGTTTTCAGGTAGTATTTTGGTATAGGAATCCTTAAGGTATTTTGAAAATTCTTTTGAGATAATGATGTCTTTGTTTTGAGTCTTACGACTTTTCCAAATGATAATTTATGAAAAACCTACTTTGTAATAAGAATAGAGATAAAATGATTTTTGTGGGAACTCGATGAATAAGGGTTAAGTAACAAAATTTTGGTCTTAAAATAAGATGTAGTATAAATACTTCTTTTTTATATTATTAACACTAGTTTATTACAGTTTTTGAGAGACCATCTTTAAAATTTTAAATTTTAAAAAAAACTTCTACTTAAATATTTATACGTTTAAGTTTAACTGATTTACGTCATTTATTGCTATTTATGAATACAAGACATAAGAGGAGTTAGGAAATAAAATTTGTATACTTTAATTTTACATTTAAGTGATTCATAAATTACTAATATGATTTCATAACGACTAATATACAATTATAGAAGATAACTGTTTTGGGTAAAGGTTGAATTTTGTACAAAGTTCCCATTTGTTGAGTGTTTCTTGTATCACTAGTTCGTTGTCATGGTTCGTTTTTTTATTCATACATATTCTATGTTGGAGTTTCTTTTGGAGTCTCGTGATTTTGATTCATTGTATTGTGTGCACGTGAAATTTCGTTTGTTATCTCTGGGTTTGATTCGTTATCCGTATTTGGTGATTCTAAATCTAGTTTTTGATTCGTGTTTAACGAGGGCATTGATGAAATTACCGAAGAGAGTTGGTTGCACCTAGTTGATTGAGTTAGTGAGTTGGTTGTGAAGAATAAGGTCGAGCTAGAATGCCATGAGGGGTATATAGAATGCCTTGGGGAGATGGAAAAAGTGGTTGATGTTCGTAGAAACGAATTAATCGTAACGAGAGTCTTTTAAGAGTACCAAAGTAAAGGAGTGTAAGGCACGTGGTTTCCTTGTAGTATATGATGGTCTTGAAGTATTCGTAAATGACTAAATAGGTTACCCCTTGACGTAAAGTCGAGTTTTCGCATGGGGTAACTTTAAGGAGCGACATCGAAGCAAAGGGTTGTGACGTTTGACGTCTTTAGAGATATAAGAGTTTTGAGGGAAATGTTTACTCGACTTAGTTATTCGTTATGGGAAGCGCCATGTTGTTATGGAATAGGATGATGTGTTGTTAGGATATGTGAAGATTAACGTGAGTCGAGTTAGGTGAATTTTTTGTTTGGGTTATCATTAGTTAAGAGTGCACGAGGAGGAAATAATTAAGGCTGTTGTCAAATTACGTGGTGAACACTCTGAACCTATTATTATGCTTTAAGGATTCACCAATACACCATTGGATTTAATGGAGTGAGTGGGTCAGGTGCTCATGAACGTATGTGGATAAGCTAGTGATCATGACTACAAACTACATTTGAGAGTTCTTCGAGGGTAAAGGAAGAGCATGAGTCGCATTAAGAGATCATTCTGAATCTACCAAGGAAAGAGAGGAAGTACACATACCAGGATCTGAAGTAAGCAATAACGACATTCATGTGTAGCCAACGAGATTGAAGCGGAGTTAAGGGGAAGTTTTCGGATATTTATGTACCAAGTTACTACGGTGGAGAGTGCCTGTATGATTCATGGCAAGGAAAGAAGGATCGTACTGCACGAGGGAGAATCATTGGGAGCCGAACAAGTTGACCGTGAGAGAGTCGCTACACATTCGTACGATCGAATAGGCACTTGACCAGCACCAAGGATCGCGTGAATCATTAAGATAGATGTATGTTACGGTTATCATAAATGAAGAGTTGTTGATGTTGACATTGGGAGAATGTTTGAAGGCATGTTTATATGATTTGAGGTTGCGGTGATGCATTTTGGCTTATTCAATGCACCAGCAGTTCGCTTGAACTTAGTTAACCGGGTGTGCAAACCGTGTTGGACAAATTTGAGATGATAGTTATGTAGACCTTTTTGGTAGACATCGAAGTCGATTATTTTTATGATTGCTAAAGAAGGAGAAGCTGTTTTCTAAAGTTCTAAAGAGTAATTGCGGTGTATGCAGGTATAAAAGGCATATAATGACCACTTGGGAAATTGATTTTGTTAATGCAAGTGATGCCTAAAAACATTATTAGTGTTAACTAATCTTTCTTAGTTTTGATCACAACAAACTATACAACACATTTAGTGTAAAACACAAAACAAATTATTTAACTAACACTATCATCAAGGTAATAATCATATCACTAACTTTCCTTAATCATACTTAGTGATGATCAAAGTGATTATCCTTAAAACTGACTTTTGTTAATATGACAAAAGATTTTTTAATAAACTTTCTTTTTAAGAAAATGTTTTATTAAAATGGAAAATGTAAATTTGAAAATGGCATATTCCATATGCCATAAGAATATCCTTTGAAGGTTTAGAAAACCTCAGATATTCATATCCTGCTAAAAGACAATAAAGGTGCGGACTCTACTGGGTGGTACGTTAAATAGCTAGGCGGTTCTCTAGCGATATGGAACCGTCGGGCTAGTTAAGGAACCGCGCCCAGCTAGCCGTTGCACTTTGTCTTCTATAAATAGTGGATCAAATCTCATTTTCTAATAACCCTATTGGACATTTTTCTCAGCCCCCTTTCTCTTTTTCTATAGCATAATCATTAGTAAATGATCACTTAATGTGTTAAGTATGTTTACATATGATTATCCTCTTGATCCCCTCCTTTACCTTGTCCAATGAGAAGATCACTCACTCACCAGTGTTATGATAAAGATGAATCCGTGATTAGTCATGTTCATCATGTTAGCCTTTTTGTTTTTGTTGATCCATTTGTATTTATGAATACTTAGACTAGTTGTGTTCATCCAAGCTATTTGTGAATACTTGGATTTATTGTGTACATCCATTGCATATGTGTTTGCTTGGATTTGTGTTGTGTAGATCCAAGCTACATGTGTGTACTTGGATATGTCTAGTTGCGTTGTAATAGATTGTGTAATAGTTCTCACTAAACTATAAAGTGATGTGGTTGTGTCTTGTGAGTTCTCACTAAACTTGAAAGTGATTAGTAGTTGTGTTGTGTGAAGTTCTCACTTAGCTTCAAAGTGAATAGTCGTGAAGATTGGTTCTAGCTTTGGATTAGAACTCGACATCTAGCCTTGTGTCGTAAAATGGTGAAGTAGGCAACGTCGTGAAGATTGGTTCTACCTTGAGATTAGAACTCGACATCTAGCCCTGTGTCGTTAAATTGTGAAGTAGGCAACGTTGTGTAGATTGGTCCTAGCTAAAGATTAGGTCTCGACATTTAGCTTAGTGTCGGAAAATAATGTAAGCGACGATGTAAGGCTTTCTCCGCCAAGAAGGGAGCTTGTGGATATAGTGGAAATCTCGAGTAGGTGTACTCGAGGAGTGGAGTAGAAACGAGGATAGAGCCTCATTGTCGAACCACTATAAATCTTGGTGTCTTGTCATTCGGTTGTCTGTTTCCTTACTCTTTACTTATTTCATTATCATTATACTTACCTATTACCATTGCTAATGAATTTCAATTAAATCTAATCATTATGCAACTTAGCTTCAAGTAAAAGATATTATTGATACAAACCTAATTGAAAGTAATTTTAATTAGGTGACTAATCGAAGAGAAACTATTCAACCCCCCCCCCCCTCTTCTAGTTTCTACAATTGGTATCAGAGAGATGGTCACTCACGATCTTTGAAGTACATTGTACTTTAAAACTTGGATCGATCCATTGTCTCCTCAAATTAGAAGATCAAGTTGTACTAAAGTTTCTCTTTGGTCAAAACTATTTTTTCTTGGAAAATAGGTCTTTTAATTGGTAATATTGCATCCCTCTTAGATTAGTAGCCTTTATGCATTTTAGATCTACTCTTGAAATGTATCTACTAGTTTGCCTCTTGCTCTGTGTAGGTACTCATGAAGATCAATCATTTAATTGGTTGTGGATTGAGTTACTTGCACTTGTAGAAGACTGATAACTAGGTTTTTGCCTAGTAAGAAAATTATCGTTCTAGTGGTCTTAACGAATTGATCCTGGTTAACTATGCGACTCAGTCGTTCTTTGGTGGAAACAAAAAGTTGTCGTTGTAGTATATTAAAATGTACAAAGCAATGTAAGTAAATCTACATTTTAATCTTAAAATAAATGACGGGAATTTAAAGCGAGGCTAAAAGTAAATGGCACTTAATTAAATCTAAACTAACTAAAAGTAAAGGGTGCAATATTAAAACTTTGAAAAGTAAATTAATTAAATGACTAAAAATAAAAGCGTGACGAAAATTAAATTTGACAACGTAATATAATTTGAAAACTTAAAAATAAATCAAGTAAAAAGGCGGGAAAACAAAATTTAAAATAAAAACAAAAACAAAACAAGAATACGAGTCAGATCGCACTACGATCACAACCAATGAAGTGGTTGGATCGCACCCGGATCGTAGCTTGATCGCAGTCTAGATCACACTTGGTGATCGTAGCCCACGATCGCACTTGATGCGATGGAAACAAGATAGATCGTACTCTATGGATCGTACTCTATGGATCGCACTCCACCACGATCGCAACAAAGTGGATCGCAGTGGGTGATCGTGACCAAGCGATCGCAACACGGATCGCACTCTATGATCTCACCCACGATCGCAACGAGTGATCGTGGTGTGGATTATGGAGTGTGATCGTATTATGATCCTAGTCCTTGATCGCAACACTGGATCGCAAGTAGAAACCCTTAAGGGTTTATGCGATCGCACTTGTTGGATCGACAAGGGTAAAAAGCAGTTACGATGGGAATAAGGAAAACAGAATAAGCAAACGAAATAAGCACTAAGACAAATAAGCAAATACCAAAGAAACACTATTGAATATAAGCAAATAACAAAACTTGATTTAAAACGAGATTAAGAAAAACAAAATAAGCTTAAACTTAAAAATTTTCAAAATACAAAATAAGCAAACTAAATGAGCAAACTTTTGAAAAGATGAAACTTTGAGAAAATTAAGAAAATCAAATAAGCGAAGTATGAAACAAGCCAATAAGATTGTCAAACTTATAGCTTATCTCATACAAAAACTTAGATAAAAGTAAAAAAAATAAACTTTTTAGTAAAATAAGCAAAGAGATTAAGCTAAAAGCTTGCTTAATCCGAATTTGAAATGAACCAAAAAGAAGAAAAGTAGGATGAGAGTGATGAAAAGAAACTTGATCAAAGGTAAATAAAGATTAAAGCAACAAAATTAAGAACACTCACTTGGAATTAAAAGGTATTAAAAGTGCAAAACAATTATTTAAAATGACATGAATTTAAAGAGCAAGTAATTAAAAGGTGGAAGACTAATTGTCACCTTAGCCAACAAAATGAAATGATAATACTAATGGTCTATATATAGGGGAGGATTAAGGGGTGGTTAGGAAGCTTCCTCCCCTCCTTCATTTCTTCTTAATTGCACCATTAAGTCCTTCCCTTCTTAATCTTTTGTTAATCTTGGACTTAAATGACTTTTGGCTCGGGATTTCTTTGGACTCGTCTTTTTATTTCTTCATAAATAAGACTCGAGTTTTTGGGCTTTTGATAAACTTCCGTCTTTTGACTTTTTCTTCGATAAATCTTCAGAATTGGTCTTGGACTTCCGTTCTTTTTGCACTCTTGACTTCTTGACTTCGTCTTTCATCTTTTTCTTCAATAAAAGCCCGTGAATACCCGTGTTTTCTCCACTTTTCACCTTTTCGTCCTAAATCACAACAAAAACACAAACCACGCATAATTCCGACATAAAAGACATAAAATACACGTTTTGGCTCGGTTATTATTGTAATTAAGTGGTAAAAAGGATGGGTGTTTACACACCTATCAAATCCCCTACACTTGACCATTGCAATGTTCTCATGCAATGCATTAGTTACAAAGCACGTTTACATTTTCCATCAAAATCAATCCACGTTAGCCTTTATTAAAGAGATAGAAAACTATAAACATTCAAAGTAAAGAAATCAAAAGCATACCTTGGGTTTTAGAAATGTCATGAATAATCATCATCCTCAAGTTTTCACTTTCTCCAAACCAAGCTTAAAAACGAGATCATTGTTATTATAAGTTAGCAAACTAACACGAACTCATGTGGGCCAATTATTTACTTAGACTCCCTTATTCCTAGGTGTATCTCTTATATTTTATTTTTGTCTTGAATGATCACGAGGATGCATTGTTTGACTTATTTTGATAGTTATTTAATCCAAAAAAAAGTGAACGATTTAATCAATAGTTAGATAAATGACAAAATCTTTTAAAACTGCTTCTCGGGACCTCATAAAGTTCATATCTTGGCATAACTCGCTTCGCGATTTGAGACCTTTCTCGGACCGATATTTGGCAGCGACTTCATACTTCAAACCTTGAGAGACGTTCATGAAATAATGTTCTTCTCTTCATATAGGAATTTCTTCACTTGATGTTTTGAGAGATTCATACTTGGACCACAACTTCTTCATTTTTCTCCAATCTTTATTTTGGACTTTGATATACAACGATCCGCCTCCTTTTTGGACTTGGCTTTATTTATCCTCATACCTTGTTAGGGCCTTTTTGGATAGACTTCTCCATGACTTTTGGGGAGTTTTTGCTTTTCGTCGTGTGTCTCGATCCTTCATATTGATTTTCGATAAATGATTCTTCACATCACTTTTGGATCTTTAGCAACAAAATGTAGCCCTCATGTATTGTTAGGACCTTTTTGGACTCGCCAATCTTCGCATCCCGCTTCAATAAGTCATGCCTTGGCTATGAACTCTAATCCATACCGAGCAACTTTTAAATGATCTTGGGCTAGAAGCTAAGTAACTTTTCAAATCGTACAACCTTATTTATTGCAGATAAATTTATTAACAAGCGATGGGAGAATAGGCTTATAATTAACTTACATAAATTCACGAAAGAATACCAAACTTATAATTGACTCTATCATCTCTCGTTCTCCACAGTTTAAAATCTCAAGGAATGAGACTCGTGGATGCTTAGCCTATTAAATCAAAGTTTTGGGTTTTCGATTCGCCTATAGGATTTTGCAAACTCTTAGACTTTTTCATGTTTAGAAATCGCGTTTTAAATTTCCCTTGATAACCGACTCTCTAGGATCAATTATAGGAACTTGCGAAAAGTTCTTGTTCTTAACCCGTGAGAGTTAAGACTTTCGCGTTTTATAGCTCCCTATATAAAAGCCTAGCAAAACTTGACCTAAACACGTTAAGGATACTAGCTAGAGTAACTTAGACAAGTAAACTCGGGTTGAGTCAAAAGATTCACAACGTTTTGAAAATTAAAACCACTTTATTAAAGATTTATTCTAATAAGGAAAGAAAATAACTATACAAAGGGAAAAACTAATAGGCCAAAATAGATAAAAAAATTTTGAAAAATGTCGAAAAATTGATTTTCCGGTTAAAATGAGGACAAATACAAGGAAAAGAGCCATTTAACTTCGATAGAAGTCCCCCCCTACACTTAATATAAACATTGTACTCAATGTTTAAGCATGTGGGAGTAAACTCCCCTACACTTAGGACATTGTGCACTTTGTTTAAATCTCGCTAAGGAAAAGACAACTAAAGAGATTCCTATTTTAATATTGAGAAAATATAAAATAGTGAATCGAAAAGAGTTTAGGATAGAACCGGGAAGAAGGGAACACGGAATCACGGGTCGTCAAGAATCATCAAGAGTGGATCATTGAGCGCTCGAATCCCTGATTAAGAGAGGAGAGGAAATAGCAAACACCAACGGGTCTCCCCTACACTTAGGATAAAGAAAGCAAAAAGATAGATACATGGGTTGCCTCCCAAGAAGCGCTTGAGTTTTGATTACCGAGTCGTGAGCCTGACTCGACCTTGATCATCATAGGAAGAAGCATGAAACATATCCACCAGGATCAAAGACATAGTTTTCGTCCATCAAATAGCAGAGGATTAAGGCGAACAAGGCAATCCAAAGAAGAGTAGGCAAGGTTCCCTTAAGCAGCGATGGAGCACGGTGGAAGCAAGGGTGAAGTGGTGCAAGCAGATTTCCATAAGTTCCAAAGATATTTCCTTTTATTTCATCAGAAGGATACTGAGATGGCTGCAGAATATCGATACCGGGGTCGAACACCTTTTCCTTTAGGGGAAAATAGCACTCAGGCTCAGCAGAGTGTGAAGATGATCCGCGAAGAAGATGCACAACCTCTTTCTCAGAAGGTGGACACAGAGGTGTTAAATCATATGTGCTGTGGATATTGGTGTCGACCGGTTTCTTCTCCTTTGAAAGAATATTCTTCAAATCCAAAGTAGGATCAAGACGATAATCTTCAAAGTCCAAAGGAGGAGCATCACTCTCATGAGGGAAGTAAGTGTTGAGAAATGTAGAGAAGTCTTCCTCAAAAGAGTAATCATCCAAAGTAGGATTAAGCATGGATGACGGAGGATCTTCATCATGTGAAGAATCACTCGAAAGAGTATCGGCCTCATCAAAATCATCATATATGGGCAGGTCGGGATACTCGGAGGTAAGGTCATCATAATCATCCGAATCTGAGCTAGAATCATCATCATAAGCATCAAAGATCGGTGGAGAATCATAAATGGGAGAAGCGTCCAAATTGGGTAGAGAATCATCCACATCGTCTTGAAAAAGTGGATTATCAATGCAAGAGTCGAATAGAGGATTGTTGTAGATGACAAAATCATCGAGCACATTAATCATATTCACTGATTCTCGTCCATAGGATTTGCTTGTAAGCTTCCCCATTTTGAACACTTGTGCATCATTCCCGACTCTTAAGATTAACTCACCTTCGGCCACATCAACTAAAGCTCGTCTGGTTCTCAAGAATGGCCGACCAAGTATTAAAGGAATACGAGGGTCCATTTCATAATCAACAACGAAAAAGTCGACCGGGAAAGTAAATGTGCCAACTTTAATGAACACATCTTCGGCTATACCAACGGGGTAAGCGAGAGTGCGATTTGCAAGTTCAAGAGTCATCTTTGTTAGAGTTAGGTCGGGTAATGATAGTGTTTTCCAAACACTCAAAGGCATAAGATTAATACTGGCCCCGAGATCAGCAAGGGCAGTAAATTCTTCAGTTTTGTTAAAGAGGCAAGGCAACACGAAACGACCGGGATCTCCAAGCTTTTCCGGAAGTTCTTTAAGAATAACTGCAGAGCAGTTTTCATTTAAGCGTGTGTTGGCGAGCTCAATCAGCTTCTCCTTCTTGTTAAGCAATTCCTTAAATGCTTTAACAAATTTCGGCATGTGGACAAGTGCTTCAACAAGGCTCATGTTGATGTTCATTTGAGAGAGCATCTTCACATAGCTTTGCACTTGACAGTTATTCTTGTTTAGCTCGTTGGTCTTGCCTAAGCGAGAAGGATATGGGATATTGGGTTTGGGTGGTGAAGGTGAAGGTGAAGGTGGTAAAGGTTGAGATGTTGAAGGGTCCTTCCTAGGTACATCGTCATGACGAGGCGGAGACGGTAATGGTGCACTAATACTAGGTGTAGGAGGAGTAGGGATAAATGGTGGTGGAGGAGGTGTAGATGATGGGGGCGGGATAGGTGGATCGACAATGGTAATTCCACTACGGGTAGTAATAGCACTCACATTTGCTCGCGGATTGGTGACGGTGTTTGAAGGTAGAGAACTCGAAGAAGAAGGTTGAGCTGTGGGCAAGAAACTAGCAAGCATATTCTTCAAATCATTTGTTTGATTGCTGAAGGAGGATTGAATATTATCTCGAAGCTCGGATCTTATCTCATTTCCTTGCTTGGTAATATCTCCTTTAAGATTGATAATTTGGCTTTGTAGATTCTTGATTTGCTCACCTTGGGTTCTCATGATGGCTTCAACATCCGGGTTAATGGGTGGGGTTTGTTGAGCGGGTGGGTGATAAGGATTAGAAGCTCTTAGTGGGATTTGGTTGCTTCTATTGTAGTTGTTGGCGGGGTTTTGGTTTTGAGGAGAAAAACGGGTGAAAGGTAGTTGTTTCACCGGTAACTCAGCAGATTTCTATCCCCTTGTGGCCGAGCTTGGTAATTTTCCGGTGAATAATTACCATAAGCTGCATACACATTTTCCGGATTTCCTTGTGTAGAAGGACAATCGGTGTACGAGTGAGGACCGCCGCATGTTTCACAAGGATTAGCAACCGCTTTAACTTGTTGTTGTTGGTTTGAAGTGAGAAGCAAGATACTTTTGCTCATTTCAGTCATCATGCGGGTGAGTTCGGTCATATCAGGGTTTGCTGAAGTAGAAGAGACATTGACTCTCGGGTTGTTCCTAGAAGAAGCGGAGGAATCCCAGTTTTTGTGGTCAGTAGTCATGTTCTCAATTAGCTCTCTACACTCCTCGGGTCTCCTTTTCATAAATGTGCCACCGGCGGCTGCATTAATCGTATCACGATCTCGAAAAGTCAATCCATAGTAGAAAGTATCAATTAAGGTCACAGGGAGCATGTTGTGGTTTGGACAACGATCGATCAGCACATTATATCTTTCCCAAGCATCAAAGAGAGATTCATCGGGTTCTTGCATGAAACTGCTGATTTGATTGTGAAGGCTCGTGACCATGGATGGTGGAAAGTAGCGCGACAAAAAACGTCGAGTCATGTCATCCCAAGTGTGAATTGAATTCTTCGGGAGACGATAAAATCATTTCTCGGCATGATGTGATAAAGTATGTGGGAAGAGTTGAAGGCGTAGAACATCCATTGTGGCACCGGGCAACTTCATGCTTTGGGTGATTGTAATGAACTTGTCGAGGTGTTTGTTGGCATCATCATCAGGCATTACTCTAAAAGGATTTGTTTGCACTTGCTGAATCATGTGGTGCTTCAACGAAAACTCCGGAGCCGTGATTTGCATCGGCGCAATCGGTCCTCCTCGTCCAAACATGGTAGGTTGACAAAGCTCCTCCATTGTCCGAAGATCGGGCTGTGGAAGAACATTGTTGTTATTGTTGAGGTGCGGTGGATTATTGTTGTTAACACCTGACATACTTAAATCTTCTCGAGTCTCGGGCTCTTGATAATTAGAAGATCTAGTACGCATACACCTACAAAGGCAAAAGAAAACAATACCAAACGCAAAGACAATATATATACACAATAAAGATAAAATCTTTT
The DNA here is from genome assembly GCA_025667525.1 of Glebionis coronaria. NCBI lineage: Eukaryota > Viridiplantae > Streptophyta > Magnoliopsida > Asterales > Asteraceae > Glebionis > Glebionis coronaria. Next base: position 360,622,914 of record CM046876.1, read on the forward strand.
TGGATTTTTAAAATTTTTAATTTTTATGGATTTTTATCAATTTTTAATTTTTATGGATTTTTGAATTTTTTGTGCAAGAAAATAACGCTCACAAGTGAACGGATCCCAAAAAGCAACGCGTCTTTCACAGAAAACCGTTAATCTTTACGAAAAGAGCCGGCAACGGCGCCATTTGATAACTAGGTTTTTGCCTAGTAAGAAAATTATTGTTCTAGTGGTCTTAACGAATTGATCCTGGTTAACTATGCGACTCAGTCGTTCTTTGGTGGAAACAAAAAGTTGTCGTTGTAGTATATTAAAATGTACAAAGCAATGTAAGTAAATCTACAATTTAATCTTAAAATAAATGACGGGAATTTAAAGCGAGGCTAAAAGTAAATGGCACTTAATTAAATCTAAACTAACTAAAAGTAAAGGGTGCAATATTAAAACATTGAAAAGTAAATTAATTAAATGACTAAAAATAAAAGCGTGACGAAAATTAAATTTGACTATGTAATATAATTTGAAAACTTAAAAATAAATCAAGTAAAAAGGCGGGAAAACAAAATTTAAAATAAAAACAAAAACAAAACAAGAATACGAGTCAGATCGCACTACGATCGCAACCAATGAAGTGGTTGGATCGCACCCGGATCGTAGCTTGATCACAGTCTAGATCACACTTGGTGATCGTAGCCCACGATCGCACTTGATGCGATGGAAACAAGATAGATCGTACTCTATGGATCGTACTCTATGGATTGCACTCCACCACGATCGCAACAAAGTGGATCGCAGTGGGTGATCGTGACCAAGCGATCGCAACACGGATCGCACTCTATGATCTCACCCACGATCGCAACGAGTGATCGTGGTGTGGATTATAGAGTGTGATCGTATTATTATCCTAGTCCTTGATCGCAACACTGGATCGCAAGTAGAAACCCTTAAGTGTTTATGCGATCGCACTTGTTGGATCGTACAAGGGTAAAAAGCAGTTACGATGGGAATAAGGAACACAGATCAAGCAAACGAAATAAGCACTAAGACAAATAAGCAAATACCAAAGAAACACTATTGAATATAAGCAAATAACAAAACTTGATTTAAACGAGATTAAGAAAAACAAAATAAGCTTAAACTTAAAAACTTTTCAAAACACAAAATAAGCAAACTAAATGAGCAAACTTTTGAAAAGATGAAACTTTGATAAAATTGAAATTCAAATAAGCTAAGTATGAAACAAGCCAATAAGATTGTCAAACTGATAGCTTATCTCATACAAAAACTTAGATAAAAGTAAAAAGATAAACTTTTTAGTAAAATAAGCAAAGAGATTAAGCTAAAAGCTTGATTAATCCGAATTTGAAATGAACCAAAAAGAAGAAAAGTAGGATGAGAGTGATGAAAAGAAACTTGATCAAAGGTAAATAAAGATTAAAGCAACAAAATTAAGAACACTTACTTGGAATTAAAAGGTATTAAAAGTGCAAGACAAGTATTTAAAATGACATGAATTTAAAGAGCAAGTAATTAAAAGTTGGAAGACTAATTGTCACCTTAGCCAACAAAATGAAATGATAATACTAATGGTCTATATATAGGGGAGGATTAAGGGGTGGTTAGGAAGCTTCCTCCCCTCCTTCATTTCTTCTTAATTGCACCATTAAGTCCTTCCCTTCTTAATCTTTTGTTAATCTTGGACTTAAATGACTTTTGGCTCGGGATTTCTTTGGACTCGTCTTTTATTTTCTTCATAACTCAGACTCGAGTTTTTTGGCTTTTGATAAACTTCCGTCTTTTGACTTTTTCTTCGATAAATCTTCAGAATTGGTCTTGGACTTCCGTTCTTTTTGCACTCTTGACTTCTTGACTTCGTCTTTCATCTTTTTCTTCAATAAAAGCCCGTGAATACCCGTGTTTTCTCCACTTTTCACCTTTTCGTCCTAAATCACAACAAAAACACAAACCATGCATAATTCCGACATAAAAGACATAAAATACACGTTTTGGCTCGGTTATCATTGTAATTAAGTGGTAAAAAGGATGGGTGTTTACACACCGATCAAAGACTCATCTTCATTCATCTTCAACGTCTTTGAATGATGATATCAAGATGATTGGGAATGATACTAGTCCTTGAAGACTTAGTACTCATCATAGTCATTATTGGTATTTGCATTGATTCCTTGATGGATTGGAATGCTCTTTGTGGCCAAGGTACGCTTTCGTTCTTCCACACGCCCTTTGATCATTCTTTTGATCATTACTTGACTATGTGCTTGTTCTTGGCATCCTTGCCTTGACATTTGTTTGTGGTTTGTGATTCTTTTCTTTTATCCTCTCAAACCTTCATTGCTTGGATACTTGACTCACTATGGTGATGTAGAGTGAGTTAGTAGTAGCTTAAAGTATCAAGCATGATATCCATGGTTTGCACCCATACGGTTAGTAGGCCCTTTGTGGGAGAGAAAGTGAATTAATACCTTGCTCATATTTTGGTTTAGACTAAGACTATTATTGAAAGTGATCTTAGTCTATGCATCAATATTTGCTTTGTGTTTATTCATTACCAAAGCCGTTTAACACTTCGCAAGAAAGGCACGTCTTAAACCACTATATATGACACAAGATCTTCGTCTCCACAATTTGAAGATTGTCATTAATCCCTTGAGCATTGATCTTAGTCTTGATTCACTTCCCTTAACTTCTCTCCACTTTGCTTTTTTGCTACGAGTAGTCGTTTGTCTGCTTCGATTCTTTTCGATCTCGATTGAACTCGTAATCCTTCATTAAGGCATATTTCTTAGTGTTATGATGATCCAATGATATTCTAAAAGGTTTAAGATATATTTTTAAGTATTTTAGAAAACTTGGTTTTCAAAAATTTGGCGTATTTCATTGATAAAAACCAGCCCCTGTAGGCGGTTCTTTATCTCTGCCGGCTCAAACCAGCGGTTCTCTATCGAGATGGAACTGCGGTCAGTAAAGCTTGTCAGAGCGCCAGTTTTATTAATCTAATCTTTTTCAAAATAAACCCTCTCTCTCCCAAAAACACACAGCCGACGGGTTTCACCTTTTCCACCATTGTTGAAGCTTCAAAAACCTTCAATCACACAAATTAATTGATTCCAAGTTGTGGGTTTCACTCATCCTTCATCAAACATCAATTAATTGTAAGTACTTTCTTTTAATTTCATCTATTTTGTTCTAGGGTTCATCCTTTCATAAATGGGGATTTTTAAAATTGAAATTGAATTAGAACCTTAATAGGAATATGGGTTGACATGATTATTTTACTATGATTCCTTAGGTTCATATTCATTAAGATTTCACTAAAACCCACTTGTAGAACAAATCCGAATTTTGGCTAAATGATTTTGGTTAAAAGATGGAATTGAGATGAACCCATGAACAAATAGGTAATTGCATTGTTAATGCTTACCTAAAAACCTTGTTTTGAAAAACCAATGTTCTAGTCCATTTTTGATCCAACATAGTTCATATGTTCTTGGTTAATAATGGAATAGATACATTGTGAACATGAGAATGATATGGATTCAATCCTTTGTTTGTCAAGAAATTGATATAACACATTCTCATATTTTGATTTTTGATTTTATTTTTCATATGAGTGATTGGAAAAATATTTTCTTGTATTTATATTAGGTACTAATCATGCCTTCACAATATCAAAAGGATCATCAACTCACTAGACAATATATGCCAAACATTTACCAAACCTTTGCTTCCACTAAACTTCGAAACTCCTTTTCATCTCTTTCAACTCGAAATTTACATGAGGGTAGAGTTGTTGATGAGGGAATAACGGGTTATGTCTATATCAAATCTATGTTTGAGCTCTCGAGGTTTTTTGCTTGCTCAACATAGAAGAAGATATTTACCCCTTGTTTCTTCTAGAATTCTTTAGCACTTACTCCATGTTTGAATTCAATGGCGAAATATTCATTCGATTCCGGTTGAACGATCAAATCATTCAATACTCTCTCGAAGATTTCGGTGAAATTCTTGGTGTGCCATATGAAGGCACTTGTCATTTCACGGATAAATGGAGACTTGATGCTCTCTTGGAATCTTACGACAAACCTCCAAATGACCACTTCGAAATTGATCCGGAATTTATCCTTGATATCATTTCGAAAGAGCGTGATGGAAACGTTGTGAGAAGCCTTCATTCTAATGTGCGAAATGTGAATCGCTATGAAGTGCTCTCAAGCGATCTTAAGGATTTTATGGTCCAATGGGCAAACATCCTTAGGGAGAATGTATTTTGTCTTGGTGGAAACCGAGATCATATCCCGGCTTGTATGGTGCATATGTTGTGTTGCATCATTACATCAACCAAGTACAATTTGGCATTCTATATCGCTCGACGAATAAATTATGCTATTTCAAAGCCCAAAACAAACCTTCCATATGCTATGCTTCTTACTCGCCTTTTCAAAAGGGTTGCTCATGACTTTCCCCACCTCGACCTTTCTCGCTTTCACCCGGTTCATCGGGTTATGTTGCCTATTCAAGAGGTATATGAAAGAAAGCCTAGAAGTGATCGAGGTTCGCGAAAATCCGATCATCAAGAGACGGATGATGAGGACACCTATATGCCAACAAGTGATGGTGATGGCATAGGTTCTAGTTCTCATTTCAACTCATCGAGTAAGTCCCACCCATCCTCAAACTCATTCGTGGATGGACTTGAAGACTTAGCTTCTCCACCTCATTATTCCTCTAGTGAAGTACCGGAAGATCTCAATATGGAGCATCTCTACCGTGAAAATCTTAGGACTCGAGGTGAATTACATGAACATCGGCTTGAGTCAAGGAAAGGATTCAAGTACTTGGGGAATATGATCAAGGTATTGGGCAAGAAAATAAGGTTAAGACTTTGAAGTGTTTCAAAGTATACATGTTGGTAAACATGTAATGTTGAACAATTTTTTTTATTATTTTAGTTGTGTATTAACTAAATTCTACTTGTTTAGATTACTTGTTATTGTTATCCTAATGATTATCTATGCCATCGGGTTTACGATTTGCATAGCTTTATGCATCCTATGTGTTAGTTAGCTTCCTAGATTTTGGTCAGTAGTTAACTTTGGCTTGATAATCCTTTGGTAAAAATCTGGGCTAACCAAAGTTTGAGGAAGTACCATTTTTGAACACCTTGGGTCGCGGTTCCATATCGACCCGCGGTACCTTATTGATAAGGAACCGCCCACCCTAGATAAGGAACCACCGGCTACTGTGTCCGACAGAATCTTTGCTTTACACTATTTTCCTTAATCTGTGTAAACCTTGCTTGATTCTTTGCAAAAACCTTCACATTTCCTAAACTAGGTTACCTAAATTCATTATTCACATAAAATGTTTTTAACCCATTACTAGTTTGGATCATCCCCTCACCCTTTTAAACCCACCTTGTTAGCCATGTTCTTCACATATCAAACCATTCTTCCTTAAACCTTAAACCATTCATTACAACCATGGTTTCTACAAGAACCTCAAACTCATCCAAAACCTCCACTTTAAGGAAAAATCTTAAGATTAAGATTAAGTTGCCTAAGCCTAACTCTTCACCCTTTCACACACCCAAGAATGAGATTGTCCCAATTCTCATCTCTTTATCAACCTCACCACCTTTTGCTCCATGCAAGACTACCTCAACCCATGGTACCAACCATTCTCATGGTTCTACCTCCTCTTCATTCCAATCTAGAATGAATGAGCTAACCTCACCCTTCACTCCAAGTACTCTCTTGGATGTGACTACCCAACCTCAACCCATCCAAAGCATTCCCATTGTGAATGACTTTGTTGATACCTTGGTGACTTCACCATTTACCCCACCAAACTCACCCATTTCACCCTTGGAGAGCATACCTCCACTCTCACCCTCTTCACCTTTGGAGAACATACCTCATCCACCTCCACCTCCCTCAAACACTCCAAACTTGGGTGATCCTAGCTTTTATGAGTATTTCATGCACAATGGCACTAATTGCCCTTGTTGCCTCAACAACTTCTATCTAAATGATATCCTTATATTGGAGATGATTGGGGCTCACATAGAGTTGCAAAGCTTTTTGTTGAGTCAATTTTCCAATCATCCTCCTAGGAGATAAATGATGATTTTCCCTAATAAGTATTTTTCAAGAAAAAACCAAGCCAAGGAAGACTACTCATCAAAGAACTAGTTTTTAAGATAGTTTTGTTTTATTTAGTTGTTTTTTTATTTCCTTAATGTATCTCTTTCCCTCCATGAGCTTTTCATGAGGATGAATTATGGATTTAGCTTTATGTGTTTCTATCCTTATGTGCACATTAATCAACTTTAATTCTAAATTAAAATTGAACCTAAATCTATCACAACCTCTAAAACTTGACTAAAATTGGTTCAAAATGTTATCTAAATATTTTTCACCTTTGTCAAGACATTCTTTGTGAATGTGTTGCTTTATGCAACCCTAGCATAATTTAGTGCTAATAGAGGTAAAATTCCAAGATTTTCAATTTTTTGAAAAAGACTTAGTTTTTTCTCAAAACCCTGAAAAATCATGGTTTCAAGTCCACTGCACGCGGCTCATTAAAGTCAGGCGGTTCCTTAAGTGATAAGGAACCGTCGGTCCCTATAAGGTACCGCGGACAGAAAGCCAAGTTTTGGCTCGTTTTTTGTCTTTCTTCATCACCCTATCCCCTGTCAAGATTCCATGTTTACTCAATTTGGCTAAACATTCCTTGACACTTTACATTTGATTTTCAAACCTTTGCCTTGTTTACTTTCTTCTTATACCCCCACCTTGAGATTTTATACTCACACCTCAACAATGCCTAACTCCTCCTTTCATAACCTTGACATTTCATTGTCACAAACCTCCTCACCCAAAGCTTCCTCATCCAAGCTTTCCAAGAAACCGAAGATCTCAGTTCGACCTATTTGGATCAAGAAAAATGAACTCTCTTCATCCAAACCACCCAAAAACCCCCACCTTCTCTCCAATCAAATATTGGAATGAGACCTTCTCCATTAACCCCATCACCGGAGAAAAGGAAAATCTTCCCCCACCACCAAAACCTTTTGACACCCCTCAACTCAATGACCTTTCAACCTTCCCAAACCTCACAAGGCATTGTGAAAACATTTCCTACCCACTCTCCTCACCACCACCAAACCCTAGGTGTGATGGCCTTCTCCCATCAACCGAATTTGTGTTGCATCATGGATCCTCGTGTGCTTGTTGTCGATTTCAACAAATTGAACATGCTCATGTTTATGAGAAGTTAAATTTTCTTGAATTCCTCCTCACTCGACCTCCTCTCAAAGTTTTCGTTCCCGTGGACAAAACTTCGAATGATGCTTCGTCGTCTTATTTTTCCAACTAAAGGACTAAGCACTCTTGGAGTCAATAATACTTTAGTTGTTTTGGAGTCATTGACGTTTTAAGCAATCGTGGGAAATTATCACTATTAGAATAGCTTATGCTTTGTGGTTTATTTTCCATATCTTTTGCTTTAGATACTCATATTGTGTGTATGACTATCTACCTTGTTTGTCTCTTTCATATTTATGTAATATGAAACCTTTGTGTTGTGTTTGTTTTCTTTATTTGATCATTCTCTCTTCCTTTTGAGTTGATCGTGGTTAATCTTTACAATTGATTATGGGTGATTCCATCAATTCTAAATTTTAACCCCTTGACCAATTTATCATCTTCATTGGTTGGATGTTTCTTATCTACCTCCATTCCACCAATTGAACTTTGATTTTGTCATTTACCTCTTTGGACATACTTAGCAAATACTTGCTTCTAATTTGAGATTTCTTCTCCTTTTCCCTCTCAAGTTACTTAGTAGATAGTGATCATATATACATTGGTGTTTCTTTTCTTTCTACTAACCTTTGTGTAGCATGTCACCATAGCTTATATACTTGGTTCCCCAAGCAAGGGGGAGCAACCACCAAGGGGGAGCTACTAGCAAAGTCCGGTTCTCTTCAAAGACTTGTGCTTACCTTTTTGCTACGACAAAGGGGGAGAAATGATAGTTATAAACTCGTTAGAAATTTGATATTTTGTGTTTCTACGTAAATGAGTTTATAGTTTGTCGTAATCAAAAAGGGGGAGATGGTTAATGCAAGTGATGCCTAAAAACATTATTGGTTTTAACTAATCTTTCTTAGTTTTGATCACAAGAAAACTATACAACATAATTAGTGTAAAACACAAAACGAATTATTTAACTAACACTATCATCAAGGTAATAATCATATCACTAACTTTTCTTAATCATACTTAGTGATCATCAAAGTGATTATCCTTAAAACTCACTTATGTTAATATGACAAAAGATTTTTTAATAAACTTTCTTTTAAAGAAAATGTTTTATTAAAATGGAAAATGTAAATTTGAAAATGGCATATTCCATATGCCATAAGAATATCCTTTGAAGGTTTAAAAACCTCAGATATTCCTACCCCACTAAAAGACAAAAAAAGGAGCGGACTCTACTGGGCGGTACCTTAAATAGCTAGGCGGTTCTCTAGCGATATGGAACCGCCGGGCTAGTTAAGGAACTGCGCCCAGCTAGTCGTTGCACTTTGTCTTCTATAAATAGTGGATCAAATCTCATTTTCCAATAACCCTCTTGAACGTTTTTCTCAGCCCCCTTTCTCTTTTTCTATAGCATAATCATTAGTAAATGATCACTTAATGTGTTAAGTATGTTTACATATGATTATCCTCTTGATCCCCTCCTTTACCTTGTCCAATGAGAAGATCACTCACTCACAAGTGTTGTGATAAAGATGAATCCATGAATTAGTCATGTTCATCATGTTAGCCTTTTTGTTTTTGTTGATACATTTGTATTTATGAATACTTGGACTATTTGTGTTCATCCAAGCTGTTTGTGAATACTTGGATTTTTTATGTACATCCATTGCATATGTGTTTGCTTGGATTTGTGTTGTGTAGATCCAAGCTACATGTGTGTACTTGGATATGTCTAGTTGAGTTGTAATAGATTGTGTAGTAGTTCTCACTAAACTATAATGTGATGTGGTTGTGTCTTGTGAGTTCTTACTAAACTTGAAAGTGATTAGTAGTTGTGTTGTGTGAAGTTCTCACTTAGCTTCAAAGTGAAGAGTCGTGAAGATTGGTTCTAGCTTTGGATTAGAACTCGACATCTAGCCTTGTGTCGTAAAAGGGTGAAGTAGGTAACGTCGTGAAGATTGGTTCTACCTTGAGATTAGAACTCGACATCTAGCCTTGTGTCGTTAAATTGTGAAGTAGGCAACGTTGTGTAGATTGGTCCTAGCTAAAGATTAGGTCTCGACATTTATCTTAGTGTCGGAAAATAATGTAAGCGACGATGTAAGGCTTTCTCCGCCAAGAAGGGAGCTTGTGGATATAGTGGAAATCTCGAGTAGGTGTACTCGAGGAGTGGAGTAGAAACGAGGATAGAGCCTCGTTGTCAAACCACTATAAATCTTGGTGTCTTTTCATTAGGTTGTCTCATTCCTTACTCTTTACTTATTTCATTATCATTATACTTACCTATTACCATTGCTAATGCATTTGAATTGAATCTAATCATTATGCAACTTAGCTTCAAGTAAAAGATAGTTTTGATACAAACCTAATTGAAACTAATTATAATTAGGTGACTAATCGAAGAGAAACTATTAAACCCCCCACCCCCCTTCTAGTTTCTAAAGATTTTTATCTAGATTTTGACGAGTGGAGGATTAGGTGGGGGATTATGAGACTGGAATACATGAGTTGTGTGGTGGTCTACTCGGTGAGTGATGGAGTTGTTTTAGAATTTGAATATGAGAGTGATCCGCGAGGGATTTCGAGAAACTCTAACCTATTCCTATTAGGAGAGGATTATGGGCATAGCGTGGGATTCGAATAAGGTTGCATGAAAATGCAATGGAAAAGTTGTTTTTCCCAAGAGTGGTTAACATCGTATTAGATATTGATTTAAGATAAAACCAAAGGTGAAATGTGGGTAGCGCCAAATGAGAGATCTAAAGGAGCGAGCACGCTAGCATAATGGGCGTGGTTTGGACCAAGAAATGTAAAAGGAAAGTGACCGTAGCTAGTAGTGCTTGAAAATAAATTGGGTGACATTAGTTGAAGGAGCGAGAAAGTATTATGGATTGTGTTGGTGAGTATTGAGCATGTTCGGACGTAGAATATGAACATCAAAGGTCTTCAGGTTTATCGCAACACCTGAGAAGGAGTGAAAAGATAACTAGAAATTCACTTATAAGTTACCAAGATTGGGAAGTAGATACAATCTGAATGGAGTGTTGGGCGATGGAATCATGGGAACGTATTTTCTGTCAAAGCACGTGGATGTAAGATGGAGTAGTGGGAAGGATTATAAACGGATATACTGGTTGCATTGGGAAGTCTATATATGATGAAAGGCCATTTGGGAAGAGTTTGGAGGAGATTAGTGTCTACCATATATGTGTTATTTGCTAGAGTGAGCATACTATATAGACGTGGGAGATTTTTCTCGAATTATGTGTGACACCTTTGATGAGGATGGGATGCTCACCTTTCGTGAGTTGGAATTTTTCTTATAATGGTAGTTCGGGTATGAGATGAGATGCTTTGAGGCATTGTATGGAAGGAAGTACTGGTCGACTGCTTTATAAGTCGAAGATTGGGAACGTATGTTGATTTGACATGAGCTGCTGCAATAGATGACTGATAAGATTGTTGGGAATAAGTTGATGTAAAAGAGGATCTTTTAGAGTTCATTATTGTTGGTCATGCATTGTGGAAGGCCTCGCGTTAGAAATGCGTGGCACGTTGTGGTAGGAAAGATAAGATGGAATCGCGATTTGTAGGTCCATGTAAAACCATGTAGGGTTGATCGCGTAACTTGTAGATTGTGATTGTCTAAGGATTTGAGAAGTGCGCATGACACATTCCATGTTCCGTTAAATGAAATTTCAAATGATAATACACTTTATATAGTGTAAGAAATTCCTGAGATGGTATGTAGAGAAGTGATGGAATTGTCACAATGAGTTTGATCAGTGGTCGAGTGTTGGGAAACTAAGGTTGGGAACTTCAGATTTCTTCAGACCTGAGAATATGTGGTTACATTTTCATGTGTTTTGATTTGTAATATTTATGTGCTAGTCTGAGATCTAGGACGGTTAAGGCTCGTGTGTAGTTTGTTGAAATTTCTTTAATGTAGACTCAGTTTGCGTTTGACTGTGACATTTAATGTAAGATTTGTATTCCCATTTACTACTTGGAATGAGTTCGAATTTGAGATTGAATCTCGGGACGAGATTTCTATTAGGAGGGGATGCTGTGACAACTCGGGTTTTCGACGAGTTAGTTGTTATCCGTTCATTTTTATTTATGTGTTAGATTCGTGTGAACTATGTGTTTTATGTGTTTTTATGTGTGAAATGATGGAGGTGAATGACTGTTATGAGGTACATGATGTGTAAGTCATGGTACAAGTCGGATATAGAATTTGATGAAATGGAATCAGATATGAACTGCATGAAGTTCAAGTATTTTGTTAATAAGGTTCGTGTACGTATTTAATTACCGTGTGCATAAGACTTTACGTAATTATAAATGTAAGTATTTAGCCGTGTAGGCAAGTAGCTTCGAGTTAGTTTAGAATTTCGTAGATTTATTTTGAAGTCATATACAGTAAAATTTTATAAAATAAATGTTTAATTGACGAAAGGTTTTAAAAAATAATAATAATAATAAAGGTAAACATTTGTTTTAAAGTTCTTATTAAGTAGAAGGTTTTAGAATAAATAAAAGGGTTTATAAAAATAAGAAAATATTTTAAACAAATAAAATTTAGACAAATTATATATGTTGTAAAAAAGGTGATTTTTTTTAAAAAAGACGTACGATGAAAAAAAGGGTTTTGGGTTAGCAAAAATGGAGTATCTATTATACCTACAAGAAAAAAAACATAGAAGCACAAAAAAAAGATTGGAAGAAAAAAAGAGGAAGAAAAGAAAAATTAGGGTTTTTGCAATTAAGGTAAATCTTGTTTTAATCCTTGTTTTTATTCATATAATCATGTTAGAATGATGTAATTAACCACATGATGGAGTTAGGGTTCTTAATTTTCTATAATTAAAAGGTTAGGACTTGAATTGGGTAATTAACGGGGGATTTATGATGTTTAAAATCGGATTAGGGTTAATTCAGCAAAACTGTCGCTAATCTATCAGAATCCGTCGCTAAGCTGTCAGAAAACGTTCGCTAATGTGTGGGCATATTTTAGGTAAAATCATTTTGGTCGTAACTTATTCGTTTTTAATTATTTTTGGGTGATTCAAAAGCCTAAAACTATGTTCTCGAAACGTATTTTTCAAGTATTTAGAATGTATAGTCAGTGAAGTCAGTAGCTTGTTCGAATTATTTGTACAAGTGTTGAGTTCAAGGTTAATGTTTGTACGACAAGGCTTAAACTCGTGTTTTAGTTATTTTGGGATAGTTGACACTTAAAGGACTAACATGGGGCTGATTTGGGATAGAATTTGAGATGTACCCATTATAGGGATTGTTACATTGATGAAGGATTAGAGTTCCGGAGTCAATGTTGACGTGTATTATTGTGTTGTGTGCTTTAGATAATTGATCGTTCGTGAAGAGACTTTGGGATTGATTTTCGCAAGAGTTTCATAGTCCCATATTCTTGAGTTTTATAAATGCTTTTAAACTTCCAGATAGGATGGAGAGACACTGTAAAGGTTTTGAAATGTGTTCTTGTAATTGTTTCGAATGGTTTTGTGTTGGACAAAAGTGTGTTTACTTATGTTTTAGACTTGCTATATGAATCTTAATTGTGTTTGTGATTTGGATCGGGGGACACGTACCGTCTCAGTAGATATTGGTAAGGCAAGTAGCCTTGTTTTGGTACATAGATATATGGGCGTCTATGGGACCAGTTATGATTTGGTAAGGCATGTAGCCTTGTTTGGATTGGATTGTGTGATCTTGATTACTAGATTCTTAATGCATTATGTAGCACCTTGTCCATATGTGATATGTTTTAATGGTTATGTTCACAGCTTAAACATTATGTCTTTATGTTGTTTCTTGGAGTCTAAACCTATGACTCTCACCAACTTTATGTTGACGTGTTTTACTGTCTCTTTCAGGTGAGAATTTGGTGATGGTAGAGAATAAAAGTGGCTAGGATTGGATATGCCTAGGATTGCATATGGAGGAACCCCATTCCTCTTATATTCCCTTTTTGTTTTGATTTGAATAAGGGCATTGTATGACATTTATATGTATTGTTTGTTTGTCTTGGGTAAGAGGTAGGACTTGTTATCTACTTACCTAGACATCTGCATGTTATGAGATATTGTCATGACGTTGTGTCGCCTTGAATGACATTTTTTTGCATCTAGTCTTCTCTATTGAGACACCGTTTGTTATGATAATATCCATCATTCGCGCCCTGTGATTCTGCCATGGTGGGGTGTGACAATGGTTGTGTGTTAAGATTTAAAAGAAGGCTTAGAGGATGAAGAAGAAGAATAACCAAGAGAGGTTTAAGAAGGAGGTGGGATGATCCAAACTATTAATGTGTTAAAATTCCTTTTGGTGAGTAATTAAACATGCTAGGCTTAATTGGGAAAAAGTTGGTTCTTAGCAAAAATTGCAGCCATGTTTACAAAAATTTAGAGAAAACAGTGTAAAGTAGAGATGTCTTCGAAGTCATCACCTGCGTTTCTCTAAATACATGTGTCGTTCTTTATCACTAAGGAACCGCCCATAATTAATGAGCCGCGGGAAGAGACCTTCAAAAAGAAGACTTCCAGCATTTTGTCAAAGGCCCAGATTTAGACAATGTTTTAACAAGTCATAATATATTACTAACCCAAAATCTAAATAGCTAATTAACACATAATAGCACAAAGTCATGTAAATCGAAAGTTCGATCACATGAACACATTAGAAATTGTCAATCCAAACATAAAGTATTAGTGTTACAAATATAGTCTAAATGAAAGAGACAAGAAACAAGTTAGAGTTGCAATCGTGGCATCAACCAAGTGCAATTACACCTCATTCACTTTCTCTCGTAAACATTTCTTCAATGTGCCTTGATCCTCTTGGGTTCTCTAGACGATGAAGATTTTGGAAATGGTGAGTTTCAAGACTAAAATCTTGAGAGGGCACAAAAGAGCGAGAAGAAGACGAAACAAAGCCATGTTCAAGAGAGGAAACATTAATGTAATGATACACTGATGAGAAAGACTTAGTTTTTTCTCAAAACCCTGAAAAATCATGGTTTCAAGTCCACTGCACGCGGCTCATTAAAGTCAGGCGGTTCCTTAAGTGATAAGGAACCGTCGGTCCCTATAAGGTACCGCGGACAGAAAGCCAAGTTTTGGCTCGTTTTTTGTCTTTCTTCATCACCCTATCCCCTGTCAAGATTCCATGTTTACTCAATTTGGCTAAACATTCCTTGACACTTTACATTTGATTTTCAAACCTTTGCCTTGTTTACTTTCTTCTTATACCCCCACCTTGAGATTTTATACTCACACCTCAACAATGCCTAACTCCTCCTTTCATAACCTTGACATTTCATTGTCACAAACCTCCTCACCCAAAGCTTCCTCATCCAAGCTTTCCAAGAAACCGAAGATCTCAGTTCGACCTATTTGGATCAAGAAAAATGAACTCTCTTCATCCAAACCACCCAAAAACCCCCACCTTCTCTCCAATCAAATATTGGAATGAGACCTTCTCCATTAACCCCATCACCGGAGAAAAGGAAAATCTTCCCCCACCACCAAAACCTTTTGACACCCCTCAACTCAATGACCTTTCAACCTTCCCAAACCTCACAAGGCATTGTGAAAACATTTCCTACCCACTCTCCTCACCACCACCAAACCCTAGGTGTGATGGCCTTCTCCCATCAACCGAATTTGTGTTGCATCATGGATCCTCGTGTGCTTGTTGTCGATTTCAACAAATTGAACTTGCTCATGTTTATGAGAAGTTAAATTTTCTTGAATTCCTCCTCACTCGACCTCCTCTCAAAGTTTTCGTTCCCGTGGACAAAACTTCGAATGATGCTTCGTCGTCTTATTTTTCCAACTAAAGGACTAAGCACTCTTGGAGTCAATAATACTTTAGTTGTTTTGGAGTCATTGACGTTTTAAGCAATCGTGGGAAATTATCACTATTAGAATAGCTTATGCTTTGTGGTTTATTTTCCATATCTTTTGCTTTAGATACTCATATTGTGTGTATGACTATCTACCTTGTTTGTCTCTTTCATATTTATGTAATATGAAACCTTTGTGTTGTGTTTGTTTTCTTTATTTGATCATTCTCTCTTCCTTTTGAGTTGATCGTGGTTAATCTTTACAATTGATTATGGGTGATTCCATCAATTCTAAATTTTAACCCCTTGACCAATTTATCATCTTCATTGGTTGGATGTTTCTTATCTACCTCCATTCCACCAATTGAACTTTGATTTTGTCATTTACCTCTTTGGACATACTTAGCAAATACTTGCTTCTAATTTGAGATTTCTTCTCCTTCTCCCTCTCAAGTTACTTAGTAGATAGTGATCATATATACATTGGTGTTTCTTTTCTTTCTACTAACCTTTGTGTAGCATGTCACCATAGCTTATACACTTGGTGCCCCAAGAAAAGGGGAGCAACCACCAAGGGGGAGCTACTAGCAAAGTTCGGTTCTCTTCAAAGACTTGTGCTTACCTTTTTGCTACGACAAAGGGGGAGAAATGATAGTTATAAACTCGTTAGAAATTTGATATTTTGTGTTTCTACGTAAATGAGTTTATAGTTTGTCGTAATCAAAAAGGGGGAGATGGTTAATGCAAGTGATGCCTAAAAACATTATTGGTTTTAACTAATCTTTCTTAGTTTTGATCACAAGAAAACTATACAACATAATTAGTGTAAAACACAAAACGAATTATTTAACTAACACTATCATCAAGGTAATAATCATATCACTAACTTTTCTTAATCATACTTAGTGATCATCAAAGTGATTATCCTTAAAACTCACTTATGTTAATATGACAAAAGATTTTTTAATAAACTTTCTTTTAAAGAAAATGTTTTATTAAAATGGAAAATGTAAATTTGAAAATGGCATATTCCATATGCCATAAGAATATCCTTTGAAGGTTTAAAAACCTCAGATATTCCTACCCCACTAAAAGACAAAAAAAGGAGCGGACTCTACTGGGCGGTACCTTAAATAGCTAGGCGGTTCTCTAGCGATATGGAACCGCCGGGCTAGTTAAGGAACTGCGCCCAGCTAGTCGTTGCACTTTGTCTTCTATAAATAGTGGATCAAATCTCATTTTCCAATAACCCTCTTGAACGTTTTTCTCAGCCCCCTTTCTCTTTTTCTATAGCATAATCATTAGTAAATGATCACTTAATGTGTTAAGTATGTTTACATATGATTATCCTCTTGATCCCCTCCTTTACCTTGTCCAATGAGAAGATCACTCACTCACTAGTGTTGTGATAAAGATGAATCCATGAATTAGTCATGTTCATCATGTTAGCCTTTTTGTTTTTGTTGATACATTTGTATTTATGAATACTTGGACTATTTGTGTTCATCCAAGCTGTTTGTGAATACTTGGATTTTTTATGTACATCCATTGCATATGTGTTTGCTTGGATTTGTGTTGTGTAGATCCAAGCTACATGTGTGTACTTGGATATGTCTAGTTGAGTTGTAATAGATTGTGTAGTAGTTCTCACTAAACTATAATGTGATGTGGTTGTGTCTTGTGAGTTCTTACTAAACTTGAAAGTGATTAGTAGTTGTGTTGTGTGAAGTTCTCACTTAGCTTCAAAGTGAAGAGTCGTGAAGATTGGTTCTAGCTTTGGATTAGAACTCGACATCTAGCCTTGTGTCGTAAAAGGGTGAAGTAGGTAACGTCGTGAAGATTGGTTCTACCTTGAGATTAGAACTCGACATCTAGCCTTGTGTCGTTAAATTGTGAAGTAGGCAACGTTGTGTAGATTGGTCCTAGCTAAAGATTAGGTCTCGACATTTATCTTAGTGTCGGAAAATAATGTAAGCGACGATGTAAGGCTTTCTCCGCCAAGAAGGGAGCTTGTGGATATAGTGGAAATCTCGAGTAGGTGTACTCGAGGAGTGGAGTAGAAACGAGGATAGAGCCTCGTTGTCAAACCACTATAAATCTTGGTGTCTTTTCATTAGGTTGTCTCATTCCTTACTCTTTACTTATTTCATTATCATTATACTTACCTATTACCATTGCTAATGCATTTGAATTGAATCTAATCATTATGCAACTTAGCTTCAAGTAAAAGATAGTTTTGATACAAACCTAATTGAAACTAATTATAATTAGGTGACTAATCGAAGAGAAACTATTAAACCCCCCACCCCCCTTCTAGTTTCTAAAGATTTTTATCTAGATTTTGACGAGTGGAGGATTAGGTGGGGGATTATGAGACTGGAATACATGAGTTGTGTGGTGGTCTACTCGGTGAGTGATGGAGTTGTTTTAGAATTTGAATATGAGAGTGATCCGCGAGGGATTTCGAGAAACTCTAACCTATTCCTATTAGGAGAGGATTATGGGCATAGCGTGGGATTCGAATAAGGTTGCATGAAAATGCAATGGAAAAGTTGTTTTTCCCAAGAGTGGTTAACATCGTATTAGATATTGATTTAAGATAAAACCAAAGGTGAAATGTGGGTAGCGCCAAATGAGAGATCTAAAGGAGCGAGCACGCTAGCATAATGGGCGTGGTTTGGACCAAGAAATGTAAAAGGAAAGTGACCGTAGCTAGTAGTGCTTGAAAATAAATTGGGTGACATTAGTTGAAGGAGCGAGAAAGTATTATGGATTGTGTTGGTGAGTATTGAGCATGTTCGGACGTAGAATATGAACATCAAAGGTCTTCAGGTTTATCACAACACCTGAGAAGGAGTGAAAAGATAACTAGAAATTCACTTATAAGTTACCAAGATTGGGAAGTAGATACAATCTGAATGGAGTGTTGGGCGATGGAATCATGGGAACGTATTTTCTGTCAAAGCACGTGGATGTAAGATGGAGTAGTGGGAAGGATTATAAACGGATATACTGGTTGCATTGGGACGTCTATATATGATGAAAGGCCATTTGGGAAGAGTTTGGAGGAGATTAGTGTCTACCATATATGTGTTATTTGCTAGAGTGAGCATACTATATAGACGTGGGAGATTTTTCTCGAATTATGTGCGACAGCTTTGATGAGGATGGGATGCTCACCTTTTGTGAGTTGGAATTTTTCTTATAATGGTAGTTCGGGTATGAGATGAGATGCTTTGAGGCATTGTATGGAAGGAAGTACTGGTCGACTGCTTTATAAGTCGAAGATTGGGAACGTATGTTGATTTGACATGAGCTGCTGCAATAGATGACTGATAAGATTGTTGGCAATAAGTTGATGTAAAAGAGGATCTTTTAGAGTTCATTATTGTTGGTCATGCATTGTGGAAGGCCTCGCGTTAGAAATGCGTGGCACGTTGTGGTAGGAAAGATAAGATGGAATCGCGATTTGTAGGTCCATGTAAAACCATGTAGGGTTGATCGCGTAACTTGTAGATTGTGATTGTCTAAGGATTTGAGAAGTGCGCATGACACATTCCATGTTCCGTTAAATGAAATTTCAAATGATAATACACTTTATATAGTGTAAGAAATTCCTGAGATGGTATGTAGAGAAGTGATGGAATTGTCACAATGAGTTTGATCAGTGGTCGAGTGTTGGGAAACTAAGGTTGGGAACTTCAGATTTCTTCAGACCTGAGAATATGTGGTTACATTTTCATGTGTTTTGATTTGTAATATTTATGTGCTAGTCTGAGATCTAGGACGGTTAAGGCTCGTGTGTAGTTTGTTGAAATTTCTTTAATGTAGACTCAGTTTGCGTTTGACTGTGACATTTAATGTAAGATTTGTATTCCCATTTACTACTTGGAATGAGTTCGAATTTGAGATTGAATCTCGGGACGAGATTTCTATTAGGAGGGGATGCTGTGACAACTCGGGTTTTCGACGAGTTAGTTGTTATCCGTTCATTTTTATTTATGTGTTAGATTCGTGTGAACTATGTGTTTTATGTGTTTTTATGTGTGAAATGATGGAGGTGAATGACTGTTATGAGGTACATGATGTGTAAGTCATGGTACAAGTCGGATATAGAATTTGATGAAATGGAATCAGATATGAACTGCATGAAGTTCAAGTATTTTGTTAATAAGGTTCGTGTACGTATTTAATTACCGTGTGCATAAGACTTTACGTAATTATAAATGTAAGTATTTAGCCGTGTAGGCAAGTAGCTTCGAGTTAGTTTAGAATTTCGTAGATTTATTTTGAAGTCATATACAGTAAAATTTTATAAAATAAATGTTTAATTGACGAAAGGTTTTAAAAAATAATAATAATAATAAAAGTAAATATTTGTTTTAAAGTTCTTATTAAGTAGAAGGTTTTAGAATAAATAAAAGGGTTTATAAAAATAAGAAAATATTTTAAACAAATAAAATTTAGACAAATTATATATGTTGTAAAAAAGGTGATTTTTTTTAAAAAAGACGTACGATGAAAAAAAGGGTTTTGGGCTTAGCAAAAATGGAGTATCTATTATACCTACAAGAAAAAAAAACATAGAAGCACAAAAAAAAGATTGGAAGAAAAAAAGAGGAAGAAAAGAAAAATTAGGGTTTTTGCAATTAAGGTAAATCTTGTTTTAATCCTTGTTTTTATTCATATAATCATGTTAGAATGATGTAATTAACCACATGATGGAGTTAGGGTTCTTAATTTTCTATAATTAAAAGGTTAGGACTTGAATTGGGTAATTAACGGGGGATTTATGATGTTTAAAATCGGATTAGGGTTAATTCAGCAAAACTGTCGCTAATCTATCAGAATCCGTCGCTAAGCTGTCAGAAAACGTTCGCTAATGTGTGGGCATATTTTAGGTAAAATCATTTTGGTCGTAACTTATTCGTTTTTAATTATTTTTGGGTGATTCAAAAGCCTAAAACTATGTTCTCGAAACGTATTTTTCAAGTATTTAGAATGTATAGTTAGTGAAGTCAGTAGCTTGTTCGAATTATTTGTACAAGTGTTGAGTTCAAGGTTAATGTTTGTACGACAAGGCTTAAACTCGTGTTTTAGTTATTTTGGGATAGTTGACACTTAAAGGACTAACATGGGGCTGATTTGGGATAGAATTTGAGATGTACCCATTATAGGGATTGTTACATTGATGAAGGATTAGAGTTCCGGAGTCAATGTTGACGTGTATTATTGTGTTGTGTGCTTTAGATAATTGATCGTTCGTGAAGAGACTTTGGGATTGCTTTTCGCAAGAGTTTCATAGTCCCATATTCTTGAGTTTTATAAATGCTTTTAAACTTCCAGATAGGATGGAGAGACACTGTAAAGGTTTTGAAATGTGTTCTTGTAATTGTTTCGAATGGTTTTGTGTTGGACAAAAGTGTGTTTACTTATGTGTTAGACTTGCTATATGAATCTTAATTGTGTTTGTGATTTGGATCGGGGGACACGTACCGTCTCAGTAGATATTGGTAAGGCAAGTAGCCTTGTTTTGGTACATAGATATATGGGCGTCTATGGGACCAGTTATAATTTGGTAAGGCATGTAGCCTTGTTTGGATTGGATTGTGTGATCTTGATTACTAGATTCTTAATGCATTATGTAGCACCTTGTCCATATGTGATATGCTTTAATGGTTATGTTCACAGCTTAAACATTATGTCTTTATGTTGTTTCTTGGAGTCTAAACCTATGACTCTCACCAACTTTATGTTGACGTGTTTTAGTGTCTCTTTCAGGTGAGAATTTGGTGATGGTAGAGAATAAAAGTGGCTAGGATTGGATATGCCTAGGATTGCATATGGAGGAACCCCATTCCTCTTATATTCCCTTTTTGTTTTGATTTGAATAAGGGCATTGTATGACATTTATATGTATTTTTTGTTTGTCTTGGGTAAGAGGTAGGACTTGTTATCTACTTACCTAGACATCTGCATGTTATGAGATATTGTCATGACGTTGTGTCGCCTTGAATGACATTTTTTTGCATCTAGTCTTCTCTATTGAGACACCGTTTGTTATGATAATATCCATCATTCGCGCCCTGTGATTCTGCCATGGTGGGGTGTGACAATGGTTGTGTGTTAAGATTTAAAAGAAGGCTTAGAGGATGAAGAAGAAGAATAACCAAGAGAGGTTTAAGAAGGAGGTGGGATGATCCAAACTATTAATGTGTTAAAATTCCTTTTGGTGAGTAATTAAACATGCTAGGCTTAATTGGGAAAAAGTTGGTTCTTAGCAAAAATTGCAGCCATGTTTACAAAAATTTAGAGAAAACAGTGTAAAGTAGAGATGTCTTCGAAGTCATCACATGCGTTTCTCTAAATACATGTGTCGTTCTTTATCACTAAGGAACCGCCCATAATTAATGAGCCGCGGGAAGAGACCTTCAAAAAGAAGACTTCCAGCATTTTGTCAAAGGCCCAGATTTAGACAATGTTTTAACAAGTCATAATATATTACTAACCCAAAATCTAAATAGCTAATTAACACATAATAGCACAAAGTCATGTAAATCGAAAGTTCGATCACATGAACACATTAGAAATTGTCAATCCAAACATAAAGTATTAGTGTTACAAATATAGTCTAAATGAAAGAGACAAGAAACAAGTTAGAGTTGCAATCGTGGCATCAACCAAGTGCAATTACACCTCATTCACTTTCTCTCGTAAACATTTCTTCAATGTGCCTTGATCCTCTTGGGTTCTCTAGACGATGAAGATTTTGGAAATGGTGAGTTTCAAGACTAAAATCTTGAGAGGGCACAAAAGAGTGAGAAGAAGACGAAACAAAGCCATGTTCAAGAGAGGAAACATTAATGTAATGATACACTGATGAGAAAGAGTTACTCGGAGAGCTCATGCCGGTGATGATTTCAAACTTGTCTTTCCAAATTTTCGGAGACGAACCACACCCAACATCACGAGCTTCATCTCGATGATCATTTTCCTCTTTACATTTGTAATTTTTAGACTCTAGTATGATATTCCCTTTAATGGGAGACATCACACGAGAAACGGAGTAGAAAGATGACATTATTAATAGAGGAAAGTCATGATCAACTCTTCTAAGAAGACGAGTAAGAAGCATAGCAAAAGGAAGACTAGGAGTTTTCAATTTAAAGAGAACATAGCTAATTCTACTAACGATGAAATACGTAAGATTGTACGGAGTGGAAGTAGCAACACAATACAACATGTGTGCAAGACATGCGGGAACAGGATTGCGATTTCTACCAAGACACGTTACGTTTTCCCTAAGGAGTGAGAACACGAATATGTCCTTGAAAATCACCGAGAAGAGAATGTTCACGTGATTTAGAAATGGCTCCGAAAATGAGCGAATGAGAAGGAAGATCGGTCACATAGTGCACATCAATAGAGGCTGATTCTAGAGAGTCAATACTCCAAGCATCGGTGAACCTACATTGACCATTATATGTCACCTTAAAAATTTCACCAAATTCTTCTAGAGTGTATACAATGGTTTTCCTCTTTATGGAAAATCTTATAGATAAACCATTATTGATGCAAATTAATGTGAACGAACTAAAGAACTCCAAGAGAAAAGAGGGGAATATTGGCTCATCAAAATCAAGCAAGCAATCAAAGCCAATAGATTTGGACATGTAACGATTAAAATCAATACCACAAACGTTGGAAGGAACAATACGTCCCTTATAAAAAAAAGGCTTTCTAAAGACTGAAGGGTATTTTTGAGAGAACGAGATTGACACGAAGAAGAGAGAATAGGCATATATTCTCTAGTTTTCTCATGATCTTTTCGAGTTTTAAAAGGCATAGTTAGTACCTAAAATAAACAACCAAGATATGTCTACGATCACTTTTTATGTTACATAATAAAAAAAATCAAAGTCATAAGAATGTGCTTAATCAATTACTTGAGTAACCAAAGGATTAATCCTTAACATTCTTATGTTCACAATGTTCCAATTTCATCTTTGACTAATACATATGACTCATGTAAAATCAAACATGAACTTGCACATTGGTTTTTCAAAAATGGTTTTTAGGTAAGCATTAACAATGCAATTACCAATGTGTTCATGGGTTCATATCAATTCCATCATTTAATCAAAATAAATTAGTTAAAATTCGGATTTGTTCTATAAGTGGGTTTTAGTGAAATCGCAATGAATTCAAACCTAAGGAATCATAGCATTACAACTATCTCAACCCACATTCCTAATTAGGTTCCAATTCGATATAATTTTAAAAATCCCCAATTATGAAATTAAGAACCCTAGAACAAATTGATTGAAATTGAATGAAGATACTTATAATTATTTGATGTTAGATGAAGGATGAGTGAAACCCTTGTCTTGGAATCAATTAATTTGGGTGATTGAAGCTTTTTGAAAGATCAACAATGGTGGAAATGAAGAAACCCGTCGCCTATGGAGAAGAAAGGGTGGTGGTTTTTTTGGAAAAAATGATTTCTTAATAAAACCCTGATTATTTTAGTCACTAGTGGCCTGCTGTTCGATATGATATGGAACTGCGGGTTTGAGCCGTGACAATTAAAGAACCGTCGACAGTGGACGTGTTTAAACCAATAAAATCAAAGAAATTTTTAAAACCAAAAATTTCTAAAATACTTAAGATGAATATCAACCCATTTGGAAATGATTATACCACTTCAATACTAGGTAATAATGCCTTTAATGAAGGATTACGAGTTAAATCGAGATCGATACGGAAAAACGACTACTCGTAAGAAAAGAAAAAGAAGAGAGAAACCAAGAGGATTGAATCAAGGTAAAGTTCAATTCTCAAGAGATGAGTGACAATATTCAAGTAGTAAAAATAAAGAGCTTGTGTCATCTATAGTGGTTTAAGACGTGTCTTTCTGGCGTAAGTCTAAATGGCTTTGATAATGAACCATACCAAGCAATTTTGTAGAATAGAGTAAGATCACTTTCAAGTATTTGTCTTAAACTATTTTAAAATATGAGCAAAGTATAGATTCAATTTCTCTCCCACATGATCGGTCAAATATCATTGCTTAGGATTACAATGACAATATCCTTGGAATATTTCAATTATAAGTATGTAATATCTTAACTACAACTTATAATGTAATTTGGTATCTCAAAGGATTAAACAATCATCTTAGAGATGAGCTCAATTGCACATATTATACATGATATAGGGCCTACTCACCGTATGAGTTGCAAACCATATAAATCATACTTGATACTTTAAGCTACTACTAACTCACTCTATGACCCCTAAGTGAGTCAAGTATCCAAGCAATGAAGGTTTGATAGGGTACAAGAATAGAATCACATACCACAAACAAATGTCAAGGCAAGGTGCCAAGAACAAGCACATAGTCAAGTAATGATCAAAAGAATGAGCAATAGGGCATGTGGAAGGACAAAAACGTAACTTAGCCACAAAGTGCATCCCAAGTCTTCCAAGAACCAATGCAACACCCAAACTTGACCAAAGTGAGTACTAAGTCTTCAAGGACTAGTATCAGTCACATCAATCTTGATGTCATCATCCTAAGATGTTGAAAATCAAAGGAGATGAGTCTTCTACAAGTGCAAGTAACTCAATCCACAATCAAGTTAATGATTAGTCTTTATGAGTACCTACACAAAGAAAGATACAAACTAGTATATACATATCAAGAGTAAATCTAAAATATATGTAGGCTACTAAACAAGACATGATGCTAGATTACCAATTAAAAGGTCTATTTGTATAGAAAAAATAGTTTTGACCAAAAGAGAAACTTTAGTACAACGAACCCTTCTAATTTAAGGAGACAATGGATCGATCCAAGTTTTAAAGCACAATATACTTCAAAGATCTTGAGTGACCATCGCTCTGATACCAATTGTAGAAACTAGAATAGGGGGTTGAATAGTTTCTCTCGTCTATGTTCCTAATTAAAATCCTTTCAATTAGGTTTGCCCCAAAATTACCTTTTACATAAAAACTAGTTTCATAGTTCTTAGGTTCAATTCTAATGCATTAATAATATCTAGTGACAATGAAATGCAAGGAAATAATGAAAACATAAGGAAAGATTAAGAAAAGAATCAACCTAAAGTACGAAACCAAGATTTATAGTGGTTCGAAAACGAAGCTCTATCCTCGTTCCTACTCTACTCCTCGAGTACACCTTACTCGAGATTTCCAATATATCCACAAGCTCCCTTCTTGGAGGAGAAAACCTTAAAAAGTCTCTTACATTATTTTCCAACACTAAGCTAAATTCCAATCTACACACGTCGCCTTCTTTACCATTTTCCGACACAAGGCTAGATGTGGAGTTCTAATCGAAAGCTAGAACCAATCTTCGTCGCCCATCTTCTTTTCTGACACAAGGCTAGATGTCGAGTTCTAATCCAAAGTTAGAACCAATCTTCACAACTCTTCACTTTCAAGTTTAGTGAGAACTCACTAGACACATACACACATCACTTTATAGTTTAGTGAGAACTAACACATAAGACTTATTACAACTCAACAAGACATATCCAAGTATACACATGTAACTTGGATCCACGTAAGGCAAATCCAAGTATACACATATACAATGGATTTACACAAGACTAATCCAAGTATTCACTAATACATTGTATTAAAACAACACTAATCCAAGTATACATAAACACATTAGATCTACACAAGACACAAACATAAAATGTTGAACATGACTAGATCTAAGATAGGATGATCTTCATCAAGGCTTCATCTTTAATCACATCACAAATGTGTGAGTGGTCTTCTCTTTGGACAAGTAAAGAAGATGATCAAGAGGATAATCATAAGTAAACACACTTAACACATTAAGTGATCATTTACTAATGATTAGGATATAGAAAAGAGAAAGGAGACAGAAAGAATGTCCAAAAAGGTTCTTGGAAAATAGAGATTTGATCCACTATTTATAGGAGAAAAAAACCAACGGCTCTTTGCCTGCAGTTCCTTATCAATAAAGAACCGCATGCCTATTTGGGAACCGCCCATGTAGAGTCCGCTTCTTTTTGTCTTTTAATGGGGAAATGTTATATGAGGTAATATTTACCTTTAAAGGACATTCCCATGGCATTTAAAATATGGCATATTCAAGTTTTCATTTTCCATTTTAATAAAACATTTTCTTAAAAATAAAGTTTATTAAAATCTTTTCTCACATTTGTCAAAATGTGAGTTTTGAGGTTAATCACTTTCTATGATCACTAAACATGATTAAGATATGTTTTTGTAAGACTTAAATGATTATTACCTTGATGATAGTGTTTTTTGAATAATTCGTCTTACGATTGTCTTTGATGATAAATGTCCTTATAATTTATCGTGATCAAAACTAAGAAAGATTAATTAACACTAATAATGTTTTTACGCATTACTTGTATTAACACAATCGTTATCTTTAGTAAATTGACGGACAAAAGTTAGATTTTTAATGATGTTAGGGGTTACAAGAACTTTGTGAAGATGTAGAGGGCGATGAGAGGATGGACTAATGTTATGGCATGTGTTGGTGACGGGAATAGAATTACCATTACCAACATAGATAGATGGGTGTATACGTTTACTAAAAAAGTACCTAAATTAC
The DNA here is from genome assembly GCA_025667525.1 of Glebionis coronaria. Classification (NCBI taxonomy): domain Eukaryota; kingdom Viridiplantae; phylum Streptophyta; class Magnoliopsida; order Asterales; family Asteraceae; genus Glebionis; species Glebionis coronaria. The sequence continues at coordinate 360,649,696 of CM046876.1, forward strand.
TTGTATTAGAATTTAAGTGAGAAGAAGCACTTGAGTCCATATGCCAATTTAGATCCTGTAATGTCATTGTGCTAAACGCACTCGGTAAAGTAGTAGCTTGAGACCCATATTGACCAGGAACCACGCCGAGAATTCCATGGCCAGGAGATGTACCGGGAATACCCTGACTTGAAGTTAGTTGACCAAAATGTTGGGTTGCAACATGGGCCTATGGAGGTTGGTGATGTTGGGCCATCTGGTAGAAGACCTGGTAGGCATGAGGTGTTGTTGGAGTTGTTGGACTAAAGGGGGGGGGGGGAAGGAGTAGGCTGCATGGTGTTGTAGGGGCTCCGGTAGGGGGCCTGCTGAGCCTGGCGGGCTGAGTAAAAACCTGGAGGTGCCTGATGAGTCCAAGAAGGGTTCGACTGGATATGAGAGGCAAACAACCGATTTGTTTTAACTTCATTATTACCACAAACAGATGAGTTTCGAGTGGTAAGGCCAGAACGACCCTGATAATCACGAATAAAGGGACATTTATCACCGAGCCGGCAAGTGCCCTTATTAAAATGATTGCAAATTTATGGAACGATGGAGGATTTTTGTGGTGTACCCTTGTTGGTTGAAGTCACGAGGACGGTGTGGGAGGAATAGCTACTCTCAAAATTGGTATTGGCACCCGATTCCTCTTTAAATGAAGACTCTTTCAAAATGAGCATACTACATACCGTTTTAAAGGACGGGAGGGGCTCACGATGGCAGATGATTTCCACGAGAGTTTCAATATATGTATCAAGGACATTAACTGCATAAACAACCAAATTCTTTTCACTTACATTGCATTCAAGGTTCTTAAGACGATTCGCCATGGATTAAATTTTCGAACAATACTCATTAACCGTCATGGTGTCAATCTTTATTGACCGGAGTTCGATGTCAAGTGTCATGGCTCTTGCGTCTTTATTTTCATGGAAGAGGCTTCTGAGATGATCCCACAACGCTTTTGCATTGCCCGGTGTAGTCACGACTTGTTCTTGAAGTGAATCACATAGGGAACTAAGAATCCACATCTTGATGAGATCATCAAGTTGACACCAATCCGTGTTTGTGGACGCGTTTTCTGCTTTGACATGGGATTTGAGACCTAGACTACCAACGTGAATGAGTGAGAAGGATTTCCAAGAATTGTAATTGTGTTTTTCAAAATCTAATTTGATAAGAACCTTGTTAGGGATGCTAAATGGTATAATCTTTTTGGTAGAGGATTGTGATGGGGAGTTGTCTTCTACGGCCATAGTTGCCAATTTAGAGGGAGATTAATTAGGGTTTAGGCGGCTGTGTAAGAGGGAGGGAGGAGAAGAGACGTAGGGTAGGGAGAAAAATTAGGGGGGAAATTAACATTGTGATACCATATTGGAGAATGTAATTGGTTTCCTTGATTTGCATTAATTTTCAATTCTAGATAAATACAAATCATTAGAATATTCTAGATCATGGGCTTTAGCGCCACTAAACATACATATGGGCTTAGTATACTATAATCTGAAGAACTAAACTGGAGTACAACCCTAAACTAGAGTACAACTCTAAACTAGAGTACAACCAAACTAGAGAACTATAATGTCATCTATATATGATCGAAGAGCACATATTTACTTGCTTAAAGTAACTAGATTGATTAATTGTGTGACAGAGAATTAGAATTACTGTGATGAGGACCAACAAACAGTAGTATATGTCAATTCTTGTCGATATAACAAGACTTTGGATCATCAAGTTGACTCCATTACAGATAAAGATTATGTTAAACTGGTCGAACATAAAGTTTTCTTATAGCTAGTGAAATGATATCATAGTCTTTCCTATATATATCAGTCTTTCATTACCCATAAAAAAAGAGTTTTTCCTATATATAGTATATGTATTTCCCATCATTTGAGTTACTAATAGTATAATACCTTCAACTGTTTAGATCTTGGAACATAGAATACACCAACTTACATCCATCCATTATATGTTGTATCGAACAACACGCCTTTGGTTCCAAGGATCATGCAAGAAAATCATCCGAATTTTCATATGCAACTTACAAGCCATGGCTAAGCGGTAAATGTCCAAATAAACATAAAAACTAATGACAATCAATCTAGCAAAAATATAATTCACTTGGCTAAAAGATCTGTGAGGTATTCGCAAAAAAAGCCTCAAGTACGTACCATATGCAACCTTGATATAGCAAGTTATTGTTTGTATATATGTTATGTACTTATGTACCACCAGTGACCAGTACGTTTAGTTTTAGAATAATTCAGTAGTTTTTACAAACAAAACTTTTGATAGCTGAGCTTGGTTTAATAATTGACGTATAACTTATGCTTAATGTCTTAATATACTAATAATATCGATATCTTAATGCTAAGACAAAGGGTTGGTTCGATGTTGTTGTTAAAACTACAACATTGGATCATCAATCAATTAACATTCATGTATTATGATTCTTTCTTGTTTTCAATTTGATCTTGCTGCTATTACTTGTGAGGAGTATAGGCTTGTGATTCGTTGCTCCTTATGCTTTCTATGATCAAGCGATTTACCGGAGATTAGATTGGACTTGTATGTGATCTATATACGGTCTTTTAATTGTGTCGATCCGTTCTTCAGGTTGGTTTTTTGATTGTTTTTTTGGTCAGATCCCCTTTCAATCGTTTTTAATTATCTTTTTTCATCAATTTTTCGGTCTTGAGTTCCCTTCAATCCAAAACCCTAATGGCGGCTTCGTTTAGGAAAGGCTTTACCTCCAATGAAGATTATACTAAAAAGATTTCCCATTCAATTTTCGTAACTAATTTCCCTGATTCAATTACTTCTAGATACCTGTGGAAGGCGTGTAGTGTGTATGGTACTGTGGTGGACGTTTTCATTCCGACTAAGCTTTCCAAGGCAGGTAAAAGATTTGGGTTTGTGCGTTTTATTAAGGTGTTTAACCTTGATCGTTTGGTTGAAAACCTTTGTACGGTATGGATTGGACGTCACCATATTTATGCTAATCATGTTAGATTCGAGAGGCCGAATAAGCCTTTTGTACCCCCACCTAATGGTAAGAAAGCAGATTTCCAGAAGTCTAAGGATCATCAAAGGTTTAGTCAACCGCAGAGACAGGTTGGATCGTATGCGAGTGTGGTTCACAATGTTCCAGATACGGTTAAGTTGGACTCTCCTACGTCTGCATTGGTACTTGACGATGATTGTATTACTGAGCGTGACTATTCTAGATGTGTTGTTGGTAGAGTAAAAGATGCTGGTACTATCTCCAATTTACATACTATCCTCAAAGATGAGGGTTTCGTTGATATTCAAGTGTTTTATTTGGGGGGTCTGTGGGTGATGTTTGAATTTGAAACGGTATTAGCAAAAGAGAATTTGTTGAAACATTCTGGGGTTTCTTCTTGGTTCCACGGCTTTCAAGAGGTGAATCAAGATTTTGTCTCTAATGAGCGCATTGTTTGGGTAGATATAGAAGGAGTTCCCTTGAATGCTTGGACACGGAACACGTTTGCACGCATTGGTAAGAAATGGGGTGAGTTGCTGAACATGGAGGATTCACTTGATTCGGATTTTGGCCGTAAGCGTGTTTGTATTCTTACTAAACATCCTACCTCTATTTTAGAATCTTTTAAAATTATTGTTAAAGGTAGGGTGTTTATGGTGCGTGTGAAGGAATTGTTTATGTGGAATCCTTCTTTTGTGAATGCTAAGGATACGGAGGATTCTTCTGATGATGAATCTGTTCATGATGAACGAAATACTGTTGCGCATCCGTTATTGAGTGAAGAGGAGGGAGATGATAATGTTGATAGTAATGTCGAGGTGGTGGTAGAATCTAGTTTCGATGATTCTGGTGTGGTTAAGAACGGTACCGAGGATATGGGTAAGAATGTTTCTAAGGATCCATTTGATGTATATGATATGTTGAATAGGGATAATTCATCAAGTGAACCGAAAGTTTGTAGCCCCTCATTGTCTCATCCTCCTGGTTATACACCACCGGAACCCGAGTCACAGAAGGTTAATGACCACGTCAGTGGAGACATAGTTGTTGATAGGGATAAAAAGGAGAATTCATCTCAGATAAGTGCGAATGTATTGGATAATTCGCATGTAGTCCATGAAGAGGTTTTAATATATCTAGTGGTAATAGTAAAGATATGAATGGAGGGTCTGTGTTGGGAGTATTAGAAGAAGTCATTAGTGTTGGGCAAGCTATGGGTTATGCTATGAATGGGTGTGAAAAAGACGTTAAGGCTATCATTGCGGATCATGGAGATGAATCGGGTTTTAGATGAATATTCTTTCTATCAATGTTCAAGGACTTGGAAACAAGTCAAAAAAGGAGTGGATACAGAAGTTAGTTAATAAAAATAGGATTAGTTTCATTTCTATTCAAGAAACTAAGCTAAATACGGTCTCTCACATGGACGTGAAGTTTATGTGGGGTAATTCCAACTATGATTTTGTTTCAAGCGGTTCAATAGGTAACTCTGGCGGAATTTTATGTATTTGGGAGTCTTCGGTTTTCAAGAAAGATAACGTTACGGTATCCGATAATTTTGTTGCTATTTATGGGACGTGGCTTCCGAGTGGCTCTAAGATTCTTTTTATTGCGGTTTATGCTCCACATTCTGCTTCCCAGAAACGGATGTTATGGGAGTATTTATCAACCTCAGTGGACCGTTGGAAAGGAGATTCAATCATTATGGGCGATTTTAACGAGGTGCGGTCGGAGGATGAAAGACGTGGGTCGTACTTTAATTCTGTTAGTGCTAGGGCCTTTAATAATTTTATTAATTCTACGGGCCTTGTTGATATTTATATGGAAGGATATGCTTATACGTGGTCTCACCCTTCGGCCACTAAGATGAGTAAGCTCGATCGTTTTCTAGTTACTAATGGTGTTCTTTCTCTATTTCCTTCGATTAAGGTTACATGTCTTGACAGACATTTATCGGATCACCGTCCGATTCTCCTTCATGATGTTAAAGTGGACTTTGGCCCTATTCCATTTCGGTTCTATAATTCATGGTTTAGGCATGATGGATTTGATGTGATGGTGGAAAATACATGGCGTTCTTTTCAATTCACTGATAAAGATCATATGGTTCGGTTTAGAAAGAAGTTACAGGAACTGAAGCAACGTATTCGACAATGGACACAAGAAAAAAGAAAAAGTATGGAAAGTGTTAAGGATGATGTTTGCAATGAATTGAGGGTTATTGACAAGAAGTTGGAAGAATGAGACGTTAATAGTATGTATCTTCTTAAGCGGCAGGAGTTGAAACAAAAGCTTCACGATATAAGTTCTATGGAAGGCTCTGATCTTCGTCAAAAATCCAAAGTAAGATGGGCGATTGAGGGAGACGAGAACACGAGGTATTTCCATGGGATAATCAATAAGAAACGATCTCAACTTGCAATACGAGGTGTTTTTGTTGATGGTATATGGTGTCATGATCCAGGTTCTGTGAAGAAGGCGTTTTTGAATCATTATGAATCTCGATTCAATAAGCCGAGTAACTCACGGATTAAACTTGATTTTATTTTTCCCAATAGGTTGTCTCAAGACCAGGCTACTATTTTGGAGTGTTGCGTTACTAGTGATGAGATACGGGCTACGGTTTGGAATTGTGGGGAAAATAAGTCACCGGGGCCGGATGGTTTTACCTTCGAATTTTTTAGAAAGTATTGGGAGTTCATAGGGCCTGATTTTTGCGATGCGGTAAAATATTTTTTTGATAAAGGATCTTTCTCCAAGGGATGCAACTCTTCTTTCATTGCTTTAATCCCGAAGTCTACAGATGCTAAATTTGTGCACGAGTATCGTCCTATTAGCTTGATAGGGTGTGTGTATAAAGTTGTTACCAAGATCATGGCTAATCGGTTGGCATTGGTTATTACAGATATTGTTTCTGATTCTCAGTCCGCTTTTGTAGCTGGGAGACAGATATTGGATGGGCCGTTTATTCTAAACGAAGTTCTTCAGTGGTGTAAAAGAAAAAATAAGAAAGTTATGTTCTTCAAAGTCGATTTCTCTAAGGCATATGATTCAGTACGTTGGGATTATTTACTTGATGTCCTTCAGGCTTTTGGGTTTGGCTCGAAATGGTGCAAGTGGATTCGTGGTATTTTTTGTTTTTCTAAAGCTTATATTCTTGTTAATGGCAGTCCAACAAACGAGTTCCAGTTTCATTGTGGGCTTAAACAAGGAGACCCATTGTCGCCATATCTTTTTATTCTTGTTATGGAATCGTTGAACCTGTCTTTTTGCAAAGCTAGAGATGAGGGGTTCTTTCAAGGTATTCGTCTCAATAATGCTCTTACTTTAAGTCATTTATTCTATGCGGATGATGCTTTATTTTTAGGGGAGTGGTCCGATACAAATTTGAGGGGTATTCTTAGTATTCTCAAATGCTTTCGTCTTGCTTCAGGTCTTCACATGAATATCCAAAAAAGTCAAGTTCTAGGTGTTGGTATTCCTCGGCTTATTGTCGAGGCAGCAGCTAGATCCATTGGTTGTTCCGTTATGCAAAATAAGTTTAGATATCTTGGTGTTATGATTGGAGATTCTATGTCTAAACATAAGGCGTGGGACGAGGTTGTGTCCAAATTGAGATCACGCCTTTCAAAGTGGAAGGCTAAAACTATTTCGATTGGGGGTAGGTTAACTATTTTGAAAGCAGTGCTTGGCGCTTCTCCTTTGTACACTATGTCTATCTTCAAGGTACTGAGGGGAGTTCTTAGAGTAATGGAATCGATTCAGAATAGTTTTTTTAATGGAGGAGATTCTTCGGTAAATAAAATAACATGGGTTGCTTGGATTAATGTTTTACCTTCTAGGAAAAAAGGCGGTCTAGGAGTGTCTAGTTTTTACGCGTTAAATATGGGTTTGGAGATTCGTGTCTCAAGATGGATCCCTATGGTCTCGTGTTATTCAAGCTTTATATGGGAAAATGATTGGTACTCATCCAGCTCATATGAATTCGACTTGGTGTTCGATTGTGAGAGAATTAAAATGTCTAAAGGATAAAGATTTGGATTTTTTGTCTTTATGTAAGTTGCGAGTGGGAGATGGTCTAACTGCTCGGTTTTGGCTAGATGTTTGGACAGGAGATAGGCCTCTTCAGGAGGTTTTTCCTCGTTTGTATGCGCTAGAACTTGATAAGGAGATTTGTGTGGCTGACAAGTTGAATACATCGGTGGTTGCATCGTTCCGTCGTTTGGTTCGGGGTGGTATTGAGCATGATCAACTCTCGGAGCTGCTCCAGATGGTGGAGTTCGTGGTTCTTTCTTCGTCACCTGATCGTTGGGTCTGTACGTTGTCCAGTGATGGAGAGTTCAAAGTTAAAGACGTTCGGAATTATATTGATGATAAGTGTCTTCCTACGTATGCTGAGTCGACTAGATGGGTGAAGTATATTCCCATTAAGATTAATATTTTTGCTTGGAAAGCTCGTCGTGATCGCTTGCCAACGAGAGTCAATTTGGTGAATAGAGGTATTATTTTGGACTCTACTTCTTGTCCTATATGTCATTCATGTGAGGAAGATGCGAGTCATGTTTTTTTTCGGTGTGGTTTGGCTCAATCTATCTTATGTCGGATTTGTCGATGGTGGGATCTGGATGGGCAGCTATGGTCTTCGTTCTTGGATTGGGGGGCATGGTTCTTGTCTGTTCGGCTTCCATCTAAAGTAAAGAGTTTGATAGAAGGAGTTTTTTATGTTGCTTGGTGGTCCATATGGCGGTTTCGTAATCGTATCGTTTTTGACAACGTTTCTCCTTCCTGCTCGTTGGTTTTCGATGATATAGTTTCTTTATCTTTTTTATGGTGTCAAAATAGATGTAAAAATATGTTTAAATGGGATGATTGGTTGAAAAATCCCCATTTGATTTCTTTGTAGTTTTGTTCTAGCGTCTTGCTAGTTTAATAAATTTGCCGTTCAAAAAAAAACATTGGATCGTCTGGAGATACTGGAATAGAGTTTGCTTCGATCACAAACCTCCAAGAAAGGACACCCTTTGAGACAAGATTAGAACTCTATCGCATTCTTGAATTTTACATAGTAGTGAAAGTAAAAACCCAAGTGGCTTGATTGGATTTGTAATACCAAAATTGTTTCTAATCAATTGTAATTTTCTTTAGCATCTGCTAGCTTTTAATAGACTCATCGTTCAAAAGAAAAAATATCAACTAAGAATTTCTTACAAATGCATGTTTTTACATTATATAACCTCATTATGATTGAAAAAATATCAACAAAGTACTTCTTACGAATGCATGTTCTTTCATTATATAACTTCATTATGATTGAAAAAATATCAACAAAGTATTTCTTACGAATGTATGTTCTTTCATTATATAACTTCATTATGATTGAAAAATATCAACAAAGTATTTCTTACGAATGCATGTTCTTTCATTATATAACTTCATTATGATTGAAAAATATCAACAAAGTATTTCTTACGAATGCATGTTCTTTCATTATATAACTTCATTATGATTGAAAAATATCAACAAAGTATTTCTTACGAATGCATGTTCTTTCATTATATAACTTCATTATGATTGGCTTGAACATGTCTAGGATGAGACTGGATTAATTGGTCATGTTAAAAGAAGCATCAACATGTGAACATATAGGGCAAAGGAAATTGTCATTTCAAATAGAAAGTTTCCTAAAAGCAGGAAACCTTCATTCTCTTGGAAAATGACTATACACTTGAAGAATTCTTTGTGGTCACTAATAAATCAACATATGTCAGTAGTTATCATACACAATCATCCATGTAACACGACCCAACAATTTGTCTTGTAACATTCTTTCTCCTGAGAATAATATTGACGACAAACCATGTAAAAATAAAATTTCAAAATGGTGAGAACTTTAATTTATGTGGGGTAGAAGAAGCACTCTTCACTCTTCAGAAATGATCAACAAAACATATGGGTGTACCATCACTTGTTTTGAATTTATGGTTCACATATTTTTGACAACAACACGTATTGTATACATGATAATGTTAAAGTATTCATATGAAAATGGTTGTAGATAATAAGGGGCATACATGCTTAACAGTACATGTTCTACTAAACAGTTCTGGATTCTTCATTGCATAGTGTCTTCCCACTAAAAGCGTTAATTACTACCGAGACTATTTAAGAGGGTATTTGTCTTGCAGAGACTATTTTTTTCACTTTACCAAAATAATATTTTTGTCTGCGTTAAAATGTAAGTGGATCAAAAAACAAACACGTGTCAGCTTCTAATTAAATTAAAAAAAGAAAAATAAAAAAAAAACTTGTCCGCGTCAACTTTTTAATAATAACGTGTTTTTATATATAAAACTTTATTCGTTCAATATTTAGAAAATATCTTTCAAATTCGTTAATGCAAATTATATCGTCGCGAAGAGCTCTAACTTACGAACAAATCGAGCCCAATATTGATATGGTTATGATGTACGCATAAATTTATAAAAAATATTAAAGTTTGATATGCGTATATATATGTTTACGTTTTTTTTATTTCATATGTTCGCGTTTCATATTTTATATGTAATATTTTTTAAGTTGTGAATTAAAGTTTAATTTTACATAATAAAATGTTGCGTTTATATAAATCTAAATCTTTTTGTTAAACGTCAAACTTTATTTAAACGTCAACTTTTATATATAAACGCTAACTTTTTTTACGTGACATAAACATATATATGTTCATATTTTTTATTTCGTACATTCACGTTTCATATTTTTTATGTAATATTTTTAAGTTATGAATTAAAGTTTTAGCTTTACGTAATAAAATGTTGCGTTTATATAAACATATATATTACGTAAAGATTCAAATTGTGATGTTTTTTATAAAATTGTGTGTACGTAAAAATATATGCATGCAAATTGCTAAAATAGAGAATGTGGGTCTCAATTTACACTCTCAAGTTGCTCAAATAGAGGATGTGGGTATCAAAACTGTGTGTGCGTAACAATTTAAACATATATATGTATATTAAACTATGATATTTTTATATAACGTGAGTAGAGTGTATATTGTTTATGTTACGTAAAAAAAAACTTTTTTTAATAACAAATTTAATATTGATATGTTTTCAACGTGCGCATAATTTAATAAAAAAACATCACAGTTTGATATACATATATATGTTTATGTCATGTAAAAAAAGTTAGCGTTTATATATAAAAGTTGATGTTTAAATAAAGTTTGACGTTTAACAAAAAGATTTAGCTTTATATAAACGCAACATTTTGTTATGTAAAGTTAAAACTTTAATTCACAACTTAAAAGATATTACATATAAAATATGAAACGTAACGTACGAAATAAAAAAAATGTAAACATATATATACGCATATCAAACTTTAACATTGTTTATAAATTTATGCGTACGTCATAAGCATATCAATATTGGGCTCGATTTGTTCGTAATTTAAAGCTCTTCGCGACGGTATAATTTTCATTAACGAATTCGAGAGATATTTGCTAAATATTGAACGAATAAAGTCTTATATATAAAAACACGTAATTATTAAAAAGTTGAAGGTCAGTTTTAGAAAATTTTAATAAAGATTCTATATTGGCCTAGAAATTGGGTGTCCGCTTACATTTTGAAGCGGATAAGTTTTTTTTTTTGATTTTTTTTTTGTCAATTTAATTAGAAGCCGACACGTGTTTGTTTTTTGGTCCGCTTACATTTTGATGCGGATAAAAAGACTATTTTGGTAAAGTGAAAAAAATAGAGTCTCTACAAGACAAGTACCTTTTAAAGAGTCTCTGCAGTAATTAACGCCCACTAAAATCGACATCAACTTTAGTTTTTATCCTTGTGAAGAAATAATATTCCGTCAAAAGAGATACCCATGTGATTTATGTAGTGAAATGATACTTGAATATTTGTATGTAGTGTGAACAAATTTTAAACACAGTGGTAGCTCCAGCTAGTAATTGCAGTGACGAATATGTTGATTCCATGTATCTAAGGCATATTTATATACTTCAAAATGAATAGAATACTCGAATATATATGTTTCACATTTAAAGTAAATCTTTACATTTTAATAGTGAAGGTAATCACTATACCATATCTTTTCATCTTAAAGGACTTCGAATTTAATTGTATCTCCTTGTATTTTATGACTTGTAAGCATTATAATATATGTAAATTATGACATATTGTGATATTAGAATTGGGTTCGTTTCCACTTAAATTCACCTCGTCGGGACACTCTTGTCGAAGAAAATTACTCATAGGTGTCAAAATATGTTTGAGTGATTATAACAAAGGTAACAAGGTTCTCCAAGTTAAATTACCTAGGTTTAAACTGTTTAAAACAAAGATACGTATAACTTTAGCAATTTAACAATATTTTGAACGTTAAAGTATGTTATTACAGTATAAGTTAACCACATAAATATTAAAAAAATTACTTACAGAATGTAGGATTAATATCCCACAACCTGGAATACTAGATGTAGAATCTTAATCGTGAAGCAACAATCGACAAAAAAAACAACATAAAGTATGTACCCTAATCAAACGATTATATTTTTATTAAAGAATATGTTGTTAATCCTCTCATCTTCTTTTATAGAGATAAGGGGGAGGACAACTGACTCCTAGAAAAAAGATTGGTAGTCGGTTGTACGGGCTGGGCTTGGACACAAGCAAATCCAACCGACCGTTTATTCTACTTAGCTAATACATGAAACTCAGTACATTACTTCCTAGACGACATAGGCTAATAAATACTAAATATAACAATTTCCACCTTAGGCTTATATTAGCCTATCTCAACACTTAGCAACTCCAAGCAGTGTTGTAACGTGCGTTTAGGTACCACCTTCGTCAAGGCATCCGAAGTATTGTGTTTAGTACCCACTTTCAGAACATCAATTGTATTTGCTTCCAAGACTTCTCTGTTAAAGTGATAATGCACATTAAAGTGCTTACTCGTTTCATGAAAAACATGATTCTTCGATAAGTGAATCGCGCCCTGATTATCACAATTAACTGTTATAGTGTCGAGTTCCACGTCCAACTCTTTCAAGAGTCCCCTTAGCCAAATAACTCATTTCACAACCTCCATAAGTGTTATATACTCCGCCTATTTGTCCACAAAACCTCCTTGTGCTGCAACTTAGCTTTCCAGATCCTTGCAGATCCATGTATCAGCAACCCGTACCTTATTCTACCCATGACAGTGATCGATCTTATCATGGCGTAGTCAAAAACCACAAAAACATGTACGTATGTCTGTAATCCACGATCAAACCTATCCAACATACTCATATCTACGATTTCTATGTCAAGTCTCCTGCAGACCACCTGATACTCCTGGCTTCCAACTGCATATATATGACCAATTACTATACTTTTCCACATCACAGTCCCCTGATAGAATATCTTCCAACGACAGTATGGATTGTCCCTTCAACAAAGTCTGTACAAACTTTTCTTTGTAAAACCTAGACTGTGACACCCTCAGAATAGTACAACTCTGATTTTTAATGATCTTAATACCAAGTATCTTTCCCTTTGCTTTAAACAGCAAATCCTTAGTAACTGAGATCTCAGCCTTGCATCCGCAAGAAAATACCATACAATCTATATAGAGAAATGATTTATGAACATATATGGGTGTATACTTCCAGTAATAACTGTATTCGTCGTCAGTGCTTTTTGCTGCAACCGTTTCTGGGCACATACACATTTAACCGAGTATCCATTTCTTCTTTCAATCCAGCCATCCACTTAGAAAAAAACCTCACAAGAAACTATATCACTGAAAGTCAATGACTCATGTGCATATATCTTCTCCACTGTAGCAACTGCAAAAGCAGCATCATTATTGTCTTTTCTATACTTGAATAATTCTCAATCTAAGTGTTGCTCCCTATCATGTGCTAGATGATAGTATATCAAATCTTGAGTTTGTACTTCTTTTGAAAAAGCTACATGGTCAACATCCCGTGAGGTTCCACCTCAAATGCATAATCCTCCCAAGGTTTCACCTCAAACTTAACTCCTTGCAACACATGCACTGAACCAGTGCCTACACTAGAACTAATGAAAGTTTTCCTATATTCCAGTCCTTCATTGATAACCATATTCCTGTAAAGCACTCCTTTTGAAGTAACGTCATCTAACCTCCAAAGTTGATAAATATAAATGTCTTCACGATATCCCAGGAATATGCACTTGACCATAATCGGTTCAAGCATCCTTTGCTTAATACAAGCAAGCCAACAAAAAACCCCAAATATATCTATAGTCTTCTAAAATCCAATCGCTATTGATGGTGACCTATTATCTAGATATGTAGACATGGTTGTATCCTTTGCCCAAAAAACCTTGGATAAACCAGACTGAATCAGAAAATAACGTATTTTATCCAAGAGTGTCACGTTCGTCTCCTCAACTAACCCATTATGTTGCTGTAACCCTGCAACATCCAAATGTTTGGAGACCCCACTCTTCATACATTGTTTTGTAGACCTCTGATTACAAGAATCAAGAACATTACCTGTCTTGATCTTCCGCCCAGTCTGAAATTTTCCTAATTGCTTCCTACCCATCATTTTCTTCCCGGTCACAGCCTAACCATTCGGGGTATATACACAATTAGCCATTCTTAATCCTCATTGTACCACCAGTGAACCCTTTATTACCTTGATCTTGCCCGGCTTCATCTTCACGGTAAAACCCTCCTTTTCAAGAGTGCCCAACGATATCAAGTTTCGTCTTAATTTCGTAACATACATGACGTTGTCTAACACGAAACTTGATTTGTCCCTCATTCGTACTCAAACCTTACATGTCCCACGTACACGATATTCCCTGCCATCACCTAGTAGTACATTACCACTGTCATACTCCTTAAAATCAACCAAGTAATCTCTCATGTATGTCATATGGAATGAGCCACCTGAATCCATGATCTAGTCAAATAGTTCATCAACACTCATAGCTATCATAACTTTAACATTGTCATACCCATCTATAGAAACTAGAAGGAGGGGTTGAATAGTTTCTTAAATTTGCTTGTTAAAGTTTGGTTTTAAAAAATACTTTTTCAAAAACTTAAGCTTGAGTATTTATGTGAAACCTTCTTATACACAATATGAACAAGGTATAGTGCAACTAGCTAATAATCACAAGTATAAAGAATAATGAATGTAGCTAAACTAATAATCACAAGTATAAAGAATAAAGAATGTAAAGAAATAAGGGAAGGAAAGATCAAACCAAAGACCAAGGATTTATAGTGGTTCGGCAACGAAGCTCACTCCTAGTTCCTACTCCACTCCTCGAGTACTCCTTACTCGATAGTTCACTAATCAACAAGCTCCTTAAGGTGGAGAAAACGTACACAACGTCGCTTAACCAATTTCCGACTCTAAGCTAAAAGTCGAGCCTTAATCTTAGCTAGGACCAATCTACACCAACATACTTTGAGGACTAAGTATTAACCCTAATACATACACAACTTCCAAATAGACACAACTACTTGGATCTTCACAACAATGACACAACAATGAATAAATAAGTTTTGATCTTCAATGGATCTTTAAGGTAGACACAACACTTCAAAAATGATAGTGTTCTTCTCTTTGCACTTTGAGAGGAAAAGATGGGAGGAGAAAGATTCACTTCTAAACAAGTAGTAATCAAACAAATGATCAAGGATTTGAGTGATTAAGAAGTATGAAAGAATCTGAAAGTTTATGTGCAAAAGAGGTGGATTGAAAGTATGCGAATGGTCCACTATTTATAAGACAAATGTCCAACGACTATATCTGCCCGTGGTTCTTTATTGCAACCCGCGGTTCCTTATCGATAAGGAACCGCCATGGGCGCTAAGGAACCGCCGGCGTAGAGTCTGCTCCCTTTTGTCTTTTAGTGGGTTGGATCGAATCTGGGGATTAAAATATCCTAAAAGGATATTCCAAACCAAGATAGAATACGCCATTTTAAAATTTCAAATTTTCAAATAATTAATTTAATAAAACATTTTTTTTTAAAAGAAAGTTTAATAATAAAACTTTGTCACACTTAATAAAAAAGTGAGTTTTAAGAAAAGATTAAATACTTTATCACTTAATTATAATTACTTGTTTGTTCATACCTTAAGTGATAATGGTTGAAATGAAAAATACTTGAACTCAAGAATTCGTTTTTCATTGTTTTCGTAAATGCTTGTTTTTACATATCGTCGTAATCAAAACAAAGCGAGACCGAAAAATGCAAGAAACGTTTTTAGGCATCATTGCATTAACAATCTCCCCCTTTTTGATTAGGACAATCCATAAACTCAATCATCTAATAAAACAATATTTTCGAAGACGAGTTTATCATTTCTCCCCCTTTGTCGAAGCAAAAAGGTTGCAAAAGTCTTTTAAGAAGAAAAGAACCGGACTTTGCAAATGCTCCTCCTTGGTGCTTACTCCCCCTTGCTTGGGGCACCAAGAAATCGAAATATGGTGACAAGCTACATAGAAGGGTTAGTAGAAGAGAAGAGACACCCAACAAGATATAGCAAAGATCACACAAAAAAATATAAGAAACAAAAGATCCAAGATAAGTCATGTTAAAAGAAAACATGATAAAAGATACCACGAGATAAATGATACAAAGATGTATGAGACACAACCACAAGCCAAAATAAAAAGCATAAATCTAATCAAAGTTAAACTAGAACTCTAAGATTTGCTTGAACTAAATGTCTTGAAGATAAGCAACCAATGCTTAGATAAAAGACAAGTTAGTGGCGGAAGGAGGTGGTGGTGGCTTGGTAGAGATCTTATAGTTGTAGAAAAGAGGAGGTTTAACTAAGAGACTCTTGATGTAATTCAACTCCTCACAGATGTGAGCCATAGCAAGATGTTGATATTGACAACATTGACAATATGTTCCATGATGCATGACATTATCATGTGAAGGAGGTAGAACACTAAAGGCTAGAGGTGGAAGAAAAGAAGTTCTACAATCACCATTCTTAGAAGGAGAAGAGATGGGATTTTGAGTGTTCTTGGGTGAATTGAGGTTGAAAGCAATTGGACAGAATGGAAGAGAATCAAAACTTTCATTTGGGGAATAAGACATTTTGATTTGAGAAAGAATGCAAAATGCTTAGGGTTATATAGAGAAAGTCCAAGATAATTTAGGGGTGGTCAAAGGGTTGAAACAAAGATTCCAAAAAGTGTTGGAACAAATTTGGAGTTTCAGGAATACCTGAAAATTGAGGTACTGGGCGCGGTTCTTTAGCTCACCCGGCAGTTCCTTATCACTGGGGAACCGCGGTTTCAATAAAGAACCGTCCATAGTGGGTTGATTTTGGTGATGAGGGAGGATTTTCCAATTCAGCAAATCCTATTTTTCTAGTCTAAATAATCATGGGGATATGCTAAGAAGCAAAGATAGACAAAGAAAACACACAAGAGCTCACCAAACAAGGTTTTGACCAAAATACATAGATTTTTTTTAATAAAATCAATGTAGGAGGTGTGTAGAACTAGACACAAGGTCATGACACAATGATCCTCCATAGTTCTCTTTTTTTCTTGCTATATTTGAGAGACCCATACATATGAATTTTGTAAGCTCATTATGAATAGCAAGAAGCTTTGAAAAACGTTTTTAGATTGAATTAACAATGCAAAAACATTTCTCGACCATTTTCACAAAAGCTTTGAGAATTTTGAAAAAGAAGAGAAATTTTCCAAAAAGAGTTTATTAAACTTAAAAACTCAAAGAAAGAAAAGACTCAAAAAATAAAAGATAATAAGAATGCACAATTAAGGAATATGTTCCATTATTCCTAGACCTAGACGCAAGTAATTAAAAGGTTCCCTCTTAAGTGGCTTAGTGAAGATATCGGTTAAGTTTTCTACCGAGGGTACCTTCTCTATCGAAATGTTCCCCTTTTGAACATTATCCCTAAGAAAATGGTGGCGCATCTCTATGTGCTTAGTTCGCAAATGTTGCACGGGATTCTTGCTTAGGTCTATTGCACCCTTGTTGTCGCACATGATGGGAACATCATCAAGAGAAATCCCGTAATCAACAAGTGCTTGCTTCATCCATAGAGCTTGTTGACAAGCTTTACCGGCACTCACATACTCGGCTTCCGTGGTGGATATAGCAAGAGCGGTTTGTTTCTTGAAGAACCAAGAAGTTAAACAACAACCCATGAAGGTACAAACTCCATTAGTGCTTTCCGGTCCACATAGTCTCCCGCATGATCCGAGTCCGCGTAAACAATGGTTTCTACACCGGTCCCTTTAGGATACCATAATCCTAAATGTATAGTGCCCTTAATGTATCGAAAGATACGCTTAACCGCTTCAAGGTGGGAGGTTTTGGGATCCTCTTGGAAGCGAGCACAAAGGCAAACACTAAACATGATATCCGGTCGACTTGCCGTTAGGTACAACAAACTACCAATCATACCTCTATATTTGGTGTTGTCTACCGACTCACAATCATCATCTACGGTGAGTTTAGTATCCGAGGCCATAGGGGTCTTCATAGGTCTAGAGTCTTCTAATCCAAATTTCTTTAGCATTTCTTTAACATACTTGGATTGATTAAAGAAAATACCATCGTCCATTTGTTTAATTTGGAGTCCTAAAAAGAAGTTAAGTTCTCCCATCATACTCATTTCAAACTCGTCATGCATGATTTTGGCGAAGTCATCACACAATGATTGACAAGTTGAACCAAATATAATGTCATCAACATATATTTGTACGATAATGAGGTGAGAACCCTTCTTCTTTCTAAAGAGTGTATTGTCTACCATCCCCATGGTATACTCATGTTTTACAAGAAATGCTTTAAGTCTATCATACCAAGCTTTGGGTGCTTGTTTGAGACCATAAAGAGCTTTCTTAAGCTTGTAGACATGATCCGGTTTCTCAAAATTAATGAAGCCGGGAGGTTGAGCCACATATACCTCCTCATTGATCAAACAGTTAAGAAATGCACTCTTTACATCCATTTGTTGAAGCTTAAAGTCTAAAGCACAAGCGTAAGCTAAGAGGATTCTAATGGATTCTAATCTAGCTACGGGTGCGTATGTCTCGTCATAATCAATACCTTCTTGTTGATTATAGCCTTGAGCTACAAGTCTAGCCTTGTTACGAGACACAACACCATTCTCATCTAACTTATTCCTATATACCCATTTGGTTCCTATGATGGTCGAACTTCTAGGTGGAGGAACAAGTTCTCAAACGTCATTAGCAATGAATTGATTCAATTCTTCTTACATAGCGATGACCCAACTCTCGTCCATCAAAGCTTATTTAAAATTCTTTGGTTCAATCAAGGAAACGAAACAAAAGAATTTACTTTGATTTTGGACTTGAGATCTTAGGGTCCTTTGATTAGATTAGCCTATGACGTTATCAAGAGCATGATCCTTAGACTCCTTAATGTTCACTCCCTTTTAAACACTAAGGTCTCAACTCTTATGTTTCTAACATCTTTGGCATTAACTATGTTTATTTCATCTAAGTCATCATCTACCAAAGGTGGTGTCTTAGATGAGGTCGGGTTTCATCAAATGTCACGTTAAGTGATTCTTCAATTACACTTGAGATTCTATTGAGGACTATGTAGGCCTTGCTAGTTTGAGAATAACCTAAAAAGATACCTTCATAAGACTTTTGGTCAAACTTAGTAAGGTAGTCTTTGGTGTTGAGAATGAAGCACTTGCTTCCAAACACCCTAAAGTATTCCAATGAGGGATTCTTACCTTTAAGAATCTCATAGGGGGTCATTCCTAGAAAAGGTCGAATAAGAATTCGGTTGAGAATGTAAGTTGATGTGTCCACGGCATTGCACCAAAAATTTTAAGGCAAAGATTGCTCATTTAACATCGTCCTACTCATCTCTTGGATGGTCCTATTCTTCTTTTCAACTACCCCATTTGATTGTGGAGTGCGAGGAGCCGAGAAGTTATGGGTAATACCATGAGCTTCACAAAAGGCACCAAGTTGCACTTCATTATCAAATTCCCTACTATGATCCGTCCTAATAGATACCATTGAACATCCTAGTTGATTTTGAATTCTTCGACTAAAGGTTTTGAAGTGATTGAAAGCTTCATTCTTAGATGCCAAAAATCTAGTCCAATTGAATCTAGAATAGTCGTCAACTATAACTAGGGTATAAAGGTTACCTCCATACTCCGTATGGCGGAAGGTCCAAAGAGATCCATATTTAGGAGCTCTAAACACCAAGAGGTCGAAACCAAATTCTTGGCTTTGTGACTTGAGTGAACTTGCTTACCAATTTTGCAAGCATCACAAAAGTGACTATCAAACTTCATCTTGGGGAGGTGTCTTACCAACTCCTTAGAGACTAAAGATTGAATTAAACGCATATTAGCGTGACCTAATCTCCTATACCAAAGAGTATAACTATCATCTAAAGTCGCTAGACATAAGTTGTCCTTTGACTTCCTATTAACCTTCATGACATAAAGCCCATGATTTCTAATACCTTTTCCAATGACTTTTCCATCTTTTACGATTTCACTATCATTTTCCAAAAAGATGACCTTACACTTATTGTCACAAATTTGACCTATACTTAGAAGGTTAAAACCTAAGTTATCTACATACTCTACGTTTTGTGTAGTCATAGAGTCAAGAGAGATCGTACCTTTTCCAATGATATTATCACGTCTATTACTAGCGAATGTAACGTTACCTCCATCATATGCTTTGTAGTGTGAGAACAAACTTCGATTACCCGTCATGTGTTTAGAACAACCACTATCCTTAATCCACTCGTCGGGCTCTAGATCGATTGTCAAGCATATCTAGGTAACAACACACAAGATCAAACATTTGGTCCCCAATATCTCATGGGTCCAAAATTGTTAGCTCCAAACATCCCTTGCATTTGGTTGGGATGCATGAATGAAGGAGACATTCCCCATGGGGAAAAGTATTGTTGTTGAAAATTATTCCAATTCATATGGCCATTTTGTTGTCCATAGTTTTTCCTATGTGTTTTTTATCTTGATCTAGTATTATTATTATTATTATTCCTAGGTGTTGGGGTTTTACTCCTAGGTCGTGGTTTAGCATGATCATCTCTTTTTGGCGTAGGTGTTCTACTTCTAGGTTTAGATTCATTTCGTACTCTTGGAGGAGTAGATGTTTGTCTAGATAAGTTTCTAGTTCCCATTAGAGGTTTACTCAAGGGCTTGTAGAATTTATCTAGAGTAGGATTTTGCATTATAGGTACTTTGACCTTGTTAATAAGAATATGTTTTGGTCCTTCACCTAAAATTGACTTTTCAGAAAGTTCAGGATTTTCAAAAAAATAATCTTCTGGCCGCGGTTCCATATCTCCATCGGCGGTTCCATAGCGATAAGGAACCGCCCCATATATTGGAGCACCGCGTGCAGGGGACTGTTTTTCTGAAAACCTAACTTGTTTTGGTTCACTAGTTGATGCTTCATTAGTGTTATATCCTAACCCAAGTTTTTCCTTAGAATGAATTTGTTTATTTAACATATCATCAAGAGATAGTACCTCTCATGAACTTTTCAAGTCTAATGGAGGTGCTCTTAAGGTTTTCATTTTCTGGCCTAAGGTTTTCACATTTTAAGAATCCTAGGTCTATTTCTTTATTTTTATCAAGCTTAGCTAATTTTTCTTTTAGCTTATTAATCTCCTTTTCAAGCCTAGTTCTAGTTGATTTTAGCACTTTGTTCTTTTTAATAAATTTTAGACTAAGCTTATGCAAGTTATTGTATTGGCCTTCTAATTCATTATCATCTTGAGAAGAACAATTATTGCTGTAATACTCGGTTTCAGAAAGTACCGCTTTAGAAGTGTGAGCCATGAGACACTTCTCATCTTTGGGGTTGTCATCAACATCTTCACCGCTATCGCTCCATGAACCTCCAACGAACTCCGTGTGGTTCTTATCACGTGAAGGCTTAGGACAATCACCAATGAAATGATTTGGATCACCACATCTAAAGCATTTCATATCACCTTTATCGTCTTTGGCCAATCTGTTTTTGGAGAAGGGTTTCTTGTCGTTGTTTGGTTGCCTCACGTATTGACCTCGTCTTTTGAAGAACTTCTTAAAGTCTCTAACTGCCAAGGTATATTCCTCATCATCACTATCCGAGGAACTTTCATGATCACTTTGTGCCTTCTTGGCTTTGAGTGCAAGAGACTTTCTTTAACTCTTAGTTTTCACCATCTCCGAGTCCTTCAAAATTATCATCTCATGAACCTTTAAGTTACCAATGAGTTCATCGAGTGATAATTTGGCAAGATCCTTTGATTCTTCAATCGTCGTGACTTTAGCTATCCATTTTGGATGCATCGCCCTAACAAACTTCCTAACATTGTTCTTGCTAGAAAAACCTTCATCAAGTTCTTTTAGGCTAGTAATAATAGTTTTAAATCTAGCAAATGCACTATCTATGGTTTCATCTTCTAAGATGACGAATTGTTCATATTGTTGAACAAGAAAATCGATTTTACTTTCTTTGACTTGGCTATTACCTTGGTGGGTTACTAAAAGAGTATTCCAAATGTCTTTAGCGGTTTCACACATAAAAATCATTTCGTACTCTTTCTTTGGTAAAGCATTTTAAATCACCATTTTAGTCTCATTATTTTTGGCTAGTTTTCTTTTGGTGTCATCATTAGCTTTATCAAAAGTAACTATCTCCTTACTTTTAGAAACTTAATTATACTGAAATGGTAAAAAGTCACCATTGGTAATAACATGCCAAAGATCTAAATATTTTGATTTCACATAAGTCCCAAACCTATTTTTCCAATAAATAAAACTATCGGTTTCAAAAAGAGGTGGTCTTTGCATGGATTGCCCTTGTAGATACTTGTTGGAATCCATAGATCTATTCAAGTTTTAAAATACAATATATTTTAAAAAGCCTTGATCAACCACGCTCTGATACCAATTGTAGAAACTAGAAGGGGGAGGGGTTGCATAGTTTCTTAAATTTTCTTGTTAAATTTTGGTTTTAAAAAATCCTTTTTCAAAAACATAAGCTTGAGTATTTATGTGAAACCTTCTTATACACAATATGAACAAGTATAGTGCAACTAGCTAATAATCACAAGTATAAAAAAATAATGAATGTATCTAAACTAATAATCACAAGTATAAAGAATAAAGAATGTAAAGAGATAAGGGAAGGAAAGATCAAACCAAACACCAAGGATTCATAGTTCGGCAACGAAGCTCACTCCTCGTTCCTACTCCACTCCTCGAGTACTCCTTACTCGAGAGTTCACTAATCAACAAGCTCCTTAAGGTGGAGAAACCGTACACAACGTCGCTTAACCAATTTCCAACTCTAAGCTAAAAGTGAGCCCTAATCTTAGCTAGGACCAATCTACACCAATATACTTTGAGGACTAAGTATTAACCCTAATACATACACAACTTCCAAATAGACACAACTACTTGGATCTTCACAACAATGACACAAGAATGAATAAATAAGTTTGGATCTTTAATGGATCTTTGAGGTAGACACAACACTTCAACAATGATATTGTTCTTCTCTTTGCACTTTGAGAGGAAAAGATGGGAGGAGAAAGATTCACTTCTAAACAAGTAGTAATCAAACAAATGATCAAGGATTTGAGTGATTTAAGAAGTATGAAAGAATCTGAAAGTTTATGTGCAAAAGAGGTGGATTGAAAGTCTGAGAATGGTCCACTATTTATAAGACAAGTGTCAAACGGCTATATCTGCCCGCAGTTCTTTATTGCAGCCCGCGGTTCCTTATCGATAAGGAACAGCCATAGGCGCTAAGGAACCGCCAGCGTAGAGTCTGCTCCTTTTTGTCTTTTAGTGGGTTGGATCGAATCTGGGGATTAAAATATCCTGAAAAAGGATATTCCAAACCAAGATAGAATATGCCATTTTCAAATTTCAAATTTTCAAATAATTAATTTAATAAAACATTTTCTTAAAAAGAAAGTTTAATGTTGAAACTTTGTCACACTTAATAAAAAGTGAGTTTTAAGAAAAGATTAAATTCTTGAGCACTTAATTAGTATAATTACTTGTTTGTTCATACCTTAAGTGATAACTAGCCAGGTACCCGCGCAATGCGGCGGCGGGTACCTGGTGACAATTTTTATCGCAAACAAATGTTGGTTGTTTATACGTTCTTCCTAACTTAAAAAGAATTGCAATTTTCATTTGGAATAAAGATTATAATAACCAAGCTAAAATATCACACACCAACCTATCTGTTATAGTTCAATGGAAATGATAAAAACACACATAATTTTTCAACCACAAACACCAGCCGCCACCAATATGTTTTTTCCTAAAAGCAAACCTCCCAACTCCTTTCATCTTAAAATAATTAAACCAAACAAAACTGATGATAATAATAATCCAGAAACTCTTATATCGTTTCCTACTCAAGACACAACAACATATAAGCTTTTTCTTTCAAGTCCACTGAATTGTTATTGCAAAAAAAAGTAGACAAAGACAAATCCTATTTTTTGCATGTATTCGTTCGTGTGAGTCGCGAAGCAACTGTGTCCTTGTTCGAATCTTGTAACCCAATGTTTTGGCTTCAAGAACTTGAAAAAGCTCTCGGACGGTTGACTGAATGTTTTTGGTTGGACGTGAAGACGATTTGGTTATGATAGAAAATTGTGGATTTGTTTGATAATTGTCGATTTGAGCAATGAAGAATTTGTTTACGGATAAATTCTTAGTCGTAATAGATGTGAATCTTCTGTTGTTCGAGGTTTGATTGAGGCGTATTTTATGTGTCTAATATATATAGTGTGTTGTAGTGCGTTATTTATTTTTTGTTATAATGGCTTTATAAATGATATACGTTACAAATTGACTGAATTGAAAAGGTGTGATGTTTTTGTTTTTAAGTAGACTGTTATGATTCATAAAATAGTAAATATTCATAAAGATTCATAAAGTCCATTTAACATTTAACATTTATTGGTTTGTTGTGGAATGTTTGAGGCTAAAAATAGAAATGTTTTAGGCTGAAAAAATTAAGACTTCCTAATATAGAAAAAGTCATAAAACTTTTATAAAGTAGTAAGATGGTTGAAATGAAAAATACTTGAACTCAAGAATTCGTTTTTCATTGTTTTTGTAAATGCTTGTTTTACATATTGTCGTAATCAAAACAAAGCGAGACCAAAAAATGCAAGAAACGTTTTTGGGCATCATTGCATAACACCATCAGCTCTAGAACCGGATACCTGATCTTTATTCGTGACAAAATCTTAAGATTTAGTATGATTATACCTGGGACAGTCCCTTTTCAAATTATCCTCAGACTGACATATATAACACCGAGTCTTTCGCTCCTTCCTTGTGACTTTAACCACGAACTATTTGTACCCTGCTCCATATCTATCTGACTAGATCTCTCCCTCACAAACAATCCTTCACCACCATCATCTTTTTCTTTCGTCATCTTCTAAAGTTCTCTAGAATTAAGTGTCGCGAGCACGTCTTCTATCTTCAAAGTATCTCGGCCATATAGCAAAGTCTCTACGAAATTATAATAAGACGATGGTAAAGATGTGAGTAATAATAATGCCTGGCCCTCATCCGATATATCAATATCTATAGCCGCTAAGTTACTTACAAGCTTGTGAAACTCATCAATATGTTCAGACTGACTCCTACCTGGATGCATTTGAAAACTATATAACTTTTTCTTCAAGTACAAATGATTAGCTAAAGACTTTGTCATGTATAATGTTTCTAACTTTTTCCAAATCCTCGATGCAGTCGTCTCCTTGGTGATCTCCCATAGTACCCGGTCACCTAAACACAATATCAGTGCGTTGTAAGCCTTTTCTGAATGACATTATCGTACGCCACTATTGTGGTGGCGGGTAATTCCTCCAATGCTGCGTCTAATCCCAGATGTTCCAGCAAAGCCTTCATCCTTATCTGCCATGGCCCGAAGTCATTCTTCCCATCGAATTTCTCAATATCAAACTTGTTCAGCGTCATCTTATATTAACCATTTGCTAACCTTTTTAACCTTTTGCGATTTTGCCTACACAAAAACACGATTTGGCAAAGTATTGCGTGTCTAAAACACCCTTGCTTTATCGATTTAACCCTAAGATAAAAAATTTAGAAAATCGATCAAACCAAGTAACCCTTCAAAAGAAATACCCTTTCTTACTCAAATATCGAATGAACCTTGGGAATTAACCTATCCAATAAATCGACAACCCTTGAATCAAGAAAGTACCCGATTCTTTTTGAAGTAACCCTTGTCATACTTTTAATTTTGCAAAATTGATCTCTAATAACCTAAGAAATCTTACAACCTCAAAAAGTCTTGAACGTTATTTATCCCTTTGTTGATTTGCTAAACCTTGTGAAAAACCCTCACAGTCACAAACAGACAAAGTTCCTTCGATAATTCATAAAACCTTGTGATATATTAAACCTCACAATCACGAATTACAAAATCCCCTTGTGTAATATTCCTTCAAAGTAATAACTAACTTTTGTTTTATAAAAATAAAAACAATAACCGACTTTATAAACCTGGCCCAATTCCTTTTCTTTCAAATCCAACTTATGCCCAATAGGTTATAATAGAGATTATTAAACCCTTTGAAGTTCCGTACTGTAGTTGACTTTTTATCAAAACCAATCAGCTGTCTTCTTTATCTTCTCTGTTGTCAAAGTTTTAACAATGGCGGCATAACAGCAACACCACAATCTTGTCACTTTTATCGATCCTGAAGGAAAGAAAACAAAACCCTTTTATCCGACAACCTGCTGCTCCTTGATGTTTATAAACCAATCACCAAGCACCTTCCTTGATCGACCTAGTAACTAGAGAGATCCGAACCGATCCCTGATACCACTTGTAGGATTAATATCCCACAATCTGGAATACTAGATGTGGAACTTCGATCGTGAAGCAACAGTCGCCAAAAAGAAACCACACAAGGTATGTACCTTAATCGAGCGATTAGATTTTTATTAAAGAATACGTTGTTAATCCCCTCCCCTCACCTCCTTTTATAGAGATGAGGGGAGGACAACCGACTCCTACAAGAAGGATTGATAGTCGGTTGTACGGGTTGCGATTGGACACAAGTAAATCTAACCGACCGTGTATTCTACTTAGCTAATATATGAAACTCGATACATTACTCCCTAAACGACATAGGCTAATAAAGACTAAAGATAACATAAAATAAAAAAAATTAATAAAAGGTTTTTTGATAAATTTTATTTCTAAAAAAACATTTAAATATAAATGATGTAAACAAATTCTATATCTCTTATCATTACATGAGCAAACAATTTCCTTCTAGGAAAACACACATAAACAACTACAAGGTCACATAAAACATAATGAGTGCTAACATTTAATTCATGCGTCCACGAATTCTGATTCCTAGATTTTCAGCAATAGACTAGACATCATACATATCATTATATGAGTCTTGGTCGTAGTTATCATCATCAGCATTCTTTTAAGAATCTTTTCATTGCTCCCACAGACTATTAGTCTTATATCTCATATAAGACCTTTTAGTAGCCATAAATGTTATCATATCATTATCCACATGTTCAACTACATTCACGTCATTAAGCTCACATGGTAGATCACCCCTCTTTAGTTGGACTAACCTCTTTACTAGACCCCGCGGCAGCTTGCTTTTTTCTATCACTTGAAGTATTATTTTTTTCATGATATTCCTGACTGACTTTAGGACCAACTGATTTAAAGTTCAGCTTAGGACCAATTGATACACTCGTAGCTACTTGATTAGGCTTGTTCACATTCTTTGCACCGGTTGATCTCGTAGCATTAGGACAATCTTCAAGTACATGTCCAAAGATCTTACAACTCGAGCATCTAGGAGGTTTTCATTCATATTCAATGGAATAGGCTTAAATAAAAACCCCCGCCTTTATGTTTAAGCATAACCACCACAATAGTATCTTTCAATTCTGCATCAGCATGCACGTCAATCATTACTCTAGCATGACCAGATCTACTCCATGATTTTAAACATATTTCAGCCGTATAGGAATCATGCATCAAAGGAGTATCAAGTTTTCTAGCAATTGCACTAAGACCATCTTCACAAAATATCGTCATACAAAAATCATGAAGTTTCATCCAAACCCGAGTATTAGCGACATCCTCTTTCAAAATATTCAAATCAAAATACCGTTTATTAAGGATAATTAGGTTATAAAAAATAAACCATTTACCACTCTCAAGCATAAATTCATACCATCATAAAGTTAAATTGGAAGAAATAACTCGATTGACGATTTAAGCATTGATTTAACGAATCCAAATTTCCTCTAAGTATTCTTAATATAATTTGCGACAACTGGATATTCCACCCGTATTCCCAAGAAAAAATCATACACCGAATTGGCTTACTTTTTGCTGGTTGTTCGAATAGAATCTAGCGGGACTGTCACCTAAACACCATTCACCTTCGGTGTAACAAAGGTGCGAAAGTGAAAACCCTATCGACTCTTTTCTTTAATAAACAGATTAGCAAAAGATGTCCCTTAGGATCAACGGTACCACTCGGTGTCTTGTTATTTTCAACATCCAACTCACCTGAATCACTAGGAACATGAACTACAGCGTATGGTATCTCAAGTGACCATTGTTATCATCCGTAATACCAACCGTGAATACCCCCCCCCCCTCCAGCTTTCAAAAATTCTTTTTGCATTCTAACCTAAACAACCAGCAAACATATTCAATCATGCACAAAGAACCACGAACAGATTGCCATGGTCCACAAACAACCAATAATAAAAAGATCAAAACCCAAAAACTAATTAGCATTTACAAATAAGCACCACCATGAATAAAGGATACCGATCGAATCAAAGAGCAACAAACAATCAAGCGGAACCCTAAAGACGTTCGACCAAAAACCTTACAAGTATGATGTTGTTAGGGTTTTTGTCTGTTATATTTAGTCTTTATATTTCCTAAGTCGATTCTAGGGATTAAGAGTCATGTTTCCTAATAGCTAAACTGAATAAAGGTCGGTTGGCTGTGTCCTAGCCCAACCCGACCCATAGGTCATTGTATGAGTCGGTTCCCCCTCATCTCTATAAAAGGAGGTGAGGGGGAACAAACCAAACACGTCATTCTTTCAATAACTAATCGGAGATTCGATTAGGGATATTTACCTTGTGGGCGTCGATCTTTTTCTGTCGATTCTACTGTTGTGTGTGTTCTTCGATCGTATTATTCCGCGTCTAGTAATCAGGTTGTAGGGATTAAACCCTACAAGTGGTATCAAAGCTTTGGTGTCGAAGATCTTCTGGTTTCTAGGATCGATCGTGAAAAGGGTCCTTGGTGTTAGGGTTCGTGTACATCAAGGTTGAGCAGCAGAGATCGATAAAAAGAAAAGGGTTCTTCGTCTTCGGTTGTTGTCTGCCATTATTGTTCATCGGTGGTGAGTGGCTTTTATTCTGTGGAGGCTGGATAACAAAGAAGAAAGAAGCAACGTAGTTGATTTAGTTGAAAAGTCAACCAACCTTCAAAGATTTAATACGTAGATAATTATTTTGGGCCAAGGGTGTTTTGGGCCAACAATTGAATATATTGGGCCATTATTTACATTAGGTTAATATATAGTTTTTGTTTTAAACAAAAGTTATATTATTTTGAAGGGTTTTTTTACACAAGGGGATTTCGTAATTCGTGATTGTGAGGTAAAACGTATCACAAGGTTTAGCGAGTTATCGAAGGGGCTTTGTCGGTTTGTGATTGTGAGGTTTTCACAAGGTTTAGCAAATCAACAAAGGAATAAAGAATGACGGGAGCCAAGTTTGACATCGAGAAATTCGATGGAACTGGTGATTTTGGGTTATGGAGAATCAAGATGCGTGCTTTATTAATCCAGAATGGATGTGAAGCAGCTCTGGAGGTTTTCCCCGCGAATATGGAAGCTGAAGAGAAATCTAAGCTTGACAAGAATGCTCACAGTGCCATGATTTTGTGTTTAGGTAACAAGGTCCTGAGAGAGGTTACCGGGGAGACGACTGCAGCGGGGGTTTGGTCAAAGCTCGAGTCTTTGTACATGACAAAGTCATTGGCCAACAAGTTGTACCTGAAGAAGAAGTTGTATACATTCTACATGCCGGCTGGACGAAAGATTTCTGAGCATATAGATGAGTTCAACAAAATCGTTCTTGATTTAGCAAATATTGAGGTAAACTTCGAAGATGAAGATCTTGCTTTATTGTTACTCACGTCTTTACCAGCATCATACGAACACTTTGTGGATACCTTACTTTATGGACGGGAAGATTTGACTTTGGAGGACGTGATGGCCACACTAAATTCAAAGGAAATCAAAGAAAGGTTCAAGGTGAAGGGGGGTGATGGTGAAGGGTTATATGTGAGGGGAAGAACTGATCGCAGGAATTCGCATCAGTCAAAGGGAAAGTCAAGATCGAAATCTCGAGGTGGAAGACTCAAATGCTTTATTTGCCAATCTGAGGAGCACTTGAGAAGAGACTGTCCGAAGAATAATCACAAGAAGTCAAAAGATTACGTCAAGAAAGATAATCAACCAAGCTCCAGTGGTTCGAGTTACGACGATTCTGAGGTGATGATGGTGATGAGTGCAGAAAGACTGCAAGATTGAATCATGGATTCAGGAGGTTCATATCACATGTCACCCAGGTTAGATGTATTTTTTGATTTTCTGGAATGCGATGGGGGCAGCGTACTGTTGGGCGACAACAGGGAGTGCAAGATCAGGGGTATTGGCAAGGTAAAGGTACAACTGAAAGATGGGTCAAGTTTTGTGTTACACAATGTCAGGTACATTCCTGAATTGAAAAGAAACTTGATATCGCTGGGAACTCTTGAAAAAGAGGGATATACCGTAAAATTGCAGTCAGGCAAAGTCAAGGTGATTAATGGTTCTAGGGTTATTATATCTGGAACCCGAAGGGAGAACTGCGTGTACTCTTTGGATGGCCATGCATTGGCCGGTGAGCTTAATGCTAGTGTTGAAGAAAAAGACAGTCTTGTGCAGGTTTGGCATAAAAGACTGGGACATATCAGTGAGGCGGGACTACACGTGCTGGAAAAGCAGGGTTTGTTTGGCAAGAAGAGTCTAGGTAAGCTCGATTTTTGTGATAATTGTGTTCTGGGAAAGTCACATCGAGTCCGTTTCGATGTAGGAAGGCACACTACTCAGGGAGTGATAGACTATGTTCATTCAGACTTATGGGGTCCGTCTCAGGTGGAATCATTGGGAGGTAAGAGGAATTTCTTATCTATAGTTGATGATTATTCCAGGAGGGTATGGGTTTATGTTCTCAGGTTCAAACATGAAGCATTTGGGAAGTTCAAAGAGTGGAAGCAGTTAGTAGAGAATCAGACTGGGAGGACGATTAAGAAGCTTAGGACGGATAATGGTCTTGAGTTCTGTAACCGGGAATTTAATCAACTATGTACTGAGAGTGGGATTGCTAGACATTTGATGGTTGCCGGGACGCCACAGCAGAATGGGTTAGCAGAACGGATGAATAGAACTCTCATGGACAAGGTACGCTGTTTATTAATACAGTTTGGATTGCCCAAGACCTTCTGGGCGGAAGCGACATGTACGGCCGCATATCTTATAAATAGGTCACCATCGACAGCGATTCAGAAGAAGACACCTATGGAGATGTGGTCGGGACATCCTGGTGATTATGGGATGTTGAGGGTTTTCGGCTGTGTCGCGTATTCACACGTTAAACAAGGGAAGCTCGAGCCGAGAGCGGTAAAATGCGTTCTTTTGGGGTATCCTGAAGGTGTGAAGGGGTACAGACTATATAGGCTTGATAATGAATCGCCTAAAATAGTCACAAGCAGGAACGTGGTCTTCAATGAAAGTGTCATGTACAAAGACACGTTGACGGATACTGGTGCAGGAAAAGATAAGTTTGTTGAGGAATTACAAGTTGAGGTGGAACTGCAGAGGTTAAATAATCATACGCCTGAGGAAGACCATCCAGGTCAGGAAGATCAAACAGGTCATGAAGATCAGTCAGATCAGGAAGACCAGACAGATCAGGAAGATGGCGATGATGAAGATGCAGGTGTTAAAGAGATTGATCATCCACCGGATCTCACAGATTATCAATTGGTTCGGGATAGAGAGCCAAGGACAAGAACGAAACCGGTTTGGTTTCAGGATGAGAGTAATATGGTTGCTTACGCGTTTGCTGCAGCAGAGGAAGAAGATACTCATGAACCATTGACATACCAGGAAGCAGTTGCTTGTGAAGACAGTTCTAAGTGGAAAGCTGCTATGAAAGAAGAGATGGATTCTCTGAGGAAGAACAAGACCTGGGTGTTGGTAGATCATCTAGCTGGACAAAAGCTGGTGAGCTACAAATGGCTGTACAAAATAAAGGAAGGGATTGAAGGTGTTCAAAAGCCTAGGTACAAGGCAAGGTTGGTAGCTCGTGGATTCACACAAAGGGCAGGTATTGATTACAATGAAGTATTTTCGCCGGTAGTTCGACACACATCTATTTGGGTTATACTTGCATTGACTGCGTGTAAAGATTATGAGCTGGAGCAGCTTGATGTAAAAACGGCGTTTTTACATGGAAATCTTGAAGAAGTGATCTACATGAGGCAGCCACCGGGATTTGAACAAGGTAACAAGGTATGTTTGTTAAAGAAATCTCTTTATGGTTTGAAGCAGTCACCTAGGCAATGGTACAAGAGGTTCGATGAGTATATGCTGGGCAACGGGTTTAAGCATAGCAGTTACGACAGCTGCGTATATTACAAGAGTTATGCACCAGGGGAGTATATCTATCTATTGTTATATGTAGACGATATGTTAATTGCTTGTAAAAGCAAGGCTGAGATCGCGGCTACCAAGTCTTTGCTTAAAAGGGAGTTCGACATGAAAGAGCTCGGGGAAGCAAAGAAGATTCTTGGTATGGAGATCTTCAGGGATCGGAGTCGCAAGATTCTGAGGGTGTCACAATCCGGGTACATTTCTAAAGTTTTAAAAAGGTTTAGAATGGACAATGGGAAGTCGGTTCAGACACCATTGGGTGGGCACTTCAAGCTGTCGTTGAAGGATTGCCCGGTTAGGGATTGTGATGTTGAAAGAATGAGTAGGGTGCCGTATGCAAATGCGGTTGGGAGCTTGATGTACTTGATGGTATGCACAAGGCCAGATATAGCGTATGCAGTAAGTGTAGTTAGCAGATATTTGGCGAATCCGGGTAAACTCCATTGGAAAGCAGTGAAGTGGATTATGAAATATTTGCAGGGCACTGTAAACGTGGGTTTGATGTATGGGACAAATCGTGGCAACCATGTGGACGTAACAGGTTTCGTTGATTCAGACTACGCTAAAGATCCGGATAAAGGTAGGTCTCTCACTGGTTACGCATTTTTAGTACAAGGATGTGTTGTAAGCTGGAAGGCAACGCTACAACACGTGGTGGCTCTTTCAACTACAGAGGCAGAGTATATGGCCCTTACGGAGGCTGTAAAGGAAGCTATTTGGCTAAGAGGACTCTTGGAAGAATTGGGCGTGAAGCTCAACACTGTTGCAGTTAATTGTGATAATCAGGGCGCGATTCACTTATCGCGGAATCATGTTTTTCATGAAAGGACTAAGCACATCAATGTGCGTTATCACTTTATCAGAGAAGTCTTGGAAGCAAAGACGGTTGAAGTTCTGAAGGTGGGTACTGAACACAATGCTGCAGATGCCTTGACGAAGTTGGTACCTGGACGCAAGTTACAACACTGCTTGGAGTTGCTGAGTGTTGGGATAGGCTAATATAAAGTCTAAGGTGGAAATTGTTATATTTAGTCTTTATATTTCCTAAGTCGAGTCTAGGGATTAAGAGTCATGTTTCCTAATAGCTAAACTGAATAAAGGTCGGTTGGCTGTGTCCTAGCCAAACCCGACCCATAGGTCATTGTATGAGTCGGTTCCCCCTCATCTCTATAAAAAGAGGTGAGGGGGAACAAACCAAACACGTCATTCTTTCAATAACTAATCGGAGATTCGGTTAGGGATATTTACCTTGTGGGTGTCGATCTTTTTCTGTCGATTCTACTGTTGTGTGTGTTCTTCGATCGTATTATTCCGCGTCTAGTAATCAGGTTGTAGGGATTAAACCCTACATTGTCTTAAATCGTTGAATCACGGAACCCTAATCTTGAAAACGACCCATACCCAAACCCTAAATCTCGAAACGATTATGGAAAGAGGTAAATTCTTGATAAATCAAGAAAAGAACAATAACAGTAATCAGTTAGAAGATTGGGGAATGGAAGATCGACTGAAAAGAGTAGGGTAGTTTAGGGTTCTTTTTAGTCACCCGAGAGGGGTTCGGCACGTGACAAGGCTACGACAATAGTTTTAGTTGGATGGTAATTGTGGTTATCACCTCTGTAACTAAAACTAAAATTTAGATTATGGGTTAAGTAATTGTTAAATGCTTCCAACAAAATATTCGTCTAAATTGGTTAGGACTATAATAAGTAATTGATCCGGGGCTGGTTTAATTTGTTTCGACTTAAAAAAATCGTTTAGACTTTTAACATTATTGTTCCGTTAGAAAAAGTGTGAATTTCTTCTTAGTCTACAATTGTAATAGATTATTTGAGTATCTAATTGCATTAAAATTGTATACTTTTATAAAGCTTATAAGAACTACTAGCATTACTACGCTTTAGTGTGGAAGCTTATATAGTTTTTCGCTTTCACATGATAAAAATATAATATGTACTAATGAGAATTATTCCAATATATTTGAAGTTTATGACTTAAGATATATTGAGGTTAGTGTGAGACACTGTGCTAAATTATTCTGATTGAGATGGGGTAGGGATAATCTTTAGCGATTTAGATAACGATCTGTCAGTAAAGTTAATGGAATGTCACTACAAGTTACAATCTATATGGCTATATAAGGAGAGCCTCATATATGAATCAGAAGTAGGTTTTCTTTTTGTATTTCCGAACTCTAGTACCAAGAGACTTGGAGAAAGAAAAGATCAAAGATCATGGTAATTCTCAATTTATTCAAAGTAGAAATTACTTTCTGCTTGATGTTTTCTTTAGTTGCATAATTTAAAAACTTTTCTTTATGTGATCAGGATGGCAAGGCAAGCTTGACTGTCTCCGATGCGGTAGATTACAAGGGAAATCCTGCTGATAGGTCAAAAACGGGTGGATGGGTGCCTGCTGCCCTCATCCTTGGTTAGTTTATCTTCCTCAAGTTAAATCTTTCAGTACTACGTTTGATTTAAAGTCCATATATAATATACAGACTTTAAATTATAGCAATGAGTGAAACGATATATGTGATTAGAGTTCCCACTTATCTTCCCTTCTTGAACCTCATGCATCAACCGGTTACTACTTTTAAGGATGTTCTAGCTGCATGTATATCCTATTATCCTCATCATACTAACCTAGTTATTTAACCTTTCACGTAACAAAAGCTTGAGGTTTTAAGTTTAATAATTTCTGTCTTGTACGTAACATTGTATTCAAGGCTCTAATTTAGGCGATCGGGAATAAAAGAAAGAGTCAAAATCAAAGATGAGCCCACACACTAATTCATCAAAATTTCGTCATGTGCTTGACCTCTTTAGAAAAGGACGTATACTAGTGCCTGAAAGCCACAGAGAAATAGGCCCTAACGAGTACGATATGACACAAATAGTAAAGTCCTTTTTCACTAAATCGCCACTGATAATTTTTCGTTGCTGCCGACTAAACATATGAACTTTATTTAATAGCTTCTTATATTCAATCATCAATCAAGTTTTATTAATTTCTTGATAAAACAGGAGTAATAGAAACCTCGACTGTTAAGCTTGATTGAAATCGTTACTATTGACCATCCTGACACAACCATAATTAAGTTAAACTCTTTAGGTATTTACTTTTGACCTTTTGATTAAACAGGAATTGAAATATGCGAGAGGCTTTCCACAATGGGAATTGCTGTAAACCTAGTTACATATTTGGGTGGAACCATGCATCTCTCGAGCTCAGCTTCAGCGAATGTCGTCACTGATTTCATGGGAACTTCATTCCTCTTGTGCCTTCTTGGTGGCTTTCTAGCTGACTCTTTTCTTGGTAGATTCAAAACGATCGTCATTTTTTCCTCTATCCAAACCCTTGTAAGTGCTAATCTACTGACTTACATGTTTAATATATATATTCATCGTGCCTAACAAACGCCATGTTACCATCGTGTTTAGGGTACCGCTGCATTAGCATTATCAACCAAGCTGCCACAACTGAGACCACCGCCGTGCCATTCTTCTGAAAACTGCAAAGAAGCAAATGGATTCCAAATGGGAATCTTGTATCTTGCTTTGTATCTGATAGCAGTTGGCACAGGCGGTCTGAAATCCAGCGTGTCCGGATTTGGGACTGACCAATTTGATGAGAAGAACGAAGAGGAAAAAACACAAATGGCCTATTTCTTTAATAGGTTCTTCTTCTTTATAAGCTTGGGAACGTTGATGGCAGTTACAGTGCTTGTGTACATACAAGATGAGGTTGGTAGAAGTTGGGCTTACGGAATTTGTTCTGTCTCAATGTTCACCGCGATCTTGGTGATTTTGTATGGTACTAAAAGGTACAGGTACAAAAAGAGTGCGGGAAGTCCTATCGTTCAAATTTTCCAAGTGATCGTTGCAGCTATAAAGAAGAGAAGGATGGATCTTCCTTACGATTATGGCTTGTTATACGAAAACTCGCCTGAGGGTTCAAGGATCGATCACACAAATCAATTTCGGTATGTTCCTTTTATCTTAGTATTAGCATTGAAATTGCATCAGTTTGCTAGAAACGGTTACGATCAAGAATTATAGCGTTGCATATGTTTAGTCAGAAATAGTAACCAAGAAATGTATTGCGAGAAAGTCTATCAAATATAATTGATGCCAAGTTTGGAAATGTTTTCTCGTAATAATCTTCATTAAACTATTTTTCCATCTTTTGCTTCATAATGCAAATGGCGTTTGCTAGCAAATCCTCTAACGATCCTGTCAAAAACACCAATTTTCTTATGGTGATGCTGATAGTTTATAATGTGCACTAGGTATCTCTAATAGTTCTTTAATTCCTTGTAGTTGCTTGGACAAAGCTGCAATAGTAGCTGAAGATGATTTTGAGAAAAATACATCAAGTTCTCGTAATCCATGGAAGCTATGCACGGTAACAAGGGTCGAGGAAGTGAAGATGATGGTGAGATTGCTGCCAGTGTGGGCGACAACAATTCTCTTCTGGACAACCTACGCCCAAATGATCACGTTTTCGGTCGAACAAGCTGCCACCATGCATAGAACAGTCGGTTGTTTCCAAATCCCTGCTGGATCCCTCACCGTCTTCTTTGTGGCTGCAATATTGTTGACATGCGCTGTCTATGATTTCTTGATCATACCATTATGGGAGAAACGGAAAGGTACACCTGGGTTCACTGATCTACAAAGAATCGCATTAGGCCTAGCCCTTTCCACTTTAGGAATGGCGTCCGCATCAGTCTTTGAGATAAAAAGATTATCAGTAGCTAAACAACACCCTCTCCCAACATCTGAGGCTCTTCCAATCAGCGTGTTCGTCCTTATTCCACAATTTTTCTTGGTTGGATCCGGCGAGGCATTCATTTACACAGGACAGCTTGATTTCTTCATCACACGATCCCCAAAAGGAATGAAAACGATGAGCACCGGTTTGTTTCTAACAACATTGTCACTTGGGTTCTTCATGAGTAGTTTCTTGGTGTCTGTTGTAAAGAAGGTGACGGGAAACAATGGCGAAGATGGATGGCTTGCCGACAACATAAACGATGGAAGACTTGATTTGTTTTATGGATTATTGGCACTTTTGAGTGGTATAAACTTTGTGGCTTTTTTGGTATGTGCAGCTTGGTGCAAGAAAGACAAGGGTAAATCATCAGCTGTGGTTGAAATGGAGAAGTGTTAACATCTTGCAGGCGTTTCCTATAATTGTTTGTGTGATTTCTTTTTCTTTTTGGCAATGTACAAAAATGTATGAATAAAAAGAGTGTGTTTTACCCAAATTAAAGAATCCTGTTTGGATACTTTTTATTACACAAATTTACAATCTAAATGGTCTCATGTTATTCAGTTGAATGACCGACCAATATTATTGCGTAGAATCTTGAAAATGACAACATTGTTCTATAAAATCTTATATAATATCTACATTTGTAGTATTTAACAACTGTAGTAATTGGAATATGTAGACCAAATATATTTGATTCACCTTGATACATATAGACATTGTCTGGTATCTTTTGACATACATCGATCGAATTGAAGCAAATGTTATTATATTATGCCACAATGTTGGAAAAGTATGTGATGGATTACATACTAGTAGTTTATCAGTTTGTTCACTTGTTGCTTACTTAAGTTTGACTCCGATTCTGACGTTGATTATGTATAACACAAAGTAAGAGCAATAAGCACCTATCATTAACATCTAATTGCATGTTTGGAATATGATTCATCACTAAGCTCGATACTTATATTCACCACCATCATCCACTTTTTGCAGAGCCGGAGCTTATCCTGTGCAAATGGGGCAATTGCGCAGGGCCTCCTATGAAAAAAAGGCCTCCAAAATATAATAGATCCGTTAGTGTATATATAGTAAAATATAGAAGCCTATTTCATAAGCCCAAATAATATTTAAGGGATACTGTGATTTAGTAACAATCTGAGTATTAATGTAGTTTTTTTGGCGAAGTATTTAACTTTTGTTATTGTAAGATACTTGAATCTATTTGCGTAATATCAATGAACTTTTTATTTCAGATGATAGCTATACTTTTGTATTTTGCGGGGCCTCATTTCTAGTTACGCACCAGGCCTCTCAAATCAACGAGCCGGCCGTGACTTTTTGTTTGTTTCTACCTCATAGGTCTTCTAATTAAAGTAAGTATTCAACATTTATGTAGGAATTTATTCGATTTCCACTACTTTTTCCTTTACCTTAGTGACTAACTGATTTTTTCATATATATTATTACATATATCTGTTTAAGGAAGCCTATCGGAATTTTTTAATACTACTCTGTGGTTTTGGCGGGAAAAGAAATGCTACATGTGTCCCATGACTAATCACTTGCATTGCTTAATAAATTAATAAATCATTATAAACCTTCTCTTTCTCAAGTCTCAGTTTTTCCCCAACACACAGATCCACCGCACCCTTTTTCAAAATATATTAAATCTGAAAATCTAGAATCCTAAAGTCGTGTACCTGATTGATTCCGCATGGTGATTCCTTTAGAAATTATTAATGGGTAAGTTCTATCAGGATAGTTTTTCTTTTTATTATGGAATTTATTTTAATACGTTTTTTTTCTATGTGATCTTCCAGGTTCTTATGTGTTTAAGGTAATGCTTAAATATCCACTTTCGCCTCAACAGATCTTCCTTACCGATTTGTATATAAATTGAGATGTAAACACAGATCTCAGCTTCTCGATTTTTCCGCTCTCACTCTCTCACTCTCTCTAAAACAGATACCGTCCGATAGCAGCGATTTATAGTTTGGGTTTATAAATTCAGCATGTAAGTATCTTCTTCTATAGATGTTTTTAAATTTAATTTGTCAGGTTCGGGTTTTTTATAAGAGTGTTAAGCTTTGAAAACTATATTTTCATGTGGTTATCATAACAGCACAATCTTGAATTTATGTGGAAAAGAAGAATCAACTTAGCACTCAAGGTTAGATGTAATGATTTTTTTATTTCGAACAGTGATTGTCACTAAATTAGGTTTTTATTCAAATTGTCATTTATGTTTTTATTTGTTGATTTTTGATAAAGCAGGTACCTAATTTGTTAGTTTGGAGATGGAGATGAAGATGATTAATGGTTAGTTTTTTCTTTTTTTTTCTGTGCTAATTTGATTTTTCTTTAAATGAATTGTGACATTGTTTTTGTTGGGTTTCATTTACTTAATGAATTAGGGCCTAAAGAGATAAATAAATAAACAATGTTTGCTTGATTACGTTTAGGTTTCAATGGTAAAATGGTAGAAAATTAGTGTCGTAATCACATCCTCCTATTTATGATACAACCAGTTCCATACCTGCAAAATCAAAATGCAAGTTAACGTACTTGGGCTTATCTTGGATCAGTTTCAGATAAAAGTGTGGTTTGAATGTTATGAAAAATGTTATCTTTTGCATCTTATTAGGTATTCAGCTGTTTGGGTGAAACTATAACAGTGCCTGAAGAAATAACATAAGATTAGGGATTAAAGGCATGTTTTCATTTTTTGTCAATTGGTGATTTTTATGCTTTGGTGATGTCTTCCTGTCATTGTTGTTGTCCCATGAGGAATTGCTCGGGGGTATGTGTTTCGGCTTATACAGTGGCCTTATGGCTTATTTACTTTTCCGCTTATGTTTCGTAAGCTTGCTTTTTGTGGCTTATTTTGAACTTTCCCGACTTATATAAGTCTATGATGACATAATAAACATATATAAGCCGAGAAGTCTTAAAATAAGCCATAAAAATGAGCTTATGAAACATAAACCCAAAAAAGAAGCCATAAGCCCACTATATAAGAGAAGAAGAACACTCCCTTAATGGTTTTGGAGAGCTAAATGTATAAATTTCAGGTTCATAAATTGGTGTTACCTGCTAGAAAATGTCAACGATGTTCCCGCCCACCTGAATAGTGATCGGCCATCAAGTGGTATTCGACCCGCATTTTTGGCTTGGCAACCCGGACGGTATTTAACAAAATGCAACCGGTGTTTGCAGCCACGATGGTGTTTGATCCCTTTTTGACCGTTTGCTTCTGATATTGGAACACCACATTGACAGATAGAAACTCTGTTCTACATACAAATTTGGGTTTCGTGTTTGCCTTTGTTATGCATCTTAAGCCGCTGATCCACTAAAACCAACTCCAGTGTTATCACATGTTGTTCTTTCGCAACCCCAACCAGTGAGAAAATGTTTTAGTGTAGCTACATACCTCTTACAAGCATGTTGTGGACTGTATATTTACCTAAGCCCGACTTTATTGTAAATTGCAAAATTCCCCGTCACACTTGCAGCAATTAATAAGAATGAAAAGTGGAAATTAAAGTAGAGATCAAGTTTCTGCAATTCTTAGAATTCTGATGTGTTTTCCATGTGCAATTAAATTATAGGAGGCTGTAAGGTTTATACTTGATGTGAATATTATTGAAGGGTCTTCATTGCAAATTTATTTATTTTACATTCACATGTTTCGAAATTATACATGTAGCTATCTGCGGTGGTGGTGGATGCATATATTTTAAAGGTTAGCGACGCATATATATTTGCTTATGATTAAAGGTTGACCACGTTTTAGTTTGTGAAGGAGAGGTTAGCCATTCTTAATCGGATGCCCGGCTTCGACTGTTTTCTTAACTAATTCGTTTAGGCATGTGATTTGATGGCTTAGGTGGTGAAAGTGGAGGATGAAGAAGAAGAAGGTGCATACGAAGCAATTTACTTGAAAGTGCAAATTCATGAATTGAATGAAGATAGAAATGAAGACAATGGAGGCTTCACTAGGATCTGCTTAGCAAGCTCGGGTTTACTTTTTTACATGAGGTATGTTATTGAGTTATGAACTGGGTCGACTGGCTCAAACGTATATGTGTCCTCAGAAAGCGTAGTTTTGTGGGTTAATAAGATAGTTAGTCCGAGTGTTCATGAAACGGGTCAAATGGTAAAGTTTGCTTTTGTTTTCCCAAGTTATAAAGTTGGTACAAAGTTTTTCCTTAAAAAGGGCCTAACTTATTTCGTTGTTTATATATAGACATGATATGTTGGTATATAATGTATCCATCTTACGTTGTTTTTTTTTACTGAAATCAAGTTCAAATGGCAAAGGCAATAATGCTAAACATCCATCCTACCCATTTTTTCACAGGCAGACCTCCTACTTCTGCTCCAGGTACTTTTGGTTAAAATAGCTCCTAAAATGCATGTGTTTTCATAAAAAACAACCAATCACACTTTTTAAACTAATAGATAATAACAATTAAACATACCCGTTTGACCGAAAACAACAACTAAAAATGTTAAGAGTGTGTGGATGCTGATCTTGCTGCCGAAGAAAGGTTGATTAGGCAGTGTCAAAAAATGGCCAAGTGGCTTGGTACCCGCTTGGACAAAAATGGTAATGTTATTGTCAAAAACCAAATTATCTATTTAATCCTCTACTAATCTGCACTGATTTTGATCTCACACACACCTTTTCTGAACAACAGGAGAAAATTCAAACACTATTTCCAAGTATGTATTACGCCTATCTTTATTCTAATCTTTTAGAAATAAACATGGGACTTATTATATGAAAATTGTTTCACTGTATTCAAATTTGTGAGCAACTAGGTTCGATATGTTCACTTTGTTTAAGGCTTCTTGAAACTGAATGATGATATACAAGTTTGAATGTGTAATATGTTTTTTATTTGGACAGGGTTGTAAGCTGGAACTGCAACCCATTGAGAAGCCATAATTGGAGTAGCAGTTATTTTTTTTGTTTGTAATATTAGCATGGTTTGAAGATAGCAGGAAGTTTCAACTTATGTTTGAAGGTTCAACATGTGCTTTATATTTTATGTCTTTCTTCTTTCTGAAAACTGTGTAACATTATAAGAACGTGAGCATTATAACAACGTTTGGCTAACGAAGACCTCCGCAGCGAAGCGCGGGTCTTCAGTTCTTGTTCTTTCAATATAGGTAACAAAAGCTTTAGTTTTCTTTTTATTTTAACAACAAAAGCGTTAGTTTAATACTAAATTAATTACTCAAATATGAAACCGTATTCTTGTGACGAGAGTATCCGTGGTCGTTGCTGGTACTTTATTTCTAAAAAGGGCAAACAGCATAAAAAAATATTTATCTAATGCTTAAATACAATTAAAAGTATTCTATCTTTTTTTTTTCAATTTAAAATATCGATTTTTTTTTTATTTCAATGATAATTGACAAATTTCAAGGTTAAATATTAACGATCGTTTACTTTATTATAGCATCGTTGGTCCTCTATATTAGCGATACTTTAAAATAAACTCAAAAACCATTTTTTACAGTTTTCGACCATTTTTGTCCGTTTTCTACTTTTTTTGTCTGATTTTTACTGTTTTCGTTCGCTTTTTATATCGTTTTGCCCGTTTTTACAATGTTTGTCTGCCTTTTACTGTTTCTCATCGTGTTTGTCCATTTTTTACCTTTTTTACCGCTTTTCTCCCCTTCTGGCCGTTCTCGTCCGTTTTTATAATTTTTTACTGTTTCCGATTGATTTTTACGTTTACGACCGCTTTTCACCGTTTTTTATAATTTTCATCTTTTTTACCGTTTTCACCTCTTTAGATTGTTTCCGTCTTTTGTTTAACGTTTTCGACGTTTTTTTACCGTTTTTGACTGCACGCGCTCATTTTTATTGTTTTCGTTCGTAAAAAATAGGAAAAAAAACGGTCGAAAACGGTAAAAGAATGATTGAAACGGTAATAAAAAGAATGAAAACAGTAAAAATGGACGAAACGTTTTATAGTAAAAACTGGACAAAACCGTCACAAGCAATCGAAAACGGAAAAAACTGACGAAATTATAAAAATTGACAGGAACTGGTAAAAAATGAACAAAGACGGTAAAAAAACTAGGCGAAAAGGGTGAAAAAGAACGAAAACTGTAAAAAAACGGATTTTGATTTAATCGTTAGTATAAAGGATTAACGATGTAATAATAAAGTAAATGTCCGTTATTATATGACTTTCAAAATTGTTAATGTCCAACATTGCAAGAAGAATAAAGATTGTTACTTTAAATTGAGAAAAAAATAAGATAAGTACCTTTAATTGAATATGAGCTAAAGATAGATACTTTTTTATTCAATTTACCCTTCAAAAAATAATTGTTGCCAAGATCAACTACATATATGGAATTTCGATTAATTCATAACAGGGAGAATTGCATATATATCCTTGCAAAGAGTCAAAATTGCATATACATCCAGCTTAAACTTAGAGCACAGGGTATGGTGCTGAGCCGTCGTGCTGAGCCGTGGGAAAACACCAAGTTTTTCAAGGGGTATGGTGTGTGGTGGGTAAATAATCCCACAACACCAAAACCTCCACAACACCAAAAATGGGGCTCCTTGGTCGGCTTGAGCCGTGGGGTTTATGTGGGCCCCATTACTTTATAAAAAAAAATTATAAAACAAATTTATTAAACAAATTTATTAAACATTTCATTAAAATAAAAAAAAGTACATAAATTAAAAAAAAAATACGAAAATTTTTTTTTTTTAAAAATACGAAAATACAAAACATAAATTAAACTTAATTTTTTTTTCCCGAAATATAATTCTCAGGTCTTCCTCTTCAACTCTTCAATGCTCTCCGCGTCTTCCGGGGACATTCCGGTAGTGTCGAAATTAAGGATTTTTAAATCCTCATTCCGTTTAGCAATATCGCAAACCGCGAGTCTTGCGGCTAACTCACGATCCATGGATTCTTTTTTCGCCTCTCGGTCAATCAAGATTTGTTCTTGCATCATTTCGGCAACCCGAGCTTTAGACGAAGAGGATGTGGCGGACGAGCTATTCGAAGATCGTTGGCTTTTTGTTCTTCGTGGAGCCCCCGAAGGACGCGGGATTGTGTCGTCTCCAAACATTTCCGGCTCTTCGTCGACATCGGTTACACGACCCCGGGTACGACGAGCTTGTGTTGACTCGGGGTTTTGCCACTTGTATTTGTCTCGCAAAAAAATCCACGCTTCACGATGCCTAAACTCGGTCTTGTATGTTTCCTTAAACATTGTGCAAACCCGTGAGTACATAAGGTCATCATTCTCACCACTTGCCAACGTGGTAGCATCGTAAAGAGCATTAAACTTGCCAACAAGTCCGTTCATCGGCGTCCACTTACCCGTTAACATGTTCTTGTTACGCTTCTTGTAATCCTTTTCCGATGCGACCTTGTTATACTCGGCCATAATCTTGTACCAAAAAGTATCCTTCGATTGATCACTTCCGTTTCTCGGATCCTCGGAAATTAGGATAAAACACTCGGCCAAAAGCCGTTCCTCGGCTTGAGTCCAATAAGTTCGGTCGGTTTTTGGCTCACGTGGTTTTTTCCCACTAGCTTGTTTTTTGGCTATAGATTTTTTTCGGTTTCTTTTGAGTGGTTCGTCCTCCTCCTCCTCCTCGTCTCCCACGGTATTGTCATCTTCGTCACGAAGCTCGGTTTGTGGTTGAGATGAATGTGTTGGGTAAGTTGAAGGTACAT
Organism: Glebionis coronaria; assembly: GCA_025667525.1. NCBI lineage: Eukaryota > Viridiplantae > Streptophyta > Magnoliopsida > Asterales > Asteraceae > Glebionis > Glebionis coronaria. The sequence continues at coordinate 360,694,107 of CM046876.1, forward strand.
GGGTTTGTGAGGGATTACATATACCTTGTGTTTGCATCCACATTTGAAATTGCTTCGGAGAACAATTAACAAACGGGTTCATCATCAAGGGTGGGATTTGGATGTTGGGTCGTGAAGGTGTAGGAGAATTAGAGTTAACGGAAGATGGTGTTGTAGGGTTAGACGAAGACCCGGGGTTGGTGTTGTTAAAGTACTCGTACACCCAATTGTTCACATGGTTCGGATCCATCACTAGTATGTTTGAGTTTTTGTTATGTATGGTTTTAGTTTTATAAAAAATGTGATGTTTTGGGGGGTTTTATAGTGTAAAAATAGGTTTTTTTTGAAAATTTCGGGCCTCCCCCCGCTCCTCAAACGGTCACATTTTTAAATGCAACGGCTATTTTTTAAATTTTCAAAATTTTTTTTAAAAAAAAAAAAAACTTAATATGCACGAAAACGCGCGCCGTCCCCTCGGCGCGAGACACGAAAACGCCACACGGGGTGTGGTTTCTCGCGCCGTCGTGCTGCGTTTTCGCACGGAGCGAGGGGATGCTCTCCCGTACCCTGTGCTCTTAAAATTACATATATATCATTATCAAACATGACAAGTTGCATATATATCCAAATATTTATTTTTAGGAAAAAAGTTATATATACGTATCATATATTCAAAAAATGACAAGTCTCGCTAATATATTATGTAAACAACCAAGCCCGCTAATATACATTCAAAATATGTTCGATCTCGCTAACTTCTTGAATGAATTTACTTAAATACCCATGTTTTTTGAAATTATTTTTTTAGTAATTAAATAGATTTAAATATGTAAAAATAATTATTTAGATATATATGTGTTGATACAAAAGTTGGATGGACCGAGCTTGACCCGAATTAGGTATAATTCGGGGTCTTATGGACTCCGGCTCTTGCACCAAGTGAAACTTGCTTTGAGGACCCTGCGCACTAAACAGACATCGTTAGGCTTACCCTGGGTTTGTGACCCACGATTGGACTCCGGTGTCAGAGTAAGTAATCAATTTGAGTGTGTTAGGGTTTAAGGTATTGTGTGTATCGTACCTTTGTAGAACCATGGGGGTTCCTTTTATACTCGAGAGAGTCCAGGCTGGGCTCCCCGTTCTTGCGGCCTAAGGAAGAGATAATGATTCAAAATAGATTGATCCTTATCGCATAAATGAGATAAGTGTATATCCTCTTTCCTTAGGCGAATATAACCATAAGATAGATTATATTCTGTCTGATCCTGTCGCAGTGCGACGAGGACACGGTTAAGCAATGAACCGTATGTGCGATAACGACTTACCGGGCCTCCTGGGTCATGCGCACAACGCATAAGCATTAATCCATTCTTGATGGATACCGGTAGCACCCGTGAGTCGGACTATCCAGCCCGACTAGGGACTATACGTCATCATGTCCCCCCCCCCCCCAGTCTAGTGGTCGTAGGTACGAACCGTGGCTACTAGACTAATTAACCTCTAAGGCCCCCTCGCAGACATCCCGTACAAAAAAAATCATGTATAACATAAATGAAATGAGTTTAAACTTGCCCATGAATATGCATCCACGTCAGACTCCACTAGTACTACCTTTCTTTAGGAACCGGGAAAGGCATTAACTACGTTAGAGGGACCAACTAACCAACATCGTAGGATGAACCAACTCGTTGGACACACGTCGCAAGATCCCGTGTGTCTAAAGTGTATATAATGCAGTGTGACAGACCTTCAACCTTCTTCTTTATCATTTCAAAAACCCTTCCACCATTATTGAAAACAACAGGAAAGAATCACCACAACAGAAAACAGCGTCCACTTGACACCCAACTGAAGTACTGGTAAGAGGAAAAAAATGGTGGCACAACTATTTGATGTGACGTCCCGCATATGAGAAAAAGAACTTTCCAGTTTTGCTACCAAGCATCATATACCTGCAGATCTCCACCCTACTGTGCCAGATCCACAAGCACACATAGGAAGCTTCCCTGCTGGAAACATTGGTTTGTATATACTAGGTTTTTTTAGTTTTCCAACAATCGCATACCCCTGAGCCGTTTTTTGACGGACGTGCTAAGCTAATACAACATACACCTCTCACAGCTTCACTTTATTGGCGCCGCGAAGATCTCAAATTTTGAGATAAACTGCTTACTGAAGAACATTGACCCAACCATAAATCTGTTTCGCGCCTTCTATCGACCCTCCTGGATAAACGGGTGGATATCCTTCGCGAAACGCCCCGGTCAATTACAATGTTATAAGGTGAAGATAGACTCCCTGAAAAAATGGAATGACAAATTTTTCTGGGTAGACAAGGTTGTATTCCCCGTCGACTACGACTTCATTACTCCCGAGACTATGAGGAAAGATGACCGCCCTATCGCTGGCACATATAACGAAGCAGATGCACATATAATAAATGCCGATCGGATACCAATGCAAAAATACCCAGAGGCGCTACTATATGCATTAGGGTTGAGTCATACGTCAACTCTTCCTGCCAATCACCTTCCTCAATATTTTGATGACTTTGATCATGGTAAGAAATCCCGTTTTATAAAGACTTAAGATTCAAATGTTGTATGTGTATGTACTCATATACTCTTCCTACTTTTGTAGAGCTAACTTATACACAACTTGTGAAGTGCGAGCATCCGTGCACCGTGACCATGCGCGCTCGACCTCTCACGTCATTCGAGCTATCTAATGGATGGCGCGTGGGCCAACGCACCGTAGTACTGGAGTATCCCTCCCCGACGACCAACAGAGGTACAGAGAGGACAGTTACACTAAATGCCACTCCCATTCGTAGTGTGTCGTGCATTATGGAGTCGTCGTCAGAAGAAGTGGATCATGAGGACAGCTCGCACGCTGGTCCCTCAGAAGAGATCATACATGTCCCAAGATACAAAAGGTTACCGTGCTCCCCAAGAGATCAAATCCCTAAAAGGAGCAGGACACTGCAGACCAGACCGCGCGTCGATGTTACTTCCTAGGGCATGCTTTCAAGGCCGCACGAAAATACAAATGTATCAAGGTATATCCCAACGTCGCTCCTTTCGGTCCTTTGAACAAAAGATCATCTTTCTAACACTTGTAGGATGTCAAATTTGCAGCCCACACATTGCAGCGACCAAGGCTGACACCATCACCTCGAAGTCCACAAGATTCCTTCCTCCCTGAAAGTGCGCACGCTCATGCGCACTGGGTAACATGACTGAATGTGAAAATTTCCACCAAAATATAATCCCTCCCGGACGTGCGCAACTCTTGAGCAATCTGTCTGACGAAATGTTAATGAGTGAGTTGGACACAGTCGCGTCGCAGGAAGTAACATTAGCCTCTCATCTGAAAAAGAAGGTGTCACATCTGTCTGAGCGTCTGGCACAAGTGGACATGAAAATCAAACAAGCGACATAACAAAAAGACCACGAGATTGTATGCGCCAAGGTTGAACTCGCACGTTTGCGCGCTGTTTCCAGTATAAATGTCGGATCCATCCAATATCTAGAGGATGAGAAGGCATCATTATCTGAATTTATAAGTCGAGAGCGTCGCCTTCGCGCGAGGCAAGAGGAGGAAACCCGATGGGCCATGTCCAAGCTAGAGGAGGGTATGAGGGCCCTTACTTCAAATTATGACAATTTCGTTGCCAACTGTCACAAAGATATGGCTAAGAAGGCAGAAATTCTGAAGTACATGAGTACCGATTTTAATGAGGAGCTATATCTGCACCTCACAGCAGTGCGCGCTGAGAACAAATGGTTAATAAAGCATGGTCTGCCACTAGCTGCCAAGGGTGTCGTGGAGCTACCCAACCTGAATAAAGCGGTCAAAGAGATTTTCGATGTTGCGCAGCTATTAGGACAAAGCCTCGCCATGGAGTGTGCCTTCAAAGACAATTTATTGATAGTACCATTGGAGGGTAGTGAAATCTACTCTAGGTACGCACAAGAGATCTTTGACACCGCGTTCCATAGATTAAAAGACCTCCCCCTGCCCATCATAGATGTTATTGAAAAGGATCAAGATCAACTGATAAGCGTGATCATTGCAGGCCTTACTCAAGTGGGTCACTGTGAAGAAAGAACGAAGAAAGATCCCCATGGCATGGCCGAGCCAGATTTCTCCCAACTACAAGTTCCTGTCTATGCTGCTGGTGTACCAAAGATGGTTTCGCTTGAGGGTAAGTTGAAACAGCATGCTAAATGTGTGGCAAAGAAAAATAAGTCTTCCACTGCAAACGCTGTCATTGGCTTAGGTTTGACGCACCCCAATCGATCCGATGGTGTACCTGTTAGTTTGTCTTCCGTTGATGTATATCAAATATGCGCGCTGTAGTATATGAAGGAAGCGTGGGCACAACATCGTGCGTCCCTAAACCCATTGCATCGTAGTTTAAAGAGGTCGCTGTCAGCGAGCGATCTTCTATAAAGGCAGTTTCCTTGACTATATGCTATGTTGTAACCATATACATTAATTTGTAAATTAAGAACTTGTATAATGTGTACAGCGACGTGCGCGTTTGTAAGCACATAGCGTCCTGCGCTATGTTTATGTTTATTCATATATATATATATGTCCATGTTTCTGCACCCACACCTGAGATTGTGAGTGCGAGTGCTTGTTTATGAGTACATTCATTGAAGTGTGACTCTGAACTTATGGGTGAGCTGAAAGTTCATTACGTGTGGACCTGCCACTACTACCATAAGCGATGTCATAGATAATTACATGTTTGTTATTGTGTCTTGTGCATATTCTTCATAAAGTATGAGGAATGCTACACTTACTACAACGTCTTGTGGTAAGGTGCCTAACAAAGGATACCTGATCCGACGCCACTGGGATGCATCCCTCTTACATGACAAGTTTAATTAGTAGGTTAAACTTGCTCCTCTTATTTCACCTGGAAACGTTTCATTGTACATGTACACCGGAGGGCCAAATTTGTGTATTTCAGAAAAGAAAAAATACTCTTATGCATAAAAGATAAAAAAGAAGTAATGTGGACTGCGGAACTGGCTAGGAACCGCAGTGTTTTATTCACGTTTTTGCAAATGGTGAAACAAAGAACATAAAAGGGGAAACCCTAAAACAAGTGAAAAAAAAATACATGGATCTCTATTGAGGGGTTTTAATAGCCAAGTGAATGATCCATGCTAATGATGCGACATCTCAGGGAGAATATCATCCAAAATCCTGGCTGTCTCTTGAGTCAATTTTCACAGGACTAGATACCGACTTCGCATAGCTATCCGCGCTCATCTGGCCCATCAGAGTCCTTTGTTTGCTTTACCTCGCCGTTGCATGCTTCGTGTTGCCGATAGTCTGCTCGCATGATCCCGTTATCGCATAGTGCGAGCAACTATCATGGCTGAAGGGGCGATTGCTCCTCTGCGTTGTTGTCAGTCGTTACCTTGGGATGGGAGTATTGCTGCTAACCTCCGTGCCATGTTCCCTATCGATGTGGTCAGAGAACTAATAGTATGCCCTAATCTTGAGAGGATTCCATCTCCCTTTGCGCTTTTTGTAGAGGGTGGCCCAGTGATCATGTTAGGATTTTTTCTCTGACTCAGATCTGCCTGACATCGGATACATCGCGCCACCCTTTTACGAACGTCCTTATGCATAAATGGACAAAAATACCCTAAGCGAGTAATCTCATCAACCACAGTTATCGGGCCACATGGGCATACCCTTTTATGTGCGGCTTTTATGACCGCCCGTGCTTGATCTGTCGCTAGACATTGCAATGTTCGCCCATTACTTGATTGTCTGTACAGTATTCCCTTGATGACTTTGAAGTGCCTAGCTCTCCTATGCACTTGCCTAGATTTCCTTCTACTGCTCGGTAATGTATTATATGTCAAGAACTCTTTAATAGGCGTCATCCATGTTTGTGTCTTAGGATTCGCGTTTATGTTTTTGTGTAAGATAAAATCAACTAGCACGTGACTAGGAGGTTTATCCATGTTCAGAATTGATCGTTGATCTATGCCAGCTGAGATTTCGCCATTTTTCTTCTAAAACTTTTCGTATAGCAAACTTCGTGAACTGCCTGGTTATGTCCCTCACTTTTTCTGTGTATTGGATTAGCGTATTTCCTCGTGGCTCGCATGACCCTGCGACCCTGCTCTCCACCAGAGGTTTGTATGTGTAGGCCACTAGGCTTTTCATGCCCATTCCGAGTGCCAATCTTAGACCTGCTGTGAGGGCTTCATAATCTGTTTCCATACTAGTTGTGGGAAAGTCGAACAGTAATGCGTAGTTAATTTTTATGTCACCCTGATTTGTGAGGATGAACCCCACATCTGGTCCTCCCTATCCTGCGAAACCTATCGAAAAGAGGACCCATGGGAGCCCCGATGGTGAGCCCTCGCGCACAAATATGCTTTTAGCATGGGAATCTTCCGAGATACATCTCCTTCTCTTCATCTGTGAGCTGGTTCCGTGTTCCGCTGACTCCTGTCTACATCCTTCCTTTTTGCGTTGTGGCTAGAAGTGTTGCTACCCCCTTCGAGCGTATATATGTTGCGGATGGTGATTACCCCGTCTTGCACTAGGAATTTGAACATACCATGTACTGTGGAAGGTATCGCGAGCAGTGTTTTTAGTGCTGGCTGTCCAATTATCCCGTTGTACGATGATTGGGACCGCACAACCATGAAATCCATCCATACCGTTGTCGAGTGACATGTGCTTCCAATAGTTTCCTGTGTGTAGAGGTGTCCTAGTGGTCGGGTTTTATCACCGTTAAACCCCGTGAGGACTTGTGCGGTGTCTTTTAGCTCCTTCTTTACTTCCCATGGTAGTCGTGCGAAACAATGTTCGTTTAATATGTTCGCTGCTGACCCTCCATCGACGCACATGCCTTCTATAGAATGGTCCCCGAGGGTTAATGTCAATAGTCAATGACCCGACTCTATAGTCCATGTTTGAAAGAATAGGGAACTGATAGTTGAGTTTTTGTATACCCTTTAGGAAAAGAGTACCAAAATAGGGTAAGCACGACGATTTAGGAAAACCGTGTGTAAATGACCCTAAAATGAGTTCGTTCTCAAGGAGGCTAGTGTGTTATGTGTGTAATGACTTGGATTAGATTTGTGATTATACTTTTGAGAAAGAAAAATAGAAATGAGATTAGAAGAGAATGACGGTTACGAAGACGGATTAAACTAAGTCGAAAAAGGTGTACACGTAAAACCGTAAAAAGCACTAAAATTAAAATTTTAACCTAAAACTTCCTAAAAATTACCAAAAATCCACAATAATATTCTAAGAGTTTACAAAAAATCCAAACTTGCCAAAACCTTTTAATTAATTAGATAATGACTTTTTAATGCTAATTAAAGCCCTAAAAATCACAATTAACTATTAAAAAGTCCCAAGCAAGATTTTAAAGTTTGTAAACCTCAAAAATAATCTAATTAAGCTAAAAAGTATTTTTCAAAATTTTAAAATCACTAAAAACTATTTTTAAACAATTAAAAACTACTAAAATCAATTAAAACTTAAATTAATTCTAGAAAATAACTAAAAGACTCTAAAAATATTTGGAAAGTTTCAAAATTCCTAGTTAAGTGTTTAGAACCAAGAAAAAATATAAAAACTTAGAAAATCAGACTTTTAATTTTTAACAAACTAATATTAAAATATTATTAAAAATCCAAAAATCATAAAAAAATTTAAAAACTTGCAAACTAGCTTAATTTAACCTAAATAACTCAGAAATGAAAGTGAAATTACCTAAATACCCTTAATGGGCCTAGAAAATGGGCTAAACCCAAAACAGTCCACTATTGGGCCAAATTTGGGCCCAATATAAAAAAGTGTTCAAATTAAGCCCAAAAAGCACTGGTTGACTCAAAATTGGATTTTAAACAACTTTTTCCAAAGGCCCAAAAGCTGAAAGTGTGAAATAAGCTAGCTTATACCAAACAGCTTATCCTTAATGGGCTTTTTGGCCCATTAAGCTATAAGCCAATGCCATAAGCTGAAATTAAACACACAAGCCTCTTTTGTCTTAAGTAAGACTTCTGCAAAAAGAAATTTGAAATAAGCCCAAGGAATAAGCCTGAAAATGCAATAAGCAATCTATAGAAAACGACAAAATAGTCGTTTTTGAGTTCTAGGCCACCCCAAGTGCTGATTCAAGTTCCTAAAGCTTTTAAATGACTTAATTAAGCAAAATCAACAAAGAGTTTTCAAATAAGCTGACTCAATAAGCTGGAAAAAGCAAATAAGCACTTATGTAAAAGTCAAATAAGTTGGTTTTCTAGTAAAAAGTCAAAGTCAAAGTCCAATAAGCTCCAGTCTACTCAAATGGGTCAAATAATGAAGATCTATCACAAAAATAAGTTGTTGCAAGTCTGGATAAGCTAAAATAGCTTATTGATAAGCTGAGTACAAGTTTACACTAGCAGGGGCTAGTTTTAGGTGTTGAGCAGTGGGAACTTTTCCCACTGCTTGACTTATAGACTTTTTTGTCTTTAGTGAACTTTTTTGGATTCAGATTACACAAAGGCACCCAAATGATCTTTGGATCATAAGGAGTCAATAACAATAAAAAATTCACAAACACAATCAACCAATTTGCACAGATTAATCAATAAAGTCCCAGATATTGCACAGACATGAACAAATAAGCAGAACAGGTTCAATAAGCACTTATAGCAGTTTTCAGCCAGCCAAATTCAACCAAATGCATACACAAGCTATATTAAACTCAAATAAACAAGTCTAAACAGGTTTCATGCAATGGTTCAAAGAATTAAGCAAGATTTAAGCACCTTAAGTTACTGATGAACACAAGAACATGCAATTTTTCACTTTGCTGATGTATTTGACACACAAGCCAGATTCAACACCTCAAATCTCACAAACAGGTTACAATAATGATGTTTTAACAGCTTTTAGCCCTAAGCATGCATAAACTCTAGGTTTTCCCAAATTCTTAGGTCAAAATCAGTCAAACTCACAAAGATATAGCAGATTGTTTGATTTTAAGGTTTAGTTCCAAAAACTTGTAGCAAAACACTCTCAACAAGGCATATAACAGATACCAAGTGCAAACAACACCTTCTAACAACACAATACCAAGATTCAATCACAAACAGGTAGACCCAAACACCCCTTTATCTTTTCAAATCCAAATTTAAACAAGAAAAAGTGAGATTTAAGACCACCCAAGCACCAATTAACACAATAACATATTAGAACAACAGATTCAAGCAAGATCAAGCCACAAAACACACAAGAACATAGGCAACACTCAAATATCACAAATATCCAAAATATTTTCAGATTTTGGGATTAAGGGTGTGTACCTCATGGATGTACATCCACACCCACGGATTTTGAGCTTATGTGCTAGCAAGAACAAGCACAAGCTTCCACAACAAAGCCTGCTAAGAATCAACAAGGTTAGAAGCACAAGTATAAAATCAGAAATATGAAAAATCCTTGATTGATGCAACTCTTGTCCTCCACACTTGATTATCCCCAAGTTATAAGCCTCACCACACCTTAATCAACACAATTAGGATGCTATGATCAGCCCTATAACCCAAGAATTCCAAGATAGACCAAGAACTTAGCAAAATATCAAGAAAATGAAGAAAATGTGCAAACTTTTGCACACTCCTCATTTGAAAACAGGTTTTTGATTCAAATTTAGTGAACAAAGAACATAAACAAGCATAAATAAGATGGCACTTGGTCTTTCTTCAACACACTTAACACAATTTCATAAATCTGAAAATAGGATTTACAAGTGCATGAACAAGGAAAAACCAAAAGCAACTGTAAATGTTGGGTCCTAAGGCCTTTATATAGGCTACATTGAACTACTAGAAAGCATAAAAACGTAGCCCTAATGTTGATGAGGTCCCCAAAATGCCCTTTGAAGGTTTGAATATCTTGAGGATCATGTGATGTTTTCTTGGCTGGTTGTGTGAGTTGGCAAGGGTGAATTGCATCCAAAGGCTCAAATTGAGCTTAGAAAGTAAGCAGCAATCCTAAACGTTGGATGGCTGGCAAGTCTTTGTCTTCTTCCCTTTTGACGTAGCAGGGGAGGCCCCATGCAGCATGTGGGTTGGTGGGGTGCCATGTTTAAGGGTTGGGTTGTGATTAGGAGACCATTAATCAAGATTCTAGAGGTTTTTAGGGCTTAATTACAAGTAATTAAGAAATCCCTAATTGTGTTCTTATGATGAATAGTGGGTGTTTTGATCCGGTTTTGTTTTTAAAAAAGGTGTTAAGCGCCTTTTTATTAAACTAATCCAGTTTAGTTAAGGTAGTTGTGAGTGGGATGGTGATGTGGCCAAAAGATGGAGTCTGATTGGTGGAGAAGTGGTAGTGGGGCACGTGTCACCCCACTACTGGTTAAGGTAAGTATCTTGTCTGGCCCCTTTTACCCCCTCTTCTTCTTTTCTTCTTTCATTTTGTAAATAAAGCCCAAAAATCTGATTCCCTTTGTAATTAAACTTTCACTTTTCACACTTTTGCCCCAAATACTTTTCCAAAGTATTTTCAGGGGTATTTCTTGCCATTTTGTGATACTTCAAGGGCTGATTTGGCATTTTGTTGATGGATAATGGTCTTGACTTGCATGATTGATATTTTGGAGGACTAAAATTGCCAAGTCTTGTTTGATGAGGGACCATTCTTGCCAAATGTTGAAAGTTAAGGGTCCTTTTTGTAATTTTGGGATTTTCAAAGGACCAAACTTGTAATTTCTTGTGCTTTGAAGGACTTCATGATGTATATGACTTTGTCGAGGATAATGGTTGACAATTTAGCTTGTTGAGGGGCTAAACTTGCCAATTCTTCAAAGTGGAGGGCCCTTTTTGTAATTTTGACAAACTTTAGGGACCAATCTTGTAATTATGAAGATACAAGGGTATAAAGTATCAGTTCTTCCATATTGGAGGACCCTTCTTCATAATTCTTCAAATCTTCAAGGGTAATTCTTGGGAAAGTCTTCATTAGGGCTTGGTTCATTGTGCGGCTTCGTTTCCCGTGTTCGTTTTTGTATGATTCTTGTGATCTTTTGTCATTTTCTCAATATCCGTACCTAAAATACACAAGCAACAAACACAAGCATATATATGGGTATTTTGATGATATTTATTACATTTTAAGCCCTATTTGGACGATGAGACTATGTATAAAAGCAGTCTCATCAGGAACATTATCTCTTTATCACACGAAAATTCCGCGATCGTTCTCCTTTGCATGAAAGACCTTTCCCTTTCTACCATGTAAATGGTTATGGGCTTATCCTTCTGTTTTTTCTCTTCACTTTTCTTCGTGTCCGTGCTCTTCCTCTAGTCTCTTATCAGGTGTTTTAACTTCCCTGCTTTGACCAGGCTCTCAATGTGCCTTTTCAGTTGAATGCACTCATCGGTAGCATGTCCTCGATTTTCAACCCAATTCCATGCCAAGCGTGCAACGTGAATGCTTCGTTAGAAATAATTTCATCGTCCTCGATTTTCACCCCAATTCCATGTCAAGCGTGCAACAAGATCATTGTCATTATAAGTTAGTAATGCTAACACTACTCATATGCCCTAATCACGTACTTATCCTCCCATTATTCCTAAGTTGTATCTCTTATATTTTATATTGTCTTGAATGTTTCACGAGGATACATTGTTTGACTTATGCGATAATAGAGATTTAGGTCTAAAAATAGAGTCCTAACGGTGTAACCAAGACCATCAAATCAATAACCCCTCCCAATAGACAACGATGTCAAAAAATTAAGTTGACAAGAAGAATCGATAAACACGGTTTTATAACGGTTTTGAACATGAGACTTATTACCAAGACTTTTATACGCCCCCTAACGGAAGGGCCTTATTATCTTTGGTTTACCTCCATCTTTTATTCAACTTCGCCATGAAGCTTTTATTATGACTTCGGTCTTGCCTTGCCTTTTATTATCCACCTCATCGGTAGTTTTATTAGCCAAAGACGTATATCCTCACGCTAAGGCGAATTTTGGATCTTTAAAGCTTCGAAGATTAAGGCTTGATTCACTTTCAATTTTGCATAGATTTTTCGGCCTTGTGGGGCTTTAAATTGTTTGCTTGATTTAGTTGAGCACTTGAAATCTTATTATTGGGTGAAGCTTTTGATTATTCGGGTGCCAATACTTCAAAACCGTGACGCTGGCGATACCTTAATGTCTTCCAAATTTAATTACACGGAAGCTACTAGAAAAGACTAGAAACCCAACAATCCCAACTAAACCGCTAAGTCAATATTTATTAAGCAAAAAATATTTACATGCGAAGGAAGAATAAGCAAACAACGAGAACACATGAGTTTTTGAAAGAATGCGAGTACTCTACGTTTAGCATAGTAACTTATAATTAACTCTATCATTTATCGTCCTCATTTAAGAGACTTAGCCTAATGTGAAGTTAAGGAACCAAAGCTAAGTGCTCAACACGCACGGTCGAGTCAAAAATTACTCTTATTCTCGCCATCGGAAAACCTACATTCGTGTCTTCAAACACTTATAAAACATGAGAAAAGTTTTAAAATTTGGCCATTTTTAGCCTTATTTTGCAACAAAACATAAACCTTGGAAAGCGTGAAGGTTTGGCAAGGCAAGTATCTATTCACCCCCCCATACAAAGTTAAACATTGTCCTCAATGTTTCGAATCTAGGGGTGCAAACACCCCCATACTAGAGACGTAGTCGAATGCCTAATCTAGCATAGAAAGGGTGTAACCAATAAATTAATAGCCGTTTATGAAGTGTGCTAAAAACCTAAGGTTAGAACATCAAAAGGATATATCATGGATATTGAGAAAGTATTCAAAGCAAACGATCGAGTGCTCCCATAAAACGAACACGAGAGGCTCCAATCGTGAAGATCATGATCATCTAAATCCACAATTCACAAACAACCACGGAACAAAGGTTGGAAGGGCACAAATCCTCACACGTTAACTACATTAGAAGGCGATAATATGTACATAGGATAAGCATGGGACTCCCCTACGAGGCTCCTCGTTTTTGATTACCGAGTCATGAGCTCGACTCGATCCCCTCAATACTAATTATCATTGGGGAAAGTGATTTGGTCGAGGTAGTTCAAGGATGGAACTTCCCCGCCAAAGTAGTGCTTTAACCTATGTCCATTCACCTTGAAGTTAGGACCATCATCTTGAGCTAGCTCGATGGTCCCATACGGAAACACTTGAGTCATGGTGAATGGACCGGACCAACGGGATTCCAATTTACCGGAAAAGATTTTCAAGCGAGAATTAAAAAGCAAAACTTGATCCCCAATGTTAAAAACCCAGTTTTTAATTTTAGAATCATGCAACTTTTTAGTTTTTTCCTTATAAATCAATGAATTTTCATAAGCAATATCCCTCAATTCATCTAATTCATTCAATTGCATTTTTTTGTGTTTTCCCGCGGTCTCCATATCATCATTACAATGCTTTAGGGCCCAATAAGCCTTGTGTTCTAACTCGATAGGCAAATGACAATTCTTTCCATACACAAGCTTATACGGAGTGCACCCAATGGGTGTCTTATGAGCGGTCCTAAAGGCCCATAAAGCATCGTCCAACTTATCCGACCATAATTGTCAGTTTTCCCCAACGGATCTCTCCAAGATCCTCTTCAACGCTCGGTTTGAAACCTCGACTTGCCCACTCGTTTGTGGGTGATAAGCCGTAGAAAGCCGATGTGTAACCCCATATATCCTTAGGACCCTTTCGAATTGGTCGTTACAAAAATGGGTTCCACGATCGCTTATGATTGCACGAGGGGTTCCAAACCGAGAAAACAAGCTTTTCAAAAACTTGACTACCACACGAGCATCATTGGTGGGCAAAGCCTTAGCTTCCACCCACTTAGATAGGTAGTCAACCGCAACGAGGATATACTTGTTACCACGAGATGATGGGAACGGCCCCATAAAGTCTATACCCCAAACGTCAAAGATCTCACACACTTAGATGATATTTTGTGGCATTTCATCTTTTTGTGAGGCTTTTCCTTGTCGTTGGCATGAATCACACGACTTCACAAGATCTTGTGCATCTCGGTAAATAGTAGGCCAAAAGAAGCCGGCATCAAACACCTTTTTAGCCGTGAGATTAGCACCGTGGTGACCACCCGTGGGTCCCTCATGGCAAGCTCTAAGGATGTTAGAAGCTTCGGTGCCAAATACACAACGTCGGATGATTTGATCCGCACAAGTTCGAAACAAGTAAGGGTCGTTCCAAAAGTAGAACTTGACGTCACGAAAGAATTTTCGTTTTTCTTGAGTCGTCATACCCTTGATGATGAAGTTACCCGCATGGTAATTTGCAAAGTCCGCAAACCATGGGGTGGAAGAATCAAGCTTAGAATTCACTACACTAAGTGTCTCGAGCGGAAATGTTTCGGTGATTTCCTTGGGCTCGTAAACACTTTGGTGAGGATCTTCCAAACGAGAAAGATGATCGGCCGCTAGATTCTCGGCTCCTTTTTTGTCAACGATTTTGTGATCAAATTCTTGAAGGATGAGAATCCAACGAAGTAATCTAGGCTTAGCATCTTGCTTTGCCATGAGATACTTGATAGCCGAATGATCCGTATACACTATGCATTTAGCTAAGACGAGGTAAGGTCGGAACTTCTCAAATGCATACACCACGGCAAGGAACTCCTTTTCCGTTGTAGTGTATTTTAGTTGAGCCTCGGTCATCGTCTTGCTAGCATAGTGAATAGGCAAGAAGTGCTTATCATGATGTTGCCCCAAAACGGCCCCAATAGCGTAATCACTAGCATCACACATGAGCTCAAAAGGGAGGTTCCAATTGGTAGCAACAAGAATGGGAGCTTCGGTAAGTTTCCTCTTAAGGATTTCAAAGGCTCGTACACAATCTTCGTCAAAGACAAAACGTGCCTCTTTTCAAGAAGATGTGTAATGGGTCGAGAAATCTTCGAAAAATCCTTGATGAATCGAAGATAAAAGCCCGCGTGGCCTAGGAAACTCCTAACTCCCTTAACAGTTTTGGGATGAGGTAATTTGGCGATGACGTCTACCTTAGCTTGATCTACCTCAATCCCTGCTTTCGAGACCTTGTGCCCTAAGACGATTCCACTTTTTACCATAAAATGACATTTCTCCCAATTGAGCACAAGGTTGGTTTCCTCACAACATTTCAACATTCTCTCAAGATTCGACAAACACGAAGTGAACGAACTACAAAACACGGAAAAGTCATCCATGAAGACTTCTATCGTCTTCTCGATCATGTCATGAAAAATAGCCATCATGCACCTTTGAAAGATTCCCGGTGCATTGCAAAGTCCGAATGGCATTCTACGATAGGCAAACGTTCCATAAGGACACGTAAACGTAGTTTTTTCTTGATCACGAGGATCGATGGGAATTTGGAAGTAACCGGAAAAACCATCTAAAAAGCAATAGAAATCGTTTCCCGCAAGACGCTCCAACATTTGGCCCATGAAAGGCAAGGGAAAATGGTCTTTTCGAGTGGCTTCATTCAACTTACGATAGTCAATGCACACTCTCCATCCGGTCACGAGTCTAGTGGGAATTAACTCGTTGGCATCGTTTGGCACAACGGTTATTCCTCCCTTCTTAGGGACACAATGAATAGGACTCACCCAAGGGCTATCGGAAATAGGGTAAATCATTCCCGCGTCAAGGAGTTTAAGGACCTCCTTTTTAATGACATCGTGAATTTTGGGGTTCACCATCCTTTGACTTTGGATTGTGGGCTTGTAATCCTCCTCCATTAAGATATTGTGGGTACAAAACTTGGGATCGATCCCCTTAATGTCGGATAACTTCCAAGCAATTGCCCCTTTGTGATCCTTTAGAACATCGACAAGTGTGGTTTTTTCATCATTCGAAAGTTCCTTCGTAATAATAACCAGCAACTTTTCGTCCTCCTCCAAATAGACATATTCAAGATGAGGAGGTAAATCTTTCAACTCGAGGATAGGTGGTTCCTCAAGTGAAGATTTGGGCTCGATACTCATAACCTCCTCGGGTGGAGGAAATGGGAAATCGTTAGGAAAATCCTTGATAATCGAGAAGTCCTCATCGTTGTCGAGGTCTTCGTTACAAGTACGTGGAAGATCGAACTCTTCCAACGTAAAACCACCACCTTCAAATGGAGTGAAGGTTGGTGTCGAATTATCAAGAATTGGATCTAACATAGTGGGATTGCCACTAGTTTCTTCATCACCAAAACCTAGAATTTCTTGTGAAAATTCCTCGCAAACCACGTCAATCATATCAACGAGGTTTATGGTTGCAACAGAATAAACATGAGAAATTTGAGAGTTTTGAGTTGCGTTTATAACAAGTTCCCCGTCGTTGAAACGTAAGATGATCTTTCTAGCATGAACATCGATTAAAGCCATAGACGTATCTAAAAACGAACGACCTAAAATGAGAGGAACTTGAGGATCCGTGGGGATATCAACAACGATAAAGTCTACGGGATAGTAGAACTTCCCCACTTTCACAAAAACGTCTTCCGCCAAACCACATGCGGGAATCGTGGAATGGTCAGCCAACTCGATAGACATTAGTGAAGGAGTAAGATTAGGAAGATTGAGCGACTTGAAGATTGCAAGTGGCATCAAGTTAATGCTAGCACCAAGATCGGCCAAGGCATAGCATTCCTCCATATCTTGAATTGCACAAGGGATCAAAAATTTACCAGGATCACCGACTTTTTGAGGTATGCGATTAAGATAAACCGACGAACAACTAGACAATTGGTGCAATTTCTCCTTGTTGTTCGACATACTCTTAAAGTTAGCGGCAAATCGAGGCATCATGACCAAAGAATCGGCGAAACTCACATTAAAGTGCAAATCACGAAACATTTTCATTAAAAGCTCAAATTGATAATTGTCGCGCTCTTGTCATTTCTCCTTCCTATGTATCGATGGATAGGGCAAAGGTAGTGTGGGTTGAAGCATAGTAGGCATAGCCTTTGGAATCTCGGGTTCCAATGATGGTAATGGGTCAACCGTAGGTGTGGCATGAGCGGTACTTTGTGGGATTGGAACATGCTCCTTTTGGACCACCACCTCGGGTTCTTCCTCAAATGCTTCCTCCGTAGGAGCAATTGGTTGAGGAGTCGGTTCCTTAAGTGTCTTACCACTACGTGTGGTAATCTTTCATCTCACTCTTAGGGTTGGATACGGTGTTGCTAGGAAGACTACTCGAAGACGGTTTACACATTATTGCCTCAAACA
The DNA here is from genome assembly GCA_025667525.1 of Glebionis coronaria. Classification (NCBI taxonomy): domain Eukaryota; kingdom Viridiplantae; phylum Streptophyta; class Magnoliopsida; order Asterales; family Asteraceae; genus Glebionis; species Glebionis coronaria. The sequence goes on from CM046876.1 coordinate 360,711,370, forward strand.
TAGACGAGATTTTATCTTCAAACACGGATTGCCTCTTCTCGGCTTTAATCATTTCTTGTTTAATCTCATGTTGCCCTTGTTCCATTTTTTGTTGGTTTTGTTGTAACCTTGTGACATTTCCTTCCATCTTGTTGGTGTGGATTTTAAGTTCATTTGCTAACTCATTTTTCAACTCTTTCTTCAAGTCGTTCTTAAACTTGGATCTTAGGCTAATGATTTCTCTTTGAATATTGTCAAACCTAGCATCATTCCCATTAGCGTATTCAACAAATTCATTTGGAAGATCTTTCAAAGTTTGCAAACCTTTGTTGTTGTTTTGAAAATCATTTTGATTCTTGTTTGAAACTTGATTATTAGCCCCTTGATTACCATAGTTTCCTTTGTTGAAATTGTTTTTGAAACCAACTTGATTGTTGCGATAGTTGTTGTTAGCATTTTGATTTGAACCAAAACCCGGTGGAGTCAATTGATTAGAGCGGGAAACTTGACCGTTTTGGTTGTAATTTCCCGTGGCCGCGAAGGCACTCGAAGAGTTACCACCGTTGGTAATACACTCGGAGAAATCATGACCTCCACCACAATACATGCAAGAAACCTCAACCGCTTTAGCCGTAGCGGGAGCACTTTGTTCACCAACTTTAAACTCAATCAAAAGTCCTTTTAGCTTATCAAAAATCTTGTTTTCCAAGTTCACCTCAATTTGGCAAGCATCGATGGTAGTAGACAAAGAAGGTGAAGCCGAAGACGAAGCCTTACAAAACACTAGACGTGCTACGAGGACTATACACCTTAGATCTATTCTCAATTATCACCAAAGCTTCCTCAACCGTTTTACACAAAAAATTACCACCCGCGGTGGCATTCAAATAATCCCTTTCATGATCATTAAGTCCATTGTAAAACGTGTCAATTTGATGCAAGTCGGAAAAACCGTGATGAGGACATTCATGTAACATTTCCTTAAACCTATTCCAAACCGTTGAAAAACTTTCATTAAACTCTTGTGAAAACTTTGAAATCTCGTTTTTCAAGTGCGTGGTCTTAGAGGGCGGAAAGAATTGGTTCACAAAATTAGACACGAGATCCTTCCACGTCAATATAGAATTTGGTGGCTCTTTCTCTAACCAAATTTTAGCGGGCCCCGCTAAAGAATACGGAAAAAGCATCATCTTAATCGAGTCATTCGAGGCATCCTTAAATTTGCAAGTGGCGGTAAGACGATTGAATTGGCGGATATGGTTGTGTGGATTGTCCTTCTCATCACCACGGAATTTGTTGTTTTGGATCATCGACAACAAACCCGTTTTCACCTCAAAATTCTCCGCAAGGATAGCGGGAATCACAATAGCCTCTCCATAACCCTCGGTGGGTGCTTGAAGTAACTGGATCATAGTTCGATTCGCCATGGTTGGTGCTTCTCTTACAATGGGTTCGTCAATAGGAGACTCCTCACTAGAAAGATTGGGAGTGGGAGTTTTGTTCTTTCGTTTACGTGCACGTCTTGCTTGATTACGAGTTAGCATAAACGTCACGTACAATGAGGGGACGAGCAAAGAAGATTCTTTTTGGTGTTTTGTATTTTTCAATTTTTTTGTGGTTTTTGATTGTATTAACCTTTTTGGATTTTGGTGAATGTATTAAGTAGACACAAATCTACAAATCTCCTCCTTAATCAAATCTCTCGATTAAAGAAGCCTCAAGGAATGAAAACGATCACGTGAAGTGAACGCCTTCGATGACTTTATAACGTTGGTGGAACACCAAAACGTTCAAGAGGGTTTAATCAATGAAAACCAAGAAAATATATATGATACTTAGTAATACTTTGGGCGGCAAAACCCTTGATTAGCTCTCAAAATCATATACTCACAAGCAAGCGGGGAAACGAGGCGGCGCGAAGCACTTAAGAGCCTTTTTCCTTAGGATATATTTTATAATATCCGCCTTATACCCACCTTATAGTTTGTATTTTTCAAGATTGAGCTTCACGAAAGTATTTATCTATTTTTGCCTTTTTCTTTGGTTTGAGATTCAAATACAATGATTGGGTAATGACCTCCCAAGTCAAGGTTGTGATTTCTCACGTATTTGGAGTACTTGTGAATTTATTGTTCTACGTATACACTATAGTAATAGTGTTCACACAAAAACCAAAAACCGATAATACGTATTAGTAGAGTGCTACTAATACAAATACTATTTATGGTTAATATATAAAAACAACAATTCCAAATCAAAACACAACACGCCTCCCCGGAAGCGGCGCCAAAATGATAGTTGAGTTTTTGTATACCCTTTAGGAAAAGAGTACCAAAATAGGGTAAGCACGACGATTTAAGAAAACCGTGTGTAAATGACCCTAAAATGAGTTCGTTCTCAAGGAGGCTAGTGTGTTATGTGTGTAATGACTTGGATTAGATTTGTGATTATACTTTTGAGAAAGAAAAATAGAAATGAGATTAGAAGAGCATGACGGTTACGAAGACGGATTAAACTAAGTCGAAAAAGGTGTACACGTAAAACCGTAAAAAGCACTAAAATTAAAATTTTAACCTAAAACTTCCTAAAAATTACCAAAAATTCACAATAATATTCTAAGAGTTTACAAAAAATCGAAACTTGCCAAAACCTTTTAATTAATTAGATAATAACTTTTTAATGCTAATTAAAGCCCTAAAAATCACAATTAACTATTAAAAAGTCCCAAGCAAGATTTTAAAGTTTGTAAACCTCAAAAATATCCTAATTAAGCTAAAAAGTATTTTTTTTCAAAATTTTAAAATCACTAAAAACTATTTTTAAACAATTAAAAACTACTAAAATCAATTAAAACTTAAATTAATTCTAGAAAATAATTAAAAGACTCTAAAAATATTTGGAAAGTTTCAAAATTCCTAATTAAGTGTTTAGAACCTAGAAAAAATATAAAAACTTAGAAAATCAGACTTTTAAATTTTAACAAAATAATATTAAAATATTATTAAAAATCCAAAAATCATAAAAAAATTCTAAAAACTTGCAAGCTAGCTTAATTTAACTTAAATAACTCAGAAATGAAAGTGAAATTACCTAAATACCCTTAATGGGTCTAGAAAATGGGCTAAACCCAAAACAGTCCACTATTGGGCCAAATTTGGGCCCAATATAAAAAAGTGTTCAAAATAAGCCCAAAAAGCACTCGTTGACTCAAAATTTGATTTTAAACAACTTTTTCCAAGGGCCCAAAAGCTGAAAGTGTGAAATAAGCTAGCTTATACCAAACAGCTTATTCTTAATGGGCTTTTTGGCCCATTAAGCTATAAGCCAATGCCATAAGCTGAAATTAAACACACAAGCTTCTTTTGTCCTAAGTAAGACTTTTGCAAAAATAAATATGAAATAAGCCCAAGGAATAAGCCTGAAAATGAAATAAGCAATCTACAGAAAATGACAAAATAGTCGTTTTTGAGTTCTAGGCCACCCCAAGTGCTGATTCAAGTTCCTAAAGCTTTTAAATGACTTAATTAAGCAAAATCAACAAAGAGTTTTCAAATAAGCTGACTCAATAAGCTGGAAAAAGCAAATAAGCACTTATGTAAAAGTCAAATAAGTTGGTTTTCTAGTAAAAAGTCAAAGTCAAAGTCCAATAAGCTCCAGTCTACTCAAATGGGTCAAATAATGAAGATCTATCACAAAAATAAGTTGTTGTAAGTCTGGATAAGCTAAAATAGCTTATTGATAAGCTGAGTACAAGTTTACACTTGCAGGGGCTTGTTTTGGGTGTTGAGCAGTGGGAACTTTTCCCACTGCTTGACTTATAGACTTTTTTGTCTTTAGTGAACTTTTTTGGGATTCATATTACACAAAGGCACCCAAATTATCTTTGGATCATAAGGAGTCAATAACAATAAAAAATTCACAAACACAATCACCCAATTTGCACAGATTAATCAATAAAGTCCCAGATATTGCACAGACATGAACAAATAAGCAGAACAGGTTCAATAAGCACTTATAGCAGTTTTCAACCAACCAAATTCAACCAAATGCATACACAAGCTATATTAAACTCAAATAAACAAGTCTAAACATGTTTCATGCAATGGTTCAAAGAATTAAGCAATATTCAAGCACTTTAAGTTACTGATGAACACAAGAACATGCAATTTTTCACTTTGCTGATGTATTTGACACACAAGCCAGATTCAACACCTCAAATCTCACAAACAGGTTACAATAATGATGTTTTAACAGCTTTTAGCCCTAAGCATGCATAAACTCTAGGTTTTCCCAAATTCTTAGGTCAAAATCAGTCAAACTCACAAAGATATAGCAGATTGTTTGATTTTAAGGTTTAGTTCCAAAAACTTGCAGCAAAACACTCTCAACAAGGCATATAACAGATACCAAGTGCAAACAACACCTTCTAACAACACAATACCAAGATTCAATCACAAATAGGTAGACCCAAACACCCCTTTATCTTTTCAAATCCAAATTTAAACAAGAAAAAAATGAGATTTAAGACCACCCAAGCACCAATTAACACAATAACAGATTAGAACAACAGATTCAAGAAAGATCAAGCCACAAAACACACAAGAACATAGGCAACACTCAAATATCACAAATATCCAAAATATTTTCAGATTTTGGGATTAAGGGTGTGTACCTCATGGATGTACATCCACACCCACAGATTTTGAGCTTATGTGCTAGCAAGAACAAGCACAAGCTTCCACAACAAAGCCTGCTAAGAATCAACAAGGTTAGAAGCACAAGTATAAAATCAGAAATATGAAAAATCCTTGATTGATGCAACTCTTGTCCTCCACACTTGATTATCTCCAAGTTATAAACCTCACCACACCTTAATCAACACAATTAGGATGCTATGATCAGCCCTATAACCCAAGAATTCCAAGATAGACCAAGAACTTAGCAAAATATCAAGAAAATGAAGAAAATGTGCAAACTTTTACACACTCCTCTTTTGAAAACAGGTTTTTGATTCAAATTCAGTAAACAAAGAACATAAACAAGCATAAATAAGATGGCACTTGGTCTTTCTTCAACACACTTAACACATTTTCATAAATCTAAAAATAGGATTTACAAGTGCATGAACAAGGAAAAACCAAAAGCAATTACAAATGTTGGGTCCTAAGGCCTTTATATAGGCTACATTGAACTACTAGAAAGCATAAAAACGTAGCCCTAATATTGATGAAGTCCCCAAAATGCCCTTTGAAGGTTTGAATATCTTGAGGATGATGTTTTCTTGGCTGGTTGTGTGAGTTGGCAAGGGTGAATTGCATCCAAAGGCTCAAATTGAGCTTAGAAAGTAAGCAGCAATCCTACACGTTGGATGGCTGGCAAGTCTTTGTCTTCTTCCCTTTTGACGTAGCAGGGGAGGCCCCATGCAGCATGTGGGTTGGTGGGGTGCCATGTTTAAGGGCTGGGTTGTGATTAGGAGACCATTAATCAAGATTCTGGAGGTTTTTAGGGCTTAATTACAAGTAATTAAGAAATCCCTAATTGTGTTCTTATGATGAATAGTGGGTGTTTTGATCCGGTTTTGTTTTTAAAAAAGGTGTTAAGCGCCTTTTTATTAAACTAATCCAGTTTAGTTAAGGTAGTTGTGAGTGGGATGGTGATGTGGCCAAAAGATGGAGTCTGATTGGTGGAGAAGTGGTAGTGGGGCACGTGTCACCCCACTACTGGTTAAGATAAGTATCTTGTCTGGCCCCTTTTACCCCCTCTTCTTCTTTTCTTCTTTCATTTTGTAAATAAAGCCCAAAAATCTGATTCCCTTTGTAATTAAACTTTCACTTTTCACACTTTTGCCCCAAATACTTTTCCAAAGTATTTTCAGGGGTATTTCTTGCCATTTTGTGATACTTCAAGGGCTGATTTGGCATTTTGTTATGGATAATGGACTTGACTTGCATGATTGATATTTTGGAGGACTAAAATTGCCAAGTCTTGTTTGTTGAGGGACCATTCTTGCTAAATGTTGAAAGTTAAGGGTCCTTTTTGTAATTTTGGAATTTTCAAAGGACCAAACTTGTAATTTCTTGTGCTTTGAAGGACTTCATGATGTATATGACTTTGTGGAGGATAATGGTTGACAATTTAGCTTTGTTGAGGGAATAAACTTGCCAATTCTTCAAAGTGGAGGGCCTTTTTTGTAATTTTGACAAACTTTAGGGCCAATCTTGTAATTATGAAGATACAAGGGTATAAAGTGTCAATTCTTCCATATTGGAGGACCCTTCTTCATAATTCTTCAAATCTTCAAGGGTAATTCTTGGGAAAGTCTTCATTAGGGCTTGGTTCATTGTGCGGCTTCGTTTCCCGTGTTCGTTTTTGTATGATTCTTGTGATCTTTTGTCATTTTCTCAATATCCGCACCTAAAATACACAAGCAACAAACACAAGCATATATATGGGTATTTTGATGATATTTAATGCATTTTAAGCCCTATTTGGACCTTGAGACTATGTATAAAAGCAGTCTCACCAGGAACATTATCTCTTTATCACACGAAAATTCCGCGATCGTTCTCCTTTGCATGAAAGACCTTTCCCTTTCTACCATGTAAATGGTTATGGGCTTATCCTTCTGTTTTTTCTCTTCACTTTTCTTCGTATCCGTGCTCTTCCTCCAGTCTCTTATCAGGTGTTTTAACTTCCCTGCTTTGACCAGGCTCTCAATGTGCCTTTTCAGTTGAATGCACTCATCAGTAGCATGTCCTTTATCGTCATGGTATTCACAATACTTTGTGTTATCCCGTTTATCTGATGGTCCCATCATTGGGCTAGGCTTTGGAAAGCCTGCACCCTCTGATAAAAATATATCCCTAGAGGTCTTTTGCGGCGGGGTAAACTTACTGTTGTTGTTATTGCGCCCTTGCTTCGCTGTGCCTTGGAAGTCCAAGGTGCGGCTGATGTTTTGCCCATATGACTGTTTCTTGGGCCGGTCTTGGTATTTGTAGCCTGATGCCATCTGCCTGCTATTGGCTGCTGCGGTTTTGCCCTGAATAAATGCTCGGACCTTCTTCATTACCCCATCAAACGTTGTTGGGGTTCTATCATTCAATTTCTTTATTAGGTCCGGGTTAGTGATGCCCGCGAGAAATCCAGAAATTTTAAGAATTTCTGGGCAATCTTTAATCTAGTTGCATTCATATTTGAAGCGCTCCATAAAGTCTTCAAGGATTTCATTGTGCCTCTGCTTTACTCTTGCGAGTGAGACATGGCTTTTGTCGTACTTCTTCTGTTGCACATAATTTCTTCTGAATGCTCTTTTAAGTTCTTCGAATTCATTAATGCTCCTTCGCGGGAGGCGGTCGAACCATGTCCAGGCGTTCCCGATGAGCGTTGAGTTGAACATGTGGCACCACACGGCCTGTCGCCAATGCTCTATCCCTGCTTGAGATTCGAAAACTTTCAAGTGATCATCTGGATCCGTCGTAGCGTTGTAGGTTTTGACATTAGACGGCATGCGTCTCTTTTTATTATCTTTGAAAGTAGTTATGCGTTCTCAAAACACACTTCCTTTCTCCTGACGCCATGGGAGGGTCCACTCATCTTCACTGCGCATCCTTGTTTTTTTGGGTGCCCTGCTGTGTTTTCTGTCGTAGTCGGAGGAATCAAAATCATCAGTGGATGAAAGAGCGACCCTTTTACGGCGAGGATGGTGATCGCTGTAATTAGAGTCAGAGGAATTTTCGCTTGAGGAATCCCTTATGCTCGCCTTTCCAGTGCTCCTATTTCTTTCATGTCCTTGCAGATCTTGGGACGAATCCCTTTCTAAGGGGCCCAACCTATTAAGGGTGCTCCGTTTACCCAAAGGGTCGAGCCCTAATCTGTCTTTCACGCTTGTGCGTTGATGGTTATTGATTGGTGTAATGAAGCCGTCCTCGCCTTTTGGGTTCTCAGAACTGTCTGAGGACGATGCGTCTTCAATAAGGGGCGCGCCCGAAGGAGATTTTGGGATCTCATTCGTTCTTTCTTTCTTCCTCATTTCCTTCCTAGCTTCCTTGTTAGATCTTGACCCTTCCATAGCCTTGAGTTCCTTATCGAAGTGTAGACTGATCCGAAGATCTCTTGTCGGATTTGCCCTCATCTGCGCTCTCATGAGTGAGATTAGAGCCTCGTAGTTTTCTGCGACGTAGTCGCTCATACTCTGCTTCGTTGAGGGAGGAATCTCCGTCTCAGTTCGCGGATCTATCACAACCCTTGTGTCTAGAGCGTCCATGTGGCCTTGATTAGGGATTTCCCGAGAGGACGATGCATCCCCAACTGTCTGTGGGGTAGAGGCGACTAGTGGAGAGAAAGATACTTGCAATCCCTTCCCTCCACGACCTGTGTTATTAGGTTCAAAGCTTGAGTATGGACCTATTGGCTTCTTAGATCCGCCCTTTGGTGGGGGCGGGTTTGCGCCGCTTTTCGTCATTACTTAGAGCTTAGTGTAGGGTCCCACGGATGGCGCCAACTTGTTGATATAAAAGTTAGATGGACGGAGATTGACCCGAATTAGGCTTAATTCGAGGTTTTGTGGACTCCGGCTCTTGCACCAAGTGAAACTTGCTTTGAGGACCCTGCGCACTAAGCAGACACTGTTAGGCTTACCGTGGGTTTGTAACCCACGATTAGACTCGGGTATGAGAGTAAGTAATCGATTTGAGTGTGTTAGGGTTTAGGGTATTGTGTGTATCGTACCTTTGTGGAACCATGGTGGTTCCTTTTATACTCGAGAGAGTCCAGGCTGGGCTCACCGTTCTTGCGGCCTAAGGAAGAGATGATGATTCAAAATAGATTGATCCTTATCGCATAAATGAGGTAAGTGTATATCCTCTTTCCTTAGGTGAATATAACCATAAGATAGATTATATTATGTCTGATCATGTCGTAGTGCGACGAGGACACGGTTAAGCAATGAACCGTATGTGCGATAGCGACTTACCGGGCCTCCTGGGCCATGCGCACATCACATAAGCATTAATCCATTCTTGATGGATACGGGTAGCACCCGTGAGTCGGACTATCCAACCCGACTAGGGAATATACGTCATCAATATGCAATTTGTCATGTTTCATAAGGATATATATGCAATTTTAAGTTTAATTTGTATATATATGCAATTTATCATGTTTCATAAAGATGTATATGCAATTTTAAATTTAAGCTGGATATATATACAATTTTGACTCTTTGCAGGGATATATACCCTTTATAAAATGTTTGAATTGAAAAGAACCCATTCACTTCGAATGCATTTTGGCACGATTCACTCTATAATCAATAATTTTAGTAACTCTTCTGACTCACTAGAGCATAGTTAAAGGAGTTTTGTTATCAAACCTAATGATTATAGGAAATTGCATCCATGGTTTTATGTTATACTAAAATCGTAAAGGTTATCACTTGCAAAACCAAATTTACACAAACAATGAAGCTTTTTAATTAAACTCAAGTGAACTATGGATCGTCCTCACAACGAGGCCTGACTTGTATCAAGAAGGCTCGTCTTTCTAATTTAGGCTTGAATTTGGCCAGCCATGCTCAAGCTTCGCCAAGAATCAACGTAACTTAATTCAACTCGATCACTTGTAGTGTAGGCCTGTAACACTCCGGCTTTAATTATTTTTGACACCAATGGTTAGTTTCAACCTCGTCTTCCCCGATCCCTTGTCGTTCACAAACAATCAGCAACCCATGCTCTATGGATTATATCTAAAAATAAAAAATCATCTAATAAAAGTGCATGAACTGTTTACGTCATTAGAGAAGAGCATCATTTGAACATAACAACTAACAAGACACTAGTCGTTAAAGATAAGATTTGATTTGAGCATATTTTGTCACTAATTATGTGACGTGTTTGTAGAATAATGGCAAGCTACTCAATGGTCTTTTTCAGTTTCATCTTTTAGCTACTTTTGTGGTTCAGAACAAAGACTCTTTTTATAAGCTACATGTTGACTTCTTTGTATTTCAAAGCTTCCATCATGACTTAAAAGATAACACGTATCTTACGTAGGCAGTCGGCACTCGGCTACAAACATGAAGAAGACTAGTGCAAATATGAGGCTTCTTTGATAATGAGTTTTGTTTCTGCACATCTGGGCAGTAGTACGTATTAGAGATATAATTGTCTTCTCCATTAAACTAAAAGATGATTACAATATAAAGTGTCATAAGATTATTCTAGAGACTTAATATAAATGGGCTAGGCCTAATCAACAAAATGATAAAGCCCGAAGGCAAACTACACGTCTAACACTCCCCCGCAGTTTGAGTGGGAGAGGACCGAACACTCAGACTGGAACGGAACTCCTCAAACAAAGCGGATGGCAAACCTTTGGAAAAGATATCAGCATATTGGTAACGCGAGAGAAGATGAAGAACAAGGACCTGTCCTTGAGCAACCATGTCACGAACAAAATGTATATCAATTTCAATGTGTTTAGTTCGCTGATGTTGTACTGGAAACTAGAGTAGCATACAACAGTGGTGTATGGAGCTCACGAAGAAGATTTCGAAGCCATGCGGTTTCTGCCACTGCGTTAGCAACACCTTGGTACTCAGCATCAATACTAGATCGAGAGAGGGTGTGTTGTCGCTTGGATGACCATGACAGAAGATTATCCCCAAGAAAAACATAATAACCTGAAGTCGAATGTATCGTACTGAGGCAACCATCCCAATCAGCATCAGAATAAGCCACAAGAGAACCAACGGAAGATGCATAAAGTTGAAGTCCAAACTCCAACGTGCCACGTACATACCGTAAAATACGCTTAAGAGCTGAAAAATGAGGCTCACGAGGATCACGCATATGAAGACAAACCTACTAAACAGCATAAGATATATCTGGACGGGTAAACGTCAAATATTGTAAACCATCTACGAGACTACGATATAATGTAGGATCGGATATAGGATCCCCATCAGCACCAAACTTGGATTCCGTGTCAACTGGTGTCCGAGTAGGATTACAAGAAGCCATATGTGCCATATCTAGAAGCTCCATTGCATACTTCTTCTGAGAAAGAAACATGCCTGTAGAATCACGAGTAACCAAAATACCCAAAAAATAATTAAGAGCCCCCAAATCAGTCATATCAAACTCCTTATGCAAAGCTGAGATAATGCGATGAAGTAAATGTGTCGATGAAGTTGTAAGTATAATATCATCAACGTATCTCAGTAAATAGGCAACCTCAGAACCATGCTGATATATAAATAGAGATGAGTCACATCGACTCGAAGAAAATCCAACCCGATGAGCATACCCTGCAAAACATTGAAACCAAGCACGAGGTGCCTGTTTCAACCCATATAAGGACCGTTGTAGCTGACAAACATGGTGTGGAAACCTAGAATCCACAAACCCCGGTGGCTAATACATATAAACAGTCTCAAAAATGTCCCCGTTAAGAAATGCATTCTTAACATCAAGCTGGTGAACCGGCCAATTCCGAGATAAAGCAAGGCTGAGAAAAGTACGAATAGTAGCCGGTTTAACAACCGGACTAAAGGTATCATCACAATCAACACCAACCTGTTGGCTACGTCCGTTAGCCACGAGACGAGCCTTATACCTGCTTAACGATCCATCGGCATGATATTTATGAAGAATCAACCACATAGACCGAACGACATTAACACTAGGTGGTTTTGGAAAAAGAATCCAAGTACTATTCCGAATCAACGCATTATATTCATCATACATAGCATCTCGCCAATTAGGACCAGACAAGACAACAAAAGGAGACTTAGGAAGAGGAGAAATATAAGAAGTATGACCATGAAAGCGAGGATTGGGCTTGACAATGCCAACTTGAGCACGTGTGACCATGGGATGAGTTCGAATAGGTTGAGTAGTATGCGGAAGTGGGATTGGAGCCAGAGTAGGTTGGTTCACAGGGGTTTGGGTCGGTGTAGTTTGGGTTGGAGTAGTTTCGCTCGGAGTAGGTTGGTTCGTAGGGGTTTGGGCCATAGGGATTTGGACTGGAGTGGTTTGGATCGGAGTTATATGTGGTGTGGGAGTAAAAGGTTCATCTTGGACTAGAGGGGTGTGATGGGTAGTGGTGGCTTGGGTCAGATTAAGGATAGCGTGACGGGTAATAGGTGACGGTTGAGGGTCAAAGAAAGTGTATGATGGTGGTTGAATAGGTGCAATGGTACCATATGGAAATTGAAGTTCAATAAATGTGCATTGCGGGAAAGGATAATTTTGTTGGTGGAAAGGTCAAGGCATCGATACCCACGATGATAAGCGGGATATCCTAAAAATATGCAAGGGGTAGCGCGAGGTGCAAGTTTGTGTGGGGAGTAAATATGTGGGTAGCAAAGGCAGCCAAAAGTACGTAAACGGGAGTAGTCGAGTTGTTTGTTGAAGAGTTTGGTGAATGGTATTTCTTTTTGAATGGCGGTGGAAGGGAGGAGGTTTAGTAAGTATACAGGCATATGTAATGCTTCGACCCAAAATAAGGGTGGAAGGTGAGCTTGGAAAAGAAGAGTACGAATGATATTATTGATGGTACGTATCATGCGTTCCGATTTTCCATTTTGTTGTGATGTTTTTGGGCAAGAAAATCTAAATTGAATGCCGTGTTGAACAAACAAATTACGATGGTTGGTGTTATCAAACTCACCACCATTGTCACACTGAAAAGCGGAAATATCACATTTAAACTAATTATTTACATAGGAACGAAAATGTAGAAACTTTTGAAAGACTTCTGATTTAGTGCGTAAAGGATAAATCCACAAATAATGAGAATAATGATCAAGAAATAATACATAATATTTAAATCCACCATAACTCGCAACTGGAGATGTCCAAATATCATAATGTACAATCTCAAAGAAATGAGTAACAATAGAGGTTTAACTAGAAAACGGAAGTCTCACATATTTTCCCAACTGACATGCGTGACAAATATGTGAAGATTTCTCTTTATTACAAGAAATAAACTGACGAGAAATAAGGGAACGTAGCACGTCTTCGCCGGGGTGGCCGAGGCGTTGATGCCACGTGGTAGGACTAACAGAAAGTAAGGCTTTAGGAATGGGAGAAGGTGGATTGACTGGGTAGAGATCCTCCGAGCTATCACATCTTCGTAGGATATGACGGGTCAAGAATTCCCTCACAGAAAAACCAAAATCATCAAATTCAATCGTACAATTGTTATCTTTGGTGAATTGACGAATCGAAATAAGATTTTTAATTATTTTAGGGGTGACAAAAACGTTTTGTAAATGTAAAGGACGATTAGGAGTCGGTAAGATTCTATGTCCAGTATTAGTGACAGGTATTAATTTTTCGTCACCAACACAAACAGAAGGATATAAGCGTGTATTAAAAATAGTATTTAAATTACTTGAATTTGAGTTGAGATGAAAAGAAGCACATGGATCCATATTTCAAGTTGAATCCTGTAACGTCATGGCGCTAAACGCACTTTGTGGCAAAATAGAAAACGGTGTGAGCCCGAGAATACTAGTCGTGGTAGAGGTTGGACTGGCCTTCCTTGTTGAACCTGTGAAAAGTGAGACATAAATGATTGTGGTAATAAGGCCTGTTGGGCTCCTTACATTTCGACTAACAAAGCCACCAAAATACTGATACCACTTATTTCTTGAAGATTAAACGTTTAAAACCTTCTCAATATCATCAATCACACACGCCTTTTATTTCTTTAATTTTGACCACTTTGGTCAAACGTAACTTTGCTCCAAAAAAGTATAGATGTATAAATAGTACACTTTCTTCCTTGATATGCACCACAAGTTCTTTGTATTCACCAACTACAAAATAACAAAATAAAACGCGACAATAGAAATTGATTTCTGATGAGAAAACGACAAATTACATATTCTAACGAATCAGTAGCACATATACTGTTGAAGCATCCCAGACAAGGAGCAAGGTTTCTGCAGGGTTGACCCGAACGACTCCTGGAGTCGCATGTCGTCTCCCTGAACCTTGAAACTAGCTGTCAAACATCAAAGAACCCGTTAGAAGGGGCCCAGGCCGGAGCCCGGGGAACCACCCTCCGACGGTCAAGTCAATGCCTTATATTGAAGGTCTTATATGCATATGTATGTTGTGGTATTATGTGATGATGATGGTATAAAATCCTAGATCTGATGTATATCAGGAGATGAAATATAGAGAGAGTAAAGTGTAGAGAGAGAGAGAGTATGTCACCTGGTTGTAGAGAGAGTCATGGCTATTTATAGCCGAGTCTTTGTGCAATACCTGTCGGATAATATGTTGCTTGGACAATAACTTGTATCCTCTTCTTATAATCCATTATGTGTAATGTCTGTCGAATAATAAGATGTGTGGGAAATAACTTCCAACATACCTTTATTATCCATTACCTTTATAACATAAATATACGTCGGGTAATAGCATCTTGGGTAGGCTCAATATTTATTGTTTTACTAGACGGATCAGGTTTACAAAACCACATACGTCAACATGCCCCCCAGTATAATATTATCGGCTAATGGCCAATGATGTTATACTTAAATAGTGCCTCAGAGGTCTTCGACGAAGCATCCTGAAATCATATACGTCAACATGACCCCCAGTATAATATTATCGGCTAATGGCCAATGATGTTATACTTAAATAGTGCCTCAATGGTCTTCGACGAAACATCCTAAAATCACATACGTCAACATGCCCCCAGTATAATATTATCGGCTAATGGCAAATGATGTTATACTTAAATAGTGCCTCGGAGGTCTCGAAGGGAGATCTAAACATCCTTCGGTTATCTCCCGAATCAGGTCTACTGGACCATATACATCAACATACCACCCCAGTATAATATTATCGGCTAATGGCCAATGATGTTATACTTAAATAGTGCCTCGGAGGTCTCAAAGGGAGATCTAAACATCCTTAGGTTATTTACCAAATCAGGTCTACCGGACCATATACATCAACATACCCCCCAGTATAATATTATCGGCTAATGGCCAATGATGTTATACTTAAATAGTACGTCGAGGGTTTGTACGAAGGACATAAACATTTGTTCCTTTTGGATATCAGACCATATATGCCACATGTCTCCCCAGTATAGTATTGTTGACTATATGTCAATGATGCTATACTTAAATAGCGTACCTCAAACATCGTACGAAGCACTTACATATTCTTCTCATATTGTACCTTTTGGACTTTGTTCCTCAATTTTCTTACGCACTTGGTTGGTGTTATGGTTCGAGATTTCGGTAGGGAAACATCGGCTCAGGGCCGCTTTTAGTTTGTTTCCGGACTGTCTAAACAGGCATGTCCTATTTGTTACTGGAAGACATCGGCACCGAGCCGCTTTTAAGTTGTCTTCAGGCATCATGATTGTATATTCTTTCTATTTATAATGACCTCATTTCCGTTTATCTTTGTCGCACGATCTTTGATTTTATTTGTATGCCTCGCTTCGGTGTTATCCGGAGACATGACATGCTCTTGCAATATTTATTAATTGGAAGACATTGGCATTGGCCTGCTTTTAACTTGTCTTCGGACTGCCCTTAAGGCGCGTCCAACACTTAACGTTTTTTTTGTATATTATATGGGAGACATCGGTACTAGGCCGCTTTTAATTCGTCTCCAGACTGCCTTTTGGGCGTGTCCAACACTTAACGTGTTTTCGTTCATTATGTGGGAGACATCGACACTCGGCCGCTTTAATTTGTCTCCGGACTGCCCCTTAGGCGTGTCCAATATGTTATGTGGGAGATATCAGTGTCGGACAACTTTTAATTTATCTCTGGATTGCCCTAAAGCGCGTCCAACGCAATTATGCATTATAATGTGGGAAGACATCAGCACGAGGCTGCTTATACTTTGTCTTTCGGACTGCCTCTCGGGCGTGTTTAATACAATTACGAATTAGGAAGATATCGGCGTCAAACCACCTTTAACTTGTTTCCGGATAGCCTCTCAGGCGCATCCAACACAGTTACGTGTTATGAGAAGACGTCGGCGCCGGGCCGCTTTTAATTCGTCTTCGGGACTGCCCCTCGGGCGCGTCTAACAGATTATAGGTTATAATATGGGAAGACATCGGTACTAGGTCGCTTTTAATTTGTCTTCCGGACTGCCCCTCAGGCGCGTCCAACATAATTATATTTTATAATATGGGAAGACATCGGTACTAGGCCGCTTTTAATTTGTCTTCCGGACTGCCCCGGGCGCGTCCAAGGTATTACGCGTTAAAGTATAGGAAGACATCGGCACCGAGCCGCTTTTAATTTGTCTTCAGGACTACCCCTCAGGCGCGTCCAACACAGTTACGTGCTAAAATATGGGAAGACATCGACACCGGGCCGTTTTTAATTTGTCTTCCGAACTGCCCATAAGGCGCGTCCTACACGAGTACGTGCAATGCCCATCTCGGTTAGCTAGACCGGAGGTTCCAAGCTTATGCCATAAAATTATGCCTCAAGATTATATCGCAAGATTATGCCACAAGATTATACCTCAAGATTATGCCTCAAGATTATGTCACAAGATTATGTCTTAAGATTATGCCTCCACCAAATAATTGCCCACATAATTAGTCCTGAAACATAGAACATGAAAGTTTTTTGCTTTCTCTCGTTAGATATGACAAATATAATATTAAGATATAACAAATATAATATTATGTCTCAACGAAAAACCGAATCACGGCCAATTATGACATCCATGACTGAGGTATCACAATACTATACTTCCCCCAGTTCGACGACACTATATTTTATTAGTATCGTTGAACTTAAGTATAATATAAACGAGTTATTACTTTTCATTCACACAACGTGTTTGTGCATATATTTTTTTGTGTGGCTAATAATACCGCTTTTGGAAGAAATAATATTAAGAATTTTATCTACGAATGCTCACTTGCTATATAACTAGTGGATTTGTACCAAATGAGTCTTAAATTTACATTGCCAACCGAAGGGTATGACAATAAATAATCTTGCACGTGGTATTTCAAACGTTTGATGACCGCTCCAAGGTTTAAAGTGGGTATGAAACTTGGTACCATAAGATTACATGACGACATCGTTTTAGAAATTGACAACACTCACATGATTTACCTTATCCCTTCTAAATCATAACTTGCCACTGATGGAAAACTATTACAGTAACATTTTTTATCACAAGTATACTGTGTTTGTATGTTGTGCATGATTCTTTGTAAGTTGCATTTTAAACATATAAAGACATTCAGATACGAATATGCTTTTAGAACTCTTTTTGACCAACATACAAAAGTTTTTGGGAGTCCCAATAAATCACGTGACTTCTTATTTCCTTGTAATTGGTCACACTATAGGTTACTTTGACTTTTTGTTTGTGTATTCCAAAGCAAACTCGTGCCTACTTCAATAAAATGTGTTTCATTACTTTGCTTTTATCCATCATTTTTATTGTAGCCCCTCTTTTTTATCCATATTACTACGAATATTTCTATGTCGCGTTTTGGAAAGCTTTACGCATGTGCCACATGCTATAAGAAAAGCAATGCTAGACTACATAGTCATCTTTTTAGTTGTACCTTAGTCAAAGGTAAGCAACAAGCTAAGAAGAGTTATTTAGAGTACTTAACGTGATCCCATGCATTAAAATGTGCATCGTAGATTTAAGAACTGATTAATTTAGTTTTTTCACCAACCAGTTTTGTAATAAGTTTGAGAACATAAATCGACCAAATTTCTAGCTCGCCTTAGCTTTTTTGGGTTTATTTCACTTGTACATAATACCAAATTCATTCTAGTTTAACACATAAGAGAATTAGCAGGAAAGCTCGCTTATGTACATACACTTCTCACAAATTTTGACGCACATTAACTTTCGTCTTTACAGTCTTCGATAAATCACGTAAAACATAAAACTATCTCGGAATTTTTCTCAAATAAGAATTGTAACATAACCAAAAGATTGCTCAAGTATTATGTGGTCCTACCCATTTCAAAAGGTTAAAAGCACACTGCTTATTGAAAACATAATTTTAGTTTTATATAGTTTTATTTTTTGCCATACTTCTAGACTATGTAATATGGGTCAAACTTGTGGTCCGTTATTAGGGTTGTATTAAAAACTTATACCACCAATTTCAAGCTCGCCGACTTGGATTTCAGCATAAGAATGGACAGGTTAACTAACAAAAGTGAGGCCATGTAACCATAATATGTCAAGACATATACAAGTAGTAGTAGGATATTAACACAAGTAACTCTAATGTAATCTTTTGTCATTTTCAAGAAGAGTAAAAGTACTTTACCCATAGTGCAAATGTTAAAGTAACATGCTGTGTAGATGACCACAATATCTTAAGAACAATATTAAACAAAACATGTCACGTGAATTGTTCATGTTCCCCATGTGGCCTACTTCCATAGTAGATCTATCATCACTGTTTGGTACTTTCCTCATTAAATAATATGAGAAAGTCATAAGACATTTTCTCAAAAGTTACTTTAGGCCATTTGTATTTGTGCCTTTCACAACTACGCGCGCATATTAGCAAGATTCAGATACCAAATTGTATTTACACACATAACGAAAGGTATAGTGCAATAATGGTATATCATGGCAATGAAAATTGATGAGTCGAAGACTTACAGTGTGCTATGAGCATTGCATCACGGAACGGAGGTGTCAACCAAATTGGCCCATCTATCCATTAAAAGGCACATCGACCCAGATTCTAGCCAACAAACCCATAAGTATACCTTCCTATTTCCCGAAAGAAACCATACCAAAGCAAAGCATCACATGCCCTCATATTACAAAAGCAATTATTCTGGAAAGATGGTGTAATGCCGTGTACGCACTCGATACTATGCCAAAGGTCATTACACCGAAGAACATTGTACCGGACAACACATCCGGAAGAGCGAACCGGAGCCTTTAGTCAATTTACACCGAACAATCACATGACGGACCACACATGCCTTCCTTTGATCGGAGGGTACCAACCAGAATTATCAACGGAACGTAACACACTGGATGGATAAACCGTATCACACACCGTACGAACAAGTCTGGTCATACACGTATTTCTTTTACCGAATACTGAAAGTATATTCAGTCAATTTGTACTAGTCATCAAGGCATACCGATGTATCAATACATACCGGAGATACTCGGACACTTACCTCTGAAGGTCCATTAGGAGAAAGTAAACCTGAGCCTTTAGTTCATATTGGATTAATGAGATAAAACTCTTGCACCTTAAAACAAGCCGGAGAACAAAACATACCGGAGTGATCCTCCAAGAACATAGTATACACCGAAGGTATTACCGGAGGGCATTTACGCTCCTTTAATTGGAGGCATATACCCGTTGATCTTGGTCTTGCTGATGAACATCACGCACCCTCCATTAATCGAAGAGGTAACACCAGACGTAGTAAACAAGCTTATCGGGTATCAAATCGGATCGCATGTACCGGGGTCATTCCGGACTATATATGCCGGAGTATCAATCCGGATCACATAACTTTCCTTCTAAAAACCAATACTGGAGGCAATCCCCCATCTTTCCCATGGAGGTGTGCGCCGATATGTAAAGAGGGTAACGTGGTGAAACACATCCGTGTGTACGTACCAACACACGAGACAAAGGTGTTCACACCTCAACCCATATAATCAATCCAAAAAGCATAGAGACTCAGATCTTATCCAAGAAAACCAGTCACCATACCTCATACCATTTTAAGAGGAAACCCAATTTTGCCTCCTTGCGATTTCAGGCCGAGATCAGAAACCAGGACCTCACCCATACAAACCCATCTGCCTAGAGATTTCGAATGGATAATGGAATACTTATATGAAGTAAGTCATAGATGAAACTCGTCATTCATAGCTCTAGTAGATTGAATTAACGAGTCCCACGGATGGCGCCAAATGTTGAAGCAAATTTCTGCAGGGTTGACCCGAACGACTCCTGGAGTCGCATGTCGTCTCCCTGAACCTTGAAACTAGCTGTCAAACATCAAAGAACCCGTTAGAAGGGGCCCAGGCCGGAGCCCGGGGAACCACCCTCCGACGGTCAAGTCAGTGCCTTATATAGAAGGTCTTATATGCATATGTATGATGTGGTATTATGTGATGATGATGGTATAAAATCCTAGATCTGATGTATATCAGGAGATGAAATATATAGAGAGTAAAGTGTAGAGAGAGAGAGAGTATGTCACCTGGTTGTAGAGAGAGTCATGGCTATTTATAGCCGAGTCTTTGTGCAATACCTGTCGGATAATATGTTGCTTGGACAATAACTTGTATCCTCGTCTTATAATCCATTATGTGTAATGTCTGTCGAATAATAAGATGTGTGGGAAATAACTTCCAACATACCTTTATTATCCATTACCTTTATAACATAAATATACGTCGGGTAATAGCATCTTGGGTAGGCTCAATATTTATTGTTTTACTAGACGGATCAGGTTTACAAAACCACATACGTCAACATGCCCCCCAGTATAATATTATCGGCTAATGGCCAATGATGTTATACTTAAATTGTGCCTCAGAGGTCTTCGAAGAAACATCCTGAAATCATATACGTCAACATATACCATACAGAGAAACCGAAAAATGGCCAAAAAAACAGAGATAGATGTTTGTGTTTATTCTAGTGTTACAGTAGAAACAGTGATTACAAGATGAGTTGGGGTTAGGGTTGTGAGAAAGAAAAAAATGAAACTGTCTTATGTGATTTGGGAGAAAGAAAAGATACGTGAGAATATTAGAGATAAATAAGGAGAAGATTATGGATCTTGATACCATATTAGAGATATAATTGTCTTCTCCATTAAATCAATAGATGATTACAATATATACTGTCATAAGATTATTCTTGAGACTTTAATATAAATGGACTATGCCTAATCAACAAAATGATAAAGCCCGAAGACAAACTACACGTCTAACTGTACGTTGTGATTAACACAAAATTACTGTCTAATAAATTATATGTCTTAGCGTCTGTGCAAGACGTACGAGTGAATTACAAGCTGCCAGGATTGTGTCTCAACTACGCGCATTTGACTATATTATGGATTTTCTTAACAAAGGCTTAGCCGTATTTTGGTTGCAGTGTGTTGTTTGTATTTTTTGTTGGAGCCTTGGCCCCAATAAAATGAGAAATTGCTAATGAAGTTATCAGATAATTCAAAATTTTACTACTTTCATTTCTTTAATATCAAGATAAGTTCTCGTTTTATTCTATCATTACTTTATTATACATTTATACCCTTCTCTGTGTGTCATATCTGTAAAACTTCTCATCTCTTAATATTTTGACACCTAATAAAGAAATCTTTGTTGGGTTGTGTTGGGCCCGAAATATATAACAAGTTTTACAAAAACTTTAGCTTCATTAGCTTAAAGCCTTCAAAGGTTGAAATAGGCCCAAACTTAAACCCCAAGACTGGATCAATGCTTATGGTATGTTTATCACGTCTGTTCTACAACAAATAGGTTAACTTTTCACACTTATTATGGCATTTCTTTATTATTTAAAATGTGTAAATTTGAAAACTCTATCCTATCATTAATATTTTTAGTATGAACAAATTAAGGGCCCGTTTGATTTACAGGTGGTATTTGGATTTTAGAATGATTTGAAAGATTTGGGATAAATTTGAAAAGTTATTAGAAGAGAGAATATATTATTATTTTAAATAAAAGATTTAATTTATATAATTACAAATGATTAAAAAATAATTTATATAATTTAATACAAATAAACAAAGAAATAAAAAACACTTTGTGTGGCTAAGAAATAATGAACAGTTTTTTGTCAGTTTACACCAATTTGATGAGATATGTGTTTTATGATTCTATGCCCAGTTACTATTTTAACAGATGGATACCAAACTACCTTTTTTAACCTCATACTAAGCCAACAGTGTCCATATGCCCCAAACAAACACGCCCTAAGTGTAACAAATAATTTCACACTTGTAAGTGTAAAAATTTATACTAAATTATATTTTTATATGTGAACTTTTTAGTACCTTACATTTTTATGTGTGAATTTTTTAATACTTTATACTTATGAATGTGAATATATTACAAATAAAGTTCACACTTTTAAAATGTAAAGAAAAAAACTGTAAACAAAAGCTAAATTTATTGTAGTGATGAGTAACATGATATCAGTCTCACCAAAAAATGTCTCATCCAATGACACATATAAATAGTGTCACACAAAGTTTTTTTTAAATGATACTTGACCACCACCCACACTTACCACATAAATGTATTTTGTTAGACAATATGCAACACTCAACTGAGACTCTTTTAGCTCCTCCAGCGCGGCCATAACAACGACAATAGTGGTCAGGGTCGGCTAATAAATTTGAAAGTCCTAGGCGATAACTAAAAAACGACCTCATTAAAAATAAAAATAAAATACTTAAGACTATCCGTAAAATATGTTCATCAATAACAATTTGTTAAAAAGGCTCTTTAATAATGTTTAATTTATTGTGATAAGATAAGTTCTATTTTTTTAAAAGATAAATTTCATTCAACCACAAACGCCACAGATGGTCCTCAAAACAAAGACCCCCGAGACAAACGACATTAAATCTGGTCTAAAGGATATATACACCATATATTCAGATAAGTTCTATTTAACTAATAAAAATTAAAAGAAGATGCATTCGTATATAGCATAAATACACAACGTAGCTATAAATGTTTAGGTTGTGAGGCTCATGATGGTTATGTGCAGTTGCCTCACTTGCAGAACATAAATACGACTCTAGCGAAGGTGGTGCCACCACCCTGGTCACCAACTTCATAAGGCGTATTCTTATGTGAAACTTTTATTAAGAAAAAAGATGTAGTAAATTCGAGAAAAGACTCGTAATAAATGTTTAAATTTCTACACATAATGAAAAAGTGTAATAAAAGAGTTAGATATCGTGGCGAAGCCACTCGTCACTTCGGACGTAGCATTCACCTGTCCCTCACGACACCATAAGAGCCCGTTGATTGCTTGCCACAATAAAACTCTTCGGGGCAGTGAGTTACTAAAAAACAAAAACACTTTATCCATTTTAATTTCCAACTATTAGGTGATATTCGTTAAGTAATCAAATAATAATATAAGCAAATAGGCAAATTATTCTAAGGAATGAATAATAAGATAATCACAAATGAGATATTTATCTGGGAAGTATATATAAGAAAATTATTCTTAGAAAAGAATAACAGTCGAATTGTCCTTAATTGTTTCACAACAAAGTGTGAATTGAAAATCGCGTTTTAAATTTGTTGTTTGATGCTCAAATAACAAATGTGTTTTGTTTTGATATTCTAAACCTGTAACACAAAGAGGAAAACAAATTAAGGCAAACTAATCTAATGTTAAGAAGCGAACTAGAAATTTAAAAGCAATAAAAACAACTTCAACAATTAAAACAAATACTAATAATTTACAATTTAATAAAATCCTAATTAAGTAAAATTAAAAATATTATTAACACTAAAAATTAAAAATCCTGATAACTTAAAAACTATTTTTATAAAATTATTTTTATAAAAGAAATTATTCTTGTTAATTTACTACTCTTTTAGAACTTAATTCTATAACTAAACGATTTAAAAAACTAATTTCAAAAATACTAAACCTTAACTAAAAAATTTGATAAGATTAGTAACACTTCTTAAAACTATACTAGAGGTTTACAAAGAAAAATCTTTTCAAAATAAGCTCTAGATAAGTGTAACACCCCTAAATTGGTCAGAATGTAACGGACTAGTACTTGGAATGTTACTTAGTGGATCGATAGCAAATAGTATAAAGAGCATGATCATAAAGTATCATTTAAACATATTACATGAATCAAATGTGCAGATTTAATAATTTGTCTTGAAATTAACATTTATTATTATTTGTAGAAATATCTCAGCTCGATGGTAAACATGATGCTTCCTATAATGCTGGAAATTCAATGCACATGAACTTGGTTATTTACCTAAGAAAACATGCTAAATTCGGTCAACATAAAGTTGGTGAATTCAAAGAGTTTAGTTTAAAAAGTAAAAGTATTGATATGCAAAACACCACGAAGATAGCAACACATAAAGCCACATACTATAATAGTTCATATTGCCCTGTAATAGACGCTAGGCATGATTCTCAGGTGCCTATATGGATCATCCTGGTGAGAGACCCTAATAAGTGTGAAAACACTTATCCTTTTACCGCTTATTTCTAATAATAACAAGACTAAAACATGTATTTTATGTCGTAAAAGTCGGAATTATGCGTGGTTTGTGTTTTTATTGTGTTTCAGGATAAAAATATGAAAAATAAAGAAAACACGGGCTATCACGGGCTTTTATCGAAGAAAACGAGAAAAGACGAAGTCAAAAGATCAAGAGTGCAAAAAGAACGGAAGTCCAAGGCCTATTCTAAAGATTTATCGAAGAAAAAGTCTAAAGACGGAAGTTTAATGAAGTCGAAGAACTAAGTCTAATTAAAGAAGAAAATTATAAGACGAGTTCAATTTTTATCGACAAATCCCGAGACGACGTCGAGAAAGACAAAGAATTTAAATCAAGCCGAGACGAGAAGAAAGAAAGAAGAAAGCATCAACACCTAGCCTCCCCACCTCCTATATATACCCTCCTAATGTGTCATTAGGAGGGTGTTAGTTAGTTAATTTTTCTAGTTTTATTTTTAAGTGTGTTTAATTTTCTTCTCTCTAGTTTTCTTTCAAGCTTATCAAACTTTCATTAATCTTGTAATCTTTGATCTTAATCTCAATTTAATCAAGTTTATTTACTAATTCTCATTCTACCTTTCTTAATAATATTTTATTTTTCTTAATTAATCATGTAGTTGGTTTAATTTTGTTGATGATGTGATTGTTTTTCTTATTTGATTGTGCTTATTGAGTTGGTGTGTTTATAGATTTTAGATTGAGGTGCTTATTTCTTAATTTTTATGTTTATTAGTTTTTAAAATAAGTTGATTTTGATAGTTTAATATTTTTTATATAAAGTTGATTTTAAATTTTTGCTTATTAAGTGTTTTTAAAAGTTTTTAAATTGTGTCTTATTAGCTTTTTCTATAAATTGATTTGGTTAAAGTTTTGGTAAGTGCTTATTTGAGTTGTGCTTATTTTGGTTTATTTCGGACTTTGAAAACCCTAATTTCCCGAATTGAGTGTAGATTTAGCTTATTCCGAACTAGGTTTCATCTCATTATTCCGAGTTATGTACAATTTACTTTTTTCCCGAATTAACTTCATAACCTATTCCGAATTAGGTTGGAATTAGCTTATTCCGAACTATGTACAAACCTGTGATTCCGAACTGGGTGTAGAATTTTTATTCCGAGTTACGTTGAGAAGCAACATTCCTAACTAGGTCTTGAATTGTGCTCATTCTGAATTACATCCAAGGTCTGCATTCCGAATTAAATACAACACATGGATTCCGAACTAGTTCAATCCCGAATTACGTACAGTTACTGTTCCCAAATTAGGTCAAGGAGTTGTTTCCCGAATTAGGTCAAGGAAGGGATTATTTCGAACTACGTGATTGATTGCATTCTGAATTAGATTTTTCTTGTGGATTCCGAGTTACGTCAGATTTTTGGATTCAGGATTGAGTTCATGATTTTTATTCCGAATTAGATCAGAATTACACATTCCGACTTATGTTCAGTTTTTGTATTCCTAATTATTTTCAAACCTTAATTTTTCCCGCCATTTTCACTTAGTTTATTTTTCAAATTATTTTTATTAAAGTTTTCATTTTTACAAAGTTTTAATTTTCAAATTTACTTTTA
Source organism: Glebionis coronaria (assembly GCA_025667525.1). Classification (NCBI taxonomy): domain Eukaryota; kingdom Viridiplantae; phylum Streptophyta; class Magnoliopsida; order Asterales; family Asteraceae; genus Glebionis; species Glebionis coronaria. The sequence continues at coordinate 360,737,203 of CM046876.1, forward strand.
AAGTTTTAATTTTCCTTCATTTATTTTTAAGCATTAATTTTTAGTTTAACTTTTAAAGCTTTCATTTTTACTAAACGACATTTTCAATTTTTACCTTTAGTTTAAAATAGATAATCACACCACTTTATTTTTCCACCAATAACGACTGGGTCGCACTTTCAACTGGTAATCAATTCGAAAAGACTGGAACAACGAACTTTATTTTTATACTTGGCAAAACCTTGTATTAAATTTAATAAGTGTGAAAACACTTATCCTTTTACCGCTTATTTCTAATAATAACAAGACCAAAACATTTATTTTATGTCGTAAAAGTCGGAATTATGAGTGGTTTGTGTTTTTATTGTGTTCCAGGATAAAAATATGAAAAAGGAAGAAAACACGGGCTATCACAGGCTTTTATCGAAGAAAACGAGAAAAGACGAAGTCAAAAGATCAAGAGTGCAAAAAGAACAGAAGTCCAAGGCCTATTCTGAAGATTTATCGAAGAAAAAGTCTAAAGACGGAAGTTTAATGAAGTCGAAGAACTAAGTCTAAATAAAGAATAAAATTATAAGACGAGTTCAATTTATATCGACAAATCCTGAGACGACGTCGAGAAAGACAGAGAATTTAAATCAAGTCGAGGCGAGAAGAAAGAAAGAAGAAAGCATCAACACCTAGTCTCCCCACCTCCTATATATATACCCTCCTAATGTGTCATTAGGAGGGTGTTAGTTAGTTAATTTTTCTAGTTTTATTTTTAAGTGTGTTTAATTTTCTTCTCTCTAGTTTTCTTTCAAGCTTATCAAACTTTCATTAATCTTGTAATCTTTGATCTTAATCTTCAATTTAATCAAGTTTATTTCATAATTCTCATTCTACCTTTCTTAATAATCTTTTATTTTTCTTAATTAATCATGTAGTTGGTTTAATTTTGTTGATGATGTGATTGTTTTTCTTATTTGATTGTGCTTATTGAGTTGGTGTGTTTAGAATTTTTAGATTGAGGTGCTTATTGCTTAATTTTTATGTTTATTAGTTTTTAAAATAAGTTGATTTTGATAGTTTAATATTTTTATGAAAAGTTGATTTTAAATTTTTGCTTATTAAGTGTTTTTTAAAGTTTTTAAATTGTGTCTTATTAGCTTTTTCTAAAAATTGATTTGGTTAATGTTTTGGTAAGTGCTTATTTGAGTTGTGCTTATTTTGGTTTATTTCGGACTTTGAAAACCCTAATTTCCCGAATTGAGTGTAGATTTAGCTTATTCCGAACTAGGTTTCATCTCATTATTCCGAGTTATGTACAATTTCCTTTTTTCCCGAATTAACTTCATAACCTATTCCGAATTAGGTTGGAATTAGCTTATTCCAAACTATGTACAAACCTGTGATTCCGAACTGGGTGTAGAATTTTTATTCCGAGTTACGTTGAGAAGCAACATTCCGAACTAGGTCTTGAAATGTGCTCATTCTGAATTACATCCAAGGTCTGCATTCCGAATTAAATACAACACATGGATTCCGAACTAGTTCAATCCCGAATTACGTACAGTTATTGTTTCCCGAATTAGGTCAAGGAGTTGTTTCCCGAATTAGGTCAAGGAAGGGATTATTCCGAACTACGTGATTGATTGCATTCCGAATTAGATTTTTCTTGTGGATTCCGAGTTACGTCAGATTGTTGGATTCAGGATTGAGTTCATGATTTTTATTCCGAATTAGATAAAAATTACACATTCCGATATGTTAAGTTTTTGTTTTCCTAATTATTTTCAAACCTTAATTTTTCCCGCCATTTTCACTTAGTATAATTTTCAAATTATTTTTATTAAAGTTTTCATATTTACAAAGTTTTAATTTTCAAATTTACTTTTAAAATTTTAATTTTCCTTCATTTATTTTTAAGCATTAATTTTTAGTTTAACTTTTAAAGCTTTCATTTTTACTAAACGACATTTTCAATTTTTACTTTTAGTTTAAAATAGATAATCACACCACTTTATTTTTCCACCAAGAACGACTGAGTCGCACTTTCAACTGGTAATCAATTCGAAAAGACTGGAACAACGAACTTTATTTTATACTTGGCAAAACCTTGTATTAAATGGCGCCGCTGCCGGCTCTTTTCGTGAAAATTAACGGTTTTTAGTGAGAGACGCGTTGGATTTTGGGATCCGTTCACTTTTGAACGTTATTTTTCGTGTCAAAAATTTTCAAAAATCCATAAAAATCAAAAATTTTCAAAAATACAAAAAAAAATAGAAAAACATAAAAAACCAAAAATATTTCTTGTCTATCTTTCTTTTCCTTTTGTAGGTGTGTATGCGTACCCGTGCTCGTAAGAAGAAAGCAACTCAAGCCGAATTCGTAACTCAACCTATTGTCGCCATGGACAATCGACCAATAATCGAGGTTTTGCAATCGCACGTAGAGGGCAACACCGATGCTATTGTCATACCAGAGATTGGAGCCAACAACTTTGAGCTCAAATCCAGCTTCATTCAAATGGTCTCTGCTCAACCATTCTTGGGGCGTACACTTGATGATCCTCATGACCATATCAAAAGGTTCCTTCAACTCACTAATACAGTCAAGTATAATGGGGTTTCACAAGAGGTAATTCCCTTGCAACTTTTTCCTTTCTCCTTAGAGGGACAAGCCCGACATTGGCTTGATAAGGGACCACCACAAAGTATTCTTACGTGGACGGATTTAGAGAACAAATTCATTAACTACTTTTTCCCACCCTCACGTACTACCGCTTTGCGGAATGAAATTATTAACTTTGAACAAAAGTACGGTGAGACATTTAGTGAATCTTCGGACCGTTTTAAGAAACTTTTAAGAAAGTGTCCACAACATGGTTTTACAAAAGTGCATCAAGTTAATACTTTTTATAATGGTTTAAGCATGAATGACCAAGATTCACTAAATAGTGCCTCGGGGGGTATCATTTTGGTTAAGTCTTCTAATGCCGCGTGTGATATTATTGAGAATAAGTCTAGAGTGCAAACTAGGAGTGTTCGGGCTAATGTGGCTAGTGCTAGTACTAGTGATGCCGACAAGAGAATTGATAAGCTTACTTCGATTGTTGAAGCACTTGCTCTACAAACTGCTAACAATGCCAAAAACAACAATGTGCAAGTTAATGCTTTGAGTCAGTCATGTGAAATATGCGGGGGGTTCTCATTCATATACCGATTGTCCTTCGACTCATGAAAATCTGGAAAATGTGTATGCAGCTAACGGTAACTTTTCTACGAGAGGGTATCAAGCACGTCATCATGGTGACCGCAATTTGCTCAGTTATCGTTCAAACAACTTCCTTTCACCACTCGGTTTTCCTCCTCAAAACCAAAACAACCTCAATCATAACAATCAACACCAAACTCGAGCTCCAAATCAATATCAAACCCAAAGAAACCCATATCCACCTCAAGGAAACAACCAAGTTTACCAACAACCCGCTTATCAACCACCTGCTTACCATGCTCTTCCTCCCAACCAACCCACCGCATTTAATCACGAGGTTGAAACTTACATGAGGACTAATGACGCGCTGGTGCAGAATCTTCAGCGACAAATCATCAACTTAAAAGGAGATATGGCGAAACAAGGAAATGATCTTAGAGCCGATATGAGAAATTCTTTGAGCAGTCAAACGAATGACTTAAGGGATATGATGGCTAGTTTCTTCCCAAGTAATCAAGCCTCTGGTTCGGGTTCTCATCCGATTAACACCGTTGCTAATCCAAGAGGGGAGATGAAAGCAATCACCACCCGAAGTGGCAAAGGTTTAAAGGAACCCGAGATTCCTACACCGACACCGGTGATTGTGACAAAGGAAAACGAGTCCCCTTCTCCAATTCCTCCACCTTCTACTTCCACCCCTCCACCACCCAAGGATGTGAGTGAGAATTCCATTCCAAAGCCTTCATCTCAACCCAATATACCTTATCCCTCAAGGTTGAGGAAAGAGAAGTTGAAGAACAAGGATGATATTCAGGTTTCTAACTTTCTTAAAATGTTTAAACAACTGAATTTCAACATCTCCTTTGCCGAGGCTCTCGCTCACATGCCGAAATATGCTAAAATGTTTTAAGATCTTCCCAGTGATAAGGAGAAACTCCTTGATATTGCTCAGACCCAACTTAATGAGAATTGCTCCGCAGTCCTCTTAAGGAAATTACCAACCAAACTTGGTGATCCGGGTCGTTTTCTCATTCCTTGCAACTTCCCCGGGGTAGAGAATTGTATGGCCCTAGCCGATCTAGGTGCTAGTATAAACTTAATTCCATTAAGTGTTTGGAAAAAAATTATATCTACCCAAGCTAGTCCCCACACGAATGACCTTGGAATTAGCTAACCGTACAGTTGCTTATCCGGTGGGGATAGCCGAAGATGTCTTCGTCGGTGTCGACAAATTCACCTTTCCGACGGATTTTGTTGTCGTTGACTACGAGATGGATCCCCGTGTTCCATTAATCGTTGGACGTCCATTATTGAGGACCGGTCGCACTCTCATTGATGTAGCCGCGGGCGAATTAATCATGAGAGTTGGTGACGATAAAATCGTCTTCAACATGGGTAAAATTTCTAAGCAACCTTATGAAAACGAGAGCGTTAATTTCATTGACGTTCTTGATGAGGCTTGTGAAGAGCATTTCAAAGACGCTTGTAAAAGTGTTTCTTCTTCTCTACCCATTGTTGAGACCGTTGTCTCTATTGCTCCATCACTAACTCCATTTGGAGAAAGTGATTTCCTTTTGAAAGAATTTGAAGCAACTTTAGGGGATGTGGACTTAAAATATGACGATTCTCCCTCTGATTAGGATGAAGACATTCGTACCATTGAGAAACTTCTCAATGAGGACCATATTTCTCCACCGTCTCCTAAGGAAATCTCTATCGATGATCCGAATTTGACTACGCCTTCCATCGACAATCCTCCGGATTTAGAGCTTAAGGATCTACCGTCTCATCTCGAATACGTGTTCCTTAAAGACAATAAGAAGTTACCCGTCATCATCGCTAAGGACTTGAAAGAAGACGAAAAATCTCGACTTATCGACGTGCTGAAGAATCATAAGAAAGCAATTGCTTGGAAAATTTCCGATATCCGCGGAATTGATCCGAACTTTTCTAATCATAAAATTCGCATGGAAGATGACTTTAAACCCGCAATCCAAAGCCAAAGAAGGGTTAATCCTGGAATTCATGACGTCATCAAGAAAGAAGTTATCAGACTTCTAGATGCCGGAATGATTTACCCTATTTCGGATTCGCCATGGGTTAGTCCCGTCCATTGTGTGCCTAAGAAAGGCGGAATAACCGTTGTTGCCAATGAAAATAATAGTTGATTCCTACTCGACTTGTCACGGGTTGGCGAGTTTGCATAGACTATCGCAAGCTCAATGATGCCACTCGCAAGGATCATTTTCCTCTTCCTTTCATGGATCAAATGCTCGAGCGTTTAGCGGGTAATTATTATTATTGTTTCTTAAATGGTTTCTCCGGGTATTTTCAAATTCACATCGATCCTAAAGACCAAGAGAAAACCACATTCACTTGTCCTTATGGAACATTTGCTTACAAAAGAATGCCTTTCGGCTTATGCAATGCTCCTGGGACTTTCCAAAGGTGTATGATGGCTATATTCCATGACATGGTTGAAGAAACTATGGAAGTCTTTATGGATGATTTCTTGGTCTATGGTGATTCTTGATGAGATGGCCTTTATACATGATCTCATCGTTCTTTTCGGGCTTTAAATGCATAAAAATGTCATAAAAATACCATATATATGCTTGTGTTTGTTTACTTGTGTATTTTAGGTATGGATATCGTGAAAAAGACAAAAGATCACAAGTTACAAGGAAAAACAGATACGAGAAACGAAGCTGTACAAAGAACCGGGCCCTAATCATGGAATTCTCAACAAATACCCTTGAAGACTTGAAGACAAACAAGATTGATCCTCATTTATTGAAGAAATGACACTTAAAACCCTTGTATATTAACAATTACAAGTTTGGTCCCTTAAGTTTGTCAAAATTACACAAAAGGTCCTTCAACTTTGAAGAAACGGAAAGATTAGTCCCTCAACAAATCAAAATTGCCAATAATGGTCCCTCATGAAGTCAAAGATACAATGAAGACCTTTGAAGATCAACAATGTCCAAGATCAGCCCTTGAATTATCCAAAAATGGCAAAAATAACCCTTGAAATCCTTTTTCCAAAGTTTTGTGCCAAAAGTGACAAATGGTGAAACTTATTAACAAAGGAGAATACGTTTTAGGGCTGAAATACCTTATTTACCAAAAATCTCAAAACACAAGGACCCAAGTTGCCACTTTCAAACTTTCAAATCTGAAAATGCGCCAAACAAGTTCCACTCTACCAAAAACGGATCAAAGGGGTCCACTATTCATGTTCTTCCACCCAGATTTTACTTTTACCCAACAAAGGGTTAATCCAAATTACCTTGACCAAAAAGTAATTAACCCTCACACGTATACACCCCACACTTAAACTCACTCATCACATCACCATGGACCCCACCCCCAATTCCCCCTCAACCAATCAGAATGCAACTTAACCCCCAAGTTATCCTACCTGTCCAAATCAACAGCCTAGGATCCTTGCTTCATTCCAAAGCTAAAATGAATAGCCTTGATCACTTTGGACAGCTCACACCAAGGATTCGTCTAGAAGAACCAAGGGCATTATAGAGAAATCACATCTAGGGTTTGTGAATAGTGTTTAGCCAGGCATTTGCCTATAAAAGGAGACCTCAACATGTGAGAGTCCTTTTGTTCCAGTTTTAGGCTATTAATCTTTGTAATTCCTTTTTAAGCTTAATAAAATTTGAATTTCTGAAATTTGAAATCTCTTTTTGATTTAGTTAAAAGTTTGGTGTTTGAGTAGCCTAATTCTGAGTTCCATTTGATTGTTAAGACCTACCTTAATCTTGTGGTTAAGGCACGTCTTGTTTCATTAGGTTTTTAAGGTTTGAAAACCTTGAAATCCTAGGTTCTGTTTTGGTTATTTTGTGTACTAACCCTTGACCATTTGCTATAAGCTCTTACAAGCTTGTTGACACCAAGCTTGTGAAGGGATTAGAGCCCTTGGTTGAGTTGTTTGCTGCTTGTGTTGAAGATATCAAGTCCTTGAGGTTCTACTTTGAACCATCAACCAAGGCAATTTGCATCTCCTTATTTGAAGTACCTTGGTCTTGTTCTAGTTATTGAACAAGGTCCAAGGAGCATTGCTGGCCTTCCTAGGATGTTGTGGAAGGAAGGTATAAGCTCTTGTTAAGATTCCCCTAAAAATTTCATGTTTATGCCTGTTTTGGATTTTGTGCTTTGATTTTGAGTATTTGTGTTTGTGCTGGTAATTTATGTGTTTGATTGTGTTAGTTGCTGCCTAATAAGTGTTTTTGATCATTAAAATCAGTAGGTTATTAGAAGAAATCACAAGTTCCTTTGATAAATGACTGATTAAGGAGTGTTTGGGATTACTGCATAAGTTTGGATTGTGGCTTGTTAAGTGCTTGTGTGTTGTTAGCAAGTATTGGTATTTGTTGTTTGGGTGATATTGTTCATCTGTTTGCAGGTTTTGAGGTTTTGAACACATTGATTCTTGATTTGGCTATAAAATCTTAAATACTTGGTAAAATTGGCTAGGATTTTGAGGACACCTAGATCTAGGCTTAGGCTAGGGCTAACAAGTGCTAAATCATAGTTAATCACACCAGGGAAGAAGGATTTGAGGCTTGAAATTGGATCAAGTGTCAAGTATATCAGCAAACTTGTTTCTGCATATGTTCATTGTTCATCAGTAACTTTTTATGCTTTGATCTTGTTATTTACTTTGATTCAGTGTTAGATTCTTGTTGCTTTGTGTTTGTTGTTAGTTTACATAGCTTGTGTATGCATCCTGTTAAGTTTGGTTGGCTTATTTTGCTTAAATCTGCTTATTAAGTGCTTAACTGCTTAATTGCATATCTGGTGCATATCTGGTAACTGTTTGGCTTATTGTGGCTTATTGTGTGAACCATTTTGTGATTTTATTGTTGCTATTGACTCCTTGTGATTCACTGATCACAAGGGTGCCTTTGTTTCCATTGAATCAAACCAGAACTCTCTTATAAGCTTGGTCAAATAGTCAAAGCAGTGGGAACTCCTTTCCCCTACTAGTTACCACTGATAGTGTTAATTTGGGGTCAGCTTATCAATAAGCTATAATAGCTTATTCCAACCTGCAACAACTTTGTTTTTGTAATAGGTGCTCATTTTTTGACCCATTTGTTCATACTGGAGCATTTGGGTGGTTGACTTTTAGGTTTGACTAGAAAAACAACTCCTTTGACTTTTACATAAGTTCATTTGTGCTTATTCTGGCTTATTGGTTGTGCTTATTGGATTTTTGTTGATTGATATTGCTTATTGAGTCCATTTGAAAGCTTTTGCAAGTTGAATCAAGTCCTGAGGTGCATTATTTCTCAAAAACGACTATTTTGTCGTTTTGTGGATTTTTGCTTTCCTTTTTTCTGGCTTATTGAGTGTGCTTATTGGAAATTTCTTTTGACAGATCTCTTAAGCATCCTAAAAGAGGGTTGTGTGTCAAATTAGAGCTTATGGCATTAGCTTATGGCTTAATGGGCTGAAAAGCCCAATAAGAATAAGCTTTGTGTTCAATAAGCTGTGATAAGCTCACTTTCAGCTTTTGGGCCTTTAGAGTTTTGTTCTTAGAATTGAAATTTAAGTCAGATAGGGCTTTTCCAAGTCAATTGGGCCAAGTTTGACTTTTTGGGCCCAAAAGCCCAATTATGTTGACTGAATTTGGATTTGGCCCATTTGAGGGCCCATTAGGGGTATTTTGGTAATTTCACTTTGATTTTCTGATTATTTAGGTTAAAATAAACTAGTTTGCAAGTTTTTAGAATTTTTTTATAATTTTTGGATTTTAATATTATTTTAATATTATTTTATTATTATTTTTGAAATTTCACATTTTCCAACTTTTTACATTTTTCTTAGGTTAAATACATTAAAATAGGAATTTAGCAACTTTTAGAATAATTTTATCTCTTTTAGATTAATTTTTATAATTATTTTAATTTTTAATAGTTTTTAAATCATTTTAAATAGTTTCTATTAGTTTTAAAATTTCTAAAAATAGTTTATAATCTTTTTAGGTCATTTTAGAGTTTTACCAATTGAAAAATCTTTTGGGCTTTTTGATAGTTTATTTGATTTTTAGGGCTTTAATTAGCATTTAAAAATTGAATATTTAATTATTTAAAAGGTTTGAAAAAAGTTTTGATCATTGGTAAACTCTAAGTTTATTATTTTTGATTTTTGGTGAATTTTTGGTAATTTTTAGAATTTATTTTTATTTTTGTGATTTTTAAGGTTCTACGTTTTAACTTTCTAATAGTGATTTTTCTTGGTAATTTTTATTTTTACGTCTTCGTCATCTTCTTTTCTCATCCCCTTTCTAAACCAATCATTAATCACAAACATTTGACAAATTTCTCACACACATATACCTCCTTGGGAAACGAACTTTCACACCATTAAGGGTCATTAGTGTTGATTTTCCTAAATCATCACTCGATAATTACCGCTTTTACGCCTTTTCCCTAAAAGGTCGTATTTTACCACAATCACTTTGGCGCCGCTGCCGGGGAGGTGTGTCGTGATTAATTTAAATTGTTATTTTTAATATTAACCAAATAGTATTTGTATTAGTAGAACTCTACTAATACGTATTATCGGTTTTTTTGGTTTTTCTTGTACAAATATTATTATTATATTGTATTAAGTATCACAATAAATTTACAATATCTCCAAAAGTGTGAAAACACAACCTTAATTGGGATTTCATCACTCAATTATTGTATTCGAATCTCAAACAAAAAGAAAAGGCAAAAATAGATAAATACTTTCGTGAAGATCGATTTTGAAAGATACAAACTATAAGGTGGGTATAAGGCGGGTATTATAAAATATACCCTAAGGAAAAAGGCTCTTAAGTGCTTCGCGCCGCCTCGTTTCCCCGCTTGCTTGTGAGTATTTTGAGATTGAAGGCTAATCGAGGGTTTTGCCGCCCAAAGTATTATTACATATAGTATATTTGCTTGGTTTCTTTGTGATTAAACCCTCTTGAACAATTTGGTTTTCACCAAAGTTCTAAAGTCGTTCGAAGGCGTTCACTCCACGTGATCGTTTTCATTCCTTTGAGGCTTCTTTAATCAAGAGTTTGATTCGAGGAGAGATTTTGTAGATTGTTGTCTACGAAGATACACCAAAATCCAAAAAAATTAAATATCATCAAAAACACAGAAAAAATTGAAAATTCATAAAACACCCAAAAAGAATCTTCTTTGCTCACCTCCCATTCTTCGTGAAGTTTATGATCACTCGTAATCAAGCAAAACGAGCTCGTAAACGACTTCAAAAGCAAGCCAATCAAGAGACGTTGATTGTTGAAGAACCTCCAATTGTTGAACCTATTGTAGAACAAGAAGTCGTCATGGCTAATCGTACTATGATGGAGTTGCTACAAGCACCCACCGAGGGTTTTGGAGAGGCTATTGTGATTCCCGCTATCCTTGCGGAGAATTTCGAGATTAAGACGGGTTTAATGTCGATGTTGCAAGCAAATAAGTTTAGAGGTCACGAGAAAGACAACCCGCACTACCATATTAGGAATTTTAACCGTCTCACCGCCACTAGCAAGTTTAAGGATGTTCCACATGATGCCATTAAGATGATGTTGTTTCCATACTCATTGGATGGACCCGCAAAAATTTGGCTTGAGAAAGAACCGCCAAATTCGATTTTGACATGGGCCGATCTCGTTTCTAATTTTGTGAACAAGTTTTTTCCACCATCTAAAACAACACACTTGAAAAATGAGATTTCACGATTTCTGCAAAGAAATAATGAAAGTTTTTCAATGGCATGGGAACGCTTTAAAGAAATGTTACATGAATATCCACACCATGATTTTACGGAATTGCATCAAGTGGATACTTTTTATAATGGGCTTAATGACCATGAACGAGATTATTTGAATGCCGCCGCGGGTGGTAATTTTTTGTGCAAGACGACAAATGAGGCTTTACAAATCATTGAGAATAGATCTAAGGTTTATAACCCTCGTAACACACCGAGTGTTGCCAATATGGGTTCGTCATCTTCGTCACAATCGTCTCGTAGAATTAACGCCTTACATGATGAAGCTAATGAGGAAAATCGGTTTTTTGATAGATTTGCTAATCTAATGTCCCATTGGAAGGCTCAAGAAGCTTCCAATTCCGCTTCGGTTAAAGCGGTTGCTAAGAGTTGTTTATCTTGTGGGGGAGCTCATGATCTTTCCGAGTGCATTACCGCGGATGGTAACACTTCGAGTGCTTATGTAGCAACGGGAACTTACAACCAAAACGGTCAAGGTTCCCGCCAAAATCAAGCTCTACCAAACCAAAATGTTAACAATTATCGAAACAACAACCAAGGTAATTACCAAGGCAACACACGCAATTACAACAAGGGGAATTATCAAAGTGGGAATGGACAAATTTCTAATCAAAACCAAAACCGTGATTTTCAAAACACTACACAAGGTTTTCAAAATGCTCACACTAAAAATTTGCAAGGAGAATTTTTGGATTATGCTAAAGCAAATGATGCTAAATTTGATAACATGCAACGTGAGATGATTAGCTTAAGATCCGAGTTGAAAAACGAGCTAAAAAATGAACTTGCTAATGAACTTAAAACTCATGCAAACAAAATGGAAGGAAATGTCCAACGTCTTCAATAAAATCAACAAAAGATGGAATTAGGACAACATGAGATTAAGCAAGAGTTATTAAAAGCGGATGCTAGGCAATCAAATTTTGAGGACCGAATGGCTAAGATGTTTGAAGCAATCATGTGTAAACCCTCTTCCTCGGGTGGTCTTCCTAGTGATACCATTGCAAACCCGAAGGGAGAAATGAAGGTTATTACTACACGAAGTGGTAAAACTTTCAAGGAACCAATCTCTCGTCCAAGTACTTCTACGGAGAAGGAAATCGAGAAAGAACCCGAGGTGATGGTCGAAAAGGAGCATATTACAATCCCACGAAGTACCGCTCATCCCACACCTACGGTTGAACCAATACGAATTGTGGAACCCGAGTTTCCAAGGCCGTTTCCTAATGCCCAACCCACACCACCTTTACCCTACCATTCGAGACGAAACAAAGAGAAGTTGCAAGAACGTAACAAACAATAAATCGAGCTTTTTATAATAATGTTTCAACAAGTGCATTTTGATGTGATTTTAGCCGACGCGTTGTTATATATGCCTCGTTTCGCTTCCACTTTTAAAAGTATGATGAGCGATAAGGAAAAGCTTTCAAAGCTTGCTAATTGTTCTTCGGTTTATCTTAACCGCATACCAGAAAAAGTTGGTGATCCCGAAAAGTTTCTCATTCCTTGTGACATACAAGATATGAAAGAATGCCTCGCCTTGGCCGATCTTGGTGCGAGCATTAATTTGATGCCATTTTCCATTTGGAAATCGCTTTCGCTTCCGGCTCTCATTCCTTCGAACATGTCCATCAAGATGGCCGATCATTCTACGATTATGGCATGTGGAGTAGCCGAAGATGTTTTCGTGAAAGTGGGGAAGTTCTACTATCCCGTTGATTTTATAGTAGTTGACATCCCCGCGGATCCTCAAGTTCCTCTAATTTTAGGTCGTTCATTTTTAGATACTTCGAGATCGCTTATCGATGTTCATGCAAGAACTATCACTTTGAGATTCAACGAAGAGGAACTTGTTATAAACGCTACTCAAAACTCGAAACCTTCTCATGTTTATGCAATCGCTACCATCAATCACATTGACATCGTTGATGTGGTTTGCGATGAGTTTTCACAAGAAGTGTTAGGTTTTTCCGATAGCTCGTCAAGTGGCAATCCCACTATTTTGGATCCGATTCTTGCTAATTCCATACCAAATCTCACTCCATTCCAAGGAGGCGATTTCACTTCAAATGAAATCGACAATGAAGATGAGGTGTTGATTAGTGATGATGCTTCTATTCCACCATTTCTTTCGCCGATGGAAGTTATGAGTGTTGAACCAAAATCTTCAATCGAGGAACCACCTATCCTTGAATTGAAAGATCTTCCTTCTCACCTTGAATACGCATTCTTGGAAGGTGATGACAAGTTGCCGGTTATTATTGCAAAAGGTCTTGCTAATAATGAAAAAACCGAGCTCTTGAAAGTTCTTAAGGCTCACAAAGGGGCAATTGCGTGGAAAATATCCGACATTAAGGGTATTGACCCAAAATTTTGTACTCACAAGATTTTAATGGAGGAGGACAACAAACCCGCAATTCAAAGTCAAAGAAGGGTGAATCCCAAAATTCACGATGTCATTAAAAAGGAGGTCCTTAAACTCCTTGACGCGGGAATGATTTATCCTATATCCGATAGCCCATGGGTGAGCCCAATCCATTGTGTCCCTAAAAAGGGAGGAATGACCGTTGTGCCTAATGAAAACAACGAGTTAATTCCCACTCGTGTTGTGACCGGTTGGAGGGTATGTATTGACTACCGAAAGTTAAATGACGCCACTCGTAAAGACCACTTTCCTTTGCCCTTCATGGATCAAATGTTGGAGCGACTTGTGGGAAATGAATTCTATTGCTTTTTAGATGGTTTTTCCGGTTACTTTCGAATCCCTATCGACCCTCGTGATCAAGAGAAGACTACGTTTACGTGTCCTTATGGAACGTTCGCTTATCGTAGGATGCCTTTCGGACTTTGTAATGCACCCGGTACGTTTCAACGGTGTATGATGGCAATTTTTCACGATATGATCGAGAAGTCGATGGAAGTGTTTATGGATGACTTCTCGGTGTTTGGCAATTCTTTCACGTGATGTTTATCTAATCTCGAGCAAATGTTGAAACGTTGTGAAGAAACAAATCTTTTGCTTAATTGGGAAAAATGTCATTTTATGTGTAAACAAGGAATCGTCTTAGGACATAAGGTGTCGAAGGCGGGGATTGAGGTCGATAAAGCTAAGGTAGACGTCATCGCCAAGTTACCTCATCCCAAAACCGTTAAGGGAGTTAGGAGTTTCCTAGGCCACGCGGGCTTTTATCGTCGTTTCATCAAGGACTTTTCGAAAATCTCTCGTCCTATGACACACCTTCTCGAGAAGGATGCTCCTTTTAACTTCAATGAGGATTGTGTTAAGGCTTTCGAAACTCTCAAAAGGAAACTTACCGAAGCTCCCATTCTTGTTGCTCCTAATTGGGAATTACCCTTTGAAATCATGTGCGATGCAAGTGATTATGCTATAGGGGTCGTCTTAGGGCAACGTTATGACAAGCATTTCCGTCCTATTCACTATGCTAGTAAGACGATGACCGAGGCTCAATTAAAGTACACCACAACATAAAAGGAATTCCTTGCCGTGGTCTATGCTTTTGAGAAATTCCGACCTTATCTCGTCTTAACTAAAAGCATCGTGTATACCGACCATTCGGCTATCAAGTATCTCTTAGCTAAGCAAGATGCTAAGCCGAGATTGCTTCGTTGGATGCTCCTCCTCCAAGAATTTGATGTCACCGTGCTTGACAAAAAAGGAGCCGAGAATCTAGCGGCCGATCATCTCTCTCGTCTAGAAGATCCTCACAAAGATGTTTTCGAGAACAAGGAAATTACCGAAACATTTCCTCTTGAGACTCTCGGTGTAGTGAATTCTAAAGACACCACCCCATGGTTTGCCGACATTGCAAATTACCATGCGGGCAATTTCATAATCAAGGGTATGACGATACAACAAAAACGAAAATTCTTTCGTGACGTCAAGTTCTATTTTTGGGACGACCCTTATCTCTTACGGATTTGTGCGGATCAACTCGTTCGACGTTGTGTGTTTGGTTCCGAAGCTTCTAATATCCTTAGAGCTTGTCACGAGGGACCCACGGGTGGTCACCACGGTGCTAATCTCACGGCTAAGAAAGTGTTCGATGCCGGTTTCTTTTGGCCTTCTATCTATCGTGATGCACACGCACTTGTGAAGTCGTGTGATTCGTGCCAACGTCAAGGAAAATCGTCTCAACGTGATGAAATGCCGCAAAACATAATTCAAGTGTGTGAGATTTTCGACATATGGGGAATAGACTTTATGGGGCCGTTCCCATCGTCTCATGGCAACAGATATATCCTCGTCGCGGTGGACTACCTTTCTAAGTGGGTGGAAGCTAAGGCTTTGCCTACTAATGATGCTCGTGTGGTAGTGAAGTTTTTGAAGCAACTATTCTCTCGGTTCGGAACCCCTCGTGCTATTATAAGCGATCGTGGAACCCATTTTTGTAATGACCAATTCGAAAAGGTTCTAAAGAAATATGGAGTTACTCATCGTCTTTCTACGGCTTATCACCCGCAAACAAGTGGGCAAGTCGAGGTTTCGAACCGAGCTTTGAAGAGGATTTTAGAGAGGTCAATTGGAGAAAACCGTGCTTCATGGTCCGACAAACTAGATGACGCTTTATGGGCCTTTAGGACCGCTTATAAGACACCTATTGGTTGCACTCCTTATAAGTTAGTCTATGGGAAGAATTGTCATTTGCCCATTGAGTTGGAGCACAAGGCATATTGGGCCCTTAAGCATGCAAATTTTGACTTGAAGACCGCGGGAGATCACCGGAAAATACAATTGAATGAATTGGATGAATTAAGGGATAATGCTTATGAAAATTCATTAATTTTTAAAGAAAAGACTAAAAAGTTTCATGATTCAAAGATTAAAAACCGGGTTTTTAACGTTGGTGATCAAGTGTTGCTTTTTAACTCTCGTCTTAAGATATTTTCCGGGAAATTGAAATCTCGTTGGTCGGGTCCGTTCACCATTACACAAGTGTTTCCTTATGGGACCATTGAGCTAGCTCAAGATGATGGTCCTAATTCAAGGTGAATGGACATAGGCTTAAGCACTACTTTGGTGGGGAAATTCCTTCAATGGTTTCCCTCGACCAAGTCACCTTCCCCAATGATAATTAGCATTGAGGGGATCGAGTCGAGCTCATGACTCGGTAATCAAAAACGAGGTGCCTCGTGGGGGAAATCCCATGATTATCTTTTATGCTCACTATTCACTAATAAGGGGACTTGTACCCTTTCAACTCGTTGTCTCGTGGTTGTTTGTGATTGTGTTATCTAGATCATCATCATCATCATCTACGTATGAAGACTCTCGTGTTCGTTTACGTGAGACTCCATCGTTCGTTTGAAGAAGTTTTTCACGAATCCATGACATATCCTTTATTGTTCTAACAATTATCTTTTAGCATACTTAATAAACGGGTTTAGATATATTGTTGATCACCCTTTCCATGCTAGATCCTAAGCATTCGACTTTCCGTTTCTAGTATGGGGGTGCTCCACCTTTAGACTCGAAACATTGAGGACAATGTTTACTTTTAGTATGGGGGGGTGAATAGGTACCTGCTTTGCTACGCCCTCACGCTTTCCAATTTTCAATGTTTTGTTTTGCTAATAAGGCTAAAAATGGTCAAAATTTAAAATTTTTCTTAGTTTTCATAAGTGTTTTTAAGACACGAATGTATATTTTCCGATGGGTAGAATAAGAGTTAATTTTTGACTTGATGGGCATTTGGAGCCATTTACATTCCTTAACCCGCTCAATTCAAGTTTTGCTAGACTTTTATATAGGGAGCTTTAAAACACGAAAGTCTTAATTCATACGGGTTAAGAACAAGAACTTTTCGCAAGTTCCTATAATTGATTCTAGAAAGTCACTTATCAAGGGAACTATAAAACGCATTCTCTAAACTTGAAAAAGTCCAAGAAAGTGCAAGATCCTATAGGTGGCTTGAAAACCCAAAACTTTGATTTGACATAGTCTTAATGAAAGCTAATCCAAATTTGGCTTAATTTTGACTTGCATGGCTAAGTATTCACGAGTCTCTTTAATTAGAGGTCTTTATATAGTGAAGAACGAGAAATGATAGAGTTAGACAAGTGATCATGCTAAACGTAGAACACGAAAGTGTTCTTTCAAAAACTCATATGTTTTTAATTGTGGCTTTTTCTTCCCATAAGATCAATGCATTAGGAATAAATCATAATTGCAATAAGTAAGGTCGTACGATTTGAAAGGTTACTTAGCCTCTAGCGCAAGATCGTTTAAAAGTTGCTCGGGGTTGAATAGAGTTCATAGCCAAGGCATAACTTATTGAAGCGGGACGCGAAGATTGGCGATCATCCAAAAAGGCCCTAACAAGGCATGAGGAGCTCTATTTTTGCTAAAGATCCAAAGATGATGTGAAGTATCATTATTCCTAAATCAATATGAAGGATCGAGACACACGACGAGAAGCAATTACTCCCCTAAAGATCATGGAGAAAGTCTATCCAAAAAGACCCTAACAAGGTATGAGGATAAATATATCCAAGTCCGAAAAGGAGGCGGATCGTTGTATATCAAAATCCAAAGTAAAGATTGAAGAAAAATGATGAAGTCGTGGTCCAATATGAAGAATCTCTCAAAAACGTCAAGTGAAGAAATTCCAAATATATGAAGAGAAGACCATAATTTCGAGAACGTCTTCCCAAGATTTGAAGTATGAAGTACATGCCAAATATCGGTCCGAGAAAGGTCTCAAATCGTGAAACGAGTTATGCCAAGATATGAACTTAAGGAGATACACGAGAAGCCGTTTTAAAAGATTTTGTCCTTCGGCTAACTATTGATCAAATCGTGCTACTTTGCTTTCGGACTAATAACTACTCAAATAAGTCAATATGAATCACTTGAGATCCATGACAAATAGATAAAAATGCTAGTAACCCATTTCCTTTTATAATAACTAGGATTGCGAGGAGAAAAAGTATTACACAATTTGGACGTATGAGTAGTGTTAGCATTGTGACTTGTACCAACAATGATCTTGTTTTTGCACTTAGCATGGAATGTATGACAATCAAGGATGACGAAGTTTACTCTAAGGGACATTTACTTGTTTCTATTCTTTGACCCTAAAAGTCACTTTTTGTGATGAAAATCATACATTATGTCTTTACACATCATCGTAGTATGTTGCAAGTCTTTTACTTTTCAATAAAGGTTAATAAAATTGAACTTTGGTGATGCTTAGATACTTTATTCTAGCATTGCGTGAGGGCACAACAATGGCTTAGTATGGGGGAGTGATGAGATGGCATTTATACATGATCTCATCGTTCTTTTCGGGCTTTAAATGCATAAAAATGTCATAAAAATACCATATATATGCTTGTGTTTGTTTACTTGTGTATTTTAGGTATGGATATCGTGAAAAAGACAAAAGATCACAAGTTACAAGGAAAAACGGACACGAGAAACGAAGCCGTACAAAGAACCGGGCCCTAATCATGGAATTCTCAACAAATACCCTTGAAGACTTGAAGATAAACAAGATTGATCCTCATTTATTGAAGAAATGACACTTAAAACCCTTGTATATTAACAATTACAAGTTTGGTCCCTTAAGTTTGTCAAAATTACACAAAAGGTCCTTCAACTTTAAAGAAATGGCAAGATTAGTCCCTCAACAAATCAAAATTACCAATAATGGTCCCTCATGAAGTCAAAGATACAATTAAGACCTTTGAAGATCAACAATGTCCAAGATCAGCCCTTGAATTATCCAAAAATGGCAAAAATAACCCTTGAAATCCTTTTTCCAAAGTTTTGTGCCAAAAGTGACAAATGGTGAAACTTATTAACAAAGGAGAATACAATTTAGGGCTGAAATACCTTATTTACCAAAAATCTCAAAACACAAGGACCCAAGTTGCCACTTTCAAACTTTCAAATCTGAAAATGCGCCAAACAAGTTCCACTCCACCAAAAACGGATCAAAGGGGTCCACTATTCATGTTCTTCCACCCAGATTTTACTTTTACCCAACAAAGGGTTAATCCAAATTACCTTGACCAAAAAGTAATTAACCCTCACACGTATACATCCCACACTTGAACTCACCCATCACATCACCATGGACCCCACCCCCAATTCCCCCTCAACCAATCAGAATGCAACTTAACCCCCAAGTTATCCTACGTGTCCAAATCAACATCCTAGGATCCTTGCTTCATTCCAAAGCTAAAATGAACAGCCTTGATCACTTTGGACAGCTCACACCAAGGATTCGTCTAGAATAACCAAGGGCATTATAGAGAAATCACATCTAGGGTTTGTGAATAGTGTTTAGCCAGGCATTTGCCTATAAAAGGAGACCTCACCATGTGAGAGTCCTTTTATTCTAGTTTTAGGCTATTAATCTTTGTAATTCCTTTTTAAGCTTAATAAAATTTGAATTTCTGAAATTTGAAATCTCTTTTTGATTTAGTTAAAAGTTTGGTGTTTGAGTAGCCTAATTCCGAGTTCCATTTGATTGTTAATACCTACCTTAATCTTGTGGTTAAGGCACGTCTTGTTTAATTAGGTTTTTAAGGTTTGAAAACCTTGAAATCCTAGGTTCTGTTTTGGTTATTTTGTGTACTAACCCTTGACCATTTGTTATAAGCTCTTACAAGCTTGTTGACACCAAGCTTGTGAAGGGATTAGAGCCCTTGGTTGAGTTGTTTGCTGCTTGTGTTGAAGATATCAAGTCCTTGAGGTTCTACTTTGAACCATCAACCAAGGCAATTTGCATCTCCTTATTTGAAGTACCTTGGTCTTGTTCTAGTTGTTGAACAATGTCCAAGGAGCATTGCTGGCCTTCCTAGGATGTTGTGGAAGGCAGGTATAAGCTCTTGTTAAGATTCCCCTAAAAATTTCATGTTTATGCCTGTTTTAGATTTTGTGCTTTGATTTTGAGTATTTGTGTTTGTACTGGTAATTTATGTGTTTGATTGTGTTAGTTGCTGCCTAATAAGTGTTTTTGATCATAAAATCAGTAGGTTATTAGAAGAAATCACAAGTTTCTTTGATAAATGACTGATTAAGGAGTGTTTGGGATTACTGCATAAGTTTGGATTATGGCTTGTTAAGTGCTTGTGTGTTGTTAGCAAGTATTGGTATCTGTTGTTTGGGTGATATTGTTCATCTGTTTGCAGGTTTTGAGGTTTTGAACACATTGATTCTTGATTTGGCTATAAAATCTTAAATACTTGGTAAAATTGGCTAGGATTTTGAGGACACCTAGATCTAGGCTTAGGCTAGGGCTAACAAGTGCTAAATCATAGTTAATCACACCAGGGAAGAAGGATTTGAGGCTTGAAATTGGATCAAGTGTCAAGTATGTCAGCAAACTTGTTTCTGCATATGTTCATTGTTCATCAGTAACTTTTTATGCTTTGATCTTGTTATTTACTTTGATTCAGTGTTAGATTCTTGTTGCTTTGTGTTTGTTGTTAGTTTACATAGCTTGTGTATGCATCCTGTTAAGTTTGGTTGGCTTATTTTGCTTAAATCTGCTTATTAAGTGCTTAACTGCTTAATTGCATATCTGGTGCATATCTGGTAACTGTTTGGCTTATTGTGGCTTATTGTGTGAACCATTTTGTGATTTTATTGTTGCTATTGACTCCTTGTGATTCACTGATCACAAGGGTGCCTTTGTTTCCAATTGAATCAAACCAGAACTCTCTTATAAGCTTGGTCAAATAGTCAAAGCAGTGGGAACTCCTTTCCCCTGCTAGTTACCACTGTTAGTGTTAATTTGGGGTCAGCTTATCAATAAGCTATAATAGCTTATTCCAACCTGCAACAACTTTGTTTTTGTAATAGGTGCTCATATTTTGACCCATTTGTTCATACTGGAGCATTTGGGTGGTTGACTTTTAGGTTTGACTAGAAAACCAACTCCTTTGACTTTTACATAAGTTCATTTGTGCTTATTCTGGCTTATTGGTTGTGCTTATTGGATTTTTGTTGATTGATATTGCTTATTGAGTCAATTTGAAAGCTTTTGCAAGTTGAATCAAGTCCTGAGGTGCATTATTTCTCAAAAACGACTATTTTGTCGTTTTGTGGATTTTTGCTTTTCTATTTTCTGGCTTATTGAGTGTGCTTATTGGAAATTTCTTTTGACAGATCTCTTAAGCATCCTAAAAGAGGGTTGTGTGTCAAATTAGAGCTTATGGCATTAGCTTATGGCTTAATGGGCTGAAAAGCCCAATAAGAATAAGATTTGTGTTCAATAAGCTGTGATAAGCTCACTTTTAGCTTTTGGGCCTTTAGAGTTTTGTTCTTAGAATTGAATTTTAAGTCAGATAGGGCTTTTCCAAGTCAATTAGGCCAAGTTTGACTTTTTGGGCCCAAAAGCCCAATTGTGTTGACTGAATTTGGATTTGGCCCATTTGAGGGCCTATTAGGGGTATTTTGGTAATTTCACTTTGATTTTCTGATTATTTAGGTTAAAATAAACTAGTTTGCAAGTTTTTAGAATTTTTTATAATTTTTGGATTTTAATATTATTTTAATATTATTTTATTATTATTTTTGAAATTTCACATTTTCCAACTTTTTACATTAATCTTAGGTTAAATACATTAAAATAGGAATTTAGCAACTTTTAGAATAATTTTATCTCTTTTAGATTAATTTTTATAATTATTTTATGTTTTAATAGTTTTTAAATCATTTTAAATAGTTTCTATTAGTTTTAAAATTTCTAAAAATAGTTTTTAATCTTTTTAGGTCATTTTAGAGTTTTACCAATTGAAAAATCTTTATTTGGGCTTTTTGATAATTTATTTGATTTTTAGGGCTTTAATTAGCATTTAAAAATTGAATATTTAATTATTTAAAAGGTTTGAAAAAAGTTTTGATCATTGGTAAACTCTTAGTTTATTATTTTTGATTTTTGGTGAATTTTTGGTAATTTTTAGAATTTATTTTTATTTTTGTGATTTTTAAGGTTCTACGTTTTAACTTTCTAATAGTGATTTTTCTTGGTAATTTTTATTTTTACGTCTTCGTCATCTTCTTTTCTCATCCCCTTTCTAAACCAATCATTAATCACAAACATTTGACAAATTTCTCACACACATATACCTCCTTGGGAAACGAACTTTCACACCATTAAGGGTCATTAGTGTTGATTTTCCTAAATCATCACTCGATACTTACCGCTTTTATGCCTTTTCCCTAAAAGGTCGTATTTTACCACAATCAATTCTTTCTCTACTTGCCTTGCCAATTTAGAACGTATGCTCAAACGGTGTGAAGACACTCGTCTCGTTCTTAATTGGGAAAAATGTCATTTCATGGTAAAAGAAGGTATTGTTCTTGGTCATAAAATCTCCAAAGCCGGTCATGAAGTTGACCGTGCTAAAGTTGAAGTGATTGCTAAATTACCTCCACCTTAAACCGTGAAGGGTGTGAGAAGTTTCCTTGGTCATGCGGGCTTCTATCGTCGTTTCATTCAAGATTTTTCTAAGATCGCTCGCCCGATGACCCACTTCTTGGAAAAAGATACTCCTTTTATCTTTTCTAAAGAGTGTATTGACTCTTTCAATCTTCTTAAGGATAAATTAACTAAGGAACCGGTCTTGGTTACCCCTAAATGGGAGTTACCTTTTGAATTGATGTGTGATGCTAGCGATTTTGCTATTGGAGCGGTTTTGGGACAAAGTGTGAACAAACACTTCCAACCAATCCATTATGCTAGCAAGACAATGACGGGGGCTCAGTTGCATTATACCACTACCGAAAAAGAGCTTTTAGCTGTAGTGTATGCTTTTGAAAAATTCCGCCCCTATCTTGTCCTTTCCACCACCATTGTCTATACCGATCATTCCGCGTTGAAGTACTTGTTAACAAAACAAGATTCCAAGCCAAGACTTCTTCGTTGGGTTTTACTCCTTCAAGAATTCAAAATTGAAATTCGTGATAAAAAGGGAGCGAAAAACCTAGTCGCGGATCATCTTAGTAGACTCGAGGATCCTTATCAAGGGGAGCTCCCAAATCAAGAGATTAATGACTCTTTTCCCCTTGAGGCCTTGATGTCTATTAACTCTAATCTTGATGAAACCCCATGGTTTGCGGACATTGCAAACTATTTGGCGGGTGGAATTCTCAAGGAAGGGTTAACATCCCAACAAAAGAAAAAGTTCTTTAAAGACATTAAGCACTATTTTTGGGACGACCCTTACCTTTTCAAACAATGTGCGGATCTTGTCATTCGTTGGTGTGTTGATAGGCCGGCAGCTTTATTAATCTTAGAAGCTTGCCACAAAGGACCCACTGGTGGTCACTTTCGTCCTAACTATACCGCGAAGAAAGTGTTCGACTCTGGATTCTATTGGCCCTGCATTTATCATGACGCTCATGAAATGGTTAAACATTGTGATGCTTGCCAACGCCAAGGCAAGATCACACATAAAGATGAGATGCCGCAAAATTTCAACCAAGAATGTGAAATCTTTGACGTATGGGGTATCGACTTTATGGGGCCATTTCCATCATCCAAAGGGAACAAGTACATCCTCGTAGCCGTTTACTACGTATCTAAATGGGTTGAAGCAAAGGCTCTCCCTACGAACGATGCGAGGGTGGTTGTGAAATTTTTGAAACAACTTTTTGCTCGATTTGGTGTTCCTCGTGCTATCATCAGTGACCGCGGGACTCATTTTTGCAATGATCAATTTGCTCGAGTCATGGCTAAGTATGGTGTCAATCACCGTCTTTCCACCGCTTATCATCCCTTAACAAATTGTAACACCCCATCTTGATAATGGAATGTCACACGTAATTATGGTGTGTCATCAAAGCATAAAAGGATTAATGTCTAAAACATTACATGACCATAGGGATAACCGGAATCAAACATCGGTTCCCAAACATAAGCCCAAAACATAATAAAGAAAAAGAAATGAATGAAAGACTAAACAAGCATAAGTATATGAAGGCAAAAAGGAAAAGAAGTCTCTAACAACTTCCATCCTATGCACGTCCTCCAAATGCTCGAGTCTTTCCTAGGGTACCTGCCGTTTTGGGACATGGAAAGGAAAGTAACGGCTGAGCAAAACGCTCAGTGCACGGATATAGACATAGTATAAATGACTAAAACATAATAAATACTTAATAGCAGCAGAAATGTATAAGTCCTGGAAAACCTGGAACATGTTCATAAAACTGGTTTTATAGTTTGAAAAGCCTTAAGTTTATCTTATGAAAAATGTTTAACATATTTTACCATTATCCATTATAGGTCATGAAAATCCATCGTGCATGAATGCTTGGAGGGGTGACCTCATCATGAAAATTAGAGGGGATGCCTCTAATTTAAGATACTGGTTTTAGGTAGGAGGGATCAGCTCCTTGTGAAGGATGCAAGGCATACACCACATTCACACTGACTAATCTGATGAAAAACATGTAACTAGGATGCACCCATACGCCCCACATGATAAATATAATAATATGGCCAAAAGCTGATGGGACGCCACGAGCAATCACTCCGCCGTGGGGAAGTCATAACACTAGTGCTTCTAATGTTATGGTTATGGTACCTCCATAACTAGGTGAAACTGGTCATGCATGTATATGGCTATAGGTATTCTAAATAAACATAAGCAAATCAAACATATAAACTGATACTACAGGAAAACAGTTGGCTGCATACGGGGAATCCTAATAAGGAAAGAATGTCCATACTGAAAGGACGAGAATCCGTACCTTATGTCCAGTGAACGAAGAAGACGGACGGAAGAGAGTCCTACTTCGGTATCACTAATGCTACTTAAATACATACGTGTATAAGTATCTGATTACTAAATACTTAACTGATTTTATGTCATGTCTTAGCTTATTTTATGCGTTCATGTCATGTTTTATTGTTTTAAGCTTTATATTATATTCTGTCTATTCTGATTAAGTATTTCTTGTATTTCATGTATTATAATGCTTGTTGTGTAATAATAAGTAACTTTCTAAAAATAGAAGGTTTCCTAAAATAGAAAGTTTCCAAAAATAGAAAGTTACCAAAATAGAAAGTTTCCAAAAATGGAAAGTTTCCAAAAATAGAGTTACTGCTTAAAATAGATAAGTTTCTAAAAATAGAAAGTTTCCATAAATAGATTAGCTGCCTTAATTAAATAAGTTTCTAAAAATAGAAAGTTTCTATAAATAGATTAGCTGCCTTAATTAAATAAGTTTCTAAAAATAGAAAGTTTCCATAATTAGATATAAGCTAGTTAAATAAGCTAATTATATAAGCTTAAGTGTTTTCTGATTATTTTCTAAGTCATATTGATATAAGGTATAGTTTATTAATCATTACATGTAAATTAATTAAACTATAGGTTAAAAGTATTTAATTAAATATATCTTGTTTTTAATTAAATAAGTTAAAATACTTAGGTTAAAACATGTATTATTGATTACTAATAATATAACCTAAGTCATGTTGATTAATTAATTATAGTCATGGTTTTTAATAATTAATTAATTATAAAGTCTAATTAAAAATAAATACTTAGGTTAAAATTCATGATCTAATAATTAAATTTATAACCTAAGTCATATTAACTATATTAATTTTGTCATGTTTTATTATTTTAATTTTTAACATATAACTATTAAAATCATAAACCTTAACATAATCAATGAACCGGATCGTGACTAGAAACCATGAACCGGACCCGTAATCAACACCATACCCCAAACCAAGACGGGGTTCCCCCTTGTTTGCTGCTGCCGTGGGTCCCACACCACCATACCGAGACCATGAGGTCTCGGTGGTGGGTAATAAACCAAACCGAGACCCCTTAGGGGTTCAGTTAGGCGTCGGCTAGAACAAACACCCCTAAAAACCCTTGTTTTAATTTACCCCATAATCATAGACATGTTTTAATAAATGTTTTTAATTAGTTTTTAAAAACATCATGATTTTATGTGATTTATTAAATCAAAACATAAAAGAAAAAGGTTTTAAAGGTTATACCGAATGCGTGGATCAATCAAGGATGAACACACACGAATGCTTGCACAAAATTCAAGATCAAAAATCAACCCGAGCACCTCTTTGGTGTTATTAAAAGTGGTGGCCAAAAGAGGGAGAAGGAGGAAGAATTAGGGTTTTTTGTTTATTTTCTTGTTTTGTGATAAATGACATGTTTTCCTAATTTTTCTTGTTTAGTAAAAAAAACAATGGGCTTGGCCCTTTTTCTTCCTAATTTCGTGGGTAGGGGCCCACATAAGGGTAACCCGTACATTTCTTGAGTCTAAATATTATAGTGTGTTCTCGTGTTCGTAATTTACGTGTTTTAATTAGTTATCGATCGTGACTTAATATATTTATTCGTGTTCGTAATAAATATATATACGTAATTAATATTAGCTCGTGATTAATTTACGTTCATGATTTCATGATCGCATGTTCGGGATTATAATTATTATTTGAATAATTATCGTGTGTTCATACGTAATAAATACTTATCGTGTTCTAACACGTACGTAATACTTAAAATTCTTATACGTGAACATAAACATACTATAAAGGAAAGTTTTAATCTAGTACGTACGATCTTAAGGGTACTATTCATGGTAAAAGCATGCGGGTTTTACAACTCTTCCCCCCTAAAAAGAATAATTCGTCCCCGAATTATAGATAACGTAACTGAAAGAGAAACATACCCGAATCAAACTGAGAGTGTATGTAAGATAAATGAACGTGAGGTGACCTGGCAGAAAGAACGCGGAACGTGACTTGTCTTGAAAGGACATGGAACGTGACGTGACTGAAAGGACATATCTAATTTATAAGAGAAAAACGGATAAGAAGTCTAGATGAACTTGTCCGTTTCCAAGTGGCCTCCCTCTTGGAACGGTTCCTTCACAAGATCTTGATGCGAATGATAAATCTTGGTCCTCCTGACCTTGACTTGAAATACGAAGAAGTTCTTGATTATCAACGTAAGGTAGATCCCCTAAATTTGATCGAGAGAATAAGAATTAACGTAAGGCAACTGAAACGTTATCGTGCAAAACACTCTAACTTAACTGATAATTAGAAACGATGTGCGAAATATAAAGAACGTAGTACGTGAAAATTTTTGAACGTAATACGTGAAAATTTTTGAACGTGATACGTGGAGATATGATGAGTGCAATATGAGTAAACATATCGTGATCCATGATACGTGTAACATATCTTGATCATGATATGAGGAACGTGGAATGTACATGACATGTGAAACATATCGTGAACATAGAATATAATGGCGGTAACGTCAAACGCTACAAGGTGAGACATAGAATATGACGAGAAACGTCTATCTGAGGATAGGGAGTTATACTAAACTTGGGTCTGGTCTCTCAAGTTCTTGCAAAACTTCCCATAATGAGAAAAATGAACATAAAATCATAAGCCGAGATGCCATCATGAACGTGAATAGTGTCATGAACGCGAGCGCGAAAGCAAGTCGTGAAATTAGAACAAGGACGTGAAGTAAATAAGGAGCATAATTATGAATATTTGTCTGACTCGATAACTGAGGAATTGCCAAGTGATCGGATGAGCTTTGGCTGGAACATGTCCGATCAATCTGTTGGTTCTGAAATCCTTGCGGATGTAAGGATTCTGCAGACTTGATCAAACTGTTTGCAATAAACCAGATAGCATCGTGCTTCTTCTGAGTTTGCGTTAAACTGGTAACCAAAATCCGTGGAGATCTTGTCCCATTTCAATTCATAATTTCAGATGATGAAAACATCCCAGTTTGTTGGTGTCCTATCTTAACCTGTTGGTATGTCAGGTACCTAGATATGACGTAACTGTATCTTGCTTCGTAGAACTTGATACCTAGGAGTTTGCGAAACTCTGAGTCTCTGAATCTAGACTTCTCCTAGCGTAGGATTTTCTAGAACACCTAATGTAGTGTAGGGTTCTCTCCTTTACGCGTAAGCTGAGTCATGGTAAGATTCACCGTAGAAAGCCATGTGATTCAGCGTGTCACTGTAATTCAACAGAATTGATATTGGAAAAACTTCTAGGGTAAAATTTCTCTTGTCATAGAATTTGCAACATAGTGCAGATATGGTCTTCCTGTTCTTCTCTAGGCTTAGAGGAAATTAGGTTTTCCTCAATGAAAACACTGATGAATTTGCTATGAGTTCATGGAAACTCATTCTTATAATGTCGTTGGAGCATTGATGAGACTAATTCAAAATCATAAATCTAGCTTGACTGAGTCGTGTACGAATAGCAGTCATGGACATGTCCAGCTCTTTCACTCGTCACTGTTGGCAGCATGATCATGAGTTCGATCTTGGAAAAGTGATTAACACTATAAGGTCGATTGGACATCTTGTCAATACGTGGAGGAGAATAACGGTCATGAATGGTGATTTGTTTAAAGCGACGGTAGTCGACACATAATCTCATGGTACCATCCTTCTCCTTGTAGGTTCTTCTGGAATGCACAGGAAGATTTTGGAATAATCAACTGGCTATGCGTTAAAGACTTAAGTGGTCGTCTCTTACTGACAGCTAGAAAATTTTAGCGATCATGGCTAACAACGCACATGCTTGTAAGCATAGCACATGCTTGTAAGCATAGATAAATTGAACAGATTTTCCCGATGGAAAATCAAGCTGAATGTATTCAGGAGCCTGAACATTACTGTACATAATTATGAATCGTAGCATGGTGTGCTATTCATAGTCCATAATTAGGATAAAATTCAACTCGTGTCTGTCCGAGGAAATACGTTTGCAACTTGGATCTCATCATTAAGCTGAAGGAAAACCTTCGTATTCGTGGGAATACGAAAGGCGTCCTTCATGGTCATGAATCCATGAGCTATGGTTACAAGAAATGAAAGTGTCATCAGGAAACGTGACAGTTCTCACTGATGCGCCGGTAATGGTACTGAAATTCTTGTGGCATGATTCATACATGGCACAACAAAATGGATATACCCTTGGAGGGTACCCTGAATTTCTTAGACATGTTCCATAATTAGACGTGAGTCATGTGTCTTGACTCGTGTCTTGGAAATATAAGCATGACATATGTCTTGACTGGTGTCTTGACATGTATCTTTAGAAAATATACGTGAGACATGTGTCTTGACTGATGTCTTGACATGTGTCTCGAGATGTGAAATAACTAGAACCATAATATTAGGTTATTATGCCAGAATTGGCGGATCGGATGGACTACTGATCCTTTGTATGTCTGATCACGTCCGCGGCCGGAGCCTCGGTTGCGATTTCTAGGATAGTTTCTGTCATAGTATTGGTTACTATCGTCCTGTCTGTCAGTTCCATGACGGTCATTCTCATGACCGTGATTCATGTAACTATTCAGCTGAGTGGCCGGCTGGTACCGGTTTGCACTCATATGGCTGGAATGACAGCCGAATGACGTGTGACATGTAACTAAGAATTTGGGACAATGACAGATGGAGATCGTCTGGTGGTGAAGCATCTTCTCGTCCGATCGCTTTAATCTAACGCCTTTGTCTTCGTCTTGTATGAGCTCCAGGTTGTGAACAGCATCAGCATCTCGTAGCATCTCCAAACATCAGCAGCATCAACCTTTAGTAACATCTCCAAGCTATGAGCGGCATCAACAATTTGTAGAGTATCAGCAAGTGGAAGTACGCACATGGGATAAGGTACATGGAGTATACATGGAATGTTTATGAAATGATCGATATGGGTCGATCATTTGTCATGTTTTAAGGAAAATATATCCGTTAAACGGTTAGACAACCATCATGATAACCTTGCAATATTAGCATAGACATCATTCCAGTTGTATCGAGAAACGTTAAAGTGTGGTTACACAAAATTCAACGATGATTTGCCTGACAGCATGATCAGTGAAAACCAACCATGACTATCATGAAAACAGGATTCAATGAATCCACAATGTCTTGCATGAAAGCATAAATAACAAAAGAGGCATAAGCCGTAATCAACATGAAGACGGAATTATCATGAAGAAACATGAAACAATCTATCATGAAGGAGTGTATAATGTAATCAACATGAAAATGAAGTTAACCATGACAATATGAAAACATACTAGACATAAAAACATAGTAACTTATGAGGGGACATGAAAAAAATCTATGCCAATAAATCATGAGAAAAATTTTATGCATGAAAAACAATGCATGAATGCGTATTGTAGTTTATAAAAACCTTTATATGTGCGAGGGGACGCCTATGGGTCGGTCCCAAAACAAAAGACATGGCGAGGGGACGCCTATGGGTCGGTCCCAAAGTTAAAAGTTTCGATAAAAGCACATGCGACTAAATAGGGTCAGTCCTGTACCAACCATTACTTAGTCATAATCCCTGCAACAATGATACATGAAACATAAATAAATGAAACACATCTGTCAAAACTTATCAGAAAAAATTTTATGTCCTAATTATGAACTACTGGGGTTCAGTCCATATAGCCACAGTTCACGAGGAATATTATGCATGAAAGAATGACACATAACTAAATATGAATGACGGTTGTCCATCCATATTAGTAAAACAATATCGATGAAAACATCAAGGTTAAAACCTCAGGGTGCTGAAAACATCATGGTTAAAGCAACAATGCGCTGAAACATCAATACGTAGAATAACAAACGTTGGCTTAGGAAGCTCCTGGTGACTACCCACTAGTAACATGTCGAGTTTTAGAGCCTACAGGTCGAAGCCTTGGCTCTGATACCATAATTGTAACACCCCATTTTGATACTAGTATGTCACACATAATTATGGTGTGTCATCAAAGCATACAAGGATAAATGTCTAAAACATTACATGACCATAGGGATAACCGGAATCAAACATCGGTTCCCAAACATAAGCCCAAAACATAATAAAGCAAAAGAAATGAATGAAAGACTAAACAAGCATAAGTATATGAAGGCAAAAAGGAAAAGAAGTCTCTAGCAGCTTCCATCCTATGCACGTCCTCCAAATGCTCGAGTCTTTCCTAGGGTACCTGCCGTTTTGGGACATGGAAAGGAAAGTAACGGCTGAGCAAAACGCTCAGTGCACGGATATAAACATAGTATAAATGACTAAAACATAATAAAGACTTAATAGCAGCGGAAATGTATAAGTCCTGGAAAACCTGGAACATGTTCATAAAACTGGTTTTATAGTTTGAAAAGCCTTATGTTTATCTTATGAAAACTGTTTAACATATTTTACCATTAGCCAATATAGGTCATGAAAATACACCGTGCATGAATACTTGGAGGGGTGACCTCATCATGCAAATTAGAGGGGCTGCCTCTAATTTAATATACTGGTTTTGGGTAGGAGGGATCAGCTCCTTGTGAAGGATGCAAGGCACACACCACATTCACACTGACTAATCTGCTGAAAAACATGTAACTAGGATGCACCCATACGCCCCACATGATAAATATAATAATATGGCCAATAGCTGAAGGGACGCCACGAGCAATCACTCCGCCGTGGGGAAGTCATAACACCAGTGCCTCTAATGTTATGGTTATGGTACCTCCATAACTAGGTGAAACTGGTCATGCATGTATATGGCTATAGGTATCTAAATTAAACATAAGCAAATCAAATATATAAACTTATACTACGGGAAAACAGTTGGCTGCATACGGGGAATCCTAATAAGGAAAGAATGTCCATACTGAAAGGACGGGAATCCGTACCTTATGTCCAGTGAACGAAGAAGACGAACGGAAGAGAGTCCTACTTCGGTATCACTAATTCTACATAAATACATACGTGTATAAGTATCTGATTACTAAATACGTAACTGATTTTATGTCATGTCTTAGCTTATTTTATACGTTCATGTCATGTTTTACTGTTTAAAGCTTTATACTGTGTTTATCTTATATTCTATCTATTCTGATTAAGTATTTCTTGTATTTCATGTATTATAATGCTTGTTGTGTAATAATAAGTAACTTTCTAAAAATAGCAGGTTTCCTAAAATAGAAAGTTTCCAAAAATAGAAAGTTACCAAAATAGAAAGTTTCCAAAAATAGAAAGTTTCAAAAAATGGAAAGTTTCCAAAAATAGAATTACTGCTTAAAATAGATAAGTTTCTAAAAATAGAAAGTTTCCATAAATAGATTAGCTGCCTTAATTGAATAAGTTTCTAAAAATAGAAAGTTTCCATAACTAGATTAGCTGCCTTAATTAAATAAGTTTCTAAAAATAGAAAGTTTCCATAATTAGATATCAGCTGGTTAAATAAACTAATTATATAAGCTTAAGTGTTTTCTGATTATTTTCTAAGTCATATTGATATAAGGTATAGTTTATTAATCATTACATGTAAATTAATTAAACTATAGGTTAAAAGTATTTAATTAAATATATCTTGTTTTTAATTAAATAAGTTAAAATACTTAGGTTAAAACATGTATTATTGATTACTAATAATATAACCTAAGTCATGTTAATTAATTAATTATAGTCATGGTTTTTAATAATTAATTAATTATAAAGTCTAATTAAAAATAAATACTTAGGTTAAAATTCATGATCTAATAATTAAATTTATAACCTAAGTCATGTTAACTAAATTAATTTTGTCATGTTTTATTAATTTAATTTTTAACATATAACTATTAAAATCATAAACCTTAACATAATCAATGAACCGGATCGTGACTAGAAACCATGAACCGGACCCGTAATCAACACCATACCCCAAACCAAGTCGGGGTTCCCCTTGTTTGCTGCTGCCGTGGGACCCACACCACCATACCGAGACCATGAGGTCTTGGTGGTGGGTAATAAACCAAACCGAGACCCCTTAGGGGTTCGGTTAGGCGTCGGCTAGAACAAACACCCCTAAAAACCCTTCTTTTGATTTACCCCATAATCATAAACATGTTTTAATAAATGTTTTTAATTAGTTTTTAAAAACATCATGATTTTATGTGATTTATTAAATCAAAACATAAAAGAAAAAGGTTAAAAAGGTTATACCGAATGCGTGGATCAATCAAGGATGAACACACAAGAATGCTTGCACAAAATTCAAGATCAAAAATCAACCCGAGCACCTCTTTGGTGTTATTAAAAGTGGCGGCCAAAAGAGGGAGAACGAGGAATAATTTAGGTTTTTTGTTTATTTTCTTGTTTTGTGATAAAGGACATGTTTTCCTAATTTTTCTTGTTTAGTAGAAAAACAATGGGCTTGGCCCTTTTTCTTCCTAATTTCGTGGGTAGGGGCCCACATAAGGGTAACCCGTACATTTCTCGAGTCTAAATATTATAGTGTGTTCTCGTGTTCGTAATTTACATGTTTTAATTAGTTATCGATCGTGACTTAATATATTTATTCGTGTTCGTAATAAATATGTATACGTAATTAATATTAGCTCGTGATTAATTTACGTTCATGATTTCATGATCGCATGTTCGGGTTTATAATTATTATTTGAATAATTATCGTGTGTTCATACGTAATAAATACTTATCGTGTTCTAGCACGTACGTAATACTTAAAATTCTTATACGTGAACATAAACATACTATAAAGGAAAGTTTTAATCTAGTACGTACGATCTTAATGGTACTATTCATGGTAAAAGCATGCGGGTTTTACACAAATGGTCAAGCCGGGATATCTAACCGTCGATTGAAGAGAATATTAGAGCGTACTGTGGGAGAGCATCGTGCCTCGTGGGCCGATAAGTTAGATGATGCTTTGTGGGCTTTCCGTACCGCATATAAGACACCTATTGGTTGCACTCCATATCGTCTTTTGTACGGGGAGGCATGCCACCTCCCTATTGAGTTGGATCATAAGGCGTATTGGGCCTTGAAGTGAGCCAATTTTGATATCAACAAAGCCGGTGATCTTCGGAAGATTCAACACAACGAGCTAAATGAACTGAGGAATGAAGCTTATGAGAATTCATTGATCTACAAGGAGAAAACCAAGATCATTCATGATGCAAGGATTAAAAACCGAGAGTTTCACGTTGGTGATCAAGTATTACTCTTTAACTCTCGGTTGAAGATATTCTCGGGCAAGCTTAAGAGCCGTTGGTCTGGTCTATTCACCGTTGCCAAAGTCTTCCCCTATGGCACCATTGAGCTTTCTCAACCAAATGGGCCTAATTTTAAAGTGAATGGCTAGCGTGTGAAGCTGTACTTTGGTGAGGACATCTCTCATGAGATGATTCCATCCCTCACCATGTTTCCCTTGAATTAGTTCAGGGTCGAGTCAGGCTCGTGACTCGGTTAACAAAAATAAGCGCTTCTTGGGAGGCAACCCGTTGATCTATCCTTTACCGTTTTCATAATAAGTGTAGGGGGAGCCCCGTAGGTGTTTGTTGTCTTGTTTCTTATGATGTGCAGGGATTAAAGCTTCAAAGAGCACTTTTGATGACATTTGACGACCCGTGATCTTGTTTACCCGTCTTTCCGATTCTGTCCTAAACTGTCGTGATTCAATATTTCATATCTTATATGTTCACATTGAAATCACTATAGTTGTCCTTCCCTTAGCAAGGTTTAAACAAAGTGCACAATGTCCTAAGTGTAGGGGAGTTTACTCCCACATGCTTAAACATTGAGGACAGTGTTTATGTCAAGTTTAGGGGGACTTCATCGAAGTAAGTGGGCTTTTCCATGAATTTGTCCTCGTTTTAACCGGAAAATCTAATTTTTCGACATTTTTCCAAAAATTTTAATCTATTTTGGCCTGGTAGTTTTTCCTTTGTTATCGTTATTTACTTTCTTTGCTAGAATAAATTTTTAATAAAGTGGTTTTAATTTTTCAACGTCATAAATCTTTTGACTCAACCCGAGTTTACTTATCTAAGTTTACTCTAGCTATTATCCTTAACGTGTTTAAGTCAAGTTTTGCTAGGCTTTTATATAGGGAACTTTAAAACGCGAAAGTCTTAACTCTTACAGGTTAAGAACAAGAACTTTTCGCAAGTTCCTATAATTGATCCTAGAAAGTCGTTTATCAAGGGAACTTTAAAATGCGAATTCTAAACTTGAAAGAGTCTAAGAAGTTGCAAGATCCTATAGATGGCTTGAAAACCCAAAACTTTGATTTAATTGGCTAAGCATCCACGAGTCTCATTCCTTGAGATTTTAAATTGTGGAGAACGAGAGATGATAGAGTCAATTATAAGTTTGGTATTCTTTCGTGAATTTATGTGAGTTAATTATGAGCCTATTCTCCCATAGCTTGCTAATAAATTTATCTGCAATAAATAAGGTTGTACGATTTGAAAAGTTACTTAGCTTCTAGCCCAAGATCGTTTAGAAGTTGCTCGGTATGGATTAGAGTTCATAGCCAAGGCATAACTTATTGAAGCGGGATGCGAAGATTGGCGAGTCCGAAAAGGCCCTAACAAGGCATGAGGGTTACATTTTGTTGCTAAAGATCCCAAGTGATGCGAAGAATCATTTATCAAAAATCAATATGAAGGATCGAGACACACGACGAAAAGCAAATACCCCCCAAAAGATCATGGAGAAATCTATCCGAACCTAACAAGGTATGAGGATAAATAGATCTAAGTTCTATAAGGAGGCGGATCGTTGTATATCAAAGTCCAAAATAAAGATTGGAGAAAAATGAAGAAGTCGTAGTCTAAATATGAAGAATCTCTCAAAAACTTCAAGTGAAGAAATTCCTATTATGAAGATAAGACAATAATTTCAAGAACGTCTCTCAAGATTCAAAGTACGAAGTCGCTGCCAAATATCGGTCCGAGAAAGGTCTCAAATCGTGAAGCGGGTTATGCCAAGATATGAACTTTATGAGGTCCCGAGAAGCAGTTTTAAAAGATTTTGTCCTTTAGCTAACTATTGATTAAATCGTCCCACTTTATTTTCAGCCTAAAATAACTATCGAAATAAGTCAAACAATGAGTCCTCGTGATCATTCAAGACAATCATAAAATATAAGAGATACACCTAGGAATAAGGGAGTCTAAGTAAATAATTGGGCCACATGAGTTTGTGTTAGTTTACTAACTTATACTAACAATGATCTCGTTTATAAGCTTGGTGTGGGGAACGTGAAACTTGAGGATGATAAACATTCATGACAACCAAAACCCCAATGTAAGTCTTTGATTTCTTTACTTGTTTTGTATGTATTTCCATCTTTTTATTTTTCTTAGTGTTTGGTATTTAATAAAGTCCAAGGTAGGTTAATTACGATGAGAAACGTAATCTGTGCTTTGAAATTAATGCATTGCATGAGGGCATTGCAATGGTCAAGTGTATGGGGATTTAATAAGTGTGAAAACACTTATCCTTTTACCGCTTATTTCCAATAATAACAAGACCAAAACATGTATTTTATGTCGTAAAAGTCGGAATTATGCGTGGTTTGTGTTTTTATTGTGTTTCAGGATATAAATATGAAAAAGGAAGAAAACACGGGCTATCACGGGCTTTTATCGAAGAAAACGAGAAAAGACGAAGTCAAAAGATCAAGAGTGCAAAAAGAACGGAAGTCCAAGGCCTATTCTGAAGATTTATCGAAGAAAAAGTCTAAAGACGGAAGTTTAATGAAGTCGAAGAACTAAGTCTAATTAAAGAAGAAAATTATAAGGCGAGTTCAATTTATATCGACAAATCCCGAGATGACGTCGAGAAAGACAAAGAACTTAAATCAAGTCGAGACGAGAAGAAAGAAAGAAGAAAGCATCAACACCTAGCCTCCCCACCTCCTATATATACCCTCCTAATGTGTCATTAGGATGGTGTTAGTTAGTTAATTTTTCTAGTTTTATTTTTAAGTGTGTTTAATTTTCTTCTCTCTAGTTTTCTTTCAAGCTTATCAAACTTTCATTAATCTTGTAATCTTTGATCTTAATCTTCAATTTAATCAAGTTTATTTCATAATTCTCATTCTACCTTTCTTAATAATCTTTTATTTTTTCTTAATTAATCATGTAGTTGGTTTATTTTTGTTGATGATGTGATTGTTTTTCTTATTTGATTGTGCTTATTGAGTTGGTGTGTTTAGAGTTTTTAGATTGAGGTGCTTATTGCTTAATTTTTATGTTTATTAGTTTTTAAAATAAGTTGATTTTGATAGTTTAATATTTTTATAAAAAGTTGATTTTAAATTTTTGCTTATTAAGTGTTTTTAAAAGTTTTTAAATTGTGTCTTATTAGCTTTTTCTAAAAATTGATTTGGTTAAAGTTTTGGTAAGTGCTTATTTGAGTTGTGCTTATTTTGGTTTATTTCGGACTTTGAAAACCCTAATTTCCCGAATTGAGTGTAGATTTAGCTTATTCTGAACTAGGTTTCATCTCACTATTCCGAGTTATGTACAATTTCCTTTTCCCGAATTAACTTCATAACCTATTCCGAATTAGGTTGGAATTAGCTTATTCCGAACTATGTACAAACATGTGATTCCGAACTGGGTGTAGAATTTTTATTCCGAGTTACGTTGAGAAGAAACATTCCGAACTAGGTCTTTAATTGTGCTCCGAATTACATCCAAGGTCTGCATTCCGAATTAAATACAACACATGGATTCCGAACTAGTTCAATCCCGAATTACGTACAGTTATTGTTTCCCGAATTAGGTCAAGGAGTTGTTTCCCGAATTAGGTCAAGGAAGGGATTATTCCGAACTACGTGATTGATTGCATTCCGAATTAGATTTTTCTTGTGGATTCCGAGTTACGTCAGATTTTTGGATTCAGGATTGAGTTCATGATTTTTATTCCGAAATAGATCAGAATTACACATTACGACTTATGTTCAGTTTTTGTTTTCCTAATTATTTTCAAACCTTAATTTTTCCCGCCATTTTCACTTAGTTTATTTTTCAAATTATTTTTATTAAAGTTTTCATTTTTACAAAGTTTTAATTTTCAAATTTTCTTTTAAAGTTTTAATTTTCCTTCATTTATTTTTAAGCATTAATTTTTAGTTTAACTTTTAAAGCTTTCATTTTTACTAGTTGGTGTCTATGGAAAGGTAGCCAGAAGATCTACAATATCCTAGTTGGTGTCAAATTCCAGATCTGACTCTAACATGCTTGAAAACGAGGCTAAAGTCTACTGGTCAGCCTAGTGGTAAATGCTGCCAGTTGTAGACAGATTTTAGTGTTCAAACGCAGATTTTCAAACTCAGTTTCCCGCTTCGTTATAGCATCGTTTTAGGTGATTCAAGAGGTTGTGGAAAGGTGGATAGATGTTCTACGAAATGCCCCCATAACCTGATCCATACACGAGGTCCTACTAGGTCTAAACAGGCTCTAAAAGATGGCTGTTCGGGCTGTTTTTACACATAAAATAACGCTTATGTTTATTTGTTTAGCATAGCAAACGTGTTCCGTTTTCGTTCAAATTTGGCAAGGATACTAACTTAGGTATAACTTAAGACCTAGTATTTTCGTTTTAGCCCAGTTCGCGTTTTAAGTGCACGTTTCCCTAGGGTACGTTTATTACATCAGGAGGTTGTTTTATGTTAAAGTGACTAGTACATTTGTATATCCTATTTAGTTTATTACAGCCTACGATAATTAGTGGGATGGTATGCATATGACGAGGAAAGAAAATAAATAGAACCAGGACTTTGTGAACTTATGAAGGGTTGGAGGCGTGAACACATGGTTCAAACTCCAGGACATGTTGGTGTTGTTTGAAGATCCCCGCTCCAAAGCAGCCCAACACCCCTTCATTGGTGCTGCTAGAAGGACGTGAACCAAGAAAGAGGAAAAACCCTAATATTGAGATTAATATTTGGGGTTACCCTTTTGTTGCTTTGTTCTCGGTAGTAAAGGAGAAAGAGGTAAGAATTTGAAGATTGTGTATGTATGTATTTAGGGTATGCCGAGAGGGAGAGATATATATAAAGATGAAGGGAACTAGGGTTGATAAGAAGTTTGGTTGTAGGAGAAGCCACACGGGTGTGTGTTTGGTGTATTGCCAATATGTGGTGATTGATGTTGCTACATAGCCTAGGATCTTAGGATTGATTCTAAGGTGATGTGTTTGATTTTTGGTGGAGGAGGGTAACCAAAAGAGTGCAAGGGTTTGGTTAGGGATGTGGTGTAGGAGAAGCCACAAGGCATGAGTTAGAGATATGGATGCGAGGGAGGCCACAATACTATGTCTCCAAGGTGGTGATGTGTTCGGATTGTGATGGAAGAGAGTAGTACTAGGACTAGTAAATTTGTGTGGAGGTCATATAGAAAATATGTACAAAATTATGGCTAAGCATAACTTGATCTTAGAAGGTCTTGTGTAATACCCAAGGAAATGTTTATTTTAAAGTTTAGCTAGATAGAAAGTAGTATACATCATTTCGTTTAGTTTGATTTATTTTGTACATGAAATAAAGGATAAAGGTGTTCTAAAATATTTTATTGAGTCGAGTTAATTGTACTAAAAGGTTATGTTCAAAAATTATGTAAACAGTTTTAATGCTTAATATTTTGGATCGTCATTATTAATTATAATTTAATTAATAATTATTTATGCACATAAAATGTGTCTAAAAATAAATAAATAAAATAGCTCAATGGTTAAAATGTAATGTTTTTAAGTAATATAAGTAAATATATAATATTTACTATATTATGATCTCGTTTGTAAAAGTGGTCGATAAAAATATTATACGATGAGTGGTAATAAGAGTAAAACCGGTGACGTGTCAAAAGCCAAAAATTTGGGATTTTACAGCACCTACCCGTTATTTTAGCTTTGTCCTCAAAGCTTAAGATGAAGTTACTCGTCCAGGGAACAAGTGAGGACACTTTTTCTTGAACGTGTAATCTTGTGAACTCAAGTTTAGACTCATAGGTGATATTTAGAATGTAGTTATTGATTGTATGCCTCTGAGGAGTAAATTTTGATGCAAAACATAACTTGTCTGTTATGTTTTGATAGTTTACACTTTTGGTCCTTCTATTTTTGCAATGTAGCCCTTAGGGCACGAGTAGTCTTCCAATGAAAATAACTTAAGGCTCAAATTTAGTTTCAAAAGTGGCAAAATTAACCCGTAGGTTTTTAATCAGTGTTAAATCAACTACGGATTCTATTAAGTTCATTGAAATCTATGTTTAGTCCTTAGAGTTTTACAACTCTCGTCTTAGGGTTTATAGTATGTTCGTCAAATGGCAAAATAAGTCCCTACTAGTTCTAAAAATCAAATTTAGCCCAAAATATCTGGTAAAAGGTTCATTAAATCATATTTAAGTTCTATTAAGTTTACAAGGTTGGATAAAGTATG
Source organism: Glebionis coronaria (assembly GCA_025667525.1). Taxonomy (NCBI): domain Eukaryota; kingdom Viridiplantae; phylum Streptophyta; class Magnoliopsida; order Asterales; family Asteraceae; genus Glebionis; species Glebionis coronaria. The sequence continues at coordinate 360,777,418 of CM046876.1, forward strand.
ACAAGTTCGTTTTAAGTCTTGCTTTTATTTAGATGTGCTTCATGGGCCTTATCGGGCCTCGGTTTGCGTAGATAAGGTTCATTAACGTTTTTAAGAGTTCTTCAAGAGGTTTTTAAGTCTATCAAGCTTCAATAAGCTTATGTGATGTTGGGTAAAAAAATAAGCGGAAAATCAATAGCACAATGCTATGATCCGAGGGAGATGAACAGGAATCTTTATAAAAATTTTAATGAGGATAAGGTATTTTGGACGAACCGTGAGTCAAAAGGAATACGCTCCATAGCTGGAAAAATAATATCGATAATGAGTTACGTCGAATATATTTAAGCCCACTTGTTTTAAATTTTTATTTACACTGATAAGCGTCCTTATCCATGTTAAGTAAAAATTTATAACTTCATGGTTCGGTGACCTATGATTTCTTTATTCAAACGAAAAAGCGTCCTAATTCGTTTCAATAAGGATTCATAGCCCAACCTACTCAAATATTCCCGGCAAGACTTACCATCAAAATGAGTACAATATCTAAGGAAATTGAAATTACTATGAGAGTTTACAGTCGGTTTATTTATAAGTTTTGTCTTCAGACGTCCCATAACATCTTAATACGAAACTATAAATAAACTTCTGGTCCAGTGGCTTACGATCAAGAGACTCAAGTCCTCTAAATATAGAATCTTAAGTACCTTGATTTGGGCCCTACCGCATCATTTAAAGATGCAAACTTATCCGAATAATACCACATGAAATTACCAAAAGCAAAAGCGTATGAGTCGTCAATAAGTTGTGTTCCATGAGTATATATTCAAATCTAAGGTGATTTGGTTAAGGTTTATGTTTTGTGGAGAAAGTATAAGTAGTAATTATAAACGTATAGTTTTAGTAAAATAAAACGTATCACTTATTAAAATGTATTAACATTGACAAGTGTGAAGCTGAAATGTAAAAAGGTGGCTTTCGTTGACTCGTATTATTACTTATAGTGTATAGAAAATATATAAACATATATTTTGTATTAAATGTAGGCACTTGGTAAACGTTATTAACTATGATCATGGTTTTAGATTTTTATAAACCTAAAATATGATGTATGCATATGCTCATGTGTTTAAGGTGACTTAATAATCCCAATAGTGATCAATTGTATGTTTTGTATGCTCATTAAGATGTAGTCATACGAAATGTTCAATGATTAATTGTACGTTTGTATGCTTATAAAAATGTAGTCATACGTACAGGAAAACTGTATGATTATATGCTCATATAAAATGTAATCATATGTATAGAAAAAGTGTATGATTGTATGCTCATATAAAATGTAGTCATACGTATAGGAAGACTGTATGATTATATGCTCATATAAATGTAGTCATACGTAATTTTCAATGAGTAATAGCGTGTCTGTATGCTAATAAAAATGTAGTCATACGAAATGTTCAATGAGTAATAGTATGCCTGTATGCTCATAAAAATGTAGTCATACGAAATGTTCTTGCGATCCTATGATTGAATACTCACAATCATAATGTATTGTTCAAAGTTCTGTTGGCCAAGTGATCGAATACTCACAGATATGTTATAATGTTCAAAGTTCAAGTGATCAAAATGAATGAACGCTCATGTATGATGCATATGATAGTGTAAAGTTTTCATGTACAAGTGGTAATGTATTATGCAATGTTTAAAAAGGTAGAGGGTAATTTTACCCACTAGCTAAAAATTTAGCATGATATTTGTTAATATTTAGTTAGATACTAAATGACACTGTTAGATCTCCAAAGACAAAATTTCCAAAGTGTAAATAAGATTTCCAAAGAGTTAGTTCGAATAAGGTTTCTCAAGATATATAAAAATCTAAGTTACATTTTTCAAGATTTACAAAATCTAATTAGATTTTTCAAGATTTATAAAGATTTGGTTAGATTTTTAAAGATTTATAAAATCTAGTTATGATTATCAAATATTTTCCAAAATCTCGCTAGATTTTTAAAAGTTCGTTAAAAATCTATTTAGATTTCCCAAGATTTTCTAAGATTTAAAGAATCTAGTTATAATTCAAAGATTTATAAAATCTGGTTAGATTTTTCCAAAGATTTTCAAGATTTATAAAAATATAGGTAGATTTTCGAAGATTTATAAAATCTTGTTAGATTTTCCCAAAAATTCTCTAAGATTTAGTTAGATTCTATTTATATATTTCTAAGGGTTGTTATGTACAAAGTTGTTTGTGGTTAGAATGCGATGTTCAAGCCATCATACTTCAGAAGCCGTTCTATAAACGTTTGAGGAGCGAGGGCACTTTAAATCGTAAACCCAACCACTCAGTCAAAACGATATTGAGATGGAACATCTTTAGTACAAAGCTCCCTACTAACATGGTATGTTTATATGTTTCATTAAATACCTTATGTTGATCCCAAACTTAGATCGATTAGCTTTCTGTTAACGAGATTAAATCAAGTTAAACACTTAGTGAAACTTTGTTGTTGTATGAAACAATCCAAGTGTTATGCGGAATTAACACTTGAATAAAGAACTAGTAAAACAAACTTTCACTCTTGATTGATAAAACAAACTTGATTACAATCAAAGTCGAATACTGAATAATGTGTATTTACTATAAACCCTACGACCTCCTTTTATAACATAAGAAGTCGTGTACAATGGATAACCTATCAACTATTTTAGGAAAAGATAAATATAATATTTGAGTATATCTTTTCTTCAAATGACAAACATGTTGACTAAGTTCTCCTATCAGTGCTTGAACTTCTTCCTATCAGCGCTTGGATATCTCTTGTCAACACTTGATCTATCAGCGCTTGATTTCTTCCTATCAGCGTCCAATTAACTCTTGTCAGCATCAAAATGTCTTGGCTAATTTTATTCCCAACAATCCTCCCCTAAACTTGATATCTACTCTAGTAATCAAGTTTCTGAATAAAATCTAAGTACAAGGAGGATTCTTACAAATACAAATCACTTGTTAATTAGATAATAAATAAACCTAATTAAATCTTTGCCAACATCACTAGTGTAATCCATTTCCAGCTGTGTTGACACCATCTTCTTCAAAACTTCCTTGGACATAGGATATTCAGCATCCACAAGAAGATATTCTGAAAACTTTCTAGTGCTTAAATGTTAAACACCAGCTGCTGAATGTAGACGCCGTTGAAGTCCATTGATATCATCCAATCCATTGATATCATCCAATCCATTGATATCATCCAAATCCAACCATATTGGATCTTCATCATCTGGTTCAATCATCCTTTTAAAGGATGTCGAGATCTTTATTCCATTGACTGAAGTAGGTGATTCAACCTCATACTTGGCCTTCATCAATCCCCAAAGATCTACCAAGTCTTCTCTATCCAGGCTTGCAAACAATGAGATGAAAGAAGTAAAAGTATGTACCTTCTTTCCATATCTGGTGATCATCCAAAACCCACTTACATCTTCTTCATAGTGAACTATAGGGTTTCTGTAATCTAAAGGTAATACCTCCGCAACATGTGAAGCTTCCAATAGTGAGAGCTAAATGCTCCTTCTGATAACTGCTTCACTAGGATTCACTCTATCCAAAGCTGGGAACTCAATAGGAAGTCCCTTCTTCACTGGTCTTGGTGCAATTCAAGCCTTTTGGATCTGTATTTCTTCTTCAATTTCTTCCTTTCTTTCATCAGAAAGGAGTCTGATAGTATTTTCCTCTTGAACACGTGCCCAAATAGGATATGCACGAAACTCCAATTCATCAAAGAACTTATGCAATTTCTTGAAAGTCCAACCCCCTTGATGACATCTGAGAAGCATATAATAGAGCTCCCTTATATCCCTCTTAAGCTTTGAAAGAACCTTGCTAGCCTTATACTTCAAGATTACCTTGCAATCTCGTTGAACTCTTAGCAGAATCTCCAAACCCCAAATTTGATCAGAAATTGTCATGTCTGGATTTTCTGTAACTTTATTTTCCCATGCAAAATACATTTTCACCACTTCAGGCATTTCAAAATCAACTTGCATTTTCAACTCCTGAAGTCTTTCCTTAGCCAACTCCTCTCCATACTCCAACCTCTCTTGATCTTCAATAATTATAACACTAGAATCTGAGCTCTCATCATCACTACCATCTTTTTCTTTTTCTGTAGTAGCCTAATCCTTTTCTTGTAGTTGTGCAGCCAAAGCTTGATCAAATTATATATGTGCTTCATTCTTCTTTGGCTTCTCAACTTCCACTAAGATTGCTTTACCCCTGTCTTATGCTCCAATAGATGGTAAAGTAGTTGGTCGTACCTGTGTTGAAACATCCCTAATAATAACTAGAGGTTGGGATACACCAATCATACTTGAGGGTATGTCAACGCCTTCTTGACTCTTGTCAGCGCTCACATTATGAACATCAGCGGCTGACTTGGTAACTTCTTCCAGCATCTCTACAAATGATAACTTCTTTGGAGTAATCAAGGAGACATCAATGACTGGCTTCTCCTTTAAGCTTGTTAAATTTTCAGCAACTTCCACCTGTTTTGTACGAAAAGAACCACCTTCTTCATCCTGTGATCCCTTGTCACTCAAGTTGAAAGGTTCTGTTGGTGCATCTTCCTCCCCTTTGTAAGAATCCTCCCCTGAAGAAAGGACTCTTGCCTGCCTCCTCCTAGCTTGGGCAGTCTCCAAAACAACTAATCTCTCCCTCAATTGCTTGAGTTCAAGACCCTGACCTGTGACAGTGTGTACAAGTTCTGCATTTTGCTTTTGCAAGCTAATGCAGACCGTCGTCAATTCAAAATTGTGTAAGGTTCCAATCTGCCCTCCTCTAAAATGGGAATTTGACCTCCCAAAGTAGATTCATGGGGCATGGATGGGGTCTTAACAATGTTAGGACTGTCTTGGTCTGCATCTAAGATAGAACCAATAGTCCCAGCCCCACCCATGTCACCAACCACACTTGTGGTGGTGGTTCTCTCTGCTACATGGCTAGGACCACCAGAGGAGAAAACTCTAGCAGTCCTTTGGCATTTTTTCAACCTATAGTCTGGGGGTGTAGAAGAAGAAGTGGATTGTGGCTCTGTTTGGAGGTTAAGGGGTGTTTGGGTTTGTGGGAAAGACGTGTCAGCGTTTGGATTTGTAGTGTCAACGCCAACAGTTGTAGTGTCAGCGTCGAATGATTCTGGGTCAATTTCCATTTGCTGGGGGGTGGAGGTTGTACAGGCAATGGGTCTGGTTGAGGTTGTGGGTGAGGTTGAGGGTTTGCAGCTGCCTCAATGACAACAAGCATGGCTTGGGTAAGGGGTAGGTCTCTATATGGTTCAGTGTTCATCTTCCCAAAAATAGCTTTCTTTTGAACAGGGATCGTATAAAAATTGTCATGATCCCTATTGCAATATCCTTGCAAGTCAAAAACCATTTGTAAAAACCTAGGGTAAGCAAGAGTCATCTTGTTACCCTTATTATGACACATGCCATAAAAAAATATTTTTGAAAAGTTATACTTTTGCCCAGTTGCAAGACACACAATGGCACTCCTAATTGATCGGTTGATTTCATTGTGTGAGGAGCATTTGGGACTCAAACATTGAAGAATAACATGTATAAGGTACTTCCAAGCCGGGGAAATTGTTTTTTTGTATATTTGTTTAAAAGGCCTTCTTCAGGCAAAGGATAACCCAAGGCTTGGAGTCCTTGCTCTAGCTCTGCAATGGGTAGGGTGGTTATACCATCTGCATCATTAAGATGAAAATCTTGGCGAACCAAGGCTTCAGTAACCACCCATGGAACCCCATGGACAATAGAAGTCAATGTAGTCACTTCATTAACTGTTGAGGAACTGACGGTGTTCCAAAACTGTTTAATGTGTTTGACAGGGAGAAGAGGAGTATATGAAAGTGCATACCTTAATGGGGACGCATTCAAATACTCAACCATCTGAGTATATTGAGGAAACAGAGTATTATCGGCTTGCAAATAAGACACCATGTTATGTTGACTCCTGAACCCCAACTCCAATTATGTAGGTTTAAACTTTGGTGCCATTAAGGCAAGAAAACTGTGATAAAAGATATTGAGAGATGAAGGTTTGAGAAATTATAGTTATACAAGAATAAGTAGTTACCCTGTTTAAAATAAATGAGCCAAATATATAGGAGAGATGAAAATATGTGATTGGTCAAAACGTGAGGCAGTTATATTCAAAAAGTAATAATGAAAATCTTGAAAATATATAACTTATCTCAAACATTAATAAAAAGTTACCAACTCCTAAAATTACGGCCGATATTATCGTCAAAAATAACAACTGGGTAGGACCCAATGTTTGTCAACGGTCAAAAACAACGTATCAGCATCCAACGGCTATATTCTTGTCAGTGTTAGAAATTTGCCATGTCAGCGTTAAGATTGGTCTTATCAGTGTTTGGAAAGAAAAATGTCAGCGTCCAAAAATAAAAATAATTAAAAAGAAAAAGGTCCTTAACAAAAAGTAATTTACCCTAGTGAAGATAACTCATAGACTGAAAATCACTATAGGGCGGCAAGCACTGTCCAATCATGCACACTTGCTTAAGCAAGATAGACATAATTGCCCTCAAGTGTCCCTTGCTAACCAAAGTTCTTAACAATGAAGTTATCTCTTATAAATCCTTTGTAACTTTCCAGGTAAGCCCAATAAAAATGTTCCCAAGTCTCCCAACCGACCAAATCCAATTCTAGGCCAAAACGTCTTTGGAACGTGCATAGTATATCAACTTTGCATGCTACAGTTCCTCACGATTTAGAAAAACTAACTCGTACTCACCAGTGGACACAATCTAGAATTATGATGAGAGTATTATAAGAATACCCAAAAATTCTAAAGGTTTCCTAAACCTCCCCTTAAACTATGATATACAAAGTTGCCAAAAATAAAATATGCATTAAAAATTTATGTCAAGATAGGAATGTAAACATTCCAACCATCATCCATAAACTAGAAAAGCTTCCAAAGATCCATAAGCAACTCTGTATCTATTGGTACAATGCTCATATTGCCTGCATGATTAGATCAAAAACCACAAAACTAACATTTTGCTGTCAGCGTCCATTTTAACACTTATTAGCGTTAAAATAACCTTTGTCAGCGTTAGAAAATTAAAGTGGAAAACCTAATCTTGTACAAAGACTAATAACAGTACACATCCTGTACACACTATATAATGACTTCAAAAACACATTTAGATCAGATTGATCATTCCAATACTTGTTACCAAGTACTGGAACCTCCCAACATCAAAAGGTTTAGTTAAAAGATCAGCCACATTTTCTTCTGTGTCTATCCTATCTGGATGTATTAAACCTTTTTCAAAACAATCTCTTATAAAACGATGTCTAATTTCTATGTGTTTTGTTTTAGAATGATGTACATGATTCTTAATAATGCATAATGTACTGTTATTATCTACAAAAATCTTGGTATGCATAAAATTATACCCATAATCCAACAGATAGTTCTGAATCCATAGAACTTGTCCACAACAAGCAACTGCTGCAACATATTCTGCTTCAGTTGTAGAATTGGCCACCACTGTTTGTTTCTTGCATTGCCAAGATATCAATCTGCTCCCAAGAAATTTTCATCCACCAGTTGTGGATTTCCTATCAAACTTGTCACCTCCATAATCACTGTCTGAATAACCAATAAGCTCCAATGGGGAATCCTTTAGATACCATAATCCCAAGGTGGGATAGCACCTAAGGTATTTAAAGATCTTTTGACAGCATGAAGATGACACTCTTTGGGAGTCACCTGATGGCGTGCACATGCACACACAGCAAACATAATGTCAGGTCTAGAAGCTGTAAGATATATCAATGATCCAATCATGGATCTATAATGCCTGACATTCAACTCTTTTCCATCTCCAGTCTTTCCCCAAAGGTGTTCCCTATCCATGGGTGTGCTAGCCCGTTTTTCATGTGGAGAAAAACCAAACTTCTTCAAGATTTCTGCTACATATTTGTCTTGAGAGATAAAGATACCATCTTCTTTCTGTTGGACTTGTAAACCTAGAAGAAGTTCATCTCTCCCATTACACTCATCTTGTCTGTCATGAGCTTGGAAAAATCTTCACTCATCTTTGGACTTGATGAACCAAAAATGATATCATCCACATAGACCTGAACAAGTAGAAAGTCCTTACCAGTCTTCTTGGTAAATAAAGTCTAGTTTATGGTGCCCCTCTTAAATCCATTTTCCACCAGATAGGTGGACAATGTTCCATACCATACTCTTGGGGCTTGATGAAGTCCATACATTGCTTTCTTCACCCTATACACTTGGTTTGGATGTTCTGAATCTTCAAAACCAGGAGGCTGCATCACATAAACCTCCTCTGCAATTGTGCCATAACGAAAAGCACTCTTCACATCCATTTGATAAACTATGAAGCCCATGCAAGAAGCATAGGCTCGGAAAATCCTTATTGCTTCAATCCTTGCAACAGGTGCAAAAACCTCTTCATAGTCTATTCCCTCTTCTTGTGTATAGCCTTGGGCAACTAAACGTGCCTTATTTCTGACCACAATGCCTCTTTCATCTTTCTTGTTTCTAAGAACCCAACGTGTCCCAATAGGTCTTACATACTGTTGGGAATTATTTGTTAAGTGTCAAGTACCGTTAGTGTATTTTAAGTACTGTCAATGTTATGTAAGTACCGTTAGTATTAACGCGGTACATAGTAAGTACTGCTACTTATAAAGTAAGTACTGCTATGTTGATTAGGACGAATATACCTTTGTATAAGATATGTCATATTTATAGTTAGAGTATATCTTATGTGATATACTTAAATAGTTAGAATATTGATAATATATCGTCTGTGATATAGTTATCTTTATAGAATATTCTAAAGTTTCTAAGGTTCCTTACTCTATAAAAGGAACATAGGTACAATGTTTTTCATGTACCTCATTCAAGTCGATTAATAAGAGAATCGAATAGTTAAAAGTAATTATGTTCTTCTGTGCTTTATAAGTTAGATTCCGCATAACTTATTTAGTGTTAATAAGAGTGCTCAAAGTGTTTTAGTTTGATTACAAACTACTATACTAATTCTTAACAGAATATACATCCAACCAAAGGGATCAACAAGTGGTATCAGAGCTTGTTGAGAAACTCTGAAAAAGAAGAACACAACCCCATACACTCCACACATACCAAAACTCAATGTCTCAACCAGATGGTGATGATGCTCACTTGGATGATGTTCAGAACCCTGATCTTATACCACAGGGACAACCACAAGTTGTGCATCCTACACCAGTACAAGGTGTTCAAGCCGTGAATGCAGTAGTTACCTCTACAACAACACCTTCTCATACTTTGTCTGCTGTTAAACTCCCAGTTCTCAAAGGTAACAATTATGAGACATGAGCTATGCAGATAGAACATTACTTGAATCACACAGATCACACTGTGTGGCAAGTTATCAAGAATGGGAACACACCAAAGAAGCTACACTGGTTGCCAGACGGTACATGCTATGCTCTTCCTGCTGTGACTGCTGAGGAGGTACAAGCAGAGATCAGAGAGAGAAAAGCCAGAACTGCTTTGGCTATGGCTCTTTCTGAAGACATCCTACCAAGCTTCCATCACAATAAGGATGCTAAAGCTATGTGGGATGCTATAAAACTTAGATTTAGGGGTAATGACAAATCTAAGAAGATAAAGAAGATTGTTCTTAAGCAAGAATTTGATAACTTCTCAATTACCATTATAGAGGGGATACATTGTGGATATGGAAGGTTTAGTAAGTTGCTTATTCAGTTGGTAGTTTATGGACAAGTAATTCCTAATGAAGAAGCTAAATTAAAATTCTTAAGAAGTGTTCCACTAGAGTGGAAAGCAATGGCTATGCACTTCATCACAAGAGATGATTTGGAAACAATTTCTTTTGATCATCTCTACAACAATCTTAGAGCATATGAGATGGATGTGAAAGGCACTGTGGTAAAGGCATCGACTACTTCAAAGTCTAACTTGGATTTTGTATCTGATGGGAACAGCGGTACTTACTTTCACAATACCGCTAGTGGATCTAGCAGCAGTACATACTTCACAAATACCGTTGGAGGACTTACAAGCAGTACTTACCCACAAAGTATTGAAGGCAGCCCTATAGTCTCTCAAAATCCACATGGAAGGTCTTCACCATTGTTTAGCGACTACGATTCCTTCTCATTCTTCGCTGGACAAGACAACAGGCCAAGATTAACACTTAATGACTTGTTCCAAATGGATGATGCTGATGTTGAAGAGATGGATCTTAAATGGCAAGCTGCTATGGTGTTAGTAAGATCTAATAGGTTCTTCAAGAAGACTGGAAGAAAAATGACTGTTGATCCTAATGAGCCATTAGGATATGACAAGTCCAAAGTTGAATGCTATAACTGTGGAAGGAATGGACACTTTGCAAGAGAAAGCTGAGAATAGCAATCAGAAGTCCAAGCACAGCTATAGAACCAGTCCAAGAATAACTGAAAGCTTTCCAAAAGGAAACAACATGAGTCCTAAAGGAACGAAAGCATTGGTTACTGTAGATGGAGTGGTGAACTGGGCAGAAGACGAAGAAGAAGAATAGCTTGGTTTAATGGCTCTCTCACATGAAGATACTGAGGTACATCCTTGTTCTAAAGACTGTGTTCTTAAATTTAATAGCCTAAAAGTAGAACTAGAGGAACGGTATCAGAAGGTTAACACATGCACTATAGAATTAAATGCTTTTAAACATGGTGTTGTTAAATTAGAAGAAAATATAGTTTTGTATAAAAAGGCTCAACAAAACTATGAATAGAAAATAAGAATTTTGACTCTTCAAATGAGGGAAAAAGATGTGGACATAAAAGCTTTTGAAAGGCAACTGTTAAAAATATCAACAGAAAATGAAGCTTTAAAAGCCAGTCTTTATAATGAAAGGGAAGTGATTAATCATTGGAAAAAATCCTCTAAAGGATTGGGAAATTGATTAATTCACAAATGGGGTATTATGATAAATCAGGCCTAGGATATATTAAGGACCAACCTAGGATAACTTTAACTGACAAGGACTTATCAAAAGGGATTTTTGATAGTTCTAGTGAGGTAAATAATACACCTTAAAATGATAGATATGCTTAAGGAATGAAGGCAGTTCCTCCACCACTATCAGGAATTTTCATGCCCCCTAGTGATGATACAAGTATAGAGTTAGAAGAACCAAAGGTTAAAAATACTTTAAAATCTAGTACTTTATCCCAAGAAAAGACTGTTGTGACCAAAATATTGTTTATCCACCTTTAATGAACAACTTTGTTTCTAAGGAATCTAAGACTAGTTCTGCTCCCAAGCAGGTAAAAACTCCTAGCAAGATATTGGAAAACAATGTAAAACATAATAAAGCCAATAGGGGTGAGCTAGGTTTTGAGAAAGTTAAGTCAAAACAACCTTTTGGGTCTTCTTTAAGAAGAAAAGGATGTTATGTTTGTGGTAGTCTAAGTTATTTTATCAAAGATTATACTTTATATAAAGATAAAATTGTGAAACAAAAGGCTGCACAAAGGGTCATGAAAAACAGTAATGGGAAAAATGCACAGGTTTATAGGAATCAGAAACTTAAAAATAACAAACCTAAGTTTGATCACTCAGGGGTAGCTAAACAGATTAAAAATAACTCTACCAAAAGTTTTGTTCCTAGGGCAGTACTTATGAAACGAGGTCTAGTACCTTTAAAGTCTGGTAAACCAAGTACCGGCAAGTCTAGACCTGCAAGTACTACTTGACCAAACTTAAGTACTGTTGGTTTAAATTCTGTAAAACCAAAGTTCTCTAAGACTTCTAAGAAGGTTTTTGAAAAAGTTAAAACACCTAGAAGTAAGGATAAAAACAAACCAGTGCAAATGTGGGTTCCTAAAAGAGATAAATCATGTGTTAAAACAAGTACCGCTCAAGTAGTAATTAAGGCAAAGAAGTCTGAGCACATAGAGTCACCCTATGTCTTTGACTACATAAATGAAACCATGAAGTATAAGAGAAAAAGTAGCATTACTGGGAATGCTTCAGTATAAACTCTTAAATGTGTAGGTCCCACAAGATCCGAGCCAAATGTGGCTTGGGTCCCTGTTAAAAACTAATGAGTTTTATTTGTGTGCAGGGGCATCTAATTGATGAATTGAAAGATAAAGGTATAGTAGATAGTGGATGCTCAAGACACATGACAGGAAACTAAGATTTTCTTGCTGAATTTGAAGAATTCAGAGGAGGTCCAGTAGCCTTTGGAGGTAGCAAAGGTAGAATCACTGGCAAAGGGAAAATCAACATAGGAAAGTTGGAATTTGAAGATGTGTTCTTTGTAAAAGAATTGAATGAGTTCAATCTCTTTTCTGTATCACAAATGTGTGATAAAAAGAACAAGGTGTTGTTCATAGACAAAGACTGCTTGGTGCTGTCTAAAGACTTTGAGATGCCTAAGGAATCTCAAATACTGCTTAAAGTACCTAGGCAAGAAAATATGTACACCTTTAATCTTCATACTATTACTCCAACAGGTGGTATTACATGTTTGCTAGCTAAGGCTTCTTTAGATGAGTCAAATTTGTGGCATAGAAGGTTAGGTCATGTGAATTTCAAGAATCTTAATATATTAGTGAATAGGAATTTGGTTAGAGGTCTACCTAACAAATCTTTTCAAAATGATTTCACTTGTGCTGCCTATCAAAAAGGTAAACAACATAGAGCCTCTTGTAAGACCAAGACTGTTAACACTGTGACAAAACCTTTGCAGATTTTGCATATGGATTTGTTTGGTCCAGTTTCTATAAGAAGCATTAGTCATAAGACCTTTTGTCTAGTCATAACTGATGATTATAGTAGATTCAGATGGGTTTTCTTTTTAGCTCTTAAAATTGAAACAAATGAATTACTTAAGGATTTTATCACTTTAGTTGAAAAGCAGTTCACTAAACAGGTTTTAATCATTAGGACTGATAATGGGACAGAATTCAAGAATGCTGAATTTGATGAATTCTGTAGGTCTAAAGGAATTAAGAGACAATTTAGTAATCCTAGGACTCCACAACAAAATGGAGTAGCTAAAAGGAAGAATAGGACACTGATTGAGGCTGCTAGAACTATGTTGGCTGATTCACTTTTGCCAAATACCTTTTGGACAGAAGCAATCAATACTGCATGTTATGTGTTAAATAGATTCCTAGTAACCAAGCCTCAAAACAAAACACCTTATGAACTTTTGACTGGTGTAAAGCCTAACATAAGTCATTTAAGACCTTTTAGGTATCATGTGTCTATACTAAATACTCTTGATTATTTGGGAAAGTTTGATGGAAAGTCTGATCCAGGATATCTTGTAGGATATTCAGTGCAAAGTAAATCATATAGGGTTTATAATTTGGTAACTAAGAAGGTTGAAGAAAATGCTCATGTTAATTTCTTAGAAAATAAACCCAATGTCCCAGGAATAGGTTATGCTTGGATGTTTGATTTAGATTATCTAACTAACTCCATGGATTACTATTCTTTGGAAAAGGATTGTCAAACTAACAATGCATGAGAGGAGTCAAGTGCAACTAACGCAGGTACTCAAGAAGATGTTTCTTCATCAAATGATGATGTTCATATCTATGTGCCTAATATGCCTACTGTTACTCCCATGTCTGCCACTCCTAAGAAGCAAACCATGCCATCAAAAGATGATCAAGCCTTCCAAGAGCTTCAAAGGCTTCAAGATCAAGAAAAGAATGCTACATCTGCCAATAAGCATTCAGGAGAAGAATCTTTTGAGTCAAAACACTCAGTAGTACATACTACACCTAGCGGTACTTCATCTGCAAGCTAAGTCAAAATCTGCCAAATCTGTTGACTCACTAGAATAGATTTTACAAGCTATGGACGATGAAGACTTATATTCTAGTCCAGCTGAAGGAATCTTCTCCAAAGCTTCCTATGATGAGCAGGGTGCAGTAACTGATTTCAATAATTTTGAAACAGAAATTCCAGTCAGTTCTATTCCCACTCATAAAGTCAACAACAACCATCTTACTACACAGATTATTGGAGATCCTAAATCTGTTGTACAAACCAGAAGACAACTTCAAACCAATATTGAAACTCATGCACTTGTGAGTTATGTCAAACAACAGTAGAGAACAAATCATAAAGATACTCAACATTGTTTGTTTGCCTGTTTCTTATCTCAAGTAGAGCCTAAAAACATTTCTTAGGCTCTTGATGAAGAAAGCTGGGTAGATGCCATGCAAGAAGAATTAACACAATTTGAGCAACAAAAATTTTGGATTCTTGTGGATCTTCCCTCAGGTAAAAGAGTAATTGGTACTAGATGGGTCTTCAGGAACAAGAAGGATGAAAGAGGAGTTGTTGTGAGGAACAAGGAAAGACTTGTTGCTCAAGGCTACAGACATGAAGAAGGGATAAACTATGATGAGGTTTTTGCACCAGTGGCAAGGATAGAACCCATTAGGTTATTTTTGGCCTTTGCATCATATATGGGATTTATAGTCTATCAAATGGATGTGAAAAGTGCCTTTCTATATGGTACTATTTTAGAGGAGGTATATGTCTCACAACCTCCAGGTTTTGTAGGTCCTAAATTCCCCAATAGAGTCTACAAGGTTATCAAAGCACTTTTTGGTCTGCATCAAGCTCCAAGAGCCTGGTATGCAACCTTATCCAATTTTTTGCTAGAACATGGATATAGGAGAGGCACCATTGACAAAACTCTGTTCATCAAGAAGAATGCTAAGGACATCATTCTAGTTCAAGTTTATGTTGATGACATCATTTTTGGTTCTACCAAGAAGACATGGTGTGAAGAGTTTGAAGCTTTGATGAAAGAAAGATTTCAAATGAGTTCTATGGGAGAACTAACTTTATTTTTAGGACTACAAGTCAAACAAAGGAAAGATGGAATATATATCAGCCAAGATAAATATGTTGCTGAAATCTTGAAGAATTTTCATGTATGGATATAAGGAGTACAAGCACACCTTTGGAAGCCAAGAAGTCTTTATCAAAAGATGAACATGGAGAGAATGTTGATATTCATCTATACAGATCAATGATTGGTTCATTGATGTATCTTACTGCTTCAAGGCCAGATATTATGTTTGTTGTATGTGCCTGTTCAAGGTTCCAAGTTCATCCAAAGGTGTCACATCTACATGCTGTGAAGAAGATTTTTAAATATCTTAAAAGTCAACCCAATTTAGGATTATGGTATCCTAGAGATTCCACCTTTGAATTAGAAGCTTACTCAGACAGTGATTATGCTGGAGCTAATCATGATAGGAAATCCACAACAGGAGGTTGTCAATTCCTAGGCAGAAGACTCATATCATGGCAGTGTAAGAAGCAAACCATTGTTGCTACTTCTACAACTGAAGTTGAATATGTGGTTGCTGCTCATTACTGTGGTCAAGTACTTTGGATTCAAAATCAACTGTTAGATTATGGGTTTAACTTCATGAACACCAAGATTTACATTGATAATGAAAGCACTATATGCATTGTCAAGAATCCAGTATTTCACTCCAAGACCAAGCATATTGAAATAAGACATCACTTTATAAGAGATGCTTATGACAAAAAGCTTATTCAAGTCTTGAAGATTCATACAGACAACAATGTAGCTGATTTATTGACCAAGGCATTTGATGCAAAGAGATTTGAATTCTTGGTGACACACATTGCTATGCTCAACCAATAACCTGCTGCATATGTTGAGGGGAGGTAATAACTGTACAAATTTTTTATAATTTTTATTGTATAGTCTATGTTTTGTGTTTTTGATGTAATTGCAGGTTAATAGAAAAAGATAAAATAGGTTACATTGATAGTGGAAAGCATTAACTGGTTAAAATTGTGAGGTACCGTTATAACTCCAAGTACCGCTAGCACAAATTCAAGTACCACTTATGTTTCATGTACCGCTACATGTCCGTTGTACCGTTAAGGGTCTCTTTTGTAAATTTGGCGGTTTCTTCGCGCTTGGGTTTGTTATTTACTTAAATACTTACTCCAATTATACAATTGATTCACCTAATCTTTTATTTTTATCTCTTGATTCTATAACCTTCTCTCTAATTTTTCGATCATCAAAAATACTAATGGCTGCTTTACAAGTGATCTCTAAGCATAATTTGGTTGCGAATCTTGCTACGAATGATGACTCTCTTGGTTTCCATGAGATTCTTGGTTTCCTATCTCGAAGTCATATTTGCTTCCACTCACGGTAAGTCCAGTTGTCTCTATTTCCCTTGTTGAACAATTTTGGAATACTACTGTATTAGGTACTCGGTTTAATCAACCTTGCATTAAGGCTAGGGTGAATCATAGAAATATATATGTAACTAAGGTACTGCTAAGAGCAAGTTTGAGATTAAATGATGAAAATGGACTTAGTATGCTTAATAATACAGAGATTCATGATGTCCTTGCAGCCATGGGCTATGGAGGTGGTAGGGAAAGTCTTACTTTCTTTAAAGCTTTATTTTCACCTCAATGGAAATTGCTTTTTCATGCTATTATTCATTGTTTAAGCTCTAAAAGTACATCTTTTGATCAAATTCCTGCTGCATTGGCATCAACTGGTATTTGTCTAGCAAATAACAGGGTTTTTAATTTTTGAAGGCATGACTAGGAATTTGGAAGGGACTAAAAAGTTTTTGATGTATCCTAGATTCATTCAGACTTTAGTTAGTGACCAAATACCTAACCTACGAGAGTTAACTGATACATTGGATGTTCCTACATTCACAAAGAGAACTTTCTCTTTCTTGACCAAACAAGGCAATGCCTTTGCAGGAACAGTTACACCATTGTTTGCTCATATGTTAGCCCAACCTGTCAGTAAAGAAGGTGAGGAACCTAGCAATGCTAGTGCTTCTCAGCAAACTCCTTCTCACCAGAGTTCCCATTCCCTAGAAGATTCACAATCTTCTTCTCACAATGTTGGTGCTCCACCAAACAATGATGAGATGATCCACACACCTGCTGCTTCTATTGCTGCTAGTGGTTCACCACAAGCACAAGCACCAGAGGAAGTGGATGTTGCAAATTTAACTGCTTTGTGTACAAGTTTGTCCCAACAGGTACAGGTGTTGTAGAATGAAAAGCTTGTTCAAGACAAGAAAATTGCTGAATTGGAAGCTAGCCTAATCAAGTTGAGGAACAAAGTGTCACCTTGGATGAGGCAACATTGATCTATTCAGAAGTCTGCAATCAAGAAGCAAAGATTCATGAACCACAAGAAAAGGCAACTGAATGCAACCAAACAGGGGAGGAATTACGAAGAACAACCAACTTCTTCTGATAATCAGACAAGGATCTCTGGAAATGACATCAATTTTGGATTGGATGAAGATGTCATGGGGACTAATGAAGATGGAACTAGTTTAGAGACTGGTGTGGATAGACCTTCAAATATGGAGATTCAACAGGAAGAACCACAACCTACTCATGAGGAGCCACAAGTTGAAGAAATAATGGTAACTCAGCCAGCACCAATACCTCAATCACCACTTCAAGTGAATTGGAGTACTTTCTATGAGAAGTTGGAGGAAATTAACATTCAGTTTCCTATATCTTCAACTCCATCACCACAAAGACAAGTATGGTTTCAAAGGAAACAGACTTTGCAAGTACTGTCTAGATCAAGAATGAGCTATGGATCAGACAAGACTGAAGAGGTGCAAGTTGAAATGATGACTTCTATGGAAGAAAGAGTATCTGGGGATACACAAGTGATTGAAGAAACAAGTGTGTCTAATACTGGTGAAATCAACATTGTTGAAGATCCAAGTACTGTTAAGCCAACTAAGCCGACTACAAGTACTGCTGACATTGTTGAAGACCAAAGTACTGCTAAGCCAACTAAGCCGATTGCAAGTACCGCTAGTGATTATCCTTCACTAGAAAGTCAAACTCCTTTTGGAGAGGATGAGACCTTTAGCCCAATTGCTGCTTGACTTAAGAAAGAAGAATTTAGTTGAGAAGACTAAACAAGCAGAGGCAGAGAAAAAGACACAACAAGAAGTTCTTGCCAAAAAGAATCAAATTCAAGGTAAGAAAGTTCAAGCTTCACACCGTACTAAAGGTATAGTTATTCAATAGCAAGCTAATGAGGAAAGATCTACCAAGCTGAAGAAGAAGCTACCTAAGATTGATCCAAAGGATAAGGGGAAGAAGCAAATATTATCAGAATCTGAAGATGAAAGTGATTCAGATGATGATATAAACAAAGTCATGTACAGATTTAATCAATTAGACCATGATGAGGAATATGCTTACAAAATGCAAGCACAAATTCGTGAAGATGAATTACAAGAAGAACTTGTAGCAAAACAGCATTTGCTAGAAGCTAAAAGAATACAGCAAGAATGGAACATACAAGAGTATGATAGGATTCAAGCTGAATTACATGCAAGTGAGCTTCTTGCAGTCTCATTGATAGCTGAAGAGAGAGATGTATATGATGAAGAAGAGAAATCAAAGTTGATTGATGATCTGGTTAGAAATCAGATGATGAATTTTCTTAAGAGAGTTAAGGGTTTTACTTATATTCAGCTGGTCAAGAAGAATTTTGAAGAAATCAAGACTTTATATGAGCAAAATAAGAGAACTGAATTGAATTTTGTTGAAATTGGATTTGAGGCAAATAGAATAGCTGTTTAAAAACATAGAAGACATCTACAACAACAAAGGCAATTTGGTAGTACTCCTAGAATTGAGCCGAGTACTGTTGAACCTACAAATACATCTCCAACTATCAAGACCACTTATGTGAGGAAGAATAGAAAGGAGAAGGTAAGTTCAAGGGAGGAAGAGACTTCTCAAAGAATGAATACAGGAGCTGAAGCTCAAGATATTGCTCAGACTGAAAATGTAAAAGCAGTACATACACAGTCAACAGTACATACAACAGTACATACTGAGGAGACGGTACATACAAACTTCGAAGAGGGTTCAACAGAACTTGAGGGAATTTCCAAGGGTGTTAAAAGGAAAAGGTCAACAAAGACAAAGAAGAAAGCCAAGAGGGCTAAATCAACAGCAGAAGATAGCGATGATGATGAGAGGTTGAAGAAGTACTTGAAGATTGTAAAATTTGAAGATCAATGTATTGATACAGAGATTTTTGGAAAAAGATCATCTATTGCTAGATGGATTTACTATATGGATCAAGGACTTGAAGCTCATGGAATTCAAAGAACTGATGGCACAAAAAGGATATTCATAATTTTGGAGGATATTCTTCACATTCTTGACAGACAAGACATTCAAGATCTTTTCAGGTTAGTTCAAGAAGCCAATGCAGGTAAAACTGAAGTATCACTATTATACTGGGAATTTCTCTTTATGTATGAGCCACACAATTGTGATCAAGAAATGTTGAAGGAATTAGAGAATCAGGTTCCTAGTTATTGGAGATATTATAGGTCATGTGGATTGCATATTCTGGATATAGATGATGTTACATACTATATGCTGCAAGAGAAGACTTACCCTTTCAAAAGAAGATTGTTGGAAAGGATGTTAGAACAACAATTGGAAGTTACAAAAGAATCTGTTGATTCTTTGGAGTTGATCAAAATGGTTAAACAACAAATCAAGGATTTTAAAGATGAGGAAGAAGCTGAGAAAGAGCCTTAAGTGTTTGACTTTCAGTCACACTTCACAAATGGTTCTCAGTTCACCATGTCTAACACACATAAGAACTGGCTGGTCCATAAGCAAACGGTTTGTGGTAAAGACTTATCAAATCCGTTGAAAGCTGATAGTTTGCTAAAAACTATATGGTTCTAACTCACCTTGTTTCGAAACAAAGATTTGGCTAGTCCTAGACAAGCGGTACTAGGTAAAGACTTCATCAAATCCGTTGATGGTTGACAATTTACCAAAAAATGTAAGGTTATCAGTACACCTTATTCTTTATGAATAAAGTATTGGCTATTCAAGAGTGTACGGCTAACTGGTAAAGAATTTATCACATCCGTTGATAGCTGATGATTTGCTAAAAATCATGAAGTCAATACAGATCGGTTTTTGTTGTTAACTGTTTTATTTCAGGTATGAAGATTGCAAGCAAAGAAGTATTGAAAAATATACTTAAAAGGTTTTGTCTCATCAAAGCAAGACTAAGGTTCATGATTCAGAGTTCAAAGATTTAACTCAAGAAGACAATGACTGATGCTGCAAAGATAAATGAAAGTTTAGAAGACACAAAGAAGGTCATAGTTTGAAGACAAAGATGATACTCGTGATGTTTGAAGATTATCTTATCAGAAGAAGATATACATTTGAAGTGTTTGGCTACATTCAGTTAGATACAAATACAAATTACCAAGTTCAATCCAAGGATGAAGGAAAGACTGAAGACATGTATTTTAATACATCCAGTACAAGAGAAACAAGAAGACAACAAGTTATCATTCTTGTTTAGGGGAGGATTGTTAGGAATTATTTGTTAAGTGTCAAGTACCCTTAGTGTATTTTAAGTACTGTCAATGTTATGTAAGTACTGTTAGTATTAACGCGGTACATAGTAAGTACTGCTACTTATAAAGTAAGTACTACTATGTTGATTAGGACGATATATCTTTGTATAAGATATGTCATAGTTATAGTTAGAGTATATCTTATGTGATATACTTAAATAGTTAGAATATTGATAATATATCGTCTGTGATATAGTTATCTTTATAGAATATTCTAAGGTTTCTAGGGTTCCTTACTCTATAAACGGAATATAGGTACAATGTCTTTCATGTACCTCATTCAAGTCGATTAATAAGAGAATTGAATAGTTAAATGTAATTCTATTCTTCTATGCTTTATAAGTTAGATTCCGCATAACTAATTAAGTGTTAGTAAGAGTGCTCAAAGTGTTTTAGTTTGATTACAAACTACTATACTAATTCTTAACAGAATATAGATCCAACCAAAGGGATCAACACATACCTTGGACAATCCACTAACTCCCAAACATCTTGAATAGCAAACTGGTGAAGCTCATCCTGCATTGCTTCCACCCAACTTGGTTCTTTGAGAGCATCACAAATCTTCTTGGGTTCCTATTGTGCAGAAAACAAGCAAACAAACATGCATGTAAAAGAGGGGTATCAACCTTCTTGTGAATATTGGCAATGAAACCTCCTTGAGTCTAATGAGACCTTCTTGTTTGAACAGGAGACAAAACATCACCAATGATTAGAGAAGGAGGATGATTTTTTATAGTAGATGTAAGTGTTCCTCCTTCAATAAGTGTGTTGTCTTCAATCTCAGTCTCCATGTTGCCAATGTCATATTCATATCCACTTCCATCCTCACTAGAATGAACCTCTTCATGGACTATGGAAGGTTCACCTTGTTCAAAAGTATCGGAAGAGAATAAATGGTCAAATGGGTTGTCAGCGTTTGAGCTATCAACGCCTGAATTTGACCTGTCAGTGTCGGATTTGCCTTTATTAGCGCTTGAAGATTCATGCATGTTTTCATCAACTGGCTTCTCTTGTGGACCTACTTCCTCCTTATCAACAGCAGCAGCTTGTGCAAATCCATCAGTCCATATAGGAATGGTAACATACTCAAGTATGTGGTCTGATTTGACTGCATGTGATTCTTCTTTCTTGTCAACCTGTTTACCTGCAATCTAAACAATAGGTTCTTCCACAACATTTGAATCCTTTTTCACAATGTCTAGATTAGTAACAGGCATATAATTCATGGTTCTAGATAAAGGATCTATATCAAAGAACCAATTTGGTCCACTCTCAGGATAGGTTTACTCTCTAAAAACTTAACATGTACCTTTTCAAGTATACGTTTTTCTTTCTTATTGTAAACCCTATATCCTTTGCTCTGCACTGAATAACCCATAAAGTAGCCTTCATCACCTTTGGCACTAAACTTTCCTAAGGCATCACTAGTATCCAGAATCACTACATGAGATCCAAAGGGTTTAAAAAAACTTATATTAGGTTTCCTATTCCAAAATAGCTCATAAGGTGTCTTATTATGGATTTTGTTGACCAATACTCTATTATGAACATAACAGGCTGTATTCACAACCATAGCCCAAAAAGCAATGGGAAAATGAGCATCAGCCAACATTGTCCTAGCTGCTTCTATGAGTGTTTTATTCTTCCTTTCAGCCACCCCATTATGCTGTGGGGTTCTAGCTATGCTAAACTGCCTAGTAATCCCTTTATTAACATAGGAAGCATCTAATAATTGGTTTCTAAACTCACCACCATTATCACTTCTAAGTAGTTTAACCTCATTCCCTGTCTTTTTCTCGATTTGGGTAATAAAGTTAATCAAAACTGTGGCATTTTCACTTTTTAAGGCCAAGAAGAAAGTCCAAGTAAATCTAGAAAAAACATCAGTTATGACAAAACAACAGGATTTACCATTCAAACTCTCTATATCAGTTGGGCCAAATAAGTCCATATGTAGCAAGTGAAGTGGTTTAGAACTAGAGTGCACAAGTTTAGACTTAAATGAGACTTTGTGTTGTTTGCCTTTAAGACATGCAACACAAGAATGATCATTGTGGAAAGCCTTTAAAGGAAAACAATCAACTAAATCATGTCTCACAAGTCTATTGATGTTCCTAAAGTGTATGTGCCCTAACCTTCTGTGCCATAGATTACTTTCATCTACTGAAGCTTTAGCGTAGAGACATGACAAATTATTGTTCATCCTAATTCCTTTAAGATTCACATTATAGATGTCCTTATGCCTAGGTGTTCTATAGTCAATAAACTTCTCATTGGTAAACTTAAAGTCTTTGCTTAACACCAAGCATTCAGTATCAGTGAAAAGAACCTTATTCTTGTTGTCACAAACTTTGGACACACTAAACAAATTATAATCAAGTTCTTTTACCAGAAATACGTTTTCAAAACGTAAATTATTGGTTGTAAGAGTGCCTTTGCCAGAAATTGTACCATATCCTCCTCCAAAGTACACTTTGTCACCATCTTTAATGGAGGTAAAATTAGTCAAATAATCTTCCTTCCCCGTCATGTGCCTAGAGCATCCACTGTTCCAATATCCATAATCATTTACCTGCTTTTGAATGCCCTACACATAAAGAAAACAAATTAGTTTTCGTTGGGAACCCAAGCCTGAGCAGACTTAGATGCATTTGGTTGTTCAACAAGAACATATTTAGTCCTTATGACAACTCCTTGTTCATCCCTTTAAGGCTTGAACACCCAGCTTACCCAAATTGGTTTAGTTATGACCTTTGAAATGTAATGAAATCTGTTACATGTCATAGAAATCCCGTTAGTATTAGGGTTTTGGTCTTGTTTGGTTCTCCATGTCAAACTAGATGAAGCTTTAGACCCCTTTCCCCTTAGGCTGCAAGTACTTATTGTTACCTGGTCTAACAACGTTGGAAACGTTCCTGTCAGTGTTAAATTTGCTCTTGTCAGCACTGAATTTGTACTTATCAGCGCCAAAATTAGGGTTTGTTACAGGAAACCATTGTCTGTTAGACCATGTATTAGTCTTTTGAAAGGGCCTTGGTCCATGAGTATTTGTCCCTTTAGTAAAGAATGGAGCTGGTCTAGTGACTTGTGGACTTGGTTGGACATAAGGTTTGGGTTTGACCATGGTTGACTTATTGTCAGCGTTGACTTTTGAAGCACTGACACATTTATAAGCCAAATGAGAAAAACTCCCACATATATAACAAGCTTTTCTAGACATAACCTTAGGTCTAGATTGAAAGAACCCCGACCCATTAACACTAGCTTGGCTTTGTGGTGACCTAGGTTTTCTATACATTTTTGCATACTTAACACTAGGTTTTCTATTAACATATGAGCCAAGGTCAACAGGTTTTCTAGTAGAAGGGTTGATCACATTTATGGGTGTAGACTCAAGTGGACCCACACTAAGCATTTCACCTTTAACAAACAATGTAGGATTGGCTTTCTTCCATTGTTCCAAGTCAGTCACTTTCTGTTTATACTCCTCTACTCGAGTAAGAACTCTTGGTGGAAGAATGAATTCATTTTCTTGGAGTTCTGGTAGACCAGTCCAAGACAAATCCTTTCTCAGGACACCATGAAAGTTTCCAGCAGGTGGTGGAACAGCAACATATTCTTTTAGCCCAATCCCAGACATATCCCTAGAATCTCTTTGCTCACTTACACATTTTTCTAGGGTTTGAGTGGCTTTATCAAACTTCTTAATCTTAAGCCCTACATTCTCTTTATCTTTAATGGCCTCATTTAACTTAAGTTGTATTTCTCCTTTGGATCTCATCAGTATGTCCCTAAGTTCAATACTAACTTTGAGGTCATGATACACAACATTAATTTGATCTTTTAGGTCAAATTCCATTTTCTTATATTCCTCTACAGTCTTTTCAGTTTGAACAAGTGCCATTTGATAACTAGTTAGCTTGCATTTTTTATCAAAAACATCTGATTTTAACTTTAAAATTTCTTTGTTAAGTTTTTTAGTGTTTAAACGACAGCCTTTACTACAGTAAGCATCATCATATACCTCATTATCTGATGAAGACGAGGAATGTGCCATAAGAGCAAAGTGAACATGCTCTTCTTCTTCCTTCTCTGCAATCAAGGCTTTATTCTCTTCTACATCCTTTGCCAAAATGCTCCAGTCCCATCCAACACCATCAATGTCTTGCATGGAAACCATAGCCTTTGTGTCTTCAACCTTGATGACTTGGCTTGAAGGCTTTCCAGCATCAGATCTTCTTGGAGATCTGCATTCCCTCATAAGGTGACCCATCCTATGGCAGTTGTAACACTCAACCTTGGATTTATCAAACCCAGCAGTGTCTTTAGCATTGAAGGTCGTCTTCTTTCTAAATCTCCTATTCCATCTGTTGGCCCTTATGCTTACAAGTGCCATATTCTATTTAATATCCATCTCTTCCAAATTCTCCTTACTGATTTGCTCAAGGTCCTCATATGTAATAACTGAACCATTGGGCAATGCAGCAATGTATGCACACATTATGTCTAGATCAATACCCGCAGGTTTAATCCTTGGTGAGTCAATATTGTATATATCAGCGTCTGAATGTGAAGCGCTGACAAAGGTTCATCCATCGCTGACACAAGGTGATCCAGTAACATAATGCACATATGATTCTCTCTTTTCAACTTGAGCTTTACTATGTGATATGAAAGCCATGTTTCAAGAGGTAGATTTGCTTCCATGATCTAACAGGATTTCATTCTCTACAATCTTTAGCTTATTGTAGATGTCATCAAAAGTAGAACTCTTGTGGGCATTGGTAGCAATGATAGACCTAGCTTCAATTTTCCATGCATCATTAAGACTTTTAAGGAAAGTAGTAATGATATCAGCATCATTATACTTTGTCTCCATAAAGAACAATTTGCTAGTGATGTCTAGAAGCCTGCTTCTTATCTCAGTTAGATTCTTATTGGGAAGAGCCTTGAACACAGCATACCCATGCAAAAGTTGCTTCTTCTTTTCTAGGGCAGTATCATCATTACCACCATAGTTGACTTGAAGAGCTTCCCAAAGTTCTTTGGCGGACTCAAAACCTCTATACTTGTGTTGATTGTTTGGACCCAAAGAGAGTTTGAGAATGCTTAAAGTTTTCATGTCATTCCTTCTCTTTGCAATATCCTCAGTTGAGACAGCTCTCCCATCCATAGGTTTTTCTTTTCGATCTTCAGCAGTTGAACCAGCAACTGATCTTGCTGCAATAGCAGCAGCAATCCTAGCAGCTTTATCGAATGTGTTTCCATATTCAATAAATTCCCAGAGAGTGTGATCATGAATTTGAAGGTATTATTCAAAATTGAACTTCCATTTAGCTCAAAGTTGTCAGGGTCTAGCATGGGGATTTTTAGGTTGTGACTTGATGAGGAGGGGGTCATTGAATCTGGAGTAGACTTCTTGTCTGGTTTTAGGGTTTCGTGTTCTTTAAATCAAAAGTTCCTCAACAAGCTCTGGTACCACTTGTTGATCCCAAACTTAGATCGATTAGCTTTGTGTTAACAAGATTAAATCAAGTTAAACACTTAGAGAAACTTTGTTGTTGTATGAACAATCCAAGTGTTATGCGGAATTAACACTTGAATAAAGAACAAGTAAAACAAAGTTTCACTCTTGATTGATAAAACAAACTTGATTACAATCAAAGTCGAATACTGAATAATGTGTATTTACTATAAACCCTACGACCTCCTTTTATAACATAAGAAGTCGTGTACAATGGATAACCTATCAACTATTTTAGGAAAAGATAAATATAGAAAATACAATATTTGAGTATATCTTTTCTTCAAATAACAAATGTGTTGACTAAGTTCTCCTATCAGTGCTTGAACTTCTTCCTATCAGCGCTTGGATATCTCTTGTCAACACTTGATCTGTCAGCGCTTGATCTCTTCCTATCAGCGTCCAATTAACTCTTGTCAGCGTCAAGATGTCTTGGCTAATTTTATTCCCAACACCTTAAGTATTTTAATAGCTTCATAAAGATATTAAACAATTGTAATATGTAAAGCACGTAAAGGTTTAGTTCACATAATATGTATGATCTATATGCTATATGCCTAATTATTAGAGTTCCCAAAAATCAATTTTTCCTTAAATAGATTTTTATATTCAGTTATAGTCCAGTTTAAAAATTTTATTATTTAAAAAATTTTAAGTTTTTGAACTGGTTCTCTATATCTATCGCTCTGATACCATTTTTGTAACACCCCCAAATTTGTCAGAATGGAGTGGAATAGTACTTGGGGTGTTACTTGGTGGATTGATAGCAAATAGTATACAGAGTATGATCATAAAGTATCATTTAAACATATTACATGAATCAAATGTGCAGATTTAATAATTTGTCTTAAAATCAACATTTATTATTATTTGTAGAAATATCCCAGCCCGATGGTAAACATGATGCTTCCTATAATGCTGGAAATCCAATGCACATGAACCTGCTTATTTACCTGAGAAAACATGTTAAATTCGATCAACATAAAGTTGGTGAATTCATAGAGTTTAGTTCAAAAAGTATAAGTATTGATATGCAAAACACCACGAAGATAGCAGCGCATAAAGCCACATACTATAGTAGTTCCTATTGCCATGTAATAGACGCTAGACATGATTCACAGGTGCCTATCTGGATCATCCTGATGAGAGACCCTCAGTCCGACAATAAAATAAACCTGTTGCTTGGCCTAAGCGTTTCGTGATAGGAAGTCACGTAGGCCGGGTGTTGTCAATACCCAAATAGATCTATTTATAACATTTCGCGCTACACTATTAACTATTACAGTCCATGGGAATAAATGGGGCAAACAATAGGCAGTAATCTATTGTTGTCTGTAAGTGTTTGCATATACAATAATTAAATATGTTTTCTCCCCCAGTTATAAAACAGTAAAAGATGGGGCTATGAACTCACCTCAGTAGTAATGATGTAGTGATGATGTCACTAAATAAACTGGCACAGTATGATCACGAAGTAGTAGAATTACCTAAGTAATTAAGTGGGTCTCAGTATAATGTACAAATAGAATGCACATATAAATGCAGTTGATGAAAATGCATGATTACAGATTTAATAAGTTGTTACCGTTTTAAGTGTTAAACTTATAGTAAGTTATCGAAACATGTACACTTTTAATTCATTAAAGTGTATTTACCTCGTTCGAATTGTAATAGTTTAAATGAATTAAATAAAATGATTTTTATTTAATTAAGACTTGTAGAATATAACATTTCGTAAAAGTCCTTGAAGTTTCAAATGTACACAATTAGTCCTCCACGTTTCACGAATTACAATATAGCCCTTATAGTTTATTAAATAATATTAATAAAACTTAAGTTAAATTTCACACGAGTCCTTGGTTTTAATGTAATTACCAAAACAGCCCCTAGGCTTGTATTACTTTCAGAAAATGGCAAGATTAGTCCTTGTGTTCCAAAACCTTTGTGTACATATATAGTGTAAATGCTGATTTTTGAATATCATTTCCGAGTTCGTTATCTAACCATAAAACAAACAGAACACATATTTGTATTCTCGGGTATCTCGTCTACAAGTTTCGTTCTTTAAGTTTTGCTTGAAAACATCTCTAAAATGGGTAAAACGCGTTTGAAGACGGCGGGTCGGAATGTCTAAATTTTCATCAGCTTTTAAAGTGTGCGAGGTAGATTATTAAAGGGCTGTAACTTATTCGTTACTTGTCCATTTTAGTATTCTTGGTGTCTATGGAAAGGTAGCCAGGAGATCAACAATATCCTAGTTGGTGTCGGGTTCCAGATCTGACTCTAACATGCTCGAAAACAAGGCTAAAGTCGACTGGTCAGCCTAGTGGGAAATGCTGCCAGTTGCTGATAGATTTTAGTGTTCAAACGCAGATTTTCAAACTCAGTTTCCCGCTTCGTTATAGCTCCGTTTTAGGTGATTCAAGAGGCTGTGGAAAGGTGTCGAGGTGTTCTACGAAATGCCTCCATATGCTGATCCATACACGAGGTCCTACTGGGTCCAAACAGACTCTAAAAGATGGATGTTCGGGCTGTTTTTACACATAAAATAACGCTTATGATTATTTGTTTAGCATAGCAAACGTGTTCTGTTTTTGTTCAAATTTGGAAAGGATACTAACTTAGGTATAACTTAAGACCTAGTATTTTTGTTTTAGCCCAGTTCACGTTTTAAGTGCACGTTTCCCTAGGGTACGTTTATTACATCAGGAGGTTGTTTTATGTTAAAGTGACTAGTACATTTGTATATCCTATTTAGTTTATTACAGCCTACAATAATCAGTGGGATGGTATGCATATGACGAGGAAAGAAAATAAATAGAACAACGACTTTGTGAACTTACGAAGGGTTGGAGGCGTGAACACATGGTTCGAACTTCAAGACATGTTGGTGTTGTTTGAAGATCCCCGCTCCAAAGCAGCCCAACACCCCCAACACACCTTTGTTGCTGCTTCTAGGGGGACGTGAACCAAGAAGGAGGCAAAACCATAATATTGAGATTAATATTTGGGGTTACCCTTATGTTGCTTTGTTCTCGGTAGTAAAGGAGAAGGAAGTAAGAGTTTGAAGATTGTGTATGTGTGTATTTAGGGTATGCCGAGAGGGAGAGATCTATATAAAGATGAAGGGAACTAGGGTTGATAACAAGTGTGGTTGTAGGAGAAGCCACACGTGTGTGTGTTTGGTGTATTGCCAGTATGTTGTGATTGATGTTGCTACATAGCCTAGGATCTTAGGATTGATTCTAAGGTGATGTGTTTGATTTTTGGTGGAGGAGGGTAACCAAAAGAGTGCAAGGGTTTGGTTAGGGATGTGGTGTGGGAGAAGCCACAAGGCATGAGTTAGAGATGTGGATACGAGGGAGGCCACAATACTACGTCTACAAGGTGGTGATGTGTTCGGATTGTGGTGGAAGAGAGTAGCACTAGGAGTCTAGGAGTAGTAAATTTGTGTGGAGGTCATATAGAAAATGTATACAAAATTAGGGCCAAGCATAACTTGATCTTAGAAGGTGATGGAGGAGCATTATTTTATAAGTCTGACGATTATTTTTTATGTCCGTATTTTATTTAGTTTCCTTATTTAATTTTTCTAGAATAATTTGTTAACTTGTTCTCCAAGTTCAGGTTTTTTATAAAACAAAAGCTAGAGTTTTATTGTAATCAATTTATTGAGTTATTAATAAAAAATGTCTTATGTTAATTGGCATAAACCAAGATTAGGGTTTATTGTTTAATTTTCAACCTAATAACCAGTATTCGTCGAATCAACGATTGTTGGAAGAAATTGTTTCTAGTATTCATTGGAATCAATAGATCCAATTTATCTATCTTTGATTGTTTCTGGTATTCCCTAGGAATCAACAGATTCAATTAATTATCCTTGTTTCCACTACATCAGTTGGTATCAAGAGTCAAAGTTCCTGATTAAGATGTTAGAATATCCATTTTCTTATGGTGATGTTTCACGTTCTGCTGAATGGACAGATCATGGCATGGAGGGTGACGATTATGAAGGACCTCCAATATTTGATGAATATGAAGAAGAACCGATGCTAGTTTATTATATATATATATATATATATATATATATATATATATATATATATATATATATATATATATATATATATATATATATATA
The DNA here is from genome assembly GCA_025667525.1 of Glebionis coronaria. Classification (NCBI taxonomy): domain Eukaryota; kingdom Viridiplantae; phylum Streptophyta; class Magnoliopsida; order Asterales; family Asteraceae; genus Glebionis; species Glebionis coronaria. The sequence continues at coordinate 360,807,627 of CM046876.1, forward strand.
TATATATATATATATATATATATATATATATATATATATATATATATATATATATATATATATATATATATATATATATATATATATTGTTAATGCAAGTGATGCCTAAAAACATTATTAGTGTTAACTAATCTTTCTTAGTTTTGATCACAACCAACTATACAACACATTTAGTGTAAAACACAAAACAAATTATTTAACTAACACTATCATCAAGGTAATAATCATATCACTAACCTTTCTTAATCACACTTGTGATCATCAAAATGATTATCCTTAAAACTCACTTTTGTTAATATGACAAAAGATTTTTTAATAAACTTTCTTTTTAAGAAAATGTTTTATTAAAATGGAAAATGTAAATTTGAAAATGGCATATTCCATATGCCATAAGAATATCCTTTGAAGGTTTAAAAAACCTCAGATATTCCTACCCCACTAAAAGACAAAAAAGGGAGCGGACTCTACTAGGCGGTACCTTAAATAGCCTAGGCGGTTCCTTATCGATAAGGTACCGCCGGCTAGATAAGGATCCGCGCCCAGCTAGCCGTTGGACTTTGTCTTCTATAAATAGTGGCTCAAATCTCATTTTCCAATAAGCCTCTTGGACGTTTTTCTCAGCCCCCTTTCTCTTTTCTATAGCATAATCATTATTAAATGATCACTTAAAGTGTTAAGGATACATATGATTATCCTCTTGATCCCCTCCTTTACCATGTCCAATGAGAAGATCACTCACTCACTAGTGTTGTGATAAAGATGAATCCATGAATTAGTCATGTTCATCATGTTAGCCTTTTTACTTTTGTTAATCCATTTGTATTTATGAAATACTTGGACTAGTTATGTTCATCCAAGCTATTTGTAAATACTTGGATTTGTTGTGTGCATCCATTGCATATGTGTTTGCTTGGATTTGTGTTGTGTAGATCCAAGCTACATGTGTGTACTTGGATATGTCTAGTTGAGTTGTAATAGATTTGTGTAGTAGTTCTCACTAAACTATAAAGTAATGTGGTTGTGTCTTGTGAGTTCTCACTAAACTTGAAAGTGATTAGTAGTTGTGTTGTGTGAAGTTCTCACTTAGCTTCAAAGTGAAGAGTCGTGAAGATTGGTTCTAGCTTTGGATTAGAACTCGACATCTAGCCTTGTTTCTTTAAATGGTGAAGTAGGCAACGTCGTGAAGATTGGTTCTACCTTGAGATTAGAACTCGACATCTAGCCTTGTGTCGTTAAATTGTGAAGTAGGCAACGTTGTGTAGATTGGTCCTAGCTAATGATTAGGTCTCGACATTTAGCTTAGTGTCAGAAAATAATGTAAGCGACGATGTAAGGCTTTCTCCGCCAAGAAGGGAGCTTGTGGATATAGTGGAAATCTCGAGTAGGTGTACTCGAGGAGTGGAGTAGAAACGAGGATAGAGCCTTGTTGTCGAACCACTATAAATCTTGGTGTCTTGTCACTAGGTGTTAGAACTCGTACTTTTTCCGGTATTAAATTATTCTTTTATTCGTACTTCTCGATTTTACAATGGTTTACTCGTTCCTCTTTACTTTTTCATACGTAAATCTTGAGATCTCGAGAATTTTAATTAAATTGTATTTTAATTATTTTTCTTATCATTGATAATATTTTATTCGAAATTATAAAAATTTATTTTTATTTTTCCATATTTATTTACTGTAATAACCTGAAATTTAAAATCAACATTTAGACCGAGTTTTAATAATATTATTAATATTCGAGCCTATATTTATTACCCAAATTTTATTTGTCATGATCATTTTACTAATAATAGTGAATTTTCGGTTAACCGACAAGGTTATTACTTTAAAGTACCAAAATGTGCCTTTTATTATTTATTGCCAAAGTCTATGTCCGTCATCGATCATAAATATATTTGTTATGACATAGAAATATTTTTATTATCGTCGTTCTAATTTTACATTTTATGAGCTTATTCGTAATTTATGCTAAACTTTTAAGCGTCATATATTTATATGACGCGTTAACGTTTATTAAATAATAAACCCTCATTTATATATCAAAATATAAATGTTATGCAGAAGTCAACGTTCTTATTTTATATAGAGCGTTTATTTTTCGTGTTTTATTTGTAATTTTTAAAATCGTGTAACTTTTAAAATATCGAGCTTCAATAATACCCGTGTTATCGTTTATGGGATATAAGTTAAATAATAAAGCATTATATGTTCTTTTTTTGGTTATACTACAATGCTAGAAATGATATTTGTTTCATTCATGAAGGCACCTGTCATTTATTTGCAAATTTACAAAGCTACGTGTCATGTAAATCAAACATGTCATAAACTTATTAATACTCTCCAAGTCTCCATTTTTAAAATAAAAATTCGATCCTAATCTTCTCGTTCCCTCATTTTTGTCGAGCATAGAAATCCACAAATATCACTCTCAAATTTAGTTTAACTAGTTTTTGTGTTAAAAGATTGAATCCCTTGAATACTTGAACATATTATTAGTGTATTTTCTTCCTTAATCATCAAGATCATGATCAAAATTTTGGGATTCATGGGTTGAATATTATATGTCTTGCAAAGGTTCAAGATTTATAAAGTGGGTTATCACTATTGCTCAAAGTGGATTAAAATCTTTATGAATGTCTCCTTATTTTTCAACATCTCTTGTAAGAATCACTTGTTTATTTTTATGATTTATGTTCTCCATATTATTTGTGGTTGTGTATATTTTTTTTTATTTAATCTATGTATTCAAGTTTATTTATATAAATGAGTTTTATATGATTAGATATTGTACATTAAGCAGTAAGAAAACAACTAAAGATTTGGTTTTATCAAACTTATTTTGGGGTTGAATTGGAATTAGTATTAACTTATATTGAACTTAAAGCAATACTTTGCATAGCGCCATAAATTGGACTTGTGACGAACATCTAGCTTGTAATTTTATAACTAGTAAGTGATTTTTGTTGTCAAAAATTAAACTCTTTATATAAGTTGATAAACCAAATGTACAATGTCTAAACCATATTCTCGTATATATGAAAAGCTTATTCATTTTTGTTATTACCGTTCATGTCTTAAGACGCGCTACTTTATGTTAGGTCGTCGTTAGAAGCTCGTGGTCTCTCGGCTTATCCTATTTCATCGTTTTACTCCCGTCACTATTATTTGATCGGTATCTTCGTTTGATATCGCTTTCGCTAAGGTGAGTTCATAGCCCCTTTTTACTAACATTGTTTCTAAACGCGGGGTGAGATTTTACATGGTGGAACACATTCATTTAAAATTGTATGCTATCCAGAACTTGTATGCTTTCCTGAACTTGATGATTTCCAACAGATTTTCATTATTATTATTGCTTTTAGTTATAGCCCTTAAGTTTCCTCTCCTGATCATGAACCGTTAATTTACTTGTGTTGCTAAGCGCCAATGTTGTGGGTGGATCCATCGGGATTGACAATCCCCGTCCCATGTTGCGGTTGTTTAACCATGACGCATTTCATTTGTTTATACTTGAGTATTTAGGCTGAATACTCACTAGAGGAACTTACATTGAGTTAAGCTTCGGTTCATGAACTAAATAGCAATAATAATGGTTTCGGACTATGGTTATCGTACGTAACCATTTTTCCTATTTCTTGTTTTACAAATAAATGCTTGTGTTCCACATCTTTACTGCTAAACCTATGAATATCACTCAACTTTATGTTGACGATTTTACATGTTTAATCTCAGGTATTATTACTTAGCTTTGCTTGGATGGGAGCCCGCAGGATATTATCGCAGCTTGGAGATTTCTGTGTTACTTTTAAAGTTTGGTTTTGGTAAAAGCTGACAGAAGTTATTCTGTATTTTTAGTAACTATATGTTACAAAACCATGATTAAGTAATATATTTTTCCGCTTATAAAACTCTGGGACCTTTGTTTAAAAACTCTGATCTTTTATGATGTAATGTATATGTTTTTATTACGTCAACTTTTTGTGAACATTATTTCATTGTTTCTTGTACCATGACGAGGAACCCCCTTGATGCCTACGTGTTTCCTTGCCTGATTTCGGGGGTCTCACAGATTGGTATCAGAGCGATGGTTATAGGGAAGTAAGTCGTTTTTCAAAACTTAGTCTATAACCGAAAGTTCAAATATTTCATGTTTAAAATGTCAAACACAGAATCTGCCATTGTTGTACGATATTTGCGCGGGTAACTCTCTAATCCTTATTATTTATTTTTTATTATCATCATAATATTTCTTCTCCTGATTACATGTTAAAATATTACATTACCCTAATGACGATAATTATTATGTCTTTTCAAAACCTTTGTGCTTCATGAATTATCATTGGTTATTACTTGATTACATATGCTCTTGCTGTATATCTTGAATTCTTGCTTTTGTGAACTGATCTTGTTACAATGATTTTATATTGTTATGACGTTACATAATTTAATTCGGAGCGAGTATGCTGCCAACTTTTCATACTCACTTTACTGAGTACTATTGCTATCTTGTTTATGTGTGATACGACTGACCTCATATACTCGTTCGTTTTGAACCGCTTATTTTTTATGACTCACTGTTACATGTTATGTGTATTCTCGCGATACCATTGTTTGGGATTAAGTAAGTGTTGATTTCAATGAAACTTCTGATTTTCATTCGTGTTACTAATAACTCAATTTCTACCTAGTTAAAAATTATGTTCGTTGTGTTGGTCTAATCGAATTGATCTAGGTTCTCTATGTGACTCAGTTTTATTTTGGTGGAACAAATAGGTTGGTGTTGATTTTAAATTTAAATGTGCAAAGACTTAAAAGTAAATGTCGTTAAAGTAAAGTGCAAGTATTAAAAGAGCGTGAAAAATAAAGTGCGTGAAATTAAATCTAAGTCTAGTTTAAAATTAAATGTGCGATATTTAAAAACGTGACGGGAAGTAAAATGATTAAATGGCTAAAAATTAAAGCGTGACGAGAATTAAAGATAGACAAAGTATTAAAACATAAACTAAAAATTAAACAATACAAAATAAGAAAAATATCCCAATCGGAATATATTCCGATCAGGCTCACCTCAGATCGGAATGATGGCCGGCCCCAAATCGGAGTGCTGTCACTCACCCAATCGGAATAACCAACACCTTCAGATCGGAATGTTTGCCTTACCTTGATCGGAATATGGATGGACCTGGTCGGAATGAAGATCGGAACACCTATCGGAATGCTGTCACTTTACACGATCGGAATGTCCAAACTTGCACCTCAATCAGAATGTTATACTGAACACCAATCGGAATGCTGTCACACTTATCCAATCGGAATATCCAGGAACCACTCTGATCGGAATACCAAGATGCCTCCAATCGGAATATAGAAACCCTTATCCGATCACACCGATCGGAATGTAATTCCCTTTTCCGATTTACCATAATCGGAATATGGCAGATAAAGTACAAAAATAAGCTAGACAAATAAGCTAAACTTAAATAAGCACTATACGAAAAACTTAAGGTAAACCGTGTAAAAATAAGCTATGAAACTGAAAGTTAACAACTTTTAAGACACGAAAAAAATAAACTTTAAGAAAAACAACTTTTTATATAAAAATAACTTTTGTAAAAACTATATGAACTTGAAAATAAATCAAATAAGCTATTAAAATAAGAGATTTAAAACAATCAAAAGCATAAAAATCAAAACTTTAAACAACTTAACAAGATAAAAACGTGTAAATCAAAGATTAAAGAAAGGTAGAAGAAGATTAACAAGATAAAGTAAAGGTGCAAGTAATTAAAAGAGACACTTACTTGAAATTAAAAGGTAATTAAGGTGCAAAACATGTAATTAAAATGTGCAAGTAATTAAAAGTGCATAAAATAAAGGTGGAAGAACTAGTTTGTCAATCTAGCCAACAAGAATGAAATGTAAATCCTAATGACTATTTATAGGGGAGGATTAAGGAAGCTTCCTCCCCTCTTTCTTTTTCTCTTAATTGCGTCATTAAGTCCCTCCTTCTTTTAATCTTCATTAATTGCATACTTAGTCCTTTTCTTCTAATCTTCTTTAAACTTGGACTTAAGGGACTTTTGGCTTCGGGATCTCTTCGAACTCGTCTTTAAATTCTTCAATAACATAGACTTGAATTCTTCGGCTTTTGATAAACTTCCATCTTTTGACTTTTTCTTCGATAAATCTTCAGAATTGGTCTTGGACTTCTGTTTTTTGCACTCTTGACTTCGTCTTTCATCCTTTTCTTCAATAAAAGTCCGTAAATTCCCGTGAATTCCCGTGTTTTCTCAACTTTTCACCTTTCCGTCCTAAATCACAACAAAAACACAAACCACGCATAATTCCGACATAAAAGACATAAAATACACGTTTTGGTCCGGTTATTATCGTAATTAAGTGGTAGAAAAGATGTGTGTTTTCACACATATCAAATCCCCTACACTTGACCATTGCAATGTCCTCATGCAATGCATTAGTTACAAAGCAAGATTACACTTTTCATCATAATCAATCCACGTTGGCCTTTATTAAAGAGATAGAAAATTAAAATCATGCAAAATAAAGAAATCAAAAGCATACCTTGGGTTTTGGAAATGTCATGAATAATCATCATCCTCAAGTTTTCACTTTCTCCAAACCAAGCTTAAAAACGAGATCATTGTTATTATAAGTTAGTAAACTAACACGAACTCATGTGGGCCAATTATTCACTTAGACTCCCTTATTCCTAGGGGTATCTCTTATATTTTATTATTTGTCTTGAATGATCGCAAGAATGCATTGTTTGACTTATTTCGATAGTTATTTAGTCTGAAAATAAAGTGAACGATTTAATCAATAGTTAGCTAAAGGACCAAATCTTTTAAAACTGCTTCTCGGGACCTCATAAAGTTCATATCTTGGCATAACTCGCTTCGCGATTTGAGACCTTTCTCGGACCGATATTTGGCAGCGACTTCATACTTCAAATCTTTGAGAGACGTTCATGAAATAATGGTCTTCTCTTCATAAAAGAATTTCTTCACTTGAAGTTTTGAGAGATTCATACTTGGACCACGACTTCTTCATTTTTCTCCAATCTTTATTTTGGACTTTGATATACAACGATCCGCCTCCTTTTATGACTTGGATCTATTTATCCTCATACCTTGTTAGGGTCTTTTCGGATACACTTCTCCATGACTTTTGGGGAGTTTTGCTTTACGTCGTGTGTCTCGATCCTTCATATTGATTTTCGATAAATGATTCTTCACATCACTTTGGATCTTTAGCAACAAAATATAGCCCTCATGCCTTGTTAGGGCCTTTTCGGACTCGCCAATCTTCGCATCCCGCTTCAATAAGTTATGCCTGGGCTATGAACTCTAATCCATACCGAGCAACTTTTAAACGATCTGGGGCTAGAAGCTGAGTAACTTTTCAAATCGTACAACCTTATTTATTAGCAGATAAATTTATTAGCAAGCGATGGGAGAATAGGCTTATAATTAACTCGCATAAATTCACGAAAGAATACCGAACTTATAATTGGCTCTATCATCTCTCGTTCTCCACAGTTTAAAATCTCAAGTAATGAGACTCGTGGATGCTTAGCCTATTAAATCAAAGTTTTGGGTTTTCGAGTCGCCTATAGGATCTTGCAAATTCTTAGACTTTTTCAAGTTTAGAAATTGCATTTTAAAGTTCCCTTGATAAACGACTCTCTAGGATCAATTATAGGAACTTGCGAAAAGTTCTTGTTCTTAACCCGTGAGAGTTAAGACTTTCGCGTTTTATAGCTCCCTATATAAAAGCCTAGCAAAACTTGACTTAAACATGTTAAGGATACTAGCTAGAGTAACTTAGACAAGTAAACTCGGGTTGAGTCAAAAGATTCACAACGTTTGAAAATTAAAACCACTTATTAACATTTATTCTAATAAGGAAAGAAAATAACTATACAAAGGGAAAAACTAATAGGCCAAAATAGATCAAAAATTTTGAAAAATGTCGAAAAATTGATTTTCCGGTTAGAATGAGGACAAATACAAGGAAAAGACCACTTAACTTCGATAGAAGTCCCCCCTACACTTAAGATAAACATTGTCCTCAATGTTTAAGCATGTGGGAGTAAAATCCCCTACACTTAGGACATTGTGCACTTTGTTTAAATCTTGCTAAGGAAAGGACAACTAAAGAGATTCCTATTTTAATATTAAGAAAATATAAAATAGTGAATCGAAAAGAGTTTAGGATAGAACCGGGAAGAAGTAGAACACGGAATCACGGGTCATCAAGAATCATCAAGAGTGGATCATTGAAGCTCGAATCCCTGATTAAGAAGTGAGGAGAGGGAATAGCAAACCAAAGGGTCCCCCCTACACTTATGATAAAGAAAGCAAAAAGATAGATGCATGGGTTGCCTCCCAAGAAGCGCTTGGTTTTTGTTTACCGAGTCGTGAGCCTGACTCGAACTTGATCATCAACGGAAGAAGCATAAGTCATATCCACCAGGATCAAAGACATAGTTTTCATCCATCAAGTAGCACAAGCTTAAGGCGAACAAGGCAAGCCAAAGAAGAAGTGGCAAGGTTCCCTTAAGCAGTGATGGAGCACGGTGGGAGCAAGTATGGTGAGGTGCAAGCATGTCTTCAATAGTTCCAAAGATTGTTCCTTTTATTTCATCAGGTGGATACTGAGATGGCTTAAAGACTTCAATACCGGGGTCGAACACCTTTTCCTTTAAGGGAAAATAGCACTCAGGCTCAGCCGAGTGTGAAGAAGATCCGCAAAGAAGCACAACCGCGTCCTCAGAAGGAGGACAAAGAGGTGTCAAATCATAAGTGCAACGGATATCAGTGTCGACCGGTTTCTTCTCCTTTGACAGAATGCTCTTCAAATCCAAAGTAGGATCAAGACGATAATCTTCAAAGTCATAGGGAGGAGCATCACTCTCATGAGGGAAGTAAGTGTTGAGAAATTCAGAGAAGTCTTCCTCAAATGAATAATCGTCCAAAGTAGGATCGAGTGATGGCGGAGGATCTTCATCGTGTGAAGAATCGCTCGAAAGAGTACCAGCCTCATCAAAATCATCGAAAGTAGGCAGCTCGGGATACTCAGAAGTACAATCATCAAAATCATCCGAATCTGAGCTAGAATCATCATCATCATAAGCATCAAAGACCGGTGGAGAATCATAAATGGGAGAAGCTTCGAAAGTAGGGCGAGAATCATCCACATTATCTTCAAAGAGTGGATTATCAGTGGAAGACTCGAATAAAGGATTGTCGTAGACGGTAAAGTCATCGAGCACATTAATCATATTCACTGATTCTCGGCCTCCAAAAGTTGTACTAGTAAGCTTCCCCATTTTGAAAACTTGTGCATCATCCCCGACTCTTAAGATTAACTCACCTTCGGCAACATCTACTAAAGCTCGTCCGATTCTCAAGAATGGCCGACCAAGTATTAAAGGAATACGAGGGTCCATTTCATAATCAACTACAACAAAATCGACCGGGAAAGTAAATGCGCCAACTTTAATGAACACGTCTTCGGCTATACCAACAGGGTAAGCGAGAGTGCGATTTGCAAGTTCAAGAGTCATCTTTGTTGGAGTGAGGTCAGGCAATGATAGTGTTTTCCAAACACTCAATGGCATCAAATAAATACTAGCCCCGAGATCAGCAAGGGCAGTAAATTCTTCAGTTTTGTTGAACACGCAAGGCAACACAAAACGACCGGGATCTCCAAGCTTTTCCGGAAGTTCTTTAAGAACAAATGCAGAGCAGTTTTCATTTAATCGAGTGTTGGCGAGTTCAATCAGCTTCTCTTTCTTGTTAAGCAATTCCCTAAATGCTTTAACAAATTTGGGCATGTGGACAAGTGCTTCAAGAAAGCTAATGTTGAAGTTCATTTGAGAAATCATCTTCACATAGCGTGACACTTCAGAGTCCTCCTTGGTTAGCATTTTGGTCTTGCCTAAACGAGAGGGATAAGGGATATTGGGTTTAGGTGGGGAAGGTGCAAGTGTAGGTAAAGGTTGAGATGTTGAAGGGGCATTCGTGGGAACGTCATCACGTCGAGGCGGAGACGGTAATGGTGCACTAATACTAGGTGTAGGAGGAGTAGGGATAAATGGTGGTGGAGGAGGTGTAGATGATGGGGGTGGGGTTGGTGGTCCTACGATGGTGACTCCACTACGAGTAGTAATAGCACTCACATTGGCTCGCGGATTAGTGACGGTGTTTGAAGGTAGAGAACTCGAAGAAGAAAGTTGAGCGGCGGGCAAGAAACTAGCAAGCATATTCTTCAAATCATTGGTTTGATTGCTGAAGGAGGATTGAATATTATCTCGAAGCTCGGATCTTATCTCATTTCCTTGCTTTGTGATGTCTCCTTTCAGATTGATAATTTGGCTATGCAGGTTCTTGATTTGCTCACCTTGGGTTCTCATGATGGCCTCAACATCCGGATTACTGGGTGGGGTTTGTTGGGCGGGTAGGTGATAAGGATTAGAAGCTCTTGGTGGGATTTGGTTGCTCCTATTGTAGTTGTTGGCAGGGTTTTGGTTTTGAGGAGAAAAACCGGGTGCAAGGTAGTTGTTGGAACGGTAGCTCAGCAGAGTTCTATCCCCTTGTTGTCTAGCTTGGTAATTTTCCGGTGAATAATTACCATAAGCAGCATACACATTTTCCGGATTTCCTTGTGTCGAAGGACTATCGGTGTATGAGTGAGGACCGCCGCATGTTTCACAAAGAGTAGCAACAGCTTTAACTTGTTGTTGTTGGTTTGAAGCCAAGAGTTGCATACTTCTGCTCATTTCAGTCAGCACACGGGTGAGTTCGGTCATATCAGGGTTTGCTGAGGTGGAGGAAACATTGACTCTCGGGTTGTTCCTTGAAGAAGCAGAGGAATCCCCGTTTTTGTGGTGAGTAGTCATGTTCTCTATAAGCTCTCTACACTCCTCGGGTCTCCTTTTCATGAATGTGCCACCGGCGGCTGCATTGATCGTATCACGATCTCGAAAAGTCAAACCGTTGTAGAAAGTATCGATTAAGGTCACAGGGAGCATGTTGTGGTTTGGACATCTATCGATCAAGACATTATATCTCTCCCAAGCGTCAAAAAGAGATTCATCAGGGTCTTGCATGAAACCGCTGATCTGATTGCGAAGGCTCGTGACCATGGATGGTGGAAAGTAGCGCGACAAAAAGCGTTGAGTCATGTCATCCCAAGTGTGAATAGAATTCTTCGGGAGATGATCAAACCATTTCTCGGCATGATGTAATAAAGTGTGTGGAAAGAGTTGTAGGCGAAGTTCATCCATTGTGGCACCAGCCAACTTCTTGCTTTGGGTGATTGTAATGAAATTGTCGAGGTGTTTGTTGGCATCATCATCAGGCAATCCACGGAATGGGTTTGTTTGTACTTGCTGAATCATGTGGTGCTTCAACGAAAACTCAGGAGCGTTGATTTGCATCGGCGCAATCGGTCCTCCTCGTCCAAACATGGTTGGTTGACAAAGTTCCTCCATGGTCCGAAGATCGGGCTGTGGAAGAGCATTGTTGTTATTATTATTATTATTGAGGTGCGGTGGAATGTTGTTGTGGTTAACACCTGCCATACTTAAATCTTCTTGAGGCTCGGGCTCTTGATAACTAGAAGATCTAGTACGCATACACCTGAAAATGCAAAAGAAAACAAAACCAAACACAAAGGCAATATATATACACAATAAAGAGAAAATCTTTTTGGATTTTTGAAATTTCTAATGTTTATGGATTTTTATCAATTTTTTAATTTTTATGATTTTTTTTTTTTTTGAATTTTTTATGCAAGAAAAGTAACGCTCACAAGTGAACGGATCCCAAAAAGCAACGCGTCTCTCACAGAAAACCGTTAATCTTTACGAAAAGAGCCGGCAGCGGCGCCATTTAATAACTCAATTTCTACCTAGTTAAAAATTATGTTCGTTGTGTTGGTCTAATCGAATTGATCTAGGTTCTCTATGTGACTCAGTTTTATTTTGGTGGAACAAATAGGTTGGTGTTGATTTTAAATTTAAATGTGCAAAGACTTAAAAGTAAATGTCGTTAAAGTAAAGTGCAAGTATTAAAAGAGCGTGAAAAATAAAGTGCGTGAAATTAAATCTAAGTCTAGTTTAAAATTAAATGTGCGATATTTAAAAACGTGACGGGAAGTAAAATGATTAAATGGCTAAAAATTAAAGCGTGACGAGAATTAAAGATAGACAAAGTATTAAAACATAAACTAAAAATTAAACAATACAAAATAAGAAATCCCAATCGGAATATATTCCGATCAGGCTCACCTCAGATCGGAATGATGGCCGGCCCCAAATCGGAGTGCTGTCACTCACCCAATCGGAATAACCAACACCTTCAGATCGGAATGTTTGCCTTACCTTGATCGGAATACGGATGGACCTGGTCGGAATGAAGATCGGAACACCTATCGGAATGCTGTCACTTTACACGATCGGAATGTCCAAACTTGCACCTCAATCGGAATGTTATACTGAACACCAATCGGAATGCTGTCACACTTATCCAATCGGAATATCCAGGAACCACTCTGATCGGAATACCAATATGCCTCCAATCGGAATATAGAAACCCTTATCCGATCACACCGATCGGAATGTAATTCCCTTTTCCGATTTACCACAATCGGAATATGGCAGATAAAGTACAAAAATAAGCTAGACAAATAAGCTAAACTTAAATAAGCACTATACGAAAAACTTAAGGTAAACCGTGTAAAAATAAGCTATGAAACTGAAAGTTAACAACTTTTAAGACACGAAAAAAATAAACTTTAAGAAAAACAACTTTTTATATAAAAATAACTTTTGTAAAAACTATATGAACTTGAAAATAAATCAAATAAGCTATTAAAATAAGAGATTTAAAACAATCAAAAGCATAAAAATCAAAACTTTAAACAACTTAACAAGATAAAAACGTGTAAATCAAAGATTAAAGAAAGGTAGAAGAAGATTAACAAGATAAAGTAAAGGTGCAAGTAATTAAAAGAGACACTTACTTGAAATTAAAAGGTAATTAAGGTGCAAAACATGTAATTAAAATGTGCAAGTAATTAAAAGTGCATAAAATAAAGGTGGAAGAACTAGTTTGTCAATCTAGCCAACAAGAATGAAATGTAAATCCTAATGACTATTTATAGGGGAGGATTAAGGAAGCTTCCTCCCCTCTTTCCTTTTCTCTTAATTGCGTCATTAAGTCCCTCCTTCTTTTAATCTTCATTAATTGCATACTTAGTCTTTTTCTTCTAATCTTCTTTAAACTTGGACTTAAGGGACTTTTGGCTTCGGGATCTCTTCGAACTCGTCTTTAAATTCTTCAATAAAATAGACTTGAATTCTTCGGCTTTTGATAAACTTCCGTCTTTTGACTTTTTCTTCGATAAATCTTCAGAATTGGTCTTGGACTTCTGTTTTTTGCACTCTTGACTTCGTCTTTCATCCTTTTCTTCAATAAAAATCCGTAAATGCCCGTGAATTCCCGTGTTTTCTCCACTTTTCACCTTTCCGTCCTAAATCACAACAAAAACACAAACCACGCATAATTCCGACATAAAAGACATAAAATACACGTTTTGGTCCGGTTATTATCGTAATTAAGTGGTAGAAAAGATGTGTGTTTTCACACATATCAGTTACTTTCATTGTTAAACCTCTTAAAGCTATCTATATAGATATCCAAATTGTTTTCCGACCATTCGTAATTGAATATCTAGTCTATAGACCATTGTGTAGCCCAATGTGTCTCCGAAAAAGACTAAAGGACATCGTGTGAGTCACACATCTCTAAGCATTCGTTGAATCTGTGTTAAATAATATCAAGGGTTTTCATAACCTTGATTTACCTTTACGTCGCCGTTTTACACGACACTCGTATAACGATTAAATATTGTTTCATTGACCATTCTATGTTTCGATTTCGAATTACAACGTCCGTTTGTACCTTGAAAACATCATCATCATCTTGTAATTCATCCCCTAGTATGCGACGATTGTTTGGAACACGATTGTACTTCTATAAACTTATATCCTCCCTTTTCATTAAACCTCCTCGCTCCAGGAGTGTGACCCGTTAATCTTCCAATTCTTTCTCGATATGTCTTGTAATTTTGGAAAAAAATCACACCGCCAAGAGACCTTCCTGCATTGCATCTCGAAATCTAAGACACAGATGTCATTCGTCGTTTTTTTTTTATTTCTTAGTTTATCGTTGGCATTCTTGAACCATTTCTATACTGTGTTTTCTTTACATGATTAATTATACAATTTATTTATTTTTTCGTCTTTATGAAATCCACAAGTCTTGTGTGAACATTAATTCTGGGTTATTATGAAATTTGGATTTAATTTCAAACTGTGTCGAAAAATATACTTTGTACAGAAACTTTACAGGAAATTTATCAGTGTCGAGAAAATTTTTTTATAACTTTAGACATAAAAATATATATTTCTACTTGTTGAGACGTCCGTTTAGGACATAATATTTTACCAGTAAACATTAAAAAACAAGCAAGTTACGCTCATTTGGGATTGTAAAATTTAAGAACTTATTTCTGCGTAGTTCTAAAATATCATTTTGTTGACCGATTTAAATGCAAGGGCATTTTCGTCCATTTTTTATCCGTTTCAAGTCTCTAGTAAAACTAGAAAGTTGTTCAAAACATCATTTTACATCGAATTGCATTAGACTTCGAGTCTTAGAATATCATTTAGTGAATCAATTGGTTTGGTAAATCCCAAAAGGTCAAAGTTGACTAAAAAGTTAAGGCTGATAGAAATTTAGAAATCTGGTTTTTAGGCGCTTTTGAGTTCGTTTGAGCTCGTAAATTTTACAACTACCAAATATTGATTGCATTTGAAAATGTTTAAAATAGAAACTTTTTGGGTTAGTTGTATTATTCGAAAACTGATATTCTAGCTTTCTTAAAAGTATATTTATGTCAAATAAATTGCGATGTGAGCGCATATGGATTTCTTTTATCTGTTATTTTATACATGACTTAATTGTCATTATTTATTATCTTTCTTTTCTTCCAACATACCACTGATTTGGGTCGAAATTTGAAGTTCTTATTTTCATCATTCGTTATCCTTCTTGACACGAGACTCTTGACGATTCCGGCTAAACCTCTCGAAACCTTATCACTTTGTAACCATTTCATTGATTGTCTTGAACTCCTTATTTCTCTCTTGTAACCCACTCGTTACTTTGTAAACTATTATCATGTTACCATATAAACTCAAAATGGTCTTGTTTGCGAATCATTTTACAAAAGGTTTCATTTGGTCTTTCTTAAATAATTGGATGCTATCTTATAAAATTAATTTATATTAATTTTACGATGTAATTCCTCAAATTGTTCAACAATTGGTCTTATAAAGAACCCTTGTAAACATAAAAAAAAATTATTGAATTAAATATCTAGCCAGTAACTTATTGGTGAAAAGTTTCATAAAATATTTTGATTCCTGTTTTTTTTTACAAATGGCATTATATACATATTTTAAATAATATGACCTGTAATACTGATTTGACGAAGCTGAGCATCGCATTGCTAGTCCTAAATTATGCATGGCCTGATCACCTATGCTTAATTTAGAAGGAGCCATGCAACGCCAAATAGTAGTCACCTTAAATATTTAACCAAGAATCAACTTTTTAATTATGTTTCTTAAAAAGTTAGATAAATGTAAATTTTGGAAATTTTTACATTTTATGCGAGTATCAACAGTTCGCGACTTACACATATGAACCCTTATCTTTTCTTGAACAAAGTACATGCCTCAAGCACATATTTTCTTACTCAACGATCTTTGTTTAACTTGTTACCTCATTTTATTTCGTGACATAATTCTCGTTACCAATTGTCTAATTTCTTACCATTGATACCAGACTTGAAAATTTCAATGTTTTCATGCTTATTCATTTACCAACCTTTCCTATCTATTTTGGTAGACCTTCGAAACGCCTCTAGACACGAATAGTGATTTATGACGGGACGTGAACGATAAGTTCGTGTAACTGTTATGATTATGTGTTAGATCATTTTTGAAATTCATTCGTGTGAATTATGTATTGATTTCGTCCTTC
Source organism: Glebionis coronaria (assembly GCA_025667525.1). Lineage (NCBI taxonomy): Eukaryota > Viridiplantae > Streptophyta > Magnoliopsida > Asterales > Asteraceae > Glebionis > Glebionis coronaria. The sequence continues at coordinate 360,823,769 of CM046876.1, forward strand.
ATGGCTAGTGTTGTTCAGTTTACTGGAATTACTATCAAGAAACTTCTTAAGAATTTTCTGTGATTCGAAAATTTATTGCGTGGCTTTTCTATTTCGATCGTGTATCGACCATCGAACACTTAATAAGCCGTTGTTGGTGACACCAACTGCACTCAAGAAGTGATGACTGGCTAAATCATTGTTTCTTATTATTTTGTTCATCGACGCGTCTATTCTATCACGTTTGTTAAGAATTGGTACGAATTTCGTTTTATTCCCTCGTGCTATTGCTAGTCATTTGTTTGCATTTTCTTCCGTCTCTAGTGGAACTCTGGGGACCAGAGTTCCTTTAGGAGGGGCGACTGTGAGAACTCGTACTTTTTCCGGTATTAAATTATTCTTTTATTCGTACTTCTTGATTTTACAATGTTTTACTCGTTCCTCTTTACTTTTTCATACGTAAATCTTGAGATCTCGAGAATTTTAATTAAATTGTATTTTAATTATTTTTCTTATCATTGATAATATTTTATTCGAAATTATAAAAATTTATTTTTATTTTTCCATATTTATTTACTGTAATAACCTGAAATTTAAAATCAACATTTAGACCGAGTTTTAATAATATTATTAATATTCGAGCCAATATTTATTACCCAAATTTTATTTGTCATGATCATATTACTAATAATACTGAATTTTCGGTTAACCGACAAGGTTATTACTTTAACGTACCAAAATGTGCCTTTTATTATTTATTGCCAAAGTCTATGTCCGTCATCGATCATAAATATATTTGTTATGACATAGAAATATTTTTATTATCGTCGTTCTAATTTTACATTTTATGAGCTTATTCGTAATTTATGCTAAACTTTTAAGCGTCATATATTTATATGACGCGTTAACGTTTATTAAATAATAAACCCTCATTTATATATCAAAATATAAATGTTATGCAGAAGTCAACGTTCTTATTTTATATAGAGCGTTTATTTTTCGTGTTTTATTTGTAATTTTTAAAATCGTGTAACTTTTAAAATATCGAGCTTCAATAATACCCGTGTTATCGTTTATGGGATATAAGTTAAATAATAAACCATTATATGTTCTTTTGTCGGTTATACTACAATGCTAGAAATGATATTTTTTCATTCATGAAGGCACCTGTCATTTATTTGCAAATTTAGAAAGCTACGTGTCATGTAAATCAAACATCTCATAAACTTATTAATACTCTCCAAGTCTCCATTTTTAAAATAAAAATTTGATCCTAATCTTCTCGTTCCCTCATTTTTGCCGAGCATAGAAATCCACAAATATCACTCTCAAGTTTAGTTTAACTAGTTTTTGTGTTAAAAGATTGAATCCCTTGAATACTTGAACATATTATTGGTGTATTTTCTTCCTTAATCATCAAGATCATGATCAAAATTTTGGGATTCATGGGTTGAATATTATATGTCTTACAAAGGTTCAAGATTTATAAAGTGGGTTATCACTATTGCTCAAAGTGGATTAAAATCTTTATGAATGTCTCCTTATTTTTCAACATCTCTTGTAAGAATCACTTGTTTATTTTTATGATTTATGTTCTCCATATTATTTGTGGTTGTGTATATTTTTTTTATTTAATCTATGTATTCAAGTTTATTTATATAAATGAGTTTTATATGATTAGATATTGTACATTAAGCAGTAAGAAAACAACTAAAGATTTGGTTTTATCAAACTTATTTTGGGGTTGAATTGGAATTAGTATTAACTTATATTGAACTTAAAGCAATACTTTGCATAGCGCCATAAATTGGACTTGTGACGAACATCTAGCTTGTAATTTTATAACTAGTAAGTGATTTTTGTTGTCAAAAATTAAACTCTTTATATAAGTTTATAAACCAAATGTAGAATGTCTAAACCATATTCTCATATATATGAAAAGCTTATTCATTTTTGTTATTACCGTTCATGTCTTAAGACGCGCTACTTTATGTTAGGTCGTCGTTAGAAGCTCGTGGTCTCTCGGCTTATCCTATTTCATCGTTTTACTCCCGTCACTATTATTTGATCGGTATCTTCGTTTGATATCGCTTTCGCTAAGGTGAGTTCATAGCCCCTTTTTACTACTTATACATTGTTTCTAAACGCGGGGTGAGATTTTACATGGTGGAACACATTCATTTAAAATCGTATGCTATCCAGAACTTGTATGCTATCCAGAACTTGTATGCTATCCAGAACTTGTATGCTTTCCAGAACTTGATGATTTCCAACAGATTTTCATTATTATTATTGCTTTTAGTTATAGCCCTTAAGTTTCCTCTCCTGATCATGAACCGTTAATTTACTTGTGTTGCTAAGCGCGAATGTTGTGGGTGGATCCATCGGGATTGACAATCCCCGTCCCATGTTGCGGTTGTTTAACCATGACGCATTTCATTTGTTTATACTTGAGTATTTAGGCTGAATACTCACTAGAGGAACTTACATTGAGTTAAGCTTCGGTTCATGAACTAGATAGCAATAATAATGGTTTCGGACTATGGTTATCGTACGTAACCATTTTTCCTATTTCTTGTTTTACAAATAAATGCTTGTGTTCCACATCTTTACTGCTAAACCTATGAATATCACTCAACTTTATGTTGACGATTTTACATGTTTAATCTCAGGTATTATTACTTAGCTTTGCTTGGATGGGAGCCCGCAGGATATTATCGCAGCTTGGAGATTTCTGTGATACTTTTAAAGTTTGGTTTTGGTAAAAGCTGACAGAAGTTATTCTGTATTTTTAGTAACTATATGTTACAAAACCATGATTAAGTAATATATTTTTCCGCTTATAAAACTCGGGGACCTTTGTTTAAAAACTCTGATCTTTTATGATGTAATGTATATGTTTTTATTACGTCAACTTTTTGTGAACATTATTTCATTATTTCTTGTACCATTACGAGGAACCCCCTTGATGCCTACGTGTTTCCTTGCCTGATTTCGGGGGTCTCACACTAGGTTGTCTCTTTCCTTACTCTTTACTTATGTCATTATCATTATACTTACCTATTACCATTCCTAATGCATTTGAATTGAACCTAATCATTATGCAACTTAGCTTTAAGTAAAATATAGTTTTGATACACACTTAATTCAAAGTAATTTAAATTAGGTGACTAATTAAAGAGAAACTATTCAACCCCCCCCCCCCCCCTTCTAGTTTCTACAATTGGTATCAGAGCGATGGTAACTCAAGATCATTGAAGTATATTGTACTTTAAAACTTGGATCGATCCATTGTCTCCTCAAATTAGAAGGTCAAGTTGTACTAAAGTTTCTCTTTGGTCAAAACTATTTTTTTTTGAAAATAGGTCTTTTAATTGGTAATATTGCATCCCTCTTAGATTAGTAGTCTTTATGCATATTAGATCTACTCTTTAAATGTATCTACTAGTTTGCATCTTTCTTTGTGTAGGTACTCATGAAGATCAATCACTTAATTGGTTGTAGATTGAGTTACTTGCACTTGTAGAAGACTCATCTTCATTGATCTTCAACATTATTGAATAATGATACCAAGATGATTGGGAATGATACTAGTCCTTGAAGACTTACTACTCATCATAGTCATTGTTGGACATTGCATTAATTCCTTGATGGATTGCTCTTTGTGGCCAACGTACGCTTTCGTTCTTCCACACGCCCTTTGATCATTCTTTTGATCATTACTTGACTATGTGCTTGTTCTTGGCATCCTTGCCTTGAAATTTGTTTGTGATTTGTGATTCTTTTCTTTTATCCTCTCAAACCTTTATTGCTTGGATACTTGACTCACAATGGTGATGTAGAGTGAGTTAGTAGTAGCTTAAAGTATCAAGCATGATCTCCATGGTTTGCACCCATACGGTTAGTAGGCCCTTTGTAGGAGAGAAAGTGAATTAATACCTTGCTCATATTTTAGTTTAGACTAAGACTATTATTGAAAGTGATCTTAGTGTATACATGAATAATTGCTTTGTGTTTATTCATTACCAAAGCCGTTTAACGTTTCTTCGGAAAGGCACGTCTTAAACCACTATATATGACACAAGCTCTTCGTCTCCATAATTTGAAGATTGTCATTAATCCCTTGAGCATTGATCTTAGTCTTGATTCACTTCCCTTAACTTCTCTCCACTTTGCCTTTTCGCTACGAGTAGTCGTTTGTCCGTTTCAGTTCTTTTTTATCTCGATTCAACTCGTAATCCTTCATTAAGGCATATTGCTTAGTGTTATGATGATCCAAATGATATTCTAAAAGGTTTAAGATATATTTTTAAGTATTTTAGAAATTTTGGTTTTAAAATTTTTGGCGTATTTCATTGATAAAAACCAACCTCTGCAGGCGGTTCTTTATCTCTGGCGGCTCAAACCCGTGGTTCCTTATCGATAAGGTACCGCGGGCAGTAAAGTTTGTCAGAGCGCCAGTTTTATTAAAATAACCTTTTTCAAACCAAACCCTCTCTCTCCCAAAAACACACAGCCGACATTTTTCATATTTTCCACCATTGTTGAAGCTTCAAAAACCTTCAATCAATCAAATTAATTGGTTCCAAGCTGTGGGTTTCACTCATCCTTCATCAGACATCAATTAATCGCAAGTACTTTCTTTCAATTTCATCTATTTTGTTCTAGGGTTCATCCTTTCATAATTGGGGATTTTTAAAATTGAAATTGAATTAGAACCTTAATAGGAATATTGGTTGACATGGTTACTTTACTATGATTCCTTAGGTTCATATTAATTGAGATTTCACTAAAACCAACTTGTAGAACAAATCCGAATTTTGACTAAATGTTTTTCGTTAAAAGATGGAATTGAGATGAACCCATGAACAAATAGGTAGTTGCATTGTTAATGCTTACCTAAAAACATTGTTTTGAAAAACCAATGTTCTAGTCCATTTTTGATCCAACATAGGTCATATGTTCTTGGTTAATAATGGAATAGACACATTGTGAACATGAGAATGTTATGGATTCAATCCTTTGTTCGTCAAGAAATTGATATAACACATTCTCATATGTTTGAGTTTTAAGTTTATTTTTCATATGAGTAATTGGAAAAATATTGTCTTATGTTTATATTAGGTACTAATCATGCCTTCTCAGTATCAAAAGGATCATCAATTCACTAGACAATACATGCCAAACCTTTCCCAAACCTATGCTTCCACTCAACTTCGAAACTCCTTTCCATCCCTTTCTACTCGTTGTTTCCATGAGGGTAGGGTCGTTGACGAGGGAATAACGGGTTATGACTATATCCAATCTATGTTTGAGCTTTCGGGGTTTGATTGCTTTCTCAACATAGAAGAAGATATTTACCCCTTGTTTCTTCTTGAATTCTTTAGCACCTACTCCATGCTTGAATACAATGGAGAAATCTTCATTCGATTCGTGTTGAATGATCAAATGATTCAATACTCCCTCGAAAACTTTGGTGAAATTCTTGGTGTGCCATATGAAGGCACTTGTCGTTTTATGGATAAATGGAGACTTGATGCTCTCTTGGAATCCTACGATAAACCTCCAAATGACCTCACCGAAATTGATCTAGAGTTTATCCTTGACATCATTTCGAAAGAGTGTGATGGAAACGTTGTGAGAAGCCTTCATTCAAATGTGCGAAATGTGAATCGATATGAAGTGCTCTCTAGCGACCTTAAGGATTTTATGGTCCAATGGGCAAATATCCTTAGGGAGAATGTCTTTTGTCTTGGTGGAAACCGAAATCATATCCCGGCTTGTATGGTGCATATGTTGAGTTGAATCTTTACAACCACCAAGTAAAATTTGGCATTCTATATCGCTCGACGAATAAATTATGCCCTTTCAAAGCCCAAAACAAACCTTCCATATGCTATGCTTCTTACTCGCCTTTTCAAAAGGGTTGCTCATGACTTTCCCCACCTCGATCTTTCTCTCTTTCACCCGGTTCATCGGGTTATGTTGCCTATTCAAGAGGTATATGCAAGAAAGCCAAGAAGTGATCGAGGTTCGCGAAAATCCGATCATCAAGATACGGATGATGAGGACACCTATATGCCAACAAGTGATGGTGATGGCATAGGTTCTAGTTCTCACTTCAACTCTTCGAGTAATTCTCACCCATCCTCAAACTCATTCGTGGATGGACTTGAAGACTTAGCTCCCCCACCTCATTACTCCTCTAGTGAAGTACCAGAAGATCTCAACATGGAGCATCTCTACCGTGAAAATCTTAGGACTAGAGGTGAATTGCATGAACATCGGGTTGATTCAAGGAAGGGATTCAAGTATTTGGGGAATATGATCATGGGATTGGACAAGAAGAGAAGGTGAAGGCTTTGAAGTATTTCAAAGAATACATGTTGTTAAACATGTAATGTTGAACAATTTTTTTTATTTTTTTTTGGATGTGTATTAACTAAATTCTACTTGTGTGGATTATTTTTGTATTATCCTAATGATTATCTATGCCATTGTGATTATGTTTTGCATAGCTTTGTTTTTCCTATGTGTTAGTTAGCTTCCTAGATTTTGGTCAGTAGTTAACTTTGGCTTGAAAATCCTTTGATAAAAATCTGGGCTAACCAAAATTTAAGGAAATACCATTTTTGAACACCACTGGTCGCGGTTCCTTATCAACCCGCGGTACCCTATTGATAAGGAACCGCCGCCCTTAGATAAGGAACCGCCGGCTACTGTGTCCGACAGAATCTTTGCTTTACACTATTTTCCTTAATCTGTGTAAACCTTGCTTGATTCTTTGCAAAAACCTGCACATTTCCTAAACTAGGTTACTTAAATTCATTGTTCACATAAAATGTTTTTAACCCATTACTAGTTTGGATCATCCCTTCACCCTTTTAAACCCACCTTGCTAGCCATGTTCTTCACACATCAAACCTTCTTCCTTAAACCTTAAACCCTTCATCTCAACCATGGTTTCTACAAGAAGCTTAAACTCATCCAAAACCTCCACCACAAAGAACAATCTTAAGATTAAGATTAAAATGGCTAAACCCAACTCGTCACCCTTTCACACTCCCAAAAATGAGATTGTCCCAATTCTCATTTTCTTATCAAACTCACCACCTCTTGCTCCATGCAAGACTTCATCAGCCCATGGAACCAACCATTCTCATGGTTCTACCTCCTCTTCATTCCAATCTAGGATGAATGAGCTTTCATCACCCATCACTCCAAGTAATCTCTTGGATGTGACCACCTAACCACAACCCATCCAAAGCATTCCCATTGTGAATGACTTTGATGATACCATGGTGACTTCACCATTTACCCCTCCCAACTCACCCTTTTCACCCTTGGAGAGCTTTCCTCCAGACTCACCCACATCACCCTTGGGGAACATGCCTCATCCATCTCCACCTCCCTCAAACACTCCCATTTTGGGTGTTTCACTTCCCTTCTTTATGGGTGATCCTTACTTCCTTGGGTTCCTAGAAGCTCATGGTTCTCATTGTCCATGTTGCCTCTACAATCACTACATCATTCAAAACCTTAGGAGGGAGATGTTGGGACTTCATATGAGGTTGCAAGATTTCTTGCTCACCTTGTTTAACATGCCTCCTCCTATGACATGAATGGTGATTTTCTTTAAAAATAGTTTTCTAGAAACTTCAAGCCAAGGAAGATTACTAATCAAGACCTAGCATTTTAGCTATCTTTAGTTTAGTTAGTTGTTTTTCTTTATTTTCTTTATGTATCTCTTTCATGAATGTTGTATGAGAATGAATTATGGATTTAGCATTGTGTGCCTCTATCTTTTTGTGGACACTAATCAACTTTAATTCCAAATTAAAATTGAACCTAAATCTATCACAACCTCTAAAACTTGACTAAAATTGGTTCAAAATATTATCCAAAATTTTGGCACCCTTTGTCAAGACATTCTTGGTGAATGTGTTGCTTTTATGCAACCCTAGCAAAATTTAGTGCTAATAGAGGTAAAATTCCAAGATATGCAATTTTTTGAAAAAGTCTTAGTTTTTCTCAAAACCCTGGAAAATCTAGATTTCAAGTCCACTGCACGCGGTTCCTTAAAGAACTCGCGGTTCCTTAAGTGATAAGGAACCGCTGGTCCCTATATGGTACCGCGCACAGAAAGCCATTTTATGGCTCGTTTTTGGTCTTCCTTCATCACCCTATTCCCAGTCAAGATTCCATGTTTACTCAATTTGGCTAAACATTCCTTGACACTTTACATTTGTTCTTCAAACCTTTGCCTTGTATACTTTCTTCTTATACCCCAACCTTGAGATTTCATTCTCACACCTCAACAATGCCTAACTCTCCCTTTCATAACCTTGACATTTCCTTGTCACAAACCTCCTCACCCAAGGCTTCCTCATCAAAGCTTTCAAAGAAACTGGAAATCTCGGTTAAACCTATTTGGATCAAGAAAAATGAACCCGCTTCATCCAAACCTCCCTAGAACCCCACCTTCTCTCCAATCAAGTATTGGAATGTGACCTACTCCATTAACCCAATCACCGGAGAAAAGGAGAATCTCCCCCCACCACCAAAACCCTTTGACACCCCTCAACTCAATGATCTTTCAACCTTCCTAAATCTCACAAGGCATTGTGAAAACAATACCTACCCACTCTTCTCACCACCACCAAACCCTAGGTGTGATGGCCTTCCCCCATCAACCGAATTTGTGTTGCATCATGGATCCTCGTGTGCTTGTTGTCGATTTCAACAAATTGAACTTGCTCATGTGTATGAGAAGTTAAATTTTATTGAATTCCTCCTCACTCGGCCTCCTCTCAAAGTTTTCGTTCCCGTGGACAAAACTTCGAATGATGCATCGTCGTCTTATTTTTCCAACTAAAGGGCTACACTCCATTGGAGTCAATAAAACTTTAGTTGTTTTAGAGTCATTTTTTTAAGCAATCTTGGAAAATTGTCACTATTAGACTAGCTTATGCTTTGTGGTTTATTTTCCATATCTATTGCTTTGGATAGTCATATTGTGTGTATGACTATCTACTTTGCTTGTCTTTTTCATATTTATGTAATATGAAATCTTTGTGTTGTGTTTGTTTTCTTTATTTGATCATTCTCTCTTTCTTTTGAGTTAATCGTGGTTAATCTTTACAATTGTTTATGGGTAATTCCATCAATTCTAAATTTTAACCCCTTGACAAATTTATCATCTTCATTGGTTGGATGTTTCCTTTCTACCTCCATTCCACCAATTGAACCTTGATTTTGTCATTTACCTCTTTGGACATACTTAGCAAATACTTGCTTCTAATTTGAGATTTCTTCTCCTTCTCCCTCTCAAGTTACTTAGTAGGTAGTGATCATATATACATTGGTGTTTCTTTCCTTTCTACTAACCTTTGTGTAGCATGTCACCTTAGCTCATACACTTGGTGCCCCAAGCAAGGGGGAGCAACCACCAAGGAGGAGCTACTAGCAACGTCCGGATATCTTCAAAGACTTGTGCTTACCTTTTTGCTACGACAAAGGGGGAGAAATGATAGTGATAAACTCGTTAATAATTCGATATTTTGTGTTTCTAAGTAAATGAGTTTATGGTTTGTCGTAATCAAAAAGGGGGAGATTGTTAATGCAAGTGACGCCTAAAAACATTATTAGTGTTAACTAATCTTTCTTAGTTTTGATCACAACAAACTATACAACACATTTAGTGTAAAACACAAAACGAATTATTTAACTAACACTATCATCAAGGTAATAATCATATCACTAACCTTTCTTAATCACACTTAGTGATCATCAAAATGATTATCCTTAAAACTCACTTTTGTTAATATGACAAAAGATTTTTTAATAAACTTTCTTTTTAAGAAAATATTTTATTAAAATGGAAAATGTAAATTTGAAAATGGCATATTCCATATGCCATAAGAATGTCCTTTGAAGGTTTAAAAAACCTCAGATATTCCTACCCCACTAAAAGACAAAAAAGGGAGCAGACTCTACTAGGCGGTACCTTAAATAGCCTAGGCGGTTCCTTATCGATAAGGTACCGCCGGCTAGATAAGGATCCGCGCCCAGCTAGCCGTTGGACTTTGTCTTCTATAAATAGTGGCTCAAATCTCATTTTCCAATAAGCCTCTTAGACGTTTTTCTCAGCCCCCTTTCTCTTTTCTATAGCATAATCATTAGTAAATGATCACTTAAATTGTTAAGGATATTTACATATGATTATCCTCTTGATCCCCTCCTTTACCATGTCCAATGAGAAGATCACTCACTCACTAGTGTTGTGATAAAGATGAATCCATGAATTAGTCATGTTCATCATGTTAGCCTTTTTACTTTTGTTAATCCATTTATATTTATGAAATACTTGGACTAGTTGTGTTCATCCAAGCTATTTGTAAATACTTGGATTTGTTGTGTACATCCATGGCATATGTGTTTGCTTGGATTTGTGTTGTGTAGATCCAAGCTACATGTGTGTACTTGGATATGTCTAGTTGAGTTGTAATAGATTTGTGTAGTAGTTCTCACTAAACTATAGAGTGATGTGGTTGTGTCTTGTGAGTTCTCACTAAGCTTGAAATTGATTAGTAGTTGTGTTGTGTGAAGTTCTCACTTAGCTTCAAAGTGAAGAGTCGTGAAGATTGGTTCTAGCTTTGGATTAGAACTCGACATCTATCCTTGTGTCGTTAAATGGTGAAGTAGGCAACGTCGTGAAGATTGGTTCTACCTTGAGATTAGAACTCGACATCTAGCCTTGTGTCGTTAAATTGTGAAGTAGGAAACGTTGTGTAGATTGGTTCTAGCTAATGATTAGGTCTCGACATTTAGCTTAGTGTCGGAAAATAATGTAAGCGACGATGTAAGGCTTTCTCCGCCAAGAAGGGAGCTTGTGGATATAGTGGAAATCTCGAGTAGGTGTACTCGAGGAGTGGAGTAGAAACGAGGATAGAGCCTCGTTGTCGAACCACTATAAATCTTGGTGTCTTGTCACTCGGTTTTCTCTTTCCTTACTCTTTACTTATGTCATTATCATTATACTTACCTAATACCATTGCTAATGCATTTGAATTGAACCTAATCATTATCCAACTTAGCTTTAAGTAAAAGATAGTTTTGATACACACTTAATTCAATGTAATTTAAATTAGGTGACTAATTGAAGAGAAACTATTCAACCCCCCCCCCCCTCCTTCTAGTTTCTACATATATACATATATATATATATATATATATATATATATATATATATATATATATATATATATATATATATATATATATATATATATATATATATATATATATATATATATATATATATATATATATATATATATATATATATATATACATATATATATTGAAGATGTCATTGAGGATGAAGAAGGATCTATCGAAATAGAAGAATTTGGTGGGGAAGAAGACAACATTGAAGACACTGTAGTTGTGGCTAATAATATTTATTCTTTAATGATCCAAACTACCATGGTTGGCAAATTGGGTTTTAAGACGATCAAGGTTCGAGGTCGATCCATTTTAGAGAAAGGAAATTTGATGCAGGGGATGCAAGCTTGGATGCTACGAATACGTGGACGAGTGATGCAAACTGGAGGACGAGTTTTTCCAAGGAAGGGGAGAAAGATGGAGGAGCATTATTTTATAAGTCTGGCGATTATTTTTTATGTCCGTATTTTATTTAGCTTTCTTATTTTATTTTTCTAGAATAATTTGTTAACTTTTTCTCCAAGTTTATTTTTTAATAAAACAAAAGCTAGAGTCTTATTGTAATCCATTTATTGAGTTATTAATAAAAAAATGTCTTATGTTAATTGACATAAACCAAGATTAGGGTTTATTGTTTAATTTTCAACCTAATAATCAGTATTCGTTGAATCAACGATTGTTAGAAGAAATTATTTCTAGTATTCATTGGAATCAATAGATCCAATTTATCTATCTTTGATTGTTTCTAGTATTCCCTAGGAATCAACAGATTCAATTAATTATCCTTGTTTCCACTACATCAGAAGGTCTTGTGTAATACCCAAGGAAATGTTTATTTTAAAGTTTAGCTAGATAGAAAGTAGTATACATCATTTCGTTTAGTTTGATTTATTTTGTACATGAAATAAAGGATAAAGGTGTTCTAAAATGTTTTATTGAGTCGAGTTAATTGTACTAAAAGTTTATGTTCAAAAATTATGTATATAGTTTTAATGCGTAATATTTTGGATCGTCATTATTAATTATAATATAATTAATAATTATTTATGCACATAAAATGTGTCTAAAAATAAATAAATAAAATAGCTCAATGGGTAAAATGTCAAGTTTTTAAGTAATATAAGTAAATATATATTATTTACTATATTATGATCTCGTTTGTAAAAGTGGTCGATGAAAATATTATACAATGGGTGGTAATAAGAGTAAAACCGGGTGACGTGTCAAAAGCCCAAAATTTGGGGTTTTACAATAAGCACTTAATAATCTAATAAGCTAAACAACCTATTTTTTCAAAGCCTTAAATTAAAACTAGAGACCAAACTATGACGAAAAAGAATTAAAAGCATATTGGTAAAAGAGTTGTGTATTTGAAGGATAGGTCGGAGGTTCGAGTCACGTGACACTCATTTTATCAAAAACATATTTTTTTATATTTATCTTGAAAATTTATGAAAACTACCACTGAATAAGATCTTTGCTAAAAGAATTTGATTAAAAGCCTCTCAATAAGATGAGAACTCAACTTATTTTTCAAACAGTGAAGAAAAACAAATTACTTTTCTGACACAAAAACAGTTTAAGTCAGCTACTTCTGAAGCTCCTTGCTTATTCAAAACCTACGAGAATAGTTCAAAAACTAAAAACAACTTATCTCTAAACTATGACTAGTAAATTTCATTATCTCTGTTTCTAAAAGTTAAGCTCTATATTACCTTCTAAATTGTTATAAGTAACTTAGCTAAACTGACTAAAAACAGTCTATAACAAACTTGCTTTGGTGATTAAAGGTTTTGATGCATTATGAAATGAACAAAAGTAGAGGAAAGAAGCCTAAAACAGATGAAGCATATGCCATATTAAGCACAAGACAATAGATATAAGCTCTTCTAACAAGCAAATAAGCTGAAAACCAAATTATGAGAGAAAACTTTAGAAACAAATTTGATAAAACAGTTTTACTCAATTTCTTTTTGAAACTTATAAAATCTAAACTAATTTTTTCTAACCAAAAATTAAGCTTATGAGTAATCTAAATGGAACTCATGACGAAAGTTAAAATTGATTTGATGACTTATTTATAAGATTAAGCTTGTGATATCTCTAAATCCAAACACCCTTTTAACTTATATGAAATCATTTTTAAACTGTCTAAGACCTTGACTATGCTTTTTACATGAAAACAAATTCAGATCTAAGTGAATTAAGGACTAATAAGCACTTGGAACATAAATGTCACACCCCACCATGGCGGAATATGAGGCGCGACATATAGATATCATCACAACGTGGCGTGTCTATAGAGATAACTATATGAAATAAGAAATGTCATAAAAAGGTGACACAAAAGTCATGACAATATCTCATCAAATGCAGGTGTCTAGGTAAGTAGGTAACAGTCCTACCTCTTACCCAAGACAAACAAGTAACATAATCAAAACAAACATACGTGTGCCACAGTATCGCTTATTAAAATGAACAGACAAACAAAACTAAGAAGGAAACGGGGATATCCTTCTATATGCATTCCTACTCTCTCCAAGTCCTAGCCACTTAAGTTCTCATTCCTACCCATAGCATTACCTGAAAGAGACACTAAAACACGTCAACATAAAGTTGGTGAGAGTCATAGGTTTAGACTCCAACGCTAAATCAGTTACAAGCTGTGAATAACGAACACAAATACAATAACATATGGACAATGTGTTACATGTATGCATCAACAACTATAAATTCAAGATCAAACATTTCAAACCAAAACCAAGGCTCCTACCTTGCCAATCAACATCATGGTACCATAGATGATCACACTATGTACCTATCCCAAGGCCACTACCTTGGCAAACCACAAGGCCCCTACCTTGTCAAACCACAATAACTGAGACGGCACGTGTCCGCCGATCCAAATCATACACAATCAAGAATCACATAGCAGTTAATCACATAATGTACACACAAGTCCATCACAAACCATAAAAACATTCACAGCAACAATTTAGAAATAACTCAACACAGTGTCTCTTCCATCCCATCTGGAAGTCAAAATCAATAGTAAACATGGGACTATGAAACTCACCTGATAGCTTCTTCACGAGTCCTCGCACTAGCAACAAGCTAACAAACCAAAAACACGAAATCAATACAGAAACCTATCACTAAGATGGCTCGTCAACCTATGATGGACATCTAGTCTATTCCCATATAAAAACCTCATTGATAAGCTCTAACCATCCCATTACCCTTCCTTAACAAGTCCTTAACTTGGTTAAGTTTAATAACTATCCCGTTCATATTTTACACAAAACAGTCCCAGTTTTTAGGTCTTAAAACTTTAAGTGAAAAGTCCACTTAAATATACCCATGGTTTCTGTAAAAGGAATATTCATACTTCTACATATGTTAGCTAAAACCTCCCACTTTCCCTAACCTTAAAGCTATTGTTAAGGCCCCGATATATGTGTATATATTGCTACCTATCCAGAATTCACTGATTTTAAACATATGAAAAGTTCATTACCATTAGAGGGTCTTACCCTAAATCACAACCTTAGCCCAAGTGAAGATACTTGCTACAATATATAAAACATCTCTCATGTACGTGATAAGATCCCAATGCAACCCTAAGTACCCCAAACAACCCAAAACTTAAAAAGAAAACAGGCTGAATTCAAGACTGTTTTGACCTACGACTGTTGTAACCTGTTTTGGACCCACTTCCCCACCTCCAATTTAGTTCTAGTTTCTTTCATTAGAAAGCCACTTCAATTACCTTTTCAGGGATACTTGGATCGCATCTTGAATGTTCCTAGAACTCCCGATATGATCAAAACAATTGACTCAAAATTCTGCCCAGTTTTTAAAAACGGGTTTAACAAAATCAACCACATTAATTAACCCTAATCCCTCTAATTACAAGCCCTAATTTATGTAATCATTATGAACTCATTATTATAACATTAATTTACTGTTCTTAAATTAAATCCTAACCTAAATCCATCATAAGATGATTATAAAAACATAAAAACAATTAAATTAAAAAGGGATCAAAGACTTTACCTTTGATTTATGAAAACCCCCAAAATTATGAAGAACCCTAAAAACTTTCTATGTAACCCACGAATTTTTTAATATCTCCAGGGAATAATAATGAATTTGATTGTTACTAAAACAATATATAGGGTGTACATAAAATCCTAGTCCAAGAATAAGCCCACTTTCCTTTTTCTCCTCTTTTCCTTTTTTTTTTCTTTTCCAAACCGACCTATCCCCCTTTAATTCGTTTTTTCTTTTCATTGTTAATTAATATATTATTAATATTACCTTAATTTACCTTAATTTATTTCAGCTCCTAAAACTCCCAAAACCTCAAAACCGTAAAACTAGTCAAATTTACGCGTTTTACCGTAAAAGTCGTAAAATATACACTTTTAAAAAAAATCTCAAATTTTGAAATAAACTTTATAATTAAGTCCTAAATGACCTAAAACCATCCCGAAAAATATTCATATGACTAATTACCTCATTCGAGACCTCTAAATGCTAAACCGTAAATCCTAAAAATACACTATTACTATAATACTTATACGTATACGTAAACACCAAAATAACACCATTTCATTTCATAGTCACTAATTGTGAGCTCATGAACATGAAATAACCGTTCCTCAATTTACTTATGAGTACTTCTATACTCATAAATGGTAACCACACCAACCTCAATCACACAAAACAAACACGTAATCACACAATTCAAGTAAGCACACATAAAATAACCTAAAAGTAAGACCAAGTGACAAATCCAAAACCTAGGGTTGTCACATCACTCCCTCCTAATAGAAATCTCGTCCCGAGATTTACTCCCAAGCTCAAACTTACTCTCAGCAACCAAACGAGGATACATATCCTTGATAAAACCTCCACGTTCAAACGTGAACTCAGTTTATAGCAAAATAATCTCAACCAACAACACATGAGTCTTAACCGTCCGCGAGGAAACTTATTAAAACCATAAAGTTATGTAACCAACCTAACCAAATCTCGCAACTCATCAAACAAGAATTGTCTTGAAAACAAGTTAGGAGCCATCACATAACTTGACGGGTTTAAAACTGTCACCCAGATTTCAGTCTTACTCATAAATACCATAAATCAAAACTCATCAACATATAACCATGTGCTCTAAGATCTAAATAAATCTCAAAATCTATCCCAACTCATCTCTATGTTAACCCTCCAAGTATTCATTAACCCAAAATACCCAAAACATAAGTTTAAACCATGTTGTCTGAAAATTAACCTTGAACTCGACACTTGTACAATTAGTTAGACTAAGCTACTGACCTCCATTAGCTAAACATTCTAAATATTTGAAAAGTACGTTTTGAGTACATAATTTTAGGCTTTTGAATCACCCAAAAAGTTTTAAAAACGAACAAGTTATGACCAAAACGATTTTTACCTAAAACCTGCCTAGGCATTAGCGACAGTTTCTGAGAGTTTAGCGACCGAATTTGACAGTTTAGCGATAGTTTCTGCCTACTCCGATTTATACCCAAAAACGATTTTAAACCCTAATTTATTTTAATTCCAGAAAATTAAAACTCTCACCCATCACATGATTAAATACATGACTTTAACATATTTAATTTAATAAAAAAAAATCTAAGTAAAGAACAATAACTTTAGGTGATCAAAACCAAAATATTTTAAAATAAACAAGCCATGCTTAAATATAAAAATTTTTTATATTCCACCTTATTTCAAACACGTTTTTGACACTTTACTCTCATTTTATGGACTACCAACAACTAATTTTTTTTTACTATTTGCAAGTTCCATCTTTTTACCATGTGAGACTCAAAACAAAAGATATCGTTATTCCAAAATAAATCTTCACCCTCTCAATAGCTTCAACACGAAAAGTACCGTACAAACAACCACGTGAAATGAGAACTCGATAAATGCGCTACTACAGAAGTTGAACATCCCAAAGAGGAAAGAGCTAGAAAAACATCCTAAGAATACAACCGATAAGTAGAAGGGAAATATACATATATAGGCATGCGCGTACGTACACTCAAATCCATCCAACGTATACTATACAAACATGTATTAACCCTCTTTCATGCAACCATACTCAGGAATCCATTGATGTTGTGGTACTTGTATAACTATGTTGGCCACCATACTTATACCAGTCCCCTTTCACTAATGCACTCCCTCCTATGATGACACTTATAAGAATTAATACTACACATAACACATAGGTCTACCAACTCAAATAAGCACATAGATCCTACAACTCATATAAGCACATAACCACAACATAAAGTAAGATCCAAAATCCATGTATTAAAATAACGTAGCCAATGCATGAAACATATAAACTCGTAATCCAGCTGAACCACCGTAGACAAAATTCAAAATGTATAAAGAACATGAAAACGTAATTAAACGGAATCCAACAATGACTAACGTATACGACTATAGTTCAACCCGCACTATTCAAAACTCGAAAAGAAAATAACATGTAGCTAAGTATGAACTTACTATGGTTCAATTCATACTAGTCAAAATATCGCAATAAATAACATCCAAACACATCAATTAATATAAAATGCACACATACTCCTATGACGCCTATATGCAGGGACCCTTAAGCTATAGACTAGGCTACGCGACTAGGCAACCTAATTCTCTATAACCATTGTCTCTGATACCATTCTTGTCACACCCCCACCATGGCGGAATATGGGGCGCGACTTATGGATATCATCACAACATGGTGTGTCTATAGAGATAACTATATGAAATAAGAAATGTCATAAAAAGGTGACACAAAAGTCATGACAATATCTCATCAAATGCAGGTGTCTAGGTAAGTAGGTAACAGTCCTACCTCTTACCCAAGACAAACAAGTAACATAATCAAAACAAACATACGTGTGCCACCGTATCACTTATTAAAATGAACAGACAAACAAAACTAAGAAGGAAACGGGGATATCCTTCTATATGCATTCCTACTCTCTCCAAGTCCTAGCCACTTAAGTTCTCATTCCTACCCATAGCATTACCTGAAAGAGACACTAAAACACGTCAACATAAAGTTGGTGAGAGTCATAGGTTTAGACTCCAACACTAAATCAGTTACAAGCTGTGAATAACGAACACAAATACAATAACATATGGACAATGTGTTACATGTATGCAGCAACAACTATCAATTCAAGATCAAACATTTCAAACCAAAACCAAGGCTCCTACCTTGCCAATCAACATCATGGTACCATAGATGATCACACTATGTACCTATCCCAAGGCCACTACCTTGGCAAGCCACAAGGCCCCTACCTTGTCAAACCACAATAACTGAGACGGCACGTGTCCCCCGATCCAAATCATACACAATCAAGAATCACATAGCAGTTAATCACATAATGTACACACAAGTCCATCACAAACCATAAAAACATTCACAGCAACAATTTAGAAATAACTCAACACAGTGTCTCTTCCATCCCATCTGGAAGTCAAAATCATTAGTAAACATGGGACTATGAAACTCACCTGATAGCTTCTTCACGAGTCCTCGCACTAGCAACAAGCTAACAAACCAAAAACACGAAATCAATACACGAACCTATCACTAAGATGGCTCGTCAACCTATGATGGACATCTAGTCTATTCCCATATAAAAACCTCATTGATAAGCTCTAACCATCCCATTACCCTTCCTTAACAAGTCCTTAACTTGGTTAAGTTTAATAACTATCTCGTTCATATTTTACACAAAACAGTCCCAGTTTTTAGGTCTCAAAACTTTAGGTGAAACGTCCACTTAAATATACCCATGGTTTCTGTAAAAGGAATATTCATACTTTTACATATGTTAGCTAAAACCTCCCACTTGCCCTAACCTTAAAGCTATTGTTAAGGCCCCGATATATGTGTATATATTGCTACCTATCCAGAATTCACTGATTTTAAACGTATGAAAAGTTCATTACCATTAGAGGGTCTTACCCTAAACCACAACCTTAGCCCAAGTGCAGACACTTGCTACAATATATAAACCATCTCTCATGTACGTGAGAAGATCCCAATGCAACCCTAAGTACCCCAAACAACCCAAAACGTAAAAAGAAAACAGGCTGAATTCAAAACTGTTTTGACCTACGACTGTTGTAACCTGTTTTTGACCCACTTCCCGACCTCCAATTTAGTTCTAGTTTCTTGCATTAGAACTACACTTCAATTACCTTTTCAGGGATACTTGGATCGCATCTTGAATGTTCCTAGAACTCCCGATATGATCAAAACAATTGACTCAAAATTCTGCCCAGTTTTTAAAAACGGGTTTAACATAATCAACCACATTAATTAACCCTAATCCCTCTAATTACAAGCTCTAATTTATGTAATCATTATGAACTCATTATTATAACATTAATTTACTGTTCTTAAATTAAACCCTAACCTAAATCCATCATAAGATGATTATAAAAACATAAAAACAATTAAATTAAAAAGGGATCAAAGACTTTACCTTTGATTTATGAAAACCCCCAAAATTATGAAGAACCCTAAAAACCTTCTATGTAACCCATGAATTTTTTAATATCTCCAGGGAATAATAATGAATTTGATTGTTATTAAAACAATATATAGGGTGTACATAAAATCCTAGTCCAAGAATAAGCTCACTTTCCTTTTTCTCCTCTTTTCCCTTTTTTTTCTTTTCCAAACCGACCTATCCCCCTTAAATTCGTTTTTTTATTTATTTTTTTTCTTTTTATTGCTAATTAATATCTTATTAATATTACCTTAATTTACCTTAATTTGTTTCAGCTCCTAAAACTCCCAAAACCTCAAAACCGTAAAACTAGTCAAATTTACGCGTTTTACCGTAAAAGTCGTAAAATATACACTTTTAAAAAAAAATCTCAAATTTTGAAATAAACTTTATAATTAAGTCCTAAATGACCTAAAACCATCCCGAAAAATATTCATATGACTAATTACCTCATTCGAGACCTCTAAATGCTAAACCGTAAATCCTAAAAATACATTATTACTATAATACTTATACGTATACGTAAACACCAAAATAACACCATTTCATTTCATAGTCACTAATTGTGAGCTCATGAACATGAAATAACCGTTCCTCAATTTACTTATGAGTACTTCTATACTCATAAATGGTAACCACACCAACCTCAATCACACAAAACAAACACGTAATCACACAATTCAAGTAAGCACACATAAAATAACCTAAAAGTAAGACCAAGTGACAAATCCAAAACCTAGGGTTGTCACAATAAATTAAGCTAAGACTTATTAGCTTATTTAGAATAAGTAGTTAGAATTTTTTTTCATAGAACATATGCAAATCTCACTAGATCCACTTATGGCAAACTATGAGATAAAGTAGCACCCAAAAACTCTTAAAAACAGAAGAAGTTGTTTAGACACAAATAAACAATTAAATTAGCGAGACTGCTGAATAGATAAAGAACAATCTATGAAGACACTTAATGAACTAATAAGCAATTAAGAAATAAAGCTAGGATACTTGACAAGCACAAACTATAAATCTAAGATAGGCTATAAAATAAGCAGATTATAAGCAAATCAGCACAAATCATAAGCTAAACAGTTTAAGCTTGACAATTTAAAATATGTCTACATTGATCCCTTGCTCAAAACAGGGATGTAGTTAACTTTTTTAAACTTATCTATAATATTTTACCTAACCAACTTATAAAATAAGCTCTATCAGCCCATAAGCTCTTCCATTGCTAGTTTATAATCCATTTTTTAGCTCTAAACCTATCCAAATCTATTGAAACTAAACAAGCTACACAAATGAGCTTTAGGAAGCTTATTTGTAAGGAATAAAACTTTTATGTGGAAAAAAGCTTATTAAAGCTTATAAGAGCTTATTAAAATTTAAGTTGCATAAAATGAAACAAAAACTTTAAAGACAAATTTAAGCTGAAAGTTGAATTTTATTAATTGTGAAATGAGAGTACAATGCTTGAAATATAAGATATACAATAAGCGGCATATATAAGTTATAATCTACCCTATAAGGTATACTAGACTAGATGAATGAACTGTGAGAAATCGTCCATTATTTATAGTGGTCTTGGAGACTTCTAGGTGTGAGGGTCCATCCATTTTGAGCCGATGATCACTTGTAACCGTTTTTGAATCATCTTGAGCCCTTGAATCATACTCTGCGTCTAATCCTTCAGTAAGGTTTTTTGAGATCGCCACGGTATCAATGAGAATGAGAGAGAAAATGAGTAAGGTGTCATTCATTCTAGGATGGAATGAGGCAATGAATAGTACTCTGTACGGGTTAAAAGGGGTTACGGGCTTGGGGTGGATTAGGGTCGTGTTTTATATGTTACTTAGATTGGGCTCGGTATTGGTTAATTGAGTTAAGAGATCAATTGGTTTTAGGTTTAATGATTAATGGGTTGACCCGGCCAATTATGGGTACGGGTTGGCCCATTAAAATGAATATATCCTCGGGATCGTATTTGCGCGCTCATTCCATTCTCGTGCTCCTTTTTGTTTGTTGGCTTCATTTTTGTCCTTTTGTGAAATATATGTCACCTGCAAGACACAATCAACAAATAAACGTATATAGTTCATTTTAAGGTTGTTTCGGTTTATTATTGGTCATTTAAGCTTATTTTGAGGCAATAATAATATATGATTGAGCATTAAGCAATAGATATTTTTATATAATTTAAAAAAACATTTTTAATCCCACTTTTTACTCTATAAATACACAACATCTTTATAAAGAAATTAGTACACTTTCAAAACACTTTTTTAACAGCAAAATTTATATAAAAAATCTAGCTAGAAGCTAGACTAGAAACAAATTACATAGAAATAGCGTTTAACGGGTCTTTTAGCCACGCAACCCAAATGACATTAAACTTTCTACACCTATTTTTCACCCAAAGAAAAGTTTGAGAAACAAAGTTGTCGAAGATCATTCCTTTAAGAGGCTTCTTCACTGAGAATATGGAGGCATTCATGTACGTCTAAATATGCCACCACAAAGAGAAGATATTGGCCTCCAAAACAACTTTCTGAAGACGGCTAAGATTGAGGTTAGAAAAAATTTCATGTTTGGTCCCTATCGTTTACACCAAATATCAAGTATGGTCCCTATCTCAAACTAAGTCCACAGATCGTCTCTATCGTTTACACTTTGGATCAAAAATGGTCCCTATCTTGGATGGGAGTTAATTTTGCTCGTTAATTGGTATAAGTAGAGGGGTATTTTAGGGTTTTACTTATTCTTATCCGCACCAACTTTCTTGTTTACACAGCCTAACCATTATATGCATCAAACCTAACTTTCTTGTTCACACCCACCCACGTATATGTTATCCATCATCATAACCACACATACAAAAGAACCCTCCATCGAATCCTAGAAAGCACAGATACAAAAACACCACCAAGAACATGATCGAATCCAATCCCATCACCAGATCCCGGATCTACAAAACACACACAATCACCATCTAAAACGCAAGATTTACTACCTATGATCCATTCCCTATAAAAAAACCACGACTCAAATACATACCCAGTTTTCACATCGAAAATCACAAAACCCAGATTCACTCGATAAAAACAAAAAATGAAATCACATCTTTCGATTCAACCAAAACCCAAAATCTACACCGTTATTATCACACAAATCATAGATTCACAAGAAAACAATTTTTTATGTCTTAAAAAAATCATGTCGATATGAAAACTGTTTGTTGTTCAGTTTTAAAGAAAAACTGAAAAGTGGATAGGTAAATGTTTTGGGAGGTGATACTGATTAGTAAATAATCAGTCTTGCTGAATGTTGAAGAAAGGTGTGGTAACTTTGAGCTAGAATTGAGCTGATAACCAAATTTCAGTGAATGCACATCAGGTTGGGGATTTGGTGATTTGAGGAGGTGGTGGTTTTAGTGAAAAACATGGGTCACTGAAACCAAGATTGACACTGAATTTTTTTTTTTGAATCACTGATTAAATATCAGTGAATGCAGAATAATGTATTGATTATTCAGTTGTCAAGCTTCAGTGGGTGTAAATGGTTTCTTCAGGCCGTATTTACGAAGAATTGATTAAAAGAATTAGTTGATGGGTGAAACGAAACTGATGAAGTGGAGTTGGGTTGTTCAGACGTAAGGGGTATTCAGTGTATGCGGTATTGTGTGGTTCACTAAACCTGAAAAACATATGGCTCAACAAGAACCTGAATGTCATCAGGTCTCCTTAAACATCAGTATCCCTGAACGTTTCAAGCCCCTTAAACCGTGACTCTGAAATTCAAGTCATATGAGACTCTGAATGCTACTCCGTGAAATACATTCTCATGAACCTGAACCAAATGAGTTTGTTCCATGTAATGGGGTTTGTCACTGAAACTGATAAATCAATAGGTCTGAGATTTGTGGGTTTACAAGAGTAATGATTTATGAGTGTTCTTCGTTGAACTGATGAATAAATCAGTGGGTATGAAGGGTTGTTGAACTAATGTTTCGATCTGGGTTTATTGATTGTTTGCCCACAAGATATGAATTTGTCTTGGACCTGGGATGTGTGGGAGAGAGATTTAGATTTGTAGTGGTGGGCCCCTTTATTATAATGTACAGTATAATGAAAAGACGAAAGTACCCTGCCCCTCATTCAACTTAACTGGCAAAACTAACGTCCATCCAAGGGTAGGGACGATTTTTGATCGAAATTGTAAACGATAGGGACGATCGGTGGAGTTATTTTGAGATAGGGACCAAACTTGATGTTTGGTGTAAACGATAGGGACCAAACATGAAATTTTTTCTTGAGGTTATTGAACCATGTTGACCACGCATCAGGATCTACAAAGAAAGGAACTTGAATACTCCACCAACGTCCAAACATCTTAAACAACTCTAATGCCATCGAGCAGCCAAAAAACATATGATCGCGAGATTCAACACCAATACCACAGTTTGGGCACAAGGATCAGGGGATGTCTAAGCCTTTATTCAAAAGATTAGACCTAGTAGGTAACCTATCTAGAAACATACGCCATAGGAATATATTTACCTTTATCGGGAGAATCTTTGACCATCTAGTACGAGAGAAAGAGGAATCGAGCATATGTTTATCAATCAACTCTCTAGCCGACTTGACAGTATAATCACCAAGACGATTTAAAGTCCAGGACCAACGATCACATGAAGGGGACAAAACCACCGAAGAAATGAAATGGGTAATCTTGGCAAACTAAGACTTCTCAATACCAGATCTTGGGGGTCTTCTAAACGAGGATGCAAGGTCATGGCATTGAAGCTTATGAGTGATCGAAATATCCTTCTGAGATTCCAAATTTAATAACCTATGGAAATTCTATTTGAAAATGATGTCATCATACCATTTGTCATGCCAGAACTTAGTGCTACTACCATTGCCAATCACTAGTTTTCAAAATTCCAGTAAATCAATACTTTTATATTTAAGACTGGCAATGGTTTTTAGCATCCCAATCCAAACCGATCCATGAGACACGGATCTGAAAGAGCTATTAAGAGAACCTCTAATACCATGGATAGCTTTAATAACATTAAACCAAAGACCATATTGTGTCGAAAGAAAGCGTCATATCCATTTGAAGAGCAATGCAAGATTTAGAGCAAACAAAGTTTTAATCCCAAGGCCACCCTTCTCCTCATGTGCCATCACCTTTCTCCATTTGACCCAAGTTATCTTTCTATCATCCAAGTCTGATTCCCAAAAAAAAGAATTACGAATCCTTTCAAGTTCACATAAAACACTTGCAGGCACTTGAAATAAAGACATGTAATATGTAGTAATAGCGCCAAGAACCAATTTTATCAAAGTAAGTCTTCCCCCGACAGAGAGGGTTTTAGCTTTCCACATAGAGATCTTGTTTTTAACTTTTTGCACAACATCGATCCAAGAATTAATTCGATTCTTATTAGCACCAACCTTTACACCAAGATAGGTAGACGGGAGGTTGTTAACTAGACAACCATATTGTTTAGCCAAATCTTTCATATCAGAAAGTCGAACACCAACTCCATACATACAACTTTTATGAATGTTAACTTTTAAACCCGAGGCAAGAAAAAACGATTGCAACATCATCATAAGAGCGTTAACGTTTGAGCAAGACCATTTTCCAATAAACATAACATCATCGGCGTAGAATAAGTGAGATATGGTAATCATATTGTGTTTTTCAATAAGAATAGGAGAAAACAAACCTCTATCGATAAGCCTTTGAAAAGATACATGAAGACTCTCGATTACAATGATGAAAAGGAAAGGGGATAACGGGTCCCCTTGCCTCAGCCCTCTATGGAATAAGAACTCGTTTGTAGGCGAGAGACATTAACCCAAATCGAGGCTTCAGAAGAAGTGAGGCAGCCGTAAATCCAACCTCTCCACTTATCGCCAAAATCGATTTTTGTAAGAGTTTCGTCAAGATTGTCCCATCTAACTGAATCAAACGCCTTTTGAAAGTCCACTTTGAACATTAAAGATTGATCCTTTCTATACTTACACCAAGAAATAATCTCATTAAGAATAAGATAACCATCCGTAATTTGCCTCCCTTTTATAAATGTCGATCGTTCTAGGCTAATAATATTATTGATCACAGGACTTAGCCGATTGGCGAGAACTTTACCAATAAATTTATATTGAAAACCAATGAGGTTAATAGGGCGGAAGTCATTGAGATGTTTAGCGTCTAACACTTTTGGAATTAAGGTAATTGATAGGTGTGTAAACACCCATCCTTTTTACCACTTAATTACAATAATAACCGAGCCAAAACATGTATTTTATGTCATTTATGTCGGAATTATGCGTGGTTTATGTTTTTGTTGTGATTTAGGACGAAAAGGTGAAAAGTGGAGAAAACACGGGCATTCACGGGCTTTTATCGAAGAAAAAGACAAAAGAAGAAGTCAAGAAATCAAGAGTGGAAAAAGAACGGAAGTCCAAGACCAATTCTGAAGATTTATCGAAGAAAAAGTCAAAAGACAGAAGTTTACTAAAAGCCGAAGAACTCAAGTCTAAATTATTGAAGAATTACAAGACGAGTTTGAAGAAATCCCGAGACAAAGTCATTAAAGTCAAAAGATTAAGAAGATTAAGGACTTAATGATGCAATTAGAGAAAGAAGAAAGAGGGAGGAAGCTTCCTAAGCTCCTCCCTAATCTCCCTATATATAGTTTAGATTTTCCTTCATTTTGTTGTTGTTGGGTGGCTTGACAACCCACTTCTTCCACCATTTTCATATTGCACTTTAAATTTATGCACCTTTAATTCATTGTCTTGCACCTTTAATTCAATTAATTTTCCAAGTAAGTTGTCTTTTATTGTTCTTGAATCTTCACTTTATTGTTAATCTCCTTCTACCTTTCTTGTTTTATTTGTTCTTCATCTTTATTGTTCATGTTCTTGATTTTTTATGGTTTTAGATTCAGTGGGTTTTTGATTTCTTGGTGTTATTTGTTGATTTTATTGATTAGGATTGTTGGTTTATCATTAGTGGATGTTTATTGATTAGTTTTGTTTAATCTTTTGGTTAGTCTTGATTAGTTTTGGTTAAATTCGTCCTTGTTCTTCATTCCCTGTTCTTCGTTCTGTTCATGCTACCCAGATTCTGGATCAGTTACATCATTCTGAATCAAACCTCATTTCATTTTTAACCCGGATCAATTGTAGCTAAAGCCTTCCATTCGGAATATTTATCATTCCGAATCAATGTTGTTCATCCGGAATATCCATTATTCCGGATCAAGCTAAATATTCCGGATCAAACTTTTCTATTAGGAATATTCATATATTCCGGATCAACTTTTCTATGCGGAATATTTGATATATTCCGGATCAATCTTTCCATCCGGAATAATATTCCGGATCAAGCTCTTTATTCCGAATCAACCCTATTTTCTTTTGATTCCGAATCAACCTCTTTTTCCCTTTTTATTCCGGATCAAAGCCTTATTCCGAATCAACTAGTTTATTCCGGATAAGTGATAAGTGTGAAAACACTCATCAATTATGATCCAAATACCACTCAAAACACAGTCAAATACATAATATTTAACTGTAAATTATCAGAATTACGCGTGTATTTGTATCTTGTGTGTTTCAGGTAAAGAAGATACATTTTGAAGCAAAGATGCGTTTTTAAAGGATTTATTTGAACAAAAGACGAAGAAAGGGAAGAAGGATGCTTTCAAGGACCATACTTGCCATTATTCACAAATTTCAAGGGCTCAAGTTGCAATTTTTACAAGATGGAGGACTAGACTTGTAACTTTCAGAAGATAAAGGATGAAATGGAAATTACTTCAAAGTGTTTATAACTATTTGACAAAGAAATGAAGAGAAAGGACCAAAAAGGCAATTAAGTGGAAAGTTGTTTATTACTTGGTCAAATTGACCAAGTCGGTCAAACGAACACACAAAGACATACACGTCTTCGTCTTCTTCGAAGAGAGAGAAACAAACGGTTTTCATCTTTCTCCACCTCAAAACCTGCAACCCAATATCAAGGACGATACATGAAGATTCAGTCAAAGAGTATAACTACAAAAATGTTCCTTATCTTCTCCTCTACAAGACGGTATCAATGAATTAGATCAAGACTCAAGAATAAAGAAACGCCCAAATGGATTGAAGATGGAGTAATCGAGTTTATCCTCGTATTTTCCACGTGTCCACTCCTCATTGGCGAGAACACGTCATCCCACCTCCTTTCAACGCCTATAAAAGGAAGATGAAGGCCTCACTTTCAGGCGGTTAGCGTAGGTGTAGGATTACACACAGTTGTATGTGTAGGATTAGTTAGATAATTAGCTTTTCAATCTTGTAACAAATTCTGTTTCTTTTCAGTTAGAGTAGTTGTAACCGATACCTTTTCTGCCATTAATGAAGATTATAAGCTTTTCATTCTAATCTCTTTTCTTTACTGATTATCCCTGAATTGATTCACTTAAAGCTTTCGATCTACGTTTTCTATCTGCACTCTTTTTACAAGCTAATATGGTAAGAGCTAATAATGAGTTTAAGTTGTCTTTTACCAATCACTGAGAGTGTACTGTTTGGAGTTTATAGGTTTTTCTTAACAAGATTTTCAGTTTAATCGAGATCGTTATATTCTGTTACTGTTCACGAAGGATTGATTGGAGGAGTTTGTTATAATCAGTTTAGTTTCATAAGTTTCTTGTTCGAGTAATCTTTAGCTTTGAGTAATCAGTTTGATGCTTGATTGATTGAGAAATCAATAATCAATTTTTAGTTAGTGATAATGAAATCAGTAATCGTTCTTGTTTGATGATTAATCGTGAAGATATAGTAGGAGTTTAAAAGATAAAGAACTGATTAGAATTCTGTTGGTAAATAGCAGTTTAGTCTACATCTCTTGGTTCTATCAGTTGGATCTATATAGTTGGATTCTTGTGTTCGATTTGTTTTGCAGGTTTATTGTGAATATTTGCAGGATTACTTTCAGTTTTTGAAGATAGCAGTAGGTTTGACGTTGAGGTGTGACGGTTCAAGCGAGCTCAGCGCTCCGCTAGCTTCGACATCAAAGGACAGGCTTCGGATGCACAGGTTAAGCGCATTTAATTTTCTGCATCTATAGTATAAAATAATTAGTGTAATCAGTTGGTAGGTTATCTTTGGTGTAAATTCTGTGAAACCTGTTCGATATAATTGCCTGTAGACTTGTTTGTTTAAATTACTTTGTGCCGATTTAGTTTCAGTTAGGTGCTTTATTGAGTTCCTGAAGTAAGCTTGATACTTAGTTTCTGATTTGTTTAGTCTGATTAGCTTTTCACTGCCTTTGATTTCAGTAATATTGTGTTTGGATTCCCTTAGTTTTAGTAGTCAAGTTAGTTATAGTTGAAGTAGTTATAGTTGAGGATTAGATCTGTTGATGTTAAGTCTACTGTTACTCGTTTTAGGATTCATGAGATATAAAATTTTTGGTAAGTTCTATACAGATATTGTGAAAAGAGTTGTAAAATAGGAGTTTTATTCAGTCTAGCTAAAAATTGATCAATTAGTCAATTAGTCTGTTGTGAATTGTCATTTGCAGAAATTTAGATGAATGTACAACTTGAGTCCCTCATTTTCACTGAACTTGTTAATGATTACATTTGCAAAGAAAGCTAAACAGATGTTTCTTGCGTTTTATTTCTAATATGTTTGGTCCAGTAATAGTAATTGGGCTTTGATTTTACTTTTGGGCCTGGATTTTCTTATAAGACTTATATTAAAAACGAATTTTCAAAATGGTTAGTAGTTATAGATTTTAGATTTCAAATTAAATTCGTTTTTAATAAAGATTAGTTTTTATAAAAACAGATTTTAATAAATTTGCATTCTTTTTGTTTTATCAAAATCGAATTAGTTTTGCAATTTAATCTTGTAGTATAAATTTGAATTTTACATTTTAATATTTTGTGCATTTAATTGTCGTATGTGCAATATGTTTTTAGTATAGTACATATACGTAGTAGCTAATATTTTTACCTTTTTATGTGCTTCGTGCCAATTAGAAATAGATTACCAAACAAGTCTTTTTCACCAAAAACAATTAAGTCAAGCTTAGAATTGTTATATCAATTCGAATCGATACCGAGAAAAACGAACTAAAAAGACAAAGATTAATAAGTGACATATTCCGGATGAACTGTTTTATTCAGAATGAGTGTTTTTCACTTTTTAGTTTTAAACTTTATTTTTCCTGCCTTTTTCTTTATTTGCACTTTTACTTGCCTTTCCTTTTAGTTTAATTTTTAGTTTGCTTCATTTACTTTATTTCCCTTTTAATTTCTCGTCATTTACTTTTCGTCAAGTTTTATTCTTTCATTGTTTCCTTTTACCGTCTTTACTTTATTTTTATTTGTTTCAAGTCTTTACTTTAATTAGTGTAGACAACGACCACCATTCTATTTCTTTAACACCAAGAACCATTCTATTTGTTTAACACCAAGAACAACTGAGTCGCACAATTAACCAGTTATCAATTCGAAGAGATACCGAGAACGAGAACTTTTCAACCTAGTAAAATCAACGAAAATAACAGTTATTAAAATGGCGCCGCTGCCGGCTCTTTTCGTGAGGATTAACGGTTTTTTGTGAGAGACGCGTTGGCTTTTGGGATCTGTTCACTTGTGAACGTTATTTTTTTTCGTATTAAAAATTTTCAAAAATCCAAAAACATTTGAAAAATCATAAAAAGCATTTCTTTTTCAAAGTTTTGCACCAAAAATATTCTTCTTGCTTATCTATTTTTCTTTATGGATTCTTATGTCCATTGCGTCGGGTGTGGGAGACAATTATACGGGAACGAATCATGTCAATGGTGTACATGTGAGCGGTGCGGAAATGATATCGACAACACATAATTCGGATTTTGTCCATGGTGCAACTCGACTAATTCGTCCTTTTTGAATCCACCTCCTGTTCCCCCGTGCATCTATTGTGGAAGCGATTCTCATTGGCATGTTTCGTGCCCGGTTCGATACCCGTATGATCACGGGCAAGAACCGGGTTACAATTATGACAATGGTAATAGCTATCCACATGACGCACCCAGTTTCTCTCCATACCCGTGGTGCTATATTTGTGGGGGCCCTCACGATGCTTCTTCTTGTGATCCGTCGATGGTCTTTGAGAAAGTTCTGTGCTATCATCCCAGTGTCTATAACTTTGAGCCCCCACATCACACCCTCAATCATCAATCCTCTCAGCAAATTAGTCTTGACCAACAACTCACTTCTTTGAACCATATTCTTGAAAGTATAGCTCAAATCCGAGCTGACTTACATCAGGAAAGGCAACCTTTGCTTGATGTGGACGAAATCTTGAAAACCACCGACACCTTTTTGATCCAATTTAGTCGTTTTCCCTTCTTTTCTACACCACAATGTTTAATGACAGCGTAGGATAGAATAGGTTCAATTGAACATACTCAAGGCGATGAACAACAAAATTTGCTTCATGAGCTTCTTAAAGATGTGGAGGTTATCAAGGAAGAGTTAGCCGACTACGTCACTCCTAACTGGACTCGTCCCATCTATTATGATGATGACGACGACGATGATGTCTACACTTTCAAACAATCTTCTGAAGTTGCTGCTCCTACTCTCGATGTTCCTACTGCGTCTAAGGATCTAGATTCGTTGAATGAGCTTAGTGATGTTGGTCTTGACAAATTATTGGATGATGAGGTTTGTGACTTACCTGCTATGGATCTTCAGGACGACATTGCTTTCACGCAAGCGGTCGATCCAAATGATGACGATTCTTCTCCCCGCTATGAGAATTTCACTTTTGAAATTTATCAATCTCCACCGGGAGATGCAGGCGATGACGATTTATTCTCTCCGGCTTACGAGAAGTTCACCGATGAACTTGCTCTTGAAGATGAGGTGGAAGACGTGATTCTCCGCGATAAATTACGGAAAGTGCATCTTCTTATTGCTCAAATCGAAGAGTTGACTTCTCCTCCTCTTTCCGAGTCTTTACCTCCATCTATTCCTCCCGCTGAAGATAATGACCCATTGCTGGAAGAAATCGAAATTCACTCCATACCTCCAGGTATTGATGACGATGACACGGAGGGGGAAATTATCCTTGATAATTTGCTGCAGGAAGGTATTGACCCAAGTCCCCCTCCCGAGCACCTTTCATCATCCCCTTTAGCCACTATTACGGAGGATGAGTGCTTTGACCCGGGAGGTGACATTGATTATGCTATCATTGATAACATTACGGCTTTGCCGAGTGCTCAGCATCCATTGTCTTTGGGGGATAACAATGTGCTTACTTTACCTACCCCACCTCCCGTGGATCTTGATTTCATATACTTTTCGTATGTTGAAAGGACTTTTCTCCCATTTAAGACTTATCCCCCCGCCTCTCCTTTGTTGATGTCAACCGGGAACGAGGACAAGGTCTTTGATCCCGGTATTACATTCGAGGCTTCCCCATGGACCATTTAATTCGGGGACGAGTCAGGCTCGTGACTCGGTTAATATAAACAAGCGCTTTTTGGGAGGCAACCCAGTTATCTATCTATCTTTACCTGTTTTCACCATAAGTGTAGGGGGAACCCCGTTGGTGTTTCTTGCTTTCTTTCTTATCATGTGCAGGGATTAGAGCTTCAAAGACACACTCTTGATGACTTTTGACGACCGTGATTCCGTGTCCCTTCTTCCCGGTTCTATCCTAAACTCTTTTCGATTCACTATTTTATATTTTTCAATATTAAAATAGGAATCTCTTTAGTTGTCTCTTCCTTAGCGAGATTTAAACAACGTGCACAATGTCCTAAGTGTAGGGGAGTTTACTCCCACATGCTTAAACATTGAGGACAATGTTTATATTAAGTGTAGGGGAGACTTCTATCGAAGTTAAACGGCCTTTTCCTTGTATTTGTCCTCATTTTAACCGAAAAATCAATTTTTCGACATTTTTCAAAATTTTTGATCTATTTTGGCCTATTAGTTTTTCCCTTTGTATAGTTATTTTATTTCTTTGCTAGAATAAATTTTAATAGAGTGGTTTTAATTTTCAAACGTTGTGAATCTTTTGACTCAACCCAAGTTTACTTATCTAAGTCTACTCTAGCTAGTATCCTTAACGTGTTTAAGTCAAGTTTTGCTAGGCTTTTATATAGGGAGCTTTAAAACGCGAAAGTCTTAACTCTCACGGGTTAAGAACAAGAACTTTTCGCAAGTTCCTATAATTGATCCTAGAGAGTCGTTTATCAAGGGAACTTTAAAACGCGATTTCTAAACTTGAAAAAGTCTAAGAATTTGCAAGATCCTATAGATGACTCGAAAACCCAAAACTTTGATTTAATAGGCTAAGCATCCACGAGTCTCATTCCTTGAGATTTTAAACTATGGAGAACGAGAGATGATAGAGTCAATTATAAGTTTGGTATTCTTTCGTGAATTTATGTGAGTTAATTATGAGCCTATTCTCCCATAGCTTGCTAATAAATTTATCTGCAATAAATAAGGTTGTACGATTTGAAAAGTTACTTAGCTTCTAGCCCAAGATCGTTTAAAAGTTGCTCGG
This sequence comes from Glebionis coronaria, assembly GCA_025667525.1. NCBI lineage: Eukaryota > Viridiplantae > Streptophyta > Magnoliopsida > Asterales > Asteraceae > Glebionis > Glebionis coronaria. The sequence goes on from CM046876.1 coordinate 360,857,136, forward strand.
TATGGATTAGAGTTCATAGCCAAGGCATAACTTATTGAAGCGGGATGCGAAGATTGGCGAGTCCGAAAAGGCCCTAACAAGGCATGAGGGCTACATTTTGTTGCTAAAGATCCAAAAGTGATGTGAAGAAATCATTTATCAAAGATCAATATGAAGGATCGAGACACATGACGAAAAGCAAATACTCTCCAAAAGATCATGGAGAAGTCTATCCAAAAAGGCCCTAACAAGGTATGAGGATAAATAGATCCAAGTCCAAAAAGGAGGCGGATCGTTGTATATCAAAGTCCAAAATAAAGATTGGAGAAAAATGAAGAATTCGTGGTCCAAGTATGAAGAATCTCTCAAAACTTCAAGTGAAGAAATTCCTATATGAAGAGAAGACCATAATTTCATGAACGTCTCTCAAGATTCAAAGTATGAAGTCGCTGCCAAATATCGGTCCGAGAAAGGTCTCAAATCGCGAAGCGAGTTATGCCAAGATATGAACTTTATGAGGTCTCGAGAAGCAGTTTTAAAAGATTTTTTCCTTTAGCTAACTATTGATTAAATCGTCCCACTTTATTTTCAGCCTAAATAACTATCGAAATAAGTCAACAATGCATCCTCGTGATCATTCGAGACAATAATAAAATATAAGAGATACACCTAGGAATAAGGGAGTCTAAGTGAATAATTGGCCCACATGAGTTCGTGTTAGTTTGCTAACTTATAATAACAATGATCTCGTTTGTAAGCTTGGTTTGAAGAAAGTGAAAACTTGAGGATGATGATCATTCATGACATTTCCAAAACCCGAAGGTATGTTTTTGATTTCTTTACTTTGAATGTTTATAGTTTTCTATCTCTTTAATAAAGGCCAACGTGGATTGGGGGATTATGATTAAAAATGTAAACGTGCTTTGTAACTAATGCATTGCATGAGGACATTGCAATGATCAAGTGTAGGGGATTTGATAGGTGTGTAAACACCCATCCTTTTTACCACTTAATTACAATAATAACCGAGCCAAAACGTGTATTTTATGTCATTTATGTCGGAATTATGCGTGGTTTGTGTTTTTGTTGTGATTTAGGACGAAAAGTTGAAAAGTGGAGAAAACACGGGCATTCACGGGCTTTTATCGAAGAAAAAGACAAAAGACGAAGTCAAGAAATCAAGAGTGGAAAAAGAACGGAAGTCCAAGACCAATTCTGAAGATTTATCAAAGAAAAAGTCAAAAGACGGAAGTTTACCAAAAGCCGAAGAACTCAAGTCTAAATTATTGAAGAATTACAAGACGAGTTTGAAGAAATCCCGAGACAAAGTCATTAAAGTCAAAAGATTAAGAAGATTAAGGACTTAATGATGCAATTAGAGAAAGAAGAAAGAGGGAGGAAGCTTCCTAAGCTCCTCCCTAATCTCCCTATATATAGTTTAGATTTTCCTTCATTTTGTTGTTGTTGGGTGGCTTGACAACCCACTTCTTCCACCATTTTCATATTGCACTTTAAATTTATGCACCTTTAATTCATTGTCTTGCACCTTTAATTCAATTAATTTTCCAAGTAAGTTGTCTTTTATTGTTCTTGAATCTTCACTTTATTGTTAATCTCCTTCTACCTTTCTTGTTTAATTTGTTTTTCATCTTTATTGTTCATGTTCTTGATTTTTTATGGTTTTAGATTAAGTGGGTTTTTGATTTCTTGGTGTTATTTGTTGATTTTATTGATTAGGATTGTTGGTTTATCATTAGTGGATGTTTATTGATTAGTTTTGTTTAATCTTTTGGTTAGTCTTGATTAGTTTTGGTTAAATGCGTCCTTGTTCTTCATTCCCTGTTCTTCATTCTGTTCATGCTACCCCGATTCCGGATCAGTTACATCATTCCGAATCAAACCTCATTTCATTTTTATTCCGGATCAATTGTAGCTAAAGCCTTCCATTCGGAATATTTATCATTCCGAATCAATGTTGTTCATCCGGAATATCCATTATTCCGGATCAAGCTAAATATTCCGGATCAAACTTTTCTATTCGGAATATTCATATATTCCGGATCAACTTTTCTATGCGGAATATTTGATATATTCCGGATCAATCTTTCCATCCGGAATAATATTCCGGATCAAGCTCTTTATTCCGAATCAACCCTATTTTCTTTTTATTCCGAATCAACCTCTTTTTCCCTTTTTATTCCGGATCAAAGCCTTATTCCGAATCAACTAGTTTATTCCGGATAAGTGACATATTCCGGATGAACTGTTTTATTCAGAATGAGTGTTTTTCACTTTTTAGTTTTAAACTTTATTTTTCCCGCCTTTTTCGTTATTTGCACTTTTACTTGCCTTTCCTTTTAGTTTAAGTTTTAGTTTGCGTCATTTACTTTATTTCCCTTTTAATTTCCTGTCATTTACTTTTCGTCAAGTTTTATTCTTTCATTGTTTCCTTTTACCGTCTTTACTTTATTTTTATTTGTTTCAAGTCTTTACTTTAATTAGTGTAGACAACGACAACCATTCTATTTCTTTAACACCAAGAACCATTCTATTTCTTTAACACCAAGAACAACTGAGTCGCACAATTAACCAGTTATCAATTCGAAGAGATACCGAGAACGAGAACTTTTCAACCTAGTAAAATCAACTAAAATAACAGTTATTAGTAATGAACGAGGAATTGCAACCAAAGAGAAAATACTAGTGTTGAAAAATTCTGTTACAGCTTTGATCACATCTCCACCAACAATAGACCGGAATTCTTTAAAAAATTTGAAAGTAAAGCCATCCGGCCCAGGAGATTTATCAGAACCGCAATCCCAAACTGCCCTTTTAATTTCCTCATCAGAAACATCTCTTTCCAATTCGTTATATTGGTCAATATCCAAACGTCTTGGGAATTCACCATTAAAAGGGACATGGATCCAATCTGGAGTAGAGAATTGATTTGCAAAATTGTTAAAAAAAATCAGATTTGACACGAGACGGGTTATCAATCCATTCACCTTCGACTAGAACGCCTTTAATCGCAAGTTGCCTTCATTTCTTGTTGACAATTCCATGAAAGAAATTAGAATTTTCGTCCCTTCAATAGCCCATGTAACTTTTGCTTTTTGAGTCGCGTCCATAGATGTTTGTTGGTCAATAATTTTCAGTTCACGACTAGCATTTGCACTTCATCTTAAAATAAACATGAGTGATTCATCTTATTCCATTGACATATTCGATCTTAATATATAGATGATATAGATGATATAGATGACATAGAGATGTTTATGCAACAACTTAAGACTGAATAAGAAGCCGAAAGTTCACACAAACGTAATTCCATTTACCAGGAACGTGAAACTACTAAAGAACGCTTGGTGGCCAATTATTTTGATGATTACCCAAAATACCTGGAGTACTATTTTAGATGTCGGTATCGCATGAGTCGTAAACTATTTTTAAAAATATTCTGAGGTATTGGAACGAAAATTCAAGCTACTAATCCTCCCTCTCCCCGCATTTTGATTTCTTTAGAGTCCGACCTGATGCTATTGGTCAACTCATTTTTAGTGTTATTATAAATGCACATCTGTCATACGCCAATTGGCATACGGCACATCACCTTATGCATAAGACGAGTATTTACAAATGAAGGAACATTGCGCATGCGACTGTTTAGATTTTTTATTATGTGTTTTATCGTATTGTTTATGCTAGAATTTTTAAAAAGCACCACACTGAGTGACATTCGAAAGTTATACAAAGGTATTATCTAGCTGACGGAGTTTACTTATAATTGGCATCTTTTGTCAAATCTTTTTCAGGTGCAAATTCAAGAAAAAATACTTTATTTAAACGTAGACTAGAAAGTGCTCGAAAAGGCATTGAAGTAGCTTTATGTTGTCCTCTAAGGCCATTGGCATAATATAGCTCCACCAGCGCATACTTGGACTATCAACAAGTTACGACGAGTAATGTATACGTGCATTATATTGCATAACAGGATTCTGAAAGATAAAACGTTTGCGAAAATTTCCTACGAAGTTAGGAAGAGCATGTGAAGTCCATCGGAGGATAGCAAAAGAACTCTGTGATAAACAAACGAACATAAAACTTTTACGAAATATCATTGAGCATATTTGGCAACAATATTTGGCAACAATATGTACTTAATGAAGAAGATAATTAGTTTATTTAGAATTATATTGTATTTTTTAGCGTTAATTAGTATTGTTTTTTGTTATTTCGTATGCTTTCTATATTATGGTATTATAATTTTTATTTTTATTTAAATGAAATAAACTAAATTTGTTTGAAAAATATGAAAAGGAAAATAAAATTAGAATGGGTTTCACCCTTTTAAATCATTTCTGGACCGATACTCCATAACAACTCGATGAGTTGTTATTCTTTCATCTCCAAAAAATCACTCATGTCTCGATCTTCAATTTTCATTTATGTTACACACACATGCATAGTTTTATTGCATTAATGAAATCGGGTTGTTACTTCTTATCAATGTATACACCAAACATAACACGAAGGATGTGTGTAGTAGGGGACTTCAATTCATTTTTACTTTTAGTCTCGTGCTTTAAGTTAAAATTCAAGGAAAATAACCTATTTTTAGAAAAGTTGGCCAATTTTCTTTTTTCCAACAAAAAGGGCTTTCACTTTACTCTATATCTGTTGGAAAGAATTGTTTGTTACGAAATAACAACAATAGACCAAAAAAGAGAACATACATAACTAATCAAATGACAATGTAGTAACATAAAAGTAAAACTGTTTACGCAAATATCATACCATAAATAGAGAGAGTATTCCATGTTTAGAAGGTGTGCTTTGTTCAGTAACTTACACCCAAAACTGATTTCAAGAACTGTACTAAGATAAGACTCCTTGTTGAGATAGACTATTAGGTTGGAAAGAAAGGTTCTAGTTTGGTGTATGAGAGTGCACGGTAGAGTCAGTTATGGCTTAGCTGGCCATTATGACGCGAGCTCATGGCTTGAGTCAACTGTACCGTGTGTTGAGTTATGGAGTTTTGGCTGGCAATCACCAGCCGACGTTATGGTATTTGGCGCGACCCTATAGCCCAGCCAACCAAACCGTAGCTCGCGTCATGGGCTGAGTTATTATTTTTCTTTTAATTCTTTTTTAAAAAAAAAAATTAAAATATAGCCGTTGGGTAACGGCTCGTTCTTTTTTTGGCATATTTTTGACAGTTTGTATTAGTTTTTTTTAATTTGTATTTGTATTTTTATTATGAATGAAATATGTTTTTAATTTGAAATATATAGTTAGAAAAAAAAAGAAAAAAAAAAGTGGTGGGATCTCGATAAACCGAGAAAAGTTGGTGTTAACCCGGAAAGGAGGTTTGGTGAGTTATGAGGTGTTTTGTTGTTATGGGAGAGAAAGCTGACATGGCACTACTTTTTGCCCACGGCTCGAGTTCCACGACTCGACTGTACCAAGAGCTCGACAATCAGCACTGTTCGTTGCCTGTTGGAGGTGATTTTCACGTTTTTGCATATGGCATAGGATAATATTATGTTAGCAGGTTTAAGCATTTCAGGATTGCGATCTCCTTTTAGGCACACCACTCATGTAAAACGTCAACGGTAGATATCATCGTGTTAGCCAAGATTAATAAACATATCAGCAGCCAGGATCGATAACATACTGTGTTCAGCGTTATTTAAAATCAACACTGCAGTCTGCAAGAATATACCAAGCACCAAAATATGTGTATAATATACAACAATATTTAATGAGGTGGTGCACAACAATGTTTTGAAACCCGGGTCGACCCGGCCGGTTCAACCGATTGGACCGGTTCCGGCCGAAAAAACGGGTCAAATTGACCCGGGTCTTACATTTTGGAAACCCGGTGTGACCCGCCGGGTTTGAAGCGACCCGGGTTGACCCGGTTCGTGCGACCCGGCCGGGTTTTGATTTTTTTCGATTTTTTTGTTTTTTTTTTTCGTTTTTTCGCGATATAATTATACATATTTATAACGTAACTTTGTTTTTACGTGTTATATTTATTAGTAAATGGTTTTTTGGGCCAAATATATGAAATATTCATGATTTATATTTATATATATATAGTAATATTGGAAATATATAAATAATTTTTTTTAATTGAAAACCGGGTCGACCCGGCGGTCTAACCGGTTGAACCGGTGACCCGGTGGCTCGACCGGGTCGATTCAAAACCCGGGTTTTAAAACATTGGTGCACAACATGATAAAGAAGTTGAATTTTTAAAGATCTCTATATCAAATAGATGAACAAAATATTTTGGAAAGTATAGTGTCTTCTTATGAAAAAAAAATATGTACTCTGTTTAAAGCATATTTATTGCAAAATTATAGTAGTATACAGAATCTATCTTAAAATAAAGAGAAGGTGGTCCATCAACCATAGTAGGTACTGGGTTGGTAACAGAGACGGTACCTCAGACAACAAATGTATCTTGTCTTCACCCATACCACCAATAATCTCAATAGATCTAGAAAATATTTACTGTGCTTGGATCAACAATTTGTTGGCAAAGTACATAAAATACAAATTAGTCAATTTTAACAAACTTTGAAAGCTTATACTTTGGTGCTATGGAGGGGAAGGTTGTTCAAAAACAATAAGTTGATAACAGTTGGATACATATCTATGTACCCTGCCTTGTAGTTTAAGTCATTGATCATACATGTCAATGAAACCTTGCGACTCGGTCATTATTAGATTGTGCCTAGATGCCTGCTAAAGAATAAGCCACAGCTCGAGCGTCTACTAGCAGGTCACAAGTACCCACTAAATATATAGTATGTGGAACCAAAGCCATGGAACTAGTATGCAATTGCTCTAACAAAGCCTAGCAAAACAAGACTAGGGGCGTTTGAGAACTCTTTCAAGGGTTATTAGCTTAGCGTACCTTCAATACCTTAGCTTATTGGCTTATGTTTGAAAAAAAAAACAAATTCTGAGCTTTTAAAAACTGATTTAACACCATCTAAAAGAACCCAAAAGAGCCTTATCAATGAAGACAACTACGGGTAGATAGTTCAATGTTCTAATATCCAAGCTATGTGGCTCTTCCACAAGGAGTCAACAAGCTATCAAGATTTACAAATTACAATCATATATAATCAACACAATTTATCAATAAACATACGATATCAATAGGCAAACAATATAAGCATAAAGCATATTGATTAACCTAAATGAAGAATCCGTAAATTTAGATAACATATAAAAGATAAATCTTTCTCCACATATCGTCGTCACCAAGAGTTTAACAGCCTCGAAAAGCCAAATTAACAAGTAACAAAACAGAAAAATATAAATAAATAAGATAGAATAGGCAGCACCGGTGCACCAAAGTTCCTAGCCATTGTGACAGCACGATGAAAAATCCTCGCCTAGAAACTTTTCCTGCAAAGAAACTGCTTCCAAGCCTCGAATCCAGAAACCATCCAATCACAAAGAAGTAACACTACATCCGATGCTCCAATACGGGCCTCTAAATAAATAGACATAGATAACATATAACGAACTACCTAAAACATACAGCAAAAAGAGATCTCATAAGGCTTCCTAACCCCATATAATCTTTGCTCATCTCCTTCCCGTATCAGTTATCAGACTCGCTCTTCCTTGCTGATTTCTCACCACTTCGCTCCTCTAACAACTTACCCGACTCATCATCAACCGACGCAGCCTTCTTCTCCGCTTCCTTAGCCTTAAGTGCTTGCAACTTAGCATGATTATAATACGCCACACCCAAGAAAGCAATCCCATACCCAAACAAATTAATGGGAGTGACAGTATCCTTAATCACAGACCACGAAAAGGCAATCAACAGCCAATCCTTAACAACCCCAGCCACATTCATGGTCAAAGCAGACGTCTTCCCAACAAGCAAAAAGACAGCCAAATTCAAAGCAAACGCGCACAATGAATTAGTCCCAAAGATCAAGTAATCAAAATGAAAACTCGAAGTCTCCCTCAACTTAGGCATCTCAACAATCATCCAAGGAATAGACAAAAAGGCGAAACAACAAGGGGCAACATAATACAAGCTGGTAATGGGGTTAAAAGTAATCCCTTTACTAGTCAACAAAATCTGAATCAGAACCAACCTAGTAGCCTCAAAACAAACAGCCCCTAATTGCAACATAACCCCCCAGCTATTAAACTTAGCCTCGCCATAAGCCGCAATGGCAACACCAAAGGAAATCGACAACATATTAGTCATGACATCACCTTTAAACCCTTCCTTTTTAAACAAAACACCAATTGAATAAACAGCAACAGGCATTAAAGCTTTAAGCATTTGAATGAAACTAACAGACAAATAAATATAAGCCGAATTCGAAAGCCATAAGCTCAAGGAATAAAGCAAGCCAATAGGGACAACAGATTTCAAATAGATATCCTTAGTCATTTGAACAGGCTCAACAACCTTAAGAACACTAACAAGAACATAAGCCAGAGAAGAACAGAAGCCCATGTGAATCATGGTTAGTGAGATCGGGTAGGGCCAGTCATACATCTTACGATCTAAGATGTATTTATTGTAAACAATAACAGTGAAGGATAAAAATATCCAAATGGCGACATAAGTGTATGAGAGAATGATCTTTTTCAATACACCTTCGGATAGTGAACCACCTTTACCCATTTTTTACAGATCTGGTTATTTGTGAATTTAGGGATCTGAGATGTAAAGTGGGTTTTAAAGGAGATGAGTGAATTTAAGGGAGAGGGTTGAAATTGAGGGTTGGGTGTTTGGATGTGTGTGTTTTGGGGTGTTAATAAAGGGGTAGGTGTGTATTTGGGGCCGGGTGGCTTTTCTAAGTCATTGAACGTGTGACATGTGACAATGGCTTTTTTTTTTAATTTATGGCTTTTTTTTTGTTTCTTTTTTTTTTCTGTTAGATTTGATCATTATTAAGTGCATAAAATAAGGTTAAAGTTATGAGCAATCTTTACGAGTCATCATGATTTGAAATTGGAGGTTATTAAAGTGGGTGTTTGGATGTGTTTAGTGAAAACAAATTATTTATTTTGAAAAATCATTATTTTGAAAACTATATTTTAAAAAATAGTGTTTGGATTTGATATTCTATTTTGAAATCGCAGTAATCAAATAATAATTTTTTTGAGTGTTTAGTAAATTTGATTATTTGATAATAAACTCCATTTTGAAAACTTACTTTTTCTAAAACTTCATTTTAAAATGAAATAAGCAGCTCCTCACTAACTTTTTCAAAATTTCATTTTAGAGCTTTTAAACGCAAATAATCACTTATGTCCATTTATTACCCAAACACTTTTTTTTAACTTATCTCCATTTTATAACTGAGATTTAGAGATAATCTTCTCCTAACCGCACATCCAAACACCCCCTAAGATAGAGAACTTGGAGTTTCGAGTTGTTTTCTAATAAGTGTATTTTTTTTTATTTTTTTTTAGTATAATACGAGGAGTTTTCACCGCCTTTAAAACGAGTGAACTAATCTCCCGTAAAAGTTTATTGGATACCTCGATGGATAGTATCCTCTCAAATAAGATTTTTTCTAATAAGTGTATATGTACAGTAAGCTTCTATGTTATCTTGGAGTACTTATCAATTTTATGCTATTTATCATACAAAAGTCATGTATCGTTTTATTTTCTTTTAAATGTTTAAATTGACGAAAAAAATTTAATCTTATGTATTTTTTTTTTGTCGACCCCCCTCAAATACCAAAGTCAGATAATGAGTACATGTTAAAACGATCTAATTACCCATGAGTTAGGATTGAACCAAATTATTATTTTTCAAAAGTCTTTTATAACTACTCAATAAATTTTTTAAGATAAAAAAATAATACCATTAAAATAATGCTCCTTTAATACGTATTACATTATTTTAATTATTTTAATCCAATTACAATAAAAAAATTGAAATCCAAGTGTTGTCTATATGATGAATGTGGCATGGTTTACAAGAAATAACCTTTTTTACATTATGTATCATTGTTTTGCTTTTGATTATTCATATGTTAGACATGTTATTAATTTGATTTTACTTTTAAGTAGCTAAAGTACTATGTAACCATTATTAACTTTTATATAAAGGAGGAGAATCACGCATCCATAGGAGCAGTAATTCTCCTAATAAATCGTTTTTTATAATACTATCCCCTCTCTCACAACCAAAATTTCCTCTCACAACCAAAACACACACTAGCACCTACACTTTTCCGTTATTTGATTTTACTGACCCCGTTATGCATTGATTGATCCCCGTTGGTTGTTTAATTGCTGGTTTAATCTGCCTTTTCGCGAAATTGGGGTCCAGTTGTTGGTTTAATTGGTGTTAATATGGCCTTTCGCCAGTTAAATAATTAGGGGTTAATTGGATGTTTTCCCCCTCCTATTAATTACAATTATCCAGTTGTTGGTTTAATTGGTGTTAATTTGCCATTTCGCCAATTAAATAATTGGGGGTTAATTGGATGTTTTCCCCCTCCCATTAATTGCATGTCCATTGCAAGATTGTCCCCTGCCATTAATTGCGATTGTCCGTTGTCTAGTGGCTACAGGAATCGTAGTGGCTACAGAAACCCAATCTTAACCGTTGCAATTAATCCGTGTCGCGATGGTGTCCGTTGATGATGTGACTCTTGCATCCATATATATACCAGCATCACCACATAGTTGCATCTGGGTTTCCATTATTTGTGGTGTTGCTACAGTAGCTCTTGATCTTCTTTTCTTTTCTGTTGATCCAGTCTACAAAGGTTTGTAAGATTTAACCTTTTTTTGTTTATTTTGTTTATAACGGGGTTGTTTTTGTTCTTGGTTAAACCTGTTCTTCGTGATTGATATACACACAAATCTGTGTTTGTTGTTTTTTGTTACTCCATATGCTGCCTTTGTTATTCCATATGCTTAAACCTGCTTAGATTTGTTAGTGTTTTGTAATATAGATAATGTTACTATTCCATATACTGCCTTTCTTATTCCATATGCTTAAACCTGCTTATATTTGTTAATCTTTTGTAATATAGATGTTGATATGCTTTTATTGATGTGGTTAGGTGAACCTTTCTTTTGTGGTTGCCCTTTATACGGTTATAGATTAGTCTGCCTTTGTTGACCTGGTAGGTTAGCCTTCTGTGTTTCGTGTTATATTATGATCCCCCATGCGCTTCCATGTTTCTTCATGTTTGGTTAGGTTTGTTGACATTTTCGTTTAGACTTCTGTGTTTCGTGATGTTTGGTTCCGTTCCCATTGCATGTACGCCTGTTAGATTAGGTCTCTTTTTTTGTCAGCCTCACTGTATGATCGCATTTCCGATATCATTTCGATGGCATTTATGAAGCGTATAGTTTGTGGCCCGTTACATTTTGCTTCACACTCTTTCTCTTTCCCTAGACTGTTTTCCTTTTTCTTGCCTGCTGTTGTCCATAGTCATTATGTCTGGCCCGTCTTCCCGGCTGGAAATTTGTGTCGTTTGTCGGTTACGTTCCGTTGCCCGTCCCGTACCCGTATGTTACAAATGCTCTGCAATAGATCGAGCGAGTGGTGGTTGGAACCCTAAAATAAGAGGTTTGTGATTTCTCTTTCCCTCACAAATACGTTTACCCGGTTATGTGTAACGATGGCTTCCCTGTGTTTTTAACTTTGATTTTTTTTTCAGCTGCCTATGCCCAGTATATTGCCGATAATGACATTTCGCTTCTCCCACAGCCATGCCTGTGGGCCGATATAGTGGGTGCTTCTTCTGTTACTGGTACAAACCGAGTTCCACAAGGTGAGGGCATCCGACCTTTTTTAGGTGTGACGGCCGAATGTGGCAGCCCTGTTGAAACATTGACCTCACACCAATCACATACGCCCGTTCCTGCTGCAGGTTGTGCTACATTGCCTATTTGCTTTCATTCTGTGTGCCTGTGTCAGTGTTGTCACTCACTGTGGTAAATGCAGGAACAGCCGGTGGTGTTGGCCATGGGCCCGCCATGTCTGTTTTTGCCACAAACGCCGCACCTGAGTCCTGGTCTCATGCTTCGCCACTTGGGAAAAGGAAAAGAAACAGTAGTACAACCTCTATAGCCTCCCTAGTCCCACCAAGTACACCGGTCTTCCCCCAGGTTGGTTAGTCTTTCTTTTTCCACGCTTCCAACCACTTAAATTACCATTTATACGATGGATGTGTTTGCTAAAATGAACTTACCACGACCACCAGGTTTGGATCACCCCCTCGGGGTTAACATGAATGTTTTGAATGCTACCAAGGCGAGTCCATCCACACCTCAGGCATCCCCGCTTGGGAAAAGGAAAGCGTCATGTCCTGTGCCACTGCCCACGGTTTCCCCAGGTTTGTGCTAGCCTTATTCTTTTGCGTTCAAGCGTTTGACAACCCCATGTGCTTATTCTCTTTGTTAAATACAGGAACAACACCTTTTGCGGTTACCAGCCAGCCACACACAGCCCCATCTCAGACACCCCCTATGAGGAATCGTCCAGGCCTGCTGTTAGACGACGGTTTTTTTTTAACACCCTTCAGATGTCCCCGCGGAACCCCAAACTGGTCAGTCTTTCTTTCCGCAAGCGCCTTTATTCCACCAGACAGTTAGGGTATTTGCTTATTTGGGTAATCAAATGTAGGACCACCAGACCCGTCATGACACAATGACATGAATGCTCACTGTTCTTCGGCCGGTTCTAGCACCCACGTGCTCCCAGCTCATCCCCCCCAACGGGGAAACAGACCCAGGCCTGGTGGTAGGCGACGGATTATTTTAACATCGCCCGCGGGTGGACCTATGACTCCTCAACCTGGTTAGACATTCTTTTCCCGCATATTACAATTACTTTTTAGGGTTCACGCTTTCGGTTGCTGATTTTCCAAATGTATATCCACAGACCCCTCCAACAACCAACCAAACACCTCTCATGTGCCAACACGAACGGGCGTTGTAAATACTGCCCCCATTCGCTCAACTGATCCTACCACAAGCAATCCCACACTCGTCGGCGTCAATATTTCCAGATCTGGGCCCCGTGCCCGACGGCGTTCGATGGTGCCCGTCGTTCGTGCCAGTTCCTCGGCGACCCCTCCAGGTAGTCCTCCTTCTCTTGGTATTGGTTTGCGTTCTTCCACACTCTTAGTTGCTCCCGGGCTTATTTGTCCATGATACTTTCAGGTGTTCCAGTTTATCGAGACCTGGGGGACTGCACGTACCGCTGTCGTTTCTGTAACGCACTTTTCTGGCACAACGAACGTCTAGTAGGGAGCCCGAGTATCATTCATGTTGCGGTGGTGGTAAGATGTTCATTCCACAACCGCCCCCACCTCCACCAGTGATTCAGCAGTTGCTCACAACTAGGCATTTTATGGAGAACATCCGTGCTTACAATCAAATGTTTGTAATGACGTCGTTCGGTGCTAAGATTGACGAGACCGTCAACCAGTCGGCAGGCCCATATGTCTTCAAGATTTCTGGCCATGTGTACCACCGTATCGGATCGCTCCTGCCTGAGCAAGGCAAGAGGCCTGAGTTCCTGCAATTGTACATATACGACACGCAAAATGAGGTCCGTAACCGTCTTGCACCTTTTGGTGGCCATTCGGCGAGTTCTTTGGACCCGGTGATTGTTCAGCATCTTATAGAGGTGTTTGACCAGACAAATGCGTTGGTCCAATTGTTTAGAACAGCAAGAGATAAATGTAGGGATGCAGATGTCCCAGAATTCAATCTCAGGCTATACAACGCGGGTGGTGCAAGAGGTTATGAACCTCCGACAGCACTGGACATAGGCGGGATAGTGTTACAGAATGGTCGGTAATGCAGGACAGATTATGATGTCATAATTGAATCAAGAGCAGGGCCACTCCAACGTGTTAACAAGCTTCACCGAACTTACATGTCTCTGCAGTTCCTGGTTATGTTTGTCTTTGGTCAGACAGGGTATGATAAGAATTTGGTGGTGCCTAGGCGTGATGGTCGTAGACCAGGGTCAAAGGTCTCAATGAATCGTTACTATAAATACAAACTGCACCAAAGGGCATGTGGTTATGGGCTAATTTTTCGGACAGGCCGCCTGTTCCAACAATATGTCGTCGCTGTTTTCTGTGCTTTAGAACAGGCTAGGTTAGATTGGGTCAGGACTCACCAAAATGACATCCGTTCTGACTACCTTGCTGGGTTGTACGACTCTTTGAGCAGAGGTGACCGAGAAGGGTTGAAATGTGGCCAATGTATTCTTTTGCCAATATCTTTCACCGGGGGGGGGGGGGGGGGGGGGGCGCTACATGTATAGCCACTATCTAGACGCGCTCGCATTATGTCGTGCTCTTGGAAACCCACAGATTTTTATAACATTCACATGTAATGCCAAGTGGCATGAGATAGAACGTTTCCCAGTTCCCCTATTGTCGACCCTAGATAGACCTGATGCTACGTGTCGGATCTTTGAACAGAAGGTGAAGGAGTATGTCGCCTTTATAAAGGAGTCAAAACTTTTTGGGTCCGTCACAGGAGGTATGCTTTGGTTGTGTGTCTTTACTGTTTCCTTTGTTACGTAGACTATTTATTCCTTACATATGCTTACTGTTTGGCGCGCAGTCCTGTACACCATCGAGTTCTAAAAACGTGGGATGCCGCATTGTCACACCCTGCTGTGGTTGCATGAGAAAGATAAGATCCTAGACCCAGCCCAACTGGATGCGTTTATTTCCGCAGAGTTACCAGACCCTGATTCTGACCCTCAGACATTTGCGTTTGTCTCAGAGCTAATGCTCCATGGGTCGTGTGGAGCAGCAAATTTGAATTCCCCCTGCATGCAGGATGGTGTGTGCACAAAAAGTTTCCCTAAGAAATACAACGACCGCACTTTTTTTGACGATGGTGGGTATGTCCATTATTGCCACCGAGACAACGCCGTGCGTGTCACGAAAAGAGGCTACGAGCTTGACAACAGTAATGTTGTCCCATATAACAGGACCCTTTCGTTGATCTTTAACGCACACATAAATGTCGAGTACTGTGGGTGGAGCATGCTAATCAAGTATCTTTTTAAGTATATATCAAAAGGGCCTGATTGAATATTTGCCAAAGTTACCAGGCCGGTTGTCGAGGCGTCAACCTCAGCACCTCCTCAGCCTAAACCTAGGGATGAAATCCAAGACTATGTTGACGGCCGCTACATATGTCCGCACGAAGCTTGCTGGCGCATATTTGATTTTCCAACACACAACAGAGAACCCGTTGTACAGATACTTGCCGTTCGTTTGGAAAACATGCAAAGGATTAATTTCCGAGAACGGGATGACGTGTCCATTATTGTGAATCTGCCTGAAAAGAAGAAAACCACGCTTACTGAATGGTACACCTACAACGCAGCCAACGCTGACGGAAGACATTTGATGTATTTGAAGTTCCCTACTGATTTTGTGTGGTATGCAGACGCTAAAATCTGGCGCTGGTGGGCAGTTACAACCAAACATTCGTATGGGCGGCTCGCATTTGTACATCCTAGCGCCGGTAAACTCTTCTATTTCCGGATGCTCCTATCTCACCAAAAAGGCTGTGAATCTCCAACAGAGGTGCGGACCGTCAACGAAATCGTTTGCCCTACCTATCGTGCGGCCTGCGACGCATTGGGCCTACTCGGA
Source organism: Glebionis coronaria (assembly GCA_025667525.1). Lineage (NCBI taxonomy): Eukaryota > Viridiplantae > Streptophyta > Magnoliopsida > Asterales > Asteraceae > Glebionis > Glebionis coronaria. The sequence goes on from CM046876.1 coordinate 360,872,777, forward strand.
GACGATCGAGAATGGGATATTGCTCTGGAGGAAACAACTGGCCATGCAACTGCATCTGAAACAAGGACCCTTTTTGCACAAATGCTATTGTTTTGTGAAGTCTCAGACCCACGAAGACTATAGGAAAAACACTGGGAAAGTATGTCTGATGACATTGGGTCACGGGTGTCCGCAACCGTAGGTATTCACAATTTTTTTGTAAACGATGCTGAAAAGAAAGGGTACATTTTATATGACATACTATGTATTTTGACAAACTATGGTAGAACGTTGTCCGAATACGGTCTCCCCGACCCTCCCAGAAGACTTTTGGACCAGCTTAAAAACAAATTGCTAATGGAGGAGAAAAACTACAATCGGGCGCAATTGTTTCACGAGACTATGAACGCCCTCCCGAAGCTTAATGTTGCCCAGCGTCAGATTTACGACTCTGTCACTCAAGCATCATTACAGAATCGACAGGAATTGATATTCGTCTACGGTCACGGTGGAACAGGTAAGACATTCCTATGGCAAACAATAACAGGTTCACTGAGGTCACAAGAAAAGATCGTTCTTACAGTGGCTTCATCTGGCATGGCGTCCTTGCTTCTACCCGCTGGCCGCACAGCTCATTCAAGGTTCAAAATACCTCTAGAGTTAACAGAAGAATCGGTTTGTCATATTAAAAAAACACACACAACTCGGACGCCTTTTAACTGATACAGATGTCATAATCTAGGGTGAAGCACCCATGAACAACCGCCGTTGTTTCGAAGCGTTTGACCAGTCTCTTAGAGACCTAATGGGTAACCCTGAAACTGTCTTTGGTGGGAAAACAATCATTCTTGGTGGAGATTTCCGGCAAACTCTTCCAGTTAAGAAAGGTGCTTCCAAGCTTGAACTCATAAGTCTGTCCGTCTCACAGTCACCTCTGTGGCAACATTTTAAGATTCTCACGCTTACCAAAAACATGAGGCTCACGAGAGATGATCTAACAACCCTCGAAAGGGAAAAAGCACTGGAATTTACACAGTGGCTGCTGAAACTTGGGAATGGTGAAATTGGCCAACCTGACGAAGAAGAACCCGAAAGTGTTAGCTGGATATCCGTACCTCCTCAATACTGTGTTTCCGGGGACGAGGCTGGCCTGACAGAACTTATACGGTTCATATATGACGAAGAAACTCTCAGACACCCAAGTGCCGCCACTTTCCAGAGTAAGGCGATTGTATGTCCCAAAAATGATACGGTCGATGTTATCAACAGCCGGATCCTGGCGTAGATCCCCGGAGAAGCGACTACATACTTAAGTAACGACACTGCCTACCCAAATGGTGGTGATACATCCGAAACATATATGTTGTACCCAACCGAGTTCTTGAACACATTGAACTTCCCAGGCTTTCCACCACATGAATTACAACTAAATGTTGGTTGTCCTATCATGCTGTTGAGGAACACTAATCTGACTGGGGGCCTGTGCAACGGCACAAGAATGATTATCAGGGCGCTAAAGTCAAATTTAATAGAGGCGCAGATCATTACTGGGACGCGCGTGGGAGAAAAAGTATACATCCACAGGATTTCGTTACCTCATCAAGAACCAAATCTTTCGTTCACCTTCAAACGGAAACAGTTCCCAGTGAAATTGTGCTACGCTATGACAATTAACAAAAGCTAGGGACAGTCTCTATCGAAGATAGGTGTTTATCTACTAGAACCCGTGTTTAGCCACGACCAACTTTATGTTGCCCTCTCGAGGGCCACTTCCCCAGACGGGCTGAAAATACTGATTCACGAGCAAGAAAATCAGCCCCCGAACACGACAAAAAACATCGTCTACAAAGACTTTGTGCGTAGCATATAAAATCAAACTCACTAACAACATTCTCAATATATGTTTTACGGTCCCCCTTTTTCCCCCTGTTGGTACATTATCTTCTGGTTAAGAATAGTACATGCTTTGCTGTTTGCGTATTTGTAGTTTTTTTTTAAACATGTCTTATTCCCGTTAATTATGTGCGCTTGTCTGCCTTTTGATAAAAAATATATATGGCCCCTTTGTTTCTTTACAATCGGCTTACACATATGGGTATTGTTATTGCTAACCACCTTTGTTCTTGCCATCGTATAGTTGTATACAGGTGTTATGGTTGACACAGGCACATCTACATTGGTGGTTGCATGTACACCAATTTCTGAAATGACACCGCAGCTTAGAAATTGCATTCTTGAAGCCATTGTCTACCGTAAATGGATGTCCAAAACCATACCAACACAAACAGACCCGACAGTGAAAGAGTTAAACTACTGTTGTATTCTTATTGACAAGAAGGTTAGTTTTTTTAAAGCACACTTAACCAATTCAGGCAGACTCCAGACAAAAGTCATGTTTAGATGTTGACGGATTACTTTTATGTGTTTCCAGGGTGATGCGATTCATGCAAACATGGATCCCGCAAATGCACCATACTTTCGGTCTAAGCTTCAATACTAGAAAAGTTTATCGCATTTCCGAATTCTTTGGTGAACCAACAGCCCCTTACCAACAAACACTGGCAAGGGAAACTACACTCAAGTTTGGCAAGATAACTAAATTCGAACACCTAGAAAACAAGAAAAAAAACTACCCGCAACATTTTTTCAACTTTGTGCCTTACAACCATCTCAGTTCAAGATTGCCAATGAAGAATGCGGCTGACAAATTGGTGTACCCACGAATGACAGGCAACACGCAAATTACAACCATACTTAAAACTTTTGGGTTGAACCTGTCTGTTAAATTCTGGTCTGTTGTTTCAGATTACCTAGGGTGCATCCTATCAGTTGGCGACTTGCCCCGGCAAGGAAATATGAGACGCAAGATCACTATTGAAAACCTAAAGTAAATTCTCTTTCTTTAAGCTGTATTGGTTGTTTTTCTGTGGTGCTTCATGTTAACACGGTTTCCATTGGTCACTGGCATGACATTCTGATGAACCAGTGGTCCTGCTATCGAACTAACGCTCTGGGATAGCCTTGCACTACAGTTCGACAAATCAGCCGTTGAGAAACTCCCTGTTCCTGTGCTTCTTGCAGTTTCGTCCTGCCGGGTCACCGACTACAACGGTCCGTTATAAAATGCTTCGCCCATTACTCGCTCATGCTATTAAATCCTAATACTTATGTTCACCTGCCCAGGCACCTTGGAACTTTCAAGCACATCTGCCACTTTCTGTTACACTAACCCTGAAATCCCCGAGGTTCACGAAGCAAAACAAGCGTAAGCCTTACAGCTTTCTTTACCATAAATATATCGTACTTTCTCACACGTTGTTTACCAAGCGCTCATATGCAGGTTCATCGACCGTTTCAAGACGATCCCCATGCTGCAAGTAAGCAAATACCACTTCAAAGAAGCGCCAAGCGAGAAAAAGATTAACAAAGAACCACTCTCTTCTTTACTCCTGCAAAATCCTGCCAGCTACAAGGTAGAAATTCAGTTATTGATGGATTGGGGGACTCCTCGCAATACCCATTGTTAACTACCATTTTTTTTCGTGCAGGGCATTGAATTTACATGTGATGCAACTATCACAGACGTCGTCTAAAACAGGATCTGGTACTATGTCACATGTACAAAATGCCGAAAAACACCCCGTGAATTTGATGGAACATTCATCTGCGAAGACGATGGGCTGCTAGAAGACACTGCTTTCAAGTATGTAGATATTACTTATAACAAAGCTGCTCTAACAAATAAACTTTCTACAACAGTAATTCCATTCACAATACCACCCCGCAGGTACAGTTTCAAGACAGTTGTTCACGACGGCACTGGAAAAGCCAACTTCACGTTCTTCGACCAATCTGGTGAGCAGATCCTAGGCCAACCGTGTTCTCAGCTGGCGTCCAAGTATCAAGGTGTCGACAGGCGCACTGTTCCACCTGAAATCATTCACCTCATTGGGCTAGCCGGAACATTCAAAATACGATATTCTACAAAGATAGTGACTGGGTCAGTGATATTTCGTTTAAGTTCGTTTTTCTCGGTATCGATTCGAATTGATTGCACATTTTTAAGCTCGACTTAATTGTTTTTGGTTAAAAAGACTTGTTTGGTATTCTATTTCTACTTGGCAAAAAGCAATTAAAAATGTAAGAATAGCTATAATACTATGTATACGTACTAACCCAAAAACATATTGCAATTACCAATTAAAATGCACAAAGTACAATCAAATAAGCTAATGGTACAATTATCTAATGCACGCAAAATATTAAATTGCTAAAATACAAAATGAAAAAGAAACACAAAATACAAATTTATAAAAAAAACTAAAGTTATATTACAAACTATTTTTATTATACTAATAGAACTTTTGAAGTAAAATGAAATTAATATGAGAAAACAAGTTTAAACTTTCAATTCCAAATTTGCAAATTTAGTTCAAACAAATTTACCTATGGCCCAACTAACTAATTATACCTAACAGTTGCAAATTCTACTAACTTTACAATAGGCCCAACTAGTGCATAACCTAAGCCTGTTAGGTCCAATAACAGACTAAAACTAATCATGTAACAAACTTAAACAATACGAATAGGTAAAAACGCACTTCTATCAAACTTATCAAAATTGAATAAACCAAACTGGAACACAACACTCACTATTGGCACTTCCTATTTATCCTTATATTTTCTAAAAGTCAGCTACATCAAAAATCATCTATAAGCTATTCCTCAGTTTGTACAAATCAAGACCTCTTTTAAACTGATTAAAGTTCTTTTTTTTTACATTCGTGAATCAAAACCAAAATACCTATTTCATCAAATGCTAGCTTAAGAGTGCTTAATCGAAAGCTTATTGCCGCTGATCTAGTAGCTATAATGAAAAACAAATGAAAACAGTGAAACTCTATACTACAAAGATCACAAAACAATCTAACTACTCAAATCATGCTAAAGAACTCAGTTAGTTCACAAGTAAGCAGATCATACTATGTTATCTAGAAAAATAACTCGCGCTTGACCTGTACTTCCCGGCCAAGTCCGTTGATGTCGAAGCTCGGCGCTGAGCCGGCTTAGCTATTTGCTTCTGCTGAAACTATGCTATCAAAAACAAACTATCGACTGAGATTAAGTCTTGCTGTTCGAACACAAGTCTGCACATCCAGGCCACATCATCGATGCTGTGCTCGCTGAAATCGAAATAAAGAAATCCACCAGGTTTCTACTTGATGAACTGAAACCAAATATCTTCTAAAAGCTAGGCAATGAATCTCTCTGAGTCGATAACAACTAGCTGTCCTAATTAACTATAACCTCTCTATCGTAGCAGCAAAAACAAACATGCCTAACTGAATCGCATCCAAATCTCAAAGTAAACTGATTTTAAAACTTTCATTGGCTGAGCTAAGAAGAACAAGTTGTCCTGCAACTTCCATCTAAACTATGACTGAAACTGATTAAAATCATAGGCTGAGGACTACCCGATCAGCTATATCTGCTCTAAAACAAGAAACGAAAACTCTCGATCCAAACACTGAAATCTAAACTATGAATGGATCTTAAAGCAAACTCCAAAAAACTCTATCAAGCTTGTTATGAAAATTCTGTTTTACAAACAAAAGCAATATGCAAAACTACTAGAAAAAATGGATAACGATCTATCTGATCTTTCTGAATCAAAATTGATTTAAACTTTGAACTTCAAAGCTGAAACTAAGCTTACTCCCTATTGCGTGAACAGTAACAGAATATAACGATTTCGTTAACAGATTTATATGAACAAGATTCAACTAATGTTAACAACCAACATCACTCTCGGTGAACAGTAACTGTATATGAAGTATAGAAATCCAAAGATTATTAAGAAAACTTGAAGATCTAAAATGGATTCATTAATGGTGGAAAAAGTGATCAGTTACAACAAGATTAACGAAATCAAAACCGAATCTAACTGAATTTCTAACTGAAAATCATAAAACATTTGAGAGAAAAGCTATCTACTCCTAACTACTATGTGTAAAACTACTCCTAAGCTAACCATTTGCAAATGAAGCTCTTCGTTTCTATTTATAGCCGCTGAAAGGAGGTGATGTGACGTGGTCTATCCAATGAGTAATTGCCACGTATTAAATACGAGGTTAACTCGTCTTCATTCTTCATTCCAATTTGGGCGTTTCTTTATTCTCGAGTCTTGATCTAATTAAGTACCATCATCTTGTAGAGGAGAAAAAGATAATCACTTTTGTAGTTTTGGTCTTCGATTGAATCTTCGTGTATCTCTTGTTATTTTGACTTGCAGGTTGGATGATGAAAAGAGATGAAGTCGGTTTAATTTCCTTTTCTCTCTCTTCAAGGTTGAAGAAGACACGTTATGTGACTGTGTTTTGTGTGTTAGTTTTGACCGGTTTTTGGTCAACAAACCAAAGTAAATACTTACTTTCCACTAGTTTTACCATTTAGTCCCTCATTTTTCACTTCTTTTCAAATGTTTTTTTTAAAACCTTTTAAGTAAAAGCTTTTTCATCCTTTGTCTTATAGAAAGTTGCAAGCTAAGCCCTCGATCTTTGAAGTAGTGACAAGTAAGGTCCTTAGAAGCTCTTTCGTCCTTTTCTTCATCTTTTGTGATATAAATCCCTTGAAAACGCATGTTTGCTCAGAAATGTATCTTTTTACCTGAAAAACACATAAAACACAAATACACGCATAATTCTTATATTTTCAATTAAATATAAGGTATTCGACTGTGTTTTGAGTGGTATTTAGATCATTATTGATGAGTGTTTTCACACTTATCAACTCCCCTCCACTTGACCATTGCCATGACCTCATGCAATGCAGCATTTTAAAGCACCAAGTTACAGTTTTCTCATAATTAACCCACCTTGGCCATTATGGAATGCATCTATACTACTCTACACTATATGATGAATGATTTTGAATATTTACAATGCAATGCAAAGAAAAGCAATTCTATTTACATCCTTATGTATTTTCTTGAAATGGTTTTGATGGAAATAACTCATAAAGACTCAATGACTTGGATTAGGGCTTTTGTACCATGGACACTTATCACCCTCAAGTTTCACTTTCCTCATACCAAGCCTAAAAATGGGATCATTATATTCACAAGTAAAAAGTGCATCAACTTATTCATGACAATTAAATGTGGAACCGGTTATTAGTTGAGCAAATTGCTTGTGAGCAAATTTGTCATTTATTCAAGTGTGAAGTATAAGAAATGTAAAATCCAAAAATAAGGAAGCACGATTTTAATCCTAAGTAATCCTCTCATCCATTACTTGAAAAACCGCTCACAATTAATACAAGTCCGTCTCAAGAATAATAAGTCATTCGCCTTATGTGTAAAATCCTCATGTCGCTAAGGAAAGAAAAATAAAACTCACGCAATAATTTACATCCGCCATCTTTTTGAGACTTTGGATCTTCAACCCCGCAACCCGTCAAGGTAATATTGGATTGGAGCAATCTATTGAATCCCCGCAACCCGTCAAGGTAATATTGGAACTCAATAGTCACTATAATTAACACCACACTGCCCCTCTTGGGAGTCTTGTATATATATATATTTTTTTTTTTCTTTTTCTTTTTTTTTCTAGCCACTCATTTTTTTGGAAGCCGCTCTTATTTTTCTTTATTCCTCACTAAGAAAGTTGAAAAGAATAAAAGGAAAAACACCCGCTAAATATTGAGCATGACATAAGTCTTGTACACATAAAACGTTCTAACTTAGAATCTTAAAACGTACTCATACCAACCATGAATGATTAGACAAAAATGCATAAGAGATTACAAATCAATTAAAACCGTTCTTGATTATTTATCAACAATTATATACATGCGAAGAAAATAGAGGTTAAGAAGAGAAGGGTTTAGCCACAAGTAATTATCATGAAGTTTATCTAGCCCTTTTATACTTGCTTCAACTCTATCATTTCCCATTCCCCACAAATTTAAAATCTCAAATAATGAGATTGGTAGATGCTTAGCCTAATAGACCAATGAAGGACTACATGGTTAAGGATACTAGCTAGAGTAAGCTTTGATAAGCAAGCTCAGGTTGAGTCAAAATATCCATGGCGGGCCTAATATGTCAAAGAAATCTAAATTTGTTAAAACCATGTTTTATTATATTTTTTCCTTTTTATATATTTTTGATGAAAAATAAAAAAAATATATATACAATGCAAATGTATTATGCAAAATGATTGATGCAAAAATTATGAATGCATATTTTTGGTGGCCAAAGTAGATCAAAGATTTGAAAAATGTCGAAAAATCAATTTTACAAATTATCATGAAGTTAAGGCAATGGTCTAGGTAAGGTCACTTCGATAGAAGTCTCCCCTACACTTAAGATAAACATTGTCCTCAATGTTTAAGAATATTGGAGTGAACTCCCCTACACTTATTACATTGATAACTTTGCTTAACCCAAGCTAAGGAAAAGACAACTAAAGGGCATTCATTTTAAGCACAAATGTTTTGAATATCACGATAGCAAAAACTAATCGAAGTGAACCAGATACACGGGCCTCCTCCATAAGCTTCAAGCATGAAATGTGAGAGAGCAACCCTTGAAACAAACACCAAAAGACGAATAAAGGCACCCCTCCACTTCAACTCTACTATAACATCCTTTTAATTAAACCTAACCTATTGAAAATCTACTCTACGTTTTCTAACCTAGTTATACAATGCTTGAGTTTTTTTAACCCTAAGTCGCTAGCTCGACTCGGCCCCGAATTAAGTTGTCCTTGGGGAAACCATCATGGAGAATAAAGAATATCCACTTTGAAGATCGTCTCACATGATACACTCAAACTTAGCACGTTGCCATTTACTATAAGATTTACAATATCCGCCTCGATAAATGGAACGGTCCAACGTGTCTCAAGTTTGTCCAACATATAAAATCTCTCAAATATGAAGCACCCCAGGATCAAATACATAGTTTCCATCTCTACATTCGAACAACTCCAAAATAGGTAGTATCACCAAAGTAAGCTCATACAAGAAGTCCATATCAATAGAAGTCACACTCTTAAGTGGAGTAGATGAAAACCAAGGTGTCTCAAATTTATGTATCCCAGGATCAAAAACCTTTCCCTTCATGGGAAAATAAGAAGATGAACTCATATCAACCATATAAGATTCCCCCTTAGTGATCAAATCATCATGAGACAATGAAGGTGTAGGTATCAAAACATTCATAACAAGTATATCCATATTAGGCTCCTCATCATCATCAAAAGGTGGGTAATCTTCCATAGAAGGCATAGTAAAAGGAGGATCAAAATTAATAGTGTCTTGTGGAGAAGGTGTAGGCTCTAGGGTCCCAAAAAGCATGTTCTCAATAAGACGAATATCCTCTTCCCAATTAGAAGAAGATGTATCAACCACAATATCATCTCTCTTAAGATAATCTTCAATTTGTTTATCTATCAATTCATCTTCACTAAGCAATCTTTCAGTCTTTAGAATCTCCTCATTCTCATCAATGATAGACCCCTCCTCATCACTATAGTAATCATAGATTGGTTTGTCAAAGATTGGTGACTCCTTAAAACTCAAGGAAGTGTGATCATCAAAAAATGGAGATTCACAAGTGGAAAACTCTTTATCACTATAATCATCATATATTGGTGTATCACAAAGAGAAGGTTCATCATCACTAAAATCCTCATTGGTTTCTTCATCATGATGGAAAAGTGGGTTATCAAATGATGTTTCAAAAAGAGGATTTGAATGCATCACAAAATCACTTAGAGGAATAGGTGAAGGAGTCATAAAGGACATGGATTCATCATCAAATGTAAAGGACTCATCACTAACATAAGGATCATCAAAGGTTTCATCACAAGAATCATAAGGTGGGAGAGGAGAAGGATCCATATTCTCTATAGGAGCAAACTCTTCATCCAAATTAGCAATGTTATCTTGACAAGACAAATCATTGGATGATATAGCATAAGACGCGTCACTAGAATCACAATCATCATCCTCCATTTGTGTCAAGTCTTTCACAAACTCTTCCTCAATCTCATTATCCCTTTCTTTAAACAATTCATCAAGATCAAAATCACCAAAATCACTAGTAGTAGCATGAAGATCAATATGTGATAAAATCTTAATGTGATCATGAGGAGAAGAGGTATCAACACAAAGCTCATCACATGGTTCATTGGAAACCCTTTCAAGCTCTCGTTGGATTGGGATAAGGTTCTCAACACTAGAAGAGGTTAATTCATCCGAATTGGTGTTTGTATTAGTGCTAAGAGGCTCGTCCCCCATGGTGAAAGAGTCGGTGGGTTCCACATGAGGTAAAGGTGATGAAGGTGTGTATGGCTCAAGTATAGTCGGTGGAGAGATGGAAGGGTCTATAATAGGAACATCACTAAGTGTATCATCCTCAACATCTACTCTCAAAGAAAGCTCATCATCAGGTAAAGCATCGTTCGGTCTCATGTGTTGCAAGATGTATGTGCTCAAGCCTAAGATTTTCGGATCAGTTGCCTCTTGCATTGACTCAAGTGCTCGCATTACCATATTAAAAGCGTCTTTACTCAAGAAATGATAAATGCCTTGATTGTGAGAGGTTGTTTGATTATGACTTTGAAAATTCTCTTCATTTTGAAAATCATCTTGATTTAAAAATTCTTGATTTTGAAAATCCTCATCAAACCCTTGATCATAATTACTCGCGTATAGATCACAATTATTTTCATTATGCGATGCTCCACAAGTCGCACAAGGCCCATACATAGCTCGATATTGCTCGTCTTGTAATATCTCCAAAATAGGACGAGTATCCATGTGTGGCAAAATGGTCGAATGTGAAAACCCTTGATTTTGAAAGGTGTCTTGATTATGGCATGGAAAATTCTCATCATTTTGAAAGCCTTCATTGTTTGAAAATCCTTGATTATGAAAGGTTTCTTGATTATAGCCTTGAAAATTATCATTATTTTGAAAACCTTCATAATTGGAAAATCCTTGGTTTTGGTATGGCACATTAAAGGTTTGATCATGAAATGATGGTGGAGATTGTGATGAAAAATTGGAATAGCCCATATAGTCATTACAAGTGTAGTCCATTTGAGTGTTAGGTTGAAAATTGAAGTTCTCGGTTCCATTATAAGCATATCCCTCCCCATAATAGCCATTGTTTTGATCACATAAATAAGTATCGTGTGGACCACCACAAGTCGAACAAGGCGAATAATTAGCGTTGGCGGATCGTTGTTGCAAAATCTCCAACATGGAACGAGTATCCATGTTTAACAAGGTGGCCGAATGTATATACAAGTATAATGACGTTTAAAAGCTTCCTCGGGGAAGGAAGTAATACACCAAAGGTGGTATGTTTACACGTGTGCGAGTACACGTGTAAGTAAACACGAGGAATGAGGGAGTAGCCCTCGGTCGACTTTTGAAGGAGAAGAGATTATCTCCTTCGAGGTTCGATATGAAATATCCACAAGAAAGTATATATATATAATTACTACTTGGGTGCAAGACCTCCAATAAAGCCTTCCTTCTCAGAATACGCACTAGTGAACGGGGGGTTAGGTGGCGCGAAGCACTTAAGTACCTATTGACCCTTAGATGGCATTTTATATCACATCGCCTTTCTATTCACTTTGTAGTTTGTATTCTTCGAATTATTGCCAATTGGAAGTATTTATCTATTCTTTCTTAATTAAATTGGATCGATACGCGTGTCAAGGACCGGAACGCCCCTCAACACGGTGTATTGCCTCGGCAATACTTATGGAAGATATGTGTATTGGTTGTTTCTATACGTATACGTATCTACATATAATAATATATAAAAAATATTTTTGTATTTATTTGATTTTTAAGAAAAATACTATATCTACGTAAAAACGATGAAAACGATTAATATATATTTTTGGGTGTAATCTTTTAGGAAAAAGATTACTTTTTTGGATTTTTTATTTTTTTGGTTCAATTCTTTAGGAAAAGAATTGATTTTTTTTTAATTTTTAATTTTTTTTGTATTTTTATCTTTTTGATTTTTTTATCTTTTTGATTTATAATACGTAAAAATAACGTTCACAAAGTGAACGGATCACAAAATCCAATCGTCTCACTCGAAATCGTTAATCTTCACGAAAAGAACCGGCAGCGGCGCCATTTGAAATTGTGTATAATGCAGTTCGTTTTTTCTCAGTTCTTGCTAATTGAAAGTCCAACCAATATCGGGTTTTTAACTGTTTTTGGTTGTTAATCTTTTTTGGATATTCTATTTGCTAATTCAACAAAGTCTTGCAAAACGGAAAAATATTACCTACTTATATGTAAAACATTTTGCAAATACCAAGTTTTTATTCAAGTAATATTCAAAATGTAAAATACGAAACTTAAAGGACTGAAAAAGTAAATTCTAGGAAAGTAAAATGCTTGAAATGTAAATTCTAACAAGTCTAGGGACTGAAAGTGTAAATCAGTAAACTACAAGGATCAAATATGTGAAACTTGTAACAAACTAACCAAAATGTAACAAATCCAACAACTTGCTAACTGAATTTAAACAAACTCAAAACTACAAGGACTAAAATGTTGCAAACCCTAAAAACAATGAAGATTAGCCAAGTTTAGAAACTGTTTAAAACATCAAGGACCAAATTGCAATTCCAAAAACTTATTTAGCAAAAACGGGTTTAGAAGGAAAATAAGCTCGTTTGAGCTAATTACTGGACCAAAATCAATGAGACAAGTTGCAAAATACTCTAAATCCAAAATAAGCTATGTCTGTAAAAGGATTTTTGCTGAAAATTCAAAATAAGCAAATAAGCACTTCTTGATAAGCCCAAAATAAGCTATTGAACAATCCAGACAAGCACAACTTGATTTTCTTGCCAAAACTGATTAAGCTACTCTAATGATGAATGGGAAATCAAACTATAACGAATTTCATCAAGTATTAAGCTAGAAATCTAAATTAAGCTCAAAAGTGTTTATCGTTGACCAAGCGTTGACCAAACTTTTTGTCAAAATGTTGAAACTTTCAAAAATCAAGTAACTCTATATTCTTAGTGGATTTGTGAAGAAAAATGGCCAGGTAAATGAAGAGAATCAAGAGATACAAAATTTCAGTTTCAAGTTATAGAAACATGCCTCAACTTAGCTTATCTGAATTTTGCTTATTTCTAATTGCTGAATGAAAACTGTGCAATAAGCTCTTGGAATCTGAAACTTTATGATGTTAGCTACAACTGAGAACAAGTTTGGTGCAATTTCATCAAGTAATGAGCAAATGCTAGCCAAAAGAAAATGACAACTTCTATAAGGCAAAACTGAATGAAGTTAACCCAAATATTTTTATTGCCAATTGCCTGTTTGACTTTCTATTTGACTTGTAAATGACTTGAAACTCTATATAACCACCTATTGACTGTAAATGAACTCTTAAATGCCAAGACTCAATACTTGAAAACCAAATACTAACTAATGCCAAACACTCCTTATCAGTTATTTGAGAAAATTTCAAAGACTTTTCAAATGTTGATTTAAACTGTATGAAAAACTTTTGACTACCAAACTTGAGACTCCAAATGATATGATTTAAGACTAAAAGTAAGCACTAAGAACAACAATTACTTATTCAAGATACAAGTACTAAATTTTACTGAAAATAAGCTATGACTAAGCACAATCCAAAATCAATAAGCAGTAAAACAAGATTAAATCTACAAGCAAGTAAACAATCAAACAATCAGTAAACTAAACAGCTTTGATCATGCATTCAACAAGTTTTACTCTAGGAAATGTAGCATGCCTTTGACTTATTGAGTGGAACAAAAATAAGAACTTTAAAACCTTTTGTAGTAAACCATTGGGAAGAAGAGGAGTGCTGAACTCTCTTACCCTAGTGATAACCACCACCTTATCACTAGTTCATCTAATCAATCATCACAATCAGCTACTAATCGACAGAAATCATCAAAATGGCTTGAAAACTTCAATAAAGCTAGTTTCAGAACTGGAATCACAACAACAGCTACCAAACTTCTTCAAAGTTAGTTATGATCATTCAATGATCATAACAAACTCAATTCAGCAACAATATGATCAAACAGGAGCAGAATATGAACAGTAAGTTGATGAGGAGAATTGGCGGGAAACGTAGAATTCAAATTTTATTCCATGAAAGTTGTTACAAAGCTGTTAGAAAGCTACTAACTAACTAACTAACTCAAGAGTTTGTCAGACTCTTGAGTAGTTAGGGTAAAAAGGAAGGAAAATGAGAGAGAATTGAAAAGTGTGTGTTTTTACAAAATTTAGCTAACACTTTACAAATGAGGACTAGTAGGCTATTTATAGACATGAAGAGGAAGTTTGTTGGGGATGATGACGTGTTGAGACCAATCACAGGACTCCACGTGGCATGATTCTGCAAAACTCATCTTCAAGGTATGAACACCAATTGGGGTTTTCTTCTTGAGTGGATCTCATGTTAATTGGTTGATACCAATGTGTTCGTCTCTTCAAAACAAGCATTTTTGGTGTTTACATCTTTTCATGAAATTGATTGTAGCTTAAATACGATCCTGGAAATATTTTTGTAGCTTGAAGAAGACACGTGTCAAATTCTGGTTGGTTGAAAAAGTGTCACACGGATTGCACTGTTAGGATATGGTAATTAATTTTGGCGGCTGCTAGTGGATATTGATTACCCTTAGGTGGCAATCCGTGTGCCATTTTTACTCTCTTCTTATTGGCTAGAACTTGTGTCACATGGATTGATACTAGTAATCTTTCCAACTTTGGCAGTTTCAGCCCTTGTAGTTTGGCAGATTGCATTTAAAGCTTGTAACTTCATTTCTTTGGCACTTTAAGTCCTCCAAACTTCATCTTTGAGTAGAAATGACCCTTTGACTTTGTTGACTTGATAGTTGACCAATTTTGACTTTGATCTTGACTTTTTACAATATTTGCACTTTAGTCCTTCAACTTTGGCAATTTGTCAAGATAGGTCCTTGTACTTCAAAGTCTTGACACTTTTGATCCTTCTTTGTCTTTTTTATCCATTTGAGCTTGATTTTTCTTTGTTTGCTTGAAAATGTATCCTTTTACCTACACAAGTGTACAAACATACCACATAATACTGTTTTTGCAAGATAATTTGGTATTTTGCTTCATGTTTTAGGGTTATTTGTTGATAAAAGGATATGAGTTTAAGCTCATATCAGTCAGGTGAATTCAACGTCGACGGAATAGTCCCAAAACAACTCATGATTGAACAAGAACAACCCATTCTTCTGGAAGGCACGACCGCCGAAGTAACTTCAACAGAAGATAGTAAAACTGCACAATTGGAAGGTCAGTCACCTTTTTCTTAACATTGCCCAAACAAATGTATTATCTAGCATTCACCGAATAACAACTATCGATCGACCCAGATGCCTCGGCTCAACCGACGGCCCAAATCCACTTTGGCCACCCAAGTACTGTGCAGCAGCCAGCAAATGCTTCGGAAGAGTTAATCATTGAGAAAATCATCCCGGAACCCCTGCTGAATGATCAGGAACAGCCTATTCTACTGGAAGGCATGGATGAAACGTCCGGGGAGATTGACTTCATCGACCCAACTACTGTGCCGAAACCGGTTACCATAGGCGCTGGGCAACGACAGTTGAAACAAGAACCAGGTACGCCCTTTCCCACATATTTGGATTCTGCAACTACAAACGATAACCCACATAGGGACAACAAAGGAAACAAAATAAAACAAAACCACTGTCATGTTATATAGCATAACCGGTATACAAAATATTCCATGCGCCAAATAGAACACAAACGCAATCTAAGAAAAAAAAATCACCAGCGATAAAACAAGCACCAATAGACTATGTCACACGAATTTGCCACGCATACGTTAACGATACACACTTCTACATTTAATATTAAACGACAAGTCCAATATATTACACGCAGTTGACACTGCATTTTATAAGGCAAGCACAAACACTGTCGTCCCAACACGTACAAGAAAGAAACAAACACAAATGGGGACGCAGTTAACACATGAATAGCTGCCCCCATTTATTGCGAACATGGAAACATGACCCTGCTCAGCAGGCACACACCCTCTCCAACTGATCAAAGAGATTGCATGAAGACCTCAATCTCATGAATCCGGCCATCAGATTCGTCCATCAATCCCCCCAGCTTAAAACGTTCGGCGACATTCCTTTCCTGCATCTCAGTCAGTTGCCAGATCATACGGTGGACAACACGGTCTGGACTGAGACTGGAAAGCTCAAGCAAGAATTCACCAACATCATCAAGTGCCTTGGTCTTCTCCGCATAAATCACTTCAAGCTTCTCACGCCATTTGCGTTCCTCTTCAATCTTTCTTTCCATGTAAAAGTAAAAACAATTGCCATAGTCTGTTGAACAAGTCAACAACTGCAAAGTGTTCAAAATTGGCCTACAACTCATCTTTTCTGCAGCTTATTTCTTATTCTATTACCTCAAATGTGTTGGTCTACCAGCCAATGCACCCATTAAATAAACCCTCAACTCAACACTGTTAACATGTGACATTCAATTCTTTTTTATTTTAATACTATCAAACTAACCAACAAAAAATACACAATTTCCCTCTAACTCACCATTCAAATGGTCAGGAAATGACACGGATTCCAACCTGCACCCAAACCAACCCCACTTAACCCACCTAGAACCACAAATTAATCAATGTCAGAATCATCACTACAATGTTGAATCTAAACAGGAACAGACAACAAAAAATGTTGATCATGTATGCAAGTAAAAAACAAGTGAATAACATATCCATCACACACATACTACACCAGAATCACAAATAAAATAAAGTCTTTCCAAATACATAAGCCAACCTGGACAGTAAACAATTTATTACACAAGCATTAAGATAAAGCCCGCAAAACGCATAGAGTACAAACAACAAGGTTAAGACCATAAGTAAAAACACCAAACTAACCAGCGAAACAAGCATGAACGGTTTATTCCAGTTGGACAATCACATTCCTCAGACATCCGTTCAGGGTGACCCAGTCCCTGTTAGCATTGCCAAATAAGTTTCTTTCTCGCGAATACGCTGTTCTGACGCCTGAACCTCCTGCGCGAGCCTATCGCGAAAAGGACACTCTGTGTCCATTGTTCGCATAAAAAAAACAACCATTCGTTCACCAGCACGACCGCCTTTGATTGTTAATAACTCATGGCACAAATGCTCGCGCTCAACAATGCCAATGTTTGCCTCCTCATACATGCCATCAACCTTTGACTTCCAAGCCTTCTCGGCTTGGAGGTCATCCCACAAATAGTGAATAAACATATCAAACAATTTCCCCGATTGTGCTTCTTTTTTTAGCGCATCCAGCCTAAGTGGGATCGCCACTATTTTCATCATCACCAAAACCTAGAACTTCTTGTTAAAATTCCTCTCAAACAACGTCGATCATGTCAACGAGGTTTATGGTAGCAACGAAATAAACATGAGAAAGTTGAGAGTTTTGAGTTGCGTTTATAACAAGTTCCTCGTCGTTGAAACGTAAGGTGATCTTTCTAGCATGAACATCAATTAAAGCCATAGACGTATCTAAAAAGGAACGACCTAAAATGAGAGGAACTTGAGGATCTGTCGGAATATCAACAACGATAAAGTCTACCGGATAATAGAACTTTCCCACTTTTACAAAAACGTCTTCCGCCAATCCACATGCGGGAATCGTGGAATGGTCGGCCAACTCGATAGACATTAGTAAAGGAGTAAGATTAGGAAGATTGAGCGACTTGAAGATTACAAGTGGCATCAATTTAATACTAGCACCAAGATCGGCCAAGGCATAGCATTCTTCCATATCTTGGATTGCACAAGGAATCAAGAATTTACCGGGATCATCGACTTTTTGAGGTAAGCGGTTAAGATAAACCGATGAACAACTAGACAATTGTTGCAATTTCTCCTTGTTGTTAAACATACTTTTAAAGTTAGCGGCAAATCGAGGCATCATGACCAAAGCATCGGCGAAACTCGCATTAAAGTGCAAATCACGAAACATTTTCATAGAAAGATCAAATTTGTAATTGTCGCGCTCTTGATGTTTCTCATTTCTAAGTCTCGATGGATTGGGCAAGGGTGGTGTGGGTTGAGGCATAGGCATAGCCTTTGGAATCTCGGGTTCTAATGTTGGTAATGGGTCAACCGTAGGTGTGGCATGAGCGGTACTTCGTGGGATTAGGACATGCTCCTTTTCGACCACCACCTCGGGTTCTTCCTCAATTGCATCCTCCGTAGGAGCAATTGGTTGAGGAGTCGGTTCCTTAAGTGTCTTACCACTACGTGTGGTAATCAATTTCATATCACCCTTAGGGTTCGATATGGTGTTGCTAGTAAGACTACTCGAAGACGGTTTGCACATAATTGCCT
Source organism: Glebionis coronaria (assembly GCA_025667525.1). NCBI lineage: Eukaryota > Viridiplantae > Streptophyta > Magnoliopsida > Asterales > Asteraceae > Glebionis > Glebionis coronaria. The sequence continues at coordinate 360,891,213 of CM046876.1, forward strand.
CAAACATAGATGAAATTTTATCCTCAAACATGGATTGCCTCTTCTCGGCCTTAATCATTTCTTGCTTAATTTCATGTTGCCCTTGTTCCATTTTTTGTTGGTTTTGTTGTAACCTAGTTACATTTCCTTCCATTTTGTTTGTATGGATTTTAAGCTCATTTGCTAACTCATTTTTCAACTCTTTCTTCAAGTCGGTCTTAAACTCGGATCTTAGGCTAATTATTTCTCATTGAATGTTGTCAAACCTAGCATCGTTTCCATTAGCGTATTCAACAAATTCATTTGGAAGATCTTTCAAAGTTTGCAAACTTTTGTTGTTGTTTTGAAAATCACTTTGATTTTTGTTTGAAACTTGATTATTAGCCCCTTGATTACCATAGTTTCCCTTGTTGTAATTGTTTTTGAAACCAAATTGATTGTTTCGATAGTTGTTGTTAGCATTTTGATTTGAACCAAAACCCGGTGGAGTCAATTGATTAGAGCGGGTAACTTGACCGTTTTGGTTGTAAGTTCCCGTGGCCGCGTAGGCACTCGAAGTGTTACCACCGTTGGTAATGCACTCGGAGAAATCATGACCTCCACCACAATACATACATGAAGCCTCAACCGCTTTACCCGTAGAGGGAGCACTTTGTTCTCCAACTTTGAATTCAATCAAAAGTCCTTTAAGCTTATCAAAGATTTTGTTTTCCAAGTTCGCCTCAATTTGGCAAGCATCGATGGTATTAGATAAAGAAGGTGAAGCCGAAGACGAAGCCTTACGAACACTCGATGTGTTACGAGGACTATACACCTTAGATCTATTCTCAATTATCACCAAAGCTTCCTCAACCGTTTTATACAAAAAATTACCACCCGTGGCGGTATTTAGATAATCCCTTTCATGATCATTAAGTCCATTGTAAAACGTGTCAATTTGATGCAAGTCGGAAAAACCGTGATGAGGACACTCATGTAACATTTCCTTAAACCTATTCCAAGCCGTTGAAAAACTTTCATTAAATTCTTGTGAAAATTTTGAAATCTCGTTTTTCAAATGCGTAGTCTTAGAGGGCGGAAAAAATTGGTTCACAAACTTTGAAACGAGATCCTTCCACGTCAATATAGAATTGGGTGGCTCTTTCTCTAACCAAATTTTAGCGGGCCCCACTAAGGAATACGGAAAAAGCATCATCTTAATCGAGTCATTAGCAACATCCTTAAATTTGCAAGTGGCGGTAAGACGATTGAATTGGCGGATATGGTTGTGCGGGTTGTCCTTTTCATCACCACGGAATTTGTTGTTTTGGATCATCGACAACAAACCCGTTTTTACTTCAAAATTCTCAAGGATAGCGGGAATTACAATAGCCTCTCCATAACCCTCGGTGGGTGCTTGAAGTAACTCCATCATAGTTCGATTCTCCATGGTTGGTTCCTCTCTTACAATGGGTTCGTCAATAGGAGACTCCTCACTAGAAAGATTAGGAGTAGGTGTTGACTCCTTTCGGTTTCTTCGTTTACGTGCACGTCTTGCTTGGTTGCGGGTTTGCATAAACGTCACGTACAACGAGGGGATGAGCAAAGAAGATTCTTTTTGGTTTTTTGTATTTTTCCAATTTTTTGTGGTTTTTGATTGCTTTTACTTTTTTTTGGATTTTTTTGTGATTGTATTAAGTAGACCAAAATCTACAAATCTCCTTCTTAATGAAATCTCTTGATTAAAGAAGCCTCAAGGAATGAAGACGATCACGTGAACTGAACGCCTTCGATGCCTTTAGAACGTTGGTGGAACACCAAAACGATCAAGAGGGTTTAATCAAATGAAACCAAGAAAGTATATATGATACTTAATAATACTTTGTGCGGCAAAACCCTCGATTAGCTCTCAAAATCAAATACTCACAAGCAAGCGGGGAAACGAGGCGACGTGAAGCACTTAAGAGCCTTTTTCTTTAGGGTATATTTTATAATACCCGCCTTATACCCACCTTATAGTTTGTATTTTTCAAAATCGAACTTCACGAAAGTATTTATCTATTTTTTTCCTTTTCTTTCTTGTTTGAGATTCGAATACAATGATTGGGTAATGACCTCCCAAGTCAAGGTTGTGTTTTCATACTATTGGAGTACTTGTGAATTTATTGTTCTACGTATACAATATAGTAATAGTATTCACACTAAAAACGAAAAACCGATAATACGTATTAGTAGAGTGCTACTAATACAAATAGATATTATGGCTATATATAAAAACAACAATTGCCAAATCAAAACACAACACGCCTCCCCGGCAGCGGCGCCAAAATGATAGTTGTAAAAACACGTCTTTTAGGAAAAAGAGCGTAATTAGGGTAAGCGTTAACAAGTGATTTAGGAAAACCACGAGTTATGACCCAAAGTGGGGATCGTTCTCAAGGAGGCTAGTGTGTTGTGTAGAGAGATGATTAATTATGTGATTATATTGATTATGAGAAAAGAGAAAATAGAAATAGGATAAAAAGAGAATGACGGTTACGATGACGAATTACACTAAGACGATTAGTCGTACACGTAAAACCGTAAAAAGTGACAAAATTAAAAAATTTACCTTAAAAATTCCTAGAAAATTGAAATAAATCCTAAATAATGTAATTAGAGTTTACAAAAAATCAAAAATCACCCAAACCTTTTATTTAATTAAATATTAATTTTTTAATGCTAATTAAAGCCCAAAAAATCAATTTAATTAACAAAAAGCCCAAAATGAGATTTTTTCAATTGTAAACCTCTAAAATGACATAACTTAATTTAAAACCTATTTTTGAAAATTTTAAAATTAATTAAAACTATTTAAAAATAATTAAAAACTATTAAAACTTAAAATAATTATAAAAATTAATCTAATGACAGTAAAAATATTCTAAAAGTTGTAACATTCCTAACTTAATGTATTTAACCAAAGAAAAATGTAAAAACTTGAAAAATCTAAATTTTAATTTTTAATAATGAAATAATAATAAAATAATATTAAAAATACAAAATTTATAAAAAATTCTAAAAACTTGCAAACTAGCTTAATTTAACCTAATTAACACAGAAATGAAGCTGAAATACCAAAAATACCCCTAATGGGCCTTCAAATGGGCCAAAGTCCAAAACAGACCCTTATTGGGCCAAAATAAGCCCAATAAGAAAAATGTTTATAAAAATGGCCTAAAAGCTCCTATCCGACTCAAAATTTAATTCTGAACACAATTTTTCAAAGGCCCAAAAGCTGAAAATATGAAATAAGCTGACTTATATCAACAACTTATTCTTAATGGGCTTTTTGGCCCATTAAGCTATAAGCTGATGCCATAAGCTCAAATTAGACACACAAGCTTCTTTTGAGTTACTTAAGACTTCTGTAAAAAGAAATTTGAAAAAAGTCCAAGGAATAAGCCTGAAAATGCAATAAGCAATCTACACAAAACGACAAAATAGTCGTTTTCGAGTTCTAGGCTATCCCAAGAGCTGATTCAAGTTTCAAAAGCTTTTAAATGACTTAACTAAGCTTAATCAACAAAAAGTTTTCAAATAAGTTCACTCAATAAGCTGAAATAAGCAAATAAGCACTTCTTTAAAAGTCAACTTTAAGAGTTTTCTAGCAAAAAGTCAAAGTCAAAGTCTAATAAGCTCCAGTTCAAACAAATGGGTCAAATGATGAAGATTGATCACAAAAAATAAATTGTTGCAGGTCTGGATAAGCCAATATGGCTTATTAATAAGCTGGATGCAAATTAACACTAGCAGGGGCTATTTTTGATGTCTGAGTAGTGGAAACTTTTTCCACTGCTTGACATGTTTGACTTTTTGTCTTTATTGACTTTTTTTGGAGATTCAAGTTACACAAAGGTACCCAAATGATCAGTGGATCATAAGGAGTCAATAACAACAAAGAAATCACAATCACTAACAGACAATTAGTACAGTTAATTCATTTAATCACCAGACATGCACCCGACTTTGAACAATAAGCAGTTGAGGTTCAATAAGCACTTATATCACAATTCAGCCAACCAAACTTAACCAAATGCATACACAAGCAATAATAAACTTAAATGAATAAGTCTAAACAAGTTTCATGCAATGATTCAAGGTATAGGTCAAGATTCAAGCACTAAAAGTTACTAATGAACTATGAACATGCAATTATGAACACTTGCTGATGCAATTGACCACCAAGCCAAATTCAAACACTCAGATCTATCACATATGTTGTATAAACAATGATTTAACAACTTTTAACCCTAAGCATGCATATATTCTAGATATTACCAAAATCTTAGGCCAAAAACAGTCAAAATCAATGAGATATAGCACAATGTTTGATTCAAGGTTTTAAACCCAATAACTTGCAGCAAATAGCTCTCAAACAAGTATATAGCGGATACAAAGCACAAACAACACTTTTCAACAACACAATAACACTCAATGATTCAAAACAGGTAATCCCAAACACCCTTTAAACTTTTCAAATCACAATTTTCAAATCAAAAGTGTATTCCAAGGTTACCCAAGCCCAAATCAACACAATAACAAATGAGATATGCAGATTTAACCAAGATTAAGCCACAAATTTCACAAGAACACAAGAAACACTAAAATATCACAAATATCCAATATTTTATCAGATTTTGAGATTAAGGGTGCAAACCTCATGGATGTACATCCACACCCACGAATTTTGAGCTTATGTGCTAGCAAGAACAAGCACAAGCTTCCATAATAAAGCCTGCTAATATTCAACAAAGTTAGAAGCAAAATATCAAAAGCAGAAAAATGAAAAATTCTTGATTAATGCAACCTTAGTTCCCCAAACTTGATTATCCCCAAGTTATAGGCTTCACCACACCTTGATAACTCAATATCAAGATGTTATGATCAACTTTATAGCCCAAGAATTCCAAGGTTTGAACAAGACTTAGCAAAATATCATGAAAAATGGAAAATGTGCAAACTTTTGCACACTCCTTTTGAAAACAGGTTTAGGATTCAAGATTAACAAACAAAGAACTATAATAAGCAGTAAACAACAATGGAACTTGAGTTTTCATTAAAGATTCAAACACATTTCATTACTTAGAAAATGAGATTTACAGAACTTTGAACAAAGGAAAATTCAAGAGCAAAAACTAATGGACTGAGTCCCATGCCTTTTATAGGCTCACAATGATGTCTAAGGAAGCTAAAAAATGTAACCCTAATTGCTAGAGAAGTCCCAAAATGCCCCTTGTCTTGTTTGAATATCTTGGCATCATGTGAAGAGAATTGGCTGTTTGTGTGAGGTGTCATAGCTGCAAATGTGATCAAAGGCTTAGAAGAAAGCTTAGGATTAAAGCCAAATCTTGGTCGTTGGATTTACTGGCCATTTTGGCATTTTCCCCAAAGGTGGTGTAGAAGGGTTTATCATGTGAGCTGGTTGAGTGACGTGGCCAAGGGTTTAAGGTGGGGTTGTGTTTAGTCTCACCTTAATCACAAATCTGGAGTGAATTAAGGGGTAATATCAAGTATTAAGCAAATACCCAAATCTGCTTATGAACTCCAAGAACACTGGTTTGATCTTCTTTTGTGTTTAAATGGGATGTTTAGCGCGTAATTAACTAATAAATAGTTAGTTAGTTACGGCTTGGTGAGTGGATTGGTGAGGTGGAGCCAGGGAGAGCTCCCATTGGTGGGTTTGGTTGAGTGGGACACGTGTCTTCATGACACTGGTTAAGGTAACTTAGGTTGTCTGCCAAGAATAGTCCCCCACCTTTATTAATCCTTTCACTTGCAAATAAATACACAAAAATCCGTTTTCCTTTGTATTGCAAGTTTTCTTTTTCACACTTTTGCCCCAAATACTTTTCCAAAGTATTTTCAGGGGTATTTCTTGCCAATTCTTGATTTTTGAAGGGCTGATTTGGCATTTTCTTCAAGGATTATGGTCTTGACTTGTTTTGTTGACTTCTTGGAGGACTGAATTTGCCAAGTCATGATTAATGAGGGACCATTTTTGCCATTTCTTCAAAGTCAAGGGTCCTTTTGGTAATTTTTACATTTTCAAAGGACCAAATTTGTAATTTATTGTAACTTCTCTTCATGGTATGTTTGACTTTTAGAAGGACTAATATTGACATTTTAGTTTTGTTGAGGGACTAAAATTGCCAATTCTTCAAAGTGGAGGGCCCTTTTTAGAATATTGACAAACTTTAGGGACCAATCTTGTAATTATGAAGATGCAAGGGTATAAAGTGTCAATTCTTCAATATTGGAGGACCCTTCTTCATAAATCTTCAAATCTTCAAGGGTTTTCTTGGAAAATTCTTCATTAGGGCTTGGTTCAATGTGCGGCTTCGTTTCTCGTGTTCATTTTTGTATGATTCTTGTGATCTTTTGTCATTTTCTCAATATCCGTACCTAAAATACACAAGCAACAAACACAAGCATATATTTGGCCAATTTCATGATATTTTATGCATTTAAAGCCCTTTTTGGACGATGAGACTATGTATCAAAGCAGTCTCATCACACTGCATTATCCAAATAGATAGGAAAGGGTTGTGCTGCTTCCAAACAAAAAGTCAAGCCTAATTCATCATCCAGACTGAATGCAGGCAAGGCGAGTGGCTCATCTAAACATATAGTCAGTCATATCAGGAATGCAGTATGTTTCCTCCCTTGTCCAACAAAATGGAAAGAATTTGAAACAAAGGCAGAAAAAGGAAGAGGGGGTAGGCTATAGATGAACCTGTTTTCTCTGTTTTATGGATGTTTCTGAACTACTTTGTAAACTCTTTAATTTAAGTGTATGTATAGTTTATGTAAAAATTTTGAAACAATAATATGCATGGATGGGTGTACCCATTATTTTTGGAATGCAAATATGTTGTCTTCACATTTTGTATGAACTTGCAAATATGTTGTCTTCACATTTAGACTTGTATTTCATGGCTTTAAACATGGTCCATCTTATTTTTTTACATATTCATGTTGTGTGTATATAATCCTAGATGCATATCACATAATAAATAACCAAGATTTTCGGGTCAAAGTTATACCAATGTGACATCAAAATTTTATTAAGTGAAATTTAAAACTTGCCTCCAAAATCTTATTTAGTGAAATTTGAAACTTTACCTCCAAAATGTTATTTTGTGAAAATTAAAAGTAACTCCCAAAAGTTTAAACTAATGCCACATATTTTTCCATCCCTACATATCTAGCAATCAATAACATCAACAACTATTTTGTCCAACCAACTACAACGGTTTCAAGTTCATTATTCTACAAATCAGGTAATTTTTCTATTAGGATTACAATATGTAGTATTCATATGCATTTCTTTTAATAATTAATATGTGATTTGTTGGGTCAAAAAGTTGATGTGGCAGAAACTCAAAAACGAAGAAAACATGAAGATATTGTCTAAGCGTTGTCAAGAGCAATTCAAGCGTTGACAAGAACAAACTAAGCGTTGTTGGCTCAAGAGTTGTCGTGTGAAATCCAAGCATTGTCACATGTAATTTAAGAGTTGATAGAAACGTAGACAAGAAGCTTATGGAAGCTTCTATTTAGATAAACATGCAAGATATATTCTGCATAAGTTTATTTAAATGGAAGATTTACTTGTTTACTTGTTATTATCTCTTGTAAACCCTAATCCTTATACTATAAAAGGAACCAAGGGTCTTAGGTTTTAATTATCAATTCATTCACAATGTAAACCTAAAAGCGTGTGTACACTAGACGTGGGATTAAATGTATACACGTCTAGTGGTTGTTTATTATTAATATAATGAGCAACCCATTTGTTTTAATTCATGTTATTGTGCCTAAACACCTTGTTAATGTGTTGTGTTCTAATTCTGCTTTGATTGTATAATCATATGAACATATGCATTCCTAGTAGCTTCAAAGATCCGGAAACCAAGGTTTCCACAATTGGTATCAGAGCCTCGTGGCTCTTGAGGCTAGGACCAACAAGGTGTTCGTGTATGGTGAAAAGAAGAAAAATCCGTCTAGGGTTTTTCTAAACGTTTTTGTGTGCGCAGCAGTATTCAGAAGGTCATAACTTTTGATTGAACTGTTGGATCGTCACGAAATTCTTTGTGTGTATTCTATACACATATATCTAGACATCCACCGGAGGGATTGTCGAGTTTTATCCCCAGGAAAAAGTTATTAGGCGTCGAAGTTGGCTGTAGAGATGATTTTCAGATTTTCAGCTTTTACATAAAATCATGATTAGGGTTTTTACAAACCCTCAATCGACTTAAGGTTGAAAAACTGGAGGTTTATGGCTGTTGAGGGTGAATTTGCTGATCATTAATTATTGTTGCTGTCAAAAGGAAGTGCAACAAAAAGGATCCCGGTTTACAAATTAGGGTTTTTGAATAAACCTTAGATCGTGGCATATACAGTAGCAGCAGAAGAGTAAAAAGAGAATGATCAGCAAGGTTATGAATGGTGAACTCATACTCGTTTGATTAAAGCAACAAGAGTTATGTTCATGATTCATGGTCAGAAGGTGTGTTCATGGATGCAGCAGGTATTAAATTCGTAAGATGTTATCATTGTGTATCACTTGTTTCTATTCAAGTGAATAAGACGTCCAGGAAGGGAATGAGGTATTAAAACTTGGTTTGTGTCAAGACATAAACAGCAATCTCTGTTCATTCTATTCTGGGATGTGATGTTATACGTATATAATACTGTTAAGAATGGAACACATCACCTGAGGTTAGTCCGTAAGGTGTACTATTGAAGCAGATTTTATGCCTAACTTTTAGGAATATTGAGACGTGATAAAAGATACAGGTTATTTTGCTACTTTTTAGGAGTATGAGTATATCTGGTATGGTGATAAAATCTCATATTCATTATTCATGGTATATGGACTGAACGTGATATATTTGGGCTAGATTATCTATTCATGCTATAAAAGGCATATACAGGAAGCAAGAAATCATTTACGTAATGGTTTTGGATGTTTCTTAGTCGCTGATGAAGATAATAGCCCTAAAGCCGCTGACAAGGAATTTGACGCTGACAAGTAATGGTTTGACGCTGACAGAATAAGTCAACGCTGACAAGTGTTGACAGTGTTGTCCGATATATGTTCATTCAAACGCTGATAGGTATTGTCCGATATCAGACAATACATCTGACCAAGATATTGGATAAAGAAGGATATTGGATAACACAAGGATTACTGCTGTTTGAGAAAATTGGTACGTTTTAAGCACACAAAAAGGAGGAAATTACACACGAAGGTACATGGAATCTCCGTTTTAATTTAGAATATCATGTTGATATTTATGGCTCGGATATTTTTAAACGGAATTAATGATCTTAAAGCGAGTTAGCAACAATTCATGAGATAATGAGAGTCTTCATGAAGAGGTGTTAGCTTAAGGGGAAGAATTCTTATGGTAAGTTTGATGATTGAAGAAGATTTTCGCGAGTTTGTGTTTTATCATATTGTTAAGTTGTGGACGTCAGCCATTGACTTAACAATAACTTGTTCGTGCTTACTTGGTTGGTGACGAAGACTTGTCATAACACTTGAAGGAGTTACATTATCGTGCTCAGTGTCTCAAATAGGATGAGAATATTGACAAGAGATCGAGGTCTACTTATACATACCTGTTTTCTTATAAGTTCGACGTCACGTGGATAGTACAAGATATGGAACACAAGGTTGGGTTATTCTACTTCTACATCAAGAATACTTTATTTATTTTTCTTCAAGATTGTTACTTAGAGCTACATTTGGAGAATCTTCAAAGATTGCATACATTGTTTACTTCCCTGTTGATGTGACAAAAAGGGGAAGAAATACATGCTACACTTGAGGGGAAGCAATTTGAAGATCAGGTACAACTTACAAGAGATACACATAGAGTTTTGGCGACATCAACTAGGGGAAGATTGTTGGGTCAAAAAGTTGATGTGGCAGAAACTAAAAAATGAAGAAAACATGAAGATATTGTCTAAGCGTTGTCAAGAGCAATTCAAGCGTTGACAAGAACAAACTAAGCGTTGTTGGCTCAAGAGTTGTCGTGTGCAATCCAAGCATTGTCACATGCAATTTAAGAGTTGATAGAAACATAGACAAGAAGCTTATGGAAGCTTCTATTTAGATAAACATGCAAGATATATTCTGCATAAGTTTATTTAAATAAAAGATTTACTTGTTTATTTGTTATTATCTCTTGTAAACCCTAATCCTTATACTATAAAAGGAACCAAGGGTCTTAGGTTTTAATTATCAATTCATTCACAATATAAACCTAAAAGCGTGTGTGCACTAGACGTGGGATTCAATGTATACATGTCTAGTGGTTGTTTATTATTAATATAATGAGCAACCCATTTGTTTTAATTCATGTTAGTGTGCCTAAACACCTTGTTAATGTGTTGTGTTCTAATTCCGCTTTGATTGTATAATCATATGAACATGATGCATTCCTAGTAGCTTGAAAGATCCGGAAACCAAGGTTACCATATGATTGGATTTTGGGGTTTTATAAAGTATTATGCGTTGGACATAGATCATGGACAGTGTGGTATTTAGTTTCATTAGAAGCGTTAGTATCACCTTTACAACTTAATACCCCCATTTCACATTGAATTGGTTGTTAATCTATAGTCATATTGGTTTGTTTTGTGATTTGTAGGATATATACGGTTCAATTTATCCTCAACAATATTATGGAAAAGTCTTGGATATGAAGTAATAGGACCAACCAAGAATATTTTGACGGAGTAGCAGCTTTTCTTGAATATGAAACAAAAAAGGTGCAGGAGAAGAATTGTAACACCCCCAAATTTATACAACTCAATACAGCGGAAGACTCGTTGGTGTTACGGGATAGCACATTACTCACATCATAGACAATGCATAAAAATCGCGTCGTCTAATAATAAATCATTTCCATTCATAAATATCCAAGTTACATCGGTCCCAAGTCATTATATTTCATACAAAGTTTTACAAAGTATTTGAATGGAAAATATAGTTTAGGCGCGGGCCATGAATTCTTGTCGTCTTCCCGAGAATTACCTTCAAGTACCTGAGATAAAACATGTTAAAAAAAAAGGTCAGCGATAACGCCGAGTGAATTCATAGAGTTTAATAAATTCCATCAATATAACTTTGGTATAAATTTAGTACCAAAAATCAATTCGTACAAATCATTGTAATAGGCCGTAAAATAGCCAAAATCATCTTATACAATTCATGTAATAGGCCATAAAATAGCCAAAGTCATTTTATATAAATCCTTATCGAAAATCATAATATAGGCATTTGCCTTAAAAATCTGTATACGAGCCAATGTCGTAAAAACATCATACGATACGTCTTATGACGTCGTATAAAATCAAATAAAAATCGTTATATGAATATGGTTATGAAAACCAAAACACGAACATAATATCAATAGTATGACCCAGTATTGCTAGTCAGGCAATACATCGTAATTCGGAGCGTCCAGTAATATTTTGGTGATTGGATTATTATAAGCCGCATGACATTGTTACCTTACTAAACCAACAACGGGTAGCTAACCCGATACCAATTTGCCCATCTAAAGTAGCGTGTCGTCACAAAGTTCACGCTATGGAAATCTTCTCATACATAAATTCGCTTACCAATCAATGTGGCACGACGGGGATCAACCGTCAAGGCGCGAACTGGGGTGATCGTCCCCAAATAGTACTATTATATGCATAAGCGTCTACCAACTCCCGGTAGTTCACAATTCATGCTAATGGGACTTTTAGTGACATAACCTAACTTTAATAATCCATTTTATTTCATTTATCGGGTCCATTAATCATTTATCGGGTCATACAATCGGGTCATTCAATCATTCGGGTCCAAAATCAATAAACAAACAATCGGGACAAATGGTGTCCTATTTTGTAAAAACTAACATGTTATCTCCCTCGCGGGTTTATAAAACATTTATAAAAACATTTAAAAGAGTGCGAGGCTATGAACTCACGTTGATATGGGAAGGCGGGTGATCGGCAATTCGGACGTACGGTACGTGCTTCAATCACGGAAACCTAGACAAATAATACTCGGTCTTAGACGTTTGTCCAATGACTTTATAAAAATAACAATTATGTATACATATGATGATTATATATATATGATGATCAAGTGGGTTTATATATTCTCGTTTACTCATTTTAGAGTTACATGTTGATAACTTTTATACTAGTTTTCTCGTCTTACCTATTTACGTGTTTTAGGTCCAACAAGCTTATTATAAGTAATTTAACTTATTTTAATCCATTTTGTACTTTTATTATCAGTACATACACTTTCAAGTTGGGCCCAAATGGGTTAAGCCCAATAAGTTCTTTTTATGGGTGTTTATCTTATTTAGTCCAATTATTAGCCCAAGTATTAGTCCAATATGTTTACTTAGCTCGTTAATGTCCGTATGCCCTATAGTTCGGGTTTTATCGGTTTTTACTTGTTATACATGTCTATATATCAGTATATAAGTTTTATAAAGTTTTCATTAGACGGGTCCAACCATCTAAGTTTTATTTAACAAAAAACGTTAATTTTACGGCAATAGCCGAAAAAGTCGTAAAAATCATATTTATAGTTTTTATTACTTATAAACATTATTTCACCACCATTTATATAATTTATCCATTTGATTAACCTTATATATATATTTATATAAATAAGTTTTATAAGTTAGTGGGTTTTTATTTTACATTTTATATATTAAAATGTGAGTGCTTATATAATAGTATTATTCTTTAATTTCCAAAAATCTGATTTTTAACTTCATCTTCACCAAAACTGCCATATCTTGAGTTCTACATGGAGATAGAAGCTCAAATATTTATCACATAAACTACATGATATGTGCTACATTTAACTCTTCTATAGCTACTGTTGAATCATCCTTTAAGTATTTTCTAAAAATCGTCCAAAACAGTAACTTCAGATTTATACCCTAAACTTGTTTTGATCATATCTCACTCATTATTTTGATTCCATTGCATGGCCAACTCTCACATGTGTACAAGACCCATAGCTTACTGTAAATCCATCCTACTTCATCATTTTATCAGTTCATGACTTACTTCTTTACTGTTTTATACAGCCATCCAATTTACACAAGATTTTAACCTTGTTTCTTATGGTTTTTCACCTTTTTATCCATGATTATCAACAACAAATCCCCACATAACATTTTTATCATCATATAATCATCATAAATATATACAATAGGAAATAAAATACATGTTTACATAATCAAAATAACAAGAAGTTGAGGAGGACAATCTTTATACCACCAACTTGATGTAGGTTATGATTTTGACATGGTTTTTGATGGAGAAACTTGTAGACAACCATGACCATCTTCAAGACCACCATGCTCCTTGAAAACCTTGTGGAGAATCAGCCCTCCTACTCCATGAAAACTCCTCCTTGGATGTTATAAGCACCACCAATCTTCATCTTTTTGAATGGAGATTAACATATGTTAATCATAACATATGTTTTGTGGTTAAATTTGGATCAATTGGGGTGTTTTGTTGAGAAAATGGGACGGCAAAGAGAGAGTAGAGAGAGTTTTGATGGTTGTTTGCATGTTGCAAATGAAAACCATGGTTTGTGTTTGTGGTTTTGTTAGGAGAAAGCTTCAAATGGAAGCTAAAGTTGGACAAGTGTTAACTTAACTAGCAAAGTGTGGTGTGGTGATGTTGTGTGCCGTCCATAATAAGCTAGTGGGGTGGGACAATGTATTTTGTCCCATCTCACTAGTTTACGGGTATTCCTCGATTCTAGTTTCCTCGATTTGCGTGCCCTTGGGTCGTTTTACGAAAAACGTTTTTATAAATTATGAGTCAACGTCACAAAACGAATCCAATAAAAATTGTTTCATCAAAAACGGAGTTCGAAAACGTAAATACGTAATCCTAAGGTTTCTGGTTTAGTCGTAAATGACGTTAAAAATAAAATCGTAAGTCCTAATCTCTTCTCGTAAATTTGTGAGTTTATGAACCAACACAAATTTAAAACTCCAAAATAATATTCATGGACAAATTTATTTTCTAAAATGTCGGACTGTCACCAAAGACGGTGTACGTAAACGTAAGCACGTAACGTTGAATCCTCCGGTTTAGACGTAGTCGATGCTACTCCAAGACGTAAATCCAAATTTCTTCCCAAAAATAAGTGAGTTCATATTGTTTCATAAAAATAATATTTTCAAATAATATTTGAGAATAAAATATCAATCGTAAATTGACGGATTGTCACAGCATTTACCCCTAAACAGGATCTTTGTCCTCAAAGATCATCTTACCTTACTACTCGCTTCTTATAGAGTTTAAGCCATGTGGGTATTTCCTCCACATTCGGTCTTTTCTCACAAGTGTAATCCATTATAATACGCGAGTTTCATCAAACATAACTACGGGAATAAGATCAGGCTTAATGTTGACTTACTTTCTCTATCCATGATGTTCACGGGTTTTTGATGAATGCAACTTTTCGCCGATCTAAGCTTTACTAAGAACAGTCAGATTTTCACTTGATAGATATTCCATCAAGTTCGATTTACGAAACATAATTCACGCGGTTCTTGAAGTCCTAGGGTAGATCCAGCTTATATGCCTTTCAATCCCAACTTTTCACGTCATCTCAATGGTCCCAAACAATGGGGACTTATATCCCATGATTTGTCAGATCATGAATTCATTTTTCCAAGGTTAAAAATTGTGGCATAACTTCGCTACCCATTTGGCACTTCAGATCTACATTTCACATTCACATAACCTCTTGCCCATTACCGGCATTCAATAATCAAATCCTAATTTCAACAATCATTTCAGATCTCGCGGGTCGGGTATTTTACAAGGATAGGTTCGCCATCATAGGAAACCTTAAACCTAAAAGACATGTCCAACTCACAATGGGTGTATGTCGGATGTCTTTATCTCAACTCCTGCTTACAGATGCTCTAATTTCTGAATCTTAACAAGATTCGATCTCGATCCTAATACGATGATTATCAATGATAATCTCTCCAAAGGAAAACGATTATACGGTCTATTATCAAAGGTCATTCATTCAAACATAAATTAGCACTTATATTACTCTGTATCGTTACTTTACCTCGTCCCTTCGATTTGGGATGGTACATAGTACTCTCATCAAGGTTCGTTCTCAATGATTTCTGAGCAAATCTCTAGAAATCTGATGCGAAGCGAAGATCTTGATATATAGATGATCGATACAGGCACACTATGTTTATATAACTCTTTTGCATTTATCATTAACGAAAATGATATTAGCAGATTTGGTCAGTCTGTCGACGATGACCCAAATCGAATCAAATTCAGATGATGACCTTTGCAATAGCTAGACGTTTACTAATGTATGAGGCGATGTCTGTCTTCATAATTGCCATTAGTACAACTTCTTCAGAAAAAGATACTTCTAGTCATAAATGATATAAATAGAATACTTATACTTACAAATTCCAACATAACTATATCTCACAATCTTCCACCTTTAGACAATCATAAGTGGTCTTTAAAATATTTAACGTTATCGGCTTCTCAATTTTAATGGTTCACACTAGCCGTGAAACCTCTTTTATTATCTATATTATCCTTTTACAGGTATTGTTTACTCTTATATCGTTCGGCAATTTATTTTTGCACCTTCATTATTAAGGAACATGTCCTAACTGGTTCTTTATCTTTTCTTCATAATGCGTCGGTATCTATATTCACTTCTCATGATGATATAATTATCATGTCCATATTTATTCAAAAATTATTTCTTCACATTTTCTGAGTTTTAGTTTCTTCTCAACTATCATCTTTATCCGTTTTACTCAATCCGTCGTCTAAAGCGTCGATAATTATTATGATTAATTAAATAATTATTAGTTAATTTTTATGAAGCGTAAACGTTTTAAATTTCTTAGTTCAACCAATTATATAAAATGTTCAAAATAAATTTGAATTTAATTAACAAGATTTTTGCTGATTTATCGAAAATAATTAATAAGATTCGTAAATATTTGAAAAATCTTTGGTTATACTTTTGGTCAAAATTTTCTTAGTTAAAAAGCAAAAATTATCGTTTCAAATTTCAGGTTATGGTATAAATGGTTTTACTCAGTCCTTCTTAAGTTATCTTGAGGTATACACAAACATTTACCCCTAAACAGAAGTTTAGTTAAATGGTTTGTGTATAAGGGAATAATCCCTTAAAATCCTTTGTTAAAACATTTGTCAAAACATATTTCCATTTCTTTTTGGTAAAATCCAAAATCTTAAAAGGGCTCTTAATTTTTGAAGAGTCTATATGCATACATCTTACCATTTTTAATCCAACGTTCATTTTATGTAAAGGATTAAGTTTTTAATCCCTAAGCGTTAATGGTTCTAATCTTTGGAAAGTCAATATAGCTTCCATTATCTATTAATCACATGGTTAAATCATGTAAAGATTCAAGTCTTTAATCACGTGTTAAATATTTAGGGTACCGGTTTTTATTGTTCAGCCAGTTCAGGGCAGTCTATAAATAATTATTAACTCATTCTTATTCTGATAAACAAACATGTAGTTCTTAATGATCACGAGCATGAATTTATCAAATTACAGCCTACACACGTGATTCATCATAATTATGAATACTACATGTGCATTGTCAATCCAAACGACATCACGTGAAACTCGTAATGTTCATCACAAGTTCGGGATGTGAAGATTGGAATAGATAATCTCTTTCGCAGATGCGAAGTTGATGATAACCATGCCATGGATCAAATTTGCTAGAACCTTATAAATGATCGAACAATTCTTTCATTTCGAGTTATGGATATCGTTTTCGATTGTCAATTTACTCAGTCACAGTAATCTATAAATATAAGGAAAGATAACACCATAGCTCTTCAGGATGACAGGCTTGGTATAATAAAATCTTTCTCCGACAACTTTCTCAGTTGTACGGTAATTCCTTTAATTTAGATGGTGCTGACGTATAGTGTACAAGCCACAAGTGCAACACCGGGAATATAATCAATACCAATTTCAACTTGCCTTAATGGCAAAAGTCTAGGTAATTCATCAATAAATACCTCCTAAAGTTTCAGATAACGAAAACATCTTTTAATAAATTCATATTAGATTCTTTTAGATTACAATGTATATGACTAATTCACAACCATTTACGGTATAATCCCAAGTCTAAATACAGGATATGGTCATCCATCAAGAATTATTTAGTTCACTTTTGATAATCAACATCTTATCATTTAGGGGAATTCTGCTCGAGTTCCCATCAATTCAGACAATGTCGTCATGTCATAATCAATCAATCCATTCTATTGGCATTACCAACTTTTCAGTTTTATTGCCGTCGATAAGATGTGAACTTCTCAAAAGACTAATGATATCTCATAATCCTTCGCAAATTCAGGAGACATAACTAACCTTAAAAGAGTAAGGTCAATGCATAATCTATGCGAGAGAATTTCAATATAGACGAAAACATTTAACGAATATGAATATATCCCATGTTTTCATAATTTGAGTACGCATTCGAAAGCTCCTCGGATCGTTACCCAGGTCATTCAAATGAAATCAAATCATAAGAAATGATAAGAACGTCAATACATCCAGTCGGGTATCAACACTCGGTAATCAAATACTTTTCCTAAGAATATCACTACGGGAGAATTGGACAAGAAAGAATTGCCAATTGTCGAATAAGACAATTTCCACAGATGAGTAATTTCGACTCAGAACAATAGATGGCACGGGCACATATGTAAATGTCTCTAACATTATGTACCTATTTT
This sequence comes from Glebionis coronaria, assembly GCA_025667525.1. NCBI lineage: Eukaryota > Viridiplantae > Streptophyta > Magnoliopsida > Asterales > Asteraceae > Glebionis > Glebionis coronaria. Next base: position 360,909,060 of record CM046876.1, read on the forward strand.
ACACTTCTTGCAGATCTCATTAAAATTTAATCTTTCACAATCCTTACAGAAAATGTAGTGTTCATTCATTAGTTTTATGGTGACTACTAATCAGTCTTGCATAGTCCATTCCAAATTGTATGTAGGCGCGCAACTATATACAATTTCATGATTAACGATGCAATACTCAGTTCGTCAAAATTTTATCATCATGTTTATAATAAAAACATTTTCATGCTTAATCCTTGAATAAGAATCAAAAATAAATTTACAAAGATTTCCTTTGTTATGAAAACATTTAAGTTTTCAAAAGCGTTTCTTAAACAACTTTACTTTGATAACAATCACTTATAAATCTTACTTCGAATAATCCTTATAGTGATGAAAATTCGATTTTTCTCAAAGGATACCGTTTTAACTTTATAAAAACAATGTGTGATCTGCAAAAGAGTGATGAAGAGTTGTTCACCAAGAACTAACTTCAATATGATAGGAAATGAGCTTAGTCAATTAATCATGAGGTTCATGATCTCGATGGCACTCAAAAGAATAATCCACAACGTAACTCAATTCGAGATGAGTACTTGCTCAATGGTTGCATCACTAATGCGAACATTAGGATGAAGCAATAAAAGATAGATAATATCGATACATGTAGAATTTAGCAATCAAAGGTAGTCTTTTCATTAATCACAAACAAGTCAAAATTGTACCGTAACATATTACATGTCACTATGTCATACAATTCTCAAAACTCATCCCACCAACTGATATCTAAGTTAAGTTAGGGATTTTTAAAAGATACCACAATGAATACTAATCTACAAGAGTCATTAGGTGTTCCACATGTCCCAGAAGATCCATCGGTCTCAATTCAGAAGAAGATTTCTTCAATTAATTTCTTGGACACTGGGCATCCTCATTAGTGGACAATGACCTAGGAACAACCCTTAACACGAATCAACAATCACTTAAAATCTTATAATTCAATCACAGAATTTAACAACTTCCTCTTAACAATCTTATATCCCATACAATTTAAATTTTACTTTATTCAAGTTTCAATCAATTTTATACTCAATTCGATATCCTACCTCATTATCCAATACTTACAACCTTATTCTTCGGCCTTGTAAAGGCAATACAATCTCAATATGAATCAAAACTTAATTTCCAATCCTATTAGCTCTTACAACAACAATTATCAAATGAGTCATTAATATGAAATGACTTGATCATTCAACTAGACTTCTCGGAAAGGTATTAGTGGCATGAGGCTTTTGGGTAATGGTTCCAATAACAGCCTCAAGTGCAACATTCACCCTTTCGATTTCAATTTAAGAATTGGGTGACAACGAATCAGATGACATCTTTCTAGGTGGTAACGTTTTGTCAAACTCCACTCTATAAGGAAAGATCGTCATGACATCGATATCAGATTTAATCTCGCCAATTCTTTTTCAATATCGCAATCAACTAATATCTACATTTCTACGAATATCAACCATTTGTTGGGATCATAAATATCCACAACTTGATTTAGATCTAGGATAGCTAGAATTCCTACGAGAATAGCTTCGATTAATTTACTAGGGGATTTAGGGTTACTTGTGACAATCTACGTCGTATAAATACCTCGTATAAAAATCAAAATAATCATCAAACCACCATGTAATAAAATTACATCATATATATATATATACAATCCAAGTCATATATATATATTAAAATAACACTTCTCAGTCTTGGCCTTGTCGGTAACTCGGGAATTCTTCGGCACCGTTATAGTCAAAAGATTTTTTTTTTTTTAGACATTTTTAGAAAAATGTTTATAGTTAAAAGATTTTGAAAAGTTTTATTCAAAACCTTAGTTTTTAAAAATCTTTCGTTCTCTATAACGAGAGCTCTGGTACCAAACTGTAACACCCCCAAATTTATACAACTCAATACAGCGGAAGACTCGTTGGTGTTACGGGATAGCACATTACTCACATCATAGACAACGCATAAAAATCGCGTTGTTTAATAATAAATCATTTCCATTCATAAATATCAAAGTTACATCGGTCCCAAGTCATTATATTTCATACAAAGTTTTACAAAGTATTTGAATGGAAAATATAGTTTAGGTGCGGGCCATGAATTCTTGTCGTCTTCCCGAGAATTACCTTCAAGTACCTGAGATAAAACATGTTAAAAAAAGGTCAGCGATAACGCCGAGTGAATTCATAGAGTTTAATAAATTCCATCAATATAACTTTGGTATAAAATTAGTACCAAAAATCAATTCGTACAAATCATTGTAATAGGCCGTAAAATAGCCTAAATCATCTTATACAATTCTATGTAATAGGCCATAAAATAGCCAAAGTCATTTTATATAAATCCTTATCGAAAATCATAATATAGGCATTTGCCTTAAAAATCTGTATACGAGCCAATGTCGTAAAAACATCATACGATACGTCTTATGACGTCGTATAAAATCAAATAAAAATCGTTATATGAATATGGTTATGAAAACCAAAACACGAACATAATATCAATAGTATGACCCAGTATTGCTAGTCAGGCAATACATCGTAATTCGGAGCGTCCAGTAATATTTTGGTGATTGGATTATTATAAGCCGCATGACATTGTTACCTTACTAAACCAACAACGGGTAGCTAACCCGATACCAATTTTACCCATCTAAAGTAGCGTGTCGTCACAAAGGTCACGCTATGGAAATCATCTCATACATAAATTCACTTACCAATCAATGTGGCACGACGGGGATCAACCGTCAAGGCGCGAACTGGGGTGATCGTCCCCAAATAGTACTATTATATGCATAAGCGTCTACCAACTCCCGGTAGTTCACAATTCATGCTAATGGGACTTTTAGTGACATAACCTAACTTTAATAATCCATTTTATTTCATTTATCGGGTCCATTAATCATTTATCGGGTCATACAATCGGGTCATTCAATCATTCGGGTCCAAAATCAATAAACAAACAATCGGGACAAATGGTGTCCTATTTTGTAAAAACTAACATGTTATCTCCCTCGCGGGTTTATAAAACATTTATAAAAACATTTAAAAGAGTGCGAGGCTATGAACTCATGTTGATATGGGAAGGCGGGTGATCGGCAATTCGGACGTACGGTACGTGCTTCAATCACGGAAACCTAGACAAATAATACTCGGTCTTAGACGTTTGTCCAATGACTTTATAAAAATAACAATTATGTATACATATGATGATTATATATATATGATGATCAAGTGGGTTTATATATTCTCGTTTACTCATTTTAGAGTTACATGTTGATAACTTTTATACTAGTTTTCTCGTCTTACCTATTTACGTGTTTTAGGTCCAACAAGCTTATTATAAGTAATTTAACTTATTTTAATCCATTTTGTACTTTTATTATCAGTACATACACTTTCAAGTTGGGCCCAAATGGGTTAAGCCCAATAAGTTCTTTTTATGGGTGTTTATCTTATTTAGTCCAATTATTAGCCCAAGTATTAGTCCAATATGTTTACTTAGCTCGTTAATGTCCGTATGCCCTATAGTTCGGGTTTTATCGGTTTTTACTTGTTATACATGTCTATATATCAGTATATAAGTTTTATAAAGTTTTCATTAGACGAGTCCAACCATCTAAGTTTTATTTAACAAAAACGTTAATTTTACGGCAATAGCCGAAAAAGTCGTAAAAATCATATTTATAGTTTTTATTACTTATAAACATTATTTCACCACCATTTATATAATTTATCCATTTGATTAACCTTATATATATATTTATATAAATAAGTTTTATAAGTTAGTGGGTTTTTATTTTACATTTTATATATTAAAATGTGAGTGCTTATATAATAGTATTATTCTTTAATTTCCAAAAATCTGATTTTTAACTTCATCTTCACCAAAACTGCCATATCTTGAGTTCTACATGGAGATAGAAGCTCAAATTTTTATCACATAAACTAAATGATATGTGCTACATTTAACTCTTCTATAGCTACTGTTGAATCATCCTTTAAGTATTTTCTAAAAATCGTACAAAACAGTAACTTCAGATTTATACCCTAAACTTGTTTTGATCATATCTCACTCATTATTTTGATTCCATTGCATGGCCAACTCTCACATGTGTACAAGACCCATAGCTTACTGTAAATCCATCCTACTTCATCATTGTATCAGTTCATGACTTACTTCTTTACTGTTTTATACAGCCATCCAATTTACCCAAGATTTTAACCTTGTTTCTTATGGTTTTTCACCTTTTTATCCATGATTATCAACAACAAATCCCCACATAACATTTTTATCATCATATAATCATCATAAATATATACAATAGGAAATAAAATACATGTTTACATAATCAAAATAACAAGAAGTTGAGGAGGACAATCTTTATACCACCAACTTGATGTAGGTTATGATTTTGACATGGTTTTTGATGGAGAAACTTGTAGACAACCATGACCATCTTCAAGACCACCATGCTCCATGAAAACCTTGTGGAGAATCAGACCTCCTACTCCATGAAAAATCCTCCTTGGATGTTATAAGCACCACCAATCTTCATCTTTTTGAATGGAGATTAACATATGTTAATCATAACATATGTTTTGTGGTTAAATTTGGATCAATTGGGGTGTTTTGTTGAGAAAATGGGACGGCAAAGAGAGAGTAGAGAGAGTTTTGATGGTTGTTTGCATGTTGCAAATGAAAACCATGGTTTGTGTTTGTGGTTTTGTTAGGAGAAAGCTTCAAATGGAAGCTAAAGTTGGACAAGTGTTAACTTAACTAGCAAAGTGTGGTGTGGTGATGTTGTGTGCCGTCCATAATAAGCTAGTGGGGTGGGACAATGTATTTTGTCCCATCTCACTAGTTTACGGGTATTCCTCAATTCTAGTTTCCTCGATTTGCGTGCCCTCGGGTCGTTTTACGAAAAACGTTTTTATAAATTATGAGTCAACGTCACAAAACGAATCCAATAAAAATTGTTTCATCAAAAACGGAGTTCGAAAACGTAAATACGTAATCCTAAGGTTTCCGGTTTAGTCGTAAAGGACGTTAAAAATAAAATCGTAAGTCCTAATCTCTTCTCATAAATTTGTGAGTTTATGAACCAACACAAATTTAAAACTCCAAAATAATATTCATGGACAAATTTATTTTCTAAAATGTCGGACTGTCACCAAAGGCGGTGTACGTAAACGTAAGCACGTAACGTTGAATCCTCCGGTTTAGACGTAGTCGATGCTACTCCAAGACGTAAATCCAAATTTCTTCCCAAAAATAAGTGAGTTCATATTGTATCATAAAAATAATATTTTCAAATAATATTTGAGAATAAAATATCAATCGTAAATTGACGGATTGTCACAAGAATAACCTCGACCCACAAGGTCATAAAGGACCGATTCAAATTCTATGTCCCTATAACAAATGCTTAAACCACATAGAGAATACAAAGGAATCAGTAGAATTCCATTTATTCATACATGGGTTTAATCTAAATTACATAAATTTGACAAAACATGGAGAAAAAGACGAGGAATCATCAAGTGCCCAAATATTAGTTGATGATACAATAGAGTATATTGACAATACAGATTTCGACACGGATGTTGGTTCTGAAATTCCAACAGATGGCCCAGCAACCGCAAAGATGGTTAATGCTACAAAAGACAATTTTGGTGATGATGACATTGCCAAGTTTCAAAAACTAGTTGTAGACGCAGAGAAGCCACTTTATGAAGGATGTCCTGACCTGTGACAATCTAAAAATTTCAGGTCATTATTTAGTCTTATTTTATGAGTATTTTAACAATTTTAATAAATTTAAATGCTATTAAGTTGACGGTTTAATTTAAACCGATGTTGGAGGTCTTGTTTTTATGTATTGACGAGTAAAGAAGACTATTAGTGATCACGATACCGATGGATGCCCAAAAATTTTCATTTTATTATAGACTGCTTTGATGTTTAATATTTCTGACGTTTTTATTTTTAATTGCGTATTAAGTTGTGTCGAGAACTATATTATTATATTTCGTGTACGTTTTAACTTTTGAGAAGTATTTTTATGAAACACGAGTCCCGTAAATATTTTCAAAATTTACTAATAGTCATTTTCTACCCTTTAAACTATTTAATTGCATTCTAGTCCAAAAGATTGCACAATTGGCAAAAACTACCCCTCCAACCCACTATATAATGTTTTCCCACTACACACACTCATAAAATATTCATAAAAACTTCATCACCAACCTATTCTTCCCCCTTGTTGCATGAACCCCAAGACCACATAAACACCAAAATTTTGTGATTTCTTGCTTGATTTGATTAAAACTAAAACAAAACCCACATTAGAAATCAAAAGGTGATCATATTGATACCAAAATTTCTTACATGCATGAAGTTTTGATTTTTGGTTATGAACTATGGTTGGTGAGAGTTGTAGATGATCATGCATGTGATGATCTTGATACGATCATGCCATTTTGATGTTAAAAGTTTGAGTTTTGATTTTGGTTTTATTTTTGTGAAACATTCAAGTGCTAGGATTGAAATGGTTAGAATGGGTTGCAAGTATGATTTTATGTGAGTTTTAGAGAGGTGATTTATGGCAGTGAGTGTTGATTAGCTAGTGTTGTAGAGAATTTCATTAGCTTCGTATTGATATAAATTAGAGCTTCTAACTCAAAACGAGGAAGAAGTTATGATAGAATTATTATTCGTGTACTGGGAGACGAATATCGACACAATTCGAAGTTGTTGTCGATATTTGGATCAAATGTCGGCGACTATAAAATGAGTTCTAGAAATATTCAAGGGATTTCTAAATTTCTAAACCTAGGGTGGTGAGTATATTTTCAAACTCAAGTGTCGGTTTTGTAAACGGAATTGTTTAGAGAGGTCAAAATGATTTTATGAGTCGAAGGCGTACAACTGTCCGGTTTTTGTAATTCAAAGATGTGTCGGGCAGGAGGTCTTAGGAGTAATATTTTTTAATGAAATTTAAACTAAGTGTTATTCAAGTTAGTGTGATTTTGTCACCAAGCTTCGTCGAAAACGGAGTTGTCTAAGTATGTGAAAACAATTTGTACGTTTGGTATGTACTGGTAGATTTTATCGAGAGTATAGTTTAATAAAGTAAACATATAGAAGGGTATAGTAGTATCACTTGCATTGTTATTCTTTCGGGTTTGTCATGATTTTGCAATTTTGAGTTTTATGTTACTAAGTATGGATTATACTTGAGTCAATTATTAACGAGCGCGCCTTATCTGATAGGTTGCGGTTTTCGTGTTTGACGGGCATCACTTATTGTCGATGATCGTCTTGCTACGTATCTTATACTAAGGTGAGTCTATAGCCTCGCTTTTAAATTCTTAAAGATGATTTATAAACCCGCGAGGGGGATAACATGCTTGTTTTGAAAATAGAACACAAGGGACCCGATGTATGCTTGTCGCCTTGATTAATATAAGTTTGCTATTTCGCTAGATAAAAAGGTCCCAATTATATCATGAATTGTTAGCTACCAAGTTATGGTAGGCGCTTATACACGGAATAGTGTTGGGAATAAAATATAGCCAGTCCACTTGAGCGCTGACAAGACGAAAACAAACGTTGATAGGAAAAAAACAAACGCTGACAGATCAAGCGTTGACAAGAAGAAGTCAAGCGTTGATAGGTTGAAGACAAGCACTGATGGAAAGATTTAGTCTACGCGTATTTTGTTTCTAGTTTGTTTCTAGTAAAGATAAGTTCAATATTGTATTTTCTATAATTATCTTTACCTAGAAAAGTTGATACGTAGACTCTTGTACAAGGCTTCTTATGTCTATAAAAGAAGACCTTTAGGTTATGTTTCATAATAAGTTTTCATACGTTAAACACTTTCATTGTAAGCAAGTTTGTTATTATCAATCAAGTGAAAGTTTGTTTACATCTTTGTGTGTTCTTGTTTAAGTGTTAATTCCGCGTAACACTTAGATTACTTTATACATAAGCAAAGTTTCTCTACGTGTATAACTTGATCTAATCTCGTATACACAAAGCTAAATCGATCTAAGTTTGGGATCAACAAGTGGTATCAGAGCTTGTTGAGAAACTTTTGATCTTAAAGAACACAAGAACCCTAAAATCACCAAAACCCTAATTTTCACAAAACTCGAAAAACATCATGTCCAATCCAGAAGTAACCTCCTCCTCCTCATTGCCCAACATCAAGATTCCCATGCTTGATGCAAACAATTTTGAGCTGTGGAAGTTCAACTTTGAGTAATATCTGGGGATCTATGACTACACTCTCTGGGAGATTATTGAATATGGAAACACATTCAATAAAGCTTAAAAGATTGCTGATGCCATTGCTACAAGATCAGCTGTTGCTGGATGTTCAGAAGCAGATAAGAAAGAAAAACCTGATGATGGTAGAGCTGTGTCTGCTGAAGACATAACAAAGAAAAGAGTTGATATGAAAACCCTAAACATTCTGAAACTCTCTTTGGGACAAGAAAACCAACATAAATACATAGGTTATGAGTCTGCAAAAGACCTTTGGGCAGCCCTTGAAGTTGCATATGGTGGCAATGATGATACTAAGGAAGAGAAGAAGAAGCAACTCATGCATGAGTATGCTGTTTTCAAGGCTCAACCTAATGAGAAGCTTAGCAGTGTAAGAAGCAGACTACTTGACATTACAAGCAAGATGTCCTTCATGGGGACACAAGTTGGTGATGTTGACATTATTGCCACTTTTCTTAAAAGCCTTGGTGATGCGTGGAAGATTGAGGCAAGATCTATACTTGCCAACAACACTCACAAAAGTTCTACTTTTGATGATATCTACAACAAACTGAGGCTGTTGGAGAATGAAACTCTTTTGGAGCATGGAAGTAAGTCTACAAATAGCAACATGGCCTTCTTCTCACATAGTGAAGGTCAATTTGATCAGAAGGACTCATACATGCACCCAGTTACTGGATCATCATGTGTCAACGCTGGACTATGTCCTGTCAACGCCTCACATTCAGACGCTGACACATACAAAATTGACTCACCAAGAGTTAAGCCTACTGGTTTGGATCTGGATACTGTGTGTGCATACATTGCTTCTTCGCCCAATGGTTAAGTGATTACATATGAGGACCTTGAGCAAATAAGTGATGAGCACTTGGAGGAGATGGATATAAAGTGGAACATGGCTCTTGCAAGTGTAAGAGCAAACAGGTGGAATAGAAGGTTTAATAAGAAGATGACCTTTAATGCAAAGGACACTGCTGGATTTGATAAATCCAAGGTTGAGTGCTATAATTGTCATCGTATGGGGCACTTCATGAGGGAATGCAGATCTCCAAGAAGATTTGATGCTGGCAAACCCTCAAGCCAAATTGTTAAGGCTTAGGATCCTAAGGCCATGGTAGCAGTGCAAGAAATTGATGGTATTGGATGGGACTTGAGCTATTTGGCTAAGGATGGGGAAGTGGATAAAGCTTTGGTTGCTGAGATAGAAGAAGAAGAGCATGTTCAATATGCTCTCATGGCACACTCCTCCTCTTCATCAGATAATGAGGTATACGATGATGCTTTTTGTAGTAAGGGTTGTCGTTTAAATACTGAAAAACTTAACAAAGAGGTTTTAAGATTGTTAAGTGATGTGAGTACTGAGAGATGCAAATTGTCTAACTATCAAATTGCTCTCACTCAAACTGAGAAGACAGTTTCTGAGTATAAGAAAATGGAATTTGACTTAAAAGATAAAATAAATATCTTAAAACATGAGTTAAATGCTAGTAATGATGTTAGAAACATCATGGAAAGGGTCAATGGTGAATTACAGGCTAAGTTAGATGAGGCTATCAAGAATAAGGATAATGTTGACCTTAAAATTCAGAGATTTGATAAGGCCTCACAAACCCTAGGAGAATGTGTTAATAAACAAAGGGATCCTAAGGACATGAATGGGATTAGGATGAAAGACTATACTATTGTTCCACCACCAGCTGGGGACTTCTATGGTGTCCAAAGAAAGGACTTATCTTGGACTGGTTTACCAGAACTCCAAGAGGAGGAATTTATTCCTCCACCAAGAGTCATTACCCCAGTTGAAGAGTATAGACAAAAGTTGACTGACTTGAATGAATGGAAGAAAGCCAACCCTACCTTGTTTGTTAAGGGTGGCTTGTTGTGTGAAAGTCCAAATGAGTCTACCCCTATTAAGGTAACAAACCCAATCACTGGCAAGACTGTTGACCTTGACTCAAACACTGTTAGAAAACCTAGCATTAAGTATGCAGAAAGGTATAGGAATACTAGGTCACCTAAAAGCCAAGTTAGTAATGATGGAACAGGTTTCTTTTCTTCTAGACCTAGGGTTGTGTCTAGAAAATCCTGTTACACTTGTGGTAGCTTTTCACATTTAGCATATAAGTGTGTCAACGCTTCCAAGGTCAACGCTGTTAAAAAGTCAAACACTGTAAGACCCAAAACTTTTGTGGAGCAAGGTCCACAAGTTGTTAGATCAGCCCCATTCTTCACTAGAGGGTCTAACACTCATGGACAAAGACCATTTCAGAAGACCAATACTTGGTCTAATAGGCAATGGGTTTCTGTAGCAAACCTTAGGTTCAACGCTGACAAGGGTAATTTCAGCGTTGACAAGACCAAATCCAACGCTGACAGAAACGTTGCTAGACCTAAATATTTGCAACCACATGGTATAGGGTCTAAAGCTTCTTCTAGCTTGACATGGAGACCTAAGCAAGATCAAAACCATAATTTTAATGAGCTTTGTATGACCTGCAACAGATTCAATTATATTTCAAAGGTCATTACAAAACCAATTGGGGTCAACTGGGTATTTCATCCAAAGAGGGATGAACAAGGGGTTGTTATGAGAACTAAGTCTGTTCTTCTTGAACAACCAGATGAATCCAAGTCTGCTTAGGCTTGGGTTCCCAAAGAAAACTAATTGGTTTTCTTTATGTGCAGGGCATTCAAAAACAGGTCAATGATTAAGGATATTGGGATAGTGGATGCTCTAGGCACATGACTGGGAAGGAAGATTATCTTACTAACTTCACTCCCATTAAGGATGGTGACAAGGTTTACTTTGGAGGCGGATATGGAACTATCACAGGCAAAGGAACTCTTCTCACCAAGAACTTGCGTTTTGAAAACGTGTTTCTGGTAAAGGAACTTGATTACAATCTTTTTAGTGTATCACAAGTTTGTGATAACAAAAATAAAGTTCTGTTTACTGATACTGAATGCTTGATGTTAAACAAGGATTTTAAAATCCCAGATGAGAAATATATTGACTATAGAACACCTAGACATAAAGACATTTATAATGTAAATCTTAATGGGATTAGGATGAATAATAATATGTCATGTTTTTATGCTAAAGCTTCAGTTGATGAGAGTAATCTATGGCATAGGAGACTAGGGCACATAAACTTTAAGAATATAAACAGACTTGTGAGACTTGGCTTGGTTGATGGTTTGCCTGAAAAGGCTTTCTATAATGACCACTCTTGTGTTGCATGTCTTAAAGGCAAGCAGCACAAGGTCTCATTTAAGTCTAAACAGGTGCATTCTAGTTCTAAACCACTTCACTTGCTGCATATGGACCTGTTTGGTCCAACTAATATAGAGAGTTTGAATGGTAAATCATACTGCTTTGTCATCACAGATGACTTTTCTAGGTTTACTTGGACTTTCTTTTTAGCTATGAAAAGGTGACACTGCTGATACTTTAATTGATTTTATTACCTAGATAGAAAATAAAACTAGTAATGAAGTTAAAATGCTTAGAAGTGATAATGGTGGTGAGTTTAGAAACAAGCTATTGGATGATTTTTGTGCCAAGGAATGGATTACTAGGCAGTTTAGTGTTGCCAGAATCCCACAGCAAAATAGGGTTGCTGAGAGAAAGAATAGAACCCTAATTGAAGCAGCCAGGACTATGTTGGCTGATGCTCACTTTCCCATAGCTTTTTGGGTTGAGGCTGTGAATACAACTTGTTATGTTCAGAATAGAGCATTGGTCAACAAGATACAGAACAAAACACCTTATGAGTTACTTTGGGGAAGGAAACCTAATATTGGTTTTCTTAAACCTTTTGGTTGTCATGTAGTTGTACTTGATACTAGTGATGCCTTAGGTAAATTTAGTGCAAAAGGTGATGAAGGCTACTTCATGGGTTATTCAATGCAGAGCAAGGGATATAGGGTTTACCTTAAGAAGGAAAAACGTATACTTGAGAGAGTACATGTTAGGTTTTTAGAGAGTAAACCTAGTGATCCCGAAAGTGGTCCAAATTGGTTATTTGACTTAGAACCTCTATCTAGAACTTTAAATTATATGCCTGTTACTAATCCAGACATTGTGAAGGTAACTTCAAATGTTGTGGAAGAACAAGTTGTTGATGTTTCAGGTACACAGGTTAATGAAGAGGTTGGATCACCACCAGAAAAGTCATCCCCCATACAAGAGTATGTCACTATCCGCATATGGACAGATGCTTTTGCTGCTGCTGCTGCTGCTGCTGGAAAGGAAAATGGTGGTCCCCAAGTACCACCAGTTAACAACATGCATGGTCCTTCAGGCGCTGACAAAGGCAAATCTGGCGCTGACATGACAAATTTAGGCGTTGATGGCTCAAACGTTGACAACAACATTTCAGGCGTTGATAACCCAAACGCTGAGAATCTTGGTTCATGCGTTGACAACACTTTTGAGCATATCTTCTCTTCCAATTTTGAACAAGGTGAACCTTCAAATACACATGAAGAGGTTCATACTAATATTGATGGAAGAGAGTCTGAAGAAGATATTGGCAACATGGATAATGAGATTGAAGACAACAGACTTTTTGAGGGAGGAGTTCTCACTTCTACAATGAAGAATCATCCCCCTTCTCAAATTATTGGGGATGTCATGACTCCTGTTCAGACTAGAAGATCTCATCAGAATCTTGGTAGATTTATTGCCAATATACACAAGAAGGTTGATACCCCTCTTGTTCAAGCATGTTTGTTTGCATGTTTTTTGTCACAACAGGAACCCAAGAAGATCTTTGATGCTCTCAAAGAACCAAGTTGGGTAGAAGCAATGCAGGATGAGCTTCACCAATTTGCTATTCAGGATGTTGTCCAAGGTATGTCAGACCTATTGTGACAAGATGGGTTCTAAGAAACAAGACAGATGAAAGAGGCATTATGGTCAGAAACAAGGCACGTTTAGTGGCTCAGGGATATACACAAGAGGAAGGGATAGACTATGAGGAGGTCTTTGCACCAGTTGTAAGGATTGAAGCTATAAGGATATTTCTAGCCTATGCTTCCTGCATGGGCTTCACTGTCTATCAAATGGATGTGAAGAGTGCCTTCCTCTATGGAACATTTGTTAAGGAGGTATATGTTATGCAGCCTCCTGGTTTTGAAGATCCAGAGAATCCAGATAAGGTGTATAGAGACAAGAAGGCTATGTATAGACTTCACCAAGCCCCAAGAGCATGGTATGGCACATTGTCCACCTATCTGGTGGAAAATGGATTCAAGAGGGGCAGCATAGACCAGACATTATTTACAAAGAAGGCTGATAAAGATGTCTTACTTGTTTAGGTTTATGTTGATGATATCATCTTTGGATCCACCAATCCAAAGATGAGTGAAGACGTTTCCAAGCTTATGACAAACAAATTCAAGATGAGTGCAATGGGGGAGATGAACTTCTTTCTAGGGTTACAAGTTCAGCAGAAAGAAGATGGTATCTTCATCTCTCAGGATAAGTATGTAGCAGAGATCTTGAAGAAGTTTGGCTTTTCTCCACATTAAAAGAGGGCTACTACTCCTATGGATAGAGAACACCCTTGGGGAAAAGTTGGAGATGGAAAAGAGGTGGATGTCAGGCATTATAGATCAATGATTGGTTCTTTGATGTATCTTACAGCCTCAAGACCTGACATCATGTTTGCTGTGTGTGCATGTGCACGCCATCAAGTGACTCCTAAAGAATGTCACCTTTATGTTGTCAAGAGAATCTTTAGGTACCTTAGATGTTATCCAGATCTTGGCTTGTGGTACCCAAAAGATTCACCATTGGAGCTTATTGCATATTCAGACAGTGACTATGGAGGTGATAAGTTTGATTGAAAATCCACAACTGGTGGATGTCAGTTTCTTAGGAGTAGGTTGATATCTTGGCAATGCAAGAAACAAACAGTGGTGGCCAATTCTACAACTGAAGCAGAGTATGTTGCAACAGCTGCTTGTTGTGGACAAGTCTTATGGATTCAAAACCAGCTGTTGGATTATGGGTATAATTTCATGCATACCAAGATATTTGTTGACAATAACAACACTTTATGCATTATTAAAAATCATGTACATCATTCTAAAACAAAACACATAGAAATTAGACATCATTTTATAAGGGATTGTTTTGAAAAGGGTTTAATACAACCAGATAGGGTTGACAAAGAAGAAAATGTGTCTGATTTATTAACTAACCTTTTGATGCTGGAAGGTTTCAATACTTGGTAACAAGTATTGGAATGATCAATCTCACATAATATGTGTTTTGTGGTCTTATTGTAAAAGTATGTACATGATAATGCATTGTTATTGGTCTTTTTGAGGATTTAGATTTTCCACTATATTATTTTAACACTGACAAAGGTTACCTTAACGCTGATAAGTGTTATTGTAATGTTGTCAGCAATATATTTGTCTAACGCTGACAAAGGTTTCCTTAACGCTGACAAGTGTTATCAGGACGTTGTCAGCAACAATGTTAGTTTTGTGGGTTTTTTTAATCTAAATGTGTAGGTGGTGTTAGCATTATACCATTGGATACAGAGTTGCTTATGGGTCCTTGGAGAATCATTTGAGCATGTTTTTATTTATGGATGATGGTTGGAATATTTCTATTCCTATCTTGACATAAATTTTTTATGTTCATGCATATTTTTAGGCAACATATGTATCACAGTTTAAGGGGAGGTTTTAGGAACCTTTAGGACTTTTGGGTATTCTTATGATACTCTTATCACAGTTCTAGATTGTGTCCACATGTTATGAGTTAGTTTTACTAAATCATGAGGCACTGTAGAATGCAAAGTTGATATACTATGCATGCTGCCAAGACATTTTTGGCCTAGAATTGGTTGTGGTCTGTTGGGAGACTTGGGAATGATTTTATCATGGGTTTTACCTGGGAGTAACAAGGAATTTTATGAGATAACTTAGTTGTTAAGAGTTTTGGTTAGCAAGGGACACTAGAGGACTGTTATGTCTATCTTGCATAAGCAAGTGTGCATAACTGGACAGTGCTTGTCGCCCTATAATAATTATCAACTTATAGGTTATCTTCACTAGGATAAACTACTTTGTTAAGGTCCTTTTTCATTTTTATTACTTTTATTTTTGGACGCTGACAAGTATTTTTCCAAGCGTTGTTATGACCAATTTAGACGCTGACATGGCATTGGCGAACGTTGACAAGAATATAGCCGTTGGGCGTTGATGGGTTATTTTTGACCGTTGATACCCATTGGGACCTACCCAGTTGTTATTTTTGACGAACTTTTGGGCCGTAATTTTGGGAGCAGATAACTTTTAACTAATGCATGAGATAACTTATTTTCTTTTCAATATTTTCATCATGATATTTTGAAAATAGTTGCCTCATTTTTGACCAATCACATGCATATATCTCTCCTATATATTTGGCTCCTATTTTACACAAGGTATCTTATATTCTTGTCTAACCATTTTCTCCTATAATTCATCTTTCTAAATCATTCACAAACAGATTTCTACAATGGCACCAAAATTTAAACCAAGTGATTTGGTATTGGGATTCAGGAGTCAACACAACATGATAGCATATTTGGACGCTGATGATGCTCTATTTCCCTAATATACACAGATGGTGGCGTATTTGAATGCATCCCCAATTAGGTATGCTCTTTCTCATGCTCCTCTCATCTCTGTCACACATATTAAGCAGTTTTGGAACACTGTTAGTTCCTCAACAGTTAATAAAGTGACTACATTATCATCTATTGTTCATGGGCGTACTTGGGTGGTTACTGAAGCCTTGGTTTGCCAGGCTTTGCATCTTGATGATGCAGATGGTATAACCACCCTTCCCATTCATGAAATAGAACAAGGACTAAGGGCTTTGGGTTATCCTTTCCCTAATGAGGGAACTTTAAATAAATATCATAAACAGGAGTTTCCCCCAGCCTAGAAGTACCTCATACATGTCATCTTACAATGTTTGAGTCCCAAGTGTACTGCACACAATGAGATTAATAGATCCATTGCTAGTGCTATTGTGTTCATTGCAACTAGGCAAAAGTTTAATTATTCTAAAATGATTTTTGATGGCATGTGTAAAAAAAAAGGGAATACGATGACCTTAGCTTATCCTAGATTTTTACAAATGGTTTTTGATGTGCAAAATTACTGCACAAGGGATCATGATGATTTTTATGAGATCCCTGTGCAAAAGAAAGCAATTTTTACAAAGATGAACTCACCTCCTCACCGTGACTTACCTCTCACCCCAGCTATGCTTGCTGTTATTGCAGCAGCACAAACCCAACCAGACCCACAACCACAACTTGATCCTATCCCAGAACCTTTACCTTCACCTCAACACATGCAAATTGACCAAGAACCCTTTGACGCTGACACGTTAAATGTTGGCGTTGACACACCTAATCTAGACGTTGACACCATTCCTTCACAGACCCAAACACCCCTTAACCTTCCCACATCCACCCAATCCACATCATCTTCTACCCCACCACAATATAGGTTGCAAAAACGCCAAAGGAGTACTGGAGTGTTCTCCTCTAGTGGTCCTAGCCATGTAGCAGAGAGAACCAGCACCACAAGTGTGGTTGGTGCTATGGATGCGGCTGGGACTATTTGTTCTGGCTTAGATGTAGGCCAAGACAGTCCTAAAATCTTTAAGACCTTATCCATGCCCCATGAATCTAACTTGGGAGGTCCAATACCCATTTTAGAATTGACGGCTGTCTGCATTAGCTTGCAAAAGCAAAATGCAGACTTGGTACAAATTGTCAGTACACAAGGCCTTGAACTCAAGCAATTGAGGGAGAGGATTGTCATTTTGGAGAATGCTAGCCCAAGGCGTGGGATGGAGAATCTTCCAAAGGGGAGGATGATCAGATTAATGTGAGTGATAAGGGCTCACATGATGGTGAATCTTTGGGTGTTGTTGAAGCCCTAACTAGTTTGAAGAAGCAACCAGGTTTTGTTAGATCTCTGGTAACTCCTACAAATTTAGACTTGTCTTTTACAGCTATGTTAGAGCAAATTACAAGAGGCGCTGAGACAAGTAATTTGGGCATTGACAAGCAAAATTTGAACGCTGACACAGCAAGCGCTGACATGAGTAGATTGGGCGCTGACACAAGCAAATTGCGCGTTGACAGACCTGCAGATGAGGTTGATGTATTCTAGTCATCAGCTATCATCAAAGATGTATCTTCACAGGTATTACCTTCATCCTTACCCATCATTGATCCATTAGATAAGGGTAAAGGAATTATGGTAGAAGTAGATGTTCCAAAGAATGCAACACAGGTTGAGTTTGATAGAAGGTTGGCTGCACAACTTGTGGAACAAGAAAGAAAGAAGGTTGGTGAATCACCTTTTGTTGCCACTTTAGAAGAACAAGAAGGAAGTGATGAAGCTAGTTCAGACTCAAGTGTGATGATAATAGAACAACCAGAAAGACTTGAGTATGGTGATGATTTGGCAAGAGAGAAGCTGAATGAGTTGAAATTGCAAGTAGATTTTGATATGCCAGAAGTTGTTCAGATGTACCATGCTTAGGAAGATAGGTGTATGGAGAATCCAGATTTGACTATTTCAGACCAAATATGGGGTTTGGAGATTCTTCTAAGAGTACAAAAAGACTACAAGGTAATTCTAAAACACAAAGCTAGCAATATTCTCTCAATGCTGAAAAGGGATAGAAGGGAGCTGTACTACATGCTATTCAGATGTCATGGAACAGGATGGACCTATAAGAAATTGTTGGGATTATCCTTTGAAGAGTTGGAGTACAAGGCTTCACCCATTTGGGCAAAAGTTCAGGAAGAAAACACTCTAAGACTTCTTTCTGATGAAAGGAAAGAAGAACTTGCAGAAGAGATGGAGCTTAAGAAGGCAATGATTGTTCCCAGACCTTTGAAGAAGGGAGTTTCTCTTGAGTTTCCTAAAGATATGGATAGATTGAATCCAAGTGAAGCTGTTATAAGAAGGAGCATCAAGCTCTCACCATTGGAAACTTCAGATATGGTTCAAGTGTTACCTCTTGATTCCAGAAACCCTATTATTAGCTATGAAGAAGATGAAAGTGGGTTTTGGAAGATTGGCAGGTACGGGAAAGAGGTACACACTTTTACTACACTCATATCTCTTTTTGCAAGTGTTGATAGAGAAGACTTGGTAGACCTTTGGAGGTTGTTGGAGGCCAAGTATGAGACTGAAGCTCCTACTTCAGTCAATGCATTAAAACTTTGGTCAACATTCAAGAGAATGTGTGGACCAAGAGATGAAGATCCTGCTGTTTGGAAGGATCTTGAAGATGACCTCAGTGGTCTTCAATGGCGTTTGTATTCAGCTGCTGGTGTGTACTACTTGAGCTCTACAAAGTTTGCTGAGTATCTACTTGTAGATGGTCAGTATTCCATGTCCAAAGAAGTTTTGGAGAAGATGAAGACAACACAGCTGGAGATTGATTATTCAAGTGACGTGGCCAAAGATTTGATCAGACATATTTATTACCAATATGATCAAGTTTGTAAGATTCCTCCTAGTTCTTAATGTTTATTCAGAAACTTGATTACTAGAGTAGATATCAAGTTTAGGGGAGGATTGTTGGGAATAAAATATAGCCAGTCCACTTGAGCGCTGACAAGAGGAAAACAAACGTTGATAGGAAGAAAACAAACGCTGACAGATCAAGCGTTGACAAGAAGAAGTCAAGCGTTGATAGGTTGAAGATAAGCACTGATGGAAAGATTTAGTCTACGCGTATTTTGTTTCTAGTTTGTTTCTAGTAAAGATAAGTTCAATATTGTATTTTCTATAATTATCTTTACCTAGAATAGTTGATACGTAGACTCTTGTACAAGGCTTCTTATGTCTATAAAAGAAGACCTTTAGGTTATGTTTCATAATAAGTTTTCATACGTTAAGCACTTTCATTGTAAGCAAGTTTGTTATTATCAATCAAGTGAAAGTTTGTTTACATCTTTTTGTGTTCTTGTTTAAGTGTTAATTCCGCATAACACTTAGATTACTTTCTACATAAACAAAGTTTCTCTACGTGTATAACTTGATCTAATCTCGTATACACAAAGCTAAATCGATCTAAGTTTAGGATCAACAAATAGTACTATTCGGGAGGTACCCCTCCCATCCGGCAACGATTAGCTATCGTTTGAGCACAAAGTTGCTCGAAGTCGATACATTTGAGAGAGTTTTCCTATACACGTAGTGAGGTGTATGGTGGGCAAATATTGTGGTAACGTTTCAATGTCATGAGCCTTATAATAATACATATAACGTTGTTTGATCCACATCGTTAATTCTTGATAGTTTTAAAATATACTTGTGTTCGGTAATGTTTACTAATAAACTCTATAGATTCACTCAACTATTGTTGACAAGTTTAGCATGTTTTATCTCAGGTCCTTGAAGGTAATGGCAAAGGAGGAATTTCGGTGCTTGCGGATTAATAATAAAGATGTTTAAAACTCACCATTTTGGGAAAAATCGTTCAATGACTTCTCTTATAAAAAATGTTGTGTACTTTGTTAGTGTCACACCCCAAATTTCACTGCAACAGAAGACTGGATTTGGGTTGCGACTTCATGGCGTGAAGAGGACTTGACGCGAGAGAACGACCTATACATGCCAAAATAACAATGCAAACTCAACATAATCCACATAGTAGCATACCTGAGAAAAACATTGCTAAAGTGTCAACACAAAGTTGGTGAGTTCCTAGGTTTGAGTTTAAGAAAACAATAAAAATCATTTTAATGAACCACAAGATTCGTATCCACCTGTGACAATATAACACATACAAAGTCACATAGTTTATCTTTACTACTATCTAAGCTCATGACACCGATGCGTTAACGAGTCTAATTGACTTCGTGTGTGCCCGTGGAGGTGACTAACACAAGTCACCCATTGTCTTCAAATGAAACTGTATTTACTTGAATGGATTGATTCAAAGTAAATAGGAGTGTCAACTCTGATAGATCTATCCATAACATTCACGCTCACTTTACTGTAACACAACTAGGTGACCAACGGTTCATGATTCATGGGCAGTTATCATTTTGGTTGTTTCGGGACTTAGATCACTAGTAAAGAATATTTCACTTGTGTTCATGCGTTATAAATCAAGCAATGCTCTCAGCCCAAAAGATGATATTATAGTTTAAGAGAGATAGGAGCTAGTAACTCACCTTGTTGATAGTAAAGTGTCGTAGGGCAAAATAGAATTTGACCAGTAACCTAATAAAAATAATACTCATTTAAACCATGTGTAATATAAAAATAATATACATGTATAAACCCGTTCTTAGTTGGTGCTTAGGCTAGAATAATGACGATTAAAGTTTTATAAAGTGTTTTCGGTTATTAATCGGTTTTATTTCTTTTAGTTCTTCATGGTTGGGTTTCATTCTTTTAAACTACGATTTCATAAATAACTAATATTTCATATATTTAGGTTATGCATTATAAAGTCATTATAAGTTGATATGTATTCAAATAAAATTTAATTATTCGAGTTTTAAAGATAATATTATTACGATATAATTTTTATTTAATTCCTACAAGAGTACGAATATTTGAACCTAGTGTTTTACAATAACAATCGTTTTCTTCATTATTTTGAGAGTAACTATCGTGTGTCAATTTCCTTAGATTAGCATGATTCATGTGATGCGCTATAAAATCATTGATATGTTTATATGAATTCAAATAAAAGTAATCCATATTTATCAAGTTTTGATAATAACTAATAGTTCAATTCTTATAGATTTTAAATAATAAAAAGTATATTTTTTTATGAATTAGGTTTCTATATTTGTTTAATAATCATTCTAAATTTTATGAAAGGCGTGTCATTAATTATTAGGTCAACATGATATGTATAATTTACAAGTTTTACATCTAAATTCATTTAACGTTCTTTTTTTAAAAGACATATAAGTAATTAGAGTTTCGTAAAAACGCCATATTTTAAGTGTAATCTCTAAAGATCAAGTTTACAAACTCAAACTTAAATAGGCGCCTTAAAATACATGTTACTAGTTGAAATTTTACATAAAATAAACATTTGTAACATTTTCCAAAATTTGAAAAGTGTTTAACGGGCCTATTTTGAGAGCCCGTAACTTTTGCATACTTTAGAGTCATGACACAAACGAAGTTTCTATGGATAGCCCACCTGGTAGGCTCGGATAATGATCTTTATGAGCTAGTCGTGATTCCGAATTTAAGTGGGTCGAATTTAGCTTACAAAAACGTAGTTCCAGCCAGTTTAACACTAGAAAGGATGGTTTTTCAGAAACTTTATAGACGTGTATCTTACTGCTCGTTAACACTTAGGTAAAAGGACTTACTGTTTTAGAAACTAGGCCAGGTGAACATTAGTATTGTCCTTGAGCAACATTTACCCATTTGGCTTCTAACAGGCTCGAAATCGAGTCCAAACATGACTCCCCCGACCATATAACTCTGTTTCCGAGTTCAATATAACTCTGTTTTAAGTGATTCAAGAGGCAATGGACTTGTATAAAGTCTATTATTTTACTGTATGACAGAAATTTAGGAGGAGGTGTTTACCTCGGGAAACGTACAAGAGCTTTAAGTTACTGAATAAGGCTTTTTAACGACTCTTATTACTTACGAAATATTTCTAAACTCTAACAACCACTAAGTTGAGGTTTAACATGAATACTAAATTATTTAACACTAGGTAACACATTACTTACAATGTATTGGTGGTTTGATCAAGTTTACGCCCTAGGATGCCCTAATTTGGTCTCGGTTTCACTATAATCCAAAGCTAGAACCCAAACCTTTTGTCACTGAAAAATCAACCTCGTGATCAACTAGGGAACTTGGAATAAGGGTTCTTGCTGCTGGAGAGTACACGAACCAAGATAAATTCAGAACCCATATTTACGAAACTAGGGTTTTGTAGAAAACCCTAATTCTATTTAGCCAGGGTTTCGTTTCTATGGCACTTCAAGGCATGAACTTCGAGGATGTTTTCAAGGGTGTTTAGGAATGTTATTTAGGAGTTATTATAAGTAGTAGAAGTGTTGGTATAGGCGGTTTAGGCTGGTGGTTTAGTCGCGGCAGAATCAAGAGAAAAGGAAGACACGAGTTTGTTTTTCTTGTGTTTCTAGGTCCCATGACCAAAGGGCTTGCATTAACCATTTATAACCTGATTATAACTTATCCCTAAGACCTAAATTATGATAGGAAATCAAAGGATGTGACTGGTAATGAAGAACTATTGCTAGAGATGAAGAAACAGTAACTTGTGGATAGAACATGATTGTTTTTGAGGATTTTTAGGGATAGAACAGCTGGTGAATGTATTATGAACGTTGGTAGGGTGTAATTTTTTTGAGCTAGAAACAAGGAGAAATCATTTAGGCAAGTATATATCTTGTAAATAACTTATACTAGTGGGGATAATTCTTTGTATTTCCTATTTTCTAGCAAACATATATGGCCTAATAATTTTATAAGGCTTATAGCCACGAAAATTTCACTAAGTAATGATAATTATGGGCTTACATGGGTTTAGGGATAATTACTTGGATTTAATTTGGGTTTATGAGCCTATAAAATTACTTACGGGCTTTTAAAATACATTACAGGTTTATTTTTAGTCATTTAATAATTTAATTAAGCTCCTATGATAAATTAGTTTGAAGTTAATAAAATTAATTTAGACGTTTTCGTGATCGTTTAGACATAAAAACGATATTTTATAATTAAATAATTTTGATACCTCGAAAATAAATTAAAATTGACACATATATGATCGATAGACTTTTTATAGTCCATGATATATAGTTTTGAAGAAATCGTGAGTTGAAAACGTTTATATAACTTCCTATTATTAATTAACGATAAATTCGATACTTTACGTTAACTATTGAAATAAACTATTATTGACCCATATATGACCTATAAACATAAAATATTCATTGCACATGAAATAGATAAAACACATTTACTTTTACTCGGATGACCTCCACTTAGAGTTAATTATGGTTTTTCAGATAGCACGGTAATTATTTTCTACTTTACAGTAATTAATTTAAACACATAACATATAAATTTCTATATAACAAACAGAATTTTCAAATAGTCCGTCGTACGTATTATAAGTGATAATACAATTGTTAGTTTTAAAATATCTTCCTGTTTATGATTTACAGTGTTTTAAAAAAAATTTAGCGATAATTATTTTATTTTTTGAGATTAACAGTGAGTTCAAATTTACGGGTTGTCACAGTTAGTAAATGTTTGGGACCATGTTGTGAACGATTTGTCAAATGTTATTTCAATTGAAGGTTTACTTTTAAAACGATTCTTTTCGAGTCGTTTTCTGTTACTTGAGTTGTTGTATTATGAAGTAGCACCCCATATCAGGTTTAAGAACAAGATCGAAGACTCAAGCGTAGTATGTTAGGTTTAAGATTTTGTAAAATGGCGTGACCTCCCTTATGGGGAGATTGTTGGAAATACGTTTTTCCAAAGAAAGTGTCGGTCACATCATTATTAGCATAGCTAGCTAAAGATCACGAGCTACAGACTATTTAGGACTTTGTAACTTGGAGTGACCTCCCTTAGGGGGAGATTGTTGGAAATACGTGTTTACGTATTTAGAAAGGATCGGTCACTCCAACGATATATACGTAGTATGGGCTCGTGATCCAGTTATGTAACAATATAATCCATAAAGCCCACATGTAGGGTGGGCTATATATACCCCTCCTAGCATGTTAGGAGGGGTTTTTTCTCATTTCACAATTCCATTATTCATCTTTTCTCTACTCCTCTCCTTTCCCTCTCTACTTTCTCTCTCTAGTTCTTCATTTCTTCCTCCTTCCTTAAATAATTATAACACATAGACAATCCAAGGATTTCGTGGACCTACAATTGGTATCTAGAGCCATGGGATTATTGGTTTGTTCTTGTGTTTGTTTTGATTGATTTTAGTGGGTTTTGATTTAATCAAGCTCAAATCTTGAAAATTTTTGCGTTTTTGTGGTTTAAGTTTTTAGACAAATCGACTACATAGATGTGGTAGTGATTTGGGTTACTTTTTTGGTCAAAATCGCAAAAAAATTGGTCATTTGGTGATTTTCGGGGTGTTTTTAAGGTTACACAGTGTATTATTGCTGTTTTTAATATTCCGAAGATTCTTTTTTTTTGTCATTTTGTCATATTGCGTCGCAATGCACTAGGGTTTTAATATTGCGATCAACATTGTGAAGTCTCTTTTTCTCTGTCATATTGCGAAGTCCCAGTGTTTGTCATATTGCGATACATTTTGAACATTGCGAAAGTTACTCAGTTTTCATTATTGCGACAGTTGGTCATAAAGAGATATTAAATATTGCGACAGTTGAAAATCAAATTTTTTTTTCATTTTTCACACATTGCGACAGTTGGAGTATTGAATATTACGAAGGTGATTAATTAAGTGTTGGATTTGTGATCATTGCGAAGGTGATCATTGCGAAGCTTATTCCCAACATCAAACTCGACCCAGACTCGACTCTAAAAACAAACCAGACCCGAACAACACTCAGACTCGATATATACGACTAACTAACAACCAAAGAAACTCTCGACTCATAACCAACTAGACTCGAACCAAAACAAATCTTGACAGGACTAAAACACATCACCAGCCTCGACTCGACCACTATATCCTCCAACAGACTCTAAACTGAATCCACTACGACCAAAAACATAAACCAACCTACTCGACACACAGACTCTTCAACAACTAGCCTCAAACACCAAACACAGACTCTCACTAAAACCAACCCCGACACGATCTTATCTCGCATCATCAACTAACAAAATCGGTTCTAAAATATATAACCAGACGAGAATAAGTTGACTCGACTGGGTATTTAAATACAAAGAAATGAAACCTCAGTTCATCTTTTCATGTTTGTCACATGCAAGCCAAGATCAATTAAGTTCTTAACACGAAAATTAGAAATCATCATAGATCCTCTATGTTGGGTATGAACCCATCTTTTAATATTCGAAATTTAAGAAAGATATATAACAAGCTTGTTACAATCCACTCTTTATTTTGATTAAGACTCAAAATCAGCAACTACAATCAAACACATGCAACAAATATATGCACCTACCCGAGATCAATGAACTCTTGAAGCATTTCTCTGCTCTTGGGGATTTGTCCTCAATAATTCATTGAGAAATACTTGAGTACTGGGTGTTCAATTGGTGGATTTAGATGGGATATGATTTATGAGTTGATTAGAGATGATATGTATAAGATTGAATAATTATTTTGATTTTTTTGTCTGTGATGGAGGTTTTGAGAGAGATGGGGCGGGCCAAACTAAGAGTAAGGTTAGGTTAGATTTGTGAGACTTAGTAGGGTTATGGTGATTTATATACCTACTAATTAGGTATAGATTTTGTTTGGACGGTATTTGGCATTAATTCATGGGCCACTTGTTTAAAAAAAATTGAGACGTGTTAGTAATTGGGCCATTTGGTATACACGTTTCTAGCACTAGAAACGATTCACACATTTATCAACTGAATTTTAGAGTTTATCATCTTCGAAATTTTGGATTCTAATATGGGCCACTCTTATATTTGGGATTCTAATGATAAAAAGATAAGACAAAAAGACGAGACAAAGTGACGAGATATAATTTGACGAGATCAAGAAAAATGGCTATTTGAATTTTAGTGGCTACGGATATTGGATCCGGTATTATTATTTGAAAGTGAAGACGGATTTTTCATCGATTAGTAACTCTTACCTTATTTTTCATCGAACTTGAATGGAATCGTTGCATTCGAAATTTCAAGAGGGAGACTTGCATCAAATGCAAGACAAAGCCAGCGAAAGTGGCATCACTTCATTTCGACTACTTCAGTCTCATCTAGTTACTCTTTAGTGGCTTCAAGGAGGGAGCGAGTTTGTGACGCTCTTTGGTCAAGATCGTCATATATTTATGGAATCGATGTTTATCATATTGAACCAACTAGCAGAGCAACTCTATAATGCAGAATTTAATCACTCTGCATTGGCACTTGCATATAAAGCTCTCGTGATACAACTCACGCCTTTCCTCCAATTCAATATCGTCAAGTCTGAAAGTTCAGTGATTTGCCAGTCCTTTCTTCGAGACACACATACCAACCTTCAAGATTTCCGTGTTACACTATTGAAAATCATGACATCGTTCTCGTTTTTGATTTATGAAAGATCCCAACGTTAGCAAGCGTATGATAATGGAGTGCAAGAATCTATGATGCAAGAGGAAAATGGTCATACGATAGACGAGTTGGAGGCTGCTTAAGATTGAAAGGAGATGGAATCAACAGTTAAGCATGATATCAGCAACACGTCAAGGAATGTTACAGACATCTCTTATAATGAAACCACACCCGTTTATGACAAAGAGCCTACAGATACGGTACAATTGAATGTTGTATATGATGTATATGCTGATGAAATACCGCATATTGAGCATTTCGAACCTTATTATAACAAACATGGGAAGGAAAAGAGTGATAGCGATACCATTTCTGATTCATCCGATGTGCGTCATAATGGGGGGAGAAAGTGTTCAAAATGATAACAATCATGATTATTGCCTTATGACTGCTTCATTAACTGCTTCTGATTCGAAGGTTAAAGAGCTCAAAATGATTGTAGCACAGCAATCTAAAGATCTAGAGGATGCCAAACTTGAATTTTCGAAGAAAACGAACAAATTTGAAACATATTTTGAAAAACTTGAAAAGTCAAACATTATTTTTGAACGAAAATTGGATCAAAAAGTTCTAGATTCTAAAGCTGAAAAGGATAATCTTTTGAAACAAATTAAGTTTCTAGAATCTAAATTCGCATCCCAAGATAAATTGCTCAAAGAGAATGAGACTTTAAAGGCTCAAATTCAAAAAAGGTTTTCGCAATAGCTGCTCTGTGTTGGGTCAAAAAGTTGATGTGGCAGAAACTAAAAAATGAAGAAAACGTGAAGAAATTGTCCAAGCGTTGTCAAGAGTTAATCAAGCGTTGACAAGAGTTAATTAGGCGTTGATAGCTCAAGAGTTGTCATGTACAATGTAAGCATTGTTACATGTAATTCAAGGATTGACACAACGTAGACAAAAGAAGCTTATGGAAGCTTCTATTTAGATAAACATGCAAAAGATATTCTGCATAAGTTTATTTAAATAGAAGATTTACTTGTTTATTCATTCTTATCTCTTGTAAACCCTAATCCTTACACTATAAAAGGAACCAAGGGTTATAGGTTTTATTCATTCAATTCATTCACAATGTAAACCTAAAGTGTGTGTCGACTAGACGTGGGATTCAATGTATACACGTCTAGTGGTTGTTCGTTATTAATATAATGAGCAATCCATTTGTTTTAATTCATGTTTCGTGCCTAAACACCTTGTTAATGTGTCATGTTCTAATTCCGCTTTGATTGTATAATCATATGAACGTGATGCATTCCTAGTAGCTTAAAAGATCCGGAAACCAAGGTTTCCACAATTGGTATCAGAGCCTCGTGGCTCGTGATGCTAGGACCAACAAGGTGTTCATGCATGGTGAAAAGAAGAAAAATCCGTCTAGGGTTTTTCTGGACGTTTTTGTGTGCGCAGCAGTATTCAGAAGGTCATAACTTTTGATTGAATCGTTGGATCGTCACGAAATTTTATATGTGTGTTCTACATACATAGATCTAAACATCCACCGGAGGGATTGTCGAGTTTTATCCCCAGGCAAAAGTTATTAAGCGTCGAAGTTGGCTGATGGTTGATTTTCAGTTTTTTGCTTTTACATAAAATCATGAACTAGGGTTCCTCAAACCCTAGATCTACTTAAAAGCAGGAAGAATTGCAGTTTGTGGCTGTTATGATTCAAGGTAACACTTGATCTAAGGTTTATTTACAAACCCTAGTTAGGGTTTCGATGCTTATTCTACAAAACCCTAGATTGATCGATGCTGTGAAGTCTTAGATCATGATTTGGCTTTAGGGTTTGAAACCCTAGAATGGTGCAGCCACTATTCAAGAAGAAAAAGGCAGAAAAGAAAAGTACAACGTGAGGTATTCGCTACTGTGTTCACACGACCAAAATTGGTTGCCATATTTGTTGATTCTCAATATAGCATGGTTACTGTGTATTCACACGGTTTGAGGACTATGATTGGTTGTTAAATTAGTGTTCACACGAATCCTCTACATGCTGGTATACGATTACTCACATGAGGCTAAGTCAATCATTCGTTCTCATTGGTTATTCATGGAAGTGTTCACACGGTTAAAAGATTGTGATTGGATGATACAATTGAGAAAAGGTCAACATGCGAAGAACGTAGCTTCTATTTTAAGACGTGAATCTTTTAAATGCTTAGAAAAGATTTATTCTTATCTTTGTAATATAAACGTTGACAAGAAAGAATGAATGCAACGCTGACAGAGTATGGTTTGACGCTGAAAAGAATGAACGCTGACAGGATTTAAGGTTGGCGCTGACGTTTGTAATTGAGGCGCTAACAGAAGGAAGTTTGACGCTGACAGAATAAGTCAACGCTGATAGAGTTGACAGTGTCGTCCGATATATGAACTTCAACGCTGATAGGTATTGTCTGACATCGGACAATACATCTGCCAACGATATTGGACAGAAGAGGATATTGGACAACACAAGGTTTGCTGCTGTTTGAGAAAATTGGTACGTTTTAAGCACACAAAAAGGAGGAAAATACACACAAAGGTACATGGAATCTCCGTTTTAATTTAGAATATCATGATGATATTTATGGCTCGGATATTTTTGAAAGGAATTAATGATCTTAAAGCGAGTTAGCAACTATTCGTGAGAATTTGATGGATATTTTAAACTATGTAATCGGGATAGCCTTGTAAAAGATTGTTGGGAATAAATTTAGGCCAGAACACTTGAACGCTGACAGGAACAACTCAAGCGTTGACAAGAGCAAAGTGAGCGCTGACAGCATAAGCGTTGACAAGATAAAGTCAAGCGTTGACAGATTGAAGACAAGCACTGATGGAAGTTGTGAGCTACACGTATGTTATATTCTAGATTACTTCTAGTAAGGATAGAAACGACAATGTATTTTCTATGTTTATCTTTACCTAGAATAATTGATTCGTAGCTTATTGTACAAGACTTCTTGTTCTATAAAAGAAGATCTTTTAGGTTAATGTTTAATATATCAGTTTTCATAGTATTCGCAAGTTAAACCTTTCATTGTAATCAACAAGATTATTCTAATACAAGTGAAAGTTTGTTTAACATCATTGTGTTTTAGATCAAGTGTTAATTCCGCATAACACTTTGTTACTTTATTCATAAGCAAAGGTTTCTCTACGTGTAGTACTTGATCTAATCTCGTATACACAAAGCTAATCGATCTAAGTTTGGGATCAACAAGTGGTATCAGAGCTTGTTGAGAAACTTTTGATCTTTAAGTAACGCAGAACCCTAAAACACCAAACCCTAAAAACCCTAAATTCTCAAAACCCTAAAAACACCATGTCTGGCACAAATCAACCTCCTGCTTTGCTGCAAAACAACTTCTCAAACCCTAGTATTAAAATTCCCATGTTTGATGCCAGGAACTTTGAGCTTTGGAAATCCAATTTTGAGCAATACATAGCTATTCATGACTACACTCTTTGGGAAATTATCGAATATGGGAACACATTCGATAAAGCAGCAAAGATTACTGCTGCTATTGCTACAAGGACAGCTGTTCCTAATTGTCCTGAATCTGATAAGGTGGAAAAACCTGAAGATGGGAGAGCTGTTGCTGTTGAAGATATAGCCAAGAAGAGGGTGGACATGAAAATCCTGAACATCTTGAAACATGCCCTAGGTCATGAGAATCAGCACAAGTACAAACGATTTGAGTCTGCAAAAGAGCTTTGGGAAGCTCTTGAGGTGGCACATGGTGGCAATGCTGACACAAAAGAAGAAAAGAAGAAGCAACTCTTGCATGAGTATGCTGTCTTTAAAGCTCAACCCAATGAGAATCTCAGCAGTGTGAGAAGTAGACTTCTTGATATCACAAGTCAACTTTCCTTCATGGGAAAACAGATTGATGATCCTGAATTGAATGCTACTTTTCTCAAAAGCCTTGGTGATGAATGGAAGATTGAGACAAGATCTATTCTTGTCAATAACACCCACAAGACTTCCAGTTTTGATGACATCTTCAACAAGTTAAGACTATTGGAGAATGAATGGCAATTGGAAAGTGATAACAAATCTTCCAGCAGCAACATGGCCTTCTTTTCACAAAGTGAAGGCCAATTTGATTCCATGAACTTTTATGGACATTCAGCCTCTGGATCTCAAGGTGTCAGTGCTGGATGTCAATCTGTCAGCGCTGGATCATATCCTGTCAACGCTTTGTACTCAAGCGCTGACACACACAATCATGGCGCTGATAGAATTAAACCTGCTGGTTTTGATCTTGATACTGTGTGTGCCTTCATTGCTTCTTTGCCTAGTGATTCAAGGATCACTTATGAAGATCTTGAGCAGATAAGTGATGAACAATTGGAAGAGATGGATATAAAGTGGACTATGGCTCTTGTAAGTTTAAGAGCAAACAGGTTCAATAAAAGGTTCAAGAAGAAGATGACCTTTAATGCTAAGGATGTTGCTGGATTTGACAAGTCCAAGGTGGAGTGCTACAACTGTCATAGGATGGGGCACTTTATGAGGGAATGTAGATCTCCAAGGAGATCTGATGCTGGGAAGCCTTCAAGCCAAATGATTAAGAGCCCAGACCCCAAGGCCATGGTTGCTGTTCAACAAATTGATGGTGTTGGAGAATGGGATTGGAGCTGGATGGCTAAGAATGAGGAAGAGGACAGAGCTTTGGTTGCTGAAGTTAAAGAAGAGCATGCTGAATATGCTCTCATGGCACACTCCTCCTCTTCATCAGATAATGAGGTATATGATGATGCTTTCTGTTCTAAGGGTTGTCGTTTAAATACTGAAAAATCAAAACAAGAGATAGTTAAGTTATTAGATGAAGCAAGTACTCTTAGGTGCAAAGTATCTAACTATCAAGTTGCTCTTACCCAAACAGAAAAGACAGTATCTGAGTATAAGAAAATGGAGTTTGATTTAAAGGATCAAATAAATATCTTAAAACATGAGTTACATCAGAGTAAGGATGTTCAAGATATAGTGAATAGGGTTAATCTTGATTTGATAGCTCAGTTAGAGGAGGCTAACAAAAATAAAGATAATGTGAGTCTTAAAATCCAGAGATTTGATAAGGCCACACAATCCCTAGGAGAGTGTGTTAGTAAACAAAGAGACTCTAAGGATATGAGTGGAATTGGGATGAATGACTATACTGTTGTTCCACCACCAGCTGGGGATTTCTATGGTGTCCAATCAAAGGACTTATCTTGGACTGGCTTGCCAGAATGCCAAGAGGAGGAGTTTATTCCTCCACCTAGAGTGACTTCCCCAGTTGAGGAATATCAGCAAAAGCTGACTGACCTAGAAGAGTGGAAGAAAGCAAACCACACTTTGTTTGTTAAGGGAGGGTTATTGTGTGAAAGTCCAAATGAGCCCACACCAATCACGAGCCTTGATCCTAAACCTATTAAGATCACACACCCTACCACTGGCAAACCTGTTGACCTTGGCCCACAAAATGTTAGAAAACCTAGTGTTAAATATGCAGAGATGTATAGAAATTCTAGGTCACCAAAAAGCCAAGTAAGTAATCATGGAACAGGCCTCTTTGCTTCTAGACCTAAGACTATGTCTAGAAAAGCTTGTTATACATGTGGTAGCTTCTCACATTTGGCCTACAAATGTGTCAATGCTTCCAATGTCAACGCTGACAGGAACCATTTCAGCGCTGACAAAAGTCAACATAGGTCAAACACTGTCAGACCCAATACCTTTGTGAACAAAAGTTCACAAGTTGTTAGACCAGCCCCATTCTTTTCTAGAGGGTCTAACACACAAGGCCTAAGACCTTTTCAAAAGTCAAATACTTGGTCAAATAGGCAATGGGTTCCTGTAGCAAACCCTAGGTACAACGCTGATAGGAGCAATCGGGGCGCTGACAAGAGAAATTTCAGCGCTGACAAACCTAGGTATTTGCAGCCACAGGGAAATAGGTCTAAAGCTTCTACTAGCTTAACATGGAGACCAAAACAAGACCAGAACCCTAATAATACTGGTATTTCTATGACATGCAACAGGTTTCATTATATTTCAAAGGCATTGTCAACACCAATTGGGGTTAACTGGGAATTTCATTCAAACAGGGATGAAAATGGGGTTGTTATGAGAACCAAGTCTGTTCTTGTTGAACAACCAAATGAATCCAAGTCTTCCAAGGCTTGGGTTCCCAAAGAAAACTAATATGTTTTCTTTATGTGCAGGGCATTCAGAAGAAGATCAATGACTATGGATACTGGGATAGTGGATGCTCAAGGCACATGACAGGAAAGGAAGACTATCTGACCAATTTCTCTCCTATTCAAGATGGTGATAAGGTATACTTTGGAGGGGGCTACGGCACCATCACTGGAAAAGGAACACTTGTCACCAACAATCTAAGGTTTGATAATGTCTTCTTGGTGAAAGACCTGGATTATAATTTGTTTAGTGTATCACAAGTGTGTGATAACAAAAATAAGGTTCTTTTCACAGATACTGAGTGCTTGGTGTTAAGCAAAGATTATAAGCTTCCAGAGGAAAAATACATAGATTTTAGAACACCAAGGCATAAAGACATATATAATGTGAATCTTAATGGAATTAAGGTAAATAATAAAATGTCATGTCTGTATGCTAAGGCCTCAGTAGATGAAAGTAATCTTTGGCACAGGAGACTAGGGCACATAAACTTTAAGAATATTAATAGGCTTGTGAGGCTTGGTTTAGTTGATGGTTTGCCTGAAAAGGCTTTCCACAATGACCACTCTTGTGTTGCATGCCTTAAGGGCAAGCAGCACAAGGTCTCATTCAGGTCTAAACAGGTGCACTCTAGTTCTAAACCCCTTCACTTATTGCATATGGACCTCTTTGGTCCAACTAATATAGAAAGTTTGAAGGGTAAATCATATTGTTTTGTCATTACTGATGATTACTCCAGGTTCACATGGACTTTCTTTTTAGCCAAGAAAAGTGAAACTGCCCTAAGTCTGATTAATTTCATTACCCAGATTGAAAAGAAGAATGGTAATGAGGTCAAAATTATTAGAAGTGACAATGGGGGTGAGTTTAGAAATCAGCTATTAGATGATTTTTGTGCCAAGAAAGGGATTACTAGGCAGTTTAGCATAGCTAGAACTCCTCAGCAAAATGGAGTTGCTGAAAGGAAGAATAGGACCCTTATTGAAGCAGCCAGAACCATGTTGGCTGATGCCCACTTTCCTATAGCTTTTTGGGCTGAAGCTGTTAACACAGCTTGTTATGTTCAAAATAGGGCATTGGTCAACAAGATACATAATAAGACACCTTATGAATTACTTTGGGGAAGGAAGCCAAATATTGGTTTTCTGAAGCCTTTTGGATGTCATGTAGTTGTTCTAGAAACTAGTGAGGCCCTAGGTAAATTTGATTCAAAAGGTGATGAAGGCTACTTCATGGGTTATTCAGTGCAGAGTAAAGGATATAGGGTTTACATTAAAAAGGAAAAACGTATACTTGAAAAGGTACATGTTAGGTTTTTAGAGAGTAAACCTAGTGATCCTGAGAGTGGTCCAAATTGGTTGTTTGACTTAGAACCTTTGTCTAGAGCTTTAAATTATATGCCTGTTACTGATCCAGACATTGTGAAGGTAACTTCAAGTGTTTTGGAAAAGAGAATTGGTAATGTTTCAGGTATACAGGTTGCTAAGGAGGATGGACCACCAGCAGTTATATCATCTCCCACACAAGAATTTGTTACACTTCCTATATGGACAGATGAGTATTATGCTGCTGCTACTGCTGCAAGGAAAGATAATGGTGGCGTTCAGATACCACCAACTACAAACATGCATGATTCTTCAAGCACTGACAAAGGGAAATCCAGCGCTGACACGACCAATTCAGACGCTGATGGCTCCAACGCTGACAACAACAGTTCAAACGTTGTTAGCCCTAACGCTGACAAGCAAGGTTCAGACTTTGGAGATACTTTTACACAGCTTTTCTCTTCTCATTTTGAACAAGGTGGACCTTCCAATGTCCATGAAGAGATCTCTGTTGATCAAGAAGAATCTGAAGAAGATATTGGCAACATGGAGCGTGAAATTGAGGACACCAGAGTTATTGAAGGAGGAGTTCTCACTTCCACAGCTAAAGATCACCCCACATCTCAAATCATAGGTGATGTTATGGCTCCAGTTCAGACAAGAAGATCCCATCAAGGTCTTGGTGGATTTATTGCCAATATACACAAGAAGGTTGATACCCCTCTTGTACAAGCATGTTTGTTTGCCTGTTTTCTGTCACAGGAAGAACCCAAGAAATTTTTTGATGCTCTCAAGGAACCAAGTTGGGTGGAAGCAATGCAGGATGAGCTTCACCAATTTGCTATACAGGATGTTTGGGAGCTGGTTGATTGTCCTAGATATGTGAGACCA
Organism: Glebionis coronaria; assembly: GCA_025667525.1. Lineage (NCBI taxonomy): Eukaryota > Viridiplantae > Streptophyta > Magnoliopsida > Asterales > Asteraceae > Glebionis > Glebionis coronaria. Next base: position 360,944,052 of record CM046876.1, read on the forward strand.
ATTGGGACAAGATGGGTTCTAAGGAACAAGAAAGATGAGAGAGGCATTGTGGTCAAAAACAAGGCACGTTTGGTAGCTCAGGGTTATACCCAAGAGGAAGGCATAGATTATGAAGAAGTCTTTGCTCCAGTTGCAAGAATTGAAGCTATCAGAATTTTCTTAGCTTATGCTTCTTGCATGAATTTTACTGTTTATCAAATGGATGTGAAGAGTGCTTTCCTCTATGGCACAATTGTTGAGGAGGTTTATGTAATGCAGCCTCCTGGTTTTGAAGATCCTGAGAATCCAGACAAGGTTTATAGAGTAAAGAAGGCAATGTATGGCCTTCATCAAGCCCCAAGAGCATGGTATGGTACATTATCCACCTACTTGGTGGAAAATGGTTTCAAGAGGGGCACCATAGACCAGACACTGTTTACAAAGAAGAAAGGAAAACATGTGTTACTTGTGCAGGTCTATGTTGATGATATCATTTTTGGGTCTACTGATCCAAAAATGAGTGAGGATTTTTCCAAGCTCATGACAGATAAATTCAAGATGAGTGCAATGGGTGAGATGAACTTCTTTCTAGGTTTACAAGTTCAGCAGAAAGAAGATGGTATCTTCATCTCCCAGGACAAGTATGTAGCTGAAATCTTGAAGAAATATGGTTTTTCTCCACATGAGAAGGAGGCTTCTACTCCTATGGACAGACAACACCCCTGGGGAAAACTTGGAGCTGGAAAGGATGTGGATGTTAGGCACTATAGATCAATGATTTGTTCATTGATGTATCTTACAGCCTCAAGACCTGACATCATGTTTGCTGTGTGTGCATGTGCACGCCATCAAGTGACTCCCAAAGAATGTCACCTTTTTGCTGTGAAGAGGATTTTTAGGTACCTAAGATGCTACCCAGATCTTGGATTGTGGTACCCAAAAGATTCTCCCTTGGATCTTATTGCATATTCAGACAGTGACTATGGTGGTGACAAGTTTGATAGGAAATCCACAACTGGTGGATGCCAATTTCTTGGGAGCAGATTAATATCTTGGCAATGCAAGAAACAAACAGTGGTGGCCAACTCTACAACTGAAGCAGAATATGTTGCTGCAGCTGCTTGTTGTGGACAAGTCTTATGGATTCAGAACCAGCTGTTGGATTATGGGTATAATTTTATGCATACCAAGATTTTTGTAGACAATAACAGTACTTTATGCATTATTAAAAATCCTGTACATCATTCTAAAACCAAACACATAGAAATTAGACATCATTTTATAAGAGATTGCTTTGAGAAAGGTTTAATACAACCAGATAGGGTAGATACTGAAGATAATGTAGCAGATTTATTAACTAAACCTTTTGATGCTGGAAGATTTCAATATCTGGTAACAAATATTGGAATGGTTAATCTCACTTAATATGTGTTTTGGAACATTTTTGTAAAAGTATGTACAGGATAATGCATTGTTATTGGTCTTTGTGATGATTTAGATTTTCCACATTATTTTTCTAACACTGACAAAGGTATATGTAACACTGTCAAGTGTTATTTTGCCGTTGTTAGAGATATTATGGTCTAACGCTGACAAGAGTTCCTTCAACGCTGTTAAGTGTTGTCGGGACGCTGTCAGCAACAAATGTTAGTTTTGTGGTTTTCATCTAAATGTGCAGGTAATGGTAGCTTTATGCCATTGGATACAGAGTTGCTTATGGATCTTTGAAGAGTTATTTGGACATGTTTTTGTTTATGGATGATGGTTGGAATATTTATATTCCTATCTTGACATAAATTTTTAATGTTCATATATATATTTTGAGAACTCATGTATCATAGTTTGAGGGGAGGTTTAAGGAACCTTTAGGACTCTTGGGTATTCTTAGAATACTCTCATCACAATTCTAGATTGTGTCCACTGGTGAGTATGGGTTAGTTTTTCTAAACCATGAGGCACTGTAGCATGCATAGTATATCAACTTTGCATGCTGCCAAGACATTTTTGGCCTAGAATTGGTTGTGGTCTGTTGGGAGGCTTGGGAATCCTTTTGATATGGGTTTTACCTGGGAGTAACAAGGATTTTATAAGGTAACTTGGTTGTTAAGAATTTTGGTTAGCAAGGGACACTAGAGGACTGTTATGTCTATCTTGCTTATGCAAGTGTGCATAACTGGACAGTGCTTGCCGCCCTATGATAATTATCAGCTTTTGGTTATCTTCTCTAGGATAAATTACTTGTTAAGGTCATTTTTCACTTTTTAAAACAATTTTATTTTTGGACGCTGACAAGATTTTTCCAAGCGTTGTTGTGACCAAATTGGACGCTGACATGGCTTTAGGCGAACGTTGACAGGATTATAGCCGTTGGGCGTTGATGGGTTATATTTGACCGTTGACAAACAATGGGACCTACCCAGTTGTAATTTTTGACATATTTTCAAGCCGTAATTTTAGGAGTTGTTACTTTCATTTAATGCATGAGATAACTTATAAACTTTTTCAATATTTTCATGATTGATTTTTGAAAATCTTTGCCTATTTTTGGGCCAATCACGTGCATTCATCCACTCCTATAAATTTGGCTCCTATTTTAAACAGGGTATCTATAATTCTTGTCTAACACTTTTCTCTTATCAACCTTCATCTTTTATACATCAAATTAACAGCTTTCATCAATGGCACCAAGATTTAACTCTGCAGAATTGGATTTGGGGTTCAAGTCTCAACACAACATGATTGCTTATCTTGTTGCTGATAATACTTTGTTCCCTCAATACACTCAGATGGTGGAGTATTTGAATGCATCCCCTTTAAGGTATGCTCTTTCTCATGCACCACTCATTCCAGTCACACACATTAAACAGTTTTGGAACACTGTCAGTTCCACAACAGTTAATGGAGTGACAACATTGACTTCTATTGTACATGGGAGACCTTGGGTGGTTACTGAGGCCTTGGTACGCCAGGCCTTGCATCTTAATGATGCTGATGGTATAACCATGCTTCCCATATCTGAAATAGAACAAGGGCTAAGGGCTTTGGGATACCCTATTCCTGATGAAGGTACTCTTAATAAGTACCATAAGCAGGAATTTCCCCCAGCCTGGAAGTACCTAATTCACATTCTCCTTCAATGTTTGAGTCCCAAATGTACTGCACATAATGAGATCAATAGATCTATTGCATCTGCTATTGTGTGTATTGCAACAGGGCAAAATTATAATTGGTCTAAAATGATTTTTGAAGGAATGTGTAAAAACAAGGGGACAAAAATGACTTTAGCTTATCCCCGTTTTCTGCAAATGGTTTTTGATGCTCAAAGATATTGTTCAAGGGATCACAATGACTTTTATAAGATCCCTGAACAAAAGAAGGCTATTTTCACCAAGATGAATTCACCACCTCTTAGAGACCTACCATTAACCCCAGCCATGCTTGCTGTTATTGCAGCAGCACAACCCCAACCAGACCCCCAACCTCATATTGACCTTCAACCACAACTTGAGCCTATCCCTGAACCTTTACCCTCACCTGACCAAATGCAAATAGACCAAAATCCCTTTGACGCTGACACATCTAATGTGGGCGTTGATATGCCTATTTCCAACGTTGACACCCAACCATCACAATCCCAAACACCCCTTAACCAACCCACATCTACACCATCTTCTACACCATCTTCCACACCACCAGAATATAGGTTGATTAAACGCCAAAGGACTGCTGGAGAGTTCTCCTCTGGTGGTCCTAGCCATGAAGCAGAGAGAACCACCACCACAAGTGTGGTTGGTGACCTGGATGAGGCTGGGACTATTGGTTCTGGCTTAGAAGCTGGCCAAGACAGTCCCACCATAATTAAGTCCTCATCCATGCCCAATGAACCTAACTTGGGAGGTCAAATTCCCATTTTGGAAGAGGGCAGACTGGAACCAATGACGCTTTTAGAATTGACGGCTGTCTGCATTAGCTTGCAAAAGCAAAATGCAGACTTAGTACAAATTGTCAGTAACCAAGGCCTTGAACTCAAAGAATTGAGGGAGAGGATTGTTGTTTTGGAGAGTGCTCATTCAAGGGGAGGTATGGAGGAGTCTTCCAAAGGGGAGGAAGCAAGAAATCTGAGTGATAAGAGCAGTCAAGATGGTCAATCATTGGATATTGCTGAAGCTCTTACTAGTTTGAAGGAACAAAAAGGTTTTGATACGTCCTTAATCTCTCCAACAAATTTAAATTTATCATTTACAGATATGCTGAGAGAGGTTACACAAGGCACTGAGGGAAAATATTTAAGCGTTGATAAGACAAGTTTGGACGCTGACAGAAGTATTTTGGGCGCTGATAGAGGAAATTTGGGCGTTGACAGATCTGCATATGGAGGTGATGTATTCCAGTCATCATCTATCATCAAAGATGTTCCTACTCAGGTATTATCATCTACCTTACCAACAATTGAACCAACAGATAAGGGTAAGGGTAAGTTGGTAGAAGAAAATGTTCCAAAGAATGCAGCTCAGGTTGAATTTGATAGAAGATTGGCTGAGCAAATGATGGAACAAGGTGAGAAGGAAAAGTCACCATTTGTTGTGACTTCTGAGGAAGAAAGTGATGGAGGCAGCTCAGATTCAAGTGTGATGATTGTTGAACCAGAAAGACTTGAGTATGGTGATGAGCTTGCTAGGGAAAGGCTGAGAGATTTGAAGTTGCAAATTGATTTTGATATGCCAGAGGTAGTTCAGATGTACAATTCTTGGGAAGAAAGCTGCATGGATAATCCAGACTTGACCATTTCTGATCAGATATGGGGTTTGGAAATTCTTCTTAGAGTTCAGCAGGATTGTAAGGTAATGTTGAAGTACAGGGCAAGCAACATTCTCTCTGAATTGAAAAGGGATAGAAGGAAGCTCTATTTTATGTTGCTCAAATGTCATGGAGTTGGATGGACACATCAGAAGCTGAAAGCTTTGACATTTGATGAGTTGGAACATAGGGCTTATCCTATTTGGGTGAAAGTGCAGGAAGAGAACACTTTCAGACTTCTTTCAGATGAAAGAAAGGAGCAACTTGCAGAAGAGATGGCAATCAAGAAAGCTATGATAGTCCCTAGACCAGTGAAGAAGGGATTTGTTCTTGAGTTTCCAAAAGATATGTCTCAACTGTATCCAAGTGAAGCAATCATTAGAAAGAGCCTCAAGCTCTCCCCATTAGAAGCTTCAGATATGGTTCATGTGTTACCACTAGATTCCAGGAATCCAATTATAAGTTATGAGGAAGATGAATGTGGATTCTGGAAAATTGGAAGATTTGGCAAGGAGGTACACACTTTTACCACTCTCATATCTTTATTTGCAAGTTGTGACAGAGAAGACTTGGTTGACCTTTGGAGGTTACTAGAGACCAAGTATGAGGCTGAAGCACCAACTTCAGCCAATGGAATAAAACTTTGGATCACATTCAAAAGAATGTGTGGGACAAATGAAGAAGATCCTGAAATATGGAAGGATCTTGAAGATGATCTCAGTGGTCTTCAATGGAGGTTATATTCAGCTGCAGGTGTATACCATTTGAGTTCTACAAAGTTTGCTGAGTATTTACTTGTAGATGCTCAGTATTTCATATCCAAGGCTGTTTTGGAAAAGATGAAGGACACCCAGTTGGAGATAGATTACACAAGTGACGTGGCAAAGAATTTGATCAGATTTATTTATTACCAATATGATAAAGTTTGTCAGACTCCTCCAAGTTCTTAATGTTTATTCAGAAACTTGATCATAAGAGTGGATATCAAGTTTAGGGGAGGATTGTTGGGAATAAATTTAGGCCAGAACACTTGAACGCTGACAGGAACAACTCAAGCGTTGACAAGAGCAAAGTGAGCGCTGACAGCATAAGCGTTGACAAGATAAAGTCAAGCGTTGACAGATCGAAGACAAGCACTGATGGAAGTTGTGAGCTACACGTATGTTATATTCTAGATTACTTCTAGTAAGGATAGAAACGACAATGTATTTTCTATGTTTATCTTTACCTAGAATAATTGATTCGTAGCTTATTGTACAAGACTTCTTGTTCTATAAAAGAAGATCTTTTAGGTTAATGTTTAATATATCAGTTTTCATAGTATTCGCAAGTTAAACCTTTCATTGTAATCAACAAGATTATTCTAATACAAGTGAAAGTTTGTTTAACATCATTGTGTTTTAGATCAAGTGTTAATTCCACATAACACTTTGTTACTTTATTCATAAGCAAAGGTTTCTCTACGTGTAGTACTTGATCTAATCTCGTATACACAAAGCTAATCGATCTAAGTTTGGGATCAACAGTTATCCGTTCAACAACTTTTACATATGGTATGAAGATGTGATTCCATTAAATTCGTCATAAAGAGGTGTTAGCTTAAGGGGAAGAATTCTTATGGTAAGTTTGATGATTGAAGAAGATTTTCGCGAGTTTGTGTTCTATCATATCTTGAAGTCGTGGCGTACCATTCACTGACTTTAAAGGTAACTTGTTCATGCTTTACATGGATGGTGATGAAGACTTGTCATAAACACTTGAAGGAGTTACATTATCGTGCTCAGTGTCTCACAAAGGATGAGAATATTGACAAGGGATCGAGGTCTACTTATATCATACTCTATAAGTTCTTAGTCACATGGATAGTACAAGACATGGAACACAAGGTTGGGTTATTCTACTTCTACATCAAAAATATTATATTAATTGTTCTTCAAGATCATTACACAGAGCCTACTTCTGGAGAATCTTCAACATTGCATACATTGTTTACTTCCTTGTTGATGTGACAAAAAGGGGAAGAAAATACATGCTACACTTGAGGGGAAGCAATTTGAAGATCATGTACAACTTACAAGAGATACACATAAAGTTTTGCCACCATCAACTAGAGGAAGATTGTTGGGTCAAAAAGTTGATGTGGCAGAAACTCAAAAATGAAGAAAACATGAAGAAATTGTCCAAGCGTTGTCAAGAGTTAATCAAGCGTTGACAAGAGTTAATTAGGCGTTGATAGCTCAAGAGTTGTCATGTACAATGTAAGCATTGTTACATGTAATTCAAGCATTGACACAACGTAGACAAAAGAAGCTTATGGAAGCTTCTATTTAGATAAACATGCAAAAGATATTCTGCATAAGTTTATTTAAATAGAAGATTTACTTGTTTATTCATTCTTATCTCTTGTAAACCCTAATCCTTACACTATAAAAGGAACCAAGGGTCATAGGTTTTATTCATTCAATTCATTCACAATGTAAACCTAAAGTGTGTGTCAACTAGACGTGGGATTCAATGTATACACGTCTAGTGGTTGTTCGTTATTAATATAATGAGCAATCCATTTGTTTTAATTCATGTTTCGTGCCTAAACACCTTGTTAATGTGTCATGTTCTAATTCCGCTTTGATTGTATAATCATATGAACGTGATGCATTCCTAGTAGCTTAAAAGGTCCAGAAACCAAGGTTTCCACACTCTGAAAAACGAGTTGAGAAAAACTAAAGGAACTAGTGTGGAAAAACCGCCTACAAATCAGTTCGTTAGACAACCTACTGCATTTAGATTTGAGCGAGAACAATCCTCGAAACCACAGTTTGCCTCCCAAGTTGATAAGGTTCAGGTTTCTAGAACAGTCACTCCAACACCTAGGTCTAATGTGAATAAATCAGCTTTTGCTAGACCAAATCACATGATTGCATCTAGCCTCCCTAGACATAGTCCAAAGAACATGTCTCGAACTATTTCAAATGATGTTCACCATAAATTTGGTCTCAGGGAAGCTAAGCCAAAGACACAAGTAAGAGATAGGAATTTCAAACCTAGTCAGATGTCTTCTAGTTTACCCAACACTACTAACCGTAGCATGTCATATCCTAGGAGCATCAATCAATCATCTAGGAGTTCTAGATCTTACTCGGACATTAAATATGCTACTTGTAAAACATGTAGGAAATGTGTCTTTAAGGAAAATCATGACTCTTTTGTCAAGAAATTTCTTCATGAGGTGAACTCCCATGCTAGAATTAAATCCCAGTGGCTAGCTAAAATCAAGCCCATTGGTAAAGATTGGCGCCCCACTGGTAGAACTTTCACGCTTGTAGGAAACGAGTGCCCTGTAACTAGGATAGTCTCCGATCCTACTAAGACTACTAGGGAGGAAATTGAAAAGGATGATACATCACTTAAGCCTGAACTTAAGGTATTCAATAAAAGGAAACGTTTTCCAGCTAAGACAAGTGAATCATCTCCTCAGGTCACCTCTGGCACAAGAAAAGAAAACTGTGAATCCCCGCATTGTTCTAAGATAGATATCGCTAACCCATATAAAATCATACAAACTCCAAATGAGAATGCAGGTACCAAAGTCAAGGATCAACAAAAACAAACCGGTTCGATCTTTGTATACCGTTCAACTAAGGACACTCTCAGAGTTTGGTTACTAAAGAAGCAGATAACAAATAAACAAGTGTCTCAGGGGATTTGCAGCTAAGCTCGTGTAAATGGCTCATCGTTAGATATCAGACGATGACCCGATCTTCAAACAAAAAAAAGTTTATCGCTGATGATAAACTTATCCTCACAAACGAGAAATTAAATTTTCTCGGACACGAGCTATCATTAAAACTATTCAAAAGTCTTAAGGTCGTGTACATGGTTCATTGTTAAATGATAGACGATGACCCGGACCTCAAATAAAAGGAAGTTTATCTTGTCAACGATAACTTACCCTCACAACGAGAAATTAATTTTTCTCGGGCATGAGCTTATGTTTAAAACATTCAAAGTTCTTAAGCTCATGCACAACGGTGTGTTGTCACATGACAGATTGTAACCCGAGCTTCAAAGAAAGTAATGTTTATCGCTGATGATAAACTTATCCTCATTAACGAGTAATTAAATTTTCTCGGACACGAGCTTACTTTATAACTATTCGAAGGTTATGAAGCTCGTGTAATGGCGTATAATTACATTTCAGATTATGCCCCGGACTTCAACAAAAGGAAAGTTTATCGCCAATGATAACTTATCCTTACAACAAGAAATTAATTTTTCTCGGGCATGAGCTAATATTAAAAACATTCAAAGTTTTTAAGCTCATGCACAATGACTTACAATTAAATATCAGACTGTAACTCGGACTTCAATGTTAGGAAAGCTTATCTTTAATGATAACTTATCCTCGTAAAGGGAAATTAATTTTTCTCAGTCAAGAGCTTGTATTAAAACATTCCAAGTTTTAAGCTTGTAAAGGAAAGTGAATCTTTTAAATAAGAAAACTATTCCACATAACGAGAAATTCACCTTTCTCGGTCATGAGCTTTACGTTAAAACATTCAAAAGTTTTCAAGCTCATGAAACGACTTCTAAGTAAATGTCAACTTAGGATTCGTTCTTCAGTTAAAATGAAAGTTTATCGCCGCTGATAAACTTATCCTCATAACGGAAGCTTACAACTTCTCGGACTTGAGATCCTTTTGTAAGATATTCAACATCTTAAGCTCAAGTAATTGGTTTACAAAACTTTAAACACAATTTTTCAAGCATTTTTCAAAAGGTTTTTCTAAATCATTCGAAATTGTGGGTTCAAAAATGTTTTTATTAAAAAAGCATGTTTTCAGGTATCGATAATATTTACGATCCTAGAAATGTCGTTCAATAATGACACGGGGTTGTAAATAAAGTTCGATCAGAAGTTTAAATGATTTAAAACATGCTCAAACTGGTTTGCTATTATTTTCGTTAGTATCCCACGTTTCATATTAAAGTCAAGCATTTCACCGGAAAGCTTTGACTCAACAACGGGAATTTATTTTCTCGGGCATGGTTTATTTTTATGACCATGTAAGGGATTGCGTTTACGTAATAACACAATCTAACACGAATTTATGTACGCATCAATGCATTCATTTGTTAAAACAAGAGAAATATTGTTTTTATGAAGTTATCATCTCCACAACCCGCAGCAATTTACGATTGATATCTACATACTCGATGATGCGACTACTCAAACGACGACTACAACTCTTTTGGTAGAACACGGGTCAATAATTGAGGGGGAGCAATTGTCAAACGTTTAGAATCTTCGATGCCGAAAGTTCCAAGTTCACAATTTGGTGTCAAGACAACGATATCAATCGTACACATGGTGTCAAGGGATAACTTCATACGTAACGAGGCGACCAACATTCGTGAACAAGAACCATGTGATTCTATCATATGATGTTCTCCATCATTCAGGTCCAACCACGTAAATTATTAATCTTGTGAATACATTATCATATATGATCTTTGTACGTGATAAATACCTTACACTTGTGTTTAAAAGGTATTTTATTTATGTTTCAAGTACACCCTCATTAATTTGAGGGGGAGCTTGTGTAAATCATGAAGATAATTGAATTTGCATTTTTCTTCCCAATTTTTTCTTAAAATTTCATTAAATCAATTGATATTAAAAACATCGATTGTGTTAATATTTTTAATATGGGGGAGAAAATGTGATTTAATATGGGAAATGATTTATCACAAATGGTTTGACTTAACGTGATAGCTCATCCCGACATGTGCGAAATGTTTTCGAATATCGTAGCATATGTTAAGGGGGAGAAAAATGGATTTTCTATATCTAAAATGCAATTCATGGTGATTTATACTTACCCACAACCCATTTATTTCACGATGATGAAGATTGTGGTGACATAAGGATGGTAGGATAGGTTAAGTCCAATGATTCTTCCAAAACCGGAGTAATCTTCCCAAGGACATTCCATAGCTAGAAATAGTAGTCCTTAGGAAAGATGGGGAAAGATTGTGAACGTAGATGAACGCCGACCAAGTACTTAAGTTATTACTGGAACAATCACAACAAGGTGCTAGTTATGACGTATTGGTAAGCATTGAAGGGGTTGAAGAATGAAAAAGAATTGTAAAGATAAAGGGTCTAAAGAAAGAAGCCCTCCTTACAACTTAGGAAGAAACCGGTCAACACATATGCTATTGAGATCATTTTTAATGATGCTTGATATTGAAGATAAGACATCATGGACCCAGTGATGCAATGTACAACCCATCCCAACTAACTCAGATATCTCTCAAAAGATATTTGTTTTAATCACACGGAGACAACGCATTATCTATTGATTTATTCACTCTGAATAAATTAGTATTGAAATGGTGGCACTCCTCTCTAGCCTCCGATCACTAAAATCCAAAATGCACGATGGAGTCTAGAGCCATTTGAGAGCAGCAAATATCTCATTAGCTCACATTTTCATAATTCCTTGCTTCTTCACACACTATGAAAAGTAAGAAAGATCTTAAGAGTTCTACGCAAAATCTTCATGATCTTGCCTGAACATCCGAGTAATACGAAAGTATTTACAATAAAGATGGAAATCCTTTTTAAGGGAATATCAAAAGGCTCATGGTAGGTGGTTGGTGTGATTATTTATGAATCAAGCTTGTGATAACTGGAAAGCAACAGTGGTTTAATTCTTAACGGAACTTAAACATGTTCCAGGCCTCTACGCAATATCTTAGTAATCTTGCCAGAACACTCAAAGTGACACTCTATAGTATTCATAGTGATGAGTGGAAATCCTTCTAGTGTTAACATCAAACAACACTTGGTAGGTAAGTTGCAAGATTCTATATGAATCAAGCTCGTGACAACTAGAAAGCAACGATGGTGCGATTATTTAATGAATCAAACTTGTTCTAGGAATCGGATTTGATGACTTCAAATCATGCGGATAATATTATCCAAATGATTCACTCTTTATGTTTGCAGTCAGCTTTTGACGGTCAAGTAAAGAGAACGGGTTTACCTGTGAAATCTTGTAAAGGAGGTTCTTAATTGAAACTACCTGCCACAAGTACGATATTTAATATCGTCCAACGCTCTTCACCGACCGGAGGTAAAATGCTACCTAATTAGGTTGAAATGTTCAAAGCCATTTCATCCGTGTCTTTTTTTGTTGCTAATTGTCTTATGCAACGTAACAAGAAGGTGACATTATGGTATCCGAGAAGAAGTCATCCACGCATGCTTATACTTTCCGCACTTAATACTTCAACAAATTCTTTTTTTTTGGGTAAAGGGAAACATTCCCTGGTAAAATAACTTCAACAAATTCGAGAAATCCTAAAAGTCAAGTCTTTCGATGTATCAAACTATGAAGCTTTCAAGAATTTATAAAGGTATAAGTATGTGGAACATAAAGTCACGAGGAGGCGAATATCACAAGTGATGAATGGACAAGCTCAAGACAAGGAAACATGCTCAAGACTAAAATCAAAGATCTCATCAACATATTCACAAGAACAAGATCGAAGACTCAAGCGTAGTATGCTAGGTTTAAGATTTTGTAAAATGGTGTGACCTCCCTTATGGGGAGATTGTTGGAAATACGTTTTTCTAAAGAAAGTCTCGGTCACATCATTATTAGCATCGCTAGCTAAAGATCATGAGCTATAGACTATATAGGACTTTGTAACTTGGAGTGACCTCCCTTAGGGGGAGATTGTTGGAAATACGTTTTTACGTATTTAGAAAGGATCGGTCACTCCGACGATATATACGTAGTATGGGCTCGTGATCTAGTTATGTAACAATATAACCCATAAAGCCCACATGTAGGGTGGGCTATATATACCCCCTCCTAGCATGTTAGGAGGGGTTGGTTCTCATTTCACAATTCCATTATTCATCTTTTCTCTAATCCTCTCTTTTCTCTCTCTACTTTCTCTCTCTATTTCTTCATCTCTTCCTCCCTCTTTAGATCATTATAACTAATACATGATTTTCTAGCAATGTGTGTTTGTGTACTCGATATCGTTCTCGGTATCTTATCGGATTGATCACAGTCGATAGTGGAATTATTGGTGTTTGGTTACTGAAAGGGGGAGCTTTTGATTAGTTATATCTACAAATTACATAAACGTAAAAGATACTAAAAATAAACAAGATAGTCTAACCTTAATAGGTGGAAAAAGAAAACTTGAAAATTAACTAGAAACAAAAAGGAAAAATTCCATCCGTCGGAATGCTATCGTCGGAATCCCATCGGAATGCTAATCGGAAAATCCATTGGAATGTATCAAAAGAATTCTGTCGGAATAACTATTAAAGTGTATGAATAATGAAAACCAAATTCTATCGGAATGTATGTCGGAATAAGGGTCAGAATAATGGATCACCTCTACTGTCGGAATATCAGATAATCACTACCGTTGGAATCTCGATCGGTATAACGATCGGAATCCCAAAACCCTTTTCCGATACAATGATCAGAATAACACGTCGGAATGTAAAACCCTAATCCGATGGAAGGTATCGAAATAATGGTCGAAAAGGGTAAACCCTTTTCCGACGGTTTGAAAAACGTAAAAAAGCTAAACAAATAAGCTCTCTTTTAATAAGCACAATCTGAAACTTTACTAAATTTATAATGAAAAGAACTAAAAAAGCATGAATAAGAAGCTTTCAAAACTATAAATAAGCAAACTTTTAAAACAAACCTTAAAAAGACGAAACTTTTAAGAAAACTTAAAAGACAATAAGCTAGATACGAAATAAGCCAAAAAGCATAACAAGCTTAAAGCTTAAACCGTATAAAAACTTAGATAGGAACAAAAAGATAAACTTTTTGATCAAATAAGAATTAAGATTAAGCAAAATGCATACTTAATCCGAATCAAGATCAAAATCAAAAACAAGAAAGGTAGAAGAAGATTAAAGATGAAAAGCTTAAACTTGAACTTGTAGATTAAAGATTCCATAATACAAGATTAAACTAAAGGTTAAACATGAAAGAAATAAAAGATGAAATTCTAGTGAGAGAAAGTTAAACACTTTCTCTCTCTAAAAATTAAAACTACAAAAGAAAAATGAAGACTCACTCTAAAAATGAAGATAATAAGGACTATTTATAGTAGGAAGGGATGTGGTGTGTTGCTTCTTTCTTTCTCTTGTCTTCTTGTCTTTTAAATAACTTGCTTTCTCGACTTTGTATCGGGATTAGTTGAATAATAACTTGAACTTGTCTTCTAATTTTCTTCTTTTAGTAGACTTGTTTCATCGACTTTGTTAAACTTCCGTCTTTAGACTTTTTCTTCGATAAATCTTCAGAATAGGCCTTTGACTTCCGTTCTTCTTGCACTTTTGATCTTTTGACTTCGTCTTTTGTCTTTTTCTTCAATAAAAGCCCGTGAAAGCCCGTGTTTGTTCCTTTTTCATATTTTTATCCTGAAACACAATAAAAACACAAACCACGCATAATTCCGACTTTTACGACATAAAATACACGTTTTGGTCTTGTTATTATTGGAAATAAGTGGTAAAAGGGTAAGTGTTTTCACACTTATTAAATCCCCTACACTTGACCATGGCAATGCCCTCATGCAATGCATTAATTTCAAAGCACGGTTTACATTTTTCATCATAATAAACCTACCTTGGCCTTTATTAAATACTAAACACTAAGGATACTAAAAAGATATAAATATATACAAAACAAGTAAGGAAATCAAAGACTTACATTCGGGCTTTGGCATGTCATGAATGTTTATCACCCTCACGTTTCACGTTCCCTATACCAAGCTTATAAACGAGATCATTGTTATTATAAGTTAGCAAACTAACACAAACTCATGTGGCCTAATTATTCACTTAGACTCCCTTATTCCTAGGTGTATCTCTTATATTTTATGATTGTCTTGAATGATCACGAGGATGCATTGTTTGACTTTATTTCGATAGTTTATTTAGGCTGAAAATAAAGTGGGACGATTTAATCAATAGTTAGCTAAAGGACAAAATCTTTTAAAACTGCTTCTCAGGACCTCTTAAAGTTCATATCTTGGCATAACTCGCTTCACGATTTGAAACCTTTCTCGGACCGATATTTGGCAGCGAGACTTCATACTTCGAATCTTGAGAGACTTTCTTGAAATTATGGTCTATTCTTCATAATAGGAATTTCTTCACTTGAAGTTTTTTGAGAGATTCTTCAATTTTGGACCACGACATCTTCATTTTTCTCCATTCTTTATTTTGGACTTTGATATACAACAATCCGCTTACTTTTAGGACTTGGATCTATTTATCCTCTTACCTTGTTAGGGTCTTTTCGGATAGACTTCTCCATGATCTTTGGGGGAGTATTTGCTTTTCGTCGTGTGTCTCGTTCCTTCATATAGATTTTTGATAAATGATTCTTCACATCACTTGGGATGTTTAGCAACAAAATGTAGCCCTCATGCCTTGTTAGGGCCTTTTCGGACTCGCCAATCTTTGCATCCCGCTTCAGTAAGTTATGCCTTGGCTATGAACTCTAATTAATACCGAGCAACTTTTAAAAGATCTTGGGCTAGAAGCTAAGTAACTTTCAAATCGTACAACCTTATTTATTGCAATTAAATTTATTAACAAGCGGTGGGAGAATAAGCTCATAATTAACTCACATAAAATCATGAAAGAATACCAAACTTATAATTAACTCTATCATCTCTCGTTCTCCAAAATTTAAAATCTCAAGGAATGAGACTCGTGAATGCATAGCCAATTAAATCAAAGTTTTGGGGTTTTCAAGTCATCTATAGGATCTTGCATCTTCTTAGACTTTTTCAAGTTTAGAATTTGCATTTTAAAGTTCCCTTGATAAACGAATTTCTAGGATCAATTATAGGAACTTACGAAAAGTTCTTATTCTTAACCCGTAAGAGTTAAGACTTTCGCGTTTTAAAGTTCTCTATATAAAAGCCTAGCAAAACTTGACTTAAACACGTTAAGGATACTAGCTAGAGTAAACTTAGATACGTAAACTCGGGTTGAGTCAAAAGATTCATGACGTTGAAAAATTAAAACCACTTTATTCAAAATTTATTCTAGCAAAGAAAGTAAATAGCGATAACAAAGGAAAATACTACTATACTAATAGGCCAAAATAGATTAAAAATTTTGAAAAATGTCGAAAAATCAAATTTTCCGATTAAAATGAGGACAAATTAATGGAAAAGCCCACTTAACTTCGATAGAAGTCCCCCTACACTTGATATAAACATTGTCCTCAATATTTAAGCATGTAGGAGTAAACTCCCCTACACTTAGGACATTGTGCACGTTGTTTAAATCTTGATAAGGAAGAGACAACTATAGTGATTTCAGTGTGAACATATAAGATATGAAATATTGAATAACGACAGTTTAGGATAGAACCGGGAAGACGGGTACACGGAATCACGGTCGTCAAATGTCATCAAAAGTGCTCTCTGAAGCTTTAATCCCTGCACATCATAAGAAAGAAAACAACAAACCCTATGTAGCCCCCCTACACTTATTATGAAAAAGGGTAAAAGATAGGTCAACGGGTTTCCTCCCAAGAAGCGCTTGTTTTTATTAACCGAGTCACGAGCCTGACTCGACCCAGAATTAATTCAAGGGAAACGTGGTGAGGGATGGAATCATCTCATGAGAGATGTCTTCACCAAAGTACAGCTTCACACGCTGGCCATTCACTTTAAAATTTGGCCCATTTGGTTGTGATAACTCAATGGTGCCATAAGGGAAGACTTTGGCGACGGTGAATGGACCAGACCAACGGCTCTTCAGCTTGCCCGAGAAGATTTTCAACCGAGAGTTAACGAGTAAAACTTGATCACCTATGTGAAACTCTCGGTTCTTAATCCTTGCATCATGAATGATCTTGGTTTTCTCCTTGTAGATCAATGAGTTATCATAAGCTCCATTCCTTAGTTCGTTAAGCTCATTGAGTTGAATGATCTGAAGATCACCGGCTTTGTTGATATCAAAATTAGCCCACTTCAAGGCCCAATACGGCTTATGTTCCAGCTCAATAGGGAGGTGGCATGCCTTCCCGTACACAAGATGATATGGAGTGAAACCAATAGGTGTCTTATATGCGGTACGGAAAGCTCATAAAGCATCATCTAACTTATCGGCCAACGAGGCACGATGCTCTCCCACAGTTCTCTCTAAAATTATCTTTTGCCCACGGTTAGATATCTCGACTTGACCATTTGCTTGGGGATGATAAGTGGTGGAAAGACGGTGATTGACACCATACTTAGCCATGACTCGAGCAAGTTGATCATTGCAAAAATGAGTCCCGCGGTCACTGATAATAGCACGAGGAACACCGAATCGAGCAAAAAGTTGTTTCAAAATGTTCACAACCACCCTCGCATCATTCGTAAGGAGAGCCTTTGCTTCAACCCATTTGGATACGTACTCAACGGTTACGAGGATGTACTTGTTCCCTTTGGATGATAGAAATGGCCCCATAAAGTCGATACCCCATACGTCAAAGATTTCACACTCTTGGATGAAATTTTGAGGCATCTCATCTTTATGTGTGATCTTGCCTTGTCTTTGGCAAGCATCACAATGTTTAACCATTTCATGAGCGTCATGATAAATGGTGGGCCAATAAAATCCAGAATAGAACACTTTCTTTGCGGTATAGTTAGGACCAAAGTGACCACCGGTAGGTCCTTTATGGCAAGCTTCAAGGATTTGTAAAGCTGCTGGCCCATCAACACACCGACGAATGACAAGATCCGCACATTGTTTGAAAAGGTAAGGTTCGTCCCAAAAATAGTGTTTAATGTCTTTAAAGAACTTTTTCTTTTGCTGGGACGTTAATCCTTCCATGAGAATT
This sequence comes from Glebionis coronaria, assembly GCA_025667525.1. NCBI lineage: Eukaryota > Viridiplantae > Streptophyta > Magnoliopsida > Asterales > Asteraceae > Glebionis > Glebionis coronaria. The sequence continues at coordinate 360,961,730 of CM046876.1, forward strand.
CCACTCGCCAAGTAGTTTGCGATGTCCGTAAACCACGGGGTTTCATCAAGATTGGAGTTAATAGACATCAAGGCCTCAAGGGTAAAAGAGTCATTAATCTCTTGATTTGGGAGCTCCCCTTGATAAGGATCCTCGAGTCTACTAAGATTATCCGCGGCTAGGTTTTCCGCTCCTTTTTTATCACGAATTTCAATTTTAAATTCTTGAAGGAGCAAAACCCACCGAAGAAGTCTTGGTTTGGAATATTGTTTAGTTAACAAGTACTTCAACGCGGAGTGATCGGTGTACACAATGGTGGTGGAAAGGAAAATATAGGGGCAAAATTTTTCAAAACATTAGCTACAACTAAAAGCTCTTTTTCAGTAGTGGTATAATGCAATTGAGCCCCCGTCATTGTCTTGCTTTCATAATGGATTGGTTGGAAGTGTTTGTTCACTCTTTGGCCCAAAACCGCTCAAATAGCAAAATCGCTAGCATCACACATCAATTCAAAAGGTAACTCCCAATTAGGGGTAACCAAGACAGGTGCCTTAGTTAATTTATCCTTAATAAGATTGAAAGATTCGATACACTCTTTAGAAAAGATAAAAGGAGTATCTTTTCCAAGAGGTGGGTCATCGGGCGAGCGATCTTAGAAAAATCTTGAATGAATCGACGATAGAAGCTCGCATGACCAAGGAAACTTCTCACACCCTTCACGGTTGAAGGTGGAGGTAATTTAGCAATCACTTCAACTTTAGCACGACAAACTTCAAGACCGGCTTTGTAAATTTTATGACCAAGAACAATACCTTCTTTTACCATGAAATGGCATTTTTCCCAATTAAGAACGAGACGAGTTTCTTCACACCGTTTGAGCATACGTTCTAAATTGGGAAGGAAAGTAGAGAAAGAATCACCATAGACCGAGAAATCATCCATAAAGACTTCCATAGTTTCTTCAACCATGTCATGGAATATAGCCATCATACACCTTTGAAAAGTCCCGGGAGCATTGCATAAGCCGAAAGGCATTCGTTTGTAAGCAAATGTTCCATAAGGACAAGTGAATGTTGTTTTCTCTTGGCCTTTAGGATCGATGGGAATTTGAAAATACCCAGAGAAACCGTCTAAGAAGCAATAGTAGTCATTACCCGCTAAACGCTCGAGCATTTTATCCAAGAAAGGAAGAGGGAAATGATCCTTGCGAGTGGCATCATTGAGCTTGCGATAGTCTATGAAAACTCGCCAACCCGTGACAAGTCGAGTAGGAATCAACTCGTTGTTTTCATTGGGAACAACGGTTATTCCGCCTTTCTTAGGCACACAATGGACGGGACTAACCCATGGCGAATCCGAAATAGGGTAAATCATTCCGACATCTAGAAGTTTGATAACCTCTTTCTTGATGACGTCATGAATTTTAGGATTAACCCTTCTTTGGCTTTGGATTGCTGGTTTAAAGTCATCTTCCATGAGAATTTTATGAGTACAAAAGTTCGGATCAATTCCGCGAATGTCGGAAATTTTCCAAGCAATTGCTTTCTTATGATTCTTTAGCACGTCGATAACTCGAGATTTTTCATCCTCTTTCAAGTATTTTGCGATGATGACGAGTAACTTCTTATTGTCTTCAAGGAAAACGTATTCGAGATGAGACGGTAAATCCTTAAGCTCTAAATCTGGAGGATTGTCGATGGAAGGTTTAGTCAAATTCGGATCATCGATAGAGATTTCCTTAGGAGAAGGTGGAGAAATATGGTCCTCATTTAGAATTTTCTCAATGGTACGAATGTCTTCTTCCCAATCGGTGGGAGAATCATCATATTTTAAGTCCACATCCCCTAAAGTTGCTTCAAATTCTTTCAAAAGGAAATCAATTTCTCCAAATGGAGTTAGTGAGGGAGAAATAGAGGCAGCGGTCTCAACAATGGGTAGAGAAGAAGAACCACTTTTACAAGCGTCTTTGAAATGCTCTTCACAAGCCTCATCAAGAACATCAATGAAATTAACGCTCTCGTGTTCATAAGGTTGCTTAGCAAGTTTACCCATGTTGAAAACGATTTTATCGTCACCAACTCTCATGATGAAGTAGCCAAACACTTAATGGCATTAAGTTTATACTAGCACCTAGATCAGCTAGGGCCATACAAATCTCTACCCCGGGGAAGTTGCAAGGAATGAGAAAGCGACCCGGATCACCAAGTTTTGTTTGTAATTTCCTTAAGAGAACCGCGGAGCAATTCTCTTTAAGTTGGGTCTGTGCGATATCAAGGATTTTTTCTTTGTCACTAAGAAGATCTTTAAACATTTTAGCATGTTTCGCCATGTGAGCGAGAGCCTCAGTAAAGGAGATGTTGAAATTCAATTGTTTGAACATTTTAAGAAAGTTCGAAACCTGAATATCATCCTTGTTCTTCAACTTCTCTTTCCTCAACCTTGAGGGATAAGGTATATTGGAATCGGTGAAGGGGACTCGTTTTCCTTTGTCACAATCACCGGTGTAGGTGTAGGAATCTCGGGTTCCTTTAAACCTTTGCCACTTCGGGTGGTGATTGATTTCATCTCCCATCTTGGATTAGAAACGGTGTTACTCGGAAGAGAACCACACCAGAGGCTTGATTACTTGGAAGAAACTAGCCATCATATCCCTTAAGTCGTTCTTTTGACTACTTAAAGAATTTCACATATCGGCTCGAAGATCATTCCCTTGTTTCGCCATATCTCCTTTCAAGTTGATAATTTGACACAGAAGATTCTTCACCAGCGCGTCATTAGTCCTCATGTAAGTTTCAACCTCTTGAGTAAATGCGATGGGTTGGTTGGAAGGAAGAGCATGGTAAGCAGGTGTTTGATAAGTGGGTTGTTGGTAAACTTGATTGTTTCCTTGAGGTGGATATGGGTTTCTTTGGGTTTGATATTGATTATAAGCTCGAGTTTGGTTTTGATTGTTGCGATTAAAGTTGTTTTGGTTTTGAGGAGGAAAACCGGGTGGTGAAAGGAAGTTGTTTGAACGATAACTGAGCAAATTGCGGTCACCTTGAGGACGAGCTTGATAGCCTCCCGTAGAAAAGATACCGTTAGCGGCATACACATTTTCCGGATTGTCATGAGTCGAAGGACAATCGGTGTATGAATGAGAACCCCCACAAATCTCACAAGAAGTTGCTACAGCTTTGGCTTGTTGAAATTGGTTTGTATCCATGGTTAAGAAGTTTTTGTTCATCTCGGCTATTTGGCGGGTAAGTTCGGTCATCTCAGGGTTTGATGATGGTAGAAGAAATATTGGCCCTCGGGTTATTCCTTCAAGAAGGGGATGAATCCCAACTTTTGTGGTGAGTGGTCATGTTCTCTATAAGCTCTCTACACTCCTCAGGTCTTCTCTTCATGAATATACCACCGGCGGCAGCATTAGTCGTATCACGATCACGAAAAGTTAAACCATTGTAGAAAGTATAAATCAAAGTAACGGGGAGCATGTTATGGTTCGGACAACGGTCGATCAAGACATTATATATTTCCCAAGCATCGAAAAGCGACTCATCAAGTTCTTGAGTGAATCCAAGATTTGGTTGCGAAGACTAGTGACCATGGATGGTGGAAAGTAGCGCGACAAAAATTTTTGAGTCATGTCATTCCATGTATGAATTGAGTTTCTGGGAAGACGATCAAACCATTTTTCGGCATGGTGGGATAAAGTGTGTGGAAAAAGGTGAAGGCGAAGAAAATCCATGGAAGCACCGGGCAGTTTCATGCTTTGAGTGACGGTTATGAATTTATCAAGATGGTTGTTGGCATCATCATCCGGTAATCCGCAAAATGGGCAAGCGTTTTGAACATGTTAGATCATGTGATGCTTCAACGAAAATTCAGGAGCCGTGATATGCATCAGCGCAATCGGTCCTCCGCGTTCGTTCATGGTTGGCTGACAAAGCTCCTCCATTGTGCGTAAGTCGGGTTGTGGGCCATTGTTGTTATTATTGTTCATGTTTTTGAGTGGTGGGTTGTTATTATTGTTATGCACACCGGCCATGTCTATGTCTCTAAGAGTCTCGGGCCCAGAATAAGACGTAGATCGAGTACGCATACACTAAAATGAAATAAAACATTTTTGGTTTTTTTATCTTTTTTATTGTTTTTGGATTTTTGAGAATTTTATATTTTTTAGGATTTTTGAAATTTTTTTTGCTCGAAAATAACGTTCCAAAAATAACGGATCCCAAAATCCAATTTTTCACACTAAAAACCGTTAATCTTTACGAAAAGAGCCGGCAGCGGCACCATTTAATACATTATTTTCTAGCAATGTGTGTTTGTGTACTCGATATGGTTCTCGGTATCTTATCGAACTGATCACAGTCGATAGTGGAATTATTGGTGTTTGGTTACTGAAAGGGGGAGCTTTTGATTAGTTATATCTACAAATGACATAAACGTAAAAGATACTAAAAATAAACAAGATAATCTAACCATAATAGGTGGAAAAAGAAAACTTGAAAATTAACTAGAAACAAAAAGGAAAAATTCCATCCGTCGGAATGCTATCGTCGGAATCCCATCGAAATGTTAATCGGAAAATCAATCGGAATGTATCAAAAGAATTCTGTCGGAATAAATATTAATGTGTCGGAATAATGAAAACCAAATTCTATCGGAATGTATGTCGGAATAAGCGTCAGAATAATGGATCACCTCTACTGTCGGAATCTCAAATAATCACTACCGTCAGAATCTCGAAATAACACGTCGGAATGTATCAGAATAATGGTCGGAAAAGGTAAACCCTTTTCCGACGGTTTGAAAAACGTAAAAAAGATAAACAAATAAGCTCTCTTTTAATTAGCACAATCCGAAACTTTACTAAACTTATAATGAAAAGAACTAAATAAGCATGAATAAGAAGCTTCCAAAAGTATAAATAAGCAAACTTTTAAAACAAACCTTAAAAAGACGAAACTTTTAAGAAAACTTAAAAGACAATAAGCTAGATACGAAATAAGCCAAAAAGAACAAGCTTAAAGCTTAAACCGTATTAAAACTTAGATAGGAACAAAAAGATAAACTTTTTGATCAAATAAGCATTAAGATTAAGCAAAATGCATACTTAATCCGAATCAAGATCAAAATCAAAAACAAGAAAGGTAGAAGAAGATTAAAGATGAAAAGCTTAAACTTGAACTTGTAGATTAAATATTCCAAAATACAATATTAAACTAAAGCTTAAACATGAAAGAAGAAAAGATGAAATTCTAGTGAGAGAAAGTTAAACACTTTCTCTCTCTAAAAATTAAAACTACAAAAAAATGAAGACTCACTCTAAAAATGAAGATAATAAGGACTATTTATAGTAGGAAGGGATGTGGTGTGTTGCTTCTTTCTTTCTCTTGTCTTCTCGTCTAATAACTTGCTTTCTCGACTTTGTCTCGGGATTAATCGAATAATAACTTGAACTTGTCTTCTAATTTTCTTCTTTTAGTAGACTTGTTTCTTCGACTTTGTTAAACTTCAGTCTTTAGACTTTTTCTTCGATAAATCTTCAGAAAAGGCCTTTGACTTCTGTTCTTCTTGCACTTTTGATCTTTTGACTTCGTCTTTTGTCTTTTTCTTCGATAAAAGTCCGTGAAAGCCCGTGTTTTGTTCCTTTTTCATATTTTTATCCTGAAACACAATAAAAAGACAAACCACACATAATTCCGACTTTTACAACATAAAATACACCTTTTGGTCTTGTTATTATTGAAAATAAGTGGTAAAAGGATAGGTGTTTTCACACTTATTAATAACACATAGACAATTCAAGGATTTCATAGACCTACATATAACTATCGAAAGCAAAATCTCCGAATTATCGTTGGGACCGGAAAGAGAGTATTTATATATATGGGGTATATATATATATATGTTATAATTTGAATTATTTGCACTTGTAAGTTACAAGTCATGTTTTCTTATTTAATTATAAATTATAGTTTAATATTAATACGAGGTATTATTATGACGTAGATTGTCACGAAGTCATTTCCATGCTAAATTCCATTATTCCTGAGTTTAACTAAGTTGTGGATATCTACAATCCCAACAAAATATTTACGATTCCCGATGATAATCATTTGGTTTCAAAGATTTTTGACTCCTTAATTCTTGTTCTTGAGTTACGGATCCATTCATCTTGTTTAGCAGATTCAATCATCATTCTCATTGATCTTCGACTTCCTGTTGTTCTAGAAATATGTTTTCTGAAACCATCATTGTTATTCGTAAGGAATTTGTATTGATTGTTACGGTGTTTACATGCCTAATAAAATCTCCTACCTGTTGGGAATAAAATGAAGCCAGTACACTTGAACGCTGACAAGAAGAAAACAAGCGTTGATAAGAAGAAAACAAGCGTTGACGGATCAAGCGTTGACAGGAAGAAGTCAAGCGTTGATAGGTTGCAGTCAAGCACTGGTAGAAAGATATGGTCTACGCGTATTATGTTTCTAGTTTGTTTCTAGTAAAGATAGGATCAACAATGTATTTTCTATATTTATCTTTACCTAGAATAGTTGATACGTAGACTCTTATACAAGGCTTCTTATGTCTATAAAAGAAGACCTTTAGGTTTTGTTTCATATAAGTTTTCATACGTTTAACACTTTCATTGTAAGCAAGTTTGTTCTAATAAATCAAGTGAAAGTTTGTTTTACAATTGTTTGTGTGTTCTTGTTTGAGTATTAATTCCGCATAATACTTAAATTCTTTTATACACAACAAAGTTTCTCTACGTGTTTAACTAGATTTAATCTCGTTTACACAAGCTAAATCGATCTAAGTTTGGGATCAACAAGTGGTATCAGAGCTTGTTGAGAAACTTTGGTCTAAAGAAAACAAGAACCCTAAATTACCAAAAACCCTAATTTTCACAAAACCTTAAAAAAATCATGTCTACCCCAGAAGCAAACTCCTCCTCCTCAAACCACAACATCAAGATTCCCATGCTAGACCCAGACAATTTTGAGCTGTGGAAGTTTAACTTTGAGCAATATCTACAAATCCATGACTACACTCTATGGGAAGTTATTGAATATGGAAACACATTCGATAAGGCTCAAAAGATTACAGATGCCATTGCTGCAAGAACAACTATTCAAGGTTCTACTGAAGAGGAACAAAAAGAAAAACCTGATGATGGTAGAGCTGTCTCAACTGAGGATATAGCAAAGAGAAGGGTTGATATGAAAACCCTAAGCATTCTGAAACTCTCTTTGGGACAAGAAAATCAACACAAATACAGAAGCTATGAGTCTGCAAAAGATCTTTTGGCAACCCTTGAAGTTGCCTATGGTGGTAATGCTGATACCGTGCAAGAGAAAAAGAAGCAACTCTTTCATGAGTATGCTGTTTTTAAGGCTCAACCTAATGAGAAGCTAAGCAGTGCTTGGTGATGTTGATATTATCTCCACTTTCCTTAAAAGCCTGGGTGATGCATGGAAGATTGAAGCAAGGTCTATAATTGCCAATAACACTCACAAAAGTTCTACTTTTGATGATGTGTACAATAAACTGAGGCTGATAGAGAATGAAACTCTTTTGGATCATGGAAGCAAGTCTACCAATGGTAACATGGCCTTCTTCTCACATAGTGAACATCAATTTGATCAGAAGGAGTCATACATGCATCCATTTACTGGATCAATCTGTGTCAACGCTGGATCATATCCTGTCAACGCCTCACATTCAGACGCTGACACATACAAAATTGACTCACCAAGAGTTAAGCCTGCTGGTATTGATCTGGATACTATATGTGCATACATTGATTCATTGCCCAATGGTTCAGTGATTACATATGAGGACATTGAGAAAATTAGTGATGAGCATTTGGAGGAGATGGACATTAAGTGGAATATGGCTCTTGCAAGTATAAGAGCAAACAGATGGAATAGAAGATTCAAGAAGAAGATGACTTTTAATGCTAAGGACACTGCTGGATTTGATAAATCTAAGGTTGAGTGTTATAATTGTCATCGTATGGGACACTTTATGAGAGAATGAAGATCTCCAAGAAGATCTGATGCTGGAAAACCCTCAAGCCAAATTGTTAAGGCTCAGGATCCCAAGGCCATGGTTGCAATGCAAGAAAATGATGGTGTTGGATGGGATTAGAGCTATTTGGCTAAGGATGAGGAAGAGAATAAAGCTTTGGTTGCTGAGATGGAAGAAGAAGAGCATGTTCACTATGCTATCATGGCACATTCCTCATCTTCATCAAACAATAAGGTATATGATGATGCTTTTTGTAGTAAGGGTCGTCGTTTAAATACTGAAAGACTTAACAAAGAGGTTTTAAGATTGTCAACAGATGTGAGTAATGAGAGATGTAAGTTGTCTAACTATCAACTTGCTCTTACTCAAACTGAAAAGACTGTAGCTGGGTATAAGAAAATGGAGCTTGACCTAAAAGATAAAATAAATATCTTAAAACATGATTTAAATGCTAGTACTAATATTAGAAACATCATGGAGAGGGTCAATGCTGAATTACAAGCTAAGTTAGATGAGGCCATCAAGAATAAGGATAATGTAGATCTTAAAATTCAGAGATTTGATAAAGCCTCACAAACCCTAGGAGAATGTGTTAGTAAACAAAGGGATTCTAGGGATATGACTGGGATTGGGATGAAAGAGTATGCTAGTGTTCCACCACCAGCTGGGGCTTCTATGGTGTCCAAAGAAAGGACTTATCTTGGACTGGTTTACCAGAGCTCCAAGAAGAGGAATTTATTCCTCCACCAAGAGTCCTTACTCCAGTAGAAGAATATAGGTAGAAGTTGACTGATTTAGACCAATGGAAGAAAGCCAACCCTACCTTGTTTGTCAAGGGTGGCATGCTTAGTGATAGCCCAAATGAGTCTACCCCAATCAAAGTAACAAACCCAATCACTGGCAAGACTGTTGACCTTGGCTCAAACGTTGTTAGAAAACCTAGCATTAAATATGCAGAAATGTATAGAAATACTAGGTCACCAAAAAGCCAAATTAGTGATAATGGAACAGGTTTCTTTTCTTCTAGACCTAGAGTTATGTCTAGAAAAGCCTGCTATACTTGTGGTAGCTTTTCACATTTAGCTTATAAGTGTGTCAACGCTTCCAAGGTCAACAGTGACAAAAATTCAAACACTGTCAAACCCAGAACTTTTGTTCAGCAAAGTCCACAAGTTGTTAGACCAGCCCCATTCTTTTCAAAAGGGTCTAATACTTATGGACAAAGACCTTTTCAGAAGACCAATACGTGGTCTAATAGACAATGGGTTCCTGTAGCAAACCCTAGGTTCAACGCTGATAAGGGTAATTTCAGCATTGACAAGACCAAATCAAACGCTGACAGAAACGTTGCGAGACAAAATAATGGTAAATATTTGCAACCAAAGGGAAAGGGGTCTAAAGCTTCTTCTAGCTTGACATGGAGACCTAAGAAAGATCAAAACCCTAATTCTAATGGGATTTCTATGACCTGTAACAGATTTAATTATATTTCAAAGGTCATCACAAAACCTATTGGGGTTAACTGGGTGTTGTTATGAGGACTAAGCCTGTTCTTGTTGAACAACCAAATGAATCCAAGTCTGCTCAGGCTTGGGTTCCCAAAGAAAACTAATTTGTTTTCTTTATGTGTAGGGCATTCAAAAATAGGTTAACGATTATGGCTATTGGGATAGTGGATGCTCTAGGAACATGACTGGGAAGGAAGCTTATCTCACAAACTTCACTCCCATTAAGGATGGTGATAAAGTTTACTTTGGAGGCGGATATGGAACTATCACAGGCAAAGGAACTCTTCTCACCAACAATTTGCGTTTTGAAAACGTGTTTCTGGTAAAAGAACTTCACTATAATATTTTTAGTGTATCACAAGTTTGTGATAACAAAAATAAGGTTCTTTTCACTGATACTGAATGCTTGGTGTTGAGCAAGGATTTTAAAATACCAGATGAAAAATTCATTGATTATAGAACACCTAGGCATAAGGACATTTTAATGTGAATCTTAATGGGATTAGGATGAATAATAACTTGTCATGTCTTTATGCTAAGGCTTCAGTTGATGAGAGTAATCTATGGAACAAGAGACTAGGGCACATTAACTTTAAAAATATAAACAGGCTTGTGAGACATGGCTTGGTTGATGGTTTGCCTGAAAAGGCTTTCCACAATGACCACTCTTGTGTTGCATGCCTTTAAGGCAAACAACACAAGGTCATTTAAGTCAAAACAGGTGCACTCTAGTTCTAAACCACTCCACTTGCTGCATATGGACCTGTTTGGTCCAACTAACATAGAAAGCTTGAATGGTAAATCTTACTGTTTTGTCATCACTGATGATTTTTCTTGGTTTACTTGGACTTTCTTTTTAGCTTTGAAAAGTGACACTGCTGATACTTTAAATAACTTTATTAACCAAATTGAAAAGAAGACAGGTAATGAAGTTAAGATGCTTAGAAGTGACAATGGTGGTGAGTTTAGAAATAAACTGTTGGATGATTTTTGTGCCAAGAAAGGGATTACTAGACAGTTTAGTGTAGCCAGAACCCCACATCAAAATGGGGTTGCTGAGAGAAAGAATAGAACCCTCATAGAAGCAGCCAGGACTATGTTGGCTGATGCTCACTTTCCCATTGCTTTTTGGGCTGAGGCTGTGAATACAGCTTGTTATGTTCAGAATAGAGCATTAGTCAACAAGATACATAACAAAACACCTTATGAGTTACTATGGGGAAGGAAACCTAATATTGGTTTTCTTAAACCTTTTGGTTGTCATGTAGTTGTGTTGGACACTAGTGGTGCCTTAGGTAAATTTAGTGCTAAAGGTGATGAAGGCTACTTCATGGGTTATTCAGTGCAAAGTAAAGGATATAGGGTTTACATTAAGAAGGAAAAACGTATACTTGAAAAAGTACATGTTAGGTTTTTAGAAAGTAAACCTAGTGATCCTGAAAGTGGTCCAAATTGGTTATTTGACTTGGAACCTCTATCTAGGACTTTGAATTATATGCCTGTTACTAATCCAAACATTGTGAAGGTAACTTCAAGTGTTGTGGAAAAACCAGTTGTTGATGTTTCAGGTACACAGGTTAATAAAGAGGTTGGATCACAAGCAAACAAGTCATCACCCATACTTGAGTATGTCACTATTCCCATATGGACAGATGCTTTTGTTGCTGCTGTTGGAAAGGAAAATGGTGGTCCCAAAGTATCACCGGTTAACAACATGCACGGTCTTTCAGGCGCTGACAAAGGAAAATCTGGCGTTGACAAGACAAATTCAGGCGTTGATGGCTCAAACGTTGACAACTCTATAAAAGGCGTTGATGGCTCAAACGCTGACAACCTTGGTTCAGACGTTGACAACTCTTTTGACCATATTTTCTCTTCCAATTTTGAACAAGGTGAACCTTCAAGTAGAAATGGAGAGGTTCATACAAATATTGATGGAAGAGAGTCTGAAGAAGATATTGTTAACATGGAAGATGAGATTGAAGACAACAGACTTTTTGAGGGAGGAGTTCTTACTTCTACAATGAAGGATCACCCCTCTTCTCTAATTATTGGTGATGTGATGTCTCTTGTTCAAACTAGAAGATCTCATCAGAATCTTGGAGGATTTATTGCCAATATACATAAGAAGGTTGATACCCCTCTTGTTCAAGCATGTTTGTTTGCCTGTTTTCTGTCACAACAGGAACCCAAGAAGATTTTTGATGCTCTCAAAGAACCAAGTTGGGTGGAAGCAATGCAAGATGAGCTTCACCAATTTGCTATACAGGATGTTTGGGAGTTGGTTGATTGTCCCAGACATGTCAGACCTATTAGGACAAGATGGGTTCTTAGAAACAAGAGAGATGAAAGAGGCATTGTGGTCAGAAACAAGGCACGTTTAGTGGCTCAAGGATATACACAAGAGGAAGGGATAGACTATGAGGAGGTCTTTGCACCAGTTGCAAGGATTGGGGCTATAAGAATATTTCTAGCCTATGCTTCCTGCATGGGCTTTACTGTCTATCAAATGGATGTGAAGAGTGCTTTTCTTTATGGCACAATTGTAGAGGAGGTTTATGTATGCAGCCTCCTGGTTTTGAAGATTCAGAGAATCCAGACAAGGTGTATAGAGTCAAGAAAGCTATGTATGGACTTCATCAGGCCCCAAGAGCATGGTATGGCACATTGTCCACCTATCTGGTGGAAAATGGATTCAAAAGGGGCACCATATACCAGACCTTATTTACAAAGAAGACTGGTAAGGATGTCTTAGTTGTTCAGGTTTATGTGGATGATATCATCTTTGGCTCATCAAACCCAAAGACGAGTGAATACTTTTCCAAGCTTATGATAGACAAGTTCAAGATGAGTGTAATGGGGGAGATGAACTTCTTTCTAGGGTTACAAGTTCAGCAGAAAGAAGATGGTATCTTCATCTCTCAAGATAAATATGTCGCAGAAATCTTGAAGAAGTTTGGCTTTTCTCCACATGAGAAAAGGGTTAATTCTCCTATGGATAGAGAACACCCTTGGGGAAAAGTTGGAGATGGAAAAGATGTGGATGTCAGGCACTATAGATCAATGATTGGTTCATTGATGTATCTCACAGCCTCAAGACCTGACATTAGGTTTGCTGTGTGTGCATGTGCACGCCATCAAGTGACTCCCAAAGAGTGTCACCTTCATGTTGTCAAGAGAATCTTTAGGTACCTTATCCAGACTTGGGATTATGGTATCCAAAAGATTCACCATTGGAGCTTATTGCATATTCAGACAGTGATTATGGTGGCGACAAATTTGAAAATCCACAACTGGTGGATGTCAGTTTCTTGGGAGTAGGTTGATATCTTGGCAATGCAAGAAACAAACAGTGGTGGCCAATTCTACAACTAAAGCAGAGTATGTTGCAGCAGCTGCTTGTTGTGGACAAGTCTTATGGATTCAGAACCAACTATTGGATTATGGGTATAATTTCATGCATACCAAGATTTTTGTAGACAATAACAGTACTTTATGCATTATTAAAAATCTTGTACATCACTCTAAAACAAAAAACATAGAAATTAGACATAATTCAATAAGAGATTGTTTTGAAAAGGGTTTAATACAACCAGATAGGGTTGACACATAAGAAAATGTGTCTGATTTATTAACTAAATCTTTTGATACTGGAAGGTTTCAATACTTGGTAAAAAGTATTGGAATGATCAATCTCACTTAATATGTGTTTTGGGGTCTTATTGTAAAAGTATGTACAGGATATGCATTGTTATTGGTCTTTTTGAAAAGTTAGATTTTCCACTATATTTGTCTAACGCTGACAAAGGTTATCTTAACGCTGATAAGTTTTATCATGACGTTGTCAGTAACATGTTAGTTTTGTGGTTTTTAATCTAAGTGTGCAGGTGTTGTTAGCATTGTACCATTGGATATAGAGTTGCTTATGGATCCTTGGAGATTCATTGGAGCATGTTTCAATTTATGGATGATGGTTGGAATATTTATATTCCTATCTTGACATAAATTTTTATTTACATGCATATTATTTGGCAACTTGTGTATAACAGTTTAAGGGGAGGTTTTAGGAACCTTTAGGACTTTTGGGTATTCTTATAATACTCTTATCACAATTCTAGATTGTGTCCACAGGTGAGTATGAGTTAGTTTTCTATCTCATGAGGCACTGTAGCATGCAAAGTTAATATACTATGCATGCTGCCAAGACCTTTTTGGCCTAGAATTGGATGTGGTCTGTTGGGAGACTTGGGAATGATTTATAATGGGTTTACCTGGGAGTTACAAGGAATTTTATAAGATAACTTAATTGTTAAGATTTTTAGTTAGCAAGGGACACTAGAGGACTGTTATGTCTATCTTGCATAAGCAAGTGTGCATAATTGGACAGTGTTTGTCGCCCTATAATAATTTTCAGTTTATAGGTTATCTTCACTAGGATAAATTACTTTGTTAAGGTCCTTTTTCATTTTTATTACTTTTATTTTTGGACACTGACAAATATTTTTCCAAGCGTTGTTGTGACCAATTTAGACGCTGACATGGCTTTTGCAAACGTTGACAAGAATATAGCCGTTGGGCGTTGATGGGTTATTTTTGACCGTTGACACTCATTGGGACCTACCCAGTTGTTATTTTTGACGAATATTGGGGCCGTAATTTTGGGAGTAGATAACTTTTAATTAATGCACAAGATAACTTATTTTCTTTTCAATATTTTCATCATTGTATTTTGAAAATACTTGCCTTATTTTTTACCAATCACATGTGCCTATCTCTCCTATATATTTAGCTCCTATTTTTAAATAGGGTACTATCATATTATTGTCTAACACTTTTTCTCCTATAATTCATCTTTCATCAATCTTTCACAAACAGCTTTCTTCAACAATGGCACCAAAGTTTAAACCAAGTGACTTGGTATTGGGATTCAGGAGTCAGCACAACATGATTGCTTATTTGGAGGCTGATGATACTTTGTTTCCACAATACACTCAGATGGTGGCGTATTTGAATGCATATCCATTACGGTATGCACTTTCTCATGCTCCTCTCATCCATGTCACTCATATTAAACAGTTTTGGAACACTGTCAGTTCCTCAACGCTTAATAATGTGACTACATTAACAGCTATTGTTCATGCGCATACTTGGGTGGTTACTGAAGCCTTGGTTCGCCAGGCTTTGCATCTTAATGATGCAGATGGTATAACCACTCTCTACATTAATGAAATAGAACAAGGACTTCGGGCTTTGGGGTATCCTTTCCCTGATGAGGGTACTTTAAATAAATATCATAAACAAGAATTTCCCCCAGCCTGGAAGTACCTCATACATGTAATCCTTCAATGTTTGAGTCCCAAATGTACTGCACATAATGAAATTAACAGATCAATTGCTAGTGCAATTGTGTGCATTACAAATGGGCAAAAGTATAATTTTTCAAAACTAATTTTTGATGGCATGTGTAAAAACAAAGGGAATAAGATGACTTTAGCTTATCCCAGATTTTTACAAATGGTTTTTGATGGACAAAGGTACTGCATAAGGGATCATGATGATTTTTATGAGATCCCTGTGCAAAATAAAGCTATTTTTAGTAAGATGACCTCACCCCCTCACCGTGAATGACCCCTCACCCAAGCTATGCTTGCTGTTATTGCAGCAGCACAACCCCAACCAGACCCACAACCACAACTTGACCCAATACCAGAACCTTTGCCTTTACCTCAACACATGGAAATTGACCAAGAATCCTTCAACACTGACACATTTAATGTTGGCGTTGACACCAGTAATACAAACATTGACACCTTTCCTTCACAGACCCAAACACCCCTTAACCTTTAAACTACCACCCAATCTACATCATCTTCTACACCCCCTGAATATAGGTTGCAAAAACACCCAAGGACTACTGGAGTGTTCTCCTCTAGTGGTCCTAGCCATGTTGCAGAGAGAACCACCACCACAAGTGTGGTTGGTGCTATGGATGGGGCTGGGACTATTGGTGCTAGCTTAGATGCAGGCCAAGCCAGTCCTAACATCTTTAAGAACTCATCCATGCCCCAGGACTCTAATTTGGGAGGTCAAATACCCATTCTAGAGGAGGGCAGATTGGAACCATACACAATGATGGAATTGACGGCTGTCTGCATTCGCTTGCAAAAGCAAAATGCAGACCTGGTACAAACAGTCAGTACACAAGGCCTTGAACTCAAGCAATTGAGGGAGAGGATTGTCATTTTGGAGGATGCTAACACTAAGCATGGTATGGAGGAATCTTCCAAAGGGGAGGATGAGCAGATCCATGTGAGTGACAAAGGATCACATGATGGAGAATCTTTGGGTGTTACTGAAGCCCTCACTGAATTTAAGAAGCAACCAGGTCTTAATACATCTTTGGTTACTCCTACAAACTTGAACTTGTCTTTTACAGCTATGATGGAGCAGTTCACAAGAGGCGCTGAGACGAGTAAGGTGAGCGTTGACAAGCAAACTTTGGAGGCTGGCACACCAAGCGCTGTCAAGAGTAAGTTGGGCGCTGACACACAGAATTTGAGCGTTGACAGACCTGCAGATATGGTTGATGTATTCCAGTCATCATCTATCATCAAAGAAGTGTCTTCACAGGTACCATCATCATCTTTACCCATCATTGATCCATTAGATAAGGGTAAAGGAATTATGGTAGAAGTAGAAGTTCCAAAGGATGCAACACAAGTAGAGTTTGATTCAAGGTTGGCTGCACAACTTGTGGAACAAGAAATGAAGAAGGTTGGAGAATCACCATTTGTTGTTACTTCTGAGGAACAAGAAGAAAGTGATGAAGGGAGTTCACATTCAAGTGTGATGATAATTGAACAACTAGAAAGACTTGAATATGGTGATGACTTGGCAAGAGAGAAGCTTAGAGAGTTAAAATTGCAAGTAGACTATGATATGCCAGAAGTTGCTCAGATGTACCATGCTTGGGAGAATAGGATTATGAAGAATCCAGATTGGACAATTTCAGACCAAATTTGGGGATTAGAGATTCTTCTAAGAGTTCAAAGAGACTGCAAGGTAATTCTGAAGCATAAGGCTAGCAATGTTTTCTCACTGCTGAAGAGGGATAGAAGGGAGCTTTACTATATGTTACTCAGATGTCATGGAACTGGATGGACCTTCAAGAAATTGCAGGGATTATCTTTTGAAGAATTGGAGTACAAGGCTTATCCCATTTGGGCAAGAGTGTAGGAAATGAATACTCTTAGACTTCTTTCAGATGAAAGGAAAGAAGAACTTGCAGAAGAGATGGAGATTCAAAAGGAAATGATTGTTCCAAGGCCTTTGAAGAAGGGAGTTCCACTTGAGTTTCCTAAAGATTTAAATAAAGTGGTTCCCATTGAAGCTGTTCTTAAAAGGAGTATTAAGCTCTCACCCATGGAAGCTTCAGATATGGTACAAGTGTTACCTCTTGATGCCAGAAACCTTATCATTTGCTATGAAGAAGATGCAAGTGGGTTTTAGATGATTGGCAGATATGGTAAAGAGGTACACACATTTACTACTCTTATGTCTCTCTTTGCAAGTATGGATAGGGAAGACTTGGCAGACCTTTGGAGATTGTTGTTGGCCAAGTATGAGACTGAAGCACCTACTTCAGTCAATGGAATAAAGCTTTAGTAAACATTCAAGAGAATGTGTGCACCAGAAGAAGAAGATCCTGTTTGGAAGGATCTTGAGGATGATATCAGTAGACTTCAATGACGTTTGTATTTAGCTGCTGGTGTGTATTATTTGAGTTCTACAAAGTTTGTTGAGTATCTTCTTGTAGATTCTGAGTATCCCATGTCCAAAGAAGTTTTGGACAAGATGAAGACAACACAGCTAGAGATTGACTATTCAAGTGACGTGGCCAAAGATTTGATTAGGCTTGTTTATTACCAATATGATAAGATTTGTAAGATTCCTCCTAGTTCTTAATTTTTATTCAGAAACTTGATTACTAGAGTAGATATCAAGTTTAGGGGAGGATTGTTGGGAATAAAATGAAGCCAGTACACTTGAACGTTGACAAGAAGAAAACAAGCGTTGATAAGAAGAAAACAAGCGTTGACAGATCAAGCGTTGACAGGAAGAAGTCAAGCGTTGATAGATTGAAGTCAAGCACTGATAGAAAGATATGGTCTAAGCGTATTATGTTTCTAGTTTGTTTCTAGTAAAGATAGGATCAACAATGTATTTTCTGTATTTATCTTTACCTAAAATAGTTGATACGTAGACTCTTGTACAAGGCTTCTTATGTCTATTAAAAAAGACCTTTAGGTTTTGTTTCATATAAGTTTTCATACGTTTAACACTTTCATTGTAAGCAAGTTTGTTCTAATCAATCAAGTGAAAGTTTGTTTTACAATTGTTTGTGTGTTCTTGTTTGAGTATTAATTCCGCATAATACTTAAATTGTTTTATACACAACAAAGTTTCTCTACGTGTTTAACTTGATTTAATCTCGTTTACACAAGCTAAATCGATCGAAGTTTGGGATCAACACTACCATATCACTAGAATTTTGTCATATCCGTTTTTGCTATATTCGATCCTGATCTCTTGTGTTGAACGAACAATGCTCAAATAAAGTAATTTATCATTGATAACGCCTCATTTATACATGTTTGTAATAATGCATTTGTCCTTGTGTTGCTATGTAACAAAATAAATTATGTGTTGGATTGATACTAATAAAGGATATTGTTTGTATTGTAGCTAAGAAAGAAACCATGAAAGAAAATAATAAAGAAATAAAGAATAAAGAGGCTAAAGATGGAATTATGCTGAAATGGAGTCAAAGTACGGCGCACAATTGAAAAAGTGCGGCACACATTCAAAGTACCCCGATTTTGGAGAATTACAAGAAGTACGGCGCACAAACTAGAAAGTGCGGCGCACATTTACACCTGAAGAAGTGCGACGCATAATTGGAAAAGTGGCGCATATTTTGCTACAGTTACATAATTAAGTGCAATTATGCATGGCTATTATGGGAGAAATTTTGATATACACTCAGAACTTCTAACCTACGAAAAAGTAACGATAAATAGGACCCAAAAGCCAGGCATAAGAGATATCATTCCATACTTTCTCCATTGTTTTGGAGAATCTAATAATAAAGGATTTCTCCAAATCCTTGATCATAGTTACTAGAGTTGGTAAACCTTAGTTGTTTGATGTTATTGGTGCTGGAACAAGGAACTCGGAAGTGTTGCTAGCCATTTGTAATAAGTTCAAAAGCTTATAAAACTTTTGGAGCAATTATTGAATAAACCTTGTGGTATAATTCTTATTTCGTTTATGTTAATCTTTTACTTTGATTTACATATTTTTGAAATGATATTGTTTACTGTTATTATGGAGTAGTGTGATGTGCACTTGGTTAAGGTTTGATAGCCTTATGATTAGATATGATTTTTAGCTTTGCTGGGGCAAAGTACGGCGCACAATTAGTTTTGTGGGGCGCACTTTCTCCCTGGGTTCTTGATTATAAGTGCGATTTAGATGCTCATGTATTATATGTTATTATGTAAGACCATTGTTATATGTTGGATTCATCCATGATCATTGATTAGTACTCATGTGAATGGATGAGTTTCATGTCATCTAGTAAATGAATCTTGTTAATCACTTTTGTCGCGATTAGTGGATTAAAACATATACCAACTCTTGCATAATCTCATCTACTACCTTAGTTATCGAAATCAAGCATAAACCTTTCTTAATGATGTTGATATAACAAAGTCTTTAGTCGGATTCTTGTCATATCAATTATATGTTGCATGCATGACTAGTAATCAGCATGTTGTCTTACATTGTTTGTGTGCTTATATTCATCATTGCTACCTATCTATCATATGGTTATGACCTTAGCCAAACACACCCTTTAATACCAATTGTTAAGTATATCTTTAGAACTTGTGACACTCTAGAGGTAATTGTTTTATATTTTGAAGTTACATGAAAGGGTATACTTGCCCGTGTTTATGTTTCTAGTCATTTGTGTGGTAATATCTTGAATAAAAATTAAGACTTGCAAACGAACATCAAGTTTTTGGCGCCGCTGCCGGGGATTGATTAGTTATTTATTTTGAAACATTCTGAAATACTTGGTAAACAAAAATTCTAAAACGCCGTACAGATATCTGGCAATCTGAAAAAGTTTTTAACAAAATAGTTAAAAAGTGAGCCGCACATTTCCAAAAGTGCGCCGCACATTTGGTACGAATTTACAAAATGTTGGTAGAAACAATCCCAAAACACTACCAAAACCTTTTACTCTCAACACTTACTTCTGAAAACATGAGAATTGCTTTATATGTGTTTATGCTTTTTGAGCTTTTGTGTTTGTTAATATTGTATTTCAAGAAAAACCAAAAATATTTTCTTTCAAAATTTTATTTTCTATTTGATTTACTCTTTGGTAGAATAATTTGGTTTGGTATGTATTATTTGATATTTATCATGATTTGTGGTATTTTTTCTCGAATCTTTAACAACCTTGAGATACAAGAAAACGAAGAAACAAGCGGAAATGAAAAAATAGCTATTTCTTGCAAAATACTTGAGAACATCTTACATAATTTGGTCATTATTTCTTATTTTGACTACTTGTTAAGGAAGTATTATGAAAAAAGTCTTATAACATTGTTTGATTGGTATATAGATCATACAGTTGTGAACAAAAAAATCTTTGTAGAAAGTGCGCCGCACATTTCAAATTGTGCGCCTGCTTTTCTGTATCGCGCAAAAGTGCGACGCAGTTCTCAAATGTGCGCCGCACAACTGGGAAAGCAGAACAAAGAATTTGCTTATAACACATTAAAAAATAGATTTTCATCAAAACTAATAAGTTGCCTTAAGACTACAGGATATGAAATGTCATTTGGATTTTATGGCACTAACATACTAATGTTTCTTTTGATGTGTTGTTGTTTTAAGATGGATCCAAACACTAGCTTGGGAAGACTATGCTTAGGAGTGGATGAGCGTATTAGCCTAAATGATAAAATTTAATCGGAAGGAGAATGGACAGGATCTGAATGTAAGGACTCAGCCGATAGCGGGATTCAAAAGGTCCTAACTTTCTATCGTTTGGAAGACTTGACACCTAGTGAAAAATACACAATGCCTTGTCATGTGGAAGGTAAATTTGCCTATGATGGGCAAGTTGACTTTAAAATGGAGAGAAGTTTTGTTAGCAATGAATTTGTAGTGGAGCTTGGCTTAACCTACAAAACACATCGTAATGGGGACAAAGAAATAGATAAGAAGCTCATTATTATGATCAAGGACAAATTGTTTTTTGTCGACTTCTTTGTCAATCCGGAAGAAGATGACTGTGAATCGTGTGAAATATTTGGTAGATCTTTCCTAATGCAAGCTAATACACAAATTGATATCACTTGTGGGATACTCACCTTATGGCCAAAAGTCCATGAAAG
The DNA here is from genome assembly GCA_025667525.1 of Glebionis coronaria. Classification (NCBI taxonomy): domain Eukaryota; kingdom Viridiplantae; phylum Streptophyta; class Magnoliopsida; order Asterales; family Asteraceae; genus Glebionis; species Glebionis coronaria. The sequence goes on from CM046876.1 coordinate 360,982,719, forward strand.
CTTGGACTTAGAAGAAATTGACGAGATACTTCATAATCTCGACTTTGATGAATTAGCAACTATCGAAAACGAGGGAGTTGATGCTCCAAGATTTGTTTGTAATATGGGAAAAGGCAAGAGAAACAAAGGAAAACAGCCCGCTCATGCTTACAAATTGAACTATAATGGTGAAGGACCTTCTCTCCCCATTAATAAACCCTTAACTAGAGAAGAACTAACAATGGAAGAGTTGAGGGAAGACGTTGAAGAAAGAGTGATGTTGTTAAACATGAATGGACCAATCATTGAAACATTAAAATATAGTGATAAGTATAAAATGATTGTGAATGGGGTCTTGCTTGATAAGTTGAAGATTGAAGATGGATTAACCTCGGAATATGAGGATGTGGCAATCCAAATGCTCCGTGAAAACAATGTAATGAAAGAAAAAGAAGATCCGGGTTATTTTTTCCTACCAATAAGTTTGGAGGGTAAAACTACATACAATGCTTTGGTAGACACCGGTTCGAATGTTAATATCATGCCACTTGGAATCTTCAAAATGTTAGATGTTGGAAGAGTCAAACCAAGGTTTGATCGAATAAAAATGCTTGATCACTCCTACGCGGAGGGATTTGGGTGTTTGCTTGGAGTTCTATGCCAAATAGGGACAACCACAATAATAGCTGATTTTATGCTTCTTGATATTCCTATTGATCGAGACATTCAACTAGTGGTTGGATGGAAGTTTTTGCACACCGTTGGTGCAAAAGCAGATGTTGGAAAAGCTATCATGACTAGCTTTGATAGGTTTTTCCATCAAACATATAATGTGCTAAAAAGCGAAAAACATGATGATAGTGATGATGAAGATTATAAGCATTACACCGTGAAAAGAGATGAAAACGGTATGCCGATTTATGGTCCACATTTTCAACCATGGACGGAACCGGAAGAACTATTTGATGCTTCACTAAGTGAAAGGAGCTACCATATCCCTTTCTTTGATATTTGTGTGTACAAGAAAATTGTGGGGATGCTTGGAGTACTTCCCGTATCATTGAAATACAAAGATTGGCAAGTGGGGAACAAGCAAGAATTTGAGAATATTGCTAAAGATGGAGATAGTGAATGGCATGTTGCCATAGTCATTATTGATCCATGTGGAAAGAGGTACGAAAAAGTGTACGAGACAAAGGACACCAATAGAGAGGTCTCGGGACGTTACACGGAGAGTGATATCATCTCACCTCTAAATTTCTGCTAAAACTAAGAGGAAAGGAAGAAAAAAGGAGTGCATCATTGGCTCCTAGTTTCTTTTATGCATTTTTTTTGTATTAGATAATCAATAAAACGAAGTAATATCTAAGAAGTCCTAGAAGTTTTAAGATGGTCTTAAAAGTAGGGAATCTTCTCCCTAGTGTCTTTTTATTTCTATCGAATGGAATTGGAGGTTTTCTTTTTAAATTTTGTGTTTTGTATACTTAAAAAGTAAAATACAGTGAACATGGTCTGGATGCACAGAATGTGCACCGCACAAACCAAAAAGTGCGCCGCACTTCTGGGCGAATTTTTTGTATATATCCCATTTTCTCATTAGAAACTTAATAAAAACACACAAAACAACAAAAACCACCTGACGATTTTGAATCATCACCAAAAATATTTTCGAATCTTTGCTCTAATTTCACATTCGAGATCATGTCTAGGGTAAGTTATTATATTTAATTCATATTCGTTTAATTTGATTAGTTTTTAATTTTGATTTAGTTTCAATTAGGGTTCTTAGTAATTAAAGAATGAATTATAATTCAATTAGGAATTAGGAATGTGGAGATAGATTAAGGAAATAGTTATATTATTAGATAAAATTCAAAAACATAAAAATAAATAAAAAAAGAGGGTTTTTAAAAAAAACCTTAGAGATGAAGCAATGTCGTTGTTAGCCTCAAAATAATGAGTCAAACAAGAATGTTCGGTCATAGGTTTTTATTGTAATATTTATTAGAAGGTTGTAATAGCTAGTTAAAATAGTCGTGACATTACGGGCTTGATGGCTAGCTTAAAAGGTCTCTTTCAAGGTACTAAGCATTTATTCAAGCCCGACCCAAAAAAAATATAGTCCATTAGAAAGCCCGCATGTGGGTGGACTATATAAGTACCCTCCTAGCATGTCAGGAGGGTAGGCAAGTAATCATTTTTTCTCTAATCTAATTTCTCCTAGTTAATCACATCTCTCTACTTTCTCTTACTACTTTCTCTCTCTAGAAATTCATATCTTTTCCATCTCATTTCTTTAATCTATCATCATACATGGGACAACAATTGGTATCAATCGCCATGGGGGTAGATTCGTGTTTAGTTTGTGGTTATTATTTTTGATTCATGTGATTTTAATTTTCGAATCATCTCGTCTCAAAAAATTTTGTGTTTTCGAGCTCTAAATATTCGTACAAATTGCCTACAAAGTTGTGGTAGGAATTTGTGTTACTTATTTTGGTGATTTTCACGAAAATATTGGAAGTTTTGGTTTGATTTTTGGGTAAAAAATTCGTCATTTTAAGCTTTTGGTTCATGTAATTCGGAATTTGATGGTTTCTTAAGTCGGAATAAGAGGGTTTTTAACATATTCCGACTTGTGTGAAGGAGTATTCCGAATTAGCATCAAGAAGTTACATTCCGGATTAGGTGTGTCTCTTATATTCCGGATTAGAGATTCCGGATTATGTGTTCCGGATAAGCTTGTATTCTTAGTGTGTAGGAATATTCCGGATTGGTAACTGATTTGATATTCCGAATTGTATACGGATTAGGATTCCGGATTACGTTTGGAAACTGGATTCTGGATAAGGTGTAGAAGGATTTATTCTGAATTACGTATCGAATCACATATTTCGGATTAGGTGAAGAACACGGATTCTGGATTAGGTACAACAAGTATTCCGGATAAGGTAACAAACACGGATTCCGGATTAGGTGAAAACTGGATTCCGGATAAGGTGAAGAAGTATTTATTCAAAATTACATATAGAATCACATATTCCGGGTTAGGTAACGAACACGGATTCCGGATTAGGTGCAACATTGGATTCCGAATTACGTGTATATCTCGATTCCAGATAAGGTTTATAATCTCGATTCCGGATAAGGTTCATAATCTTGATTCCGGATAAGGTCAAGTTTTTCATTATTCAGAATTAGGTTAGTTTATGTTATTCCGGATTAGGTACGGATCACGGATTCCGACTTAGGTGCAGGAAAAAGATTCCGATTTATGTCAAGGAAAAACATTCCGACTTAGGTACAGAAACAAATTCCGACTTGTCAAAAGGAAACACATATTCCGGATTACATAAAGATCATTTATTCTGACTTAAAAAAAGGGTTTTTTTGGCGGGAAAACCATAGTAAAATTTATTTTTTTCTAGACCATTTTTAGGCCATTTAAGGTTCAATTTCAAATTTTGGCTATGCGAAAATTTTTTCGACCAAAAATTCAAATTTTTAGGCCAAATCTCAAATTTTTTAGGTTTTATTTTTCGTTAAAATTTTTATTTTTCAAAATTTTTCCCTATTAGTTTTCGGCTATTTCGAACTCGATTTTAGAATTTGGTAATTCAAAAATTTTCGGTTTACCGTTTTATCGGACTGAGAAATTTATTGTCGGACTGAGAAAAAATCGGAAATTTCGGAATTTTAACCACAACTCAATCACACCATATCTACTTAAGATCCGAAGTCACTTCATCAACCAAGACACCATCATCATGGAAAAGAGAAATGAGTGTTCAGTTGTGACAACTATTGAGATGGAACAATTACAACAACGGACACGCTTCTTGAGAGATAAATGCATGGAAAGTTTGAGAATACTTCAATCATCGTTTGCGAGCCTTTCAAAAATCCTGCTAGACTTAGGTGAATCCACTGGCACATTCATAAGAGCTTTCACACAAGCCATGGAGAAACTTGTGGCACAACTCACCAAAGAAAGACTTTTTGGGAGTGAATGCAAGATCACCTTCACTGAACTCAAGACGACATTTGAAAAGACTTTTGATTCAGAATTTCTCATGTCTTTGAGTACACAACGATGCTTCATGAGACATCATGCAACTGCTCAAACGTTCAAAGACCTGATCCCAAGTAACATCAGATCCATTGAAACCTATGTCCACAGAATAATAATTCACGAACAAGAGATAGATAAAAGGTTCAAGGAAAATTGTGGTACAGTATCGGGTCAGGTGAATGAAAGCTGTACATCACGGAATACAAAGCATGGTATGTCGGATGATCAAACCATACATGGGAAAGAAAGCAGCAGCACTGGCACACAAGGCATCAGTTTTGAGAATGTCATCAGCAATACACCTTCCTATGATAATGGCCCTGTCTTCGACTCTGACCCATTGGAAGAGGTACACAATGATGAATATAATATGTTTGCCAATGATCATACGCATGAGCATTGTGATCAAATGTAAACCCTTATTGACACAAGTATGACAGAAAAGGTTGATAGCAATACCATACCTGATCCCTCAGACACGTACAATAATGAGTCTGACGATGATCAACATGCAAATGAGTATGATGATGAGGAGCGTATTGCGCTTGCTAATTTAATTTCTACTTTACAAAAAGATGTCAAAGAAACTAGAAAGAGTCAAAAGCAATTAAAGAAGGCAAACGCTACGCTCACTCAAAATTTTAAAGAATGCAAAGCTGCTCTAATTAAATCTAATGCGACCATTGATAGTTATAGAGCTCTGATAGGTGTGAAAACACCCATCCTTATACCACTTAACTATAATAATAACCAAGCCGAAACGTGTATTTTATGTCGTAAATGTCGAAATTATGCGTGGTTTGTGTTTTTATTGTGATTTAGGACCAAAATGTGAAAAGGGTAGAAATCATGGGCTTTCACGGGCTTTTATCGAAGAAAAAGACAAAAGACGAAGTCAAAAGATCAAGAGTGCAAAAAGAACGGAAGTCCAAGGCCTATTCTGAAGATTTATCGAAGAACAAGTCTAAAGACGGAAGTTTAATAAAGCCGAAGAACTCAAGTCTAAATTAATGAAGAAATTATAAGACTAGTTCAAATAATTCTGAGACAAAGTCGAAAAAGTCAAAGAATTTAGAAGACGAAAAGACGAGAAAGAAAGAAAGAAGGAAGCAACACATGCTTAACCTCCCTAATCACTATAAATACCCTCCTAATCTCACATTAGGAGGTGTTGACTATCTTGACAAAATAGTTCTTCCATTTTAATTACTTGCACTTTTCTTAATGTTCTTTATTTAATTGCACCTTTAATTTCTTGTCTCGCACCTTAAACTTGTAAGCTTTTAATTCTTGTATTTACTTTAATTGTTGAATCTTAATCTTAATCAAGTTTTAATTAATCTCTCAATCCACCTTTCTTATCTTGATTTAATCTTTATGTTTATGTTCTTATTGTCATGCTTAGTTGATTAATTGTTTTGTTTTTATGTTTATGATTGTGTTAGCTTATTGATTTTATGCTTATTGTGTTTTTCCTAAATTTAATTAAGTGCTTATTAGTTAATTTTTTATAAAAAGTTGCTTTTAAATTTTTTTATTATTTAGAGTTTTTAAAAGTTTTCAAATTTTAGCTTATTAGCTTTTTCTTAAGTTTGATTTGGTTAAGTTTTTAGTTAAGTGCTTAATTGTTTTTAGCTTAATTTTAGTTTGTAGCTTATTTGATTTTAGTTCTTATCCGGGTTTTGGTAAAACCCTCATATTCTGGATAAAGCTTCAAAACACAACATTCCGAATAGCCTACATTTCAAACATTCCGGATAAGCCTCAATCCCTATTATTCCGGATAGTGGTTTTCTATTTATTCCGGATAGTGGAGTCTTTGTTCATTCCGGATAAGCTTCGAGTATTTTATTCTGGATAGCTGCGGATTCCGGATAAGGGTCTGAAGTAGTAGTATTCCGGATAACCCTTCGATTGAATATTCCGGATATGGTGACAGTTTATTCTGGATAAGCTTGTGGAAACCTTGGTTTCCGGATCTTTGAAGCTACTAGGAATGCATCATGTTCATATGATTATACAATCAAAGCGGAATTAGAACACAACACATTAACAAGGTGTTTAGGCACAAATAACATGAATTAAAACAATTGGATTGCCCATTATATTAATAACGAACAACCACTAGGTGTGTGTACATTGAATCCCACACCTAGTCGACACACACTTTAGGTTTACATTGTATATGAAAGTTATGAAAAACCTAATAACCCTTGGTTCCTTTTATAGTATAAGGATTAAGGTTTTACAAGAGATAAGGATAAATAAACATGTGAATCTTCTATTTAAATAACTATATACAGAATATCTCCTGCATATATATCCAAATAGAATCTTCTAAAAGCTTCTTGTCTACAATTCTATCAACTCTTGAATTGCATGTAACAACTCTTGAATTGCACACGACAACTCTTGAGCCAAAAACGCTGGATTAACTCTTGTCAACGCCTAAATTGGTCTTGACAACGCTTGGACAATAACTTCATGTTTTCTTCGTTTTTGAGTTTCTGCCACATCAACTTTTTGACCCAACAATCTTTCCCTAGTTGATAGTGGCAAAACTCTATGTGTATCTCTTGTAAGTTGTACATGATCTTCAAATTGCGTCCCCTCAAGTGTATCATGTATTTCTTCCCCTTTTTGTCACATCAACAAGGAAGTAAACAATGTATGTAATCTTTGAAGATTCTCCAAATGTAGGCTCTGTGTAATGATCTTGAAGAAAAATAAATAAAGTATTCTTGATGTAGAAGTAGAATAACCCAACCTTGTGTTCCATCTATCCATGTGACTAAGTACTTATACTCATGGAACTAAGTATAAGTAGACCTCGATCCCTTGTCAATATTCTCATCCTTTGTGAGACACTGAGCACGATAATGTAACTCCTTCAAGTGTTATGACAAGTCTTCGTCACCAACCATGTAAAGCACGAACAAGTTACCTTCAAACTTGCTTTGACATTTGAAGATATAATAGAACACAAACTCGCGAAAATCTTCTTCAATCATCAATCTTATCATAAGAATTCTTCCCCTTAAGCCAACACCTCTTCATGACGAAACTTATTCTTCATATCATATGTAAAAGTTGTTGGATGGATAACTCTTTTACAAGGCTACCTCGATTACATAATCAAATCCAATAAATTACCTCACGAATTGTTGTTAACTCGTTTTAAGATCATTAATTCCGTTTAAAAATATCCGAGCCATAAATATCAACATGATATTCTAAATTAAAACGGAGATTCCATGTACCTTCGTGTGTATAATCCTCCTTTTTGTGTGCTCAAAACGTACTAATTTTCTCAAACAACAGCAATCAGTGTGTTACCCGAGATCCTCCTCTGTCCAATATCTTTTCATGTGTATTGTCCGATATCGGACAACACGTATCAGCGTTTGAACAGCCATATCTCGGACAACACTATCAACGCTGTCAGCGTTGACTTATTCCATCAGCGTCAAATTCCTTCCTGTCAGCGTCAATACAACCCTTGTCAGCGTCAATATTCTGCTGACGTCATCTAGGGCAATAAAGCACATCCCATCATTCTTTGTTGTATCCCATTGTTTTTCATTAGTACTTGTATACACGTGATGAGCAAAGATAATATTTCCTTCCCTATAATATAGCACCAATCAGTGTATATCTGCTTCCCAATGTATGCCCGTTGTAATTCCTATAATGTAGGATCATGACCATTCTTTCAACAGTAAAATAGGAAACAAAATATACTTTCTTACGTCTTTAGATCAGTAGTGCTACCCCACGTCTTTTCTTTTAGATAATGACATTAACTGTGCTATTTTCACGTGAAAGATTCATAGTAATCAGCAAGTCAATGTGAGAATATCTTCCATTCATTCTCATACCATACGCACCACAATCTATTCTTAAAATATGACTGTATATGAGAATAAAGTGGGACCAGTCTATCTACATCACGTGACTTATATTGATCAAGAATTCGAAAGCTCAAACCTGACCTGGGACTCATCAACATCTTTTTCCTGAATGGCTGTAGCGTATGAACATATATCTTTGTCACATGCTATTCTTGTCCAGTAACAAATAGTCCTAATAGTTCATGACAGCATCACAAAAACATAATACAAACATCCTCGTATACTTTCTTTTGTGCAGCCTTGGGACCACTCTTGCTTCATCATGGGATCATATCATCAGTCAAACTGCTGCTCTAATAATACCATGTCTAGGGTTTATAACAAACCCTAAAAACGTTTTTAGAAAATTGAAACCCTAATTTTCAACATATCTTCAACCTTTGCTGCAATCATGTTGCTAGGGTTCATCACCAGTTCATGAAGAACTGATTCCCCAAAGCTAACAACAAGTCTTCTTTTCTGTTTAGATCCGATCTAGGGTTTGTTGAAACCCTAAACCATGATTTCATGCAAATCTGAAAATCTGAAAATTACTCATCAGCCAACTTTGACGCCTAATAACTTTTGCCTGGGGATAAAACTCGACAATCCCTCCGGTGGATGTTTATATATGTGTATGAAGAACACACATACAAAATTTCGTGACGATCCAACAGTTCAATCAAAAGTTATGACCTTCTGAATACTGCTGCGCACACAAAAACGTCCAGAAAAACCCAAGACGGATTTTTCTTCTTTTCACCATACACGAGCACCTTGTTGGTCCTAGCATCACGAGCCACGAGGCTCTGATACCAATTGTGGAAACCTTGGTTTCCGGATCTTTGAAGCTACTAGGAATGCATCATGTTCATATGATTATACAATCAAAGCAGAATTAGAACACAACACATTAACAAGGTGTTTAGGCACAAATAACATGAATTAAAACAATTGGATTGCCCATTATATTAATAACGAACAACCACTAGGTGTGTGTACATTGAATCCCACACCTAGTCGACACACACTTTAGGTTTACATTGTATATGAAAGTTATGAAAAACCTAATAACCATTGGTTCCTTTTATAGTATAAGGATTAGGGTTTTACAAGAGATAAGGATAAATAAACATGTGAATCTTCTATTTAAATAACTATATACAGAATATCTCCTGCATATATATCCAAATAGAATCTTCTAAAAGCTTCTTGTCTACAATTCTATCAACTCTTGAATTGCATGTAACAACTCTTGAATTGCACATGACAACTCTTGAGCCAACAACGCTGGATTAACTCTTGTCAACGCCTAAATTGGTCTTGACAACGCTTGGACAATAACTTCATGTTTTCTTCGTTTTTGAGTTTCTACCACATCAACTTTTTGACCCAACAAAGCTTTGGCAGGGGATTCCGGATAAGCTGCATATTCAAGTATTCCGGATAAGGGCTAAGTTTGGTATTCCGGATAAGGGCTCGGAATTAGTCCGAATAAGTCTACAAAGGATTCCGGATAGTGGTGGAGTGTGTATTCCGGATAACGTGTTGAAGAGGATTCGGGATAAGCCACAGGAAGATTATTCCGGATAAGCAGCAGTGTTTATTCCGGATAAGCTTTGGAATCTTGGATTCCGGATAGTGTAAAGATTCAGATTGCGGATAAGGGTGACAGCCTTATTCCGGATAAGCACTTGTTGGGTACTCCGAATAGTGACAGTATTTTGGATTCCGACTCAGGTTTTGTTTATCCTCTGTTTACTTTTCAAGCATTTAATTTTCGTGCCATTTTTCTTTTATTCGTTTTAATTACTTTGTCTTAGTTTAATTTCAAGTTTACATTTTTATTACATTTTCAAATTTACTTTTCGTCAAGTTTTAATTTTTGTCATTTAATTAATTTACTTTTAAAAGTTTTTAATATTGCACCATTTAAGTTTTAATTAGTTTTAGATTTATTTACCCGTCATTTACGTTAACGTTTTTCAATTTATTTTTCAACAACCAAAAATATTCTTTTTCACCAAAAGGCGACTGAGTCGCACTTAAACCTTTTTCAATTCGAAAAGACTGGAACAACGATATTTTCATACTAGGCAAAAGCCTACTTTCAAATGGCGCCGCTGCCGGCTCTTTTCGTAAAGATTAACGGTTTTCTGTGAGAGACGCGTTGAATTTTGGGATCCGTTCACTCGTGAACGTTATTTTCTTGCTAAAAAAATTATAAAAATCCATAAAAATTAAAAATTTTCAAAAATCCAAAAAGATTTTCATTTTTATTGTTACACGTACATATATATTTTCTATTTCTTTAGTATCTTTTTCTTTTTCTTTTGCAGGTATATGCGTACTAGATCTTCAACTTATTCAGAGCCCGAGACTCGTGAAGATTTAGTTATGGCTGGTGTGCACAACAACAATAACCCACCGCACCTCAACAATAATAACAAAAACAATGTTCCTCCACCCGACCTTCGAACGATGGAGGAGCTTTGTCAACCTATGATGAATGGACGAGGAGGACCGATTGCGCCGATGCAAATCACGGCTCCAGAGTTTTCGTTGAAGCATCACATGATCCAACAAGTGGAGACCACTTGTCCATTTCGCGGATTGCCGGATGATGATGCCAACAAACACCTCGACAAATTCATTACCGTTACTCAAAGCATGAAGTTGCCTGGTGTTACTATGGATTTTCTTTGCCTTCACCTATTTCCACACACCTTACCCACCATGTCGAAAAATGGTTTGATCGTCTTCCGAAAAATTCAATTCATACTTGGGATGAGATGACTCAACGCTTTTTGTCGTGCTACTTTCGACCATCCATGGTCACGAGCCTTCGAAATCAAATTAGTGGATTTACAAAAGAACCCGATGAATCACTTTTTGTTGCTTGGGAAGGATATAATGTTTTGATCGATCCATGTCCAAACCACAACATGCTCCCCATCACCTTAATTGATACTTTCTACAACGGTTTAACTTTTCGTGATCGTGATACGATTAATGCAGCCGCCGGTGGCACATTTATGAAAAGAAGACCTGAGGAGTGTAGAGAGCTTATCGAGAACATGAATACTCATCACAAAAATTGAGATTCATCCGCATCTTCAAGGAATAACCCGAGAGTCAATATTTCTTCTACTTCTTCAAACCCTGATATCACCGAATTGACCTGCGCAATGGTCGAAATGACAAAAAACATGCAACTCTTGGCTACAAATCAACAACAACAAGTTAAAGCGGTTGCAACTTCTTGTGAGACCTGCGGCGGTCCTCATTCATACACTGATTGTCCTGCTACTCAAGACAATCCGGAAAACGTGTATGCGGCTTATGGTAACTATTCAACGGAAAACTACCATGCCCGACCTCAAGGTGATCGTAACTTGCTAAGTTAACGTTTTAACAACTTTCTTTCACCCGGTTTTTCTCCTCAAAACCCCAACCCCAACAACTTAAATAGAAGCAACTCGAACCCACCTCGAGCTTCTAATTCTTATCACCCACCCGCTCAACAAGCCCCACCTATTAATCATGATGTTGAAGCTTTAATGAGAACCCAAGGAGAGCAAACCAAGAATCTGCAAAGCCAAATTATCAATTTGAAAGGAGATATCACTAAGCAAGGTAATGATATTAGATCCGAGCTTCGACATGATATACAAACCTCTTTTAGCACTCAAACAAATGATTTGAAGAATATGCTGGCTAGTTTCTTACCAACTACTCAACCCTCTACTTCGGGCTCTTTTCCTTTAACTACTGTCACCAACCCAAGAGCGAATATGAGTGCTATTACTACACGTAGTAGAGCAACCTTAGTAGGACCATCTATCCCTCCCCCAGTTACTCCATCTACACCTCCTTCAAAACCATTTATCCCTCCTACTCCCACGCCTAGTATTAGTCTCCATTACCGTCTCCACCTCTTACTGAAGAACCCAAGAAGAACCCTTCACCAACCCCACCTTCCACCTTTAAACCTTCAACATCTCAACCTTTACCTGCTAAACCTACACCAACTAAAACCAACATTCCTTATCCATCTCGCTTAGACAAGGCCAAATTGCAAACCAAGGATGACATTCAAGTGTCGAACTATCTGAAGAAGATTTCTGGACTGACCATCACCTTTAGCCTTGTTGCAGCTCTAGCCCAAATGCCTAAATTTGTTAAGATGTTTAAGGAATTGCTTAATAAGAAGGAGAAGATGGCCGAGTTTGTTAATACTCGATTGAATGAAAATTGTTCTGCCGTCCTTCTTAAAGAACTTTCGGAGAAACTTGGAGATCCCGGTCGTTTTGTGCTACCATGTACTTTTAACCAAACCGAAGAATTTACTGACTTATCCGATCTCGGGGCAAGTATAAATCTGATGCCTTTAAGTGTTTGTAAAAAGTTATCATTACCCGACCTTACACCAACGAAGATGAATCTTGAGCTTGCAAATCGCACTCTCGCTTACCCTCTTGGTATTTTCGAAGATGTGTTTATTAAAGTTGGCACCTTCACTTTTCCGGTCGATTTTGTTGTTGTTGATTATGAAATGGACCCTCGTATTCCGTTAATACTTGGTCGGCCATTCTTGAGAACCAGAAAAGCATTAGTCGATGTTGCCGAAGGTGAGTTAATCTTAAGGGTCGGGAATGAAGCACAAGTTTTTAAAATGAGGAAGATCACAACCAAACCCAATGGAAGAGAATCAGCGAATATGATTAATGTGCTTGATGGTTTTGTATTCTACAACAATCCTCTATTCGATTCTTGCTTTGATAATCCACTGTTCCAAGATGATGTGGATGATTCTCTCTCCAATTTGGATCCTCCACCAATTCATGAGTCTCCACCAATCTATGATGACTACGATGATGATTCGAGTTCTGATATGGATAATTCTGATGATTTTACTTCTGAGTATCCAGACATGCCCACTTATGATGATTTTGATGAGGCTGATACTCTTTAGAGTGATTCTTCACATGATGAAGATCCTCCGCCAACAACACTTGATCCTACTTTGGATGACTACTCATTTGAGGAAGACCTTGCTACGTTTCTCAACACTTACTTCCCAAATGAGAGTGATGCTCCTCCTTTGGACTTTGATGATTATGGTCTTTATCCTCCTTTAGATATGAAGAAACCTCTTTCAAAGGAGAAGAAGCAGGAAGACACCGATATCCACTGTACTTATGTTTTGACACCTATCTATCCACCTTCTGAGGATGTGATTGTGAGATTTATGAGCGGATCTTCTTCACGTTCTACTGAGCCTGAGTGTTATTTTCCCCTAAAGGAAAAGGTGTTCGATCCCGGTATTGAAATTTTTAAGCCATCTCAGTATCCATCTGATGAAATAAAAGGAAAGATTTTTGGAAACAATGGAGATATGCTTGCACCTCATCACCCTTGCTACCACCGTGCTCAACAACTGCTTAAGGGAACCTTGCCTACTCTTCTTTGGCTTGCCTTGTTCGCCTTAAGATTGTGCTATTTGTTGGACGAAAACCATGTATTTGATCCCGGTGGATGTTTATCAAGCTTCTTCTGATACTAATCAAGGTCGAGTCAGGCTCACGACTCGGTTAACAAAAACAAGCGCTTCTCGGGAGGCAACCCGTAGTATCTATCCTTTTTCTTTGTTTTTATAATAAGTGTAGGGGGAGACCCTAGTATGTGTTTGTTGTTTTCTTTCTTATCATTTGCAAGGATTCGAGCTTTCAAATATCCATTCTTGATGACTTTTGACGACCCGTGATTCCGTGTTCCCGTCTTCCCGGTTCTATCCTAAACTCTTTTGATTCTATATTTTATATTTTCCAATATTAAAATAGGAATGACTTTAGTTGTCTCTTCCTTATCAAGATTTAAACAAAGTGCACAATGTCCTAAGTGTAGGGGAGGTTACTTCCATATGCTTAAAAATTGAGGACAATGTTTATATTAAGTGTAGGGGGGACTTCTATCGAAGTTAAGTGGCCTTTTCCATGGATTTGTCCTCATTTTAACCAGAAATTTGATTTTTCGACATTTTTCAAAATTTTTAATCTATTTTGGCCTATTAGTGTTTACCTTTGTATAGTTATTTTCTTTCTTTGCTAGAACAAATTTTAATAAAGTGGTTTTAATTTTTAAACGTTGTGAATCTTTTGAATCAACCCGAGTTTACTTATCTAAGTTTACTCTAGCTAGTATCCTTAACGTGTTTAAGTCAAGTTTTGCTAGGCTTTTATATAGGGAACTTTTAAACGCGAAAGTCTTAACTCTTATGGGCTAAGAACAAGAACTTTTCGCAAGTTCCTATAATTGATCCTAGAGAGTCGTTTATCAAGGGAACTTTAAAAAGCGAATTCGAAACTTGAAAAAGTCTAAGAATTTGCAAGATCCTATAGACGACTTGAAAACCCGAAACATTGAATTAATAGGCTAAGCATCCATGAGTCTCATTCCTTGAGATTTTAAATTGTGGAGAACGAGAGATGATAGAGTCAATTATAAGTTTGGTATTCTTTCATGAAATTATGTGAGTTGATTATAAGCTTTTTCTCCCATCGCCTGCTAATAAATATATTTGCAATAAATAAGGTTGTACGATTTGAAAAGTTACTTGGCTTCTAGCACAAGATCGTTTAAAAGTTGCTCGGTATTAGTTAGAGTTCATTGCCAAGGCATAACTTATTGAAGCGGGATGCGAAGATTGGCGAGTCCGAAAAGGCCTTAACAAGGCATGAGGGCAACATTTTGTTGCTAAAGATCCAAAGTGATGTGAAGAATCATTTATCAAAAATCAATATGAAGGATCGGGACACACGACGAAAAGCAAATACTCCCGTAAAGATCATGGAGAAGTCTATCCAAAAAGGCCCTAACAAGGTATGAGGATAAATAGATCCAAGTCCTAAAAGGAGGCGGATCGTTGTATATCAAAATCCCAAATAAAGATTGGAGAAAAATGAAGAAGTCGTGGTGAAAATATGAAGAATCTCTCAAAACTTCAAGTGAAGAAATTCCTATTACGAAGAGAAGACCATTATTTCAAGAACGTCTCTCAAGATTAGAAGTTATGAAGTCACTGCCAAATATCGGTCCGAGAGAGGTCTCAAATCCTGAAACGAGTAATGCCAAGATATGAACTTTATGAGGTCCCGAGAAGCAGTCTTAAAAGATTTTGTCCTTTAGCTAACTATTGATTAAATCATCCAACTTTATTTTCGGCCTAAATAACTATCGAAATAAGTCAACAATGCATCCTCGTGATTATTCAAGACAACAATAAAATATAAGAGATACACCTAGGAATAAGGGAGTCTAAGTAAATAATTGGCCCACATGAGTTTGTGTTAGTTTGTTAACTTATAATAACAATGATCTCGTTTTTAAGCTTGGTATGAGGAACATGAAACTTGAGGATGATAATAATTCATGACATTTCCAAAACCCTAAGGTAAGTTTTTGATCTTTTTACTTCTTTTCTTCCTTTAAATATTTTGTTTCTTTAATGAAGGCCAAGGTGGATTGATTATGATGGAAATTGTAAAACTTGCTTTGTAACTAATGCATTGCATGAGGACATTGCAATGGTCAAGTGTAGGGGATTTGATAGGTGTGAAAACACCCATCCTTTTACCACTTAACTATAATAATAACCAAGCCGAAACGTGTATTTTATGTCGTAAATGTCGGAATTATGCGTGGTTTGTGTTTTTATTATGATTTAGGAGCAAAATGTGAAAAGGGAAGAAATCATGGGCTTTCACGGGCTTTTATCGAAGAAAAAGACAAAAGACGAAGTCAAAAGATCAAGAGTGCAAAAAGAACGGAAGTCCAAGACCTGTTCTGAAGATTTATCGAAGAACAAGTCTAAAGACGGAAGTTTAATAAAGCCGAAGAACTCAAGTCTAAATTAATGAAGAAATTATAAGACGAGTTTAAATAATCCCGAGACAAAGTCGAAGAATTTAGATGACGAAACGACAAGAAAGAAAGAAAGAAGGAAGAAACACATGCTTAACCTCCCTAATCACTATAAATACCCTCCTAATCTCACATTAGGAGGTGTTGACTATCTTGACAAAATAGTTCTTCCATTTTAATTACTTGCACTTTTCTTAATGTTCTTTACTTAATTGCACCTTTAATTTCTTGTCTCGCACCTTAAATTTGTAAGCTTTTAATTCTTGTCTTTACTTTAATTGTTGAATCTTAATCTTAATCAAGTTTTATTTAATCTGTCATTCTACCTTTCTTATCTTGATTTAATCTTTATGTTTATGTGCTTATTGTCATGCTTAGTTGATTAAGTGTTTTGTTTTTATGTTTATGATTGCGTTAGATTATTGATTTTATAGCTTATTGTGTTTTTCTTAAATTTAATTAAGTGCTTATTAGTTAATTTTTTTTTTTATAAAAAGTTGCTTTTAAATATTTTTATTATTTAGAGTTTTTAAAAGTTTTCAAATTTTGGCTTATTAGCTTTTTCTTAAGTTTGATTTGGTTAAGTTTTTAGTTAAATGCTTAATTGTTTTTAGCTTAATTTTAGTTTGTAGCTTATTTGATTTTAGTTCTTATCCGGGTTTTGGTAAAACCCTCATATTCCGGATAAAGCTTCAAAACACAACATTCCGAATAGCCTTCATTTCAAACATTCTGGATAAGCCTCAAACCCTATTATTCCGGATAGTGGTTTTCTAGTTATTCCAGATAGTGGAGTCTTTGTTCATTTCGGATAAGGTTCGAGTATTTTATTCCGGATAGCTGCGGATTCCAGATAAGGGTCTGAAGTAGTATTCCGGATAACCCTTTGATTGAATATTCCGGATAAGGTGACAGTTTATTTCGGATAAGCTTTGGCTGGGGATTCCGGATAAGCTGCATATTCAAGTATTCCGGATAAGGGCTGAGTTTGGTATTCCGGATAAGGGCTCAGAATTATTCCGGATAAGTCTACAAAGGATTCCGGATAGTGGTGGAGTGTGTATTCCGGATAACGTGTTGAAGAGGATTCTGGATAAGCCACAGGAATATTAATCCGGATAAGCCGCAGCGTTTATTCCGGATAAGCTTTGGAATCTTGGATTCCGGATAGTGTAAAGATTCAAATTGCGGATAAGGGTGACAACCTTATTCCGGATAATCACTTGTTGGGTACTCCGAATAGTGACAGTATTTTGGATTCCGACTCAGGTTTTGTTTATCCTCTGTTTACTTTTCAAGCATTTAATTTTCGCGCCATTTTTCTTTAAGTCATTTTAATTACTTTGTCTTAGTTTACTTTCAAGTTTACATTTTTATTACATTGTCAAATTTACTTTTCGTCAAGTTTTAATTTTTGTCATTTAATTAATTTACTTATAAAATTTTTTAATATTGCACCATTTAAGTTTTAATTAGTTTTAGATTTATTTACCCGTCATTTACGTTAACGTTTTGCAATTTATTTTTCAACAACCAAAAATATTCTTTTTCACCAAAAGACGACTGAGTCGCACTTAAACCTTTTTCAATTCGAAAAGACTGGAACAACGAAATTTTCATACTGGGCAAAAGCCTACTTTCAAGCTCAGCTTCTTCAAAAGACCAATGAGATTGAGGGTTACAAAGGGTGTTTAGTTAACTTCAAAAAGGAAGATTATCAATAGAAATATAACGAAACTCATAAGCTTCTAGAACAAGAGAAACGTAATTATAACACCTCTTTGAGTACCTATCGTCACAAAACGTATCTTCCTACCACTAAAGTCAATGAGCTAACTCAAGTAAATGGTTTTATTCAAGAGGATAAAACTAAACTTGTTAATGAAAAGAAAGCAGTGGTTGAAAAGATGGAAAAGGATTTCAAACTAAACAAGCGAATGACATCGAAAAAATGGTGGAACTTGAAACTCAAATTGGATTTTACAAGAAAATTGTTTACAAAACTAATCAATCAATTCAAACCATGAGAATGTTGGCACCTCGTTCGTTTTTCAAGGATAGACTTAGTTTTTCAAATCCTAAGTACCTTGAGCAAGCTCAATCTGAGAATCAGCACTTATATCTTGATGAGTCCCAATGGACCGATCTTGATTGTCTTTTTGTTAGGCCTGATAGTGAAGAGACAAACGATTTGGAAGAAGAGAGTAGACCAAAAGTTAATAAAGAATTTGTTAAACCATATAATTATGCTTATGAAAACAGTCTTTATGGTATTTTCAATCCGCAAACACAGAAGTCTCGTGAGCAAATATTTTTCGAATGTGAACAAATAAGAATTAAATGGAGACAAGTTTTTACCACTAAGAAAACTAATGTTTCAAAATTTATTGAGTACTTGCCATATAAAGCTTCTGTAAGCAAGAGTAAGCAAGCCCTTAGTATTCTCAAGAGTAACATTGAAAATTTCAAAAAAGTTGTTGATGATGACTGGAAAAAACGTGAACTTTCGAAAGGAAACAAAGAAAATCCTCACGATATAAATGTGCTTGTGCAATGTATTTTGATTCCGCTTGCGGAAAGAACGCAAAAACATATTTTGGAATTTGAAACATTAATTAAGCAAGAAATGTTTGATGATTTGAAATATGTGGAATCTCTTGAACAAGAAGTGAACGACCATCAACCTGAAAGAGATGAGTTTTCTACAACATATGATCTACTCTTACACGAATGTCTTTCCAAAGATATTTTGTGTGTTGCTCTTACATCTTGTGCAGATATAGATGAATATTCTGACGTGGCATGAAAATATCTTGATCAAGTCAAAAAGTGTGAACGCCTTGAAACTAAGATTTCAAAACACAAAGATAATGTTGATCAAAAAGCTTTTACGTTAGTTCAACACCGATGTGATTTTCTTCAAAAACATTGTCATTCTCTTGAACTTGCTTTGCAAGCTAAAGTCGGAAAAGGACCAAATGATAATAACTTGCAAGGAAAACTTTCAGCATCGTGTCGAGAAATGAACGAAATGAGAATGGAAATTATAGATTGAAAGCTCAGTTGGAAGAAAAGGAAATAGCGATAGAAAAGTTGAAGAAACTCGTTGCCAAAATGGGTGGGAAAACTGTGTAACCTAAAGTTGTGAAACATGTTGTTCGACAACCCAATGCCTAGAAGGATCCAAAGCCATCTATCTTAGGAAAACCGACTCATTTCTACAATTCTTCTCATGTAAAATCTAGGTTACCTCCTAAGACTAATGTGCAACCAAGTGTTCCAAAACCATCCATATCACCCTATATTCCTCCATTTGGAAAGCACACTATTGCTAAACCAAACCATTTGAATGCACCTAGCACTTCTAGGACTCCTCCAAAACGTGTGACATTCGCGTCCACTAAAGAATCTGTAGGTTCAAATGACTTACTTCATACCAACAACCTAGAGGATGCTAAACAAAAAGGGAAGATTCAGAAAGACAAACCCTTGTACTCAAAACCTAGTTCACCAAATCTCGCTAGAGTTCCACACACTCCTAATGGTAGTCAACCAAAACCTAGGATCCCTCACCAGCAATCTAGGAATTGGAAAGCAACCATGAATAGTCGTGTTTCAAACACTACGCCTCAACGATTTAGAAAACCAAGGGATACAAGTACTTCCGTGAATCCCAAATTCCCTGTATGTCCCACTTGCAAAAAGGGCATTCATAATGGAAATCATGACCATTGCATTCCGCAATACCTCTATGAGGTCAAATCTCGTTCCTTGGAACAGAGATCGAAACAGAATCCCACAAGACAACAAGAAGATACAAATCCATCGCAAAGTAAAGCAATAAAAACAAATCTGAAATGTGGATTAAAGAAGGACATAGTTTCTCTCGAAAGAAGTCTTCCGCTGTGCAAGAGAAAACTACTCCTAGATCTAGTATTCAATGGAAACCAACGGGTAGGATTTTCAAGGAAGTTGGTCTTAAGTGGATTCCCATAGAGAAGAGTGTTGAAACCTGCTCAAGCACTAATGCGGGTGTTCTTAATGTAGACAATGAATTTGTTACTCCTAACACTAGTATTTCTGCAAACTCTTCTTCTGTCATTGCAGGTACAACAGCGGATTCTGAACCCACTTCTTCTTCCTCAACGGGTTCCAATTCTGTACAGTCTATATCACCTTCTTTTGTTGTACAAAAATCTATTTTGGCTTATTTTCGAAAAACTTGAAAAAATCAAAAATAATATAAAATGTAAATAGCATTAGAAAAACAAAATAAAAAATGAAAAACGTTTCAAAATACCACAAATATTATTATCGACATGTCTTTCAGTATTGATAATATGGACGTACCTAGAAATGTTGCTCAAATAACGACACGGGCATGTACATAAAGCTCGAATGAAAGTTGTAAATATTTTTCAAAACATGTCATTTCTATCTTTTATAAAGGAAATTGTCTCTTTTGGAAAATATTTCCAACAACGGGTAGAGCAATCTATCTTGGGTTGAGCTTATCACAAAAGATTCAACGTTTTGAGCTCAACACAATGGCTTGTAATCACTTTCAGATTGCAACCCGGATCTATATTCACGGCGGAGTGTACGAGTTAGTGCGCTTACCCTCAGCAAAAGAAGTTAAATCTTCTTACACTTGAGTGGATTTGTCAAGACATTCAAAGTCTACGAACTCAAGTTTATACTTTAGAAAAACTTTTTCCCCAAAAAGAAATAGAGTTTTTCAAAACGCTTTGAACATAATTTTTTCAAGAATTTCTTAATGATTATTCAAAATCTTTCAAAAATTATGTGTTCAACAACTCCTGTCCTCAAAAAGTGAAATGTGGATCACATCCTCACAATGACAATTCAACTGGATCATTTTTTGAGGGGGAGCATTCCAAATTCGTGCTAAGTTTAACACATTTTTCTCCGGAAAAGTTTCAAGACTATTTTTCAAAATATATTTTAATCAAATTTGGTATCTCTAATATTAAACGATTTTATATATTAGAGATAGGGGAGAAAATGTGATTAAAATGTGATCTATTTTTGCAAGACTCGAGCACTTTACCTCTTACCCACATGTGCAACATGTCTACTTAAATAATTTCGCATTTCTATGCACATGTGAAGGGGGAGCATTTCTTGAAACCACTTGAAAGTTTATGGTTTTATGGTTACGATCAAATATCCAAAACATCTTTAATTCACGACGTTATTGGTGTCAAAAGGGTGGTTAGGTTTAAGTCCTATGATCAAACCAGAACCAGAGGGATCTTCCCAGGGACAATCCAATAGATTATTAGAAGTCCTTAGGAAAGATGGAGTAGAATGTGAGAGTAGCTGAATGTAGACTAAGTATTGAAGCTAGCACTGGAACAATCACAACAAGGTGTTAGTAATGATGTCTTGGTAAGCATTGAAGGGGTTGAAGAATGAAAAAGAAATGTAAGGATAAAGGGTGTAAACAAAGAAGCCGTCCATACAACTTAGGCAGAAACCGGGTCAACACATCATGACGATAACGCATCATAGACCCAGTGATGTAATGCACAACCCCTCCTCAACTGACTCAGGCTTCTCTCAAAAGAAGTTTGTTTTATTGTCACGGAGATCAAAATGAATTCTATTGACTTTCTCACTCCGAGATAGTTGATATTGATAGGTGGCATCTGCTCCAGCCTTCGACCACTAAAAGTGCACAAATCGAGTCTATAGCTAAGAGATCAATCAAATCTCGTTAGGACACACGGATAAAGATCAAGAGAGTCCTATGCTATATCCTTGCGATATTGATAGAACACTCAGAGAGATACTACCGAGTATTCACAATAATGTGTGGAAATCCTTCCAGTTTTAACATCAAACAGCACTGCGATAGGTCATGTGTAAGATTCTTTATGAATTGAACATATGTAAAACTAAAAAGCAAAAGTGGTTTGTTTCTTTATCGATTCAAACTCGTTTCAAGTTTCTAGGCAATATCTTTATGGTCTTGCTAGAACATTCATCGTGATATTCATTAATAATCACAGTGACGAATGGAAATCCTTCTAGCGTCAACATTAAACAACGCTACGGTAGGTAACTTGCGAGATTCTTTTGTTGTCCCATATATTTGTGATTGATTAAGCAATGAAGAAAGAAAGAAAATAGATGAAGAAGAGATGAATTCCTAGAGAGAGAAAGTAGTGAGAGAAAGTAGAGAGGAGGGGAGGATTAACTTGGTGAATATTAGATTAAGAAAAAAAGATTTGTTACAAATGACCATCCACCCTCCTAACATGCTAGGAGGGTAGTATATATAGTCCACCCACATGCAGGCTTTAATGGACTATATATATATATTGGGCCGGGCTTGTCTTTTGGACTTTAATTAGTTTAAATCCAAGCCCGTAAACCACGACTAATTAACTATCTATTACAACGTTCTAACTAATGTTACAATAATAACCTATGACCGAACATTCTTGTTTGACTCAATATTTTGAGGCTAACAATCTCCCCCAATGTGAGGTCATTCCTCTTTGATATTTGGATTCCAATGGAGATTTATGAATTTCGTCATAAATGAGTCTTGAACGTGTAACAGTAGTTTTGTTCCTTCATGCTGTGAACTTTGAGCCTTTGTCGTTGTCTTTTGACTTTGTCTTCTATCTTTGAGATCTTCAAATCAACCTTGACTTGTCATTGCCATCTTGCGATCTTGTGTCTTTATCCACATGCTCACACTATCAATTGTTGAATAAGTCTTTGGGCATGAATATGTGGTTTTGAATCTTTGAATTTGCTGAGTACACCGTGACGCCACCTTCTTGAGACAAAACTTAGAAACGGACTGAATGGCTTTGACATTCGTCCTAAATCGGTAGCGTTTTACCTCCGGTCGGTGAAGACCGTTATACGATATTAAATATCATACCTGTGATTAGGTAGATTCAATTAAGAATCTCCTTGACAGGGTTTCGCGGCTGTACTAGCCGTTCTCTTTACTCGACCGTCTCAAAGCAAGACTGCGAACATAAAGAGTGAATCAATTGAATAAATATCCGCTTGATTAAAGTCGTCAATTCAAAATCCTGGAACAAGTTTGATTCATTAAGAATCTTACCATTGTTGCTTTCCAGTTGACACAAGTTTGATTCATAATAATCTCACAAGTCACCTACCGTAGCGCTGTTTGATGTTGACGCTAGAAGGATTTCCATTCATCACTGTGAATATTACTGAATATCACTCTGAATGTTCTGGCAAGACCATAAAGATATTGCGTAGAAACCTGAAACGAGTTTGAATCAATTCAGAATCAAACCACTGTTGCTTTTCAGTTTTACATATGTTCAATTCATAAAGCATCTTGCATATGACCTACCGCAGTGCTGTTTGATGTTAACACTGGAAGGATTTCCACTCATCATTGTGAATACTAAGTAGTATCACTCTGAGTGTTCTAGCAATATCACAAGGATATAGCGTAGGACTCTCTTGATCTTCATCCGTGTGTCCTAACGAGATTTGATTGATCTCTTTGCTCTAGACTCGATTTGTGCACTTTTAGTGGTCGGAGGCTGGAGCAGATGCCACCTATTCAATATCAACTATCTCGGAGTGAGAAAGTCAATAGAAGTCGTGTTGATCTCCATGACAATAAAACAAACTTCTTTTGAGAGAAGCCTGAGTAGCTAGGAAAGGGTTATGCTTCACATCACTGGGTCCATGATGAGTTTGTCTTCATGATGAGTTGACCCGGTTTCTGCCTAAGTTGTATGGAGGGCTTCTTTCTTTAGACCCTTTATCCTTACATTTCTTTTTCATTCTTCAACCCCTTCAGTGCTTACCAAGACATCATTAATAGCACCTTGTTGTGATTGTTCCAGTGCTATCATCAGTACTTAGTCAGCATTCAGCTGCGTTCACATTCTACTCCATCTTTCCTAAGGACTTCTAATAATCTATTGGATTGTCCCTGGGAAGATCCCTCCGGTTCTGGTTGGATCATAGGACTTAAACCTAACCACCCTTTTGACACCAATAACGTCGTTAATTAAAGATGTTGTGGGTATTTGATCATAACCATGAAAACCACTTTAAATTGTAACAAAGTGTTTGAAAAACATTTAACACCTTGCTAGATTTGTCGTTTCAGAAATGCTCCCCCTTCACATGTGCATCGATAATCGAAAGTGTTTTGCACATGTAGGTGAGAGTTAAAGTGCTTGAGTCTTATATAAGATCACATTTTAATCACATTTTCTCCCCTATCTCTAATATATAAAATCTTTTGATATTAGAGATACAAAATTTGATTAAAATATATTTTGAAAAATAGTCTTGAAAATCTTCGGGAGAAAAATGTGTCAAACTTAGCATGAATTTTGGAACGCTCCCCCTCAAAAATTGATCCAATGGAATTGTCATTTCGAGGATTTGATCCACATTAAACTTTTTGAGGATAGAAGTTGTTGAACACTAAATTTTTGAAATATTTTGAATATCAATGAGAAATTCTTGAAAAAATTGTGTTCAACGCTTTTTGAAAAATCAATTCTTTTTGTCGAAAAGGTTTTTCTTAAGCATAAACTTGAGTTCATAGACTTTGAATGTCTTGACGAATCCACTCAAGTGTAAGAAGATTTAACTTCTTTTGCTAAGGGTAAGAGCACTAAATCGTACACTCCCCCGTGAATATAGTTCTGGGTTGCAATCTGAAAGTGATTACAAACCATTGTGTTGAGCTCAAAACGTGGAATGTTTTGTGACAAGCTCAACCCAAGATAGATTGCTCTACCTGTTTTTGAAAATATTGTCCAAAATAGACAACTTCCTTTAAAAAAGATAGAAATGACATGTTTTGAAAAATATTTACAACTTTCATTCGAGCTTTATGTACACACCCGTGTCGTTGTTGAGCGACATTTCTAGGTACGTCCATATTATCGATACTGAAAGACATGTCGAGAAGAATATTTTTGTATTTTCAAAGATTTGTTAATTTTGTATTTTTCTTTTTCATTATATTTACAGATAGATGTTTGATAGATGAATCAAGCAGGCTTCTTTGCCAGAACCTCTAGTTCTGCTGGAGTCAAACATCTCATACGAATTTGCCTAACTAGATACGCAAACCTCTCTTTCGAAAGAGCTTTTGTAAACAAGTCAGCTAATTGGTAATCAGTTCCAACAAAGTATAATTCAACAATACCTCTTTCAACTTGTTCCTTAATGAAGTGATATCGGACATTAATGTGCTTCGTGCGGGAATGCTGAACCGGATTGCAGGAGATGGCTATGGCCGACTTTGAGTCACAGTACATAGGTACTTTATCAAAATGGAAGCCATAATCCGTGAGTTGTGTTCTCATCCAAAGAACTTGAGCACAACACGCAGATAAAGACACATACTCCGCTTCGGCTGATGACAATGATGTGCAATCCTGCTTCTTGGAAGACCATCCCACAAGCTTGTCTTGACCTAGAAATTGTGCACCACCAGAAGTACTTTTACGTGTATCAAGACACCCTGCATGATCAGAATCTGAATAGGCCGTTAGAAAGAAACCGGTTTCCCTCGGATACCAGAGTCCCATGTGAATGGTATTCTTAAGGTACCAAAAGATCCGTTTAACCTCCTTGAGGTGCTTTTCAGTTTTCCGTGCTTGATATCGTGCACAATAACATGTAGCATGATGAATATCAGGTCTGCTTGCTGTCAAGTACATGAGGGACCCGATCATGGAACGATATCTCGTTTGATCAATGGGTAATCCTTCCAAATCGGCATCTAGGGATGTGGTTGATAAAGGTGTCCCAACGGGGTCACATGATGTCATACCATGCTTTGTGATTATCTCTTGACAATACTTAGCTTGGTTAATAAAGATACCACTTGGGGATTGGTGAACTTGAATTCCTAGAAAGAATTTTAGTTCGCCCATCATAGACATTTCAAATCTGCTGTGCATTACTTTTTCAAACCATTTTGAAAGTTTTGGGTTTGTAGACCCGAAAATAATGTCATCAACATAAATTTGCACAAGCAAAATGTCATCCCCATATTTGTAAGTGAACAAAGTTAAATCAATGGAACCTCTTGAGAAACCTTTGGAGACCAGAAACTTCGAGAGCTCGTCGTACCACGTCCTTAGAGCTTGCTTGAGTCCATATAGTGCTTTGTGGAGACGATACACCTTGTCAGGATAATGAGGATTGACGAATCCTTCCGGCTGCGTGACATTAACTTCTTCCTTCAAAGGACCGTTAAAAAACGTCGTCTTTACGTCCATTTGATAAACGATGAATCCCTTATGTGCAACATAAGCAAGAAAAATCCTAACCGCTTCCATTCGAGCTACTGGTGCAAATGATTCTTCGAAATCAATACCCTCTTTCTGTCCGTACCCTTTAGCCCCTAGCCTAGATTTATTCTTGATGATCGTGTTCTCTTCATCCATCTTGTTTTTCCAGATCCATCGAAGATTTAATGGTGTTACATCGTATGGTCTGTCAACAAGTCCCCAGACTTTAAGTCTTTCAAATTGTTGAAGTTCATCCGTCATCGATTCAATCCAAGCATGATCAGCTAATGCTTCTTTGATGTTTTTCGGTTCAGCTGAACTCACGGCGAGTGCGAACATACAAACATCAGCATCGATGTTAAGCTGTCGTCTTGTGCGAACGGGCTGTGAAGGGTTTCCAATGACATGAACCAAAGGATGATCTCGGGTCCAATGATGTGTTGAAGGATGTATTTGGTAGAACGTGTGCATATTTGACGGATCAACATGGCGAGTAGAAGACTCTCCAGTTTTGTGTACCGGTGTACCGAATGGGTTGATGAATTCGTCTTCGTCAGATAATGCATTGTCTGCTTGATTTGTGTTCTCTGGAGCAATGACAGTAGTTGTGGATGTTGTAGGATCGATTGTTGAAGTGATATTCTGAGGAGGTAAATCTATAGCAACCCGTGTTGAAGTAGATGAAGTTGTATCCGGTTGTTGACGATGATCGGTATCATCATTCTTATCATGAGTGACAGCGGAAGACTTCGATACAACTTGTTTCTCCCCCGTGAAATATTCATCATACATTGGTCCATATAAAATTTCCAACTCTTCAATTTTCGTGTCGACTGTCATATTAACTCTAGGAACATTTTCTGGAACCAGCGTTGAACTTGACGGTTCATTGCTGTGGTTTTGAGTTTCGAGTTTCGTGCGGTTGTGAACGGAAGTCGTTTGTCATTGTGGGTCGGGACTTAAACTGTTTTGTTCAAGTGCCATTTCTTGTAATTCATCAAATCGGATGTGAATAGTCTCGACTATCAATTTTGTTCTCTTGTTGAACACTCTATATCCCTTAGACTGAGTTGCATATCCCACAAGAATACATGCATCACCTTTTTCTTTCACCTTATCCAAGTTTTCACCATCTCGAATGATGTAACAAGTACATCCAAAAACATGAAGGTGTTTGAGTGAAGGTTTTCGATCATGAATTATGTGATATGGTGTCTTTTCGTGTCTTGGTATAATTAAGGAGCGGTTTTGTGTGTAGCATGCGGTAGACACGGCTTCGGCCCAAAAGTACAGTGGAAGTTTTGAAGCGGATAATAATGTTCGAGCAGCTTCAACCAAAGTGCGGTTTCGTCTTTCAACAACGCCGTTTTGTTCAGGTGTTCGAGCAATAGATGTTTCATGTTCAATCCCTTCGGCTTCAAAATACTTTCTCAGATTTGAATTCAAAAATTCTGTACCTCTGTCAGTACGAACCACTTTAACTTGAGCTTGAAGACCACGTTGTATCAATTTAAGGAAGCTGATGAGAACTTCAGGTGTTTCATCCTTGGACCTCAAGAAGTGAGTCCATGTGTACCTTGAGTAATCATCGACAATTACCAGAATATATTTCTTTCCATTGATACTCTGAACACGCATGGGACCACACAGATCCATGTGAAGAAGATCTAACCGTCCTTTAGAGCTTGGTGTGGTCTTTGTTTTGAAGCTACTTCGTTTAGCTTTACAAAGTTCACAAGAAGAAAAAAGATGATCATTGATGAATTTCAAGCTTGGAAGGCCTCTCACAATATCTTTCTTGGAAAGCAAGTTAATGGTATCAAAGTTGAGATGAGAAAGACTTTGATGCCATAACCATGCCTGAGTCGAGGAAGCTTTAGCCATGAAGCAATTTGGAGTTGATGAAGATGTGTCTTGAAGTGAAATAGTATAAAGATCAGTACCCCTGTACCAGTAAGTAAGTCATTCCCATCATAATCACGAACAAAACATGTCTTCTTTCTGAAAGCAACCTCCAAAGCCGCATCACATAATTGACCAACCGAGAAAAGATTGTGATTGAGCCCTTCGACGTAGTATACCCTTTTAATCGTGATATTCCCCTGAACCAAATCTCCATATCCTAGGATCGGTGCAAATTGATCATTTCCGAATCGGACCGTACCCAGGAACTTCTCCACGAAGTTAATTAGAAGCTTGATATTCCCCGTCATGTGCTTCGTGCATCCGGAGTCCAGTATGAAGAGAATTATTTGTATCACCTGCAGAAGAGTTAGAACACGATGGAGCATTTGCTAAATTGGATACCACAGTAGTTGTGATAGTAGAATCATTAGTGTCCTTATCAACATTTAAAGGCAAACTAACACTCGTTTTCACATTTTCTGTCCTAACTTTAGGAATCCATTTATATTCGGGAGGACATTGATTAGCAAACCACCATTTCCAAGACTTGCTAGCAGACTCATATAATTCCTTAATTTTGCTTCTAGGATTCTTAGTGGTGGAGTCTAATGCATTACTTTTCTTAGTGGGGGTTGCACCAGAATGGTTTACTTTGCGTTTGGGTTTACTAGCTCTAATAGGCATTGCAACTTGCTTCTTAGTTCTAGTATTTACGCCTTTGACTTTATTTATAGCACACATAGAATGATTAGCATTAGCACACTTTCCACATTTGACACAAACAAATTTCACATTCATAGCATTCAAATCATTCACAGCATTCAAATCGTCATTACATGCGATTACAGACTTTTTATTCTTAAAAACGTTCAAATTCCTAGGGTGTTCTTCTACTTCCTGCATCTCCCCTTGATTCTTGTGTTTCCAGACCTTATTATTCACTTGAGTGCGCTTAAGCTGAGGCCGGCTAACACTAGTAGTGGAAACTATTCCTGTAGTAGAAGACACACGAATATTAGTGTTTCTAGAAGTCTGAGGCGAGTGAGTATCTTTGTTTGTGGGCTTAGTGGGCATTCTATACATCCCTGGTTTAATCACATTATTGTGCTTAACGCTTGGTGCTATAGGATCCCTTATGGGTTGAGCTTGTGGTAACCTTTCCTTTCCATCCATCTTGGGGGCAAACAAAGGTTTTGCAAACGAGGAATTAGATAAAGCAGATGGTTTTCCCTAGATAGAGGATCTATTCTCTTTAGAGGCATTGGGTTGTCTAACAACATTTTTCTTAATGCTAGGTTCCACAATTTTCCCACCCATTTTAGCAATGAGTTTCTGCAACTCTGCTATCGCTCTGTCCCTGTCTTGTAACTGAGCTTTCAACCCTTTGATTTCCAAATTCTGTTCATTCATTTCTCGAAATGTTTGGGAAAGTTTTTCTTGCAATTTATTATCGTGTGGAAAACTACCAACGTCTTTTTGCAAAGCAAGTTCAAGTGAATGACAATGTTTTTGAAGAAAATTGTTTTTGTGTTGAAGTAACTCAAAAGCCTTTTTTCAACATTTTCTTTATGTTTCGAAAGCTCAATTTCAAGACGTTCACATTCTTTTCTTTTATCAAGATATTGGCATGCAACTTAAGAATATTCATCAATATCAGCACACGATGTAAAATAAGCACACATAACATCGTTAGAAACACATTCTTGCAATAGTAGATCATATTCATCTGAAAAGTCAGTCTTCTCCATTTGAAGATCTTCGATGTGTTTCTCAAGAGATTCAACATATTTTAAATCATCATACATTTCAGTTCGAATGAACTCCTCAAGTTGAAGAACAGTTTCTTTAATCAACGCCGTGTTTGGAATTAAAAGTTCTTTGACAAGCAAGGTAATATCTTGAGGAATCGGACGTGTCCACTCAGCATTTTCACGTTTTGCCCAGTCTCTTTCAACAATAGATTTAACATTATCTATGTGATGTTTAAGAATACCTAATGTTTTCCTACTCTTGCTTTTAGGTTCATCTAGAGGGAGGTAGTTTATGTATTTGTAAACATTAGATTTATTAGGGGCAAATGCTTTCTTCCATTGAATTCTCTTTTGCTTGCATTCAAGGAACACTTCCTCACGAGTTTTCTGAGTTTGTTTATTGAAAAGGCCATAAATACTATTCTCACAAGCATAATTATATGGTTTCACAAACTCCTTATTAACAAGTGGTTGACTATCATCGTCCCAAAGGGCAGTCTCTTCACTATCGGCACTTACCGGCATGCAATCAAGATCAGTCCTTTCAGTCTCATCAAGATAGAGACACGGGTTCGCAGCTTGAGCTTTGGCAAGGTACTCAGGACTTGCAAAGCTAGCTTGAACCTTAAACAGCGATGGAGGTGCTAGCATTCTTACGGATTGAATAGAATCATGCGTTTTATAAACAACGTTCTTCAAGAAGTCGACTTGTGCTTCTAGTTTCGTAACTTTTTCGGTTTCTTTATCATATCTACTTTTGAAGTCTTGTTTTAATGCATCTACCTCTTGTTTCTTATCCTCTAGAATTTTAGCAGAATCATTAGTGGTCATATAGAGCTTTTGTTCAAGTTCATTAACTTTGGTATTGGCAAGGTACGTTTTTTGACGTTCATCCATTAAGAAAACATTATATTGACGCTTCTCTTTAGCTAATAACTCAAGAGTTGTATTATATTTGTTTTCAAAATCGTCCTTTTGACATTTTAGCTCACTTCCCTTGTACCCCTCAAGCTCTTTGGTTTTCTGAAGGAGCTCATCTCTATAGCTTTCAGTCATCTCAGTAGATTTGATAAGAGCAGCTTTACATTCTTCAAAACTTTGAGTGAGCGTAGCGTTTGCCTTCTTTAATTGTTTTTGACTCTTTTTATTTCCAGTGACATCTTTTTGTAAAGTAGCAATTAAATTAGCAAGCGCAATACGTTCCTCTTCATCATATTCATTTGCATGTTGATCATCCTCAGACTCATTATTGCACATGTCTGATGAATCGGGTGTGATATTGCTATCAACCGTTTCCATCATACATGTGTCATTAATGGCATTGGGTAGATCACTATGCTCATGACTATCACCAAACACATTATATTCATCAGTAGTGTGTACCTTATCGAGTGGCTCAGTGTCAAAGATAGGGCCATTGTCATCTTCAGTGACTTTGAGAACTTCTTCAACCTTTGCCATGTACGAGTAATGTGCATCGAGCTCTTGATCAGAATCTTCATCATTAGTATCATCAAGCATTGCTCCTTCCTCAGCTGACAATTTAACCCCTGCTTCCATTTTCTTGCATAACAACATCTTTTCCTTGTGATAGCTGGAGTCTCTAACCCTTTTCGGCTTCCTGCATTCCTTTGCCATATGCCCATATCCTTGGCAATTAAAACATTGAATCCCGCCCTGCTGAACCACTTGACTTCCAACCGTTTCCCTATTCCCAGTAGCAGCAACAATCCTCTGAGTATCATACTTTGCAGTTTGTCGATCATATCTTGCAGAACCCTCAACATGCGTTGGATTATGTCGATCATACCTAGAAGGACTTTCACCACGTCGACGTGTGTCATACCTTGGAGGACTCTCAACATATCGGTTCTTGGTGTTAGATGATGTGCGAAGATTGTTGTTGGTGGGTTTGTAGATTTTCTTGTAAGTCTTCATTATGAAAGCAATTTGTTGTTTCATCTCTCGATTCTTTTGAGCTTGGTCTTCATCACTATCTTCTTCAGATGATGACTCAGATGGTGGTGATGGTGCTCTTGGCGCTTTACTTCGAGATCTTGTGGATGATGAAGACTTAGATGATGTGGAAGATCGTGGTGAAGATGATGTAGTGGAATATGACTTAGGAGCACGAGAGTTATGACCTTGAACATGTTGAGTTGTAGTCACTAAAGCAAGTGGATTAGCCGTCTTGGCAATACGTTCAGCTCGAATCTCATTTTCTTCATTCTGAAATTGCTTCAAGATATCAAAGAGTCGATGATATGAGACCTCGTCTAACTTTTCTTGTTGTTTCACCAAAGTGACGAACCGTGTCCACTCGGGTTGAAGTTGTTGAAGAAATTGAACATTGACTTGCATGGTAGAGACTTGCAGATTATTTCTTGTCATGTCATTCATCATCTTATAAAACCTAGAGTAGTAAGAGTCAATTGATTCTCCATCCCTTGAAGTAAACTTGCCAAAATTCCAAAACAAGTTTGTTTTGACATCTTGTTTGTTGAGTGATTCTCCTTGTTGCAAGCGTTCAATAGCAGTCCACATTTCATGTGCTGTAGGGCATGCATCAACCGTGGAATAAATGTCATCTCCAATACCACTTAGAACCATATAGATGGCTTCCTTCTCCGCATCATGCCAAGCACAATTTTCAGGTGTGAGATCAGCTCTTGTTTCATCACGTTCACTTGCAGGTATTGGGTCAGTAGTATCTGTGGCTGCTCTTGGAGGAATTGAGATCTTATTAAATATATATGGTCCATGAGTAATACATTTCCTCAAGGCATCACCATTAGGTCTTGTATCAAGATATCGTATGAAACGTGATTGCCATTGAGCATATCGACCAGACACAAGCATTGGTGGTCTCTCTTTGTTACCCGCCACCATTATGTTGTTGTTCGTCACACGATATTCAGCAGTAGAATCCATCTCAATATTCTCTGAATTGATGAAGTGAATATGGATCTTAAGTAGATTTGTTGTGATTGTTGTTGTGGTTTAAATTCCGAAAAATGCAATTTTTCTCCAGTCCGACAATAAATTCTCCAGTCCGACAAAACGGTAGACCAAAAAATTTTGTATCGCCAAATTTTGAAATTGAGCTAGAAATGTCTTAAAACTAGTATGGAAAAAATTTGAATTTACTTGACGGAAAAATTTTAACTCTTCTTTTTTTTTTTTTGATCTTCGTGTAAACGATATTCCGAAACTAGTCTAGATGGTGGCTAAGTCTAAAAAATACTCAAACAAAATTTAGCAAACAACATCATCGGAATGTCCCCTAATCGGAATGTCCTAATCGGAATGTCATAATCGGAATAACCAAATCGGAATGTTATCGGAATGTCCCCATCGGAATGCAATCGGAATTCTTGTCGGAATGATGTCGAAAAGAACCTTGTCGGAATACCCAAATCGGAATGCAAATCGGAATGCAAATCAGAATATTTTTGTCCAGTCGGAATGATGATCAGAAAACTGGTCGGAATGTGTAAACCCTTTTCCGATGCGACTGATCGGAATCTCTAATCCCTTTTCCGATTGCACAGATCGGAATAATAGCACTGTTACGAGATTTTGAGGTAAAAAAGTGATATTTTCGACCAGAAATCCATGATTTGAACCAACCAACTGCGACCAAATCCCTACCACAGCTATGTAGAAGATTTATATCAAGATTTAGAGCATAGAAAACACAAAAAAATCTTGAATTCGAGATGATTATAAGAGAAAAATCACACGAACCAAGTAAAATGAACAACGAATCACAAAACTACCCATGGCGATTGATATCAAATGTTGTCCCATATATTTGTGATTGATT
Organism: Glebionis coronaria; assembly: GCA_025667525.1. Taxonomy (NCBI): domain Eukaryota; kingdom Viridiplantae; phylum Streptophyta; class Magnoliopsida; order Asterales; family Asteraceae; genus Glebionis; species Glebionis coronaria. Next base: position 361,016,360 of record CM046876.1, read on the forward strand.
AAGAAATGAAGAAAGAAAGAAAATAGATGAAGAAGAGATGAATTCCTAGAGAGAGAAAGTAGTGAGAGAAAGTAGAGAGGAGGGGAGGATTAACTTGGTGAATATTAGATTAAGAAAAAAAGATTTGTTACAAATGACCATCCACCCTCCTAACATGCTAGGAGGGTAGTATATATAGTCCACCCACATGCGGGCTTTAATGGACTATATATATTGGGCCGGGCTTGTCTTTTGGACTTTAATTAGTTTAAATCCAAGCCCGTAAACCACGACTAATTAACTATCTATTACAACGTTCTAACTAATGTTACAATAATAACCTATGACCGAATATTCTTGTTTGACTCAATATTTTGAGGCTAACATCTTTTGAATCAAACTTGTGTCAACTGGAACGCAACAATGGTAAGATTCTTAATGAATCAAACTTGTTCCAGGAATTTGAATTGACGACTTTAATCAAGCGGATGTCAATCCAATTGATTCACTCTTTATGTTCGAAGTCTTGCTTTGAGACGGTCGAGTAAAGAGAACGGCTAGTACAGCCGCGAAACCCTGTCAAGGAGGTTATTAATTGAATCTACCTAATCACAAGTACGATATTTAATATCATGTAACGGTCTTCACCGACCGGAGGTAATATGCTACCGATTTAGGATGAATGTCAAAGCCATTCAGTCCGTGTCTATGTTTTGTCTCAAGAAGGTGACGTTATTGTGTACTCAGCAAAGTCAAAGATTCAAAACCACATAATCATTCCCAAAGCCATATTTAACAATCAAGAAAGCTAAAGACTTCCGCAACACTGATGATCAAAATCTTCTTTATCAATTAATGTAGAGGAATGACCTCTCTTCAAGGGAGATTGTTAGCAAGGTTTTAGGATTGTGCAAAGTATGAGCATATGGATAAAGACACAATATCGCAAGATGGAAAAGACAAGTCAAGAATGATTTAAAGATCTCAAGTTTAAAGGCAAAGTCGAAAGACAACGACAAAGGCTCAAAGATCACAGCATGAAGGAACAAGACTACTATTACAAGTTCAAGACTCATTTATGACGAAATTCATAATCTCCATTGATCTCCAAATACAGAAGAGGAATGACCTCACATTGGGGGAGATTGTTAGCCTCAAAATAATGAGTCAAACAAGAATGTTCGGTCATAGGTTTTTGTTGTAATATTATTAGAATGTTGTAATAGTTAGTTAAAATAGTCGTGAAATTACGGGCTTGATGGCTAGCTTAAAAGGCCTTTTTCATGGTACTAAGCATTTATTCAAGCCTGGCCCAAAACAAATATTGTCCATTAGAAAGACCGCATGTGGGTGGACTATATAAGTACCCTCCTAGCATGTTAGGAGGGTAGGTAAGTAATCATTTTTTCTCTAATCTAATTTCTCCTATTTAATCACATCTCTCTACTTTCTCTCTCTAGAAATTCATATCTTTTGCATCTCATTTCTTTGATCTATCATCATACATGGGACAACAGTCGTGGATTAGAACGAATCGGGAATGGGTTAGTGTTCGATTCTAGCCATTGTTATTTGTTTGTAACCATTTAGTTTGTGGATTTGGTTAGCTCCTAGTGTTACCCCGACATATGCTGTAATACCCAGAATGTGCGCCGCACTTTACAAATTGTGTGCCGTAATTTTATGAAATTTCCCCAGAAACTACGCCGCACATTCCAAATTATGTGCCGCACTTTTTGTCTGGAAAACAAACAGAATGATCAGAACACAACCATAGGGACACCGTTGACCCCTAACACTTATCTAATGTTAATACATGTTTGTTATGTGATGAAATTTGCAAAATACAGGTTCTGGAAATTATGAAACCGGCTCGTCAAGTCGAGGAAAGAAGCGAAGGCCTACCGAATTGGCAAGTGCCGCACACATGGGAACACCTAATCACCAATTTTTTAACTGGCCTGGATGTACTAGCGATACCAAAACCATCTACAATAATGCTCTTAGTCTTTTATTGCCAAAACAAATTTTTGCACCTAACAATGTGGATTTTGGAGTTCTGAATGAGCTTGGTTGTGAAGCTCAAATAAGGGAGATGCTTAAGATAGTAGTGATAGAGGCTGGAGGTAATGAAGTCTTATTTGAATCCAATGCTTGGATACGTTCTTTTACTTGTAGGGAGAAGATCTATGCGGAGCTTGTTCTCGAGTTTTCTCTACTTTTCATTTTGATGAGGATGTCGAAGGAGATGAGTTGATGACTAAGAAGATTTTGAATTTTAAACTTTGTGGGATGGGACATTCTTTGACATTGAAAGCATTTTCTAAGTACTTGGAGTTGTATAATAGAGATAAGCGAAGGGAGGAAGGATTTGAGGTATATTTCTAAGGAGGGGAACGTAATCATGGAAATTTCAATGCTAATGAATTTTGGGCATCCATTTGCCCAGATGAGGATCCATTGAGCTTATCTAGGAGCTCGCACACTAGAATTTATAATCCACTTTTGAGAGTGCTTTAAAAGATGATTGCTTATGCCGTTTGCCCAAGGACCATGGGGTATGATAAAATACAAAAGAATGATTTGTGGTTATTGAGCATGTTTAGGGACAAGAACCGTGAGCAATACGCTAATGTGGCTTGGGTGATAGCAAAATGGATGAAAAGGAAAGGTCATGGTAGTCAAGCGGGTAGTATGATTGTGTGTGGACAATTTGTGACTAGGTTAGCTCGAAGAATGGGGCTTTTAAGTGATCAAGTTGTGAGTAGTCTTAGTCCGTCGATTGTGTGTGATGCCATTGATTGAATTACCTTGAGAGATTTCATTGGAGCGGATGGAAGGTTGATCCGAGAAGACACGCCTGTTAGAGCACCTCGTGTAGGTATGGTGCGAGCTCCTCGTACACCACTCCAAGATGTTTCTAATAGAATGGGAAGGATGGAGGTTAGGAAAGACCAACTCGGGTTTATGATGGAGCGCCAATGCTATAGTATGGATCGATACGCTCTAGTTTTTGAGAGGATGGCATAACAATATCATGTGCCAACGAGTGGACCTTATGGACCACCCGGATATCACCACGAGCCATTCTACTACACCCAACAACCACCACCCTATCCACCATATTTTCACCCATCTCAAGCTCCAAGGAATGATGAAACTAAAGAGGATATGTGAAGCCTCGTATGTGTGTGACTTTTGTGTTAGTGACATTTGAAAACAATTTGAAAACAATTTATTTGGGCTTTGTAATATTCCTTTATTGGCATTTAGGACAACTTAATACTTTGTGTGTGGATTTTTATTTTTCATTTGGTATGTGAAATATGTTTGTATATATTATTTATGTTAATTTACAGAAAACAAGCGAGTCAAGGCGAACTTAGGAGAAGATTGAAGATCTAGGCTTCGCTCACGACTTGGCATAAAAGGGGAGTATTATTCCTACTTTCCTCTAATTTTTACTTTTTCCTTATGTTTAGCATTAGGGAAAATGCTCATAATAAGTATGGGGGGTGATTGAGTGAAAATAAGATCGAATAAAAGCTTGTTTTTAAGAAATTATGTTTTCTAAATATTATGTACCCAGAAATACGCCACACATTTCAAAAAGTGCGCCACACTTTCTGGGCGAATTAAATTTTTTTTTGTATAGTTTAAAAAAAAAGTTTTTGTCGAACGATTGATAATTCTTATAATTGTAAAGCTATTTTGACTCGGAATTGATAACGTTATTTACAATACTTTATTCATAATTGTGAGGATCTTTTCCGTAAGCATTCTTACATTTCAAATTGTGTGTGCCGATGATTAGTTTAATTCTAGAACTTGTGCTTGGTAATCTTTATAGGACCATAGTGGGATCATACTTGTATGATAAAAGGTATTTTAAATGATAAAGAGGCAAAATAAAGAAAAAGAGAAAAAATTGAAAGTTTTGCTGATGTTTTAAAAGATGATTATATATTGTTGGAAACCATATTGCGAAATGATAGTATAACATAAGTATGGGGGAAAACATGTTCTCCCAAAAGATCGTTGAAGAGATTTAAAAAAAAAAGAATAAAAGACAAATGGAAGCCTAAGAAGTTTTGAGTTATCAATTCGCGAATCGGAAACATGATAAAATATGATGTATTATTTATTCTTAAAACATGTGGTGGTAATTAAAGTTTTTGAAAAAGACCTCTTTTGATATTTTACTTGGTGCTTACATTTGGTTTAGTTTGGTTCCTTTTACAAGCCTATGGTAATTTACTTTTCATGAGCGTGCTATTAAGCGATAAACTACCCATAATAAGGAGAGTGTGTGAAATAAAAATATCTACCTCGTGAGGTGTTTTATGACGTTATCTTTGTTTTTAATTGTTGGCTTTATCTATTCTTTCGAAACTTATTAACAATATATTTTTACCTTACTTGAGGACAAGCAAGAAGTTAAGTATGGGGGAATGTGATAACGCCTCATTTATACATGTTTGTAATAATGCATTTGTCCTTGTTTGCTATGTAAATAAATAAATTATGTGTTGAATTGATACTAATAAAGGATATTGTTTGTATTCTAGCTAAGAAAGAAACCATGAAGGAAAAAAATAAAGAAATAAATAATAAAGGGGCTAAAGATGGAATTATGCTAAAATGGAGCCAAAGTGCGGCGCACAATTGGAAAAGTGCGACGCACATTCAAAGTACCCCCGATTTTAGAGAATTACAAGAAGTGCGGCTCATAAACTAGAAAGTGCGGCGCATATTTACACCTGAAGAAGTGCGGCGCACAATTAGAAAAGTGCGGCGCACATTTTGCTGTAGTTACATAATTAAGTGCAATTATGCATGGCTATTATGGGAGAATTTTTGATATAGTCTCAGAACTTCTAACCTACGAAAATGTAGCTATAAATAGGACCCAAAAGCCAGGCATAAGAGATATCATTCCATACTTTCTCCATTGTTTAAGAGAATCTAATAATAAAGGATTTCTCCAAATCCTTGATCATAGTTACTAGAGTTGGTAAACCTTAGTTGTTTGATGTTATTGGTGTTGGAACAAGGAACTCAGAAGTGTTGCTAGCCATTTGTAATAAGTTCAAAAGCTTATAAAACCTTTGGAGCAATTATTGAATAAACCTTATGGTATAATTCTTATTTCATTTATTTTAATCTTTTACTTTGATTTACGTATTGTTGACATGATATTGTTTACTATTATTATAGTGTCATGTGCACTTGGTTAAGGTTTGATAACCTTATGATTAGATATGATTTTTAGCTTTGTTAGGGCATAGTGCGGCGCACAATTAGTTTTGTGCGGCGCACTTTTTCCCTGGGTTCTTGATTATAAATGCGATTTAGATGCTCATGTATTATATGTTATTATGTAAGACCATTGTTATATGTTGGATTCATCCATGATCATTGACTAGTACTCATGTGAATGGATGAGTTTCATGTCATCTAGTAAATGAATCTTGTTAATCACTTTTGTCGCAATTAGCGGATTAAAACATATACCAATAATAAGTGTGAAAAAACTTATCCTTTTACCGCTTATTTCCAATAATAACATGACAAAAACGTGTATTTTATGTCGTAAAAGTCGGAATTATACGTGGTTTTTGTTTTTATTGTGTTTCAGGATAACAATATGAAAAAGGGAGAAAACACGGGCTATCACGGACTTTTATCAAAGAAAACGAGATAAGACGAAGTCAAAAGATCAAGAGTGCAAAAAGAACGGAAGTCCAAGGCCTATTCTGAAGATTTATCGAAGAAAAAGTCTAAAGACGGAAGTTTAACGAAGTCGAAGAACCAAGTCTACAAAAAGAAGAAAAATACAAGACGAGTTCAAATTATCATTCGACTAATCCCGAGACTGATTCGAGAAAGACGAGAAGAAAATAGAAGAAACAAGCACTTACCACCTCCCCTATATATAGTAGAAAAATAGTCATTAGTTTAGTAGTTAATTTTTTAGTTTTTAATTTTTAGTAGGTAATTAGTGTTTATTTCTATCTCTAGCTTTCTCTTCAAGTTTACTTAATATTCATCTTAATCTTGTAACTTTGAATCTTAAATCTTCAATTTAATCAAGTTTTTCATTTAATTCTTATTCTACCTTTCTTAATCTTTTGGTGATTTAATTAATCATGTAGTTGATTTAATTTATTTGATTATGTAATTTATTTATTCATGTGATTGATCTTATAGTTTTGATGTGGTGGATGTTTTGAGCTTATTGTGATTGTTGATTTACTAGTGTTTGGCTTATGTTTGATTAAGTTGGTTTGATAGATTTATAGATTTGGTTATTAGTTGATTTGATATATTTTGATTATTTAGTGTTTTTGTATTTTTTGATTTGTGGTTGAATTAGTTTTTCTATATGTTTGTTTAGATTAAGTTTTAGTTATTTGCTTATCTGATTTGTGCTTAATTGTAGCTTATTTTCCTGTTTTCGAGATGTTATAGTAACTGTTATTCCATCTTTCATGTTCTTCGCAAAAGGGTTTTAAATTCTGAGAATATATCGTTTCTCTGAAAAGTTCATTATTCCGAAAATATCACTTTCTCTGAAAAACCTCTTTATTCCGAAAATATCACTTTCAAAAAGTGCGCCGCACTTTCTGGGCGAATTTAAAATTTTTTTGTATAGTTTAAAAAAAAGTTTTTGTCGAACGATTGATAATTCTTATAATTGTAAAGCTATTTTGACTCAGAATTGATAACGTTATTTACACAATACTTTATTCATAATTGTGATGATCTTTTCCGTAAGCATTCTTACATTTCAAATTGTGTGTGCCGATGATTAGTTTAATTCTAGAACTTGTGCTTGGTAATCTTTACAGGACCATAGTGGGATCATACTTGTATGATAAAAGGTATTTTAAATGATAAAGAGGCAAAATAAAGAAAAAGAGAAAAAATTGAAAGTTTTGCCAATGTTTTAAAAGATGAATATATATTGTTGGAAACCATATTGCGAAATTATAGTATAACATAAGTATGGGGAAAAACATGTTCTCCCAAAAGATCGTTGAAGAGATTTTAAAAAAAGAATAAAAGACAAATGGAAGCCTAAGAAGTTTTGAGTTATGAATTCGCGAATCGACAACATGATAAAATATGATGTATTATTTATTCTTAAAACATGTGGTGGTAATTAAAGTTTTTGAAAAAGACCTCTTTTGATATTTTACTTGGTGCTAACGCCAAATTTGGTTTAGTTTGGTTCCTTGTACAAGCCTATGGTAATTTACTTTTCATGAGCGTGCTATTGAGCGATAACCTACCCATAATAAGGAGAGTGTGTGAAATAAAAATATCTACCTCGTGAGGTGTTTTATGACGTTATCTTTGTTTTTAATTGTTGGCTTTATCTATTCTTTCGAAACTTATTAACAATATATTTTTACCTTACTTGAGGACAAGCAAGAAGTTAAGTAATGTGATAACGCCTCATTTATACATGTTTGTAATAAGGCATTTGTCCTTGTTTGCTATGTAAATAAATAAATTATGTGTTGAATTGATACTAATAAAGGATATTGTTTGTATTCTAGCTAAGAAAGAAACCATGAAGGAAAAAAATAAAGAAATAAATAATAAAGGGGCTAAAGATGGAATTATGCTGAAATGGAGCCAAAGTACGGCGCACAATTGGAAAAGTGCGGCGCACATTCAATGTACCCCAATTTTAGAGAATTACAAGAAGTGCGGCTCATAAACTAGAAAGTGCGGCGCATATTTACACCTGAAGAAGTGCGGCGCACAATTAGAAAAGTGCGGCGCACATTTTGCTATAGTTACATAATTAAGTGCAATTATGCATGGCTATTATGGGAGAACTTTTGATATAGTCTCAGAACTTCTAACCCACGAAAATGTAGCTATAAATAGTACCCAAAAGTCAGGCATAAGAGATATCATTCCATACTTTCTCCATTGTTTAAGAGAATCTAATAATAAAGGATTTCTCCAAATCCTTGATCATAGTTACTAGAGTTGGTAAACCTTAGTTGTTTGATGTTATTGGTGCTGGAACAAGGAACTCAGAAGTGTTGCTAGCCATTTGTAATAAGTTCAAAAGCTTATAAAACCTTTGGAGCAATTATTGAATAAACCTTGTGGTATAATTCTTATTTCATTTATTTTAATCTTTTACTTTGATTTACATATTGTTGAAATGATATTGTTTACTATTATTATAGCGTAATGTGCACTTGGTTAAGGTTTGATAGCCTTATGATTAGATATGATTTTTAGCTTTGTTAGGGCATAGTGCGGCGCACAATTAGTTTTGTGCGGCACACTTTTTCCCTGGGTTCTTGATTATAAGTGCGATTTAGATGCTCATGTATTATATGTTATTATGTAAGACCATTGTTATATGTTGGATTCATCCATGATCATCGAATAGTACTCATGTGAATGGATGAGTTTCATGTCATCTAGTAAATGAATCTTGTTAATCACTTTTGTCGCAATTAGAGGATTAAAACATATACCAATAATAAGTGTGAAAAAACTTATCCTTTTACCGCTTATTTCCAATAATAACATGACAAAAACGTGTATTTTATGTCGTAAAAGTCGGAATTATGCGTGGTTTTTGTTTTTATTGTGTTTCAGGATAAAAATATGAAGAAGGGAGAAAACACGGGCTATCACGGACTTTTATTAAAGAAAACGAGAAAATACGAAGTCAAAAGATCAAGAGTGCAAAAAGAATGGAAGTCCAAGGCCTATTCTGAAGATTTTTCGAAGCAAAAGTCTAAAGACGGAAGTTTAACGAAGTCGAAGAACCAAGTCTACAAAAAGAAGAAAAATACAAGACGAGTTCAAATTATCATTCGACTAATCCCGAGACTGAGTCAAGAAAGATGAGAAGAAAATAAAAGAAAGAAGCACTTACCACCTCCCCTATATATAGTAGAAAAATAGTCATTAGTTTAGTAGTTAATTTTTTAGTTTTTAATTTTTAGTAGGTAATTACTGTTTATTTCTATCTCTAGCTTTCTCTTCAAGTTTTCTTAATATTCATCTTAATCTTGTAACTTTGAATCTTAAATCTTCAATTTAATCAAGTTTTTCATTTAATTCTTATTCTACCTTTCTTAATCTTTTGGTGATTTAATTAATCATGTAGTTGATTTAATCTATTTGATTATGTAATTTATTTATTCATGTGATTGATCTTATAGTTTTGATGTGGTGGATGTTTTGAGCTTATTGTGATTGTTGATTTACTAGTGTTTCGCTTATTTCTGATTAAGTTGGTTTGATAGATTTATAGATTTGGTTATTAGTTGATTTTTTATGTTTTGATTATTTAGTGTTTTTGTATTTTTTGATTTGTGGTTGAATTAGTTTTTCTATAAGTTTGTTTAGATTAAGTTTTAGTTATTTGCTTATTTGATTTGTGCTTAATTGTAGCTTATTTTCTTGTTTTCGAGATGTTACAGTAACTGTTATTCCATCTTTCACGTTCTTCGCAAAAGGGTTTTAAATTCTGAAAATATATCATTTCTCTGAAAAGTTCATTATTCCGAAAATATCACTTTCTCTGAAAAACCTCTTTATTCCGAAAATATCACTTTCAAAAAGTGCGCCGCACTTTCTGGGCGAATTTAAATTTTTTTTGTATAGTTTAAAAAAAAAGTTTTTGTCGAACGATTGTTAATTCTTATAATTTTAAAGCTATTTTGACTCGGAATTGATAACGTTATTTACACAATACTTTATTCATAATTGAGAGGATCTTTTCCGTAAGCATTCTTACATTTCAGACTGTGTGTGCCGATGATTAGTTTAATTCTAGAACTTGTGCTTGGTAATCTTTACAGAACCATAGTGGGATCATACTTGTATGATAAAAGGTATTTTAAATGATAAAGAGGCAAAATAAAGAAAAAGAGAAAAAATTGAAAGTTTTGCCGATGTTTTAAAAGATGATTATATATTGTTGGTAACCATATTGCGAAATGATAGTATAACATAAGTATGGGGGAAAACATGTTCTCCCAAAAGATCGTTGAAGAGATTTCAAAAAAAAAGAATAAAAGACAAATGGAAGCCTAAGAAGTTTTGAGTTATGAATTCGCGAATCGACAACATGATAAAATGTGATGTATTATTTATTCTTAAAACATGTGGTGGTAATTAAAGTTTTTGAAAAAGACCTCTTTTGATATTTTACTTGGTGCTTACGCCAAATTTGGTTTAGTTTGGTTCCTTGTACGAGCCTATGGTAATTTACTTTTCATGAGCGTGCTATTGAGCGATAAACTACCCATAATAAGGAGAGTGTGTGAAATAAAAATATCTACCTCGTGAGGTGTTTTATGACGTTATCTTTGTTTTTAATTGTTGGCTTTATCTATTCTTTCGAAACTTATTAACAATATATTTTTACCTTACTTGAGGACAAGCAAGAAGTTAAGTATGGGGGAATGTGATGACGCCTCATTTATACATGTTTGTAATAATGCATTTGTCCTTGTTTGCTATGTAAATAAATAAATTATGTGTTGAATTGATACTAATAAAGGATATTGTTTGTATTCTAGCTAAGAAAGAAACCATGAAGGAAAAAAATGAAGAAATAAATAATAAAGGGGCTAAAGATGGAATTATGCTGAAATGGAGCCAAAGTGCTGCGCACAATTGGAAAAGTGCGGCGCACATTCAAAGTACCCCGATTTTAGAGATTTACAAGAAGTGCGGCTCATAAACTAGAAAGTGCGACGCATATTTACACCTGAAGAAGTGCGACGCACAATTAGAAAAGTGCGGCGTACATTTTGCTGTAGTTACATAATTAAGTGCAATTATGCATGGCTATTATGGGAGAACTTTTGATATAGTCTTAGAACTTCTAACCTACGAAAATGTAGCTATAAATAGGACCCAAAAGCCAGGCATAAGAGATATCATTCCATACTTTCTCCATTGTTTAAGAGAATCTAATAATAAAGGATTTCTCCAAATCCTTGATCATAGTTACTAGAGTTGGTAAACCTTAGTTGTTTGATGTTATTGGTGCTGGAACAAGGAACTCAGAAGTGTTGCTAACCATTTGTAATAAGTTCAAAAGCATATAAAACCTTTGGAGCAATTATTGAATAAACCTTGTGGTATAATTCTTATTTCATTTATTTTAATCTTTTACTTTGATTTACATATTGTTGAAATGATATTGTTTACTATTATTATAGTGTAATGTGCACTTGGTTAAGTTTTGATAGCCTTATGATTAGATATGATTTTTAGCTTTGTTAGGGCATAGTGCGGCGCACAATTAGTTTTGTGCGGCGCACTTTTTCCCTGGGTTCTTGATTATAAGTGCGATTTAGATGCTCATGTATTATATGTTATTATATAAGACCATTGTTATATGTTGGATTCATCTATGATCATTGACTAGTACTCATGTGAATGGATGAGTTTCATGTCATCTAGTAAATGAATCTTGTTAATCACTTTTGTCGCAATTAGTGGATTAAAACATATACCAATAATAAGTGTGAAAAAACTTATCTTTTTACCGCTTATTTCCAATAATAACATGACAAAAACGTGTATTTTATGTCGTAAAAGTCGGAATTATGTGTGGTTTTTGTTTTTATTGTGTTTACGGATAAAAATATGAAAAAGGGAGAAAACACGGGCTATCACGGGCTTTTATCAAAGAAAACGAGAAAAGACGAAGTCAAAAGATCAAGAGTGCAAAAAGAATGGAAGTCCAAGGCCTATTCTGAAGATTTATCGAAGAAAAAGTATAAAGACGGAAGTTTAACGAAGTCGAAGAACCAAGTCTACAAAAAGAAGAAAAATACAAGACGAGTTCAAATTATCATTCGACTAATCCCGAGACTGAGTCGAGAAATACAAGAAGAAAATAGAAGACACAAGCACTTACCACCTCCCCTATATATAGTAGAAAAATAGTCATTAGTTTAGTAGTTAATTTTTAGTTTTTAATTTTTAGTAGGTAATTAGTGTTTATTTCTATCTCTAGCTTTCTCTTCAAGTTTTCTTAATATTCATCTTAATCTTGGAACTTTGAATCTTAAATCTTCAATTTAATCAAGTTTTTCATTTAATTCTTATTCTACCTTTCTTAATCTTTTGGTGATTTAATTAATCATGTAGTTGATTTAATCTATTTGATTATGTAATTTATTTATTCATGTGATTGATCTTATAGTTTTGATGTGGTGGATGTTTTGAGCTTATTGTGATTGTTGATTTACTAGTGTTTGACTTATTTTTGATTAAGTTGGTTTGATAGATTTATAGATTTGGTTATTAGTTGATTTTTTATGTTTTGATTATTTAGTGTTTTTGTATTTTTTGATTTGTGGTTGAATTAGTTTTTCTATAAGTTTGTTTAGATTAAGTTTTAGTTATTTGCTTATTTGATTTGTGCTTAATTGTAGCTTATTATCCTGTTTTCGAGATGTTACAGTAACTGTTATTCCATCTTTCATGTTCTTCGCAAAAGGGTTTTAAATTCTGAAAATATATCATTTCTCTGAAAAGTTCATTATTCCGAAAATATCACTTTCTCTGAAAAACCTCTTTATTCCGAAAATATCACTTTCTCTGAAAAGTTAATTATTCCGAAAATATCAATTTCTCTGAAAAGTTCATTATTCCGAAAATATCATTTTCTCTGAAAAACCTCTTTATTCCGAAAATATCACTTTCTCCGAAAAAGTCCATTATTCCGAAAATGTATCATTTCTCTGAAAACTTTCATTTATCCGAAAACACCTCTTTTCTCTGAAAATGTTCATTATTCCGAAAACCCCCATTTTCTCTGAAAACCTTCAATATTCCGAAAATACACAATTTTTCTGAAAAGTTTTATTATTCCGAAGATTTCTCTGAATTTGTCATTTTTTCCGAATTTATTGATTTTTCCATTTTCCACTTTTTCCCATTTTCCACTTTTTCCCATTTTTCCACTTTTTCCTATTTTCCACTTTTTCCCATTTTCCACTTTTTCCCATTTTCCACTTTTTCCCATTTTTCACTTTTCCCATTTTTCCACTTTTTCCCATTTTTCCACTTTTCCCAATTTTCCACTTTTTCCCTTTTTCCACTTTTTCTCATTTTTCCACTTTTTCCTATTTTTCCACTTTTTCCCATTTTCCACTTTTTTCCATCTTTCACTTTTTCCCATTATTTCACTTTTTCCCATTTTTCCACTTTTTCCCATTTTTCCACTTTTTCCCATTTTTCCACTTTTTCCACTTTTTCTACTTTTTCTCATTTTTCCACTTTTTCCCATTTTTCCACTTTTTCCCATTTTTCTACTTTTTCCCATTTTCCACTTTTTCCCATTTTTTCAACTTTTCCCATTTTTATTAATTCACGTTTTCATTAATTAAACTTTAATTTCATTAAGTAAACTTTATTTTCGGGTCGATAGTTAATTTCGTCTTTTAGTTTTATTTTTATTAATTGTTTCGTTTTAAATTCACGTTTTATTATTTATATTGTTTTGTTTTTATTAGTTAATTGCTCTTAGCCTATTGTTATTATTTTGCGCATTTACCTTTTAAGTAGAATAGATAACCAAACCATTTTATTTTTCCACCAAGAACGACTGAGTCGCACTAATAACCAATAATCAATTCGAATTGAATCGAGACGAAAAAATTTTCATACTTGGCAAAAACCTTGAATTAAATGGCGCCGCTGCCGGCTCTTTCGTTAAATTAACGGTTTTTAAGTGAGAGACGAGTTGGATTTTGGGATCCGTTCATCTTTGAACGTTATTTTTCTTGCTTAAAATTTTCAAAAATCCTAAAAAATATAAATTTTTCAAAAATACAAAAAAATAGAAAAACATAAAAAACCAAAAATATTTCTTGTCTATTTTTCTTTTCTTTTTGTAGGTGTGTATGCGTACTCGTGCTCGTAAGAAGAAAGTAGCTCAAGCCGAAGTCATGACTCCACCTATTGTCACCATGGACAATCAAACAATGATCGAGCTTTTGCAATCGCAGGTAGAGGGCAACACCGATGCTATTGTCATACCCGAGATTGGAGCCAACAATTTTGAGCTCAAATCCGGCTTCATTCAAATGGTCTCTGCTCAACCTTTCTTGGGGCGTTCGCTTGATGATCCTCATGACCATATAAAAAGGTTCATTCAACTCACTAATACGGTCAAGTATAATGGGGTTTCACAAGAGGTAATTCGCTTACAACTTTTTCCTTTCTACTTAGAAGGACAAGCCCGAAATTGGCTTGATAAGGAACCGCCACAAAGTATTCTTACGTGGATGGATTTAGAGACCAAATTCATCAACTACTTTTTCCCACCCTCACGTACTACCGCTTTGCGGAATGAAATCATGACCCTTGAACAAAAGTACGGTGAGACATTTAGTGAATCTTGGGACCGTTTTAAGGAACTTTTAAGAAAGTGTCCACAACATGGTTTCACAAAAGTACATCAAATTAATACTTTTTACAATGGTTTAAGCATGAATGACCAAGATTCACTAAATAGTGCCTCGGGGGGTAACATTTTGGTTAAGTCTTCTAATGCCGCTTGGGATATTATTGAGAACAAGTCTAGAGTGCAAACCAAGAGTGTTCGGACTAATGTGGCTAGTGCTAGCACTAATGAGAGCGACAAGAGAATTGATAAGCTTACTTCGCTTGTTGAAACACTTGCTCTCCAAACCTCTAACAACACCAAAGCTATCAATGCACAAGTTAATGCTATGAGTCAGTCATGTGAAATATGCGGGGGATCTCATTCATACACCGATTGTCCTTCGAATCATGACAATCCGTAAAATGTGTATGCCGCCAACGGTAACTATTCCACGGGAGGCTATCAAGCACGTCCTCAAGGTGACCGCAATTTGCTCAGCAATCGCTCAAACAACTTTCTTTCACCACCCGGTTTTCCCCCACAAAACCCACACAACCTCAATCGCATCAATCAAAACCAACCTCGAGCTCCAAATCAATATCAAACCCAAAGAAACTCATATCCACCTCAAAGAAACAATCAAGTTCACCAACCACCCGCTTATCAACCACCTTCCTACCATGCTCTTCCTCCCACCCAACTCACCGCATTTAAACAAGAGGTTGACAATTACATGCGGACTAATGATGTGATAGTGCAAAATCTTCAGCGGGAAATGGCCAACTTGAAAGAAGATATGGTGAAACAAGGGAATGATCTTCGAGCCGATATGCGAAACTCTTTGGCAAGTCAAACGAATGACTTAAGGAACATGATGGCTAGTTTCTTCCCAAGTAATCAAGCCTCTGGTTCGGGTTCTCTTCCGAGTAACACCGTTGCTAATCTAAGAAGGGAGATGAAAGCAATCACCCGCAGTGGAAAAAGTTTAAAGGAACCCGAGTTTCCTACACCTACATCGGTGATTGTGACAAAGGAAAACGAGTCCACTTCTCCAATTCCTCCAACTTCTACTTCTCCAATTCCTCCACCTTCTATTTCTCCAACTCCTCCACCTTCTACTTCCACCCCCCACCACCCAAAGATGTGAGTGAGAATCCCATTTCAAAGCCTTCATCTCAACCCAATATACCTTATCCTTCAAGGTCGAGGAAAGAGAAATTGAAGAACAAGGATGATATTCAGGTTTCTAACTTTCTCAAAATGTTTAAACAACTGAATTTCAATATCTCCTTTGCTGAGGCGCTCGCTCACATGCCCAAATATGCTAAAATGTTTAAAGATCTTCTCAGTGATAAGGAGAAACTTCTTGACATCGCTCAGACCCAACTTAACGAGAATTGCTCTGTAGTACTCTTAAGGAAATTACCCACCAAACTTGGTGATCCGGGTCGCTTTCTTATTCCTTGCAACTTCCCCGGGTAGAGAATTGTATGGCCCCAGCCAATCTAGGTGCTAGTATTAACTTAATGCCATTAAGTGTTTGGAATCAATTATCTCTACCCGAGCTAGTCCCCACACGAATGACTTTGGAATTAGCTAACCGTACGGTTGCGTATCCGGTGGGGATAGCCGAAGACGTCTTCGTTGGTGTCGACAAATTCACCTTTCCGGCGGATTTTGTTGTCGTTGACTACGAGATGGACCCCGTGTTCCATTAATCGTTGGACGTCCATTCTCGAGGACCGGTCGCACTCTCATTGATGTAGCCACGGGCGAATTAATCATGAGAGTTAGTGACGATAAAATCGTCTTCAACATGGGTAAACTTTCTAAGCAGCCTTCTGACAACGAGAGTGTTAATTTCATTGACGTTCTTGATGAGGCTTGTGAAGAACATTTCAAAGACGCTTGTAAAAGTGGTTCTTCTTCTCTACCCATTGTTGAGACCGTTGCCTCTATTGCTCCATCACTAACTCCATTTGGAGAAAGTGATCTCCTTTTGAAAGAATTTGAAGCAACTTTGGGAGATGTGGACTTAAAATATGACGATTCACGCACCGATTGGGATGAATACATTCGTAATATTGAGAAACTTATCAATGAGGACCATATTTCTCCACCATCTCCTAAGGAAATCTCTATCGTTGATCCGAATCTGACTACGCCTTCCATCGAAAATCCTCCGAATTTAGAGCTTAAGGACCTACCGTCTCATCTCGAGTACGTTTTCCTTGAAGACAATAAGAAGTCACCCGTCATCATCGCAAAGGATTTGAAAGAGGATAAAAAGTCTCGACTTATCGATGTGCTGAAGAAAAATAAGAAAGCGATTGCTTGGAAAATCACCGATATTCGTGGAATTGATCCTCACTTTTGCACACATAAAATTCTCATGGAGGACGACTTTAAACCCACTATTCAAAGCCAAAGAAGGGTGAATCCCAAGATCCATGCTGTTATCAAAAAAGAGGTTATCAAACTTCTTGATGCGGGAATGATCCACCCTATCTCGGATTTACCATGGGTTAGTCCGGTCCATTGTGTGCCTAAGAAAGGCGGAATCACCGTTGTGCCCAATGAAAACAACGAGTTGATCCTACTCGTCTCGTTACATGGTGGAGAGTTTGTATTGACTATCGCAAACTCAATGATGCTACGAGAAAGGATCATTTTCCCCTTCCTTTTATGGACCAAATGCTTGAACGTCTAGCAGGTAATGACTATTACTGCTTTTTAGATGGTTTCTCCGGGTATTTTAAAATTCCCATCGATCCCAAAGACCAAGAGAAAACCACATTCACTTGTCCTTATGGAACATTTGCTTACAAAAGAATGCCTTTCGGCTTATGCAATGCTCCTGGGACATTCAAAAGGTGTATGATGGCTATCTTCCATGACATGGTTGAAGAAACTATGGAAGTCTTCATGGATGATTTCTCGGTCTATGGTGATTCTTTCTCTCATTTCCTTGCCAATTTGAAACGCATGCTTAAGCGGTGTGAAGACACTCGCCTTGCTCTAAATTGGGAAAAATGCCATTTCATGGTAAAAGAAGGCATTGTGCTTGGACATAAAATCTCAAAATCCGGTCTTGAAGTGGACCGTGCTAAAGTGGATGTCATAGCCAAATTACCTCCACCTTTAACCGTGAAGGGTGTGAGAAGTTTCCTTGTTCATGCGGGCTTCTATCGTCGATTCATTCAAGATTTTTCTAAAATCGCTCGCCCGATGACCCACCTCTTGGAAAAAGATACTCCTTTCATCTTTTCCAAAGAGTGTCTTGAATCCTTTAATCATCTTAAGGATAAGCTAACTAAGGCACCGGTCT
Source organism: Glebionis coronaria (assembly GCA_025667525.1). Taxonomy (NCBI): domain Eukaryota; kingdom Viridiplantae; phylum Streptophyta; class Magnoliopsida; order Asterales; family Asteraceae; genus Glebionis; species Glebionis coronaria. The sequence continues at coordinate 361,034,068 of CM046876.1, forward strand.
TGGTTACCCCTAATTGGGAGCTCCCTTTTGAATTGATGTGTGATGCTAGCGATTTTGCTATTGGAGCGATTTTGGGCCAAAGAGTGAACAAACACTTCCAACCAATCCATTATGCTAGCAAGACAATGACAGTGGCTCAATTGCATTATACCACTACCAAAAAAGAGCTTTTAGCTGTAGTGTATGCTTTTGAGAAGTTCCACCCCTATCTTGTTCTTTCCACCACCATCGTGTACACCTATCATTCTGCGTTGAAGTACTTGTTGACTAAGCAAGATTCTAAGCCAAGACTTCTTCGTTGGGTTTTACTCCTTCAAGAATTTAAAATTGAAATTCGTGACAAGAAGGGAGCCGAAAACCTAACCGCGGATCATCTAAGTATACTTGAGGATCCTTATCAAGGGGATCATCCGAATCAAGAGATCAATGACTCTTTCCCCCTTGAGGCCTTAATGTCTATCAATTCCAATCTTGATGACACCCCGTGGTTTGCGGACATTGCAAACTACTTAGCGCGTGGTATTCTCATCGAAGGGTTAACATCCCAACAAAAGAAGAAGTTCTTTAAAGATGTTAAGACTTACTTTTGGGATGACCCTTATCTCTTCAAACAATGTGTTGATCTGATTATTCGTCGATGTTTTGATGGACCCGCAGCTTTAGACATTCTCTAAGCTTGCCATAACGGACCCACCGGTGGTCACTTTGGTCCTAATTACACCGCGAAGAAAGTTTTTGACTCGGGATTCTATTGGCCCACCATTTATCGTGACGCTCACAAGATGGTTAAAAATTGTGATTCTTGCCAACGCCAAGGCAAGATCACACATAAAGATGAGATGCCTCAAAATTTCATCCCAGAATGTGAAATCTTTGACGTATGGGGCATCGACTTTATGGGGTCATTTCCATCATCTAAAGGGAACAAATACATCCTCGTAGTCGTTGACTACGTATCCAAATGGGTTGAAGCTAAGGCTCTCCCTACGAACGATGCGGGGGTGGTTGTGAACTTTCTAAAGCAACTTTTTGCTCGATTCGGTGTTCCTCGTGCTATCATCAGTGACCGCGGGACTCATTTTTGCAATGATCAATTCGCAAGAGTCATGGCTAAGTACGGTGTCAATCACCGTTTTTCCGCCGCTTATCATCCTCAAACAAATGGTCAAGCCGAGATATCTAACCGTGGATTGAAGCGAATTCTTGAACGGACTGTGGGAGAGCATCGTGCCTCGTGGGCCGATAAGTTAGATGATGCTTTGTGGGCTTTCCGTACCACATATAAGACGCCGATTGGTTGCACACCTTATCATCTTGTGTACGGGAAGGCATGCCACCTCCCTATTGAGCTGGAACATAAGGCGTACTGGGCCTTGAAGTGGGCTAACTTCGACATCAACAAAGCCGGCGATCTTTGGAAGATTCAACTCAACGAGCTCAACGAACTGAGGAATGAAGCCTACGAGAATTCTTTGATCTACAAGGAGAAGACCAAAATCATTCATGATGCAAGGATTAAGAACTGAGAGTTCCACGTTGGTGATCAAGTTTTACTCTTTAACTCTCGGTTGAAGATTTTCTCGGCCAAGCTGAAAAGCCGTTGGTCTAGTCCATTCACCATCGCCAAAGTCTTCCCTTACCGCACCATTGAGCTTTCTCAGCCAAATTGGCCCAATTTTAAGGTGAATGGCCAGCGCGTGAAGTTTTACTTTGGTGAGGACATCTCTCATGAGATGATTCCATCCCTCACCACGTTTCCCTTGAATTAGTTCTGGGTCGAGTCAGGCTCGTGACTCGGTTAACAAAAACAAGCGCTTCTCGGGAGGCAACCCGTTGATCTATCCTTTACCATTTTCATAATAAGTGTAGGGGGAGCCCCGTATGTGTTTGTTGCCTTGTTTCTTATGATGTGCAAGGATTAAAGCTTCAAAGATCCATTCTCGATGACTTTTGACGAACCGTGATCCCGTGTACCCGTCTTCCCGGTTCTATCCTAAACTCTTTTGATTCACTATTTCATATTCTTCAATATTAAAATAGGAATCACTATAGTTGTCCTTCCCTTAGCAAGATTTAAACAATGTGCACAATGTCCTAAGTATAGGGGAGTTTACTCCCACATGCTTAAACATTGAGGACAATGTGTATATCAAGTGTAGGGGGGACTTCTATCGAAGTAAGTGGGCTTTTCCATGAATTTGTCCTCATTTTAACCGGAAAATCTATTTTTTCGACATTTTTCAAAATTTTTAATCTATTTTGGCCTAGTAGTTTTTCCTTTGTTTACGTTATTTACTTTATTTGCTTGAATAAATTTTTAATAAATTGGTTTTAAGTTTTAAATGTTGTGAATCTTTTGACTCAATCCGAGTTTACTTATCTAAGTTTACTCTAGCTAGTATCCTTAACGTGTTTAAGTCAAGTTTTGCTAGGCTTTTATATAGGGAACTTTAAAACGTGAAAGTCTTAACTCTCACGGGTTAAGAACAAGAACTTTTCGCAAGTTCCTATAATTGATCCTAGAGAGTCGTTTATCAAGGGAACCTTAAAATGCGAATTCTAACCTTGAAAAAGTCTAAGAGTTTGCAAGATCCTATAGATGACTCGAAACCCCAAAATGTTGATTTAATTGGCTAAGCATCCACGAGTCTCATTCCTTGAGATTTTAAATTGTGGAGAACGAGAGATGATAGAGTCAGTTATAAGTTTGGTATTCTTTCGTGAATTTATGTGAGTTGATTATAAGCCTATTCTCCCATCGTTTGCTAATAAATTTATCTGCATTAAATAAGGTTGTACGATTTGAAAAGTTACTTAGCTTCTAGCACAAGATCGTTTAAAAGTTGCTCGGTATTAATTAGAGTTCATAGCCAAGGCATAACTTATTGAAGCGGGATGCGAAAATTGGCGAGTCCGAAAAGGTCCTAACAAGACATGAGGGCGACATTTTGTTGCTAAAGGTCCAAAAGTGATGTGAAGAATCATTTATCCAAAATCAATATGAAGGATCGAGACACACGACGAAAAGCAAATACTCCCCTAAAGATCATGGAAAATTCTATCCAAAAAGTCCCTAACAAGGTATGATGATAAATAGATCCAAGTCCTAAAAGGAGGCGGATCGTTGTATATCAAAGTCCAAAATAAAGATTGGAGAAAATGAAGAAGTCGTGGTCAAAATATGAAGAATCTCTCAAAACATCAAGTGAAGAAATTCCTATTATGAAGAGAAGACCATTATTTCATGAACGTCTCTCAAGATTTGAAGTATGAAGTCACTGCCAAATATCGGTCCGAGAAAGGTCTCAAATCGTGAAGCGAGTTATGCCAAGATATGAACTTTATGAGGTCCCGATAAGCAGTATTAAAAGATTTTGTCCTTTATCTAACTATTGATTAAATCGTCCTACTTTATTTTCAGCCTAAATAACTATCGAAATAAGTCAAACAATGCATCCTCGTGATCATTCAAGACAAAATTAAAATTTAAGAGATACACCTAGGAATAAGGGAATCTAAGTAAATAATTGGGCCACATGAGTTCGTGATTAGTTTGCTAACTTATAATAACAATGATCTCGTTTATAAGCTTGGTGTGGGGAACATGAAACTTGAGGATGATAAACATTCATGACACCAAAACCCCAATGTAAGTCTTTAATTTCTTTACTTGTTTTGTATATATTTCTATATTTTAAGTTTCTTTAGTGTTTAATATTTAATAAAGGCCAAGGTGGGTTATTTATGATGAAAAATGTAAACTGTGCTCTGAAATTAATGCATTGCATGAGGGCATTGCTATGGTCAAGTGTAGGGGATTTAATAAGTGTTAAAACACTTATCCTTTTACCGCTTATTTCCAATAATAACATGACCAAAACGTGTATTTTATGTCGTAAAAATCAGAATTATGCGTGGTTTGTGTTTTTATTGTGTTTCAGGATAAAAATATGAAAAAGGGAGAAAACACGGGCTATCACGGGCTTCTATCAAAGAAAACGACAAAAGACGAAGTCAAAAGATCAAGAGTGCAAAAAGAACGGAAGTCCAAGGCCTATTCTGAAGATTTATCGAAGAAAAATTCTAAAGACGGAAGTTTAACGAAGTCGAAGAACCAAGTTTACAAAAAGAGGAAAAATACAAGACGAGTTCAAATTATCATTCGACTAATCCCGACACAGAGTCGAGAAAGACGAGAAGAAAAGAGAAGAAACAAGCACTTACCACCTCCCCGATATATAGTAGAAAAATAGTCATTAGTTTAGTAGTTGATTTTTAGTTTTTAACTTTTAGTAGGTAATTAGTGTTTATTTCTCTCTCTAGCTTTCTCTTCAAGTTTTCTTAATCTTCATCTTAATCTTGTAACTTTGAATCTTAAATCTTCAATTTAATCAAGTTTTTCATTTAATTCTTATTCTACCTTTCTTAATCTTTTGGTGATTTAATTAATCATGTAGTTGATTTCATCTATTTGATTATGTGATTGATTTATTCATGTGATTGATCTTATAGTTTTGATGTGGTGGATGTTTTGAGCTTATTGTGATTGTTGATTTACTAGTGTTTGGCTTATTTTTGAAGTTGGTTTGATAGATATATAGATTTGGTTATTAGTTGATTTTTTATGTTTTGGTTATTTAGTGTTTTTGTAGTTTTTGATTTGTGGTTGAATTAGTTTTTCTATAAGTTTGTTTAGATTAAGTTTTAGTTATTTGCTTATTTGATTTGTGCTTAATTGTAGCTTATTTTCCTGTTTTCAAGATGTTACAGTAACTGTTATTCCATCTTTCATGTTCTTCGCAAAAGGGTTGTTGGAAATACGTTTTTACGTATTTATGAAGGATCGGTCGCTCCAACGATATATTATTGTATTAGGCTCGTGATCCAGTTTGTACTAAATATAGTCCATATAGCCCACATGTAGGGTGGGCTATATATACCCCTCCTAGCATGTTAGGAGGGGTGGTTCATTCATTTAATACTTTTTTCATTAATCTAATTTCACTTTCTCTCTCTACTTTTTCTTTTCTCTCCTTTCTCTCTCTACCCCTCATCTCCTTCTTCCCCATTTCCACCATCTTTTCAATAGATCATCCACCATTTAACAAATCCTTAGAATTAGTAGACCTTCAATTGGTATCAAGAGCCATGGTTAAATCTTAGGTTTTGTATTTTTTTATCTATTGATTTGATTGAATTTTTTTTATAATCTTTTCGTTTTATTTTTTTTATAATCGTCTCGTTTTTTCTTTCTTGAAAATCTATCCAATCAATTTTTATCATTTTTTTTAATAATTTTTTTTTAATCAGTCATTTTTTACTCAGTTATTTTTTTAATCACATTTTTTTAATCGGTTTTTTTTTAATCAGTTTCTTAGTTTAATCATATCATTTTTATTCAATCATTTTTTTTAATCAGTAATTTTTTATTTTTTTTAGATCAGTTTTTTAATCAGTCCAAATCCGTCCAAATTTTCTTCTTCTTTTTCATATCAGTCCAAAGTCTCAGTTTTTTGGTCAAATCAGTCCAATAGTCCATATCCCATCAATCTGTCCAACATCTGTCTCAGTTTTATTCAATCATTGTCAAAAGTCTCGTATCTGTTCATTCAAGCTATTGTAAAACATTCCGTATGGACGAATTTTGAAAATCTTTCCGAATAGGTTTTCCGAATAGACAAAATTTTCCGCATAGACAAAATTTTCCGCATAGACAAAATTTTCCGCATAGACAAAATTTTCCGAATAGAAATCTTTCCGTATAGCCCACATTCCGAATAGACTTTCAGTATAGACTTATTCCAAATAGACACTTTCCGAATAGAAGACTATTCGGAATAGACACTCTCGACTGAAAAAAATTTACCGGGACTGGACTCGAACCTTTCACTCTCATCTCTCGGACACCCTTCACTCTCTCCCTCGAACCGACTCAAACAACAATATGCCTCAACTCTGACTCGACTCCAACATCACCAAAAGACTCGCATACCCAAAAACCTCTCAGCCTCACAGACCAACAAGACTTAATCTGACCAAGACTCTCGACCAACATCATCAACACTCAAGACTCCCTCACACTCGACACACTCGACAACCAACAACTCAACCTCTCGTTTCACACTACACTCGACATCGACACAAACAAAAACCCACCCACACTCGACCGACCCTCAACTCCCTAACCGCCTCACACAAACACAAACACACCCCTCACCATCAAATCCTCATTCACTCGACACTCAAAAACCAACCGACACCCACAATAAACTCTCGACATAAAAATACAAAGATCTCAGTCCAATCTATTCGGGCTTCTATTGTAGACCTTTATAGATCAAATCAACCCGAAAGAAAACCCCTCACTGATCTTAACCAAAACACTCGACACCCTAACCACACAACACCCAAACACAGCAAACAAACACCCTCAATACAAACACCCTCGGTCACACCAAACACACAGAATGACGCTACAGAAGATAGAAGGACTCAACAAATCAAAAAGATTAGAATAACCTACCCGTGACCTCGACATCGAGATCTTGCAGATTCGTTGCTTCTTCGTACGATTGAAGGAAGGATCGGTCTTGATGTTTTTAATTAATTGATATGATCTGGATGTTGATAGATAGATGAGATGAGCCGGAGATCTTAAGGTTGAGAGGATTGTGAGTCAAATTTAGCAGCGGAGATATCTATGTGTGTATTTCAAGGTTGAAAATATTTTGTGTGTCTGTGATTAGGAAAGGAAAAGAGATGGAATAGGGGGCGGAGAAAACAAGGTTGCAAGTCAAGTCATATCTGAGGAAACTACGATTGAAAGGGGGTATTAATAGGGTGTATTTTAGGACGGAGGTTTCTATGTGAGTCAACAAGAATAGTTATCTCTAGCCACGCGTGTGTTTTAAGCTTAATATTAAAACTAGGCAAACAAAACAAAGTAATCTTGGGCATTTAATATTCTGCCACGTTTTAAGGGCATTGGCACGAATCTCAGATTTTTTTTTTCTTTTATTTCTATTTTTTAATTTCATTATTTTTATTAAGCTAAAACTTTTTTAATTTAAAATTTTAAAGTTAATTTTTTAAGTAAAGTTAATTTTGTATTATTAGTATTTGGTACATCATGTTGAGGCGGGTATTTTAGAAGAATTAACGTGGAAAAATATTTGACGGGTTCAAAGTTTTTGTGGCCGGATTTGAAGACAAAAGTAACGAGTTATAGTGACGGGATTTATTTTTGCAGTGAGCCGAGTTTAAATTGGACCTATTAGTATCCGGTTTAATCTATAATCGTTTGAGCCGACAACATTTTTTTTTGAGCCGAGTCGATTTGTAAAAACCCGACTACAACAACATCCACATCATTTTTCTTTATCTTTCCTCGATTTTCAATGGATTCGTTCAATTCGACACTTAAAGAGGGAGATTTGCATCGAATGCAAGACAAAGCTCGAGAAAGTGGTATAAATTCATTTCAAATGCTCCAGTCTCATCTTGTCACTCTTTCGGGGATTCAAGGAGGGAGCGAATTTGTGACAATCTTTGGACAAGATCGTCATATATTCATCGACTCCATTTTTACCACTTTGACCCAACTCGCCGAGCAACTCAACCATGGAAACTTTAATCACTCTGCATCGGCACTTGCCTATAAGGATCTTGTGACACAACTCACGCCTTTCCTCCAATTCAATATCATTAAGCCTGAAAGTTCTATGATTTGCCAATCATTTCTTCGAGATACACATACCGAGCTTCGAGCTTTCCGTGATACAATATTGAAACTCATGACATCGGTTTCGTCTTCGATTTATCAGCAATCACAACTTCAGCAAACGTATGATAATGGAGTGCAAGAATCAATGCCGCAGATGCAAGAGGAGAATGGTCATACGGTTGACAACTTGGAGCCTAACGATGGCAAGAGCACGGATTCAGAAGGACAACATGATATCAGTGGCACGTCGGGGAATGTTCACGAGATTTCTCTTGATGACACCTTACCCATTTATGACGAAGAGCCTGCAAACATGGTACAATGTGATGTTGGTTATGATGTATATGCTGATGACATGCCGCATATTGAGCATTCTGAACCTAATTCTGACAAACATGGGATGGACAAGAGTGATAGAAATACCACTTATGATTCATCCGATGTGAGTCATAATGGGGGAGAAAGTGTTCAAAATGCTATAGTTCATCATGATAAATGCTTTATAACTGCCTCGTTAACTGATTCTGATTCCAAGATTAAAGAGCTCGAAACGATCGTAGCTCGGCAATCAAAAGATCTTGAGGATGCCAAACTTGAATTTTCTAAGAAAACGGACAAATTTGAAACATACTTTGAAAAACTTGAAAAGTCAAACGTTGTTCTTGAAAGAAAATTGGATCAAACTGTTCTAGATTCTAAAGCTGAAAAGGATAATCTTTTGAAACAAATTCAACTGTTTGAATCTAAGTTGGCATCCCAAGATAACGTGCTCAAAGAAAATGAAACATTAAAGGCTCAAGTACAGGAAAAGGTCTTTGCTATAGCCGCGTTGAAAAACGAGTTAAGGAAAAGTAAAGGACCTAGTGTGGACACTAAGCTTGAAAAACCATCAATCTTGGGGAAACCGCCTACAAATCAGTTCGTCAGACAACCGATTGTCAGACAACCTACTGCATTTAGATCCGAGCGACCAGAATCCTCGAGACCGCGGTTTGCCTCCCAAGTTGATTTGGTTCATCTTTTTAGACCAGTCACTCCAGCAACTAGGCCCAATGTGATCACTCCAGCTTTAGCAAGACCAAATCATATGATTGCCTCTAGTTTCCCTAAAAATACCAAGACCACGTCTAGAACTAGTTCAAATGACGTTTGCCATGAATCTGATCTTAGGGAAGCTAAGCAAAAGACACATGTAAGAGATAGGAATTTCAAACCTAGTCAAATGCCTTCTAGTTTACCCAACACTGCTAACCGTAGCATGTCCAATCCTAGGAGCATCAATCAATCATCTAGGGATTCTAGATCTTACTCGGACATTAAATATGCTACTTGTAAAACATGTAGAAAATGTGTCTTTACGGCAAATCATGATTCCTGTATCAAAAAATTGCTTAATGAGGTGAACTCCCGTGCTAGACTTAAATCCCAGTGGGTTGCTAAAATCAAACCCGTTGGCAAAATGTGGCACCCCACTGGTAGAACTTTCACTCTTGTAGGAAACGAGTGCCCTTTAACTAGGATAGTCTCTGATTCTACGAAGACTACTAGGGATGAAATTGCAAAGGATGATACATCACTTAAGCCTGAACTTAAGGTTTTCTATAAAAGGAAACGTTTGCCAGCTAAGATAAGTGAATCATCTACTCAGGTCGCCTCTGACACAAGTAAAGCCAACTGTGAACCCTCACGTGCTTCTAAAATTGATATCGCTAACCCATGTCAAAGCAAGCAAATTTCTAATGAGAATGCAGGTACCAAAGTTGATGTTCCAAAAGAACGAAGCGGTCCAATCGTTGTATACCGTTCAACTAAGGACACTCTTAGAGTTTGGTTGCTGAAGAAGCAAATATCGGAGAAACTAGTATCTCAGGGGATTCATGGTTAAAGCTTACACAAGGACTTATAGTCACATCACAGACTATAACTCGCTCATCAAAGAAAGGAAAGTTTATCGCCGATGATAAACTTATCCTAAAAACGAGAAATTCATTTTTCTCGGGCATGAGCTTATATAAAAAACATTCCAAGTTTTTAAAGCTCATGCATTAAGGCTTATAGATAAATGACAGTCTGTAACCCGTTCTTCAAAGGCAGGAAATTTTATCGCCGATGATAAACTTATCCTTACAACGAGAAATTAATTTTTCTCGGGCATGAGCTTATATCGAAAACATTCAAAGTTTTTAAGCTCATGCACAATGACTTACAGTTAAATGTCAGACTGTAACTCGAACTTAAAATAAAGGAAAGCTTATCGTTTATGATAATTTATCCTCTTAACGAGAAATTCAACTTTCTCGGTCATGAGCTTGTCTTAAAACATTCGAAGTTTTAAGCTCAGAAAGGAAAGTGTATCTTTTAAATAAGAGAACTTTTCTTCATAACGAGAAATTAACCTTTCTCGGTCATGAGCTTTCCGTTAAAACAGTCAAAGTTTTCAAGCTCATGAAAACGACTTCTAAGTAAATGTTAGCTTAGGACTCGTTCTTCAGATAAAAGGAAAATTTATCGCCGATGATAAACTTATCCTTAACAACTGGAAGTTTACAACTTCTCGGACTTGAGCTCGTTTTATAAGATATTCAACATCTTAAGCTCAAGTAATTGGTTTTCAAAACTTTGAACACAATTTTTCGAGAATTTCTCAAAAGGTTTTTCTAAATCTTTCAAAATTGTGTGTTCAAAAATGTTTTGATAAAAAGAGCATGTCTTCTGGAATCGATAATATTTACGAACCTAGAAATGTCATTCAATAATGACACGGGGTTGTAAATAAAGTTCGAGCAGAAGTTCAAACTTTTAAAACATGCTCAAAATGGTTTGTTATTATTTCAGATAGCAACCCGCTTTTCATAATCAAGTCAAGCATTTCACCGGAAAGCTTTGACTCAACAACGGGAATTAATTTTCTCGGGGACGTGACGAGGTGACCAACATTCGTGAACAAGAACCATGTGCTTCTTTCATATGATGTTCTCCATTATTCAGGTCCAACCTCGTAAATTGCTAATCTTGTGAATACATTATCATATATGATCCTTGCACGTGATAAATACCTTACACCTGTGTTTAAAAGGTATTTAATTTACGTTTCAAGTAGACCCTCATTAATTTGAGGGGGAGCTTGTGTAATTCATGAAGATAATTGGATTTGCATTTTTCTTCCCAAATTTTTTTAAAATGCTATTAAATCAATTGATATTAAAAACATCGATTGGGTTAATATTTTTAATATGGGGGAGAAAATGTGATTTAATATGGGAAATGATTAATCACAAATGGTTTGACTTAACGTGTTAGCTCATCCCGACATGTGCGAAATGTTTTCGAATATCGTAGCATATGTTAAGGGGGAGCAAAATGGATTTGCACTTCAAAATGGATTTCATGGTGACATACACTTACCCAAAACATCTCTAGTTCACGACGGTGAAGATTGTGGTGACATAAGGATGGTAGGATAGGTTAAAGTCCAATGATTTCTCTAGAACCGGAGGAATCTTCCCAAGGACATTCCATAGCTAGAAATAGTAGTCCTTAGGAAAGATGGAGAAAGATTGTGAACGTAGCTGAATGCCGACCAAGTACTTAAGTTAGCACTGGAACAATCACAACAAGGTGCTAGTTATGACGTATTGGTAAGCATTGAAGGGGTTGAAGAATGAAAAAGAATTGTAAAGATAAAGGGTGTAAAGAAAGAAGCCCCCCTTACAACCTTAGGCAGAAACCGGGTCAATTCATTTGCTATTGAGATCATTTATGATTCTCGATATTGAAGATAGACATCATGGACCCAGTGATGCAAGGCACAACCCATCCCAGCTAACTCAGATATCTCTTAAAAGATATTTGTTTTAATCACACGGAGACAACACATTATCTATTAATTTATTCACTCCGAATAAATTGGTATTGAAAAGGTGGCACTTCTCTCCAGCCTCCGATCACTAAAAATCCAAAATGCATGATCGAGTCTAGAGCCATTTGAGATCATCAAATATCTCATTAGGACACACTTTCATATCTACTTGCTTCTTCACACACTGTGAAAAGTAAGAAAGTTCTCAAGAGTCCTACGCAAAATCTTCATGATCTTGCCTGAACATCCGAGTAATACGAAAGTATTTACAATGAAGATGGAAATCCTTCTTGAGCGAATATCAAAAAGCTCATGGTAGGTGACTTGTGCGATTCTTTATGAATCAAACTTGTGATAACTGGAAAGCAACAATGGTTTAATTCTTAAATGAATTTAAACACGTTCCAGGCCTCTACGCATTATCATATGATCTTGCCAGAACACTCATAGTGACTCTTTATTGATCACAGTGACGAGTGGAAATCCTTCTAGTGTTAACATCAAACAGCACTTGGTAGGTAACTTGCAAGATTCTATATGAATCAAGCTAGTGACAACTGGAAAGCAACGATGGTGCGGTTCTTAATTGAACTTCACTTGTTCCAGGAACATGAATTGACGGCTTCAAATCATGCGGATAATATTATCCAAATGATTCACTCTTTACGTTCGCAGTCAGCTTTGGACGGTCGAGTAAAGAGAACGGGTTTACCCGCGAAATCTTGTCAAGGAGGTTCTTTATTGAAACTACCTGTCACAAGTACGATATTTAATATCGTCCAACGGTCTTCACCGACCGGAGGTAAAATGCTACCGAATTAGAATGAAATGTTCAAGGGCATTTCATCCGTGTATATGGTTTGTTGCTAACTGTCTTATGCAGCGTAACAAGAAGGTGGCATTGCGGTGTATAATCCAGAAGAAGTCGTCACCACATGCTTATACTACATACACTTAGTACTTCAACAAATTCAAGAAAGTCTGAAGGTCAAGTCTTCCGCTGTATCAAACTCTGAAGCTTTCAAGAATTTAAAGGTATAAGTATGTGGAACATGAAGTCACGAAGAGGCAAATTTCACAAGTGATGAATGCACAAAGTCAAGGCAAGGAAACATGCTCAAGACTAAAGTCAAAGATCACATCAAGCATATTCACAAGAACAAGATCGAAGACTCAAGAATAGATGCTAGGTTTAAGATTTTGTAAAATGGTGTGACCTCCCTTAGGGGGAGATTGTTAGAAATGTGTTTTCCCAAAGAAAGTCTCGGTCACATCATTATTAGCATAGATCACGAGCTATAGAATATTTAGAACTTTGTAACTTGGAGCGACCTCCCTTAGGGGGAGATTGTTGGAAATACGTTTTTACGTATTTATGAAGGATCGGTCGCTCCAACGATATATTATTGTATTAGGCTCGTGATCCAGTTTGTACTAAATATAGTCCATATAGCCCACATGTAGGGTGGGCTATATATACCCCTCCTAGCATGTTAGGAGGGGTGGTTCATTCATTTAATACTTTTTTCATTAATCTAATTTCACTTTCTCTCTCTACTTTTTCTTTTCTCTCCTTTCTCTCTCTACCCCTCATCTCCTTCTTCCCCATTTCCACCATCTTTTCAATAGATCATCCACCATTTAACAAATCCTTAGAATTAGTAGACCTTCAAGGGTTTTAAATTCTGAAAATATATAATTTCTCTGAAAAGTTCATTATTCCTAAAATATCACTTTCTCTGAAAAACCTCTTTATTCCGAAAATATCACTTTCTCTGAAAAGTTAATTATTCCGAAAATATCAATTTCTCTGAAAAGTTCAATATTCCGAAAATATGACTTTCTCTGAAAAACCTCTTTATTCCGAAAATATCACTTTCTATGAAAAAAGTCCATTATTCCGAAAATGTATCATTTCTCTGAAAAATTTCATTTATCCGAAAACACCTCTTTTCTCTGAAAAAGTTCATTATTCCGAAAACCCCCCTTTTCTCTGAAAACCTTCAATATTCCAAAAATACACAATTTCTCTGAAAATTTTTATTATTCCGAAGATTTCTCTGAATTTGTCATTTTTTCCAAAATTATTTATTTTCCCATTTTCCACTTTTTCCCATTCTTCACTTTTTCTCATTTTCCACTTTTTCCCATTTTCCACTTTTTCCCATTTTCCACTTTTTCCCATTTTTCACTTTTTCCCATTTTTCCACTTTTTCCCATTTTTCCACTTTTTCCCAATTTTCCACTCTCATTTTCCACTTTTTCTCATTTTTCCACTTTTTCCCATTGTTCCACTTTTTCCCATTTTTCCACTTTTTCCCATTTTCCATTTTTTCCCATTTTCCACTTTTTTCCATTTTTTCACTTTTTCCCATTTTTCCACTTTTTCCCATTTTTCCACTTTTTCTCATTTTTGACTTTTTCCCATTTTTCCACTTTTTCCCATTTTTCCACTTTTTCTCATTTTTCCACTTTTTCCCATTTTTCCATTTTTCCCATTTTTCACCTTTTCCCATTTTTTTTTAACTTTTTCCATTTTTATTAATTCACGTTTTCATTAATTAAACTTTAATTTCATTAAGTAAACTTTATTTTCGGGTCGATAGTTAATTTCGTCTTTTAGTTTTATTTTTATTAATTGTTTCGTTTTAAATTCACGTTTTATTATTTATATTGTTTTGTTTTTATTAGTTAATTGCTCTTAGCCTATTGTTATTATTTTGCGCATTTACCTTTTAAGTAGAACAGATAACCAAACCATTTTATTTTTCCACCAAGAACGACTGAGTCGCACTAATAACCAATAATCAATTCGAATTAAATCGAGACGAACAAATTTTCATACTTGGCAAAAACCTTGTATTAACCAACTCTTGCATAATCTCATCTACTACCTTAGTTGTCGAAATCAAGCATAAACCTTGATGAGATGGCATTTATACATGATCTCATCGTTCTTTTCGGGCTTTAAATGCATAAAATGTCATAAAAATACCATATATATGCTTGTGTTTGTTTACTTGTGTATTTTAGGTATGGATATCGTGAAAAAGACAAAAGATCATAAGTTACAAGGAAAAACGGACACGAGAAACGAAGCCGTACAAAGAACCGGGCCCTAATCATTGAAATCTCAACAAAATACCTTGAAGACTTGAAGACAAACAAGATTGATCCTCATTTATTGAAGAAATGACACTTAAAACCCTTGTATATTCATAATTACAAGTTTGGTCCCTTAAGTTTGTCAAAATTACACAAATGGTCCTTCAACTTTGAAGAAATGGCAAGATTATTCCCTCAACAATTTCAAATTGTCAATTATGGTCCCTCATCAAGCCAAAGACACATTGAAGACCTTTGAAGATCAACACTGTCCAAAATCAGCCCTTGAAATATCTCAAAATGGCAAAAAGAACCCTTGAAAACCCTTTTGAAAAGTTATGTGCCAAAAATGACAAGTGGTGAAAAGTTGTTACAAAGGATTTAGACGTTGATGGGTTTTAAAACACAAATGACAAAAGAAAGGAAAAAGAAGGGTTAAACATGGGCATTTGAAACATTTAAACACAAAATGCGCCAAACAACTTCCAATCCCCCAAAATCGGATCAAAAGGTATTACTGTAGCAGTCAAGAACCCAGATTTTACCCCACTTAAAACAAAGGGTAAAATGAAATTACCCTTACCCACACTTGATTCACACGCCTATAATCTCATCCCAACCTTAAAACACTCACTCCCACTCACCAAATGGCCCCACCACCAAAACCGTTTCACCATCATGTGACAACTTCCTCACCAAGGCTTGCCACGTGTCAAGATCAACAGCCCACATCATTTGCTTCATCACAAAGCTATTTTAAACGGTTTGGATGCATTTTAGACAGCTCACATCAAGAAAACGTCTAGAAGACCAAGGGTATTTTAGAGAAATCAGTTCTAGGGTTTGTGAATAGTGTTAAGCCAGGCATTTGCCTATAAAAGGAGACCTCAACATGTGAGAGTCCCTTTGTTCCAGATTTTAGCTTTTAATCTTTGTAATTCCTTTTTATGAAATAAAGTTTGAATTTCTTAAAATTTTGAGTTCTAATTTGTTATTTATAAAAGTTTGGTGTTTGAGAAGCTAAAATCTGAGTTCCATTATCTTGTTTGAAGGTTTTTGAGGCAAGGTTTTAAGTGATAAAGCTTGTGCATCAAAAATCAGAAAGTTGGCATTATTTTTGATCTCACTTTGTGTTTGTTCATCTTAGCAGCATTGGAAGCTGGTACTTGTTTTGCTAGTACCTCAGCTCAAACAATCCAGGGCCTGGATGTAGGTCTTGGAGGTTTGCACCTTCTTCCCTTTTCATTTTCTCTTTAAGTTTCTGATTATTTGTGATTTTTGTGGATTATTGCTTGAATCTGTGTTATTGTGGGTGATTATTGTTGATTTGGCTTATTTTGATGTTATTGAGGTGTTACTGATCTAATTTGTGGGTTGAATCTTCATAATCCTTTGAAAATTTGTGAAATCAAGTTTTAAAAGGATATTTGGGATTACTGCATAAGTTGGATTTGTGGCTTGTTAAGTGTTTGTTTGTTGTATGCAAGTATTGGTATCTGTTATTTGGGTGCATATGTTCATCTGTTTGGAGGTTTTGTGGGTTTGAACACATTGATTCATAGATTGGCTATAAAATCTTCATAACTTGGTAAAATTGGCTAGGATTTTGAGGACACCTAGATCTAGGCTTAGGCTAGGGCTAACAAGTGCTAAATCATAGTTAATCACACCAGGGTAAAAGGATTTGAGCCTTGAAATTGGATCAAGTGTCAAGTATATCAGCAAACTGTTTCTGCATATTGTTCATTGTTCATCAGTAACTTCTAGTGCTTTGATCTTGCTATTTACTTTGATTCAGTGTTTGATTCTTGTTGCTTTGTGTTTATTGTTAGTTTATATAGCTTGTGTATGCATCTGGTTAAGTTTGGTTGGCTTATTTTGCTTAAATCTGCTTATTAAGTGCTTAACTGCTTATTTGCATATCTGGAGCATATCTGTGGACTGTTTGGCTTATTGTTGCTTATTGTGTGAATCATTTTGTGATTTTATTGTTGCTATTGACTCCTTGTGGTTAACTGATCACAAGGGTGCCTTTGTTTCCAATTGAATAAAACCAGAACTCTCAAATACGCTTGGTCAATTAGTCAAAGCAGTGGGAACTCCTTTCCCCTGCTGGTTGCCACTAATAGTGCAAATTTGGTGTCAGCTTATCAATAAGCTATAATAGCTTATTTTAACCAGCAACAACTTTGTTTTTGTAATAGGTGCTCATATTTTGACCCATTTGTTCATCCTAGAGCATTTGGGTGGTTGACTTTTAGGTTTGACTAGAAAACCAAGTCCTTTGACTTTTACATAAGTTCATTTGTGCTTATTCTGGCTTATTGGTTGTGCTTATTGGAAATTTGTTGATTGATATTGCTTATTGAGTCCATTTGAAAGCTTTTGCAAGTTGAATCAGCCTTTGAGGTGCATTATTTCTCAAAAACGACTATTTTGTCGTTTTGTGGATTTTTGCTTTTCTAATTTCTGGCTTATTGAGTGAGCTTATTGGAAATTTCTTTTGACAGATCTCTTAAGCATCCTAAAAGAGGGTTGTGTGTCAAATTAGAGCTTATGGCATTAGCTTATGGCTTAATGGGCTGAAAAGCCCAATAAGAATAAGCTTTGTGTTCAATAAGCTGTGATAAGCACATTTTCAGCTTTTGGGCCTTTAGAGTTTTGTTCTTAGAATTAAATTTTAAGTCAGATAGGGCTTTTCCAAGTCAATTGGGCCAAGTTTGACTTTTTGGGCCCAAAAGCCCATTTGTGTTGACTGAATTTGGATTTGGCCCATTTGAGGGCCCATTAGGGGTATTTTGGTAATTTCACTTTGTTTTTCTGATTATTTAGGTTAAAATAAACTAGTTTGCAAGTTTTTAGAATTTTTTTATAATTTTTGGATTTTTAATATTATTTTATTATTATTTTATTATTATTTTTAAAATTTCACATTTTCCAACTTTTTACATTTTTCTTAGGATAAATACATTAAAATAGGAATTTAGCAACTTTTAGAATAATTTTATCTCATTTAGATTAATTTTTATAATTATTTTAAGTTTTAATAGTTTTTAAATCATTTTAAATAGTATTTATTAGTTTTAAAATTTCTAAAAATAGTTTTTAACCATTTTAGGTCATTTTTGAGTTTTATGAATTGAAAAATCTTTATTTGGGCTTTTTAATAATTTATTTGATTTTTAGGGCTTTAATTAGCATTTAAAAATTAAATATTTAATTATTTAAAAGGTTTGAAAAAGTTTTGATAATTGGTAAACTCTTAGTTTAATATTTTTGATTTTTGGTGAATTTTAGGGAATTTTTAGAATTTATTTTTATTTTTGTGGTTTTTAAGGTTCTACGTTTTAACTTTCTAGTAGTGATTTTGTGTTAATTTTTATTTTTACGTCTTCGTCATTTTCTCTTCTAATCCCCTTATAAACCAATCATTAATCACAAACATTTGGCAAGTTTTTCACACACATATACCTCCTTGGGAAACGAACTTACACACCATCAAGGGTCATTAACACTTGATTTTTCCTAAAGTCATTTGTTTGATACTTACCGCTTTTACGCCTTTTCCCTAAAGGGTGTAATTTTACCACAATCAATTTTGGCGCCGCTGCCGGGGAGGTGTGTCGTGATTAATTTGCATTGTTGTTTTTAATATTAACCAAATAGTATTTGTATTAGTAGAACTCTACTAATACGTATTATCGGTTTTCTTGGTTTTTCTTGTACAAATATTATTACTATATTGTATTAAGTATCACAATAAATTTATAATATCTCCAAAAGTGTGAAAACACAACCTTAATTGGGATTTGATCTCCTAATTATTGTATTCGAATCTCAAACAAAAAGAAAAAGGCAAAAATAGATAAATACTTTCGTGAAGCTCGATTTTGAAAGATACAAACTATAAGGTGGGTATAAGGCGGGTATTATAAAATATACCCTAAGGAAAAAGGCTCTTAAGTGCTTCGCGCCGCCTCGTTTCCCCGCTTGCTTGTGAGTATTTTGAGATTGAAGGCTAATCGAGGGTTTTGCCGCACAAAGTATTATTACGTATACTATATTTGCTTGGTTTTCTTTGTGATTAAACCCTCTTGAACAATTTGGTTTTCACCAAAGTTCTAAAGTCATTCGAAGGCGTTCACTCCACGTGATCGTTTTCATTCCTTTGAGGCTTCTTTAATCAAGAGTTTGATTCGAGGAGAGATTTTGTAGATTGTTGTCTACGAAGATACACCAAAATCCAAAAAAATTAAATATCATCAAAAACACAAAAAAATTGAAAATTCACAAAACACCCAAAAAGAATCTTCTTTGCTCACCTCCCATTCTTCGTGAAGTTTATGATCACTCGTAATCAAGCAAAACGAGCTCGTAAACGACTTCAAAAGCAAGCCAATCAAGAGACGTTGATTGTTGAAGAACCTCCAATTGTTGAACCTATTGTAGAACAAGAAGTCGTCATGGCTAATCGTACTATGATGGAGTTGCTACAAGCACCCACCGAGGGTTTTGGAGAGGCTATTGTGATTCCCGCTATCCTTGCGGAGAATTTTGAAATTAAGACGGGTTTAATGTCGATGTTGCAAGCAAATAAGTTTAGAGGTCATGAGAAAGACAACCTGCATTACCATATTAGGAATTTTAACCGTCTCACCGCCACTAGCAAATTTAAGGATGTTCCACATGACGCCATTAAGATGATGTTGTTTCCATACTCGTTGGATGGACCCGCAAAAATTTGGCTCGAGAAAGAACCGCCAAATTCGATTTTGACATGGGCCGATCTCGTTTCTAAGTTTGTGAACAAGTTTTTTCCACCATCTAAAACAACACACTTGAAAAATGAGATTTCACGATTTGTGCAAAGAAATAATGAAAGTTTTTCAATGGCATGGGAACGCTTTAAAGAGATGTTACATGAATGTCCACACCATGATTTTACGGAATTGCATCAAGTGGATACTTTTTATAATGGGCTTAATGATCATGAACGAGATTATTTGAATGCCGCCGCGGGTGGTAATTTTTTGTGCAAGACGACAAATGAGGCTTTACAAATCATTGAAAATAGATCTAAGGTTTATAACCCTCGTAACACACCGAGTGTTGCCAATATGGGTTCGTCATCTTCGTCACAATCGTCTCGTAGCATTAACGCCTTACATGATGAAGCTAATGAGGAAAATCGGTTTTTTGATAGATTTGCTAATCTAATGTCCCATTGGAAGGCTCAAGAAGCTTCCAATTCCGCTTCGGTTAAAGCGGTTGCTAAGAGTTGTTTATCTTGTGGGGGAGCTCATGATCTTTCCGAGTGCATTACCGCGGATGGTAACACTTCGAGTGCTTATGTAGCAACGGGAACTTACAACCAAAACGGTCAAGGTTCCCGCCAAAATCAAGCTCCACCAAACCAAAATGTTAACAATTATCGAAACAACAACCAAGGTAATTACCAAGGCAACACACACAATTACAACAAGGGGAATTATCAAAGTGGGAATGGACAAATTTCTAATCAAAATCAAAACCGTGATTTTCAAAACACTACACAAGGTTTTCAAAATGCTCACACTAAAAATTTGCAAGGAGAATTTTTGGATTATGCAAAAGCAAATGATGCTAAATTTGATAACATGCAACGTGAGATGATTAGCTTAAGATCCGAGTTGAAAAACGAGCTTAAAATGAACTTGCTAATGAACTTAAAACTCATGCAAACAAAATGGAAGGAAATGTCCAACGTCTTCAACAAAATCAACAAAAGATGAAATTAGGACAACATGAGATTAAGCAAGAGTTATTAAAAGCGGATGCTAGGCAATCAAAATTTGAAGACCGAATGGCTAAGATGTTTGAAGCAATCATGTGCAAACCCTCTTCCTCGGGTGGTCTTCCTAGTGATACCATTAACAATCCGAGGGAAGAAATGAAGGTTATTACTACACGAAGTGGTAAAACTTTCAAGGAACCTATCTCTCGTGCAAGTACTTCTAAGGAAAAGGAAATCGAGAAAGAACCCGAGGTGATGGTCGAAAAGGAGCACATTACAATCCCACAAAGTACTGCTCATACCACACCTACGGTTGAACCAATACCAATTGTGGAACCCGAGTTTCCAAGGCCGTTGCCTAATGCCCAACCTACACCACCTTTACCCTACCCTTCGAGATGAAACAAAGAGAAAGCACAAGAACGGAACAATTATCAATTTGAGCTATTTATGAAAATGTTTCGTGATATGCATTTTAACATAAGTTTTGCCGACGCCTTAATCATGATGCCTCGATTCGCCGCAAACTTCAAAAGTATGCTAAACAACAAAGAGAAGTTACAACAATCGTCTAGTTGTTCATCGGTTTTTCTTAGCCGCATACCACAAAAAGTCGGTGATCCCGGTAAATTCTTGATTCCGTGTGCTATTCAAGATATGGAGGAATGCTACGCCTTGGCCGATCTTGGTGCTAGTATTAATTTAATGCCTCTCGAGATTTTCAAATCGCTTTCGCTACCGGCTCTTACTCCTTCGAACATGTCTATCGAGATGGCCGATCATTCTACGATCTTAGCATGTGGAGTAGCCGAGGACGTTTTCGTTAAAGTCGGAAAGTTTTACTATCCCGTTGACTTTATCGTTGTAGACATTCCTATTGGTCGAAAAGTTCCTCTCATTTTGGGTCGTTCATTTTTGGATACATCAAGATCACTTATCGATGTTCATGCTCGAAAAATCACCCTTCGTTTCAATGAGGAAGAACTTGTCATCAATGCAACACAAAACTCCAATCTTTCTCATGTCTATTCTATTGCAACTTTAAACCATGGTGACTCAACCAATGTCGTTTGCAAAGAATTTTCACCAAGAGTTTTAGGAAATGTCGCCAAAAACAATTTACCATTTCCTCCGCCGGTGGAGGTTATGAGTGTAAAGCCTACAAAGATGAAACCGTCAATACTTGAATCGAAAAATCTTTCGCCTCACCTCGAACATTCATTCTTGAAAAGTGTTGATAAGTTACCGGTTTCTACGGAAGATCTTTCGGATGATGAATATGTTGACCCCGATGGGGAGGTTTTCTTCGTCGATAAACGTTTTGAGAACTTGCCACCACCAAAACCAAAACGGTTTCAAAATGTGAGAATTTTTAGTGTAACTAACATCGTCTTAGAAACACCGAATATTTTCGACATAATCAAAAAGGGTTTTCATAAGGAGAGTTTAAAAGATAAAAAAGGAAAAGATTTTAAATGTGATTTAATTGATTTTTCTACAAATCTAACTCCGTCATCAACACGTGTTTTGAGTACTACAAGCTCGTCTACTCCTCTTGATAATGCTTTGTGTGGTTCTAGTATGGGGGAAGCCCCTTATGTTCCCTCATCCTTGTCCACCGAGGACGAGATATTCGATCCCGGAATTTCATGTAAAGGGAAATCTCGGTCTTCCACCGATGCAATAAATGGAAACTATATCTATTTGCTTGGTGCGAGTCTACCTCGAGTAGCTCGAAAGTTTGTCTTACCAATTGTATCACCCTTCTACTTCTCATCTATTTTCTTCAAACTCTTTGAGTTTATGGCACATGTTGAAGTGGCGTTAAATTGTTTTTCCAATGAAAACGAGAACGCCATTTTCGACCCCGGTATTTTGCATCATCAAAGGACTTAGTCCTTAATACCGGTTGCTTTTTGGGCCTTGTTAATCATGTAAGCCCCATCAAAAATAGACCATACCATGATTTTCCCAAAATGTTCACATTTTGAGGGATTCGAGTCAAGCTCATGACTCGGTAATCAAAAACGAGGTGCCTCGTGGGGGAGATCCCATGCTTATCTTTTATGCTCACTATTCACTAATAAGGGGACTTGTACCCTTTCAACTCGTTGTCTCGTGGTTGTTTGTGATTGTGTTATCTAGATCATCATCATCATCTACGATTGAAGACTCTCGTGTTCGTTACGTGAGCCTCCATCGTTCGTTTGAAGAAGTTTTTCACGAATCCATGACATATCCTTTATTGTTCTAACAATTATCTTTTAGCATACTTAATAAACGGCTTTAGATATATTGTTGATCACCCTTTCCATGCTAGATCC
This sequence comes from Glebionis coronaria, assembly GCA_025667525.1. Classification (NCBI taxonomy): domain Eukaryota; kingdom Viridiplantae; phylum Streptophyta; class Magnoliopsida; order Asterales; family Asteraceae; genus Glebionis; species Glebionis coronaria. The sequence continues at coordinate 361,056,852 of CM046876.1, forward strand.
TAAGCATTCAACGCTTCGTCTCTAGTATGGGGGTGCTCCACCTTTAGACTCGAAACATTGAGGACAATGTTTACTTTTAGTATGGGGGGGGGGGGGGGGGGTGAATAGATACTTGTTTTGCTACGCCCTCACGCTTTCCAATTTTCAATGTTTTGTTTTGCTAATAAGGCTAAAAATGGCCAAATTTTAAAATTTTTCTTAGATTTCATAAGTGTTTTTAAGACACGAATGTATATTTTCCGTTGAGTAGAATAAGAGTTAATTTTTGACTTGATGGGCATTTGGAGCCATTTACATTCCTTAACCCGCTCAATTCAAGTTTTGCTAGACTTTTATATAGGGAGCTTTAAAACGCGAAAGTCTTAATTCATTCGGGTTAAGAACAAGAACTTTTCGCAAGTTCCTATAATTGATTCTAGAAAGTCACTTATCAAGGGAGCTTTAAAACGCATTCTCTAAACTTGAAAAAGTCCAAGAAAGTGCAAGATCCTATAGGTGGCTTGAAAACCCAAAACTTTGATTTGATATAGTCTTAATGAAAGCTAATCCAAATTTGGCTTAATTTTGACTTGCATGGCTAAGTATTCACGAGTCTCTTTAATTAGAGGTCTTTATATAGTGAAGAACGAGAAATGATAGAGTTAGACAAGTGATCATGCTAAACGTAGAACATGAAAATGTTCTTTCAAAAACTCATATGTTTTTAATTGTGGCTTTCTTCCCATAAGATCAATGCATTAGGAATAAATCATAATTGCAATAAGTAAGGTCGTACGATTTGAAAGGTTACTTAGCCTCTAGCGCAAGATCGTTTAAAAGTTGCTCGGGGTTGAATAGAGTTCATAGCCAAGGCATAACTTATTGAAGCGGGACGCGAAGATTGGCGATCATCCAAAAAGGCCCTAAAAAGGCATGAGGAGCTCTATTTTTGCTAAAGATCCAAAGATGATGTGAAGTATCATTATTCCTAAATCAATATGAAGGATCGAGACACACGACGAGAAGCAATTACTCCCCTAAAGATCATGGAGAAAGTCTATCCAAAAAGACCCTAAGAAGGTATGAGGATAAATATATCCAAGTCCGGAAAGGAGGCGGATCGTTGTATATCAAAATCCAAAGTAGAGATTGAAGAAAAATGATGAAGTCGTGGTCCAATATGAAGAATCTCTCAAAAACGTCAAGTGAAGAAATTCCAAATATATGAAGAGAAGACCATAATTTCAAGAACGTCTTCCCAAGATTTTAAGTATGAAGTACATGCCAAATATCGGTCCGAGAAAGGTCTCAAATCGTGAAACGAGTTATGCCAAGATATGAACTTAAGGAGATACACGAGAAGCCGTTTAAAAAGATTTTGTCCTTCGGCTAACTATTGATCAAATCGTGCTACTTTGCTTTCAGACTAATAACTACTTAAATAAGTCAATATGAATCACTTGTGATCCATGACAAATAGATAAAAAATGCTAGTAACCCATTTCCTTTTATAATAACTAGGATTGCGGGGAGAAAAAGTATTACACAATTTGGACGTATGAGTAGTGTTAGCATTGTGACTTGTACCAACAATGATCTCGTTTTTGCACTTAGCATGGAATGTATGACAATCAAGGATGACGAAGTTTACTCTAAGGGACATTTACTTGTTTCAATTCTTTGACCCTAAAAGTCACTTTATGTGATTAAAATCATATGTTATGTCTTTACACATCCTCGTAGTATGTTGCAAGTCTTTTACTTTTCAATAAAGGTTAATAAATTTGAACTTTGGTGATGCTTAGATACTTTATTCTAGCATTGCGTGAGGGCACGGCAATGGCTTAGTATGGGGGAGTGATGAGATGGCATTTATACATGATCTCATCGTTCTTTTCGGGCTTTAAATGCATAAAATGTCATAAAAATACCATATATATGCTTGTGTTTGTTTACTTGTGTATTTTACGTATGGATATCGTGAAAAAGACAAAAGATCACAAGTTACAAGGAAAAACGGACACGAGAAACGAAGCCGTACAAAGAACCGGGCCCTAATCATGGAAATCTCAACAAAATACCTTGAAGACTTGAAGACAAACAAGATTGATCCTCATTTATTGAATAAATGACACTTAAAACCCTTGTATATTCATAATTACAAGTTTGGTCCATCATGTTTGTCAAAATTACACAAATGGTCCTTCAACTTTGAAGAAATGGCAAGATTATTCCCTCAACAATTTCAAATTGTCAATTATGGTCCCTCATCAAGCCAAAGACACATTGAAGACCTTTGAAGATCAACACTGTCCAAAATCAGCCCTTGAAATATCTCAAAATGGCAAAAAGAACCCTTGAAAACCCTTTTGAAAAGTTATGTGCCAAAAATGACAAGTGGTGAAAAGTTGTTACAAAGGATTTAGACGCTGATGGGTTTTAAAACACAAATGACAAAAGAAAGGAAAAAGAAGGGTTAAACATGGGCATTTGAAACATTTAAACACAAAATGCGCCAAACAACTTCCAATCCCCCAAAATCGGATCAAAAGGTATTACTGTAGCAGTCAAGAACCCATATTTTACCCCACTTAAAACAAAGGGTAAAATGAAATTACCCTTACCCACACTTGATTCACACGCCTATAATCTCATCCCAACCTTAAAACACTCACTCCCACTCACCAAATGGCCCCACCACCAAAACCGTTTCACCATCATGTGACAACTTCCTCACCAAGGCTTGCCACGTGTCAAGATCAACAGCCCACATCATTTGCTTCATCACAAAGCTATTTTAAACGGTTTGGATGCATTTTGGACAGCTCACATCAAGAAAACGTCTAGAAGACCAAGGGCATTTTAGAGAAATCAGTTCTAGGGTTTGTGAATAGTGTTTAGCCAGGCATTTGCCTATAAAAGGAGACCTCAACATGTGAGAGTCCCTTTGTTCCAGATTTTAGCTTTTAATCTTTGTAATTCCTTTTTATGAAATAAAGTTTGAATTTCTTAAAATTTTGAGTTCTAATATGTTATTTATAATAGTTTGGTGTTTGAGAAGCTAAAATCTGAGTTCCATTATCTTGTTTGAAGGTTTTTGAGGCAAGGTTTTAAGTGATAAAGCTTGTGCATCAAAAATCAGAAAGTTGGCATTATTTTTGATCTCACTTTGTGTTTGTTCATCTTAGCAGCATTGGAAGCTGGTACTTGTTTTGCTAGTACCTCAGCTCAAACAATCCAGGGCCTGGATGTAGGTCTTGGAGGTTTGCACCTTCTTCCCTTTTCATTTTCTCTTTAAGTTTCTGATTATTTGTGATTTTTGTGGATTATTGCTTGAATCTGTGTTATTGTGGGTGATTATTGTTGATTTGGCTTGTTTTGATGTTATTGAGGTGTTACTGATCTGATTTGTGTGTTGAATCTTCATAATCCTTTGAAAATTTGTGAAATCAAGTTTTAAAAGGGTGTTTGAGATTACTGCATAAGTTGGATTTGTGGCGTGTTAAGTGTTTGTTTGTTGTATGCAAGTATTGGTATCTGTTATTTGGGTGCATATGTTCATCTGTTTGCAGGTTTTGTGGGTTTGAACACATTGATTCATAGATTGGCTATAAAATCTTCATAACTTGGTAAAATTGGCTAGGATTTTGAGGACACCTAGATCTAGGCTTAGGCTAGGGTTAACAAGTGCTAAATCATAGTTAATCACACCAGGGTAGAAGGATTTGAGGCTTGAAATTGGATCAAGTGTCAAGTATATCAGCAAACTGTTTCTGCATATTGTTCATTGTTCATCAGTAACTTCTAGTGCTTTGATCTTGCTATTTACTTTGATTCAGTGTTTGATTCTTGTTGCTTTGTGTTTATTGTTAGTTTATATAGCTTGTGTATGCATCTGGTTAAGTTTGGTTGGCTTATTTTGCTTAAATCTGCTTATTAAGTGCTTAACTGCTTATTTGCATATCTAGAGCATATCTGTGGACTGTTTGGCTTATTGTGGCTTATTGTGTGGATCATTTTGTGATTTTATTGTTGCTATTGACTCCTTGTGGTTCACTGATCACAAGGGTGCCTTTGTTTCCAATTGAATCAAACCAGAACTCTCAAATAAGCTTGGTCAATTAGTCAAAGCAGTGGGAACTCCTTTCCCCTGCTGGTTGCCACTGATAGTGCAAATTTGGTGTCAGCTTATCAATAAGCTATAATAGCTTATTTTAACCAGCAACAACTTTGTTTTTGTAATAGGTGCTCATATTTTGACCCATTTGTTCATCCTGGAGCATTTGGGTGGTTGACTTTTAGGTTTGACTAGAAAACCAAGTCCTTTGACTTTTACATAAGTTCATTTGTGCTTATTTTGGCTTATTGGTTGTGCTTATTGGAAATTTGTTGATTGATATTGCTTATTGAGTCCATTTGAAAGCTTTTGCAAGTTGAATCAGCCTTTGAGGTGCATTATTTCTCAAAACCGACTATTTTGTCATTTTGTGGATTTTTGCTTTTCTAATTTCTGGCTTATTGAGTGAGCTTATTGGAAATTTCTTTTGACAGATCTCTTAAGCATCCTAAAAGAGGGTTGTGTGTCAAATTAGAGCTTATGGCATTAGCTTATGGCTTAATGGGCTGAAAAGCCCAATAAGAATAAGCTTTGTGTTCAATAAGCTGTGATAAGCACATTTTCAGCTTTTGGGCCTTTAGAGTTTTGTTCTTAGAATTAAATTTTAAGTCAGATAGGGCTTTTCCAAGTCAATTGGGCCAAGTTTGACTTTTTGGGCCCAAAAGCCCATTTGTGTTGACTGAATTTGGATTTGGCCCATTTGAGGGCCCATTAGGGGTATTTTGGTAATTTCACTTTGATTTTCTGATTATTTAGGTTAAAATAAACTAGTTTGCAAGTTTTTAGAATTTTTATAATTTTTGGATTTTTAATATTATTTTATTATTATTTTTAAAATTTCACATTTTCCAACTTTTTACATTTTTCTTAGGATAAATACATTAAAATAGGAATTTAGCAACTTTTAGAATAATTTTATCTCATTTAGATTAATTTTTATAATTATTTTAAGTTTTAATAGTTTTTAAATCATTTTAAATAGTATTTATTAGTTTTAAAATTTCTAAAAATAGTTTTTAATCATTTTAGGTCATTTTTGAGTTTTATGAATTGAAAAATCTTTATTTGGGCTTTTTGATAATTTATTTGATTTTTACGGCTTTAATTAGCATTTAAAAATTAAATATTTAATTATTTAAAAGGTTTGAAAAAGTTTTGATAATTGGTAAACTCTTAGTATAATATTTTTGATTTTTGGTGAATTTTAGGGAATTTTTAGAATTTATTTTTATTTTTGTGGTTTTTAAGGTTCTACGTTTTAACTTTCTAGTAGTGATTTTGTGTTAATTTTATTTTTACGTCTTCGTCATTTTCTCTTCTAATCCCCTTCTAAACCAATCATTAATCACAAACATTTGGCAAGTTTTTCACACACATATACCTCCTTGGGAAACGAATTTACACACCATCAAGGGTCATTAACACTTGATTTTTCCTAAAGTCATTTGTTTGATACTTACCGCTTTTACGCCTTTTCCCTAAAGGGTGTAATTTTACCACAATCAAACCTTTCTTAATGCTGTTGATATAAAAAAGTCTTTAGTCGGATTCTTGTCATATCAATTAGATGTTGCATGCACGACTAGTAATCGGCATGTTGTCTTAAATTGTTTGTGTTCTTATATTCATCATTGCTACCTATCTATTATATGGTTATGACCTTAGCCAGACGCACCCTTTAATACCAATTGTTAAGTATATCTTTAGAACTTGTGACACTCTAGAGGTAATTGTTTTATATTTTGATAACAACAATCCTGTGGAACAAACTAGATTTACCATTAAGCTATGCTATACATGAACGGGTATACTTGCCCGTGTTTATGTTTCTAGTCATTTGTATGGTAATATATTGAATAAAATTTAAGACTTGCAAACGAACATCAATCATTATCTTTTTAAAATAAATTGACCGTTTATTTGAACAAGGAAACTATAAATGGTTGAATTATTTGTTTATAAAAACTTATTCACATAGGTTTGGTCGACCCATAGAAATAAGAGCTTATTAATGTGTAGGCTTAAGTATAAAGAGTTTGCATGAATAAATTCGATTGCTTAGTTTAGGGTCTTGATCCCTTCCTGATTAGTTAATCTTTGATTAATTATTTCCTTCTCAATATTCATTCATTCTTTCTTAGTTCCTCATTTCTCCCATCTATTCCTTTGTTATCTTATTACAATCATTGAATTAATACTCATTATGATTTGAATTGTGATGTAACAGAATCATGTCACCAAAGAATATGACTGAGACACAAATGCGTGCCCTTATCAGTAAGCAAGTTGCAACGGCTATGGCGGAATTTATGGCTAACTACACTGCTGGTACTGGAGGTTCTGGTGGAGCTGGCGGTTCTGGTGGGGCTGGCGGTTCCGATAACGGAGCTAGCGGTTCTTGTGTTGCTGGCAGTTCAGGTGGTGGAACTGATGGTACTGGAAACGATGGATTTGAGGCGAATACTGGCGGTGCAAACTTACCAAATGCACATGCGTTAAGAGGCTGTGATTACACTACATTTATGAAGTGCAAACCACAAACTTGTAAGGGAACTAAGGGTGCCGTGGGTTTGTGCCAATGGTTTGAAAAGCTGGAGTCTGTCTTCCGGATAAGTAATTGTGATGAAGCTGATAAGGTTAAGTTTGCTACAGCTACTCTACAAGGTCGTGCCTTGACTTGGTGGAATGGGAGACTTGCCTCTATGGGTATTGATACTGCTTATGGGACACCATGGGCTGCGGTAAGAAGGTGGATGACTAAAGAATTTTCTCCTTGTAGTGTAATTAATAGGTTGGAACAGGAGTTGTATAACCTAAGACTAAAGGGAAATGGCATCAATGGGTATACAAACCGTTTTCACAAGTTAGCACTTCTATGCCCAAGAATGGTGGAACCTGAACATGTTAAGGTGGAACAATACATCCGTGGACTAACCAATAATATTCGTGGTGATGTGACTTCATCTGAACCGTCTGATATTGATAAGGTTGTCCATATGGCTTACCAGCTTATGGGACAAATTATTCAAGACAAGTAAGATGAGTCCACTTCTGGTGAGAAAAGGAAGGGTGAAGCTGATCGTGAGAGTCGTGGTGATGACAAACGTGACTACAATCGTCATCAAAACCAAAGGAGAGTTAATGCAACAGCTATGGTTGATGCTACACCATACAAAAGGGGTACTTGCCCAATTTATAGAAGTAAGAAGCATGTTGGTGATTGTTGGAAGTGTAATAACTGTGGTAAGTTATGACACAAAGCCAACAAGTATCGAGTCATTGCCAAGAATGTGACCTGCTTCAACTGTAACGAAAAGGGTCATATGAAAGAGATTGCCCAAAGCTGAACAACGGTGGTCAGGGTGGAAATAGTCGTAGTGCTGCTTTCCAGTTGGGAGCTGCAGAGGAACAGCAAGATCCAAAAGTTGTTACTGGTACATTCTTACTCAACAATCGTTATGCAACTGTTTTATTTGATTCGGGTGCCGATAAGAGTTTCGTATCTACAACTTTTAGTACCCTTATTGATATTGATCCAGTTGAGTTAGATGTTAAATACGAAATCGAATTGACCGATGAAAAGATAATAAGTACCAATAGCATTTTAAGGGGGTGTACTCTTAATCTTTTAAATCATTCTTTTTTAATCGATCTAATGGTTATAGGACTAGGAAGTTTTGATGTCATAATTGGGATGGATTGGTTGTCCCAGTATAATGCATCTATCCTGTGTGATGAGAAAAAGATTAGGATTCCCTTGAATGGTAGAACTTTTGTTATCGAAGGAGAAAAGAACAATTCTAGGTTAAAGATCGTTTTGTGTATTAACGCTCGAAAATACATAGAAAGAGGTTGTGAATTATCCCTAGCTCAAGTTACCGAAGTTGAATATCAAAAGAAGCAAACTAATAATGTTCCTGTCGTGCGTGATTTTCCTGATGTATTTCTTGATGAATTACTCGGACTTCCGCGACCAAGGAAAATTGATTTTCGTATTGATCTTCTCCTGGTGCTGTACCAGTGGCGCGTGCGCCATATCGTTTAGCACCATCTGAAATGAAATAATTATCAGAGCAATTACAAGAATTATCCGAGAAAGGCTTTATTCGACCGAGATCGTCACCATTGGGAGCTCCAGTATTATTCGGGAAAAAGAAAGACGGTTCGTTTCGCATGTGCATCGATTATCAAGAGCTAAATAAGTTAACTATCAAGAACTGATACCCTTTAACAAGGATCGATGACTTATTCGATCAGTTGCAAGGTTCTAGTGTGTATTCAAAAATTGATTTGCGGTCTGGTTATCATCAACTTCGTGTTCGCGAGGAAGACATTCCAATTACATCCTTTAGAACTCGATATGTACATTATGAGTTTCAGGTAATGCCGTTTGGATTGACCAATGCACCGGTTGTGTTCAAGATTTAATGAAACGCGTATGCAAGCCGTATCTTAACAAATTCGTGATCGTATTCATCGACGATATTCTGATTTATTCTAAGAACAAAGAAGAACATGTGGAACACTTGAAGACTATCTTGGAGCTGCTAAGGAACGAAAGGTTGTACGCAAAGTTTTCAAAATGTGATTTTTGGCTTGATTCGGTACAATTCCGTTGTCACGTGATTTATAGCAATGAAATTCATGTTGATCCCGCAAAAATCAAAGCCATTAAGAATTGGGCTGCACCTACTACTCCTACCGAAGTGCGATAATTTTTGGGTTGGCCGGTTACTACCGAAGGTTTATTGAAGGATTTTCGTTAATATCCAAACCATTAACAAAGCTTACCCAGAAAAATAAACCGTATGTATGGGGTGATGATGAAGAGGAGGCATTTCAAACGTTGAAGACTAAATTGTGTAGTGCGTCAATCTTGTCATTAACTGAGGGCAGCGAGGATTTCATTGTCTACTGTGACGCGTCTCTTAAAGGATTTGGGGCTGTTTTGATGCAGCGAGAAAAAGTCATTGCGTATGCTTCTAGGCAACTTAGGAAGAACGAGGAAAACTATACCACCCATGACTTAAAATTGGGCGTGGTGGTTTTTGCTCTTCGCCTTTGGAGACATTGTTTGTACGTCACTAAGTGTACGGTATTCAACGATCATAAGAGTTTATAGTATATTATGGATAAATAAGAGCTAAACATGAGGCAACGTAGATGGATCAAGCTTTTGAGTGATTACGATTGTATAATTCGTTATCACGCTGGAAAAGCAAATGTGGTAGCCGATACGTTAAGCAGGAAGGAAAGGGACAAACCTCTCTGAGTGTGTGCTTTAGTAGTAACGATACATAATGATTTACCAGAACAGATTCAAAAAGCACAAACTGAAGCTATGAAGTCTGAAAATATTAAATCTGAAAACTTTCGTGGTGAAGGTAAACCCTTTGAAAGTAGATCCGATGGTACAAAATATCTAAGGGGACAATTATGGTTACCATTATTTGGAGGATTGAGAAATCTGATTATGTTAGAATCTCACAAGTCTAAATATTCTATTCATCTCGGGTCGGATAAAATATATCATGATTTGAAGAAGCTGTACTAGTAGCCAAACATGAAAGCGAATATTGCAACTTATGTTAGCAAGTGCTTGACATGTGCTAAGGTCAAGCCTGAATACCAAAAGCCATCCAGACTACATCAACAACCCGAAGTTCCTATTTGGAAATGGGAACGTATTACCATGGACTTCATTGCCAAGCTTCCAAGGACTCCGTCCGGTTTTAATTCTATTCGGGTGATTGTGGATCGATTGACCAGATCTGCCCACTTTATTCCGATAAATGAAAAGTTCAAGTTGGAGAGACTTACTCTTATTTACTCGAAGTAACTTGTTTGTAAACACGGTGTTCCCATATCTATCATCTCGGACCAGGATAGTCGTTTCACATCAAAATTTTGGGGATCACTTCAAAAAGCATTGGGGACTAATTTGGATATGAGCATTGCTTATCATCCTCAAACCGATGGGCTGAGCGAAAGGACAATACAAAATTGGAAGACATGTTGCGGGCTTGTATGATTGACTTTGGTAGTAGCTAGGATAAGCACTTACCGTTGGTGGAATTCTCCTACAATAGTAGCTATCACGCTAGCATTAAAGCTGCAACTTTTGAGGCTCACCACGGAAGGAAATCTCGATCGCCTGTATGTTGGAGTGAAGTTGGAGATGCTCAACTCACCGGACCATAATTGATTCGCGAGACTACCGAAATGATTGTACAAATCAAGAATCGTTTGTTAGCTGCTCGTAGTAGACAGAAAAGTTATGCTGATGTGAGACGAAAACCTTTGGAATTCGAGGTAGGCGACAAAGCTATGCTAAAAGTATCATCGTGGAAAGGTGTTATACGCTTTGGGAAGCGTGGGAAGTTAAGTCCCCGCTATATTGGACCATTCGAGATCATATCAAGAGTGGGTCCGGTAGCATATAAACTTGAATTACCTCGAGAGCTACAAGGAATCCACAATACTTTTCACGTGTCAAACCTAAAAAAGTGTTAGTCCGACGAAGACCTTATTATCCCAATGGATGAAGTCAAGATCGATGACAAGTTGCAGTTCATCGAGGAACCCGTCGAGATCATGGATAGGGAGGTGAAGAACCTAAAGCGAAGTCGGATCCCTATTGTCAAGTTCTGATGGAACTCAAGGCGTGGACCGGAGTTTACATGGGAAGAAGAAGATAAAATGTGGAAGAAATATCCGGATTTGCTCAATTGCAACAAGAAACCGGACCATAAGGCGAATTGATCTTCAGGACGAAGATCCTTTTTAGATGGGGATGCTGTGACAATCTAGAAATTTCAGGTCATTATTTAGTCTTATTTTATGAGTATTTTAACTATTTTAAAAAAATTAAATTCTATTAAGTTGACGGTTTAATTTAAACCGATTTTGGAGGTCTTGTTTTTATGTATTGACAAGTAAAGAAGACTATTAGTGATCACGATACCGATGGATGCCCGAAATTTTTCGTTTTACTATCGACTGTTTCGATGTTTAATATTTCTGACGTTTTTATTTTTAATTGTGTGTTAAGTTGTGCCGAGAACTATATTATTATATTTCGTGTACCTTTTAAATTTTGATAATTATTTTTACGAAACTCAAGTCCCGTAAATATTTTCAAAATTTACTAATAGTCATTTTCTACCCTTTAAATTATTTAATTGCATTTTAGTCCAAAAGATTGCACAATTGGCAAAAACTACCCCGACAACTCACTATATAAAGTTTTTCCACTACACACACTTCATAAAATATTCATAAAAAATTAGTCACCAACCTCTTCTTCCACCCTTGTTGCCGTGAACCCCAAGACCACACAAACACCAAAATTTTGTGATTTCTAGGTTGATTTGATTAAAACTAAACCAAGACCCACTTTAGAAATCAAAATGTGATCATATTGATACCAAAATTTCTTACATGCATGAAGTTTTGATTTTTGGTTATGAACTAGGGTTGGTGAGAGTTGTAGATGATCATGCATGTGATGATCTTGATAAGATCATGCTATTTTGATGTTAAAAGTTTGATTTTTGATTTTAGTTTTAGTTTTGTGAAACATGCACGTGTTAGGATTGAAAGTGGGTAATATTAGGAGGCTAGGATTGATAGAATAGTTGTTAGAATGGGTTGCAAGTATGATTTTATGTGATTTTTAGAGAGGTGATTTAGGGCAGTAAGTTTGAGGCTATTTTTGGGTACCTTAAGGTTGAGTTATTGTTAAAATACTAAGATAGTGTCGTAGATAATTTAATTAGTTTCATTTTGATGTAAATTAGAACTTCTAACTCAAAACGTGGAAGAAGTTATGATAGATTGATTATTCGTGTACCGGGAGACGAGTATCGACACAATTCGAAGTTGTTGTCGATATTTGGATCGAATCTCGGGGACTACAAAATGAGTTTTATAAATATTCAAGGGCTGTTTTAAAGTTCTAAACCTAGGGTTGTGAGTCTATTTTCAAACTCAAGTTTCGTTTTTGTAAACGGAATTGTTTAGAGTGGTCAAAATGATTTTATGAGTCAAAAGGCGTAAAACTGTCCGGTTTTTGTAATACAAAGATGTGTCGGGCAGGAGGTCTTAGGAGTAATATTTATGAATGAAATTTAAACTAAGTATTATTCAGGTTATGTGTGATTTTGTCACCAAGTTTCGTCGAAAACGAAGTTGTCTAAGTATGTGAAAACAGCTTGTACGTTTGGTATGTACCGGCATATTTTATCGAGAGTATAGTTTAATAAAGTAAACATATAGAAGGGTATAGTAGTATCACTTGCATTTTCATTCTTTCGGGTTTTTCATGATTTTGTAATTTTGAGTTTTATCTTACTAAGTATGGATTAAACTTAAGTCAATTATTAACGAGCGCGTCTTATTTGATAGGTTTCGGTTTTCATGTATGACGGGCATCACTTATCGTCGATGATCGTCTTGCTACGTCTCTTATACTAAGGTGAGTCTATAGCCTCGCTATTAAATTCTTTAAAATGATTTCGAAACCCGCGAGGTGGGTAACATGATTGTTTTGAAAATAGAACACAAGGGACCCGATGTATGCTTGTTGCCTTGATTAATATAAGTTTGCTATTTCGCTAGATAAAAAGGTCTCAATTATATCATGAATTGTTAGCTACCGAGTTATGGTAGGCGCTTATACATGGAATAGTACTATTCAGGAGGTACCCCTCCCATCCGGAAACGATTAGCTATCGTTTTAGCACAAAGTTGCTCGAAGTGGATACATGTGCGAGAGTTTTACTATACACTTAGCGAGGTGTATGGTGGGCAAATATTGTTGTAACGTTTCAATGTCATGAGGCTTATAATAATACATATAACGTTGTTTGATCTACATTGTTAATTCTTGATAGTTTTAAAATATACTTGTGTTCAGTAATGTTTATTTATAAACTCTATAGATTCACTCAACTGTTGTTGACAAGTTTAGCATGTTTTATCTCAGGTCCTTGAAGGTAATGGCAAAGGAGGGATTTTGGTGCTTGCGGATTAATAATAAAGATGTTTAAAGCTCACCATTTTGGGAAAAATCGCTCAATGACTTCTATTATGAAAAATGTTGTGTACTTTGTTAGTGTCACACCCCCAAATTTCACTGCACTGGAAGACTGGATTTGGGTTGCGACTTCATGGCGTGAAGAGGACTTGATTCGAGAGAACGAAATCTATATGCCAAAATAACAATGCAGACTACGCATAATCCACATAGTAGCATACCTGAGAAAAACATTGTTAAAGTGTCAACACAAAGTTGGTGAGTTCCTAGGTTTGAGTTTAAGAATACAATAAAAATCATTTCAATGAACCAAAAGATTCGTATCTAAGCTCATGACACCGATGCGTTAACGATTCTAATTGACTTCGTGTGTGCCCGTGAAGGTGACTAACCCAAGTCACCCATTGTCTTCAAATGAAATTGTATTTACTTGAACGGACTGATTCAAAGTAAATAGGAGTGTCAACTCCGATAGATCTATCCATAACATTCGCACTCACTTTGCTGTAACACAGCTAGGTGACTAACAATTCATGATTCGTGGGTAGTTATCATTTGGGTTGTTTCGGGACTTGGATCACTAGTAAAGAATAGTTCACTTGTGTTCATGCGTTATAAATCAAGCAATGTTCTCACCCCAAAAGATGATATTACAGTTTAAAAGAGATAGGGGCTAGTAACTCACCTTGTTGATAGTAAAGTGTCTCATGGGCAAAGTAGAATCTTACCGGTAACCTAATTAAAATAATATTCATTTAAACCATGTGTAATATAAAAATAATATAAATTTATAAACCCGTTCTTAGTTGGTGCTTAGTAATAAGTGTGAAAATACATATTCTTTTACCACTTATTTCCAATAATAACAAGACCAAAACGTGTATTTTATGTCGTAAATGTCGGAATTATGCGTGGTTTGTGTTTTTATTGTGTTTTAGGACCAAAATATGAAAAAGGAAGAAAACACGGGCTTACACGGGCTTTATAGAAGAAAACGAGAAAAGACGAAGTCAAAAGATCAAGAGTGCAAAAAGAACAGAAGTCCAAGGCATTTTCTGAAGATTTATCGAAGAAAAAGTCTAAAGACGGAAGTTTAATGAAGTCGAAGAACCAAGTCTAATAAAAGATGAAAATTATAAGACGAGTTCAAATTATATCGAAAAATCCCGAGACGAGGTCGAGAAAGATAAAGAATTTAAATCGAGTCGAGACAAGAAGAAAGAAGGAAGAAAGCACCAACATTCTACTCCTCCTATTAATACCCTCCTAATGTGTCATTAGGAGGTGGTTAGTTAGATTAGTTTAGGAGTAGGAGTAGATTACTTTCTCTCTCTAGTTTTTCTTAATGTTTTTCAATCTTTAATCTTTAATCTTGTACTTTTGAATCTTTAATCTTCATCTTATTTCAAGCTTTCTACAATCATTCTCATTCCACATTTCTTGATCTTTTTAATTATGTTTGATTCGAAATATTCTTTGATTTTGTTTAATCTTGATGTTTGATTGATTAAAAAGTTTATGTTTTTATCAATCTTTAAGTTTTTATAAAACTTAAGCTTTGAGCTTATCATGCTTATTGGCTTATTTTGTATTTAGCTTATTTAATTTTTTTAGTTTTCTTAAAAAGTTTAGTCTTCTTAAAGTTTGATTCATAAAGTTTGCTTATTTCGTATTTTAAAAGTTTTCAAATTTGTGCTTATTGAGTTAGTTAAGTTTTTGTTAAGTGTCCTTTTTAGAAGTGCTTATTGGTTTTTTAGCTTATGCTCCTCCATCCGAATATTGTGATTTTTCCATCACAATATTAGGGTTTCTACATTGTGACAGCTTATTGTGATTTTTTTTTCCGATCACTTATTCCGATCGTAGGTTGCGATTGCCCCTGGCATCGTACTTTGCGATCGGGTATAAGGCTTATTGTGACGAAATGCTGCCCAAATTTTGATAGTCATATTCCGGTACTTCTCTTTTTTAAACAATATTCCGATACTTTTCTTATAATTAGTATTATGATAGTTTGTTTTTAGTTGATATTCCGACAGTTTCTTTTTTTAAACATTCAGATAGAATTTTTAATGATATTCCGATACAAATTTTAGCCTACATTCTGATAATTCACATACACATTACGACAGCTTTAACTAACATTCCGATGGAATTAAAAAAATGACATGCCTACTTGCTAGGTTATTAACTCTTCCCGCCAATTTGAGCTAGTAGGTTGCTAGCTTGAGCTAGCTGCCTGCTAGCTTCTTTATTTATTTATTTTGTTCCGTAATGGTTTAGTTTAATCTGAAAGTTGTTCCGATTTTATTCTGAAAGTTACGTATTTTTAGTTGAATTTTTCTTCAAATTTTAAAATTAATATTTTTTCGTAAAGTTCAAGTTTTATCTTTTATTTAGTACCCGCTTTAGGGTTTGCCTCGTTTAGCTTTAAAGTACCATCTTAGTTTTATTCTCTCATTTTTCATTAAGTAAACTTTATTTTTGAGTCGATAGTTAATTTCGTCTTTTAGTTTTATTTTTATTAATTGTTTCGCTTTAATTCACGTTTTATTATTTATTTTATTAATTGTTTTTATACAAGTCTTTTTATTAGTTCTTTTATTTTATTAGCGTTAGGCTTGCATTTACTTTTTACTTAAAAATAGATAACGAAATCTTCTTTTATTAACCAAAAACAACTGAGTCGCACTTTTAACAGGAAATCAGTTCGTTAAGACACCGAGAAAACGAACTTTTTAACGAACAAAACCATGTATTAAATGGCGCCGCTGCCGGCTCTTTTCGTGAAGATTAACGGCTTTTTGGGAGAGACGCGTTGGATTTTGGGATCCGTTCACTTTTGAGCGTTATTTTCTTGCCAAAAATTTTCAAAAATCCAAAAAAATAAAAAATTTCAAAAATCCCAAAAACAATTAAAAAAATCATAAAAAGCATTTCTTTTTCGAAAGTTTTGCTCCAAAAATATTCTTCTTGCTTATCTATTGTGTTTAATGGATTCATTTGTTGACTGTGTAGGGTGTGGAAGACCATATTCTGGTAGTCAATCCTATCAATGGTGTTCATGCGAACGATGTGGAATGGATATCCCTAATTACGAATTTGGCCGTTGTCTATCGTGCAATTCGATCAATTCATACTTCAATTCATTCTTCTCTTCTAATGCCACTATTTCACCCTCTCCCATATATGATGATCTATATCCACAAAATGCACCGGGTTTATCTCAATACTCGTATTGCAACAACTGTGAGGGCCCTCACGATACCTTTTCTTGTCAGCCGATGAATTATTATGAGCCAAATCCGTGTTCTAATTCTTTTCAACAGATGATCTTTGATGGACCACATCCGTGCTATAATTCTGGTTTTCATATTTTGAGCCCCCACAATACACCCTCGATCATCAACCTTCTGTTGGAATGAGTGAAGAAGAACGAGCCATTTTTTTTAATACACTTCAATACGTTCAACAAGAATTAGCTAGCATACGCGAAGCAAGGGAGGAGGAAAAGCGACAGCAACAAGAGCAAGTATCTAATCTTAGTGATTATACTCCTCCTCTTGTGCATCCATACTACTATTATGATGATGACGAGGATGATATCTATAATCTCAACCCATCTTCTGAGATTAGTACTCCTACTCTTGAAATCGCTAATGCGTCTAAGGATAGTGATACATCGAGTGAGATTAGTGATTCTGATCTTGATAAATTTTTTGATGAGGTTTGTGATATCCCTACTTTTGCTGAGCTTACGGACGAGGTCGCTCTTAATGATGATGATTTTTCTCCATGCTATGAGAATTTCACCTTTGAAATTTCTCAATCTCCTCCGAGAGATGAGGGCGATGTTGATTTATTCTCTCCGACATACGAGAAGTTCACCACTGAACTTGGTCTTGTAGATGAGGTGGAAGACGTTATTCTTCGCGACAAATTACTAAAATTTCATCTTCTTATTGCTAAGATTGAAGCGTTGAATTCTGCTCCTATTTCTGACTCTTTACCTCCGTCTATTACTTCAGTTGAGAATAATGATACAGCTATAGAGGAAATCGACATTCTCTCAATACCTCCGGGTATTGATGATGATGACACGGAGGGGGATATTATTTTTTATAATTTGCTGCATGAAGGTATTGTCCTAAGTACCCCTCCCAAGCACCTTTCATCCACTCCTTTAGACACCATTACGGAGGATGAGTGCTTTGACCCGGGAGGTGACATTGACTATTTTATGAGTAATAACTTTACGGCTTTGCCGCTTGGTCAACATCCATTGTCTTTGGGGGATGACAATGTGCTTCCTTTACCCACCCCACCTCCCGTGGATCACAACCTCACATACTTTTCGTATGTTGAGAGGACTTTTCTACCCTTCAAGACTTATCCTCCGGCCTCTCCTGTTGTATTTTCCTCCGGGAACGAGGACAAGGTATTTGATCCCGATATTACATTTGAGGCTTCCCCATGGACTATTTAATTCGGGTTCGAGTCAGGCTCGTAAATCGGTTAACAAAAACAAGCGCTTTTTGGGAGGCAACCCGATTATCTATCTATCTTTATCTGTTTTTATAATAAGTGTAGGGGGAGACCCTTGTATGTGTTTGTTGTTTTCTTTCTTATCATGTGCAGGGATTCGAGCTTTCAAAGATCCATTCTTGATGACTTTTAACGACCCGTGATTCCATGTACCCGTCTTCCCGTTTTTATCCTAAACTCTTTTGATTCTCTATTTTATATTTTCCAATATTAAAATAGGAATCACTTTAGTTGTCTCTTCCTTAGCAAGATTTAAACAACGTGTACAATGTCCTAAGTGTAGGGGAGTTCACTCCCACATGCTTAAACATTGAGGACAATGTTTATATCAAGTGTAGGGGGGACTTCTATCGAAGTAAGTGGGCTTTTCCATTAATTTGTCCTCATTTTAACCGGAAAATTTGATTTTTCGACATTTTTCAAAAAATTTAATCTATTTTGGCCTAGTAGTATAGTAGTATTTTCCTTTGTTATCGTTATTTATTTTATGTGTTAGAATAAATTGTTAATAAAGTGGTTTTAAATTTTTCAACGTTGTGAATCTTTTGACTCAGCTCGAGTTTACTTATCCAAGTTTACTCTAGCTAGTATCCTTAACGTGTTTAAGTCAAGTTTTGCTAGGCTTTTATATAGGGAACTTTAAAACGCGAAAGTCTTAACTCTTACGGGTTAAGAACAAGAACTTTTCGCAAGTTCCTATAATTGATCCTAGAAAGTTGTTTATCAAGGGAACTTTAAAATGCGAATTCTAAACTTGAAAGAGTCTAAGAGTTTGCAAGATCCTATAGATGACTTGAAAACCAAAAACTTTGATTTAATTGGCTAAGCATCCACGAGTCTCATTCCTTGAGATTTTAAGTTGTGGAGAATGAGAGATGATAGAGTCAATTATAAGTTTGGTATTCTTTCATGAATTTATGTGAGTTGATTATAAGCTTTTTCTACCATCGCTTGCTAATAAATATATTTGCAATAAATAAGGTTGTACGATTTGAAAAGTTACTTAGCTTCTAGCACAAGATCGTTTAAAAGTTGCTCGGTATTAATTAGAGTTCATAGCCAATGCATAACTTATTAAAGCGGGTTGCGAAGATTGGTGAGTCCGAAAAGGTCCTAACAAGACACGAGGGCTACATTTTGTTGCTAAAGATCCAAAAGTGATGTGAAGAATCATTTATCAAAAATCAATATGAAGGATCGAGACACACGACGAATAGAAAATACTCCCCTAAAGATCATGGAGAAGTCTATCCGAAACGACCCTAGCAAGGTATGAGGATAAATAGATCTAAGTTCTAAAATGAGGCGGATCGTTGTATATCAAAGTCCAAAATAAAGATTGAAGAAAAATGAAGAAGTCCTTGTCCAAATATGAAGAATCTCTCAAAAACATCAAGTGAAGAAATTCCTATTATGAAGAGAAGACCATAATTTCAAGAACGTCTCTCAAGATTTAAAGTATGAATTCGCTGCCAAATATCGTTCCGAAAAAGGTATCAAATCGTGAAGCGAGTTATGCCAAGATATGAACTTTAAGAGGTCCCGAGAAGCAGTTTTAAAAGATTTTCTCCTTTAGCTAACTATTGATTAAATCGTCCCACTTTATTTTTGGCCTAAATAAACTATCGAAATAAGTCAAACAATGCATCCTCATGATCATTCAAGACAATATTAAAATATAAGAGCTACACCTAGGAATAAGGGAGTCTAAGTGAATAATTGGGCCACATGAGTTCGTGTTAGTTTGCTAACTTATAATAACAATGATCTCGTTTTTAAGCTTGGTATGGGGAACGTGAAACTTGAGGATGATAAACATTCATGACAGCCAAAACCCCAATGTAAGTCTTTGATTTCTTTACTTGTTTTGTATATATTTCTATCTTTTTAGTTTCCTTAATGTTTAGTATTTTATAAAGACCAAGGTGGGTTAATTACAATAAGAAATGTAATCTGTGCTTTGAAATTAATGCATTGCATGAGGGAATTGCAATGGTCAAGTGTAGGCGATTTAATAAGTGTGAAAACACTTATCTTTTTACCACTTATTTCCAATAATAACAAGACCAAAACGTGTATTTTATGTCGTAAATGTCGGAATTATGCGTGGTTTGTGTTTTTATTGTGTTTTAGGACCAAAAGATGAAAAAGGAAGAAAACACGGGATTTCACGGGCTTTTATCAAAGAAAACGAGAAAAGACGAAGTCAAAAGATCAAGAGTGCAAAAAGAACGGAAGTCCAAGGCCTATTCTGAAGATTTATCGAAGAAAAAGTCTAAAGACGGAAGTTTAATGAAGTCGAAGAACCAAGTCTAATTAAAGATGAAAATTATAAGACGAGTTCAAATTATATCGACAAATCCCGAGACGACGTCGAGAAAGACAAAGAATTTAAATCGAGTCGAGACAAGAAGAAAGAAGGAAGAAAGCACCAACATTCTACTCCTCCTATAAATACCCTCCTAATGTGTCATTAGGAGGTGGTTAGAATTTAAATCGAGTCGAGACGACGTCGAGAAAGACAAAGAACTTAATGTTTTTCAATCTTTAATCTTTAATCTTGTACTTTTGAATCTTTAATCTTCATCTTATTTCAAACTTTCTACAATCGTTCTCATTCTACATTTCTTGATCTTTTTAATTATGTTTGATTCGAAATATTCTTTGATTTTGTTTAATCTTGATGTTTGATTGATTAAAAAGTTTATCTTTTTATCAATCTTTAAGTTTTTATACAACTTAAGCTTTGAGCTTATCATGCTTATTGGCTTATTTTGTATTTAGCTTATTTATTTTAAATTTTTATTTTCTTAAAAAGTTTAGTCTTTTTAAAGTTTCCTTATTTCGTATTTTAAAAGTTCTCAAATTTGTGCTTATTGAGTTGGTTAAGTTTTTGTTAAGTGTCCTTTTTAGAAGTGCTTATTGGTTTTTTAGCTTATGCTCATCCATCCGAATATTGTGATTTTTCCATCACAATATTAGGGTTTCTACATTATGACAGCTTATTGTGATGTTTTTTTCCGATCATTTATTCCGATCGTAGGTTGCGATTGCCCCTGGCATCGTACTTTGCGATCGGGTATAAGGCTTATTGTGACGAAATGCTGTCCAAATTTTGATAGTCATATTCCGATACTTTTCTTTTTTAAACAATATTCCGATACTTTTCTTATAATTAGTATTTCGATAGTTTGTTTTTATTTGATATTCCGACAATTTCTTTTTTTAAACATTCTGATAGAATTTTTTATGATATTCAGACACAAATTTTAGCCTACATTCCGATAGATTCAACATACACATTACGACAACTTTAACTAAAATTCCGATGGAATTAAAAAATGACATGCCTACTTGCTAGGTTATTAACTCTTCCCGCCAATTTGAGCTAGTAGGTTACTAGCTTGAGCTAGCTGCCTGCTAGCTTCTTTATTTATTTATTTTGTTCCGTAATTGTTTATTTTAATCTGAAAGTTGTTCCGATTTTATTTCTTAAAGTTACGTATTTTTAGTTGAATTTTTCGTCTAATTTTAAAATTAATATTTTTTCGTAAAGTTCAAGTGTTATCTTTTATTTAGTACCCGCTTTATGTTTTGCCTCGTTTAGCTTTAAAGTACCATCTTAGTTTTATTCTCTCCTTTTTCATTAAGTAAACTTTATTTTCGAGTCGATAGTTAATTTCGTCTTTTAGTTTTATTTTTATTAATTGTTTCGCTTTAATTCACGTTTTATTATTTGTTTTATTAATTGTTTTTATACAAGTCTTTTTATTAGTTCTTTTATTTTATTAGCGTTAGGCTTGCATTTACTTTTTACTTATAAATAGATAACCAAATCTTCTTTTATTAACCAAAAACAACTGAGTCGCACTTTTAACCGGAAATCAATTCGTTAAGACACCGGGAAAAAGAACTTTTTAACGAGCAAAGCCATGTATTACTTAGGCTGGAATAATAACGATTAAAGTTTTATAAAGAGTTTTCGGTTATTAATCGGTTTTATTTCTTTTAGTTCTTTATGGTTGGGTTTCAATCTTTTAAACTACGATTTCATAAATAACTAATATTTCATATATTTAGGTTATGCATTATAAAGTTATTATAAGTTGATATGTATTCAAATAAAATTTAATTATTCGAGTTTTAAAGATAATATTATTACGATATAAGTTTTATTTAATTCCTATTAGAGTACGAATATTAGAACCTAGTGTTTTACAATAACAATTGTTTTCTTCATTATTTTGAGAGTTACTATCGTGTGTCAATTTCCTTAGATTAGCATGATTCATGTTATGCCTTATAAAATCATTGATATGTTTATATGAATTCAAATTAAAGTAATCCATATTTATCAAATTTTATTAATAACTAACAGTTCAATTCTTATAGATTTTAAATAATAAAAAGTATAGTTTTTATGAATTAGGTTTCTATATTTGTTTAATAGTCATTCTAAGTTTTATGAATGGCGTGTCATTAATTATTAGGTCAACATGATATGTATAATTTACGAATTTTACATCTAAATTTATTTAACGTTCCTTTTTTAAAAGACATATAAGTAATTAGAGTTTCGTAAAAACGCCATATTTTAAGTGTAATCTCTAAAGATTAAGTTTAAAGACTCAAACTTAACTAGGCGTCTTAAAATACGTGTTACTAGTTAAAATTTTACATAAAATGACCATTTTTAATATTTTCCAAAATTTGAAAAGTGTTTAACGGACTTATTTTGAGAGCCCGTAACTTTTGCATACTTTAGAGTTATGACACAAACGAAGTTTCTATGGATAGCCCACCTGGTAGGCTCGGATAATGATATTTATGAGCTAGTCGTGATTCCGACTTTATGTGGGACGAATTTAGCTTACAAAAACGTAGTTCCAGCCAGTTTAACACTAGACAGGATGGTTTTTCAGAAACTTTGAAGACGTGTATCTTACTGCACGTTAACCCTTGGTAAAACGGATTACTGTTTAGAAACTAGGCTAGGTGAACATTAATATTGTCCTTGAGCAATATTTACCCATTCGGCTTCTAACAGGCTCGAAATCGAGTCCAAAGATGACTCCCCCGACCATACAGTTTGACAGATTTTAATGCTTTTATCTAGATTTTCATTTTAAGTTTCCCAGTTCGTTATAACTCCGTTTTAAGTGATTCAAGAGGCTATGGACTTGTAATAAGGTCTAGTATTTTAGTGTATGGCAGAAAGTTAGGAGGAGGTGTTTACCTCGGGAAACGTGCAAGAGCTTTAAGTTATCGAATAAGGCTTTTTAACGACTTATTACTTACGAAATATTTCTAAAGTATAAGCATCAATTAGTTGAGGTTTAACATGAATACTAAATTATTTAACATTAGGTATCACAATACTTACAATATATTGGTGGTTTGATCAAGTATACGCCCTAGGATGCCCTAATTTGGTCTCGGTTTCACTATAATCCAAAGCTAGAACCCGAACACTTTTGGTACTGAAAATTCAACCTCGTGATCAACTAGGGAACTTGGAATTAGGGTTCTTGCTGCTGGAGAGTACACGAACCAAGATAAATTCAATACACATATTTAAGAAACTAGGGTTTTGTAGAAAACCCTAATTCGATTTAGCCAGGGTTTCGTTTCTACGGCACTTCAAGGCACGAACTTCAAGGATGTTTTCAAGGGTGTTTAGGAATGTTATTTAGGAGTTATTATAAGTAGTAGAAGGGGTGGTAAATGCGGTTTAGACTGGTGGTTT
Organism: Glebionis coronaria; assembly: GCA_025667525.1. Taxonomy (NCBI): domain Eukaryota; kingdom Viridiplantae; phylum Streptophyta; class Magnoliopsida; order Asterales; family Asteraceae; genus Glebionis; species Glebionis coronaria. The sequence continues at coordinate 361,080,276 of CM046876.1, forward strand.
CGTCACGCCAGAATAAATAGAAAAGGAAGACACGGGTTTGGTTTTTCTTGTGTTTTTAGGACCCATGATCAAAGGGCTTGCACTAACCATTTATAACCTGATTATAACTTATCCCTGAGACATAAATTATGATAGGAAATCAAAGGATGTGGCTGGGAATGAAGAACTCTTGCTAGAGATGAAGAAACAGTAACTTTGGGATAAAACATGATTGTTTTTGAGGATTTTTAGGGATAGAACAACTGGTGAATGTATTATGAATGTGGGTAGGGTGTTAGGGGAGATATGGGTCTATTTATTTAAGCTAGAAACAAGGGGAAATAATTTAGGCAAGTATATATCTTGTTGTTAACTTATACTAGTGTTAATTCCATGTATTTCCTATTTTCTAGCTAACATATCTGGCCTAATAATTTCCTATGGCTTAAAGCCACGAAAAATTCACTAAGTAATGATAATTATGCGCTTACTTGGGTTTAGGGATAATTACTTGGGTTTAATTGGAGTTTACCGGCCTTTAAAATTACTTACGGGCTTTTAAAATTAATTACATGTTTATTTCTAGTCATTTAATAATTTAATTAAGCTCCTATGATAAATTATGAAATTTAAAACTTAATTTTATTAGTTTGAAGTTGATAAAATTAATTTAGACGTTTTCGTGATCGTTTAGACATAAAAACGATATGTTATAATTAAATAATAAATAAAATGTGATTACCTCGGTAATTTATTCGATACCTCGAAAATACATTAAAATTGACAAATATATGGTTTATAAACTTTTTATAGTCCATCATATATAGTTTTGAAGAAATTGTGAGTTGAAAACGTTTATATAACTTCCTATTATTAATTAACGGTAAATTCGATAGTTTACGTTAACTATTGAAATGAACTGTTATTGACACATATATGACCTATAAACATAAAATAGTTCATTGCACATGACATAGATAAAACACATTTACTTTTACTCGGATGACTTCCACTTAGAGTTAATTACGGTTTAAAGATAGCACGGTAATTATTTTCTACTTTACAGTAATTAATTTAAACACATAGCATATAAATTTCTATATAACCAATAGAATTTTCAAATAGTCCGTCGTACCTATTATAAGTGATAATAACATTTTTTAGTTTTAAAATATCTTTCTGTTTATGATTTACAGTGTTTTCAAAAAAAAAAAATAAAAAAATTAGCGATAATTATTTTATTCTTTGAGATTAAAAGTGAGTTCAAATATACGGGTTGTCACAGTTAGTAAATGTTTGGGACCATATTGTGAACGATTTTTCAAATGTTATTTCCATTGAAGTTTTACTTTTAAAACGATTCTTTTCGAGTTGTTTTCTATTACTTGAGCTGTTGTAGTATGAAGTAGCACCCCATATGATCTTCCGCTTATGACCCGAAATTGGGGGTTTTACACGACTTTACAAAGTTGTCTGTGATAGTTCATGTAACACCCCACTTGGATAAGTGGACCGTTACGTGTATTTATGGCGTGTCATCAAATCATAAGGTAAATATCCTAAAGCATTAACCGACCATAAAGGAAATACCGGAATCAAACATCGTTAATCCAAACATAAGCTCAAAACATGAAAAGTAAACACTGAAGGAAAGGACTAAACAATGTCCAAATAAGCAGAATAATGTAAGAAGTGCATAAAGTAAGAAGTCTGGATAGCTTCCATCCAATGCACATGCTCTCAGAATCCTATGAGCGTCCTGGTGTACCTGCCGTTAGAACATGAAAGGAACTACGGCTGAGCATAATGCTCAGTGAACGGATAAAAGGCATGATAAGAAATACTGAAATTAAGCAAATGATGAGATACTGAAGCTGTAAGACTGATAAGTAAGGTTGCAGCGGAAATCTGTGTATAATCTGGAAAATCTAATTTATAAATAATAAAGCTGAACTGTTATCTATTAAATCTGAAAACATGCATTTACTGTATATTAATTACGAAGATCTTATATAGATCATGTGCTGAAAAAACTGTTACATGAACAACTGGAGGGGTGACCTCGTCATGCTGTAGAGGGGTGACCTCTAAATAATATGCTGGGTGGAGGGGTCAGCTCCAATGTGAAGGATGTAGAGCACACACCACATTCACCTTATAACTGTAAACTGATAAGCCTAGGATGCATCCATACGCCCCACTAATAATACCGATAAAATGGCCAAGCTGAGTTGAATGGGACGCTACAGGATATCATTCTCCAACAGGTGAGTCATGACACTGGTGCCTTAAGTGTCATGGTTACGGTACCTCCGTAACTACTACAACTAACTGGTCATGCTTGTATATAACTCTCAGGCAATATCTTAGTTATTAAATAATTTCTGATAATTTATAACATATACTAGGGAAACTATTTGGCTACAGACGGGGAATCCTAATCACGCATAGAAAGGAAGTCCTCACTAAAAGGACGGGAAATCCGTACCTCGTGTCCAGTAATGAAATAAGAATGAAAGGTGAAGGGTCTACTCCGACTTCACGGATACTACAAAAATAAGGGACGTGAAATGAGTTTTTTTATTATTTTTTACTGTTACTGATTCTTATTGTTCTTAACTTGATTTATTACGTTCTTGAATTGTTGTACTGTTTGTGTATAAACTGGTAACTCTGACTGTCTTTAAATATTTACTGATTAATGCATATCCTGTACTTCTGATTACTTGTATATTATACTGTATTCTGTTTATTATATTACACTATATTCTGGTATTATAATACTGATATTAGTAACCTGTTAAAAATAGCAAGTTTCCCAAATTAGAAAGTTTCCCAAAATAAAATGTTTCCAAAATTGTTTCAAGGATGATTTAATCGTTCAATTATAATCAAGTATTAACTAAATAAACTAATATAACGTGACTTATTTAATAAAGATTAACTAAATTAATGAAATATGATCTATACTTGATTAAATCATTACAATAATTAACTAAAATTTTGTTTTAAAAGAAAATTACACTATGTGCCCTTGTTAGAAATATGTGCTAACCGTGTACCCGAAACACGGGTCAAACCTTCCCCGAGACACTTTGTCTCGGGTCAAAACGTGAACCCAAAAAGCCACCACAGCCTGTAACACACAATTTTGGTATATGGAATGTCACGCGTTATTATGGCGTGTCATCAAAGCATACAAAGAAAATGTCTTAAAACATTACATGACCATAAATGGAAATACCGGAAACAAACATCGGTACCCCAAAGTATAAGCTCATCACACACAAACATAAGTACTGTAAAGGAAAAGGACTAAACAATGTCCATAGAAATAAGTAGCAAAAACTATGATGAAATGCATAAAGTAGAGAAGGCTAGATAGCTTCCAATCCATATGCACGTACGCTTAAAGTCTACGAGCGCCCTTGAGTACCTGCCGTTTGGGAACATGAAAGGAAAACGGCTGAGCATAAATCTTAGTGCACGGATATACAAGTATGCCATAGAATAACATAAGCATATAAGACTAACAGCAACAAAATATTCTAAGTTCTAAGTAATCTGGATTCATGTTCATAAAACTCGTTTTATAGTTTGAAAAGACTTATGTTTCTATGAAAATCTGTTTTAATTAGCCAAATAGCCCATATAGGTCATGAGGTTCCACCGTGCATGAATACTTGGAGGGGAGACCTCGTCATGCAATTAGAGGGGTTGCCTAGTGAAGGATGCAAGGCACACATCGCATTCACTCTGATATTACTTATAAACATGTAACTAGGATGCACCCATACGCCCCACATGATAATATAATATAATGGCAAAAACTGAAAAGGGACGCCACGAGCAATCACTTCACCGTGGGGAAGTCATACACTGGTACCTCCAGTGTTATGGTTATGGTACCTCCATAACTAGGTGAGACTGGTCATGCATGTATATGACTTAGGCTCTTATTCTAACATAAGTTTCAAACATATAAAACAAATACTAGGAAAACAGTTGGCTGCAAACGGGGAATCCTAATAAGGAAAGAATGTCCATACTGAAAGGACGAGAAATCCGTACCTTATGTCCAGTGAACGAAGAAGACGAATGGAAGAGAGTCCTACTTCGATCTCACTAATGCTACATAAATAGTATACGTGTATAAGTATTCTGGTTACTGAGTACGTAACTGATTTTTTTATCGTGTCTTAGCTTGTTTTATATGTTCATGTCTTGTTTTACTGATTTTAACGTTATGTTGTGTTTATCATGTATTTTGTATGTTCTGATTAAGTATTACTTATATTTCTTGTATTATTATACTTGTTGTGTAATAATAAGTAACTTTCTAAAAATAGCAGGTTTCCTAAAATAGAAAGTTTCTAAAAATAGAAATATTCCAAAAATAGAAAGTTTACAAAAATAGATTACCTTCTTAAAATAGATCAGTTTCTAAAAATAAAAAGTTTCCAAAAATAGTAAGTTTCCTGAATTAGAAAGTTTCCATATTTAGAATTAAGCTAAATTAATATCATAAATCATGTAGTTATAGTATAGTTTATTAATAGTATCATGTTAATTAAATAAACAATAGGTTATACGATTTCATTAAATATAAGCATGATTTAATTAAATTAAAGTGTATAAAATACTTAGGTTAAAACATGTATTATATTATATTAATAATAACCTAAGTCATGATTATTAATTAATTATATTTCATGTTTTAATAATTAATTAATACTATAGTCTAAATTAAATAATTAAATACTTAGGTTATAACATGTATTATTAAATAAATAATAATTAACCTAAGTTCATGTTTGAATTAAATTAATTATATGCCATGTTAACTTGTAAAATTTTATATCTTGTAAAATAAATACTTGTTCCATTTTAGTCATGAACCGGACCAATATAATTAATTTAGACATGTCGTGAACCGGACCCCGAACCCCTTGAACCGGTCCGATCCAAACACCCCTTAACAGTGGCAAACCAGCTTGGTCGGTTGCCACTACCTTTGTTAGGCTGCCACCGGCTTAAGCCGGTGGTCTTGCTTCCCTCGGCTAGCCACTGGCAACAGCAGTGGGTTCCCACCTACTGTGTGCCGGTGGTCCCGCTGTTGCCTGCTGCGTTCCCCCTTGATGACCAAGTCTGCCACCGGCTGTGTGCCGGTGGTGGGCTGTTACTGCCGAGACCCAACCAAAACCACAAGGACACCCCGACACATGTCGGGGTCCCTTGTCCTTGCTGTCAACCGAACCAAACACCACCGAGACATAAGTCTCGGTTGGTGGTGCGAACCAAACGACGCCGAGAGCCATGGGTTCTCGGTTTGAGCGGCGGCCGAACAACCAAACCCGAACAAACCCTTAATTTTTACCCACCATGATTTATAACATGTTTTTAATGCTTGTTTTTAAATCCCTTGTTCATGTGTTCATCATAAACATAAAAAGAACTAAAAAGAAAAGGTTTTACGGATTACCAAACACGTGGAATAAATGGAGAACGATCACACGAACACACTCCTTGAATTTAATTAACCAAGATCAAACAAACACCTCCTTGTTGTAAAACCCACATGCTTTTACCATGAATAGTACCCTTATGATCGTACGTACATGATTAGAACTTTCCTTTTATAGCACGTTATGTTTCACGAATAGGAATTTCAAGTATTACGTACGGGTTATTACACGATAAGTATTTAATACGTATTAAGACACGATAATTATTATCAACAATAATTATAATCATGAACACGAAAATCATGAACGTAAATAATCTCGAACTTATTATTATGTATTTATGTAATATTTATTACGATCACGTATAAATATATGTTAGAACATGAACGATAAATAAATAAATCACGTAAACACGACACGAGAACACGTAATAAATAGAACACGGAAACAACGGGTTTCCCCTTGTGGGTCCCTCATAGCCGCGGCATAGAACAAAAGGAAGGGGGCCAAGCCCACATAAAATTTAACTAAAAACAAGAAAAAGGAAAATAGATTTTTCATAATACAGAATATTAGAAAAATCACAAAACCCCTCCTCCTCCTTTTTCTCCTTTGGTCGCCAGATATACACCACCAAAAGGGGTGTTTGGTTGATTTTGGTAGATCCAATTCTTGCAAGATCGTTCGTGTTATTATTTTCTTTGTGTTCACGAATCGGTAATTCCTTAAACCTTGTCTTTTTAATTATTTATTAGATCTAAGAACACATGAATCATGGGTTTATTATAATCTATTAATATAAACATGTTAATTAATTAGATCTAATCATGGTGTTTTAAAAACATGATTGTTTAAGGGGTGTTTGGTTCGGCCGACGTGTAGAACCGAGAGCCAAGCTCTCGGTGGTTGTGTGATCACCACCAACCGAGACCTCAATGTCTCGGTTTGGTTTGGGTGTCTCGGCCGCAAGAAAGCAAGGGACCCCAACGCATGTCGGGGTTGTCCTTGTGGTGTTTGGGGTCTCAACTGAAAAACAAGAAACACCACTGGCCTAAGCCGGTGGCGGTTTGACTAAACCGTGGCAACCGGTGAAGCCGGTTCACCACAATTAAGGGTTGTTTGGTCCGGTTCAAGGGTTTCACGGACCGATTCATGACATGTTTAGATTAAAAAACACGGGTTCGGTTCATGGTTTATTTTTACAAGTTAATTATTTCTACAAGTTAAATAATTATAAGGTTTAATTAAATTAATTTAACATGCTATATGATTAATTTAATTTAGACAAGACTTAGGTTAATTATTATTAGAAATAATACATGATTTTAACCTAAGTATTTTATGATTTAATTTTAGACTAAAGTAATTAATTAATTATTAAAATTTGGCATATAATTAATTAATTTTCATGACTTAGATTATATTAGTAATAAATATTAATACATGTTTTAAACTAAGTATTAATTACCTTTTATAATTAAATAATGTTATATTTTAATTAAATCTTATAACCTATAGTTTATTTAATTTACATGTAATAATTAATAAACTATACTATTTAATCACATGACTTAGAATATTAATCAGTAAAACTTAAGCTTATATTATTAGCTTAATAATCCAGCTTATTTCTAAATAAAGAAACTTTCTATTTTTAGAAACTTATCTATTTTAAGCAGCTAATCTATTTATGGATACTTTCTATTTTTAGAAACTTATTTATTTTAGGCAGCTATTCTATTTTTGGAAACTTTCTAATTTTGGAAACTTTCTAATTTTGGAAACTTTCTGTTTTTGGAAACCTGCTATTTTTAGAAAGTTACTTATTATTACACAAAAAGTATAATAATACAAGAAATAGAAGTAATACTTAATCAAAATAGACAGAATACATGATAAACACAGCATAACGTTAAAATCAGTACAACAAGACATGAACATATAAAACAAGCTAAGACATGATACTAAACCAGTTACGTATACAGTAATCAGGATACTTATACACGTATATTATTTATGTAGCATTAGTGATATCGAAGTAGGACTCTCTTCCGTTCATCTTCTTCGTTCACTAGACACAAGTTATGGATTCTCCGTCCTTTCAGTATGGACATTCTATCCTTATTAGGATTCCCCGTATGCAGCCAACTGTTTTCCCAATATATGTTTTATATGTTTTTAAATCGCTTATGTTTAATTAGATTCCTAAATCCATATACATGCATTACCGGTTTCACCTAGTTATGGAGGTACCATAACCATAACACTGGAGGCACCAGTGTTATGAATTCAACGGTGGAGTGATAGCTCGTGGTGTCCTTTCAGCTTTTGGCCATATTATTATTATCATGTGGGGCGTACGAGTGCATCCTAGGTTACATGTTTTTACAGATTATTCAGGTGAATGTGGTGTGTGCCTTGCATCCTTCACAAGGAGCTGATCCCTCCTACCCAAAAACATATATTAATTTGAGGCAGTCCCTCTAATTGCATGACGAGGTCACCCCTCCAAGTATTCATGCACGTTAATAATTCATGACCTATATTGGCTAATGGTAAACATGTTAAACAATTTTTATAAGATAAACATAAGGTTTTTCAAACTATAAAACCGGTTTTACTAAGTTATACCAGGTATTCTAGGACTTAGACATTTCCGCTGCTATATGTTGTTTATGCTTATGTTATTCAATCTATGCTTGAATATCCGTGCACTGAGCGTTATGCTCAGCCGTTTTCCTTCCAAGTTCCCAAAACGGCAGGTACTCAGGGACGCTCGTAGACTTTAAGCGTACGTGCATATTGTTGGGTCAAAAAGTTGATGTGGCAGAAACTCAAAAACGAAGAAAACATGAAGGCATTTGTCTAAGCGTTGACAAGTGTATTCCAGGCGTTGTCAAGAACAAATAAAGCGTTGACAAAAGCAAGCATTGTCAAGTGCAATCCAAGCATTGTCACATGCAATTCAAGCATTGACAGAAAAATTGACAAGAAGCCTTTGGAAGCTTCTATTTAGATAAACATGCAGAATATATTCTGTATAAGTTTATTTGAATAGAAGATTTACATGTTTATTTGATATTATCTCTTGTAAAACCCTAGTCCTTACACTATAAAAGGAACCAAGGGTTATTAGGTTTTTTATATAACTTTCATATACAATGTAAACCTAAAGCGTGTGTTGACTAGACGTGGGATTCAATGTATACACGTCTAGTGATTGTTGATTATTAATATAATTAGCAATCCTTTTGTTTTAATTCATGTTCTTTGTGCCCAAACACCTTGTTACATAGTTATTGTTCTTTTCCGCTTTGATTGTATAATCATATGAACAATGGCTATGCCTAGTAGATAAAATATTCGAGGAAACCAATATTTCTACAATTGGTATCAGATCCTCGTGGCTTGTGATGCTAGGACCAACAAGGTGTTCGTGTCTGGTGAAGAAAAGAAAAATCCGTCAAGGGTTTTCTGGACTTTTTGTGTGCGCAGCAGTATTCAGAAAGCCATAACTTTTTAATGAACCATTGGATCCTCATGAAATTTTGTGTGTGTGTTCTACACACATATATCTAGTTATCCACTGGAGGGATTATCTAGATCTATTCCCAAGAAAAAGTTATTAAGCGTCAAAGTCAGCAGGGGTCATATGCTGTTTTCTGTGAACAATAATAGTAAAAACGCGATTTCTCCTTCGTTAACCGTTGGATCGTCGTGAAATTCGCGCTGTAGGTTCTTGACACTTGTGTCTAGGATCTCACTTAAGGGATCTGCGATCTGAGCTCTCATGAAGAAGTTATTCGATGTCGAAGTTCACTGCAGTTTATGGTTTTCACATAAAATCATGATTTAGGGTTTATAAAACCCTAGATCTATTACCCGCTGAAATGTGTTATTTAGACGTTGATAGATGTTGGTGTGACGCTGACAAGGCATGGATGAGACGCTGATGGCCAGGCGCTGACAGGTACAAAGTTGGCGATGACAGGAATAAGTTAAGCGATGTTGGGAAGCGCTGACACTTGTTGTCCGATATATACATTTTCAAACGCTGACAAGTGTTGTCTGATATTGGACAACACACAGTGTTGATATCTTGGACAGTGAAGGATATTGGACAACAAAAGGAATAGTTGCTGTTTGAGAAAATTGATACGTTTTTAGCACACAAAAAGGAGATATTTACACACGAAGGTACATGGGATCTCCGTTTTTATTTAGAATATCATGTTGATATTAATGGCTCGGATATTTTTAAAAGGGATTAATGATTTTTAAGTGAGTTAGCAACAAGTCGTGAAGAATTTGATGGATATTTTAGAGTATGTAATCGGGATAGCCTTGCGAAAGAGTTATCCAATCTAGTACTTTTACATATGGTATGAAGATGTTATTTCATTAAAATTCGTCATGAAGAGGTGTTGGCTTAAGGGGAAGAATTCTTATGGTAAGTTTGATGATTGAAGAAGATTTTTGCGAGTTTGTGTTCTATCATATCTTAAAGTCTTGCACTTCCAGTCATGGACTTTAAAGGTAACTTGTTCGTGCTTTAAATGTTTGGTGACGAAGACTTGTCATAACACTTGAAGGAGTTACATTATCGTGCTCAGTGTCTCACAAAGGATGAGAATATTGGCAAGGGATCGAGGTCTACTTATAATTTGCAATGGGTATAAGTTCTTCATCACATGGATAGTACAAGACATGGGACACAAGGTTGGGTTATTCTACTTATACATCAAGTATATTATATTAATTTTTCTTCAAGATCATTACATAGAGCCTACATTTGGAGAATCTTCAAGATTGCATACATTGTTTACTTCCCTGTTGATGTGACAAAAAGGGGAAGACATACATGCTACATTTGAGGGGAAGCAATTTGAAGATGATGTACAACTTACAAGAGATACACAAAGAGTTTTGCCGACATCAACTAAGGGAAGATTGTTAGGTCAAAAAGTTGATGTGGCAGAAACTCAAAAACGAAGAAAACATGAAGGCATTTGTCTAAGCGTTGACAAGTGTATTCCAGGCGTTGTCAAGAACAAATCAAGCTTTGACAGAAGCAAGCATTGTCAAGTGCAATCCAAGAATTGTCACATGCAATTCAAGCATTGACAGAAACATTGACAAGAAGCCTTTGGAAGCTTCTATTTAGATAAACATGCAGAATATATTATGTATAAGTCTATTTGAATAGAATATTTACATGGTTATTTGATATTATCTCTTGTAAAATGCTAGTCTTTACACTATAAAAGGAACCAAGGGTTATTAGGTTTTTTATATAACTTTCATATACAATGTAAACCTAAAGCGTGTGTCGACTAGACGTGGGATTCAATGTATACACGTCTAGTGATTGTTGATTATTAATATAATTAGCAATCATTTTTTTTAATTCATGTTCTTTGTGCCCAAACACCTTGTTACATAGTTATTGTTCTTTTCCGCTTTGATTGTATAATCATATGAACAATGGCTATGCCTAGTAGCTAAAAGATTCGAGGAAACCAAGGTTTCCACACATATGGATTGGAAGATTCCTAGCCTTCATTACTTTATGCATTTCTTTATACTTTTGATACTCATTTCTATGGACATTGTTTAGTCCTTTTCATTTACAGTACTTATGTTTGTGTGTGATGAGCTTTACTTTGGGGTACCGATGTTTGTTTTCGGTATTTCCTTTTATGGTCATGTAATGTTTAATACATTTATCCTTGTATGCTTTGATGACATGCCATAATCACGCGTGACATACCATTTACCAAAATAGGGTGTTACAATTATGGTATCAGAGCCAAGGCTTCGACCTGTAGGCTCTCAAAACATTACCTGTCATTAGTGGGTAGTCACTATGGTCTTCCTAGAACTGACAGTCGGTTTTCATGCATTCATTGTTTTCATGCATACATATATATGTCATTGTCGCAGGTTTATGACTAAGTAATGGTTGGTACATGACTGACCCTATTTAGTCGCATGTGCTTTTATCGAAACTTTTAACTTTGGGACCGACCCATTAGCGTCCCCTCGTCATGTCTTTTGTTTTGAGTGAACTGACCATAGGCGTTCACTCTCGCTCATATAAAAGTTTTCATAAAACTGCATCATGCATTCATGTACTAGTTTTCCTGCATAAATTTTTTCTCATGATATATTGGTATATTTTTTTTCATGTATATAGTTTATGTTTTGATCAGTTAATCATGTATTTTTATGTTATACTGTCAGATGGTTCTCACACGCGAGCAGGAACAACTCAATGCAGCAGTCCAAGCTGCAATGCAAGCTATGCTTCCTCAGCTGAGGAACGAAATCAGGGTTGAGGTACAGGCTGCTAACAATCAACAACAGCACCTAGTACCTCCTCCTCCTCCTCCTCCAGCAACATTGGTCACATGGCTGGAGAGATTCAATAAGCTACGCCCTCGATCCTTCGAGAAAACAGATAGCCCCAGTGAAGCTGAAAGTTGGTTGGCTCACATTGAGAAGATCTTCGATGCCAAGGGCTGTGACCTCGTCTTCAAGTAGAGGTTAGCCTGTTACCGGTTCGAAGGTGACGTGCTATCATGGTGGAATGCACTGAAGCAGTCTGAGGGAGGTGATAATTGGGTGGTTGGTTTAACTTGGGCTCAGTTCAGGAATTTAGTGATGGGAAAGTTCTTTCCCAAGGCTGAGCAAGACAAGCTGAAGAGAGAGTACCATGGAATCAGACATAGAACTGGAGAGAACAGCAACAAGTGCATTTAGCGTTTTCTTCGTTTGGCTGGTTTTCTTGTTGCAGCAGCAGTTACTCCCGAAGAGCAAGCATACCACTTCCGGTGGGATCTTCGTACATCGGTCGCAAACAACTTGGTGTTTTCTACGTTCAACACAGTGGCACAAGTGGCCGATGCAGCACGTAAGCTGGAGATGCTGCAAGAAAGGGAAGAGTTTAGGGAAGCAGAGAGACCCGAGAAGAGGTAAACATTCGTTAATCAGCGGTGACCAAACCGTATTCTTTTCAGCATATGTCTATATTTACAACTCTTTTAAACTATATCTTCCAGGCAGAAGACTGGGGACCGGTCTCAGCCGGCTACTCAGCAACAACCTACTTAGCCCATGGGAAACGGTCAGACTCACGACCGTTCTGCTACGGATAGGCGTGGCGGTAATGATAATTACCGTAACAACGCTGGAAACTCCAACAGCAGCAGGTCCTTATACTTACTCATTTTCTTATGATTTCATGCAATAGTTCTTAATTCTGACACATTAGAGAATCTTCAACCAGGAATCATGGTAACGGGAGGGACCAGAACCAGAGAGGTTCACAGCCTAACCGTCCAGCTATCACTGGTATTCCATCTTACGAATTATCCGCATTGTCCTTTGTACCTATTATCATGTCTCATGTATATTGTTCTTATCATGCTCTCAGCCAGAAAGGACACCTGCTGGAGGATATACTCATCCTCTTTGCACTACCTGCAACCGTAGGGCACCCAGGGCCATGTCGCCGCGACAGCGACGCATGCTTCAAGTGTGGTATTCTTGGCCATCGCATGAAGGACTACCGAAAGGGCGAGATGGAGGGCACATCGGGACATGCTGATACCAAGCCGCCTCCGACTAGTGGATGCGTTTACACGACATCTCGCGATCAGGCCAACAAGTCTACAGGTACCATCACTGGAATCTTGTATATGTATGGTCAAGTTGCATGTGTTCCATTTGACACAGGTGCTACTCACTCGGTCATTCTACTGCTTATGCTAAGAATGTTAGGATATTCCCATGCCACTAGAGAATATACTGAATATTTCCAAGCCTTTAAGAGACTCTGTACGCATAACCCATGTGTACAAGAGCCTTCCCCCAGAGTTTGATGACAAGATTCGTTCTGTTGACGCACTTCCACTGGACATGAATGACTTTGACATGATATTAGGCATGGACTGGCTATCCAAGCATCATGCCACCATAGACTACCATTGATAGTGTGAAAACACCCATCCATTTACGACTTAATTATAATAATAACCAAGCCAAAACGTGTATTTTATGTCGTAAATGTCGGAATTATGCGTGGTTTGTGTTTTTATTGTGTTTTAGGACCAAAAGCTGAAAAAGGAAGAAACGGGCTTTCACGGGCTTTATCGAAGAAAACGAGAAAAGACGAAGTCAAAAGATCAAGAGTGCAAAAAGAACGGAAGACCAAGGCCTATTCTGAAGATTTATCGAAGAAAAAGTCTAAAGACGGAAGTTTAATGAAGTCGAAGAACTCAAGTCTAATTATTGAAGAAAGTATAAGACAAGTTCAATTTATATCGACAAATCCCGAGACGACGTCGAGAAAGACAAAGAATTAAAAGACGAGAACGAGAAACAGAAAGAAAGAAGGAAGCAACACATGCACTCCCCACTTCCTATATATACCCTCCTAATGACACATTAGGAGGGTGTTAGTTAGTGATTGGTTAGTTAGATTAGTTTAGGAGTAGGAGTAGATTACTTTCTCTTTCTAGTTTTCACTTTCTCTCTCTAGTTTTTCTTAATGTTTTTCAAGCTTTTCATTAATCTTTTACTTTTGAATCTTTAATCTTCATTTTAATTCAAGCTTTTAATCATCTTCTTCTACCTTTCTTATTTTGTTTATCTTTGATTCATGTTAATCTTTGATTTTATTTCATCTTAATGTTTATTTGATTAAAAAGTTCATCTTTTTGTTCATCTATAAGTTTAATACAAATTGAGCTTTGAGCTTGACATGCTTATTGGCTTATTTTGTATTTAGCTTATTTACTTTTTAAGTTTTCTTAAAAGTTTAGTTTTATTAAAGTTTGATTTCAAAGTTTTGCTTATTTAGAGTTTTTGAAAATTCTTATTTGTGATTATTTAGTAATTTCCTTTAAAAATTGTTAGGTTTCGGTTTGAGCTTATCATAGAGTAGCTTATTAAATTATATTTATACGAATTTCCTCCCATCGGAATAGGGTTGCCCTATTCCGACCATCATTCCGACTAGGGGCTTTACTTTTCCCACAGTATTCCGATCACTGGTCGGAAAAGGGTTTCTAGGATTCCGATGGATGCATTTTGGACATTCCGATAGCTTAAATTTTGTTCATTCCGATTGTTGCCTTTTTCTGTATTCCGATTTGGATTCCGACCATCATTCCGATGGTGTGTTTTGTTATTATTCTGACAGCTGTTTTTCTTCATTTATTCCGATAGCTTACTCTTTTACACATTCCGACCAACGCATTCAGATAGGATTCCTTTTGGGATTCCGATGGGACATTCCGACCGGGATTCCGATTGTATTCCGATGGTTTCAAGTTTTAGTTTTACAAAGTTTTCAAGTTTTAAATTCATTACGTTTTATTTTCCAAAAATTGCACGCTTCCCGAAATCTCTATTTTTACCAAGTGCTTTTCTAGTTTTTATTTTTAGCGAGAAAAAGTGACAGTTTTTCTATAATTGCTTTTAGTCTATTTTAATTTCGTTTCGCATTTATTTTTTTAATTACTTATAGACAACGAAAACCTTTTTATTTTTCACCAAGAACGACTGAGTCGCACTCTTTAACTAATAATCAATTCGAAAAGACTGGAATCAACGAACTTTCATACCTGGCAAACACCTTGTATTAAATGGCGCCGCTGCCAGCTCTTTTCGTGAAGATTAACAGTTTTTTGTGAGAGACGCGTTGGATTTTGGGATCCGTTCATTCGTGAACGTTATATTTCTTGCATTTTTCAAAAATATTTTCAAAAATACTAAAAATCAAAAATTTCAAAAATACAAAAACATTTAAAAAATCATAAAAAGCATTTTTTTTCCAAGAGTTTTGCACCAACAGTATTCCTCTTAGCCCTCTATTATGTTTAATTCTTTTACTCAGCCCCTCTAATTTTTTATTCTTCATGGATTCTTATGTCCATTGCATAGGGTGTGGGAGACGATTATATGGGTGCGATTCATGTCAATGGTGTTCATGCGAGCAATGCGGAAAAGATCTTCCACCTATTTCAATCGATTCACTATTTGGATTTTGTCCATCAGGCAATTCGACTAATTCATCCTTTTCTTCTAATCCACCCACTCCCCCCTTGCATTTATTGTGGAAGCGATTCTCATTGGCATGTTTCGTGTCCAATTCGATACACGCCTCATGGCGACAAGAACTGGGTTACAATTATGACAATGGTAATAGCTATCTACAAGATGCACCGGGTTTCTCTCAATACCCGTGTTGCAATTATTGTGGGGGCCCTCACGATACTTCTTATTGTCAGCCAATGAATTATTATGAGCCAAATCCGTGTCCTTATTTATCTTCACCGATGGATTATTATGAACCAAATCCGTGTTCTAATTCTTCTCAACCAATGAATTACTATGAGCCACATCCGTGTTATAATTCCGGTTTTCAAAATTTTGAGCCCCCACAACCTACCCTCGATCATCATTCCTCTCAGGAAGTTCGTTTGGATCAAACACTCACTAGTTTGGAAAAGATTATTCAAAGTATAACTCGACTCCAAGCTAAATTGGAAGAGGATCAACGACAAGAGAAAGTAGCTAATCTTAGTGATTATACTCCTCCTCTTGTGCGTCCATACTACTTTTATGATGATGACGAGGATGATATCTATGATCTCAACCCATCTTCTGAGATTACTACTCCTACTCTTGATATCCCAAATGCGTCTAAGGATAGTGATACATCGAGTGAGATTAGTGATTTTGGTCTTGATAAATTCTTTGATGAGGTTTGTGATGTCTCTACTTTTGAGGAGCTTATGGAAGATGTCGCTCTTACTGATGATGATTTTTCTCCATTATGAGAATTTCACTTTTGAAATTTCTCCTTCTCCTCCGGGCGATGAAGGTGATGTTGATTTATTCTCTCCGACTTACGACAATTCACCACTGAACTTGATCTTGTAGATGCGGTGGAAGACGTTATTCTTCGCGACAAATTACTGAAAGTTCATCTTCTTATTGCTAAAATTGAAGCGTTGAATTATGCTCCTATTTCTGGGTCTGTACCTCCGTCTATTACTTTAGTTGAGAATAATGATACAGCTATGGAGGAAATCGACATTCTCTCAATACATCCGGGTATTGATGATGATGACACGAAGGGGGATATTCTTTTTGATAATTTGCTGCATGAAATATTGTCCCAAATCCCCCTCCTGAGCACCTTTTATCCCAACCCTTAGAAACCATTACCGAGGATGAGTGCTTTGACCCAGGGGTGACATTGACCATTCCATGATTGACACCTTTACGGATTTTCCGCTCAGTGACATATGTCTTTTGGGGATGACATTTTGATTCCTTTACCCACCCCACCTCCCGTGGATCATGATTTCACATACTTTTCGTATGTTGAAAGGACTTTTCTACCCTTTAAGACTTATCCTCCGGCCTCTCCTTTATTAATGTCCTCCGGGAACGAGGACAAGGTCTTTGATCACGGTATTACATTCGAGGCTTCCCCATGGGCCATTTAATTCGTGGACGAGTCAGGCTCGTGACTCGGTTACCAAAAACAAGCGCTTCTCGGGAGGCAACCCGATTATCTATATATCTTTATCTGTTTTTATAATTAGTGTAGGGGGAGACCCTAGTATGTGTTTGTTGTTTTCTTTCTTATCATGTGCAGGGATTTGAGCTTTCAAAGATACATTCTTGATGACTTTTGACGACCGTGATCCCGTGTAACCATCTTCCCAGTTCTATCCTAAACTCCTTTGATTTACTATTTTATATTTTTCAATATTAAAATAGGAATCACTTTAGTTGTCTCTTCCTTAGCAAGATTTAAACAACGTGCACAATGTCCTAAGTGTAGGGGAGATTACTCCGACATGCTTAAACATTGAGGACAATGTTTATATTAAGTGTAGGGGGACTTCTATCGAAGTTAAGTGGGCTTTTCCTTATATTTGTCCTCATTTTAACCAGAAAATCTAATTTTTCAACATTTTTAATCTATTTTGGCCTAGTTGTATAGTAGTATTTTCCTTTGCTATCGTTATTTACTTTCTTTGCTATAATAATTTTCAATAAAGTGGTTTTAATTTTCAAACGTTGTGAATCTTTTGACTCAACCTGAGTTTACTTATCTAAGTTTACTCTAGCTAGTATCCTTAACGTGTTTAAGTCAAGTTTTGCTAGGCTTTTATATAGGGAACTTTAAAACACGAAAGTCTTAACTCTAACGGGTTAAGAACAAGAACTTTTCGCAAGTTCCTATTATTGATCCTAGAGAGTCGTTTATCAAGGGAACTTTAAAATACGAATTCTAAACTTGAAAAACTCTAAGAGTTTGCAAGATCCTATAGATGACTGGAAAACCCAAAACTTTGATTTAATTGGCTAAGTATCCACGAGCCTCATTCTTTGAGATTTTAAATTGTGGAGAACGAGAGATGATAGAGTCAATTATATGTTTGGTATTCTTTCATGAATTTATGTGAGTTGATTATAAGCTTTTTCTCCCATTGCTTGCTAATAAATTTAATTGCAATAAATAAGGTTGTACGATTTGAAAAGTTATTTAGCTTCTAGCACAAGATCGTTTAAAAGTTGCTCGGTATTAATTAGAGTTCATAGCCAAGGCATAACTTATTGAAGCGGGATGTGAAGATTGGCGAGTCCGAAAAGGCCCTAACAAGGCATGAGGGCTATATTTTGTTGCTAAAGATCCAAAAGCGATGTGAAGAATCATTTATCGAAAATCAATATGAAGGATCGAGACACATGACGAAAAGCAAATACTCCCCTAAAGATCATGGAGAAGTCTATCCAAAAAGGCCCTAACAAGGTATGAGGATAAATAGATCCAAGTCCTAAAAGGAGGGGGATCGTTGTATATCAAAGTCCAAAATAAAGATTGGAGAAAAATGAAGAAGTCGTGGTCCAAATATGAAGAATCTCTCAAAACTTCAAGTGAAGAAATTCCTATTATGAAGAGAAGACCATAATTTCAAGAACGTCTCTCAAGATTCAAGGTATAAAGTCGCTGCCAAATATCGGTCCGAGAAAGGTCTCAAATCGTGAAGCGAGTTATGCCAAGATATGAACTTTAAGAGGTCCCGAGAAGCAGTTTTAAAAGATTTTGTCCTTTAGCTAACTATTGATTAAATCATCCTACTTTATTTTCTGCCTGAATAAACTATCGAAATAAGTCAACAATGCATCCTCGTGATCATTCAAGACAACAATAAAATATAAGAGATACACCTAGGAATAAGGGAGTCTATGTAACACCCCATTTTGATAATGGAATGTCACGCGTAATTATGGCGTTTCATCAAAGCATACAAGGATAAATGTCTAAAACATTACATGACCATAAAAGGAAATACCGGAATCAAACATCGGTAGTCCAAAAGTAAAGCTCATCACACACAAACATAAGTACTGTAAATGAAAGGACTAAACAATGTCCATGGAAAGAGTAACAAAGTATAGAAAATGCATAAAGTAAAGAAAGGCTAGAAAGCTTCCAGTCCATATGCACGTACGCTTAAAGTCTACAAGCGTCCCTGAGTACCTGCCGTTTTGGGAACATGAAAAGGAAAACGGCTGAGCAATACGCTCAGTGCACGGATGTACAATAAAGCATGAATAATATAAGCATATAAGCATATAACAGCGAAAGAAACTAAGTCCCGAATAACCCGGTTAAGTCTTAGTAAAACTGGTTTTATAGTTTGAAAAGCCTTATGTTTATCTTATAAAAACTGTTTAACATATTCTACCATTAGCCAATATAGGTCATGAAAATCCACCGTGCATGAATAATTGGAGGGGTGACCTCATCATGCAAATTTGAGGGGCTGCCTCTAATTTACTATACTGGTTTTGGGTAGGAGGGACCAGCTCCTTGTGAAGGATGCAAGGCACACACCACATTCACACTGAGTAATCTGCTGAAAACATGTAACTAGGATGCACCCATATGTCCCACATGATAAATACAATAATATGGCCAAAAGCTGAAGGGACGCCACGAGCAATCACTCCACCGTGGGTGAAACTGGTCATGCATGTATATGGCTATAGGTATTTCAAATTAAACATAAGCAATCAAACATATAAACTTATACTACAGGAAAACAGTTGGCTGCATACGGGAAATCCTAATAAGGAAAGAATGTCCATACTGAAAGGACGAATCCGTACCTTATGTCCAGTGAACGAAGAAGACGAACTGAGGAGAATCCTACTTCGGTATCACTAAAGCTACATAAATACATACGTGTATAAGTATCTGATTACTAAATACGTAACTGGTTTTATGTCATGTCTTAGCTTATTTTATACGTTCATGTCATGTCTTACTGCTTAAAGCTTTATACTGTATTTATCTTACATTCTGTCTATTCTGATTAAGTATTACTCGTATTTCATGTATTATTATAGTTGTTGTGTAATAATAAGTAACTTTCTAAAAATAGCAGGTTTCCTAAAAATAGAAAGTTTCCAAAATAGAAAGTTACCAAAAATAGAAAGTTTCCAAAAATAGAAAGTTTCCAAAAAATAGAATTATTGCTTAAAATAGATAAGTTTCTAAAAATAGAAAGTTTCCATAAATAGATTAGCTACCTTAATTAAATAAGTTTCTAAAAATAGAATGTTTCCATAATTAGATATAAGCTGGTTAAATAAGCTAATTATATAAGCTTAAGTATTTTCTGATTATTTTTCTAAGTCATATTGATATAAGGTATAGTTTATTAATTATTACATGTAAATTAAATAAACTATAGGTTAAAAGTATTTAATTAAATATATCATGTTTTTAATTAAATAAAGTAAGATACTTAGGTTAAAACATGTATTATTAATTATTAATAATATAACCTAAGTCACGTTGATTAATTAATTATAGTCATGGTTTTTAATAATTAATTAATTATAAAGTCTAATTAAAATAAATACTTAGGTTAAAATTCATGATCTAATAATTAAATTTATAACCTAAGTCATGTTAATTAAATTAATTATGTCATGTTTTATTAATTTAATTTTTAGCATATAACTATTAAAATCATAAACCTTAACATAATCAATGAACCGGATCGTGACTAGAAACCATGAACCGGACCCGTAATCCACACCATACCCCGAACCACTTTGGGGTTTCCCTTTGTTTGCTGCTGCCGTAGGACCCACACCACCAAATCGAGACCATGAGGTCTCGGTGGTGGTTCATAAGCCAAAACATAAAAGAAAACATTATGATTTTATGTGATTCATAAATCAAAACATAAAAGAAAAAAGTTAAAAAGGTTATACCGAATGCGTGGATCGATCAAGAATGAACACACACGAATGCTTGCACAAAATTCAAGATCAAAAATCAACCAAACACCCCCTTTTGTGTTGTATATCCGACGGCCAAGGGAGAGAAGGAAGAACAAGATTAGGGTTTTTGTTATTTTTCCTGTAATGTGGAAAATGACTAAAATCTTTCATAATTCCCTTATTTTAGAAAAATTAAAATGGGCTTGGCCCATCCTCTTGGTGTAGCCGCGGGTAGGGGGCCCCACATGGGGTAACCCGTACCTTTTTCGAGTCTAAATAATTTAGTGTTCGTTCGTGTTTTATCGTGTTCGTGTTTTATGTGTTCGAGTTAATTATTAACCGTGACTTAATATATTTATTCGTGTTCGTAATAAATATATATACTTAATTAATATTAGCTCGTGATAAATTTACGTTCATGATTTCATGATCGCATGTTCGTGATTATAATTATTATTTGAATAATTATCGTGTGTTCATACGTAATAAATACTTATCGTGTTCTAGCACGTACGTAATACTTAAAATTCTTATACGTGAACGTAAACATACTATAAAAGGAAAGTTTTAATCTAGTACGTACGATCTTAAGGGTACTATTCCTGGTAAAAGCATGCGGGTTTTACAACTCTTCCCCCCTAAAAAGAATAATTCGTCCCCGAATTATAGATAAAGTAAACTGGAAAAGAAGAACATACCCGAATTCAAAATATGAAATGAGGGTAAGAAGCCCGGATAGACTCCTCTGTTTCCCAAGTGGCTTCCCGCTCGGTATGATCCCTCCAAAGGATTTTGACGAATGGAATCGTCTTCCTTCTCATGACTCTTTCTTGTCTGTCAAGAACTGGTTCGGGTTCTTCTATGAAAGTGAGATCTTCACGTATCTGTTCCAGTGGATACTGAACCATGTGAAGGGGATGATACTGGTACCCTCTGAGTAAGGACACATGAAACACATTGTGTACATGTGAAATCTGCAGAGGTAAAGCTAACCTGTAAGATACTTCACCGACTCGTTCAATGATATCAAACGGTCCGATGAAACGAGGACTGAGCTTCCCTTTAATACCGAAGCGTCTAACACCACGTGCCGACGAAACCTTAAGAAAGACTTGATCTCCTAAGTTAAAATGTATGTCCCTACGATGCTTATCGGCGTAACTCTTCTGACGTGACCGTGCTTCCTGAAGTTTCTTCTTAGCTACTGCGACCCTTTCATTAGTCATCTCTATGATCTCTGGTCCTTCAAGTGTTCGTTCGCCAACCTGATCCCAGCAGACTGGGGCGCGACACTTTCTGCCATACAACATCTCGAAAGGAGCACACTTGATACTTGCGTGCCAACTGTTGTTGTATACAAACTCTACCAAACAGATATAATCGTCCCAATCACCCGTCCATTCCAACGCACATGACCCAACATGTCCTCCAATGTCTGAATCGTTCGCTCCGACTGCCCGTCTGTTTGAGGATGAAAAGCCGTGCTAAGCTTAAGTTGTGTACCCCAAGCTTTCTGCATACTCTTCCAAAATCGCGAAGTGAATCGAGGATCTCTGTCTGAGATGATGCTGGATGGAGCACCGTGGAGTCTCATGATCTCTCTTCTCTATGTATCGGTGAGTTTACTTACCGAATCTTCCTTGCGCATCGGTAAGAAATGAGCTGATTTGGTAAGTCGATCTACGATAACCCAAATTGCATCGTGCTTCCTTTTGGTAGGCGGAAGACCAGTAACAAAATCCATGGTGATTTTGTCCCACTTCCATTCTGGAATATCTAACGGTTGAAGGAGACCACCAGATCGCTGATGCTCGATCTTACCCTGCTGGCAAGTAAGACATTTGGAGACGTAAGTGGCCACATCCTGTTTCATACCACTCCACCAAAAGTACTGCTTGATGTCATGGTACATCTTAGTCGAACCAGGATGTATAGAAAATGGGGAGCTATGAGCTTTAGCTAACAAGGATTCCCGGAGTTCTTGATCATCAGGAACAGAAAGTCTCGTGCCCTGCCATACGATACCATCTGCATCTACTCTGAATTCCGTCTGTTTCTCCAAATTATGAACTATCGCCCAGATTTCTCCATCATCTTTCTAAGCTTCCTTGATCTTAGAGAGTAACTCGGGTTCTACTCTAAGATTAGCCCAGTAACCGTGCTGTCCACGTACCATGATCTCTATGTCTAGTCGCTACAAGTCTCTTATGATTTCCTCCTCAATTTTAATACCGTTGATCATTCCAGACTTCCTGCTAAGTGCATCTGCTACTACATTCGCCTTTCCGGGATGATACTTTAGATTAATGTCATAATCCTTCAACAGCTCTAACCATCTCCTCTGCCTCATGTTCAATTCACGCTGAGTGAAGATATACTTCAAGCTCTTGTGGTCCGTGAAAATATCACATGATTCTCCATATAAGTAGTGCCTCCATATCCTCAATGCAAACACGACTACAACAAGTTCCAAGTCATGCGTAGGGTAATTTTCTTCATAAGGCTTAAGCTGCCGTGAAGCGTACGCGATCACTTTCCCATGTTGCATGAGAACACAGCCAAGTCCCTTCCCCGATGCATCACTATAGATTTAAAATCCACCCGTACCAGATGGGAGAGTAAGAATAGGTGCAGATACTAGCTTATGCTTCAGATCTTCAAAGCTCTTCTCTCGTTCTTCAGTCCAGACGAATTTCTCCCCTTTCCGTATCAGTTTGGTCAATGGTAGTGCTAAGCGGGAAAAGTTCTCCACGAACCTTCGGTAATAGCCAGCTAAGCCTAAGAAACCGCGGACTTCCGTCGCTGATGTCGCCCTCGGCCACTTAGTAATAGCCTCAACCTTTGCTGGATCCATAGTGATTCCTTCTGCTGATACAATGTGACCTAAGAATGCCACCTTGTCTAACCAGAACTCACACTTGGAGAATTTAGCATACAACTGCTTCTGGCGAAGAATCTATAGTATTGTACGAAGATGGTCTTCGTGTTCCTCCTTGGACTTTAAGAAGATCAGGATGTCATCGATGAAGACAATAACGAACTTGTCCAGAAATTCATGGAAGATTCTGTTCATCAAATCTATGAACACTGCTGGAGCATTGGTCAGGCCGAATGGCATAACTACATATTCGTAGTGGCCATAGCGGGTACGAAAATTAGTCTTGGCGATGTCCTGCTCTTTAACCCGTAGCTGATGATAGCCTGACCTAAGATCGATCTTGGAGAAATGTTTGGCCCCTTGGAGTTGGTCAAACAGATGGTCTATACGCGGGAGTGGATACCTATTCCGGATAGTAATCTTGTTGAGCTCGCGATAGTCTATGCAAAGACGCATACTACCGTCCTTCTTGTTAACAAATAAGACCGGTGCGCCCCATGGAGATGCGCTCGGTCGAATGAAACCTCGTTCTAGAAGTTCTTGCAGTTGATCCTTCAGCTCCTTTAACTCTATGGGAGCCATGCGATAAGGAGCTTTGGAGATCGGTTCAGCTCCTGGAATAAGCTCGATATTGAATTCCACTTCTCGTGCAGGTGGTATGCCTGGAAGTTATCCTAGAAATACATTTTGGAATACCGACACTATTGGTTGATCCTAAATTGATGGAGATTCAGCATCCATGTCGTGAACCGTAGCTAGATAACCCTCGCAGCCATGTGACAGTAGTACACGCGCTTGCAGGGTAGATATGATTTGTACAGACCTTCCGGGTACGAACCCGTTGTGAATGTACTCTGGTGCATTAACATCACCGAAGATGACTCGATATGAATGGCAGTCTATGGTAGCATGATGCTTGGATAGCCAATCCATGCCCAAAATCATGTCAAAGTCATTCATGTGCAGCGGAAGTGCGTCAACAGGACGAACCTTATCGTCAAATTCTAGGGGAAGACTCTTGTCTACATGGGTGTTTAATACAGAGTCCCTCAAAGGCGTGGAAATAGTAAGTCTATTATCTAGTGGCATGGGAAGCATCCTAATGTTCTTGGCATAAGCAGTATAAATGACCGAGTGAGTAGCACCCGTATCAAATAGCACACACGCAGCCTAACCATACATATACAAGATTCCAGTGATGGTACCTGTAGACTTGTTGGCCTGATCTCGAGATGTCGTGTAGACACGTCCAGTGGTAGGAGGCGGCTTGGTATCAGCATGTCCCGATGTGCCCTCCATCTCGCCCTTACCCCAGTCCTTCATGATATGGCCAGGAAGACCACACTTGAAGCATGCGTCTGTGTTACGACGACATGGCCCTGGGTGCCTACGGTGGCAAGTAGAGCAAAGAGGATGAGTATATCCTCTAGGAGGTGCTCTGGCTGGCTGAGGACCTGATAAAACATTTAAATGAGACATGATAATAGGGTACAAAGGGCAATGCAAATAATCGTAAGATTGAATACCAGTGATAGCTGGACGGCTAGGCTGTGAACCTCTCTGGTTCTGGTCCCTACCGTTTCCATGGTTCCTGGTAGAAGATTTGCTAGAGTGTCAGAATATGAGTTATAACATGAAATCATAAGAAAATGCGTAAGTATTAGGACCTGCTGCCGTTGGAGTGTCCAGCATTGTTACGGTAATTGTCATTACCGCCACGCCTATCCGTAGCAGAAGGGTCGTGAGTCTGACCGTTTCCATTGGGCTGATGAGGCTGCTGCTGAGTAGCCGGCTGAGACCGGTCCCCAGTTTTCTGCCTGGAAGATACAATTTAAAGAGATGAATAATTGATATATATAGAAAGAATACGGATTGGTCACCGCTTGAATACGAATGTTTACCTCTTGTCGGGTTTCTCAGCTTCGCCAAACTCATCTCTCTCATGCAGCGTTTCCAGTTTACGTGCCGCATCGGCCACTTGTGCTACAGTGTTGAACGTAGCACACACCAGATTGTTTGCGACCGATGTGCGTAAAGCCCACCTAAAGTGGTGTGCCTGCTCTTCAGGAGTACCTGCCACTACACCAAGGAAACCAGCTAAGCGAAGAAAGCGCTCCATGAACTCGTTTCTATTCTCCCCAGCTCTCTGTCGGCTCCCATGGTACTCCATCTTGAGCTTGTCTTGCTCAGCCTTGGGAAAGAATTGCTCCATCACCCTATCTCTGAACTGAGCCCATGTCAAACCAGCCACCCAATCATCACCTCCCTCAGTCTGCTTCAATGCTAACCACCAATTTAACACATCGCCTTCGAACCGGTAGCATGCCAACCTCGCCTTGAACACGGGGTCACAACCCATAGCATTGAAGATCTTCTCGATGTGAGCCAACCAGCTTTCAGCTTCACTGGGGCTATCTGTTTTCTCGAAAGCTCGAGGACGGAGCTTGTTGAATCTCTCAAACCATATTAGAAAAGTCACTGAGGAGGAGGAGGAGGTGCTTGGTTATGCTGCTGATTGTTGGCAGCTTGAACCTCAGCCATGATGTCATTCCTCAGTTGAGGAAGCAAAGCTTGCATTGCAGCTTGGATTGCTGCATTGAGTTGTTCCTGCTCGCGTGTGAGAACAATCTGACAGTATAACATAAAACATATGATTAAACAGATCAAACATAAAATATATACATGAAAAAAATTTATACCAATAAATCAAGAGAAAATTTTTTATGCAAGAAAATTTGTATATGAATGCATGATGTAGTTTTATGAAAACTTTTGTATGATCGAAAGTGAACGCCTATAGTCAATTCACCCAAAATAAAAGACATGGCGAGGGGACGCCTATGGGTCGGTCCCAAATTTAAAAGTTTCGATAAAACACATGCGACTAAATAGGGCCAGTCCTGTAACAACCATTACTTAGTCATAAACCTGCGACAATGACATATATATGTATGCATAAAAATGATGAATGCATGAAAACGACTGTCAGTTCTAGGAAGACCATAGTGACTACCACTAATCACAGGTCATATTTTGAGAGCCTACAGGTCAAAAGCTTGGCTCTGATACCGTAATTGTAACACCCTATTTTGATAATGGAATGTCACGTGTAATTATGGCGTGTCATCAAAGCATACAAGGATAAAGGTCTAAAACATTACATGACCATAAAAGGAAATACCAGAATCAAACATCGGTAGTCCAAAAGTAAAGCTCATCACACACAAACATAAGTACTGTAAATGAAAGGACTAAACAATGTCCATGGAAAGAGTATCAAAGTATAGAAAATGCATAAAGTAAAGAAAGGCTAGAAAGCTTCCAGTCCATATGCACGTACGCTTAAAGTCTACGAGCGTCCCTGAGTACCTGCCGTTTTGGGAACATGAAAAGGAAAACGGCTGAGCAATACGCTCAGTGCACGGATGTACAATAAAGCATGAATAATATAAGCATATAAGCATATAACAGCGGAAGAAATTAGGTCCCGAATAACCCGGTTAAGTCTTAGTAAAACTGGTTTTATAGTTTGAAAAGCCTTATGTTTATCTTATAGAAACTGTTTAAAATATTCTACCATTAGCCAATATAGGTCATGAAAATCCACCGTGCATGAATAATTGGAGGGGTGACCTCATCATGCAAATTAGAGGGGCTGCCTCTAATTTAATATACTGGTTTTGGGTAGGAGGGATCAGCTCCTTGTGAAGGATGCAAGACACACACCACATTCACACTGAGTAATCTGTTGAAACATGTAACTAGGATGCACCCATACGCCCCACATGATAAATACAATAATATGGCCAAAAGCTGAAGGGACGCCACGAGCAATCACTCTGCCGTGGGGAAGTCATAACACTAGTGCCTCTAGTGTTATGGTTATGGTACCTCCATAACTAGGTGAAACTGGTCATGCATGTATATGGCTATAGATATTTTAAATTAAACATAAGCAATCAAACATACAAACTTATACTACTGGAAAACAGTTAGCTGCATACGGGAAATCCTAATAAGGAAAGAATGTCCATACTGAAAGGACGAGAATCCGTACCTTATGTCTAGTGAACGAAGAAGACGAACTGAAGAGAGTCCTACTTCGGTATCACTAATACTACATAAATACATACGTGTATAAGTATCTGATTACTAAATACGTAACTGGTTTTATGTCATGTCTTAGCTTATTTTATACGTTCATGTCATGTCTTACTGTTTAAAGCTTTATACTGTATTTATCTTACATTCTGTCTATTGGGATTAAGTATTACTCGTATTTCATGTATTATTTTACTTGTTGTGTAATAATAAGTAACTTTATAAAAATAGCAGGTTTTCTAAAATAGAAAGTTTCCAAAAAAAGTAAGTTACCAAAAATAGAAAGTTTCCAAAAATAGAAAGTTTCCAAAAAATAGAATTACTGCTTAAAATAGGTAAGTTTCTAAAAATAGAAAGTTTCCATAAATAGATTAGCTGCCTTAATTAAATAAGTTTCTAAAAATAGAAAGTTTCCATAATTAGATATAGCTTGTTAAATAAGCTAATTATATAAGCTTAAGTGTTTTCTGATTATTTTTCTAAGTCATATTGATATAAGGTATAGTTTAAAAATCATTACATGTAAATTAAATAAACTATAGGTTAAAAGTATTTAATTAAATATATCATGTTTTTAATTAAATAAAGTAAGATACTTAGGTTAAAACATGTATTAATAATTATTAATAATATAACCTAAATCATGTTGATTAATATGGTTTTTAATAATTAATTAATTATAAAGTCTAATTAAAATAAATACTTAGGTTAAAATTCATGATCTAATAATTAAATTTAAATCCTAAGTCATGTTAACTAAATTAATTATGTAATATTTTATTAATTTAATTGTTAACATATAACTATTAAAATCATAAACCTTAACATAATCAATGAACCGGATCGTGACTAGAAACCATGAACCGGACCCTAATCCACACCATACCCCGAACCACTTCGGGGTTTCCCTTTGTTTGCTGCTTCTGTGGGACCCACACCACCAAACCGAGACCATGAGGTCTCGGTGGTGGTTCATTAGCCAAGCCGAGACCCCTTGGGGGTTCGGTTTAGGCGTCGGCTAGAACAAACACCCCTAAAAACCCTTATTTTGATTTACCCCATAATCATAGACATGTTTAATAAATGTTTTTAATTAGTTTTTAAAAACATTATGATTTTATGTGATTCATAAATCAAAACATAAAAGAAAAGAGTTAAAAAGGTTATACAGAATGCGTGGATCGATCAAGAATGAACACACACGAATGCTTGCACAAAATTCAAGATCAAAATCAACCGAACACCCCCTTTTGTGTTGTATATCCGGCGGCCAAGGGAGAGAAGGAAGAGCAAGATTAGGGTTTTTGTTATTTTTCCTGTAATGTAAAAAATGACTAAAATCTTTCCTAATTCCCTTATTTTAGAAAAATTAAAATGGGCTTGGCCCATCCTCTTGGTGTAGCCGCGGGTAGGGCCCCCACATGGGGTAACCCGTACCTTTTCTGAGTCTAAATATTTTAGTGTTCGTTCGTGTTTTATCGTGTTCGTGTTTTATGTGTTCTAGTTAATTATTAACCGTGACTTAATATATTTATTCGTGTTCGTAATAAATATATATGCGTAACTAATATTAGCTCGTGATAAATTTACGTTCGTGATTTCATTATCGCATGTTCGTGATTATAATTATTATTTGAATAATTATCGAGTGTTCATACGTAATAAATACTTATCGTGTTCTAACACGTACGTAATACTTAAAATTCTTATACGTGAACGTAAACATACTATAAAAGGAAAGTTTTAATCTAGTACGTACGATCTTAAGGGTACTATTCTTGGTAAAAGCATGCGGGTTTTACAGTCTAAGTGAATAATTGGCCCACATGAGTTTGAGTTAGTTTGCTAACTTATAATAACAATGATCTCGTTTTTAAGCTTGGTATGAGGAACGTGAAACTTGAGGATGATGAACATTCATGACATTTCCAAAACCCTAAGGTAAGTTTTGATCTTTTTACTTGTTTTCTTCTTTGTTATAATTTTCTATCTCTTTTAATAAAGGCCAAGGTGGACTGATTATGTTGAAAAATGTAAATCTTGCTTTGTAACTAATGCATTGCATGAGGACATTGCAATGGTCAAGTGTAGGGGATTTGATAGGTGTGAAAACACCCATCCTTTTACCACTTAATTATAATAATAACCAAGCCAAAACGTGTATTTTATGTCGTAAATGTCAGAATTATGCGTGGTTTGTGTTTTTATTGTGTTTTAGGACCAAAAGATGAAAAAGGAAGAAAACACGGGCTTTCACGGGCTTTTATCGAAGAAAACGAGAAAAGACGAAGTCAAAAGATCAAGAGTGCAAAAAGAACGGAAGTCCAAGGCCTATTCTGAAGATTTATCGAAGAAAAAGTCTAAAGACGGAAGTTTAATGAAGTCGAAGAACTCAAGTCTAATTATTGAAGAAATTATAAGACAATTTCAATTTATATCGACAAATCCCGAGACGACGTCGAGAAAGACAAAGAATTAAAAGACGAAAACGAGAAAGAGAAAGAAAGAAGGAAGCAACACATGCACTCCCCACTTCCTATATATACCCTCCTAATGACACATTAGGAGGGTGTTAGTTAGTGATTGGTTAGTTACATTAGTTTAGGAGTAGGAGTAGATTACTTTCTCTCTCTAGTTTTCACTTTCTCTCTCTATTTTTTCTTAATGTTTTTCAAGCTTTTTCATTAATCTTTTACTTTTGAATCTTTAATCTTCATTTTAATTCAAGATTTTAATCATCTTCTT
This sequence comes from Glebionis coronaria, assembly GCA_025667525.1. Taxonomy (NCBI): domain Eukaryota; kingdom Viridiplantae; phylum Streptophyta; class Magnoliopsida; order Asterales; family Asteraceae; genus Glebionis; species Glebionis coronaria. The sequence goes on from CM046876.1 coordinate 361,110,771, forward strand.
CTACCTTTCTTATTTTGTTTATCTTTGACTCATGTTAATCTTTGATTTTATTTCATCTTAATTTCTATTTGATTAAAAAGTTTATCTTTTTGTTCATCTATAAGTTTAATACAAATTGAGCTTTGAGCTTGACATGCTTATTGGCTTATTTTGTATTTAGCTTATTTAAAAAAGTTTAGTTTTATTAAAGTTTGATTTCAAAGTTTTGCTTATTTAGAGTTTTTGAAAGTTCTTATTTGTGCTTATTTAGTAAATTCCTTTAAAAATAGTTTAATTTTCGGTTTGAGCTTATCATAGAGTAGCTTATTAAATTAACTTTTTACGAATTTCCTCCCATCGGAATAGGGTTTCCCTATTCCGACCATCATTCCGACTAGGGGCTTTACTTTTCCAACAGTATTCCGATCACTGGTCGGAAAAGGGTTTCTAGGATTCCGATGGATGCATTTTGGACATTCCGATAGCTTAGATTTTGTTCATTCCGATTGTTGCCTTTTTCTATATTCCGATTTGGATTCCGACCATCATTCCGATGGTGTGTTTTGTTATTATTCCGACAGCTGTTTTTCTTCATTTATTCCGATACTTACTCTTTTACACATTCCGACCAACGCATTCAGATAGGATTCCTTTTGGGATTCTGATGGGACATTCCGACCGGGTTTCCGATTGTATTCCGATGGTTTTAAGTTTTAGTTTTACAAAGTTTTCAAGTTTTAAATTCATTACGTTTTAATTTCCAAAAATTGCAAGCTTCCCGAAATCTCTAGTTTTTACCAAGTGTTTTTCTAGTTTTTATGTTTAGAGAGAAAAAGTGACAGTTTTTCTATAACTGCTTTTAGCCTATTTTAATTTCGTTTCGCATTTATTTTTTTAATTAGTTATAGACAACGACAACCTTTTTATTTTCCACCAAGAACGACTAAGTCGCACTCTTAACTAGTAATCAATTCGAAAAGACTGGAATCAACGAACTTTCATACTTGGCAAACAGCTTGTATTAGCCATTCGTATCGAGTCATCTTCGGTGATGTCAATGCACCAGAGTACATTCACAACGGGTTCATACCCGGAAGGTCTGTACAAATCATATCAACCCTGCAAGCACGTGCATTACTTTCACATGGTTGCGAGGGCATATCTAGCTACTGTTCATAACATGGATGCTGAATCTCCATAGATTCAGAATTAGCCGATAGTGTCAGAATTTCTAGATGTATTTCCAAAAGAACTTCCGGGCATACCACCTGCACGTGAAGTAGAATTTAATATCAAGCTCATCCTAGGAGTTGAGCCGATTTCCAAGGCTCCTTATCGCATGGCTCCCATAGAACTGAAGTAGCTAAAGGATCAATTGCAAGAACTTCTGGAACGAGGCTTCATTCGGCCGAGCGCATCCTCATGGGGTGCACCGGTTATATTTGTGAAGAAGAAGAACGGCAGTATGCGTCTTTGCATAGACTATCGCGAGCTCAACAAGATTACTATCAGGAATAGGTATCCTTTACCATGCATAGATGATCTGTTGACCAACTCCAAGGGGCCAAACATTTCTCCAAGATTGATCTGAGGTTGAGGCTATTACCAAGTGGCCAAGACTGACATTAGTGACTGAAGTTTGCAGTTTCCTAGGGTTAGTTGGTTACTACCATAGGTTCGTGGAGAACTTTTCCCATTTAGCACTACCACTGACCAAACTGATGCGGCAAGGGGAGAAATTAGTCTGGACTAAAGAAAGAGAGAAGAGCTTTGAAGACCTAAAGTAGAAGTTAGTATCTGCACCGATTCTTACTCTCCCATCTGGTACAGGTGGATTTCAGATCTAAAGTGATGCATCGGGGAAGGGACTTGGCTTTGTTCTTATCAAGTGTGAAAAACACTTATCCTTTTACCACTTAATTATAATAATAACCAAGCCAAAACGTGTATTTTATGTCGTAAATGTCGGAATTATGCGTGGTTTGTGTTTTTGTTGTGATTTAGGATCAAAATGTGAAAAGGGAAGAAAACACGGGCTTTCACGGGCTTTTATCGAAGAAAAACACAAAAGACGAAGTCAAAAGATCAAGAGTGCAAAAAGAACGGAAGTCCAAGGCCTATTCTGAAGATTTATCGAAGAAAAAGTCTAAAGACGGAAGTTTAATGAAGTCGAAGAACTCAAGTCTAATAAATGAAGAAATTATAAGACGAGTTCAAATAATCCCGAGACAAAGTCGAAAAAGTCGAAGAATTTATAAAGACGAAAAGACGAGAAAATGAAGAAAGCATCAAGACATACTAATCCTCCTATAAATACCTTCCTAATGTGTCATTAGGAGGTGTTATCTAATTTGACACATTAGTCTTTCCATTTTATTTTCCAAGCACTTTCATATTGTCATTTATTTAATTGTCATTTAAATTCTTGCCTTTAATTTCAAGTAAGTCTCTTAATTTTGTTGTTGAATCCTTAATTTTAATCAAGTTTTATATTAATCTCTCCTTCTACCTTTCTTATTTTTGTTAATCTTTATGCTTAATCAAGTTTTATATTAAACTAGTAATCAATTGGAATTGAATCGAGACGAACAAATTTTTATACTTGGCAAAAAACCTTGTATTAAATGGCGCCGCTGCCGGCTCTTTTCGTGAAGATGAACGGTTTTCTGTAAGAGACGCGTTGAATTTTGGGATCCGTTCACTCGTGAGCGTTATTGTTCTTGCTCAAAAATTTTCAAAAACCCATAAAAATTAAAAATTGTTAAAAATCCATAAAAATTAAAAATTTTCAAAAATCCAAAAAGATTTTTATTCTTATTTTTACACGTACATATATATTCTCTATTTCTTTGGTATCTTTTTCTTTTTCTTTTGAAGGTGTATGCGTACTAGATCTTCAACTTATTATGAGCCCGAGACTCGTGAAGATTTAGCTATGGCTGGTGTACACAACAACAATAATCCACCCCACCCCAACATGAATAACAACAACAATGTTCCCCCACCCGACCTTCGAACGATGGAGGAGCTATGTCAACCTACGATGAATGGACGAGGAGTACCGATTGCGCCGATGCAAATCACGGCTCCAGAGTTTTCGTTGAAGCATCACAAGATCCAACAAGTTCAAAATACTTGTCCATTTCGCGGATTGCCGGATGATGATGCCAACAAACACCTTGACAAATTCATTACCGTTACTCGAAGCATGAAGTTGCCCGATGTTACTATGGATTTTCTTCTCCTTCACCTATTTCCACACACCTTATCCCACCATGCCGAAAAATGGTTTGATCGTCTTCCGAAGAATTCAATTCATACTTGGGATGAGATGACTCAACGCTTTTTGTCGCGCTACTTTCCACCATCCATGGTCACGAGCCTTCGGAATCAAATTAGTGGATTTAAACAAGAACCTGATGAATCACTTTTTGATGCTTGGGAACGATATAATGTCTTGATCGATCGATGTCCAAACAACAACATGCTCCCCGTTACTTTGATTGATACTTTCTAGAACGGTTTAACTTTTCGTGATCGTGATAAAATTAATGCAGCCGCCCGTGGCACATTTATGAAAAGAAGACCTGGGGAGTGTAGAGAGCTTATAGAGAACATGACTACTCATCACAAAAATTAGGATTCATCCGCATCTTCAAGGAATAACCCGAGAGTCAATGTTTCTTCTACTTCTTCAAACCCTGATATCACCGAATTGACCCGCGAGATGGTCGAAATGAGCAAAAACATGCAACTTTTGGCTACAAATCAACAACAACAAGTTAAAGCTGCAACTTCTTGTGAGATTTTCGGGGTTCCTCATTCATACACTGATTGTCCTTCTACTCATGACAATTCGTAAAACGTGTATGCGGCTTATGGTAACTATTCAACGGAAAGCCATCTAGCTCGACCTCAAGGTGATCGTAACTTGCTAAGTTACCGTTCTAACAACTTTCTTTCACCCGGTTTTTCTCCTCAAAACCACAACCCCAACAACTAAAATAGAAGCAATCCAAACCTACCTCGAGCTTCTAATCCTTATCACCCACCCACTCAACAAACACCACCCATTAATTATGATGTTGAAGCTTTTATGAGAACCCAAGGAGAGCAAATCAAGAATCTGCAAAGCCAAATCATCAATTTGAAAGGAGATATCACTAAGAAAGGGAATGATATTAGATACAAGATTTGACATGATATAAAAACCTCTTTTAGCACTCAAACAAATGATTTGAAGAATATGCTGGCTAGTTTCTTACCAACTACTCAACCCTCTACTTCGGGCTCTCTTCCTTCAAATACCGTCACCAACCCAAGCGCGAATGCGAGTGCTATTACTACACGCAGTGGATCAACCTTAGTAGGACCATCTACCCCTTCCCCAGTTACTCCATCTACACCTCCTCCACCACCATTTATCCCTCCTACTCCCACGTCGAGTATTAGTTCTCCGTTACCGTCTCCACCTCTTACTGAAGTACCCAAGAAGAACACTTCACCAACCCCACCTTCCACCTTTAAACCTTCAACATCTCAACCTCAACCTTCAACATACCTTATCCTTCTCGCTTAGACAAGGGAAAATTGCTCACCAAGGATGACATTCAAGTGTCGAACTATTTGAAGAAGATTTCGGGACTGACAATCACCTTTAGCCTTGTTGAAGCTCTTGCCCAAATGCCTAAATTTGTTAAGATGTTTAAGGAATTGCTTAATAAGAAGGAGAAGATGTACGAGTTTGTTAATACTCGACTGAATGAAAACTGTTCTGCGGCCCTTCTTAAAGAACTTCCAGAAAAACTTGGAGATCCCGGTCGTTTTGTGCTACCATGTACTTTTAACCAAACCGAAGAATTTACTGCCTTAGCTGATCTCGGGGCAAGTATAAATCTGAGGCCTTTAAGTGTTTGAAAAAAGTTATGACTACCCGATCTTACACCAACGAAGATGACTCTTGAGCTTGCAAACCGCACTCTCGCTTACCCCGTTGGTATTCCCGAAGATGTGTTCATTAAAGTTGGCACCTTCACTTTTCCGGTCGACTTTGTTGTTGTTGATTATGAAATGGACCCTCGTATTCCTTTAGTACTTGGTCGGCCATTCTTGAGAACCGGAAAAGCATTAGTCAATGTCGCCGAAGGTGTGCTAATCTTAAGGGTCGGGAATGATGCACAAGTGTTTAAAATGGGGAAGATCACAACCAAATCAAATGGAAGAGAATCAGCGAATATGATTAATGTGCTTGATGATTTTGTCGTCTACAATAATCCTCTTTTCGATTTTTGCTATGATAATCCACTGTCCCAAGATGATGTGGATGATTCTCACTCCAATTCTGATCCTCCACCAATTTATGATTCTCCATCGATCTATGATGACTACGATGATGATTCTAGTTCTGATGGGGATGATTATGACAATTTTGTTTCCGAGTATCCAGACATGCCAACTTATGATGACTTTGATGATGTCGATACTCTTTCGAGTGATTCTTCACATGATGACCTTGTTCCTATTTTTGATGAAGATCCTCCACCAACAATGCTTGATCCTACTTCGGATGACTACTCATTTGAGGAAGACTTTGCCACTTTTCTCAACACTTACTTCTCAAATGAGAGTGATTCTCCTCCTTTGGACTTTGATGATTATGGTCTTTAGCCTCTTTTCGATATGAAGAAACCCGTTTCAAAGGAGAAGAAGTCGGAATATACCGATATCCGTGGCACCTATGTCTTGACACCTCTCTATCCACCTTCTGAGGATGAGATTTTGTGATTTATGAGCGGATGTTCTTCAAGGTCTACTGAGCCTGAGTGTTATTTTCCCCAAAAGGAAAAGGTGTTCGATCCCGGTATTAAAATTTTCAAACCATCTCAGTATCCATCTGATGAAATAAAAGGAAAGATTTTTGGAACTTATGGAGATATGCTTGCACCTCATCATACTTGCTACCACCGTGCTCCATCTATGCTTAAGGGAACCTTGCCTACTCTTCTTTGGCTTGCCTTGTTCGCCTTAAGCTTGTGCTATTTGATGGACGAAAACCATGTATTTGATCCCGGTGGATGTGTTTCAAGCTTCTTCCTATGCTAATCAAGGTCGAGTCAGGCTCACGACTCGGTTAACAAAAACAAGTGCTTCTCGGGAGGCAACCCGCAGTATCTATCCTTTTTCTTTGTTTTTATAATAAGTGTAGGGGGAGACCTAATATGTGTTTGTTGTTTTCTTTCTTATCATGTGCAGAGATTCGAGCTTTCAAAGAACCATTTTTGATGACTTTTGACGACCCGTGCTTTCGTGTTCCTGTCTTCCCAGTTCTATCCTAAACTCTTTTGATTCACTATTTTATATTCTTCAATATTAAAATAGGAATCACTTTAGCTGTCTCTTCCTTAGCAAGATTTAAACAAAGTGCACAATGTCCTAAGTGTAGGGAGGTTACTTCCACATGCTTAAACATTGAGGACAATGTTTATATTAAGTGTAGGGGACTTCTATCGAAGTTAAGTGGGCTTTTCCTTGTATTTGTCCTCATTTTAACTGGAAAAATTGATTTTTCGACATTTTTCAAATTTTTTTTTATCTATTTTGGCCTATTAGTATTTACCTTTGTTATAGTTATTTTCTTTCTTTGTTAGAATAAATTTTTAATAAAGTGGTTTTAATTTTCCAACATTGTGAATCTTTTGACTCAACCCGAGTTTACTTATCTAAGTTTACTCTAGCTAGTGTCCTTAACGTGTTTAAGTCAAGTTTTGCTAGGCTTTTATATAGGGAACTTTAAATCGCGAAAGTCTTAACTCTTACGGGTTAAGAACAAGAACTTTTCGCAAGTTCCTATAATTGATCCTAGAAAGTCGTTTATCAAGGGAACTTTAAAATGCGAATTCTAAACTTGAAAAAGTCTAAGAAGTTGCAAGATCCTATAGATGACTTGAAAACCCAAAACTTTGATTAATAGGCTAAGCATCCACGAGTCTCATTCCTTGAGATTTTAAATTATGGAGAACGAGAGATGATAGAGTCAATTATAAGTTTGGTATTCTTTCATAAATTTATGTGAGTTAATTATGAGCTTTTTCTCCCATCGCTTCTTAATAAATATATTTGCTGAAGGTCTACGAAATCTAAGGATTTGGTAAATGATGGATTGATCTAAGGATTTGATGGTGGAAATGGGGAAGAAGGAGATGAGGTGTAGAGATAGAAAGGAAAGAAAAAGAAAAGTAGAGAGAGAAAGTGAAATTAGATTAATGAAGTGTTGTAAAATGAATGAACCACCCCTCCTAACATGCTAGGAGGGGTATATATAGCCCACCCTACATGTGGGCTATATGGACTATATTTAGTACAAACTGGATCACGAGCCTAATACAATAATATATCGTTGAAGCGACCGATCCTGCATAAATACGTAAAAACGTATTTCCAACAATCTCCCCCTAAGGGAGGTCGCTCCAAGTTACAAAGTTCTAAATATTCTATAGCTCGTGATCTATGCTAATAATGATGTGACCGAGACTTTCTTTGGGAAAACACATTTCCAACAATTGCAATAAATAAGGCCGTACGATTTGAAAAGTTACTTAGCTTCTAGCCAAGATCGTTTAAAAGTTGCTCGGTATTAATTAGAGTTCATAGCCAAGGCATAAGTTATTGAAGCGGGATGCGAAGATTGGCGAGTCCGAAAAGGCCCTAACAAGGCATGAGCGCTACATTTTGTTGCTAAAGATCCCAAATGATGTGAAGAATCATTTATCAAAAATCAATATGAAAGATCGAGACACACGATGAAAAGCAAACACTCCCCTAAAGATCATGGAGAAGTCTATCCAAAAAGGCCCTAACAAGGTATGAGGATAAATAGATCCAAGTCCTAAAAGGAGGCGGATCGTTGTATATCAAAATCCCAAATAAAGATTGTAGAAAAATGAAGAAGTCTTGGTCCAAATATAAACAATCTCTCAAAAAGTTCAAGTGAAGAAATTCCTATTATGAAGAGAAGACCATTATTTCATGAACGTCTCTCAAGATTTGAAGTATGAAGTCAATGCCAAATATCGGTCCGAGAAAGGTCTCAAATCATGAAGCGAGTTATTCCAAGATATGAACTTTATGAGGTCCCGAGAAGCAGTTTTAAAAGATTTTGTCCTTTAGCTAACTATTGATTAAATCGTCCTACTTTATTTTCATCCTAAATAACTATCGAAATAAGTCAACAATGCATCCTCGTGATCATTCAAGACAACAATAAAATATAAGAGATACACCTAGGAATAAGGGAGTCTAAGTAAATAATTGGCCCACATGAGTTTGTGATAGTTTGCTAACTTATAATAACAATGATCTCGTTTTTAAGCTTGGTATGGGGAACGTGAAACTTGAGGGTGATAATCATTCATAACACTCCAAAAACCCTAAGGTAAGTTTTTGATCTTTTTATTTGTTTTCTTCCTTTGAATATTTTATAATTTTCTATCTCTTTAATAAAGGCCAATGTTGATTGATTATGATGGAAAATGTAAAACTTCCTTTGTAATTAGTGCATTGCATGAGGACATTGCAATGGTCAAGTGTAAGGGATTTAATAAGTGTGAAAACACTAATCCTTTTACCACTTAATTATAATAATAACCAAGCCAAAACGTGTATTTTATGTCGTAAATGTCAGAATTATGCGTGGTTTGTGTTTTTGTTGTGATTTAGGATCAAAATGTGAAAAGGGAAGAAAACACGGGCTTTCACGGGCTTTTATCGAAGAAAAAGACAAAAGACGAAGTCAAAAGATCAAGAGTGCAAAAAGAACGGAAGTCCAAGGCCTATTCTGAAGATTTATCGAAGAAAAAGTCTAAAGACGGAAGTTTAATGAAGTCGAAGAACTCATGTCTAATAAATGAAGAAATTATAAGACGAGTTCAAATAATCCCGAGACAAAGTCGAAAAAGTCGAAGAATTTATAAAGACGAAAAGACGAGAAAAAGAAGAAAGCATCAAGACATACTAATCCTCCTATAAATACCTTCCTAATGTGTCATTAGGAGGTGTTAGCTAATTTGACACATTAGTCTTTCCATTTTATTTTCCAAGCACTTTCATATTGTCATTTACTTAATTGTCATTTAAATTCTTGCCTTTAATTTCAAGTAAGTCTCTTAATTTTGTTGTTGAATCCTTAATTTTAATCAAGTTTTATATTAATCTCTCCTTCTACCTTTCTTATTTTTGTTAATCTTTATGCTTATTATCTTATTGTCATGCTTATTTGATTAATTGTTATGTTTTTATGTGTTTGATTGTGTTAGCTTATTGATTTTACAGCTTATTGTGTTTGATTTGATTTTAGTTAAGTGTTTTTATTAGTTTATTTTATTAGTTCTCATGCAACATGGGAAAGTGATCGCGTACGCTTCACGACAGCTTAAGCCTTATGAGGAAAATTACCCCACGCATGACTTGGAACTTGCAGCAGTCGTGTTTGCATTGAAGATATGGAGGCACTACTTGTATGGAGAATCTTGTGACATTTTCACGGACCATAAGAGCTTGAAGTACATCTTCACTCAACGTGAATTGAACATGAGACAGAGGAGATGGTTAGATCTGTTGAAGGATTATGACATCAATCTACAGTATCATCCCGGCAAGGCGAATGTAGTGGCAGATGCACTTAGCAGGAAGTCCGGAATGATAAACGACATTAAAATTGAGGAGGAAATTATAAGAGACTTGGAGCGACTAGACATTGAGATCATGGTACGTGGACAACACGGTTACTGGGCTAATCTTATAGTGGAACCCGAGTTACTCTCTAGGACCAAGGAAGCCCAGAAAGATGATGGTGAAATCTAGGCGATAATTCAGAATTTGGAGAAGCAGACAGAATTTCGAGTAGACGCAGACGGTATCTTATGGCAGGGCACGAGACTTTGTGTTCCTAATGATCAAGAACTCCGGGAAGCATTGTTAGCTGAGGCTCATAGCTCCCCTTTCTCTATTCATCCTGGTTCGACCAAGATGTACCATGACATCAAGAATACTTTTGGTGGAGTGGTATGAAACAGGATGTTGCGACTTACGTCTCCAAATGTCTTACCTGCCAGCAGGTCAAGATCGAGCATCAGCGATCTGGCGGTCTTCTACAACCATTGGATATTCCAGAGTGGAAGTGGGACAAAATCACCATGGATTTTGTTACCGGTCTTCAGTAGACAAAGAGGAAGCACGATGCGATTTGGGTTATCGTTGATCGACTTACTAAGTCAGCTCATTTCTTACCGATCCGCGAGGAAGATTCGGTCAGTAAAATCGCCGATACTTACAAAAAGGAGATCATGAGACTTCATGGTGATCCATCCAGCATTGTCTCAGACAGAGATCCTCGTTTCACTTCGCGATTCTTGAGAAGTCTGCAGAAAGCTTAGGGTACAAAACTTAAGCTTAGCACGGCTTTTCATCCTCAAACAGACGGGCAATCGGAGCGAACGATTCAGACATTAGAAGACATGTTGAGGTCATGTGCATTGGAATGGATGGTAGATTGGGACGATTACATATGTCTGGTAGAGTTTGCATACAACAACAGTTGGCACACAAGTATTAAGTGTGCTCCATTCGAGATGTTGTATGGCAGAAATTGTTGCGCCCCAATTTGTTGGGATCAGGTTGGCGAGCGAACACTTGTAGGACCAGAAATGATAGATTTGACCAATGAGAGGGTCGCAGTAGCTATGCAGAAATTGCAAGAAGCACGGTCACGTCAGAAAAGTTATGCCGAAAAGCATCATAGGGACTTACATTTTAACGTAGGAGATCACGTCTTCCTTAAGGTGTCGCCGGCACGTGGTGTTAGACGTTTTGGAATCAAAGGGAAGCTCAGTCCTCGACTCATCGGACCGTTTGATGTCATTGAGCGAGTCGGTGAAGTATCTTATCGTTTAGCGTTACCTCTGCAGCTTTCTCATGTTCACGATGTCTTCCAAGTGTCCTTACTCAGAGGGTACAAGTATCATCCCCTTCACATGGTTCAGTATCTACTGGAACAGATTCGTGAAGATCTTACATTCATAGAAGAACCCGAACGAGTTCTTGACAGACAAGAATGAGTCATGAGGAGGAAGACGATTCCATTCGTCAAAATCCTTTGGAGGGATCATACCGAGCGGGAATCCACTTGGGAAACAAAGGAGTCTATCTGGGCTTCTTACCCTAATTTCATATTTTGAATTCGGGTATGTTCTTCTTTTCCAGTTTTCGTTATCTATAATTTGGGGATGAATTATACTTTTTAGGGGGAAGAGTTGTAAAACCCGCATGCCTTTACCATGAATAGTACCCTTATGATCGTACGTACATGATTATAACTTTCCTTTTATACCACGTTATGTTTCACGAATAGGAATTTCAAGTATTACGTACGGGTTAATACACGATAAGTATTTAATACGTATTAAGACACAATAATTATTATCAACAATAATTATAATCATGAACACGAAAATCATGAACGTAAATAATCACGAACTTATTATTATGTATTTACGTAATATTTATTACGATCACGTATAAATATATGTTAGAACACGAACGATAAATAAATGAATCACGTAAACACGACAAGAGAACACGTAATAAATAGAACACGGAAAAACAACGGGTTTCCCCTTGTGGACCCCTCATAGCCGCGACATAGAACAAAAGGAAGGGGGCCAAGCCCACTTAAAATTTAAACAAGAAAAAGGAAAATAGATTTTTCATAATACAAAATATTAGAAAAATCACAAAACCCTTCCTCCTCCTTTATCTCCTTTGGCCGCCGGATATACACCACCAAAAGGGGTGTTTGGTTGATTTTGGTAGATCCAATTCTTGCAAGATCGTTCGTGTTATTATTTTCTTTGTGTTCAGGAATCGGTAATTCCTTAAACCTTGTCTTTTTAATTATTTATTTGATCTAAGAACACATGAATCATGGGTTTATTATAAACTATTAATATAAACAGGTTAATTAATTAGATCTAATCATAGGGTTTTAAAAACATGGTGGTTTAAGGGGTGTTTGGTTCGGCCGACGTGTCGAACCGAGAGCCAAGCTCTCGGTGGTTGTGTGATCACCACCAACCGAGACCTCAAGGTCTTGGTTTGGTTTAGGTGTCTCGGTTGCAAGAAATCAAGGGACCACGACGCATGTCGGGGTTGTCCTTGTGGTCTTTGGGGTCTCGACTGAAAAACAAGAAACACCACCGGCTTAAGTCGGTGGCGGGTTGACTGGACCGTGGCAACCGGTGAAGCCGGTTCGCCACAATTAAGGGTTGTTTGGTCCGGTTCAAGGGGTTTCACAGACCGGTTCATGACATGTTTAGATTTAAAAACACGGGCTCGGTTCATGGTTTATTTTTACAAGTTAATTATTTCTACAAGTTAAATAAATACAAGGTTTAATTAAATTAATTTAACATGATATATGATTTATTTAATTTAGACATGACTTAGGTTAATTATTATTAGAAATAATACGTGATTTTAACCTAAGTATTTTATGATTTAATATTAGGCTACTGTAATTAATTAATTATTAAAACATGGCATATAATTAATTAAATTCCATGACTTAGGTTATATTAATAATAAATATTAATACATGTTTTAACCTAAGTATTAATTACCTTCTATTTAATTAAATCATGTTATATTTAATTAAATATTATAACCTATAGTTTATTTAATTTACATGTAATAATTAATAAACTATATTATTTAATCACATGACTTAGAATATTAATCAGTAAAACTTAAGCTTATATTATTAGCTTAATAATCCAGCTTATTTCTAAATATGGAAACTTTCTATTTTTAGAAACTTATCTATTTTAAGTAGCTAATCTATTTATGGAAACTTTCTATTTTTAGAAACTTATTTATTTTAGGCAGCTATTCTATTTTTGGAAACTTTCTATTTTTGGAAACTTTCTATTTTTGGAAACTTTCTATTTTTGGAAATCTACTATTTTTAGGAAGTTACTTATTATTACACAACAAGTATAATAATACAAGAAATACAAGTAATACTTAATCAGAATAGACAGAATACATGATAAACACAACATAACGTTAAAATAAGTAAAACAGGACATGAACATATAAACAAGCTAAGACATGATATTAAACCAGTTACGTATACAGTAATCGGGATACTTATACACGTATATTATTTATGTAGCATTAGTGATATCGAAGTAGGACTCTCTTTCGTTCGTCTTCTTCGTTCACTAGACACAAGGTACGGATTCTCCGTCCTTTCAGTATGGACATTATTTCCTTATTAGGATTCCCCGTATGCAGCCAACTGTTTTCCCAGTATATATTTTATATGTTTTTGAATTGCTTATGTTTAACTAGATGCCTAAATCCATATACATGCATGACCAGTTTCACCTAGTTATGGAGGTACCATAACCATAACACTGGAGGTACCAGTGTTATGATTTCACCATGGCGGAATGATAGCTCGTGGCGTCCCTTCAACTTTTGGCCATAATATTATTATCATGTGGGACATATGGGTACATCCTAGGTTACATGTTTTTACAGATTATTCAGGTGAATGTGGTGTGTGCCTTGCATCCTTCACAAGAAGCTGATCCCTCCTACCCAAAAACTTATATTAATTAGAGGCAGCCCCTCTAATTGCATGACGAGGTCACCCCTCCAAGTATTCATGCACGTTGATAATTCATTACCTATATTGGCTAATGGTAAACATGTTAAACATTTTTTATAAGATAAACATAAGGCTTTTCAAACTATAAAACCAGTTTTACTAAGTTATACCAGGTATTCCAGGACTTAGACATTTCCGCTTCTATATGTTGTTTATGCTTATGTTATTCATTCTATGCTTGAATATATCCGTGCACTGAGCGTTATACTCAGCCGTTTTCCTTTCATGTTCCCAAAACAACAGGTACTCAGGGACACTCGTAGACTTTAAGCGTACGTGCATATGGATTGGAGGCTTCCTAGCCTTCATTACTTTATGCATTTCTTCATACTTTTGATACTCATTTCTATGGACACTCTTTAGTCCTTTTCATTTATAGTACTTATGTTTGTGTGTGATGAGCTTTACTTTGGGGTACCGATGCTTGTTTGTGGTATTTCCTTTTATGGTCATGTAATGTTTAATACATTTATCCTTTTATGCTTTGATGACACGTCATAATCACGCGTGACATTCCATTTACCAAAATGGGGTGTTACACTTGTGGTGTTGTGTTGTCGCCGGCCAAGAGAGAGAGAAAATAGATTAGGGTTTTGTGATGTGAAAAACTCTATAAATGCATATTTCCCTTATTTGTTATTTTTAACAAAAGAAAACATGGGCTTGGCCCTTTCCTTCTCTTGGTGCCGCGACTTATAGGGCCCACAAAAGAAACCCGAAGCCTTTCTCGTGTCTAAAATATTACATGCTCGTGTGTTCGTGTTTACGTTTTACGTTATTATTAACTATTCGTGTTATTATAAATACTTGTACGTAACGATATTTATCGTATTAATAATATACGTAAATACATAATTATATGTTCGTAATTCTTACGTTCATGATTTCATGTTCGTGATTATAATTATTATTGATAATAATTATCGTGTACTTACACGTAGTTAATACTTATCGTGAATATATACGTACATAACTTCTGTAATTAATAATCGTGACACGTGTTCATGCTATAAAAGGAAAGTTTGAATATGTACGTACGTTTACTAAGGGTAATATTCATGGTAAAAGCATGCGGGTTTTACAACTCTTCCCCCTAAAAGGAATAATTCGTCCCTGAATTATAGATAAAATAAACTGAAAGAGGAACATACCCAAATTCAAAATATGAAATGAGGGTAAGAAGCCTGGATAGACTCCTCTGTTTCCCAAGTGGCTTCCCGCTCAGTATGGTCCCTCCAAAGGATTTTGACGAATGGAATCGTCTTCTTCCTCATGACTCGTTCTTGCCTGTCAAGAACTCGTTCGGGTTCCTCTTAGAAGGTAAGATCTTCACGAATCTGTTCTAGTGGATACTGAACCATGTGAAGGGGATGACACATGGAAAACGTCATGAACGTGAGAAAGTTGCGGAGGTAATGCTAAGCGATAAGATACTTCACCGACTCGCTCGATGATATCAAACAGTCTGATGAATCGAGGACTGAGTTTCCCTTTGATTCCAAAACGTCTAACACCACATGCCGGTGATACCTTAAGAAAGACGTGATCTCCTACGTTAATATGTAACCCTTCGATGCTTGTCTGCATAACTCTTCTGACGTGAACGTGCTTCTCACAATTTCTGCTTAGCTACAGCGACCTTCTCGTTGGTCAAATCTATCATTTCTGTTCCTTAAAGTGTTCGCTCACCAACCTGATCTCGGTAGATTGGGGCGCGACACTTTCTACCATACAACATCTCAAATGGAGCACACTTAATACTGGCCAGCCAACTATTGTTGTATGCAAACTCTACCAAACAGATGTAATCATCCCAATCTCTTATCCATTCCAACACACATGACCTCAACATATCTTCTAATGTCTAATCGTTCGCTCCGATTGCCAGTCTGTTTGAGGATGAAAAGCCGTGCTAAGTTTAAGTTTTTTACCTCTAAAATCGCGAAGTGAAACGAGGATCTCTGTCCGAGACGATACTGGATGGAGCACCATGAAGTCTCATGATCTCCTTCTTATAAGTATCGATGAGTTAGCTGACTGGATCATCCTTGCGGATCGGTAAGAAATGAGCTAACTTAGTAAGTCGATCAACGATAACCCAAATCGCATCATGCCTCCTCTTTGTCTGCGGAAGACCGGTAACAAAATCCATGGTGATCTTGTCCTATTTCCACTCTGGGATGTCTAACAGTTGTAGTAAACCACTAGACCGCTGATGCTTGATCTTAACCTGTTGGCAGGTAAGACATTTGGAGACGTATGTAGCAACATCCTGTTTCATACCACTCCACCAAAAGTATTGCTTGATGTCGTGGTACATCTTTGTAGAATATTGTAAATCTATTCTTAATCTAGAGAGAGAAAGAGATAGAAAGATGGTGAGAACACACACTTAGAGAGAGAAAGTTATGTTTTACACACTTTAACTATGTGAAAATATGTGAACCACCACCCACTCCAACTAAGGAGAGGGTTTATATACCCAAGCCAATGAGATGGGCTCGGGCTTACATTAGGCCGCCGGCCTCACACAAGTTGTTGGCTCGGCATGGGCTAGTTTGGATAATAAAGTAAAACTAAATTACGAGCTATTTCTTAGACTATTGTTGGAGTGACCGATCCTTTTTAATACGTAAAACGTATTTCCAATAATCTCCCCCTAAGGGAGGTCACTCAAAACAAGGGTGTTACCCAAGTTACAATAATAAAATAAACCTAGCATACTATGCTTGTCTTGAGCTTGTATTCTTCGTCTTTCTTTTCTTTTTCTTTTCTGGTGAACATGTTGATGTGATCTTTGATATCAATCTTGAGCATTAATCTCTTGCCTTGATCTTGTGCATCCCTCGCTTGTGATATTCACCTCTTCGTGACTTCATGTCCCACATACTTATACCTTCGTAATTCTTGAAAGCTTCAGAGTTCGATACAACGGAAGACTTGACTTTTAGGCTTTCTAGAATTAGATGAAGTATTAAGTGCATAAAGTATATGTTGGAAATACGTTTTTACGTATTTAGGAAGAGTCGGTCACTCCGACAATATATTAAGTAGTAGCTCGGAGTCTAGATATCTTTATTAAACAAACAAGGCCAAGCCTAGCCTACAACATGTGTAGGCCGGCCCAACATTGTAAGCCCAAGCCCATCACAAGGCTTGGGTATATAAACCCTCTCCTTTGATGGAGAGGGTAGTGGTTTTTCATATTTTACACATAGTTCTCATTAGTTTCTCTCTCTAGAATTGTGTGAAATCCACCATCTTTCTATCTCTTTCTCTCTCAAAAACATAAGTACGATTTACATATCTTACAAATGGTATCAAGAGCCATGGGATGATTGCTTGGTTTTTGTGTTTGTGTTCTTGAATTATACGGCTACTTTGATCCGAATTCAAAAGCACCAAAAACTTTTTTTGTGTTTTTATGGTTTAATCTTGATATACTTCATCTAGTTACTTATTATACTGATTTGGTATTGGTATTTTGGTTAAAAACACAAAATTTTTGGGTGTTTGATTCATTTCTTGGCTTGAAATTCCGAATTTGTTGTGTACTATCTGAGAAACGTGGTATTTTGGTCTCCATCGCAAAGTTGGCATCCATCGCAATAACCAAGGGTTTCTACATTGCGATCGTAGGACATTTCGACACTTATTTCGATCAAACATTGCGATAGCTCCTTGCATCGTACATTGCGATCGGGTATAAGGCAATATTGAAACGCTACTCTGCTAAAATTTCTTTAGCCACATTCTGACAGGTATTGCGATCAAACATTCCGATAGGTATTGCGATCAGACATTCCGACAGGAATTGCGATCAGACATTCCACAGGTATTGCGATCAGACATTCCGACAGGTATTGCGATCAAGCATTGCGATAGGTATTCAGATAGACATTGCGACAGAACTTGTTTGTGCATTCCGATAGTTATTGCGATCAGGTATTGCGATAGTTATTGCGATCAAGTATTGCGACAGAACTTGCAGTTTGTGGAATCGTGTGTAAATTTAGTCTTGGAATTTTTGGTTTATCGAGAACATAATTTAGGGGCTTTCAACATTATTTCTCGGATTTAACTCACAACAACAAACATATTAACTTTCTCTCATTGTTCGATCAACTTTGTAAATCTTAACTTATTAAAATGGAGTACACATCTCTTACGGATAAGTCCATCCTCTCGGGTACGGATAATCGTCCACCAATGTTGGTGAAGACTATGTATGAGGAATGGGCTTCCCGCATGGAACTTTATATGTTGAACAAGGAAAATGGACATCTTATTTGGGCATCGGTGCTCAATGGACCATTGGTATATGGTACTGTGAAGGAAGGTGCTGTCACTCGTCCTCGCACAACGGGTGAACTAACTAGAGATGCTAAGATACAAGACAAGTGTGACAAACAGGCTACAAATATCATTCTCCAAGCCCTTCCTCCAGATGTCTACAAACTCGTCAGCAAACATAAAGTTGCCAAAGAGTTATGGGATAGAAATCATGTTCTAATGCAAGGCACCTCGTAAACTAAACAAGAACAAGAGTGTAAGCTTTATGATACTTTTGATAAGTTTGCCTATGTGCCAGGGGAAACTCTCAATGATTACTATCTGAGATTTACCCTATTGTTGAATGAGCTCAATATCTATGGCATAGCAATTCCTACGTTTCAATTGAACACCAAGTATTTGAACACTCTTCCTTCAGAATGGAAAAAATACGTTACGGATGTCAAATTGGCTAAGGACTTGCATAACACCAATGTGGGGTTTCTTCAACAACACGAATGCCATGTGATTGAGGCTCGGTTGTCTACACCTCAAGTTCATGATCCACTTGCCATGTATGCTTCTCAACAAAACATGGCTTATACTTATCAACAACCATCATACTTGCAGCAGCCACCACCACACACCTATCAGCAACCACAACAACCATCTTAACAACCACCAATGATGCCACAGCAAGCATTCTAACAAAGTGTTCATCAACAATATTTTCAACAGCAACCACCATATCAGACATCACCATCACAATCCAACACTTCTCCAATGGGCTATACTCCTCAGCAAGGATATTTTCCAATAGAAGCATAACCAGCACAAGCTTTCTACTCGAATGAACTTCCACCAATCCAAGCACCAGTCTTTACTCCAAATTATACACCAGCTGATGTACTAAACCATTTCACTGCCTACTTGTCAAAACTTGTTGAAACTAGAGGATTTCCACCAACAAACAATCAGCTCCGCACCTCTTCAAATCCTCGACAACAAGCTACTGTTCAAGATTTTCAAGTAATAGTGCAACCTATTCAGGGAAGGCAAAATTCATATGGACCTCCTACAAGGACGATGAATGCTCAAGCTGTGATTTCACAAGCTAATGGAAATGGAAGTACCATTGGTCCTCAAAAGGTTGTGACTTGCTACAATTGCCGAGGACAAGGTCATATGGCTAGGCAATGCACTCAGCCAAAGAGGAGAAAGGATGAAGCGTGGTTTCGTGAGAAGATGTATTTGGTCGATGCTCAGTCTAAGGGAAGAGATCTTGGATTCAGATGAGTTAGCATTTCTTGCAGACCCAGGGGCAGCAGATACTGAAGGCATTGCACTCGTCTCTACTTCTAATGCAGCTTATCAAGCAGATGATCTTGACGCATATGATTCGGATTGTGATGACATTCACTCTGCCCAAGCTGCTCTCGTTGCTAATCTCTCTCACTACGGTTCTGATTTCGTCAGTGAGGTATCAACCACATCTAATAATATTGATGATAATCAACATCAAGTTGGGCATGAAAATGACAACCTCGAAAAGCATTCGGGAACTAGTAATTCAAATGATGTGGTACCCAATACTACACATTTGAGTGAACCTCAACCAAATGCTACGACGGGTATGGAATCTTATGCCCAACATGATTTGGTCATGGTGCCTAAACATATTATTGATCAAATGCATATGGCTCTCAGATAATCCGTAGATACGAATTCCACCCTAACTGCTGAGCTTGCGTTGCATAAAGAAAAGGTCAAAGCTTTTGAAATGGTCCCTCAAGGAGAGAAAATAACATGTTCTGAATTTGACCAATTTCATTTTGAAAAGATTGAACACTTGAAAGAAATATAATCATTAAAATCTAATCTTTCCAATGAATTAAAAGCAAAAGAGTCGGTTGTCAATGATTTTCAGAAACTTAAAATGGATTTCGAAACTCTCGAGTCTAAAAAGTTTGAATCAGAAATTAATGCTACCAAACTTCTTAAATTCAAGGAACAACAGCTTTTAAAACAATACGCTTCCATAGAAAAGGTTCATCTTTTAACTAAATCATTTAAAGAACTCGAACTTAAGCGTCTTCAAGATTTACCACCTAATCCCGGTTATGCAAAACAAGCTCAGGAATATATTCCGTGTCTTTATGATATGACCCTAATTGGCAAATCTAAAGAGGCACCTTTTGTTCGTAGTACTGAGGAGACACAGTCACTTGCGGAAGAATCTCATTCTAAAATGCTTTCAAAATTCCATACGATTGATTATGATCAGTATAACAAAGATCAATTGTCTAAAAAGACCTGCATTCGCTTACAAAAGGAATTAGCTGAATTGACAGTTCTTGTGCCCCAAAGTTTGTCAAATGAAAACCCTCCTAGTACGTCTCCTACACTTGTCAAAACGGATTTAACGAAGTTAATTCCACCGGTAAGTAAGGCGTCCGTTAACTTAAATGCGATACACCAACACTTAGCCGATTTTGACAAGGTCATTTTGGAACGTACGACGGCTTCGGCCATAACGGAAGGTGAATGGAATTTTGAGCACACTAGAGCTGCGTTTCGAGACGAAATTGTTCCGTTTGTAGAGAATGTTAAAGCTTGTCTTAGTAATCTTGATCAAGATTTGCTTTTGGAAATAGAAGAAGTTAGACGTGTTTTCAATGAAATGGATGATGCTTATGAAAACAGTCTACTTGAAATAGAACGGGTTTCTCGCCAAAATGATCAGCTTCTGAAACAAGTGATGTCTCATGATATAGTTTCCGTCTGTGTGTATAAAAGTGTTGATAATGATTCTATTGTGCATAATGATGAATCTGTGGATAATGTGGTAGATAGTACTTGTCACGAATCAGACGCTGAATTTTTTAAGCTTCAAGATTCATATTCTTCGCTTTCAAAACGTTTTGATGAGATTCAAACACATTGTATTACGCTTGAATGCAAGCAACAATTTATTCAAGAAATCTTTAAAACGTCATTCGAAGGTGTTAATATCGATGATGCAAACTTTGAAAAGAATTTTCGATTGAATTTACAATCAAAACAGCGTCAGCCAAGTGACAAAGTTGCTCATTTTTTGCCGATAGACATAGAGAAATCTAAGGAGATTAACTGTGTGAACGTACTTGAGGCCCCTGAGAATTTAAAACTTGATCTAGATAATCGAGTTTCCAAGATTTTTTCCAAAGTTGATAACTTAAAACAGAAAAATACACGACTCTTTGATTCAGTAAAGCCCGCATGTGCTAATACCACTGTACATAATCAATCTTTGATTGAAGAATTGAATCGAAAGTCGGTGGAAATATCTTATTTGAGGGAACAAATTTGTGATAAGAATCTGGTCTTGGTTGAGTTAAAGGAAACACTTCGTACTCTAAAAGGTAAGAATGTTGTGGATAACGCAGCCACTATCTCAGCATCGTCCTCTAGTGCAATCAAAAGAACCCTTATAGCCGTCACACCACTTAACAAGGTCCCTAGGACTAAACCATCTCAATCTTTGGTCACTAAATATAAGGCGGAATCAAAACCAGCTTCAATATTCCTCTGTTGCCTTCTACAAGAGTAAGCACCACTACTAAGGCTCAAATATCTAAGCTTAAAAGAAACAAGAAGAATGATAGGATCTTGCCCCCATCTAGTAGTCAAGTGGAGAAAAAAGTAGAAGCCCATCCTAGGAATGTTATTTCTGTTTTGAATAAAAAGAATCATGTAGCTAAACCTAAAGGCTCTGCGATTGTGCAGCATTCTAAGCCTAGTGTGAATTCTAATTTGAAATTTTGGAATTGCAATGAATGTATGTTTTCTAGTCATCATGATTCTTGCCTTATTGACCATGTGAATGAGATGTATGCCCGGAAAAATGGATTAGAATGGAAACCAACTGGGAAAGTGTTAACCCAAGTTGGTTGGATGTGGCGCCCCACTGGTAGAACTTTCACTATAGTAGGAAATATGTGCCCTTTAACTAGGATCACTCCCACTAAAACGAAGAAAGCGTGCCCTTTAACTAGGAGTACCAAGGCAACCAAAACACAAGCGTGCCCTTTAACTAGGAACACTGACACTACTGTAGGAACCAAGTGCGCTTTAAATAGGTCTACTCCCACTGTAGTGCCCGCGAATAATCCAAAACCTAAGAAAGTTGGAACAGTAAAACCTGTTAGTGCTAAAACTCACATTAGAAAACGAAGGAAATCTAAGGGTCACACAAATGTTAGCAATTCTGATAATCTTATATCTATATCTGCTAACACTCCGGAACCAATAGTTTCCAATGCATTGTCTACTGTTGTTGTTGAAAACAGGTGGTTCTAATTGTTCTCTGGTATTTGGACTCTGGTTGCTCCAAGCATATGACCGGAGATCGCTCTCAGCTCAGAAATTTCGTCAGCAAGTTTCTTGGTACAGTTCGATTTGGAAATGATCATATTGCAAAGATAATGGGTTATGGTGAATATCATATTGGGAATGTTATTATTTCAAGAGTGTATTATGTGGAAGGTCTCGGTCACAACTTATTTTCTGTGGGACAATTTTGTGATGCAAACCTAGAAGTTGCTTTTCGAGGGCATACCTGCTTCATTCGTAATTTGGAAGGGGTTGATTTATTGAAAGGTACTCGAGGGAATAATTTGTATACTTTGTCTCTACAAGACAAGATGGCCGCGTCTCCCGTATGTCTTCTCTCCAAAGCATCGAAGACTAAGTCATGGTTATGGCATCGACGGTTATCTCATCTTAACTTTGACGCTATTAATCATTTAGCGAAAAACGAACTTGTTCGTGGTCTTCCTAAACTTTCATTTCACAAGGATCATTTGTTTTCCGCGTGTACAATGGGGAAAAACACCAAGAAATCATACAGACCCAAGATGGAAGACACCAACCAAGAGAAACTTTAACTGTTGCATATGGATCTTTGTGGGCCAATGCGTGTTGAAAGTCTTAGTGGCAAAAAGGACATCCTCGTAATTGTAGATGATTACTCTCGGTTTACATGGGTGAAATTTCTTACAACAAAAAATGAGGTACCTAAATTCATCATTGGATTTCTCAAGATGATTCAAGTGCGTCTCAACACTACTGTCCGACGCATTCGTACAGATAATGGAACCGAATTTGTGAATCAAATCTTACGTGATTATTATGAAGAAGTTGGCATATCTCATGAAACATCCGTTGCACGCACTCCACAACAAAACGGTGTCGTTGAAAGGCGAAATCGCAAACTTATGGAAGTTGCTCGAACGATGTTAATTTACGCAAAGGCTCCATTGTTTTTATGGGCAGAAGCAGTATCTACAGCAGTGTACACCCAAAACCGGTCACTAATTCGTAAACGCCTTGGTAAAACACCTTATGAGCTTCTCCATGGAAAAGTACCAGATTTATCATATCTTCATGTATTTGGTTCTCTTTGCTCTCCAAATAATGATGGTGACAATTTGGGAAAACTTCAACCTAAGGCTGATATTGGCATTTTCATTGGTTATGCACCCGCAAAGAAGGCATACCGAATCTACAACCGTAAGTCTCGTAAAATCCACGAAACTATGAATGTTGATTTTGATGAGCTGGCAGCAATGGCTTCTGAGCAAAGCAGCTTTGAACCCGCAGTTCATGAAATGGGACCCAGTAACATTAGTTCTGGTCTTGTCCCAAACAACCCTACTTCATCATCATTTACACCACCTACTAGGAATGAATGGGTGATACAAAGATTTTGTTAGGTTCAATTAAGTTCTCGGTATCTTCTCGAATCGATCACGGTTCAAAGTGGAATAGTTGTTCTTGGTTACTAAAAAAGGGGGGTTGGTTGTCTATTCTACTAAAAAGTATTAAATGTGTGAAGTAAATAAGGATAAGCTAAAAGCAATTAATGAAATAAAACTTGAATTAAAATAAATCAGTAAAATACCTAAACTTAGAAAAGTTGCTGATTCGGAATAAAATATTTGACCCGGAATATACTAAACAAAAACCTTCATTCGGAATAATTCTCTTGACTCGGAATAAGCTTCATGCGGAATAATTTATGTTCATCGGGAATATATCGCTCATTCGGAAAGAAAAGCTTCACTCGGAATAATTGTTGATCTGGAATAAGTGCTTGATCCGGAATATATTAGCTTCACTCGGAATAATCAAAAGAACACTGATTCAGAATAAATTTAGAAAAATGCTGGTTCGGAATATAAGCTCATTCGGAATAAAACTTATTGATTCGGAATAAATGGAAGGAAGTGTTGATTCGGAATAATGACTGATCCGGAATATTTAGAACAAAAGATTCATTCGGAATATCCACCGTATCCGGAATAAAGGCTGATCCGGAATAATTCTACACAAACCCCTTCATTCGGAATATATGCTTCATGCGGAATAATTAGAACAAAAGGCTTGATTCAGAAAACTTGTTTATTCGGAATAACTTAAAACGAAATGCTCATCCGGAATAAAACACTTATGCGGAATAATTAAGATAACTGGTTCATTCGGAATATAAAGTGCTCATTCGGAATCTGGGGATTGTTTGAAGACGAAGAACAGGGAACATCAACAATACGATTTTAAGCCAAAATCAACCAAGTTTTTAACCATAAATTAAAAAAAACTAACCACCAATCATCTACTAATGATAAACTTCAAATCAAAACAATAAAAACACAAAACCCACTTACTTTTGAAGATCAAACTAAACAAAATAAAACTTTAAAACTTTAAATCAACAAGAGAAAGATGAACAAGATTAAATGAAAGATTATATTGAAAAATTAAGGTTAAACAATCAAAAGGAAAGATTAATACTTACAAGATTTGTGAAAAACAAAGATGAAAAATCACCAACACCTTAATGGTGTTGGTTACCCTACGAAACAAGAAAAAGAAAGAAACTAAGATTGAAAAAAACTTGCTCTAAAATGTGAAGGGTTCTTCTATTTATAGGCCTTGTGGTTGGTTGGTGAGTGGGCTTTCTTCCTTTCTTTTTGTCTTCTCGTCTTTTCAGCAAAGTTGACGTTTTCGATTCTGATTCGGGATTTGTCGACGAATAAATTCAACTTGTCTTTAATTTCTTCGTTTAATAGACTTGAGTTTTTCGACATATGTAAATCTTCCATCTTTGGTCCTTTTCTTCGATAAATCTTCAAATAGGCCCATTGACTTCAAATCTTTTGCATCTCTTGGACTATAGACTTCGTCTTTTCGTCTTTTTCTTCGATAAAACCCGTGCAATCCCACGTTTTCTTCAACATTTATCCGGTTGGCTCTGAAAACACAACAAACACACAAACCACGCATAATTCCAAACAAATGACATTAAATACGCGTTTTGGTCTTGTCCTAGCAAGAAATAAGTGGTAAAAGGATGGGTGTTTTCACACCTATCAAATCCCCTATACTTAACCATTGCCATGCCCTTATGCAATGCTTAGTGACAAAGAAAATTTACACTTTTCTTATAATCAATCAACCTTGGCCTTATTAATATACTACTAAAACAAAAATTTAAACTACTATGAAGAAATAACGCTTTAAAGGAAATAAAAGGGATAGAAAACCATTTTCACTTAAAATAGCTACATGGAAATAACTTGCAAAGAGATCTAAGACTTACATTAGAGCTTTGGTTGCTGCGAAGATTTATCACCCTCAAGTTTCACGTTCCCCAAACCAAGCTTAAAAACGAGATCATTGTTATTATAAGTTAGCAAAACAAACACTTAAACACATAGCTTAATTATATGCTTAAACTCCCTTATTCCTAGGTGTATCTCTTATATTTTATTTTTGTCTTAGAATGATCATGAAGATGCATTTTTGGACTTATTTCGATAGTTTATTTAGGCTAAAAGCAAAGTAAGACGATTTGATTAATAGTTAGCTAAAGGACAAAATATCTTAAAACTGCTTCTCGGGACCTTAAAAATTTCATATCTTGGCATAACTCGCTTCACGATTTGAGACCTTTCTCGGGCCGATATTTGGCATGTACTTCATACATCATATCTTGAGAGACGTTCTTGAAATAATGGTCTTCTCTTCATTAATAGAGTTTCTTCACTTGGAGACTTTTGAGGGATACTCCAACTTTGTTGACCACGACTTCATCATTATTTCTTCAATCGTTAATTGGGATTTTGAGATACAACGATCCGCCTCCTTTTCGAACTTGGATCTATTGATCCGCATACCTTGTTAGGGTCTTTTCGGATAGACTTCTCCATGATCTTTATGGGAGTTGATTGCTTTTCGTCGTGTGTATTGATCCTTCATATTGATTTTGGGAATAATGCCTTTCACATCACCTTGGATCTTTAGCAATAAAATGGAATCCTCATGCCTTGTTAGGGCCTTTTCGGACTCGCCAAACTTCGCGCCCTGCTTCATTAGTTATGCCTTGGCTAGGAACTCTTATCATTACCGAGCAACTTTTAAATGATCTTGGGCTAGAAGCGAAGTTATTCAATAAAATCGTACGACCTTACTTATTGCAGATAAATTATTAGCAAGCGATGGGAGAATAGGCTTATAATCACACCAAGTGTGCTTGTGCAAGAATACCGACTTATAATTGACTCTATCATTTCTCGTTCTCCACAATTTAAAATCTCAAGTAATGAGACTCGTGGATGATAGCCTAATAAACCAATTAAGGTCTACATGGTTAAGGATACTTGCTAGAATAAACTTGGATAAGTCTATTCGGGTTGAGTCAAAATAATCGCAACAGGCCTAATATGTCAAAGACTTCTAAACTAGCTACACCACTTTTTTAATACTTTTAACTTTATTGTGGGATATATACATATGAAAGCAATGATAAAAATTTAAAAATTACGACTATATGGCCAAAGTTAATTAAAAATTTGAAAAATGCTAAAAAAGATGATTTTCCGATTAAATGAAGGCATTTTAATGGAAAAGTCCACTTAAAACTACGATAGAAGTCTCCCCTACACTTAATATAAACATTGTCCTCAATGTTTAAGCATGTGGGAAAAGTCTCCCCTACACTTATGACATTGTGCATGTTGGTTAAATCAAGTTAAGGAGGAGACAACTAACGTGATCAAATTCAAATGTGAGTATGAAGAAAATTGAATCACGATAGTTGAGAGATAAAACCAGATTGCGGATAACATGGAAGCACGGTTCTTCAAAGGTTCCAAAAGTACATTCATCCTTGTAATCACATCACCACACAAACACAAACAACCTATATAGGTCCCCCTATACTTAGGAGGTAAAATAGAAAGGGATAGATACTCGGGTTGCCTCCCGAGGAGCGCTTGTTTTTTATAACCGAGTCACGAGCCTGACTCGACCCAAAACTAGTTCATGGGAAACGTGGTGAGGGATGGAATCATCTCATGAGAGATGTCCTCACCAAAGTAAAACTTCACTCGCTGGCCATTCACCTTGAAATTAGGTCCATTAGGTTGAGCGAGCTCGAGAGTACCATATGGAAAAATTTAGGCAATGGTGAATGGGCCGGACCAACGAGATTTCAGCTTGCCTAAAAAGATTTTCAACCGAGAGTTGAAGAGTAAAACTTTGTCTCCAACTTGGAACTCTCGGTTTTTAATCTTAGAGTCATGAATGAGCTTAGTCTTTTCCTTATAGATCAAGGAATTTTCATAAGCATCATTCCTGAGTTCATGAAGCTCATTGAGTTGGATTTTGCGTAGGTCACCGGCTTTGTTGATGTCGAAGTTAGCCCACTTCAAGGCCCAGTAAGCCTTGTGCTCCAACTCAATGGGGAGGTGGCATGCTTTCCCGTACACGAGACGATATGGTGTACAACCAATAGGAGTCTTGTATGCGGTACGGAAAGCCCACAGAGCATCATCAAGTTTATCGGCCCATGAGGCACGATGCTCTCCCACAGTTCGTTCAAGAATTCGCTTTAACCCTCGGTTAGATATTTCAGCCTGCCCATTAGTTTGTGGGTGGTATGCGATGTAAAGAGGATGATTTACACCATACTTAGCCATGACTCTTGCGAATTGATCATTGCAAAAATTAGTCCCGCGATCACTAATAATGGCACGAGGCACACTGAATCTAGCGAATAGCTGCTTCAAAAAGTTACAAACCACCCTTGCATCGTTAGTAGGTAAAGCTTTCGCTTCAACCCATTTAGAAACGTAGTCAACGGCTACAAGGATGTATTTGTTTCCTTTAGATGAAAGGAATGGCCCATAAAGTCGATACCCCATACATCAAAGATTTCACATTCTTGTATGAAATTTTGAGGCATCTCATCTTTATGTGTGATCTTGCCTTGTCGTTGGCAAGCATCACAATTTTTCACCATTTCGTGAGCGTCACGATAAATGGAAGGCCAGTAAAATCCCGAGTCAAACACTTTCTTTGCGGTGAAGTTGGGACCAAAGTGACCACCGGTGGGTCCTTTGTGGCAAGCTTCGAGAATGTCTAAAGCTGCCGGTCCATCAACACATTGGCGAATAATTAAATCAGTGCATTGTTTGAAGAGATACGGGTCATCCCAAAAGTAAGTCTTAATATCTTTAAAGAACTTTTTCTTTTGTTGGGATGTTAACCCGTCAATGAGAATTCCACCCGCCAAGTGGTTTGCAATGTCCGCAAACCACGGGGTTTCATCAAAATTCGAGTTGATAGACATTAAGGTCTCAAGGGGAAAAGAGTCATTGATCTCTTTGTTCGGATGATCCCCTTGATAAGGATCCTCAAGTCTACTGATATGATTCGCGGCTAGGTTTTCGGCTCCCTTCTTATCACGAATTTCGATTTTAAATTCTTGAAGTAGCAAAACCCAGCGAAGAAGTCTTGGTTTAGAATCTTGTTTAGTTAACAAGTACTTCAACGCGGAATGGTCCGTGTACACGATGGTAGTGGAAAGGACAAGATAGGGGCGAAAGTTTTCAAAAGCATAGACAACATCTAAAAGCTCTTTTTCGGTTGTCGTGTAATGCAATTGAGCCCCCGTCATTGTCTTGCTATCATAATGTATTGGTTGGAAGTGTTTATTCACTCTTTGGCCCAAAACCGCTCCAATAGCAAAGTCGCTAGCATCGCACATCAATTCGAAAGGTAGCTCCCAATTAGGGGTAACCAAGACCGGTGCCTTAGTTAGCTTATCCTTAAGAATGTTGAAAGCTTCAATACACTCTTTGGAAAAGATAAAAGGAGTATCTTTTTCCAAGAGGTGGGTCATCGGGCGAGCGATTTTAGAAAAATCTTTGATGAATCGACGGTAGAAGCCCGCATGACCGAGGAAACTTCTCACACCCTTCACGGTTGAAGGTGGAGGCAATTTTGCAATAACATCGACTTTAGCACGGTCCACTTCAAGACCGGCTTTGGAGATTTTGTGTCCTATCACGATGCCTTCTTTTACCATGAAATGGTATTTTTCCCAATTTAGAACAAGGTGAGTGTCTTCACACCGCTTAAGCATACGTTCTAAATTGGCAAGGCAAGTAGAGAAAGAATCGCCATAAACCGAGAAATCATCCATGAAGACTTCCATAGTGTCTTCAACCATGTCATGGAAGATAGCCATCATACACCTTTGGAACGTCCCAGGAGCATTGCATAAACCGAAAGGCATTATTTTGTAAGCAAATGTTCCGTAGGGACAAGTGAATGTGGTTTTCTCTTGGTCTTTGGGATCGATGGGAATTTGAAAATACCCGAAGAAACCGTCTAAGAAGCAGTAATAGTCATTACCTGCTAGACGTTCAAGCATTTGGTCCATGAAAGGAAGGGGAAAATGATCCTTTCTCGTAGCATAATTGAGTTTGTGATAGTCTATACAAACTCTCCACCCTGTAACGAGACGAGTAGGAATCAACTCTGTGACAATCTAACATTTTCAGGTAGTAAATTATTTTCTCGTATAATATTTTGATACTTATTTTTGTGTTGGTTGATGAACTCACAATTTACGGATTTAAATTTGGGCTTACTTGCATAATTTAGCGTCCTTTAGATTAAACCGGAAACCTTAGGATTACGTATTTACGTTTTTGAACTCCGTTTTTGATGAGACAATTTTTATTGGATTCGTTTTGTGCCGTTGATTCATAATTTATAAAAACGTTTTTCGTGAAACGACCCGAGGGCACGCAAATCGAGGAAATTAGAATCGAGTAATACCCGTAAATTAGTGAGGTGGGACAAAATAAATCATCCCATCCCACTACACATGGGACGGCCCAAACATGACACCACATCAAGGATGTGGCATCATGTAAACATTAAGCTAACAAGTGTAAGTTAGCCTTACACTTAAGCTACCACTAACTCAAAAACAACTAGCTTCTCATTACCACCATTTCACACATGCAAAACAATCTTAATTCTCTCTCAAACCATCACCATTGTCGTCCCATATTCAAGAACAAACACCCCTTTTTGATCTTTTCTAGCCACAAAATACTTGTTATCTAGCTATATTATGGAGTTACCTTGAAGCCTTGATCACTTGGTGGCTATTTTAACAACAAAGGAGGTGATTTGCTTGTGTCCTAGGGCTGATTTCTCAACTTACTTTCTTGGTTTTTGATGATCTTGGGGATACATTTGGTGTTCAACAAGTTCTTGTCTTCCAAAAACAAGATATACTCTTGGTTGGTAAAGAAGATCATCCTTTCCATTTTCTCTTGTTATTTTTGTAAAGATCAAATGTATTTTCTTTCTTGTTTTATATGTATATGATGAATATATGATGATAAAAATGTTGTGTGGGGATCAAGTGTTGATAAATATGCTTAAAAAGATTAATAACCATAAGAAACAAGGCTAAAATCATGCTTAATTTGTTGGCTGTATAAAAACAGTATGTAACCAAAACTTGAACTGATAAACTTGCATGGTAGAATCCATTTACAGTAAGTACAAGATGTCATACACATGTGAGAGTTGGCCATGCAATGGAATCACTAAAATGAGTGAGATATGATCAAAACAAGATGAATGTGCTAATCTGAATAAGCTATTTTGTAGGGACTGTTAAGGATAGATAAACTAAAATGAGCAGTAGCTATATCTAAGTTAATTGTAGCACATAATATGAAGTTCATGCCACCCAAAAATGAGCTTCTAATTCATTGTAGAACTCTAGATATGATAAAAATGGTGAAGATGAAAATAAAAATCAGATTTTGAAGAATTAATGTTTATTACTATTATATAAGCACTCAAATTATATAGTATAAAATGTGAAATTAAAACCTACTAACTTATGAATTTCATTTATATAAATATGTATAAGGTTAAATAAATGGATAAATTATAAAAATGGTAGTGGAATAATATTTATAAGTTATAAAAACTATAAACTTGATTTTTACGACTTTTTCGGCTATTAACGTAAAATTAACGTTTTTTGCCTTTAAAACTTAGACGATCAAACCCGTCTAATGTAAAGTTTTTAAAAGTCATATACTGATATATAAGTATCTAATACAAGTAAAAACCGATAAAACCCGAACTATAGGACATACGGACATAAACGAGCTAAGTAAGCATATTGGACTAATAATTGGACTAAATAAGTTAAACACTTATAAAAAGAACTTATTGGTCTTAACCCATTTGGGCCCAACATGTAAAGTGTGAATACTGATAATATAAGTATAAAATGGATTAAAACAAGTTAAAGAACTTATAATAAGCTTATTGGACTTAAAATAGGTAAATAGGTAAAACTAGTAAACTAGTAGAAAGCTACCAATACGTAAACACTAAAATGAGTAAACAAGGATATATAAACCCACTTGATCATCATCATATGTACAAAAATCATCATATGTACAAAAATCATCATATGTATATAGTTATTTTGATAAAGTCATTGGACAAAAGTCTAAGACCGATTATTATTTATATAGGTTTCCGTGACCGAAGCACGCCCGTAGCCGATAATCCGCCTTTCATTATCAACGTGAGTTCATAGCCTCGCACTCTTTTAAATGTTTTATAAAATGATTTGTAAACCCGCGAGGGAGATAACATGCTAGATTTTTATAAAAATAGAACACAAGTAGTCCCGATGGTATGCTTAATGATATGGAACTGAATGATGCTATGACTCTATAAACGAGACAAAAAGGATTATTAGTAGTTAGGTTATGTCACTTAAAGTACCATTAGCATGAATTGTGAACTACCGAGATTTGGTACACGCTTATGCATATGATAGTAATATTTGGGGACGATCACCCCAGTTCGCGCCTTAACGGTTGATCCCCGTCGTACCACATTGATTGGTAAGCGAATTTATGTATGAGAAGATTTCATAGCATGATTTTTGTGACGATACGCTAACGTAGATGGGCAAATTGTTTGTCGGGTTCGCAGCCCGTTGTTTTCACAGTACGGTAACAATGTCATGCGGCTAATAATAATCCTATATAATCTAAATATCTGATATGATACGATGCCAATAACGATGA
Source organism: Glebionis coronaria (assembly GCA_025667525.1). Lineage (NCBI taxonomy): Eukaryota > Viridiplantae > Streptophyta > Magnoliopsida > Asterales > Asteraceae > Glebionis > Glebionis coronaria. Next base: position 361,143,216 of record CM046876.1, read on the forward strand.
TAATATTACCTATTATGGTAATATTGAGGCTACGGTCTCATGGACGGTTTAAGATGTATGCTTGATTTATATATTGCCTGGCTAGCAATACGAGGACTTACTTCCGATATTATACTTGTGTTCTGATTTTAAATATTGTTTTATATAACGGTTTTTATTAAACTCTATGAATTCACTCGGCATTCGCTGATATGATTTTTGCATGTTTTTATCTCAGGTGCTTGAAGGTAATCCGGATGGAGATCGACTCTGATGGCCCACATAATATTAAAAATGTTCATTCGATCTATGTTTTGTAAACTTAATGACCTGTATAATTTAGGACCTGTTGTACACTTTAAAACTTTTTATCTAATCAATGTATGTTGAACCTTGTACAACCATTTTTATGTGTTGTCTATGATTGGAGTTATTGTGCTATCCTGTAACACTCTAAAAGACCCTTCCGCTGTACCGATACGAAAATTGAGAGTGTTACAGTTTGGTACCAGAGCTCTCGTTATAGAGAAAAAAAGATTTTAAAAACCAAGGTTTGAACAAAACTTTTCAAAATTTTTTGGCAATGAACATTTGAGAAAATATTTGAAAAATCTTTTGACTATAACGGTGCCAAAGATCTCCGACGTTACCAACAAGCCCTATTGAGAAGATATATATTTTGATATATATAATTTAATATATATATATATATGTATGTATATATCGTGATTTTAGTATGTAATTGTTTAAATAGTATGTTATCCTAGTACGAGATATATATATAAATGTAGATTGTCATGGCTGACCCTAATATTCCTGTAGAAAACCATGCTATTCCCGAACCTAATGTAGATGATGATCCTTATTTAGACTTAGTAGATTATGATATGGACGATGAGGAGGAACCATTTGAGGATCCCGAGCCCGAGTTAGGACTAGGAGATCAGATTGCCCCTCAGGTTGATATGGTAGAGAATGAGATTGATAATGTTGTTATTGAGAATGATGAGGAGATTGGATTAGATAATTTAGATGATGAGATTGACGACGAGGATGTCGAGGAGGATGTAGGTATAGACGATGAGGTTGATGATGATGAGGAAGCTGAGCTTATTTACCCTTATCATGTTCCAGAGGGCGAGCCTTTACCCCCACTAGTTTATTTGTCTGATTCTGAGGTTGAGCTACCTAGGGATGAAATGTCTGAATCATCTGAATCTGATTCTGAATCAGAGGAGGATGAGGATGACAATGCACCTGACGGTACTGATGGTGTTGCTACTCGTAGACGTGTGATAGGAGAGTCGTCTAGTACTCGAGAGGCTACTCATATTGATGGTCTTGCACCATGGGCCTTGAGACGTGATCTAGATGCTTCCCGTGTTAAGAGTAGTATGACAGAGATTGGATTAGGTGTTGTTCAGACTCAAGTTGCTTATTTGGAGTCGAAGACTAAGGTTGGCAAGAAAGAGCGGGAATTGCTTAGTTTGGATTTGACTGATGTAGAACGTGGTGTGAATGAGGCTTTTAGGAGGTTATCGGTGTTAGAAAGTTGTGAGTTTGCTGAAATGAAGAAAAAGGTGAATTCTATGAAGATTCAGTTGAATGTAGCTCGTGCGATACGTGAGAAAGCTGAGAAGGAGTTGAATATATCCGTGGGTTGGAATAGTAGATTTTATGCTGACATGGTTGAAAGAGGAGTGATTCGTAAGCGCCCAGCTGAAGATGTGTCTAGTGATCGTCCGACAAAGATACAGAAGACGATGGATGATGGACCATCTGGCGGTTCTCAGTAGACCAGTCTGTATTTAGTAGTGACCTTTGTATCTTTTGTACTTTTGTAGCTTTGACTGAACCGACTTGTTAGTAGTAGACTTGGCACGAATTTTGAGTATATATAGTGCTAGAACTTTGATATGGGATGTAACTAAGACAATGCTTTTGTTTCAAATCGAATGAAATATGTATCTTGTCTTGAATTCCATATTGTGCCTTATTTGTACCTTGATTATGAATCCAATCCATATTATATGAATCCTTTGTTGGGTGAATGCTTAATATTTTGAAATTGTGAAATTATAGAACTATGCCGCCCAAGAAGGCTGTGACTGAGGATGATGTACGTAGGATTATTACGGAGCAAGTTACCGCATCTATGACTGAATTTATGGCAAATGTTAGAAATGAAGCTGGCGGTAGTGGAGCTGGCGGAAGTGGAATTGGTGGTACTAATGTGAATGTGAATGCTAATGCTGGAGGAAATATAGGAGGACTTGGAACTAATGCACCTGAAGTTGGTGGATGTACTTATGTGACGTTCATGAAGTGTGAACCTCTACCTTTTAATGGAACTGAAGGTGCTGTAGGATTAAGCCAGTGGGTTGAGAAGATTGAGTTGGTGTTTCGGATTAGTAAGTGTAAGGAGGAAAATAAGGTGACTTTTGCTATGGCTACTCTTAAAGGTCGTGTGTTGACTTGGTGGAACGGGAGAATTGCTTTCATGGGTCTTGATGCTGCTAATGCTACTCCTTGGGCTGAAATTAAGAAGTGGATGGCTTTGGAGTTTTGTCCTCGTAGTGTGATCATTAGGTTAGAACAAGAGTTGATTCATCTGAGAATGAAAGGTGTGGACATTGATAGTTACACAAACCGATTCCATGAGTTGGCCTTGCTATTTCCTCGATTCGTGGAACCCGAAGAGATTCGAATTGAACAATATATTAAAGGGTTGACCAGGAATATCCGGGGGGACGTGACATCTCTAAACCACTGACCATTGATGATGCTGTTCGAATGGCTTACCAACTCATTGGACAGATAATTCAGGATATGGAAGATGAAGCCCGTGTTGGTGAGAAAAGAAAGGGTGACGGTGATCGGTAGATAGAGGTGATAATAGGAAGAATTTCAATCGCCGTCAGAACCAGAGAAAGGGGAATGCAAATGCTCTTACCAACAACACACCGCGCAACGATGATAGATGTCCTATGTGTGGCAACAAGAGGCATTCTGGCGACTGCTGGAAGTGCCGAAATTGCGGAAAGCTTGGACACAAGGTTGAAAGGTGTAAGAAGGGAACCATTTGCTTCAACTGTAGTGAAGAAGGTCATAGGAAATCGGAATGCCCCAAGTTGAAAGCGATTGTACCTGGAAGAAACCTCCAGGGTGGTGTCTATCAACTTGGAACAATTGAGGTGAAGAAAGAGGATCCGAATATCGTTACCGGTACGTTTTTACTCAACAATCATTATGTTGTTGCTTTATTTGATTCGGGTGCTGATAGGAGCTTTGTATCAACTAAATTTAGTGCCCTGATTGACATTGAACCTGTTGAGATAAATACCAGTTACGAGGTGGAATTGGCTAATGGTAAATTAGTGAAAACTAATAAGCTATTAGAAGGATGCTCTCTAAATCCCTTAAACTATTCCTTTCCGATTGATTTGATGTTGATAGAATTAGGTAGTTTTGATATTATTATTGGTATGGATTGGTTGTCGTTGAATAATGCTACTATTTTCTGTGGAGAGAAGAAAGTTAAGATTCCTCTTAGGAATAGGACGTTAGTAATTGATGGTAATCAAGGTGAATCCCGTTTGAAAATCGTTTCATGTATTAAAGTCAAAAAGTACTTCAGGAACGGTTGTAAGTTATTGATACAGGGATTTTTACTCGTTGAGGTTCAATTATGTTCTCGGTATCTCCTCGAATTGATCTCGGCTCTAAGTGGAATGATTTGTTCTTGGTAAATAAAAAGGTGTTGGTTTCTTTATCTATTTTAAACTAATGACAAGTAATTAAGCGTCGAAGAGTAAAATTAAAGTCTTGAGAGTTTAAACTAAAAAAAACAAGTTAAAAAGGTGTTGGTTTCTTTATATATTCCGATCACTTTGATCGAAATGTTGAGGAGTAGTCTGATCGGAATGTTTCAAATCGTGCACAATCGGAATACTCAAAACTTACCAATCGGAATAACTAGAAAGTTAGCACCAATCGGAATATTAAAACTTGCAGCAATCGGAATATGGTAAAAAAGGCAAATCGGAATATGGTTAAACAGGCTACAATCGGAATATATCAAACTAGGCCCAATCGGAAAAACTGAAAACTTGCTGCAATCTGAATACCTGAAAAATACTAATCGGAATAATGGAAAATGGGGGCAAATCGGAAAAATCCTAAACCCTTTTCCGATCATACGATCGGAATAAAGGGGGGCTCTTGGTCGGAATGATCCAATCGAAAAGGGGTTTTACCCTTTCCGAAATCCCTTTGATCCGAATTAAAAGGAAGGGAAATAAGCTTATGGAATAAGCTAACTCCCGAACAAGCTCGAATCCAATAATAAGCTGATCAAATAAGCACTAAGAACACTTTATCTAAGCTTCAAATAAGCAAAAACATAAATCAAATGATAAAAAGATGAATTTTTTATAAAAACTTTAAAAAGTAAATAAGCTAAATCAACAAATAAGCCAATAAGAACAAGGATCTTAAAGCTTATTCGTGTATAAACTTAAGGAAACATAAAAAGAAATCAACTTTTTAAGTACAAATCATTGATGAACAACACGGATCATACTAGATTTGTACCAAAATCAACAAAAATCAAAGAAAGGAAGAATGAGATTAAAGATTAAAAGATAAAAACTTGAACTTGATTAATTAAAAATAATACAAAGGTTTGATCTTGAAATAGAAATAGAAAAAGATGAAATATAGTGAGAGAAAGTTTAGAACTTTCTCTCTCTAAAACTAGAGAGAATGAAAACTAAAAACTACCTAAAAGGACTAAGTGTGAATTTTTGTGAAGGTCCTATATATAGGTAAGTCTTGTGGTGGTGGGCTTGTGATTGGGCTTTGGTTTGGGCTTCTTTTTCTTCTTTCTTCTTTAGTCTTCACGCTTCTTTAAATAAAAGTTTCCGACTTGGATTTGAGAAGTGTCGGTGAATAATTCCAACTCGTCTTATAATCTTTTGTTTTATAGACTCGAGTTCTTCGACATATATGAATCTTCCATCTTTGGCTCTATTCTTCGATAAATCTTCAAATAGGCACAATGACTTCAAATCTTTTGCATCTCTTGGACAATAGACTTCGTCTTGAGTCTTTTTCCTTGATAAAACCCGTGCAATCCCATGTTTTCTTCAATAATCATTCGGTTAACTCTGAAAACACAATAAACACAAAAACCACGCATAATTCCAAACAAATGATATTAAATACGTGTTTTGGTCTTGTTTTAGCAAGAATTAAGTGGTAAAAGGATGGGTGTTTTCACACCTATCAAATCCCCTACACTTAACCATTGCCATGCCCTCATGCAATGCTTAGTGACAAAGTACATTTTACACTTTTCTCATAATCAATCAACCTTGGCCTTATTAATATACTACTAAACAAAAATGAAAGTACTAAGAGAAATTAAAACTTTAAAGTAAACAAAAGGATAGAAATAACTTGCAAAGAGATCAAGGACTTACATTAGGGCTTGGGTGCTACGACGATTCATCACCCTCAAGTTTCACGTTCCCCAAACTAAGCTTAAAAACAAGATCATTGTTATTATAAGTTAGCAATTCAAACACTTACACACATGGCTTAATTAAATGCTTAAACTCCCTTATTCCTAGGTGTATCTCTTATATTTTATTTTTGTCTTAGAAGGATCATGAAGATGCATTTTTGGACTTATTTCGATAGTTATTTAGGCTGAAAGCAAAGTAGGACGATTTGATCAATAGTTAGCTAAAGGACAAAATCTCTTAAAACTGCTTCTCGGGATATCAAAAAGTTCATATCTTGGCATAACTTGGTTCGCGATTTGAGACCTTTATCGGGCCGATATTTGGCATGTACTTCATACTTCATATCTTGAGATACGTTCTTGAGATAATGGTCTTCTCATCGTTAATAGAGTTTCTTCACTTGGAGACTTTTGAGGGGTACTCCAACTTTGTTGACCACGACTTCATGATTATTTCTTCAATCTCTAATGGGGATTTTGAGATACAACGATCCGCCTCCTTTTCGGACTTGGATCTATTTATCCTCATACCTTGTTAGGGTCTTTTCGGATAGACTTCTCCATCATCTTTATGGGAGTTGATTGCTTTTCGTCGTGAGTCTTGATCCTTCATATTGATTTTGGAAATAATGCTTTTCACATCACTTTGGATCTTCAGCAATAAAATGGAATCCTCATGCCTTGTTAGGGCCTTTCGGACTCGCCAATCTTCGCGCCCCGCTTCATAAGTTATGCCTTGGCTATGAACTCTTATCATTACCGAGCAACTTTTAAACGATCTTGGGCTAGAAGCTAAGTAACCTTTCAAATCGTACGACCTTACTTATTGCAAATAAATTATTAGCAAGTGATGGGAGAATAGGCAAATAATTACACCAAGTGAGCATGTGCAAGAATACCGACTTATAATTGACTCTATCATTTCTCGTCCTCCACAATTTAAAATCTCAAGTAATGAGACTCGTGGACACTTAGCCTAATAAACCAATTAAGGTCTACATGGTTAAGGATACTAGCTAGAATAAACTTGGATAAGTCTATTCGGGTTGAGTCAAAATAATCGCAACGGGCCTAATATGTCAAAGACTTCTAAACTAGCTACACCACTTTATTAATATTTTTGACTTTATTGTGGGATATATACATATGAAAGTAACGATAAAAATTTAAAAATTACGACTAAATGGCAAAAGTTAATTAAAAATTTGAAAAATGTTGAAAAAGATGATTTTCCGGTTAAATGAAGGCATTTTCATGGAAAAGTCCACTTAAAACTTCAATAGAAGTCCCCCCTACACTTAAGATAAACATTGTCCTCAATGTTTAAGCATTTGGGAAAAGTCTCCCCTACACTTATGACATTTTGCACTTTGGTTAAATCAAGTTAAGGAAGAGACGACTAACGTGATCAATTTCAAATGGAGTATGAAGAAAATTGAATCACGATAGTTGAGAGATAGAACCGGATTTTGGATAACACGGGAGCACGGTTCTTCAAAGGTTCCAAGAGTGCATTCATCCCTGTAATCACATCACCACACAAAAACAAACACCTATACAGGTCCCCCTACACTTAGGAGGTAAGAACATAAAAGGATAGATACTCGGGCTGCCTCCCGAGGAGCGCTTGTTTTTTATAGCTGAGTCACGAGCCTGGCTCGACCCAAAGTTAGTTCATGGGGAACGTGGTGAGGGATGGAATCATCTCCTGAGAGATGTCCTCACCAAAGTATAGCTTCAGACGTTGGCCATTCACTTTGAAATTGGGCCCATTTGGCTGAGAAAGCTCAATGGTCCCATATGGAAAGACTTTGGCGACGGTGAATGGACCAGACCAACGGCTCTTCAACTTGCCAGAGAAGATCTTCAACCGAGAGTTAAAAAGTAAGACTTGATCACCAACGTGGAACTCTCGGTTCTTGATTTTTGCGTCATGAAGGATCTTCGTCTTCTCTTTGTAGATCAGCGAGTTCTCATAAGCTTCATTCCTGAGTTCGTTGAGCTTGTTGAGTTGAGTCTTGCGATGATCACCGGCTTTGTTGATGTCAAAGTTAGCCCACTTCAAGGCCCAGTGCGCCTTATGTTCCAGCTCGATGGGAAGGTGGCATGCTTTCCCGTACACAAGACGATAAGGTGTACATCCGATCGGGGTCTTATAAGCAGTACGGAAAGCCCACAGAGCATCATCTAACTTATCGGCCCACGCGGCACGATGCTCTCCCACAGTACGCTCCAAAATTCGCTTCAATCCACGGTTGGATATCTCGGCCTGCCCATTGGTTTGTGGATGATAGGCTGTGGAAAGACGGTGATTGACACCATACTTATCCATGACTCTTGGAAATTGATCGTTGCAAAAATGAGTCCCGCGGTCAATGATAATAGCACGAGGAACGCCGAATCGAGCAAACAGCGATTTCAAAAAGTTACAAACCACCCTTGCATCATTAGTAGGTAAAGCTTTGGCTTCAACCCACTTTGAAACATAGTCAACGGCTACAAGGATGTATTTGTTTCCTTTAGAGGAAGGGAATGGCCCCATAAAGTCGATACCCCAAACATCAAAGATTTCACACTCTTGAATGAAATTATGAGGCATCTCGTCTTTATGTGTGATCGTGCCTTGTTTTTGGCAAGCATCACATCGTTTAACCATCGCGTGAGCATCACGATAGATGGTGGGCCAATAAAATCCCGAATCAAACACTTTTTTAGCGGTGTAGTTGGGACCAAAGTGACCACCGGTGGGTCCTTTGTGGCAAGCATCAAGGATTTCCAAAGCTGTCGGTCCATCAACACATCGGCGAATAATCAAATCAGCACATTGTTTGAATAGATACGGGTCATCCCAAAAGTAAGTCTTAATATCGTTAAAGAACTTTTTCTTTTTCTGGGATGTTAACCCGTCAACGAGAATTCCACTGCCAAGTAGTTTGCAATGTCCGCAAACCACGGGGTTTCATCAGCAGTCGAGTTGATAGACATTAAGGTCTCCAGGGGAAAAGAATCATTGATTTCTTTGTTCGGATGTTCCCCCTGGTAAGGATCCTCAAGTCTACTGATATGATCCGCGGCTAGGTTTTCAGCTCCTTTTTTATCGCGAATTTCGATTTTAAATTCTTGGAGTAGCAAAACCCAGCGAAGAAGTCTTGGTTTGGAATCTTGCTTTGTCAACAAGTACTTCAACGCGGAATGATCGGTGTAAACGATTGTCGTAGAAAGGACAAGATAGGGGCGGAATTTTTCAAAGGCATAGACAACAGCTAAAAGCTCTTTTTCGGTTGTCGTGTAATGCAATTGAGCCCCAGTCATTGTCTTGCTAGCGTAATGGATTGGTTGGAAGTGTTTGTTCACTCTTTGGCCCAGAACCGCACCAATAGCAAAGTCACTAGCATCGCACATCAACTCGAAAGGCAGCTCCCAATTAGGGGTAACCAAGACAGGTGCCTTAGTTAGCTTATCCTTAAGCGAGTTGAAGGCTTCAAGACACTCTTTTGAAAAGATAAAAGGAGTATCTTTTTCCAAGAGGTGGGTCATCGGGCGAGCGATTTGATAAAAATCTTTGATGAATCGACGGTAAAAGCCCGCATGACCCAGGAAACTTCTCACACCCTTCACGGTTGAAGGTGGAGGCAACTTAGCTATAACATCAACTTTAGCACGGTCTACTTCGAGACCGACTTTGGAAATCTTGTGTCCTAGCACGATGCCCTCTTTTACCATGAAATGGCATTTTTCCCAATTAAGAACAAGGCGAGTGTCTTCACACCGCTTCAGCATACGTTCTAAATTGGCAAGGCAAGCAGAGAAAGAATCGCCATAAACCGAGAAATCATCCATGAATACTTCCATAGTGTCTTCCACCATGTCATGGAAGATAGCCATCATACACCTTTGGAACGTCCCAGGAACATTACATAAACCAAAAGGCATGCGTTTGTAAGCAAATGTTCCATAGGGACAAGTGAATGTGGTCTTTTCTTGGTCCTTGGGATCGATGGGAATTTGAAAATACCCGGAGAAACCGTCTAAGAAGCAGTAATAGTCATTACCAGCAAGACGCTCGAGCATTTGATCCATGAAGGGAAGAGGAAAGTGATCTTTTCTCGTGGCATCATTGAGCTTGCGATAATCAATACAAACTCTCCACCCAGTAACGAGACGAGTGGGAATCAACTCGTTGTGTTCATTGGGAACAACGGTTATTCCGCCCTTCTTGGGCACACAATGGACGGGACTTACCCACGGCGAATCTGAAATAGGGTAGATCAAGCCGGCATCTAGAAGTTTGATAACCTCTTGTTTGATGACGTCATGAATTTTAGGATTAACCCTTCTTTGGCTCTGGATTGCGGGTTTGAAGTCATCTTCCATGAGAATCTTGTGAGTACAAAAGTTCGGATCAATTCCGCGGATATCGGAAATTTTCCAAGCAATTGCCTTCTTATGAGCTTTAAGCACAGCGATGAGACGAGTTTTCTCTTCTTCTTGCAAGTCCTTAGCGATGATGACGGGTGACTTCTTCTCTTCTTCAAGGAACACGTACTCGAGATGGGGCGGCAACTCCTTAAGTTCTAAATCCGGAGGATTTTCGATGGGAGGCGTTTTCAAAGTCGGAACATCGATAGCAATAACCGTGGGAGATGGTGGAGAAAGATTGTCTTCGTTGAGAAGGTTTTCAAAGAAATGCATGTCTTCATCCCCATCGGTGGGAGAATCATGATTAGCTAAGTTCACATCTCCCATGGTGGCTTCAAGATCTTTCCAAAACAAATCACTTTCTCCAAATAGAGACAGTGAGGAATCAATAGAGGAAACGGTTGCAACAGTGGGAAGAGAGGTAGGATTATTTTTACGAGCATCATTAAAGTGTTCTTCACAAGCCTCATCAAGAACCTAAATACAATTAACACTCTCGTTGGAATAAGGTTGTTTAGACAACTTTCCCATGTTGAAAACGATTTTACCGTCACCCACTCTCATGATAAGCGCACCGGCTTCAACATCGATGAGAGTGCGACCGGTCCTCAGGAATGGACGACCAACAATTAATGGCACACGAGAGTCCATCTCGTAGTCGACGACAACGAAATCGGCAGGAAAAGTGAATTTGTTGACTCCTACAAAGACGTCTTCAGCTATCCCCACTGGATAAGCAACCGTACGGTTAGCTAATTCCAAAGTCATTTTGGTGGGGACTAGCTCAGGGAGAGATAATTGCTTCCAAACGCTTAGAGGCATTAGATTAATATTGGCACCTAGATCGGCTAGGGCCATGCAATTCTCTACTCCCGGGAAATTGCAAGGGATTAAGAAACGACCCGGATCACCAAGCTTGGTTGGCAATTTCCTTAAGAGCACTGCAGAGCAATTCTCATTAAGTTGGGTGTTGGCAATATCGAGAAGCTTTTCCTTGTCACTCAGAAGATCTTTAAACATTTTTGCGTACTTAGGCATGTGAGCGAGAGCCTCAGCGAAGGAGATGTTAAAATTCAATTGTTTAAACATTTTAAGAAAGTTTGAAACCTGAATATCATCCTTGCTTTTGAGCTTCTCTTTCCTCAACCTTGAGGGATAAGGTATATCGAAAGAAGAGGAATTGGGAGAATAGGATCACTCACATCCTTGGGTGGAGGAGGGGTAGCAGTAAGAGGTGGAGAAATTGGGGAAGTAGAAGGATGAGGAATAGGAGCAGGTGACTCGTTCTCCTTAGTCACAACCACCGGTGGAGGTATAGGAAGCTCGGGTTCCTTGGTACCTTTGCCACTGCGAGAGGTGATTGCTTTCACCTCCCCTCTTGGATTTGCAACGGTGTTACTCGGAAGAGTACCCGAAGAAGAGGGTTGATTACCGTGGAAGAAACTAGTCATCATGTTTCTTAAGTCATTCGTTTGACTATCCATAGTGTTTCTCATATCAGCTCTCAGATCGTTCCCTTGTTTCACCAGGTCTGCTTTCAAGTTGCGCACTTCCTGTTGGAGATTGTCCATGAGCACATCGTTAGTCTTCATGTAGGTTGCAATGTCTTGATGTAATACGGGGGTTTGGTTGGAAGGGGCATTGTATGCGGGTGGTTGATAAGCAGGTTGCTGGTAAACTTGGTTGTTTCGTTGAGGTGGTTGTTGCTGTTTGTGAGGTGGTATGTATGGTCCACGAGATTGTTTTTGTTGAGGAGGGCGGTTGAGGTTTTGTTGTTGGTTTGGGTTGTTAGGGTTAAAACCAGGTGGTGAGAGATAGTTGTTGGAGCGGTAGCTAAGCAAGTTACGGTCACCTTGAGGACGGGCTTGATAAGCGGGTTGAGGATAGGTGCCATAAGCTGCATTCACATTTTCAGAAGGGTAGTCTTGGGTGGCAGTACAAGTGGTTTAAGAGTGAGGACCTCCGCAGATTTCACATGGTTGGCTAACAGCATTGACTTGAGCGTCTTTAGCGTTTTTAGCGTTGATGTTGTTAGTGTTGCTGGCGGTTTGGGTAGCAAGCGTTTCAAGAAGCGCAGTGATTTTGTCAATTCGCTTGTCGCTGTCACTAGTACTAGCACTAGCGACATTGGTCCTCACACCCTTGGTTTGCACACGAGACTTATTCTCAATGATATCCCAAGCAACATTGGAAGTCTTAGCCAAAAGATTACCCCCCGAGGCACTGTTTAGTGAATCTTGGTCATTCATGCTTAAACCATTATAAAAAGTGTTAATTTGGTGCACTTTGGTAAAACCATGTTGTGGGCATTTTCGTAAAAGATCTTTGAAACGATCCAAATATTCACTAAACGACTCATCGTACTTTTGTTCAAAATTGATAATTTCATTCCGCAAAGCGGTAGTACGAGAGGGTGGGAAAAAGTAATTGATAAACTTGGTCTCCAAATCCGTCCACGAAAGAATACTCTGTGGAGGTTCCTTAGCAAGCCAATGCCGGGCTTGTCCCTCTAAAGAAAAGGGAAAAAGTTGTAAACGGATTACCTCTTGTGGAACACCATTGAATTTGACCGTATTGGTGTGTTGCAAGAATCTCTTGATGTGGTCATGTGGGTCATCAATGTTACGCCCCAAGAATGGTTGAGCAGAGACCATCTGGATAAAGCCTGATTTGAGCTCAAAGTTGTTGGCTGCAAACGTGGGTATAACAATTGGATCAGTGTTGCCATCTACATGGGCTTGCAGCAGTTCAATCATCGGGCGATTATCCGGTAGAGGCTCATTGTTGTTGTTATTATTCATGTTGTTGAAAGGTGGGTTATTATTGTTATTATTATTGTTTTGAGGTGGGTTATTGTTGTTGTTCTGTACACCGGCCATGTCTAAGTTATCGAGAGGCTCGGGCTCTTGATAAGACGTTGATCGAGTGCGCATACACCTGCAAAAGAACTAACAAAGAAAAACAAAGCAAAAATATTTTTGGTGTTTATGTTTTTTAATTTTTGTATTTTTGAAAATTTTATATTTTTTAGGATTTTTGAAATTTTTTTTTAAGAAAAAGTAACGTTCACGGGGAACGGATCCTAAAATCCAAGTTCTCACAAAAACTGTTGATCTTAACGAGAAGAGCCGGCAGCGGCGCCATTTGATACAGGGATTTTTACTCGTTGAGGTTCAATTATGTTCTCGGTATCTCCTCGAATTGATCTCGGCTCTAAGTGGAATGATTTGTTCTTGGTAAATAAAAAGGTGTTGGTTTGTTTATCTATTTTAAACTAATGACAAGTAATTAAGCGTCGAAGAGTAAAATTAAAGTCTTGAAAGTTTAAACTAAAAAAAACAAGTTAAAAGTAAATTCTTGAAAACTTAAAGATTATATTAGAGAAGTAAATGGACATTCAATAAAAACTAACACTTGGAAAACTTTGTGAAAAATATGAACTTAATTGGAAAATACTAAAAGAAAGTAAGATCGGAATATAACAAAACGACTCAAATCGGAATAAGGGAAAAATGCACTAATCGGAATATATTCCGATCACTTTGATCGGAATGTTGAGGAGTAGTCTGATCGGAATGTTTCAAATCGTGCACAATCGGAATACTCAAAACTTACCAATCGGAATAACTAGAAAGTTAGCACCAATCGGAATATTAAAACTTGCAGCAATCGGAATATGGTAAAAAAGGCAATTCGGAATATGGTTAAACAGGCTACAATCGGAATATATCAAACTAGGCCCAATCGGAAAAACTGAAAACTTGCTGCAATCGGAATACCTGAAAAATACTAATCAGAATGGCAAATGGGGGCAAATCGGAAAAACCTAAACCCTTTTCCGATCATACGATCGGAATAAAGAGGGGGGGCTCTTGGTCGGAATGATCCAATCGGAAAGGGGTTTTACCCTTTCGGAAATCCCTTTGATCCGAATTAAAAGCAAGGGAAATAAGCATATGGAATAACTAACTCCCGAACAAGCTCGAATCCAATAATAAGCTGATCAAATAAGCACTAAGAACACTTTATCTAAGCTTCAAATAAGCAAAAACATAAATCAAATGATAAAAAGATGAACTTTTTATAAAAACTTTAAAAAGTAAATAAGCTAAATCAACAAATAAGCCAATAAGAACAAGGATCTTAAAGCTTATTCGTGTATAAACTTAAGGAAACATAAAAAGAAATCAACTTTTTAAGTACAAATCATTGATGAACAACACGGATCATACTAGATTTGTACCAAAATCAACAAAAATCAAAGTAAGGAAGAATGAGATTAAAGATTAAAAGATAAAAACTTGAACTTGATTAATTAAAAATAATACAAAGGTTTGATCTTGAAATAGAAATAGAAAAAGATGAAATCTAGTGTGCGAAAGTTTAGAACTTTCTCTCTCTAAAACTAGAGAGAATGAAAACTAAAAACTACCTAAAAGGACTAAGTGTGAATTTTTGTGAAGTAAGGTCCTATATATAGGTAAGTCTTGTGGTGGTGGGCTTGTGATTGGGCTTTGGTTTGGGCTTCTTTTTCTTCTTTCTTCTTTAGTCTTCACGCTTCTTTAAATAAACGTTTCCGACTTGGATTTGAGAAGTGTCGGTGAATAATTCCAACTCGTCTTATAATCTTTTGTTTTATAGACTCGAGTTCTTCGACATATATGAATCTTCCATCTTTGGCTCTATTCTTCGATAAATCTTCAAATAGGCACAATGACTTCAAATCTTTTGCATCTCTTGGACAATAGACTTCGTCTTGAGTCTTTTTCCTTGATAAAACCCGTGCAATCCCATGTTTTCTTCAATAATCATCCGGTTGACTCTGAAAACACAATAAACACAAAAACCACGCATAATTCCAAACAAATGATATTAAATACGTGTTTTGGTCTTGTTTTAGCCAGAATTAAGTGGTAAAAGGATGGGTGTTTTCACACCTATCAGTTATTCTTAGCTCAAGTGACCGGGAATGAGTCTAGGGAGAAACGATTGGAAGATGTACTTATTATTTGTGAATTTCCTGAGGTATTTCCTAAAGATTTACCCGGACTTCCACCGATAAGGAAAGTAGAGTTTCGAATTGATTTAATTCCTGGTGCTGCACCGGTGGCACGTGCGCCTTACCGATTAGCCCCTTCTGAATTAAAGGAGTTATCTGAGCAACTTAAGGAGTTGTCTGATAAAGGTTTTATTCGACCGAGCTCGTCGCCTTGGGGAGCTCCAGTCTTGTTCGTTAAGAAGAAGGATGGATCTTTCCGTATGTGCATTGATTATAGGGAACTAAATAAGTTGACAATTAAAAATCGATATCCTTTACCTAGGATTGATGATTTGTTTGATCAACTACAAGGATCTAGTGTGTATTCTAAGATAGATTTGCGGTCTGGATATCACCAACTTCGCGTCCGTGAAGAAGATATTCCTATAACTTCATTTAGAACTCGTTATGGACACTATGAATTTCAAGTAATGCCATTTGGGTTAACTAATGCACCTGCGGTTTTCATGGATTTAATGAATCGAGTGTGTAAGACCTACTTGGATAAATTTGTGATTGTGTTTATTGACGATATTCTAATCTATTCTAAGAATGAAGATGAACATAGAGAACATTTAAGGATTGTTTTGAATTTGTTGAAGGATGAAAGGTTGTATGCTAAGTTTTCGAAATGTGATTTCTGGTTAGATTCTGTGCAATTTCTTGGTCATGTGATTAACAAAGATGGAATTCATGTTGATCCTGCAAAGGTTGAAGCTATTAAGAATTGGTCTGCACCGACAACGCCAACGGAAGTGCGACAGTTCTTAGGATTGGCTGGCTATTATAGGCGATTCATTAAAGAATTTTCTTTGATAGCTAAACCCTTGACTAAGCTTACCCAGAAGAATAAACCTTTCGTTTGGGGAAGTGATGAAGATGGAGCATTTCAGACATTGAAGAAAAAATTATGTAGTGCGCCAATTCTATCATTACCCGACGGGAGTGAAGATTTTGTAGTGTATTGTGATGCATCTCTTAGAGGCTATGGAGCTGTTTTGATGCAGCGAGAGAAAGTGATAGCTTATGCTTCAAGGCAATTAAGGAAGAATGAGGAGAATTATACTACTCATGATCTTGAGTTAGGAGCTGTAGTCTTTGCTCTTAGGTTGTGGAGACATTATCTGTATGGCACCAAGTGTACGGTATTCACCGATCACAAAAGCCTACAGTATATTCTCGACCAGAAGGAATTGAACATGAGGCAACGAAGATGGATAGAGTTGTTAAGTGATTATGATTGTGATATAAAATATCACCCAGGAAAAGCCAATGTTGTTGCCGATGCGTTAAGCAGGAAAGATAGAGAGCCTATCAGGGTACGTTCTCTAGTCTTGACCGTGCACAATAATTTGCCTGAGCAAATTAGAAATGCGCAAATAGAAGCTTGTAAGAAAGAAAATTTTGTTAATGAAGGGTTCCGAGGAGAAGGAGATCCTTTAGAGGTTAGAGCTGATGGAGTGAAATGCTTAAGAGGTCGTATGTGGATACCTAAGTTTGGAGGCTTAAGAGATTTGATTATGTTAGAATCCCATAAATCTAAGTATTCCATTCACCCGGGATCTGATAAAATGTACCATGATTTGAAGAAGTTGTACTGGTGGCCGAATATGAAAGCTGATATTGCTATGTATGTTCTTCAATGCTTGACTTTTGCTAGAGTTAAAGCTGAACATCAAAAGCCATCAGGACTACTTCAACAGCCAAAGATTCCTGAATAGAAGTGGGAGCGAATTACGATGGACTTTATCACCAAGCTTCCTAGAACATCATCTTGAAACAACTCGATTTGGGTCATTGTCAATAGACTGACCAAATCAGCACACTTCATTCCGGTTAAAGAGCAGTTCTCACTGGAGAAGCTGACTCGTATATTCCTTGAGAATGTTGTATGCAAGCATGGAGTGCCTGTATCGATCATTTCAGATCGAGATCCTAGATTCACATCGAATTTTTGGAAATCTCTCCAAAGATCTTTGGGAACGAATCTCGACATGAGCACTGCTTATCACCCCCAGACTGATGGGCAGAGTGAAAGAACGATACAAACACTGGAAGATATGTTGAGAGCTTGTGTGTTAGATTTTGGTAAGAATTGGGATAAACATTTGCCGTTAGCAGAGTTTTCGTATAACAATTGTTACCATTCTAGTATTAAGGTTGCACCGTTTGAAGCTTTATATGGTAGGAAGTGTAGATCTCCTATATGTTGGAGTGAAGTTGGGGATACCCAGCTCACGGGACCGGAATTGATCCGGGAGACTACGGAGATGATAGTTCAGATTAAGAATAGGTTGTTGACTGCCCGTAGTAGACAGAAACGTTACACGGATGTGCGGCGGAAGCCAATGGAGTTTAAAGTGGGTGACCAAGTAATGTTGAAAGTATTGCCATGGAAAGGCGTTATAAGATTTGGAAAGCGAGGAAAATTGAATCCCCGTTATATTGGACCCTTTAAGATTTTATCTAGAGTAGGTCCGGTGGCTTACAAACTAGAGTTACCCCTAGAACTTCATGGTGTTCACAACACATTCCATGTATCTAATCTGAAGAAATGTCTAGCAGTGAGTGATGAGAAAATTTCATTAGATAAGGTTCGAATAGATGGGAAGTTGCATTTTATTGAAGAATCCGTAGAGGTTATGGATCGTGAGGTAAAGCAACTGAAACAAATTCGGATACCTATTGTCAAGATCCGATGGAATTCAAAGCATGGACCGGAATATACTTGGGAACGAGAGGATGAAATGTGGTAGAAATATCCGCACCTCTTCGATTTCAATAAGAAACGGACATCAAAATGAAATGGATCACGAGGATGTTGATCCCTTTTAGGAGGAAAAGCTGTGACAATCTAACATTTTCAGGTAGTAAATTATTTTCTCGTATAATATTTTGAAACTTATTTTTGTGTTGGTTGATGAAATCACAATTTACGAATTTAAATTTGGGCTTACGTGCATAATTTAGCGTCCTTTACGATTAAACCGGAAACCTTAGGATTACGTATTTACGTTTTTGAACTCCGTTTTTGATGAGACAACTTTTATTGGATTCGTATTGTGCCGTTGATTCATAATTTATAAAAACATTTTTCGTGAAACGACCCGAGGGCATGCAAATCGAGGAAACTAGAATCGAGGAATACCCGTAAATTAGTGAGGTGGGACAAAATAAATCATCCCACCCCACTACACATGGGACGGCCCAAACATGACACCACATCAAGGATGTGGCATCATGTAAACATTAAGCTAACAAGTGTAAGTTAGCCTTACACTTAAGCTACCACTAACTCAAAAACAACTAGCTTCTCATTAACACCATTTCACACATGCAAAACAATCTCAATTCTCTCTCAAACCATCACCATTGCCGTCCCATATTCAAGAATAAACACCCCTTTTTGATCTTTTCTAGCCACAAAATACTTATAATCTAGCTATATTATGGAGTTACCTTGAAGCCTTGATCACTTGGTGGCCATTTTAACAACAAAGGAGGTGATTTGCTTGTATCCTAGGGCTGATTTCTCAACTTACTTTCTTGGTGTTTGATGATCTTGGGGATACATTTGGCGTTCAACAAGTTCTTGTCTTCCAAAAACAAGATATACTCTTGGTTGGTAAAGAAGATCATCCTTTCCATTTTCTCTTGTTATTTTTGTAAAGATCAAATGTATTTTCTTTCTTGTTGTATATGTATATGATGAATATATGATGATAAAAATGTTGTGTGGGGATCAAGTGTTGATAAATATGCTTAAAAAGATTAATAACCATAAGAAACAAGGCTAAAATCATGCTTAATTTGTTGGCTGTATAAAAACAGTATGTAACCAATACTTGAACTGATAAACTTGCATGGTAGAATCCATTTACAGTATGTACAAGATGTCATACACATGTGAGAGTTGGCCATGCAATGGAATCATTAAAATGAGTGAGATATGATCAAAACAAGATGAGTGCGCTAATCTGAATAAGCTGTTTTGTAGGGATTGTTAAGGATAGATAAACTTAAAATGAGCAGTAGCTATAACTAAGTTAATTGTAGCACATAATATGAAGTTCATGCCACCCAAAAATGAGCTTCTAATTCATTGTAGAACTCTAGATATGATAAAAATGGTGAAGATGAAAATAAAAATCAGATTTTGAAGAATTAATGTTTATTACTATTATATAAGCACTCAAATTATATAGTATAAAATGTGAAATTAAAACCCACTAACTTATGAATTTCATTTATATAAATATGTATAAGGTTAAATAAATGGATAAATTATAAAAATGGTAGTGGAGTAATATTTATAAGTTATAAAAACTATAAACTTGATTTTTACGACTTTTTCGACTATTACTGTAAAATTAACGTTTTTCGCCAATTAAAACTTAGACGATCAAACCCGTCTAATGTAAAGTTTTTAAAAGTCATATACTGATATATAAGTATCTAATACAAGTAAAAACCGATAAAACCCGAACTATAGGACATACGGACATTAACGAGCTAAGTAAGCATATTGGACTAATAATTGGACTAAATAAGTTAAACACTTATAAAAAGAACTTATTGGGCTTAACCCATTTAGGCCCAACATGTAAAGTATGAATACTGATAATATAAGTATAAAATGGATTAAAACAAGTTAAAGAACTTATAATAAGCTTATTAGACTTAAAATAGGTAAATAGGTAAAACTAGTATACTAGTAGAAAGCTACCAATACGTAAACACTAAAATGAGTAAACAAGGATATATAAACCCACTTGATCATCATCATATGTACAAAAATCATCATGTGTACAAAAATCATCATATGTATATTGTTATTTTGATAAAGTCATTGGACAAAAGTCTAAGACCGATTATTATTTATATAGGTTTCCGTGACCGAAGCACGCCCGTAGCCGATAATCCGCCTTTCATTATCAACGTGAGTTCATAGCCTCGCACTCTTTTAAATGTTTTATAAAATGATTTGTAAACCCGCGAGGGAGATAACATGCTAGATTTTGATAAAAATAGAATACAAGTAGTCCCGATGGTATGCTTAATGATATGGACCCGAATGATGCTATGACCCTATAAGCGAGACAAAAAGGATTATTAGTAGTTAGGTTATGTCACTTAAAGTCCCATTAGCATGAATTGTGAACTACCGGGATTTGGTAGACGCTTATGCATATGATAGTAATATTTGGGGACGATCACCCCAGTTTGCGCCTTGACGGTTGATCCCCGTCGTACCACATTGATTCGTAAGCGAATTTATGTATGAGAAGATTTCATAGCGTGATTTTTGTGACGACACGCTAACTTAGATGGGCAAATTGTTTGTCGGGTTCGCGGCCCGTTGTTTTCACAGTAAGGTAACAATGTCATGCGGCTAATAATAATCCTATATAATCTAAATATCTGATATGATACGATGCTAATAACGATGATAATATTACCTATTATGGTAATATTGAGGCTATGGTCTCTTGGACGGTTTAAGATGTATGCTTGATTTATATATTGCCTGACTAGCAATACGAGGACTTACTTCCGATATTATACTTGTGTTCTGATTTTAACGATTGTTTTATATAACGGTTTTTATTAAACTCTATGAATTCACTCGGCATTCGCTGATATGATTTTTGCATGTTTTTATCTCAGGTGCTTGAAGGTAATCCGGATAGAGATCGACTCTGATGGCCCACATAATATTAAAAATGTTCATTCGATCTATGTTTTGTAAACTTAATGACCTGTATAATTTGGGACCTGTTGTACAATTTAAAACTTTTTATCGAATGAATGTATGTTGAACCTTGTACAACCATTTTTATGTGTTGTCTATGATTGAAGTTATTGTGCTATCCCGTAACACTCTAAAAGACCCTTCCGCTGTACCGATACGAAAATTGAGAGTGTTACAAACTCGTTGTTTTCATTGGGAACAACGGTGATTCCGCCCTTCTTAGGCACACAATGGACGGGACTAACCCACGGTGAATCAGAGATAGGATAGATCATTCCCGCCTCAAGAAGTTTGATAACCTCTTTTTTATTACGTCATGGATCTTAGGATTCACCCTTCTTTGGCTTTGAATAGTGGGTTTAAAGTCGCCCTCCATGAGAATTTTATGTGTGCAAAAGTGATGATCAATTCCACGAATATCGGAGATCATCCAAGCAATAGCTTTCTTGTGATTCTTCAACACGGCGATAAGTCGGGATTTTTCTTCTTCTTTCAAGTCCTTAGCGATGATCACGGGTGACTTCTTGTTGTCTTCAAGGAAAACGTACTCGAGATGAGACGGTAGATCCTTAAGCTCTAAATCCGAAGGATTTTCGATGGAAGGCGTAGTCAAATTCGGTTCATCGATAGAGATATCCTTAGGAGATGGTTGAGAAATATGGTCCTCATTGAGAATTTTCTCAATGGTACGAATGTCTTCATCCCAATTGGAGGGAGAATCGTCATATTTTAAGTCCACATCTCCCAAAGTTGCTTCAAATTCTTTCAAGATGAAATCACTTTCTCCAAATGGAGTTAGTGATGGAGCAATAGAGGCAACGGTCTCAACAATGGGTAGAGAAGAAGAACCACTTTTACAAGCGTCTTTTAAATGTTCTTCACAAGCCTCATCAAGAACGTCAATAAAATTAACACTCTCGTTTTCCGAAGGCTGCTTAGAAAGTTTGCCCATGTTGAAGACGATTTTATCGTCACCAACTCTCATGATTAATTCGCCCGCGGCTACATCGATGAGAGTGCGACCGGTCCTCAAGAACGGACGTCCAACGATTAATGGAACACGAGGATCCATCTCGTAGTCAACGACAACAAAATCCACCGGGAAGGTGAATTTGTCAACGCCAACGAAAACGTCTTCGGCTATCCCCACTGGATAAGCAACCGTACGGTTAGCTAATTCCAAAGTCATTTTGGTGGGGACTAGCTCGGGGAGAGATAATTGCTTCCAAACACTTAATGGCATTAAGTTAATACTAGCACCTAGATCGGCTAGGGCCATGCAATTCTCTACTCCCGGGAAGTTGCAAGGAATCAAGAAACGACCCGGATCACCAAGTTTCGTTGGTAATTTCCTTAAGAGGACTGCGGAGCAATTCTCATTATGTTGGGTCTGAGAAATATCGAGAAGTTTCTCCTTATCACTGAGAAGATCTTTAAACATTTTAGCGTATTTTGGCATGTGAGCGAGAGCCTCAGCAAAGGAGATATTGAAATTCAGTTGTTTGAACATTTTATGAAAGTTCGAAACCTGAATATCATCCTTGTTCTTCAATTTGTCTTTCCTCAACCTCGAAGGATAAGGTATATTGGGTTGAGATGAAGGCTTTGGGATAGAATTCTCACTCACATCCGTGGGTGGTGGAGGGGTATAAGTAGAAGGTGGTGGAATTGGAGAAGTAGAAGTTGTAAGAATAGAAGATGGAGGAATTGGAGGAGGAGACTCGTTTTCCTCTGTCACAATCACCGGTGTAGGTGTAGGAAGCTCGGTTTCCTTTAAACCTTATCCACTGCGAGTGGTGATTGCTTTCATCTCCCCTCTTGGAATAGCAACGGTGTTACTCGGAAGAGAACTCGATCCAAAGGCTTGATTACTTGGGAAGAAACTAGCCATCATGTTCCTCAAGTCATTAGTTTGACTTGCCAAAGTATTTCGCATATCAGCTCAAAGATCATTCCTTTGGTTCACCATATCTGCCTTCATGTTGGCCATTTACCGCTGAAGATTTTGCACGATCACATCATTAGTCCTCATGTAGGTTTCAACATCTTGGTGTAATGCGGTGGGTTGGTTGGGAGGAGGAGCATGGTAGGCGGGTGGTTGATAAGCAGGTTGTTGGTAAACTTGGTTGTTTCTTTGAGGTGGATATGGGTTTCTTTTGTTTTGATATGGAGTTGGAGCACGTGGTTGGTTTTGATTGTTGCGATTGAGGTTATTTGGGTTTTGTGGGGGAAAACCGGGAGGTGAAAGAAAGTTGTTTGAGCGATAGCTGAGCAAGTTGTGGTCACCTTGAGGTCGTGCTTGATAGCCTCCCGTGGAATAGTTACCGTTGGCGGCATACACATTTTCCGGATTGTCGTGAGTTGAAGGACAATCGGTGTATGAGTGAGATCCCCCGCATATATCACATGATTGAGTCATAGCATTGGCTTGGGCAGTGATAGATTTGGTATTATTGGCGGCTTGGAGAGCAAGTGATTCAACAAGCGAAGTAAGCTTATCAAGTCTCTTGTCGCTCTCATTAGTGCTAGCACTAGCCACATTGGGCCGAACACTCTTGGTTTGCACTCTAGACTTGTTCTCAATAATACCCCAAGCGACATTAGCAGACTTAACCAAAAGATTACCCCCGGAGGCACTATTTAGTGAATCTTGGTCATTCATGCTTAAACCATTGTAAAAAGTATTAATTTGGTGCACTTTGGTAAAACCATGTTGTGGGCACTTTCTTAAAATGTCTTTAAAACGGTCCCAAGATTCACTAAAAGTCTCATCGTACTTTTGTTCAAAATTAATAATTTCATTCCGCAAAGCGGTAGTACGAGAGGGTGGGAAAAAGTAGTTTATGAATTTTGTCTCTAAATCCGTCCACGTAAGAATACCTTGTGGCGGTTCCTTTGCAAGCCAATTCCGGGCTTGTCCCTCTAAGGAGAAAGGAAAAAGTTGTAAGCGGATTACCTCTTGTGGGACCCCAATGAATTTGACCGTATCCGTGAGTTGAAGGAACCTTTTGATGTGGTCATGAGGATCATCAATGGTACGCCCCAAGAATGGTTGAGCATAGACCATTTGAATGAAGCCGGATTTGGGCTCAAAGTTGTTGGCTGCAATCGCGGGTATGACAATAGGATCGTTGTTACCCTCTACATGTGCTTGCAAGAGTTCGATCATAGGACGATTGTCCGGTAGAGGTTCATTGTTGTTATTATTAATGTTGTTTTGAGGTGGATTATTGTTGTCGTGTACACCGGCCATGTCTAAGTTATCGAGAGTCTCGGGCTCGGGATAAGACGTTGATCGTGTACGCATGCACCTGCAAAATAACTAACAAAGGAGAAATATTTTTGGTTTTTTATGTTTTTTAATTTTTTTTGAATTTTTGAAAATCTTTTATGATGAAAAAGTAACGTTCACGGTGAACGGATCCCAAAATCTAATTTTCTCACAAAAAACCGTTAATCCTTACGAAAAGAGCCGGCAGCGACGCCATTTGATACAAAGATTTTGTTAGGTTCAATTAAGTTCTCGATATCTTCTCGAATCGATCACGGTTCAAAGTGGAATAGTTGTTCTTGGTTACTAAAAAAGGGGGGTTGGTTGTCTATTCTACTAAAAAGTATTAAATGCGTGAAGTAAATAAGGATAAGCTAAAAGCAATTACTGAAATAAAACTTGAATTAAAATAAATCAGTCAAATACCTAAACTCAGGAAAGTTGCTGATTCGGAATAAAATATTTGATCCGGAATATACTAAACAGAAACCTTCATTCGGAATAATTCTCTTGAGTCGGAATAAGCTTCATGCGGAATAATTTATGTTCATCCGGAATATGAGTTCATCCGGAATATATGGCGCATTCGGAAAGAAAAGCTTCACTCGGAATAATTGTTGATCCGGAATAAGTGCTTGATCCAGAATATATTAGCTTCACTCGGAATAATCAAAAGAACACTGATTCGGAATAACTTAAGAAAAATGCTGGTTCGGAAGATAAGCTCATTCAGAATAAAACTGATTGATTCGGAATAAATGGAAGGAAGTGTTGATTCGGAATATTTAGAACAAAAGATTCATTCGGAATATCCACTTTATCCGGAATAAAGGCTGATCCGGAATAATTCTAGACAAACCCCTTCATTCGAAATATATGCTTCATGCGGAATAATTAGAACAAAAGGCTTGATTCGGAAAACTTGTTTATTCGAAATAACTTAAAACGAAATGCTCATCCGGAATAAAACACTTATGCGGAATAATTAAGATAACTGGTTCATTCGGAATATAAAGTGCTCATTCGGAATCTGGGGATTGTTTGAAGACGAAGAACATGGAACATGAACAATACGATTTTAAGCCAAAATCAACCAAGTTTTTAACCATAAATTTAACAAAACTAACCACCAATCATCTACTAATGATAAACTTCAAATCAAAACAATAAAAACACAAAACCCACTTACTTTTGAAGATCAAACTCAACAAAATAAAACTTTAAAACTTTAAATCAACAAGAGAAAGATGAACAAGATTAAATGAAAGATTATATTGAAAGATTAAGGTTAAACAATCAAAAGGAAAGATTAAGACTTACAAGATTTGTGAAAAACAAAGATGAAAAATCACCAACACCATAATGGTGTTGGTTACCCTACGAAACAAGAAAAAGAAAGAAACTGGGAATGAAAAAAACTTGCTCTAAAATGTGAAGGGTTCTTCTATTTATAGGCCTTGTGGTTGGTTGGTGAGTGGGCTTTCTTCCTTTCTTTTTGTCTTCTCGTCTTTTCAGCAAAGTTGACGTTTTCGATTCTGATTCGGGATTTGTCGACGAATAAATTCAACTCGTCTTTTAATTTGTTCGTTTAATAGACTTGAGTTCTTCGACATATGTAAATCTTCCATCTTTGGTCCTTTTCTTCGATAAATCTTCAAATAGGCCCATTGACTTCAAATCTTTTGCATCTCTTGGACTATAGACTTCGTCTTTTCGTCTTTTTCTTCGATAAAACCCGTGCAATCCCATGTTTTCTTCAATATTTATCTGGTTGGCTCTGAAAACACAACAAACACACAAACCACGCATAATTCCAAACAAATGACATTAAATACGCGTTTTGGTCTTGTTTTAGCAAGAAATAAGTGGTAAAAGGATGGGTGTTTTCACACCTATCAATGGGATACGTTGTTTCGACCGTTCTTTGATGAATTCTTTACTCCTCCAAGTATTGTTGCTCCAGAACCTGAGGAAATAGCTCCGGTAACCGAAGTTGTCGCTCCAGCAACCGAAGCACAATCTGGCACGTCTGCACCTACAATTGGCCAAGATATACCATCAACTAGTAATTCTCAACCAACACCCGAATCAACTACCCATGTCATGCCCATTGATGATGAAGAGGATGATGATGATCACGATTTGGAATTCGCTCAAATGCGTGAACTTCCATTCTTTGGTGTACCAATTCCCGACCCTAATCAAGCCGGGTCGTCCACCTCAGAGGAATCTCCTACTACGATTTACTCTAATCCACGGATTCGTGAACATGACAGCAAGTGGACAAAGGATCATCCTATAGATTCTATTATTGGTGACCCTAATCGTCCGGTATCCCTTGTTTAGAGTGACCTCCCTTAGGGGGAGATTGTTGGAAATATGTTTTTACATATTTAGGAAGATTCGGTCACTCCGACATTGTATTAAGTAGTAGCTCGTAGTCTAGATATCTTTATTAAACAAACAAGGCCAAGCCTAACATGTTGTAGGCCGGCCCAACATTGTAAGCCCAAGCCCATCACAAGGCTTGGGTATATAAACCCTCTCCTTTGATGGAGAGGGTAGTGGTTTTTCATATTTTACACATAGTTCTCATTAGTTTCTCTCTCTAGAATTGTGTGAAATCCACCATCTTTCTATCTCTTTATCTCTCTAAAACATAAGCAATATTTACATATCTTACAGTATAAGCATGCGGGGACGACTTCTTCTCGGATTCCGCAACGCCACCGTCTTCAAATACCGCAACATAAGTAGACACGAACGAAATGGCTTTGAACATTTCATTCTAATTCGGTAGCATTTTACCTCCGGCCGGTGAAGACCGTTGGATGATATAAAATATCGTACTTGTGGTAGGTAGATTTAATTAAAAATCTCCTTGACAAGATTTCGCGGGTAAACCCGTTCTGTTTACTCGACTGTTCAAAGCTAATTGCGAACGTAAAGAGTGAATCATTTGGATAAAATTATCCGCATGATTGAAACCGTCAATTTTGATTCCTGGAACAAATTTTATTAATTAAAGAATCGCACCATCGTTGCTTTCCAGTTGTCACGGGTTTGATTCACATAGAATCTTGAAAGTTACCTACCAAGTGCTGTTTGAGGTTAACAATAGAAGGATTTCCACTCATCACTATGAACACTCATGTGTCACTCTCAGTGTTCTAGCAAGATCACTAAGATATTGCGTAGAGGCCTGGAACATGTTTAACTTCAATTAAGAATTAAACAACTGTTGATTTCTAGTTATCACAATTTTGATTCATAAATAATCGCACAAGTCACCTACCATGAGCTTTTTAATGTTCGCTCAAGAAGGATTTCCATCTTCATTGTAAATACTTTCGTATTAATCGGATGTTCAGGCAAGATCATGAAGATTTTACGTAGGACTCTTAAGATCTTTCTTACTTTTCACAGTGTGTAAAGAAGCAAGGAAATATGGAAGTGTGTCCTAATGAGATATTTGATGATCTCAAATGGCTCTAGACTCGATTTGGATTTTTTAGTGATCGGAGGCTGCAGAGGAGTGCCACCTTTTCAATATCAATATATTCGGAGTGAATAAATCGACATATAACGCGTTGTCTTAGTGTGAACAAAACAAATACCTTATGCGAGATATTTGAGTTAGCTAGGATGGGTTGTGCATTGTGTCACTAGGTCCATGATGTCTATCTTCATTATCGAGCATAATTAAAATGATCTCAATCGGATATGTGTTGGCCCGGTTTCTGCCTAAGGTTGTAAGAAGGGCTTCTTTCTTTACACCCTTTATCTTTACAATTCTTCTTCATTCATAAACCCCTTCAATGCTTACCAATAAGTCATAACTAGCACCTTGTTGTGATTGTTCCAGTGCTAACTTAAGTACTTGGTCGGCATTCAACTACATTCACAATCTTTCTCTATCTTTCCTAAGAACTACTATTTCTCGCTATGGAATGTCCTTGGGAAGATTCCTCCTGTTCTAGAGGAATCATTGGACTTTAACCTATCCAACCATCCTTATGTCACCACAATCTTCATCGTCGTGAAATAAATATGTTTAGGGTAAGTATATGTCACCATGAAATCCATTTTAGATGTACACATTCGTTTTGCTCCCCTTTAACATATGCCACGATATCTGAAAATATTTCGCACATGTCGGGATGAGCCATCATGTTAAGTCAAACCATTTTTGAATAATCATGCCCATATTAAATCACATTTTCTCTATCCCATATTAAAAATATTAACCCAACTGATATTTTTGATATCAATTGATTTAATGAAGTTTTAACAAAGTTTATGGGAAGAAAAATGCAAATCTAATTATCTTCATGATACCAAATTGTGAGATATGATACCGATTAGAAAAATGATCACATATTCACCATATTAGAATAAATTGACTAGGTTGGACCTGATTGATTAGAACATCATATGAAAAGATCAAATGGTTCGTGTCGGCAAATGTTGGTCTCCTCGTTACGTCTGAAGTCATCTCTTGACACCACATGTACGATTGGTATTTTTGTCTTGACACCAATTTGTGAACTTGGCATGTTCGGCATCAACTATTCTGAATGCTTGACAATTGCTCACCATTGATTGTTGACCTGTGTTCTATTGAAAGAGCTGTAGTCGTCGTTTGAGTAGTCGCATCGTCGGGTATGTAGATACCAATTGTAGAGTGCTATGGTTGTAGAGATGATAACTTCCTAAAGACAAGATTTCTCTTGTTTTAACAAATAAATGCACTGATGCATACATTGATTTGTGTTAGACCAAGTTATAAAGTAAATTTGATCCCTTACAAGGTTTTAAAGTAAACCTTGCTCGAGAAAATTAATTCCTGTTGAGAGCCAAAGCTTTCATAAGAAATACTTGACTTAAATATGAAAAACTGGTTGCAGTCTAAAATAACTACAAGCCATTTAGGCATGTTTTATGAAATATTTACAACTCTTGTACGAACTCTATTTATGGCGCCGTGTCAATATTAATCAACATTTCTAAGGCTTTAAATATTATCGTACCAAAAGACATGCCTTTTAAAAATTAAGTAAAAATATTTTTGTATTTTTATGAATTTTTCAATTTTTTTATGGTTTTATATTTTTATTTTGCTTTTGTGGATAAAAATATAAACAATTTATACAGATGATCAATGTGTTCTCAAACCTAGCTTGTCAGCCAAAAATTCCATTCGAGCGCGATCTAAAGCCTTTGTGAAAATATCCGCCAATTGATACTCAGATCGGAAAAAGTAAAGCTCGATCACTCCATTTTCCACTTTCTCCTTGATGAAGTGGTAGCGAATGTCTATATGCTTCGACCGGGAGAATTGAACATTGTTGCAGCATTAGGTAATTGCACATTTGTTGTCACAGAACATCGGAATTTTGTTGAAACCTAGACCATAGTCGGTTAATTGCGATCTCATCCAAAGAATTTGAGCACAACAACCAGACATAGCTATGTATTCTGATTTCGTACTTGAAATTGCAGCGCTTTTCTGCCTTTTTGATGCCCAATTGATTAGTCGATCTCCTAGTAGTTGCAAAGTTCCACTCGTGCTACGCCTTGTGACAACCCGCGTGATCCGCATCTGCATATGACATTAGTGGAATAGAAGAATCCTTCGAATACCAAAGTCCCCGATTAATGGTTCCTTTAAGATACCAAAATATCCGTTTAACAGTAGCTAAGTGTAACTCAGTAGGCCGAGTTTGAAACCAAGCACACATACATATAGCAAACTGAAGATCAGGTCGACTAGTTGTAATATACAGAAGGGTACCGATCATTCCACGATAAAGTGTCGGATCAACGACAACTCCATGTGGATTGTAAAACCCGCATGCTTTTACCATGAATAGTACCCTTAAGATCGTACGTACTAGATTAAAACTTTCCTTTTATAGTATGATTACGTTTACATGTTAGGATTTTACTTATTACGTACGTGTTAGAACACGATAAGTATTTATCACGTACGAACACGCAATAATTATTTAACAATAATTAATCACGAACATGCGATCATGAAATCATGAACTTAATTAAATCACGGACTAATATTAATTACGTATATACTTAGATCTTACGTACTAGACCAAACTGATCGTACATACTAGATTAAAACTTTCCTTTTATAGTATTATTACGTTTACATGTTAGGATTAATCACGAACATGATTACGTTTACATGATTACGTTTACATGTTAGTATGATTACGTTTACATGATTACGCACGAACACGCAATAATTATTTAACAATAATTAATCACGAACATGCGATCATGAAATCATGAACGTAATTAAATCACGGACTAATATTAATTACGTATATATATTTGTTACGAGCGTGAATAAATATATTAGGTCACGGTGAATATTTACCGAGAACACACTAAACGCGAACACAAATAAACACGAACGAACAATTAAACAACGAGACACGGAAAACGGTACGGGTACCCCATGTGGGGCCCCTACCCGCGGCAACATTAAGGAGATGCGCCAAGCCCATCTTAAAACTTACTAAGAAGGGGTTAAGGTAAATTTTGCAAGTCATTTTTCACTTTACAGGAAATTAAACAATAACCTAAAAAAGTTTTCTCCTTCTCCTCTTTTTCTTTTTGGCCGCCGCATATAAACACACCAAGGGGGATGTTTGTTTGATTTTTGATCTTGGTTTTGGTGCAAGTGTTCGTATTTGTTCATCCTCGTTAGATCCACGCATTCGGTATATTCTTTTAATCCTTTTCTTTTTTATTTGATCTAATAAAATAATTAAGAACATGATGTTTTTAAAAACCTAATTAAAAACATAGATCAAACATGTAAATGGTTATTTGGTAAATCAAAAAAGGATGTTTTTAGGGGTGTTTGTTGGCCGACGCCTAAACCGAACCCCAAGGGGGTCTCGGTTTGGCTAATAAACCACCACCGAGACCATATGGTCCCGGTTGGGTGGTGTGGGTCCAACGGCAGCAGCAAAACAAAGGGAACCCCGAACTGGTTCGGGGTATGGTGTCGATTTCATGTCCGGTTCATGGTTTCTAGTTAAGATCTGGTTCACGGTTTATCTTAAGATTATTTTTTTTATATAATCATATGTTAAAATTAAATTAATAAATATGACATGGTTAATTTAATAAACATGACTTAGGTTATAATTTAATTATTAGATCATGAAATTATTAACCTAAGTATTTTATATTTTCTAGACTTATAATTAATTAATTATTTAAAAACCATGGTTATAATTAATTAATTAACATGACTTAGGTTATATTATTAATAAATAATAATACATGTTTTAACCTAAGTATTTAACTATATTTAATTAAAAACATGAAATATTTTAATTAAATACTTTTAACCTATAGTTTATTTAAATTACATGAAATAATTAATAAACTATACATTATGTCAGTATGACCTAGAAAATAATCAGAAAAACACTTAGGCTTATATACTTAGCTTATTTAACCAGCTTATATCTAATTACGGAAACTTTCTATTATTAGAAACTTATTTAATTTAGGCAGCTAATCTATTTATGGAAACTTTCTATTTTTAGAAACTTATTTAGTTCAAGCAACTAATCTATTTATGGAAACTTATTTAATTAAGGCAGCTAATCTAATTATGGAAACTTCTATTTTTAGAAACTTATCTATTTTAAGAAGTAATTCTATTTTTGGAAACTTTCTATTTTTGGAAACTTTCTATTTTTGGAAACTTTCTATTTTTGGTGACTTTCAAGTTTTGGAAACTTTCTAACTTAGGAAACCTGCTATTTTTGGAAAGTTACTTATTATTACACAGTAAGTATAATAATACATGAAGTGCCAGAAATACTTAATCAGAATAGACAAAATATAAGATAAACACAGTTTAAGGCTTTAAACAGTAAAATATGATATGAACATATAAAATAAGCTAAGACATGACATAAAACCAGTTACGTATTTATTAAGCAGATACTTATTCATGTATATATTTATGTAGCATTAGTGATACCGAAGTAGGATTCTCCTCAGTTCATCTTCTTCGTTCAATGGACATAAGGTACGGATTCCCGTCCTTTCAGTATGGACATTCTTTCCTTATTAGGATTCCCCGTATACAGCCAAATGTTTTCCCGTAGTATAAGTTTATATGTTTGACTTGCTTATGTTTAATTTAGAATACCTGTAGCCATATACATGCATGACCAGTTTCACCTAGTTATGGAGGTACCATAACCATAACATTAGAGGCACTGATGTTATGACTTCACCACGGCAGAGTGATTGCTCGTGGCGTCCCTTCAGCTTTTGGCCATATTATTATATTTATCATGTGGGGCGTATGGGTGCATCCTAGTTACATGTTTTTCAGCAGATTACTCAGTGTGAATGTGGTGTGTGCCTTGCATCCTTCACAGGAGCTGATCCCTCCTACCCAAACAAGTATATTAAATTAGAGGCAGCCCCTCTAATTTGCATGATGATGTCACCCCTCCAAGTATTCATGCACGGTGGATTTTCATGACCTATATTGGCTAATGGTAGAACATGTTAAACAGTTTTTATAAGATAAACATAAGGCTTTTCAAACTATAAAACCAGTTTTACCAAAACTTAACCAGGTTACTCGGGACTTGGTTTCTTCCGCTGTTATATGTTATGTGCTTATCCTATTCATGCTTTATTGTACATCCGTGCACTGGGCGTATTGCTCAGCCGTTTTCCTTTTCTATGTTCCCAAAATGGCAGGTACTCAGGGACGCTCGTAGACTTTAAGCGTACGTGCATATGGACTGGAAGCTTTCTAGCCTTTCTTTACTTTATGCATTATCTTTCCTTTGATACACTTGCTATGGACATTGTTTAGTCCTTTCCTTTACAGTACTTATGTTTGTGTGTGGTGAGCTTTACTTTTCGACTACCGATGTTTGATTCCGGTATTTTCCTTTTATGGTCATGTAATGTTTAGACATTTTTCCTTGTATGCTTTGATGACACGCCATAATTACGCGTGACATTCCATTATCAAAATGGGGTGTTATAATTATGGTATCAGAGCCAAGGCTTCGACCTGTAGGCTCTCAAATATGACATGTGATTAGTGGGTAGTCACTACGGTCTTCCTAGAACTGACAGTCGTTTTTCTTGCATTCATCATTTTTATGCATACATATACATGTCATTGTCGCAGGTTTATGACTAAGTAATGGTTGGTACAGGACTGGCCCTATTTAGTCGCATGTGTTTTATCGAAACTTTTAAATTTGGGACCGACCCATAGGCGTCCCCTCGCCATGTCTTTTATTTTGGGTGAACTGACCATAGGCGTTCACTCTCGAGCATACAAAAGTTTTCATAAAACTGCATCATGCATTCATACACAAAATTTTCTTGCATAAAATTTTTCTCTAGGAATTTTGGTATAATTTTTTTTTCATGTATATATATATATTTTATGTTTTGATCTGTTTAATCATACGTTTTATGTTATACTGTCAGATGGCAAACACAGACAATCTCTGGGCGATGTTTGCAGCTGCTGATGCAGAAATGCAAGACATCCTTCATCAGAACGACGGCTATCCTCCCCCGCCTAACATCTTCCCTATGGAAGGAAGGAATCGGCTCATGAGGGAGTACTATACCATTACACAGCGACCTGACGAAGACAACAATGACTTCATGCAGCGCTTTCTTCGTTACGCTGGTGTCCTGAGAACAGCTGCAGGCACCACTGAAGAGCAGGCACTACATTTTCGTTGGGCTCTTAATCCAAGGATCGCCAATAACTTAGGAGGTGCTCCGTTGGATACGGTAGCACAAGTGGCCGATGCAGCACGTAAGCTGGAGATGCTGCAGGAGAGAGATGAGTTCGGGGAAGCTGAGAGACCCGACAAGAGGTAAACATTCGTATTCAAGCGGTGATCAATCTGTATTCTTTCCATATATGTGAAATATTCATCTCTTTAAATGTATCTTCTAGGCAGAAAACTGGGGACCGGTCTCAGCCGGCTACTCAGCAGCAGCCTCATCAGCCCACGGGAAACGGTCAGACTAACGACCGTTCTGCTACGGATAGGCGTGGAGGTAATGACAATTACCGTAACAACGCTGGACACTCCAACAGCAGCAGGTCCTAATACTTACGAATTTTCTTATGATTTCATGTTATAACTCATATTCTGACACTTTCGTAAAACTTCTATCAGGAACCAGGGAAACGGTAGGGACCAGAACCAGAGAGGTTCGCAGCCTAGCCGTCCAGCTATCACTGGTATTCAATCTTACGATTATCTGCATTGTCCTTTGTAACCTATTATCATGTTTTATGTAAAATGCTTTATCAGGTTCTCAGCCAGCCAGAGCACCTGTTGAAGGATTTACTCATCCTCTTTGCTCTACTTGCCACCGTAGGCACCCAGGGCCATGTCGCCGTAACACTGACGCATGCTTCAAGTGTGGTCTTCCTGGCCATATCATGAAGGATTGCCGTAAGGGCGAGATGGAGGGTACACCGGGATATGCTGATTCCAAGCCGCCTCCTACCACTGGGCGTGTCTACACGACATCTCGAGACCAGGCCAACAAGTCTACAGGTACCATCACTGGAATCTTGTATATATATGGTCAAGCTGCATGTGTTCTTTTCGATACGGGTGCTACTCACTCGGTTATTTCTACTGCTTATGCTAAGAACATTAGGATACTCCCCATCCCACTAGAGAATAGGCTTACTATTTCCACGCCTTTGAGGGACTCTGTATTAATCATCCATGTATAAAAGAGTCTTACCCTAGAATTTGACGATAAGGTTCGACCTGTTGACACACTTCCGCTGGACATGAATGACTTCGACATGATTTTGGGCATGGATTGGCTATCCAAATATCATGCTACCATAGACTGCCATTCATATCAAGTTATCTTCAGTGATGTTAATGCACTAGAGTACATTCATAATGGGTTCGTACCCGGAAGGTCTGTATAAATCATATCTACCCTGCAAGCACGTGCACTACTGTCACATGGCTGCGAGGGTTATCTAGCTACAGTTCACGACATGGATGTTGAATCTCCATCAATTCAGGATCAACCAATAGTGTCGGAACTTCAAGATGTATTTCCAACAGAACTTCCGGGCATACCACCTACACGAGAAGTAGAATTCAGTATCGAGCTTATTCCAGGAGATGAACCAATCTCCAAGGCTCCTTATCGCCTGGCTCCCATAGAGCTGAAGGAGCTGAAGGATCAACTACAAGAACTTCTAGAACGAGGTTTCATTCGACCAAGCGCATCTCCATGGGGCGCACCGGTCTTATTTGTTAAGAAGAAGGACGGCAGTATGCGTCTTTGCATAGACTATCGCGAGCTCAACAAGATTACTATCCGGAATAGGTATCCACTGCTGCATATAGACGATCTGTTTGACCAACTCCAAGGGGCCAAACACTTCTCCAAGATTGATCTTAGGTCAGGCTACCATCAGCTACGGGTTAAGGAGCAGGATATCGCCAAGACTGCTTTTCATACCCGCTATGGCCACTACGAGTTTGTAGTTATGCCATTTGGCCTGACAAATGCTCCAGCAGTGTTCATGGACTTGATGAACAGAATCTTCCATGAATTTCTGGACAAGTTCGTCATTGTCTTCATCGATGACATCCTGATTTTCTCAAAGTCCAAGGAGGAACACGAAGACCATCTTCGTACAGTACTACAGATTCTTTGCCAGAAGCAACTGTATGCTAAATTCTCCAAGTGTGAGTTCTGGTTAGACAAAGTGGCATTCTTAGGTCACATTGTATCAGTAGAAGGAATCACTATTGATCCAGCGAAGGTTAAGGCCATTACTAAGTGGCCAAGGAAGACATCAGCGACGGAAGTCTACAGTTTCTTTGGCTTAGCTGGCTATTACCGTAGGTTCGTGGAGAACTTTTCCCGCTTAGCACTACCATTGACCAAACTGATGTGGAAAGGGGAGAAATTCGTCTGGACTGAAGAACGAGAGAAGAGCTTTGAAGACCTGAAGCAGAAGCTAGTATCTGCACCTATTCTTACTCTCCCATCTGGTATGGGTGGATTTCAAATCTACAGTGATGCATCGGGAAAAGGACTTAGCTGTGTTCTCATGCAACATGGGAGAGTGATCGCGTACGTTTCACGACAGCTTAAGCCTTATGAAGAAAATTACCCCACGCATGACCTGGAACTTGATGCAGCCGTGTTTGCATTGAAGATATGGAGGCACTACTTGTATGGAGAATCATGTGACATTTTCACGGACCACAAGAGCTTGAAGTATATCTTCACTCAACGTGAATTGAACATGAGGCAGAGGAGATGGTTAGAGCTGTTGAAGGATTATGACATTAATCTACGGTATCATCCCGGAAAGGCAAATGTAGTAGTAGATGCTCTTAGCAGGAAGTCCGGAATAATCAATGGCATTAAGATTGAGGAGGAAATCATAAGAGAATTAGAACGACTAGACATCGAGATCATGGTACGTGGATAGAACTGTTACTGGGCTAATCTTAGAGTAGAATCCGAGTTACTCTCTAAGATCAAGGAAGCTCAGAAAGATGATGGAGAAATCTGGGAGATAGTACAGAATTTGGAGAAACAGACGGAATTCAGAGTAGATGCAGATGGTATCGTATGGCAGGGCACGAGACTTTGTGTTCCTGATGACCAAGCACTCCGGGAAGCCTTGTTAGCTGAAGCTCATAGCTCCCCATTCTCTATACATCCTGGTTCGACTAAGATGTACCATGACATCAAGCAATACTTTTGGTTGAGTGGTATGAAACAGGATGTGGCCACTTACGTCTCCAAATGTCTTACCTGCCAGCAGGTTAAGATCGAGCATCAGCGATCTGGCGGTCTCCTTCAACCGTTAGATATCCCAGAGTGGAAGTGGGACAAAATCACCATGGATTTTGTTACTGGTCTTCCGCCTACCAAGAGGAAGCACAATGCAATTTGGGTTATCGTAGATCGACTTGCCAAATCAGCTCATTTCTTACCGATCCGCAAGGAAGATCCGGTAAGTAAACTCGCCGATACGTATAGAAGAGAGATCATGAGACTCAACGGTGCTCCATCCAGCATCGTCTCAGACAGAGATCCTAGTTTCACTTCGCAATTTTGGAAGAGTCTGCAGAAAGCTTGGGTACACAACTTAAGCTTAGCACGACTTTTCATCCTCAAACGGACGGACAGTCGGAGCGAAAGATTCAGACATTGGAAGACATGTTGAGGTCATGTGCGGGTGATTGGGACGATTACATCTGTTTGGTGGAGTTTGCATACAACAACAGTTGGCACGCAAGTACCAAGTGTGCTCTTTTCGAGATGTTGTATGGTAGGATGTGTCGCACCCCAATCTGCTGGGATCAGGTTGGCGAGCGAACACTTAAAGGACCAGAAATCATAGAGATGACCAATGAAAAGATCGCAATAGCTAAGTAGAAACTTCAGGAAGCACGGTCACGTCAGAAGAGTTACGCCGATAAGCATCGTAAGGACATACATCTTAACGTAGGAGATCACGTCTTCCTTAAGGTTTCGCCAGCACGCGGTGTTAGACGCTTCGGGATTAATGGGAAGCTCAGTCCTCGTTTCATCGGACCGTTTGATATCATTGAACGAGTCGGTGAAGTATCTTATCGATTGGCGTTACCTCCGCAGCTTTCGCATGTACACGATGTGTTTCATGTGTCAATACTCAAAGGATACCAGTATCATCCCCTTCACATGGTTTAGTGTCCACTGGAACAGATACGTGAATATCTCACTTTTATAGAAGAACCCGAACGAGTTCTTGACACACAAAAACGAGTCATGAGAAGGAAGACGATTCCATTCGTCAAAATCCTATGGAGGGATCATACCGAGCGGGAAGCCACTTGGGAAACAGAGGAGTCTATCCGGGCTTCTTACTCTCATTTCATATTTTGAATTCGGGTATGTTCTTCTTTTTCAGTTTACTTTATCTATAATTCGGGGACGAATTATTCTTTTTAGGGGGGAAGAGTTATAAAACAGGCATGCTTTTACCATGAATAGTACCCTTAAGATCGTACGTACTATATTAAAACTTTCCTTTTAAAGTATGATTACGTTTACATGTTAGGATTTTACGTATTACG
This sequence comes from Glebionis coronaria, assembly GCA_025667525.1. Taxonomy (NCBI): domain Eukaryota; kingdom Viridiplantae; phylum Streptophyta; class Magnoliopsida; order Asterales; family Asteraceae; genus Glebionis; species Glebionis coronaria. Next base: position 361,181,370 of record CM046876.1, read on the forward strand.
TACGTGTTAGAACACGATAAGTATTTATTACGCACGAACACGCAATAACTATTTAACAATAATTAATCACGAACATGCGATCATGAAATCATGAACGTAATTAAATCACGTACTAATATTAATTACGTATATACTACATCGTACGTACTAGACCAAACTGATCGTACGTACTAGATTAAAACGTTCCTTTTATAGTATGATTACGTTTACATGTTAGGATTAATCACGAACATGATTACGTTAACATGATTACGTTTACATGTTAGTATGATTACGTTTACATGATTACGCACGAACACGTAATAATTATTTAACAATAATCAATCACGAACATGCGATCATGAAATCATGAACGTAATTAAATCACGGACTAATATTAATTACGTATATATATTTGTTACGAGCGTGAATAAATATATTAGGTCACGGTGAATATTTAACGAGAACACACTAAACGCGAACACAAATAAACACGAACGAACAATTAAACAACGAGACACGGAAAATGGTACGGGTACCCCATGTGGGGCCCCTACCCGCGGCAACATTAAGGAGATGGGCCAAGCCCATCTCAAAACTTACTAAGAAGGGGTTAAGGTAAATTTTGCTAGTCATTTTTCACTTTACAGGAAATTAAACAAAAACCTAAAAAAGTTTTCTCCTTCTCCTCTTTTTCTTTTTGGCCACCGCATATAAACACACCAAGGGGGGGGGGGGGGGGTGTTTGTTTGATTTTTGATCTTGGTTTTGGTGCAAGTGTTCGTGTTTGTTCATCCTCGTTAGATCCACACATTCGGTATATTCTTTTAATCCTTTTCTTTTTGATTTGATCTAATAAAATAATTAAGAACATGATGTTTTTAAAAACCTAATTAAAAACATAGATCAAACATGTAAATGGTTATTGGGTAAATCAAAAAGGGATGTTTTTAGGGGTGTTTGTTGGCCGGCGCCTAAACCGAACCCCAAGGGGGTCTCGGTTTGGCTAATAAACCACCACCGAGACAATATGGTCCCGGTTGGGTGGTGTGGGTCCCACGGCAGCAGCAAAACAAAGCGAACCCCGAAGTGGTTCGGGGTATGGTGTCGATTTCATGTCCGGTTCATGGTTTCTAGTTAAGATCCGGTTCACGGTTTATGTTAAGATTATTTTTTTTATATAATCATATGTTAAAATTAAATTAATAAATATGACATGGTTAATTTAATAAACATGACTTAGGTTATAATTTAATTATTAGATCATGAAATTATTAACCTAAGTATTTTATATTTTCTAGACTTATAATTAATAAATTATTTAAAAACCATGGTTATAATTAATTAATTAACATGACTTAGGTTATATTATTAATAAATAATAATACATGTTTTAACCTAAGTATTTAACTATATTTAATTAAAAACATGATATATTTTAATTAAATACTTTTAACCTATAGTTTATTTAAATTACATGAAATAATTAATAAACTATACATTATGTCATTATGACCTAGAAAATAATCAGAAAAACACTTAGGCTTATATACTTAGCTTATTTAACCAGCTTATATCTAATTATGGAAACTTTCTATTTTTAGAAACTTATTTAATTTAGGCAGCTAATCTATTTATGGAAACTTTCTATTTTTAGAAACTTATTTAATTCAGGCAGCTAATCTATTTATGGAAACCTATTTAATTAAGGCAGCTAATCTATTTATGGAAACTTCTATTTTTAGAAACTTATCTATTTTAAGCAGTAATTATATTTTTGGAAACTTTCTATTTTTGGAAACTTTCTATTTTTAGAAACTTTCTATTTTTGGAAACTTTCTATTTTTGGCAACTTTCTATTTTTGGAGACTTTCTATTTTAAGAAACCTGCTATTTTTGGAAAGTTACTTATTATTACACAGTAAGTATAATAATACATGAAGTACCATAAATACTTAATCAGAATAGACAGAATATAAGATAAACACAGTTTAAGGCTTTAAACAGTAAAACATGATATGAACATATAAAATAAGCTAAGACATGACATAAAACCAGTTACGTATTTAGTAAGCAGATACTTATTCATGTATGTATTTATGTAGCATTAGTGATACCGAAGTAGGATTCTCCTCAGTTCATCTTCTTCGTTCACTGGAAATAGGGTACGGATTCCCGTCCTTTCAGTATGGACATTCTTTCCTTATTAGGATTCCCCGTATGCAGCCAAATGTTTTCCCGTAGTATAAGTTTATATGTTTGACTTGCTTATATTTAATTTAGAATACCTATAGCCATATACATGCATGACCAGTTTCACCTAGTTATGGAGGTACCATAACCATAACATTAGAGGCACTGATGTTATGACTTCACCCCGGCGGAGTGATTGCTCGTGGCGTCCCTTCAGCTTTTGGCCATATTATTATATTTATCATGTGGGGCGTATGGGTGCATCCTAGTTACATGTTTTTCAACAGATTACTCAGTGTGAATGTGGTGTGTGCCTTGCATCCTTCACAAGGAGCTAATCCCTCCTACCTAAACCAGTATATTAAATTAGAGGCAGCCCCTCTAATTTTCATGATGAGGTTACCCCTCCAAGTATTCATGCACGGTGGATTTTCATGACCTATATTGGCTAATGGTAGAACATGTTAAACAATTTTTATAAGATAAACATAAGGCTTTTCAAACTATAAAACCAGTTTTACCAAGACTTAACCAGGTTACTCGCGACTTAGTTTCTTCCGCTGTTATATGTTATGTGCTTATCCTATTCATGCTTTATTGTACATCCGTGCACTGGGCGTATTGCTCAGCCGTTTTCCGTTTCTATGTTCCCAAAACGGCAGGTACTCAGGGACGCTCGTAGACTTTAAGCGTACGAGCATATGGACTGGAAGCTTTCTAGCCTTTCTTTACTTTATGCATTATCTTTCCTTTGATACACTTGCTATGGACATTGTTTAGTCCTTTCCTTTACAGTACTTATGTTTGTGTGTGATGAGCTTTACTTTTGGACTACCGATGTTTCATTCTGGTATTTTCCTTTTATGGTCATGTAATGTTTAGACATTTTTCCTTGTATGCATTGATGACACGCCATAATTACGCGTGACATTCCATTATCAAAATGGGGTGTTACATGGATGTGAATAAGGCTTAGTTCGTTCCACCATTGGTGTAAAACCCGCATGCTTTTACCATGAAGAATACATTAATAATCGTACGTACATGGTTAAAACTTACCTTATATAACATGTACACGTATCATGAATATTAATTACAAGAAGTACGTACGTGTTATTACACGATAAGTATTAAATACGTGTTAGTACACGATAATTATTAACAATAATAATTATAATCAAGAACATAAAATCATGAACATGAAATCACGAACATAAACTATGTACCTACGTAATTATTAATACGACGAATGTCGTTACGTAAAAGTAATTACAATAACATGTAACGCAAATGAAGTCTAGCTCAGTTGGATGGATGCATTTGGTTATAGTCTCCATGTGGGGGAGGTCAGGGGTTCGACTCCTGTCATTCCCCATAAGGGGGATTTTCCCAGAATTGGCAGCCGGGTTTGAATCCCATCGCAATGCCTTGAAACCCCTTAATGGGAAACTGGATGGCTAGCATGGGGGTTGATATTCTCTTCGTGAGATGATTCAAACTCGGGATGAGAGACTTGGTGCCTCGGTGGCACGCAAGATACTCCGCTGCACCAAACTGTCGTTCAAAAAAAAACAATAACATGTAACACGTAAACACGAACATTTAACACGATTATTATTCTTTCTATATTAAATTAAACACGGTAAGTATTACGAACGTAATAGTTACGTTTAGAAGTATAAAGATAACTATGAGGAAAATTCACGACATTCAATACTCGATTATGCGCGTCATTTAACAAGACGCGATTTAATTAAAAGTATAATGTTTATTTAGGTTGTTTTAGACAAAGAAGAAAAAAGGAAGGACTTGGGCTCAAGGCCCAAGTGTGTTGTTTGGCCGTGTAAACCAAAAAGACGGGAGGGAGTAGCTTTTATTTTTTTTGGACAACACCAAATCATACACAAAACCCTAAAACTAGAAACAGTCGCCACTCCTTTCTTTTTCTTTTCTTCTGATGACGAGCAACATCAAGAAACCAGGTGGAAAATAATCATGGCTCGATCAAGAACAAGTGTGTAATTCGTATTTGATCGCTAAACCCTAAACACATGTAAGTGAAAACCCTAATCTCGTTTTTTTTTCCTCTTTCCTTGCGTAATGAATCACGGATCCAGGTCTAGAACATGTTAAAAACACGTAATATTAGTGTTGGATTAATGGGGGTTTTTCGTTTTTGCCAGTTTTCACACAAACCGAGACCATTCATGGTCTCGGTGGTAAGATAGTCTCACCAGCCGTAACCCTTAAAGGGGTGTTGGCTTGGTTTATTGCTGTTGGGGGCAACACAACCCCAACAGGGGTGCATTTGGCCTGCTAGTGGCAACAGCAGAAGGGGGGGGGGTGTTGTTCTGGCAGTGGGAAACCACCACTGTCGGTGGGGACTTATAACAAGCAGGGGGAAACCAGGGACAGGGGGTGTTTGGCTACGGGTTTAGAAGGGGTGTTTGGCAAACAGTTTTAGAAAAATTAAAAGGGTGTTTGTTTATCATTTTTTTTTGCTAGTTTATTAATTTAATTAAAGTAATTAATTTAATCATGCAATATTAATTTTCTGTAATCAAATTCATATTGATTTAATCTTTTCAAGTTAGGATATTGTAATATTTATTTTGGTCCGGTTCATGGGATTCCGGGTCCGGTTCACGTCATGTTTTTTAATTATAATGCACGGGTTCGATTCATGATTTCCTTACAAGTACATAAAATTTACTAGTTAATTAAATTAATTTAACGTGACTATAATTAATTTAATTAAAACATGGATTTAGGTTTATTATTATTACTTAATAATATATAATTCTAACCTATGTATTTTATTATATAATTTAGACTATAGTAATTAATTAATTATTAAAACATGACATTTAATTAATTAATTTCCATGACTTAGGTTATATTAATATTAACATTAATACATGTTTTAACCTATGTATATTTTATACACTTAATTTAATTAAATCATGTTTATATTTAATTAAATCTTAAAATATATAGTTTATTTAATTTACATGTATTAATTAATAAACTATACTATTAATCACATGACTTAGTATAATTAATCAGTAAAACTAAGCTTATATTCTTAGCTTATAAATCCAGCTTATTTCTATTTTTGGAAACTTTCTGTTTTTAGAAACTCATTTATTTTAAGCATCTAATCTAATTATAGAAACTTTCTATTTTTTTACCTATTTTAAGCAGTAAATCTATTTTGGAAACTTTCTATTTTTTTAGAAACTTTCTATTTTTGGAAACTTTCTATTTTAAGAAACTTGCTATTTTTAGAAAATTACTTATAATTACAAAAAAAGTATAATAATACAAGAAATACAAGTAATACTTAATCAGAATATACAGAATACACGATAAGCACAATATAACGTTAAAATCAGTAAAACAAGACATGAACATATAAAACAAGCTAAAACATGATATAGAACCAGTTACGTACTCAGTAATAGGAATACTTATACATGTATCCTATGTATGTAGCATTAGTGAGATCTAAGTAGGACTCTCTTCCGTTCGTCTTCTTCGTTCACTGGGCATAAGGTACGGATTCTCCGTCCTTTCAGTATGGACATTCTTTCCTTATTAGGATTCCCCGTATGCAGCCAACTGTTTTTCCTAGTATTTGTTTTATATGTTTTGATTGCTTATGTTTAATTAGAATACCTAAAGCCATATACATGCATGACCAATTTCACCTAGTTATGGAGGTGCCATAACCATAACACTGGAGGCACTAGTGTTATGACTTCACCACGGCGGAGTGATAGCTCGTGGCGTCCCTTTCAACTTTTGGCCATTTATTATATTATCAGGTGGGGCGTATGGGTGCATCCTAGTTACATGTTTTCAGCAGATTACTCAGTGTGAATGTGGTGTGTGCCTTGCATCCTTCATAAGGAGCTGATCCCTCCTACCCAAATAGTATATTAAATTAGAGGCAGCCCCTCTAATTTGCATGACGAGGTCACCCGTCCAAGTATTCATGCACATTGATATTTTCATGACCTATATTGGCTAATGGTAAACATGGTAAACAGATTTTACAAGATATACATAAGGCTTTTCGAACTGTAAAACCAGTTTTACTAAGATATAACTAGGTTTTCCAGGACATATACATTTCCGCTGCTATATGTTATTCATGCTTATATTATTCATTGCATGCTTGTATCTCCATGCACTGAGAGTTATGCTCAGCCGTTACTTTCCTTTCCATGTCCCAAAACGGTAGGTACCCAAGGACAGACTCGAGCATTTTGGAGGACATGCCTAGGATGGAAGCTGCCATAGACTTCTTCTCCTTTTTCCTTCATATATTTATGCTTGTTTAAGTCTTTCATTCATTTCATTTACTTTATTATGGTTTGGGCCTATGTTTGGGCACCGATGTTTGATTCCGGTTTACCCCATGGTCATGTATGTTTTACTACATATTACCTTGCATGCTTTGATGACACGCCATAATTACACGTGACATTCTATTTATCAAAATGGGGTGTTACAATTATGGTATCAGAGCCAAGGCTTCAACCTGTAGGCTCTAAAACTTAACCTGTGACTAGTGGGTATGTTGTCCCATGAATTTGTGATGATTAAGCAATGAAGAAAGAAAGAAAATAGATGAAGAAGAGATGAATTCCTAGAGAGAGAAAGTAGTGAGAGAAAGTAGAGAGGAGATGATTAACTTGGTGAGATTAGATTAAGAAAAGAAGTTGTTACAAATGACCATCCACCCTCCTAACATGCTAGGAGGGTAGTATATATAGTCCACCCACATGCGGGCTTTAATGGACTATATATTGGGCCGGGCTTGTCTTTTGGACTTTAATTAGTTTAAATCCAAACCCGTGAACCACGACTAAATAACTACTTATTACAACGTTCTAATAAATATTACAATAGAAACCTATGACCGAACATTCTTGTTTGACTCAATATTTTGAGGCTAACAATCTCCCCCAATGTGAGGTCATTCCTCTTTGATATTTGGATTCCAATGGAGATTTATGAATTTCGTCATAAATGAGTCTTGAACGTGTAACAGTAGTTTTGTTCCTTCATGCTGTGATCTTTGAGCCTTTGTCGTTGTCTTTCGACTTTGTCTTTAAGTCTTGAGATCTTCAAATCATCCTTGACTTGTCTTTGCCATCTTGTGATCTTATGTCTTTATCCACATGCTCACACTATCAATTGTTGGATAAGTCTTTGGGCATGAAGATGTGGTTGTGAATCTTTGACTTTGCTGAGTACACCGTGATGCCACCTTCTCGAGACAAAACATAGACACGGACTGAATGGCTTTGACATTCGTCCTAAATCGGTAGCGTTTTACCTCCGGTCGGTGAAGACCGGTATACGATATTAAATATCGTACCTGTGATCAGGTAGATTCAATTAGGAATCTCCTTGACAGGGTTTCGCGGCAGTACTAGCCGTTCTCTTTACTCGACCGTCTCAAAGCAAGACTGCGAACATAAAGAGTGAATCAATTGGATAAATATCCGCTTGATTAAAGTCGTCAATTCAAATTCCTGGAACAAGTTTGATTCATTAAGAATCTTACCATTGTTGCTTTCCAGTTGACACAAGTTTGATTCATAAGAATCTCACAAGTCACCTACCGTAGCGCTGTTTGATGTTGACGCTAGAAGGATTTCCATTCGTCACTGTGAATATTAATAAATATCACTTTGAATGTTCTGGCAAGACCATAAAGATATTGCGTAGAAACCTGAAACGAGTTTGAATCAATTCAGAATCAAACCACTGTTGCTTTTCAGTTTTACATATGTTCAATTCTTAAAGAATCTAGCATATGACCTACCGCAGTGCTGTTTGATGTTAACACTGGAAGGATTTCCACTCATCATTGTGAATACTGAGTAGTATCACTCAGAGTGTTCTAGCAATATCACAAGGATATAGCGTAGGACTCTCTTGATCTTCATCCGTGTGTCCTAACGAGATTTGAGTGATCTCTTGGCTCTAGACTCGATTTGTGCACTTTTAGTGGTCGGAGGCTGGAGCAGATGCCACCTATTCAATATCAACTATCTCGGAGTGAGAAAGTCAATAGAAGTCGTGTTGATCTCCGTGACAATAAAACAAACTTCTTTTGAGAGAAGTCTGAGTAGCTAGGAAAGGGTTGTGCTTCACATCACTGGGTCCATGATGAGTTTGTCTTCATGATGAGTTGACCCGGTTTCTGCCTAAGTTGTATGGAGGGCTTCTTTCTTTAGACCCTTTATCCTTACATTTCTTTTTCATTCTTCAACCCCTTCTATGCTTACCAAGACATCATTAATAGCACCTTGTTGTGATTGTTCCAGTGCTATCATCAGTACTTAGTCGGCATTCAGCTACGTTCACATTCTACTCCATCTTTCCTAAGGACTTCTAATAATCTATTGGATTGTCCCTGGGAAGATCCCTCCGGTTCTGGTTGGATCATAGGACTTAAACCTAACCACCCTTTTGACACCAATAACGTCGTGAATTAAAGATGTTGTGGGTTGATTGTAGTCCTTTTACTACTCTTTAGGAAAAGAGCGTAAATAGCGGTAAGTATTAACGAGTGATTTAGGAAAACCACAAGTAATGACCCTTAATCAAATAAAAAAGAGAGAAAGAGTTCGTTTCCCAAGGAGGTATATGTGTGTGAATTAACTTGTATGTGTTTGAGATCAATATTGAGAAGATGAGAAGACGGTTTCGTGAAAATTAAACTACGACGAAAAAGACGTAAACGTAAAGCCGTGAAAAACTACCAAAATTAAAAATTTATACTAAGACCAAAAATCAATAATTAAAAAGACTAAAAACAAGTCTAAAATAATATAAATAAAGATAAAAATCCAACAAAGATATTTTAAAACCTTTTATTAATTAAATATTTAATTTTAAATGCTAATTAAAGCCCTAAAATTAAATATAACTAATTCAAATGTCTAAAATATGATTTTATTGAATAATCTCTTAACTTATGTTATTAGAAGACTAAAAAGTAATTTTCTAAAAATTAAAAGCTATTAAAACTATTTTTAAAACTCTAAAAATGATTAAAAGTGATTAAAACTTAATTAAACTTAAAATAATTATAAAAATAAATCTAAAAGCTATAAAAATATTCTAACAATGGAAATAGTCCTAATTAATGATAAGGAACCTAGGAAAAATGGAAAATAAAGAAAAATAAAATTTTGATTTTTAATTAATAAAATAATATTAAAATATTCCTAAAAATAAAAAGTTTTCAAATAAATTCTAAAAAATTCTCAAAATTCCTAAATAATCTAACTAAGAGAAAAACACAAATTATAGCTCCTAAACCCTTTTTAATAATTTTATAAAAATCTTTAAAGTTTATAAAAAACCTTAAAATATTATAAAATTAAAAATTAAAGTTTATAAAACCAAAACTTAATGTAAACCTCAAAATAATATTTTAAAAGCTAAAAACTTTTTTTCCTAGAAATTAAAAATCTTTTTACTATTTTTTATTGACTTAATAAAAAACGTATAATAAATAAATCCTAGAAAATAATTAAATAAAAGGAAAAATATAAAAATTGGCTAGAAAAGTCTATAATCCTATAATGGTCCTATGAAAAATGAAAATAAGTAAAAACGCTTAACAAATAAGCTGGAAAATTGATTAATAAGCTACGGCTTATAAATAAGCTAACAAATTAAAAACGGGTTAAAAGGATAACCTTTGCAACCTTGGTCAGTAAAAGACCCAAGGGCGCAACGGTTAAGTATGTGTGTGTTGAGTGTGATGACCAGGGTTCGAGGCTGAGCAACCCCCTTTTTGCTCTTTTATATTTTTTTTTATTTAACTTTTTCAAACCAATACTGTGACAACTAGCAAGCTTATTAACACTCTCCAATTTCCTTTTTTATCCAAGATTAAACAAGAATCAAGACCAAAAACGTTGCCAGTTGGGCTATTGTTGCTGATGCACAAGTGTGAGTGCACACTTGAGCACTTTGGATGCCAAGAGGACTTGGCTATGCTTATTTGGTGGTTGATTTCTTTGGACAAAGGCACCCTTGTGCTTATTGAAGCACAAGGAGTCTGTAACAAGCAATAATAAGCTAAAATAAGCACCTTGCACACACCTATGATCACAAATCAATCACACAAAGGCTTAGCAAGTTTCTGAGACAAATGGACTAGGTCTGGTGGCTTATGACCCAATAACTAGCACCCTAGTGATCTTTAACCTACCAAATTAGGCACACAAAGTCACCAAATGGTACACAATCAAACTGCAAACCTTAAACACCCTAAGTCAAAACAGATTTCAAGAATCAAGGCTCACAAATTCATGACATACAAGCAGAAAGTGGAAATGCAGTTTTTGCTTACTTGTTTCACTTTTTTCACCACACAAACTAGCTCACAACTTGTTCTAAAATTACTTACTACTAACTAACAACCTATCTTAATCCTTTTATCAACCTTCTAACACCTTATGAAAGCTCAAATCAAGAATCTACCCTGCTAAATCACTTAGCCAAACACCCTTTTAAAAATTGAAAACCAATTTTTTTTCAAATCAAAACCTAATAACACCTATGAAAACTGAACAAATGATCATCCAACATTCATACCAACTCATAAGAACACAAATCCAACAATCTAAACACACTTATGCAGCTTAATCCAACAAATCACATAAACCTCATATTTTCTGAACTTTTACAAAGGTAAAAGAAATTTACCTAAGGACCTTTACATCCAAGGGTCCTTGTGGTTGCTTAACCACCTCCTACCAACACGGGTTGGTGCAGATCCTTTAACAAATCAGCAACCTTCAACAACCTGTTAAGACAAAATCAAAGAAAACAAGAAAATACAAGCATAAACTATATAATCTATTTTATTTTCTTTCTTTTTAAAACTCTTCCAAAAACTTTAAAAACCTCTTAACACGTTTTAATACCCTCTAAATCACCAATAACATGAACTAAGAACACCAAAACCTTTTGAGCAGATTACACCAAAAAATTTCCAAATATCAGAAACCTTCAAACAACTTTGAAAATCAAAGTTACTTAACCAAATAAAGAATGGAACTCAGAATCAAGCTTCACACAATACTCAACTTTTAAAAACAATAAAAAGGCATTACACTTGATTAAATCAAAAACCAAACTTTTATTTCTTTAAAAAGGAATTACAAGTGAGAGCTTGAAAACTGGAACAAGGGGTCATCACAGGTTGATGCCTCCTTTTATAGTGACTATAGAACACTCTAGAATCCTAAAATCAAAACCCTAATACATAGAAAAATCCTAAAATGCCCTTAAAAGCTTCTAGACGATTTTTGGTGTTGAGCTGGCCAAATTGGATCTCCTTCGTTCATTTTTGCTTTGGGAGGAAGCAAATAATCCTGGTGGTTGATTTGGGACACGTCATACAACTTGGGGACCAAGGTGCGTTTTGATTGGAGGAGAGGGAATTGGGGGTAGGGGTCCACAGGCGTGGGATTGGGTATTTTGTGCGTGGGATGGGTTTTGGTGGGTGTGAATCAAGTGTGTGCAGGTTTAATTGAATTTTACCCAAGGTTAAGTGGAGGTAAATTCTTGGTGGGGGTGAAAGTGAATAGTTACTCCTTTGATCCGATTTTGGGGGAAAAAAGGTGTTAGGCGCCCTTTTCAGTTTAAATGTTTCAGCTTGACATCTTTGGTCCTTGTCCTTTGATTTTTTTGGCAAATGAAGTTTTAAGCCCTAAAACCCGTTTTGCTTTGTTAATATCTTTCCCATCTTGACATTTTTGGCACCAAACTTTGGAATAAAGTTATCAAGGAGTATTTTTGACATTTTTGAATATTTCAAGGGCTGTTTTTGGACAATATTGATCTTCAAAGGTCTTCAATGTCTCTTAATCTTCATGAGGGACCATATTTGACAATTTGATTTTGTTGAGGGACCAATCTTGTCATTTCTTCAAAGTTGAAGGACCTTTTTGCAATTTTGACAAACTTAAGGGACCAAACTTGTAATTATTAATATACAAGGGTTTTAAGTGTCATTTCTTCATTCTTGGAGGATCAATCTTGTTTTGTCTTCAAGTCTTCAAGGGTATTTGATGAAAATTCCATGATTATGGCCCGGTTCATTGTACGGCTTCGTTTCTCGTGTTCGTTTTTCCTTGTATCTTGTGATCTTTTGTCTTTTTCACGATATCCATACCTAAAATACACAAGTAAACAAACACAAGCATATATATGGTATTTTATGACATTTTTATGCATTTAAAGCCCGAAACGAACGATGAGATCATGTATAAATGCCATCTCATCACTCCCCCATACTAAGCCATTGCCGTGCCCTCACGCAATGCTAGAATAAAGTATCTAAGCATCACCAAAATTCAATTTTATTAACCTTTATTGAAGAGTAAAAGACTTGCAACATACTACGAGATTGTGTAAAGACATAATGTATGATTTTCATCACCAAAAGTGACTTTTAGGGTCTAAGAATAGAAACAAGTTAATGTCCCTTAGAGTAAACTTCGTCATCCTTGATTGTCATACATTCCATGCTAAGTGCAAAAACAAGATCATTGTTGGTAGAAGTCACAATGCTAACACTACTCATACGTCCAAATTGTGTAATACTTTTTCTCCCCGCAATCCTAGTTATTATAAAAGGAAATGGGTTACTAGCATTTTTTATCTAATTGTCATGGATCACAAGTGATTCATATTGACTTATTTGAGTAGTTATTAGTCCGAAAGCAAAGTAGCACGATTTGATCAATAGTTAGCCGAAGGACAAAATCTTTTAAAACGGCTTCTCGTGTATCTCCTTAAGTTCATATCTTGGCATAACTCGTTTCACGATTTGAGACCTTTCTCGGACCGATATTTGGCATGTACTTCATACTTCAAATCTTGGGAAGACGTTCTTGAAATTATGGTCTTCTCTTCATATATTTGGAATTTCTTCACTTGACGTTTTTGAGAGATTCTTCATATAGGACCACGACTTCATCATTTTTCTTCAATCTTTACTTTGGATTTTGATATACAACGATCCGCCTCCTTTTCGGACTTGGATATATTTATCCTCATACCTTGTTAGGGTCTTTTTGGATAGACTTTCTCCATTCTTTAGGGGAGTAATAGCTTCTCGTCGTGTGTCTCGATCCTTCATATTGATTTTGGAATAATGATACTTCACATCATCTTTGGATCTTTAGCAAAAATAGAGCTCCTCATGCCTTGTTAGGGCCTTTTTGGATGATCGCCAATCTTCGCGTCCCGCTTCAATAAGTTATGCCTTGGCTATGAACTCTATTCAACCCCGAGCAACTTTTAAACGATCTTGCGCTAGAGGCTAAGTAACCTTTCAAATCGTACGACCTTACTTATTGCAATTATGATTTATTCCTAATGCATTGATCTTATGGGAAGAAAAAGCCACAATTAAAAACATATGAGTTTTTGAAAGAACACTTTCATGTTCTACGTTTAGCATGATCACTTGTCTAACTCTATCATTTCTCGTTCTTCACTATATAAAGACCTCTAATTAAAGAGACTCGTGAATACTTAGCCATGCAAGTCAAAATTAAGCCAAATTTGGATTAGCTTTCATTAAGACTATATCAAATCAAAGTTTTGGGTTTTCAAGCCACCTATAGGATCTTGCACTTTCTTGGACTTTTTCAAGTTTAGAGAATGCGTTTTAAAGTTCCCTTGATAAGTGACTTTCTAGAATCAATTATAGGAACTTGCGAAAAGTTCTTGTTCTTAACCCGAATGAATTAAGACTTTCGCGTTTTAAAGCTCCCTATATAAAAGTCTAGCAAAACTTGAATTGAGCGGGTTAAGGAATGTAAATGGCTCCAAATGCCCATCAAGTCAAAAATTAACTCTTATTCTACCCATCGGAAAATATACATTCGTGTCTTAAAAACACTTATGAAAACTAAGAAAAATTTTAAAATTTGGCCATTTTTTAGCCTTATTAGCAAAACAAAACATTGAAAGTTGGAAAACGTGAGGGCGTAGCAAAGCAAGTATCTATTCACCCCCCCATACTAATAGTAAACATTGTCCTCAATGTTTCGAGTCTAAAGGTGGAGCACCCCCATACTAGAGACGAAGAGTCGAATGCTTAGGATCTAGCATGGAAAGGGTGATCAACAATATATCTAAAGCCGTTTATTAATTATGCTAAAAGATAATTGTTAGAACAATAAAGGATATGTCATGGATTTGTGAAAAACTCCTTCAAACGAACAATGGAGGCTCACGTAAACGAACACGAGAGTCTTCAATCGTAGACGATGATGATGATCTAGATAACACAATCACAAACAACCACGAGACAACGAGTTGGAAGGGTACAAGTCCCCTTATTAGTGAATAAAAAAGATAAGCATGGGATCTCCCCCACGAGGCACCTCGTTTTTGATTACCGAGTCATGAGCTCGACTCGATCCCCTCAAAATGTGAACATTTAGGGAAAATCGTGGTGTGGTCAATTTTTGATGGGGCTTACATGATAAACAAGGCCCAAAAAGCAACTGGTAAAAAGGACTAAGTCCTTAGATGATGCAAAATACCGGGGTCGAAAATGGCGTTCTCGTTTCCATTAGAAAAACAAATTAACACCACTTCAACATGTGCCATAAACTCAAAGAGTTTGAAGAAAATAGATGAGAAGTAGAAGGGTGAGACAATTGGTAAGACAAACGTTTGAGCTACTCGAGGTAGACTCGCACCAAGCAAATAGATATAGTTTCCATTTATTGCATCGGTGGAAGACCGAGATTTCCCTTTACATGAAATTCCGGGATCGAATATCTCGTCCTCGGTGGACAAGGATGAGGGAACATAAGGGGCTTCCCCCATACTAAGACCACACAAAACATCGTCAAAAGGAGTAGACGAGCTTGTAGCACTCAAAACACGTGGTGATGACGGAGTTAGATTTGTAGAAAAATCAATTAAATCACATTTAAGATCATTTCCTTTGTTATCTTTTAAACTCTCCTTATGAAAACCCTTATTGATTATGTCGAAAATATTCGGTGTTTCTAAGACGATGTTAGTCACACTAAAAATTCTCACATTTTGAAACCGTTTTGGTTTTGGTGGTGGCAAGTTCTCAAAACGTTTATTGACGAAGAAAACCTCCCCATTGGGGTCAACATATTCATCATCCGAAAGATCTTCCGTAGAAACCGGCGACTTATCAACACTTTTCAAGAATGAATGTTCGAGATGAGGCGAAGGTTTTTTCGATTCAAGTATTGACGGTTTCTTTTTTGTAGGCTTAGCACTCATAACCTCCACCGGCGGAGGAAATGGTAAATTGTTTTTGGCGACATTCCCTAAAACTCTTGGTGAAAATTCTTTGCAAATGACATTGGTCGAGTCACCATGGTTTAAAGTTGCAATAGAATAGACATGAGAAAGATTGGAGTTTTGTGTTGCATTGATGGCAAGTTCTTCTTCATTGA
This sequence comes from Glebionis coronaria, assembly GCA_025667525.1. Lineage (NCBI taxonomy): Eukaryota > Viridiplantae > Streptophyta > Magnoliopsida > Asterales > Asteraceae > Glebionis > Glebionis coronaria. The sequence continues at coordinate 361,197,044 of CM046876.1, forward strand.
AACGAAGGGTGATTTTCCGAGCATGAACATCGATAAGTGCTCTAGATGTATCCAAGAATGAACGACCCAAAATGAGAGGAACTTTTCGATCGATATGAATGTCTACAACGATAAAGTCAACGGGATAGTAAAACTTTCCGACTTTAACAAAAACGTCCTCGGCTACTCCACATGCCATGATCGTAGAATGATCGGCCATCTCGATGGACATGTTCGAAGGAGTAAGAGCCGGAAGCGAAAGCGATTTGAAAATCTCGAGAGGCATTAAATTAATACTAGCGCCAAGATCGGCCAAGGCGTAGCATTCCTCCATATCTTGAATAGCACACGGAATCAAAAATTTACCGGGATCACCGACTTTTTGTGGTATGCGGCTAAAAAAAACCGATGAACAACTAGACGATTGTTGTAACTTCTCTTTGTTTTTAAGCATACTTTTGAAGTTTGCGGCGAATCGAGGCATCATGATAAGAGCGTCAGCAAAACTTATGTTAAAATGTAAATCACGAAACATTTTCATAAATAGCTCAAATTGATAATTGTTCCTTTCTTGTGCTTTCTCTTTGTTACGTCTCAAAGGGTAGGGTAAAGGTGGTGTGGGTTGGTCATTAGGCAACGGCCTTGGAAACTTGGGTTCCACAATTGGTATTGGTGTAACCGTAGGTGTGGTTTGAGCGGTACTTCGTGGGATTGTAATATGCTCCTTTTCGACCATCACCTCGGGTTCTTTCTCGATTTCCTTCTCCGTAGAAGTACTTGGACGAGAGATTGGTTCCTTGAAAGTTTTACCACTTCGTGTAGTACAACCTTCAATTCTCCCCTCGGGTTGTTAATGGTATCACTAGGAAGACCACCCGAAGAAGAGGGCTTACACATGATTGCTTCAAACATCTTAGCCATTCGGTCCTCAAATTTAGATTGCCTAGCATCCGCTTTTAATAACTCTTGCTTAATCTCATGTTGTCCTAATTCCATCTTTTGTTGGTTTTGTTGAAGACGTTGGACATTTCCTTCCATTTTGTTTGCATGAGTTTTAAGTTCATTAGCAAGTTCATTTTTAAGCTCGTTTTTCAACTCGGACCTTAAGCTAATCATCTCACGTTGCATATTATCAAATTTAGCATCATTTGCTTTTGCATAATCTAAAAATTCTCCTTGCAAATTTTTGGTGTGAGCATTTTGAAAACCTTGAGTAGTGTTTTGAAAATCACGGTTTTGATTTTGATTAGAGATTTGTCCATTCCCACTTTGATAATTCCCTTTGTTGTAATTGCGTGTGTTGCCTTGGTAATTACCTTGGTTGTTGTTTCGATAATTATTAGCATTTTGATTGGGTGGAGCTTGATTTTGGCGGGAACCTTGGCCGTTTTGGTTGTAAGTTCCCGTTGCTACATAAGCACTCGAAGTGTTACCATCCGCGGTAATGCACTCGGAAAGATCATGAGCTCCCCCACACGATAAACAACTCTTAGCAACCGCTTTAACCGAAGCGGAATTGGAAGCTTCTTGAGCCTTCCAATGGGACATTAGATTAGCAAATCTATCAAAAAACCGATTTTCCTCATTAGCTTCATCATGTAAGGCGTTAATGCTACGAGACGATTGTGACGACGATGACGAACCCATATTGGCAACACTCGGTGTGTTACGAGGGCTATAAACCTTAGATCGATTTTCAATGATTTGTAAAGCCTCATTTGTCGTCTTGCACAAAAAATTACCACCCGCGGCGGCATTCAAATAATCTCGTTCATGATCATTAAGCCCATTATAAAAAGTATCCACTTGATGTAATTCCGAAAAATCATGGTGAGGACATTCTTGTAAAATCTCTTTAAATCGTTCCCATGCCATTGAAAAACTTTCATTATTACGTTGCACAAATCGTGAAATCTCATTTTTTAAGTGTGTTGTCTTGGATGGTGGAAAAAACTTGTTCACAAACTTAGAAACGAGATCGGCCCATGTCAAAATCGAATTTGGCGGTTCTTTCTCGAGCCAAATTTTTGCGGGACCATCCAACGAGTATGGAAACAACATCATCTTAATGGCGTCATGTGGAACATCCTTAAATTTGCTAGTGGCGGTGAGACGGTTGAAATTCCTAATGTGGTAATGCGGGTTGTCTTTCTCGTGACCTCTAAACTTGTTTGCTTGCAACATAGACATTAAACCCGTCTTAATCTCGAAATTCTCCGCAAGGATGGCGGGAATCACAATAGCCTCTCCAAAACCCTCGGTGGGTGCTTGAAGCAACTCCATCATAGTACGATTAGCCATGACGACTTCTTGTTCTACAATAGGTTCAACAATTGGAGGTTCTTCAACAATCAACGATCCTTGATTTGCTTGCTTTTGAAGACGTTTACGAGCTCGTTTAGCTTGATTACGAGTGATCATAAACTACACGAAGAATGGGAGGTGAGCAAAGAAGATTCTTTTTGGTTGTTTTGTGGATTTTTAATTTTTTTGTGTTTTTGATGATATTTAATTTTTTTTTGGATTTTGGTGTATCTTCGTAGACAACAATCTACAAAATCTCTCCTCGAATCAAACTCTTGATTAAAGAAGCCTCAAAGGAATGAAAACGATCACGTGGAGTGAACGCCTTCGAATGACTTTAGAACTTTGGTGAAAACCAAATTGTTCACGAGGGTTTAATCACAAAGAAACCAAGCAAATATAGTATACGTAATAATACTTTGGGCGGCAAAACCCTCGATTAGCCTTCAATCTTAAAATACTCACAAGCAAGCGGGGAAACGAGGCGGCGCGAAGCACTTAAGAGCCTTTTTCCTTAGGGTATATTTTATAATACCCGCCTTATACCCACCTTATAGTTTGTATTTTTCAAAATCGAGCTTCACGAAAGTATTTATCTATTTTTGCCTTTTCTTTTTGTTTGAGATTCGAATACAATAATTAGGAGATCAAATCCCAATTAAGGTTGTGTTTTCACACTTTTGGAGATATTGTATATTGATTGTGATACTTAATACAATATATTAATAATATTTGTACAAGAAAAACCAAGAAAACCGATAATACGTGTTAAGGGAGTTCCACTTAACACAAATACTATTTATGGATAATATCAAAACAAAAGCTTCCAAATTAAAGCACAACACACCTCCCCGGCAGCGGCGCCAAAATGATTGTAGTCCTTTTACTACTCTTTAGGAAAAGAGCGTAAATAGCGGTAAGTATTAACGAGTGATTTAGGAAAACCACAAGTAATGACCCTTAATCAAATAAAAAAGAGAGAAAGAGTTCGTTTCCCAAGGAGGTATATGTGTGTGAATTAACTTGTATGTGTTTGAGATTAATATTGAGAAGATGAGAAGACGGTTTCGTGAAAATTAAACTACGACGAAAAAGACGTAAACGTAAAGCCGTGAAAAACTACCAAAATTAAAAATTTATACTAAGACCAAAAATCAATAACTAAAAAGACTAAAAACAAGTCTAAAATAATATAAATAAAGATAAAAATCCAACAAAGATATTTTAAAACCTTTTATTAATTAAATATTTAATTTTAAATGCTAATTAAAGCCCTAAAATTAAATATAACTAATTCAAATGTCTAAAATATGATTTTATTGAATAATCTCTTAACTTATGTTATTAGAAGACTAAAAAGTAATTTTCTAAAAATTAAAAGCTATTAAAACTATTTTTAAAACTCTAAAAATGATTAAAAATGATTAAAACTTAATTAAATTTAAAATAATTATAAAAATAAATCTAAAAGCTATAAAAATATTCTAACAATGGAAATAGTCCTAATTAATGATAAGGAACCTAGGAAAAATGGAAAATAAAGAAAAATAAAATTTTGATTTTTAATTAATAAAATAATATTAAAATATTCCTAAAAATAAAAAGTTTTCAAATAAATTCTAAAAAATTCTCAAAATTCCTAAATAATCTAACTAAGAGAAAAACACAAATTATAGCTCCTAAACCCTTTTTAATAATTTTATAAAAATCTTTAAAGTTTATAAAAAAACCTTAAAATATTATAAAATTAAAAATTAAAGTTTATAAAACCAAAACTTAATGTAAACCTCAAAATAATATTTTAAAAGCTAAAAACTTTTTTTCCTAGAAATTAAAAATCTTTTTACTATTTTTTATTGACTTGATAAAAAACGTATAATAAATAAATCCTAGAAAATAATTAAATAAAAGGAAAAATATAAAAATTGGCTAGAAAAGTCTATAATCCTATAATGGTCCTATGAAAAATGAAAATAAGTAAAAACGCTTAACAAATAAGCTGGAAAATTGATAAATAAGCTACGGCTTATAAATAAGCTAACAAATTAAAAACGGGTTAAAAGGATAACCTTTGCAACCTTGGTCAGTACAAGACCCAAGGGCGCAACGGTTAAGTATGTGTGTGTTGAGTGTGATGACCAGGGTTCGAGGCTGAGCAACCCCCTTTTTGCTCTTTTATATTTTTTTTTTATTTAACTTTTTCAAACCAATACTGTGACAACTAGCAAGCTTATTAACACTCTCCAATTTCCTTTTTTATTCAAGATTAAACAAGAATCAAGACCAAAAACGTTGCCAGTTGGGCTATTGTTGCTGATGCACAAGTGTGAGTGCACACTTGAGCACTTTGGATGCCAAGAGGACTTGGCTATGCTTATTTGGTGGTTGATTTCTTTGGACAAAGGCACCCTTGTGCTTATTGAAGCACAAGGAGTCTGTAACAAGCAATAATAAGCTAAAATAAGCACCTTGCACACACCTATGATCACAAATCAATCACACAAAGGCTTAGCAAGTTTCTGAGACAAATGGACTAGGTCTGGTGGCTTATGACCCAATAACTAGCACCCTAGTGATCTTTAACCTACCAAATTAGGCACACAAAGTCACCAAATGGTACACAATCAAACTGCAAACCTTAAACACCCTAAGTCTAAACATATTTCAAGAATCAAGGCTCACAAATTCATGACATACAAGCAGAAAGTGGAAATGCAGTTTTTGCTTACTTGTTTCACTTTTTTCACCACACAAACTAGCTCACAACTTGTTCTAAAATTACTTACTACTAACTAACAACCTATCTTAATCCTTTTATCAACCTTCTAACACCTTATGAAAGCTCAAATCAAGAATCTACCCTGCTAAATCACGTAGCCAAACACCCTTTTAAAAATTGAAAACCAATTTTTTTTCAAATCAAAACCTAATAACACCTATGAAAACTGAACAAATGATCATCCAACATTCATACCAACTCATAAGAACACAAATCCAACAATCTAAACACACTTATGCAGCTTAATCCAACAAATCACATAAACCTCATATTTTCTGAACTTTTACAAAGGTAAAAGAAATTTACCTAAGGACCTTTACATCCAAGGGTCCTTGTGGTTGCTTAACCACCTCCTACCAACACGGGTTGGTGCAGATCCTTTAACAAATCAGCAACCTTCAACAACCTGTTAAGACAAAATCAAAGAAAACAAGAAAATACAAGCATAAACTATATAATCTGTTTTATTTTATTTCTTTTTAAAACTCTTCCAAAAACTTTAAAAACCTCTTAACACGTTTTAATACCCTCTAAATCACCAATAACATGAACTAAGAACACCAAAACCTTTTGAGCAGATTACACCAAAAAATTTCCAAATATCAGAAACCTTCAAACAACTTTGAAAATCAAAGTTACTTAACCAAATAAAGAATGGAACTCAGAATCAAGCTTCACACAATACTCAACTTTTAAAAACAATAAAAAGGCATTACACTTGATTAAATCAAAAACCAAACTTTTATTTCTTTAAAAAGGAATTACAAGTGAGAGCTTGAAAACTAGAACAAGGGGTCATCACAGGTTGATGCCTCCTTTTATAGTGACTATAGAACACTCTAGAATCCTAAAATCAAAACCCTAATACATAGAAAAAAAATCCTAAAATGCCCTTAAAAGCTTCTAGACGATTTTTGGTGTTGAGCTGGCCAAATTGGATCTCCTTCGTTCATTTTTGCTTTGGGAGGAAGCAAATAATCCTGGTGGTTGATTTGGGACACGTCATACAACTTGGGGACCAAGGTGCGTTTTGATTGGAGGAGAGGGAATTGGGGGTAGGGGTCCACAGGCGTGGGATTGGGTGTTTTGTGCGTGGGATGGGTTTTGGTGGGTGTGAATCAAGTGTGTGCAGGTTTAATTGAATTTTACCCAAGGTTAAGTGGAGGTAAATTCTGGGTGGGGGTGAAAGTGAATAGTTACTCCTTTGATCCGATTTTGGGGGAAAAAAGGTGTTAGGCGCCCTTTTCAGTTTAAATGTTTCAGCTTGACATCTTTGGTCCTTGTCCTTTGATTTTTTTGGCAAATGAAGTTTTAAGCCCTAAAACCCGTTTTGCTTTGTTAATATCTTTCCCATCTTGACATTTTTGGCACCAAACTTTGGAATAAAGTTATCAAGGAGTATTTTTGACATTTTTGAATATTTCAAGGGCTGTTTTTGGACAATCTTGATCTTCAAAGGTCTTCAATGTCTCTTAATCTTCATGAGGGACCATATTTGACAATTTGATTTTGTTGAGGGACCAATCTTGTCATTTCTTCAAAGTTGAAGGACCTTTTTGCAATTTTGACAAACTTAAGGGACCAAACTTGTAATTATTAATATACAAGGGTTTTAAGTGTCATTTCTTCATTCTTGGAGGATCAATCTTGTTTTGTCTTCAAGTCTTCAAGGGTATTTGATGAAAATTCCATGATTATGGCCCGGTTCATTGTACGGCTTCGTTTCTCGTGTTCGTTTTTCCTTGTATCTTGTGATCTTTTGTCTTTTTCACGATATCCATACCTAAAATACACAAGTAAACAAACACAAGCATATATATGGTATTTTATGACATTTTTATGCATTTAAAGCCCGAAAAGAACGATGAGATCATGTATAAATGCCATCTCATCATGGGTATTTGATCGTAACCATGAAAACCACTTTAAATTCTAACAAAGTGTTTGAAAAACATTTAACACCTTGCTAGTTTTGTCGTTTCAGAAAAGCTCCCCCTTCACATGTGCATCGATAATCGAAAGTGTTTCGCACATGTGGGTAAGAGTTAAAGTGCTTGAGTCTTATAGATCACATTTTAATCACATTTTCTCCCCTATCTCTAATATATAAAATCTTTTGATATTAGAGATACCAAATTTGATTAAAATATATTTTGAAAAATAGTCTTGAAAATCTTCGGGAGAAAGATGTGCTAATCTTTTGCATGAAGTTGAATTGCTCCCCACCAAAAATTAATCCAATGTAATTGTCATTACGAGGATTTGATCCACATTAAACTTTTGAGGATAGGAGTTGTTGAACATACAATTTTTGAAAGATTTTGAATATCAATGAGAAATTATTGAAAAAATTGTGTTCAACGCTTTTTGAAAAATCAATTCTTTATGACGAAAAGGTTTTTCTAAAGCATAAACTTGAGTTCATAGACTTTGAATGTCTTGACGAATCCACTCAAGTGTAAGAAGATTTAACTTCTTTTGCTAAGGGTAAGAGTACAAAAGCGTACACTCCCACGTGAATTTAGATCCGGGTTGCAATCTGAAAGTGATTACAAGCCATTGTGTTGAGCTCAAAACGTTGAATGTTTTGTGACAAGCTCAACCCGAGATAGATTGCTCTACCCGTTGTTGGAAATATTGTCCAAAATAGACAATTTTCTGTTGAAAAGATAGAAATGACATGTTTTGAAAAATATTTACAACTTTCATTCGAGCTTTATGTACACACCCGTGTCGTTATTGAGCGACATTTCTAGGTACGTCCATATTATCGATACTGAAAGACATGTCGAGAAGAATATTTTTGGATTATCAAAGATTTTTTACTTTTGTATTTTGCTTTTTGATTAATATTTACAGGTAGATGTTTGATAGATGAATCAAGCAGGCTTCTTTGCCAGAACCTCCAGTTCTGCTGGAGTCAAACATCTCATACCAATTTGCCTAACTAGATACGCAAACCTCTCTTTCAAAAGAGCTTTTGTAAACAAGTCAGCTAATTGGTAATCAGTTCCAACAAAGTATAATTCAACAATACCTCTTTCAACTTGTTCCTTAATGAAGTGATATCGGACATCAATGTGCTTCGTGCGGGAATGCTGAACCGGATTGCAGGAGATGGCTATGGCCGACTTTGAGTCACAGTACATAGGTACTTTATCAAAATGGAAGCCATAATCTGTGAGTTGTGTTCTCATCCAAAGAACTTGAGCACAACACGCAGATAGAGACACATACTCCGCTTCGGCTGATGAAAGTGACGTGCAATCCTGCTTCTTGGAAGACCATCCCACAAGCTTGTCTTGACCTAGAAATTGTGCACCACCAGAAGTACTTTTACGTGTATCAAGACACCCTGCATGATCAGAATCTGAATAGGCCGTTAGAAAGAAACCGGTTTCCCTCGGATACCAGAGTCCCATGTGAATGGTATTCTTAAGGTACCGAAAGATCCGTTTAACCTCCTTGAGGTGCTTTTCAGTTGGTCGTGCTTGATATCGTGCACAATAACACGTAGCATGATGAATATCAGGTCTGCTTGCTGTCAAGTACATGAGGGACCCAATCATGGAACGATATCTCGTTTGATCTATGGGTAATCCCTCTAAATCAGCATCTAGGGATGTGGTTGATAATGGTGTCCCAACAGGGTCACATGATGTCATACCATGCTTTTTGATTATCTCTTGACAATACTTAGCTTGGTTAATAAAGATACCACTTGGGGATTGGTGAACTTGAATTCCTAGAAAGAATTTTAGTTCGCCCATCATAGACATTTCAAATCTGCTGTGCATTACTTTTTCAAACCATTTTGAAAGTTTTGGGTTTGTAGACCCGAAAATAATGTCATCAACATAAATTTGCACAAGCAGAATGTCATCCCCATATTTATAAGTGAACAAAGTTAGATCAATGGAACCTTTTGAGAAACCTCTGGAGACCAGAAATTTCGAGAGTTCGTCGTACCACGCCCTTGGAGCTTGCTTGAGTCCATAAAGTGCTTTGTGGAGACGATACACCTTGTCAGGATAATGAGGATTGACGAATCCTTCTGGCTGCGTGACATAGACTTCTTCCTTCAAAGGACTGTTAAGAAACACCGTCTTTACGTCCATTTGATAGACAATGAATCCCTTATGTGCCGCATAAGCAAGAAAAATCCTGACCGCTTCCATACGAGCTACTGGTGCAAATGATTCTTAAAAATCAATACCCTCTTTCTGTCCATACCCTTTATCCACTAGCCTAGATTTATTCTTGATGATCGTGTTCTCCTCATCCATCTTGTTTTTCCAGATCCATCGAAGATTTAATGGTGTTACATCGAATGGTCTGTCAAAAAGTTCCCAGACTTTAAGTCTTTCAAATTGTTGAAGTTCATCCGTCATCGATTCAATCCAAGCATGATCAGCTAATGCTTCTTTGATGTTTTTAGGTTCAGCTGAACTCACGGCGAGTGCGAACATACAAACATCGGCATCAGTGTGAAGCTGTCGTCTTGTACGAACGGGCTGTGAACGGTTTCCAATTACATGAACCAAAGGATGATCTCGGGTCCAATGATGTGTTGAAGGATGTCGTTGATAGAAAGTATGCATATTTGACGGATCAACATGGCGAGTAGAAGACTCTCCAGTTTCGTGTACCGGTGTACCGAATGGGTTGATAAATTCGTCTTCGTCAGATAATGCATTATCTGCTTGATTTGTGTTCTCTGGAGCAATGACAGTAGTTGTGGATTTTGTAGGATCGATTGTTGAAGTGATATTCTGAGGAGGTAAATCTGCAACAACCCGTGTTGAAGTAGATGAAGTTGTATCCATTTGTTGACGATGATCGGTATCATCATTCTTATCATGAGTGACAGCGGAAGACTTCGATACAACTTGTTTCTCCCCCGTGAAATATTCATCATACATTGGTCCATATAACATTTCCAACTCTTCAATGGTCGTGTCGACTGTCATATCAGCTCTAGGAACATTTTCTGGAACCAGCGTTGAACTTGACGGTTCATTGCTGTGGTCTTGAGTTCCGAGTTCCGTGCGGTTGTGATCGGAAGTCGTTTGTCGTTGTGGATCGGGACTTAAACTGTTTTGTTCAAGTGCCATTTCTTGTAATTCATCAAATCGGATGTGAATAGTCTCGACAATCAGTTTTGTTCTCTTGTTGTATACTCTATATCCCTTTGACTGAGTTGCATATCCCACAAGAATACATGCATCACCTTTCTCTTTCATTTTATCCAAATTTTCACTATCTCGAATAATGTAGCAAGTACATCAAAAAACATGAAGGTGTTTGAGTGAAGGTTTTCGATCATGAATTATGTGATATGGTGTCTTTTCGTGTCTTGGGATAATTAAGGATCGGTTTTGTGTGTAGCATGCGGTTTACACGGCTTCGGCCCAAAAATATAGTGGAAGTTTTGAAGCAGATAATAATGTTCGAGCAGCTTCAACCAAAGTACGGTTTCGTCTTTCAACAACGCCATTTTGTTCGGGTGTTCGAGCAATAGATGTTTCATGTTCAATCCCTTCGGCTTCAAAATACTTTCTCAGATTTGAATTCAAAAATTATGTACCTCTGTCAGTACGAACCACTTTAACTTGAGCTTGAAGACCACGTTGTATCAGTTTAAGAAAGCTGATGAGAACTTCAGGTGTTTCATCCTTGGACCTCAAGAAGTGAGTCCATGTGTACCTTGAGTAATCATCGATAATTACCAGAATATATTTCTTTCCATTGATACTCTGAACACGCATGGGACCACACAGATCCATGTGAAGAAGATCTAACCATCCTTTAGAGCTTGGTGTGGTCTTTGTTTTGAAGCTACTTCGTTTAGCTTTACAAAGTTCACAAGAAGAACAAAGATGATCTTTGATGAATTTCAAGCTTGGAAGGCCTCTCACAATATCTTTCTTGGAAAGCAAGTTAATGGTATCAAAGTTGAGATGAGAAAGACGTTGATGCCATAACCATGCCTGAGTCGTTGAAGCTTTAGCCATGAAGCAAATTGGAGTTGATGAAGTTGTGTCTTGAAGTGAAATTGTATAAAGATCAGTACCCCGTGTACCGGTAAGTAAGTCATTCCCATCATAATCACGAACAAAACATGTCTTCTTTCTGAAAGCAACTTCCAAATCCGCATCACAGAATTGACCAACCGAGAAAAGATTGTGATTGAGCCCTTCGACGTAGTATACCCTTTTAATCGTGATATTCCCCTGAACCAAATCTCCATATCCTAGGATCGGTGCAAATTGATCATTTCCGAATCGGACCGTACCCAGGAACTTCTCCACGAAGTTAATTATAAGCTTGAGATTCCCCGTCATGTGCTTCGTGCATCCGGAGTCCATTATGAAGAGAATTATTTGTATCACCTGCAGAAGAGTTAGAACACGATGGAGCATTTGCTAAATTGGATACCACAGTAGTTGTGATAGTAGAATCATTAGTGTCCTTATCAACATTTAAAGGCAAACTAACACTCGTTTTCACATTTTATGTCCTAACTTTAGGCATCCATTTTTATCCGGGAGGACATTGATTAGCAAACCACCATTTCCAAGACTTACTGGCAGACTCATATAATTCCTTAATTTTGCTTCTAGGATTCTTAGTGGTGGAGTCTGATGCATTACTTTTCTTAGTGGGGGTTGCACCAGAATGGTTCACTTTGCGTTTGGGTTTACTAGCTCTAATAGGCATTGCAACTTGCTTCTTAATTCTAGTATCTACGCCTTTGACTTTATTTATAGCACACATAGAATGATTAGCATTAGCAAACTTGCCACATTTGACACAAACAAATTTCACATTCATAGCATTTAAATAATTCACAGCATTCAGATCGTCATTACATGCGATAACAGACTTTTTATTCTTAAAAACATTCAAATTCCTAGGGTGTTCTTCTACTTGCTTCATCTTCCCTTGATTCTTGTGTTTCCAGACCTTATCATTCTCTTGAGTGCTCTTAAGTTGAGGCCGGCTAACACTAGTAGTGGAGACTATTCCTGTAGTAGAAGACACACGAATATTAGTGTTTCTAGAAGTCTGAGGCGAGTGAGTATCTTTGTTTGTGGGCTTAGTGGGCATTCTATACATCCCTGGTTTAATCACATTATTGTGCTTAACGCTTGGTGCTACAGGATTCCTTATGGGTTGAGCTTGTGGTAACCTTTCCTTTCCATCCATCTTGGGGGCAAACACAGGTTTTGCAAACGAGGAATTAGATAAAGCAGATGGTTTTCCCAAGATAGAGGATCTATTCTCTTTAGAGCCATTGGGTTGTCTAACAACATTTTTCTTAATGCTAGGTTCCACAATTTTCCCACCCATTTTAGCAATGAGTTTCTGCAACTCAGCTATCGCTCTGTCCCTGTCTTGTAATTGAGCTTTCAACCCTTTAATTTCCAAATTGTTCATTCATTTCTCGAAATGTTTGCGAAAGTTTTTCTTGCAATTTGTTATCATGTGGAAAACGACCAACATCTTTTTGCAAAGCAAGTTCAAGTGAATGACAATGTTTTTGAAGGAAATCATTTTTGTGTTGAAGTAACTCAAAAGCCTTTTTGTCAACATTTTCTTTACGTTTCGAAAGCTCAATTTCAAGACGTTCACATTCTTTGATCTTATCAAGATATTGGCATGCAACTTCAGAATATTCATCAATATCAGCACAAGATGTAAAATAAGCACACATAACATCTTTAGAAACGCATTCTTGCAAGAGTAAATCATATTCATCTGAGAAATCAGACTTCTCCATTTGAGGATCATCAATGTGTTTCTCAATAGATTCAACATATTTTAAATCATCAAACATTTCAGTCTGAATGAACTCTTCAAGTTGAAGAACAGTTTCTTTAATCAACACCGTGCTTGGAATTAAGAGTTCTTTGACAAGCAAGGTAATATCTTGAGGAATCGGACGTGTCCACTCAGCATTTTCACGTTTTGCCCAGTCCCTTTCAACAATAGATTTAACCTTATCTATGTGGTGTTTAAGAATACCTAATGTTTTCCTACTCTTGCTTTTAGATTCATCTAGAGGGAGGTAGTTTATGTATTTGTAAACATTAGATTTATTAGGGGCAAATGCTTTCTTCCATTGAATTCTCTTTTGTTTGCATTCTAGGAACACTTCCTCACGAGTTTTCTGAGTTTGTTTGTTGAACAGGCCATAAAGACTATTCTCATAAGCATAATTATATGGTTTCACAAACTCCTTATTAACAAGTGGTTGACTATCATCGTCCCAAAGGGCAGTCTCTTCACTATCGGTACTAACAGGCATGCAATCAAGATCTGTCCTTTCAGTCTCATCAAGATAAAGACACGGGTTCGCAGCTTGAGCTTTGACAAGGTACTCAGGACTTGCAAAGCTAGCTTGACCCTTAAACATCGATGGAGGTGCTAGCATTCTTACGGATTGAATAGAATCATGCGTTTTATAAACAACGTTCTTCAAAAAGTCGACTTGTGCTTCTAGTTTCGTAACTTTTTCGGTTTCTTTATCATATCTACTTTTGAAGTCTTGTTATAACGCATCTACCTCTTGTTTCTTATCCTCTAGAATTTTAGCATAATCAGTGGTGGTCATAGAGAGTTTTTGTTCAAGTTCATTAACTTTGGTATTGGCAAGGTACGTTTTTTGACGTTCATCCATTAAGAAAACATTATATTGACGCTTCTCTTTAGCTAATAACTCAAGAGTTGTATTATATTTGTTTTCAAAATCGTCCTTTTGACTTTTTAACGCACTTCCCTTGTACCCCTCAAGCTCTTTGGTTTTCTGAAGGAGCTCATCTCTATAGCTTTCAGTCATCTCAATAGATTTGATAAGAGCAGCTTTACATTCTTCAAAACTTTGAGTGAGCGTAGCGTTTGCCTTCTTTAATTGCTTTTGACTCTTTTTATTTTCAGTGACATCTTTTTGTAAAGTAGCAATTAAATTAGCAAGCGCAATACGTTCCTCTTCATCATATTCATTTGCATGTTGATCATCCTCAGACTCATTATTGTACATGTCTGATGAATCGGGTGTGGTATTGCTATCAACCGTTTCCATCATACACGTGTCATTAATGGCATTCGGTAGATCACTATGCTCAGGAATATCACCAAACACATTATATTCATCAGTAGTGTGTACCTTATCTATTGGCTCAATGTCAAAGATAGGACCATTGTCATCTTCAGTGACTTTGAGAACTTCTTCAACCTTTGCCATGTACGAGTAATGTGCATCAAGCTCTTGATCAGAATCTTCATCATCAGTATCATCAAGCATGGCTCCTTCCTCAGCTGACAATTTAACCCTTGCTTCCATTTTCTTACATAGCAACATCTTTTCCTTGTGATAGCTAGAGTCTCTAACCCTTTTCGGCTTCCTGCATTCCTTTGCCATATGCCCATATCCTTGGCAATTATAACATTGAATCCCGCCCTGCTGAACCACTTGACTTCCAACCGTTTCCCTATTCCCAGTAGCAGCAACAATCCTCTGAGTATCATACTTTGCAGTTTGTCGATCATATCTTGCAGAACCCTCAACATGCGTTGGATTATGTCGATCATACCTAGAAGGACTTTCACCACGTCGACGTGTGTCATACCTTGGAGGACTCTCAACATATCGGTTCTTTGTGTTAGATGATGTGCGAAGATTGTTGTTGGTGGGTTTGTAGATTTTCTTGTAAGTCTTCATTATGTAAGCAATTTGTTGTTTCATCTCTCGGTTCTTTTGAGCTTGGTCTTCATCACTATCTTCTTCAGATGATGACTCAGATGGTGGTGATGGTGCTCTTGGTGCTTTACCTCGAGATTTTGTGGAAGATGAAGACTTAGATGATGTGGAATATCGTCGTGAAGATGATGTATTGGAGTATGGCTTAGGAGCACGAGATTGAGGATCTTGAACATGTTGAGTGGTAGTCAGTAAAGCAAGTGGATTAATCGTCTTGGCAACACGTTCAGCTCGAATCTCATTTGCTTCATTCTGAAATTTCTTTAAGATGTCAAAGAGTCGATGATATGAGACCTCGTCTAACTTTTCTTGTTGTTTCACCAAAGTGACGAATCGTGTCCACTCGGGTTGAAGTTGTTGAAGAAATTGAACATTGACTTGCATGGTGGAGACTTGCAGATTATTTCTTGTCATATCATTCATCATCTTATAAAACCTGGAGTAGTAAGAGTCAATAGATTCTCCATCCCTTGAAGTAAACTTGCCAAAATTCCAAAAAAAGTTTGTTTTGACATCTTGTTTGTTGAGTGATTCTCCTTGTTGCAAGCGTTCAATAGCAGTCCACATTTCATGTGCTGTAGGGCATGCATCAACCGTGGAATAAATGTCATCTCCAATCCCACTTAGAACCATATAGATGGCTTCCTTCTCCGCATCATGCCAAGCACAATTTTCAGGTGTGAGATCAGCTCTTGTTTCATCACGTTCACTTGCAGGTATTGGATCAGTTGTATCTGTGGCTGCTCTTGGAGGAACTGAGATATTCTTAAATATATATGGTCCATGAGTAATACATTTCCTCAAGGCATCACCATTAGGTCTTGTATCAAGATATCGTATGAAACGTGATTGCCATTGAGCATACCGACCAGATACAAGCATTGGTGGTCTCTCTTTGTTACCCGCCACCATTATGTTGTTGTTCGTCACACGATATTCGGCAGTAGAATCCATCTCAATATTTTCTGAAATGATGAAGTGAATATGGATCTTAAGTAGATTTGTTGTGATTGTTGTTGTGGTTTAAATTCCGAAAATTGCAATTTTTCTCCAGTCCGACAATAAATTCTCCAGTCCGACAAAAACGGTACACCAAAAAATTTTGTATCGCCAAATTTTGAAATTGAGCTAGAAATGTCCTAAAACTAGTAAGGAAAAAATTTGAATTTACTTGACGGAACTAGTCTAGATGATGGCTAAGTCTAAAAAATACTCAAACAAAATTTAGCAAAACACATCATCGGAATGTCCCCTAATCGGAATGTCTAATCGGAATCCCAATCAGAATGTCTAATCAGAATCCCAATCGGAATGTCTAATCGGAATATCTTCGTCGGAATACACAATCGGAATGATGATAGGAAAGACTGGTCGGAATACCAAATCGGAATGTCTAATCGGAAAGGCTGGTCGGAATACCAAATCGGAATGTCTGATCGGAATGATAAAACCCTTTTCCGATTGCACTGATCGGAATATATCCCCCTTTTCTCGGACAAAACTCAACCAATACGTGATTTTAAGCCAAAAAATGATCAAAACACCCAAAAATTTTGTGTTTTTAGCCAAAGTAAATATACCAAATCACTACTACAACTATGTAGAAGATGTAGATGAAGATGTAGATGAAGAAGTAGAGCACGAAAAACACAAAAAGAATTTGAATCCGAGATAATTTATGGATTAAATCATTCGAATCAAATATAATAACAACAATGAATCACAAATCTACCCCATGGCGATTGATACCAAATGTTGTCCCATGAATTTGTGATGATTAAGCAATGAAGAAAGAAAGAAAATAGATGAAGAAGAGATGAATTCCTAGAGAGAGAAAGTAGTGAGAGAAAGTAGAGAGGAAATGATTAACTTGGTGAGATTAGATTAAGAAAAGAAGTTGTTACAAATGACCATCCACCCTCCTAACATGCTAGGAGGGTAGTATATATAGTCCACCCACATGCGGGCTTTAATGGACTATATATTGGGCCCGGCTTGTCTTTTGGACTTTAATTAGTTTAAATCCAAACCCGTGAACCACGACTAAATAACTACTTATTACAACGTTCTAATAAATATTACAATAGAAACCTATGAACGAACATTCTTGTTTGACTCAATATTTTGAGGCTAACAGGGTAGTCACTAGGAGCTTCCTAAGCCAACGCTTGTTATTCCACGAATTGATATTTTCAGCACATTGTTGTTTTAACCATGATGTTTTCAGCACATAAAGTTTATTTTTTGTGTTAAGTTTTGGCAGATGAGTTTCATTTATTTATGTTTCACGTATCATTGTTGCAGGAATTATGACTTAGTAATGGTTGGTACAGGACTGGCCCTATTTAGTCGCATGTGCTTTTATCGAAACTTTTAACTTTGGAACTGACCCATAGGCGTCTCCCGCCATGTCTTTTATTTTGGGACCGACCCATAGGCGTCCCCTCGCGCATATAAAGATTTTTATAAACTACATCATGTAGTTCATGCACTGTTTTCATGCATAAATTTTTTTCTCATGATTTAGTGGCATAAATTTTTTTTATGTCCCCTCATAAGTTAATATGTTTTATGTCAAGTATGTTTTCATACTGTCATGGTTAACTTCAGTTTCACGCTGATTATGTTATATAACTTCAGTTTCATCCCTCATGTTAAGTTGTCTCATGTTTCTCCATGATAATTCCGTCTTCATGTTGATTATGTCTTACGTCTCTTTTGTTATTTATGCTTCATGCAAGACATTGTTGGACTTCATTGAATCCTGCTTTCATGATAGTCATGGTTGGTTTTCATTGATCATGCTTTCAAGCAAATCATCTTGAATTTTGTGTAACCACACGTTAGCGTTTCTCTATGCAACCAGAATGAGGTATAAACTGGCATTGCCAGGTTATCATGGTGGTCTTTTCTAACCGTTTAATCAGTTATTTACCTTTAGAATCATGTCAAATGATCGACCCCATACCGATCATTTTATGTACATTCCATGTGTACTCCATGTACCGTATCCTATGTGCATATTCCACTTGCTGATATACTACAAGATTATTGATGTCGCTCATAGCTTGGAGATGTTACTAAAGATGATGCTGCTGATGTTTGGAGACGCTACGAGATGCTGATACTGTTCACAACCTGAAGATCGTACAAGACGAAGACAAAGGCGTTAGATCAAAGAGATCAGACGAGAAGATGCTTCACCACCAGATGATTTCCATCAATCATTGTCCCAAATTCTTAGTTACATGTCACACGTCATTCTGTTGTCGTTTCAGTCATATGAGGGGAGAACCGGTACCAGCCGACCACTCAGCTGAATAGTTACATGAATCACAGTCATGAGAATGACCGTCATGGATATGACAGACAAGACGATTGTAACCACTACTATGACATCAACTATCCTAGCAATCGCAACCAAAGCTCCGACCGCGGATGTGATCAGAAGTACGAATGATCAGCATTCTAACCGGTCCGTCAATTCTGGCATAATAACCTAATTTTTGTAGTTCTATTTGTTTCACACCTTGAGACACATGTCAAGACATCAGTCAAGACACATGTCTCATGTATGCATTCAGAAAACACATGTCAAGACACCAGTCATGACACATGTCATGCTTATATTTCCAAGACACGAGTCAAGACACGAGTCAAGACACATGACTCATGTCCAATTATGGAACATCTCTAAGAAATTCAGGGTACCCTCCAAGGGTATATCCATTTTGTTGTGCCATGTATTAATCAGGCCACAAGAAGTTCAGTACCATCACCGGCGTATCAGTGAGATCTGTCACGTTGCTCGATAACACTTTCGTTTCTTGCACCCGTATTTCATATACTCACGACCATAAAGGACGTCATTCGTATTTCCCATGTATACGAAGGTTTTCCTTCAGCCTAATGATAAGATCCAAGCTGCTAACGCATTACCTCGGACAGATTCGAGTTGAACTTAATCCTAATTATGGACTATGAACAGCACACCCTGCTACGATTCATGATTTTGTATAGTAACGTTCAGGCTCCTGAATACATACAGCATGATTTTCCATCAGGAAGATCTGTATAAATAATCTATGCTTCACAAACACGTGCTTTGTTATCCATGACTGCTAAAATTTTCTAGCGGTCAGTTAAGATACGACCACTGAAGTCCTTTACGCATAACCAGTTGTTTATTCCAAAATCTTCTCATACATTTCAGAAGAACCTACAAGGAGAAGGACGGTGCATGAGATTATGTGTCGACTACCGTCGATTTAAAACAAATCACCATACATAACCGTTATTCTCCTCCACGTATTGACAACATGTCCAATCGACCTTATAGTGTTAATCACTTTTCCAAGATCGAACTCATGATCATGCTGCCAATAGTGACGAGTGAAAGAGCAGGACATGTCCATGACTGCTATTCGTACACGACTCGGTCATGCTAGATTTATGATTTTGAATTAGTCTCATCAGTGCTCCAACAGCATTATAGGTATGAGTTTCCATGAACTCATAAGCAAATTCATCAGTGTTTTCATTGAGGATAACCTGATTTTCTCTAAGTCTATAGAAGAACAGGAAGACCATATTTGCACTATGATGCAAATTCTACGAGAGGAGAAATTTCACCCTGGAAATTTTACAATATCAATTCTGTTTGATTACAATGACACGCTGAATCACATAGATTCGCACGGTTAATCTTACCATGTCTCAGGGTATGCGTAAAGGTGAGAACCCTACACTACGTTAGGTGTTCTAAGAAAATTCTACGCTAAGAAAAGTCTAATCTCGGAGACTCAGAGTTTCACAAACTTCTATGTATCAAGTTTCTATGAAGCAGGATACAGTTACGTTCATATCTATGTACCTGACATACCAACAGGCTATGATAGAACACCAAAAGACTAGGATGCCTTTCCATCATACGAAATGGTGAACAGAAATGGGACAAGATCACCATGGATTTTGATTACCAGATTAACAGAAACTTAGAAGAAGCATGATGCTATCTGGGTTATGGCCAACAGTTTGATCAAGTCTTCAAAATCTTTACATCCGCAAAGATTTCTGAACCAACAGATTGATCGGACATGTTCTAGCCAAGGCTCATCCGATCACTTGGCAATCCCTCAGCTGTCGGGCCAGACAAAGGTTCGCATTTGTACTCCTTATTTACGCTCACGTTCTTGTTATAATTTCACGACTTGCTCTCACGCTCACGTTCACGTTCATGACACTATTCACGTTCATGATCGTATCTTGGCTTACGATTTTACGTTCATCTTCGTTCTGGGAAGTTTTTGCAATAACTTGAGAGACCAGACTCAAGTCTAGTATAACTCACTGTCCTCAGATAGACATTTCACGTCACATTCCATGTCTCACCTAATAGCATTTGGCGTTACCGCTGTTCTATTCCATGTTCACGATATGTTTCACATGTCATGTTCATTCCACGTTCCTCATATCACGTTCACGATATGTTACACGTATCATTGATCACGATATGTTTGCTCATACTACAGTCATCATATCTCCACGTATCACGTTCAAAAATTTTCACGTATCACGTTCAAAATTTTTCACGTACTACGTTTCTATATGTCTCGCGCATCGTTGCTATTTATCAGTTAAGTTAGATTGTTTTGCACCATAACGTTTCAGTTAATCTTGCACGTTAATCCTTATTCCCTCGATCAAGTTCATGGGATCTATCTTACGTTGATAACCATGAACTTTTTGTGTTTTCAAGTCAAGGTCAGGAGGACCAAGATTTTTCATTGTATCAAGATCTTGTGAAGGAACCGTTCCAAGCGGGAAGCCACTTGGAAACAGACAAGTTCATTCGGACTTCTTATCCGTTTTCCCTTATCGATTAGATATTTCCTTTCAGTCACGTCACGTTCCATGTCCTTTCAAGACATGTCACATTCCACGTTCCTTCTACCATGTCACCTTCAGGTCCTTTTATCTTACATACCCTTCCAGTTTAAATTCGGGTGTGTTTCTCTTCCAGTTTACGTTATCTATAATTCGGGGATGAATTGTTCTTTTAGGGGGAAGAGTTGTAAAACCCGCATGCTTTTACCATGAACAGTACATTAATAATCGTACGTACATGATTAAAACTTACCTTATATAACATGTAAACGTATCATGAATATTAATTACAAGAAGTACGTACGTGTTATTACACGATAAGTATTAGATACGTGTTAGTACACGATATTTATTAACAATAATAATTATAATCACGAACATAAAATCATGAACATGAAATCACGAACAGATAACTATGTACCTACGTAATTATTAATACGACGAATGTCGTTACGTACAAGTAATTACAATAACATGTAACACGTAAACACGAACATTTAACACGATTATTATTCTTCGTATATTAAATTAAACACGGTAAGTATTACGAACGTAGTAGTTACGTTTAAAAGTATAAAGATAACCATGAGGAAAATTCACGACATTCCATACTCGATTACGCGCGTCATTTAACAAGACGCGATTTAATTAAAAGTATAATGTTTATTTAAGCTGTTTTAGACAAAGAAGAAAAATGGAAGGACTTGGGCTCAAGGCCCAAGTGTGTTGTTTGGCCGTGTAAACCAAAAAGACGGGAGGGAGTAGCTTTTATTTTTTTGGACAACACCAAATCATACACAAAACCCTAAAACTAGAAACAGCCGCCACTCCTTTCTTTTTCTTTTCATCTGACGACGAGCAACATCAAGAAACCAGGGGGAAAACAATCATGGCTCGATCAAGAAAGAGTGTGTAATTCGTATTTGATCGCTAAACCCTAAACACATGTAAGTGAAAACCCTAATCTCATTTTTTTCCTCTTTCCTTGTGTAATGAATCATGAATCCAGGTCTATGACATGTTAAAAACACGTAATATTAGTGTTGGATTAATGGGGGGTTTTCGTTTTGGCCAGTTTACACACAAACCGAGACCATTCATGGTCTCGGTGGTAAAATAGTCTCACCAGCCGCAACCCTTAAAGGTGTTTTTGGTTGGTTTATTGCTGTCGGGGGCAACACAACCCCAACAGGGGTGCATTTGGCCTGCCAGTGACAACAACAAAAGGGGGGGGGGGGGGGTGTTGTTCTGGCATTGGGAAACCACCACTGTCGGTGGGGACTTATAACAAGCAGGGGGAAACCGGGGACAAGGGGTGTTTGGGTACGGGTTTAGAAGGGGTGTTTGGCAAACAGTTTTAGAAAAATTAAAAGGGTGTTTGGTTATCATTTTTTTGCTAGTTTATTAATTTAATTAAAGTAATTAAATTAATCAAGCAATATTAATTTTATGTAATCAAATTTATATTGATTAATCTTGTCAAGTTAGGATATTGTAATATTTATTTCTGTCCGGTTCATGGGGTTCCGGGTCCGGTTCATGTCATGTTTAAAATTATAATGCACGGGTTCGATTCATGATTTTCTTACAAGTATATAAAATTTACTAGTTAATTAAATTAATTTAACATGACTATAATTAATTTAATTAAAACATGGACTTAGGTTCATTATTATTACTTAATAATACACGATTTTAACCTAAGTATTTGATTATTTAATTTAGACTATAGTAATTAATTAACTATTAAAACATGACATTTAATTAATTAATTTCCATGACTTAGGTTATATTAATATTAACATTAATACATGTTTTAACCTAATTATATTTTATACACTTAATTTAATTAAATCATGTTTATATTTAATTAAATCTTATAATATATAGTTTATTTAATTTACATGTATTAATTAATAAACTATACTATTAATCACATGACTTAGTATAATTAATCAGTAAAACTAAGCTTATATTCTTAGCTTATAAATCCAGCTTATTTCTATTTTTGGAAACTTTCTATTTTTAGAAACTCATTTATTTTAAGCAGCTAATCTAATTATAGAAACTTTCTATTTTTTTTACCTATTTTAAGCAGTAAATCTATTTTCGGAAACTTTCTATTTTTTTGGAAACTTTCTATTTTTGGAAACTTTCTATTTTAAGAAACCTGCTATTTTTAGAAAGTTACTTATAATTACACAACAATTATAATAATACAAGAAATACAAGTAATACTTAATCAGAATATACAGAATACACGATAAGCACAATATAACGTTAAAATTAGTAAAACAAGACATGAACATATAAAACAAGCTAAAACATGATATAGAACCAGTTACGTACTCAGTAATCGGAATACTTATACATGTATCCTATGTATGTAGCATTAGTGAGATCGAAGTAGGACTCTCTTCCGTTCGTCTTCTTCGTTCACTGGGCATATGGTACGGATTCTCCGTCCTTTCAGTATGGACATTCTTTCCTTATTAGGATTCCCCGTATGCAGCCAACTGTTTTCCCTAGTATTTGTTTTATATGTTTTGATTGCTTATGTTTAATTAGAATACCTAAAGCCATATACATGCATGACCAGTTTCACCTAGTTATGGAGGTACCATAACCATAAAACTGGAGGCACTAGTGTTATGACTTCACCACGGCGGAGGGATAGCTCGTGGCGTCCCTTTCAGCTTTTTGCCATTTATTATATTATCAGGTGGGGCGTATGGGTGCATCCTAGTTACATGTTTTCAGCAGATTACTCAGTGTGAATGTGGTGTATACCTTGCATCCTTCATAAGGAGCTGATCCCTCCTACCCAAACAATATATTAAATTAGAGGCAACCCCTCTAATTTGCATGACGAGGTCACCCCTCCAAGTATTCATGCATGTTGATATTTTCATGACCTATATTGGCTAATGGTAAACATGTTAAACAGATTTTACAAGATATACATAAGACTTTTCAAACTGTAAAACCAGTTTTACTATGATATAACCAGGTTTTCTAGGACATATACATTTCCGCTGCTATATGTTATTCATGCTTATATTATTCATTTCATGCTTGTATATCCGTGCACTGAGCGTTATGCTCAGCCGTTACTTTCATTTCCGTGTCTCAAAATGACAGGTACCCAAGGACAGACTCGAGCATTTTGGAGGACATGCCTAGGATGGAAGCTACCCTAGACTTCTTCTCCTTTTGCCTTCATATATTTATGCTTTTTTAAGTCTTTCATTCATTTCATTTACTTTATTATGTTTTGGGCTTATGTTTGGGAACCATTGTTTGATTCCGGTTTACCCTATGGTCATGTATGTTTTACTACATATTACCTTGTATGCTTTGATGACATGCCATAATTACGCGCGACATTACATTTATCAAAATGCGGTGTTACAATTGGAGTATCCACGGGGTCGCAAGATTCCATCTTATATTTCGTAAAAGATTCAAGGGCATACTTGGATTGATTGATAAAGATGCCTTGGGACTCTGAGATATCTGAAGTCCAAAGAAGAATGATACCTTGCCCATCATTGACATCTTAAACTTGGAAGACATGAGTGTCCCAAACTCATCGGATAAGGTTTGGGTCGAGGCAGCAAATATAATATCATCAACATATATTTGTACCATAATCATATCTTTACCTCATTTCTGAATGAACAGCGTGGGATCCACCTTGCCTTTAGCGAAGCCTTGCGTAATGAGGAATTGTGACAATATATCATACCATGCGCGTGGAGCTTGCTTCAAGCCATAGAGAGCCTTCTTAAGTTTGTACACATGATTAGGATATTTAGAATTCACAAAACCATCCAGCTGTTGAACATAGACCTCTTCCTTGATTTCACCATTAAGAAATGCCGTCTTCACATCCATCTGATAGACGATCATATTCATGTGGGCTGCATAAGCATGGAATAGTCGAATAGCTTCTAAACGGCAACAGGTGCAAAGGATTCCATAAAGTCGATTCCCAATAATAGCTTGTATCCACGGGCTACTAGTCGAGCTTTGTTCTTCAATATTACGCCTAACTCGTCGAGTTTCACCTTATAAACCCATTTCAAAGTGAGTAACTGCACTTTATCTGAGCATGGGACAAGTTCCCATACTTCAAGACGTACAAATTCATTAAGTTCTTCTTGCATGGCTTCTATCCAACAAGATTGGGTAAATGCTTTTTGCCATGTCTTAGGTTAAACTTCACTAAGAAAAGCATCAAAATGACAAAACATTGCACTTTCTTATAACTAACTTCGTGTGGATACCGGACGATTAGGGTCATCAATAATAGAATCTATAGGATGATCCTTTGTCCACTTGATGTCAGGTTCACGAATCCGTGGATTGGAGTAGACCGTAGTAGGAGGTTCCTCTGAGGTGGACGACCCGGCTTGATTAGAGTCGAGAATTGGTACACCAAAGAATGGAAGTTCACGCATTTGAAAGAATTCCAAATCGTGATCATCATCATCCTCTTCATCATCAATAGGTATGACATGGGTAGTTTATGTGGGTGTTGGTTGAGAATTACTCATTGAAGGTTTATCTTGACCAATTGTAGGTGTAGAGGTATCTGATTGTGCTTCCGTTGTTGGAGCTACAACTTCGGTAACCGGAGCTATTACCTCAGGTTCTGGATCAACAATACTTAGAGGAGTAAAGAATTCATCATAGAACGGTTGAAACAGTGTATCCCGTTCATTCCTAGAAGGTGGTGTAAATGATGATGAAGTAGGGTTATTTGGGATAAGACCAGAGCTAATGTTACTGGGTCCCATTTCATGCAGTACGGGTTCAGAGCTGCTTTGCTCAGAAGCCATTGTCTTCAGCTCATCAAAATCAACATTCATAGTTTTGAGGATATTACGAGAATTACGATTGTAGATTCGGTATGCCTTCTTTGTGGGTGCATAACCAATGAAAATACCAATATCCGCCTTTGGTTGATGTTTTCCCAAATTGTCACCATCATTATTTGGATAGCAAAGAGAACCAAATACATGAAGATATGATAAATCTGGTACTTTTCCATGGAGAAGCTCATATGGTGTTCTACCATGGCGTTTTCGAATTAGTGACCGGTTTTGGGTGAAAACTGCTGTAGATACTGCTTCTGCCCATAAAAACAATGGAGCCTTTGCGTAAATTAACATCATTCGAGTAGCTTCCATAAGTGTGCGATTTCGCCTTTCAACCACACTGTTTTGTTGTGGAGTGCGAGCAACAGATGTTTCATGAGATATGCCAACTTCTTCATAATAATCACGCAATATTTGATTCACAAATTCGGTTCCATTATATATACGAATGCGTCGAAAAGTAGTGTTGAGACGCACTTGAATCATCTTGAGAAATCCGATGATGAATTTAGGTGCCTCATAATATTCGCTTTTTTTAGTATCATTTCGTCTCGGTATCTAATCGAATTGATATAACAATCTCAAGTATGACTTTATCGTTTTTGGTTGTAAAAGCTTGATTGGTATTTATTTCTACTTGGCACAAAGCACGTAAAAAGTAAAAATAATATCTAGCTACGTATATGTACTACACTACAACACGTTGTACATACCACAAGAAATGCACAAAGTACAATTATTAAAAACTAATAACAAACTTTTAAGCAAATGTAACTAACTAAGAAAATTTAATAACAACTTTTTTTAAAGAATCTAACTTTTTATAAACTCAAAATTTGAAAATTCAATTTTTAATCAAAGTAATTTGCAACTTTATAAAAGTAAAACAAGCTATTCCTATGAAAAGTAAAAGTCTAGATTTATAAAATGTAAACATACAAATTTAAAATTAATTCAAACTTTTATAAAATCCTAATCTAAAATTCGTTCATTACAAAATTCATTTGAATGAAACACCTAGCCCAACAAGTTAATTACACGTCCATCTAAAGCCCATCATATTTAACTTTCCATTTACAAGTAACTGATAGAGGGACTGTTCATGTAACATGTATTAACAAAATGGAGGATTAAAATTGTACACTGGATAAACTTACTTAGAATTGAAATACCACTTTCCTTATTACTTCTAAACTGTATGTTTATTATACTGTATGTTAACTTCCTACGAACAAAATTTTCACCAATTTACCAAAAGCTGATTTTTACTACTTTTAACCAATCTACCACAGTAAAATTTAGAAGTAAAAGGTTAATTTCTCTAAGAACTCTAGCAGCTTTTTAAACAATTCTACTTTTCTTTTCAAGTGTCAATTGCCATTTGACATATTACTTTACTTAGAGAACTGGTATGCTTTGTTTCTAAATTTTACATGGTCAATTACTGAATTCTCAATTGAAAACTTGTACTAACAGCAATTAAACTTGGGCAAAAGCTCTAAACCAAACACTCCTATGTACGAAATAGAGAATTTACTTAAGCTGAAAGTATTGAATTCAAGAATTGAGCTAAAACATAAAACATATTATCAGCTAGCAATTAAAGTAGAAATCAGCAAGAGTTACACTACACTACAATGAACTAGCAGATTACACAATGTTCTATACTACCGTTAACAACTAGCAAATTTGTACTAAGAATATAGAAACAGAAAACGTGCTTAACCATAAGCTTCCAGGCCAAACCGTTGAGTTAAAGCACAACGCTGAGCCGGCTTAATTTGAACAACACCTTCAACAGTAACTAAACCTGCTTGTCCCAAACACCAGCTTAACCGATTCTTACAACTAAGTTTATCCTATTGTAATTCCAATGCCTAATCCGCTGTTGGAGATTCTAACTTTCTACTTCTGAATCTGTAACCGGACAGAATATGAGCTCATAACACTAACAGATCTGCTACTATGACAAGAGGATACAAATTCTTGCAGAACCGTAACTCGTACTTGACACTCGAACCGAATTTGAACTTCTAAGATTCTGAACTTCCTTATCAACGACTGAAACTTGAATGCATTTAGAAAACTGAAGTAAATTTAAAATTGAACTAAAAACATTATTTCATAGTCTGTCTACCATATTATATCCTAACAATAGCTTTAATAAGTCATAAGATTTGAGAGCTTATGACAGACCTGAATGAACACTAACTGATCCAAACATGGCTAAATTTACACATAATATGTTTACTCCTAATGATTTTCAACTGATCTAATCATTTAAGCTAACAAAACTCATCATTAAGATCTTATAACCAATTCATTAACAAAACTCGAAACATAGAAAGCTTGTTATTAATTGAAACAAAACAGAAAAGAAAATAAAATGAGAAAGCTTGTTATTTCATTAATGGTGGAAAACTGAATTTGTTACAAAAGAAAACTAAAAACTTTAACAGAATTAACTAACAAAATTAAAGAGAGTATGTGAGAATCAAAGCTACACTACTCCTATCCTAACTAACTGTGGAATCCATTATTCATGGATCGATTAAGCTTACTAGGATAACCAACGTTCATATGTAACTAACATAGCGGAATTAGAACATTGATTATGAACAAGGTGTTTCTCTTCCAATGTTTACTTGTATTAAAATTCAAACGATTACAAGTAACCTCTAGGCATGTATACATTGAATCCCACGCCTAGAACACGAAGACACTTTAGGTTTACATTGTGAATAATTGAATAATTAAACCTATGTAGGGTGTGTGTTTATATGCTACACATAACCCTCATTACAAGAAATCTAATTACACTAGGAGTCCCTCCATCTTTTGTTAATAAGTCCTCCTTGTTGTATGAAAGGGCTCCATATTCTTGTAAATCTTGATAATTGCATATAAGTCCTTCTTGTTTCATTATTCTTGATTTGTCTCATCAAATTAATTCCCAATAATCTTCCCCTATTTGATGATGACAAAACCAATATTCAAATCTTGATCTTTCACGAATGAAACAAGCTTCCCCATAAAGTAAGATTTCTTGTAAAACATATCACCACATAAAATTAAGTTGCATACCTTGATCTTTGAATCTTCTTCCCCTTTTGTCACATCAAATAGGGGTCTTCTAAAGATAAACAACTAAGAAACTCTTCCCCTTGAGTGGTGCATATAAATGGATCACGAACCATGTAGACTCTAATTGTAGATTACGAATGAAGAAAAACGAATATAACTTTTTGTTGAAGAAGTGGAATCTCCCAAGCTTGTACCTTATATCTTGAACTATCCATGTGACGTCGAACTTATATGACACAGAAAATATAATTAGACCTCGATCTCTTTGTCAAAATCCTCATCCTTTGTGAGAGACTGAGCACGATAATGTAACTCCTTCAAGTGATAGCAAGGTATCTAGTTGCTAGATTTGACAAGTCTTCGTCACTAACCATTAAAGCACGAACAAGTTACCTTCAAACCAATAGGGTGCTATTCACATGATTTAAAGATATGATAAAACACAAACTCGCGAAAAATAACTCCAACACCAAAGAATCAATAATGAATCGTCTTCATCGAAACCTCAAATTTGCAATGAAAATCATCTAAGTACAATATCATCCTCTTCTTTTATGCAACTACTGCCTCTGTCGGCGTTCTGCTTCTAATCCAAGTCGGTACGTAACCGCAAGGTTAGCTAATACAAGGCTTTTGACACCCCGTATAAAAGTTAGTTCGTTTAAGTATGTCTAATCGAATTGATCTAGGTCCTATGTGACTCAGTTGTTCTTTGGTGAAAACAAAAGTTGTGTCGTTGTAGTATAATAAAAAGCAAAGACTTAAATGTAAAATGACGTTAAAATAAATGGGTGTTATAATAAATCTAAGTCTAGTTAAAAAAAAGGGTGCAAAATTTAAAACTTTGAAAAGTAAATTAATTAGATGACAAAAATTTAAGCGTGACGAAAATTAAAATTTGACAAAGTATTAAAATGAGAAATTGAAAATTAAACAAGACAAAGTATATAAAAAAAACAATCCTAATCGGAATATATTCCGATCAGACTTACCATCGGAATGTATACAATCCTCCCAATCGGAATGAGGTCCAATCGGAATACACTTACCCTTCTGGTCGGAATATTGATCGGAAACCCCAATCGGAATGCTGTCACCTTTTTCTGATCGGAATAACCAAACAAAAGCCCCAGATCGGAATGTTGATCGAAACCCCTAATCGGAATGTGGAGTGGGCTCAGATCGGAATGTTGTCACATACCTTCTGATCGGAATAACCGATCTCCCCCTTCTGATCGGAATACCAATCGGAAAATCAAAACCCTTTTCCGACCAAGCCAAGGAGCTATGGTCGGAATAATAAACCCTTTTCCGACCTGTATGGTCGGAATACAGTAAAAGGAACCGAAAATAAGCTAAACAAATAAGCTATAAATCAAATAAACACACACCTAAAATCCTAATGTAACCCGTATAAGAAAAAGCTACTAAACTGAAATTTAAAGAGTTTTAAAAACACGAAATGAAACAAAGTTTACGAAAACAACTTTTATATAAAAATAACTTTTATAAAAACTTAAGAGACTTTAAGATAAACACAAATAAGCTATAAAAATCAATGATCCAAAACAATCAAAAGCATAAAAATATAACCTTTAGTTAAATAAGCAAGACAATAAGCATGTAATCAACAAGATCAAGCAAAGAAAGAAAGGTAGAATGAGAGATTAAAAACAAGAAACTTAAAGAACACTTACTTGGAATTAAAAGGTATTAAAAGTGTAAGACAAGTATTTAAATTGACATGTATTTAAAGAGCAAGTAATTAAAAGGTGGAAGAACTAGTGTCACTCTAGCCAACAAGAGTAAAAATGATTATCCTAATGACTATATATAAGGGAGGATTAGGAAGCTTCCTCCCCTCTTTCATTTCTTCTTAATTGCACCATTAAGTCCTTCCCTTCTTAATCTTTTGTTAATCTTGGATTTTAATGACTTATGGCTCGGGATTTCTTTAAACTCGTATTTTAACTCTTCAATAAACAAGACTCGAGTTCTTCGGCTTTTAGTAAACTTCCGTCTTTTGACTTTTTCTTCGATAAATCTTCAGAATTGGTCTTGGACTTCCGTTCTTTTTACACTCTTGACTTCTTGACTTCGTCTTTCATCTTTTTCTTCAATAAAAGCCCGTAAATTCCCGTGTTTTCTCCCCTTTTCACAATTTCGTCCTAAATCACAACAAAAACACAAACCACGCATAATTCCGACATAAATGACATAAAATACACGTTTTGGCCCGGTTATTATTGTAATTAAGTGGTAAAAAGGATGGGTGTTTACACACCTATCATTAGCCATGTCACATAATCAAATAAAACGTCATTGCACCAAACACAATCTTCAAAAACAAGTCATAAAAAATTAAACAGACAGTTCTGTCCGAGTTCCTGAGTCATCCAATATATCTTTTGTATGTATTGTCCTATATCGGACGATACGTGTCAGCGCTTAAAAAACATATATCGGACAACACGTGTCAGCGTCTAGCTTTCACGTGTCAGAGTCTTCCTTGTCAGTGTGTGTTTTATTCTTGTCAGCGGCTCGACTCATCCACTGACACCATCTGTGGCTTCATAACTCTCGACAGCCGGCTAAAAATATTACCCCACTGTAACACTTTCTTTTCTTCATACACATCTTTTTCCTTTATTCCATCATCACGTCACTCATTAATTGTAAATCACACAACATCAAACAAAACCATTATTCTGATCACACGAGGAAAATAAAATCATAGTATCCTTGGGACCACTTTGTGTAGCACAAAATTCCTTGTGAGCACTGTTCAGTTTGCTTCCCCTTGGAATAATGAAGAATATGTGTACTTCTCAATCCCACGTGATGATCAAAACAAACATTTCTTATTGTGGATCCCCACGTCCAATATACAAGATATTATATGACTAAAATAGAAGATATTTTCTTCAACCTCACGTGAAATATTTGTATCAGCCAACGGGAAACAAGCCTTGTACCCTCGTGAACCATAACATAAACAAACTCTCGAATGTCGTCTTGAACGTGAACCATAAACAAAATCTAGCAAATATTCACCACCAACCTCTCTACCTACCCGTGAATACTTTGTGTAACACAAAAACCCACGTGAGCATCTTTCTTGGACCACACGAACCCTTTTGTCTTCATATCAATAGTACTAAACTTGTAACAGCAAAAGGTAATGGCTACTTTTCATACACCAATAGTACTGTACGCATCCAGTTGCTATATGAGTATCAAAAATCATACCTGGGTCCATACGATCATGTGAACCAACATTGACATCTTTAGCAAATCACATGACCTTTTATCTTTTATTCGATCGCCAGGAAAAATGAATCACTTTACTCCCTTGTTTGATAACAGCCACATGATTACAAATCTTCGTGACAGTACCAATTCGTTAATAAGTGAACCACGTTTAGTGAACCATAGAAACTTTACCAGCACCAGAAGATCATACAACTGATACAA
Source organism: Glebionis coronaria (assembly GCA_025667525.1). NCBI lineage: Eukaryota > Viridiplantae > Streptophyta > Magnoliopsida > Asterales > Asteraceae > Glebionis > Glebionis coronaria. The sequence continues at coordinate 361,229,196 of CM046876.1, forward strand.
CAACGAATCTAGTCCCTGCTGCCTTATTAATACCAGATCTAGAGTTCTTTAAAACCCTAATTCCAGAATTCTAAAAATCAAACTTGATTTGAATCTTGTTCACTCATGTGTTTAACACCCATAATCATAAACATAAAACACTCTTTTCTGCTTTAAGATCGATCTAGGGTTTAGGGGAAGAAACCCTAAATCTTATTCAATAAAAACAAAACCAGAAAATTTTGTACCTCTCTCAGTAGCCAACTTCGACAGACTATAAATCTTTCTTGAAAGATCAGATCGAAGATCCATCTAGTGAGATCGTAGACACATATATTGAGAACTCTCATGCAAAATTTCACGACGATCCAACGGTTAACGAAGGAGATATCGCTGTTTGAAAACGGATGCACAGAAAAATACGGCCATAAAATCATATACATATTTTTATGATTTTTCACCGTTCTTCGACTCGAACACCTTGTTAATACTAGCATCGAGAGCCACCCGCTCTGATACCAATTGTGGAATCCATTATTCATGGATCGATTAAGCTTACTAGGATAACCAACGTTCATATGTAACAAACATAGCGGAATTAGAACATTGATTATGAACAAGGTGTTTCTCTTCCAATGTTTACTTGTATTAAACTTCAAACGATTACAAGTAACCTCTAGGCATGTATACATTAAATCCCACGCCTATAACACGAAGACACTTTAGGTTTACATTGTGAATAATTGAATGATTAAACCTATGCAGGGTGTGTGTTTATATACTACACATAACCCTCTTTACAAGAAATCTAATTACACTGGGAGTCCCTCCATCTTTTGCTAATAAGTCCTCCTTGTTGTATGAAAGGGCTCCATATTCTTGTAAATCTTGATAATTGCATATAAGTCCTTCTTGTTTCATTATTCTTGATTTGTCTCATCAAATTAATTCCCAACACTAACTAGCCATTAGAAATGAGGACTTAGGCTAGTATTTATAGAAATACAAGATGAGTTTGAAGCAACTTGATGACGTGGTTAAGTAAATGAGCAGATGCTACGTATTTAATACGAGGTTCTTGATGAATGACCCAAATTAGGGGTTTCTTCATCACTCCATCTTGATCCAATTAATTGCCATCTTCTTGTAGAGGATGAAGAGCTGGTCATTTTTGTAGTTATAAGCTTGGCCTGAAAACTCGTGAATCACTCTTGATTATGAATTGCAGGTTTCCGTGGTGAGAAGAGTGATGAACCGTCTGTTACTTGTCCTCTTTCTCTCTTTTCGAATGTGGAAGAAGAACACGTTTGTATTTATTTTTGACTATCTTGGAAGCTTTGACCGAAAATGTGAGTTAAATAAACTTTCCCTTATTTCTTTTGACCAAATTTAATAAACGTTCCCTTTGTTTATATTTGATCCCTCAATTTCTAATCTTTTATCAAATGTGATAAAGACCTTTTAAGTAATTTGTTTTTCATCCTTTGTTTTTGTTAAAGTTACAGTTTAGCCCTCCATCTTGATAATATTGGCAAGTAAGGTCCTTGAAAGCTCTTTCGTCTTTTTCTTTGTCTTTTCGTCAAATAAATCCTTGAAAACGCGTCTTTGCTTCAAAATGTATCTTGTTTACCAGAAAACACATGAAACACAAATACCCACGTAATTCTGTTATTTTTTCAGTTAATATAATGTATTTGACTCTGTTTTGAGTGATTTATGGATCATTATTGATGAGTGTTTTCACACTTATCAACTCCCCTCCACTTGACCATTGTCATGAACTCATGCAATGCAGCATTTCAAAGCTCTAGAGTGCACTTTTCTCCTAATTAACCCACCTTGGCGATTTTATGATTTGATAAATTAAACTATACTAGATGATGAATTATTTTGAATATTTACAATGCAATGCAAAGAAAACAATTTTATTTATATATTTTTGAATTTTATTTGAAATGGTTTTGATGTAAATAACTCATAAAGAAATCAATGACTTGGATTAGGGCTTTTGGTACCATAAACACTCATGACCCTCAAGTTTCACTTTCCCCATACCAAGCTTAAAAATGGGATCATTATATTCACAAGTAAAAAGTGCATCAACTTATCCATGACAATTAAATGTGGAACCGGTTATTATTTGAGCGAATTGCTTGAAGGAAAATTTGTCATTATTTAAAGCGTGAAATATAAAAAATGTAAAATCCAAAAATAAGGAAGCACGATTTTAATCCTAAGTAATACTCTGATCCATTACTCGACAAACCGCTCACAATTAATATAAGTCCGTTTCAAGAGTAATAATAAGTCATTTGCCTTATGTGTAAAATCCTCATGTCATGCATTAATAAGTAGCTACACACTCGCTAAGGAAAGAAAAATAAAAATCACGCAATAATTTACATATGCCGCCTTTTTGAGACTTTGGATCTTCAATCCCGCAACCCGTCAAGGTAATATTGGATTGGAGCAACTATTAAATTCCCGCAACCCGTCAAGGTAATATTGGAATTCAATAGTCACTATAATTAACACTTCACTGCCCCTCTTGGGAGTCTTGTATAATTATTATTTCTTCTTTTTTTTCTTGCCATTCATTTTTTTCATAAGCCGCTCTTATGTTTCTTTATTCCTCACAAAGAAAGTTGAAAACAATAAAAGGAAAAATATCCGCTAAGTATTAAGCATGACATAAGTCTAGTACACATAAAACATTCTAACTTAGAATATTAAGACGTACTTATATCAACCATGAATGATTAGACAAAAATGCATAAGAGACTACAAACCGATTAAAACCGTTCTTGATTATTTATTAACATATATACATGCGAAGAAAATATAGGCAAAGAAAAAGAAGGGTTTAGCCACATGTAATCGTCATGAAGTTTATTTAGCCCTTTTATACTTGCTTCAACTCTATCATCTCCCATTCTCCACAAATTTAAAGTCTCAAATAATGAGAGTGGTGGATTCTTAGCCTAATTGACCAATGAAGGAATACATGGTTAAGGATACTAGCTAGAGAATGCTTGGATAAGCAAACTCGGGTTGAGTCAAAATATCCATGGCGGGCCTAATATGTCAAAGAAGTCTAAACTTGTTAAACCATGTTCTTATTATATATATTTTTTTCTATTTTTCATAAAAGAAGAAATATATACAATGCAAATGTGTTATGCATAAGAAAAATGATTAATGCAAAAATTATGAATGCATATTTTTGGTTGCCAACGTAGATCAACAATTTGAAAAATGTTTGAAAAGTTAATTTTCCATATTATCATGAAGGTCAATGACAAAGTCTAGGTAAGGTCACTTCAATAGAAGACCCTCCTACACTTAAGTTAAACATTGTCCTCAATGTTTAAGAGCATGGAAGTATAAACTTCCCCTACACTTATGACAATGAATAGACTTTGCTTAACCCATGCTAAGGAAAGATCTACTATAGTGAATTCATTTTTTAAGCACAATGTGTCTATGAGAAATCACAATAGTAACAAAGTGAACCGGATACAAGGGCCTCCTCCATAAGCTCCAAAGCATGAGATGAGTGAGCAACCCTACAAACAACATGAAGACAAAAGGAAGGTCTCCCCTACACTTCTCATCAACTCTCCATCCTTATTTCTAACCTACAACACTCTTAAGTCTAAAACCTCTAAACCTAGTTATTCAAGCTTGATTTAAAGAGTCTCTAGCTCTACTCTTCCTACAATGAATTAATTATGAGGAAAATATAATATTGTGCTTTAAAATATAGCATTGCATGAGGTCATGGGAATGTTCAAGAGTAGGGGATTTGATATGAGCAAAATCTCATATCAATTAATCAACAAATCACTCTAAAACACATAGAAAATAACTAACTTTTATGCTATAAAGAAATATTATGTGGTATGTTTTGTGTTTGTGCTTAAATAGGTAACAAGGATACAATTTCAAGCAAACAAGAGGAAATCAAGCTCATTTATGATGAAAAGACAAGAGAAGGATCAAAGATGACAAGTCATTTGAAGAAGAAGGACCTATCTTGACAATACTCAAAAGTTGAGGGACTTAAATGCAAACATTGGAAAAGTCAAGATTAAAGTCAAACTTGGTCAAACCTCAAGTCAAACAAGTCAAGGGAGCTAAATAAACAAGAATGCAAGTCAAAGGACTAAATTTGCCATTTAAATAAAGAAAGGAGCTCATTTGGATAATCTGCCATAGTTCAAGGGGTAAAAGTGACAAAGTTATATCAAACTTGTGCTTCATCCGTGTGATGCATTGAGGACCAATCAAAATGCAAGAAATATAAAGTGTGGATCGCCAGTTAGCTTGCCAGCTCACAACTTCATTTAATACCCGAATCCAAAACAGTGCAGCGCACTAAACATCTCTCCACCAATAGAAACAAGACATGCAATAAAATCATTTATCCAAAACGGGTAACAATCCGTGTGAGGGAAAAAATTCCAATTAAAATATGACACGTGGCACATCTTTCAAGCAACAAGCCGAGGAACGATTTTGATCTACAAGGCAATTCACAACAAACTTTCTACATGAAAAACACTAGGAATGAAGAGACGAATCCAACTATAAAACTCAATTAAACTGAAAGTGGATGAATAAGAAAACCCCTTTGGTGTTCTTGGAGTGAAATCTGCAATCCACCAGATTGTGATACCTGGCACCTCCTCATTGGCTGAGACACGTCAAACTACCCTAACTCATCATCATCAACCTCTATAAATAGCATATTGTACCTTCATTTTCAGTGTGTAGTTAAGTGTGCAAAAACATACACTTATAGTTTTTCTCTCTCAATTTTGTTCTTTCCTTTAGTTAGTTAATCTTTAGTGTTTACACTTAAGAGTTGGTTAATCAGTTAGTTAATTAGTTGTAACCTCTTTTCCCTCCTAAATAAATAAAAGCACAAAAATATTCAGTTTCCTATTCTCATCTTCCTTTACCTACTCATACCTGCAATTCTGTTACTGCTTTGTGATTTCATTGATCATAATCGATCAATGAAGTGTTTTTGAGCATTTTGGAAGTTATCCAGTTGATTCAGCCTAGAAGTTCAAGTTCTGGTCTCATTGTAACAATTTGTAGAAGTTCTTGTTGATTTTGTTCTGAAATAGCATTTGGAGGTGATGAATTGGGTTAATGGTGGTGTATTGGCGTTGTTCTTGTAGATCTTAGTTGGCTCAGCGCCATACTACTCCATCAATGGAGGATTCTAGCTAAAAGGTTTCAGGATTCTGTTTTTTGGTTCCACTGAATTGTACTTTGCATGCTAAATACTTAGTGTAATCATTATTTCCTGCTATGTTCATGTGTTTAGATCTGTTTTAGCATGACTGTGTTTGATCGATAGTATTTGAGTACTTTTGTAGCTTATATCTCAGTTTACTTGATTTGTGTTCTCATTTTCATCAGTTAAAAGTGTTTGAGTGCATTTTGAGGTTTAGCTTGTGAACAAGTCTTAATTCAGTTGAATTTACCTTCATTTTACTCATAGAACAAGTCTAGATATTAGTAATAGCTTGTTTTACTCTTGTACTTAAATTTGCTTTGTAAAAGTTCTTCACAGCTTTGATAACGGGTGTTTGGATCTGTCTAGTTCTTGAGATTCAAGTTTGTTAATCCAGTTTAAATTAGCTTGTTTACATTTGGTAACATAGTGATAACTCAATTGTTCAGTTTTTTTGGTCAAAATATTGGTCAAAAAGGAAAATGGTATAAAAAGGGTTTAGGTCAAGGTCTGTGAACATTTTCATTCAGAAAACTTGCTTATTTCAATCACATGCCATTTACTCATTTCTTAACTATTTTGCTTGAAACCAATTCTCAATTGATGTTTAACATCCATAGTTCAAGTCTGTTAAAGGAAATTACACAGTTTTCAGTTTTAAGCTAGGAATCAGCTTTTTAATAAGTCACAGACCAAACTCAAGTTTCTATAATAGAAGCTTGACTGTTTTCTTGGATATCCATTTCTACTTCATAAATGTTCTAGTTTTCTTTCACAAATCGTGTTTAAAACATGTCCTGAGTAGTTTTTGAATTTTTCAGCTTTTTCAGATTTTTGGTCAAAGTTGGTCAAATAAGCACTTTCTAGCTTATTTCCATTTTGCAGCTTATTCAGTGAATCATTTTTGAATTAGAAAGACATTCCATACTCCTAACAAGCTGTTTTATAAGACTGGTCATTAAAATCTGATTGTGGATGTCTGGATTTTCAGTTTGCTTAATCTTGGCTTATTAGAATAAGCTAAGTTGAGTTTTACTTGTTTTTAAGCCAATTCCTTTAGCTTACCTAGCTAATTTGTCATTTTAAGTCATTTGAAACAAACAAGAACTTAATTGGTCCAGTAATAAGCTCATACGAGCTTATTAGTAGTTGTGTACCCGTTTTTGTTATAGTTTCCCCATTAATTGCTCTTTGGTCCTCATTGTTTGTTTCAGTTGTCTTTTGTAGCTAATCTTTCAAGAATTTAGGTTTTGCAAGTTTGTTATCCTTTAAGTTTAAATTTTTGTTAAATTCAGTTAGGCAGTTTGCTAAGTTTGTTAAAAGTTGTTACAAGTTTGTTAGATTTTACATTTTTGGTCCTTTTCCTTTCTGAACTATAGATTTCAAGCCTTGTACTTTCATTTAGTTTACATTTCAAGCACTTTACTTTCATGTTTTTACATTTTGAACTTTTGTGAATATTATTGGTATTTGCTAAGTGTTTTACGGATACATATCTTAATATTTTTCACCATTTTACTTGTTGATTGAAATAGACATAGAATATCCAAATACCCTATCAACCAAGAACAATTATAAACTAAGATAAGTAGACCAATGAAGGACTACATGGTTAAGGATACTAGCTAGAGAATGCTTGGATAATCAAACTCGGGTTGAGTCAAAATATCTATGGCGGGCCTAATATGTCAAAGAAGTCTAAACTCTATGTTCTTATTATATATTTTTTTTTCTATTTTTCATAAAAGAAGAAATATATACAAGGCAAATGTGTTATACAAATGAAAAATGATTAATGCAAAAATTATGAATGCATATTTTTGGTGGCCAAAGTAGATCAACAATTTGAAAAATGTTTGAAAAATTAATTTACCATATTATCATGAAGGTCAATGACAAAGTCTAGGTATGGTCACTTCGATAGAAGACCCCACTTAAGAGTTGTTAACTAACTGAAGGAAAGAACAAAATTGAGAGAGAAAAACTATAAGTGTGTGTTTTTGCACACTTAACTACACACTGAAAATGAAGGTACAATATGATATTTATAGAGGTTGATGATGATGAGTTGGGGTAGTCTGACGTGTCTCAGCCAATAAGGAGGTGCCAGGTGTCACAATCTGGTGGATTGCAGATTTCACTCCAAGAACACCAAAGGGGTTTTCTTATTCATCCACTTTCAGTTTAATTGAGCTTTATAGTTGGATTCGTCTCTTCATTCCGAGTGTTTTTCATGTAGAAAGTTTGTTGTCAATTGCATTGTAGATCAAAATCGTTCATGGGCTTGTTGCTTGAAAGATGTGCCACGTGTCATGTTTTAATTGGAAGTTTTCCCCTCACACGGATTGTTATCCGTTTTGGATATATTATATTATTGCATGTCTTGTTTCTATTGGTGGAGAGATTTTTAGTACGCTGCACTGTTTTGGATTCGGGTATTAAATGAAGTTGTGAGCTAGCAGGCTAGCTGGTGATCCACACTTTATATTTCTTGCATTTTGATTGGTCCTCAAGGCATCATACGGATCAAACACAAGTTTGATATAACTTTGTCACTTTTACCCCTTGAACTATGGCAGATTATCCAAATGAGCTCCTTTCTTCATTTAAATGGCAACTTTTGTCCTTTGACTTGCATTCTTGTTTATTTAGCTCCCTTGACTTGGTTGACTTTAGGTTTGACCAAGTTTGACTTTAATCTTGACTTTTCCAAAGTTTTAATTTAAGTCCCTCAACTTTTGAGTATTGTCAAGATAGGTCCTTCTTCTTCAAATGACTTGTCATCTTTGATCCTTCTCTTGTCTTTTCATCATAAATGAGCTTGATTTCCTCTTGTTTGCTTGAAATTGTATCCATTATACCTATTTAAGCACAAACACAAAACATACCACATAATACTGCTTTATAGCACAAAAGTTAGATATTTTCTATGTGTTTTAGGGTGATTTGTTGATTAATTGATATGAGATTTGTCTCATATCACCTCATTTTTTTTGTAAGAAATTTCACCCATGTAAACTGAGAGTAATCATCGACAATGACGAGGATGTACTTTTTACCACTAAGACTTTTAACACGAATTGGCCCACAAAGATCCATACGCAACAAATAAAGTTTCTCTTGTTTGGTGTCTTCAGTCTTGGGTTTGTATGATTTCTTAGTGCTTTTGCCAATTGTACATGCGGAACCCAAACGGTCCTTGTGAAATGTAAGTTTAGGAAGACCACGAACAATTTCGTTTTTCGCCAAATGATTAATAGCATCAAAGTTAAGATGAGATAACCGTTGATGCCATAACGATGACTTTGTCTTCGATGCTTTGGAGAGAAGACATACGGGAGAAGCGGCCATCATATCTTGTAGAGACAAAGTGTACAAATTATTCCCTCGAGTATATTTCAATAAATCAACCCCTTCAAAATTACTAATGAAGCAGGTATGCTCTCGAAAAGCAACTTCTAGGTTAGCATCACAGAAATGTCCCACAGAAAATAAATTGTGACCAAGACCTTATACATAATACACTCTTGAAAATATAACATTTTCAATATGATATTCACCGTAACCCATTATCTTTGCAATATGGTCATTTCCAAATCGAACCGTACTAAGAAACTTGCTGACAAAATTTCTGAGCTGAGAGCGATCTCCGGTCATATGCTTGGAGCAACCAGAGTCCAAATACCAGAGAACAATTTGGACCACCTGTTTTCAGTAACAACAGTAGACAATGCATTGGAAACTATTGGTTCCAGAGTGTTAGCAGATACAGATATAAAATTATCAAAATTGCTAACATTTATGTTGTCCTTAGATTTCCTTCGTTTTCTAATGTGAGTTTTACCAATAACAGGTTTTATTGTTCCAACTTTCTGAGGTTTTGAATTATTAGCGGGCACTACAGTGGGAGTAGACCTATTTAAACATCACTTGGTTCCTACAGTAATGTTTGTGTTCCTAGTTAAAGGACACGCTTGTGTTTTGGTAGCCTTGGTACTCCGAGTTAAAGGGCACACTTTCTTCGCTTTAGTGGTAGTGATCCTAGTCAAAGGGAACGCATTTCCTACTATAGTGAAAGTTCTACCAGTGGAGTGCCAAATCCAACCAACTTGGGTTAACACTTTCCCAGTCGGTTTCCATTCTAAACCATTTTTACGGGCATACATCTCATTTACATGGTCAATAAGGCAAGAATCATGACGACTAGAGAACATACATTCATTGCAATTCCAACATTTCAAATTAGAATACACAGTAGGCTTAGAACGCTACACAACCACAGAGCCTTTATTTTTAGCTACATGATTCTTTTTATTCAAAATAGAAATAACATTCCTAGGGTGGGCTTCTACTTTCTTCTTCACTTGACTACTAGATGAGGGCAAGATCCTATAATTCTTCTTGTTTCTTTTAAGCTTAGATCTTTGAGCCTTAGAAGTGATGCTTAGTCCTGTAGAAGGCAACACATGAATATTAGAAGCTGGTTTTGATTTTGCTTTATCTTTAGTGACCAATGTTTTAGATGGTTTAGTCCTAGGGCCCTTGTTAAGTGGTGTGACGGCAATGAGGTTCTTTTTTATTGCACCAGAGGACGATGCTGAGACAGTGGCTGCGTTATCCACAACATTCTTACCTTATAGTGTACGAAGTGTTTCCTTTAACTCAGCCATAGCCAAATTTATATCATAAATTTGTTCCCTCAAATTAGATATTTCCACTGACTTTCGATTCAATTGTTCAATCAATGATTGATTCTGTGCAGTGGTATTAGCGCATGCGGGCTTTACTAAATCAAAGAGTTGTGTATTTTTCTGTTTTAAGTTATCAACTTTGGACAAAATCTTAGAAACTCGATTATCTAGATCAAGTTTAATATTCTCATCAGCCTCAAGTACGTTTACACAGTTAATCTCCTTAGATTTCTCTATGTCTATCGGCAAAGATTTAGCAACCTTGTCACTTGGCTGACGCTGTTTTGATTGTAAATCCAATTGAAAATTATTTTGAAAATTTGCATCATCTATATTAACACCTTCAAATGACGTTTCAAAAAGCTCTTGAATAAATTGTTGTTTACATTCAAGCGAAATGCAATGTTTTTGAATCTCATCAAAGCGTTTTGAAAGCGAAAAATAAGAATCTTGAAGCTTTATAAATTCAGCGTCAGATGTGTGTCAAGTACTATCTACCACATTATCCACAGATTCAACATTATGCACAATAGACTCATTATTAACACTTTTATTCACACAGACGGAAACAATATCATGAGACATCACTTGCTTCAGAAGTAGATCATTTTGGCGTGAAATTCATTCTATTTCAAGTAAACTGTTTTCATAGCATCATTAATTTCATTGAAAACACGTCTAACGTCTTCTATTTCTGAAAGCAAATCTTGATCAATATTGCTAAGACAAGCTTTAATATTGTTTACAAATGGAACAATTTCGTCTCAAAACGCAGCTCTAGTGAGCTCAAAATTCCATTCACCTTCCGTTATGGCCGTAGCTGTCATACATTCCGTAATGACCTTGTCAAAATCGGCAAAGTGTTGGTGCACTGCAGTTAAGCTATCTGACACCTTACTTACCGTTGGAATAACTTAGTTAAATCTTTTTTGACAAGGGTAGGAGACGTACTAGGAAGGTTTTCCTTTGACAAACCTTGGGGCACAAAAGATGATAATTGAGCTAGTTCCTTTTGTAAGCGAATACGGGTCTTTTTATTAAACTGATCTTTATTATGCTTATCATAATCAAGCTTATGGAATTTAAAAAGCATTTTAGATCGAGTTTCTTTCACAAGTGACATTGTCTCCTCAGTACTACGAATATAAGGTGCTTCTTTCGATTTGCCAGTTAGGGTCACATCATAAAGACAAGGAATATATTCCTGAGCTTTTTTTGCATAACCATGATTAGGTGGTAAATCTCGAAGACGCTTAAGTTCGAGTTCTTTAAACGATTTAGTTAAAATGAACCTTTTTTGTGGAAGCGTATTGTTTTAAAAGATGTTGTTCCTTGAATTTAAGAAGTTTGGTAGCATTAATTTCCGATTCAAACTTTTTAGACTCGAGAGTTTCGAAATCCATTTTAAGTTTCTGAAAATCATTTAGAACCAACCTTTTTTCTTTTAATTAATTGGAAAGATTAGCTTTAAACGATTCTATTTCTTTTAAGTGTTCAATCTTTTCAAAACGAAATTGGTCAAATTCAGAATAAGTTATTTTTTCTGCTTGAGGGGCGATTTCAAAAGTTTTGACCTTTTCCGTATACAGCGCTAGCTCAGCGGTTAGGCTGGCATTCATATCTACGGTTTGTCGAATAGCCACATTCATGTTATCAATAATATGTTTAGGCACCATTAACAAATCATGTTGATCATAAGATTCCATACCCGTCGTAGCATTTGGTTGAGGTTCTCTCAAATGTGTTGGTTTGAATACCACATCATTTGAGTTACTAGTTACCGAATGCTGTTCGAGATTGTCATTTTCATGCTCAAAATGATGTGGATTATCATGAATACTATTAGATGTGGTTGGTACCTCACTGACGATATCATAACCTTAGTGAGTGAGATTAGCAACGAGAGCAGCTTGGGCTGAGTGAATGTCATCACAATCTGAATCATATGCATCAAGATCATCTGCTTGATATGCTGCATTAAAAGTAGAGACGACTGCAATGCCTTCATTATCTGCAGCCCCTAGGTCTACAAGAAATGCTAATTCCTCTTAATCCAAAATCTTTCCTTTAGATTGAGCATCGACCAAATACATCTTCTCACGAAACCACGTGGCATACCTTCTCCTTTTTGGCTGAGTGCATTCCCTAGCCATGTGACCTTGTCCTTGGCAATTATAGCAAGTCACAACCTTTTGAGGACCAATAGTGCTTCTATTTCCACTAGCTTGAGAATTTATAGCTTGAGCGTTCACGGTTCTTGTAGTAGGACCAATAGTGGTTTGTTGTCGAGGATTTGTAGAAGTGCGGAGCTAATTGTTCGTTGGTGGAAAACCTCTAGTTGCAACAAGTTTTGACAAGTAGGCAGTGAGATGGTTTAAGACATTAGTAGGTGTATCATTTGGAGTAAAAACTAGTGCCTGAAATGGTGGAAGTTCATTGGAATAGAAGGCTTGTGCTTGTGGTGATTCAATTAGAATATATCCTTGCTGAGGAGAATAGCCCATTGGAGAAGTGATAGCTTGTGATGGTGATGCCTGATGTGTTGGTTGCTATGGAAAACACTATTGATGAACACTTTGTTGAAATGCTTGTTGTGGCATCATTAGTGGTTGATAAGACGGTTGTTGTGGTTGCTGATAGGTGTGTGGTGGTGGCTGCTGCAAGTATGATGGTTGTTGGTAAGTGTAAGCCATGTTTTGTTGGGAAATCATTTGTTGAGAAGAATACATGGCAAGTGGATCATGAACTTGAGGTGTTGACGACCGAGCCTCGATCTCGTGGCATTCATGTTGTTGAAGAAAAGCTTGAAGTTTATCCACATTGGTTTGATGCAAATCCTTAGCCAATTTAATAGTTGTCACGTACTTGCTCCATTCTGAAGGAAGAGTGTTCAAATAATTGGTGTTCAATTGAAACGTAGGAATTTCCAGGCCATAGATGTTAAGCTCATTGATCAAAAGAGTGAATCTCAAATAGTAATCATTGAGAGTCTCCCCAGGGACATAAGCAAACTTATCAAATGTATCATACAGCTTACACTCTCGTTGTTGTTTAGTTAACGAGGTGCCTTGCATTAGAACACGAATTCTATCCCATAACTCTTTGGCAACTTTATGTTTATTGACGAGTTTTTAGACATATGGAGGAAGGGCTTGGATAATGATGTTTGTAGCTTGTTTATCACACTTGTCTTGAATCTTAGCATCTCCAGTTAATTCACCCGTTGTGCAAGGACGAGTAACAATACCTTCCGTCACAGTACCATATACCAATGGTACATTGAGCACCGATGCCCAAATGAGATGTCCGTTTTCTTTGTTCAACATATAAAGTTCCATTCGGGAAATCTAATCCTCGTTGTAATACCCGTGAATGTTCCGTATGATGCTAAGTTATTGTCTCAAGAGTTGTTCAATATGAGCATCTCTCTTAAGTTGCCACTCACTTGTGGATGTGATATCCTGAGCCCAACGTCGTTTATTTAATCCTATTTTATGAATATTTTTGAAATTTTTAAGAAATTTCGTTTGCTATATATTTGACGGTTTAAGTTGAAACCAACGTTTACGGTCGTAATTTTAACATTTGACGGTTTAGGAAGAACCGATGACGACTACGATACCGACGGATGCCCAAAATTTATCTTTTGTTATCGATTGATCGATATTTGAGTTTTTTTTCGAGATTTTATTTTATTACGTTTTAAGTCGAGTCGGAACCATGTGAATATTCGTTTTGTGTGCGTTTGAACCATTAAAAAGTATTTTGAGGTAGCCGGGACGAATCCCGACTCCCGTAAAATTTAAAACCCGTCATTTAGCCAAAATCCCTCTCTTTAAATGGTCGTTTGTTATTAAGGCCAAAATAAATCTAAAATTGCCACTTGGGCCCCTCCAATTTTACAAAAGGGAATAAGGACACAAACACACTTCATTTTACAAAAAAAATACCATCTCCTTCTTTTTCTCTCTAGGCCGCCGGCCACCCTAACCACCATCACCACCACCATCATTTTTTTTGGTTTTTCTAAAATCTAATCAAAGACCACCTCCTATTTAATCATTGTAAGTGTTCTTAGACCCTTTAATCCAACATGCATTAACATTAATTTTTCAAGAATCAATGGTTTTTCAAAAACATGTTTTAATCTAATTAAACCAGTGGGATGTTTAATTAGTGTATTGGTAATGTTAATTAATCAATAAAACAAGATGGGGTTTATTTTCTTGGTGTTCTACAGCCCCCAAAACCCACGAAATATGGGGGTGTTTGGTGGGTTCATGGTGTTTGATGAAATGTGTTATGGGTTTGTGTTTTTAGTGATGTTTTTAGTGTTTTTAAATAGGATAAACTAATTGCATGTATGATTTAGGATTGGGTTTTGATTAAGATTTGATGTTATTGGTAATATATGCTGTTTGGGGAGATTAGTAATGATTACAAGTGGTTAGTATAGGCTTAGGTAATGATAGAATGGATTGGAAACAAGTTTTGAACTGATTTTGAGGTAGTAAAGTTTAGGAAGATTGTTCAAGCTTGTTTTTCGTGGGTTTAACTTTGTAAATAGGTCATAAACATGGGATATAGTTGTAAAGCTTTGTCTTAGCTTCGTTTCGGTATAAGGTAGAGCTTACGACTCTAAACGAGTCAAAAGTTATGCTATTTTGAAAGTTCGTGTACCGGGAGATGAGAATCAACATAATCCGAAATTATGTTTGGTTTTGGGTCAAATCCCGGGGACCATAGATAGAGTTTGGTAAATGATTGAAAGTTAATTTTTGGTTTCAAACCTGCATTTGTGAGTCTATTTTTAGACTTGGGTGTTGGATTGGTCAATGGTGTATTTTAAATGGGTCAAACAGGTCCAACATGGTAAAAGTGCAAAATCAGTCCTAAATGTGTACGTCTAGTAATGTGATGTGTAACGAGTCATAGAAGTGAAAACTTTTCATGGGATTAAATATGGGTTTTAGACAGGCCATGAGGTATTTTTGTGAATTTTTTTGAAATTTATATAGGTGCTTAAGTCATAGCAAACAGCCCGTACTTTTGGTAAGTACCGGCAAATCTATAAAATGGGAATCAACTTTAATTATGTAGGTAAATGGTATAAGTCTAGTAACAACTACTTGTTTGATTTTGGCGTGAGTTTTCATAAGCATTGAGTGTGTTTGCATATGCGTGTGTTTAGTACAATAATGTACGCGGAGTATTGATTTGGTTTTCGTACCTTGATTTTTAGGTCAAGTGTTAGATTTTCCCGGGCATCCACGTCGTCGGTGACATTTCTCGTTACGTCTTCGCTAGAACCACTACTACTATGCCAGGTGAGTCTATAGCCTCACTCTTTACTTATTTCAAACGTTTTTACCCGTGAGGGGGATGCATGCTATTTAAATGAAAAGAACATAAGTCATGAATGATTGTTGGACCCGAATGTTGCCTTGAATTGTGTTGAGTCCCTAGTTGTAAAAGTCCCTAAATTCGTGAACTATTAACTATTGTCTTGCCCTTGTGTGGGTTGGAGATAGCCACTTATACAATTGATAGTACTATGGGGTTGACGACCCTATCCGAGACGAGAGCTAGTACGTTAAGTACCCTATGCGGATGGATAACTTGTGATAAGAAATAAGGTATAATTACAACTAATGCCTTTAGAAGGGGCACTGGTTTCACTTAAATTATGCTGGTAAATGTACACGGGTGATTGAGTTAACAGATTATTGTCACGAGCTTAAACACAATTATTAGCTATTGCTAAAGATAATATCCTTGAATAATAGATTGTGTATACGACAATGCTATTGAATGGTCATGATTGGTTTTAATACTTATGTTCAACTTATGATTTGATAAACCTATAGATTCGCTCAACCTTTGTGTTGACGATTTTAAGTATGTGTTTTAGGTAACCAAGATTGATAGCAGCGGAGCATGCGAGGATGGAAGTTGTTGTGGCTTGGCGGTCTACTTTGTTTTTCCTCCCTTTTTATCACTTAAATTTTTTATATTATGTCATGTGAAACAAGTAATGTACTTTTGGGTTGAGATTCAGTGTGGACCAAAACGCGACTCTGTTTTGTATTACCTTTGGGGTTTGGATAACAGTAGACTTTGTTGTTTTAAACAATCTTTAATTTATGTTAAAATTTCTACGTCTCTTTGAGTCGTTCGAAATAGCTTATGTGTGATGATAACTTCCTAACACCCAAATGTTGTAGTTCCGCTACGCATAGCATTTTATGGGGGTGTTATAGATTGGTAATCAGAGCCATGAGTTATAGAGAACTAGGTCATTTTTGAAAAACCCTAAACTATAACTTTTGGTGTCGTAAGAAATTGTCCAAGCACACAACTATCCTGCATGGCTCCGGTAAGACTTCTTTAGCATTGCTTTATATTTTAGATGTATCCCTCAAAACTGACATGAATTCTCTAGTATTTAGTATGTAAATACTATGATATATATTGAGATATATTGTTGCGTACGTCGAATACTTAATATCGTAATTTGTAAACATTTATACGACTATCATATAGGTTGCATGTAATTGGCATATGGGCTACATTGCATTACACGGCAACACTGCGTTGTGATCCTATGTGTATGTGGGAATGACTGTATCTATAGGTATGTATATACTATGGTATTTAAATGCATTGCACGTGAAGCAATGGTCCTCGTGTGATTATCGTACATTTTACAATGCGGTTTTGTTGAGAATTTGGCCTTACCGCTAATTATCAATCTTGATAATTAATTTATTGATCGAATAACCGAGTGTGAACCTCGTTTGATACTCTAGATACGTAAATAATTATTCGTAACATATTGTATATCGACTAGATTGATCTCGATTGTCGTTATCGCACCTTGATGTGTCATTTTGGGACATCTCCTTTTGGAACGTAAATTACTAACGTATTACTGTATTTCCTTTATCCCTTATGGGTTTGACATATTGGTTCGCGTAACTAAAACATAGCCGAAGTATAATCAACGATGCGTACATCGTGGCGACGAATCATATGTGTATATTATGAAACGTGGTTGAGGCGCGTCGTCATTTAATCGTTGTTTACCATTTTACTCGAATTTAAAAATGCATTTTAAAAATAGACTAGCGTTGTGATCAAGCGAGATAGCTTGAAGTTTGGATGTTTTGTGTTAATTTTATTTGAGTACGAATTTGAGACCCACCCGAAGCCGATATCAACACTTAGTTGACATACGTATTCTCATTCTGTTTACTGCATTTGTCTTGTTGTCTCACTATTTTGAATTCGATATTTTACATGACGAGGTCCGGCATTTGTGCCATTTAAGTAAGCATCGAACTTTTTTGATTGAATGGTTTAAACATAAAGTGTTTTACATATTTAATATTTGGTGGATGAAACTTTTGGATAAAAATGACTTATGATGTGTCTTGTAACAAGTAGAATTTGTATAGAGAATAAATGGATAAAGTGAAATTATTTTCTTTTAACCTTGGTTGGTAAATCGTAATAAGTAATTTATATTACTCGTGAAATCCTTGTTTTCATACATTAATGATGTGATACTAAAAGCTTGTGATGGAACAGTCAAAAATTTGCCTAATTTAATTTGAAAATAGGAGTTATAATAAAAGTTACGATACGAATATCGAGTATAGACGGCTTGAGGTTTGGTGTGAATTAATTTTGGGTCAATATAGCAAACTTTTAGCGTATCTTTTAATACAGAAAATGAGTAGAAAAATTGGTCATGTGTTTTGGAGTTAGAGACTTTGTAAAACTGGTTTTATTTTAAACATAAGGTCAAATTATATTTATGAATGCGTTGGTATAAACTGGTACTCGTAACTCCTTGTAGTGAGTGAATTGGGGCAAAAATCGGAATATACACTTTAAGTGAGAAATTCTAACGCTTGAAACAAATTATTAAATATTGATGGAACGTTATTTTATTCCGCTGCGAGATGTGTTAATTTTAAAATCGTTTGATAATTGGCCAAAGCTTTAAAATTCGAATTTTCTATATTTTAGAATTAATTGAAAAAAAATCACTTTGGTTATTTATTTTATTATTATCTAGATTTAAGTGTCGACTAAAATCAGTAAGTTATCCGAAATAATACCACGTGAAACCTCTTTAGCATTTGAGTCAAATTGCGCGAATACGATTTAACAAATCATTTTTAAGGAAGACATGTGTATAATAAAAAGTCAAGGTTAATTTTAAGGGTCAATTGGACTAGTTTGAGTCGGGTTGGATACGTGTATATATGTGATAAGGTAAGACGTAATAATAATAACGTAAAACTTTGAAAATTCTTACTATGTACGTTTTTGGTACTTAAGATATGAACATTAATGATATTTTGACACAAGTATGGAGATTTTCAAACCTAATGATTTTGTCGATTATGATGACCGAAGTCACCGCACCTACTAATGTTAATAATTACCTAGAGACTGTAATTTTTCGAGAAATAAAAACTTCGTAAACATTGAGAAATGAAAGGTATAAATTCTTTAATGGTGTAACCCAAATTAAAAATATGAAAATGACCGCTTTACAATATGCAAGGTAACACTAATTATAATACGCAACTGGATTATACAACACACGCCTACATGTATAATATTTTATAAAGATTTATATCTAATGTTTTGAGTCACGATGGTTCGATTGTACGACATCCCTTCTTCGACTTTGCGAGTCTATATCTGAACTTGGGTAGCCCAAAATTGTTCATTTTAATATTGTCTATGGTACGAGACCATTAGTTATTTTTAAATTGCTACGTCGCTAGTACATGATAATAAGGGTATGTCCCCCGGTGTATTCTTGTCCTCTTCATAGATGCCGTGACTTTTCTTCTTTCGGTTAATGGAACCTAAAATCCTATATTTACTTGATTGATGCTATAAATCTTCATTAAAGAGGTTATTTATTTATATTGAACAAAAGCGAGGAGGCGAAGCCGCTTTACCGAATTGTAGAGGTGAAAGAACTCGATTCTCTTGGTGAAATTATTTCTATTCGACCAGGTGATTCTTCTCCTCTCCCCGTATACCCTTGGTGGAATGTGTGTACAACTCGAGACGATGGGAATTATGTTCGTTGTTCTATTTTTGACGCTTGTGTTGATATTCAATTCTTACTCTATGTAATATTAGGTAGCTGTTGTTATCCCGAGACTTTTGTCATATATTTTAAAGTATCTTCATTTCTAACGTAGTTAATTTCCGTTAGCAAATATATTGCTCGTTTATCTTAATTGATCTTATTGATTTTTGATTTTTATTACTTGTTGTGCTTGCAATGATCTTTAATCTTGGAGCACCTTACCATTATTTGGTGAATAGTCTATTTTGAAAATATGTATGAGTGTGTCAAATGGTTCGTTGACCAAATGTAAATGGTGTCGATTTATTTATTTAATTATTTATTTATTTTCTTATAAAAAGGGAAAAGCAAAAGTATGTTTCAAAAGTGGACGAAAAATGTTTGATGTGTTTCTTAAAACGATAGTAACAATATTTTCCCATTACAAACTCCATTTCAAATGATTTAATTATTTTGAAGATTAGGTCGAAAACTTTCATAGTCATATTTGGTATGTAATAATAATGTTTGCTCGTCACTCGATCCTCAATTATGCACAACTTAGCTAACTATGCATAATTCAGGAAGAGTACTGTTTTGTTGATTGTCGTTGCTTGGTCCTCATGTTTGCATGATCTAGCTAATTATGCATAGTTTAGGTAGGGCAATGTAGTGTCAAATTAATTGGTCATCTCTAAAACCGGTAGTGTTTTTGATAAATGTTTGGATAAGAACGTTTTTAAAATGGTGGATCCTTTTTGCAAGTAGTCGTATTTTCTTTGATTCCTAAAGAATTTTTTTGAGTTTTCTAGTATTCCTTGAAATCTTTTCCTTTTGTTTGGCGTTAACTTAGTAAGTCACCGTGACCGAGTAATTTTGGAAAAATGTTTTTATGTGTTGTGTGTAATGTGTGAAGTTTATCGGAACCGCTAGGGTGTTGGTGATATACCAAAGGGGTTCATACCGACACTGAGAAGGAATTTTAACAAAGATAGAAGACTGCCAAAGTAGAGGAAAACTGAGTTCGAGTAACTCTGAGAAAATGACGAAGACTTCTACTACATCAAATGTATCGTACTTTATTGATTATTCTTTTCTTGTTCTTTAGATATGTCAAACGACACGCGATAAACTGTTGAAGTTTACCAACTGTGCATCGGTAGTTGGAAGACAATTCCATTTGCCATCTTCGTTTATTCAAAGTAAGGAATCCTGTTTGCTTGATCATCGATGGTTAAACGATAAATAACCATAGTTGATGTTTATGTGCTAAACCCTTGCCTTTTATGTATTTATGTTGTATGTGATTTAGTCGAGTGATCGGAAGTTGTGAGAACTTGAGACGACATTGTCCAATGACGTCCGATCATGGAGAACACGTTCCATGTAATATATTTCTAACTGTGAATGGAGATGCTTATTAAGATTTTCACCACGTTTGGGATGGAAGGTGAGATGGTGTTCTTGTATTATTATTATTATATTTTTTTTAGGGTATGGATCCGCGTGTGAGCACCCTACGATGACATATGTATGTATTTTCTTTCTTTTTATCGATATGTATCCACGGCTAGAAAGCTTGTGAACCTGCTTTAACTTGCAATCTTCTTTTGACTGAACTCATCCGAGAATCATGTCAATGTTTCTTATTTTATCATAGCTTGGCTGATTAGCAAGCATGAGTTAACTTGATTGAACTCATTGACTTGGCACGGTTTGGCTATGTTGCAAACATGTCGTAATGTGATTGTATGTGTTTTATAGTGGCTCTTGTGTTTGATTGGATTGTGATGTTTTCGAGAGTTATGTATACGTCGAATGATTTCCGTATCGATGGGTTCATTTTCGATGAGTTCATTTTCGATGAGCTAGGATTGTATGTACGTAATATTGCAATAAGGTGATTTTATACGACTGGTATTAATTACCTCGTCTTGTACATTTTGAACGTGTTCGATGGGGCTATGTGTGGCCCGTGTGATTTTTCTTTATGAATTAATTATTTTTATGAAACCGATGAACCAAGTGAAAGGACGATTCGAACGTTGGAAGACATGCTCCGAGCGTGTGTGGTTGATTTTAGTTGTAGTTGAGATTGACACTTGCCGTTGGTAGTACCATGATTAGCATTGAAGCTGCAACATTTGGAGAATTATGTTGATGTAAATATAGTTCGCCAGTTGAATAGAATAAAGTGGGAAAAAGTCAGTTGAATGAACTTGAGATGATTCGAGAGACTACGGATGAGATGTTGCAGATTAAGAATCACTTGTTGACCACGAGAAGTTGTGAGGAGGGATGTGTTGATAACCGTAGGAAGAAATTGGGAAATTGAAGTGGAGACCATGGATCGAGATGTCAAGAGATTGAAGCAACGTATAATACTCATCATGAAGGTATGATGGAATTTGAGACGTGAACCGAAGTCCACATCAGAATGTGAAGACCTCTTTAGGAAGTAGTACCCTCATCTTTCTAGTAGTACGGAATGCGAGCATAAGAACCGGAGAGCGCCGGGACGTCGCTCCCTTAAGGAGGGGAGGATGTAATACCCGTGAATGTTCCGTATGATGCTAAGTTATTTTCTCAAGAGTTGTTCAGTATGAGCATCTCTCTTAAGTTGCGACTCACTTGTGGATGTAATATCCCGAGCCCAACGTCGTTTATTTAATACTATTTTATGAATATTTTGGAAATTTTTAAGAAATTTCGTTTGCTATATATTTGACGGTTTAAGTTGAAACCAACGTTTACGGTCGTAATTTTAACATTTGACGGTTTAAGAAGAACCGATGACGACTACGATACCGACGGTTGCCCAAAATTTATCTTTTGTTATCGATTGATCGATATTTGAGTTTTTTTTCAAGATTTTATTTTATTACATTTTAAGTCGAGTCGGAACCATGTGAATATTCGTTTTGTGTGCGTTTGAACCATTAAAAAGTATTTTGAGGTAGCCGGGACGAATCCCGACTCCCGTAAAATTTAAAACCCGTCATTTAGCCAAAATCCCGCTCTTTAAATGGTCGTTTGTTATTAAGGCCAAAATAAATCTAAAATTGCCACTTGGGCCCCTCCATTTTTACAAAAGGGAATAAGGACACACACACACACTTCATTTTACAAAAAAATACCATCTCCTCCTTTTTCTCTCTAGGCTGCCGGCCACCCTAACCACCATCACCACCACCATCATTTTTTTGGGTTTTGCCAAAATCTAATCAAAGACCACCTCCTAATTAATCATTGTAAGTGTTCTTACACCCTTTAATCCAAAATGCATTAACATTAATTTTTCAAGAATCAATGGTTTTTCAAAAACATGTTTTAATCTAATTAAACTAGTGGGATGTTTAATTAGTGTATTGGTAATGTTAATTAATCCATAAAATAGGATGGGGTTTATGTTCTTGGTGTTCTACAGCCCCCAAAGACCACGAAATGTGGTGGTGTTTGGTGGGTTCATGGTGTATGATGAAATGTGTTATGGGTTTGTGTTTTTAGTGATGTTTTTAGTGTTTTTAAATAGGATAAACTAATTGCATGTATGATTTAGGATTGGGTTTTGATTAAGATTTGATGTTATTGGTAATATATGCTGTTTGGGGAGATTAGTAATGATTACAAGTGGTTAGTATAGGCTTAGTTAATGATAGAATGGATTGGAAACAAGTTTTGAATTGATTTTGAGGTAGTAAAATTTAGGCAGATTGTTCAAGCTTATTTTTCGTGGGTTTAACTTTGTAAACAGGTCATAAACATGGGATATAGTTGTAGAGCTTTGTCTTAGCTTCCTTTCGGTATAAGGTAGAGCTTACGACTCCAAACGAGTCAAAAGTTATGCTATTTTGAAAGTTTGTGTACCGGGAGATGAGAATCAACATAATCCGAAATTATGTTTGGTTTTGGGTCAAATCCCGGGGACCATAGATAGAGTTTGGTAAATGATTGAAAGTTAATTTTTGGTTTCTAACCTGCATTTTTGAGTCTATTTTTAGACTTAGGTGTTGGATTGGTCAATGGTGTATTTTAAATGGGTCAAACAGGTCCAACATGGTAAAAGTGCAAAATCAGTCCTAAATGTGTACGTCTAGTAATGTGATGTGTAACGAGTCATAGAAGTGAAAATTTTTCATGAGATTAAATATGGGTTTTATACAGGTCATGAGGTATTTTTGTGAATTTTCTTGAAATTTATATAGGTGCTTAAATCATAGCAAACAGCCCGTAGTTTTGGTAAGTACCGGCAAATCTATAAAATGGGAATCAACTTTAATTATGTAGGTAAATGGTATAAGTCTAGTAACAACTACTTGTTTGATTTTGGCGTGAGTTTTCATACGCATTGAGTGTGTTTGCATATGCATGTGTTTAGTACAATAATGTACGCGGAGTATTGATTTGGTTTTCGTACCTTGATTTTTAGGTCAAGTGTTAGATTTTCCCGGGCATCCACGTCGTCGGTGACATTTCTCGTTACCTCTTCGCTAGAACCATTACTACTACGCTAGGTGAGTCTATAGCCTCGCTCTTTACTTATTTCAAACTTTTTTACCCGCGAGGGGGATGCATGCTATTTAAATGAAAAGAACATAAGTCATGAATGATTGTTGGACCCGAATGTTGCCTTGAATTGTGTTGAGTCCCTAGTTGTAAAAGTCCTGAAATTCGTGAACTATTAACTATTGTCTTGCCCTTGTGTGGGTTGGAGATAGCCGCTTATACAACTGATAGTACTATGGGGTTGACGACCCTATCCGAGACGAGAGCTAGTACGTTGAGTACCCTCTGCGGACGGATAACTTGTGATAAGAAATAAGGTATAATTACAACTAATTCCTTTAGAAGGGGCACTGGTTTCACTTAAATCATGCCGGTAAATGTACGCGGGTGATTGAGTTAACGGATTAGTGTCACGAGCTTAAACACAATTATTAGCTATTGCTAAAGATAATATCCTTGAATAATAGATTGTGTATACGACAATGCTATTGAATGGTCATGATTGGTTTTAATACTTATGTTCAACTTATGATTTGATAAACCTATAGATTCGCTCAACCTTTGTGTTGACGATTTTAAGCGTGTGTTTCAGGTAACCAAGATTGATAGCAGCGGAGCATGCGATGATGGAAGTTGTTGTGGCTTGGCGGTCTACTTTGTTTTTCCTCCCTTTTTATCACTTAAAATTTTTATATTATGTCATGTGAAACAAGTAATGTACTTTTGGGTTGAGATTCAGTGGGGACCAAAACGCGACTCTGTTTTGTATTATCTTTGGGGTTTGGAAAACTGTAGACTTTGTTGTTTTAAATAATCTTTAATTTATGTTTTGAATTTCTACGTCTCTTTGAGTCGTTCGAAATAGCTTATGTGTGATGATAACTTCCTAACACCCAAATGTTGTAGTTCCGCTGCGCATAGCATTTTATGGGGGTGTTATACTCGTACATAGTCTTCACCAACATTGGTGGACGATTATCCGTACCCGAGAGGATGAACTTATCCGTAGGAGACGTGTACTCCATTTCGATAAGTTAAGATTTACAAACGTTGATCGAACAAGGAGACAAAGTAAATGTGCTTGTTTTCTAATAAGTGTGAAAACACTTATCCTTTTACCACTATTTCTAATAATAACAAGACCAAAACGTGTATTTTATGTCGTAAAAGTCAGAATTATGTGTGGTTTGTGTTTTTATTGTGTTTCAGGATAAAAATATGAAAAAAGAAGAAAACATGGGCTATCACGGGCTTTTATCGAAGAAAAAGACAAAAGAGGAAGTCAAAAGATCAAGAGTGCAAAAAGAACGGAATGCCAAGGCCTATTCTGAAGATTTATCGAAGAAAAAATCTAAAGACGGAAGTTTAATGAAGTCGAAGAACTCAAGTCTAATTATAGAAGAAAATTATAAGACGAGTTCAATTTATATCGACAAATCTCGAGAAAACGTCGAGAAAGACAAAGAATTTAAATCGAGTCGAGACGTGAAGGAAGAAAGAAGGAAGCATCAACACTTAACCTCCCCACCTCCTATATATACCCTCCTAATGTGTCATTAGGAGGGTGTGTGTTAGTTAATTAATTTTTCTAGTTTTATTTTTAAGTGTGTTTTTAATTTTCTTCTCTATAGTTTTTCAAGCTTATCAAACCTTCATTAATCTTGTAATCTTTGACCTTAATATTCAATTTAATCAATATAATCAAGCTTATTTCTTAATACTCATTCTACCTTTCTTAATAATCTATTGTTTTTGCTTAATTAATCATGTAGTTGGTTTAATTTTGTTGATGATGTGATTGTTTTGCTTATTTGATTGTGCTTATTAAGTTGGCGATTTTAAAAGTTTTTAGATTAAGGTGCTTATTTGCTTAATTTTTATGTTTAATATTTTTTAAAAATAAATTGATTTTGATAAGTTTAAATATTTTTTATAAAAAGTTGATTTTAAATTTTTGCTTATTTAGTGTTTTTAAAAGTTTTTAAATTGTGGCTTATTAGCATTTTCTTAAAATTTGTTTAGTTAAGCTTTTGGATAAGTGCTTATTTGTTTTTAGCTTATTGTTTGGTTTTTGCTTATTATTCATTTTTACGTTATCCGGGTTAGTGAAACCCTTGTATTCAGGATAAGCTTCATAAAACTTTATTTTGGATCAACATTCGAAAAACATCCCGGATAACTAGTTTGTTAAATATTCCGGATAAGCCCCCTTAAATCATATTCTGGATTAGTCCCCGAGACAACATTCCAGATAAGAAAAAAAAAGAGCCAGATTCCGGATAAGAAGTAGAAGTTGCAGATTCCGGATAAGCCGTCAGATTATATATTCCGAATAAGCTTTTGGAACACAGATTCCGGATAAGACCCCAAAACCACATTCCGGATAAGTGGCAGGAAAATAGATTCCGGATAAGTACTTTTAGTGGATTCCGGATAGCTTCTCAGTCACATATTCCAGATAAGGAGTCATTGCATATTCCAGATAAGCACCCAAAAATCAGATTCCGGATTAGCCTCAAGAAACGTATTCCGGATAAGCATATGTAGCACAGATTCCGGTTTAGAGTAATTTACTTGTTTCTAGACTTATTGTAATTTTGAGTTTTTCCGAGTTATTTTTATTTTATTTTTTAAACCTTTATTTTTGTTAGAAATACGTTTTTAAGTATTTAGGAAGATTCGGTCACTCCAACAATATATTAAGTTGTAGCTCGTAGTGTAGATATCTTACATTAAGTAAACAAGGAAAGGCCTACTCCATGTTATGTATGGACGGCCCAAATGCAAGCCCAAGCCCATCTTATAGGCTTGCTTATATAAACCCTCTCCTTTGATGGAGAGGGTGGTGGTTTTCATAATTTACACATAGTTATCTTTAACTTTCTCTCTCTAGAAGTGTGTGAACTCCATCATCTCTCTACCTCTTTCTCTCTCTAAAACATAAGCAAGATTTACATATCCTACAAATGGTATCAAGAGCCATGGGATGATTGTATTGTTTATGTGTTTGTGTTCTTGATTCTTACGCCTTTTTTTGATCCATTTTACACGAACCAATTTTTTTTTTGTGTTTTTATGGTTTTTTCTTGATACAAATCTTCTACATAGTTGTGGTATAGTTAATTTGGCTAAAAACACAAAATATTTGGGTGTTTTGATCATTTTTTGGGTTAAAATCTCGAATTGGTTGAGTTTTGTCCGAGAAAAGTGGGATTTATTTCGATCAGTGTAATCAGAAAAGGGTTTAATAGTTATTCTGATCAGTGTCATCAGAAAAGGGTATTCCAATTAGGACATTCCGACAAGGGTATTCCGATTTGGCACATTCCGACAAGGGTATTCCGATTAGGACATTCCGACAAGGGTATTCCGATTAGGACATTCCGACAAGGGTACTCCGATTAGGACATTCCAACAAGGGTATTCCGATTAGGACATTCCGACACGGGTATTCTGATTAGGGACATTCCGACAAGGGTATTCCGATTAGGGACATTCCGACAAGGGTATTCCAATTATGACATTCCGACAAGGGTATTCCGATTAGGGACATTCCGATCAAGGGTATTCCGATAGGCTTATTCCGACAGTTTTCCGATCTTTATTCCGATTTAACATTCCGACACCCCAAAATTATTCCTTAAAAAATTCGAAAACTATATTTTTGACTCGTTTTAGCATGTATTTCAGGTAATAGGAAGTGATGGAGCATGGAGCTTTGCTATGGAGGTTGTGGCTTGGCTTTTGGAAGAATGTTGGTCTAAAAACTGTTTTTACCCTTTACTGTTGAAAAATTTACTCTATGTTGGTGTACTGTACTAAACTTGTTGGTTGTTGGTCGAGATCCATGGGGACTAAGCGCTTTACTCTGGTGTCGTTTTAGTACAATTATGGGATGAAATTATGTTTTAGACCTATTATGAAAATCATGTTTATATTTTGTGTAAACGTCTCTACTTTTGAGTCGTTCGATATACCTTGTGTGATGATGCTTGTATCTAGCACCCAATTGTGTATTTCCGCTGCGCAATGTAAATTGGGGGTGTTAGATAAAATGTTTTCAAAATTTCATACGACTGATTATGATAAGCATAATAAAGATAAACTTTCTAAAAAGACACGTATTCGCTTACAAAAGGAATTAGCTGAACTAACAGTTCTTGTGCCCCCAAGTTTGTCAAATGAAAACCCTCCTAGTACGTCTCCTACACTTGTCAAAACGGATTTAACAAAGTTAATTCCACCGGTAAGTAAGGCATCCGTTAACTTAAAAGCGACACCAACACTTAGCCAATTTTGACAAGGTCATTTTGGAACGTACGACGGCCACGGCCATAACGGAAGGTGAATGGAACTTTGATCACACTAGAGCTGCGTTCCGAGACGAAATTGTTTCGTTTGTGAAGAATGTTAAAACTTATCTTAGTAATCTTGATCAAGATTTGCGTTTGGAAATAGAAGAAGTTAAATGTGTTTTCAATGAAATGGATGATACTTATGAAAACAGTTTACTTGAAATAGAACGGGTTTCTCGCCACAATGATCAGCTTCTGAAAAAAGTGATGTCTCATGATATAGTTTCCGTCTGTGTGAATAAAAGTGTTGATAATGATTCTATTGTGCATAATGTTGAATCTGTGGATAATGTGGTAGATAGAACTTGTCACGAATCTGATGCTGAATTTTTAAAGCTTCAAGATTCATATTCTTCGCTTTCAAAACGTTTTGATGAGATTCAAACACATTGTATTTCGCTTGAATGCAAGCAACAATTTATTCAAGAAATCTTTGAAACGTCATTCGAAGGTGTTAATATCGATGATGCAAACTTTGAAAAGAATTTTCGATTGAATTTACAATCAAAACAGCGTCAGCCAAGTGACAAAATTGCAAAATCTTTGCCGATAGACATAGAGAAATATAAGGAGCTTAACTGTGTGAACGTGCTTGAGGCCGCTGAGAATTTTAAACTTGATCTAGATAATCGAGTTTCCAAGATTTTGTCCAAAGTTGATAACTTAAAACAGAAAGATACACGACTCTTCGATTCAGTAAAGCCCGCATATGCTAATACCATTGCGCAGAATCAATCATTGATTGAACAATTGAATCGAAAGTCGGTGGAAATATCTGATTTGAGGGAACAAATTTGTGATAAAAATCTGGCCTTGGTTGAGTTACAGGAAACACTTCGTACTCTAAAAGGTAAGAATGTTGTGGATAACGCAGCCACTGTCTTAGCATCGTCCTCTAGTGCAATCAAAAGGAACCTTATAGCCGTCACACCATTTAATAAGGACCCTTGGACTAAACCATCTCAAAATTTGGTCACTAAAGATAAGGCGGAATTAAAACCAACTAATATTCCCGTGTTGCCTTCTACAGGAGTAATCACCACTACTAAGGCTCAAAGATCTAAGCTTAAAAGAAACAAGAAGAATCATGTAGCTAAACCTAAAGGCTCTGCGGTTGTGCAGCGTTCTAAGCCTACTGTGAATTCTAATTTGAAATGTTGGAATTGCAATGAATGTATGTTTTCTAGTCGTCATGATTCTTGCCTTATTGACCATCTGAATGAGATGAATGCCCGGAAAAATGGATTAGAATGGAAACCGACTGGGAAAGTGTTAACCCAAGTTGGTTGGTTATGGCGCCCCACTGGTAGAACATTCACTATAGTAGGAAATATGTGCCCTTTAACTAGGATCACTCCTAATAAAGCGAAGAAAGCGTGCCCTTTAATTAGGAGTACCAAGGCTACCAAAACACTAGCGTGTCCTTTAACTAGGAACACAGCCACTACTGTAGGACACAAGTGCCCTTTAAATAGCTCTACTCCCACTGTAGTGTCCGCGAATAATCCAAAACCTAAGAAAGTTGGAACAGTAAAACCTGTTAGTGCTAAAACTCACATTAGAAAACGCAGGAAATCTAAGGTTCACACAAATGTTAGCAATTCTGATAATCTTATATCTGTATCTACTAACACTCCGGAACCAATAGTTTCCAATGCATTGTCTACTGTTGTTATTGAAAACAGGTGGTCCAAATTGTTCTCTGGTATTTGGACTCTGGTTTCTCCAAGCATATGACCAGAGATCGCTCTCAACTCAGAAATTTCGTCAGCAAGTTTCTTGGTATGGTTCAATTTGAAAATGATCATATTGCAAAGATAATGGGTTATGGTGAATATCATATTGGGAATTTTATAATTTCAAGAGTGTATTATGTGGAAGGTCTCGGTCACAACTTATTTTCTATGGGACAATTTTGTGATGCAAACCTAGAAGTTGCTTTTCGTGAGCATACCTGCTTCATTCGTAATTTGGAAGGGGTTGATATATTGAAAGGTACTCGAGGGAATAATTTGTATACTTTATCTCTACAAGACATGATGGCCGCTTCTGCCATATGTCTTTTCTCCAAAGCATCGAAGACTAAGTCATGGTTATGGCATCAACGGTTATCTCATCTTAACTTTGACGCTATTAATCATTTGGCGAAAAACGAACTTGTTCGTGGTCTTCCTAAACTTTCATTTCACAAGGATCATTTGTGTTCCGCGTGTATAATGGGTAAAAGCACTAAAAAATCATACAAACCCAAAACTGTAGACACCAACCAAGAGAAACTTTATTTGTTGCATATGGATCTTTGTGGGGAATACGTGTTGAAAGTATTAGTGGTAAAAAGTACATCCTCGTCATTGTCGATGATTACTCTTGGTTTACATGGGTGAACATTCTTACAACAAAAAATGAGGCACCTAAATTCATCATCGGATTTCTCAAGATGATTCAAGTGCGTCTCAACACTACTGTCCGACGCATTCGTACAAATAATGGAACCGAATTTGTGAATCAAATCTTGCGTGATTATTATGAAGAAGTTGGCATATCTCATGAAACATCCGTTGCACGCACTCCACAACAAAACAGTGTCGTTGAAAGGCGAAATCGCACACTTATGGAAGCTGCTCGAACGATGTTAATTCACGCAAAGGCTCCATTGTTTTTATGGGCAGAAGCAGTATCTACAACAATGTACACCCAAAACCGGTCACTAATTCGTAAACGCCATGGAAAAACACCTTATGAGCTTCTCTATGGTAAAGTACCAGTTTTAACATATCTTCATGTATTTGGTTCTCTTTGCTATCCAAATAATGATGGTGACAATTTGGGAAAACTTCAACCAAAGGCTGATATTGGTATTTTCATTGGTTACGCACCCGCAAAGAAGGCAAACCGAATCTACAATCGTAAGTCTCGTAAGATCCTCGAAACTATGAGTGTTGATTTTGATGAACTGACAGCAATGGCTTCTGAGCAAAGCAGCTCTGAACCCGCACTTCTTGAAATGGGACCCAGTAACATTAGTTCTGGTCTTGTCCCAAACAACCCTACATCATCATCATTTACACCACCTTCTAGGACTGAATGGGATACGTTGTTTCAACCGTTGTTTGATGAATTCTTTACTCCTCCAAGTATTGTTGCTCCAGAACCTACGGTAATAGCTCCGGTAACCGAAGTTGTCGCTCCAGCAACGGAAGCACAATCTGATACGTCTGCACCTACAATTGGTCAAGATATACCATCAACTAGTAATTCTCAACCAACACCCGAACCAACTACCCATGTCATGCCTATTGATGATGAAGAGGATGATGATGATCATGATTTGGAATTCGCTCAAATGCGTGAACTTCCATTCTTTGGTGTACCAATTCCCGTTCATAATCAAGCCGGGTCGTCCACCTCAGAGGAAGCTCCTACTACAGTTTACTCCAATCCACGGATTCGTCAACATGACAGCAAGTGGACAAAGGATCATCCTATAGATTCTATTGTTGGTGACCCTAATCGTCCGGTATCCACACGAAGTCAGTTACAAGAAAATTCAATGTTATATCATTTTGATGCTTTTCTCACTGAAGTTGAACCTAAGACATGGCAAGATGCTTTTACTCAATCCTGCTGATTAGAAGCTATGCAAGAAGAACTTAATCAATTTATACGTCTTGAAGTATGGGAACTTGTCCCATGCCCGGATCAAGTGCATTTACTCACTTTGAAATGGGTTTACAAGGTGAAACTCGATGAGTTAGGCGAAATATTGAAGAACAAAGCTCGACAAGTAGCTCATGGATACAAACAATTATTGGGCATCGACTTTATGGAATCCTTTGTACTTGTTGCCCGTTTGGAAGCTATTAGACTATTCCTCGCTTATGCAGCCCATATGAATATGATCGTCTATCAGATGGATGTGAAGACGACATTTCTTAATGGTGAAATCGAGGAAGAGGTCTATGTTCAACAACCGGATGGTTTTGTGAATCCTAATTATCCTAATCATGTGTACAAGCTTAGGAAGGCTCTCTATGGGTTGAAGCAAGCTCCACGTGCACGGTATGATCTATTGTCACAATTTCTCATTACGTAAGGCTTCACTAAAGGCAAGGTTGATCCCACGCTGTTCATTTAGAAACGAGGTAAAGATATGATTATGGTACAAATATATGTTGATGATATTATATTTGCAGCCTCGACCCAAACCTTATCCAAAGAATTTAGGAAACTCATGTCTTCCAAGTTTAAGATGTCAATGATGGGCAAGGTATCATTATTCTTAGGTCTTCAGATATCTCAGAGTCCCAGAGGCATCTTTATCAATCAATCCAAGTATGCCCTTGAATCGCTTAAGAAATATAAGATGGAATCTTGTGATCCTGTGGATACTTCAATGGTGGAATGAACTAAGCTTGATGCAGATCCATATGGAGTTGCTGTTGATCCGACACTGTATCGTGGAATGAACGGTATTCTTCTGTACATCACAGCCAGTCGACCTGATCTTCAGTTTGCTATATGCATGTGTGCTCGGTATCAAACTAGGCCTACTGAGTTACACTTAGCTATTGTTAAACGGATCTTTCGATATCTTAAAGGAACCTTTAATCGGGGACTTTGGTATTCGAAGGACTCTTCTAATGCACTAATGGCATATGCAGATGCGAATCACGCAGGTTGTCAAGATACACGGCGTAGCACGAGTGGAACTTTGCAACTACTAGGAGATCGACTAATCAGTTGGGCATCAAAAAGGCAGAAAAGTGCTGCAATTTCAAGTATGGAAGCGGAATACATAGCTATGTCCGGTTGTTGTGCTCAAATTCTTTGGATGAGATCGCAATTAACCGACTATGGTCTAGGTTTCAACAAAATTCCGATGTACTGGGAAAACAAAAGTGCAATTGCCTTATGCTGCAACAATGTTCAATTCTCCCGGTCGAAGCATATTGACATTCGCTACCACTTCATCAAGGAGCAAGTGGAAAATGGAGTAATCGAGCTTTACTTTGTCCGATCTGAGTATCAATTGGCGGATATTTTCACGAAGGCTTTAGATAGCACTCGAATGGAATTTTTGGCCGACAAGCTAGGAATGAGAACTTTCTCGCCTGAGACTCTAAAGGAACTGGCAGATGAAGCGAAAGAATAGTGGTGGTAAACTATTCTCCGTATCCTTGGTGATCATTCGTATATATTGTTTCTATTTTTATCCACAAAAGCAAAATACTAAAATATAAAACCATATAAAAACCATAAAAATTTAAAAATCTAGAAAAATCCAAAAATATTTTTACTTTATTTTTCAAAGGCATGTCTTTTGGTACGATAATATTTACGGCCTTAGAAATGTCGATTAATATTGACATGGCTCCATAAATAGAGTTCATACAAAAGTTGTAAATATTTCATAAAACATGCTCATATGGCTTGTAGTTATTTCTGATTGCAACCCGGTTTTCACATTAAAGTCAAGTATTTCTTATGAAAGCTTTGGCTCACAACGGGAATTAATTTTCTCGGGCAAGGTTTACATTAAAACTTTGTAAGGGATCAAGTTTACTTTATAACTTGGTCTAACACAAATCGATGTACGCTTTTGTGCATTTATTTGTTAAAACAAGAGAAGTCTTCTTTTTATGAAGTTATAATCTCTACAACCATAGCAATCTACAATTGGTATCTACATACTCGACGATGCGACTACTCAACCAACGACTATAGCTCTTTCAGTAGAGCATGGGTCAACAATTGAGGGGGAGCAATTGTCAAGCATTCAGAATCTTCGATGCCGAAAGTGCCAAGCTCACTAATTGGTGTCAAGACAACAATACCAATCGTACACGTGGTGTCAATAGATGACTTCAGACGTGACGAGGCGACCAACATATGCCGACAAGAACCATTTGATCTTATCATATGATGTTCTCATCAATCAGGTCCAACCTTGTCATTTTTTTTCTAATATGGTGAATATGTGATCATGTTACAAATCGGTATCATATCTCATACATTTGGTATCGTGAAGATAAAACGGACTTGCATTTTTCTTCCCAAAACCTTTGTTAAAACTTCATTAAATCAATTGATATTAAAAACATCGATTGGGTTAATTTTTTAATATGGGGGAGAAAATGTGACTTAATATGGGAAATTATCACAAATGGTTTAACTTAATGTGCTGGCTTATCCCGACATATGCGAAATGTTTTTGAATATCGTGGCATATGTTAAGGGGAAGCAAAATGGATTTGCATATCAAAATGGATTTTCATGGTGACATATACTTACCCAAAACCCATTTATTTCACGACGATAAAGATTGTGGTGACATAAGGAAGGTAGGATAGGTTAAGTCCTATGATTCTTCCAGAACTGAAGGAATCTTCCCAAGGACATTCCATAGCTAGAAATAGTAGTCCTTAGGAAAGTTGGAGAAAAGATTGTGAATGTAGCTGAATGCCGACCAAGTACTTAAGTTAGCACTGGAACAATCACAACAGGGTGCTAGTTATGACGTATTGGTAAGCATTTAAGGGGTTGAAGAATGAAAAAGAATTGTAAAGATAAAGGGTGTAAAGAAAGAAGCCCTCCTTACAACCTTAGGCAGAAACCGGGTCAATACATATGCTATTGAGATCATTTTTAATGATTCTTGATATTGAAGATAGATATCATGGACCTAGTGATGCAATGCATAACCCATCCCAGCTAACTCAGATATCTCTTAAAGGATATTTGTTTTAATCACACAGAGATAACGCATTATCTATTGATTTATTCACTGTGAATAAATTGGTATTGAAAAGGTGGCACTCCTCTCCAGCCTTCGATCACTAAAATCCAAAGTGCACGATCGAGTCTAGAACCATTTGAGATCATCACATATCTCATTAGGACCCACTTTCATATTTCCTTGCTTCTTCACACACTGTGAAAAGTAAGAAAGATCTTAAGAGTCCTACGCAAAATATTCATGATCTTGCCTGAACATCCGAGTAATACGAAATTATTTACAATGAAGATGGAAATCCTTCTTGAGCGAACATCAAAAAGCTCATGGTAGGTGACTTGTGCGATTCTTTATGAATCCAACTTGTGATAATTGGAAAGCAACAGTTGTTTAATTCTTGATTGAATTTAAACACGTTCCAAGCCTCTACGCAATATCTTAGTGATCTTGCCAGAACACTCAGAGTGATACCTTAGGGGTCACAGTGATGAGTGGAAATCCTTCTAGTGTTAACCTCAAACAGCACTTGGTAGATAACTTGCAAGATTCAATATGAATCAAGCTCATGACAACTGGAAAGCAACGATGGTGCGATTCTTTAATGAATCAAACTTGTTCCAGGAATCGGAATTGAAGGCTTCAATCAAGCGGATAATTTTATCCAAATGATTCACTCTTTACGTTCGCAGTCAGCTTTGGACGGTCGAGTAAAGAGAACGGGTTTACCCTCGAAATCTTGTCAAGGAGATTTTTAATTAAATCTACCTGCCACAAGTACGATATTTTATATCGTCCAACGGTCTTCACCGACCGGAGGTAAAATGCTACCGAATAAGAATGAAATGTTCAAAGCCATTTCGTTCGTGTCTACTTATGTTGCGGCATTTGAAGACGGTGGCCTTGCGGAATCCGAGAAGAAGTCGTCCCCGCATGCTTATACTTTTCGCACTTGATACTTGAACAAATTCAAGAAAGCCTAAAAGTTAAGCCTTCCGCTGTATCATACTCTAAAGCTTTCAATAATTACAAAGGTATAAGTATGTGGGACATGATGTCACGAGGAGGCGAAGATCACAAGTGATGGATGCACGAGATCAAGGCAAGAGATTAATGCTAAAAATTGATATCAAAGATCACATCAGCATGTTCACCAGAAAAGAAAAAGAAAAGAAAGACGAAGACTACGAGCTCAAGACAAGCATTGTATGCTAGGTTTATTTTATTATTGTAACTTGGGTAACGCCCTTGTTTGGAGTTACCTCCCTTAGGGGGATATTGTTAGAAATACGTTTTTACGTATTTAGGAAGATTCGGTCACTCCGACAATATATTAAGTTGTAGATCATAGTCTAGATATCTTAGATTAAGTAAACAAGGAAAGGCATAGTCCATGTTATTTATGGACGGCCCAAATGCAAGCCCAAGACCATCTTATGGGCTTGGGTATATAAACCCTCTCCTTTGATGGAGAGGGTGGTGGTTTTCATAATTTACACATAGTTATCTTTCACTTTCTCTCTCTAGAAGTGTGTGAACTCCATCATCTCTCTATCTCTTTCTCTCTCTAGAACATAAGCAAGATTTACATATCATACAAATGGTATCAGAGCTCACACTTCTAGATCATGAAATGGGAACCACTAACATTAGTTCTGGTCTTGTCCCAAACAACCCTGCTTCATCATCATTTACACCACCTTCTAGGACTGAATGGGATACGTTGTTTCAACCGTTCTTTGATGAATTCTTTACTCCTCCAAGTATTGTTGCTCCAGAACCTGAGGTAATAGCTCCGGTAACCGAAGTTGTCGCTCCAGCAACCGAAGCACAATCTGATACGTCTGCACCTATAATTGGTCAAGATATACCATCAACTATTAATTCTCAACCAACACCCAAACCAACTACCCATGTCATGCCTATTGATGATGAAGAGGATGATGATGATCACGATTTGGAATTCGCTCAAATGCGTGAACTTCCATTCTTTGGTGTACCAATTCTCGTTCATAATCAAGTCGGGTCGTCCACCTCAGAGGAAGCTCCTACTACAGTTTACTCCAATCCACGGATTCGTGAACATGACAGCAAGTGAACAAAGGATCATCCTATAGATTCTATTATTGGTGACCCTAATCGTCCGGTATCTACACGAAGTCAGTTACAAGAAAATGCAATGTTCTGTCATTTTGATGCTTTTCTCACTGAAGTTGAACCTAAGACATGGCAAGAAGCTTTTACTCAATCCTGCTAGATAGAATCTATGCAAGAAGAACATAATGAATTTATACGTCTTGAAGTATGGGAACTTGTCCCATGCCCGGATCAAGTGCAGTTACTCACTTTGAAATGGGTTTACAAGGTGAAACTCGATGAGTTAGGCGAAATATTGAAGAACAAAGCTCGACTAGTAGCTCGTGGATACAAACAATTATTGGGCATCGACTTTATGGAATCCTTTGCACCTGTTGCCCTTTTGGAAGCTATTAGACTATTCCTAGCTTATGCAGCCCATATGAATATGATCGTCTATCAGATAGATGTGAAGACATCATTTCTTAATGGTGAAATCAAGGAAGAGGTCTATGTTCAACAACCGGATGGTTTTGTGAATCCTAATTATCCTAATCATGTGTACAAGCTTAGGAAGGCTCTATATGGGTTGAAGAAAGCTCCACACGCATGGTATGATCTATTGTCACAATTTCTCATTACGCAAGGCTTCGCTAAAGGAAAGGTGGATCCCACGTTTTTCATTCAGAAACGAGGTAAAGATATGATTATGGTACAAATATATGTTGATGATATTAAATTTGCAGCCTCGACCCAAACCTTATCCGACGAATTTGGGAAACTTACTTCTTCCAAGTTTAAGATGTCAATGATGGGCAAGGTATTATTCTTCTTAGGTCTTCAGATATCTCAGAGTCCTAGAGGCATCTTTATCAATCAATCCAAGTATGCCCTTGAATCGCTTAAGAAATATAAGATGGAATCTTGTGATCTCGTTGATACTCCAATGGTGGAACGAACTAAGCTTGATGCAGATCCACATGGAGTTGCCGTTGATCTGACACTGTATCGTGGAATGATCGGTACTCTTCTGTACATCACAGCCAGTCGACCTGATCTTCAGTTTGCTATATGCATGTGTGCTCGGTATCAAACTAGGCCTACTGAGTTACACTTAGGTACTGTTAAACGGATCTTTCGATATCTTAAAGAAACCATTAATCGGGGACTTTGGTATTCGAAGGACTCTTCTATTGCACTAATGGTATATGCAGATGCGGATCACGCAGGTTGTCAAGATACGCGGCGTAGCATGAGTGGAACTTTGCAACTACTAGGAGATCGACTAATCAGTTGGGCATCAAAATGGTAGAAAAGTGCTGTAATTTCAAGTACGGAAGCGGGATACATAGCTATGTCCGGTTGATGTGCTCAAATTCTTTGGATGAGATAGCAACTAACCGACTATGGTCTAGGTTTCAACAAAATTCCGATGTACTGCGACAATAAAAGTGCAATTGCCTTATGCTGCAACAATGTTCAGTTCTCCCGGTCGAAGCATATTGACATTCGCTACCACTTCATCAAGGAGCAAGTGGAAAATGGAGTAATCCAGCTTTACTTTGTCCGATCTAAGTATCAATTGGCGGAATATTTTCACGAAGGCTTTAGATCGCGCTCGAATGGAATTTTTGGCCGACAAGCTAGGAATGAGAACTTTCTCGCCTGAGACTCTAAAGAACTGGCAGATGAAGTGAAATAATAGTGGTGGTAAACTATTCTCCGTATCCTTGGTGATCATTCGTATATATTGTTTATATTTTTATCCACAAAAGCAAAATACAAAAATATAAAACCATATAAAAACCATAAAAATTGAAAAATCTAGAAAAATCCAAAAATATTTTTACTTTATTTTTCAAAGGAATGTCTTTTGGTACGATAATATTTACGGCCTTAGAAATATCGATTAATATTGACACGGCGCCATAAATAGAGTTCGTACAAAAGTTGTAAATATTTCATAAAACATGCCCATATGGCTTGTAGTTATTTCTGACTGCAACCCGGTTTTCACA
Organism: Glebionis coronaria; assembly: GCA_025667525.1. NCBI lineage: Eukaryota > Viridiplantae > Streptophyta > Magnoliopsida > Asterales > Asteraceae > Glebionis > Glebionis coronaria. Next base: position 361,267,899 of record CM046876.1, read on the forward strand.
TTAAAGTCAAGTATTTCTTATGAAAGCTTTGGCTCACAACGGGAATTAATTTTCTCGGGCAAGGTTTACTTTAAAACCTTGTAAGGGATCAAGTTTACTTTATAACTTGGTCTAACACAAATCGATGGACGCTTCAGTACATTTATTTGTTAAAACAAGAGAAGTCTTGTTTTTATGAAGTTATCATCTCTACAACCATAGCAATCTACAATTGGTATCTAAATACTCGACGATGTGACTACTCAACCAACGACTACAGCTCTTTTAGTAGAACACGGGTCAACAATTGAGGGGGAGCAATTGTCAAGCATTCAGAATCTTCGATGCCGAAAGTGCCAAGCTCGTTAATTGGTGTAAGACAACAATACCAATCGTACATGTGGTGTCAAGAGATGACTTCAGACGTGACGAGGCGAACAACATATGCCGACAAGAACCATTTGATCTTATCATATGATGTTCTCATCAATCAGGTCCAACCTTGTCAATTTTTTTTCTAATATGGTGAATATGTGATCATGTTACAAATCGGTATCATATCTCATACATTTGGTATCATGAAGATAAAACGGACTTGCATTTTTTTTCCCAAAACCTTTGTTAAAACTTCATTAAATCAATTGATATTAAAAACATCGATTGGGTTAATTTTTTTAATATGGTGGAGAAAATGTGATTTAATATGGGAAATTATCACAAATGGTTTGACTTAATATGTTGGCTTATCCCGACATATGCGAAATGTTTTCGAATATTATGGCATATGTTAAGGAGGAGCAAAACGGATGGGCATATCAAAATGGATTTTCATGGTGAAATATACTCACCCAAAACCCATTTATTTCATGACGATGAAGATTGTGGTGACATAAGGATGGTAGGATAGGTTAATTCCTATGATTCTTCCAGAACCGGAGGAATCTTCCCAAGGACATTCCATAGCTAGAAATAGTAGTCCTTAGGAAAGTTGGAGAAAAGATTGTGAATGTAGCTGAATGTCGACCAAGTACTTAAGTTAGCACTGGAACAAACACAACAAGGTGCTAGTTATGACGTATTGGTAAGCATTGAAGGGGTTGAAGAATGAAAAAGAATTGTAAAGATAAAGGGCGTAAAGAAAGAATCCCTCCTTACAACCTTAGGCAGAAACCGGGTCAATACATATGCTATTGAGATCATTTTTAATGATTCTTGATATTGAAGATAGACATCATGGACCCAGTAATGCAATGCACAACCCATCCCAACTAACTCAGATATCTCTTAAAAGATATTCGTTTTAATCACACGGAGACAACACATTATATATTGATTTGTTCTCTCTGAATAAATTGGTATTGAAAAGGTGGCACTCCTCTCCAGCCTCCGATCACTAAAATCCAAAGTGCACGATCGAGTCTAGAGCCATTTGAGATCATCACATATCTCATTAGGACACACTTTCATATTTCCTTGCTTCTTCATACACTGTGAAAAGTAAGAAAGATCTTAAGAGTCCTACGCAAAATCTTCATGATCTTGACAGAACATCCGAGTAATACGATAGTATTTACAATGAAGATGGAAATCCTTCTTGAGCGAACATCAAAAAGCTCATGGTAGGTGACTTGTGCGATTCTTTATGAATCAAACTTGTGATAACTGGAAAGCAACAGTTTTTTAGTTCTTGATTGAATTTAAACACGTTCCAGGCTTCTACGTAATATCTTAGTGATCTTGCCAGAACACTCAGAGTGATACCTTAGTGGTCACAGTGATAAGTGGAAATCCTTCTAGTGTTAACCTCAAACAGCACTTGGTAGGTAACTTTCAAGATTCAATATGAATCAAGCTCGTGACAACTGGAAAGCAACGATGGTGCGATTCTTTAACGAATCAAACTTGTTCCAGGAATCGGAATTAACGTCTTCAATCAAGCGGATAATTTTATCCAAATGATTCACTCTTTACGTTCGCAGTCAGCTTTGGACGGTCGAGTAAAGAGAACGGGTTTACCCGCGAAATCTTGTCAAGGAGATATTTAATTAAATCTACCTGCCACAAGTACGATATTTTATATCGTCCAAAGGTCTTCACCGACCGGAGGTAAAATGCTACCGAATTAGAATGAAATGTTCAAAGCCATTTCATTCGTGTCTACTTATGTTGCGGCATTTGAAGACGGTGGCATTGCGGAATCCAAGAAGAAGTCGTCCCCGCATGCTTATACTTTTCGCGCTTAATACTTCAACAAATTCAAGAAAGCTTAAAAGTTAAGCCTTTCGCTGTATCAAACTATGAAGCTTTCAAGAATTACAAAGGTATAAGTATGCGGAACATGATGTCACGAGGAGGCGAAGATCACAAGTGATGGATGCACGAGATCAAGCCAAGAGATTAATGATAAAAATTGATATCAAAGATCACATCAGCATGTTCACCAGAAAAGAAAAAGAAAAGAAAGATGACGACTACGAGCTCAAGACAAGTATAGTATGCTAGGTTTATTTTATTATTGTAACTTGGGTAACGCCATTGTTTGGAGTGACCTCCCTTAGGGGGAGATTGTTAGAAATACGTTTTTACGTATTTAGGAAGATTCGGTCACTCCGACAATATATTAAGTTGTAGCTCGTAGTCTAGATATCTTACATTAAGTAAACAAGGAAAGTCCTAGTCCATGTTATGTATGGACGGCGCAAATGAAAGCTCATGCCCATCTTATGGGCTTGGGTATATAAACCCTCTCCTTTGATGGAGAGGGTGGTGGTTTTCATAATTTACACATAGTTATCTTTCACTTTATCTATCTAGAAGTGTGTGAACTCCATCATCTCTCTATCTCGTTCTCTCTCTAAAACATAAGCAAGATTTATATAAACCCTCCTTTTTATTTAGCATTATTTTAACTTGTCTTGTTTTAGTTTAATTTTTAAAAGTTTACATTTTTATAAGCTTTCATCATTTACTTTTCAATCTTTAAAGTTTTTATTTTAGTTTAAATATTTTCAAGCTTTCATTTTTATCTTTACTCAACGACATTTACATTTTACTTTTTATTTTAAATAGATAATCAATCCATTTTATTTTCCACCAAGAACAACTGAGTCGCACTTTCAACTTGTAATCAATTCGAAAAGACCGGACGATAACTTTTTATACTTGGTAAACCCTTGTATCAAATGGCGCCGTTGCCGGCTCTTTTCGTTAAGATTAACGGTTTTTAGTGAGAGACGCGTTGGATTTAGGATCCGTTCACTTTTGAATGTTATTTTCCTTGCTTAAAAATTTTCAAAAATCCATAAAAATTAAAAAATTTTAAATATTCAAAAAAATAGAAAAACATACAAAACCAAAAATATTCTTTTCTATCTTTCTTTTCTTTTTGTAGGTGTGTATGCGTACCCGTGCTCGTAAGAAGAAAGCAATTCAAGCCGAAGTCGAAACTCCACCTATTGTCACCATGGACAATCGACCAATGATCGAGCTTTTGCAATCGCAAGTAGAGGGCAACACCGATGCTATTGTCATACCCGAGATTGGAGCCAACAACTATGAACTCAAATCCGGCTTCATTCAAATGGTCTCTGCTCAACCATTCTTGGGGCGTACACTTGATGATCCTCATGACCATATCAAAAGGTTCCTTCAACTCACTAATACGGTCAAGTATAATGGGGTTTCACAAGAGGTGATTCGCTTGCAACTTTTTCCTTTCTCCTTAGAGGGACAAGCCCGATATTGGCTTGATAAGGAACCGCCACAAAGTATTCTTACGTGGTCGGATTTAGAGACCAAATTCATCAACTACTTTTTCCCACCCTCACATACTACCGCTTTGTGGAATGAAATCATTAACTTTGAACAAAAGTACGGTGAGACATTTAGTGAATCTTGGGATCGTTTTAAGGAACTTTTAAGAAAGTGTCCACAACATGGTTTCACAAAAGTACATCAAATTAATACTTTTTACAATGGTTTAAGCATGAATGACCAAGATTCACTAAATAGTGCCTCGGGGGGTAACATTTTTGTTAAGTCTTCTAATGCCGCATGGGATATTATTGAGAATAAGTCTAGAGTGCAAACTAAGAGTGTTCGGACTAATGTGGCTAGTGCTAGTACTAGTGACGCCGATAAGAGAATTGATAAGCTTACTTCGATTGTTGAAACACTTGCTCTACAAACTGCTAACAATACCAAAAGCATCAATGCGCAAGTTAATGCTATGAGTCAGTCATGTGAAATATGCGGGGGATCTCATTCATACACCGGTTGTCCTTCGACTCATGACAATCCGGAAAATGTGTATGCTGCCAACGGTAACTTTTCTACGGGAGGCTATCAAGAACGCCCTCAAGGTGACCGTAATTTGCTTAGTTATCGTTCAAACAATTTCCTTTCACCACCTGGTTTTCCACCTCAAAACCAAAACAACCTCAATCGCAACAATCAAAACCAACCATGAGCTCCAAATCAATATCAAACCCAAAGAAACCCATATCCACCTCAAGGAAACAATCAAGTTCACCAACCACCCGCTTATCAACCACCTGCTCACCATGCTCTTCCTCCCACCGAACCCACCGCATTTAATCACGAGGTTGACACTTACATGAGGACTAATGACGCAATAGTGCAGAATCTTCAACGGCAAATCATCAACTTGAAAGGAGATATGGCGAAACAAGGGAATGATCTTCGAGCCGATATGCAAAACTCTTTGAGCAGTCAAACGAATGACTTAAGGGATATGATGGCTAGTTTCTTCCAAAGTAATCAAGCCTCTGGTTCGGGTTCTCTTCCGAGTAACACCGTTGCTAATCCAAGAGGGGAGATGAAAGCAATCACCACTCGAAATGGAAAAGGTTTGAAGGAACACGAGCTTCCTACACCTACACCGGTGATTGTGACAAAGGAAAACGAGTCCCTTCTCTAATTCCTCCACCTTCTATTTCACCAATTCCTCCACCTTCTACTTCCACCCCTCCACCACCCAAGGATGTGTGTGAGAATTCCATTCCAAAGACTTCATCTCAACCTAATATACCTTATCCCTCAAGGTTGAGGAAAGAGAAGTTGAAGAACAAGGATGATATTCAGGTTTCTAAATTTCTCAAAATGTTTAAACAACTGAATTTCAACATCTCCTTTGCTGAAGCTCTCACACACATGCTGAAATATGCTAAAATGTTTAAAGATACTCTCAGTGACAAAGAAAAGCTTCTTGAAATCGCTCAGATCCAACTTAATGAGAATTGCTCCGCACTGTTCTTAAGAAAATTACCAACCAAACTTGGTGATCCGGGTCGCTTTCTCATTCCTTGCAACTTCCCCGGGGTAGAGAATTGTATGGCCCTAGCCGATCTAGGTGCTAGTATAAACTTAATGCCATTAAGTGTTTGGAAACAATTATCTCTACCCGAGCTAGTCCCCACACGAATGACATTGGAATTAGCTAACCGTACGGTTGCTTATCCGGTGGGGATACCTGAAGATGTCTTCGTCGGTGTCGACAATATCACCTTTCAGGCGGATTTTGTTGTCGTTGACTACGAGATGGATCCCCGTGTTCCTTTAATCGTTGGACGTCCATTCTTGAGGACCAGTCGCACTCTCATTGATGTAACCGCGGGCGAATTAATCATGAGAGTTGGTGACGATAAAATCGTCTTCAACATTGGTAAACTTTCTAAACAGCCTTCTGAAAACGAGAGCGTTAATTTCATTGACATTTTTTATGAGGCTTGTGAAGAAAATTTCAAAGACGCTTGTAAAAGTGGTTCTTCTTCTCTTCCCATTGTTGAGACTGTTGCCTCTATTGCTCCATCACTAACTCCATTTGGAGAAAGTGATTTCCTTTCGAAAGAATTTGAAGCAACTTTGGGGGATGTGGACTTACAATATGACGATTCTCCCTCCAATTGGGATGAAGACATTCGTACCATTGAGAAAGTTCTCAATGAGGACCATATTTCTCCACCATCTCCTAAGGAAATCTCTATCGATGATCCGAATTTGACTACGCCTTCCATCGAAAATCCTCCGGATATAGAGATTAAGGACCTACCGTCTCATCTCGAGTACGTTTTCCTTGAAGACAATAAGAGGTTACCCGTCATCATTGCTAAGGACTTGAAAGAAGAAGAAAAATCTCGACTTATCGACGTGCTTAAGAATCATAAGAAGGAAATCGCTTGGAAAATTTCCGATATCCGCGGAATTGATCCGAACTTTTGTACTCATAAATTCTCATGGAAGATGACTTTAAACCAGCAATCCAAAGCCAAAGAAGGGTTAATCCTCAAATTCATGACGTCTTCATGAAAGAGGTTATCAAACATGTAGATGCCGGAATGATTTAATCTATTTTGGATTCACCATGGGTTAGTCCCGTCCATTTTGTGCCTAATAAAGGCGGAATAACCGTTGTTCCCAATGAAAACAACGAGTTGATTCCTCCTCGACTTGTCACGGGTTGGCGAGTTTGCATAGACTATCGTAAGCTCAATGATGCCACTCGTAAGGATCATTTTCCCCTTCCTTTCATAGATCAAATGCTCGAGCGTCTAGCGGGTAATGATTATTATTGCTTCTTAGACGGTTTCTCCCGGTAGTTTCAAATTCCCATCGATCCTAAACACCAAGAGAAAACCACATTCACTTGTCCCTATGGAACATTTGCTTACAAAAGAATGCCTTTCGGCTTATGCAATGCTCTTGGGACTTTCCAAAGGTGTATGATGGCTATCTTTCATGACATGGTTGAAGAAACTATGGAAGTCTTCATGGATGATTTCTCGGTATATGGTGATTCTTTCTCTACTTACCATGACAATTTAGAACGTATGATCAAACGGTGTGAAGACACTCGTCTCCTTCTTAATTGGGAAAAATGCCATTTCATGGTAAAAGAAGGTATTGTTCTTGGACATAAAATCTCCAAAGCCGGTCTTGAAGTCGACCGTGATAAAGTCGATGTTATTGCTAAATTACCTCCACCTTCAACCGTGAAGGGTGTGAGAAGCTTCCTTGGTCATGCGGGCTTCTATCGTCGATTCATTCAAGATTTTTTTAAAATTGCTCGCCCGATGACCCACCTCTTGGAAAAAGATACTCTCTTTATCTTTTCTAAAGAGTGTACTGAATCCTTCAATCTTCTTAAGGACAAGCTAACTAAGGCACCAGTCTTGGTTACCCCTAATTGGGATCTACCTTTTGAATTGATGTGCGATGCTAGCGACTTTACCATTGGAGCGGTTATGGGCCAAAGAGTGAACAAACACTTCCAACCAATCCATTATGCTAGCAAGACAATGACGGGGGCTCAATTGCATTATACCACTACCGAAAAAGAGCTTTTAGCTGTAGTGTATGCTTTTGAAAAATTTCGCCCCTATCTTGTCCTTTCCACCACCATTGTCTATACTGACCATTCCGCGTTGTAGTACTTGTTAACCAAACAAGATTCCAAGCCAAGACTTCTTCGTTGGGTTTAGCTCCTTCAAGAATTTAAAATCGAAATTCGTGATAAAAAGGGAGCGGAAAACCTAGCCGCGGATCATCTAAGTAGACTTGAGGATCCTTATCAAGGGGATCATCCGAATCAAGAAATCAATGACTCTTTTCCCCTTGAGGCATGCCTCGTGGTTTGCGGACATTGGAAACTACTTAGCGGGTGGTATTCTCATCGAAGGGTTAACATCCCAACAAAAGAAGAAGTTCTTTAAATATGTTAAGACATACTTTTGGGATGACCCTTATCTCTTCAAACAATGTGCTGATCTGATTATTCATTGGTGTGTTGATGGACCCGCAGCTTTATAAATTCTCGAAGCTTGCCATAAAGACCCACCGGTGGTCACTTTGGTCCCAACTAAACCGCGAAGAAAGTGTTTGACTCGGGATTCGATTGGCCCACCATTTATCGTGACGCTCACGAAATGGTTAAAAATTGTGATGCTTTCCAAAGACAAGGCAAGATGCATCAAAACTTCATCCAAGAATGTGAAATCTTTGACGTATGGGGCATTGACTTTATGGGGCCATTTCCATTATCCAAAGGGAACAAGTACATCCTCGTAGCCGTTGACTACATATCTAAATGGGTTGAAGCAAAGGCTCTCCCTACGAACGATGCGAGGGTGGTTGTGAACTTTCTGAAGTAGCTTTTTGCTTGATTTGGTGTCCCTCGTGCTATCATCAGTGACCGCGGGAATCATTTTTGCAATGATCAATTTGCTCGAGTCATGGCTAAGTACAGTGTCAATCACCGTCTTTCCACCGCTTATCATCCTCAAACAAATGGTCAAGACGAGATATCTAACCGTGGATTAAAGAGAATATTAGAGCGAACTGTGGGAGAGCATCGTGCCTCGTGGGCCGATAAGTTAGATGATGCTTTATGGGCTTTCCGTACCGCATATATGACACCGATTGGTTGCACTCCATATCGTCTTGCGTACGGAAAGGCATGTCACCTCCTTATTGAGCTGGAACATAAGGCGTACTGGGTCTTGAAGTGGGCCAATTTTGACATCAACAAAGCCGGTGATCTTCAGAAGATTCAACTTAACGAGCTACATGAACTAAGGAATGAAGCTTATGAGAATTCATTGATCTACAAGGAGAAAACCAAGATCATCCATGATGCTAGGATTAAGAACCGAGAGTTTCACGTTGGTGATCAAATTTTACTCTTTAACTCTCGGTTGAAGATTTTCTCGGGCAAGTTGAAGAGCCGTTGGTCTAGTCCATTCACCGTCGCCAAAGTCTTCCCTTATGACACCATTGAACTTTCTCAACCAAATGAGCCTAATTTTAAAGTGAATGGCCAACGCGTGAAGCTGTACTTTGGTGAGGACATCTCTCATGAGATGATTCCATCCCTCACCACGTTTCCCTTGAATTAGTTCTGGGTCGAGTCAGGCTCGTGACTCGGTTAACAAAAACAAGCGCTTCTCAGGAGGCAACCCGTTGATCTATCCTTTACCGTTTTCATAACAAGTGTACGGGGGAGCCCCATATGTGTTTGTTGTCTTGTTTCTTATGATGTGCAGGGATTAAAGCTTCAAATATCCATTCTCGATGACTTTTAACGAACCGTGATCCCGTGTACCCGTCTTCCCGGTTCTATCCTAAACTGTCGTGATTCAATATTTCATATCTTCTATGTTCACATTGAAATCACTATGGTTGTCCTTTCCTTAGCAAGATTTAAACAACGTGCCCAATGTCCTAAGTGTAGGGGAGTTTACTCCCACATGCTTAAACATTGAGGACAATGTTTATATCAAGTGTAGGGGGACTTCTATCGAAGTAAGTGGTCTTTTCCATGATTTTTCCCTCATTTTAACTGGAAAATTTGATTTTTCGACATTTTTCAAAATTTTTAATCTATTTTGGCCTTATAGTTTTCCTTTGTTATCGTTATTTACTTTCTTTGCTAAAATTAAAGTTTAATAAAGTGTTATTTAATTTTTTAACGTTGTGAATCTTTTGACTCAACCCGAGTTTACTTATCTAAGTTTACTCTAGCTAGTATCCTTAACGTGTTTAAGTCAAGTTTTGCTAGGCTTTTATATAGGGAACTTTAAAACGCGAAAGTCTTAACTCTCACGGGTTAAGAACAAGAACTTTTCGCAAGTTCCTATAATTGATCCTAGAGAGTCGTTTATCAAGGGAACTTTAAAATGTGAATTCTAAACTTGAAAGAGTCTAAGAGTTTGCAAGATCCTATAGATGACTTGAAAACCCAAAACTTTGATTTAATTGGCTAAGCATCCACGAGTCTCATTCCTTGAGATTTTAAATTATGAAGAACGAGAGATGATAGAGTCAATTATAACTTCGGTACTCTTCCATGAATTTATGTGAGTTGATTATAAGCTTCTTCTCCCATCGCTTGTTAATAAATATATTTGCAATAAATATATTTGCAATAAATAAGGTTGTACGATTTGAAAAGTTACTTAGCTTCTAGCACAAGATCGTTTAAAAGTTGCTCGGTATTAATTAGAGTTCATAGCCAAGGCATAACTTATTGAAGCGGGATGCGAAGATTGGCGAGTTCAAAAAGGCCCTAACAAGGCACGAGGGCTACATTTTGTTGCTAAGATCCCAAGTGATGTGAAGAATCATTTATCAAAAATCAATATGAAGGATCGAGACACACGACGAAAAGCAAATACTCCCCTAAAGATCATGGAGAAGTCTATCCAAAAAGGCCCTAACAAGGTATGAGGATAAATAAATCCAAGTCCTAAAAGGAGGCAGATCGTTGTATATCAAAATCCAAAATAAAGATTGGTGAAAAATGAAGAAGTCGTGGTCCAAATATGAAGAATCTCTCAAAAACTTCAAGTGAAGAAATTCCTATTGTGAAGAGAAGACCATAATTTCAAGAACTTCTCTCAAGATTCAAAGTATGAAGTCGCTGCCAAATATCGGTCCGAGAAAGGTCTCAAATCGTGAAGCGAGTTATGCCAAGATATGAACTTTAAGAGGTCCCGAGAAGCAGTTTTAAAAGATTTTATCCTTTGGGTAACTATTGATTAAATCGTCCCACTTTATTTTCGGCCTAAATAAACTATCGAAATAAGTCAAACAATGTATCCTCGTGATCATTTAAGACAACAATAAAATATAAGAGATACACCTAGGAATAAGGGAGTTTAAGTAAATAATTGGGCCACATGAGTTCGTGTTAGTTTGCTAACTTATAATAACAATGATCTCGTTTTTAAGCTTGGTATGGGAAACGTGAAACTTGAGGATGATAAAAATTCATGACACCAAAAACCCAATGTAAGTCTTTGATTTCTTTACTTGCTTTGTTCTTTTAGCTTCCTTAGTGTTTAGTATTTAATAAAGCCCAAGGTGGGTTATTTATGATGAAAAATGAAAACCGTGCTTTGAAATTAATGCATTGCATGAGGGCATTGCAATGGTCAAGTGTAGGGGATTTAATAAGTTTGAAAACACTTATCCTTTTACCACTTATTTCCAATAATAACAAGACCAAAACGTGTATTTTATGTCGTAAAAGTCGGAATTATGCGTGGTTTGTGTTTTTATTGTGTTTCAGGATAAAAATATGAAAAAGGAAGAAAACATGGGCTATCATGGGCTTTTATCGAAGAAAAAGACAAATGACGAAGTCAAAAGATCAAGAGTGCAAAAAGAACGGAAGTCCAAGTCCTATTCTGAAGATTTATCAAAGAAAAAGTCTAAAGACGGAAGTTTAATGAAGTCGAAGAACTAAAGTCTAGTTATAGAAGAAAATTATAAGACTAGTTCAATTTATATCGGCAAATCCCGAGACAACGTCGAGAAAGACAAAGAATTTAAATCGAGTCGAGACGTGAAGGAAGAAAGAAGGAAGCATCAACACTTAACCTCCCCACCTCCTATATATACCCTCCTAATGTGTCATTAGGAGGGTGTTAGTTAGTTAATTAATTTTTCTAGTTTTATTTTTAAGTGTGTTTTTAATTTTCTTTTCACTAGTTTTTCAAACTTATCAAACCTTCATTAATCTTGTAATCTTTGACCTTAATCTTCAATTTAATCAATATAATCAAGCTTATTTCTTAATTCTCATTCTATCTTTCTTAATAATCTATTGTTTTTGCTTAATTAATCATGTAGTTGGTTTAATTTTGTTGATGATGTGATTGTTTTGCTTATTTGATTGTGCTTATTGAGTTGGTGATTTTAAAAGTTTTTAGATTAAGGTGCTTATTTGCTTTATTTTTATATTTAATAGTTTTTAAAATAAGTTGATTTTGATAAGTTTAAATATTTTTATAAAAAGTTGATTTTAAATTTTTGCTTATTTAGTGTTTTTAAAAGTTTTTAAATTGTGGCTTATTAGCATTTTCTTAAATTTTGTTTAGTTAAGCTTTTGGATAAGTGCTTATTTGTTTTTAGCTTATTGTTTGGTTTTTGCTTATTATTCATTTTTACGTTATCCGGGTTAGTGAAACCCTTGTATTCAGGATAAGCTTCATAAACCTTTATTCCGGATTAGCATTCGAAAAACATCCCGGATAACTAGTTTGTTAAATATTCCGGATAAGCTCCCTGAAATCATATTCCGGATTAGTCCCCGAGACAACATTCCAGATAAGGAAAAAGAGCCAGATTCCGGATAAGAAGTAGAAGTTGCAGATTCTGGATAAGCCGTCAGATTATATATTCCGGATAAGCTTTCGGAACACAGATTCGGGATAAGACCCCGAAACCACATTCCGGATAAGTGGCAGGAAAATAGATTCCGGATAAGTACTTTTAGTGGATTCCGGATTGCTTCTCAGTCACATATTCCGGATAAGGAGTCATTGCATATTCCAGATAAGCACCCAAAAATCAGATTCCGGATTAGCCTCGAAACGTATTCCGGATAAGCATATGTAGCACAGATTCCGGTTTAGAGTAATTTACTTGTTTCCAGACATAGTGTAATTTTGAGTTTTTCCGAGTTATTTTTATTTTATTTTGTAAACCTTTATTTTTCCCTCCTTTTTATTTAGCATTATTTTAACTTGTCTTGTTTTAGTTTAATTTTTAAAAGTTTACATTTTTATAAGTTTTCATCATTTAGTTTTCAATCTTTAAAGTTTTTATTTTTAGTTTAAATATTTTCAAGCTTTCATTTTTATCTTTACTCAAAGACATTTACATTTTACTTTTTATTTTAAATAGATAATCAATCCATTTTATTTTCCACCAAGAACAACTGAGTCGCACTTTCAACTTGTAATCAATTCGAAAATACCGGACGATAACTTTTTATAGTTGGTAAACCCTTGTATCATTTTCGTGTGTTGAAGTCGAGAAAAATGTTGAATTCCCCTAATAATTTTTCTCGAGAAACCAAAAATTCCAAGGCAAACAAAAACTCACGAATGTTAAAAGTTTTCAAAAACACTTTTTTGAAAAAAATATTGGAATACTTCTCACTCTATCGCAATGCCTATCGGAATGCTGATAGGAATGCTAGCGGAATGCTATCGCAATGCAATCGGAATGCTATCGGAATGCCTGATCGCAATGTAGATCGCAATGTCTGAACGTAATGTAGATCGCAATGTCTAATCGCAATGTAGATCGGAATGTCTGATCGCAATGTAGTTCAGAATGTCTGATCGGAATTTAGATCGGAATGTCCTATCGAAAAGTCCTTATCGCAATATAGCTATCGGAATAAGCAATCGCAATATTTGAAACCCTATCTGAATGTTGGATCGCAATAACCGATCAGAATGTTGATCGCAATCCAAAACCCTTATATATTCTGATGTGCACTTTTCTCGGATAATACACAACCAAGTCGAGATTTTAAGCCAAAAAATGATCCAAACACCCAAAAATTTTGTATTTTTAACCAAAGTAACAATACCAAATCACTACCACGAGTATGTAGATGATTTTTATCAAGATTAAACCATAAAAACACAAAAAAAAATTTCGAATGATATAGATCAAATATAGGCACGAAAATCAAGAACACAAACACATAAACAATACAATCATCCCATGGCTCTTGATACCATTTGTAGAATATTATAAATCTATGCTTAATCTAGAGAGAGAAAGGGATAGAAAGATGCTTAGAACACACACACTTTGTTGGAAATACGTTTTTACGTATTTAGGAAGATTCGGTCACTCCGACAATATATTAAGTAGTAGCTCGTAGTCTAGTTACTTTATATTAATTAACAAGGAAACGCCTGGTCCATGTTATGTATGGTCGGTCCAATATTGTAAGCCCAAGCCCATCTAATGGGCTTGGTATATAAACCCTCTCCTTAGTTGGAGAGGGTGTGGTTTACTTCATAATACACATAGTGAAAAGGTGTTTTCTTTCACATTCTCTCCCTAAAAGTGTGTGTGTTCTCACCATCTTTCTATCTCTTTCTCTCTCTATATTAAGCAAGTTTTGCAATATCCTACAAATGGTATCAAGATCCATGGGATGATTGTTTTGTTTATGTGTTTGTTCTTATAGATTTCATGTGTTTTTTGATCATAAATTGTTAGGACCATTGTAATAGTTATTGTAATAGGTAGACTAGGAGGTATGTAGTTCCTCCTGGTCCTAGTAGTAGTAGGAGCAAGTCGTGCTCCTGGTCCTAGTCAAAGTCAAACTTTATTATTTATTTATTATTCTGTTAGGATATGCATGAGATATGTTAGGAAAGGATATGCATATCAGTTTTACACGTTTTGTTTAACGCTGTATTAGGGTTTCCTTGTAGTATAAAAGGAACCTTGGGCAGAAGGGTTTTACACACCTTTATCAAACGTAGTTCTAGTCATTATCAATATTAGAAATCCTTAGAAAGGATCAAGTATTTATAGTTATTATGTTCTTCTTTATTAGATTTGTATTATGCATTCATATTGTGCATAAGTCTCTTTGTGAATTGACTTGTGATTACAGAAGTCGTTCACCGTTCCTGACAGGCTGCAAGATTCATATCTAGTGAACCCAACAAGTGGTATCAGAGCCTGGGAGGGTCTCTATACAAGAAGAATCAAGTTTTCTTATTACTGACATTTTTGCTTTATCATGTCTGCCTTAACTTCTACTCAAACAGGAGAAGACAACACTCCTAAAACCGTGCAACCTCAGCAGATCGTGGCTACGGTTTCCAACACGAATGGTAAATTTCCTCTTCTGAAAAAGGACGAATATGATAGTTGGGCAATGAAGATGGAATAGTGGATCACCAATACTGATCAAGACCTTTGGAAGGTTATTCTGAATGAGAACAGCAGGAAGCTAACTCGAAGAGACAAGAATGGTAATATTACTCTTCTTGACCCTAAATATCATGAAGAAATCATAGCTATTCAGAAGGAGGTCAAAGCAAAAACTATTTTGCTTCAATCTGTTCCTGATGATCACATGGGTGACTTCTACCATTTGGATGATGCCAGAGAAATCTGGAATGGTATAAAAGCAAGGTTTTGTGGGAATGAGGAGTCAAAGAAAATCCGAAGATCCATGCTGAGAGATGAATTCACAGAATTCAAAATCTCAGAAACTGAAGGTTTACATCAAGGGTATGACAGGTTCCAAAAGATATTGAGCCAATTGAATCAACTTCGTTCAAAGCCTGACGATGGTGATATTAATGCAAGGTTTCTTAGAGCCTTACCCTACTCATGGAATCAGGTGGTAATCTCTCTCAAAGCAAAAGGTGGGCTTGACTATCTCAATTTTGATGATCTATTTCATAAGCTCAAAACTTTTGAACCTCATGTGAGAGGATATTCAAGTGACTCTTTTCCCACTCCTGCTAATTCTGCCTTTGTGAGTTCTATGGCATCCAGTCCCATGTCATATGCTAGTAGCCCAAGCAATACTGTGTCTTCTCAACATACTTCTGCTCCTGATCCTACTGCCAAGTCTGGTAGTATGGTAGAAGCCGTTATTCATTCTTTTGTGGCTGATGTGGATGCTCAACAACAACTTGCTTTTGATGACTTCAAACAGGTCGATAAACTTGACCTGGATGAAATGGATCTTAAATGGCAGATGGCTATGCTCACTCTTAGGGTTCACAAGTTTGAGAAGAAAGCAGGTCGAAAATTCAATTACAACCCACGGGAGCCAGCAAGATTCGACAGAAGCAAGGTTCGATGCTATAATTGTCAGCAACAAGGTCACTTTGCAAGGGAATGCCCTAGCAAGAATGACCAGGAGAAGAGCGGGTACTCAGCCTTTAAGGTTCAGGAGGTAAAAGATGACAAGAAGGCATTGGTATCTGTTGACTCTATGGTCAACTGGAATGATCATCAGACTACCACTTTGGAATCAGCTGAATCCTCGACTGACGTGTTTGCAATGATTGCTGGGAATCTATCTGATGCAGAAGAAGCGGACGAATTTGCTCTTATGGGCATCTCACCTCAGGTACAACATTGTCCTCTTGGTTGTCATGATAAATACTCAGAATTGTTGTCCCAATTTAATGAAGTAAATGATCAGAATGATAAATATTTTTTAGAGGTTAAAGCCTATAAGGCTTCATTAAACACATTGGTACAACAAAAGAGGTGGCTACAAGATACTCAACGTGAGTATGAGGATAAAATTAGGATACTGAGCATCGATTTAGAAAACACAACTAATATGCTTAAATATACAGAAAAGGTAAAAGATGCCAGTATAAGAGAAAAACAGGAGATGCAAGAAAGATTAGATGCTACAATGTTGAGATTTGAAAAATGGCAAAAGGCACCTAAAAATCTTTCAAAATTAATTGATAGTAGCATATCTGGTAGGACTAAAAGAGGGTTAGGATTTGATAAATATATTGATTCAGAAGATGTGTTTGATTTATCTTTTTCGAGTATCTTTGATGACGACAAAGAGGAAGAGGGAGAACCTAGGTACAATAGGTTTAAACCAGCAGCAGAAATGCATGTTGTCCCTCCCCCTCTTACTGGAACTTTCATGCCCACTTCTAGGCATAATGACTTGGATGGATCACAGATGCATGAGTCCCCAAAAAGTTATACTAATTCTAATGACTTTGTCTCGTGTACTTTCAGTGACAAAGCCAGTGACTCTGCATCAAGTGATTCAAGTGAAGAGTCAAGACCTACAAGTTCCAAGACGAATGATCATGCTGCTACTGGTGCTAGGATGTGTGAAGAAAGAGTTGCTTTTAAGTCAAGTGTGTCTTGTCCTGGTTTATTGAGTCCTAGGAAGTTTGATACTCCTAGAATTGTGTGTAATAATGTTAGCAGTATGAAACAATATCATTCTAATAAAAGGACTATTAAAACATGTTTTGTTTGTGGAAGTGCATTTCATTTGATTAAAGATTGTGATTTTTATGACACACATGCTTCTGTTAATCAAGCATTTCCTGCTCCTGGTCCACCAGGAGCTGCCACATATATTTCTAGAAGACTCAATTGTTTTCTTCTTCTAGAAGGTCCTCTCCATTACCTTCTGATCATTGGAGAAACATTGGATTAACAACAAACAGATCCACCAGTAACTATTTTCAAAATTTTAATCCAATTTATCCACATAATTTTGACCACATGTATTTTGGTTTGGGAAGTTTGGGAACTGCTGTTAAGCCCTCAGCAGGTTGTTCTTAGTCAAACAATAATACCCATATGATGCATAGGCAACCAAGGAACAACAGTGGATCTCATCAATCTTCTTGGCTCTCTACTAAAGATCCACAAGGCAGGCTCAAACCTGAAAAGGTTTGGGTCCCCTTAAGACACTAACTTCTGCATTTATATTATCTTGTTGTTGTAGGTTACTCCATACCAAGATCCTAGTTTAGGCATTGTTGATAGTGGTTGCTCCAGGAGCATGACAGGAAATAAAAGTCTTCTCTCTAACTTTGTACCATTTCAAGGCGGCAAGGTCTATTTTGGTGGAGGTGAAGGCAGGATCACTGGCAAAGGAACAATTAAGACGCCTAATCTAAATTTTGAGCAGGTCTACTATGTGGAAGCACTTCAGCACTTCAACTTGATATATGTCTCTCAGATTTGTGACAAGAAGCAGTTTGTTCTCTTCACGGATACTGATGCACTTGTGCTCTCCAAAGACTTTCAGCTTCCGGATGACTCACAGGTTCTGCTCAGAATACCTAGAAGACACAATCTCTATAGCATCAAGCTGAATGAAGTCAACCCTACTGGTCAACTAGCATGTCTGGTTGCTAAAGCCTCAGAAGATGAAGCCACTCAATGGCACATAAGGATGGGGCATGTGAACTTCAAGACCATTCACAAACTAGCCAATCTGAATCTGGTCTCTAGTTTACCTCCCAAGTCGTTTAGAAATGATATAAATTGTATTGCTTGCAGCAAAGGCAAACAGCATAAAGCATCCTTCGAGGCCATTACTGCTCTTAGTCTTATTACTGAACCATTGCAGCTACTACACATGGATTTATTTGGTCCTACTTCCATTAGGAGCATTGACCACAAACAATTCTGTCTGGTGGTAACTGATGGATATAGCAGGTTTACGTGGGTGTTCTTCATGGCTGCCAAGAGTGATACCTACTCAATTCTTAGAGATTTTCTTACTCTTATAGAGAATCAGTTGTCTAAGAAGGTTAAAGGTATTCGTTGTGATAATGGTACTGAGTTCAAAAATAAAGACCTCATAGCACTTTGTAATGCTAAGGGCATCAAAAGAGATTATAGTGCAGCAAGAACTCCTCAACAGAATGGCGTGACAGAGAGAAAGAACAGGACTCTAATAGAAGCAGCAAGAACAATGCTTGCCGATTCCAAGCTTCCAACCATGTTCTGAACAGAAGCTGTTAATACTGCAAGTTATGTTTTGAATAGGGTTTCTATTACAAATCCTCACAAGAAGACACCTTATGAGCTCCTAACGGCCAAAGTTCCAAATATTGCTTTTGAAGCCTTTTGGGTGTCCTGTAACCATTCTGAATACTAGTGACTATTTGGGGAAGTTTGATGGCAAGGCAGATGAAGGATACATTGTGGGATATTCAGCTCACTCTCGGGCTTATCGTGTCTACAATCTCCAAGCAAAGCGGGTCACTGAAACTATAAATCTCAGGTATTTTGAAGAGAAGTCAAACATCCAAGGCAAGGGTCCTGAATGGTATTTTGATCTTGATTATCTTAGTGATTCATTGGGATATTTTCGTTTCAAAACTAACCATGATGCAGGTCCACAAGTGTTTGCAACTTCTAGTACAGGTGTTCCTTCTAGTCCTTATGATTCAGATGATGAGGATGATATTTTTGTGGTTCTATCCTACTCCACCATCGTCTCTCCTACTCCTCCTAGTGATGCAACTCCATTGGATGTATTGGATTCACAAGTACTGCTTGACACCCTTCTGAAACAACAACAAGAAGCTACTACAGCAACTGCTCAAGGTGGCTTTGAATTTCCCTTGAATACGCCTACTGACAAAGCTGCTCCTAGTACCCCAGCTTCTGCTCCTAGTGCTAGCTCATCACCTATTGGTACTCCAGCTAGTGAGTCTGCTTCAAATACTCGTTTTTCCAGTCCTTCTGATTTGGGGAACCATCAAAAGAAGTCTTCTACCAAGCTGGATGATATTCATAAACAACCAGTAGATGGCATTTTCAACGCTGCTTCATATGATGCTGACTTTGTTGGGGATCTCAATTACATGGCACCAGAAGTGGAGGTAGCTTCCAATCCAGTCTTGCAATCATACAAAGATCACCCTACCACCCAAATCATTAGATATCCTGGTTCTACTGTCAAGACACGCAGAATGCAGAAGAAGGCCTCATCTGATCATCATGCTCTTGTGAGCTATATTGAAGATCAAAAGCGTAATAATCATACGGAATTTCAACACTGTTTGTTTGCTTGTTTTCTTTCACAGGTGGAACCTAGTTCAGTTTCTCATGCTCTTGAGGATCAAAGTTGGGTGGAGGCTATGCAGGAGGAAATGCAGCAATTCTTGTTTCAGAATGTTTGGGTTTTGGTTGACTTACCAGATGGAAAGACAGCAATCAATACCAAATGGATTCTCAAGAACAAGAAGGATGCACGGGGAATTGTCGTAAGGAATAAAGCTAGGCTTGTCGCACAGGGCCACACTCAAATTGAGGGCATTGACTACACTGAAGTTTTTGCTCCGGTTGCAAGGATTGAGGCCATTCGTCTGTTTTTGGCTTTTGCTTCTTATGTGGGCTTTACGGTGTTTCAGATGGATGTCAAGAGTGCATTTCTCTATGGCAACATTGATGAGGAGGTGTATGTCACTCAACCTAAGGGCTTTGTAGATTCACTTCATCCCAAGAAAGTTTACGAGGTGGTCAAGGCTCTTTATGGATTACATCAGGCTCCTAGAGCTTGGTATGAGCGTCTTTCAACTTTCTTGTTAAAGAATGGCTATAGAAGAGGTACTATTGACAAAACACTATTTCTTAAGAGGAATACCAAGGACATTATCCTTGTTCAGGTTTATGTGGACGACATTATCTTTGGTTCTACTAAGAAGGAATGGTGTGATGAGTTTGAACACTTGATGAAAGGCGAGTTTCAGTTGAGTGCTATGGGAGAACTTTCCTTCTTCCTTGGCCTACAAGTCAAGCAACAATCGGATGGGATCTTCATCAGCCAAGATAAATATGTTCATGAGATCCTTCAGAAGTTTGACATGGATCCTCTTAGACCAGCAGCAACTCCTTATGAAGTTGCTAAAGTCAAACTCAAGAATAAGCCAGACCCCCCGGTCAATGTTCACATGTACAGGTCTATGATTGGCTCACTCATGTATTTAACTACATCACGTCCGGATATCATGTTTGCAGTAAGTGCTTGTTCTAGACATCAGGTGACTCCAACGGTTTCGAACTTGAATGCAGTTAAGAAGATTTTCAAGTATATCAAGGCTCAACCTAAATTGGGCTTGTGGTATCCTAAAGAATCACCTTTTGTTCTTGAAGCATATAGTGATAGTGACTATGCAGGTGGTAATAATGACAGAAAGTCTACTACTGGTGGTTGTCAATTTTTGGGTCGCCGACTTATTTCATGGCAATGCAAGAAACAGACGATCGTAGCTACTTCTTCAACAAAAGCTGAATACGTTGCTGCTGCTAGCTGTTGTGGACAAGTATTGTGGATCCAAAATCAGATGTTGGATTATGGGTTCAATTTTATGAACACCAAAATTTTCATTGACAATCAAAGTACTATCTGCATTGTGAAGAATCCTGTTTTTCATCAGCGAACAAAGCATATTGAAATTAGGCACCATTTTATACGGGATGGCAATGAGAAGAAGTTGATACAGGTTCTTAAAGTTCATACGGATGATAATGTTGCTGATTTGTTGACAAAAGCCTTTGATGGTCCTCGGTTTAACCACTTGGTGGTTCACATTGGAATGGTCAATCCTTGAGGTCAGGATTGAGGGGAGGCTAAGCCTAAGGGGAGGCTTAGTGTACATATTACTTTGCACAGACTAACATATTGGTAGCTTTTAACAAAATATTGCATTGGTTATGGTAGTATGTGTTACTCCTGGTGGAGGATTTTGCTCACTTCTGGTGGTTATATTCTTTCATGACTAGCTTCTAGTCCTCCTTGGTTAGCTTCTAGTCATTATTGGTTGGCTTCTGGTACTGGTCTAGGATACTGTTCATTCTTATTGACTTTTGTTGACCACATTTTGCTTCTAGTACTGACCATTGTGCACTTTGACTGTTGGTCAACGCTTTAAATTCTGGTATTTACCCTCTTATTTAACTTTGGTAAATTGGAATTTGGAAACTATGTTAAAAGGGGCAAGTGGTTACTATGTAATAACTGTCTAATTTGAAAGGGCAACCCCCCATTATTAGGGGTCATTGAACAGTTACTACCTTCATTATTTATGGTCAATTAACCCCCCCTTGACTCATTCATCTCACTCATAACACACACAACCGATCCTACTCTCTCAACCCTAACAACAATCATCTCCCATTCAATTAATCAAGATCCATGGCTGCACTAGTATACCAACCTGCTCATAACAAGGTCGCCTATCTGGGAGATGGTCCACATCGTGATGATTTTACTGACATTCTGGACTTCATTGAGGCTTCAAACCTAAGGTATGCTTTTACTGTATGTCCCACTATTTATGATAGTGTCATTCGTCAGTTTTGGGCATCTGCTCGTCTTGTGGTTGTGGTTGGTCGACCACGTGAACTCCATGCTACCATAGATGGACGTTCATACGTGGTTTCTGAGGCTTCTATCCGTAGTTCCCTTCATCTTCAGGATGAAGGTGGGGTTGTTTCCATCCCCAGTGCGGAAGTGTTGGAGGGGATGGCTGCTTTAGGGTATAATCATGGGGGGAAGTTTAACTTCCAGAAGAATAGGTTTTCCCCCAATGGAAGCTTCTGGTGCATTTTTTGATTCATTGTTTGAGTCCCAAGTCTGGGAGTTGGGATGCTTTCCCTACTCCTTTGGCTACTGGTCTCATATGCTTAGCCCAGGGTAAGGTATTTAATTTCTCTCGTTATTTGTTTGAGGGGATGGTTAGTAATCTATCTAGTGCTGGTTCTAGGAAGAAGTTTCTGATGTATCCTAGGTTTTTACAACAAATACTGGTTTGTATCCCTCGTGATAGGACTGAACATGTGCCTTCTAAGCTTACTGCCAAAGTGTATTATAATATGGTCCATGGGTTTAGTGGGGAGTAGAGGCCCCTTAATGCGGCTATGATGGGGCTGGCTCAGGGTCCTCCTGATGTTGTGGTTCCTCCGGTTGAACAACCCGAGGAGGAACCTCAATTGAGTGATGACTCGATGGAGGAGGAGGTTCTTGCTGGTGGTGCACCTCCTGTGGTTGAGGAAGAGCCGGTTGTGGAGGTGGTGGTTGCAAGGCCATCCACTTCCAAGGCTGCTTCTTCTTCTTTGCCACATTCGTCTCCATTTGTGGAGACTCCCCCTCCTAGTCCTGCTCCACACTCTTCTAATAAGCCTACTGGTGCTAGTGCTCCTAATGTTGACCCATTTGTTGCTTCTGGCTCCAATGACGCCTTCCCTGATCCAAGTCCTATTGGTGGGACAGCGGAGGAGCCTATTACTCTTACTTCTCTACTTGATCTTATGCACAGGTATCATGCACGGATTCTATCCTTGGAAGCAGATTTGAATCAACACCAAAAGCTTACTAGGGAGTTTGTTCTTCCCATGGCTGATCGCATCAAAGCTTTATAGACTCAGCAAAGACGACGAAGGAAGCATGTGGTTCACTCTGATTCTGATGAGGAGGTTAAGGAGCGTGTTGAGGAAGGTTTGACTTTGTTGGCAAAGGCTGCCTTTGCTGATAAATTGTATGATGATTTGCCGGTTCCTCCGACTTCCTCCAGTGTTCCTTCTCCTGCTGCTATTCCCACTCCTATGGATGGTGCTTCTAGTCCTACTGCTGGTTCCAATGCTGGTCCATCCCATGATCCGAAGGGGAAGGCCCCAATGACTGATGCTCCATCACCACCTCGCAAGCGTACACGCAGACAGCTTGAGGAAGATAGGTTGGGTGAGGAGGCTGTTCAACGGATGCAAGCCGAAATTGATGAAGCTGCTCGGGCTGAGGAGGAAGCGCTTCAACAGCAGAGACGTGAACAAGTCCAGCATGATGCAATGCATTGGAATGATAGTGATTGGATGCAGGTGTTGACTATTCTTACCAGGGATTATGCCCAGTTCACTGATATTTTGGGTTCGGATGTGGATGAGCATAACTGTATTCCTCGGGCCATGGTGTTGATGCGTAAGCATCAGTTGGCGCTTGTTGTACAGCTTCGTGAGAAGCGTAGGAACAGACCTTTGTCGAGAATTGAGGAGCGAAAGCAGATGCAGCGATATGTGAAGTATCAGTCGGCTGCTTATTTCCAAGCTGGTTGGAAGTGGGACAGGGTTCAGGCTTTGTCTTTTGATGAACTTAAAGCATTATAGGAAAGAATGGTCAAGCATCAAAGCACCCCAATTCCGGAATGATTTATCTATCGTCCTTCTCCTCGTGTGGTGACCACTTCTTCACCTACTGTTACTACAGTTGGTACCACCTCTTCTCCTTCGGGTGCTCCTCCGGTTTCTTCTTCAGCTCCTGCTACCACCACCACACATGCTACCACCACCACCTTTGCTACCATAACCACCACTACTCCTACACCTGATATGGCATCACCATCACCACCAGTTCCTGGTCCTCAACCTGTTCCTTCTTCTAGTGCAGCTCCTGTTGCTCCCTTGGGTGGGCAAACTATTGAGTCTACTTCTCCTGCTCCTACTGCTGCTGCTCAGGTAAAGGTAAAGGTTGAACCCTCTCCTAGTGATCCCACACCTCGCCGTTCGCTTCGCCAGAAATCGGCTCGACGTGTTAGACGTGGCAAGACCGTTCCCTATGAGAAGCGTGCTTCCGAAAATCTTATAGATGCAGCTTCTGATAGTGACTCTGATTTGCCTTTGGGAAATGGACATATTACTGGTTGGACGGTTGAGCGTTCCATGACTCTTCCTGGTACGGTATCTCATAGAGTTACTCTTAGTGATGGGTCTGTGCGGTTAGCTTCGGGTCTGCAGGGTATTTTGTCTTGGGCAGATCGTAAGGATCTTATGGCTTTATATGGGTTTGTGGACACTGGCATGCCTGTTGATCCTATGGCTGTGTCTTCCTGGCCTGGTCTGCGAGTATGGTCTGATCTAAAGATGATGCTTGATGCCCCTCCTCATGCTCCTGTTTCTGGTGTCTGGAAGGATCAGATGCAATGGGTTATTCAGCAATGGAAGTTATATGCAGGATGTGGTGTGCATATGTTGGAGTTGGAATCTGGTCATATGGTCTTCATGCTCACAGACTTGGAGTATCCGTTGACGATTGCTTCGATGGAGGCTATGTTGGCTTGTCACTTGCAGATTTCAAATGCTCCCTCACGGAATGAGTCCTCTATGGCAATTGTGTTGGTGGAAGGGATTCAGGTTCGTTTGAAAGCAGATAAGAAGGCTGCTTCTGGTCTCTGATTTGGTTGGGTTGTAAGTGTTTATGTTTTGTGTTTTTGATCATTTGTTCATATTATCATTCTTTTCACCAATATGTAAAGTGATCGGTGAATTTCATTCTTTATAGTTAAAAAACAATACTTTTTATATAATATCTGCTTATACTTTAAACACATCATGGATTTTACACTTGTAAATATGATACCATTTGCTGATTCAAACACTGGGTTCTGGTTGATGAATTGTCTTTGTGCTCGTTACTGGTTTCATCTGGTGTTGGACTTGGTCCTCACAACAAATGGTCCTTAACTCACCATGTCTAATCGACAAGAAAGAGTTGATTCACCTTGAGGGTACGGCTCCTAGTGCGATTCTCAATTCCGTTGATGGTTGCCAGGTTACCCAAAACTGGATGGTTTTCACTTGCCATGGTCCTAGACTGAAAAGTGGCTAATCCAAGGGGGTACTTCTCTTGGTAAAGATTTTATCAAATCCGTTGATAGCTGTAATAGCTTGCTTAAAGATATAGGGTTTTCAACTCACCGATGCTTCATTGCTGAGAGTTGGCGAGTCCAGAGGGGTATGGCTTCTAGTAAAGACATATCAAATCCGTTGACGGCTGTGATGGTTTGCCTAAAATCATCAGGGTACCCCCACTCACCATTGATTCTTGTTCTAAGAGTTGGGCTGGGTTCTGGTCTCCCAGGGTGATGCTTATTCCACCAGAAAGACTAGCTAGCCCAAGAGCGAGCAACTACTTGGTAAAGGCTCATCAAATCTGCTCATGTTGCTGTAAAGATTCAACACGATGCTGATTTGTTTCAAGCTTTGGAGAAGCTTCTAGTGTTCCATGTTGCGGCGGTTCTTCTGTTTCTTATCTTGCTGATGCTGCTATTGTTTTTGCTGATTCAATCCTCGAGCTTTATTGCACATTTTCCAGGAAACTTGAACTCAACAGGTCAAATTCAAGTTTAGAGGAGGATTGTTAGGACCATTGTAATAGTTATTGTAATATGTAGACTAGAAGGTATGTAGTTCCTCCTGGTCCTAGTAGTAGTAGGAGCAAGTCGTGCTCCTGGTCCTAGTCAAAGTCAAACTTTATTATTTATTTATTATTCTGTTAGGATATGCATGAGATATGTTAGGAAAGGATATGCATATCAGTTTTACACGTTTTGTTTAACGCTGTATTAGGGTTTCCTTGTAGTATAAAAGGAACCTTGGGCAGAAGGGTTTTACACACCTTTATCAAACGTAGTTCTAGTCATTATCAATATTAGAAATCCTTAGAAAGGATCAAGTCTTTATAGTTATTCTGTTCTTCTTTATTATATTTGTATTCTGCATTCATATTGTGTATAGAGTCTCTTTGTGAATTGACTTGTGATTACAGAAGTCGTTCACCGTTCCTGACAGGCTGCAAGATTCATATCTAGTGAACCCAACATAAATCCCTCGTTCCAAATTTGTTTTGTAAATTGACTTGTGATTACATAAATCCGTGGTAGTGATTTGGGTTACTTGGATCGCTAAAAAAACGCAAAATGTTTGGGTGTTTAGATTCATTTTTGGCATCAAGATTCGAAAATCTTAAAGGACTTCCGAGTTCCTTGTTCTTCGCATATTTTCACAATTTGTTGCATAATTTCGCAATTGTTGAATTTTGAATCTGTTTGGCATTGCGGAATCTTATAAGTTTGGTCATTGCGGAATTTTTGCCTCTCATTGCTTTGCAGAATTGTTCTATCTGAGTATTGCGGATTTGAATCAAATCTGACTATTGCGGATTTGAATCAATCTGAGTATTGAAAAATTGAATCAATTCTTGGTATTGCGGAATTAATTTCATTCGAGTATTGCGGAATTGTGCTCAGTGTAGGATTGCGAAATTGTGCCATTAAGGTGATTGTGAAATTGAACCCACCTTAGTATTTCGGAATCTTGCACCCAAGTGTATTGCGGAATCTTGTCATTGAGTGGGTTGCGGAATCATTGCACATTCCTATTGCGGAATTGTGACACTCTTCTCATTGCGGATTTATATCAAAACTCACTTTGCGGAATTGTTTCATTCTTCACATTGCGAAATCATTGCAAATTATTGAGGAATCTTCACATAATTGCGGAATCATTTCTTTTTTATGGAATCTTCACACATTGCGGAATTGAATCACTTAAAAATTGCGGAATTATTGGAATTTTTCAAGTTTTTCGATAAACGTGATTTAGAAATTTTCGTATTTATGATTAATTTTGCAGTGAATTTTTTGGACTCTCAAGAGGACAAAATTAGGGGATTTTAACATAATTTCTCGACTTCAACACACGACAACAAACACATTTACTTTCTCTCATTGTTCGATCAACGTTTGTAAATCTTTACTTGTCGAAATGGAGTACACTTCTCTTACGGATAAGTCCATCCTCTCGGGTACGGATAATCGTCCACCAATGTTGGTGAAAACTATGTACGAGGATTGGGCATCCCGCATGGAACTTTATATGTTGAATAAAGAGAACGGACATCTCATTTGGGCATCGGTGCTCAATGGACCATTGGTATATGGTACTGTGACGGAAGGTGCAGTTACTCGTCCTCGCACAACGGGTGAATTAACTAGAGATGATAAGATTCAAGACAAGTGTGATAAATATGCTACAAACATCATTCTCCAAGCCCTTCCTCCAGATGTCTACAAACTCGTCAGCAAACATAAAGTTGCCAAAGAGTTATGGGATAAAATTCATGTTCTAATACAAGGCGTCTCGTTAACTAAACAAGAACGGGAGTGTAAGCTATATGATACGTTGGATAAGTTTTCCTATGTTCCCGGGGAGACTCTCAATGATTACTATTTGAGATTCACTCTTTTGATGAATGAGCTTAACATCTATGGCCTGGGAATTCCTACGTTTCAATTGAACACCAAGTATTTGAACACTCTCCCTTCTGAATGGAGCAAGTACGTGACGACAGTTAAATTGGCTAAGGATTTGCATCAAACAAACTTGGATCAATAATAAGTGTGAAAACACTTATCCTTTTACCACTTATTTCCAATAATAACAAGACCAAAACGTGTGATTTATGTCGTAAAAGTCGGAATTATGCGTGGTTTGTGTTTTTATTGTGTTTTAGGACCAAAATATCAAAAAGGAAGAAAACACGGGCTTTCACGGGCTTTTACCGAAGAAAACGGGAAAAGACAAAGTCAAAAGATCAAGAGTGCAAAAAGAACGGAAGTCCAAGGCCTATTCTGAAGATTTATCAAAGAAAAAGTCAAAAGACGGAAGTTTAACGAAGTCGAAGAACTTAAGTCTAATAGAAAAAGAAAATTAAAAGACAAAGTTCAAATCCCGAGACGACAAAGACGAAGAATTAAAGTCGAGTCGAGAAAACGTGAAGAAAGCAAGAAAGAAGATGCAACACATGCACTCCTTCCACCTTTCCTATAAATACCTTCCTAATAGTCATTAGGAAAGTAGTTAGATTTTTAGTTAATTTTTCACTTTTTTTTAGTTTTCTCTAGTTTTTAGAGAGAGAAAGTCTTAAACTTTCTCTCACTAGTTCATCCTTTTCTTTTAATCTTTCAAGATTAAACATCTTTGTATTGTTTATTTCATTAATCAAAGTTCCATTTTAAGCTTTTATTTCTTAATCTCATTCTACTTTTCTTTGATTTAAGATTGATTTTGGTGCGATTATCATGTGATCCGTGTTGTTCTAATTGATTTCGTGCTAAAAAGTTAATCTTTTGATCATTTTATAAGTTTTCATTTGATTAAGCTTTAAGACTTTTGTGCTTATTGGCTTATTTTTATGATTATCTTATTTTTCTTATTAAAAAGTTTTATTAAAAAGTTTATGTTTTTATGGTTTGATCTAAAAAGTTGATTAATTTCGAGTTGAATAAGTTGATCAAAGTGCTTATTTGATTCGGATTTGTCATTGATTCGGGTTGGTATTGGTATTAGCTTATTAAAGTTAGCTTATTACCTAGCTTAACCTTTTTCCTTAGATTTCGGAAAGGGTTTAAACTCCCTTTTCCGATTGATTTTTCCGACCGAGCACCATCCCAACTGATTCCCTCAAGTTTCAGAAAAGGTTACAAACTCCCTTTTCCGATTGGTATACATTCCGAGCAGCAACACACCCTTTTTCCGATTGGATCAATCGGAAAAGGGTTTTGACTTTCCGACGGTAACCCCATTCTGTTTTCCGATTGGTAGCATTTCTCATATTCCGATTAGCAGCCTGTTTCATTTTCCGATTGGTTGTGTAGTCCCGTTTTCCGATTGTAAGCAGGTAGGACATTCCGATTGGTTACCTTAGCAGTTATTCCGATTGACCCTCCTTGTGTACATTCCGATTGTGCGCATTTCCCCGCATTCCGACCATCCGATCGGAATACATTCCGATCGGGTCCCTTTTTGGCTTGTTTTGGTTTCTTTCGATATCACTTTCTTATAGTACTTTTTATTTTCTGAAAATTTTCCAAGTGTTAGTTTTATTTAGTGAGTTAGTACTTTTCCATTTTACCTTTAAGTTTATATGCATTTATTTTCACTCGTCATTCAAATTGATCTTTTAACTTCCTTTTTACTCAACGACACTTTTATTATTTGCAACATAGTTTAAAACAATCCAAACCATTCTCTTGATTCACCAAAAGACAATTGAGTCGCACTTAAGACCGGTTTTCAATTCGAAAAGGATTCGGACGATAAGATTTTATATTTGGTTGCAAAAGCTAAGTATTAAAATGGCGCCGCTGCCGGCTCTTTTCGTTAAGATAAACGGTTTCTAGTGAGAGACGCATTGAATTTTGGGATTCGTTCTTTGAACGTTATTTTCATTTGCTATAAAAATTTACAAAAATCCAAAAAAATATAAAACTCTTCAAAAATACAAAAACATAAAAAAACCTATAAAAACCAAAAAGATTATATAGATATTCTTTGTGTATATTTTTCTTCTGCAGGTGTATGCGTACTAGATCTTCCAACTATTCTGAGCCCGAGACTCTTGAAGATTTAGATATGGCTGGTGTTAACAACAACAATAATCACCCACCTCAAAACAATTTAAATCACAACAACAACAACAACAATGTCCTTCTACCTGATTTACGAACCATGGAGGAATTCTGCCAACCCACCATGAACGGACGCGGAGGCCCGATTGCGCCGATGCACGTCACGGCTCAGGAGTTTTCGTTGAAGCATCATATGATACAACAAGTGCAAACGAACCCGTTTCGTGGAATTCCGGATGATGATGCCAACAAACACCTCGACAAATTCATTACCATGACCCAAAGCATGAAGTGCTCCGGTGTTTCTATGGATGACCTTCGCCTTCAACTTTTTCCACACTCGCTTTCTCACCATGCCGAAAAATGGTTTGACCGTCTTCCTAAGAATTCTATTCATACATGGAACGACATGACTCAACGCTTTTTATCGCGCTACTTTCCCCCATCCATGGTCACTAGCCTTCGTAACCAAATTAGTGGATTTATGCAAGAGAATGATGAATCGCTTTTCGATGCTTGGGAACGTTACAATGATTTGATCGACCGCTGTCCTAATCACAATATGCTCCCCGTCACTCTCATTGACACCTTTTACAATGGTCTCACTTTTCGTGATCGTGACACGATCAATGCCGCCGCCGGTGGTACTTTTATGAAAAGGAGACCGGAGGAGTGTCGAGAGTTGATCGAAAACATGACTACTCACCACAAGAATTGGGATTCATCCGCATCCTCAAGATCTAACTCGAGAGTCAATGTTTCTTCTACTACCTCCAATCCTGAAATGTCTGAAATTTCTCGACAACTCGCTGAAATGAACAAGAATTTTATGGCCATGGCCACAAACCACTTTCAACAAGCTAAAGCTGTTGCTATTTCTTGTGACACATGTGGTGGCCCTCACTCTTATAATGATTGCCCTTCTACCCAAAGCAATTGTTCTGAAAACGTTAACGCATCATATGGTACTTATCCCACGGGAGGCTATCAAGCTCGCCCGCAAGGAGACCGTGGCTTGCTCAGTTATCGTTCCAACAATTATCTTGCTCCTCCTAGTTTTCCTCCTGCAAACCAAAACCAACAACAAAGCTACAACCGAAACAACCAATCCCAACCTCGTGCTCAAAATCAATATCAATCCCAAAGAAACCCATACCCAACTCAAGGAAATTCTCAAGCTCCACCTCTCAATCAACCGATGGCCGTAAACCAAGACGTCGAGACGTTCATGAAGACTAATCGTGAGATGGTGACGAATCTTCAGAGTCAATTTGTCAACTTGAAGAATGACATGGTGAAACAAGGGAGCGATATTCGAGCCGAGCTAAGGAATGACATGGCCAAACACAGCAATGATATTAATGCCAACATGCAAAACTCTTTTAACAATCAAGCTCTTCACCTTCGTGATATGATTGGTTCGCTCATCCAAAGTAATCAACCCTCTTCTTCGGGTACTCTTCCGAGTAATACCGTTGCGAATCCAAGAGGGGAGATGAAAGCAGTCACCACTCGAAGTGGAAAAGGATATATGGAACCCGAGCTTCCTACACCTCCACCCGTGATTGTGAACAAGGAAAAAGAGCAACTTTCTTCACCTCCTTCACCTTCTATCCCCATTTCTCCACCACCCGTGGTTGTGAGTGATCCTATTCCCTTAAAGCCTTCTTATTCATCCAATATACCTTATCCTTCAAGGTTGAGGAAAGAGAAGCAAAAGAGCAAGGATGATATTCAAGTTTCAAACTTTCTTAAAATGTTTAAACAACTGAATTTTAACATCTCCTTTGCCGAGGCTCTCGCTCACATGCCCAAATACGCTAAGATGTTCAAAGATCTTTTAAGTGATAAAGAGAAACTCCTTGACATTGCTCAGACCCACCTTAATGAGAATTGCTCCGCAGTGCTCTTAAGGCAATTGCCCACCAAACTTGGTGATCCGGGTCGCTTCTTGATTCCTTGCAACTTCCCGGGAGTAGAGAATTTCATGGCCCTAGCCGATCTAGGTGCCAGTATCAACTTAATGCCTTTAAGTGTTTGGAAGCAATTATCTCTCCCCGAGCTAGTCCCCACCAAAATGACTTTGGAATTAGCCAACCGTACGGTTGCTTATCCAGTGGGGATAGCCGAAGATGTCTTTGTTGGCGTCGACAAATTCACCTTCCCGGCGGATTTTGTTGTCGTTGATTACGAAATGGATCCCCGTGTTCCATTAATCGTTGGACGTCCATTTCTGAGGACCGGTCGCACTCTCATTGATGTAGCCGCAGGCGAAATAATCATGAGAGTTGGTGACGATAAAATTGTCTTCAACATGGGTAAGATTTCTAAGCAACCTTATTCATATGAGAGTGTTAATGCTATTGATGTTCTCGATGAGGCTTGTGAAGAACATTTTCATGATGCTTGCAAAAGTACTCTTTCTTCTCTACCCAATGTTGAGACCGTTGCCTCAATTGCTCCAGCATTGACTCCTTTTGGAGAAAGTGACTTGGATGATTTCGAATCTAGCTTGGGTCCTCTCGATATTAAGTATGATAATTTATCCACAAATTGGGATGAAGACATTAGTACTATTGAGAGACTTCTCTATGAGGACCCAGTTTCTCCTCCTGCTCCTAAAGAGGTGACTAATGATGATCCATCGTTAGTTTCACCATCTATTGAGGATCCTCCTACTCTCGAGCTTAAGGACCTACCGCCTCATCTTGAGTACGTTTTCCTAGAAGACGACGAGAAGCTACCGGTCATCATCGCAAAGGATCTGCAAGAAGACGAAAAAGCCCGACTTGTCGCTGTGTTGAAGAAGCATAAACGCGCTATCGCTTGGAAAATCTCCGACATCCGTGGAATTGATCCTCATTTCTGCACACATAAAATTCTCATGGAGGACGACTTTAAGCCCACAATTCAAAGTCAACGAAGGGTGAATCCTAAAATCCATGAAGTCATCAAAAAAGAGGTTATCAAACTTCTTGATGCGGGTATGATTTACCCTATTTCGGATTCACCGTGGGTTAGTCCAGTCCATTGTGTGCCTAAGAAAGGCGAAATCACCGTTGTGCCCAATGCAAACAACGAGTTAATTCCTACCCGTCTCGTTACTGGGTGGAGAGTTTGTATAGACTACCGCAAACTCAATGATGCCACGAGAAAGGATCATTTTCCTCTACCTTTTATGGACCAAATGCTTGAACGTCTAGCGGGTAATGAATATTACTGCTTTCTGGATGGTTTCTCGGGTTATTTTCAAATACCCATCGATCCCCAAGATCAAGAGAAGACAACATTCACTTGTCCCTATGGCACCTTTGCTTATAAACGAATGCCTTTTGGCTTATGCAATGCCCCTGGGACTTTCCAAAGGTGCATGTTAGCTATCTTCCATGACATGGTTGAGCAAACCATGGAAGTCTTCATGGATGATTTCTCGGTCTTCGGGGATTCCTTCTCTGCTTGCCTTGCCAATTTGGAACGTATGCTTAAGCGGTGCGAAGACACTCGCCTTGTTCTGAATTGGGAAAAATGCCATTTTATGGTAAAAGAAGGCATTGTGCTAGGACACAAAATCTCAAAAGCCGGTCTTGAAG
The DNA here is from genome assembly GCA_025667525.1 of Glebionis coronaria. Taxonomy (NCBI): domain Eukaryota; kingdom Viridiplantae; phylum Streptophyta; class Magnoliopsida; order Asterales; family Asteraceae; genus Glebionis; species Glebionis coronaria. The sequence goes on from CM046876.1 coordinate 361,301,017, forward strand.
TCGACCGTGCTAAAGTTGATGTCATAGCCAAATTACCTCCACCTTCAACCGTGAAGGGTGTGAGAAGTTTTTTGGGTCATGCGGGCTTCTATCGTAGATTCATTCAGGATTTCTCTAAAATCGCTCGCCCGATGACCCACCTCTTGGAAAAAGATACTCCTTTTATCTTTTCTAAAGAGTGTCTCGAAGCCTTCAATCTTCTCAAGGATAAGCTAACTAAGGCACCGGTCTTGGTTACCCCTAATTGGGAGCTGCCTTTTGAATTGATGTGCGATGCTAGCGACTTTGCTATTGGTGTGGTTTTGGGCCAAAGAGTGAATAAACACTTCCAACCAATCCACTACGCAAGCAAAACAATGACAGGGGCTCAATTGCATTATACGACAACCGAAAAAGAGCTTTTAGCTGTTGTCTATGCTTTTGAGAAATTTCGCCCCTATATTGTTTTATCCACCACCATCGTATACACGGACCATTCCGCGTTGAAGTACTTGATGACTAAGAACGATTCTAAGCCAAGACTTCTTTGCTGGGTTTTGCTCCTTCAAGAATTCAACATTGAAATTCGTGACAAAAAGGGAGCCGAAAACCTGGCCGCAGATCATCTGAGCAGACTTGAGGATCCATATCAGGGGGATCATCCAAACAAAGAGATCAATGACTCTTTTCCCCTGGAGACTCTAATGTCTATAAATCTCAACCTTGATGGCACCCCGTGGTTTGCGGACATTGCAAACTACTTAGCGGGTGGTATTCTCATCCAAGGGTTAACATCCCAACAAAAGAAGAAGTTCTTGAATGATGTTACGACTTACTTTTGGGATGACCCTTATCTATTCAAACAGTGTGCTGATCTGATTATTCGTCGTTGTGTTGACGGACCGGCAGCTTTTGACATCCTCCAAGCTTGCCACAGTGGTCACTTTGGTCCCAACTACACCGCTAAGAAAGTGTTTGATTCTGGATTCTACTGGCCCACCATTTATCGTGACGCTCACGAAATGGTTAAGCATTGTGATGCTTGCCAGCGTCAAGGCAAGATCACACATAAGGATGAGATGCCTCAAAATTTCATACAGGAATGTGAAATCTTTGATGTATGGGGCATCGACTTTATGGGGCCATTTCCATCCTCCAAAGGGAACAAGTACATCCTCGTCGCTGTCGACTACGTCTCTAAATGGGTTGAAGCTAAGGCTCTTCCTACGAATGACGCGAGGGTTGTTGTGAACTTTTTGAAGCAGCTTTTCGCTCGATTTGGCGTTCCTCGTGCTATCATCAGTGACCGCGGGACTCATTTTTGCAACGATCAATTTGCACGAGTCATGGCAAAGTATGGTGTCAATCACCGTCTTTCCACCGCCTATCATCCCCAAACCAATGGGCAAGCCGAAATTTCCAATCGTGGCTTGAAGAGAATTTTGGAGCGTACTGTGGGAGAGCATCGTGCCGCGTGGGCCGATAAGTTAGATGATGCTCTGTGGGCTTTCCGTACTGCTTACAAGACCCCGATCGGTTGTACACCTTATCGTCTTGTGTACGGGAAAGCCTGCCACCTACCCATCGAGCTGGAACACAAGGCGCACTGGGCCTTGAAGTGGGCTAACTTCGACATCATCAAAGCCGGTAATCATCACAAGGTTCAACTCAACGAGCTAAATGAACTGAGGAATGAAGCTTATGAGAACTCGCTGATCTACAAGGAGAAGACGAAGATGATCCACGATGCTAAAATCAAGAACCGAGAGTTCCACGTTGGTGATCAAGTCTTACTCTTTAACTCTCGGTTAAAGATCTTCTCTGGAACGTTGAAGAGCCGCTGGTCTGGTCCGTTCACCGTCGCCAACGTCTTTCCGTATGGGACCATTGAGCTTTCTCAGCCGAATGGGTCCAATTTCAAGGTGAATGGCCAGCGTTTGAAGCTGTACTTTGGTGAGGACATCTCTCAGGAGATGATTCCATCCCTCACCACGTTCCCCATGAACTAAAATTGGGTCGAGTCAGGCTCATGACTCGGTGAACAAAAACAAGCGCTTCTCGGGAGGCAACCCGTGTTCTATCCTTTACTGCTTTCATAATAAGTGTAGGGGGAGCCCTGCATATGTTTGTTGTCTTGTTTCTTGTGCTGTGCAGGGATTAAAGCTTCAGAAAGCATCTTGATGACTTTTGACGAACCGTGATACCGTGTTTCCATCTTCCCGGTTCTATCTTAAACTCTTGTGATTCAATATTTCATATTCTATATGTTCACATTGAATTCACTTTAGCTGTCTTTTCCTTAGCAAGATTTAAACAAAGTGCACAATGTCCTAAGTGTAGGGGAGTTTACTCCCACATTCTTAAACATTGAGGACAATGTTTATCTCAAGTGTAGGGGGGACTTCTATCGAAGTAAGTGGTCTTTTCCATGAATTTGCCCTCATTTTAACCGGAAAATTTGATTTTTCGACATTTTTCAAAATTTTTAATCTATTTTGGCCTAGTTGTATAATTGTATTTGCTTTTGTTATGTTTCCTTTGCTAGAATAAATTTTTAATAAAGTGGTTTTAGATTTTTCTTAGTCGCGAACATTTTGACTCAACGCGAGTTTACTTGCCTAAGTTTACTCTAGCTAGTATCCTTAACGTGTTTAAGTCAAGTTTTGCTAGGCTTTTATATAGGGAGCTATAAAACGCGAAAGTCTTAACTCTCACGGGTTAAGAACAAGAACTTTTCGCAAGTTCCTATAATTGATCCTAGAGAGTAGTTTATCAAGGGAACTTTAAAATGCACTTTCTAAACTTGAAAAAGTCCAAGAATTTGCAAGATCCTATAGGCGACTCGAAAACCCAAAACTTTGATTTAATAGGCTAAGCATCCACGAGTCTCATTCCTTGAGATTTTAAATTGTGGAGAATGAGAGATGATAGAGCCAGTTATAAGTTCGGTATTCTTTCATGAAGTTATGTGAGTTAATTATGAGCCTATTCTCCTTCCGCTTGCTAAATAATTTATCTGCTAATAAATAAGGTTGTACGATTTAAAAGGTTACTTAGCTTCTAGCCCCAGATCGTTTAAAAGTTGCTCGGTAATGACGAGAGTTCATAGCCAAGGCATAACTTATGAAGCGGGGCGCGAAGATTGGCGAGTCCGAAAAGGCCCTAACAAGGCATGAGGGCTATGTTTTGTTGCTAAAGATCCAAAAGTGATGTGAAGAATCATTTATCAAAAATCAATATGAAGGATCAAGACACACGACGAAAAGAAAGAACTCCCCAAAAGTCATGGAGAAGTCTATCCGAAAAGACCCTAACAAGGTATGAGGATAAATAGATCCAAGTCCTAAAAGGAGGCGGATCGTTGTATATCAAAGTCCAAAATAAAGATTGGAGAAAAATGAAGAAGTCGTGGTACAAAGATGAAGAATCTCTCAAAAACTTCAAGTGAAGAAATTCCTATTATGAAGAGAAGACCATAATTTCAAGAACGTCTCTCGAAGATTCGAAGTATGAAGTCGCTGCCAAATATCGGCCCGAGAAAGGTCTCAAATCACGAACCAAGTTATGCCAAGATATGAACTTTCTGATATCCCGAGAAGCAGTTTTAAAAGATTTGGTCCTTTAGCTAACTATTGATTAAATCGTTCACCTTATTTTCGGACTAAATAACTATCGAAATAAGTCAAACAATGCATCCTCGTGATCATTCAAGACAAAAATAAAATATAAGAGATACACCTAGGAATAAGGGAGTCTAAGTGAATAATTGGTCCACATGAGTTCGTGATAGTTTGCTAACTTATAATAACAATGATCTCGTTTTTAAGCTTGGTATGGGGAACGTGAAACTTGAGGATGATAAACGTTCATGGCCGCCAAAACCCAATGTAAGTTTTTAATTTCTTTACTTATTTCTATCTTTTATGATTAGTATTTAATAAAGGCCAAAGTGGGTTATTTATGATGGAAAATGTAAACCGTACTTTAAAATTAATGCATTGCATGAGGGCATTGCAATGGTCAAGTGTAGGGGATTTAATAAGTGTGAAAACACTTATCCTTTTACCACTTATTTCCAATAATAACAAGACCAAAACGTGTGATTTATGTCGTAAAAGTCGGAATTATGCGTGGTTTGTGTTTTTATTGTGTTTTAGGACCAAAATATCAAAAAGGAAGAAAACACGGGCTTTCACGGGCTTTTACCGAAGAAAACGGGAAAAGACAAAGTCAAAAGATCAAGAGTGCAAAAAGAACGGAAGTCCAAGGCCTATTCTGAAGATTTATCAAAGAAAAAGTCAAAAGACGGAAGTTTAACGAAGTCGAAGAACTTAAGTCTAATAGAAAAAGAAAATTAAAAGACAAAGTTCAAATCCCGAGACGACAAAGACGAAGAATTAAAGTCGAGTCGAGAAAACGTGAAGAAAGCAAGAAAGAAGATGCAACACATGCACTCCTTCCACCTTTCCTATAAATACCTTCCTAATAGTCATTAGGAAAGTAGTTAGATTTTTAGTTAATTTTTCACTTTTTTTTAGTTTTCTCTAGTTTTTAGAGAGAGAAAGTCTTAAACTTTCTCTCACTAGTTCATCCTTTTCTTTTAATCTTTCAAGATTAAACATCTTTGTATTGTTTATTTCATTAATCAAAGTTCCATTTTAAGCTTTTATTTCTTAATCTCATTCTACTTTTCTTTGATTTAAGATTGATTTTGGTGCGATTATCATGTGATCCGTGTTGTTCTAATTGATTTCGTGCTAAAAAGTTAATCTTTTGATCATTTTATAAGTTTTCATTTGATTAAGCTTTAAGACTTTTGTGCTTATTGGCTTATTTTTATGATTATCTTATTTTTCTTATTAAAAAGTTTTATTAAAAAGTTTATGTTTTTATGGTTTGATCTAAAAAGTTGATTAATTTCGAGTTGAATAAGTTGATCAAAGTGCTTATTTGATTCGGATTTGTCATTGATTCGGGTTGGTATTGGTATTAGCTTATTAAAGTTAGCTTATTACCTAGCTTAACCTTTTTCCTTAGATTTCGGAAAGGGTTTAAACTCCCTTTTCCGATTGATTTTTCCGACCGAGCACCATCCCAACTGATTCCCTCAAGTTTCAGAAAAGGTTACAAACTCCCTTTTCCGATTGGTATACATTCCGAGCAGCAACACACCCTTTTTCCGATTGGATCAATCGGAAAAGGGTTTTGACTTTCCGACGGTAACCCCATTCTGTTTTCCGATTGGTAGCATTTCTCATATTCCGATTAGCAGCCTGTTTCATTTTCCGATTGGTTGTGTAGTCCCGTTTTCCGATTGTAAGCAGGTAGGACATTCCGATTGGTTACCTTAGCAGTTATTCCGATTGACCCCCCTTGTGTACATTCCGATTGTGCGCATTTCCCCGCATTCCGACCATCCGATCGGAATACATTCCGATCGGGTCCCTTTTTGGCTTGTTTTGGTTTCTTTCGATATCACTTTCTTATAGTACTTTTTATTTTCTGAAAATTTTCCAAGTGTTAGTTTTATTTAGTGAGTTAGTAATTTTCCATTTTACCTTTAAGTTTATATGCATTTATTTTCACTCGTCATTCAAATTGATCTTTTAACTTCCTTTTTACTCAACGACAATTTTATTATTTGCAAAATAGTTTAAAACAATCCAAACCATTCTCTTGATTCACCAAAAGACAATTGAGTCGCACTTAAGGCCGGTTTTCAATTCGAAAAGGATTCGGACGATAAGATTTTATATTTGGTTGCAAAAGCTAAGTATTAATCAACTTCAAGATTTTCTTCAACAACACGAATGCCACGTGATTCAGGCTCGGTTGTCAACACCACAAATTCGCGATCCACTTTCCATATATGCTTCTCAACAAATGACCCCCCAACAAAACATGCCTTACACTTATCAACAACCATCATACTTGCAGCAGCCACAACAACATACCTATCAGCAACCACATCAACTATCTTATCAACCACTAATGATGCCACAACAAGCATTTCAACAAAGTGTTCATCAACAGTCTTTTCCACAGAAACCAACATATCAGGCATCTCCATCACAAGCTATCATTTCTCCAATTGGCTATACTCCTCAGCTAGGATATTTTCCAATTGAAGCACCACAAGCACAAGCCCTCTACTCCAATGAACTTCCACCAATTGAAACACCGGTCTTTACTCCAAATGATACGCCAACTGATGTTCTAAACCATCTCACTGCCTACTTGTCAAAACTTGTTGCAACTAGAGGATTTCCACCAACAAACAATCAGCTCCGCAACTCTCAAATCCTTGAAAACAAGCCACTATTCGAGATGGTCAAGTGACGGTGCAATCCATTTAGGGTAGGCAAAATTCATATGGACCTCCAACAAGGACCGTAAACGCTTAAGCCGTGACTTCTCATGCTACTGGAAATGGAAGCCCTATTGGTCCTCAAAAGGTTGTGACTTGCTACAATTACCGAGGACAAGGTCATATGGTTAGGGAATGCACTCAACCGAAAAGGAGAAGGATGCAACGTGGTTTCGTGAGAAGATGTATTTGGTCGATGCTCAATATAAAGGAAAGATCTTGGATTCGGAGGAGTTAGCATTTCTTGCAGACCCAGGGGCAGCAGATAATGAAGGCATTGCAGTCGTCTCTACTTCTAATGCAGCATATCAAGCAGATGATCTTCACGTATATGATTCAGATTGTGATGACATTCACTCTGCCCAAGCTGCTCTCGTTGCTAATCTCTTTCACTACGGTTCTGATGTGATCAGTGAGGTGCCAACCACATCCAATAATATTCATGATAATCCACACCATGTTGAGCATGAAAATGACAACCTTGAACATCATTCGGGAACTAGTAACTCAAATGATGTGGTATCCAATCCAACACATTTAAGTGAACCTCAACCAAATGCTACGACGGGTATGGAATCTTATGATCAACGTGATTTGGTTATGGTACCTAAACATATTATTGATAACATGAATGTGGTTGTTCGACACACCATATATATGAATGTCAATCTAACCGCTGAGCTTGCGCTGTATAAGGAAAAGGTCAAAACTTTTGAAATGGTCCCTCAAGCAGAAAAAATAACTTATTCTGAATTTGACCAATTTCATTTTGAAAAGATTGAACACTTAAAAGAAATAGAATCATTAAAAGCTAAGCTTTCCAAAGAGTTAAAAGAAAAGGAGTCGGTTGTAAATGATTTTCAGAAACATAAAATGGATTTCGAAACTCTCGAGTCTAAAATTTTGAATGAGAAATCAATGCTACCAAACTTCTTAAATTCAAGGAACAACAGCTTTTAAAACAATACGCTTCCACAGAAAAGGTTCATATTTTAAGTAAATCATTTAAAGAACTCGAACTTAAGCGTCTTCAAGATTTACCACCTAATCCCGGTTATGCAAAACAAGCTCAGGAATATATTCCTTGTCTTTATGATGTGACCCTAATTGGAAAATCGAAAGAAGCACCTTATGTTCGTAGTACTGAGGAGACACAGTCACTTGCAGAAGAAACTCGATCTAAAATGCTTTCAAAATTCCATAAGCTTGATTATGTTCAACATAATAAAGATAAATTTAACAAAAAGACACATATTCGTTTACAAAAGGAATTAGCACAATTATCAGCTGTTGTGCCCCAATTTTTGTCAAATGAAAACTTTCCTAGTATGTCTCCTACACTTGTCAAAAAGGATTTAACTAAGTTAATTCCACCGACAAGTAAGGTTTCAGACAGCTTAAATGCGTTGCACCAACACTTTGCCGATTTTGACAAGGTCATTAAAGAACGTACGACAGCTTCGGCCATAACGGAAGGTGAATGGAATTTTGAGCACACTAGAGCTGCATTTCATGATGAAATTGTTCTGTTTGTAAACAATATTAAATCTTGTTTTAGTAATATTGATTAAGATTTGATTTTGGAAATTGATGAAGTTAAACGTGTTTTCAATGAAATGGATGATGCTTATGAAATGGTTTAATTGAAATAGAATGAATTTCGCGTCAAAATGATAATCTTCTGAAGCAAGTGATGTCGCATGATATTGTTTCTGTCTGTGTGAATAATAGTGTTGATAATGATTCTATTGTGCATAATGTTGAATCTATGGATAATGTGGTAGATAGTACTTGTCACAAATCTGACGCTGAATTTTTAAAGTTCAAGATTCTTATACTTCGCTTTCAAAACGTTTTGATGAGATTCAAACACATTGTATTTCTCTTGAATGCAAGCAACAATTTATTCAAGAAATCTTTGAAACGTCATTAGATGGTGTTAATATCGATGATCCAAATTTTCAAAAGAATTTTCGATTGAATTTACAATCAAAACAGCGTCAGCCAAGTGACTAGGTTGCTAAATCATTGCTGATAGACATAGAGAAATCTAAGGAGATTAACTGTGTGAACGTACTTGATGCCGCTGAGAATTTTAAACTTGATATAGATAATCGAGTTTCTATGATTTTGTCCAAAGTTGATAACTTAAAACAGAAAAATACACAAATCTTCGATTCAGTAAAGCCTGCATGTGCTAATACCCCACTACACAGAATAAATCATTGATTGAACAATTGAATCGAAATTCGGTGGAAATATCTGATTTAAAGGAACAAATTTGTGATAAAAATCTGGCTTTAGCTGAGTTAAAGGAAACACTTCGTACTCTAAAAGGTAAGAATGTTGTGGATAATGCAGCCAATGTCTCAGCATCGTTCTCTAGTGCAATCAAAAAGAAACTCATCGCCGTCACACAACTTAACAAGGGCCCTAGTACTAAACCATCTCAAACATTGGTCACTAAAGATAAGGCAAAATCAAAATCAGCTTCTAATATTCCTGTGTTGCCTTCTATAGGAGAAAACACCACTACTAAGGCTAAAAGATCTAAGCTTAAAAGAAACTCGAAGAATGATAGGATCTTGCCCCCATCTAGTAGTCAAGTGAAGAAGAAAGTAGAAGCCCACCCTAGGAATGTTATTTCTGTTTTGAATAAAAAGAACCATGTAGATAAACCTAAAGGCTCTTCGGTTGTGCATCGATCTAAGCCTACTATGAATTCTAATTTGAAATGTTGGAATTGCAATGAATGTATGTTTTCTAGTCATCATTATTCTTGCCTAATTTACCATGTGAATGAGATGAATGCCCATAAAAATGGATTAGAATGGAAACCAACTAGGAAAGTGTTAACCCAAGTTGGTTGGATGTGGCGCCCCACTGGTAGAACTTTCACTATAGTAGGAATGCGTGCCCTTTAACTAGGATCACTCCCACTAAAGCAAAGAAAGCGTGCCCTTTAATTAGGAGTACCAAGGCTACCAAAACATAACCATGTCGTTTAACTAGAAACACTGACAATACTGTAGGAACCAAGTGCCCTTTAAATAGGTCTACTCCCACTATAGTGCCCGCTAATACTCCAAAACCTCAGAAAGTTGGAACCATAAAACCTGTTAATGGTAAAACTCACATTAGAAAATGCAGGAAATCTAAGGATAACAAAAATGTTAGCAATTCTGATAATATTATATCTGTATCTGCTAACACTCCGGAACCAAGTTTTCAATGCATTGTCTGCTGTTGTTAATGAAAACAGGTGGTCCAAATTGTTCTCTGGTATTTAGACTCTGGTTGCTCCAAGCACATGACCGGAGATCGCTCTCAGCTTAGAAATTTTGTCAGCAAGTTTCTTGGTACAGTTGGATTTGGAAATGATCATATTGCAAAGATAATGGGTTACGGTGAATATCATATTGGGAATGTTATAATTTCAAGAGTGTATTATGTGGAAGGTCTCGGTCACAATTTATTTTCTGTGGGACAATTTTGTGATGCAAACCTAGAAGTTTCTTTTCGAGAGCATACCCGTTTCATTCGTAATTTGGAAGCGGTTGATTTATTGAAAGGTACACGAGGGAATAATTTGTACACTTTGTCTCTACAAGATATGATGGTCGCTTCTCTTGTATGTCTTCTCTACAAAGCATCAAAGACAAAGTCATGGTTATGGCATCGACGGTTATCTCATCTTAACTTTGACGCTATTAATCATTTGGCGAAAAACGAACTTGTTCGTGGTCTTCCTAAACTTACATTTCAAAAGGACCATTTGTGTTCCGCGTGTACCATGGGGAAAAGAACTAAGAAATCATACAAACCCAAGACTGAAGACACCAACCAAGAGAAACTTTATTTGTTGCATATGGATCTTTGTGGGCCAAGGCGTATTGAAAGTCTTGGTGGTAAAAAGTACATCCTCGTTATGGTGAATGATTACTCTCGGTTTACATGGGTGAAATTTCTTGCTACAAAAGATGAGGCACCTAAATTAATAATCGATTTTCTCAAGATGATTCAAGTGCGTCTCAACAGTACTGTTCGACGTATCCGTACATATTATGAAACCTAATTTTTGAATCAAACCTTGCGTAAGTATTATGCAGAAGTTGGTATATCTCATGAAACATCCGTTGCTCTCACTCCGCAACAAAACGGTGTCGTTGAAACTCGAAATCGCACACTTATGGAAGCTTCTCTAACGATGTTAATTTACGCAGAGGCTACATTGTTTTTATGGGAAGAAGCAGTATCTACAGCAGTTTACACCCAAAAACCGGTCACTAATTCGTAAACGCCATGGTAAAACACCTTATGAGCTTCTACATGGAAAAGTACCAGATTTATCAATGCTTCATGTATTTGGTTCTCTTTGCTATCCAAATAATAACGCTGACAATTTGGGAAAACTTCAACCAAAGGCTGATATTGGTATTTTCATTGGTTACACACCCGCAAAGAAAGCATACCGAATCTACAACCGTAACTCTCGCAAGATCCTCCAAACTATGAATGTTGATTTTGATGAGCTAACAACAATGGCTTCTGAGCAAAGCAGCTCTAAACCCGCACTTCATGAAATGGGACCCAGTAACATTAGCTTTGCTCTTGTCCCAAATAATGCCACTTCATCATCATTTACACCACCTTATAGGAATGAATGGGATATGTTGTTTCAACCGTTATTTGAAGAATTCTTTACTCCTCCAAGTATTGTTGCTCCAGCCATAGCTCCGATTACCGAAGTTGTCGCTCCAGCAACCGAAGCACAATCAAATACGTCTACACCAACAATTGGTCAAGATATTCCTTCAACGAGTAATTCTCAACCAACACCCGAATCAACTACCCATGTCATGCCTATTGATGATGAAGAGGATGATGATGATCACGATTTGGAATTCGCTCAAATGCGTGAACTTCCATTATTTGGTGTACCAATTCCTGACCCTAATCAAGCCAGGTCGTCCACCTCAGAGGAAGCTCCTACTACGGTCTACTCCAATCCACGGATTCGTGAACATGACAGCAAGTGGACAAAGGATCATCCTATAGATTCTATTATTGGTGACCCTAATCGTCCGGTACCCACACGAAGTCAGTTACTAGAAAGTGTAATGTTTTGTCATTTTGATGCTTTTCTCAGTAAAGTTGAACCTAAGACGTGGCAACAAGCATGTACCCAATCTTGTTGGATAGAAGCTATGCAAGAAGAACTTAATGAATTTATACGTCATGATGTATGGGAACTTGTCCCATGCCCGGATCAAGTGCAGTTACTCACTTTGAAATGGGTTTACAACGTAAAACTCGACGAGTTAGGCGGAATATTGAAGAACAAAGCTCGACTAGTAGCTCGTGGATACAAGCAATTATTGGGCATCTACTTTATGGAATCCTTTGCACCTGTTGCCCGTTTAGAAGCTATTAGACTATTCCTTGCTTATGCAGGCCACATGAATATTATCGTCTATCAGATGGATGTTAAGACGACATTTCTTAATGGTGAAATCAAGGAAGAGGTCTATGTTCAACAACCGGATGGTTTTGTGAATGCTAAATATCCTAACCATGTGTACAAGCTTAAGAAGGCTCTCTATGGGTTGAAGCAAGATCTACGCGCGTGGTATGATCTATTGTCACAATTCCTCATCACACAAGACTTCGCTAAAGGCAAGGTGGATCCCACGATGTTCATTCAGAAACGAGGTAAGGATATGATTATGGTACAAATATATGTTGATGATATTATATTTGCTGCCTTGACCCAAACCTTATCCGATGAGTTTGGGAAACTCATGTCTTCCAAGTTTAAGATGTCAATGATGGGCAAGGTATCATTCTTCTTAGGTCTTTAGATATCTCAGAGTCCAAGAGGCATCTTTATCAATCAATCCAAGTATGACCTTGAATCTCTTAAGAAATATAAGATTGATTCTTGTGACCCCGTGGATACCCCAATGGTGGAACGAACTAAGATAGATACAGATCCACATGGGATTGCTGTTGATCTGACACATTATCGTGGAATGATCGGTACCCTTCTGTATATCACAGCTAGTCGACCTGATCTTCAGTTTGCTATATGTATGTGTGCTCGGTATCAAAATCGGCCTACTGAGTTAAACTTGGCTATTGTGAAACGGATCGTTCGATATCTTAAAGGAACCATTAATCAGGGACTTTGGTACTCGAAGAACTCTTCGATTGCACTAATGGCATATACAAATGCGGATCACACGGGTTGTCAAGATACAAGGCGTAGCACGAGTGGAACTTTGCATCTACTAGGAGATCAACTAATCAGTTGGGTATCGAAAAGGCAGAAAGCGCTTCAAATTCAAGTACAGAAGCAGAATACATAGCTATGTCTGGTTACTGTGCTCAAATTCTTTGGATGAGATCGCAATTAACCGACTATGGTCTAGATTTCAACAAAATTCCGATGTACTGCGACAACAAGAGTGCAATTGCCTTATGCTGCAACAATGTTCAATTCTCTCGGTCGAAGCATATTGACATTCGCTACCACTTTATCAAGGAGCAAGTGAAAAATGGAGTGATCGAGCTTTATTTTGTCCGATCTGAGTATTAATTGGCGGATATCTTCACGAAGGCTTTAGATCGCGCTCGAATTGAATTTTTGGCCGACAAGCTAGGAATGAGAACTTTCTCGCCCGAGACTCTTTAGGAACTGGCAGATGAAGCGAAAGAATAGTGGTGGTAAACTATTCTCCGTATCAATGGTGATCATCTGTATATATTGTTTATATTTTTATCCACAAAAGCAAAATACAAAAATATAAAACCATATAAAAAACATAAAAATTGAAAATTTCAGAAAAATCCAAAAATATTTTTACTTTATTTTTCAAAGGCATGTCTTTTGGTACGACAATATTTACGGCCTTAGAAATGTCGATTAATATTGACACGCCGCCATAAATAGAGTTCGTACAAAAGTTGTACATATTTCATAAAACATGTCTATATGGCTTGTAGTTATTTTTAGACTGCAACTCGTTTTCATATTAAAGTCAAGTATTTCTTTTGAAAGCTTTGGCTCAACAACGGGAATTAATTTTCTTGGGCATGGTTTACTTTATAACCATGTAAGGGATTGTGTTTACGTTATAACACAATCTAACACGGATATATGTACGAATCAGTGCATTTACTTGTTGCAACAAGAGAAATCTTGTTTTTATGAAGTTATCATCTCTACAACCATAGCAATTTACAATTGGTATCTACATACTTGACGATGCGACTACTCAACCAACGACTACAGATCTTTCAATAGAACACGGGTCAACAATTGAGGGGGAGCAATTGTCAAGCATTCAGAATCTTCGATGGCGAAAGTGCCAAGTTCACTAATTGGTGTCAAAACAACAACACCAATCTTACATGTGGTATCAAGAGATGACTTCAGACGTGACGAGGCGACCAACATTTGCCGACAAGAACCATTTGATCTTATCATATGTTGTTCTCATAAATCAGGTCCAACCTTGTCAATTTATTCTAATATGGTGAATATGTGCTAATGTTTCAAATCGGTATCATATCTCACAAATTGGTCTCATGATGATTTAACGGACTTACATTTTTCTTCCAAAAACCTTTGTTAAAACTTCATTAAATCAAATGATATCAAAAATATCGGTTGGGTTAATATTTTTAATACGGGGGAGAGAGTGTGATTTAATATGGGAAATGATTAATCAAAAATGGTTTGACTTAACGTGTTAGCTCATCCCGATATGTGCGAAATGTTTTCGAATATCGTGGCATATGTTAAGGGGGAGCAAAATGGATTTGCTATATCAAAATGGATTTCATGGTGACATATACTTACCCTAAACCCATTTATTTCACGACGATGAAGATTGTGGTAACATAAGGATGGTAGGATAGGTTAAGTCCAATGATTCTTCCAAAACCGGAGGAATCTTCCCAAGGACATTCCATAGCTAGAAATAGTAGTCCTTACGAAAGATGGGGAAGATTGTGAACGTAGCTGAATGCCGACTAAGTACTTAAGTTAGCACTGGAACAATCACAACAAGGTGCTAGTTATGACGTATTGGTAAGCATTGAAGGGGTTGAGGAATGAAAAAGAATTGTAAAGATAAAGGGTCCAAAGAAAGAAGCCCTCCTTATAACCTTAGGCAGAAACTAGATCAACACATATGCTATTGAGATCATTTCTAATGATGCTCGATATTGAAGATAGACATCATGGACCCAGTGATGCAATGCACAACCCATCCCATCTAACTCAGATATCTCTCAAAATATATTTGTTTTAATCACACGGAGATCAACACGTTATCTATCGATTTATTAACTCTGAGTAAATTGGTAATGAAATGGTGGCACTCCTCTCCATCCTCCGATTACAAAAATCCAAAAAATGAACGATCGAGTCTAGAGCCATTTGAGATCATCAAATATCTCATTAGGACAAACTTCCATATTTCCTTGCTTCTTCACACACTGTGAAAAGTAAGAAAGATATTAAGAGTACGATGCAAAATCTTCATGATCTTTCCTGAACATCCGAGTAATACAAAAGTATTTACAATAAAGATGGAAATACTTCTTGAGCAAACATCAAAAAGCTCATGGTAGGTGACTTGTGAGATTCTTTATGAATCAAACTTGTGATAACTGGAAAGCAACAGCTGTTTAATTCTTAATTGAATTTAAACACGTTCCAAGCCTCTACACAACATCTCAGTGATCTTGCCAGAACACTCAGAGTGACACTTTTAAGTATTCACGGTGATGAGTGGAAATCCTTCTAGTGTTAACCTCAAACAGCACTTTCTAGGTAACTTTCAAGATTCAATATGAATCAAGCTCGTGACAACTGGAAAGCAACGATGGTGCGAGTAAAGAGAACGGGTTTACCCGTGAAATCTTGTCAAGGAGATTTTTAAATAAATCTACCTGCCACAAGTACGATAGTTAATATCGTCCAACGGTCTTCACCGACCGGAGGTAAAATGCTACCAAAATAGAATGAAATGTTCAAAGCCATTTCGTTCGTGTCTACTTATGTTACTACATTTGAAGACGGTGGCGTCGCGGCATCCGAGAAGAAGTCGTCCCTGCATGCATATACATTATGCACTCAATACTTCATCTAATTTAAGAAAGCCTAAAAGTGAAGTCTTCTGCAGTAACGAACTCTGAATCTTTCAAGAATTACGAAGGTATAAGTATGTGGGACATGAAGTCAAGAAGAGGCGAATATCACAAGTGATGGATGCACAAGATTAAGGCAAGAGATTAATGCTCAAGATTGATATCAAAGATCACATCAGCATGTTCACCAGAAAAGAAAAAGAAAGGAAAGACGAAGAATGCGAGCTCAAGACAAGCATAGTATGCTAGGTTTATTTTATTATTGTAACTCGGGTAACGCCCTTGTTTGGAGTGACCTCCCTTAGGGGGAGATTGTTGGAAATACGTTTTTACGTATTTAGGAAGATTCGGTCACTCTGACAATATATTAAGTACTAGCTCGTAGTCTAGTTACTTTATATTAATTAACAAGGAAAGGTCTTGTCCATGTTATGTATGCCCGACCCAATATTGTAAGCCCAAGCCCATCTTATGGGCTTGGTATATAAACCCTCTCCTTAGTTGGAGAGTGTGTGGTTCACTTCATAATACACATAGTGAAAGGTGTTTTCTTTCAATTTCTCTCTCTAAAAGTGTGTGTGTTCTCACCATCTTTCTATCTCTTTCTCTCTCAAGATTAAGCAAGATTTACAATATCCTACACACTTAGAGAGAGAAAGTTATGTTTTACACACTTTAACTATGTGAAAATATGTGAACCACCACCCTCTCCAACTAAGGAGAGGGTTTATATACCCAAGCCCATGAGATGGGCTTGGGCTTACATTGGGCCGCTGGCCTCACACAAGTTGTGGGCTCGGCTTGGGCTCGTTTGGATAATAAAGTAAAACTAAACTACGAGCTATTTCTTAGACTATTGTTGGAGTGACCGATCAGTTCAAATACGTAAAACGTATTTCCAACAATCTTGGTCAAACCAGGATGAATGGAGAATGGGGAGCTATAAGCTTCAGTTAACAATGCTTCCCTGAGCGTAAGATCATTATGAACACAAAGTCTAGTGCCCTGCCATAAGATACCATCGTCATCCAACTGAAACTCCGTCTGCTGTTCTAAGATCTTAATGTTCGCCCAAATTTCAACATCATCCTTCTGAGCTTCCTTGATCCTAGAGAGTAACTCAGGTTCCACTATAAGATTAGCCCAGTAACCGTGCTGTCCACGTACCATGATCTTGATGTCTAGTCGCTCTAAGTCTCTTATAATTTCCTCCTTAATTTTAATGCCGTTTATCATACCGGACTTTCTACTATGTGCATCTTCCACTACATTCGCCTTACCAGGATGATACTGCAGATTAATGTCATAATCCTTCAACAGCTCTAACAATCTTCTATGTCTCATATTCAGCTCACGTTGAGTGAAGATGTACTTCAAGCTCTTGTGATCTGTGAAAACATCACATGATTCTCCATACAAGTAGTACCTCCATATCTTCAATGCAAACACGACTGCTGCAATTTCCAAGTCATGCGTAGGGTAATTTTCCTCATAAGGCTTTGCCATAAAGCATACGTAATCACTTTCCCATGTTGCATGAGGACACAACCAAGTCCCTTCCCTTAAGCATCACAGTAGATTTGAAATCCACCTGTACAAGATGGGAGAGTAAGAATCGGTGCAGATACTAATTTCTGCTTTAGGTCTTCAAAGCTCTTCTCTCTTTCTTCAGTCCATACGAATATCTCCCCTTTCTGCATCAGTTTGTTCAATGGCAGTGCTAAACGGGAAAAGTTCTATACGAACCTACGGTAGTAACCAGGTAATCCTAGGAAACTATGAACTTTAGTCGCTGATGTCGGTCTTGGCCACTTGGTAATGGCCTCAACCTTTGTTGGATCCATGGTGATTCCTTCTACTGAAACAATGTGGCCTAGGAACGCCACCTTGTCTAACCAGAACTCACACTTGGAGAATTTAGCATACAGCTGCTTATTGCAAAGTATCTGTAGTACTATACGAAGACGGTCTTCGTGTTCCTCCTTGGACTTAGAGAAAATAAGAATGTCATCAATGAAGACGATGACGAACTTGTCCAGGAACTCATGGAAGATACGGTTCATCAGATCCATGAAGACAGCTGGAGCATTGGTAAGGCCAAAAGGCATGACTACAAACTCGTAGTGCCCATAGCGTGTACCAAAAGTAGTCTTGGTGATGTCCTGCTCTTTAACCCATAACTGATGATAGCCCGACCTCAGATCAATCTTGAAAAATGTTTGGCCCCTTGGAGTTGGTCAAACAAGTCGTCAATGCGTGGCAACGGATATCTATTTCTGGTGGTGATCGTGTTGAGCTCACGATAATTTATGCACAGACACATGTTGTCTTCCTTCTTCTTTACGAACATAACAGGTACGCCCCATGGAGAAGCACTAGGTCGAATGAAACCACGTTCTAACAGTTCCTGCAGTTGTTCCTTTAACTCCTTCAGCTCAATGACATGCATGCGATAAAGAGCCTTGGAAATTGGCTCAGCTCCTGGGATGAGCTCAATATTAAACTCCAATTCACGAGCAAGTGTTATGCCTAGAAGTTCTTCTGGAAACACGTCTCGAAATTCTAACACGATCGGCTGATTCTGGATAGATGGAGATTCAGCCTCCAAATCATGAATAGTAGCAAGATAGCCCTCACAACCATGTGACAGGAGTGCACGTGCTTACAATGTCGATATTATTTGTACAGACCTTCCGGGTACGAACCCGTTGTGAATGTCCTCTGGTGCATTTACATCACCGAAGATGACCCGATATATATGGCAGACTATGGTGGCGTGATGTTTGGATAGCCAGTCCATGCCTAATATCATGTCAAAATCGCACATATCCAGTGGAAGTGCCTCAACCGGACGAATCTTCTCTTCAAACTCTAGTGGAAGGCTCTTGTACCCATGGGTTATGCGTACAGAGTCTCTTAAAGGCGTGGAAATGTTTAATACATTTTCTAAAGGAATAGGGGAAATCCTAACATTCTTTGCATAAGAAGTACAAATGATTGAATGCGTAGCACCCGTGTCAAATAAAACACATGCAGCTTGACCATACATATACAAGATTCCAGTGATGGTACCTGTAGACTTGTTGGCCTGATCGCGAGAAGTCGTGTACACCCGCCCATTAGTAGGAGGTAGTGAAGAGAGGGTGAGTATACCCTCCAACAGGTGCCCATGTTGGTTAGGAGCCTATTTGGAAAAGTACACATGAGGCATGATTTATAGGTACAAAAGGACAATGCGGAAAACTCGTAAGATGTAATACCAGTGATAGCTGGACGGTTAGGCTGTGAACCTATTTGGTTCTGCTCCCTCCCGTTACCATGATTCCTGGTAGAAGATTGCTGATGTGTCAAAATTATGAATTATTACATGTAACATAAGGAATGAGTAACTTTAAGGATCTGCTGCTGTTGGAGTTTCTAGCGTTGTTACGGTAATTATCATTACCACCACGCCTATCCATAGCAGAACAGTCTTGAGTCTGACCGTTACCCTTGGGCTGAGTAGGCTGTTGCTGAGTAGCCGGCTGAGACCGGTCCTATAACACCCCCAAATATTCACATTTTGAATCAGCGGAAGAGTCGTTGGTGTTACGGGATAGCACATTACTCAAATCATAGACAACGCTTAAAAATTGCGTCGTTTAATAATAAAGCATTTTCAATTCATGAATATCACATTACATAGGTCCTCAGGTCATAGTATGTCATACAAATTTACAAAACATTTGAATGGAAATTTTTATTTGAATGCCGGCCATAAATTCTTGTCGTCTTCCCGAGAATTACCTTCAAGTACCTGAGATAAAACATGTAAAAAGTCAGCCAATCGCCGAGTGAATCCATAGAGTTTAATAAAAACCATTATTATATCACCGGTATATAATCATTACCGAAAAGCATTTTGTACAATTCTTTGTCGTAGGCCATAAAATAGGCCAAAGATATTTTATACGAATCTTTGTCGTAAAACATAATATAGGCCTTTGCCTTCAAAACCATTATATGAACCTGTTATCCCTATATTTTATATAGTCGAACAAGAATGTAATAGGTCATCTTATTCGTTATTGGTCTTGTATTGTAATAGGTTAGTCGAGAAAACCGAGCTTGGACTTTAAGCTAATATTGTCTAAGTTAGGGGCGTAAGCCCAACCAAAGCCAAGCCCGGACCATGAACAAGCCCACTAAAGGCCTTATGGTGTGGTATATAAATACAATCTTCCATGTATGGAAGAGGGTGTTGGTCATTATTACTTTCTCTCTCTAGTAATCTTTTACCATCCAATCTCTCTCTAGTTTCTCTCTCAACCCTTCATCTATTTATCTCTCTTAAATATCATCTTATATTGTGTTATGGATTGAAAGTGGATAGGTGATTGAAGATTCGTGGTTGCTTTATTAATGATTTTGTGAGGTATTTGATCCATAATCCTTGATCCAAATTTTTTTTTTTGTGTTTTATATGGTTTATTTTTGATACAAATCATCTACGTAGTTGTGGTAGAGATTTGGTATTGTTAGTTTGGCTAAAAACACAAAATTTTTGGGTATTTGGATCAATCTTTGGCATAAAGTTACGTTTTTTATAAGGTTGCTCCGAGAAAAATGGGATATCGATTTTGAGGGCTTTTCAGAAGATTTTTCCGAAGAAGGGATTTTTCCGAAGAAGGGATTTTCCCGAAGATTTTTCCGAAGAAGGGCTTTTTTCGAAGATTTTTCCGAAGAAGGGATTTTTCCGAAGGAAGTTGTTTTCCGAAAATTATTCCGAAAAATTAGTTATTCCGAAAAAACCCATTTCCCTGAAAAAGTCATTATTCCGAAGAACCTCATTATTCTGAAAAAGTCATTATTCCGAAGAACCTCATTATTCTGAAAAAGTCATTTATTCCGAAGAACCTCATTATTCTGAAAAAGTCATTATTCCGAAGAAGCCTCATTTTTCTGAAAACGTCAATTATTCCGAAGATTTCTCTAAAAAGATCAAGTATTCCGATAATTGAAGATTTTTACAAAAGTGAAATCGAGTGTTTTTGGCCTTGGAAGTTTTGGTTTCTGGAGAGACAATTTTTAGGGGATTTTAACATCTTTTCTCAACAACATCAACCACACCTCATCACAACACATCCACTAAGATCCTAATCCATTCACAATCATCGACAATGTCTAACAACAATATCAGCAATGCGACTGCAAATCAAATTCGGTTGGAACAAGGTGGCAATGGGAATCCACCTGTGCTCACTGTCGGTTGCTATGTTCAATGGAGATCTCGCTTTCTCAGATTTCTCGATGGAAAAGAGAACCGAACTTCTCTTCGTCACTGCCTTGAGAATCCACCTCCATTTTTTGAATTCAGACCCATTACCACACAAGCAGAGGATGGTACTTCATCAACTATACGAGCTATGGAAGATTTCGACACATGTTCTGTTGAGAAAAAGAAACTTCTCCAAGCTGAAGCTCATGCTGTGAACTACATACTCACTGGGATTGATAACGATATCTATTCCACGGTTGATGCATGTCCTAATGCTATGGATATGTGGAATGCAATTCATCGATTGAAGCAAGGTGAGTCAATCAACGTTCAAGCTCTCGAGACTAATTTACTTTGGGAGTTTGGAAAATTCACATCCGAAGATGGTGAATCCATTGACTCATATTACTCGAGATTCTACAAAATGATGAATGAGCTTGTTAGAAATCAGTGCACCATCTCCAATCATCATGCCAATGTTCAATTTCTACTTCAATTCAAACCGGAATGGCAAAGGTTTGTGACTTTTGTTAAACAAAGGGAATATATCAAGACCATCTCCTATCACAATCTTTATGATATCCTGAAACAACATCAGAATGAAGTGAATGAACTAAGGGCTGAAAAGGAAGAACAGTCTGCTAACTCTATTGCTTTTGTGGCTGCTACTTCAACAAAACCCGTACACCGTCAACCACCACCGACTCATTCCTCAAAGTCGTCAAGCTCATCCACCAAACCTCCAGCTACTGCTAAAAAGGCAAAAGAAATTGTCCCCACTCCACCTCCGAAGTATGACACCGAGTCAGATGGAGACAGTGATGATGAACAAACTTCAAGGGACAAAAAGATTGAAGAACTCATGTCTCTACTCACCACAACTTATAAGAAGATCTACAAACCTACCAACAGCAACCTCAGATCATCATCCAATGCTCGATATAAGGAATTTGATCATGCACCTAGGTATGATCGTAAGGCTAGGTATGATAATTAGAGGATGTCGAATCAAGTTGGGGCTAGAGATACTGTAGGCACTCCGGTTGTGCAGAACACTGGGATTCAATGCTTCAATTGCAAGGGATTTGGGCACATGTCTAGGGAATGCAAGAAGCCAAAACGGGTTAAGGATTCTGGATATCACAAGGAAAAGATGTTGCTGTGTAAGAAAGAAGAAGCAAGAATTCCACTCACAGCAGATGATGTTGACTGGCGTGATGACACTGATGATGAAGCCGATGATCAAGAGCTAGAGACATATTATGTGTACATGGCAAAGATTCAAGAAGTGCTTCCAGAGACTGCTGATACTTCTGGACCTATCTTTGATACTGAGCCAATTGAAAAGCTCGTCGAGATCATTCTCTTCATAATGGACTCTGGGTGCACAAAGCACATGACGGGCAATCTCAAGCTTCTAATTAACTTCGTGGAGAAGTTTCTGGGTACGGTACGGTTTGGAAATGATCAGCTTGCACCGATACTCGGATATGGAGACTTGGTTCAAGGGAATATCACTATAAAACGGGTTTATTACGTCGAGGGACTGAATCACAATTTATTCTCGATTGGTCAATTTTGTGATGCGGATTTGGAAGTGGATTTTTGGAAATCTACTTGCTATGTTAGAGACTACGATGGGAATGACCTTCTTACAGGTTCTCGTGGTTCTGATCTCTACACAGTAACTCTTCAAGATACATCTTCAACAAATCCAATTTGCTTAATGACGAAAGCTACATCCTCTCAAGCATGGTTATGGCATCAACGATTGTCACATCTCAACTTTGACACAATCAACTTGCTTTCGAAGAATGATATTGTGACCGGTCTTCCTAAATTAAAATTCGTCAAAAACCATCTTTGTTCTTCTTGTGAGTTGGGAAATCTCAACGGATGTCTTTCAAAACAAAGACTACCCCAAGCTCTAAAGGACGATTGGAACTTCTACACATGGATTTATGTGGTCCCATGCGTGTAGAGAGTATTAACGGGAAAAAGTATATTCTCGTGATTGTTGATGATTACTCTAGATACACATGGACTTTCTTCTTAAGGTCCAAAGATGAAACACCAGAGGTTCTCAAAAACTTTCTCAAGATGATACAACGCAATCTTCAAGCTCAAGTCTTAACCGTAAGAACGGATAGGGGTACTGAATTTTTGAACAAGAATTTGCAATCTTACTTTCAAGAAGAAGGCATCGAAAATCAAACGTCTATTGCTCGAACTACTGAACAAAACGGCGTTGTCGAAAGACGGAACCGCACTTTGGTCTAGGCAGCTAGAACAATTCTTTCTACTTCAAAATTACCACTATTCTTCTGGGCTGAAGCTATTGCAACCGCCTGTTATACTCACAATCGTTCTCTCGTCATCCCTAGACATGAAAAGACACCATACCACATCATCAATGGCAGGAAACCTACAATTAAATTCTTTCACGTATTTGGATCTTTATGCTACATTATTAGAGATGGTGAGAATCTCGACAAGATGAAAGAAAAAGGTGCTGCATGTATTTTTGTGGGGTATGCTACATTGTCGAAAGGATATCGAGTTTACAACAAGAAAACAAAGATTATTATAGAAACAATTCATGTGAACTTTGACGAATTGCCAAAGATGGTACTTAAACACAACAACTCAAGTCCCGCACCTCATTATCCAGTAATGGAACCTACACAAAACAGTGTACGTCCCGTGCAAGAATGTCAAGAAAGTACTCCTACAGCATACTCGACGGATACAACACAAATGAATGAGTTGGTTGATTTATATGATCCAATGTTTGAAGAATACTACTATGGAAACAATCAAGTTGTGTCAAAGCCTTCCGCTGTCAATACTGCTGATGCACCTGAACAAAATCAACAAGAAACAACTGCCTCTACTTCAGCAACCATTGCTCAAGAGACTATTCCATTGGATACTCAACAAACTCAAGAAACTGTCATACAACCAACATCACCAACCGTCAATGCTGAAGGAGGAAACAACATTCAAGCAGTCGATGCACAACCAGACGAAGAAGAATTTATCAACCCGTTCGGTACATCGGTACACGAAGTCGGAGAGTCCTCTACTCAACATGTTGATCCGTCAAACATGCATACATTCTACCAAAGATATCCATCCACTCACCATTGGACTCGTGATCATCCATTGGAGAAAGTAATTGGAAATCCTTCACAACCGGTTCGAACACGTAAACAACTCAACACCGATGGCGATGTGTGTATGTATGCACTCACCGTGAGTTCAACTGTACCTACAAACATCAAACAAACCATGGCTGATCACGCGTAGATTGAATCAATGCAAGACGAAATTCATCAGTTTGAACGCCTAAATGTTTGGGAACTAGTTGACAGACCTTATGGAATTTCGCTTTTAGATTTCAAATGGATCTGGAAAAACAAACTGGATGAAGAATAAACCATCATCAAAAACAAATCTCGTCTTGTGGTTAAGGGATATCGTCAACAAGAAGAGATAGATTTCGATGAATCATTCGCTCCAGTTGCTCGTTTGGAAGCTGTCAGGGTATTCCTTGCTTATGTTGCACATAAGGGCTTCACGGTTTTTCAGATGGACGTTAAAACTGCTTTTCTCAACGGTCATTTGAAGGAAGAAGTGTATGTGAATCAGCCAGAAGGATTCATCGATCCTCATCACCCTAACAAAGTCTATCGTCTCAAGAAGGCTGTATATGGACTTAAACAAGCTCCAAGGGCATGGTACGAAGAACTATCAAACTTCTTGGTCTCGAAAGGATTCTCCAAAGGTTCTATTGATCCTACTCTTTTTATTAATAAATATGGGGATGACATACTGCTGGTGCAGGTTCATGTTGATGACATTATTTTTGGTTCTACGAACCCAAAACTTTCAAAACGTTTTGAAAAATTAATGCACAACAGATTTGAAATGTCAATGATGGGGGAGATAAAATTCTTTTTAGGACTCCAGATTCATCAATCCCCGCGTGGTATCTTCATAAACCAAGCTAAGTATGCTCAAGAGATACTTAAAAAGCATGGTATGACCTCATGTGCTCGCGTTGGTACACCATTGTTGACCACATCCCTAGACACTGACTTGTACTCATATCCCGTAGATTAAACGTGATATCACAATATGATCGGGTCACTTATGTACCTTACAGCCAGCAGGCCTGATATTCATCCTGCCACATGCTATTGTGCACGATATCAAGCTAGACCTACTCAAAAGCACCTCAAATAGGTTAAACAGATCTTTCGGTACCTTAAGAATACCATTCACATGGGACTCTGGTATCCGAAGGGAACCGGTTTTCATCTAACATCTTTTTCAGATTCTGATCACGCAGGTTGCCTTGATAGTTGAAAAAGCACTTCTGGTAGTGTACAATTTCTAGGGGAAGACAAACATGTGAGCTGGTCGTCAAAGAAGCAGGATTGCACTTCGCTCTCATCAGCTGAAGTAGAATATGTGGCTCTATCCGCGTGTTGTGCTCCAGTCCTCTGGATGAGAACTCAACTCACGTATTATGGCTTCCACTTTGATAAAATACCTATGTATTGTGACTCAAAGTCGGCCATAGCCATCTCTTGCAATCAGGTTCAGCACTCCCGTACCAAGCACATCGGAGTCATATATCACTTCATCAAGGAACAAGTGGAACATGGTATCGTGGAATTATACTTTGTCAGAACTGAGTACCAGATAGCTGACTTGGTTACAAAAGCCCTATCTCAAAATGGGTTTCAGTATCTCGTTGGCCGTCTTGGTATGAAGTATATGACTCCAGAAGACTTGAAGGTTTTGGCAAATGAAGATGCTTGATTTTTCTCTTATAATGACTTCTAAGCACATCACAGCTTAGGACTCAGACCTCAAATAAGGAAATTTTATCACGGACGATAACTTATCCTTCTCAACGAGAAATTAATATTTCTCGGTCATGAGCTTCCTATAAAAACATTCAAAGTTTTTAAGTTCATGAAAAACGACTTCTAAGTAAATGTCAGCTTAGAACTCGTACTTCCACTTAAGGAAAGTTTATCACGGATGATAACTTATCCTTCACAACGGGAAATTAATTTTTCTCGGTCATGAGCTAGTCACAAAGCATTCAAAGTTTTGAGCTCATGTAAATCAGATTTTATTTTAAAACCGTTGAACACAATTTTTCAAGAATTTCTCAAAAAGATTTTTCTAAATCTTTCAAAATTGTGTGTTCAACACTCCCTTCCTCATATGTGGTTTTCATATCTCAAAATTGTCATATGTTATTTTGATCAATTTTTGAGGGAGAGCGTTTTAAAATCAAGCCTTTTAATGTTGTTGGGTAATAATGTAAGAATTTTTCAATCCTTTTTGTTGTCTATGTTTTCGTTCCACAAATCGACTCGAATTGATATCCGGTTAAACGTAAGATTTATTTGTTCTTGGTTAAACGTATTTTTTTGGTAATTTAAAAACTAAAATCTTTTTACTTAAAAAAAAACTATTTTAAACTAATTTAAATAATAACTATTTTTGAAACTTAAACAAAATTGATCAAACTAATAAAAAGACTATTTTGAAACTAAATTAAAATAAAAACATTTAAATGAAAACTATTTTTAAACAAAACTAACTAAAATTTCATCTATACTTAAAAAACATTTAAAATTCCTAAAAGTAAATAAAATATTTTTTTATCTGTTTTTTTATAAAAACTAAATTAAAGAAAATTAATATAAAACTTTTAATTAAATTTAACAAAACTTAAAACTTGAATTAAACTTAATAATAAATATGCCAGCTAATATTAAAGAACCTATATTAATTAAATGCTAAGTGAATAAACACAAAAAGAAAGCTAGATGAGATGGTAAGGTTGTTGGCTTGTGTACGAGAGGTCGAGGGTTCGAGTCCCTGGTGACCTTTTTGCTACTTATTTTTTACTTTTTTGGACTGAATAAATAACCAAACAGATCAATGGGATCTGTTTCCTATGCAGCAATAACAGCAAAAGTGAGAACAACAAAATAAGCAAATACAGCTTAACCGAAAAAAAACCAGATAAATAAGCTATCAACTAACAGGCTATAAAGTACTAAAACAAAATATTAAAACAGGCGAAAAGCTTAAAATAAGCTATAAAGTACTTAAACAAAAAAGAAGATAAATAAAGCTGTCAACTAAGCAGATATGACCAAACAAATAAGCAATAATAAGCTAATAGGCTGACAAAAGTCAAATAAGCAAAACTAAAATAAAATAAGTAGTCGAAAATCAAACATAAACCGAATCAAATCCAAACAGTGCAGATATAACATAAACTAGACAAACTAATTAAGCTAAGCAGATTCTAACCAACTTAAATCCGAACAAATTTAAAAAAACTCAAACAGATGAAAACCTAATAAGCAGATCCAAAACAACTCAACTCAAACACAATATCAAATAAACATAAGCAGATAAAGACAAACAAAGCAGTTATTCAATAAACAAAAATTAAAAGAGGGAAGAACCTTATTGATGATTTCCTTTGAGCAGAAGGATGGCGCTGTGCCTCCTTTTGAACCGAAACAAACAAACACCACCCTATTACCCTCCGGACTTCATCATCATCGTCGAACCAATAAACCAAACGAACCAAACAAAATGAACTTCGTATAGTAATTTTTTATATTTTCCAGTGGGGAAAATAACTTTCACTTTCTTTTTATTTATTTATTTTTTTATATTATATTAATAATAATAAACACGAACAGTAATAATAAAAAAAAGAGATTCAAGATTATCATCAACTTGACAAAAATTTAAAGATGAAGAAATTAATTAAAAATAACTTTTCATTAATAAGATAAAAATTACATTGACTGAAAATGAGAAACTACATTAAACCTAAAACTAATTTTCAAAAATAAAAAAAAATAATAAAAAGTGCATACTACTGAATTACAGATTAAGCGTTTTTATAGAGAAACCCTATAAACGTTTCTTGATGAACTTGGTGCCCATGGCTTCAAATCCTGGCCCTTCTTTCTTCTCTTCTCTCTCTTCTCTTGAATCAACGACAGAGATTACCCAAGCATCACACGGATCGCCCTCGTGGCGGTTTTGTGTTTGTTTGTGTTTCTTTAATCTGAGGTGGAGGGTTTTTATTGGGTAATTTGTGTATGGTGATTTGTTTTCACCAATCAAAACAAGAGGATTAGGCCACGTCGGATTAAATTAAGGACCACCCCTTGGTGTCTTCTCTGATTTTCATGGGGATTTAATCCTCATCCGTGTGAATTACACGAATTGGGTAAACCCCCGAATTTTTGATCGTTAAAATTGGTGTTAATTGTGAATTAGGGTTTGGGGATAGGGTAAAAATTGTGTCTGCGTATTATTTGGGAGAGAGAGAAAATGGGTGTTTTGTTCTTGTTATTAATGAATGGTAATAGGAGAGTGGGTGGGGTAAAAGTGAAGTAAATACGTGTGTGTTTGACCAGGGTTTGCATTTGTTTATTGTGTGAGTTGTGTGACTAGGCTTTTTGACCTCATCCATCCCAAATCTTGGCCCAATTGTTTAACTCAAACCAAAATTTGTCTAATAATAAATTGGGCCTGGTCCCAATTTGTATAACACCATCCGTTTTAAGTAATTATTTGGGCCAAAGTGGGCTTGAATTCCATAAGTTAAGTAACTTATACTCCATAATGGGCTTTTGGGCACAATTCGCAAATGTGGGACCCACTTGGCCAAATTATCTTCGTAAATGATTAAATCCACTAAAACGAGCTTGATTTCGGCTTTCTTGTTCATATCTTCAAAACCGTGTCGAATTGTCGGTTTTCGTGAACTTGGGCACACTTTTGGTTTTTGACTTTGTCTTCTTCTCTTTCTTGGACTTTTCTTCAATATTTGATCGTAAAATCCCGTGTTTTCTTTCCTTTTGATCTTTTGTACCTATTTGACACCAAAACACAAAACCACGCGTAATTCCGACTTTTACGATATTAAACACATGATTAGGTCTTGTTTTTCCTTGATTTTAGTGGCAAAAGGATAAGTGTTTACACACTTATTAAATCCCCTACACTTGACCATTGCAATGACCCCATGCAATACATTATTTTAAAGCATAAAGTTACATTTTTCTCATAATTAACCTATCTATTACTACTACGATGAAAAGATAAAAACTTTAAAGGAAACAAAAGTTATAACAATTTATTAACTTGAAATTATTTGATGGAAGAAACTCGTAAAGAAATCTAAGACTTAAATTAGGGCTTTGGTGTCATGATTATTAATCACCCTCAAGTTTCACGTTCCCCATACCAAGCTTAAAAACGATATCATTGTTTACCATAAGTCCTTAAGTTAAAACCACTCATATAAGATAATTGTGTAGTAATCTTTCTCCAATTCCTACGTTGTATCTCTAGATTTTATTGATTGTCGTTCACCCGTAGGCTCATTTGACTTATTTGATAATTATTAGTCCAAAAATGAAGGACAAACGGTGCAAACCCGATACTCAAAACCTAACCTCGTCCTTAAAAACGTTGTCACTAAAGTAAGCCCACATCAAGGATGATTTAACACGATTTGGAGAATAAATTCCCGGACCCAAAATTTGGCCAATAGTACTAATTATTAATTATTCCTCCAAAGTCATGTAGACTTTATGTAGAGTTTAGCAAGTTCACATCATATACCCTTAGGCTCTTTAAGATGTAAAAATGCTACCCATCTATTGTCCACACCCTAAGGCTCCTTGAACGATAAACGAGGGAATTGATTTTTGATCAACTTTTATTCAACACTTACTATGCCATACACCCTAAGGCTCTAATAATAAAGTTCGTGCTACATGCCCCATATCCTAAGGCTCCTTGAGGTCATGTTTTAATCTTATTCTTTCTTATTTATGATATATACAGTAGGCCAAATCCCGCGGTCCCATGGTCTGAATACCTTCTACTTAGTGGTTATGAACCACCTTAGTCGGAAGTCTACAACGCTGGCACCCTCAATGTGTTCATGCTTTAATTACAAGGAGAATAAAGATTTGGCTAAGAGTTAAGATATCAAATCGACACCGTAAAAATCCTCATTTATTAAGCAACTAAATATACTAGCGGGAAGAAAGGGCCACAAAAAACTCATATAAGGAAGAAGTAACCCTTAAACTTATTATCAACTCTATCATCTCTCGTTCTCCACAATTTAAAATCTCAAGGAATGAGACTCGTGGATACTTACCCTAATAAACCAATTAAGGTCCATATGGTTAAGGATACTAGCTAGAGTAAACTTGGATAAGTAAACTCGGATTGAGTCAAAATATTCACGACGGGCCTAATATATCAAAGATATCAAAACTTGTTAAAACCATTTTATTCATTTATTATTTATTTTGACTTTATTCTTGAAATGGAAAATGTAAATACGATACGATGACAAAAGGAAAATAAATAAAAATACTACTAAGCCAAAATAGATCAAAAATTTGAAAAACGTTGAAAATTTTTTAAATTTTCCGGTTAAATGGGGTCAAATTCATGGAAAAGCTCACTAAAATTTCGATAGAAATCCCCTTACACTTAATATAAACATTGTCCTCAATGTTTAAGCATGTGGGAGAATAAACACCCCTACACTTAGGATATTGAGTACGTTGTTTACAATCGAGCTAAGGAAGGGACAACTAAAGTGATTACATTTATTTGTCTTATTTATATACAAGATTGAATCACAATAGCAAAAACTTATCGAAGGAACCAGGTACACGGGAACACGGGTCGCGTCATAAACACCAAAAGTGGATCATTAAAGCTCATGTCCCTACACAACATCACAACACACAAACAACCTACTTGGCTCCCCCTACACTTATTGGCGGAAATCGGTGAAGGTGAAAAGGGTGGAAAGGATGGAAAAGGTAAAAATCTAACCTAGTTAAACGATGCTTGATTTATTTACCACGAGTCTCTAGCTCGAATCGATTTCCCGAATGTCATCATTCAAAAGGGAAAATCATGGGAAAACCGAGATTTCCAAGGGAGGAAAATCTCTCCATGATAAAGGGTGAAGCAAAGTCATATAAGGCATACCCCATGAAAATCCACCCGGGTTAAACACATAATTTCCATCACAAAAGGAAATACACCCCGAGGTGGTAAAATCACGCAAGTCAAAGAAGAGTGGGGTATCCTTAGGCAAAAATTTCTCACGAGGAAAGGTGTTATGGTGATATGGCAATAATAGCATGAAAGTCTTTATTCCGTGATCAAACACCGATTCCTTAACAGGAAAATAGCAAGAGGTGTTGACATTTAAGCTCAAAATGTCATTTTGATCCAAAGTGGGGGGAGTCGTCCTCTTCCAAACTTGATGTGAGAACATAAGTATCATCCGAGTCATAGGAAAACTCATCCTCGTGAGGAAAATAGGAGTTTAGAAAGTTATCTAAATCCTCCTCAAATGGAATAACCTCTAAAATAGGGGCAACCTCTAAAGGTGGAGGATCCTCCTCAAAAGTCATAACCCCCAATTTTGGAATATAAGAGTAAAAGGGAGACTCAAGAATGGGAGAATCACTCATAGAGAGAATAGGATCATTAGGCTCACTATGTGTCTCGTCAAAACCCAAAGAAATGAGATCACTTAAAGAAGTGTCGTCATCATAGTCATCGTAAATTGGGTTATCAAAGATTGGAGGCTCTAAAGGTGTCTCCCTAAGATCGAAAGGAAAGTGAGCACTTGAAGAAGTGTCATCACTATAGGTATCATAGAGTGGGGCATCCTCAAAATCTGAAGTGGAATGATCACTTAAGGAAGAGACATCACAAAACTCCTCATTTTCTTCAAAATGTGGATTATCATTTGAAGTTTCAAAAAGTGGGTTTGAATGTACCACAAAATCATTAATGTTAAACTTTTTAGTTTCAAAAGGATTGATAAGACTTTCTTCATTATCAAAATTAAGCACATCAATCATATTGACCGATTCTTTTTCATTTGATTTATTCACCATTTTCCCCATTTTAAACACTTTTTGATCATTCCCAACCCTAAGAATTAATTCCCCTTCGACTACATCAACTAAATCTTTTCCGGTTCTTAAGAATGGTCTACCAAGTATTAACGGAATACGAAGATCCATCTCATAGTCGACAATAACAAAGTCCACGGGAAAAGTGAATGTACCAACTCAAACAAAAACGTCTTCGACAATACCAACGGGGTATGCGAGAGTTCTATTAGCTAACTCAAGAGTCATGTGAGTCGGTACAAGGTCGAGTAATGATAATCGTTTCCATACTGAAAGTGGCATAAGATTGATGCTAGCGCCGAGATCCGCTAAAGCCATACAATCATCAATTTGGGGAAACGAGCAAGGTAACACGAATCGTCCGGGATCTCCTAGCTTTTTGGGAAGCTCTTTGAGAAGAATCACGGAACAATTCTCATTTAATCGAGTATTCACGAGATCAACCATTTTTTCTTTCTTATTAAGCAAATCTTTAAACATTTTCACAAATTTTGGCATTTGAGCAAGTGCTTCAATAAGGCCTATGTTAACATTCACATTGGAAATCATTTTCAAAAAGTTAGAGACATGAACGTCATCTTTGGTGAGCACTTTAGCCTTGTCTAACCTAGATGGATAAGGGACATTGGGTTTAGACTTTGAAGGTTGAGAAGGAGAAGGACTCGCTTCTTGAAAAACCTTAGGGATAGGCTCTTGGGACAATGGAGCACTAGTACTAGGAGTGGTAGTAGGAGATATCACCGAAGGGGGAGTAGGATTACTCATTATGACCTCCGGGCCTTGTCTCTCCTTTATGGGCGAAGAGATGGAAGGTCCCACTAAAGTGGCTCCACTTCGAGTATTGATAGCACTCACATTAGCACGAGGGTTAATCTCGATATTGGATGGTAAGGCTCCTTGGGGTCTAAGGGCTTGAATCATTGTCAAAAATCTCTTATCGGTCGATTCTTGCATTTGTCTAGTAGATTCTTGCATTGTTTTCATGATTTTCTCATGCTCGGTCAATTTTTGTATAACCAAGTCCATTTGAGGATTAAACCCTTGATTAGGAAAACCTTGATTAGGAAAACCTTGGTTTTGATATTGAGGATGAAAACCGTTATTATTATAAAAACCTTGGTTATTATTTTGAAACCCTTGATTTTGACCATTAAAATTCCCTTGATTTGCATTCCCTTGAAAATTACCCATTTGAGGACCTTGGTTCCTATTTTGGTGTTGGGTATTTTGGGCGGGTGGGGGTGGTCTTTGTGGTGCTACAAAACCCGGGGGAGCCAAATAATTAGTACTCTTATAAGACAAATGGTTAACATCAACATTAGGTTTAAACTGAACCCTCTCATTAGCATTAAAAGCACAAACTTGTTGTTGTTGATTATAAACCTTGTCATAATTAAAATATGAATGTGGTCAACCACAAGTCTCACACGTTTCACAAGTTTCTTTCATGGCATTAACTTGACCATTGAGGGCTTGGGTTTGTAAAGCAATTGTTTCAACAAGCGAAGTGAGTTTATCGATTCTCTTGTCACTCTCACTAGAACTAGCACTTGCCATAGTGGCCCTAACACTCTCGGTTTGTACTTTAGCCTTGTTTTCAATTATGGCCTAAGCCTCGTTCATTGTTTTCACAAGAATATTGCCCCCCGCGGCACTATTTAGTGAGTCTTGGTCATTTAGAGTTAAACTATTGTAAAACATATTGATTTGATGCACTTTAGTGAAACCGTGTTGTGGACATTTTCTTAAAAGCTCTTTAAATCGATCCCAAGACTCACTAAAAGTTTCCCCATATTTTTGTCAAAGGTAATGATTTCATTCCTTAAAGAGGTGGTCCGTGATGGTGGGAAAAAGTAATTAATGAACTTGGTCTCTAAGTCGATCCATGTAGTAATACTTTGGGGTGGTTCCTTATCAAGCCAATTCCGGGCTTGTCCCTCGAGGGAAAAAGGAAAGAGTTGTAAATGAATAGCCTCTTGTGGCACCCTATTGTATTTGACGGTGTTGGTTAAATAAATAAATCTCTTGATATGATCATGGGGGTAATCTTGAGAACGACCCAAAAATGGTGTAGCGGAAAC
Organism: Glebionis coronaria; assembly: GCA_025667525.1. Lineage (NCBI taxonomy): Eukaryota > Viridiplantae > Streptophyta > Magnoliopsida > Asterales > Asteraceae > Glebionis > Glebionis coronaria. The sequence goes on from CM046876.1 coordinate 361,334,890, forward strand.
CATTTTAATTAAATCCGATCTGAGTTCAAAATTATTTGCTCCAATTGCGGGGACAACGATAGCGTCATCGTTTCCCTCAACGTGTGATTGCAAAATCTCGAGCATAGGTCGGTTATCCGTTTCCATCGTATTGCAAAATAGTCTTTATATCCGTTTCCCCGGCAGCGGCGCCATTTGAATGTAAGAATTTTTCAATCCTTTTTATTGTCTATTTTTTCGTTCCACAAATCGACTCGAATTGATATCCGGTTAAATGTAAGATTTATTTGTTCTTGGTTAAACGTATTTTTTTGGTAATTTAAAAAATAAAATCTTTTTAATTTAAAAAAAACTATTTTAAACTAATTTAAATAAAAACTATTTTTGAAACTTAAACAAAACTGATTAAACTAATATAAAGACTATTTTGAAACTAAATTAAAATAAAAACTTTTAAATGAAAACTATTTTTAAACAAAACTAACTAAAATTTAATCTAAATTCAAAAACATTTAAAATTCCTAAAAGTAAATAAAATATTTTTTATCTTTTTATTTTATTTTTTATAAAAACTGAATTAAAGAAAATTAGTATAAAACTTTTAATTAAATTTAACAATACTAAAAACTTGAATTAAACTTAATAATAAATCTGTCAGCTAATATTAAAGAACCTATATTAATTAAATGCTAAGTGAATAAACACAAAAAGAAAGCTAGATGAGATGGTAAGGCTGTTGGCTGGTGTACGAGAGGTCGAGGGTTCGAGACCCTGGTGACCTTTTTGCTAATTATTTTTTACTTTTTTGGACTGAATAAACAACCAAACAGATCAATGGGATCTGTTTTTTATGCAGCAATAACAACAAAAGTGAGAACAACTAAATAAGCAAATACAGCTTAACCGAAAAAAACAGATAAATAAGCTATCAACTAAACAGGCTATAAAGTACTAAAACAAAATATTAAAACAGGCGAAAAGCTTAAAATAAGCTATAAAGTACTTAAACAAAAAAGCAGATAAATAAGCTGTCAACTAAGTAGATATGACCAAACAAATAAGCAATAATAAGCTAATAGGCTGACAAAAATCAAATAAGCAAAACTAAAATAAAATAAGCAATCGAAAATCAAACATAAACCGAATCAAATCCAAACAATGCAGATATAACAAAAACTAGACAAACTAATTAAGCTAAGTAGATTCTAACCAACTTAAATCCGAACAAATTTAAAACAACACAAACAGATGAAAACCTAATAAGCAGATCCAAAACAACTCAACTCAAACACAAGATCAAATAAACATAAGCATATAAAGACAAACAAAGCAGATATTCAATAAACAAAAATTAAAAGAGGGAAGAACCTTATTGATGATTTCCTTTGAGCAGAAGGATGGCGGTGTGCCTCCTTTTGAACCGAAACAAACAAACACCACTGTATTACCCTCCGGACATCATCATCATCGTCGAACCAATAAACCAAACGAACCAAATAAAATGAACTTCGAACAGTAATTTTTTATATTTTCTAGTGGGGAAAATAACTTTCCCTTTCTTTTAATTTTTTTTAATTTTTTTATGTATTATATTAATAATAATAAACACGAATAGTAATAATAAAAAAAAGAGATTCAAGATTATCATCAACTTGACAGAAATTTAAAGAAGACGAAATTAATTAAAAATAACTTTTCATTAATAAGATAAAAATTACATTGACTGAAAATGAGAAACTACATTAGACCTAAAACTAATTTTCAGAAATAAAAAAAATAAAAAAAAGTGCATACTACTGAATTAAAGATTAAGGGTTTTTATAGAGAAACCCTAGAAACTTTTCTTGATGAACTTGGTGCCCACGGCTTCAAATCCTGGCCCTTCTTTCTTCTCTTCTCTCTCTTCTCTTGAATCAGCGGCATATGTCACCCAAGCATCACACGGATCGCCCTCGTGGCGGTTTTGTGTTTGTTTGTGTTTCTTTAATCTGAGGTGGAGGATTTTTATTGGGTGATTTGTGTATGGTGATTTGTTTTCACCAATCAAAACAATAGGATTAGGCCACGTCGGATTAAATTGAGGACCACTCCTTGGTGTCTTCTCCGAATTTCATGGGGATTTAATCCTCATCCGTGTGAATTACACGAATTGGGTAAAACCCCCAATTTTTGATGGGTAAAATTGGTGTTAATTATGAATTAGGGTTTGGGGATAGGGTAAAAATTGTGTCTGTGTATTATTTGGGAGAGAGAAAATGGGTGTTTTGTTCTTGTTACTAACGAATGGTAATGGGAGAGTGGGTGGGGTAAAAGTGAAGTAAATACATGTGTGTTTGACCAGGGTTTGAATTTGTTTATTGTGTGAGTTGTGTGACTAGGCTTTTTGACCTCATCCGTCCCAAATCTTGGCCCAATTGTTTAACTTAAACCAAAATTTGTCTAATAATAATTTAGGCTTGGGCCCAATTTGTATAACACCATCCGTTTTAAGTAATTATTTGGTCCAAAGTGGGCTTGAATTCCATAAGTTAAGTAACTTATACTCCATAATGGGTTTTTGGGCCCAATTCCCAAATGTGGGACCCACTTGGCCCAATTATCTTCGTAAATGATTAAATCCACTAAAACGAGCTTGATTTCGGCTTTCTTGTTCATTTCTTCAAAATCGTGTTGAATTGCCGGTTTTCATGAACTTGGGCACACTTTTGGTTTTTGACTTTGTCTTCGTCTCTTTCTTGGACTTCTCTTCAATATTTGACCGTAAAATCCCGTGTTTTCTTTCCTTTTGATCTTTTGTACCTATTTCACACCAAAACACAAAACCACGCGTAATTCCGACTTTTACGATATTAAAAACATGATTAGGTCTTGTTTTTCCTTGATTTTAGTGGGAAAAGGATAAGTGTTTACACACTTATTAGGTACATCTCTAAAATTTGTCATATTTTATGTATCCAACACATTCCGAAAATGATATTAAATCTGTCATATATATTATCGGTAAAGGCATCTCAACTCTGTACCTCAACATATATTGTGGTGTCGTTTTTCTAATATTTTGTCAAATTTTGTCTCAAGACACACATATATTGTTGAGGGGGAGTGACCCGATTGAAAATGTTCCATGATTCATGCGTGCACACATGTTTCTCTCCCGTTGATTTTTCGGAAATTGTCATATTTAATTCAATTCCTATCTCTAATATTATATTTTTATATTAGAGATAGGGGAGAAAATGTGATTAAAATGTAATATATCGCAACATGTGATCTTAAAGACTCAAGTGCAACTCTTTCTTTCACATGCCAAACTATTTTGTATATCGATGCATGTGTGTAGGGGGTGCTTTTCGGAAATGTAAAACTTTCAAGTGTTAAAAGTTTTGATTTTTATCAAACACTTTGAATGGTTTTCAATGGTTTAAGGTTACGATCTATACCCAAAACAACCTACTATCCACGACGGAACGATGGAGTCATAAGGTGGTTTAGGATAGGAAACTAAGTCCTATGATCCAACCAGAACCGGAGGGATCTACCCAAGGACATTCCATAGCTAGAAATAGTTGTCCTTAGGAAAGATGGAGTTGAATGAAGCTGAATGCGGACCAATTACTTAAGTTAGCACTGGAACAATCACAACAAGGTGCTAGTGATGACGTATTGGTAAGCATTGAAGGAGTTGAATATTCTATGCAACTTAGGCAGAAATCGGGTTAACACATATCTTGAAGACAAGTGTTTTGGACCCAGTGATGCGATGCACAACCCTTCCCCAGCCATTCGAGTTTCTCTCAAAAGAAACTTGTCTCATTTTCACGGAGATCAACACGTATCTATTTACTTTCTCACTCCGAGTTAGTTAATATTGAAAAGGTGGCAGTCTGCTCTAGCTTCCGATTACCAAAATGCACTTATTGAGTATAGAGCCAAAAGAGATCAATTTATCATCTCATTAGGACACAATCGAGTCCTACGCATTATCCTTGTGATATTGCCAGAACATCTGAGTGATATGATTCACAATGAAGATGGAAATCCTGCTTGAGCCAGCATTAAACAAGCTCATGGTAGGTAACTTGTGTGATTCTACACGAATCAAACTTGTGAGAACTGGAAAGCAACTAAGTTTCGATTCTGAATTGATTCAAACTTGATTCTAGGTTTCTTCGCAAAACCCGTGTGATCTTGCCAGAACATTCAGAGTGACACTCACTAGTGTTCACAGTGACGAATGGAAATCCTTCCAGTGTCAACATCAAACAGCACTGCGGTATGTGACTCGCAAGATTCTCTATGAATCAAGCTTGTGACAAACTGGAAAGCAACATGGTGCGATTCTTTTAGAATCAAACTTGTTCCAAGAATTCTGAATTGAAGACTCTAATCAGATGGATAATTTATCCTTATGATTCACTCTTTACGTTCGCAGTCTGCTTTGAGACGGTCGAGTAAAGAGAACTGGCTACTACCGCCGGGAAATCCTGTCAAGGAGGTTCTTAATCGAATCTACCTGATCACAGGTACGGTATCTGATACCGTCTAACGGTCTTCACCGACCGGAGGTAAAACGCTACCGAGTTAGGATGAAATGTTCAAAGCCATTTTATCCGTGCCTGTATATGTTGCTGCATATCAAGAAGGTGGCGTAGCTGTGTACTAACAGGTGTCGGTTCAGAAGTCACTAGAGCACAAGATGGCGATAATCAAGATACCTAAGAATGTAAGAATGTAAAAGGTTATCTTAGTCACAAGGAGCACAAGATGAAGATCGCAAGCACTCAAAGTCAAATGACAAAGGCTCAAGATAAAGATCACAAAAGCATGAAGGAACAAAGCCATTGCAAACAAGATCAAGACCAAGATACAAGACCAAAGAATGAAGATCACCTTCACAAAGCTGCACTCACTCAATCATCTTATGCATTTAAAGATGACCGATACATTGCGGGAGATTGTTAGCCCTATATTTTATATAGTCGAACAACAATGTAATAGGTCATCTTAGTCGTTATTGGTCTTGTATTATAATAGGTTAGTCAGGAAAACCAGGCTTGGACTTTAAGCTAATATTTTCTAAGTTAGGGACATAAGCCCAAGCAAAGCCAAGCCCGGCCCATGAACAGGCCCACTAAAGGCCTTATAGCGTGGTATATAAATACCCTCTTCCATGTGTGGAAGAGGGTGTTGGTCATTATTACTTTCTCTCTCTAGTAATCTTTTACCATCCAATCTCTCTCTAGTTTCTCTCTCTACCCTTCAGTTATTTATCTGTCTTAAATATCATCTTATTTTGTGTTATGGATTGAAAGTGGGATTAACACAACCATTGTCTTAAATCATACAATACGTTTTATAATGTCGTTTAAATTATAGTAAAAACCGTTATATAAAACAGTTATGTAAAACCAGAACACAAACATAATATCAGTAATAAGACCCCATATTGCTAGTCAGACAATATATTATAATCCAATTCGTATATTAATATTTTTACTATCGGATTATTATAAGCCGCATGACATTGTTACCTTTCTATAACATATATCGGGTTGCTAACCCGTAATTACTTTGCCCATCTAAATAGCGTGTCGTCACAATAATCACGCTATATAAATCCTCTCATACATAAATTCCCTTACCAATCAATGTGGCACGACGGGGATCAACCGTCAAGGCGCGAACTGGGGTGATCTTCCCCAAATAGTACTATTATGTGCATAAGCGTCTATCAGATCCCGGTAGTTCACAATTCATGCTAATGGGACTTATAGTAACATAACCTAACTTTTAATAATCCATTTCAATCATCCATTGGGTCATCGAATCAATCGGGTCCATATCAATAAACATACCATCAGGAATCATTTTTGTTCTATTTTTATTAAAACTAGAATGTTATCTCCCTCCCGGGTTTACAAAACATTTCATAAAACTTTTAAAAGAGTGCGAGGCTATGAACTCACCTAGCACGCATGAATCAGCATAATATAAGTATCAACACCACCCAACATCATATAATCTACACGGCTTGATTCCAATACTCTTAATACACCATAAATAGCTAATGACCATGTAGTGCCAACGAATATCCTTTCGTAACCTCAAAGTTGCAGTTAATTCCAACAACTATGTTCCAATCATTTAGTGAGGTTTATGTTTTGGTGTTTTCACGATGGATGGTTACATCAACTCGACACATAATAAATGATAAAATTCAACTCATAAAACTTTGGTGGTTGGCCAAATAATATACTATATCCTTCGGTTATAATAGTGTATTATTTAAAACAAACATTAAAAATGTATTTCTTAAATTATATACTATATCCTTCGGTTATAATAGTTTATTATTTTTTATTTTTTTTATATAATTCGACACTCGTTCGAAAATCATTATATAACTCATAAAAAATTATTTATCATATATAAACGTTAAATTTTATATTATCTAAAATAATACGTTTAGAAAATTATTATTATATAACGTAATTATTCGTTAACTATTTCTATTATAAACATATACATGTTAGAAAATTTCGGCATGACCTTGCCGTTTTTATAACCTTTCCATGTATATAAAATACATAATTTTTCCCACTTTTCTCAATCAATATCCAACTAATACTTTCCTCAATCAATATTCTAATCAAGGTATCTTTAATCAATATAATTATTATAATAATTATATATTCCCATCATTAATATTTTAATTACCTTCCATATTTCAATCAATACCCTAATTAATATATATTAATTATATATATTTCCACCATTAATATTTTAATTACTTTTCATATATCCTCAAATAATTTTATATTTTAATACATCATTTATTAATAATAATATTAATAACAATATCCTCAAAACATTTATTTATTTATGTATTCCTTTTATTTTCTTAAATAATTATATACCCCACTATATCAAATAATATTAATCCTTATAATAATATTCTCAACATATTTATATTCTTACACTACATATTTTATTATACCATTTATTTAATTATTTATTTCTTTTATGTCATCAAATATTTATATATCCCATTATGTCAAATAATAATAATTATTATTATAATATTCCCAACTCATACATATTCTTACACTCTATATTTAATTATATCCTTTTATTTATTTATTTTCTTTTACACATTATAATTAAAATTTAATTGTATATAAAAAATATAGATCTACAATCAACCACCAATCAATAATTGATCAACAAAAATAATCAAGGGTATCACCACCACAACCCGACACCACCATGTCGCGGCCGTGGTGGCTGTCTCGTCGTTCGGCCGCCACCACAGGGGTGGTTTGGCGGCAGGCAACCCCCCTTTCTTGTTAAATCACGGCCAAAAAACCACCATGCATAAAATAAAATAAACTAAATAACCTATTTGTCTAATCTTGATTGCAACCATATTGCATGTGTAGATCCAGAGTAAATACGGGGTTTTTGAGGGTTTTCAAGGTATACCCATGTGATAAAATGATAGATCCACCATCCACACACCACCATACGGCGGCGGCGACAACCCATCACAACAAAGGTGGCAACGGCGTTTTGAAGATTGGGACAGAGTGGGTATGAGATTCGGGTAGACCGGGGCTTTTGGAACATTTTTTGTCTCGCCGGAAACAATGGAGTTCGCCGGAAAATCATCCCTGGAAAAGTTTTCCGACGACGGCGGCTGGTGGCCGGCGGTGGCAGCCATGGGAGAGTGAGAGAGAGCTTTGTGAGGTTGAGTGTGTGTTTTGTGTTATAAAAATGATAGAAATGAGGGATAAATCCCTTATATACTAAAACTATTTAAAGTAAGGTGGCAACTAGATAATAATGTAGGGTAATTTTTGTAAATAAATTATTTACTTTTGTAAAATAAGTGTTCCGAGCTCGTTTGGACGACATAACGGACGATTCAAGTCATGAGACTTGCGCCATCGTTTTTAAAATCATTTTTTCATTAAAAATGAGTCCTTACTTCGCCGCGTTTCGAAAACATTAAATATTATTTATTTGTATGCTCGTTTAGTTATTTCTAGTTACTCCGGTTAGATTTTACCGTAAAAATAAAACGTAAAACTCCGATACTCACGTTATGAAAGACGTTTTAAGGTATAATGAAAAATACTATTCCTTCATATTTTCAAAGTTTAGTTTTGAATCGTCTCAACTATTATTTGTAAAAATATGAAACGATATTGAAAAACGAATCTACTAAAATTTGTTTCATGAAAAACGGAGTATGTAAAGGTAAACACGTAACGTAGAGCCCTCCGGTTTAGACGTACATGATGCTAAATTAAAACGTAAACCCTAATTTCCTCCCGTTTATGATTGAGTAAATAAACCAACACCAAAAATAAAAAATTTAAAATAGTATACGATAGTAATTTACTACCCGAAAATGACGGATTGTCACAGCATTTCCCCCTAAAGAGGGATCTACGTCCTCGTAGATCCATTTCATTTAACTACTCGCTTCATATATAGAGTCAAAGACATGTGGGCATTTCCTCCACATTCGGTCTTTTCTCTCAAGCATAATTATAATGCGCGAGTTTCATCAAACATAACTATGGGAATACGGTCATGCTTAAGTTGGCTTACTTTCTCCTTCCATGATGTCCACTGGTTTTCGATGAATGCAACTTTTCGCCGACCCAAACTTCATTAAGAAGTAATCAGATTTTCACTCGATAGACATTTTATCAAGTTCGATATATGGAACATAATTCATGCAGCCCTTGAAGTTCTAGGGTAGATCCAGCTTATATACCTCTCGGACCAAATCTTTACATTATCTCAATGGTCCCATACAACGGGGACTTATCTTCCCACGGTCTTTCAGATCATCAATTCACCTTTACATGGTGAAAATTTCTTGGCATAACTTTGCTACCCATCCTGCACTTCAAGATTTACATCTCACATTCACATAACCTCTTGCCTACTACCGGCAGTGAATAGTCAGATCTAAATTTTTACACTCATTTCAGGTCTCGTGGGTCGGGTATCTTCATCCTAACTCCCACCTACAAGTGCTCTTTGTATAGATCCTTACAAGATTCGATCTCTATCCTAATGCGATAATTATCATTGATAATCTCTCCCAAGGAAAGTGATTATCCTGTTCATTACCAAAGGTCAATCATTCAAACATAAAACAGGACTTCTAGTGTTTTTATCGTTCTTTCACCTTTTCCCTTCGATTGGGGGTGGTAAGAAGTACTCAAATCAAGATTTGTTCCCAATGACCTCTGAAGGAGTCTCTAGATATTCGATGCGAAGCGAGGATCTTGGTAGAGATGATCAATACAGGCACACCATGCTTACACAACTCCTTTAAATACAAAAGAGTCAACTTCTCCATCGAGAACCTATCATTAACGGGAATGATGTTAGCAGATTTGGTCAGTCTGTCGACGATGACCCAAATCGAATCAAATCCAGATGATGACCTTGGAAGATTTGTGATAAGAATCCATGGTGGTTCTATCCCACATCCAAACAGGAATAATAAGCTGTATAAGCAATCCAGGTGGATTTTGGCGTTCAGCCTTGATCTTCGCAAAAGTTAGACATTTACCAACGTATGTTGCGATGTCTGCTTTCGTATTTGGCCATCAGTACAACTTCTTCAGATAAGATACATTTAATCAGAAATGGCATGAATAGAATACTTAAACTTATGAGATTCCAACATGAATAAATCTCGAAATCCTCTATATTTAGGCAACCACAAGTGACCTTTTAAATATTTAACGCCATCGGCTCCCATCTCTAATGGTTCTCATTAGTCACAGAACCCTTAATTATCCATTTTATCCTTTTTACAAGCATCAGTTATTTCTAAATTGTTGGGCAAATTATTTTGCACAGTCATTACTAAGGAACACATCCTAATTGGTTCTTTATTCTTTCTACATAATGCGTTAGCAAGTACATTCACCTTCCCCGATGAAATTTATATCATGACCATAATCACTCAGAAATTCTTTCTTCATATTTTCTAAGTTGTAGTTTTGCCCAGTCCGACGTTTAAAACGTCGATAAATATCACAAGTAATTAAATAATAAATATTTAATTTTTGAAATGTAAACGTAAAATTATTAAATTTCTCAGTTCGTCAAATTATAGGAAAATTTTAAAAATAAATTAGAATTTAGTTAACACGATCTTTCTTGATTTATCGAAAATAACTAACAAGATCCGTAAATGTTCAAAAAATCTTTGTTTTAACTTTGGTCAAAATTTTCTTAGTTGAAGAGCAAAAACTGCCGCTCCAAATTCCAAGTCATGAGTTATATGGTTTCCTCAATTCCTCTTAGGTTGTCTTGAGGTAAACACAACATCTACTCCTAATGGAGTTTAGTTAAATGATCTGGGTATGAGGAAATAATTCCTTAATAATCCTTCGATAAATACATGTCAAAACATCTTCGCACTTCCTTTTTGTTATAACCCAAAGCCTTAATAGCTCCGATCTTAGAAGAGTCAACATAGACTCCACTACCATTAATCACATGGTAAGAGAATGTAAGGAATCAAACCTAACACCCCACTTTAAATATTTAACGCACAATGTTTCACATCTCAGCTAGATCAAGGTAGTCTACCAATGATCACTAAGCTCCTTCTTATTCTTGGAAACAAGCAGGTGGTCCCTGATTAAAACAAGCACGAATTTAAAGAGATGCAGCCTACACACATGATTCATCAAATTCATGAATGTGACCGGTGCATTGGTCAATCCAAACAACATCACATGAAATTCATAATGTTCATTACAAGTTCTGGATGTAGTCTTTGGAATAGATAATCTTCTTTGCGGACGCAAAGTTGATAACAATAAGGTTGATAAAATTTTTGGAATATACACTAGAACCTTGTAAATGATCTAACAATTCTTTCATCTTGGGTAATGTATATCAATTTTGATCGTCAATTTATTCGGTTCACGATAGCTAATGAATACATGGAATGATAATACCATATCTCTTCATGATGACGAGCTTGGTAGAATAAAAGCTTTCTCCCAAAACTCTCTCAGTTGCACAGTAATTCTTTCGATTCAGATGTTGTTGACGTATGGTGCACATGCCACAGGTGCAGCACCGGGAATATAGTCAATATGAAATTCAATCTTGCCTTAATGGTGAAAGTCTTGGTAATTCATCAGCAATACCTCCGAAAGTTTCTAATAACAGGAACATCTTTAAATAAATTTACTTTAGGTTCTTTCTAGTTTACAAGATCTATGACTCGTTCACAACCATTCATGGTATAATTTCAAGCCTAAATGCAGGATATGGTCACCCATCGGGAATTATTTAGATCACCTTTGATAATCAACATTTATCTTTTAGGGGAATTCTACTCGAGTTCCCATCAATTAAGACAATGACATCATGTCATAATCAACCAATCCATTCTACTAGCACTACCAACTTTCCAGTTTTTATTACCATCGATAAGATGAGAACTTCTCAAAAGGATAAGAATAACTCGTAACCCTTCACAAATTCAAGGATATCTGGAGACATAGCTAACATTAAAAGGGGTAAGGTCAACGCATGATTTATGCGAGATAATTTCAAATCAGATAAAGACGAAAATATTAACGAATATGGATATATTTCATGCTTTCATGATTTGTTTACGCATCCCAAGGCACATGGGATCGTTACTCACGTTACTCACGGGCTGTCCATTTTAAAAGACAATATAAGAATGTTGAAACTCCAAGCCGGATATAAACAACCGATAATTGGATAAGTTTCCAAAGAATGTCACCATGAGAGAATTGGACAAGAAGGGGAGGTCAATTGTCAAATAAGACAATTTCCACAGATGAGTAAATCCGATTCGGAAAAATAAATGGTACGGGCACATATGTAGGTGTCCCTAACAATATGTCCCTATTTTGCACTTCTTGCAGATCTCATAAAAATTCAATCTTTCACAATTACAAAGAAAAATGTAATGTTTATTAACAATTTCATGGTGACTACTAATCTGCCTTGCATGGTCTCTTCCAAATTGTACGTAGGCGCGCAACTATGTACAATTTTAGGATTAACGATGCAATACTCAGTACGTCAAAATTTTGTCATCATGTTTAAAACGAAAATATATATTCAGGCTTATTTATGGGATAAAAATCAAAATGAATTTAAAGAGATGCTCTTCTTTATGAAAGCAATTAACGTTTCCAAGGTGTTTCATAAACAACTTTATTTCGATAACGATTATTTATAAGTCTCAATTTAAATAATCGACATGGTGAGGAAGATTATATTTTCTCAGGTGTTACTGTTTTGTCTTATAAAAACAATGAGTGATATGCAAGGGAGTGATGAAGAGTTGTTCATCAAGAACTAACTACAATATGATAGGAAATGAGCTTAGCCAAATAATCATGAGGTTCATGACCTCGATGGCACTCAGGAATACAAAGAGAAGAATCTACAACGCAACTCAAACCGAGATGAGTACTCGTTCAATGGGTGCATCACTAATGCGAACATTAGGAAGAAGCAAGAAAAGATAGATAACAACGATACATGTAGAATTTAGCAATCAAAGATAGTCTTTTCATTAATCACAAACAAGTCAAAAGTTGTACCGTAACACATTACGTGTCGCCATGTCATACAATTCCAAGGATTCATTCTACCAACTGATGTCTCAGTTAAGTTAGGGATTTTAAAAGATACTACAGTGAACACTAATCTACAAGAGTCATTAGGTGTTCCACCTATCCTGGAAGATCCATCGGTCCCAATTCAGAAAAAGATTTCTTCAATTTATTTCTTTGACACTAGGCATCCTCGTCATTGGACAACGGCCTAGGAACAACCCTTAACACGAACCAACAATCATTTAAAACCTTATAATTCAACCACAGGACTTAACAACTTCCTCTTAACAATCTCGTATTCCATACGAGTTAAATTTGACTTTATTCAAGTTTCAACCAACTTATACTTAATGCGACATCTTACCTCATTCTCTAATACTTTCAAACTTATTCTTATACCTTGGACGGGCAATCAAAGCTCGACATGAACAACGCTTAATTTCCAATTCTATAGCTCTTATAACAGAAATTATCAAATGAGTAACGATAAGGAAATGACTCACACATTCAGTTAGACTACTCGGAAAGGTACAAGTGGCATGAGGCTATTAGGTAATGCTTCCAATGACAGCCTCAGGTGCAACATTTACCTTTTCGATTTCAATTTTAAGAGTTGGGTGACACCGAATCAGATGACACATTTCTAGGTGGTGAGGTTTTGTCAAACTCCACTTTATAAGGAAAGATCGTCATTACATCGATATTAGATTTAATCTCGACAATTCATCTTCAATATCACAATCAAGTAATATCAACATTTCTTAGAATATTAACCATTCCGTTGGGATTATGAACATCCACAACTTGGTTTAGATCTAGAATTGCTAGATTTCCTACAATAATAGCTTCGATTAATTTGCTAGAAGAGTTAGGGTTCCTTGTGACAATCTACGTCGTATAATTATCTCGTATAAGTATTAGAATAATCATGAAACAATCGTGTAATCAAATTACAACATATTTATATAATCCAAGTTATATATATTAAAATAACACTTCTCAATATGGCCTTGTCAGTAACTCGGGAATTCTTCGGCACCGTTATAGTCAAAAGATTTTTAAAGATTTTAGTCAAAATATTTATTTAAAATATTTATGGTTAAAGGATTTTTGAAATGTTTTATTCAAAACCTTGGTTTTTAAAAATCTTTCATTCTCTATAACGAGAGCTCTGGTACCAAACTGTAACACCCCCAAATATTCACATTTTGAATCAGCGGAAGAGTCATTGGTGTTACGGGATAGCACATTACTCAAATCATAGACAACGCTTATAAATCGTGTCTTTTAATAATAAATCATTTTTCATTCATGAATATCAAATTACATAGGTCCTCGGGTCATAGTATGTCATACAAATTTACAAAATATTTGAATGGAAATTTTTATTTGAATGCGGGCCGTAAATTCTTGTCGTCTTCCCGAGAATTACCTTCAAGTACCTGAGATAAAACATGTAAAAAGTCAGCGGAACGCTGAGTGAATCCATAGACTTTAATAAAAACCATTAATATATCACCGGTATATAATCATTACCAAAAAACATTTTGTACAATTCTTTGTCGAAGGCCATAAAATAGGCCAAAGACATTTTATACGAATCTTTGTCGTAAAACATAATATAGGCCTTTGCCTTCAAAACCATTATACGAACCATTGTCGTAAATCATACAATACGTTTTATAATGTCGTTTAAAGTATAGTAAAAACCATTATATAAAAAAGTTATGTGAAACCAGAACACAACATAATATCAGTAATTAGACCCCATATTGCTAGTAAGGCAATATATTATAATTCAATTCATATATTAATATTTTTACTATCGGATTATTATAAGCCGCATGACATTGTTACCTTTCTATAACATATATCGGGTAGCTAACCCGTGATTCCTTTGCCCATCTAAAATAACGTGTCATCATAATAATCACGCTATACAAATCCTCTCATACATAAATTTTCTTACCAATCAATGTGGCACGACGGGGATCAACCGTCAAGGCGCGAACTGGGGTGATCTTCCCAAATAGTACTATTATATGCATAAGCATCTACCAAATCCCGGTTGTTCACAATTCATGCTAATGGGACTTATAGTGACATAACCAAACTTTTAATAATCCATTTCAATCATCCATTGGGTCATCGAATCAATCGGGTCCATATCAATAAACATACCATCAGGAATCATATGTGTTCTATTTTTATTAAAACTAGCATGTTATCTCCCTCGCGGGTTTACAAAACATTTCATAAAATATTTGAAAGAGTGCGAGGCTATGAACTCACCTTGCACGCATGAATCAACATAATATAAGTATCAACACCACCCAGCATCATATAATCTACACGGCTTGATTTCAATAGTCGCAATACACCATAAATAGCTAATGACCATGTAGTGTCAACGAATATCCTTTCGTGGCCTCGAAGTTGCAGTTAATTCCAACAACTATGATCCAATCGTTTAGTGAGGTTTATGTTTTGGTGTTTTCACGATGGATGGTTACATCAACTCGACACATAATAAATGATAAAGTTCAACTCATGAAACTTTGGTGGTTGGCCAAATAAAATAAAGTGATAAAGCAATTTATATAATATATCCAGTATATATTTTATAGGTGAAATGACACACATAATTCATGTCATAAGTTATTATTTAAAACAATCATTAAAAATGTATTTCTTAAATTATATACTATATCCTTCGGGTATAATAGTGTATACAAAGTTATTTTTTATTTTTTTTTATATAATTCGACACTCGTTCGAAAATCATTATATAACTCATAAAAATTTATTTATCATATATAAACGTTAAATTTCATATTAACTAAAGTAGTACGTTTAGAAAATTATTATTATATAACGTAATTATTCGTTAACTATTTCTATTATAAACGTATACATGTTTAGAAAATTTCGGCATGACCTTGCCGTTTTTATAACGTTTTCATGTATAAAAAATACATAATTTTTTCCACTTTTCTCAATCAATATCCAACTAATACTTTCCTAAATCAATATTCTAATCAAGGTATCTTTAATCAATATAATTATTATATTAATTATATATTCCCATTATCAATATTTTAATTACCTTCCATATTTCAATCAATACCCTAATTAATATATTAATTATATATATTTCCACCATTAATATTTTAATTACATTCCATATATCCTCAAATAATTTTATATTTTAATACATCATTTATTAATAATAAATTAATAACAATATCCTCAAAACATTTATTTATTTATGTATTCCTTTTATTTTCATAAATAATTATATATCCCACTATCTCAAATGATATTAATCATTATTATAATATTCTCAATATATTTATATTCTTACACTACATATTTTATTATAATATTTATTTAATTATTTATTTATTTTATGTCATCAAATATTTATATACCCATTGTCAAATAACAATAATTATTATTATAATATTCCCAACTTACACATATTCTTACACTTCATATTTTATTATATCCTTTTATTTATTTATTTTCTTTTACACATTATAATTAAAATTTAATTGTATATAAAAAAATATAGATCTACAATCAACCACCAATCAATAATTGATCAACAAAAATAATCAAGGGTATCACCACCACAACCCGACACCACCATGTCGCGGCCGTGGTGGCTGTCTCGTTGTCCGACCGCCACCACAGTGGTGGTTTGGCGGCGGGCAGCCTCCCTTTCTTGTTAAATCATGGACAAAAAAACCACCATGCATAAAATAAAATAAACTCAGTAAACTATTTGTCTAATCTTGATTGTAACCATATTGCATGTGTAGATCCGGAGTAAATACGGGGTTTTGACGGTTTTAAAGGTATACCCATGTGTTAAAATGACAGATCTGTAGAAACTAGAAGGGGGGGGGGGGGGTTGAATAGTTTCTTATATTTACTTGTTAAAATGTGGTTTCCAAAAATCCTTTTTCAAAAAACTTAGGCTTGAGGAAATATGTGAAATCTTCTTATGCACAATATGAACAATGATAGTATAACTAAACTAATACTAACAAAACTATATCCACAAAGAATAAAGAATGATAGTGTAACTAAGCTAATACTAACAAATATATATGAATAAAGAATAAAGAATATAAAGAGTTAAGGGTAAAGAAAGATCAAACCGAACACCAAGGATTTATAGTGGTTCGGCAACGAAGCTCACTCCTCGTTCCTACTCCACTCCTCGAGTAATCCTTACTCGAGAGTTCACTACACAACAAGCTCCTTATGGTGGAGAAAACCGTACACGCTGCTTAACCAATTTCCGACTCTAAGCTAAAAGTCGAGCCCTAATCGTAGCTAGGACCAATCTACACAACTATACTTAGTACATAAACAACTTCCAAATAGACACAACTACTTGGATCTTCACAACTATGACACAACTACAAATGTATAAAATTAGATCTTCAATGGATCTTTGGTGGTGGACTCAACACTTCACAAGGATAGTGTTCTTCTCTTTGCACTTGGAGAGGAAGGGATGGAAGAACAAGATTCACTTCTTAAATAAGTAATAATCAAACAAATGATCAAAGATTTGAGTGATTAAAGAAGGGGTTTGAATCTGGAAATAAATGTGCAAAAGAGGTGAGGTGAAAAGCTGAGAATGGTCCACTATTTATAGGACAAAGGAGCCAACGGCTATTTCTGCCCGTGGTACCTTATCTTAGCCCGCGGTACCTTATCGATAAGGTACCGCCTAGGTGCTAAGGTACCGCCGGACTAGACTCCGCTCCTTTTTGTCCTTTAGTGGTGGAGGTCTT
The DNA here is from genome assembly GCA_025667525.1 of Glebionis coronaria. Lineage (NCBI taxonomy): Eukaryota > Viridiplantae > Streptophyta > Magnoliopsida > Asterales > Asteraceae > Glebionis > Glebionis coronaria. Next base: position 361,352,330 of record CM046876.1, read on the forward strand.
ATCTGGATATAAAAAAATATCCTGAAAGGATATTCTTAACCAAATAAGAATATGCCATTTTCAAATTTCAAATAATTAATTTAATAAAACATTTTCTTAAAAAGAAAGTTTAATAAAAACTTGTCACACTTAATAAAAAAGTGAGTTTTATGAAAAGATTAAATCACTTAATCACTTGATTAAGGTTAGTACTTGTTTATCCATACCTTAAGTAAAAATGGGTAAAATGAAAAATACTTGAACTCAAGAATTCGTTTTTCATTGTTTTCGTAAATGCTTGTTTTTACATATTGTCGTAATTAAAACAAAGCGAGACCGAAAAATGCAAGTAACGTTTTTAGGCATTTATTGCATTAACAATCTCCCCCTTTTTGATTGCGACAATACATAAACTCAATCATACAAAAACAAGATTTTCGAAGACGAGTTTATTCATTTCTCCCCTTTTGTCGAAGCAAAAAGGTTGCACAAGTCGGTGTTTGAAGAAACGGACTTCGCAAAGACTCCCCCTTGGTGCTTACTCCCCCTAGCTTGGGGCACCGAGGAATCGAGATATGGTGACAAGCTACATAGAAGGGTTAGTTGAACAAAAGAAACAACCAACAATATATAGCAATAGGTCACATAAAAAAATAAAAGAGAAGAAAACACAAAGACAAAGATCCAAGATAGGTTACTCAAAGAACATCATACAAAGAAGTATGGAAAAAAGAAACAAGCCAAAAGCATAAATCTAATTCTAGTTATTCTAGAATTCTAAGATTTGCTTGAATTTGGTGTCTTGTGGATAAGCAACCAATGCTTATATGAAAGACAAGGTAATGGCGGAAGGTGGTGGTAGTGGCTTGTTGGAGATCTCATAATCAAAGTGAAGAGAAGGCTTGATTAAGAGACTCTTGATGTAGCTCAACTCCTCATAGATGTGTGCCATAGCAAGGTGTTGATATTGACAACATTGACAATATGTTCCATGATGCATGACATTATCATGAGAAGGAGGAAGAACACTAAAGGGTGGTGGTGGAAGAAAAGATGTTCCGCAATCAACATTCTTGGTAGGAGACATGTGATTAAGAGTGTTGATGGGTGGGTTTGGATTGAAAGCAATTGGAGAAAATGGAGGAGATTCAAGGCTTTCATTGGGAGAATAAGACATTTTGGATGTGAAGTAATGCAAAATGCTTATGGTTTAAATAGGGAAGGCTTAGGGTATTTTTGGGGTGGTCAAAGGGTTTGAAACAAAGATTCTCTAAAATGTTGGAGCAAATCTGGAGTTTCATACAAAAACACGAAAAAGGAAGGCACTGTAGGTGGTTCTTTATCTAGGGTGGTGGTACCTTATCAATAAGGTACCGCGGTTCACATATGGAACCGCCTGCAGAGGCAGGGTTTGGTGTTTGGAGGAAGATTTTTTTTTTTTTTTTTTTTTTTAGCAAATCTTATTTTTCTACTCTAACTTATCATAGGGATATGCTTAAAAGCAAAGATAGACAAAGAAAACAGATGCAAACTTACCAAATAGAGATTTGACCAAAATACATGGATTAAAAAATCGATGTAGGAGGTGTGTAAGACAAGACCTTAAGTCATGACACAATGATCCTCCATGATTCTATCTTGTTCTTGCTATGTTTGAGAGAATCATACATATGAATTATGTAAGCTCTAGATTAATAGCGGAGAATCTATGAAAAATCGTTTTTAGATTGAATTAATTATGTCAAACGAATTTCTCAACCATTTTCGAAAGAGACTTTGAGGATTTTGAAAAGGAGAAGAGAAGTTTTTTTTTTTCAAAAAGAGTTTGGAAGACTCAATGACTCAAAGTGGTAAAAGAAAACACACAAGAAGAAAAGAATTTAAGGAAGATTTTCCATTAATCCTAGACCTAGACGCAAGTAATTAAAAGGTTCCCTCTTAAGTGGCTTAGTGAAGATATCGGCTAAGTTGTCCTCGGAGGGCACTTTTTCAATAGAAATGTTCCTCTTTTGAACATTATCCCTAAGGAAATGGTGTCTAAATTCTATGTGTTTGGTTCGCGAATTTTGCACGGGATTCTTGCTTAGGTCTATCGCGCCTTTATTATCGCACATGATGGGAACATCATCAAGAGAAATCCCGTAATAAACAAGCGCTTGCTTCATCCATAGAGCTTGTTGGCATGCTTTTCTGGCACTCACATACTCGGCTTCCGTGGTGGATATTGCAAGAGCGGTTTGTTTCTTGGAGAACCAAGAAGTTAAACAACAACCCATGAAGGTACAAACTCCACTAGTACTTTTCCGGTCCACATAGTCTCCCGCATGATCCGAGTCCGCGTAGACAATGGTTTCTACGCCGATCCCTTTAGGATACCATAATCCTAAATGCATAGTGCCTTTAATGTATTGGAAGATACGCTTAACCACTTCAAGGTGAGAGGTTTTGGGAGCCTCTTGGAAGCGAGCACAAAGGCAAACACTAAACATGATATCCGGTCGACTTGCCGTTAGGTACAACAAACTACCAATCATACCTCTATATTTGGTGTTGTCTACCGACTCACAATCATCATCTACGGTGAGTTTAGTATCCGAGGCCATAGGGGTCTTCATTGGTCTAGATTCTTCTAATCCAAATTTCTTTAGCATTTCTTTAGCGTACTTAGATTGACTAAATAAAATACCATCATCCATTTGTTTAATTTGGAGTCCTAAAAAGAAGTTAAGTTCTCCCATCATACTCATTTCAAGCTCATCATGCATGATTTTGGCAAAGTCATCACACAATTCTTGACAAGTTGAGGCAAATATAATGTCATCAACATATATTTGTACGATTATGAGGTGAGGACCTTTCTTCTTTGTAAAGAGTGTATTGTCTACCAATCCCATGGTATACTCATGTTTAATAAGAAACGCTTTAAGTCTATCATACCAAGCTTTGGGTGCTTGTTTGAGTCTATAAAGTGCTTTCTTAAGCTTGTAAACATGGTCCGGTTTCTCAAAATCAATGAAGCCAGGAGGTTGAGCCACATATACCTCCTCATTGATCAAACCATTAAGAAATGCACTCTTTACATCCATTTGTTGAAGCTTAAAATCTAAGGCACAAGCGTAGGCTAAAAGGATTCTAATTGATTCTAATCTAGCTATCGGTGCATATGTCTCGTCATAATCAATCCCTTCTTGTTGATTATAGCCTTGTGCTACAAGTCTAGCTTTGTTACGAGACACAACACCATTCGCATCTAACTTATTCCTATATACCCATTTGGTTCCTATAATGGTAGAACTTCTAGGTGGAGGAACAAGTTCCCAAACATCATTGGCAACGAATTGATTCAATTCTTCTTGCATCGCAATGACCCAACTCTCGTCCGATAAAGCTTCTTTAACATTCTTTGGTTCAATCAAGGAGACGAAACAAAAGAAGTTGCTTTGGTTTTGAACTTGAGATCTTAGGGTCCTTTGATTTAAGTCACCAATGACATTATTGAGAGTATGATCCCTAGACTCCTTAATGTTTACTTCCTTTTCAATACTAAGGTCTTCAACTCCTATTTTTCCAACCTCTTTGTCTTTAACTACTTCTAATTCATCCAAGTCATCATCAACCAATGGTGGTGTCTTGGGTGAAGGAGGGGTTTCATCAAAGGTTACGTTGAGTGATTCTTCAATAACCCCCGAGGTTCTATTTAGGACAATGTAGGCTTTACTAGTTTGGGAATAACCTAAAAGGATACCTTCGTAAGACTTTGGGTCAAACTTGGTAAGGTAGTCTTTGGTGTTGAGGATAAAGCACTTGCTTCCAAACACCCTAAAGTATTATAATGAGGGTTTCTTACCTTTAAGAATCTCATAGGGGGTCTTTCCTAGGAAAGGTCGAATAAGAATTCGGTTGAGAATATAAGTCGATGTGTCCACGGCATTGCACCAAAACTTTTGAGGCAAAGATTGCTCGTTTAACATCGTCCTACTCATCTCTTGGAGAGTCCTATTCTTCCTTTCAACTACCCCATTTGATTGTGGAGTGCGAGGAGCCGAGAAGTTATGGGTAATACCATGAGCTTCACAAAAGGCACCAAATTGCACTTCATTATCAAATTCCCTACCATGATCTGTCCTAATAGAAACAATTGAACATCCTAGTTGATTTTGAATTCTTCGACTAAAGATTTCGAAGTGATCGAAAGCTTCATTCTTAGATGCCAAAAATCTAGTCCAAATGAATCTAGAATAGTCATCAACTATAACTAGGGTATAAAGGTTACCTCCATAACTCCGTATGGCGGAAGGTCCAAAAAGATCCATATGTAGGAGCTCTAAGCACCAGAGGTCGAAACCAAATTCTTGGCTTTGTGACTTGAGTGAACTTGCTTTCCAACTTTACAAGAATCACAAAAGTGACTATCAAACTTAATCTTGGGGAGGTGTCTTACCAACTCCTTAGAGACTAAAGATTGAATTAAACGCATATTAGCGTGACCTAATCTCCTATGCCAAAGAGTAGAACTATCATCTATAGTCGCAAGACATATGTTGTCTTTTGACTTATTAACCTTCATGACATAAAGCCCATGCTTTCTAACACCTTTTCCAATGACTTTTCCATCTTTTACGATTTCATTGTCATGTTCCGAAAAGATGACCTTACACTTATTATCACAAATTTGACCTATACTTAAAAGGTTAAATCCTAAGTTATCTACGTGCTCAACATTTTCAATGGTCATGGAGTCAAGAGAAACCGTACCTTTGCCAATGATATTACCACGTAGACTACTAGTGAATGTGACGTTACCTCCATCATATGCTTTGTAATGCGAGGACAAACTTTGATTACCCGTCATGTGTTTAGAACATCCACTATCCTTATTCCACTCATCGGGCTCCAAATCAATTCCTTAGCATATCTAGGTAACAACACACAAGATCAAACATTTGGTCCCCAATATCTCATGGGTCCAAAATTGTTAGTTCCAAACATCCCTTGCATTTGGTTGGGATGCATGAATGAAGAAGGGGTTCCCCATGGAGAACAAAATGGAGGAGGGTAGTAATTCATGTAACCATTTTGTTGTTCATTATTTCTCCTAGGTGTATTTGATCTAGGTTTAGAGTTATGATTATATCTTCTAGGTGTTGGAGTTTTACTTCTAGATCGTGAATTGTTTTGATTATCTCTTCTAGGCGTTGTCGTTCTACTTCTAGGCTTAGACTTATTCCGTACTCTAGGTGGAGTAGAGGATAGTCTAGATAAACTTCTATTTCCCATGAGAGGTTTACTTAATGGCTTGTAGAACTTACCAATAGCATTGTCGTCAAGTATGGGTAATTTTACCTTATTAACAATAAGATGCTTTAGTTTTTCATCTAACTTAGACTTTTCAGAAAGTTCAGGATTTTCACCCAAATCATCCTCTGCCCGCGGTACCTTATCTATGGAGGCGGTTCCATAGTGATAAGGAACCACACCATAAAATTTGGAACCGCGCACAGTGGGCGTTTTTTGTGAAAACCTGACTTGTTTTGGTTCACTAGTTGAGGCTTCATTTGAGTTAAAACCTAGACCAAGTCTTTCCTTAGAATGAACTTGTTTGTTTAACATATCATCAAGAGCACTAGTACCTTTCAGGAACATTTCCATTTTAATGGAGGTGCTCTTGAGATCTTCATTCTCTAATCTAAGTTTCTCACAACTTAAGCAACTTAAATCAACGTCTTTATTTTTCTCAAGTTTAGCCAATTTCTCCCTAAGTTCATTGATCTCATTTTCAAGCTTAGTTTTGGTTGATTTTAAGGTATTATTCTTTTCTATGAATTTAAGACTAAGTTTGTGTAAACTATCATATTTTCCTTCAAATTCAATATCATCAAAAGTGGAACTATCATTGCTATAATATTCGGTTTCGGAATGTACCTCTTTAGAAGTGTGAGCCATAAGACATTTCTCCTCTTTGGGGTTGTCATCATCATCTTCACCGCTATCGCTCCAAGCGCCACTAACGAACGTCTTGTGGTTCTTATCACGAGCGGGCTTTGGACAATCACCAATGAAGTGATTCGGATCACCACATCTAAAGCAATTCCTATCACCTTTCTCGTTCTTGACAAACCGGTTCTTTGACAATGGTTTATTGTCATAGTTGGGTTGCCTAACGTGTTGAACTCGTCTCTTGAAGAACTTCTTGAAATATCTCACCGCCAATGCATACTCCTCGTCATCGCTTTCCGAGGAACTATCATGGTCACTTTGTGCCTTCTTGGCTTTAAGTGCAAGAGATTTCCTTTCACTCTTGGTTTTCACTAATTCCGAGTCCTTCAAAATGATCATCTCATGAACCTTCAAGTTTCCTATGAGTTCATCGAGTGATAGAGTTGAGAGATCTTTCGACTCTTCAATCGCCGTGACTTTTGCTCTCCACTTTGGATGTAAAGCCCTTAGAAACTTCCTAACATTGTTCTTGCTAGAAAAACCTTCATCAAGTTCTTTTAGACTAGTAATAATTGTGTTAAACCTAGCAAATGCACTATCAATAGTTTCATCTTCTAAGATGACAAATTGTTCATATTGTTGGACAAGAAGATCGATTTTTCTTTCTTTGACTAGGCTATTACCTTGGTGGGTTACTAAAAGAGTGTTCCAAATATCTTTAGCGTTTTCACACATAAAAATTCTTTCATACTCTTTCTTAGGCAAAGCATTATAAATCACCATTTTAGCCTCATTATTTTTTGAAAGTTTCTTTTTAGTACCGTCATTAGCTTTTTCAAAAGTGACAAATTCTTTTGTTTTAGAAACTTCATTAAATTGAAAGGGTAAAAAATCACCATTGGTAATAACATGCCAAAGATCTAAATCTTTTGATTTCACATAAGTTTCAAATCTATTTTTCCAATAAATAAAACTATCAGTTTCAAAAAGTGGTGGTCTTTCCATAGATTGCCCTTCTAGGTATTTGTTGGAATCCATAGATCCATTCAAGTTTTAAAGTACAATATACTTTAAAAGTTCTTGAGCAACTCGCTCTGATACCAATTGTAGAAACTAGAAGGGGGGGGGGGGTTGAATAGTTTCTTATATTTACTTGTTAAAATGTGGTTTCCAAAAATCCTTTTTCAAAAAACTTAGGCTTGAGGAAATATGTGAAATCTTCTTATGCACAATATGAACAATGATAGTATTAACCTAATACTAACAAAAATATATCCACAAAGAATAAAGAATGATAGTGTAACTAAGCTAATACTAACAAATGTATATGCATAAAGAATAAAGAATGTAAAGAGTTAAGGGTAAAGAAAGATCAAACCGAACACCAAGGATTTATAGTGGTTCAACAACGAAGCTCACTCCTCGTTCCTACTCCACTCCTCGAGTACTCCTTACTCGAGAGTTCACTACACAACAAGCTCCTTATGGTGGAGAAAACCGTACACGTCGCTTAACCAATTTCCGACTCTAAGCTAAAAGTCGAGCCCTAATCGTAGCTAGGACCAATCTACACAACTATACTTAGTACATACACAACTTCCAAATAGACACAACTACTTGGATCTTCACAACTATGACACAACTACAAATGTATAAAATTAGATCTTCAATGGATCTTTGGTGGTGGACTCAACACTTCACAAGGATAGTGTTCTTCTCTTTGCACTTGGAGAGGAAGGGATGGAAGAACAAGATTCACTTCTTAAACAAGTAATAATCAAACAAATGATCAAAGATTTGAGTGATTAAAGAAGGGGTTTGAATCTGGAAATAAATGTGCAAAAGAGGTGAGGTGAAAAGCGGAGAATAGTCCACTATTTATAGGACAAAGGAGCCAACGGCTATTTCTGTCCGCGGTAACTTATCTTAGCCCGCGGTACCTTATCGATAAGGTAGCACCTAGGTGCTAAGGTACCGCCGGACTAGACTCCGCTCCTTTTTGTCCTTTAGTGGTGGAGGTCTTATCTGGATATAAAAAATATCCTGAAAGGATATTCTTAACCAAATAAGAATATGCCATTTTCAAATTTCAAATAATTAATTTAATAAAACATTTTCTTAAAAAGAAAGTTTAATAAAAACTTGTCACACTTAATAAAAAAGTGAGTTTTAAGAAAAGATTAAATCACTTGATCACTTGATTAAGGTTAGTACTTGTTTATCCATACCTTAAGTGAAAATGGGTAAAATGAAAAATACTTGAACTCAAGAATTCGTTTTTCGTAGTTTTCGTAAATGCTTGTTTTTACATATTGTCGTAATCAAAACAAAGCGAGACCGAAAAATGCAAGTAACGTTTTTAGGCATTTATTGCATTAACAAGATCCACCATCCACACACCACCATACGGCGGCGGCAACCCACCACAACAAAGGTGGCAACGGCGTTTTGAAGATTAGGATAGAGTGGTATGAGATTCGGGTAGATCGGGACTTTTGGAACATTTTTGGTCTTGCCGGAAAAAAGGAGTTCGCCGGAAAATCATCGCCGGAAAAGTTTTCTGACGGTGGCGGCTGGTGGCCGGCGATGGCAGCCATACGAGAGTGAGAGAGATCTTTGTGAGGTTGAGTGTGTGTTTTGTTTTATAAAAATGAAAAAATGAGGGATAAATCCCTTATATACTAAAACTATTTAAAGTAAGGTGACAACTAGATAATAATGTAGGGTAATTTTTGTAAATACATTATTTACTTTTGTAAAATATGTGTTTCGAGCTCGTTTGGACGACATAACGAACGATTCAAGTCTCGAGACTTGCGCCATCATTTTTAAAATCATTTTTCTAATAAAAATGAGTCCGTACTTCGTCTCGTTTCGAAAACATTTGATATTATTTATTTAAATGCTCGTTTAGTTGTTTCTAGTTACTCCGGTTAGATTTTACCGTAAAAATAAAACGTAAAACTCCGATACTTACTTTATGATAGACGTTTTAAGGTATAATGAAATATACTATTCCTTCATATTTTCAAAGTTTAGTTTTGAATCATCTCAAGTATTATTTGTAAAAATATGAAACGGAGTATGTAAAGCTAAACAGGTAACATAGAGCCCTCCGGTTTAGACGTAGACGATGCTAAATTAAAACGTAAACCTTAATTTCCTCCCGTTTATGAGTGAGTTCATGAACCGACACCAAAAATAAAATTTAAAATAGTATACGAGAGTAATTTACTACCCGAAAATGACGGATTGTCACAGGTCCCTAGTCTTCTGACTGAAAGATGCAGTTTAAAGAGAAAGATAAACATCGGATATTACTGAATGAATTCGATATGGATACCGCTGAATTACGAATAAATACCTCTTCTCGGGTCTCTCTACTTCCCCGAATTCCTCCCTTTCATGCAGCATCTCCAGCTTACGTGTTGCATCCGCGACTTGTGCCACCGTGTTGAAGGTAACACACACCAAGTTGTGGGCGACCGATGTACGAAGATCCCACCAGAAGTGGTATACTTGCTCTTTGGCAGTACATGCTGCTGCACCAAGAAAACCAGCCAAACGAGGAAAGCGCTGCATGAAATCGTTGCTGTTCTCCCCAGCTCTCTGCCTGATTGCACGGTACTTTCTCTTCAGCTTGTATTGCTCAGCCTTAGGGAAGAACTGTCCCATCACTAACTGCCTGAACTGAGTTCAAGTCAAACCAGCCACCTAATTGTCACCATCCTCAGACTGCTTCACTGTCTTCCACCATCCTAGCACGTCGCCTTCGAACTTGAAACAGGCTAACCTCGACTTGAATACGGGGTCACAGCCCATTGCATCGAATATCTTCTTAATATGAGCCAACCAGCTTTCAGCTTCACTGGGACTGTCAGTTCTCTCGAAGGATCGGGGACGTTGCTTGTTGAATCTCTCCAGCCATGTGACCAATGTTGCTGGAGGAGGAGGAGGAACTGGGTGCTGTTGCTGATTGTTTGCATCCGGCACCTCAGCTCTGATTTCGTTCCTTAGCTGAGGAAGCAAAGCTTGCATAGTGGCTTGGACTGCTGCATTGAGTTGTTCCTGCTCGCGTGTGAGAACCATCTAACAGTATAAAACAAAATACATGATTAAACTGATCAAACCTAAAATATATACATGAAAACAAAATTATGTCAATAAATCATGAGAACAAATTTATGTAGGAAAAACAGTGCATGAATGTATGATGCAGTTTATGAAAACTTTTATATGCTCGAGAGTGAACGCCTATGGTCAGTTCACCCAAAACAAAAGACATGGCGAGGGGACACCTATGGGTCGGTTCCAAAGTTAAAAGTTTAGATAAAAGCACATGCGACTAAATAGGGCCAGTCCTGTACCAACCATTACTTAGTCATAAACTTGCGACAATGACATATAACATGAATGCATGAAAATAATGAATGCATGAAAACCGACTGTCTGTTCTAGGAAGACCATAGTGACTACCCACTAATCACAGGTCATGTTTTGAGAGCCTACAGGTCGAAGCCTTGGCTCTGATACCATAATTGTAACACCCCATTTTGGTAAATGGAATGTCACGCGTGATTATGGCGTGTCATCAAATCATACAAGGAAAATGTCTTAAAACATTACATGACGATAAAAGGAAATACCGGAAACAAACATCGGTACCCCAAAGTATTAGCTCATCACACACAAACATAAGTACTGTAAAGGAAAAGCACTAAACAATGTCAATAGAAATAAGTAGCAAAAAGTAAGATGAAATGCATAAAGTAGAGAAGGCTAGATAGCTTCCAATCAATATGCATGTACGCTTAAAGTCTACGAGCACCCTTGAGTACCTGTCGTTTGGGAACATGATAGGAAAACAGCTGAGCATAACACTCAGTGCACGGATATACAAGTATGACAGGATATAACATAATCATATAAGACTAATAGCAGTAGAATATTCTAAGTTCTAGGTAATCTGGATTCATGTTCATAAGACTTGTTTTATAGTTTGAAAAGACTTATGTTTCTATGAAAATCTGTTTTAATTAGCCAAATAGCCCAGATAGGTCATGAGGTTCCGTCGTGCATGAATACTTGGAGGGGAGACCTCGTCATGAACTTAGAGGGGTTGCCTCTATTTAAATAGTCTAGGTAGGAGGGATCAGCTCCTAGTGATGGATGCAAGGCACACATCGCATTCACTCTGATATTACTGATAAACATGTAACTAGGATGCACCCATACGCCCCACATGATAATATAATATAATGGCCAAAACTGAAAAGGGACACCATCAGTAATCACTTCGCCGTGGGGAAGTCATAACACGGGTGCCTTCAGTGTTATGGTTATGGTACCTCCATAACTAGTTGACACTGGTCATGCATGTATATGGCTTAGGCTCTTATTCTAACATAAGTATCAAACATATAAGACAAATACTTGGAAAACAGTTGGCTGTAAACGGGGAATCCTAATAAGAAAAGAATGTCCATACTGAAAGGATGGGAAATCCGTACCTTATGTCCAGTGAACGAAGAAGACAAACGAAAGAGAATCCTACTTCGATCTAACTAATTCTACATAAATAGTATACGTGTATAAGTATTCTGATTACTGAGTACGTAATTGATTTTATATCGTGTCTTAGCTTGTTTTATATGTTCATGTCTTGTTTTACTAATTTTAACGTTATGCTATGTTTATCATGTATTCTGTATGTTCTGATTAAGTATTACTTGTATTTCTTGTATTATTATACTTGTTATGTAATAATAAATAACTTTCTAAAAATAGCATGTTTCTTAAAATAGAAAGTTTCCATAAATAGAAAGTTTCCAAAAATAGAAAGTTTCCAAAAATAGATTAACTTATTAAAATAGATCAGTTTCTAAAAATAGAAAGTTTCCAAAAATAGTAAGTTTCCTGAATTAGAAAGTTCCCATATTTAGAGTTAAGCTGAACTAATATCATAAGTCATGTAGTTACAGTATAGTTTATTAATAATATCATGTTAATTAAATAATCTATAGGTTATACGATTTAATTAAATATAAGCATGATTTAGTTAAATTAAAATGTATAAAATACTTAGATTAAAACATGTATTAATATTATATTAATAATAACCTAAGTCATGATTATTAATTACTTATATTTCATGTCTTAATAATTAAATAATACTATAGTCTAAATTAAAGAATTAAATACTTAGGTTATAACATGTATTATTGAACAAATAATAATTAACCTAAGTTCATGTTTTAATTAAATTAATTATATGCCATGTTAAATTAATTTAATTAACTTGTAAAATTTTATATCTTGTAAAATAAATACTTGTTCCATTTTAGGTCATGAACTGAACCAATGTAATTAATTTAGACATGTTATGAATCGAACCCAAAACCCCTTGAATCAGTCCGAACTAAACACCCCTTAACAGTGGCAAACCGGCTTGGCCGGTTGCCACTTCCTTTGCTAGGATGCCACCGGCTTAAGCTGGTGGTCTTGCTTCTCTCGGCTAGCCACTGCCAATAGTAGTGGGTTCCCACCGGCTGTGTGTCGGTGGTCCCGCTGCTGCCTGCTGCGTTCCCTCTGCCTGACCAAGTCTGCCACCGGCTATGTGCCGGTGGTGGGCTGTTGCTACCGAGACCCAACCAAAACCACATGGATACCCTGACGCATGTCGGGGTCCCTTGTCCCTGCTATCGACCAAACCAAACACCACCGAGACATAAGTTTTGGTTGGTGGTGCAAACCAAACGACGCCAAGAGCCATGAGGCTCTTAGTTTGGGTGGCGGCCGAACAACCAAACCCGAACAAACCCTTAATTTTTATCCCCATGATTTATAACATGTTTTTAATGCTTGTTTTTAAATCCCTTGTTCATGTGTTCATCATAAACATAAAAAGAACTAAAAAGAAAAGGTTTTACGAATTACTAAACACGTGAAATAAATGGAGAACGATCACACGAATACACTCCTTGAATTTAATTAACCAAGATCAAACAAACACCTCCTTGTAGTGTTGTGTTGCCGCCGGACAAGAGAGAGAGAAAAGAGATTAGGGTTTTGTGATTTTATTAAAAACTCTGTAAATGCATATTTCTCTTATTTGTTATTTTTAATAAAACAAAACATGGGCTTGGTCCTTTCCTTCTCTTGGTGTCGCGACTTGTAGGGCCCACAAGGGAAACCCGAAGCCTTTCTCGTTTCTAAAATATTACATGCTCGTGTGTTCGTGTTTACGTGTTACGTTATTATTAATTATTCTTGTTATTATAAATCCTTGTACATAACGATATTTACGTAAATACATAATTATATGTTCGTTATTCTTACGTTCATGATTTCATGTTCGTGATTATAATTATTATTGATAATAATTATCGTGTACTTACACGTACTTAATACTTATCGTGTAATTATACGTACATAACTTCTGTAATTACAAATCGTGACACGTGTTCATGCTATAAAAGGAAAGTTTTAATATGTACGCACGTTTACTAAGGGTACTATTCATGGTAAAAGCATGCGCGTTTTACACAGCCGGTTGGTTATGGCCTTGCTACCAAACACCCACAGTAGCCATCGACTCTTGTCGGTTAGCCACTGCTACCCCAACCGGTTCCCACTGACCTTGCGTCAGTTCCCCCTATTTGTTATCCTTCCCACTGCTTTGTTTTATCCCTTACTGTTTGGGTTTTGTTCCCACTTTTTATATTTTGTTCCCACTGTTTTAGCCAAACACACCCTGTGACAATCACAAACACCCCCTAAATACGCGATACCCCCTGGTTTGTGTTTTTGGCTGCGAATTATCAAACAAAGGCACCGCCGCCCCTGTGTATGTCATGGCTGGCCAACAGCAGACACACCGAGACCTTATAGGTCTTGATTTTCGTGAACCAACAAAACAACCCAAGTCATGATTTCATTTATTTCGTGTTTAACTTTTATTGATTTGTTCTTGATTTGATTCGTGACTATAAGAAGAAAAGAGAAGGAATTTTATTACCGAACCTTTGCTTTATATGGTTAACAAGCACGAACAACAATCCAATTCGCCATCAAAATGAAAACCACCTCCCTTTTCCTTCGATTTCTGGCCGACGGCTATAAGGGGCATAAATCCTAATTCGTTTCTTTTTTTTTGTTTACTGTATGACCAAAAGTGGGGGTAAAAATCCCGTATGTTTTTTTTGAGGGTGGGCTGGGCTTCAAAGCCCAAAATTATTTCTTTCTCTTTTCTTTTAAAACCCCGACCCAATTAATCATATGCACACTTTTCCAATTTTGCGCTGTGTTTTATTTAGACGTTTGCGTTCGTAAATTCTCTTGGTAAAACTTTAAAGTGTAATATTTATTAACCGAATAGAAGATTTATGGGATACTCGAATAATTACTATTATTTATTATCTGAATAAATAAATTTTGTAACGTTAATATTTATTGACTGCTTATAATTAATGTTCGAGAACTTTTAAAAGCGGGTTTTATAATTCTTCCCCTCTTTAAAAATAATTTGTCCTCGAATTAGAAACACGATAAAGTTGTGCTTTTACAATTATCCCCCTCTAAAAAGGAAAAATTCGTCCTCGAATTAAAGGTAATAAAGCTGCTGGGTTATGAAAGCTGAAAGGACACAAAAGCTGGCAAGACATGTAATATGAAAGGACATGAACGTGACATGACTGAAAGAACATAGAACGTGACATGACTGAAGTGTAATACTAAATTATGGAAGGAAAAGGATGAGAAGTCCGGATGGACTCCTCCGTTCCTAGTGGCTTCCCGCTCGAAACGATTCCTTAAAAAGGTTTAAACATAATGATAATCTTGGTCCTGATGACCCTGTCCTGATGATTATGAATAGTTTCTTGTCTAGAATATTGTAAATCTATGCTTAGTCTAGAAAGAGAAAGAGATAGAAAGATGGTAAGAACACACACACACTTAGAGAGATAAAGTATGAAGAAAACACTTTCTACTATGTGAAAATAACATGAACCAACACCCTCTCCAACTAGGGAGAGGGTTTATATACCCAAGCCCATGAGATGGGCTTCGGCTTACATTGGGCCGCCGACCTACACAAGTTGTAGGCTTGGCTTGGCCTTGTCTGTTTACCATTAAGATAACTAAACTATGAGCTACTACTTAGACTATTGTTGGAGTGACCGATCATTTCTAATACGTAAAACGTATTTCCAACAATCTCCCCCTAAGGGAGGTCACTCCAAACAAGGGAGTTACCCAAGTTACAATAATAAAATAAACCTAGCATACTATGCTTGTCTTGAGCTCGTATTCTTCGTCTTTATTTTCTTTTTCTTTTCTGGTGAACATGCTGATGTGATCTTTGATATCAATCTTTAGCATTAATCTCTTGCCTTGATCTTGTGCATCCTTCACTTGTGATCTTCGCTTCTTCGTGACTTCATATCCCACATACTTATACCGTCGTAATTCTTGAAAGCTTTAGAGTTCGATATAGCGGAAGACTTGACTTTTAGGCTTTCTTGAATTAGATGAAGTATTAAGTGCATAAAGTATAAGCATGAGAGGACGACTTCTTCTCGGATTCCGCAACGCCACCTTCTTCAAATGCCGCAACATAAGTAGACACGAACAAAATGGCTCTGAACATTTCATTCTAATTCGGTAGCATTTTACCTCCGGCCGTGAAGACCGTTGGACGATATAAGATATTGTATTTGTGGCAGGTAGATTTAATTAAAAAATCTCCTTGAAAAGATTTCGCGGGTAAACCCGTTCTCTTTACTCGACCGTCCAAAGCTAACTGCGAACGTAAAGAGTAAATCATTTGGATAAAATTATCTGCATGATTTAAGTCATCAATTCCGATTCCTGGAACAAGTTTGATTCAAAAAAGAATCGCACCACCATTGCTTTCCAGTTGTCACGAGCTTGATTCATATAGAATCTTGCAAGTTACCTACCAAGTGTTGTTTGATGTTAACACTAGATGGATTTCCACTCATCACTATGAACACTATAGAGTTTCACTCTGAGTGTTCTGGCAAGATCACTAAGATATTGCATAGAGGCCTGGAACGTGTTTAAATTCAGTTATGAAATAAACCACTGTTACTTTCCAGTTATCACAAGCTTGATTGATAAAGAATCGCACCAGTCACCTACCATGAGATTTTTGATATTCACTCAAGAAGGATTTCCATCTTCATTGTAAATACTTTCGTATTACTTGGATGTTCAGGCAAGATCATAAAGATTTTGCGTAGGACTCTTAAGATCTTTCTTACTTTTCATAGTGTGTGAAGAAGCAAGGAATTATGAAAGTGTGTCCTAATGAGATATTTGATGATCTCAAATGGCTCTAAACTCGATCGTGCATTTTGGAATTTTAATGATCGGAGTGTTGGAAATACGTTTTTACGTATTTAGAAAGGATCGGTCACTCCAATGATATTGGGCTCGTGATCCAGTATAGCCCATATAGCCCACATGTAGGGTGGGCTATATATACCCTCTCCTTAGCATGTTGGGAGGGGTTGGTCACTTTGTGTTTACACACATTTCATCTTAATCAACCATTCTTCTCTTTCTCTCCTTTCTCTCTCTTCTTTCTCTCTCTAGTTCTTCCATTTCTTCATCCATCTCAATAGATTAATCATAGATTGCTTAATCCATAGAAAACGTAGACCTACAATTGGTATCAAGAGTTTGGTTGATTCTTCGGATTGGCATGTTTTGATCTATTGATTTGGAAAAACTTTATTTTTATTTTTTCTTCTTTTCTTTTTCTGTCGTTCTTTTAAAAAAAATTCATCTTATTTTATCAACTTTTTTATCAACTTATTTTATCAACTTTCGTATTTCATCTTATATTAACAAGTTTGTTAAAAGTATCAGTTTTTATTAGAATTATTTTATCAGTTTTGTACTATTTTATTTTACTGTATTTGTCTTATTTTATCACTTTATTTTATTTTACTTTCTTTATCTTCTTTGAAAGTATCAGTTTTTATCAAAAGTATCTGTTTTTTTATTCTAATATTTTTGTTTTTATCAAAAGTATATGTCTCTCTGTTTTGAAACTTCCCCCGTCGGAAAAGGGTTATTAAACATTCCGATTGTGCTTTCCGCCATCATTCCGACATGTCTTTTCTGATAATATTCCGATTGAATACATGCCGACAGCTTTGAACTTAGGTATTTCGACTGAGGTATTCCGATTACATTCCGATCGAGTTTTCTGACATCATCCCGGCAGAAAAGTTTTTCTCTATATTCCGATGGAGATATTCGGATAGCATTACGATCGCATGCATTCCGATCGGTTGCATTCCGACTGTTATACATTCTGATGGTGTTTTTTGTTTAAACATTCTGATGGTGTGTTTGCTTGTGACATTCCGATGATCAGACACATGACTCAAAACTAACACAAACATCCTCACAGACTCACACGACTCTCAACGTAAACAAAAAACTGACTCAAACACCACACCATACCCATCCACACTCGTCTCTAACCGAAAAGACTCAAGACTCGACACCACTCTCGTTCAGACTGACACCATTCCAAACAAACTCACCCATTTTCAACAAAAACCCCTCTCGTCCAAACAAACAAACAACCTCAAACTCTCAAACTCGAACTCTCGACAAACATACAGCCTCAGACTCGACCTCAAACTCGCCAACAACAACAAAGACTCAAGACTGAAACCTACACTCGACTCAGCCTCCAACATCACCGAAACACTCGACTCTAAACGCCCGACTCTAAACACCTCAACATTCGAAACATTTAACCAGACTTTGACACGAGCTCAAGTCCCATCGACTCCTGATCCCATCTCCATATATCTAAAATTCAAAAATCAACAAATATAATTTGATCTCATATTATTTTTCGGGTGTGCATGATGTCTTTTATTAGATCCACCAATCCCGAAATCATTTCATCACAGATCTATGTGATGGTTTATGCCATTTTTTGATATTTGAAATTTAAGAAAGATTTTTAACAACTTTGTTAAAATCCAATATTAATGTCGATTTACACTCAAATCTAATCAAACAATTAACCTAACTCTGCCCTTTATTAAAAAGGTCTCGAAGACTTGTTCTTGATTACTTTCGAGCTCGCAGGTGAAACACATCATAAGATACATGGTTGAGGGTTTGTATTAGATGGGTTATGAGATGAGCTGATTTTTTTAGGATTAATATGATGTGATTTTGGGGTTGTTTTAGCTGAAAGAGACGGAGGTTTAACATCGATATGATTTAGGTGAGGAGAGAGAGAAAGATTTAGGAGGAGGTTTCAAAGTTTAGGTGTGTGTTAGATTTTTTTTGGAGAAGTCAAAGACAGATATAGGAATGCGGAAGTTTCAAGGAGTGTGGTGTTCACCTTCTAGACTGCCATGTTTTTGGCATATTTGATAACTTTGGGACACGTAGAGTTGACTATATCAGATTGCTTTTTTTGGGGTTTGCAATATAGAAAGTATTAATGAGACGGAGATTCCAGTGAAATGGTTTGATGAGCTGCGTGTTTTTGAGAGAAATATATGATAGAAAGAGTTTAGGGATTTAGTTGGGACAGATATATTATCATATTTGTTTTGGGTGGACCAGGTCCTTATATATGTCTTGGGCCGGCTAACCCAGCTTTGTGTATACAGTGCTCGACCCAATTGTAGGTAGCGCTGCATAAATATTACTCCGTAGTAGATCTCCTCTCCTCTTATCCCTAGTAAAAGACTGACACTACTTAACCAATATTACACTCATTTACTAAACCAAGTAAATCGTTGCGTTGTAGTGTTCATTTTCTTCTCAAGGGTGTATCTTTGGGCCGAAATTTTGTTGACGTTGGCTACCAATGTGTCTAAGTCATAGGGCATATTATATGTTGGGTCGTGTGTTAACTATATTGGATTGATTCAATTGCTACAAAACGTGATAAAAGACAAAAGACAACATGTGTGTTATTTGGAATGAATACAACCGAAAGGTAGGTAAAACAAAACGTGTTCTCAATTGCTTCAAAGCGCTATTTGTGTTATCAATTATTTGACAATTGTTTCACGTTTGTGGGGCGGAGATTACAAAGAAAGTGAATACAATCATATCTGATATTCTAAGTGGGATTTTATTTTTGATACACACAATTATTGGATTCATTGGTTGAGTAAGGTATTATTAGATAGATTCGGGTATTATTAAAGTGCTTAAACGACAAAGACATTTTTCGGTCTAATAAGGAGTTGGACATTAGACAATTTTCGAGGATTTCAAGCACCGGTTTTTATCAACAAGACCAAACAAGGATCCAAGAAATTTTCATTGAAATTCAATGGATTCATTGGATTCGAAATTTCGAGAGGAATACTTGCATCACATGCAAGACACCGTTAGAGAAAGTGGTATAATGTCATCTCGACTACTTCAGTCTCATCTAATGACCATTTCATGGTTTCACGGAGGAAGAGAATTTGTGACACTCTTTGGTCAAGATCGTAATATATTCATCAATTCACTATTCCTCAACTTGAACCAACTTGCTGATCAACTTCAAAAAGAAGACATTAATCACTCTGCATCGGCACTTGCTTATAAGGCTCTTGTGACACAACTCACGCCTTTACTCCAATTCAATATCATCAAGTCTGACAATTCAGGGATATGCCGGTCATTTATTCAATACACACATAACGAGGTTAAAGACTTTTGTGATAAACTGTTGAAATTTATGACATCGTTTTCATCTTCGATTTATGAAAGATCCAGACTTCAGCAAGCGTATGATAATGGAGTGCAAGAATCTACGATGTAGATGCAAGAGGAGAATGGTCATACGGTTGAAAACTTGTAGCCTAACGATGGCACGAGCACGGAATCAGGAGGACAACATGATACCAGTGGCACGTCAGGGAATGTTCACGAGCTCTCTTTTGATGACACCTTACCCATTTATGACAAAAATCCTGCGAACATGGTACAATGTAATGTTATTTATGATGTATATGCTGATGACATGCCGCATATTGAGCATTCTTAACCTAATTATGAAAAACATGGGATTGAAACGGGTGATAGAAATACCACTTCTGATTCATCCGATTTGAGTCATAATGGGAGAGAAAGTGTTCAAAATGCTAACAATCATGACAATTGCCTGATGTCTGTTTCATTGATTGCTTCTGATTCCAAGATTAGAGAGCTCGAAACGATTGTAGCTCAACAATCAAAAGATCTTGAGGATGCCAAATTAGAATTTTCTAAGAAAACGGACAAATTTGAAACATACTTTGAAAAACTTGAAAAGTCAAACGTTGTTCTTGAAAGAAAATTGGATCAAACTGTTCTAGATTCTAAAGCTGAAAAGGATAATCTTTTGAAAAAATTAAGTTGCTTGAATCTAAGTTGGCATCCCAAGATGAACTGCTCAAAGAGAATGAGACTTTAAAGGCTCAAGTACAGGAAAAGGTCTTTGCTATAACTGCGTTGAAAAACAAATTGAGGAAAACTAAAGGAGCTAGTGTGGATACTAAGCTTGAAAAACCATCAATCTTGGGGAAACCGCCTCAAATTCAGTCTGTTAGACAACCTACTGCATTTAGATCTGAGCGATCACAATCCTCGAGACCGCGGCTTGCCTTCCAAGTTGATTTGGTTCATCTTTCTAGACCAGTCACTCCAACAACTAGGCCAAATGTGACCAAAACAACTTTAGCAAGACCTAATCACATGATTGCCTCTAGCTTCTCTAAAAATACTAAGACCACGTCTAGAACTAGTTCAAATGACGTTTGAAATAAATCTGGTCTAAGGGAAGTTAAGCAAAAGACACATGTAAGAGATAGCAATGTCAAACCTAGTCAGTTGCCTTCTAGATTACCCAACACTGCTAACCGTAGCATGTCATCTCCTAGGAGCATCGATCAATCATCTAGGAATTACTCGGACATTAAATATGCTACTTGTAAAACATGTAAAAAATGTGTCTTTACGGCAAATCATGACTCTTGTGTCAAGAAATTACTTAATGAGGTGAACTCCCGTGCTAGACTTAAATCCCATTGGGTAGCTAAAATCAAACCCATTGGTAAAATGTGGCGCCCCACTAGTAGAACTTTCACTTTTGTAGGAAACGAGTGCCCTTTAACTAGGATAGTCTCTGATTCTACTAAGACTACTAGGGAGGAAATTGAAAAGGATGATACATCACTTAAGCATGAACTTAAGGTTTTCTATAAAAGGAAACGTTTGCTAGCTAAGATAAGTGAATCATCTTTTTAGGTCACCTTTGGCACAAGAAAAGACAACCGTGAACCCCTACTTGCTTCTAAGATAGATATCGCTAACCCATATAAAAGCATGCAAATTCCTAATGAGAATGTAGGTACCAAAGTTGATGTTCCAAAAGAACGAATTGGTCCAATCATTCTATACCATTCAACTAAGGACACTCTCTAATGTAGTGATTTTACTACTCTTTAGGAAAAGAGAGCAAAAAGGGCAAGTATGCACGATGATTTAGGAAAACCGTGTGTGGATGACCCTAAAAGTGAGTTCGTTCTCGAGGAGGCTAGTGCGTTGTGTAATGAATTGATTTTGATTTGTGATTATATGATTGAAAAAGAGAGAAAGAAATGAGATTAGAAGAGAATGACGGTTACGACGACGGATTAAACTAAGACGAAAAGGTCGATCACGTAAAACCGTAAATAGTGCAAAAATTAAAATTTTAACCTAAAAATATCTAAAAATTACTAAAAATCCACAATAATATTATAAGAGTTTACAAAAAATCCAAACTTGCTAAAACCTTTTAATTAATTAGATAATGACTTTTTAATGATAATTAAAGCCCTAAAAATCACAATTAATTATTAAAAAGCCCTAAACAAGATTTTAAAGTTTGTAAACCTCAAAAATAACCTAATTAAGCTAAAAAGTATTTTTTTTAAATTTTAAAACCAAATAAAAGTATTTTTAAACACTTAAAAACTATTAAAATCAATTAAAAATTAAATTAATTCTAGAAAATAATTGAAAAGCCCTAAAAATATTTGGAAAGTTACAAAATTCCTAATTAAGTGACTAAAATCTAGGAAAAATGTAAAAACTTAAAAAATCAAACTTTCAATTTTTAATAATAAAATAATATTTAAATATTCCAAAAAATTCAAAGTTTATAAAAAAATTCTAAAAAATTAGCAAAAATCTAGAATAATGTAACTAAGACAGAAATGCAATCAAAAGTTTCTAAAACCTTTTTAATAATTTTATATAAAATTTTAAAGTTGGTTAAAAACCCTAAAATCCTAAAAAATAAAAAATAAGACTTTTTGAAAACTTAAATTGCTGTAAACCTCAAGTTACTTAAATAAAACCTAAAAACATTTTTTATAAAATTTTAAAACTACTTTTGCTATTTTTAATCTAATTAATTAAAAACGGGTAAAGAAAAAATAATAAAAAATAAATAAATAAAGAGAAAAATCCAAACCTTGGCCAGAAAAGTCCTAAACTAAGTGACAAACCTAAGAAAAATGTAAACTTGCCAAAAACCTTAGCCAATAAGCTTGTGAGAGCTTATTTAGCTACGGCTTATATATGAAAAGCCCAAACAAGATCCCTTTAAATACAATGTGATTCTACCCTTAGTCAGTAAAAGACCCAAGGGCAGAGATGGTTAAGGCGTATGTGTTGTGAGCGAGAGGTCAAGGGGTCGAGGCTGTGCACCCCCTTTTTGGACTTTTTAATTTTTTTTTCTTTTTTTTAAACTTTAAGACTCAAGCCTTATGTTACTTTAGTCACAAAATCACAACACCCAATCCAATTAAGCAGGATTAAAACAAGCTAGAACAAAAAACGTGCTCAGATTGCACTTTTATCTGATGAACACAAGAGTATTTCTTTACTTGTGAAGAAATGACAAGAGGACTTGTCTTTGGAGTTTTGTGGTGTTTGATGGACAATAGGGGCACCCCTATACTCTGTTGAGTATAGGGAGTCAATATTAGCACAAAAACTAGCAAGTTACTTCAAAAATCACACACAAAATGGCCAAGAAAGGTTGCTGATGAAGCTTAACCTCTTTCTAATGAATAGTAAGCAAATTACTAGCACAAACACGAATTTAAAACCCTAAGATCTTGCACACAAGTTGACCAAGTAGTATATAAGCAGTTACAAAACCTACTAAGACCTATATCCTAACAACTCATCAAATTTGAAGGCAAAATTCACAAAAAATCATGCACAAAAGCAGTTACTGGATTTTAGACCACTTGTCCAAAGTTTAAGCAAGCAATTGTGTTCTAAACCTGTCGAAACTGAAAACCAAACTAGCATACAACCTAATAACTACCTAGTGAGTGAATTAAACATGATTTCAAGCAAGATTTAAACCATTTAAACCATGTTAAGCCCTAATCCAAACACCCCTTTATATTTCTGAAAATGATTTTTTTCAAACCAAATCACATTAAATCCACACCAGATTGATTCTAATCACTACTAACATGCATATTAGGCATAAATTAGCACATTCAAACAGCAACATCAACAAACTAACAACTTTCAAAACAAATCACATAAAACTGAAAACTTTTGAAAACTGAAAAAGGAAATAAGGATGCTACCTAGAGGGACCTACATCCAGGTCCCTCAGTGACTGAAAAGTCACCTCCCACAAGCTGGTGGCTTGTGCTGAACCTTGAACAACAAGCTTCTAGTTAAAACCTGCTAAGATCAACAAAATGAAGCAATATATCCAACTTTTCTGATTTTAGAAACTTTTCACAATCTTATCAAATAATTTTCACAAACATCCTTTCTTTCAAAACACTTAAACAAGCAACTTAAAAGCCTGGAAAACAAAACTTTAGAACAAGATTTTACCCAACAATCAATTTTTCAGAAACTTGAAAAAGGAATAAATTTTGAAAATTTTTGAACTTAAATAACAAACTTAGAACTCAGAACTTAGCTTTCAATCACACAATTTAAACAACAGAAAGTAAAATGGATCCTGGATTCTTTTCATCAACAACACTCAACCAAGTTTCATTCATAAATAAAACGGGCTTTACAAGTTTGTGACTAAGGAAAAAAAATCAGGAACAAGGGGTATGCACATGTTGCACCCTCCTTAAATAGACTACCCAAGAACTATCTAGACTACTGAAACCCTATTACATGAATTTCCTATCATGCCCTTGGATGAATTTTGAATTTTTGGTCAAAATGTGCTCATGTGAAGGATGTTGACATGCCAGCTGCAATCCTCAATCTTGGACCCTTCATTTGGTGTGAAGGACAATAAAACCATCTTGGACGTTCATTTTGACTGGTATTGGGTTTGGGGGAAAGTGACGGGTGCAGGGGACCCTTGGGGATGTCACATGGGTTGGTTGGGGACATGGTTTTTGTGTGGGATGGGATGACAAATAGGGTAATCAAAGATCTGGAGCACATAAACAAAAACCCCTTTGATTTTAGTTTAATTAGACCTGGGAAATTTTAGGGTTTAAGGGTGATTAGGGAGGGTTTTGATCTGAATTGGGGGGTTAAGTTTTTAAATTCCTTGTTTAGTGGGAAAAATTAAGGGGTGTTGACTTGGTTGACCAGGTTTATTTAAATAAACCTGGTGGTGGAATGCAGACGTGGAGAGTGAGGTGTTGGTGATTGGTTGAAAGGTGGAAGTGGGGAGACGTGGAGGGATGTGAGTGGAGGGTGGGAGTTTGGTTGCCTGGCAGTTTTAATCCCCCAAGTTTCTTCCTTTGTTTACTTTGTATAAAACAGCCCACAACTTCATTTTTCCTTTTAACAAATTTGGATCACTTGTCAATTTTGGCACAAGTTGTTTACAAACTTTTATCAAGGACTAAACATGCAAACTTATGATATTTGAAGGACTGATCTTGGCATTTTCTTCATTCTTCAAGGTTTGACTTGTTTGTTGACTTCTTGGAGGACCAATATTGGCAATTTAGTTTTGTTGAGGGACTAAATTTGCCAATTCTTCAAAGTTAAGGGTCCTTTTTGTAATTTTGACAAACTTTAGGGACCAAACTTGTAATTATGAAGATACAAGGGTATAAAGTGTCAATTATTCCATATTGGAGGACCCTTCTTCATAATTCTTCAATTCTTCAAGGGTTTTCTTGGAAAATTCTTCATTAGGGCTTGGTTCATTGTGCGGCTTCGTTTCCCGTGTTCGTTTTTGACTGATTCTTGTGATCTTTTGTCATTTTCTCAATATCCGTACCTAAAATTTACAAGCAACAAACACAAGCATATATTTGGGTATTTTGATGATATTTAATCCATTTTAAGCCTGATTTGGACGATGAGACTATGTATAAAAGCAGTCTCATCACTCCCCCATACTAAACCATTGTCGTGCCCTCACGCAATGCTAGAATAAAGTATCTTAGCATCTCTAAAATTCATTTTTATTTACTTTATTGAACGATAAACTAGCTACACTACTACTATTGCTACTACTTGCGTTTTAGACATAATGTATGATTTTCATCGCAAAATGGGACGTTTAGGTTCATAGAATAAGAACATGTGAATGCTTCGTTAGAAATAATTTCATCGTCCTCGATTTTCACCCCAATTCCAAGCCAAGCGTGTAACGAGATCATTGTCATTATAAGTTAGTAATGCTAACACTACTCATATGCCTTAATCACGTACTTATTCTCCCATTATTCCTAAGTTGTATCTCTTATATTTTTTTGTGTCTTGAATGTTTCACGAGGATACATTGTTTGACTTATGCGATAATAGAGATTTAGGTCTAAAAATAGAGTCCTAACGGTGTAACCAAGACTATCAAATCAATAACCCCTCCTAATAGACAACGATGTCAAAAAATTAAGTTGACAAGAAGAATCGATAAACACGGTTTTATAATGGTTTTGAACATGAGACTTATTACCAAGACTTTTATACGCCCCCTAACGGAAGGGCATTATTATCTTTGGTTTACCTCCATCTTTTATTCAACTTCGCCATGAAGCTTTTATTATGACTTCGGTCTTGTCTTGCCTTTTATTATCCGCCTCATCGGTGGTTTTATTAGCCAAAGACGTATATCCTCACGCTAAAGAGAATTTTGGATCTTTAAAGCTTCGAAGATTAAGGCTTGATTCACTTTCAATTTTGCATAGATTTTTCGGCCTTGTGGGGCTTCAAATTGTTTGCTAGATTTAGGTGAGCACTTGAAATCTTATTATTGGGTGAAGCTTTCGATTATTCGGGTGCCAATTGTAACACCCCCAAATTTATACAACTCAGTACAGCGGAAGACTCGTTGGTGTTACGGGATAGCACATTACTCACATCATAGGCAACGCATAAAAATCGCGTCGTTTAATAATAAAAGCATTTTCATTCATAAATATCAAAGTTACATCGGTCCCAAGTCATTATATTTCATACAAAGTTTTACAAAGTATTTGAATGGAAAAATATTGTTTAAGTGCGGGCCATGAATTCTTGTCGTCTTCCCGAGAATTACCTTCAAGTACCTGAGATAAAACATGTTAAAAGAAAAGGTCAGCGATAACGCCGAGTGAATTCATAGAGTTTAATAAATTCCATCAATATAATATATCAGTATAAAATTATTACTGAAAATCATCTTATACAAATCATTTTAATAGGCCATAAAATAGCCAAAGTCATTTTATACAAATCGTTATCGAGAATCATAATATAGGCATTTGCCTTAAAAATCATTATACGAATCAAGGTCGTTAAAAACACCATACAATACGTTCTGCAACGTTGTACAGATTAAATAAAAATCATTATACGAGCCAATGTCGTAAAAATATCATACAATACGTCTTACGACGTTGTATGAAAACAAAACCGTTATACGAATATGGTTATGAAAACCAAAACACAAACATAATATCAGTAGTATGACCCAGTATTGCTAGTCAGGCAATACGTCGTAATTTGGAGCGTCTAGTAGTATTTCGTTAGTCTTTGGATTATTATAAGCCGCATGACATTGTTACCTTACTAAACCAACAACGGGTAGCTAACCCGATCCACAATTTTGCCCATCTAAAGTAGCGTGTCGTCACAAAGGTCACGCTATGGAAATCTTCTCATACATAAATTCGCTTACCAATCAATGTGGCACGACGGGGATCAACCGTCAAGGCGCAAACTGGGGTGATCGTCCCCAAATAGTAGTATTAAATGCATAAGCGTCTACCAACTCCCGGTAGTTCACAATTCATGCTAATGGGACTTTTAGTGACATAACCTAACTTTAATAATCCATTTTATTTCATCTATCGGGTCCATTAATCATTTATCAGGTCATACAATCAGGTCATTCAATCATTCGGGTCCAAAATCAATAAACAAACAATCGGGACAAATGGTGTCCTATTTAATAAAAACTAACATGTTATCTCCCTCGCGGGTTTATAAAACATTTATAAAACATTTAAAAGAGTGCGAGGCTATGAACTCACGTTGATGTGGGAAGGCGGGTTATCGGCAATTCGGACGTACGGTACGTGCTTCAATCACGGAAACCTAGACAAATAATACTCGTCTTAGACTCATGTCCAATGACTTTATAAAAATAACAACTATGTATACATATGATGATTATATATATATGATGATCAAGTGGGTTTACGTATTCTCGTTTACTCATTTTTGTGTTATATGTCGATAACTTTTATACTAGTTTACTAGTTTTACCTATTTACACGTTTTAAGTCCAATAAACTTATTATAAGTTCTTTAGCTTGTTTTAATCCTTGTTATACTTATTTTATCAGTATGTATACTTTCCATGTTGGGCCCAAATGGGTTAAGCCCAATAAGTTCTTTTTATAAGTTTTTAACTTATTTAGTCCAATTACTAGTCCAATATGTTTAATTAGCTCGTAAATGTCTGTATTTCTTATAGTTCGGGTTTTATCGGTTTTTATTTGTTATACATGTCTATATATCAGTATATAAGTTTTATAAAGTTTTCATTAGACGGGTCCAACCATCTATGTTTTATTTACAAAAACGTTAATTTTACGGTATTAGCCGAAAAAGTCGTAAAAATCATGTTTATAGTTTTTATAACTTATAAAACATAACAAGTTACCATTTTTATAAAATGTCCACTTATTTATCATTGTACATATTTATATAAATAAAATCCAAGAGTTAGTGGGTTTTAACTTTACATTTTATACAATATAATTTTGAGTGCTTATATAATAGTATTATACTTTATTTTCCAAAATCTGATTTTTATTTTCATCTTCACCAAAACTGCCATATCTTGAGTTCTATATGGAGATACAAGCTCAAATTTTTATCACATAAACTACATGGTATGTGCTACATTTAACTATTCTATAGCTACTGTTGAATCATCTTCTAAATATTTTCTAAAAATCGTCCAAAACAGTGAACTCAGATTTATACCTTAAACTTGTTTTGATCATATCTCACTCATTACTTTGATTCCATTGCATGGCCAACTCTCACATGTGTACAAGACATATAGCTTACTGTAAATGGATTCTACTTCATCATTTTATCAGTCCATGACCTGTTTCTTTACTTTTTTATACAGTCATGTAAATTAATCAAGATTTTAACCTTGTTTCTTATGGTTTTTCACCTTTTTAATCATGTTTATCAACACCAAATCCCCACATAACATTTTTATCATCATATAATCATCATATACATATACAATAGGAAATAAAATACATGTTTACATAATCAAAATAACAAGAAGAATGAGGAGGACAATCTTTATACCACCAAGTTGATGCAGGTTGTGATTTGGACATGGTTTTTGATGGAGAAACTTGTGCTTAGCCAACACCATCTTCAAGACCATCAATCTTTATGATCACCTTGTGGAAAATCAGCCCCAAGACACCATGAATACTCCTCCTTGGATGTTATAACTTGCACCAATCAATAGGGCTTCAAAAGGGCATCAACATGTATATGAATAACATGAGATTTTGTGTTTGATTTTGATCAAATGAGGGTGTTGTTTGTGATATATGGGACGGCCAAAATGGAGTCAAGAGAGAGAGAGAAGTGGTTTTGCATGTGAGGGAAATGGAGTGTGTGGTTTTGGTAGCTAGTTTTTGTGGTAAGCTTAGCTTAGATAGTAAGCTTAGGACAAGTGTTGTCTTAGCTTGTATACTTGACACCTAAGCGGTGTTGAGTTGCTAGTGTTGGCCGGTTTTGGGGGTGGGACAAGAGTCCCACTTGTCTCATCCCCATTTATTTACGGGTACTTCTCGATTCCAGCTTCCTCGATTTGCGTGCCCTCGGGTCGTTTTACGAAAAACGTTTTTATAAATTATGAATCAATGTCACAAAACGAATCCAATAAAAATTGTCTCATCAAAAACGGAGTTCGAAAACGTAAATACGTAATCCTAGGGTTTCCGGTTTAGTCGTAAAGGACGTTAAAATAAAATCGTAAGTCCTAATCTCCTCTCGTATATTTGTGAGTTTATGAACTAACACAAATTTAAAACTCCAAAATAATATTCACTGATAAATTTATTTTCTGAAATGTCAGACTGTCACCAAAACGGTGTATGTAAACGTAAGCACGTAACGTTGAATCCTCCGGTTTAGACGTAGTTGATGTAAATCCAAATTTCTTCCCAAGAATATGTGAGTTCATAAAATAATATTTTCAAATAAATATTGAGAATAAAATATTGACCATAAATTGATGGATTGTCACAGCGTTTACCCCTAAACAGGATCTTTGTCCTCAAAGATCATCTTACCTTACTACTCGCTTCTTATAGAGTTAAAGCCATGTGGATATTTCCTCCACATTCGGTCTTTTCTCACAAGTGTAATCCATTACAATATGCGAGTTTCATTAAACATAACTACGGGAATAAGATCAGGCTTAATGTTGACTTACGTTCTCTATCCATGATGTTCACGGGTTTCTGATGAATGCAACTTTTTGCCGATCTAAGCTTTACTAAGAAGAATTCAGATTTTCACTTGATAGATATTCCATCAAGTTCGATATACGAAACATAATTCACGCAGTCTTTGAAGTCCTAGGGTAGATCCAGCTTATATGCCTTTCAAACCAATCTTTTATATCATCTCAATGGTCCCATACAACGGGGACTTATATCCCATGATTTGTCAGATCATGAATTCATTTTTCCAAGGTTAAAAATTGTGGCATAACTTCGCTACCCATTTGGCACTTCAAGATCTACATTTCACATTCACATAACCTCTTGCCCACTACCGGCAGTCAATAATCAAATCCTAATTTCAACAATCATTTCAGATCTCGCGGGTCGGTTATTTTACAAAGTTAGGTTTGCCATCATAGGAAACCTTAATCCTAAAAGACATGTCCAACCCACAATGGGTGTATGTCGGATGTCTTCATCTCAACTCTTGCTTACAGATGCTCTAATATTTAGATCCTAACAAGATTCGATCTCAATCCTAACAGGATGATTATCAATGATAATCTTTCCAAAGAAAAACGATTATACGGTCTATTACCGAAGGTCATTCATTCAAACATAAAACAGCACTTATATTGCTTTGTATCGTTACTTTACCTCGTCCCTTAGATTTGGGGTGGTACATAGTACTCTCATCAAGGTTCGTTCTCAATGACTTCTGAGCAAATCTCTAGAAATTCGATGCGAAGCGAGGATCTTGATAAAGATGTTCGATACAGGCACACTATGTTTACATAACTCTTTTGCATTTATCATTAACGGGAATGATATTAGCAGATTTGGTCAGTCTGTCGACGATGACCCAAATCGAATCAAATTCAGATGATGACCTTTGCAACAGCTAAACGTTTACTAATGTATGAGGCGATATCCGCCTTCATAATTGCCATTAGTACAACTTCTTCAGACAAAGATACTTTTAGTCAGAAATGACATACATATAATACTTATACTTACAAATTCCATCATAACTATATCTCACAATCCTCCATATTTAGGCAACCATAAACGGCCCTTTAAAACATTTAACGCTATTGGCTCCTCTATTTTAATGGTTCACATTAGCTGCGAATCTCTTTTATAATCTATATTATTCCTTTTAACAAACATTGTTTATTTTTATATCGTTCGGAAATTTATTTTGCACCTTCATTATTAAGGAACATGTCCTAATTGGTTCTTTATCTTTTCTACATAATGCGTCGGTATCTATATTCACTTCTCATGATGATGTAATTATCATGTCCACAATTCACTCAGATATTCTTTCTATATTATGAGTCAGTAATTACTTTCACTTTCCTGATGAAATAAATATCTTATCCGTATTTATTCAAAATTCTTTCTTCATATCTTTTATGTTTCAGTTTTGTCTCAACTATCACTTTTATCAGTTTTTCTCATTCCGGCGTCTAAAGCGTCGATAATTATTATATGTAAATTAACAATAATTATTTAATTTTTATGAAATGTAAACGTTAAAAGTTTAAATTTCTTAGTTCGACCAATTATATAAAATGTTCAAAATAAATTTGAATTAATTAACAAGATTTTTGTTGATTTATCGAAAATATTTAATAAGATTCGTAAATGTTCGAAAACCTTTGTTTATACTTTGGTCAAAAATTTTCTTAGTTGAAAAGCAAAAAGTGTCGTTTCAAATTTTTAAGTCATGGTTTAAATGATTTCCTCAATCCCTTTTAGGTTATCTAGAAGTATACACAAACATTTACCCCTAAAGAGAAGTTTAGTTAAATGGTTTGTGTATAAGGGAATAATCCCTTACAATCCTTTGTTAAAACATTTGTCCAAACATATTTCCATTTCTTTTTGGTAATATCCAAAGTCTTAAAAGGGCTCTTAATTTTTGAAGAGTCAATTTATATTCCATTGTCTATTAATCACATGGTTAAATCATGTGAAGGTTCAAGTCTTAAGTCTTATGTTAAATATTCAAGGTACAAGTTTTAATTGTTAGGCCAATTCAGGGCAATCTATAATTAATTATTAACTCATTCTTATTCTTATAAACAAACAATTGGTTCTTAATGATCACGAGCATGAATTTATCAAATTACAGCCTACACACGTGATTCATCAAATTTATGAATGCTACATGTGCATTGGTCAATCCAAATGGCATCACGTGAAACTCGTAATGTTCATTACAAGTACCGGATGTGGTGATTGGAATAGATAATCTTTTTCGCAGATGCGAATTTGATGATAACCATGCCGTGGATCAAATATTTAAAACATACACTAGAACCTTGTAAATGATCGAACAAATCTTCCATTTCGAGTTATGGATATCGTTTTCGATTGTCAATTTACTCAGTCACGGTAATCTATAAATATAAGGAATGATATCACCTTAGCTCTTCAGGATGACAGGCTTGGTTTAATAAAATCTTTCTCCGACAACTCCCTCAGTTGTACGGTAATTCCTTTAATTTAGATGGTGCTGACGTACAGTGCACAAGCCATAGGTGTAGCACCGGAAATATAATCAATACCAATTTAGACTTGCCTTAATGGCGAAAGTCTAGGTAATTCATTAACAAATACTTACTAAAGTTTCAAATAACAGAAATATCTTCTAATAAATCATATTAGGTTCTTCTAGGTTACAATATATAAATAGTTCACAACCATTCATGGTATAATTTCAAGTCTTAATACAGGATATCGTCATCCACCAAGAATTATTTAGATCATTTTTGATAATCAACATCTTATCATTTAGGGAATTCTACTCGAGTTCCCATCAATTAAGACAATGTCGTCATGTCATAATCAATCAATCCATTCTACCGGCATTATCAACTTTTCAGTTTCATTGCCGTTGATAAGATGTGAACTTCTCAAAAGACTAATAATAACTCATAATCCTTCACAAATTCAGGGATATTAGGATACACAACTACTATTAAAAGAGTAAGGTTAACGCATAATCTATGCGAGAGAATTTCAAATCAGATACAGATGAAAACATTTAATGAATATGAATATATACCATGTTTTCATAATCTGAGTACGCATTCGAAAGCTCCTCGGATCGTTACCCAGGTCATTCAAATGAAATCAAATCATAAGAAATGATAAGAACGTCAATACATCCAGTCGGGTATCAACACTCGGTAATCAAATATTTTTCCTAAGAATCCCACTACAGGATAATTGGACAAGAAAGAATTGTCAATTGTCAAATAAGACAATTTCCACAGATGAGTAAATTCGACTCAGAAGAATAGATGCTACAGGTTCATATGTAGGTGTCCCTAACACTATGTCCCTATTTTTCACTTCTTGCAGATCACATAAAATTTATTCTTTCACAACCTTTAAAGAAAATGTAGTGTTTATTCATTAGTTTTTATGGTGACTACTAATCAGCCTTGCATGGTCCATTCCAAATTGTATGTAGGCGCGCAACTATATACAATTTCAAGATTAACGATGCAATACTCAGTTCGTCAAAATTTTATCATCATGTTTATAATAAAAACATTTTCATGCTTAATTCTTAAATAAGAATCAAAAATATATTTACAAAGGTTTCCTTTGTTATGAAAACAATTAGGTTTTCCAAAGTGTTTTATAACCAGCTTCATTTCAATAACAATCACTTATAAATCTCACTATGAATAATCCTTATAGTGATGAAAATTTAATTTTTCTCAAAGGATACCGTTTTAACTTTATAAAAATAATGTGTGATCTGCCAAAGAGTGATGAAGAGTTGTTCATCAAGAATTAACTACGATATGATAGGAAATGAGCTTAGCCAATTAATCATGAGGTTCATGATCTCGATGGCACTCAAAAGAATAATCCATAACGTAACTCAAATCGAGATGAGTACTTGTTCAATGGTTGCATCACTAATGCGAACATTAGGAAGAAGCAAGAAAAGATAGATAACATCGATACATGTAGAATTTAGCAATCAAAGGTAGTCTTTTTATTAATCACAAACAAGTCAAAATTGTACCGTAACATATTACGTGTCACTATGTCATACAATTCTCAGAACTCATCCTACCAACTGATATCTCAGTTAAGTTAGGGATTATTTTTAAAAGATACCACAATGAATACTAATCTACAAGAGTCATTAGGTGTCCTGCCTGTCCTGGAAGATCCATCGGTCCCAATTCAGAAGAAGATTTCTTCTATTTATTTCTTGGACACTAGGCATCCTCGTTAGTGGACAATGGCCTAGGAACAACACTTAACACGAATCAACACTCAGTTAAAACCTTATAATTCAATCAAAGAACTTAACGACTTCCTCTTAACAATCTCATATTCCATACAAGTTAAGTTTCGCTTTATTCAACTTTTAACCAATTTATACTCAATTCGATATCCTACCTCATTTCCCAATATTTCAACTTTATTTTTAAACCTTAAAAGGGCAATAAAAGCTCGATATAAATCAATACTTAATTTCCAATCCTATATCTCTTACAACAACAATTATCAAATGAGTCACTAGTATGAGATGACTCGATCATTCAATTAGACTTCTCGGAAAGGTATTAGTGGCATGAGGCTTTTGGGTAATGGTTCCAATAACAGCCTCAAGTGCAACATTCACCCTTTCGATTTCAAATTTAAGAATTGGATGACAACGAGTCAGATGACATCTTTCTAGGTGGTAACGTTTTGTAAAACTCCACTCTATAAGGAAAGATCGTCATGACATCGATATCAGATTTAATCTCGCCAATTCTTTTTTTTTATATCACAATCAACTAATATCTACATTTCTACGAATATTAACCATTTGTTGGGATCATAAATATCCACAACTTGGTTTAGATCTAGGATATCTAGAATTCCTACGAGAATAGCTTAGATTAATTTGCTAGGGGAGTTAGGGTTACTTGTGACAATCTGCGTCGTATAAATACCTCGTATAAATATCAAAATAATCATCAAATAATCATGTAATCAAATTACATCATATGTATATATATAATCCAAGTTATATATATATATATATATATATATATATATATATATATATATATATATATATATATATATATATATATATATATATATATATATATATATATATATATATATATATATATATATATATATATATATATATATATATATATATATATATATATATATATATATATATTAAAATAACACTTCTCAGTCTGGCCTTGTCGGTAACTCGGGAATTCTTCATCACCGTTATAGTCAAAAGATTTTTAGACATGTTTAGAAAAATGTTTATAGTTAAAAGATTTTGAAAAGTTTTATTCAAAACCTTAGTTTTAAAAATCTTTCGTTCTCTATAACGAGAGCTCTGGTACCAAACTGTAACACCCCCAAATTTATACAACTCAGTACAGCGGAAGACTCGTTGGTGTTACGGGATAGCACATTACTCACATCATAGGCAACACATAAAAATCACGTCGTTTAATAATAAAAGCATTTCCATTCATAAATATCAAAGTTACATCGGTCCCAAGTCATTATATTTCATACAAAGTTTTACAAAGTATTTGAATGGAAAAATATTGTTTAAGTGCGGGCCATGAATTCTTGTCGTCTTCCCGAGAATTACCTTCAAGTACCTGAGATAAAATATGTTAAAAGAAAAGGTCAGCGATAACGCCGAGTGAATTCATAGAGTTTAATAAATTCCATCAATATAATATATCAGTATAAAATTATTACTGAAAATCATCTTATACAAATCATTTTAATAGGCCATAAAATAGCCAAAGTCATTTTATACAAATCTTTATCGAGAATCATAATATAGGCATTTGCCTTAAAAATCATTATACGAATCATTGTCGTTAAAAACACCATACAATACGTTCTGCAACATTGTATAGATTAAATAAAAATCATTATACGAGCCAATGTCGTAAAAATATCATACAATACGTCTTACGACGTTGTATGAAAATAAAACCGTTATATGAATATGGTTATGAAAACCAAAACACAAACATAATATCAATAGTATGACCCAGTATTGCTAGTCAGGCAATACGTCGTAATTCGGAGCGTCTAGTAGTATTTCGTTAGTTTTTGGATTATTATAAGCCGCATGACATTGTTAACTTACTAAACCAACAACGGGTAGCTAACCCGATCCACAATTTTGCCCATCTAAAGTAGCGTGTGGTCACAAAGGTCACGCTATGGAAATCTTCTCATACATAAATTCGCTTACCAATCAATGTGGCACGACGGGGATCAACCGTCAAGGCGCGAACTGGGGTGATCGTCCCCAAATAGTACTATTAAATGCATAAGCGTCTACCAACTCCCGGTAGTTCACAATTCATGCTAATGGGACTTTTAGTGACATAACCTAACTTTAATAATCCATTTTATTTCATCTATCGGGTCCATTAATCATTTATCGGGTCATACAATCGGGTCATTCAATCATTCGGGTCCGAAATCAATAAACAAACAATCGGGACAAATGGTGTCCTATTGAATAAAAACTAACATGTTATCTCCCTCGCGGGTTTATAAAACATTTATAAAACATTTAAAAGAGTGCGAGGCTATGAACTCACGTTGATGTGGGAAGGCGGGTTGTCGGCAATTCGGACGTACGGTACGTGCTTCAATCATGGAAACCTAGACAAATAATACTCGTCTTAGACTCATGTCCAATGAATTTATAAAAATAACAATTATGTATACATATGATGATTATATATATATGATGATCAAGTGGGTTTACATATTCTCGTTTACTCATTTTTGTGTTATATGTCGATAACTTTTATACTAGTTTACTAGTTTTACCTATTTACACATTTTAAGTCCAATAAACTTATTATAAGTTCTTTAGCTTGTTTTAATCCTTGTTATACTTATTTTATCAGTATTTATACTTTCCATGTTGGGCCCAAATGGGTTAAGCCTAATAAGTTCTTTTTATAAGTTTTTAACTTATTTAGTCCAATTACTAGTCCAATATGTTTAATTAGCTCGTAAATGTCCGTATTTCTTATAGTTCGGGTTTTATCGGTTGTTATTTGTTATACATTTCTATATATCAGTATATAAGTTTTATAAAGTTTTCATTAGACGGGTCCAACCATCTAGGTTTTATTTAACAAAAACGTTAATTTTACGGTATTAGCCGAAAAAGTCGTAAAAATCATGTTTATAGTTTTTATAACTTATAAAACATAACAAGTTACCATTTTTATAAAATGTCCACTTATTTATCATTGTACATATTTATATAAATAAAATCCAAGAGTTAGTGGGTTTTAACTTTACATTTTATACAATATAATTTTGAGTGCTTATATAATAGTATTATACTTTATTTTCCAAAATCTGATTTTTATTTTCATCTTCACCAAAACTGCCATATCTTGAGTTCTATATGGAGATAGAAGCTCAAATTTTTATCACATAAACTACATGATATGTGCTATATTTAACTCTTCTATAGCTACTGTTGAATCATCTTCTAAATATTTTCTAAAAATCGTCCAAAACAGTGAACTCAGATTTATACCTTAAACTTGTTTTGATCATATCTCACTCATTACTTTGATTCCATTGCATGGCCAACTCTCACATGTGTACAAGACATATAGCTTACTGTAAATGGATTCTACTTCATCATTTTATCAGTCCATGACCTGTTTCTTTACTGTTTTATACAGCCATGTAAATTAATCAAGATTTTAACCTTGTTTCTTATAGTTTTCACCTTTTTAATCATGTTTATCAACACCAAATCCCCACATAACATTTTTATCATCATATAATCATCATATACATATACAATAGGAAATAAAATACATGTTTACATAATCAAAATAACAAGAAGAATGAGTAGGACAATCTTTATACCACCAAGTTGATGTAGGTTGTGATTTGGACATGGTTTTTGATGGAGAAACTTGTGCTTAGCCAACACCATCTTCAAGACCATCAATCCTTATGATCACCTTGGGTAAAATCAGCCCCAAGACACCATGAATACTCCTCCTTGGATGTTATAACTTGCACCAATCAATAGGGCTTCAAAAGGGCATCAACATGTATATGAATAACATGAGATTTTGTGGTTGATTTTGATCAAATGAGGGTGTTGTTTGTGAGATATGGGACAGCCAAAATGGAGTCAAGAGAGAGAGAGAAGTGGTTTTGCATGTGAGGGAAATGGAGTGTGTGGTTTTGGTAGCTAGTTTTTGTGGTAAGCTTAGCTTAGATAGTAAGCTTAGGACAAGTGTTGTGTTAGCTTGTATACTTGACACCTAAGTGGTGTTGAGTTGCTAGTGTTGGCCGGTTTTGGGGGTGGGACAAGTGTCCCACTTGTCTCATCCCCATTTATTTACGGGTACACCTCGATTCCAGTTTCCTCGATTTGCGTGCCCTCGGGTCATTTTACGAAAAACGTTTTTATAAATTATGAATCAACGTCACAAAACGAATCCAATAAAAATTGTCTCATCAAAAACGGAGTTCGAAAACGTAAATACGTAATCCTAGGGTTTCTGGTTTAGTCGTAAAGGACGTTAAAATAAAATCGTAAGTCCTAATCTCTTCTCGTAAATTTGTGAGTTTATGAAATAACACAAATTTAAAACTCCAAAATAATATTCACGGATAAATTTATTTTCTGAAATGTCGGACTGTCACCAAAACAGTGTATGTAAACGTAAGCACGTAACGTTGAATCCTCCGGTTTAGACGTAGTTGATGTAAATCCAAATTTCTTCCCAAGAATAAGTGAGTTCATAAAATAATATTTTCAAATAAATATTGAGAATAAAATATTAACCATAAATTGACGGATTGTCACACCAATACTTCAAAACCGTGACGCTGGCGATACCTTAATGTCTTCCCAATTTAATTACACGGAAGCTACTAGAAAATACTAGAAACCCAACAATCCTAACTAAACCGCTAAGTCAATAT
The DNA here is from genome assembly GCA_025667525.1 of Glebionis coronaria. NCBI lineage: Eukaryota > Viridiplantae > Streptophyta > Magnoliopsida > Asterales > Asteraceae > Glebionis > Glebionis coronaria. The sequence goes on from CM046876.1 coordinate 361,391,230, forward strand.
TTATTAAGCAAAAAAATATTTACATGCGAAGGGAGAATAAGCAAACAACGAGAACACATGAGTTTTTGAAAGAATACGAGTACTCTACGTTTAGCATAGTAACTTATAATTAACTCTATCATTTCTCGTCCTCATTTAAGAGACTTAGCCTAATGTGTAGTTAAGGAATCAAAGCTAAGTGCTCAACACGCACGGTCGAGTCAAAAATTACTCTTATTCTCGCCATCTGAAAACCTACATTCGTGTCTTCAAACACTTATAAAACATGAGAATTTTTAAAATTTGGCCTTTTTTAGCCTTATTTTGCACTAAAAAAACGATAAACAAAAAGATAAACTTTGGAAAGCGTGATGGTTTGGCAAGGCAAGTATCTATTCACCCCCCTCCCATACTAAAGTTAAACATTGTCCTCAATGTTTCGAGTCTAGGGGTGAAAACACCCCCATACTAGAGACGTAGTCGAATGCCTAATCTAGCATGGAAAGGGTGTAATCAATAAATTAATAGCCGTTTATGAAGTGTGCTAAAAACCTTAGGTTAGAACAATCAAGGATATATCATGGATATTGAGAAAGTCTTCAAAGAAAACGATAGAGTGCTCCCATAAAACGAACACGAGAGGCTCCAATCGTGAAGATCATGATCATCTAAAGTTCACAATTCATAAACAACCACGGAACAAAGGTTGGAAGAGCACAAGTCCCCTCGTTACATTAAACTAAGAAAGCGATAATATGTACATGGGATAAGCATGGGACTCCCCCACGAGGCTCCTCGTTTTTGATTACCGAGTCATGAGCTCGACTCGATCCCCTCAATACTAATTATCATTGGGGAAGGTGATTTGGTTGAGGTAGTTCAAGGATGGAACTTCCCCGCCAAAGTAGTGCTTCAACCTATGTCCATTCACCTTGAAGTTAGAACCATCATCTTGAGCTAACTCGATGGTCCCATACGGAAACACTTGAGTCACGGTGAATGGACCGGACCAACGGGATTTCAATTTACCGGAAAAGATTTTCAATCTTGAATTAAAAAGCAAAACTTGATCCCCAATGTTAAAAACACGGTTTTTAATTTTAGAATCATGCAACTTTTTAGTCTTTTCTTTATAAATCAATGAATTTTCATAAGCAATGTCTCTCAATTCATCCAATTCATTCAATTGCATTTTCCGGTGTTTTCCCGCGGTCTCCATATCATCATTACAATGCTTTAGGGCCCAATAAGCCTTGTGTTCTAACTCGATAGGCAAATGACAATTCTTTCCATACACAAGCTTATAGGGATGCACCCAATGGGTGTCTTATGAGCGGTCCTAAAGGCCCATAAAGCATCGTCCAACTTATCCGACCAAGATTGTCGGTTTTCTCCAACGGATCTCTCCAAGATCCTCTTCAACGCTCGGTTTGAAACCTCAACTTGCCCACTCATTTGTGGGTGATAAGCCGTAGAAAGCCGATGTGTAACCCCATATTTCCTTAAGACTCTTTCGAATTGGTCGTTACAAAAATGGGTTCCACGATCGCTTGTGATAGCACGAGGGGTTCCAAACCGAGAAAACAATTGCTTCAAAAACTTGACTACCACACGAGCATCATTGGTGGGCAAAGCCTTAGCCTCCACCCACTTAGATAGGTAGTCAACCACAACAAGGATGTACTTATTACCACGAGATGATGGGAACGGCCCCATAATGTCTATACCCCAAACGTCAAAGATCTCACACACTTGGATGATATTTTGTGGCATTTCATCTTTTTGTGAGGCTTTTCCTTGTCGTTGGCATGCATCACACGACTTCACAAGTTCTTGTGCATCTCGGTAAATAGTAGGCCAAAAGAAGCCGGCATCAAACACCTTCTTAGCCGTGAGATTAGCACCGTGGTGACCACCCGTGGGTCCCTCATGGAAAGCTCTAAGGATGTTAGAAGCTTCGGTGACAAATACACAACGTCGGATGATTTGATCCGCACAAGTTCGAAACAAGTAAGGGTCGTTCCAAAAGTAGAACTTGACGTCACAAAAGTATTTTCGTTTTTCTTGAGTCGTCATACCCTTAATGATGAAGTTACCCGCATGGTAATTTGCAAAATCCGCAAACCATGGGGTAGAAGAATCAAGCTTAGAATTCACTACACCAAGTGTCTCGAGCGGAAATGTTTCGGTGATTTCCTTAGGCTCGTAAACACTTTGGTGAGGATCTTCCAAAGGAGAAAGATGATCGGCTGCTAGATTCTCGGCTCCTTTTTTGTCAACAATGGTGTGATCAAATTCTTGAAGGAGGAGATCCAACGAAGTAATCTAGGCTTAGCATCTTGCTTTGCCATAAGATACTTGATAGCCGAATGATCCGTATACACTATGCATTTCGTCAAGACGAGATAAGGTCGAAATTTCTCAAATGCATACACCACGGCAAGGAACTCCTTTTCCGTTGTACTGTATTTTAGTTGAGCCTCGGTCATCGTCTTACTAGCATAGTGAATTGGCAAGAAGTGCTTATCATGACGTTACCCCAAAACGGCCCCAATGGCGTAATCACTAGCATCACACATGAGCTCAAAGGGGAGGTTCCAATTGGGAGCAACAAGAATGGGAGCTTCGGTAAGTTTCCTCTTAAGGATTTCAAAGGCTCGTACACAATCTTCGTCAAAGACAAAACGTGCCTCTTTTTCAAGAAGATGTGTAATGGGTCGAGAGATCTTTGAAAAATACTTGATGAATCGACGATAAAAGCCCGCGTGGCCTAGGAAACTCCTAACTCCCTTAATGGTTTTGGGATGAGGTAATTTAGCGATGACGTCTACCTTATCTTGATCTACCTCAATCCCCACTTTCGAGACCTTGTGCCCTAAGACGATTCCACTCTTAACCATAAAATGGCATTTTTCCTAATTGAGCACAAGGTTAGTTTCCTCACAACGTTTCAACATTCTCTATAGGTTCGACAAACACGAAGTGACCGAATTACCAAACACGGAAAAGTCATCCTTGAAGACTTCCATCATCTTCTCGATCATATCATGAAAAATAGCCATCATGCACCTTTGAAAGGTTCCCGGTGCATTAAAAAGTCCGAATGGCATTCTACGATAGGCAAACGTTCCATATGGACACGTAAACGTAGTTTTTTCTTGATCACGAGGATCGATGGGAATTTGGAAGTAACCGGAAAAACCATCTAAAAAGCAATAGAAATCGTTTCCCGCAAGACGCTCCAACATTTGGTCCATGAAGGGCAAGGGAAAATGGTCTTTTCGAGTGGCTTCATTCAACTTTCGATAGTCAATGCACACTCTCCATCCGGTCACGAGTCTAGTGGGAATCAACTCGTTGGCATCGTTTGGCACAACGGTCATCCCTCCCTTTTTAGGGACACAATGAATAGGACTCACCAGAGGGCTATCGAAAATAGGGTAAATCATTCCCGCGTCAAGGAGTTTAAGGACCTCCTTTTTGATGACGTCGTGAATTTTGGGGTTCACCCTCCTTTGACTTTGGATTGTGGGCTTGAAATCCTCCTCCATTAAGATTTTGTGGGTACAAAACTTGGGATCGATTCCCTTAATGTCGGATAACTTCCACGCAATTGCCCCTTTGTGGTCCTTTAGAACATCGACAAGTGCGGTTTTTTCATCATTCGAAAGTTCCTTCGCAATAATAACCGGCAACTTGTCGTCCTCCTACAAATAGACATATTCGAGGTAAGGAGGTAAATCTTTTAACTCGAGGATAGGTGGTTCCTTAAGTGAAGATTTGGGCTCGATACTCATAACCTCCTCGGGTAGAGGAAATGGGAAATCGTTAAGAAAATCCTTGATAATCGAGAAGTCCTCATCGTTGTCGAGGTCTTCGTCACAAGTACGTGGAACATTGCATTCTTCCAACGTAAAACCACCACCTTCAAATGGAGTGAAGGTTGGTGTCGAATTATCAAGAATTAGATCTAACATAGTGGGATTGCCACTAGTTTCTTCATCACCAAACCCTAAAAATTCTTGTGAAAATTCCTCGCAAACCACGTCGATCATATCAACGAGGTTTATGGTTGCAACGGAATAAACATGAGAAAGTTGAGAATTTTGAGTTGCGTTTATAACAAGTTCCTCGTCGTTGAAACGTAAGGTGATCTTTCTAGCATGAACATCAATTAAAGCCATAGACGTATCTAAAAACGAACGACCTAAAATAAGAGGAACTTGAGGATCCGTGGGGATATCAACGACGATAAAGTCTACGGGATAGTAGAACTTCCCCACTTTCATAAAAACGTCTTCCGCCAAACCACATGCATGAATCGTGGAATGGTCGGCCATCTCGATAGACATTAGTGAAGGAGTAAGATTAGGAAGATTGAGCGACTTGAAGATTGCAAGTGGCATCAAATTAATTCTAGCACCAAGATCGGCCAAGGCATAGCATTCTTCCATATCTTGGATTGCACAAGGGATCAAAAATTTACCGGGATCACCGACTTTTTGAGGTATGCGATTAAGATAAACCGACGAACAACTAGACAATTGATGCATTTTCTCCTTGTTGTTCAACATACTCTTAAAGTTAGCGGCAAATCGAGGCATCATGACCAAAGCATCGGCGAAACTCACATTAAGGTGCAACTCACGAAACATTTTCATAAAAAGCTCAAATTGATAGTTGTCGCGCTCTTGTCGTTTCTCCTTCCTAAGTCTCGATGGGTAAGGCAAGGGTGGTGTGGGTTGGGGCATAGGCATAGCCTTTGGAATCTCGTGTTCCAATGTTGGTAATGGGTCAACCGTAGGTGTGGCATGAGCGGTACTTTGTGGGCTTGAGATATGCTCCTTTTCGACCACCACCTCGGGTTCTTCCTCAATTTCCTCCACCGTTGGAGTAATTGGTTGAGGAGTCGGTTCTTTAAGTGTCTTACCACTTCGTGTGGTAATCACTTTCATCTCTCCCTTCGGGTTTGAAACGGTGTTACTAGGCAAACTACCCGAAGTAGAGGCTTTGTTCCCCATGACGGCTTCTAGAATGGCATTAAGCTTAACATCTTGACTAGCGGCTTTTTGGTCAATTCTTTGTTCAAGCCTAGCATGACTTTGTTCAATTTTATTGTTTTGACCTCTAATTTGATTAGCAAAATCATTTTTCAACTCATTTCTCATGTTAAGATTTTCCTTCACAAAATTAGCCAACTCCTTGGTGTTTTTAGCCGTGTCCCTAGCTTGACTAGCCAATTGCTCTTGAATGTTTTCCAAAATCTTATCATTTGCCGTAGCGTAATTCAAAAAGTCCATTGGAAGTTCTTTAGTGTAAACATTTTGAAGACCTTGACTTGTGTTTTGAAAATTACGGTTTTGGTTTTAATTTTTCAATTGGCTACTACTTCCTTGATTCCCATAGTTGTTATTACCCTTGTAATTGTTTCTTTGATTGTTTTGGTAACCAACATGATTGTTTCGATAATTGTTAGCATTTTGATTTGGTGGAAAACCCGGTGGAGTCAATTGATTAGTGCGGGGAACTTGACCGTTTTTGTTATAAGTTCCCGCGGCCGCGAAGGCACTCGAAGTGTTACCACTGTTGGTAATGCACTCGGAGTAATCGTGAGCTCCACCACAATACATACAAGAAACCTCAACCGCTTTAGCTGTAGCGGGAGTGGGTTGTTCACCAATTTTAAACTTAATTAACAATCCTTTAAGCTTATCAAAAATCTTGTTCTCCAAATTAGCCTCGATTTGGCAAGCATCAACGGTATGTGACAATGAAGGCGAAGGCGAAGACGAAGTCTTACGAACACTCGACGTGCTACGAGGACTATATACCTTAGACCTATTCTCAATGATTAACAATGCTTCCTCGACCGTCTTACACAAAAAATTACCACCCGCGGCGGCATTAAGATAATCATGCTCATGATCGTTCAAGCCATTGTAAAACGTGTCAATTTGATGCAAGTCGGAAAAACCATGATGAGGACATTCGTGCAACATTTCCTTAAACCTATGCCAAGCCGTTGAAAAACTCTCATTATACTCTTGTGAAAACTTTGAAATCTCGTTTTTCAAATGCGTAGTCTTAGAGGGCGGAAAAAATTGGTTCACAAATTTTGAAACGAGATCCTTCCACGTCAATATAGAATTGGGTGGCTCTTTCTCTAACCAAATTTTAGCGGGCCCCGCTAAGGAATACGGAAAAAGCATCATCTTAATCGAGTCGTTAGAGACGTCCTTAAACTTGCAAGTGGCGGTGAGACGATTAAATTGGTGAATGTGGTTATGAGGGTTGTCCTTTTCGTCACCACGAAACTTGTTGTTTTGAATCATGGACAACAAACCCGTCTTAACCTCAAAATTCTCTGTAAGGATAGAGGGAATCACAATCGCTTCTCCATACCCCTCGGTGGGTGCTTGAAGCAACTCCATCATAGTTCGATTAGCCATGGGTGCTTCTTTCACTACGATGGGTTCGTCAATAGGAGACTCCTCACTAGAAGGAGTGGTTGATTTGTTTCTTCGTTTACGAGCACGTCTTGCTTTGGAGCGAGTTTGCATAAACGTCACGTACAATGAGAGGGTGAGCAAAGAAGATTCTTTTTGGTGTTTTTACTTTTTCAGTTTTTTTGTGGTTTTTGATTGTTTTTACCTTTTTTTTTTTGGATTTTGTGGAATGTATTAGGTAGACAAAAATCTACAAATCTCCTCCTTAATCAAATCTCTCGATTAAAGAAGCCTCAAGGAATAAAAACGATCACGTGAAGTGAACGCCTTTGATGACTTTAGAACGATGGTGGAACACCAAATCGTTCAAGAGGGTTTAATCAATAGAAACCAAGAATATATATATGATACTTGGTAATACTTTGGGCGGCAAAACCCTCGATTAGCTTTCAATCTCAAAATACGCACAAGCAAGCGGAGGAAACGAGGCGGCGCGAAGCACTTAAGAGCCTTTTTCCTTTAGGTCGTGAAATACAACCGCCTTATACCCACCTTATAAGGCTTCACGAAAGTATTTATCTATTTTTGCCTTTTTTCTTTGGTTTGAGATTCGAATACAATGATTGGGTAATGACCTCCCAAGTCAAGGTTGTGATTTCTCACGTATTTGGAGTACTTATAAATTTATTGTTCTACATATACAATATAGTAATAGTATTCACAAAAAACGAAAAACCGATAATACGTATTAGTAGAGTTCTACTAATACAATTAGCTATTATGGCTATATAAACAAACAACAATGTTCAAATCAAAACACAACACGCCTCCCCGGCAGCGGCGCCAAAAATGATGTAGTGATTTTACTACTCTTTAGGAAAAGAGAGCAAAAAGGGCAAGTATGCACGACGATTTAGGAAAACCGTGTGTGGATGACCCTAAAAGTGAGTTCGTTCTCGAGGAGGCTAGTGCGTTGTGTAATGAATTGATTTTGATTTGTGATTATATGATTGAAAAAGAGAGAAAGAAATGAGATTAGAAGAGAATGACGGTTACGACGACAGATTAAACTAAGACGAAAAGGTCGATCACGTAAAACCGTAAATAGTGCAAAAATTAAAATTTTAACCTAAAAATTTCTAAAAATTACTAAAAATCCACAATAATACTCTAAGAGTTTACAAAAATCCAAACTTGCTAAAACCTTTTAATTAATTAGATAATGACTTTTTAATGCTAATTAAAGCCCTAAAAATCACAATTAATTATTAAAAAGCCCTAAACAAGATTTTAAAGTTTGTAAACCTCAAAAATAACCTAATTAAGCTAAAAAGTATTTTTTTAAAATTTTAAAACCAAATAAAAGTATTTTTAAACACTTAAAAACTATTAAAATCAATTAAAACTTAAATTAATTCTAGAAAATAATTGAAAAGCCCTAAAAATATTTGGAAAGTTACAAAATTCCTAATTAAGTGACTACAATCTAGGAAAAATGTAAAAACTTAAAAAATCAAACTTACAATTTTTAATAATAAAATAATATTAAAATATTCCAAAAAATTCAAAGTTTATAAAAAAATTCTAAAAAATTACCAAAAATCTAGAATAATGTAACTAAGACAGAAATGTAATCAAAAGTTTCTAAAACCTTTTTAATAATTTTATATTAAATTTTAAAGTTGGTTAAAAACCCTAAAATCCTATAAAATCAAAAATAAGACTTTTTGAAAACTTAAATGGCTGTAAACCTCAAGTTACTTAAATAAAACCTAAAAACATTTTTTATAAAATTTTAAAACTACTTTTGCTATTTTTATATCTAATTAATTAAAAACGGGTAAAGAAAAATTAATAAAAAATAAATAAATAAAGAGAAAAATCCAAACCTTGGCCAGAAAAGTCCTAAACTAAGTGACAAACCTAAGAAAAATGTAAACTTGCCAAAAACCTTAGCCAATAAGCTTGTGAGAGCTTATTTAGCTACGGCTTATATATGAAAAGCCCAAACAAGATCCCTTTAAATACAATGTGATTCTACCCTTAGTCAGTAAAAGACCCAAGGGCAGAGATGGTTAAGGCGTATGTGTTGTGAGCGAGAGGTCAAGGGGTCGAGGCTGTGCACCCCCTTTTTGGACTTTTTAATTTTTTTTTCTTTTTTTTAAACTTTAAGACTCAAACCTTATGTTACTTTAGTCACAAAATCACAACAACCAATCCAATTAAGCAGGATTAAAACAAGCTAGAACCAAAAACGTGCTCAGATTGCACTTTTATCTGATGAACACAAGAGTATTTCTTCACTTGTGAAGAAATGATAAGAGGACATGTCTTTGAAGTTTTGTGGTGTTTGATGGACAATAGGGGCACCCCTATACCCAGTTGAGTATAGGGAGTCAATATTAGCACAAAAACTAGCAAGTTACTTAAAAAATCACACACAAAATGGCCAAGAAAGGTTGCTGATGAAGCTTAACCTCTTTCTGATGAACAGTAAGCAAATTACTAGCACAAACACGAATTTAAAACCCTAAGATCTTGCACACAAGTTGACCAAGTAGTATATAAGCAGTTACAAAACCTACTAAGACCTATATCCTAACAGCTCATCAAATTTGAAGGCAAAATTCACAAAAAATCATGCACAAAAGCAGTTACTGGATTTTAGACCACTTGTCCAAAGTTTAAGCAAGCAATTGTGTTCTAAACCTGTCCAAACTGAAAACCAAACTAGCATACAACCTAATAACTACCTAGTGAGTGAATTAAACATGATTTCAAGCAAGATTTAAACCATTTAAACCATGTTAAGCCCTAATCCAAACACCCCTTTATATTTCTGAAAATGATTTTTTTCAAACCAAATCACATTAAATCCACACCAAATTGATTCTAATCACTACTAACATGCATATTAGGCATAAATTAGCACATTCAAACAGCAACATCAACAAACTAACAACTTTCAAAACAAATCACGTAAAACTGAAAACTTTTGAAAACTGAAAAAGGAAATAAGGATGCTACCTAGAGGGACCTACATCCAGGTCCCTCAGTGACTGAAAAGTCACCTCCCACAAGCTGGTGGCTTGTGCTGAACCTTGAACAACAAGCTTCTAGTTAAAACCTGCTAAGATCAACAAAATGAAGCAATATATCCAACTTTTTTGATTTTAGAAACTTTTCACAATCTTATCAAATAATTTTCTCAAATATCCTTTCCTTCAAAACACTTAAACAATCAACTTAAAAGCCTGGAAAACAAAACTTTGGAACAAGATTTTACCCAACAATCAATTTTTCAGAAACTTGAAAAAGGAATAAATTTTGAAAATTTTTGAACTTAAATAACAAACTTGGAACTCAGAACTTAGCTTTCAATCACACAATTTAAACAACAGAAAGTAAAATGGATCCTGGATTCTTTTCATCAACAACACTCAACCAAGTTTCATTCATAAATAAAACGGGCTTTACAAGTTTGTGACTAAGGAAAAAAAATCAGGAACAAGGGGTATGCACATGTTGCACCCTCCTTAAATAGACTACCCAAGAACTATCTAGACTACTGAAACCCTATTACATGAATTTCCTATCATGCCCTTGGATGAATTTTGAATTTTTGTCAAAATGTGCTCATGTGAAGGATGTTGACATGCCAACTGCAATCCTCAATCTTGGACCCTTCATTTGGTGTGGAGGACAAGTAAAACCATCTTGGACGTTCATTTTGTCTGGTATTGGGTTTGGGGGAAAGTGACGGGTGCAGGGGACCCTTGGGGATGTCACATGGGTTGGTTGGGGACATGGTTTTTGTGTGGGATGGGATGACAAAGAGGGTAATCAAAGATCTGGAGCACACAAACAAAAACCCCTTTGATTTTAGTTTAATTAGACCTGGGAAATTTTAGGGTTTAAGGGTGATTAGGGAGGGTTTTGATCTGAATTGGGGGGTTAAGTTTTTAAATTCCTTGTTTAGTGGGAAAAATTAAGGGGTGTTGACTTGGTTGACCAGGTTTATTTAAATAAACCTGGTGGTGGAATGCAGACGTGGAGAGTGGGGTTTTGGTGATTGGTTGAAAGGTGGAAGTGGGGTGACGTGGAGGGATGTGAGTGGAGGGTGGGAGTTTGGTTGTCTGGCAGTTTTAATCCCCCAAGTTTCTTCCTTTGTTTACTTTGTATAAAACAGCCCACAACTTAATTTTTCGTTTTAACAACTTTGGATCACTTGTCAATTTTGGCACAAGTTGTTTACAAACTTTTATCAAGGACTAAACATGCATACTTATCATATTTGAAGGACTGATCTTGGCATTTTCTTCATTCTTCAAGGTTTGACTTATTTGTTGACTTCTTGGAGGACCAATATTGGCAATTTAGTTTTGTTGAGGGACTAAATTTGCCAATTCTTCAAAGTTAAGGGTCCTTTTTGTAATTTTGACAAACTTTAGGGACCAAACTTGTAATTATGAAGATACAAGGGTATAAAGTGTCAATTCTTCCATATTGGAGGACCCTTCTTCATAATTCTTCAATTCTTCAAGGGTTTTCTTGGAAAATTCTTCATTAGGGCTTGGTTCATTGTGCGGCTTCGTTTCCCGTGTTCGTTTTTGACTGATTCTTGTGATCTTTTGTCATTTTCTCAATATCCGTACCTAAAATATACAAGCAACAAACACAAGCATATATTTGGGTATTTTGATGATATTTAATGCATTTTAAGCCTGATTTGGACGATGAGACTATGTATAAAAGCAGTCTCATCACTCTTAGAGTTTGGTTACTAAAGAAGCAGATATCAGTGAAACAAGTGTCAAAGGGGATTCACGGTTAATCTTATCAAAAGGACTTATAGTCACATCACAGACTGTAACTCGTTCATCAAAGAAAGGAAATTTTATCGCCGATGATAAGTTTATCCTTACAACGAGAAATTAATTTTTCTCGGGCATGAGCTTATATCAAAAACATTCCAAGTTTTTAAGCTCATGCACAATGGCTCATAGTCAAATAACTGTCTGTGACCCGAACTTCAAAGAAAGGGAAATTTATCTCGTCACTGATAACTTACCCTCAAAACGAGAAATTAATTTTTCTCGGACACGAGCTAAATTTAAAACTATTCAAAGGTTTTAAGCTCGTATATATGGCTCCTCGTTAAATTACAGACGATGACCCGGACTTCAGAGAAAGGGAAGTTTATTTACGCAACGATAACTTATCCTCAAAAACGAGAAATTAATTTTTTCTCGGACACGAGCTTACATTAAAACTATTCAAAGGTTTTAAGCTCGTGTATAAGACTTATAGTCACATCACAGACTGTAACTCGTTCATCAAAGAAAGGAAAGTTTATCGCCGATGATAAACTTATCCTAACAACGAGAAATTCATTTTTTTCGGGCATGAGCTTATATCAAAAACATTCCAAGTTTTTAAACTCATGCACAATGGCTCACAGTTAAATGACAGATTGTGACCCGAACTTCAAATAAAGGAAAGTTTATCACTGATGATAAACTTATCCTCAACAACGAGAAAATAAATTTTCTCGGACACGAGCTATTATTAAAACCATTCAAAGGTTTTAATCTCGTATATTTGGTTCATTGTTAAATGTCAGACAATAACACGGACTTAAATTTTAGGAAAGCTTATCTTTAAAGATAGCTTATCCTTGTAACGAGAAATTAATTTTTCTCGGTCATGAGCTTGTATTAAAACAATCCAAGTTTTAAGCTCATAAAGAAAAGTGTATCTTTTAAATAAGAGAACTTTTCTTCTTAACGAGAAATTCATCTTTCTCGGTCATGAGCTTTACTTTAAAACATTCAAAGTTTTTCAAGCTCATGAAAACGACTTCTAGGTAAATGTCAACTTAGAACTCGTTCTTCAATTAAAAGGAAAGTTTATCGCCGATGATAAACTTATCCTTACAACGAGAAATTAATTTTTCTCGGGCATGAGCTAATATTACAAACATTCGAAGTTTTTAAGCTCATGCACAATGACTTACAGTTAAATATCAGACTGTAACTTGGAATTCATATTTAGGAAAGCTTATCTTTAAAGATAAGATATCCTCGTAACGGGAAATTCATTTTTCTCGGTTATGAGCTTGTATTGAAACATTCCAAGTCTTAAGCTCATAAAGGAAAGTGTATCTTTTAAATAAGAGAACTTTTCTTCATAACGAGAAATTCACCTTTCTCGTCCATGAGCTTTACGTTAAAACATTCAAAGTTTTTCAAGCTCAGAAAAACGACTTCTAAGTACATGTCAACTTAGAACTCATTCTTCAATTAAAAGGAAAGTTTATCGCCGATGATAAACTTATCCTTACAACGAGAAATTAATTTTTCTCGGGCATGAACTAATAATAAAACATTCGAAGTTTTTAAGCTCATGCACAATGACTTACAGTTAAATATCAGACTGTAACTCGGACTTCAATTTTAGGAAAGCTTTTCTTTAAAGATAGCTTATCCTCGTAACGGGAAATTAAATTTTCTCGGTCATGAGCTTGTATTAAAACATTCCAAGTTTTAAGCTCATAAAGAAAAGTGTAACTTTCAAATAAGAGAACTTTTCTTCTTAACGAGAAATTCATCTTTCTCGGTCATGAGCTTTACGTTAAAACATTCAAAGTTTTTCAAGCTCATGAAAAAGACTTCTAAGTACATGTCAGCTTAGAACTCGCTCTTCAGTTAAAAGGAAAGTTATCGCCGATGATAAACTTATCCTTAACAACGGTAAGTTTATAACTTCTCGGACTTGAGCTCGTTTTATAAGATATTCAACATCTTAAGCTCAAGTAATTGGTTTTCAAAACACTGAACACAATTTTTGAGAATTTCTCAAAAAGGTTTTTCTAAATCTTTCAAAATTGTATGTTCAAAAATGTTTTGATAAAAAGAGCAAGTTTTCTGGAATCGATAATATTTACGATACTAGAAATGTCATTCAATAATGACACGGGATTGTAAATAAAGTTCGAGCAGAAGTTCAAATGTTTTAAAACATGCTCAATTATGGCTTACTATTATTTCAGATAGTAACCCGTTTTTCATACTTAAGTCAAGCATTTCACCGGAAAGCTTTGACTCAACAACGGGAATTAATTTTCTCGGGCATGGTTTACTTTATAACCATTTAAGGGATTGTGTTTACGTTATAACACAATCTAACATGAATATATGTACGTGTCAGTGCATTTATTTGTTAAAACAAGAGAAATCTTGTTTTTATGAAGTTATCATCTCCACCAACCGTAGCAATTTACAATTGATATCTACATACTCGACGATGCGACTACTCAAACGGCGACTACCGCTCTTTCAGTAGAAAATGGGTCAACAATTGAGGGGGGAAATTGTCCAGCATTCAGAATCTTTGACGCCGAAAGTGCCAAGTTCACATGTTGGTGTCAAGACAACGATATCAATCGTACACATAGAGTAAAGAGATAACTTCAGACATGATGAGGCGACCAACATTCGTGAACAAGAACCATGTGCTTCTTTCATATGATGTTCTCCATCATTCAGGTCCAACCTCATAAATCGCTAATCTTGTGAATACATTATCATTTATGATCTTTGCATGTGATAAATACCTTACACTTGTGTTTAAAAGGTATTTAATTTACGTTTCAAGTACACCCTCATTAATTTAAGGGGAGCTTGTGTAAATCATGAAGATCATTGGATTTACATTTTTCTTCCTAAATTTTCTTAAACTGCTATTAAATCAGTTGATATTAAAAACATCGATTGGGTTGATATTTTTAATATGGGGGAGAAAATGTGATTTAACATGGGAAATGATTAATCACAAATGGTTTGACTTAACGTGATAGCTCATCCACAACATGTGCGAAATGTTTTCGAATATCGTGGCATATGTTAAGGGGGAGCAAAATGGATTTTTACTTCAAAATGGATTTGTACTTCAAATGGATTTCATAGTGATTTATACTTACCCGCAACTCATTTATTTCACGACGATGAAGATTGTGGTGACATAAGGATGGTAGGATAGGTTAAAGTCCAATGATTCCTCTAGAACCGGAGGAATCTTCCCAAGGACATTCCATAGATAGAAATAGTAGTCCAAAGGAAAGATGGAGAAAGATTGTGAACGTAGCTGAATGCCGACCAAGTACTTAAGTTAGCACTGGAACAATCACAACAAGGTGCTAGTTATGACGTATTCCTAAGCATTGAAGGGGTTGAAGAATGAAAAAGAATTGTAATGATAAAGGGTCTAAAGAAAGAAGCCCTCCTTACAACCTTAGGCGGACACCGGGTCAATACATATGCTATTGAGATCATTTTTTAATGATGCTTGATATTAAAGATAGACATCATGGACCCAGTGATGCAATGCACAACCCATCCCAGCTAACTTAGATATTTCTCAAAAGATATTTGTTTTAATCACACGGAGACAACGCATTATCTATTTATTTATTCACTCCGAATAAATTGGTATTGAAATGGTGGCACTCCTCTCCAGCCTCCGATCACTAAAATCCAAAATGCACGATCGAGTCTAGAGCCATTTGAGATCATCAAATATCTCATTAGGACACACTCTCATATTTCCTTGCTTCCTCACACACTGTGAAAAGTAAGAAAGATCTTAAGAGTCCTACGCAAAATCTTCATGATCTTGCCTGAACATCCTAGTAATACGAAAGTATTTACAATGAAGATGGAAATCCTTCTTGAGCGAATATCAAAAAGCTCATGGTAGATGACTTGTGCGATTCTTTATGAATCAAACTTGTGATAACTGGAAAGCAACAGTGGTTTAATTCTCAAATGAATTTAAACACGTTCCAAGCCTCTACGCAATATCTTAGTGATCTTGCCAGAACACTCAGAGTGATACCTTAGTGTTCACAGTGATGAGTGGAAATCCTTCTAGTGTTAACCTCAAACAGCACTTGGTAGGTAATTTGCAAGATTCTATACGAATCAAGCTCGTGACAACTGGAAAGCAACGATGGTGCGGTTCTTAATTGAATTTCACTTGTTTCAGGAACATGAATTGACGGCATCAAATCATGCGGATATTATTATCCAAATGATTCACTCTTTATGTTCGCAGTCAGCTTTGGATGGTCGAATAAAGAGAATGGGTTTACCCGCGAAATCTTGTCAAGGAGATTCTTAACTGAAACTACCTGCCACAAGTACGATAGTTAATATCGTCCAACGGTCTTCACCGACCGGAGGTAAAATGCTACCGAATTAGAATGAAATGTTCAAGGCCATTTCATCCGTGTATATGTTTTGTTGCTAACTGTCTTATGCAGCGTAAGAATAAGGTGGCATTGCGGTGTTCAATCCAGAAGAAGTCGTCAATACATGCTTATGCTTTCTGCACTTAATACTTCAACAAATTCAAGAAAGTCTAAAAGTCAAGTCTTCCGCTGTATCAAACTATGAAGCTTTCAAGAATTTATAAAAGTATAAGTATGTGGATCATGAAATCACGAAGTGGCAAATATCATAAGTGATGAATGCACAAGGTCAAGGCAAGAGAACATGCTCAAGACTAAAGTCAAAGATCTCATCAGCATATTCACAAGAACAAGATCGAAGACTCAAGCATAGTATGCTAGGTTTAAGATTTTGTAAAATGGTGTGACCTCCCTTTGGGGGAGATTGTTGGAAATATGTTTTTCCAAGGAAAGTCTCGGTCACATCATTTTTAGCATAGATCACAAGCTATAGACTATTTAGGACATTGTAACTTGGAGTGACCTCCCTTTGGGGGAGATTGTTGGAAATATGTTTTTACGTATTTAGAAAGGATCGGTCACTCCAATGATATTGGGCTCGTGATCCAATATAGCCCATATAGCCCACATGTAGAGTGGGCTAT
The DNA here is from genome assembly GCA_025667525.1 of Glebionis coronaria. Classification (NCBI taxonomy): domain Eukaryota; kingdom Viridiplantae; phylum Streptophyta; class Magnoliopsida; order Asterales; family Asteraceae; genus Glebionis; species Glebionis coronaria. The sequence goes on from CM046876.1 coordinate 361,407,549, forward strand.
ATATACCCCCTCCTAGCATGTTAGGAGGGGTTGGTCACTTTGTGTTTACACACATTTCATCTTAATCAACCATTCTTCTCTTTCTCTCCTTTCTCTCTCTTGTTTCTCTCTCTAGTTCTTCCATTTCTTCATTCATCTCAATAGATTAATCATAGATTTCTTAATCCTTAGAAAACGTAGACCAACGCGGAGGCTGGAGAGGAGTGCCACATTTTCAATATCAATATATTCAGAGTGAATAAATCGATTGATAATGCGTTGTCTCCGTGTGAATAAAACAAAGACCTTTTGAGAGATATCTGAGTTGGCTGGGATGGGTTGTACATTGCATCATTGGGTCCATGATGTCTATCTTCAATATCGAGCATCATTAAAATGATCTCAATAGCATATGTGTTGACCCGGTTCTGCCTAAGGTTGTAAGGAGGGATTATTTCTTTACACCCTTTATCTTCACAATTCTTTTTCATTCTTCAACCCCTTCAATGCTTACGAATACGTCATAACTAGCACCTTGTTGTGATTGTTCCAGTGCTAACTTAAGTACTTGGTCGGCATTCAACTACATTCACAATCTTTCTCCATCTTTCCTAAGGACTAGTATTTCTAGATATGGAATGTCCTTGGGAAGATTCCTCCGGTTCTAGAGTAATCATTGGACTTTAACCTATCCTACCATCCTTATGTCATCACAATCTTCAACTACGTGAAATAAATGCGTTTAAGGTAAGTATATATCACCATGAAATCCATTTTGGTATAGCAAATCCATTTTGCTCCCCCTTAACATATGCCACGATATTCAAAAATATTTCTCATATGTCGGGATGAGCCATCACGTTAAGTCTAACCATTTTTGATTAATCATTTCCCATATTAAATAACATTTTCTCCCCATATTAAAAATATTAACCCAACCGATATTTTTGATATCAATTGATTTAATGAAGTTTTAACAAAGTTTTTGGGAAGAAAAATGCAAGTCCTTTTAATCTTCATGAGATCAATTTGTGAGATATGATACCGATTTGTAACATGATCACATATTCACCATATAAGAATGAATTGACAATGTTGGACCTGATTGATGAGAACATCATATGATAAGATCAAATGGTTCTTGTATGCAAGTGTTGGTCTCCTCGCCACGTCTGAAGTCATCTGTTGACACCACATGTACGAATGGTATTGTTGTCTTGACACCAATTAGTGAACTTGACACTTTCGGCATCAAAGTTTTTGAATGCTTGACAATTGCTCCCCCTCAATTCTTGACCCGTGTTCTATCGAAAGAGTTGTAGTCGTCATTTGAGTAATCGCATCGTCGAGTATGTAGATACCAATTGTAGATTGCTATGGTTGTAGAGATGATAGCTTCATAAAAACAAGATTTCTCTTGTTTTAACAAATAAATGCACTGATGCGTACATATATCCGTGTTAGATTGTGTTATAACGTAAACACAATCCTTTACATGGTTATAAAGTAAACCATGCCCGAGAAAATTAATTCTCGTTGTTGAGCCAAAGCTTTCATAAGAAATACTTGACTTTAATATGAAAAACGGGTTGCAGTCTAAAATAACTACAAGCCATGTGGGCATGTTTTATGAAATATTTATAACTTTTGTATGAACTCTATTTATGGCGCCGTGTCAATATTAATCGACATTTCTAAGGCCGTAAATATTATCGTACTAAAGAACATGCCTTTGAAAAATAAAGTAAAAATATTTTTGGATTTTTCTAAATTTTTCAATTTTTATGGTTTTTATATGGTTTTATATTTTTGTATTTTGCTTTTGTGGATAATAATATAAAAAATATATACAAATGATCACCAAGGATACGGAGAATAGTTTACAACCACTATTCTTTCGCTTCATCTGCCAATTCCTTTAGAGTCTCGGGCGAGATTGTTCTCAAACCTAGCTTGTCGGCCAAAAATTCCATTCGAGCGCGATCTAAAGCCTTTGTGAAAATATCCGCCAATTGATACTCAGATCGGACAAAGTAAATCTCGATCACTCCATTTTCCACTTGCTCCTTGATAAAGTGGTAGCGAATGTCAATATGCTTCGACCGGGAGAATTGAACATTGTTGCAGCATAAGGAAATTGCACTTTTGTTGTCACAGTACATCGGAATTTTGTTGAAACCTAGACCATAGTAGGTTAATTGCGATCTCAACCAAAGAATTTGAGCACAGCAACCAGACATAACTATGTATTCTACATCCGTACTTGAAATTGTAGTGCTTTTCTGCCTTTTCGATGCCCAACTGATTAGTAGATCTCCTAGTAGTTGCATAGTTCCACTTGTGCTACACCTTGTATCTTGACAACCCGCGTGATCTGCATCTGCATAGGCCATAAGTGCAATCGAAGAGTCCTTTGAATACCAAAGTCCCCGATTAATGGTTCCATTAAGATACCGAAAGATCCGCTTAATAGTAGCTAAGTGTAACTCAGTAGGCCTAGTTTGATACCGAGCACACATACATATAGCAAACTGAATATCAGGTCGACAAGATGTGATATATAGAAGGGTACTGATCATTCTACGATAAAGTGTCAGATCAACGGCAATCCCATGTAGATCTGCATCTAGCTTAGTTCGTTCCACCATTGGAGTATCCACGGGGTCGCAAGATTTAATCTTATATTTCTTAAGTGATTCAAGGGCATACTTGGATTGATTAAAAAAGATGCCTCTAGGACTCTGAGATATCTGAAACTAGGATTTTTGTTAATCCAAATTTAAGCAATTAAGTTCGTTTTTCCTCGATTTGACTCGAATTTGATTTTCGGTTTAACGTATCGACTTAACTTGTTTTTGGTAAAGATAACTTTGGAATTTTTTAAACTAACTTAAATCTATTTAATTAAAAGAAATCTATTATAATTAACTATTTAAACTAATAATTTGAAAATAAAATTTAACTAATTAATAAAACTTAAAAACTTTTAATTGGAATCTATTTTTAAACAAAAGTTAATAAATTTAAAACTACTTTTAAATCTATATAAAAAAAACTATTTAAAATTATAAAAGAAATTTAAAACTAATGTAAATTTATAAAAGTAAATAAAATTAAAATATTTTTTATCCTTTTTATATTTTAAAAAAAACTGAATTAAAACAAAACTTTTGTATTTAATCTAAATAAAACTAAACTTGTATTAAACTAATTTTAATAAAACTGCCACTAATTTAAACAACCTATATTAATTTAACTGGACCTAAATGAACACAAAAAGGGTGCTAGAGTAACTGGTTGGGGCGTTTGGTAGTTGAACGAGGGGTCTGGGGTTCGAATCTCACCCCATACAGAATTTGTTAATATTTTTTACTATTAACTTTTTTATGGAACTATTGATTTGGACAGAAGATACCTCAGACCAATTGGGTCTGAGATAAGCAGTAAAGCAATAAGCAAAACGAACCAACAGACAAAAAGCTGAATAAATTAAGCTACTAAACATAAGCTGAAAATCCAAATAAGCAAGAGCAAACTAAAAAAAAAATCAAATAAGCTATAACAACGAATAAGCTACGCAGACAAATCAAATAAGCAGATCAGCTTAAAACATGAAAATAAACAGATTATAGCAAATAAGCCAACACGCAGTTATAAGCAAAAATATTAATAAGCTGAGCAATAATAATAAACCGAATCTTATCAAGCATAAACAAACTATCAGCAAATAAGGTCTAAATAATCTACGCAGCTTAACAATAAGTAAATAAAATGACCTAAAAACTGAAACAAAAATAAGCCAAAAGCAGAAATCAAATAAGAAACTAAATCCAGTAGATAATAACAAATTTAAAAAAAACTTAAACCAATAAGATTCTAAGCATTTAAAATAGCAGACTAAAGCAATACTACTCAAATATCCTACGCAACAATAACAAGCAGGTTATCCAAACTAAAAAAAAGCTTAACAAATACAATAAATCAAGAGACAAACCTTTTGTCGATACCGTTGGGAAGAAGACAAGGCGCAGAGCCGTCTTATCAACGAAACCAAACACCACCGTATCAACCAAAAATCATCACCATAGCCTCGATCCAAATAAAATTTCACCGAACAGTAACATCTTATACTTTCCAGTGGGAAAAGTATTTTTCACTTTCTTCTTTATATATATTTTTTTATAACAATAGTACTGACGAACAGTAACAATATATAAAAACAGATTCAACTTTGAGAATAAAAACAGTAACTTAAATTTAAATGAGACGGAATTAAAATCAAAATAGACTTTTCATTAATTAAATAAGAAATTACATTAACTGGAAAAAAAATTACAAGATCAACTCTAACCCTAATTTATTGAAAATAAAAATAATAAAGAAAAGCACAAATTACATGGGAGAAATGGGGTTTTTTATAGGAGAAACCCCAAGAAACCCTAATCTTGGCTTCAATGTTAAGCAACCAATATCCATCGTTTATTCCTTCTTTCTTCTTCTCTCTCTTCTAATTTCTTGATCATACGGCTAAAAACCCCTCTTGAGCACACGGATCGCCATGTTGTCAGGAAGTTGTGCTATTTGTGTTTCTTCGTTGGTGAAGTGGCATGATGTAATTGGTTGATGGGTGTATGGACGTGTATTAGCCAATAAAATGGTGCCACGTTGGTGAGAGGAGAGGACCATAGTTAGTGATTTGATGCGATTTTTATGGGGATTTAATCCCAATCCATGTGAATCACACGAGTTGGGTAAAATCCCCAATTTTCACTTGTTAATTTTTACTGATCAAGAATTTAGGGTTTGGAAGGGAGTTGGGGTGTCTGCGTATTTTTTGGAGAAGAGAAAGTGGGTAAGAGGTGAGTAAATTGGAATAAAACGAGTGGGGTTAAAAGGGATTTATTTAAGTGGTGGTGGAATACACGTGTAGGAGGGGAAAGGTAAAAAACGTTTGGTTTATTTGTGTGTGTGGGTTGACCGGTCAAGGTGACCAATTTATCTAACACAAAACAAACTTCCCATGTTTATTGTACTTGGGCTTTGGCCCCTTATTGGATCCGTTTCATTTGTTTAAGTGGTATTGGGCCCAATTTTAAAGTTTACTCCATCCGAATCATATGTTAAGTGGTATTGGGCCCAAAATGGACTTTTGGGTAAAAAGTAATAAAATGATTTCCTTAAATGGGCTTTTAGGCCCATTAACCAAATGTGGGACCCACTTGACTCGAATATCTTCAGAAAACGATTAATTCCATTAAAACGAGCTCGACTCCGACTTCCTTGATCATTTCTTCAAAATTAAGTTGACTTTGTCAGTTTTAGTGATCTTCGGCACACTTTGGTCTTTTGGCTTTGTCCTTGATTCTTTCTTGACTTTTCTTTGATATTTGACCGTGAAATCCCGTGTTTTCTCTTCTTTTGATCATTTGTACCTATTTAACACACAAAACACAAAACCACGCGTAATTCTGACATTTACGACATTAAACACATGATTAGGTCTTGTTTTTACTTGATTTTAGTGGCAAAAGGATTAGTGTTTACACACTTATTAAATCCCCTACACTTGACTATTGCAATGACCCCATGCAATGCATAGTTTTAAAGCATTAAGTTATATTTTTCTCATAATCAATCCGTCTCGGCCTTTATTACTATTACTTATTACTACTACGAAAAGATAAAACTTTAAGAAAGAGACAAAAGTTATAATCATTTATTAACTTGGAAACTATTTGATGGAAGAAACTTGTATAGAAATCTAAGACTTGAATTAGGGCTTTGGTGTTATGAATATTAATCACCCTCAAGTTTCACGTTCCCCATACCAAGCTCGAAAACGAGATCATTGTTATTACAAGTTAGCACAACTAACACTTACTCATGTGGTTTAGTTAATCACTTAGACCCCCTTATTCCTACGGTGTATCTCTTGTATTTTATTTTTATCTTGAATGATCACGAGGATGCATTTTTGACTTATTTCGATAATTTATTAAGGCCAAAAATAAAGTGGGACGATTTAATCAATAGTTAGCTAAAGGACAAAATCTTTTAAAACTGCTTCTCGAAAACTCAAAAAGTTCATATCTTGGCATAACTCGTTTCACGATTTGAGACCTTTCTCGGACCGATATTTGGCTTGTACTTCAAACTTCAAATCTTGAGAGACGATCTTGAAATTATGGTCTTCTCTTCATTTTGGTATACATCTTCATTAGGAGTGAAAGATGCTTCAAACATTGACCATGACTTCTTCATTTATCCTCTTCTTTATTTAGGATTTTGATATACAACGATCCGCCTCCTTTTCGGACATGGATCTATTTATCCTCATACCTTGTTAGGGTCTTTTTGGATAGACTTCTCCATGATCTTTAGGGAAGTAATTGCTTCTCGTCGTGTGTCTTGATCCATCATATTGATTTGGATTAATGATCTTCACATCATCTTAGGATCTTTAGCAAAAAGTGAATCCTCATGCCTTGTGAGGGCCTTTTTGGACTCGGGTATCCTCATTCCTTGTTAGGGCCTTTTTGGATAAACCAATCTTCGCGTCCCGCTTCAATAAGTTATGCCTTGGCTATGAACTCTAATTAATACCGAGCAACTTTTAAACGATCTTGTGCTAGAAGCTAAGTAACCTTTTAAATCGTACAACCTTATTTATTGCAAATATATTTATTAACAAGCGATGGGAGAAAAAGCTCATAACTAACTCACATAAGTTAATGAAAGAATACCAAACTTATAATTAACTCTATCATCTCTCGTTCTCCACAATTTAAAATCTCAAGGAATGAGACTCGTCGATGCTTAGCCTAATAAACCAATTAAGGTCCATATGGTTAAGGATACTAGCTAGAGTAAACTTGGATAAGTAAACTCGGGTTGAGTCAAAATATTCACGACGGGCCTAATATATCAAAGATATCTAAACTTGTTAAAACCATTTTATTTATTTATTCATTTTTGACTTTATTCTTGAAATGGAAATTATTGCGATGCGATATTAAAAGGAAAGAAATTAAATAAAAATACTACTAGGTCAAAATAGATCAAAATTTTGAAAAACGTTGAAAAATTTATAAATTTTCCGGTTAAAATGGGGTCAAATTCATGGAAAAGGCCACTAAAAATCGATAGAAGTCCCCCCAACACTTTAATATAAACATTGTCCTCAATGTTTAAGCATGTGGGAGAATAAACTCCCCTACACTTAGGACATTGAGTACGTTGTTTAAAATCGAGCTAAGGAAGGGACAACTAAAGTGATTACATTTATTCGTTTTATTTATATACAAGTATGAATCACAATAGTTTTGATAGAACCGGGTACACGGGAACACGGGATCACGGGTCGCGTCAAAAATACCAAAAGTGGATCATCAAAGCACATGTCCCTACACACAATCACACAACACACAAACAACCTACTTGGCTCCCCCCTACACTTATTGGTGGAAAATGGATGAAGGTGAAAAAGGGTGGAAAGGATGGTAAAGGAAAAAAAATCTAACCTAGTTATACGATGCTTGATTTATTTATCACGAGTCTCTAGCTCGACTCGATTTCCTGAATTAATTCAAGTGAAATGTGGAGAGGGATGGAATTATCTCGTGAGAGATGTCCTCTCCATAGTACAACTTAACCCATTGGCCATTCACCTTAAAGTTGGGCCCATTTGGTTGGGATAACTCAATGGTGCCATAAGGGAAGACTTGGGCCACGGTGAATGGACCGGACCAACGACTCTTAAGTTTACCCGAAAAGATTTTCAACCGATAGTTAAAGAGTAAAACTTGATCACCAATATGGAACTCTCGGTTTTTAATCTTGGAATCATGAATGAGCTTAGTTTTCTCCTTGTAGATTAATGAATTTTAATAAGCCTCATTCCTAAGTTCATTAAGTTCATTGAGTTGGATTTTCCTATGATCACCGGCTTTGTTAAGATCAAATTAACACATTTCAAGGCCCAATAAGCCTTATGCTCCAACTCAATGGGGAGGTGGCACGCCTTTCCGTACACAAGGCGATAAGGGGTACAACCTATAGGTGTCTTATAAGCGGTACGGAAAGCCCACAAAGCATCATCTAATTTATCGGCCCATGAGGCACGATGCTCTCCCACGGTTCGCTCTAAGATTCTCTTAAGACCACGGTTAGAAACCTCGGCTTGTCCATTAGTTTGAGGATGATACGCGGTGGAAAGTCGGTGATTGACACCATACTTAGCCATGACTCGTGCAAATTGATCATTGCAAAAATGAGTCCCACGATCACTAATAATAGCACGAGGCACACCGAATCGAGCAAACAATTGTTTCAAGAAGTTAACAACCACCCTCGCATCGTTAGTGGGTAAGGCCTTTGCTTCAACCCATTTAGATACATAGTTAACGGCTACGAGGATGTACTTGTTTCCCTTCGATGATGGAAATGGCCCCATAAAGTCGATGCCCCATACGTCAAAGATTTCACATTCTTGGATGAAATTTTGAGGCATCTCATCTTTATGTGTGATCTTGCCTTGCCTTTGGCAAGCATCACAATGTTTAACCATTTCATGTGCATCATGATAAATGGATGGCCAATAGAATCCGGAGTCGAAAACGTTTTTAGCGGTGTAATTAGGACCAAAGTGACCACCGGTGGGTCCTTTATGGCAAGCTTCAAGGATTTGTAAAGCCGCCGGCCCATCAACACATCGACGAATGATTAAATCCGCACATTACTTGAAAAGATAAGGGTCGTCCCAATAGTACGTTTTAACGTCCTTGAAGAATTTTTTCTTTTGTTGGGACGTTAACCCTTCGATAAGAACACCACCCGCCAAATAGTATGCAATGTCCGCAAACCATGGGGTATCATCAAGATTGGAGTTAATAGACATTAAGGTTTCAAGGGGAAAGGATTCATAAATCTCTTGATTTGGAGATTCCCCTTGATAAGGATCCTCAAGTCTACTAAGGTGATCCGCGGCTAGGTTTTCGGCTCCTTTTTTATGACGAATTTCGATTTTAAATTCTTGTAGGAGCAAAAACCAACGAAGGAGTCTCGGTTTAGCATCTTGCTTGGTCAACATGTATTTCAAGGCGGAATGGTCGGTGTAAACGATGGTGGTGGAAAGCACAAGATAGGGGCGGAATTTCTCAAAAGCATACACTACAGCTAAAAGCTCTTTTTCGGTAGTGGTATAATGCAATTGAGCCCCCGTCATTGTCTTACTAGCATAATGAATGGGTTGGAAATGTTTGTTAACTCGTTGACCTAAAACCGCTCCTACCGCGAAATCACTAGCATCGCACATGAGCTCGAAAGGTAACTCCCAATTTGGAGAGACTAAAACCGGTGCCTTAGTTAATTTACCTTTAAGAAGTTCGAAAGAGTCAAGACATTCTTGAGAGAAGATGAAAGGAGCATCCTTTTCTAAGAGATGAGTCATTGGACGCGCTATTTTCGAGAAATCTTGGATGAAACGTCGATAAAATCCCGCATGGCCTAAAAAACTTCTAACTCCTTTGACGGTGGTAGGTGGAGGTAACTTAGCAATGACGTCAACTTTAGCACGGTCGACTTCGATACCGGCTTTGGAAATTTTATGACCTAGGACGATGCCTTCTTTTACCATGAAATGGCATTTTTCCCAATTAAGAACGAGACGAGTGTCTTCACACCGTTGGAGCATACGTTCTAAATTAGCAAGGCAAGAAGAGAAAGAATCACCATATACCAAGAAATCGTCCATAAAGACTTCCATAGTTTCTTCAACCATGTCATGAAATATTGCCATCATACACCTTTGGAGAGTCCCGGGAGCATTGCATAAGCCGAAAGGCACTCTTTTGTAAGCAAATGTTCCATAGGGAGAAGTGGAATGTGGTTTTCTCTTGGTCTTTTAGATCGATAGGGATTTAAATATCCGGAAAAACCATCTAAGAAACAATAGAAATCATTACCCGCTAAACGCTCGAGCATTTGATCCATGAAAGGAAGAGGGAAATGATCCTTACGAGTGGCATCATTGAGCTTACGATAATCGATGCAAACTCGCCAACCCGTTACGAGTCGAGTAGGAATCAACTCGTTGTTTTCATTAGGAACAACGGTGATTCCGCCTTTCTTAGGCACACAATGGACGGGAATAACCCATGGCGAATCCGAGATAGGGTAAATCATTCCGGCATCGAGAAGTTTGATAACTTCTTTCTTAATGACTTCATGAATTTTTGGATTAACCCTTCTTTGATTTTGGATTGCGGGTTTAAAGTCATCTTCCAAGAGAATTTTATGAGTACAAAAATTAGGATCAATTCCGCGAATGTCGGAGATTTTCCAAGCAATTGCTTTCATATGATTCTTAAGCACATCGATAAGTCGGGATTTTTCATCTTCTTTTAAGTCCTTAGCAATAATGACGGGCAACTTATTATCCTCCTCTAAGAAAATGTACTCTAAATGAGACGGTAAATCCTTAAGCTCTAAATCCGGCGGATTGTCAATGGAAGGCTTAGTCAAAGTAGGATCATCATTTGTAACTTCCTTAGGAGTAGGTGGTGAAATATTGTCCTCATTGAGAAGTCTCTCAATGGTACGAATGTCTTCATCCCAATTGGTGGGAGAATTATCATAGTTAATATCGAGAGGACCCAAGCTAGCTTCAAAATCATCTAAGTCACTTTCTCAAAATAGAGTCAATGAAGGAGCAATAGAAGCTACGGTCTCAACATGAGGTAAAGGAGAAATCCCGCTCTTACAAGCCTCGTGAAAATGTTCTTCGCATGCTTCGTCGAGCACATCGATGAAATTCACGGATTCGGGCTCATCGGGAAGTTTGGAAAGTTTACCCATGTTAAAGATGATTTTGTCATCCCCGACCCTCATGATAAGTTCACCCGCGGCTACATCAATTAATGTACGCCCGGTTCTCAAGAAAGGTCGTCCCACAATTAAGGGAACACGGGGATCCATTTCATAGTCGACTACGACGAAATCGGTGGGAAAAGTGAATTTGTCGACTTCTACAAAAACATCCTCGGCTATCCCCACCAGATAAGCAACCGTACGGTTAGCTAATTCCAATGTCATACGAGTGGGGACGAGCTCGGGTAAAGATAATTGTTTCCACACGGACAATGGCATAAGATTGATACTCGCTCCGAGATCCACCAAAGCCATACAATTCTCAACACCCGGAAAATTACAAGGAATAAGGAATCGACCGGGATCTCCTAACTTAACCGGTAATTTTCTCAAAAGAACCGCGGAACAATTCTCATTCAATTGGGTATTGGCAATATCAAGCAACTTTTTCTTATCACTTAAAAGATCCTTAAACATCTTAGCGTACTTAGGCAGGTGAGCGAGCGCCTCGGCAAAGGTGATATTAAAATTCAACTGTTTGAACATTTTTAGGAAGTTCGAAACTTGAATATCATCCTTATTCTTCAATTTCTCTTTCCGCAACCTTGAGGGATAAGGTATATTGGGTTGAGATGAAGGCTTTGGAGTGGATTGCTCACTCACATCCTTTGGTGGAGGAGGAGGAATAGAAATGGTAGGTGATGGAACCAGTTTGGGAACCGAAGGTGTGGTAGAAAATTTGGGTATCGGTGGAACATAAGGTGTAGACGAATGCATAACGGGAGGTATGTCACAAGTGGAAGGAGGAGGAGGTTGTGTCGAAGAAGAAGGTATCTCGGGTCCTTGGTTAGGTGGGGAAGGTTCTACGGTGGTCTTACCGCTCCTAGTAGTGATAGCATTAACATTAGCCCTAGGATTGGTCACGGTGTTCGAAGGGAGGGCACCTTGGGGACGAAAGGTTAGAATCATAGTCAAAAATTTCTTATCGGTCGATTCTTGCATTTGTCGATTATGTTCTTGCGTCTCTCTCATGATTCGCTCATGGTCAGATAATTTTTGTAAAACAAGTCCATTTGAGGATTATGCATGTTCATTTGGTTATAACCTTGATTAGGAAAACCTTGGTTTTGATATTGATTAGAACCTTGATTAAATCCTTGATTTTGAAAACTTTGTTATTAAATCCTTGATTATTTAACCCTTGGTTTTGCCCTTAAAATTTGATTAAAACCCCGTTGATTAGAATTTCCTTGAAAATTACCCCGTTGAGGACCTTGGTTCCTATTTTGGGCGGGTGGGGGTGGTCTTTGTGGTGCTACAAAACCCGGGGGAGCCAAATAGTTATTAGACTTGTAAGACAAATGGTTAACATCAACATTTGGTTTGAAATGAATCGGATCATTTTCATTGTTGTTATAAGCATAAACTTCTTGTTGATTATTGTAAACCTTGTCACAATTATAGTACGAATGTGGTCCACCACAAGTCTCACACGTTTCACTTTTTTCTTTCACGGCATGCACATGTGTAGTGAGGGCGTCGGTTTTTAGAGCGCGTGTTTCAACAAGCGAAGTAAGTTTATCGATTCTTTTATCACTCTCACTAGAACTAGCACTTTCCATATTGGCCCTAACACTCTTGGTTTGCACTTTAGCCTTGTTCTCAATAATGGCCCAAGCCTCGTTCATGGTTTTAACAAGAATATTGCCCCCCGTGGCACTATTAAGTGAGTCTTGGTCGTTTATAGTTAAACCATTATAAAACGTGTTGATTTGATGCAGTTTAGTGAAACCGTGTTGTGGACATTTTCTCAAAAGATCTTTAAAACGATCCCAAGACTCACTAAACGTTTCCCAATATTGTTGTTCATAGGTGATGATCTCATTTCTTAAAGAAGCTGTCCGTGATGGTGGGAAAAAGTAGTTAATGAACTTGGTCTCTAAGTCGATTCATGTGGTTATACTTTGGGGTGGTTCCTTATCAAGCCAAATCCGGGCTTGTCCCTCGAGGAAAAAAGGAAAAAGTTGGAGGCGAACGGCCTCTTGTGGCACCCTATTGTATTTGACGGTATTAGCTAATTGGATGAAACGTTTGATATGAGCGTGTGGGTCATCATTAGTACGGCCTAAAAATGGTGTAGCGGAAACCATTTGAATAAAACCCGATTTAAGTTCGAAATGATTAGCTCCAATATCTGGCACCACAATCGCGTCATCGTTTCCTTCAACGTGAGATTGTAGAATCTCAATCATTGGTTGATTATCCGTTTCCATCGTTATGTCGAAAGCTCGATTCTCGGGATCGGCTTTAATGACGGTCTTTTTTGTTTTTCTTCTTCTTCTTTTTAGAAGAATTAGAAGTATTTGGTAAACCAATTGGTATGTATGTATGCGCGCGAGTGCGCATACAATTAAAACTTTGGAATGAGGTAGGTGACCTCGGTCGACTTTGAGAGGAAAAGGATTTTCCCTCTCGATGAGCAATATGAAAAAGCTACAAAAATATATACGTAAATACTACTTGAGTTGGCAAACCAATAATCGGTCGTCCCTCTCAATATACGCACAAGCAAGCGGGGAAATGAGGTGGCACAAAGCACTTAAAAACCTTTTTCCTTAGACGGCCTTTTATAGCGCGTCGCCTTATACCCACCTTATAGTTTGTATATTTTGAGTTCAAACGTCTTACTAGTATTTATCTATTTTGCCTTTTTATTTCGTTTAGGATTCGACTACAATAGTTAGGTGATGAAATCCCAACTAAGGCTTATTTGAAAAGTAGGTAAATTATTGTGCTACGTACTATAATATAGTAAAAGAAAAAATCTTTTTGTATTTTTTTAGAAAAATATATATTCACAAGAAAAATCGAAAGAAATCGAACTAAAAGTTAACACTAATACGTAATATTTTTGGTGTAATACTTTTAGGAAAAAGTATTACTTTTGTATTTTTTTAATTTTTTTGGTGCAATTCTTAGGAAAGAAATTGCTTTTGTGATTTTTTTAATTTTTTTTTTTTGTATTTTTAAGTTTTTGATTTTTTTAGATTTTTGATTTTGTTGTAAGAAACGTAACGTTCAAAGTGAACGGATCCCAAAATCCAAACGTCTTCACGAAAAATCGTCAATTGTACGAGCGAAGCGGCAGCGGCGCCAATTTGAAACTAGGATTTTTGTTAATCCAAATTTAAGCAATTAAGTTCGTTTTTCCTCGATTCGACTCGAATTTGATTTCCGGTTTAACCTATCGACTTAACTTGTTTTTGGTAAAGATAACTTTGGAATTTTTTAAACTAACTTAAATCTATTTAATTAAAAGAAATCTATTTTAATTAACTATTTAACTAATAATTTGAAAATAAAATTTAACTAATTAATAAAACTTAAAAACTTTTAATTGGAATCTATTTTTAAACAAAAGTTAATAAATTTAAAACTACTTTTAAATATATTTAAAAAACTATTTAAAATTATAAAAGAAATTTAAAACTAATGTAAATTTATAAAAGTAAATAAAATTAAAATATTTTTTATCCTTTTTATATTTAAAAAAAACTGGATTGAAACAAAACTTTTATATTTAAATTAAATAAAACTAAACTTGTATTAAACTAATTTTAATAAAACTGCCACTAATTTAAACAACCTATATTAATTTAACTGGACCTAAATGAACACAAAAAGGATGCTAGAGTAACTGGTTGGGGCGTTTGGTAGTTGAACGAGGGGTCTGGGGTTCTAATCTCACCCCAGACAGAATTTGTTAATATTTTTGACTATTAACTTTTTTATGGAACTATTGATTTGGACATAAGATACCTCAGACCAATTGGGTCTGAGATAAGCAGTAAAGCAATAAGCAAAACGAACCAACAGACAGAAAGCTGAATAAATTAAGCTACTAAACATAAGCTGAAAATCCAAATAAGCAAGAGCAAACTAAAAAATAAAAAAAAATCAAATAAGCTATAACAACGAATAAGCTACGCAGACAAATCAAATAAGCAGATCAGCTTAAAACATGAAAATAAACAGATTATAGCAAATAAACCAACAAGCAGTTATAAGCAAAAATATTAATAAGCTGAGCAATAATAATAAACCGAATCTTATCAAGCATAAACAAACTATCAGCAAATAAGGTCCAAATAATCCACGCAGCTTAACAATAAGTAAATAAAATGACCTAAAAACTGAAACAAAAATAAGTTAAAAGCAGAAATCAAATAAGAAACTAAATCCAGTAGATAATAACAAATTTATGCAAACTTAAACCAATAAGATTCTAAGCATTTAAAATAGCAGACTAAAGCAATACTACTCAAATATCCTATGCAACAATAACAAGCAGGTTATCCAAACTAAAAAAAAAGCTTAACTAATACAATAAATCAAGAGACAAACCTTTTGTCGATACCGTTGGGAAGAAGACAAGGCGCTGAGCCGTCTTATCAACGAAACCAAACACCACCGTATCAACCAAAAATCATCACCATAGCCTCGATCCAAATAAAATTTCACCGAACAGTAACATCTTATACTTTCCAGTGGGAAAAGTATTTTTCACTTTCTTCTTTATATATATATATATATATATATATATATATATATATATATATATATATATATATATATATATATATATATATATATATATATATATATATATATATATATATATATATATATTTTATAACAATAATACTGACGAACAGTAACAATATATAAAAACAGATTCAACTTTGAGAATAAAAACAGTAACTTAAATTTAAATGAGACGGAATTAAAATCAAAATAGACTTTTCATTAATTAAATAAGAAATTACATTAACTGGAAAAAAATTACAAGATTAACTCTAACCCTAATTTACTGAAAATAAAAATAATAAAGAAAAGCACAAATTACATGGGATAAATGGGGGTTTTTATAGGAGAAACCCCAAGAAACCCTAATCTTGGCTTCAATGTTAAGCAACCAATCTCCACCGTTTATTCCTTCTTTCTTCTTCTCTCTCTTCTAATTTCTTGATCATACGGCTGAAAACCCCTCTTGAGCACACGGATCGCCATGCTGTCAGGAAGTTGTGCTATTTGTGTTTCTTCCTTGGTGAAGTGGCATGATGTAATTGGTTGATGGGTGTATGGACGTGTATTAGCCAATCAAATGGTGCCACGTTGGTGAGAGGAGAGGACCATAGTTAATGATTTGATGCGATTTTTATGGGGATTTAATCCCAATCCGTGTGAATCACACGAATTGGGTAAAACCCCCAATTTTCACTTGTTAATTTTTACTGATCAAGAATTTAGGGTTTGGAAGGGAGTTGGGGTGTCTGCGTATTTCTTGGAGAAGAGAAAGTGGGTAAGAGGTGAGTAAATGGGAATAAAACGAGTGGGGTTAAAAGGGATTTATTTAAGTGGTGGTGGAATACACGTGTAGGAGGGGAAAGGTAAAAAACGTTTGGTTTATTTGTGTGTATGGGTTGACCGGTCAAGGTGACCAATTTATCTAACACAAAACAAACGTCCCATGTTTATTGTACTTGGGCTTTGGCCCCTTATTGGATCCGTTTCATTTGTTTAAGTGGTATTGGGCTCAATTTTAAAGTTTACTCCATCCGAATCATATGTTAAGTGGTATTGGGCCCAAAATGGACTTTTGGGTAAAAAGTAACAAAATGATTTACTTAAATGGGCTTTTAGGCCCATTAACCAAATGTGGGACCCACTTGACTCGAATCTCTTCAGAAAACGATTAATTCCATTAAAACGAGCTCGACTCCGACTTCCTTGTTCATTTCTTCAAAATTAAGTTGACTTTGTCGGTTTTTGTTATCTTCGGTACACTTTGGTCTTTTGGCTTTGTCCTTGATTCTTTCTTGACTTTTCTTCGATATTTGACCGTGGAATCCCGTGTTTTCTCTTCTTTTGATCATTTGTACCTATTTAACACACAAAACACAAAACCACGCGTAATTCCGACATTTACGACATTAAACACATGATTAGCTCTTGTTTTTACTTGATTTTAGTGGCAAAAGGATAAGTGTTTACACACTTATTAATATCTGATGTCCTAAGAAAAATGATACCTTGCCCATCATTGACATCTTAAACTAGGAAGACATGAGTGTCCCAAACTCATCGGATAAGGTTTGGGTCAAGGAAGCAAATATAATATCATCAACATATATTTTTACCATAATCATATCTTTTCCTCATTTCTGAATGAACAGCGTGGGATCCACCTTGCCTTTAGCGAAGCCTTGTGTAATGAGTAACTGTGACAATAGATCATACCATGCGCGTGGAGCTTGCTTCAACCCATAGAGAGCCTTCTTAAGCTTGTACACATGATTAGGATATTTAGAATTCACAAAACCATCCGGTTGTTGAACATAGACCTCTTCCTTGATTTCACCATTAAGAAATGTCGTCTTCACATCCATCTGATAGACGATCAAATTCATGTGGGTTGCATCAGCAAGGAATAGTCGAGTAGCTTCCAAACGGGCAACAGGTGCAAAGGATTCCATAAAGTCGATGCCCAATAATTGCTTGTATCCACGAGCTACTAGTCGAGCTTTGTTCTTTAATATTCTGCTTAACTCGTCGAGTTTCACCTTTTAAACCCATTTCAAAGTGAGTAACTGCACTTGATCCGGGCATGGGACAAGTTCCCATACACCAAGACGTATAAATTCATTAAGTTCTTCTTGCATAGCTTCTATCCAACAAGATTGGGTAAATGCTTGTTGCCATGTCTTAGGTTCAACTTCACTGAGAAAAGCATCAAAATGACAAAACATTTCACTTTCTTGTAACTGACTTCGTGTGGATACCGGACGATTAGGGTCACCAATAATAGAATCTATAGGATGAGCCTTTGTCCACTTGCTGTCATGTTCACGAATCCATGGATTGGAGTAGACCGTAGTAGGAGCTTCTTCTAAGGTAGAAGACACGGCTTGATTAGAGTCAGGAATTGGTACACCAAAGAATGGAAGTTCACGCATTTGAGCGAATTCCAAATCATGATCATCATCATCCTCTTCATCATCAATAGGCATGACAAGGGTAGTTGAAACATGTGTTGGTTGGGAATTACTCGATGAAGGCGCCTCTTGACCAATTGTAGGTGTAGACGTATCTGATTGTGCTTCGGTTGTTGGAGCTACAACTTCGGTAACCAGAGGTATTACTTCAGGTTCTGGAGCAACACTACTTGGAGGAGTAAAGAATTCATCAAAGAACGGTTGAAACAACGTATCCCATTCATTCCTAGAAGATGGTGTAAATAATGATGAAGTCGGGTTGTTTGGGACTAGGCCAGAGCTAATGTTATTGGGTCCCATTTCATGAAGTGCGGGTTTAGAGCTGCTTTGCTCAGAAGCCATTGCTGTCAGCTCATCAAAATCAACATTCATAGTTTTGAGGATCTTACGAGAATTAGGATTGTAGATTCGGTATGCCTTCTTTGTGGGTGCATAACCAATGAAAATACCAATATCAGCCTTTGGTTGAAGTTTTCCAAAATTGTCACCATCATTATTTGGATTGCAAAGAGAACCAAATACATGAAGATATGATAAATCTGGTACTTTTCCATGTAGGAGCTCATAAGGTGTTTTACCATGGCGTTTACGAATTAGTGACCGGTTTTGGGTGAAAACTGTTGTAGATACTGCTTCTGCCCATAAAAACAATGGAGCCTTTGCGTAAATTAACATCGTTCGAGCAGCTTCAATAAGTGTGCGATTTGGCCTTTCAACGACACCGTTTTTTTGTGGAGTGCGAGCAACGGATGTTTCATGAGATATGCCAACTTCTTCATAATAATTACGGAAGATTTGATTCACAAATTCAGTTCCATTATTTGTAGAATGCGTCGGACAGTAGTGTTGAGCCGCACGTGAATCATCTTTAGAAATCCGATGATGAATTTAGGTGACTCATTTTTTGTTGTAAGAAATTTCACCCATGTAAACCGAGAGTAATCATCGACAAGGACGAGGATGTACTTTTTGCCACTAAGACTTTCAACACGCATTGGCCCACAAAGATCCATATGCAACAAATAAAGTTTCTCTTGGTTGGCGACTGATCAAACAAAGGCACCGCCGCCCTTGTGTGGGTCACCGCTGGCCGACAGCAGACACACCGAGACCTTATAGGTCTTGGTTTTCGTGAACCAACAAACAACCGAAGTCATGATTTCATTTATTTCGTCTTTAACTTTTATTGATTTGTTTTTTATTTGATTCGTTATTATAAGAAGAAAAGAGAAGGAATTTGATTACCAAACCTTTGGTTTATATGGTTAACAAGCACGAACAACAATCTAATTCCCCATCAAAATGAAAACCACCACCCTGTTCCTTTGATTTCTGGCCGGCGGCTATAAGGGGCATAAACCCTAATTCGTTTTTTTTTTGTTTACTGTATGGCCAAAAGTGGGGGTAAAACTCCTGTATGTTTTCTTTGAGGATAGACTGGGCTCCAAAGTCCAACATTCTTTCTTTCTCTTTTCTTTTAAAACCCCGACCCAAGTAATCATATGCACACTTTTTTAATTTTGTGCCGTGTTTTATTTAGACGTTTGTGTTCGTAAATTCTCGTGGTAAAACTTTAAAGTGTAATATTTATTAACTGAATAAAAGATTTATGGAATACTCGAATAATTACTATTATTTATTACCTGAATAAATAAATTTTGTAACGTTAATATTTATTGACTGCGTATAATTAATGTTCGAGGACTTTTAAAAGCGGGTTTTACAGTTCAACTTCTCAACTTAAAGGGCAAGTAGGAGCTTGTGTTAAGTTCTTAACTGAGTTACTTTTGTTTAAAAAGATGCTACCTGCTGGTAACGAACTGGTTGAAAAAACGTATCAGGCCAAAAAAATTGATGCGACTGATGGGATCAGGATACAAAAAGATACATGTATGAATCAACAACTACATGATTTACTGGATAACTAACCCAAAATTGACTTCTTGCTCAACATGTGGGACAACGAGATGGAAGGTGGACAATAAGACAAAGAAAGTGTACGAAAACATTCCAGCCAAAGTGATGTGGTACTTCCCAATTATACCAACACTGAAACGATTCTATAAGATACCAAGTATTGCAGAAAACATGAGATGGCACGCGACAAGGAGGATAACAGATGGTGTTTTACGTCACCCAAGAAATTCACAGGCATGGCGTACCATTGATGAATAATTCCTGGAAATTACAGCAGATCAAAGAAATATACGAATAAGAATATCAGCGGATGGGGTTGACGTCAACTCAGGTAATAGGCATCACAGTGTATGGCCAGTTTTACGTGTCATATACAACCTTCCTCCATGGTTGTGTATAAAACGAAAGTTTTTCATGCTTTCGACCCTTATATCGGGATACCCGGGAAATGAGATTGATGTTTTCTTAGAACCGTTATTTGATGATTTGTATACCCTATTTGAAGATGTTGTTGATACATATGATACGTCAACGAAGAGAGAACTTTAATCTTCGTTCCATTGTGTTATGGACTATAAATGATTACCCAGCACCGGGTACATTATGTGGTTGCCCGTACAGTGGATTCAATGGTTGCGTGGTATGTGGGAAAGATAGACATTGTGTCAAATTTTCGACCTCAGCCAAGCAAAGTTATGCTGGTCACAGACGATATCTACCATACACCCATCCATTCAGAAGGCAAAGGAAGGCGTTCAATGGACAACAAGAATATGAACCTTGTCTAGTACCAAAGACAGGGGAAGAAATATACAACGAGGTTCAACATATTCAAAATCAGTGGGGAAAAGTAAAGAAAACTAACAATAACGCATCAGAAAACCAGGAAGATACAAGAGGCAGAGGTGGGAAAATTCAAAAGAACAAAAGAAAATAAATAGAAGAAGAGGGTAGTTCAAGCCAACCTACTGAGTCGTGTTGGAAGAAATTCAAAATTTGGTATCGAAGTCTATGGTATTGGAGGCATAATCCTGTTCCACATTGTATTGACTTTATGCATGTAGAAAAAAATGTTGGGGGGAGTTTTGTTGTAACTTTGCTAAATATTTCGGGAAAGACGAATGATGGATTGAAGGCATGATTAGATCTGGCAGCTTTGGGGATAAAACCAATGCTTTTTGCTAGGCTAGAAGAAGACAAAACAACACTACCTCTAGCAGACTACACATTAACTAATGCTGAAAATACATATTTTGTGAAACGTTAGCCAACATCAAGGTACCACAAGGATATTGTTCAAATTTTGCTAGTTTGGTCAACCTAAAGGAAAGGAAGCTCATTGGCCTTAAGTCACATGACTATCACATGTTGATGCAAGAGTTTTTACCAATTGTAATACGTTTAATAATGCACCAACCCACACGATATGCTATTATCAGGTTTTGCTTTTTCTTTAAATCTATATGTAGAAAAGAAATCACAGTGAAATAACTAGATAAGATGCAACAAGAACTAGTTGTGACACTATGCCTACTTGATAAGTTCTTTCCTCCATCATTTTTTGATATTATGATAAACTTGATTGTGCACCTAACTAGAGAGGTAAAATTGTGTGGTCCCATATGCTTTTGGTGGATGTAGCCATTTGAAATATGTATGAAGGTTATTAAAAACCATGTTAGAAACAGAAACATGCCAAAGGGATGCATTGCTGAGGAGACCATTGCGGAAGAAACAATAGAGTTTTTTTAGCGAGTATCATAAAACAATGAAATCTGTTGGTTTCCCACCGGATAAAGATGTAACCAATGAAAATGAGGACGGAATGCCGTTGTCGGCCGGCACACCATTCGAAATGAATGGGGAACTCTTTGCAAAAGCTCATTTGTATGTACTACAAAATAGAGATGAACTTTTACCCTTTATCGAGTAAGAATTACTAACACGTGTCTATTTGATTGCTAAAAATATTATATAACAAAAAAGTAATACATTGTTTCGTTTCAGTCGACACAAGAATGATTTGAAAAAAAAACCGGGTAAACGAATAGCATTGCTGGAGGCTGAGCATTGTCAAACTCTTGCTAAGTGGTTACATGATGAGGTAATTACTTGTATGATGCTTATAATTGTTTGTTTGTTGCTAAATATTAGTTAACTTAACAGCTCCAAAACCAATACTAGTAGTAAAGTATAACAAATAAGCACTTACAATGTAATGAGGCCATCTCCAACTCTCAATAGCAATTGGCAACATTGTCATTAGCTAGGTAGAGGTCCACCAGCACACCATTTCTTTATCTGAAACACTATTCTTTAACTGTTGGTCTCTAGTTCCTGATATTCGAATATAACATATAACTGTTGAAATTCAAATTTTGAGAGAGTTAGCAATATCAACAGATAGCGTATCAGATACTGTAAGGTGGATATCATTTGTACCACGCGCCACCGTAGTGAAATACGATGCATATGAGATCAATGGTTATACATTTCGTACGAAAATAAATGATGGCAAAGTTCACCAAAACAGTGGGGTTTGTGTTCAGGTAGAATATACTCATATATCTAAAGAAGTTTCAACCACAAAAGAATGATTTTATTATGGGGTTTTACAAGAGATATGAGTACTCGATTACCATTTCAAGAGAATTCCTCTTTTCAACTTCGATTAGGTTAATCACAAGAATAAAGCGGTCAAAACAGATAAGGTTCTTGGTTATACATTGGTAGACCTGAATAACTTAGGCCACATTGCTGATCCATTCATATTTGGCTCACAAGCAGGACAAGTGTTCTATGTCCAAGACCAGCTACATAAAAATTTGTCTATTGTATTCAGGACACCCAACAAGAATTACAAAGATACATATGACGAAGTCGATGAGGAATTTAGTATAGTCATTCACCAGAACAATAATAACATTTTACCACATGTACAGGTTGGTGATGATTCACACAATGACTACCATCGAACCGGCAGTGAAGGACTTGTCATACGAAAAACCAAGTGAAGCCTGTCATGCTCAAGTTGGCACAATCGACCTTTTTATCGTATTAAACTTGTTCTTTTCGAGGATAGGAATATCTGAATTATAGTACTTGTTTACGGATTTATGTTTGTGTGTAGATCACACATTTAATCATTCGTTTTGCTGCAAAAAACTTGTAATATCTTTTATTTTAATATAAATTTTCTTTTAACATACAGTTGTTCTTTTGATTATGCTTTTGTGAAATTTAGATTTCAATTGTATCCTGCTGATATAGCTAATTCCATGTAAGTTTTCATAATCTGTCATATTGAATTATGTCATACTAGTGAAACTTTATGTTCAGAAGGAGTGTTCAAATTAGTGAGTTGAGTTGCATACCTATTTATATAGCTAGTGACATATTATATAGTATTTTTACTCTATATTTGTGTCTGCAATGTCCATATAAGTTTTCATAATATGTCATAGTGAATTATGTCATAATTGCGAAGTTTATGTTCAACTATACTGTTCAATTTGGTGATTTGAGTTGCCATTATTGAACTGCATAATGTATATATAGCTATTGCATCTGTTTGCAAGGCTGGTGTGGATGCACATCAGCGTAGGTATAACTTTGAACTCCACTAGAGATTTGTCTTGTGAATGCTTATTTTATTGATTTTACATCTTATTTAAGTCTTTTATTGCTCACCTTTATATTTCATCTTGGTTGCATGCCCTGAAATTGCTTAAAGTTCATTCTTCCTTTGTAAATTTGTTAGCCTGCTCAATATAAGAGGTGTTTGGGACTGCATGTTTAAGCATATTGCCAACATGATTTAAACCTCCTATTTCTTGCACATATAGGGTTTAGTTACAATAGCTTATAGCTGGTTTTCATTTCAGTCTTTATTCATAAATTTTATGATTTGCATGTATTTCAAAAACCTGCTCATTACTGAAGTGCACTATGTATATATAGCTATTGACATATTGAGTATAAATTTATGTATACAAGAGTATAAATTTGTGTCTGCAAGAAGTTTGCATAATTTATAATACATAATTTTGTCATACTTGTCAAGTTTGTGGTCAAATTCATACTTCATCAGTTCTTATTTTCCTTACAAAAACCTTAATCAGTTCATGTACATTCTTTAATTTCATAGAAACAGCACATTCTGCTATCTTAACCCCCAAAATTTAAAACAGATACTGATATTATGCATAACTATAAGTTAAAGATCAAATCAAGATAAACACAATAGCAGGCATTAACCATCAACCAAATTAACCATAAATTTCATTACATTACCATTAGACCACCATATTACATATGCATTTAAACAAAACATAGGTATAGAGTACATTAACTTAAACAAAATAACTGGATTAGACACGACATACCCAAAATGCATATTAATGGGCAAAAACAACACAAACATATGTGCCCATGCACAACAATCATCAAACATTTTCTTCTTCTGGTGGAACTATTTCCATTGCAGTGGACCAAGCTTTCAACTCATTGACACCTTCAAGTTGTTCCAAACCAATCTTGTACAAACGAAAAAGCTTCAACTCCAACCTCTTCTTCGAATCCATAAAAGATTCAATAGACTCCTCCCAATCAGCAGCTAGATGCTTGGTCTTCATCTCAGAAAGTTCAGTACGAACACTTTTTAGGCTTACCTTAACTAATTCAATCATATCTGAGATATCATTAGGAAAAGCCTTCTCTACAATAATCTGTTGCTTGAAGTAGACCCTCATGGAATACGAAATATGTGCACCACCAGTGAGTTGCGTAATCGCATCCAACACAAGGGTGGCATTCGCATCAGAATACTTCCTTGAGAATCTACCATTGCTCGATCTGTTAATTGAAAGTAAAAAGGTGTTTTTGATTTGGGGAAAATGATCGGTAGTTGGTGATGTTATAGATTATGTAGCCATAGGCCGGGTATTTATACAACCCATAACAACCACAGTTTTTTATCGAGCAAATGAAGAGTTGCAAATCATAATGGCAAATAGTCTGAACTCAATTAATGTAGGGAATCTCAAGGAAGCTTCGACACACACTTATAAATGTGTGTGGCAATTTTTTTTATGGGCTTAGTTAGTCACATAAAACAATACTTGTTGAGACAAACTATTATCTTATGGGCTTCGTTAGTCACATAGAAAAATACTTGTTGTGACTATGTGTAGTGACTTTAGTCATACAAACACCAAAAAAATGTGACTCATATCAAGATTAGTGAAAATTGATATTACATTTGGTTCTATACTTTTGTCACATGAATACTTTATCGTGTGACGTTTTCAATGTGTTGGTCACATATAATCCCATTATAATGTGACCATAAATATAATTTAGCTACACATGCTTAAAGTTGTGACTATTGGAAAATTTATAGTGTGATCATGTATTATATTTAATAATAGTCTTCAAGTAATTGTAAAATATTTGTCACATTTAAATAAATATAGTGTGATAAGTGTGTAAACACTTACCCTTTTACCACTAAAAAAAAGGAAAAACCAAACCAAAACGTAAGGTTATAAATGTAAAAGACGGAATTACGCATGGTTTTATGTTTTTGTGTGAAAATATGTACAAAAGATTAAAACGAAGAAAACACGGGATTTTACGGTCGTTTTATGAAGAAAAAGTCAAAATCAAGTCAAAGGGATCAAAAGTGAAAAAGTGTGAAAGTCAAAGTGCCTAAAGTGAAGATTTATTGAAGATATGGGCTAAAGATTAAGACTGCCAAACTAGAGGAACTAAAACTGCCAATAAAACAAAGTTATACAAACCCTAGTATTTTCAGCCAATGAGAATTGAGTATTCAAAGTCACACGGATTTTAATCCGCATTAACACCTCACAACCAATCACAATGCACCATTTAATAAACCTAGATTGCCAAATCAATACCTATTTTTCAGATAAAGCCCCCATTCATGGCTTGACACGTGTCAGCTTCACACTCGTCTTCATCACCAGAATTTACCAAGAGCTAGAGGACGATTCAGACCAAACCATCAACATAAAAAATGATCAATTCATCAAGACAAATCCAATGGTACAAGACAATTCATCTATCATTCCTCAATCAAAAACACCTAAATTCGTTCTTGACGAACAAAACCTAATCCACTTGGCATGATTCCATTGGCTATTTAACCTATGAAAAACTGACACCTTCTCAGTTTAGAGTTCCCTAGTTACCCACACGCTTTCTTAACAACTTCCAACTGCTATAAATTTAAGGGACGCTCCTCCAAGTATACACACTTCATTTCTTGCTTAATTTTTACACATTTTACTCTCTCAGTTAGATCATTAGCTTAATTTGTAAGCAAGTGATCATTAACCTATCATTTTGTACTCACTACACTTCACAATTAATAAAACGCCATTGATTTACTATTCATCGTCTCCTTCATTGCTTCCTACTGTTGCTGATGTTCATATTGTTTCTCTTTTGTGATACTTAGCTTATGTACAAGCTTTTGAAGCCATTGATCCATCATATCTTCCATTGATTTGTTGTTTCAAGGTTTTGGAGGGAAAATCAACATTTGAATTCAAAACCTTGAATTCAAGTGTTGAAGCTGTTGATCGTAGCTGTTTGTGATCCAGTAGGTGTAGTTGATTGTAGTTGAGCTTATCTTCATCAAAGGGCAGGCTTGGATGTAGGTTGATTTACTTTTCATTTTTAGGCAAAATAGGACTTTTTGTGTGTTGCATGATCATACTTGTTATAGCCTCAACTTTTAGCTTAATCAGCTTCATTTGATCCATTTGAGAGTTTTAGATACCTGTTTGTGCTTTTAGTTCATTTGTCCTTCATAAGTCTTTGTTAATTTTGTTGATAGGATCATTTTTTAGTGTTTGGAATAGCTTATAGATTGCTTATTGTTTAAGCTGAGTTTTTGTGGTTTATTGCATCATATTAGGAGCCTATTAAACAGCTAAAAACAGTCAAAACATTGATACCTTGTTTGGTCAAAACGGATAAAAAGTGAACAAGTTTATTGTTTGAACTAATAAGAAACAGGACTCGGTAGCCTTTTTCAGAAGCTTGTAGCTTATTCAATATTTAAAATTAGACTTCCATTTTAGGGGAAAAAGTTAGCCAGTAGTATCAGCTTTAAGTTTCTAGATATAAGTTTTTACATTTGCTTAATAGATAAGCCAGAATTTAGCATAATTTAGCTTATTAAGTCAATTTCCTACTGTTAGCTTTTAGGATTTCACAAGTGCTTATCTAGCCATAATCCAGCTTATCATCTTCATTTAAGTTTCTTATCTTAGTCTTAATCTCATTTTTGGAAGATTTAAAGCTTATTGGAAAAAGTCAACATTTGGTCAAACTGCTTAAAAATAAGTTGTTTTGGATTTTGCTTATTTCTGGCTTATTAATAGTGATTTTCCAAAAAGTGCTCAGATAGAAATCATTTTTTCTAGCTTATAAACATTTTTAGAAAGAATCAATTAATTGCATAAGCCAAAGTGCTTATCTCTTAAAAGTATGCTTATAGAAAAATCTGTTTAATCTTATTAGCTTATCTCATAAGCTGAATTTACTTTTGGCTAGGTAATTTTCCATTTTAAGTACTTTGCAATTGGTTTGAACAAAATTGGTTAAGAAATAAGCCAGTTCTAGCTTATTCAATCATAAGCCCGTTTTTCATTTAGAAATTTCATTTTATTGCAGTTAGGTCCTTTTAATATCTGTTTGTTTCATTTTTGGCAAGAATAGTATTTGCATTTTAGTTTTAATCTTTCATCCTTTTACTCTTTTGGCCAAAAAAATTCCTGAGTTGGGTGGACTATTTTGGCCAGCTATTGGGCGTGGTTATTCGATTGGATTAAGATTTGGTTGGGCTATTTCATGTTTTTAAACCCGGTTAGTTGTAAATAAACATTTCAAATTTTACACTTCAAAATAAATAATAAAAACAAATTTTAATAATAAAAAAAATTCTAAAATATATAAAAATTCATTTTTCAACTTTTGGCATTTTTATATTCCAATTTGGGTATTTTTATATTTTTGCATTTCTATTAGTTTCAATTGCATTTTACTATCCATTTTCGTACTTTAAATACTTGTACTTTGTGTTAAATTTGTGGTACGTTCACTTTGTTTTAGTTTAGTGTGTATATGTAGTTCATAATATTTTTACTCTTTTACGTGCTTTGTGAATTAGACATAAATACCAAATATCCTTTATTGATCAAAAAACGATAAATCTCATTGTTTAATTGGAAATCCATATTCGAGTCGATTCGAGGAAAAACGATTATACTTTTACGAATATTAAATTGGCGCCACAGCCTGTTCGATTTCGATACGATTGACGAGTTTTCGTGAGACGATTTGGATTTTGGGATCCGTTCAATTTTGAACGTTATTTTTCTTGTTAAAAAATAAAAAATAATAAAATAATAAAAAAGATAAAAATACAAAAAAAATTAAAAAATCACAAAAAGCATTTCTTTCCTAAGACTTTAACCCAAAAAAATAAAAATAATAAAAAAATTTAACACTTTTCCTAAAGTGTTACACAAAAAATATTAAGTACTACTATACATATTATTTTTCCTACTTCGATTTCTCTCATATTTTCTTGTAAATATATCTTTCTTAAAAAAATAAAAAAATACAA
Organism: Glebionis coronaria; assembly: GCA_025667525.1. Taxonomy (NCBI): domain Eukaryota; kingdom Viridiplantae; phylum Streptophyta; class Magnoliopsida; order Asterales; family Asteraceae; genus Glebionis; species Glebionis coronaria. The sequence continues at coordinate 361,436,028 of CM046876.1, forward strand.
AAATATGTTCTTTTTACTATATTGTATATATTACGTATACGTAGATATGAACCTTAACACACATATCTCCATAAGTATTGCTTTTGCAATACACCGTGATTAGTGGCGTTCTGGTGCTTTTCACGTGTATCGATCAAAGTTAATTAAGGCACAATAGATAAATACTACGTGCTATTTGATCTAGATTGAGAATTCACTGTGTGGGGGTATAAGGAGAGTGTATTTCACATTCGAAAGGAGAATGCTCTTAAGTCCTTCGCGCCGCCTCGTTCCTCCTCTCCCTTGTGATTCTTCTGAAGGTGATAATAGTAAGTGGTGTGCCAACCCAAGTAGTATTACGTATATATTTTCTTGTAGCTTTTTGATATCTAACCTCGATTGGGGTAATCCATCCCCTTTCAAATTCACCAAGGGCAAGCCCCTTACTCCTCGGTTTTTAGTTGTATGCGCACTCGCGCGCGTACACACATACCAAATGATGTACTTCGTCCTCCAAAAAAGAAGTCGAACAAAAATCCCGTCAACAGTCAAGCCAATCACGAGAATCGAGCTTTCGAAACTACTATGGCCATGTATAACCGAACAATGATCGAGATCTTGCAATATCACGTTGAGGGTAATGATGACGCGATTGTGGTGCCAGATATTGGAGTGAATAATTTTGAACTAAAACGGCTTTTATTCAAATGGTTTCCGCGACACCATTTTTGGGTCGTACTCATGATGACCCACACGCTAATATTAAGAGGTTTCTTCATTTGGCAAACACCGTTAAATACAATGGGGTGCCACAAGAGGCAATTCGATTGCTACTCTATCCTTTCTCCCTCGAGGGAAAAGCCCGAATTTGGCTCCACCCCAAAGTATTACCACATGGGCGGATTTGGAAACTAAGTTTATTAATTATTTTTTCCCACCCTCTGGTACTACTGCTTTGCGGAATGACATCATTACCTTTGAACAAAAGTACGGTGAGACATTTAGTGAATCTTGGGATCGATTTAAGGAACTTTTAAGAAAATGTCCACAACACGGTTTTACCAAAGTTCACCAAATCAATACCTTTTACGATGGATTAACTTTGAATCACCAAGATTCACTAAACTCGGCCGCGGGGGGTAAGATTCTTGTTAAAATGATGCAAGTAGCATGGGACATAATTGAGAACAAGGCAAAAGTTCCAAGTCGAACTAGGGCTCAAATGGCTAGTGCTGGTGGAGGAGATTCTATTAATCACGAGGTTACAAATCAAATAAAAGAACTTGCTTAAATTGTGAAAAATCTTGCTTTAAAAGTTTAAAACCCTCCTACTAGAAACGTGCATGCCCTTAGTGAGACTTGTGGTGGACCACATTCATACTTCAATTGTGACAAGGTTTATAATCAACCCTAAGAAGTCTATGCTTAAAAGAACAATGAAAATGAGAGAGTTCATTTTAAGCCTAATGTTGATGTGAACCACTTGTCATATAAGTCCACTAACTATTTGGCTCCCCCTGGGTATACACCTCGTTAAAGACCACCCTTAACCACCCAAATCACCCCATATCCAAATAGGAACCAAGGTCCACAAAGGGGTAATTTTCAAGGTAATAAAAATGTAAGGGGTTATAAGCTAAATAAAGGGAATTTTCAAGGACAAAACCAAGGGTTTAATAATCAAAATCAAGTGTTCAATAACCAAGGTTTTCAAAATCAAGGCTTTCAAAATTACAATCAATATCAAAACCAAGGTTTCCAAATCAAGGGTTAATAATCAAGGGTTAAATATGCCTATTCCTCAAATGGACTTGGTTCTTCAAAAACTTAATGAGCAAGACCGTAAGCTTAAAGATATACAAGAGTCAACGAATAGGAAATTTATGCAAATGTTACAAACCCTTCGTCCCCAAGGTGCTCTCCCTTCTAACAACGAAACCAACGCTAGGGCTAATGTGTATGCTATCACTAATAGGAGAAGTAAAACAACCGAGGGACCTTCTTTTTCTCCATCCACCATTGATAAACAAGGACCCGAGATTTCTTCAACTTATACTCATCCTCTTTCACCACCTACTTATGATATTCCTCCCCTAAGCAATCCTTCTAAACCTTATGTTCACCCTTCCCTCAATCTTCTACCAACCATTCAATTCCTAAACCAATTCACGAGGTTGTGAGTGAACCGGTTCTTCCTCAATCTTCTACTAAATCCAATATACCTTACCCTTCAAGGTTGAGGAAGGATAAGTTGAAGAACAAATATGATATTCAAGTTTCGAACTTCTTGAATATGTTCAAACAATTGAATTTCAATATCATCTTCGCCGAGTCTCTCGCTCACATGCCTAAGTACGCCAAAATGTTTAAAGACCTTTTAACCGACAAGGAAAAATTGCTTGATATCACCAATAATCAATTGAATGAAAATTGTTCCGCGGTTCTTTTAAGAAAATTACCGGTTAAGCTCAGAGACCCTGGTCAATTCCTTATCCCTTGCAGTTTCCCCGGTGTAGAGAATTGTCTGGCTTCGGCATATCTCGGAGCGAGTATCAATCTTATGCCATTGTCCGTATGAAAACAATTATATCTACCCGAGCTAGTCCCCACTCGTATGACTTTAGAGTTAGCTAACCGTAAGGTTGCTTAACTGGTGGGGATATCCGAGGATGTGTTTGTAGGAGTCGACAAATTCACTTTCCCCGTCGATTTCGTCATTGTCGACTACAAGATGGATCCCCGCGTTACCTTAATTGTGGGACGACCCTTCTTGAGGACCGGGCGTAAATTGATTGATGTAGCCACAGGTGAGCTTATCATAAGGGTAAGGGATGACAAGATCGTCTTTAATATGGGTAAACTTTCCAAACTTCCCGATGAGCCCGAATACGTGAATTTAATCGATGTGCTTGACGAAGCATGCGAGGAACATTTTCACGAGGCTTGTAAGAGCGGGATTTCTTGTTTACCTCATATTGAGACCGTAGCTTCTATTTCTCCTTCCTTGACTTCTTTTGGATCAATTGATTTTCTTTTGCAAGAATTCGAAGCAAGTTTAGGAGACGTAGATTTACAATATGACGATTCTTCCACCGATTGGGAAGAAGATATTCGTACCATTGAGAAACGTCTCAATGAGGACCATATTTCTCCATCTACTCCTGAGGAAGTTACTAATGATGATCCGAATTTGACTAAGCCTTCCACATAAAATCCACCAGATTTAGAGCTTAAGGAATTACCTTCTCATATTGGGTACGCTTTCGTAGAAGGAGTTGATAGGTTACCCGTCATAATTTCTAAGGACTTAAAAGAGGATAAAAATCTCGACTTATCAAAGTTCTTAAGAATCATAAGAAAGCTATTGCTTGGAAAATCTCCGAGATTCGCGCAATTGATCCTAATTTTTGCACACATAAAATTCTCATGGAAGATGACTTTAAACCCGCGGTCCAAAGTCAAAGAAGGGTAAATCCTAAAATTCATGAATTCATCAAGAAAGAAGTTATCAAACTTCTCTATGTCGGCATGATTTACCCTATTTCTTATTCACAGTGGGTTAGTCCGGTCCACTGTGTGCCAAAAAAGAGTGGAATAACCGTTGTTCCCAATGAAAACAACGAGTTAATTCCTACTCAACTTGTTACGGGTTGGTGAGTTTGCATAGACTATCGTAAGATTAATGATGCCACTCGTAAGGATCACTTCCCTCTTCCTTTTATGGATCAAATGCTCGAGCGTTTAGCGGGCAATGAGTATTATTGCTTCTTAGAGGGTTTCTCTAGATATTTTCAAATTCCAATCGATCTAAAAGACCATGGGAAAACCACATTCACTTGTCCTTATGGAACATTTGCTTACAAAAGAATGCCATTTGGCTTAGGCAATGCTCCAGAGACTTTCCAAAGGTGTATGATGGCAATATTCATGATATGGTTAAACAAACTATGGAAGTCTTTATGGACGATTTCTCTGTTTTCGGTGATTCTTTCTCTTCTTGCCTTGCCAATTTAGAACGTATGCATAAACAGTATGAAGACAATCGTCTCGTTCTTAATTGAGAAAAATGTTATTTCATGGTAAAAGAAGGCATCGTCCTCGGGCATAAAATTTCTAAAGCCGGTATCGAAGTCGACTGCGCTAAAGTTGACGTCATTGCTAAATTTCCTCCACCTACCACCGTCAAAGGAGTTAAGAGTTTCTTAGGTCACGCGGGATTTTATCGACGCTTTATCCAAGATTTTTCTAAAATATCCTGACCGATAATTTATCTTCTTGAAAAGGACGCTTCTTTCATCTTTTCACCCGAATGTCTTGAATCCTTCGAAATTCTTAAAGGTAAATTAACTAAGGCACCAAGCTAAGTCTCTATAAATTGGGAGTTACCTTTCGAGCTAATGTGCGATGCTAGTGATTTCACGGTAGGAGCGGTTTTAGGTCAACGAGTTAACAAACACTTCAAACCTATTCATTACGCAAGTAAGACAATGACGGGGGCTCAATTGCATTATACACTACCGAAAAAGAGCTTTTAGCTGTAGTGTATGATTTTGAGAAATTTCGCCCCTATCTTGTGCTTTCCACCACCATCGCTTACACCGACCATTCCGCCTTGAAATACTTGTTGACCAAGCAAGATGATAAACCGAGACTCCTTGGTTGGGTTTTTCTCTTACAAGAATTTAAAATTGAAATTCGTGATAAAAAAGGAGCGGAAAACCTAGCCGCGGATCATCTTAGTAGACTCGAGGATCCGTATCAAGGAAAATTACCCACCAAAAAATCAACGAATCTTTCCTTCTCGAGACTTTAATGTCTATAAATTCTAAGGAGGATGACAACCCTTGGTTTGCGGACATTGCAAACTATTTGGCGGGTGGTGTTCTAACCGAAGGGTTATCGTCCCAACAACGCAAGAAAATTTTCAAGGACAAAAACATTATTATTGGGAGGACCCTTATCTCTTCAAGCAATGCGCGGACCAAATTATCCGACGTTGTGTCGATGGGCCGGTAGCTTTACACATTCTTGAAGCTTGCCATAAAGGACCCACCGGTGGTCATTTTGGTCCAAATTACACCATGAAAAACGTTTTTGACTCCGGTTTCTTTTGTTGGATGGGATATTTCATGTTTTTAAACCCAGTTAGTTTTAAATAAACATTTCAAATTTTACATTTTCAAAATAAATAATAAAAACATATTTTAATAAATAAAAAAATACTAAAAAATTCTAAAATATATAAAAAAATTCATTTTTCAACTTTTGGCATTTTTACATTTTCAATTTGGGTATTTTTACATTTTTGCATTTGTATTAGTTTCATTTGCATTTTATTATCCATTTTCGTGCTTTAAATACTTGTACTTTGTGTTAAATTTGTGGTACGTGCACTTTGTTTTAGTTTAGTACGTATACGTAGTTGATAATATTTTTACTCTTTTACGTGCATTGTGAATTAGATATAAATACCAAATATCCTTTATGGAACCAAAAACGATAAATCTCATTGTTAAATTGGAAATCCATATTCGAGTCGATTCGAGGAAAAACGATTATACTTTTACGAATATTATAGTGATAAATGTTTTAATACCTACTTTCCATTTGCCACACATACAAAATTCATGTGTTGTTGACATTTAACAAAATATACTAGTCACACTTTTATAATGTGTGTGACAACCTTGTTTATCAATTAGTCACTTGTAAAATAATTCCATGTGACCATATATGATTTTTGGTCACATTCGATATGTGTATGACAAATATTTGTCACACATGTATATGTATAATGTGACTACTACTTGAACCAGACTTTGATTCGGTTACACTCCCAAATTAGTAAGTGGCTAATGACTCGCCCAAAAATCAGTTGTTAGCGCTAGTAACATAAATATTCATACCCATGACAAACAAAAAACGAAATGATCACACAAACTGACTTTAAGTGTGACTGTTTATTTTTGTCTGGAAACTTTAGTCACACAAAAAATTTATTTGTGACTACAAGAAATTTGATATGTGTGACCAAAACCCATTTTTGTACTAGTGTATGTCCTCATGCTTAGTGTTTCTACCCTGGCTAATGAGTCTAACCCATCAGCATTAAAGTTTTCAAACATTGATTTTAATAATGCTTTCTTGGCTTTCTTGGTGGAGTCATTGCCTCCAAACCATATAACAAAGGCATCAAACATGCATTTAGCATCTTCATGTTGTTGAAAAGAAAGAATATGCTCATTTGGTATTGCTATCATAACAATACTTCTTGACTTCATATCATTTGTTCTTTTCTTCTTTCTTCAGGCAATACAATTGGTGCTTTGCCATCTTTTGTTGTAACAACGAGTTTGGTTTGATTGTTTCTATGGGAAATTACTTCCCACATATCCCAACTGTACATCTACACAAACTAAGTGAATCTGAATTTCCATTATTCAAACTCTCCTTGTTTGAAGACTAGAACCTTATTCATTATGTTAGGTTGTGCAGCCTTTGAATCCATATCTTTAGTTAAAAAGAATTCTTGAATAACCTTCAAGATCAAAGCTTCTCAACAATCTATGATACCACATTTTGATCCTGTGTGATCTTGTTAGCCTAGCTTGTAGTCTTAGACTATACATAATAATACCTATTCAGCCTTAGTAGAAACTTTGAATGATACCAAAAAGTATGCGGAATCTACTCTTTGATATTATGAAGATTATGTATGTAACTTGATATGAAAGAAACAGAGAATGTGATCCAAACACCTCAATATTATTAATAATACGAATACTCTTAACACATAATATTAGGGTTACAACCTTAAGTGAGATTACATAGCAGAGATCTATAAACCTAAACTTAGACCTCCTTTTAAAGTATAAGGAGTCCTTTACAAGATAAAGATATGAATGAATAAGTTTAAACTTTTAACAGATGTACACAATATCTTGTATGTATATCCAACACGTCTTCATTCTTAATCTCCAAAGTAGCACTAATATCTCTAACAGCATTGAGGTTCGATGATAACACCCAAATCCAACATGTTTTTGGGAGCGTTATCCGTACTATTGTACATGTATATTGGTTATTTCTATAATGGTTTTGTGCATATTTATGCCAAAATGTGTTTGCAAGTCTTTGTGTAGCCAATTTCAGGAATAAAGTTTAAAGCAATGCAAATGTGAAGATTAGTACGAGTACGAAGAATCGTAATCAAAGTTCAAAACCCGTGTACCAGTTATAAGCCTTTGAAGATCCATCCCGGGTACAAGAACCAGTGTTTTCAAGAAGTATACAAGTCACTCAGCATGGAAGTTGCCACCAACATTTCTAAAAGTTGCCACTGGCGGAATATATATGTTGCCACCCACTTTTGTTTTGGCAGATTTTGTGTCTATATTCATGCAACCTTGAGGAGAACACACAAGATTATACAAGAAAGTTCTATACTTCCTTTGTCTCCAAGCATAAGTCTTTGGGTCCAAGCCAAGCATTGAAGTCTATGCCTTGAATTAGCTTATAAATAAGACCCTTGGGATCATGTAACAACAACAACTCATATGTAATTGTATGCACTTCAATTACTCTTTCATAACCATTAAATAAAATCTCTCAACGTTGTCCAAAACTCCATTCCCGGATTTGAGCAAGGTGGCGCAAGAAAAGTCTCTTTTAGAGTCCGAAAAGCAAAGTTATACTCACAAAACTCTTAGGGATCATTACCCTAACCATTAGCAACATATTTCCACTTTGTAAGACTCTTGATTATGACTTATAAGACTATTATTTCTGAGTTTATTTCATTGTTCATTATGAGTAGCTAAATTATTCTACGCTTGGTATGATGATGTTTGTGGTATGAAGAAGTGGTTGTGATTATGATTTATGTTTATTTCATTTTCAAGCATTCCTTTGAACCATTGGTACTTATGTTTTATGTGACAATTGTTGTCAAAACTTAATTTGTTGATAAAGATTTCATAGGTCGAAAGGGTTATTTTCTATCAACAAGTCATTGCTGATTTGTCTATGATTGGCCATCTTTTGTATTGATCATTTCTTAAAAAGTTTTGATTATCAAGAAACATAATTGTAAGTGTTATCAAATTCATGAAACGACCGTGAATCGAATGTGTTGAAGTTGGATTAAGTCTTGAATTGAGTGATTGAGTCTAATGCTTGTTTACTTTAACCAAAGTCTTGACGAGGACGGAAGCTTTTGAAAACAATAGATTGGATTATCCATCTAATTATCATAATCATATATGTTTAATGTGTCATCACAATCATACCACAACGAATGTCCAAACTAGTCTTTAACAAGTGTTGCCTTTAAATCTATTTGTTAATCTCATCATACTACTTGTTATTTGTTTGTCTACAATTGCTACAATCAAAGATTACAATTTATTTTTGAATGATCCTAGGTTTTCTAAATCCCCGTGAACGATCTCAGTATTACCACATAAAAGCTATATACAAACGAAAGGGTCATACTTGCCCGTGCGTTTTTAGTCAATCCGGTAATTCGTGTTTATAAATTTAAAACTTCAAATCCAACACATAAAGGACGCATCAAGTTTTTGGCGCCGCTGCCGGGGATTTAGTTGTGTTCTTAGTTCCGAAATCATCTTATAATCAAACCCATTGTAGCGTTTCTTGTTGCCAAAAATCAAAAATCCAAAATCAAAAAGTAAAAAAAAAATAGTAGCCATTTTGCCGACCGGCAAAATCAATTTCTGACCCGCGAAGTCACCACAGTAGCCATTTTGCCGCCCGGCAGAACCAATTCCCGACCGGCAAAACACCCCGAATCTCATTCTGCCCCCGACAGACTCATTGTTGCCGCCGACAACTTTTCCCACTTTTTCACAGAACCCCATTTGCCGCCCGGTAGACCCATTTTGCCGACCGACAAAACGTAGTCTGATAAAAAAAACAAAAAAAAAATTATCTTTTTATTTTGTTTGGTTTATTTTATTTCTTATTTACTCATTTTCCTATTAGTAATCTTTTGTTTGTTTTTATTTTTGTTACTTGTAATCTTTTTCAAAAGTTCATCAAAACTTGAATGAACACATGTTCTTCCGGTAGAGAATTACTTAGTCGATACACCGACCCCGAACGTCATATTCATCAATCTCGAAAGAAAAACCGCAAGAAACAACCCTTTGTTTCTTTCGAAAAGCGAATTCCAAAAACAAAAACCCACCATTTGATAATCTCTTAGCCGCATTTGTCGTCTATAACCCATTCAACGATCTACCATTTCCAATGGCTGACGATCAATCCATGTGGGCAACCAACCGAGTAGTAGCACCGACCCACGAGGCTTCTATTGTTCAAGTTGAGCTTGGAGATAAATTCACCGTGAAAGGTTGATAAGTGTGAAAACACTCATCCTTTTGCCACTTAATTATAATAAAAACCAAGCCAAAACGTGTATTTAATGTCGTAAAAGTCGGAATTATGCGTGGTTTGTGTTTTTGTTGTGTTTTAGGACCAAAAGATGAAAAAGGAAAAAAAACACGGGCTTTTATCGAAGAAAAAGACAAAAGACGAAGTCAAAAGATCAAGAGTGCAAAAAGAACGGAAGTCAAAGGCCTATTCTGAAGATTTATCGAAGAAATAGACTAAAGACGGAAGTTTAACGAAGTCGAAGAACCAAATCTAATAAAAGAAGAAAATTAGAAGACGAGTTCATTTCATATCGACAAATCCCGAGACAACGTCGAGAAAGAAGAAGAAACTAAAAGACGAAAAGACAAAAAAAAAGAGAGATGCATCAACACCTCCCCTCCTCCTATAAATACCCTCCTAACATGTCATTAGGAAGAGTTAGTTAGTTATCTAGTTTTAGATAGATTTATTTTTATGCTTTAGAAGTAGGTAATTACTTTCTCTCTCTAGCTTTTCTTTAATGTTTTCAAGCTTTTTTTACACTAATCTTGTATTTGAATCTTTAATCTTAATCTTCATTTCAAGCTTTTCATTAATCATTTTCATTCTACCTTTCTTAATTTTAATCTTGTCTGATTTTCATAATCATGTAGTTTGTTTAATCATGTTCTTGTTTTACTTGATGTGTTTGTTTGATTGTGCTTATTAATTTTGATGTGTTTGATCTTTTTAAATAATTGTGTTTAGTGCTTATTAGATTATTTTCTTATTTTTAATTAAGTGTTTTTAATAATTTATTTTTATAAAAAGTTGATTTTTCATATTTAGATTATTTAGTGTTTCTAAAGTTTTTAAATTGTGGCTTGTTAGCTTTTTCCTAAAATCATTTTGGTTAAACTTTTGGTTAAGTGCTTATTAGATTTTAGCTTATTTTTATTTTTGCTTAATCTTGTTCTTATCCGTGTTTTCAAAACCCTCTTTTCCCGAATAGCATCAAAATCATATTCCGGATTGTGACATTTATTCACATTCCGGATTGTTTAAGAAAGCTTCATTCCGGATAAGCCCTAAAACAAGGATTCCATATTAGGTCTGTAGTTTGCATTCCGGATTGTATTAAATTGCTGGATTCTGGATTGAGTTAAGTTCCTTGATTCCGGATAGCGTCCAACTTGCATATTCCGGATAGTAGCCCAATTTAGGTATTCTGAATTGCTAGTGGAACACGGATTCCGGATAAGCCCTAACCCAATGATTCCGGATTGTTTAGGGATTGTGCACTCCGGATAGTGGTAAGTTTGTTCATTCCAGATTAGGGTTGTAATATACATTCCGGACTAGTTAATGTAAAACCCGCAAAAAATAAGATCATAATTTAATTCTATTTTCAATTATTTTGAAGTATTTTTTAACGTTAAATACTATTATGCTTAACGGTTTAAGTTGAAACCGATATTAAATATTATATTTTAATATTTTGACGAATAACGAGGACTACTAGTGATCACGATACCGACGGATGCCAAAAAATTTATATTTTATTATCTATCGTTTCGATATTTAATACTTTCGACGATATCGTTTTAATTACGTATCGAGTCGTTATATTATTATTTTTCGTGTGCATTTAAACTTATAAGTATTTTTACGAAACTCGAGTCCCGTAAATATTTGTAAAATTGACTTTTAGTCATTTCCCGCTTTTTAACTAATATTTACATGTTGGACCAAAACTATCACAAATTGGAACAAAACTACCCTAACCTTACACTATATATAAAATTCCCACTAATTATTTTACACATACAATATTTTTAAAATAAAAACTCAACCACTTCACCCCTCTATTTCTTTTTAGCCGTGAACCACAAGAACACCATCACCAAAAGATTCAAATTTCTTGATTTCTAGTTTGATCAATCCAAATCTAATCAAAGTCCACCTCCTAATTTTTCAAGGTGATTCCAATGGTATCATTTTTACCAACATGCATTAAATTTTGAATTTTGATAAAAACTAGACTTGTTAGGTGGAGATTTTGATCATGCATGTGTTAGAAATGATGATCAAGTGATGTTTATGTTATGTTTTTGTTAAAAAGTTGATTTTTAATTTTTGGGTTTTTGATTTTGATGATGATACAAGTGTTAGGATTTATTTATGGTCATATTAGGATGTTAGGTTGATGATAAAAATGATTGGTTTTGATAAAAAACTTGATTTTGTATTGTTTTCAAATGGTCAATTTTAGGCAGTAGGTTTGAGGCCATTTTCGGGGGCCTTAAGTCTGAAAATAGATTGATATTATGGGATTATGTTGTAGAGAATTTCGTTAGATTCGATTTGATATAAAGTAGGCCTTCCAACTCCAAACGAGGTGGAAGATACACTAGTTTGATTTTCGTGTACCGGGAGACGAGTGTTGACACAATCCGAAAATTGTTGTCAATATTTGGATCGAATCTCGGGGACTATAAAATGAGTTTCAAAATGATTCAAGGGTTGTTCTCAGGCTCAATGTTTAGCATTTTAAGTCTATTTTTAGAATCAAGTGTTATTTTTATAAATGGGGTTGTTTAGAATGGTCAAAATAGTTTCGTAAGTCAAGGTCGCTAAACTGTCCGGATTTTGTAAATCAAAGATGTGTCGGGCAGGGAACTTTATTAGTAAAATCTTTTAATGGGCTCTTGGGAGGACTATCTACATATAGTATGTGAGTTCCTCAGGTAGTATCATGAAATTTTGATGTGTCTAAGTATGGGAAAACGTCTTGGACATTCGGTATGTTCTGGGAGATTTTTACTAAAAGTATAGAATAATAAAATGAACGTATAGGAGAGTATAATAGAATCACTTGTATCGTTTTCTCTTGAGTTGTCGTTATTTTATACTTGAGTTTGATTTTATAATGTATCATTTATTTCTCGAGTCTATTATTAATGTACGCACCTTATTTGCTAGGTTGCGGTTGTCGTGTTTATCGGGCATCTACTATCGTCGGCGATCGTCTTCAACTACTTCTACTACTTAAGGTGAGTCTATAGCCTCGCTTTATACTTTTAATTGATTTTAAAACCCGCGCGGCGGAATACATGTTTTATAAACTTAGAACACAAGTCTTTTATGGTATGCTTGTCCTTCTTTGAATGGACATGTGGTTGCCTTTAAATTGCATTAAGTGATTGCCATTGCTAAAGCCTCAGTTATGGACCGTTAATTAACCTATGATGGGTTAACCGCTATTACAATTAATAGATCTATGGGGGAAGCCTCCCCGGTTCAGTTTGTGTGGACTTGTCACAGAAGCTTAGGCCCGACCTCCACACTGTTTGAACATATTGTATTGAGAAATGTATCAATAATCTGGAGGTAACGACAATTAATAAATCTTCTGTCTTAATAGACCTACAAGGGAGTGTCTAAGGGCTCGGTTCCATGAGCTTATTGCAATTTATGCTATATACAATTAATATTGTTGATGCAAATTATTATTCGATGCTTGTTATGCATGCCACAAACTTATAATCTTTGCTTGTGTTCAAAATGATTACATAAACCTATAGATTTCACTCGGCATTATTGTTGATTGTTTTACTTACATGTATTTCAGGTAATCAAGAAGTGGAAGCTTGGAGGTCACGGGGATGAAGTTGTGCACTACTTTTGTTGTTCAAACTCTTTGATTTATTTATCGTTCCATTTTTAAAACAAACTAATATGTTGTTTTAACTTATCTTTTGGTAACGATTACTTGGGAGTGCACTACCCTGATAAATGTTTTAGGAACGATAAATGTAAAACGTCTATTTTCGAGTCGTTCTTTATAAATTGTGTGTTTTTATACCATTGTTTAGCACCCAAAGATATATTCCGCTGCGTGTAAATTTGGGGGTGTAAAGATTGGTATCAGAGCCATGAGTTATAGAGAACTAGGTCTTTATTTTAAAAACCTAAATTATAACTGTCAGTTTTTATTTTTCAAAGAGTCGGTGCACATGACTTCGCGTGACTTTAGGTTCAAGCTACTTCTGAGATTACAATTTTAGTATACGTTATTACGTATACCTTATTGGCAAGTATTTATAAATAAATACTATGATCCATTTATGGATATATATTTATATCTAGGATCCCTTCATCGATATATATTTATGTCGTTAAACTTTTCGATAAAAGTTTATCATTTATTAATGATTAACTTAAATAAATACAATGAATTTTCAAGATCTTTCTGTATTTATTTATGAAGTATTTACATTGCTTTTATTGCAAAATTTTATATTATGACCTTACATACCTTCATCTGCGTGTGCTATGTTCATTGTTTAACCCTTTGAGATATCTATAGATATCCAAATCGTCTTCCGGCTGTTTGTGCTTGGACGTCTTGAAACGTAATCTCTAGACCATTGTGTAGCTCAATATGTCCTTGGAATAGACTAACCTCTATCGCGTGAGTCACACATTTTGAAACACTTCCTATAATCGTGTTGAATAATATCATGGTTTTTCATAATATTTTGCTGATTTTTATCACCGTTTTACACATCATGCGAAGATTTAATTCATTGACATTTATATGTATCGACTACGAAGTGTATTGTTCGCTTATATCTCGGTAACTTCATCGTCATTTTATAAATCATCGTCTAGATTATGACGCTAGCTTGGAATACGATTTTACATCTATAAACTTGTATTATCCTCTTTCATTAACCTTCTTGCTCTCGGAATGCAACCTATGAATGTTCCATTCTTTTCTTGTTATGTTTTGTGTTTTTGGACAATCGTGGCACCAAGGAGATTTGCCTACTTTGCACCTTGAAACTTAAATTACGAACGTCATTCACCTTTTTGCTTCCTAAATCTCGTGTTGAATACCTTGAAGCATCTTATGTCATTCATTATGCTATATTTTTTTTTGATGCTCATTATGAGATTTATTTTTGTTGTAAAATCCACAAGACATGTGTGTATATATATTTTGAGCCGTTAGGAAGTGTCGAAAAAATATATTTAATGGAGAAACTACAGGGGGTGTATAAACAGGTTAAAACTTAAAAGTAAAACATGTGTTTTTAAAATAAAATAGTCAAACCGGCACAGAACTTGCAGGGGTATTTTAGTCATTTCATATTGGGTTTCAGGGGGTAAACCTAGAAAGTCCTCTGAAACATCGATCTGCATCAAAATGCTTTAGACTCCGAGTCTTGGAGATGTCGTTTATTGGGTCAATTAATCGGCTCATATTTAAAAGTTAAATCTGGAAAAAGAAAATTCAAAACACGTGTTTTAAACGTTTCTCAGCAGTTTTGATTTCATTTGAGATCGTAAAATTTTAACGAATATTATTTTACAACTAACTAATACTAGTTGCATGTGAAAATGTTTAAAAATAGAAACATTATAGGATTAGCAATTACCGGATTAATGGTGTAATTTGAAAATGAATAATATACTTTCTTAAAAGCATGTTGTGTCGAGTATCGTACATAGAATGCACAAATGGATTGATTTATTCTATTTATATATAGGACTCATTTGTCATTCGATGTTATTTTATTTTTATTTTCTTCTAATCTACCAATGATTTGGGTTGAGATTTGAAGTTTTGTCTTCACATTCTTCGTCGATATTTTTATCACGTGTCTCTTGGCGCTTCCGTCTAAACCTTATAACCTTTTGAAACCTTAACAACTTGTAACCATTTCATTGGTTGTTTTATGAGCTACTATTTGCCACTTTTTGCAAACCTTTGGCTACTTTATACGTTGTCATAATGTCACCTTATAAATAAATATGATATTGTTTTACGATTATTTTCACCAATTGTTTTTACTTTGGTCTTATAAAATACTTTTCGTAACATTAAAAGTTGCTTATTGAGTATCTCACAAATTACTTGTATCCTATAAAATTATAAACTATTTTGAAATTCCATTTTACAAATGGCATGGTTTATATATAAACATAAGAAACGTAATACTCTTCGACGAAATGGAGCACTGCATTGCTAGCCCTAAATTATACATGGCCTGATCACCTATGTCTAATTTAGAAGGAGCCATGCTAGGCTGAATAGTAGTCAACTTAAAAATCTTGATAATAAGCAACTTTTTTTACTTGTATTTTTTATAAAGATAAATAAAATGAAATAAAGTGAAAAGAAGTTTTGAAAACCTTTATATTTATGCAAGTGGCTCAATTTATATGCATCCGCATACGTTTTCTTACCTTTTTCTTGAACGAATTTCGCGCTTACGAATACGTTTTTACTCGACGATCATTTTTCCACATGTTACATCATTTTGTCTTATAACTGATTTCTTTTGATTGTTTGTCTAATTACTGACTGTTGATAAATGACTTGAAAGTCTCGATGTTTTATCTTTCCTTCTCGTCCAATCTTCTTTACGCGACTGGGTAGATCTTTGGAATGTCTCCGCACGTGAATAATGAATTATCACTAGAGCGATTTCCGTATATCCGGGATGACATCCGTCACTCTCCTTTGTCTCGAAATCCACTCTTGTGAACCGTTCTTGGACTTCTCTCTTTAAACACTAACATCGTTCATTTGATTTATTTTAATTACAAGTGATTATTAGGAATTTTCTTTTATTAATATTTTTGTATGGATCTTATTTCCGATCGTGTATCGACCACCGCTAATTTAACGAGCTAATGTTGGTGAACCACCGACCGCACTAACAAAATTGACAACTTAATTAATTTATTATTTCTTATCGTCTTACTATCAACACCTTTATCTTATTATTCTCTTTAAGAATTCATACGACATTTGCTTCGTCCCCTTTTGTACCACTAATTTCGTACTAATTGTTAACCATTATTTCCCTTCGTATTCGTTTGTTATCTTGTCACATTTTGAAACCCGAATATATCCCATGTTTATTTTGAAATAATAAACACCTTTATGAATTTATACAACGTATTATAAAATTTTCATGGAACTTTTATACATTTTTACAATGATGTTCAATTATCGAAATAACTATCATAAGAAAAGGTCAAATTTATACATCATATTTTGTATAACTAAAACTAATGGTTTAAATGAAATTATGCTCTATCTTTTGAACTAATTGACTTATCATACTTTAGTTTTAATGTAATAAAATTACGAGTTTAATTTATATTCCTAATAATGATTTAATTTGGAAATTATATTTTCTAATTGTAACCATCAATACGAGTTTAATTAATAAATTCATGTCATTCTTTTAAAGTTTCTTAAGACAACGAAAATAAATTATGAAGGTATTTAACTCCTATTTTTGATATATCATCCTTATCAAGAAAGTACCTCAATTGAGTTTTAAGGTAATACCAAATCCGGGACAGATAATTGTGACAAACATTATTTTTATGTTAATATTTAATTCATTCTTCGCCCTCATTTTCCTAGTATTGTGAATTATTATGTTTTATGGTTACGTGATTCGAGATCCCTCGTCGATCGTTAACCTTAAGTCATTTTAGCACATCATTTTCGTTTATGTGTTTATTGAATTCATTTTTATCTCGTTCTGTTCCTCGTATTGAAGATCACTATTTTATTCTGAATTTAAAATGAATCTCGGGAAGCAGTGTATAAGAAGAAACGATAAGTGTCACCAGGATTTATGAGTTATATTGAGAATCTTCACCAATGAACCGAACCTCTTAATGAATGGAGTTAATAAATTCGTTACAACCTCGAGGAGTATGTTGAAGCCGACATCGCAAGTGGAAAGACTCTGGAGATCAAGTGGTTATTTTCAAGGGTTCGTTCAAGGTTTTCTCGATGATTAACGGTGGAGATCTATACTCGATGTTTATGTTCGACCTTTTCTTTTATGTACTTGTATGGTGTGCGATCTAGTCAGTAAGTTGTGAGAACTTGAGACGACATCATCCGATGACGTCCGATCATGTAGAACACATATACGTAATATCTTTTTTTACTTTCAACAACGATGTTTATTGAGACGTTAATGCGCGTTGGCGAAAGTGAGATAGTGTCTTTGTATTATCTTTTGAGTAGGGACCCGCGTGTGAGCACCCTCCAATGAAGAAAATGCTTTTCTTGTTAGTTCTTTTTGATGTGTGTCCATGGCTATCCGGCCAGTGGCTATCCTTTAAATTGCAACATTCCTTTTAACTGAACTTACCCGAAAATCCGGTCATCTATTCTTCTCGTCGACTGAGCTTTGTGTGATTCATAAAATTTTCATGTGTCGAGCTTGACGGGTGACTGGTGGATAAGGATTTATTTATTCCTTTTCGGTGAGATACAACTTGACGACAAGTTGCGTTGTGATACCCTAGAACCGAGGTCACTAACATTACCCTAAATTACGCTAATTTTTGAAATTTTTAATAAATTTTAATTGCTATATATTTTAGTATTTTGGTTGAAACCGATGTTCGAGGTTATAATTTTGACGATTGACGATTTAAGAAGGACGATGACGAATACGATCCCGATGGATGCCCAAATTTCTATAATTATTGACGTTTTATCGATAATGTAATTTTTCGAGAATTTTACTTACGGTTCGTGTTAAGTCGAGTCGGGTGAGTTTTATTGCTTTCCGGGTACATTTAAAGTATCCCAAAAGTATTTTGGAGTGTTTGGGATAATATCCGACTCCCGTAAAATTTTCTAAAATGACTAGTGAGTCAATCCCGCAAAGTTTTGGTGTCGTTTTTGCTTAAGGCCAAAAGAATGCTAAAATTTCACTTAGGTCCTTCCCATTTCACAAAAAGGGACTAACACCACACACACAAAACACTTTACAAAAAAAAAAGATCAAAACCCCCTCCCTCTTGTTCTTAGGCCGACGGCCAAACCCACAAATCCACCACCACTTCATTTTTTTTGAGTTTTGATCCATTCTAATCAAATACCACCTTCTAAAATCATCTAGTGAGTGTTAATCCATGCTCATTTCACACATGTATTAACAAAAATTCTTCCAAAAATTTCAAGATTTTTCAAATTCGTTTTTGATGTTAATTGGGCATTTGCATGTTTAATTCATGCTAAAAGGATGCTAGAACACCAAACAAATCAACCAAAATAAATTTGGTTGGTGGGTTTTGATCACCCAAACCCCACGGCTCAATGGGGGGTGTTTGGGGATCATGGTGGTTCATGTTTTGAGCTTGATTCTATGTTTAATATCATGTTTTTAGATGTTGTAGATGGGTACATTTACTTGCATGCTTGTTTTTAGGATTTTAGTTTTATGAGGTTGATGATCAATAGGGGTTAGGGACTGAAAACATTGTTTGGTTGTGATTAGGGATGCTTAGGATGATGTCTAGTGATGATAAATGGGTTTGGAAACGAGAGTTAGTGTGATTTTGGTATGGTTGATTTTAGGCAGAAAGTTTAAGGCATTTTCGTAAACATTATTTTGAAAACAGGTCTTGTGGATAGGATAGATTTGTAGAGCGTCTTCTTAGCTTCGATTTTATATAAGGTAGAGCTTACGACTCCTAACGAGTCAAAAGTTACGATGTTTTGAAATTCGTGTACCGGGAGATGAAAACCGTCATAATCCGAAATTATGCTTGATTTTAGGTCAAATCCCGGGGACTATAAGTCTAGTTTGGAAAATGGTCAAGGGCTGAATTTTGGTGTCAAACCTGCACATTTGAGTCTATTGTAGGACTTAGGTGTCAAATGTGTCAATGGAGTGTTTTAAACGGGTCAAATGAGTCCGACTTGGTCAAAGTACAATTTCAGTCCGAAAAACGTAGTTTTGGAAAAGTGTTGAGTAACGGGTCGTAGAAGTAAAAATTTTTGTTGGGATTAAATATGTGTTTTCTACAGGTCTTATAGTATTTTTGAGAATTTTGTCAAATTTTATAAAGATGGTTAAGTATAGTAAAACAGTCTGTACTTTTGGTAAGTATCGGCGAAATTGAGTAAAAATGGATAACGTTAATAATAAGGACAAATGGTATGAAACGAGTAACGCTTATTGTTTTGTTTTGGCGTGAGTTGTAATTGTCACAAGTGACTAGTATTTATGTATTTTATACAGTACCATAAGGTTTTAAAATGAGATTACTCATTACGCGTTATTTGGTTTGATAGGTGTTGATTTACCCGGGCATCCGTATCGTCGTCAGTGACGTCTCTCGAACTATCGACTACTTGTTATATAAGGTGTGAATTTATAGCCTCGCTTATTATTATTTCAAACTATTTTACGCGCGAGGGAAATGCATGCTAGTTTTCAAAATGAACATATGTCATGAATAATTGTTGGACCCGAATGTTTCCTTTGAAATTGTGTTGAGTACCTAGTTGCAAAAGTCCCTAAATTCATGAACTATTAACTATTGTTTAGTCCTAGCGTGGATTAGAAATAGCCGCTTATACAAAGTGATAGTACAATGGGGTTGACTACCCTATCCGAGACGAGGGCTAGTACGTTGATACCCCCTGCGGACGGATAATTTGTGATAAGAGATAAGGTATAATTGCAACTGATGCCTTAGTAGGGGCCTTGGTTTCATCTGAATCACGCCTGTAATTATTACGCGGGTGATTGAGTTAACGGTTTAGTGTCATGAGCTTAAACACAATTACCAGTATCTTGAATATAGATTGTTTGATCGACAAGTCTATGAATGATCGTGAATGGTTTTTATTTCACATATGTTCAAAATGAATTGTAAAAACCTATGAATTCCACTCAACGTTTTCGTTGACCAAATTTAGCATGTGTTTCAGGTAACCGCTGAAGTGTAGCATGGAGCGTGCATGGGATGGATGTTGTGTGTATGGCTTGGAGTCTGCTTGTTTTTCCTCCCGTTATTACTTAAACATTTTTAACTTTAATGTTATGTTGTTGTGAAAACTGTAACTTTTGGGTTGAGATTCATGGGGACCGAAAACGCAAAACTCTGTGGTATCAATTGGGGTTGGAAAAACTGTAGACATGTATCTTTTAACAATTTTTAATTTAAGTTTTAAATTGACGTCTCTTTGGAGTCGTTCGATATATCTTGTGTGCGATGATAACTGCCTAGCACCCAAATGTTGTAGTTCCGCTGCGCATAGCATTTGGTGGGGTGTTAGAGATTGGTAATCAGAGCCATGAGTTATAGAGAACTAGGTCGTTTTGAAAATCCTAAACTATAACTTTTGGTGTCGTAAGAAATTGTCCAAGCACACACAACTATCCTGCATGGCCCCGGTAAGGTTTATTTTTGTATTCATGGCATTTGACGTATACTTTTGAGTTGAAGTATATATATGGGTATTTATTACGTAAGTATGGAAATTACTATATGTAGACGTTGAAATTATACGTGGAATATCCGGCACCGTAATTTTTGTATTAATCATGCATGAGCATCATATTATTGCATTTTGGGCATATGTACCACCTTTGCATTGCATTTGCATGCATGTATTTATAAATATTGTATAGTTATCTTATGTACCCTCCAAAATTCTATGTTATTGCAGGAATGGCCGAGGTACCGCCTAATGGTAATGGAAACGATTACGTCGTGGGTCACGAAGGGGGACCGTTTCCTCCAAACCCGCTGGAAAATGACAATGATGAAAGTGAGGTGGACAACTTCAGTATCAGTAGTGATGAGAGTGAGGATTCTGGGGAAGAGCCCGAGGAACTGATGGATGATGGTATTCCCGAGAATGCTGTAGGTCAGACCGAACCTGATTTATTTCAATCTCCAAATTCGCCAAAGGGTTATGAAGTGCCTCCGACCGATCGATATGAGCAGCAACCCTTTAGTCGCCCGATGGACAATTGTAAGGACTATTTGAGGACAGTGCCAGGATTTGTTCGAGTAAGTAATGGGAGTGGTGCAGAGTCCAGCAATTTATCAAAATCACAATCTATTCATGAGAATATCGCTAGGTTCTACTTTCCGAGACCAAGACACTACTGGGATCCCGAGGGTCGTTTGAGGAGGATGGATAGGTTGATGTATGAGTGGTTTGTGGTAGAGACCAGGGTAATTAAGAGGTTTGATAAGAATGGAAGGGCACACCAAGGACTGTTGGAAAGGACTTCAAGGATTGAGTATGATAGAAATGCAAACAAGAGTGATATCAACAGTCTAAGATCGATGATCGCGAACTTGAGCGCCAGTATTGACCGTGTTAGGGAAGATCAAGTGAGATTGTCTAGGATGCAGAGTTGGGAGCATCGAGTGAGAGCATCATTTCCCCCAGATTGGAGATTTGTGGACGATTTGGAAATGGAAGCTAATGACTTCATGATCCAGCCACCTGCCAGAGGTGCTTGTATCACTGTGGGAAATCATGTAGCGGTTGAGTGTGGGTCTACGTCAGGGACGAAAAAGGAGACTGAATGTGGGACGGACAACAAAGGAAAGAGAAAAATGGATGATGTGGAAGAGGATGATAGCGATGAGGAACCCGAGGAAGATGATGATGAACCGCCATCCAAGAGGCCGTGTGGATCACCACATGCCTAGTTGCTTGTCTTGTATTTTATCTTTGATCGTTGTAATAGAACTGTTTTAGACTTTTGTATGATGGCATTATGACGAAAAACTTGAGGACTTAAGTTTTATGGTGAATGGTTGTAGTGGCAATACTTGTCACAATTTTGGTTGATTATCAATACAATCCACGTTTACCTTTCATGATCTGTGATATGTCTTTAATTTGATCTTTTGTAATGTGAATTGATGAATATTAGTAACTCTGTAGTGATGTGTCGTTGTATTTATATTATGTCTTGAAAGAGAAATCCATCTTAATCTTGATGTGTATACTTACATTGTTTTTCTATTTTCCCTGTCTTTGCAGAGAGGTATATTTGATAACGCACCATGCCTCCAAAACTAACCGCAACCCGTGTGAACACGATGATTCAGGAAGCCATTGCGAATGCGCTAGAAGCAGACCGAGCAGGAAGGAATCCAGACCAGGGCAGAAATGCGGGGAGACAGCAAGCCCCAAGAGAATGTACTTACTCTAGTTTCATAAAATGTGGTCCCACGCAATTTCGTGGAACTGGTGGAGCTCTAGAACTCAGGAGATGGTTAGAAAAGGTTGAAAGTACTTTCGAGATTAGTGGTTGTTCAGAAGCGAACAAGGTCAAGTTTGCGGCTGCTACATTTCTTGACGATGCATTGAGTTCGTGGAACACCCAAGTAGCCACTGTTGGGTTGGCAGTAGCGAATGCAAGAACATGGACGGCTACTAAGGCTCTTTTGACCAAGAAGTTCTGTCCTGAAGAGGAGTTAGGTCAATTGGAAGATGAGTTGAGGCACCTGACTTTGAAAAACAATGATATCACTGCTTACACCAGGAGGTTTAATGAACTAAGCCTTTTGTGTCCAGACACTTTTGCCGATGATTCCAAGAAGATGAAACAGTACATCAAAGGTCTATCCAGTAATATCAAGGGTGAGACGACTTCGTCTAAACCTGGGTCGTTTGATGAAGCGGTCTAGATGGCTCACGCGTTGATGGATGTCAAACTCCAAGACAAGAAGAACTTCATTGCTGAAGGAAATAAGAGGAAGTGGGAAGCGGCACAGAGCAACCAATCCCAGGGTCAAAGCCGAGGTGGAAACCGAAACAACAATGGTCAAAAACGCAATCAGCAGTTTAACCAGCGAAGGAATGAAGGGATGAGAGCTGTGACAAACCCCAGAGGAGCGAAGGTGAATCCCCACTGTGGTTGATGCAACTTGTATCATGTAGGGCATTACCCGCCTGCGTGCGGCAAATGTGGAAAAGCCGGTTACAGGATGTCTGATTGTCGAACCAAGGGGGTAGCCACTGGGGCGAATGCTACAAGAGTGATGGGTTGTTTTGGATGTGAAGAGAGAGGCCATAAGCAAGGGAATTTCCCGAAGGCAGGTGTCACACCCCACCATGGCGGAATATGGGGCGCGACGTATGGATATCATCACAACAACAGCGTGTCTATAGAGAAAACTAAATGAAATTGAAATATCATAGATGGCGACACAAATGTCGTGACAATATCTCAACAATGCAGGAGTCTAGGTAAGTAGGTAACAGGCCTACCTCTTACCAAAGACATACAAATAAACAAACATCAAACATATAGGTACCACAACGTTCACTTAATCAAAACACAAAATAAAATCTAAGAGGAAAGGGATTCCTCCGAATGCAATCCTAGCAGCCTCTATACTCTAGCCACTTCTAACATCATCTTGCACAACTACCTCACCTGAAAATGACACTAAAATCTGTCAACATAAAGTTGGTGAGAACATAGGTTTAAGTTATCTAGAACATCATAAGAAACCTTGACATCCGCTGTAAATAAGTTGAATAAAAACAATTTATAGTAATGGACCATAATGTGATAATCATGCTACATGCATCCACAACAAAACTCAACCCAAGTACCAATCAAATCTACAATTCACAAAGCACATTATAACAATCAAGAAGTATCCCGTCACACGCACAAGAACACACACCACACTATCCGGATCTTTCCCACACCACCTGTGGAAGATGAACTATATCCCCGTCGAGATTCCGAAGAGACGATGCACAAGTACTCAGGACGGATCGTGCCCCACGCTCCACACACATCACAACTGGTCCCATAGACGCCCATACATCTATGTACCAAAGCCAATCACAATCCAAACAAGATTCACATAGCAGAACACGTACCAAAGCACATATGAGAACACATAAGCACGCAAGTCACACAATAACACATTTATGTCCACACATTTTATAACATAGTACTAAATCATGTTAAAGAACATTGCAAGTGTCATCTCCATCTCATACTGGAAAAAAACATTTAAAAACGTAGCAAAACGGGACTATGAACTCACTTGATTGCTCCTTCACAAGTCCTTGCACTAGCAACAAGCTAACAAACCAAAAACACGCAATCAATATACGAACCAATCACTAAGATGGCTCATTAACCTATGATGGACATCTAACATCCTCTCATATAAATACCCCATTCATAACTCTAAACACCCCATTACCCTTCCTTAACAAGTCCTTAACTTGGTAAAGTTTAATAACTATCCCGTTCATATTTTACACAAAACAGTCCCAGTTTTTAGGTCTCAAAACTTTAAGTCAAACGTTCTCTTAAAAATACCCATGGTTTCTGTAAAACGAATATTCATACCCTTACATATGTTGGCTAACAACTCCCACTTGCCCTAACCTTAAAGCTACTGTTAAGGCCCCGATATACATATATCTACTTTTGTCATTCCAGATTTCCTGATTTTAAACGTACTAAAAGTTTGTTACCATTAAGGGGTCTTACCCTAAACCACAACCTTAGCCCAAGTGCAGATACTTACTAAAATATATAAACCATCTCTCACATTCGTGAGAAGATCCCAATGCAACCCTAAGTACCCCAAACAACCCAAAACTTAAAAAGAAAACAGGCTGAATTCAAAACTGTTTTGACCTCCGACTGTTGTAACCTGTTTTTGACCCGCTTCCCGACCTCCAATTTAGTTCTAGTTTCTTGAATTGGAAAGCCACTTCAAATACCTTTTCAGGGCTATGTGGATCGCAAAATAAGAATTTGTAGAACTCCCGATATGATCAAAACAATTGACTCAAAATTCTGCCCAGTTTTTAAAAACGGGTTTAACAAAATCAACCTCATTAATTAACCCTAATCCCTCTAATTACAAGCCCTAACTTATGTAATCATCATATTATGATTAATAAAACATTAATTTACTGTTTTTATATTAAACCCTAACCTAAATCCATCATAAGATTATTAAAGAAAACATAAAAACAATTTAATTAAAAAGGGATTTGAAGATTTACCTTGGATTTATGAAAACCCCCAAATTTTATGAAGAACCCTAATTTTTTTTTATAAGACTCACGAATTTCCTTCATCTCCAGGATAAAAATAATGAATTTGGTTTAGTATATACATTATATAGGGTATGGGTGAATCCTAGTCCAACCTAAAGCCCACTTTCCTTAAATATTTTCCTTTTTTTCCTTTTTTTTCTCTTCTAAACCGACCCAAACACCCCTAATTTCGTTTTTTTATTTATTTTTTTTTCTTTTTATTGTTAATTAATATCTTATTAATATTACCTTAATTTACCTTAATTTATTTCAGCTCCTAAAACTCCCAAAACCTCAAAACCGTAAAACTAGTCAAATTTACGCGTTTTACCGTAAAAGTCGTAAAATATACACTTTTAAAAAAAATCTCAAATTCTTAAATAAACTTTATAACTAAGTCCTAAATGACTTAAAACCATCCCGAAAAATATTCTTTTGGATAATTACCCCACCCGAGACCTCTAAACGCTAAACCGTAAATCCTAAAAAAAATACTATTACTATAATACTTATACGTATACGTAAACACCACAATATTACCATATTTCATTTCATAGTCACCACTTGTGAGCTCGTGAACATGAAATAACCGTTCCTCGATTTACTTATGAGTACTCTATACTCATAAACGATAACCACACCAACCTCGTTCACACAAAATAAACACGTAAACACACAATTCAAGTAAGCACACATAAAATAACCTAAAAGTAAGACCAAGTGACAAACCCAAAACCACGGTTGTCACAGCAGGAAACAAGCAAGGAGGTAACAATGCTGCTGCCGTGTATCAAGTAGGGACGGCTGATAAACCACAGGGTCCTAACGTGGTTACCGGTACGTTTTTGCTAGACGCTTGTTATGCTAGTGTTTTGTTTGATTCTGGTTCCGACAAGAGTTTTGTAGATGTTAAATTTAGTCGTCATATCGATAGAAAACCGGTGTTGTTAGCGACTAGTTATAACGTTGAGTTAGCCGATGGGAAAATCGTTAGTACGAATTCTATACTGAAGGGGTGTACCCTGAAGTTAGGAAATTACGCTTTTAAAATCGACTTGATGCCTATAGAGCTAGGATCGTTTGACGTGATTGTGCGAATGGATTGGCTAATGGCGCACAGTGCTATGATCGTCTGTGGCGAGAGATTAGTTCAGATCCCGTTGAGGAATAAAGTCTTGACTGTGAAGGGGGACGAGTGCACTTCTCGTTTGAAAGTGATTTCTTGTTTGAAAATGATGAAGTATGTAGAGAGTGGATGCGATGTGTTTTTGGCACAAGTTTCGAGTGATGGTGATTTAGAGGCGAGGATTGAAGAGGTACCTTAGTTTTTCCAGACGAGCTGCCAGGTTTACCACCCACCCATGAGGTCGAGTTTCGAATCGATTTGGTGCCAGGAGCTGTGCCGGTTGCGCGTGCACCCTATCGATTAGCACCATCCGAGTTAAAGGAGTTGTCGGATCAACTGAAGGAGTTGATGGATAAAGGATTTATTAGGCCGAGCTCATCACCATGGGGAGCGCCAGTGTTGTTTGTAAAGAAGAAAGATGGTTCATTTCGGATGTGTATTGACTATAGAGAACTCAACAAGCTGACGGTTAAGAATCGGTATCCATTACCGAGGATTGACGATTTGTTTGATCAATTACAAGGTTCCAGGGTATACTCAAAGATCGACTTAAGATCAGGGTATCATCAACTACGTGTAAGAGAGGAGGATATTCCTGTAACTGCCTTTCGTACGCGGTATGGACACTTTGAATTTCGAGTGATGCCGTTTGGGTTGACAAACGCGCCTGCTGTATTCATGGACCTTATGAATCGCGTATGCAAGCCGTATCTAGATAAGTTTGTTATTGTTTTCATCGATGATATTCTTATTTACTCTAATAGTAAGGAGGAGCACGAGAAGCACCTGAGAAAGATATTGGATCTGCTGAAGAAAGAGAAGCTGTATGCGAAGTTCTCGAAGTATGAGTTTTGGTTAGAATCCGTGCAATTCCTTGGTCACGTGATTGATAGCAAAGGAGTTCGCGTGGATCCTGCCAAGGTCGAAGCGATCAGGGAATGGTCGGCACCGACAACGCCGAATGAAGTTCGACAATTCCTTGGTTTAGTTGGGTATTATCGGAGATTCATTGAAGGATTTTCGTTGATTGCGAAGCCATAGACGAAGCTTACCGAAAAGAATAGGGTGTATGAATGGGGAGATGAGGAAGAATTCGCTTTCAAAACGCTCAAGGACAAGTTATGTTCTGCACCGATATTGTCATTACCTGAAGGAACCGAAGACTTTGTAGTGTATTGTGACGCATCTCGTAAAGGTTATGGAGCGGTATTGATGCAGCGTGAAAAGGTGATAGCTTACGCGTCGAGACAACTGAGGAAGAATGAGGAGAACTACACGACGCACGATTTGGAATTAGGCGCTGTAGTTTTTGCGTTGAAATTGTGGAGACATTATTTGTATGGGACGAAGTGTGTTGTGTTCACTGACCACAAGAGTCTGCAACACATTTTAGATCAAAAGGAGTTGAACATGCGACAAAGACGATGGGTAGAATTACTGAGTGACTATGACTATGAAATTCGCTACCATCCTGGCAAGGCGAATGTTGTAGCGGATGCACTTAGTAGGAAGGAACGAGAGAAACCTTTGAGAGTCAGAGCTTTGGTGATGACTGAGAGTGTTGATTTAACCGAAACTATACTGAAGGCTCAGGAGAGGGGATTAATGAAAGAGAACGTTGATGCTGAGAACTTAGGAAGAATGCTGAAACCTCTTTTTGTGATTAGGTCAGACGGATTGAGATATTTCGAGAATCGAATTTGGCTACCGTTGTGTTCATCTGAGGAAGGAAAGCCTGGAGTACGAGATTTGGTTATGAACGAGTCTTATAAGTCGAAGTATTCGATACATCCTGGATCGGATAAAATGTATCATGACCTGAAGAAAGCTTATTGGTGGCCGAATATGAAGGCGGATATTGCTCGTTACGTTAGTAAGTGTTTGACTTGTGCGAAGGTTAAAGCAGAACATAAGAAACCGTCTGGGTTGTTGGTACAACCAGAGATCCCAGAATGGAAATGGGAGAGAATCGCTTTGGATTTCGTGACGGGTTTACCCAGAACTCCTCGTGGATGTGATATGATATGGGTAATAGTGGATAGATTGACGAAATCTGCTCATTTCTTACCTATGAAGAACACGGACAGTATGGAAAAGCTGGCCAGTGTGTACGTGAAGGAGATCGTCTGCAGACATGGAGTGCCGTTATCGATCATTTCGGATCGCGATAGTAGATTTACTTCGGAATTTTGGAAATCGCTTCAACGTGCGATGGGCACTGAATTGAATTTAAGTACAACTTATCACCCGGAAACTGACGGCCAGAGTGAACGAACTATTCAGACGATGGAGGACATGCTCCGAGCGTGCGTGATTGATTTTGGAGGAAGTTGGGAACGCCACTTGCCTCTAGTGGAGTTTTCGTATAATAATAGTTACCATGCGAGTATCAAGGCAGCACCGTTCGAAGCATTGTATGGAAGAAAGTGTAGATCGCCTGTGTGTTGGAGTGAAGTAGGAGAAAGTCAATTGACTGGACCCGAAATGGTTTTAGAGACGACCGAGAAGATTGTGCAAATCAAGAACCGACTACTTGCTGCGAGAAGCCGACAGAAGAGTTATGCCGATAACAGAAGAAAACCGTTGGAATTTGAAGTCGGAGATATGGTTATGCTTAAGGTATCGCCGTGGAAGGGTGTAATTCGTTTTGGGAAGAAAGGAAAGTTAAGTCCGAGGTATATTGGACCATTTAAGATCGCTAAACGAATTGGACCAGTAGCGTACAAGTTAGAGTTGCTGAGCGAGCTTAGTGCTATTCATGACACGTTTCACGTTTCGAACTTGAAGAAGAGTTTGGCGGATAAGGAATTGGTGATTCCTTTGGACGATATTCAACTGGACGACAAAATGCATTTTGTGGGAGAACCCGTGGAAATTATGGACCGAGAGGTCAAGAGGCTGAAGCGTAGTAGAATTCCCATTGTGAAGGTTCGATGGAATTCTAGGCGTGGACCGGAATACACTTGGGAACGTGAGGACTTTTTCAAGGAAAGGTATCCTCATCTGTTCCAGCGGCACGAAATGTGAGTATAAGAAGAGGCGAGCGCCGGGACGTCGCTCTCTTTAAGGAGGGGTGGATGTGATACCCTAGAACCGAGGTCACTAACATTACCCTAAATTACGCTAATTTTTGAAATTTTTAATAAATTTTAATTGATATATATTTTAGTATTTTGGTTGAAACCGATGTTCGAGGTTATAATTTTGACGATTGACAATTTAAGAAGGACGATGACGAATACGATCCTGATGGATGCCCAAATTTCTATAATTATTGACGTTTTATCGATAATGTAATTTTTCGAGAATTTTTCTTACGGTTCGTGTTAAGTCGAGTCGGGTGAGTTTTATTGCTTTCCGGGTACATTTAAAGTATCCCAAAAGTATTTTGGAGTGTTTGGGATAATTTCCGACTCCCGTAAAATTTTCTAAAATGACTAGTGAGTCAATCCCGTAAAGTTTTGGTGTCGTTTTTGCTTAAGGCCAAAAGAATGCTAAAATTGCACTTAGGTCCTTCCCATTTCACAAAAAGGGACTAACACCACACACACAAAACACTTTACAAAAAACAAAGATCAAAACCCCCTCCCTCTTGTTCTTAGGCCGACGGCCAAACCCACAAATCCACCACCACTTCATTTTTTTTTAGTTTTGATCCATTCTAATCAAATACCACCTTCTAAAATCATCTAGTGAGTGTTAATCCATGCTCATTTCACACATGCATTAACAAAAATTCTTCCAAAAATTTCAAGATTTTTCAAATTCGTTTTTGATGTTAATTGGGCATTTGCATGTTTAATTCATGCTAAAAGGATGCTAGAACACCAAACAAATCAACCAAAATCAATTTGGTTGGTGGGTTTTGATCACCCAAACCCCACGGCTCAATGGGGGGTGTTTGGGGATCATGGTGGTTCATGTTTTGAGCTTGATTCTATGTTTAATATCATGTTTTTAGATGTTGTAGATGGGTACATTTACTTGCATGCTTGTTTTTAGGATTTTAGTTTTATGAGGTTGATGATCAATAGGGGTTAGGGACTCAAAACATTGTTTGGTTGTGATTAGGGATGCTTAGGATGATGTCTAGTGATGATAAATGGGTTTGGAAACGAGAGTTAGTGTGATTTTGGTATGGTTGATTTTAGGCAGAAAATTTAAGGCATTTTCGTAAAAATTAGTTTGAAAACAGGTCTTGTGGATAGGAAAGATTTGTAGATCGTCTTCTTAGCTTCGATTTGATATAAGGTAGAGCTTACGACTCCTAACGAGTCAAAAGTTACGACGTTTTTGAAATTCGTGTACCGGGAGATGAAAACCGTCATAATCCGAAATTATGCTTGGTTTTAGGTCAAATCCCGGGGACTATAAGTCTAGTTTGGAAAATGGTCAAGGGCTGAATTTTGGTGTCAAACCTGCACATTTGAGTCTATTGTAGGACTTAGGTGTCAAATGGGTCAATGGAGTGTTTTAAACGAGTCAAATGAGTCCGACTTGGTCAAAGTACAATTTCAGTCCGAAAAACGTAGTTTTGGAAAAGTGTTGAGTAACGGGTCGTAGAAGTAAAAATTTTTGTTGGGATTAAATATGTGTTTTCTACAGGTCTTATAGTATTTTTGAGAATTTTGTCAAATTTTATAAAGATGGTTAAGTATAGTAAAACAGTCCGTACTTTTGGTAAGTATCGGCGAAAATGAGTAAAAATGGATAACGTTAATAATAAGGACAAATGGTATGAAACGAGTAACGCTTATTGTTTTGTTTTGGCGTGAGTTGTAATTGTCACAAGTGACTAGTATTTACGTATTTTATACAGTACCATAAGGTTTTAAAATGAGATTACTCATTACGCGTTATTTGGTTTGATAGGTGTTGATTTACCCGGGCATCCGTATCGTCGTCAGTGACCGTCTCTCGAACTATCGACTACTTGTTATATAAGGTGTGAATTTATAGCCTCGCTTATTATTATTTCAAACTGTTTTACCCGCGAGGGAAATGCATGCTAGTTTTCAAAATGAACATATGTCATGAATGATTGTTGGACCCGAATGTTGCCTTTGAAATTGTGTTGAGTACCTAGTTGCAAAAGTCCCTAAATTCATGAACTATTAACTATTGTTTAGTCCTAGCGTGGATTAGAAATAGCCGCTTATACAAAGTGATAGTACTATGGGGTTGACTACCCTATCCGAGACGAGGGCTAGTACGTTGATACCCCCTGCGGACGGATAATTTGTGATAAGAGATAAGGTATAATTGCAACTGATGCCTTAGTAGGGGCCTTGAGTTAACGGTTTAGTGTCATGAGCTTAAACACAATTGCCAGTATCTTGAATATAGATTGTTTGATCGACAAGTCTATGAATGATCGTGAATGGTTTTTATTTCACATATGTTCAAAATGAATTGTAAAAACCTATGAATTCCACTCAACGTTTTCGTTGACCAAATTTAGCATGTGTTTCAGGTAACCGCTGAAGTGTAGCATGGAGCGTGCATGGGATGGATGTTGTGTGTATGGCTTGGAGTCTGCTTGTTTTTCCTCCCGTTATTACTTAAACATTTTTAACTTTAATGTTATGTTGTTGTGAAAACTGTAACTTTTGGGTTGAGATTCATGGGGACCGAAAACGCAAAACTCTGTGGTATCAATTGGGGTTGGAAAAACTGTAGACATGTATCTTTTAACAATTTTTAATTTAAGTTTTAAATTGACGTCTCTTTGGAGTCGTTCGATATATATTGTGTGCGATGATAACTGCCTAGCACAATGTTGTAGTTCCGCTGCGCATAGCATTTGGTGGGGTGTTAGATGCGTTTTGTAAAAGAACCAGTGGAGATCGTGGATCGAGATTCACGTGGGAACGTGAGGACTTCTTTATAAGGAATGCCCCATCCTTCCGGGTAGTGAACAACTCGAGTATGAGGTGAGTCGAGCGCCGGGAAGTCGCTCCATTAAGGTGGTGAGGATGTAAAATCCGTAAAAATAAGGTCATAATTTAATTCTATTTTCAATTAGTTTGAAGTATTTTTTAACGTTAAATACTATTATGCTTAACGGTTTAAGTTGAAATTGATATTAAATATTATATTTTAATATTTTGACGAATAACGAGGACTACTAGTGATCGCGATACTGACGGATGCCAAAAAATTTATATTTTATTATCGATCGTTTCGATATTTAATACTTTCGACGATATCGTTTTAATTACGTATCGAGTCGTTATATTATTATTTTTCGTGTGCATTTAAACTTTTAAGTATTTTTACGAAACCCGAGTCCCGTAAATATTTGTAAAATTGACTTTTAGTCATTTCCCGCTTTTTAACTAATATTTACATTTTGGACCAAAACTATCACAAATTGGCAAAAACTACCCTAACCTTACACTATATATAAAATTCCCACTAACTATTTTACACATACAATTTTTTTAAAATAAAAACTCAACCACTTCACCCCTCTCTCTCTCTCTTTTTAGCCATGAACCACAAGAACACCATCACCAAAAGCTTCAAATTTCTTGATTTCTAGTTTGATCAATCCAAATCTAATCAAAGTCCACCTCCTAATTTTTCAAGGTGATTCTAATGGTACCATTTTTACAAACATGCATTAAGTTTTGAATTTTGATAAAAAAAACTAGGCTTGTTAGGTGGAGATTTTGATCATGCATGTGTTAGAAATGATGATCAAGTGATGTTTATGTTATGTTTTTGTTAAAAAGTTGATTTTTAAATTTTGGGTTTTTGATTTTGATGATGAGACAAGTGTTAGGATTGATTTATGGTGATATTAGGATGTTAGGTTGATGATAAAAATGATTGGTTTTGATCAAAAACTTGATTGTGTATGGTTTTCAAATGGTCAATTTTAGGCAGTAGGTTTGAGGCCATTTTCGGGGGCCTTAAGTCTGAAAATAAATTAATATTAACGGATTATGTTGTAGAGAATTTCGTTAGCTTCTATTTGATATAAAGTAGGCCTTCCAACTCCAAACGAGGTGGAAGATACACTAGTTTGATTTTCGTGTACCAGGAGACGAGTGTTGACACAATCCGAAAATTGTTGTCAATATTTGGATCGAATCTCGGGGACTATAAAATGAGTTTCAAAATGATTCAAGGGCTGTTCTCAGGCTCAATGTTTAGAATTTTGAGTCTATTTTTAGAATCAAGTGTTGGTTTTATAAATGGAGTTGTTTAGAATGGTCAAAATAGTTTCGTAAGTCAAGGTCGCTAAACTTTCCGGATTTTGTAAATCAAAGATGTGTCGGGCGTGGAACTTTAGAAGTAAAATATTTTAATGGGCTCTTGGTAGGACAATCTACATATAGTATGTGAGTTCCTCAGGTAGTATCATGAAATTTTGATGTGTCCAAGTATGCGAAAACGGCTTGGACATTCGGTATGTTCCGGCAGATTTTTACTAAAAGTATAGAATAATAAAATGAACGTATAGGAGAGTATAATAGAATCACTTGTATCGTTTTCTCTCGAGTTGTCGTGATTTTATACTTGAGTTTGATTTTATTATGTATCATTTATTTCTCGAGTCTATTATTAATGTACGCACCTTATTTGCTAGGTTGCGGTTGTCGTGTTTATCGGGCATCTACTATCGTCGGCGATCGTCTTCAACTACTTCTACTACTTAATGTGAGTCTATAGCCTCGCTTTATACTAGTTATTAATTGATTTCAAAACCCGCGAGGGGGAATACATGTTTTATAAACTTAGAACACAAGTCTTTTATGGTATGCTTGTTCCTCTTTGAATGGACCCGTGGTTGCCTTTAAATTGCATTAAGTGATATCCATTGTTAAAGCCTCAATTATGGACCGTTAATTAACCTATGATGGGTTAACCGCTAGTACAATTAATAGATATATGGGGGAAGTCTCCCCAGTTCAGTTTGTGTGGACTTGTCACAGAAGCTTAGGCCCGACCTCCACACTGTTTGAACATATTGTATTGAGAAGTCGCGTATACTGCAATGTACCAATAATCTGGAGGTAACGACAATTAATAAATCTCTTGTCTTAATAGACCTACAAAGGAGTGTCTAAGGGCTCGGTTCCATGAGCTTATTGCAATTTATGCTTTATACAATTAATATTGTTGATGCAAATTACTATTCGATGCTTGTTATGCATGCCACAAACTTATAATCTTTGCTTATGTTCAAAATGATTTCATAAACCTATAGATTTCACTCGGCATTATTGCTGATTGTTTTACTTACATGTATTTCAGGTAATCAAGAAGTGGAAGCTTGGAGGTCACGGGGATGAAGTTGTGCACTACTTTTGTTGTTCAAACTCTTTGATTTATTTATCGTTCCATTTTTAAAACAAACTAATATGTTGTTTAAACTTATCTTTTGGTAACGATTACTTGGGACTACGCTACCCTGATAAATGTTTTAGGAACGATAAATGTAAAACGTCTCTTTTCGAGTCGTTCTTTATAAATTGTGTGATTTTATACCATTGTTTAGAACCCAAATATATATTCCGCTGCGTGTAAATTTGGGGGTGTTAAAGTTAAGGATTTGCTTATTCCGGATTAGTGTAGATTTTTAGTATTCCGACTTAGTTTAATTTTGAGTTTTCCCGAATTGTTTTCAAATATGCATTTTTCCCTCCATTTCTATTTAGCTTTATTTTCACTTGTTTTGTCTTAGTTAATTTTCAAGTTACATTTTTATAATGTTTAATTTTAAGGTTTACATTTTTATAAAGTTTTAATTTTTAGTTTTACATTTTAAAGCTTTCATTTTTATATTATTTTAACTACTTAGTCAACGACATTTTCTTCTTTATTTTAAAATAGATAATCACATTTCCTTCTTTTTACCAAGAACAATTGAGTCACACTTTCAACCGTGGTCAATTCGATTAGACCAATTCAAAGAACAATTTTTCTATCTATCAAATGGCGCCACTACCGGCTCTTTTCGTGAAGATTAACGGTTTTTTGTGAGAGACGCTTTGGATTTTGGGATCCGTTCACTTTTGGACGTTATTTTTCGTGGTAAAAAAATTTACAAAAAATAAAACTCCTAAAAATAAAAAATTTCAAAAATCCAAAAACATTTTAAAAACTCATAAAAAGCATTTATTTTTCAAAGATTTTGCACCAAAAATATTTTCTTTCACGTTAACCATTATTTTTCTATTTCTTTGTTATTCTTTTCTTTTGTAGGTGTATGCGTACCCGTTCACGCAAAAGGAATTCCATTCAACCTGCTTTCATCGAGCCTCCTGTTGCTAACACAATGGATAACCGTCCAATGATCGAGCTCTTGCAGTCACATGTTGAAGGCAATGAAGATGCGATTGTGGTTCCGGCTATTGATGCAAATAACTTCGAGCTCAAGACCGGTTTTATACAAATGGTTTCCGTAACATCTTCGTACTCATGATGATCCGCACGATGACATAAAAAGGTTTGTTCACTTAACCAATACCGTGAAATACAATGGGTTTCCCAAGAGGCAATTCGTTTGCTCCTCTTTCCCTTATACCTCGAGGGACAAGCCCGGACTTGGCTTGATAAGGAACCACCCTAAAGTATTACAACATGGGCGGACCTTGAGATAAATTTTATCAATTACTTTTTCCCACCCTCACGTACTACCGCTTTGCGGAATGACATCATTAATTTTGAACAAAAGTACGGTGAGACGTTTAGTGAATCTTGGGATCGTTTTAAGGAACTTTTAAGAAACTGTCCACAACATGATTTTACAAAGGTACATCAAATTAATACTTTTTATAATGGATTAAGCTTGAATGACCATGATTAACTAAATATTGCTTCGGGGGGGGGGGGGGGGGGGGGTAATTTTCTTGTTAAATCTATGAATGAAGCTTGGGCAATCATAGAAAACAAGGCCAAAGTCCAAACCAAGAGTGTTAGGGCTACTATGGCTAGTTCCAGTGAGAGTGAGATGATCAATCATCTTAAGGAACTTACTTCAGCTGTAAAACAACTTGTTTTAAGAGATAACCCTCCTAATCAACCTGCCCATGCTCTCAATATTACTTGTGAAACTTGTGGTGGGCCACACTCTAATGCTAATTGTGATAAAGCTTATGATCAATCTCACGGGTAAGTGTATGCTTACAACAACACGGAGAGAGTTCATTTCAAGCCTAATGTCGATGTGCATCACTTTTCTTACACCTCGACGAATTACTTGGCTCCACCCGGTTTTCAACAAAGACCACACCCACCCACCCATAACAACCAAGGGCCACCAAGAGTAAATGTTCAAGAAACTACAAATGTAAGGGTTTACAATGCAAATCAAGGAGCTTATCAAATGCAAAATCAAGGCTTTCGAAACCAAGGTTTCAATCCTCAAGGTTTTCAACCATATAACCAATACCCAAACCAAGGTTTTCAACAACAAGGGTTCAATTTACCTCATCCGTACATGGACTTGATTCTACAAAAATTAACCGATCATGAGAAAACCATGAAGAAAATGCAAGAATCCACGGATAGGAAATTCGTTCAAATGTTTCAAACCCTTCGTCCCCAAGGTACTCTTCCTTCAGCAACTAAAACAAACCCTAGAGCTAATGTGAGTGTTATTACTACACGTAGTGGAGCAACTTTAGTAGAACCATCTACCCCTTCCCCAGTTACTCCATCTACACCTCCTCCACCCCTATTTATCCCTACTACTACCACTCCGAGTACTAGTTCTCCATTACCGTCTCCACCTCTTACGGAAGAAGTACCAAAGACAAAACCTTTATCATCCCCACCTTCCACCTTAAAACCCTCTACTTCTCAACCTTCAACATCTCAACCTTCACCTTATACACCTACACCACCTAAAACCAATAATCCTTATCCTTCAAGATTAGACAAGTGCAAAGTGCTCACTAAGGAGGATTCTCAAATCACTACCTATATGAAGATGATCTCCCAAATGAATTTCAACATTAGCCTTGTTGAAGCACTTGTTCAAATGCCGAAATTTCTTAAAGCATTCAAGGAATTGCTTAGTAAGAAGGAAAAGATGGCTGAGTTTGTCAACACACGCTTAAATGAAAATTGTTCTGCAGTCATTCTTAAAGAACTTCCGGAAAAACTTGGAGATCCCGGTCTTTTTGTGCTGCCTTGTACATTTAACAAAGTTGAAGGATTTACCCCCTTAGCCGATCTCGGGGCAAGTATTAATTTGATGCCATTAATTGTTTGGAAAAAGTTATCATTACCCGACCTTACACCAACAAAGATGACTCTTGAGCTAGCAAATCGAACTCTCGCTTACCCCGTTGGTATAGCCGAAGATGTTTTTGTTAAAGTTAGTACCTTCACTTTTCTGGTCGATTCTGTTGTTGTTGATTTTGAAATGGACCCTTGTATTCACTTAATACTTGGACGACCATTCTTGAGAACCGGAAAAGCATTAGTCGATGTCGCTGAAGGTGAACTCATTCTAAGGGTCGGGAATGATCAACAAGTTTTTAAGATGGGGAATATGACTAGCAAATCGAATGGAAAAGAATCGGCGAATATGATTGATGTACTTCAAGACGAGCTTGTTACCACTACTTTGGAAAGTACAAAGTTGATGATTTTGTGCTACATGACAATCCTCTTTTTGATACTTTCTATGATAATCCACTTTTACAAGACCATGTGGATGATTCTAATGATTCTTTCTCCAATTTGGATCCCCCACCAATTTATGATTCTCCACCAATCTATGATGAATATGATGATGATTTTAGTTACGATTTGGATGATTATGATGATTTTTCTTTAGAACATAAAGACATGCCAAGTTATGATGACTTTGATGATGTTGACACTCTTTCAAGTGGTTCTTCAAGTGATATGTCTTCTACTGATGATTATGCTCCTATTTTTTATGAAGATCCTTTGCCAACAATGCTTGATCCTACTTTCGATAATTACTCATTTGAGGAAGATTTTTCCACTTTTCTTAATACATAATTTTCAAATGAGCATGATTCTCTCCTCCTTTGGACTTTGATTATGGTCTCTATCCTCCTTCGGATGTCAAGAAGCCCGCTTCAAAGGAGAAGAAACCGGACGACACCAACATCCGTAGCACCTATGTTTTAACACCTCTCTTTCCACCCTCTCCGGATGAGATTGTGTGGTTTATGGGCGAATCTTCAAGGTCCACTGAGTCTAAGTCTTATTTTCCCCTAAAGGAAAAGGTGTTCGATCCGGATATCACAATTTTTAAGCCATCTCAGTATCCATCTGATGGATAAAAGGAAAGACATTTGGAAATTATGGAGTTATGCTTTCACTTCATCATACTTTCTACCACCGTGCTCAACAATTGCTTAAGGGAACCTCACCTAATCTTCTTTGGCTTGTCTTTTTCACCATAAGCTTGTGCTATTTAATGGATGAAAACCATGTATTTGACCCCGATGGAGGTTCTTCAAGGTTCTTACCATAGTATTCAAGGTCGAGTCAGGCTCACGACTCAGTGAACAAAAACAAGCGCTTCTCGAGAGGCAACCCGATGATCTATCCTTTTTATCCGTTTTCATAATAAGTGTAGGGGGAGACCCTGGTATTTGTTTGTTGTGTTCTTTCTTATGATGTGCAGGGATTCGAGCTTTCAAAGTTCCACTTTTGATGACTTTTGATAACCCGTGATTCCGTGTTCCCATCTTCCCGGTTCTAACCTAAATTCTTTTGATTCATTATTTTATCATATATGTTAAAATAGGAATAACTTTAGTTGTCCTTTTCTTAGCTAGATTTAAACAACGTGCACAATGTCCTAAGTTTATGGAAGTTTACTCCCACATGCTTAAACATTGAGGACAATGTTTATATTAAGTGTAGGGGGGACTTCTATCGAAGTTAAGTGGGCTTTTCCATGAATTTGTCCTCATTTTAACCGGAAAATAGATTTTTCGACATTTTTCAAAATATTTGATCTATTTTGGCCTAGTTGTATTCTCCTTTGTTGTTATTATTTTTTTCTTTTAAAAAATGGTTTTAATAAGTTTAGATGTCTTTGATATATTAGGCCCGTCGTGAATCTTTTGACTCAACCCGAGTTTACTTATTTGAGTTTTCTCTAGCTAGTATCCTTAACGTGTAAATCAAGTTTTGCTAGACTTTTATATAGGGAACTTTAAAACGCGAAAGTCTTAACTCATACGGGTTAAGAACAAGAACTTTTCGCAAGTTCCTATATTTGATCCTAGAAAGTCGTTTATCAAGGGAACTTTAAAATGCGAATTCTAAACTTGAAAAAGTATAAGAAGTTGCAAGATCCTATAGATGATTTGAAATCCCAAAACTTTGATTTAATAGGCTAAGCATCCACGAGTCTCATTCCTTGAGATTGTAAATTATGGAGTACGAGAGATGATAACGTCAATTATAAGTTTGGTATTCTTTCATAAATTTATGTGAGTTAATTATGAGCTTTTTTACCATCGCTTGTTAATAAATATAATTGCAATAAGCAAGGTTTTACGATTTTAAAAGTTACTTAGCTTCTAGCACAAGATCGTTTAAAAGTTGCTCGGGATTAAATAGAGTTCATAGCCAAGGCATAACTTATTGAAGCGGAATGCGAAGATTAGCGAGTCCGAAAAGGCCCTAGCAAGGCACGAGGGCTACATTTTGTTGCTA
The DNA here is from genome assembly GCA_025667525.1 of Glebionis coronaria. Lineage (NCBI taxonomy): Eukaryota > Viridiplantae > Streptophyta > Magnoliopsida > Asterales > Asteraceae > Glebionis > Glebionis coronaria. The sequence continues at coordinate 361,476,071 of CM046876.1, forward strand.
AAGATCCAAAGTGATGTGAAGAGTCATTTATAAAAATCAATATGAAGGATCGAGACACACGACGAAAAGAAAATACTCCCCTAAAGATCATGGAGAAGTCAATCCGAAAAGACCCTAGCAAGGTATGAGGATAAATAGATCCAAGTCCTAAAAGGAGGCGGATCGTTGTATATCAAAATCCCAAATAAAGATTGGAGAAAAATGAAGAAGTCGTGGTCCAAGTTTGAAGAATCTCTCAAAAACTTCAAGTGAAGAAATTCCTATTATGAAGAGAAGACCATTATTTCAAGAACGTCTCTCAAGATTCGAAGTATGAAGTCAATGCGAAATATCGATCTGAGAATGGTCTTAAATCGTGAAATGAGTTATGTCAAGATATGAACTTTATGAGGTTTCGAGAAGCAGTTTTAAAAGATTTTTTCCTTTAGCTAACTATTGATTAAATCGTCCTACTTTATTTTCAGCCTAAATAAACTATCGAAATAAGTCAACAATGCATCCTCGTGATCATTCAAGCCAACAATAAAATATAAGAGATACACCTAGGAATAAGGGAGTCTAAGTGAATAATTGGGCCACATGAGTGAGTGTTAGCTTTACTAACTTATAATACCATTGATCTCGGTTTTTAAGCTTGGTATGGGGAACGTGAAACTTGAGGGTGGTAAACATTCTTTACTTGTTTCGTCGTTCAAATACTCGTTTATTTTCTATTGTTTTATTGTCTAGTATTTAATAAAGGCCAAGGTGGGTTAATTATGATGGAAAATGTAAATCTTGCTTTGTAATTAATGCATTGCATGAGGGCATTGCAATGGTCAAGTGTAGGGGATTTGATATTTGTGAAAACACTCATCCTTTTGCCACTTAATTATAATAAAAACCAAGCCAAAACGTGTATTTAATGTCGTAAAAGTCAGAATTATGCATGGTTTATGTTTTTGTTGTGTTTTAGGACCAAAAGATGAAAGAGGAAGAAAAGACGGGCTTTTATCGAAGAAAAAGACAAAAGACGAAGTCAAAAGATCAAGAGTGTAAAAAGAACGGAAGTCAAAGGCCTATTCTGAAGATTTATCAAAGAAATAGTATAAAGACGGAAGTTTAACGAAGTCGAAGAACCAAATCTAATAAAAGAAGAAAATTAGAAGACGAGTTCATTTCATATCGAACAATCCTGAGACAACGTCGAGAAAGACGAAGAAACTAAAAGACGAAAAGACAAAGAAAGAAAGAGAGATGCATCAACACCTCCCCTCCTCCTATAAATACCCTCCTAATATGTCATTAGGAAGAGTTAGTTAGTTAGCTAGTTTTAGATAGATTTATTTTTATGCTTTAGGAGTATGTAATTAATTTCTCTTTCTAGCTTTTCTTTAATGTTTTCAAGCTTTTTTACATTAATCTTGTATTTGAATCTTTAATCTTAATCTTCATTTCAAGATTTTCCTTAATCATTCTCATTCTACCTTTCTTAATTTTAATCTTGTTTGATTTTCATAATCATGTAGTTTGTTTAATCATGTTCTTGTTTTGATTGATGTGTTTGTTTGATTGTGCTTATTGATTTTGATCTGTTTGATCTTTTTAGCTAATTGCGTTTAGTGCTTATTAGATTATTTTCTTATTTTTAATTAAGTGTTTTTAATAATTTATTTTTATAAAAAGTTGATTTTTCATATTTAGATTATTTAGTGTTTTTAAAGTTTTTAAATTGTGGCTTGTTAGCTTTTTCATAAAATCATTTTGGTTAAACTTTTGGTTAAGTGCTTATTAGATTTTAGCTTATTTTTATTTTTGCTTAATTTTGTTCTTATCCGGGTTTTCAAAACCCTCTTTTCTCGAATAGCATCAAAATCATATTCCAGATTGTGACATTTATTCACATTCCGGATTGTTTAAGAAAGCTTCATTCCGGATAAGCCCTAAACCAAGGATACCGGATAAGGTCTAGAGTTTGCATTCCAGATTGTATTAGATTGCTGGATTCCAGATTGAGGTGAGTTCCTTGATTCCGGATAGCGTCCAACTTTCATATTCCGGATAGTAGCCAAATTTAGGTATTCCGAATTGCTAGTGGAACACGGATTCCGGATAAGCCCTAACCCAAGGATTCTGGACTGTTTAGGGATTGTGCATTCCGGATAGTGGTAAGTTTGTTCATTCCGGATTAGGGTTCTAATATACATTCCGGATTAGTTAAGGATTTTCTTATTCCGAATTAGTGTATATTTTTAGTATTCTGAATTAGTTCAATTTTGAGTTTTCCCGAATTTTTTTCAAATTTGCATTTTTTCCGCCATTTCTATTTAGCTTTATTTTAACTTGTTTTGTCTTAGTTAATTTTCAAGTTACATTTTTATAAAGTTTAATTTTAAGGTTTACATTTTTATAAAGTTTTAATTTTTAGTTTTACATTTTAAAGCTTTCATTTTAATTTTATTTTAACTAGTTACTCAACGACATTTTCTTCTTTATTTTAAAATAGATAATCACATTTCCTTCTTTTTACCAAGAATAACTGAGTCACACTTTCAACCGTGGTCAATTAGATTAGACCAATTCAAAGAACAATTTTTCTATCTATCAAAGGTCATCACCTTTCAATGATCAAAGACCTCCAATTTGACGGTCGTGCGCAGGCTGATCCGCATATGCACATAGCCGAATTCATAGAGATATGTGGCATGTTCCGATATGGAGCCGGTGTCAATGTAGACGCTATAAAGATCAAACTCTTCCCATAATCTCTATCCGGAGATGGAAGAGTTTGGTATAACGAGCTGACACCCGATACCATAGAAACATGGGAACAAATCAGAACCGCTTTTGTTAGTCGTTTCTTTCCACCCGCCATGTACGAAAGACTCATGGGAGAAATCCGAGGTTTCGCCCAAATTCCACATGAAACACTCATTGATGCATGGAACCGAATGAAAGACCTACTTCGTAGTTGTCATGGACATGGTTTATTAAAAGGAACCATCATCCAAATCTTTTATCATGGTCTCAATGAACCGACGCAAGCAATCCTTGACGCCGGTGGACTCTTTCTCTATAAGACTCCCAACGAAGCATTCCAATTGCTCGAGGACCGAGTTCTCTTAAAACTCGATTGGTCCAAGGAGAACCGTTCCAAACCCTTCAAGAAAACCGTTTCTTTCGTTGAAAGTAGCGAAAATTCTAAACTCATTGAAAAGATGGCCGCTCTCACATCTAAATTCGACTCTCAATTCAAAACTATGAAAGAGGAAATGAAAGATATGTGAGGCGAATGTACTCTTTGTGGAGAACCACACCCATCTACGGAGTGCGATGACACACCGATAAGGGAGCCACCACAAGAAGCAAACTACTCCCAAGGATACCAAGGAGGATACCGATGAGGTGTTTATCGAGGTAACTACTACGGTAGAAACTCCGGCACTTGGCGTAATTACCCCAAAAACGAAAATCGTAACTCACAACCTCGTGATAACGATAATTCCGTTCCATCTAACGAAAAGAAACCCGGAGAATCAAGCCTAGAGAAAATGTTGCTATCTTTCATAGAATCTCAAAAAGCCACAAACACGTTCATTAAGAACCTATTCTTCGATCTTAAAACCAATGTTGAAAGAGGACAAATACACCATACCTCTACTATCAGTGATCTCAAAACTAATATCACTCGAATCACCGACCAACTAGCCAATTGACCGAGTGGTTCGTTGCCAAGCAACACTCAAACAAACCCAAAACCATCTATGGATAAACCATACCGCCCACCCTCCTCGGAAAATGAACATGTGAATGTCGTATTCACAAGGAGTGGGTTGAGTTATGATTCACCACAAAACCCGAACACCAATACTTCCACTTTCGCCGATGAAAGTGAAGATGAAGCCGATGAGCTCGAGAAGGAAGAAGCCATTTCTCCTTCCAAACCCAAACCAAAACAAACCACGCCCATTCCACCACCAATGGCAAAGGCGTATACACCCAAAATTCCATATCTTTAACGCCTAAGAATAGAAAAGATGGAGGGTATAATGCCAAATTCTTTAAGATGATTAAATAAGTTAAGATCAACGTTCCCCTTGTTGATATCTTAACCGGCATGCCCAACTATGGGAAATTCCTCAAAGATCTTGTGAGCAACCATAGTAAGACGGAGCAAATCTCTGCTGCGTTTCTAAACGAAGAATGTTCTGCACCCTTGCAAAGAAACTTCCACCAAAGCTCGGAGATCCGGGAAGCTTTCTCATACCATCCACTCTAGCCAACAATGTTTTATGTCACGCCTTGGCCGATCTAGGCACGAGTATCAATCTTATGTCATACTCATTATAGAAGAATCTTTCAAACAATAATTTGAAACCTACAAGTATAAGTATACGTTTGGCTAATCACACCTACCAATATCCTATTGGGATATCCGAGAACATGCTTGTTCAAGTTGGCAAATTCATATTTCCTGCCGACTTCGTGATCCTTGAAATGTAGGAAGACCATCAAGTTCCTCTAATTTTAGGACGACCATTCTTGCATACTACCGATGCTATCTTTTGTGTGAAGAATAAAGAACTCAACCTTGGAGTTGGTGAAGATCGAGTCAAAAAAGATATGCAACATTCCCATTCTAATGATGACACATGCTTCCACGTGGATGTTATCGATGAAGTAACGGAAGAAGAATTAGACGCATTGCTTGATGATGACGCACCATTCCAAACAACTTCGGAAATAATTATCGATACCGATCGTGATCGTGAATTCGAAGAATTCATGGCCCTTGATTTTGAAGTAACTTTTGAAGAAAAGGAAAACAAACCCTTCGAAGTTTTGCCTTCAAAATCAAACTTTGTAGTTCCCAAATCTATTCATGATCCACCGACGGATCTTGAATTGAAACCTCTTCCCGAACATCTCGAGTACGCTTATCTAGAGAAGGATTTGTTAATGCCAAGCAATGCCTAAAAACATTGTTAGTATTAATTAATCTTTCTTAGTTTTGATCACGACAAATTACAAAGACATTTATTGTCAAACACAATCATAAGACGATGTCTTTACTTATTCTTCCTTTAAGCGTTTTGTATATATTTCTATCTTTTTAGTTTTCTTAAGTGTCTAGTATTTAATAAAGGCCAAGATGGGTTAATTATGATAGAAAATATAAACCGTGCTTTGAAATTAATGCATTGCATGAGGGCATTGCAATGGTCAAGTGTAGGGGATTTAATAAGTGTGAAAACACTTATCCTTTTACCACTTATTTCTAACAATAACAAGACCAAAACGTGTATCTAATGTCGTAAAAGGCGGAATTATGCGTGGTTTGTGTTTTGTTGTGTTTTAGGACCAAAAGATGAAAAAGGAAGAAAACACGGGCTTTCAAGGGCTTTTATCGAAGAAAAAGACAAAAGACGAAGTCAAAAGATCAAAAGTGCAAGAAGAAAGGAAGTCAAAGGCCTATTCTGAAGATTTATCGAAGAAAAAGTCTAAGGACGGAAGTTTAACAAAGTCGAAGAACCAAGTTTACTAAAAGAATAAAAATAGAAGACGAGTTCAAGTTATCATTCGACTAATCCCGACACAAATTCGAGAAAAACACGTTATTTGAAAGACGAGAAGACAAGAAGAAAGAGAGAAGAAACAACACCTTTCCCTTCCCCTATATAAAGCCTCCTAAACATGTCATTAGTTTTTAGTCTTTATTGTTTTATTTTAATAGGTAATTAGTGTGTTTTTATTTTCTCTCTCTAGCTTTTCTTTCAAGCTTTTTAATCTTTCATCTTAATATTGTAATCTTGAATCTTAATCTTTAATATAATCAAGCTTTTTAATTAATTCTCATTCTACCTTTCTTAATCATAATCTATTGTTTTGCTTAATTAATCATGTAGTTGATTTCATCTAGTTGATTGTGTGATTGATTTGTTTATGTGATTGATCTTATAGTTTTGATGCGGTGGATGTTTAGCTTATTGTGATTGTTGATTTATTAGTGTTTGACTTATTTTTAATTAAGTTGGTTTGATAGATTAATATTTTTAACTAAATGTTGATTTTATATTTTTAGATTAATTAGTGTTTTTCAAGGTTTTAATTTGTGGCTTATTTAGTTTTTCTTAAAATTAATTTGGTTTTATTTTTAGTTAAGTGCTTATTTGGATTTTGCTTATTTTTAGCTTATTTTGGTTTCCTCCATTTTAGGATCTACTGTTTCTGTTATCGTATTTGTTTTTTTGGAAAAGGGTTTATAAAACCCGTAAATCACCCATTTATCCGAATTTGGCAGCTTTATCCGAAAATAAATATTATTTCCGAAAATTGTAAGTTTTTCCGAAAAACAGTTTATTCCGAATTTAGTCCATTTATCCGAAAAAGTGATTTTATCCGAATTTACTAGTTTTTCCGAAAAAACAATTTTTTTCCGAATTTAGTCCATTTATCCGAAAAAGTGATTTTATCCGAATTTACTTCTTTTTCCGAAAATCCTGGTTTATCCGAATTTAGTCGCTTTTCCCGAATTAAGCCATTTTATCCGAAATACCTTCTTATTCCGAAAATCATTGATTTATCCGAAAAAGTGGTTTTATCCGAAATTAGTTCTATATTCCTAAAATTGTCCTTATTCCGAAAATAGTGTGTTTTTTCGAAAATAGTAGATTTATCCGAATTCACTGGTTATTCCGAAAAAAGCTATTTTATCTGAATTTAAGTGTTTTTCCCAAATTCCTTGTTTATTACGAAAATTATAGATTTATCTGGATATAGTCTTTTATCCGAATTTAGTCACTTTATCCGAATTAGGGCATTTATTCCGAAAAAGGGTATTATTCCGAAGAAGGGATGTTTATCCGAAGATCCAATTAATTCGGAATTTGTTGATTTTTCAGAAGAAAGCTCTTTTATCCGAAGATCCAGTTTATTCAGAGAATCAAGGTTAGATTTCTCAGTTATTTTTATATATTTAGCTTTTATGTTTACAAGTAGATTAGATAACCTAAAGCTCCTCCCTTTTTGTTACCAACTCTAATAGTTCCACTTTTAACCGTGATCAATTCGGATTGAATCGAGTACGAACAACACTTGAACTTCAAAGAATACACAGAAAAGTCCAAAATCAAATGGCGCCGATGCCGGCTCTTTTCGTAAAGATTAACGATTTTTAGTGAGAAATTTGGATTTTGGTATCCGTTTTTTTTGGGAACATTATTTTCTAGCATAAATTTTTTTCAAAAAATCCTAAAAAATATAAAATTTTCAAAAATCCAAAAAAATAAAAAAAAAGATAAAAACCAAATATATTGTAATTCATTTTAGTGTATGCGTACTCGATCTACGTCTTACTCTGAGCTCGAGACTCTTAGAGACTTAGATATGGCTGGCGTGCATAATAATAATAACAACCCACCTCACCCCAATTTGAATAACAACAACAACAACAAACATGTCCCTCCACCCGACATTCGTACGATGGAGGAGCTTTGTCAACCAACCATGAACGGACGAGGAAGACCGATTGCGCCGATACAAATCACAGCTCCTGAATTTTCGTTGAAGCATCACATGATCCAACAAGTTCAAAACGCTTGTCCACTTAGCGGATTACCGGATGATGATGCCAACAAACATCTTGATAAATTCATAACCGTCACTCAAAGCATGAAATTTCCCGGTGTTTCCATGGATTTTCATCGCCTTCATCTCTTTCCACACACTTTATCCCACCATGCCGAAAATGGTTTGATCGTCTTCCCAAAAACTCAATTCATACATGGGACGAAATGACTCAAAAAATTTTGTCGCGCTACTTTCCACCATCCATGGTCACTAGTCTTCGTAATCAAATCAGTGGTTTCACTCAAGAACCTAATGAATCGCTTTTTGATGCTTGGGAATGTTATAATGTCTTGATCGATCGTTGTCCAAATCATAATATTCTCCCCGTCACTTTGATTGATACTTTCTACAATGGTTTAACTTTTCGTGATCGTGATACGATTAATGCTGCCGCCAGTGGTACATTCATGAAGAAAAGACCTGAGGAGTGTAGAGAGCTTATAGAGAACATGACCACTCACCACAAAAATTGGGATTCATCCGCCTCTTCAAGAAATAACCCGAGGGCCAATGTTTCTTCTACTTCATCAAACCCCGAGATAACCAAACTTACCCGCCAAATAGCCGAGATGAACAAAAATTTCTTAACCATCGCTACGAACCAATTTCAACAAGCTAAAGTTGTAGCAACTTCTTGTGAGATTTGCGGAGGTTCTCATTCATACACCGATTGTCCTTCTACTCATGACAATCCGGAAAACGTGTATGCGGCTAACGGTACCTTTTCTACGGGAGGCTATAAAGATCTTCCTCAAGGTGACCGCAATATGCTAAGTTATCGTTCAAACAACTTCCTTTCACCACCTGGTTTTCCTCCACAAAACCAAACCAACTTCAACCGCAACAATCAAAACCAAACTCGAGCTCCTGATCAATATCAAACCCAAAGAAACCCATATCCACCTCAAGGAAATAATCAAGTTTATCAACAAACCACTTATCAACCACCCGCTTACCAAGTTCCTCATCCAAACCAACCCCCAGCATATTATCAAGAGGTTGAAACGTACACGAGGACAAATGACGCGCTAGTGAAGAATCTTCAGAGTCAAATCATCAACTTGAAAGGTGACATGGCGAAACAAGGGAATGATCTTCGAGCCGAGCTTAGGAATGACATGCAAAACTCTTTAAGTAGTCAAACGAATGACTTAAGGGATATGATGGCTAGTTTCTTCCCATGTAGTCAACCCTCTAGTTCGGGTTCTCTTCCGAGTAACACCGTTTCTAATCCAAGAGGGGAGATGAAAGCAATCACCACTCGAAGTGGAAAAGGTTTAAAGGAACCCGAGATTCCTACACCTACACCGGTGATTGTGACAAAGGACAACGAGCCCCCTTTACCGATTCCTCCACCTTCTACTTCTACCCCTCCACCACCCAAGGATGTGAGTTAGAATTCCATTCCAAAGCCTTCCTCTCAACCCGACATACCTTATCCCTCAAGGTTGAGGAAAGAGAAGTTGAAGAACAAGGATGATATTCAAGTTTCTAACTTTCTTAAAATGTTTAAACAATTGAATTTCAACATCTCCTTTGCTGAGGATCTCACTCACATGCCCAAATATGCTAAAATGTTTAAGTATCTTCTTAGTGATAAGGAAAAGCTTCTTGATATTGCTTAGATCCAACTTAATGAGAATTGCTCCGTGGTTCTTTTAAGGAAATTACCAACCAAACTTGGTGATCCGGGTCGCTTTCTCATTCCTTGCAACTTCCCCGGGGTAGAGAATTGTATGGCCTTAGCCGATCTAGGTGCTAGTATCAACTTAATGCCTTTAAGCGTTTGGAAACAATCGTCTCTACCCGAGCTAGTCCACACACGAATGACATTGGATTTAGCTAACCGTACGGTTGCTTATCCGGTGGGGATAACCGAAGATGTCTTCGTCGGTGTCGACAAATTCACCTTTCCGGCGGAATTTTTTTGTCATTGACTACGAGATGGACCCCCTGTGTTCCATTAATCGTTGGACGTCGATTCTTAAGGACCGGTCGCACTCTCATTGATGTAGCCACGGGCGAATTAATTATGAGAGTTGGTGACGAAAAAATCGTCTTCAACATGGGTAAACTTTCTAAGCAACCTTCTGAACACGAGAGCGTTAATTTCATTGACGTACTTGATGAGGCTTGTGAAGAACATTTCAAAGACGCTTGTAAAAGTGGTTTTTCTTCTCTACCCATTGCTGAGACCGTTGCCTCTATTGCTCCCTCACTTACTCCATTTGGAGAAAGTGATTTTCTATTGAAAGAATTTGAAGCCACTTTAGGAGATGTGGTTCTCCCACCGATTGGGAAGAAGACATTCGTGACATTGAGAAAATTATCAATGAAGACCATATTTATCCACCTTTTCCTATGGAAATCATAAACGATGACCCGAATTTGACTACGCCTTCCATCGACAATGCTCCGGATTTAGAACTTAAGGATTTACCGTCTCATCTCGAATACATTTTCCTTGAAGACAATAAGAAGTTACCCGTCATCATTGCAAAGGACTTAAAAGAGGATGAAAAATCTCGACTTCTCGATGTGCTTAAAAATCATAACAAAGCAATTGCTTGGAAAATTTCCGATATCCGCGGAATTGATCCTAACTTTTGTACTCATAAAATTCTCATGGAAGATGACTTTAAACCCGCAATCCAAAGCCAAAGAAGGGTTAATACAAAAATTCATGATGTCATCAAGAAAGAAGTTATCAAACTTCTAGATGCCGGAATTATCTACCTTATTTCGGATTCGCCATGGGTTAGTCCCGTCCATTGTGTGCCTAAGAAAGGCGGAATAACCGTTGTTCCCAATGAAAACAACGAGTTGATTCCTACTCGACTTGTCACGGGTTGGCGAGTTTGCATAGACTATCGCAAGCTCAATGATGCCACTCGTAAGGATCATTTTCCTCTTCCTTTCATGGATCAAATGCTTGAGCGTTTAGCGGGTAATGACTATTATTGCTTCTTAGACAGTTTCTCCGGGTATTTTCAAATTCCCATCGATCCAAAAGACCAAGAGAAAACCACATTCACTTGTCCTTATGGAACATTTGCTTACAAAAGAATGCCTTTCGACTTATGTAATGCTCCTTGGACTTTCCAAAGGTGTATGATGGCTATATTCCATGACATGGTTGAAGAAACTATGAAAGTCTTTATGGATGATTTCTCGGTCTATGGTGATTTTTTCTCTACTTGCCTTGCCAATTTAGAACGTATGCTCAAACGGTGTGAAGACACTCATCTCGTTCTTAATTGGGAAAAATGCCATTTCATTGTAAAAGAAGGTATTGTTCTTGGACATAAAATCTCCAAAGCCGGACTTGAAGTCGACCGTGCTAAAGTCGATGTGATTGCTAAATTACCTCTTCCTTTAACCGTAAAGGGTGTGAGAAGTTTTCTTTGTCATGCGGGCTTCTATCGTCGATTCATTCAAGATTTTTCTAAGATCGCTCGCCCGATGACCCACCTCTTGGAAAAAGATACTCCTTTTATCTTTTCTAAAGAGTGTATCGAATCTTTTAATCTTCTTAAGGATAAATTAACTAAGGCACCGGTCTTAGTTACTCCTAACTGGGAGTTACCTTTTGGATTGATGTGTGATGCTAGCGACTTCGCTATTGGAGCGGTTTTGGGACAAAGAGTCAACAAACATTTCCAACCAATCCATTACACTAGCAAGACAATGACGGGGGCTCAATTGCATTATACTACAACTGAAAAAGAGCTTTTAGCCGTTGTATATGTTTTTGAAAAATTTTGCCCCTATCTTGTCCTTTCCACCACCATTGTCTATACCGATCATTCCGCGTTGAAATACTTGTTAACGAAACAAGATTCCAAACCAAGACTTCTTCGTTGGGTTTTACTCCTTCAAGAATTCAAAATTGAAATTCGTGATAAGAAGGGAGCGGAAAACCTAGCCACGAATCATCTTAGTAGACTCGAGGATCCTTATCAAGGGGAGCTCCCAAATCAAGAGATTAATGAATCTTTTCCCCTTGAAGACTTGATATCTATTAACTCCAATCTTGATGAGACCCCATGGTTTGCGGTCTTTGCAAACTACTTGGCGGGTTGAATTCTGATCGAAGGGTTATCGTCCCAGAAAAAGAAAATTCTTCAAGGATGTGAAAACGTACTATTGGGACGATATCTCCAAACAATGTGCTGACTTGATTCTTCGTCGGTGTGTTGACGGGCCCGCAGCTTTACAAATCTTGGAAGCTTGCTATAAAGGACCTACCGGTGGTTACTTTGGTCCCAATTACACCGCGAAGAATGTTTTCGATTCTGGATTTTATTGGCCCACCATTTATCGTGATGCACACGAAATGGTTAAGCATTGTGATGCTTTCCAAAGACAAGGCAAGATCACACATAAAGATGAGATGCCTCAAAACTTCATCCAAGAGTGTGAAATCTTTGACGTATGGGGCATCGACTTTATGGGGCCATTTCCATCATCTAAAGGGAACAAGTACATCCTCTTAGCCGTTTACAATGTATCTAAATGGGTTGAAGTAAAATCTTTACCTACTAACGATGCGAGGGTGGTTGTGAACTTTCTGAAACAATTATTTGCTCGATTCGATGTTCCTCGTGCTATCATTAGTGATCGCGGGACTCATTTTTGCAATGATCAATTTGCTCGAGACATGGCTAAGTATGGTGTCAATCACCGACTTTCCACCGCGTCTCATCCACAAACAAATGGTCAAGCCGAGATTTCAAAACGTGGATTTAATAGAATCTTAGAGCGTACTGTGGGAGAGCATCGTGCCTCATGGGCCGATAAGTTAGATGATGCTTTGTGGGCTTTCCGTACCGCATATAAGACTCCTATTGGTTGCACTCCATATCGTCTTGTGTACGGAAAGGCATGCCACCTCCCCATTGAGTTGGAGCATAAGGCCTATTGGGCCTTGGAATGGGCTAATTTTGATATCAACAAAGCCAGTGATCTTAGGAAAATCCAACTCAATGAACTTAATGAACTAAGGAATGAAGCTTATGAGAATTCATTGATCTACAAGGATAAAACCAAGCTCATTCATGATTCTAGGATTAAGAACCGAGAGTTTCACATAGGTGATCAAGTTTTACTCTTTAACTCTCGGTTGAAAATCTTTTCAGGCAAGCTTAAGAGCCGTTGGTCTGGTCCATTCACCGTCGCCAAAGTCTTTCCTTATGGCACCATTGAGTTATCGCAACCAAATGGGCCAAACTTTAAAGTGAATGGCCAGCGTGGTAGGTTGTACTTTGGTGAGGACATCTCTCATGAGATGATTCCATCCCTCACCACCTTTCCCTTGAATTAGTTATGGGTCGAGTCAGGCTCGTGACTCGGTTAACAAAAACAAGCGCTTCTCGGGAGGCAACCCGATGATCTATCCTTTTACCCGTTTTCATAATAAATGTAGGGGGAGCTACATAGGGTTTGTTGTCTTGTTTCTTATGATGTGCAGTGATTAAAGCTTCAAAGAGCACTTTTGATGATATCTGATGACCCGTGATCCCATGTTCCCGTCTTCCCGGTTCTATCCTAAATTGTCGTGATTCAATATTTCATATCTTATATGTTCACATTGAAATCACTATAGTCGTCTCTTCCTTAGTAAGATTTAAACAAAGTGCACAATGTCTTAAGTGTAGGGAGTTTACTCCCACATGCTTAAACATTGAGGACAATGTTTATATCAAGTGTAGGGGGGACTTCTATCGAAGTTAAGTGGGCTTTTCCATTAATTTGTCCTCATTTTAACCGGAAAATATAATTCTTCGACATTTTTCAATATTTTTAATCTGTTTTGGCCAAGTAGTATTTTTCATATATTCTCTTTTATGTTCTTTCCTTTTGTTATCACATCGTATGTATATATTTCATTTAAAAAATAAACTCAAAAGAGAAATAAAGTTAAATAAAATGGTTTTAATGAGTTTAGATGTCGTTGATATATTAGGCCCATCATGAATCTTTTGACTCAACCTGGGTTTACTTATCCAAGTTTACTCTAGCTAGTATCCTTAACGTGTTTAAGTCAAGTTTTGCTAGGCTTTTATATAGGGAACTTTAAAACGCGAAAGTCTTAACTCTTACGGGTTAAGAACAAGAACTTTTCGCAAGTTCCTATAATTGATCCTAGAAAGTCGTTTATCAAGGGAACTTTAAAATGCGAATTCTAAACTTTAAAAAGTCTAAGAAGTTGCAAGATCCTATAGATGACTTGAAAACCTAAAACTTTGATTTAATTGGCTAAGCATCCATGAGTCTCATTCCTTGAGATTTTAAATTATAGAGAACGAGGGATGATAGAGTCAATTATAAGTTTGTTATTTTTTCATGAATTTATGTGAGTTGATTATGAGCTTTTTCTCCCGTCTCTTGTTAATAAATTTAATTGCAATAAATAGGGTCGTATGATTTGAAAAGTTACTTAGCTTCTAGCCCAAGATCGTTTAAAAGTTGCTCGGTACTAATTAGAGTTCATAGCCAACGCATAACTTATTGAAGCGGGATGTCAAAGATTAGCGAGTCCGAAAAGGCCCTAACAAGGCATGAGGGCTACATTTTGTTGCTAAATATCCAAAGTGATGTGAAGACTCATTTATCAAAAATCAATATGAAGGATCGAGACACACGAAGAAAAGCAAATACTCCCCTAAAGATCATGGAGAAGTCTATCCGAAAAGATCCTAGCAAGGAATGAGGATAAATAGATCCAAGTCCTAAAAGGAGGCGGATCGTTGTATATCAAAATCCAAAATAAAGATTGGAGAAAAATGAAGAAGTCGTGGTCCAAGTATGAAGAATCTCTCAAAAACTTCAAATGAAGAAATTCCTATTATGAAGTGAAGACCATAATTTCAAGAACGTCTCTCAAGATTCGAAGTATGAAGTCACTGCCAAATATCGGTCCGAGAAAGGTCTCAAATCGTGAAGCGAGTCATGTCAAGATATGAACTTTATGAGGTCCCGAGAAGCAGTTTTAAAAGATTTTGTCCTTTAGCTAACTATTGATTAAATCGTCCTACTTTATTTTTGGCCTTAATAAATTATCGAAATAAGTCAACAATGCATACTCGTGATCATTCAAGACAATAATAAAATATAAGAGATACACCTAGGAATAAGAGAGTCTAAGTGAATAATTGGGCCACAGGAGTTTGTGTTAGCTTACTAACTTATATTAACAATGATCTCGTTTATAAGCTTGGTGTGGGGAACGTGAAACTTGAGGGTGATAAACATTCATGACGACCAAATCCCTAATGTAAGTCTTCGATCTCTTTACTTGTTCTTCCTTTAAGCGTTTTGTATATATTTCTATCTTTTTAGTTTTCTTAAGTGTCTAGTATTTAATAAAGGCCAAGATGGGTTAATTATGATGGAAAATATAAACCGTGCTTTGAAATTAATGCATTGCATGAGGGCATTGCAATGGTCAAGTGTAGGGGATTTAATAAGCGTGAAAACACTTATCCTTTTACCACTTATTTCTAACAATAACAAGACCAAAACGTGTATTTAATGTCGTAAAGGTGGAATTATACGTAGTTTGTGTTTTTGTTGTGTATTAGGACCAAAAGATGAAAAAGGAAGAAAACACGGGCTTTCACGGGCTTTTATCGAAGAAAAAGACAAAAGACGAAGTCAAAAGATCAAAAGTGCAAGAAGAACGGAAGTCAATGGCCTATTCTGAAGATTTATCGAAGAAAAGTCTAAGGACGGAAGTTTAACAAAGTAGAAGAACCAAGTTTACTAAAAGAAGAAAAATAGAAGACGAGTTCAAGTTATCATTCGACTAATCCCGAGACAAAGTCGAGAAAAACACGTTATTTGAAAGACGAGAAGACAAGAAGAAAGAGAGAGAGGAAACAACACCTTTCCCTTCCCCTATATAAAGCCTCCTAAACATGTCATTAGTTTTTAGTCTTTATTGTTTTATTTTAATAGGTAATTAGTGTGTTTTTATTTTCTCTCTCTAGCTTTTCTTTCAAGATTTTTAATCTTTCATCTTAATATTGTAATCTTTAATCTTAATCTTTAATATAATCAAGATTTTTAATTAATTCTCATTCTACCTTTCTTAATCATAATCTATTGTTTTGCTTAATTAATCATGTAGTTGATTTAATGTAGTTGATTGTGTGATTGATTTGTTTATGTGATTGATCTTATAGTTTTGATGTGGTGGATGTTTAGCTTATTGTGATTGTTGATTTATTAGTGTTTGGCTTATTTTTAATTAAGTTGGTTTGATAGATTAATATTTTTAACTAAAAGTTGATTTTAGATTTTTAGATTAATTAGCGTTTTTCAAGTTTTTAATTTGTGGCTTATTTAGTTTTTCTTAAAACTAATTTGGTTTTATTTTTGGTTAAATGCTTATTTTGATTTTGCTTATTTTTAGCTTATTTTGGTTTCCTCCATTTTAGGATCTATTGTTTCTGTTATCGTATTTGTTTTTTCGGAAAAGGGTTTATAAAACCCGAAAATCACCCATTTATCCGAATTTGGCAGCTTTATCCGAAAATAAATATTATTCCAAAAATTGTAAGTTTTTCCGAAAAAACAGTTTATTCCTAATTTAGTCCATTTATCCGAAAAAGTAATTTTATCCGAATTTACTAGTTTTTCCGAAAAAACAGTTTTTTTTCCGAATTTAGTCCATTTATCCGAAACAGTGATTTTATCCGAATTTACTTCTTTTTCCGAAAATCTTGGTTTATCCGAATTTAGTCGCTTTTTCCGAATTAAGCCATTTTATCCGAAATACCTTCTTATTCCGAAAATCATTGATTTATCCGAAAAAGTGGTTTTATCCGAAATTAGTTCTATATTCCGAAAATTGTCCTTATTCTGAAAATAGTGTGTTTTTCCAAAAACAGTAGATTAATCCGAAGTCACTGGTTATTCCGAAAAAAGCTATTTTATCCGAATTTAAGTGTTTTTCCGAAATTCCTTGTTTATTCCGAAAATTATAGATTTATCCAAATATAGCCTTTTATCCGAATTTAGTCACTTTATCCTATTTAGGGCATTTATTCCGAAAAAGGGTATTATTCCGAAGAAGGGATGTTTATCCGAAGATCCAATTAATTCGGAATTTGTTGATTTTTCCGAAGAAAGCTCTTTTAACCGAAGATCTAGTTTATTCAGAGAATCAACGTTAGATTTCTCAGTTATTTTTATATATTTAGGTTTTATGTTTACAAGTAGATTAGATAACCTAAAGCTCCCCCCTCTTTGTTACCACCTATAATAATTCCACTTTTAACCGTGATCAATTCGGATTGAATCGAGTACGAACAACACTCGAACTTTAAAGAATACACACAAAAGTCCAAAATCAGTAACAAAAGATTTTTAATAAACATTATTTTTAAGAAAATGTTTTATTAAAATGAAAATGTAAATTTGAATATGTCATATTCCAAATGCCATAAGAATATCCTTTGAAGGTTTAAACAGCCTCAAATATTTCAAATTCACTAAAAGACAAAAAGGAGCGGAGTCTACTACCCGCGGTTCGTTAAGTGCCTACGCGGTTCCCTATCGATAAGGAACCGCCTGGGTAGATAAGGAACCGTCCCCAGATAGCCGTTGGCATTTGTCTTCTATAAATAGTGGATCAAATCTGCATTCTCATTAACCCTTTTGGACATCTCTTTCAGCCTTCTTTCTCCTATCTAATCCTAGTCATTTGTAAATGATCACTTAATGTGTTAAGTATGTTTACTCATGATTATCCTATTGATCTCCTTCTTTACCTTGTCCAAAGAGAAGATCACTCACACACTTGTGATGTGATTAAAGATAAAGCATTAATGAAGATCACCTTCTCCTAAAGATCTAGTCATGTTCATCATTTTTTTATTTGTGTCTTGTGTAGATCCAATGTATTTGTGAATACTTGGACTAGTTGTGTTCATCAAATCTATATGTGAATACTTGGATTAGAGTTGTGTAAATCCATTGCACATGTGTGTGCTTGGATTTGTGTTGTGTAGATCCAAGGTACATGTGTGTACTTGGATATGTTTAGTTGAGTTGTAATTAGTTGTGTTAGTTCTCACTAAACTATAAAGTGATGTGGTTGTGTCTGGTAAGTTCTTACTAAACTATAAAGTGATATGTAGTTGTGTTGTGTGAAGTTCTCACTTAGCTTCAAAGTGAAGAGTCATGAAGATTGGTTCTAGCTTTGGATTAGAACTCGACATCTAGCCTTTTGTCAGAAAATGGTGAAGTAGGCAACGTTGTGAAGATTGGTCTAGCTTTGGATTAGAACTCGACATATAGCCTTGTGTCATAAAATGGTGAAGTGGGCAACGTTGTGTAGATTGGTCCTAGCTAAGATTAGGTCTCAACATTTAGCTTAGTCGGAAAATAATGTAAGCGACGTTGTAAGGTTTTCTCTGCCAAGAAGGGAGCTTGTGGATATAGTGGAAATCTCGAGTAAGGTGTACTCGAGGAGTGGAGTAGGAATGAGGATAGAGCCTCGTTGCCGAACCACTCTAAATCTTGGTGTCTTCCTACTAGGTTGTTTCTTTCCTTACTCATTACTTACGTTCATTATCATTATACTTACTACACATTGTTAATGCATTAGACTTTAACCTAATCATTATGCAACTAGCTTTCAGGTAAAAGATAGTTTTGTGCACTCACCTAATTGAAAGGAATTTTAATTAGGTGATAAACCGATGAGAAACTATTCAACCCCCCCTTCTAGTTTCTACAATTGGTATCAGAGCGATGGTGACACAAGATCTTTGAAGTATATTGTGCTTTAAAACTTGGATCGATCCATTGTCTCCTCGAATTAGAAGGTTAAGTTGTACTAAAGTTTTTCTTTGGTCAAAACTACTTTTTGTTGAAAATAAGCCTTTTAAATTGTTAATATTGCATCTCATTTAGATTAGTAGTATTAATGCATTTTAGATTTACTCTTGAAATGTATCTACTAGTTTGCATCTTGTTATGTGTAGGTACTCATTAAGATAAATCATTCTATTGATTGTGGATTGAGTTACTTACACTTGTAGAAGACTCATCTTCTTTGATTTGCAATATCTTTGAATGATGATATCAAGATGGGTAGGAGTGATACTAGTCTTTGAAGACTTAATAGTCACTATTATTCATAGTTGGGCTTTTCATTGGTTCCTTGAAAGCTCGGAATGCAATTTGTGGCCGAGGTACGCTTTCGTTCTTCCACACGCCCTATTGATCACTCTTTTGATCATTAATTGACTATATGTTTGTTCTTAGCATCCTTGCTTTGACATTTATTTGTGGTTTGTGATTCTTTCCTTTTTCCTTCTCAAACCTTCATTGCTTGGATACTTGACTCACTATGGAGATGTAGGGTGAGTTAGTATAAGATTAAAGTATCAAGCATGATTTCCATGGTTTGCATCCTTACGGTTAGTAGGCCCAATATCATGTGTAACTTGTGCAATTAAGCTCATATCTAGGATGATTAGTGAATCCCTTGAGATACCAAACTACTTCATTAAGTTGTAGGTGGATTTTGCACATTTGGAATTGAAATATTCCAAGGATATTGTTATTGTTAATCCTAGCAATAATTATCCGATCATGTGGGAGAGAAAGTAAATCTATACTTTGCTCATGTTTTGAAATAGAATAAGACTACTCTTGAAAATGATCTTATTCTATGCATCAATATTTCTTGGTATAATTCATTACCAAAGCCATTAGACTTTCGCCAGAAAGACACGTCTTAAACCACTATATATGACACAAGATCTTCGCATCCTCAATTTGAAGAATGTAATTTGTCTCTTGAGCAATTTTCTTGGTCTTGATTCACTTCCCTTGACTCCTCTCCCCTTTTCTTCTTTGCTACGAGTAGTCGTTTGCTCGTTTCGGTCTTTTCCTATCTCGATTCAACTCGTAATCCTTCAACAAGGCATTATTACCTAGTGTTGTGGTGGTCCAATGATATCCTAAAAGGTTTAAGATATATTTTAAAGTAATTTAAAAAATTTGGTTTTCAAAAATTATTTGTTTTTCTTTGATAAAAAGTGTCCACTGTAGGCGGTTCCTTATCTAGCGCGGTTCCTTATCGATAAGGAACCACGGGCAGAATCTTCGCCAGAGTGCCAATTTTATTAAAATAACCTTTTCAAACAATACCTTCTCTCTCCTTCACACACACAGTGACGAAAATACCCAGTTTTCCACCATTGTTGTTTTTCCAAAAACTTCAATTACTTAAGATCAATTTATTTCGATTTGTCGGTTTCACTCATCCTTCATCAAAGATCAATTATCTGTAAGTCATTTCTTTCAATTTCATCTAATGCGTTCTAGGGTTCATACATTCATAATTGGGGCTTTTTAAAATTGACATTTAATTAGAACCTTACTAGGAATAAGAGTTGACATAGTATTGTTACTATGATTCCTTAGGTTCATATTCGTTGAGATTCACAAATACCCATTTGTAGAACAAATCCGAATTTTGAGTAAATAGTTTTGGTTGATTGATGGAATTGATATGAACCCATGAACAAGTTTGTAATGGAATTGTTAAATGCTTACCTAAAAACCTTGTTTTGAAAAACAAGTGTTCAAGTTCATTATTGATCTTACATGGTCAATGTGTCATTGTTAATGATGAACTAGGAACATTGTGAATATGAGAATGATAAGGATTAAACCTTGGTTTGTCAAGAGATTGATGAAACACATTCTCATCTTTTTGTTTTTTTAGTGTATATGTAACATATGAGTAATTAGGGAAATACTTTTGTGTTTATTTAGGTACTAATCATGCCTTCGGAATTTCAACAAGACCACCAATACACTAGACAATACATGCCAAACCTTTCCGAAATGTGTGCTTCCCCTCAACTTACAAACACCTATTCCTCACTCCAAAATCATTGCTTTCACGAGGGTAGAGATGTCGAAGAGGATATTGAGCGATATATATATATATATATATATATATATATATATATATATATATATATATATATATATATATATATATATACTCGATCGATGTTCGGAAAAATTAGGTTTGATTGTTTGTTGGACATCAAAGAGGATACATATCCCGAATTTCTCTTAGAGTTCTTTAGCACATACTCTCCCATTTATGATAATGATAAAGTATATGTTAGGTTCATCCTTGAAGGTCGACTCATTTAACTCTCTCTTGAAGACTTTGGTCAAGCTCTTCGTGTTCCATTTGTGGGCACTTGTCGATTTACTGATAAATTGAAACTTGATTATCTTCTTGAACCATACGACTGTGCTCGAGATGAAAATGAAGAGATTGACCTTGACTACATTCTTGATGTCATTTGTAAAGTGCGTAGTGGAAACGTTGTATGAAGCCTCCACTCTAGCAAGCATCGAGTAAAACGCTATGAGGTTCTCTTAAGCGACCTAAATGATTGTATGGTCCGTTGGGCTGACATCCTTAGGGAGAATGTATTTTGTCTTGGCGGAAACCGAGATCATATTCCGGCGTGTATGACGCACATGTTATGTTGCATCGCTACTAACGCCAAGTACAACCTCGCATACTACATCGCTCGACGAATCACTTATGCTCTTTCCAAACCCAAAACAAATCTTCCCTATGCCATGCTCCTTACTCGCCTTCTTAAGAAGGTTGGTGAAGACTATCCCGACATCAACATTTCTCGCTTTCGTTCAGTTGAACGTGTCATGCTACCAATTCAAATGGTACATCCATGAAAGCTAGAAGTGATCGAGGTTTGAGAAAGTCCGATCCACAAGAGTCCGATGACGAGGACTTTGATATGTCACCAAGTGATGGTGGTGGCGTAAACACAAGTGCTCATGTTGGTTCTTCGAGTAACTCCCACCCATCCATGGACACTTTCATGTAAGGGTTAGAAGAAATCATCCCTCCTCCTCACTATGCTACTAGTGGACTTACCAAAAACTTCGGTCTTGAGGATGTCTATCGAGCTAATCTTAAAAGCCAAGGTGAGTTGTATGATCATCGAGTGGAGTCAAGAGGATCGTTCAAGAACATAGTCAAATTGATCAAGGGACTTGGCAAGAAGAAAAAATAAAGAATTGGTTTATCAAGGTTAACATGTTTGTAAACATGTTTAAATTGTTGACCTATTTATTCTTACTCTCTTTTTATTTAGGTTGTTATGTTTGGTTACTAATACTTTATGTTTTAATTACTTAGTATTTTAAACCTAATCGTTGCATAGCTTTGTGCATATTATGTGTTTGTTAGTTTCCTAGATTTTGATTTATACTTAACTTTGGCTTGCTATTTACTAGTGTGAAATCTGGGCTAACCAAAGTTTGAGGAAGTGCATATTTTTGACACCACTGGTCGCGGACCTACATAAGGAACTACCTGTCCCTGTTTCGACAGAATCTTTTCTTTACACTATTTTCCTTAATCTGTGTAAAACTTTGATAATTTTTTTGCAAAAACCTGCACCTTCCTAAACTAGGGTACCTAATTTCATTATTCACCTAAAATGATTTTAACCCATTACTAGTTTGGATCATTCCCTCGTAACACCCCCAAATATTCATGTTTCAAATCAGCGGAAGAGCACGTTACTTAAATCATAGACAACGCTTAAAAATCGCGTCGTTTAGTATCGAAGCATTTTCCATTCATAAATATCAAATTACATCGGTCCTCTGGTCAAAATATGTCTTACAAATTTACAAAACATTTGAATGGAAATTTTTATTTAAATGCGGGCCATAAATTTTTGTCATCTTCCCGAGAATTACCTTCAAGTACCTGAGATAAAACATGTAAAAAGTCAGCGAAACGCTGAGCGAGTCCATAGAGTTTAATAACAACCATTTACATAAAATCGGTATATAATCATCACCGAAAAACATTTTGGTACAATTCTTTGTCATAGACTATAACATAGGCCGAAAACATTTTATACGAATCATTATCGTAAATCATAACACAGGCCATAAGCATTTGTTACGCATCATTGTCGTAAATCATAACTTAGGCCAAAAACATTTTATACGAATCATTGTCGTAACAGCACTACTCAATACATTTTATGACGTTGTTTATAGTAAAATAAAAACTGTTATGTAAAACAGTTATGTAAAACCAGAACACAGGTATAATAATATATAAGACCTCATATTGCTAGTCAGGCAATATATTAAAATTCAAATCATATATCCTACACAATTCTTGAGACCACAACCTCAGTATTACCATTATCATTATTATTATCGGATTATTATAAGCCGCATGACATTGTTACCTTTCTATAATATATATCGGGTAGCTAGCCCGGAACTCATTTGCCCATTTAAAACAGCGTGTCGTCACAATAATCACGCTAAATATACCACTCTCATACATAAATTCGCTTGCCAATCAACGTAACACAACGGGGATCAGCCGTCAAGACGCGAACGGGGTGATCTTCCCCAAATAGTACTATTATAAGCATAAGCGTCTACTCACTCCCAGTAGTTCATAATTCATGCTAATAGGACTTATAGTGACATAACCTAACTTTTAATAATCCATTTCAATCATTCATTGGGTCATATAATCAATCAGGTCCATATTAAAAGCATACAATCAGGACCACTTGTGTTCTATTTTTATTTAAAACTAGCATGTAATCTCCCTCATGGGTTTATAAAACAGTTCATAAAATATTTAAAAGAGTGCGAGGCTATGAACTCGCATTAGTTGGGAAAGGCGGGTTATCGACAATTAGGATGTACAGTTCGTGCCTCGATCACGGGAAACCTAAACAAATAATACTCGATCTTAGACTATATCGAATAATATTTATAAAAAGTTATGTATATGTAATGATGTCATAACACGATGATCAAGTGGGGTTTTATTACCTTATACAACTTTATTTTTTGTTAAGTATTAGTTAACTTAGTCCAATCATACTAAGTTTAGCCATGTATATGTTAAGGCTCAATAGGCCCATTAAGAGTACAATACATTATATTAGTCCATTTATTCATTTAAGACCAGGCCCATACTCATATGTTGGACCCAAGTGGGTTAAGTCCATGAGTATGTCCAATAATATTAAGCCAAACTAGTTGGGCCTAGTGGTCCAACAAGGCTAATTTGGCCCATTATGGTCCATAAGTTACAAAGCTCGATTTTGTCGATTTTTACTTGTCAAATGTGTTTACATATCAGTATATGTTTTATAAAAATGTTACATTAGACGGGTCCGACCATCGAAGTTTTATTAGGTTAAAACGCCGTCTTTTCGGTTTTAGCCGAAAAGACGTAAAAGTTTTATATAGTTGGTAGTTTAGAAAAACTAGTTGAGCTTCATGTTTATAAAGTGTAACATTTATTTATTATAGTATATAAACTTGTTTTAGAATAATTATTATAATTTATTAACTTATACATACTTATTTTATATAGTATTTTACTTCAAATGGTATTTTTATATTATATAGTTTATTAGGAAATCTGATTTCTAAAGTCAAGTCCACTATTTTGATCATATCTTGAGTTCTACAATGAATTAGAACCTCACATTTTTACTGTATAAACTACATGATATGTGGTACAAATAACTCTTCCGTAGCTTCTGCTCAAACAGCCTCAAAGTATTTGTAAAAATTCGTCCGAAACAGACTAGACAGATTAGTACATCAAAAGTGTTTTGGCCATATCTTGCTCATTTTTAACATTCCATTGAGTGGCCGGTTGACCGCTTGTGTAAAAATCAATTATCTATCGTTATATCCATTAATCTAAGCAATTTAACCAAGTGATAATATTGAGACCTACTGTTTTAAACAGCCTATATGATTAGTCAAGATTTTAACACTTTTACTTGTAGATTTTAGCCTTGTTATATTAATCTGGTGACACAAAATCCCCACACAATACTTGGATCATCATTCATTATCATCATACATATACATTCTGAAGTAAATATACAAGAACTTTTACAAAAATAAGAGGGTGATAGAAATAAAATGATCTTTATACCCACCAAGATGATAAAAAAGTTGAGATTTTGTTGAACAAGGCTTGGTTTTTGTAATCAAATCTTTAGCTTAGCAAGACCACTTTTTGAGACCTTCATATAAATATCTTCTTGAAATCAGCACTTTGACTCCATGAAAACTCCTTTTCACAAGTTATAACCACCTCCAATCTTCATCTTTTTAAATGGCTTTCAACATATGTGAATTGTGGATAAAGTTTATGGTTAAAATTTTAATGAAGATGGTGTTTTGGTAGTGATGTGGGAGGGCCAAAAAGGGAGGAAGAGAGAGATTGGAAAATTTTTCTTAAGTTGCATGTATTGTGAAGTGTGTGAAGAAAGTTTGATGTTTTTAGGTGGTTTAGTCAAGTTTATGGACAAGTGTCTTTAGGACACTTAAAACTTTGAAAACAAGGGTGCCACCCCTTTGGTTTTGGCAGCCCATAGTGGAGGTGAGACAGGTGTAAACTTGTTTCATCCCCATTAATTTACGGGTACTCCCCGACTCTAGTTTCCTCGATTTACGTTCCCTCGGGTCGATTTACGAAAAATGTTTTTGTAAATTATGAATCTACGGTACAAAACGATTCTAATAAAAATTGTCTCATAAAAAATGGAGCAAAAAAGCGTAAAAACATAAACCTAGGGTTCCCGGTTTAATCGTAAAAGACGCTAAATTATGCACATAAGTCCTAATTTCTTCTCGTAAATTTGTGAGTTTATGAACCAACACAAATTAAAATTTCAAAATAATATACGAGAATAAATTTACTATCTGAAATGTCGGACTGTCACAAAATCGAAGTACGTAAACACGTAACGTAGAGCTCTCCGGTTTAGACGTAGACGATGCTAATTTAAGACGTAAACCCCAATTTCTTCCCAAAATGAGTGAGTTCATAATCTAACAATAAAATAATGATTATAGATAATACTTGAGAATAAAATAACGACCTCAATTTGACGGATTGTCACAGCAGTTCCCCCTAAAGAGGATCTTTGTCCTCAAAGATCAATTCATCTTACTACTCGCTTCTTATAGAGTCAAAGACATGTGGGCATTTCCTCCACATTCGGTCTTTTCTCTCAAGCGTAATTCATTATAATACGCGAGTTTCATCAAACATAACTATAGGAATACGATCATGCTTAAGTTGACTTACTTTCTTTTTCCATGATGTCCACGGGTTTTCGATGAATGCAACTTTTCGCCGACCCAAACTTTATTATGAAATAATCAGATTTTCATTTTTGTAGGATTGATTCACACGACTATATAGGATATAGAAATAAAGATGAAGATTAAACCAAAAAATAAAGATTAGATTAGATGAAGGAAAAGAGAAAACAAGGTTGTGAATTCCTAGTGAGAGAAACACATACGTTTATCTCTCTACAAAAAATGGATTGGAAAACACACACACAAATGAGGCTTAGGAGGCCTTTTATACTAAGTAGTAAGTGTTTAGGAGGCCTTCCTCATTTGTGTGTTCGGGACTAATTCCCGTTTACATAAACATTAATAACTAAGAACTCTCGACACCATTGAATAGTATTTTTCACGAGCTTCGCAACGGTATATTATATGACCATCACTTTAAATACGGCTAACAGTCTCCCCCTAAGGGGTGGTCATGTAATATGTGACTTCACTTCGTTGGTGTTGCAAGCATTGAAGTCGTTGTCTTGAGAGTTCTTTCATAGTTCCTTTCATGACTTGTGATCTTGGATCTTTGATCTTTGCCTTGACTTGATCTTGTAACTTTGCCAGCTTGTGTTCTTGTGTCTTTACCCACATACTCATGTTTTGAGTTGACATGAAAGCTTGTTAACAATCTCCCGTGATCATCAGAGTAGCGGAAGTCTTTGTCTTCAGATGTTCTTGAGCTTTCTTCATTTAAATGAGCATGTGATCTTGAATTACGACGCCACCGTTTGCATTCCTTCGGTTTCCTGTTATACAGTAAGAATACTGTACCTGTGATTAGGTAAGTTCAAAGAACTTCCTTGACAGGGTTTCCGGCTGTGGTAGCCGTTCTCAATACTTGAATATATAGAAAGATAATTCATAGTAAGGAGTGAAGCATGCAGTTCCATTCTGCTGATTAAGTCGTCAATCCAATTTCCTGGAACAAGTTTGAATCAATTAAGAATCAAACCATCGTTGCTTTCCAGTTGACACAAGTTTGATTCATATAGAATCTCTCAAGTTACCTACCGCAGTGCTTTGATGATGACACTGGAAGGATTTCCATTCGTCAGTGTAATTACTAATAAGTATTACTCTGAATGTTCTAGCAAGATCATAAAGATATTGCGTCGAGACCTGGAACGGGTTTGAATCAATTAAGAATCAAACCACTGTTGCTTACCAGATAACATATGTTCAATTTAAGTGAATCTTACATATGACCTACCGCAGTGCTGTTTGATGTTAACACTGGAAGGATTTCCATTCATCACTGTGAATACTAATGAGTATCACTCTGAATGTTCTGGCAATATCACAAGGATAGAGTGTAGGACTCTGTAATTTATCGCATGTGTTCTAGTGATGAACAACAATTGATATATGTAATAAGTGTCCTAATGAGATTTATGATGAATCTCGTTGGCTCTAGAATCTATAAGTGCACGTTTATTTGGTGATCGGAGGATGGAGCAGACTACCACCTATTCAATATCTACTATCTCGGAGTGAGAAAGTCGATAGAAATGAGTTGAACTCCATGACAATAAAACAAACTTCTTTTGAGAGAAGCTTGAGTAGGCTAGGATGGGTTGTGCATTGCATCACTGGGTCCATGATGCTTAGTCTTCAATATCAGAAATCATCAACGTGATTCTGATAGTAGATGTATTGACCCGGTTTTTGCCTAAGTTGTATGGAGGGCTATTTCTTTTCATCCTTTATCCTTACATTTCTTTTTCATTCTTCAACCCCTTCACTGCTTAACAAGACGTCAAAACTAGCACCTTGTTGTGATTGTTCCAGTGCTAGCTTAAGTCATTAGTCGGCGTTATTCCCATACACTTGACTACTCCATCTTTCCTAAGGACTTCTAAGTTCTAATGGATCGTCCCTGGGAAGATCCCTCCGGTTCTGGTTGGATCATAGGACGAATACCTAACCACCTTTTGACACCAATACCGTCGTGAATTAATATGTTGAAGGGTATAGATATCGTAACCAGAAAAACCTGTTGAAAAAGCAATCAAGGTGTTGATGAAATCAGTGTTTACACCTTGAAGGTTTTTTGTATCACCAAAACGCCCCCCTACATATGTGCATCATAAAAGGAAAGGTTTTTGCACATATTAGGAAGAGAAAGAACTTATATCAAAGATCTTATCCAAGATAACACATTTTAATCACTATACTCCCCCTCAAAAATTGCATGAAATTAATTTTTTTTGTGAAACTAGTGATGAAAAATGGAGAGAATAATGTGTCATGAAACTTTGGAACAAATGTTTATGAAATCATTATACTCCCCCTTGAAAAGAGATTCTATTTAAATAGGGGAGTATATGAGCACATTGTTTTGAAATACCTTGAAAAATTGTGCTCAAAAGTTAGTGAAAATTATGTTCATGAGCTTAAAACTTTGAATGTTTTGATATAAGCTCATGACCGAGAAAAACAAATTTCTCGTTGTTGAGGATAAGTCAACGACTTTCCTTTATTTAGAGACCGGGTTATAGTCTGACATGTGACTATAAGCCATGATGAGAAGAAAATAGAAAAGACATGTTTTGAAAACATTTGAACTCTCATTCGAACTTTATGTACGTAACCGTGTCGTTATTGAACAACAATTCTAAGTACGTCCATATTATCGATGCTGAGAGACATGTCGGAGACGAATATTTTTGGTATTTTTTAAAGATTTTCTCATTTTTATTTCTTTTTTAGAGGTTTTATATTTTTGTATTTTGATTTTCTGATAAATATACAGGATTACTGCGAATGTGCAAGACGTTCAAGTTCATCAGGAGGGAAACTACGCATACCAAGTCGACGAACCAAGAATTCAAATCTGTCTTGAGAAAGAGCTTTGGTGAAGATGTCGGCTAGTTGGTAGTCCGTCTTGACAAAGAATAGTTCGATCGTTCCTTTTTCCACATGCTCCTTAATGAAATGGAATCGGATAGCTATGTGCTTGGTCTTGGAGTGTTGGACCGGGTTGCAGGATATGGTTATGGCTGATTGTGAATCACAGTAAATAGGGACTTTGTTAAAGTAAAAGCCATAATCCGTGAGTTGTGTTCTCATCCAAAGAACTTGAGCACTACACACGGATAGAGACACATATTATGCTTCCGCGATTGACAACGCCGTACAGTCTTGTTTCCTTGATGACCAGCTCACTAGCTTCTCGCCTAAGAATTGTGCTCCACAAGAAGTGCTCTTGAATGTATCATGACACCCTGCATGGTCGGCATCTGAAAAACAAATGAGATTAAAACCAGAATCCTTCGTATACCAGAGACCCATGTTAATGGTTCCCTGGAGATAACGAACGATCATTTTAACCTCCTTGAGGTGCTTCTCGGTTGGCTTTGCCTGGTGCCGAGCACATAAACAAGTAGCATGCACAATGTCTGGTCTGCTTGAGGTTAAGTACATAAGGGACCCGATCATGCTTCGGTATTTTGTAGCATCTACAAATGTCCCTTTCTTATCCAAATCAAGCTTGTGTTTAGTGTCCATTGGAGTACCAATAGGATCATAGTTTTCCATGCCAAATTTTGTTAGAATCTCAAGAACCTACTTGGACTGATTTATGAAAATACCACGGGGGGATTGGTGAACTTGGAGACCAAGAAAGAACGTCATTTCCCCCATCATGGACATTTTGAATCGAATTTTCATAAGGTCGGCAAATAATATGGAATATTTTCGGTTAGTAGAACCAAATATAAATATCATCTACATAGACCTGAGCCACAAAGATGTCGTTGCCGTAGTGCTTGATAAACAACGTTGGATCAATGGTTCCTTTGCTGAAGTGGTTTTGTAGAAGAAATGATGATTATTCGTCGTACCATGCTCTTGGTGCTTGTTTCAAACTATAAATTGCCTTTTTCAACTTATAGACATTGCTTGCATGTTCGGTATTGATGAAACCTTCAGGTTGACATACATTCACATCTTCTTTTAACGGCCCATGCAAGAAAGTTGTCTTCACGTCCATTTGATACACAGTGAACGATTTGTGTGCAGCATATGCCAAGAAAATCCTAATAGCTTCCATCCGAGCTACCGGGGAGAAGGATTCAGCGAAATCAATTCCCTCCTGCTGTTTATAACCTCTCACAACTAACCAAGTCTTATTCCTAATGACTGTTTGCTCCTCATCCATCTTGTTTTTGAATAACCATTTCAGGGTAAGCGGATCGATATTGTCCGGTCGAGGTACTAACTCCCATACATCAAGCCGGATGAACTGATTGAGTTCTTCTTGCATAGACTCAATCCATGATGCATCGGTCATTGCCTCTTTCACACTTGCTGGTTCCATTCTGCTGACTGATAGTGCATAGATACACATATCACCATCGGTACGCAGCTGATTTCGTGTTGACACTGGCCGTGAGAGATTTCCAATCACTTGAACCAAAGGATGATTCTTAGTACATTTGTGTTCATGTGGAAGTGTATGAGAAACTTGATGTGAGATCGACGGATCCACATATGATATTGAAGGCTGAGTAGAACTTGTGGAAGCCGCGAATGGATTAACAAACTCGTGTTCGTTGAGCATCGCATTGTTTGCTTTTTCAGCAACTATTTCATTCTGAAGATGAACATGATTAGGAATTTGCTGAGAATGTTGTTGAGTTGCGTTAGCAGTCGAAGAAGTGGTTGGAATGTTTGGAGTCAATATTGTTGAGGTTGACGTAGATGATGCAGAAGTAGATGCCGTTGGTGTAGATGCAGCCGGAGGTTCCGTAGCAGGTGCAACCGTGGAATTTTGAGGAACACCAAATGACGATGGACCCTCCATATATTCATCATAGATTGGACCAAATAAAACTTCCAAGTCACGTTCTGAAGGTTGTAACAATGAGATTGCTGACGGTGCAAATTGAAGCACGAGTCCTGAACTTACGTGCAAACTGAAACTCGGACTGATGCGAGTTGAATTTAATCCTAATTATGGACTACAAACAGCACACCATGCTATGATTCATGATTATGTACAGTAATGTTCAGGCTCCTTAATATATTCAGCATGGTTTTCCGTCCGGAAAATTTGTACAAATGATCTATACTTTACAAGCACGTGCTTTGTTAGCCATGACTGCTAAAATTTTTAGATGTCAGTTAAGACAAGACCACTGAATTCCTTTTACGCATAACCAGACGAGTACTCCAAAATCTTCCCATACATTCCAGAAGAACCTTCAAGGAGAAGGACGGTAACATGAGATTATGTGTTGACCAACGTCGATGTAAACAAATCACCATTCATAACCGTTATTCTCCTCCACGTATTGACAACATGTCTAATCAGCTTTAAGATGGTAAACACTCTTCCAAGATAGGATTCATGATCATGTTGCCAACACTGACGAGTGAAAGATCATGACATTCCTATGACTGCTATTCGTACACGACTCGGTCATGCTAGATTTATGATTTTGAATTAGTCTCATCAATGCTCCAGCAGCATTATAAGAATGAGTTTCCATGAACTCATGAGAAAATTCATCAGTGTCTTCATTGAGAATAACTTAATTTTCTCTAAGTCTAGGGAAGAACAGGAAGACCATATCTACACTATGTTGCAAATTCTATGACAAGTGAAATTTCACCCTGAAATTTTCCATTCTAAATTTTGGTTGATTACAGTGACACGCTGAATCACGTGTATTCTCACGGTTAACCTTACCATGACTCAGCTTATGCATAAAGAAGAGAACCCTACACTACGTTGGGTGTTCCAAGAAAATCCTATGCTAAGAGAAGTCTAATTTCGGAGACTTATAGTTCCGCAAATTTCTACGTATCAAGTTTCTACGAAGCAAGATAAAGTTACGTTCATATCTAAGTACCTGACATACCAACAGGCTAAGATAGAACACCAACTGACTAGGATGTTTTCCATCATCAGAATTGTGAACAGAAATGGGACAAGATCCCCACGGATTTTGGTTACCAGATTAACAAGATGCTATCTGGGTTATTACCAACAAGTTTGATCATGTCTGCAGAATCCTTACATCCGTACGGATTTCAGAACCAACAGATTGATCGGACACATTCCAACCAAGGCTCATCTGATCACTTGTTAATCTGTCAGCTATCGGGTCAGACAAAGGTTCACATTTGTGCTCCTTATTTACGTACACGTCCTTGTTCTAATTTCACGATTTGCGTTCACGCTCACGTTCATGACACTATTCACGTTCATGATCGTATCTTAGCTTACGATTTTTTGTTCATCTTCGTTCCGGGATGTTTTGCAAGAACTGGAGAGACCAGACTCAAGCTTAGTGTAACTCCCTATCCTCAGATAGACGTTTCACGTCACAATCCACGTCTCAGCTAATGGCATTTGGCGATACCGCCGCCGTATTCCATGTTCACGATATGTTTCACATGTCATGTTCATTCCACGTTCCTCATATCACGTTAACGATATGTTACACGTATCATGGATCACGATATGTTTGCGCATACTACACTCACCATATCTCCACGTATCACGTTCAAAAATTTTCACTTATCACGTTCAAAATTTTTCACGTACTACGTTTCAATATGTCTCGCGCATTGTTGCTAATTATCAGTTAAGTTCGATTGTTTTGCACCATATCATTTCAGTATCCTTGCACGTTGATTCTTATTCCCTCGATCAAATTCAGGGGATCTATCTTACGTAGATGAAAATGAACTTTGCGTGTTTTCAAGTCAAGTTTAGGAGGACCAAGATTATCATTGTGTCAAGATCTTGTGAAGGACCGTTCCAAGAGGGAAGCCACGTGGAAGCGGAAAAGTTCGTATGGACTTCTTATCCGTTTTTCTCTTATTGATTAGATATGTCTTTCAGTCACGTCACGTTCCATGTCCTTTCAAGACATGTCACGTTCCACGTTCCTTTCTACCTTGTCATCTTCATGTCCTTCTATCTTTCATACCCTCTTAGTTGATTCGGGTATGTTCTCTTCAGTTTACTTTATCTATAATTCGGGGATGAATTATTCTTTTTAGGGGGAAGATTTGTAAAACCCGCATGCTTTTACCATGAATAGTACCCTTACAATAGTACGCACATGATTAGGACTTTTCTTTTATAGCATGTTTACGTTTCACGTACAAGAATTACAAGTAGTACGTACGCGTTATTACACGATAAGTATTAAATACGTGTTAGTACACGATAATTATTAACAATA
Source organism: Glebionis coronaria (assembly GCA_025667525.1). Taxonomy (NCBI): domain Eukaryota; kingdom Viridiplantae; phylum Streptophyta; class Magnoliopsida; order Asterales; family Asteraceae; genus Glebionis; species Glebionis coronaria. Next base: position 361,509,103 of record CM046876.1, read on the forward strand.
ATAATTATAATCACGAATATAGAATCATGAACATGAAATCACGGACAGATAATTATGTACCTACGTAATTATTAATACGACGAATGTCGTTATGTACAAGTAATTATAATAACATGAATAACTAATAACTACGTAACACGTAAACACGAACATTTAACACGATTATTATTACTACGTATATTTAAATTAACACGACAAGTGATTACGTACTTAATGTTACGTTTAACACGCATGAGAATAACTATGTAGTTCACGATATTTTAAATACACGAATACACGTAACATTTTTAGTCGCGTGTTAGTTAAATAAGAGGTTTGGGCTGTTTTAAGACAAGGAAAGAAACTGGGCCCAAGGCCCACAAGGGGGTCCAAACCGTGTATATACTAAAAAAGACGGGGGCGGGGGGGGGGGGGGGGGGGGGGGGCTTTGTTTTTCTTTTTCTGTCGACACAAACACCACAAAACAGAAACCCTAAAACATGGTATATACTAGCCGCCTATTTTCTTCTTCTTGTGCCTCTTCTGCCGCGGGTTTTCAACACCAACAACAAGAACAAAAACCGTAGGTTGATCCAAGGAATCAAGTTGTGTTCGTGTTTGTTCTATCCAAAACCCTAAAACATGTGTAAGTAAACCCCTAATCTCGTTTTATTTTTTTTCTTATATTAATTAATCACGAATCCATGGCATATGATCTAAAACATGTTAAAAGGAAGTAAATATAAAGGGGGTTCGTTTTTGGTATCGATGTGGTTTTTTGGCACACAAACCGAGAGTCAAGAGACTCTCGGTGGTAAAATATGTCCACCAGCTGCAACCCTAATTTGGGTGCTGGCTTAGTTTTTTTCTAGCAGGGGGAACCACTGGCTGCGGCCAGTGGTGGAGTCTAGTCTAGCAGTGGGAACCGAGAGCTTATGCTCTCGGTGGGATATTATAATAGGCAGGGGAAACCAGACGCAGCCGGGGGCACCATCACCACTACCAGGGGAAACTGGCAGTGAAGGGGGCTATTTGGTTTTGGGTTTATGAACAGGGTTAAGGGGGCGTTTGGTTGGCAGTTTAATAGACAAATTAAGGGGATGTTTGGTTCGGCTGATTTGTAAAACACGTTTTTCACGGGTTCGGTTTACGACACGTTGTCATAAAATATGCACGGGTTCGGGTTATTATATTTACGAGTTTAATTAGATTGACATGTATATATTTATTACAAGGTAATTAAATTAATAAAACATGACTTATAATTACAAGATTATTTTTTCAAGTTTAATTAAATTAATTCGACATGTTACTTAATTAAATTAATTTACATGACTTAGGTTATTAATTTTATTATTAATTCATGAACTTTAACCTAAGTATTTACCATGTTATTTAGAATATATAATTAATTAATTATTAAAAACCATGACTTATAATTAATGAATTTACATAACTTAGGTTATATTATTAATAGTTAATAATACATGTTTTAACCTAAGTATTGATACCTTTATTTAATTAAATCATGTTATATTTAATTAAATGCTTTAACCTATAGTTTATTTAAATTACATGAAATAATTATAAACTATGCTATTTTATGACATGACTTAGAATATAATCAATAATCACACAAGCTTATATTGTTAGCTTAATAATACAGCTTATATCTATTTATGGAAACTTTCTATTTTTAGAAACTTATTTATTTTAAGTAGTAAATCTATTTTTGGAAACTTTCTATTTTTGGAAACTTTCTATTTTTGAAAACTGCTATTTTTAGAAAGTTACTTATTATTACACAACAAGTATAATAATACAAGAAATACAAGTAATACTTAATCAGAATAGACAGAATATATGATAAACATAATATAAAGCTTAAATCAGTAAAACATGACATGAACATATAAAACAAACTAAGACATAATATAAAACTAATTACGTACTCAGTAATCAGATACATATACACGTATGTATTTATGTAGCATTAGTGATACCGGAGTAGGACTCTCTTCCATTCGTCTTCTTCATTCACTGGACACAAGGTACGGATTCTCCGTCCTTTCAGTATGGACATCCTTTCCTTATTAGGATTTCCCGTATGCAGCCAACTGTTTTCCCCAATATGTGTTTTATATGTTTTGATTGCTTATGTTTAATTAGAATACCTAAAGCCATATACATGCATGACCAGTTTCACCTAGTTATGGAGGTACCATAACCATAACAGTAGAGGCACTGGTGTTATGACATCACTACGACGGAGTGATAGCTCGTGGTGTCCCTTTCAGCTTTTGACCATTTATTATATTATCAGGTGGGGCGTATGGGTGCATCCTAGTTTACAGTTTTTAGCATATTATTTAGTGTGAATGTGGTGTGTGCCTTGCATCCTTCACAAGGAGCTGATCCCTTCTACCCAAACCAGTATATTAAATTAGAGGCAGCCCCTCTAATTTGCATGACGAGGTCACCCCTCCAAGTATTCATGCACATTGATATTTCATGACCTATATTGGCTAAATGGTAAACATGTTAAGCTGTTTTTATAAGATAAACATAAGGCTTTTCAAACTATAAAACCAGTTTTACTAAATAATACCAGGTTCTCCAGGACATATACATTTCCGTTGCTATATGTTTTACATGCTTATATTATTTATTCCATGCTTGTATATCCGTGCACTGAGCGTTATACTCAGCCGTTACTTTCCTTTCCATGTCCCAAAACGGCACGTACCCAAGGACAGACTCAAGCATTTGGAGGACATGCATAGGATGGAAGCTGCCATAGACTTCTTCTCCTTTTGCCTTCATATACTTATGCTTGATTAAGTCTTTTATTCATTCCATTTACTTTATTATGTTTTGGGCTTATGTTTGGGAACCAATGTCTGATTCCGGTTGACCCTATGGTCATGTATGTTTCATTACATATTACCTTGCATGCTTTGATGACATGCCATAATTACGCGTAATGGTCCACTTATCAAAGTGGGGTGTTACAAGGGATATCCTAATAGCTTCTAAATGAGAAACTAGAGAAAATGATTCATCGTAGTCTCTGCCTTCTTGTTGATGGTATCCCTTAGCCACAAGACGAGATTTGTTTTTGATGATGGTTTGTTCTTCATCCAGTTTATTTTTTGCAGATCCATTTGAAATCTAAAATTGACATTCCATAGGGTCTGTCAACAAGTTCCCAAACATTTAGGCGTTCAAACTGATGAATTTCGTCTTACATTGATTCAATCCACGCATGATCAGTCATGGCTTGTTTGATGTTTGTAGGTATAGTAGAACTCACGGTGAGTGCATACATACACACATCGCCATCGGTGTCGAGTTGTCTGCGTATTCGAACCGGTTATGAAGGATTTCCAATGACTTGATCCAATGAATGATCATGTGTCCAATGGTGAGTGGATTTATATCGTTGGTAGAATGTATGCACGTTGGACGGATCAACATGTTGAGTAGACGATTCTCTAACTTCGTGTACCGGTGTACCAAATGAGTTGATAAATTCTTCTTTGTCAGGTTGTGCATCGACTGCTTGATTGTTGTTTCCTCCTTCCGTATTGACGGTTGGTGAGGTTGGTTGTATGACAGTTTCTTGAGTTTGTTGAGTATCTAATGGAATTGTCTCTTGAGCAACGGTTGCTGAAGTAGAGGCAGTTGTGTCTTGTTGACTTTGTTCGGGTGCATCAGTAGTATTGACAGCGGAAGGCTTTGACACAACTTGATTGTTTCCATAGTAATATTCATCAAACATTGGATCATATAAACCAACCAACTCATTCATTTGTACCGTATCCGTCGAGTTTGATGTAGGAGTACTTTCTTGACGTTCTTGCACGGGACGTACACTGTTGTGTGTAGGTGCCATTGCTGGACATTGAGGAGCGGGACTTGAGTCTTTGAGTTCAAGTACCATTTTTGGTAATTCGTCAAAGTTCACATGAATTGTTTCAACAATAATCTTTGTTCTTTTGTTTTAAAATCGATATCCTTTCGACAATGTAGCATACCCCACAAAAATACATGCATCACCTTTTTCTTTCATCTTGTCGAGATTCTCACCGTATTTAAGAATGTAGCATAAAGATCCAAATACGTGAAAGAATTTAACAGTAGGTTTCCTGCCATTGATGATGTGGTAAGGTGTCTTTTCATGTCTAGGGATTACGAGAGAACGATTCTGAGTATAACAGGCAGTTGCAATTGCTTCAGCCCGGAATAATAGTGGTAACTTAGATGCAGAAAGCATTGTTCGAGATGCCTCAACCAAAGTACTTTCCGTCTTTCGACAACGCCGTTTTTTCAGGACTTCGAGCAATAGACGTTTGGTGTTCGATGCCTTCTTCTTGAAAGTAAGATTGCAAAGTCTTGTTCAAAAATTCAGTACCCCTATCCGTTCTTACGGTTAAGACTTGAGCTTGAAGATTGCGTTGTATCATCTTGAGAAAGTTTTTGAGAACCTATGGTGTTTCATCTTTGGACCTTAAGAAGAAAGTCCATGGGTATCTAGAGTAATCATCAACAATCACAAGAATATACTTTTTCCCGTTAATACTCTATACACGCATGGGACCACATAAATCCATGTGTAGAAGTTCCAATCGTCCTTTTGAGCTTGGGGTAGTCTTTGTTTTGAAAGACATCCGTTTTGCTTACCCCAACTCACAAGAAGAACAAAGATGGTCTTTGACGAATTTTAACTTAGGAAGACCGGTCACAATATCATTCTTCGAAAGCAAGTTGATGGTGTTAAAGTTGAGATGAGACAATCGTTGATGCCATAACCATGCTTGAGATGATGAAGCTTTATCCATTAAGCAAATTGGATTTGTTGAAGATGTGTCTTGAAGAGTTACTGTGTAGAGATCATAACCACGAGAACCTATAAGAAGGTCATTCCCATCGTAGTCTCTAACATAGCAAGTAGTTTTCTGAAAATCCACTTCCAAATCCGCATCACAAATTTGACCAACCGAGAATAAATTATGATTCAGTCCCTCGACGTAATAAACCCGTGTGATAGTAATATTCCCTTGAACTAAGTCTCCATATCCGAGTATCGGTGCAAACTGATCATTTCCAAATCGGACCGTACCCAGAAACTTCTCCACGAAGTTAATTAGAAGCTTGAGATTGCCCGTCATGTGCTTTGTACACCCAGAGTCCATTATGAAGAGAATGATCTCGACGAGATGCATAAGAATTAGAAGACAATGTAGAGTTTGACAAATGGGAGCCCTAGATAGAAGTGGGTTCCGAAATATTAGTAGGCCTAGATTCTAAAGGCAAGCTAACATTCATAGACCCAATTAGAATAGTGGTTGTCTAGGTACCCATTTGTATCCGGGTGGTGTAAATCTTGAGCACCCCCGTTTACATGCCTACTCATGTTCTCATAAAGCTTCTTTAACATGTTTTGTTTACGCAAAGTAGTGGATTCTAACACACTTAATTTCTTAAGTGGTTGAGCAGTGGATTGGTTCAAAGTTCTTGTGGGTTTTCTAGTACTAGTGGGCACAAGAATAGGCTTCCTAGTTTTAGCATGCACGCCATTATGATTAAAAGAACAAGCATCATGATTGAAAGTACGAACACATTTTCCACATTTAACATAAACAGATTCAAGTGCTCTTAAGCCGTGGTCCGCTAACGCTAGTAGTGGGAATTACTCCTATAGAAGAAGACACATGTTGATCAGTTTTCCTAGTATTCTTAGGTAACCACGAAGTTCCAATTTGAGTGGAACTAGTGTTCATCTTATACATTCCAGGTTCTATCACATTTGTGCTCTTATCAGTTCCTAGCTTAGGCAAAGCCTGTGGGGGTTTGCCTAAAATAGATGATTTAGGGCATTTGACTGCATTCGGTTGACGAACAACGGATGGTTTACCCAATTCAGACTTTCTTTTCATTTTCTCAATGAGTTTTTGTAACTAACTGATGACTATGTCCCTTTCTTGTAGCTGAGCTTTCAAATCATTTATTTCGAAACCGTTTTCATTTAATTGTCGAACCGAAGAAGCTGCCATTTCTTGACACTTTTAAAGATTATGAGTTTTTTCACCTTTTTGTAAAGCAAGTTCAAGAGAAATGGAGTGTTTCTCAAGTTGGGAAAAACTTTTCAAAAGTTTGTTATATGACTGAATTTTTTTTTGAAAGCTCTACTTCAAGATTGTGACATTTCTCGTCCGTTTTTTACACTAGACATGCTACATGACAATATTGATCAAGATCAGTATACACACCAAGTATAGCATTCATATGGTCAGCATAGAATTATTCCTTAGAAAGTCGATCAATTTTGTTAGAAAGTTGGTGTTCTTGTGTCTTGAATTTAATTTGAAGAAAATCAACTTCATCTTCAAGAGATTTAACATAACTTAAATCAGTTAACATTTCCTCAGTGAGAGCGTTATAAAACATTTCCACATTGATTGAAAGATCATCGATGGTTGGAAAAATACATTGTTGAATGATGACTTCTATTGTGGGTTAGGTTTAACATTCCAAACGGTATCTCTAGAAACTTTTTCATAATCGACGACACCTTTGTACAAATTTAAAACCCCTTGTTTTATAAACTCAAATTGCTGAACACTTTTACTTTTCTCATCCAATTTTTGTTTTTCATCCGAAATTTGTTATTCTAACAAAATTGATTGCTTTTTGAAACTCCTTTTTAAAGAAACTTTCTTTTGGGGTTCATCACTTGGTGGTGGAACTCTATTATACATCTTTTGTTCTTTGGAAAGTTCTTTTTGAGGAACAAACTTAATATAATGATCAGAATCAGAAAGGTTTATTAAGTCACTTAAGTTCGATCGACTTTCTTCTTGTTGACGAATGATTTCGTCGCAGTCAAGGGAAAGCATAAGAGCAAGATTATCAACATAACAACCGATATCATAAAGAGCAGGCTTTGTACTTTGAACTTTCTTGAGATATTCAGGCTTGACAAAACTCGTTTTCATATTTCTATTGAGCATATTCATGCTTTAAATAGACTGATCCGTTTTGTAAACAATGTTGTTTAACGTTTCGACTCTCTTTTCCAAAGCAAGAATTTTTTCAATATCCTTTTCTTCACGAGTTTTATAAAGCTCGGTTTGTTCTTTGTTAACCGACTCTAACTCAGTAATCTGGAGTTTATGTAGCAGCAGTTGTTCTTCAAGTTCCGATATCTTTTGTTTTGACATATGAATTTCTTGTGTTACTTAAGAACAATATTGTTCGTTGAGCACCTTACGTTCATATACCAAACCATTAGCTATTGTAACTCGTCGATCAGCTTCTTTTACATAATCACACTCTTTAAGCTTGTCTATCTCCTCGGCTAAGGATGTGTTTTCTTGCTTCAAACGTTTATTAGCCTCTTTATTTTCCTCAGTTTCATGTTTTAAAGAATCAATAATAGACACAAGCAAATCGTGGTCCTCATCCGAGTCAGTATCCTAAGCAGCATTATTGTCATCATTACATATGTGTCATTGATGCTTTCGGGTTGCTCATGATGCCGTCGTTCATTAGCAAACACATTATAGTTATCATATGTTGGTACCTTTTCAATTGGCTTAGTATCAAAGATAGGTCCAGAAGTATCAGCAGTCTTTGGAATCACTTCTTGAATCTTTGCCATGTAAATATAATGTGCCTCCAGCTCTTGATCATCGGCTTCATCATCAGTGTCATCACGCTAGTCAACTTCATCTGCTGTGAGTGGAATTCATTCTTCTTCTTTCTTACACAACAACATCTTTTCCTTGTGATATCCCAAATCCTTAACCCGTTTTGGCTTCTTGCATTCCCTAGCCATGTGCCCAAATCCTTTGCAATTGAAGCATTGAATCCAAGTCTTCTGCACAACCGGAGTGCCTACAGTATCTCTAGCCCCAACTTGATTTGGCATCCTCTGATTATCATACCTAGCATCATGATTATACCTAGGTGCATGATCAACTTCCTTATATCGAGCATTGGATGATGATCTGAGATTGTTGTTGGTAGGTTTATAGATCTTCTTATAAGTTGTGGTGAGTAAAGATATGAGTTCTTCTATCTTCTTGTCTCTTGACGTTTGTTCATCATCACTGTCTCCATCTGACTCGGTGTCATACTTTGGAGGTAGATTAGGGACAATTGCTTTTGCTTTGTGTTTAGTAGTTAGAGGTTTGGTGGATGAACTTGATGACTTTGAGGAATGAGTAGGTGGTTGTTGATGGGAAACGGGTTTTGTTGAAGTAGCAGCCACAAAAGCAATAGATTTAGCAGACCGTTCTGCCTTTTCAGCCCTTAGTTCATCCACTTCATTCTGATGTTGTTTCAAGATATCATAAAGTTTGTGATAAGATATAGTCTTGAGATATTCCCTTTATTTAACCAAAGTCATAAATCTTTGCCATTCTGGTTTTAGTTGAAGTAGAAACTGAACATTGGCATGATGATTGGAGATGGTGCACTGATTTCTGACAAGCTCATTCATCATCTTGTAGAATCTCGAGTAATATGAGTCAATGGATTCACCATCTTCAGATATGAATTTTCCAAACTCCCAAAATAGATTAGTCTCGAGATCTTGAACATTGATTCACCTTGCTTCAATCGATGAATTGCATTCCACATTTCCATAGCATTAGAACATGTATCAACCGTGGAATAGATATCGTTATCCATCCCAGTGAGTATGTAGTTCACAGCATCAGCTTCATCTTGGAGGAGTTTGTTTTTCTCAGCAGAACATGTATCGAAATTCTCCATACCTCGTGTAGTTGATGAAGTACCATCCTCTTCTTGTGTGGTAAGGGTCTGAATTCAAAAACAGGAGGTGGATTCTCAAGGCAATGACGAAGAGCGGTTCAGTTCTCTTTTCCATCAAGAAATCTCAGGAAACGAGATCTCTACTAAATGTAGCAACCGGCTGTTAGTATAGGTGGATTACCGTTGCCACCTTGTTCCAAACGAATTTGATTAGCAGTCGCAATGTTGATGTTGTTGTTAGACATGATGAATACTTGTGAATGAATTACAGATCTTAGTATATTTGTTGTGATGAGGTGTGGTTAAAATTTCGTAGCGTTCCGAGAATCTTCAGTTCAACAATAAATTCCTCAGTCCAACAAAAAGGTAAGCCAAAAAATTTTGTATCGCCAAATTTTGAAATTGAGTTAGAAATAGCCAAAAACTAGTAGGGAAACGATGTTCCAAAACTATTCTAGATAGTGGCTAAGTCTAGAAAATGCTCGAACAAAAAATGGCTAAGATTCCGTACTGTGGATATGCTATGATTTCGCAATGTGAAGAGTGTAACAATTCCACAATAGGAATGTGCAATGATTCCGTAATCCACTCAATGACAAGAATCCTCAATACACTTGGTGGGTTCAATTTCTCAATCACACTAAGGATTCAATTTTGCAATCCTACGAAGGATTCGATTCCGCAATCAGTAATTAGAATTTGATTCCACAATACGTAGAGTGACACAATTCCGCAATACGAAATATGAAACAATTCCGCAATGCCTAGATTGGTTACAATTCCGCAATATCTGAACGTGTAAGATTCTGCAATGTAACCAGAAGTTTGATTTCGCAATACCAAACAATTTCACAATTCAACAATTGCGAAATTATGCCAGAAATTTTGGAATGATGCTAAAAACAAGGAACTCGGATGTACTTGTAGCTTTTCGAATCTTGATGCCAAAAATGAAGCCAACACCCAAGAATTTTGCGTTTTTGACCAAACCAAATAACACAAATCACTACCACGACTATGTAGATGATTTGTATAACGATCTAAATCACAAAAACAAATAATTTTTTAAATTCAAGCTTGAGGAATCTTGAAAAACCCACGAATTATAATAGAACAATACCACACGAACTTCAATCACCTATCAACAATAGGCTCTTGATAGCAAATAGTAATCCCACTTAATCCATAACACAAGATTCTAGAGAGAGAAAGAGAAGAAAGGTAGAGAGAGAAACAAAAGAGATGGTGGAAGGTTTATGTTTACTAGAGAGAAAGTAAATGAACCAACACCCTCTTCCACACATGTAAGAGGGTATATATTCCCTTGGCATTTGGGTCGTGGGTTTAGTTTCCTTGGGCCGGGCTTGGCTTTGCTTGGGCTTACGCCCCTAACTTATACAATATTAGCTTAAAGTCCAAGCCCGGTTTTCCCGACTAACCTATTACAATACAAGACCATTTACGACTAAGATGGCCTATTACATTCTTGTTCGATTATATAAAATATAGGTCTAACACTTTAATTTCGGAATATTGGTAATATTCCAGATTCTAGAGATTGCGAAATCTTCCTTTCCGGATTTTGAGTCAATTATTCCAACTTCTTCTTTTAATTTCAGAATCTTAGGAATATTCCGGATATTAAATATTCTGACTTCTTGGCTTTAGATATTCCGTATTATGGGTTAATATATTCCTGATTATTGCTTTATATTCCAGATAATAGAGATTGCGAATTCTTTTATTCTAGATTCGGTGAAATATTTCGGATATTGCATATTCCGACTTCTTGGCTTTAGAGATTCTGGATTATGGGTTAATATATTCCGGATTGTTGCTTTAGATTCCAGATTATAGAGATTACGAATTCTTTTATTCTGGATTTTGTGAAATATTCCGGATATTGCATATTCCGACTTCTTCGCTTTACTTGGATTCCGGATTTTGAGTTGAATTTCGGATTATTAGACTCGGATTCCGCATCTAGAGTAATTCTGGATTGAGTATTAGATTTGGGATTCTGAATTTTTGACTATAGTGCGAATTCATTTTACATTATGAAATCTTCAAGCATTACATCCGAATTCTTAGTGGTAGATTCCACAATCTTTCAAGAAGCCATATTCCAAATTTATTGAGAATTATTCAAGATTTGGACTTAGGTCTTACGAATTTGGAAATTTTTCAATCCGCGAATTTGATTCTCGGTTTCTCCATTAATTGTAAAACTCCGTAGTGTTCTTTCGACAAAAAACAAACACAATTACTTTCTTTCATTGCTCGATCGATAAGTAATCCTTACCTTCAGTTTTCATCGAATTACAATGGATACGTTGAATTCGACATCTCGAGAGGGAGAATTGCAGAAGATGCAAGAAGAAGCAAGAAAAAGATGTCAGGTCTTATTTAGACAATTTGAATGTCATCTCTACGAGCTTACAAAGTTCGACTACGGACCATCCTTTGTGGCAGTTTTTGGTCAAGATGCTTCGTTCTTCATCGAGGCTATGATAATAAACTTGGATATTCTTTAACATAAGCTTGACAAAGAAGATTTCAATCACGTTGAATCCGTATCTGCACTTCAAGTTCTTTTGAAGCAATTATCGACTTTTCTTCAATTCGATGTTTCCAAGTAAGAGAATTCAGTGCTCTGCAAGTCATTCCTTGAAGACATGCATACCGATATTCAAGACTATCGTAGTACTTTGTCCAAATACATGACCTCTCTTACGCATTTGTTTCAAGGAAGATCACGAATTCAACTTGCTTATGATAATTGGAAGCAAGAAAATCAGATGCAGATGCACAAGGATAAAGGTCATACCGATGACACAAAGGAGACCACTTTGGTTAATGATGATAGCAGCGTCATTGCATCACGACAGCATGACTCAAGCATGCATGAAGAAGAGCCAATAGTTAGGGTACAATTAAATACTGTATCTAACAATGATCTACAGCATGTTATGAATTCCGAACCTACTTATGTGAAACATAGGATGGAAAAGGGTGATAGCAATACCAATTCTGATATATCCGGTATGAGTCATAATGGGGGAGAATGTGATCAAAATGATAAAAATCATGATAAATGCCTTACGACTGCTTCTTTAACCAATTCTGCTTCTAGGATTGAAGAGCTTGAAACTATAATAGCTCAACAATCAAAAGATCTTAAGGATGCCACAATTGAATTTTCGAAGAAAAAGGACAAACTTGAAACATATTTTCAAAAACTTGAAAAATCAAACGTTGTTCTTGAACGAAAATTGGATCAAAAAATTCTAGATTCTAAAGATGAAAATGACAATTTGTTAAAATAAATTAATTTTCTAGAATCTAAGTTCGCATCCAAAGTGTTGGGCCAATGAAAGTTTTAACTATGGCCCAGTCTAGATTTGTTTAAATTAGACTAAGTGTTACGTGTTGCTGAGAGGACCAACGACAGAGACAAGACCAGCGGATGGAAAAGCCTCAGCTAGAACACCAGGAACATTCAAGTCAAAGACAACGTTAGAGAAGTCGAAGATTACCTGAAGTCATACTCACCAGCAGTTATGGATAAGTTGGGATGTAGAAGGAATGAACTGGTGTTCAAGGATCTCTGAGATGACAATACTCAGAGATCACTTACAACCCAATGAAGACTTATGCAAGTAGAGACTTGCCTTACCATTTATAGTTTAGGCGGGAGAATCTCCAAGGTATTTTGTGTAACACCCCCAAATTTATTCAACTTAGTACAGCGGAAGACTAGTTGGTGTTACGGGATAGCACATTACTCACATCATAGACAACGCATAAAAATCGCGTCGTTTATTTATAAAGCATTTCCATTCATAAATATCAAAGTTACATCGGTCCCAAGTCATTATATTTTATACAAAGTTTTACAAAGTATTTGAATGGAAAATATTGTTTAAGTGCGGGCCATGAATTCTTGTCGTCTTCCCGAGAATTACCTTCAAGTACCTGAGATAAAACATGTTAAAAGAAAAGGTCAGCGATAACGCCGAGTGAATTCATAGAGTTTAATAAAATCCATCAATATAATATCAGTATAAAATTATTACTGAAATTCATTTTATACAAAACCTTTGTAATAGGCCATAAATAGCCAAAGTCATTTGATACAAATCTTCATCAAAATCATAATATAGGCGTTTGCCTAAAAAAATCATTATACGAATCATTGTCGTAAAAAAAAACACCATACAATACGTTTTGCAACGTTGTATAGATTAAATAAAACCGTTATATGATTATGGTTATAAAAACCAAAACACAAACATAATATCAATAGTATGACCCTGTATTGCTAGTCAGGCAATACATCGTAATTCGAAGCGTCTAATAGTATTTCGTTAGTTTTGGATTATTATAAGCCGCATGACATTGTTACCTTACTAAACCAACAACGGGTAGCTAACCCGATACCAATTTTGCCCATCTAAAGTAGCGTGTCGTCACAAAGGTCACGCTATGGAAATCTTCTCATACATAAATTCGCTTACCAATCAATGTGGCACGACGGGGATCAACCGTCAAGGCGCGAACTGGGGTGATCGTCCCCAAATAGTACTATTAAATGCATAAGCGTCTACCAACTCCCGGTAGTTCACAATTCATGCTAATGGGACTTTTAGTGACATAACCTAACGTTAATAATCCATTTAATTTCATCTATCGGGTCCTTTGATCATTTATCGGGTCATACAATCGGGTCATTCAATCATTCGGGTCTAAAATCAATAAACAAACAATCGGGACAAATGGTGTCCTATTTAATAAAAACTAACATGTTATCTCCCTCGCGGGTTTATAAAACATTTATAAAAACATTTAAAAGAGTGCGAGGCTATGAACTCACGTTGATGTGGGAAGGCAGGTTATCGGCAATTCGGACGTACGGTACGTGCTTCAATCACGGAAACCTAGACAAATAATACTCGGTCTTAGACTCATGTCCAATGACTTTATAAAAATAACAATTATGTATACATATGATGATTATATATATATGATGATCAAGTGGGTTTACATATTCTCGTTTACTCATTTTTGTGTTATGTGTCGACAACTTTTATACTAGTTTTCTCGTTTTACCTATTTACGTGTTTTAGGTCCAATAAGCTTATTATAAGTTCTTAACTTGTATTAATCCTTGTTATACTTATATTATCAGTATCTACACTTTTACAAGTTGGGCCTAAATGGGTTAAGCCCAATAATAAGTTCATAAGTATTTTAGTCCATTTTTGTTGTATTATTAGTCCAATAACGTTAATTTAGTCCGTTAACGTCCGTATGTCATATAGTTCGGGTTTTATTGGTTTTTACTTGTTATACATGTCTATATATCAGTATATAAGTTTTATAAAGTTTTCATTAGACGGGTCCAACCATCTAAGTTTTATTTAACAAAAACGTTAATTTTTACGGTATTAGCCGAAAAAGTCGTAAAAACAATGTTTATAGTTTTATAACTTATAAGTATTATTTCACTACCATTTATATAAGTTATTCATTCATTTACCCTTTTACATATTTATATAAATAAGTTTTATAAGTTAGTGGGTTTTAATTTATATTGTATACTATTAAATTTTGAGTGCTTATATAATAGTGTTATACTTTAATTTCCAAAATCTGATTTTTAACTTCACTTTCACCAAAACTGCCATATCTTGAGTTCTATATGGAGATAGAAGCTCAAATATTTATCACATAAACTACATGATATGTGCTACATTTAACTCTGCTATATCTACTGTTGAATCATCTTCTAAGTATTTTCTAAAAATCGTCCAAAACAGTGAACTCAGATTTGTATCTTAAACTTGTTTTGATCATATCTCACTCATTACTTTGATTCCATTGCATGGCCAACTCTCACATGTGTACAAGACCCATAGCTTACTGTAAATCCATTCTACTTCATCATTTTATCAGTCCATGACCTGTTTCTTTACTGTTTTATACAGCCAACAAATTTAACCAAGATTTTAACCTTGTTTCTTATGGTTTTTCACCTTTTTAATCATGTTTATCAACATCAAATCCCCACATAACATTTTTATCATCATATAATCATCATATACATATACAATAGGAAATAAAATACATGTTTACATAATCAAAATAACAAGAAGATGAGGAGGACAATCTTTATACCACCAAGTTGATGTAGGTTATGATTTGGACATGGTTTTTGATGGAGAAACTTGTGCTTAGCCAACACCATCTTCAAGACCATCAATCTTTATGATCACCTTGTAGAAAATCAGCCCCAAGACACCATGAATACTCCTCCTTGGATGTTATAATCACCACCAATCTTCATCTCTTTTGAAGGAGATTAACATATGTAAGTTATAACAATAGTTTGTGGTTAAATTTGGATCAAATGGAGGTGTTTTTGGTGAAGTATAGACGAAATCATAGAGAGAGTAGAGAGGATTTTAGCTTGTTTTGCATGGGTGGAAGTGGTGCAAATGATTTTGCTTGAGGGTTTTGAGGTAAGCATGGCTTAATAGTTAAGCTAAGGACATGTGTTAGGCTTCCTTGGGAAGCTTTTGACACATAAGGGGTGTAGTGGCTTGTTAAGGCCGGTTTGAGTGGGGGTGGGACAAGTGTCCCACTTGTCTCATCCCCCTTTATTTACGGGTACTCCTCGATTCTAGTTTCCTTGATTTACGTGTCCTCGGGTCGTTTTACGAAAAACGTTTTTATAAATTATGAATCAACGGCACAAAACGAATCCAATAAAAATTGTCTCATCAAAAACGGAGTTCGAAAACGTAAATACGTAATCCTAGGGTTTCCGGTTTAGTCGTAAAGGACGTTAAAATAAAATCGTAAGTCCAAATCTCTTCTCGTAAATTTGTGAGTTTATAAATTAACACAAATTTAAAACTCCAAAATAATATTCGCGGATAAATTTATTTTTTGAAATGCCGGACTGTCACCAAAGACGGTGTATGTAAACGTAAGCACGTAACGTTGAATCCTCCGGTTTAGACGTAGTCGATGCTACTTCAAGACGTAAATCCAAATTACTTCCCAAAAATAAGTGAGTTCATATTGTAACATTAAAATAATATTTTCAAATAATATTTGAGAATAAAATATCAATCATAAATTGACGGATTGTCACAGCATTTACCCCTAAACAGGATCTTTGTCCTCAAAGATCATCTTACCTTACTACTCGCTTCTTATAGAGTTAAAGCCATGTGGGTATTTCCTCCACATTCGGTCTTTTCTCACAAGTGCAATTCATTACAATACGCGAGTTCTATCAAACTAACTACAGGAATAAGATCAGGCTAAATGTTGACTTACTTTCTCTATCCATGATGTTCACGGGTTTCTGATGAATGCAACTTTTCGCCGATCTAAACATTACTTAAGGAACAAACAGATTTTCACTTGATAGATATTTTATCAAGTTCGATTTACGAAACATAATTCACGCAGTTCTTGAAGTCCTAGGGTAGATCCAACTTATATGCCTTTCAATCCTAACTTTTACATCATCTCAATGGTCCCATACAACGGGGACTTATATCCCATGATTTGTCAGATCATGAATTCATTTTTCCAAGGTTAAAAATTGTGGCATAACTTCGCTACCCATTTGGCACTTCAAGATCTACATTTCACATTCACATAACCTCTTGCCCACTACCGGCTGTCAATAATAAGATCCTAATTTCAACAATCATTTCAGATCTCGCGGGTCAGGTATTTTGCAAGGATAGGTTCGCCATCATAGGAAACCTTAAACCTAAAAGACATGTCCAACTCACAGTGGGTGTATGTCGGGTGTCTTCATCTCAACTCCTGCTTACAGATGCTCTAATTTCTAAATCTTAACAAGATTCGATCTCGATCCTAACACGATAGTTATCAAGGATAATCTCTCCAAAGGAAAATGATCATACGGTCTATTACCAAAGGTCAATCATTCAAACATAAAACAGCACTTATAGTATTTTGTATCGTTACTTTACCTCGTCCCTTCGATTGGGGTAGTACATAGTACTCTCATTAAGGTTCGTTCTCAATGACTTCTGAGCAAATCTCTAGAAATTCGATGCGAAGCGAGGATCTTGATATATAGATGATCGATACAGGCACACTATGTTTACATAACTCTTTTAAATAAAAGAGTCTATTTCTTCATCAAGATTCTATCATTAACGAGAATGATATTAGCAGATTTGGTCAGTCTGTCGACGATGACCCAAATCGAATCAATATTCAGATGATGACCTTTGCAATAGCTAGACGTTTACTAATGTATGAGGCGATGTCTGCCTTCATAATTTGCCATTAGTACAACTTCTTCAGACAAAGATACTTTTAGTCGTAAATGACATAAATAGAATACTTATACTTACAAATTCCAACATAACTATATCTCACAATCTCCATATTTAGGCAACCACAAGTGGCCTTTAAAACATTTAACGCTATTGGCTTCTCTATTTTAATGGTTCACATTAGCCGCGAACCACTTTTTATTATCTATATTATCCTTTTTATAAGCATCGGTTATATTTTAAATTGTTCGATAATTTATTTTGCACCTTCATTAATAAGGAACATGTCCTAACTGGTTCTTTATATTTTCTACATAATGCATCGGTATCTATATTCACTTCTCATGATGATATAATTATCATGACTGTATTTATTCAAAATTCTTTCTTCATATCTTTTATGTTTCAGTTTCGTCTCAACTATCATTTTTATCAGTTTTTTCTCAATCCGGCGTCTAAAGCGTCGATAATTATTACAATTAATTTAATAAATATTTAATTTTTATGAAACGTAAACATAAAAATTTTAAATTTCTTAGTTCGACCAATTATATAAAATGTTCAAAAATAAATTTTGAATTTAATTAACACGATTTTCGTTGATTTATCAAAAATAATTAACAAGATTCGTAAATGTTTGAAAAAATCTCTGGTTACACTTTGGTAAAAGTTTTCTTAGTTGAAAAGCCAAAATTGTCATTTCAATTTCTAAGTCATGGTTTAAATGGTTTCCTCAATTCCTCTTAGGTTATCTTGAGGTATACACAAACATTTACCCCTAAACAGAAGTTTAGTTAAATGGTTTGTGTAAAGGGAATAATCCCTTAAAATCCTTTGTTAAAACATTTGTCAAAACATATTTCCATTTCTTTTTGGTAAAATCCAAAGTCTTAAAAGGGCTCTTAATTTTTGAAGAGTCAATTTATATTCCATTATCCTTTTAATCACATAGTCAAATCATGTAAAGGTTCAAGTCTTTAATCACGTGTTAATTATTCAAGGTTCAGGTTTACACTGTTCGGCCAATTCAGGGCAGTCTATAAATAATTATTAACTCATTCTTATTCTGATAAACAAACATATAGTCGTTAATGATCACGAGCATGAATTTATCAAATTACAGCCTACACATGTGATTCATCATAATTATGAATACTACATGTGCATTGTTAATCCAAACGACATCACGTGAAACTCATAACGTTCATTACATGTACCGGATGTAGTGATTGGAATAGATAATCTTTTTCGCGGACGCGAAGTTGATGATAACCATGCCATGGATAAAATCTTTAAAACATACGCTAGAACCTTGTAAATGATCGAACAAATCTTCCATTTCGAGTTATGGATATCGTTTTCGATTGTCAATTTACTCAATTCACAATAATCTATAAATATAAGGAATGATAACACCATAGCTCTTCAGGATGACATGCTTGGTTTAATAAAATCTTTCTCCGACAACTTTCTCAGTTGTATGGTAATTCCTTAAATTCAGATGGTGCTGTCGCACAGTGCACAAGCCACAAGTGCAGCACCAAGAATATAATCAATACCAAATTCAACTTGCCTTAATGGCAAAAGTCTAGTTAATTCATCAACAAATACTTCCTAAGATTTCAAATAACATAAACATCTTTTAATATACTCATATTAGGTTCTTTCTAGATTACAATATCTATAACTAGTTCACAACCATTCACGGTATAATTTCAAGTCTAAATGCAGGATAAAATCATCCATCAAGAATTATTTAGATCACTTTTGATAATCAACATCTTATCATTTAGGGGAATTCTACTCGAGTTCCCATTAATTAAGACAATGTCGTCATGTCATAATCAATCAATCCATTCTACTGGCACTACCAACTTTCCAGTTTTATTGCCGTCGATAAGATGTGAACTTCTCAAAAGACTAATAATAATTCATAATCCTTCACAAATTCAAGGATATATGGAGACACAACTACCATCTAAAGAGTAAGGTCAACGCATAATCTACGCGATAGAATTTCAAATCAGATACAGACGAAAGCATTTAACGAATATGAATATATCCCATGTTTTCATAATTTGAGTACGCATTCGAAAGCTCCTCGGATCGTTACCCAGGTCATTCAAATGAAATCAAATCAAAAGAAATGATAAGGACGTCAATACATCCAGTCGGGTATCAACACTCGGTAATCAAGTACTTTTCCTAAGAATCTCACTACGGGAGAATTGGGCAAGAAAGAATTGTCAATTGTCAAATAAGACAATTTCCACAGATGAGTAAATTTGACTCAGAAGAATAGATGCTATAGGCACATATGTAGGTGTCCCTAACATTATGTCCTTATTTTTCACTTCTTGCAGATCTTATAAAATTTTAATCTTTCACAATCTTCAAAGAAAATGTAGTGTTTATTCATTAGTTTTATGGTGACTACTAATCAGTCTTGCATGGTCCATTCCAAATTGTATGTAGGCGCGCAACTATATACAATTTCAAGATTAACGATGCAATACTCAGTTCGTCAAAATTTTATCATCATGTTTATAATAAAAACATTTTCATGCTTAATTCTTAAATAAGAATCAAGAATAAATTTACAAAGATTTTCTTTATTATGAAAACAATTAAGTTTTTCCAAGGTACTTTATAAACAACTTTATTTCGATAACAATCACTTATAAATCTTACTTTGAATAATCCTTATAGTGATGAAAACTCAGTTTTTCTCAATGGATACTATTTTGTCTTATAAAAACAACGAGTGATCTGCAAAAGAGTGACGAAAGCTTGTTCACCAAAACTTAACTACGATATGATAGGAAATGAGCTTAGCCAAACAATCATGAGGTTCATGACTTCGATGGCGCTCAGGAATACAAAGAGAATAATTCACAACGTAACTCAAATCAAGATGAGTACTTGTTCAATGGTTGCGTCACTAATGCGAACATTAGGATGAAGCAAATAAAAGATAGATAACATCGATACATGTAGAATTTAGCAATCAAAGGTAGTCTTTTCATTAATCACAAAGAAGTCAAAATTGTACCGTAACACATTATGTGTCACTATGTCATACAATTCTCAGAACTCATCCTACCAACTGATGTCTCAGTTAAGTTAGGGATTATTTTTAAAAGATACCTCAATGAATACTAATCTACAAGAGTCATTAGGTGTTCCACATGTCCTAGAGGATCCATCGGTCTCAATTCAGAAGAAGATTTCTTCAATTTATTTCTTGGACACTGGGCATCCTCGTCAGTGGACAATGGCCTAGGAACAACCCTTAACACGAATCAACAATCAATTAAAACCTTATAATTCAATCACATGACTTAATAATTTCCTCTTATCAATCTCATATTCCATACAAGTTAAATTTTTTACTTTATTCAAGTTTCAAACAATTTTATACTCAATGCAACATCCTATCTCATTTTCCAATATTTCAATTTTTATTCTTAAACCTTAAAAGGGCAATAAAAGCTCGATATGAATCAACACTTAATTTCCAATCCTATATCTCTTACAACAACAATTATCAAATGAGTCTCTAGTATGAGATGACTCATACATTCAATTAGACTTCTCAGAAAGGTATTAGTGGCATGAGGCTTTTGGGTAATGGTTCTAATGACAGCCTCAAGTGCAACTTTCCCCCTTTCGATTTCAAATTTAAGAATTGGATGACAACGAATCATATGACATCTTTCTAGGTGGTAATGTTTTGTCAAACTCCACTCTATAAGGAAAGATCGTCATGACATCGATATCATATTTAATCTTGCCAATTCTTTTCAACATCCCAATCAACTAATATCTACATTTCTACGAATATCAACCATTTGTTGGGATCATAAATATCCACAACTTGGTTTAGATCTAGGATAGCTAGAATTCCTACGAGAATAGCTTCGACTAATTTACTAGGGGATTTAGGGTTCCTTGTGACAATCGACGTCGTATAAATACTTCGTATAAATATCAAAATAATCATCAAACAATCATGTAATAAAATTACATCATATATATTTATAATCCAAGTTATATATATATTAAAATAACACTTCTCAGTCTTGGCCTTGTCGGTAACTCGGGAATTCTTCGGCACCGTTATAGTCAAAAGATTTTTAGACATTTTTAGAAAAATGTTTATAGTTAAAAGATTTTGAAAAGTTTTATTCAAAACCTTAGTTTTGAAAATCTTTCGTTCTCTATAACGAGAGCTCTGATACCAAACTGTAACACCCCCAAATTTATTCAACTTAGTACAGCGGAAGACTAGTTGGTGTTACGGGATAGCACATTACTCACATCATAGACAACGCATAAAAATCGCGTCGTTTATTTATATAGCATTTCCATTCATAAATATCAAAGTTACATCGGTCCCAAGTCATTATATTTCATACAAAGTTTTACAAAGTATTTGAATGGAAAATATTGTTAAGTGCGGGCCATGAATTCTTGTCATCTTCCCGAGAATTACCTTCATGTACCTGAGATAAAACATGTTAAAAGAAAAGGTCAGCGATAACGCCGAGTGAATTCATAGAGTTTAATAAAATCCATCAATATAATATCAGTATAAAATTATTACTGAAATTCATTTTATACAAAACCTTTGTAATAGGCCATAAATAGCCAAAGTCATTTGATATAAACCTTCATCAAAATCATAATATAGGCGTTTGCCTAAAAAAATCATTATACGAATCATTGTCGTAAAAAAAACACCATACAATACGTTTTGCAACGTTGTATAGATTAAATAAAACCGTTATATGATTATGGTTATAAAAACCAAAACACAAACATAATATCAATAGTATGACCATGTATTGCTAGTCAGGCAATACATCGTAATTCGAAGCGTCTAATAGTATTTCGTTAGTTTTGGATTATTATAAGCCGCATGACATTGTTACCTTACTAAACCAACAACGGGTAGCTAACCCGATACCAATTTTGCCCATCTAAAGTAGCGTGTCGTCACAAAGGTCACGCTATGGAAATCTTCTCATACATAAATTCGCTTACCAATCAATGTGGCACGACGGGGATCAACCGTCAAGGCGCGAACTGGGGTGATCGTCCCCAAATAGTACTATTAAATGCATAAGCGTCTACCAACTCCCGGTAGTTCACAATTCATGCTAATGGGACTTTTAGTGATATAACCTAACGTTAATAATCCATTTAATTTCATCTATCGGGTCCTTTAATCATTTATCGGGTCATACAATCGGGTCATTCAATCATTCGGGTCCAAAATCAATAAACAAACAATCGGGACAAATGGTGTCCTGTTTAATAAAAACTAAAATGTTATCTCCCTCGCGGGTTTATAAAACATTTATAAAAACATTTAAAAGAGTGCGAGGCTATGAACTCACGTTGATGTGGGAAGGCGGGTTATCGGCAATTCGGACGTACGGTACGTGCTTCAATCACGGAAACCTAGACAAATAATACTCGGTCTTAGACTCATGTCCAATGACTTTATAAAAATAACAATTATGTATACATATGATGATTATATATATATGATGATCAAGTGGGTTTACATATTCTCGTTTACTCATTTTTGTGTTATGTGTCGACAACTTTTATACTAGTTTTCTCGTTTTACCTATTTACGTGTTTTAGGTCCAATAAGCTTATTATAAGTTCTTAACTTGTATTAATCCTTGTTATACTTATATTATCAGTATCTACACTTTTACAAGTTGGGCCTAAATGGGTTAAGCCCAATAATAAGTTCATAAGTATTTTAGTCCATTTTTGTTGTATTATTAGTCCAATAACGTTAATTTAGTCCGTTAACGTCCGTATGTCCTATAGTTCGGGTTTTATTGGTTTTTACTTGTTATACATGTCTATATATCAGTATATAAGTTTTATAAAGTTTTCATTAGACGGGTCCAACCATCTAAGTTTTATTTAACAAAAACGTTAGTTTTTACGGTATTAGCCGAAAAAGTCGTAAAAACAATGTTTATAGTTTTATAACTTATAAGTATTATTTCACTACCATTTATATAAGTTATTCATTCATTTACCCTTTTACATATTTATATAAATAAGTTTTATAAGTTAGTGGGTTTTAATTTATATTGTATACTATTAAATTTTGAGTGCTTATATAATAGTATTATACTTTAATTTCCAAAATCTGATTTTTAACTTCACTTTCACTAAAACTGCCATATCTTGAGTTCTATATGGAGATAGAAGCTCAAATTTTTATCACATAAACTACATGATATGTGCTACATTTAACTCTTCTATAGCTACTGTTGAATCATCTTCTAAGTATTTTCTAAAAATCGTCTAAAACAGTGAACTCAGATTTGCATCTTAAACTTGTTTTGATCATATCTCACTCATTACTTTGATTCCATTGCATGGCCAACTCTCACATGTGTACAAGACCCATAGCTTACTGTAAATCCATTCTACTTCATCATTTTATCAGTCCATGACCTGTTTCTTTACTGTTTTATACAGCCAACAAATTTAACCAAGATTTTAACCTTGTTTCTTATGGTTTTTCACCTTTTTAATCATGTTTATCAACACCAAATCCCCACATAACATTTTTATCATTATATAATCATCATATACATATACAATAGGAAATAAAATACATGTTTACATAATCAAAATAACAAGAAGATGAGGAGGACAATCTTTATACCACCAAGTTGATGTAGGTTATGATTTGGACATGGTTTTTGATGGAGAAACTTGTGCTTAGCCAACACCATCTTCAAGACCATCAATCTTTATGATCACCTTGTGGAAAATCAGCCCCAAGACACCATGAATACTCCTCCTTGGATGTTATAATCACCACCAATCTTCATCTCTTTTGAAGGAGATTAACATATGTAAGTTATAACAATAGTTTGTGGTTAAATTTGGATCAAATGGAGGTGTTTTTGGTGAAGTATAGACGAAATCATAGAGAGAGTAGAGAGGATTTTAGCTTGTTTTGCATGGGTGGAAGTGGTGCAAATGGTTTTGCTTGTGGGTTTTGAGGTAAGCATGGCTTAATAGTTAAGCTAAGGACATGTGTTAGGCTTCCTTGGGAAGCTTTTGACACATAAGGGGTGTAGTGGCTTGTTAAGGCCGGTTTGAGTGGGGGTGGGACAAGTGTCCCACTTGTCTCATCCCCATTTATTTACGGGTACTCCTCGATTCTAGTTACCTTGATTTACGTGTCCTCGGGTCGTTTTACGAAAAACGTTTTTATAAATTATGAATCAACGGCACAAAACGAATCCAATAAAAATTGTCTCATCAAAAACGGAGTTCGAAAACGTAAATACGTAATCCTAGGGTTTCCGGTTTAGTCGTAAAGGACGTTAAAATAAAATCGTAAGTCCTAATCTCTTCTCGTAAATTTGTGAGTAATATTTCGTTTTTAGTGTAGTTGTCTTCTCAGCTCGATTCGAATTGATATAACAATTTTTAAGCTCGACTTAATTGTTTTTTGTGAAAAAGACTTATTTGGTAATCTATTTCTAATTTGCAAAAAGCAAGTAAAAAGGTAAAAATATTTATTATACTACATATCCGTACTAACTAAAACACGTTGCAAATACCGCAATTAAAAGCACAAAATATAAGACATGTAAAATGCGAATTTAACTACAAACACAAATTTACAAAATACAAAATATTAAACTATATCTATTTAAGTAAAAATACAAATTTGATAAAATGTAAATCTAATTTTGTAAAAACTAAAAATTCAAATAAAATCTAAATCTACGTTCATACAATTTGCTTAAAAAAACAACTAACCCAAAACTGAAAAGTCCAGTTATTGAGTCCACTAACTAGCCCACTAAACTATCCAACAGCAGTTAACGAGTTTGTTACTAGTTTAACTAACCTAACGAATTTGGACTAACAGTGAAACGATTTTAATAGAATTATTTAACTACCAGGGACCTACAACTCTACATTTAACCTGACGACCTAACAGAACATGTAACGACCCAGATGTCACTCTAACTCTGGACTGTGACTGTAATGAGAGCATATAAAGTGGAGGAGTAAAGTTGTACTTACACAAAACTTGATAAAAGTGGAATAAACCAACAACCTATTTTCACAATACATTCATTCTTCCATTTTCATTTCTAGTTCTATCAACTGAGATTTTAGTGAGCTAACTAATAAGCAGATTTTTAATTCCTACAAGTTATGAAACTTAAATGTTAACGATTCTATATCTTTAAAACACTGATCCTATTTCCTATTGAGCAATATAGCAAGAACTCAGTATACAAAATAACAAGAATCAACGCATTCTATCTATAACATATAGCAAGCAGTAAACACGTACAAGTAAAATATGCAGCAAGTAATTTTTACACTACAAATCACTATACAGAATCTTAACTACAAGAATTCAGAAAATTAATAAACGAGCTTGACCTACACATCCGAAGAAAGTCCTTTGAGTCGAAGCAGAGCGCTGAGCTCGCTTGTTTTCTACACCTCCAAACTTCTAATCTATACGTGTATCGAAGAGGCTACTGCTGAGCTCGAACTACCATCCAGACCTGTCCGCTACAAAACATTGAACCAACAACCTATACTGGATCTGATTGGTATCAACAGCTGCACTTGACTTGATCTGCAAAAAGAGAACTAAAGAAATCTCTCGAATTGTAAAAAAAACTTTATATCCTAATCTATTTAACCTATCATCAATAGCTTTCAAAACCGAAGCTCAAAAACATAAACCTGCCAGTAATAAACCTGCAAAACGATTGAGAAAACGCTACTACAATCTAAATTCCTATCTGATTCTTACCGCTGAATCAAACAAGTCTGCTAAATCTGGTAAAAGCTGATATAGAAAATTAGGTAGACTTAAAAGTTACTCTCAAACTAAATTCGAACTCAATTTCATTAACTAATGATGAAATCAAACAGGAACACCTCTTAACTCAAACTAAATCATAACTAACTACTAATCTCTATCACTCAAAGAAAGCAATTCAAAACTTTATGCTATTCTACAAAAGATAGCTTTAAACTAAAGTTATATCATCTACTGATCTTAGCAATTTGAACAAATGATATCACGTGAACAGTAACAGATTCAAGGAAAACAGAAAATTAAGAGGAACTCAAGGAAGCTTAACAAGTCTAAGGTTTAGAAGTTGTGAATAGAAAAGGTAGACGAGGAAATGAAGCTTCAAGAAACATAAAGGATTTCATTAATGGTGAAAACTGAAACGGTTACAAACTACTTAACTGAAAAGAAACTGAATTCGTTACAAGATTAAAAACTAACTAACTATCTACTCCTAACTACTATGTGTGTGAAATCTACACCTAAGCTAACCATGAAAAATGAAGCCTTCGTCTTCTATTTATAGCCGCTGAAAGGAGGTGGAGTGACGTGTTTCCTCTAATCATGGTGTGCCACGTGTAAATACGAGGAATCATCTTGTTCTTCATTCTTCTCAACGAATTTGGGCGTTTCTTCTTCGTCTACTTTTGAGCCAATTAATTGGTGTCATCATCAAGAGGGTGAAAAGCTGATCAACTTTCATGTTTTGTTCTTCCTTTGAATCCTTCTCGATCCTTCGTAAAAATGAGTTGCAGGTTTGGTGGTGAAGGATAGAAAAGATGAAATGGCTTATCTCTCTCTCTCGTTTGGAGAAGACGCGTATTTGGGTGTTTATGTGTTTTGACCAGTTTGGTCAAATTGACCAAGTAAATAAACTTACTTTCCACTATATTTCTTTTTGGTCCCTCCTTTTATCACTTATGTCACATATGTAGTAAGAGTTTAAAGTAAACTCATTAATATCCTTCCTTTTTGTGAAAGTTACAAGTTAAGTCCTCCTTCTTGGTAATTTTGGCATGATTGGTCCTTTTAGCATCTTTCGTCTTTTTCTTCGTCTTTTGATCAAATTAATCCTTGAAAACGTGTGTTTGCTCCATAATGCATCTACTTTACCTGAAATACACAAACACAAAATACACACGTAATTCTGATAATTTACTGTTAAATATTATGTATTTGACTGTGTTTTTAGTGGTTTATGGATCATAATTGATGAGTGTTTTCACACTTATCAACTCCCCTCCACTTGACCATTGCCATGTCCTCATGCAATGCAGCATTTTAAAAATCTAAAGTTACACTTCTCTCATAATTAACCCACCTTGGCCATTTTATAATTTGATAAACTAAACTATACTACATGATGAATGATTTTGAATATTTACAATGCAATGCAAAGAAAAGCAATTCTATTTATATCTTTTTAGATTTTTCATAAATGGTTTTGATGGAAATAACTCATAAAGAAATCAGTGACTTAGATTAGGGCTTTGGTACCATGGACATTTATCACCCTCAAGTTTCACTTTCCCCATACCAAGCTTAAAAATGGGATCATTGTATTCACAAGTAAAAAGTGCATCAACTTATTCATGACAATTAAGTGTGAAACCGGTTATTATTTGAGCAAATTGCTTGAAGGCAAATTTGTCATTATTCAAGTGTTAAGTACAAGAAATGTAAAATCCAAAAATAAGGAAGCACGGTTTTAATCCTAAGTAATCCTCTCATCCATTACTTGAAAAACCGCTCACAATTAATACAAGTCCGTTTCAAGAATAATAAGTCATTCGCCTTATGTGTAAGATCCTCATGTCATGCTTTCATAAGTAGCTACACACTCGCTAAGGAAAGAAAAATAAAACTCACGCAATAATTTACATCCGCCATCCTTTTGAGACTTTGGATCTTCAACCCCGCAACCCATCAAGGTAATATTGGATTGGAGCAATCTATTGAATCCCCGCAACCCGTCAAGGTAATATTGGAACTCAATAGTCACTATAATTAACACCACACTGCCCCTCTTGGGATTCTTGTATTATTTTTTTTTATTTTTTTTCTTTTTCTTTTTTTTTTCTAGCCACTCATTTTTTTCATAAGCCGCTCTTATTTTTCTTTATTCCTCACAAAGAAATTTGAAAAGAAGAAAAGGAAAAACACCCGCTAAATATGGAGCATGACATAAGTCTAGTACACATAAAACGTGCTAACTTAGAATCTTAAGACGTACTCATATCAACCATAAATGATTAGCCAAAAATGCATAAGAGATTACAAACCAATTAAAACCGTACTTGATTATTTATTAACAATTATATACATGCGAAGAAAATAGAGGTAAAGAAGAGAAGGGTTTAGCCACAAGTAATTTTCATGAAGTCTATCTAGCCCTTTTACACTTGCTTCAACTCTATCATTTCCCATTCTCCACAAATATAAAATCTCAATTAATGAGATTGGTGGATGCTTAGCCTAATAGACCAATGAAGGACTACATGGTTAAGGATACTAGCTAGAGAATGCTAAAATAAGCAAACTCGGGTTGAGTCAAAATATCCATGGCGGGCCTAATATGTCAAAGAAGTCTAAACTTGTTAAAACCATGTTTTATTATATTTTTTCCTTTTTATATATTTTTGATGAAAAACAAAAGAAGAAATATATACAATGCAAATGTGATATGCAAAAATGAAAAATGATTAATGCAAAAATTACGAATGCATATTTTTGGTGGCCAAAGTAGATCAAAAATTTGAAAAATGTTTGAAAAATTAATTTTCCCAATTATCATGAAGTTAAGGCAATGGTCTAGGTAAGGTCACTTCGATAGAAGTCTCCCCTACACTTAAGATAAACATTGTCCTCAATGTTTAAGAATATTGGAGTGAACTCCCCTACACTTATGACATTGATTACTTTGCTTAACCCAAGTTAAGGAAGAAACAACTAAAGGGTATTCATTTTAAGCACAAGTGTTTAATATCACGATAGCAAAAACTAATCGAAGTGAACGAGATACACGGGCCTCCTCCATAAGCTCCAAGCATGAAATGAGAGAGAGAGCAACCCTTGAAACAAACACGAAAAGACGAAGAAAGGCACCCCTCCACTTCAACTCTACTATAACATCCTTTTAATTAAACCTAACCTATTGAAAATCTACTCTACGTTTTCGAACCTAGTTATTCAATGCTTGAGTTTTTTTTAACCCTAAGTCGCTAGCTCGACTCGGCCCCGAATTAAGTTATCCTTGGGGAAACCATCATGGAGAATAAAGGATATCACTTTGAAGCACGTCTCACATGATACACCCAAACTTAGCACGTTGCCATTTACTATAAGATTTACAAAATTCGCCTCGATAAATGGAACGGTCCAACGTGTCTCAAGTTTATCCAACATACGAAATTCCTCAAATAGGAAGTACCCCAGGATCAAATACATAGTTTCCATCTCGACATTCGAACAACTCCAAAATAGGTAGGATCACCAAAGTAAGCTCATACAAGAATCCCATCTCAATCGAAGGCACACTCTTAAGTGGAGTAGATGAAAACCAATTTTTTTCAAATATACGTATCCCAGGATCAAAAATCTTTCCCTTCATGGGAAAGTAAGAAGATGAACTCGTATCAACCATATAAGATTCCCCCTTAGTGATCAAAGCATCATGAGAATATGAAGGTGTAGGTATCAAAACATTCATAACTATTATGTCTATGTTAGGCTCGTCATCATTATCAAAAGGTGGGTAATCTTCCATAGAAGGCATAGTGAAAGGAGGATCAAAATTAATAGTGTCCTGTGGAGAAGGTGTAGGCTCTAGGGTCCCAAAAAGCATGTTCTCAATAAGACGAATATCCTCCTCCCAATTAGAAGAGGATGTATCAACCACAATATCATCTCTCTTAAGATAATCTTCAATTTGTTTATCTATCAATTCATCTTCACTAAGCAATCTTTCAGTCTTTAGAATCTCCTCATTCTCATCAATGATAGACCCTTCATCATCACTATAGTAATCATAGATTGGTTTGTCAAAGATTGGTGACTCCTTAAAACTCAAGGAAGTGTGATCATCAAAAAATGGGGATTCACAAGTGAAAAACTCATTATCACTATAATCATCATATATTGGTGTATCACAAAGAGAAGGTTTATCATCACTAAAATCCTCATTGGTTTCTTCATCATGATGGAAAAGTGGGTTATCAAATGATGTTTCAAAAAGTGAATTTGAATGCATCACCAAATCACTTAGAGGAATAGGTGAAGGAGTCATAGAGGACATGGATTCATCATCAGATGTAAAGGACTCATCACTATCATAAGGATCATCAAAGGTTTCATCACAAGAATCATAAGGTGGGAGAGGAGAAGGATCCATATTCCCTATAGGAGCAAACTCTTCATCCAAATTAGGAATGTTATCTTGACAAGACAAATCATTGGATGATATAGCATAAGACGCGTCACTAGAATCACAATCATCATCCTCCATTTGTGTCAAGTCTTTCACAAACTCTTCCTCAATCTCATTATCCATTTCTTTAAACAATTCATCAAGATCAAAATCACCAAAATCACTAGTAGTAGCATGAAGGTCAATATGTGATAAAATCTCAATGTGATCATGAGGAGAAAAGGTATCAACACAAAGCTCATCATATGGTTCATTGGAAACACACTTAAGCTCTTTTTGGATTGGGATAAGGTTCTCAACACTAGAAAAGGTTAATTCATCCGAATCGGTGTTTGTATTAGTGCTAAGAGGCTCGTCCCCCATGGTGAAAGAGTCGGTGGGTCCCATGTGAGGTAAAGGTGATGAAGGTGTGTATGGCTCAAGTATAGTCGGTGGAGAGATGGGAGGGTCTATAATAGGAACATCACTAAGTGTATCATCCTCAACATCTACTCTCAAAGAAGGCTCATCATCAGGTAAAGCATCGTTCGGTCTCATGTGTTGCAAGATGTATGTGCTCAAGCCTAAGATTTTCGGATCAGTTGACTCTTGCATTGTCTCAAGTGCTTGCATTACCATATTAAAAGCGTCTTTACTCAAGAAATGATAAATGCCTTGATTGTTAACGGTTTTTTTATTAGGACTCTGAAAATTTTCTTCATTTTGAAAATCGTCTTGATTTTGAAAATTCTCATCAAACCCTTGATCATAATTAACCGCATATCGTTGACAATTATTTTCCCTATACGATCCTCCACAAGTCGCACAAGGCCCATACATAGCTCGATATTTCTCGTCGTGTAATATCTCCAAAATAGGACGAGTATCCATGTGTGGCAAAATGGTCGAATGTGAAAACCCTTGATCTTGAAAGGTGTCTTGATTATGGCATGGAAAATTCTCATCATTTTGAAAGCCTTCATTGTTTGAAAATCCTTGATTATGAAAGGTTTCTTGATTATAGCCTTGAAAATTTTCATTGTTTTGAAAACCTTCATAATTGGAAAATCCTTGGTTTTGGTATGGCACATTAAAGGTTTGATCATGAAATGATGGTGGAGGTTGTGATGAAAAACCGGAATAGCCCATATAGTCATTACAAGTGTAGTCCATTTGAATGTTAGGTCGAAAATTAGGGTTCTCGGTTCCATTGTAAGCATATCCCTCCCCATAATAACCATTATTTTGATCACATAAATAAGTATCGTGTGGACCACCACAAGTCGAACAAGGCAAATAATTAGCGTTGGTGGATCGTTGTTGCAAAATCTCCAACATGGAACGAGTATCCATGTTGAGCAAGGTGGCCGAATGTATATACAAGTATAATGACGTTTAAAAGCTTCCTCGGGGAAGGAAGTGATACACCAAAGGTGGTATGTTTACACGTGTGCGAGTACACGTGTAAATAAACACGAGGAATGAGGGAGTAGCCCTCGATCGACTTTTGAAGAGAAAAGGATTATCCTCTTCGAGTTTCGATATGAAATATCCACAAGAAAGTATATATATAATTACTACTTGGGTGCAAGACCTCCAATAAAGCCTTCCTTCTTAGAATACGCACTAGTAAACGGGGGGTTAGGTGGCGCGAAGCACTTAAGTACCTATTGACCCTTAGATGGCATTTTATAGCACATCGCCTTTCTATTCACTTTGTAGTTTGTATTCTTCAAATTATTGCCAATTGGAAGTATTTATCTATTCTTGCTTAATTAAATTGGATCGATACGCGTGTCAAGGACCGGAACGCCCCTCAACACGGTGTATTGCCTCGGCAATACTTATGGAAGATAGGTAACTTGGTTGTTCTTATACGTATACTTATTTACATATAATAATATAAAAATATTTTTGTATTTATTTGTTTTTTACGAAAAATAC
Organism: Glebionis coronaria; assembly: GCA_025667525.1. NCBI lineage: Eukaryota > Viridiplantae > Streptophyta > Magnoliopsida > Asterales > Asteraceae > Glebionis > Glebionis coronaria. The sequence goes on from CM046876.1 coordinate 361,541,426, forward strand.
TATATGTACGTAAAAAGCGATGAAAACGATATAATATATAATTTTTGTTGTAATCTTTTAGGAAAAAGATTACTTTTTGGATTTTTTATTTTTTTGGTTCAATTCTTTAGGAAAAGAATTGATTTTGTGATTTTTTATTTTTTTGTATTTTTATCTTTTTGATTTTTTTTATCTTTTTGATTTATAATACGTAAAAATAACGTTCACAAAGTGAATGGATCCCAAAATCCAATCGTCTCACTCGAAATCGTTAATCTTCACGAAAAGAACCGGCAGCGGCGCCATTTAATATTTCGTTTTTAGTGTAGTTGTCTTCTCAGCTCGATTCGAATTGATATAACAATTTTTAAGCTCGACTTAATTGTTTTTTGTGAAAAAGACTTATTTGGTAATCTATTTCTAATTTGCAAAAAGCAAGTAAAAAGGTAAAAATATTTATTATACTACATATCCGTACTAACTAAAACACGTTGCAAATACCGCAATTAAAAGCACAAAATATAAGACATGTAAAATGCGAATTTAACTACAAACACAAATTTACAAAATACAAAATATTAAACTATATCTATTTAAGTAAAAATACAAATTTGATAAAATGTAAATCTAATTTTGTAAAAACTAAAAATTCAAATAAAATCTAAATCTAAGTTCATACAATTTGCTTAAAAAAACAACTAACCCAAAACTGAAAAGTCCATTTATTGAGTCCACTAACTAGCCCACTAAACTATCCAACAGCAGTTAACGAGTTTGTTACTAGTTTAACTAACCTAACGAATTTGGACTAACAGTGAAACGATTTTAATAGAATTATTTAACTACCAGGGACCTACAACTCTACATTTAACCTGACGACCTAACAGAACATGTAACGACCCAGATGTCACTCTAACTCTGGACTGTGACTGTAATGAGAGCATATAAAGTGGAGGAGTAAAGTTGTACTTACACAAAACTTGATAAAAGTGGAATAAACCAACAACCTATTTTCACAATACATTCATTCTTCCATTTTCATTTCTAGTTCTATCAACTGAGATTTTAGTGAGCTAACTAATAAGCAGATTTTTAATTCCTACAAGTTATGAAACTTAAATGTTAACGATTCTATATCTTTAAAACACTGATCCTATTTCCTATTGAGCAATATAGCAAGAACTCAGTATACAAAATAACAAGAATCAACGCATTCTATCTATAACATATAGCAAGCAGTAAACACGTACAAGTAAAATATGCAGCAAGTAATTTTTACACTACAAATCACTATACAGAATCTTAACTACAAGAAATCAGAAAATTAATAAACGAGCTTGACCTACACATCCGAAGAAAGTCCTTTGAGTCGAAGCAGAGCGCTGAGCTCGCTTGTTTTCTACACCTCCAAACTTCTAATCTATACGTGTATCGAAGAGGCTACTGCTGAGCTCGAACTACCATCCAGACCTGTCCGCTACAAAACATTGAACCAACAACCTATACTGGATCTGATTGGTATCAACAGCTGCACTTGACTTGATCTGCAAAAAGAGAACTAAAGAAATCTCTCGAATTGTAAAAAAAAACTTTATATCCTAATCTATTTAACCTATCATCAACAGCTTTCAAAACCGAAGCTCAAAAACATAAACCTGCCAGTAATAAACCTGCAAAACGATTGAGAAAACGCTACTACAATCCAAATTCCTATCTGATTCTTACCGCTGAATCAAACAAGTCTGCTAAATCTGGTAAAAGCTGATATAGAAAATTAGGTAGACTTAAAAGTTACTCTCAAACTAAATTCGAACTCAATTTCATTAACTAATGATGAAATCAAACAGGAACACCTCTTAACTCAAACTAAATCATAACTAACTGCTAATCTCTATCACTAAAAGAAAGCAATTCAAAACTTTATGCTATTCTATAAAAGATAGCTTTAAACTAAAGTTATATCATCTACTGATCTTAGCAATTTGAACAAATGATATCACGTGAACAGTAACAGATTCAAGGAAAACAGAAAATTAAGAGGAACTCAAGAAAGCTTAACAAGTCTAAGGTTTAGAAGTTGTGAATAGAAAAGGTAGACGAGGAAATGAAGCTTCAAGAAACATAAAGGATTTCATTAATGGTGAAAACTGAAACGGTTACAAACTACTTAACTGAAAAGAAACTGAATTCGTTACAAGATTAAAAACTAACTAACTATCTACTCCTAACTACTATGTGTGTGAAATCTACACCTAAGCTAACCATGAAAAATGAAGCCTTCGTCTTCTATTTATAGCCTCTGAAAGGAGGTGGAGTGACGTGTTTCCTCTAATCATGGTGTGCCACGTGTAAATACGAGGAATCATCTTGTTCTTCATTCTTCTCAACGAATTTGGGCGTTTCTTCTTCGTCTACTTTTGAGCCAATTAATTGGTGTCATCATCAAGAGGGTGAAAAGCTGATCAACTTTCATGTTTTGTTCTTCCTTTGAATCCTTCTCGATCCTTCGTAAAAATGAGTTGCAGGTTTGGTGGTGAAGGATAGAAAAGATGAAACTGCTTCTCTCTCTCTCTCGTTTGGAGAAGACGCGTATTTGGGTGTTTATGTGTTTTGACCAGTTTGGTCAAATTGACCAAGTAAATAAACTTACTTTCCACTATATTTCTTTTTGGTCCCTCCTTTTATCACTTATGTCACATATGTAGTAAGAGTTTAAAGTAAACTCATTAATATCCTTCCTTTTTGTGAAAGTTACAAGTTAAGTCCTCCTTCTTGGTAATTTTGGCATGATTGGTCCTTTTAGCATCTTTCGTCTTTTTCTTCGTCTTTTGATCAAATTAATCCTTGAAAACGTGTGTTTGCTCCATAATGCATCTACTTTACCTGAAATACACAAACACAAAATACACACGTAATTCTGATAATTTACAGTTAAATATTATGTATTTGACTGTGTTTTTAGTGGTTTATGGATCATAATTGATGAGTGTTTTCACACTTATCAGTGAGTTTATAAATTAACACAAATTTAAAACTCCAAAATAATATTCGCGGATAAATTTATTTTTTGAAATGCCGGACTGTCACCAAAGACGGTGTATGTAAACGTAAGCACGTAACGTTGAATCCTCCGGTTTAGACGTAGTCGATGCTACTTCAAGACGTAAATCCAAATTACTTCCCAAAAATAAGTGAGTTCATATTGTAACATTAAAATAATATTTTCAAATAATATTTGAGAATAAAATATCAATCATAAATTGACGGATTGTCACATTTTGTGCGGGCAAAAATAGGAGTTTCAAGATAAAGCCTAGTACGACCTAGTGGGACAAAAGTGAACAGTTGGCAGAACTGTTCACTTAAAGTAGTTTAATGGTATGTCTCAATATAGACATGCATTTAATACATTGTACTCTTCCACTCAGAATATGACACGTATCAACTACTCCCACTAAGGAAGCAACCTCGTACCACTATAAATAGGAAGGAGAAAGAAGAGATATTCAACCCTTGTGCTTGGATAAATTATCTAAGTTTCTTTCTCCATTTCGAACGTTTGAGCGCTCAGCTGTCTACCAGCGACTCATAGGTTCTCTTGTAAACTTGAGTCTTGAATCAAGTTTACTTGTTCTAGGGTTCATTTCTTATTGTCATTCAACGGGTGCATACATAGCACTTTGTAATACTTTGTTTATAACAGTTAATTAAGCATTACTCGTTTGAAAAGTATTTCTTTGTGTGTTTATTTTATACGAGTTATAGTTTCAATAATTATTGTATTTTGGGACTTTCAATTGGTATCAGAGCGGTTTGATTTATAAAACTTTTATAAACCGTTCTTGTTTTTAAAATCAAGATCCAAATATGACTGAAACTATGCCTCCTATACCACCAGCCTTTGGTCAATCTAGTCAAGCTAATACTTCGTGTTAGCCCTAAAATGTGAGCGCCATTTACGGAATTACATTTTATTCAGATAGGCAAAACGTGGAGGGACTACTATTGACATGTTGTAAAAGTGACCTCTTGTCTAGCCTATATATACTCCTCCATACTTCCATTAAGGGGTGAGGATTCTTCTTATTGTGTATTTCACTTCTCTCTCTAAATACACACACTCATTTCAAGCTTTATCTTTCTCTCTCTAAAAATGTCTAAATACTTCTGTTATCCTCCCCGACCTCCGGATCACCCCTAAATAGCTTTGAATCTTATAATTAACACTTCGACTAACGCGCATGCCACCACGTCTACTACTAGTATGCCTACACCTGTTGTAAGCCCTGGTAATAATGATGATGACCTTCCCCAACTTCTTAATGTTCGAGGAGGGTCACATGTGTCCAATGTTCCAGCCTTCAATGAAGAAGACTTTTCTAGCTAGAAAAGTAAATTTCTAATATACTTAGACATTTTCGAACCTTTCTTGATAAAAATATTAGAAAATGGACCTTATGTGCCTCTGGCTGTTTACTCTACCCATGAGAGACCCATTAAGAAGCCTGCTAAGCAATGGTCTCCAGCGGATAGACGTCTGGCTAACCAGGACAAGAGACTTAAAAGTATCATAGTCTCTTGCCTACCCAAGAACATTATGAAGTCCATTATCAAATGCAACTCTGCAAAAGAGATTTTGACTGAATTGGTTCTAGGGTATGAAGGTCCAGAAGAAACAAAAGAAACCAAAATCCAAGCCCTAAGACTCAAGTTTAACGCTTTTTAAGATTTAGAAACTGAAAGTGTTGCTCAAGCTTATACTAGGCTTAAGATTTGGTTGAATGATTTAGGAAACAATGGTGTTGTTCTACCTAAGGCTGAGGTTAATGCCACATTTGTAGATAGCCTACCTAGGAAATGGCTTAGCTTGAACCACACCTTAAGAGAAAATAATGCAATCAAGAATGATACTTATGAAGAAGGGCTGATTGATTCTATCTACAAATCAGAGACAAATAGGTTTACCACCCATATCTCTGGTTCAAAAGCTCTTGTCGCTAACCATTCTTTTTCAGGACAGCGACTCTGACATAGAAGAAGATACAAGAAGCAGTCAAGAATTTCTGGATGAGTTGCATGCAGAATTCCATGATAGAGCTCTTTTTGCTGATCAAAAGAGATACTACAAGAGATCAGGCAGAGTCGGAGCAGCCAAAGCTGACAAGTCTAAAGTGATTTGCTACACATGTGGTAAAGCTGGTCACTTCCAAAAGGACTGTTGGTCAAATAAGACTTCCTCTCCAAGCTTCCCCTCATCCAGCAATGATCACTGCAGCAAGAAGAAGTTTACTCCATCTCCCTTTAAGTAAACTTCTCACTCTGACTCAGAGTGAAAGAAGGATTATAAGGTCAAATATAAAGAACTGAAAGTTGAGTTGGTGAAAGTCAATCAAAAGGCTGATGAAGAAGCAAAGAAAAAAGATAACAAAAAGACTGAAAATGGTCTTATCGTTGCCTCCTTCGATTGGGAGGATGAACCTCTTACATCAGAGGATGAAGGAACCACTACTGTCAGAGCTTTTATTGCCATCGCTGATAAGGAACCTACTGTTGGTAAAAGCGAAGGAATATCTGGTCAATGGATGGATATCACCATGAAAAAGGTACAGAGATTGCTTTCTATGCCTGAAGGTCCTGATAGACACCATGTCAGTGATTACACCTTGGTTGACCTCCATTTGTTAAAAGAATTTCATAATCTTAAAACTGATTTAAATCTTTGTCAATCTGAGTTAACAAATCTCAAACCTTTTGTGAATCTTGCTAATCAACTTCAAAATGAAGTCAGCAAACTTTCCATTGAAAATGAATCTTTAACTGATAAAAATGATGAACTTAGAAGAACCATTGAAAAATGGAACATAGGTCAATACACTGTGTAAGAATTGGTTGCTAAAGCCATTCCAGGGGATGTGGTTCAAGCAATAGGCGGTAAGGGTATTGCTTGAACCACATCCCCCAGCGTTACCCAAACTCGTTGGTACTAATCCATCTGATTCCTTACTTGGCCCAAAACCAGTCACCAAAACCTATGGAAAGCACACAAAAAGTTTTTTATGGCCAAAGAACCTACCAAAACCATTCCTCCCACTGAAGAGCTTTCAGCCACCAAGAAAATTCTCCTCACCGTTATGTAAGAATTTTAATTTTTGAAAGAACAAATCAAACCTCGGGTAGACAGTCCATCTGTTAGTTCTCTTGGTGAAGGTTCCAGCAGCTCAAAGGGGAGAGCTTTGTTCAGGCCTTGCAAACATTGTGGGTTTAAAAATCATTTCCTAAAAATTGTTCAAAGAAACCCAAATGTATCACATGCAAGTCCACTGAACACACCTCTAGAGAACATGAGGAGACCATAGCTGTCCAAAAGACCAGAACTCAATTAAGGTCTAGAACCTCTAAGAGACTAGAACCCAAACCTAGAGACACTCCTCAGATTTTCAGACCTTTTCCTCCTTGCAAATATTGTGGCTTTTATGACCATCACTCTGATGAGTGTGAACACTATCCCGGATGTGACATCTATGGAAGTATGCATCATGAAACCAGAGAGTGCAACCAAAGAGGGGTAGACAGGAACCAAAGAAGACCGAATGTCGCTGGTCAGCGACAAGATGGACCCACTGGAAAGTGGGTTCATCTTTGAAACTAATTTGGTTTTATTATATCTATGTAGGAATACTTGAAGAAATCTGTTTGGTATCTGGATAGTGGGTGATCCAGACATATGACAGGGGTTAAACAATATATGCATAGATATGAGAAGGAGTCTGGTCCCAATGTAGTCTTTAGAGATGACTCCTCAGGGGCTACTGAGGGATTTGTCTCAGTGGATTGTAATGGAATCACCTTCACAAGGGTCGCTTATGTCAATGGAATGAAGCACAACTAATCAGTATCAATCAGCTCTGCGATGCCTGTTTCAAAGTTCTGTTCACTAAGACCCAAGGAACAATCATCAATCATAATGATGATGTTGTTCTCATTGCACCTAGAAGAAGGGATGAGTATGTTATTGATATGACATCATGTCCAGAAAGAAACAACACTTGTCTCTTTGCCAAAGCCTTTGATAGTGAAAACTGGCTTTGGCACAAGAGACTCTCTCACCTTAACTTCAAAAACATCAAAAAACTAGCCAAGAATGATTTAGTCGCTGGGCTTCCCTCTCTGACCTTCAGTAACGACAGACCCTGCTCAGCCTACGAAAAAGGGAAGCACCACAGAGCCTCATTCAAAACTAAACAATCATTCTCCATAAATAAGTGCCTCAATCTTCTTCACATGGACTTATTTGGAACAGTAAAACCTCAGTGCCTCAATCACAACAAGTATACACTAGTCATTGTCGATGAATTCTCTAGATTCACATAGGTATTCTTTCTTAAAAGAAAGAGTGATACAGCTGAAAGAATAATGTCCTTCATCAGGGAAATAAAGAACTTCAATGATTGTAGAGTTAAGGCTATCAGAAGTGATAATGGCACTGAATTCAAAAACCATGCCATGAAAGCCTTTTGTGATGAAAAGGGTATCTCACATAACTTGTCAAACTCATGCACCCGAGTACAAAATGGTGTCGCTGAAAGAAGAAACAGAACTCTCATAGAGGTGTCCAGAACAATGCTCAGCGAATCAAGACTCCCAAAGCAATTTTGGGGTGAAGCTATGTACACACCGTGTTACACACAGAATAGATCCATTATTGTGAAGAGACATGGCAAGACCGTTTATGAAGTGTATAGGAAGAGAGCCCCGGATGTAAGCTACTTCCATGTCTTTGGTTGCCCTATTTTCATTCACAACTACAAGGATCATCTGGGAAAATATGATGAAAAGTCAGATGATGGGTTATTTCTTGGATACTCTCCTACGTCGAGAGCTTTTAGAGTATTTAATATCCGCAGGCAAGAACTTGAAGAATCCATTCATGTTACCTTTAATTAAGCAGATGCTGTCATTACTCACACCAACTTAGAGGACTGTGACATTGACTTCAATGAAGTTAAATCATATCAGAAGAAGATTTCTCAAATCCCAAGGAATCACCTCAAATATGTCACAAGGATTTCCCCTATGATCATGCATTTGATCATCATTCAATCTCTGATATCACTCTAGAGGTTGCTGTAGCTGAATCACATACTCCACCACCCATAGAATAAAATGCTGATCATAACTCTCCAATCTCTCAAATATATGAAGATATTATGGATGAAGAAATTATATGTGATGAACCACCAGCATTCATTGAACATGTTGTGACTCCTGAACCCACATAGACTCCTGCTCCTCAATCCAAATGGAGTAGAAACCAAGATATTCTTCTTGTGAATATTCTTGGTGAACACTCTGAGGGAGTCACCACCAGAGGAAATTTAAGATCACTGGAAACTGTCTCAGCGAATGAATGCCTTTTCGCTGATTTTCTCTCTGACGATGAACCAAAGAACACGGCTGTTATCCTATTAGATGAAGGATGGGTTGTGTCCATGCAAGAACAACTCAATCAGATAAAGAGAAACAAGGTGTGGACTCTGGTAAAAGCTCCAGCTGGAAAGCAAGTGGTTGGAACCAAATGGGTCTATAGGAACAAAAGGGATGAAGTTGGCATGATTGCTAAAAACAAGGCTAGCCTTGTGGTGTTGGGTTACAACCAGTCATAGGGTATTGGTTATGATGAAACCATTGAACCAGTGGCCAGATTAGAAGCTAACAGAATATTTTTAGCCTATGCAGCTTACATAGGTTTCATGGTATACCAAATGGATGTAAAGAGTGCCTTTCTTAATGGAAAGCTTGTAGAGGAAGTATATGTTAAACAACCCTTAGGGCTTGAGAACAGTGACTATCATGACCACGTCTGTAGACTTCACAAAGCACGCTATGGGCTGAAACAAGCGCCTAGAGCCTGGTATGAAACTTTATCAAAATTTCTACTTGAAAATAAGTTTGTTAGAGGTACTACTGACCAAACCTTGTTCACTTATAGGTCCAAGGGTGATGTCATGATAGTACAAATTTATGTGGATGACATAATATTTGGTTCAACCAACATTACCTTGAGCAAACAGTTTGCCAAACTTATGATCAAAAAGTATTAAATGAGCATGATGGGGGAACTAACTTTTTTCTTAGGTTTTCAAATCAAACAAAATTCAAAAGGAATTTCTATTTTTCAAGAAAAATATGTTAGAGATTTGATCAAGAAGTATGATCTGTCTGATTGCGCATCTGTGAAATGCCCCATGCTTCCTACCAACAATTTGGGAACTGATGACTCAGGGGTCTCTGTGAATGAGACCTTATACTGAGGCATGATTGGGTCACTGATGTACCTCACAGCAAGCAGACCGGACATCCAATTCTCCACATGTATCTGTGCTAGATACCAAGCTAACTATAAGGAATCCCATCTTGTAGTTGTTAAAAGAAATTTCAGGTACTTAAAAGGATCTCCCTCACTGGGTCTCTGGTATCCAAACGGATCAGGCTTCGACCTTAAAGCCTAGTCAGACTTAGACTATGCTAGGTGCTGCCTTGATAGAATGAGAACCTCTAGGAGTTTTCAAATCCTTAGAGGAAAGTTGGTACGTTGGAGTGCAAAACAAAACTCTGTGGCCATGTCATCAGCTGAAGCTGATTATGTCGCTGTTGTTGGTTGTTATGCACAAGTTCACTGGATGAAAAGTCAATTGGCTGATTATGGAATCAACTATGAAAAAGTTCCCATATTCTATGACAACACAAGTGTTATAGCCATCTCAAATAATCCGGTACTTCATTCTAGAACCAAGCATATTGACATCAGGTATCACTTTATCAGAGACCATATTTTAAAAGGTGATATTGAGCTTCACTTTATACCCACTGAATACTAGCTTGCTGATATTTTCACCAAGCCTCTGGCTAAGCCAAGTTTTACTAGGTTGGTTGTTGAGCTGGGTATGCTCAATATTGGGAAATAAATATGATAAGTGGTCTCTGTCTCTGAGCATTTAAGGGAATTGAATGTAACGAGGTAGTTACATTCCAATGGTAGTTAATATATTCCAGTATTTAATTCAAATGATTCCCTTTTAATGTCAACAACTTTTCTGCTTTCCAAGGGGACAAAAAATCACATGAAGGGTCAAGGGGGTCCCACGTTTTTCTCAAAAGGTAAACTTTCCATTAAATGCTTTAATTAGAAAATGGCAAAACTTTTCACAAACCCTTGACTCATTTTTATTTTTCACCATCACAACTCATTATCACACACACACACACATACTCTTCATCTCTCTTCAAACCTCCAAACCTTCACTCTTTCATCAATGGTGTCTTCATCTGCAAACCAATCTTTCACCGTCTTGGCCGCTTCGAACGTCGATTTTGGTATAACTAAAGGAAAGATTTCTCTCAACAATTGTGTTGCTTTACACAAACAAAACAATCCACTCTACTCACCATTGTTGACCTACTTAAAGAACTCCCCTATTGCCAAAGTCATCGCAAGGGAACCCTCTACCTGCTACCCGCAATACTTGAAGGAGTTTTGGTTCTCCGCTGAAGTAGACTAAACTTCCTCAAACATCACCTTCAACCTTTCCACCCATCTAAAACCTCTCACCTTCGACTTCAATGACTTTGCGTGTAAAACCCGCACGCTTTTAGCACGTTTACGTTTCACGAATAGGAATTACAAGTATTACGTACGTGTTATTACACGATAAGTATTTATTACGTATTAAGACACAATAATTATTATTAACTATAATTATAATCACGAACATGAAAATCATGAACGTAAAGAATCACGAACCTATTATTATGTATTTACGTATATTTATTACGATTACGTATAAAATATATTTAACGACACGAACGATTAATAATTGAATCACGTAAATACGACACGATAACACGTAAATAAATAGAACACGGGAAAACAACGGGTTTCCCTTTTGGGGGCCCACATACCCACGGATAGATCGAAGGGAATGGGCCTAGCCCACTTAATTTTTTTTAACTAAATAAGAAAATAAGGAAGATAGATTTTTCATAATACAGAGATTAGAAAAATAACAAAAAACCCTAGCCTCCTTCTTTTTGCTCCTCCTTGTAGCCGCCGCCTATAATCAGCACAAAGGGGGTGTTTGTTGATTTTGGTAGATCCAATTTATTGCAAGGTTGTTCATGTTAGTATTTTCCTCTTGATCCACGAATCGGTAATCTTCTTAAACCGTTTCTTTTAATTATTTATTAGATCTAAAAACATGAAATCATAGGGTTATTAAAAACAAGTTAATAAACATATAGATCTAATCAAGTGGGATTAAAAACATATGGTTTAAGGGGTGTTTCATTCGGCTAAGGGGTAGAACCGAGAGCAATGCTCTCGGTGGTTGTGTGATCATCACCAACCGAGACCAGAAGGTGTCGGTTTGGTTGGGGAGTTTCGGCCGCAAGCAACCAAGGGACCCCGACGCATGTCGGGGTTAGCCTTGTTGGTCTAGGGGGTCTCGGCTGAAAACCACACGTACCACCGGGTTAAACCGGTGGCGGTTTGCCATGGTTAAGGGTGTAGATCTAGTTCTAGGGGTTCACGGACCGGTTCATGACATGTTTAGATTTAAAACACGGGTTCAGTTCATGGTTTATTTTTACAAGTTAATTATTTATTTTTACAAGTTAAATAATTACAAGGTTTAACTAAATTAATTAATCATGCTATGTAATTAATTTAATATGGACATGACTTAGGTTATTTATTATTAATAATAATACATGATTTTAACCTAAGTATTGAATGATTTAATTTTAGACTAAAGTAATTAATTATTATAACATGGCATATAATTAGTTAATTTCCATGACTTAGGTTATATTAATAATAAATATTAATACATGTTTTAACCTAAGTATTATTTACCTTTTTATTTAATTAAATCATGTTATATTTAATTAAAGCGTATAACCTATAGTTTATTTAATTTACATGTAATAATTAATAAACTATACTATATATATCATATGACTTAGAATATTAATCAGTAAAACTTAAGCTTATATTATTAGCTTAATAATCCAGCTTATTTCTAATTATGGAAACTTTCTATTTTTAGAAACTTATTTAATTAAGGCAGCTAATCTAATTATGGAAACTTTCTATTTTTAGAAACGTATTTATTTAAGGCAGCTATTCTATTTTTGGAAACTTTATATTTTTGGAAACAATCTATTTTTGGAAACTTTCTATTTTTTGGAAACTTTCTTTTTTTTGGAAACTTTCTATTTTTGGAAACATTCTATTTTAGGAAACCTGCTATTTTTAGAAAGTTACTTATTATTACACAACAAGTATAATAATACAAGAAATACAAGTAATACTTAATCAGAATAGACAGAATACATGATAAAACACAGTATAAAGCTAAAATCAGTAAAACAAGACATGAACATATAAAACAATCTAAGACATGATAAAACTAGTTACGTATACAGTAATCAGAATACTTATACACGTATATTATTTATGTAGCGTTAGTGATATCGAAGTAGGACTCTCTTCCGTTCGTCTTCTTCGTTCACTGGACACAAGGTACTGATTTCCCGTCCTTTTAGTATGGACATTCTTTCTTTCATTAGGATTTCTCGTATGCAGCCAACTGTTTTCCCCATTAGTTATAGATTAAATGCTAATATTTTATTAGTTACCTTAGCCATATACATGCATGACCAGTTTCACCTAGTTATGGACGTACCATAACCATTACACTGGAGGCACCAGTGTTATGACTTCACCACGGCGGAGTGACAGCTCGTGACGTCCCTTCAGCTTTTTGCCATATTATTGTGTTATCATGTGGGGCGTATGGGTGCATCCTAGTTACATGTTTCAGTCAGGATTTCATGGTGAATGTGGTGTGTGCCTTGCATCCTTCATAAGGAGTTGATCCCGCCTACCCACTTACCAGTATAATTAGAGGCATCCCCCTAATTTGCATGACGAGGTCACCCCTCCAAGTATTCATGCACGTTGTTGACCTCATGAATCTATATTGGCTTTTGGTACATTAACTAATAAAGATTTTCATAAGTATCATAAGCTATGTTTTCAGAACTAAAACCAGTTAAAACGACAGACAACTATGTTTTCCAGGACATATACATTTTCGCGGCTATTAGTCGTATTTATGTTTCAGCCATTCATAGTATGTCGTATATCCGTGCACTGAGCGTTATGCTCAGCCGTTACTTTCCTTTCCATGTCCCAAAATCGAAGGTACTGAAGGACAGACTCGAGCATTTGGAGGACGTGCATAGGATTGCTTACAGCCTTATATGGGTACTAGACATAAGGATCGCCCATATTCTCTACACTGATCTCATTCTCAAGCTTGAGAGCAAAAGAAAGAAAAACCATCAAGACACTATCTGCTACACTAGGTATCTCTCACTCATCATTCAGGATATCCTTGGTGAAACCTATGACAATGAAGAACTTCACTCCTTCTCTCCCTTCCACATCACACCTGCTTCTTTGAAGACACCCTTAGAGGACGAGGTGCCACTTACCAGGCACATGTTTAAGGTTGCTAGGCTACTCACTAGAGAAGAAGATCCCTTGATCCCTCATCTTGAGGTGAATTTTGAAAGTATGGCTGACAAGTCTCTGTCCAAGACCACTGTGCAGTCTTCTTCTCGGCCCACGGTGCTGAAGGAAAAGAAGAAGAAGAAGAGGATAGAAATCCCACTTTCCTCTGAAGCCCCTTCTGTTAATCCACCCAATAAGACAAAGACAAAGAAGGTCCCATCCCCTACTCTGGTGGATGAGGAAAGAGAGCCTACAACTAACAAAAAACATGTGTCTAGCGTCTCCAAGTCAGCAGAGACTACTAAGAACCTTCTCAACGCTGATATCACTCAGGTATTAGTTTGCATTTATTTTTTATTCTTGGAGGTTCACAAGCAATCACCCTCAAAAATCTGTAGGAGAGGGTGATGAAGTTTAGGGTCTGCCTCAACCCATAGAGTGTCTGTGTCAGCACCTAGATCTCATAGGATATCTGTACACTCTGTCTCTGCACAAAGAAATGACTCACTTGTTCTCTTAACGTACCCTGATGATCCTTCACCCTCTGGACTGTGCTCTTGCAAATAACAACTTGAGTACATTATAAGTCCCGACCTAGAGTCACTGAACATCACTCAGTCTCTGGGTCCCTTCATAAATCAAAAGAGTCCCAAATAATTTATTCTTTTGGGGAGGCTGAATAATCACCCTCAGTCTTCCTAGGGGCACCGATAAAAGGCGACATTTACATTCACATCATTCATAATTAAAAGAGTCCCAAGGAGCAATCCTTCAGGGGGAGATGGATAATCACACCCAGCTATCCTAGGGGCAGAGAAAGGGGACCATTCCCATATCATGTCTCACAATCAAAAAAGTCCTAAGGAGCAATCCTTCAGGGGATCTGGATAATCACACCCAGCTATCCTAGGGGCAGCGAACAGCGACCATTCACCATATAATGTTTCACAAATCAAAAGAGTCCCAAGGAGTAATCCTTAAGGGGGAGCTGGATAATCACACCCAGCTATCCTAGGGGAAGTGGTGACTAATAAGTGTGAAAACACTTATCCTTTTACCACTTAAAACAAATAAAAACGAGACCAAAAAGTGTGTTTAATGTCGTAAAAGTCGGAATTACGCGTGGTTTGTGTTTTTGTTGTGTTTTAGGACCAAAGGATGAAAAAGGAAGAAAACACGAGATTTCACTGGCTTTTATCGAAGAAAAAGACGAAAGACGAAGTCAAAAGATTAAAAGTGCAAAAGAACGGTAGTCAATGGGCCTATTTTAAAGATTTGTTGAAGAAAAGGGCCAAAGACGGAAGTTTAACAAGTCGAAGAACCAAATCTAAGAAAAAGAAGAAATTTAATAATTAGAAGACAGTTCATTTTTATATATCGACAAATCTTGAGAAAAAGTCGAGAATGACGAATTAATTAAAAAGACGAAAAGACAAAAGAAAGAAGGAAGCAACAACACCAACCACTCCTGCACTATATAAAGACACATCTCAATTATTTTTCATTATTATAGTAGTTAATAGTTTTATTTTAAAGTAATTAGGAGTAGAATAATTCTCTCTAGTGTTTCTTTCAAGTTTTTCATCTTTCAACTCTTAATCTCTCTTTAATCTTTCAAATGATAAACTTTTAATCTTAATCTTTAATTTCAAATTTTTTTTATTAATCTCATTCTACCTTTCTTGTTTAATTTGTGTTTGAGTTCATTAAATCTTTAGCTTATTGTGCTTATTGCTTATTCTATGTTTGGCTTATTTTTAGTTGAATGGATTTGATTAGCTTAATGTTTTTAGATTTGATTTATTTATTTTGCTTATTTGGTGCTTTTTAGATTTTAATTCATGTTTTTTTTGGCTTATTTCTTAGATTAATTCTGCTTATTTTGGCTTATTTTTGTTCCCTATTTTTATAATCTTGCGTAGTCTGCTTACTTTTGAGTTTTAGAAAAGGGTTTAGCCTTTTTCCCGAAACTGAGTTTTTATTTTATCCGAAACTGATTTTGGTAAAATATTGCGAAAATCATTTTTAATAATTATTCCGAAAGTCAATTTTTATTTTATTCTAAAACTCCTTTTTAAGTATTTGTTCCGAAACTTGTTTTAAATTTTATCCGAAACTCGTTTTATTACGAAAGTCAATTTTCGGTTTATCCGAAACTGAGTTTTTGTCTTATCCGAAACTCAGTTTTATTTTAGATTGCGAAACTCATTAAAGTTCCGAAAGTTATAAATATTCCGAAACTCATTACCCTCATTTTTTCCTGCCTATAACATTCTGAAACTCAAATAAGCTCAATATCCCGAAACTGGTTTAGCATTTTCTCTTCCCACCTTTTTTGTGTCCCTTATCTTCCGACATTTCATTTTCCATTTCATTTTTATTTCATTTTATTTCATAGTTTTAAATTGTTAGCTTTTTAGTTTTATATAAAAAATAGATTTTAATAAATAAGTAATTAGAAAATATAAAAAGTATAAAAAATTCAGTTTTTACATTTTTAGAATGTATTTTGTCATTTAGTATTATTAGAATAATTTTGCATTTACATTTTTAGGCATTTAATAATTTTTGCATTTTACCTTTTATAGTATTTTAGCATTTTTATTAATTGTCTATTTTTAATTTTGGTCTCGTTTTCTTTATTGTTTGTCATTTGTCTTTAGTTTATTTTTAATATTTTTTCATTTACTTTTTAAAATAGAAATAGATAACCAAAATATATTTTATCCACAAAAAACGATTAAGTCCACTTTAACCGGAGATCAATTCGATAAGACCAACAAAGAACATCATTTTTATATAATTAAAAAGAAGTTATTAAAATGGCGTCGCTGCTGGCTCTTTTCGTAAATATTAACGGTTTTTTGTGAGACGGGTTGGATTTTAGGATCCGTTCATTTGTGAACGTTATTTTTCTTGCAAATTTTAAATTTTAAAAATTAATCCAAAAAAATCCAAAATTTCAAATACCCAAAAACATTTAAAAAATCATAAAAAGCATTTCTTTTCTAAAGTTTTGCACCAAAAATATTTCTTTTTACATTAACCCTGTTTCTTCTTCTATTTCTTGTCCATCTTTTTCTTTTGTAGGTGTATGCGTACTCGTACGCGCAAGAGGAAAGCTACTCAAGCCGATATCGAGACTCGTGCTATTGGCACCATGGATAACCGATCAATGATCGAGCTCTTGCAATCACATGTTGAAGGCAATGACGACGCTATTGTGGTGCCAGATATTGGAGCTAACAGCTTTTAGCTCAAAATCGGTTTTATTTAGATGGTTTCTACTACACCTTTCTTGGGCCGGACTCATGATGATCCTCACGATCACATCAAAAGGTTTTTACATTTAACTAATATTGTGAAATACAATGGGGTCTCACAAGAGGCATATCGTTTGCTCCTCTTTCCTTTCTCTCTCGAGGGAGAAGCCCGGACTTGGCTTGATAAGGAACTACCCCGATGTATTTCCACCCTCACGTACTACCGCTTTGCGGAATGACATCATTAACTTTGAAGAAAAGTACGGTGAGACGTTTAGTGAATCTTGGGATCGTTTTAAGGAGCTTTTGAGAAAGTGTCCACAACACGGTTTTACTAAAGTGCATCAAATTAATACTTTTTACAATAGATTAAGTTTGAATGACCAAGATTCACTAAATAGTGCTTCGGGGGGTAATATTCTAGTGAAAACTACACAAGTCGCTTGGGATATAATTGAAAACAAGGCCAAAGTGCAAACTAAAAGTGTAAGGGCTCCTATGGCTAGTACTAGTGATAGTGAGACTACCAATAAAATTCAAGCACTTAGGTCAGTTGTGACAAAACTTGCCTTACATGTTCAAAACACTCCTATTCAACATGTGAATGCCCTTAATGTGACTTGTGAAACATGTGGTGGGCCACACTCATATGTTAAATGTGATAAGGCTTATGACCAATCTCAAGGGGAAGTGTATGCTTATAACAATGAGAGGGTTCATTTCAAGCCGAATGTCGATGTTAATCATTTGTCCTATCATTCAACTAACTATTTGGCTCCAGCCGGTTTTCAACAAAGACCACCCCCACCCACCCAAAACAAACAAGGTCCACCAAGAGTGAATTTTTAACCAAATGCAAATGTGCGGGGCTACAATGCAAATCAAGGAAATTATTAAATGCAAAATCAATGCTATCCAAACCAAGGTTTTCCACAACAAGGATTCAATTTACCTAATCCACAAATGGAATTAGTTCTTCAAAAGATTTTGGAACAAGATAAGAAATTAAAGGAAATGCAAGAGTCCATGGATTGGAAATTCGTTCAAATGTTTCAAGCCCTTCGTCCCCAAGGTGCTCTTCTTCAACAACCGAAACCAACCCTAGAGCTAATGTGAGTGCTATTACTACATGCAGTGGAGCAACTTTAGTAGGACCTTTTACCCCTCCCCCAATTACTCCAGTTTCACCTCCTCCGCCCACATTTATCCCTCCTACTACCACGCCTAGCACTAGTTCTCCATTACCGTCTTTACCTCTTCCTGAAGTTGTACACAACACAAACCTTTCACCTTCTCCACCTTCACCTTATAAACCTTCTCCTTCTCCACCTACACCTCCTAAGCCTAATATTCCTTATTCATCTCGGTTAGACAAGTGCAAAGTGCTCACTAAGGATGATACTCAAGTTTCTTCCTTTTTGAAGATGATATCCCAAATGGACTTTAACATTAGCCTTTTTGAAGCTCTTGTTTAAATGCCAAAATTTGTTAAAATGTTCAAGGAGTTGCTTAGTAAGAAAGAGAAGATGGTTGAGCTTGTTAATACTAGATTAAATGAAAATTGTTTTGCAGTCCATCTCAAAGAACTTCCCGAGAAACTTGGAGATCCCGATCATTTTGTGTTACCTTGTTCATCTTCTCTAATCGAAGAATGTAGTGCCTTAGCGGATCTCGGGGCTAGTATCAATCTAATGCCATTAAGTGTTTGGAAGAAGTTATCATTACCCGATCTTATACCAACCCGTATGACTCTTGAGCTAGAAAACCGAACTCTCATTTACCCCGTTGGTATTGCTGAAGATGTTTTTGTTAAAGTTGGTACCTTCACTTTTCCGGTTGATTTTGTTGTTGTTTATTATGAGATGGATCCTCGTATTCCGTTAATACTGGATGGCCATTTTTGCGAACCGGAAAATCTTTAGTCGATGTTGTCGAAGGTGAGCTAATTCTTAGGGTCGGGAATGATCAACAAAAGCAAATCAAATGGAAAAGAATCGGCAAAAATGATTGATGTGCTTCAAGACGAGCTTATTACAACTCCTTTGGAAACTACAAAGCTTGACGTTAATGATTTTGTACTACACAATAATCCTCTTTTCGAGCCTTTCTATGATAATCTACTTTTTCAAGAACATGTGGACGATTCTGATGATTCTCTTTCCGATTTGGATGCTCCACCAATTTATGAGGATTATGATGATTCTACTTCTGATTATGAAAACATGCCGATTTATGATAATTTTGATGATGATGGCACTCTTTCGAGTGATTCTTCAACTGTTGTGTCTTCTGATGATGTCTTTGCTCCTATCTTTGATGAGCATCCTCCACCAACAACGCTTGATAATACTTTAGAGGATTACTCTTTTGAGGAAGATTTCGACAAGTTTCTCAATACTTACTTTCCTAATGAGCATGATTCTCCTACTTTGGATTTCAATTATGGTCTTTACCCTCCTTCAGATTTGAAGAAACCCGTTTCAAAGGAAAAGAAACCGGATGACACCAACATTCGCAGTACTTATGTTTTGACATCTCTCTTTCCACCTTCTTCGGATAAGATTGTGAGGTATATGGGTGAATCTTCTTCAAGTTCTACTGAGTGTCATTCTTATTTTCCCCTAAAGGAAAAGGTGTTCGATCCTGGTATCACGATTTTTGAGCCATCTTAGTATCCATCTGATGAAATAAAAGGAAAGATTTTTGCAATATTCGGAGCTATGCTTTCACCTTGCCACACCTTCTACTATCACCGTGATCAACATTTGCTTAAGGGAACCTCTCCTACTCTATTTTGGCTTGTGCTTTTCACCTTTGGGTTATGCTACTTGTTGGATGAGAACCATGTCTTTGACCCCGACGGATTCTCTTCAAGGTTTTTTATGAGCTTTTCACCATAGTATTTGGGATCGAGTCAGGCTCGTGACTCGGTTAACAAAAACAAGCGCTTCTTGGCATGCAACCCAAGGATATATCCTTCTTTATCTGTTTTCCATAATAAGTGTAGGGGGAGCCAAATAGGTGTTTGTTATTTCTTATGATGAGCAGGGATTAAAGAGTTCAAAGATCTACTTTTGGTGACTTTTGACGATCCGTGATCCCGTGTACCCGTCTTCCAAGTTCTATCTTAAACTCTTGTGATTCAATATTTTATATCCATAAATGTTGAAATGGGAATCACTTTAGTTGTCTCTTCCTTAGCAAGATTTAAACAACATGCACAATGTCCTAAGTGTAGGGGAGTTTACTTCCACATGCTTAAACATTGAAGGCAATGTTTATATTAAATGTAGGGGAGACTTCTATCAAAGGGGTTAAGTGGGATTTTCCATGAATATGGCCTCATTTTAACCGGAAAATTTAATTTTTTCTACACTTTTCAAATTTTGATCTATTTTGGCCTAGTAGAATTTTCCTTTCTTATCGTTATTTTCTTTCATCATATGTATATATTCCATTTCTAGAATAAAGTCAAAATAAATATAAATAAAATGGTTTTAACAAGTTTAGACGTCTTTGATATATTAGGCCCGTCGTGAATATTTTGACTCAACCCGAGTTTACTTATTTGAGTTTACTCTACCTAGTATCTTTAACCATATGGACCTTAACTGGTTTATTAGGCTAAGCATCCACGAGTCTCATTACTTGAGATTTTAAATTATTGAGAACGAGAAATGATAGACTCAATTATAAGTTTTGTACTCTTTCATGAACTTATGTGAGTTAATTATAAGCTTTTTCTCCCATCACTTGTAAATAAATAAATGCAATAAATAAGGTCGTACGATTTGAAAAATTACTTAGCTTCTAGCCCAAGATCGTTTAAATGTTGCTCGTCATTAATTAGAGTTCATAGCCAAGGCATAACTTATTGAAGCGGGACCGAAGATTGGCGAGTCCAAAAAGGCCCTAACAAGGTATGAGCGCTCCTTTTGTTGCTAAAGATCCAAGATTATGTGAAGAATCATTACTCCAAAATCAATATGAAGGATCAAGACACATGACGAAAAGCAATTACTACCATGTAGATCATGGAGAAGTCTATCCAAAAAGACCCTAACAAGGTATGAGGATAAATCAAACCAAATCCGAAAAGGAGGTAGATCGTTGTATATCAAAATCCCAATTAAAAATTGAAGAAAAAGGAAGAATTCGTGGTCCAAGTTTGAAGAATCTCTCAAAAACATCAAGTGAAGAAATTCCACATATGAAGAGAAGACCATTATTTCAATAACATCTCTCAAGATTCGAAGTATGAAGTAAATGTCAAATATCGGTCCGAGAAAGGTCTCATATCGTGAAACGAGTTATGCCAAGATATGAACTTTATGATATTTCGAGTAGCCGTTTAAAAGATTTTGTCCTTTAGCTAACTATGGATTACATCGTCCTACTTTATTTTCGGCCTTAATAAATTATCGAAATAAGTCAAAAATACAACCTCGTGATCATTCAAGACAAAACTAAAATATAAGAGATACACCGTATGAATAAGGGGGTCTAAGTGAATAATTGAACTACATGAGTAAGTGTTAACTTTATTAAATTATAATAACAATGATCTCATTTTTACGCTTGGTGTGGGGAACATGAAACTTGAGGGTGATAAACATTCATGACACCAAAGCCCTAATTTAAGTCTTTGATTTCTTTACAAGTTTCTTCCATCAAACAATTTCAAGTAAATAATAATGTGAAATTGTATATCTTTTTCTTTTGAGAAATTTTTTTATCTTTTTAGTTTGCATAGTGTCGTAGTATGTAATAAGGGCCAAGGTGGGTTATTTATGAGGAAAATGTAAATTTTGCTTTGGAATTAATGCATTGCATGAGGTCATTGCAATGGTCAAGTATAGGGGATTTTTTGATAAGTGTAAAAACACTTATCCTTTTACCACTTAAAACAAATAAAAACGAGACCAAAACGTGTGTTTAATGTCGTAAAAGTCGGAATTATGCGTGGTCTGTGTTTTTGTTGTGTTTTAGGACCAAAATATGAAAAAGGAAGAAAACACGGGATTTCACGGGATTTTATAGAAGAAAAAGACGAAAGGCGAAGTCAAAATATCAAAAGTGCAAAAGAACGGAAGTCAATGGGCCTATTTTGAAGATTTATTGAAGACGGTTCATTTTTATCTATTGACAAATCCCGAGACAAAGTCGAGAATGATGAATTAATAAAAAGACGAGAAGACAAAAGAAAGAAGGAAGCAACAACACCAACCACTCCTCCACTATATAAGGACTCATCTCCATTATTTTTCATTATTAGAGTAGTTAATAGTTTTATTTTAAAGTAATTAGGAGTAGAATAATTCTCTCTAGTTTTTCTTTCAAGTTTTTCATCTTTCAACTCTTAATCTCTCTTTAATCTTTCAATTGTTAAACTTTTAATCTTAATCTTTAATTTCAAGTTTCTTTTTATTAATCTCGTTCTACCTTTCTTGTTTAATTTGTGTTCGAGTTTATTAAATCTTTAGCTAATTGTGCTTATTGCTTATTCTATGTTTGGCTTACTTTTAGTTGAGTGGATTTGATTAGCTTAATGATTTTAGATTAGATTTATTTATTTTGCTTATTTGGTGCTTTTTAGATTTTAATTCATGTTTTGTTTGGCTTATTTCTTAGATTAATTTTGCTTCTTTTAGCTTATTTTTGTTCCCTGTTTTTTTAATCTTGCGTAGTCTGCTTACTTTTGAGTTTCGGAAAAGGGTTTAGCCTTTTTCCCGAAACTGAGTTTTTATTTTATCTGAAAATGAGTTTGACAAAATATTGCGAAACTCATTTTTAATAGTTATTCCGAAAGTCAATTTTTTTTTATTTCGAAACTCCTTTTTAAGTATTTATTCCGAAACTTGTTTTAAATTTTATCCGAAACTAGTTTTATTCTGAAAGTCAATTTCAGCTTATCCGAAACTGAGTTTTTGTCTTATCTGAAACTCAGTTTTATTTTAGATTGCGAAACTCATTAAAGTTCTGAAAGTCATAAATATTCTGAAACTCATTACCCTCATTTTTTCATGCCTATAACATTCTGAAACTCAAATAAGCTCAATATCCCGAAACTGCTTTAGCTTTTTTTCTTCCCGCCTTTTTTTTGTCTCCTATCTTCTAACATTTCATTTTCCATTTCATTTTTATTTCATTTTATTTCATAGTTTTAAATTGTTATATTTTTAGTTTTATATAAAAAAATAGATTTTAATAAATAAGTAAATAAAAAATATAAAAAGTATAAAAAATTCAGTTTTTACATTTTTAGAATGTATTTTGTCATTTTGTATTTTTAGAATAATTTTGTATTTATATTTTTAGGCATTTAATAATTTTTGCATTCTACCTTTTATAGTATTTTAGTATTTTTATTAATTGTCTATTTTTATTTTTTGTCTCGTTTTCTTTATTTTTTGTCATTTGTGTTTAGTTTATTTTTAATATTTTTCGCATTTACTTTTTAAAATAGAAATAGATAACAAAAATTTATTTTATCCACCAAAAACTATTAAGTCTACTTTAACCGGAGATCAATTCGATAAGACCAACAAAGAACATCATTTTTATATATTTAAAAAATAAGTTATTAGCGACCTTTTACCATATTTTATTCACAACAACAGAGTCCCATGGAGAAATCCTTAGGGGGGCTGGATAATCACACCCAGCTTTCCTAAGGGCAGCGAATGGCGATCATTAACTTCATTATAAATTCACCAACTGGGTACTAATAACTTTCATAACATGACTTTAATATTCATAAGGAACAACTGAACGATGATGCATTTGCCTATGCTAGTGATGACAATGTTGAAGCCTCAACAATTCATCTTTCTGTTGTGTCTGACATTGATGAAGTGTTTATTATTGAAGATCACTCAGGGTTCGAAGACATGGATGCTGATGATGATGATGAAGTATCATCTACTGAGTTGAAGCCCTTTCCATTCCCATCAATAATAATTGTTCAAGAACTTGCTGCCAAACAGCTACGGGAACAGCGACCCATTCCCCCAACCTCAGTTCCATTCCTCACTATGCAGAATATCATGGAGCTGGGGGCAAGGAAACACTGGGAACTCTTGTAGAACCTTGATGAGACTACAATTTTACATAGTCTCATCGTCCAAATCGGGCTTAAAACGCTAAAAATATCATTAAAATACCCCCAAAATATGCTTGTGTTTGTTCATTGTGTATTTTAGGTATGGATATCATGAAATCAACAAAATATCAAAGGAATCAAGCAAAAACGAACACGGGAAACGAAGCCGCACAAAGAACCGGACCCGAATCATGAATTTCCATTGAAGTCCTTGAAGTTTGAAGATTTGTCAAGATTGGTCCCTCAAATTTTGAAGACTTGTCACTTAATACCCTTGTAAATCTCAAATATTACAATAGGGTCCCTCATGTTTCAAGAATATATCATTTATACCTTTGGAATATGCATTTATTGCACTAATGGTCCTTGTGATAACTTCTCAAAAGTTTGTGTGGACAAAATAGAAAAAAGCAAACTTTGTTATAAAGGGAAAGGATAAATATGCTGTGATAAATTTATATGACAAGTTTATGGGATATGGGGGACTAATATTGCCAAAAAACACAACCCCTCTCCACCAATCAATCCACCATGTCACCCCTTTCCACCATTCACATCACTCCACCTCACACCCCCATCTAGTCACACCCCATTACACCTAAACTAATTTTTTAATCGGTATTTTATTTAAATTGATTAACAAATAAGTTAAACTTGGTCAAAACGTGGTCAAATCCCCTCTTTCTCTCCCAAACATTCCCTTTAGGGATTAACCCCCCTAATTCACCCCTAATCATCTCCATACACCCTAATCCCTACTACCATCAAAACAAAGGGGTTTTCTCTGATTGCTTCCAGAATGTTGATTAAGGGTGTGTTAATCAAACCCCAAAACCCACAATCCCATCACATGCACCCATGGGACCCCTCCAACCATCCCCTGCTCACGTCCCTTTCCCCCAAACCCCATAAGGAGACAACATCAACAGCTCATATACATTCCTTCATCCCAAAGGCATTATTAACGTCCAAGATTGAAGATACCAACTGGCATTCAAGGACAAGATCACATGAGACCCTCTTTGATCATTTTCAAAAGTGAAGAGCAAGGGCATACTAGGAATTTCATTGATTAGGGTTTAGATAGTCTTGAAGCTTTTGTTTAAGCTTATAAAAGGAGGACCAACCTTATGGTATCCCCTTTGTTCCAGTTTTTATCTCAATTTGTAAACTTTTATTTATGGAATATTCAAAGTAGTTTATAAAACCTTGCACTTGAGATATTACTGAGTTCTTCATTACATTTGTCTTGTTTTAGTGTAAAAGTTATATTTTCTTTCAAAATAGTCTATGTTTTATCAAAAAAGTATTTGGTTCCAAGGCTTTTGACAAATCAGTTTTGAGATCCCAAACTAGTATAAGTCTTGTGAGAGTGGCTGACAATCACCTCTCACAAGGATTGTGGTGGTTTGGTTAGTTTCAGTTTTGGGATACCAAGTTTGATTCAACTCTTGTTTTTCAAAATCAGTTTTCTTTATTTTATCCTAGTTTGTCCTGCAAAATCAGTTTTCTTTATTTTATCCTTGTTTGTCCTTACTGTAGAATAAGCTCACAATAAGCTTGTCTGACAAATAAGCTTATTGATAAGATTATGGTACAAGTGCTTTTATTTGCAGGTACAAAGGGTGGTTGTGTTTTATTTGCTGTAGACTTCACACCTCACTCCCTTCC
This sequence comes from Glebionis coronaria, assembly GCA_025667525.1. NCBI lineage: Eukaryota > Viridiplantae > Streptophyta > Magnoliopsida > Asterales > Asteraceae > Glebionis > Glebionis coronaria. The sequence goes on from CM046876.1 coordinate 361,567,017, forward strand.
TTTTCACTTGTGAAGATATAGTTATCCTATGGTCTGTTGTAGACCAGCAACAAGGACTCTCTACACACCTTGATAAGCTAATATAAGCTCCTTAAAGCTGGCATAATTTAGAGAGAAGGCATCGGCTTGGTAAGAAGGCTTGAACCCTCTTTAAAATTTGTAGGTTATTGAGTTTTTTATGATTCTGTTATTTGGTGCCTATGCTAGTTTGATGTATGATTATTATGTGTTTTCTAGGTGTTCTATGCATGATTAAGTAATTTAGAATCATATTGTTTTGTTTTGTTTAGAATCTTTTGTCAAATTTTTACTCATCAGTAATAAAGGGGTGTTTGGTTGTGGGTGTTACTAGCCTTGAATGACACAAGGGTTAAGCATAGCAGCTTAAACATTCTCTAATAGATAGTGGTAGGATAGAGCAGTGATTTATTTTGAGTTCATTAGTGTAATATAGGAATTGCATGTTAGTTGGCTTAAAACCTGTCTAGTTCATCAGTAGTCCTGGATCTAGGTTGTTTTAGTGTGTTTTGATCTATAATCTTGTAATCTGTTAGAGTTAATGTTAATCTATGGTTTTGAGTTAGTTATTTGTGGTTTGGTTTGTTAGACTGATAGATCTTGAGCTTTGAATCTAACTCATAGACCATTTGCATCAGTTATAGTGCCTATACCCTTTTCTTTTTCATTAGTAACTTGCATTGCCCATTTTGTGCTTATTTGTTGCTTAGACCTAGTGTTTTTTGTGCTTATACTGACTCTCCACACTCCACTGAGTGTGAGGGTGCCTTTGTCTTCCAATAAAACCTAGTAACAAGCAATATATAAGCCATAATCGTTTTTCTGATTAAGAGCAGTTGGTATAAATTCCCGCTGCTGGTTTTAAAGTAGCCACTGCTTCACTATTGGACAAAACAGACCAGCCAATCAACATCAGTCTTTGGTGCTTTTGTCATTAGTGGTGATTTGATTTTCTATTTTTCTCGGTATTGTTTATTTATTTTAAAAATTTTACAATAGTTAAATTTTATTTTCCTGTTTATTTCACTATTTTTAGAATTGATTTAGGTTTAATTAGTTTTTTTTAAATACTGTTTTTTTAGTGTCAAAAATTACTTTGTTTCAACTTTTTCTATTTTTCTACTGTTTAGTATTATAATTTATGATTTTTCAAAAAGTAAAATTAATTTTCACATTATTTTATTATTTTTAATCATTATTTTCGATTAAAAAGTTTTTCTAGCATTTAAAAAATAGAAAAATAGTTTTAAAAATTTTGGAAAAATACTTTTTAGTGTTTATATAATATAAGTAAGATATTTGTTTGATAGAATAATATTTTGGGCTTTTTGTTAATTATATTTAATTTTAGGGCTTTAATTAGCATTTAAAATTGAATATTTAATTAATAAAAGTTTTTAAAATTTATTTATTGAACTTTTATTGTTATTTATATTATTTTACACTTAGTTTTAATTTTTATATTTTTTTAGACTAAATTTTTAATTTCGTCGCGTTTTACGTAATTACGTTTACGTTTTACGTCACTCGTCGTAGTTTAATCGTAGTGTAACTCGTCTTTAATTTTTCTCTCTTTAAATCCAAAAACGAAACTAATCCAAACTTCATTTTATTATATTGGCCTAATACACATACACCTCCGCTGAGAACGAACTCACATTTATCGGTTTTTACGGTTTTCCTAAATCGTATAACTTAATACTTGCCCGCTTTATACGTCTTTTTCCTAAAAGGGTATAAAAATATGTACATCAAACCCCAAGCTCATACCTGTTCCAAGGATGAAGAATTTACAAATTGGCCGCTAAGGAATTATGGGTTAAGAGGGGAGACATCAGCATCACAAAGCAAATTATCACAAATGATGTTCTTCTCTCTGAGATTAAAACTCTCACAAAATGCTGCTGAGGAGCTGACCTCCAACCTAGAGACTTCCTTGACCTCCTCAATGTAACATGTTAGGACCTCTGTAATAGACATTTGTAATAGATATGCTAGGAGGTATGTAGTTCCTCTTGGTCCTAGTAGTAGTAGGAGAAACACGTGCTCCTGATCTAGTAGAAAGTAAAACATTATTATTCTGAGTAGTTTGTTAGGATATGCATGAGATATGTTAGGAAAGGATATGCATATCAGAAGTTATACGTTTTGGTTTAATGTAGTATTAGGGTTTCCTTGTAGTATAAAAGGAACCATTGGCAGAAGGGTTAGACATACCTTCATCAAACATTATTCATTTCATATTAATAGTAGAAATCCTTAGTAAGGATCAAGTTATTTAGTTATTTTGTTTCTACTTGTTCATAGTATTTGTATTCTGCACTTATACTTTGTGTTCTATCTAGAGTCTCTCTATGAATTGACTTGTGATTACAGAAGTCGTTCACCATCCTTAACAGGCTGCAAGATCCATATCTAGTGGACCCATCAAGTGGTATCAGAGCCTGGGAGAGTCTCTAATCAAGAAGAATCAATTTTTCTTTTTACTAACATCTTTGTTTAATCATGTCTGCCTTTAGTTCTACTGAAACAGGAGAAGCAAGCACCTCTAAAACACAGCAACCACAACAAATCGTTGCTACTGTTTCCAATACAAATGGAAAATTCCCACTCTTGAAGAAGGATGAGTATGATAGCTGGGCCATGAAGATGGAATGTTGGATCACCAATACTGATCTAGACCTTTGGAAGATTGTCTAGAATGGAAACAGCAAGAAAACTACTGGTAGAGACAAGAATGGTAATATCACCATCCTCTATCCTAAAAGTCATGAAGAAATCACTGCTGTTCAGAAGGAAATCAAAGCAAAAACTATTTTGCTTCAATCCCTTCCTGATGATCACATGGGTGACTTTTATCACTTGGATGATGCTAGGGAGATTTGGAATGGAGTAATGGCAAGGTTTGGAGGGAATGAGGAATCAAAGAAGATGCGCAGATCAATGCTGAGAGATAAATTCACAGAATTCAAGATCTTTGAAACTGAAGGCATTCATCAAGGGTATGACAGGTTCCAAAAGATTCTTAGCCAGTTGAAAAAACTCAGGTCCAAACCTGACAATGGAGACATGAATGCTAGGTTTCTTAGAGCCCTACCTCACTCATGGAATCATGTAGTCATCTCTCTAAAAGCAAAAGGAAGCCTTGACTATCTTAATTTTAATGACTTGTTTTATAAACTCAAAACCTTTGAGACTCATGTGAGAGGATACTCAAGTGATTTCTTTCCTACTCCTGTTAACTCTGCATTTGTGAGTTCCATCGGATCTAGTCCAATGTCTTATGCTAGTAACCCAAGCTATACTTCGTCATCCCACCATACTTCTACTCCTGAACCAAAAGCCAAGACTGGTAGCATGGTAGAAGCTGTTCTTCACTCTTTTGTTGCTGATGTTGATCCACAACAACAACTTGCTTTTGATGATTTCAAACAGGTTGATAAACTTGACTTGGATGAAATGGATCTAAAATGGCAGATGGCTATGCTCACTCTCCGGGATCATAAGTTTGAAAAGAAATCCGGTCTAAAATTCAACAACAACCCGAGAGAGCCAGCCAGGTTTGATAGACGCAAGGTCAGATGCTATAACTACCAGCAGCAAGGACATTTTGCTAGGGAATGCCCTAACAAAAATGACCAGGAGAAGAACATGTATTCAGCCTTCAAGGTTCAAGAGCTCAAGGATGAAAAGAAAGCTTTGGTGTCTGTTGACTCTATGGTTAACTGGAATGATCATCAGACTGTAACCTTGGAAACAGCTGAATCTTCTACTGATGTATTTGCTATGATTGCTGGGAATCTATCTGATGCTGAGGAAGCCGAAGAATTTGCTCTTATGGGAATCTCGCCTCAGGTACAAAATTACCCTCTTGGTTGTCATGATAAATACTCAGAACTATTGACTCAATACAATGAACTAAATGAGCAAAATGACAAATATTTTCTAGAAGTTCAAGCATATAAGAGTTCTTTAAAAACATTGGAACAACAAAAGAGGTGGCTTCAAGATAATCAACGTGAAAATGAGGATAAAATTAGAATTCTATGCATTGACTTAGAAAACGCCACTAATATGCTTACATATACTTAAAAACTAAAAAATGACAGCATTAAGGCTAAGCAAGACATGCAAGAAAAATTAGATGCTACACTTTTACGATTTGAAAAATGGCAAAAAGCACCCAAAAATCTTTCAAAGTTAATTGATAGTAGCATGTCTGGTAGGACTAAAAGAGGTTTAGGCTTTGATAAATATATTGATTCAGAAGATGTATTTGATTTATCTTTTTCAAGTGTCTTTGATCCTGACAAGGAGGAGGAGGGAAAACCTAGTTAAAATAGGTTTAAACCAGCTGCAACAATGCATGTTGTTCCTCCACCTCTTACAGGAACTTTTATGCCCATATCTAGGCATACTGACTTGGATGGATCACAGATGCATGAGTCTCCAAAAAGCTCTACTAATACTAATGACTTTGTCTCTTGTACTTTCAGTGACAAGGCCAGTGACTATGCATCCTGTGGTTCAAGTGAAGAGTTAAGACCTTCAAGTTCGAAGACAAATGACCCTGTTGCTACTAGTGCTAGGATGAGTGATAAGAGAGTTTCTTCTACTTCCATTATTTCTAGTTCTAGTTTATTGAGTCCTAGGAATGTTGATTCTCCTATAATTGTTTGTAATAAATTTAGCAGTATGAAACAATGTCATTTGAATAAAAGTTCTTTCAAAACATGATTTGTTTGTGGTAGTAAATTTCATTTGATTAAGGATTGTGATTTTTATGATCAAACTCCTTCAGTTTATCAAGCTTATCCTGCTCCTGGTCCACCAGGAGTTGCTCCTTTTTCTTTTAGAAGACTAAACCCATGTGCCCAATCTTATTCTTCTTCTAGAAGGACCTCTCCTTCAGCTTCTAATCTTTGGAGAAGCAATGGTTATACCTACAAAAGACCAACCAGCAACTATTTTTAGAACTTTAATCAGAATTATGTTTTTAATTCAGACCAAATGTATTTTGGGTTGGGAAATTTGGGTACTGATGTTAAGCCCTCAGCAGGTTGTTCTTGGTCATAAAATAACACCCATATGATGAACAGGCAATCTAAGAACAACAGTGGATCTCATCAATCTTCTTGGCTATCTACTAAAGATCCACAATGTAGACTCAATCCTGAAAAGGTCTGGGTCCCCTTAAGACACTAACTTTTGCATATAACTCTTTTGTTGTTGTAGATTACTCTATGCCAAGATCCTTCTCTTGGAATAGTTGACAGTGGATGCTCTAGGAGCATGACAGGAAATAAAGGACTTTTATCTAACTTTGTACCATTTCAAGGCGGAAAGGTCTACTTCGGAGGTGGTGAAGGAAGGATCTCTGGCAAAGGAACAATTCAGACTGCTAACCTTAACTTTGAGAAGGACTATATGGAAATCAACACTTCAACTTGATCTCTGTCTCTCAGATTTGTGACAAGAAGCAGTTTGTCCTCTTTACGGATACTGAAGCACTGGTGTTATCCAAAGACTTTATGCTACCGGATGACTCCCAAGTTCTACTCAAAATCCCTAGAAGACACAATCTCTATAGTATCAAGCTGAATGAAGTTAACCCTACTGGTCAACTAGCTTGTTTGGTTTCCAAAGTATCAGAAGATGAAGCCACAAAATGTCATAGAAGGATGGGACCTGTAAGCTTCAAGACCATTCATAAACTGGCGAATATGAACTTGGTCTCTGGTTTACCTCCCAAAACTGTCAGAAATGACATCAATTGCCTTACGTGCAGCAAAGGCAAACAACACAAAGCATCCTTCAAGGCCATTACTGCTCTCAGCCTCATAACTGAACCATTGCAGCTACTACACATGGATTTATTTGGTCCTACCTCCATTAGGAGCATTGACCATAAAAAATATTGTCTTATGGTAACTGATAGGTATAGCAGGTTCACGTGGGTTTTCTTTCTGGCTACCAAAAGTGAGACCTACTCAATTCTTAAGGACTTCATTACACTCATTGAGAATCAGCTGTCCAAGAAGGTGAAAGGTATCCGATGTGACAACGGAACAGAATTAAAAAATGCAGACCTCATAGCATTGTGCAATTCCAAAGGTATCAAACGAGATTATAGTGCTTCCAGGACTCCTCAATTGAATGGTGTTGCAGAAAGGAAGAACTTATAGAAGCTGCAAGACCCATGCTTGCAGATTCTAAGCTTCCAACTATGTTTTGGACAGAAGCTGTCAACACTGTAAGTTATGTGTTGAATAAGGTTTCAATTACCAATCCACATAAGAAGATTCCCTATGAGCTACTCACAGCCAAAGTCCCCAGCATTGCTCATTTAAAGCCATTTGGCTGTCCTGTCACCATTCTGAATACTAGTGACTATTTGGGGAAATTTGATGGCCAGGCAGATGAAGGCTACATTGTGGGATATTCAGCTCACTCTCGAGCTTATCGTGTCTATAATCTCCAGGCCAAGCATGTCATTGAAACTATAAATCTCAGGTACTTTGAGGAGAAGACAAACATCCAAGGCAAAGGTCCTGAATGGTATTTTGATCTGGATTATCTTAGTGACTCATTTGGATATTTTCGTTTCAAAACTAACCAAGATGCAGGTCCACAAGTGTTTGCAACTTCTAGTGCAGGTGCTCATTCTAGCTTTTCGGACTCAGATGAGGATGACGACATTTTTGTTTTTCCATCCTATTCCATCACAGTCTCTCCTAACACCAATGCTACTCCTATTGATGCCTCTCCATTAGTCATTATGGACTCACAAGGAGCTCATGACACATTGCTTAAGCAACAACAAGATGCCACTACAGCAGCCGCTCAAGGAGGCTTTGAGTTTCCCTTGAGTACTCATGTTGTACCAGTTACTCCTAGTGATCCTAATGTTACTCCTAGTGCAAGTCTAACACCTATTGGTAGTCCAGTTAGTGATCCCTCTTCAACAACTAGGTTCTCTGGTCCTTCTGACTTGGGAAACTATCAAAATAGGACTTCTACTAAGCTAGATGATATTCATAAGCAACCAATAGATGGTATTTTCGAATCTGCTTCATATGATGATGACTTTGTTGGGAATCTTAATAACTTGGCACCAAAAGTAGATGTAGCTCCTATTCCTGTCCAGCAGATCAATAAAGACCATCCTACTACTCAAATCATTGGAGATCCTGGTTCTACTGTCAAGACTCGCCGCATGCATAAGAAAACAACGTCTGATCATCATGCTCTTGTGAGCTACATTGAAGACCAAAAGCGTAATAATCACACAGACTTTCTTCACTGTTTGTTTGCTTGTTTTCATTCACAGGTGGAACCTAGGTCAGACTCACATGCTCTTGAGGATCAAAGTTGGGTGGAGGCTATGCAGGAGGAGATGCAGTAGTTCTTGTTTCAGAATGTTTGGATCCTATTTGACTTGCCGGATGGAAAGACAGCAATTGGTACCAAATGGATTCTCAAGAACAAGAAAGATGCAAGGGGTATAGTGGTGAGAAATAAGGCTAGGATGGTTGCACAGAGTCACAAACAACTTGAAGGAATTGACTATAATGTAGTCTTTGCTCTTGTTGCTAGGATTGAGGCTATTCGTCTGTCTTGGCTTTTGCTTCTTATGTTGGCTTTACGGTTTTTCAGATGGATGTCAAGAGTGCGTTTCTTTATGGCAAGATTGATGAGGAAGTTTATGTCACTCAACCTAAGGGCTTTGTGGATCCACTTCATCCAAAGAAAGTCTACAAGGTGGTCAAAGCTCTATATGGTCTTCATCAGGCTCCTAGAGCTTGGTATGAGCGTCTGTCCACTTTCTTGTTGAAACACGGCTACATAAGAGGCACTATTGACAAAACATTGTTCCTTAAAAGGAATGCCAAGGAAATCATCCTGGTTCAAGTGTATGTGGATGATATTATCTTTGGTTCTACTAGGAAGGAATGGTGTGATGAGTTTGAACAACTAATGAAAGGCGAATTTCAGATGAGTGCCATTGGAGAACTCACATTTTTCCTTGGTCTCCAACTCAAGCAGTAGTCAGATGGTATCTTCATAAGTCAAGACAAGTATGTTCGTGAGATCATTTAGAAGTTTAATGTGGAACCTCTTAGACCAGTAGCAACACCTTATGAAGTAACTAAAGTCAAACTCAAGAATGAGCCCGATCCTCCCGTAAATGTTCACATGTGCAGGTCAATGATTAGCTCACTCATGTATTTGACATCATCACGTCCGGAAATTATGTTTGCAGTAAGTGCTTGTTCTAGACATCAGGTGACTCCAACCGTATCTAACTTGAATGCAGTCAAGAAAATCTTCATGTATATCAAGGCACAACCCAAGCTAGGCTTGTGGTATCCGTGAGAATCACCTTTTGTTCTTGAAGCCTATAATGATAGTGACTATGCAGGTGCTAATAATGATAGGAAGTCTACTACTGGTGGTTGTCAGTTTTTGGGTCGAAGACTTATCTCATGGCAATGTAAGAAACAGACAATAGTCGCTACCTCTTCAACAGAAGCTGAATACATAGTTGCTACTAGTTGTTGTGGACAAGTCTTGTGGATACAAAATCAGATGCTGGATTATGGGTTAAACTTCATGAACACCAAAATTTTCATCGACAATCAAAGCACTATCTACATTGTGAAGAATCCGGTCTTTCATCAACGAACCAAGCATACTGAGATTAGGCACCATTTTATAAGGGATGCCAATGAGAAGAAGCTGATACATGTTCTTAAAGTTCATACGGATGATAATGTTGCTGACTTATTGACTTAAGCCTTTGATGGTCCGAGATTCAACCACTTGGTGGTTCACATTGGTATGGTCAATCCTTGAGGCCTAGGATTGAGGGGAGGCTTATTGTACATATTTCCTTATACAGTCTTACATATGGTAGCTTCTAACAACAGTTTTCATGGGTATTCGTGGTGTGTGCAACTTCTAGTGGAAAATTTTGGTTACTCCTAGTGGAAGTCTTCTGCTCCTAGTGGGTATAAACCCTTATACTTCAGTCATGGTTGGCTTCTAGTATCGATTTTGGGTCACTATTAACTTCGCTGACTTTCGTTGACCACTTGGTGCTCCTAGTGTTGACCTTTACGCGTTTTGACTTTCAGTCAACGTGAGTTACTTCTGGTGTACATCTTTTTGGTTTATCTGTGGTAACTGGGATTTGAAAATAATGGTTTAAGGGGCAAGTGGTTACTCTTGCATTAATGGTTTAATTTTGAAAGGGAAACCCCCATAATTAGGGGTCAATAAACAGTTTTATGACCATTATTTATGGTCAAATCACTCATTTGACTCAATCATCCCAACCATACACACACACATACGCTCCTACCCTTCACCCTCTTCAATCAATCATCTTCCACTACTTCAATCATCAACAATGGCCACACTCCAGTACAAACCCGATCATAACAAGGTGGCCTATCTTGGCGAAGGTACTAAAAGAGAAGAGTTCACAGACATCATGGAATACATTGAAGCTTCAAATCTAAGCTATGCTCTTACTATTTGCCCCACTGTGTATGATACTGTTATACGTTAGTTTTGGGCAACTACCAACCTCGTTGATGTTTTGGGTCGCCCATTAGAGCTCCATGCTACCATAAATGGTCGCTCCTATTTGGTGTCTGAGGCATCCATTAGATCTGCCCTTCATCTCCAGGATGAAGATGGCATTGTTTCTATTCCCAATTCAGAGGTATTGGATGGTATGGCTGCTATAGGTTATAATCATAGGGGGAAGTTTAACTTCCAGAAGAATAGATTTGCCCCTCAATGAAAGCTGCTGGTTCACTTCTTAATTCATTGTTTGAGTCCAAAGTATGGGATTTAGGATGCGTTTCCCACCCCCCTTGCTACTGTTTTGATTTGTCTTGCTTAGAGTCGTATTTTTAACTTTTCTCGTTACTTAATTGATGACATGATTTGTAATCTAGTGATACTGGCTTTAGGAAGAAGTTATTGATGTACCCTAGGTTCTTGCAGCAGGTCCTTATGTGCCTACCTAGGAATAGGGAGGAATATGTGACCCCAAAGCTTACTTCAAAGGTGTATGCGAATATGGCACTTGGTAATAAGGGTCCTTTGAGGCCTCTTACTGATGCTATGCTGGGCTTTGCCCAAGGGGATCCCAATGTGATTCCTCCGGCTGATGAAGTCGAGGAGGAACTTCCATTGGACAATGATCCTATGGAGGAGGAGCACCCTGCTAGTGGTGTGCCTCATGGGGAGGTTAAGGAGCTAGCTAGATAGGTGGTGGTAGAAATGCCATCTACCTCAAAGGCTGCCCCCTCTTCTCGCCCACATGAGTCCCCATTTGCTGATACACCCCCTCCTAGCCCATCTCCGCACTCTGCTGAGAAGCCTTCTAGCTCTCATGCTCATATGGATGACCCATTTGTTGCTTCTGGTCTCAATGATGCATCCCCCAAGCCAAGTCCTCTTGGTGGGGAAGCTGAGGAACCTGTTACTCTAACTTATTTGGTAGCTCTTATGCGCATGTATTATGAGAAGATTGTTTCTTTGGAAGATGACCTCAATCAGCACCGCAAGCTCACACGGGACTTCGTGCTCCCATTGGCGAACATGTTTAAAGCATTGGAGTCACATCTGAAACGCCAAAAGAAGAAAGTTGTGCTTTCTGATTCTGATGAAGATGTTGAGGAGGATGGGCTGAGTATTTTGGCTAGGGATGCCTTTGCTTATAAGCCGAGTGATGACTTGCCTGCTCCTCCTAGTCCTTCATGCATTCCTAATGCTGCTGCTGATCCCAAGCCAATGGATGACTCTGCTGGTCCTTCTGCTAGTCCTTCTCATGATCCTAAGGGTAAAGCCCCTATGACTGATGCACCCTCTCCTCCTAGGAAGCGAACTCGCAGACAATTAGAGGAAGAGAGATTGGGGGCAGAGGCTGCTCAGCAATTGCAAGAGGAGCTTGACCAATACGCCAGGGCTAAGGATGAAGGTCTATAACAGCAACAGCGTGAGCAATTGAGGCACAATGCCATGCATTGGGATGAAAATGACTGGATGAAGGTGCTTACCATCCTTACTTCAGACTACTCTCAGTTTACTGATTTGTTAGGTGTAGATGTGAATCAAGGAAATTATGTTCAACGGGCAATGGCTTTGATGCGTAAACAATAGTTATCTCTTGTTGCCCAACTGCGTGAACCACGCCGTAACAGACCTTTGTCGCGTACTGAGGAGAGAAGGATGATGCAACAATATGTTAAGAATCAATCAGCTGCTTACTATCAGACTGGATGGACATGGAAAAGGTTGAGGAGGTTGTCCTTTGATGACCTTAAAGATCTTTACACAAATATGATCAAGCGTCAAAATACACCTGTCCCTGAATATGTCATATATCACCCACCTCCTCGTGTTGTCCTCACTTCTAAGCCTGCTGCTGCTCCCACCTCTTCGTCGGATATTCACAAGGTTGCTTCTGGGGTTCCATCTTCTAGTGCTCCTTCTACTACTGTTCCTACCACCACCACTTCCAATGTTGATCCCTCTCACTCTCATGATGATACTACCACCACCAATGAAGCTACTACCACTCCTGCTACTAATCCCACTCCTGTTACTCCTGTTGTGCAGCCCACACCAACATCGGTGACTGAACCACTTCCTACCTCATCAGCTGGTGTAGCTAATTCTGAACCTATGGTTGTTAAGGACTTTTTTCCTACTGCTGTTGTCAAGGTCAAGGATGAATCTTCTTCTGGTGTCCCCTCACCTCTTCGTTCTATTAGAAAGAAGAAGGCTCGTCGTTGTAAGTCTGTCCCATTTGATAAGAGAGATCCTGCCAATCTCATTGATGCTGCTTTTGATAGTGAGACTGAGTTGCACCTTGGCAAGGGTGTGATTATAGTTTGGGAAGTTCGGCCATCCCCCATTTCTCGTGGCACCTTTAATCACAAGATTATGACTTTTGATGGCTACACCCGATATGTCTCTGGATTGTAGAATATTTTATCGTGGGTGGAGCATCGTGATCTTATGTTGTTGTATGGTTTGGTGGATGCTGAGATTCCTGAGTCTCCGAGTGAGTTTCCTAACTAGCCTGGGTTGACTATTTGGGGTGATTTAAAGCTGATGTTGGATTCCCCTCCTGATTCTCCCCATGCTGGTGTATGGAAGGATCAACCTCGATGGGCGATAAAGAGGTGGAAGTTGTATGATGGTTGTGGTGTTCATGTGTTAGAGCTTAAGTTTGGTGTCGCTGTGTTTATACATACTGATATGGAGTATCCATTGACCATTGCTACCATGGAAGCTATGCTGGAATGTCATTTGCTGGTGTCTAATGCTCCTTCAGGTAATGAGTCTGCCATGGCGACTACCTTAGTTGAAGGTATTCAAGCCCGGCTGCATGCAGACAAGTTACAGCTTCTGGTATGTGATTGGTTTGTTTCTTCTATCCATGTGTTATAATTACATTCTTTTCACCAATATGTATAGTGCTTGGTGACTCACATTTTACTTTAGTTAGTTAAAAAATACTTTTATATAATATCTGCTTATACTTTAAACATGTGATGGAATTTCAAAACATGTACATAATATAATATCTTCTTATACTTTTCCATCATGACATTGTTTTAAACTTGGCATTTTCACACTTGGGCTGTTTTGAGAGGTACTTCCGGTGTTGGACCTAGTACACACAACAATTGGTGCTCAACTGACCATGTCTTGCAGACAAGAAAGAGTTGATTCACCATGAGGGTACGGCTCTAGTGTGATTATCAAATCCGTTGATGGTTGCCAGGTTACCTAAAACTGGATGGTTTTCACTTGCCTTGGTCCTAGACTGAAAAGTGGCTAGTCCAGGGGGTACGGCACTTGGTAAAGATCTATATCAAATCCGTGTATAGGTGTAATAGCTTGCTCAAAGTTATAGGGTTTTCAGGTCACCGATTCTTAATTACTAAGAGTTTTCTAGTCCGGAAGGGTACGGCTTCTGGTAAATACTCATATCAAATCCGTTGACGGCTGTGATGATTTGCCCAAAATCATTAGGGTACCCCCACTCACCATTGATTTACGTTCTATGAGTTAGGTTGGGTTCTAGTCTCCCAGGGTGATGCTTATTCCACCACAAAGACTAGCTAGCCCAAGAGCGAGCAGCTACTTGGTAAAGGATCATCAAATATGCTCATGTTGTTGTCAAGATTCAACAAGGTTCAGATCTGTTTCAAGCTTTCAAGAAGCTTCTAGGTGTTCCTCGTTGCAGTAGTCTTTGTGTTGTTCATGTTGATTTTTGCCCCTTAGATTACGTGATGATTAAACAAGAAAGAAAGGTAGAAAATAGATGAATTCTAGAGAGAGAAGTGTGTGAGAACTTGTGAAATATTAGATTAGAGAAAATGAATAACCAACCAAACTCTCCTTACATGCAAGGAGAGGTTTATATAGCCTTGCCTACATGTGGCATGATGGGCTATATGATAATGGGTCGGGCTTTCCTTTTAGGCTTTGGTTACTTATGAATGAACCTTAGCTTAAAGTTAACCCCGTAATACACGACTAACCTACTACCTATTACAACGTTCTAATATACGATACTTAATAAACATATGACCGAGCATTCTTGTTTGACTCAATATTTTGAGGCTAACAATCTCCCCCAATGTGAGGTCATTACCCTTTAAGAGAGGTCATTACCCTTTGTCATTTGGAGATTTATAGAGATTACTAATCTCGCCAAAAACGAGTCTTCAACGTGTAATAGTAGTCTTTTTCCTTCATGCTCTGATCTTTGAGCCTTTGTCGTTGTCTTTCGACTTTGTCTTTAATCTTAAGATCTTCAAATCATCCTTGACTTGTCTTTGCCATCTTGCAATATTGTGTCTTCATCCACATGCTCATGCTATTCATTGTTGAATATGTCTTTTGGCATTAGTATGTGGTTTTATATCTTTCACATTGCTGAGTACACCGTGACGCCACCTTCTTGAGACAAAACATAGACATGGACTGAATGGCTTTGACATTCGTCCTAAATCGGTAGCGTTTTACCTCCGGTCGGTGAAGACCGTTATACGATATTAAATACTGTACCTGTGATAGGTAGATTCAGTTAAGAATCTCCTTGACAGGGTTTCGCGGCTGTACTAGCCGTTCTCTTTACTCGACCGTCCCAAAGCAAGACTACGAACATAAAGAGTGAATCAATTGGATAGATATCCGCTTGATTAGAGTAGTCAATTCAAATTCCTGGAACAAGTGTGATTCATAAAGAATCTTACCATTGTTGCTTTCCAGTTGACACAAGCTTGATTCATAAGAATCTCACAAGTCACCTACCGTAGCGCTGTTTGAAACGAGTTTGAATCAATTCAGAATCAAACCACTGTTTCTTTTCAGTTCTACATATGTTTAATTCATAAAGAATCTTACATATGACCTACCGCGGTGCTGTTTGATGTTAACACTGGAAGGATTTCCACTCATCATTGTGAATACTAAGTAGTATCACTCTGAGTGTTCTAGCAATATCACAAGGATATGGCGTAGGACTCTCTTATTCGTAATCCGTGTGTCCTAACGAGATTTGATTGATCTCTTGGCTCTAGACTCGATTTGTGCACTTTTAGTGGTCGGAGGCTGGAGCAAATGCCACCTATTACATATCAACTATCTCGAAGTGAGAAAGTCAATAGAAGTCATGTTGTTCTCCGTGACCATGAAACAAACTTCTTTTGAGAGAAGCCTGAGTAGCTAGCCTGGGTCCATGATGAGTTGTGTTCATGATGTGTTGACCCGGTTTCTGCCTAAGTTGTATGGAGGGCTTCTTTGTTTACACCCTTTATCCTTACATTTCTTTTTCATTCTTCAACCCCTTGAATTCTTACCAAGACATCATTACTAGCACCTTGTTGTGATTGTTCCAGTGCTAGCATCAGTACTTAGTCAGCATTCTGCTATGTTCACATTCTACTCCATCTTTCCTAAGGACTTCTAATAATATATTGGATTGTCCCTGGGAAGATCCCTCCGGTTCTGGTTGGATCATAGGACTTAAACTTAACCACCCTTTTGACACCAATAACGTCGTGAATTAAATATGTTGTGGGTATTTGATCGTAACCATGAAAACCACTTGAAAAAGTCTACAAGATGTTTGAAAAACATTTAACATCTTGCTAGTTTTGTCATTGCAGAAAGGCTCCCCCTTCACATGTGCATCGATAATCAAAAGTGTTTCGCACATGTAGGTAAGAGTTAAAGTGCTTGAGTCTTATATAAGGTCACATTTTAATCACATTTTCTCCCCCTATCTCTAATATATAAAATCTTTTGATATTAGAGATACCAAATTTGATTAAAATATATTTTGAAAAATAGTCTTGAAAATCTCCAGGAGAAAGATGTGTTAATCTTTTGCATAAAGTTGAAATGCTCCCCCTCAAAAATTGATCCAATTGAATTGTCATTGTGAGGATATGATCCACATTTTGCTTTTTGAGGATAGGAGTTGTTGAACACATAATTTTTGAATGATTTTGAATAGTCATTGAAAAACTCTTGAAAAAAATTGTGTTCAACGCTTTTTGAAAAATCCTATTTCTTTTTGTCGAAGAGGTTTTTCTAAAGCATAAACTTGAGTTTATAGACTTTGAATGTCTTGACGAATCCACTCAAGTGTAAGAAGATTTCTCTTCTATTGTTGAGGGTAAGCTCACTAAATCGTACACTCCCCCGTGAATATTGATCCGGGTTGCAATCTGAAAGTGATTACAAGCCATTGTGTTGAGCTCAAAACGTTGAATGTTTTGGGACAAGCTCAAACCAAGATAGATTGCTCTACCCGTTGTTTGGAAATATTGTCCAAAATAGACAATTTCCTTTATTAAAAGAAATGACATGTTTTGAAAAATATTTACAACTTTCATTTGAGCTTTATGTACACACCCGTGTCGTTATTGAGCGACATTTCTAGGTACGTCCATATTATCGATACTGAAAGACATGTCGAAAAGAATATTTTTGGATTTTCAAAGATTTTTAATTTTGTGTTTTTTTTATATGTTTTATATTTTTGTATTTTGCCTTTTCAAAGATATTTACAGGTAGATGTTTGATAGATGAATTAAGCAGGCTTCTTTGCCAAAATCTCCAGTTCTGCTGGAGTCAAACATCTCATACCAATTTGCCTAACTAGATACGCAAACCTCTCTTTCGAATGAGATTTTGTAAACAAGTCAGCTAATTGGTAATCAGTTCCAACAAAGTATAGTTCAATGATACCCTTTTCAACTAGTTCCTAAATGAAGTGATATCTGACATCAATGTGCTTCGTGCGGGAATGTTGTACCGGCTTGCAGGAGATGGCTATGGCGGACTTTGAGTCACAGTACATAGGTACTTTATCAAAGTGGAAGCCATAATTCGTGAGTTGTGTTCTCATCCATAGAACTTGAGCACAACACGCAGATAGAGACACATACTCCGCTTCGGCTGATGATAGTGACGTGCAATCCTGCTTCTTGGAAGACCATCCCACAAGCTTATCTTGACCTAGAAATTGTGCACCACCAGAAGTACTTTTACGTGTATCAAGACACCCTGTATGATCAGAATCTGAATAGGCCGTTAGAAAGAAACCGGTTTCCCTCGGATACCAGAGTCCCAAATGAATGGTATTCTTAAGGTAACAAAAGATCTGTTTAACCTCCTTGAGGTGCTTTTCAGTGGGGTCGTGCTTGATATGGTGCACAATAACACGTAGCATGTGATATATCTGGTCGACTTGCTGTTAAGTACATGAGGGAGCCGATCATGGAATGATATTTCGTTTGATCTATGACATCTCCCTCCAAACCAGCATCTAGGGATGTGGTTGATAATGGTTTCCCAACGGGGTCACATGAGGTCATACCATGCTTTTTGATTATCTCTTGATAATACTTAGCTTGGTTAATAAAGATACCACTTGGGGATTGGTGAACTTGAATTCCTAGAAAGAATTTTAGTTCGCCCATCATTGACATTTCAAATTTGTTGTGCATGACTTTTTCAAACCATTTTGAAAGATTTGGGTTTGTAGACCCGAAAATAATGTCATCAACATGGATTTGCACAAGCAAAATGTCATCCCCATATTTATAAGTGAACAAAGTTAGATCAATAGAACCTTTTGAGAAACCTTTGGAGACCAAAAATTTCAAGAGCTCGTCGTACCACGCCCTTGGAGCTTGCTTGAGTCCATAAAGTGATTTGTGGAGACGATACAACTTGTCGGGATAATGAGGATTGACGAATCCTTCCGGTTGCGTGACATAGACTTCTTCCTTCAAAGGACCGTTAAGAAACGTCGTCTTTACGTCCATTTGATACACGATGAATCCCTTATGTGCAGCATAAGCAAGGAAAATCCTGACCGCTCCATTCGAGCTACTGGTGCAAATGATTCTTCAAAATCAAGACCCTCTTTCTGACCATACTCTTTAGCTACTAGCCTAGATTTATTCTTGATGATCGTGTTCTCTTCATCCAACTTGTTTTTCCAGATCCTTCGAAGATTAAATGGTATTACATCGTATGGTCAGTCAACAAGTTCCCAGACTTTAAGTCTTTCAAATTGTTGAAGTTCATCCATCATCGATTCAATCCAAGCATGATCAGCCATGGCTTCTTTGATGTTTTCCAGTTCAGCTGAACTCACGGCGAGTGAGAACATACAAACATCGCCATCAGTGTTAAGCTGTCGTCTTGTACGAACGGGCTATGAAGGGTTTCCAATTACTTGAACCAAAGGATGATCTCGGGTCCAATGATGTGTTGAAGGATTTCGTTGGTAGAACGTGTGCATATTTGATGAATCAACATGGCAAGTAGAAGACTCTCCAGTTTCGTGTACCGGTGTACCGAATGGGTTGATAAATTCATCTTCGTCAGATAATGCATTGTCTGCTTGATTTGTGTTCTCTTGAGGAATGACAGTAGTAGTTGATGTTGTAGGAGCGGTTGTTGATGTGATATTCTGAGGAGGTAAATCTGCAGCAACCTGTGTTGAAGTAGATAAAGTTGTATCCTTTTGTTGACGATGATCGGTATCATCATTCTTATCATGAGTGACAGCGGAAGACTTCGATACAACTTGTTTCTCCCACATGAAATATTCATCATACATTGGTCCATATAACATTTCCAACTCTTCAAGTGTCGTGTTGACTGTCATATCTGCTCTTGGAACATTTCCTTGAACCAGCGTTGAACTTCACGGTTCATTGTTGTGGTCTTGAGTTCCGAGTTCCGTGCGGTTGTGAACGAAATTCGTTTGTCGTTGTGGATCGGGACTTAAACTATTTTGTTCAAGTGACATTTCTTGTAATTCATCAAATCTGATATGAATAGTCTCGACTATCAATTTTGTTCTCTTGTTGTACACTCTATATCCCTTAGAATGAGTTGCATATCCCACTAGAATGCATGCATCACCTTTCTCTTTCATCTTATCCAGATTTTCACCATCTCGAATAATGTAGCACGTACATCCAAAAACGTGAAGGTGTTTGAGTGAAGGTTGTCGATCATGAATTATGTGATATGGTGTCTTTTCGTGTCTTAGGATAATTAAGGAGCTGTCTTGTGTGTAGCATGCGGTTGACACGGCTTCAGCCCAAAAATATAGTGGTAGTTTAAAAGTGGATAATAATGTTCGAGCAGCTTCAACCAAAGTACGGTTTCGTCTTTCAACAACGCCGTTTTGTTCGGGTGTTCGAGCAATAGATGTTTCATGTTCAATTCCTTCGGCTTAAAAATAATTTCTCAGATTTGAAATCAAAAATTTTGTACCTCTGTCAGTACGAACCACTTTAACTTGATCTTGAAGACCACGTTGTATCAGTTTAAGGAAGATGATGAGAACTTCGGGTGTTTCATCCTTGGACCTCAAGAAGTGAGTCCATGTGTACCTTGAGTAATCATCGACAATTACCATAATATATTTCTTCGCATTGATACTTTGAACACGCATGGGACCACACAAATCCATATGGAGAAGATCTAACCGTCCTTTAGAGCTTGGTGTGGTCTTTGTTTTGAAGCTACTTCGTTTAGCTTTGCAAAGCTCACTGATACCTAGCTTTTACCTAGTATAAAAATTAAAGTTCTTTGTCGTGGTCTAATCGAATTGATTACTGGTTTAAGTGCGACTCAGCTATCTTTGGTGGAAACAAATGTTGTGTCGTTGTAGTAAAATTAAAGGTGCAAAACTTGAAAGTAAATCTAAACCTAATTGAAAATAAAAGCGTGACGAGAAATTAAAAAGGCAATTAAAGTAAATAACGCAAACTAAAAACTATCCTAAAGGCAAACTTAAAACGCAACTAAAACTTAAAATAAGGCAAGGCTTAAAATTAATCTAAGGCAAGTAAACTTAAAGTGCGACTAAGGAAAAAGGCGGGAAAAGTAAAGCTTAAAAATTAAAACTTAAAAACAGAAACTTAAAATAACCTGAAAACAGCTCATTCGGAATAAACCTTCGTTCGGAATAATCATTCGTTCGGAATGTCACCTTTGTTCGGAATAATTCTTCTTCACTCGGAATATTTACCAAAACCCTTGATCCGGAATAAAATGTCCACCCAGAATATTTCTTCATTCGGAACAAATGTCTCATCTGGAATAACTCTTTATTCGGAATAAAAGCTTCACTCGGAATAATCATCAGTTAAGCCTTCATTCGGAATGATAAGCTGATCCGGAATATCTTCTGATTCGGAATACCAAGTTGATCCAGAATAAACTAGAATAAACCCTTTATCCGGAATATCCCTTCATCCGGAATACACCCTTGATTCGGAATGTTTTCCTTGGCTCGGAATATTCTGCTTATTCGGTATAAATCCTCAAACCCTTCGTTCGGATTGTTCCGAATGAACACCTTGATCCGGAATATTAGCTAGAAATTCCTTGGTTCGGAATTTTGCTCTGATCCGGAGTATCAAACTGATCCGGAATATGTCACTTATCCGGAATATCAAGTTCTTTATTCGGAATAATCACAACACACCCTTCATTCGGAATAATCTGGGCTTGGTTCGGAATAACCTGGAAACAAACAGTAGCGAAGAACACGGGGAAGAAAAATATCACGAATCTAAACAAAATCAATCAAAATCAACCATAAGATTAAATCAAAACAACCACTAATGAACAAATAACAAATACTAATCAAACCAAATCAAAATCACAAACAATAATAATAAAAATAATCAAAACCCACTTAATCAATTTAATAAAAACTCAAGAACATGAACATAAACAATAAAGCATAAAGATTAAAGATTAACCAAGAAAGGTAGATAGGAGATGAACAATAAAAGTAAAGATTAACAACAATTAAAAGGAAACTTACTTGAAATTAAATGAATTTAAGGTGCAAGACAGTTAAATAAATGACATGTATTTAAATGTGCAAGTAATTAAGATGGAAGATCTAATTGTCACACATAGCCAACAACAATGAAATTAACACTAATGATCTATTTATAGGGGATGAGGAGGATTAGTGGAAGGAAGCTTCCTGCCCTCTTTCTTCTTTCTTTAATTACTTGTTTAGTCCTTAATTTTCCAAAGTCTCGGGATGAATAAACTCGTCTTGTAATTTCTTCAATAAATTAGACTTGAGTTCTTCGGTTTTTAGTAAACTTCCGTCTTTTGACTTTTTCTTCGATAAATCTTCAGAATTGGTCTTGGACTTTCGTTCTTTTTTCCACTCTTGATTTCTTGACTTCGTCTTTTGTCTTTTCTTCGATAAAAGCCCGTGAATGCCTGTGTTTTCCTTCCTTTTCACATTTTGATCCTAAATCACAACAAAAACATAAACCACGCATAATTCCGACATTTACGACACAAAATACACTCTTTGGCTAGGTTATTATTGTAATTAAGTGGTAAAAGGATGGGTGTTTTCACACCTATCAAATCCCCTACACTTGACCATTGCAATGTCCTCATGCAATGCATTAGTTACAAAGCACGATTACACTTTCCATCATAATCAATCCATATTGGCCTTTATTAAAGAGATAGAAAATTATAAACATTCAAAGGAAGAAAGTAAGTAAAGAAATCAAAGACATACCTTAGGGTTTTGGAAATGCCATGAATGATCATCATCCTCAAGTTTTCACATTCTCCAAACCAAGCTTAAAAACGAGATCATTGTTATTATAAGTTAGCAAACTAACACGAACTCATGTGGGCCAATTATTTACTTAGACTCCCTTATTTCTAGGTGTATCTCTCATATTTTATTGCTGTCTTGAATGATCATGAGGATGCATCGTTGACTTATTTCATAGTTATTAAGGCTGAAAATAAAGTGGGACGATTTAATCAATAGTTAGCTAAAGGACAAAATCTTTTAAAACTGCTTCTCGGGACCTCATAAAGTTCATATCTTGGCATAACTCGCTTCGCGATTTGAGACCTTTCTCGGACCGATATTTGGCAGCGACTTCATACTTCAAATCTTGAGAGACGTTCATGAAATAATGGCCTTCTCTTCATAATAGGAATTTCTTCACTTAAAGTTTTGAGAGATTCTTCATACTTGGACCACGACTTCTTCATTTTTCTCCAATGTTTATTTGGGATTTTGATATACAACGATCCGCCTCCTTTTTGGACTTGGATCTATTTATCCTCATACCTTGTTAGGGCCTTTTTGGATAGACTTCTCCATGATCTTTACGGGAGTATTTGCTTTTCGTCGTGTGTCTCGATCCTTCATATTGATCATTGATAAATGATTCTTCACATCACTTTGGATCTTTAGCAACAAAATGTAGCCCTCATGCCTTGTTAGGACCTTTTCGGACTCGCCAATATTCGCATCCCGCTTCAATAAGTTATGCCTTGGCTATGAACTCTAATCCATACCGAGCAACTTTTAAACGATCTTGGGCTAGAAGCTAAGTAACTTTTCAAATCGTACAACCTTATTTATTGCAGATAAATTTATTAGCAAGCGATGGGAGAATAGGCTTATAATTAACTCACATAAATTCACGAAAGGATACCAAACTTATAATAGACTCTATCATCTCTCGTTCTCCACAATTTAAAATCTCAAGGAATGATACTCGTGGATGCTTAGCCTATTAAATCAAAGTTTTGGGTTTTCGAGTCGTCTATAGGATCTTGCAAACTCTTAGACTTTTTCATGTTTAGAAATCGCATTTTAAAGTTCCCTTGATAAACGACTCTCTAGGATCAATTATAGGAACTTGCGAAAAGTTCTTGTTCTTAACCCGTGAGAGTTAAGACTTTCGCGTTTTAAAGCTCCCTATATAAAAGCCTAGCAAAACTTGACTTAAACATGTTAAGGATACTAGCTAGAGTAAACTTAGATAAGTAAACTCGGGTTGAGTCAAAAGATTCACAACGTTTGAAAATTAAAACCGCTTTATTAATATTTATTCTAGTAAAGAAAGAAAATAACTATACAAAGGGAAAAACTAATAGGCCAAAATAGCTCAAAATTTTTGAAAAATGTCGAAAAATTGATTTTCTGGTTAAAATTAGGACAAATGCAAGGAAAAGACCACTTAACTTCGA
Organism: Glebionis coronaria; assembly: GCA_025667525.1. Lineage (NCBI taxonomy): Eukaryota > Viridiplantae > Streptophyta > Magnoliopsida > Asterales > Asteraceae > Glebionis > Glebionis coronaria. The sequence goes on from CM046876.1 coordinate 361,589,649, forward strand.
TAGAAGTCCCCCCTAAACTTGATATAAACATTGTCCTCAATGTTTAAGCATATGGGAGTATGCTCCCCTACACTTAGGACATTGTGCACGTTGTTTAAATTTTGCTAAGGAAAAGACAACTAACGAGATTCCTATTTTAATATTAAGAATATAAAATAGTGAATCGAATAGAGTTTAGGATAGAACCGGGAAGACGAGACACGGAATCACGGGTCGTCAAAAATCATCAAGAGTGTGTCTTTGAAGCTCTAATCCATGCACATGATAAGAAAGAAAACAAGAAACACCAACAGGGCTCCCCCCTACACTTATGGTGAAAACAGGGAAAGATAGATAATCGGGTTGCCTCCCAAAGAGCGCTTGTTTTTGTTAACCGAGTCACGAGCCTGACTCGTCCCTGAATTAAATGGTCCATGGGGAAGCCTCGAATGTAATACCGGGATCAAAGACCTTGTCCTCGTTCCCGGTGGACATCAACAAAGGGGAGGCGGGAGGATAAGTCTTAAATGGGAGAAAAGTCCTTTCAACATACGAAAAGTATGTGAAGTCGTGAGCCACGGGAGGTGGGGTAGGTAAAGAAATCACATTGTCATCCTCCAAAGACAATGGATGTTCTGAAAGCGGCAAAGCCGTAAGGTTATCAATGATAATATAATCAATGTCACCTCCCGGGTCAAAGCACTCATCCTCCGTAATGGTGTCTAAAGGAGTAGATGAAAGGTGCTCGGGAGGGGGACTTGGGACAATACCTTCCTGCAACAAACTATCAAAAATAATAGCCCCCTCTGTGTCATCATCATTAATACCCGGAGGTATTGAGTGAATGTCGATTTCTTCTAGCAATGGGTCATTATGTTCAACGGAAGGAATAAATGGAGGTAAAGACTCGGAAAGAGGAGGAGAAGTCAACTCTTCGATTTGAGCAATAAGAAGATGCACTTTCCGTAATCTGTCGCGAAGAATCACGTCTTCCACCTCATATATAAGAGCAAGTTCATCGGTGAACTTCTCGTAAGCCGGAGAGAATAAATCGTCATCGCCCGCATCTCCCGGTGGAGATTGAGAAATTTCAAAAGTGAAATTCTCATAGCGTGGAGAAAAATCGTCATCATTAGGATCGACCTCTTCCGTAAGAGCAACGTCGTCCTCAGACTCCATAGCAGTAGGCATGTCACAAACCTCATCATCAAAGAATTTGTCGAGACCAAAATCACTAATCTCACTCAATGAATCACCATCCTTAGACGCATTAGGAATATCGAGAGTAGGAGTAGAAACTTCAGAAGATGGGTCGGGAGCGTAGACATCATCGTCGTCATCGTCATCATAATAGACGGGACCATTCCAGTTAGGAGTGACATAGTCGGCTAACTCTTCCTTGATAACCTCCACATCTTTAAGAAGCTCATGAAGCAATTTTTGTTGTTCATCTCCCCGAGTATGTTCAATTAAACCAATTCTATCCCACGCTGTAATTAAACATTTTGGTGTAGAAAAGAAGGGAAAACGACCAAATTGGCTCAAAAGGGTGTTGGTGGATTTCAAGATTTCGTCACCATCAAGCAAAGGTTGCCTTTCCTGATGCAAGTCAGCTCGGATTTGAGCTAAACTTTCTAGAACATCATTCAAAGTAGTGAGTTGTTGGTCAAGACTAATTTGGTGAGAGGATTGATGATTGAAGGTGTGATGTGGGGGCTCAAAGTTATACACACTGGGGTGATAGCACGGAATTTTCTCAAAGACCTTCGACGGATCACAAGAAGAAACATCGTGAGGGCCCCCACAAATATAGCACCATGGGCATGGAGAAAAACTGGGTGCGTCATGTAGAAAGCTATTACCATTGTCATAATTGTAACTCGGTTCTTGCCCGTGATCATACGGGTATCGAACCGGGCACGAAACATGCCAATGAGAATCGCTTCTATAATAGATGCAAGGGGGAATAGGAGGTGGATTAGAAAAGGACGAATTAGTGGAGTTGCACAATGGACAAAATCCGAATTGTGTATTGTCGATATCGTTTCCGCACCGCTCACATGTACACCATTGACATGAGTCGTTCCCGTATAATCGTCTCCCACACCCGACGCAATGGACATAAGAATCCATAAAGAAAAATAGATAAGCAAGAATAATATTTTTGGTTGCAAAACTTTGAAAAAGAAATGCTTTTTATGATTTTTCAAATGTTTTTGGGATTTTTGAAAATTTTTGACACGAAAAATAACGTTCACGAGTGAACGGATCCCAAAAGCCAACGCGTCTCTCACAAAAAACCGTTAATCTTCACGAAAAGAGCCGGTAGCGGCGCCATTTGATACCTAGCTTTTACCTAGTATAAAAATTAATGTTCTTTGTCGTGGTCTAATCGAATTGGTTACTGGTTTAAGTGCGACTCAGCTGTCTTTGGTGGAAACAATTGTGTCGTTGTAGTAAAATTAAAGGTGCAAAACTTTAAAGTAAATCTAAACCTAATTAAAAATAAAAGCGTGACGAGAAATTAAAAAGGCAATTAAAGTAAATAACGCAAACTTAAAACTATCCTAAAGGCAAACTTAAAACGCAACTAAAACTTAAAATAAGGCAAGGCTTAAAATTAATCTAAGGCAAGTAAACTTAAAGTGCGACTAAGGAAAAGGGCGGGAAAAGTAAAGCTTAAAAATTAAAACTTAAAACAGAAACTTAAAATAACCTGAAAACAGCTCATTCGGAATAAACCTTCGTTCGGAATAATCATTTGTTCGGAATGTCACCTTCGTTCGGAATAATTCTTCTTCACTCGGAATATTTACCAAAACCCTTGATCCGGAATAAAATGTTCACCCGGAATATTTCTTCAATCGGAACAAATGTCTCATCCGGAATAACTCTTTATTCGGAATAAAAGCTTCACTCGGAATAATCATCAGTTAAGCCTTCATTCGGAATGATAAGTTGATCCGGAATATCTTCTGATTCGGAATACCAAGTTGATCCAGAATAAACTAGAATAAACCCTTTATCTGGAATATCCCTTCATCCGGAATACACCCTTGATTCGGAATGTTTTCCTTGACTCGGAATATTCTGCTTATTCGGAATAAATCCTCAAACCCTTCGTTCGGAATGTTCCGAATGAACACCTTGATCCGGAAGATTAGCTAGAAATTCCTTGGTTCAGAATGTTGCTCTGATCCGGAATATCAAACTGATCCGGAATATGTCACTTATCCGGAATATCAAGTTCTTTATTCGGAATAATCACAACACACCCTTCATTCGGAATAATCTGGGCTTGGTTCGGAATAACCTGGAAACAAACAGTAGCGAAGAACACGGGGAAGAAAAATAACACGAATCTAAACAAAATCTATCAAAATCAACCAAAAGGTTAAATCAAAACAACCACTAATGAAAAACTAACAAATACTAATCAAACCAAATCAAAATCACTAACAATAATAATCAAAATAATCAAAATCCACTTAATCAATTTAATAAAAACTCAAGAACATGAACATAAACAATTAAGCATAAAGATTAACCAAGAAAGGTAGATAGGAGATGAACAATAAAAGTAAAGATTAACAACAATTAAAAGGAAACTTACTTGAAATTAAATGAATTTAAGGTGCAACACAATTAAATAAATGACATGTATTTAAATGTGCAAGTAATTAAAATGGAAGAGCTAATTGTCACACTTAGCCAACAACAATGAAATTAACACTAATGATCTATTTATAGGGGAGGAGGAGGATTAGTGGAAGGAAGCTTCCTCCCCTCTTTCTTCTTTCTTTAATTACTTGTTTAGTCCTTAATTTTCCAAAGTCTCGGGATTAATAAACTCGTCTTGTAATTTCTTCAATAAATTAGACTTGAGTTCTTCGTTTTTTAGTAAACTTCCGTCTTTTGACTTTTTCTTCGATAAATCTTAAGAATTGGTCTTGGACTTCCGTTCTTTTTTTGCACTCTTGATTTCTAGACTTCGTCTTTTGTCTTTTTCTTTGATAAAAGCCCGTGAATGCCTGTGTTTTCCTTCCTTTTCACATTTTGATCCTAAATCACAACAAAAACACAAACCACGCATAATTCCGACATTTACGACACAAAATACACGCTTTGGCTTGGTTATTATTGTAATTAAGTGGTAAAAGGATGGGTGTTTGCACACCTATCACTCACGAGAAGAACAAATATGATCCTTGATGAATTTTAAACTTGGAAGGCCTCTCACAATATCTTTCTTAGAAAGCAAGTTGATGGTATCAAAATTAAAATGAGATGAACGTTGATGCCATAACCATGCCTAAGTCGTTGAAGCTTTAGCCATGAAGCAAATTGGAGTTGATGAAGTTGTATCTTGAAGTGAAATAGTGTAGAGATCAGTACCCCGTGTACCGATAAGTAAATCATTCCCATCATAATCACGAACAAAACATTTTTTCTTCCTGAAAGCAACCTCCAAATCTGCATCACATAATTGACCAACCGAGAAAAGATTGTGATTGAGCCCTTCGACGTAGTATACCCTTTTGATCGTAATATTCCCCTGAACCAAATCTCCATATCCTAGGATCGGTGCAAATTGATCATTTCCGAATCGGACCGTACCCAGGAACTTCTCCATGAAGTTAATTAGGAGCTTGATATTCCCCGTCATGTGCTTCGTGCATCCGGAGTCCAGTATGAAGAGAATTATTTGTATTACCTGCAGAAGAGTTAGAACACGATGGAGCATTTGCTAAATTGGATACCACAGTAGTTGTGATTGTAGAATCATTAGTGTCCTTAGCAACATTTAAAGGCATACTAACACTCGCTGTCACATTTTTTGTCCTAACTTTAGGCATCCATTTATATCTCGAAGGACATTGATTAGCAAACCACCATTTCCACGACTTGCTAGCAGACTCATATAATTCCCTAATTTTGCTTCTAGTGGTCTTAGTGGTGGAGTATGATGCAATACTTTTCTCAGGGGGGGTTACACCAGAATACTTCACTTTGCGTATGGGTTTTCTAACACTAATAGGCATCGCAGTTTGCTTCTTAGTTCTAGTATCTACGCCTTTGACATTATTCGAAACACACATAGCATGATTAGCATTAGCAAAATTTCCACATTTCACACAAACAAACTTAACATTCAAAGCATTCAAAGTCGAATCATTCAAATCATCATTACACGCGATTACAGACGTTTTATTCTTAGAAACATTGAAAATCCTAGGGTTGTCTTCTACTGTCTTCATCTTCCCTTGACTTTTGTTTTTCCAAACCTTTTCATTCATGCGAGTGCTCTTAAGCTGAGGCCGTCTAACACTATCAGTGGGGATTACTCCTGTAGTAAAAGACACACGTCTATTAGTGTTTCTAGAAGTCTGAGGTGATTGACTTTCTTTGTTTTGTGTGGGTTTAGTGGCCCATCTATACATCCCTAGTTTAATCATATTTGTGTTCTTAATGCTTGGTGATCGAATATGTGTTTTGGGAGTATTATGTGGTAACCTATCCTTCCCATCTGTCTTGGGGGCAAACGCAGGTTTTGCAAATGCAGAATTAGAGAAAACAGATGGTTTTCCAAAGACAGAGGTTCTAGTCACTTTGTATGCGTTGGGTTGTCTAACAACAGATTTCTTAATACTAGGTTACACAATTTTCCCACCCATCTTAGCAACGAGTTTCTTCAACCCAGCTATCGCTATTTCCCTGTCTTGTAATTAAGCTTTCAACCCTTTAATTTCCAAATTCTGTTCATTCATTTCTCGAAACGTTTTTGAAAGTTTTTCTTGCAAGTTATTATCATGTGGAAAAATACCAACGTCTTTTTGCAAAGCAAGTTCAAGAGAATGACAATGTTTTTGAAGGAAATCAGTTTTGTGTTGAAGTAACTCAAAAGCATTTTTATCAACATTTTCTTTAAGTTTCGAAAGCTCAAGTTCAAGACGCTCACATTCTTTGATTTTATCAAGATATTTGCATGCAACATCAGAATATTCATCGATATCAGCACAAGATTGAAGACTAACACACAAAATATCTTTGGAGAGACATTCTTCTAAGAGTAAATCATATTCATAAAAAAACGGACTTGTCCATTAGAAGATCGTCAATTTCTTTCTCAATAGACTCAACATATTTTAAATCATCAAACATTTCAGACCGAATTAATCTTTCAAATTCAAGCATATTTTCTTTTAATGTGGTCGTGTTCGGTATTAAGATTTGTTTGATAAGTACAGTTATATCTTGAGGAATTGGTTTTTTCCACTCGTCACTTTCTCGTTGTTTCCATTCATTGTCAATAATGGATTTAATATTATCAATGTAATGTTGTTGAAAACCAAATGTCTGCCTACTCTTGCTTTTAGAATCATCATGAGGCTAGTAGTTGATGAACTTAGAAACGTTTGTTTTCTTAGTAGCAAAATCTTTCCATTGATTTCTTCTTTGTTTGCATTCTAAAAACAATTCCTCACGAGACTTCTGTTTTTGTGTAGTGAAAAGACCATATAGACTATTCTCATAAGCATAATTGTATGGTTTCACAAACTCTTTATTGACCAGTGATCTACTTTCTTCTTCCCAAAGGGATGTCTCATCATAACCAAGAGGATATTCAGGATCGGTCCATTCGGACTCATCCATATAAAGGCGCGGGTTCGCAGCTTGAGCTTGGGCAAGATAATCAGGACTTTCAATGCTAGCTTGACCCTTAAACATAGACGGAGGTGATATCATTCTTACGGTTTGAATAGAGTCATGCGTTTTATAAACAACTTTCTTTAAAAGTTCGACTTGTTTTTCTAGTTCTGTTACTTTTTCAGTATCTTTTTCATGTCGACTTTTGAAATCTTGTTTTAACGTTTCAACCTCTTGTTTCTTAACATCAAGAATTTTAGCAGACTCAGTGTTATCCATCGAATGCCGTTGTTCAAGTTCGTTAACTTTGGTGGTAGCAAGGTACGTTTTTTGACGTTCATCCATTAATAAAACATTAAATTGACGTTTCTCTTTGGTTAATAACTCAAGAGTTTCGTTGTATTTCTTTTCAAGATCATCCTTTTGACTTTTTAACTCACTACCATTATACCCCTCAATCTCTTTGGTTTTCTGAAGAAGCTCATCTTTATAACGTTCAATGGTCTCACTAGATCTAATTAGTGCGGCTTTGCATTCTTCAAAATTTTGAGTGAGCGCTGCGTTTGCCTTCTTTAATTGCTTTTGACTTTTTCTAGTTTCATTGACATCTTTTTGTAAACTAGCAATTAAATTAGCAAGCATGACACGCTCCTCATCATCATACTCATTTGCATGTTGATCATCCTCAAATTTATTATTGCACATGTCTGATGAATCGGGTGTGGTATTGCTATAAACCTTTTCCGTCACACATGTGTGATAGGTGTGAAAACACCCATCTTTTTAACACTTAATTACAATAATAACCGAGCCAAAACGTGTATTTTATGTCATTTATGTCGGAATTATGCGTGGTTTGTGTTTTTGTTGTGATTTAGGACGAAAAGGTGAAAAGTGGAGAAAACACGGGATTTCACGGGCTTTTATCGAAGAAAAAGGCAAAAGACGAAGTCAAGAAATCAAGAGTGCAAAAAGAACGGAAGTCCAAGGCCTATTCTGAAGATTTATCGAAGAACAAGTCTAAAAGACGGAAGTTTAATAAAGCCGAAGAACTCGAGTCTAATAAATAAATAAATTATAAGACGAGTTTAATTAATCCCGAGACAAAGTCGATAAAGTCAAAGAACTTAAAAGACGAGAAGACGTGAAGAAAGAAAGAAAGAGGAGGCAACACATGCACCTCCCCATTTCTTATAAATACCCTCCTAAACTCATTTAGGAGGGTTGGTTAGTTTCTAGTTGAGAGTAGTTTCCATTTTCATTTGAGGTAGGTGATTCTAGAGAGAGAAAATGACAGTTTCTCTCACTAGGATCTCAATCTTTTATCTTCCTTTCTTGTTTGTAATCAAAACTTTATTTTCTAATAGTTTAATTCTTGTTTTAATCTTAATCTTATTCTCTCTTTCTTAGTTTTTTTATATGATCTTAAATCCTATCTCTTTATATACATGTCTTATTGATTTTGATGTTTGATTAAAGAGTTCATCTTTTTATTTCATCTAAGCTTTTATACCAATTAAGCTATAAGTTTAACAATCTTATTGGCTTATTTTGTATTTAGCTTATTTACTTTTTAGTTTTCTTAAAAAGTTTAGTCTTTTTAAAGTTTGCTTATTTCAAAAGTTTTCAAATTTATGCTTAATGATCTTTTAATGTTTGATTTTTGTAGCTTAAAGTGTTGTAGTGCTTATTGTGTTAATTTTCTTATTTTTGATTAAGTGCTTTTTAGTTGATTTTTTAAAAAGTTGTTTTTAAATATTTTTATTATTTAGTATTCTTAAAAGTTTTTAAATTTTGGTTTATTAGCTTTTTCTTAAATTTGATTTGGTTAAGTTTTTAGACAAGTGCTTATTTGGTATTTGCTTATTTGCTTGTTGTTGCCATCGTAATGTGATGAGATGGCATTTATACATGATCTCATCGTTCTTTTCGGGCTTTAAATGCATTAAAATGTCATAAAATACCATATATATGCTTGTGTTTGTTTACTTGTGTATTTTAGGTATGGATATCGTGAAAAAGACAAAAGATCACAAGATACAAGGAAAAACGAACACGAGAAACGAAGCCGTACAAAGAACCGGGCCCTAATCATGGAATTTTCATCAAATACCCTTGAAGACTTGAAGACAAACAAGATTGATCATCCAAGAATGAAGAAATGACACTTAAAACCCTTGTATATTAATAATTACAAGTTTGGTCCCTTAAGTTTGTCAAAATTGCAAAAAGGTCCTTCAACTTTGAAAAAATGGCAAGAATAGTCCCTCAACAATTTCAAATTGCCATTTATGGTCCCTCATGAAGTTTAAGAGACATTGAAGACCTTTGAAGATCAAGATTGTCCAAGTTCAGTCCTTGAATTATCCAAAAGTGTCAAAAATCACCCTTGAAACACTTTTATCAAAGTTTTGTGCCAAATATGTCAAAGTGGGAAAGTATTTTGCAAAGAGAAACACGTTTTAGGGCATAAAAACCTTTAATGCCAAAAATCTCAAAACAAAGGGACCAAAGTTGACAAGTGAAACATTCAAAACCAGAAAAGTGCGCCTAACATGTTTTTTTCCCCCAATTTCGGATCAAAGGGGGTTTACTGTACATCTTTTACAGCCCAGAATTCACTTCCACTTTTACTTGGGTAAAACCCAATTAAACCTGCACACAAGTAATTCACACGCACCAAAACTCATCCCACTCCTAAAATCCCCAATCCCATGCGTGTGGACCCTACCCCCAATTCCCCAATCCACCAATCAGAGAATACCTTAGTCCCCAAGCATCATGACGTGTCCCAAATGAACAGCCAAGATATAATGCTTACTCACAACGCACAAATGAACAGCCAGGATCAAATTTGGACAACTCATTCACTCAAAACCGTCAAGGGCAACTTTGGGATTTTCTATGTATTAGGGTTTTGTTATTTGCATTCTAGATAGTTCTTAGAGCTCTATAAAAGGAGACACCAGCCTGTGGTGATCCCTTGTTCCAGTTTCAAGGCTTGCACTTGTAATTCCTTTTTAATAAATAAAAGTTTGGTTTTTGATTTAAATCAATTATAATTCCTTTTTGTTTTTAAAAGTTGTGTGTTGTGAAGCTTGACTCTGAGTTCCAATTTTCATATTTAGTTGATTAATTTTGAGTTTCAAAATTAGATTAAGGTTTTCTGAAAATCTGATAATTTTGGAAGAAATTTGTTCAAGGTTTTGGTGGTTAAGAAATCAGTGTAATTGGTGTTTAAGTTACTAGAAAACGTTTTTAGAAGGTTTGGAAAAGTTTGGTAAGGTTTTGATAAGTAAAAAGGAAGAAATCAGAATATACATCTATTGCATATTTTTGTGTTCTTTGGTTTGATTTCTTTTAGCAGGTAGTGAAGAAGTGTTGATTTGTGTTCAGCACCAGCCCGGGCTGGTAGGGAGGAGGATTTACATCCTCTAGGGCTTTGGATGTAAAGCCCTAAGGTATTTTTCTTGTTTCCCTATTGAAATTTCAGAAAGTGCATATGCTTGTATGAACTTATTTGATTCTGAGCTATTGTGTGTTTAGCTACTGGATTTGTGTTTTGTTGGACTTATGTGCATGTTAGATGATAATTGTATCAGTTTGAAAAGCTTTGGAGTTGTTTTGATTTAGAAAAAGTTTGAAAAGAATATATAAACGGGTGTTTGGATAAGTGGATTAGCAGGACACAATCTTTGATTAGAGGTTTTTAAACGTGTTAAAGTTATTAGAAGAAGTTGAGTTAGGGTATTTACTAGATAGTAAGTAAGTTGAGAAGGTTTTGGAAGCAATTTGTGTGATACAAAAGCAAAAGAGGTGTTAAAAATCTGCATGATCCCATATCTGCCAGTTTTGTTGAATTTGTGAGCTTGATCTTTTAAATCCTGTTGAGATTTAGAATGTTTGAGAGTGTGCATTTGTTTGAGTATCAGTTTATGAGTTTGTGTGTTTATTTTGAAGCTTTGAATCACACTAGGGAGCTAGAAAATTAGCTTAAAGTCCACAGGTCTAGCATTTTCATCTCAGAAACTTAACATGAGCTTGTGTGTTCTTTGTTCTTGATTTCTTGTGTGCAAAGTGTTTTATCCTTGTGTGTTTTGACTCCTTGAGCTTCAATAAGCTCAAGGGTGCCTTATTGCTCCAAAATAATCACAAATAAGCCAATCTCCAAGCCCCTCTTGGAGTTTTCATCTTGGGAAGCTAAACAAAAAGCACATCCTGCTTGTGCTCTAATATCAATCTGTCCACGTTTTTTTTGTCAATCATTTGGCATAATCTAGCTTAAAAAAGGTGAAACAGGATTGGGATTAAGCTTGTATAAGGTCTGTGATTGGTTTGGAAAGTGTAAAAAGCAAAAAAATAAATCGTCCATAAAAAGGGGGTTAGCACACCTCGAACCCTGGTCTCCACACTCACACACATTACACTTAACCGTTGCGCCCTTGGGTCTTTTACTGACTAAGGGTGCAATGGTTATTTAGTTAACCTGTTTTTCTTTTGTAGCTTATTTAATAAGCCGTATCTTGTTTTCCTCTTTTCAGCTTATTAACTTTGTGATTTTGCTTATTTCAATTTTTCCTAGGACCTTATTCAGATTTGTGATTTTTCTAAATTAGTTTCACATTTTTCCGTTTATTAAATTATTTTCTAGGATTTATTTAATATACGAATTTTATAAAATCAATAAAAAATACCAAAAAGATTTTAAATTTTTAGGAAAAATAGTTTTTAGCTTTTAAAATATATTTTTGAGGTTTACATCTAATTTTGGTTTCAAAAACTTTAATTTTTAATTTTATATTATTTTAAGGTTTTTTATAAACTTTAAAGATTTTTATAAAATTATTAAAAAAGGTTTAGGAGCTATAATTTGTGTTTTTCTCTTAGTTATATTATTTAGGATTTTTATAAATTTTTTATTTCAAATTTTAGAAACTTTTATTTTTTAGTATTATTTTAATAATAGTTTATTATTAATTTTTCAAAATTTCATTTTTCTTTCTTTTTCATTTTTCTTAGATTCTTTATCATTAATTAGGACCTTTTCCATTTTTAGAATAATTTTTAAGCTTTTAGATTTATTTTTATAATTATTTTAAGTTTAATTAGGTTTTAATTATTTTAAATCATTTTTAGGGTTTTAAAAATAGTTTTATTAGGTTTTAATTTTTAGAAAATTACTTTTTAGTCTTCTAATAATATAAGTTAAGTGACTATTCAATAAAATCATATTTTAGACATTTGAATTAGTTAAATTTAATTTTAGGGCTTTAATTAGCATTTAAAATTAATTATTTAATTAATAGAAGGTTTTAAAATATCTTTGTTGGATTTTTATCTTTATTTATATTATTCTAGACTTGTTTTAGTCTTTTTAATCTTTTCTTGATTTTGTTTTTGGTTCTAGATAATTTTTAATTTTTGTGGTTTTTCTACGGCTTTACGTTTTCGTTGTAGTTTAATTTTCACGTAACCGTCTTTCATCTTCTCATCCCCATTCTTCTCAATATTAATCTCAAAGAAATACAAATTAGAACACACACATATACCTCCTTGGAAAACGAACTTTCTCCTCTCTTTTTAAGTGATTGGGTCATTACTTGTGGTTTTCCTAAAATCATCACTCGATACTTACCGCTCATATACGTTCTTTTGTTTTCCTAAACAAGAGTCGTGTTTTAGACTACAATCATTTTTGGCGCCGCTGCCGGGGAGGTGTGTTGTGCTTTAATTTGGAAACTTTTGTTTTTGATATTATCCATAATAATATTTGTGTTAAGTGGAACTCCCTTAACACGTATTATCGGTTTTCTTGGTTTTTCTTTGTGAATATTATTAATATATTGTATTAAGTATCACAATCAAAATACAATATCTCCAAAAGTGTGAAAACACAACCTTAATTGGGATTTGATCTCCTAATTATTGTATTCGAATCTCAAACAAAAAGAAAAGGCAAAAATAGATAAATACTTTCGTGAAGCTCGATTTTGAAAGATACGAACTATAAGGTGGGTATAAGGCGGGTATTATAAAATATACCCTAAGGAAAAAGGCTCTTAAGTGCTTCGCGCCGCCTCGTTTCCCCGCTTGCTTGTGAGTATTTTGAGATTGAAGGCTAATCGAGGGTTTTGCCGCCCAAAGTATTAATACGTATACTATATTTGCTTGGTTTTCTTTGTGATTAAACCCTCGTGAACAATTTGGTTTTCACCAAAGTTCTAAAGTCATTCGAAGGCGTTCACTCCACGTGATCGTTTTCATTCCTTTGAGGCTTCTTTAATCAAGAGTTTGATTCGAGGAGAGATTTTGTAGATTGTTGTCTACGAAGATACACCAAAATCCAAAAAAATTAAATATCATCAAAAACACAAAAAAATTGAAAATCCACAAAACAACCAAAAAGAATCTTCTTTGCTCACCTCCCATTCTTCGTGTAGTTTATGATCACTCGTAATCAAGCTAAACGAGCTCGTAAACGTCTTCAAAAGCAAGCAAATCAAGGATCGTTGATAAACCTCCAATTGTTGAACCTATTATAGAACAAGAAGTCGTCATGGCTAATCGTACTATGATGGAGTTGCTACAAGCACCCACCGAGGGTTTTGGAGAGGCTATTGTTATTCCCGCCATCCTTGCGGAGAATTTCGAGATTAAGACGGGTTTAATGTCGATGCTACAAGCAAACAAGTTTCGAGGTCACGAGAAAGACAACCCGCATTACCACATTAGGAATTTCAACCGTCTCACCGCTACTAGCAAATTCAAAGATGTTCCACATGACGCCATTAAGATGATGTTGTTTCCATATTCGTTGGATGGACCCGCAAAAATTTGGCTCGAGAAAGAACCGCCAAATTCGATTTTGACATGGGCCGATCTCGTTTCTAAGTTTGTGAACAAGTTTTTTCCACCATCGAAAACAACACACTTAAAAAATGAGATTTCACGATTTGTGCAACGTAACAATGAAAGTTTTTCAATGGCATGGGAACGATTTAAGGAGATGTTACATGAATGTCCTCATCATGATTTTTCAGAATTGCATCAAATTGATACCTTTTATAATGGGCTTAATGATCATGAACGAGATTATTTGAATGCCGCCGCGGGTGGTAATTTTTTGTGCAAGACGACAAATGAGGCTTTACAAATCATTGAAAATCGATCTAAGGTTTATAGCCCTCGTAACACACCGAGTGTTGCCAATATGGGTTCGTCATCGTCATCACAATCGTCTCGTAGCATTAATGCCTTACATGATGAAGCTAATGAGGAAAATCGGTTTTTTGATAGATTTGCTAATCTAATGTCCCATTGGAAGGCTCAAGAAGCTTCCAATTCCGCTTCGGTTAAAGCGGTTGCTAAGAGTTGTTTATCGTGTGGAGGAGCTCATGATCTTTCCGAGTGCATTACCGCGGATGGTAACACTTCGAGTGCTTATGTAGCAACGGGAACTTACAACCAAAACGGCCAAGGTTCCCGCCAAAATCAAGCTCCCCCAAATCAAAATGTTAATAATTATCGAAACAACAACCAAGGTAATTACCAAGGCAACACACGCAATTACAACAAAGGGAATTATCAAAGTGGGAATGGACAAATCTCTAATCAAAACCAAAACCGTGATTTTCAAAACACTACACAAGGTTTTCAAAATGCTCACACGAAAAATTTGCAAGGAGAATTTTTAGATTATGCAAAAGCAAATGATGCTAAATTTGATAATATGCAACGTGAGATGATTAGCTTAAGGTCCGAATTGAAAAACGAGCTTAAAAATGAACTTGCTAATGAACTTAAAACTCATGCAAATAAAATGGAAGGAAATGTCCAACGTCTTCAACAAAACCAACAAAAGATGGAATTAGGACAACATGAGATTAAGCAAGAGTTATTGAAAGCGGATGCTAGGCAATCAAAATTTGAGGACCGAATGGGTAAAATGTTTGAAGCAATCATGTGTAAGCCCTCTTCTTCGGGTGGTCTTCCTAGTGATACCATTAACAACCCAAGGGGAGAATTGAAGGTTGTTGCTACACGAAGTGGTAAAACTTTCAAGGAACCAATCTCTCGTCCAAGTACTTCTACGGAGAAGGAAATCGAGAAAGAACCCGAGGTGATGGTCGAAAAGGAGCACATTACAATCCCACGAAGTACCGCTCAAACCACACCTACGGTTGAACCAATACCAATTGTGGAACCCGAGTTTCCAAGGTCGTTGCCTAATGACCAACCCACACCACCTTTACCTTACCCTTCGAGACGAAACAAAGAGAAAGCACAAGAAAGGAACAATTATCAATTTGAGCTATTTATGAAAATGTTTCGTGATTTGCATTTTAACATAAGTTTTGCCGATGCTTTAATCATGATGCCTCGATTCGCCGCAAACTTCAAAAGTATGCTAAACAACAAAGAGAAGTTACAACAATCGTCTAGTTGTTCATCGGTTTTTCTAAGCCGCATACCACAAAAAGTCGGTGATCCCGGTAAATTTTTGATTCCGTGTGCTATACAAGATATGGAGGAATGCTACGCCTTGGCCGATCTTGGCGCTAGTATTAATTTAATGCCTCTCGAGATTTTCAAATCGCTTTCGCTTCCGGCTCTTACTCCTTCGAACATGTCCATCGAGATGGCCGATCATTCTACGATCATGGCATGTGGAGTAGCCGAGGACGTTTTCGTTAAAGTCGGAAAGTTTTACTATCCCGTTGACTTTATCGTTGTAGACATTCCCATCGATCGAAAAGTTCCTCTCATTTTGGGTCGTTCATTTTTGGATACATCACGAGCACTTATCGATGTTCATGCTCGAAAAATCACCCTTCGTTTCAATGAAGAAGAACTTGTCATCAATGCAACACAAAACTCCAATCTTTCTCATGTATATTCTATTGCTACTTTAAACCATGGTGACTCGACCAATGTCGATTGCAAAGAATTTTCACCAAGAGTTTTAGGGAATGTCGCCAAAAACAATTTACCATTTCCTCCGCCGGTGGAGGTTATGAGTGCTAAGCCTACAAGGAAGAAACCATCAATACTTGAATCGAAAAATCCTTCACCTTCATTCTTGAAAAGTGTTGATAAGTTACCGGTTTCTACGGAAGATCTTTCGGATGATGAATATGTTGGCCCTGATGGGGAGGTTTTCTTCGTCGATAAACGTTTTGAGAACTTGCCACCACCAAAACCAAAACGGTTTCAAAATGTGAGAATTTTTAGTGTAACTAACATCGTCTTAGAAACACCGAATATTTTCGACATAATCAAAAAGGGTTTTCATAAGGAGAGTTTAAAAGATAAAAAGGAAAAAGATCTCAAATGTGATTTAATTGATTTTTCTACAAATCTAACTCCGTCATCACCACGTGATTTGAGTACTACAAACTCGTCTACTCCTTTTGACGATGTTTTGTGTGGTTCTAGTATGGGGGAAGCCCCTTATGTTCCCTCATCCTTGTCCACCGAGGACGAGATATTCGATCCCGGAATTTCATGTAAAGGGAAATCTCGGTCTTCCACCGATGCAATAAATGGAAACTATATCTATTTGCTTGGTGCGAGTCTACCTCGAGTAGCTCAAACGTTTGTCTTACCAATTGTCTCACCCTTCTACTTCTCATCTATTTTCTTCAAACTCTTTGAGTTTGTGGCACACATTGAAGTGGCGTTGATTTGTTTTTCCAATGGAAACGAGAACGCCATTTTCGACCCCGGTATTTTGCATCATCTAAGGACTTAGTCCTTTATACCGGTTGCTTTTTGGGCCTTGTTTATCATGTAAGTCCCTTTGACCACACCATGATTTTCCCTAAATGTTCACATTTTGAGGGGATCGAGTCGAGCTCATGACTCGGTAATCAAAAACGAGGTGCCTCGTGGGGGAGATCCCATGCTTATCTTTATGCTTTATGTTCACTAATAAGGGACTTGTACCCTTCCAACTCGTTGTTTCGTGGTTGTTTGTGATTGTGTTATCTAGATCATCATCATCATTTACGATTGAAGACTCTCGTGTTCGTTTACGTGAGCCTCCATCGTTCGTTTGAAGAAGTTTTTCACGAATCCATGACATATCCTTTATTGTTCTAACAATTATCTTTTAGCATAATTAATAAACGGCTTTAGATATATTGTTGATCACCCTTTCCATGCTAGATCCTAAGCATTCGATTCTTCGTCTCTAGTATGGGGGTGCTCCACCTTTAGACTCGAAACATTGAGGACAATGTTTACTTTTAGTATGGGGGGGTGAATAGGTACTTGCTTTGCTACGCCCTCACGTTTTCCAACTTTCAATGTTTTGTTTTGCTAATAAGGCTAAAAATGGCCAAATTTTAAAAATTTTCTTAGTTTTCATAAGTGTTTTTAAGACACGAATGTATATTTTCCGATGGGTAGAATAAGAGTTAATTTTTGACTTGATGGGCATTTGGAGCCATTTACATTCCTTAACCCGCTCAATTCAAGTTTTGCTAGACTTTTATATAGGGAGCTTTAAAACGCGAAAGTCTTAATTCATTCGGGTTAAGAACAAGAACTTTTCGCAAGTTCCTATAATTGATTCTAGAAAGTCACTTATCAAGGGAACTTTAAAACGCATTCTCTAAACTTGAAAAAGTCCAAGAAAGTGCAAGATCCTATAGGTGGCTTGAAAACCCAAAACTTTGATTTGATATGGTCTTAATGAAAGCTAATCCAAATTTGGCTTAATTTTGACTTGCATGGCTAAGTATTCACGAGTCTCTTTAATTAGAGGTCTTTAAATAGTGAAGAACGAGAAATGATAGAGTTAGACAAGTGATCATGCTAAACGTAGAACATGAAAGTGTTCTTTCAAAAACTCATATGTTTTTAATTGTGGCTTTTTCTTCCCATAAGATCAATGCATTAGGAATAAATCATAATTGCAATAAGTAAGGTCGTACGATTTGAAAAGGTTACTTAGCCTCTAGCGCAAGATCGTTTAAAAGTTGCTCGGGGTTGAATAGAGTTCATAGCCAAGGCATAACTTATTGAAGCGGGACGCGAAGATTGGCGATTATCCAAAAAGGCCCTAACAAGGCATGAGGAGCTCTAGTTTTGCTAAAGATCCAAAGATGATGTGAAGTATCATTATTCCAAAATCAATATGAAGGATCGAGACACACGACGAGAAGCAATTACTCCCCTAAAGAATGGAGAAAGTCTATCCAAAAAGACCCTAACAAGGTATGAGGATAAATATATCCAAGTCCGAAAAGGAGGCGGATCGTTGTATATCAAAATCCAAAGTAAAGATTGAAGAAAAATGATGAAGTCGTGGTCCTATATGAAGAATCTCTCAAAAACGTCAAGTGAAGAAATTCCAAATATATGAAGAGAAGACCATTATTTCAAGAACGTCTTCCCAAGATTTAAAGTATGAAGTACATGCCGAATATCGGTCCGAGAAAGGTCTCAAATCGTGAAACGAGTTATGCCAAGATATGAACTTAAGGAGATACACGAGAAGCCGTTTTAAAAGATTTTGTCCTTCGGCTAACTATTGATCAAATCGTGCTACTTTGCTTTCGGACTAATAACTACTTAAATAAAGTCAATATGAATCACTTGTGATCCATGACAAATAGATAAAAAATGCTAGTAACCCATTTCCTTTTATAATAACTAGGATTGCGGGGAGAAAAAGTATTACACAATTTGAACGTATGAGTAGTGTTAGCATTGTGACTTGTACCAACAATGATCTTGTTTTTGCACTTAGCATGGAATGTATGACAATCAAGGATGACGAAGTTTACTCTAAGGGACATTAACTTGTTTCTATTCTTAGACCCTAAAAGTCACTTTTTGGTGATGAAAATCATACATTATGTCTTTACACATTCTCGTAGTATGTTGCAAGTGTTTTACTTTTCAATAAAGGTTAATAAAAATTGAACTTTGGTGATGCTTAGATACTTTATTCTAGCATTGCGTGAGGGCACGGCAATGGCTTAGTATGGGGGAGTGATGAGATGGCATTTATACATGATCTCATCGTTCTTTTCGGGCTTTAAATGCATTAAAATGTCATAAAATACCATATATATGCTTGTGTTTGTTTACTTGTGTATTTTAGGTATGGATATCGTGAAAAAGACAAAAGATCACAAGATACAAGGAAAAACGAACACGAGAAACGAAGCCGTACAAAGAACCGGGCCCTAATCATGGAATTTTCATCAAATACCCTTGAAGACTTGAAGACAAACAAGATTGATCATCCAAGAATGAAGAAATGACACTTAAAACCCTTGTATATTAATAATTACAAGTTTGGTCCCTTAAGTTTGTCAAAATTGCAAAAAGGTCCTTCAACTTTGAAAAAATGGCAAGAATAGTCCCTCAACAATTTCAAATTGCCATTTATGGTCCCTCATGAAGTTTAAGAGACATTGAAGACCTTTGAAGATCAAGATTGTCCAAGTTCAGTCCTTGAATTATCCAAAAGTGTCAAAAATCACCCTTGAAACACTTTTATCAAAGTTTTGTGCCAAATATGTCAAAGTGGGAAAGTATTTTGCAAAGAGAAACACGTTTTAGGGCATAAAAACCTTTAATGCCAAAAATCTCAAAACAAAGGGACCAAAGTTGACAAGTGAAACATTCAAAACCAGAAAAGTGCGCCTAACATGTTTTTTTCCCCCAATTTCGGATCAAAGGGGGTTTACTGTACATCTTTTACAGCCCAGAATTCACTTCCACTTTTACTTGGGTAAAACCCAATTAAACCTGCACACAAGTAATTCACACGCACCAAAACTCATCCCACTCCTAAAATCCCCAATCCCATGCGTGTGGACCCTACCCCCAATTCCCCAATCCACCAATCAGAGAATACCTTAGTCCCCAAGCATCATGACGTGTCCCAAATGAACAGCCAAGATATAATGCTTACTCACAACGCACAAATGAACAGCCAGGATCAAATTTGGACAACTCATTCACTCAAAACCGTCAAGGGCAACTTTGGGATTTTCTATGTATTAGGGTTTTGTTATTTGCATTCTAGATAGTTCTTAGAGCTCTATAAAAGGAGACACCAGCCTGTGGTGATCCCTTGTTCCAGTTTCAAGGCTTGCACTTGTA
Organism: Glebionis coronaria; assembly: GCA_025667525.1. NCBI lineage: Eukaryota > Viridiplantae > Streptophyta > Magnoliopsida > Asterales > Asteraceae > Glebionis > Glebionis coronaria. The sequence goes on from CM046876.1 coordinate 361,609,398, forward strand.
ATTCCTTTTTAATAAATAAAAGTTTGGTTTTTGATTTAAATCAATTATAATTCCTTTTTGTTTTTAAAAGTTGTGTGTTGTGAAGCTTGACTCTGAGTTCCAATTTTCATATTTAGTTGATTAATTTTGAGTTTCAAAATTAGATTAAGGTTTTCTGAAAATCTGATAATTTTGGAAGAAATTTGTTCAAGGTTTTGGTGGTTAAGAAATCAGTGTAATTGGTGTTTAAGTTACTAGAAAACGTTTTTAGAAGGTTTGGAAAAGTTTGGTAAGGTTTTGATAAGTAAAAAGGAAGAAATCAGAATATACATCTATTGCATATTTTTGTGTTCTTTGGTTTGATTTCTTTTAGCAGGTAGTGAAGAAGTGTTGATTTGTGTTCAGCACCAGCCCGGGCTGGTAGGGAGGAGGATTTACATCCTCTAGGGCTTTGGATGTAAAGCCCTAAGGTATTTTTCTTGTTTCCCTATTGAAATTTCAGAAAGTGCATATGCTTGTATGAACTTATTTGATTCTGAGCTATTGTGTGTTTAGCTACTGGATTTGTGTTTTGTTGGACTTATGTGCATGTTAGATGATAATTGTATCAGTTTGAAAAGCTTTGGAGTTGTTTTGATTTAGAAAAAGTTTGAAAAGAATATATAAACGGGTGTTTGGATAAGTGGATTAGCAGGACACAATCTTTGATTAGAGGTTTTTAAACGTGTTAAAGTTATTAGAAGAAGTTGAGTTAGGGTATTTACTAGATAGTAAGTAAGTTGAGAAGGTTTTGGAAGCAATTTGTGTGATACAAAAGCAAAAGAGGTGTTAAAAATCTGCATGATCCCATATCTGCCAGTTTTGTTGAATTTGTGAGCTTGATCTTTTAAATCCTGTTGAGATTTAGAATGTTTGAGAGTGTGCATTTGTTTGAGTATCAGTTTATGAGTTTGTGTGTTTATTTTGAAGCTTTGAATCACACTAGGGAGCTAGAAAATTAGCTTAAAGTCCACAGGTCTAGCATTTTCATCTCAGAAACTTAACATGAGCTTGTGTGTTCTTTGTTCTTGATTTCTTGTGTGCAAAGTGTTTTATCCTTGTGTGTTTTGACTCCTTGAGCTTCAATAAGCTCAAGGGTGCCTTATTGCTCCAAAATAATCACAAATAAGCCAATCTCCAAGCCCCTCTTGGAGTTTTCATCTTGGGAAGCTAAACAAAAAGCACATCCTGCTTGTGCTCTAATATCAATCTGTCCACGTTTTTTTTGTCAATCATTTGGCATAATCTAGCTTAAAAAAGGTGAAACAGGATTGGGATTAAGCTTGTATAAGGTCTGTGATTGGTTTGGAAAGTGTAAAAAGCAAAAAAATAAATCGTCCATAAAAAGGGGGTTAGCACACCTCGAACCCTGGTCTCCACACTCACACACATTACACTTAACCGTTGCGCCCTTGGGTCTTTTACTGACTAAGGGTGCAATGGTTATTTAGTTAACCTGTTTTTCTTTTGTAGCTTATTTAATAAGCCGTATCTTGTTTTCCTCTTTTCAGCTTATTAACTTTGTGATTTTGCTTATTTCAATTTTTCCTAGGACCTTATTCAGATTTGTGATTTTTCTAAATTGGTTTCACATTTTTCCGTTTATTAAATTATTTTCTAGGATTTATTTAATATATGAATTTTATAAAATCAATAAAAAATACCAAAAAGATTTTAAATTTTTAGGAAAAATAGTTTTTAGCTTTTAAAATATATTTTTGAGGTTTACATCTAATTTTGGTTTCAAAAACTTTAATTTTTAATTTTATATTATTTTAAGGTTTTTTATAAACTTTAAAGATTTTTATATAATTATTAAAAAAGGTTTAGGAGCTATAATTTGTGTTTTTCTCTTAGTTATATTATTTAGGATTTTTATAAATTTTTTATTTCAAATTTTAGAAACTTTTATTTTTTAGTATTATTTTAATAATATTTTATTATTAATTTTTCAAAATTTCATTTTTCTTTCTTTTTCATTTTTCTTAGATTCTTTATCATTAATTAGGACCTTTTCCATTTTTAGAATAATTTTTAAGCTTTTAGATTTATTTTTATAATTATTTTAAGTTTAATTAGGTTTTAATTATTTTAAATCATTTTTAGGGTTTTAAAAATAGTTTTATTAGGTTTTAATTTTTAGAAAATTACTTTTTAGTCTTCTAATAATATAAGTTAAGTGACTATTCAATAAAATCATATTTTAGACATTTGAATTAGTTAAATTTAATTTTAGGGCTTTAATTAGCATTTAAAATTAATTATTTAATTAATAGAAGGTTTTAAAATATCTTTGTTGGATTTTTATCTTTATTTATATTATTCTAGACTTGTTTTAGTCTTTTTAATCTTTTCTTGATTTTGTTTTTGGTTCTAGATAATTTTTAATTTTTGTGGTTTTTCTACGGCTTTACGTTTTCGTTGTAGTTTAATTTTCACGTAACCGTCTTTCATCTTCTCATCCCCATTCTTCTCAATATTAATCTCAAAGAAATACAAATTAGAACACACACATATACCTCCTTGGGAAACGAACTTTCTCCTCTCTTTTTAAGTGATTGGGTCATTACTTGTGGTTTTCCTAAAATCATCACTCGATACTTACCGCTCATATACGTTATTTTGTTTTCCTAAACAAGAGTTGTGTTTTAGACTACAATCATAATGCTTAAGGGTTTCACCAGTACGATCAAGTAAGTGTGATCGCATAAACCCTAGGGTTTCTACTTGCGATCCATTGCTTCGATCACCCAGTACGATCGTCACTACGATCACACTCCATAATCCTCACCACGATCACTTGTTGCGATCGTGGGTACGATCATAGAGTGCGATCCAGGGTGCGATCATGACTACGATGGGTAAACATGCATGCATGGCGCCAAAACCTTAAGTACGATGGAAATAACAATGTATAGTACGATAGAATATTTAATACACAAGTGGGATGGAACATTACTACAACAGAGTGCGATGGAATCACATGCATGCATGCATGCTTAAGGTTTTTAGCGCCAAAATGAGCAGCTAGGTTGGCTGCTTCCAGCAGCTAGCCTGCATGCTTGCTTATTTAATAGTATTGTTCCGTAATTGTTTAGTTTTATCTGAAAGTTGTTCCGATTTTATTTCTGAATATTTCGTATTTTTAGTTGAATTTTTCGTCAATGTTTAGTATTAATATTTTTTCGTAAAGTTCAAGTTTTATCTTTTATTTAGTACCCGTTTTAGGTTTTCCCTCGTTTAGCTTTAAAGTACCATTTTAGTTTTATTCTCTCAGTTTTCATTTAGTAAACTTTATTTTCGAGTCGATAGTTGATTTCGTCATTTAGTTTTATTTTTATTAATTGTTTCGCTTTAAATTTCGTTTTATTATTTGTTTTAATATTCATTTTAATATCGTTTTAATTTTTAGTTTTGAATATTCACTTTGTTTTAGTTTTATTATTTGAACTTGTCTTTAGTTTGTTTTTTAAATACTTTTCGCATTTACTTTTTAATTAGTTATAAAAAATCAACTTCACTTTTTAACCAAAAACAATTGAGTCGCACTTTGAACCGGAAATCAATTCGATTAGACACCGAGAAAACGAACTTTTTTTCAACTAGCAAAAACATAATTTCAAATGGCGCCGCTGCCGCCTCTTTTCGTGAGGATTAACGGTTTTTTGTGAGAGACGCGTTGGCTTTTGGGATCCGTTCACTTGTGAACGTTATTTTTCGTGTCCAAAATTTTTTCAAAACTCCCAAAAACATTTGAAAAATCATAAAAAGTATTTCTTTTTCCAAGTTTTGCACCAAAAATATTCTTCTTGCTTATCTATTTTTCTTTATGGATTTTTATGTCCATTGCGTCGGGTGTGGGAGACGATTATACGGGAACGACTCTTGTCAATGGTGTACATGTGAGCGATGCGGAAACGATATCGACAACACACAATTCGGATTTTGTCCCTTGTGCAACTCGACTAATTCGTCCTTTTTGAATCCACCTCCTGTTCCCCCGTGCATCTATTGTGGAAGCGATTCTCATTGGCATGTTTCGTGCCCGGTTCAATACCCGTATGGTCACGGGCAAGAACCGGGGTACAATTATGACTATGATAATAGTTATCCACAAGACGCACCCAGTCTTTCTCCTCAACCGTTTTGCAACAACTGTGGGGGTCCTCACGATACTTCTTATTGTCAACCAATGAATTATTATGAGCAAAATCCGTGTCCTCAGTTTTCTTCACAAATGGATTATTATGAACCAAACCCGTGTTCTAATTCTTCTCAACCGATGAACTACTATGAGCCACACCCATGCTATAATTCAGGTTTTCAACATTTTGAACCCCCACAACACATCATCGATCATCAACCCTCCTTCGAACATTTGAGCTCCCACGAACAATGGGCCACTCTTGTTAAGCAAGGTCAACAACTTCAAGAAGCTTTCAACAAGATCATCGAAAAATGTCAAGAGGATCAACGACAAGAGCAAATATCGAATATCGAGACTTATACTCCTCCTCCGGTGTATCGATACTATTATGATGATGATGACGATGAGCCTACTATTTCTTGGAATGATCTTACTGCTCAATGCCCTAGTGCTATTGTCATCCCTTCTCTCGATATCCCAAACGTGTCTAAGGATTGTGATTCGTTGAATGAGCTTAGTGATGTTGGTCTCGATAAATTATGTGATGATGAGGTTTGTGACATACCGACTGCTATGGAGCCTGAGGACGATGTTTCTCTTACGAAAGAGGTCGATCCTAATGATGACGATTTTTCTCCAAGCTATGAGAATTTCACTTTTGAAATCTCTCAATCTCCACCGGGAGACGCGGGCGATGACGATTTATTCTCTCCTGCTTACGAGAAGTTCACCGATGAACTTGATCTTGTGGATGAGGTGGAAGACGTGCTTCTTCGCGATAGATTACGGAAAGTGCACCTTCTTATTGCTCAAATCGAAGAGTTGACTTCTCCTCCTCTCTCCTCCTCTTTGCCTCCATCTCTTCCTCCCGTTGAAGATAATGACCCATTGTTGGAAGAAATCGACATTCACTCCATACCTCCAGGTATTGATGATAATAACACGGAGGGGGATATTATTTTTGATAATTTGCTGCAGGAATGTATTGCCCCAAGTCCCCCTCCCGAGCACCTTTCATCCTCCCCTTTAGCCACTATTACGAAGGATGAGTGCTTTGACCCGGGAGGTGACATTGATTATGCTATGATTGATACCATTACGGCTTTGCTGCTTGCTCAGCATCCATTGTCTTTGGGGGATGACAATGTGCTTACTTTACCCACCCCACCTCCCGTGGCTCTTGATTTCACATACTTTTCGTATGTTGAAAGGACCTTTCTACCATTTAAGACTTATCCCCCCGCCTCTCCTTTGTTGATGTCAACCGGGAACGAGGACAAGGTCTTGATCCCGGTATTACATTCGAGGCTTCCCCATGGACCATTTAATTCGGGGACGAGTCAGGCTCGTGACTCGGTTAATATAAACAAGCGCTTTTTGGGAGGCAACCCAATTATCTATCTATCTTTACCATAAGTGTAGGGGGATCCCCGTGGTGTTTCTTGTTTTCTTTCTTATCATGTGCAGGGATTAGAGCTTCAAAGACACACTCTTGATGACTTTTGACGACCCGTGATTCCGAGTTTCCATCTTCCCGGTTCTATCCTAAACTCTTTTCGATTCACTATTTTATATTTCTCAATATTAAAATAGGAATCTCTTTAGTTGTCTCTTTCTTAGCAAGATTTAAACAAAGTGCACAATGTCCTAAGTGTAGGGGAGTTTACTCACACACGCTTAAACATTGAGGACAATGTTTATATTAAGTGTAGGGGGACTTCTATCGAAGTTAAGTGGCCTTTTCCTTGTATTTGTCCTCATTTTAACCGGAAAATCAATTTTTCGACATTTTCCAAAATTTTTGATCTATTTTGGCCCATTAGTTTTTACCTTTGTATAGTTATTTTCTTTCCTTATTAGAATAAAGTTTGAATAAAGTGGTTTTAATTTTCAAACGTTGTGAATATTTTGACTCGACCCGAGTTTACTTATCTAAGTTTGATCTAGCTAGTATCCTTAACGTGTTTAAGTCAAGTTTTGCTAGGCTTTTATTTAGGGAGCTATAAAACGCGAAAGTCTTAACTCTCACGGGTTAAGAACAAGAACTTTTCGCAAATTCCTATAATTGATCCTACAGAGTCGTTTATCAAGGGAACTTTAAAATGCGATTTCTAAACTTGAAAGAGTCTAAGAATTTGCACGATCCTATAGGCGACTCGAAAACCCAAAACTTTGATTTAATAGGCTAAGCATCCATGAGATTTTAAACTGTAGAGAACGAGAGATGATAGAGTCAATTATAAGTTTGGTATTCTTTCGTGAATTTATGTGAGTTAATTATAAGCCTATTCTCCCATCGCTTGTTAATAAATTTATCTGCAATAAATAAGGTTGTACGATTTGAAAAGTTACTTAGCTTCTAGCCCAAGATCATTTAAAAGTTGCTCGGTATGGATTAGAGTTCATAGCCAAGGCATAACTTATTGAAGCGGGATGCGAAGATTGGCGAGTCCGAAAAGGCCCTAACAAGGCATAAGGGCTACATTTTGTTGCTAAAGATCCAAAAGTGATGTGAAGAATCATTTATCGAAAATTAATATGAAGGATCGAGACACACGACGAAAAGCAAAAACTCCCCAAAAGTCATGGAGAAGTCTATCCGAAAAGACCCTAACAAGGTATGAGGATAAATGAAGCAAAGTCCAAAAAAAGAGGCGGATCGTTGTATATCAAAGTCCAAAATAAAGATTGGAGAAAAATGAAGAAGTCGTTGTCCAAATATGAAGAATCTCTCAAAACTTCAAGTGAAGAAATTCCTATTATGAAGAGAAGACCATAATTTTAAGAACGTCTCTCAAAGATTCGAAGTATGAAGTCGCTGCCAAATATCGGTCCGAGAGAGGTCTCAAATCGCGAAGCGAGTTATGCCAAGATATGAACTTTATGAGGTCCCGAGAAGCAGTTTTAAAAGATTTTGTCCTTTAGCTAACTATTGATTAAATCGTTCACTTTATTTTCGGCCTAATAAACTATCGAAATAAGTCAAACAATGCATCCTCGTGATCATTCAAGACAACAATAAAATATAAGAGATACACCTAGGAATAAGGGAGTCTAAGTGAATAATTGGCCCACATGAGTTCGTGTTAGTTTGCTAACTTATAATAACAATGATCTCGTTTTTAAGCTTGGTTTGGAGAAAGTGAAAACTTGAGGATGATGATTATTCATGACATTTTCAAAACCCAAGGTATGTTTTTGATTTCTTTACTTTGAATGTTTATAGTTTTCTATCTCTTTAATAAAGGCCACTATGGATTGATTATGATGAAAAGTGTAAACGTGCTTTGTAACTAATACATTGCATGAGGACATTGCAATGGTCAAGTGTAGGGGATTTGATAGGTGTGAAAACACCCATTTTTTTACCACTTAATTACAATAATAACCGAGCCAAAATGTGTATTTTATGTCATTTATGTCGGAATTATGCGTGGTTTGTGTTTTTGTTGTGATTTAGGACGAAAAGGTGAAAAGTGGAGAAAACACGGGATTTCACGGGCTTTTATCGAAGAAAAAGGAAAAAGACGAAGTCAAGAAGTCAAGAGTGCAAAAAGAACGGAAGTCCAAGGCCTATTCTGAAGATTTATCGAAGAACAAGTCTAAAAGACGGAAGTTTAATAAAGCCGAAGAACTCGAGTCTAATAAATAAATAAATTATAAGACGAGTTTAATTAATCCCGAGACAAAGTCGATAAAGTCAAAGAACTTAAAATACGAGAAGACGTGAAGAAAGAAAGAAAGAGGAGGCAACACATGCACCTCCCCATTTCCTATAAATACCCTCCTAAACTCATTTAGGAGGGTTCGTTAGTTTTTAGTTGAGAGTAGTTTCCATTTTCATTTGAGGTAGGTGATTCTAGAGAGAGAAAGTGACAGTTTCTCTCACTAGGATCTCAATCTTTTATCTTTCTTTCTTGTTTGTAATCAAAACTTTATTTTCTAATAGTTTAATTCTTGTTTTAATCTTAATCTTATTCACTCTTTCTTAGTTTTTTTTATATGATCTAAAATCCTATCTCTTTATATACATGTCTTGTTGATTTTGATGTTTGATTAAAAAGTTCATCTTTTTATTTCATCTAAGCTTTTATACGAATTAAGCTATAAGTTTGACAATCTTATTGGCTTATTTTGTATTTAGCTTATTTACTTTTTAGTTTTCTTAAAAAGTTTAGTCTTTTTAAAGTTTGCTTATTTCAAAAGTTTTCAAATTTATGCTTATTGATCTTTTAATGTTTGATTTTTGTAGCTTAAAGTGTTGTAGTGCTTATGGTGTTAATTTTCTTATTTTTGATTAAGTGCTTTTTAGTTGATTTTTATAAAAAGTTGTTTTTAAATATTTTTATTATTTAGTATTCTTAAAAGTTTTTAAATTTTGGTTTATTATCTTTTTCTTAAATTTGATTTGGTTAAATTTTTAGATAAGTGCTTATTTGGTATTTGCTTATTTGCTTGTTGTTGCCATCGTAATGCTTAAGGGTTTCACCAGTACGATCAAGTAAGTGTGATCGCATAAACCCTAGGGTTTCTACTTGCGATCCATTGCTTCGATCACCCAGTACGATCGTCACTACGATCACACTCCATAATCCTCACCACGATCACTTGTTGCGATCGTGGGTACGATCATAGAGTGCGATCCAGGGTGCGATCATGATTACGATGGGTAAACATGCATGCATGGCGCCAAAACCTTAAGTACGATGGAAATAACAATGTATAGTATGATAGAATATTTAATACACAAGTGCGATGGAACATTACTACAACAGAGTGCGATGGAAATCACATGCATGCATGCATGCTTAAGGTTTTTAGCGCCAAAATGAGCAGCTAGGTTGGCTGCTTCCAGCAGCTAGCCTGCCTGCTTGCTTATTTAATAGTATTGTTCCGTAATTGTTTAGTTTTATCTGAAAGTTGTTCCGATTTTATTTCTGAAAGTTACGTATTTTTAGTTGAATTTTTCGTCGATTTTTAGTATTAATATTTTTTCGTAAAGTTCAAGTTTTATCTTTTATTTAGTACCCGTTTTAAGTTTTCCCTCGTTTAGCTTTAAAGTAACATTTTAGTTTTATTCTCTCCTTTTTCATTTAGTAAACTTTATTTTCGAGTCGATAGTTGATTTCGTCATTTAGTTTTATTTTTATTAATTGTTTCGCTTTAAATTTCGTTTTATTATTTGTTTTAATATTCGTTTTAATATCGTTTTAATTTTTAGTTTTGAATATTCACTTTGTTTTACTTTTATTATTTGAACTTGTCTTTAATTTGTTTTTTAAATACTTTTCGCATTTAATTTTTAATTAGTTATAGAAAATCAACTTCACTTTTTAACCAAAAACAATTGAGTCGCACTTTGAACCGGAAATCAATTCGATTAGACACCGAGAAAACGAACGTTTTTTCAACTAGCAAAAACATAATTTCAATGTGTCATTAATGGCATTTGATAGCTCACTATGCTCATGAATATCACCAAACACATTATATTCATCAGTGGTGTGTACCTTATCGAGTGGCTCAATGTCAAAGATAGGGCCATTGTCATCTTCAGTGACGTTTAGAACTTCGTCAACCTTTGCCATGTACGAGTAATGTGCTTCTAATTCTTGGTCGGAGGCTTCATCATCAGTATCATCAAGCATTGCTCCTTCCTCCGCCGACAATTTGACCCCTGCTTCCATCTTCTTGCATAACAACATCTTCTCTTTATGATAGCTAGAGTCCCTAACCCGTTTCGGCTTTCTGCATTCCTTTGCCATATGCCCATAACCTTGGCAATTATAACACTGAATCCCACTTTGTTGAACCACTTGCGTTCCAACAGTTTCCTTATTCCCAGTAGCAGCAGCAATCCTTTGAGTATCATAATTGGCAGTTTCTCGATCATACCTTGCAGAACCCTCAACATGTGTTGGATTATGTCGATCATACCTAGAAGGACTTTCACCACGTCGACGTGTGTCATACCTTGAAGGGTTCTCAACATATTGGTTCTTTGTGTTGGACGATGTTCGAAGATTATTGTTGGTGGGTTTGAAGATTTTCTTGTAGGTCTTTATAATGAAAGCAATTTTTTGTTTCATTTCCCGATTCTTCTGAGCTTGATCTTCATCACTATCCTCTTCAGATGATGACTCAGATGGTGGTGATGGTGCTCTTGGTTCTTTGCCGCGTGATCTTGTGGAGGATGAATACTTGGATGATGTGGAATATCGTGGTGAGGATGATTGAATGAAGTATGACTTTGGAGTAGACGATCGATGATCTTGAGTGCTAGACACTAGAGCAAGTGGATTAGCCGTCTTTGTAACTCGTTCAGCTCGAATTTAATTTACCTCATGCTGAAATTTTTCAAGATATCAAAGAGAGTGTGATAGTTTACCTTGTCTAACTGCTTCTGTTGTTTCACCAAAGTAACAAAACGTGTCCACTCTGGTTGAATTTGCTGAAGAAATTGCACATTGACTTTGATGGTGGAGACCTCCAAGTTGTTTCTTGTCATATCGTTCATCATCTTGTAGAATCGTGAATAATAAGACTCAATTGATTCTCCATCCAATGTAGCAAACTTACCAAAATTCCAAAACAAGTTTGTTTTAACATCTTGCTTGTTGAGTGATTCTCCTTGTTGCAAGCGTTCAATAGCCGTCCACATTTCTTGTGTTGTAGGACATGCATCAACCGTGGAATAAATATCATCTCCAATTCCACTTAGAATAATATAGATCGCTTCTTTTTCTGCACCATACCAAGCACGCTTCTCTGGTGTAAGATCAGATAACGTTTATTTTCTTGTGGTTGCGGGTATTTTTGGAATAGTGTCTATGGCTGGTGTATGAGGAACAGTGATATCGGAGAAAACATATGGTCCATTGTTGATACATTGCCTCAATGCATCACCATTAGGTCTTGTATCAAGATAGCGAAGAAAACGTGATTACCATTGAGCATATCGACCGACCACAAGCATTGGTGGTCTCTCTTTGTTACCCGCCACCATGATGATGTTGTTTGTCACAACGATATTCTGCAGTAGAATCCATCTCAATATTCTCTTTAGTGATGAATTGAATGTGGATCTTAAGTAGTTGTGTTTTGATTGAGTTTTTGTTGAAATTTCGAAAATTGCGATTTTTCTCAGTCCGACAAAACGGTAGACCTAAAAAATTTATAATCACCAAATTTTGAAATCGAGCTAGAAATATCCTAAAACTAGTATGAAAATTTTTTGAATCTACTTGACATAAAATTTTATAACTTTTTTTTTAATCTTCGTGTAAACTACGTTCCGGGACTAGTCTAGATAGTGGCTAAGTCTAAAAAATACTCGAAAAAAAATTAGATGTCCTTCGCAGTGTCACCCATCGCACTCTTAGATCGCAGTCTGATCGTACTCTTAGATCGCAGTCTGATCGTACTCTTAGATCGCAGTCGGATCGCAGTCTTGGATCGTAACGAGTGATCATACTCTTGGATCGTACTCACTTGATCGTATTGGTGATCGTATCCAACGATCGTATCCTGTGATCGTATCCGACGATCGTACTCACCGATCGTACTCACCGATCATACTGAGTGATCGTACTCATAGATCGTACTGAGTGATCGTAGGAGGTGATCGTGACCTTGGATCACAAGTAGAAACCCCCAGGGTTTATGCAATCGCAACAATCAGATCGTAACAACAAAGTAGTCCGAGACTTGTAAGCAACAAGAAAAAAGAGATTTTTACGTTGGAACTTGTGTTTTAAACCAAAACAAAGTAACCAAAATCTTACCACACGTATGAAAGATGTAGAGATGTATAGAGGAAGATTTAGAGCACGAAAAATACAAGAAAAAGCTTGAATTCGGAATGATGTTAGGTGTAAATCACACAACCCAATATAATAGCAACAACGAATCACAAAAACTACCCCATGGCGATTGATACCAATTGTTGTCCCTTAGATTACGTGATGATTAAACAAGAAAGAAAGGTAGAAAATAGATGAATTCTAGAGAGAGAAACTAGAGAGAGAAAAGAGAGAGAAGTGTGTGAGAACTTGTGAAATATTAGATTAGAGAAAATGAATAACCAACCAACCTCTCCTTACATCCAAGGAGAGGTTTATATAGCCTTGCCTACATGTGGCATGATGGGCTATATGATAATGCGCCAGGCTTTCCTTTTGGGCTTTTGTTACTTATGAATGAACCTTAACTTAAAGTTAAGCCCGTAATACACGACTAACCTACTACCTATTACAACGTTCTAATATACGATACATAATAAACATATGACCGAGCATTCTTGTTTGACTCAATTTTGAGGCTAACACTGATGGTTATATTGCTGCTGTTGGTGTTGTTGTTTCAATCCTCAAGCTGTTTTGCAAGATTTACCAAGAAACATGAACTCAACAAGTCAAATTCAAGTTTAGGGGAGGATTGTTAGGACCTTTGTAATATACATTTGTAATAGATATGCTAGGAGGTTTGTAGTTCCTCCTGGTCCTAGTAGTAGTAGGAGGAACACGTGCTCCTGGTCTAGTAGAAAGTCAAACATTATTATTCTGAGTAGTTTGTTAGGATATGCATGAGATATGTTAGGAAAGAATATGCATATCAGAAGTTACACGTTTTGGTTTAATGTAGTATTAGGGATTCCATGTAGTATAAAAGGAACCATTGGCAGAAGGGTTAGACACACCTTCATCAAACATTATTCATTTCATATTTATAGTAGAAATCCTTAGTAAGGATCAAGTTATTTAGTTATTCTGTTTCTTTTTGTTCATATTATTTGTATTCTGCACTTATACTTTGTGTTCTATCTAGAGTCTCTCTATGAATAGACTTGTGATTACAGAAGTCGTTCACCATCCTTAACATGCTGCAAGATCCATATCTAATGGACCATCATAACCTTCTCTCAAATCACTGCTTTGGTAAATGCTGGGAACTGCTCTGCAAACTCATTTACCAGAAGTTATGAATCAGAGTCTTCAGCAGTACATGCCCTATGTCCTCACTACAGCTGTCAAGGAAAATGTAGCAGCCATTGCCAAGGAATCTGAACCATCAAGGCACATTCTTCAAGAGATCCTACAAGAAGGCCTTAAGGAAATATGCATCTTTGTTCATCAAGAATTCCTTAAGTTCAACAAAGCAGGATCAGGCACAGCTACCTCTTGTGTTGTGCCTGATGGGGAGAATTCTGCTACCTCCACCTCTAATGATGAACTAGATGTTATGTTTGATAACTGGATTTTGCTAGGTTCAATTGTTGTTCTCGGTATCTTCTCGAATTGATTTTCGGCTTAAAGTACGACTCAGTTGATTTTGGTAAAACAAATATTTTTGGTTGTTTATAAATAAAATGTGCAAGTCTTTAAAGTAAAAGTGCAATTAAAGTAAATCTAAATCTAACTTAAAAATAATGGGCAAGTATTTAAAACGTGACTGAAAATTAAAGGGCACTAAAAGGAAATAACGCAAAATTAAATCTATCTAAGGCAATCATAAAACGCAACTAAAACTTAAACTAAGGCAAGTCTAAAATAAAGATAAGGCAAATTTAAAGTGCAACTAAATAAAAGGCGGGAAAAATAAATCTTGAAAATAAAAGACAGAACTTACAAAGAAAAAACTAAAAAGAACCTGACAGGAAATCCTTGATTCGGAAGTTTCTGATTATCCCTTGATTCGGAACTTCTTGAGTTCCGAATGAATTGGCTTGACTCGGAACTTCTTGAGTTCCGAATGAACACTCTTGAGTCGGAACTCCTTGATTCGGAAGACTTCCGGATGAAGCCTTCTTGATCCGGAACTTTCAGACTTCCGAATGAACACTCTTGAGTCGGAACTCCTTGATTCGGAAGACTTCCGGATGAAGCCTTCTTGATCCGGAAGTTCTAGACTTCCGAATGAAACCTTCTTGATCCGGAACTTTTCGGTCGGAAGTCTTGACTCGGAAGTTTTGGTGTTGATCCGGAACTTTTTCCTTTGGAAGTATTGATCCGGAACTTTTCCGGATGAAGCTTGACTCGGAACATTTAAAGTTCCGAATGAAATCCTTTCTCCTCCTCTTGGCTCGGAACTTTCCTGAGAATACAGTAACAGAAACAAACACCCCCGAAGAACAAGGGATCACAATAACACGAATCTAACCACAAATTTAACCAAAATCAAACACAAGATTAAACTAAACTAATAACAAAACATTCACTAATCTTAAACAAACAGTTTAAATCAACAAAACTAACGAATTTAACCACAATAATCAAAAACCCACTTGATCAAAATAAGAACATGAACATAAACATAAACATAAACACAAAAATCAAAGATTAAGAAAGGTAGATGAGAGATTAACAAGATAAAGTAAAGAATAACAAGAATTAAATGGAAACTTACTTGAAATTAAAGGAGTTTAAGGTGCAAGACAAGGTATTTAAATTGACAAGTATTTAAATTGACATGAATTAAAAGTTGCAAGGTAAGTAAATAGTGGAAGACTAATTGTCACACTTAGCCAACAAGAAAAATAATTATCATCCTAATCTATATATATGGGGAGGATTAGGAAGCTTCCTCCCCTCCTTCATTTCTTCTTAATTGCGAGATTAAGTCCTTCCTTCTTTTAATCTTCATTAATTGCACCATTAGTCCTTTATTCTTCTAATCTTCTTTGAACTTGGACTTTAAATGACTTTTGGCTCGGGATTTCTTTGAACTCGTCTTTTTAATTCTTTAATAAAGTAGACTTGAGTTCTTCGGCTTTAAGTAAACTTCTGTCTTTTGACTTTTTCTTCGATAAATCTTCAGAATTGGTCTTGGACTTCCGTTCTTTTTGCACTCTTGACTTCTTGACTTCGTCTTTCATCTTTTTCTTTAATAAAAGCCCGTGAATGCCCGTGTTTTATCCACGTTTCACCTTTTCGTCCTAAATCACAACAAAAACACAAACCACGCATAATTCCGACATAAAAGACATAAAATACACGTTTTGGCTCGGTAATTATCGTAATTAAGTGGTAGAAAGGATGGGTGTTTACACACCTATCAAATCCCCTACACCTGACCGTTGCAATGTCCTCATGCAATGCATTAGTTACAAAGCAAGATTACATTTTTCATCACAATCAATCCACGTTGGCCTTTATTAAAGAGATAGAAACTTTAAACATTCAAAGTAAAGAAATCAAAAACATACCTTGGGTTTTGGAAATGTCATGAATAATCATCATCCTCAAGTTTTCACTTTCTCCAAACCAAGCTTAAAAATGAGATCATTGTTATTATAAGTTAGTAAACTATCACGAACTCATGTGGCCCAATTATTCACTTAAACTCCCTTATTCCTAGGTGTATCTCTTATATTTTATTATTGTCTTGAATGATCACGAGGATGCATTGTTTGACTTATTTCGATAGTTATTTAGTCCGAAAATAAAGTGAACGATTTAATCAATAGTTAGCTAAAGGACAAAATCTTTTAAAACTGCTTCTCGGGACCTCATAAAGTTCATATTTTGGCATAACTCGCTTCGCGATTTGAGACCTTTCTCGGACCGATATTTGGCAGCGACTTCATACTTCAAACCTTGAGAGACGTTCATGAAATAATGGTCTTCTCTTCATATAGAAATTTCTTCACTTGAAGTTTTGAGAGATTCATACTTGGACCACGACTTCTTCATTTTTCTCCAATCTTTATTTTGGACTTTGATATACAACGATCCGCCTCCTTTTATGACTTGGATCTATTTATCCTCATACCTTGTTAGGGTATTTTCGGATACACTTCTCCATGACTTTTGTGGAGTTTTTGCTTTTCGCCGTGTGTCTCGATCCTTCATATTGATTTTCGATAAATGATTCTTCACATCACTTTGGATCTTTAGCAACAAAATATAGCCCTCATGCCTTGTTAGGGCCTTTTCGGACTCGCCAATCTTCGCATCCCGCTTCAATAAGTTATGCCTTGGCTATGAACTCTAATCCATACCGAGCAACTTTTAAACGATCTTGGGCTAGAAGCTAAGTAACTTTTCAAATCGTACAACCTTATTTATTGCAGATAAATTTATTAGCAAGCGATGGGAGAATAGGCTTATAATTAACTCACATAAATTCACGAAAGAATACCGAACTTATAATTGGCTCTATCATCTCTCGTTCTCCACAGTTTAAAATCTCAAGGAATGAGACTCGTGGATACTTAGCCTATTAAATCAAAGTTTTTGGTTTTCGAGTCGTCTATAGGATCTTGCAAATTCTTAGACTTTTTCAAGTTTTAGAAATCGCATTTTAAAGTTCCCTTGATAAACGACTCTCTAGGATCAATTATATGAACTTGCGAAAAGTTCTTGTTCTTAACCCGGGAGAGTTAAGACTTTCGCGTTTTATAGCTCCCTAAATAATAGCCTAGCAAAACTCGACTTAAACATGTTAAGGATAATAGCTAGAGTAACTTAGATAAGTGAACTCGGGTTGAGTCAAAAGATTCACAACGTTTGAAAATTAAAACCACTTTATTAAAGATTTATTCTAGCAAGGAAAGAAAATAACTATGCAAAGGGGAAAAACGAATAGGCCAAAATAGATCAAAAATTTTGAAAAATGTCGAAAAATTGATTTTCCGGTTAAAATGAGGACAAATACAAGGAATGTAAAACCCGCATGCTTTTACCATGAATAGTGCCCTTAAAATCGTACGTCCTAGATTAAAACTTACCTTATTCAGTATTGATCACATTCATGTTCTATTAATCAAGCAAGTGCATACGTGTATGACATGATAAGTATCGATTACGTACGAACCCATGATAACAGTTAATAAATATGTCACGTGAACGTAATTAAATCATGATCACCATTTAAAATACGAACTAAAATAATTACGTAAATACATATAATATAATTACGAGCGTTAAGATTACGATAAACTACATGATAAAATAAACAGAAACACTTTAAACACGAACACGTTTAACCACGAACGAACACGAAACATCGGGACACGGAAAACATTTGGGTTACCCCTTGTGGGCCCCATATACACGAATTTAGGAAGAGAATGGGCCTAGCCCATCTTTTTTTTACTAAACAAGGGGTTAAGGGAAAAATACATTCATTTTCACTTTTCAAGAAAATAAACATAAAACCCTAAAAGATTTTTCTCCTTCTCCTCCTTGTTCCTCCTTGTGCCGCCACCCATAACAACACCATAGGAGGGTGTTGTTGATTTTTGACATTAAAAACAAGTGCTAGAAACCGTGTTTGTTCATCCCCTTTCAAGCTACGTATTGGTATATCATTCTAAACCTTTCTTTTTAATTCTTTTTAATCTTTGATTATCTTCATGAACATGTCATTAATATTCTTATTAAAACATGATAATTAAACATTGATCTAACATGTTTTGGGGTAAATTAAAATCAAAGGATGATATAAAAGGGTGTTTGTTTTGGCCGCCTAGCAGAACCAACCCGGGGGGTTCGGTTTGCTTTTAGCCGCCACCACCAAGACCATTGTTGGTCTTAGTTGGTGCATGTGGGACCCACGGCTGCAAGGGGGCACAAGTACCCCGAGTTTGGCTCGGGGTACGGTGTCGAGTTCATGCCCGATTCATGGTTCGTTGGTTAAATCATGATTTATGCTACATGTTAATTTTTTATGAATTATGAACTTAGGATATAAATTAATTAATAACATGAGATATTAATTAAATCATGACTTAGGTTATTTTAATTATTAATTTAGCATGATATTAATTTAACCTAAGTATTTTATGTTATAAGTTATAATTAATTAATTATTTAAAACATGCCTATAATTAATTAATTTAGACATGACTTAGGTTATGTTATTAATAATAATAATACACATTTTAACCTAAGTATTTTATTCCATTTTAATTAAAACATTTTATACTTTAATTAAAATGCTTAACCTATAGTTTAATTAAAATACATGAAATAATAATTAAACTATACACTATATCATATGACTTAAGAAATAGGCTTATAAACACTCAGACTTATATGTTAGCTTATGTAACCAGCTTAATTCTAATTATGGAAACTTCTATTTATAGAAACTTAATTAAATAAGGCAACTAATCTATTAATGGAAACCTTCTATATATGGAAATCTATCTATTTCAGGCAGCTAATCTAATCATGGAAACTTTCTATATGTGGAAACTTATTTAATTAAGGCAGCTGATCTATTTTTGGAAACTTTCTATTTTTAGAAACTAATCTATTTTAAGCAGTAAATTCTATTTTAGGAAACTTTCTATTTTTGGAAACTTTCTATTTTTGGAAACTTTCTATTTTTGGAAACTTTCTATTTTTGGTAACTTTCTATTTTTTGGAAACTTTCTATTTTTGGAAACTTTCTATTTTTGGAAACTTTCTATTTTTGGAAACTTTCTATTTTTGGAAACTTTCTATTTTTGGAAACTTTCTATTTTTGGAAACCTGCTATTTTTGGAAAGTTACTTATTATTACACAGTAAGTATAATAATACATGAAATACCAGTAATACTTAATCAGATTAATCAGAATACAAGATAAACACAGTTTAAGGCTTTAAACAGTAAACCATGACCTAAAACATATAAAGTAAGCTAAGATAAGACACAAAACCCAGTACGTAATCAGTGATTCGATACTTATACACGTGTGTATTCATGTAGCGTTAGTGATCCAGAAGTAGGAGTCTTTCTTCCGTTCATTCACTGGACTTGAGGTACGGATTCCCGTCCTTTCAGTATGGACATTCTTTCCTTATTAGGATTTCCCCGTATGCAGCCAACTGTTTTCCCCAGTATTTGTTTTATTGTTTTGAACTGCTTATGTTTAAATTAGCATAATCTATAGCCATATACAAGCATGAACAGTTTCACCTAGTTATGGAGGTACCATAACCATAACATTGGATGCACCAATGTTATGACTTCCCCACGGCGGAGTGATTGCTCGTGGCGTCCCTTTTCAGTTTTGGCCATATTATTATATCATGTGGGGCGTATGGGTGCATCCTAGTTACATGTTTTATTCAGTATTTCATGGTGAATGTGGTGTGTGCCTTGCATCCTTCACAAAGGAGTTGATCCCTCCTACCCAAACCAGTATATTAATTAGAGGCATCCCCTCTAATCAGCATGATGAGGTCACCCCTCCAAGTATTCATGCACGTGACCTTTTCATGACCTATATGGGCTATGGTATATTTATGTTAAAACAGTTTTCATAAGATAAACATAAGGCTTTTCAAACTATAAAACCAGTTTTCTCGATACTTAACCAGTCTACTCAGAACTTAGTCTTCCGCTGTTATATGTTACATGCTTATCCTATTTCATGCTATATTGTATATCCGTGCACTGAGCGTTTTGCTCAGCCGTTACTTTCCTTTCCATGTCCCAAAACGGCAGGTACCCAAGACTCGAGCATTTGGAGGACATGCATAGGATGGAAGCTGCCATAGACTTCTTCTCCTGTTTCCTTCATATATTTATGCTTGTTTAGTCTTTCATTCAGTTCATTTACTTTCTTATGTTTTGGGCTTATGTTTGGGGACCGATGTTTGATTCCGGTTTTCCCTATGGTCATGTATGTTTTACTACATATTACCTTGCATGCTTTGATGACACGCCATAATTACGCGTGACATTCCATTTATCAAAATGGGGTGTTACAATTATGGTATCAGAGCCAAGGCTTCGACCTGTAGGCTCTAAAACTTGACCCGTGACTAGTGGGTAGTCACCAGGAGCTTCCTAAGTCAACGCTTGTTATTTCACGTATTGACGTTTTTCAGCACCTTTTTGTTTAACCATTACGTTTTCAGCACCTTGTTGTTTTAACCATGATGTTTTCACCAGTATCGTTTTACCAATATGGAATGAACAACCGTCATCCATATTTAGTTATGTGTCAGTGTCTATGCATGATGTTCCTAGTGAACTGTGATTATGTGAACTGAACCCCAGTAGTTCATAATTTTCACATAAAATTTTTCTGTTAAGTTTTGACAATGACTTTTAATTATTTATGTTTCATGCATTCATGAATTTATATCATATGTCATCTATTGC
Source organism: Glebionis coronaria (assembly GCA_025667525.1). NCBI lineage: Eukaryota > Viridiplantae > Streptophyta > Magnoliopsida > Asterales > Asteraceae > Glebionis > Glebionis coronaria. Next base: position 361,629,663 of record CM046876.1, read on the forward strand.
AGGAATTTTGACTAAGTAATGGTTGGTACAGGACTGGCCCTATTTAGTCGCATGTGCTTTTATCGAAACTTTTAACTTTGGGACCGACCCATAGGCGTCCCCTCGCCATGTCTTTTGTTTTGGAACCGACCCATAGGCGTTCCCTCGCACATATAAAGGTTTTATAAACTACATTACGCATTCATGCACTGTTTTTCATGCATAAAATTTTTCTCATGATTTAAATTGGCATAAATTTTTTTTCATGTCCCCTCATAAGTTATTATGTTTTTATGTCAAGTATGTTTTCATACTGTCATGTTTAACTTCAGTTTCATGCTGATTATGTTATACACTTGTTTGTGATAGATGGTTTCATGTTTCTTCATGATAATTCCGTCTTCATGTTGATTATGTTTAACGCCTCTTTTGTCATTTACGTTGTTCTGCAAGACATTGTTAGATTTCATTGAATCATGCTTTCATGATAGTCATGGTTGGTTTTCATTGATCATGCTGTCAGGCAAATCATCGTTGAATTTTGTGTAACCACACTTTAGCGTTTCTCTATGCAACCAGAATGATGTCTATGCTAATACTGCCAGGTTATCATGATGGTTTTCCTAACCGTTTAACCGGTTTACTTTCCTTAAATCATGACAAATGATCGAGCCATACCGATCATTTCATGTGCATTCCATGTGTACTCCACGTACCGTATTTCATGTGTATTACATGTACCTTAATCCATGTGTATTCCACTTGCAATACTTCACGAGTATTCGCTAGTCGATTCTAAATCATCTCAAGCGTATGTTCACTTGCTGATATTCTACAAGATTGTCGATGCCGCTCATAGCTTGGAGATGTTACTGAAGGTTGATGCTGCTGATGTTGGGAGACGCTACGAGATGCTGATGCTGATGCTGTTCACAACCTGGAGATCCTAAAAGACGAAGACAAAGGCGTCGGAGCAAAGCAATTGGACGAGAAGATGCTTCACCATCAGACAATTCCCATCAATCATTGTCCCAAATTCATAGTTACATGTCACACGTCGTTCGGCTGTCATTTCAGCCATATGAGTGCAAACTAGTACCAGCCGGCCACTCAGCTAAATAGTTACATGAGTCACGGTCATGAGAATGACCGTCAGGGAACCGACAGACAAGATGATAGTAACCACTACTATGACAGCAACTATCCTAGAAATCGCAACCGAGGCTCCGGCCACGGACGTGATCAGACATACAAATGATCAGTAGTCCAACCGATCCGCCAATTCTGGCATATTAACCTAATATTTGTAGTTCTAATTGTTTCACATCTCGAGACACATGTCAAGACATCAGTCAAGACACATGTCTCACGTATACTTTCTGAGGACACATGTCAAGATACCAGTCAAGACATATGTCACGCTTAAATTTCTCAAGACACGAGTCAAGATACATGACTCACGTCTGATTATAGAACATTTCTAAGAAATTCAGGGTACCCTCCAAGGGTATATCTATGTTGTTGTGCCATGTATTAATCAGGCCACAAGAATTTCAATACCATTATCGGCGCATCAGTGAGAACTGTCACGTTACCGATGTCACTTTCATTTCTTTCACCATATTTCATATATTCATGACCATGAAGGACGCCTTTCGTATTCCCACGTATACGAAGGTTTTCCTTCAGCTTAATGATGAAATCCAAGCTGCTAAAGCATTTCCTCGGACAGACACGAGATGAATTTTATCTTAATTATGTACTATGAACAGCACACCATGCTACGATTCATAATTATGTACAGTAATGTTCAGGCTCCTGAATACATTCAGCTTGATTTTCCATCGGGAAAATCGGTACAAATTATCTATGCTTACAAGCATGCGCGTTGTTATCCATGGTCGCTAAAATCTTCTAGCTGTCAGTAAGACACGACCACTTAAGTCTTTGACGCATAGCCAGTTGATTATTCCAAAATCTTCCCATACATTCCAGAAGAACTTACAAGGAGAAGGACGGTACCATGAGATTATGTGTCGACTACCGTTGGCGTAAACAAATCACCATTCATGACCGTTATTCTCCTCCACGTATTGACAACATGTCCAATCGACCTTATAGTGTTAATCACTTTTCCAAGATCGAACTCATGATCATGCTGCCAACAGTGACGAGTGAAAAGGCAGGACATGTCCATGACTGCGATTCGTACACGACTCGGTCATGCTAGATTTATGATTTTGATTTAGTCTCATCAATGCTCCAACGGCATTATAGGAATGAGTTTCCATGAACTCATAGCAAATTCATCAGTGTTTTCATTAAAGATAACCTGATTTCCTTTAAGCCCAGAGAAGAACAGGAAGACCATATCTGCACTATGTTGCAAATTCTATGACAAGAGAAATTTTACCCTAGAAATTGTCCAATATCAATTCTATTTGATTACAGTGACACGCTGAATCACATGGGTTTCTACGGTTAATCTTACCATGACTCAGCTTATGCGTAAAAGAGAGAACACTACACTACATTAGATGTTCTAGAAAATCCTACGCTAGGAGAAGTCTAGATTCAGAGACTCGGAGTTTCACAAACTCCTATGTATCAAGTTCTACGAAGCAAGATACACTTACGTTCATATTTAAGTACCTGACATACCGAGAGGTTAAGATAGGACACCAACAGACTGGGATGTTTTTCATCATCTGAAATTGTGAAATTAAATGGGACAAGATCTCCATGGATTTTGGTTACCAGATTAATGCAAACTCAGAAGAAGCATGATGCTATCTGGGTTATTGCAAACAGTTTGATCAAGTCTGCAGAATCCTTACATCCGCAAGGATCACAGAACCAACAGATTGATCGGACATGTTCCAGCCAAGGCTCATCCGACCACTTGGTAATCCCTCAGCTATCGGGTCAGACAAAGATTCGCAATTGTACTCCTAACTTACTTCACGTCTTCATTCTAATTCCACGACTTGCTTTCGCGCTCACGTTCATGACACTATTCACGTTCATGATCGTATTTTGGCTTACGATTTTACGTTCATTTCTTTTCTCATTCTGGGAAGTTGCAAGAACTTGTGAGACCAGACCCAATTTAGTATAACTCTCCATCATCAGATAGACGTTTCACGTCATATTCCACGTCTCACCTTGTAGCGTTTGGCGTTACCGCCATTATATTCTATGATCACGATATGTCTCACATGTCATGTTCATTCCACGTTCCTCATATCATGATCAAGATATGTTACACGTATCATGGATCACGATATGTTTACTCATACTACACTCGCCATATCTCCACGTAGCACGTTCAAAATTTTTCACGTATCACGTTCAAAATTTTTCACGTACTACGTTTCTTTATGTCTCGCGCATCGTTTCTAATTATCAGTTAAGTCAGATGGTCTTGCATCGTAACGTTTCAGTTACCCTTGCACGTTAACTCTTATTTTCCTCGATCGAATTTAGGGGATCTACCTTCCGTTGATAACCAAGAATTTCTTCGTATTCCAAGTCAAGGTCAGGAGGACCAAGATTTATCATTTGTGCCAGGATCTTTTGAAGGAACCGTTCCAAGAGGGAGGCCACTTGGAAACGGACAAGTTCATCCGGACTTCTTATCCATTTTTCTCTTATCGATTAGATATGTCCTTTCAGTCACGTCACGTTCCATGTCTTTTCAAGACAGGTCACGTTCCATGTTCCCTTCTACCTTGTCACCTTCATTTCCGTTATTTTGCATACCTTTCCAGTTTGATTCGGGTATGTTTCGCTTCCAGTTACGTTATCTATAATTCGGGGACGAATTATTCTTTTTAGGGGGGAAGAATTGTAAAACCCGCATGCTTTTACCATGAATAGTGCCCTTAAAATCGTACGTCCTAGATTAAAACTTACCTTATTCAGTATTGATCACATTCATGTGCTATTAATCAAGCAAGTGCATACGTGTATGACATGATAAGTATCGATTACGTACGAACCCATGATAACAGTTAATAAATATGTCACGTGAACGTAATTAAATCATGATCACCATTTAAAATACGAACTAAAATAATTACGTAAATACATATAATATAATTACGAGCGTTAAGATTACGATAAACTACATGATAAAATAAACAGAAACACTTTAAACACGAACACGTTTAACCACGAACGAACACGAAACATCGGGACACGGAAAACATTTGGGTTACCCCTTGTGGGCCCCATATACACGAATTTAGGAAGAGAATGGGCCTAGCCCATCTTTTTTTTACTAAACAAGGGGTTAAGGGAAAAATACATTCATTTTCACTTTTCAAGAAAATAAACATAAAACCCTAAAAGATTTTTCTCCTTCTCCTCCTTGTTCCTCCTTGTGCCGCCACCCATAACAACACCATAGGAGGGTGTTGTTGATTTTTGACATTAAAAACAAGTGCTAGAAACCGTGTTTGTTCATCCCCTTTCAAGCTACGTATTGGTATATCATTCTAAACCTTTCTTTTTAATTCTTTTTAATCTTTGATTATCTTCATGAACATGTCATTAATATTCTTATTAAAACATGATAATTAAACATTGATCTAACATGTTTTGGGGTAAATTAAAATCAAAGGATGATATAAAAGGGTGTTTGTTTTGGCCGCCTAGCAGAACCAACCCGGGGGGGGGGTTCGGTTTGCTTTTAGCCGCCACCACCAAGACCATTGTTGGTCTTGGTTGGTGCATGTGGGACCCACGGCTGCAAGGGGGCACAAGTACCCCGAGTTTGGCTCGGGGTACGGTGTCGAGTTCATGCCCGATTCATGGTTCGTTGGTTAAATCATGATTTATGCTACATGTTAATTTTTTATGAATTATGAACTTAGGATATAAATTAATTAATAACATGAGATATTAATTAAATCATGACTTAGGTTATTTTAATTATTAATTTAGTATGATATTAATTTAACCTAAGTATTTTATGTTATAAGTTATAATTAATTAATTATTTAAAACATGCCTATAATTAATTAATTTAGACATGACTTAGGTTATGTTATTAATAATAATAATACACATTTTAACCTAAGTATTTTATTCCATTTTAATTAAAACATGTTATACTTTAATTAAAATGCTTAACCTCTAGTTTAATTAAAATACATGAAATAATAATTAAACTATACACTATATCATATGACTTAAGAAATAGGCTTATAAACACTTAGACTTATATGTTAGCTTATGTAACCAGCTTAATTCTAATTATGGAAACTTCTATTTATAGAAACTTAATTAAATAAGGTAACTAATCTATTAATGGAAACCTTCTATATATGGAAATCTATTTTAGGCAGCTAATCTAATCATGGAAACTTTCTATATATGGAAACTTATTTAATTAAGGCAGCTGATCTATTTTTGGATTAGAAACTAATCTATTTTAAGCAGTAAATTCTATTTTAGGAAACTTTCTATTTTTGGAAACTTTCTATTTTTGGAAACTTATTATTTTTGGAAACTTTCTATTTTTGGTAACTTTCTATTTTTTGGAAACTTTCTATTTTTGGAAACTTTCTATTTTGGAAACTTCCTATTTTTGGAAACTTTCTATTTTTGGAAACTTTCTATTTTTGGAAACTTTCTATTTTTGGAAACCTGCTATTTTTGGAAAGTTACTTATTATTACACAGTAAGTATAATAATACATGAAATACCAGTAATACTTAATCAAATTAATCAGAATACAAGATAAACACAGTTTAAGGCTTTAAACAGTAAACCATGACCTAAAACATATAAAGTAAGCTAAGATAAGACACAAAACCCCAGTACGTAATCAGTGATTCGATACTTATACACGTGTGTATTCATGTAGCGTTAGTGATCCAGAAGTAGGAGTCTTTCTTCCGTTCATTCACTGGACTTGAGGTACGGATTCTCGTCCTTTCAGTATGGACATTCTTTCCTTATTAGGATTTCCCCGTATGCAGCCAACTGTTTTCCCCAGTATTTGTTTTATTGTTTTGAAATGCTTATGTTTAAATTAGCATAATCTATAGCCATATACAAGCATGACCAGTTTCACCTAGTTATGGAGGTACCATAACCATAACATTGGAGGCACCAATGTTATGACTTCCCCACGGCGGAGTGATTGCTCGTGGCGTCCCTTTTCAGTTTTGGCCATATTATTATATCATGTGGGGCGTATGGGTGCATCCTAGTTACATGTTTTATTCCGTATTTCATGGTGAATGTGGTGTATGCCTTGCATCCTTCACAAGGAGTTGATCCCTCCTACCCAAACCAGTATATTAATTAGAGGCATCCCCTCTAATCAGCATGATGAGGTCACCCCTCCAAGTATTCATGCACGTGACCTTTTCATGACCTATATGGGCTATGGTATATTTATGTTAAAACAGTTTTCATAAGATAAACATAAGGCTTTTCAAACTATAAAACCAGTTTTCTCGATACTTAACCAGTCTACTCAGAACTTAGTCTTCAGCTGTTATATGTTACATGCTTATCCTATTTCATGCTATATTGTATATCCGTGCACTGAGCGTTTTGCTCAGCCGTTACTTTCCTTCCCATGTCCCAAAACGGCAGGTACCCAAGACTCGAGCATTTGGAGGACATGCATAGGATGGAAGCTGCCATAGACTTCTTCTCCTGTTTCCTTCATATATTTATGCTTGTTTAGTCTTTCATTCAGTTCATTTACTTTCTTATGTTTTGGGCTTGTGTTTGGGGACCGATGTTTGATTCCGGTTTTCCCTATGGTCATGTATGTTTTACTACATATTACCTTGCATGCTTTGATGACACGCCATAATTACGCGTGACATTCCATTTATCAAAATGGGGTGTTACAAGGAAAATGCCACTTAACTTCGATAGAAGTCCCCCCTACACTTAAGATAAACATTGTCCTCAATGTTTAAGCATGTGGGAGTGAACTCCCCTACACTTAGGACATTGTGCACTTTGTTTAAATCTCGCTAAGGAAAAGACAACTAAAGAGATTCCTATTTTAATATTGAGAAATATAAAATAGTGAATCGAAAAGAGTTTAGGATAGAACCGGGATAATGGAACACGGAATCACGGGTCGTCCATAATCATCAAGAGTGGATCATTGAAGCTCGAATCCCTGATTAAGAAGTGAGGAGAGGAAAGCAAACCAACGGGTCTCCCCTACACTTATGATAAAGAAAGCGAAAAGATAGATGCATGGGTTGCCTCCCAAGAAGCGCTTGGTTTTTGTTAACCGAGTCGTGAGCCTGACTCGACCTTGATCATCATAGGAAGAAGCATGAAACATATCCACCAGGATCAAAGACATAATTTTCGTCCATCAAATAGCACAAGCTTAAGGCGAACAAGGCGAGCCAAAGAGGAAGTGGCAAGGTTCCCTTAAGCAGTGATGGAGCACGGTGGAAGAAAGGGTGAAGTAGTGCAAGAAGATTTCCATAAGTTCCAAAGATATTTCCTTTTATTTCATCAGGTGGATACTGAGATGGCTTAAAGATTTCAATACCGGGGTCGAACACCTTTTCCTTTAAGGGAAAATAGCACTCAGGCTCAGCAGAGTGTGAAGAAGATCCGCGAAGAAGCACAACCTCGTCCTCAGAAGGGGGACAAAGAGGTGTTAACTCATACGTGCTGCGGATTTCAGTGTCGACCGGTTTCTTCTCCTTTGAAAGAATGTTCTTCAAATCCAAAGTAGGATCAAGACGATAATCTTCAAAATCATAAGGAGGAGCATCACTCTCATGAGGGAAGTAAGTGTTGAGAAATTCAAAAAAGTCGTCCTCAAATGAGTAATCGTCCAAAGTAGGATCGAGTGATGGCGGAGGATCTTCATCATGTGAAGAGTCGCTCGAAAGAGTATCGGCCTCATCAAAATCATCGAAGGTGGGCATCTCGGGATACTCAGAAGTACAATCATCAAAATCATCCGAATCTGAGCTAGAATCATCATCATCATAAGCATCAAAGACCGGTGGAGAATCATAAATGGGAGAAGCTTCCAAAGTGGAGCGAGAATCATCTGTATCATCTTGAAAGAGTGGATTATCATTGCAAGACTCGAATAGAGGATTGTTGTAGACGACAAAATCATCGAGCACATTAATCATATTCACTGATTCTCGTCCATAGTATTTGCCTGTAAGCTTCCCCATTTTTAAAATTTGTGAGTCATTCCCGACTCTTAAGATTAACTCACCTTCGGCAACATCGACTAAAGAACGTCCGGTTCTCAAGAATGGCTGACCAAGTATTAAAGGAATACGAGGGTCCATTTCATAATCAACTACGATAAAATCGACCAGGAAAGTAAATGCGCCAACTTTAATGAACACGTCTTCGGCTATACCAACAGGGTAAGCGAGAGTGCGATTTGCAAGTTCAAGAGTCATCTTTGTTGGAGTGAGGTCGGGTAATGATAGTGTTTTCCAAACACTCAGTGGCATAAGATTAATACTATCCCCGAGATCAGCAAGGGCAGTAAATTATTTAGTTTTGTTGAACACGCAAGGCAACACAAAACGACCGGGATCTCCAAGCTTTTCCAGAAGTTCTCTAAGAAGAACTGCAGAGCATTTTTCATTTAAGCGTGTGTTGGCGAGTTCAATCAGCTTCTCCTTCTTGTTAAGCAATTCCTTAAATGCTTTAACAAATTTGGACATGTGGACAAGTGCTTCAATAAAACTAATGCTAAAGTTCATTTGAGAAATCATCTTGATATAGTTTATCACTTGAGAGTCCTCCTTTGTTAGATCATTGGTCTTGCCTAAGCGAGAAGGGTATGGGATATTGGTTTTATAGGTGGAAGGTGAAGGTGTAGTCGGTAAAGGTTGAGATGTTGAAGGGTCCTTCCGAGATACATCGTCATGACGAGGCGGAGACGGTAATGGTGTACTAATACTAGGTGTAGGAGGAGTAGGGATACATGGTGGTGGAGGAGGTGTAGATGATGGGGGCGGGATTGGTGGTCCTACGATGGTGACTCCACTACGAGTAGTAATAGCACTCACATTGGCTCGCGGATGACTCCACTACGAGTAGTAATAGCACTCACATTGGCTCGCGGATTGGTGACGGTGTTTGAAGGTAGAGAACTTGAAGTAGAAGGTTGAGTGGAGGGCAAGAAACTAGCCAACATATTCTTTAATTCATTTGTTTGAGTGCTGAAGGAGGATTGAATATTATCGCGAACTTCGGATCTTATCTCATGTCCTTGCTTCGTGATATCTCCTTTCAAATTGATTATTTGGCTTTGTAGATTCTTGATTTGCTCACCTTGGGTTCTCATGATGGCCTCAACATCCGGATTACTGGGTGGGGTTTGTTGGGCGGGTGGGTGATAAGGATTAGAAGCTCTTGGTGGGATTTGGTTGCTTCTATTGTAGTTGTTGGCGGGGTTTTGGTTTTGAGGAGAAAAACTGGGTGAAAGGTAATTGTTGGATCGGTAACTTAGCAGATTTCTATCCCCTTGAGGTCGAGCTTGGTAATTTTCCGGTGAATAATTACCATAAGCTGCATACACATTTTCCGGATTTCCTTGTGTAGAAGGACAATCGGTGTATGGGTGTGGACCGCCGCATGTTTCACAAGGAGTAGCAACAGCTTTAACTTGTTGTTGTTGTTGGTTTGAAGCCAAGAGTTGCATACTTCTGCTCATTTCAGTTAGCACACGGGTGAGTTCGGTCATATCAGGGTTTGCTAAAGTAGAGGAAACATTGACTCTCGGATTGTTCCTTGAAGAAGCAGAGGAATCCCAGTTTTTGTGGTGAGTAGTCATGTTCTCAATTAACTCTCTACACTCCTCGGGTCTCCTTTTCATGAATGTGCCACCGGCGGCTGCATTAACCGTATCACGATCTCGAAAAGTCAAACCGTTGTAGAAAGTATCTATTAAGGTCACAGGTAGCATGTTGTGGTTTGGACATTTATCGATCAATACATTATATCTTTCCCAAGCATCAAAAAGAGATTCATCAGGATCTTGCATAAAACCGCTGATTTGATTGCGAAGGCTCGTGACCATGGATGGTGGAAAATAGCGCGACAAAAAGCGTTGAGTCATGTCATCCCAAGTGTGAATAGAATTCTTCGGGAGACGATCAAACCATTTCTCGGCATGATGTAATAAAGTATGTGGAAAGAGTTGTAGGCGAAGTTCATCCATTGTGGCACCAGCCAACTTCATGCTTTGGGTGATCGTAATGAACTTGTCGAGGTGTTTGTTGGCATCATCATCAGGCAATCCACGGAATGGGTTTGTTTGCACTTGCTGAATCATGTGGTGCTTCAACGAAAACTCAGGAGCGTTGATTTGCATCGGCGCAATCGGTCCTCCTCGTCCAAACATGGTAGGTTGACAAAGTTCCTCCATTGTCCGAAGACCGGGTTGTGGAAGAACATTGTTGTTATTGTTGGGGTGCGGTGGATTATTATTGTTAACACCTGACATAGCTAAATCTTCTTGAGTCTCGGGCTCTTGATAATTAGAAGATCTAGTACGCATACACCTGAAAATGCAAAAGAAAAAGAAACCAAACACAAAGACAATATATATACACAATAAAGATAAAATCTTTTTGGATTTTTGAAATTTTTTATTTTTATGGATTTTTATCAATTTTTTAATTTTTATGGTTTTTTTGAATTTTTTATGCAAGAAAAATAACGCTCACAAGTGAACGGATCCCAAAAAGCAACGCGTATTTCGCAGAAAACCGTTAATCTTTACGAAAAGAGCCGGCAGCGGTGCCATTTGATAACTGGATTTTGCTAGGTTCAATTGTTGTTCTCGGTATCTTCTCGAATTGATTTCCGGCTTAAAGTACGACTCAGTTGATTTTGGTAAAACAAATATTTTTGGTTGTTTATAAATAAAATGTGCAAGACTTTAAAGTAAAAGTGCAATTAAAGTAAATCTAATTCTAACTTAAAAATAATGGGCAAGTATTTAAAACGTGACTGAAAATTAAAGGGCACTAAAAGGAAATAACGTAAACTTAAATCTATCTAAGGCAATCTTAAAACGCAACTAAAACTTAAACTAAGGCAAGTCTAAAATAAAGCTAAGGCAAATTTAAAGTGCAACTAAATAAAAGGCGGGAAAAATAAATCTTGAAAATAAAAGACAGAACTTAAAAAGAAAAAACTAAAAAGAACCTGACAGGAAATCCTTGATTCGGAAGTTTCTGATTATCCCTTGATTCGGAACTTCTTGAGTTCCGAATGAACACTCTTGAGTCGGAACACCTTGATTCGGAAGACTTCCGGGTGAAGCCTTCTTGATCCGGAACTTTCAGACTTCCGAATGAACACTCTTGAGTCGGAACTCCTTGATTCGGAAGACTTCCGGATGAAGCCTTCTTGATCCGGAAGTTCTAGACTTCCGAATGAAACCTTCTTGATCCGGAACTTTTCGTTCGGAAGTCTTGACTCGGAAGTCTTGACTCGGAAGTTTTGGTGTTGATCCGGAACTTTTTCCTTCGGAAGTATTGATCCGGAACTTTTCCGGATGAAGCTTGACTCGGAACTTTTAAAGTTCCGAATGAAAGCCTTTCTCCTCCTCTTGGCTCGGAACTTTCCTGGGAATACAGTAACAGAAACAAACACCCCCGAAGAACAAGGGATCACAATAACACGAATCTAACCACAAATTTAACCAAAATCAAACACAAGATTAAACTAAACTAATAACAAAACATTCAATAATCTTAAACAAACAGTTTAAATCAACAAAACTAACGAATTTAACCACAATAATCAAAAACCCACTTGATCAAAATAAGAACATGAACATAAACATGAACATAAACATAAACATAAACACAAAAATCAAAGATTAAGAAAGGTAGATGAGAGATTAACAAGATAAAGTAAAGATTAACAAGAATTAAATGGAAACTTACTTGAAATTAAAGGAGTTTAAGGTGCAAGACAAGGTATTTAAATTGACAAGTATTTAAATTGACATGAATTAAAAGGTGCAAGGTAAGTAAATGGTGGAAGACTAATTGTCACACTTAGCCAACAAGAAAAATAATTATCATCCTAATCTATATATAGGGGAGGATTAGGAAGCTTCCTCCCCTCCTTCATTTCTTCTTAATTGGGAGATTAAGTCCTTCCTTCTTTTAATCTTCATTAATTGCACCATTAGTCATTTATTCTTCTAATCTTCTTTGAACTTGGACTTTAAATGACTTTTGGCTCGGGATTTCTTTGAACTCGTCTTTTTAATTCTTCAATAAAGTAGACTTGAGTTCTTCGGCTTTAAGTAAACTTCTGTCTTTTGACTTTTTCTTCGATAAATCTTCAAAATTGGTCTTGGACTTCCGTTCTTTTTGCACTCTTGACTTCGTCTTTCATCTTTTTCTTCAATAAAAGCCCGTGAATGCCCGTGTTTTATCCACTTTTCACCTTTTCGTCCTAAATCACAACAAAAACACAAACCACGCATAATTCCGACATAAAAGACATAAAATACACGTTTTGGCTCGGTAATTATCGTAATTAGGTGGTAGAAAGGATGGGTGTTTACACACCTATCAATGTCTAAGGGGGAGCAGCTGTCAAAACAACCAAAACCCACAACACAACCGAAGTTAACAATCATTCCCACGCCTACTCAAATCAGATCCGTCAAACCCACAACTGAAACAAAGGATAAAGGAAAAGGCATAGCCACTAACGAACCGGTCATATCATTGCAATCCCTACAAGAAGAAGGAGGATCCACTAACAAGGTCTCTGACCTTAACAAATTTAGGAGTGCTGATGAGCCACCTATGACTCCTGAGCAAGCCAAAGCCCAAATGATTGAACAAAAAAGGCTCGCTGATATTAAGGCTGCTGAACTCAAGAGCAAGGAAGCGCTGAAGAAAAGCCTTTCACCCTCTGCTAAGCAAGCTCAGCTAAACAAACTTAAAGAACTTGAAGCTAAAAGAAGCAATCTTCGAAAGGAGTATGAGAATACTGTAACTAGATAGCTGAGCCAGGGCTGATCACCAAATACAATTGCTTCACTGACAAAGAAAAAAAGGTGGTCATGACCCTATACAGAGAAAACCAGATAACAAACTACAAGGTCAACAATGACTTCAAACTCAAAGAATTGGGTCTCTCAGAGTGGTTGGAACTGTTGTCTCTTGCCCAAAAAAACTGGACCTGGTGTAGTCCGGATAGTGAAGACAATACAAGCAAAGCTTAACTGGGTAAGAGACATTGTAAAGAAACTAAAACTCGCTCTGTCCCAACAACTATCACAACAACAGACTCAAGGTCAAAAGTAAAGAAAGAATCTAATGGGGCCAATCCTTGAAAGGTTGGTCACTGAAGATGTGATAGTAGATGGGATGCACAGAAATCTGTTGCTTCCCAAAGAAATATCAAAGCCAGTCAATGGTCAAGCATACATTGAACCAGAGAAAGGCATGGCCTTCATGAATAGGAATTGTGACTACGGCTTTCAGAGGGAGAATGAAATTCACCTTGCTTCAACTGTCCAGCCAATCAGACTCAAGCAATGCCAATTGAGGAACTGCAAGTATGCCACAGACTTTGAGTATCAGATTGAGCTGGTCATCAACTCAAGAGCTGACAGAGTGGAAGCACAGAGGATTTGTGACCAGAACCTCGATCACTGAAGAACCTTTTGTATTTTATTTTTCTTACACCACTGGGTATCTAAGTAATAGGTTTAGGTTCTTTTTGTTTAATAAAACTCTGAGGTATGTTTGTTAAATTATGTGTAAGAAGAAGTTGTATACTCACTAACAGTAATTTTAGACTTACTGTAATTTATAAACAAATAGGGGGAGATTGTTGGGGCAATGAAAGTTTTAACTATGGCCCAGTCTAGATTTGTTTAAATTAGACTAAGTGTTACGTGTCGCTGAGAGGACCAGCGACAGAGACCAGACCAGCGGATGGCAAAGCCTTAGTTGGTACACCAGGAACATTCAAGTCAAAGAAAACGCCAGAGAAGTCGAAGATTATCTGAAGTCATACTCACCAGCAGTTATGGACAAGCTGGGATGTAGAAGGAATGTACTGGTGTTCAAGGATCTCTAAGATGACAATACTCAGATATCACTTAAAACCCTATGAAGACTTTTGCAAGCAGAGACTTGCCTTACCATTTATTGTTTAGGCGGGAGAATCTCCAAGGTGTTTTGGGCGGGACAAAACAAGAGATTCAAGATAAAGCCTAGTAAAACCTAGTGGACAAAAGTGAACAGTTGGCAGAACAGTTCACTTAAAGTAGTTTAAAGGTATGTCTCAATATAGACTTGCATTTAATACGTTGTACTCTTCCACGCAGAATATGACACGTATAACCTACTCCCACTAATGAAGCAACCTCGTACCACTATAAATAGGAGAGAGAAAGAAGAGATATTCAACCCTTGTGCTTGGATAAATTATCTAATTTTCTTTCTCCCTTTGGAACCTCTGAGCTCTCAGCTGTCTACCAGTGACTCATTGGTTCTCTTGTAAACTTGAGTCTCGAATCAAGTTTACATGTTCTATGGTTCATTTCTTATTGTCATTTAACGGGTGTATTCATAGAACTTTGTAATACTTTGTTTATAACAGTTAATAAAGCATTACTCGTTCGAGAAGTATTTCTTTGTGTGTTCGTTTTATACGAGTTATAGTTTCAATAATTGTTGTATTTTGGAACTTTCACCAAGATATCTTACAAAAGGAAAACGAGACCTTAAAACAACGTTGTAACGAGTTAAATAATTCTATCATAGAGATGAGGTCTAAAACTCTAGAGGTAACGACCTTGTTAACTACCGAAAATGCTGATTTAAAGGCTCAAGCTCAGAAAAAGGCTTTCGGTATAGCTGCTCTGAAAAATGAACTGAGAAAAATTAAGGGAACTAGTGTGGACACTAAGCTTGAAAAACCATCAATCATGGGGAAACCGCCAAAAAAATCAGTCCGTTCGACAACTCACTACATTTAGATCTGAGCGACCAAAATCCTCGAGACCGCGGTTTGCCTCCCAAGTTGATATGGTTTATCTTTCTAGACCAGTCACTCCACTATCTATGTAAAACCCCATTTGTTAAGATGAAATGCTACAGTAAAATATGGCGTGTCATCAAAGCATGCAAGTAAAATGTCTAAACATTCATGACCATAAATAGAAATACCGGAATCAAACATCGGTAGTCTAAGTAACTCACACACAAGCAATATTAAGTACTGAGAATGAAAGGACTAAACAATATCCAAATGAAGTAAAGTATGAGAAAGTAGGAATAAATGCATAAGGTAAAAGAGGCTGGATAGCTTCCATCCGAATACACATACTCTGGAGATCCTACTTGCGACCTTGGTTACCTGCCGTTTGGGAATATGGAAATGGAAAACGGCTGAGCATAACGATAAGTAAATGGATATATATCATAACATAAAGACATTAAGGAATGAAAGCATATAAAGCATGTAAAGCATGAATTGCAGCGGAAATGAATAAGTCCTGGGAAACCTAGATGTCTGTCATGTTTACTAGTTTTAATATACTAAAAGCCAATATACTAAAAGCCAATATAGGTCATGAGGTCAACAACGTGCATCAATACTTGGAGGGGTGACCTCGTCATACAAATTACAGGGGATGCCTCTAATAAATGGTAATGGGTAGGAGGGATCAGCTCCTTGTGAAGGATGCAAGGCACACACCACATTCACCATGAAATCCTGACTGAAACTGAACCTAGGATGCACCCATACGCCCCATATGATAATATAATAATAAAGTCCAAATAAACTGAAAGGGACCCCACAAGCTATCACTCTGCCTTGGTGAAGTCATAACACTAGTGCCTCTAGTGTTATGGTTATGGTACCTCCATAACTAGGTGAAACTATCATGCATGTATATGGCTAAGGTAACTTATAAAACATAAGCATTTAAATCTGTAACTACTTCGGGAAAACAGTTGGCTGCATACGGGAAATCCTAATAGAGGAAGAGGTTGTCCTTACTGAAGGACGGAAAATCCATACCTTGTGTCCAGCAGAAGCTAACGGAAACGCTGAAGAACCTACTCCGCCTTGACGGATAATACTACATTAGAATGGGAACGTGTATGAGATGTCTGAATTACATGTGTTTTACTGGTTCTATATGTTATTAGCTTGTTATACTTATTCTGTCATGTTTTAGTGTTTTACTGTGTTATCTGTAGTTATACTGATGTTCTGTTGTTTATTATTCATGTAATATGGTATTATAACACTTGTATTGTATTACAAAGTAACTTTCTACAAATAGCAGGTTTCTATAAATAGTAAGTTTCTTAAAATAGAAAGTTTCCAAAAATAGTAAGTTTCCATAATTAGAAATAAGCTGGATTAATAATAATAAGTAAAGTTTAATTAGTATAATACAAGTCATGGTTTGCAGATTATAGCTTATTAATTAAATAACTTGGTTAATTAATTAAACCAAATTATAAGAATTTAATTAAAAATACATGTTTTAATTATATAAGCTTAGTAAAATACCTTACGTTATACATGAAATATTAATATTAATATATAACCTAATTCATGAATTTAATTAAATTAAATAGTCTGGAAAATAATTTAATTAAATATATTTCTGATTTTTAATAGTTTTGCCAAAACCTGAACCCGTGTTTTAAATATTAACCCGAGTCTGAACCCGTGTGTCACTAATAAGCAGAGCCAAACAGCCCTACCAGTGGCTAGACCGTCGAGCCGGTTTCCACTGGTGGCCCTCGGTTCCTACTGCCGAGCCATGGCAGCCACTGTCGAGCCTGGTTCACACCGGTTCCCACCGGTTCGTGACCGGTTCCCGATGTTCTTGTTTGTTCGGTTCCCACTGTCAACACCAAATGCCCCACCGAGACCCTTTGGGTCTCGGTTGGCACTCGATCCAAGCCCAAAACCATACCCCAACCTCGGGTCGGGGTCCCTTGCCTTCGTCCGAGCACAACCCAACCAAGCCGAGAACCTATGTGGTCTCGGTTGTCCCTCGGCCGAACAAACCAAACATCAAACACCCCTTAAACCATGATTTTAATTAACCCCGTGTTTTTATAACTTGTTTTTATGATTAATTAAAATAAGAACATGAATTCAATGAAGAATTAAAAAGAAAAGAAGGGTTTTGATTATACCGAACACGTGAAGAAAAGGTTATGAGATCACGGTCACGTACACACCGAAATTAAGTAGCAAAAATCGTTTGGTTGTTCTTGGTGGTGTCCTATAGCCGGCGGCAAGGAAGGAGGAAGGGAGGCAAGGAGAACCTTTCTGTAACCTAAAAATTATGATAAAGTTTCCTGGTTGTTTTGTTTAATATGAGTTCTAGTTAGGTCATGGGCCAAAGCCCACTTCTTCCTTTCTTGTCTCTTTTAGCCACGGCCTACAAGGAGCCCACGAGAAAACCCGTAGCTTTTCCCGAGTTAAATTATTTACGTGATCGTTCATGTTTAATTGTCGTGTATTTTTATTTGTCACAGACTTAACATATTTATAATATATACGTAATTACATGTTATTAAATATCCTGACACATGAGTTATATTATAAATGGAATGTTTTAATTTTACCGTATTTTTGTATATTCACTGTTCATGTGTACTGTTCATGGTATTTTAATGCGGGTTTTACAACTCTTCCCCTGTAAAAGAACAATTCGTACTCGAATTGGAGAAAACATAAACTGAAGGAAAACATACCCGAATTAGAACTAGAAATGAGGGTAATAAGTCCGTATAGACTCCTCCGTCTCCCAAGTAGCTTACAGCTCAGGATGATCCCTCTAGAGGATTTTGACGAAAGGTATCGTCTTCCTCCGCATGACATGATCTTGTCGCTCGAGAACTCTCTCGGATTCTTCGACATATGAAAGATCCTCTCGATTCTGATCAAGCGGATACTGGACAACATGAACTGGATGATAGTTGTATCCTCTGAGTAAGGACACATGGAACACGTTGTGAACGTGTGATAGCTGAGGCGGTAACGCTAAACGATATGACACTTCACCAACGCGTTCTATGATATCGAACGGTCTGATGAAGCGAGGACTGAGCTTCCCTCTGATTCCAAAACGTTTAACTCCCCGTGTAGGTGATACCTTGAGGAAAACGTGATCACCTACGTTGAAAGATACATCTCTACCACGTTTATCAGCATAGCTCTTCTAGCGAGCACTAGCTTCCTGAAGCTTCGCCTTGGCGACGGCGACCTTCTCATTAGTCACCTCAATCATCTCTATACCCTCAAGCAGTCGTTCGCCCACCTAATCCCAGCAGATTGGGGCGCGACACTTCCTACCATACAACATCTCAAAAGGAGCACACTTGATTCTAGCGTGCCAGCTGTTGTCGTGTGCAAACTCCAATAGAAATATATAATCATCCTAGCTTCCTGACCACTCTAGAGCATACGCTGGCAGCATGTCCTCCAATGTCTGAATGGTACGTTCCCACTGTCCATTGGTCTGAGGATGAAAAGCAGTGCTGAACTTAAGTCTGGTGCCCCAAGCTTTCTGTAGACTCTGCCAGAAACGTGATGTGAAACGGGGATCTCTGTTAGAGATGATTTCTGATGGAGTACCATGCAATCTCATGATCTCCTTCTGAAAAGTGTCTGCTAATTTGCTGACCAGATGCTCCTTGCGGATTGGCAGAAAATAGGCAGATTTAGTCAACCTATCAACAATAACCCAGATAGCTTCGTTCTTCCTCTGAGTCACAGGAAGACCAGTAACAATATCCATGGAGATTTTGTCCCACTTCCATGCTGGAATATCTAGTGGTTGTAGTAAACCACTAGCTCGCTGGTGTTTGATCTTACCCTGTTGGCAGATCATACATTTAGAAACGAAGGTGGCAACATCCTGCTTCATACCACTCTACCAAAAATGCTGCTTGATGTCATGGTACATCTTGGTAGAACCAGGATGTATGGTAAATCGAGAGCTGTGAGCTTCAGTCAGCACACCTTCTCTAAGTGTAGAGTCATCAGGGACCACTAGTCTAGTGCCCTGCCATAAGATACCGTCATTGTCAACACGAAACTCCGTCTGCTGATCAAGATTCTGAATGATAGCCCAAATCTCGCCATCGTCCTTCTAAGATTCCTTGATCCAAGAATGTAAGTTTGGTTCCACTCTAAGATTAGCCCAGTAACCGTGATGTCCTCGTACACAAAACTCAATATTAGTCATCTCTAGGTCACTGATGATCTCCTTTGTAATCCAGATGCCAACAATCATACCCGGCCTTCTGCTTAGAGCATTTCCACCACATTCGCCTTACCAGGATGGCACTGAATGTTAGTGTGTAGTCCTTCAATAGCTCTAACCATCTCCTCTGTCTCATGTTCAGTTCCTTCTAGGTGAAGATGTACTTGAGACTCTTATGATTGGTGAATATGTCACATGATTCACCATACAAATAATGTCTCGAGATCTTCATTGCGAAAAAAACTGCTACAAGTTCCATATTGTGAGTAGGATAGTTTTCTTCATAAGGTTTTATCTACCGTGATGCGTATACAATAACCTTCCCATGTTGCATGAGAACGCATGCTAAACCCTTTCCAGAAGCGTCACTATATATCTGAAATCCACCTTAGCCAGATGGGAGAGTAAGAATAGGTTCAGTCACTAACTTCTACTTAATATCTTCAAAGCTCTTCTCTCGTTCTTCCGTCCAAACGAATTTCTCTCCTTTCCTCAACAGCTTAGTCAAAGGTAAGGCTAACTGTGAGAAGTTCTTTACAAACCTGCGGTAGTAGCCAGCTAAACCCATAAAACTTCTTACCTAAGTTATAGATGTAGGTCTCGGCCACTTGGTGATAGCTTCGACCTTTGTGGGATCCATGGTGATCCCCTCTGTAGATACAATATGGCCCAGAAATGCCACCTTGTTTAACCAGAACTCACACTTGGAGAACTTGGCATACAGCTGCTTCTAAAGAATCTGCAAGACTGTACGAAGGTGTTGCTCGTGTTCCTCTTTGGATTTGGAGAAAATCAGGATGTCATCAATGAACACGATAACGAACTTGTCCAGAAACTCATGGAAGACACGGTTCATCAAATCCATGAACACTGTTGGTGCATTTGTAAGTCCGAATGGCATGACTACGAACTCGTAGTGCCCATAACATGTACGGAAAGCTGTCTTAGAGATATCCTGCTCTTTAGCCCGTAACTGATGGTAGCCGGATCTCAGATCGATCTTGGAGAAATACTTGGCGCCCTGAAGTTGATCGAAAAGGTCATCAATTCGCGACAAAGGATAACGATTCCTGATCGTGATCTTGTTCAGCTCACGATAGTCTATACACAAACGCATGATGCCGTCTTTCTTCTTCACGAACAATACCGGTGTACCCCATGGCGATGCACTAGGATGGATGAAACCTCGCTCCAGAAGTTCCTGCAGCTGATCTTTTAGTTCTTTAAGCTCTATAGGATCCATGCGATAAGGAGCCTTGGAAATTGACTCTACACTTGGAATGAGCTCAATTCCAAACTCGAATTCACAAACAGGTGGTATGCCCGGAAGTTCATTTGGAAAAATGTCAGGAAATTCTGACACAATAGGCTGATCTTGGATCGATGGAGACTCGGCAGTAATGTCATAAGTATTGGCTATGAAGCCATGATAGTCGTGTGATAATAAAGCACGCGCCTCTATGGATGAAATAATTTGTACTGACCTCCATGGCAGAAAACTACGGTGTATGTACTCTAGAGATTTAACATCACCGAAGATAACCCGATAAGTGTGGCATTCAATCATTGTCTGGTGTTTGGATAACCAGTCCATGCCAAAAATCAAGTCAAAATCGCACATTTCCAAAGGAAGTGCGTCATCTCTGTGAAGCTTATCATTAAATTCTAGGGGAAGATCTATGTACACCTGAGTGATTCGTACAGAGTCCCTAAGTGGTGTGGAAATGCATAAGGAATTATCTAATGGCATAGGGGAAATCCTAACACGTATAGCAAAAGTATTGGATATGATTGAATGAGTCGCTCCAGTATCAAACAGAACGCATGTTGCCAAACCATTCATAAATAGATTTCCGGTGATGGTACCTGAGGTCTTGTTCGCCTGATCTCTAGTAGTAGTGAACACGCGACCAAAAGTTGGAGGTGGCTTGGTGTCGGCATGTCCAGAGGTGCCTTCTATCACACCTTGGCGACAATCCTTCTGCTGATGGCCTTGTTAGCCACACTTGAAACAACCACCAGTACCTCGGCGACAAACACCAGAATGTCTGCGCAAACAAGTAGGACAGACAGGATTTGTGAATCCTCCAGCAGGCGTCCTAGCTAGCTGAGAGCCTGTTTCATGATTACATGCATGAGAATGATCGTGGACATAAACATGATTACATAGAAGGTTTAAAAATTACCAGATGAGGTAGAACGGTTAGGCTATGAACCTTTACGGTCCTGATCCTTGTCGTTGTTGTTGTTCCTGAATTAGAATCGTTGGAGTGTTAGAATACCATAACAGAAGATAGTTTAACATGAAAGAAGGTTAAAGTAGGGACCTGCGGTTGTTCGAGTTATTAGCATTGTTACGGTAATTATCATTACCGCCACGCCTCTCTGAACTAGAACGGTCGTTGGTCTGACTGTTTCCCTTAGATGCTTGCTGTTGAACGACCGCAAGCTTACGGTCGTCAGTCTTCTGCCTGAAATATAAAGTTGAACAGAGGATGATATGAAAATGAGAATACTGATGGAAATGAGTGGTTTACAATTGGTGATTGAAGATACCTCTTCACTGCTCTGTCATCACCAAACTCCTCTCGTTCCTAAAGCATCTCAAGCTTACGGGCTGCATCGGCCACCTGTGATACTGTAGTGAATCTAGCACAAACCAAACTGTTGGCAACCAAAGTACGAAGAGCCCAGCGAAACTTCTCAGCTTGCTCCTTAGCAGTACTAGTTGCTGCTCCCAAGAAACTAGCCAAACGGAGAAACCTCTGCATGAATTCATTGCTATTCTCCCCAGCAACCTGTCGGATATTATGAAAATCCCTCTAAAGCTTCTCGTGCTCAATATGTGGGAAATACTGATTAAGGAAGAGCTCCTTAAACTGGTATCATGTCAAAAGTGTAACTCAATTATCACCACCATTGGACTGCTTGATAGACTTCCACAACTGCAGCACATCACCTTCAAACTTATAACAAGCCAGTCTTGCCTTCAAAACGTGTTAGCCTCAAAATATTGAGTCAAACAAGAATGTTCGGTCATAGGTTTCTATTGTAATATTTATTAAAACGTTGTAATAAGTAGTTATTTAGTCGTGGTTCACGGGCTTGGATTTAAACTAATTAAAGTCCAAAAGACTAGCTCGGCCCAATATATAGTCCATTAAAGCCCGCATGTGGGTGGACTATATATACTACCCTCCTAGCATGTTAGGAGGGTGGATGGTCATTTGTAACAAATTATTTTCTCTAATCTAATCTCACCAAGTTAATCATCTCCTCTCTACTTTCTCTCTCTACTTTCTCTCACTACTTTCTCTCTCTAGGAATTCATCTCTTCTTCATCTATTTTCTTTCTTTCTTCATTGCTTAATCATCACAAATATTAGGGACAACATTTGGTATCAATTGCCATGGGGTAGTTTTGTGATTCGTTGTTGATTTTACTTGGTTCGTGTGATTTTCTCTTATAATCATCTCGAATTCAAGATTCTTTTTGTGTTTCTATGCTCTAAATCTTGATATAAATCTTCTACATAGCTGTGGTAGGGATTTGGTCGCATTCGGTTGGTTAAAATCGCGAATTTCTTGTCGAAAAATTCATTTTTTTACCCCAAAATCTCGTAACAGCACTATTATTCCGATTGGTGTAATCGGAAAAGGGTTTATAGATTCCCATTGGGATTCCGATCAGTAGCATCGGAAAAGGGTTTCAACATTCCTACCAACTTTCCGATCTCATTCCGACTGGACTTCAAATATTCAGATTGGCATTCCGATTAGGTTATTCCGACAAGCTTATTCCGATTAGATCATTCCGACAAGGATTCCGATTAGTACATTCCGATAACATTCCGATTTAGTTATTCCGATTAGGACATTCCGATTAGGACATTCCGATTAGACATTCCGATTAGACATTCCGATAAGACATTCCGATTGGACATTCCGATTGGACATTCCGACGAAGTGATTCCGATGATGTGTTTTTGCTAAATTTTTGTTTGAGTATTTTTTAGACTTAGCCACTATCTAGACTAGTTTCGGAATATCGTTTCCACGAAGATAAAAAAAAAAAAAAAATAAAGTTAAAATTTTTCTCTCAAGTAAATTCAAATTTTTTCCATACTAGTTTTAGGACATTTCTAGCTCAATTTCAAAATTTGGCGATACAAAATTTTTTGGTCTACCGTTTTTGTCGGACTGGAGAATTTATTGTCGGACTGGAGAAAAATTCCAATTTTCGGAATTTAAACCACAACAACAATCACAACAAATCTACTTTAGATCCATATTCACATCATCATTTCAGAGAATATTGAGATGAATTCTACTGCCGAATATCGTGTGACGAACAACAACATAATGGTGGCGGGTAACAAAGAGAGACCACCAATGCTTGTATCTGGTCGGTATGCTCAATGGCAATCACGTTTCATACGATACCTTGATACAAGACCTAATGTTGATGCCTTGAGGAAATGTATTACTCATGGACCATATATATTTAAGAAGATCTCAGTTCCTCCAAGAGCAGCCACAGATACGACTGATCCAATACCTGCAAGTGAACGTGATGAAACAAGAGCTGATCTCACACCTGAAAATTGTGCTTGGCATGATGCGGAAAAGGAAGCCATCTATATGGTTCTAAGTGGAATTGGAGATGACATTTATTCCACGGCTGATGCATGCCATACAGCACATGAAATGTGGACTGCTATTGAACGCTTGCAACAAGGAGAATCACTCAACAAACAAGATGTCAAAACAAACTTGTTTTGGAATTTTGGCAAGTTTACCTCAAGGGATGGAGAATCAATTGATTCATACTACTCCAGGTTTTATAAAATGATGAATGACATGACAAGAAATAATCTGCAAGTCTCCACCATGCAAGTCAATGTTCAATTTCTTCAACAACTTCAACCCGAGTGGACACGATTCGTCACTTTGGTGAAACAACAAGAAAAGTTAGACGAGGTCTCATATCATCGATTCTTTGACATCTTGAAGCAATTTCAGAATGAAGCAAATGAGATTCGAACTGAACGTGTTGCCAAGACGGATAATCCACTTGCTTTAGTGACTACCACACAACATGTTCACGATCATCACTCTCGTGCTCCTAAGCCATACTCCAATACATCGTCTTCACCACGATATTCCACATCATCTAAGTCTTCATCTTCCACAAAATCTCGAGGTAAAGCGCCAAGAGCACCATCACCACCATCTGAGTCATCATCTGAAGAAGATAGTGATGAAGACCAAGCTCAAAAGAACCGAGAGATGAAACAACAAATTGCTTACATAATGAAGACTTACAAGAAAATCTACAAACCCACCAACAACAATCTTCGCACATCATCTAACACAAATAACCGATATGTTGAGAGTCCTCCAAGGTATGACACACGTCGACATGGTGAAAGTCCTTCTAGGTATGATCGACATAATCCAACGCATGTTGAGGGTTCTACAAGATATGATCGACAAACTGCAAAGTATGATACTCAGAGGATTGCTGCTGCTACTGGGAATAGGGAAACGGTTGGATGTCAAGTGGTTCAGCAAAGCGGGATTCAATGTTTTAATTTCCAAGGTTTTGGGCATATGGCAAAGGAATGCAGGAAGCCGAAAAGGGTTAGAGACTCCAGCTATCACAAGGAAAAGATGTTGCTATGCAAAAAGATGGAAGCAGGGGTTAAATTGTTAGCTGAGGAAGGAGCCATGCTTGATGATACTTATGATGAAGATTCTGATCAAGAGCTTGATGCACATTACTCGTACATGGCAAAGGTTGAAGAAGTTCTCAAAGTCACTGAAGATGACAATGGCCCTATCTTTGACACTGAGCCAATCGATAAGGTATACACTACTGATGAATATAATGTGTTTGGTGATATTCCTGAGCATAGTGATCTACCCAATGCCATTAATGACACATGTATGATGGAAATGGTTGATAGCAATACCACACCCGATTCATCAAACATGTGCAATAATGAGTCTGAGGATGATCAACATGTAAATGAATATGATGAAGAGGAACGTATTGCGCTTGCTAATTTAATTGATACTTTACAAAAAGATGTCACTGAAAATAAAAAGAGTCAAAAGCAATTAAAGAAGGCAAACGCTACGCTCACTAAAAGTTTTGAAGAATGTAAAGCTGCTCTTATCAAATCTACTGAGATGACTGAAAGCTATAGAGATGAGCTCCTTCAGAAAACCAAAGAGCTTGAGGGGTACAAGGGAAGTGCGTTAAAAAGTCAAAAGGACGATTTTGAAAACAAATATAATACAACTCTTGAGTTATTAGCTAAAGAGAAGCGTCAATATAATGTTTTCTTAATGGATGAACGTCAAAAAACGTACCTTGCCAATACCAAAGTTAATGAACTTGAACAAAAGCTCTCTATGACCACTACTGATTCTGCTAAAATTCTAGAGGATAAGAAACAAGAGGTAGATGCGTTAAAACAAGACTTCAAAAGTAGATATGATAAAGAAACCGAAAAAGTTACAAAACTAGAAGCACAAGTCGACTTTTTGAAGAACGTTGTTTATAAACGCATGATTCTATTCAATCCGTAAGAATGCTAGCACCTCCTTCGATGTTTAAGGGTCAAGCTAGCTTAGCAAGTCCTGAGTACCTTGCCAAAGCTCAAGCTACGAACCCGCATCTTTATCTTGATGAGACTGAAAGGACAGATCTTGATTGCATGCCTGTTAGTGCCAATAGTGAAGAGACTGCCCTTTGGGATGCTGATAGTCAACCACTTGTTAATAAGGAGTTTGTGAAACCTTACAATTATGCTTATGATAATAGTCTTTACGGCCTGTTCAACAAACAAACTCAGAAAACTCGTGAGGAAGTTTTCTTAGAATGCAAACAAAAGAGAATTCAATGGAAGAAAGCATTTGCCCCTAAGAAATCTAATGTTTACAAATACATAAACTACGTCCCTCTAGATGAATCTAAAATCAAGAGTAGGAAAACATTAGGTATTCTTAAACACCACATAGATAATGTTAAATCTATTGTTGAAAGAGACTGGGCAAAACGTGAAAATGCTGAGTGGACACGTCCGATTCCTCAAGATATTACATTGCTTGTGAAAGAACTCTTAATTCCTAACACGGCGTTGATTAAAGAAACTGTTCTTCAACTTGAGGAGTTCATTCGGACTGAAATGTTTGATGATTTAAAATATGTTGAATCTATTGAGAAACACATTGATGATCTTCAAATGGAGAAGTCTGATTTCTAAGATGAATATGATTTACTCTTGCAAGAATGCGTTTCTAAAGATGTTATGTGTGCTTATTTTACATCTTGTGCTGATATTGATGAATATTCTGAAGTTGCATGCCAATATCTTGATAAGATCAAAGAATGTGAACGTCTTGAAATTGAGCTTTCGAAACGTAAAGAAAATGTT
The DNA here is from genome assembly GCA_025667525.1 of Glebionis coronaria. NCBI lineage: Eukaryota > Viridiplantae > Streptophyta > Magnoliopsida > Asterales > Asteraceae > Glebionis > Glebionis coronaria. The sequence goes on from CM046876.1 coordinate 361,656,357, forward strand.
GACAAAAAAGCTTTTGAGTTACTTCAACACAAAACTGATTTCCTTCAAAAACATTGTCATTCACTTGAACTTGCTTTGCAAAAAGACGTTGGTAGTTTTCCACACGATAATAAATTACAAGAAAAACTTTCCCAAACATTTCGAGAAATGAATGAACAGAATTTGGAAATTAAAGGGTTGAAAGCTCAGTTACAAGACAGGGACAGAGCGATAGCAGAGTTGCAGAAACTCATTGCTAAAATGGGTGGGAAAATTGTGGAACCTAGCATTAAGAAAAATGTTGTTAGACAACCCAATGCCTCTAAAGAGAATAGATCCTCTATCTTGGGAAAACCATCTGCTTTATCTAATTCCTCGTTTGCAAAACCTGTGTTTGTCCCCAAGATGGATGGAAAGGAAAGGTTACCACAAGCTCAACCCATAAGGAATCCTATAGCACCAAGCGTTAAGAACAATAATGTGATTAAACCAGGGATGTATAGAATGACCACTAAGCCCACAAACAAAGTTATTCAATCACCTCAGACTTCTAGAAACACTAATACTCGTGTGTCTTCTACCACAGGAATAGTCTCCACTACTAGTGTTAGCCGGCATCAGCTTAAGAGCACTCAAGTGAATGATAAGGTCTGGAAACACAAGAATCAAGGGAAGATGAAGGAAGTAGAAGCACACCCAAGGAATTTAAATGTTTTTAAGAATAAAAAGTCTGTAATCGCATGTAATGACGATATGAATGATGTGAATGATTTGAATGTTATGAGTGTGAAATTTGTTTGTGTCAAATGTGGCAAGTGTGCTAATGCTAATCATTCTATGTGTGCTAGGAATAATGTCAAAGGCGTAGAAACTAGAACTAAGAAGCAAACTGTGATGCCTAGTAGTACTAGTAAACCCAAACGCAAGATGAACCATTCTGGTGCCACCCCCACTAAGAAAAGTATTGCATCAGACTCCACCACTAAGAACCCTAGAAGCAAAATTAATGAATTATATGAGTCTGCTAGTAAGTCTTGGAAATGGTGGTTTGCTAATCAATGTCCTCCCGGATATAAATGGATGCCTAAAGTTAGGACAGAAAATGTGAAAACGAGTGTTAGTTTGCCTTTAAATGTTGATAAGGACACTAATGATTCTACTATCACAACTACTGTGGTATCCAGTTTAGCAAATGCTCCATCGTGTTCTAACTCTTCTACAGGTGATACAAATAATTCTCTTTATAATGGACTCTGGATGCACGAAGCACATGACGGGGAATCTCAAGCTTCTAATTAACTTCGTAGAGAAGTTCCTGGGTACGGTCCGATTCGGAAATGATCAATTTGCACCGATCCTAGGATATGGAGATTTGGTTCAGGGGAATATCACGATTAAAAGGGTATACTACGTCGAAGGGCTCAATCACAATCTTTTCTCGGTTGGTCAATTCTGTGATGCGGATTTGGAAGTTGCTTTCAGAAAGAAGACATGTTTTGTTCGTGATTATGATGGGATGACTTACTTACCGGTACACGGGGTACTGATCTTTACACAATTTCACTTCAAGACACAACTTCATCAACTCCAATTTGCTTCATGGCTAAAGCTTCAACGACTCAGGCATGGTTATGGCATCAACGTCTTTCTCATCTCAACTTTGATACCATCAACTTGCTTTCCAAGAAAGATATTATGGGAGGCCTTCCAAGTTTGAAATTCATCAAAGATCATCTTTGTTCTTCTTGTGAACTTTGTAAAGCTAAACGAAGTAGCTTCAAAACAAAGACCACACCAAGCTCTAAAGGACGGTTAGATCTTCTTCACATGGATCTGTGTGGTCCCATGCGTGTTCAGAGTATCAATGGAAAGAAATATATTCTGGTAATTGTCGATGATTACTCAAGGTACACATGGACTCACTTCTTGAGGTCCAAGGATGAAACACCCGAAGTTCTCATCAGCGTTCTTAAACTGATACAACGTGGTCTTCAGGCTCAAGTTAAAGTGGTTCGTACTGACAGAGGTACAGAATTTTTGAATTCAAATCTGAGAAAGTATTTTGAAGCCGAAGGGATTGAACATGAAACATCTATTGCTCGAACACCCGAACAAAACGGCGTTGTTGAAAGACGAAACCGTACTTTGGTTGAAGCTAATCGAACATTATTATCCGCTTCAAAACTTCCACTGTACTTTTGGGCCGAAGCCGTGTCAACCGCATGCTACACACAAAACCGCTCCTTAATTATCCCAAGACATGAAAAGACACCATATCACATAATTCATGATCGAAAACCTTCACTCAAACACCTTCATGTTTTTGGATGTACTTGCTACATTATTCGAGATGGTGAAAATTTGGATAAGATGAAAGAGAAAGGTGATGCATGTATTCTTGTGGGATATGCAACTCAGTCAAAGGGATATAGAGTGTACAACAAGAGAACAAAATTGATAGTCGAGACTATTCACATCCGATTTGATGAATTACAAGAAATGGCACTTGAACAAAACAGTTTAAGTCCCGATCCACAACGACAAACGACTTCCGTTCACAACCGCACGGAACTCGAAGCTCAAGACCACAGCAATGAACCGTCAAGTTCAACGCTGGTTCCAGAAAATGTTCCTAGAGCTGATATGACAGTCGACACGACAATTGAAGCGTTGGAAATGTTATATGGACCAATATATGATGAATATTTCACGGGGGAGAAACAAGTTGTATCGAAGTCTTCCGCTGTCACTCATGATAAGAATGATGAAACCGATCATCGTCAACAACCAGATACAACTTTATCTACTTCAACACGGGTTGCTGCAGATTTACCTCCTCAGAATATTACTTCAACAATCGATCCTACAACATCCACAACTACTGTCATTGCTCCAGAGAACACAAATCAAGCAGACAATGCATTATCTGACGAAGACGAATTCATCAACCCATTCGGTACACCGGTACACGAAACTGGAGAGTCTTCTACTCGCCATGTTGATCCGTCAAATATGCATACGTTCTATCAACGACATCCTTCAACACATCATTGGACCCGAGATCATCCTTTGGTTCATGTAATTGGAAACCCTTCACAGCCTGTTCGTACAAGACGACAGCTTCACACTGATGGCGATGTTTGTATGTTCGCACTCGCCGTGAGTTCAGCTGAACCGAAAAACATCAAAGAAGCATTAGCTGATCATGCTTGGATTGAATCGATGACGGATAAACTTCAACAATTTGAAAGACTTAAAGTCTGGGAACTTGTTGACAGACCATACGATGTAACACCATTAAATCTTCGATGGATCTGGAAAAACAAGATGGATGAAGAGAACACGATCATCAAAAATAAATCTAGGCTAGTGGCTAAAGGGTATGGACAGAAAGAGGGTATTGATTTCAAAGAATCATTTGCACCAGTAGCTCGAATGGAAGCGGTCAGGATTTTCCTTGCTTATGCTGCACATAAGGGATTCATCGTTTATCAAATGGACGTTAAGACGGCGTTTCTTAACGGTCCTTTGAAGGAAGAAGTTTATGTCACGCAGCCGGAAGGATTCGTCAATCCTCATTATCCTGACAAGGTGTATCGTCTCCACAAAGCACTATATGGACTCAAGCAAGCTCCAAGGGCGTGGTACGACGAGCTCTCGAAATTTCTGGTCTCCAAAGGTTTCTCAAAAGGTTCCATTGATTTAACTTTGTTCACTTATAAATATGGGGATGACATTCTGCTTGTGCAAATTTATGTTGATGACATTATTTTCGGGTCTACAAACCCAAAACTTTCAAAATGGTTTGAAAAAGTAATGCACAGCAGATTTGAAATGTCTATGATGGGCGAACTAAAATTCTTTCTAGGAATTCAAGTTCACCAATCCCCAAGTGGTATATTCATTAACCAAGCTAAGTATTGTCAAGAGATAATCAAAAAGCATTGTATGACATCATGTGACCCCGTTGGGACACCATTATCAACCACATCCCTAGATGCTAATTTGGAGGGATTACCCATTGATCAAACGAGATATCGTTCCATGATCGGGTCCCTCATGTACTTGACAGCAAGCAGACCTGATATTTATCATGCTACATGTTATTGTGCACGATATCAAGCACGACCCACTGAAAAGCACCTCAAGGAGGTTAAACGGATCATTCGGTACCTTAAGAATACCATTCACATGGGACTCTGGTATCCGAGGGAAACCGGTTTCTTTCTAACGGCCTATTCAGATTCTGATCATGCAGGGTGTCTTGATACACGTAAAAGTACTTCTGGTGGTGCACAATTTCTAGGTCAAGACAAGCTTGTGGGATGGTCTTCCAAGAATCAGGATTGCACGTCACTTTCATCAGCCGAAGCAGAGTATGTGTCTCTATCTGCGTGTTGTGCTCAAGTTCTTTGGATGAGAACACAACTCACGGATTATGGCTTCCATTTTGATAAAGTACCCATGTATTGTGACTCAAAGTCAGCCATAGCCATCTCCTGCAACCCGGTACAGCATTCCCGCACGAAGCACATCGATGTCAGATATCACTTCATTAAGGAACAAGTTGAAAGAGGTATTGTTGAATTATACTTTGTTGGAACTGATTACCAATTAGCTGACTTGTTTACAAAAGCTCTTTCGAAAGAGAGGTTTGCGTATCTAGTTAGGCAAATTGGTATGAGATGTTTGACTCCAGCAGAACTGGAGGTTCTGGCAAAGAAGCCTGCTTGATTCATCTATCAAACATCTACCTGTAAATATTAATCAAAAAGCAAAATACAAAAGTAAAAAATCTTTGATAATCCAAAAATATTCTTCTCGACATGTCTTTCAGTATCGATAATATGGACGTACCTAGAAATGTCGCTCAATAACGACACGGGTGTGTACATAAAGCTCGAATGAAAGTTGTAAATATTTTTCAAAACATGTCATTTCTATCTTTTCAAAAGGAAATTGTCTATTTTGGACAATATTTCCAACAACGGGTAGAGCAATCTATCTCGGGTTGAGCTTGTCACAAAACATTCAACGTTTTGAGCTCAACACAATGGCTTGTAATCACTTTCAGATTGCAACCCGGATCTAAATTCACGGGGGAGTGTACGCTTTTGTACTCTTACCCTTAGCAAAAGAAGTTAAATCTTCTTACACTTGAGTGGATTCGTCAAGACATTCAAAGTCTATGAACTCAAGTATATGCTTTAGAAAAACTTTTTCGTCAAAAAGAATTGATTTTTCAAAAAGCGTTGAACCAATTTTTCAAGAATTTCTCATTGATATTCAAAATCTTTCAAAAATTGTGTGTTCAACAACTCCTATCCTCAAAAGTTTAATGTGGATCAAATCCTCGTAATGACAATTCCATTGGATCAATTTTTGAGGGGGAGCAATTCAACTTCATGCAAAAGATTAACACATCTTTCTCCCGAAGACTTTCAAGACTATTTTTCGAAATATATTTTAATCAAATTTGGTATCTCTAATATCAAAAGATTTTATATATTAGAGATAGGGGGAGAAAATGTGATTAAAATGTGATCTATAAGACTCAAGCACTTTAACTCTTACCCAGATGTGCGAAACACTTTCGATTATCGATGCACATGTGAAGGGGGAGCTTTTCTGAAACGACAAAACTAGCAAGGTGTTAAATGTTTTTCAAACACTTTGTTAGAATTTAAAGTGGTTTTCATGATTACGATCAAATACCCACAACATATTTAATTCACGACGTTATTGGTGTCAAAAGGGTGGTTAGGTTTAAGTCCTATGATCCAACCAGAACCGGAGGGATCTTCCCAGGGACAATCCAATAGATTATTAGAAGTCCTTAGGAAAGATGGAGTAGAATGTGAACGTAGCTGAATGCCGACTAAGTACTGATGACAGCACTGGAACAATCACAACAAGGTGATATTAATGATGTCTTGGTAAGCATTGAAGGGGTTGAAGAATGAAAAAGAAATGTAAGGATAAAGGGTGTAAAGAAAGAAGCCCTCCATACAACTTAGGCAGAAACCGGGTCAACCCATCATGAAGACAAACTCATCATAGACCCAGTGATGTGAAGCACAACCCTTTCCTAGCTACTCAGGCTTCTCTCAAAAGAAGTTTGTTTTATTGTCACGGAGATCAACACGACTTCTATTGACTTTCTCACTTCAAGATAGTTGATATTGAATAGGTGGCATCTGCTCCAGCCTCCGACCACTAAAAGTGCACAAATCGAGTCTAGAGCCAAGAGATCAATCAAATCTCGTTAGGACACACGGATGAAGATCAAGAGAGTCCTACGCTATATCCTTGCGATATTGCTAGAACACTCAGAGTGATACTACTTAGTATTCACAATGATGAGTGGAAATCCTTCCAGTGTTAACATCAAACAGCACTTCGGTAGGTCATATGCAAGATTCTTTATGAATTGAACATATGTAAAACTGAAAAGCAACAGTGGTTTGATTCTGAATTGATTCAAACTCGTTTCAGGTTTCTACGCAATATCTTTATGGTCTTGCCAGAACATTCAGAGTGATATTTATTAATATTCACAGTGACGAATGGAAATCCTTCTAGCGTCAACATCAAACAGCGCTACGGTAGGTAACTTGTGAGATTCTTATGAATCAAACTTGTGTCAACTGGAAAGCAACAATGGTAAGATTCTTAATGAATCAAACTTGTTCCAGGAATTTGAATTGACGACTTTAATCAAGCGGATATTTATCCAATTGATTCACTCTTTATGGTCGCAGTCTTGGTTTGAGACGGTCGAGTAAAGAGAACGGCTAGTACTGCCGCGAAACCCTGTCAAGGAGATTCTTAATTGAATCTACCTGATCACAGGTACGATATTTAATATCGTATAACGGTCTTCACCGACCGGAGGTAAAACGCTACCGATTTAGGACGAATGTAAAAGCCATTCAGTCCGTGTCTATGTTTTGTCTCGAGAAGGTGGCGTCACGGTGTACTCAGCAAAGTCAAAGATTCACAACCACATATTCATGCCCAAAGACTTATCCAACAATTGATAGTGTGAGCATGTGGATAAAGACACAAGATCACAAGATGGCAAAGACAAGTCAAGAATGATTTGAAGATCTCAAGACTTAAAGACAAAGTCGAAAGACAACGACAAAGGCTCAAAGATCACAGCATGAAGGAACAAAACTAGTGTTACACGTTCAAGACTCATTTATGACGAAATTCATAAATCTCCATTGGAATCCAAATATCAAAGAGGAATGACCTCACATTGGGGGAGATTGTTAGCCTCAAAATATTGAGTCAAACAAGAATGTTCGTGTTGGGTCAAAAAGTTGATGTGGCAGAAACTCAAAATCGAATAAAACATGGTAGACGCTGACACAGTTTTGTTTGGACGCTGACACGGCTTATTTGGACGCTGACAGAAGTCAACAAAGGTCAAACGCAGTCAACAAAAGTCAACGTTGAAGATTTGATGGAGAATTCTATTTAGAGAATGTATTGGATATATTCTAAATAATATATTCAGTATATATCTATCTAAATAGAAGATTTAGATGTTTATTTGATTTGATCTCTTGTAGATTCTGTTCCTTCCACTATAAAAGGAACAAGAGTCTTAGGTTTTATTCATATTATTCATTCACAATGTAAACCTAAAGTGTGTGTCGCACTAGACGTGGGATTCAATGTATACACGTCTAGTGGATGTTTGTTATTAATATAATGAACATCCCTATTTGTTTTAATTCGTGTCTTTGTGCCTAAACACCTTGTTATGATTATTGTTCTTTTCCGCTATGTTATCATATGAACGATGATCAACCTAGATATAATGGTTCATAACCATTGAGTCGAACGATCAAAGGGATCAACAATTGGTATCAGAGCCTAAGGCTCTTGATATCTAGGTCCGACGAGGTGTTCGTGTATGGTGAAGAAGAAAAATTCGTATGGAGTTTTTCTGGACGTTTTTGTGTGCGCAGCAGTATTCAGAAGGTCATAACTTTTGATTGAACCGTTGGATCGTCACGAAATTTTAGATGTGTGTTCTACATACATAGATCTAAACATCCACCGGAGGGATTGTCGAGTTTTATCCCCAAGCAAAAGTTATTAAGCGTCGAAGTTGGCTGATGGAAGATTTTCAGTTTTCTGCTTTTACATAAAATCATGAGCTAGGGTTCCTCAAACCCTAGATCTACTTAAAAGCAGGAAGAATTATAGATCGTGGCTGTTAGAATGCATAATGATACATGATTCAAGCTATGGTTTGTTTACAATATCATGATTTAGGGTTTCTTACAAACCCTAGATTGTTTATAGGAGAAAAGAGTGCTCGTGACTTGATGCCAAGGTAAAAGAAAGCGACTTTTTGCAATAATTGTTTATAGCAGAATTGTTTGTTTCTTACAAACCCTAGATTGGCTCATGTGTTTGTATCGGCTAAAAGGAAACAAAGGCTACGAGAGACCAACTAATTATTCACACGGTTTAAATACAAATAAGGTCTCTGTGTTCACACGGTATGAGAATTGTGATTGGATGATAGTTTTGTTACTTGATGGATGTGTTCACACGGTTCCTTTACTCTAATTGGTACAAGACTATACTATTCTCGTTGCATTCACATGGTCTAAAAGGAAAAGCTTTTGTGTTCACATGGAATATAGCTTCTGATTGGTTATTCCTAGTTGTGTTCACACGGCTTAAACCCTAATTTGTTATAAGTTTGATCCTCTACATGCTAGTTCAACAAATTACCGTGAGTCCCTCATTCTGATTGGTGGAAAAATCGTGTGTTCACACGGTTAGAAGGTTTTTATTGGTCAAAGATTGCTACGTAAATATTCTTGGAAAATATATTCATGCGTGATTTAAGGGATATACTTTGAGATAATAACGAGATTTATTACAGTACCATGAGTTTCTTATGGGCTGCATATAAATTTGGGTTTAATTTATACAAGTTATTATTGTTATCCTCAAAGACAGATGGAAAGTGGCCGCATATAGCATCAGCGTTTAAACCTTAGACGCTGACAAGGTTTAAGATGAACGCTGACAGGATTTTAGGTTGGCGCTGACGTTTGTTGTTTAGGCGCTGACAGGAAGGATTTCGACGCTGACAGAATAAGTCAACACTGATAGGTTGACAGTGTCGTCCGATATATGAGCTTCAACGCTGATACGTATTGTCAGATATCGGACAATACATCTGACCAAGATATTGGACAGAAGAGATGTTGGATGACACATGGATAGCTGCTGTTTGAGAAAACTGGTATGTTTTAAGCACACAAAAAAAAGGAGGAAAATACACACAAAGGTACATGGAATCTCCGTTTTAATATAGAATATCATGATGATATTAATGGCTCGGATATTTTGAAAGGAATTAATGATTTTAAGGCGAGTTAGCAACCATTCATGAAGAATTTTATTGGATTATGTAATCGGGATAGCCTTGTGAAAGAGTTATTCGTTAACAGCTTTTACATATGAAGATATTGACTTGTCATGAAGAGGTGTTAGCTTAAGGGGAAGAATTCTTATGGTAAGTTTTGATGATTGAAGAAGATTTTCGCAAGTTTGTGTTCTATCATATCTTCAAACTTTCAGCGGGTTTGAAGATAACTTGTTCATGCTTATATAATTGGTGACAACGGACTTGATAAAAAGATAGCAAAGGTATGGGATTTTTCTTAAGATGCTCTATGCTCATATTTGCTAGAGAACTCTTTTTGTCAAGAGACTACTCATTATAGCCGTGAGTTTTTAAGTCTGCTCATTATAGCCGTGAGTTTTGAAGTCGCATGGATACAACAAGACATGGAACATAGGATTGGGTTATTTTACTTCTACATCAAGAATACTTTATTAATTGTTCTTCAAGATCATTACACAGAGTCTACATTTGGAGAATCTTCAACATTGCATACATTGTTTACTTCCTTGTTGATGTGACAAAAAGGGGAAGATACGCATGCTACATTTGAGGGGAAGCAATTTGAAGATCATGTACAACTTACAAGAGATATACAAAGAGTTTTGCCGACATCAACTAGGGGAAGATTGTTGGGTCAAAAAGTTGATGTGGCAGAAACTCAAAATCGAATAAAACATGGTAGACGCTGACACAGTTTTGTTTGGACGCTGACACGGCTTATTTGGACGCTGACAGAAGTCAACAAAGGTCAAACGCAGTCAACAAAAGTCAACGTTGAAGATTTGATGGAGAATTCTATTTAGAGAATGTATTGGATATATTCTAAATAATATATTCAGTATATATCTATCTAAATAGAAGATTTAGATGTTTATTTGATTTGATCTCTTGTAGATTCTGTTCCTTCCACTATAAAAGGAACAAGAGTCTTAGGTTTTATTCATATTATTCATTCACAATGTAAACCTAAAGTGTGTGTCGCACTAGACGTGGGATTCAATGTATACACGTCTAGTGGATGTTTGTTATTAATATAATGAACATCCCTATTTGTTTTAATTCGTGTCTTTGTGCCTAAACACCTTGTTATGATTATTGTTCTTTTCCGCTATGTTATCATATGAACGATGATCAACCTAGATATAATGGTTCATAACCATTGAGTCGAACGATCAAAGGGATCAACAGTTCGGTCATAGGTTTCTATTGTAATATTTATTAGAACGTTGTAATAAGTAGTTATTTAGTCGTGGTTCACGGGCTTGGATTTAAACTAATTAAAGTCCAAAAGACAAGCTTGGCCCAATATATAGTCCATTAAAGCCCGCATGTGGGTGGACTATATATACTACCCTCCTAGCATGTTAGGAGGGTGGATGGTCATTTGTAACAAATTCTTTTCTCTAATCTAATCTCACCAAGTTAATCATCTCCTCTCTACTTTCTCTCACTACTTTCTCTCTCTAGGAATTCATCTCTTCTTCATCTATTTTCTTTCTTTCTTCATTGCTTAATCATCACAAATATATGGGACAACAAAACGCCATCACAACCTATAGCATCTAATATCTTCTCAACGTGAGAAATCCAAGCCTCAGCCTCATTGGGGCTATCAGTCTGCTCAAACGAACGGGGTCACTGTTTGCTGAATCGCTCCAACCAAGTCATAAGAGTAACAAGTGGTGGTGGTGGAGGATTGTTGTTGTAGTGGTTTTCAGGATGAGGGCCAAATTGAACGCCCTGAGCTTGAATATCAGCATGAACTTCGTCCCTGATTTCATTGCGAAGTTGGGGAAGGATGGCTTGCAAAGCTGCATTAACAGCTGCAGCCAACTCTCGAGCATTGCGTGTGTTCACCATTTGACAGTTTAAAAAAACAAAATGAAACATAAATGATGAGTCTGAAATGAGATGAACATAAAATGCATGAACAATGTATAAAGTAATGAAGCAGTTTATAATGAATGAAACAATGTAGAATGCATGATGCAGTTTATAAAAAGTTTTATATGCGCAAGGGTAAACGCCTATGGTCAGTTCACCCAAAACAAAAGACATAGCGGGGGACACCTATGGGTTGGTCCCAAAGTTAAAAGTATCGATAAAAGCACATTGCGACTAAATAGGGTTAGTCCTCTACCAACCATTACTTAGTCATAAACCTGCGATAATGATATGAATGCATGAAATAAAAATGAAAATAAATGAATGCATGAAAACCAACTATCAGTTTTAGGAAGATGCTGGTGACTACCCATAAGTCGCAGGTCATGTTTTACAAAGCTACAGGTCGAAGCCTTGGCTCTGATACCATAATTGTGACACCACATTTGTTAAGATGGAATGCTACAGTAAAATATGGCGTGTCATCAAAGCATACAAGGCAAATGTCTAAACATTCATGACCATACATAGAAATACTAGAATCAAACATCGGTAGTCAAAGTAACTCACACACAAGCAATATTAAGTACTGCAAATGAAAGGACTAAACAATGTCCAAATGAAGTAAAGTATGAGAAAGTAGGAGTAAATTCATATAAAAGAGGTTGAATAGCTTCTATCTGAATGCACATACTCTGGAGATCCTACTTGCGACCTTGGTTACCTGCCGTTTGGGAACATAGAAATGGAAAACTGCTGAGCATAACGCTCAGTGCACGGATATATAGCATAACATAAAGACATAAAGGAATGAAAGCATATAAAGTATGTAAAGCATGTAAAGCATGAATTGCAGCAGAAATCAATAAGTCCTGGGAAACCTAGATGTATGTCATGCTTACTGGTTTTAGTTCTGAAAATATAGCTTATGTTACTTATGAAAATTTATATTAGTTTACTATACCAAAAGCCAATATAGGTCATGAGGTCAACAATGTGCATGAATACTTGGAGGGGTGACCTCGTCATGCAAATTAGAGGGGATGCCTCTAATTAAATGGTAAGGGGTAGTAGGGATCAGCTCCTTGTGAAGGATGCAAGGCACATACCACATTCACCATCAAATCCTGACTGAAACTGAACCTAGGGTGCACCCATACGCCCCACATGATAATATAATAATAAAGGCCAAATAAACTGAAAGGGACGCCTCGAGCTATCACTCTGCCATGGTGAAGTCATAAGACTAGTGCCTCTAGTGTTATGGTCATGGTACCTCCATAACTAGGTGAAACTGGCATGCATGTATATGGATAAGGTAACTAAAAAAGCATAAGCATTTAAATTTGTAACTACTTCGGGAAAAGAGTTGGCTACATACGGGAAATCCTAATAAAGGAAGAGGTTATCCTTACTGAAGGACGGGAAATCCGTACCTTGTGTCCAGTAGAAGCTAATGGAAACGCTGAAGAACCTACTCTGCCTTGACGGATAATACTACATAAGAATGGGAACGTGTATGAGTTGTCTGAATTAGATGTGTTTTACTGGTTTTGTGTGTTATTAGCTTGTTATACTTATTCTGTCATGTTTAGTGTTTTACTGTGTTATCTGTAGTTATACTGATGTTCTGTTGTTTATTATTCATGTAGTATGGTATTATAATACTTGTATTGTAATACTAAGTAACTTTCTACAAATAGCAAGTTTCCATAAATAGTAAGTTTCTAAAAATGGAATGTTTCCAAAAATAGTAAGTTTCCATAACTAGAAATAAGCTGGATTAATAATAATAAGTAAAGTTTAATTAGTATAATACAAGTCATGGTTTAAAGATTATAGCTGATTAATTAAATAATTTAGTTAATTAATTAAACCATATATTATAAGAATTTTAAAAATATATGTTTTTATTAAATTAAGCTAAGTAAAATACCTTAGGTTATACATGAAATATTAATTTTAATATTTAACCTAAGTCATGAATTTAATTAATTTAAATAGTCTAGAAAATAATTTAAATAAATATAATTCTGATTTTTAATAGTTTTCCCGAAAGCAGAACCAGTGTTTTAAATATTAATCCGAGCCCGAACCCGTGTGTCACTAATAAGCCGAGCCAAACAGCCCTACCAGTGGCTAGACCGGCTAGCCGGTTGCCACTGGTGGCCCTCGGTTCCCACTGTCGATCCACGGCAGCCACTGCCGAGCCCGGTTCCCATCGGTTCGTGACCGGTTCCCGCTTTTCTTGTCTGTTCGATTCCCAATGTCAACACTAAAAGCCCCACCGAGACCCTATTGGTCTCGTTTGGCACTCGATCCAAGCCCAAAACCATACCCCGACCTCGAGTCAGGGTCCCTTTCCTTCGTCCGAGGACAACCCAACCAAGCCGATCCCTTTGAGGGTCTCAGTGGTGGTGATAAAAATAAGCCGAGACCCTATGTGGTCTCGGTTGTTGTCGACGTACAGTCGGTTAAGGGCCCAGCCCGATAGACCCGCGGTCCACACATACCTAACTTATCATTCAAGAAACCCTAGCACTATATAAACAAGGCTAGGGGTCTCATTCTACATGAGGTTCCCTCTCTACCACACCTCATATACAATATATCAATCAATACTAACTTGACCGTCGGAGGTGGACCCCAGGGCTCACTCCTCGGATCCACGTCTAACCGGTTTACCTTTGTTTGCAGCATTACTCAGGATCCGGGAAGACGACGAACGGCCCAGGAGAGTTGTCAGACCGGTCTAACCAAATTATGCTCCAACAAGTTGGCGCCATCCGTGGGACATCGAATAAAACTATGTTTTGCGTTCTTTAAAAAAACGATAACTCTAAAACTCTTCGTATATATTTTGGTACGATGTTCGTATTTTTAGTTACCATGAAATATTCCCTTCTGGTTATGCCGTCAAAATTTTTTTTGCTAACAAATACAATCATGTATGCTCTTGTTTTTATCATGTTAAGACATAGTGGTGGAATCTTTGAAACACGTAGATCTATCGTTGGTAAATAATCGGAAACAACATCGTGTTTTTTACTTATAAATTATTTGAACGGAAAATATTTTTTGTATCTCAATACCGATCATCACTACATATTGATTATAGTATTATACACACACTGTTAGCGATCCTTCAATATATGTTTTGTATACCGCTACATGTTGATTACACAGAAATATATAGATTGGCTATATGTGATAATTAATTGCTGACTTTTTATGCTTGGATTATGAAATTCCGTATATCACTACTACTTGTGACCGGTATTATATTATGTGAACATCGCATGATATTCTATAGCTATAAATCTACGAAGATTGGATAATAAGATTCCGTTAGAAAATATATTCTATTTTTTGCATTACATTCATCACGTAATCGGTCACGCCATTTTTATACCAAAACAAATTTTTTTTCTATATCACATGGTAAAAGACATAATATATTTTTCATATTTTTTTAAGATATTCTTTTGTCAAAGGGGATATTTTATTTTTTAAGGATGTTCTTTTATCGAACAATAATATTTGATCACCTCTCAGCCTTGATCATATTCCGCGGCGAATTATTTTTGATGATGTTTATTTTACACATTTATATTCCCGCGATTATACTGGTCCCTTCGTCCGTGATAATCCGCACGTTCGAACATATTTAATTTTTATTTTTTATCTACGGTCATGGCATGTCCAGCCGAGCTCTTCTGCATGTTTAGGCTTAAATTATTTTTTATCTGCGGTCATCAGCCGCGTTCAGCCGCGCTCGTCTACACCTTCTAATATATATTTTATTTTTTAACCCGCGCTTATCGGTCCGTCCTTCCACAATATTCCGCAACTAGGCATATATTTTTTATTTTAATAAAAAATATTGCTAGTATCTTTTTAATTCTTAGCAAAATTTTATCCATATATTTTAAATATATATAAAAAATATTAGGAATATTTTTTTAATTGACAAAAGATATTGCCAATATCTTCTAAAAATTATCGATATTTTTTATATTAATAAAAAATATTATGTATCTTTTAAAAAGAGATATTACATCTATCTTTTATTTGGATTGTTATATTTTCTGTATAAATCACGGCCCGACCTACTAATATTGGGTCGCGGCCCAATCTCTTTTCCCGCGGTCATGGTACGTCCATCCGCGTTGATCTAAACTTATTTTATTTTATCCGCGGCTATGGTATATCCAGCCGCACTCATTTGTATGTTCGATCATATTTTATCACTGCGGTCATGAGCCGCGTCTTCCGCAATTAATTCGCGCGTTCGAATATATTGTTTATATTAATAAAAGATATTATACGTATCTTTTACATTAATAAAAATATATTATCTTTTAAATTTGGTAAGTGTATATTCCAATATTTTCAAATTTATAAAAAATATTATCCATATCTTTTTTAAATAACAAGATATTACCTATATTTTTTGAGATTAAGATATTACCTATATCTTTTAGGAAAAATATATATCATCAATATTTTTATATTAATAAAAGATATTACATATATCTCTTCACTTATTAACAAGATATTATTTATATCTTTTAGCTTTGTGCGACTTTCTTTTATTACGATAAATGTTCGCATCTTTCAATACATATCTAGATAGATATTTTCATGTCTATTATTTAGTGATTACTTATTATACATATATATATATATATATATATATATATATATATATATATATATATATATATATATATATATATATATATATATATATATATATATATATATATATATATATATATATATATATATATATATATATATATATATATATATATATATATATATATATATATATATATATATATATATATATATATATATATATATATATATATATATATATATATATATATATATATATATATATATATATGCTAGTCCGTACACTCGGATATCTTCTGCCTACGGGCGTACATGTACACATCGTTTCTAGGCGGAATAAGAGGATTGAGTGAACCTAATAATTCAACTTGTCGTGTAAGAGGGATGCAACCCCAACGACCATGGATCATGTATCCTTGTTAGACACCTTGCTATCAAGACGTTGTAGTAAGTTAGCGAACCACATGACTCATGAT
This sequence comes from Glebionis coronaria, assembly GCA_025667525.1. Taxonomy (NCBI): domain Eukaryota; kingdom Viridiplantae; phylum Streptophyta; class Magnoliopsida; order Asterales; family Asteraceae; genus Glebionis; species Glebionis coronaria. Next base: position 361,672,785 of record CM046876.1, read on the forward strand.
AGACTTGCAAAAGACACACTGTGCACGTCTAACAAAATTTTGTCAAAACTTTGACCGTCCTTATGGTAGTAGCGGTACGCCGCACTTAATGGCATAGCTCATCCAATAAGTTAGTTAAGATACGTCTTATACTATGTGACAATTCGCGGTTATGGCAAGACCCAACCGCGTTGGTTCGCACGTTCGAATACAATTTCTATCTTTCGTACGCGGCTATGGTACGTCCATTCGCGCTGGTCTACATGATCGTAATTTTTTTGTATACTTGATTAAGTTTAATACTACTAATCGAGTGTAGCACCATTAAACTTGGGGGCTAATAGGGTATAATAATACCACTATTTATGTGTAAGTCACACGAATATCTTTGGATATATTCCTTTGCCGCAGAAGTCCGCCTTCTGCGGTTTATTCCTTTGCCATGGAAGTATCTCTTCCATTGGCTTATTCCTTTGTCGCAGAAGTCCTCTTTCCGCGTGCTTGTTCCTTTGCCATGGAAGTATCTCTTCCATTGGCTTATTCCTTCTCCGCAGAAGTCCTCTTTCCGCGCGCTTATTTTTTTGCCATGGAAATATCTCTTCCATTGGCTAATTCCTTCGCCGCGGAAGTACTCTTTCCGCGCGCTTGTTCCTTTGCCATAGAAGTATCTCTTCCATTGGCTTATTCCTTCGCCGCGGAAGTCCTCTTTCCGCGCACTTATTTCTTTGCCATGGAAGTATCTCTTCCATTGGCTTATTCCTTCACCGCGGAAGGACTCCTTCCGCGTGCTTGTTTCTGCGCCACGGAAGTATTTCTTCCATTGGCTTATGCCTTTGCCACGGAAGTACCCCTTCCGCTTGCTTATTCATGCGCCGTGGAAGTATCTCTTCCACGTGCTTATCATCTTTGCCGTGGAAGTATATCTTCCATGTGCTTATTATCTCCGCCGTGGAAGTATCTCTTCCACGTGCTTATTATCTTTGCCGTGGAAGTATCTCTTCCACGTGCTTATTATCTTCACCGTGGAAGTGTCTCTTCCACGTGCTTATTATCTTCGCCGTACTTCTTATCTTTGTCGTGGAAGTATCTCTTCCACGTGCTTATTATCTTCGCCGTGGAAGTATCTCTTCCACGGCGCATCGTTATTTTTCGCCGTGGCAGTATTCTTCCACGGCGCATCCTTATCTTTTGCCGTGGAAGTACGCCTTCCACTGACTATCTCTGCCACATAAGTACATCTTCTGTTGGTTCATATCTTTGTTACGGAAGTACATCTTCTGTGATGAATTACTTGGCCCGGCTAAGAGTGAATTTCCAAAATTTATATCGTTTATACTTAATTAGACAGGGCCTGATCAACTACGTTTAATCCAGGGAAAACCGTGACAAATTTTAGAAGTCGTTATCAAATGTCGTGGCCATAAGACGGATGTGATATCCGCATCACTTTTCCACAGAAGTACGAATTATTTGGCTTTAAGACGAATGCAATATTCGCATTAGGTTGCATCATTAGTCGGTACAAGAAGTACGCCTTCAAAATATTCACAATGCAACATACGGGTTCCACTTCCACCTTCTTAAAACCTTCTTGTCATCCTCACGTTAGAGATGAATAAGAATGATACCTTTCCAATGCCAGTGTTACCCCGGCTATGGAACGCGCTTTCTTCTTACGTGGTCCTTGCCGTCTAATCACAGGAAACCAAGCATTCGAGCACAACCACCCGTCTAACGTATACATGTTTTCCCATTTCTTTCGACGTGGATATGCTTACAGGTAGCGAATATGGTGTAAAGTATAGTAACCTCGGTGTTAACTTTGCATACTAGATTGGGGGGACATGATGGCGTATAGTGGCTATGCTCACTATTCGCAATCTCAACCCATCATCTTTTTGCTAAAAGGTAGCCCATTTACGAGTGGAGCCATATGTTAAGGACGACCCACGAGGATGTCCTAGCAGCAAGCCACACGCGGTTGTTAGTGAGCATGATACACGAATGAGTCTAGCATAAAATGATCATGAACCATATCATACTAGACTGGGGGACATGTCGACGTACAGTCGGTTAAGGGCCCAGCCCGACAGGCCCGCGACCCACACATACCTAACTTATCCTTCAAGAAACCCTAGCACTATATAAACAAGGCTAGGGGTCTCATTCTACATCAAGTTCTCTCTCTACCACACCTCATATACAATATATCAATCAATACTTACTTGACCATCGAAGGTGGACCCCGGGGCTCCGGCCTCAGATCCACGTCTAACTGGTTTACCTTTGTTTGCAGCATTACTCAGGAACCAGGAAGACGACGAACGACCCAGGAGAGTCGTCAGACCAGCCTAGCCAAATTATGCTCCAACAGTTGTCCTCGACCAAACCAACCAAACATCAAACACCCCTTAAACCATGATTTAAATTAACCCCATGTTTTTATAACTTGTTTTTATGATGAATTAAAATAAGAACATGAATTCAATAAACAATTAAAAAGAAAAGAATGGTTTTGATTATACCGAACACGTGAAGAAAAGGTTATGAGATCACGATCACGTACACACCGAAATTATGTAGCAAAAATCGTCCGGTTGTTCTTGATGGTGTCCTATAGCCGGTGGCAAGGAAGGAGGAAGGGAGGCAAGGAGAACTTTTCTGTAACCTAAAAATTATGATAAAGTTTCCTGGTTATTTTGTTTAATATAGGTTCTAGTTGGGTCATGGGCCAAAGCCCACTTTTTCCTTTCTTGTCTCTTTTAGCTGCGGCCTAAAAGGAGCCCACAGGGAAGCCCGTAGCTTTTCACGAGTTAAATTATTTACGTGATCGTTTATGTTTAATTATCGTGCATTTTTATTTGTCATGGACTTAACACATTTATAATGTATACGTAATTACATGTTAGTAAATATCGTGAAACGTGAGTTATATTATAAATGGAAAGTTTAAATTTTACCTTATTTTTGTATGTTTACTGTTCATGTGTACTGTTCATGGTATTTTAATGCGGGTTTTACAATCTAGGCCTAATGTGATCAAATCAGCCTATGCAAAACCCACAAACAAGACTGCTACTAGTGATTCTAGGTATAGCTCTAAGAATATACCACAACATAGGTCCAATAGCATGCCTAATAATCACTATGTAGAGGAACCTATGAAAAGGACACAAGCTAGAACTTGGATTTCTAGATCTCATTCGGACCTCAAACATGGTGTTTATTCCATATGCATGAAAAGTGTCTTCACGATAAATCATGCGGCTTGTGTTACTAACGTCTTGAAGAAGCTGAACTCAACTGCTAAAAGAGGGATTCCTAAAGAAAATAGGTTTTCTACCGTTAAGTCTTCTGATGTGCATAAGAAAACCACGTCGCCTAGATCCAATCTTAGGTGGCAACCCACGGGTAGGATTCTCAAATCGAGTAATCTTCAATTGGTTCCTACAGGAAGGATGTTTCCCTCTAGCACAACCAAGGTTGACTGTGAACTCCCACATGGTTATAAGGTAGATATCTCTAACTCATATCAAAGCATACAAACTCCTAATGAGAATGTAGGTACCAAAGTCACCGTTCAACTATAACAAAGTGCTCCAATCGTTGTATACCGTTCAACTAAAGAAACTCTTAGAGTTTGGTTGTTGAAGAAGCTGATATCTAAGAAACAAGTGTCTCAGGGGATTTGTGGTTAAGCTTACAAAATATGGCTTACAGTCGGATCCCAGATTGTAACCCGTGCTTCAAAGAAACGGAAGTCTATCTATTCAACGATAACTTACCCTCAAAACGAGAAATTAAATTTTCTCGGACACGAGCTTGCATTAAAACTATTCAAAAGTTTTAAGCTCGTGTAAATGGCGTATAATCATATATCAGATTATGACTGGACTTCAAAGAAGGGAAAGTTTATCACCGATGATAAACTTATCCTCACAACGAGAAATTATTTTTTCTCGAGCATGAGCTTCCATTAAAAACATTCGAAGTTTTTAAGCTCATGCACAATGACTTACAATTAAATATCAGACTGTAACTCGGACTTTAATTTTAGGAAAGCTTATCTTTCATTATAACTTATCCTCATGACGATAAATTAAATTTTCTCGATCATGAGCTTGTATTAAAACATTCCAAGTTTTAAGCTCAGCAAGGAAAGTGTATTTTTTAAATAAGAGAACTTTTCCTCATAACGGGAAATTAATTTTTCTTGGTCATGAGCTTTCCGTTAAAACATTCAAAAGTTTTCAAGCTCATGAAAACGAATTCTAAGTAAATTAAACTTAAGAATCGTTCTTCAGTTAAAAGGAAAGTTTATCGCCGATGGTAACTTATCCTTACAACGGGAAGTTTGCAACTTCTCGGACTTGAGCTCGTTTCGTAAGATATTCAAAATCTTTAGCTCAAGTAATTGGTTTTCAAAAAGGGCATGTCTTCTGAATCGATAATATTTACGATCCTAGAAATGTTGTTCAATAATGACACGGGGTTGTAAATAAAGTTCGAGCAGAAGTTTAAATGATTTAAAAAATACTCAATATGGTTTGCTATTATTTCTGATAGTAACCCGCTTTTCATATTAAAGTCAAGCATTTCAACGGAAGCTTTGACTAAACAACGGGATTAAATTTCTCGGGCATGGTTTACTTTATATCCATGTAAGGGATTGTGTTTACGTAATAACAAAATCTAACACAAATATATGTACGCTTCAGTGCATTTATTTGTTAAAACGAGAGAAATCTTGTTTTTTATGAAGTTATCAACTCCACAAACCGTAGTTCTTTACAATTGATATCTACATACTTGACGATGCGACTACTCAAACTACGACTACAAACCTTTAGATAGAACACGGGTCAACAATTGAGGGGGAGCAATTGTCAAGCGTTCAAAATCTTCGATGCCGAAAGTGCCAAGTTCACAAATTGGTGTCAAGACAACGATCTCAATCGTACACATGGTGTCAAGAGATAACTTCATACATGACGAGGAGACCAACTTTGCCAACAAGAACCATATGATTATATCACATGATGTTCTCATCATTCAGGTCCAACCTCGTACATTATTCATCTTGTGAATACATTATAATATATGATCTTTGCACTTGATATGTACATCCTCATTAATTTGAGGGGGAGCTTGTGATAATCATGGAGATAACTGGATTTGCATTTTTTTCTCAAATTTTCTTAAAATTTCATTAAATCAATTGATATTAAAAACATCGATTGGGTTAATATTTTTAATATGGGGGAGAAAATATGATTTAATAATGAGATCAATAATGGTTTACTTAATGTGTTGGCTTATCTCGACATGTGCGAAATGTTTTCGAATATCGTGGCATATGTTAAGGGGGAGCAAAATGGATTTATACATCAAAATGGATTTTATTATGACATACACTTACCCAAGACATCTCTATTCACGACGGTCATGATTGTTGTGACATAAGGATGGTAGGATAGGTTAAAGTCTAATGATTCTTCTAGAACTGGAGGAATCTTCCCAAGGACATTTCATAGCTAGAAATAGTAGTCCTTAGGAAAGATGGAGAAAGTTTGTGAACGTAGCTGAATGTCGACCAAGTACTTAAGTTAGCACTGGAACAATCATAACAAGGTGCTAGTTATGACGTATTGGTAAGCATTAAAGGGTTTGAAGAATTAAAAAGAATTGTAAAGATAAAGGGTCTAAAGAAATAAGCCCTCCTTGCAACTTAGGCAGAAACCGGGTCAACACATATGCTATTGAGATCATTTTAAAGATGCTCGATATTGAAGATAAGACATCATGGACCTAGTGATGCAATGCACAACCCATCCCAACTAACTCAGATATCTCTTAAAAGATATTTGTTTTAATCATACGGAGATCAACACATTATCTTTCGATTTATTCACTCCGTATAAATTGGAATGGAAATGGTGGCACTCCTCTCCAGCATCCGATCACTAAAATCCAAAATACACGATCGAGTCTAGAGCAATTTGAGATCATCAAATATCTCATTAGAACACATTTCCATATTTCCTTGCTTCTTCACACTCTGTGAAAAGTAAGAAAGATACTAAGAGTCCTACATAAAATCTTCATGATCTTGCTTGAACATCCGATTAATACGAAAGTACTTACAATGAATATGGAAATCCTTCTTGAGCGAACATCTAAAAGCTCATGGTAGGTGACTTGTGTGCTTATTTATGAATAAAACTTGTGATAACTGGAAAGCAACAGTGGTTTAATTCTTAACTGAATTTAAACACGCTCTAGGCCTCTACGCAATATCTTAGTGATCTTGCCAGAACATTCAGAGTCATACTATTTAGTCTTGACAGTGACGAATGGAAATCCTTCTAGTGTTAACATCAAACAAAACTTGGTAGGTAACTTGCAAGATTCTATCAGAATCAAGCTCGTGACAATTGGAAAGCAACGATGGTGCGGTTCTTAATTGAATTTCACTTGTTCCAGGTATATGAATTGATGACTTCAATCATGTGGATAAGTTCACAGTCAGCTTTGGACGGTCGATTAAAGAGAACGGGTTTACCCACGAAATCTTGTAAAGGAGGTTCTTAATTGAAACTACTCGTCATAAGTACGATATTTAATATCGTCCAACGGTCTTCACCGACCGGAGGTAAAATGCTACCTAATTAGGTTGAAATATTCAAAGCCATTTCATTTGTGTCTATGTTTTGTTGCTAACTGTCTTATGCAGCGTAACAAGAAGGTGGTGTCGCGGTGTACCAGAAGAAGTCGTCCTCACATGCTTATACTTTATGTACTTAAGACTTCAACAAATTCAGGAAAGCTAAAAGTCAAGTCTTCCGCTGTATCAAACTCTGAAGCTTTCAAGAATTTATAAAGGTGTAAGTATGTGGAACATGAAGTCACGAGGAGGCGAATATCACAAGTGATGAATGCACAAGGTCAAGGCAAGGAAACATGCTTGTAGAAACTAGAAGGGGGGGGGGGGGTTGAATAGTTTCTTAAATTTACTTGTTAAAGGTTGGTTTTAAAAAATCCTTTTTCAAAAACTTAAGCTTGAGTATTTATGTGAAACCTTCTTATACATAATATGAACAAGGTATAGTGTAACTAACTAATAATCACAAGTATAAAGAATAATGAATGTATATTGCAACTAAAATAATAATCACAAGTATAAAGAATAATGAATGTAAAGAGATAAGGTAAGGAAAGATCAAACCAAACACCAAGGATTTATAGTGGTTCGGTAACAAAGCTCACTCCTCGTTCCTACTCCACTCCTCGAGTACTCCTTACTCGAGAGTTCACTAATCAACAAGCTCCTTAAGGTGGAGAAACCATACACAACGTCACTTAACCAATTTCCGACTCTAAGCTAAAAGTCGAGCCCTAATCTTAGCTAGGACCAATCTACACCAATATACTTTGAGGACTATTGCACATGTCTGATGAATCGGGTGTGGTATTGCTATCAACCTTTTCCGTCATACATGTGTCATTAATGGCATTGGGTAGCTCACTATGCTCATGAATATCACCAAACACATTATATTCATCAGTAGTGTGTACCTTATCGAGTGGCTCAGTGTCAAAGATAGGGCCATTGTCATCTTTAGTGACGTTGAGAACTTCGTCAACCTTTGCCATGTACGAGTAATGTGCTTCTAATTCTTGGTCAGAGGCTTCATCATCAGTATCATCAAGCATTGCTCCTTCCTCAGCCGACAATTTGCCCCTGCTTCCATCTTCTTGCATAACAACATCTTCTCTTTATGATAGCTAGAGTCCCTAACCCGGTTCTTTATTCCTTTGCAATATGCCCATAACCTTGGCAATTATAACACTGAATCCCACTTTGTTGAACCACTTGCGTTCCAACAGTTTCCCTATTCCCAGTAGCAGCAGCAATCCTCTGAGTATCATACTTGGCAGTTTGTCGATCATACCTTACAGAACCCTCAACATGTGTTGGATTATGTCTATCATACCTAGAAGGACTTTCACCACGTCGACGTGTGTCATACCTTGAAGGGTTCTCGACATATTGGTTCTTTGTGTTGGATGATGTTCGAAGATTATTGTTGGTGGGTTTGAAGATTTTCTTGTAGGTCTTCATAATGAAAGCAATTTGTTGTTTCATTTCCTGATTCTTCTGAGCTTGATCTTCATCACTATCCTCTTCAGATGATGACTCAGATGGTGGTGATGGTGCTCTTGGTTCTTTGTCGCGTGATCTTATGGAGGATGAAGACTTGGATGATGTGGAATATCGTTGTGAGGATGATTGAATGGAGTATGACTTTGGAGTACGAGATCGATGATCTTGAGTGGTAGACACTAGAGCAAGTGGATTAGCCGTCTTTGCAACTCGTTCAGCTCGAATTTCATTTGCCTCATGCTGAAATTGTTTCAAGATATCAAAGAGAGTGTGATAGTTTACCTTGTCTAACTCCTTTTGTTGTTTCACCAAAGTAACAAAACTTGTGCACTCTGGTTGAAGTTACTGAAGAAATTGCACATTAACTTGCATGGTGGAGACCTCCAAGTTGTTTCTTATCATATCGTTCATCATCTTGTAGAATCGTGAATAATAAGACTCAATTGATTCTCCATCCAATGCAGTAAACTTACCAAAATTCCAAAACAAGTTTGTTTTAACATCTTGCTTGTTGAGTGATTCTCCTTGTTGCAAGCGTTCAATAGCCGTCCACATTTCTTATGCAGTAGGACATGCATCAACCGTGGAATAAATATCATCTCCAATTCCACTTAGAATCATATAGATCGCTTCTTTCTACATCATACCAAGCACGATTCTCCGGTGTAAGATCAGATAACGTTTCTTTTCTTGTGGTTGCGGGTATTTCTGGAATAGTGTATGTGGCTGGTGTATGAGGAACAGTGATATCGGAGAAAACATATGGTCCATTGTAGATACATTGCCTCAATGCATCACCATTAGGTCTTGCATCAAGATAGCGAAGAAAACGTGATTGCCATTGAGCATATCGACCGGGCACAAGCATTGGTGGTCTCTCTTTGTTACCCGCCACCATGATATTGTTGTTTGTCACACGATATTCTGCAGTAGAATCCATCTCAATATTCTCTTTAGTGATGAATTGAATGTGGATCTTAAGTAGTTGTATTGTGATTGAGTTGTTGTTGAAATTCCAAAAATTGCGATTTTTTCTTAGTCCGACAATAAATTCCCCAGTCCGACAAAACTGTAGACCTAAAAAATTTGTAACCACCAAATTTTGAAATCGAGCTAGAAATAGCCTAAAACTAGTATGGAAAAAATTTGAATCTACTTGACGTAAAATTTTTTAACTTTTTTTTTAATCTTCGTGTAAACTACGTTCCGGGACTAGTCTAGATAGTGGCTAAGTCTAAAAATACTCTAACAAAATTTAGATGTCCGTCGCAGTGTCACCCATCGCACTCTTAGATCGCAGTCTGATCGTACTCTTAGATCGCAGTCGGATCGCAGCCTTGGATCGTAACGAGTGATCGTACTCTTGGATCGTACTCACTTGATCGTATTGGTGATCGTATCCAACGATCGTATCCTGTGATCGTATCCAACGATCGTACTCACTGATCGTACTCACCGATCGTACCGAGTGATCGTACTGATTGATCGTAGGAGGTGATCGTGACCTTGGATCATAAGTAGAAACCCCCAGGGTTTATGCAATCGCAACAATCAGATCGTAACAACAAAGTAGTCTGAGACTTGTAAGCAACAAGAAAAAAGAGATTTTTACCTTGGAACTCGTGTTTCAAACCAAAACAACGTACCCAAAATCTTACCACACGTATGAAAGATGTAGAGATGTATAGAGGAAGATTTAGAGCATGAAAAATACAAGAAAAAACTTGAATTTGGAATGATGTTAGGTGTAAATCACACGAACCTAATATAATAGCAACAACGAATCACAAAAACTACCCCATGGCGATTGATACCAATTGTTGTCCCTTAGATTAAGTGATGATTAAACAAAAAAGAAAGGTAGAAAATAGATGAATTCTAGAGAGAGAAACTAGAGAGAGAAAAGAGAGAGAAGTGTGTGAGAACTTGTGAAATATTAGATTAGAGAAAATGAATAACCAGCCAACCTCTCCTTACATCCAAGGAGAGGTTTATATAGCCTTGCTTACATGTGGCATGATGGGCTATATGATAATGGGTCGGGCTTTCCTTTTGGGCTTTGGTTACTTATGAATGAACCTTAGCTTAAAGTTAAGCCCGTAATACACGACTAACCTACTACCTATTACAACGTTCTAATATACGATACATAATAAACATATGACCGAGCATTCTTGTTTGACTCAATATTTTGAGGCTAACACTGATGGTTATATTGCTGCTATTGGTGTTGCTGTTTCAATCCTCAAGCTGTTTTGCAAGATTTAGCAAGAAACATGAACTCAACAAGTCAAATTCAAGTTTAAGGGAGAATTGTTAGGACCTCTGTAATAGACATTTGTAATACATATGTTGGGAGGTATATAGTTCCTCCTGTTCCTAGTAGTAGTAGGAGCAACATGTGCTCTTGGTCTAGTAGAAAGTCAAACATTATTCTGAGTAGTTTGTTAGGATATGCATGAGATATGTTAGGAAAGAATATGCATATCATAAGTTACACGTTTTGGTTTAATGTAGTATTAGGGTTTCCATGTAGTATAAAAGGAACCATTGGTAGAAGGGTTAGACACACCTTCATCAAACATTATTCATTTCATATAAATAGTAGAAATCCTTAGTAAGGATCAAGTAATTTAGTTATTTTGTTTCTTCTTGTTCATAGTATTTGTATTCCGCACTTATTCTTTGTGTTCTATCTAGAGTCTCTCTATGAATATGTTTGTGATTACAGAAGTCGTTCACCATCCTTAACATGATGCAAGATCCATATCTAATGGACCATCATAACCTTCTCTCGAAACACTGCTTTCATAAATGCTGGGAACTGCTCTGCAAACTCATTTACTAGAAGTTATGAATTAGAGTCTTCAGCAGTACATGCCCCATGTCCTCACTACAGCTGTCAAGGCAAATGTAGCAGCCATTGCCAAGGCATCTGAACCATTAAGGCGACATCTTCAAGAGATCCTACAAGAAGGACTTAAGGAAATATGCATCTTTGTTCATCAAGAATTCCTAAAGTTCAACAGAGCAAGATCAGACACAACTACCTCTGGTGTTGTGCCTGAGGGGGGGAATTCTGCTACCTCCACCTCTAATGATGAACAAGATGTTATGTCTAAGGGGGAGCAACTGCCAAAAAAACCAAAACCCACAACACAACCGAAGTTAACAATCATTCCCACACCCACTCATATCAGATCCTTCAAACCCACAACTGAAACAAGGGATAAAGGCAAAGGCATAGCCACTGACGAACTAGTCATATCTTTACAATCCCTACAAGAAGAAGGAGGATCCACTAACAAGGTCTCTGACCTTAACAAATTTAGTAGTGCTGATGAGCCACCTATGAATCCTGAGCAAGCTAGAGCCCAAATGATTGAACAAAAAAGGCTCGCTGATATTAAGGCTGCTGAACTCAAGAGCAAGGAAGCGCTGAATAAAATCCTTTCACCCTCTGCTAAGCAAGCTCAGCTAATCAAACTTAAAGAACTTGAAGCTAAAAGAAGCAATCTTCGAAAGGAGTATGAGAATACTGTAACTAGATAGTTGAGCCAGGGCTGATCACCAAATACAACTGCTTCACTGACAAAGATAAAAAGGTGGTCATGAACCTATACAGAGAAAACCAGATAACAAACTACAAGGTCAACAATGACTTCAAACTCAAAGAACTGGGTCTCTTAGAGTGGTTGGAACTGTTGTCTCTTGCCCAAAAAAACTAGACCTGGTGTAGTCCAGATGATGAAGACCATACAAGAAAAGCTTAACTGGGTAAGAGACATTGCAAAGAAACTGAAACTCCCTCTGTCCCAACAACTATCATAACAACAGACTCAAGGTCAAAATTAGAGAAAGAAACCAATGGGGCCAATCCTTGACAGGTTGGTCACTAAGGATGTGATAGTAGATGGGATGCACAGAAATCTGGTGATTCCCAAAGAAATATCAAAGCTAGTCAATGGTCAAGCATACACTGAACCAGAGAAAGGCATGGCCTTCATGAATAGGAATTGTGACTACGGCTTTCAGAGGGAGAATGAAATTCACCTTGCTTCAACTGTCCAGCTAATCAGACTCACGCAATGCCTATTGAGGAACTGCAAGTATGCCACATACTTTGAGTATCAGATTGAGCTGGTCATCAACTCAAAAGCTGACAGAGTGGAAGCCCAGAGGATCTACGACCAGAACCTCGATCACTGAAGAACCTTTTGTACTTTATTTTTCTTACACCACTGGGTATCTATGTAATAGGTTTAGGTTCTTTTTGTTTAATAAAACTCTGAGGTATGTGTCACACCCCACCATGGCGGAATATGGGGCGCGGCGTATGGATATTGTTGAAAGTAGAAGGGGGGGTTGAATAGTTTCTCTTCGATTGGTGACCAAATTAAAATTACTTTCAATTTGGTTTGTATCAAAACTATCTTTTACTTGAGGCTAAGTTGCATAATGATTAGGTTCAATTGAAATGCACTAGCAAGAATAATAAGCAAGTATAATGATAATGAAATAAGTAAAGAGTAAGGAAGGAGACAACCTAGTGGGAAGACACCAAGATTTATAGTGGTTCGACAACGAGGCTCTATCCTCGTTTCTACTCCACTCCTCGAGTACACCTACTCGAGATTTCCACTATATCCACAAGCTCCCTTCTCGGCGGGGAAAACCTTACATCGTTGCTTACATTATTTTCCGACACTAAGCTAAATGTCGAGACCTAATCTTTAGCTAGGACCAATCTACACGACGTTGCCTACTTCACAATTTAACGACACAAGGCTAGATGTCGGGTTCTAATCTTAAGGTAGAACCAATCTTCACGACGTTGCCTACTTCATCATTTTGCGACACAAGGCTAGATGTCGAGTTCTAATCGAAAGCTAGAACCAATCTTCACGACTCTTCACTTTGAAGCTAAGTGAGAACTTCACACAACACAACTACTAATCACTTTAAAGTTTAGTGAGAACTCACAAGACACAACCACATCACTTTATAGTTTAGTGAGAACTCCTAATCAAATCTATTACAACTCAACTAGACTTATCCAAGTACACACATGTAGCTTGGATTCACACAACACAAATCCAAGCAAACACATATGCAATGGATGTACACAACAAATCCAAGTATCCACAAATAACTTGGATGAACACAACTAGTCCAAGTATTCATAAATACATTGGATTGACCTAAAACAAAAAGGGGTATCATGATGAATATGAGTAGTTCATAGATTCATCTTTATCACAACACTAGTGAGTGAGTGATCTTCTTATTGGACATGGTAAAGGAGGGGATCAAGAGGATAATCATATGTAAACATCCTTAACAATTTAAGTGATCATTTACTAATGATTATGCTATAGAAAATAGAAAGAAGGCTGAGAAAAACGTCCAAGAGGCTTGCTGGAAAATGAGATTTGACCCACTATTTAAAGGAGACAAAGTTACAACGGATCTATGACGGCTACTGTGCGCGGTACCTTATCTTACCCCGCGGTACCATATCGCTAAGGTACCGCGTAGGTACTTAAGGTACCGCCACTAGACTCCGCTCCGTTTTTTGTCTTTTAGTGGGGTGGGAATATCTGAGGTATTTGAACCCTTCACAGGATATTCTAACTGTTGGAAATACGTTTTACGTATTAAGAAGGATCGGTCACTCAATTAATAGTCCATGTAATAACTCGTAGTTTAGTTAACTTTCTTTATTTATTAAACAAGAACAAGCCTAGCCTACAACATGTGTAGGCCGGCACAAATGTAAGCCCAAGCCCATGACAAGGGCTTGGGTATATAAACCCTCTCCTTAGATGGAGAGGGTTGTGTGGTTTCATTATTTACACATAGTTCTTCTTAACTTTCTCTCTCTAAAAGTGTGAAATCCACCATCTCTTTCTCTCTCTAAAAACATAAGCAAGATTTACAATCCTACAAATGGTATCAAGAGCCATGGGATGATTGTTTAGTTCTTGTGTTTGTGTTCTTGATTCTCGCCATTTTTGATCCATTTTCATACGAACCAAATTTTTTTTTTTGTGTTTTTATGGGTTAATCTTGATTTACTTCATCCTACTACTTGTTATAGTGATTTGGTATTGTTATTTGGGTTAAAAACACAAACATTTTTGGTTGTTTGATTCATTTTTTGGCTTAGAATCTTGATTTGGTTGTGTTATTGTACTGTCCGAGAAAATAGGTAAGTTAGTTTCCTCAGTACGATCTGACTTTGTGTTTGCATAAACCCTGGGGGTTTCTACTTGAGATCCATAGTCACGATCTGGTGTTACGATCTAACTACGATCAAGGTAAGTTTGCTTAGTACGATCCTTCAGTACGATCCACACTACGATCAAGGTAAGATTGCTCAGTGCGATAGCTCACTTAACTCAGAGTACGATCCATCACCACGATTGTATAGTACGATCACTCATTGCGATCCATAGTACGATCACTCGTTGCGATCCATAGTCCGATCTGAGTGCGATCACTTGTTGCGATAAGGGAGTGCGATCTGGGTACGATCGTTGGATACGATCTGGGAGTCTGATCTGAGTGCGATCATAGGGAGTGCGATCATAACTACGACCTGAGTACGATCTTAGGGAGTGCGATCACAACTACGATCTGAGTACGATCACCACTGCGATCGAGTGTAATTTTGACTTGGATTTTTTGGTTTATCAAGGACATAATTTAGGGGATTTTAACATTATTTTTCGGTTTTAACACACTACAACAAACACATTTACTTTCTTTCATTGATCGATCACCTTTGTAAATCTTCACTTATTGAAATGGAGTACACATCTCTGACGGATACGTCCATCCTCTCGGGTACGGATAATCGTCCACCAATGTTGGTGAAGACTATGTATGAGGAATGGGCTTCCCGAATGGAACTTTATATGTTGAACAAGGAGAATGGACATCTAATTTGGGCATCGGTGCTCAATGGACCATTAGATTATGGTACAGTGACGGAAGGTACGACTACTCGTCCTCGCACAACGGGTGAGTTGACTGGAGATATGAAGATTCAAGATAAATGTGATAAGTATGCTACAAACATCATTCTCCAAGCCCTTCCTCCAGATGTCTACAAACTCGTCAGCAAACATAAAGTTTCCAAAGAGTTATGGGATAGAATTCGTGTTCTCATGCAAGGCACCTCGTTAACTAAACAAGAACGAGAGTGTAAGCTTTATGATACTTTTGATAAGTTTGCCTATGTGCCAGGGGAGACTCTCAATGATTACTATCTAAGATTTACCCTATTGTTGAATGAGCTAAATATCTATGGCATGGATATTCCTACCTTTCAATTAAACACCAAGTATTTGAACACTCTTCCTCCAGAATGGAAAAAATACGTGACAGATGTTAAATTGGCTAAGGACTTGCATAACACCAATGTGGATCAACTTCAAGCTTTTCTTCAACAACACGAATGCCATTTGATCGAGGCTCGTTTGTCTACACCTCAAGTTCATGATCCACTTGCAATGTATGCTTCTCAACAAAACATGGCTTATACTTATCAACAACCATCATACTTGCAACAGCCACCACCACACATCTATCAGCAACCACAGCAACCATCTTATCAACCACCAATGATGCCACAGCAAGAATATCAACAAAGTGTTCATCAACAATCTTTTCAACAGCAACCACCATATCAGACATCACTATCACAAGCCAACACTTCTCCATTGGGCTATACTCCTCAGCAAGGATATTTTCCAATAGAAGCACAACCAGCACAAGCTTTCTACTCTAATGAACTTCCACCAATCCAAGCACCGGTCTTTACTCCAAATGATACGCCAGCTGATGTACTAAACCATCACACCGCCTACTTGTCAAAACTTGTTGCAACTAGAGGATTTCCACCAACAAACAATCAGCTCCGCACCTCATCAAATCCTCGACAACAAGCCACTGTTCAAGATGGTCAAGTGACGGTGCAACCTATTCAGGGAAGGCAAAATTCATATGGACCTCCTACAAGGACTGGGAACAATCAAGCTGTGAATTCTCAAGCTAGTGGAAATGGGAGTCCTATTGGTCCTAAGAAAGTTGTGACTTGCTACAATTGCCGAGGACAAGGTCATATGGCTAGGGAATGCACTCAGCCGAAAAGGAGAAGGGATGATGCATGGTTTCGTAAGAAGATGTATTTGGTTGATGCTCAGTCTAAGGGGAAGACTTTGGATTCAGAGGAGTTAGCATTTCTTGCAGACCCAGGGGCAGCAGATACTGACGGCATTGCAGTTGTTTCCACGTCTAATGCAGCTTATCAAGCGGACGATCTTGATGCATACGATTCGGATTGTGATGACATTCACTCTACCCAAGCTGCTCTCGTTGCTAATCTCTCTCACTACGGTTCTGATGTCATAAGTGAGGTACCAACCACATCTAACAATATTGATGATAACCAACATCAAGTTGGGCATGAAAATGACAACCTCGAACAGCATTCGGGAACTAGTAACTCAAATGATGTGGTACCCAATCCTACACATTTGAGTGAACCTCAACCAAATGCTACGACGGGTATGGAATCTTTTGCTCAACATGATTTGGTCATGGTGCCTAAACATATTATTGATCAAATGCATATGGCCCTCAGACAATCCGTAGATACCAATTCCACCCTAACTGCTGAGCTTGCGTTGCATAAAGAAAATGTCAAAACTTTTGAAATGGTCCCTCAAGAAGAGAAAATCACATGTTCTGAATTTGACCAATTTCGTTTTGAAAAGATTGAAAACTTGAAAGAAATAGAATCATTAAAAGCTAATCTTTCTAATGAATTAAAAGAAAAGGAGTCGGTTGTCAATGATTTTCAGAAACTTAAAATGGATTTCGAAATTCTCGAGTCTAAAAAGGTTGAATCAGAAATTAATGCTACTAAACTTCTTAAATTCAAAGAACAACAGCTTTTAAAACAATACGCTTCCACAGAAAAGGTTCATCTTTTAACTAAATCATTTAAAGAACTCGAACTTAAACGTCTTCAAGATTTACCACCTAATCCCGGTTATGCAAAACAAGCTCAGGAATATATTCCCGGTCTTTATGATATGACCATAATTGGAAAATCGAAAGAAGCACCTTTTGTTCGTAGTACTGAGGAGACACAATCACCTGGGGATGAAACTCATTCTAAAATGCTTTCAAAATTCCATACAATTGATTATGATCAACATAACAAAGATCAATTTTCTAAAAAGACACGCATTCGCTTACAAAAGGAATTAGCAGAATTGACAGTTCTTGCGCCCCAAAGTTTGTCCAATGAAAACCTTCCTAGTACGTCTCCTACACTTGTCAAAAAGGATTTAACAAAGTTAATTCCACCGGTAAGCAAGGCATCGTTAACTTAAATGCGGTTCACCAACACTTAGCCGATTTTGACAAGGTCATTTTGGAACGTACGACGGCTTCGGCCGTAACGGAAGGTGAATGGAACTTTGAGCATACTAGAGCTGTGTTCCGAAATGAAATTGTTCCGTTTGTAGACAATGTTAAGGCTTGTCTTAGTAATCTTGATCAAGATTTGTTTTTGGAAATAGAAGAAGTTAGACGTGTTTTCAATGAAATGCATGATGCCTATGAAAACAGTTTACTTGAAATAGAACGGGTGTCACGCCAAAATGATTTGCTTCTGAAGCAAGTGATGTCTCATGATATAGTTTCTCTCTGTGTGAATACAAGTGTTGATAATGATTCTATTGTGCATAATGTTGAATCTGTGGAAAATGTGGTAGATAGTACTTGTCACGAATCTGACGCTGAATTTTTAAAGCTTCAAGATTCATTTTCATCGCTTTCAAAATGTTTTGATGAGATTCAAACACATTGTATTTCGCTTGAATGCAAGCAACAATTTATTCAAGAAATCTTTGAAACGTCATTCGAAGGTGTTAATATCGATGATGCAAATTTTGAAAAGAATTTTCGATTGAATTTACAATCAAAACAGCGTCAGCCAAGTGACAAAGTTGCTAAATCTTTGCCGGTAGACATAAAGAAATCTAAGGAGCTTAACTATGTGAACGTACTTGAGGCCGCTGAGAATTTTACACTTGATCTAGATAATCGAGTTTCCAAGATTTTGTCTAAAGTTGATAACTTAAAACAGAAAAATACACGACTCTTTGATTCAGTAAAGCCCGCATGTGCTAATACCACTGCACAGAATCAATCGTTGATTGAACAATTGAATCGAAAGTCGGTGGAAATATCTGATTTGAGGGAACAAATTTGTGATAAAAATCTGGTTTTGGCTGAGTTAAAGGAAACACTTCGTACTCTAAAAGGTAAGAATGTTGTGGATAACGCAACCACTATCTCAGCATCGTCCTCTAGTGCAATCAAAAGAACCCTTATAGCCGTCACACCACTTAACAAGGGCCCTAGGACTAAAGCATCTCAAACTTTGGTCACTAAAGATAAGGCGGAATCAAAACCAGCTTCTAATATTCCCGTGTTGCCTTCTACAGGAGTAAGCACCACTACTAAGGCTCAAAGATCTAAGCTTAAGAGAAACAAGAAGAAAGATAGGATCTTGCCCCCATCTAGTAATCAAGTGAAGAAGAAAGTAGAAGCCCATCCTAGGAATGTTATTTCTGTTTCGAATAAAAAGAATCATGTAGCTAAACCTAAAGGCTCTGCGGTTGTGCAGCGTTCTAAGCCTACTGTGAATTCTAATTTGAAATGTTGGAATTGCAATGAATGTATGTTTTCTAGTCGTCATGATTCTTGCCTTATTGATCATGTGAATGAGATGTATGCCCGGAAAAATGGATTAGAATGGAAACCGACTGGGAAAGTGTTAACCCAAGTTGGCTGGATGTGGCGCCCCACTGGTAGAACTTTTACTATAGTAGGAAATACGTGCCCTTTCACTAGGATCACTCCCACTAAAGCGAAGAAAGCGTGCCCTTTAACTAGGAGTACCAAGGCTACCATAACACAAGCGTGTCCTTTAACTAGGAACACCGACACTACTGTAGGAACTAAGTGCCCTTTAAATAGGTCTACTCCCACTGTAGTGCCCGCGAATAATCCAAAACCTAAGAAAGTTGGAACAGTAAAACCTGTTAGTGCTAAAACTATCATTAGAAAACGCAGGAAATCTAAGGGTGTCAAAAATGTTAGCAATTCTGATAATTCTATATCTGTATCTGCTAACACTCTGGAACCAATAGTTTCCAATGCATTGTCTACTGTTGTTGTTGAAAACAGGTGGTCCAAATTGTTCTCTGGTATTTGGACTCTGGTTGCTCCAAGCATATGACCGGAGATCGCTCTCAGCTCAGAAATTTCCTCAGCAAGTTTCTTGGTACGGTTCGATTTGGAAATGATCATATTGCAAAGATAATGGGTTACGGTGAATATCATATTGGGAATGTTATAATTTCAAGAGTGTATTACGTGGAAGGTCTTGGTCACAACTTATTTTCTGTGGGACAATTTTGTGATGCAAACCTAGAAGTTGCTTTTCGAGAGCATACCTGCTTCATTCGTAATTTGGAAGGGGTTGATTTATTGAAAGGTACTCGAGGGAATAATTTGTATACTTTGTCTCTACAAGACATGATGGCCGCTTCTCCCGTATGTCTTCTCTCTAAAGCATCGAAGACTAAGTCATGGTTATGGCATCGACGGTTATCTCATCTTAACTTTGACGCTATTAATCATTTGGCGAAAAACGAACTTGTTCGTGGTCTTCCTAAACTTTCATTTCACAAGGATCATTTGTGTTCCGCGTGTACAATGGGGAAAAGCACTAAGAAATCATACAAACCCAAGACGGAAGACACCAACCAAGAGAAACTTTATCTGTTGCATATGGATCTTTGTGGGCCAATGCGTGTTGAAAGTCTTAGTGGCAAAAAGTACATCCTCGTTATTGTGGAAGATTACTCTCGGTTTACATGGGTGAAATTTCTTAAAGCCAAAAATGAGGCACCTAAATTCATCATCGGATTTCTCAAGATGATTCAAGTGCGTCTCAACACTACTGTCCGACGCATTCGTACAGATAATGGAACCGAATTTGTGAATCAAATCTTGCGTGATTATTATGAAGAAGTTGGCATATCTCATGAAACATCCGTTGCACGCACTCCACAACAAAACGGTGTCGTTGAAAGGCGAAATCACACACTTATGGAAGCTGCTCGAACGATGTTAATTTACACAAAGGCTCCATTGTTTTTATGGGCAGAAGCAGTATCTACAGCAGTGTACACCCAAAACCGGTCACTAATTCGTTAACGCCATGGTAAAACACCTTATGAGCTTCTCCATGGAAAAGTACCAGATTTATCATATCTTCATGTATTTGGTTCTCTTTTCTATCCAAATAATGATGGTGACAATTTGGGAAAACTTCAACCAAAGGCTGATATTGGTATTTTCAATGGTTATGCACCCGCAAAGAAGGCATACCTAATCTACAACCGTAATTCTCGCAAGATCATCGAAACTATGAATGTTGATTTTGATGAGCTGACAGCAATGGCTTCTGAGCAAAGCAGCTCTGAACCCGCACTTCATGAAATTGGACCCAGTAATATTAGTTCTGGTCTTGTCCCAAATAACCCTACTTCATCATCATTTACACCACCTACTAGGAATGAATGGGATACGTTGTTTCAACCGTTCTTTTATGAATTCTTTACTCCTCCAAGTATTGTTGCTCCAGAACCTGAGGTAATAACTCCGGTAACCGAAGTTGTCGCTCCAGCAACCGTTGCACAATCAGATACGTCTGCACCTACAATTGGTCAAGATATACCATCAACAAGTAATTCTCAACCAACACCTGTTTCAACTACCCATGTCATGCCTATTGATGATGAAGAGGATGATGATGATCACGATTTGGAATTCGCTCAAATGCGTGAACTTCCATTCTTTGGTGTACCTATTCCCGACCCTAATCAAGCCGGGTCGTCCACCCCAGAGGAAGCTCCAACTACAGTTTACTCCAATCCACGGATTCGTGAACATGACAGCAAGTGGACAAAGGATCATCCTATAGATTCTATTATTGGTGACCCTAATCGTCCAGTATCCACACGAAGTTAGTTACAAAAAAATGCAATGTTTTGTCACTTTGATGCTTTTCTCACTGAAGTTGAACCTAAGACATGGCAAGAAGCTTTTACTCAATCCTGTTGGATAGAAGCAATGCAAGAAGAACTCAATGAATTTATACGTCTTGAAGTATGGGAACTTGTCCCATGCCCGGATCAAGTGTAGTTACTCACTTTGAAATGGGTTTACAAGGTGAAACTTGATGAGTTAGGCGGAATATTGAAGAACAAAGCTAGACTAGTAGCTCGTGGATACAACAAATTATTGGGTATCGACTTTATGGAATCCTTTGCACCTGTTGCCCGTTTGGAAGCTATTCGACTATTCCTCGCTTATGCATCCCATATGAATATGATCGTCTATCAGATGGATGTGAAGACGGCATTTCTTAATGGTGAAATCAAGGAAGAGGTCTATGTTCAACAGCCGGATGGTTTTGTGAATCCTAATTATCCTAATCATGTGTACAAGCTTAAGAAGGCTCTCTATGGGTTGAAGCAAGCTCCACGCGCATGGTATGATCTATTGTCACAATTCCTCATTACACAAGGCTTCGCAAAAGGCAAGGTGGATCCCACGCTGTTCATTCAAAAACGAGGTAAAGATATTATTATGGTACAAACATATGTTGATGATATTATATTTGCAGCCTCGACGCAAACCTTATCGGATGAGTTTGGGACACTCATGTCTTCCAAGTTTAAGATGTCAATGATGGGCAAGGTATCGTTCTTCTTAGATCTTCAGATATCTCAAAGTCCCAGAGGCATCTTTATCAATCAATCCAAGTATGCCCTTGAATCGCTTAAGAAATATAAGATGGAATCTTGTGACCCCGTGGACACTCCAATGGTGGAAAAATCTAAGCTTGATGCAGATCCACATGGAGTTGCCGTTGATCCGACACTTTATCGTGGAATGATCGGTACTCTTCTGTATATAACAGCCAGTCGACCTGATCTTCAGTTTTCTATATGTATGTGTGCCAGGTATCAAACTAGGCCTACTGAGTTACACTTAGCTACTGTTAAAAGGATCTTTCGATATCTTAAAGGAACCATTAATCGGGGACTTTGGTATTCGAAGGACTCTTCTATTGCATTAATGGCATATGCAGATGCGGATCACGCGGGTTGTCAAGATACAAGGCGTAGCACGAGTGGAACTTTACAACTACTAGGAGATCGACTAATCAGTTGGGCATCGAAAAGGCAGAAAAGCGCTGCAATTTCAAGTACGGAAGCAGAATACATAGCTATGTCCGGTTGCTGTGCTCAAATTCTTTGGATGAGATCGCAATTAACCGACTATGGTCTAGGTTTCAACAAAATTCCGATGTACTGTGACAACAAGAGTGCAATTGCCTTATGCTGCAACAACGTTCAATTCTCCCGGTCGAAGCATATTGGCATTCGCTACCACTTCATCAAGGAGCAAGTGGAAAATGGAGTAATCGAGCTTTACTTTGTTCGATCTGAGTATTAATTGGCGGATATTTTCACGAAGGCTTTAGATGGCGCTCGAATTGAATTTTTGGCCGACAAGCTAGGAATGAGAACCTTCTCGCCTGAGACTCTAAAGGAACTAGTAGATGAAGCGAAAGAATAGTCTTGGTAAAACTATTCTCCGTATCCTTGGTGATCATCTGTATATATTGTTTATATTTTTATCCACAAAAGCAAAATACAAAAATATAAAACCATATAAAACCATAAAAATTAAAAAATCTAGAAAAATCCAAAAATATTTTTACTTTATTTTTCAAAGGCATGTCTTTTGGTACGATAATATTTACGGCCTTAGAAATGTCGATTAATATTGACACGGCGCCATAAATAGAGTTCGTATAAAAGTTGTAAATATTTCATAAAACATGCCTAAATGGCTTGTAGTTATTTCAGACTGCAACCCGGTTTTCACATTAAAGTCAAGTATTTCTTATGAAAGCTTTGGCTCACAACGGGAATTAATTTTCTCGGGCAAGGTTTACTTTAAAACCTTGTAAGGGATCAAGTTTACTTTATAACTTGGTCTAACACAAATCTATGTACGTTTCAGTGCATTTATTTGTTAAAACAAGAGAAGTCTTGTTTTTTATGAAGCTATCATCTCTACAACCATGCTATCTACAATTGGTATCTACATACTAGACGATGCGACTACTCAACCGACGACTACAGCTCTTTAAATAGAACACGGGTCAACAATTGACGGGGAGCAATTGTCAAGAATTCAGAATCTTCGATGCCGAACGTGCCAAGCTCACTAACTGGTGTCAAGACAACAATACCAATCGTACACGTGGTGTCAAGAGATGACTTCAGACGTGACGAGGCGACCAACATATGCTGAAAAGAACCATTTGATCTTATCATATGATGTTCTCATCAATCAGGTCCAACCTTGTCAATTCTTTTCTAATATGGTGAATATGTGATCATGTTACAAATCGGTATCATATCTCATAAGTTTGATATCATGAAGATTAAATGGACTTGCATTTTTCTTCCCAAAACCTTTGTTAAAACTTCATTAAATCAGTTGATCTTAAAAACATCGATTGGGTTAATATTTTTAATATGGGGGAGAAAATGTGATTTAATATGGGATATTATCACAAATGGTTTGACTTAATGTGCTGACTCATCCCGACATATGCGAAATGTTTTCGAATATCATGGCATATGTTAAGGGGGAGCAAAACGGATTTGCATATCAAAATGGATTTTCATGGTGACATATACTTACCCAAAACCCATTTATTTCACGACGATGAAGATTGTGGTGACATAAGGATGGTAGGATAGGTTAAGTCCTATTATTCTTCCAGAACCGGAGGAATCTTCCCAAGGACATTCCATAGCTAGAAATAGTAGTCCTTAGGAAAGTTGGAGAAATATTGTGAACGTAGCTGAATGCCGACCAAGTACTTAAGTTAGCACTGGAACAATCACAACAAGGTGCTAGTTATGACGTATTGGTAAGCATTGAAGGGGTTGAAGAATGAAAAAGAATTGTAAAGATAAAGGGTGTATAGAAAGAAGCCCTCCTTACAACTTTTGGCAGAAACCGGGTCAACACATATGCTATTGAGATCATTTTAATGATGCTCGATATTGAAGACAGACATCATGGACCCAGTGATGCAATGCACAACCCATCCCAGCTAACTCAGATATCTCGCAAAAGGTATTTGTTTTAATCACACAGAGACAACGCATTATCTATTGATTTATTCACTCCGAATAAATTGGTATTGAAATGGTGGCACTCCTCTCTAGCCTCCGATCACTAAAATTCAAAGTGCACGATCGAGTCTAGAGCCATTTGAGATCATCAAATATCTCATTAGGACACACTTTCATATTTCCTTGCTTCTTCACACACTGTGAAAAGTAAGAAAGATTTTAAGAGTCCTACGCAAAATCTTCATGATCTTGCCTGAACATCCGAGTAATACGAAAGTATTTACAATGAAGATGGAAATCCTTCTTGAGCGAACATTAAAAAGCTCAGGGTAGGTGACTTGTGCGATTCTTTATGAATCAAACTTGTGATAACTGGAAAACAACAGTGGTTTAATTCTTAATTGAATTTAAACACGTTTCAGGCCTCTACGCAATATCTCAGTGATCTTGCCATAACACTCAGAGTGATACCTTAGTGTTCACAGTGATGAGTGGAAATCCTTCTAGTGTTAACCTCAAACAACACTTGGTAGGTAACTTGCAAGATTCTATACGAATCAAGCTCTTGACAACTTGAAAGCAACTATGGTGCGGTTCTTAATTGAACTTCACTTGTTCTAGGAACATGAATTGACGGCTTCAAATCATGCGGATATTATTATCCAAATGATTCACTCTTTATGTTCGCAGTCAGCTTTGGACGGTCGAATAAAGAGAACGGGTTTACCCGCGAAATCCTGTCAGGAAGTTACTTAATTGAAACTATCCGTCACGGGTACGATATCTAATATCGTCCAACGATCTTCACCGACCGGAGGTAAAACGCTACCGAATTAGAATGAAATGTTCAAAGCCATTTATTTCGTGTCTACTTATGTTGCGGCATTTGAAGACGGTGGCGTTGCGGGATCCAAGGAGAAGTCGTCCCCGCATGCTTATACTTTATGCACTTAATATCTCATCTAATTCAAGAAAGCCTAAAAGTTAAGTCTTCCGCTGTATCGAACTCTGAAGCTTTCAAGAATTACGAAGGTATAAGTATGTGGGACATGGTGTCACGAAGAGGCGAAGATCACAAGTGATGGATGCACGAGATCAAGGCAAGAGATTAATGCTCAAGATTGATATCAATGGTCACATCAGCATGTTCACCTGAAAAGAAAAAGAAAAGAAAGACGAAGACTACGAGCGCAAGACAAGCATAGTATGCTAGGTTTATTTCATTATTGTAACTCGGGTAACGCCCTTGTTTGGAGTGACCTCCCTTAGGGGGAGATTGTTGGAAATACGTTTTACGTATTAAGAAGGATCGGTCACTCCATTAATAGTCCATGTAATAGCTCGTAGTTTAGTTAACTTTCTTTATTTATTAAACAAGAACAAGCCTAGCCTACAACATGTGTAGGCCGGCCCAAATGTAAGCCCAAGCCCATGACAAGGGCTTGGGTATATAAACCCTCTCCTTAGATGAAGAGGGTGGTGTGGTTTCATTATTTACACATAGTTCTTCTTAACTTTCTCTCTCTAAAAGTGTGAAATCCACCATCTATTTCTCTCTCTAAAAACATAAGCAAGATTTACAATCCTACACTAACAGCATTTGGAATATGCCATTTTCAAATTTTCATTTTCCATTTTAATAAAACATTTTCTAAAAAAGAAAGTTTATTGAAAAAGTCTTTTGTCTTATTAAAAAAAGTGAGTTTTAAGGATAATCATTTTGATGATCACTAAGTATGATTAAGAAAGGTTAGTGATATGATTATTACCTTGATGATAGTGTTAGTTAAATAATTCATTTTGTGTTTTACACTAAATGTGTTGTATGGTTTGTTGTGATCAAAACTAAGAAAGATTAGTTAACACTAATAATGTTTTTAGGCATCACTTGCATTAACAATCTCCCCCTTTTTGATTACGACAAACGATAAACTCATTTACGTAGAAACACAAACTATGGAATTATTAACCAGTTTATCACTATCATTTCTCCCCCTTTGTCGTATCAAAAAGGTTAGCAAAAGTCTTTGAAGAACATCGAACTTTGCTAGTAGCTCCCCCTTGGTGGTTGCTCCCCCTTGCTTGGGGCACCAAGTTTGTGAGCTAAGGTGACATGCTACACAAAGGTTAGTAGAAAGGAAAGAAACACCAATGTATATATGATCACTACCTACTAAGTAACTTGAGAGGGAGAAAGAGAAGAAATCTCAAATTAGAAGCAAGTATTTTGCTAAGTATGTCCAAAGATGTAATTGACAAAATCAAACTTCAATCCAATGAAGATGATAAGCTTGTCAATGGGTTAAAGCTTTAGAATTGATGGAATCACCCATAAGCAATTGTAAAATATTAACCAAGATCAACTCAAAGTAGAACTAATGAAATAGCACACAAATAACACAAAGGTTACATAAAAAAATACAACAAAGAAGATAGTCATACACATAGTATGAGTATCTAAAAGCAATAAATATGGAAAATAAACCACTAAGCATAAGCTAGTCTAATAGTGATATTTTCCAAGATTGCTAAAAATAAAATAAAACTAAAAAGACGACGATGCATCATTCGAAGTTTTATCCACCGGAAAGAAAACTTGAATAGGAGGCCGAGTGAGGAGGAATTCAAGAAAATTTAACTTCTCATACACATGAGCAAGTTCAATTTGTTGAAATCGGCAACAATCACACGAGGATCCATGATGCAACACAAAATCGTTTGATGGGGGTATGGCATCAAACTTAGGGTTTGGTGGTGGTGGGGTAAAGGGTTTGGGAGTGTTTTCACAATGCCTTGTGAGGTTTGGGAAGGTTGAAAGGTCATTGAGTTGGGGGGTATTGAAGGATTGTGGTGGTGGTAGAACATTTTCTTTTGCTCCGGTGATGGGGTTTATGGTGTAAGTCTCATTCCAATACTTGATTGGAGAGAAGGTAGGGTTTTTGGGTGGTTTGGACGAAGATGGTTCATTCTTCTTAACCCAAACGGGTCGAACCGAGATTTTCGGTTTCTTTGAAAGCTTGGATGAGGAAGATTTGGGTGAGTGGGTTTGTGACAAAGAAATGTCAAGGTTAGGGATGTTGGAGTTAAGCATTGTGAGAGTGTGTGAATGATATCTCAAGGTTATGTGAGAATGAATTCTCAAGGTTGGGAAGGTGTGAGAATGAAATCTCAAGGTTGGGGTATAAGTAAAATGTAATCAAGGTAATAATTTGAATACAAAATGTGTAGTGTCAAGGAGTGTTTAGTCAATTTGAGTAAACAAGGAATCTTGACTGGGAATAGGGTTTTAAAATTTTTGACCAAAAAATCGTCAAAATCCACTTTCTGGCCGCGGTACCTTATATGGGCTGGCGGTTCCATATCACTAAGGAACCGCGGGTCCTTAAGGAACCGCGACCAGTGGACTTTAAACCATGTTTTTCCTGGGTTTTGGGAAAAACTAAGACTTTTTCAAAAAGTTGCAAATCTTGGAATTTTACCTCTATTATAACCAAAATATGCTAGGGTTGCATAAAGCAACACATTCACAAAGAATGTCTTGACAAAGGGTAACAAAATAATTTAGATATCAGTTTGAACCAATTTTAGTCAAGTTTAGGGGTTGTGATAGATTTAGGTTCAATTTTAGTTTCAAATTAAAGTTGATTAGTATGCACAAAAGGATAGAATCACACAAAGCTAAATCCATAAGTCAACAACATGAATCATTCATTAAGGAAACAAGTACAAAGACAAATAAAACTAACTAATACATAGCTAGCTTATCATAAAATCTAGATAAGTAGTTTTCTTTGGCTTG
Source organism: Glebionis coronaria (assembly GCA_025667525.1). Classification (NCBI taxonomy): domain Eukaryota; kingdom Viridiplantae; phylum Streptophyta; class Magnoliopsida; order Asterales; family Asteraceae; genus Glebionis; species Glebionis coronaria. Next base: position 361,701,046 of record CM046876.1, read on the forward strand.
TTGTTGAAAACTCTTATTATGAAAACTCCATCATTCATCTCCTAGAGGAGGCATGGAGAACAAGGCAAGCAAGAAGTCTTGCAAACCCCTATGTAGTCCATACATATCCATCCTTAGGTTATGGATGAGGAAGTGGTTGTAGAGACAGCATGGACACCTAGGACCATGAGTTTGTTGAAACCCAAAGTAAGGATCACCCAAGAGGAGGGAAAGAGGGACACCCAAAATTGGGATGTTTGAGTTGGGTGGAGGTGGAGGAGGCAAGTTCTCCAAGGGTGATGTGGGTGAAAGTGGAGGCATGTTCCCCAAAGGGGAAATGGGTGAGTGTGGAGGTAAATCCTCCAAGGTTGGTGAAATGGGTGAGTTGTGAGGGGTAAATGGTGAAGTCACCAAAGTGTCATCAAAGTCATTCCCAAAAGGAATGCTTTGGATTGGTTGAGGTTGTGTGGTCACTTCCAAGGGTGCACTTGGAGTGAAGGGTGAAGATATCTCATTCATTCTAGAGTTGAATGAAGAGGAGGTAGAACCAATGGAGTGGTTAGTACCATGGGTGGATGAAGTCTTGCATGGTGCAAGAGGTGGGGAAGGTGATGAAGAAATGAGGATAGGAGCATTCTCATTCTTAGGTGTGTGGAAAGGTGAGGAGTTAGGCTTAGCTACCTTAACCCTTATTTTGAGTGTTTTCCTTGGGGTGGAGGTCTTGGAAGTGTTTGAGGTTTTGGTACACACCATGGTTGATTAGGGTGGTTTAAGGTTTAGGAAAGTATGTTTGATGTGTGAAGAACATGGCAAACAAGGTGGGTTTAAATGGGTGAGGGGATGATCCAAACTAGTAATGGGTTAAAATCATTTTAGGTGAATAATGAATTTAGGTAACCTAGTTTAGGAAATGTGTAGTTTATTACTAAAAATCATGCAAGGTTTACACAAAATTAAGAAAACAGTGTAAAGCAAATATGCTGTCGTGCACAGTAACCGACGGTTCCTTATCTAGGACCGGCGGTACCTTATCGATAAGGAACCGCGGGTCGATATGGAACCACGACCAGAAGGTTTTCAAAAATTTCCCATCCCAGTTTTTGATAAACCTAGATTTTTCCCAAAAGTTTCACAAGCCAAAGTTAACTACAGATCATAATCTAATAAGCTAACTATCAAAAGGCATGCACAAAGCTATGTAAAACACAAACATTATTGCATAAGCAACAATAAGGATCAAAATAAATAGTAATCCAAGCATGCAACACAAGTTAATAAACAACTAAACCAAAGTGTTAATAACCAAATGTTTAACTATCAAATCCAAACTTTGACATAACTTCAAAGTCTTCACCTCCTTTTCTTTCCTATACCCTTGATCATCTTTCCCAAATACTTGAACCCTTTTCTTGACTCCACTCGGTGTTCATGTAATTCTCCCCGGGTTCTAAGATTCTCACGATAAAGATGCTCCATATTAAGATCTTCAGGAACATCACTAGAAGGGTGAGGAGGAGGATCTAAGTCTTCAAAATCATCCTCGAATTGATTTGAGGATGGATGGGAGTTACTCGAAGAGTCAAAATGAGAACTAGGACCGATGCCATCACCATCACTTGGTGGCATATCGATGTCCTCCTCATCCGACTCTTGATGGTCGGATTTTCTCGAACCACGATCACTTCTTGGCTTTCGTTGATACGCCTCTTGAATAGGCAACATAACCCGTTGAACCGAGTGAAAGCGAGAAAGATCGAGTTGAGGAAAATCTTAACCAACCCTTCTAAAGAGGCGAGTAAGAAGCATAGCATAAGGGAGGTTTGTTTTGGGTTTAGAAAGAGCATAATTTATACGTCGAGCGATGTAATATGCAAAATTGTACTTGGTGGAAGTAAATAGGCAAAACAACATATGCCCCATGCAAGCCGGGATATGATCTCGGTTCCCACCAAGACAAAACACATTTTCTCTAAGGAGGTTTTCCCATTGGAGCATGTAATCCTTAAGGTCGCTTGAGAGCACTTCATACCTATTCACATTTCTCACATTTGTATGAAGGCTTCTCACAACGTTTCCACTACGCTCTTTCGTGATGATTTCAAGGATGAAATTTAGATCAGCTTTGGTGGTGTCATTTGGAGGTTTATCGTTTGACTCCAAGAGAGCATCTAGTCTCTACTTATCCGTGAAACGACAAGTGCCTTCAAATGGCACACCAAGAATATCACCAAAGTCATCGAGGGAATATTGAATGATTTGACCATTCAACAAGAAATGAATAAAGATTTGGTCGTTGATTTCAAGCATGGAGTAAGTACTAAAGAACTCAAGAAGGAACAAGGGATAAATTACCTCGTCTATGTAAAGCAAAAAATCAAACCCAATAAGCTCGAACATAGAGTTGATATAATTATCTCCCGCTATTCTTGAATCTACAATCCTACCCACATGGAAACAACGAGAGGAAAGGGATGAAAAAGCGTTTTGGAGTTGAGGGGAAACAAAGGTTTGAGAGATGTCGGGCATATAATCTCTAGTGAATTGATGATCTTTTTGACATTGAGAAGGCATGATTAAGTACCTAAATACAAACACAAGACAATATTTCTCCAATCACTCATATGAAAAATAAAAAAGGAAAACGAAAAATGAAAATGTGTTATATCAATTTCTTGACAAACATAGGATTGAATCCATATCATTTTCATGTTCACAATGTGTCTATTCCATCATTAACCAAGAACACATGATCTATGTTAGATCAACAATGGATTAGAACTTTGGTTTTTCAAAACAAGGTTTTTAGGTAAGCATAAACAATGTCATTACCTACTTGTTCATGGGTTCATCTCAAATCCATCATTCAACCAAAATCATTTAGCCTAAATTCGGATTTGTTCTACAAGTGGGTTTTAGTGAAATCTTAATGAATATCAACCTAAGGAATCATAGTAAGATTACCATGTCAACCCACATTCCTATTAAGGTTTTAATTCAATTTCAATTTTAAAAATCCCCAATTATGAAAGGATGAACCCTAGAACAAAATAGATGAAATTGAAAGAAGATACTTACAATTAATTGATGTTAGATGAAGGATGAGTGAAACCCACAACTTGGAATCAATTAATTTGAGTGATTGAAGGTTTTGGAAGCTTCAACAATGGTGGAAAAGGTAAAACGCGTCGGCTGTGTGTTTTTGGGAGAGAGAGAGATTGGTTTGAAAAAGAATAAAAAACTCAAACTGGCGCTCTGACAAAAGTTACTGCCCGCGGTACCTTATCGATAAGGAACCGCGGGTTTGAGCCGCGGAGATAAGGAACCGCCTACAGAGGCAGGTTTTTATCTCTGAAAAACGCCAAATTTTGAAAATCCAGTTTTTCTAAAATACTTAAAATTAAATCATGAGCCTTTTAGAATATCACTGGATCATCATAACACTAAGCAATATGCCTTAATGAAGGATTACGAGTTAAATCAAGATCGAAAAGAATCGAAACGGACAAACGACTACTCGTAGCAAAACGACTAAGTGGAGAGAAGTCAAGAGAAGTGAATCAAGACTAGGATCAATGCTCAAGGGATTAATGACAATCTTCAAGTAGTTGTAACGAAGAGCTTGTGTCATATATAGTGGTTTAAGACGTGCCTTTCTGGCGAAACGATAAACGGCTTTGGTAATGAATAAGCACAAAGCAATTATTCAAGTATAGACTAAGATCACTTTCAATAACAGTCTTAGTCTAAACTAAAATATGAGCAAGGTATTAATTCACTTTCTCTCCCACAAAGGGCCTACTAACCGTATGGGTGCAAACCATGGAAATCATGCTTGATACTTTAAGCTTCTACTAACTCACTCTACATCACCATAGTGAGTCAAGTATCCAAGCAATGAAGGTTTGAGAGGATAAAAGAAAAGAAACACAAACCACAAATAAATGTCAAGGCAAGGATGCTGAGAACAAGCACATAGTCAAGTAATGATCAAAAGAATGATCAAAGGGCGTGTGGAAGAACGAAAGCGTACCTTGGACACAAAGAGCAATCCATGAAGGAATAAGTGCTATGCCCAATCAATGACTATGATGAGTACTAAGTCTTCAAGGACTAGTATCATTCCCAATCATCTTGGTATCATCCTTCAAAGATGTTAAAGATCAATGAAGATGATTCTTCTAAAAGTGCAAGTAACTCAATCCATAACCAATTAATTGATTGATCTTCATGAGTACCTACACAAAGCAAGATGCAAACTAGTAGATACATTTCAAGAGTATATCTAAAATGCATAAAGGCTCCTAATCTTAAGTGGGATGCAATATTATCAATTAAAAGACCTATTTTCAAAGAAAACATAGTTTTGACCAAAGAGAAACTTTAGTACAACTAGACCTTCTAATTTGAGGAGACAATGGATCGATCCAAGTTTCAAAGTACATTATACTTCAAAGATCTTGAGTGACCATCGCTCTGATACCAATTGTAGAAACTAGAAGGGGGGTTGAATAGTTTCTCTTCGATTGGTGACCAAATTAAAATTACTTTCAATTTGGTTTGTATCAAAACTATCTTTTACTTGAGGCTAAGTTGCATAATGATTAGGTTCAATTGAAATGCACTAGCAAGAATAATAAGCAAGTATAATGATAATGAAATAAGTAAAGAGTAAGGAAGGAGACAACCTAGTGGGAAGACACCAAGATTTATAGTGGTTCGACAATGAGGCTCTATCCTTGTTTCTACTCCACTCCTCGAGTACACCTACTCGAGAATTCCACTATATCCACAAGCTCCCTTCTCGGCGGAGAAAACCTTACATCGTTGCTTACATTATTTTCCGACACTAAGCTAAATGTCGAGACCTAATCTTTAGCTAGGACCAATCTACACGACGTTGCCTACTTCACAATTTAACGACACAAGGCTAGATGTCGGGTTCTAATCTTAAGGTAGAACCAATCTTCACGATGTTGCCTACTTCACCATTTTGCGACACAAGGCTAGATGTCGAGTTCTAATCGAAAGCTAGAACAAATCTTCACGACTCTTCACTTTGAAGCTAAGTGAGAACTTCACACAACACAACTACTAATCACTTTAAAGTTTAGTGAGAACTCACAAGACACAACCACATCACTTTATAGTTTAGTGAGAACTTCTAATCAAAATATTACAACTCAACTAGACTTATCCAAGTACACACATGTAGCTTAGATTCACACAACACAAATCCAAGCAAACACATATGCAATGGATGTACACAAAAAATCCAAGTATCCACAAATAACTTGGATGAACACAACTAGTCCAAGTATTCGAAAATACATTGGATTGACCTAAAACAAAAAGGGGTATCATGGTGAATATGACTAGTTCATAGATTCATCTTTATCACAACACTAGTGAGTGAGTGATCTTCTCATTGGACATGGTAAAGAAGGGGATCAAGAGGATAATCATATGTAAACATCCTTAACAATTTAAGTGATCATTTACTAATGATTATGCTATAGAAAATAGAAAGAAGGCTGAGAAAAACGTCCAAGAGGCTGCTGGAAAATAAGATTTGACCCACTATTTAAAGGAGACAAAGTTACAACGGATCTATAACGGCTACTGTGCGCGGGACCTTACCTCACCCCGCGGTACCATATCGCTAAGGTACCGCGTAGGTACTTAAGGTACCGCCACTAGACTCCGCTCCGTTTTTTGTCTTTTATTGGGGTGGGAATATCTGAGGTATTTGAACCCTTCACAGGATATTCTAACAGCATTTGGAATATGCCATTTTCAAATTTTCATTTTCCATTTTAATAAAACATTTTCTAAAAAAGAAAGTTTATTAAAAAAGTCTTTTGTCTTATTAACAAAAGTGAGTTTTAAGGATAATCATTTTGATGATCACTAAGTATGATTAAGAAAGGTTAGTGATATGATTATTACCTTGATGATAGTGTTAGTTAAATAATTCATTTTGTGTTTTACACTAAATGTGTTGTATGGTTTGTTGTGATCAAAACTAAGAAAGATTAGTTAACACTAATAATGTTTTTAGGCATCACTTGCATTAACAGATATCATCACAACATGACGTGTCTATAGATATAACTATATGAAATAAGAACTGTCATAAAATGGTGACACAAAAGTCATGACAATATCTCAACAAATGCAGGAGTCTAGGTATGTAGGTAATGGTCCTACCACTTACCCAAGACAAACAATAAACATAAACCAAACAAACATATGTGTGCCACAGTATCACTTATTAAATGAACAAAATAAAAAGAAACTAAGAAGGAAACGAGGATCTCCTTCTATATGCATTCCTAAGCTCTCCAAATCCTAGCCACTTATGTTCTCATGCTTAACCATAGTATCACCTGAAAGAGACACTAAAACACGTCGACATAAAGTTGGTCAGTGTCATAGGTTTAGACTCAACGCCAAAATCATACCATAAGCTGTGAGTAACAACCAAAAGTTAAAAATATATGGACAATGTGATACAAATATGCATTAACAAACTAACATTCAAGATTTAACTAATCAAACCAAAACTCAGTCCAAGATTCTCAACCTTACCAAACACCATAATCCCATAGGCTTCCAAACACCTATGAACCAATCCCCAAGGCCCCGCCTTGTCAACAATAACCAATCCCCAAGGCCCCGCCTTGTCAACAATCCCCTTGGTACCAAGTCAAAACATAAAACAATCAAGAATCAACTAGCAATTAATCATATAAGTATGCACACATAAGACATTACCAACGCCAAACCATTCACAATATAATTTATAAATAACAAAACAAAACAGTGTCTCTTCCATCCCATCTGGAAGTCATAACATTAGAAAACATGGAACTATGAAACTCACCTGATTGAGCTTCCCCAAACATCCGCGCACTAGCAAAAAGCTAACAACCAAAAACACATAATCAAAACATGAACCAACACTAAAATGGCTCATCAACCTATGATGGACATCTAACCTTCTCCCATATATATACCTCATATATATACTCTAAGCATCTCATTACACCCCTCTATAAAGCCCATAACTCGTTTTACTTCATAACACATCCCGTTAACATTTTATCAAAAACAGTCCCAGTTTTAGGTCTCCAAACTATAAGCCAAACACCCACCTAAACAAACCCATGATCTATGTAAAAGGAATATTCATACCCTTACATATGTTATCTAACACCTCCACTTTCCCCAACCTTAAATCTACTGTTAAGGCCCCGATATATATATATATATATATACTTTTGTCATTCCAGTTTTACTAATTTTAAACATACAAAAAATTTGTTAGGATTAGGGGGTCTTACCCTAAACCACAACCTTAGACCAAGTGCAGATACTTACTAAAATATATAAACCATCTCTCATGTTCGTTAGAAGATCCCAATGCAACCCTAACTACCCCAAACAACCCAAAACTTAAAAAGAAAATAGGCTGAATTCAAAACTGTTTTGACCTCCGAGTGTTGTAACCTGTTTTTGACCCACTTCCCGACCTCCCAATTTAGTTCTCGTTTCTTGCATTGGAAAGCCACTTCAATTACCTTTTGTGGGATACTTGGATCGTAAAATAAGAGTTTGTTAACTCCCAATATGATCAAAACAATTGACTCAAAATTGTGCCCAGTTTTTAAAATCGGGTTTAATCAAATTATCTTAATTAATTCACCATAACCCCATTAAATACAAGCCCTAGTTTATGTAATCATCATATTATGATTAATACAACATTAATTTACTGTTTTATATTAAACCCTAACCCTAATCCATCAATAGATGATTAAATAAACATAAAACAGTTTAATTAAAAAGGTTTATGAAGGTTTTACCTTTAATTCAATGGAAGATGAAAAAAACTATGAAAACCCTAAATCTTCTCCTTATGTCGTCGACTTCAATGTTCCAGGAAGAAAAAATATGGTTTTTGTTTTTAGTTAACAAATTATATAGGGTATGGGTGAACCCAAGTCCAACCCATAACCTATTTACACTTTCCTTTTCTTTTTTTAAACCAATCGGCCTAAACCGACTTATATATGTATTTTTTTATTTTTTTTTTCTTTTTATTGTTTAATAATACATTAATAACATTACATTAATTTTTCTTAATTTATTTCAGCTCCTAAAGCTTCCAAAACCTCAAAACCGTAAAACTTGTCAAATTTACGCGTTTTACCGTAAAAGACGTAAAATATACACTTTTATAAAAAATATCAAATTTTGAAATAAACTTTATAACTAAGTCCTAAATGACTTAAAACAATCCCGAAAAATATCCATCTGACTAATTACCTCATCCGAGACCTCCAAATGATAAACCGTAAATCGTAAAAATACGATTTTCTATAATACATATATGTATACGTAAAACCACTAAATAACACCATCTCATTTCATAGTCACTACCATGTGAGCTCATGAACATGAAATCATCTCACATCGTTTCACTCACAAGGTACCCCGTACCGGAAACGATATCCAAACCACAATCTATACACACCAATTAGCACATAAACACGTAAATACACGTAAATAGCACAAAATAAAACTAAGTGACGAACCTCAAAACCAGGGTTATCACATCACTCCCTCCTAATAGAAATCTCGTCCCGAGATTTACTCCTTAGGATCAAACACACAAACAACAAATCACACGAGGATACTTGTTCTAAATGAACTCCTCTCATTTCCACGTGATCTTTAGTTCAAGTTTCAAAATACCACATATACAAACCAAAAATAATTAAACTCATTGCCAAACTCTTGACTTCACAGTCAATAAATCTCACAAATGATCTTTGATAAAACAAAGACTCTTATTAACACAAGTCCCGAATAACCGTACATGCAAAATGCATTCTCAAACAACATTTACCAATCTCAATACATGAAATGTATCATGTATACAAATCATTTCCCCCAGGTAATTCTATGCTCATAAGCTAATGGTCCGATCTTTTCAAAGATCATAAATGGACCTACAAAACTCTACATCAACTCTTCCATTTTACCAAAACATACCACATGTTACTATGGGTGAAACTTCATACATAACTCTGTCACTAACTCTAGTGGTTTCCTCCTTTTCAACATAGCATCCCTTGTTGCTCTCATCCTTTCCACAAACACCATTACCACATTAGTAGCCTCTTTTACCAATTCTAGTCCCCAATGGGGACAACTCACCCTATCCTCTCATATAGTGCCTCAAATGGCATTTATCGACTTCTAGTATGATAACTATCATTATATAAAAACTCAACCATCGCTAAAGAGTTTTCTAACTCCCTCTAAATCAATCACCCATGTCCTCAGTGTAACTCCTAAGGTTGTATAAATATCTCACCTACCTATCCTTTTCCCAGTTAGTTGGATATACTCATATCCAATCATGTTCATCAACTCCCTTCAGTCCGTACCCCAAGCTACTTAAAAATTCCAATCTCTTTACAAAGTGACCTATGACGGTCTTTCACATATCCATTAGTTCTTCCAATCCAAATCATCTTATGATCTACACACATCATCAAAAGGACGGTTAACTCAGTTAGACCAAGCCCTTCGTCCCTATGGCACATCACACCTATAACTCCTCATCCATTCGATTATCGATACTAAGCCTCCCAAACAATCAGTATAAGTCAGTGCCATTTCCTTTTCCACACTACGGCCGTATTAGCCTGCGTTGTGCTTCATTCTACTCATTAAGCTCTACCAAAGTTTTACCTCTGGTTCCTATATCGACCTATTTCATTCATGATTCGCTTCTATACACACTTCCTTCTTCTTCCTCAACTCCTACCATACATCATGATGTGATGCTTCCCTTCGTTTCTTCCCTTTCCATAATCCTTCATAAGGCACTCCATTCATATTAGGCTAACCTTTACGCAAAACCCTCTATTCCATCACATCCGTACGCAATTCTTCCAACTTCCCAACTACGTGACTTCTCATTCCTCTTGAAATAGGTGCTGAATTAGTCAGTCTGTCGACTATCACCCAACTCTTATCGTACTTAATCTTCTACCGCATTATGTATCCCTTCCACCAACTTCGTCCTTACATCGACCTTTCTAAACTACTCTATCTATGTAGGAAGTATAGTCTACGTCCCTTTCCTCCCTACGATTGTCCAAGCCACGCAACATAAATGTTGACGCGTTCTCTGCTTTAGACAACTCAACTCGTGCAACCTACATCCTTCATCTAAGCCACCCTAATACGCCATCCATATAATTCAAGTTTGTCTCAGCTTCACTTCATTCTTCTTATTCCATGTCTCATCAACCATGCTTGCCTTTCCCACATGGTACTTGGCCTTGAAATTTTCTTTCATCAATTAACTCCACCCATCACCTTTGCCAAATGTTCAATCAAGATGATTGAATATGTGTTGGAGACGTTCATGATCCGTATAGATCATTCTCCACGTCTCGTACACCAAATGCCTCTAGCATTCTAGGCAGATATAATAGTCCAGCTCCACTAACTAAGTCTATCCAGTTCTTCCAAATTTTCAGTTCCTGCAACGTATAAGTGATCGCCTTTCTTTGTCGTCCTCGTACACGTCCAAATCCTTTACTCCACGTATCGTCATGCTTCGCGAATTCATCCAGTCCTTCCGATAATGCCAAGATCGGCTCATTATCCAATCCACTTCTTCCACCTCTAAAATGCTTCCTCATCCTTCTTCACTTCGCCCCTTGCTGGTTCCATGATATGTCATCATCTCTAACTACTCATCATGGTAAAATTATTACTAAAACTCACACTCGAAAATCTCACGTATAACTCCACTCCAAAAACAACACATAATTTGCCTCACTCTCCTTCTCAGATTTGAGTAGATCAAGATGTCGTCGATGCTCCCGATGACAACTCGTTTATACACGTTCATGCACACTTGGCTCATTGACACCGTGAAAACCGCTAGTGCTTTGGCGAAGCCAAATGAAAAACCATAAACCCAAAGCGTTCATACAACATCCTTAGCAGTTTCAACTATGTCCTCCTTGCACCCTCTCTCAGCGGCAATACGAATAAATTCCTACCTCGTTCTATTTGCAAAATTCTACACGCATTTTAAAAGACCAATGCTTCCTCTCATCAGACCACTCAACCGCTTTCCTCATCCAATCTACTACTAAGCAACTCGACTTTTACCTTGCATCCGTTGCAAATTTCCATCAACTCTTGTTCTTGAAATCATTCCATCAACAATTTCCTTGGAAAGGCACTAACTCAAACTCCTCTCACTTCTCCTACTTGCTCTATTCATGGTTCTATCTCAAAATAATAGGCAAACCTACTAAATTTCAGGAATTTTTAATAGAAAACATATGCCTTACGAACAATATCCCCTTCCAACACTCTCTATGGCACGTTACTTGTGCCAATATCCATACATTTCACAAATCTCTATTCATCTCCCTTGGCACTCCTAATAGACCTCATGCCCACATTAGTTCGTCTACGAACTTTTAACTCTTTCCTCCCCACTAAGGGCATTCCAACCATTCTCTCAAGGCCACCTACTTAAATCGTGTAGGCGCGACCAAGTCTTTCATATGTCTACCTCAACGCTCCCAATCAATACGAAACAAAAACTACATCCTGAATCCATCAGATACGATCAACGAATCAAACCCACGGATAACTAACGACATTTCACGTGCACCAATTAAAACCAGTCAAAACCACGAGACTCAAGAGAAAACTCAAACCCAAAACGTGTATCAATTCAAGATGACCCATGACAACGAAAAATAATCCCAGAAACACCCAATGGCAACCAAAACATATTACGCCCCGCGACATATTATTTAAACCGTGCAAAAATCGATTTTTCCAAAAGAATATATATCCTTTTTTTTATTATTACCTCCCACATCTATGTGACTCAAACCATCTACAAACAACCTTTTAGGCGATCTCAAAACTCAACCCAAAGACTAGGTATCCCGTGCACCCCAAATAAAAATAAACTACTATTCAAAACTCAACCTCGAACCCGACACTTGTACAATAATTTCGGCCAGTGCACTGACCTCCCATGACTACACATTCTGAATATTTTAAAAGTACGTTCCGAGTACATAATTTTTGGCTTTTGAATCACTCAAAAAGCTCTAAAAACGAACAAGTTATGACCAAAACAGTTTTATATTAATGAAAGATAAAATTGTATGTGAAATCTTCATAAACTCAATTTAACCTTGTATTAATAATTATAAATGACGTGAATCGGTTAAACTCAATTATATAAACTATGTGAGTAGAAAGAAATTTTTACCTCGCTTTATTTTAAAGGAAGTCTTTTAGAATTTGAAATAAATAAGTGTTGATTAAAAGAAATCTTATGTTACATCTTGTTTGAAACACGACTCCAACACCTTACCCTTATTTTACCGAATACAACCAGCTATCTAACCCTAAGAAAGATTTCCAAGTCCCCCTTTTTCTCAATATATACCGACCAAAATAAATGTAAGACCCAACACAAAAGATTTCATTATCTCCAAAAGAAATCCCAAGTTATTTCAATAGACTTAAAACAAAGAACACCATTTTAAAACGTACACGTGAAATACGAAACTCAAAGAATACGCTACAAGACACTCTTCAAAAGATTCAAAACGTCGTTGAAACTCCACCAAACTCGAGCACTAATAAATTGTTTAAGCACAAGAGAGCACTAGGTACGTTCAAGTTATAATAACTACTGAACGACCGTAAATCATAACATAACATCTATTAGTATATATACATCCACATATGTATACCTATTGAATCTCCCATACATACTCGTTATCATACACTTAAGTCAATCAATCGCTTTATACGCTCGTTTTTTCCATACGAGGAATCACCATCTCACCGTGCCACAACAAGGCATAAAGCCCACCTCCAAAACCAAACCATATCGTGTGACCCCATAATCACACAACACAACTATAACCCAAAACATATAACACAAAAGAACAATAGCCATATCATAGGCAGCCATTACATAAACCCATATATTATACGTATACCCAAATTATACATCTCATCATATACAAGCATGTAGTAACCCTCTTTCATGCAATCATACTTGAGAACCCATTGAAGTTGTGGTACTTGTATAACTATGTTGGCCACCATACTTATACAATTACCCTTTCCCCAATGCACTCCCTCCTATGATGACACTTATAAGAATCAATACAACATATAACACATAAATCCATCTACTCACATAAGCTCATAACCACATAACCAAATAGGTCCAAAACCTCATCTATTAAAATAACATAGTAAAACTCTTGGAATACCGAAATCCATAGTCTAGCTAAAACAACCTAGACTAAATCCAAAACAAAAGCATAATCAGTTATAAGTCATGTCGCCCATAAGAGTGGAAACAGCTTAAAATCCTTCTTACCCATGTACTCCTAGTAACTCGAACCACCACACGATTCTTAGGGAACATGACTTAAACATCAAAAGAAAAATAACATACCTCAGGTACATAAAATAACTCAACAAAAGATTGAAACAACCTTGTACCAAATTATGTACTATAATGTACAATTTAAGCAAAATACAACAATGACTAGCGTGGACGATTATGGTTCAACCCGCACTAGTCACAACCCGAAAAGAAAATAACATGTGGCTAAGTATGAACATACTATGGTTCAATTCATACTAGTCAAAACATCGCAATAAATAACATCCAAACATATCAATTATTATAAAATGCACACATACTCCTGTGACGCCTATATGTAGGGACCCTTAAGCTATAGAATAGGCTACGCGACTAGGCAACCTAATTCTCTATAACCATTGGCTCTGATACCATTCTGTCACACCCCACCATGGCGGAATATGGGGCGCGACGTATGGATATCATCACAACATGGCGTGTCTATAGAGATAACTATATGAAATAAGAACTGTCATAAACTGGTGACACAAAAGTCATGATATCTCAACAAATGCAGGAGTCAAGGTAAGTAGGTAACAGTCCTACCATTTACCCAAGACAAACAATAAACATAAACCAAACAAACATATGTGTGCCACAGTATCACTTATTAAATGAACAAAATAAAACGAAACTAAGAAGGAAACGGGGATCTCCTTCTATATGCATTCCTAAGCTCTCCAAATCCTAGCCACTTATCTTCTCATGCTTAACCATAGTATCACCTGAAAGAGACACTAAAACACGTCAACATAAAGTTGGTGAGAGTCATAGGTTTAGACTCAACGCCAAAATCATACCATAAGCTGTGAGTAACAACCAAAAGTTAAAACATATAGACAATGTAATACAAATATGCATTAACAAACTAACATTCAAGATTTAACTAATCAAACAAAAACTTAGTCCAAGGCTCCCAGCCTTACTAAACACCATACTCCCATAGGCTTCCAAACACCTATGAACCAATCCCCAAGGCCCCACCTTGTCAACAATAACCAATCCCCAAGGCCCCGCCTTGTCAACAATCCCCATGGTACCAAGTCAAAACATAAACAATCAAGAATCAACTAGCAGTTAATCATATAAGTATGCACACATAAGTCCATTACCAACTCCAAACCATTCACAGCATAATTTATCAATAACATAACAAAAAAGTGTCTCTTCCATCCCATCTGGAAGTCATAACATTAGAAAACATGGGACTATGAAACTCACCTGATTGAGCTTCCCCAAACATCCGCGCACTAGCAAAAAGCTAACAACCAAAAACACATAATCAAAACATGAACCAACACTAAAATGGCTCATCAACCTATAATGGACATCTAACCTTCTCCCATATATATACCTCATATATATGCTCTAAGCATCTCATTACACCCCTCTATAAAGCCCTTAACTCGTTTTACGTCATAACACATCCCGTTAACATTTTATCAAAAATAGTCCCAGTTTTAGGTCTTCAAACTATAAGCCAAACACCCACCTAAACACACCCATGATCTCTGTAAAAGGAATTATCATACCCTTACATATGTTATCTAACACCTCCCACTTGCTCCAACCTTAAAGCTACTGTTAAGGCCCCGATATATATATATATATATATATATATATATATATATATATATATATATATATATATATATATATATATATATATATATATATATATATATATATATATATATATATATATATATATATATATATATATATATATATATATATATATATATATATATACTTTTGTCATTCCAGTTTTACTGATTTTAAACATACAAAAAGTTTGTTAGGATTAGGTGGTCTTACCCTAAACCACAACCTTAGCCCAAGTGCAGATACTTACTATAATATATAAACCATCTCTCATGTTCGTTAGAAGATCCCAATGCAACCCTACGTACCCCAAACAACCCAAAACTTAAAAAGAAAACAGGCTGAATTCAAAACTGTTTTGACCTCCGACTGTTGTAACCTGTTTTTGACCCACTTCCCCACCTCCAATTAAGTTCTCGTTTCTTGCATTGGAAAGCCACTTCAATTACCTTTTCAGGGATACTTAGATCGTAAAATAATAGTTTGTAGAACTCCTTATATGATCAAAACAATTGACTTAAAATTCTGCTCAGTTTTAAAAAACGGGTTTAATCAAATTATCTTAATTAATTCACCATAACCCCATTAATTACATGCCCTAGTTTATGTAGTAATCATATTATGATTAATACAACATTAATTTACTGTTTTTATATTAAACCCTAACCCTAATCCATCAATAGATGATTAAATAAACATAAAAACAATTTAATTAAAAAGGTTTATGAAGGTTTTACCTTTAATTCAATGGAAGATGAAAAAAACTATGAAAACCCTAAATCTTCTCCTTATGCCGTCGACTTCAATGTTCCAGGAAGAAAAAATATGGTTTTTGTTTTTAGTTAACAAATTATATAGGGTATGGGTGAACCCAAGTCCAACCCATAGCCCATTTACACTTTCCTTTTCTTTTTTTTAAACTAATCGGCCTAAACCGACTTATATATGTATTTTTTTATTTTTTTTCTTTTTATTGTTTAATAATACATTACTAACATTACCTTAATTTGTCTTAATTTATTTCAGCTCCTAAAGCTTCCAAAACATCAAAACCGTAAAACTAGTCAAATTTACGCGTTTTACCGTAAAAGACGTAAAATAAACACTTTTATAAAAAATCTCAAATTTTGAAATAAACTTTATAACTAAGTCCTAAATGACTTAAAACCATCCCAAAAAATATCCATATGACTAATTACCTCATCCGAGACCTCCAAATGCTAAACCGTAAATCGTAAAAATACGATTTTCTATAATACATATATGTATACGTAAAACCACTAAATAACACATCTCATTTCATAGTCACTACCATGTGAGCTCATGAACATGAAATCATCTCACATCGTTTCACTCACAAGGTAACCCGTACCGGAAACGATATCCAAACCACAATCTATACACACCAATTAGCACATAAACACGTAAAGACACGTAACTAGTACAAAATAAAACTAAGTGACGAACCTCAAAACCAGGGTTGTCACAGTATGTTTGTTAAATTATGTGTAAGAAGAAGCTGTGTACTCACTTACAGTTATTTTAGACTTACCGTAATTTATAAACAAATAAGGGGAGATTGTTGGGCCAATGAAAGTTTTAACTATGGCCCAGTCTAGATTTGTTTAAATTAGACTAAGTGTTACGTGTCGCTGAGAGGACCAGCGACAGAGACCAGACCAGCGGATGGCAAAGCCTCAGCTGGTACACCAGGAATATTCAAGTCAAAGAAAATGTCAGAGAAGTCGAAGATTATCTGAAGTCATACTCACCAGCAATTATGGACAAGCTGGGATTCAGAAGGAATGTACTGGTGTTCAAGGATATCTAAGATGACAATACTCAGATATCACTTAAAACCCTATGAAGACTTTTGCAAGCAGAGACTTGCCTTACCATTTATTGTTTAGGCGGGAGAATCTCCAAGGTGTTTTGGGCGGGACAAATCAAGAGATTCAATATAAAGCCTAGTACGACCTAGTGGACAAAAGTGAACAGTTGGTAGAACTATTCACTTGAAGTAGTTTAAAGGTATGTCTTAATATAGACTTGCATTTAATACGTTGTACTCTTCCACTCAGAAGATGACACGTATAACCTACTCCCACTAATGAAGCAACCTCGTACCACTATAAATTGGAGGGAGAAAGAAGAGATATTCAACCCTTGTGCTTGGATAAATTATCTAATTTTCTTTCTCCCTTTGGAACCTCTAAACCCTCAGCTGTCTACCAGCGACTCATAGGTTCTCTTGTAAACTTGAGTCTCAAATCAAGTTTACTTGTTCTAGGGTTCATTTCTTATTGTCATTTAACGGGTATATTCATAGCATTTTGTAATACTTTATTTATAACAGTTAATAAATCATTACTCGTTTGAAAAGTATTTCTTTATGTGTTCGTTTTATACGAGTTATAGTTTCAATAATTGTTTTATTTTGGGACTTTCACCAAGATATCTTACAAAAGGAAAACGAGACCTTAAAACAGCGTTGTAATGAGTTAAATAATTCTATCATAGAGATGAGGTCTAAAACTCTAGAGTCAACGACCTTGTTAACTACCGAAAATGCTGTTTAAAGGCTTAAGCTCAGAAAAAGGCTTTCGCTATAGCTGCTCTGAAAAATGAACTGAGGAAAATTAAGGGAACTAGTGTGGACACTAAGCTTGAAAAACCATCAATCATGGGGAAACCGCCAAAAAATCAGTCCGTTCGACAACCGACTGCATTTAGATCTAAGCGACCAAAATCCTCGAGACCGCGGTTTGCCTCCAAGTTTATATGGTTTATCTTTCTAGACCAGTCACTCCACTATCTATGTAACACCCCATTCGTTAAGATGGAATGCTACAGTAAAATATGGCATGTCATCAAAGCATGTAAGGAAAATCTCTAAACATTCATGAACATAAATAGAAATAACGGAATCAAACATCGGTAGTCTAAGTAACTCACACACAAGCAATATTAAGTACTGCAAATGAAAGGACTAAACAATGTCCAAATGAATTAAAGTATGAGAAAGTAGGAATAAATGCATAAGGTAAAAGAGGCTGGATAGCTTCCATCCGAATACACATACTCTGGAGATTCTACTTGCGACCTTGGTTTCCTGCCGTTTGGGAATATGGAAATGGAAAACGGCTGTGCATAACGATAAGTGAACGGATATATAGCATAACATAAAGACATAAAGGAATGAAAGCATATAAAGCATGTAAAGCATGAATTGCAGCGGAAATGAATAAGTCCAGGGAAACCTAGATGTATGTCATGTGTTGGAAATACGTTTTACGTATTAGAAAGGATCGGTCACTCCATCAATAGTCCATGTAATAGCTCGTAGTTTAGTTATTTACATTTATTAAACAAAGCCCAAAACCTAGCCCATGATATATATGGGCCGGCGGCCTAATGTAAGCTTAAGCCCATCTCATGGGCTTGGGTATATAAACCATCTCCTTTGATGGAGAGGGTGGTGATTTCATTTCAAATAACACATAGTTCTTAAATTTTCTCTCTCTAGAAGTGTGAAATCATCTATCTTTCTCTCTCTAAAATATAAGCAAGATTTACATATCCTACAAATGGTATCAAGAGCCATGGGATGATTATATTTTGTATGTGTTTGTGTTCTTGATTCATACGCCTATTTTGATCCATTTTACACGAACCAATTTTTTTTTTTTTTATGGTTTTTTCTTGATACAAATCTTCTACATAGTTGTGGAATAGATTTGGTATATTTACTTTAGCTAAAACACACAAAAATTTTGGGTGTTTTGATCATTTTTTGGCTTAAAATCTCGAATTGGTTGTGTTTTGTCCGAGAAAAGTGGGATATATTCTGACAGAAACCATCAAAAAGAGGTTTAAGTATTCCGACAGCTTCCATCGGAAAAGGGTTTCTCATTCCGACCACTATTTCGACGAAGGGATTATGATAGTATTCCGATTAGGGACATTCCAATTTGGGACATTCCGATTAGGGACATTCCGATTAGGGACATTCCGATTAGGGACATTCCGATTTGGGACATTCCGATTAGGGGACATTCTATTTAGGGACATTCCGATTTGGGACATTCCGATTTGGTTTATTCCGATAGGGGTTATTCCGATAGTATTCCGACAGGGGTATTCGGATAGTATTCTGACAGGATCATTCCGACAGGGCTATTCCGATAGACTTATTCCGACGGTTTTCCGACTGATATTCCGACAATTTTCCGATCCTTTATTCCGATCAATATTCCGAGAAACCAAAAATTATTCCTTATTGTGTGCAATTTTGACTACGAATTTTTGGTTTATCGAGAACATAATTTAGGGGATTTCAACATTATTTCTCGGATTTAACACACAACAACAAATACATTTACTTTCTCTCATTGTTCGATCAATATTTGTAAATCTTAACTTATCGAAATGGAGTACACATCTCTTACAGATAAGTCCATCCTCTCGGGTACGGATAATAGTCCACCAATGTTGGAAAAATCTATGTACGAGGATCGGACTTCCCGAATGGAACTTTACATGTTGAACAAAGAGAATGGACATCTCAATTGGGCATCGGTGCTCAATGGACCATTAGATTATGGTACAGTGACAGAAGGTACGGTTACTCGTCCTCGCACAACGGGTGAATTGACTGGAGATATTAAGATTCAAGACAAATGTGATAAGTATGCTACAAACATCATTCTCCAAGCCCTTCCTCTAGATGTCTACAAACTCGTCAGCAAACATAAAGTTGCCAAAGAGTTCTGGGATAGGATTCGTGTTCTAATGCAAGGCACCTCGTTAACTAAACAAGAACGAGAGTGTAAGCTTTATGATACTTTTGATAAGTTTGCCTATGTGCCAGGGGAGACTCTCAATGATTACTATCTGAGATTTACCCTATTGTTGAATGAGCTCAATATATATGGCATGGCAATTCCTACGTTTCAATTGAACACCAAGTATTTGAACACTCTTCCTTCAAAATGGAAAAAGTACGTGACGGATGTTAAATTTGTTGGGAATAAAATGTAGCCAGTCCACTTGAGTGCTGACAAGAGGAAAACAAGCGTTGATAAGAAGAAAACAAACGCTGACAGATCAAGCGTTGACAGGAAGAAGTCAAGCGTTGATAGGTTGAAGACAAGCACTGATAGAAAGATATGGTCTGCGCTATTATGTTTCTAGTTTGTTTCTAGTAAAGATAGGATCAACATTGTATTTTCTATAATTATCTTTACCTAGAATAGTTGATACGTAGACTCTTGTACAAGGCTTCTTATGTCTATAAAAGAAGACCTTTAGGTTATGTTTCATAATAAGTTTTCATACGTTAAACACTTTCATTGTAAGCATGTTTGATTCAATCAGTCAAGTGAAAGTTTGTTTTACATCCTTTGTGTGTTCTTGTTTAAGTGTTAATTCCGCATAACACTTAAATTACTTTATACATAAACAAAGTTTCTCTACGTGTATAACATGATCTAATCTCGTTTACACAAGCTAAATCAATCTAAGTTTGGGATCAACAAGTGGTATCAGAGCTTGTTGAGAAACTTTGATCTAAAAGAACACAAGAACCCTAAATCACCAAAACCCTAATTTTCACAAAACCCTAAAAACATCATGTCTACTCCAGAACTAACCTCCTCCTCCTCAAACCACAACATCAAGATTCCCATGCTAGATGCAGACAATTTTGAGTTGTGGAAGTTCAACTTTGAGCAATATCTGCAAATCCATGACTACACTCTCTGGAAGATTATTGAATATGGAAACACATTCAATAAAGCTCAGAAGATTGCAGATGCCATTGCTACAAGATCAGCTGTTCAAGGATGTTCTGAAGCAGATTAAGAAAGAAAAACCTGAAGATGAGAGCTGTGTCTGCTGATGACATAGCAAAGAAAAGGGTTGATATGAAAACCCTAAGCATTCTGAAACTTTCTTTGGGACAAAAAAATCAGCACAAATACAGAGGTTATGAGTCTGCAAATGATCTTTGGGCAGCCCTTGAAGTTGCATATGGTGGTAATGCTGATATTGTGGAAGAGAAATTGAAGCAACTCTTACATGAGTATGTTGTTTTTAAGGCTCAAACTAATGAGAAGCTAAGTAGTGTGAGAAGCAGACTTCTTGACATTACAAGCAAGCTGTCCTTCATGGGGACAGTAATTGGTGATGTTGACATTATTGCCACTTTTCTTAAAAGCCTTGGTGATGCGTGGAAGATTGAGGCATGATCTATAATTGCCAACAACACTCACAAAAGTTCTACTTTTGATGATGTTTACAACAAACTGAGGCTGTTGCAGAATGAAACTCTTTTGGATCATGGAAGTAAGTCTACCAATAGTAACATGGCCTTCTTCTCACATAGTGAAGGCCAATTTGATCAGAAGGATTCATACATGCACCCAGTTACTGGATCAACAGGTGTCAACGCTAGATCATATCCTGTCAACGCCTCACATTCAAACGCTGACACGTACAAAATTGACTCACCAAGAGTTAAGCTTGCTGGTTTGGATCTGGATACTTTGTGTGCATACATTGCTTCATTGCCTAATGGTTCAGTGATTACATATGAGGACCTTGAGCAAATAAGTGATGAGCATTTGGAGGAGATGGATATAAAGTGGAACGTGGCTCTTGCTAGTATAAGAACAAACAGGTGGAATAGAAGATTCAAGAAGAAGATGACTTTAAATGCTAAGGACACTGATGGATTTGATAAATCCAAGGTTGAGTGTTACAATTTTCATCGTATGGGGAACTTTATGAGAGAATGCAGATCTCCAAGAAGATCTGATGCTGGATAACCCTCAAGCCAAATTGTTAAGGCTCAGGATCCTAAGGCCATGGTGGCAGTGCAAGAAATTGATGGTATTGGATGGGACTGGAGCTATTTGGCTAAGGATGAGGAAGAAGATAAAGGTTTAGTTGCCGAGATAGAAGAAGAAGAGCATGTTCAATATGCTCTCATGACACACTCCTCATCTTCATCAGACAATGAGGTATATGATGATGCTTTTTGTAGTAAAGGTTGTCGTTTAAATACTGAAAGACTTAACAAAGAGGTTTTAAGATTGTTAGGAGATGTGAGTACTGAGAGATGCAAATTGTCTAACTATCAACTTGCTCTCACTCAAACTGAAAAGGTAGTTTCTGAGTATAAGAAAATGGAGCTTGACCTAAAAGATAAAATAAATATCTTAAAACATGATTTAAATGCTAGTAATGATATTAGAAACATCATGGAAAGGGTCAATGCTGAATTACAGGCTAAGTTAGATGAGGCTATCAAGAATAAGGATAATGTAGACCTTAAAATTCAGAGATTTGATAAGGCCTCACAAACCCTAGGAGAATGTGTTAGTAAACAGAGGGATTCTAGGGACATGACTGTGATTGGGATGACAGAGTATTCTGGTGTTCCACCACCAGCTGGGGACTTTTATGGTGTCCAAAGAAAGGACTTATCTTGGACTGGTTTACCAGAACTCCAAGAAGAGGAATTTATTCCTCCACCAAGAGTCCTTACCCTAGTAGAGGAATATAGGCAAAAGTTGACGGATTTGAATGAATGGAAGAAAGCCAACCCTACCTTGTTTGTCAAAGGTGGCATGCTTTGTGATAGTCCAAATGAGTCGACCCCTATCAAAGTAACAAACCCAATCACTGGCAAGACTGTTGACCTTGGCTCAAACACTGTTAGAAAACCTAGCATTAAGTATGCAGAAATGTATAGGAATACTAGGTCACCAAAAAGCCAAGTTAGTGATAATAGAACAGGTTTCTTTTCTTCTAGGCCTAGAGTTGTGTCTAGAAAAGCATGTTACACTTGTGGTAGCTTTTCACATTTAGCCTATAAGTGTGTCAACGCTTCCAAGGTCAACGCTGATAAATGGGCAAACACTGTCAGACCCGAAACTTTTGTGGAGCAAAGTCCACAAGTTGTTAGACCAGTCCCATTCTTCACTAAAGGGTCTAACACTCATGGCAAAGACCTTTTCAGAAGACCAATACATGGTCTAATAGGCAATGGGTTCCTGTAGAAAACCCTAGGTTCAACGCTGATAAGGGTAATTTCAGCGTTAAGACCAAATCTAACGCTGACAGAAATGTTGCGAGACCAAATAATGGTAAATATTTGCAACCACAGGGAAAAGGGGTCTAAAGCTTCTTCTAGCTTGACATGGATACCTAAACAAGATCAAAACCCTAATTCTAATGGGATTTCTATGACCTGCAACAGATTTAATTATATTTCAAAGGTCATCACAAAACTAATTGGGGTTAACTGGGTGTTTCATCCAAAAAGAGATGAACAAGAGGTTGATATGAGAACTAAGTATGTTCTTGTTGAACAATAAAATGAATCCAAGTCTTCTCAGGCTTAGGTTCCCAAAGAAAACTAATTTGTTTTCTTTATGTGCAGGGCATTCAAAAACAGGTGAATGATTATGGCTATTGGGATAGTGGATGCTCTAGGCACATGACTGGGAAGGAAGATTACCTCACTAACTTCACTCCCATTAAGGATGGTGATAAAGTTTACTTTGGAGGCGGATATGGAACTATCATAGGCAAAGGAACTCTTCTCACCAAAAACTTGCGTTTTGAAAACGTGTTTCTGGTAAAAGAACATGATTATAATCTTTTCAGTGTATCACAAGTTTGTGATAACAAAAATAAGGTTCTTTTCACTGATACTGAATGCTTGGTGTTGAGCAAGGATTTTAAAATGCCAGATGAGAAATTTATTTACTATAGAACACCTAGGCATGAGGACATTTATAATGTGAATCTTAATGGTATTAGGATGAATAATAATATGTCATGTTTTTATGCTAAAGCTTCAGTTGATGAGAGTAATCTATGGCACAGGAGACTAGGGCACATTAACTTTAAAAATATAAACAGACTTGTGAGACTTGGTTTGGTTGATGGTTTGCCTAAAAAGGCTTTCCACAATGACCACTCTTGTGTTGCATGCCTTAAAGGCAAACAGCACAAGGTCTCATTTAAGTCTAAACAGATGCACTCTAGTTCTAAACCACTCCACTTGCTGCATATGGACCTGTTTGGTCCAACTAATATAGAGAGTTTGAATGGTAAATCATACTGCTTTGTCATCACAGATGACTTTTCTAGGTTTACTTGGACTTTCTTTTTAGCTATGGAAAGTGACACTGCTGATACTTTAATTAACTTTATTAACCAAATAGAGAAGAAAAGTGGTAATGAAGTTAAAATGCTTTGAAGTGATAATGGTGGTGATAAGTTTGATAGAAAATCCACAACTGGTAGATGCCAGTTTCTTGGGAGTAGGTTGATATCTTGGCAATGCAAGAAACAAACAGTGGTGGCCAATTCTACAACTGAAGTAGAGTATGTAGCTGCAGCTGCTTGTTGTGGACAAGTATTAAGGATTCAAAACCAGCTGTTGGATTATGGGTATAATTTCATGCATACCAAGATTTTTGTTGACAATAACAGCACTTTATGCATTATTAAAAATCCTTTACATCATTCTAAAACAAAACACATAGAAATTAGACATCATTTTATAAGAGATTGTTTTGAAAAGGGTTTAATACAACCAGATAGGGTTGACACAGAAGAAAATGTGTCTGATTTATTAACTAAACCTTTTGATACTGGAAGGTTTCAATACTTGGTAACAAGTATTGGAATGATCAATCTCACTTAATATGTGTTTTGGGGTCTTAATGTAAAAGTATGTACAGGATAATGCATTGTTATTGGTATTTTTGAGAAGTTAGATTTTCCACTATATTTGTCTAACTCTGACAAAGGTTACCTTAACACTGACAAGTGTTATCGTGACGTTGTCAGCAACAATGTTAGTTTTGTGGTTTTTGATCTAAGTGTGCAGGTGTTGATAGCATTGTACCATTGGATATAGAGTTGCTTATGGATCCTTGGAGAATCATTTGAGCATGTTTTAGTTTATGGATGATGGTTGGAATATTTATATTTCTATCTTGACATAAATTTTTATATTCATGCTTATTATTGGGCAACATATGTATCACAGTTTAAGGGGAGGTTTTAGGAACCTTTAGGATTTTTGGGTATTCTTATAATACTCTTATCACAATTCTAGATTGTGTCCACAGGTGAGTATGAGTTAGTTTACTAAATCATGAGGCACTGTAGCATGCAAAGTTGATATACTATGCATGCTGCCAAGATATTTTTGGCCTAGAATTGGTTGTGGTCTGTTGGGAGACTTGGGAATGATTTATAATGGGTTTTACCTGGGAGTTACAAGGAATTTTTTGAGGTAACTTAATTGTTAAGAATTTTGGTTAGCAAGGGACACTAGAGGACTGTTGTGTCTATCTTGCATAAGCAAGTGTGCATAACTGGACAGTGCTTGCCGCCCTATAATAATTATCAATTTATAGGTTATCTTCACTAGGATAAATTACTTTGTTAAGGTCCTTTTTCATTTTTGTTACTTTTATTTTTGGACGCTGACAAGTATTTTTACAAGCGTTGTTATCACCAATTTAGACGCTGACATGGCTTTGGCAAACGTTGACAAGAATATAGCCGTTGGGCGTTGATGGGTTATTTTTGACCATTGACACTCATTGTGACCTACCCAGCTGTTATTTTTGACGAATTTTGGGGCCGTAATTTTGGGAGCAGATAACTTTTAATTAATGCACAAGATAACTTATTTTCTTTTCAATATTTTCATCATTATATTTTGAAAATAGTTGCCTAATTTTTGACCAATCACATGTGCCTATCTCTCCTATATATTTGGCTCCTATTTTTAAACAGGGTACCTCATATTCTTGTCTAACAAATTTCTCCTATAATTCATCTTTCTCAATACTTCACAAACAGCTTTCTTCAAGAATGGCACCAAAATTTAAACCAAGTGACTTGGTATTGGGATTCAGGAGTCAACACAACATGATTGCTTATTTGGACGCTGATGATACTCTGTTTCCACAATACACCCAGATGGTGGCGTATTTGAATGCATCCCCTATTAGGTATGCTCTTTCTCATGCTCCTCTCATCTCTGTTACTCATATTAAGTAGTTTTGGAACACTGTTAGTTCCTCAACAATTAATAACGTGACTACATTATCAGCTATTGTTCATGGGCGTACTTGGGTGGTTACTGAAGCCTTGGTTCGCCAGGCTTTTCATCTTGATGATTCAGATGGTATAAACACCCTTCCCATACATGAAATAGAACAAGGACTTTGGGCTTTGGGTTATCCTTTCCCTGATGAGGGCACTTTAAACAAATATCATAAACAAGAGTTTCCCCCAGCCTGGAAGTACCTCATACATGTCATCCTATAATGTTTGAGTCCCAAGTGTACTGCACACAATGAATTAATAGATCAATTGCTAGTGCAATTGTGTGCATTGCAAATGGGCAAAAGTTTAATTATTCAAAACTGATTTTTGATGGCATGTGTAAAAACAAAGGGAATAAGATGACTTTGGCTTATCCCTGATTTTTGCAAATGATTTTTGATGTGCAAAATTGTTGCACAAGGGATCATGATGATTTTTATGAGATCCCTGTGCAAAAGAAAGCTATTTTTACCAAGATGAATTCACCCCCTCACCGTGAATTACCCCTCACCCAAGCTATGCTTGCTGTTATTACAGCAACACAACCCCAACCAGACCCACAACCATAACTTGACCCAATACCAGAACCTTTTCCTTCACCTTAACACATGGAAATTGACCAAGAACCCTTCAACGCTGACACCTTGAATGTTGGCGTTGACACAAGTAATCCAGACGTTGACACCTTTCCTTTACAGACCCAAACACCCCTTAACCTTCCCACATCCACCCAATCCACATCATCTTCTACCCTACCTCAATATAGGTTGCAAAAACGCCCAAGAACTACTGGAGTGTTCTCCTCTAGTGGTCCTAGCCATGTAGCAGAGAGAACCACCACTGCAAGTGTGGTTGGTGCTATGGATGAGGCTGGGACTAATGGTTCTGGCTTAGATGGAGACCAAGACAGTCCTAACATCTTTAAGACCTCATCCATGCCCCCATGACTCTACTTTGTGAGGTCAAATACCCATTCTAGAGGAGGGCAGATTGGAACCATACACATTGATGGAATTGACGGCTGTCTGCATTAGCTTGCAAAAGCAAAATGCAGACTTGGTACAAATTGTCAGTACACAAGGCCTTGAAATCAAGAAATTGAGGGAGAGTATTGTCATTTTGGAGAATGCTAGCACTAGGCGTGGGATGGAGGAATCTTCCAAAGGGGATGATGAGCAGATTAATGTGAGTGATAAAGGCTCACATGATGGAGAATCTTTGGGTGTTGCTGAAGCCCTCACTGAATTTAAGAAGCAACTAGGTTTTGACGCATCTCTTGTTACTCCTACCAATTTAAACTTGTCTTTTACAGCTATGTTAGAGCAATTTACAAGAGGCGCTGAGAAAAGTAATTTGGGCATTGACAAGCAAAATTTGAACGCTGACACACCAAGCGCTGACATGAGCAAATTGGGCGCTGACACAAGGAATTTGAGCGTTGACAGACCTGCAGATATGGTTGATGTATTCTAGTCATCAGCTATCATCAAAGAAGTGTCTGCACATGTATTACCATCATCCTTACCCATCATTGATCCATTAGATAAGGGTAAAGGAATTATGGTAGAAGTAGAAGTTCCAAAGGATGCAGCACAGGTAGAGTTTGATTCAAGGTTGGCTGCACAACTCATGGAACAAGAAAGTAAGAAGGTTGGTGAATCACCATTTGTTGTCACTTCTGAGGAACAAGAAGGAAGTGATGAAGAAAGTTCACATTCAAGTGTGATGATAATTGAACAATCAGAAAGACTTGAATATGGTGATGACTTGGCAAGGGAGAAGCTTAGAGAGTTGAAATTGTAAGTAGACTTTGATATGCCAGAAGTAGTTCAGATATACCATGCTTGGGAGAATAGAATAATGGAGACTCCAGATTTGACTATTTCAGACCAAATTTGGGGATTGGAGATTCTTCTAAGAGTTCAAAGAGACTGCAAGGTAATTCTGAAACACAAGGCTAGCAATGTTTTCTCACTACTGAAGAGTGATAGAAGAGAGCTTTATTACATGCTACTCAGATGTCATGGAACTGGATGGACCTTCAAGAAATTGCAGGGATTATCTTTTCAAGAATTGGAGTACAAGGCTTATCCCATTTGGGCAAAGGTGCAGGAAATGAATACTCTAAGACTTCTTTCAGATGAAAGGAAAGAAGAACTTGCAGAAGGGATGGAGATTCAGAAGGAAATGATTGTTCCAAGGCCTTTGAAGAAGGGATTTCCACTTGAGTTTCCTAAAGATCTAAATAAATTGGTTCCCAGTGAAGTTGTTCTTAGAAGGAGTATCAAGCTCTCACCCATGGAAGCTTCAGATATGGTACAAGTGTTACCTCTTGATGCCAGAAACCCTATCATAAGCTATGAAGAAGATGCAAGTGGGTTTTGGAAGATTGGCAGATATGGTAAAGAGGTACACACATTTACTACTCTTATGTCTCTCTTTGCAAGTATGGATAGAGAAGACTTGGTAGACCTTTGGAGGTTGTTGGTGGCCAAGTATGAGACTGAAGCTCCTACTTCAGTCAATGGAATAAAACTTTGGTCAACATTCAATAGAATGTGTGCACCAAAAGAAGAAGATCCTACTGTTTAGAAGGATCTTGAGGATGATATCAGTGGTCTTCAATGGCGTTTGTATTTAGCTGCTGGTGTGTACTACTTGAGCTCTACAAAGTTTGCTGAGTATCTTCTTGTAGATGCTCAGTATCCCATGTCCAAAGAAGTTTTGGAAAAGATGAAGACAACACAGCTGGAGATTGATTATTCAAGTGACGTGGCCAAAGATTTGATTAGGCATGTTTATTACCAATATGATAAGATTTGTTAGATTCCTCCTAGTTCTTAATTTTTATTCAGAAACTTGATTACTATAGTAGATATCAAGTTTAGGGGAGGATTGTTGGGAATAAAATGTAGCCAGTCCACTTGAGCGCTGACAAGAGGAAAACAAGCGTTGATAAGAAGAAAACAAACGCTGACAGATCAAGCGTTGACAGGAAGAAGTCAAGCGTTGATAGGTTGAAGACAAGCACTGATAGAAAGATATGGTATGCGCGTATTATGTTTCTAGTTTGTTTCTAGTAAAGATAGGATCAACATTATATTTTCTATAATTATCTTTACCTAGAATAGTTTATACGTAGACTCTTGTACAAGGCTTCTTATGTCTATAAAAGAAGACCTTTAGGTTATGTTTCATAATAAGTTTTCATACGTTAAACACTTTCATTGTAAGCAAGTTCGATTCAATCAATCACGTGAAAGTTTGTTTTACATCCTTTGTGTGTTCTTGTTTAAGTGTTAATTCCGCATAACACTTAAATTACTTTATACATAAACAAAGTTTCTCTACGTGTATAACTTGATCTAATCTCGTTTACACAAGCTAAATCGATCTAAGTTTGGGATCAACAAGTATTAAGGAATCCTATAGATTCCGGATCTTTTAGCTACTAGGAATGCATAATGTTCATATGATTAGATAATCAAAGTGGAATTAGAACACGACACATTAACAAGGTGTTTAGGGCACAAGACACATGAATTAAAACAATGGATTGCTAATTATATTAATAATCAACAATCACTAGAAGTGTATACATTGAATCCCACGTCTAGTCGACACACGCTTTAGGTTTACATCTTGTATGAAAGTTATGAATAAACCTAATACCCTTTATTCCTTTTATAGTGTAAGAATTAGGGTTTACAAGAGATAATATCAAATAAACATGTAAATATTCTATTTAAATAAACTTATACAGAATATATCCTGCATATTTATCTAAATAGAAGCTTCCAAAGGCTTCTTGTCTACGTTTCTGTCAATGCTTGGATTACATGTGACAATTCTTGGATTGCACATGACAACGCTTGAGCCATCAACCCCCGATTTGCTCTTGACAATGCTTGATTTGCTCTTAACAACGCTTAGACAAATACCTTCATATTTTCTTCATTTTTGAGTTTCTACCACATCAAATTTTTGATCCAACAATCTTCCCCTAGTTGATGTTGGCAAAACTCTTTGTGTATCTCTTGTAAGTTGTACATGATCTTCAAATTGCTTCCCCTCAATTGTAGCATGTATGTATTGAGGAATCCTATAGATTCCGGATCTTTTAGCTACTAGGAATGCATCATGTTCATATGATTAGATAATCAAAGCGGAATTAGAACACGACACATTAACAAGGTGTTTAGGGCACAAGAGACATGACTTAAAACAATGGATTGCTAATTATACTAATAATCAACAATCACTAGACGTGTATACATTGAATCCCACGTCTAGCCGCCACACGCTTTAGGTTTACATCTTGTATGAAAGTTATGAATAAACCTAATACCCTTGGTTCCTTTTATAGTGTAAGGATTAGGGTTTACAAGAGATAATATCAAATAAACATGTAAATCTTCAATTTAAATAAACTTATACAAAATATATCCTGCATGTTTATCTAAATAGAAGCTTCCAAAGGCTTCTTGTCTACGTTTCTGTCAATGCTTGGATTACATGTGACAATGCTTGGATTGCACATGACAACGCTTGAGCAATCAACCCCCGGTTTGCTCTTGATAATGCTTGATTTGCTCTTGACAACGCCTAGACAAATACCTTCATATTTTCTTCACTTTTGAGTTTCTGCCACATAAACTTTTTGACCCAACAATCTTCCCCTAGTTGATGTCGGCAAAACTCTTTGTGTATCTCTTGTAAGTTTTACATGATCTTCAAATTGCTTCCCCTCTATTGTATCATGTATGTCTTCCCCTTTTTGTCACATCAATAGGGAAGTAAACAATGTATGCAATCTTGAAGATTCTCCAAATGTAGGCTTTGTGTAATGATCTTGAAGAAAAATAAATAAAATATTTTTGATGTAGAAGTAGAATAACCCAACCTTGTGTTCCATATCTTGTACTATCGACGTGACGTCGAACTTATATGAAAACTGGAAAGTATAAGTAGACCTCGATCTCTTGTCAACATTCTCATCCTATGTGAGACACTGAGCACGATAATGTAACTCCTTCAAGTGTTATGACAAGTCTTCGTCACCAAACATTTAAAGCACGAACAAGTTATCTTCAAACCAATGGATGGATCCCATGATTTAAAGATATGATAAAACACAAACTCGCGAAAATTTTCTTCAATCATCAAACTTACCATAAGAATTCTTCCCCTTAAGCCAACACCTCTTCATGACAAGTCTTAATGAAACAATATCTTATGTAAAAGCTACTATATGGATAAATCTTTCACAAGGCTATCCCGATTACATAATCTAATATCCATCAAATTCCCATGAATAGTTGCTACCTCGCATTAAAATCATTAATCCCTTTTAAAAATATCCGAGCCATAAATATCAACTTGATATTCTAAATAAAAACGGAGATTCCATGTACCTTCGTGTGTAATTACCTCCTTGTTAGGTGCTAAAAACGTACCAATTTTCTCAAACAGCAGCTATTCTTTTGTTACCCGAGAACCCTCACTGTCCAATATCCTAACCAAATGCTTTGTCCAATATCGGACAAAACCTAACAGCGTTTGAACAAGCCTTTTCTCGGACAACTCATGTCAACGCTTCCCATCAGCGTTTGACTTATTCTTGTCAGCGTCAAAACAATACTTGTCAGCGTCAAATTCCTTGTCAGCTGACATCATCTGTGGTCAACAACTTTCTTGATAACAGCAAAAATTTATCAACCGTGGGTACCAAAAGCGATAAATCACTTTCCATTAGTAAAAGATTACGTCTTTTTACTTTAGTCTTCTATCCCCACGTCTTAAATTTCCTCCTATGTCGTACGAAATCCCAAACGTGTATATCACCTTCCTAAAGCATGACTTTATCTGTTTCCTTATATATCCACACATTTAAAACAAACGTGTTTTATAGATACATACTCGATCACATTCCCTACAAAGTAGGATCACAACCAACCCGAAAATCATGCAGGCAATTAGTATAAAATCTTTAAGGAGATATACTCCCTATATTATCCCAACCTCACACGTTTTACATCCCCTGAATAATAGGAATTCTTCTTGACTTTTGCTTACATGACCGTTCACCAAAATAACTTTTTGTATCAATTCCATAACTATCTTCGTATATTACGCATGCAAGAATCTTGCCCACGTAACAAGTCAGTAATCACATAAACTAATCCAAAGTTAATTTAGCAAACTTGACACAATTAGAATCAGATAACCATAGATGTTACCTTTACAGCTTCAGTCATCCAAAATCAATCTCTTCATACGACATGAGCACCACAGATAGATACATACCTGCTGTTATTATCACATGTGGGCAGATCTAGGGTTTATATGCTGGAAACCTTTGTTATCTAACCAATAATAATCCACGTATGTTCAACTTTTTTTATCCCACGTGATACAAACACATAGCATAATCCTTTAACAAGGTGTATCTTCTGCTGCTTGTCATCATGCATCACGATCTGCTGCTAAACCTCATGGATCTAGGATTTCTGAAGTAAACCCTAAACGAAAATCACAACAGCCATGAACAAAGAACTAGGGTTCATCATGATTTTTAGAAAATTACTCACCAAAGCTAGTATGCTTGATTATAATGAACAAGATGACACCTTCCTTCCTGTATAGATATGATCTAGGGTTTGTAGAAAAACCCTATATCATGATTTTATGTAAAACAGGAAATCAGAAAATCACCACTGCTGCCAACTTTGACGCCTAATAACTTTTGATTCAGGTCTAATCTGGACAATCCCTCTAGTGGATGTTTAGATATATCTGTATAGAACACACACAAGAAATTTCGTGACGATCCAACGGTCCAATCAAAAGTTATGACCTTCTGAATACTGTTGCGCACATAAAAACGTCCAGAAAAACCCTAGACGGATTTTTCTTTTCTTCACCATACACGAACACCTTGTTGGTCCTAGCATCAAGAGCCACGAGGCTCTGATACCAATTGAGGAATCCTATAGATTCCGGATCTTTTAGCTACTACGAATGCATCATGTTCATATGATTAGATAATCAAAGCGGAATAAGAACACGACACATTAACAAGGTGTTTAGGGCACAAGACACATGAATTAAAACAATGGATTGCTAATTATATTAATAATCAACAATCACTAGACGTGTATACATTGAATCCCACGTCTAGTCGACACACGCTTTAGGTTTACATCTTGTATGAAAGTTATGAATAAACCTAATACCCTTGGTTCCTTTTATAGTGTAAGAATTAGGGTTTACAAGAGATACTATCAAATAAACATGTAAATATTCTATTTAAATAAACTTATACAGAATATATCCTGCATGTTTATCTAAATAGAAGCTTCCAAAGGCTTCTTGTCTACGTTTCTGTCAATGCTTGGATTACATGTGACAATGCTTGGATTGCACATGACAACGCTTGAGCCATCAACCCCCGATTTGCTCTTGACAATGCTTGATTTGCTCTTGACAACGCTTAGACAAATACCTTCATATTTTCTTCGTTTTTGAGTTTCTGCCACATCAACTTTTTGACCCAACAAAATTGGCTAAGGACTTGCATAACACCAATGTGGATCAACTCCAAGCTTTTCTTCAACTACACGAATGCCATGTGATCGAGGCTCGATTGTCTACACCTCAAGTTCATGATCCACTTTCCATGTATGCTTCTCAACAAAACATGGCGTATGCTTATCAACAACCATCAAACTTGCAGCAGCCACCAGCACACACCTATCAGCAACCACAACAACCATCTTGTCAACCACCAATGATGCCACATCAAGCATTTCAACAAAGTGTTCATCAAAAATCTTTTCCACAGCAACCACCATATCAGACATCAGCATCACAAGCCAACACTTCTCCAATGGGCTATACTCCTCAGCAAGGATATTTTCCAATAGAAGCACAACCAGCACAAGCTTTCTACTCTAATGAACTTCTACCAATCCAAGCACCGGTCTTTACTCCAAATGATACGCCAGCTGATGTTCTAAACCATCTCACTGCTTAGTTGTCAAAACTTGTTGCAACTAGAGGATTTCCACCAACAAACAATCAGCTCCGCACCTCTTCAAATCCTCGACAACAAGATACTGTTTAAGATGGTCAAGTAACAGTGCAACCTATTCAGGGAAGGCAAAATTCATATGGACCTCCTACAAGGACCGTGAATGCTCAAGTTGTGAATTCTCAAGCTAATGGAAATGGAAGCACTGTTGATCCACAAAAGGTTGTGACTTGCTACAATTGTATAGGACAAGATCATATGGCTAGAGAATGCACTCAGCCAAAAAGGAGAAGGGATGCAACATGGTTTCGTGAGAAGATGTATTTGGTCGATGCTCAGTCTAAGGGGAAAGATTTTGGATTCAGAAGAGTTAGCATTTCTTGCAGACCCAGGGGCAGCAGATAATGAAGGCATTGCAGTCGTTTCTACTTCTAATGCAACTTATGAAGCAGATGATCTTGACGCATATGACTCAGATTGTGATGACATTCACTCTGCCCAAGATGCTCTCGTTGCTAATCTCTCTCACTATGGTTCTGATGTCGTCAGTGAGGTACCAACCTCATCTAATAATATTGATGATAACCAACATCAAGTTAGGCATGAAAATGACAACCTTGAACAGCATTCGGGAACTAGTAACTCAAATGATAAGGTACCTAATCCTACACATTTGAGTGAACCTCAACCAAATGCTACGACGGGTATGGAATCTTATGCTCAACATGATTTGGTCATGATACCTAAACATATTATTGATCAAATGCATATGGCTCTCAGACAATCCTTAGATACGAATTCCACCCTAACTGCTGAGCTTGCGTTGAATAAAGAAAAGGTCAAAACTTTTGAAATGGTCCCTTAAGTAGAGAAAATAACATGTTCTGAATTTGACCATTTTCGTTTTGAAAAGATTGAACACTTGAAAGAAGTAGAATCATTAAAAGCCAATCTTTCCAATGAATTAAAAGCAAAAGAGTCGGTTGTTAATTATCTTCAGAAGCTTATATTGGATTTCAAAACTCTCGAGTCCAAAAAGTTTGAATCAGAAATTAATGCTACCAAACTTCTTAAATTCAAGGAACAACAGCTTTTAAAACAATACGCTTCCACAGAAAAGGTTCATCTTTTGACTAAATCATTTAAAGATCTCGAACTTAAACTTCTTCAAGATTTACCACCTAATCCCAGTTATGCAAAACAAGCTCAGGAATATATTCCCTTCTTTATGATATAACCATAATTGGCAAATCAAAAGAAGCACCTTATGTTCGTAGTTCTAAGGAGACACATCCACTTATGGAAGAAACTCATTCTAAAATGTTTTCAAAATTCCATACGATTGATTATGACAAGTTTAATAAAGATCAACTTTCTAAAAAGACAAGTATTCGCTTACAAAAGGAATTGGCTGAATTGACAGTTCTTGTGCCCCAAAGTTTGTCAAATGAAAACCCTCCTAGTACGTCTCCTACACTTGTAAAAACAGATTTAACGAAGTTAACTTAAAAGCGGTACACCAACACTTAGCCGATTTTAACAAGGTCATTTTGGAACGTACGACGGCCACAACCATAACGGAAGGTGAATGGAACTTTGAGCACACTAGAGCTGCGTTCCAAGATGAAATTTTTCCGTTTGTAAAGAATTTTAAAGCTTGTCTTAGTAATCTTGATCAAGATTTGCGTTTGGAAATAGAAGAAGTTAAACGTGTTTTCAATGAAATGGATGATGCTTATGAAAACAGTTTACTTGAAATAGAACGGGTTTCACGCCAAAATGATCAGCTTCTGAAACAAGTGATGTATCATAATATAGTTTCCGTCTGTGTGAATAAAAGTGTTAATAATGATTCTATTGTGCATAATGTTGAATCTGTGGATAATGTGGTAGATAGTACTTGTCACGAATCTGACGCTGAATTTTTAAAGCTTCAAGATTCATATTCTTCACTTTCAAAACGTTTTGATGAGATTCAAACACATTGTATTTCGCTTGAATGCAAGCAACAATTCATACAAGAAATCTTTGAAACGTCATTCGAATTTGTTAATATCAATGATGCAGATTTTCAAAAGAATTTTCAGTTGAATTTTCAATCAAAACAGCGTCATCCAAGTGACATGGTTACTAAATCATTGCCGATAGACATAGAGAAATCTAAGGAGCATAATTGTGTGAACGTACTTGAGGCCGCTGAGAATTTTAAACTTGATCTAGATAATCAAGTTTCCAAGATTTTGTCCAAAGTTGATAACTTAAAACAGAGAGATACACGACTCTTAAATCAGTAAAGCCCGCATGTGTTGATACCATTGCACAGAAACAATCATTGATTGAACAAATGAATCGAAAGTCGGTGGAAATATCTGATTTGAGGGAACAAATTTGTGATAAAAATCTGGCCTTGGCTGAGTTAAAGGAAACACTTCATACTCTAAAAGGTAAGAATGTTGTGGATAACACAGCCACTGTCTCAGCATCGTCCTCTAGTGCAATCAAAAGGAACCTTATAGCCGTCACACCATTTAATAAGGGCCCTAGGACTAAACCATCTCAAACTTTTGTCACTAAAGATAAGGCGGAATCAAAACCAGCTTCTAATATTCACGTGTTGCCTTCTACAGGAGTAAGCACGATTACTAAGGCTCAAAGATCTAATCTTAAAAGAAACAAGAAGAATGATCGGATCTTGCCTCCATCTAGTAGTCCAGTGAAGAAGAAAGTAGAAGCCCATCCTAGGAACGTCATTTCTGTTTTGAATAAAAAGAATCATTTAGCAAAACCTAAAGGCTCTGCGGTTGTGCAGCGCTCTAAGCCTACTGTGAATTTTAATTTGAAATGTTGGAATTGCAATTAATGGTATGTTTTCTATTCGTCATGATTCTTGCCTTATTGACCATGTGAATGAGATGAATGCCCGGAAAAATGGACTAGAATGGAAACCGACTGGGGAAGTGTTAACCCAAGTTGGTTGGTTGTGGCGCCCCACTGGTAGAACTTTCACAATAGTAGGAAATATGTGCCCTTTAACTAGTATCACTCCCACTAAAGCGAAGAAAGCGTGCCCTTTAACTAGGAGTACCAAGGCTACCAAAACACAAACGTGTCCTTTAACTAGGAACACCGACACAACTGAAGGAACCAAGTGCCCTTTAAATAGGTCTACTCCCAGTGTAGTGCCCGCGAATAATCCAAAACCTAAGAAAGTTGGAACATTAAAACCTGTTAGTGCTGAAACTCACATTAGAAAACGCAGGAAATCTAAGGGTCACAAACGTGTTAGCAATTCTGATAATATTTTATCTGTATTTGCTAACACTCCGGAACCAATAGTTTCCAATGCATTGTCTACTGTTGTTGTTGAAAACAGGTGGTCCAAATTGTTCTCTGGTATTTGGACTCTGGTTGCTCCAAGAATATGACCAGAGATCGCTCTCAGCTCAAAAATTTCGTCAGCAAGTTTCTTGGTACGGTTCGATTTGGAAATGATCATATTGCAAAGATAATGGGTTATGGTGAATATCATATTGGGTATGTTATAATTTCAAGAGTGTATTATGTGGAAGGTCTCGGTCATAACTTATTTTCTGTGGGACAAGTTTGTGATTCAAACCTAGAAGTTGCTTTTCGAGAGCATACCTGCTTCATTCGTAATTTGGAAGGGGTTGATTTATTGAAAGGTACTCGAGGGAATAATTTGTATACTTTGTCTCTACAAGACATGATGGTCGCTTCTCCCGTATGTCTTCTCTCCAAAGCATCAAAGACTAAGTCATGGTTATGGCATCGACGGTTATCTCATCTTAACTTTGACGCTATTAATCATTTGGCGAAAAATGAACTTGTTCGTGGTCTTCCTAAACTTTCATTTCACAAGGATCATTTGTGTTCCGCGTGTACAATGGGGAAAAGCACTAAGAAATCATACAAACCAAAGACTGAAGACACCAACCAAGAGAAACTTTATCTGTTGCATATGGATCTTTGTGGGCTAATGCGTGTTGAAAGTCTTAGTGGTAAAAGGTACATCCTAGTCATTGTGGATGATTACTCTCAGTTTACATGGGTGAAATTTCTTACAACAAAAACTGAGGCACCGAAATTCATCATCGGATTTCTCAAGATGATTCAAGTGCGTCTCAACACTACTGTCTGACGCATTCATACAGATAATGGAACCGAATTTGTGAATCAAATCTTGCATGATTATTATGAAGAAGTTGGCATATCTCATAAAACATCCGTTCCACGCACTTCACAACAAAACGGTGTCGTTGAAAGGCGAAGTCGCACACTTATGGAAGCTGCTCGAACGATGTTAATTTATGCAAAGGCTCCATTGTTTTTATGGGCAGAAGCAGTATCTACAGCAGTGTACACCCAAAACTGGTCACTAATTCGTAAACGTCATGGTAAAACACCTTATGAGCTTCTCCATGGAAAAGTACCAGATTTATCATATCTTCATATATTTGGTTCTCTTTGCTATCCAAATAATGATGGTGACAATTTGGGAAAACTTCAACCAAAGGCTGATATTGGTATTTTCATTGGTTACGCACCCGCAAAGAAGGCATACCGAATCTACAATCGTAAGTCTCGTAAGATCCTCGAAACTATGAATGTTGATTTTGATGAGCTGACAGCAATGGCTTCTGAGCAAAGCAGCTCTGAACCCGTACTTCATGAAATGGGACCCAGTAACCTTAGTTCTGGTCTTGTCCCAAACAACCCTACTTCATCATCATTTACACCACCTTCTAGGACTGAATGGGATACGTTGTTTCAACCGTTCTTTGATGTATTCTTTACTCCTCCAAGTATTGTTGCTCCAGAACCTGAGGTAATAGCTCCGGTAACCGAAGTTGTCGCTCCAGCAACCGAAGCACAATCAAACACATCTGCACCTACAATTTGTCAAGCTATACCTTCAACGAGTAATTCTCAACCAACACATGTTTCAACTACCCATGTCATGCCTACTGATGATGAAGAGGATGATGATGATCACGATTTGGAATTCGCTCAAATGCGTGAACTTCCATTCTTTGGTGTACCTATTCCCAACTCTAATCAAGCCGGGTCGTCAACCTCAGAGGAAGCTCCTACTACAGTTTACTCCAATCCACAGATTCGTGAACATGACTGCAAGTGGACAAAGGATCATCCTATAGATTCTATTATTGGTGACCCTTATCGTCCGGTATCCATACGAAGTCAGCTACAAGAAGATGCAACGTTTTGTCATTTTGATGCTTTCTTCACTGAAGTTCAACCTAAGACATGGCAAGAAGCTTTTACTCAATCCTGTTGGATAGAAGCTATGCAAGAAGAACTTAATGAATTTATACCTCTTGAAGTATGGGAACTTGTCCCAAGCCCGGATCAAGTGAGGTTACTCACTTTGAAATGGGTTTACAAGGTGAAACTCGATGAGTTAGGCGGAATATTGAAGAACAAAGCTCGACTAGTAGCTCGTGGATACAAGCAGTTATTGGGCATCGACTTTATGGAATCCTTTGCACCTGTTGCCCGTTTGGAAGCTATTAGACTATTCCTCGCTTATGCATCCCACATGAATATGATCGTCTATAAGATGGATGTGAAGACGGCATTTCTTAATGGTGAAATCAAGGAAGAGGTCTATGTTCAACAGCCGAATGGTTTTGTGAATCCTATTTATCCTAATCATGTGTACAAGCTTAAGAAGGCTCTCTATGGGTTGAAGCAAGCTCCACGCGCATGGTATGATCTGTTGTCACAATTCCTCATTACACAAGGCTTCGCTAAAGGCAAGGTACATCCCACGATGTTCATTCAGAAACGAGGTAAAGATATGATTATGGTACAAATATATGTTGATGATATTATATTTGCAGCCTCGACCCAAACCTTATCCGACGAATTTGGGAAACGCATGTCTTACAAGTTTAAGATGTCAATGATGGGCAATGTATCATTCTTCTTAGGTCTTCAGATATCTCAGAGTCCCAGAGGCATCTTTATCAATCTATCCAAGTATGCCCTTGAATCTCGTAAGAAATATAAGATGGAATCTTGCGACCCCGTGGATACTCCAATGGCGGAACGAACAAAGCTTGATGCAGATCCACATGGAGTTGCCGTTGATCTGACACTTTATCGGGAAATGATCGGTACTCTTCTGTATATCACAGCTAGTCGACCTGATCTTCAGTTTGCTATATATATGTGTGCTCGGTATCTAACTCGACCTACTAAGTTAAACTTGGCCACTGTGAAACGGATCTTTCGATATCTTAAAGGAACTATTAATCGGGGACTTTGGTATTAGAAGGACTCTTCGATTGCACTTATGGCATATGCAAATGCGGATCACGCGGGTTGTCAAGATACAAGGCGTAGCACGAGTGGAACTTTGCAACTACTAGGAGATCGACTAATCAGTTGGGCATCGAAAAGGCAAAAAAGCGCTGCAATTTCAAGTACGGAAGCGAAATACATAGCTATGTCCGGTTGCTGTGCTCAAATTCTTTGGATGAGATCGCAATAAACCGACTATGGTCTAGGTTTGAACAAAATTCTGATGTACTGCGACAACAAAAGTGCAATTGCCTTATGCTGCAACAATGTTCAATTCTCCCGGTCGAAGCATATTGACATTCGATACCACTACATCAAGGAGCAAGTGGAAAATGGAGTGATCGAGCTTTACTTTGTCCGATCTGAGTATCAATTGGCGGATATTTTCACGAAGGCTTTAGATGCGCTCGAATGGAATTTTTGGCCGACAAGGTAGGAATGAGAACTTTTTCGCCTGAGACTCTCAAGGAACTGGCAGATGAAGCGAAAGAATAGTGGTGGTAAACTATTCTTTGTATCCTTGGTGATCATTTGCATATATCGTTTATATTTTTATCCACAAAAGCAAAATACAAAAATATAAAACCATATAAAAATCATAAAAATTGAAAAAATCATAAAAATCCAAAAATATTTTTACTTTATTTTTCAAAGGCATGTCTTTTGGTAGGATAATAGTTACGGCCTTAGAAATGTTGATTAATATTGACACGGCGCCATAAATAAAGTTCGTACAAAAGTTGTAAATATTTCATAAAACATGCCTATATGGCTTGTAGTTATTTCTGACTGCAACCCGATTTTCATATTAAAGTCAAGTATTTCTTGTGAAAGCTTTGGCTCACAACGGGAATTAATTTTCTCGGGCAAGGTTTACTTTAAAACCTTGTAAGGGATCAAGTTTACTTTATAACTTGGTCTAACACAAATCTATGTACGTTTCAGTGCATTTATAGTTATCTACATTTGGTATCTACATACTCGACGATGCGACTAATCAAACGGCGACTACAGCTCTTTTAATAGAACACGGGTCAAAAATTGAGGGGGAGAAATTGTCAAGCATTCAGAATCTTCGATGCCAAAAGTGCCAAGCTCACTAATTGGTGTGAAGACAACCATACAAGCCTACACGTGGTGTCAAGAGATGAAGGTCTACGAGATTAATGGCCTATTCTATATCATGGATTTGGTGGATTTAGGTTGGTTGATTTAGATGATAAACATAAAGAAATGAAGGAAAGAGATGAAGGATTAGAGAGAGAAAGGAGAGAAAAAGGGGAAATGTAGAGAGAGAAAGTAAAGATGAATAAATGATTAATGTCAAATGAGAATCAACAACCCCTCCTAACATGCTAGGAGGGGATATATATAGCCCACCCTACATGTGGGCTATATGGACCATACATAAAGTAAATAGATCACGAGCCCATTACATAATTATCGTTGGAGCGACCGATCCTTCATAAATACGTAAAAACGTATTTCTAACAATCTCCCCCTAAGGGAGGTCGCTCCAAGAAACAAAGTTCTAAATAGTCTATAACTCGTGATCTATGCTAACTAAGATGTGACCGAGACTTTATTGGGAAAAACGTATTTCCAACAATCTCCCCCTAAGGGAGGTCACATCTTTTTACAAAATCTTAAACCTAGCATCTATGCTTGAGTCTTCGATCTTGTTCTTGTGAATATGCTTGATGTGATCTTTGACTTTAGTCTTGAGCATGTTTCCTTGCCTTGACCTTGTGCATTCATCACTTGTGAAATTTGCCTCTTTCTGACTTCATGTTCCACATACTTATACTTTTAAATTCTTGAAAGCTTCAGAGTTTGATACAGCGGAAGACTTGACCTTCAGGCTTTCTTGAATTTGTTGAAGTACTAATTGTATGTAGTATAAGCATGTGGTGACGACTTCTTCTGGATTGTACACCGCAATGCCACCTTTTTGTTACGCTGCATAAGACAGTTAGCAACAAACAATATACACGGATGAAATGGCCTTGAACATTTCATTCTAATTCGGTAGCAATTTACCTCCGGTCGGTGAAGACCGTTGGACGATATTAAATATCGTACTTGTGGCAGGTAGTTTCAATAAAGAACCTCCTTGACAAGATTTCGCGGGTAAACCCGTTCTCTTTACTCGACCGTCCAAAGCTGACTGCGAACGTAAAGAGTGGATCATTTGGATAATATTATCCGCATGATTTGAAGCCGTCAATTCATGTTCCTGGAACAAGTGAAGTTCAATTAAGAACCGCACCATCGTTGCTTTCCAGTTGTCACTAGCTTGATTCATATAGAATCTTGCAAGTTACCTACCAAGTGCTGTTTGATGTTAACACTAGAAGGATTTCCACTCGTCACTGTGATCAATAAAGAGTCACTCTGAGTGTTCTGGCAAGATCATATGATAATGCGAAGAGGCCTGGAACGAGTTTAAGTTCAATTAAGAATTAAACCACTGTTGCTTTCCAGTTATCACAAGTTTGATTCATAAAGAATCGCACAAGTCACCTACCATGAGCTTTTTGATATTCGCTCAAGAAGGATTTCCATCTTCATTGTAAATACTTTCGTATTACTCGGATGTTCAGGCAAGATCATGAAGATTTTGCGTAGGACTCTTAAGATCGTTCTTACTTTTCACAGTGTGTGAAGAAGCAAGGAATAATGAAAGTGTGTCCTAATGAGATATTTGATGATCTCAAATGGCTCTAGACTCGATCGTGCATTTTGGATTTTTAGTGGTCGGAGGCTGGAGAGGAGTGCCACCTTTTCAATACCAATTTATTCGGAGTGAATAAATCAATAGATAATGTGTTGATCTCCGTGTGATTAAAACAAATACCTTTTGAGAGATATTTGAGTTAGCTGGGAAGGGTTGTGCATTGCATCACTGGGTCCATGACGTCTTTCTTCAATATCGAGAATCATTAACAAAAATGATCTCAATAGCATATGTATTGACCCGGTTTCTGCCTAAAGTTGTAAGGAGGGCTTCTTTCTTTACACCCTTTATCTTTACAATTCTTTTTCATTCTTCAACCCCTTCAATGCTTACCAATACGTCATAACTAGCACCTTGTTGTGATTGTTCCAGTGCTAACTTAAGTACTTGGTCGGCATTCAGCTACGTTCACAATCTATCTCCATCTTTCCTAAGGACTACTATTTCTAGCTATGGAATGTCCTTGGGAAGATTCCTCCGGTTCTAGAGAAATCATTGGACTTTAACCTATCCTACCATCCTTATGTCACCACAATCTTCACCGTCGTGAATAGAGATGTTTTGGGTAAGTGTATGTCACCATGAAATCCATTTTGAAGTGCAAATCCATTTTGCTCCCCCTTAACACATGCTACGATATCCGAAAACATTTTGCACATGTCGGGATAAGCTATCACGTTAAGTCAAACCAATTATGATTGATCATATCCCATATTAAATCACATTTTCTCCCCCATATTAAAAATATTAACCCAATCGATGTTTTTAATATCAATTGATTTAATAGCATTTTAAAAAGATTTGGGAAGAAAAATGCAAGTCCAATTATCTTCATGAATTACACAAGCTCCCCCTCAAATTAATGAGGGTGTACTTGAAACGTAAATTAAATACCTTTTAAACACAAGTGTAAGGTATTTATTACGTGCAAAGATCATATATAATAATGAATTCACAAGATTAGCAATGTACGAGGTAGGACCTGAATGATGGAGAACATCATATGAAAGATTCACATGGTTCTTGTTCACGAATGCTGGTCACCTCGTCACGTCCCCGAGAAAATTAATTCCCGTTGTTGAGTCAAAGCTTTCCGGTGAAATGCTTGACTTGATTATGAAAAGCGGGTTGCTATCTGAAATAATAGCAAACCATTTTGAGCATGTTTTAAAAGGTTGAACTTCTGCTCGAACTTTATTTACAACCCCGTGTCATTATTGAATGACATTTCTAGGTTCGTAAATATTATCGATTCCAGAAGACATGCTCGTTTTATCAAAACATTTTTGAACACACAATTTTGAAAGATTTAGAAAAACCTTTTGAGAAATTCTCGAAAAATTGTGTTCAAAG
This sequence comes from Glebionis coronaria, assembly GCA_025667525.1. Lineage (NCBI taxonomy): Eukaryota > Viridiplantae > Streptophyta > Magnoliopsida > Asterales > Asteraceae > Glebionis > Glebionis coronaria. The sequence goes on from CM046876.1 coordinate 361,745,749, forward strand.
TTTTGAAAAACAATTACTTGAGCTTAAGATGTTGAATATCTTAAAAGCGAGCTCAAGTCCGAGAAGTTGTGAACTTCCCGTTGTTAAGGATAAGTTACCATCGGCGATAAACTTTCCTTTTATCTGAAGGACGAGTCCTAAGCTGATATTTACTTAGAAGTCGTTTTTTCATGAGCTTTAAAACTTTGACTGTTTTAACGGAAAGCTCATGACCGAGAAAGGTTAATTTCTCGTTATGAAGAAAAGTTCTCTTATTTAAAAGATACACTTTCCTTTCTGAGCTTAAAACTTCGAATGTTTTAATACAAGCTCATGACCGAGAAAGGTGAATTTCTCGTTAAGAGGATAAGTTATCATAAAAGATAATCTTTCCTTTATTTTAAGTTCGAGTTACAGTCTGACATTTAACTGTAATTCATTTACACGAGCTTAAAACCTTTGAATGGTTTTAATGTAAGCTCGTGTCCGAGAAAATTTAATTTCTCGTTGTAAGGATAAGTTTATCATCGGCGATAAACTTTCCTTTATTTGAGGAACGGGTTACCATCTGATATTTAATGATAAACCATTGTGCATGAGCTTAAAAACTTGGAATGTTTTTGATATAAGCTCATGCCCGAGAAAAATGAATTTCTCGTTTTTAGGATAAGTCATCATCGGGATGAACTTTCCTGTCTTTGAAGATCGAGTTACAGTCTGTTATGTGACTGTAAGTCCTTGTATTGCAGCTTAACCATGAATCCCCTGAGACATTTGTTTCTCTGATATCTGCTTCTTCAGCAACCAAACTCTGAGAGTGTCCTTAGTTGAACGGTATACAACGATTGGACCGCTTTGTTCTTTTGGAAAATCAACTTTGGTACCTGCAATCTCATTAGGAGTTTGTATACTTTTGCATGGATTAGCGATATCTATTTTAGAAGCACGTAGGGGTTCACGGTTTTCTGTTCTTGAGTCAGAGGTGGCCTGAGGGGATGATTCACTTGTCTTAGTTGGCAAACGTTTCCTTTTATAGAAAATCTTAAGTTCAGGCTTAAGTGATGTATCATCCTTTGCAATTTCCTCCCTAGTAGACTTAGTAGAATCGGAGACTATCCTAGTTAAAGGGCACTCGTTTCCTACAATAGTGAAAGTTCTACCAGTGGGGCGCCACATTTTACCAAAGGGTTTGATTTTAGCGACCCACTGGGATTTAAGTCTAGCACGGGAGTTCACCTCATTAAGCAATTTTTTGATACAAGCATCATGATTTGCCGTAAAGACACATTTTCTACATGTTTTACAAGTAGCATATTTAATGTCCGAGTAAGATCTAGAATCCCTAGACGATTGATTGATGCTCCTAGGATTGGACATGCTACGGTTAGCAGTGTTGGGTAAACTAGAAGGCATCTGACTAGGTTTGGAATTCCTATCTCTTACATGTGTCTTTTGCTTAGCTTCCCTAAGATCAGATTCATGGCAAACGTCATTTGAACTAGTTCTAGACGTGGTCTTGGTATTTTTAGGGAAACTAGAGGCAATCATATGATTTGGTCTTGCTAAAGCTGGAGTGATCACATTGGGCCTAGTAGCTGGAGTGACTGGTCTAATAAGATGAACCAAATCAACTTGGGAGGCAAACCGCGGTCTCGAGGATTGTGGTCGCTCGGATCTAAATGCAGTAGGTTGTCTGACAAACTGATTTGTAGGCGGTTTCCCCAAGATTGATGGTTTTTCAAGCTTAGTGTCCACACTAGGTCCTCTACTTTTTCTTAACTCGTTTTTCAATGCGGCTATAGCAAAGACCTTTTCCTGTACTTGAGCCTTTAATGTTTCATTTTCTTTGAGCACGTTATCTTGGGATGCCAACTTAGATTCAAGCAGTTGAATTTGTTTCAAAAGATTATCCTTTTCAGCTTTAGAATCTAGAACAGTTTGATCCAATTTTCTTTCAAGAACAACGTTTGACTTTTCAAGTTTTTCAAAGTATGTTTCAAATTTGTCCGTTTTCTTAGAAAATTCAAGTTTGGCATCCTCAAGATCTTTTGATTGCCGAGCTACGATCGTTTCGAGCTCTTTAATCTTGGAATCAGAATCAGTTAACGAGGCAGTTATAAAGCATTTATCATGATGAACTATAGCATTCTGAATAATCTCTCCCCCATTATGACTTACATCGTATGAATCAGAAGTGGTATTGCTATCACTCGTTTCCATCCCATGTTTGTTATAATTAGGTTCAGAATTCTCAATATGCGGCATATCATCAGCATATACATCATAAACCACATTACATTGTACCATGTTTGCAGGCTCTGCGTCATCAAGAGAAATCTCGTGAACATTCCCTGACGTGCCACTGACATCATGTTGTCCTCCTGATTCTGTGCTCGTGCCATCGTTAGGCTCCAAGTTGTCAACCGTATGACCATTATCCTCTTGCATCTGCGTCATTGATTCTTGCACTCCATTAACATACACTTGCTGAAGTTGTGATCTTTGATATATCGAAGACGAGACCGATGACATGAGTTTCAAAATCGTATCACGGAAAACTCGAAGCTCGGTATGTGTATCTCGATGAAACGATTGGCAAATCATTGAACTTTCAGGCTTGATGATATTAAATTGGAGGAAAGGCGTGAGGTGTGTCACAAGAGCCTTATATGCAAGTACCGATGCAGAGTGATTAAAGTTTCCATGGTTGAGTTGCTCGGCGAGTTGGGTCAAAGTGGTAAAAATTGAGTCGATGAATATATGACGATCTTGTCCAAAGATTGTCACAAATTCACTCCCTCCTTGAATCCCCGAAAGAGTGACCAGATGAGACTGAAGCATTTGAAAAGAAGTGATGCCACTTTTCCTAACTTCGTTTTGCATTAAATACAACTCTCCCTCTTGAGGGGTCGAAAGCAACGATTCCATTGAAGTTCGATGAAAGAATGACGTTAAGGATTACTGATCGATGTAAAAGCCGTCGTTAATTTCAAATAATAATACCCGAAGAAAAATTCGTCAGCAAAATAAACCTTGGCACTTTCTCACGTTGTCACGGCACTTTGGTCACGTTACTTTGTCCCAACTATGACTTAATCTCAAAAAAAAAAATTTGCTAAAATAAAAATTTGAATAAAATTAAAATAACAGTTGATATAAAAATTAATATCCAAACTAAAAATTAATATCTAAAAATTTCACTTAAAAATGTTTAAATATAAGAAAATTAATTTAACTAAACAGAATCTAAAAACGTTTTCTTTAAAGAAATAAAATAAAGTTATACCCAACGTTTCAATAAAAAATTGATTTAACGTTTTCAAAATAAGCGAAATAAAATCTAAATAAAATAAAATAAAATAAAATAAAAAACTCTAAATTATTTAGGAAGATCTGATTTAATGTTTTCAATAAAATAAAATAAAGAAATAATTTTTATTATTAAAAAAATCTGAAAAGTTAAATCAAATAAACAAAACGTAATCAAAAATAGTGCGTTGAAACGTGTCCCCAAAAAATTTCCTTGTTTACTCCGTCGAATTTAATATTTGACACACGCTTCAAACATAATAAGATATCCCATCCCTTGTTTTCTCAGTCAACCAAAAAAACGTGGCCCAATGAGATTCATCCACCGCCCCACTTGCTTCTACCTAGTTTAATCCGCCCAGTCAATCTCTCTCACAAATATCAAATCTCTCTCTCTCGGTTCCTCCAACCTAATCTCACAAAACTCTCTCAAATCTCAAATCTCACAAAACTCTTGTAACCTCCGCCTCCTTTAAATCCTCTCAACCAAAAACTAAACAATCTCAATCAAATCAAGATTTATCTATTAATCAATTAACCAAAACGAAAATATCCCATTCATCTTTTAATATTCTGAAGAATATGATGCTTCAAGATCCATTGTTGGGTCTCGGGTAAGGTTTTATTTGATTGCATGTTGTTTAAGTCTCTCTCTACTGTAGTGTCGTTCTGTCTTGTGAGTCTGTGTTGTGTGGGTTTGTAAGCGAGGGTGAGGGTGTTTTGGTGAGGATTGAGTCGAGAGAGGGAGTCGAAAGATTGGGTCTGTTATGTGAGTGAGGGGTTCGTTTGAGGTGTGATGGTTGTAAGAGTTGAGGGAGAGACGAGAGTTTTGAGAGTTATTTTAGTTTTCGAGACGGTTTGGTCGAGTCAGGTTCTGTTGGTGAAAAAGAAAGCTTTGAGTCAGTTGAATGTATTGTTGTTTGGTTGTGGAGTCGTCTGAGAACGAGAGTGTTGATTTTGGGTGGTTGTTTGTGTGAGACGAGAGGTTGTGAGTGAAAGAGTGGTGTGGGTGGTGAGGGAGTGAGGGTCGAAAATTGTTTTGTGTTTGTGTTTGTTTGGTGCGAGGGGTGTCGGGGTTAGAGTCGGGTGTGTTTGGGTCGATGTGGGTCTGAGTCTGTTTGGGGTTGTGACGAGTGAGAAGTTAAACCTTTTCGAGAGGTAGTTGCTTGAGTCGAGAGTTTGTGAGGGGGTGTTTTGTTTTTGAGAAGGTTTTCGAGGGAATGAGTCTTTTTGAAAGACGATGATTTGCCCGTTTAGTTTGAATAAAATTCGTCCGTTATATTTGAAATGATTGCTTCATTCGGAAGATTTCCGAATCGGAACTTTTTTCTTGATCCGGAAGTTCTTGGTTCGGAAGTTCTTGATCCGGAACTTCTTGATCCGGAACTTTTGGCTTGATCCGGAAGTTCTTGGTTCGGAAGTTCTTGATCCGGAACTTCTTGATCCGGAACTTTTGGCTTGATCCGGAAGTTCTTGGTTCGGAAGTTTTCTGTTTGATTCGGAACTTAAAAATTGATTCGGAACTTTTAGTTTGATTCTGGACTTTAGGATCAGTTTGGATGGACAAATTTGGGACAGAAATGATGGACCAGAAAGGACAGAAATGTTTAACAGAATAGGTAGTTTGACCAAAAAATTAAGAAAGAAATCCAAAAAATTATAACTGATAACTGAAAACTGACCAAAAATGACACAACTGATTAAACGACACAACTGATTAATAAAAATTTAAATAATAAACTGATTAAAAAATAAAAAAAAATAAAAAAAGGATAAAAATGGATAAAAATTGATATAAATTGATAAAATTTAGAAAACATACCAACTTTTTATATAAATTGATTATTAAACTTGTGATAAAAAACAATAAAAAATACAAACTTTTTATAAAAACACAACTTTTTTAAGATTTGATAAAGAAATTTTTGATTTTTATATAAAAATTTGTGATTTTTTATCTAAAAAATAAGTAAATTTGAAGATTTGATATGATAACACATAAAAACATAAACTTTTTATAAAAAAATACAAATTTTTTAAAATTTAAGCATGATTAAATCAAAACCCACCAAAATCAAAAAGAAATAAAATAAGAATAAACCAAACTAACCATGGCTCTTGATACCAATTGAAGGTCTACGAGATTAATGGCCTATTCTATATCATGGATTTGGTGGATTTAGGTTGGTTGATTTAGATGATAAACATAAAGAAATGAAGGAAAGAGATGAAGGATTAGAGAGAGAAAGGAGAGAAAAAGGGGAAATGTAGAGAGAGAAAGTAAAGATGAATAAATGATTAATGTCAAATGAGAATCAACAACCCCTCCTAACATGCTAGGAGGGGATATATATAGCCCACCCTACATGTGGGCTATATGGACCATACATAAAGTAAATAGATCACGAGCCCATTACATAATTATCGTTGGAGCGACCGATCCTTCATAAATACGTAAAAACGTATTTCTAACAAGAGATGACTTCAGACGTGACGAGGCGACCAACATTTAACGACAAGAACCATTTGATCTTATCATATGATGTTCTCCTCAATCAGGTCCAACCTTGTCAATCTCTTCTAATATGGTGAATATGTGATCATGTTACAAATCGGTATCGTATCTCATACATTCAGTATCATGAAGATAAAACGAACTTGTATTTTTCTTCCCAAAACCTTTGTTAAAACATCATTAAATCAATTGATATTAAAAACATCGACTGGGTTAATATTTTTAGTATGGGGGAGAAAATGTGATTTAATATGGGAAATTATCACAAATGGTTTGACTTAATGTGCTGGCTCATCCCGACATATGCGAAATGTTTTCGAATATCGTGGCATATGTTAAGGGGAGCAAAACGGATTTCCATATCAAAATGGATTTTCATGGTGACATATACTTACCCAAAACCCATTTATTTCACAACGATGAAAATTATGGTGACATAAGGATGGTAGGATAGGTTAAGTCCTATGACTCTTACAGAACCGGAGGAATCTTCCCAAGGACATTCCATAGCTAGAAATAGTAGTCCTTAGGAAAGTTAGAGAAAAGATTGTGAATGTAGCTGAATTGCTGACCAAGTACTTAAGTTAGCACTGGAACAATCACAACAAGGTGCTACTTATGACGTATTGGTAAGGATTGAAGGGGTTGAAGAATGAAAAAGAATTGTAAAGATAAAGGGTGTAAAGAAAGAAGCCCTCCTTACAACTTTAGACAGAAACCGGGTCAACACATATGCTATTGAGATCATTTAATGATGCTCGATATTGAAGATAGACATCATGGACCCAGTGATGCAATGCACAACCCATCCCAGCTAACTCATATATCTCTTAAAAGATATTTGTTTTAATCACACGGAGACAACGCATTATCTATTGATTTATTCATTCCGAATAAATTGGTATTGAAAAAGGTGGCACTCCTCTCCAGCCTTCGATCACTAAAATCCAAAATGCACGATCGAGTCTAGAGCCATTTGAGATCATCAAATATCTCATTAGGACACACTTCCATATTTCCTTGCTTCTTCACACACTGTGAAAAGTAAAATCTCAGTGATCTTGACAGCACACTCAAAGTGATACCTTAGTGTTCACAGTGATGAGTGGAAATCCTTCTAGTGTTAACATCAAACAGCACTTGGTAGGTAACTTGCAAGAATCAATATGAATCAAGCTCGTGACAACTGGAAAGCCACGACGGTGCGATTCTTTAATGAATCAAACTTGTTCCAGGAATCAGAATTGACGGCTTCAATCATGCGGATAATTTAATCCAAATGATTCACTCTTTACATTCGCAGTCAGCTTTGGACGGTCGAGTAAAGAGAACGGATTTACCCGCGAAATCTTGTCAAGGAGATTTTTATTAAATCTACCTGCCACAAGTACGATATTTTATATCGTCCAACGGTCTTCACCGACCGGACGTAAAATGCTACCGAATTATAATGAAATGTTCAAAGCCATTTTGTTCGTGTCTACTTATGTTGTGTCATTTGAAGACGGTGGCGTTGCGGAATCCAAGAAGAAGTCGTCCCCGCATGCTTATACTTTATGCACTTAATACCTCATCTAAATTCAAGAAAGCCTAAAAGTTAAGTCTTCCGATGTATTCAACTCTGAAGCTTTCAAGAATTACAAAGGTATAAGTATGTGGGACATGGTGTCACGAGGAGGCGAAGATCACAAGTGATGGATGCACAAGATCAAGGCAAGAGATTAATGCTCAAGATTGATATCAATGATCACATCAGCATGTTCACCAGAAAAGAAAAAGAAAAGAAAGACGAAGGCTACGAGCTCAAGACAAGCATAGTATGCTAGGTTTATTATTGTAACTTAGGTAACACCCTTGTTGGAAGTGACCTCTCTTAGGGGGAGATTGTTGGAAATACGTTTTACGTATTAGAAAGGATCGGTCACTCCAACAATAGTCCATGTAATAGCTCGTAGTTTAGTTATTTACATTTATAAAACAAAGCCCAAAACCGAGCCCATGAAATGTATGGGCCGGCGGCCTAATGTAAGCCCAAGCCCATCTCATGGGCTTGGGTATATAAACCCTCTCCTTTGATGGAGAGGGTGGTGATTTCATTTCAAATAACACATAGTTCTTAAACTTTCTCTCTCTAGAAGTGTGAAATCATCTATCTTTCTCTCTCTAAAATATAAGCAAGATTTACATATCCTACATCATGTTTACTGGTTTTAGTTCTTAAAACATAGCTTATGTTACTTATGAAAATCTGTGTTAGTTTAATATACCAAAAGCCAATATAAGTCATGAGGTCAACAACGTGCATGAATACTTGGAGGGGTAACCTCGTCATGTAAATTAGAGGGGATGCCTCTAATTAAATGGTAATGGGTAGGAGGGATAAGCTCCTTGTGAAGGATGCAAGGCACACACCACATTCACCATGAAATCCTGACTGAAACTGAACCTAGGATGCACCCATACGCCCCACATGATAATATAATAATAAAGGCCAAATAAACTGAAAGTGACGCCACGAGCTATCACACTGCCTTGGTAAAGTCATAACACTAGTGCCTCTAGTGTTATGGTTATGGTACCTCCATAACTAGGTGAAACTAGCATGCATGTATATGGCTAAGGTAACTAATAAAGCATAAGCATTTAAATCTGTAACTACTTCGGGAAAACAGTTGGCTGCATACGGGAAATCCTAATAAAGGAAGAGGTTGTCCTTACTAAAGGACGGAAAATCCGTACCTTGTGTCCAGTAGAAGCTAACAGAAACGCTAAAGAAACTACTCCGCCTTGACGGATAATACTACATAAGAATGGGAACGTGTATGAGTTGTCTGAATACATGTGTTTTACTGGTTCTGTATGTTGTTAGCTTGTTATACTTATTCTGTCATGTTTTAGTGTTTTACTGTGTTATCTGTAGTTATACTGATGTTCAGTTGTTTATTATTCATGTAGTATGGTACTATAACACTTGTATTGTAATACAAAGTAACTTTCTACAAATAGCAAGTTTCCATAAATAGTAAGTTTCTAAAAATAGAAAGTTTCTAAAAATAGTAAGTTTCCATAATTAGAAATAAGCTGGTTTAATAATAATAAGTAAAGTTTAATTAGTATAATACAAATCATGGTTTTCAGATTATAGCTTATTAATTAAATAACTTGGTTAATTAATTAAACCATATATTATAAGAATTTAATTAAAAATACATGTTTTAATTAATTAAGCTAAGTAAAATACCTTAGGTTATACATGAAATATTAATATTAATATTTAACCTAGTTCATGAATTTAATTAAATTAAATAGTCTAGAAAATAACTCAATTAAAGATATTTCTAATTTTTAATAGTTTTCCCAAAACCCGAACCCGTGTTTTAAATATTAACCCGAGTTCGAACCCGTTTGTCACTAATAAGCCGAGCCAAACAGCCCTACCAGTGGCTAGACCGGCGAGACGGTTGCCACTGGTGGCCCTCGGTTCCTACTGCCGAGCCACGGCAGCCACTGTCGAGCCTTGTTCACACCGGTTCGTGACCGTTTCCCGATGTTCTTGTTTGTTCGATTCCCACTGTCAACACCAAATGCCCCACCGAGACCCTTTTAGTCTCGGTTGTCACTCGATCCAAGCCTAAAACCATACCCCGACCTCGGGTCGGGGTCCCTTGCCTTCGTCCGAGCACAACCCAACCAAGCCGAGCCCTTTGAGGGTCTCGGTGGTGGTGATTAAAACAAGCCGAGAGCCTATGTGGTCTCGGTTGTCCCTCGGCCGAACAAACCAAACATCAAACACCCCTTAAACCATGATTTTAATTAACCCTATGTTTTTATAACTTGTTTTTATGATTATTTAAAATAAGAACATGAATTCAATAAAGAATTAAAAAGAAAAGAAGGGTTTTGATTATACCGAACACGTGAAGAAAAGGTTATGAGATCACGATCACGTACACACCGAAATTAAGTAGCAAAAATGGTCTGGTTGTTCTTGGTGGTGTCCTATAGTCGGCGGCAAGGAAGGAGGAAGGGAGGCAAGGAGAACCTTTCTTTAACCTAAAAACTATGATAAAGTTTCCTGGTTGCTTTGTTTAATATGGGTTCTAGTTAGGTCATGGGCCAAAGCCCACTTTTTCCTTTCTTGTCTCTTTTAGCCACGGCCTATAAGGAGCCCACGGGAAAACCCGTAGCTTTTCCCGAGTTAAATTATATACGTGATCGTTCATGTTTAATTGTCGTTTATTTTTATTTGTCACGGACTTAACACATTTATAATATATACGTAATTACATGTTATTAAATATCGTGACACGTGAGTTATATTATAAATGAAAAGTTTTAATTTTACCGTATTTTTGTATGTTCACTGTTCATCTGTACTGTTCATGGTATTTTAATGCGGGTTCTACAACTATTCCCCTCTAAAAGAACAATTCATCCTCGAATTGGAGAAAACATAAATTGAAGGAAAACATACCCGAATTAGAACTAGAAATGAGGGTAAGAAGTCCGTATAGACTCCTCCGTCTCCCAAGTGGCTTCCAGCTCATGATGATCCCTCCAGAGGATTTTGATGAAAGGTATCGTCTTCCTCCGCATGACACGATCTTGTCGCTCGAGAACTCTCTCGGATTCATCGACATATGAAAGATCCTCTCGAATCTGATCAAGCAGATACTGGACAACATGAACTGGATGATAGTTGTATCCTCTGAGTAAGGACACATGGAACACGTTGTGAACGTGTGATAGCTGAGGCGGTAACGCTAAACGATATGACACTTCACCAACGCGTTCTATGATGTCGAACGGTCAGATGAAGCGAGGACTGAGCTTCCCTCTGATTCCAAAATGTTTAACTCCACGTTTAGGTGATACCTTGAGGAAAACGTGATCACCTACGTTGAAAGATACATCTCTACCACGTTTATCAGCATAGCTCTTCTAACGAGCACGAGCTTCCTAAAGCTTCGCCTTGGCGACGACGACCTTCTCATTAGTCACCTCAATCATCTCTATACCCTCAAGCAGTCATTCGCCCACCTGATCCCAGCAGATTGGGGCGCGACACTTCCTACCATACAACATCTCAAAAGGAGCACACTTGATGCTAGTGTGCCAGCTGTTGTTGTATGCAAACTCCACTAGAAATTTATAATCATCCCAGCTTACTGACCACTCTAGAGCATACGCTCGAAGCATGTCCTCCAATGTCTGAATGGTACGTTCCGACTGTCCGTTGGTATGAGGATGAAAATTAGTGTTGAGCTTAAGTCTGGTGCCCCAAGCTTTCTGTAGACTCTGCCAGAAACGTGATGTGAAACGGGGATCTCTGTCAGAGATGATTTCTGATGGAGTACCATGCAATCTCATGATCTCCTTTTGAAAAGTGTCTGCTAATTTGCTAACCGGATGCTCCTTGCGGATTGGCAGAAAATAGGCAGATTTAGTCAACCTATCAACAATAACCCAGATAGCTTTGTTCTTCCTCTGAGTCACAGGAAGACCAATAACAAAATCCATGGCGATTTTGTCCCACTTCCATGCTGGAATATCTAGTGGTTGTAGTAAACCACTAGCTCGCTAGTGTTCGATCTTACCCTGTTGGCAGATCACACATTTAGAAACGAAAGTGGCAACATCCTGCTTCATACCACTCCACCAAAAATGCTGCTTGATGTCGTGGTACGTCTTGGTAGAACCAGGATGTATGGTAAATGGAGAGTTGTGAGATTCAGTCAGCATTATTTCTCTGAGTGTAGAGTCATCAGGGACCACTAGTCTAGTGCCCTGCCATAAAATACCGTCATTGTCAACACGAAACTCCGTCTGCTGATCAAGATTCTGAATGACAGCCCAAATATCGCCATCGTACTTCTGAGCTTCCTTGATCCAAGAATGTAAGTTTGTTTCCACTCTAAGATTAGCCCAGTAACCGTGATGTCCTCGTACACAAAACTCAATATCAGTCATCTCTAGGTCACAGATGATCTCCTTTGTAATCCAGATGCCAGCAGTCATACCCGACCTTCTGCTTAGAGCATTTGCCACCACATTCGCCTTACCAGGATGGTACTGAATGTTGGTGTCGTAGTCCTTCAATAGCTCTAACTATCTCCTCTGTCTCATGGTCAGTTACTTCTGGGTGAAGATGTACTTGAGACTCTTGTGATTGGTGAATATGTCACATGATTCACCATACAAATAATGTCTCGAGATCTTCAATGCAAAAACAACTGCTGCAAGTTCCAAATCGTTAGTAGGATAGTTTTCTTCATAAGGTTTTATCTGCCGTGATGCGTATGCAATAACCTTCCAATGTTGCAAGAGAACGCAGCCTAAACCCTTTCCTGAAGCGTCACTATATATCTGAAATCCACCTGAGCCAGATGGGAGAGTAAGAATAGGTTCAGTCACTAACTTTTCTTAAGATCTTCAAAGCTCTTCTCTCGTTCTTCCGTCCAAACGAATTTCTCTCTTTTCCTCATCAGCTTAGTCAAAGGTAAGGCTAACCGTGAGAAGTTCTCTACAAACCTGCGGTAGTAGCCAGCTAAACCCATAAACCTTCTTACCTAAGTTGTAGATGTAGGTCTCGGCCACTTGGTGATAGCTTCGACCTTTGTAGGATCCATGGTGATCCCCTCTGTAGATACAATATGGCCCAGAAATGCCACCTTGCTTAACCAGAACTCACACTTGGAGAACTTGGCATACAGCTGCTTCTGACGAAGAATCTGCAAGATTGTACGAAGGTGTTCCTCGTATTCCTCCTTGGATTTGGAGAAAATCAGGATGTCATCAATGAACACGATAACGAACTTGTCCAGAAACTCATGGAAGACACGTTTCATCAAATCCATGAAGACTGCTGGTGCATTTGTAAGTCCGAATGGCATGACTACGAACTCGTAGTGCCCATAACATGTACGGAAAGCAGTCTTAGAGATATCCTGCTCTTTAGCCCGTAACTGTTGGTAGTCGGATCTCAGATCGATCTTGGAGAGATACTTGGTGCCTTGAAGTTGATCGAAAAGGTCATCAATTCACGACAAAGGATAACGATTCCTGATCGTGATCTTTTTCAGCTCACGATAGTCTATACACAAACGAATGATGCTGTCTTTCTTCTTCACGAACAATACCGGTGTACCCCATGGCGATGCACTGGGATGGATTAAACCTCGCTCCAGAAGTTCCTGTAGCTGATCTTTTAGTTCTTTAAGCTCTATAGGATCCATGCGATAAGGAGCCTTGGAAATTGGCACTGCACTTGGAATGAGCTCAATTCCAAACTCGACTTCACAAACAGGTGGTATGCCCGGAAGTTCATCTGGAAAAACGTCAGGAAATTCTGACATAATAGGCTGATCTTGGATCGATGGAGACTCGGCAGTAATGGTATTGGATATGAAGCCATGACAGTCGTGTGATAATAAAGCACGCGCCTCTATGGATGAAATAATTTGTACTGACCTCCGTGGCAGAAAACTATAGTGTATGTACTCTGGAGATTTAACATCACCGAAGATAACCCGATAAGTGTGGCATTCAATCATTGCCTGGTGTTTGGATAACCAGTCCATGCCCAAAATCAAGTCAAAATCGCACATGTCCAAAGGAAGTGCGTCAACTCTGTGAAGCTTATCATCAAATTCTAGGGGAAGATCTATGTACACCTGAGTGATTCGTACAGAGTCCCTAAGTGGTATGGAAATGCATAAGGCATTATCTAATGGCATAGGGGAAATCCTAACACGTACAGCAAAAGTAGTGGATATGACTGAATGAGTAGCTCTAGTATCAAGCAGAACGCATGTTGCCAAACCATTCATAAATATATTTCCGGTGATGGTACCAGAGGTCTTGTTCGCCTGATCTCTAGTAGTAGTGAACACGCGACCAAAAGTAGGAGGTGGCTTGGTGTCGGCATGTCCAGAGGTGCCTTCTATCTCACCTTGGCGACAATCCTTCTGCTGATGGCCTTGTTAGCCACACTTGAAACAACCACCAGTACCTCGGCGACAAACACTAGAATGTCTGCACGAACAAGTAGGACATATAGGATGTGTGAATGCTCCAGCAGGCGTCCTAGCTAGTTGAGAGCCTGTTTCATGATTACATGCATGAGAATGATCGTGGACATAAACATGATTACATAGAAGGTTAAAAAATTACCAAATGAGGTAGAACAGCTAGGATGTGAACCTTTACGGTCCTGATCCCTGTCGTTGTTGTTGTTCCTGAATTAGAATCGTTGGAGTGTCAGAATACCATAACATAAGATAGTTTAGCATGAAAGAAGGTTAAAGTAGGGAGCTGCTGTTGTTCTAGTTATTAGCATTGTTACGGTAATTATCATTACCGCCACGCCTCTCTAAACTAGAATGGTCGTTGGTCTGGCCGTTTCCCTTAGATGCAGGCTTATGGTCGTCAGTCTTCTGCCTGAAATATAAAGTTGAACAGAGGATGATATGAAAATGAGAATACTGATGGAAATGAGTGATTTACAATTGGTGATTGAAGATACCTCTTCACTGCTCTGTCATCACCAAAATCCTCTCGTTCCTGAAGCATCTCAACTACGGGCTGCATTGGCCACCTATGCTACTATAGTGAATCTAGCACAAACCAAACTGTTGGCAACCAAAGTGCGAAGAGCCCAGCGAAACTTCTCAGCTTGCTCCTCAGCAGTACCAGTTGCTGCTCCCAAGAAACCAGCCAAACGGAGAAACCTCTGCATGAATTCGTTGCTATTCTCCCTAGAAACCTGTCGGATATTATGATAATCTCTCTTAAGCTTCTCGTGCTCAGTATGTGGGAAATACTTATTAAGGAAGAGCTCCTTAAACTGGTCTCATGTCAAAAGTGTAACTCAATTATCACCACCATTGGACTGCTTGATAGACTTCCATAACTACAGCACAACACCTTCAAACTTATAGCAAATCAGTCTTGCCTTGAAAACGCCATCACAACCTATAGCATCTAATATCTTCTCGATGTGAGAAATCAAAGCCTCAGCCTCATTGGGGCTATCAGTCTGCTCAAACGAACGGGGTCGCTATTTGTTGAATCGCTCCAACCAAGTCATAATAGTAACATGTGGTGGTGGTGGAGGATTGTTGTTGTAGTGGTTTTCAGGATGAGGGCCAAATTGAACGCCCTGAGCTTGAATATCAGAATGAACTTCGTCCTTGATTTCATTGCGAAGTTGGGGAAGGATGGCTTGCAAAGCTGCATTGACAGCTGCAGCCAACTCTCGAGCATTGCGTGTGTTCACCATCTGACAGTTTAAAAAAAACAAAATGCAAAATAAATGATAAGTCTGGAATGAGATGAACATAAAATGCATGAACAATGTATAAACCAATGAATAAGTTTATAATGCATGAAACAGTGTAGAATGCATGATGCAGTTTATAAAAAGTTTTATATGCGCCTATGGTCAGTTCACCCAAAACAAAAGACATAGCGGGGGACGCCTATGGGTCGGTCCCAAATTTAAAAGTTTCGATAAAAGCACATGCGACTAAATATGGTCAGTTCTGTACCAACCATTACTTAGTCATAAACCTACGACAATGATATGAATGCATGAAATAAAAATGAAAATAAATGAATGCATGAAAACCAACTATCAGTTTTAGAAGATGCTGGTGACTACCCATAAGTAGCAGGTCATGTTTTACAGAGCTACATGTCGAAACCTTGGCTCTGATACCATAATTGTGACACCACATTTGTTAAGATGGAATGCTACAGTAAAATATGGTGTGTCATCAAAGCATGCAAGGCAAATGTCTAAACACTCATGACCATAAATAGAAATACTGGAATCAAACATCGGTAGTCAAAGTTACTCACACACAAGCAATATTAAGTACTGTAAATGAAAGGACTAAACAATGTCCAAATGAAGTAAAGTATGAGAAAGTAGGAATAAATGCATATAAAAGAGGTTGGATAACTTCCATCTGAATGCACATACTCTAGAGATCCTACTTGCGACCTTGGTTACCTGCCGTTTGGGAACATAGAAATGGAAAACGGCTGAGCAACGCTCAGTGCACGAATATATAGCATAACATAAAGACATAAAGGAATGAAAGCATATAAAGCATGTACATGTAAAGCATGAATTGCAGCAGAAATGAGTAAGTCATGGGAAACCTAGATGTATGTCATGTTTACTGGTTTTAGTTCTGAAAAGATAGCTTATGTTACTTATGAATATCTATATTAGTTTAATATACCAAAAGCCAATTTAGGTCATGAGGTAGACAACGTGCATGAATACTTGGAGGGGTGACCTCGTCATGCAAATTAGAGGGGATGCCTCTAATTAAATGGTAAGGGGTAGGAGGGATCAGCTCCTTGTGAAGGATGCAAGGCACATACCACATTCACAATCAATTCCTGACTGAAACTAAACCTAGGGTGCACCATACGCCCCACATGATAATATAATAATAAAGGACAAATAAACTGAAAGGGACGCCACGAGCTATCACTCCGTCGTAGTGAAGTCATAAGACTAGTGCCTCTAGTGTTATGGTTATGGTACCTCCATAACTAGATGAAACTGGCATGCATGTATATGGATAAGGTAACTAATAAAGCATAAGCATTTAAATCTGTAACTACTTCGGGAAAAGAGTTGACTGCATACAGGAAATCCTAATAAAGGAAGAGGTTATCCTTACAGAAGGATGGGAAATCCGTACCTTGTGTCCAGTAGAAGCTAATGGAAACACTGAAGAACCTACTCCGCCTTGACGGATAATACTACATAAGAATGGGAACGTGTATCAGTTGTCTGAATTACATGTGTTTTACTGGTTCTGTGTGTTATTAGCTTGTTATACTTATTCTGTCATGTTTAGTGTTTTACTATGTTATTTGTAGTTATACTGATGTTCTGTTGTTTATTATTCATGTAGTATGGTATTATAATACTTGTATTGTAATACTAAGTAACTTTCTACAAATAGCAGGTTTCCATAAATAGTAAGTTTCTAAAAATAGAAAGTTTCCAAAAATAGTTACAT
Source organism: Glebionis coronaria (assembly GCA_025667525.1). Classification (NCBI taxonomy): domain Eukaryota; kingdom Viridiplantae; phylum Streptophyta; class Magnoliopsida; order Asterales; family Asteraceae; genus Glebionis; species Glebionis coronaria. The sequence goes on from CM046876.1 coordinate 361,762,597, forward strand.
TCCATAATTAGAAATAAGCTGGATTAATAATAATAAGTAAAGTTTAATTAGTATAATAGAAGTCATGGTTTAAAGATTATAGCTGATTAATTAAATAATTCAGTTAATTAATTAAACCATATATTATAAGAATTTTAAAAATACATGTTTTTATTAAATTAAGCTAAGTAAAATACCTTAGGTTATACATGAAATATTAATTTTATATTTAACCTAAGTCATGAATTTAATTAAATAAAATAGTCTAGAAAATAATTTAATTAAATATATTTCTAATTTTTAATAGTTTTCCCGAAACCAGAACCAGTGTTTTAGATATTAACCCGAGCCCGAACCCTTGTGTCACTAATAAGTCGAGCCAAACAGCCCTACCAGTGGCTAGACCGGCTAGCCGGTTGCCACTGGTGGCCCTCGGTTCCCACTGTCGATCCACGACAGCCACTGTCGAGCCCGGTTCACACCGGTTCCCGCCGTTTAGTGACCGGTTCCCGCTTTTCTTGTATGTTCGGTTCCCACTGTCAACACTAAAAGCCCCACCGAGACCCTATTGGTCTCGTTTCGCACTCGATCCAAGCCCAAAACCATACCCCGACCCCGAGTCAGGGTCCCTTGCCTTCGTCCGAGGACAACCCAACCAAGCCGATCCCTTTGAGGGTCTCGGTGGTGGTGATGAAAATAAGCCGAGACCCTATGTAGTCTCGGTTGTCCCTCGGCCGAACAAACCAAACATCAAACACCCCTTAAACCATGATTTTAATTAACCCCATGTTTTTATAACTTGTTTTTATGATTAATTAAAATAAGAACATAAATTTAATAAAGAAATAAAAAGAAAAGAATGGTTTTGATTATACCGAACACGTGAAGAAAAGGTTATGAGATCACGATCACGCACACACCGAAATTATGTAGCAAAAATCGTCCGGTTGTTCTTGGTGGTGTCCTATAGCTGGCGGCAAATAAGGATGAAGGGAGACAAGGAGAACTTTTCTGTAACCTAAAAATTATGATAAATTTTCCTGGTTGTTTTGTTTAATATAGGTTCTAGTTGGGTCATGGGCCAAAGCCCACTTCTTCCTTTCTTGTCTCTTTTAGCCGCGGCCTACAAGGAGCCCACGGGGAAGCCCGTAGCTTCTCACGAGTTAAATTATTTACATGATCGTTTATGTTTAATTATCGTGCATTTTTATTTGTCACGGACTTAACACATTTATAATGTATACGTAACTACATGTTATTAAATATCGTGACACGTGAGTTATATTATAAATGGAAAGTTTTAATTTTACTGTATTTTTATATGTTCACTGTTCATGTGTACTGTTCATGGTATTTTAATGCGGGTTTTACAATCTAGGCCTAATGTGATCAAACCAGCCTATGCAAAACCCACAAACAAGACTACTACAGTGATTCTAGGTATAGTTCTAAGAATATACCAGAACATAGGTCCAATAGCATGCCTAATAATCACTATGTAGAGGAACCTATGAAAAGGACACAAGCTAGAACTTGGATTTCTAGATCTCGTTCAGACCTCAAACACGGTGTTTGTTCCATATGCATGAAAAGTGTCTTCACGATAAATCATGCGGCTTGTGTTACTAACGTCTTGAAGAAGCTGAACTCAAGTGCTAAAAGAGGGATTCCTAAATTAAATAGGTTTTCTACCGCTAAGTCTTCTGATGTGCATAAGAAAACCACGTCGCCTAGATCCAATCTTAGGTGGCAACCTACGGGTAGGATTCTCAAATCGAGTAATCTTCAATTGGTTCCTACAGGAAGGATGTTTCCCTCTAGCACTACCAAGGTTGACTGTGAACTCCCACATGGTTCTAAGGTAGATATATCTAACTCATATCAAAGCATACAAACTCCTAATGATAATGTAGGTACCAAAGTCACCGTTCAACAATAACAAAGCGGTCCAATCGTTATATACTGTTCAACTAAAGACACTCTCAGAGTTTGGTTGCTGAAGAAGCTGATATCTAAGAAACAAGTGTCTCAGGGGATTTGTGGTTAAGCTTACAAATTATGGCTTACAGTCGGATCCCAGATTGTAACCCGTGCTTAAAAGAAAGGGAAGTCTATCTATTCAACTATAACTTACCCTCAAAACGAGAAATTAAATTTTCTCGGACACGAGCTTGCATTAAAACTATTCAAAAGTTTTAAGCTCGTGTAAATGGGGTATAATCATATATTAGATTATGACCGGACTTCAAAGAAAGTAAAGTTTATCACCGATGATAAACTTATTCTCACAATGAGAAATTATTTTTTCTCGAGCATGAGCTTCCATTAAAAACATTCGAAGTTTTTAAGCTCATGCACAATGACTTACAGTTAAATATCAGAATCTAAATCGGACTTCAGTTTTAGGAAAGCTTATCTTTCATGATAACTTATCCTCATGACGAGAAATTAAATTTTCTCGATCATGAGCTTGTATTAAAACATTCCAAGTTTTAAGCTCAGCAAGGAAAGTGTATTTTTTAAATAAGAGAACTTTTCCTCATAACGGGAAATAAATTTTTCTTGGTCATGATCTTTCCATTAAAACATTCAAAAGTTTTCAAACTCATGAAAACGACTTCTAAGTAAATATCAACTTAGGACTCGTTCTTCAGTTAAAAGGAAAGTTTAACGTCGATGGTAACTTATCCTTAGCAACGGGAAGTTTGCAACTTCTCGGACTTGAGCTCGTTTCGTAAGATATTCAAAATCTTTAGCTCAAGTAATTGGTTTCAAAAAGAGCATGTCTTCTAAAATCGATAATATTTACGATCCTAGAAATGTTGTTCAATAATGACACGGGGTTGTAAATAAAGTTCGAGCAGATATTTAAATGATTTAAAACATGCTCAATATGGTTTGCTATTATTTCCGATAGTAACCCGCTTTTCATATTAAAGTCAAGCATTTCACCGGAAGCTTTGACTAAACAACGGGAATTAAATTTCTCGGGCATGGTTTACTTTATATCCATGTAAGGGATTGTGTTTACGTAATAACAAAATCTAACACGAATATATGTACGCTTCAGTGCATTTATTTGTTAAAAAGAGAGAAATCTTGTTTTTTATGAAGTTATCAACTCCACAAACCGTAGTTCTTTACAATTGATATCTACATACTCGACGATGCGACTACTCAAATGACGACTACAACTCTTTAGATAGAACGCAGGCCAACAATTGAGGGGGAATAATTGTCAAGAGTTTAGAATCTTCGATGCCGAAATTGCCAAGTTCACAAATTGGTGTCAAGACAACGATATCAATCGTACACATGGTGTCAAGAGATAACTTCATACGTGACGAGGAGACCAAATTTTCCAACAAGAACCATGTGATTATATCACATGATGTTCTCATCATTCAGGTCCAACCTCGTACATTATTAATCTTTTGAATACATTATAATATATGATCATTGCACGTGATATGTACATCCTCATTAATTTGAGGGGGAGCTTGTGATAATCATGGAGATAATTGAATTTGCATTTTTTTCTCAAATTTTCGTAAAATTTCATTAAATCAATTGATATTAAAAACATCGATTGGGTTAATATTTTTAATATGGGGGAGAAAATGTGATTTAATATTGAGATCAATAATGGTCTACTTAATGTGTTGGCTTATCTCGACATGTGCGAAATGTTTTCGAATATCATGGCATATGTTAAAGGGGAGCAAAATGGATTTATACATCAAAATGGATTTTATTGTGACATACACTTACCCAAAACATCTCTATTCACGACGGTCACGATTGTGGTGATATAAAGATGGTAGGATAGGTTAAAGTCTAATGATTCTTCTAGATCCAGAGGAATCTTCCCAAGGACATTTCATAGCTAGAAATAGTAGTCCTTAGGAAAGATGGAGAAAACAGAAAGTATCATAGTACGTCGTCCTTCCCTGAAATGGAACTTTCATGCTGGAGCAAGAACTAGCATGAAAGTCGATCTATTACAACCAGCGCGGTTGTTCGTATTTCATTTTTGTCTTCCAAGCCCTTCTTTCTTAGAAAGGCGCTCACTGAGTTACTTACGGAATCTCAAATCTTGAGGCTGATTACGGCCCCTTTGATGAAAGGTAAGCGCTTTGGCTGGCTACCTATAATATAAAGATCCTTCATTGGACACTTTAGATATCTGTTTCCATCCAATGACTTAATGAATCACGCCTTTTTCAAAACATTACTATACCTGAGTCCAGGTTTGTGAACGTAGCTGAATGTCGACCAAGTACTTAAGTTAGCACTGGAACAATCATAACAAGGTGCTAGTTATGACGTATTGGTAAGCATTAAAGGGGTTAAAGAATTAAAAAGAATTGTAAAGATAAAGGGTCTAAATAAATAAGCCCTCCTTACAACTTAGGCATAAACCGGGTCAACACATATGCTATTGATATCATTTTAATGATGCTCGATATTGAAGATAAGATATCATGGACCTAGTGATGCAATGCACAACCCATCCCAACTAACTCAGATATCTCTCAAAAGATATTTTTTTAATCATACGGAGATCAACACATTATCTATCGATTTATTCACTCCGTATAAATTAGTATGGAAATGGTGGCACTCCTCTCCAGTCTCCGATCACTAAAATCCAAAATGCACGATCGAGTCTAGAGCAATTTGAGATCATAAAATATCTCATTAGGACACATTTCCATATTTCCTTGCTTCTTCACACTATGTGAAAAGTAAGAAAGATACTAAGAGTCCTACATAAAATCTTCATGATCTTGCCTGAACATCCGATTAATACGAAAGTACTTACAATGAAGATGAAAATCCTTCTTGAGCGAACATCTAAAAGCTCATGGTAGGTGACTTGTGAGATTCTTTATGAATCAAACTTGTGATAACTGGAAAGCAACAATGGTTTAATTCTTAACTGAATTTCAACACGTTCCAGGCCTCTACGCAATATCTTAGTGATCTTGCCAGAACATTCAGAGTCATACTATTTAGTCTTGACAATGACGGATGGAAATCCTTCTAGTGTTAACATCAAACAACACTTGGTAGGTAACTTGCAAGATTCTATCAGAATCAAGCTCGTGACAACTGGAAAGCAACGATGGTGCGGTTCTTAATTGAATTTCACTTGTTCCAGGTATATGAATTGATGACTTCAATCATGTGTATAAGTTCACAGTCAGCTTTGGACGGTCGAGTAAAGAGAACGGGTTTACCCGCGAAATCTTGTAAAGGAGGTTCTTAATTGATACTACTCGTCATAAGTACGATATTTAATATCGTCCAACGGTCTTCACCGACCGGAGGTAAAATGCTACCTAATTAGGTTGAAATATTCAAAGCCATTTCATCCGTGTCTATGTTTTGTTGTTAACTGTCTTATGCAGCGTAACAAGAAGGTGGTGTTGCGGTGTACCAGAAGAAGTCGTCCTCACATGCTTATACTTTATGTACTTAAGACTTCAACAAATTCAAGAAAGCTAAAAGTCAAGTCTTCCGATGTATCAAACTCTGAAGCTTTCAAGAATTTATAAAGGTGTAAGTATTTGGAACAAGAAGTCACGAGGAGGCGAATATCACAAGTGATGAATGCACAAGGTCAAGGAAAGGAAACATGCTTGTAGAAACTAGAAGGGGGGGGGGGGGGGTTGAATAGTTTCTTAAATTTACTTGTTAAAGGTTGGTTTTAAAAAATCCTTTTTCAAAAACTTAAGCTTAAGTATTTATGTGAAACCTTCTTATACATAATATGAACAAGGTATAATGCAACTAACTAATAATCACAAGTATAAAGAATAATGAATGTATAATGCAACTAAACTAATAATCACAAGTATAAAGAATAATGAATGTAAAGAGATAAGGGAAGGAAAGATCAAACCAAACACCAAGGATTTATAGTGGTTCGGCAACAAATCTCACTCATCATTCCTACTCCACTCCTCGAGTACTCCTTACTCGAGAGTTCACTAATCAACAAGCTCCTTAAGGTGGAGAAACCGTACACAACATCGCTTAACCAATTTCAGACTCTAAGCTAAAAGTCGAGCCCAAATCTTAGCTAGGACCAATCTACACCAATATACTTTGAGGACTAAGTATTAACCCTAATACATACACAACTTCCAAATAGACACAACTACTTGGATCTTCATAACAATGACACAACAATGAATAAATAACTTTGGATCTTCAATGGATCTTTGAGGTAGACACAACACTTCAAGAATGATAGTGTTCTTATCTTTGCACTTTGAAAGGAAAATATGGGAGGAGAAAGGTTCACTTCTAAACAAGTAGTAATCAAACAAATGATCAAGGATTTGATTGATTTAAGAAGTATGAAAAATCTAGAAATGTATGTGCAAAAGAGGTGGATTGAAAGTCTAAAAATGGTCCACTATTTATAAGACAAAAGTCTAACGGCTCTATCTGCCCGCGGTTCCTTATTGGAGACCGCAGTTCCTTATCGATATGGAACCGCCGTAGGGGCTAAGGAACCGCCAGCGTAGAGTTCGATCCCTTTTGTCTTTTAGTGGGTTGCTTCGAATCTAGGGATTAAAATATCCTGAAAGGATATTCCAAACCAATATAGAATATGCCATTTTCAAATTTCAAATTTTCAAATAATTAATTTAATAAAACATTTTCTTAAAAAGAAAGTTTAATAATAAAACTTTGTCACACTTAATAAAAAGTGAGTTTTAAGAAAAGATTAAATCCTTGATCACTTAATTAGTATAATTACTTGTTTGTTCATACATTAAGTGATAATGGTTGAAATGAAAAATACTTGAACTCAAGAATTCGTTTTTCATTGTTTTCGTAAATGCTTGTTTTTACATATTGTCGTAATCAAAACAAAGTGAAAGCAAAAAATACAGGTAACGTTTTTAGGCATCATTGCATTAACAATCTCCCCTATTTTGATTCCGACAATCCATAAACTCAATCATCTAATAAAACAAGGTTTTCGAAGACGAGTTTATCATATCTCCCCCTTTGTCAAAGAAAAAAGGTTTCAAAAGTCTTTGAAGAAGAAAAGAACCGGACTTTACAAATGCTCCCCTTGGTGCTTACTCCCCCTTGCTTAGGGCACCAAGGAATCGAAATATGGTGACAAGCTACATAGAAGGGTTAGTAGAAGAGAAGAGATACCCAACAAGATATAGCAAAGATCACACAAAAAAATAAGAGACAAAAGATCCAAGATAAGTCATGTTAAAAGAAAACATGATAAAAGATACAAGGAAATAAATCATACAAATATGTATGAGACACAAACACAAGCCAAATTAAAAAGCATAAATCTAATCATAGTTAAGCTAGAAACCTAAGATTTGATTGAACTAGATGTCTTGAAGATAAGCAACCAATGCTTAGATGAAAGACAAGGTAGTGGCAGAAGGAGATGGTGGTGGCTTGGTAGAGATCTCATAGTTATAGTAAAGAGGAGGTTTAACTAAGAGACTCTTGATGTAATTTAACTCTTCATAGATGTGAGACATAGCAAGATGTTGATATTGACAACATTGACAATATGTTCCATGATGCATGACATTATCATGCGAAGGAGGTAGAACACTAAAGTCTAGTGGTGGAAGATAAGAGGTTCCACAATCAACATTCTTAGAAGGAGAAGAGATGTGATTTTGAGTGTTCTTGGGTGAATTAGGGTTGAAAGCAATTGGAGAGAATGGAGGAGAATCAAAGCTTTCATTTGGGGAATAAGACATTTTGATTTGAGAAAGAATACAAAATGCTTAAGGTTAAATAGAGAAAGTCCAAGATAATTTGGGGGTGGTCAAAGGGTTGTAACAAAGACTCCAAAAAGTGTTGGAACAAATTTTGAGTTTTAGGAACACCCGAAAAGTAGGGTACTGGGCGCGGTTCTTTACATCAGCTGGTTCCTTATCACTGGGGAACCGCGGTATCAATAAAGAACCGCCCACAGTGGGTTGAGTTTGGTGATGAGGGAGGATTTTCCAATTCATCAAATCTTATTTTCTAGTCAAACTAATCATGGGGATATGCTAAGAAGCAAAGATAGACAAAGAAAACATACAAGAGCACACCTAACAAGGTTTTAGACCAAAATACATAGATTTTTTAATAAAATCAATGTAGAAGGTGTGTAGAACTAGACACAAGGTCATGACACAATGATCCTCCATCGTTCTCTTTTGTTCTTGCTATATTTGAGAGACCCATACATATGAATTATGTAAGCTCATTATGAATAGCAAGAAGCTATGAAAAACATTTTTTAATTGAATTAACAATGCAAAAACATTTCTCGACCATCTTCGAAAGAACTTTGAGAATTCTGAAAAAGAGAAGAGAAGTTTTCTAATAAGAGTTTATTAAACTTAAAAACTCAAAGAAAGAAAAGACTCAAAAGATAACAAGAATGCATAATTAAGGAATATGTTCCATTAAGCCTAGACCTAGATGCAAGTAATTAAAAGGTTCTCTCTTAAGTGGCTTAGTGAAGATATCGGCTAAGTTTTCTACCGAGGGTACCTTCTCTATCGAAATGTTCCCCTTTTGAACAGTATCCCTAATAAAATGGTGGTGAATCTCTATGTGCTTATTTCGAGAATGTTGCAAGCGATTCTTGCTAAGGTCTATTGCACCCTTGTTGTCGCACATGATGGGAACATCATCAAGAGAAATCCCGTAATCAACAAGCACTTGCTTCATCTATAGAGCTTGTTGACAAGCTTTACCGGCACTCACATACTCGGCTTCCGTGGTGGATATAGCAAGAGCGGTTTGTTTCTTGGAGAACCAAGAAGTTAAACAACAACCCATGAAGGTACAAACTCCACTAGTGCTTTTCTGGTCCACATAGTCTCCAGCATGATCCGAGTCCGCGTAGACAATGGTTTCTATGCCGGTCCCTTTAGGATACCATAATCCTAAATGTATAGTGCCCTTAATATATCGGAAGATACGCTTAACCGCTTCAAGGTGAGAGGTTTTGGGAGCCTCTTGGAAGCGAGCAAAAAGGCAAACACTAAAAATGATATCCGGTCGACTTTCCGTTAGGTACAACAAACTACCAATCATACCTCTATATTTGGTGTTGTCTACCGACTCACAATCATCATCTATGGTAAGTTTAGTATCCGAGGCCATAGGGGTCTTCATTGGTCTAGAGTCTTCTAATCCAAATTTCTTTAGCATTTCTTTAACATACTTGGATTGATTAAAGAAAATACCATCGTCCATTTGTTTAATTTGGAGTCCTAAAAAGAAGTTTAGTTCTCCCATCATACTCATTTCAAACTCGTCATGCATGATTTTGGCAAAGTCATCACACAATGATTGACAAGTTGAAACAAATATAATGTCATCAACATATACTTGTACGATAATGAGGTGAGAACCTTTCTTCTTTGTAAAGAGTGTATTGTCTACCATCCCCATGGTATACTCATGTTTTACAAGAAACGCTTTAAGTCTATCATACCAAGCTTTGGGTGCTTGTTTAAGACCATAAAGAGCTTTCTTAAGCTTGTAAACATGGTCCGGTTTCTCAAAATCAATGAAGCCAGGAGGTTGAGCCACATATACCTCCTCATTGATCAAACCGTTAAGAAATGCACTCTTTACATCCATTTGTTGAAGCTTAAAGTCTAAAGCACAAGAGTAAGCTAAGAGGATTCTAATCTAGCTACGGGTGCGTATGTCTCTTCATAATCAATACCTTCTTGTTGATTATACCTTTGAGCTACAAGTCTAGCCTTGTTACGAGACACAATACCGTTCTCATCTAACTTATTCCTATATACCCATTTGGTTCCTATTATGGTCTAAATTCTAGACGGAGGAACAAGTTCCCAAACCTCATTAGCAATTAATTGATTTAATTCTTCTTGCATAGCGATGACCCAACTCTCATCCATCAAAGCTTCTTTAACATTCTTTGGTTCATTTAAGGAGACGAAACAAAAGAAGTTACTTTGATTTTGGATTTGAGATCTTAGGGTCCTTTGATTTAATTCGCCTATGACGTTATCAAGAGCATGATCCTTAGACTCCTTAATGTTTACTCCCTTCTCAACACTAAGGTCTTCAATTCCTATATTTCTAACATCTTTGGCATTAACTATGTCTATTTCATCTAAGTCATCATCTACCAAAGGTGGTGTCTTAGATGAAGGTGGGGTTTCATCAAATGTCACGTTAAGTGATTCTTCAATTACACCCGAGGTTCTATTGAGGACTAAATAGGATTTTCTAGTTTGAGAATAACCTAAAAAGATACCTTCGTAAGACTTTGGGTCAAACTTTGTAAGGTAATCTTTGGTGTTGGGAATGAAGCACTTGCTTCCAAACACCCTAAATTATTCCAATGAGGGCTTCTTACCTTTAAGAATCTCATAGGGGGTCATTCCTAGAAAAGGTCGAATAAGAATTTGGTTGAGAATGTAAGTCGATGTGTCCACGACATTGCACCAAAAACTTTGAGGCAAAGATTGCTCATTTAACATCGTCCTACTCATCTCTTGGACGGTCCTATACTTCCTTTCAACTACCCCATTTGATTGTGGAGTGCGAGGAGCCGAGAAGTTATGGGTAATACCATGAGCTTCACAAAAGGCACCAAATTTCACTTCATTATCAAATTCCCTACCATGATCCGTCCTAATAAAGACAATTGAACATCCTAGTTGATTTTGAATTCTTCGACTAAATGTTTCCAAGTGATTGAAAGCTTCATTCTTAGACACCAAAAATCTAGTCCAAGTGAATCTAGAGTAGTCGTCAACTATAACTAGGGTATAAAGGTTACCTCCATAACTCCGTATGGCGGAAGGTCCAAAGAGATCCATATGTAGGAGATCTAAGCACCGAGAGGTCGAAACCAAATTCTTGGCTTTGTGACTTAAGTGAACTTGCTTCCCAATTTTGAAAGCATCACAAAAGTGACTATCAAACTTCATCTTGGGGAGATGTCTTACCAACTCCTTAGAGACTAAAGATTGAATTAAACGTATATTAGCATGACCTAATCTCCTATGCCAAAGAGTAGAACTATCATCTAAAGTCGCTAGACATAAGTTGTCCTTTGACTTCCTATTAACCTTCATGACATAAAGACCATGCTTTCTAACACCTTTTCCAATAACTTTTCCATCTTTTACGATTTCACTGTCATATTCCGAAAAGATGACCTTACACTTATTGTCACAAATTTGACCTATACTTAGAAGGTTAAAACCTAAGTTATCTACGTGCTCTACGTTTTCTATAGTTATCGAGTCAAGAGAGACCGTACCTTTGCCAATGATATTACCACGTCTATTACTTGCGAATGTAACGTTACCTCCATCATATGCTTTGTAGTGTGAGAACAAACTTAGATTACCCGTCATGTGTTTAGAACAACCATTATCCTTAATCCACTCGTCGGGCTCTAGATCGATTCCCACGCATATCTAGGTAACAACAAACAAGATCAAACATTTGGTCCCCAATATCTCATGGGTCCAAAATTGTTAGTTCCAAACATCCTTTGCATTTGGTTTGGATGCATGAATAAAGGAGACATTCCCATGGGGAAAAGTATTGTTGTTGAAAACTATTCCAATTCATATGGCCATTTTGTTATCCATAGTTTCTCCTAGGTGTCTTTGATCTTGATCTAGTATTATTATTATTCCTCCTAGGTGTTGGAGTTTTACTTCTAGTTCGTGGTTTAGCTTGATCATCTCTTTTTGGCGTAGGTGTTCTTCTTCTAGATTTAGATTCATTTCGTACTCTTGGAGGAGTAGATGTTTGTCTAGATAAGTTTCTAGTTCCCATTAGAGGTTTACTCAAGGGCTTGTAGAATTTATCTAGAGTAGGATTTTTGATTATAGGTACTTTGACCTTGTTAATAAGAATATGTTTTGGTCCTTCACCTAAAATTGATTTTTCAGAAAGTTCAGGATTCACAAACATCTTCTTCTGGACGCGGTTCCTTAGCTCTATCGGTGGGTCCATAGCGATAAGGAACCGCCCCATATATTGGAGCACCGCGTACAGGGGACTGTTTTTCTGAAAACCTAACATGTTTTGGTTCACTAGTTGATGCTTCATAGTGTTATATCCTAACCCCAAGTCTTTCCTTAAAATGAATTTGTTCGTTTAACATATCATCAAGAGCATTGGTACCTCTCATGAACTTTTCAAGTCTAATGGAGGTGCTCTTAAGGTTTTCATTTTCAAGTCTAAGATTTTCACATTTTAATCATCCTAGATCTATTTCTTTATTTTTCTCAAGCTTAGCTAATTTCTCTTTTAGCTCACTAATCTCGTTTTCAAGCTTAGTTCTAGTTGATTTTAGCACTTTGTTCTTTTCAATAAATTTTAGACTAAGCTTATGCAAGTTATTGTATTGACCTTATAATTCACTATCATCTTGAGAAGACCTGGTATTGCTATAATACTCGGTTTCGGAAAGTACCTCTTTAGAAGTGTGAGCCATGAGACAATTCTCATCTTTGGGGTTGTCATCAACATCTTCACCGCTATCGCTCCATGAACCTCCAACGAACGCCGTGTGGTTCTTGTCGCGTGAAGACTTTGGACAATCACCGATGAAATGATTTGTATCACCACATCTAAAGCATTTACTATCACCTTTATCGTCTTTGGCAAATCGGTTTTTGGAGAAGGGTTTTGTTGTCGTTGTTTGGTTGCCTCATGTATTGACCTCGTCTTTTGAAGAACTTCTTAAAGTCGCTAACCTCCAAGGCATATTCCCCATCGTCACTATCCGAGGAGCTTTCATGGTCACTTTGTGCCTTTTTGGCTTTGAGTGCAAGAGACTTTCTTTCACTCTTAGGTTTCACCATTTCTGAATCCTTCAAAATTATCATCTCATGAACCTTCAAGTTACCAATGAGTTCATCGAGTGATAATTTGGCGAGATCCTTTGATTCTTCAATCACCGTGACTTTAGCTCTCCATTTGGGATGCAACGTCCTAAGAAACTTTATAACATTGTTCTTGCTAGAAAACCTTCATCAAGTGCTTTTAAACTAGTAATAATAGTGTTAAATTTAGCAAATGCACTATCTATGGTTTCATCTTCTGAGATGACAAATTGTTCATATTGTTGAACAAGAAGATCGATTTTACTTTCTTTGACTTGGCTATTACCTTGGTGGGTTACTAAAAGAGTATTTAGAATGTCTTTAGCGGTTTCATACATAAAAATCCTTTCGTACTCTTTCTTTGGTGAAGCATTATAAATCACCATTTTAGCCTCATTATTTTTAGCAAGTTTTCTTTTAGTATCATCATTAGCTTTATCAAAAGTAACTATTTCCTTACTTTTAGAAACTTCATTATATTGAAATGGTAAAAAATCACCATTGGTAATAACATGCCAAGGATCTAAATCTTTTGATTTCACATAAGTCTCAAACCTATTTTTCCAATAAATAAAACTATCGGTTTCTAAAAGAGGTGGTCTTTGCATGGATTGACCTTCTAGATACTTGTTGGAATCCATGGATCGATTCATGTTTTAAAATTCAATATATTTTAAAAAGTATTGAGCAACCACTCTTTGATAGAAATTGTAGAAACTAGAAGGGGGGGTTGAATAGTTTCTTAAATTTACTTGTTAAAGGTTGGTTTTAAAAAATCCTTTTTCAAAAACATAAGCTTGAGTATTTATGTGAAACCTCCTTATACTCAATATGAACAAGGTATAGTGCAAATAACTAATAATCACAAGTATACAGAATAATGAATGTATAGTGCAACTAAACGAATAATCACAAGTATAAAGAATAATGAATGAAAAGATATAAGGGAAGGAAAGATCAAACCAAACACCAAGGATTTATAGTGGTTCGGCAACAAAGCTCACTCATCGTTCCTACTCCACTCCTCGAATACTCCTTACTCGACAGTTCACTAATCAACAAGCTCCTTAAGGTGGAGAAACCGTACACAACGTCTGTGACAATCCGTTAATTTATGGTTTATATTTTATTCTCAAATATTATTTAAAAACATTATTTTAATGTTATATTATGAACTCACTTATTTTTGGGAAGAAATTTGGATTTACGTCTTGAAGTAGCATCGACTACGTCTAAACCGGAGGATTCTACGTTACGTGGTTACGTTTACATATACCGTCTTTGGTGACAGTCTGACATTTCAAAAAATAAATTTATCCGTGAATATTATTTTGGAATTTTAAATTTGTGTTGGTTCATAAACTCACAAATTTACAAGAAGAGATTAGGACTTACGATTTTAATTTAACGTCCTTTACGACTAAACCGGAAACCTTAGGATTATGTATTTACGTTTTCGAACTCCGTTTTTGATGAGACAATTTTTATTAGATTCGTTTTGTGCCGTTGATTCATAATTTATAAAAACGTTTTTCGTAAAACGACCCGAGGGCACGCAAATCGAAATCGAGGAAACTAGAATCAAGGAGTACCCGTAAATAAATGGGAATGAGACAAGTGGGACACTTGTCCCACCCCCACTATAACCGGCCACAACACTACAACACACCACTTGATGTGTTAAAGTGGTAGCTTAATACTTACACATGTAAGCTAAGCTTACAAAGTAAGCTACACCTTCTACCTAAACCACAAAACTAGCAACTAAAACCATTCTTCCATTATTCAACATGCAAACACTCTCATCTCTCTATCTAACCTCCATTTTTGCCGTCCACTTCTCCCCCCTAAACACCCATTTTGATCAAAATTAACCATGAAATCTTATGTTATTTTTACATATGATGAAGCCCTTTTGAAACCCTATTGATTGGTGGTGATTATAACATCCAAAAAGGAGTTTCTATGGAGTCTTAGGGCTGATTTTCCACAAGGAGTTCTTGAAGATTGGTGGACTTGAAGATGATATTGGTTTATCACAAGTTGTGTGATCAAAATCCATATCTTGATCACAACCTACATCATCATGATGGTATAAAGATTGTTCTCCTCATACTTTTGTTAATTTTGATTATGTAATAATGTATTTTATACTTAAATGTATATATGTATGATGATATATGATGATAAAAATATTATGTGGGGATTTGGTGTTGATAATCATGGGTAAAAAGATGAAAAACTATATGTAAAAGTGGTTAATCTTGCTTAATTTAGTAGGCTGTATAAAAACAGTAAACAACCATATGATGAACTGATAAAATGGCATAGATTAATGGACATACAGTAAGTAATATGTCTTGTACACATGTGGGAGTTGGCTATGCAATGGAATCATAAAAATGAGTGAGATATGTTCAAAACAAGTTTAGAGTGCAAATCTGAGTACACGGTTTTGGACGAATTTTATAAAATACTTAGAAGCTGATTCAACAGTATCCATAATAGAGTTAAATGGAGCACATATCATGTAGTTTATGCCATAAAAATTTGGGCTTCTATCTCCATGTAGAACTCTAGATATGGCTGTTTTGGTGAACATGAAAGTAAAAATCAGATTTTGAGAAATTAAAGTATAATAGTATTATATAAGCACTCAAATAAAAATAGTATAAAATGTGAATTAAAACCCACTAACTTAAATAATACATTTATATAAATATGTATAAGGATAAATAAATGGACATTTTATAAAAATGGTAGTTTGATAAGTTTTATAAGTTATAAAACTATAAACATGATTTTTACGACTTTTTCGGCTATTACCGTAAAATTAACGTTTTTCGCCAATTAAAACTTAGATGATCAAACCCGTCTAATGTAAACTTTTTAAAAGTCATATACTTATATATAAGTACCTAATACAAGTAAAAACCGATAAAACCCGAACTATAGGACATACGGACATTAACGAGCTAAGTTAGCATATTTGGACTAATAATTTAACTAAATAAGTAAAACACTTATAAAAATTACTTATTGGGCTTAACCCATTTGGGCCCAACATATAAAGTATAAATACTGATAATACAAGTATAAAATGAATTTATACAAGTTAATGAACTTATAATAGGCTTATTGAACCTAAAACATGTAAATAGGTAAAACTAGTAAACTAGTAAAAGGTTACCAATACATAACACTAAAATAAGTAAATGAGAATATATAAACCCACTTGATCATCATATATATAAAATCATCATATGTATAAATAATTGTTATTTTTATAGAGTCATTGGACATGAGTCTAAGACGAGTATTATTTGTCTAGGTTTCCGTGATTGAAGCACGTACTGTACATCCGAATTGTCGATAACCCGCTTTCCCACATCAATGTGAGTTCATAGCCTCGCACTCATTTAAATGTTTTTATGAAATGTTTTATAAACCCGCGAGGGAGATAACATGTTAGTTTTTATGAAATAGGACACTAGTTGTCCCGATTGTTTGTTTATTTGATTTGGACCCGAATGATTGTATGACCCGATGAACGAATATATGACCCGATAAATGAAATGAAATGGATTATTAAAGTTAGGTTATGTCACTAAAAGTCCCATTAGCATGAATTGTGAACTACCGGGATTTGGTAGACGCTTATGCATATAATATTACTATTTGGGGACGATCACCCCAGTTCGCGCCTTGACGGTTGATCCCCGTCGTGCCACATTGATTGGTAAGCGAATTTATGTATGAGAAGATTTCTATAAGCGTGATTATTGTGACGACACGTTGTTTTAGATGGGCAAATGATTGTCGGGCTAGCTACCCGTTGTTTGTTGTAGTAAGGTAACAATGTCATGCGACTTATAATAATCCAAAATAACGAAATACTGCTATACGCACCAAATTACGATATATTGCCTGACTAGCAATACGGGGTCTTACTATTGATATTATGTTCGTGTTTTGGTTTTATATAACCATATTCGTATAACGGTTTTTATTTAATCTATACAACGTTATAAAACGTATTGTATGATGTTTTTAACGACAATGGTTCGTATAATGATTTTGAAGGCGAAAGCCTATATTATGATTTTGATAAGGATTTGTATAAAATGACTTTGGCTATTTTATGGCCTATTACAAAGATTTGTACAACATGATTTTCGGTAATAATTATATACCGATGATATATTGATGGTTTTATTAAACTCTATGAATTCACTCGGCGTTTTCACTGACCCTTTTCATTTAACATGTTTTATCTCAGGTACTTGAAGGTAATTCTCGGGAAGACAACAAGAATTCATGGCCCACACTTAAATAACAATTTCCATTCAAATCTTTTGTAAAATTGTATGAAATGACTATGACTTGGGACCTATGTAAATTTGATATTTATGAATGGAAATGCATTATTATTAAACGACACGATTTTTATGCGTTGTCTATGATGTGAGTAATGTGCTATCCCGTAACACCAACGAGTCTTCCGCTGTATTGAGTTGTATAAATTTGGGGGTGTTACAGTTTGGTACCAAAGCTCTCGTTATAGAGAACGAAAGATTTTTAAAAACCAAGGTTTTAAATAAAACATTTTAACTATAAACATTTTTCACAAAATGTCTAAAAATCTTTTGACTATAACGGTGCCGAAGAATTCCCGAGTTACCGACAAGGCCAGACTGAGAAGTGTTATTTTAATATATATATCACTTGGATTATATATATATATATATATATATATATATATATATATATATATATATATATATATATATATATATATATATATATATATATATATATATATATATATATATATATATATATATATATATATATATATATATATATATATATATATATATATATATATATATATATATATATATATATATATATATATATATATATATATATATATATATATATATATATATATATATATATATATATATATATATATATATATATATATATATATATATATATATATATATATATATATATATATATATATATATATATATATATGATGTAATTTTATTACATGATTGTTTGATGATTATTTTGATATTTATACGAGGTATTTATACGACGTAGATTGTCACAAGGAACCCTAAATCCCCTAGTAAATTAATCGAAGCTATTCTCGTAGGAATTCTAGCTATCATAGATCTAAACCAAGTTGTGGATATTTATGATCCCAACAAAATGGTTGATATTCGTAGAAATGTAGATATTAGTTGATTGTGATATTGAAGAAGAATTGGCGGGATTAAAATTTATATCGATGTCATGACGATCTTTCCTTATAGAGTGGAGTTTGACAAAACGTTACCACCTAGAAAGATGTCATCTGATTCGGTGTCACCCAATTCTTAAATTTGAAATCTAAGGGGTGAATGTTGCACTTGAGGCTGTCATTGGAACCATTACCCAAAAGCCTCATGCCACTAATACCTTTCCGAGAAGTCTATTTGAATGATCGAGTCATTTTATACTAGTGACTCATTTGATAACTATTGTTGTAAGAGATATAGGATTGGAAATTAAGTATTGTTTATATCGAGCTTTTATTGCCCTATTAAGGTCTAAGAATAAGGGTGAAAGTATTGGAGAATGATGTAGGATGTCGCATTGAGTATAAGTTGATTAAAACTTGAATAATGTAAAATTTAACTTGTATGGAATAAGAAATTGTTAAGAGGAAGTCGTTAAGTTCTGTGATTGAATTATAAGGTTTTAATTAATTGTTGATTCGTGTTAAGTGTTGTTCCTAGGCCATTGTCCAATGATGAGGATGCCCAGTGTCCAAGAAATAAATTGAAGAAGCCTTCTTCTGAATTGGGACCGATGGATCTTCCGGGAAAGGTGGGACACCTAATGACTCTTGTAGATTAGTATTCATTGTGGTATCTTTTAAAAATAATCCCTAACTTAACTGAGACATCAGTTGGTAGGATGAGTTCTTGTAATTGTATGACATAGTGACACATAATGTGTTACGGTACAATTTTGACTTGTTTGTGATTAATGAAAAGACTACAATTGATTGCTAAGTCCTACATGTATCAATGTTATCTATCTTTTCTTGCTTCTTCCTAATGCTCGCATTAGTGATGCAACCATTGAACAAGTACTCATCTCGAATTGAGTTACGTTGTGGATTATTCTTTTTGAGTGCTATCGAGGTCATGAACCTCATGATTATTTGGCTAAAGCTCATTTCCTATCATATTGTAGTTAGTTCTTGGTGAACAAGCTTTCATCACTCTTCTACAGATCACTCATTGTTTTTATAAGATAAAACAGTATCCCTTGAGAAAAATTAAATTTTCATCACTATAAGGATTATTCAAAGTGAGATTTATAAGTGATTGTTATCGAAATGAAGTAGTTTATAAAACACCTTGGAAAACTTATTTGTTTTCACAGCAAAGAAAATCTTTGTAAATTTATTTTTGACTCTTATTAAAGAATTAAGCATGAAAATGTTTTTATTATAAACATGATGATAAAATTTTGACGAACTGAGTATTGCATCGTTGATCTTGAAATTGTATATAGTTGCGCGCCTACATACAATTTGGAAGGGACCATGCAAGGCTGATTAGTAGTCACCATGAAATTATTAATAAACACTATATTTTCTTTGAAGATTGTGAAAGATTAAATTTTATGAGATCTGCAAGAAGTGAAAAATAGGGACATAGTGTTAGGGACACCTACATATGTGCCTGTAGCATCTATTCTTCTGAGTCGAATTTACTCATCTGTGGAAATTGTCTTATTTGACAATTGAAAATTCCTTCTTGTCCAATTCTTCAGTGGTGAGATTCTTAGGAAAAGAATCTGACCACCGAGTGTTGATACCCGACTGGATGTATCGACGTTCCTATCATTTCTTTGATTTGATTTCATTTGAATTACCTGGGTAACGATCCGAGGAGCTTTCGAATGCGTACTCAAATTATGAAAACATGGGATATATTCATATTCGTTAAATGTTTTCATCTGTATCTGATTTGAAATTCTATCGCGTAGATTATGCATTGACCTTACTCTTTTAAGGTTAGTTATGTCTCCTGATATCCTTGAATTTGTGAAGGATTATGAGTTATTATTAGTCTTTTGAGAAGTTCACATCCTATCGACGGTAATGAAACTAGAAAGTTGATAGTGCCAGTAGAATGGATTGATTGATTATGACATGACGACATTGTCTTAACTGATGGGAACTCGAATAGAATTCCCCTAAATGATAAGATGTTGATTATCAAAAGTGATCTAAATAATTCTTGATGGATGACCATATCCTGCATTTAGACTTGAAATTATATCGTGAATGGTTGTGAACTAGTCATAGATCTTGTAATCTAGAAAGAACTTAAAGTAAATGAATTAAAAGATGTTTCTGTTATCTGAAACTTTAGGAGGTATTTGTTGGTAAATTACCTAGACTTTCGCCATTAAGGCAAGTTGAATTTGGTATTGATTATATTCTCGGTGCTGCACCTGTGGCGTGTGCACTGTACGTCAACACCATCTGAATTAAAGGAATTATCGTACAACTGAGAGAGTTGTCAGAGAAAGCTTTTATTCTATCAAGCTCATCATCATGAAGAGCTATGGTGTTATCATTCCTTATATTTATAGATTACTGTGAAATGAGTAAATCGACAATCGAAAACGATATCCATGACTCGAAATGGAAGATTTGTTCGATCATTTACAAGGTTCTAGCGTATATTCAGGAATTTGATCCACGACATGGTTATCATCAATTTCGCGTCCGCGAAAAAGATTATCTATTCCAATCACTACATCCAGAACTTGTAATGAACATTATGAGTTATGTCGTTTGGATTGACTAATACACATGTAGCATTCATAAATTTGGTGAATCACGTGTGTAGGCTGTAATTTGATAAAATCATGCTTGTGATCATTAAAGACCATTTGTTTATTTATAAGAATAAGAATGAGTTAATAATTAGTTATAAACTGCCCTGAATTGGCCGAACAATGAAAAACCTGTACCTTGAATAATTAATATGTGATTTAAGACTAAATCCTTTACATTATTTGACCGTGTGATTAATAAATAATGGAATCTATATTGACTCTTTAAAAATTTGATCCATTTGAGACTTTGGGTTTTACCAAAAAGAAAGTGCAAATGTGTTTTAACAAATGTTTTATCGAAAAGAACTTTTGAGGGATTATTCCCTTATACCCAGAACCTTTAACTAAACTCATGTTTAGGGGTAAATGTTTGTGTATACCTCAAGACAACCTAAGAGGGATTGAGGAAACCATTTAAACCATGACTTGAAATTTGAAACGATAATTTACGCTTTTCAACTAAGAAAATTTTGACCAAAGTATAACCAAAGATTTTTTTCAAACATTTACGGATCTTATTAAATATTTTAATTATTTTCGATAAATCAACAAAAATATTCTTAATTAAATTCAAATTTATTTTGAACATTTTTATAATTGGTCGAACTAAGAAAATTAAAATTACGTCATGCTTCATAAAAATTAAATATTTATTATCTAATTAGTTGTAATAATTATCGACGCTTTAAACGTCGGATTAAACAAAACTGATAAAAATGATAGCTGAAACTAAACTGAAACTTAGAAAATATGAAGAAAGGTGAACGTAATTACTGACACATTATATAGGAAGGATAAAGAATCAATTAGGATGTATTTCTTAATAATGAATGTGCAAAATAAATTGCCGAAAATTTTAAAAACTGCTGATGTTTGTAAGAAGGATAATATAGATAGTGAAAGGTTTCACGGCTAATATGAACCATTAGAATTTAGAAGCCGATGGCGTTAAATGCTTAAAAGGCCACTTGTAGTTGCCTAAATATGGAGGTTTGTGAGATGTATTCATGTTGGAATCCCGTAAGTATAAGTATTATATTCCTGTCATTATCTGAAGAAGTTGTACTGATGGCAAATTATGAAGGTAGACATCGCCTCATACATTTGTAAACGTCTAACTATTACAAAGGTCATCATCTGAATTTGATTCGATTTGGGTCTTCGTCGACAGACTGACCAAATCTGCTAATAACATTCCTGTTAATGATAGATTCTAGATGAAGAAATTGACTCTTTTATTTAAAGGAGTTGCGTAAACATTGTGTGCCTGTATCGATCATCTCTATCAAGATCCTCGCTTCGCATCAAATTTCTAGAGATTTGCTCAGAAGTCATTAAGAACGAATCTTTATGAGAGTACTGTGTACCACCCCAATCGAAGGGACGAGGTAAAGTAACGATACAAATTACTATAAGTGTTGTTCTATGTTTGAATGATTGACCTTTGGTAATAAACCGTATAATCGTTTTCCTTTGGAGAGATTATCAATGCTAATTATCGTATTAGGATCGAGATTGAATCTTGTTAGGATCCATATTAGAGTATCTGTAAGTAAGGATTGGGATGAAGACACCCGACTTACACCCATTGTGAGTTGGACATGTCTTTTAGGTTTAAGGTTTCCTATGATGGCGAACCTAACCTTACAAAATACTCGACCCGCGAGACCTGAAATGATTGTTGAAATTAGGATCTGATTATTAACTGCCGGTAATGGGCAGGAGGTTATGTAAGTATGAAATGTAGATCTCGAAGTGCCAGATGGGTAGCGAAGTTATGCCAAAGATTTTAACTATGGAAAAATGAATTGATGATCTGAAAGATCACGGGATATAAGTCCCCGTTTTATCGGACAATTGAGATGATGAAAAAGATTGGTTTGAAAGGCATATAAGCTGGATCTACCCTAGGACTTCAAGAGCTGCGTGAATTATGTATCGTATATCGAACTTGATAAAATGCCTATCAAGTGAAAATCTGACTATCCCTTAATGAAGTTTAGATCGGCGAAAAGTTGCATTCATCAGAAACCCGTGAACATCATGGATAGAGAAAGTAAGCCAACAATAAGCCTGATCTTATTCCCGTAGTTATGTTTGATGAAACTCGCGTATTGTAATGGATTACACTTGTGAGAAAAGTCCGAATGTGGAGGAAATACCCACATGGCTTTAACTCTATAAGAAGCGAGTAGTAAGGTAAGATGATCTTTGAGGATAAAGATCTTGTTTAGGGGTAAATGCTGTGACAATCCTTCAATTGATGGTTTATATTTTATTCTCAAATATTATTTAAAAACATTATTTTAATGTTATATTATGAACTCACTTATTTTTGGGATGAAATTTGGATTTACGTCTTGAAGTAGCATCGACTACGTCTAAACCGGTGGATTCTACGTTACGTGCTTACGTTTACATACACCGTCTTTGGTGACAGTCCGACATTTCAGAAAATAAATTTATCCGTGAATATTATTTTGGAATTTTAAATTTGTGTTGGTTCATAAACTCACAAATTTACGAGAAGAGATTAGGACTTACGATTTTAATTTAACGTCCTTTACGACTAAACCGGAAACCTTAGGATTACGTATTTACGTTTTCGAACTCCGTTTTTGATGAGACAATTTTTATTAGATTCGTTTTGTGTCGTTGATTCATAATTTATAAAAACGTTTTTCGTAAAACGACCCGAGGGAACGCAAATCGAGGAAACTAGAATCGAGGAGTACCCATAAATAAATGGGGATGAGACAAGTGGGACACTTGTCCCACCCCCACTATAACCGGCCACAACACTACAACACACCACTTGATGTGTCAAAGTGGTAGCTTAATACTTACACATGTAAGCTAAGCTTACAATGTAAGCTACACCTTCTACCTAAACCACAAAACTAGGAACTAAAACCATTCTTCCATTATTCAACATGCAAACATTCTCATCTCTCTCTCTAACCTCCATTTTTTCCGTCCACTTCTCCCCCCTAAACAACCATTTTGATCAAAATTAACCATGAAATCTTATGTTATTTCTACATATGATGAAGCCCTTTTAAAGCCCTATTGATTGGTGGTAATTATAACATCCAAAGAGTAGTTTCTATGGAGTCTTAGGGCTGATTTTCCACAAGAAGTTTTTAAAGATTGGTGGACCTGAAGATGATATTGGTTTATCACAAGTTGTGTGATCAAAATCCTTGTCTTGATCACAACCTACATCATCATGGTGGTATAAAGATTGTTCTCCCCATCCTTTTGTTAATTTTGATTATCTAATCATGTATTTTCTTCTTAAATTTATATATGTATGATGATATATGATGATAAAAATATTAGGTGGGGACTTGGTGTTGATAATCATGGGTAAAAAGATGAAAAACTATATGTAAAAGTGGTTAATCTTGCTTAATTTAGTAGGCTGTATAAAAACAGTAAATAACCATATCATGAACTGATTAAATGGCATATATTAATGGATATACAGTAAGTAATATGTCTTGTACACATGTGGGAGTTTGACATGCAATGGAATCTTAAAAATGAGTGAGATATGATCAAAACAAGTTTAGAGTGCAAATCTGTGTACACTGTTTTGGACGAATTTTATAAAATACTTAGAGGCTGATTCAACAGTAGCAGTAGGAGAGTTAAATGGATCACATATCATGTAGTTTATGCCATAACAATTTGGGTTTCTATCTCCATATAGAACTCTAGATATGGCTGTTTTTGTGAACATGAAAGTAAAAATCAGATTTTGGGAAATTAAAGTATAATAGTATTATATAAGCACTCAAATAAAAATAGTATAAAATGTGAATTAAAACCCAATAACTTATATAATACATTTATATAAATATGTATAAGGATAAATAAATGGACATTTTATAAAAATGGTAGTTTGATAAGTTTTATAAGTTATAAAACTATAAACATGATTTTTACGACTTTTTCGGCTATTACTACAAAAATTAACGTTTTTCGCCAATTAAAACTTAGACGATCAAACCCGTCTAATGTAAAAATTTTAACAGTCATATACTGATATATAAGTACCTAATACAAGTAAAAACCGATAAAACCCGAACTATAGGACATACAGACATTAACGAGCTAAGTTAGCATATTTGGACTAATAATTTAACTAAATAAGTAAAACACTTATAAAAATTACTTATTGGGCTTAACCCATTTGGGCACAACATATAAAGTATAAATACTGATAATACAAGTATAAAATGAATTTATACAAGTTAATGAACTTATAATAGGCTTATTGAACCTAAAACATGTAAATAGGTAAAACTAGTAAACTAGTAAAAGGTTACCAATACATAACACTAAAATAAGTAAATGAGAATATATAAACCCACTTGATCATCATATATATAAAATCATCATATGTATACATAATTGTTATTTTTATAGAGTCATTGGACATGAGTCTAAGACGAGTATTATTTGTCTAGGTTTCCGTGATTGAATCACGTACCGTACATCCGAATTGCCGATAACCCGCTTTCCCATATCAGTGTGAGTTCATAGCCTCACACTCTTTTAAAAGTTTTTATGAAATTTTTTATAAACCCGCGAGGGAGATAACATGTTAGTTTTTATGAAATAGGACACTAGTTGTCCCGATTGTTTGTTTATTTGATTTGGACCCGAATGATTGTATGACCCGATGAATGAATATATGACCCGATAAATGAAATTAAATGGATTATTAAAGTTAGGTTATGTCACTAAATGTTCCATTAGCATGAATTGTGAACTACCGGGATTTGGTAGACGCTTATGCATATAATAGTACTATTTGGGGACGATCACCCCAGTTCGCGCCTTGACGGTTGATCCCCGTCGTGCCACATTGATTGGTAAGAGAATTTATGTATGAGAAGATTTCTATAAGCGTGATTATTGTTACGACACGCTGTTTTAGATGGGAAAATGATTTTCGGGCTAGCTACCCGTTGTTTGTTGTAGTAAGGTAACAATGTCATGCGACTTATAATAATCCAAAATAACGAAATACAGCTATACGCACCAAATTACGATATATTGCCTGACTAGCAATACAGGGTCTTACTATTGATATTATGTTCGTGTTTTGGTTTTATATAACCATATTCGTATAACGGTTTTTATTTAATCTATACAACGTTATAAAACGTATTGTATGATGTTTTTAACGACAATGGTTCGTATAATGATTTTGAAGGCGAAAGCCTATATTATGATTTTGATAAGGATTTGTATAAAATGACTTTGGCTATTTTATGGCCTATTACAAAGATTTGTACAACATGATTTTCGGTAATAAATATATACCGATGATATATTGATGGTTTTATTAAACTCTATGAACACTCGGCGTTTTCGCTGACCCTTTTCTTTTAACATGTTTTATCTCAGGTACTTGAAGGTAATTCTCGGGAAGACAACAAGAATTCATGGCCCGCACTTAAATAACAATTTCCATTCAAATCTTTTGTAAAATTGTATGAAATGACTATGACTTGGGACCTATGTAAATTTGATATTTAGGAATGGAAATGCTTTATTATTAAACGACGCGATTTTTATGTGTTGTCTATGATGTGAGTAATGTGCTATCCCGTAACACCAACGAGTCTTCCGCTGTATTGAGTTGTATAAATTTGGGGGTGTTACAACGTCGCTTAACCAATTTCTGACTCTAAGCTAAAAGTCGAGCCCTAATCTTAGCTAGGACCAATCTACACCAATATACTTTGAGGACTATGTATTAACCCTAATACATACACAACTTCCAAATAGACACAACTACTTGGATCTTCACAACAATGACACAACAATGAATAAATATCTTTGGATCTTTAATGGATCTTTGAGGTAGACACAACACTTCAAGAATGATACTGTTCTTCTCTTTGCACTTTGAAAGGAAAAGATGGGAGGAGAAAGATTCACTTCTAAACAAGTAGTAATCAAACAAATGATCAAGGATTTGAGTGATTTAAGACGTATGAAAGAATCTAAAATGTATGTGCAAAAGAGGTGGATTGAAAGTCTAAAAATGGTCCACTATTTATAAGAAAAATGTCCAACGGTTATATCTGCCCGCGGTTCCTTATTGGAGACCGCGGTTCCTTATCGATAAGGAATCTCCGTAAGCGCTAAGGAACCGCCGGCGTAGAGTCTGCTCCCTTTTGTCTTTTAGTGGGTTGGTTCGAATCTAGGGATTAAAATATCCTGAAAGGATATTCCAAACCAAGATAGAATATGCCATTTTCAAATTTCAAATTTTCAAATAATTATATTAATAAAACATTTTCTTAAAAAGAAAGTTTAATAATAAAACTTTGTCACACTTAATAAAAAGTGAGTTTTAAGAAAAGATTAAATCCTTGATCACTTAATTAGTATAATTACTTGTTTGTTCATACCTTAAGTGATAATGGTTGAAATGAAAAATACTAGAACTCAAGAATTCAGTTTTCATTGTTTTCGTAAATGCTTGTTTTTACATATTGTCGTAATCAAAACAAAGTGAAACCGAAAAATGCAAGTAACGTTTTTAGGCATCATTGCATTAACAATGCTCAAGACTAATGTCAAAGATCACATTAGCATATTCACAAGAAAAAGAAAAGACGACTACGAGTTCAAGACAAGGATAGTATGCTAGGTTTATTTTATTATTGTAACTCGGGTAACGCTCTTGTTTAGAGTGACCTCCCTTAGGGGTAGATTGTTGAAAATACGTTTTTACGTATTTAGGAAGGTTCGGTCACTCCAACAATATATACGTTATGGGCTCGTAGTCATAGTCTAACATATAACCCACAAAGCCCACATGTAGGGTGGGCTATATAAACCCCCTCCCAGCATGTTAGGAGGGGTTGGTTGTTGGTTCTCATTTTCATTATTCATCTAATCTTATTATCTCTTTTCTCTCCAACCTCTCTCTTGTTTCTCTCTCTAGTTCTTCATCTCTCTCTCTATTTCTTAATCATTCCATTGATTAGATAATCCAAGAATTACGATAAACTAACATATTCCATGAAGTAATAGTGGTCGATGCAAGTATCCTTAAAGCTTGTGTCTTCGATGGAACTATGTCCATAAGAGATGATATGCGAGAAGTGAAATTACCTAAAAGGTTGTCCAAAAAAACACCAGAATTTGAACCAAACCATACTGACTTCGTCCAAGGCAGTCAAAAAACATGTGTTCAATAGTCTCGACTTGAGAATTACAGATTTTGCACAATGGAGATGGTGAAGAATTATGTTTATACAAATTCAACTTGGTAGCTAAAGCATTAAAACAAACTCTCTACCAAAAAGTGTTTATCTTTGCCATAACCTTGATATTCCATACTTTTTTTCCAGAATTCGGGATTAGGAAATGATGAAGATTGTGACTTCATTAACGGAGAAATTGCACCATTTTAAAGTTAGACGATATCCTGATTTCACAGTATACCTTCCTTTTGCATCGTAGTGCCAAATAATTCTGTCATTATAATGAGTACAAGAGATTGGAATTTCAACAATGAAATTATCATCCTCTACTTCAACGCTAGATCACAATCCTGACACAACATAGATTGGATATCAATACCTCGCTGAGATAAATTCAACTGAGTAGGCAAACTATCCTTTTGAACTCTCCAAGCAAAGATGTTTATTTTAATTCGAATCTTCTTCACCCATCTCGTAGATCTTAATAAAAGTGATATCAAGCGTTAAAAACCAAATCTATCCTTTATTGGGTCAGATGAATAGACACTAGACATTTAACCATATCATCATATTTTTCTGACTCGATCCCTCCTTTTAGAACACGACGAAAGGAGGATACAATAGAGTCACTACTTAGTTTCAACGCTATTGAAGTATGCCTGCACGATTCTAACGCTTATAACCTCGGAAATTGAGACTTCAAAGTTAATTACAGTTACGTTTATATATGTAGTATAATTAGTCCATCATGTAGAATAGTAACTGGGTTTTCACTAGTTATGAAAGTTCGTTGTTCCAGTCTTTTCGAATTGATTACTAGTAGAAAGTGCAACTCAGTCGTTCTTGGTGGAAAATTAAATGGGTTGGTTATCTATTTTAAACTATAAGCAAATATGAAAATGTCGTTGAGCAAAAATAAAAGCTTTAAAAATTAAACTAAAATTACTAGAAAAACACTTGGTAAAAACTGAGATTTCGAGAAGCGTGCAATTTTTGGAAATTAAAACGTAATGAATTTAAAACTTGAAAACTTTTTAAAAATAAACTAAGATAAAACTCGTTTAAAAATAATACTAAGTAAAAATGCGAGAAAATAAAATTTAAAAACTAAGATAACAAAAACATAAGTTAGATCGCAACACGATCGTAATCAGATCTGTTGGAGTGTGCTCGTGTCATAACAACTAATTATATGGCTAGACACATATGAGCCTATGGGGTCACACACATATACACAGAGGTACCGCTTTATATATCGTGTCTATTGTATTCACAATATATATTACCTTCGTAACTCGGGATAACAAATTGAGCTTTTAAATAACTATGTACGGACTTAGTTATATGGAACTTGTGTAATAAAAAATAAAGCCTCTTTTAAATGCCCATTCCAAAATGAATATAGAGAGTAAATCACGGATGTGTTTTGATACTCTTTAATGAGAATGATATTTCTCATAATGACTATATGTTACATATAAGAGAAAATAAAAACGCATGGTCATCTTTTGTTTTTTATCCGTCAATATATGGACGGCAAATTGAGATGATCATGGTGAGTTTTTGTTTTGTCATTTTGGTTTAAGCTTTAATAAAATATTAGTTAAAGCCTTAACAAAGAGTTACGGGTATTACGACTAGCATCGACGTGGTATACATTGACGTGTAGTGTGTTTCTACATAGAGGTGATCTACTTTGATCACTTGAGTTTCGTGGTTAGATCTTGTGTTGGTGATTGTCTCCGATTGTTCTTGCCGAATCACGCTACAAAGGTATACTTTTATCTCCATTTTATATTGATTAATCATATGACTCTATGGATCCGTTCATAGGTGCTTGTTCCGCTGCGTTTGATTATATTTAACATGGTAATGATTTTATTCAGCACCTATAGTGGTATCACGAGCCATCATAGATGTCATATGATTATCGGGTATGCGTAAAAATGGCTAAATATGAGTGTTTTTGAGGGATTTGTTAAACCAATATTAAAACAGCCCCTATGGCATTATTTTCGTGGCATTATAGACTTTTAGGAGGTCTTATAATCTGTTTTTAATGATCTCATAGTCACGGTTTACGCATACTTAAATGGGTTTATTACGGGTACGTGTAAAATGACCTAAAACGCGTTTTTTGGAACGATCCTTGAATCGGGTTTTAAACAGCTCTAATGACCATGTTTTATGTAAGTATATGATAATTACAAGGTTTATAAAATGTGGTTATAAGGTCCTAAGGTCATTGGTTACACGTACCAATCGGGGGTTTAACTAATTGTTGATTATTTCTTCGATTTCGTTGGCTAACAAGTGTTTCTTGTTGTTTAATTTTATGTCCATGACAAATACATGCATGTTTGGCCATGGACTTAGCCAACACCTTGTTATATTCATAATATTATGGTATTATTATGTTTCGTATGCAAAGCCGATGAAAACCTAGACCAAATGTGACATGTTGTGTGTTGATTTGCATTTAATTTCAGTTTTGGGGATTTGTCGTTGTTTCGGCTTCATTAATATGTTTTTGATTTTGGTTATAGCCATTGTTTGGGAATTTTACAGTAGGTTAATGATAGGTTAAATGTTTTTAGTCATAAATCATTTGTAACCGATGCTTGGATGGGAATGGCTAAAGAATTAAAGACATATTGTGAAATTCTGAGCTGTTGAGTGACCTGCACTAAAATGTGATTTCCCGGAGTTCTATAAGGAGATAGAAGCCCAAATTTGGTGTGCTAATTCATACCTCATAGGCCTTCAAAAGTCTCAACTGTATCTCAGGCTAGGGAAGATTCTTCTATGGGTTTTGAGCCCTTGAAGTCGACTGAAATATTTAGGCAGATTTGGGCCTCATGTTCATTTTGGGTTCTACTTGCTCTTGATGGTCTTGGAGCAAGTGGGAGCCCACTTTGTGGTTATGTTGACTTACCCTTAGTTGACTTCTTGGTCCTCATGATGGCTCACGAGATCAAGCATAGGTTTTTTCATCGGTTTGAGGCTTTGCATACTTGTGGTTGTGTGGTTGCTTGTTTGCTTGATATCTTGTTATTACTTGCAAATGTTTTTTTATAAAAACTTGAAACCAATCACAAACCATTTCTAAAACTAAATCCTTGATTTAGTTTAAAGATTAAATATGATTTAGAACTAAAATCTTTTTTTTCAGAATAACTCTTAACATGTTATGATGTTATTTTATTTTTTTGTATTGTCTAAATCTAATATTAAATCCATTTAGGTTTTATATTAGTATTTAACATGGACAACTTGACACGCATAAATTAAAACAAGATTAGACTTAAGTTAAGAAACGTTTTTAACTTGTGCTACGATGGATGAATGCATGCTTCCTCGTACATACTTTTGATTTGTAAATCAAACTTTTATACCCGTCTAAAATTTAAGTCATGCCATCCAATCGTTTGAGATCACTTGAAATTACTTTTTGCATCTTGTGAGACGGATGCGAATTGTAACCCAAAGTGATTATTATCTATGTGTGAGACCTAGACTTATTCTCGCATGTTCTCAAATTGGATGACTTAATCGGTTAAGTGGTGAGACCTTGACCGAGGCAAGAATGGGACTAAACATGCCATGTTTGATATTTTGTGAATTGTTCACTTATGTCATGAGTCCCATACGGATCTAAGAATTGCACATGATTTGCAATTGATGAACATCATCTACCTATTGAATCTATCAATGCTAGCAGATCAACTGATGTGATGGTAGAACCTCAATGAGGATCTTAGCCTTTTTCGTAAAATTAATTGTTTTTATATAAACTTAGGTAGTTAATTTTTTAAAGGATTAATTATTAAAAATACTAAAACTTTTAACTTTGTTATTTTGTAGATGGCAACGAATCAATCCATTAACAATCAAATCAAATCAATTCTCGATAAGGAGAAACTGAGTGGTACAAACTTCCTTGACTGGTTTCGAAATCTGAGGATTGTCCTTAGATCAGAAGGAAAGTTGCACCACTTGGAAGAGGCCTTACCTGAAGCACCTCTTGCTACTGCCACCGCTGCTGTTCGCAATGCCCATACTAAAAGGGTTGCTGAACAGCAAGAAGTGGCTGGCTTAATGTTGTGTAGTATGGTCCCTGAAATCCAAAAACATTTGGAAGACTTTACTGCATATGACATGATTGAGGAACTCAAGACGATGTTCCAACAACAAGCAGAACAAGAACTCTTTGAAACGGTCAAAGTGTTCCATAACTGCAAGCAGGAGGAGGGCCAATCTGTCAGCACTTATGTGTTGAGAATGAAAGGCTACCTTGATCAGATGGACCGACTTGGCTACCCTATGCCACAAGTCTTAGGAGTGAACTTGATACTCACTTCACTTTCCAAAGACTATAATCAGTTTGTTTAGAACTATCATATGCATGGCATGGGGAAGACTATACCTGAACTGCATGCCATGCTGAAGCTTGCAGAGAAGGGTATGGCCAAGAAAGCTCCCTCTGTTCTTGCTATCAAGAAAGGTCATATCCAAAAACCAAAGCCACAAGCTAAAGGAGGCACGGGTAAGAAGTTCAAGGGAAAAGCCACTATGGTTCATGACCCTAAACGCAAGTTCCCCCCACCTGGCAAAAAGGAGCATCCTGCTAAGGATGTAGAGTGTCATCACTGTCATGAGATTGGACACTGGAGAAGGAATTGTCCTTACTACCTGGCAGAAGTGGACAAAAAAAAGAACAAAGCCGGCACGTCTGGCACATCAGGTATCTTCATGATAGAACTCTACTCATTCCCTAAAACTAATACCTGGATATATGACACTGGTTGTGGTACTCACATTTGTAATACTATTCAGGGGCTTACAGGGATCAGAAAGTTAAATAAAGACGCTTTGGACTTGCACGTGGGAAATGGCAACCGTGCAGCTGTCGAAGCCATAGGGAGCTATGATCTTATCCTCCCTAGTGGAATGATTCTTGTACTAGACAATTGTAATTTTTCACCCTCTATTACTAGAGGAATTATTTCTCTTTCGCGTTTATGGGATAATGGTTTTTCACATAAATTTACTGATTATGGTACTATTCAAGTTTCCAAGGATAATGTATTTTATTTTAATGCTATTCCTCGTGATGGAATTTTTGAAATTGATATGCATAATCATGTATTAAATGAGGGTTCTATTTATATTTGTAGCAAAAAGAAGTCCAAGCACATTGGATTCTACTTTTCTATGGCATTGTCGACTTGGCCATATAAACAAGAAACGCATTGCGAAGCTGCAACATGATGGGATTTTAAAGTCAAATGATGATGAATCATTTGATATATGTGTATCTTGTATATCTGGCAAGATGGCAAGAAAGCCTTTTACTCATGCAATTGAAAGAGCTAATGATCTTCTTGGGCTCATACATAGTGATGTATGTGGTCCATTTAGAACCGCGTCTAGAGAAGGAGCTAACTAGTATGTTACATTTACTGACGACTTCAGTAGATATGGTTATGTTTACTTGATTAAACATAAACATGAAGTTTTTGAAACATTCAAAACCTTCCAAAACGAGGTAGAAAATCAACTTGGGAAGACAATCAAAGCACTTTGATCTGATCGAGGAGGCGAGTATTTAAGCCTTGAGTTTTTAGATCATCTTAAGAGTCGTGGGATTGTCACACAACTTACTCCTCCCTATACACCACAACATAATGGGGTGTCAGAGAGGAGAAATCGAACCTTGCTTGACATGGTTCGATCAATGATGAGTCCAACCACTTTGCCAATGTCCTTTTGGGGCTACGCTCTAGAGTCTGCTGCACGCATACTCAATATGGTTCCAACTAAGAAGGTTGATAAGACTCCATATGAAATATGGCACGGGAGAGTCCCGAACTTGTCTTATTTGAAAGTCTGGGGTTGTGAGGCTCTCGTTAAATGAGAAACACCAAACAAACTTGAGCCTAGATCTATCAAGTGTATCTTTGTAGGATACCCAAAGGAAACAATGGGTTACTACTTCTACTACCCACCCGAGAACAAAATATTTGTTGCTCGGTATGCTGAGTTTCTTGAGAGTAGTCTCATATCACAAGAAGCAAGTGGGAGCACCATAGACTTTGATGAAATTCAAAGTCAAGATGCACAACTTTCTGAGAACACTAGCGAACATCACCAAGAGGTTGAACATGAAAATGTCGAATCTCAAAGTGATGTAATTCCCATTCGTAGATCCGCAAGGATATCTCAAGCACCTGACCGATATGGTTTCTATATCGATGCTGAGGAACATGAGTTAGGGGATCATGGTGAACCCGATAGCTATAAAGCTGCATTGTCGGATCCTGAATCTGATAAGTGGCTTGAAGCTATGAATGCTGAAATGCAATCCATGAGGGACAACGAAGTTTGGATCTTAGTTGACCTCCCTCCTAACTGTAAGGCGGTTGCGAGTAAATGGCTCTTCAAGAAGATGACCGATATGGATGGCATTGTACACACCTTTAAAGCTCGTCTTGTAGCAAAATATTTCACTCAAACCTATGGGGTTGACTATGAAGAAACCTTCTCGCCTGTTGCAGACATTAAAGTTATTAGGATTCTTATAGCCATAGCAGCGTTCTATGACTATGAGATTTAGCAAATGGATGTAAAGACCGCCTTCTTGAATGACCATCTGAACGAAGACGTTTATATGGTGCAACCTGAAGGGTTCGTGAATCCTAAATATCCCAGACGTGTATGTAAGCTTCAAAGATCCATTTATGGGTAAAAGCAAGCATCTAGGACCTGGAACAAGAGATTTGATGAGGAGATCAAAAAGTTTGGTTTCACTCAAAATCTCGATGAGCCATGTGTATATAAAAGATCTAGTGGAAGTATCGTCGTTTTCCTAGTCTTATATGTCGATGACATATTACTCATGGGAAACAATATTCCAATGCTACAAGATGTAAAATCCTGGCTTGGAAAATGTTTTGCCATGAAAGACTTGGGTGAGGCGGCGTTCATTCTAGGAATCAAGATCTACAGAGATAGATCAAGGCGATTAATCGGTTTGAGTCAAAGTGCATACATTGACAAAATCTTAAAGCGGTTTAAGATGGATGCCTCTAAACGTGGGATTCTACCAATGCAATCCAATATAGAATTGAGTAAGACTCAAGGTCCCTGCACACCTAAAGAGGTGAAGATAATGAAAGGAGTGCCTTATGCTTCGGCTGTAGGATCCATCATGTATGTTGTGAGGTGCACTAGACCTGATGTAGCGTTCTCTAAGAACCTTACAAGTAGATACCAACAGAATCCAGGTGAATGTCACTGGACTGCTGTAAAGAACATATTAAAGTATCTTCAAAATAATAAAGATATGTTTCTTGTTTATGGAGGTGATTCAACAACTGAGCTTGGTGTTACTTGCTACATTGATGCTAGTTGGGAGACAGATCGGGATGATCTTCGATCACAAACCGGATATGTCTTCGTGATAAATGGAGGCGCGGTTGATTGGAAGATTTCTAAACAAAGCACTACTACGATGTCTTCTATAGAAGCTGAATACATAGCTGCTTCTGAAGCTGCAATGGAAGCAATTTGCATACGTAAATTCATTTCTGGGCTTGGCGTTGTTCCCAGTAATGATAGACCTATGGAAATGTACTGTGATAATACAGGTGCAATTACTATAGCTGATGAACCTGGAGTTCAAAAGGGTGCCAAACATTTTCGGAGAAAATATCACTACATTCGAGAAGTAATTCAAGAAGGTGACATTCGTATTCTTAAAGTTCACACAGATAACAACTTAGTTGATCCGTTTACTAAACCAATGTCTTGTACCAAACATGTTGAGCATGCTAGGGGCATTGGACTTAGACCAGCTGGTAGTTTCATGTAGATTTGTGTATGTTAGTATTTGAATAATTGGGATGTAAAACATTTTTATTATATAATGAATAGATATATGAGGTATATCGTTTTTATTTTATATCAACTGTGTCCTATATTTGCATGTTTAAATCCAAGAGTAATCTTATTATTCTAAATTATCCATTGTCGGTTGACAATATGGGAGTATTGTCGAGTTAAGACAAATGTGAGTTGGTCATATTCATTTGGAATGAATATTAATTGATGATGCCGCCAAACTCATATATGTTCATTGGATTAACATTGGATTGACCTAACCAACGAGAATTCACTACATGGATCAGCGTCAATAGTGAATCTCGCAAGTGGTTGAATCTCTCATCCTTAGACTTGAGATGTAAGTATGTTTTGTATGTGTGGAATGTCAATCTTTGATATGGTTCAACGTTGTCCTGAACAAGGCTACCATAAAGACCATTTTCAGGTGTGATAAGAAGCACATGAACGACACGTGCAGTCAAAAGAGAATTTGTTCCACCCCATGTATTGGAGTTAGATACTACTGGGCCCCTCGATGAATTGTACAGATGTATGTGTGGCCACACCCAAATGTAATTAAGATGATACTTGACTAATTTGGAAATCTAGTTCAATATCAATATCGAGAAACAGAATAGTTAAACTTAAGAATGACTGTTGATCCATGTCTAAAGTTTAACAATGTATCTGAAACAAAAGGATGACTGATATCTAAACCATTTAAAATAAGATGTTTGAGAAACTATCCTCATATGTTTCTGGGGGCATTGGCGTGTTGCTAGACGCTAACCATTGCTTGTATAATTACATGATTATTATGACGTGCGCAAGTGGGAGCTGTTGGAGTATGCTCGTGTCATAACAACTAAATATATGGCTAGAAACATATGAGCCCATGGGGTCACACACATATACACACAGGTACCGCTTTATATATCGTGTCTATTGTATTCACAATATATATTACCTTCGTAACTCGGGATAACAAATTGAGCTTTTAAATAACTATGTACTGACTTAGTTATATGGAACTTGTGTAATAAATAATAAAGACTCTTTTAAATGCCCATTCCAAAATGAATATAGAGAGTAAATCACGGATGTGTTTTGATACTCTTTAATAAGAATGATATTTCTCATAATGACTATATGTTACATATAGGAGAAAATAAAAACGCATGGTCATATTTTGCTTTTTATCCATCAATATATGGACGGCAAATTGAGATGATCATGGTGAGGTTTTGTTTTGTCATTTTGGTTTAAGCTTTAATAAAATATTAGTTAAAGCCTTAACAAAGAGTTACGGGTATTACGACTAGCATCGACGTGGTATACATTGACGTGTAGTGTGTTTCTACATAGAGGTGATCTACTTTGATCACTTGAGTTTCGTGGTTAGATCTTGTGTTGGTGATTGTCTCCGATTGTTCTTGTCGAATCACGCTACAAAGGTATACTTTTATCTCCATATTGATTAATCATATGACTCTATGGATCCGTTCATAGGTGCTTGTTCCGCTGCGTTTGACTATATTTAACATGTTAATGATTATATTCAGCACCTATAAGATCGCAGTGGTGGATCGCACTCAAAAATGAGGGATCGCACTATTGGATCGTACTTGGTGATCGCACCAAGTGATCGTAGCCTACGATCGTAATAGTCGATCGTAGCCTAGATCGTGGTCAAGCAATCACACTCAATGCGATGGAAATTAGAAATGTGGCCCCGATCGCAACCAAGTGATCGCACTCAAGTGATCGTGGTCAGCGATCGCAATGAGTGATCGTGACCAAGGATCGCAATGAGTGATCGCACCCAAGTGATCGTACTTGGTGATCTTAGCTTTGATCGTAGCAATGGATCGCAAGTAGAAACCCTAGGGGTTTATGCGATCACACTTACTGGATCGTACTGGTAAAACCCTTAAGCATGATACGATG
The DNA here is from genome assembly GCA_025667525.1 of Glebionis coronaria. Classification (NCBI taxonomy): domain Eukaryota; kingdom Viridiplantae; phylum Streptophyta; class Magnoliopsida; order Asterales; family Asteraceae; genus Glebionis; species Glebionis coronaria. Next base: position 361,800,458 of record CM046876.1, read on the forward strand.
GAAATCAAAGAGCAATTAAGCCGAAAATGAATAAGCCAAAATAAGCAAGATGAATAAGCACTTAATCAAATGCTAACCGAATAAAAACAAGCATAAAATTTAAAACTTTCAAAACACGAATTAAGCAAACTTTAAAAACACTAAACTTTTAAGAAAACTTAAAAGACAATAAGATAGATACTAAATAAGCCAAAAAGCATAACAAGCTTTAAGCTTAATCGTATGAAGACTTATATAGGATTAAAAAGATAAAAATTTTAATCACATAAACATCAAATTTAAACAAGGTGCATTAAAATTTCGAATCAAAGATAAATAAAAATCAAGAAAGGTAGAAAGAGATTAATGATGAAAAGCTTAAACTTGAACTTGTATATCAATTATTCCAAAATACAAGATTGAAATAAAGCTAAAACATGAAAGAAAAGAAAAGATGAAATTCTAGTGAGAGAAAGTTAAACACTTTCTCTCTCTAAAATGAAAACTAAAGAAAGAAAAATAAAACTAGCTAAATTAACTAACAACTAACACCTTCTTAATGACATATTAGGAGGGTATTTATAGGAGCTGGGGAGGTTAAGTGTTTATGCTTCCTTCTTTCCTTCTTCTCGTCTCGACTCGATTTAATTTTTTGTCTTTATCGACGTCGTCTCGGGATTTGTCGACATAAATTGAACTCGTAATTTTCATCTATAATTAGACTTGAGTTCTTCGACTTCATTAAACTTCCGTCTTTAGACTTTTTCTTCGATAAATCTTCAGAATAGGCCTTGGACTTCCGTTCTTTATGCACTCTCGATCTTTTGACTTCGTCTTTTGTCTTTTACTTCGATAAAATCCCGTGATAGCCCATGTTTTCTTCCTTTTTCATATTTTTATCCTGAAACACAATAAAAACACAAACCACGCATAATTCTGACTTTTACGACATAAAATACACGTTTTGGTCTTGTTATTATTGGAAATAAGTGGTAAAAGAGTGTTTTCACATTTATTATAGAACTTCAAATAGTCAAATGAAAACAAGTATGATGAATTCTTTATCTCTTAAGTCATCACAATGATAAGTAAAAAGATAATAAGGGCTCGTTTGGTTTTCATTCGGGTTTAAGATTTTGATTAGGTTTGGATTATATTTAGATTTTTTGGTTTAGGTTTGAATTTATTATAGGGAAGAGAAAAGTGAAATAAAAATTTTTATTTAATGTTTTAAAATTAATATAATAATTAAAAATTAATATTGTGTTATTATAAAAAAAGAAAAGGAAGAATAAGCTATGGTACTGAAAAGAGGGTCCATGATGGAACATAAATTTTAGAAAATGAATGCTTAAGTTGAGTTTTATGTACAATATACTTAAAGGGCTAACTTTCATATTTTTAGGTTATAAAAATACACCAAACATCTAATTTTTGACATACGTTCATAAAGTACTAATATGAGAAAAATTGTTCTTTTGAATATGTCTAATCGAATTGACCACGGTTCAAGTGTGACTCGGTTGTTCTTGGTAAAAAGAAAGAAAAGGTCGTTGATCTATTTTAAAATAAAAGTGAAAATTAAAGCTTTAAAATGTAAACTAAAAATTAAGACTTTTAAGAATAAATGATGAAATATTAAAACTTTAAAAGTAAATGACAAAAGATTAAAACTTGACAAAAAATAAATTTGAAAAATAAAACCTTGTAAAAATGCAAACTTGAAAATTTAACTAAGTAAAAACAAGTTTAAAATAAAGATAAGTAAAATGGCGGGAAAAATAAAGATTTGAAAATTAAAACAATTCGGGAAAACAAAACCTAAAACAAGTCGGAATGTAAAGAACACACTATTCGGAATGTAAAGCAACAAATAATCATGAATCCTAAGTTTTGTCACTATCCGGAATATAAAAAAATACTACTATCCGGAATCTAATAACGCCTAATCCGGAATAAGTGTCTAGGACCTTATCCGGAATCTAAAACAAATACTATCCGGAATAACTAAACTTGCTATCCGGAATAAATCTTCAAGGTAATTCAGAATGTAGATGAACGTTATCCGGAATACGTCTAGACCTAATGCGGAATCACAGTTTCAACCTTATTCGGAATCCTACGTTCCAGGTATAATCCGGGATAAGAGTTCCACAAGTTATCCGGAATCCAAATATAACCACAATCCGGAATCAATACTCAGCCTATCCAGAATAAATAGATTATCCGGAATCTATTTTATGTGCTATCCGGAATATGATTTTGTATGCAATTCGGGATATGAGGGTTTGCTTGTCCGGAATGTTTAATACACATATAATCCGGAATAACTTGATGCTGTGAGTAATTCGGAATACAAGGTAATTTAGGAGGGAAAGAAAAGTTGTTAAGTCGGACTAAAAAGTTACAAGTTATTCGGGAAAAGAGGGTTTCAATAACCCGGTAACATAAATATGAAAAATAAGCAAAACCAAAATAAGCTAAAATCTAATAAGCACTTACCAAAACTTTAACCAAAATGATTTTTAGAAAAAGTAAATAAGACACAATTCAAAAACTTTTAAAATACTAAATAACAAAAAATATTTATAATCAACTTTTTTATAAAAATATTAATCTACCAAATCAACTTATATAAAAATAAGAAAAACATAAAAATAAGGAATAAGCACAATAATCTAAAATATCAAACACACCAAATCAATAAGCACAATCTAATAAGCTAATCAATCACACAATCAACATGATTAAGCAAACTACATGATTAATGAAACAAAAGAATAGATTATGATTAAGAAAGGAAGAATGAGAATTAACTAAAAAGCTTGTTTAAATTGAAAATGATTAAGATTCATATTACAATATTAAAAGATGAAAGATTAAACAAACATGAGAGAAAATTCTAGAGAGAGAAAGTAACACCTACTCCTAATTACCTTAAAAAATAAACTAATTAACTCCTCCTAATGACGTAATAGGAGATTATATATAGGAGAAGGGGAGGGTGTTGTTGCTTCTCTCTTTCTTTTTGTCTTCTTGTCTTTTAAATAACTCGTCTTTCTCGACTTTGTCTTAGGATTAGTCGAATGATAACATGAACTCGTCTTCTAATTTTCTTCTTTTAGTAGACTTAATGCTTCGACTTTGTTAAACTTTCGTCTTTAGACTTTTTCTTTGATAAATCTTCAGAATAGGCCTTTGACTTCCGTTCTTCTTGCACTTTTGATCTTTTGGCTTCATCTTTTGTCTTGTTCTTCGATAAAAGCTCGTGAAAGCCCGTGTTTTCTTCCTTTTTCATCTTTTGGTTTTGATATGGAGTCGGAGCACGTGGTTGGTTTTGATTGTTGCGATTGAGGTTGTTTGGGTTTTGGGGGGGAAAACCAGGAGGTGAAAGAAAGTTGTTTGAGCGATAGCTGAGCAAGTTGCGGTCACCTTGAGGATGTGCTTGATAGCCTCCCGTAGAATAGGTACTGTTGGCGGCATACACATTTTCCGGATTGTCGTGAGTCGAAGGACAATCAGTGTATGAGTGAGATCCCCCGCATATATCACATGATTGAGTCAAAGCACTAGCTTGGGCAGTGATAGCTTTGGTATTGTTAGCGGCTTGGAGAGCAAGTGATTCAACAAGCGAAGTAAGCTTATCAAGTCTCTTGTCGCTCTCATTAGTGCTAGCACTAGCCACATTGGTCCGAACACTCTTGGTTTGCACTCTAGACTTGTTCTTAATAATATCCCAAGCGGCATTAGAAGACTTAACCAAAAGATTACCCCCCGAGGCACTATTTAGTGAATCTTGGTCATTCATGCTTAAACCATAGTAAAAAGTATTAATTTGGTGCACTTCGGTAAAACCATGTTGTGGGAACTTTCTTAAAAGTTCTTTAAAACGGTCCCAAGATTCAGTAAAAGTCTCATCGTACTTTTGTTCAAAAGTAATGATTTCATTCCGCAAAGCGGTAGTACGAGAGGGTGGGAAAAAGTAGTTTATGAATTTGGTCTCTAAGTCCGTCCACGTAAGAATACTTTGTGGTGGTTCCTTATCAAGCCAATGCCGGGCTTGTCCCTCTAAGGAGAAAGGAAAAAGTTGCAAGCGAATTACCTCTTGTGAAACCCCATTGAATTTGACCGTATTCGTGAGTTGAAGGAACCTTTTGATGTGGTCATGAGGATCATCAATGGTACGCCCCAAGAACGGTTGAGTAGAGACCATTTGAATAAAGCCGGATTTTAGCTCAAAGTTGTTGGCTGCAATCACGGGTATGACAATAGCATCGTTGTTGCCCTCTACATGTGCTTGCAAAAGTTCGATCATAGGACGATTGTCTGGTAGAGGTTCATTGTTGTTATTATTCATGTTGTTTTGAGATGGATTATTATTATTGTTGTGTACACCGGCCATGTCTAAGTTATCGAGAGTCTCGGGCTCGGGATAAGACGCTGATCGAGTGCGCATACACCTGCAAAGGAAATAACAAAGCAGACAAGAGGTATTTTTGGTTTTTTATGTTTTTCTTTTTTTTTTGTATTTTTGAAAATTTAATATTTTCTAGGATTTTTTGAAAATTTTAAAGCAAGGAAAATAACGTTCAAAGATGAACGGATCCCAAAATCTAACGCGTCTCTCACTAAAAACCGTTAATCTTAACGAAAAGAGCCGGCAGCGGCGCCATTTAATACAAGGTTTTTAAGCTCGTATGAAAGTTCGTAGAATCCGATCTTTTCGAATTGATTACCGATTAAAAGTGCGACTCAGTCGTTCTTGGTGGAAAGTAAAAGGGGATTGGTTTTCTATGCTACTAAAAATGGTTAAACGAGCAAAAGGATAAAAATAAGCTAAAAACAATTAATTATAATGACGAACAATTTAAAAATAATAAAGCTAGAAGTAAACCTAACAATAAGATAACAGTGACAAATAGACTAAAAATCATTCATTCGGAAAGTTACCTTCATTCGGAATATAGTGCTCATGCGGAATAAAAAGATGAAAACACTCGTTCGGAATAAACTTCCTTCATCCGGAATACCTTCGTTCGGAATAAATGGTTCATTCGGAATAACTTGGCCAAAAACCTTCATGCGGAATAAAAACCTTCATCCGGAATATATGTGCTCATCCGGAATAATCTAAAACAAGCATTCATTCGGAATATCACTTGGTTCGGAATATTTGCTCATCCTGAATAATGCTCATTCGAAATGTACTTCCTTCATCTGGAATACCTTCATCCGGAATACCTTTATTCGGAATAAAATACCTTCGTTTGGAATATGTGTTGATCCGGAATAATTGACTGACTCGGAATAAAACGATGAAAAGTTTGATTCGGAATAACGATTCACTCGGAATAATCTATTGACTCGGAATAACTAAACAGGAGCCTTCATTCGGAATAAATTATTTATCCGGAATGTTTGCTCATCCGGAATACTTAGCTGGTTCGGAATAATTAGAAGAAAAAGCTTCACTCGGAATAATTTGCTTGACTCAGAATAATGCTATATCCGGAATAACTTTAACAGAAACCCTTCATCCGGAATAATCTTAAACTAAAACCTTCATTCGGAAAGAATACTTCGTTCGGAATCTGGGTAACTGAATACGCGAAGAACAGGGAAAACAATAACAACACGAATTTAACCAAAATCCACCAAGTTTTTAACCAAAACTTAAACCAAACTAACCACTAATCATCTACTAATGACAAACATCAAACCAAATCAACAAAAACACAAAACCCACTTACTTTTGAAGATCAAACTCAACAAAATAAAAAACTTAAAACTTTAGAATCAATAATAAAAAGAAGAACAAGATTAAAAGGAAGATTGTATTTAAAGATTAAGGTTTAAACAATCAAAAGTAAAGATTAAACTTACAAGATTCTTGGATTAAAAGGGAAAAATGAAAATCACCAAACACGTTAATGGTGTTGGTGGTCCTACGAACCAAAAAGAAAGAAAACAGGAAAAATAAAAACTAGTCTCCAAGTTGTGAAGGGAAATCCTATTTATAGGAGATGTGGTTGGTTGGTGAGTGGGCTTTCTTCTTTCTTTTTGTCTTCTCGTCTTTTCAGTAAAGTTGACGATCTCGATTCTGATTCGGGATTTGTCGATGAATAAATTCAACTCGTCTTTTAATTTCTTCGTTTAATAGACTTGAGTTCTTTGACATATGTAAATCTTCCATCTTTGGTCCTTTTCTTCGATAAATCTTCAAATAGGCCCATTGACTTCAAATCTTTTGCATCTCTTGGACTATAGACTTCGTCTTTTCGTCTTTTTCTTCGATAAAACCCGTGCAATACCATGTTTTCTTCAATATTTATCCAGTTGGCTCTGAAAACACAACAAACACACAAACCACGCATAATTCCAAACAAATGACATTAAATACGCGTTTTGGTCTTGTTTTAGCAAGAAATAAGTGGTAAAAGGATGGGTGTTTTCACACCTATCAAATCCCCTACACTTAACCATTGCAATGCCCTCATGCAATGCATTAATTTTAAAGCACGGTTTACATTTCTCATCATAAATAACCCACCTTGGACTTTATTAAATTCTAAACACTAAGGAAACCAAAAGAACAAAACAAGTAAAGAATTCAAAGACTTACATTGGGGTTTTAGGTTGTCATGAATGTTCATCATTCTCAAGTTTCACGTTCCCCATACCAAGCTTAAAAACGAGATCATTCTTATTATAAGTTAGCAAACTAACACGAACTCATATGGCCCAATTATTCACTTAGACTCCCTTATTCCTAGGTGTATCTCTTATATTTTAATATTGTCTTAAATGATCACGAGGATGCATTGTTTGACTTATTTCGATAGTTATTTAAGCTGAAAACAAAGTGGGACGATTTAATCAATAGTTAGCTAAAGGACAAAATCTTTTAAAACTGCTTCTCGGGACCTTATAAAGTTCATATCTTGGCATAACTCGCTTCACGATTTGAGACCTTTCTCGGACCGATATTTGGCAGCGACTTCATACTTCGAATCTTTGAGAGACGTTCTCGAAATTATGGTCTTCTCTTCATAATAGGAATTTCTTCACTTGAAGTTTTGAGAGATTCTTCATCTTTGGACCACGACTTCTTCATTTTTCTCCAATCTTTATTTTGGATTTTGATATACAACGATCCGCCTCCTTTTAGGACTTGGATCTATTTATCCTCATACCTTGCTAGGGTCTTTTCGGATAGACTTCTCCATGATCTTTAGGGGAGTACTTGCTTTTCGTCGTGTGTCTCGATCCTTCATATTGATTCTTGATAAATGATTCTTCACATCACTTTTGGATTTTTAGCAACAAAATGTAGCCCTCATGCCTTGTTAGGACCTTTTTGGACTCGCCAATCTTCGCATCCCGCTTCAATAAGTTATGCCTTGGCTATGAACTCTAATCATTACCGAGCAACTTCTAAACGATCTTGTGCTAGAAGCTAAGTAACTTTTCAAATCGTACAACCTTATTTATTGCAGATAAATTATTAGCAGGCGATGGGAGAATAGGCTTATAATCAACTCACATAAATTCACGAAAGAATACCAAACTTATAATTGACTCTATCATCTCTCATTCTCCACAATTTAAAATCTCAAGGAATGAGACTCGTGGATGCTTAGCCAATTAAATCACAGCTTTGGGTTTTTGAGTCATCTATAGGATCTTGCAAACTCTTAGACTTTTTCAAGTTTTAGATTCGCATTTTAAAGTGCCCTTGATAAACGACTCTCTAGGATCAATTATAGGAACTTGCGAAAAGTTCTTGTTCTTAACCCGTGAGAGTTAAGACTTTCGCGTTTTAAAGTTCCCTATATAAAAGCCTAGCAAAACTTGACTTAAACACGTTAAGGATACTAGCTAGAGTAAACTTAGATAAGTAAACTCAGGTTGAGTCAAAATATTCACGACTTTGAAAAAAATTTAAAACCACTTTATTGAACTTTATTTTAGCAAGGAAAGAAAATAACCATAACAAAGGAAAATACAACTATACAACTAGGCCAAAATAGATTAAAAATTTTGAAAAATATCGAAAAATCGAATTTTCCGGTTAAAATGAGGACAAATTCATGGAAATGCCCACTTACTTCGATAGAAGTCCCTCCTACACTTGATATAAATATTGTCCTCAATGTTTAAGCATGTGGGAAATGTCTCCCCTACACTTATGACATTGTGCACGTTGTTTAAATCTTGCTAAGGAGAGGACAACTATAGTGATCAATTTCAAATGAGAGTATGAAGAAAATTGAATCACGATAGTTGAGAGATAGAACCAGATTGCGGATAGCACGGGAGCACGGTTCTTCAAAGATTCCAAAAGTGAACTTATCCCTGTAATCACATCACCATACAAACACAAGCAACCTTTATAGGTCCCCCTACACTTAGGAGGTAAAATGGAAAGGAATAGATACGCGGGTTGCCTCCCGAGGAGCGCTTTTTTTGATGACCGAGTCACGAGCCTGACTCGACCCAAAACTAGTTCATGGGAAACGTGGTGAGGGATGGAATCATCTCATGAGAGATGTCCTCACCAAAGTACAACTTCAAACGCTGGCCATTCACCTTAAAATTTTGCCCATTTGGCTGAGAAAGCTCAATGGTTCCATATGGAAAGACTTTGGCAATGGTGAATGGACCAGACCAGCGGCTCTTAAACTTGCCCGAGAAGATCTTCAACCGAGAGTTAAAAAGTAAGACTTGATCACCAACGTGGAACTCTCGGTTCTTAACTCTAGCATCGTGGATGATCTTGGTCTTCTCCTTGTAGATCAATCAGTTCTCGTAAGCTTCATTCCTCAGTTCATTTAGCTCGTTGAGTTGAATCTTGCAAAGATCACCGGCTTTGTTGATGTCGAAGTTAGCCCACTTCAAGGCCCAGTATGCCTTATGTTCTAGCTCGATAGGCAAGTGGCATGCTTTCCCGTACACAAGACGATAAGGTGTACAACCAATCGGGGTCTTATAAGCGGTACGAAAACCCCACAAAGCATCATCTAACTTATCGGCCCACGAGGCACGATGCTCTCCCACAGTACGCTCCAAAATTCGCTACAATCCATGGTTGGATATCTCGGCTTGCCCATTAGTTTGGGGATGATAGGAGGTGGAAAGACGGTGATTTACACCATACTTAGCCATGACACTTGCAAATTGATCATTGCAAAAATGAGTCCCGCGGTCACTGATTATAGCACGAGGAACACCGAATCGAGCAAAAAGTTGCTTCAAAAAAGTTCACAACCACCCTCGCATCGTTCGTAGGGAGAGCCTTAGCTTCAACCCATTTAGAAACGTAGTCAACGGATACGAGGATGTACTTGTTCCCTTTAGATGATGGAAATGGCCCCATAAAGTCGATGCCCCATACGTCAAAGATTTCACACTCTTGGATGAAATTTTGAGGCATCTCATATTTATGTGTGATCTTGCCTTGTCTTTGGCAAGCATCACAATGTTTAACCATGTCGTGAGCGTCACGATAAATGGTGGGCCAATAAAATCCAGAGTCGAATACTTTCTTCGCGGTGTAATTGGGACCAAAGTGACCACCGGTGAGTCCTTTATGGCAAGCATCAAGGATTTGTACCGTTGCCGGCCCATCAACACATCGACGAATGACAAGATCCGCACATTGTTTGAAAAGGTAAGGGTCGTCCCAGAAATAATGTTCAATGTCTTTAAAGAACTTTTTCTTTTGTTGAGACGTTAACCCTTCCTTGAGAATTACACCCGCTAAGTAGTTTGCAATGTCCGCAAACCACAGGGTGTCATCGAGATTTGGATTGATAGTCATTAAGGCCTCAAGGGGAAAAGAGTCATTGATCTCTTGATCGGATGATCCCCTTGATAAGGATCCTCAAGTCTACTTAGATGATCCGCGGCTAGGTTTTCTGCACCCTTCTTGTCACGAATTTCGATTTTAAATTCTTGAAGGAGCAAAACCCAACGAAGAAGTCTTGGCTTAGAATCTTGCTTAGTCAACAAGTACTTCAACACGGGATGATCGGTATACACGATGGTGGTAGAAAGGACAAGATAGGGCAGAACTTTTCAAAAGCATACACTACAACTAAAAGATCTTTTTCGGTAGTGGTATAATGCAATTGAGCCCCCGTCATTGTCTTGCTAGGGTAATGGATTGGTTGGAAGTGTTTGTTCACTCTTCGGCCCAAAACCGCTCCAATAGCAAAGTCGCTAGCATCACACATCAACTCAAAAGGTAGCTCCCAATTAGGGGTAACCAAGACCGGTGCCTTAGTTAGCTTATCCTTAAGAAGATTGAAGGATTCAAGACACTCTTTGGAAAAGATGAAAGGAGTATCGTTTTCCAAGAGGTGGGTCATCGGGCGAGCGATTTTAGAAAAATCTTGGATGAATCGACGATAGAAGCCCGCATGACCAAGGAAACTTCTTACACCCTTCACGGTTTAAGGTGGAGGAAATTTTGCAATAACATCGACTTTAGCACGGTCCACTTCAAGACCGGCTTTGGAGATCTTGTGTCCAAGCACAATGCCTTCTTTTACCATGAAATGGCATTTTTCCCAATTCAGAACAAGGCGAGTGTCTTCACACCGCTTAAGCATGCGTTCCAAATTGGCAAGGCAAGAAGAGAAAGAATCACCATAAACCGAGAAATCATCCATGAAGACTTCCATAGTTTCTTCAACCATGTCATGGAAGATAGCCATCATACACCTTTAGAAAGTCCCAGGAGCATTGCATAAGTCGAAAGGCATTCTTTTATAAGCAAATGTTCCGTAAGGACAAGTGAATGTGGTTTTCTCTTGGTCTTTGGGATCGATGGGAATTTGAAAATACCCGGAGAAACCGTCTAAAAAGCAGTAATAGTCATTACCCGCTAGACGTTCAAGCATTTGGTCCATGAAAGGAAGGGGAAAATGATCCTTTCTCGTAGCATCATTGAGTTTGCGATAGTCTATACAAACTCTCCACCCTGTAACGAGACGAGTAGGAATCAACTCGTTGTTTTCGTTGGGAACAACATTGATTCCGCCTTTCTTAGGCACACAATGGACGGGACTAACCCATGGTGAATCCGAGATAGGATAGATCATTCCCGCATCAAGAATTTTGATAACCTCTTTATTGATTACGTCATGGATCTTAGGATTTACCCTTCTTTAGCTTTGAATAGTGGGTTTAAAATCGTCCTCCATGAGAATTTTATGTGTGCAGAAGTGAGGATCAATTCCACGAATATCGTAGATTTTCCATGCAATAGCTTTCTTGTGATTCTTAAACACGGCGATAAGTCGGGATTTTTCTTCTTCTTTCAAGTCCTTAGCGATGATCACGGGTGATTTCTTGTTGTCTTCAAGGAAAACGTACTCAAGATGAGACGGTAGGTCCTTAAGCTCTAAATCCGAAGGATTTTAGATGGAAGGCGTAGTCAAATTCGGTTCATCGATAGAGATGTTCTTAGGAGATGGTGGAGAAATATGGTCCTCATTGAGAAGTATCTCAATGGTACGAATGTCTTCATCCCAATTGGAGGGAGAATCGTCATATTTTAACTCCACATCTCCCAAAGTTGCTTCAAATTCTTTCAAGATGAAATCACTTTCTCCAAATGGAGTTAGTGATGGAGCAATAGAGGCAACGGTCTCAACAATGGGTAGAAAAGAAGAACCACTTTTACAAGCGTCTTTGAAATGTTCTTCACAAGCCTCATCAAGAACGTCAATAAAATTAACACTCTTGTTTTCCGAAGGCTGCTTAGAAAGTTTACCCATGTTGAAAACGATTTTATCGTCACCAACTCGCATGATTAATTCACCCGCGGCTACATCGATGAGAGTGAGACCGGTCCTCAAGAATGGACGTCCAACGATTAATGGAACACGGGGGTCTATCTCGTAGTCTATGACAACAAAATCCGTCGGAAAGTTGAATTTGTCGACGCCAACGAAGACGTCTTCGGCTATCCCCACCGGATAAGCAACCGTATGGTTAGCTAATTCCAAAGTCATTCGTGTGGGGACTAGCTCGGGGAGAGATAATGGCTTCCAAACACTTAATGGCATTAAGTTAATACTAGCACCTAGATCGGCTAGGGCCATGCAATTCTCTACTCCCGGGAAGTTGCAAGGAATCAAGAAACGACCCTGATCACCAAGTTTGGTTGGTAATTTCCTTAAGAGCACTGCGGAGCAATTCTCATTAAGTTGGGTCTGAGTAATATCGAGAAGTTTCTCCTTATCACTGAGAAGATCATTAAACATTTTAGCATATTTGGGCATGTGAGCGAGAGCCTCAGCAAAGGAGATATTGAAACTCAGTTGTTTGAACATTTTAAGAAAGTTCAAAACCTGAATATCATCCTTGTTCTTCAATTTCTCTTTCCTCAACCTTGAAGGATAAGGTATATTGGGTTGAGATGAAGGCTTTGGAATGGAATTCTCACTCACATCCTTAGGTGGTGGAGGGGTAGAAGTAGAAGGTGGTGGAATTGGATAAGTAGAAAGGTGGAGGAGTGGACGTTAGAGGAATTAGAGAAGGAGACTCGTTTTCCTTTGTCACAATCACCGGTGTAGGTGTAGGAAGCTCGGGTTCCTTTAAACCTTTTCTACTGTGAGTGGTGATTGCTTTCATCTCCCCTCTTGGATTAGCAACGGTGTTACTCGGAAGAGAACCCGATCCAGAGGCTTGATTACTTGGGAAAAAACTAACCATCATGTTCCTCAAGTCATTCGTTTGACTTGCCAAAGTGTTTCGCATATCAGCACGAAGATCATTCCCTTGCTTCACCATATCTGCTTTCATTTTGGCCATTTCCCGCTGAAGATTTTACATGATCACATCATTAGTCCTCATGTAGGTTTCAACATCTTGGTGTAATGCGGTGGGTTGGTTGGAAGGAGGAGCATGGTAGGCGGGTGGTTGATAAGCAGGTTGTTGGTAAACTTGGTTGTCTCTTTGAGGTGGATATGGGTTTCTTTGGTTTTGTATGGAGTCGGAGCACGTGGTTGGTTTTGATTGTTACGATTGAGGTTGTTTGGGTTTTGGGGGGGAAAACCGGGAGGTGAAAGAAAGTTGTTTGAGCGATAGCTGAGCAAGTTGTGGTCACCTTGAGGACGTGCTTGATAGCCTCCCGTAGAATAGGTACCGTTGGCGGCATACACATTTTTTGGATTGTCGTGAGTCGAAGGACAATCGGTGTATGAGTGAGATCCCCCACATATATCACATGATTGAGTCAAAGCACTAGCTTGGGCAGTGATAGCTTTGGTATTGTTGGCGGCTTGGAGAGCAAGTGATTCAACAAGCGAAGTAAGCTTATCAAGTCTCTTGTCGCTCTCATTAGTGCTAGCACTAGCCACATTGGTCCAAACACTCTTGGTTTGCACTCTAGACTTGTTCTCAATAATATCCCAAGCGGCATTAGAAGACTTAACCAAAAGATTTACCCCCGAGGCACTATTTAGTGAATCTTGGTCATTCATGCTTAAACCATTGTAAAAAGTATTAGTCTGGTGCACTTTGGTAAAACCATGTTATGGGCACTTTCTGAAGAATAGTGATAATCTTATGAATCAATAAGGTGGGTTGAAGGTTTTAGAGAGAGAAAGTAGTGAGAGAAAGTGAGAGAGAAATATGTGTTTTTCTATTAAAATGAAAAGTGGAATACCCAACAACCAACCCCCTTTCCATGGTGGAAAGGGGTATTTATATCCAAGCCACTAATGGACTTGGGCCGGCCCATGACAAGCCCATGGGCCGATTTTACTTAACAAATTAAACAAGTATTTAACTACGAGCTATACAACATTCAATAATATTGTGGAGTGACCGATACTTTTAATATACGTTAAAAACGTATTTCTAACAATCTCCCCCTAAGGGAGGTCACTCCACGTTACACAGTTCTAAACCTAGCATACTATACTAAGTCTCCGTTCTTCAGCTCGTAGTCTTTTCTTCTTTTCTTTTTGTTGTGAATATGTTGATTTGATCTTTTAGGCTTTGGCTTGAGAGCATTGTTCTTTTGACCAATCACGTGCGATCTTTGCCTTCTTGTGACTCTTGCCTCCTCGTGACTCCATGTTCCACACACTTATGTCTTTTGTTGAATTCTTGAAAGCTTCAGAGTTTGGTACAGCGGAAGACTTCATTTTGTACTTTCTTGAATTTTGCTAAACTTTGATGCAGAAAAACATAAGCATGTGGGAACGACTTTAGCTGGTACACCGCAACGCCACCGTCTTCGCCGCAACATAATAGGACACGAATGAAATGGCTTAGAACATTTCATTCTAAATCAGTAGCGTTTTACCTCCGGTCGGTGAAGACCGTTGGACGATATTAGATACCGTACCTGTGACGGATAGTTTCAATTAAGTAACTTCCTGACAGGATTTCGCGGGTAAACCCGTTCTCTTTATTCGACGATCACTAAGCTTGACTGCGAACATAAAGAGTGAATCACTTGGATAAATTATCCTTGTGATTGAAGCCGTCAATTCATGAAACCTGGAACAAGTGAATTTCAATTAAGATTTTCACCATCGTTGCTTTCCAGTTATCACGAGCTTGATTCATAAAGAATCTTGCACGTCACCTACCAAGTGCTGTTTGATGTTAACACTAGAAGGATTTCCACTCGTCACTGTGAACACTAAAGAGTGTCACTCTGAGTGTTCTAGCAAGATCATACGATAATGCGTAGAGGCCTGGAACGAGTTTAAGTTCAATTAAGAATTAAACTACTGTTTCTTTCCAGTTTTTCACAAGATTGGTTCTTAAAGAACCGCACGTGTCACCTATCATGAGCTTGTTTGATGTTGGCTCAAGCAGGATTTCCATCTTCATTGTAATACTTGCGTATCACTCAAATGTTCTGGCAATATTACACGAATACTGCGTAGGACTCATAAAGATCTCTTACTTTTCATAGTGTGTGAGAAAGCAAGGAATAAATGGAAAGTGTCCTAATGAGACTTTTAATGATCTCGTGGCTCTAGACTCGATAGTGCGTTTTGATTTAGTGAGCGATGGCTGGAGAGGAGTGCCACCTTTTCAATATCAGTCTATTCGGAGTGAATAAACCAATAGATAACGTGTTGATCTCCGTGTGATTAAAACAAATACCTTTTAGGAGATATTTGAGTTAGCTGGGAAGGGTTGTGCATTGCATCACTGGGTCCATGATGTCTTTCTTCAATATCGAGAATCATTAACAAATGATCTCAATAGCATATGTGTTGACCCGGTTTCTGCCTAAAGTTATAAGGAGGGCTTCTTTCTTTACACCCTTTATCTTTACATTTCTTTTTCATTCTTCAACCCCTTCAGTACTTACCAATACATCATCACTAGCACCTTGTTGTGATTGTTCCAGTGCTAGCATCAGTATTTAGTCGGTACTCTGCTACGTTCACAATCTTTCTCCATCTTTCCTAGGACTTCTAATTCTATCTAGGGAATTGTCCTTGGGAAGATTCCATCGGCTCTGATGAATAATTGGACTAATACCTATTCCTACCACCCTTTTGTCACCATATCCGTCGTGAATTAAGCGTGTTTTGGGAAAGTATAGTCACCATGAAAAATCCTTGAAAATCACTTAAGGTACTTGTGATATTGAAATCAAGAGTTTTGTACCTTAAGTGTTTTGTTCATCAAAAAACGCTCCCCCTTAACACGTGCTTTACACATATTAAGTTGGATTATCGTTAAGTCTTTTTCATCTTTTAGCCAAGTATCGTTTAAGTCTCCTTAATCCCATTTTCTCCCCTTATCCAAAATGTTAACCATTAATATTTGGGATATTGAATGGATTAACCGGTCTTTGGGTAAAAATGAAATCTATGTTTGGCCATAAAACATATTAATGCTCCCCCTTAAATTAATAAGCGTTAATTGTAGTGCTTTAGTATGACATATTTTGAAAGATTTAGAATCTCGTGAGAAATTCTTGAAAAATTATCATACCTTAACACTACATCAAGCCGTAAAAGCACAATATTCACAAAATTTACATATTCACAAATAAAACCAATATAGAGTGGACCTGAGATGTACGACCCATTAAATGGATCGTTGCAGTAACTTGTGGTGCACTCCATATGGTCTACCACTAACGAATCTTTCTAAGCTCCTCATCAATCTACGTTCCCGGAGCTTTTCATCAATCATCTTGATCACATATGTCGCCATTTTCCGATAACCCGGATGCCAATCCTCAATCATTTCTGGTAATGTCCCACCAGAATTAAGATGCTCCAATTTTCCTCTGACGTATATGAGAGTCCCATCATTGTATTTATGAAGCTCACCTACCCTCATAAACTTCATGATTCCACGACTGTTCATGTAGAAAATCTCGTACATCGGAACGGTCGTGCCGGTATAGGGACATTTTTTGACATGTTGAGGTAGAACTTGATTCATTGGACGGGTCATGTTAAGCTTCCTTTGGTAGCTTTCAACTCCCAATTGAAGATCTTCAACTCGTTTCTTGATAACAACGCTTCGTGTGAACATACGAAGTGCTGTATTCAAGGCAATGATTTCTTCACGAGTAAGATGGGTAAGCTGATCACGGGTCATCATAAGCAACATGTCTTCGATATCTTCAAGGCGAATGATAGAAAAATCTCCCTGTTGTATCATGTATTCTCTGTCATCCTCCCTTTTTAGAGAATCTCCGTCACATGATGATAGCCATTCTTGGGTTCAATCTTTAGTCCCAAAATACTTGAGATGCGAATATCGAATTTGACAATACTACCTGAGTTGGCTAAGCAGCAACTTCTGTATGCCCTTCGAACTCGCTCGTCCTAATGTGATGCTCCTATAGCAGCATACATGTCATAATTACGGCTTACCATTGGGACCCAGAGTCGATTGACCTTTTCCTCGATAAAAGGTATTGTCCCCCAATTAGTAGCTTTCAACAAGGTCAGGGAGGTCGCGTACTTGGATGATCCCTTGAGGAGATACTCAAGATCATAGGTGACAGAGAAGTCAAGAGTAATTTGATTATCTTGAGAGGGATCAAGTGGAGGTGGAGCTCTTTCCGACTCATGAAGGCCTGGCCTTTGAACGGTATTGAGAGCTTTCAGGACCTCGTCAGCATAATACTCGTACTCCATGAGGCTTAACCTGGTTTTGGCGTGAAGTCTCTTGTCCTTTAGCTCTCTCTTCACCAAAGACGGAGTGACCGAAGATTTGAACTCATGAGCCCAAAATGCACACAAGTCTATCGGACTACGGATACGAAGATATAGAACATCTCTATCAGCATCTGTGATTGGATCATATTTTGCAGCTACCGTGATCCAAGCTTGTGGCGGTGCAGTTTCATCAATCTCCAATGTATCCGCCCAGTCCCGTGTGCTTGACTCAGGAACAGTAGATTCTGGTCCTTTTAGCAGAGGAGTAGAAACATGAACACTTGCTGGTTCTGATTCAGCCATTTTGGCGGTATCATGAACAGGCGAGTGTTGTGCAGATTCAGGTTCAATTACTGGTTCTATAATCACAGGAGCAAAAAAAGAACTAACAGGATTAGTGGTAACAGGTATAGAAACAGAAACAAATGTACCGGGAATCGATGATGCAGTAGCAGCATTCACATCATGGCGCCACTTGATTCGTCCTGACTCCGTAGAGTGGACTTTTCCTTTCGAGCAGCATCTTTCTGAGACTTGGTACCGCTATCCCTGTTTTCGTTGTCATCATCATCCTCATCATCATCCCCGTTGCTACCCTTATCACTCTCCTTATTTTGATCACCACCATCACCATCATCATCATCATCACGATCACTACCTTTGTCTTCATCTTCTTCACCATCATCCTCTTCTTCACCATCACTCTCCTCTTGCTCACTATCTTCCTTTTCCTCCTCATCCAAGATGTGGTAAGGTACCACAACTTCCAAATGTCTTAAACAACCGATCATCCTCCAAGATAGCTTCATTGAGTGCTTTGTAGAGTGTCCGCTGAATTTTAGACTTGTCAAAAGATCCAACTTCCTTCATGCGAGCTTTGAGGATCTTCTTTAGTTCAAAATCTGTTAAGTCCTATGCAATTTTGTAGGCTGACTCGGAAGGGTTGGACGACTTACTCATCAAGTTATCAGCCGCAAGTTTCTTCATCTCTTCACGCAGCTTTGGCATAAGAGACTCAACAGATTCATTCACTCTCTCTAAAATAGAAGCTTCAAGTGTTTCTTTCTGCTCCTTATACTTATCCTTTATGGCTCGAAGTCTTGTAAATCGTGCTTCATGCTTATCAGCTTCAGCCTGTTTGACTTGAGCAAGTTCTTCTGCATGAGATTTACGTGTCAACTCCATCTCTGCTGTGAACTTAGCTAGCATCTCTTCTTGGGATTTCTTGGATGCCTCTTCACTTTCCACTCGTCGAAATAGCTCTTCTCGAAGTTGGGCCATCTCTTTTCTTTGATTTTCCGTGTGTTTATCCAACATTTCTGCCATTACGAATGCAGCCATTGAAGATGGTACAGGGCTACTCTGAGATGGTTGAAGAGGCACGGTTGTGATTACAGTACTCATGATGGAAGTAGGTGGAGGTGGAGGGAATGGTGTTGGTACCGATCGGGTTGGTAAAGGCTGGATTGGTGGAGGTTGAGTTACGAGAGGCTGTGTAGTCACAATGATTGTTGTAGCACCGGGCACCTTCTCAACACTTGTTGTATCAGCAATGGATGTCTCCTTCGAAGCTGAGTAATGTTCGGGTGATCCAGACTCACTAATGTCATGTGGCTCCTCGTATTCTTCTTCAACATCTATCTGTGCACCCGAACCACTACTGCCTGTGTCTCTCCTACTCTTTTCAATAGCCTTCTTCATTAACTTTTTCTCAATCTTGCGAGTTAGCTCGAGAGTAGGATCGTCATCAACATCTTCTTCATCGTGAAGAACAAGCTCGTCAGCCGTGCTCTTACCCTTCTTAGCCACAGTCTTTGTCTTCTTGGTTTTAGGCTCACGTAAGTCAACATCTTGCTTACGTTTGCCTTTGCTTTTGACTGTAGTTGACGAAACTTCTCCCGCCTGAACTTTTTCTTGTTGTTTTTTGATTTCTATTAGCATTTGCTTGTAATCATCAGAAGCTAAAATGTTGTCCGTCAGGAGATAACTAGGAACAGGACCAGGATTAACAGCACCAGAGGATCCTTCATGCCTTAGGTCCACAAGGTCATCAGCCTCTTCAGTGTGGTGACGGCTTTCTGCGCGCTTATCAATAGAGGCATCATTCTTCATAAAATAATGAATTATAAGCTTGATAAAACGAGGGTAAGGAAAGACATTAGGCTTCAGCTTCTTGTTTTGGAAGAGTTGAAAGTTAAACTCTTCCCACAACAAGGATGCATAATCTGTATTTAAGCCTTTGTACATTCCATAGAAGATGTTCATAATTGGACCACGCACAGCATCATGCCCAGTTGTTTTAGGTGTAAGACATCTACTGAGGATACCAAAGATAGCTCTCCAAGGTTGACCCACTTTGGCGGTGGTAAAATCAGACACTATTCGTAGGTCAGGACATCCAAGAACACGGAACATCTCCATGAGTTCGTCTTTGGTAGGGTTCCTTGAAAATGACAGACCCTTGGGTGTATCCCGAATTCCAAATATCTTGCGGAAGTCTGAAGCGGTGAGTGTTTGTTGCTTGTTGTCGAGGAAGAAGGTGATTTTGTTTGAAGTACTTTCCTTGGTAGACCAGAATTCGTACATGTAATCAAATGGCACTGAAGCGGTACTCCTTCATGCATTCTTGAAGTGAGATTGATCAAGAATTGCTGAGACGACTTTGAATCCACGGTGAGTGGAATTAGAAACTTCTTTCAGCCGGTAATTGTTTGGTATGAACTTGAGGTCTTTTGCCTCGGCAATTGCGGCTGCTCTTTGGAATTCTTGCACGGTTGGATTAGTCATGGTTTTTGCTTAAGATAAGACATAAAAGGTTGATACAAGAACAATATATATACCATCTTCAAGTAATTATAACAAGCAAACGATTATCAATCCAACACTCCTTCGTTCGAAACTCCTTCGTTCGGAACTCCTTCGTTCGGAACTCCTTCGTTCGGAACTCCTTCGTTCGGAACTCCTTCGTTCGGAACTCCTTCGTTCGGAACACCTTCGTTCGGAACAACTTCGTTCGGAACAACTTCGTTCGAAAGTCATTCGTTCGGAAGTCATTAGTTCGGAAGACATTCGTTCGGAAGTCATTCGTTCGGAAGTCATTCATTCGGAAGTCTTTCGTTCGGAAGCCATTCGTTCGGAAGTCATTCGTTCGGAAGTCATTCGTTCGGAAGTTATTCGTTCGGAAGTCATTCGTTCGGAAGTCATTCGTTCGGAAGTCATTCGTTCGGAAGTCATTCGTTCGGAAGTCATTCGTTCGGAAGTCATTCGTTCGGAAGTCATTCGTTCGGAATTCATTCGTTCGGAAGTCATTCGTTCGGAAGTCATTCGTTCAGAAGTCATTCGTTCGGAAGTTCTAAATCCTTGTTCATTCGGAATGTACTAAATTTGTTCTAAGATCGATTAATCTACACTCAGGAGTGAATTTATGACATTCTAAGGCAACACACATCGTTCTAATCTCATTCCGAGTGAAACCCACTTAAAACCCTAATCAATTAAGGCCTAATTAGCTATAAACCCTAATTACAGCACTTTAATTAAATCGAATTAATTAAGGGATTAAGAATGAATTAGATGTCACGATTAATGATTTATGTACCTTGTAAACTGAATGAGACGGATTAGAGATCAATAAAGAACGCGATAATGAAGCTTGAGTGTGTGATTTGTGTGTGTTAATGGCGGCTAAGACATAAAACATAAAAAGAGAGAGGAAAGAAGAACGGGGAGAGGGATTGACATGGTCAGATTTTTCCAATTTTTCCCTTTTGTCAATTTTAACCCTTTCATTTTAAAGTCTTGTCACTTATTGTCCCTTAACTTATTTGTTTGTCTTTTCTTTTCCTTTTCTTTTCATTTCTAGCCCTCGCACCACTTAAACAAAATATCTGAGGCCTAAAACTCACGACAAATCACGAACGAATATAAGACGAATACCAAAGCAATTCCAATCATTAACCAATTAGCCAATTGTTTTGATGACGAAGACGATTTAACATTTTCTCCCCCTTAAACGATGACCCGTTTTCCAATTGAAGATCTGTAGTCATTGTTTAACGAGGCGCATGTTGATGAAAACATTTTCCAATTAATGTCTTTGAAAAGATTGATTCGTGGTGGCAATAAGATTTCTCTTATTTTGACAAATTAATGCACTGAGACGTACACTAACTCGTGTTAGACCAAGTTATAAAGTAAACTTGATCCCTTTGCATGATTTGGCTTGTAAATCATGCCCGAGAAAATTAATTCCCGTTGTGTGCCAACGTTTTCCAAGGAAATACGTGACTTTAATGCGAAAAGCGGGTTGCAGTCTGAATTAACTACAAGCCATAATGGACATGTTTTAAAAATGTACAACTTTTATACGGACTCTATTTATGGCGCCGTGTCAATATTGATCGACATTTCTAAGGCCGTAAATATTACCGTACTAAAAGACATGCCCGATTTAAAAAGATGAAAATATTTTTGGGTTTTCTTGGTTTTATATTTTTTATGGTTTTTCTTAGTTTTATATTTTTTATGGTTTTTCTTGGTTTTATATTTTTTATGGTTTTTGTAGGTTTTATATTTTTGTATTTTTCTTTTTGTGGTTTATATATATACGATAATATACATGATCACGAACAAAGGATACGCATGAATAGTTTACCACCACTATTTTGCTGATTCTTCTGCCAACTCTTTGAGAGTCGCTGGAGAGAAGGATTTCATGCCAAGCTTGTCGATCAAAAACTCGATTCATCCTCGATCTAAGGCTTTGGTGAACATATCTGCCAACTGATACTCAATGGTGACAAAATACAGCTCGATCACTCCGTTTTCCACTTGCTCTTTAATGAAATGGTAGCGAATGTCGATGTGGTTTGCCCGGGAGTGTTGAACGTAGTTGCAGCAAAGGGCAATGGCGCTCTTGTTGTCACAATACATCGGGATTTTGTTGAATCCAAGACCGTAGTCAGTCAGTTGTGATCTTACTTAAGCACAAAAACCGGACATGGCAATGTATTCAGCCTCTGTGCTAGAAATTGCAGCGCTTTTCTGCCTTTTTGAAGACCAACTAATCAATCTGTCTCCAAGGAGTTGCACAGACCCAGAAGTGCTACGCCTCGTGTCTTGACACCCAGCATGATCGGCATCTGCATATGATATTAAAGCAATAGAGGAATCTTTCGGATACCATAGACAACGATGAAGTGTTCCTTTGAGATACCGAAAGATCCTTTTAACAGCATGTTGGTGCTTTTCGGTAGGCCGAGCTTGATACCGGGCACACATGCATACGGCAAATTGCAGATCAGGCCTGCTAGCAGTCAGATAGAGAAGGGTGCCGATCATCCCACGGTAGAGTTTCGGATCGACAATGGTCCCATTCCTATCTTCATCTAACTTGGATTTCTCCACCATTGGAGTGTCCACGGGTCACAATTTTCAAAGTTATATTTCTTTAAAGATTCTAGAGCATATTTGGATTGATTAATAAAGATGCCTCTAGGATTCTGAGAAATTTGTAATCCTAAGAAAAATGAAATTTTTCCCATCATTGACATCCGAAAGCGTGTGGACATATTTTCTCAAAGCTGTTTGACAATTCTATGTTAGAGGCAGCAAATATTATATCATCAACATAAATTTGTACCAGTATCATGTCGTTGTCTTCCTTGAGAGTAAATAGAGTGGGGTCCACCTTGCCTTTGGACAAGCCTTCCGAAATGAGATATGCTGAAAGGAGATCATACCACGCGCGAGGAGCTTGTTTCAACCCATAGAGATCCTTTTTAAGCTTGTACACATGATTAGGAAACTCCGTGCTAACGAACCCATCCGACTGACTAACATAGACTTCTTCCCTTAGTTCACCATTCAAAAATGCCGTCTTCACATCCACTTGATAGACGATCATGTTCATATGAGAAGCATACGCAAGGAATAGTCTAATAGCCTCCAATCTTGCAACAGGAGCAAAAGATTCTTCAAAGTCGATACCCAAGGATTGTTTGTATCCTCTAGCAACCAATCTAGCCTTATTCTTCAAGACTCCACCCATCTCATCGAGTTTAACCTTATAAACCCACAACAAAGTAAGGATGTTAACCTTGTCAGGGAGAGGAACTAATTCCCATACTTCAAGTCTTTGGAATTCATTTAGTTCCTCTTGCATGGCTTCAATCCAAGATGATTGAGTCATAGCATGTTGCCAGTTTTTAGGTTCAACTTCGGAGAGAAATGCATCAAAATAGCAATAGAGTGCACTCTCTTGTAATTGATGGCGTGTCGAGACTGGTCGATCGAGACCTCCAATAATATTCCTAATTTGGTGATCTTTTGTCCATTTGGTGCTGTGATTTTCAATCCGTGATGGTCTGGAGTGAACGATTGTAGGAGCTTCTTCTGAGGTAGACGCGGTTGAATGGTTTTCAGGTATCGGTATACTAAAGAATGGAAGCTCTTGTAGGTGAGCATATTCCAAATCGTGATCTACAGAATCCTCTTCAACATCATTAGGCACAAGTAAGGGTGAAGATTCAGGTGTAGTTTGAGAATTACTTGGTGGAGGTGCATCCGGTTCAATGTTAATTGAAGATGCATTTGATGAAGCTTCATTAGCTTGAGCAACAACTTCAGGGATTGGAGCTATCACTACAGGTGCTGGAACTTCATCACTTGGGGGATCAAAGAATTCATCAAACAACGGTTGAAATAGTTTATCCCACTCGGGCCTTGTAGGTGGTATAAATGATGTAGAAGTAGGATTATTGGGAACTAATACGAAACTAATAGCACCGGTTCCCATCTCATGAAGCGCGGGTTTAGAGCTACGTTGCTCAGAAGCCATCGCTGTCAGCTCATCAAAATCTGCGTCCATAGTTTCTACTATCTTACCAAGACGACGGTTGTAAATTCGGTATGCTTTCTTGGAAGGTGAGTAACCAATGAAAATACCTATATCGGCTTTCGGTTGAAGTTTACCCAAATTCTCACTATTAATGTTTGGATAACAAAGAGCACCAAACACATGAAAGAATGAAACATCGGGTTTACGATCATGTAGAAGCTCGTAAGGTGTCTTTCCATGGCGTTTCCGAATGATAAAACGGTTTTGGGTGTAACATGCAGTAGATACAGCTTCTGCCCATAAGAATAATGGAGCGTTCGTATAAATTAGCATAGTCCTAGCAGCTTCCATAAGCGTACGATTCCGTGTTTCAATGACACCGTTTTGTTGTGAAGTACGTGCAGCGGATGTTTCATGTGAGATACCAACTTCTTCATAGTAATCACGAAGAGTCTGGTTGACGAACTCTGTTCCATTATCTGTACGAATACGGCAGACAGTAGTATTTATACGTACCTGAATGAATTTCAGGAAAGTGATGATAACCTTCGGTGCTTCATCCTTTGTACGTAGAAATCTAACCCATGTAAACCTGGAGAAATCATCCACAATAACAAGAATGAATTTCCTACCGCTCGCACTTTCGCATTAGCCCACAAAGATCCATATGCAAAAGATGAAGTTTTTCTTGATTGGTGTCTTCAGCTTTGGGCTTGTATGATTTCTTGGTGCTTTTCCCCCTTGAACACGCGGAACATAAATGGTCCTTGTGAAATTTGAGCTTTGGAAGACCACGAACTAATTCATTTTTATCCAAATGATTAATAGCATCAAAGTTGAGATGAGATAATCTGCGATGCCATAACCATGACTTGGTCTTAGATGCTTTGGAGAGAAGACATACTGGAGAGGCGGCCATCATGTCTTGTAGGGACAAAGTATAAAGATTTTCACCACGAGACCCCTTCAACAAGTCTTTTCCTTCCAAGTTGCGGATGAAACAAGTATGTTGTCGAAAAGCAACCTCTAGATTGGAATCACAGAACTTTCCTACTGAAAATAAATTATGACCAAGACCTTCTACATAGTATACCCTTGAAATCGTAACATTTCCAATCTGATATTCACCATACCCCATTATCTTTGCAATATTATCATTACCGAATTTAACCGTTCCAAGAAACTTGCTGACGAAATTTCGGAGCATCGAGCGATCTCCGGTCATATGCTTTGAGCAACCGGAGTCCAAATACCAGAGGATGATTTGGACCACCTGAAAATATCACCAGACGAGGATAATGTATAGGTTTTGGAATCTGAATGTTCCTTGTTATTAGCAGGTACAGATTTAATGATCTTGATTTGCTAACATCAGGTTTCTTAGATTTCCTAGCCTTCTTCCTAGTTGGTGGTGTAGATTCAAGTTGGCTTAAATCCTGAGGTATTTCTTCACTGATAGGCACTATAGTGGTGGCTAACCTAATTAAAGGGCGCGGTTTCCATACTTTAGTGCTAGTGTGCCTAATTAAAGGACGCTGAGACCTAACCTCAATGGATGCATTCCTAGTTAAAGGGCACATTTTTCCATCTAATGTAAAGGTTCTACCAGTGGGACGCCATTGCCATCCAACTTGGGTACGAGTTCTCCCAGTTGGCTTCCATTCAAGATCATTCCTAATGGCATTCATTTCATTCACATGATCAATAAAGACACAAATCATGACGTTGGGAAAACATGCATTCATTACAATTCCAACATTTCAAATTAGAATTCACAAATGGTTTAGGCTTCTGCACAGGCACAGAG
Source organism: Glebionis coronaria (assembly GCA_025667525.1). Taxonomy (NCBI): domain Eukaryota; kingdom Viridiplantae; phylum Streptophyta; class Magnoliopsida; order Asterales; family Asteraceae; genus Glebionis; species Glebionis coronaria. The sequence goes on from CM046876.1 coordinate 361,826,247, forward strand.
CTTTTAGTCTTAGCAACATGATTCTTTTTATTTAAATCTGAAATAACATTCCTAGGGTGAGCTTCTACTTTTTTCTTGATGGTACTACTAGTGGAGGGCTTGATCTTATCTTTCTTGAGTGGCGATCCTTTAGCCTTAGTAGACTCTTTTAATCCTGTAGAAGGCAAAGTGGGAACATTAGCAACAGATTTTAAAGGTTCCTTAGTTGATGGTGCTAATGACGGTTTTGCTCCTGGGGTCTTATTGAATGGAGTTACAGCAATGGGTCGATTAGTGAGTAGTGCAGAACCCGGTTTTCCTATGTATTGCAAATATGCAAAGCAATATTGAACTCGCTGAATATATGCATGAGCTGAATAATAGTAACTACTTGAGGGATCTAAAGCATAAAAATCATCTAAAATATCCCTAACAAGGTCCACGTGCTTGATTGCATTCATCATATAAACATCGTAAGTATCCGGATTTTGCTTATGGCGCGGGTTCTTATAGATCACTACTGAATTGGTTGATGGAGCACTAGAGGACGGTGCAGAGTTGGTAGCTAAGTTATTAACAACTTCTTGTCGGGTGAGAAGAAGTGTCTCCTTTAACTCGGCCAAAACCATGTTTTTGTCAATGAGCTGGATATTTAAGTCAGAGATTTCCTCACATTTTTGGTTCAATTGTTCAACATAAGATTGTTGTTGTGCCGCATTAAAAGCGAAGCGTTCTTCTAGTGAACCATAAAGAGTGGACATTCACTGTCTTGCACGATCCATCTCCCCTAGAATAGACGAAAGTCTAGTTTCTAAGCACTGGTTTTTAGACTCTACGGCCTCTAGTTCCAATTTTAGTGTTTCATTCGATGACACATCTCTCTTTAATCTCATAATCTCTTCCTCTAATGCCTTAACTATCTAAATCATCTTGTCACTTGTCTCAACACTGTTTTCACAACCATTTGTTATCAAAAGATCCTCATTTTGAGTTTGATGTTTTAACTCTAAAGATATACAATGTTGTTCAAGTTGATTAAAGCGTTTTGTAAGTAAATTGTAAGAATCTTGAAGCTTTAAAAATTCAGCGTTAGACTCGTGACAAGAATGATTATCTACCTCATTTACAGTATCAGCAACATTTACAGAGAGATCACACACATCATCACATATATTCACAACATCACATTTAATCATAGCGGATGTAAGCTCATTCGATTAATTAACATTCACAGTAGTAAGCACATCATACGAAATTACTTGGGACAAGAATCGGTCATACTCGGATAAAATCTTTTCCTTTTCAATTAATTGTAGTTCGTAGGCGGTGTCAATTTCATAAAACACTTTTTGCACTTCTTTAATTTCAAAATCGAGATTTTCCGAAAGAGATGCAAAACTTCCTTTTAGATTTTCGACAAAAGGGTTGATCTCATTCTTAAACACCTCGTTCATGTGTTCGAAAGCCCATTCTCTGGCGTTTAGACCATTTGAAGTCGTACATTCCCGGATGACCTTGTCAAAACTAGCAAAGTATTGATTAATCTCTTGCAAGTTTATCCATACTGTGCTAATAGGTGGAAGATCCTTTGGAATTTCCTTAGGTCCTTCCATTTTGACAAGTGTAGGAAGTGTACTAGGGTTTTCTTCATTTAACATGTAGGTTGGTGTTGTGATGAGATCTTTTTCCATATGGAAGCGAATTTTAAAGTCTGTTTTTGCAAGATCTTGATTCATTTTAAAATAATCACACTGGGGATATTTTGCAAAGTTGTATGACCGACTCTCATCAACTAGAGCCTTATTCTCACGATCCTCAAAAATAACAATCGGATCTAAGACCAATCCTAATTTGGTTGCATCATAAAGTCTTGGATTACGGATAAAAGCTTGTCTTGCATACCGTGGGTTAGGGGGAAGGTCTTTTTGACGCGATAAGCTAAACTCTCTAAACGATGCGTCAAATAAGTGCACTAGTTGAGAGGTAGCGTATTGTCTTAAAAGCAAGTAATCTAAACTTCTAATCTTATTAGCCGCATTAATTTCCATTTCATTCTTTTTAGACTCGAGTAGTTCAAAATCTGTTTGAAGTTTGTGAAAATTAGTGACGACTAACTCTTTTTCTTTAAGTTTGTTGGAAAGATTTGCTCTTAAGGTTTCAATTTCTTGCAAATGACCCATTTGTTTGTTTCGAAAATGATCATATTCGGGATTTGTTAGAACATTGGACGAAGGAACTAATTCTAAAGTTTGAAATTTTTCGTTACACAAGGCAAGCTCAGCAGACAGATTCTTATTCGTAGCTAGGGTTTCTAAAAGTGCAGTATTCATTTGGCTAAGTAACTTTGCCGGAACCATGACCAAATCTTGTTGAGCCGGAATATGCGTATGCGAAATAACTCCCGGTTGTGATTCACTCAAAGTCTGGAAACTTGCATTGATATTGTTATCATTGATTGTCTCCTCATTTGAAAGAAACACCACCGAAGACTCATTCGGATCAGCACCCTCTTGCCCAACTTGATGTGGTTGAATACTAGTATCAGTGGTATTAGTAGGTACCTCAGATATTTTATCTGACCCAAAGCTAGAGATAGTTGCCATAAGAGCTGCCTGAGCAGATTGAAGATCATCACAGTCTGAATCGTAAGCATCCAGATCATCTGCTTGGTATGTTGCATTCTGTGTAGTGAGAACTTCTTGTTCCGCAATCCCTGGATCAGCAAGAAATGCAAGCTCCTCTTCATCAAGTTCCTGTCTTTGTGCTTGAGCGTTGACCAAATAAATCTTCTCTGCAAACCATTGACCATCCCTTCTCCTCTTGGGTTTTTTGCAATCCCTAGACATGTGACCTTCTTCCTTACAGTTGTAGCATGTAATCATTCTCAACTTACCTGTGGAATTAGCCCGTGGAGGAGTGTTGACCATTGGAGCAGGATTGACCATGCGTGCATTGGTGGTTGATGTAGTGGGTATCCCCTGATAAGGTTGAATAGGTTGAACCATTACCCTGCCATTCTCAATGGTAGCTTGTTGTCGAGAATTGGATGAATTCCTCAGCTGATTGTTAGTAGGAGCTGGTCCTCTAAATCCTCGTTTGCTCAATGTCCTTGTGAGATAAGCAGACATAGTGGCTAACACTTCAACTAGGTCAGTTCCTTGTTTGAATTCAGGAATTGTAACTTCATCATTATCACAATACATTGGTTAGTCTTGTTGAGCGGCATAAGCACTAGAAGGAATACTCATGTGGTCAGAATAGCTTGATGGATATGTTGCATTTTCTTGATAAGAAGAATATGATGACTGAGCATAAGGTGCAATGCTTGCTGGTGAATATGGGTGAGGTTGTGAGGCATATTGTGATGCTTGTGGTTCTCTCTGAGACGAAGGTGCATTAAACCGATATTGTTGCTGATGTGAGGTGGGTGGTTGCGGTAGAATTGAATATTAGGGGAAGCTTGGAGTCATGTACGGTGATGGATGATAAGCTTGGTGTCCCATGATATAAGGAGTGTTGTTATATGACAAGCTTGGTTGATTTGCCATCAAAGCTAAAGAATCAGGGTACATACCTCGAGGCGAACGGTGCATGATCACGTGTTTCTCATGCTGCTGGAGAAAAGCATAGAGTTGATCCAAATTGCACTTATGCAAATCCCTAGTTAACTTAACATCAGTAATATACTCACCCCATTCAGCTTGAGGTAAAGTATTTAAAAACTTGGTGTTAACCTGGAATGGAGCAATCACGAGATTGTATACATTCAAATCATTCATGAGAGTAGTGAATCTGAAGTAGTAGTCGTGAAGCGTTTCACCTGGACTGTACGTGAACCTATCAAACAGATCATACAACTGACATTCCCGTTCCTGTTTAGTAAGAGACGTACCTTGTAGCAAAACCTTTAGACGTTCCCATAAATCCTTTGCAACCGTATATTGACTTACCATTCGATAGATGTCATGCGGAAGAGCTTGGAGAATGGTTTGAAGAGCCTTTTCGTCTGCATCGGCAATAAGTTGTTGAGCTGGTGTAAGTTCTTCAAACTCCCGTGGTCGAGTCACATTGTTAACAACGATGGTACCATAATCAAGTGGACCATTCAGAATTGACTTGACCATAAGCCTCCCATATGTCGGTTTTCCCTTAATGTATGACATCATACGGCCTTGCCATGCTTCAAAGACTTCTTTAATGAGCATTGGAGGGCGATTATCCGTTCCCGTAATGACGGAAATATCCGTAAGTGATGTCATTTGAGGCATTAATGAACTCGGATTCATTTTGATCACTTTAAAGAAACAAAGATTATCGGTTGATCGAGCAGTGAAGTAAGGTTGTGAATTGTGTTGTGTTGTTGAAGTAAAGCGTGTGTAAGAAGCCAAGATTAAATCTACTAAAAATCGTCGAAAAAACTCGTCAAATACCCCTTGATCCAGAATAATTAAGTTGGTTCGGAATTTCCTTGATTCGGAAGAGCTTGGTTCGGAACTTCCTTGATCCGGAAAAGTTGATTCGGAAAAGCTTGGTTCGGAACTTCTTTGATCCAGAAAAGTTGATTCGAAAGAGCTTGGTTCAGAACTTCCTTGATCCGGAAAAGTTGATTCGGAAGAGCTTGGTTCGGAACTTCCTTGATCCGGAAAAGTTGATTCGGAAGAGCTTGGTTCGGAACTTCCTTGATCCGGAAAAGTTGATTCGGAAGATCTTGGTTCGGAACTTCCTTGATCCGGAAATGTTGATTCGGAAGAGCTTGGTTCGGAACTTCCTTGATCCGGAAAAGTTGATTCGGAAGAGCTTAGTTCGGAACTTAACTGGAAGAGCTAGTTCGTGTGTTTAACAGTCGAAAAATAATATTAGGAACGAACCCAGATTTTTACCAATTTACCCGAAAAGTTTTGTGATTTCTACCAAAATAAGTAAAACCAATACTTATCTACTAATCCCAACAACAAAATCACCAAAAAACTTCAAGAATCAAGATAGATTTTCCTAAAAACACTAATACAATCAAAAACTAAAGAACAACACAAATCATTACCTCAAATCACCCCATGGCTCTTGATACCAACTGAAGAATAGTGATAATCTTATGAATCAATAAGGTGGGTTGAAGGTTTTAGAGAGAGAAAGTAGTGAGAGAAAGTGAGAGAGAAATATGTGTTTTTCTATTAAAATGAAAAGTGTAATAACCAACAACCAACCCCCTTTCCATGGTGGAAAGGGGTATTTATATCCAAGCCACTAATGGACTTGGTTCGGCCCATGACAAGCCCATGGGCCGGTTTTACTTAACAAATTAAACAAGTATTTAACTACGAGCTATACAACATTCAATAATATTGTGGAGTGACCGATACTTCTAATATACGTTAAAAACTTATTTCTAACACTTTCTTAAAAGTTCTTTAAAACGGTCCCAAGATTCACTAAAAGTCTCATCGTACTTTTGTTCAAAAGTAATGATTTCATTCCGCAAGCGGTAGTACGAGAGGGTGGGAAAAAGTAGTTTATGAATTTGGTATCTAAGTCCGTCCACGTAAGAATACTTTGTGGTGGTTCCTTGTCAAGCCAATGCCGGGCTTGTCCCTCTAAGGAGAAAGGAAAAAGTTGCAAGCGAATTACCTCTTGTGAAACCCCGTTGAATCTGACCGTATTCGTGAGTTGAAGGAACCTTTTGATGTGGTCATGAGGATCATCAATGGTACGCCCCAAGAATGGTTGAGCATAGACCATTTGAATAAATCCGGATTTGAGCTCAAAGTTGTTGGCTGCAATCGCGGGTATGACAATAGCATCGTTGTTGCCCTCTACATGTGCTTGCAAAAGTTTGATCCTATGACGATTGTCCGGTAGAGGTTCATTGTTGTTATTATTAATGTTGTTTTGAGGTGGATTATTATTATTGTTGTGTACACCGGCCATGTCTAAGTTATCGAGAGTCTCGGGCTCGGGATAAGACGTTGATCGAGTGCGCATACACCTGCAAAAGAAATAACAAACCAGACAAGAGATATTTTTGGTTTTTTATGTTTTTCTATTTTTTTTTTTTTTTGAAAATTTAATATTTTTTAGGGTTTTTTGAAAATTTTAAAGCAAGGAAAATAACGTTCAAAGATGAACGGATCCCAAAATCCAACGCGTCTCTCACTAAAAACCATTAATCTTAACGAAAAGAGCCGGCAACGGTGCCATTTAATACAAGGTTTTTAAGCTCGTATGAAAGTTCGTAGAATCCGATCTTTTCGAATTGATTACCTATTAAAAGTGCGACTCAGTCGTTCTTGGTGGAAAGTAAAAGGGGATTGGTTTTCTATGCTACTAAAAAGGATTAAACGAGCAAAAGGATAAAAATAAGCTAAAAACAATTAATTATAATGATGAACAATTTAAAAATAATAAAGCCAGAAGTAAACCTAACAATAAGATAACAGTGACAAATATACTAAAAATGATTCATTCGGAAAGTTACCTTCATTCGGAATAAGTTACCTTCATTCGGAATATAGTGCTCATGCGGAATAAAAAGATGAAAACACTCGTTCGGAATAAACTTCCTTCATCCGGAATACCTTCGTTCGGAATAAATGGTTCATTCGGAATAACTTGGCCAAAAACCTTCATGCGGAATAAAAACCTTCATCCGGAATATATGTGCTCTTCCGGAGTAATCTAAAACAAACATTCATTCGGAAGATCACTTGGTTCGGAATATCTGCTCATCCGGAATACCTTCATCCGGAATAATGCTCATTCAGAATGTACTTCCTTCATCCAGAATACCTTCATCTAGAATACCTTTATTCGGAATAAAATACCTTCGTTCGGAATATGTGTTGATCCGGAATAATTGACTGACTCGGAATAAAATGATGAAAAGCTTGATTCGGAATAACGGTTCACTCGGAATAATCTCTTGACTCGGAATAACTAAACAGGAGCCTTCATTCGGAATAAATTGTTTATCCGGAATGTTTGCTCATCCGGAATACTTAGCTGGTTCGGAATAATTAGAAGAAAAAGCTTCACTCGGAATAATTTGCTTGACTCAGAATAATGCTATATCCGGAATAACTTTAACAGAAACCCTTCATCCGGAATAATCTTAAACTAAAACCTTCATTCGGAAAATACTTCGTTCGGAATCTGGGTAACTGAATACGCGAAGAACAGGGAAAACAATAACAACACGAATTTAACCAAAATCCACCAAGTTTTTAACCAAAACTTAAACCAAACTAACCACTAATCATCTACTAATGACAAACATCAAACTAAATCAACAAAAACAAAAACCCACTTACTTTTGAAGATCAAACTCAACAAAATAAAAAACTTAAAACTTTAGAATCAATAATAAAAAGAAGAACAAGATTAAAAGGAAGATTGTATTTAAAGATTAAGGTTTAAAAATCAAAAGTAAAGATTAAACTTACAAGATTCTTGGATTAAAAGGGAAAAATGAAAATCACCAAACACCTTAATGGTGTTGGTGGTGCTACGAACCAAAAAGAAAGAAAACAGGAAAAATAAAAACTAGTCTCCAAGTTGTGAAGGGAAATCCTATTTATAGGGATGTGGTTGGTTGGTGAGTGAGTCTTCTTCTTTCTTTTTGTCTTCTCGTCTATTCAGTAAAGTTGACAATCTCGATTCTGATTCGGGATTTGTCGATGAATAAATTCAACTCGTCTTTTAATTTCTTCGTTTAATAGACTTGAGTTCTTCGACATATGTAGATCTTCCATCTTTGGTCCTTTTCTTCGATAAATCTTCAAATAGACCCATTGACTTCAAATCTTTTGCATCTCTTGGACTATAGACTTCGTCTTTTCATCTTTTTGTTCGATAAAACCCGTGCAATCCCATGTTTTCTTCAATATTTATCCGGTTGGCTCTGAAAACATAACAAACACACAAACCACGCATAATTCCAAACAAATAACATTAAATACGCGTTTTGGTCTTGTTTTAGCAAGAAATAAGTGGTAAAAGGATGGGTGTTTTCACACCTATCGGTTTTGTTCAACATACGTTCAAACATGAAAATTAAAGATATTTATTTTAATGGTTTTGGTTTTGTTAATGCAATGATGCCTAAAAGCGTTACTTGCATTTTCGGTCTCACTTTGTTTTGATTACGACAATATATAAAAATAAGCATTTATGAAAGCAACGAAAATCGAATTCTTGAGTTCAAATATTTTTTATTTCATCCATTATCACTCAAGGTATGAATAAACAAGTTATTAACCTAACTAAGTGATCAAGGATTTATATTTTCTTAAAACTCACTTTTATTTTAAAAGTGACAAATGTTTTTAATAAAATTTATTTTTAAGAAAATGTTTTATTAAAATAGAAATTGAAAATTTAAATTTGGCATATTCCAAATGGTTTAGGAATATCCTCTGGAGGTATAAACACCACTAGACAAGACTTATTCACCAAAAAAAGGAGCGGAGTCTACTGGTGCTGTTCGAAATAGGGGGCCACAGATCCATATCGATATGGAACTGTAGGCCTATTTATTGAACCGCGGCCAAATATGACCGTTGGGCTCTTTTCTTATAAATAGTGGACCATTTCCATATTTTCATTTCACCTGTATTGCACACAAATTATCATATTCAATCCACCTTCTAAAATCACTCAAATCCTTGATTATTTGGTTGATTACTACTTGTTTAGAAGTGATTTTTTCTCCTCCCATCTCATCCTATCACGTACAAAGAGGAGAATACTTTCATCCTTGAAGTGTTGAGTCAAACTCAAGATCCATTGAAGATTTAAACTTTATTTCTTGTGTCATTGTGAAGATCCAAATTATTGTGTATATTTGTAACTTGTGTATGTATTGTTGTTAATACTTAGGCCTTAAAGTATATTGGTGTAGATCGGTCCTATCTAAGATTAGGGCTCGACTTTTAGCTTAGAGTCAGAAATTGGTTAATGGACGTGTATGACTTCTCCACCTTAAGGAGCTTGTTGATTAGTGAACTCTCGAGTAAGGATTACTCGAGGAGTGGAGTAGGAATGAAGAGTGAGCTTCGTTGCTGAACCACTATAAATCTTGATGTTCGATTTGCTCTTTTCTTTCCTCATCTCTTTCCATTCATTATTCTTTATTGCATACACTTGTGATCATTAGTTTATAACCACTATCAATTGTTCATATTATACATATGAATATTTCACATAATTACTCAAGTCTAAGTTTTCTAAAAGGAATTTCTGAAAACCAGTTTTTGATCAAATTAATTTAAGAAACTATTCAACCCCCCCCCCCCCCCCCCTTCTAGTTTCTACAATTGGTATTAGAGCGAGTTACTCAATCTCTTTAAATATATTATATTTTAAAACTTGAATTGATTTATGGATTCCAACACGTACCTAGAAGGGAAATCTATGCAAAGACCATCACTTTTTGAAACCGATAGTTTTATTTACTAGAAAAATAGATTTGAGACTTATGTGAAATCAAAAGATTTAGATCTTTGGCATGTTATTACTCTTGGTGACTTTTTGCCTTTATAATATAATGAAGTTTCTAAAAAGAAAGAACTAGTTTCTTTTGAAGATTTTAATGATGACACTAAGACGAAACTTGCTAAAAATAATGAGGCTAAAATGGTTATTTATAATGCTTTACCTAAGAAAGAGTATGAAAGTATTTTTATGTGTAAAACCGCTAAAGAAATTTGGAACACTCTTTTGATAACCCATCAAGGTAATAGTCAAGTCAAAGAAAGCAAAATCGATCTTCTTGTTCAACAATATGAACAATTTTTCATCTTAGAATATGAAACTATTGATAGTGCATTTGCTAGGTTTAATACTAGTCTAAAAATTACTAGTCTAAAAGCACTTGATGAAGGTTTTTCTAGCAAGAAAATTGTTAGGAAGTTTCTTCGGGCGTTTCATCCTAAGTGGAGAGCAAAAGTTATGACCATTGAAGAATCAAAGGATCTTACTACGTTATCACTTGATGAACTTATTGGAAACTTAAAAGTTCATGAAATGATAATCTTGAAGGACTCTGAAATGGTTAAAAGTAAGAGTGAAAGAAAGTCTCTTGTACTTAAGTACAAGAAAGTGCAAAGTGATCATGAAAGCTCTTCTTCGGAAAGTGATGATGAGGAGTATGCTATGGGGGTTAGAGATTTCAAGAAGTTCTTCAAAAGACGAGGTCAATACATGAGACAATCAAGCAACAACAAGGAAACTTTCTCCAAGAACCGAGTTGTCAAGAATGACAAAGGTGATAGGAAATGATTTAGATGCGGTGATCCAAACTATTTCATCGGTGAATGTCCCAAGCCATCTCGCATAAATAATCACACGGCATTCGTTCGAGGGTCGTAAAGCGATAGTGTTGAAGAATGTGATGATAGTGCTAAAGATGAGAAATGTCTTATGGATTATTCTTCTAAAGAGATATGCTTTGGAATTGATTTGGAGCCTGGCGAGTGAATTAAGGATAGTGGTTGTTCTAAACATGTGACGGGTAATCGAAGTTTGTAGTCCATCTACAAAGCATATAATGGAGGTAACGTCATATTCGCTAGTAAACTACGTGGTAACATCATTGGCAAAGGTACAGTTTCTCTTAGCTCCATGACCATTGAAAATGTTGAGCACATAGATAACTTAGGTTTTAATTAACTAAGAATAGGTCAAATTTATGACAATAAGTGTAGGGTCATCTTTTCCGAACATGATAGCGAAATCGTAAAAGATGGAAAAGTCATTGAAAAAGGTGTTAGAAAGCATGGGCTTTATGTCATGAAGGTCAATAGGAATTCTAAGGACAACTTATGTCTAGCGACTTTAGATGATAGTTCTACTCTTTGGCATAGGAGATTAGGTCACGCTAATATGCGTTTAATGTGGTCTTTAGTCTAAGGATTTGGTACATCTCCCAAGATGAAGTTTGATAGTAACTTTTGTGATGCTTGTAAAGATGGGAAGCAAGGTCACTCAAGTCATAAAACCAAGAATTTGGTTTCGACCTCTCGGTGCCTAGAGCTCCTACATATGGATCTATTTCGACCTTCCGCCATACGGAGTTATGGAGGTAACCTTTATACCCTAGTGATAGTTGATGACTACTCTAGATTCACTTGGACTAGATTTTTGGCTAATAAGAATGAAGCTTTCGATCATTTTGAAAACTTTAGTAGGAAGATCTAAAATCAACTAGGATGTCCAATTGTCTCTATTAGGACGGATCATGGTAGGGGATTTGATAATGAAGTACAATTTGGTGCCTTTTGTGAATCTCATGGTATTACCCATAACTTCTCGGATCCTCGCACTCCACAATCAAATTGGGTAGCTGAAAGGAAGAATAGGACTCTCCAAGAGATGACAAGGACCATGTTAAACGAGCAATCTTTGCCACAAAAGTTTTGGTGCAATGTCGTTGACACGTCGACCTATATTCTCAACCAAATTCTAATACGACCTTTTCTAGGAAAGACACCCTATGAGATTCTTAAAGGTAAGAAGCCCTCATTAGAATGTTTTAAAGTGTTTGGAAGCAAGTGCTTCATTCTCAACACTAAATACTACCTTAACAAGTTCGACCCAAATTCGTACAAAGGTATCTTTTTAGGATATTCACAAACTAGTAAAGCCTATATAGTTCTCAATAGAACTTCGAGTGTAATCAAAGAATCACTCAACGTGACATTCGATGAAACTGCACCTTTATCTAAGACACCACCTTTGGTAGATGATGACTTAGATGAAATATACATAGTTAATGCCAAGGAGGCTAGAAAACTAGGAGTTGAAGACCTTAATGTTGAAAAGGGTGTAATCATTAAGGAGTGTAAGGATCATGCCCTAGATAACGTCATAGGCGACCTTAATCAAAGGACCCTTAGATCTCAAGTCCAAGATTAAAGTAACTTCTTTTGTTTTGTCTCCTTGATAGAACCAAAGAATGTTAAAGAATCTTTGATAGATGAGAGTTGGGTCATCGCCATGTAAGAAGAATTAAATCAATTCATTGCTAATGATGTTTGGGAACTTGTTCCTCCACCTAGAAGTACCATAATCATAGGAACCAAATGGTTCTATAGAAACAAACTAGATGAGAATGGTGTAGTGTCTCGTAACAAGGCTAGCCTTGTTGATCAAGGCTATAATTAACAAGAAGGTATTGATTATGATGAGACTTATGCACCCGTAGAAATGTTAGAGTCTATTAGGATCCTTGTAGCTTATGCTTGTGCTCTAGATATTAAGCTTAAACAAATAGATGTAAAAGAGTGCATTTCTTAATAGTCTGATCAATGAGGAGGTATATGTGGCTCAACCTCCTGGCATTCTTGATTTTGAGAAACCGGATCATGTTTACAAGCTTAAGAAAGCTCTTTATGGTCTTAAACAAGCACCTAAAGCTTGGTATGATAGACTTAAAGTGTTTCTTGTAAAACATGAGTATACCATGGTAGATAATACTCTCTTTACAAAGAAGAAAGCATCTCACCTTATCATTGTTAAAATATATGTTGATCACATTATATTTGGTTCAACTTGTCAAAGTATGTGTGATGACTTTGCCAAAATTATGCATGACGAGTTTGAAATGAGCATATTGGTTAGCTTAACTTCTTTTTAGGTCTTCAAATTAAACAAATGGCTGATGGTATATTCTTTAATCAATCTAAGTATGTTAAAGAAATGCTAAAGAAATTTGGATTAGAGGACTAAGCTTATGAAGACTCCCATGGCCTCGGATATTAAACTCACCATAGATGATGATTATGAGTCAGTAGACAACACCAAATATAGAGGTATGATTGTTAGTTCGTTATACCTAACGACAAGTCGATCGGATATCATGTTTAGTGTTTGTCTTTGTGCTCGCTTTCAAGAGGATCCCAAAACCTCTCATCTTGAAGCGGTTAAGCATATCTTCCGATACGTTAAAGGTACTATGCATTTAGCATTATGGTATCCTAAAGGTACCGGTGTAGAAACCATAATATACACCGACTCGGATCATGTGGGAGACTATGTGGACCGAAAAAGCACCAGCGGTATTTGTACCTTTATGGGTTGTTGTTTAACTTCTTGGTTCTCTAAGAAACAAACCGCTCTTGCCATAGCCACCATGGAAGCCGAGTATGTAAGTGTCGGTTAGCTTGTCAACAAGCTCTATGGATGAAGCAAGAGCTTTTTGATTACGGGATTACACTCAATGATGTTCCCATCATGTGTGATAATAAGGGTGAATTAAACCTTAGTAAGAATCTCGTGCAACATTTGCGAACTAAGCACATAGAGATTCGTCACCATTTCCTTAGGGATAATGTTAAAAAAGGGAACATTTCCATTGAGAAGGTACTCTCGGTAGAGAACTTAGCCAAAATATTCACTAAGTCACTTAAGAGTGAACCTTTTAATTACTTGCGTCTAGGTCTACGTTTAATGGAGCATATACCCTGATTGTGCTTGATTAATTGAGTCTTTTGTCTTTTGAGTCTTTTCCCTTTGAGTCTTTAAAAATTTGTTTTTGAAATTCTTCTTCCTCATTTCAAAACTTCTCAAAGTCCTTTTTTTTGGTCGAAAAATGTTTGTGCATTGTCAATACAATCCCAAAAACGTTTTTCATAAAGTTCCTGCTATTAATATCGAACATACATAATTAATGTGTATAGGTCACTCAATTATAGCAAGAACAACATTGAACAATGGAGGATTATTGAATTATCGAATATATGTAATGACTACGTATGTATATAATCACACCTCCAACATCGATTTTACTTTAAATTTAAAGAATTTTTGTCAAAATTGTGTTTGTTGAGTTCTTGTGTGTTTCTTAGTCTTTTATTGCTCTTTAGCATAGCTTTATGATAAGTTAGAATAGAATAGAATATTAGGACTTGATGAATTTAAAAAATTTCCTTGTCCTCCAAAATACACCCTCTGTGGGTGGATCCTTAATTATCCAGTGGATCAATATATATTGAACCGTGTAACACCCCACCAAGGGGAAAACGCGAGGTGTGACATTAAAGAGTAATAACAAGAAACAAGACATCTCTATAGAGAAGTACTAACAGTGATGCAAAACAATTACCTCCAAAGTCTCATGATTTAAAATTTTAGATGACAAAGTACGAGTGGTAAAGGGTCACCACTTACAAATGTCTTACAAGCTTGATATATGTGAAATCACATATCAATTAAGTGATATTAAACCCTAAAACACAAGAAAAATACCAAGTTTTAATTGTGATAAAACGAAATTATGTGATATTTTGTGTGGTTTGTGTTTTTGTAGGCAAAATGGTATAAATCTATGCAAACACGGATTTCAAGGGCTAATTATGGAGAAAAAGACAAAAGAAGGATCAAAAGTGACAAAGGAGCAAAGTTGAAGGACTGAAGATAATCATTCTTGAAGTTGAAAGGCTTTAAATGACAAAGTTTCAAAGTTATTACAAGTTACAAGACAATCTACCATAATTGGAACTACAAGGACCAAAACTACCAAAGTTAAAAGTTCCTTAATCCTTGTCAACTTGTATCAACCAATCAGAATGGAGAAAAGGCCATCACACGGAATGCACTTTTTGTATTAAATAAGTTGTGCAATAATGATAGGATCTCAATAGTAAAACCCACTATCTTGTGTCAACCAATCAGCTTCCACTCTTACCCATCACACGGATTGAACTATTCGTTTGGATATCAATCCGTGTGATAAATTATTAGCCAATCCATCCAATGAAGCCACGTCATCAACTCCTTTGCCAAAACGTGGAAGATGATTAAGGGACTTTTTGTAACACCCCCAAATTCATACAACTTAGTACAGCGGAAGACTAGTTGGTGTTACGGGATAGCACATTACTCACATCATAGACAACGCATAAAAATCGCGTCGTTTAATAATAAATCATTTCCATTCATAAATATCAAAGTTACATTGGTCCCAAGTCATATTATTTCATACAAAGTTTTACAAAGTATTTGAATGGAAAAATATTGCTTAAGTGCGGGCCATGAATTCTTGTCGTCTTCCCGAGAATTACCTTCAAGTACCTGAGATAAAACATGTTAAAAGAAAAGGTCAGCGATAACGCCGAGTGAATTCATAGAGTTTAATAAATTCCATCAATATAACTTTGGTATAAAATTAGTACCAAAAATCAATTCGTACAAATCATTGTAATAGGCCGTAAAATAGCCAAAATCGTTTTATACAAATCTTTGTAATAGGCCATAAAATAGCCAAAAATCATTTTATACAATCCTTATCGAAAATCATAATATAGGAATTTGCCTTAAAAATTATTATACGAGCCAATGTCGTAAAAACATCATACAATACGTCTTATGACGTTGTATGAAACCAAAAACCGTTATATGAATATGGTTATGAAAACCAAAACACAAATATAATATCAATAGTATGACCCTGTATTGCTAGTCAGGCAATACATCGTAATTCGGAGCGTCTATTATTATTTTGTTAACTTGGATTATTATAAGCCGCATGACATTGTTACCTTACTAAACCAAAACGGGTAGCTAACCCGATACCAATTTTGCCCATCTAAAGTAGCGTGTCGTCACAAAGGTCACGCTATGGAAATCTTCTCATACATAAATTCGCTTACCAATCAATGTGGCACGACGGGGATCAACTGTCAAGGCGCGAACTGGGGTGATCGTCCCCAAATAGTACTATTAAATGCATAAGCGTCTACCAACTCCCGGTAGTTCACAATTCATGCTAATGGGACTTTTAGTGACATAACCTAACTTTAATAATCCATTTGATTTCATCTATCGGGTCCATTAATCATTTATCGGGTCATACAATCGGGTCATTCAATCATTCGGGTCCAAAATCAATAAACAAACAATCGGGACAAATGGTGTCCAAACTTTTATAAAAACTAACATGTTATCTCCCTCGCGGGTTTATAAATCATTTATAAAATATTTAAAAGAGTGCGAGGCTATGAACTCACGTTGATGTGGGAAGGCGGGTTATCGGCAATTCGGACGTACGGTACGTGCTTCAATCACGGAAACCTAGACAAATAATACTCGGTCTTAGACGTTTGTCCAATGACTTTATAAAAATAACAAGTATGTATACATATGATGATTATATATATATGATGATCAAGTGGGTTTATATATTCTCGTTTACTCATTTTAGTGTTATATGTCGATAACTTTTATACTAGTTTACTAGTTTTACCCGTTTACGTGTCTTAAGTCCAATAAGCTTATTATAAGTTATTTAACTTATTTTAATCCATTTTGTACCTATATTCTCAGTATGTATACTTTCCAAGTTGGGCCTAAATGGTTTAAGCCCAATAGATTCTTTTTACAAGTTTTTATCCTATTTAGTCCATTTGTTAGTCCAATATGTTTATTTAACTTGTTAATGTCCGTATGCCCTATAGTTCGGGTTTTATCGGTTTTTACTTGTTATACATGTCTATATATCAGTATATAAGTTTTATAAAGTTTTCATTAGACGGGTCCAGCCATCTAAGTTTTATTTAACAAAAACGCTAATTTTACGGCAATAGACGAAAAAGTCGTAAAAATCATGTTTATAGTTTTATAACTTATAAAACTTAACAAGTTTCCATTTTTATCATTTATACACTTATTACACCTTTTATATATTTATATAAATAAGTTTTATAAGTTAGTGGGTTTATATTTTACATTTTATATATTATAATGTGAGTGCTTATATAATAGTATTATTCTTTAATTTCCAAAAATCTGATTTTTAACTTCATCTTCACCAAAACTGCCATATCTTGAGTTCTACATGGAGATAGAAGCTCAAATTTTTATCACATAAACTACATGATATGTGCTACATTTAACTCTTCTATAGCTACTGTTGAATCATCTTCTAAATATTTTCTACAAATCGTCCAATACAGTAACTTCAGATTTATACTCTAAACTTGTTTTGATCATATCTCACTCATTAGAATGATTCCATTGCATGGCCAACTCTCACATGTGTACAAGACCCATAGCTTACTGCAAATCTATTCCACTTCATCATTTTATCAGTTTATGACTTACTTCTTTACTGTTTTATACAGCCATCAAATTTAACCAAGATTTTAACCTTGTTTCTTATGGTTTTTCACCTTTTTATCCATGATTATCAATAACAAATCCCCACATAACATTTTTATCATCATATAATCATCATAAATATATACAATAGGAAATAAAATACATGTTTACATAATCAAAATAACAAGAAGTTGAGGAGGACAATCTTTATACCAGCATGATGATGTAGGTTGATCAAAACATGGATTTTTGATGGAGAAACTTGTGTTGCACCAAGACCATCTTCAAGACCACCATGCTCCATGAACTCCTTGTGGAAAATCAGCCTTGATACTCCATGGAAACTCCTCCTTGGATGTTATAACTTGCACCAATCAATAGGGCTTCAAAAGGGCATCAACATGTATATGAATAACATGAGATTTTGTGGTTGATTTTGATCAAATGAGAGTGTTCTTGGGTGAGATATGGACGAATTTCTAGAGAGAGAGAGGGAAAATGTGTGTGGTTTGCATGTGGAGAATGAGGAAGTGGTTTTGATTGTTGGTTTTGAGTTAGTAGCTAGCTTAATGTGTAAGCTAGTTACATGTGTAAGTTATTTATCTTAGAAACTTGCCACTAAATTGGTGTGTTGTACACCATGTTGCCGTCCCATGTAAGCTAGTGGGGTGGGACAATGTATTTTGTCCCATCTCACTAGTTTACGGGTATTCCTCGATTTGCGTGCCCTCGGGTCGTTTTACGAAAAACGTTTTTATAAATTATGAATCAACGTCACAAAACGAATCCAATAAAAATTGTCTCATAAAAAACGGAGTTCAAAAACGTAAATACGTAATCCTAAGGTTTCCGGTTTAGTCGTAAAGGACGTTAAAATAAAATCGTAAGTCCTAATCTCTTCTCGTAAATTTGTGAGTTTATGAACCAACACAAATTTAAAACTCCAAAATAATATTTATGGATAAATTTATTTTCTCAAATGTCGGACTGTCACAAAAGACGGTGTATGTAAACGTAAGCACGTAACGTTGAATCCTACGGTTTAGACGTAGTCGACGCTACTTCAAGGCGTAAATCTAAATTTCTTCCCAAAAAAATAAGTGAGTTCTTATTGTAACATTAAAATAATGTTTTCAAATAAATATTGAGAATAAAATATCGACCATAAATTGACGGATTGTCACAGCATTTACCCCTAAACAGGATCTTTGTCCTCAAAGATCATCTTACCTTACTACTCGCTTCTTATAGAGTTAAAGCCATGTGGGTATTTCCTCCACATTCGGTCTTTTCTCACAAGTGCAATCCATTATAATACGCGAGTTTCATCAAACATAACTACGGGAATAAGATCAGGCTTAATGTTGACTTACTTTCTCTATCCATGATGTTCACGGGTTTTTGATGAATGCAACTTTTCGCCGATCTAAGCTCTACTAAGAATAATTCAGATTTTCACTTGATAGATATTCCATCAAGTTCGATTTACGAAACATAATTTACGCAGTCCTTGAAGTCCTAGGGTAGATCCAGCTTATATGCCTTTCAATCCTAACTTTTACATCATCTCAATGGTCCCATACAATCGGGGACTTATATCCCATGATTTGTCAGATCATGAATTCGTCTTTCCCAGGTTAAAATTTTTGGCATAACTTCGCTACCCATTTGGCACTTCAGGATCTACATTTCACATTCATATAACCTCTTGCCCACTATCGGCGGTTAATAATCAAATCCTAATTTCAACAATCATTTCAGATCTCGCGGGTCGGGTATTTTGCAAGGATAGGTTCGCCATCATAGGAAACCTTAAACCTAAGAGACATGTCCAACTCACAATGGGTGTGTGTCGGATGTCTCCATCTCAACTCTTGCTTACAGATGCTCTAAGATTCAGATCCTAACAAGATTCGATCTCAATCCTAATACGATAATTATCAATGATAATATCTCCAAAGGAAAATGATTATACGGTCTATTACCAAAGGTCAATCATTCAAACATAGAACAGCGCTTATAGTATTTTGTATCGTTACTTTACCTCGTCCCTTCGATTGGGGTGGTACATAGTACTCTCATCAAGGTTCGTTCTCAATGATTTCTGAGCAAATCTCTAGAAATTCGATGCGAAGCGAGGATCTTGATATATAGATGATCGATACAGGCGCACTATGTTTATATAACTTCCTTTAAATAAAAGAGTCTATTTCTTCATCAAGATTCTATCATTAACGAGAATGATATTAGCAGATTTGGTCAGTCAGTCGACGATGACCCAAATCGAATCAAATTCAGATGATGACCTTTGCAATAGCTAGACGTTTACTAATGTATGAGGCGATGTCTGCCTTCATAATTGCCATTAGTACAACCTCTTCAGACAAAGATACTTTTAGTCATAAATGACATAAATAGAATACTTATACTTACAAATTGCAACATAACTATATCTCACAGTCCTTCATATTTAGGCAACCATAAGTGGTCTTTAAAATATTTAACGTTTATCGGCTTCTCAATCTTTAATGGTTCATATTAGTCGTGAAATCCTTCACTATTTATATTATCCTTTTTACAAACATCGGCTATTTTATATTGTTCGGCACTTTATTTTGCACCTTCATTATTAAGGAACATGTCCTAACTGGTTCTTTATCTTTTGTACATAATGCGTTGGTATCTACATTCACTTTTCCAGATAAATAATTATCATGTCCACAATTCACTCAGATATTCTTTCTATATTATGCGTTAGTAATCACGTTTACCTTCCTGATGAAATAAATATCACAACCGTATTTATTCAAAATTTCTTTCTTCATATCTTCTATGTTTTAGTTTCTTCTCAACTATCATTTTTATCCGTTTTACTCAATCCGTCGTCTAAAGCGTCGATAATTATTATAATTAATTAAATAATAATTATTAAATTTTCATGAAACTTAAACGTTAAAAGTTTAAATTTCTTAGTTCGACCAATTATATAAAATGTTCAAAATAAAATTTGAATTTAATTAACAAGATTTTTGTTGATTTATCGAAAATATTTAATAAGATTCGTAAATGTTCGAAAAACCTTTGTTTATACTTTGGTCAAAGTTTTCTTAGTTTGAAAAGCAAAAATTGTCGTTTTAAGTTTTCAGGTTATGGTATAAATGGTTTTACTCAGTCCTTCTTAAGTTATCTTGAGATATACACAAACATTTACCCCTAAACAGAAGTTTAGTTAAATGGTTTGTGTATAAGGGAATAGTCCCTTATAAATCCTTTGTTAAAATATTTGTCAAAACATATTTCCATTTCTTTTTGGTAAAATCCAAAGTCTTAAAAGGGCTCTTAATTTTTGAAGAGTCTATATGTATACATCTTACCATTATTAATCCAACGGTCATTTTATGTAAAGGATTAAGTCCTTAATCACGTGTTAATTATTCAAGGTTCAGGTTTTCATTGTTTAGCCAATTCAGGGCATTCTTATTAATAATTATTAACTCATCCTTATTCTTATATACAAACAAATAGTCCTTAATGATCACGAGCATGAATTTATCAAATTACAGCCTACACACGTGATTCACCAAATTTATGAATGCTACATGTGTATTAGTCAATCCAAACGTCATCTCATGAAACTTATAATGTTCATTACAAGTTCTAGATGTAGTGATTGGAATACATAATCTTCTTCGCAGATGCGAAGTTGATGATAACCATGCCGTGGATCAAATCATTAAAACATACAGTAGAACCTTGTAAATGATCGAACAAATATTCCATTTCGAGTTATGGATATCGTTTTCGATTGTCAATTTACTCAGTCACAGTAATCTAATATAAGGAAAGACAACACCATAGCTCTTCAGGATGACAGGCTTGGTATAATAAAATCTTTCTCCGACAACTATCTCAGTTGTACGGTAATTCCTTTAATTTAGATGGTGTTGACGTACAGTGCACAAGCCATAAGTGCAGCACCGGAAATATAATCAATACCAATTTCAACTTGCCTTAATGGCGAAAGTTTAGGCAATTCACCAACAAATACCTCCTAAAGTTTCAAATAAGATAAACATCTTTTAATAAATACATACTAGGTTCTTTCTAGATTACAATATCTATAACTAGTTCACAACCAATCACAATATAATCTCAAGTCTAAATACAGGATATGATCATCCGTCAAGAATTATTTAGATCACTTTTGATAATCAACATCTTATCATTTAGGGGAATTCTATTCGAGTTCCCATAATTTAAGACAATTTCGTCATGTCATAATCAATCAATCCATTCTACTGGCATTACTAACTTTCCAGTTTCGTTGCCGTCGATAAGATGTGAACTTCTCAAAAGACTAATAATAACTCATAATCCTTCACAAGTTCAAGGATATATGGAGACACAACTTTCATCTAAAGAGTAAGGTCAACGCATAATCTACGCGAGAGAATTTCAAATCAGATTCAGACGAAAACATTTAACGAATATGAATATATCCCATGTTTTCATAATTTGAGTACGCATTCGAAAGCTCCTCGGATCGTTACCCAGGTCATTCAAATGAAATCAAATCAAAAGAAATGATAGGAACGTCGATACATCCAGTCGGGTATCAACACTTGATAATCAGATACTTTTCCTAAGAATCGCACTACGGGATAATTGGACAAGATGGGAATATCAATTGTCAAATGAGACAATTTCCACAGATGAGTAAATTCGATTCAGAAGAATAGATGCTACAGGCACATATGTAGGTGTCCCTGACACTATGTCCTTATTTTTCACTTCTTGCAGATCTCATAAAATTTTAATCTTTCACAATCTTCAAAGACAATGTAGTGTTTATTCATTAGTTTTATGGTGACTACTAATCAGTCTTGCATAGTCCATTCCAAATTGTATGTAGGCGCGCAACTATATACAATTTCAAGACTAACGATGCAATACTCAGTTCATCAAAGTTTTATCATCATGTTTATAATAAAAACATTTTCATACTTAATTCTTAAATAAGAATCAAAAATAAATTTACAAAGATTTTCTTTATTATGAAAACAATTAAGTTTCTAAAGCGTTTTATAAACAACTTCATTTTGATATCAATCACTTTTAAATCTTACTTTGAATAATCCTTATTGTGATGAAAATTAAATTTTCTCAAAGGATACTGTTTTATCTTTATAACAACAATGTATGATCTGCAAAAGAGTGATGAAAGCTTGTTCACCAAGAATTAACTACAATATGATAGGAAATAAGCTTAGCCAATTAATCATGAGGTTCATGACCTTGATGGCACTCAGGAATACAAAGAGAATAATACACAACGTAACTCAATCCAAGATGAGTACTTATTTAATGGTTGCATCACTAATGCGAACGTTAGGATGAAGCAATAAAGGATAGATAACATCGATACATGTAGAATTTAGCAATCAAAGGTAGTCTTTTCATTAATCACAAACAAGTCAAAATTGTACCGTAACACATTACGTGTCACTATGTCATACAATTCTCAAAACTCATCCTACCAACTGATATCTCAGTTGAGTTAGGGATTTTTAAAAGATACCACAATGAATACTAATCTACAAGAGTCATTAGGTGTCCTGCCTGTCCCAGAAGATCCATCGGTCCCAATTCAGAAGAAGATTCTTCAATTTATTTCTTGAACACTGGGCATCCTCGTTAGTGGACAATGGCCAAGGAACAACCCTTAACACGAACCTACAATCAATTAAATCCTTATAATCTAATCACAGAACTTAACGACTTCCTCTTAACAATATCATATTCCATATAGGTTAAGTTTTACTTTTATTTATTCAAGTTTCAACCAATTTTATACTCAATTCGATATCCTACCTCATTATCCAATACTTACAACCTTATTCTTCGGCCTTGTAAAGGCAATACAATCTCGATATGAACAATACTTAATTTCCAATCCTATATCTCTTACAACAACAATTATCAAATGAGTCATTAATATGAAATGACTTGATCATTCAACTAGACTTCTCGGAAAGGTATTAGTGGCATGAGGCTTTTGGGTAATGGTTCCAATAACAGCCTCAAGTGCAACATTCACCCTTTCGGTTTCAAATTTAAGAATTGGATGACAACGAATCAGATGACATCTTTGTAGGTGATCACGTTTTGTCAAACTCCACTCTATAAGGAAAGATCGTCATGACATCGATATCAGATTTAATCTCGCCAATTCTTTTTCAATATCACAATCAACTAATATCTACATTTCTATGAATATCAACCATTTGTCGGGATCATAAATATCCACAACTTGGTTTAGATCTAGGATAGCTAGAATTCCTACGAGAATAGCTTCGATTAATTTACTAGGGGATTTAGGGTTACTCGTGACAATCGACGTCGTATAAATACCTCGTATAAAAATCAAAATGATCATCAAACGATCATGTAATAAAATTACATCATATATATATATATATATATATATATATATATATATATATATATATATATATATATATATATATATATATATATATATATATATATATATATATATATATATATATATATATATATATATATAATCCAAGTTATATATATATTAAAATAACACTTCTCAGTCTTGGTCTTGTCGGTAACTCGGGAATTCTTCGGCACCGTTATAGTCAAAAGATTTTTAGACATTTTTAGAAAAATGTTTTTAGTTAAAAGATTTTGAAAAGTTTTATTCAAAACCTTAGTTTTAAAAATCTTTCGTTCTCTATAACGAGAGCTCTGGTACCAAACTGTAACACCCCCAAATTCAAACAACTTAGTACAGCGGAAGACTAGTTGGTGTTACGGGATAGCACATTACTCACATCATAGACAACGCATAAAAATCGCGTCATTTAATAATAAATCATTTCCATTCATAAATATCAAAGTTACATTGGTCCCAAGTCATATTATTTCATACAAAGTTTTACAAAGTATTTGAATGGAAAAATATTGTTTAAGTGCGGGCCATGAATTCTTGTCGTCTTCCCGAGAATTACCTTCAAGTACCTGAGATAAAACATGTTAAAAGAAAAGGTCAGCGATAACGCCGAGTGAATTCATAGAGTTTAATAAATTCCATCAATATAACTTTGGTATAAAATTAGTACCAAAAATCAATTCGTACAAATCATTGTAATAGGCCGTAAAATAGCCAAAATCGTTTTATACAAATCTTTGTAATAGGCCATAAAATAGCCAAAAATCATTTTATACAATCCTTATCGAAAATCATAATATAGGCATTTGCCTTAAAAATTATTATACGAGCCAATGTCGTAAAAACATCATACAATACGTCTTATGACGTTGTATGAAACCAAAAACCGTTATATGAATATGGTTATGAAAACCAAAACACAAACATAATATCAATAGTATGACCCTGTATTGCTAGTCAGGCAATACATCGTAATTCGGAGCGTCTATTATTATTTTGTTAACTTGGATTATTATAAGCCGCATGACATTGTTACCTTACTAAACCAAAACGGGTAGCTAACCCGATACCAATTTTGCCCATCTAAAGTAGCGTGTCGTAACAAAGGTCACGCTATGGAAATCTTCTCATACATAAATTCGCTTACCAATCAATGTGGCACGACGGGGATCAACTGTCAAGACGCGAACTGGGGTGATCGTCCCCAAATAGTACTATTAAATGCATAAGCGTCTACCAACTCCCGGTAGTTCACAATTCATGCTAATGGGACTTTTAGTGACATAACCTAACTTTAATAATCCATTTGATTTCATCTATCGGGTCCATTAATCATTTATCGGGTCATACAATCGGGTCATTCAATCATTCGGGTCCAAAATCAATAAACAAACAATCGGGACAAATGGTGTCCAAACTTTTATAAAAACTAACATGTTATCTCCCTCGCGGGTTTATAAAGCATTTATAAAACATTTAAAAGAGTGCGAGGCTATGAACTCACGTTGATGTGGGAAGGCGGGTTATCGGCAATTCGGACGTACGGTACGTGCTTCAATCACGGAAACCTAGACAAATAATACTCGGTCTTAGACGTTTGTCCAATGACTTTATAAAAATAACAAGTATGTATACATATGATGATTATATATATATGATGATCAAGTGGGTTTATATATTCTCGTTTACTCATTTTAGTGTTATATGTCGATAACTTTTATACTAGTTTACTAGTTTTACCCGTTTACGTGTCTTAAGTCCAATAAGCTTATTATAAGTTATTTAACTTATTTTAATCCATTTTGTACCTATATTCTCAGTATGTATACTTTCCAAGTTGGGCCTAAATGGTTTAAGCCCAATAGATTCTTTTTACAAGTTTTTATCCTATTTAGTCCATTTGTTAGTCCAATATGTTTATTTAACTTGTTAATGTCCGTATGCCCTATAGTTCGGGTTTTATCGGTTTTTACTTGTTATACATGTCTATATATCAGTATATAAGTTTTATAAAGTTTTCATTAGACGGGTCCAACCATCTAAGTTTTATTTAACAAAAACGTTAATTTTACGGCAATAGACGAAAAAGTCGTAAAAATCATGTTTATAGTTTTATAACTTATAAAACTTAACAAGTTTCCATTTTTATCATTTATACACTTATTACACCTTTTATATATTTATATAAATAAGTTTTATAAGTTAGTGGGTTTATATTTTACATTTTATATATTAAAATGTGAGTGCTTATATAATAGTATTATTCTTTAATTTCCAAAAATCTGATTTTTAACTTCATCTTCACCAAAACTGCCATATCTTGAGTTCTACATGGAGATAGAAGCTCAAATTTTTATCACATAAACTAAATGATATGTGCTACATTTAACTCTTCTATAGCTACTGTTGAATCATCTTCTAAATATTTTCTACAAATCGTCCAATACCGTAACTTCAGATTTATACTCTAAACTTGTTTTGATCATATCTCACTCATTAGAATGATTCCATTGCATGGCCAACTCTCACATGTGTACAAGACCCATAGCTTACTGTAAATCTATTCCACTTCATCATTTTATCAGTTTATGACTTACTTCTTTACTGTTTTATACAGCCATCAAATTTAACCAAGATTTTAACCTTGTTTCTTATGGTTTTTCACCTTTTTATCCATGATTATCAACAACAAATCCCCACATAACATTTTTATCATCATATAATCATCATAAATATATACAATAGGAAATAAAATACATGTTTACATAATCAAAATAACAAGAAGTTGAGGAGGACAATCTTTATACCACCATGATGATGTAGGTTGATCAAAACATGGATTTTTGATGGAGAAACTTGTGTTGCACCAAGACCATCTTCAAGACCACCATGCTCCATGAACTCCTTGTGGAAAATCAGCCTTGATACTCCATGGAAACTCCTCCTTGGATGTTATAACTTGCACCAATCAATAGGGCTTCAAAAGGGCATCAACATGTATATGAATAACATGAGATTTTGTGGTTGATTTTGATCAAATGAGAGTGTTCTTGGGTGAGATATGGACGAATTTCTAGAGAGAGAGAGGGAAAATGTGTGTGGTTTGCATGTGGAGAATGAGGAAGTGGTTTTGATTGTTGGTTTTGAGTTAGTAGCTAGCTTAATGTGTAAGCTAGTTACATGTGTAAGTTATTTATCTTAGAAACTTGCCACTAAATTGGTGTGTTGTACACCATGTTGCCGTCCCATGTAAGCTAGTGGGGTGGGACAATGTATTTTGTCCCATCTCACTAGTTTACGGGTATTCCTCGATTCTAGTTTTCTCGATTTGCGTGCCCTCGGGTCGTTTTACGAAAAACGTTTTTATAAATTATGAATCAACGTCACAAAACGAATCCAATAAAAATTGTCTCATAAAAAACGGAGTTCAAAAACGTAAATACGTAATCCTAAGGTTTCCGGTTTAGTCGTAAAGGACGTTAAAATAAAATCGTAAGTCCTAATCTCTTCTCGTAAATTTGTGAGTTTATGAACCAACACAAATTTAAAACTCCAAAATAATATTTATGGACAAATTTATTTTCTCAAATGTCGGACTGTCACAAAAGACGGTGTATGTAAACGTAAGCACGTAACGTTGAATCCTCCGTTTTAGACGTAGTCGACGCTACTTCAAGGCGTAAATCCAAATTTCTTCCCAAAAAAATAAGTGAGTTCATATTGTAACATTAAAATAATATTTTCAAATAAATATTGAGAATAAAATATCGACCATAAATTGACGGATTGTCACACTTTTAAGAAAATATTTCAAGAAGAAATACTACTCATCAAGAGATGAGTTCATTGATGCCAACCAATTACACTAACATGTACTTAATCAAAAATCTCCAAATTCCCTTTATGAACCCTAAATCAATTAACTGGCAAATTGGCCACGTGGAGGTTTGCTATTGGTCAAGACACGTCATTTATTCAACAAACTCACCTCCCCACACCTCACTATCCTTCTATAAATACCCCCTCACCCCCATCGACTCAGACGGTTAGAAAATTTAGGAATTTAGCCATTTCATACTTGTAGGTGTAACTATAGTATTTACAGTTATGCTTAAACTTGTATCTAGACTAGTGACTGTACATATAGCTCTTGTAACCAACTTTTTCTCCATTAATAACAAATCACCTTCTTTTAGTTATAATTACGTGTTAATCTTGCAATTCAGTTACAAGCTTCTATTGATTTTGTTACAACATCATTGTGTTGTGATCCAATAGTTCAATTCAGTTTAGAGTTCAGCATTGACCTAGTTCAATCCAGTATCCAGTTAGTAGATTCCATAATTCATCAGATCAGATAGATGAATAGCATTTCCATGGTGTTTGTGGTAGTTGATTCATTGTAGGTGGTGTTCTAGTGTTCATAAGACATCTCAGCGCTGCTCTTCTCCATTAATGGAGGCTTCATGCTAAGATCTTTGCCCTGTTTTTACAATTTTCACTCAAAAATAGGAATGCATGCTAGATACTTGTAGTATATTTTAATTGCTTGTTATTTGCTGATTATGCTTTGATTTGATCTGTTCTAGTGGTTTGATAATCTGTCTTATATGTTCCTTTATTAGCCTTTGATTTCCTTTGATAACTTTTCTGCATTATACTTTAAGTCCTGTTTGGAATTAATGATCTAGTAGAATTTTGTTAAGAGTTTTTGTTAAGGTTTGTTAGCACTTTAATTGGAGTCATTTCAGAAGTCAAAATCCGTTTTAAGAGTCAAATTATACAAGTCAAAAAGGAAAATGGCATCAAAATGCTATGGGTCACTGATCTAGTGTGACCAGCAAGCTTTCAATCTAATTTTTTCTGACCAGTAAGAATTAGGACTTAGTGTTTTGAAAAGCCAGCAATCTCATATTTACCTTTGTAGTTGATTGTGTTCAGTCCAGCTTATCAGAGAATAAGCTGTGAGCTCTTAAAAGTCTTTGATCAAGAACATTTTAGTCATTTCTTATAAGCCTTTTTGTTTTCATTCAATCTAGATTTTTGGCTTATTCTCTTTTGAAAAAGTTGCTTATTTTTTATCTTAACATCATTTCTAGATAAGTAGAAAGTGTTTTTGGAAAAGTCAACTCAGTCAATTTTTGGTCAAACTTGGTCAAATAACCTATTTGAGCTTATTGACATTTTATGGCTTATTATGTTAAGCAAGTCTGGATTTTCTTGTTTAGGTTTCATTTTTTACAGCTTATTAATATATCTGGATCATTGTAGCTTATGTGGTTGATTAGAACTGCTCGTTAGTTAAAAGTGTACAAGCTAAAAAAGCATATAAGTTGTTCTAGCTTATTTCCTTTAAAAAGATTTTGGCTCACTGGCTAATTTTCATTTTTAAGCATTTTGCAACTTGTTCTAGCTTATTTCATCCAGTAAAACTTGAGTTCTGGCTTATTGTGTTGTTAAGCCTGTTTTTCACTTTGTTGAAACATTTTTGTCAAGAATGGCCCTTGTAGTTGGTTAGTTGGTTAATTATGTTTTAAATATTTTTAATTGTTATTCTGTTCATTTTAGTCCTTGTAGTTTTAACAGAATTTCATTTCAGTTTTATTAGTTTTGAAGTTTGTTGCATTTACACTTTTGATACTTGTATTTTAGGCAGTTTATCATTTTAGTTATAATAGTTAACTTGTACATTAGTGACTTGTACCTTGTGCATTAATTGTAGTATGTGCAATTTGTTTTAGCGTAATACGTATTTTACGTATATAGTATTTTTATATTTTTGCGTGCTACATGATAAATAGACATAGATTCCAAATTTATGATCTAATACCAAAAACGATAAAAGTCTATGCTTGATACTCATGGCATTCTTCAAAGTTTATTATGAAGACAATCTGCCAAAGTGGTGAATTTTCAGGGACTGTTTTTGTCAATGGTGCAAAATGTTATATGAGGTGGACCAATCAAATCCCATAAAAGGCCTTCACATGGATCAAAAGTTATTAACCAATGTGTTATTTCATCTTAAGGATGATGATCTGTGTGAGTCGAATTGAGCCACTACAAGCATGCCACAGTTCATTCAAAGAAGCGATTGAAGACGAAATACATGGATTTAGAAGAAAGTTTAAACAGGGAAAATGTTCTCCATCACCCAAGCAACAAACCTATACCGTTTAATCGTACTAAAACTCACTAGATAGAAATCCCCCAATTCTTCAATTTCATATGAACCCTAATCTAACCACGTGTCCGATTCTTACTCGTTGCAACACGTCACCAATCACCTCTCCTACGCCTCACTCTCACCTATAAATACCCTATGCATTCTTCATTTGAGAAGTTAGTTAGTTAGCTAGCTGGGTGTAAATCACCCATAGTAGATTAGCTTTAGGAGTAGACTTAGGTTAATTTCTCTCTCAATATTTCTGTTATAGTCCTTAATTACAGTTACGATTTCAGTTAGTTTTGTAACAACCTTTCTCCATTAATGAAAAAAATACTTTCTCAATTCATTAATCTTCACTCTATTTTTACAGTAGCTCCGTTCTTACTGTAGCAAAAAGTTAGTTACGATTCCATAAGCTCTTTCAAGCTTTTGGATTTTCAATAAGCTTGTGTTAAAGTTTTCAAAGTTTTTTCAGAACTTCGAGAGTTATTTTGTTCAAATTGAGAGCTTCTAGTTTCTTATTGTTTAAGTTGATTTCTAAGTATAAAGTTCATAAGCTCATTAAAGCTTATGAGTTTAATTTCTTTCAAAATTTAGTTCTTTTATTCATCAATATAAATGATAGATAGTTCAACATTCTAGTTTCATCAGTTTTTCATTGAGATTGCAAAGCATTCGATTATGAGTAGGAGTGTTTGTTTTTGGTTGATTTCATAAGCTATTCAATAACTTCCTTTAAGCTTTTACAAGTCTGTTATACGGTTTGATAAGCTCACAGCTTATAAGCTTTCGTTTCACAGTTTTTTTACATGAATTTCTTTACAGACCTTGATTACTCTTAATAGTCTTATAGTTTATCTTGCTAGCACAGAATATTGTTTCCACATCTTTTGAAAGTTTTTTTGTTTTCGAGTTACGATCTTTCCAGCCATAGAATACGAGCAGATCAGTTGGTTAGCTCCAGTAGAGATCATCTTATTACTCAAAGATAGCATTGTCGTCTCCATCAACGGACTAGGCCTGGATGTTGAGGTCACGTTCTTTTTCGATTTTCTACAATTTATAGGATATAGTGTTGATGTTTTGTTTGTAGAATTAAATTTAAATAATTTGTTTGATAAAATTGTTCTAGCTGATATATTTTGTAATATTACTAGGAGTTATTATTCTGCATTTAGAGTACTTGATTTCAGTTCTATGACATCTGTGATTTACTGCCATAAGTAGCGTTTGGAGTAGTCTTATCTTTAGAGATTTTAACGATTGTAGCTGGTAAATTTTGGTACGGTAGATGTAATGTAGGTTGAATAGTTGAAGTCTACTAGATCTCTTTAAAGTTTCAATAGATCAGAGCACTTTGTGTGTTAAAATCAGTTAGGAATAAGGATCATAGGATAGTTCTAAAAAGTATTTCATAAATTTTCGATTTTAAATCATTAAAGCTTTTGATAGGAATGGGAAGTTTGATTTTAGTAATCAGCATTTAGGATCAAATATGTCTTTGGGCAATCAGTTTATAAATGAAACAAGTAGAAAAAATGGTACAGGCTAAAATCTATTTGTATCCTATATTTTAGCTCACTGTATAAACTTTAGATTGAATGTACAAGTTTAGCCCTATGTTTTGTATAATTTCATTACAGTCACGGTCCTAGGCTAGAATATTTAGTTAAAGCAGTCAGCACTTTTAGTCCTTCCGTTAAGTCCTTTATATTAGGTTGTTGGGCTAATTTCTGATCTTGGGCTCGTGTGTTTGTTTAATAATCAGTCTGGGCCTGTTTGGATTCGAGTTTCGGGCAAGTAAAGTTGTTAACTCAGAATAGTTTCCTTTTGTATTAGTAAAGTTGTTAAATCTACGATCGTATTTTTTTCCCCATGGTGAAAAATATGATTTTTTTTCTTGCGTAGTAATGTATTTATACCTTAAAACAAGTCGTTTCCTAATTCAATACAAAATTTAAATGGGGTTTAGCCCATCTGTTTTTATTTTTGCCGACTAAAGCATTTCTTTCTAAAATTATTTTTTTTCCTTTTTTATTTAATTATTTTATTATTTGTATAATTATTTTTTAAAACCTTATAATTTATAAGAAATTTAAAACAAATGTTTACTTTAATTTTTATTAAAACCTTTCGTCAATTAAAATTTTATTTTATAAAATTTTACTATTTATGACTACGAATAAATCTGTGAGGTTTCTAAACTAACCTGAAGCTAATAACCTACACCACTAAAATGCTTACCTATAAATATTATGTATAATCTTACGTACACGATAATAAAATACGTACACGCAACCTTATTAAAAAGATACATGAACTTCATGCAGTTCATTCCTGATCTCAATTCACCACATATCATTTCCAACCCGCACCATGATTTACAAATCATGTACCTCGTATCGTTCTTTTACCTTCATAATATCACACATAAAAACACCTAAAACACATTGTTCACACAAATCTAACACATAAATAGAGCTCAACGGGTGACAATTGACTCGCCAAAACCCGAGTTGTCACAAACCGCGGGTATAATTATTGAACCGCGGGTAGACACCTCCAAAAACGGGTTTTCTAAAACTCCCAAATTGTTCCAACACCTTTTGGAATCTTTGTTTCAAACCTTTGACCACTCCCAAAATATCTTGTGCTTTCTCTACTTAACACTAAGCATTTGCATCTCTTTCTCATATCAAAATGTCTTTCTCAACAAATGAAAGCCTTGATTCTCCTTCATTTTCCCCAATTTCTTTTAATCCAAATTCACCAAAGAACACACCAAATCTAATCTCTTCTCCTTCTAAGGGAATTGATTTTAGAAACTCTCCTTTTCCACCACTTCCTTTGTGTGTTCTTCCTCCATCACATGATAATGTCATGCATCATGGAACATATTGTCATTGTTGTTAATATCAACATCTTGCCATATCTCACATCTATGATGAGTTAAATTATATCAATATTCTTTTAGTCAAGCCTCCTCTCCATTATGACTATAGGACCATTGCCAAGCCTCCACCACCACATTCCGCTACCACTTTGTCTTCTAATTAAGAATATGTGTTGCTTATTAATAAGATATGTAATTTAAGCAAATCTTAAAATTCTAGTGTAACTAGGATTAGAATTATGCTTAAGTTATAGGCTTGTGTTTCATAAATTTTTTAATGACTTATTTCCTTGTATCTTTTCAGTTTTTGGTATAACATGATTTCTTTTGGATCTTGGATCTCTTCTTCTCTCTTTTAATTTCTTACTTTTTTCTTCTTTTAACCCTTCTATGTAGCTTGTCACCATATCTCGATCTCTTGGTGCCCTAATCAAGGGGGAGTAAGCACCAAAGGGGAGCTTTAGCAAAGTCGGTTTCTTCTCTTCTTCAAGACTTTTGCTACCTTTTTGTGTAGTCCACGTAATCCTTGGATTGTCTTTGTGTTAGAATGATAAAGAAATAGAGAGAGAGATGAGGATCTTAGAGAGAGAAAGTAGAGAGAGGTTGGAGAGATTAGAGACAAAGATGTATTATTGAATGTGAAATGAGAACCAACACCCTCTTCCACACATCGAAGCGGGTTTATATACCCATGAGCTTGGTGGGCTTATGGGCTTGTTTCTTGGGCCGGGCTTGGTTCTTTGGGCATAGAGCCCCTAACTTATAATATTAGCTTAAAGACCAAGCTCGGTTAACTCGACTAACCTATTACATTACAAGACCATTAATGACGTAGATGACCTATTACATTCTTGTTCGACTATATAAAATATAGGGCTAACAATCTCCCCTAATGTATCGGTCATCTTTAAATGCATAAGATGATTGAGTGAATACATTCTAGTGGAGGTGATCTTCCTTTTTAGATCTTGTATCTTTGTCTTGATCTTGTTTGGAACGGCTTTGTTCCTTTTGCTTTTGTGATCTTTATCTTGAGCCTTTGTCATTTGACTTTGAGTGCTTGAGATCTTCAGTCTATCCTTGATAGTGTTCATCTTGTGCTCTTGTGACAAGATGACCTATTACATTGTTAGGTATCTTGATTATTGCCATCTTGTGTTATAGTGACTTCTGAATCGACATATTCATACTTTGCTGATATCGAAAGGCTAACAATCTCCCATACAAATATAGTTGTAGTTAATCTTTCAAATATCCATCATAGTTGCGGAAGACTTTAACTTTTAGTATGAACATGTGAAGACGACTTCGGTTAGTACAAAGCTACGCCACCATCTTGATATGCAACAACATATATAGACACGGACGAAATGGCTTTGAACATTTCACCCTAATTCGGTAGCGTTTTACCTCCGGTCGGTGAAGACCATTAGACGGTATTAGATATCGTACCTGTGATCGGGTAGATTTAATTAAGAACCTCTTTGATAGGTTTCCCGGCAGTACTAGCCAGTTCTCTTTACTCGACCGTCTCAAAGCAGACTGCGAACATAAAGAGTGAATCATAAGGATAAATTATCCGTCTGATTAGAGTCGACAATTCAGAATTCCTGGAACAAGTTTGATTCTATAAGAATCGCACCATTGTTGCTTTCCAGTTTGTCACAAGCTTGATTCATAGAGAATCTTGCGAGTCACCTACCGCAATGCTGTTTGATGTTGACACTGGAAGGATTTCCATTCGTCACCATGAGCACTCAAGAGTGTCACTCTGAATGTTCTGGCAAGATCACACGGATTTTGCAAAGAAACCTGGAATCAAGTTTGAATCAATTAGGAATCCAAACTTAGTTGCTTTCCTGTACTCATAAGTTTGATTCGTGTAGAATCGCACAAGTTACCTACCATAAGCTTGTTTGAGGTTGACTCAAGCAGGATTTCCATCTTCATTGTGAATCGTATCACTCAGATGTTCTGGCAGTACCACAAGGATACTGCGTAGGACTCGATTGTGTCCTAATGATATGATAGATTGATCTCTCTTTAGCTCTAGACTCGATAAGTTCATTTTGGGATTCGGAGGCTAGAGCAGACTACCACCTTTTCAATATTGATTAACTCGGAGTGAGAAAGTCAATAGATACGTGTTGATCTCCGTGACAATGAGACAAGTTTCTTTTTAGAGAATCTCGAATCGCTGGGGAAGGGTTGTGCATCGCATCACTGGTCCATGACACTTGTTTTCAAAAGATGTGTTAACCCGGTTTCTACCTAAGTTGCATAGAATATTCAACTCCTTCATTGCTT
This sequence comes from Glebionis coronaria, assembly GCA_025667525.1. NCBI lineage: Eukaryota > Viridiplantae > Streptophyta > Magnoliopsida > Asterales > Asteraceae > Glebionis > Glebionis coronaria. The sequence goes on from CM046876.1 coordinate 361,861,164, forward strand.
ACCAATACGTCATCACTAGCACCTTGTCGTGATTGTTCCAGTGCTAACTTAAGTAATTGGTCCGCATTCAGCTTCATTTAACTCCATCTTTCCTAAGGACAAATATTTCTAGCTATGGAATGTCCTTGGGTAGATCCCTCCGGTTCTTGTTCGATCGGAGGACTTAGTTTCCTATCCTAAACCACCTTTTGACTCCATCTTTCCGTCGTAGATAGTAGGTTGTTTTGGGTAAAGATTGTAACCATAAAACCATTGAAAAACCATTCAAAGTGCTTGATAACATCTTTTTGACACCTTGAAAGTTTTACATTTCCGAAATACTCCCCCTACACACATGCATCAATATTCGAAATAGTTTAGCATGTGAACGAAAGAGTTGCACTTGAGTCTTTAAGATCACATGTTGAGATATATTACATTTACACATTTTCTCCCCCTATCTGTAATATAAAAATTTAATATTAGAGATACCAATTGACTAAAATATGACAGTTTCTAAAAATTGTTGGGAGTGAAACATGTGTGCACGCATGAATCATGGAATATTATAGTCGGGTAGCTCCCCCGCAACAATGTATGTGTGTCTTGAAACAAAAATTTGACAATATATAGTAAAAATGACACCACAAAATATGTTAAGGTACGGAGATGAGATGCCTTATCCGATATGGTATATTACACATGACCGTTTTTGGAATGTGTTGGATACAGAAAGTATAACAATTTCAGAGATGTACCCAACAACATTAGAGCCTTGATTTTAAAACGCTCCCCTCAAAAATTGATCAAAATAACATATGACATTTTTGAGATATAAAAACCATTTTATGAGGAAGGGAGTTTTGAATACACGGTTTTGAAAGATTTAGAAAAACCTTTTGAGAAATTCATGAAAAATTGTGTTCAACGGTTTTAAAATGATCGTGATAGAAGACTTCTCTTCTATTGCATTAGGAAAACGCACTGAAAAGTACACTTCCCTTTCGGGTCCGTTTTTCATGAGCTCAAAATTTTGATTGTTTTGTGACTAGCTCATGAACGATAAAAATTAATTTCCCGTTGTGAAGGATAAGTTATCATCCGTGATAAACTTTGCTTAAGTTGAAGTTCGAGATCTATGCTGGCATTTACTTAGAGGTCATTTTTCATGAACTTAAAAACTTGGAATGTTTTTGTTAATGCAAGTAATGCCTAAAAACATTATTAGTGTTAACTAATCTTTCTTAGTTTTGATCACAACAAACCATACAACACATTTAGTGTAAAACACAAATTGAATTATTTAACTAACACTATCATCAAGGTAATAATCATATCACTAACCTTTCTTAATCATACTTAGTGATCATCAAAATGATTATCCTTAAAACTCACTTTTGTTAATAAGACAAAATACTTTTTAATAAACTTTCTTTTTTAGAAAATGTTTTATTAAAATGGAAAATGAAAATTTGAAAATGGCATATTCCAAATGCTATTAGAATATCCTTTGAAGGGTTCAAATACCTCATATATTCCCACCCCACTAAAAGACAAAAAACGGAGCGGAGTCTAGTGGCGGTACCTTAAGTACCTACGCGGTACCTTAGCGATATGGTACCGCGGGGTGAGATAAGGTACCACGCACAGTAGCCGTTATAGATCCGTTGTAACTTTGGCTCCTTTAAATATTGGGTCAAATCTCATTTTCCAGCAAGCCTCTTGGACGTTTTTCTCAGCCCTCTTTCTATTTTCTATAGCATAATCATTAGTAAATGATCACTTAAATTGTTAAGGATGTTTACATATGATTATCCTCTTGATCCCCTCCTTTACCATGTCCAATGAGAAGATCACTCACTCACTAGTGTAGTGATAAAGATGAATTTATGAGCTAGTCATATTCATCATGATACCCTTTTTGTTTTAGGTCAATCCAATGTATTTATGAATACTTGGACTAGTTGTGTTCATCCAAGTTATTTGTGGATACTTGGATTTGTTGTGTACATCCATTGCATATGTGTTTGCTTAGATTTGTGTTGTGTAAATCCAAGCTACATGTGTGTACTTGGATAAGTCTAGTTGAGTTGTAATAGATTTGATTAGGAGTTCTCACTAAACTATAAAGTGATGTGGTTGTGTCTTGTGAGTTCTCACTAAACTTTAAAGTGATTAGTAGTTGTGTTGTGTGAAGTTCTCACTTAGCTTCAAAGTAAGAGTCGTGAAGATTGGTTCTAGCTTTCGATTAGAACTCGACATCCAGCCTTGTGTCGTAAAATGGTGAAGTAGGCAACGTCTTGAAGATTGGTTCTACCTTTCGATTAGAACTCGACATCTAGCCTTGTGTCGTTAAATTGTGAAGTAGGCAACGTCGTGTAGATTGGTCCTTGTTAAAGATTAGGTCTCGACATTTAGCTTAGTGTCGGAAAATAATGTAAGCAACGATGTAAGGTTTTCTCCGCCGAGAAGGGAGCTTGTGAATATAGTGGAAATCTCGAGTAGGTGTACTCGAGGAGTGGAGTAGAAACGAGGATAGAGCCTCGTTGTCGAACCACTATAAATCTTGGTGTCTTCCCACTAGGTTGTCTCCTTACTTGCTCTTTACTTATTTCATTATCATTATACTTGCTTATTATTCTTGCTAGTGCATTTCAATTGAACCTAATCATTATGCAACTTAGCTTTAAGTAAAAGATAGTTTTGACACAAACCAAATTGAAAGCAATTTTAATTTGGTCACCAATCGAAGAGAAACTATTCAACCCCCCCCCCCCCCTTCTAGTTTCTACAATTGGTATCAGAGCGATGGTCACTCAAGATCTTTGAAGTATATTGTACTTTAAAACTTGGATCGATCCATTGTCTCCTCAAATTAGAAGGTCTAGTTGTACTAAAGTTTCTCTTTGGTCAAAACTATGTTTTCTTTGAAAAATAGGTCTTTTAATTGATAATATTGCATCCCACTTAAGATTAGTAGCCTTTATGCATTTTAGATATACTCTTAAAATGTATCTACTAGTTTGCATCTTACTTTGTGTAGGTACTCATGAAGATCAATCAATTAATTGGTTATGGATTGAGTTACTTGCACTTTTAGAAGAATCATCTTCATTGATCTTTAACATCTTTGAATGATGATACCAAGATGATTGGGAATGATACTATTCCTTGAAGACTTAGTACTCATTATAGTCATTGATCGGGCATAGCACTTATTCCTTCATGGATTGCTCCGTGTGGCCAAGGTACGCTTTCGTTCTTCCACACGCCCTTTGATCATTCTTTTGATCATTACTTGACTATGTGCTTGTTCTCGGCATCCTTGCCTTGACATTTATTTGTGGTTTGTGCTTCTTTTCTTTTATCCTCTCAAACCTTCATTTCTTGGATACTTGACTCACTATGGCGATGTAGAGTGAGTTAGTAGAAGCTTAAAGTATCAAGCATGATTTTCATGGTTTGCACCCATACGGTTAGTAGGCCCTTTGTGGGAGAGAATGTGAATTAATACTTTGCTCATATTTTAGTTTAGACTAAGACTATTATTGAAAGTGAACTTAGTCTATACTTGAATAATTGCTTTGTGCTTATTCATTACCAAAGCCGTTTAACGTTTCGCCGGAAAGGCACGTCTTAAACCACTATATATGACGCAAGCTCTTCGTTTCAATTACTTGAAGATTGTCACTAATCCCTTGAGCGTTGATCCTAGTCTTGATTAACCTCTCTTGACTTCTCTCCACTTAGTCGTTTTGCTACGAGTAGTCGTTTGTCCGTTTCGGTTCTTTTTTATCTTGATTTAACTCGTAATCCTTCGTTAAAGCATATTGCTTAGTGTTATGATGATCCAATGATATTCTAAAAGGCTCATGATTTAATCTCAAGTATTTTAGAAAAACTGGATTTTTAAAATTTGGCGTTTTTCATAAATTAAAACCTGCCTCTGTAGGCGGTTCCTTATCTACGTGGCTCAAACCCGCGGTTCCTTATCGATAAGGTACCGCGGGCAGTAACTTTTGTCAGAGCGCTAGTTTGAGTGTTTATTCTTTTTCAAACCAAACTCTCTCTCTCTCCCAAAAACACACAGCCGACGGGTTTTACTTTTTCCACCATTGTTGAAGCTTCCAAAACCTTCAATCACTCAAATTAATTGATTCCAAGTTGTGGGTTTCACTCATCCTTCATCTAACATCAGTTAATTGTAAGTAATTTCTTTCAGTTTCATCTATTTTGTTATAGGGTTCATCCTTTCATAATTGGGGATTTTTAAAATTGAAATTGAATTAAAACCTTAATAGGAATGTGGGTTGACATGGTAATCTTACTATGATTCCTTAGGTTGATATTCATTAAGATTTCACTAAAACCCACTTGTAAAACAAATCCGAATTTAGGCCAAATGATTTTGGTTGAATGATGGATTTGAGATGAACCCATGAACAAGTAGGTAATGACATTGTTAATGCTTACCTAAAAACCTTGTTTTGAAAAACCAATGTTCTAAGTTCATTGTTGATCCAACATAGTTCATATGTTCTTGGTAAATATTGAAATAGCTACATTGTGAACAAGAGAATGATATGGATTCAATCCTTTGTTTGTCAAGAAATTGATATAACACATTCTCATATTCTTTGTTTGTTGATTTTAATTTTTCATATAAGTGATTGGAAAGATATTTTCGTGTTTAGGTACTTGTCATGTCTTCAAGATATCAAAAAGATCACGAACGAACACGAGCATACATGCCCTCTCACCCTCTTTTGATTCACTCTCACAAAAACTCGTCTAAGTCTCTTGAACATTGTTGTTTCCATGAAGGACGCATCGTTTGTTCCAATTTCGCAAATGAGTTTATTCGCTTCATGTTTAAGTCTATTGGGTTTGATTGTCTTCTTGATATTGATGAGCCAATATTTCCTTCGTTTCTTATGGAGTTCTTTAGCTCATTCACATTGATAAGCATCAATAATGGTTTGTCTATACGATTTTCCATTATGGGGAAAACCATTATTTACACTCTTGAAGAATTCGGTGATATTCTTGGAGTGCCATCTAATGGTCAATGTCGATTCACCGATGCTTGGAGTTTAGAATCTTTAGAATCGGCCCCTATTGATGCTCATTATGTGACCGTGCTTCCAACTCCTTCGGACATCATTCATACCATTTCTAAACCTCGTGAGCATCCTATTCATGGTAAATTTCAAGGAGTTGTTCGAACTCTCTCTCCTTGGGAATTACTATCTAGTGATATTAATGATTTCATGTCTCCTTGGGCTGAAATCATTAGGGAAAATGCAATGTGTCTTGATGGGAATCGGGATTTAGTACCCGCTTGTCTTGCACACATGTTGTATTGTGTTGCCACCACAACTCCTTACAATCTCGCATTTTTCATGGCTAGAAGAATTAGGTTTGTTATTCTTGAGCCTAAGTCAAGTCTTCCCTATGGAATGCTTCTTTCTCGTCTTCTTAGAAGAGTCCTTATTGATTTTCCGTCTCTTCTATCTTCACCCTATCACTCCGTTGATCGTGTCATGTCTCCCATTCAAGGAAACATTTCACCCGAGATCAATGTGAACTCGTGTCAAGTCGAAAATACTTCTCAAGAAGAGTCTTCTAGTAACCCTCCCTCATATTTCATTAACTTCATGTCCTCTTTAATCTCCATCTTGTCCTCCCATGAAGTTGATTCCAACTATCAATTTTATCTCAATCATCTTCTTCGAGAACGCCTCAGAAGTGAATCAAGGAATTAGATGTTATGCTCATAGTGACTTGCAACACTCATCTAAGATGTTTTCATGACTCTCTTCTCTTCATTTGGTTATGTATTAACTTATGCTTGGATTATTATTTACTTTGATCCTAAATGTTAATTATGCTTTCATGTTTGTGTTTTACATAGCTTTGTGCATGCATTTTGATAGTTAGCTTATTAGATTATGATCTGTAGTTAACTTTGGCTTGTGAAACTTTTGGGAAAAATCTGGGTTTATCAAAAATTGGGAAGGGAAATTTTTGAAAACCTTCTGGTCGCGGTTCCATATCGACCCGCGGTTCCTTATCAATAAGGTACCGCCAGTCCTAGATAAGGAACCGCCGGTCACTGTGCACGACAGCATCTTTGCTTTACACTGTTTTCTTAATTTTGTATAAACCTTGCATGATTTTCAGTAATAAACTACACATTTCCTAAACTAGGGCATCTAAATTCATTATTCACCTAAAATGATTTTAACCCATTACTAGTTTGGATCATCCCCTCACCCATTTAAACCCACCTTGTTTGCCATGTTCTTCACACATCAAACATACTTCCCTAAACCTTAAACCACCCTAATCAACCATGGTGTGTACCAAAACCTCAAACACTTCCAAGACCTCCACCCCAAGAAAAACACTCAAAATAAGGGTTAAGGTAGCTAAGCCTAACTCTTCACCTTTCCTCACACCTAAGAATGAGAATGCTCCTATCCTCATTTCTTCATCACCTTCCCCACCTCTTGCACCATGCAAGACTTCTTCCACCCATGGTACTAACCACTCCATTGGTTCTACCTCCTCTTCATTCAACTCTAGAATGAATGAGCTTTCTTCACCCTTCACTCCAAGTGCACCCTTGGAAGTGATCACACAACCTCAACCAATCCAAAGCATTCCTTTTGGGAATGACTTTGATGAATCTTTGGTGACTTCACCATTTACCCCTCACAACTCACCAATTTCACCAACCTTGGAGGATTTACCTCCATATTCATCCATTTCCCCTTTGAGGAACATGCCTCCACTTTCACCCACATCACCCTTGGAGAACTTGCCTCCTCCACCTCCAACCAACTCTAACATCCCAATTTTGGGTGTCCCTCTTTCCCTCCTCTTGGGTGATCCTTACTTTGGGTTTCAACAAACTCATGGTCCTAGATGTCCATGTTGTCTCTACAACCACTTCCTCATCCAAAACCTAAGGATGGATATGTATGGACTACATAGGGGTTTGCAAGATTTCTTGCTTACTTTGTTCTCCATGCCTCCTCCTAGGAGATGAATGATGGAGTCATTTCATAATAAGAGTTTTCAACAACAAGCCAAAGAAAACTATTTATCTAGATTTTATGATAAGCTAGCTATGTATTAGTTAGTCTTTATTTGTCTTTGTACTTGTTTCACTAATGAATGTTTTATGTTGTTGACTTATGGATTTAGGTTTGTGTGATTCTATCCTTTTGTGCACACTAATCAACTTTAATTTGAAATTAAAATTGAACCTAAATCTATCACAACCCCTAAACTTGACTAAAATTGGTTCAAAATGATATCTAAATTATTTTGTCACCCTTTGTCAAGACATTCTTTGTGAATGTGTTGCTTTATGCAACCCTAGCATATTTTGGTTCTAATAGAGGTAAAATTCCAAGATTTGCAACTTTTTGAAAAAGTCTCAGTTTTTCCCAAAACCCAGGAAAAACATGGTTTAAAGTCCTCTGGACGCGGTTCCTTAGCGATATGGAACCGCCGGACCCTATAAGGTACCGCGGCCAGAATGTGGCTTTTGACGAATTTTTGGTCAAAACTTATAAAACCCTATTCCCAGTCAAGATTCATTGTTTACTCAAACTGACTAAACATTCCTTGACACTACACATTTTGTATTCAAATTCTTACCTTATTTACATGTTACTTATACCCCAACCTTGAGAATTCATTCTCACATAACCTTGAGATATAGTTCTCACACTCTCACAATGCCTAACTCTTACATTCCTAACCTTGAAATTTCTTTGTCACAACCCCACTCACCCAAAGCTTCCTCATCCAAGCTTTCAAAGAAACCGAAAATCTTGGTTCTACCCGTTTGGGTTAAGAAGAATGAACCATCTTCGTCCAAACCACCCAAAAACCCTACCTTCTCTCCAATCAAGTATTGGAATGAGACTTATACCATAAACCCCATCACCGGAGCAAAAGAAAATGTTCCACCACCACCACAATCCTTCAATACCCCCCAACTCAATGACATTTCCACCTTCCCAAACCTCACAAGGCATTGTGAAAACACTCCCAAACCCTTTACCCCACCACCACCAAACCCTAAGTTTGATGCCATACCCTCATCAAACGATTTTGTGTTGCATCATGGATCCTCGTGTGATTGTTGCCGATTTCAACAAATTGAACTTGCTCATGTGTATGAGAAGTTAAATTTTCTTGAATTCCTCCTCACTCGACCTCCTATTCAAGTTTTCGTTCCGGTGGACAAAACTTCGAATGATGCATCGTCGTCTTTTTAGTTTTATTTTATTTTTAGCAATCTTGGAAAACATCACTATTAGACTAGCTTATGCTTAGTGGTTTATTTTCCATATTTATTGCTTTTAGATACTCATACTATGTGTATGACTATCTTCTTTGTTGTATTTTTTTACCTTTATGTTATTCGTGTGCTATCTAATTAGTTCTTTTTTGAGTTGATCTTGGTTAAATTTTTACAATTGCTTATGGGTGATTCCATCAATTCTAAAGCTTTAACCCATTGACAAGCTTATCATCTTAATAGGATTGAAGTTTGATTTTGTCAAATACCTCTTTGGACATACTTAGCAAAATACTTGCTTCTAATTTGAGATTTCTTCTTTTTCTCCCTCTCAAGTTACTTAGTAGGTAGTGATCACATATACATTGGTGTTTCTTTCCTTTCTATTAACCTTTGTGTAGCATGTCACCTTAGCTCACAAACTTAGTGCCCCAAGCAAGGGGGAGCAACCACCAAGGGGGAGCTACTAGCAAAGTTCGATGCACTTCAAAGACTTATGCTAACCTTTTTGCTACGACAAAGGGGGAGAAATGATAGTGATAAACTAGTTAATAATTCCATAGTTTGTGTTTCTACATAAATGAGTTTATCGTTTGTCGTAATAAAAAAGGGGGAGATTGTCAATGCAAGTAATGCCTAAAAACATTATTAGTGTTAATTAATCTTTCTTAGTTTTGATCACAACAAACCATACAACACATTTAGTGTAAAACACAAATTGAATTATTTAACTAACACTATCATCAAGGTAATAATCATATCACTAACCTTTCTTAATCATACTTAGTGATCATCAAAATGATTATCCTTAAAACTCACTTTTGTTAATAAGACAAAAGACTTTTTAATAAACTTTCTTTTTTAGAAAATGTTTTATTAAAATAGAAAATGAAAATTTGAAAAAGGCATATTCCAAATGCTGTTAAAATATCCTTTGAAGGGTTCAAATACCTCAGATATTCCCACCCCACTAAAAGACAAAAAACGGAGCGGAGTCTAGTGGCGGTACCTTAAGTACCTATGCGGTACCTTAGCGATATGGTACCGCGGGGTGAGATAGGGTACTGCGCACAGTAGCCGTTATAGATCCGTTGTAACTTTGTCTCCTTTAAATAGTGGGTCAAATCTCATTTTCCAGCAAGCCTCTTGGACGTTTTTCTCAGCCCTCTTTCTATTTTCTATAGCATAATCATTAGTAAATGATCACTTAAATTGTTAAGGATGTTTACATATGATTATCCTCTTGATCCCCTCCTTTACCATGTCCAATGAGAAGATCACTCACTCACTAGTGTAGTGATAAAGATGAATTTATGAGCTAGTCATATTCATCATGATATCCTTTTTGTTTTAGGTCAATCCAATGTATTTATGAATACTTGGACTAGTTGTGTTCATCCAAGTTATTTGTGGATACTTGGATTTGTTGTGTACATCCATTGCATATGTGTTTGCTTGGATTTGTGTTGTGTAAATCCAAGCTACATGTGTGTACTTGGATAAGTCTAGTTGAGTTGTAATAGATTTGATTAGGAGTTTGTTGATGCAAAAGTTGGTTGATCCTTGCTAGACCCGAATTAGGCTTAATTCGGGTTGGCTGGGCTCCGGCTCCTGCACCAAGTGAATCGTTTGGTTGGGATCCTGCACACTAAACAGCACGCGTTAGGCTTACCGTGGAAATGTTTCCCACGATTAGACTCCGGCGTGAGAGTAAGTAATCGATTTAGGGTTTATGTGAGTTTAGAGTACAAGTCGTAATACCTTTGTGGAACCCTTGAAGGTTCCTTTTATAGGCAGTAAAACCCTAGTGGGCTTTCACTGATGCTTCGGCCCCAAGGAAGAGATAACCACCAGAATTAGAATGATTGTTATCTTCTAATTTTGGTAGTGCATATCCTCTCCATTTGGGATGAAGATATTCCTAGACAGAATATGATTCTGTCTAACCCTATGTCGGCCATGTCGGGCCGTGGGCCGCACATATGTGCGATTACTGTTCATTCAAGCCCATAAGCCTGAATGACATTATTCCACCCATCTGTGATGGGCCGGATGCGGGTAGTACCCGTGGGCCGGGTTCGTGACCCGGTTGGGGACTATACGTCATCATGTCCCCCAGTCTAGTTGTTACAGTCGTAGGCGTAACCTCTATACTATTAAGGTGCTCTCCGGACATACCAAGGAAAGATAGAGGAACCGAAACATCGAAATTTTTGTTGTCCTGGCCGCACATGGCGACCCTTCGTGGGAATATTTAATGAATACTACCTCAGCCGCACGCAACGGCCGAGACAACTTAAATGTAACATAAATACGGTCCTACGTAAGAGCCGCATAACCTGACACAAGAATAAAAAACATTAATGATAGCCAACAATCCAGTCGCATGCCTGCAAAAGTGCACCATTAATGCCCACCCTTGAGCCACGCAAAACTGTTTAAGAAGTGACCCGTGGGTCCCCCTCTGACGTTGCAGAAATGTCAGAAACCCTATCCATTGGATAGGCGAGGTGACTGACACGTGTCGAAGATCCAAGGTACCTCAGAAACCGAGGCAACCCTATATAAGAGTGGGTATGCGTGTTTGTTACACACACAACCCACTCCTTCTTCCGCCATTGTTAATCTCAAGCTTTTATCTCCCAAAATTTTTGCCTTCTTTTCCACGGATTTTCGTCGCCGCAGGTTAGATCATCACGCCTTTAAAGACCTTTTTATAAAACATGGTAAAGGATAATCCCCTTATCACGGATGTCCTTAACGTGACTGCGGAAAAATACCTCGACTTTCTGTCGAAGTATTATGTACCCGAAAGCGTACACCCCACCTATCCGGGTGATGGTGAAGCGATTACGGATGCACCGGCGGGGAAAGTAGGCATATATACACGCCTGTTTGACTCAGCCAACTACCGTATCCCTTTATCCAAGTTCTTGGTAGATCTTCTTTTGTATTATGACTTTCATATCACCCAGCTCCATTGCATAGGGGCGTGTAAAATCAACCAGTTTGAGATTACATGCCATACCTGCGGAGTAACCCCCACCGTGAACCTTTTTAGGGCTTTCTACTTTGCTCAGTTAGTGAACGGGTGGTTGTCGTTCAAGAAACGACCTGGGAATGCCCCTATGACATATAGGAAACCTCTAGACTCCCTTAAGAACTGGTACGACCATTACTTCTTTGTAGATGAGAAGGTGTTCCCTACCCCCTTCGTACTTAAAACCAAAGCCCCAAAAGACTATCCGCCCAAATCCAAAGATTATAGTAGCAAGGACCTGAAAATACTAGATACCCATCGCACAGAATTCCATAGAGGGTTGCCGGAACACTTTCTGTGCTTAGTAGGGATAAGCCGCCGTTACTTTGGGAGGGATGACCTATACCCGTGCTTCTTAACAGAACAGGGAGAGGGTAGGTCCTATACATATGTTTGTAGATTTGATTTGTCACACATGTGTAACTTTATTAACCCATATCCGTGTAAAAAATTGTTTGCAGAAATGAACCTTCACAGACTAATCCGCCAGGGCGACCCCATGAAGGTAGCAGAAGGATTCCGGCCGTTGAAGCCGAATGAGCTCCCCTTGCTAGAAGCATTAGCCGACCGTACGATACCGCTTGAAGAGACAACCGAGCCCAGATCGGACGAAGAAGAGCCCGTTATCGAGAAATCCCCATTGGATTTCCACAATGAAGACGGCGAAGACCCATTGCTAGAGGGGGGCACCACCAATAAGGAAGAAGAGTATGACCGCAATGAAGACACCACTCAAGCTTCCGGGTCCACCCCACTTACCTCTAGAAAGAGAAAGACAACCAGGCGGGTGGCGAAGAAAATTGGGGAAGAAGCCGGAGTCGCAAATGCTCCCCCCAAGAAGCTGCGGAAAGACCACCCACAATACCAAGAAGGAAGTGGCACCACGACTGCCCAGGCCGATTCTACCCCGAACATGGAAGGGCCAGTTCTGCGAGTCGCCCCTATGAGCGTCGTGGCTCCTACCGGCCCAGACCCTATCATTGGCACCTCGTAAGTACCCCTCGTGAGTATGATTCATATCTTTTGTATGATGCATAGACTAATATTTAAATAACAGGGCTAATCCGGCAGCCGCAGCGCAAGGGGAAGAAGTGGGGAGAAATCCATCCCCCGCACCAACCAACAAGCCCCCATCACCTGCCACCACACGTGCCAAGGAGCCTCGCCCCGAGGGGCCAGAAGAAAGCCTGCGCTTAGCATGGAACTTATCAAGTTTGACACGGCTGGAGGCCGAATCCGAGTGTTCAGAATTTATCGAACACATCACCCCCTGCCCTCGCCCAAGATTTAGATGAATTAGATCATGAGGCCCTTATCGAGCAGTTTGACGTATCGTCCGCACACCAGGTGACGGTGGGTGCCGCGCTAAGGCGCCGTCTAATCCAGGCCCTCACTAATGTGAGTCGTGCAGACAAGAGGATAGCCCGCCGTGAGGCGATGGTCGTGAAGAACGAGAAGACCATCGCATCATTGCAGGCGGCATTATTGACCGCCGAGGCGACGGTGAAGGAGCAGGCGCATCACGCTGACGTCAGAGAAAAGCGTATTGCTGAGTTAGAAGCCCTCGTGACCGCATCAAGCGAGAAGGTAAACTTTCGAAATGTTGTACATACACTCGTACTTTTTGTATGCATGTAACCCAAGAAGAGTATATATCCTTGTAATAACTCCAAATTTCATATGTAGGTGTCTGCGGCTGAGGCTGCTACTAAGGATGTGACCGTGCAATCATTCAACATCGCCCAGGAGCGTGACGCGCTGAAGGAAGAATTGACGCGGGCTCAAACCAATCTTGAAGAGCAAGTTGCCTCAGCTGATGAAGAGTTAAGCAAGATGGTTGTAAGTTGCGCTGAGAGGGTATGTCCCCCCTACTAACCGCTACAGCCGGCCGTAGGTGGATTATCGGGCAAGGACTGCGACTTGCTGTAAGTTGGGATTTGGATGCTCCCCACCTACTACAGGCGTTTGCCGGGGTCGTATCCAATGGAATCGACCGTGGTCGGCATGAAGGCCTGGTCAAAGCTGCGGAGATGATAGGGAAAAATGAGGATATCACACAGCATCCGTATCACAACCCCTCCGCAACGGATAAAATGACTGCGTCCATGGACGCCTTGGCAGAAATCCAAACCCTCTCCTAGATGAGCTTGAGGCAATGAAGGATGCTCCAAATGAGACGATAATATCCCAGCTGAGTACTGATCCTATTCCTTTGACGTTGGCCACGTACGATTCTGCATCCAAAACAATGAAAGGCGAGAAGTTGCTTGTAGAAGCACTGGATGCTATTGCAGTCAAAGCCCGGGATGGGAAGGACGCTCGTGGGGAGGTCCTTCGTGCTCTCATTGAGGAAGGAAAGAAGGACCTAGGGGAGTTCCTACCCCCTTGTAACTTATCTGTTGTAAACACTTGTGATTATATTCGTCCGTGTATGTACACGGCTAAGACATATTTGTAGTAACTTGTCTTTTTATTTATAAGTCCGTGATGACCACAGCCATTTTGTTTATCTACTTTTGGAAACTTGTGTATTTTGACTGTGTTTAAATATTGTACCACAATACTGCATGATATATCACGTCTTACACACAAAGAAAGAAAATACATACAAGTCTATAATTTACTAGACATGCGACGTGCGTCTTTACTATGTGGAGCACTGTACGGCTACAGCATACGGAACTTACCCCAACGTCTTGTGAGTAAGGTGTCTAGTAAGGATGCATGATCCGTGCGGCTGGGGTTGCATCCCTCTTACGCGGCAAGTTGAATTAGTAGGTTCACTTAATCCTCTTACCCCGCCTGGAGGCGTATAGTACATGTACAGTAGTTTGAAAGAATGCATATGAAGAAAACATGGCATATTATGATATAAAATTCATACAACTAACAAAAAATCTAAAAAATGATTTGCACGAAACAGGCCGTGGAGCTAGCTAGGCACCACGGCATTTTATTAGAACGTTTACACCTTTGTTTGAACAATAATGACAAGTCCTAAAAAACAAGAAAGGAATCTAGACAAACATAAGAAAAACAAGGCAGATGAAACCGCATGGTTCTTTATTAAGACCGCACATAGCGAAGTACCCATGCGGAAGCCGTAGCTTTCAAAGATAGCACCTTTTGAGATTGGAAATATTCCATGTGCGCTCTAGGTCGCGGCCATCCATATCACGTAACATGTACGCGCCTCGTCCTAAGGCTTCAGTGACTTCATACGGTCCTTCCCACTTAGGGCCCAGCTTCCCTGTGTTCTCCGCTCGACTTGCTTCGTTAGCACGATAGACGTAGTCTCCCGGTCGAAAAAAAACACCCTTAACCTTGGCGTCATAATAAGCCTTCATCTTAGCCTTGGACTTAGCCTCATTGATGGCTGCTATTTCCCTTTTTTCTTCCAACAGATCCAGGTTGATTCGCAGCTTTTCATCGTTCGTGACAAGATTAACCTCCGCCGTGCGGATGGTGGGCATTCCTATTTCTGCTGGAATAACAGCTTCAGTGCCGTAAGCTAATGCAAATGGAGTGTCTCCGTTGGCTGTTTTGATCATAGTTCTATGCGCCTATAGCACATGTGATAACTCATCGACCCATTTGCCACTTTGTTCATCCAGACGCGCCTTGATGCCATTCCCCAAGCTTCTATTTGCTCGTTCGACAAGGCCGTTTGTCTGTGGATGCTTAACAGATGCGAAGCGCCGCTTGATGTTCAATGATGCACACCAATCTTTGAATGGGTTGTCCGTGAACTTCTTGCCGTTGTCCGAGATGATTTCTCCTGGTAGACCAAAACGGCACACAATGTGTTCCCACACAAACTTCTTGACCTGCTTGCCCGTGATAGACTTGACTGCCTTGGCCTCTATCCATCGTGTGAAGTAGTCCATTGCAACAATCAAGAATTTAACTCCCCACGCAGCTACAGGAAATGGTCCTGCAATGTCAATTCCCCACTTATAGAATGGCCATGGGGACGTGATAGGTGTAAGCTCCTGCTGCAGGTGCCGCGGTACTGGCCTATGCACTTGGCAATCACTACACTTGCGAATCATGTCGCGCGCGTCTCTGTGCATGGTAGGCCAATAATATCCTGTTCGTAAGGCTCTAGCTACCACGGATCGTGGACCTGCATGCATGCCGCACAACCCTTCGTGTAAGTCACTGATTACGTAAGCGGCCTGACGTGGTCCAACACACCGCAGCCACGGCTGCAAGAAAGAGCGCTTGTAAAGGACGCCTTCTCGAAGTTCGAAATGCTGCGACTTCCTTCTAATGCGCCGTGCTGCTTTTTCCTCGTCTGGAAGGGTCTCATTAGTCAAATAGTTGATGATTGGGGTCATCCATGTAGGCCCCTCCTCTTCAACTATAGCGGCAACTTCCCCTTCCGTTATAGATTTCTCCTTGAGTATTTCCACCAAGACTTGTTTAGACAAGTGAGCGAAGCTTGTGGACGCGATCTTGCTAAGAGCGTCCGCTTTCTTGTTCTCGCCCCTTGGCACCTGCTTGATGGAAAACTTACTGAAAGTCGCGATTAGCGACTTGACTTTTTCCAAGTACCTGACCATGTTGTCCTCCTTAGCCACATACCCACCTAGAATATGGTTCACGACAAGCCGTGAGTCCACGTAGGCCTTAAGGTTGCGGACTCCCATTCTAGCGGCGATTTTTAAACCCGCAATTAATGCTTCATATTTCGCTTCGTTGTTGGTGGCCGTGAACTCAAAACGGAGGGCGTACGTGAATTCCATTCCTTCTGGGTTTGTGAGGATGAGACCTGCTCCGGACCCGTCTGTACACGAGGATCCGTCCGTGAATAACACCTATGGTTCCGTTGGGACCTCGTCTTGCTTGATGATTGGTCCTTCCTCATCCGGCTTCTCGATCAGGAAATCTGCCAAGATCTGGCCTTTAACAGCCGTCCTTGGTCTGTAAGATATATTGTGCTCCCCCAATAGGATGCTCCATTTCTGTAGCCTCCCTGCCACGTCCGGTCTAGAAATAACCTGCTTGATTGGTTGATCCGTAATGACTACAATTGGGTGTGCCTGAAAGTACCGGCGCAACCGCTTTGTATCAAACACTAGTGCTAACACCAATTTTTCCATGGAGGAATAATTCAGCTCCGGCCCTTGTAGTGTTATACTTATAAAGTAGACCGGAGTTTGTACTGTATCTCTATCCGTCATAAGTACCGCGCTTATTGCGCCATAAGTAGCTGAGAGATACATAATGAGTTCCTCCTTTGGTCGGGGAGCTACTAGCATAGGGAGAGATGCAAGGTGCTGCTTGAGTTGGCCGAAAGCTTCCTCGGCTTCCTTCGTCCAGCGGAAGTCTCCCTTTCTAATGCACTTCTTGAGTGTCTTAAATAAGGGTAATTACTTCTCTGTGGATTTAGATAGGAATCTATTCAGCCCGACTAACATCCCATTTAAGGACTGCACCTCCTTCCGTGTCTGAGGGGACGGCAGTTGTATCACTGCATCCGTCTTCTCTGGGCAAGGTTTGATGCCGTTTGGATCAATCAAATATCCAAGGAACATTCCCTCCGTTGCTCCAAAAGTACATTTCTTTGGATTTAACTTCATGTTAATCCTTCTCAGCGTGTCGAACGTCTCTTGGACATCCCGGAGAAGTGCCTCCTCCGTGTGACTTTTTATCACCAAGTCATCAACATAGACTTCCAAGTTGCGTCCTATTTGTGATTCAAAAGCTTTGTCCACCAATCGCTGATATGTAGCGCCGACGTTCTTCAGTCCAAACGGCATTTTCGTATAACAATATACGCCCTGGCTCGTATGGAACGCCGTTTTTTCTGCATCCTCCTCCGCCATCTGGATTTGGTGATACCCTTTATATGCGTCCAAGAAGCATTTGAAAGGATATCCAAACAAGGACTCCACCTTCCAGTCGATTTCTGGTAACGGGTAACAGTCCTGTGGGCAGGCTTTGTTTAGATCCGTGAAATCCACACACATGCGCCAACTTCCGTCATGTTTCTTGACCAAGACCGGATTGGATAACCACTCGTGGTAGTATACCTCGCGCATGATGCCTGCATCCACTAGTTTCCGTACTTCCTCCAATATCACTTGGCTGCGCTCAGGCGCCTGGCCGCGCTTCTTTTGCTTAATGGGTTGGTACCCTTGGCGGATCTGGAGCTTATGCTCTGCTATCACACGTGGCACGCCTGTCATATGCTTTGGCTCCCATGCGAATATATCTAGGTTTGCACTTAAAAGAAAGCACATGGCCCTTTTGCCGCTGTCCGAGAGCGCCCCTCCTATGGATACCTCCTGCTCCGGATAGTCAGGGTGAATGGATACCTTCCAATTGGGACGTGGTGATCCATCCTTGGGTGGGATAGGTGGATCCGGTGTTGTCACGGTGTCACACTCGGATGTTGGTACGACTGTGTTGTAAATGGTAACGATTCCCCCCTCGACGAGGAATTTGATCATTCCGTGTGCCGTAGAGGGTACTGCCCGTATAGCCAAAATGCCTGGTCTGCCTATGATCCCATTGTACGGAGAGTGTGAGCGTATCACCATGAAGTTCATCCACGCCGTAGTGGAATGTTCCTCATTCCCAATGGTTACAAGCAAACGTAATTGCCCTATCGGCCAGATAGTGTCTCCACTAAAGCCAGTAAGCGGCGACGTGGCCGGTACTAATTAGCTTCTTATTTTTGGGCATAACTGCACGAAACAGTGTTCATACAGTACCTCTGCTGACGATCCTCCATCCACATACATGCGACGAACATCATGTGTTCCAATGCTTATCTCAATAGTGAGAGGCGCATCAACCACATCGCTTGCTGTGATGGGAGGGAATGATATTTCCCTGCCGCGTGAAAATTTTTGGCCAACTTTCTGCCTCGTGCGGCGCTGTCTGGATTGGATCATGTATATGGTCGAAGGTTTGTCCTTTTGGGGATCCTTCTTGTCATACTTCTTGTTGTTGTCTTTTCCATCCTTCCAATCCTTAACTAGGTGCTTGAGTTTACCTGATTTGATCAGTGACTCGATATGCTTCTTGAGCTGGATACATTCCTCCGTACCGTGGCCTTTGTCATTATGGAACTCGCAGAAGCGACTTCCTTGCCGACGTTCCGGCGGAGTGGTCATTGGGGGAGGCCTTGGGAAGTTCGCCCCTTCCGTCAGCAAGATCTCCCGATAGGACATCTTTAGGGGGTGACCTTATCGTCCTGCCGTCCTCCTTTGCTTTGGCTCTTATAGTCTTAGCCCTTGTTATTGTTTTGATTGCCTTGACCGCCCGACTGCCTCCGGGACTGATCATTTGACCGGTACCCATTTCCTCGGGATGGGTAGGCCGCGGCAACAGCTGTTTCTTCTTCTATGAAATTTTTGACCCTTTCCATGAGGTCATCATATCTCTCTGGACGCTTGTCATTGAGGCGCCTGATCAATTCTCTGTCTCTTATGGCGTGCATGTAGTCAGAGATTTTCAGGAGCTCCGGCATGGTTCTTGTGCGCGTGCACTCATCATTGAAGCGTTCAGTGAAGGCTTCTGTGGACTCCCCCGGCCGTTGCTTGACAGTTGCCAATGAGACCGGATCCCTATTATACTTCTTCCTTTGAGTATAATTGTTCTCAAACGCAGTGCGTAGTTCCGTGAAACTATCAATGCTCCGTGGAGGGAGTGCCTCAAACCAGTCACGGGCATTTCCGATCAAGGTCGAATTGAACATCTGGCACCATATAGGCATGGGCCATCGCTCAATTTTAGCCTGCGTATCAAATATTTTAAGGTGATCCACCGGATCACCGGACCCATCATAAGTCTTGATACACGCCGGCATGCGACGTTTGGTGTCCTCAGAATAGTTCCTTATGCGGAGGGTGAACGGGTCTTCCCTGGGATCCGCCCATGGCCGGGTAAGCCTAGGGTCATCCCATGGTTCACACCATGGACGCGAAAGATCCTCCGCTTCCGCATCTCGATAGTAAGGACCACCATAATACCCATCATTGTTTGGTGGTGGTGGAGGGGTGCGCCTAGGTCGGCGACGCTTAGGCGGATGGTCATCTGAGTCCTCTCCGGACGGGTCCGGGGACGGCGGTGGTGCCCCATCCTTTGAATAGGGACCACTTTTTTGGGATGAACCAGGAGCCTTTTTCCCAGTGTTCATCCTGTCCCACACACTCGGGCGACGTGTGGTTCTGGCCAGCTCTCGATCTGGTCGCTTGGGTGAGCCATCCGACCTTTCTCCTTCTCGAGACTGCATTAATTCCTGTATAAGGCGATCTCCTATGCGCTCAAACACATTCCGGGGTTGAGGGGTTTCCTCAAAGGTACCCTGCTCCTGAGGCCGAGCTCTCTTTTTCCTCTGATTTTGGGAGGAGGTGATTGGTCCGGTGTCACCAAAGTTGAGTCTGGCTTGGAGGTTCCTCCCCAGATTCAACCTTGATGCGATCCCCGGGACGATCCTTTCGAAGTTCTGCGTGAGAACTCGAGTAAGATCCTCCTCACTGAGTGGTAGGACTTCCACTTCTTCCTCCGTCGAGGGTCTGCGCGGTTCCTTGTTAGGAGAGTTTGGCGCACTCCCCGGATCAGGGTTGTCCAGGGTTGAAGTAGGTGGGGGTGTCATGGAGATCGTGCTCGTCACCCCCACGGGCTGAAAACTGCCACGGTTACCCGGCCCGCCTACGAGGCGGCTGGGTGACTGGTTGGGGATGAGAATCCCTTCCCCTTGGGACTTCCGGTTCCCGGGATTCACGTTCCTGGGGTTAGCTTGCGGATGCCCCTTCGTCATTGGAAATTCGAGATGAGGTTTTGTTCTAGCTTAGTGTTATGGGTCCCACGGATGGCGCCAACTTGTTGATGCAAAAGTTGGTTGATCCTTGCTAGACCCGAATTAGGCTTAATTCGGGTTGGCTGGGCTCCGGCTCCTGCACCAAGTGAATCGTTTGGTTGGGATCCTGCACACTAAACAGCACGCGTTAGGCTTACCGTGGGAATGTTTCCCACGATTAGACTCCGGCGTGAGAGTAAGTAATCGATTTAGGGTTTATGTGAGTTTAGAGTACAAGTCGTAATACCTTTGTGGAACCCTTGAAGGTTCCTTTTATAGGCAGTGAAACCCTAGTGGGCTTTCACTGATGCTTCGGCCCCAAGGAAGAGATAACCACCAGAATTAGAATGATTATTATCTTCTAATTTTGGTAGTGCATATCCTCTCCATTTGGGATGAAGATATTCCTAGACAGAATATGATTCTGTCTAACCCTATGTCGGCCATGTCCGGCCGTGGGTCGCACACATGTGCGATTACTGTTCATTCAAGCCCATAAGCCTGAATGACATTATTCCACCCATCTGTGATGGGCCGGATGCGGGTAGTACCCGTGGGCCGGGTTCGTGACCCGGTTGGGGACTATACGTCATCAGAGTTCTCACTAAACTATAAAGTGATGTGGTTGTGTCTTGTGAGTTCTCACTAAACTTTAAAGTGATTAGTAGTTGTGTTGTGTGAAGTTCTCACTTATCTTCAAAGTGAAGAGTCGTGAAGATTGGTTCTAGCTTTCGATTAGAACTCGACATCTAGCCTTGTGTCGTAAAATGGTGAAGTAGGCAACGTCATGAAGATTGGTTCTACCTTTCGATTAGAACTCGACATCTAGCCTTGTGTCGTTAAATTGTGAAGTAGGCAACGTCGTGTAGATTGGTCCTAGCTAAAGATTAGGTCTCGACATTTAGCTTAGTGTCGGAAAATAATGTAAGCAACGATGTAAGGTTTTCTCCGCCGATAAGGGAGCTTGTGGATATAGTGGAAATCTCGAGTAGGTGTACTCGAGGAGTGGAGTAGAAACGAGGATAGAGCCTCGTTGTCGAACCACTATAAATCTTTGTGTCTTCCCACTAGGTTGTCTCCTTCCTTGCTCTTTACTTATTTCATTATCATTATACTTGCTTATTATTCTTGCTAGTGCATTTCAATTGAACCTAATCATTATGCAACTTAGCTTTAAGTAAAAGATAGTTTTGACACAAACCAAATTGAAAGCAATTTTAATTTGGTCACCAATCGAAGAGAAACTATTCAACCCCCCCTTCTAGTTTCTACAGTTTTTATAGGAAGCTCATGACCGAGAAATATTAATTTCTCGTTGTGAAGGATAAGTTATCGTCTGTGATAAACTTTCCTTATTTGAGGTTCGAGTCCTAAGCTGTGATGCGCTTAGAAGTCATCATGAGTGAATATCAAGCAGCTTCATTTGCCAAAACCTCCAAGTCTTCTGGAGTCATATACTTCATACCAAGACGGCCAACGAGATACTGAAACCTATTTTAGGATAGAGCTTTTGTAGACAGGTCTGCTATCTGGTACTCAGTTCTGACAAAGTATAGTTCTACGATACCACGTTCCACTTGTTCCTTGATGAAGTGATATCTGACTGCGATGTGCTTGGTACGGGAGTGCTGAACCAGATTACAAGAGATGGCTATGGCCGACTTTGAGTCACAATACATAGGTATTTTATCAAAGTGGAAGCCATAATCCGTGAGTTGAGTTCTCATCCAGAGGACTTGAGCACAACACGCAGATAGAGCCACATATTCTGCTTCAACTGATAAGAGCGAAGTGCAATCCTGCTTCTTTGACGACCAACTCACAAGCTTGTCTTCACCTAGAAATTGTATGCCATCAGAAGTGCCTTTTCGACTATCAAGGCAACCTGCGTGATCAGAATCTGAAAAAGTTGTTAGATGAAAACCGGTTTCCCTAGGATACCAGAGTCCCATGTGAATGGTATTGCAACATCCTGCTTACTCAGACCACAATATTGTCCGCTTTGCCCGCAGGCTCACGGCTTTGTTTTAGGGCCCTCTTGTAAGTACATCCCAGCTGGTCACCCAACCTAGTACTACTCTGACATGAGCACGCTTAACTGCCAGTTTCTAAGAACCCCACATGCAGTAGACCACAAAATGCGTTGTGTCATGAGAAGGCGAATGTTATCTTATGAACCATGGATCTCTTCTTGCCACAGCCGATGTGGGATTTGCCTGGGGTATCACAATTACCTCCCCCCCCTTCGGGACTCATCGTCCTCGATGAGGTTTGCCCCACCATCCCGAACGGCTCAAGAGTAGCTCTAATACCACTTGTAACATCCCGCCTACTCAGACCACAATATTGTCCGCTTTGCCCGCAGGCTCACGGCTATACTTTGTGGCCCTCTTGTAAGTACTTCCCGGCTTGTCACCCAACCTAGTACTACTCTGACATGAGCACGCTTAACTGCCAGTTCCTAAGAACCTCACGTGCAGTAGACCATAAAACGCGTTGTGTCATTAGAAGGCGAATGTTATCTTATGAACCATGGATCTCTCCTGGCTACAACCAATGTGGGATTTACCTAGGGTGTTATAGGAATTCTTAAGGTACCAAAAGATCCGTTTAACCTCCTTGAGGTGCTTTTGAGTATGTCTGGCTTGATATCGAGCACAATAGCATGTGGCATGATGAATATCAGGCCTGATGGTTGTAAGGTACATAAGAGACCCGATCATACTGCGATATCGCGTTTGATCTACAGGATATGAGTACAAGTCAGCGTATAGGGATGTGGTCGACAATGGTGTACCAACGCGAGCACATGATGTCATACCATGCTTTTTAGGTATCTCTTGAGCATACTTAGCTTGGTTAATAAAGATACCACGTGGGGATTGATGAATCTGAAGGCCTAAAAAGAATTTTAGCTCTCTCATCATTGACATATCAAATTTGTTGTGCATTAATTTTTCAAAACGTTTGGAAAGTTTTGGGTTCGTAGAACCAAAAATGATGTCATCAACATAAACTTGCACTAGCACTATGTCATCCCCATATTTATTAATAAAGAGAGTAGGATTAATGGAACCTTTGGAGAATCCTTTGGATACCAAGAAGTTTGATAGTTCATCATACCACGCCCTTGGAGCTTGTTTGAGTCCATATACTGCCTTCATGAGACGGTAGACTTTGTCAGGATGATGAGGATCAACGAACCCTTCCGGCTGACTCACATATACTTCTTCCTTCAAATGACCGTTGAGAAAAGCAGTTTTAACGTCCATCTGATAAACCGTGAAGCCTTTATGTGCAGAATAAGCAAGGAATATCCTGACAGTTTCCAAACGAGCAACTAGAGCAAATGATTCATCTAAATCTATTCCTTCTTGTTGACGATATCCCTTAACCACAAGACGAGATTTGTTTTTGATGATTGTTTGTTCTTCATCCAGTTTGTTTTTCTAGATCCATTTGAAGTCGAGAATCGATGTTCCATATGGTCGGTCAATAAGTTCCCAAACATTGAGGCGTTCAAACTGATGAATTTCGTCTTACATTGATTCAATCCACACCTAGTCAGTTATGGCATGCTTGATGTTTGTAGGTACAGTTGAATTCACGGTGAGTGCATACATATACACATCGCCATTGGTTTCGAGTTGTCTGCGTGTTCGAACCGGTTGTGAAGGATTTCCATTGAAGTACTCCAATGGATGATCACGTGTCCAATGGTGAGTGGATGGATATCTTTGGTAGAATGTATGCATGTTGGACGGATCAACATGTTGAGTAGAAGACTCTCCGACTTCGCGTACCGGTGTACTGAATAGGTTGATAAATTCGTCTTCGTCAGATTGTGCATCGACTGCTTGATCATTGTTTTCTCATGCAGCAATGGTGGTTGGTGATGTTGGTTGTATGACAGTTTCTTGAGTTTGCTGAGTATCCAATGGAATTGTCTCTTGAGAAACGGTTGCTGAGGTAGAGGCAGTTGTGTCTTGTTGACTTTGTTCGGGTGCATCAGCAGTATTGACAGCGAAAGGCTTTGACACAACTTGATTGTTTCCATAGTAATAGTCATCAAACATTGGATCATATAAATCAACCAACTCATCCATTTGTGTCTTATCCGTCAAGTCCGCTATAGGAATATTTTCTTTCATTCTTACACGGGACGTACACTGTTTTGTGTAGGTGCCATTGATGGACATTGAGGTGCGGGACTTGAGTTGTTTTGTTCAAGTACCATTTGTGGCAATTCGTCAAAGTTTACATGAATGGTTTCTGTTAGAAATACATTTTTACGTATTTAGTAAGGATCGGTCACTCCAATGATATATTCAAGTATTGGGCTCGTGATCCAATATGTAAACAATATAGACCATATAGCCCACATGTAGGGTGGGTTATATATACCCCTCCTAGCATGTTAGGAGGGGTTGGTTATTAGTTATTTTACACATTTCATTAATCAAATATCACTTTCTCACTCTAACTCTCCTTTCCTCTCCTTTCTCTCTCTAGTTCATCTCAAGATCTTCATCTCTCCCTCTCTCTATTCAGATCTTAACAACACTTGTACAATCATAAGAAAACATGGACCTACAATTGGTATCAAGAGCCATGGTGATTAGGTTGTTCTTGTGTTTGTTCTTCATTGATTTGTGGGTTTTGATCTAAAATCATTCGATTCAAAAAAAATTGTGTTTTTTATGGTTTAATCTTTCTAGAAATCATCTACATATTTGTGGTATAGATTTTGGGTATTTGTTTTTGTTAAAACACGAAAAATATAGAATTTTTAGATTGACTTTTGGGTAAAAATTACAAGTGTTTGAAATTTTTTGTTATCATTCGGAATAAGAGGGTTTACATATTCCGAATTGTATTTCTGTCCTATATTCTGAATAGTTGTCAGGGTTCTACATTCGGGATTATATTTTTCCTTTTTCCCTCCAAAATAAAGTCATATTCCGAATTGTTGTCCCATCTTTTAGATGATATAAGATAGAAATAAAGAAGAAAATAAGATGGATTCTAGAGAGAGAAAGTAGTGAGAGAAATTAGAGAGAAGGAGGTGATAAACTTGATGATATTAGATTGAGAAAAAATGAGAAACTTCCACCCTCCTAACATGCTAGGAGGGTGCTTATATAGTCCACCCACATACGGGCTCTCTAATGGACTATATATATTTTAGGTCGGGCTTGAATAAATGCTTAGTACCTTGAAAGAGACCTTTAAGCTAACATCAAGCCCGTAATGTCACGACTAGTTTAACTAACTATAACAACGTTCTAATAAATATTATAATATAAACTTATGACCGAACATTCTTGTGTGACTCAATATTTTGAGGCTAACAATCTCCCCCAATGTGAGGTCATTCTTCTTCGATATTTGGAGTTCAATGGAAATTATGAATTTCTTCATAAATGAGTCTTGAACGTGTAATAGTAGTCTTGTTCCTTCATGTTGTGATCTTTGAGCCTTTGTCGTTGTCTTTCGACTTTGTCTTTAAACTTGAGATCTTCAAATCATTCTTGACTTGTCTTTGCCATCTCGCGATCTTGTGTCTTTATCCTCATACTCATACTTTTCACTATCTTGAAAGCTTGCTAACAATCTCCTTTGAAGTATGGTCATTCATCTACATTAATTGATAAGGAAGATTTTGATCATCAGAGTTGCAGAAGTATTTAGCTTTCTTGATTGTTGAATGTCTTTGGGCATGAGTATGTATTTTTGAATCTTTGACTTCGCTTAGTACACCGTAACGTCACCTTCTCGAGACAAAACTTAACCACGGACTGAATGGCTTTGACATTTGTCCTAAATCGGTAGCGTTTTACCTCCGGTCGGTGAAGACCGTTACACGATATTAATTATCGTACCTGTGATTAGGTAGTTTCAATTAAGAACCTCCTTGATAGGGTTTCGCGGTTGTACTAGCCGTTCTCTTTACTCGACCGTCTCAAAGCAAGACTGCGAACATAAAGAGTGAATCAATTGGATAATTATCCGCTTGATTAAAGTCGTCAATTCAAATTCCTGGAACAAGTTTGATTCATTAAGAATCTTACCATTGTTGCTTTCCAGTTGCCACAAGCTTGATTCAAAAGAATCTTGCAAGTTACCTACCGTAGCACTGTTTAATGTTGACGCTAGAAGGATTTCCATTCGTCACTGTGGATATTAAATATCACTCTGAATGTTCTGGCAAGATCATAAAGATATTGCGTAGAAACCTGAAACGAGTTTGAATCAATTCAGAATCAAACCACTATTGCTTTTCAGTTTACACATGTTTAATTCTAAAAGAATCTTACACATGACCTACCGTAGTGCTGTTTGATGTTAACACTGGAAGGATTTCCACTCATCATTGTGAATACTAAGTAGTATCACTTTGAGTGTTCTAGAAATATCGCAAGGATATAGAGTAGGACTCTCTTGATCGTCATCCGTGTGTCCTAACGAGATTTGATTGATCTCTTGGCTCTAGACTCGATTTGTGCACTTTTAGTGATCAGAGGCTGGAGTGGATGCCACCTATTCAATATCAACTATCTCAGAGTGAGGAAGTCAATAGAAGTCATGTTGATCTCCGTGAAAATAAAATAAACTTCTTTTGAGAGAAGACTGAGTCAGCTAGGGAGGGTTTCTGCATTACATCACTGGGTCCATGATGTGTTGCCTTCATGATGTGTTGACCCGGTTTCTGCCTAAGTTGTATGGAGGGCTAATTTCTTTACACCCTTTATCCTTACATTTCTTTTTCATTCTTCAACCCCTTCAATGCTTACCAAGACATCATTAATAGCACCTTGTTGTGATTGTTCTAGTGCTATCATCAGTAATTAGTCAGCATTCAGCTACATTCACATTCTACTCCATCTTTCCAAAGGACTTCTAATAATCTATTGGATTGTCCCTAGGAAGATCCCTCTAGTTCTGGTTGGATCATAGGACTTAAACCTAACCACCCTTTTGACACCAGTAACGTCGTGAATTAAAGATGTTGTGGGTATTTGATCGTAACCATGAGTGCTTGAGTCTTTAGATCACATTTTAATCACATTTTCTCCCCCTATCTCTAATATATAAAATCGTTTGATATTAGAGATACCAAATTTGATTAAAATATATTGTGAAAAATAGTCTTGAAGACTTTCGGGAGAAAGATGTGTCTAACTTAGCATGAAATTGGAACGCTCCCCCTCAAAAATTGATCCAATGGAATTACCATTACGAGGATATTATCCACATTAAACTTTTGAGGATAGGAGTTTTTGAACACACAATTTTTGAAAGATTTTGAATATCATTGAGAAATTCTTGAAAAAATTGTGTTCAACGCTTTTTTGAAAAACTCTATTTCTTTTTGGTGAAAAGATTTTTTTCTAACGCATAAAGTTGAGTTCATAGACTTTGAATGTCTTGACAAATCCACTCAAGTGTAAGAAGATTTCTCTTCTTTTGCTGAGGGTAAGGGCACTAAAGCGTACACTCCCCCGTGAATATAGATATGGGTTGCAATCTGAAAGTGATTACAAGCCATTGTGTTGAGCTCAAAACGTTGAATGTTTTGTGACAAGCTCAACCCAAGATAGATTTCTCTACTCTTTGTTAGGATAAGTTATCTTTAAAGATACACTTTCCTTTATTTGAAGTTCGAGTTACAGTCTGACATTTAACTATAAGTCTTGTTCATGAGCTTAAAACATGGAATGTTTTTATTGAAAGCTCATGACCGAGAGACTTTGATTTTCTCGTTGTTAAGGATAAGTTATCATCCCTGATCAACTTTCCTTTCTTTGAGGCACGAATCACAATCTGAAGTAATTGTAAATCATTGAAATGACATGTTTTGAAAAATATTTACAACTTTCATTCGAGCTTTATGTACACACCCATGTCGTTATTGAGCGACATTTCTAGGTACGTCCATATTATCGATACTGAAAGACATGTCGAGAAGAATCTTTTTGGTATTTTCAAATATTTTTTTCATTTTTCATTTTGTTTTTCTAATGATATTTACATATTATTTTATTTTTGTGTTTTCTCAAGTTTTTCGAAAATAATCCAAAATAGATTTTTGTACAACAGAAGAAGGTGATATAGAATGTACAGAATTGGAACCCTTTGAAGAAGGAGAAGTGGGGTCAGAGTCCGCTGTTGTACCTGCAATGACAGAAGAAGAGTTTGCAGAAATACTAGTCTTAGGAGTAACAAATTCATTGTCTATATTCAGAACACCCGCATTAGTGCTGGAGCAGGTTTCAACACTCTTCTCTTTGGGAATCCACTTAAGACCAACTTCTTTGAAGATCCTACCCGTTTGTTTCCACTGAAGACTAGATTTAGGAGTAGTTTTCTCTTGCACAACGGAAGACTTCTTTGGAGAGAAACTATGTCCTTTCTTAATCCACGTTTCAGTTTTGTTGTTAGTGCTTTTCTTTGCAATGGGTTTGTATCTCCTTGTTGTCTTATGGGATTCTGTTTACGATCTTCGTTCAAAGAAACGAGATTTGACCTAATAGAGGTATTGCAGAATGCAATGGTCATGATTTCCATTGTAAATGCCCTTTTTTCATGTGGGGCATACAGGGAATTTGGGCTTCACGAAAGTACTTGTGTTCCTTGGTTTTCCAAATCGTTCAGACGTAGTGTTCGAAACGCGACTATTCATGGATGGTTTCCAATTCCTAGATTGCTGGTGAAAGATCCTAGGTTTTGGTTGATTACCATTAGGAGTGTGTTGACTCTAGTGGGATTTGGTGAACTAGGTTTTAAATACACGGATTTGTCTTTCTGAATCTTCCCTTTTTGCGTAGCTTTCTCTAGGTTGTTGGTATGAACTAAGTCATTTGAACCTACAGATTCGTTTGTGGACGCGAATGTCACACGTTTTGAAGGAGTCCTAGAAGTGCTAGGTGCATTCATATGCTTGGGTTTAGCAACAGTGTGCTTTCTAAATGGAGGAACATAGGGTGAAATTGATGGTTTTGGAATACTTGGTTGCACATCGGTCTTAGGAGGAAACCTAGATTTTATATGAGAAGAATTGGAGAAAGGAGTCGGTTTTCTTAAGATTGATGGCTTTGGATCCTTGTAGGCATTGGGTTGTCGAACAACAAGTTTTACAGCTTTAGGTTCCACAGTTTTCCCACCCATTTTGGCGACGAGTTTCTTCAACTCTTCTATCGATGTGTCCTGTTCTTGCAACAGAGCTTTCAAGTCTGTAATTTCCATACTCTTTTCGTTCATTTCTCGACACAAGGCAGAAAGTTTTACTTGCAAGTTATTGTCATTTTGACCTTTTCCGACTTTGTCTTACAAAGCAAGTTCAAGAGTATGACAGTGTTTTTGAAGGAATTCACATCGGTGTTGAATCATCGCAAAAGCCTTTTTATCAACATTATCTGTATGTTTTGAAAGCTCTGTTTCAAGACGTTCACACTCTTTGACTTGATCAAGATATTTGCATGCCACGTCAGAGTATTCTTCTATGTCTGCACAAGATGTAAGAGCAACACACAAAATATCTTTGGAGAGACATTCTTGTAAGAGTAGATCATATGCTGTGGAAAACTCGTCTCTTTCAGGCTGATGATCGTCAATTTCTTTTTCAAGAGATTCCACATGTTTCAAATCGTCAAACATTTCTTACTCGATTAACTTTTCAAATTCCAAAGCATGTTTCTTTGTTCTATCTGCAAGTAGAATCAAAGTAGTTTTCACAAGCACATTTATATCATGAGGAATTTCTTTACCGTCGTTTGAAAGTTCACGTTTTTTCCAGTCATCGTCAACAACCTTTTTGAAATTTTCAATGTTACTCTTAAGAATACTAAGTGCTTGCTTACTCTTGCTTATAGAAGCTTGATGCTGCAAATACCCAATATATTTTGAAACATTAGTTTTCTTAGTTTCAAAAACTTGTCTCCATTTAATTCTTATTTGTTCACATTCGAAAAATATTTTCTCACGAGACTTCTGTGTTTGCGGTTTGAAACGACCATATAGACTGTTTTCATAAGC
Organism: Glebionis coronaria; assembly: GCA_025667525.1. NCBI lineage: Eukaryota > Viridiplantae > Streptophyta > Magnoliopsida > Asterales > Asteraceae > Glebionis > Glebionis coronaria. The sequence goes on from CM046876.1 coordinate 361,891,353, forward strand.
ATAATTATATGGTTTAACAAACTCTGTATTAACTTTTGGTATACTCTCTTCTTCCAAATCGGTTGTCTCTTCACTGTCCGGCCTAACAACAAGGCAAATAAGATCGGTCCATTGGGACTCATGAAGATATAAGTGTTGATTCTCAGATTGTGCTTGCTCAAGGTACTTATGATTTGAAAAACTAGGTCTATCTTTGAAGAACGAATGAGGTGCCAACATTCTCATGGTTTGAATTGATTGATTAGTTTTGTAAACAGTGTTCTTGTAAAAATCAATGTGAGTTTCAAGTTCCACCATTTTGTCGATGTCATTCGCTTGTTTACTTTTGAAATCCTTTTTCATCTTTTCAACCACAACTTTCTTTTCATTAACAAGTTTAGTTTTATCCTCTTGAAGAAAACCATTTACTTGAATTAGCTCATTGACTTTAGTGGTAGCAAGATACGTTTTGTGACGTTCAGTGCTCAAAGAGGAGTTATAATTACGTTTCTCTTGTTCTAGAAGCTTAAGAGTTTCGTTATATTTCTGTTGATTTCGTCCTTTTTGACATTAATTAAACACCCTTTGTACCCCTCAATCTCATTGGTCTTTTGAAGAAGCTGAGTTCTATAGCTATCAATGGTCTCACTAGATTTAATTAGAGCAGCTTTGCATTCTTCAAAATTTTGAGTGAGCATAGCGTTTGCCTTCTTTAATTGCTTTTGACTCTTTCTAGTCTCTTTGACATCTTTTTTGTAAAGAAGCAATTAAGTTAGAAAGCGCAATACACTCCTCGTCATCATCATACTCATTTGCATGTTAATCATCGTCAGACTCATTATTGTATATGTCTGAGGAATCAGGTATGGTATTGCTATCAACCTTTTCCGTCATACATGTGTCAATAAGAGTGTGAGTTTGATCACAATGCTCATGCGTATTATCATTGGCAAACACATTATATTCATCATTGTTTACCTCTTCCAATGGCTCAGAATTTGTAAATATGGCCATTATCATAGGAAGGTGTATTGCTGATGACAGTCTCAGAACTGATGTCTTGTGTGCCAGTGTTGCTGCTTTCTTTCCCATGTATGGTATGATCATCCTGCGGACCATGCTTTGTGTTTTGTTATATGCAGCGCTGATAGGTGTGTAAACACCCATCTTTTCTACCACTTAATTACAATAATAACCGGACGAAAACGTGTATTTTATGTCGGAATTATGCGTGGTTTGTGTTTTTGTTATGATTTAGGACGAAAAGGTGAAAAGTGGAGAAAACACGGGAATTCACGGGCATTTACGGACTTTTATTGAAGAAAAAGATGAAAGACGAAGTCGAGAAGTCAAGAGTGCAAAAAGAACGGAAGTCCACGACCAATTCTGAAGATTTATCGAAGAAAAAGTTAAAAGACGGAAGTTTATCAAAAGCCGAAGAATTCAAGTCTATTTTATTGAAGAAATTAAAGACGAGTTCAAAAGAAATCCCGAAGCCAAAAGTCCCTTAAGTCCAAGTTTAAAGAAGTTTAGAAGAAAAGGACTAATGGTGCAATTAATGAAGACTATATGCTTAAGGGCTTAATCTTGCAATTAACAAGAAAGGAAGGAGGGGAGGAAGCTTCCTTAATCCTCCCCTATAAACAAATTAGGATTGTTAATTTTTCATTTTGTTGGCTAAGTGTGACAATTAGCTCTTCCACCATTTAAATACCTTGTCATTTAATTTCTTGTCAAATTTAAATACCTTGTCTTGCACGTTAAATTCATTTAATTTCAAGTAAGTTTTCATTTAATTATTGTCAATCTTTACTTTATATTGTCAATCTCTTATCTTCCTTTCTTGTTTTAAATTGTTCGTTTATGTTTACTGTTGATTCGTGGATAGATTTATTAAATTGTTTGTGTTGATTTTGGTTAATTTGTTATTATATCTGCTGTTACTGTATCCCCTTGTTCTTCGGGAGTGTTTGTTTTGTTTCTGATCTTTCCAGGAAAACTTCCGAACCAAGAAGGAGGGAAAGTGCTCATTCGGAACTTCCAAAGTTCCGAATCAAAGGTTTCATCCGGAAGATTTTAAGCTCAGCAAAACTTCCGAGTCAAGCTTAGTTCATCCGGAACATTCAAAGTTTCGCACGAAGGATAACTTCCGACTCAAGAGTCATTCATTCGGAACTCAAAAGTTCCGAACCAGTAAAGCTTCATTCGGAACTCAAAAGTTCCGGATCAAGCTCTGTTCATTCGGAACTAAAAAGTTCCGGATCAGTGATCATTCATTCGGAAGTTTCCAAAGTTCCGAACCAAGGGCCGTTCATTCGGAACTTGAAAGTTCCGAATAAACTTCCGAATCAAGGGGCAAGTTCCGGATCAGGGAGTGTTCATTCGGAAGTCTGAAACTTCCGAATCAAGGAGGCTTCATTCGGAATCTTCTGAATCAAGGGTGACCAAAAAGTTCCGAATCAAGGCAAATTTAAGAAGTTCCGAATCAGTAAAGTTCCAAATGAAGGATTGTTTTGGATAAGTGACATATTCAGATCAATTTGTTCCGGATCAAGGATTTTGGGAATATTCCGAGCGAAGAAGAATCATTCCAACCGAAGGTGACATTCCGGACGAGTGATTGTTCCAAACGAAGGATAATTCCGAATGAGCTGTATTCAAGTTCTTATTAGCTTTTGTCTTTGATTTTTATTTTCAAGCTTTATTTTTCCTGCCTTTTATTTAATTGCACTTTAAGATTATTTGCCTTAGCTTTATTTTAGTTTTGCCTTAGTTTAAGTTTTAGTCGCGTTTAAAGTTTGCCTTAGGTAGATTTAAGTTTACGTCATTTACTTTAGTGCCCTTTAATTTCAGTCCCGTTTTAAATACTTGCACAATTACTTTAATTAGACTTAGATTTACTTTAAGAGCACTTTTACTTAAATTGTTTTGCAAATGGCGCCGCTGCCGGCTCTTTTCGTTAATATTGACGGTTTTCTGTGAGAGACACGTTGCTTTTTGGGATCCGTTCACTTGTGAGCGTTATTTTTCTTGCCTAAAAAATTCAGAAAATCATAAAAATTAAAAATTGATAAAAAACCATAAAAATTAAAATTTTCAAAAATCCAAAAAGATTTTATCTTTCTTGTGTATATATATTGTCTTTGTGTTTGGTTTTGTTTTCTTTTGCATTTTCAGGTGTATGCGTACTAGATCTTCTAATTATCAAGAGCCCGAGCCTCAAGAAGATTTAGATATGGCAGGTGTTAACAACAACAACATTCCACCGCACCTCAATAATAATAATAATAACAACAATGCTCTTCCACAGCCCGATCTTCGGACCATGGAGGAACTTTGTCAACCAACAATGTTTGGACGAGGAGGACCGATTGCGCCGATGCAAATCAACGCTCCTGAGTTTTCGTTTAAGCACCACATGATTCAGCAAGTACAAACAAACCCATTTAGAGGATTGCCTGATGATGATGCCAACAAACACCTCGACAAGTTCATTACAATCACCCAAAGCATGAAGTTGCCTGGGGCCACAATGGATGTACTTCGCCTACAACTCTTCCCACATACTTTATCGCATCATGCCGAGAAATGGTTTGATCGTCTCCCGAAGAATTCTATTCACACTTGGGATGATATGACTCAACGCTTTTTGTCGCGCTACTTTCCACCATCCATGGTCACGAGCCTTCGCAATCAGATTAGCGGTTTCATGCAAGACCCTGATGAATCTCTTTTTGACGCTTGGGAGAGATATAATGTCTTGATCGAAAGATTTCCAAACCACAATATGCTCCCTGTGACCTTAATCGATACTTTCTACAACGGATTGACTTTTCGAGATCGTGATACGATTAATGCAGCCGCCGGTGGCACATTCATGAAAAGGAGACCCGAGGAGTGTAGAGAGCTAATAGAGAACATGACTACTCATCACAAAAACTGGGATTCCTCCGCTTCTTCAAGGAACAACCCGAGAGTCAATGTTTCCTCTACCTCAGCAAACCCTGAGATGACCGAACTCACCCGCATGATGGCCGAAATGAGCAAAAGTATTACGCTTCTCGCTTCAAACCAACAACAACAAGTTAAAGCGGTTGCTAATCCTTGTGAAACATGTGGCGGTCCTCACTCATACACCGATTGTCCTTCGACACAAGGAAATCCGGAAAATGTGTATGCAGCTTATGGTAATTATTCACAGGAAAATTACCAAGCTAGACAACAAGGGGATAGAAATCTGCTGAGCTACCGATCCAACAATTACCTTTCACCTGGTTTTTCTCCTCAAAACCAAAACCCCGCCACCAACTACAATAGAAGCAACCAAATCCCACCAAGAGCTTCTAACCCTTATCAACCACCCACCCAACAACACCCACCAATTAATCCCGATGTTGACGCCATAATGAGAACTCAAGGTGAGCAAATCAAGAATCTACAGAGCCAAATAATCAATTTGAAAGGAGATATCTTGAAGCAAGGAAATGACATTAGAACCGAGGTTCGTGATAATATTCAATCCTCCTTCAGCACTCAAACGACTGAATTAAAGAATCTATTGGCTAGTTTCTTGCCCGAAGCTCAACCTTCTTCTTCGGGTTCTCTACCTTCAAACACCGTCACCAATCCGCGAGCTAATGTGAGTGCTATAACTACGCGTAGTGGAGTCACCATCGTAGGACCACCAATCCCACCCCCATCATCTACACCTCCTCCACCACCATGTATCCCTACTCCTCCTACACCTAGTATTAGTACACCATTACCGTCTCCGCCTCGTCATGACGATGTATCTCGGAAGGACCCTTCAACATCTCAACCTTCACCAACTACTCCTTCACCGTCTCCCTATCAACCCAGAATCCCATACCCTTCTCGCATAGGCAAGACCAACGAGCTAACCAAGAATGACTGTCAAGTATCGAAATATGTGGATATGCTATCTAAAATGACCATCAACATTAGCCTTGTTGAAGCACTTTGCCACATGCCGAAATTTGTCAAAGCATTCAAAGAATTGATTAGCAAGAAGGAGAAGCTGATTGAACTCGCCAACACACGCTTAAATGAAAACTGCTCAGCAGTTATTCTTAAAGAATTACCGGAAAAGCTTGGAGATCCCGGTCGTTTTGTGTTGCCTTGCGTGTTCAACAAAACTGAAGAATTTACTGCCCTTGCTGATCTCGGGGCTAGTATTAATCTTATGCCACTGAGTGTTTGGAAAACACTATCATTGCCCGACCTCATTCCAACAAAGATGACTCTCGAACTTGCAAATTGCACTCTCGCTTACCCCGTTGGTATAGCCGAAGACGTGTTCATCAAAGTTGGCACATTTACTTTCCCGGTCGATTTTGTCGTAGTTGATTATGAAATGGACCCTCGTATTCCTTTAATACTTGGTCGGCCATTCTTGCGAACCGGACGAGCTTTAGTAGATGTGGCCGAAGGTGAGTTAATCTTACGAGTCGGGGATGCTTCAAAAGTTTTTAAAATGGGGAAGCTTACAGGAAAATCCTTTGGAAGCCGAGAATCAGTGAATATGATTAATGTGCTCGATGACTTTACCGTCTATGACAATCCTCTATTCGATTCTTCCATCGATAATCCACTCTTTGAAGATGATGTGGATGATTCTCGCTCCACTTTAGAACCTTCTACCATTTATGATTCGCCACCGATCTTTGATGCTTATGATGATGATGATTCTAGCTCAGATTCGGATGATTTTGATTGTACTTCTGAGTATCCCGAGCTGCCCACTTTCGATGATTTTGATGAGGCTGATACTCTCTCGAGCGATTCTTCACATGATGAAGATCCTTCGCCATCACTCGATCCTACCCTGGACGATTATTCATTTGAGGAAGATTTTTCTGAATTTCTTAACACTTACTTCCCTCATGAGAGTGATGCTCCTCCTTTGGACTTTGAAGATTATCGTCTTGATCCTACTTTGGATTTGAAGAGCATTCTGTCAAAGGAGAAGAAACCGGTTGACACCAATATCCGTTGCACATATGATTTGACACCTCTTTGTCCTCCTTCTGAGGACGAGGTTGTGCTTCTTTGCGGATCTTCTTCACACTCGGCTGCGCCTGAGTGCTATTTTCCCTTAAAGGAAAAGGTGTTTGACCCCGGTATTGAAGTCTTTAAGCCATCTCAGTATCCACCTGATGAAATAAAAGGAAAAATCTTTGGAAATTTTGAAGACATGCTTGCACCACTTCCTACTTGCTTCCACCGTGCTCCATCGCTGCTTAAGGGAACCTTGCCACTTCTTATTTGGCTTGCCTTGTTCGCCTTAAGCTCGTGCTTATTGATGGATGAAAACAATGTCTTTGATCCTGGTGGATATGTTTCATGCTTCTTCCGTTGATGATCAAGGTCGAGTCAGGCTCACGACTCGGTTAACAAAAATCAAGCGCTTCTTGGGAGGCAACCCATGCATCTATCATTTCGCTTTCTTTATCATAAGTGTAGGGGAGACCCGTTGGTTTGCTTTCCTCTCCTCACTTCTTAATCAGGGATTCGAGCTTCAATGATCTACTCTTGATGATTCTTGACGACCCGTGATTCCATGTTCTACTTCTTCCCGGTTCTATCCTAAACTCTTTTCGATTCACTATTTTATATTTTCTCAATATTAAAATAGGAATCTCTTTAGTTGTCTTTTCCTTAGCGAGATTTAAACAACGTGCACAATGTCCTAAGTGTAGGGGAGTTTACTCCCACATGCTTAAACATTGAGGACAATGTTTATCTTAAGTGTAGGGGGGACTTCTATCGAAGTTAAGTGGTCTTTTCCTTGTATTTGTCCTCATTTTAACCGGAAAATCAATTTTTCGACATTTTTCAAAATTTTTGATCTATTTTGGCCTATTAGTTTTTTCCCTTTGTATAGTTATTTTCTTTCCTTATTAGAATAAATGTTTAATAAGTGGTTTTAATTTTCAAACGTTGTGAATCTTTTGACTCAATCCGAGTTTACTCTAGCTAGTATCCTTAACGTGTTTAAGTCAAGTTTTGCTAGGCTTTTATATAGGGAGCTATAAAACGCGAAAGTCTTAACTCTCACGGGTTAAGAACAAGAACTTTTCGCAAGTTCCTATAATTGATCTTAGAGAGTCGTTTATCAAGGGAACTTTAAAATGCGATTTCTAAACTTGAAAAAGTCTAAGAATTTGCAAGATCCTATAGGCGACTCGAAAACCCAAAACTTTGATTTAATAGGCTAAGTATCCACGAGTCTCATTACTTGAGATTTTAAATTGTGGAGAACAAGAGATGATAGAGCCAATTATAAGTTCGGTATTCTTTCGTGAATTTATGTGAGTTAATTATAAGCCTATTCTCCCATCGCTTGCTAATAATTTATCTGCTAATAAATAAGGTTGTACGATTTGAAAAGTTACTTAGCTTCTAGCCCCAGATCGTTTAAAAGTTGCTCGGTATGGATTAGAGTTCATAGCCAAGGCATAACTTATTGAAGCGGGATGCGAAGATTGGCGAGTCCGAAAAGGCCCTAACAAGGCATGAGGGCTATATTTTGTTGCTAAAGATCCAAAGTGATGTGAAGAATCATCTATCAAAAATCAATATGAAGGATCGAGACACACGACGTAAAGCAAAACTCCCCAAAAGTCATGGAGAAGTGTATCCGAAAAGACCCTAACAAGGTATGAGGATAAATAGATCCAAGTCATAAAAGGAGGCGGATCGTTGTATATCAAAGTCCAAAATAAAGATTGGAGAAAAATGAAGAAGTCGTGGTCCAAGTATGAATCTCTCAAAACTTCAAGTGAAGAAATTCCATTATGAAGAGAAGGCCATTATTTCATGAACGTCTCTCAAGGTTTGAAGTATGAAGTCGCTGCCAAATATCGGTCCGAGAAAGGTCTCAAATTGCGAAACGAGTTATGCCAAGATATGAACTTTATGAGGTCCCGAGAAGCAGTTTTAAAAGATTTGGTCCTTTAGCTAACTATTGATTAAATCGTTCACTTTATTTTTAGACTTAATAACTACCGAAATAAGTAAAAAATGCATCCTTGTGATCATTCAAGACAAATAATAAAATATAAGAGATACCCCTAGGAATAAGGGAGTCTAAGTGAATAATTGGCCCACATGAGTTCGTGTTAGTTTACTAACTTATAATAACAATGATCTCGTTTTTAAGCTTGGTTTGGAGAAAGTGAAAACTTGAGGATGATGATTATTCATGACATTTCCAAAACCCAATGTCTGCTTTTGATTTCTTTATTTTGTATGATTTTAATTTTCTATCTCTTTAATAAAGGCCAACGTGGATTGATTATGATGAAAAGTGTAATCTTGCTTTGTAACTAATGCATTGCATGAGGACATTGCAATGGTCAAGTGTAGGGGATTTGATAGGTGTGTAAACACCCATCTTTTCTACCACTTAATTACAATAATAACCGGACCAAAACGTGTATTTTATGTCTTTTATGTCGGAATTATGCGTGGTTTGTGCTTTTGTTGTGATTTAGGACGAAAAGGTGAAAAGTGGAGAAAACACGGGAATTCACGGGCATTTACGGACTTTTATTGAAGAAAAAGATGAAAGACGAAGTCGAGAAGTCAAGAGTGCAAAAAGAACGGAAGTCCACGACCAATTCTGAAGATTTATCAAAGAAAAAGTCAAAAGACGGAAGTTTATCAAAAGCCGAAGAATTCAAGTCTATTTTATTGAAGAAATTAAAGACGAGTTCAAAAGAAATCCCGAAGCCAAAAGTCCCTTAAGTCCAAGTTTAAAGAAGATTAGAAGAAAAGGACTAATGGTGCAATTAATGAAGACTATATGCTTAAGGGCTTAATCTTGCAATTAACAAGAAAGGAAGGAGGGGAGGAAGCTTCCTTAATCCTCCCCTATAAATAGATTAGGATTGTTAATTTTTCATTTTGTTGGCTAAGTGTGACAATTAGCTCTTCCACCATTTAAATACCTTGTCATTTAATTTCTTGTCAAATTTAAATACCTTGTCTTGCACCTTAAATTCATTTAATTTCAAGTAAGTTTTCATTTAATTATTGTCAATCTTTACTTTATATTGTCAATCTCTTATCTTCCTTTCTTAATCTTTGATTTATGTGTTTATGTTTATGTTCATGTTCATGCTTTTATTTTCATCCAAGTGGTTTTTGATTATTGTGGTTAAAGTTGTTTGATTTCTTGTTTTAAATTGTTCGTTTATGTTTACTGTTGATTCGTGGATAGATTTATTAAATTGTTTGTGTTGATTTTGGTTAATTTGTTATTATATCTGCTGTTACTGTATCCCCTTGTTCTTCGGGAGTTTTTGTTTTGTTTCTGATCTTTCCAGGAAAACTTCCGAACCAAGAAGGAGGGAAAGTGCTCATTCGGAACTTCCAAAGTTCCGAATCAAAGGTTTCATCCGGAAGATTTTAAGCTCAGCAAACTTCCGAGTCAAGCTAAGTTCATCCGGAACATTCAAAGTTCCGGACGAAGGATAACTTCCGACTCAAGAGTCATTCATTCGGAACTCAAAAGTTCCGAACCAGTAAAGCTTCATTCGGAACTCAAAAGTTCCGGATCAAGCTCTGTTCATTCGAAACTAAAAAGTTCCGGATCAGTGATCATTCATTCGGAAGTTTCCAAAGTTCCGAACCAAGGGCCGTTCATTCGGAACATGAAAGTTCCGAATAAACTTCCGAATCAAGGGGCAAGTTCCGGATCAGGGAGTGTTCATTCGGAAGTCTGAAACTTCCGAATCAAGGAGGCTTCATTCGGAATCTTCTGAATCAAGGGTGACCAAAAAGTTCCGAATCAAGGCAAATTTAAGAAGTTCCGAATCAGTAAAGTTCCGAATGAAGAATTGTTTTGGATAAGTGACATATTAAGATCAATTTGTTCCGGATCAAGGATTTTGGGAATATTCCGAGCGAAGAAGAATCATTCCAACCGAAGGTGACATTCCGGACGAGTGATTGTTCCAAACGAAGGATAATTCCGAATGAGCTGTATTCAGGTTCTTATTAGCTTTTGTCTTTGATTTTTATTTTCAAGCTTTATTTTTCCTGCCTTTTATTTAATTGCACTTTAAGATTATTTGCCTTAGCTTTATTTTAGTTTTGCCTTAGTTTAAGTTTTAGTCGCGTTTTTAAGTTTGCCTTAGGTAGATTTAAGTTTGCGTCATTTACTTTAGTTCCCTTTAATTTCAGTCCCATTTTAAATACTTGCACAATTACTTTAATTAGACTTAGATTTACTTTAAGAGCACTTTTACTTTAAAGTTTCGCCCTTTTATTTTAAAAACAACCAAAATATTCTTTTTCACCAAAGAACGACTGAGTCACTTAGGAAGCCTAGATCAATTCGTTAAGATACCGAGAACACGAACTTGAACTTTAATATTTTTATAGGGGCAAAAGCCTTGTATCAAGCGCTCATTATCCAGACCCGATAATGTACCACCACTTGTTTTGAACCTTTTATCTATCTCTTGTTCATGAATTATTATTCTGTCTACATAGGTTTCAATGGATTTGATGTTACTTGGGATCAGGTCTTTGAACATTTGAGCATTTTTATGATGTCTCATGAAGCATCCCTGTGTACTCGAAGACATAAGAAATTCTGAATCAAAATTCTTTTCAAATGTCGTCTTGAGTTTAGTGAAGGTGATCTTGCATTCACTCCTAAAAGTCGTTCTTTGGTGAGTTGTGCCGCAAGTTTCTTTATGGTTTGTGTGAAAGTTTTTATGAACGTGCCAGTGGATTCACCTAAGTCTAGCAGGACTTTTGAAAGGCTCTCAAACGATGATTTAAGTATTCTCAAACTTTCCATGCATTTATCTCTCAAGAAGCGTGTCCGTTGTGGTAATTGTTCCATCTCAAGAGTTGTCACAACTGATGAACACTCGTTGATCACAACTTTCGTAGAAACAACCTTTCGTTGAAACAAAGTTTCGTAGAAAGCTTTTGTAAGAATAAGGTTTCGTAGAAGAAAAACCTTTCGTAGAAATAATCCTTCGTAGAAAAACTTTCGTTGATACCTTTCGTTGAAACCTTTCAAAGAATCCTTTCGAAGAATCTTTTCTAAGAAACCTTTCGTAGAAATAATCCTTTCGTAGAAAAACTTTCGTTGATACCTTTCGCTGAAACCTTTCGTTGAAACTTTCGAAGAATCCTTTCGAAGAATCTTTTCGTAGAAACCTTTTGTAGAAATAATCCTTTCGGAGGAACTTAAACCTTTCGTAGAATCTAAACCCTTTCGTAGAAACCAAAATCCTTTTGTCACTAAATCGTTTCGTAACTCTTTCACTGAAATCCTTTCGTAACTAAAATCCTTTCGTAACTAAATCCTTTCGTAACTAAATCCTTTCGTAGCTCTTTCGCTGAAATCCTTTCGTAACCAAAATCCTTTCGTAGCTCTTTTCGTAGAATCCTAGTACCCAGTTCCGTAGAAAACCTATCGTAGGAATCCTTTTCGTAGCTAAATTCCTTTCGTAACTTTTCCCCTTTCGTAACTAATTCCCTTCGTAACTAAACTCTAAATTCCTTTCGTAGAAACTAAATTCCTTTCTTAAGAACTTATAGCTTTCGTAACTAAAAACACTCGTAAGTTATAAGCTTTCGTAACAAAAACATTTCGTAGGAATTAGGTTTCGTAGGAAAATACCTTTCGTAGAACAAAGCTTTCGGAAGAGTAGGTCTTTCGTAACTGAAAGCTGTCGTGAGAAGAAGCTTTCGTAACTTTCTACAAAACCCTTTTACGAAAGGAAGCTTTCGGAGAAATTCTAAAACCCTTTTACGAAAGGAAGAACAGCCAACCTCAAATCTAAATCGAGCCAACTTTTTACAAACTGTAACCCAAAATCAATCCAAAAACGCCCCAAAAACTTGTGATTTTAACCACAATAACTAATCTAAATCCCTACCACAACTTTGTAGGTGATTTAAATCAAGATTTAGAGCTCGAAAAACACTAAAAAACATTAATTCGTGATGATTTATGATTAAATCACACAAATCAAAGCAATAACAACAACCAATCACGAATCTACCCCGTGGCGATTGATACCAAATGTTGTCCCATCTTTTAGATGATATAAGATAGAAATAAAGATGAAAATAAGATGGATTCTAGAGAGAGAAAGTAGTGAGAGAAAGTAGAGAGAAGGAGGTGATAAACTTGGTGAAATTAGATTGAGAAAAAAATGAGAAACTTCCACCCTCCTAACATGCTAGGAGGGTGCTTATATAGTCCACCCACATGCGGGCTCTCTAATGGACTATATATATTTTGGGTCGGGCTTGAATAAAGGCTTAGTATCTTGAAAGAGGCCTTTTAAGCTAACCATCAAGCCCGTAATGTCACGACTATTTTAACTAACTATTACAACGTTCTAATAAATATTACAATATAAACTTATGACCGGACATTATTGTTTGAATCAATATTTTGAGGCTAACAAATCCATTGAAACCTATGTCCACAGAATAATAATTCACGAACAAGAGATAGATGAAAGGTTCAAAGCAAGTGGTGGTATAGTATCGGGTCAGGAGAATGAACGCTGCATATCACGAAACACAAAGCATGGTCCGCAGGATGATCATACCATACATTGGAAAGAAAGCAGCAGCACTGGCACACAAGACATCAGTTCTGAGACTGTCATCAGCAATACACCTTCCTATGATAATGGACCTGTTTACGATTCTGAGCCATTGGAAGAGGTACACAATGATGAATATAATGTGTTTGCCAATGATAATACGCATGAGCATTGTGATCAAACTCACACCCTTATTGACACATGTATGACGGAAAATGTTGATAGCAATACCATACCTGATTCCTCAGACATATGCAATAATGAGTCTGGCGATGATCAACATGCAAATGAGTATGATGATGACGATGAGCGTATTGCGCTTGCTAACTTAATTGCTTCTTTACAAAAAGATGTCAAAGAAACTAGAAAGAGTAAAAAGCAATTAAATAAGGCAAACGCTACGCTCACTCAAAATTTTGAAGAATGCAAAGCTGCTCTAATTAAATCTGTAGGATATGTAAATATTGCTTATGTTTTAGAGAGAGAAAGAGATAGAAAGATAGATGATTTCACATACACACTTGAGAGAGAAAAATAAGAAAACACACTTTACTATGTGTATTGTATGAGAAAACCACACCCTCTCCATCTAAGGAGCGGGTTTATATACCAAGCCCATAAGATGGGGTTGGGCTTACAATTGGGTCGCCCATACAAGCATGGACCGGACTTTTCCTTGTTTGATATGTTAAAAGATATCTAGACTACGAGCTACTACTTCATATATTGTCGGAGTGACCGAATCTTCCTAAATACGTAAAAACGTATTTCCAACAATCTCCCCCTAAGGGAGGTCACTCCAAACAAGGGTGTTACCCAAGTTACAATAATAAAATAAACCTAGCATACTATGCTTGTCTTGAGCTCGTAATCTTCGTCTTTCTTTTCTTTTTCTTTTCTGGTGAACATGCTGATGTGATCTTTGACATCAATCTTGAGCATTAATCTCTTGCCTTGATCTTGTGTATCCATCGCTTGTGATCTTCGCCTCTTCGTGACTTCATGTCCCACATACTTATACCTTCATAATTCTTGAAAGCTTCAGAGTTCGATACAGCGGAAGACTTAACTTTTAGGCTTTCTTGAATTAGATGAGGTATTAAGTGCATAAAGTATAAGCATGCGGGGACGACTTCTTTCTCGGATTTCGCAATGCCACCGTATTCAAATGCCGCAACATAAGTAGACACGAACGAAATGTCTTTGAACATTTCATTCTAATTCGGTAGCATTTTACCTCCGGTCGGTGAAGACCGTTGGATGATATAAAATATCGTACTTGTGGCAGGTAGATTTAATTAAAAATCTCCTTGACAAGATTTCGCAGGTAAACCCGTTCTCTTTACTCGACCGTCCAAAGCTGACTGCGAACGTAAAGAGTGAATCATTTGGATAAAATTATCCGCATGATTGAAGTCGTCAATTCTGATTCCTGGAACAAGTTTGATTTATTAAAGAATCGCACCATCGTTGCTTTCTAGTTGTCACGAGCTTGATTCATATTTAATCTTGCAAGTTACCTACCAAGTGCTGCTTAAGGTTAACACTAGAAGGATTTCCACTCATCACTGTGAACTCTAAGGTATCACTCTGAGTGTTCTGGCAAGATCACTTAGATATTGCGTAGAGGCCTGGAACGTGTTTAAGTTCAGTTAAGAATTAAACCACTGTTGCTTTCTAGTTATCACAAGCTTGATTCATAAAGAATCACACAAGTCACCTACCATGAGCTTTTTGATATCCGCTCAAGAAGGATTTCGATCTTCATTGTAAATACTTTCGTATTACTCGGATGTTCAGGCAAGATCATGAAGATTTTGCGTAGGACTCTTAAGATCTTTCTTACTTTTCATAGTGTGTGAAGAAGTAACGAATTATGAAAGTGTGTCCTAATGATATTTTCTATGATCTCAAATGGCTCTAGATTCGATCGTGCATTTTGGATTTTAGTGATCGGAGGCTAGAGAGGAGTGCCACCTTTTCAATACCAATTTACTCGGAGTGAATAAATCGATAGATAACGTGTTGATCTCCGTGTGATTAAAACAAATATCTTTTAAGAGATATCTGAGTTAGCTGGGATGGGTTGTGCATTGCATCACTGGGTCCATGATGTCTATCTTCAATATCGAGCATCATTAACTGATCTCAACAGCATATGTGTTGACCCGGTTTCTGCCTAAGGTTGTAAGGAAGGTTCTTTCTTTACACCCTTTATCTTTACAATTCTTTTTCATTCTTCAACCCCTTCAATGCTTACTAATACGTCATAACTAGCACCTTGTTGTGATTGTTCCAGTGCTAACTTAAGTACTTGGTCGGCATTCAGCTACGTTCACAATCTTTGTCCATCTTTCCTAAGGACTACTATTTCTAGCTATGGAATGTCCTTGGGAAGATTCCTTCGGTTTAAGAAGAATCATTGGACTTAACCTATCCTACCATCCTTATGTCACCACAATCTTCATCGTCGTGAAATAAATGGGTTTTGGGTAAGTATGTGTCACCATGAAAATCCATTTTGATATGCAAATCTGTTTTGCTCCCCCTTAACATATGCCATGATATTCGAAAACATTTCGCATATGTCGGGATGAGCCAGCACATTAAGTCAAACCATTTGTGATAATTTCCCATATTAAATCACATTTTCTCCCCCATATTAAAAGTATTAACCCAATCTATTTTTTTAATATCAATTGATTTAATGAAGTTTTTACAAAGGTTTTGGGAAGAAAAATGCAAGTCCGTATCTTCATGATACCGAATGTATGAGATATGATACCGATTTGTAACATGATCACATATTCACCATATTAGAAAAAATTGACAAGGTTGGACCTGATTGATGAGAACATCATATGACAAGATCAAATGGTTCTTGTCAGTATATGTTGGTCACCTCGTCACGTCTGAAGTCATCTCTTGACACCACGTGTACGATTGGTATGGTTGTCTTGACACCAATTAGTGAGCTTGGCACTTTCGGCATCGAAGATTCTGAATGCTTGACAATTGCTCCCCCTCAATTGTTGACCCGTGTTCTACTGAAAGAGTTGTAGTCGTCGGTTGAGTAGTCGCATCGTCGAGTATGTAGATACCAATTGTAGATTGCTATGGTTGTAGAGATGATAGCTTCATAAAAACAAGACTTCTCCTGTTTTAACAAATAAATGCACTGATGCGTACATAGATTTGTGTTAGACCAAGTTATAAAGTACACTTGATCCCTTACAAGGTTTTAAAGTAAACCTTGCCCGAGAAAATTAATTCCCGTTGTTGAGCCAAAGCTTTCATAAGAAATACTTGACTTTAATATGAAAACCGGGTTGCAGTCAAAAATAACTACAAGCCATTTCGGCATGTTTTATGAAATATTTACAACTTTTGTACGAACTCTATTTATGGCGTCGGGTCAATAGTAATCGACATTTCTAAGGCCGTAAATATTATCGTACCAAAAGACATGCCTTTGAAAAATAAAGTAAAAATATGTTTGGATTTTTATGAGATTTTTCAATTTTTATGGTTTTTATATGATTTTATATTTTTGTATTTGGCTTTTGTGGATATAAATATAAACAATATATACAGATGATCACCAAGGATACGGAGAATAGTTTACCACCACTATTCTTTCGCTTCATCTTCCAGTTCCTTAAAAGTCTCAGGCGAGAAGGTTCTAATTCCTAGCTTGTCGGCCAAAAATTCAATTCGAGCGCGATCTAAAGCCTTCGTGAAAATATCCGCCAATTGATACTCAGATCGGACAAAGTAAAGCTCGATTACTCCATTTTCCACTTGCTCCTTGATAAAGTGGTAGCGAATGTCAATATGCTTCCGACCGGGAGAATTGAACATTGTTGCAGCATAAGGCAATTGCACTCTTGTTGTCGTAGTACATCGGAATTTTGTTGAAAACTAGACCATAGTCGGTTAATTGCGATCTCATCCAAAGATATTGAGCACAGAAACCGGACATAGCTATGTATTCTGCTTCCGTACTTGAAATTGCAACGCTTTTTTGCCTTTTAGATGCCCAACTGATTAGTCGATCTCCTAGTAATTGCAAAGTTCCACTCGTGCTACGCCCTGTATCATGACAACCCGCGTGATCCGCATCTGCATATGTCACTAGTGCAATCGAAGAGTCCTTCGAATACCAAAGTCCCCGATTAAGGGTTCCTTTAAGATATTGATGTAGTGATTTTACCACTCTTTAGGAAAAGAGAGCAAATAGGGCAAGTAGTAAGCACGACGATTTAGGAAAACCGTGTGTAAAAGACCCTAAAATGAGTTCGTTCTCAAGGAGGCTAGTGTGTTATGTGTGTAATGATTTGGATTAGATTTGTGATTATAATGTTGAGAAAGAAAAATAGAAATGAGATTAGAATAGAATGACGGTTACGAAGACGGATTAAACTAAGTCGAAAAAGGTGTACACGTAAAACCGTAAAAAGTGCTAAAATTAAAATTTTACCCTAAAAATTCCTAAAAATTACCAAAAATCCACAATAATATTTTAAGAGTTTACAAAAAATCCAAACTTGCCAAAACCTTTTAATTAATGAGATAATGACTTTTTCATGCTAATTAAAGCTTTAAAAATCAAAATTAATTATTAAAAAGTCCCAAACAAGATTTTAAAGTTTGTAAACCTCAAAAATATCCTAATTAAGCTCAAAAGTATTTTTCAAAATTTTAAAACCACTAAAAACTATTTTTAAATAATTAAAAACTACTAAAATCAATTAAAACTTAAATTAATTCTAGAAAATAATTAAAAGACTCAAAAAATATTTGGAAAGTTGAAAAATTCCTAATTAAGTGTTTAGTACCTAGGAAAAATATAAAAACTTAGAAAATCAGACTTTTAATTTTTAACAATAAAATAATATTAAAATATTATTAAAAATCCAAAAATCATAAAAAAATTCTAAAAACTTGCAAACTAGCTTAATTTAACCTAAATAATTCAGAAATGAAAGTGAAATTACCTAAATACCCTTAATGGGCCTAGAAAATGGGCTAATCCCAAAACAGTACCTTATTGGGCCAAATTTGGGCCCAATAATAAAAAGTGTTCAAAATAAGCCCAAAAAGCACTGGTTGACTCAAAATTTGATTTTAAACAACTTTTTCCAAAGGCCCAAAAGTTGAAAGTGTGAAATAAGCTAGCTTATACCAAACAGCTTATTCTTAATGGGCTTTTTGGCCCATTAAGCTATAAGCCAATGCCATAAGCTAGAATTTGACACACAAGCTTCTTTTGAACTAAATAAGACTTCTGCAAAAAGAAATTTGAAATAAGCCCAAGGAACAAGCCTGAAAATGCAATAAGCAATCTACAGAAAACGACAAAATAGTCGTTTTTGAGTTCTAGGCCACCCCAAGTGCCGATTTAAGTTTCTATAGCTTCTAAATGACTTAATTAAGCAAAATCAACAAAGAGTTTTCAAATAAGTTGACTCAATAAGCTGGAAAAAGCAAATAAGCACTTATGTAAAAGTCAAATAAGTTGGTTTTCTAGTAAAAAGTCAAAGTCAAAGTCTAGTAAGCTCCAGTCTACTTAAATGGGTCAAATAATGAAGACCTATCACAAAAAATAAGTTGTTGCAAGTCTGGATAAGCGAGAATAGCTTATTGATAAGCTGAGTTCAATTTTACACTAGCAGGGGCTAGTTTTGAGTGTTGAGCAGTGGAAACTTTTTCCATTGCTTGACTATTAGACTTTTTTGTCTTTAGTGACTTTTTTGGAGACTCAGATTACACAAAGGCACCCAAATGATCTTTGGATAAAAAGGAGTCAAGAACAATCAAAATATCACAATCACAAACACCCAATTGATACAGTTTAATCAATAAAGTCCCAGATATGATACAGACATGAACAAATAAGCAGTTGAGCACTTATAAGCAGTTTTAGCACAAATCAACCAGCCAAATTCAACCAAATGCATACACAAGCTATATTAAACTCAAATAAGCAAGTCTAAACAAGTTTCATGCAATGATTCAAAGAATTAAGCAAGATTCAAGCCAATGAATGTTACTGATGAACACTATCACAAGCAGTTTTACACTTTGCTGATGTATTTGACACACAAGCCAGATTCAACACTCAATATCTATCAAATAAGTTATAATAATGATGTTCTAACAACTTTCAACCCTAAGCATGCACAAATACTAGATTTCACCAAAATCTTAGGTCAAAAACAGTTAAATGCACCAAGTTATAGCAGATTGTTTGATTTGAAGTTTCAAACCCAAAAACTTGCAGCAAAACACTCTCAACCAAGAATATATCAGATACCAAGCACAAACAATACCTTCTAACAACACAATACCAAGTTGTAATCACAAACAGGTAATCCCAAACACCCCTTTATCTTTTCAAATCCAAATTTTTCAAAGGAAAAGTGAGATTCAAGACTACCCAAGCTCAGATAAACACAATAACAAGTAAAATTAACATATTCAAGCAGATTTAAGCCACAAAATTCACAAGAACACAAGCCACATACAAATATCACCAAAAATCAAGATTTTAAGCAGATTTTAGGATTGAGTATGCAAACTTCATGGATGTACATCCACACCCACGAATTTATGAGCTTATGTACTAGCAAGAACAAGTACAAGCTTCCAATAACACCCCTACTAAGAATCAACAAGGTTAGAAGCACAAGTATAAAATCAGAAACTTGAAAAATTCTTGATTGATGCAACTCTTGTCCTCCACACTTGATTATCCCCAAGTTATAAGCCTCACCACACCTTAATTAACACAATTAGGATGCTATGATCAGCCCTATAACCCAAGAATTCCAAGATAGACCAAGAACTTAGCAAAATATCAAGAAAATGAAGAAAATGTGCAAACTTTTGCACACTCCTATTTTTGAAAACAGGTTTTAAATTCAAATTCAGTAAACTAAGAACATAAAGAAGCAGAAATAAGATGGCACTTGGTCTTTCTTCAAAACACTTAACTCAAATTTCATAAAACTGAAAAGGGATTTACAAGTGCTTGAACAAGGAAAAACTAAAAGCAAACGTAAATGTTAAGACCTAATGCCTTTATATAGGCTACAATGAGACTAAGGGAGCTGAAAAATAACATAAACCCTAGTTGCGAAGTCCCAAAAATGCCCTTGGAAAATTTGAATATCTTGGAGTCTTGTGAAGAATTCTTGGCTGTTTGTTGAAGCTGGCAAAGGGAAAATGCATCCAAGGGTGTAGATGAAGCTTGAAAAGTAAGCCAAGTTCTTGAGCGTTGGATTTGCTGGCCTGTTTTGTTTGGACGTGAAGAGTGGGTCAGGGGAGGGTTGGCAATGTCACATGCATGAGAGTGATGGGAGTTTAGGGGTTGGGTTTTGATTAAGAGGCCATTAATCAAGATTCCGGAGGTTTTTAGGGCTTAATTACAAGTAATTAAGAAATCCCTAATTTTATCAAGAACATGAAGAACAGGTTGTTTGATCTTGTTTGGGATTTAAATAAGTGTTTAGGCGCGAGTTAAACTTAATTAATTATTAAGTTTAAACCGGTGGTGAGTGGATTGGTGAGGTGGCAGAATGGAGAGAGGGGATTGGTGGAAATTGTGAGTGGGGTGAGGTGGCAGCTCATGATTGGTTAAGGTTACTAGGTTGTCTGGCCAGCTTTAAACCCCAATCTTTTGTTAACTTGTCATTTCCAGCTTTTCTTCACAAAATCCGAATCCCTTTGTTAGCAAAGTTTCATTTTTCACACTTTTGCCCCAAATACTTTTCCAAAGTATTTTCAGGGGTATTTCTTGCCATTTTTGAATTCTTCAAGGGCTGATTTGGCATTTTGATGATGGATAATGGTCTTGACTTGTATGTTGAGCATTTTGGAGGACTGAAATTGCCAAGTCTTGTTTGATGAGGGACCATTCTTGCCAAATGTTGAAAGTCAAGGGTCCTTTTTGTAATTTTGGGATTTTCAAAGGACCAAACTTGTAATTTCTTGTACTTTGAAGGACTTCATGATATATTTGACTTTGTGGAGGACAATGGTTGACAATTTAGCTTTGTTGAGGGGCTAAACTTGTTAATTCTTCAAAGTGGAGGGCCCTTTTTGTAATTTTGACAAACTTTAGGGACCAAACTTGTAATTATGAGGATACAAGGGTATAAAGTGTCAATTCTTCCATATTGGAGGACCCTTCTTCATAATTCTTCAAATCTTCAAGGGTTGATCTTGGGAAAGTCTTCATTAGGGCTTGGTTCATTGTGCGGCTTTGTTTCCCGTGTTCGTTTTTTGAATGATTCTTGTGATCTTTTGTCATTTTCTCAATATCCGTACCTAAAATACACAAGCAACAAACATAAGCTTATATATGGGTATTTTGATGATATTTAATGCATTTTAAGCCCTATTTGGACGATGAGACTATGTATAAAAGAAGTCTCATCAGATATCGAAAGATCAGTTTAACAGTAGCTAAGTGTAACTCAGTAGGCCTAGTTTGATACCCGGCACACATGCATATAGCAAACTGAAGATCAGGTCGACTAGCTGTGATATAAAGAAGGGTACTGATCATTCCACGATAAAGTGTCGGATCAATGGCAACTCCATGTAGATCTGCATCAAGCTTAGTTCGTTCCACCATTGGAGTATCCACGGGGTCGCAAGATTCCATCTTATATTTCTTAAGAGATTCAAGGGCATACTTGGATTGATTGATAAAGATGCCTCTGGGACTCTGAGATATCTGAAGACCTAAGAAGAATGATACCTTGCCCATCATTGACATCTTAAACTTGGAAGACATGAGTGTCCCAAACTCATCGGATAAGGTTTTGGTCGAGGCAGCAAATATAATATCATCAACATATATTTGTACCATAATCATATCTTTACCTCGTTTCTGAATAAACAGCGTGGGATCCACCTTGCCTGTAGTGAAGCCTTGCGTAATGAGGAATTGTGACAATAGATCATACCATGCGTAATGAGGAATTGTGATAAGCATTTATGTAAAAGTCAAAGTTATTGGTTTTCTCTCTAACTTCTCTCTAAAAACTTCTCTCTAAAAACCCTAAAGCATTTTATTAAGAAATCATTGATTAATTTTTGATCCATCCATGGGATCATGAATTTTATTATAGATCCATAATCTCCTATTCATTTTACACATTGTCATATAAAACTTCACCATTAAATCTTCCTCTTCACCCTTTTTAAATTCATTTTATTAAGTTTTTTCACTGTTTCTTATCCGCCTAAACCGTTAAACTAATCCTCCTTCCTAACCTTAATCATCCATCATCCTTTCCTTAAACCTTCTCTAAACCATGATTCATGTCTAATCTTTCTATGACTACTCCGGTGGGTTCTGTTGAACTGTCTCCGGTGGAGGTTGTTGGACCTCCTCCGGTGACGACTTTTGTTCCACCTCCTAGGAAATCAGGGAAGCTTAAGCCGGTGAAGACGACTAGGAATATGAATCCTAGTTCAGGTAATACCATGAAATATATTGATAAAGATTTTTTAGAGCATCCTGAGAATATTGTTGTTAAAAAGGGGGTGAATACTTGTTCTAGTGTTAGGTCAGGTGATTTGGGTGGTGTTATTGAAGAAATGGAGATTATTGATGAAGTGGGTATTAAGAAGGGTGATAAAAACGTCTTAGTAAACTCAGGTGAGGATACTGAGATGTTTTGGGGTCCTAATGGGGAGAATGAAGAAAGGGGTAAGGGTGAAGTAGGTGATAAGAAGGTTGAAGTAGCATCTGGGTCTAAAGGGGTAGGTGATAACTCTGTTGCTGCTAAAAGTGATAATAGTAGTAAGCCTAATGTTGTTAAAAATATTGTTAAGAATATTGATAAGGGGAATCAGGGTAAGGGTAGTTCTGAGGGTTCTCCTATGCCAGTTCCTTTTACTGAAAACCCTGTTTTAAATCCTAAGGTTGCTAATGGAAGTAAACCTAGGAGCCCTGTGAAAGTTAGTTTTGGTGGGGAAAAAAGGCCGGGTATGTTTAAGGTTAGTAGCGTGGATGCTAGTAATGGAATTAAATCAGTGAGTAATTTTGAGGTTGGTAAAGGAAGTGGTGTAAAGGATGAGCAGATGAAGGATAGTGAGGCTAGTAATAAGAAGCCGTTTTCATTTGTTAAGGCTTTAACAAGTGATAATGTAAGTGGTAATAATAAATTGAAGTTTGTTGAAGGTTTGGTGAATAGCAAAGGAAAAGAAGTTGCTGATATGGATCCAATAGTTGAATCAGGTAGTGCTAAATGGAGCAGGACTCTCATTGGTCATTTTGTCGGATATCATATGAGTCATAGGTAATTATTGGGGAATTTGAGAAGGATGTGGAGGCCATACCAATTCAGTGATGTGATGATGAATAATAGCGGTTTATATTTCTGTAATTTTAACTCTGTTGATGGTATGCAAACTGTGCTTGAGAATGGCCTATGGTTTGTAGACAACAACCCGTTCTTCGTTCAAAAATGGGAACCGGGGATTTGTTTGTCTAAACCAGAAGTCACTAAAGTACCAGTATGGGCTAAGATTTTTAATGTACCATCGGAAGCCTGGAATGTTGATGGAATTAGTCGCATTGCTAGCAGACTTGGTATTCCTATCATTATGGATAGAATCACCACGGAGATGTGTGAAAAAACATATGGTAGGGCTAGTTTTGCTAGGGTTTTAGTGGAGGTTGATTCTTCAAAGGAGCTTTTGAATGAGGTGGAAATTTATTATAAGAGTATTGATCGCTCTATGGTTTTGGAAGTTGAATACCAATGGAAGCCTCCGGTTTGTGAAAATTGTAAAGTATTTGGTCATATTTTGAAGAATTGCATTGTTAAGAAAGGAGGAGATAGTACTAAGCCTGCTGTGAATCATATAAGAGCAACTAATACTAATAATGCAAGCAATGCCAGCAATAATGGATGGACTAATGTTGTTAATAGAAGAGGAGGTTATAGCAGGGGTGGTTTTAGTAACTCAGGAAGTGGTTCATATAATGGTGGAAGAGGTAATGGTGTTTATGGTGGTAGAGGAAATGGTGCTGTGAAACAGGGTGTTCAAAACAATAAAAGTGATCAAGTTAATAATAGTAGTAAGTTAGTGGTGCAAGAGACAAAGGAAGATAAGAGTAAGAAAGTTAATGAAGTCAAGAAGAAAGTTGTTGTTCCTAGTGATAAGAAGTCAACTCCAAATGAGGCTCCGAAAAAAGTCAATATGGTCCATGAGGTGACTACAGGAAACTGATTTGGCGTTCTAGTTAATGAAGGAGATAAGGAAACAAGTGAGAAGAAGAAGAAATTTATTGATGTTATTGTAGAATCGGGTGTTGTTGTGACAGAAGAAGACAAGAAGAAATGGTCTGCGGAAGAGTTGAAATATTATGAGGAGAAGAGTAATAGTATGAATGTTGATCCAAAGTCGCAGGAAAGTATTATAAAACATTGAATTGATGAGATACAAGAGAGTATTGCTGCTATTAAAGAAGGTCTTCATGAGACTGCTACAAAGGTTGCTAAAAAAAGAATCGTTGATGAGTGTGGAGGAAAAAAGAATAATGTAGCCTTTGGTAAGTGATACAATGATTTTGTATGGTTCAGATTAAATCTCGGTATCCTCTCGAATTGATCTCGGCCTTAAGTGGAATGATTGTTCTTGGTTACTAAAAAAAGGGTTTGGATATCTAGTCTAATAAAAAGTTTAAATGTATTAAAATGAAAACTTAAAATTACAGTTAAAATATAAATTGTGAAATAAAAGTAAAGAAACAGTAAAACAGTAAAGCAGTAACACTAAAAGAAAATTGATTCGGAAGTTTTAACCTTGATTCGGAACTTTGCTCATCCGGAACTTTTCACTCGGAACCCCTTCATTCGGAACTTTAGGCTCACCCGGAAGTTTTGCTTCATTCGGAACTTAGGTTCATCCGGAACTTTAGACTGACTCGGAAGTTTTGACAAGGAAGCTCATTCGGAACTTTTTGGAAAGGAAACCTTCATTCGGAACTTTGGGAAATAAACATTCATCCGGAACTTTTTAAACAAAACTCATTCGGAACTTTCTAAGAAACAACTCATTCCGAACTTTTAAGAAACAAAACTCATTCGGAAGATTTTAGCTCATTCGGAACTTCTTTGGTTCACCCGGAACTTTTTGATTCGTCCGGAACTTTTTGATTCGTCCGGAACTTTTTGATTCGTCCGGAACTTTTTAGTTCATTCGGAACCTGGGAATCTCAGTTACAGACACTTACCCCGAAGAACAAGGAAAAAGGTTTTGAATCCAAAAATCACCAAGTTTTTCACCAAAATCTTAAATAAACTAATCTCTAAACATCTACTAACCATAAACTACAAATCCCATCAACAAAAACACAAATCCCAACAACTTTTAAAGATCAAATCAATGAAATAAGAACTTAAGAACTTGAAGAGAAAGATGATGATGAACAAGATGAAATGGAAAGATTAAACAAGAACTTGTATTGAAGATTTAATGTTTTAACAAGATCAAACAAAGATTAAAATTACAAGATTAAAAAAAACAAAGATCAAAACACCAAACACCCTAGTGGTGTTGGTGATGATACGAACTAAAGGGAGAGAAAAGTGGGGGAGAAGAAAACTAAAAACTAACTGGCTAAAATGTGTGAGGGGTGGTCTATTTATAGGCTTTTCTTTTGGTTGGTGAGTGGGCTTTCTCCCGTTCTTCTTGTCTTCTCGTCTTTTCAGAAAAGTTGACGTTTTCGATTCTGATTCGGGATTTGTCGTCGATTAAATTCAACTCGTCTTTTAATTTCTTCGTTTAATAGACTTGAGTTTCTTCGACTTATATAAATCTTCCATCTTTGGTCCTTTTCTTCGATAAATCTTCGAATAGGCCCAGTGACTTCAAATCTTTTGCATCTCTTGGACAATAGACTTCATCTTGAGTCTTTTTCTTCGATAAATCCCGTGCAATCCCATGTTTTCTCCAATATCCATCCGGTTGGCTCTGAAAACACAATAAACACAAAAACCACGCATAATTCCAAACAAATAATATTAAATACGTGTTTTGGTCTTGTTTTAGCCAGAATTAAGTGGTAAAAGGATGGGTGTTTACACACCTATCAAATCCCCTACACTTAACCATTGCCATGCCCTCATGCAATGCTTATTGATAAAGCAATTTTACACTTTTCTCATAATTAATCAACCATGGCCTTATTCAAATACTACTAAACAAAAATTTAAAGTACTAAAAGAAATTAACTTTAAAGGAAACAAAAGAATGGAAATAACTTGCAAAGAAACCAATGACTTACATTAGGGCTTTGGTGCTGCGAATATTTATCATCCTCAAGTTTCACGTTCCCCAACCTAAGCTTAAAAACGAGATCATTGTTATTATAAGTTAGCAATTCAAACACTTACACACATGGCTTATTTAAATGCTTAAACTCCCTTATTCCTAGGTGTATCTCTTATATTTTATTTTTGTCTTAGAATGATCATGAAGATGCATTTTTGGACTTATTTCGATAGTTTATTTAGGCTGAAAGCAAAGTAGGACGATTTGATCAATAGTTAGCTAAAGGATAAAATCTCTTAAAACTGCTTCTCGAGATATCAAAAAGTTCATATCTTGGCATAACTCGGTTCACAATTTAAGACCTTTCTCGGGCCGATATTTGGCATGTACTTCATACTTCATATCTTGAGAGACGTGCTTGAGATAATGGTCTTCTCATCGTAATAGAGTTTCTTCACTTGGAGACTTTTGAGGGGTACTCCAAATTTGTTGACCACGACTTCATGATTATTCTTCAATCTCTAATTGGGATTTCGAGATACAACGATCCGCCTCCTTTTCGGACTTGGATCTATTTATCCTCATACCTTGTTAGGGTCTTTTCGGATAGACTTCTCCATGATCTTTACGGGAGTTGATTGCTTTTCGTCGTGAGTCTTGATCCTTCATATTGACTTTGGGAATAATGCTTTTCACATCACCTTAGATCTTTAGCAATAAAATGGAATCCTCATGCCTTGTTAGGGCCTTTTCGGACTCGCCAATCTTCGCGCCCCGCTTCATAAGTTATGCCTTGGCTATGAACTCTTATCATTACCGAGCAACTTTTAAACGATCTTGGGCTAGAAGCTAAGTAACCTTTCAAATCGTACGACCTTACTTATTACAGATAAATTATTAGCAAGTGATGGGAGAAAAGGCAAATAATTACACCAAGTGAGCTTGCGCAAGAATACCGACTTATAATTGACTCTGTCATTTCTCGTCTTCCACAATTTAAAATCTCAAATAATGAGACTCGTGGACACTTAGCCTAATAAACCCATTAAGGTCTACATGGTTAAGGATACTAGCTAGAATAAACTTGGATAAGTCTATTCGGGTTGAGTCAAAATAAACGCAACGGGCCTAATATGTCAAAGACTTCTAAACTAGCTACACCACTTTATTAAAATTTGACTTTATTGCGGGATATATACATATGAAAGCAACGATAAAAATTTAAAAATCACAACTAAATGGCCAAAGTTAATAAAAAATTTGAAAAATGTTGAAAAACATGATTTTCCGGTTAAATGAAGGCATTTTCATGGAAAAGTCCACTTAAAACTTCGATAGAAGTCCCCCTACACTTAAGATAAACATTGTCCTTAATGTTTAAGCATGTGGGAAAAATCTCCCCTACACTTATGACATTGTGCACGTTGGTTAACTCAAGTTAAGGAAGAGACGACTAAAGTGATCAATTTCAAATGTGAGTATGAAGAAAATTGAATCATGATAGTTGAGAGATAGAACCGGATTTCGGATAACACGGGAGCACGGTTCTTCAAAGATTCCAAGAGTGTACTTATCCCTGTAATCACATCACCACACAAAGACAAACACCCTATAGAGGTCCCCCTACACTTAGGAGGTTAAAACATAAAAGGGTAGATACTCGGGTTGCCTCCCGAGGAGCACTTGTTTTTGATAATCGAGTCACGAGCCTGACTCGACCCAAAATTAGTTCATGGGGAACGTGGTGAGGGATGGAATCACCTCCTGAGAGGTGTCCTCACCAAAGTACAACTTCACTCGTTGGCCATTCACCTTAAAATTTGGTCCATCAGGTTGAGCGAGCTCGAGAGTACCATATGGAAAAATTTGGGCAATGGTGAATGGGCCGGACCAACGAGATTTGAGCTTTCCCGAAAAGATTTTCAACCAAGAGTTAAAAAGTAAGACTTTGTCTCCAATATGGAACTCTCGGTTTTTGATCTTGGAGTCGTGAATGAGCTTATTTCTTTCCTTATAGATCAAAGAATTTTCATAAGCCTCATTACGGAGTTCATTGAGCTCATTGAGTTGGATCTTGCGCAGGTCACCGGCTTTGTTAATATCCAAATTAGCCCACTTCAAGGCCCAATAAGCCTTGTGCTCCAACTCAATCGGGAGGTGACACGCTTTCCCGTACACAAGACGATAAGGCGTACAGCCGATCGGGGTCTTGTAAGAAGTACGGAAAGCCCACAAAGCATCATCAAGTTTATCAGCCCATGAGGCACGATGCTCTCCCACGGTCCTTTCAAGAATTCGCTTCAGTCCTCGGTTGGATATTTCAGCCTGGCCATTAGTTTGTGGGTGGTAGGCTGTGGAAAGACGATGATTTACACCGTACTTAGCCATGACTCTTGCGAATTGGTCATTGCAGAAATGAGTCCCACGATCACTAATAATGGCACGAGGCACACCGAATCTAGCGAAAAGAGCTTTTAAAAAGTTACAAACCACCCTTGCGTCATTAGTAGGTAAAGCTTTGGCTTCAACCCACTTTGAAACGTAGTCAACGGCTACAAGGATGTATTTGTTTCCTTTAGAAGAAGGGAATGGCCCCATAAAGTCGATACCCCAAACATCAAAGATTTCACACTCTTGAATGAAATTCTGAGGCATCTCGTCTTTATGTGTGATCGTGCCTTGTTTTTGGCAAACATCACATCGTTTAACCATATCGTGAGCGTCACGATATATGGAGGGCCAATAAAATCCCGAATCAAACACTTTTTTGGCGGTGTAGTTGGGACCAAAGTGACCACCGGTGGGTCCTTTGTGGCAAGCATCAAGGATTTCCGAAGCTGCCGGTCCATCAACACATCGGCGAATAATCAGGTCGGCACATTGTTTGAATAGGTAAGGGTCGTCCCAAAAGTAAGTCTTGATGTCGGTGAAGAACTTTTTCTTTTGTTGAGACGTCAACCCTTCCTTGAGAATTCCACCCGCCAAGTAGTTTGCAAAGTCCACAAACCACGGGGTTTCATTCGACTTCGAGTTTATAGACATTAAGGTCTCCAAGGGAAAAGAATCATTGATTTCTTTGTTCGGATGATCCCCTTGGTAAGGATCCTCAAGTCTGCTGAGATGATCCGCGGCTAGGTTTTCTGCTCCTTTTTTATTGCGAATTTCGATTTTAAATTCCTGGAGCAGCAAAACCCAGCGAAGAAGTCTTGGTTTGGAATCTTGCTTTGTCAACAAGTACTTCAGCGCGGAGTGATCAGTATACACAATTGTTGTAGAAAGGACAAGATAGGGGCGGAATTTTTCAAAGGCATAGACAACAGCTAAAAGCTCTTTTTCGGTTGTCGTATAATGCAATTGTGCCCCTGTCATTGTCTTGCTAGCGTAATGGATCGGTTGGAAGTGTTTGTTCACTCTTTGTCCAAGAACCGCTCCAATAGCAAAATCACTAGCATCGCACATCAACTCGAAAGGCAGCTCCCAATTAGGGGTAACCAAGACGGGTGCCTTTGTTAGCTTATCCTTAAGCGAGTTGAAGGCTTCAAGACACTCTTTGGAAAAGATAAAAGGAGTATCTTTTTCCAAGAGGTGGGTCATCGGGCGAGCGATTTGAGAAAAATCTTTGATGAATCGACGGTAAAAGCCCGCATGACCCAGAAAACTTCTCACACCCTTCACGGTTGAAGGTGGAGGCAACTTGGCGATAACATCAACTTTAGCACGGTCTACTTCAAGACCGGCTTTGAAAATCTTGTGTCCCAGCACGATGCCTTCTTTTACCATAAAATGGCATTTTTCCCAATTCAGAACAAGGCGAGTGTCTTCGCACCGCTTAAGCATACGTTCCAAATTGGCAAGGCAAGAAGAGAAGGAATCCCAGAAGACCGAGAAATCATCCATGAAGACTTCCATGGTTTGTTCAACCATGTCATGGAAGATAGCTCACATGCACCTTTGGAAAGTCCCGGGGGCATTGCATAAGCCAAAAGGCATTCTTTTGTAAGCAAAAGTGCCATAGGGACAAGTGAATGTTGTCTTCTCTTGATCTTAGGGATCGATGGGTATTTGGAAATAACCCGAGAAACCATCAAGAAAGCTGTAATATTCATTACCCGCTAAACGTTCAAGCATTTGGTTCATAAAAGGTAGAGGGAAATGATCCTTTCTTGTGGCATCATTGAGTTTGCGGTAGTCTATACAAACTCTCCACCCAGTAACGAGACGAGTGGAAATCAACTCGTTGTGTTCATTGGGAACAACGGTTATTCCGCCTTTCTTGGGCACACAATGGATTGGACTAACCCATGGTGAATCCGAAATAGGGTAAATCATACCCGCATCAAGAAGTTTGATAACCTCTGCTTTGATGACTTCATGGATTTTTGGATTCACCCTTCGTTGGTTTTGAATTGTGGGCGTAAAGTCATCCTCCATGAGAATTTTGTGTGTGCAGAAGTGAGGATCAATTCCACGAATGTTAGAAATCTTCCAAGCAATAGCCTTCTTGTGATCTTTCAACACGGTGATAAGTCGGGCTCTTTCTTCTTCCTTTAGGTCCTTAGCAATGATGACTGGCGACTTCTTCTCTTCTTCAAGGAATACATACTCGAGATGGGGCGGAAACTCCTTAAGCTCTAAATCCGGAGGATTTTCGACGGGAGGCGTATTCGAAGTCGGAGTATCGATAGCAATGACCGTGGGAGATGGAGGAGACGGATTGTCTTCGTTGAGAAGGCTTTCAAAGAAATGCATGTCTTCATCCCCATCGGTGGGAGAATCATTAGTATCTAAATTCACATCTCCCATGGTATCTTCAAGATTGTTCCAAAATAAATCACTATCTCCAAATAGAGACAATGATGAATCAATAGAGGACACGGTCTCAACATTGGGAAGAGAGGTAGGAATACTTTTGCAAGCATCATTAAAGTGTTCTTCACAAGCCTCATCAAGAACGTCAATACAATTAACACTCTCATATGAATAAGGCTGTTTAGACAACTTTCCCATGTTGAAGACTACTTTATCGTCACCCACTCTCATGATA
The DNA here is from genome assembly GCA_025667525.1 of Glebionis coronaria. Taxonomy (NCBI): domain Eukaryota; kingdom Viridiplantae; phylum Streptophyta; class Magnoliopsida; order Asterales; family Asteraceae; genus Glebionis; species Glebionis coronaria. The sequence continues at coordinate 361,922,283 of CM046876.1, forward strand.
AGCTCACCGGCTTCAACATCGATGAGAGTGCGACCGGTCCTCAAGAATGGACGACCAACAATTAGTGGCACACGGGGGTCCATCTCGTAGTCGACGACAACAAAATTAGCAGGGAAGGTGAATTTGTCGACTCCTACAATGACGTCTTCGGCTATCCCCACTAGATAAGTTACCGTACGGTTAGCTAATTCCAAAGTCATTTTGGTGGGGACTAGCTCAGGGAGAGATAATTGCTTCCAAACACTTAGAGGCATGAGATTAATACTGGCACCTAGATCGGCTAGGGCCATGCAATTCTCTACTCCCGGGAAATTGCAAGGGATAAGAAAACGACCCGGATCACCAAGCTTGGTTGGCAATTTCCTTAAGAGCACTGCAGAGCAATTCTCATTAAGTTGGGTGTTGGCAATATCGAGGAGCTTTTCCTTGTCGCTCAGAAGATCTTTAAACATTTTTGCATACTTGGGCATGTGAGCGAGAGCCTCAGCGAAGGAAATATTGAAATTCAGTTGTTTGAACATTTTAAGGAAGTTCGAAACCTAAATATCGTCCTTGCTCTTTTGCTTCTCTTTCCTCAACTTAGATGGATAAGGTATATTGGAAGAAGAGGAAGGCTTTGGAAGAATAGGATCACTCACATCCTTGGGTGGAGGAGGGGTAGAAGGAAGAGGTGGAGAAATTGGGGAAGGAGAAGGATGAGGAATAGGAGCAGGTGACTCGTTCTCCTTAGTCACAATCACCGGTGGAGGTATAGGAAGCTTGGGTTCCTTGGTACCTTTGCCACTTCGAGTAGTGATTGCTTTCATCTCCCCTCTTGGATTCGCAACGGTGTTACTCGGAAGAGTACCCGACGAAGAGGGTTGATTACCTTGGAAGAAACTAGCCATCATGTTCCTCAAGTCATTAGTTTGGCTATCCAACGTATTTCTCATGTCGGCTCTCAAATCGTTTCCTTGCTTGACCAAGTCTGCTTTAAGGTTGAGCACTTCTTTCTGAAGATTTCCCACAATCACATCATTGGTCCTCATATAGGTTTCCATTTCTTGGTGAAGAGCGGTGGGTTGGTTGGGAGGAGCATTGTATGCGGGTGGTTGATAAGCAGGTTGCTGGTAGACTTGGTTGTTACGTTGGGGAGGTTGTTGCTGCTTGTGAGGAGGTATGTATGGTTGTCGAGGTTGTTGTTGTTGTTGAGGAGGGCGATTGAGGTTTGGTTGTTGGTTTGGGTTGGTAGGAGGAAAACCAGGTGGGGAAGGATAATTGTTAGAACGGTAGCTAAGCAAATTACGGTCACCTTGAGGTCTAGCTTGATAAGCAGGTGGAGGATAGGTGCCATATGCTGCATTCACATTCTCAGCAGGGTAGTCTTGGGTGGCGGTACAAGTGGTGTAAGAATGAGGACCACCGCATATCTCACAAGGTTGGCTGAGAGCGTTAACTTGAGCGTTTTTAGCGTTGTTGCTGTTGTTGTTGTTGCTGACGGTGTGGGTGACAAGCGATTCAAGAAGCGTAGTGATTTTGTCCAATCGCTTGTCGCTGTCACTAGTGCTAGCACTAGCGACATTGGTCCGAACACTCTTGGTTTGCACACGAGATTTATTGTCAATGATATCCCAAGCAACATTGGAAGTCTTAGCCAATAGATTACCCCCCGAGGCACTGTTTAGTGAATCTTGGTCACTCATGCTTAAACCATTGTAAAAATTATTGATTTGATGTACTTTGGTAAAACCATGTTGTGGGCATTTTCTTAAAGATCTTTAAAACGATCCCAAGATTCACTGAACGACTCATCGTACTTTTGTTCAAAATTTATGATTTCATTCCACAAAGCGGTAGTACGAGAGGGTGGGAAAAAGTAATTGATAAACTTTGTTTCCAAATCCGTCCACGAGAGAATACTCTGTGGTGGTTCCTTAGCAAGCCAATGCCGGGCTTGTCCCTCTAAAGAAAAGGGATAAAGTTGTAACCTGATAACCTCTTGTGGCACACCATTGAACTTGACCGTGTTAGTGAGTTGCAAGAATCTCTTGATATGGTCGTGTGGGTCGTCAATGGTACGCCCCAAGATTGGTTGAGCGGAGACCATCTGGATAAAGCCTGATTTTAGCTCAAAGTTGTTGGCGGCAATTGGAGGTATGACAATTGGATCCGTGTTGGCATCTACATGAGCTTGCAGCAATTCAATCATCGGGCGATTATCCGGAAGGGGCTCATTGTTGTTGTTATTATTCATGTTGTTGAAAGGTGGGTTGTTGTTGTTATTATTGTTTGGAGGTGGTATGTTGTTGTTTTGTACACCGGCCGTGTCTAAGTTATCGAGAGGCTCGGGCTCTTGATAATACGTGGATCGAGTGCGCATACACCTGCAAAAGAACGAACAAAGAAAAACAAAGCAAAAATATTTTTGGTTTTTATGTTTTTTAATTTTTTTGTATTTTTGAAAATTTTATATTTTTTTTAGGATTTTTTTGAAAATTTTGATGAAAAAGTAACGTTCACGGGGAACGGATCCCAAAATCCAAGTTCTCACAAAAACTTTTGATCTTAACGAGAAGAGCCGGCAGCGGCGCCATTTGATACAATGATTTTGTATGGGTTCAGATTAAATCTCGGTATCCTCTCGAATTGATCTCGGCCTTAAGTGGAATGATTGTTCTTGGTTACTAAAAAAAGGGTTTGGATATCTAGTCTACTCAAAAGTTTAAATGTATTAAAATGAAAACTTAAATCAAAGACAATTACTTTAATGACAATTAATAAAAACTTGAAATTAAAATTAAAATTAAAATTAAAATTAAAATTACAGTTAAAATATAAATTGTGAAATAAAAGTAAAGAAACAGTAAAACAGTAAAGCAATAACACTAAAAGAAAATTGATTCCGAAGTTTTAACCTTGATTCGGAACTTTGCTCATCCGGAACTTTTCACTCGGAACCCCTTCATTCGGAACTTTAGGTTCACCCGGAAGTTTTGCTTCGTTCGGAACTTAGGTTCATCCGGAACTTTAGACTGACTCGGAAGTTTTGACAAGGAAGCTATTCGGAACTTTTTGGAAAGGAAACCTTCATTCGGAACTTTGGGAAATAAACATTCATCCGGAACTTTTTAAACAAAACTCATTCGGAACTTTCTAAGAAACAACTCATTCGGAACTTTTAAGAAACAAAACTCATTCGGAAGATTTTAGATCATTCGGAACTTCTTTGGTTCACCCGGAACTTTTTGATTCGTCCGGAACTTTTTGATTCGTCCGGAACTTTTTAGTTCATTCGGAACCTGGGAATCTCAGTTACAGACACTTACCCCGAAGAACAAGGAAAAACGTTTTGAATCCAAAAATCACCAAGTTTTTCACCAAAATCTTAAATAAACTAATCTCTAAACATCTACTAACCATAAACTACAAATCCCATCAACAAAAACACAAATCCCAACAACTTTTAAAGATCAAATCAATAAAATAAGAACTTAAGAACTTGAAGAGAAAGATGGTGATGAACAAGATGAAATGGAAAGATTAAACAAGAACTTGTATTGAAGATTTAATGTTTTAACAAGATCAAACAAAGATTAAAATTACAAGATTAAAAAAAACAAAGATCAAAATCACCAAACACCCTAGTGGTGTTGGTGATGATACGAACTAAAGGGAGAGAAACGTGGGGGAGAAGAAAACTAAAAACTAACTGGCTAAAATGTGTGAGGGGTGGTCTATTTATAGGCTTTTCTTTTGGTTGTTGAGTGGGCTTTCTCTCGTTCTTCTTGTCTTCTCGTCTTTTCAGAAAAGTTGACGTTTTCGATTCTGATTCGGGATTTGTCGTCGATTAAATTCAACTCGTCTTTTAATTTCTTCGTTTAATAGACTTGAGTTTCTTCGACTTATATAAATCTTCCATCTTTGGTCCTTTTCTTCGATAAATCTTCGAATAGGCCCAGTGACTTCAAATCTTTTGCATCTCTTGGACAATAGACTTCATCTTGAGTCTTTTTCTTCGATAAATCCCGTGCAATCCCATGTTTTCTCCAATATCCATCCGGTTGGCTCTGAAAACACAATAAACACAAAAACCACGCATAATTCCAAACAAATGATATTAAATACGTGTTTTGGTCTTGTTTTAGCCAGAATTAAGTGGTAAAAGGATGGGTGTTTACACACCTATCAGTAAGTTTTATGAACAAGCGGTGAAAAAAGAATCTGACAAGGTGGTTATGTTGGCTTGGGAAAGGGATAAGTTGAGAGTGGATTTATTTGTATACTTGGGTATGTCTCTGACGGATGAAGTTAAAGCTACATGGTCAGAAGATATGGTTGAGTATTATGATGATGCACTTGAGAACATCTATCAGGATAGGATTAATGGACATTATAATGATGTAGAAGGTGCTCTGAACGCCACTGCAAATTTTGTGTCCAAAAATGAAATGAGTAATGTACATGATGTGTCCATGGCAGAAATGCAAGGGGGTGTGGCAGCAGATCCTTCAAGTTTTCAATGATAGGTAAAGTAGCCGTGTGGAATGTACAAGGGTTAAATTCTACCCTTATGCAGAAAGAAGTAAAAGATTTTATTAGCGAAAATCATGTGAGTATGCTTGGTATAGTTGAATCTAGATTGAGGAAGAAATCGGTTAAGGATGTGTGTGATAATGTGTTTGGGGAATGGTCGTAGGTGTCAAACTCTGTAGATAGTAGAAAGGGTTGTAGGCTAATTGTTGGCTGGAATCCTTTGGCTATTAATGCTAGATTAATATCCCATATAGATCAAGTAATGCATTTTGAGGTGTTGTTTATGAATGATTAAAGGAGGTTCTTTGTCTCTTTTGTATATGGTGAGATAACTGAAATGAGCCGAAGACTCCTATGGAAAAATTTGGTTGAGTACAAGTCTGATATTGGAGATTCCCCATGGCTGTTACTTGGGGATTTCAATGTTATATTATCCTTTGAAGAGAGCTCAAGGGGTTATACATCTAGAATTAGTGGAGTGGATGACTTTCGAGAGTGTGTCCATTTTATTGAAGTGGAGGACTTATGCAACAGTGGTATGTTTTACACTTGGATTGAGAAGCGAAATGATCCTAACAGTGGTATTCTTAAGAAACTGGATAGGGTTATGTGTAATGAAAGCTTCAATCATATGTTTGGTAGAAGTTTTGCTAATTTTTTACCTTATTTTACTTCAGACCATTGTCCTGCTCTAGTCACTTTTCCTGAGGTAACTAGTATGAAGCCGAGGTCATTCAGATTTATGAATTTCTTGGCTGAGAAGGAGGGTTTTGTTGAAAGGGTGAAGGAAAATTGGTTTATTGAGGTTAATGGCTTTTCCATGTATGTGTTGGCCAAAAGACTGAAAAATATGAAGAAATATATGAGAAGATTTAACAGAGAAAATGGTAATGTGTTTGAGAATGTGAAGACTTGTAAGGACAAGCTTAAGGATGTGCAACGAAGACTTGATTCAAATCCTCTCAACCCGTCCTTGAGAGAAGAGGAGAGATTGTTCTCTAAGGCTTATCATGATGCAGTCCTTGATGAAGAACGGGTTCTAAGACAGAAGACCAAGGTAGAATGGCTTAGAGAAGGAGATAACAACACGGCATATTTCCATAAGTTTCTCAAAGGCAAGAAGAGTAGGAGAAGAATTGAAGCTTTTGTGATGATGAAGGTCATACCTATTATGGGTGTGATGTTTATGATCGGTTTGTTGACCATTACAAGAAGTTTTTCCAGAAAGATGATGATATTTACCAGATTGAAGATATTGATGTTTTATTCTCCAAGAAACTTGATCCTTTGATTGTTGAGCATATGATTAGACCCGTCTTAGATGAGGAAATAAAGATTGCTATGTTTGGGATAAAGGATGATAAAGCTGCAGGCCCGGATGGTTATACTTCCAAGTTTTTCAAGAGAGCTTGGAGTGTCGTTGGTCCGGATGTTTGTAAAGCTGTGAAGGAGTTTTTTGTCTCAGGTAAACTTCTAGGTGAGTTGAATACGAATCTCATTACTCTTATTCCTAAGCTTAAAGTTTCTAGGAAGTTTTCGGATTATAGACCAATAGCATGTAGTAATGTTGTTTACAAGTGTCTTAGCAAGGTTATAACTAATAGGCTTAAGGAAGGTCTTGATAGCCTTGTGGATAGTAATCAGTGTGCTTTTGTTCCGGGTAGGCACATAAGTGATAATATTTTGATTATGCAAGAGTTATTGGTGGGTTATGATAATTCTACTAGTTCTAAGAATTGTGCCTTTAAGGTTGACATTAAGAAAGCTTATGACACAGTTAATTGGGATTTCCTTAAAACCATTCTTGCTAAGTTTGGCTTTCATATCACAATGATTAATTGGATTATGGTTTGCCTTACGACTGCAACCTTCTCTTTATGCGTTAATGGAGAAGTTCATGGTTTTTTTTAAGAGCGGTAGAGGTTTAAGACAGGGTGATCCTATATCGCCCTATCTTTTTACCTTGGTCATGGAAGTTTTGAATCTTATGATTAAAAGGCATATTAATATGGATAAAAGATTTAAGTTTCATTCTTTTTGTAAGGAGCTAAACTTAACACATTTATGTTTTGCGGATGACTTATTGCTTCTTTGTCATGCTGATGAAATATCGGCTAGTGTTCTTAGAAGAGGATTGGATGAGTTCAGTATGTGCTCTGGTTTATACCCAAGTATGGAGAAAAGCACATTTTATTTTAGTAATGTTTCTCATGATATCAAAGCTAGAATTTGCTTAGCTATGCCGTTTCCTGAAGGAAAGCTTCCTGTTAAGTATCTAGGAGTCCCTATGATTACCAAGAAGCTTCGTAATATTGATTGTAATTTTCTGATGGACAAGCTTAAATGCAGAATTCTTGATTGGAAGAACACGTATCTCTCGTATGCAGGTAAGTTACAACTTATTTCTTCTGTTCTATCCTCGTTAAGTGTTTATTGGGCGTCTATGTTTGTGTTGCCTGAACATGTTTGTTCTAGTATTGACAAACTGTTGAAGAACTTTTTATGGGGTTTTAATGAGTGAAGAAAGGGGTTTACTAGCGTTGCCTGGAAAGATATTTGTAGACCTAAAAATCAGGGTGGTTTAGGCATTAAGACTACTAGGAGTATGAATGACAGTCTGATGATTAAGCATTTGTGGAATGTGTTTAGTAGAAAAGAGTCGTTATGGGTAAAGTGGATTAATAGTTATAGGCTTAAGGGTTATAGCATTTGGAGTTGTCAGATTAAGATTCATGCTTCTTGGTCTTGGAGACACATTCTAATGCTAAGAGATAAAATTAAGAATTTCGTTGGTGTTAAGATTGGTGATGGTAAAGACTGTTTTCTTTGGGTTGATAAGTGGCATGCTAAAGGTTTCCTTTGTGATATCATTTCTGATGCCCTTAAAGAGTCTAGTGGTTATAATATCAGAGACAAAGTGACGGAGAGAGTTAATGGGATTGCTTGGTCTTGGCCACATGATTGGAATAGGAGAGATAGAAGTTCGCTTAATTTTGAGGTCCCTGTTCTTAGTGATAATAATGATAAGGCCATTTGGTTTAATAAGCATAGGGAGCCGACTAACTTTAGTGTGAGTGAAGTTGGTAAGTTTTTAAGACAGGATGACCCTAAGGTTCTATGGTATGAGCATGTTTGGTTTCCTCAATGCATACCTCGCCACTCATTCATTTTATGGCTTGCGGTTAGAGGGAGGCTAAAAACACAAGACATATTATCTAAATGGTTTCGTATCGACGTGGTTATGTGTCCTTTGTGTAATTCTGTTTTGGAAACTGCACCTCACCTGTTCTTTGACTGTAATTTTTCTAGATATGTTTGGGATAGAATGAAAGCCCTTGCTAAATTAGACAACCTTTCATATGTTTGGGCTGAGGTGGTTTCTGGGGTTTGCATTAGAAAGGTCAACAAGTCTATTTGGAGCGTTGTCCAAAGACTTGAATGGGGTGCTACTGTTTACTATATATGGCAAGAAAGAAACTCCAGAATTTTTGCGAAGACTTCAAGACCTGCTGAGGCTGTGGTAAGTATCATAACGAGAGTGGTGAGATTGAAACTCCTTGGGCTTAATTTCAACTGGTCCACTGATGTTCATATTGCTGCTAAGCTTTGGGATCTTCCTGATCTTATAGCTAAGGAGATTTGTGATGGTGTTACGGATATGCAAACTGATGATAGGTAGTTCTTTTAGTTTTATGCTCTACTGTATGCTGATGAGAGGTATGCAGATTGTTTGGGTGTTGTTTGGTCCCGTTTGTTTCTTTCAGGTTACTTGCTTCCTTTGGTGGAATGAAGGGTTCCAAGACGATGGTTTAGAGTGTGGAGCAGCTTGGGTATTCCATTTTCTGATGGGGTGTTTGGGAGGACATTTAGGGTGGATTGTGAAGGTTTGATGTGCTATTAGTGGTCAATAGGTAATTCTTGGGGGAGTGATCTATGCCTTCTAGAGCGTGCTGAAAGATGTGCCGTCTTGCTAGGTATGGTTCATTTCTTCCCTTGTTTCTACCCTTTTGAACAATTTTTTAGATCCCAAACCTGTTTCTGTTGATGCTTTGTCCTCCCTTGTTATCTTTTTAACCTTGTATCTGTTGATTGTCAAGCTAATAGATATATAGGTTTTGCATCACTGAGAGGATTCATGTTCAGTTGTACTCTTTCCCCCTTCTATGGTTTCCCACTGGGTTTTACATAGATGGGGGTTTTGAGGAGGCAATGAATGTGATGTGCTACACTGGCACCTCTCTTATTTCCTGCATTTAGTCTAATGGCGTTTTGAGTAGGTCTCTTTTATCTACTCTGCTTGTTTCTTAGTTGTGGTGGGGTTTTCCATTGGGATGGATTAGTTGGTCTTGGTTGCTTCCCTTTGTGGTTGAATCAAGATCAATCATGGATTCCGAAGTGGTTTCCTCATCACAAGCTAAGAACTTGCCTTGTATCAGGTGTGCCATGGATTGTAGAAGCTTGGTCTTTTCTACTGGGATCAAGATTGTGTTATGGGGAGCAACTATTTGTCATTCTTTTAGTTGCTTGTTTATTTGTATTGAGCATGGGGCTTGTCCATTGCCTTTACTTGTAGTATTTTAGAGTATGGGATGTTGTCCATACCTTTTTTGTTGCTATTGCTTGTTAGTTGGGGATGTGTCCCATCTAATTTTTGTCAAGCTTTAGCTTTGTACTTCTGCCTTTGTGGCCTTTTCTTAATAAATTTACCGTTAAGAAAAAAAAAATAAGTTGGTTTTCTAGTAAAAAGTCAAAGTCAAAGTCTAGTAAGCTCCAGTCTACTTAAATGGGTCAAATAATGAAGACCTATCACAAAAAAAAGTTGTTGCAAGTCTGGATAAGCGAGAATAGCTTATTGATAAGCTGAGTTCAATTTTAAACAAGCAGGGGCTAGTTTTGAGTGTTGAGCAGTGGAAACTTTTTCCACTGCTTGACTATTAGACGTTTTTGTCTTTAGTGACTTTTTTGGAGACTCAGATTACACAAAGGCACCCAAATGATCTTTGGATAAAAAGGAGTCAAGAACAATCAAAATATCACAATCACAAACACCCAATTGATACAGTTTAATCAATAAAGTCCCAGATATGATACAGACATGAACAAATAAGCAGTTGAGCACTTATAAGCAGTTTTAGCACAAATCAGCCAGCCAAATTCAACCAAATGCATACACAAGCTATATTAAACTCAAATAAGCAAGTCTAAACAAGTTTCATGCAATGATTCAAAGAATTAAGCAAGATTCAAGCCAATGAATGTTACTGATGAACACTATCACAAGCAGTTTTACACTTTGCTGATGTATTTGACACACAAGCCAGATTCAACACTCAATATCTATCAAATAAGTTATAATAATGATGTTCTAACAACTTTCAACCCTAAGCATGCACAAATATTAGATTTCACCAAAATCTTAGGTCAAAAACAGTTAAATTCACCAAGTTATAGCAGATTGTTTGATTTGAAGTTTCAAACCCAAAAACTTGCAGCAAACCACTCTCAACCAAGCATATATCAGATACCAAGCACAAACAATACCTTCTAACAACACAATACCAAGTTGCAATCACAAACAGGTAATCCCAAACACCCCTTTATCTTTTCAAATCCAAATTTTTCAAAGGAAAAGTGAGATTCAAGACTACCCAAGCTCAGATAAACACAATAACAAGTAAAATTAACAGATTCAAGTAGATTTAAGCCACAAAATTCACAAGAACACAAGCCACATACAAATATCACCAAAAATCAAGATTTTAAGCAGATTTTAGGATTGAGTATGCAAACTTCATGGATGTACATCCACACCCACGAATTTATGAGCTTATGTACTAGCAAGAACAAGTACAAGCTTCCAATAACACCCCTGCTAAGAATCAACAAGGTTAGAAGCACAAGTATAAAATCAGAAACTTGAAAAATTCTTGATTGATGCAACTCTTGTCCTCCACACTTGATTATTCCCAAGTTATAAGCCTCGCCACACCTTAATTAACACAATTAGGATGCTATGATCAGCCCTATAACCCAAGAATTCCAAGATAGACCAAGAACTTAGCAAAATATCAAGAAAATGAAGAAAATGTGCAAACTTTTGCACACTCCTCTTTTTGAAAACAGGTTTTAAATTCAAATTCAGTAAACTAAGAACATAAAGAAGAAGAAATAAGATGGCACTTGGTCTTTCTTCAAAACACTTAACTCAAATTTCATAAAACTGAAAAGGGATTTACAAGTGCTTGAACAAGGAAAAACCAAAAGCAAACGTAAATGTTAAGACCTAATGCCTTTATATAGGCTATAATGAGACTAAGGGAGCTGAAAAATAACATAAACCCTAGTTGTGAAGTCCCAAAAATGCCCTTGGAAAATTTGAATATCTTGGAGTCTTGTGAAGAATTCTTGGCTGTTTGTTGAAGCTGGCAAAGGGAAAATGCATCCAAGGGTGTAGATGAAGCTTGAAAAGTAAGCCAAGTTCTTGAGCGTTGGATTTGCTGGCCTGTTTTGTTCGGACGTGCAGAGTGGGTCAGGGTAGGGTTGGCAATGTCACATGCATGAGAGTGATGGGAGTTTAGGGGTTGGGTTTTGATTAAGAGGCCATTAATCAAGATTCTGGAGGTTTTTAGGGCTTAATTACAAGTAATTAAGAAATCCCTAATTTTATCAAGAACATGAAGAACAGGTTGTTTGATCTTGTTTGGGATTTAAATAAGTGTTTAGGCGCGAGTTAAACTTAATTAATTATTAAGTTTAAACCGGTGGTGAGTGGATTGGTGAGGTGGCAGAATGGAGAGAGGGGATTGGTGGAAATTGTGAGTGGGGTGAGGTGGCAGCTCATGATTAGTTAAGGTTACTAGGTTGTCTGGCCAGCTTTAAACCCCAATCTTTTGTTAACTTTTCATTTCCATCTTTTCTTCACAAAATCCGAATCCTTTTGTTACCAAAGTTTCATTTTTCACACCTTTGCCCCAAATACTTTTCCAAAGTATTTTCAGGGGTATTTCTTGCCATTTTTGAATTCTTCAAGGGCTGATTTGGCATTTTGATGATGGATAATGGTCTTGACTTGTATGTTGAGCATTTTGGAGGACTGAAATTGCCAAGTCTTGTTTGATGAGGGACCATTCTTGCCAAATGTTGAAAGTCAAGGGTCCTTTTTGTAATTTTGGGATTTTCAAAGGACCAAACTTGTAATTTCTTGTACTTTGAAGGACTTCATGATATATTTGACTTTGTGGAGGACAATGGTTGACAATTTAGCTTTGTTGAGGGGCTAAACTTGCCAATTCTTTAAAGTGGAGGGCCCTTTTTGTAATTTTGACAAACTTTAGGGATCAAACTTGTAATTATGAGGATACAAGGGTATAAAGTGTCAATTCTTACATATTGGAGGACCCTTCTTCATAATTCTTCAAATCTTCAAGGGTTGATCTTGGGAAAGTCTTCATTAGGGCTTGGTTCATTGTGCGGCTCTGTTTCCCGTGTTCGTTTTTTGAATGATTCTTGTGATCTTTTGTCATTTTCTCAATATACGTACCTAAAATACACAAGCGACAAACACAAGCATATATATTGGCATTTTGATGATATTTAATGCATTTTAAGCCCTATTTGGACGATGAGACTATGTATAAAAGCAGTCTCATCAGATATCGAAAGATCAGTTTAACAGTAGCTAAGTGTAACTCAGTAGGCCTAGTTTGATACCCGGCACACATGCATATAGCAAACTGAAGATCAGGTCAACTAGCTGTGATATAAAGAAGGGTACTGATCATTTCACGATAAAGTGTCGGATCAATGGCAACTCCATGTAGATCTGCATCAAGCTTAGTTCGTTCCACCATTGGAGTATCCACGGGGTCGTAAGATTCCATCTTATATTTCTTAAGAGATTCAAGGGCATACTTGGATTGATTGATAAAAATGCCTCTGGGACTCTGAGATATCTGAAGACCTAAGAAGAATGATACCTTGCCCATCATTGACATCTTAAACTTGGAAGACATGAGTGTCCCAAACTCATCGGATAAGGTTTGGGTCGAGGCAGCAAATATAATATCATCAACATATATTTGTACCATAATCATATCTTTACCTCGTTTCTAAATAAACAGCGTGGGATCCACCTTGCCTGTAGCGAAGCCTTGTGTAATGAGGAATTGTGACAATAGATCGTTCCATGCGCGTGGAGCTTGCTTCAACCCATAGAGAGCCTTCTTAAGCTTGTACACATGATTAGGATAATTAGGATTCACAAAACCATCCGGCTGTTGAACATAGACCTCTTCCTTGATTTCACCATTCAGAAATGTCGTCTTCACATCCATCTGATAGACGATCATATTCATGTGGGCTGCATAAGTGAGGAATAGTCTAATAGCTTCCAAACGGGAAACAGGTGCAAAGGATTCCATAAAGTCGATGCCTAATAATTGCTTGTATCCACGAGCTACAAGTCGAGCTTTGTTCTTCAATATTCCGCCTAACTCATCGAGTTTCACCTTGTAAACCCATTTCAAATTGAGTAACTGCACTTGATCCAGGCATGGGACAAGTTCCCATACTTCAAGACGTATAAATTCATTAAGTTCTTCTTGCATAGCTTCTATCCAACAGGATTGAGTAAAAGCTTCTTGCATTGTCTTAGGTTCAACTTCAGTGAGAAAAGCATCAAAATGACAAAACATTGCATTTTTTTGTAATTGACTTCTTGTGGATACCGGACGATTAGGGTCACCAATAATAGAATCTATAGGATGATCCTTTGTCCACTTGCTGTCATGTTCACGAATCCGTGGATTGGAGTAAACCGTAGTAGGAGCTTCCTCTTAGGTGGACGACCCGACTTGATTAGGGTCGGGAATTGGTACACCAAAGAATGGAAGTTCACGCATTTGAGCGAATTCTAAATCGTGATCATCATCATCCTCTTCATCATCAATAGGCTTGACGTTAGTAGTTGATTCGGGTGTTGGTTGAGAATTACTCGTTGAAGGTATATCTTGACCAATTGTAGGTGCAGACGTATCTGATTGTGCAACGGTTGCTGGGGCGACAACTTCGGTTACCGGAGCTACTACCTCAGGTTCTGGAGCAACAATACTTGGAGGAGTAAATAATTCATCAAAGAACGGTTGAAACAACGTATCCCATTCATTCCTAGAAGGTGGTGTAAATGATGATGAAGTAGGGTTATTTGGGACAAGACCAGAACTAATGTTACTAGGTCCCATTTCATGAAGTGTGGGTTCAGAGCTGCTTTGCTCAGAAGCCATTGCTGTCAGCTCATCAAAATCAACATTCATAGTTTCGAGGATCTTACAAGACTTATGATTGTAGATTCGGTATGCCTTCTTTGTGGGTGCATAGCCAAGGAAAATACCAATATCAGCCTTTGGTTGAAGTTTTCCCAAATTGTCACCATCATTATTTGGATAGCAGAGAGAACCAAATACATGAAGATATGATAAATCTGGTACTTTTCCATGTAGGAGCTGATAAGGTGTTTTACCATGGCGTTTTCGAATTAGTAACCGGTTTTGGGTGAAAACTGCTGTAGATACTGCTTCTACCCATAAAAACAATGGAGCCTTTGCGTAAATTAACATCGTTCGAGCAGCTTCGATAAGTGTGCGATTTCGCCTTTCAACGACACTGTTTTGTTGTGGAGTGCGAGCAACGGATGTTTCATGAGATATGCCAACTTCTTCATAATAATCACGCAAAATTTGATTCACAAATTTGATTCCATTATCTGTATGAATGCGTCGGACAGTAGTGTTGAGACGCACTTGAATCATCTTGAGAAATCCGATGATGAATTTAGGTGCCTCATTTTTTGTTGTAAGAAATTTCACCCATGTAAACCGAGAGTAATCATCGACAATGAGGAGGATGTACTTTTTACCACTAAGACTTTCAAAACGCATTGGCCCACAAAGATCCATATGCACCAAATAAAGTTTCTCTTGGTTGGTGTCTTCAGTCTTGGTTTTGTATGATTTCTTAGTGCTTTTCCCCATTGTACAAGCGGAACACAAATGATCCTTGTGAAATGTAAGTTTAGGAAGACCACGAACAAGTTCGTTTTTCACCAAGTGATTAATAGCTTCAAAGTTAAGATGAGATAACCATAGATGCCATAACCATGACTTAGTCTTTGATGCTTTGGAGAGAAGACATACTGGAGAAGCGGCCATCATGTCTTGTAGAGACAAAGTGTACAAATTATTCCCTCGAGTACCTTTCAGTAAATCAACCCCTTCCAAATTACGAATGAAGCAGGTATGCTCTCGAAAAGCAACTTTTAGGTTTGCATCACAAAATTATCCCACAGAAAATAAGTTGTGACCGAGACCTTCCACATAATACACTCTTGAAATTGTAACATTCCCAATATGATATTCACCGTAACCCATTATCTTTGCAATATGATCATTTCCAAATCGAACCGTACCAAGAAACTTACTGACGAAATTTCTGAGCTGAGAGCGATCTCCGGTCATATGTTTAGAGCAACCTGAGTCCAAATACCAGAGAACAATTTGGACCACCTGTTTTCAACAACAACAGTAGACAATGCATTGGAAACTATTGGTTCTGGAGTGTTAGCAGATACAGATATAATATTATCAGAATTGCTAACATTTGTGTGACCCCTAGATTTCCTGCGTTTTCTAATGTGAGTTTTAGCACTAACAGGTTTTATTGTTCCAATTTTCTGAGGTTTTGGATTATTAGTGGGCACTACAGTGTGAGTAGACCTATTTAAAGGGCACTTGGTTCCTACGGCAGTGTTGGTGTTCCTAGTTAAAGGACACGCTTGTGTTTTGGTAGCCTTGGTACTCCTAGTTAAAGGGCACGCTTTCTTCGCTTTAGTGGGAGTGATCCTAGTTAAAGGGCACGCATTTCCTTCTATAGTGAAAGTTCTACCAGTGGGGCACCACATCCAACCAACTTGGGTTAAAACTTTCCCAGTCGGTTTCCATTCTAATCCATTTTTCCGGGCATTCATCTCATTCACATGGTCAATAAGGCAAGAATCATGACGACTAGAAAACATACATTCATTGCAATTCTAACATTTCAAATTAGAATTCACTGTAGGCTTAGAACGCTGCACAACCGTAGAGCCTTTAGGTTTAGCTACATGATTCTTTTTATTCAAAAAAGAAATAACATTCCTAGGATGGGCTTCTACTTTCTTCTTCACTTGACTACTAGATGGGGGCAAGATCCTATCATTCTTCTTGTTTCTTTTAAGCTTAGATCTTTGAGCCTTAGTAGTGGTGCTTACTCCTGTAGAAGGCAACACGAGAATATTAGAAGCTGGTTTTGATTCCGCCTTATCTTTAGTGACTAAAGTTTGAGATGGTTTAGTCCTTGGGCCCTTGTTAAGTGGTGTGACGGTGATAAGGTTCCTTTTGATTGCACTAGAGGACGATGCTGAGACAGTGGCTGCGTTATCCACAACATTCTTACCTTTTAGAGTACGAAGTGTTTCCTTTAACTCAGCCAAAGCCATATTTTTATCACAAATTTGTTCCCTCAAATCAGATATTTCCACCGAATTTCGATTCAATTGTTCAATTAATGATTGATTCTGTGTAGTGGTATCAGCACATGCGGGCTTTACTGAATCGAAGAGTTGTGTATTTTTCTATTTTAAGTTATCAACTTTGGACAAAATCTTGGAAACTCGATTATCTAGATCAAGTTTAAAATTCTCAGCGGCCTCAAGTACGTTCACACAGTTAAGCTCCTTAGATTTCTCTATGTCTATCGGCAATGATTTAGCAACCTTGTCACTTGGCTGACGCTGTTTTGATTGTAAAGTCAATCGAAAATTCTTTTGAAAATTTTCCTCATCTATATTAACACCTTCGAATGAAGTTTCAAAGATCTCTTGAATAAATTGTTGCTTGCATTCAAGCGAAATACAATGTTTTTGGATCTCATCAAAAAAATTTGAAAGCAAAGTATAAGAATCTTGAAGCTTTAAAAATTCAGCGTCAGATTTGTGACAAGTACTATCTACCACATTATCCACAGATTCAACATTATGAACAATAGAATCATTATCAACACTTTTATTCACACAGATGAAAACTATATCATGAGACATCACTTACTTCAGAAGCTGATCATTTTGGCGTGAAACTTGTTCTATTTCAAGTAAACTGTTTTCATAAGCATCATCCATTTCATTGAAAACACGTCTAACTTCTTCTATTTCCAAAAGAAAATCTTGATCAACATTACTAAGACAAGCTTTAACATTGTTTATAAATGGAACAATTTCGTCTCGGAACGCAGCTCTTGTGTGCTCAAAATTCCATTCACCTTCCGTTATGGCCGAAGCTGTCGTACGTTCCAAAATGAACTTATCAAAATCGGCTAAGTGTTGGTGTACCGCATTTAAGCTAACGGACGCCTTACTTGCCGGTGGAATTAACTTCGTTAAATCCGTTTTGACAAGTGTAGGAGACGTACTAGGAAGGTTTTCATTTGACAAACTTTGGGGCACAAGAACTGTCAATTCAGCTAATTCCTTTTGTAGGCGAATACGTGTCTTTTTAGAAAATTGATCTTTATTATACGTATCATAATCAAGCTTATGGAATTTTGAAGTATTTTAGAATGAGTTTCTTCCGCAAGTGACTGTGTCTCCTCAGTACTACGAACAAAAGGTGTTTCTTTCGAATTGCCAATTAGGGTCATATCATAAAGACACGGAATATATTCCTGAGCTTGTTTTGCATAACCGGGATTAGGTGGTAAATCTTGAAGAGGCTTAAGTTCGAGTTCTTTAAACGATTTAGTTAAAAGATGAACCTTTTTTGTGGAAGCGTATTGTTTTAAAAACTGTTGTTCTTTGAATTTAAGAAGTTTGGTAGCATTAATTTCCGATTCAAACTTTTTAGACTCGAGAGTTTCGAAATCCATTTTAAGTTTCTGAAAATCATTGACAACCGACTATTTTGCTTTTAATTCATTGGAAAGATTAGCTTTTAATGATTCTATTTCTTTCAAGTGTTCAATCTTTTCAAAACAAAATTGGTCAAATTCAGAACATGTTATTTTTTCTGCTTGAGGGACCATTTCAAAAGTTTTGACCTTGTCTTTATGCAACGCAAGCTCAGTAGTTAGGGTGGAATTCGTATCTACGGATTGTCTGAGAGCCATATGCATTTGATCAATAATATGTTTAGGCACCATGACCAAATCATGTTGAGCATAAGATTCCATACCCGTCATAGCATTTGGTTGAGGTTCTCTCAAATGTGTAGGATTGGGTACCACATCATTTGAGTTACTAGTTCCTGAATGCTGTTTCAGGTTGTCATTTTCATGCCCAACATGATGTTGGTTATCATCATTACCAAGATTGGTTATGGTGGGTACCTCGCTGATGACATCAGAACCGTAGTGAGAGAGATTAGCAACGAGAGCAGCTTGGGCAGAGTGAATGTCATCACAATCCGAGTCATATGCGTCAAGATCATCTGCTTGATAAGCTGCATTAGAAGTGGAAACGACTGCAATGCCTTCATTGTCTTCTGCCCCTGGGTCTGCAAGAAATGCTAACTCTTTTGAATCTAAGATCTTTCCCTTAGACTAAGCATCAACCAAATACATCTTCTCACGAAACCATGTTGCATCCCTTCTTCATTTTGGCTGAGTGCATTCCCTAGCCATATGACCTTGTCCTCGGAAATTGTAGCAAGTCACAGCCTTTTGAGGACCAATAGGGCTTCCATTTCCATTAGCTTGAGATTTCACAGCTTGAGCATTCACAGTCCTTGTAGGAGGTCCATATGAAGTTTGCCTTCCCTGAATAGGTTGCACCGTCACTTGACCATCTTGAACAGTGGCTTGTTCTCGAGGATTCGAAGAGGTGCGGAGCTGATTGTTTGTTGGTGGAAATCCTCTAGTTGCAACAAATTTTGACAAGTAGGCAGTGAGATGGTTTAGAATATCAGTTGGTGTATCATTTGGATTAAAGACCGGTGCTTGGATTGGTGGAAGTTCATGGAGTAGAAGGCTTGTGCTGGTTATGCTTCAATTGGAAAATATCCTTGTTGAGGAGTATAGCCCATTGGAGAAGTGTTGGCTTGTGATGGTGATGTCTGATGTGGTGGTTGTTGTGGAAAAGATTGTTGATGAACACTTTGTTGAAATGCTTGTTGTGGCATCGTTAGTGGTTGATAAGATGGTTGTTGTGGTTGCTGATAGGTGTGTAGTGGTGGCTGCTGCAAGTATGATGGTTGTTGATAAGAATAAGCCATGTTTTGTTGAGAAGCATACATGGCAAGCGGATCATGAACTTGAGGTGTAGACAACCGAGCCTCGATCACATGGCATTCGTTTTGTTGAAGAAAATCTTGAAGTTGATACACAATGGTGTTATGCAAGTCCTTAGCCAATTTAACATTTGTCACGTACTTTTTCCATTCTGAAGGAAGAGTGTTCAAATACTTGGTGTTCAATTGAAACGTAGGAATTGCCATGCAATAGATATTGAGCTCATTCAACAATAGGGTAAATCTCAGATAGTAATCATTGAGAGTTTCCCCTGGGACATAGGCAAACTTATCAAAAGTATCATAAAGCTTAAACTGTCGTTCTTGTTTAGTTAACGAAGTGCCTTGCATTATAACACGAATTCTATCCCATAACTCTTTGGAAACTTTATGTTTACTGACGGGTTTATAGACATCTGGAGAAAGGGCTTCGAGAATGATATTTGTAGCTTGTTTATCACACTTTTCTTGTATCTTAGCATCTCTAGTTAGTTCACCCGTTGTGCGAGGACGAGTGACATCACCTTCCGTCACAGTACCATATACCAATGGTCCATTGAGCACCGATGCCCAAATTAGATGTCCATGTTCTTTGTTCAACATATAAAGTTCCATTCGGGAAGCCCAATCCTCATACATAGTTTTCACCAACATTGGTGGACGATTATCCGTACCCGAGAGGATTGACTTATCCGTGAGAGATGTGTACTCCATTTCTATAAGTTAAGATTTACAAAGTTGATCGGTCAATGAAAGAAAGTAAATGTATTTTTTGTTGTGTGTTGAAGCCGAGAAATAATGTTTAAATCCCCTAAGTTATGTCCTCGATAAACCAAAAATTCCAAGTCAAAAATTGCACACTTGTTAAAATTTCAATAAACACGTTTTTGAAAAGTTTTGGATCGCAACACTTGATTTTAGTGGAGATCGTAATTTTAGATCGTAGTGGTGATCGCACTCCCTTATCGCAACAAGTGATCGCAGTGGTGATCGCACTCCCTTATCGCAACAAGTGATCACAGTGGTGATCGCACTCCCTTATCGCAACAAGTGATCGCAGTGGTGATCGTACTCCCTTATCGCAACAAGTGATCGCAGTGGTGATCGCAGCGAGTGATCGTACTCCCTTATCGCAGCGAGTGATCGTACTAGTGATCGCAACGAGTGATCGTACTCGTGATCGCAGTGAGTGATCGTACTCGTGATCGCAACGAGTGATTGTACTCGTGATCGCAGCGAGTGATTGTACTCGTGATCGTGATATTAGATCACAAGTAGAAACCCCAGGTTTATGCGATCACAATACACAGATCGTACTATGGAACAAACTTACCATTTTTCTCGAACAGTACAATAACACAACCAATTCGAGATTCTAAGCCTAAAAATGAATCAAACACCCAAAAATTTTGTGTTTTTAACCCAAATAACAATACCAAATCACTATAACAAGTAACTAGATGAAGTATATCAAGAATAACTCATAAAAACACAAAAAAAAAAATTGGTTCGTGTGATTTTGGATCAAAAAAAGGGGCGAGAGAATCAAGAACACAAACACAAAAACCAAACAATCATCCCATGGCTCTTGATACCATTTGTAGGATATGTAAATCTTGCTTATGTTTTAGAGAGAGAAAGAGATAGAAAGATAGATGATATCAAATACACACTTGAGATAGAAGAATAAGAAAACACACTTTACTATATGTATTGTATGAGAAAACCACACCCTCTCCATCTAAGGAGAGGGTTTATATACCAAGCCCATAAGATGGGCTTGGGCTTACAATTGGGCTGGCCATACAAGCATGGACCGGGTTTTTCTTTGTTTGATATGTTAAAAGATATCTAGACTACGAGCTACTACTTAATATATTGTCGGAGTGACCGAATCTTCCTAAATACGTAAAAACGTATTTCTAACAAAATCTAGTGAGACCATTGATAGCTATAGAACTCAGCTTCTTCAAAAGACCAATGAGATTGAGGGGTACAAAGGGTGTTTAATTAATGTCAGAAAGGACGATTTTCAACAGAAATATAACGAAACTCTTAAGCTTATAGAACAAGAGAAACGTAATTATAACACTTCTTTGAGCACTGAACGTCACAAAACATATCTTGCTACCACTAAAGTCAATGAGCTAACTCAAGTAAATGGTTTTCTTCAAGAGGATAAAACTAAACTTGTTAATGAAAAGAAAGTTGTGGTTGAAAAGATGGAAAAGGATTTCAAAACTAAACAAGCGAATGACATCGACAAAATGGTGGAACTTGAAACTCAAATTGATTTTTACAAGAAAATTGTTTACAAAACTAATCAATCAATTCAAACCATGAGATTGTTGGCACCTCATTCGTTCTTCAAAGATATACATAGTTTTGCAAATCCTAAGTACCTTGAGCAAGCACAATCTGAGAATCAGCACTTATATCTTGATGAGTCCCAATGGACCGATCTTGATTGCCTTGTTGTTAGGCCTTACAGTGAAGATACAACCGATTTGGAAGAAGAGAGTAGACCAAAAGTTAATACAGAGTTTGTTAAACCATATAATCATGCTTATGAAAACAGTCTTTATGGTCTTTTCAAACCGCAAACACAGAAGTCTCGTGAGCAAATATTTTTTGAATGTGAACAAATAAGAATTAAATGGAGACAAGTTTTTGCAACTAAGAAAATTAATGTTTCAAAATATATTGGGTATTTGCCGCATCAAGCTTCTATAAGCAAGAGTAAGCAAGCACTTAGTATTGTTAAGAGTAACATTAAAAATTTCAAAAAGGTTGTTGACGATGACTGGAAATAACGTGAACTTCCAAACGGCGGTAAAGAAATTCCTCACGATATAACTATGCTTGTGAAAACTATTTTGATTCCACTTGCAGAAAGAACAAATAAACATGCTTTGGAATTTGAAAAGTTAATCGAGCAAGAAATGTTTGACGATTTGAAATATGTGGAATCTCTTGAAAAAGAAATTGACAATCATCAGCCTGAAAGAGACGATTTTTCCACAGCATATGATCTATGATAGGTGTGAAAATACCCATCCTTTTTACCACTTAATTACAATAATAACCGAGTAAAAACGTGTATTTTATGTCATTTATGTCGGAATTATGCGTGGTTTGTGTTTTTGTTGTGATTTAGGACGAAAAGGTGAAAAGTGGAGAAAACACGGCTTTCACGGGCTTTTATCGAAGAAAAAGACAAAAGAAGAAGTCGAAAGATCAAAAGTGGAAAAAGAACGGAAGTCCAAGACCAATTCTGAAGATTTATCAAAGAAAAAGTCAAAAGACGGAAGTTCACTAAAAGCCGAAGAACTCAAGTCTAATTTATTGAAGAATTCCAAGACGAGTTCAAAGAAATCCCGAGCCAAAAGTCATTAAAGTCCAAGATTTAAGAAGATTAGAAGGCTTAAGGACTAATGGTGCAATTAAAGAAAGAAGAAAGAGGGAGGAAGCTTCCTAAGCTCCTCCCTAATTGTCACACCCCACCATGGCGGAACATGGGGCGCGACGTATGGATATCATCACAACATGGCGTGTCTATAGAGATAACTATATGAAATAAGAAATGTCGTAAAAATGGTGACACGAAGGTCATGACAATATCTCAACAATGCAGGAGTCTAGGTAAGTAGGTAACAGTCCTACCTCTTACCCAAGACAATCAAATATCAAAAACAAAACAAACATATAGGTGCCAACAATATCACTTATTAAAAGAACAATCAAATAAAACTAAGAAGGAAACGGGGATTCTCCTTCTATATGCAATCCTATGCTTCTCCCATCCTAGCCACTTATTTTCTCATGCTTAACCATAGTATCACCTGAAAGAGACACTAAAACACGTCAACATAAAGTTGGTGAGAGTCATAGGTTTAGACTCCAACGCTAAATCAGTTACAAGCTGTGAATAACAATCATCAACAAAAGAACCTATGGACAATGTGTTACAATTATGTATTAACAACTATCAATCAAGACCAATCATACCAAACCAATCCAAGGCTCCTACCTTGCCAAACAACATCATGGTACCTTAGATGATCACCCTATGTACCTATCCCAAGGCCACTACCTTGGCAAACCACAAGGCCACTACCTTGTCAAACCACAAGGCCACTACCTTGTCAAACTACAATAACTGAGACGGCACGTGTCCCCCGATCCAAATCATACACAATCAAGAATCACATAGCAGTTAATCACACAATGTACACACAAGTCCATCACAAACACAAAACATTCACAACATAACTTATAAAAACAAGACAGTGTCTCTTCCATCCCATCTGGAAGTCAAAATCATTAGTAGACATGGGACTATGAAACTCACCTGATAGCTCCTTCACACGTCCTTGCACTAGCAACAAGCTAACAAACCAAAAACACGAAATCAATAAACGAACCAATCACTAAGATGGCTCATTAACCTATGATGGACATCTAGCATATTCTCACATATATACCTCATTAATAAGCTCTAATTACCCCAATACCCTTCCTTAACAAGTCCTTAACTTGGTTAAGTTTAATAACTAACCCGTTCGTATTTTACCCAAAACAGTCCCAGTTTTAGGTCTCAAAACGTTAGGTCAAACGCCCACTTAAAACTACCCATGGTTTCTGTAAAAGGAATATTCATACCCTTACATATGTTGGTTAACACCTCCCACTTGCCCTAACCTTAAAGCTACTGTTAAGGCCCCGATATATATATATATATATCTACTTTTGTCATTCTAGATTTTCTGATTTTAAGCGTACTAAAAGTTTGTTACCATTAAGGGGTCTTACCCTAAACCACCACCTTAGCACAAGTGCAGATATTAACTAAAATATATAAACCGTCTCTCACGTTCGTGAGAAGATCCTAATGCAACCCTAAGTGCCCCAAACAACCCAAAACTTAAAAAGAAAACAGGCTGAATTCAAAACTGTTTTGACCTCCGACTGTTGTAACCTGTTTTTGACCCACTTCCCGACCTCCAATTTAGTTCTCGTTTCTTGCATTGAAAATCCACTTCAAATATCTTTCCAGGGGTACTTGGATCGTAAAATAAGAGTTTATATAACTCCCGATATGATCAAAACAATTGACTCAAAATCTGCCCAGTTTTTAAAAACGGGTTTAAACAAATTGAACTAATTAATTACCCATAACCCCATCTAATACAACCCTAGATTATATGATCATCATATTATGATTATAACATCATTAATTTACTGATTTTATATAAACCCTAACCCTAATCCATCATAAGAATGATTAAGAAATCATTAAAACAATTAAATTAAAAAGAGATTAAAGACTTTACCTTCGATTTATGAAAACCAAAAAAAAATATGAAGAACCCTAATTTTTGTGAAACCCACGAATTTAATTTTTCTCCAGGGGATAGATATTGAATTTTGGTTGTGTACAAAATAATATATAGGGTATGGGTGAATCCTAGTCCAACCCAAAACCCACTTTCCTTTTTTTTTCCTTTTTTTCCTTTTTTTTCTCTTCTAAACCGACCCAAACACCCCTAATTTCGTTTTTTCCTTTATTTTTTTTCTTTTTATTGTTAATTAATACCTTATTAATATTACCTTAATTTACCTTAATTTATTACAGCTCCTAAAGCTTCCAAAACCCCAAAACCGTAAAACTAGTCAATTTTACGCGTTTTATCGTAAAAGACGTAAAATATACACTTTTAAAAAAAATCTCAAATTTTTAAATAAACTTTATAACTATGTCCTAAATGACTTAAAACCATCCCGAAAAATATTCATATGGCTAATTACCTTATCCGAGACCTCTAAATGCTAAACCGTAAATCCTAAAAAAAATACACTATTACTATAATACTTATACGTATACGTAACCACCAAAATATCACCATTTCATTTCATAGTCACTAATTGTGATCTCATGAACATTAATTAACCGTTTCTCGATTTACTTATGAGTACTCTATACTCATAAACGATAATCACACCAACCTCGTTCACACAAAGTAAACACGTAAGCACAAAAATCAAGTAGTCACACATAAAATAACCTAAAAGTAAGACCAAGTGACGAACCTCAAAACCACGGTTGTCACATCACTCCCTCCTAATAGAAATCTCGTCCCGAGATTTACTCCTTAGGATCAACACACAAACAACAAATCACACGAGGATACTTGTTCTAAATGAACTCCCCTCATTTCCACGTGAACTTTAGTTCAAGTTTCAAGATACCACATGTACAAACCAAAAATAATTAAACCCATTGCCAAACTCTTGACCTCACAGTCAATAAATCTCGCAAATGACTCTTCGATAAAACAAAGACTCCTATTTGCACAAAACCCGAATAACCGGACATGCAAATATGCATCCTCAAACAACATTTACCAATCCCAATACATGAAATGTATCATGTATACAACTCATTTCCCCCAGGTAATTCTATGCTCATAAGCTAATGGTCCGATCTTTCCAAAGATCTTATATGGACCTACAAAACTCTACATCAACTCTTCTATTTTACCAAAACATACCACCCGTTACTATGGGTGAAACTTCATACATAACTCTGTCACTAACTCTAGTGGTTTCCTCCTTTATTCCATACATCCTCATTAATAGGGAACATGCCCCTCTCATCGGTGACTCTCTCCTTGTAGGAGACTTCTTGCTGATGTAACACGTTCTCCAACTATCTCCAAACCTCACGCCAATGCTCTAGGCGTCTTTCTCAATTACCCCTATAATATACTCATGCCAACCATTAGTCTATCAACGGTATACTACGCTTGCTTTCCATCGTTTCTTCCCTTGCCATAATCCTTCATAAGGCATTCCATACATATTAGGCTAACTTTTACACAAAACTTCCTATCCCATCGCATTTGTACGCAATCCTTACAATTTCTCGACTATGTGACTTCTCATCCCTCTTGAAATATGTGATGAATTAGGCAGTCTATCGACTATCACCCTACTCTCATCGTACTTATTCCTCCACCCAATTATGCATCCCTTTCACCAACTTCGTCCTTACATCGCCCTTTCTAAGCTACTCCTATCTATGTAGGAAGTATAGTCTACGTCCCTTTCTCCATATGATTATCCAAGCCACGCAACATATGTGTTGACGCGTTCTCTGCTTTAGACAACTCAACTCGTGCAACCTACATCCTTCATCCAAACCACCCTAATACGTCATCCATATAGTTCAAGTTCGTCTCAGCATCACCTCATTCTTCTTATTCCATGTCTCATCAACCATGCTTGCCTTTCCCAGATGGTACTTGGCCTTGCAATTTTCTTTCATCACTTAACTCCACCCATCACCTTTGCCAAATGTTCAATCAAGATGACTGAATATGTGTTGGAGACGTTATGATCCGTATAGATCATTCTCCACGTCTCGTACACCAAATGCCTCTAGCATTCTAGGCAGATATAACAGTCTAGCTCCACTAACTAAGTCTATCCAGTTCTTCCAAATCTTCAGTTCCTGCAACGTATAAGCGATCGCCTTTCTTTGTCGTCCTCGTACGCGTCCAAATCCCTGCTCCACGTATTGTCATGCTTCGCGAATTCATCCAGTCCTTCCGATAATGCCAAGATCTGCTCATCATCTAATCCACCTCTTCAGCCTCCAAAATGCTTCCTCGTCCTTCTTCACTTCGCCCCTTGCTGGTTCCACGATATGCCATCATCTCTGACTACTAGTCTTGGCCAACTAAATCCTAAAACTCACACTTGAAAATCTCACGTTTCATTCCCTTTACTAACAACTCCAAAACCAACAAATAATTTGCCTCATCCTCCTTCTAAGATTTGAGTAGATCAAGATGTCGTCGATACTCCCGATGACAACTCGTTTATATACGTTCATGCACACTCGGTTCATTGACTCCATGAAAACCGCTAGTGCTTTGGCGAAGCCAAATGCATAACCGTAAACCCAAAGCGTTCATACAACATCCTTAGCAATTTCAACTATGTCCTCCTCACACCCTCTCTTAGCGGCAATACGAATAAATTCCTTGCAATTTCTAACAGCTCTTGTTCTTAATTCACTCCATCAACGATTTGCCTTGGAAGACACTAACTACAACTCCTCTCACTTTTCCTACTTGCTCTATTCATGGTTCTACCTCAACGCTCCTAAACCATACAAAACTAAAACTACATCCTGAATACACCAGATACGATCGACGAATTAAACCCACGGATAACTAACGACATTTCACGTGCACCAATTAAACCAAATCAAAAACCACGAGACTCCAAAGAAAACTCAAACCCAAAACATGTATCAATTCCAAATGACCCATGACAACGAAAAATAATCCAAGAAACACCCAATGGTAACCAAACATATTACGCCCCGTGACATATTATTTAAACCGTGCAAAAGATCGACTTTTCCAAAAGAATTTATATCTTCTTTTTTTATTATTACCTCCCACATCTATGTGACTCAAACAATCTACAAATAACCTTCTAGACGATCTCAAAACTCAACTCAAAGACTAGGTATCCCGTGCATCCAAAATCATAAAAAAAAACTACTATTCAAACTCAACCTTTAACCCGACACTTGTACAATAATTTCGGCCAAGATACTGACCTCCCATGACTATACATTCTGAATATTTGAAAAGTACGTTCCGAGTACATAATTTTTGGCTTTTGAATCACCCAAAAAGCTTTAAAAACGAACAAGCTACGACCAAAACAATTTTATGCTAGTTGTTTTAAAAACTAAAGAATAGACTTAGTGATCAATGCAATCCTTTTCAAGGAAAGATATAATTGTATGTGAAATATTCATAAACTCCTTTTAACCTTGTATTAATAACTATAAATGACATGAATCGGTTAAATCCAATTATATAAACTATGTAAGTAGAAAGAAATTTTACTTCGCTTTATTTTAAAGAAAGTCTTTTAGAATTTGAAATAAATAAGTGTTGATAAAAAAAACTTATGTTACATCTTGTTTCAAACATGACTCCAACACCTTACCCTTATTTTACCGAATACAACCAACTATCTACCTCTATAGTAGATTTCCAAGTCCCCCCCCTTTTTCCATATACCAACCAAAAGAAATGTAAGAATCAACCCAAAAGATTTCATTATCCCAAAAGAAATTTTCATTTATTTCAACGGACTTAAAACCCAGAACAACATTTTAAAACGTACACGTGAAATATGAACTCAAAGAATACGCTACAAGACACAGTTCAAAAAAATTCGAAACGTTGTTGAAACTCCATCAACTCCAGCACCATAAAACACGAACAAACACAAGGTACGTTCAAGTTATAATAACTAGTGAACGACCATATACCATAACTTAACACATAGTAGTATATATACATTCGCATATATATACCTATTAAACCACCCAAAACATACTCGTTACTATACATATCAGATCAACCAATCGCGTCATACACTCGTTTTTCCATACGAGTAATCACCTTCTCACCGTGCCACAAGGCAATAAGCCCACCTCGAAAACCAAACCATATCGTGTGACCCCATAATCACACAACACAACTATAACCCAAAACATATAACACAAAAGAACAATAGCCATATCATAGGCAGCCATTACATAAACCCATATATTATACGTATACCCAAATTCTACATCTCATCATATACAAGCATGTACTAACCCTCTTTCATGCAATCATACTAGAGAACCCATTGAAGTTGTGGTACTTGTATAACTATGTTGGCCACCATACTTATACAATTACCCTTTCCCCAATGCACTCCCTCCTATGATGACACTTATAAGAATCAATACAACATATAACACATAAACCCATATACTCACATAAGCTCATAACCACATAACCAATAAGGTCCAAAACTCCAACTATAAAAATAACATAATAAAACTCTTGGAATACCGAAATCCATAGTCTAGCTAAAACAGCCTAGACTAAATCCAAAACAAAAATATAATCAGTTATAAGTCATGTCGCCCGTAAGAGTGGAAAAAAGCTTAAAACCCTTCCTATCCACCTACTCCTAGTAACTCGAACCACCACACGATTCTTAGGGAACATGACTTAAACATCAAAAGAAAAATAACATACTCTGTCACACCCCACCATGGCGGAACATGGGGCGCGACGTATGGATATCATCACAACATGGCGTGTCTATAGAGATAACTATATGAAATAAGAAATGTCGTAAAAATGGTGACACGAAGGTCATGACAATATCTCAACAATGCAGGAGTCTAGGTAAGTAGGTAACAGTCCTACCTCTTACCCAAGACAATCAAATATCACAAACAAAACAAACATATAGGTGCCAACAATATCACTTATTAAAAGAACAATCAAATAAAACTAAGAAGGAAACGGGGATTCTCCTTCTATATGCAATCCTATGCTTCTCCCATCCTAGCCACTTATTTTCTCATGCTTAACCATAGTATCACCTGAAAGAGACACTAAAACACGTCAACATAAAGTTGGTGAGAGTCATAGGTTTAGACTCCAACGCTAAATCAGTTACAAGCTGTGAATAACAATCATCAACAAAAGAACCTATGGACAATGTGTTACAATTATGTATTAACAACTATCAATCAAGACCAATCATACCAAACCAATCCAAGGCTCCTACCTTGCCAAACAACATCATGGTACCTTAGATGATCACCCTATGTACCTATCCCAAGGCCACTACCTTGGCAAACCACAAGGCCACTACCTTGTCAAACCACAAGGCCACTACCTTGTCAAACTACAATAACTGAGACGGCACGTGTCCCCCGATCCAAATCATACACAATCAAGAATCACATAGCAGTTAATCACACAATGTACACACAAGTCCATCACAAACACAAAACATTCACAACATAACTTATAAAAACAAGACAGTGTCTCTTCCATCCCATCTGGAAGTCAAAATCATTAGTATACATGGGACTATGAAACTCACCTGATAGCTCCTTCACACGTCCTTGCACTAGCAACAAGCTAACAAACCAAAAACACGAAATCAATAAACGAACCAATCACTAAGATGGCTCATTAACCTATGATGGACATCTAGCATATTCTCAAATATATACCTCATGAATAAGCTCTAATTACCCCAATACCCTTCCTTAACAAGTCCTTAACTTGGTTAAGTTTAATAACTAACCCGTTCGTATTTTACCCAAAACAGTCCCAGTTTTAGGTCTCAAAACGTTAGGTCAAACGCCCACTTAAAACTACCCATGGTTTCTGTAAAAGGAATATTCATACCCTTACATATGTTGGTTAACACCTCCCACTTGCCCTAACCTTAAAGCTACTGTTAAGGCCCCGATATATATATATATATCTACTTTTGTCATTCCAGATTTCCTGATTTTAAACGTACTAAAAGTTTGTTACCATTAAGGGGTCTTACCCTAAACCACCACCTTAGCACAAGTGCAGATATTAACTAAAATATATAAACCGTCTCTCACGTTCGTGAGAAGATCCCAATGCAACCCTAAGTGCCCCAAACAACCCAAAACTTAAAAAGAAAACAGGCTGAATTCAAAACTGTTTTGACCTCCGACTGTTGTAACCTGTTTTTGACCCACTTCCCGACCTCCAATTTAGTTCTCGTTTCTTGCATTGAAAAGCCACTTCAAATATCTTTCCAGGGGTACTTGGATCGTAAAATAAGAGTTTATAGAACTCCCGATATGATCAAAACAATTGACTCAAAATCTGCCCAGTTTTTAAAAACGGGTTTAAACAAATTGAACTAATTAATTACCCATAACCCCATCTAATACAACCCTAGATTATATGATCATCATATTATGATTATAACATCATTAATTTACTGATTTTATATAAACCCTAACCCTAATCCATCATAAGAATGATTAAGAAATCATTAAAACAATTAAATTAAAATGGGATTAAAGACTTTACCTTCGATTTATGAAAACCAAAAAAAAATATGAAGAACCCTAATTTTTGTGAAACCCACGAATTTAATTTGTCTCCAGGGGATAGATAATGAATTTTGGTTGTGTACAAAATAATATATAGGGTATGGGTGAATCCTAGTCCAACCCAAAACCCACTTTCCCTTTTTTTTTCCTTTTTTTCTCTTCTAAACCGACCCAAACACCCCTAATTTCGTTTTTTCCTTTATTTTTTTTCTTTTTATTGTTAATTAATACCTTATTAATATTACCTTAATTTACCTTAATTTATTACAGCTCCTAAAGCTTCCAAAACCCCAAAACCGTAAAACTAGTCAATTTTACGCGTTTTATCGTAAAAGACGTAAAATATACACTTTTAAAAAAAATCTCAAATTTTTAAATAAACTTTATAACTATGTCCTAAATAACTTAAAACCATCCCGAAAAATATTCATATGGCTAATTACCTTATCCGAGACCTCTAAATGCTAAACCGTAAATCCTAAAAAAAAAATACACTATTACTATAATACTTATACGTATACGTAACCACCAAAATATCACCATTTCATTTCATAGTCACTAATTGTGATCTCATGAACATGAATTA
Organism: Glebionis coronaria; assembly: GCA_025667525.1. Classification (NCBI taxonomy): domain Eukaryota; kingdom Viridiplantae; phylum Streptophyta; class Magnoliopsida; order Asterales; family Asteraceae; genus Glebionis; species Glebionis coronaria. Next base: position 361,953,679 of record CM046876.1, read on the forward strand.
ACCGTTTCTCGATTTACTTATGAGTACTCTATACTCATAAACGATAATCACACCAACCTCGTTCACACAAAGTAAACACGTAAGCACAAAAATCAAGTAGTCACACATAAAATAACCTAAAAGTAAGACCAAGTTACGAACCTCAAAACCACGGTTGTCACACTAATCTCCCTATATATAGTTTTGATTGTTTTCATTTTCAAAGTTGTTGGCTAACTTGACAAATTAGCTCTTCCACCATTTTCATTTTCTTGCAACTTATTTTTCATGTCATTTCAATTAATTGTCTTGCACTTTAATTCCTTTAATTCAAGTAAGTGTTTTTTATTTTGTTGTTTAATCTTTATTTTCCTTTAATCAAGATTTTCTTTATCATTCTCATCCTACTTTTCTTGTCTTTGATTTGATTGTGGTTCGTATTAAGCATTGATTTTGCTTAATCTTATTGTTTATTTGATTAAAAAGTTCATCTTTTTATTTTCATCTAGGCTTGTATACGAATTAAGCTATAAGTTTGACAATCTTATTGGCTTATTTTGTATTTAGCTTATTTGATTTTAAAGTTTTCTAAAAAGTTTTATCTTTTTAAAGTTTGCTTATTTTGTTTGTTTATTTTGTGTTTTGATAAAGTCTTTAAATTTGTTGCTTTTTGTCTCGTCTCATTATCTTTTTAATCAAGTTTCGGTTATTGCTTATTAGTATTAGCTTATTGGTTTTGCTTATTTGTATTACATTCCATCGGAATGGGATTTGGATTCCGACAGCTTGTTACGATCGCAAAAACCACAAGGGTTTCTACATTGCGATCGGTATTGTGATACTCCCCCTTATTCGGATCTGGGATTCGGATCTAGGATTTGGATCTGGGATTCGGATCTGGGATTCGGATCTGGAATTCGGATGTAGGATTCAGATCTGGGATTCGGATCTGGGATTCGGATCTGGGATTCGGATTTGGGATTCGGATCTGGGATTCGGATCTAGGATTCGGATCTGGGATTCGGATCTGGGATTCGGATCTAGGATTCCGATCTGGGATTCGGATCTGGGATTCGGATCTGGGATTCGGATCTGGGATTCCGATCTGGGATTCCGATCTGGGATTCGGATCTGGGATTCGGATCTGGGATTCGGATCTGGGATTCCGATCTGGGATTCCGATCTGGGATTCGGATCTGGGATTCGGATCTGGGACAAAATTTTATATTTCCCGCCATTTTCTTAAATTTATTTTAAATTGTTTTTATTTTAGTTTTATTTTAAGATTTCATTTTATTTAAGTGTTTTTCTAGTAATTTTCTAGCTTAATTTTTCACCTTGTTTTACTTTTATTATTTGTACCTGTCTTTAATTTTCTTTTAAATACTTTCCGCATTTACTTTTTAATTAGTTATAGATAATCAAATTTCTTTTTGTTAACCAAAAACGACTGAGTCACACTTTAAACTGGTAATCAATTCGATTAGACACCGAGAAAACGAACTTTTTCAACTAGCAAAATCTGAATTTCAAATGGCGCCGCTGCCGGCTCTTTTCGTGAAGATTAACGGTTTTTTGTGAGAGACGCGTTGGCTTTTGGGATCCGTTCACTCGTGAACGTTATTTTTTGTGTCCAAAAATTTTCAAAAATCCCAAAAAAAACATTTGAAAAATCATAAAAAGCATTTCTTTTTCAAAGTTTTGCACCAAAAATATTCTTCTTGCTTATCTATTTTTCTTCATGGATTCGTCTTGTGTACGGTGTGGGAGAACATGGCATGGTTTTCAAACATGTCAATGGTGTACTTGTGAGCGGTGTGGTTCTGATATCGACGATACACAATTTGGATTTTGTCCATTTTGCAATTCAACAAATTCGTACTTCTCTTCTTACAATACTTTCTCACCCTCTCCCGTCTATGACGATCCTTATCCTCAAAATGCCCCAGATTTTTCTTCATCCCCGTGGTGCTATAAGTGTGGGGTCCTCACGAAAGTTTTCACTGTCCAACGGGGGATCAAAATTACTATAATTATACCCCTTCCAGTTTTGACCAACCCCTGCAATACCCAATTGATCATCAGCCTCGTCACGGGATGAGTTACCAAGAACCAATTGACGATCTTGCTACAACCTTTCAAGAACAAAGAAACGATCTTGCTACAGCTTTTCAAGAACAAACGAAAGAGCTTTTACACACGCTGGAAACTTGTATGGAGTCATTTTTACAGCAGCAAGATCAGACGAGTACTCATATCCCTGAGCTTATTATTAGCCCTTTAGGTATTGAAGAGAGCGATGACGATATTGAGGTTATTTTCGACGAGGAGGAATTTCTAAAGCAACGTAAGACTTCTCCCCTTACTCCTTCGTCTATTGCTATCACACCCGAGGAGCCCGTTGGCTCTCTCATCATGGAGGATGAGCATCTTGACGTTATCTCGGCAACTGAATCGGACAAATTCCTAAAGTCTAGTGTCGAGGAACTTGTCGTCATCCCAAGTGAGCCCACGGGTATTCCGGAAAATCTGTGTGATGTGCCGACTTTTGCGGAGCTTACGGACAAGTTTGCTTCGCTAGTCAATGATCACATACTCACAACTCCACATGCGATATTTGATCCTCCCAACAAGAGTTCAACATGTGGTGAGTATGATCATTTCGTCTTCGAGCCCGAGATTGAGGAAATTATCGACCGAGAGCTAGCTCTTTTACCTCCACTTCCTCCTACAAGCGAGGTCGACTTTTCCAACATCGATGCCGAACTTGATGAGTTGGAACCTCTTATTTTTCATAATAATGACGAACCAACTCACATGCCCAAACATCCTATTCTCGAGGAGTTACCTAATCAACACTCCTCTTATGAGAATTACGTTTACCACATTCGTGAGGATTTACCTTATCAACAATCCCCACAAATGAATGATGGTTTCGTACTTGATCGTGATCTTTTCAAACGAGTTTCTACACTCCTTATCTACGATGACATCGACAAGATCTACTTTCATGAGGATAAATGCTTTGACCCGGGAGGTGACATGGACCATTCTATGATTGATAATTTTACGGCTTTACCAATTGGTCTGCATCCATTGTCTTTGGAGGATAACAATGTGATTCCCTTACCCACCCCACCTCCCGTCAATCTGGATTTCACTTGCTTTTCTTATATTGAGCAGAATTTCCTACCATTCAAGACTTATCCTCCCGCCTCTCCTTTGTTGATGTCCTCTGGGAACAAGGACAAGGTCTTTGATCCCGTTATTACATTCGAGGCTTCCCCATGGACCATTTAATTCGGGTACGAGTCAGGCTCGTGACTCGGTTAACAAAAACAAGTGCTCTTCGGGAGGCAACCTGATTATCTATCTTTATCTGTTTTCACCATAAGTGTAGGGGGAGCCCCGTGGTGTTCCTTGTTCTCTTTCTTATCATATGAAGGGATTCGAGCTTCAAAGACACACTCTTGATGACTTTTGACGAACCGTGATTCCGTGTTCCCTTCTTCCCGGTTCTATCCTAAACTCTTTTCGATTCACTATTTTATATTTCTCAATATTAAAATAGGAATCTCGTTAGTTGTCTCTTCCTTAGCAAGATTTAAACAAAGTGCACAATGTCCTAAGTGTAGGGGAGTTTACTCCCACATGCTTAAACATTGAGGACAATGTTTATATTAAGTGTAGGGGGACTTCTATCGAAGTTTTAAGTGGACTTTTCCATTAAAATGCCTTCATTTAACCAAAAAATCATCTTTTTCAGCATTTTTCAAATTTTTTATTAACTTTGGCCATATAGTCGTAATTTTTAAATTTTTATCGTTGCTTTCATATGTATATATCCCACAATAAAGTCAAAAATATTAATAAAGTGGTGTAGCTAGTTTTGAAGTCTTTGACATATTAGGCCCGTTGCGATTATTTTGACTCAACCCGAATAGACTTATCCAAGTTTATTCTAGCTAGTATCCTTAACCATGTAGACCTTAATTGGTTTATTAGGCTAAGCATCCACGAGTCTCATTACTTGAGATTTTAAATTGTAGAGAACGAGAAATGATAGAGTCAATTATAAGTCGGTATTCTTGCACAAGCTCACTTGGTGTAATTATTTGCCTATTCTCCCATCACTTGCTAATAAATTATCTGCAATAAGTAAGGTCGTACGATTTAAAAAGTTACTTAGCTTCTAGCCCAAGATCGTTTAAAAGTTGCTCGGTAATGATAAGAGTTCATAGCCAAGGCATAACTTATGAAGCGGGGCGCGAAGATTGGCGAGTCCGAAAAGGCCCTAACAAGGCATGAGGATTCAATTTTATTGCTGAAGATCCATAGTGATGTGTAAAGCATTATTCCCAAAATCGATATGAAGGATCAAGACTCACAACGAAAAGCAATCAACTCCCATAAAGATCATGGAGAAGTCTATCCGAAAAGACCCTAACAAGGTATGAGGATAAATAGATCCAAGTCCGAAAAGGAGGCGGATCGTTGTATCTCAAAATCCCAATTAGCGATTGAAGAAATAATCATGAAGTCGTGGTCAACAAAGTTGGAGTACCCCTCAAAAGTCTCCAAGTGAAGAAACTCTATTAATGAAGAGAAGACCATTATCTCAAGAACGTCTCTCAAGATATGAAGTATGAAGTACATGCCAAATATCGGCCCGAGAAAGGTCTCAAATCGTGAACCGAGTTATGCCAAGATATGAACTTTTTGATATCCCGAGAAGCAGTTTTAAGAGATTTTGTCCTTTAGCTAACTATTGATCAAATCGTCCTACTTTGCTTTCAGCCTAAATAACTATCAAAATAAGTCAACAATGCATCCTCGTGATCATTCAAGACAAAAATAAAATACAAGAGATACACCTAGGAATAATGGAGTTTAAACATATAATTAAGCCATGTGTGTAAGTGTTTGATTTGCTAACTTATAATAACAATGATCTCGTTTTTAAGCTTAGTTTGGGGAACGTGAAACTTGAGGGTGATAAATCTTCGCAGCACCGAAGCCCTAATGTAAGTCTTAGATCTCTTTGCGAGTTATTTCCATATAGCTATTTTCTAGTGAAAATGGGTTTCTATCCTTTTGTGTACTTTAAAGTTTTAATTTCTCTTAGTACTCTAATTTTTGTTTTAGTAGTATGTTAATAAGGCCAGGGTTGATTGATTATGAGAAAAGTGTAAAATTGCTTTATCACTAAACATTGCATGAGGGCATGACAATGGTTAAGTGTAGGGGATTTGATAGGTGTGAAAATACCCATCCTTTTTACCACTTAATTACAATAATAACCGAGCCAAAACGTGTATTTTATATCATTTATGTCGGAATTATGCGTGGTTTGTGTTTTTGTTGTGATTTAGGACGAAAAGGTGAAAAGTGGAGAAAACACGGCTTTCACGGGCTTTTATCGAAGAAAAAGACAAAAGAAGAAGTCGAAAGTTCAAAAGTGGAAAAAGAACGGAAGTCCAAGACCAATTCTGAAGATTTATCAAAGAAAAAGTCAAAAGACGGAAGTTCACTAAAAGCCGAAGAACTCAAGTCTAATTTATTGAAGAATTCCAAGACGAGTTCAAAGAAATCCCGAGCCAAAAGTCATTAAAGTCCAAGATTTAAGAAGATTAGAAGGCTTAAGGACTAATGGTGCAATTAAAGAAAGAAGAAAGAGGGAGGAAGCTTCCTAAGCTCCTCCCTAATCTCCCTATATATAGTTTAGATTGTTTTCATTTTCAAAGTTGTTGGCTAACTTGACAAATTAGCTCTTCCACCATTTTCATTTTCTTGCAACTTATTTTTCATGTCATTTTAATTAATTGTCTTGCACTTTAATTCCTTTAATTCAAGTAAGTGTTTTTAATTTTGTTGTTTAATCTTTATTTTCCTTTAATCAAGATTTTCTTTATCATTCTCATCCTACTTTTCTTGTCTTTGATTTGATTGTGGTTCGTATTAAGCATTGATTTTGCTTAATCTTATTGTTTATTTGATTAAAAAGTTCATCTTTTTATTTTCATCTAGGCTTGTATACGAATTAAGCTATAAGTTTGACAATCTTATTGGCTTATTTTGTATTTAGCTTATTTGATTTTAAAGTTTTCTAAAAAGTTTTATCTTTTTAAAGTTTGCTTATTTTGTGTTTTGATAAAGGCTTTAAATTTGTTGCTTTTTGTCTCGTCTCATTATCTTTTTAATCAAGTTTCGGTTATTGCTTATTAGTATTAGCTTATTGGTTTTGCTTATTTGTATTACATTCCATCGGAATGGGATTTGGATTCCGACAGCTTGTTACGATCGCAAAAACCACAAGGGTTTCTACATTGCGATCGGTATTGTGATACTCCCCCTTATTCGGATCTAGGATTCGGATCTGGGATTCGGATCTAGGATTTGGATCTGGGATTCGGATCTGGGATTCGGATCTGGGATTCGGATCTAGGATTCGGATCTGGGATTCGGATCTGGGATTCGGATCTGGGATTCGGATCTGGGATTCGGATCTGGGATTCGGATCTGGGATTCGGATCTGGGATTCGGATCTGGGATTCGGATCTGGGATTCCGATCTGGGATTCCGATCTGGGATTCAGACCTGGGATTCCGATCTGGGATTCGGATCTGGGATTCGGATCTGGGATTCGGATCTGGGATTCGGATCTTGGATTCGGATCTGGGATTCGGATCTGGGATTCGGATCTGGGATTCGGATCTGGGATTCCGATCTGGGATTCGGATCTGGGATTCGGATCTAGGATTCCGATCTGGGATTCGGATCTGGGATTCGGATCTGGGATTCCGATCTGGGATTCGGATCTGGGATTCGGATCTGGGATTCGGATCTGGGATTCGGATCTGGGATTCGGATCTGGGATTCGGATCTGGGATTCGGATCTGGGATTTTGATCTGGGATTCGGATCTGGGACAAAATTTTATATTTCCCGCCATTTTCTTAAACTTTATTTTAAATTTTTTTTATTTTAGTTTTAGTTTAAGATTGCATTTTATTTAAGTGTTTTTCTAGTAATTTTCTAGCTTAATTTTTCACCTTGTTTTACATTTATTATTTGTACCTGTCTTTAATTTTCTTTTAAATACTTTCCGCATTTACTTTTTAATTAGTTATAGATAATCAAATTTCTTTTTGTTAACCAAAAACGACTGAGTCACACTTTAAACTGGTAATCAATTCGATTACACACCGAGAAAACGAACTTTTTCAACTAGCAAAATCTTAATTTCAATCTACTCTTACAAGAATGTCTCTCCAAAGATATGTTGTGTGTCGCTCTTACATCTTGTGCAGATATAGACGAATATTCTGATGTGGCATGCAAATATCTTGATCAAGTCAAAGAGTGTGAACGTCTTGAAATAGAGCTTTCGAAACATACAAATAATGTTGATAAAAAGGCTTTTGCGTTGATTCAACACTGATGTGAATTCCTTCAAAAACACGGTCATACTCTTGAACTTGCTTTGCAAGACAAAGTCGGAAAAGGTCCAAATGACAATAACTTGCAAGTAAAACTTTCCGCCTTGTGTCGAGAAATGAACGAAAAGAGTATGGAAATTATAGACTTGAAAGCTTAGTTGCAAGAAAAAGACACAGCGATAGAAGAGTTGAAGAAACTCGTTGCCAAAATGGGTGGGAAAACTGTGGAACCTAAAGCTGTAAAACCTGTTGTTCGACAACCCAATGTCTACAAGGATCCAAAGCCATCAATCTTAGGAAAACCGACTCCTTTCTCCAATTCTTCTCATATAAAATCTAGGTTCCCACCTAAGACCGATGTGCAACCAAGTATTCCAATACCATCCATTTCACCCTATGTTCCTCCATTTAGAAAGCACACTGTTGCTAAACCCAACCATGTGAATGCACCTAGCACTTCTAGGACTCCTCCAAAATGTGTGACATTCGCGTCCACAAACGAATCTGTAGGTTCAAATGACTTAGTTCATACCAACAACCTAGAGGAAGCTACACAAAAAGTTAAGATTCAGAAAGACAAATCCGTGTATTCAAAACCTAGTTCACCAAATCCCGCTAGAGTTCAACACACTCCTAATGGTAGTCAACCAAAACCTAGGATCTTTCACCACCAATCTAGGAATTGGAAACCATCCATGAATAGTCGCGTTTCGAACACTACGCCTGAACGATTTGGAAAACCAAGGAACACAAGTACTTTCGTGAAGCCCAATATCCATGTATGCCCCACGTGCAAAAAGGGTATTCACAATAGAAATCATGACCATTGCATTCTGCAATACCTCTATGAGGTCAAATCTCGTTCCTTTGAACGAAGATCGAAAACAGAATCCCATAAATAAGGATATACAAACCCGTTCGAAAGAAGTCTTCCGCTGTGCAAGAGAAAACTACTCCTAAATCTAGTCTTTAATGGAAACCAATGGGTAGGATCTTCAAAGAAGTTAGCCTTAAGTGGATTCCCATAGAGAAGAGTGTTGAAACCTGCTCTAGCACTAATGCGGGTGTTCTGAATATAGACAATGAATTTGTTACTCCTAACACTAGTATTTCTGCAAACTCTTCTTCTGTCATTGCAGGTACAAGAGCGGACTCTGAACCCACTTCTCCTTGTTCAAAGGGTTCCTATTCTGTACATTCTATATTACCTTCTTCTATTGTACAAAAATCTATTTTGGATTATTTTCGAAAAACTTGAGAAAACACAAAAATAAAATAAAATGTAAATATCATTAGAAAAACAAAATAAAAAATGAAAAAAATCTTTGAAAATGCCAAAAAGATTCTTCTCGACATGCCTTTCAGTATCAATAATATGGACGTACCTAGAAATGTCGCTCAATAACGACACGGGTGTGTACATAAAGCTTGAATGAAAGTTGTAAATATTTTTCAAAACATGCCATTTCAATGATTTACAATTACTTTAGATTGTGACTCGTGCCTCAAAGAAAGGAAAGTTGATCAGGGATGATAACTTATCCTTAACAACGAGAAAATGAAAGTCTCTCGGTCATGAGATTTCAATAAAAACATTCCATGTTTTAAGCTCATGAACAAGACTTACAGTTAAATGTCAGACTGTAACTCGAACTTCAAATAAAGGAAAGTGTATCTTTAAAGATAACTTATCCTAACAACGGGTAGAGCAATCTATCTTGGGTTGAGCTTGTCACAAAACATTCAACATTTTGAGCTCAACACAATGGCTTGTAATCACTTTCAGATTGCAACCCGGATCTATATTCACGGGGGAGTGTACGCTTTAGTGCCCTTACCCTCAGCAAAAGAAGAGAAATCTTCTTACACTTGAGTCGATTTGTCAAGACATTCAAAGTATATGAACTCAAGTTTATGCTTTAGAAAAAAATCTTTTCGCCAAAAAGAAATAGAGTTTTTCAAAAAAAGCGTTGAGCACAATTTTTTCAAGAATTTCTCAATGATATTCAAAATCTTTCAAAAATTATATGTTCAACAACTCCTATCCTCAAAAGTTTAATGTGGATCATATCCTCGTAATGACAATTCCATTGGATCAATTTTTGAGGGGGAGCGTTCCAATTTCATGCTAAGTTTGACACATCTTTCTCCCGAAAGTTTTCAAGACTATTTTTCACAATATATTTTAATCAAATTTGGTATCTCTAATATCAAACGATTTTATATATTAGAGATAGGGGGAGAAAATGTGATTTAAATGTGATGTAAAGACTCAAGCACTCATGGTTACGATCAAATACCCACAACATCTTTAATTCACGACGTTATTAGTGTCAAAAGGGTGGTTAGGTTTAAGTTCTATGATCTAACTAGTACCGGAGGGATCTTCCCAGGGACAATCCAATAGATTATTAGAAGTCCTTAGGAAAGATGGATTAGAATGTGAATGTAGCTGAATGCTGACTAAGTACTGATGATAGCACTGAAACAATCACAACAAGGTGCTATTAATGATGTCTTGGTAAGAATTGAAGGGGTTGAAGAATGAAAAAGAAATGTAAGGATAAAGGGTGTAAAGAAATTAGCCCTCCATACAACTTAGGCAGAAATCGGGTCAACACATCATGAAGACAACACATCATGGACACAGTGATATAATGCACAACCCCTCCCCAGCTGACTCAGGATTCTCTCAAAAGAAGTTTGTTTTATTGTCACGGAGTTCAACATGACTTCTATTGACTTTCTCACTCTGAGATAGTTGATATTGAATAGGTGGTATCTTTTCCAGCCTCCGATCACTAAATGTGCACAAATCGAGTCTAGAGCCAAGAGATCAATCAAATCTCGTTAGGACACACGGATGACGATCAAGAGATTCCTACGCTATATCCTTGCGGTATTGCTAGAACACTCAGAGTGATACTACTTAGTATTCACAATGATGAGTGGAAATCCTTCCAGTGTTAACATCAAACAGCACTGCGGTAGGTCATGTGTAAGATTCTTTTAGAATTGAACATGTGTAAACTGAAAAGAAACAGTGGTTTGATTCTGAATTGATTCAAACTCATTTCAGGTTTCTACGCAATATCTTTATGATCTTGCCAGAACATTCAGAGTGATATTTAATATCCATAGTGATGAATGGAAATCCTTCTAGCGTCAACATTAAACAGCGCTACGGTAGGTAACTTGCAAGATTCTTTTGAATCAAGCTTGTGTCAACTAGAAAGAAACAATGGTAAGATTCTTAATGAATCAAACTTGTTCCAGGAATTTGAATTGACGACTTTAATCAAGCGGATATTTATCCAATTGATTCACTCTTTATGTTCGCAATCTTGCTTTGAGACGGTCGAGTAAAGAGAACGGCTAGTACAGCCGCGAAACCCTGTCAAGGAGGTTCTTAATTGAAACTACCTAATCACAGGTACGATATTTAATATCGTGTAACGGTCTTCACCGAACATAGGTAAGACGCTACCGATTTAGGACGAATGTCAAAGCCATTCAGTCCGTGTCTAAGTTTTGTCTCGAGAAGGTGACGTTACGGTGTACTAAGCAAAGTCAAAGATTCAAAAACACATACTCATGCCCAAAGACATTCAACAATAAATAAAGCTAAAGACTTCTGCAACTCTGATGATCAAAATCTTCCTTATCAATTCATGTAGAGGAATGACCTCACTTCAAAGGAGATTGTTAGCAAGCTTTCAAGATAGTGAAAAGTATGAGTATGAGGATAAAGACACAAGATCGCGAGATGGCAAAGACAAGTCAAGAATGATTTGAAGATCTCAAGTTTAAAGACAAAGTCGAAAGACAACGACAAAGGCTCAATGATCACAGCATGAAGGAACAAGACTACTATTACACGTTCAAGACTCATTTATGACGAAATTCAAAATTTCCATTGAACTCCAAATATCGAAGAGGAATGACTTCACATTGGGGGAGATTGTTAGCCTCAAAATATTGAGTCAAACAAGAATGTTCGGTCATAAGTTTATATTGTAATATTTACTAGAACGTTGTAATAGTTAGTTAAAATAGTCGTGACATTACGAGCTTGATGGTTAGCTTAAAAGGCCTCTTTCAAGGTACTAAGCATTTATTCAAGCCCGGCCCAAAATATATATAGTCCATTAGAGAGCCTGCATGTGGGTGGACTATATAAGCACTCTCCTAGCATGTTAGGAGGGTGGAAGTTACTCATTTTTTCTCAATCTAATTTCACCAAGTTTATCACCTCCTTCTCTATACTTTCTCTCACTACTTTCTCTCGCTACTTTCTCTCTCTAGAATCCATCTTATTTTCTTATTTATTTCTATCTTATATCATCTAAAAGACGGGACAACACTTATCTTTTGGTACAGTTTTACACATTCCGACTTATGTCTTTATTTTTCTTCCCTCCAAAATTTTCTCTCATTCCGACTTAACACACGCATATGTGAATTCCGATTTAGGTGCGAAATCTTTCATTTCGGATAAGGTTTGACATAACGTATTCCGGATAAGGTGACAACTTTTTCCGGATAAGGTGTTATTCCGACTTAGTTTAGCACTGTGATATTTCGGATAAGGTTGGAAAACGCATTACGGATAAGGTGAGAAAAACGTACTCTGGATAAAGTTAACAACTGTGTATTCCGTATAAGGTTACCAACTACGTATTCCGACCAAGGTTTGAAACAGGTTCCCGATAAGGTCGAGGTTCATGTATTCCGGATAAGACATCCAAACACCACTCGACGGCTAGCCAAAAACCCATAGACTCAGACTCGATTCAATATTACTGGACACTCAACCGAGACAACCAAAAGACTCAAACATAACAACTCACACAACAAGACTCAAATACACTCAGTTTTCAAACAGCCTCGAAAAACACCATTTTGACTCGACTCAACAAAAGACTCGAAAGAAACCAACCTCGACTCATTTTCTCCCTCTAAAAAGTCCTCACCCTCGACTCTAACTGACCCAGCCTCGCCAAACCCAAAACCTAAGCATTACTCAAAACCTCAACTACACTCGAATCACAGAACCTCTCGTCTCAAAAAACTGTTGAGACTCTAAAAATGAAACAAGACTCGATATCACACAAGACTTTGACACACGACAAAAAGCTCTCGTCTCAAACTTCCAATACATGTTTCAAACACAAACACACCCACACACACACTCAAAGACACAACAAACAAGATCTCAGTCACAACAAACTTTCATCGATCCAAACACTAAAAATAGAACAAAACAATAAAAACCTACCCGAGACCCTCTATAATCGGATCTTGAAGATCCGTCCGTGATTCAATTCGTATTTGCAGGCAAACGGGTTTACAGTAAAAAGAAATGATGAGATGTATTCAATTCGTATGCTGTGAGGATTGAAGGAACGAATTTGTTTTAGATTAGATGATCTGGTTCGATTTACTGATGGAGATTTTTAGATAAGTTTAGATATGTTTGAAATTAGATGAGATGACATGCGGAGATATCTAGACAAAAGGATAGAGGCGGATGTAACGAAGTTGATTATGGTTATCGTTATGTGTGAGAAAAATTAGGGTAATGCCACTTTATATATTTGATTGGGTGTTGCATGGATAATGATTTCATAACCGTGTTTTGCAAATCCACAAAAGATGGGCCGAGTGTTGATTATAGTTTAGGTGGGTTGTAATTTAGAATTGGATTTGCTTGTGTATCTATTTCAACGTGGACCAGCTTTTAGTTGGTTTTGGTGATATATATTTTTTTATTCGAGTATATCTATTTCACCAATTCAAATGATGGATATCATTGCATCATGTGGTAAATGAAATATTGGTTCAAACTCGTTGATGGGGCCATCTTCTCGAATTGTTATTTCATTTAACAATTGGGCTTGGATTTGATGGTCACGCAAGTGGTTGGTAATTGCTAATCTTATCGGTTTATGTTATGCTTCATTTGGTTGATGGGCCGCTCACTACAATAATGGAATCTATATAGTGGGCCGAGTGTTTTGGATTATGGTTATGATAAGAAGTGAGTGTGATTAGGGTTTGTTGACTGTGTGGGTTTTTATCTTTATATTTGCAATTGAAGTCAACTGGGTCAGGATTTGGTGTTGGGCCGAGCTTATTCACAGCATTGGGCTCCAACGCCATACATAAGATTGTTATAAAACTGGAATTGTTGTAACCGGCTGTAGGTTATAGTGTTATATTTTGGATCAATGTTTTAACTTGGGCCTAGCTATTTTACATTGGAAGTGTGATTTCGTTATAAGAATATATTTATTGATTTTTGGTTAATTTGCATTAGGGTTTCGAAACAGACAAAGTTACGGGACAAAGTAACAAGACAAGGTGACGAGAAATAGTTACATCTTACCAAAAACAAATTAAAGTTTATGGTTTCTCGACAACTAACACAATTATCTTTCATCAAAATTCAATGGAATCTTTGAATTCAACTTTTCAAGAGGGAGAATCACATAAAATGCAAGACAAAGCTAGTGAAAATGGCATCACTTCATTTTGACTTCTTCAGTCTAAAATGGTGTGACCTCCCTTAGGGGGATATTGTTGGAAATACGTTTTTCCAAAGAAAGTCTCGGTCACATCATTATTAGCATAGATCACGAGTTATAGACTATTTAGGACATTGTAACTTGGAGTGACCTCCCTTAGGGGGAGATTGTTGGAAATACGTTTTTATGTATTTAGAAAGGATCGGTCACTCCAATGATATATTCAAGTATTGGGCTCGTGATCCAATATGTAAAAATATAGCCCATATAGCCCACATGTAGAGTGGACTATATATACCCCCTCCTAGCATGTTAGGAGGGGTTGGTCATTAGTCATTTTACACATTTCATTAATCAAAGATCACTTTCTCTCTCTAACTCTCCTTTCCTCTACTTTCTCTCTCTAGTTCATCTCAAGATCTTCATCTCTCCCTGATAGTTGAGTTTTTGTATACTCTTTAGGAAAAGAGCAACAAATAGGGCAAGTAAGCACGACGATTTAGGAAAACCGTGTGTAAATGACCCTACAATTGAGTTCGTTCTCAAGGAGGCTAGTGTGTTATGTGTGTAATGATATGGATTAATTTGTGATTATATTTGAGAAAGAAAAATAGAAAAGGGATTAGAAGAGAAAGACGGTTATGAAGACGAATTAAACTAAGTCTAAAAAGGCGTACACGTAAAGTCGTAAAAAGTACCAAAATTAAAATTTTAACCTTAAAATTCCTAAAAATTACCAAAAATCCCTAATAATATTCTAAGAGTTTACAAAAAATCAAAACTTGCAAAAACCTTTTAATTAATTAGATAATGACTTTTTAATGCTAATTAAAGCCCTAAAAATCAAAATTAATTATTAAAAAGCCCTAATCAAGATTTTAAAGTTTGTAAACCTCAAAAATATTCTAATTAAGCTAAAAACTATTTTTCAAAATTTTAAAACAAATTAAAACTATTTTGAAACAATTAAAAACTCCTAAAATCAATTAAGACTTAAATTAATTATAGAAAATAATTAAAAGACCTAAAAAATATTTGGAAAGTTGCAAAAATCCTAATTAAGTGTTTAGAACTTAGGAAAAATATAAAAACCTAGAAAATCAGACTTTTAATTTTTAATAATAAAATAATATTAAAATAATATTAAAAATCCAAAAATTATAAAAAATTCTAAAAACTTGCAAACTAGCTTAATTTAATCTAAATAACTCAGAAATGAAAGTGAAATTACCTAAATACCCCTATTGGGTCTAGAAAATGGGCTAAACCCAAAACAGTCCACTTAATGGGCTAAAAGAGGCCCAAAAATCTAGAGTCCACCAAATAAGCCCAAAACTTCCAGTTTAGCTTAAAATTTGATTCTGAACAAAAAATTTCAAAGGCTCAAAAGCTGAAATGTAGCTTATCACAGCTTAATAATCACAAAGCTTATTCTTAATGGGCTTTCTGGCCCGTTAAGCCATAAGCTTGTGCCATAAGCTGAAATTTGACACACATCATTCTTTTGAGGTAAGAAAACGTTTTGCAAAAAGAAATTTCAAATAAGTCCACTTAATAAGCCAGAAATAGTTCACAAACTTATTCACAAAACGACAAAATAGTCGTGTTTGTGATCTAGACCACCTCAGAAGCTGATTCAAGTTGCAAAATGTTTCTTATGACAAAACTAAGCTTAATAATCAAAAATTTACTCAATAAGCACACTCAATAAGCTGGAAAGTTAAATAAGCACTTATGTTAAAAGTCAAAGTAGTTGGTTTTCTAGTAAACAGTCAAAGTCAAAGTCCAATAAGCTCCAGTCTACTTAAATGGGTCAAATAATGAAGACCTATCACAAAATATAAGTTGTTGCAAGTCTGGATAAGCTAGAATAGCTTATTGATAAGCTGATGACAAAATTGCACTAGCAGGGGCTAGTTTTGGATGTTGAGCAGTGGAAACTTTTTCCACTGCTTGACTATTTTGACTTTTTGTCTTTAGTGACTTTTTCTTGGATTCAGATTACACAAAGGCACCCAAATGATCTTTGGATCAAAAGGAGTGAATCACAATCAAAATAACACAATCACTAACACCCAATTGATACAGTTTAATCAATTAATCATCAGACATGATACAGACATGAACAATAAGCAGTTGAGCACAAATAAGCAGTTTTAGCAATAATCAGCCAGCCAAATTCTACCAAATGCACACACAAGCTATTATAAACTCCAATAAGCAAGTCTAAACAGGTTTCATGCACAGGTTCAAAGAATTAAGCAAGATTCAAGCAACGAAAGTTACTGATGAACACTAACACATGTAGTTTTTACTTTTGCTGATGTATTTGACACACAAGCCAATTTCAACACTTCAAATCTATCAAATAGGTTATATTGATGATGTTTTAACAGCTTTTATCCCTAAACATGCATAAACTCTAGGTTTTCCCAAAATTTTAGGTCAAAAAACAGTCAACTCAACAAGATATAGCAATTTGTTTGATTCAAGGTTTCAAACTCAGAAACTTGCAGCAAAACACTCTCAAACAAAGGCAGAACAGATATCAAGTATAAACAACACAAACTAACAACACAATAACAAGTTGCAAGTACTAACCAGTAGACCCAAACACCCCTTTATCTTTTCCAAATCAAAATTTTCAAAGGCAAAGTGAGATTTCAGGCCAACCAAGCATCAATTAACACTAAAACAAGTAAGATAAACAGATTCAAGCAGATTTAAGCCACAAAATTCACAAGAACACAAGTTTCATACAAATATCACCAAAAATCACAATTTAAGCAGATTTTGAGATTGAGTATGCAAACCTCATGGATGTACATCCACACCCACGAATTTTGAGCTTATGTGCTAGCAAGAACAAGCACAAGCTTCCACAATAAGCCTGCTAAGATTGAACAAGGGTAAAGCACAATATCATAAAAATCAGAAACTTTGAAAATCTTGATTGATGCAAACTTGTTACCCCACACTTGATTATCCCCAAGTTATAAGCCTCACCACACCTTAACCAACTCAGTTAGGATGCTATGATCAACCCTATAGCCCAAGAATTCCAAAGATTGGAACAAGACTTAGCAAAATATTAAGAAAATGAGAAAATGTGCAAACTTTTGCACACTCTTCTTTTGAAAACAGGTTTTAAACTTCAAGAACTAACAAGCATATAATAATAGAAAGCAGTAACAAAGATTGGCCAATGACTTTTCTTCAATGTTTCAAACTCAATTTCATTAAACTTTGAAATGGGATTTACAGAAACTTGAACAAGGAAAAATCAAAAGCAAACGTCTCATTGAGACCCTATGGCTTTATATATAGCCTTACAAGTGACTAAGGAACAGCTAAAAAGTTTAAACCCTAATGCTTGTTCTTCCAAATTTGCCCTTGAGACTTTTGGCATCTTCTTGAATCATGTGACATGTTTTGGAGTTATGTATGAGTTGGCAGGTTGCAATTGTATCCAAAGGTTAGAAAGAAGCTTAAAATGTAAGCTTCAATCTTGAGTGTTGATTTTCTGGCAAGTTTTGGCAGTATCCTCAAAAACGTGTGAAGGAGGGAACTCATGTGAACTTGTGGGTGATGAGGTGTCATGTTTAAGGGTTGGGATGTGTTTAGGGTTGGCTTAATCATAAATCTGGAAAGAATTACAAGCTAATTCATAGTATTTAAGAAATACCTAAATTTGGCTTATTAACTCAAGAACAAGGTTTTGATCCAGTTTATGATTTAAAAACATGTTAAGCGCCCAAAATTAATTAACTAAACCGGGTTAGTTAAAAGTTGTTATAAGTGGAAGGTGACATGGCCAAGGGGTGAGTTGTGATTGGCTGGATGGAGTGAGTGGGGCACGTGTCACCCCCTTACTGGTCTAGGTAGGTTTGGTGTCTGCCCCTTTTTGGTCCCTTAACTCTTTTCTTCTTGCCTTTTCTCTTGAAAATTCTATCAACGCCCATTTATGCCTTAACAACTTTTGCACACTTTGCTTTTTTGGCCCAAAAACTTTTACAAAATGAATTCAGGGGTATTTCTTGCCATTTTTGCATTCTTGAAGGACTGGTTTGGTAATTTCTTCAATGATAATGGTCTAGACTTGTATAATTGACATTTTGGAGGACTGAAATTGCCAAGTCTTGATGATTGAGGGACCATTTTTGCCAAATGTTGAAAGTTGAGGGTCCTTTTTGTAATTTTGAGATATTCAAAGGACCAAACTTGTCATTTCTTGTACTTTGAAGGATTTCATGATGTTTGTAGATGATATTGGTTTGACAATTCAGCTTTGTTGAGGGGCTAAACTTGCCAATTCTTTAAAGTGGAGGGCCCTTTTTGTAATTTTGACCAACTTTAGGGACCAAACTTGTAATTATGAGGATACAAGGGTATAAAGTATCAATTCTTCATAATTGGAGGACCCTTCTTCATAATTCTTCAAATCTTCAAGGGTTGATTTTGGGAAAATCTTCATTAGGGCTTGGTTCATTGTGCGGCTTCGTTTCCCGTGTTCGTTTTTGCATGATTCTTGTGATCTTTTGTCATTTTCTCAATATCCGTACCTAAAATACACAAGTAGCAAACACAAGCATATATATGGGTATTTTGATGATATTTAATGCATTTTAAGCCCTATTTGTAAGATGAGACTATGTATAAAAGCAGTCTCATCACTCCCTCTCACTATTTAGATCTTAACAACACTTGTACAATAATAAGAAAACGTGGACCTACAGTTTCGACACTACTCCTTGTTCTCTTGTTGAAACTCGATATCCTTTTGACAATGTAGCATGCCCCACAAAAATACATGTATCACCTTTTTCTTTCATCTTGTCGAGATTCTCACCGTCTTTAAAGAATGTAACATAAAGATCCAAATATGTGAAAGAATTTAGAAGTAGGTTTCCTTCCATTGATGATGTGGTAAGGTGTCTTTTCATGTCTAGGGATTAAGAGAGAATGATTCTGAGTATAACAGGCAGTTGCAATTGCTTCAGCCCAGAAGAATTATGGTAACTTTGATGCAGAAAGCATTGTTCGAGCTGCCTCAACCAAAGTGCGGTTTCGTCTTTCGACAATGCTATTTTATTCAGGAGTACGAGCAATAGACATTTGATGTTCGATGCCTTCTTCTTGAAAGTAAGATTGCAAAGTCTTGTTCAAAAATTTAGTACCCCTATCCGTTCTTACGGTTAAGACTTGAGCTTGAAGATTACGTTGTATCATCTTGAGAAAGTTTTTGAGAACCTCTGGTGTTTCATCTTTGGACCTTAAGAAGAAAGTCCATGTGTATCTAGAGTAATCATCAACAATCACGAGAATATACTTTTTCCCGTTAATACTCTCTACACGCATGGGGCCACATAAATCCATGTGTAGAAGTTCCAGTCGTCCTTTTGAGCTTGGGGTAGTCTTTGTTTTGAAAGACTTCTGTTTTGCTTTCCCCAACTCACAAGAAGAACAAAGATGGTCTTTGACGAATTTTAACTTAGGAAGACCGGTCACAATATCATTTTTCGAAAGCAAGTTGATGGTGTCAAAGTTTAGATGTGACAATCGTTGATGCCACCATGCTTGAGAGGATGAAGCTTCCGCCATTAAGCAAATTGGATTTGTTGAAGATGTGTCTTGAAGAGTTACTGTGTAGAGATCAGAACCACGAGAACCTGTAAGAAGGTCATTCCCATCGTACTCTCTAACATAGCAAGTAGTTTTCCGAAAAGCCACTTCCAAATCCGCATCACAAAATTGACAAACCGAGAATAAATTGTGATTCAGTCCCTCGACGTAATAAACCCGTTTGATAGTGATATTCCCTTGAACCAAATCTCCATATCCGAGTATCGGTGCAAACTGATCATTTCCAAACCGCATCGTACCCAGATACTTCTCCACGAAGTTACTAAGAAGCTTGAGATTGCCCGTCATGTGCTTTGTGCACCCGGAGTCCATTATGAATAGAATGATTTCGACGAGCTGCATAAGAATTAGAATACAATGTAGAATTTGACAAATGGGAGCCCTTGATAGAAGTGGGTTCCAAAATATTAGTAGGACTAGATACAAATTCTAAAGGCAAGCTAACATTCATAGATCCAATTAGAATAGTGGTTGTCTTAGGTACCCATTTGTATCCGGGTGGTATAAATCTTGAGTACCCCCATTTACATGTCCTACTCATGTTCTTATAAAGCTTCTTTAACATGTTTTGTTTACGCAGAGTAGTGGATTCTAATGCACTTTGTTTCTTAAGTGTTTGAGCAGTGGATTGGTTCAAAGTTCTTATGGGTTTCCTAGTACCAGTGGGCATAAGAATAGGCTTCCTAGTTCTAGCATTCACGCCATTATGAGTAAAAGCACAAGCATCATGATTGAAAGTACGAACACATTTTCCACATTTAACACAAACAAATTCAACATTCCAAGTCTTAGCATTCAAACTGTCATTACATAGAGTTACAGATGTTTTATTCTTAGAAAACTTAAAATTCCTATGGTGGTCTTCTACTTCCATCTTCTTCCCTTGACTATTGTTAGGCATGACTCTATCTTGCATTCTAGTGCTCTTAAGTTGTGGTCCGCTAACGCTAGTAGTGGAAGTTACTCCTGTAGAAGAAGACACACGTTGATTAGTTTTCCTAGTATTCTGAGGTAACCGTGATGTTCCAGTTTGAGTGGACCTAGTGTTCATCGTATACATTCCAGGGTTATCACATTTGTGCTCTTATCAGTTCCTAGCTTAGGCAAAGTCTGTGGGGGTTTTCCCAAAATAGATTATTTAGGTCATTTAACCGCATTTGGTTGACGAAAGGCGGATGGTTTACCCATTTCAGACTTTCCTTTCATTTTCTCAATGAGTTTTTGTAACTCACTGATGGCTATGTCCCTTTCTTGTAGCTGAGCTTTCAAATCATTTATTTCGAAACCTTTTTCATTTAATTGATGAACCGAGGAAGCTGCCATTTCTTGACACTTTTTATGATTGTGAGATTTATCACTTTTTTGTAAAGCAAGTTCAAGAGAAATGGAGTGTTTCTCAAGTTGGGAAAAACTTTTCGAAACTTTGTTATATGACTGAATTTGTTTCGAAAGCTCAACTTCAAGATTTTGAGATTTCTCGGTCGTTTCTGACACTAGACATGCTACATGACAATATTGATCAAGATCGGTATACACACCAAGTATAGAATTCATATGGTAAGCATAAAAGTATTCCTTCGAAAGTCGATCAATTTCGTTAGAAAGTTGGTGTTCTTGTGTCTTTAGTTTAGTTTGAAGAAAATCAACTTCATCTTCAAGAGATTTAACGTATCTTAAATCAGTTATCATTTCCTCAGTGAGAGCTTTATAAAACATTTCCACATTATTTGAAAGATCATCGATGGTTGGAACAATACATTATTGAATGACGACTTCTACTTGTGGGTTAGCTTTAATATTCCAAATGGTATCTCTAGAAACTTTTTCATAATCAACGACACCTTTGTACAAATTTAAAACCCCTTGTTTTATGATCTCAAATTGCTGAACACTTTTACTTTCCTCATCCCATTTACGTTTTTCATCCGAAATTTGTTTTCTAACTAAATTGATTGATTTTTGAGACCCCTTTTTAAAGAAACTTTCTTTTCCGTTTCATCACTCGGTGGTGGAGCATTTGTATACATCTTTTGTTCTTTTGAAAGTTCTTTTTAAGGAAAAAACTTAATATGATTATTAGAATCAGAAAGTTTATCAAATCACTTAAGTTCGATCGACTTTCTTCATGATGACGAATGATTTCGTCGCAGTCAGGGGAAAGCATAAGGGCAAGATTATCATTATAACAACCGATATCATAAAGAGCAGGCTTGATACTTTGAACTTTCTTGAGATAGTCAGGCTTAACTAAACTCGTTTTCATATTTCTATTAAGCATGTTCATAGTTTGAATAGACTTACCCGTTTTGTAAACAATGTTGTTTAGCGTTTTGACTCTCTTTTCTAAAGCAATAATTTTTTCAATATCCTTTTCTTCAAGAATTTTATAAAGCTCAGTTTGTACTTTGTTAACCGACTCTAATTCAGTAATCTGGAGTTTATGTAGCAGCAGTTGTTCTTCAAGTTCCGATATCTTTGGTTTTGACATATAAATTTCATGTGTTACTTCAGAACAATATTGTTCGTTGAGCACCTTACGTTCATATACCAAACCATTAGCTATTGCAACTCGTCGATCAACTTCTTTTACATAATCACACTCTTTAAGCCTGTCTATCTCCTCGACTAAGGATGTGTTTGCTTGTTTCAAATGTTATTTAGCCTCTTTGTTTCCCTCAATTTCATGTTTTAAAGAATGAATAATAGAGGTAAGCAAATCACGGTCCTCATCCGAGTCAGTATCCTGAGCATCATTTCTGTCATCATTACACATATGCGGTGAATTCGTAGAGATATTACTATCCTCCGTGTCCATTACATATGTGTCATTGATGCTTTCGGGTTGCTCAGGATGTTATTGTTCATTAGCAAACACATTATAGTTATCGTATGATGGTACCTTTTCAATTGGCTCAGTATCAAAGATAGGTCCAGAATTGTCAGCAGTCTCTGGAATCACTTCTTGAATCTTTTCCATGTACACATAATGTGCCTCCAACTCTTGATCATCGGCTTCATCATCAGTGTCGTCACGCCAATCAATTTCATCTGCTATGAGCGGAATCCCTACTTCTTCTTTCTTACACAGCAACATCTTTTCCTTATGATATTGTGACATCCGTCAATTTTTCATCTTTATTTTCCCATGTATTTATTTAATGTGAGTTTTGAACCTTGTGGATTTAACAAATTGAGAAGTTATCTCATATTTATGAAGTATCCTCATTTGTTTACTAATGTAGTGTCGACTTAAATTGTATTATTTGTTGTGCTTTGC
Source organism: Glebionis coronaria (assembly GCA_025667525.1). NCBI lineage: Eukaryota > Viridiplantae > Streptophyta > Magnoliopsida > Asterales > Asteraceae > Glebionis > Glebionis coronaria. The sequence continues at coordinate 361,976,543 of CM046876.1, forward strand.
GGACAAAGCCCTCTTTAGGGAGAGCGAATGTAACAACTTGAATTTTTGCGTCTATTTTAATAAGATGTGCCCGTTCGTAAGACGTTTCACTTGTTAATGGTTTGTGCCGTTCACGAATGTTATTTAAGTTTTTGAGAATAACCGTATCCACTATTACTCAAGTCATTATTGAGTTCGTGTAAGTTGTCCAAGTCGTGTGACATGGCCTTATATGATGATTATGTGTCCGAGTTCGTTTAGTTCACGCGTCTAAAACACACTTACGAGTTGATTAAGTCCTTTGTGGGCCGAAAGTTAGTTTGAATAAATTCTTAATGGGCCGAGAACTATTAACTAAATGGACCAAGTGTTATTAACCTAGATGGGCCGGACTGTCCACTGAAACCCTGTTGGGCCGAATCCAATTAGAAAATACACTAACTGTGGAATTGAGAACAAATGTTATGGAACCCCCACTTAGTATAAACCTGGGACCAAATAACAGTCAAACCAAGTCAACTCACAACCTGGAAATCATAATTTAAAAACCCACTAACCACAAGTGTGCAACACACATGCCAAAATTTCCCAAAATGTGTATATCACAAGCATGTCAATTCCAGATTAGGTTTTACCCTATGCCATGTGTACCAAGTTAAATATACTGTCCTTAACACAATCCTTAAACACAAAATAATATTACAACACAAATAGATTTGAGTTGAGAAATCCACTGAGTTTCCAGCCGAGCCCCATCTTGTCCGAAATCCACCACAGCCGAAACACCAAAATCCCAAGTCTTTCCATTGTGAGTCCTCCTTACTTTTTCTTTGCATCCATGTTTATGTCATAGTGTGCTTGAACGAGACCTAGGCAAAACGAAAACAAACATGTTAGAAAACTCATATACCATTCAAAAATGTATAAGAGATAGCCGAATCATTCTTTACATATAATCACCATGATTTAAACTGAGAAACTAACCAATTTCGACCAATTAATACTAAGAAAAACCCAAAAACCCATTCGGTCGTATATTTTACCAATCGGCCAAAAACCCTAAATCCATAATCACCAATCAAAACATGAAGTTAATACAATTCCTTTTTCAGAAACACCAACTAAACACTATATAAGCCGCGTGTATTCAAACCCCAAAATTATATAAACCATAATTTTTGAAACCTACTTTTAATTAGTAATTAATATCAATAGATGCCTAGAAACATTAGTTAATTATTACAAAACGTGAGATTAGAGAAACCCCCAAATTTATTTGAAACCCTATTTTTTATAAAATAATTTCATTAAGAAATTGATACCGACTAGTGTTCAAAAACACTAATTAATTACAATTAAACCCGAAATCAAGAAAACCCCCAATATTTTCGAAAACCATAGGTTAACAAAATTAATTCGAGAACCCCTCTTTGTTATATTTTAATGAATATGATTTCGAAACCAATGGATCTTTTTCAAATGAATAAACAAAACAAAAACTATTTAAACCATTTTCTTTTTTTTTGAATAGAGATTGAGAACTTATCTTTGTGAAGAACCATCATCGAATCTCCCTGGAAACACCTCGATATCGAGTTAACTTTGATGTGGGGATGAAATCCCACATCCCACGCATGATAATCAATCTGGGATGCAAGCTTATGATGATGATAAATTGGATTTTATTATTTTTTTTTGGCTAAGTATGATGTTAGATTGGTTTAGGTTAGAGAGAGAGAGAGTATGGGACGGTTGGGAGAATATAGGGGAGAGAAGTGTTGACTGTGTTTTTTTGGGGAAATGATAAACAGACTTTATGACCCCCCATCTTCTTGTTATTATCGACGTGTTGGGATCGGGCTGGGCAAAGAAAACTAATTGGGCCAAGCCTATGTCTATGTTTGTATGATGGGCCGATTGGTTTGAGTTGGTTTATATATAAGCCCATCCGAAATTGTTAATTTAAAATGTATAATATAGCCCAAAAACCTATTTATTAAATAACCGAGTATAAATGTCGCGTTTTTCCGTAAACAAAATATACCATCAAGCACAACTAGGGTGACATGCATTTTTATTGGTAAAATTATAAGTTTCGTAACACGGTCGGTATACTTATTTAGGTTGTGGATAACGTGATCGTATTCTCGAGCTACTGTGTATTCTCATCACTTTGCTTAGTTACGAGGTGAATTTATAGCCCCACCTTTTAACTGCTTTTACTGCTTTTTTGGGTGAGACATTGCTTGATTTAACGTATGAACACAAGTGCATTAACTGATTTATATACTAGTCTAAGTCCCACTTAAAACCCAGTTGCTTTGGCCCATGAATCGTGAACCGTTAATTACTTTGTGTAAGCGCGAATGTTATGGATAGATCTATCGGGGTTGACGCCCCTATCCGTCTTGGTCCAACAGGGGACAAGCGGGCACAGTTTCATTTGAGTCTGAGATGAGATGTCGTGGGTTTAGGCATCCAGTTGGGCTACATTTACAAGATTATACTGCCGGTGTTGTTAACGCTTCGGTGTCACGAGCTTAGACTGTAATAAATGATTTTATTATGACTTTGTATTTGTTATATTGTCATCATGTTTGGGAAAAATCTTGTGGTTCATTAAACACTTCAAATTAACTAAACCTATGAACTCACCAACTTTATGTTGACGCTTTAGCAATGTTTTTCTCAGGTATTAAGAATGAAGATGCTATGTGAGGTCTCATGCACTGCCGTCATTTCTATTGAAAATAAAGATCATTTGTACTATTTGAAAACTATGTTTTTGTATCTGTGACCAATATTTATGCTTCCGCACTATGTTAAAACACTTTATTTTATCAAATGCAAGTGATCAATTTTCCGAACGTCTCATTTAGAGGTCGTTCTTTGTAACTGTGTATGATAATCATGACGTCACCACTCCCTTGTTGCCATTATACTCTGATATTTTGGGAGTGTGACAGATTGGTATCAGAGCCATGGTTATAGAGAACTAGGTTGCATTTAGTAACTCTAGACTATAACTGTTATGTGTTTAGTTGATTATCATTCGGATTGTAAGTATTAAGTATATATATATACATGGATATATATATATATGTAATGAACAATTATTATTGGAGTCGAGTGATTCAACATTATATAATATATGATTAATGGGATACATGTGATTTAACAATTACGAGATATAATTACATGGGGTACATGTGCAACAACAAAGTCTTAGTTATGTTATATGGGATACATGTGGTTTGAACAATGATTGCGATATGTTATGTCGATGTCCCTTTCACGGACTAATTATATGAGATATTTACACACATCTATTCTGTTTATGTTACAGCGATGTCTTCTTCTGATGATTCAGCGTCTTCAGGGGCATACCACCACCGCAGTTCACATTCGACTGTCAGTTCATCGATGGGATTACCTAGAGGATCACCATCAGGATATCCATGGTACCGGATGACTTCAGATGATGAGACTGAGAGAGAGACTGAGGAGGTTTACCATTCACCGATCCATATCCCTGATGTACCAGCGGATGACGTGCTTAGCCTAGAAGGCGGAGGAGAGGACGACCTAGCCGATGATGTGGTGCAGTCACCAGGACAGGCATCGGTTACTAGGGGCGAATCAATGGAAGATCCTGAGGATGATGATACGGAGTTCACCGATGGAGAAGGTGAACCCATGGAGGTCACAGACACTGAGGACCCACCTGCTACGTATGCTGCTACTCCTAAGGCTTCCATCGCACTCATCTCCTCGTCTTCGTCTGAAGACGAAAGGGGAAAGGGCAGACATCTCTACCCCAGCACCCGGCACTCTGCCTTTCTACTATGTTAGGCGACGTCTCCGAGGGAGAGCTGCCCGACCACCACCTTCACCTTACCGACCCCTCATACCTTTCTCTGCCACTGACAGGCGTGCAGCCCGCACATCTGCCAGTCCTGCCCCAGAGGCGTCACTACCACCACCACCACCACCGCTAGAGACTGTACCTGTTGTGTATCAGGAGATGCTTGTCGATGTTGGTATCTCTACTAGACCAAGAGCTGCGACCCCTATTCCTAGGAGAGCTACATCATCAGTTGTGATGCTTCGAGCAGCGGATAGATGTGTGACGACTCGTTTGAATAGGTTGGAGGATGCTGTGGAGACTTTGGGTGAGGAGTATGAAGAGATGCAGGATAAGCTGGAGGCATTGACAAAGAAGAGTCCATTTGAGGATGAGACGACATTGACGGTTTGTGTAACCCGTCTTCGAGGACAGCTCCATACTGTTCTCGACCAGATGGACACAATGCCGAATGCTCGCCTCAAGGAGATCGAGAGCCTGATGACCCGTTGGGGAGTGGAGCCGCAGGTTGAGGTGGGTGGACTAGAGGCACCTGTTGAGGACCCTATTGCTGACTTAGAGGGCAGGTTTAGGGCCGCTTGCCATGATACCGAGGTCAGACTTAGGGATGCCCAGGCTCGCGAGGACTTGGTTGAGAGGAGGCTGGCAGAGATTAAGAGAGCACTTCACCAGCGTCGTGAGGGTACTAGTTAGATTTACCATGTACTGTTGACTCATTGTTGTACGACCACTAAGCTATGAGGTTTATCTCAGCTAGTTGGCATTTTCCATTTTTTTCTATTATGTATGTCAGATTGTGATGTATTTCAAAACATTTCTATGGATGTTAGGTTATGACATTATCTTATTTGGGTTACAAAATTTTGTGCGATCATCATATATTGTTTATTATACCGTTGAGCATTTCATAATTGTATTGTGCGTGCCATGAATGTTATGTCTGGAAAAACTCATTGTCTTGTTTATCTTTTAGATTATGGCACCAGTTAGAAGATCTGAGACACAGAATCCACCAGCTGCTACCGGTGGGATTGACCCAGTCATGCTCAGTCAAATGATCGCGGAACGAGTGGCTGAGGCACTCGCAGCAGCTGAAGCGATCCGTACAGCGAGCACGCAAGAGGAGACAAACCAAGGGGCCACTGTAGCCAATGCGCGGACCTGCACCTACAAAGAATTCCGTGCGGTTACACAAGTGAGTTTCTGTGGTACTGAAGGTGCAATAGGTTTGACTAGATGGTTTGAGAAGTTGGAATCTCAATTTGGGATTAGCAATGTTGCTGAAGCTGATAAGGTGAAGTTTGCATCAAGCACATTGGTGGATAGTGCTTTGACTTGGTGGAATGTCTATGCTCGTGCAGTGACCATTGATGTTGCCCAAGCAACACCTTGGAGTGAGTTCAAGGCTATGTTTGTTAGGAAGTATTGCCCACGAAATGAGGTCAAACAAATGGAGGTTAAGCTATGGAACTTGAAGGTCAAGGGTACCGCCCTTACTGCTTACAATCAGCGCTTTCAAGAGCTAATCTTGTTGTGTCCCGAAATGGTGCCCAACGATCACCGACTGTTGGAGCGATACATTGAGGGCTTACCTTTGAACATCAAGGGGAATGTGACTTCATCAAAGCCAAATGACTTGCATGAGGCAATCGATATGGCTCAGAGTTTGATGTACCAAGTGGTGCAAGAGTTGGGGGAGAATACTGGAGACAAGAGGAAGTGGTCTGGTAATCACTACAACAACAATAACAACAACAACAACAACAACAACACTAATAACTACAGTCAAAACAAGCGTCAAGAGGTGGCTAGAGTGTTTACTGCTGAGCAAAGTAATGCTGGAAACTATGTTGGAAGATTTCCTTTCTGTGGAAAGTGTGGCCGACACCACGAGGGAGCATGTCCCCCTACATGCTACAACTGTGGAAAGGCTGGACATAAGGAAAAGGATTGTCGAGCACCACCCCGTCCTGCTAACCAAAGAGGACCGGGAACTCAAGGTGGTCAAGGAGCGAATGTTACTTGTTTTGGGTGTGGAGAGAAAGGGCATTACAAGAATAAGTGTCCAAGCAGTGGGAACCAAGGTCGTGGTAATCAAATTCGAGGCAACCAAAACCACAACCAAGTGAACCAGAAGCAGAACCAACGGAATCGGGGAGGAAATAACCGAGCCACAACCAGTGCTCCAAGTGGATTCACGGCACCTAGCAAGGTGTATCATTTGTGTGCTGAGGCTGCGGTGCAAGAAAACAATGTTGTGACTGGTACGTTCCTAGTCAATAACAACTATGCTTCAGTACTATTTGATTCTGGTGCGGATAGGAGTTTTGTGTCATCTGCATTTAGTGAACGCCTAAATATCACCCCTACTGCGTTAGATATTAAGTATAACGTAGAACTAGCCGATGGGAAGTCAGTGACCACCGATGCTATTCTGAAAGGATGTAGTCTAAGGTTACAAGATCGTTCGTTCAGTATCGACTTACTCCCCATAGAATTGGGAAGTTTTGATGTCATCATTGGAATGGATTGGATGTCGAAGCAGCACGCGGAAATTGTATGTCATGAGAAGTGCGTCCGTGTTCCTTATGGAAACGATGTACTAATCATACAAGGCGAAAGAAGTGGAGTGAAGAATGGATCGAGACTGGAAGTCATCTCATGTATTAGAACCCACAGATACATTGAGAAGGGATGTCCAGTGTTCTTGGTTCAAGTAACGCGAAAGGAGGAAGAAGAAGATCATGAGAAGAAGGTTGAAGATGTACCGATCGTTAGAGATTTTCCAAACGTATTTCCAGAAGACTTACCGGGATTACCACCAACACGACAAGTGGAGTTTCACATAGAGCTTACACCAGGAGCTGCACCTGTTGCTAGAGCCTCATACCGCTTAGCACCAGCAGAGATGAATTAGCTAGCTGAACAACTAAAGGAACTTTCTGGCAAAGGTTTCATTAGGCCGAGTTCCTTACCTTGGGGAGCACCGGTCCTATTCGTCAAAAAGAAAGATGATCCTTTAGGATGTGTATTGATTACCGAGAGTTGAATAAGCTGACGATAAAGAACCGCTACCCATTGCCAAGAATTGACGATCTTTTCGACCAACTGAAAGGATCTAGCATATACTCGAAGATTGATTTAAGGTCGGGATATCATCAGCTAAGGGTTAGAGAAGAAGACGTTCATAAGACGGCTTTCAGCACCTGATACGGACACTAGAGTTCCAAGTTATGCCTTTTGGTTTGACAAACGCACCCGCGGTATTCATGGATCTCATGAACCGAGTTTGCAAACCATACTTGGACAAGTTTGTGATTGTATTCATCGATGATATTCTCATCTACTCTCGTAATGAAGAAGAACATAAAGAGCATTTGAAGACCATACTGGAGCTGCTGAGGAAGGAGAAGTTATATGCAAAGTTTTCCAAATGTGAGTTTTGGATAAACACAGTGCAATTCCTTGGGCATGTAATCGATAGCAGTGGTATTCACGTTGATCCTGCTAAGATCGAGGCTGTGAAAGATTGGGCGACTCCTACAACACCCACGGAGATCCGCCAATTTTTAGGTCTTGCTGGTTACTATAGGAGATTCATTGAGGGTTTCTCCAAGATATCTAAACCAATGACGAAGTTAACTCAAAAGGACAAGAAGTTTGAGTGGAAAGAAGATCAAGATTTGGCATTCCAAACATTGAAGCAGATGTTGTGCGAAGCACCTATACTAGCCCTACCCGAGGGTAATGAAGAATTTGTAGTATATTGTGATGCATCCATAAAAGGATTAGGTACGGTGTTGATGCAAAGGACTAAGGTCATTGCTTATGCGTCAAGACAACTAAAAGTGCACGAGAAGAACTACACAACTCATGATCTAGAGTTAGGAGCAGTGGTGTTTGCCCTGAAGATTTGGAGACACTACCTTTATGGCACAAAGTGTGTTGTATTCACTGATCATAAAAGTTTACAACACATCTTGAATCAAAAAGAACTCAACATGAGACAACGACGTTGGCTAGAGTTGCTCAGTGATTACGATTGTGAGATCCGTTATCACCCGGGCAAGGCAAATGTCGTAGCTGATGCTTTGAGTCGAAAGGAGAGGATTCTTAGAGTGAAAGCCTTGGTGATGACCATTGGTTTAGATCTTCCATCCTTAATTCTCAAGGCTCAGAAGGAGGCAGTCGAGGAGGAAATTCTCAAGACTGAAGATGTTGAAGGCATGGTAAAGAAGTTAGAAGCTCGCTCAGATGTGACGTTATGCCTTGATAATAGGAGTTGGTTACCGTGCCCTGGTGACCTACGACCTTTGATTATGCATGAGTCGCATAAGTCAAAATACTCCATACATCCGGGATCTGACAAGATGAATCACGACCTTAAGATGTTGTATTGGTGGCCGAACATGAAGGCGGACATTGCTACATATGTTGGCAAGTGCTTGACTTGTGCCAAGGTCAAGGCCGAACACATGAAACCATCAGGATTATTGGTCCAACCCGAACTGCCAGAATGGAAGTGGGAAAGGATTACTATGGATTTCATTACAAAGCTACCTAAAACCTCAGCTGGATTTGACACTATTTGGGTCATCGTCGACCGACTCACCAAATCGGCTCACTTCATACCAATCAAGGAGACAGATGGAATGGATAAGTTAGCAAGAACATACTTGGAGGAAGTAGTCACGAGGCATGGTGTGCCTGTGTCTATAATCTCTGACCGAGATAGCCGATTTACTTCACAGTTTTGGAAGTCGCTGCAGAAAGCGTTGGGAACGCAGTTGGATATGAGCACTGCGTATCATCCCCAAACTGACGGTCAAAGTGAAAGGACCATTCAAACCCTAGAAGATATGCTGAGAGCTTGTGTGATCGACTTTGTAAATAGATGGGATAGGCATCTGCCTCTGGTGGAGTTCTCATACAATAATAGTTATCACACTAGCATAAAGGCAGCACCGTTCGAAGCATTGTATGGTAGAAAGTGTCGTTCACCCGTGTGTTGGGCAGAGGTTGGTGATGCTCAACTCACTGGACCCGAGATCATACATGAGACTACTGAGAAGATCTTTAAGATCAAGAGTCGTATGCAAGCCGCAAGAGATCGACAAAAGAGTTATGCTGACATGAGACGCAAACCTCTTGAGCTTGAGGTTGGCAGTAGAGTCATGCTGAAGGTCTCACCTTGGAAGGGTGTAATTCTCTTTGGAAAGTGTGGAAAGTTGAATCCTCGTTACATTGGACCATTCAAGATTATAGAGAGGGTTGGCCCCGTGGCCTATCGTTTGGAGTTACCTCAAGAACTTAGCCAAGTGCATAATGTGTTCCACATTTGCAATCTGAAGAAATGCTTATCCGACGAGACACTCGTTATTCCTTTAGAAGAGATCCAACTCGACGACAAACTCAACTTCGTAGAAGAACCGGTGGAGGTCATGGACCGTCAGCTCAAACAGCTCAAGCAAAGTCGTATACCTATCGTGAAAGTCCGTTGGAATGCACGTAGAGGTCCAGAATACACGTGGGAACGTGAAAACCAATTCAAGAGCAAGTATCCTCATCTTTTCGCTAATCACCCTACTACAACGACGTCTTGATTTCGTAACGAAATCTCTAAAACATGGGGATACTGTGACATCCGTCAATTTTTCATCTTTATTTTCCCATGTATTTATTTAATGTGAGCTTTGAACCTTGTGGATTTAACAAATTGAGAAGTTATCTCATATTTATGAAGTATCCTCATTTGTTTACTAATGTAGTGTCGACTTAAATTGTATTATTTGTTGTGCTTTGTGGACAAAGCCCTCTTTAGGGAGAGCGAATGTAACAACTTGAATTTTTGCGTCTATTTTAATAAGACGTGCCCGTTCGTAAGACGTTTCACTTGTTAATGGTTTGTGCCGTTCACGAATGTTATTTAAGTTTTTGAGGATAACCGTAACCACTATTACTAAAGTCATTATTGAGTTCGTGTAAGTTGTCCAAGTCGTGTGACATGGCCTTATATGATGATTATGTGTCCGAGTTCGTTTAGTTCACGCGTCTAAAACACACTTACGAGTTGATCAAGTCCTTTTTGGGCCGAAAGTTAGTTTGGATAAATTCTTAATGGGCCGAGAACTATTAACTAAATGGACCAAGTGTTATTAACCTAGATTGGCCGGACTGTCCACTGAAACCCTGTTGGGCCGAATCCAATTAGAAAATACACTAACTGTGGAATTGAGAACAAATGTTATGGAACCCCCACTTAGTATAAACCTGGGAACAAATAACAGTCAAACCAAGTCAACTCACAACCTGGAAATCATAATTTAAAAACCCACTAACCACAAGTGTCCAACACACATGCCAAAATTGCCCAAAATGTGTATATCACAAGCATGTCAATTCCAGATTAGGTTTTACCCTATGCCATGTGTACCAAGTTAAATATACTTTCCTTAACACAATCCTTAAACACAAAATAATATTACAACACAAATAGATTTGAGTTGAGCAATCCACTGAGTTTCCAGCCGAGCCCCATCTTGTCCGAAATCCACCACAGCCGAAACACCAAAATCCCAAGTCTTTCCATTGTGAGTCCTCCTTACTTTTTCTTTGCATCCATGTTCATGTCATAGTGTGCTTGACCGAGACCTAGGCAAAACGAAAAAAAAAATGTTAGAAAACTCATATACCATTCAAAAATGTATAAGAGATAGCCGAATCATTCTTTACATATAATCACGATGATTTAAACTGAGAAACTAACCAATTTCGACCAATTAATACGAAGAAAAACCCCAAAACCCATTCGGTCGTATATTTTACCAATCGGCCAAAAACCCTAAATCCATAATCACCAATCAAAACATGAAGTTAATAGAATTCCTTTTTCAGACACACCAACTAAACACTATATAAGCCGCGTGTATTCAAACCCCCAAATTATATAAACCATAATTTTTGAAACCTACTTTTAATTAGTAATTAATATCAATAGATGCCTAGAAACATTAGTTAATTATTACAAAACGTGAGATTAGAGAAACTGATTGTGGTAAAATCTAGATAACTTGCTTTAGGAAAAACAAGCAACTAAATATGAGCGGTAAGTATCGAGTGACGGTTTAGGAAAACCGTGCACTAATGACCCACAATCACTTAAAAGAGATGAAAGATTCGTTTCCCAAGGAGGTATGGTGTTGTGAATTAACTTGTATATATTTGAGATTAATATTGATGAGATGGAATGACGGTTTCTTGGAAATTACACTATGACGTAAAAAAAACGAAAACGTAAAACCGTAGAAAAATCACTAAAATTAAAAATTAATAAAACCAAAAACAAAATCAAGAAAAGATTAAAGAGCTAAAAACAAGTCTCAAATAATATAAACAAAGATAAAAATCCAACAAAGATATTTTAAAACCTTTTATTAATTAAATAATTAATTTTAAATGCTAATTAAAGCCCTAAAATTAAATTTAACTAATTCAAATGTCAAAAATATGATTTTATTGAACAATTACTTAACTTATATTATTAGAAGACTAAAAAGTAATTTTCTAAAAATTAAAACCTATTAAAATTATTTTTAAAACTCTAAAAATGATTTAAAATAATTAAAACCTAATTAAACTTAAAATAATTATAAAAATAAATCTAAAAGTTATAAAAATAATCTAAAAATGGAAATAGTCCTAATCAATGACAAAGATCCTAGGAAAAATGAAAAAGAAAGAAAAATAAAATTTTGAAAATTAATTAATAAAATAATATTAAAACACTTAGTTGCGCCGCAACTAGGTGGATCTTGCGCCGCAACTAGTGTTGCGAGATCACCAAGATCAGCAGCACCTTCAGTTGCGCCGCAATGCTTCTGTCTTGCGCCGCAACTTGTGAAACGGGAATACCAAAATCTGCAGCTCCTTGTGTTGCGCCGCAACACTTTGGTCTTGCGCCGCAACTTGTGTGACGTGCCAGTTGAAATCTGAACACTAGCAGGTTATGCTAAGTTCTTGACCAAGAGTACTTGGCCAATTGAGCTTGTTTGAAGATTACTTTGGATCAATTGGGCACCCTTGAGCTTATTGAAGCTCAAGGAGTCAAGTAACACACAAATAACAACAAGAATCAAAGATTAAGCATCAAAATCATGAAAAACCAAGCAATATAGCAATATGCAGATTTCTAACACCCTTTTTACCTTAAAAACCTAACAAACTTGTTCAAATCTTGTTCCAAACTAGTTAACTACTTACTAATCACCTTAATCAACCATAAACAAGCAATCTAACACCTTTTAATTATCACTAATCAAAACTATGTCCTGCTAAAACGTGTTGCCAAACACCCTTTAAACTTTTTGAAAACCAATTTTTCCAAATCAAAACCTTATTAAACTCAACAAATTGTTATCAAAGCTTCATAACATGTATATAACATAACATAAACACAAATCAAGTAACTTAAACACACTTAATCACCAAATCACTTAAGATCATACAACTTGCTATTTTTGAACTTTCAAGAGAAAAAGGAGTTTACCTAAGGTTCTTACATCCAAGAACCTAGAGGATGAAAATCCTCCTCCAATCCAACTCGGGTTGGAGCTGAACTAAATCAACAAGCCTTCAACCTATTTGAACACAAAACAAAGAAACAAGAACAAAAATAATATGATATGATATGATTCTTTTTTTTTTTCTCTTTTTAAAACTCTTCCAAAACCTTTTTAATCTTCTTAAAATGTTTCTATAACACTTAAATCACCATCAAACATGAACTCCTAACACATAAAACCTTTTGAGAAGATTTTACCAAAATCTCTCAAAATCCCAAAACCTTAAACAACTTTGAAAATCAAAGTTGCTTAACCATAAAACAAAGTGGAACTCAGAATCAATCTCCTCACAACACACAAACTTTTAAAAACAATAAAAAAGGAATTACACTTGAATATTTCAAAAACCAAACTTTTTATTTCTTTAAAAAGGAATTACATGTGAGAGACTAGAAACTGGAACAAAGGGATCACCACAACTTGGGTCTCCTTTTATAGAGCCTATAGAACATCCTAGAAGCATAAAAACATAAAACCCTAATACATAGAAAATCCCAAATGTGCCCTTGAATGATTTTGAGTGCATTTTGTCCTCTCTTGATCTTGAACGTTTATTTTGCTTTGGGAGGAAGCAAATAATCTTGGCCATTGATTTAAGCCACGTCATGAGCTTGGGGGCTAAGGAATGATGTGATTGGTGGATTGGGGAATTGGGGTTTTGGTGCTCATGAGTGGGATGCAGGTTTTTAGGAGTGGGAAGGGTTTTGGCATGTGTGAATTAAGTGTGTGAGAGTTTAATTGAGTTTTACCCAAGTAAATGTGAGGGTAAAATCTGGGGTAGTAAGAATGATGAATAGTACTCATTTGATCCGAAATTGGGGGTTTGGTTGGGTGTTAGGCGCATTTTTTTAAAATGTTTCAGGTTTGGCACTTTTGGTCCTTATGTTTTGAAGTTTTTGGCTTTTAAGGTTTCCAGCCCTAAAACTTGCATCTCCTTTGTATTTAAGTTTCATCACTTGACAATTTTGGCACAAACTTTCCATAAAGATGTTTCAAAGGCAATTCTTGTCATTTGGTGATTTTTCAAGGACTAATCTTGGACAATGTTGATCTTCAAAGGTCTTCAATGAGTCTTTCACTTGTTGAGGGACCATTATTGGCAATTTGAATTTGTTGAGGGACTAATCTTGCCATTTCTTCAATGTTGGAGGACCTTTTTTGCAATTTTGACAAACTTAAGGGACCAAACTTGTAATTATTAATATACAAGGGTTTTAAGTGTCATTTCTTCATTCATTGAGGATCAATCTTGTTTTGTCTTCAAGTCTTCAAGGGTATTTGATGAAAATTCCATGATTAGGGCCCGGTTCATTGCACGGCTTTGTTTCTCGTGTTCGTTTTTCCTTGTATCTTGTGATCTTTTGTCTTATACCTAAAACACACAAGTAAACAAACACAAGCATATATATGGTATTTTATGACATATTATTGCTTTTAAAGCCCGAAAAGAACGATGAGATCATGTATAAATGCCATCTCATCACTCCCCCATACTAAGCCATTGCCGTGCCCTCACGCAATGCTAGAATAAAGTATCTAAGCATCACCAAAGTTCAATTTTATTAACCTTTATTGAAGAGTAAAAGACTTGCAACATACTACGAGAATGTGTAAAGACATAATGTATGATTTTCATCACCAAAATGTGACTTTTAAGGTCAAAGAATAGAAACAAGTTAATGTCCCTTAGAGTAAATTTCGTCATCCTTGATTGTCATACATTCCATGCTAAGTGCAAAAACAAGATCATTGTTGGTACAAGTCACAATGCTAACACTACTCATACGTTCAAATTGTGTAATACTTTTTCTCCCCGCAATCCTAGTTATTATAAAAGGAAATGGGTTACTAGCATTTTTTATCTATTTGTCATGGATCACAAGTGATTCATATTGACTTATTTGAGTAGTTATTAGTCCGAAAGCAAAGTAGCACGATTTGATCAATAGTTAGCCGAAGGACAAAATCTTTTAAAACGGCTTCTCGTGTATCTCCTTAAGTTCATATCTTGGCATAACTCGTTTCACGATTTGAGACCTTTCTCGGACCGATATTTGGCATGTACTTCATACTTCAAATCTTGGGAAGACGTTCTCGAAATTATGGTCTTCTCTTCATATAATTGGAATTTCTTCACTTGACGTTTTTGAGAGATTCTTCATATAGGACCACGACTTCATCATTTTTCTTCAATCTTTACTTTGGATTTTGATATACAACGATCCGCCTCCTTTTCGGACTTGGATATATTTATCCTCATACCTTGTTAGGGTCTTTTTGGATAGACTTTCTCCATTCTTTAGGGGAGTAATAGCTTCTCGTCGTGTGTCTTGATCCTTCATATTGATTTTGGAACAATGATACTTCACATCATCTTTGGATCTTTAGCAAAAATAGAGCTCCTCATGCCTTGTTAGGGCCTTTTTGGATGATCGCCAATCTTCGCGTCCCGCTTCAATAAGTTATGCCTTGGCTATGAACTCTATTCAACCCCGAGCAACTTTTAAACGATCTTGCGCTAGAGGCTAAGTAACTTTTCAAACCGTACGACCTTACTTATTGCAATTATGATTTATTCCTAATGCATTGATCTTATGGGAAGAAAAAGCCACAATTAAAAACATATGAGTTTTTGAAAGAACACTTTCATGTTCTACGTTTAGCATGATCACTTGTCTAACTCTATCATTTCTCGTTCTTCACTATATAAAGACCTCTAATTAAAGAGACTCGTGAATACTTAGCCATGCAAGTCAAAATTAAGCCAAATTTGGATTAGCTTTCATTAAGACTATATCAAATCAAAGTTTTGGGTTTTCAAGCCACCTATAGGATCTTGCACTTTCTTGGACTTTTTCAAGTTTAGAGAATGCGTTTTAAAGTTCCCTTGATAAGTGACTTTCTAGAATAAATTATAGGAACTTGCGAAAAGTTCTTGTTCTTAACCCGAATGAATTAAGACTTTCGCGTTTTAAAGCTCCCTATATAAAAGTCTAGCAAAACTTGAATTGAGCGGGTTAAGGAATGTAAATGGCTCCAAATGCCCATCAAGTCAAAAATTAACTCTTATTCTACCCATCGGAAAATATACATTCGTATCTTAAAAACACTTATGAAAACTAAGAAAAATTTTAAAATTTGGCCATTTTTAGCCTTATTAGCAAAACAAAACATTGAAAATTGGAAAACGTGAGGGCGTAGCAAAGCAAGTACCTATTCACCCCCCCCATACTAAAAGTAAACATTGTCCTCAATGTTTCGAGTCTAAAGGTGGAGCACCCCCATACTAGAGACGAAGAATCGAATGCTTAGGATCTAGCATGGAAAGGGTGATCAACAATATATCTATAGCCGTTTATTAATTATGCTAAAAGATAATTGTTAGAACAATAAAGGATATGTCATGGATTCGTGAAAAACTTCTTCAAACGAACGATGGAGGCTCACGTAAACGAACACGAGAGTCTTCAATCGTAGACGATGATGATGATCTAGATAACACAATCACAAACAACCACGAGACAACGAGTTGGAAGGGTACAAGTCCCCTTATTAGTGAATAATAAGCATAAAGATAAGCATGGGATCTCCCCCACGAGGCACCTCGTTTTTGATTACCGAGTCATGAGCTCGACTCGATCCCCTCAATGCTAATTATCATTGGGGAAGGTGTCTTGGTCGGGGGCAACCATTGAAGGAATTTCCCCACCAAAGTAGTGCTTAAGCCTATGTCCATTCACCTTGAAATTGGGGCCATCATCTTGAGCTAGCTCAATGGTCCCATATGGAAACACTTGTGTAATGGTGAACGGACCCGACCAACGAGATTTCAATTTCCCGGAAAATATCTTAAGACGTGAGTTAAAAAGCAACACTTGATCACCAATGTTAAAAACCCGGTTTTTAATCTTTGAATCATGAAACTTTTTAGTCTTTTCTTTAAAAATTAATGAATTTTCATAAGCATTATCCCTTAATTCATCCAATTCATTCAATTGTATTTTCCGGTGATCTCCCGCGGTCTTCAAGTCAAAATTAGCATGCTTAAGGGCCCAATATGCCTTATGCTCCAATTCAATGGGCAAATGACAATTCTTCCCATAGACTAACTTATAAGGAGTGCAACCGATAGGTGTCTTATAAGCGGTCCTAAAGGCCCATAAAGCGTCATCGAGTTTGTTGGACCATGAAGCACGGTTTTCTCCAATCGACCTTTCTAAAATCCTCTTCAAAGCTCGGTTCGAAACCTCGACTTGCCCACTCGTTTGCGGGTGATAAGCCGTAGAAAGACGATGTGTAACCCCATATTTCTTTAGAACCTTTTCGAATTGGTCATTACAAAAATGGGTTCCACGATCGCTTATAATAGCACGAGGGGTTCCGAACCGAGAGAATAGTTGCTTCATAAACTTCACTACCACACGAGCATCATTAGTAGGCAAAGCCTTAGCTTCCACCCACTTAGAAAGGTAGTCCACCGCGACGAGGATATATTTGTTGCCATGAGACGATGGGAACGGCCCCATAAAGTCTATTCCCCATATGTCGAAAATCTCACACACTTGAATTATATTTTGCGGCATTTCATCACGTTGAGACGATTTTCCTTGACGTTGGCACGAATCACACGACTTTACAAGTGCGTGTGCATCACGATAGATAGAAGGCCAAAAGAAACCGGCATCGAACACTTTCTTAGCCGTGAGATTAGCACCGTGGTGACCACCCGTGGGTCCCTCGTGACAAGCTCTAAGGATATTAGAAGCTTCGGTACCAAACACACAACGTCGAACGAGTTGATCCGCACAAATCCGAAAGAGATAAGGGTCGTCCCAAAAATAGAACTTGACGTCACGAAAGAATTTCCGTTTTTGTTGTGTCGTCATACCCTTGATTATGAAATTGCCCGCATGGTAATTTGCAATGTCGGCAAACCATGGGGTGGTGTCTTTAGAATTCACTACACCGAGAGTCTCAAGAGGAAATGTTTCGGTAATTTCCTTGTTCTCGAAAACATCTTTGTGAGGATCTTCTAGACGAGAGAGATGATCGGCCGCTAGATTCTCGGCTCCTTTTTTGTCAAGCACGGTGACATCAAATTCTTGGAGGAGGAGCATCCAACGAAGTAATCTCGGCTTAGCATCTTGCTTAGCTAAGAGATACTTGATAGCCGAATGGTCGGTATACACGATGCTTTTAGTTAGGACGAGATAAGGTCGGAATTTCTCAAAAGCATAGACCACGGCAAGGAATTCCTTTTCCGTTGTGGTGTACTTTAATTGAGCCTCGGTCATCGTCTTACTAGCATAGTGGATAGGACGGAAATGCTTGTCGTAACGTTGCCCTAAGACGGCCCCTATAGCATAATCACTTGCATCGCACATGATTTCAAAGGGTAATTCCCAATTAGGAGCAACAAGAATGGGAGCTTCGGTAAGTTTCCTTTTTAGAGTCTCGAAAGCCTTAACACAATCCTCATTAAAGTTAAAAGGAGCATCCTTCTCGAGAAGGTGTGTCATAGGACGAGAAATCTTCGAAAAGTCCTTGATGAAACGACGATAAAAGCCCGCGTGGCCTAGGAAACTACGAACTCCCTTAACGGTTTTGGGATGAGGTAACTTGGCGATGACGTCTACCTTAGCTTTATCGACCTCAATCCCCGCCTTCGACACCTTATGTCCTAAGACGATTCCTTGTTTACACATGAAATGACATTTCTCCCAATTAAGCACAAGATTGGTTTCTTCACAACGTTTTAACATTTGTTCGAGATTAGATAAACATGACGTGAACGAATTACCAAACACCGAGAAGTCATCCATAAACACTTCCATCGACTTCTCGATCATGTCGTGAAAAATTGCCATCATACACCGTTGAAACGTACCGGGTGCATTGCAAAGTCCGAAAGGCATCCTACGATAAGCGAACGTTCCATAAGGACACGTAAACGTAGTCTTCTCTTGATCACGAGGGTCGATAGGAATTTGAAAGTAACCGGAAAAACCATCTAAAAAGCAATAGAATTCATTTCCCGCAAGTCGCTCCAACATTTGATCCATGAAGGGCAAAGGAAAGTGGTCTTTACGAGTGGCGTCATTTAACTTTCGGTAGTCAATACACACCCTCCAACCGGTCACAACACGAGTGGGAATTAACTCGTTGTTTTCATTAGGCACAACGGTCATTCCTCCCTTTTTAGGGACACAATGGATTGGGCTCACCCATGGGCTATCGGATATAGGATAAATCATTCCCGCGTCAAGGAGTTTAAGGACCTCCTTTTTAATGACATCGTGAATTTTGGGATTCACCCTTCTTTGACTTTGAATTGCGGGTTTGTAGTCCTCCTCCATTAAAATCTTGTGAGTACAAAATTTTGGGTCAATACCCTTAATGTCGGAAATTTTCCACGCAATTGCCCCTTTGTGAGCCTTAAGAACTTTCAAGAGCTCGGTTTTTTCATCATTAGCAAGATCTTTTGCAATAATAACCGGCAATTTGTCATCACCTTCCAAGAATGCATATTCAAGGTGAGAAGGAAGATCT
This sequence comes from Glebionis coronaria, assembly GCA_025667525.1. NCBI lineage: Eukaryota > Viridiplantae > Streptophyta > Magnoliopsida > Asterales > Asteraceae > Glebionis > Glebionis coronaria. The sequence goes on from CM046876.1 coordinate 361,995,557, forward strand.
TTCAATTCAAGGATAGGCGGTTCCTCGATTGAAGATTTTGGTTCAACACTCATAACTTCCATCGGCGGAAGAAATGGTGGAATAGAAATATCATCACTAATCAACACCTCATCTTCATTGTCGATTTCATTTGAAGTGAAATCGCCTCCTTGGAATGGAGTGAGATTTGGTGTGGAATTAGCAAGAATCGGATCCAAAATAGTGGGATTGCCACTTGACGAGCTATCGGAAAAACCTAACACTTCTTGTGAAAACTCATCGCAAACCATATCAACGATGTCAATGTGATTGATGGTAGCGATTGCATAAACATGAGAAGGTTTCGAGTTTTGAGTAGCGTTTATAACAAGTTCCTCTTCGTTGAATCTCAAAGTGATAGTTCTCGCATGAACATCGATAAGCGATCTCGAAGTATCTAAAAATGATCGTCCTAAAATTAGAGGAACTTAAGGATCCGCGGGGATGTCGACTACTATAAAATCAACGGGATAGTAGAACTTCCCCACTTTCACGAAAACATCTTCGGCTACCCCACATGCCATAATCGTAGAATGATCGGCCATCTCGATGGACATGTTCGAAGGAATAAGAGCCGGAAGCGAAAGCGATTTCCAAATGGAAAATGGCATCAAATTAATGCTCGCACCAAGATCGGCCAAGGCGAGGCATTCTTTCATCTCTTGTATGTCACAAGGAATGAGAAACTTTCCGGGATCACCAACTTTTTCCGGTATGCGGTTAAGATAAACCGAAGAACAATTAGCAAGCTTTGAAAGCTTTTCCTTATCGCTCATCATACTTTTAAAAGTGGAAGCGAAACGAGGCATGTATAACAACGCGTCGGCTAAACTCACATCAAAATGCACTTGTTGAAACATCTTAATAAAAAGCTCGATTTGTTGTTTGTTACGTTCTTGCATTTTCTCTTTGTTTCGTCTTGAAGGGTAGGGTAAAGGTGGTGTGGGTAGGTCATTAGGCAACGGCCTTGGAAACTCGGGTTCCACAATTGGTATTGGTGTAACCGTAGGTGTGGTTTGAGCGGTACTTCGTGGGATTGTAATGTGCTCCTTTTCGACCATCACCTCGGGTTCTTTCTCGATTTCCTTCTCCTTAGAAGTACTTGTACGAGAGATTGGTTCCTTGAAAGTTTTACCACTTCGTGTAGTAATAACCTTCATTTCTCCCTTCGGGTTTGCAATGGTATCACTAGGAAGACCACCCGAAGAAGAGGGCTTACACATGATTGCTTCGAACATCTTAGCCATTCGGTCCTCAAATTTTGATTGCCTAGCATCCGCTTTCAATAACTCTTGCTTAATCTCATGTTGTCCTAATTCCATCTTTTGTTGGTTTTGTTGAAGACGTTGGACATTTCCTTCCATTTTATTAGCATGAGTTTTAAGTTCATTAGCAAGTTCATTTTTAAGCTCGTTTTTCAACTCGGACCTTAAGCTAATCATCTCACGTTGCATGTTATCAAATTTTGCATCATTTGCTTTAGCATAATCTAAAAATTCTCCTTGCAAATTTTTCGTGTGAGCATTTTGAAAACCTTGTGTAGTGTTTTGAAAATCACGGTTTTGGTTTTGATTAGAGATTTGTCCATTCCCACTTTGATAATTCCCTTTGTTGTAGTTGCGTGTGTTGCCTTGGTAATTACCTTGGTTGTTGTTTCGATAATTGTTAGCATTTTGGTTTGGTGGAGCTTGATTTTGGCGGGAACCTTGGCCGTTTTGGTTGTAAGTCCCCGTTGCTACATAAGCACTCGAAGTGTTACCATCCGCGGTAATGCACTCGGATAAATCATGAGCTCCTCCACACGATAAACAACTCTTAGCAACCGCTTTAACCGAAGCGGAATTGGAAGCTTCTTGAGCCTTCCAATGGGACATTAGATTAGCAAATCTATCAAAAAACCGATTTTCCTCATTAGCTTCATCATGTAAGGCATTAATTCCACGAGACGATTGTGATGACGATGACGAACCCATATTGGCAACACTCGGTGTGTTACGAGGACTATAAACCTTAGATCGATTTTCAATGATTTGTAAAGCCTCATTTGTCGTCTTGCACAAAAAATTACCACCCGCGGCGGCATTCAAATAATCTCGTTCATGATCATTAAGCCCATTATAAAAAGTATCTATTTGATGCAATTCCGAAAAATCATGATGAGGACATTCATGTAACATCTCCTTAAATCGTTCCCATGCCATAGAAAAACTTTCATTGTTACGTTGCACAAATCGTGAAATCTCATTTTTTAAGTGTGTTGTTTTCGATGGTGGAAAAAACTTGTTCACAAACTTAGAGACGAGATCGGCCCATGTCAAAATCGAATTTGGCGGTTCTTTCTCGAGCCAAATTTTAGCGGGTCCATCCAACGAATATGGAAACAACATCATCTTAATGGCGTCATGCGGAACATCCTTGAATTTGCTAGTGGCCGTGAGACGGTTAAAATTCCTAATGTGGTAATGCGGGTTGTCTTTCTCGTGACCTCGAAATTTGTTTGCTTGTAGCATCGACATTAAACCCGTCTTAATCTCGAAATTCTCCGCAAGGATGGCGGGAATAACAATGGCCTCTCCAAAACCCTCGGTGGGTGCTTGTAGCAACTCCATCATAGTACGATTAGCCATTACGACTTCTTGTTCTATAATAGGTTCAACAATTGGAGGTTCTTCAACAATCAACGATTCTTGATTTGCTTGCTTTTGAAGTCGTTTACGAGCTCGTTTTGCTTGATTACGAGTGATCATAAACTTCACGAAGAATGGGAGGTGAGCAAAGAAGATTCTTTTTGGTCGTTTTGTGGATTTTCAATTTTTTTTTTGTGTTTTTGATGATATTTAATTTTTTTTTTGGTTTTTTGGTGTATCTTCGTAGACAACAATCTACAAAATCTCTCCTCGAATCAAACTCTTGATTAAAGAAGCCTCAAAGGAATGAAAACGATCACGTGGAGTGAACGCCTTCGAATGACTTTAGAACTTTGGTGAAAACCAAATTGTTCACGAGGGTTTAATCACAAAGAAAACCAAGCAAATATAGTATACGTATTAATACTTTGGGCGGCAAAACCCTCGATTAGCCTTCAATCTCAAAATACTCACAAGCAAGCGGGGAAACGAGGCGGCGCGAAGCACTTAAGAGCCTTTTTCCTTAGGGTATATTTTATAATACCCGCCTTATACCCACCTTATAGTTCGTATCTTTTAAAATCGAGCTTCTCGAAAGTATTTATCTATTTTTGCCTTTTCTTTTTGTTTGAGATTCGAATACAATGATCGAGTGATGAAATCCCGAATCAAGGTTGTGTTTTCACACTTTTGGAGATATTGTATTTTTATTGTGATACTTAATACAATATATTAATAATATTCACAAAGAAAAACCGAGAAAACCGATAATACGTGTTAAGGGAGTTCCACTTAACACAAATACTATTATGGATAATATCAAAAACAAAATTTTCCAAATTAAATCACGACACACCTCCCCGGCAGCGGCGCCAAAATGATTGTGGTAAAATCTAGATAACTTGCTTTAGGAAAAACAAGCAACTAAATATGAGCGGTAAGTATCGAGTGACGGTTTAGGAAAACCGTGCACTAATGACCCACAATCACTTAAAAGAGATGAAAGATTCGTTTCCCAAGGAGGTATGGTGTTGTGAATTAACTTGTATATATTTGAGATTAATATTGATGAGATGGAATGACGGTTTCTTGGAAATTACACTATGACGTAAAAAAAACGAAAACGTAAAACCGTAGAAAAATCACTAAAATTAAAAATTAATAAAACCAAAAACAAAATCAAGAAAAGATTAAAGAGCTAAAAACAAGTCTCAAATAATATAAACAAAGATAAAAATCCAACAAAGATATTTTAAAACCTTTTATTAATTAAATAATTAATTTTAAATGCTAATTAAAGCCCTAAAATTAAATTTAACTAATTCAAATGTCAAAAATATGATTTTATTGAACAATTACTTAACTTATATTATTAGAAGACTAAAAAGTAATTTTCTAAAAATTAAAACCTATTAAAATTATTTTTAAAACTCTAAAAATGATTTAAAATAATTAAAACCTAATTAAACTTAAAATAATTATAAAAATAAATCTAAAAGTTATAAAAATAATCTAAAAATGGAAATAGTCCTAATCAATGACAAAGATCCTAGGAAAAATGAAAAAGAAAGAAAAATAAAATTTTGAAAATTAATTAATAAAATAATATTAAAACACTTAGTTGCGCCGCAACTAGGTGGATCTTGCGCCGCAACTAGTGTTGCGAGATCACCAAGATCAGCAGCACCTTCAGTTGCGCCGCAATGCTTCTGTCTTGCGCCGCAACTTGTGAAACGGGAATACCAAAATCTGCAGCTCCTTGTGTTGCGCCGCAACACTTTGGTCTTGCGCCGCAACTTGTGTGACGTGCCAGTTGAAATCTGAACACTAGCAGGTTATGCTAAGTTCTTGACCAAGAGTACTTGGCCAATTGAGCTTGTTTGAAGATTACTTTGGATCAATTGGGCACCCTTGAGCTTATTGAAGCTCAAGGAGTCAAGTAACACACAAATAACAACAAGAATCAAAGATTAAGCATCAAAATCATGAAAAACCAAGCAATATAGCAATATGCAGATTTCTAACACCCTTTTTACCTTAAAAACCTAACAAACTTGTTCAAATCTTGTTCCAAACTAGTTAACTACTTACTAATCACCTTAATCAACCATAAACAAGCAATCTAACACCTTTTAATTATCACTAATCAAAACTATGTCCTGCTAAAACGTGTTGCCAAACACCCTTTAAACTTTTTGAAAACCAATTTTTCCAAATCAAAACCTTATTAAACTCAACAAATTGTTATCAAAGCTTCATAACATGTATATAACATAACATAAACACAAATCAAGTAACTTAAACACACTTAATCACCAAATCACTTAAGATCATACAACTTGCTATTTTTGAACTTTCAAGAGAAAAAGGAGTTTACCTAAGGTTCTTACATCCAAGAACCTAGAGGATGAAAATCCTCCTCCAATCCAACTCGGGTTGGAGCTGAACTAAATCAACAAGCCTTCAACCTATTTGAACACAAAACAAAGAAACAAGAACAAAAATAATATGATATGATATGATTCTTTTTTTTTTCTCTTTTTAAAACTCTTCCAAAACCTTTTTAATCTTCTTAAAATGTTTCTATAACACTTAAATCACCATCAAACATGAACTCCTAACACATAAAACCTTTTGAGAAGATTTTACCAAAATCTCTCAAAATCCCAAAACCTTAAACAACTTTGAAAATCAAAGTTGCTTAACCATAAAACAAAGTGGAACTCAGAATCAATCTCCTCACAACACACAAACTTTTAAAAACAATAAAAAAGGAATTACACTTGAATATTTCAAAAACCAAACTTTTTATTTCTTTAAAAAGGAATTACATGTGAGAGACTAGAAACTGGAACAAAGGGATCACCACAACTTGGGTCTCCTTTTATAGAGCCTATAGAACATCCTAGAAGCATAAAAACATAAAACCCTAATACATAGAAAATCCCAAATGTGCCCTTGAATGATTTTGAGTGCATTTTGTCCTCTCTTGATCTTGAACGTTTATTTTGCTTTGGGAGGAAGCAAATAATCTTGGCCATTGATTTAAGCCACGTCATGAGCTTGGGGGCTAAGGAATGATGTGATTGGTGGATTGGGGAATTGGGGTTTTGGTGCTCATGAGTGGGATGCAGGTTTTTAGGAGTGGGAAGGGTTTTGGCATGTGTGAATTAAGTGTGTGAGAGTTTAATTGAGTTTTACCCAAGTAAATGTGAGGGTAAAATCTGGGGTAGTAAGAATGATGAATAGTACTCATTTGATCCGAAATTGGGGGTTTGGTTGGGTGTTAGGCGCATTTTTTTAAAATGTTTCAGGTTTGGCACTTTTGGTCCTTATGTTTTGAAGTTTTTGGCTTTTAAGGTTTCCAGCCCTAAAACTTGCATCTCCTTTGTATTTAAGTTTCATCACTTGACAATTTTGGCACAAACTTTCCATAAAGATGTTTCAAAGGCAATTCTTGTCATTTGGTGATTTTTCAAGGACTAATCTTGGACAATGTTGATCTTCAAAGGTCTTCAATGAGTCTTTCACTTGTTGAGGGACCATTATTGGCAATTTGAATTTGTTGAGGGACTAATCTTGCCATTTCTTCAATGTTGGAGGACCTTTTTTGCAATTTTGACAAACTTAAGGGACCAAACTTGTAATTATTAATATACAAGGGTTTTAAGTGTCATTTCTTCATTCATTGAGGATCAATCTTGTTTTGTCTTCAAGTCTTCAAGGGTATTTGATGAAAATTCCATGATTAGGGCCCGGTTCATTGCACGGCTTCGTTTCTCGTGTTCGTTTTTCCTTGTATCTTGTGATCTTTTGTCTTATACCTAAAACACACAAGTAAACAAACACAAGCATATATATGGTATTTTATGACATATTATTGCTTTTAAAGCCCGAAAAGAACGATGAGATCATGTATAAATGCCATCTCATCAGAAACCCTAAAATTTATTTGAAACCCTAATTTTTATAAAATAATTTCATTAAGAAATTGATACCGACTAGTGTTCAAAAACACTAATTAATTACAATTAAATCCGAAATCAAGAAAACCCCCAATATTTTCGAAAACCATAGGTTAATAAAATTAATTCGAGAACCCCTCTTTGTTATATTTTAATGAATATGATTTCGAAACCAATGGATCTTTTTCTAATGACTAAACAAAACAAAAACTATTTAAACCATTTTTTTTTTGAATAGAGATTGAAAACTTATCTTTGTGAAGAACCATCATCGAATCTCCCTAGAAACACCTCGAAATCGAGTTAACTTTGATGTGGGGATGAAATCCCACATCCCACGCATGATAATCAATCTGGGATGCAAGCTTATGATGATGATAAATCGGATTTTATTATTTTTTTTGGCTAAATATGATGTTAGATTGGTTTAGGTTAGAGAGAGAGTATGGGACGGTTGGGAGAATATAGGGGAGAGAGAAGTGTTGACTGTGTTTTTTTGGGGAAATGATAAACAGACTTTATGACCCCCCATCTTCTTGTTATTATCGACGGGTTGTGATCGGGCTGGGAAAAGAAAACCAATTGGGCCAAGCCTATGTCTATGTTTGTATGATGGGCCGATTGGTTTGAGTTGTTTTATATATAAGCCCATCCGAAATTGTTAATTTAAAATGTATATTATAGCCCAAAAACCTATTTATTAAATAACCGAGTATAAATGTCGCGTTTTTCCGTAAACAAAATATACCGTCAAGCACAACTAGGGTGACATGCATTTTTATTGGTAAAATTATAAGTGTCGTAACACGGTCGATATACTTATTTAGGTTGTGGATAACGTGATCGTATTCTCGAGCTACTGTGTATTCTCATCACTTTGCTTAGTTACGAGGTGAGTTTATAGCCCCACCTTTTAACTACTTTTACTGCTTTTTGGGGTGAGACATTGCTTGATTTAACGTATGAACACAAGTGCATTAACTGATTTATATACTAGTCTAAGTCCCACTTAAAACCCAGTTGCTTTGGCCCGTGAATCGTGAACCGTTAATTACTTTGTGTAAGCGCGAATGTTATGGATAGATCTATCGTGGTTGACGCCCCTGTCCGTCTTGGTCCAACAGGGGACAAGAGGGCACAGTTTCATTTGAGTCTGAGATGGGATGTCGTGGGTTTAGGCATCCAGTTGGGCTACATTTATATGATTATACTGCCGGTGTTGTTAACGCTTCGGTGTCACGAGCTTAGACTGTAATAAATGCTTTTATGATGACTTTGTATTTGTTATATTGTCATCATGTTTGGGAAAAATCTTGTGGTTCATTAAACACTTCAAATTAACTAAACCTATGAACTCACCAACTTTATGTTGACGCTTTAGCAATGTTTTTCTCAGGTATTAAGAATGAAGATGCTATGTGAGGTCTCATGCACTGCCGTCATTTCTATTGAAAATAAAGATCATTTGTACTATTTGAAAACTATGTTTTTGTATCTGTGACCAATATTTATGCTTCCGCACTATGTTAAAACACTTTATTTTATCAAATGCAAGTGATCAATTTTCCTAACGTCTCATTTAGAGGTCGTTCTATGTAACTGTGTGTATGATAATCATGACGTCACCACTCCCTTGTTGCCATTATACTCTGATATTTTGGGAGTGTGACAGATATGCAGAATCCTTAGCCCGTTTTGGCTTCTTGCATTCTCTAGCCATGTGTCAAATCCCTTGCAACTGAAGCATTGAATCCCAGTCTTCTGCACAACCGAAGTACCTACGGTATCTCTAGCCTCAACTTGATTCGGGATCCTCTGATTATCATACCTAGTATCACGATCATACCTTGGTGCATGGTCAACTTCCTTATATCTAGCATTGGAGGATGATCTGAGGTTGTTGTTGATAGATTTGAAGATCTTCTTATATGTTGTGGTGAGTAAAGACATGAGTTCTTCAATCTTCTTGTCCCTTGAAGTTTGTTCATCGTCATTGTCTCCATCAGACTCGGTGTCATACTTTGGAGGTGGAGTGGGGAGAATTGCTTTTGCTTTGTTTCTAGTAGTAGCTAGAGGTTTAGTGGATGAGCTTGATGACCTTGAGTAATGTGTAGGTGGTTGTTGACGGGGAACGAGTTTTGTTGAAGTAGCAGCCACAAAAAGCAATAGAGTTAGCAGACCGTTCTGTCTTTACAGCCCTTAGTTCATTCACTTCATTCTGATGTTGTTTCAAGATATCATAAAGTTTGTGATAAGAGATAGTCTTGATATCTCCCCTTTGTTTAACCAAAGTCACAAACCTTTGCCATTCCGGTTTAAGCTGAAGTAAAAATTGAACATTGGCATGATGATTGGAGATGGTGCACTGATTTCTGACAAGCTCATTCATTATTTTGTAGAATCTCGAGTAATATGAGTCAATGGATTCACCATCTTCGGATGTGAATTTTCTGAATTCCCAAAGTAGATTAGTCTCGAGATCTTGAACTTTGATCGATTCACCTTGCTTCAATCGATTAATTGCATTCCATATTTCTATAGCATTAGGACATGCATCGACCATGGAATAGATATCGCTATCAATCCCAGTGAGCATGTAGTTAACAGCATCAACTTCAGCTTGGAGGAGTTTCTTTTTCTCAGCAGGACATGTATCGAAATTCTCCATAGATCTTGTAGTTGATGAAGTACCATCCTCTACTTGTGTCGTAATTGGTCTGAATTCAAAAACTGGAGGTGGATTCTCAAGGCAGTGACGAAGAGCAGTTCGGTTCTCTTTTGTGTCGAGAAATCGGAGAAAACGAGATATCCATTAAATGTAGCAACCGGCATTGAGCACGGGTGGATTACCGTTGCCACCTTGTTCCAAACGAATTTGATTAGCCGTCGCATTGTTGTTGTTGTTGTTAGACATGGTAAATGCGTGTGAATGGATTAGGATCTTAGTGGATGTGTTGTGATGAGGTTGTGGTTGAAATTCCAAAAACATTTGATGAAATCCCTTAACAATGTGGTCACGAGAAGCCAAAAAAATCTAAGACCAAAAATCGCACGAATTTGAAAACTACTTTCGGATAAATCTTCAAACAACTTTCTGAAAAATCAATTATCACTTTCGGGAAAATTGAATTGTAACTTTCGTGAAAATCCTTCAACATTCGGGATAATTCTTGACTTTCGGGATAATCTTGACTTTCAACTTTCGGATAAAAATTGGTTCTTACTTTCGGATAAGAGAACTTTCGGATAAATCAAAGTATATACTTTCGGATAAATCACTTGATGCAACTTTCGGAAAAGCAAGGAAGAAACTTTCGGAATCAATGATCTTAAACTTTCGCAATCTTCGAAACCCCAACTTTCTGAATGTGGTGTTTACCTTTTGGAATATATGAATGTGGTGTTTTACCTTTCGGAATAATTCAAGTAATCCACTTTCGGAATAAACTGTATAACTTTCGGATAGAGCAGTTATAACTTTCAGGAAATGTTAATGTCCAACCTAACTTTCTCAAAGTTATTCTAACTAAACTTTCGGATATCAGTAAACTTTCGAGAAATTAGGAATTTTGTTGTTGTTGTCCAACCAAACTTTCGGGAAATAACAATAAAGTAGTTAAAGTTCTTCGGATAAAGTAAAATCAATCACTTTTGGTAAATAAGCAAGAGTCACTTTCGGATAAAAAAAGAATAAGATACTACCACTTTTGTATAATATTTTCATTTTCGGATAGTTGGGTTATATTTCACTTTCGGATAAAATTTGTTTTCCCAAAAATAACTTTCGAATAAATTCAATATTTCCCACTTTCGGATAAAGTGAGAAACTCACTTTCGCAATATTTGTCACTTTCCCACTTTCGTAGTGTTTAGTAAACCCTCTTCCGAAAGTTGTACACTGTTATCTCAGGGAAGCTTTATTCTCGGACAAAACACACCCAAAACGTGATTTTAAGCCAAAAATTGATCCAAATACAAAAAAAATTTGTGTTTTTAGCCAAAGAAATAATACAAAATTTCTACCACTACTATGTAGAAGATTTGTATCAAGATTAAACCATAAAAAACACAAAAAAAATTGGATCAAGGATTATGGATGAAATACCTCACAAAATCAATAAGAACACAACCACGAATCTTTAATCACCTATCCACTATTCACGAATCAACACCCTCTTCCACACATGGAAGAGGGTTTATATACCCATGAGCTTGGTGGGCTCATGGGCTTGTTTCTTGGGCCGGGCTTGGTTCTTTGGGCATAGAGCCCCTAACTTATACAATATTAGCTTAAAGACCAAGCACGGTTAACCCGACTAACCTATTACATTACAAGACCATTAACGACTAAGATGACCTATTACATTCTTGTTCAACTATATAAAACATAGGGCTAACATTTTGCTTCGACAAAGGGGGAGAAATGAAATAAACTCGTCTTCAAAAAGGGGGAGATTGTTAATGCAATGATGCCTAAAAACGTTACTTACATTTTTCGGTCTCGATTTGTTTTGATTATGAAAATATATAAAAACAAGCATTTACGAAAATCAAATTCTTGAGTTCAAGTATTTTTTATTTCATCCATTATCATTAATGTATGAATAAACAAATTCTTAACCTAACTAAGTAATTAAAGATTTATATTTTCTTAAAACTCACTTTTATTTTAAAATTGAAAAATGTTTTTAATAAACTTTATTTTTATGAGAATATTTTATTAAATTAGAAATTAAAATTTTTTATTTGGCATATTCCAAATGGTTTAGGAATATCCTCTGGAGGTATAATCACCACCAGATAAGACTTCCTCACTAAAAGACAAAAAGGAGCAGAGTCTATTAATGCGGTTCAAAATAGGGGGCCGCAGATCCATATCGATATGGAACCGTGGGCCTATTTATTGAACCGCGGCCAGATATGACCGTTGGGCTTTTGTCTTATAAATAGTGGACCATTTCCAGATTTTCATTTCACTTCTTTTGCACACAAATTATCATATTCAATTCACCTTCTTAAATCACTCAAATCCTTGATTATTTGGTTGATTACTAATTGCTTATAAGTGAATCTTTTTCCTTCCATCTCATCCTCTCAGGTGTAAAGAGAAGAATACTTTCATCATTCAAGTGTTGAGTCAAACTCAAGATCCATTGAAGATCTAAACTTTATTTCTTGTGTCATTGTAAAGATCTAAATTGTTGTGTATATTTAGAAGTTGTTTATGTATTGTGGTTAATACCCAGGCCTTAAATTATATCGGTGTATATTGGTCACAGCTAAGATTAGGGCTTAACTTTTAGCTTATAGTCGAAAATTGGTTAAGCGACGTGTACGGTTTCTCCACCTTAAGGAGCTTCTTTATTAGTGAACTCTCGAGTAAGGAGTACTCGAGGAGTGGAGTAGGAACGAAGAGTGAGCTTTGTTATCGAACCATTATAAATCAATGAGGTTCTTAATTGAAACTACCTAATCACAGGTATGATATTTAATATCGTGTAACGGTCTTCACCGAACGGAGGTAAGACGCTACCGATTTAGGACGAATGTCAAAGCCATTCAGTCCGTGTCTAAGTTTTGTCTCGAGAAGGTGATGTTACGGTGTACTAAGCAAAGTCAAAGATTCAAAAACACATACTCATGCCCAAAGACATTCAACAATCAAGAAAGCTAAAGACTTCTGCAAATCTGATGATCAAAATCTTCCTTATCAATTAATGTAGAGGAATGACCTCACTTCAAAGGAGATTGTTAGCAAGCTTTCAAGATAGTGAAAAGTATGAGTATGAGAATAAAGACACAAGATCGCGAGATGGCAAAGACAAGTCAAGAATGATTTGAAGATCTCAAGTTTAAAGACAAAGTCGAAAGACAACGACAAAGGCTCAAAGATCACAGCATGAAGGAACAAGACTACTATTACACGTTCAAGACTCATTTATGACGAAATTCATAATTTCCATTGAACTCCAAATATCGAAGAGGAATGACCTCACATTGGGGGAGATTGTTAGCCTCAAATTATTGAGTCAAACAAGAATGTTCGGTCATAAGTTTATATTGTAATATTTACAAGAACGTTGTAATAGTTAGTTAAAATAGTCGTGACATTACGGGCTTGATGGTTAGCTTAAAAGGCCTCTTTCAAGGTACTAAGCATTTATTCAAGCCCGACCCAAAATATATATAGTCCATTAGAGAGCCCGCATGTGGGTGGACTATATAAGCACCCTCCTAGCATGTTAGGAGGGTGGAAGTTTCTCATTTCTTTCTCAATCTAATTTCACCAAGTTTATCACCTCCTTCTCTCAACTTTCTCTCACTACTTTCTCTCTCTAGAATCCATCTTATTTTCTTCTTTATTTCTATCTTATATCATCTAAAAGACGGGACAACACTTATCTTTTGGTATAGTTTTACACATTCCGACTTATGTCTTTATTTTTCTTCCCTCCAAAATTTTCTCTCATTCCGACTTAACACACGCATAGGTGAATTCCGACTTAGGTGCGAAATCTTTCATTTCGGATAAGGTTTGACATAACGTATTCCAGATAAGGTGACAACTTTTTCCGGATAAGGTGTTATTCCGACTTAGTTTAGCACTGTGATATTCCGGATAAGGTTGGAAAACGCATTCCGGATAAGGTGAGAAAAACGTACTCCGGATAAAGTTAACAAATGTGTATTCCTTACAAGGTTACCTGATACTAGCCTTTTTGTATAGGTTCAATTTTACTCTCGATATCCTCTCGAATTGATCTCAGCCTTAAGTGGAATGATTGTTCTTGGTTGATAAGAAAGGGTGTTGGCTTGTTTATCTATTTTTAAACTAATAACAATTAAATGTAAATGACGTTGAGTAAATTAAAGCTTGGAAAGATTATACTAAATTGACGAGTTAAAAGTAAATGCTTAAAAACGTAAAGGAAAGATTAGAAAAATACTTTGAAAATTTAATTGAATTAAGGTTTAAGTCTTGGAAACTTGTTCTATCGGAATAATAGAAATTGTTTCTATCGGAATGCCTATAAGTCAAAAGCATCGGAATGTAATCACAACTACCATCGGAATGTCCATGTTTGGTACTATCGGAATGTTCAAAAACCAAGCTGTCGCAATGACTTACTATCGGAATATGGAAAACAAAAATTGGCCAGAGTTTCGACTAGGAACGGGACCTAAACCCCGTCGGAATTTGCGATCGCAATACGCGATCGCAATCCCAGATCGGAATAGGGGGAATTACACCCTATCGCAAAGTAAAACCCTAAAGGGGTTATTGCGATATAACCAGGAAGCCGTCGGAATGTGTTCAAACCCCACTTTTGCGATGGAAGCAATTATGATCCGAAATTGGTGGTAACTCAAAAACTCAATAAGCGAAGGTAATAAGCTAACCAATCCAGGACTTAAACGACTCAAAAAGATTAAATTAAACAACTTTTGAAGACGAGAAACCTTAAGTTTTATAAATAAAACTTTTGAATGACAAAAACTTATATGGAATCCGGAAATAATAAGCTTAAACAATGAATAGGCTAATAAGCATGGAGAGCTTACAACCTATTCCTGTGAGAGCTTAAAGAGAAGCAAGAAAGATCAAACTTTTAACACGAGCTCATTCGCCAAATACAAACCGTATGAAATGATAATCGGATTAAAGATTTTGGACAAAATAAGAAAAGTAGAAGAAAATTAAAGAACTTGAAAGCTTAACTAGAATAAGATAGATGAAATCCCAAATACAAAGATTGAAGGAAGCTTGAATTAAAAGATGAAAAACAAAGAAAAAGTTTAGTGAGAGAAAGTATGGAACTTTCTCTCTCTAAAACTAGAGAAATGAAAAACTAAAGACTAGCTAAGCTAAGTGTGTGAAAATTTGTGAGGTAAGGCCTTTTTATAGGCGTGTATGTATGGGCTTGTGTATGGGCTTTGGTATCGGGCTTCTTTTCTTCTTTCTTCCTTGGTCTTCACGCTTCTTTTAAATAACCGTTTTCGACTTTGGACTTTTAGAAGTGTTGGTGAATAATTCCAACTCGTCTAATAATCTTTTGTTTAATAGACTCGAGTTCTTCGACATATATGAATTTTCCATCTTTGGCTCTATTCTTCGATAAATCTTCAAATAGGCACAATGACTTCAAATCTTTTGCATCTCTTGGACAATAGACTTCAAATCTTTTGCATCTCTTGGACAATAGACTTCGTCTTGAGTCTTTTTCTTCGATAAAACCCGTGGAATCCCATGTTTTCTTCAATATTCTCCCGGTTGACTCTGAAAACACAATAAACACAAAAACCACGCATAATTCCAAACAAATGATATTAAACACGTGTTTTGGTCTTGTTTTAGCCAGAAATAAGTGGTAAAAGGATGGGTGTTTTCACAGCTATCAAATCCCCTACACTTAACCATTGCCATGCCCTCTTGCAATGCTTAGTGACAAAGCACATTTACACTTTTCTCAAAATCAATCAACCTTGGCCTAATTAATATACTACTAAACGAAAATGAAAATACTAAGAGAAATTAAAACTTTTAAAATAAACCGAAGGATGGAAATAACTTGCAAAGAGATCGAGGACATTAGGGCTTCGGTGCTGCGAAGATTTATCATCCTCAAGTTTCACGTTCCCCAAACTAAGCTTAAAAACGAGATCATTGTTATTATAAGTTAGCAATTCAAACACTTACACACATGGCTTAATTAAATGCTTAAACTCCCTTATTCCTAGGTGTATCTATTATATTTTATTTTTGTCTTAGAATGATCATGAAGATGCATTGTTGGACTTATTTCGATAGTTTATTAGGGCAGAAAGCAAAGTAGGACGATTTGATCAATAGTTAGCTAAAGGACAAAATCTTTTAAAACTGCTTCTCGGGATATCAAAAAGTTCATATCTTGGCATAACTTGGTTCGCGATTTGAGACCTTTCTCGGGCCGATATTTGGCATGTACTTCATACTTCATATCTTGAGAGACGTTCTTGAGATAATGGTCTTCTCATTGTAATAGAGTTTCTTCACTTGGAGACTTTTGAGGGGTACTCCAACTTTGTTGACCACGACTTCATGATTATTCTTCAATCTCTAATTGGGATTTTGAGATACAACGATCCGCCTCCTTTTCGGACTTGGATCTATTTATCCTCATACCTTGTTAGGGTCTTTTCGGATAGACTTCTCCATGATCTTTACGGGAGTTGATTGCTTTTCGTCGTGAGTCTTGATCCTTCATATTGACTTTGGGAATAATGCTTTTCACATCACTTTGGATCTTCAGCAATAAAATGGAATCCTCATGCCTTGTTAGGGCCTTTTCGGACTCGCCAATCTTCGCGCCCCGCTTCATAAGTTATGCCTTGGCTATGAACTCTTATCATTACCGAGCAACTTTTAAACGATCTTGGGCTAGAAGCTAAGTAACTTTTCAAACCGTACGACCTTACTTATTGCAGATAAATTTTTAGCAAGTGATGGGAGAGTAGGTAAATAATTACACCAAGTGAGCTTGCGCAAGAATACCGACTTATAATTGACTCTATCATTTCTCGTCCTCCACAATTTAAAATCTCAAGTAATGAGACTCGTGGATACTTAGCCTAATAAACCAATTAAGGTCTACATGGTTAAGGATACTAGCTAGAATAAACTTGGATAAGTCTATTCGGGTTGAGTCAAAATAAACGCAACGGGCCTAATATGTCAAAGACTTCTAAACTAGCTACACCACTTTATTAAAATTTGACTTTATTGCGGGATATATACATATGAAAGCAACGATAAAAATTTAAAAATTACGACTAAATGGCCAAAGTTAATAAAAAATTTGAAAAATGTTGAAAAATATGATTTTGCGGTTAAATGAAGGCATTTTCATGGAAAAGTCCACTTAAAACTTCGATAGAAGTCCCCCCCTACACTTAAGATAAACATTGTCCTCAATGTTTAAGCATGTGGGAAAAGTCCCCCCTACACTTATGACATTGTTTACGTTGGTTAACTCAAGTTAAGGAAGAGACGACTAAAGTGATCAGATTCAAATGTGAGTATGAAGAAAATTGAATCACGATAGTTGAGAGATAGAACCGGATTTCGGATAACACGGGAGCACGGTTCTTCAAAGATTCCAAGAGTGCAGTCATCCCTGTAATCACATCACCACACAAATACAAACACCTATACAGGTCCCCCTACACTTAGGAGGTTAAAACACAAAAGGATAGATACTCGGGTTGCCTCCCGAGGAGCGCTTGTTTTTTATAACCGAGTCACGAGCCTGACTCGACCCAAATTCAGTTTATGGGGAACGTGGTGAGGGATGGAATCACCTCCTGAGAGGTGTCCTCACCAAAGTACAGTTTCAGACGATGGCCATTCACTTTGAAGTTGGGCCCATTTGGCTGAGAAAGCTCAATGGTGCCATAGGGGAAAACATTGGCGATGGTGAATGGACCAGACCAGCGGCTCTTCAACTTGCCTGAGAAGATCTTCAACCGAGAGTTAAAGAGTAAGACTTGATCACCAACGTGGAACTCTCGGTTCTTGATTTTAGCATCGTGGATCATTTTGGTCTTCTCCTTGTATATCAATGAGTTCTCGTAAGCTTGATTCCTCAATTCTTGTAGCTCGTTGAGTTGAATCTTGCAAAAATCACCGGCTTTGTTGATGTCGAAGTTAGCCCACTTCAAGGCCCAGTGCGCCTTATGTTCCAGCTCGATTGGGAGGTGGCAAGCTTTCTCGTACACAAGACGATAAGGCGTACAGCCGATCGGGGTCTTGTAAGCAGTACGGAAAGCCCACAGAGCATCATCTAACTTATCGGCCCACGCGGCGCGATGCTCTCCCACAGTACGTTCCAAAATTCTTTTCAATCCACGGTTGGATATCTCAGCTTGACCGTTGGTTTGACGATGATAAGCGGTGGAAAGACGGTGATTGACACCATACTTTGCCATGACTCTTGCAAATTGATCGTTGCAAAAATGAGTCCCGCGGTCACTGATAATAGCACGAGGAACACCGAATCGAGCAAACAATTGTTTCAAGAATTTACAAACCACCCTCGCGTCGTTAGTAGGTAAAGCTTTGGCTTCAACCCACTTTGAAACGTAGTCAACGGCTACAAGGATGTATTTGTTTCCTTTAGAGGAAGGGAATGGCCCCATAAAGTCGATGCCCCATACATCAAAGATTTCACATTCTTGTATGAAATTTTGAGGCATCTCATCTTTATGTGTGATCTTGCCTTGTTTTTGGCAAGAATCACAATGTTTAACCATCTCGTGAGCATCACGGTAAATGGTGGGCAAAAAGAATCCAGAATCAAACACTTTTTTAGCGGTGTAGTTGGGACTAAAGTGACCACCAGTGGGTCCTTTGTGGCAAGCCTGGAGAATGTCCAAAGCGGCCGGTCCGTCAATACATCAGCGAATAATCAAATATGCGCATTGTTTGAATAGAAAAGGGTCATCCCAAAAGTAAGTCTTAACATCGTTCAAGAACTTCTTTTTTTGTTGGGATGTTAACCCTTGGATGAGAACACCACCCGCTAAGTAGTTTGCAATATCCGCAAACCACGGGGTGCCATCGAGATTGAGATCTATAGACATTAAGGTCTCAAGGGGGAAAGAGTCATTGATCTCTTTGTTCGGATGATCCCCTTGATATGGATCCTCAAGTCTGCTCAGATGATCCGCGGCCAGGTTTTCTGCTCCCTTCTTGTCATGAATTTCAATGTTGAATTCTTGAAGGAGTAAAACCCAGCGAAGAAGTCTTGGCTTAGAATCATGCTTTGTCATCAAGTACTTCAACGCGGAATGGTCCGTGTATACGATAGTGGTGGAAAGGACAAGATAGGGGCGGAACTTTTCAAAAGCATAGACAACAGCTAAAAGCTCTTTTTCGGTTGTCGTATAATGCAATTGTGCCCCCGTCATAGTCTTGCTAGCATAGTGGATTGGTTGGAAGTGTTTATTCACTCTTTGGCACAAAACCGCACCAATAGCAAAGTCGCTAGCATCGCACATCAACTCGAAAGGCAGCTCCCAATTAGGGGTAACCAAGACGGGTACCTTAGTAAGCTTATCCTTAAGCGAGTTGAAGGCTTCAAGGCACTCTTTGGAAAAGATAAAAGGAGTATCTTTTTCCAAGAGGTGGGTCATCGGGCGAGCGATTTTAGAGAAATCTTGAATGAAACGACGATAGAAGCCCGCATGACCCAGAAAGCTTCTCACACCCTTCACGGTTGAAGGTGGAGGTAATTTGGCTATGACGTCTATTTTAGCACGGTCGACTTCAAGACCGGCTTTAGAGACTTTGTGTCCTAGCACAATGCCTTCTTTTACCATGAAATGGCATTTTTCCCAATTCAGAACAAGGCGAGTGTCTTCGCACCGCTTAAGCATACGTTCCAAATTGGCAAGGCAAGAAGAGAAGGAATCCCCAAAGACCGAGAAATCATCCATGAAGACTTCCATGGTTTGTTCAACCATGTCATGGAAGATAGCCAACATGCACCTTTGGAAAGTCCCGGGGGCATTACATAAGCCAAAAGGCATTCTTTTGTAAGCAAATGTGCCATAGGGACAAGTGAATGTTGTCTTCTCTTGATCTTGGGGATCGATGGGTATTTGGAAGTAACCCGAGAAACCATCAAGAAAGCAGTAATATTCATTACTCGCTAAACGTTCAAGCATTTGGTCCATAAAAGGTAGAGGGAAATGATCCTTTCTCGTGGCATCATTGAGTTTGCGGTAGTCTATACAAACTCTCCACCCAGTGACGAGACGGGTAGGAATCAACTCGTTGTTTGCATTGGGCACAACGGTGATGCCGCCTTTCTTAGGCACACAATGGATTGGACTAACCCATGGTGAATCCGAAATAGGGTAAATCATACCCGCATCAAGAAGTTTGATAACCTCTGTTTTGATGACTTCATGTATTTTTGGATTCACCCTTCGTTGGCTTTGAATTGTGGGCTTAAAGTCGTCCTCCATGAGAATTTTGTGTGTGCAGAAGTGAGGATCAATTCCACGAATATCCGAAATCTTCCAAGCAATAGCCTTTTTATGATCTTTCAACACGGCGACAATTCGGGCTTTTTCTTCTTCCTTTAGGTCCTTAGCAATGATGACAGGCGACTTCTTTTCTTCTTCAAGGAACACGTACTCAAGATGAGGCGGCAACTCCTTAAGCTCTAAATCCGGAGGATTTTCGACGGGAGGCGTATTCGAAATCGGAGTATCGATAGCAATGACCGTGGGAGATGGAGGAGAAGGATTGTCTTCTTTGAGAAGGTTTTCAATGAGGCGGAGATCTTCATCCTAATTGGTAGTAGAATCGTCATTGTCTAAATTCACATCTCCCATGGTGGCTTCCAAATCTTTCCAAAGGAAATCACTTTCTCCAAATAGAGAGAGTGATGAGTCGATAGAGGAAACGGTCTCAACATTGGGAAGAGAGGTAGGAATACTTTTACAAGCATCTTTGAAGTGTTCTTCACAAGCCTCATCAAGAACGTTAATACAATTAAAACTCTCATAAGAATAAGGCTGTTTAGAAAGCTTTCCCATGTTGAAGACTACTTTATCGTCACACAATCTCATGATAAGCTCACCGGCTTCAACATCGATGAGAGTGCGACCGGTCCTCAAGAATGGACGACCAACAATTAGTGGCACACGGGGGTCCATCTCGTAGTCGACGACAACGAAATCAGTAGGGAAGGTGAATTTGTCGACTCCTACAATGACGTCTTCGGCTATCCCCACTGGATAAGCAACCGTACGGTTGGCCAATTCCAAAGTCATTTTGGTGGGGACTAGCTCTGGGAGAGATAATTGCTTCCAAACGCTTAGAGGCATTAGATTGATACTGGCACCTAGATCGGCTAGGGCCATGCAATTCTCTACTCCCGGGAAGTTGCAAGGGATAAGGAAACGACCCGGATCACCAAGCTTGGTGATATAGTGTTTTTACTACCCTTTAGGAAAAGAGCAATAAAATAGGGTAAGCGTGCACGACGATTTAGGAAAACCGTGTGTGAATGACCCTAAGAGTGAGTTCGTTCTCGAGGAGGCACGTGTGTTGTGTAATGAATGATTGATTATGTTTTTGATTATTAACTAGAAGAAAAGAAGAGGTAATGACGAAGACGAAAAAAAATAGAAAAATAAGGCAAAAATACTATTAGAAAGCTACGACGTAGAACGTGAAAAAGTGCAAAATTTAAAATTTTAATCTAAAAATTTCTAAAAATTACTAAAAACTCCCAAATAATATTCTACGGGTTTACAAAAAATTTAAACTTGCCAAAACCTTTTAATTAATTTAATAATGACTTTTTAATGCTAATTAAAGCCCTAAAAATCACTTTTAAATATTAAAAAGCCCTAAACAAGATTTTATAGTTTGTAAACCTCAAAAATGACTTAATTAAACTAAAAATTATTCTTAAAAATTTTAAAACCAAATTAAACTATTTTTAATTTCCTAAAAACTATTAAAATGTAATAAATCTTAAATTAAATCTAAAAATTAATTGAAAAGCCTAAAAATTATTCTACAAATGGGAAAAGTCCTAATTAATGCTATAGAATCTAGGAAAAATGAAAAAGAAATTAAAATAAAACTTTTTATTTTATTGAATAAAATAATATTAAAATAATCCAAAAAATTAAAAGTTCCTAAATAAATTCTAAAAAATTCTCAAAAATCCTAAATATTCTAACTAGAAAGAAAATGTAAACAAAAGTTTCTAAAACCTCTTAATGAATTTTATATTAATTTTCAAAGTTTAATAAAAAAACCTAAAATCAAATAAAATCAAAAATTAAAGTTTTTGAAAACTTTTTCACATGTAAACCTCAAAAATATATATAAAAACCTAAAAACTATTTTTTCTAAAAATTAAAAACTATTTTGGTATTTTTTATGGATTTTATAAAAAACGTCTATTAAAAATATTCTAAGAATTAATTTACTAAATGGAAAATTACAAAACTAGTCTAGAAAAATCCACAATCCTAATATTATTCTCAGAAAAATAAAAAGAAAGAAAGTCAGCTTAAAAATAAGCTGGAAAATAGCTTATAAGCTACGGCTTGATTTACTAAGCAACAAAAGAAAACTGGTTAAAAGAATAACACATCCACCCTTGGTCAGTAAAAGACCCAAGGGCAGGATGGTTAAGGTGTTGGTGTTGTGAACGGGTGGTCACGGGTTCGAGTCCTGGCACCCCCTTTTTTTTTTTTACTTCTTGTTGCGCCGCAACGCTTTTTCTTGCGCCGCAACTAATGAAACGATGGCAACTGACCAATAAGCTCTTTCAGTTGCGCCGCAATGCTTGTGGCTTGCGGCGCAGTTTGTATTTTTTTTGCTTTTTAACTCTTCCAATCAACACGTTTTCCTTTAAACACTCCAAATTCAACTCCAATTCCTTTCTTTTATCCAAGATTAAGCCACATTTTTATGAGCCAAAATGGCCAGTTCTCTTTGAAAATTTATGAACAAGTGTGAGTATGCACACTTGTGCACTTTTTGAGCCAAGAGGGCTTGGCAAGTGCAAACTTGGTGTTGGATTTGTTGGACAGGGGCACTCTTGTGTTCTTTGGAACACAAGAAGTCAACAAACTTAGCAAAACAATGCAATTAGCACAATCCAAATCACAATCAAAAACACGACAAAGCACTTAACAGTTTCTGTGAGGTTTAGTCTAGACCTGTGGACTTAGTGACAGATTTCTAGCAATATAATGAGCTTTAAACCACAAAAATAAGCACACACATTCACCAATATGCACTTAAGCAGATTCAAAACTCACTTAGCCTAATCCTTATCAGAAATCAAAATCCAAGTACCAAATATCAAGAAAAATCAAGCAAATATGATATGCAGATTTTTTTACACCCTTTTCCTTTTAAAACCACACCAAACTGTTCTAAACTTGTTCCAAATCTATTTAATACTAACTTGCAACTAAACTTAACCCTAATCTAACCTCCTAACACTCTTAAACAACACAAATCAAAATACTTCCCCTGCTAAAACTTGTTGCCAAACAGTCCTTTAAAAACTGAAAACCAAATTTTTATGAAGCAAAACCTAACAAAACACTTCCAAACTGAGTCTAATGTTATCTAACATGCACATAACCACAATAGAACCAAAATCAAACACTTAAAACACCCTTTTGCACAGAATCAAGCACAAGATCATGCAAACTTGCACTTTTATGAAATTTCAAGGTAAAAGGTTTTTACCTTAGGTTCTTACATCCAAGAACCTAGAGGGTGTATAACCCTCCTCCTTCCAACTCGGGTTGGAGCTGAAATCTTCACCAAATCAAACTATAACCTGAAAAGAAAAGAACAAACAATATCCAATGTATTTTCTGTTTTTCTTTCTTTCTTCAAAAACTTTCACAAAACTTTCTCAAACCTATCACAAACGTTTTAAAAACCTTTCTTAAGTCCAAAAATCTAAACTCTCTCCACTTTCACTTCAAGAGCTTGATTTCAAAACCTTAAAAACCTTTTAAATACTTTTTGAATTTTTTCAAAACTCAACCAATCTTAACAAATTATGGAACTCAGCTCAATGCATACCCTATACCAACTTTTTAACAAAACAAAAGGAATTAAATTGAATTTTTCAAATACCAACTTTATAAATTAAAAAAGGAATTACAAAGGGAATTTGCATAAAAACTGGAACAATTGTATGAGGAACAGGCTCCTCATATTTATAGGCCTAAAAGAACATACTAGAAGCTAATAATTTAAAAATTACAACTGGAAACCCTAATTTGCAAAATCTCTAAAAAAGCCCCTTTGGAGAATCTTGAATTTCTTGGTCAAAAGACACCCATGTGACTTGACAGCTTGGGAAGACCAATCTTGGACGTTTAAATCTTCTTGGAGGCAAAGGAATTGCTTAAAACCGTTGATCTTGTCGGGTTTTTGGGTTTAGGGAAAAGGGATGTTGACAGGGAAGGTTGGGGAAGGACCACAAGGACATGTGGCACTCTTGTGAGTGGTGGGATTGGGTGAGGATAAAGCCAATTAGGGATCTGCACCTTTAGGGCCCGTAACCCTTTGATTTGGTGGTTAATTAAACTGGGGTGTTCTAGGGTTTATGGGTAATTAGGGTGGGTTTTGATTCAATTTGGGATTAACACTTTTTAAATAAAGTGTTAGGGGGGAAAGAAATGGGTTAGTGGGGGGTTGACCTAGTTGACCAAGTATTTAACCGGTTTAAGCAAAAAATGGGATTGGGCTAATGGTGTTGGTGGGCTATTGTAGGGTAATTACATGGCCAGTCCCTGGGTTAACGTAGTAACCCATTATATAATTGCATTTCCAGTCCATTGGCTAACTTCCTTTCACTCACAGTCCATAGTAATTTGCAAAACTAGTCCTTTTGGTCCCTTTTGTTAACAAATGAACTTTTGATCATTTTTCAAGGGCAATTTTTGCACATTCTTCAATCTTCAAGGGTAGTACTTGTACAATTAACTTTTTGGAGGGTTAAAAGTGACAAGTTCTTCAAAGATGAGGGGCCATTTTTGCCAATTCTTCAAACTTGAGGGGTCTTTTTGCAAAATTCCAAATTTGAGCTTGGTTCATTGTGCGTCTTCGTTTCCCGTGTTCGTTTTTGATTGATTCTTGTATTCTTTTGCCAATTCCACAATATCCGTACCTAAAAATACACAAGTAACAAACACGAGCATATATTTGGCATAATTCATGATTTTTAATGCATTTAAAGTCCGTTTTTGATGATGAGATCATGTATAAAAGCCATCTCATCACTCCCCCATACTAAACCATTGCCGTGCCCTCACGCAATGCTAAGAATAAAGTATCAAAGCATCTCCAAAATTTAATTTTATGACTTTTATGAAATGATAAACTAGCTACACACTACAATTACTACTACTTGCGTTTTAGACATAATGTATGATTTTCATCGCAAAATGGGACGTTTAGGTTCATAGAATAAGAACACGTGAATGCTTCGTTAGAAATAATTTCGTCGTCCTCGATTTTCACCTTAATTCCATGCCAAGCGTGCAACGAGATCATTGTCATTATAAGTTAGTAATGCTAACACTACTCATATGCCCTAATCACGTACTTATTCTCCCATTATTCCTAAGTTGTATCTCTTATATTTTATTTTGTCTTAATGATCACGAGGATACATTGTTGACTTATGCGATAATAGAGATTTAGGTCTAAAAATAGAGTCCTAACGGTGTAACTAAGACCATCAAATCAATAACCCCTCCTAATAGACAACGATGTTAAAAAATTAAGTTGACAAGAAGAATCGATAAACACGATTTTATAACGGTTTTGAACATGAGACTTATTACCAAGACTTTTATACGCCCCCTAACGGAAGGACCTTATTATCTTTGGTTTACCTCCATCTTTTATTCTACTTCGCCATGAAGCTTTTATTATGACTTCGGTCTTGCCTTGCCTTTTATTATCCGCCTCATCGGTGGTTTTATTAGCCAAAGACGTATATCCTCACGCTAAAGCGAATTTTGGATCTTTAAAGCTTCGAAGATTAAGGCTTGATTCACTTTCAATTTTGCATAGATTTTAGGCCTTGTGGGGCTTCAAATTGTTTGCTTGATTTAGGTGAGCACTTGAAATCTTATTATTGGGTGAAGCTTTCGATTATTCGGGTGCCAATACTTCAAAACCGTGACGCTGGCGATACCTTAATGTCTTCCCAATTTAATTACACGGAAGCTACTAGAAAAGACTAGAAACCCAACAATCAAAACTAAACCGTTAAATCAATATTTATTAAGCAAAAAATATTTACATGCGAAGGGAGAATAAGCAAACAACGAGAACACATGAGTTTTTGAAAGAATACGAGTACTCTACGTTTAGCATAGTAACTTATAATTAACTCTATCATTTCTCGTCCTCATTTAAGAGACTTAGCCTAATGTGTAGTTAAGGAACTAAAGCTAAGTGCTCAACACGCACGGTCGAGTCAAAAATTACTCTTATTCTCGCCATCGGAAAATCTACATTCGTGTCTTCAAACACTTATGACAAAATGAGAAAAATTTTAAAATTTGGCCATTTTTAGCCTTATTTTGCGACAAAACGATAACAAAACGATAAACTTTGGAAAGCGTGAAGGTTTGGCAAGGGAAGTATCTATTCACCCCCCCATACTAAAGTTAAACATTGTCCTCAATGTTTCGAGTCTAGGGGTGCAAACACCCCCATACTAGAGACGTAGTCGAATGCCTAATCTAGCATGGAAAGGGTGTAACCAATAAGTAATAGCCGTTTATGAAGTGTGCTATAAAACCTAAGGTTAGAACATAAAAGGATATATCATATGGATATTGGGAAAGGCCTCCAAAGCAAACGATCGAGTGCTCCCATGAAACGAACACGAGAGGCTTCAATCGTGAAGATGATGATCTAAAAGACACAATTCACAAACAACCACGGAACAAAGGTTGGAAGGGCACAAATCCCCTCACATTAAACTACTTAGAAAGCAATAATATTTACATGGATAAGCATGGGTCTCCCCCACGAGGCACCTTGTTTTTGATAACCGAGTCAAAAGCTCGACTCGAATCCCCATAAATGTGATCATTTAGGGATAATCATGGTATGGTCAATTTTTGGTGGGGCTTACATGATAAACAAGGCCCAAAAGCAACCGGTATTAAGGACTAAGTCCTTTGATGATGCAAAATACCGGGATCAAAGATGGCGTTCTCGTTCTCTTTGGAAAAACAAATCAACGCCACTTTGTCGTGTGTCAACACAAACTCAAAGAGTTTCAAGAAAATAGATAAGAAGAAATAGAAGGGTGGGACAATGGGTAAGTCTCTAAAAACATGAGCTACTCGAGGTAGACTCGCACCAATCAAATGAAAAGATTTTCCATTTATTGCATCGGTGAAAGACCGAGATTTCCCTATAAAAGCAATTCCAGGATCAAATATCTCGTCCTCGGTGGAGAAAGGGGAGGGAACATAAGGGGCTTCCCCCACACTAGGTCCGCACAAAGCATCGTCAAAAGGAGAAGACGAGCTTGTAGTACTCAAGACACGCGGTGATGACGGAGTTAGAATAGTAGAAAAATCTTTTAAATTAGATTCAAAATCTTTTCCTTTTTCATCTTTAACACTCTCCTTGTGAAAACCCGATTTGATTATGTCAAAAATATTTGGTGTATCTAAAGCAATGTTAGTCACACTAAAAATTCTCACATTTTGAAAGCGTCTTGGTTTAGGTGGTGGCAAGTTTTCAAATCTTTTGTCAACAAAGAAAACCTCCCCATCGGGATCAACGTATTCATCATCCGAAGAATCACTCGAGATTGGTATCCTAGGCTTAACACTCTTAACCTCCATCGGCGGAGGGGACGGAACTTCATTTTTATCAACTCCTAAAACTCTATTTGAAATCTTTTGACACATGTTTTTGATAGGATTGACATTGTACAAAGATGTGATCGAATAAACATGAGAAAGCGTGGAGTTTTGGGTTGCATTAATGACGAGTTCTTCCTCATTGAAACGAAGAGTGATTTTTCTTGCATGCACATCGATAAGTGCTCTCGAGGTATCCAAAAAAGATCGACCTAAAATTAACGGAACTTTAGGATCGATGGGAATATCAACAACTATGAAGTCCACGGGATAATAGAATTTCCCAACTTTCACAAAGACGTCCTCGGCAACTCCACAAGCTAGAATCGTAGAATGATCGGCCATTTCGATTGACATTCTTGAAGGAGTGAGATTTGGAAGATTGAGCGATTTAAAAATCTCGAGAGGCATCAAATTAATACTAGCACCAAGATCGGCCAAGGCGTAGCATTCTTCCATGTCTTGGATAGCACATGGGATTAAAAACTTTCCAGGATCACCGACCTTTTGAGGTATGCGGCTTAGAAAAACCGAAGAACAACTAGACGATTTTTGCAATTTCTCTTTGTTATTCAACATACTTTTGAAGTTTGCGGCAAATCGAGGCATCATGACTAAGGCGTCGGCAAAACTTATATTAAAATGCAAGTCACGAAACATTTTCATAAAGAGTTCAAATTGATAATTATTTCGTTCTTGTGCCTTTTCCTTGTCTCGTCTTGATGGGTAGGGTAAAGGTGGTGTGGGTTGGGGCAAATTAGGCATAGGCAACGGCCTTGGAATCTCGGGTTCCATTATGGGTATTGGTTCAACCGTAGGTGTGGTTTGAGCGGTACTTCGTGGGCTTGAGATGTGCTCCTTTTCAACCACAACCTCGGGTTCTTTCTCTTTTTCCTTCTCCATAGAAGTACTTGGACGAGAAATGGGCTCTTTGAAAGTTTTACCACTACGAGTGGTAATAACCTTCAATTCTCCTTTCGGGTTCACGATGGTATCACTAGGAAGACCACCCGAAGAAGAGGGCTTACACATGATAGCTTCAAACATTTTAGCCATACGATCTTCAAACTTAGATTGCCTAGCATCCGCTTTCAACAACTCTTGCTTAATCTCATGTTGTCCTTGCTCCATTTTTTGTTGATTTTGTTGGAGTCGTGTGACATTTCCTTCCATTTTATTAGCATGAGTTTTAAGTTCATTAGCAAGTTCGGTTTTAAGCTCATTTTTCAATTCGGACCTTAAGCTAATCATCTCACGTTGCATGTTGTCAAATTTAGCATCATTAGCCTTAGCATAGTCTAAAAATTCTCCTTGCAAATTTTTAGTGTGAGCATTTTGAAAACCTTGAGTAGGAGTTTGAAAATCACGGTTTTGGTTTTGATTAGAAACTTGCCCATTTCCACTTTGGTAATTACCTTTGTTATAGTTCCTTTGACTTCCTTGGTAATTTCCACCTTGATTGTTGTTGTTGCGATAATTATTAGCATTTTGATTGGGTGGAGCTTGATTTGAACGTGAACCTTGACCTATTTGGTTATAAGTTCCCGTGGCTACAAAAGCATTCGAAGTGTTACCATCCGCGGTAATGCACTCGGATAAATCATGAGCTCCCCCACACGACAAACAACTTTTAGAAACCGCTTTAACCGAAGCGGTGTTGGAAGCTTCTTGAGCCTTCCAATGGGACATAAGGTTTGCAAATCTATCGAAAAATCGGTTTTCTTCATTTGCTTCATCTTGCAAGGCATTAATGGAACGAGATGATGACGAGCCCAAATTGGCAACACTCGGTGTGTTACGAGGGCTATAGACCTTAGACCTATTTTCTATGATTTTCAAAGCCTCATTGGTCGTTTTGCACAAAAAATTACCACCCGCGGCGGCATTTAAATAATCTCTTTCATGTTCATTAAGCCCATTATAAAAAGTGTCAATTTGATGCAATTCGGAAAAATCATGGTGTGGACATTCATGTAGCATTTCTTTAAATCTCTCCCAAGCCATTGAAAAACTTTCATTTGGTCTTTGTGTAAAACGTGAAATCTCGTTTTTCAAATGTGTTGTCTTAGATGGTGGAAAAAATTGATTCACAAATTTAGACACGAGATCGGCCCATGTCAAAATCGAATTCGGCGGTTCTTTCTCAAGCCAAATCTTGGCGGGTCCATCTAACGAGTAAGGAAACAACATCATCTTAATGGCATCGTGTGGTACATCCTTAAACTTGCTTGTCGCGGTGAGACGATTAAATTGCCTAATGTGATAATGCGGGTTGTCTTTTTCATGACCGCGAAACTTGTTTGCTTGCAACATAGACATTAAACCCGTTTTGATTTCAAAGTTCTCCGCAAGGATGGCGGGAATCACAATGGCCTCTCCAAAACCCTCGGTGGGTGCTTGAAGCAACTCCATCATAGTACGATTAGCCATGTTAGCTTCTTGTTCTACAATAGGTTCCTCAATTGGAGTCTCCTCACTAGAAGGAGTAGTCGATTTGTTTCTTCGTTTACGAGCACGTCTAGCTTTAGAGCGAGTTTGCATAAACGTCACGTACAACGAGAAGGCGAGCAAAGAAGATTCTTTTTGGTTTTTTGTGTTTTTTCAATTTTTTTGTGGTTTTTGATTGTATTAACCTTTTTTGGAATTGGTGAATGTATTAAGTAGACAATGAGTCCACAAATCTCCTCACTAATCAAATCTCTTGATTAAAAAGGCCTCAAGGAATGAAAACGATCACGTGGAGTGAACGCCTTCGATGACTTTAGAACGATGGTGGAACACCAAATCGTTCAAGAGGGTTTAATCAAATGAAACCAAGAAAATATATATGATACTTAATAATACTTTGGGCGGCAAAACCCTCGATTCACTCTCAAAATCAAATACGCACAAGCAAGCGGAGGAAACGAGGCGGCGCGAAGCACTTAAGAGCCTTTTTCCTTTAGGTTGTGAAATACAACCGCCTTATACCCACCTTATAGTTTGTATTATCAAGATTAAGCTTCACGAAAGTATTTATCTATTTTTGCCTTTTTTCTTTGGTTTGAGATTCGAATACAATGATCGAGTGATGAAATCCCGAATCAAGGTTGTGATTGCTCACGTATTTGGAGTACTTGTGTATTTATTGTTCTACGTATACAATATAGTAATAGTATTCACACAAAAACCGAAAAACGATAATACGTATTAATAGAGTGCTATTAATACAATTATATTTATGGCTAATAGAAAAACAACAATGTCAATCAAAACACAACACGCCTCCCCGGCAGCGGCGCCATTTTTGATATAGTGTTTTTACTACCCTTTAGGAAAAGAGCAATAAAATAGGGTAAGCGTGCACGACGATTTAGGAAAACCGTGTGTGAATGACCCTAAGAGTGAGTTCGTTCTCGAGGAGGCACGTGTGTTGTGTAATGAATGATTGATTATGTTTTTGATTATTAACTAGAAGAAAAGAAGAGGTAATGACGAAGACGAAAAAAATAGAAAAATAAGGCAAAAATACTATTAGAAAGCTACGACGTAGAACGTGAAAAAGTGCAAAATTTAAAATTTTAATCTAAAAATTTCTAAAAATTACTAAAAACTCCCAAATAATATTCTACGGGTTTACAAAAAATTTAAACTTGCCAAAACCTTTTAATTAATTTAATAATGACTTTTTAATGCTAATTAAAGCCCTAAAAATCACTTTTAAATATTAAAAAGCCCTAAACAAGATTTTATAGTTTGTAAACCTCAAAAATGACTTAATTAAACTAAAAATTATTCTTAAAAATTTTAAAACCAAATTAAACTATTTTTAATTTCCTAAAAACTATTAAAATGTAATAAATCTTAAATTAAATCTAAAAATTAATTGAAAAGCCTAAAAATTATTCTACAAATGGGAAAAGTCCTAATTAATGCTATAGAATCTAGGAAAAATGAAAAAGAAATTAAAATAAAACTTTTTATTTTATTGAATAAAATAATATTAAAATAATCCAAAAAATTAAAAGTTCCTAAATAAATTCTAAAAAATTCTCAAAAATCCTAAATATTCTAACTAGAAAGAAAATGTAAACAAAAGTTTCTAAAACCTCTTAATGAATTTTATATTAATTTTCAAAGTTTAATAAAAAAACCTAAAATCAAATAAAATCAAAAATTAAAGTTTTTGAAAACTTTTTCACATGTAAACCTCAAAAATATATATAAAAACCTAAAAACTATTTTTTCTAAAAATTAAAAACTATTTTGGTATTTTTTATGGATTTTATAAAAAACGTCTATTAAAAATATTCTAAGAATTAATTTACTAAATGGAAAATTACAAAACTAGTCTAGAAAAATCCACAATCCTAATATTATTCTCAGAAAAATAAAAAGAAAGAAAGTCAGCTTAAAAATAAGCTGGAAAATAGCTTATAAGCTACGGCTTGATTTACTAAGCAACAAAAGAAAACTGGTTAAAAGAATAACACATCCACCCTTGGTCAGTAAAAGACCCAAGGGCAGGATGGTTAAGGTGTTGGTGTTGTGAACGGGTGGTCACGGGTTCGAGTCCTGGCACCCCCTTTTTTTTTTTTACTTCTTGTTGCGCCGCAACGCTTTTTCTTGCGCCGCAACTAATGAAACGATGGCAACTGACCAATAAGCTCTTTCAGTTGCGCCGCAATGCTTGTGGCTTGCGGCGCAGTTTGTATTTTTTTTGCTTTTTAACTCTTCCAATCAACACGTTTTCCTTTAAACACTCCAAATTCAACTCCAATTCCTTTCTTTTATCCAAGATTAAGCCACATTTTTATGAGCCAAAATGGCCAGTTCTCTTTGAAAATTTATGAACAAGTGTGAGTATGCACACTTGTGCACTTTTTGAGCCAAGAGGGCTTGGCAAGTGCAAACTTGGTGTTGGATTTGTTGGACAGGGGCACTCTTGTGTTCTTTGGAACACAAGAAGTCAACAAACTTAGCAAAACAATGCAATTAGCACAATCCAAATCACAATCAAAAACACGACAAAGCACTTAACAGTTTCTGTGAGGTTTAGTCTAGACCTGTGGACTTAGTGACAGATTTCTAGCAATATAATGAGCTTTAAACCACAAAAATAAGCACACACATTCACCAATATGCACTTAAGCAGATTCAAAACTCACTTAGCCTAATCCTTATCAGAAATCAAAATCCAAGTACCAAATATCAAGAAAAATCAAGCAAATATGATATGTAGATTTTTTTACACCCTTTTCCTTTTAAAACCACACCAAACTGTTCTAAACTTGTTCCAAATCTATTTAATACTAACTTGCAACTAAACTTAACCCTAATCTAACCTCCTAACACTCTTAAACAACACAAATCAAAATACTTCCCCTGCTAAAACTTGTTGCCAAACAGTCCTTTAAAAACTGAAAACCAAATTTTTATGAAGCAAAACCTAACAAAACACTTCCAAACTGAGTCTAATGTTATCTAACATGCACATAACCACAATAGAACCAAAATCAAACACTTAAAACACCCTTTTGCACAGAATCAAGCACAAGATCATGCAAACTTGCACTTTTATGAAATTTCAAGGTAAAAGGTTTTTACCTTAGGTTCTTACATCCAAGAACCTAGAGGGTGTATAACCCTCCTCCTTCCAACTCGGGTTGGAGCTGAAATCTTCACCAAATCAAACTATAACCTGAAAAGAAAAGAACAAACAATATCCAATGTATTTTCTGTTTTTCTTTCTTTCTTCAAAAACTTTCACAAAACTTTCTCAAACCTATCACAAACGTTTTAAAAACCTTTCTTAAGTCCAAAAATCTAAACTCTCTCCACTTTCACTTCAAGAGCTTGATTTCAAAACCTTAAAAACCTTTTAAATACTTTTTGAATTTTTTCAAAACTCAACCAATCTTAACAAATTATGGAACTCAGCTCAATGCATACCCTATACCAACTTTTTAACAAAACAAAAGGAATTAAATTGAATTTTTCAAATACCAACTTTATAAATTAAAAAAGGAATTACAAAGGGAATTTGCATAAAAACTGGAACAATTGTATGAGGAACAGGCTCCTCATATTTATAGGCCTAAAAGAACATACTAGAAGCTAATAATTTAAAAATTACAACTGGAAACCCTAATTTGCAAAATCTCTAAAAAAGCCCCTTTGGAGAATCTTGAATTTCTTGGTCAAAAGACACCCATGTGACTTGACAGCTTGGGAAGACCAATCTTGGACGTTTAAATCTTCTTGGAGGCAAAGGAATTGCTTAAAACCGTTGATCTTGTCGGGTTTTTGGGTTTAGGGAAAAGGGATGTTGACAGGGAAGGTTGGGGAAGGACCACAAGGACATGTGGCACTCTTGTGAGTGGTGGGATTGGGTGAGGATAAAGCCAATTAGGGATCTGCACCTTTAGGGCCCGTAACCCTTTGATTTGGTGGTTAATTAAACTGGGGTGTTCTAGGGTTTATGGGTAATTAGGGTGGGTTTTGATTCAATTTGGGATTAACACTTTTTAAATAAAGTGTTAGGGGGGGAAAGAAATGGGTTAGTGGGGGGTTGACCTAGTTGACCAAGTATTTAACCGGTTTAAGCAAAAAATGGGATTGGGCTAATGGTGTTGGTGGGCTATTGTAGGGTAATTACATGGCCAGTCCCTGGGTTAACGTAGTAACCCATTATATAATTGCATTTCCAGTCCATTGGCTAACTTCCTTTCACTCACAGTCCATAGTAATTTGCAAAACTAGTCCTTTTGGTCCCTTTTGTTAACAAATGAACTTTTGATCATTTTTCAAGGGCAATTTTTGCACATTCTTCAATCTTCAAGGGTAGTACTTGTACAATTAACTTTTTGGAGGGTTAAAAGTGACAAGTTCTTCAAAGATGAGGGGCCATTTTTGCCAATTCTTCAAACTTGAGGGGTCTTTTTGCAAAATTCCAAATTTGAGCTTGGTTCATTGTGCGTCTTCGTTTCCCGTGTTCGTTTTTGATTGATTCTTGTATTCTTTTGCCAATTCCACAATATCCGTACCTAAAAATATACAAGTAACAAACACGAGCATATATTTGGCATAATTCATGATTTTTAATGCATTTAAAGTCCGTTTTTGATGATGAGATCATGTATAAAAGCCATCTCATCACTTGGTTGGCAATTTCCTTAAGAGTACTGCAGAGCAATTCTCATTAAGTTGGGTGTTAGAAATATCAAGAAGCTTTTCCTTGTCGCTCAGAAGATCTTTAAACATTTTTGCATACTTGGGCATGTGAGCGAGAGCCTCAGCGAAGGAGATGTTAAAATTCAATTGTTTGAACATCTTAAGAAAGTTCGAAACTTGAATATCATCCTTGCTCTTTTGCTTCTCTTTCCTCAACCTAGATGGATAGGGTATATTGGAAGAAGAGGAAGGCTTTGGAAGAATAGGATCACTCACATCCTTGGGTGGAGGAGGGGTAGAAGGAAGAGGTGGAGAAATTGGGGAAGTAGAAGGATGAGGAATAGGAGTAGGTGACTCGTTCTCCTTAGTCACAACCACCGGTGGAGGTATAGGACACTCGGGTTCCTTGGTACCTTTTCCACTTCGAGTTGTGATTGCTTTCATCTCCCCTCTTGGATTCGCAACGGTATTACTCGGAAGAGTACCCAAAGAAGAGGGTTGATTACCGTGGAAGAAACTAGCCATCATGTTTCTTAAGTCATTCGTTTGACTATCCATAGTGTTCTTCATATCAGCTCTCAGATCATTTCCTTGTTTCATCAGGTCTGCTTTCAAGTTGCGCACTTCCTGTTGGAGATTATCCATGATCACATCGTTAGTCCTCATGTAGGTTCCAATGTCTTGATGTGATGCGGGGGTTTGGTTGGAAGGAGCAGTGTATGCGGGTGGTTGATAAGCAGGTTGCTGGTAAACTTGGTTGTTTCGTTGAGGTGGTTGTTGCTACTTGTGAGGTGGAATGTATGGTGTACGAGGTTGTTGTTGAGGAGGGCGATTAAGGTTTTGTTGTTGGTTTGGGTTGTTTGGGGGAAAACCGGGTGGTGAGAGGTAGTTGTTGGAGCGGTAGCTAAGCAAATTACGGTCACCTTGAGGTCTAGCTTGATAAGCAGGTTGAGGATAGGTGCCATATGCCGCATTCACATTCTCAGCAGGGTAGTCTTGGGTGGCGGTACAAGTGGTGTATGAGTGAGGACCACCGCATATCTCACAAGGTTGGCTGACAGCATTAACTTGGGCGTTTTTAACGTTGCTGCTGTTGGTGTTGCTGACGGTGTGGGTGACAAGCGATTGAAGAAGCGTGGTGATTTTGTCAAGTCGCTTGTCGCTGTCATTAGTGCTAGCACTAGCGACATTGATCCGAACACTCTTGGTTTGCACACGAGACTTATTCTCGATGATGTCCCAAGCAGCATTGGAAGTCTTAGCCAAAAGATTACCCCCCGAGGCACTGTTTAGTGAATCTTGGTCACTCATGCATACCATTGTAAAAAGTATTAATTTGATGTACTTTGGTAAAACCATGTTGTGGGCATTTTCTTAAAAGATCTTTAAAACGATCCCAAGATTCACTGAACGACTCATCGTACTTTTGTTCAAAATTTATGATTTCATTCCGCAAAGCGGTAGTACGAGAGGGTGGGAAAAAGTAATTGATAAACTTGGTTTCCAAATCCGTCCACGAGAGAATACTCTGTGGCGGTTCCTTAGCAAGCCAATGCCGGGCTTGTCCCTCTAAAGAAAAGGAAAAAAGTTGTAACCTTATAACCTCTTGTGGAACACCATTGAACTTGACCGTGTTAGTGAGTTGCAAGAATCTCATGATATGGTCGTGTGGATCATCAATGGTGCGTCCCAAGAATGGTTGAGCGGAGACCATCTGGATAAAGCCTGATTTTAGCTCAAAGTTGTTGGCGGCAATTGGAGGTATGACAATTGGATCCGTGTTGCCATCTACATGAGCTTGCAGCAGTTCAATCATCGGGCGATTATCCGGTTGATGCTCATTGTTGTTGTTATTGTTCATGTTGTTGAAAGGCGGGTTGTTGTTGTTATTATTGTTGTTCGGAGGTGGTAAGTTATTGTTGTTTTGTACACCGGCCATGTCTAAGTGATCGAGAGGCTCGGGCTCTTGATAAGACGTGGATCGAGTGCGCATACACCTGCAAAAGAACTAACAAGAGAAAAACAAAGCAAAATATTTTTGGTTTTTATGTTTTTTAAATTTTTTTTTTTTTTTGTATTTTTGAAAATTTTTATATTTTTTAGTGTTTTTGAAGATTTTTATGAAAAAGTAACGTTCACGGGGAACGGATCCCAAAATCCAAGTTCTCACAAAAAACTTTTGATCTTAACGAGAAGAGCCGGCAGCGGCGCCATTTGATACTAGCCTTTTTGTATAGGTTCAATTTTACTCTCGATATCCTCTCGAATTGATCTCAGCCTTAAGTGGAATGATTGTTCTTGGTTGATAAGAAAGGGTGTTGGCTTGTTTATCTATTTTTAAACTAATAACAATTAAATGTAAATGACGTTGAGTAAATTAAAGCTTGGAAAGATTAGACTAAATTGACGAGTTAAAAGTAAATGCTTAAAAACGTAAAGGAAAGATTAGAAAAATATTTTGAAAATTTAATTGAATTAAGGTTTAAGTCTTGGAAACTTGTTCTGTCGGAATAATGGAAATTGTTTCTATCGGAATGCCTATAAGTCAAAAGCATCGGAATGTAATCACAACTACCATCGGAATGTCCATGTTTGGTACTATCGGAATGTTCAAAAACCAAGCTGTCGCAATGACTTACAATCGGAATATGGAAAACAAAAATTGGCAAGAGTTTCGACTAGGAACGGGACCTAAACCCCGTCGGAATTTACGATCGCAATACGCGATCGCAATCCCAGATCGAAATAGGGGGAATTACACCCTATCACAAAGTAAAACCCTAAAGGGGTTATTGCGATATAACCAGGAAGCCGTCGGAATGTGTTCAAACCCCACTTTTGCGATGGAAGCAATTATGATCCGAAATTGGTGGTAACTCAAAAACTCTATAAGCGAAGGTAATAAGCTAACCAATCCAGGACTTAAACGACTCAAAAAGATTAAATTAAACAACTTTTGAAGACGAGAAACCTTAAGTTTTATAAATAAAACTTTTGAATGACAAAAACTTATATGGAATCCGGAAATAATAAGCTTAAACAATGAATAGGCTAATAAGCATGAGCTTACAACCTATTCGTGTGAGAG
This sequence comes from Glebionis coronaria, assembly GCA_025667525.1. Classification (NCBI taxonomy): domain Eukaryota; kingdom Viridiplantae; phylum Streptophyta; class Magnoliopsida; order Asterales; family Asteraceae; genus Glebionis; species Glebionis coronaria. Next base: position 362,032,846 of record CM046876.1, read on the forward strand.
CTTAAAGAGAAGCAAGAAAGATCAAACTTTTAACACGAGCTCATTCGCCAAATACAAACCGTATGAAATGATAATCGGATTAAAGATTTTGGACAAAATAAGAAAAGTAGAAGAAAATTAAAGAACTTGAAAGCTTAACTAGAATAAGATAGATGAAATCCCAAATACAAAGATTGAAGGAAGCTTGAATTAAAAGATGAAAAACAAAGAAAAAGTTTAGTGAGAGAAAGTATGGAACTTTCTCTCTCTAAAACTAGAGAAATGAAAAACTAAAGACTAGCTAAGCTAAGTGTGTGAAAATTTGTGAGGTAAGGCCTTTTTATAGGCGTGTATGTATGGGCTTGTGTATGGGCTTTGGTATCGGGCATCTTTTCTTCTTTCTTCCTTGGTCTTCACGCTTCTTTTAAATAACCGTTTTCGACTTTGGACTTTTAGAAGTGTCGGTGAATAATTCCAACTCGTCTAATAATCTTTTGTTTAATAGACTCGAGTTCTTCGACATATATAAATTTTCCATCTTTGGCTCTATTCTTCGATAAATCTTCAAATAGGCACAATGACTTCAAATCTTTTGCATCTCTTGGACAATAGACTTCAAATCTTTTGCATCTCTTGGACAATAGACTTCGTCTTGAGTCTTTTTCTTCGATAAAACCCGTGGAATCCCATGTTTTCTTCAATATTCTCCCGGTTGACTCTGAAAACACAATAAACACAAAAACCACGCATAATTCCAAACAAATGATATTAAACACGTGTTTTGGTCTTGTTTTAGCCAGAAATAAGTGGTAAAAGGATGGGTGTTTTCACACCTATCATTACCAACTGCGTATTCCGACCAAGGTTTGAAACAGGTTCCGGATAAGGTCGAGGTTCATGTATTCCGGATAAGACATCCAAACACCACTCGACGGCTAGCCAAAAACCCACAGACTCAGACTCGATTCAATATTACTGGACACTCAACCGAGACACCCAAAAGACTCAACATCACAACTCATACAACAAGACTCGAATACACTCAGTTTTCAAACAGCCTCGAAAAACACCATTTTGACTCGACTCAACAAAAGACTCGAAAGAAACCAACCTCGACTCATTTTCGCCCTCTAAAAAGTCCTCACCCTCGACTCTAACTGACCCAGCCTCGCCAAACCCAAAACCTAAGCATTACTCAAAACCTCAACTACACTTGAATCACAGAACCTCTCGTCTCAAAAAACTGTTGAGACTCTAAAAACTAAACAAGACTCGATATCACACAAGACTTTGACACACGACAAAAACCTCTCGTCTCAAACTTCCAATACATGTTTCAAACACAAACACACCCACACACACTCAAAGACACAACAAAACAAGATCTCAGTCACAACAAAATTTCATCGATCCAAACACCAAAAATAGAATAGAACAATAAAAACCTACCCGAGACCCTCTATAATCGGATCTTGAAGATTCGACCTTGAGTCAATTCATATTTGTAGGCAAACGGGTTTACAGTAAAAAGAAATGATGAGATGTATTCAATTCGTATGTTGTGAGGATTGAAGGAACACATTTGTTTTAGATTAGATGATCTGGTTCGATTTTGTGATAGAGATTTTTAGATAAGTTGAGATATGTTTGAAATTAGATGAGATGACATGCGGAGATATCTAGACAAAAGGAAAGAGGCAGATGTAACGAAGTTGACTAGGGTTATCGTTATGTGTGAGAAAAATTAGGGTAATACCACTTTATATATTTGATAGGGTGTTGCATGGATAATGATTTCATAACCGTGTTTTGCAAATCCACAAAAGATGGGCCGAGTGTTGATTATAGTTTAGGTGGGCTGTAATTTAGAATTGGATTTGCTTGTGTATCTATTTCAACATGGACCAGCTTTTAGTTGGTTTTGGTGATATATTTTTTTTTATTCGAGTATATCTATTTCACCAATTCAAATGATGGATATCATTGCATCATGTGGTAAATGAAATATTGGTTCAAACTCGTTGATGGGGCCATCTTCTCGAATTGTTATTTCGTTTAACAATTGGGCTTGGATTTGATGGTCACGCAAGTGGTTGGTAATTGCTAATCTTATCGGTTTATGTTATGCTTCATTTGGTTGATGGGCCGCTCACTACAATAATCGAATCTATATAGTGGGCCGAGTGTTTTGGATTATGGTTACGATAAGAAGTGAGTGTGATTATGGTTTTTTGACTGTGTGGGTTCTTATCTTTATATTTGCAATTGAAGTCAACCGGGTCAAGATTTGGTGTTGGGCCTAGCTTATTCACAGCATTGGGCTCCAACGCCATACATAAGATTGTTATAAAACTGGAATTGTTGTAACCGGCTGTAGGTTATAGTGTTATATTTTGGATCAGTGTTTTAACTTGGGCCTAGCTATTTTACATTGGAAGTGTGATTTCATTATAAGGATATATTTATTTATTTTTGGTTAATTTGCATTCGGGTTTCGGAAGAGACAAAGTTACGGGACAATGTAACAAGACAAGGTGACGAGAAAGAGTTACATCTTACCAAAAACAAATTAAAGTTTATGGTTTCTCGACAACTAACACAATTATCTTTCATCAAAATTCAATGGAATCTTTGAATTCAACTTTTCAAGAGGGAGAATCGCATAAAATGCAAGATAAAGCTAGTGAAAATGGCATCACTTCATTTTGACTTCTTCAGTCTAATATGGTGTGACCTCCCTTAGGGGGAGATTGTTGGAAATACGTTTTTCCATAGAAAGTCTCGGTCACATCTTTATTAGCATAGATCATGAGTTATAGACTATTTAGGACATTGTAACTTGGAGTGACCTCCCTTAGGGGGAGATTGTTGGAAATACGTTTTTATGTATTTAGAAAGGATCGGTCACTCCAATGATATATTCAAGTATTGGGCTCGTGATCCAATATGTAAACAATATAGCCCATATAGCCCACATGTAGAGTGGGCTATATATACCCCCTCCTAGCATGTTAGGAGGGGTTGGTCATTAGTCATTTTACACATTTCATTAATCAAAGATCACTTTCTCTTTCTAACTCTCCTTTCCTCTCCTTTCTCTCTCTAGTTCATCTTAAGATCTTCATCTCTCCCTCTCTCTATTTAGATCTTAACAACACTTGTACAATAATAAGAAAACGTGGACCTACAGTTTCGACAATACTCCTTGTTCTCTTGTTGAAACTCGATATCCTTTTGACAATATGCCCCACAAAAATACATGTATCACCTTTTTCTTTCATCTTGTCGAGATTCTCACCGTCTTTAAGAATATATCATAAAGATCCAAATATGTGAAAGAATTTAGCGGTAGGTTTCCTTCCATTGATGATGTGGTAAGGTGTCTTTTCATGTCTAGGGATTAAGAGAGAATGATTCTGAGTATAACAGGCAGTTGCAATTGCTTCAGCCCAGAAGAATTGTGGTAACTTTGATGCAGAAAGCATTGTTCGAGCTGCCTCAACCAAAGTGCAGTTCCGTCTTTCGACAACGCTATTTTGTTCAGGAGTTCGAGCAATAGACATTTGATGTTCGATGCCTTCTTCTTGAAAGTAAGATTGCAAAGTCTTGTTCAAAAATTCAGTACCCCTATCCGTTCTTACGGTTAAGACTTAAGCTTGAAGATTGTGTTGTATCATCTTGAGAAAGTTTTTGAGAACCTCTGGTGTTTCATATTTGGACCTTAAGAAGAAAGTCCATGTGTATCTAGAGTAATCATCAACAATCACGAGAATATACTTTTTCCCGTTAATACTCTCTACACGCATGGGGCCACATAAATCCATGTGTATAAGTTCCAATCGTACTTTTGAGCTTGGGGTAGTCTTTGTTTTGAAAGACTTCTGTTTTGCTTTCCCCAACTCACAAGAAGAACAAAGATGGTGTTTGACGAATTTTAACTTAGGAAGACCGGTCACAATATCATTTTTCGAAAGCAAGTTGATGGTGTCAAAGTTTAGATGTGACAATCGTTGATGCCATAACCATGCTTGAGAGGATGAAGCTTCCGCCATTAAGCAAATTGGATTTGTTGAAGATGTGTCTTGAAGAGTTACTGTGTAGAGATCAGAACCACGAGAACCTGTAAGAAGGTCATTCCCATCGTAGTCTCTAACATAGCAAGTAGTTTTCCGAAAATCCACTTCCGAATCCGCATCACAAAATTGACAAACCGAGAATAAATTGTGATTCAGTCCCTCGACGTAATAAACCCGTTTGATAGTGATATTCCCTTGAACCAAATCTCCATATCCAAGTATCATTGCAAACTGATCATTTCCAAACCGCATCATACCTAGATACTTCTCCACGAAGTTACTGAGAAGCTTGAGATTGCTCGTCATATGCTTTCTGCACCCGAAGTTCATTATGAATAGAATGATTTCGACGAGCTGCATAAGAATTAGAATACAATGTAGAGTTTGACAAATGGGAGCCCTTGATAGAAGTGGGTTCCAAAATATTAGTAGGACTAGATACAAATTATAAAGGCAAACAAACATTCATAGATCCAATTAGAATAGTGGTTGTCTTAGGTACCCATTTGTATCCGGGTGGTGTAAATCTTGAGTACCCCCGTTTACATGTCCTACTCATGTTCTTATAAAGCTTCTTTAACATGTTTTGTTTACGCAGAGTAGTGGATTCTAATGCACTTTGTTTCTTAAGTGGTTGAGCAGTGGATTGGTTCAAAGTTCTTATGGGTTTCCTAGTACCAGTGGGCACAAGAATAGGCTTCCTAGTTCTAGCATTAACGCCATTATGAGTAAAAGCACAAGCATCATGATTGAAAGTACGAACACATTTTCCACATTTAACACAAACAAATTCAACATTCCAAGTCTTAGCATTCAAACTGTCATTACATAGAGTTACAGACGTTTTATTCTTAGAAAACTTAAAATTCCTATGGTGGTCTTCTACTTCCATCTTCTTCCTTTGACTATTGTTAGGCATGAATCTATCTTGCATTCTAGTGCTCTTAAGCTGTGGTCCGCTAACGCTAGTAGTGGGAGTAACTCCTGTAGAAGAAGACACACGGTGATTAGTTTTCCTAGTATTCTGAGGTAACCGCGATGTTCCAGTTTGAGTAGACCTAGTGTTCATCTTATACTTTCCAGGTGTTATCACATTTGTGCTCTTATCAGTTCCTAGCTTAGGCAAAGTCTGTGGGGGTTTTCCTAGAATAGATTATTTAGGTCATTTAACCGCATTTGGTTGACGAACGGCGGATGGTTTACCCAATTCATACTTTCCTTTCATTTTCTCAATGAGTTTTTGTAACTCACTGATGGCTATGTCCCTTTCTTGTAGCTGAGCTTTCAAATCATTTATTTCGAAACCTTTTTCATTTAATTGATGAACCGAGGAAGCTGCCATTTCTTGACACTTTTTATGATTGTGAGATTTATCACTTTTTTGTAAAGCAAGTTCAAGAGAAATGGAGTGTTTCTCAAGTTGGGAAAAACTTTTCGAAAGTTTGTTATATGACTTAATTTGTTTCGAAAGCTCAACTTCAAGATTTTGAGATTTCTCGGTCGTTTCTGACACTAGACATGCTACATGACAATATTGATCAAGATCGGTATACACACCAAGTATAGCATTCATATGGTAAGCATAAAAGTATTCCTTCGAAAGTCGATCAATTTCGTTAGAAAGTTGGTGTTCTTGTGTCTTTAGTTTAGGTTGAAGAAAATCAACTTCATCTTCAAGAGATTTAACATATCTTAAATCAGTTATCATTTCCTCATTGAGAGCTTTATAAAACATTTCCACATTATTTGAAAGATTATCGATGGTTGGAACAATACATTATTGAATGACGACTTCTACTTGTGGGTTAGCTTTAATATTCCAAATGGTATCTCTAGAAACTTTTTCATAACCAACGACACATTTGTACAAATTTAAAACCCCTTGTTTTATGATCTCAAATTGCTAAAAACTTTTACTTTCCTCATCCCATTTACGTTTTTCATCCGAAATTTATTTTTCTAACTAAATTGATTGATTTTTGAAACCCCTTTTTAAAGAAACTTTCTTTTCCGTTTCATCACTCGGTGGTGGAGAATTTGTATACATCTTTTGTTCTTTTGAAAGTTCTTTTTGAGGAAAAAAATTAATATGATTATTAGAATCAGAAAGTTTATCAAATCACTTAAGTTCGATCGACTTTTTTCATGATGACGAATGATTTCGTCGCAGTCAGGGAGAGCATAAGGGCAAGATTATCATTATAACAGCCGATATCATAATGAGCAGGCTTGATACTTTGAACTTTCTTGAGATAGTAAGGCTTAACTAAACTCGTTTTCATATTTCTATTAAGCATGTTCATAGTTTGAATAGACTGACCCGTTTTGTAAACAATGTTGTTTAGCGTTTCGACTCTCTTTTCTAAAGCAAGAATTTTTTCAATATCCTTTTCTTCAAGAATTTTATAAAGCTCAGTTTGTACTTTGTTAACCGACTCTAATTCAGTAATCTAGAGTTTATGTAGCAGCATTTGTTCTTCAAGTTCCGGTATCTTTTGTTTTGACATATAAATTTCATGTGTTACTTTAGAACAATATTGTTCGTTGAGCACCTTACGTTCATATACCAAACCATTAGCTATTTCAACTCGTCGATCAGTTTCTTTAACATAATCACACTCTTTAAGCCTGTCTATCTCCTCGACTAAGGATGTGTTTGCTTGCTTCAAATGTTTATTAGCCTTTTTGTTTCCCTCAATTTCATGTTTTAAAGAATCAATAATAGAGGCAAGCAAATCACGGTCCTCATCTGAGTCAGTATCCTGAGCATCATTTCCGTCATCATTACACATATGCGGTGAATCCGTAGAGATATTGCTATCCTCTGTGTCCATTACATATGTGTCATTGATGCTTTCGGGTTGCTCAGGATGCTGTTGTTCATTAGCAAACACATTATAGTTATCGTATGATGGTACCTTTTCAATTGGCTCAGTATCAAAGATAGGTCCAGAACTGTCAGCAGTCTCTGGAATCACTTCTTGAATCTTTTCCATGTACGCATAATGTGCCTCCAACTCTTGATCATCGGCTTCATCATCAGTGTCGTCACACCAATCAATTTCATCTGCTGTGAGCGGAATCCCTACTTCTTCTTTCTTACACATCAACATCTTTTCCTTGTGATATGCAGAATCCTTAGCCCGTTTTGGCTTCTTGCATTCTCTAGCCATGTGCCCAAATCCCTTGAATCTGAAGCATTGAATCCCAGTCTTCTGCACAACCGGAGTACCTACAGTATCTCTAGCCTCAACTTGATTCGGGATCCTCTGATTATCATACCTAGTATCACGATCATACCTTGGTGCATGATCAACTTCCTTATATCTAGCATTGGAGGATGATCTGAGGTTGTTGTTGATAGATTTGAAGATCTTCTTATACGTTGTGGTGAGTAAAGACATGAGTTCTTCAATCTTCTTGTCCCTTGAAGTTTGTTCATCGTCATTGTCTCCATCTGACTCGGTGTCATACTTTGGAGGTGGAGTGGGGAGAATTTCTTTTGCTTTGTTTCTAGCAGTAGCTAGAGGTTTAGTGGATGAGCTTGATGACCTTGAGGAATGTGTATGTGGTTGTTGACGGGGAACGAGTTTTGTTGAAGTAGCAGCCACAAAAGCAAAAGAGTTAACAGACCGTCCTGTCTTTACAACCCTTAGTTCATTCACTTCATTCTGATGTTGTTTCAAGATATCATAAAGTTTGTGATAAGAGATAGTCTTGATATCTTCCCTTTGTTTAACCAAAGTCACAAGCCTTTGCCATTCCGGTTTGAGTTGAAGTAAAAATTGAACATTGGCATGATGATTGGAGATGGTGCACTGATTTCTGACAAGCTCATTCATCATTTTGTAGAATCTCGAGTAATATGAGTCAATGGATTCACCATCTTCGGATGTGAATTTTCCGAATTCCCAAAGTAGATTAGTCTCGAGATCTTGAACATTGATCGATTCACCTTACTTCAATCGATTAATTGCATTCCACATTTTCATAGCATTAGGACATGCATCGACCATGGAATAGATATCGTTATCAATCCCAGTGAGAATGTAGTTAACAGCATCAGCTTCAGCTTGGAGGAGTTTCTTTTTCTCAGCAGGACATGTATCGAAATTCTCCATAGCTCGTGTAGTTGATGAAGTACCATCCTCTGCTTGTGTCGTAATTGGTCTGAATTCAAAAACTGGAGGTGGATTCTCAAGGCAGTGACGAAGAGCAGTTCGGTTCTATTTTGTGTCGAGAAATTGGAGAAAACGAGATATCCATTAAACGTAGCAACCGGCAGTGAGCACAGGTGGATTACCGTTGCCACCTTGTTCCAAACGAATTTGATTAGCCGTCGTATTGTTGTTGTTGTTGTTAGACATGGTAAATACGTGTGAATGGATTAGGATCTTAGTGGATGTGTTGTGATGAGGTTGTGGTTGAAATTCCAAAAACATTTGATGAAATCCCTTAACAATGTGGTCACGAGAAGCCAAAAAATTCCAAGACAAAAAATCGCACGAATTTGAAAACTACTTTCGGATAAATCTTCAAACAACTTTCTGAAAAATCAATTATCGCTTTCGGGAAAATTGAATTGTAACTTTCGGGAAAATCCTTAAACATTCAGGATAATTCTTGACTTTCGGGAAAATCTTGACTTTCGGGATAATCTTGACTTTCAACTTTCGGATAAAATATGGTTCTTACTTTCGGATAAGAGAACTTTCGGATAAATCAAAGTATATACTTTCGGATAAATAACTTGATGCAACTTTCAGAAAAACAAGGAAGAAACTTTCGGAATCAATGATCTTAAACTTTCGCAATCTTCGAAACCCCAACTTTCTGAATGTTGTGTTTACCTTTCGGAATATATGAATGTGGTGTTTTACCTTTCGGAATAATTCAAGTAATCCACTTTCGGAATAAACTGTATAACTTTCGGATAGAGCAGTTATAACTTTCAAAAAATGTTAATGTCCAACCAAACTTTCCGAAAGTTATTCTAACTAAACTTTCGGATATCAGTAAACTTTCGAGAAATTAGGAATTTTGTTGTTGTTGTCCAACCAAACTTTCGGGAAATAAGAATAAAGTAGTTAAAGTTTTTCGGATAAAGTAAAATCAATCACTTTTGGGAAATAAGCAAGAGTCACTTTTGGATAAAAAAGAATAAGATACTACCACTTTCGTATAATATTTTCATTTTCGGATAGTTAGGTTATATTTCACTTTCGGATAAAATTTGTTTTCCCAAAAATAACTTTCGAATAAATTCAATATTTCCCACTTTCGGATAAAGTGAGAAACTCACTTTCGCAATATTTGTCACTTTCCCACTTTCGCAGTGTTTAGTAAACCCTCTTCCGAAAGTTGTACACGGTTATCTCACGGAAGCTTTATTCTCGGACAAAACACACCCAAAACGTGATTTTAAGCCAAAAATTGATCCAAATACCAAAAAAAATTGTGTTTTTAGCCAAAGAAACAATACCAAATTTCTACCACTACTATGTAGAATATTTGTATCAAGATTAAACCATAAAAAACAAAAAAAAATTGGATCAAGGATTATGGATCAAATACCTCACAAAATCAATAAGAACACAACCACGAATCTTCAATCACCTATCCACTATTCACGAATCAACACCCTCTTCCATACATGGAAGAGCGTTTATATACCCATGAGCTTGGTGGGCTCATGGGCTTGTTTCTTGGGCCGGGCTTGGTTCTTTGGGCATAGAACCCCTAACTTATACAATATTAGCTTAAAGACCAAGCACGGTTAACCCGACTAACCTATTACATTACAAGACCATTAACGACTAAGATGACCTATTACATTCTTGCTCAACTATATAAAATATAGGGCTAACATTTTGCTTCGAAAAAGGGGGAGAAATGAAATAAACTCGTCTTCGAAAATCTTGTTTTTATACGTGTTTGAGTTTATTTATTGTCGGAATCAAAAAAGGGGAGATTGTTAATGCAATGATGCCTAAAAACGTTACTTACATTTTTCGGTCTCGCTTTGTTTTGATTACGACAATATATAAAAACAAGCATTTACGAAAATCAAATTCTTGAGTTCAAGTATTTTTTATTTCATCCATTATCATTAATGTATGAATAAACAAATTCTTAACCTAACTAAGTAATTAAAGATTTATATATTCTTAAAAATCACTTTTATTTTAAAATTGAAAAATGTTTTTAATAAACTCTATTTTTATGAGAATATTTTATTAAAATAGAAATTAAAATTTTTAATTTGGCATATTCCAAATGGTTTAGGAATATCCTCTAGAGGTATAATCACCACCAGATAAGACTTCCTCACTAACGCTATGTTCTCGAGTTATTATTGAGTAGAAAAGAAAAGAAGTAAAAAGTAGAGAAGAGAAGAGAAAAGAAGAGAAGAAAATCATCCCAAAAGTGGGAAGAAGATTTTGTAGCCAAAATGGCTTGAATCTTCTTTTCTCTTCTTTTCTTTTCTCTTGTTAAAAAATCTTAAGAACGCAAATAAATTTTAGTTTCTTTCCAAATCATTTCTTTTCTTCCCAAACAAAATCTTGAGAACATAGTGTAAAAGACAAAAAGGAGCAGAGTCTATTAATGCGGTTCGAAATAGAGGGCCGCAGATCCATATCGATATGGAACCGTGGGCCTATTTATTGAACCGCGACCAGATATGACCGTTGGGCTTTTGTCTTATAAATATTGGACCATTTCTAGATTTTCATTTCACTTCTTTTGCACACAAATTATCATATTCAATTCACCTTCTTAAATCACTCAAATCCTTGATTATTTGGTTGATTACTAATTGCTTAGAAGTGAATCTTTTTTCTTCCATCTCATCCTCTCAAGTGCAAAGAGAAGAATACTTTCATCATTTAAGTGTTGAGTCAAACTCAAGATCCATTGAAGATCTAAACTTTATTTCTTGTGTCATTGTAAAGATCTAAATTGTTGTGTATATTTAGAAGTTGTTTATGTATTGTGGTTAATACCCAGGCCTTAAATTATATCGGTGTATATTGGTCACAGCTAAGATTAGGGCTTAACTTTTAGCTTATAGTCGAAAATTGGTTAAGCGACGTGTACGGTTTCTCCACCTCAAGGAGCTTCTTTATTAGTGAACTCTCGAGTAAGGAGTACTCGAGGAGTGGAGTAGGAACAAAGAGTGAGCTTTGTTATCGAACCATTATAAATCCTTGGTGTTCGATGTGATCTTTATTTTCCTCGTCTCTTTCCATTTGTGATTCTTAGTTTAGAACCACTATCTATTATATTATGTATAGGAAGATTTCACATAATCACTCACGTCTAAATTTTCTTCTCTAATTTCTACAAGTTTACATACTTTTATCTCATGTTATTTATACGAGTTCTTATTACTATAAACCACCCAAGTCCCTGTCAAAATTAGGTCACATAAACAAAAGTATGCAAACACATATTTTTGTACTTAGATGAGTTTCAATTATAACCAAAAGCCCAAAGTACGGTGATATCGTCTCTGGCGTCATATACTACCAGCCCACAAATTGAATGGCTTACCACACCAAAGATTAGCGCCATACCACCACCGTATTCCCCTCACTTATTGTGACGTTTTAAAAAAAATTGATTTTATTAATAAAGTGGGACATATGTGAACCCATTATACTATTTTTTAATTTTATGGCACTACATTTGTCACGGCTCACTAGTGCTATAACATTCTGATGTTATAACCTACATGTTAGCTATGACAATACTTTTAACTATAACATCATACAACTGTACCGAATCCTCTAATAAAAATCCCCATTTAGATGAATGCAACTAACTTCCGAGAATTGTTTAGGTGAAACTAGAGGTGCAAATGAAAACCGGATTTTTGAAAATCCGGTTCAAAAATCCGGTTCAAAAATCCGGTTCAAAAATCCGAACCGGTTTTTTCAAAATCCGGTTTTCTATCCGATACGGATTTTTTTATCCGAACCGGTTAGACCGGTTTCTAGATTTTAAAAAAATCGGATAAATTTCCGGATTTATCCGGTTTTTTAAAAAACCGGATTTAACCGGTTTTTTACAATTTATTAAAAAAAAAAAAATTTAATTTTTTTTTTGTAAAACCGGTTTTTTTTTACCGGTTTGCCTGAAAAGTCAAACTAGCCGTTGGGTTTGACTTTTCAGGCAAACCGGTTTTATCCGGTTTTAACCGGATTTTTCAAAAAAAAAACCGATTTCCAGTAACTTTTGGCTATTTGAGGATAACGGCTATATAGCCGTTTGGCATGTTTTTTGCCCGTTTTTTTTGTCTTTTTGAGCATAGAAATGGCTAGTAACTTAGTATATATATATGTTTTGAGTTGGGGTTGAAAACATATCAAAAAACCCTCTCATTTCTCTAATCTTTTTCTAATCCCGATTCCCGAATAGAAAACATACCATCACAACAAGCTTCTACTAATGCTAGTACCGGTGCTACTAGTAATGCTAAAAAAATACACAAATGATGATGTTTTGCGAATTGTTACGACGACGAGAAAAGGAGATGTTTGGTCACATTTCGATTATTGTCTTATGAAAGACGGGGTGGAAAAGGCGCGTTGCAAGAAGTGTAGTAAATTTTATGGCACGACGGGTAATTCTACACTACGTACTCATTGGAACGGTTGTACCGGGGCGGTTGATAGCGGAGCGGGTGGTTCGGAACATGGTACTATTGGTGCGGATGGTCACGTTTTTTTATTTGATAATGATGCGGTTCGACTTGATTTTACGAAGTTTGTCATTCAACAAGGGCTTCCATTCAACCACTTCGACAATGTCAAGCTTACGGACATCATAAAAAAAGGCTACAACCGCGTTATCATCATGTAAGTCGTACTACTCTTAGAAGTGATGCATTTAAATTATGGGAAACGGCTAAAAAAGAAATTATTGATGGTTTTCGTAATTATAAACAAGGTGTTTCTATAACTACGGATGCTTGGACCGCACCACATGGTAGGACAAATTCTTATTTAGCCGTTACGGCTCATTGGTTTGATCCCGATTCAAATTTATTAATGAAACGAACAATTGCTTTTAAACTATTTGGTTATCCACATACGGGATCAAATTTAAGAAAAATTTTACATGACACTTTAATTGAATATAATTTAGATGATAAAGTTTTTACCATTTCACTAGATAATGCATCTAATAATACTAAAGCTATGGATTTATTAAAATTACGTATAAAACCCGTATTAGATGGTGCATTTTTTCATTCTCGTTGTGTTGTTCATGTTATAAATTTATCCGTTCAAGCGGCGTTAATAATATGTGGTGATTTAAAGACAAAATTTAGGAGTTTATTAGTAACTATATATAGTTCGAGTAACGAACGACAAATGAACTATCATCGTTTTCGACAAATGTGTGGTCATACACCCCTAGGAGCTTGCTATGATAATAATACTAGGTGGAATTCTACTTGCATTATGTTTGAAAATATATTACGACAACGTGATACTTTAAACGCTTTTAATGAAAAACTTGTTCGTAAAGGTCAATCCACTTCGATAAGCGACGAAGATTGGGAACAATTAGATGAATTGACAAGATTTTTACAAATTTTTAAAGTGTCAACAACTTTATTATCCGGTGTTTATTACCCAACTAGCCCATTAGTTTTAAAGCAAATTTTTGCTATGACGGAAAAATTAGACGAATTAAAAATGTCACCTTGTAGAATGTTTAGAAAAATGGTTAAAGTTATAAAAAAGAAATTTGTATAATATTTTGCTAGTTTACCTTTGGTTTTTACTTGCTCCGCCGCACTTAATCCAATGATAAATTTTTGGGGGGCCGAAAATATAATTAGAAGAATATTGGGGAATTTAGGATTAGAATTTGGGCCAAACCCAAATGATCCCGATATAAACTATATAGAGTCTCAAATTTTTAAATTTAACGATAATTTTGAAAAATTATTTGCAATATATGCAACAAAATATGGTGGACAACAACACATATTTTTGACCAAATGGGGGCCGGATCATCGCAAACGGGGGGAAGGGCAACATATGACATTGATATAAACTTTTGGAATCTTATAACCGATGGCGCTACCAAGCGTCAACGAACATCGGAATCAAGCGAGTTGGGTCAATATAAGTCGCAAAATTTTGTAAAAACTATTAGACCCGAGGATTTAGGAACTTTTGACATTTTGGGATGGTGGAAAAAATGGAGTTAACTTATCCAATATTAGCCGTTATGGTTCGTGACTTATTTACGATTCAAGATTCGACGGTAGCTTCTGAATCGTCTTTTTCGGTAAGCGGTAGAATTATATCCGAAAGAAGGTCAAGACTTACCCCTCAATCCGTGGAAGTATGTGTATGTTTGAAAGATTATTTGGACGGAGTAGAGAGGATACAACATGAAACATCGTTGGAAGGTCCAATATTAGACGGCGTTGAAGAAACAATAGAAAACGAAGAAGCGGAATTAGGGATATCACCTCCAACTACAGAATTAGACGAAGGTGAGTTTGAAGATATAGAAGTTGAAGCCGGAGATGTCGAAGAAGAATATGAGGATATACTTTGAGTATAACGGGTGATGGTAATGCCGAAGCTCGAGATACTTGAAGTATACTAATATTTTTCGGGTGATGGCTATGCCGAAGCTCGAAATGTATTAGTGATTATTGTAAATAAAAATTATGAAGTTGTATGATTGTCTTGTTGAAACAAAAATTATTATGGTATTTTTTTTAATGTTTTATAGTTGTATTTTTTTTTTAATGTTTGTAAATAAATTCCGAAAAAAAGGACACCAACAATTTTAACCGAAAAACCCGAACCGAACAATTTTTACCGAAAAAACCCGATCCGAACATTTTTTAACCGAAAAAACCGATCCGAAAAAAATCCGATAAAATCCGATAACGAAAATTTTAATCCGAAAAAAATCCGATACGAACTTTTTAATCCGAAAAAATCCGATTGAGAAAAATCCGATCCGATCCGAAACCGGATTTTCAAAAATCCGGTTTTATCAAATCCGGATTTTCAAAAATCCGAATCCGATTTTATCCGATTTATTCGCACCTCTAGGTGAAACAAAAGCTCGAAAACTAAACTAAAACCAAATCATTAAAATTGATCCATATAACTCGAGTAACAAGTAAACAAATGAGCTATTAATTGACTTTTGCAAATTGTGTTGAACAAATGAGATATTAAATGAGGTAATTAAGGTGAATTAACAGACAAAGAGCAAGAATGAAGGAAATAAAAACAGGGTCAACGTAAGTAGAACACACGTCAAGCTAACGTTTTCATACTGTCCACTATTCCCAAGCATATTTCAGATCCGGATTCACAGGCCTCGACACGTGACTCATTCTTCCTGACACGTGTCTCTCATTAACCTTTAATGGAGATACCTTTGATGCTAAATTTGGTAAAGTAACCTAAAACTCCCAAAATTAATGTACCTTTTTCACTCCAAATAATATTCTTTTATTCACTGGAATATTTTGTATTTTCTTTTTAACAATATTTCATATTTCACCTCACAAATGTAATAAAATTGTACAAAATAAGTTACATCAAACATAATACATAACATCGAAATTGATTTGCCAAAACAAAATACACGAGTTAACAAGTTGAGACAAACCAAAACATACATCGGAAAAGCTGTGACAACGAAGCAACACAATACAGAAGTGAGGGGAATCACCAATGTGAGCTTTTGATTGACACAACTATATTGTATAGCTTGAAGCAAAAGTACACAAGATACATAAAAATATATAAAGAAGATAAAACTTACCTTCCCTAAAAAAAAGTTAAACTTAAACCAAACAAATCTAAATCTAAACCCCAAAGTAGCAACAATCCACCAATCTCGCCTAATCCAAACCCTCCATAATGGGCAATCTTTAAGTTCCGAGCTACTAAAAAAACCCGAAAAAATTACTCTTAAAACTCACGATTTCACATTATAAAATATTGAACTTTTGTTTTGCAAGACTCGAATCCATAATTAAACCTCCTCTCCGAATGTTGTCCTGATATTTTCATAATGATTTTTAGTTTGGAGATGAGGAAAAAGGATGAGGGAATGAAGTTATGCCGAATTTCTTATCGTATGTTTTTCCGAACTACTGAAATATGGAGAGAAAATGTTTTGTGCTTAATTTGATTCCGTCTACTTTTTTTATTTAAAAACACAAAATAAAAAACCCATTTCTTTTTTCTCTTGTTATAATTTTCTCATTTTTCTTCTTTCTATATTACACTCGTATTTAGGTAAAAAAATTCTTTCTATATTACACGTATTTAGTTATCTGAAAAAAACAAAAAAAATCGCTCAAGCTAAGGTTGTATTCGCGAAACTAACCATTTTATAAAGTGAGCAACATATACCTTTTCGGACCAAAAAAATAATTTTTTTTATAGTGAGCATATATAAAAGTACACTAGAAAAGAAATATAATCTTCAAACATTGAGTAGAGTATTAACATTGATCTGGCCGGACGGAGAGAGTATATGTAAAAATAGGGGTGAGCATGAGACTTGAACCAAATCAAATCAAAAACTAAAATGGTTCAAAAATCTCGAATTGAGATCGAACTAAAATAGTTCAAAATCTTTGATCAAGACCGGACAATAAAAGTACACAAATTATTGCAAAGTGTTCGGTTATGTTAGAAAGGTGCATAAAGTTTTCAAAAAAAATATATGACATAAAATTTAAACTTTAACAAGTTTAATTATAAAAGACAAAATAAATAAAATTTAAAATAGTGTCTTAAAACCTAAGTTGGTCGGTTAGTTGAACCAATTATATTTTGAGTCGCTTATGTGACTGAACGCTGGTTTTGAATGAAATTCTTGGTTGAATCATCGTTTAAACCATCGCTCGAGTGAGTTTGGCTCATTAGTCTCATCACGTGGCATCAAGCTGGTTGCAAGTTATTATGTCGCTCTTGGTAAGTTAGTTATTGTGCGTTGGATAAATGGTTGGTTAAGAAATGAGTCATGTCTCTTTTTTAGTTAGTTTTTTTTAAGAATATATTTTAACTGGTATGGTGTGTTTAAGAAAATGTTAAGTTAATATATTAACAACGTATTTTTCATTTTTTACACATTTAGATAATCAAGTCAACATATTATTGATATGACAATTAAAACCGGCTAAGTTTTGAAAATATAGCTAAAATGATTTGTTGAGTATGCCAGCTAGATAAATACCTTTTAAGTGATTTTTTGAAAATTAGTTTTCTAATAAATCTTATACTTGACAAAACCTAGATTAATATCAATTTTGAATTTATTATTTTTATATTATTTGAATTTGTGTTTATCAACCAAGAACTCAAATCTCAAATTCGTTCATAGATGCTTTTTCACTACACATATTAACAAAACCCTTAAATCTATTTTGTGCCATTTGAAATCCATGATTCGCACATTAGCCACGTTCATGATCATTACTAACACTAATGTACTATTTTCACTTTCCGATCAACTTGCCGGTCACTTTTATATCCCCGCCTCTATCGTCATCAGCTTAATGATATTACCATTAATCCAATTTATGGATATGTGAAAAATAACGTCCAATTAGCATATATACTACTTATCTTCGAATGACGAATATAATAATGAACATCATTATTTTCATCTCTTCCTTTTGCCACACCACACACGAATGTTAGAAAATGTAAGAGTGTTATATTGATAATATGATAGGATTTGTATTTACGATTGGGTATCTGTGTTTATAAGTTTTGAATTCATTTTTACATGTTTCCAAAAGAATGATGGTAAATGTGATGTAAGCTTGTAATTTGGGTTTTTTCTAAGGGTGGCAATTGAGTCGTGTTCGTGTCGACTTGTTCGGGTTCGCGGGTTGACGTGTTATTATAACCTTACCTCATACACGACCCATTTATTAATCGTGTCAAGAAATTCAACCTTAACTCAAACCTGCATAACACGTGTTACTAGTTTAACCTGTTTAAGTAAATATGTCAAGCGGTTAATAAGATTGATGCTTTGTCAATCTAACTAATTTATATGCAAAAAATGATATAAAGATGTAAAAAATAATAACATAACATACAAATAATTATGCAACAATTTAAAGGATATGTGAATTATAATGGCAATTTACTCCTATTAACTATATAACAAAATACATTTAATCCAAATCTAACATAAAACTAAAGTTATATATTAGTTTTTAGAGGCTTATATATATTTAAACGGGTTCACGTGTCGACCTGTTTAATACTTACTCAACCCAAACACGACCCAATTATTAAACGGGTTATGCAAGTTGACATGTTTTTGACCCAGACATGTTTATCTTCGACCCATACCTGTTTAATTTTGTGTCCTTTATCGTGTCGTGTCAAAAAATGTCACCTTAATTTTTTCTTAAAGAATGCTAGTGAAGAGGATAATATCTTGGTTTATTGGTAAATATAAAGAGAAATTGAACAATAAAAAAAATAATAAAGTCAAATGTGAGGTGAAATATTTCAATAAGATAAAAAAAATGACATGTCGGTCATTTTCGAGTTATAACCGGTAACTAAAGGGTTATATTACTTATATTGTTACAAATTTAAATGATTCAATGACCATATTAATAATACTAGACGAGTACCCGCGCAAAGTGACGAAAATTTCTAGCGATCAATAATTAATGATATATGGTATTGTGGTGACTATGTTAGCATTTCCAACTCGAAACCAATTGGCCTAAAGTAGAAGTGTCCGAGATCATATAAATCCATACTAAGTATCATATAAGTTTTGTATCTTTAAGTGATTTAATACTTCATATTTGTATATCTGGTAAATTAAAGAATTGACGATCTAGTTTTTTTTAGTGAAACAGTTAATAATGTTGTGACTACTTGAGTATGCTCAGATTGACCATTTGATCGGCTTCAATTTTAAAAAAATTAAATTTATTCGTTTTATTAAAATTGCATAAGACTTGTGCTTAACATATTCGTTTAATTCTTGTGTATATGCAGAAACTCAAGTAGCCGTTTGATTTATCTTATCAAAGGTAGCTCGGCGTAGGTTTACCTTTCATGTTTTGTAATTCTTTCTCGTTTAGCTTTACTTTTTGTGGGTGTGTTGTTATGGAGATAGTTTTTATGTGATATATGTTGCTGGTGTGTTAAGTCCATGGCTACAAGTCCATTGCTATATGTTCTTCTACGAGTCAATGGTTTGGTAAATTGACAATGTGGCTTTGTTTTGAACACTCTTGCCAAGCTTATTCTTTCATTTAACATCGTCATTGCATCAAAATATACAGCAGTATATTTGTTGACACAACTAAAACCGACAAAAAGACTTAGACTAAAACACATATGTTTAAATACCAAAAAACCCACAACACATACAGTAGAAACTCTATAAAATAATACATTTGAGACCATCAAAATTTATTAATTAAAAGAGTTATTAATTTATCGATAAATTAATAATTATTAATTTATATATTTAGATGCAATGAATCTTGCAATTTTAGCATGGACTATCAATTGCGAACTGCTTTCGTTATTGTAAACTTCGATCAATAGATAACATGACTTTTGAGAACTCGGATGAAGGTGGTGAAAGCACCCATGAACTCCAAAATTTGATCAAAGAGTTGGGTTATCGTAATGTAATGGATGTCGAAGATGTTCTCACTCACCCAGAAGAAAATGTAGTTGCACAGTTGTTGACTGATGAAGAAATTATTGAAAGCATTATTGAAATTAATAAAGATGATATCGATGAAGAAAATGATGAAAGTTCTACAATGAAGCCCCTTCGCGAAACGAAGTTATTAAAGCGGCAATCACATTGAACAATTTCTAGTTGAGCTATAAGAAAACAACACCAGAAGTTCTTACCATGCTAAGGAAAATTAGAGACGGAATTCAAGGGGAAATTTATTTCGACAAAAAAATAAAAGACAATTGAATCATTTTTCAAGAAACTTTCATAAATCATTCATGTAATATGTTATATATAAGGAATTATTAATTTATATTTTATATGGGGTATAGAGAAATTATCAAAAATATATTATCTTATAATTTTAGCGAATTATTAATTAGGCACCTTATCCCCGAGTCGGGACCGGCAAAAAATATTATCTTAGAGAGTTTATTAAATAATCAATTATTATTTTATCAAGTTTCTACTGTATATTTAAATACAAGAAAATTGACCGCGACTGAAAATAAAAGTTAATAGTTTAACTTTACCATAAATTAAATCTTGACTTGAGGCCCTTTATATACTTTCGTACAAAAAGTTCACAAAAACCACCCTATGTACATTAAATTTCTACATCTTTTACCACACTACCATCCCCTAATTAGTTAATCATTAGTATCTTTATATTATAAAAAAAAACAAATCCCTTTCACGGCCTCGAGATATGTCACATAACAAAGTTAGTCTAGTGAAAAGTCTAAAAATAAGATACATAATAACAATAATAATCATGACTAAAAATTACCCACACAATTCAGAAGATATATATAAATGTCAAAAGATACAAGTAAAATAAAAAGACAAATTTTAACAATATAAATTCGTTAAAATATAGAAGTCATATCTAAGACAAAAATTTACAAAAGTTGAAAACCAAATAGAAGTACATCATCAGTTCATCACAATCGGCCTCAAAAATTTTATCTCGGAAAATACGACACACCAAAAAGCCACAAAAACACGACTGGAAACTGCGAATCTAACAAATTAAAAAAGTTCAGATTTACAGTTATAGATCTAGAATATTAAAACCCTGAAACAAAACCTATCATGGTGCTAAAACTAACAATAAAACCGCCTACCCGTGTAGATCTGAAAGAAAAGAACAAGCAAACACACTGAAACCATAATCAAAACCACCTACCAACTACCTAGCACGCTATAATAACCGAGAGAGGTTAGTTATTGCGGCGGCTATTTCAGTGGCAACAAAGATAGGCTTTGTGTGTGTATTTAGTGAGAGATGGAGATAAGTTGGAGAGAAAAAAAACTGCAGCATGTTGGTGTTTTAGATAGAGAAGGAAAATGAGAGAAGAATTAGTTTTTACGTTTTGTTTTAAGGTCTATATATTGTTTCAGGCTCGGGTAAGTATAGATGATATCATGATGTATAGTTTCCGGTTTTGAAAATTCAGTCTTTGTACAATTGGTTGTCTACATTTCCTGATATACTTCAATTTTCATAACTGGACATTGTGTAATGTTTTACAGCCACTTGCATAGCTGTGTTTTCAAAATACGTTGTATACATGTTTCCATGCCATGCAAAATCAATATTACATGATTTGAAAAATGCGTTTCAAATTAAAAGTTTTCCATATTTACCTAGGCAGGCATCATAACATATTGCATTTGGTTCATTGTTTTTAAACTTTCCGTATTTAGAATTTTCTTAATTTTTCTCACTTTTTCAACATTGGGATTGACATGATTACTTATATGTGTAAACGATAGAGAGTGAGTTTCTAATATATATGAACTTAACTTTTTTAAAAAATATAAATTTATTACAAATTACTAGAATTGTGTTTTTGAGTGTGTTTGTTAGGATTGTATGAAAATTAGACCATCCTAACAATCTTGAATTATTTTATGAAAAACATATTAACATCTCTTTGGCAACAAAATCTTTTCCTATTTTTACCATGGCACAGCATGACCAGACCACTCGACTAATAAATCATAACATCTCTTATACACATGTTTAAAAAAAAACCAAGTAATGGCTACATACTGCAACAAAAGTATCTGAAATCAGAAATTATGCATGGCGGTTTAGAAAATTTCCCTTGTGGTAATTTTGTGCCAAACCCGGCTGAAGGCCACATAATAGTTACCGTATGGCATTTGTACTTGATAGGTAAGAAATTTTTTGCCAATGTTCTATATATACACACGTTTGTTACTTCACAATTGAGCTAAAAGTTGGAGTTTGATGATATTGTTTGAAATTTTTAGTAGCTTGTATGGAATCAATAATAAAAAACCGTTTGATGATAGAAAAACTAATTCGGGTTCGTTTATCCGAACTCTATAGGTTCAAACAGTTACCAAAAAAGTGCGGCCTTCAAGATCAACGAATATGATGTAGAGTCCAAAACAGTAACAAGTCTTTATGATGGATTTTGTTAGAGCCTTTTTCTCTGCCTGGGCCTAGCCTGACTCACTAAGAAACTTGGGCTCAACGAATGTCATTAAAAAACTGGGCCATTTTAATGGTTGTAATAAAATTATGCGTAAATGAAAAGGTACTAAATTAATGTTATTTTTTTCACGATTCGAGTAAATACTCGTCGGAACCAAAATCGAGTTGGACCAAACTAACAAAATAACCAAATCCCCAACCGAATCGAACTGATAAACTAAATTAAATATTCAAACTCTAATTGGATAATTTTAGCATTTATATCAAAAATCAAATTTATATAACTATATACTAGCAGGGTACCCGCACAATGCGACGGCGGGTACCCTGTTACTATATTTTGTGGCAAGCAAATGTTATACGGTTAACATTTTTAACAATAACTTTACAAATGAATGATAATATAAGTTAAAATTACTTTTAGCAATAACAATACTTGTGAATGATTCTAGTTTTAAAACTTCCATATTCTGGCACAATACATCCAAACAAAAATGACACTGATAAGATTTACCATAATCGAAAATATCAACAACATGACCGATATCAAAGGGCCGGTGACAGCAAGGAGAACATCAGCATGTGTGGGTGGAAGTCAGGATTGCGTGTAGGTGGATTACGATTTTGTAGATACTTTGTTTGAATTTAAATAGTGAGGCTGTGGCTAAATTTTGAATTTTGGTCAAAGATATTTATGTTTTATAAATGGGGTTGTTACAAAGTTTTTAATGAGATGTTATAAGTTTTGTATATTTGTTAATGAGATGTTACAAGTTTGTATATGATTTAAATAGGATGTATTAATATTAGAGGTTGTTACAAGTTTGTATATGATTCAAATGGGTTATATATAGCTTTCTTAATAAAGAAATGCTTGAGGCTTAATATTTTAAGACTTCGAATTATAGAAATGAGTTCAATGATTTATAAACAAGTAAAGATACTTACATATAAAAATTGAATAAAAAATTTGTAATTTTTTTATATATGTATGATTAAATTTTAAAAAATATAAATTATGTAATTTAGATTATTCGGGTTGATCCAAAAACCAATCCAAATTGAAGTTCGATTTTTGGTTTACGTACAATTTAAATCTTGTTCGACTTTGTTTTCGGTTATACCAAAAAAAAGCTAATCGAATTAACCGAAACGATGAACACCCTGGTTATTTCAATTAATTTACCAAAACTTTAAATGTCTAGGATCATCCTTTAAATTTTTATATTTCAAGTTCATCGTCCCCGTCACAACCACTGATGAGACTGTATTTATACATAGTCTCATCGTCCAAATTGGGCTTAAAACGCTTAAAATATCATCAAAATACCCAAAAATATGCCTGTGTTTGTTCATTGTGTATTTCAGGTACGGATATCGTGAATTCACCAAAAGATCAAAGGAATCAAGCAAAAACGAACACGGGAAACGAAGCCGCACAAAGAACCGGACCCGAATCATGATTTTCCTATCAAGTCCTTGAAGTTTGAAGATTTGACAACTTTGGTCCCTCATTTTTGAAGATTTGGCAAGAAAAGACCTTGGATAAATCATTATTGGCAAGAAATATCCTCCATGTTTGAAGATTATACATGATAAGTCCTTGAAGAATGCAAGATATGCAAAACTAGTCCTTGATAAAAGTTTTGATATGCCTTGGGCCAAATATGACAAGTTAGTCAAACTTGTTATTTAAGGAAAATGTTTGTTGGCTGTTATTTACTACATGAAGAAACCATGGGACTTGGGGGGCTATTATTGACCAGACAACATTCTTAAACCCTCCACTCCTAAGCCTGCACGTCACCCACTCCACTCCCCTTAGCCAATCACAACCCACCCCACACACACGTCAGACCTCCACTAACCTTTTTTATTAAACACATTTAAACCCGTTTTATATTATATTTAGTGGAGGGAAACATACACTATTCACTCCCCACCCCAAATTAACCCCTAATCCCACTAAAAAACCCTAATCCAATCAATAAACGAATCAAAGGGGAAATAAGTGAAAGCATCCAGAACCTTAATTCACTTCAACATGAACCAATCCCACTTATCCCCAATCACACCCGTGACCACAAGAGGGCCCCCCATTTTCCCCTGCTCCCCCATTTTTGGTAAAGAAGGCATCAAGACAGAGAATCAAAGGTCCTCATCAATTTCGTGCTCCCAAAGGAGTTATTCAACAGCCAAGATCATGACAACACATCTGTCAATCACATGGGCCAGTTTGACTAAGTTTTGAAGTTTGAAGACTCAAGGGCATTACTGGAACTCATAGCATTAGGGTTTTATTTCACTGTTTGCTAGATAGGATTCTCCTTATTGTATATAAAGGGTGCATGTACCCTTTATTTCACTTTGTTCCAGTATTTTGTAAAAAAACTTTTGAATTATTAATGACAATGAAACTTCAAAAATTTTTAGCAAATATTGAGTTACTCTTACTGTTTTGAATTTAGTTTAAGCATTTATCTTGTTTCACCATTGTAGAGTAAATTTTATAAAGTAATCCGTTTCAAGTTCTTGGAAAAAGTTTTCTTTTCTTTTTGAATCAGTCAACAAAGTGAAGTGAAAGTGGACCTTTGTTGGAGTGATTCAAGTTTGTGTTGTTAGATTGGTATCAAAAGTTTTCAAAAATTTATGGTTTCAAAGATTTCAAAAATCAGTTTCAAGATTTTCTTCATTTTTAAGCAATAAGCTAAAAGCTGCTTAATTAATAAGCCAGCTATATAGCTTATTGTTTTATTATCAGTTCACTTTCTCTTGTTTGTTTGTCTTGTGCAGGTATCAAGGATAAACAAGCTCTTTCTTTTCTTTCTTGCAACATCCATTTGAAGATATTTATTGCCTTGGGTCCTTCTTGGATTCCAATAGCAGACACCCTCTACTTCTGATAAGCTCATACAAGCTCTTTTAAGCTGGTAAATTTTGGAGAGAAGGCATCAGCTTGGTAAGGAGGCTTGAACCCTTTTAAAATTTATAGATTATTGAGTGTTGTATGATTCTGTCATTTGATGCTTGCACTAGTTTGTTAATTGCTTATTCTGTGATATTTAGAGTTTATATGCATGCTTAAGTCTTTGTTAATCTGTTTAAACTGATTTGGCATAGCTTTGGTGTGTTAATTTTCCATTTCTGAAATTAAGGGGGTGTTTGGGTCTGCTTATTAAGTCAAGCATTTGACACATACTTGGTTTATAAACAGCTTAAACTCACTCCAGTAAGGTAGTAGTAGTAAATAGGGTATTTGGTTTGAGTTGAGTAGGAGTTATAAGTAGTTTGCATGGTATAAAATTGGCATAAGGCTTAAAAATCAGTAAGATAGATTTCTGCCTTGTTTTGTTTAAATTTTTGCTCACAATCTTGTAGAATGTTAGACATAAGGTGTAATCTAGGGTTTTGAATTAGTTTGAAGTCACTTTGTAAGCTGGTGTGCAAGATTTTGGCTTGTAAAATCCATATTTGTGCCATTTTTGACAGATCACTGTTCATCAGACAGTCAACCCATTTACAGTCACTTCATTTGCCCCATTTGTGTGATTTTGTGCTTGTACTTGTTTATTTTCTTGTTTGCATAGACTCCCTACACTCCACTGAGTGTAGGGGTGCCCCATTGTCCAAGGAAAATCAAAGCAAGAGCTTCCCTAAGCTCAAAATCTTTCAAACCCGTTTTTATAACTAGCAGTGGGAACTCACTTCCCCCTGCTAGTTTGTTGGTTACCCCTGCTTTGCTAAAAGACAGAAAACAAGCAAAGGTCACTATCAGAATCTTAAATTTTTGTCTTTTGTGAACAAATTTAGGAATTAGGACCTGAAACTTTTTGCATTATTTTTCTTATTTTATTTCTGATTTTTTAGTATAATTTAATTTTTTGTTACTGTTCATTAAGTATTTTTTTAGGTTTTATTGCATTTTTAATTACTTTTTAATTATTCTGTTTTTGTTTTTTAGTGGTAAAACTTTATATTTTTCAGATTTAAAAATTTTCTTAGACTTAGAAAATTAGTTTAAGATTTTTAGTTTAAAAAATATTTACTGTTCACTGTTTTAATTATTTTTTTATAATTAAATTAGGTTAATTAGGGTTCAATTACTATTCAGTTTTGTCTTTTAGTGCAAATTTATACATTTTTTAAACTTTTTCAATTTTCTACTGTTCTTTAGGATAATTTAGGATTTTTAAAATTGTTAAATTAATTTTGGCATTATTTTATTATTTTTTATGATTATTTTAGCTTAAATATAGTTTTAAGTCATTCAGAAATAGAAAAATAGTTTTTAAAATTTAGGAAAAATAGTTTTTAGTCTTTAAATAATATAAGTGACTTATTTGTTCAATAAAATTATATTTTGGGAAATTTGTTAATTATATTTAATTTTTGGGCTTTAATTAGCATTAAAAATTGAATATTTAATTAATAAAAGGTTTTAAAATATATTTGTTGGATTTTTATTCTTATTTATATTATTTAAGACTTAGTTTAATATTTTAATTAAATTTTAGGTTTTGTTTTTAATTTCGTCACGTTTTACGTATTTACGTTCGCGTTTTACGTCAACGTCGTAGTTTTTAATCGTAGTCGTAGCTCGTCTTTACTTTTTCTCTCTTTAAACCAAAAACGTCACTAATCAAAACATTGTTATTTTATATATTGGCACATTAATACACACACCTCCTTCGAGAACGAACCCGCACTTATTCGGTTTTACGTTTTTCCTAAAACGTATAACTTAATACTTGCCACTCATACGCGTTTTTCCTAAAACGTGTACGATTTACACAACATCAATTTTTGGCGCCGCTGCCGGGGAGGAGTTTAGTGTGCCATTATTAGTATCGTGTTTGTGTGAGTAGTGCGTTTTAGCTTTTCATTTTTTGGAAAGCGTGAATATCGTACATACTCATTTTTGTTATTTTTCCTTATTATATTATATTATCCAAATAAAACGTGTTTAATTTTCCTAAATTAAACACACAACAATCTTTATTATATTGTAGATATATTGGTTTTCGTTTTTATTGTGAATATATTATTACTATATTGTACTACGTAAGAACAATAAAGATACAAGTACTCCAAAAGCGTGAAAACGCAACCTTGATTCGGGATTTCATCACTCGATCATTGTATTCGAATCTAAAGCAAAAGTTTAAAGGCAAAATAGATAAATACTTTCGTGAGGCTTAATTTCAATTAACATAAACTATAAGGTGGGTATAAGGCGGTCGTATTTCACGACCTAAGGGAAAAAGGCTCTTAAGTGCTTCGCGCCGCCTCGTTTCCCCCGCTTGCTTGTGCGTGTTTTGAGAAAGAAGGCTAATCGAGGGTTTGCCGCCCAAGTATTATCTACGTATATTATATTTGCTTGTGTTTTCAAGATTAAACCCTCTTGAACGTTTTGGTGTTCCACCAACGTTCTAAAGTCATCGAGAACGTTCACTCCACGTGATCGTTTTCATTCTTTGAGGCTCTTTTAATCGAGAAAGTCGATTCGAGGAGAGATTTGTAGATTTCTGTCTACGTAATACATCCAAAAATCCAAAAAATTAAAAAACCAATCAAAAACCAAAAAAAATTGAAAAATCGAAAAACCGCAAAAAGAATCTTCTTTGCTACCACCCATTCTACGCTTAGTGCATGCGCACTCGATCGAAGGATTATTCTAATTCTAGCGAAGCTTCGAATCGACGCAATCGTAATCGAAGGAATCGACGACGTAGACGAGAATTAGAAACCGACGTTCCTAATATCGTTGTTGAAGAAACCTTAGACGAGATGGCCGACAATCGTTCTATGATGGAATTGCTCCAAGCGCCCGCCGAGGGTTATGGAGACGCGATCGTAATTCCCGCTATCGAGGCGGAGAATTTTGAGATTAAGAGCGGAATGCTTTCGTTGATCCAAGCTACGAAGTTTCGAGGTCGTGAAGCCGATAATCCTCACGACCATATTCGGAATTTTGATCGTCTTTTGGCCACGAGCAAGTTTAAGAACGTCGACACCGATGTCGTCAAGCTTATGCTTTTTCCGTACTCGCTCGATGGTGCCGCCAAGGATTGGTACGAGAAAGAGCCACCTAATTCCATAGTTACGTGGAAGGATCTCGTTTCCAAGTTCGTTAATTGTTTTTTCCCACCGTCTAAGACAACGTTTTTCAAGAATGAAATTACGAAATTTGAGCAAAAATCAAATGAATCTTTTAGAGACGCGTGGGATCGCTTTAAGGAATTGCTTAGGCAATGTCCTCACCATGGTTTTTCCGAGTTTCACCAAATCGATACGTTTTACAACGGTCTTAATTTTCACGAACAAGACTCGTTGAATTCCGCCGCCGGTGGCAACTTTTTGTGCAAAACTCCGAAAGACGCTTTGATAATTATCGAAAACTGATCCAAGGTTTACCAACTCCGCAACGCACCGAGTGTTGCCAATGTCGCCAATGTTAGTAGTTCTAATCGCGACATTGAGAGAGTTGATGCAAAAGTCGACAAGTTGACGAATGTGTTCACGTCTTTTCTCGTTGAGATGCAAAAGAAAGACGCTCCCGCTACGGTGAAAGCGGTTGAGGTTTCGTGTACGTTTTGTGGTGGACCTCATAATTATTACGAGTGTGCGGCTACGGATAGCCAAACGTCGAATGTGAGTGCGTTAAACAACAATTTTTCAAATCTAAATAACGCGGGTCCATCACAACAAGGCAATTATAACCAAGGCAACAATTTTCAAAATCGAAACAATTTTCAAGGAAACAATCAACAAGGAAATTTTTCGAATCAAAATCAAGGAGGTTATAATCAAGGTCGTAATATAACTTGGCAAAATCGAGATAACAATCAAGGAAACAATTTTTCAAGTGGGAATCAAGGAAATTTTCAAAGAAACAATCAAAACCAAGGGAACTTTAATTCAAATCAAAATAGTTCGTCAAACGATTTTCAAAATTACATGAAAACGAATGAGGCTAATATGAGACGATTAGAGGGAGAAATTGGTACTTTGAAAAACGACTTTACAAATACTTTGAAATTGCAAAACACGAAGACTGAGCAAGGGCAAATTGATATTAAAAAGATGTTTTCGGCCATTATGAATAAAGCCTCGGGTTCGTCATCAAATTCGTTACCTAGTGACACCGTTGCTAATCCTAAAGAACAATGTAAAGCCGCCTCGTCTCGTGAGAAAGGTCGTGTGATTACCCCTAACCTTGAAGGATTCCGTGTTGTTTATCCCTCTCAACCCTCGACTTCTAAGACGTCCTCTTGTTCTAAAGTCGATGGGGTGAACGTGGCGACCAAGGAAAAGAGTGCACACCCTCGTGTACCTCAAATTCCATCCACGGTTCAAAAAGAGAGCTTTGTCGACCTTACCAAAGTAACCCTTGAAGAAACTTGTGCATCGATCCTTCTTAAAAAACCCAAAAGGCGTATGCCGAGAGAGGAAAAGGATCCGGGCCAATTTCTACTACCTTGTGATTTTTCCGAGATTGAGGGATGTTTAGCCCTTGCCGATTTAGGTGCTAGCATCAATCTCATGCCTCATTCTCTTTGGAAATTGATGAGATTGCCTTCGCTTACCCCCACGAACATGACAATCGAGCTTGCAAATTGTACGCCACTTATACCAATTGGAATAGCCGAGGATGTCTATGTTAGGATTGGAAAGTTTGTTTTTCCCGCGGATTTCGTTATATCCGATTACGAGTGTGACCCTAAATGTCCCATTATTTTAGGCCGACCATTCTTATCGACGGCTCGAACCGTAATCGACGTTCACGAGGGGAGACTTACTATGAGATATGGGGATGAAAAAATAGACTTTTTCGCTAGAAAATCCCAAGGATTTAATGAGAATGAAAAAACCGAGGTTTCAAAACCTAATGATTCAAATCCTAATGATTTCAAAATGTTCACTTTAGCGGAAAGAATGAAGCTTGATGCATGTTTTGAAAGAATTAAGAAAAACGGTTTTAAAGATGATGATTTTAATGACAAAGAATACGTGTACCTAATTCAAAAGGGTATGTGTAAATTTATGGATGAAAACTCACTTTGGGATGTTTTTTGCGAAACAAGTGAAACACCAATTCCGAAGGGCGACGTTAGTGCCATCACGACAACGACCAAAATGGGCTCGTCTTCACCACCTTCGAAGGACCACGTCTTTGAGGCTTCAACTTCTAACTCCATCGAAGTGCCTCCTTTGCCTAGCCCAACACCCGTTGAGGCTAAAGGGTTTATCGACATCGATCCTCTCGTCTTAGAAAAGTCACCTAAGCATAGTCATTTGACTTGTAAGTCCATGGTTGTGAGTGCTCACATCGACTCTTTCTTTGACGATGACGATGGCGATTTTGCCGAGATTGATCACGTACTTCGACATCCACATGCTATTTTTGATTCCCCTAAGAAGAAACATGTGAAGTACGATGAGTATGAGTTTGATCCCGAGATTGAGGAAATCATTGAACGAGAGCTAACTCTTATGCCTTCACTTCCACCTACGAGTGAGGTCGACCTTTCCAAAATCGAGGATGAACTTGATGAGTTGGAACGTCTTATTTTCGATGACGAACCAACTCATGTGACCACCAAAAATCCCATTCTCGAGGAGTTACCTAATCAACACTCCTCATTTGAGAATGACGTTTACCACATTCGTGAGGATCTAACTTATCAACGATCCCCACAAAAGAATGATGGTTTCGTGCTTGATCGTGATCTCTTCGAGAGAGTTTCTAAGATACTCAAGGAGGGGAATGACAAACCTTGGTTTGACAAGCCTATCTTTGATGAAGAAATCGATGAGATCGACGTTCATGAGGATGACGAGTATGTAGACCCCGAGGGGGCGGTGTTCTTTATTGATAAACGTTTTGAGAACTTATACAATCCGCCACCCCCTCCCACCAATGACTTAAATGTGAGGATTTTTAGCGCGAATAATTTTGAATTTGACACGCCAAATATTTTCGACATCATTAAATCGGGTTTTCATAAAGAGTTTAAAATGATGAAAAAGGAAAAGATTTTAAAAATGTTTTTAAAGATTTTTCTACATGTTTAACTCCGTCATCACCGCGTTATATGAGTGCTACCACCTCGTCTACTCCTTTTGACGATGGTGTGTGTGGTTTTAGTGTGGGGGAAGCCCCAAATGTTCCCTCCCATTTCTCCACCGAGGACGAGATTTACGATCCCGGAATTGCTTGTAAAGGGAAATCTCGGTCTTCCACCGATGCAATAAATGGAAAATCTTTTCGTTTGCTTGGTGTGAGTCTACCTCGAGTAGCTCATTATGTTGCCTTACCCATTGCCCCACCTTTCTACTTCTTATCTCTTTTCTTCTACCCCATTGGGGTTTGTGTTGAAGTAGCGTTGTTTCGTCTTTCATCCGAAAACGAGGACGCTATCTTTGACCCCGGTATTCGTGTATCGGGTTTTTAAAGTACTCCATGTACTTTTGGGCATTGTTTATCATGTAAGCCCCACCAAAAATGACCATACCAAGATTATCCCTAAATGATCACATTTATGGGGATTCGAGTCGAGCTTTTGACTCGATTATCAAAAACAAGGTGCCTCGTGGGGGATTCTCATGCTTATCCTTGTAAATATTATCGCTTTCTTAGTTAATGTAACGAGGGGACTTGTGCTCTTCCAACCTTTGTTCCGTGGTTGTTTGTGATTGTGATTTATTAGGTTCATCGTCATCATTGAAGCCTCTCGTGTTCGTTTTATGGATCACTCGAGCTTCGATCGTTGCCTTTGGAGATTCCGATATCCGATGATATCCTTTTTATGTTCTAACGTTTATCTTATTAGCATAATTCATAAATGGCTTTTAGGTTATTCGTTTTACCCTTTCCATGCTCGAGATTAAGCATTCGACTTCGTCTCTAGTATGGGGGTGTTTACACCCCTAGACTCGAAACATTGAGGACAATGTTTAGTTTTAGTATGGGGGGTGAGTAGATACTTCACCTTGCTCACGTCAACACGCAATCCAATATTCATCTTTTTGCTATCGTTTTGTTGCAAATAAGGCTAAAAATGGCCAAATTTTAATTTTTTTTGTGTTTTTCATAAGTGTTTAAGACACGAACGTAGGTTTTCCGATGGTGAGAATAAGAGTAATTTTTGACTCGACCGTGCGTGTTGAGCACTTAGCTTCGATTCCTTAACTTTTTAGCCTAAGTCTCTTAAATGAGGACGAGAAATGATAGAGTTATTTATAAGTCTCGTAATCGTCACGATCTTATGTGTAGTAATTATTAGCTTATTCTCCCAACGCTTTTGCATAATAAATTGTTAATAAATATTGATTTGGCGGTTTAGTCACTATTGTTGGGTTTCTAATTTGTTTTGGTAGCTTCCATGTAATTAAATTGGGAAAACATTAAGGTATCGCCAGCGTCACGGTTTTGAAGTATTGGCACCCGAATAATCGAAAGCTTCACCTAATAATAAGATTTCAAGTGCTCACCTAAATTAAGCAAAAATTTGAAGCTCACAAGGCCGAAAAATCTATGCCCAAATTGAAAGTGAATCAAGCCTTAATCTTCGAAGCTTTAAAGATCCAAAATTCGCTTTAGCGTGAGGATATACGTCTTTGGCTAATAAAACCACCGATGAGGCGGATAATAAAAGGCAAGGCAAGACCGAAGTCATAATAAAAGCTTCATGGCGAAGTTGAATAAAAGATGGAGGTAAACCAATGATAATAAGGCCTTTCCGTTAGGGGGCGTATAAAAGTCTTGGTAATAAGTCTCATGTTCAAAACCGTTATAAAATCGTGTTTATCGATCCTTCTTGTTGACTTAATTTTTTTGACATCGTTGTCTATTAGGATGGATTATTAATTCAATGATTTTGGTTACACCGTTAAGTTTCTATTTTTAGTCTTAATCTCTATTCACGCATAAGTCAATGATGTATCCTCGTGATCATTAAGACAAAAATAAAATATAAGTAATACCAATTAGGAATAAGGGAGTTTAGGTTCGTAATTAACACTCATGAGATATGATTGTGTTGCTAACTTATAATAACAATGATCTCGTTACACGCTTAGCATGTAATTGGGTGAAAATCGAGGACGACGAAGTTATTTCTAACGAAGCATTCACGTGTTCTTGTTCTATGATCCCAAAAGTCACTTTTTAGTGATGAAAACAATACATTATGTCTAAAACGCATATAGTAGTTTATTTAAATATATGCCTTTAATAAATGTCATCATAAAATGAATTTTGGAATTGCTGCGATACTTAATTCTAGCATTGCGTGGGGACACGGCAATGGTTTAGTATGGGGGAGTGATGAGACTGTATTTATACATAGTCTCATCGTCCAAATTGGGCTTAAAACGCTTAAAATATCATCAAAATACCCAAAAATATGCCTGTGTTTGTTCATTGTGTATTTCAGGTACGGATATCGTGAATTCACCAAAAGATCAAAGGAATCAAGCAAAAACGAACACGGGAAACGAAGCCGCACAAAGAACCGGACCCGAATCATGATTTTCCTATCAAGTCCTTGAAGTTTGAAGATTTGACAACTTTGGTCCCTCATTTTTGAAGATTTGGCAAGAAAAGACCTTGGATAAATCATTATTGGCAAGAAATATCCTCCATGTTTGAAGATTATACATGATAAGTCCTTGAAGAATGCAAGATATGCAAAACTAGTCCTTGATAAAAGTTTTGATATGCCTTGGGCCAAATATGACAAGTTAGTCAAACTTGTTATTTAAGGAAAATGTTTGTTGGCTGTTATTTACTACATGAAGAAACCATGGGACTTGGGGGGCTATTATTGACCAGACAGCATTCTTAAACCCTCCACTCCTAAGCCTGCACGTCACCCACTCCACTCCCCTTAGCCAATCACAACCCACCCCACACACACGTCAGACCTCCACTAACCTTTTTTATTAAACACATTTAAACCCGTTTTATATTATATTTAGTGGAGGGAAACATACACTATTCACTCCCCACCCCAAATTAACCCCTAATCCCACTAAAAAACCCTAATCCAATCAATAAACGAATCAAAGGGGAAATAAGTGAAAGCATCCAGAACCTTAATTCACTTCAACATGAACCAATCCCACTTATCCCCAATCACACCTAATAAGTGTGAAAACACTTATCCTTTTACCACTTATTTCCAATAATAACAAGACCAAAACGTGTGATTTATGTCGTAAAAGTCGGAATTATGCGTGGTTTGTGTTTTTATTGTGTTTTAGGACCAAAATATGAAAAAGGAAGAAAACACGGGCTTTCACGGGCTTTTATCGAAGAAAATGGGAAAAGACGAAGTCAAAAGATCAAGAGTGAAAAAAGAACGGAAGTCGAAGGCCTATTCTGAAGATTTATCGAAGAAAAAGTCAAAAGACGGAAGTTTAACGAAGTCGAAGAACTTAAGTCTAATAGAAGAAGAAAATTAAAAGACAAGTTGTAGAATATTGATAACCTATGAATCTATGAAGTGGGTTGATGTTTTCTAGTGAGAGAAACTAGAGAGAGAAAGTGAGAGAAAATGTGTCTTTATTAATATGAAAACATGAACAACAACCAACCCCTTTCCATGGTGGAAAGGGGTATTTATACTCCAAGCAAACATTGGGCTTGGGCCGGTCCATGACAAGCCCATGGACCGGTTCTTACTTAACTTAATAAGTAACATTTAACTAATTGTTAACTACGAGCTATTACAACATAAATCATATTGTGGAGTGACCGATACTTCTAATATACGTTAAAACGTATTTCTAACAATCTCCCCCTAAGGGAGGTCACTCCACGTTACAAAGTTCTAAACCTAGCATACTATACTAAGTCTTCGTTCTTTAGCTCGTAGTCTTTTCTTCTTTTCTTTCTTTTGTTGTGAATATGTTGGTTTGATCTTTTTGGCTTTGGCTTGAGAGCATTGTTCTTTGGCCTTTCACGTGCGATCTTTGCCTTTCTTGTGAATTTGCCTCCTCGTGACTTCATGTTCCACACACTTATGTCTTTTTGTTGAATTCTCGAAAGTTTCAGAGTTTGGTACAGCGAAAGACTTTATCTTGTACTTTCTTGAATTTTTGCTAAACTTTGATGCAGAAAAACATAAGCATGTGGGAACGACTTCTACAGGTACACCGCAACACCACCGTCTTCACTGGTACACATCAACGCCACCGTCTTCAACAGGTACACAGCAACGCCACCGTCTTTAACAGGTACACAACAACGACACGAATAAAATGGCTTTGAACATTTTATTCTAATTCGGTAGCATTTTACCTCCGGTCGGTGAAGACCGTTGGACGATATTAGATATCGTACCCGTGACGGATAGATTCAATTAAGTAACTTCCTGACAGGATTTCGCGGGTAAACCCGTTCTCTTTATTCGACCGTCCAAAGCTGACTGCGAACATAAAGAGTGAATCACTTGGATAAATTATCCTTGTGATTTGAAGCCGTCAATTCATGAAACCTGGAACAAGTGAATTTCAATTAAGATTTTCACCATCGTTGCTTTCCAGTTGTCACGAGCTCAATTCATAAAGAATCTTGCACGTCACCTACCAAGTGCTGTTTGATGTTAACACTAGAAGGATTTCCACTCATGACTGTGATCAATAAAGAGTCACTCTGAGTGTTCTGGCAAGATCATATGATAATGCGTAGAGGCCTAGAACGAGTTTAAGTTCAATTAAGAATTAAACCACTGTTTCCTTCCAGTTTTTCACAAGATTGGTTCTAAAAGAACCGCACGTGTAACCTACCATGAGCTTGTTTGATGTTGGCTTAAGCAGGATTTCCATCTTCATTGTAATACTTGCGTATTACTCGGATGTTCTGGCAATATTACAGGAATACTGCGTAGGACTCATAAAAATCTCTTACTTTTCACAGTGTGTGAGAAAGCAAGGAATAAATGGAAAGTGTCCTAATGAGACTTTTGATGATCTCTTGGCTCTAGACTCGATTGTGCGTTTTGATTTAGTGAGCGATGGCTGGAGAGGAGTGCCACCTTTTCAATACCAGTCTATTCGGAGTGAATAAACCAATAGATAACGTGTTGATCTCCGTGTGATTAAAACAAATACCTTTTGAGAGATATTTGAGTTAGCTGGGAAGGGTTTTGCATTGCATCACTGGGTCCATGATGTCTTTCTTCAATACCGAGAATCATTAGCAAAAATGACCTCAATAGCATATGTATTGACCCGGTTTCTGCCTAAAGTTGTAAGGAGGGCTTCTTTCTTTACACCCTTTATCTTTACAATTCTTTTTCATTCTTCAACCCCTTCAATGCTTACCAATACGTCATCACTAGCACCTTGTTGTGATTGTTCCAGTGCTAGCTTAAGTACTTGGTCGGCATTCAGCTAATCTTTCTCTATCTTTCCTAAGGACTACTAATTCTATCTAGGGAATTGTCCTTGGGAATATTCCATCGGCTCTGATGAATCATTGGACTAAACCTATTCCTACCACCCTTTTGTCACCACATCCGTCGTGAATTAAGCGTGTTTTGGGAAGGAATTGCCACCATGAAAAATCATTGAAAAATCACTTAAGGTACTTGTGATATTGAAATCAAAAGTTTTGTACCTTAGGTGTTTTGTTCATCAAAAACGCTCCCCCTTAACACGTGCTTTACACATATTAAGTTGGATAATCATTAAGTCTTTTTCATCTTTTAGCCAAGTATCATTTAAATCTCCTTAATCCCATTTTCTCCCCTTATCCAAAATGTTAACCATTAATATTTGGGATATTGAATGGATTAACCGGTCTTTGGGTAAAAATGAAATCGATGTTTGCCCATAGAACATGTTCATGCTCCCCCTTAAATTAATAAGGGATAGTTGTAGTGCTTTAGTATGATATATTTTGAAAGATTTAGAATCTCGTGAGAAATTCTTGAAAAATTATCATACCTTAACACTACATCAAGCCATTACAGCACAATATTCACAAATATACATATTCACAATTGAAAACCAATATAAAGTGGACCTGAAATGTACGACCCATTAGATGGATCGTTGCAGTAGCTTGTGGTGCACTAAATATGGTCTACCACCCACGAATCTTTCCGAGCTCCACATCAATCTACGTTCACGGAGCTTTTGATCGATCTTCTTGATCACATAATTCGCCATCTGCCTATAACCCTTATGCCAATCCTCGGTCATCTCTGGCAAAGTTCCACCCGAGTTCAGATGCTCCAACTTTCCTCTGACTTGTAGAAGAGTCCCATCACTGTACTTATAAAGCTCACCCACCCTCATAAACTTCATTAAACCTCGACTGTT
The DNA here is from genome assembly GCA_025667525.1 of Glebionis coronaria. NCBI lineage: Eukaryota > Viridiplantae > Streptophyta > Magnoliopsida > Asterales > Asteraceae > Glebionis > Glebionis coronaria. The sequence continues at coordinate 362,070,445 of CM046876.1, forward strand.
CAAGTAGAAAATGCCGCAATTCGGAACAGAGATGCCGGTATAAGGACATCTTTCTACATGTTGAGGTAGAACTTGATTCACTGGACGGGTTAAGTTGAGCTTCCTTTGATAGCTTTCGACTCCCAACTGAAGATCTTCAACTCTTTTCTTGATAACAACGCTTCGTGTGAACATACGAAGTGCTGTATTCAAGGCAATGAGGTCTTCACGAGGAATATGTGTGAGTTGATCTCGGGTCATCAGAAGCAACATATCTTCAATATCCTCAAGGCGAATGATAGAGAAATCTCCGTGCTAGATTTTGTATTCTCTGTCATCCTCCCTTTTCAAACGAATCTCCGTCACATGATAGTAGCCATTCTTGGCTTCAGTTTTCAACCCTAAGATGCTGGAGATGCGGATATCGGATCAAACGTTACTCCCTGAGTTGACTAGACAGCAGCCCCTGTACGCCCTTCGAACTCGTTCATCCCAGTGTGATGCACCTATGACAGCATACATATCATAATTATGATTTACCTTTGGGACCCAGAGTCGGTTTACCTTTTCCTCGATAAAGGGTATTGTCCCCCAGTTGGCAGCTTTCAGCAAGGTCAGGGATGTTGCGTACTATGAGGACCCCTTCAGAAGATACACAAGATCGTTGGTGACGAAGAAGTCGAGAGCAATCTGATTATCGTGAGTAGGGTCAAGTGGAGGTGGGGCTCTTTCTGAGTCATGAAGACCTGGCCGTTGAACGGTGTTCAGAGCTTTCAGGATCTCATCGGCATAATACTCGAACTCCATTTGGGTCAACCGGGTTTTGGCACGAAGTCTCTTATCCTTCAGTGCTTTCTTCACCAAAGATGGAGTAACCGAAGTCATATACTCATGAGCAAGAAATGCACATAAGTCAATCGGACTGCGGATGCGGAGATACAAGACATCTTTGTCAGCGTCTGTGATCGGATCATATTGCGCTGCTGCCGTAATCCAAGCCTATGGTGGTGCAGTCTCGTCAATATCCAACGTGTCTGCCCAGTCCCTTGTGCTTGGAACAGTAGATTGTGGGTCTTGTTGTAGAGAAGTGGAAACGTGAACATCTGCTTGTTCTGATTCAGGCATGTCGGCAGTGTCATGAACGGGTGAGTGTTGTGCAGCTTCAGGTTCGGTTACCGATTCTGCAATCACAGGAACAACAACAATAGAACTAACAGGGTTAGTGGTAACAGGTATGGATGCAGCGATAAATGTACTAGGAATAGATGACGCTGTAGTGGCATTCACATCGTGGCGCCACTTCGATCGTCTGGATTCCGTGGAAGTAGATTTTTCCTTTGCTGCTGCATCTTTCTTGGACTTGGTACCAGACTTAGCAGGTTTCTTTGAGCTGGCAACCTTATCCCCTTTCTCAGGCTGTTTACCCCCATCATCATCCTCATCATCATCCCCGTTGCTCCCTCGAACACTCTCCTCATTACCATCACCACCATCATCGCCATCATCATCATCGTCATCTTCATCCTCATCATCATCATCATTCTTATCATCATCATCCTCATCATCATCATCATTCTTGTCATCATCATCCTCATCCTTATCTTCTTCTTCTTCTTCTTCCTCTTCTCCACCAGTACCCTCTTCTTCTTCACTCTCTTCCCTTTCTTCCTCAGGGAGAATGTGGTAGGGTACCACACTTCCAAACGTCTTGAACAACCTATCATCCTCCATGATAGCGTCATTCAGGGATTTGAAGAGAGCCCGTTGAATCCTAGATTTATCAAACGATCCAAGTTCCCTCATACGAGCTTTGAGGATCTTTTTCAATTCAAAATCCGTCAAGTCATAAGCAATCTTGTAGGCGGCTTCTGAAGGATTGGATGACTTGATCATCAAGTTGTCAGCAGCGAGTGTCTTCAACTCATCACGCAGTTTAGGCATTAGGGATTCAACGGAGTCTTTCACTCTCTGCTCAATAGAAGCTTCAAGGGCTTCTTTCTGCTCTTTAAAGTCATCCTTAATAGCTTTAAGTCTCGTAATTCGTGCTTGATGCCTATCAGCTTCAGCCTTTTTAACCCAAGCGAGTTCTTCTGCATGAGCTTTACGTGTGAATTCCATGTCTGCAGCGAACTTAGCAATCAACTCTTCTTGAGCTTTCCTAGATGCTTCTTCATTTTGAACTCGTCTAGTTAGCTCTTGGCGAAGTTCATCCATCTCTCTTTTGTGATTGTCCGTATGTTTATCCAACATTTCGGCCATTACCAATGCAGCCATTGTAGACGTTGCAGAGCTGCTCTGGGTTGATGGAATAGGCTCGGTTGTGACAACGGTACTAAGGATGGGAGTTATTGGTGGTGGAAGAAATGGTGTTGAAACCGGTCTGGTTGGTACGGGTTGTTTTGGTGGAAGTTGAGTTGCTAAAGGTTGAGTAGATTCTATGATTGTAGGAGCACCCGTCCTTTTTGCAACACTTGCTGAAACAGGGGGGGTGGATGTCTCCTTCGAAGTAGAATACTTTTCAGGTGATCCAAACTCAAACACATCATCTGGTTCCACATACTCTTCTTCAATATTTACCCGTGCACCCGAACCACTGCCTCCCGTGTCTTTCCTACTCCTTTCCATAGCTATCTTCATCGCTTTTCTCTCAGCCTTGTTAAGAGCAGAATCATCAATATCTTCTTCATCGTGGAGAACTAACTCATCAGCCGTACCCTTTCCCTTCTTAACTGCCGTCTTCTTCTTTTTGGCTTTGGGTTCAGGTAAATCTGTTTGCTTCCGTTTACCTTTGCTCTTAACCGTGGTGGAAGAGTCTTCACCTGCTAGAATGCTTGCTCGTTGATTCTCAATTTCTGTTAGCAAGTTCTTGTAATCATCGGATGCGATAATCTCATCGGTCAGAAGATGACTGGGAATGGGACCAGGAATAACCGTATTCGAATGAGTCTCCTGCCTTAAGTCTACCAAATCATCATCATCCATCGTGTGGTGACGACTACCTGCACGCTTGTTAATGGATGCATCGTTTTCCATAAAGTAATGTATGATCAACTTCATAAACCTAGGGTACTGGTAACTTTTAACCTTACCCTTCGTGTTTGTGAAGAGTTGAAAAATAAACTCCTCCCACAGCAGTGATGCATAGTCAATACCCATACCTTTAAACATACCATAAAACATCTTGATGATTGGTGGACGAACAGCATCAAACCCAGTTGTTTTGGGTGTTAAACATCGGCTTAGAATCCCAAAAATAGCTTTCCATGGTTGACCAACTTTGGCAGTAGTAAACTCAGACGCGGTTCGTATGTCAAGACATCCAATGGTAGCGAACATCTCCATGATCTGGTCCTTAGTCGGGTTGGCTGAGTAAGATAGACCTTTGAGTGTCGGTCGAAATCCAAAGATCTTCCTGAAGTCTGACACAGTAAGCGTCTGCTGCTTGTTGTCCAAGGAAAAAGTGATTTTGTTCGACGTCCTCTCTTTGGTAGCCCAGAACTCGTAAAGGTAGTCATAGGGCACTGAAGCACTTCTCCTTAGCGCATGCTTGAGATGAGATTTATCAAGTATGGCTGTACCTACCTTAAATCCATTATGGGTAGAATGAGATACCTCCTTCAACCGGAAGTTGTTTGGAATAAACTTTAGAGTCTTGGCTTCAGCAATGGCGGCGGATTTGGTGTCTTGTATTTGTTGTACTGTGGGGTTAGTCATCGTCTCTGCTTAAGATAAAACACAAAGGTTGATACATACAAATATGAATATCATTATGACTTTAAACTTAAGCATTGGACATATGACCTAATCCCTTAAGCTTGTAAACCATTCAAACATCTTCTATACAGAATAATCATTCAATTCGGAATACTTGGTCTATGCTGAATATAAATCCTATGCGGAATGATAAGTCTATTCGGAACATAAGGCCTATGCGGAATAAATCAAACATCTCCTATTCGGAAAGATCAACCTTATGCGGAAAAATTTCTTTATTCGGAAAGATCAACCTTATGCGGAAAATTTTCTTTATTCGGAAAGTCTAACCTTATGCGGAAAAATTTCTTTATTCGGAAAGATCAACCTTATGCGGAAAATTTTCTTTATTCGGAAAGTCTAACCTTATGCGGAAAATTTTCTTTATTCGGAAAGTCTAACCTTATGCGGAAAAATTTCTTTATTCGGAAAGATCAACCTTATGCGGGAAATTTTCTTTATTCGGAAAGTCTAACCTTATGCGGAAAAATTTCTTTATTCGGAAAGTCTAGGCCTATGCGGAATAACCTTTCTATTCGGAAAGAACTTTCTATTCGGAAAGACTTGTCTATTCGGAAAGAACTTTCTATGCGGAAAGACTAGTCTATGCGGAAAGACTATCCTATGCGGAATAAAGCTGCTATTCGGAAAGTTCTTTCTATTCTGAATAAATGCTCCTATGCGGAATTTTCTTTCTTATTCAGAAAACATTCCTTATTCGGAAAAATCATACTACTCTGAAAGTTCAATCATTGACGATTTTTCTAATTTAGGCACTAGTTCGTTTAATTCAAGAGTTCTAACGGCCATAGCAGTTCATTTGTCCTATTCCGAATAAAACCCAGGCAAAACCCCCAATTTAATTAAACCCTAATTAACGCAGTAACTGATTTCGATTGTTTTCAATTAAAAGGAGTTAATTAACTTGAATTGAATGAATGATAAGCCGATTAGATACCTTTTTGAAGATCTTGAACTTAGAAGATTAATGATTTTGAGATGTTTTAATTGATTTCGTGTGTTTGTGTACTTGTGTGTTAATGGCGGCCAAGAAAAAAGGGGAACAGTGGAATGATAGAAAGAAGAAAAACGGGGGGGGGGGGGGGGGGGGTGATGATTGACTAGGTCAAGATGTTTAACAAGTTTGAAACATAGTCACATTTAACCCCTCACATTTTCTTTTTGCTTCAATCAACATTCTTTTGTTTACCAAGTTTTAATACTTGTCATTTTGACCCTATCTTATGTTAAATTCCCGAGCCTTAGTGATTAACCTATCTTAACACAAGCACAAAACTATTCATGACAAACTTATAAGCAACCACAAGACAAATGCCAAAGCAATCCAACCATTAACCATTAAGCTTTTTGATTTTCCTTGAAAACTTTTAAAGATCTTTTTGATGTGAAAGATGATGTAACATTTTCTCCCCCTTAAACGATGACCCGTTTTCTATTTAAAGAGCTGTAGTCATTGTTTAACGAGGCACAAGATGATGAAAAACATTTCCCGATTGATATCTTGAAAAGTTTGATTCGAGGTGGCAATAAGATTTCTCTTATTTTGACAAATTAATGCACTGAGACGTACATCAATTCGTGTTAGACCAAGTTGTAAAGTAAACTTGATCCCTTTGCATGATTTGGCTTGTAAATCACGCCCGAGAAAATTAATTCCCGTTGTGAGCCAACGTTTTCCAAGGAAATACGTGACTTTAATATGAAAACCGGGTTGCAGTCAGAAATAACTACAAGCCATAATGGGCATGTTTTAAAAATGTACAACTTTTATACGGACTCTATTTATGGCACCGTGTCAATATTGATCGACATTTCTAAGGCCGTAAATATTACCGTACTAAAAGACATGCCCGTTTTAAACGAAAAATATTTTTGGGTTTTCTTGGTTTTATATTTTTTATGGTTTTTCTTGGTTTTATATTTTTGTATTTTTCTTTTGTGGTTTATATATTTACTATAATATACATGATCACGAACAAAGGATACTCTGAATAGTTTACCACGACTATTCAGCTGATTCTTCTGCCAACTCTTTGAGAGTCGCTGGGGTGAATGATTTCATGCCAAGCTTGTCGATCAAAAACTCGATTCGTCCTCGATCTAAGGCTTTGGTGAACATATCCGCCAGCTGGTACTCAGTAGTGACAAAATACAGCTCGATCACTCCGTTCTCCACCTGCTCCTTAATGAAATGGTAGCGAATGTCTATGTGCTTGGCCCGGGAGTGTTGAACATAGTTGCAGCAAAAGGAAATGGCGCTCTTGTTGTCACAATACATCGGGATTTTGTTAAATCCCAAACCGTAGTCAGTTAATTGTGATCTCATCCAAAGGACTTGAGCACAACAACCGGACATGGCGATGTATTCAGCCTCCGTGCTAGAAATTGCAGCGCTTTTCTGCCTTTTTGAAGACCAACTGATCAATCTATCTCCTAGGAGTTGCACAGATCCAGAAGTGCTACGCCTCGTGTCTTGACATCCAGCATGATCGGCATCTGCGTATGATATTAAAGCAATCGAGGAGTCTTTCGGATACCATAGACCACGATGAAGTGTTCCTTTTAGATACCGAAAGATCCTTTTAACTACATGTAGGTGCTTTTCGGTAGGCCGAGCCTGATACCGGGCACACATGCATACAGCAAATTGCAAATCAGGCCTGCTAGCAGTCAGATATAGAAGGGTGCCGATCATCCCACGGTAAAGTTTTGGATCGACAATAGTCCCATTCCTATCTTCATCTAACTTGGATTTCTCCACCATTGGGGTGTCCACGGGGTCACAATTTTCAAATTTATATTTCTTAAGAGATTCTAGAGCATATTTGGATTGATTAATAAAGATGCCTCTAGGATTTTGAGAAATCTGTAATCCTAAGAAAAATGAAATTTTTCCCATCATCGACATCTGAAAGCGTGTGGACATTATCTTCTCAAATTGATTTGACAATTCTATGTTAGTGGCAGCAAATGTTATATCATCAACATAAATTTGTACCAGAAGCATGTCGTTGCCTTCCTTGAGAGTGAATAGAGTGGGGTCCACCTTGCCTTTGGAGAAGCCTTCCGAAATGAGATATGTTGACAGGAGATCATACCACGCGCGTGGAGCTTGTTTCAACCCATAGAGAGCCTTCTTAAGCTTGTACACATGATTAGGAAACTCCGTACTGACGAACCCATCCGGCTGACTAACATAAACTTCTTCCCTTAGTTCACCGTTCAAAAATGCCGTCTTCACATCCATTTGATAGACGATCATGTTCATATGAGCAGCATACGCAAGGAAAAGTCTAATAGCCTCCAATCTTGCCACAGGAGCAAAAGATTCTTCAAAGTCTATACCCAAGGCTTGTTTATATCCTCTAGCGACCAATCTTGCCTTATTCTTCAATACCGCACCCATCTCATCAAGTTTAACCTTATAAACCCATAACAAAGTAAGGATGTTAACCTTGTCAGGGAGAGGAACCAATTCCCATACTTCAAGTCTTTGAAATTCATTTAGTTCCTCCTGCATAGCTTCAATCCAAGATGATTGGGTCATAGCCTGCTGCCAATTTTTAGGTTCAACTTCAGAGAGAAATGCATCAAAGTACAATAAAGTGCACTCTCTTGTAATTGATGGCGTGTAGAGACTGGTCGATCTAGATCTCCAATGACATTCCTAATTGGGTGATCTTTTGTCCATTTAGTGCTATGGTTTTCAATCCTAGATGGTCTGGAGTGAACAATAGAAGGAGCTTCTTCTGAGGTAGACGCGGCTGAAGGGTTATCAGGTATCGCTACACCAAAGAAAGGAAGCTCTTGCAGGTGAGCATATTCCAAGTCGTGATCAATAGAATCCTCTTCCACATCATTAGGCACAAGTAGAGGTGACGATTCTGGTGTAGTTTGAGAATCACTTGGTGAAGGTGCATCCGGTTCAATGTTAGTTGAAGATGCATTTGATAAAGCTCCATTTGCGGGAGCAACAACTTCAGGGATTGGAGCTATCACTACAGGTGCTTGAACTTCATCATTTGGGGGATCAAAGAATTCGTCAAACAACGGTTGAAACAGTTTATCCCACTCGGGCCTTGATGGTGGTAAAAATGATGTGGAAGTAGGATTATTGGGAACTAATCCAGAACTAATAGCACCGGTTCCCATCTCATGAAGCGCGGGTTCAGAGCTGTGTTGCTCAGAAGCCATCGCTGTCAGCTCATCGAAATCTGCGTCCATAGTTTCTACAATCTTGCCAAGACGACGGTTATAGATTCGGTATGCTCTCTTGGACGGTGAGTAACCAATGAAAATACCTATATCGGCTTTCGGTTGAAGCTTACCCAAGTTCTCACTATTGATGTTTGGATAACAAAGAGCACCAAACACATGAAAAAATGAAACATCGGGTTTACGGTCATGTAGAAGCTCATAAGGTGTTTTTCCATGGCGTTTCCGAATGATAGAACGGTTTTGGGTGAAACATGCAGTAGATATAGCCTCTGCCCACAAGAACAATGGAGCGTTCGCGTAAATAAGCATGGTCCTAGCAGCTTCCATAAGTGTACGATTCCGTCTTTCAACGACACCGTTTTGTTGTGGAGTGCGTGCAGCGGATGTTTCATGTGAGATACCAACTCCTTCATAATAATCACGAAGAGTCTGGTTGACGAACTCTGTACCATTGTCTGTACGAATACGGCGGACAGTAGTATTCAAACTTACCTGAATGAATTTCAGAAAAGTGATGATAGCCTTCGGTGCTTCATCCTTTGTACGTAGAAATCTAACCCATGTAAACCTGGAGAAATCATCCACAATGACGAGAATGAATTTCTTACCGCTCACACTTTCAGTTCTCATTGGTCCACAAAGATCCATATGCAAAAGATGAAGTTTTTCTTGATTGGTGTCTTCAGCTTTGGGCTTGTAAGATTTCTTGGTGCTTTTCCCCCTTGAACACGCGGAACATAAATGGTCCTTGTGAAATTTAAGCTTTGGAAGACCACGAACTAATTCGTTTTTAGCCAGATGATTAATAGCATCAAAGTTAAGATGAGATAATCTGCGATGCCATAACCATGACTTGGTCTTAGATGCTTTAGAGAGAAGACATACTGGAGAGGCGGCCATCATGTCTTGTAAGGACAAAGTATAAAGATTTGCACCACGAGATCCCTTCAACAAATCTTTTCCTTCCAAGTTGCGGATGAAACAAGTGTGTTGTCGAAAAGCAACCTCAAGGTTGGAATCATAAAACTGTCCTACTGAGAATAAATTATGACCAAGACCTTCTACATAGTATACCCTTGAAATCGTCACATTTCCAATCTGATATTCACCATACCCCATTATTTTTGCTATATGGTCATTCCCGAATTTAACCGTACCAAGAAACTTGCTGACGAAATTTCGGAGCATCGAGCGATTTCCGGTCATATGTTTTGAACAACCGGAGTCCAAATACCACAGGATGATTTGAACCACCTGAAAATATCACCACACAAAGACAATGTAGAGGTATCGGAATCTGAGTGTTCCTTGTTATTAGCAGGTACAGATTTAATAATCTTAGATTTGCTAACTCTAGGTTTCTTAGATTTCCTAGCCTTTTTCTTCCTAGTGGGTGGTGTAGATTCTAGTTGGCTTAAATCCTGAGGTATTTCTTCACTGATAGGCACTATAGTGGGGGCTGACCTAATTAAAGGGCGCTGTTTCCATACTTGAGTGCGAGTGTTCCTAACTAAAGGACGCTCTGACCTAACCTCAATGGATGCATTCCTAGTTAAAGGGCACATTGTTCCATCTAAAGTAAAGGTCCTACCAGTGGGACGCTATTGCCAGCCAACCTGGGCACGAGTTCTACCCGTTGGCTTCCATTCAAGACCATTCTTAATAGCATTCATTTCATTCACATGTTCAATAAGACACAAATCATGACGTTGGGAAAACATACATTCATTACAATTCCAACAATTCAAATTAGAATTCACGAATGGTTTTGGCTTCTGCACAGGCGCAGAGCTTTTAGTCTTAACATGATTCTTCTTATTTAAAACTGAACTAACATTCCTATGGTGATCTTCTACTTTCTTCTTTTTGGCACTACTAGTGGAGGGCTTGATCTTATCTTTCTTGAGTGGCGATCCTTTAGCCTTAGTAGTCTCTTTTAATCCTGTAGAAGGCAAAGTGGGAACATTAGCAACAGATTTTAAAGGTGCCTTACTTGATTGTGCCAATGACGGTTTTGCTCCTGGAGTCTTATTGAACGGAGTTACAGCAATGGGCCTATTAGTAAGTAGTGCAGAACCTGGTGTACCTATGTATTGCAAATATGCTAAGCAATATTGAACTCGCTTAATATATTCATGAGCCGAATAATAGTCGCTACTTGAGGGATCTAAGGCATAAAGATCGTCTAAAATATCCCTAAGAAGATCGACATGCTTAATGGCATTCCTCATATAATCATCATAGGTAACCGGGTTTCTCTTATGAAGCGGGTTCTTATAAAGCACTACTGACTTGGTTGTTGGAGCACTAGTGGACGGTGCAGAGTCGGTAGCTAAGTTATCAACAACTTCTTGTCGGGTGAGAAGAAGTGTCTCCTTTAATTCAGCCAAAACCATATTTTTGTCAATGAGCAGGATGTTCAAATCAGAGATTTCCTCGCACTTTTGGTTCAGTTGTTCAACATAAGATTGTTGCTGTGCCGCATTAAAAGCGAAGCGTTCGTCTAGTGAACCATAAAGAGCGGATAGTCCCTGTCTTGTCCGATCCATTTCTCCTAGAACAGACGAAAGTCTAATTTCTAAGACCTGGTTTTTAGACTCTGCAGCCTCTAGTTCCAATTTGAGTGTTTCATTTGACGATACTTCTCTCTTCAATCTCATAATCTCTTCCTCTAATGCCTTAACAATTGCAATCATCTTGTCACTCGTCTCAACACCGTTTTCACAACCATTTGATATCAAAAGATTCTCATTTTGAGTTTGTTGTTTTAATTCTAAAGATATACAATGTTGTTCTAGTTGATTAAGGGGGTGTTTGGTTAAGCTTATTTGTTTGCTTAGGCTTATATTATATAAGCCATTTATGGCTTATATATTATAAGCTTATAAGCCCATATTTAGTGTTTGTTTTAGCTTATCATAATTAATAACGTAAAATGACAAAAATATACATAAATATTAAATGATGTGGTCATTAAAAATGGGCATTAATGTCTTTTTATATGTTATTCTTATATAAGCCCATTCATTGTTATAAAAGCCTCAAATCTTGGGCTTACCAAAAACCCCATATATAAGCTTATAAGCCTACTTATATAAGCTTAACCAAACACTTAGTTTTGGCTTATAAGCTTATATAAGCTAATAAGCTTATAAGCCTACTATATAAGCTAAAACAAACACCCTCTAAAGCGTTTTGAAAGTAAATTGTAAGAATCTTGTAGCTTTAAAAACTCAGCGTTAGATTCGTGACAAGACTGATTATCTACCTCATTTACAGTATCAGCAACATTTACAGAGAGATCACAAACATCATCACAAATATCATTACAAATATTCACAGCATCACAATTAATCATAGCGGATGTAAGCTCATTCGAATAATTAACATTTACAGTCGTAAGCACATCACACGAGATTACTGCAGACAAGAATCGGTCATATTCGGTTAAAATCTTTTCTTTTTCAATTAGTTGTAGTTCGTAAGCGATGTCCATTTCATAAAACACTTTTTGAACTTCACCAATTTCAAACACAAGATTTTCCTTAAGAGATGCAAAAATTCCTTTTAGACTTTCGACAAACGGATTGATCTCATTTTTAAACACCTCGTTCATATGTTCGAAAGCCCATTCTCCGGCGTTTAGGACATTTGAAGTCGTACGTTCCAAAATGACCTTGTCAAAATTAGTAAAGTATTGATTAATCTCTTGCAAGTTTAACCATACAGTGCTAACAGGTGGAAGATCCTTTGGAATTTCCTTAGGACCTTCCATATTGACAAGTGTAGGAAAAGTACTAGGGTTTTCTTCATCTAATATGTAGGTTGGTGCTGTTATGAGATCTTTGTCCATATGGAAGCGAATTCTAAAATCCGTTTTTGCAAGCTCCTTATTCAATTTAAAATAATCACACTCGGGATATTTTGCAGAATTGTATGACCGATCCTCATCAACTAGATCCTTACTTGTTCGATCATTGGGAAAAACTATCGGGTCTAAGGCCAATCCTAATTGAGTTGCATTATAAAGTCTAGGACTATGTCTTAAAGCTTGTTTTGCATACCGTGGATTAGGGGGAAGGCCTTTTTGACGTGATAAGTTAAATTCTCTAAATGAAGCATCAAATAAGTGCACTAGCTGAGAAGCAGCGTATTGTCTTAAAAGCAAATAATCTAGACTTCTAATCTTATTAGTGGCATTAATCTCCATTTCATTCTTCTTAGACTCGAGTGATTCAAAATCTGTTTGAAGTTTTTGAAAATTAGTGACCACTAACTCCTTTTCTTTAAGTTCATTAGACAAATTTGCTCTTAAGTTTTCAATTTCTTGCAAGTGACCCATTTGTTTGTTTCTAAAATGATCATATTCGAGATTAGTTAGAACACTAGACGAAGGCACTAATTCCAAGGTTTGAACTTTCTCGTTGCTTAAGGTAAGCTCATCAGACAAATTCTTATTCTTAGCTAAGGTTTCTAAGAGTGCAGCATTCATTTGGCTAAGTAATGTAGCAGGAACCATGACCAAATCTTGTTGAGCAGGAGTAGGCGTTTGCGAAATGGGTCCCGGTTGTGATTCACTCAAAGTCTGGGGACTCACATTGATATTGCTATCATTGTTTGTCTCCTCATTTGAAAGACTCACCACCGAAGATTCATTCGAATCAGCACTCTCTTGCACAACTTGATGTGGTTGAATACTAGCATCAGTGGTATTATTGGTGGTATTAATAAGTACCTCAGATCTCTTTTCTGGCCCTAAGCTGGAGATAGTTGCCATGAGAGCAGCCTTTGCAGATTGAAAGTCATCACAGTCTGAGTCATACGCATCAAGATCATCGGCTTGGTATGCTGCATTCTGTGTGGTGACAACGTCTTGTTCAGCAATCCCTGGATCAACAAGAAATGCAAGCTCCTCTTCATCAAGTTCCCTTCCTTGTGCCTGAGCATTAACCAGATAGATCTTCTCTGCAAACCATTGTCCATCCCTTCTCCTCTTGGGTTTCTTACAATCCCTGGACATGTGACCCTCTTCCTTGCAATTGTAACATGTAATCATTCTCAACTTGCCCGTGGAATTAGCCCGTGGAGCAGGATTGACCATTGGTGCCTGATTGACCGTGCGAGCATTGGTAGTGGATGTGGTAGGTCTCCCCTGATATGGTTGAATAGGCTGAACCATTACCCTGCCATTCTCAATAGTAGCTTGTTGACGAGAATTGGATGAATTCCTCAACTGATTGTTGGTTGGAGCTGATCCTCTGTATCCTCGTTTGCTTAAAGTCCTTGTGAGATAAGCAGACATAGTAGTTAGCACTTCAACTGGGTCAGCTCCTTGTTGGAATACAGGAATGGGGACTTCCTCATCATCACAATACATTGCTTGGTCTTGATGAGCTGCATAATCACTAGAAGGAATACTCATTTGATCAGGGTAGCTTGTTGGATATGCTACATTCTCTTGATAAGAAGAATATGACTGCTGAGCATAAGGTGCAATATTTGCTTGATGAAGTTGTGAAGCATACTGTGGTGAAGGTGCATTGAACCGATATTGTTGCTGATGTGAGGTGGGTGGTTGCGGTAGAATCAAGTATTGGGGGAAGGTTGGTGTCATGTAAGGTGATGGGTGATAGGCTTGATGTCCCAAGATATAAGGTGTGTTGTTGTGTGACAAGCTTGGTTGATTCGCCATCAAAGCTAAGGAATCAGGGTACATACCTCGAGGAGAACGATGCATAATCACATGTTTCTCATGCTGCTGAAGAAAAGCATAGATTTGATCTAAATTGCACTTATGCAAATCCCGGGTTAACTTAACATCGGTAATATACTCACCCCATTCAGCTTGAGGTAAAGTATTCAAGAACTTGGTGTTAACCTGGAATGGAGCAATCACGAGATTGTATACATTCAGATCATTCATTAGAGTAGTGAATCTGAAGTAATAGTCGTGTAGTGTTTCCCCTGGGCTGTACGTGAATCTATCAAACAGATCATACAACTGACATTCCCTTTCCTATTTGGTAAGTGACGTACCTTGTAGCAACACCTTTAGACATTCCCATAAATCTTTGGCAACTGTATATTGACTAACCATGCGATAAATATCATGCGGAAGAGCTTGGAGAAGAGTCTGTAGAGCCTTTTCATCAGCATCAGCAATGAGTTGTTGTGCCGGTGTGAGTTCTTCATATTCTCTTGGTCGAGACACGTTATTTGCCACAATGGTACCATAGTCGAGTGGACCATTCAAAATCGATTTGACCATAAGCCTTCCGTATGTTGGTTTGCCCTTCAAGTATTGCATCATACGGCCCTGCCATGCCTCAAACACCTCTTTAATAAGCATCGGTGGACGACTATCAGTCCCCGTTATGATTGAGATATCCGTAAGAGATGTCATCTGAGGCATTAATGAACTCGGATTCATTGTGATCACTTAAAAGACTCAAAGATTATCGGTTGATCGAGCAGTGAAGAAAGGTTGAGAATTTGTGTTGTGTTGGTTGTAATCAAGATTAAATCCACTAAAGATCGTCGAAAAAACTCAAATACCCCTTGAACTTGCTTATACGGAATAACCCTAACTCAGAATAAACCCTATTCGGAATCAATCCTATTCGGAATAACCCCTATGCTGAATAACCCTTATGCTGAATAACCCTATGCGGAATAACCCTATTCTAAAAATGCCCTATTCGGAATAACCCCTATGCTGAATAACCCTTATGCGGAAAAACCCATATGCGGAATATTTCTTCAATTCGGAATATTTTGGCAATTGGCTATTCGGAAATCTTGCTATGCGGAATAATAGGCTATTCGGAAAGCTATTCGGAAAGTATGGCTATTCGGAAAGGTTGACTATTCGGAAACTTTTTGGCTATTCGGAAAAAATGGACTATTCGGAAAGAATTGCTATTCGGAAAGATTTGCTATTCGGAAAGAGTTGCTATTCGGAAAAAATTTCCTATTCGGAAAAAATGCGGCTATTCGAAAAAATTCTTCTAACCGGAAAGTCTATTCGGAAAAATCCTGCTATTCTGAATACTATCCTATTCGGAATGTCTATTCGGAATAAACCTGCTATTCTGAAAACCTTCCTATTTGGAATCCCTATTCGGAATAAACTGGAAAAAATAGTCCGAGACTTGAAAACAGCCTTAAATCCGATTTTTTGATCACAAACCACAAAAAGTTTTATGATTTTTACCAAAATAAGCTAAACCCAATCCTTATCAATCAATCCCAATAACAAAAACACCAAAAACAACAAGATTCAAGATTGATTTTTTCTGAAGATCACTAATTGATTCAAAAACTAAAAAAGCAACACAATCTTTACCTTAAATCACCCCATAGCTCTTGATACCAAATGTAGAATATTGATAACCTATGAATCTATGAAGTGGGTTGATGTTTTCTAGTGAGAGAAACTAGAGAGAGAAAGTGAGAGAAAATGTGTCTTTATTAATATGAAAACATGAACAACAACCAACCCCTTTCCATGGTGGAAAGGGGTATTTATACTCCAAGCAAACATTGGGCTTGGGCCGGTCCATGACAAGCCCATGGGCCGGTTCTTACTTAACTTAATAAGTAACATTTAACTAATTGTTAACTATGAGCTATTACAACATAAATCATATTGTGGAGTGACCGATACTTCTAATATACGTTAAAACGTATTTCTAACACAAGTTCAAATCCTGAGACGACAAAGACAAAGAATTAAAGTCGAGTCGAGAAAACGTGAAGAAAGCAAGAAAGAAGATGCAACACATGCACTCCTTCCACCTTCCCTATAAATACCCTCCTAATAGTCATTAGGAGGGTAGTTAGTTAATTTAGCAAGTTTTCACTTTTTCTTAGTTTTCTCTAGTTTTAGAGAAAGAAAGTCTTAAACTTTCTCTCACTAAACTTCATCTTTTCTTTTAATCTTTTAAGATTAAACTCCTTTGTATTGCTTATTTTTATTAATCAAGTTCATTTTAAGCTTTTTATCCTTAATCTCATTCTACTTTTCTTTGATTTAAGATTGATTTTGGTGCGATTATCAATAGATCCGTGTTGTTCTTAATGATTTCGTGCTTAAAAAGTTAATCATTTGATCATTCCATAAGTTTTCATTTGATTAAGCTTTAAGACTTTTGTGCTTTTTGGCTTATTTTAATGATTAGCTTATTTACTTTATAAAAATATTCCTTAAAAAGTTTATGTTTTTATTGTTTGATCTAAAAAGTTGATTAATTTCGAGTCAAATAAGTTGATCAAAGTGCTTATTTGATTTGGTTTTGTCATTGATTCGGGTTAGTTTTGTGATAAGCTTATTATATAGCTTATTCACTAGCTTATAACCGATTTCTACAATTTTAGGAAGGGGTACAACTCCCCTTTCCGATTGGTAATTCCGAGCAGCCTCTTCCCCTTTTTCCGATTGATCAAATCGGAAAAGGGTTTTCACTTTCCGATTGGCACCCCAAGTATTCCGATCTAGCCCTTGTTGGTTATTCCGATAGGTATAAGCTTGCAAAATACCAATGGCGCCGCTGCCGGCTCTTTTCGTTACGATAAACGGTTTTTAGTGAGAGACGCATTGAATTTTGGGATCCGTTCTTTGAACGTTATTTTCCTTGCTTTAAAAATTTTCAAAAATCCTAAAAAAATATAAAAATCTTCAAAAAATACAAAAACATAAAAAAAAAAATCATTAAAAAGCAATTCTTTTCAAAAGGTTTTGCACCAAAAAGATTATAGATATTCTCTTTGTGTATATTTTTCTTCTGCAGGTGTATGCGTACTAGATCTTCAAACTATTCTGAGCCCGAGACTCGTGAAGATTTGATATGGCTGGTGTTAACAACAACAATAATCACCCACCTCTACCCAATTTGAATAATAACAACAACAACAACAACAATGTCCACCTACCGGATTTACGAACCATGGAGGAATTGTGCCAACCCACCATGAACGGACGCGGAGGCCCGATTGCGCCAATGCACATCACGGCTCAGGAGTTTTCGTTGAAGCATCACATGATCCAGCAAGTGCAAACGAACCCATTTCGTGGAATTCCGGATGATGATGCCAACAAACACCTCGACAAATTCATTACCATGACCCAAAGCATGAAGTGCTCCGGTGTTTCTATGGATGACCTTCGCCTTCAACTCTTTCCCCACTCGCTTTCTCACCACGCCGAAAAATGGTTTGACCGTCTTCCTAAGAATTCTATTCATACGTGGAATGACATGACTCAACGTTTTTTATCGCGCTACTTTCCCCCATCCATCGTCACTAGCCTTCGTAACCAAATCAGTGGATTTATGCAAGAGAATGATGAATCGCTTTTCGATGCTTGGGAACGGTACAATGATTTGATCGACCGCTGTCCAAATCACAATATGCTCCCCGTCACTCTCATTGACACCTTCTACAATGGTCTCACTTTTCGTGATCGTGACACGATCAATGCCGCCACCGGTGGTACCTTTATGAAAAGGAGACCAGAGGAGTGCCGAGAGTTGATCGAAAACATGACTACTCACCACAAGAATTGGGATTCATCCGCATCCTCAAGATCTAATCAGAGAGTCAATGTTTCTTCTACTACGTCCAATCCTGAGATATCCTAACTTACCCGACAAATCGCAATGATGCACAAAGATTTCATGTCCATAGCCACAAACAATTTTCAACAAGCTAAAGCCGTTGCTATTTCTTGTGACACATGTGGTGGTCCTCATTCTTACAATGATTGTCCTTCTACTCAAGGCAATTATTCTGAAAACGTTAACGCAGCTTACGGCACTTATCCCACGGGAGGCTATCAAGCCCGCCCGCAAGGAGACCGTGGCTTGCTAAGTTATCGTTCCAACAATTATCTTGCTCCTCCCGGTTTCCCTCCTGCAAACCAAAACCAACAACAAAGCTACAATCAATACCAACCTCGTGCAAACAATCAATATCAATCCCAAAGAAACCCATACCCAACTCAAGGAAATTCTCAAGCTTACCAAGCTCCACCTCTCAATCAACCGATGGCAGTGAGTCCAGAAGTCAAGACATTCATGAAGACTAATCGTGAGATGGTGACGAATCTTCAGAGTCAAGTCCGCAACTTGAAGGGAGAAATGGCGAAACAAGGAAGCGATATTCGAGCCGAGCTAAGGAATGATATGGCCAAACACAGCAATGAAATTAATGCGAACATGCAAAACTCTTTTAACAATCAAGCTGTTCATCTTTGTGATATGATTGGTTCGCTCATCCAAAGTAATCAACCCTCTTCTTCAGGTACTCTTCCGAGTAATACCGTTGCGAATCCAAGAGGGGAGATGAAAGCAATCACCACTCGTAGTGGAAAAGGTTATATGGAACCCGAGCTTCCTACACCTCCACCCGTGATTGTGAACAAGGAAAAAGAGCAACTTTCCTCACCTCCTTCACCTTCTATCCCCATTTCCCCACCACCCGTG
Source organism: Glebionis coronaria (assembly GCA_025667525.1). Taxonomy (NCBI): domain Eukaryota; kingdom Viridiplantae; phylum Streptophyta; class Magnoliopsida; order Asterales; family Asteraceae; genus Glebionis; species Glebionis coronaria. The sequence continues at coordinate 362,088,897 of CM046876.1, forward strand.
GTTGTGAGTGATCCTACTCCATTAAAGCCTTCTTCTTCATCCAATATACCTTATCCTTCAAGGTTGAGGAAAGAGAAGCAAAAGAGCAAGGATGATATTCAGGTTTCAAACTTTCTAAAAATGTTTAAACAATTGAATTTTAACATCTCCTTTGCCGAGGCTCTCGCTCACATGCCCAAATACGCTAAGATGTTTAAAGATCTTCTAAGTGATAAGGAAAAGCTTCTTGACATCGCTCAGAACCAACTTAACGAGAACTGCTCCGCAGTGCTCTTAAGGAAATTGCCCACCAAACTTGGTGATCCGGGTCGCTTCTTGATTCCTTGCAACTTCCCGGGAGTAGAGAATTGCATGGCCCTAGCCGATCTAGGTGCCAGTATAAACTTAATGCCTTTAAGTGTTTGGAAGCAATTATCGCTCACCGAGCTAGTCCCCACTAAAATGACTTTGGAATTAGCCAACCGTACGATTGCTTATCCAGTGGGGATAGCCGAAGATGTCTTTTTTGGCGTTGACAAATTCACCTTCCTGGCGGATTTTGTTGTCGTTGATTACGAGATGGATCCCCGTGTTCCATTAATAGTTGGACGTCCATTCCTGAGGACCGGTCACACTCTTATTGATGTTGCCGCAGGCGAAATAATCATGAGAGTTGGTGACGACAAAATTGTCTTCAACATGGGTAAGATTTCTAAGCAACCTTATTCATATGAGAGTGTTAATGCTATTGATGTTCTCGATGAGGCTTGTGAAGAACATTTTCATGATGCTTGCAAAAGTACTCTTTCTTCTCTACCCAATGTTGAGACCGTTGCCTCAATTGCTCCAGCATTGACTCCTTTTGGAGAAAGTGACTTGGATGATTTCGAAGCTAGCTTGGGTCCTCTCAATATTAAGTATGATAATTTGTCCACCAATTGGGATGAAGATATTAGAACTATTGAGAGACTTCTCAATGAGGACCCGTTGTCTCCTCCTTCTCCTAAAGAGGTGACTAATGATGATCCATCGTTAGTTTCACCATCTATTGAGAATCCTCCCACTCTTGAGCTTAAGGACCTACCTCTTCATCTTGAGTACGTTTTTCTGGAAGACAACGAGCAGTTACCGGTCATCATCGCAAAGGATCTGAAAGAAGACGAAAAAGCCCGACTTGTCGCTGTGTTAAAGAAGCATAAACGCGCTATCGCTTGGAAAATCTCCGACATCCGTGGAATTGATCCTCACTTCTGCACACATAAAATTCTCATGGAGGACGACTTTAAGCCCACAATTCAAAGTCAACGAAGGGTGAATCCTAAAATCCATGAAGTCATAAAAAAAGAGGTTATCAAACTTCTTGATGCGGGTATGATTTACCCTATTTCGGATTCACCATGGGTTAGTCCAGTCCATTGTGTGCCTAAGAAAGGCGGTATCACCGTTGTGCCTAATGCAAACAACGAGTTGATTCCTACCCGTCTCGTTACTAGGTGGAGAGTTTGTATAGACTACCGCAAACTCAATGATGCCACGAGAAAGGATCATTTCCCTCTACCTTTTATGGACCAAATGCTTGAACGTTTAGCGGGTAATGAATATTACTGCTTTCTTGATGGTTTCTCGGGTTATTTTCAAATACCCATCGATCCCCAAGATCAAGAGAAGACAACATTCACTTGTCCCTATGGCACATTTGCTTATAAAAGAATGCCTTTTGGCTTATGCAATGCCCCCGGGACTTTCCAAAGGTGCATGTTGGCTATCTTCCATGACATGGTTGAGCAAACCATGGAAGTCTTCATGGATGATTTCTCGGTCTTCGGGGATTCCTTCTCTTCTTGCCTTGCCAATTTGGAACGTATGCTTAAGCGGTGCGAAGACACTCGCCTTGTTCTGAATTGGGAAAAATGCCATTTTATGGTAAAAGAAGGCATTGTGCTAGGACACAAAATTTCAAAAGCCGGTCTTGAAGTCGACCGTGCTAAAGTTGATGTCATAGCCAAATTACCTCCACCTTCAACCGTGAAGGGTGTGAGAAGTTTTCTGGGTCATGCAGGCTTCTATCATCGATTCATTCAGGATTTCTCTAAAATCGCTCGCCCGATGACCCACCTCTTGGAAAAAGATACTCCTTTTATCTTTTCTAAAGAGTGTCTCGAAGCCTTCAATCTTCTTAAGGATAAGCTAACTAAGGCACCGGTCTTGGTCACCCCTAATTGGGAGCTGCCTTTTGAATTGATGTGTGATGCTAGCGACTTTGCTATTGGTGCGGTTTTGGGCCAACGAGTGAATAAACACTTCCAACCAATCCACTATTCTAGCAAAAAAATGACGGGGGCTCAATTGCATTATACGACAACCGAAAAAGAGCTTTTAGCTGTTGTCTATGCTTTTGAGAAATTTCGCCCCTATCTTGTTTTATCTCCCACCATCGTATACACGGACCATTCCGCGTTGAAGTATTTGATGACAAAGCATGATGCTAAGCCAAGACTTCTTCGCTGGGTTTTACTCCTTCAAGAATTCAACATTGAAATTTGTGACAAGAAGGGAGCAGAAAACCTGGCCGCGGATCATCTGAGCAGACTTGAGGATCCATATCAGGGGGATCATCCGAACAAAGAGATCAATGACTCTTTCCCCCTTGAGACCTTAATGTCTATAAATCTCAATCTTGATGGCACCCCGTGGTTTGCAGACATTGCAAACTACTTAGCGGGTGGTATTCTCATCCAAGGGCTAACATCCCAACAAAAGAAGAAGTTCTTGAATGATGTTAAGACTTACTTTTGGGATGACCCTTTTCTATTCAAACAATGTGCTGATCTGATCATTCGTCGATGTGTTGACGGACCGGCAGCTTTTGACATTCTCCAAGCTTGCCACAAAGGACCCACCGGTGGTCACTTTGGTCCCAACTACACCGCTAAGAAAGTGTTTGATTCTGGATTCTACTGGCCCACCATTTACCGTGACGCTCACGAAATGGTTAAGCATTTTGATGCTTGCCAACGCCAAGGCAAGATCACACATAAGGATGAGATGCCTCAAAACTTCATACAGGAATGTGAAATCTTTTATGTATGGGGCATCGACTTTATGGGGCCATTTCCATCATCCAAAGGGAACAAGTACATCCTCGTCGCCGTCGACTACGTTTCTAAATGGGTTGAAGCTAAGGCTCTTCCTACGAATGATGCGAGGGTGGTTGTGAACTTTTTGAAGCAGCTTTTCGCTCGATTTGGCATTCCTCGTGCTATCATCAGTGACCGCGGGACTCATTTTTGCAACGATCAGTTTGCACGAGTCATGGCTAAGTATGGTGTCAATCACCGTCTTTCCACCGCCTATCATCCCCAAACCAATGGGCAAGCCGAGATTTCCAACCGTGGCTTGAAGAGAATTTTGGAGCGTACTGTGGGAGAGCATCGCACCGCGTGGGCTGATAAGTTAGATGATGCTCTGTGGGCTTTCCGTACTGCTTATAAGACCCCGATCGGCTGTACGCCTTATCGTCTTGTGTACGGGAAAGCCTGCCACCTTCCAATCGAGCTGGAACATAAGGCGCACTAGGCCTTGAAGTGGGCTAACTTCGACATCAACAAAGCCGGTGATCATCGCAAGATTCAACTCAACGAGCTAAATGAATTGAGGAACGAAGCTTATGAGAACTCGCTGATCTACAAGGAGAAGACGAAGATCATTCATGACGCAAAAATCAAGAACCGAGAGTTCACCGTTGGTGATCAAGTCTTACTCTTTAACTCTCAGTTGAAGATCTTCTCTGGCAAGTTGAAGAGCCGCTGGTCTGGTCTATTCACCGTCGCCAAAGTCTTCCCATATGGGACCATTGAGCTTTCTCAGCCAAATGGGCCCAATTTCAAGGTGAATGGCCAGCGTCTGAAACTGTATTTTGGTGAGGACATCTCCCATGAGATGATTCCATCCCTCACCACGTTCCCCATGAACTAAAATTGGGTCGAGTCAGGCTCATGACTCGGTAATAAAAAACAAGCGCTTCTCGGGAGGCAACCCGTGTTCCATCCTTTACTGCTTTCATAATAAGTGTAGGGGGAGCCCCGCATATGTTTGTTGTCTTGTTTCTTGTGCTGTGCAGGGATTCAAGCTTCAGAGAGCATCTTGATGACTTTTGACGAACTGTGATACCGTGTTTCCCATCTTCCCGGTTCTATCCTTAACTCTTGTGATTCAATATTTCATATTTTATATAATTCACATTGAATTCACTTTAGTTATCCCTTCCTTAGCAAAATTTAAACAAAGTGCACAATGTCCTAAGTGTAGGGGAGTATACTCCCACATGCTTAAACATTGAGGACAATGTTTATCTCAAGTGTAGGGGGGACTTTTATCGAAGTAAGTGGTCTTTTCCATGAATTTGCCCTCATTTTTACCGGAAAATTTGATTTTTCGATATTTTTCAAAATTTTTAATCTATTTTGGCCTAGTTGTATAGTTGTATTTTCCTTTATCATGTTTATTTGCTTTCCATTGCTAGAATAGTTTTTCAATAAAGTGGTTTTAGATCTTTCTTAGTCGTGAACATTTTGACTCAACCCGAGTTTACTTGCCTAAGTCTACTCTAGCTAGTATCCTTAACGTGTTTAAGTCAAGTTTGGCTAGGCTTTTATATAGGGACCTATAAAACGCGAAAGTCTTAACTCTCACGGGTTAAGAACTAGAACTTTTCGCAAGTTCCTATAATTGATCATAGAGAGTCGTTTATCAAGGGAACTTTAAAATGCGATTTCTAAACTTGAAAAAGTCTAAGAATTTGCAAGATCCTATAGGCGACTCGAAAACCCAAAACTTTAATTTAATAGGCTAAGCATCCACGAGTCTCATTCCTTGAGATTTTAAACTGTGGAGAACGAGAGATGATAGAGTCAATTATAAGTTCGGTATTCTTTCGTGAATTTATGTGAGTTAATTATAAGCCTATTCTCCCTCCGCTTGTTAATAAATTTATCTGCAATAAATAAGGTTGTACGATTTAAAAGGTTACTTAGCTTCTAGCCCCAGATCGTTTAAAAGTTTCTCGGTACGGATTAGAGTTCATAGCCAAGGCATAACTTATTGAAGCGGGACGCGAAGATTGGCGAGTCCGAAAAGGCCCTAACAAGGCATGAGGGCTACATTTTGTTGCTAAAGATCCAAAAGTAATGTGAAGAATCATTTATCAAAAATCTATATGAAGGATCGAGACACACGACGAAAAGCAAAACTCCCCAAAAGTCATGGAGAAGTCTATCCGAAAAGACCCTTACAAGGTATGAGGATAAATAGATCCAAGTCCTAAAAGGAGGCAGATCGTTGTATATATTAAAGTCCAAAATAAAGATTGGAGAAAAATGAAGAAGTCGTGGTCTAAAGATGAAGAATCTCTCAAAACTTCAAGTGAAGAAATTCCTATTATGAAGAGAAGACCATAATTTCAAGAACGTCTCTCAAAGATTCGAAGTATGAAGTCGCTGCCAAATATCGGTCCGAGAAAGGTCTCAAATCGTGAAGCGAGTTATGCCAAGATATGAACTTTATGAGGTCCCGAGAAGCAGTTTTAAAAGATTTGGTCCTTTAGCTAACTATTGATTAAATCGTTCACTTTATTTTCGGCCTAAATAACTATCGAAATAAGTCAAACAATGCATCCTCGTGATCATTCAAGACAAAAATAAAATATAAGAGATACACCTAGGAATAAGGGAGTCTAAGTGATTAATTGGCCCACATGAGTTCGTGATAGTTTGCTAACTTATAATAACAATGAATTCGTTTTTAAGCTTGGTATGGGGAACGTGAAACTTGAGGATGATAAACGTTCATGGCCGCCAAAACCCAATGTAAGTTTTTAATTTCTTTACTTATTTCTATCTTTTATGTTTAGTATTTAATAAAGGCCAAGGTGGGTTATTTATGATGGAAAATGTAAACCGTGCTTTAAAATTAATGCATTGCATGAGGGCATTACAATGGTCAAGTGTAGGGGATTTAATAAGTGTGAAAACACTTATCCTTTTACCACTTATTTCCAATAATAACAAGACCAAAACGTGTGATTTATGTCGTAAAAGTCAGAATTATGCGTGGTTTGTGTTTTTATTGTGTTTTAGGACCAAAATATGAAAAAGGAAGAAAACACGGGCTTTCACGGGATTTTATCGAAGAAAACGGGAAAAGACGAAGTCAAAAGATCAAGAGTGCAAAAAGAACGGAAGTCCAAGGCCTATTCTGAAGATTTATCGAAGAAAAAGTCAAAAGACGGAAGTTTAACGAAGTCGAAGAACTTAAGTCTAATAGAAGAAGAAAATTAAAAGACAAGTTCAAATCACGAGACGACAAAGACAAAGAATTAAAGTCGAGTCGAGAAAACGTGAAGAAAGCAAGAAAGAAGATGCAACACATGCACTCCTTCCACCTTCCCTATAAATACCCTCCTAATAGTCATTAGGAGGGTAGTTAGTTAATTTAGCAAGTTTTCACTTTTTCTTAGTTTTCTCTAGTTTTAGAGAGAGTAAGTCTTAAACTTTCTCTCACTAAACTGCATCTTTTCTTTTAATCTTTTAAGATTAAACTCCTTTGTATTGCTTATTTTTATTAATCAAGTTCATTTTAAGCTTTTTATCCTTAATCTCATTCTACTTTTCATTGATTTAAGATTGATTTTGGTGCGATTATCAATAGATCCGTGTTGTTCTTAATGATTTCGTGCTTAAAAAGTTAATCTTTTGATCATTCCATAAGTTTTCATTTGATTAAGCTTTAAGACTTTTGTGTTTTTTGGCTTATTTTAATGATTAGCTTATTTACTTTATAAAAATATTCCTTAAAAAGTTTATGTTTTTATTGTTTGATCTAAAAAGTTGATTAATTTCGAGTCAAATAAGTTGATCAAAGTGCTTATTTGATTTGGTTTTGTCATTGATTCGGGTTAGTTTTGTGATAAGCTTATTATATAGCTTATTCACTAGCTTATAACCGATTTCCACAATTTTAGGAAGGGGTACAACTCCCCTTTCCGATTGGTGATTCCGAGCAGCCTCTTCCCCTTTTTCTGATTGATCCAATCGGAAAAGGGTTTTCACTTTCCGATTGGCACCCCAAGTATTCCGATCTAGCCCTTGTTGGTTATTCCGATAGGTATAAGTTTGTATATTCCGATTGGGTATTTTGCAATTATTCCGATTTGACAGCTTTTGGCACATTCCGATTGTGCCCTAGTTTCAGTGATTCCGATTAGTGTGATTCCTAACACATTCCGATTGACCCTTTATTGATCATTCCGATTGCACTTACACTCATTTCTGATCAACCGATCGGAATACATTCCGATCGGGGCTTCTTTTGGCTTGTTTTGGTGTACTCCGTTCTTACTTTCTTATAGTACTTTTTAACTAAGTTTTTATTTTTAAAGTTTTCGTAGTGTTAATTCTTATTAAGTGTGCTAGAAATTTTCCATTGTTACCTTTTAGTTTTCAATCATTTATTTTTATTCGTCATTTCAAATATTAATCTTTATTCTTCCATTTTACTCATCGACACTTTAATAACTTGCTAATAGTTTAAAATAGACAATCAACCAAACCATTCTCTTGATTCACCAAAAGACGATTGAGTCGCACTTAAGACCGGTTTTCAATTCGAAAAAACTTTGGGACTACGAATTTTGATACTAGGGGTAAAAAAGCCAAGTATTAACACCCGTGACCACAAGAGGGCCCCCCCCATTTTCCCCTGCTCCCCCATTTTTGGTAAAGAAGGCATCAAGACAGAGAATCAAAGGTCCTCATCAATTTCGTGCTCCCAAAGGAGTTATTCAATAGCCAAGATCATGCCAACACATCTGTCAATCACATGGGCCAGTTTGACTAAGTTTTGAAGTTTGAAGACTCAAGGGCATTACTGGAACTCATAGCATTAGGGTTTTATTTCACTGTTTTCTAGATAGGATTCTCCTTATTGTATATAAAGGGTGCATGTACCCTTTATTTCACTTTGTTCCAGTATTTTGTAAAAAAACTTTTGAATTATTAATGACAATGAAACTTCAAAACTTTTTAGCAAATATTGAGTTCCTCTTACTGTTTTGAATTTAATTTAAGCATTTATCTTGTTTCACCATTGTAGAGTAAATTTTATAAAGTAATCAGTTTCAAGTTCTTGGAAAAAGTTTTCTTTTCTTTTTGAATCAGTCAACAAAGTGAAGTGAAAGTGGACCTTTGTTGGAGTGATTCAAGTTTGTGTTGTTAGATTGGTATCAAAAGTTTTCAAAAATTTATGGTTTCAAAGATTTCAAAAATCAGTTTCAAGATTTTCTTCATTTTTAAGCAATAAGCTAAAAGCTGCTTAATTAATAAGCCAGCTATATAGCTTATTGTTTTATTATCAGTTCACTTTCTCTTGTTTGTTTGTCTTGTGCAAGTATCAAGGATAAACAAGCTCTTTGTTTTCTTTCTTGCAACATCCATTTGAAGATATTTATTGCCTTGGGTCCTTCTTGGATTCCAACAGCAAGCACCCTCTACTTCTGATAAGCTCATACAAGCTCTTTTAAGCTGGTAAATTTTGGAGAGAAGGCATCAGCTTGGTAAGGAGGCTTGAACCCTTTTTAAAATTTATAGATTATTGAGTGTTGTATGATTCTGTCATTTAATGCTTGCACTAGTTTGTTAATTGCTTATTCTGTGATATTTAGAGTTTATATGCATGCTTAAGTCTTTGTTAATCTGTTTAAACTGATTTGGCATAGCTTTGGTGTGTTAATTTTCCATTTCTGAAATTAAGGGGGTGTTTGGGTCTGCTTATTAAGTCAAGCATTTGACACATACTTGGTTTATAAACAGCTTAAACTCACTCCAGTAAGGTAGTAGTAGTAAATAGGGTATTTGGTTTGAGTTGAGTAGGAGTTATAAGTAATTCGCATGGTATAAAATTAGCATAAGGCTTAAAAATCAGTAAGATAGATTTCTGCCTTGTTTTGTTTAAATTTTTGCTCACAATCTTGTAGAATGTTAGACATAGGTGTAATCTAGGGTTTTGGATTAGTTTGAAGTCACTTTGTAAGCTGGTGTGCAAGATTTTGGCTTGTAAAATCCATATTTGTGCCATTTTGACAGATCACTGTTCATCAGACAGTCAACCCATTTACAGTCACTTCATTTGCCCCATTTGTGTGATTTTGTGCTTGTACTTGTTTATTTTCTTGTTTGCATAGACTCCCTACACTCCACTGAGTGTAGGGGTGCCCCATTGTCCAAGGAAAATCAAAGCAAGAGCTTCCCTAAGCTCAAAATCTTTCAAACCCGTTTTTATAACTAGCAGTGGGAACTCACTTCCCCCTGCTAGTTTGTTGGTTACCCCTGCTTTGCTAAAAGACAGAAAACAAGCAAAGGTCACTATCAGAATCTTAAATTTTTGTCTTTTGTGAACAAATTTAGGAATTAGGACCTGAAACTTTTTGCATTATTTTTCTTATTTTATTTCTGATTTTTTAGTATAATTTAATTTTTTGTTACTGCTCATTAAGTATTTTTTTGGTTTTATTGCATTTTTAATTACTTTTTAATTATTCTGTTTTTGTTTTTTAGTGGTAAAACTTTATATTTTTCAGATTTAAAATTTTTCTTAGACTTAGAAAATTAGTTTAAGATTTTTAGTTTAAAAAATATTTACTGTTCACTGTTTTAATTATTTTTTTATAATTAAATTAGGTTAATTAGGGTTCAATTACTATTCAGTTTTGTCTTTTAGTGCAAATTTTTACATTTTTTAAACTTTTTCAATTTTCTACTGTTCTTTAGGATAATTTAGGATTTTTAAAATTGTTAAATTAATTTTGGCATTATTTTATTATTTTTTATGATTATTTTAGCTTAAAAATAGTTTTAAGTCATTCAAAAAGAGAAAAATAGTTTTTAAAATTTAGGAAAAATAGTTTTTAGTCTTTAAATAATATAAGTGACTTATTTGTTCAATAAAATTATATTTTGGGCATTTTGTTAATTATATTTAATTTTTGGGCTTTAATTAGCATTAAAAATTGAATATTTAATTAATAAAAGGTTTTAAAATATATTTGTTGGATTTTTATTCTTATTTATATTATTTAAGACTTAGTTTAATATTTTAATTAATTTTTAGGTTTTGTTTTTAATTTCGTCACGTTTTACGTATTTACGTTCGCGTTTTACGTCAACGTCGTAGTTTTAATCGTAGTCGTAGCTCGTCTTTACTTTTTCTCTCTTTAAACCAAAAAGATCACTAATCCAAACATTGTTATTTTATATATTGGCACATTAATACATACACCTCCTTCGAGAACGAACCCGCACTAATTCGGTTTTACGTTTTTCCTAAAACGTATAACTTAATACTTGCCACTCATACGCGTTTTTCCTAAAACGTGTACGATTTACACAACATCAACCACCGATCACTAATACTACCACCAACAACCCGTTACGCGAATCCCCCCCCCCCCCCACACACACACACACGCCACCACCACCAACACTGTCACCACCTCCACTCATTGCCGCTACCTGCAAATCCGGCACCACCATTACTATTAAACATTATCTTGAACCACCAAACCCACCCACCCCACCAAACACCTCCACCAACCGCACCCACCCAACTCACAAAATCACTTACATTCATTTATATCAAATTACTAGCATAACAACTAAGGCAATACACATCCTAGAAAATTTAATCAGCAAGCATCAAATGACTACTCTTAAGCCAAACACTTTAACCTTAAGCCTTTAATATCCTTACAAACCCATAATACATAATATGATAAAGACAATATATGTAAAACCCGCTTTAAAATCCCTAAGATCATTAAATGCATGAATTTACGGTTAAATTTATACTTTTCAGTTAATTAATATACGACATGAATCATGAACATTTAATACGACCTTTACGTATATTAATTAATTATTATAAGTATTACGTATGATAACATGAATATTAATGCACGATAAGTATTTAATTATAATACTTAAATCATACAAGAAATAAAACACGAACATAAAATACGAACACACACGATAAATATTTTGGTTACAAAAAATAAACGAAAAGTGTAAGTATGTGTGTGTTAGGTGGCGTCCAAACCAAAGGGAAGGAAGCGCTTTGGCCTAACCTATTTGTAATCCAAGACTAAACCAAAAAGAACTCCAGGAGATTTTTCATAAAACATAAACACATGAAAAATATCCAAACCCTAAAATCTTCTCCTTCCTCCATCTCTTGGCCGCGACATCAACACAACCCACAAGGACAATTCGTTGCTTTTTGATCTTTGATTTCTACGGTAACGTGTTCGTAGTTAAAACCTTATTAATCATACGCGATTTGGTATCCTCGAATCCTTTTCATTTTATTTAATTATGTTATGATCTAGATCTTTAAAAACAAATAAATAAAACAAGTAATCATACAAGATTTAACAAGATTAAGAAATTCGGGTGTGGGTTTATTCGGCTTCCACACAAACCGAGACCTTTAGGGGTCTCGGTGGTGTTGTTTTCCCCACCAGCCGCAGCCAAGGTGGTGCGGTGGTGGTTTTGTAATGCCAGCCGCAACCCCTACTGCCACAGCAGTGGGGTGCGTGGCCCAAACAGTGGGAACCGAGACTGATGGTTGTAAATTCACCCTCGTTTAGGAGAGATGGCGTAGGTTCGAGTCCTGGCCAGTCTCTTTTTGATAAACTTTTTTTTTTCTTTTTATAAAACTCAAGACCAGTTAACTACACTACTCCAAAAACACAAAAATATTTAAAATCAAACAAGATTAATACCTAAAAATCACAAAAACGTGCCCAGTTTAACAAACTTGCTACAGTAACCAAATAATCTCAACAATAGTAGTATCCGAGAACCAAATCGTTCTCTGATGATTCTAAAAAAAACACAAAAGGCCTTGGTGACCTGGTTGGCTTAGGAAAGCCTTTGGATGCTTTGTTTTTGGCAAGAATAGGCACCCTGTAGAACAATGATAATCTTTATGAAACAAGGGGGTTGATGTTTTCTAGAGAGAGAAACTTAAAGAGAGAAATGAAAGAACTTTGTTATATGGAAAACAAGAAATGAAACAACCAACACCTCTTTCCATGGTGGAAAGAGGTTTAAATACCCAAGTCCTTAATGGACTTGGGCCTCCGGCCCATGAACATGCTCATGGGTCGGGCTATTTAATAAATGAAACTAAACACTACTACGAGCCTATAACTACATTGTTAGAGTGACCGAGACTTTCTATATACGTAAAACGTATTTCCAATAATCTCCCCCAAAGGGAGGTCACTCCAAATTTACAAAGTCCTAATCTAGCATGTTAGATCTTGTTCTTGAGCTCGTAGTCTTCTTTTCTTTCTTTTTCTTCCTTTTGTGAATATGTGTTGAATAATATCAGCCTTTTGCTTGGAACACGTTCTTTTGGCCTTTCACGTGCAGTCTTTATTTTCTTGTGATGTTCGCCTCTTTGTGACTTCATGTCCCACACACTTATCCTTTGTTGAATTCTTGAAAGTTTCAGAGTCGATACAGCGGAAGACTTTTAGGTCATACTTTCTTGAATTTGCAGGAGTATTTGATGCATAAGGAATAAGCATGTGAGGGCGTCTTCAACAGGTACACCGCAACGCCACCGTCTTCAACAGGTACACATCAACGCCACCATCTTCAACAGGTACACAGCAACGCCACCGTCTTCGAATGCAGCAACATAAAAAGACACGAATAAAATGGCTTTGACATTTTACTCTAATTCGGTAGCATTTTACCTCCGGTCGGTGAAGACTGTTGGACGATATTAGATATCGTACCCGTGACGGATAGTTTCAATTAAGTAACTTCCTGACAGGATTTCGCGGGTAAACCCGTTCTCTTTATTCGACCGTCCAAAGATGACTGCGAACATAAAGAGTGAATCATTTGGATTAAAAAATCCTTATGATTGAAGCCGTCAATTCATGAAACCTGGAACAAGTGAATTTCAATTAAGATATTCACCATCGTTGCTTTCCAGTTGTCACAAACTTAATTCAAATTGAATCTTGGTTGTCACCTACCAAGTGCTGTTTGATGTTAACACTAGAAGGATTTCCACTTGTCACTGTGAACACTAAAGAGTGTCACTCTGAGTGTTCTGGCAAGATCATACGATAATGCGTAGAGGCCTGGAACGAGTTTAAGTTCAATTAAGAATTAAACTACTGTTTCTTTCCAGTTGTCACAAGATTAGTTCTTAAAGAACCGCACGTGTCACCTACCATGAGCTTGATTGATGTTGGCTCAAGCAGGAGTTCCATCTTCACTGTAATACTTGCGTATCACTCGGATGTTATGGCAATATTACAAGAATACTGCGTAGGACTCATAAAGATCTCTTACTTTTCACAGTGTGTGAAGAAGCAAGGAATAAATAGAAAGTGTCCTAATGAGACTTTTGATGATCTCGTGGCTCTAGACTCGATAGTGCGTTTTGATTTAGTGATCGATGACTGGAGAGGAGTGCCACCTATTCAATACCAGTCTATTCGGAGTGGATAAACCAATAGATAACGTGTTGATCTCCATGTGATTGAAACAAATACCTTTTGAGAGATATTTGAGTTAGCTGGGGAGGGTTGTGCATTGCATCACTGGGTCCATGATGGCTTTCTTCAATATCAAGAATCATTAACTAATGATCTCAATAGCATATGTATTGACCCGATTTCTGCCTAAAGTTGTAAGGAGGGCTTCTTTCTTTACACCCTTTATCTTTACAATTCTTTTTCATTCATCAACCCCTTCAATGCTTACCAATACGTCATCACTAGCACCTTGTTGTGATTGTTCCAGTGCTAGCTTAAGTACTTGGTCGGCATTCAGCTACGTTCACATTCATTCTCCATCTTTCCTAGGACTTCTAGTTCCATCTAGGGAGTTGTCCTTGGAAAGATTCCATCGGTTCTGATGAATCATTGGACTAATACCTACACCTACCACCCTTTTGTCACCACATCCGTCGTGAGTTAAGTGTGTTTTGGATTGATATAGTCACCATGAAAAATCCTTGAAAATCACTTAAAGCACTTGTGATATTGTAATCAAAGTTTTTGTGCCTTAAGTGTTTTGATCATCAAAAACGCTCCCCCTTAACTTGTGCATTTACACATGTTAAGTTGGTTTATCTTTTAAGCCTTTTTCACTGTTTTAGCCAAATATCATAAAGTCTCCTTAATCCCATTTTCTCCCCTTTCCAAAATGTTAACCATCAATATTTTGGATATTAATGGATTAACCGGTCTTTGGGTAATAAAATGAAATTAGATGTTGGCCAAAGAACATTTTAATGCTCCTCCTCAAATTAATGAGGGTAAGTTGTAGTGCTTGAGTATGATTTGTTTGAAAGATTTAGAATCTCGAGAGAAATTCTTGAAAAATATCATACTTTTACACTACAACAAGCCACAAAAACTGATTATACAAAAAGTAACATATTCACAGTTATAGACATATGGAGTTGACCTGATATAAGACGAACCATATTTAAGTGGTTTGTTCCGTAAACCTATGGTGAGCTCCATATGGTCGTCCACCAACGAATCGTTCTATACTTCGTAGCAACCGGCGCTTCCTTAGAAGTTCCTCAATCTTCCTGATTGCATACGATGCTCCCTTTTTGCACTGGGTTGTCCAGGTGTATTTGACTGCCGAAAGAGGTAAGTTGGCATTGAGAACCGACAGATCATCTCGAACATTCTTTAGCGTTCCATCACTGAATTTGTGTAGTTCTGAGAATCGTATATATTGCATGACGTCAGTCTCATTTAGATAAAAGATCCCTGCTTCCGGCGTTGTGGTCCCCATGTAAACCTTCTTGTTCTTATGGAAATTACTGAGTGGAGTCGTATGGGGACGTTCCAGGTTTAGCTTCTTCTGATAGCTTTCTACTCCAAGTTGAAAGTCTTCCACCCGGTTTTGAATGACGATTTTCCTGGCATATTGACGAAAGTTGGAGCTCATGGCTATGACAATCTCTGGTGGTAGATGATCATCTTTTTTTTGAGCCAATAGCAACAAAAGATCTTCGATATCTTCAAGTTGAAGGTACTGGAGATCACTTTCGTCAATGCGGTATTCTTTCTCATAAGTACGTTTGAACACGATTACATTCAAGTAATCATAACCGAAGACAGTCTGAGTGGTTGCTCCTTGGATGCTTTTGATTCTGTGAGCTGAGACAATAGAGGAACCTCTCTTAGGACGATGGAAATGATTGTAGGCTAACCTTTTCTTTGCAGTCCAGTGAGAAATGCCAAGCGAAGCATAGGTATCATAAAACTTGAGCAGCTTCTTTCTCCATATTGAGTCAGGCACTTTATCCTCTATCCATGGAACATTCTCCAAGTTAACAGCCTTGAGCATTGTTAGTGACGTGGCATATTTCTTTGCTCCATTTTCAAGGTATTCAAGATCGTGAGAGATAAAATGCTCTATTGGGATAGTGGCAGAACCGGTGATGACCGTTGGTGTAAGAGGTCGCAACACGGGAGTCTGAATTCCTGTAGTTGTCGCTCTCATTGCCTTTGTAAGCTCATTCAGGTGATATTTTGCTTCATTATGGCTGATCTTTAACACGTCAAAGAAGTCCACATTTGCAGCTGCCATTTTGATCAGATCCGGAGTCATCGTCAGTTTCTCATGAGAATACCTTAGAAAAGCCGAGAAATTGATAGGGTTGTTGAGGAATTGAGTCAGCTCCATTTCAGTTGCAGTGTCAAAAGGATGCTGTGGTGCTGCATTTGTTAGCTAAAGTTGCTCTTGGACAGTATCATCGATGATAAGAGATTCAGAAAATGTCGGTTCTAGAACATTTAAATCTTCAACTTCCATATCAACGTCATGCTGATCTGCAGATGGTGTGGAAGGTTGATTTTGCATCACCGGTATATCATCGTGAGGTTCTTCTTCAAGCATTGGCTCTGTCGATTCTTCTGCTTGCATATATTCTACAGATTCAATGTGAGAATCAGTAGTAAATTCTGGTGCAGTAGATATACCTGTAGCAACCTGCTGAGTTTCTGGTACTGTTGACTCCAGCCTCTTTTCTATGTTGTCAGCAATGTTTTCTGCAGTTTCCTCTAAACCTTTCTCAGTAGCCGTATCATTGTCATCCTTGTTTAACTCTTCGGCATTTGTACCCGTGTCGTCATTCTTATCACCCTTGTTGATTTCATTACCCTTGTCATTATCATCATCATCATCATCCCGATCATCATCTGTATCCTCGTCCTCGTCCTCATCTTCATCTTCATCCTTATCCTTTCCTTCTCCATCCTCTTCTTCCTCCTCATCTCCTTCTTTATCATTATCCTCATTTTGATCATTGTTACCATCATCCTCTTTACCGTTACCCTCGTCATCTTCCTCTTCTAGCTCATCTTCAACGTTAGACTCAGAGTCGGTAGTGTCTGCAGGTGTCTCTTCAAGAATTTATTTGTTGAGATATTGCAGAACTTTGCGTTTGTATTTCGATTTATGAGCTTTCATATCTAGCAGACGTGCATGTAACAATGTCATTAGTTGAAGATTAGATAAACCATTACCGACAAGATTTGGTAGTTGTTGATCAACATAAGACTTGACTTCTCGTCGAATGATCGTGGTCATCTGCTCGTCAATGGACCCAAGAAAAGCAGCATTTTCTTTATCCCGAGTTTTCTTCTCTTTAAGAAATGATTTATGTTGTTATTTAAGTTTGGACACTCTGTCTGTTAGTTTCTGAAGAGTAGGCTTATCAGGTTGCGGTTCCTTGGGAGGAGTGGTGAACCTTTCAGTCAATGTAGCTATTTGTGTAGCTTGAGCCTCTAGATGTTGTTGAAGACACTGGATATAACACTCCCACAAATGCTATGCGCAGCGGAGCTACAACATATGGGTGCTACGTAGTTATCATCACACATAAGCTATATTAAACGACTCAAAGAGACGTATAAGTTTAAACATAAATTTAAACATTATTAAAATCATACAAGTCTACAGTTTTCCAAATCCCAAGATAATACTAAACAGAGTTTGCGTTTAGGTCCCCACTGAATCTCAACCCAAAAGTACAGTTTTGCTCGCATGACAGAATAATAAAAGAGTTTTAAGTTAAATAAGGGTGGAAAAACAAGTAGACCGCCAAGCCACAACAACTTCCATCCTCGCATGCTCCGCTCCTATCAATCTTGGTTACCTGAAACACATGCTTAAAACTGTCAACACAAAGGTTGAGCGAATCTATAGGTTTATCAAATCATAAGTTGAACATAAGTATTAAAAAAAACCAATCATGATCATTCAATATCATTGTCGCGCAAACAATCTATTATTCAAGGATATGACAATTGTGTTTAAGCTCATGACACTAATCCGTTAACTCAATCACCCGCGTAATAATTACCGGCGTGATTCAGATGAAACCAGTGCCCATACTAAAGGCATTAGTTGCAATTATACCTTATCTCTTATCACAAATTATCCGTACGCAGGGGGTATCAACGTACTAGCCCTCGTCTCGGATAGGGTAGTCAACCCCATAGTACTATCACTTTGTATAAGCGGCTATTTCCCCCTTCGCAAGGGCAAGACAATAGTTAATAGTTCATGAAATTAGGGCCTTTTGCAACTAGGTACTCAACACAATTTCAAGGCAACATTCGGGTCCGACAATCATTCATGACTTATGTTCATTTTCATTTAAATAGCATGTATCCCCCTCGCGGGTAAAAACATTTGAAATAAGTAAAGAGCGAGGCTATAGACTCACCTTGCGTAGTAGTAGTGGTTCTAGCGAAGACGTAACGAGAAATGCCACCGACGACGTGGATGCCCGGGATAATCAAACACTTGACCTAAAAGTCAAAGTACGAAAACCAAATCAATACACCGCGTACATAATTGTACTGAACACTCGCATGTCGAAACACTTAATGCTTATGAAAACTCACGCCAAAACCAAACAAGTAGTTGTTACTAGACTTATACCATTTATCAATGTTATTAAAGTTACTATCCATTTTACGGTTTCGCCGATACTTACCAAAAGTATGGGATGTTTTCCTAGACTTATACCCTTTTATAAAATTTGGGAAAATTCTCAAAAATACCTTAAGACCTGTAGAAAACCGATTTTTAATCCCATTAAAAGTTTTCGCTTTTACGACCCGTTACTCAACACATTACTAAACCTACGTTTTTCGGACTGATTTTGCACATTGACCAAGTTTGACTCATTTGACCCATTTGAAATATACCATTGAACCATTTGTCACCTAAGTCTAAAAATAGACTCACAAATGCAGGTTTGAAACCAAAAATTAACTTTAAATCATTTACCAAAATCTATCTATGGTCCCCGGGATTTGACCCAAAACCAAACACAAATTCGGATTGTGTTGATTCTCATCTCCCGGTACACGAACTTTCAAAATATCATAACTTTTGACTCGTTTGGAGTTAAAAGCTCTATCTTATACCGAAACAAGCGTCTCGACGACCTCTACAACTATATCCTACAATCACAACCTGGACCAAAAATTAAAACCACGAAAATAGCCCTATACAATCTGTTTGAAAACGACTCATTCAAAATCACCTTTCTACTTGTTTTCAATCCATTCCACCATTACCTAGACCTATTCTAACCACTTATACCCATTCCCAATCATCCAAACAGCCTCTAACACTATGAAAATAGAATCCTCGCTAAAACCCAAAGCCTAAATCATACATGCAATTGGTTCTATCCATTCAAAAACATTTAAAACACAATATAAACACAACCCATAACACATAAACATCAAAATCACCAAGCCACCACCAAACCCATTTTGGCCGTGGGTTTGGTGTAGCCAAAACACCCAATCCATGCTGTTTTTAACAAGTTTTATTGTTGATTATCCACTATCCCATCACTAATTAGACATCCCACTAGTTTAATTAGATCAAAACACGTTTTTGAAAAATCTTTGATTCTTGAAAAATTAAAGATGTTGCATGTGTGTTTTTAATGGATGAAAAGACTTACAAAGATGAAAGGAGGATGGGTCGTTGATTACTTTTTCCAAAAACCCAAAAAAAAGTGGTGATGGTGGTGGTGGTGTTTATGGCCGACGGCCATGGGAGAGTGGGAGGAAGAGGAGAGAAAAATTTTGGGGTTGTTTGTTTGTATGTTTTAGTTTTCCTCCTTTTTGTAAAGTTTGAGGGACCTTTGGTGCAATTTGGCTAATCTTTTGGCCTTGTATGTAAACGACTCTTCTAAATAGCGGGAAACGACCTATTAGTCGACTTGAAAATTTACGGGAGTCGGGGGTCGCCCCGAACACTCGAAAATACTTTCAAATGGTTCAAACGCACACAAAACGAATATACATATGGTTCCGACTCGACTTAACACGTAATAAAAATAAAATCTCGAAAAACTCAAATATCGATCAATCGAAAATAAAAGATAAATTTTGGGCATCCGTCGGTATCGTAGTCGTCATCGGTTCTTCTTAAATCGTCAAACGTTAAATTACGACCGTAAACGTTGGTTTCAACTTAAACCGTCAAATGTATAGCAAATGAAATTTCTTAAAAATTTCAAAAATATTCGTAAAATAGGATTAAATAAATGACGTTGGGCTCGGGATATCACATCCACAAGTGAGTCGCAACTTAAGAGAGATGCTCATACTGAACAACTCTTGAGGCAATAACTTAGCATCATACGGCACATTCATGGGTCTTACATCCTCCCCTCCTTAAAGGAGCGACGTCCCGGCGCTCTCAGGTTCTTATACTTGCATTTCGTACTACTAGAAAGATGAGGGTACTAATTCCTAAAGAGGTCTTCACATTCCGATGTGGACTTCGGTTCACGTCTCGGATTCCATCACACCTTCACGATGAGTATTATACCTTGCTTCAATCTCTCAACATCTCGATCCATGATCTCCATTTCAATTTCCCAATTTCTTCCTACGATTATCAACACATCTCTTCTCACAGCTTCTCGCGGTCAACGAGTGATTCTTAATCTACACCATCTCTTCCGTAGCCTCTCGAATCATTTCAAGTCCATTCAACTGACTTTTTCCTACTTCATTCTATCCAACTGGCGATCTACCTTTTCATCAACATGATTCTTCAAATGTTGCATCTTCATTGTTAGCATGGTAAATGTCGTTGTACAAAGGTACTACCAACGGCAAGTGTCGATCTCAACAACTATCAAAATCAATCACACACGTTCGGAGCATGTCTTCCAACTTTCGAATCGTCCTTTCACTTAGTTTCATCATCTCATAAAAACTACTACTCACAAAATAAAATCGCACGGGTCACACATAACCCCATCGAAAACGTTCAGACTATACAGAAGTAATTATTACTAGTCGTACAAAATCACCTTATCGCAATATTACGTACATACAACCCTAGTTCGTCAAAAACGAATTCATCGATACAGAATCATCCGACGTATACATAACTCTCTCGAAAACGTCACAATCCAATCAAACACAAAAGCCATAATAAAACACATACAACCACATTACGGCATGTTTGCAACATAGCCAAACCATGCCAAGCCAATCAGTTTAATCAAGTTAACTCATGCTTGCTAATCAGCCAAGCCATGATAAAATAAGAAATATTGACAGGATACCGGATGAGTCCAGTCAAAAGAAAATTGCAAGAAAGAAGGTTTACGAGCTTGCTAGCTATGGATGCATATTCAAAAAAAAAAATACAAACATATGCCATCGCAGGGTGCTCACACACGGATCCATACCCAAAATATATATATATATATATATATATATATATATATATATATATATATTACAAGAACACCATCTTACTTTCGTCCCAAACATGGTCAAAACCTCAACAAGCATCACCGTTCACAGTTAAATATAAAAAGAAATATATTACATGGCACGTGTTCTCCATGATCAGACTTCATTGGACAATGTCGTCTCAAGTTCTCACAACTTACGATCACTCGACCAGATCACTTACCACATAAACACATAAAAGACAAGGGTTCACCACAAAAACATCAACTATGGCTATCTATCGTTTAACCATCGATAATCAAGGATGGTTGAGTCAAGCAAAGAGGATTCCTCACTTAAATAAACGAAGACGGCAATGGAATTGTCTTCCAACTACCGATGCATAGTTGGTAAACTTCAACAGTTTATCGCGTGTTATTAAACATATCAAAAGAATAAGAAAAGAAAATATATAAAGTACAATACATTTGATGTAGGAGAAGTCTTCGTCATTTCCTCAGAGTTATTCGAACTCGGATTTCATCTACTTCGGCAGTCTTCTATTTTTGTTAAAAAAAACTGATGAGACTGCTTTTATACATGGTCTCATCGTCCAAATCGGGCTTAAAATGCATTAAATATCATCAAAATACCCAAATATATGCTTGTGTTTGTTGCTTGTGTATTTTTAGGTACGGATATTGAGGAAATGGCAAAAGATCACAAGAATCATTCAAAAACGAACACGGGAAACGAAGTCGCACAATGAACTGGGCCCAAGTTTGGATTTTACAAAAATGCCTTTGAAGAATTGAAGATTGGCAACCTTAGTCCCTCAACTTTTGAAGATTTACACTTTATACCCCTCAAATATTCAAAATTATGAATATGGTCCCTAAAGTTTGAAGACTATACAAGATCAGCCCTTGAAGTTAAAGAATGAGCATTAATGGCCCTTGTTTCAAGTTTATAAAGTATTTGTGCCAATTTTGACAAGTCCCCCAAAGTTGTTAAGTGTTATATGGGCGTTGATGGCTTTTATTACAACTTGAAAGAAAGAGGAAACTTTGGGGACCTAAACTGCCAAAGAATCAATCCCACCCATCCAGTCACATCTTGACACCTCACCATACCCACCCAATACCCATTTACCCTACCCTACCCAGTCCATACCCAGCCCACAACCCTTAAATATTACCCGGTTTATTTTAATAAACCAATTTAAACGGTCAACCCCTCTTTAATTTCCCTCCCAAACACATTTTTTAAATTAACCCCACCTAAATCCGGATTAAACCACCCCCTAATTACCTATAAACCCTAACCCAACCCAGACCTAATTGGCCTTAAATCAAGGGGTTTTTACCCTAATCTCTCCAGTTTACTAATTACCCACTTTCTCACCCAAACCCACCTCTCAAACCACCACAAGACACACCCATGTGTCTTGTGGGACCCTCCCCTGCACCCATCGTTTTCCCCCAAACCCTAAACCCGACACATCCAACGTTTCATACATACCCCTTGGTCCCCAAGTTCAAATGGACGTCTCTAATGCATTCAAACATCACAACAACAACTGGCTACTTCACATGGATGATTTTGACCAAGAACTCAAGGGCAATTTCGGGTTTTTAAGAACTAGGGTTTTGCACATTGTATTTTTTTAATCAGTATTCTAGAATAGTCCTAGTATTAGTATAAATAGGGAATGTGCATGTACATTTCCTCTTGTTCCAGTTTTTTGCTCAACATTTTGTAATTCCTTTTTCTAATATAAAAGTTGGTATTTATAAAGTTAAAGTAATTCCTTTTTGTGTTTTAAAAGTTTGGTATTATGTTGGCAAAATTCTGAGTTCCAAACATTATTGGTTGAAGTAATTTTGAGTTTCTCAAAATTATTTTAGAAGTTTCTGAAATTGGTTGATTTCTTGGTGAAAACTTGTTTCAAGGATTTGGATTTTGCAGGTTTGTTAGTTGATTGGTGTAAATGTTTTGAAAGATAAACATTTAAGAAAGATTTTAAAAAAGATTTAAAAGAGAAAGATAAAAAAACAGATTGCATATTGTGCTTGTGTTTCAAGTTTTCTTAGCAGGTTGTGTGAAGTTTGTTTGTTCAAGGCTCAGCATAGGCCCCGACCTATAGGAGGTGGCTACCTAGCCACTGTTGGACCTGGACGTAGGTCCAACAAGGTAATCCCTTGTTTTCCCTTTTGAGTTTTTCAAAGTTTAAGTTTTATATGATTTTGTATGAAAACTGGTTTTGAGTTGTTAAGTGTTTGTTTAGCTGTTAGATATTGGTTATTTAGATGTTATATGCATGTTTTAGTAGGTTATAGTCGGTTTGGAAAGGTTTAGCATAGATTTTCTTTGAAAAAATTGTGTTTCCAGTTTTTAAAGGGGTGTTTGGATTAGTGTTTAATTGGTTTGTATGTTATGAATATGACTTAAAACCTGTTTAGAAACTCTTCCTAGGTTGTTATTAGGTGTTAAATGTGCTTAGGTTTCAGGTTGGTAAAGTCTTCAAGCAAGTTGCATGATAAAATTGGTCATATAGCTTAAAATCAGAAAACTGCATTTGTTGCTTATTCTGTGTGAATTTGATCCACCAAAATTGATAAGCTGATAGATATTAGGGCAATTAAGAGTTGTGAATTGCTTTCTTGTCATGTGGTGGACTTGTATGCAAGATTTAGAGGTTTGAAAGTCGTTTTTGTGCATTTAAAAATCTGAAATACCCTTAGACCTAAGTAAGCTTAAACAGCAACTTGAATCTGCTTATTTTGTGTGATTTCTTGGCTAGAGCTAGCTGTTTTTGAGTTTGAATTGACTCCTTATACTCCAAAGAGTATAAGGGTGCCTGATTGTCCATCAACACACCACCAAAATCAGAACCAAGCTCCTCTTGGTAAAATTTGCACAAGTGAAAAGAAACTTTTGTTCTTGTGTTCATAAAAAAGGCAAACTGAGCACGTTTTGGTTCAAATTAAGCTTAATCTTGATAATATTGGGTTTGTACTTGAGTTTTTGTGATTAAAAGAGTTACTGGATTGTGTTTTTTAAGTTTAAAAAGAAAAAAAATAAATAAAAAGCAAAAACTCACCTGGCCTGGGCTCGAACACACGACCTCCCTTTCGAAGGAGTAACGTGTTTACCAGTGATCCGGATGGTTTTTTACGTTATACCTCTCCAACACAATAGACTTAAGCAGTATTGAGTTGGGCTATTTAAATATAAGCCGTAGCTATTTTGGGCTTTTCCAGCTTATTCAATAAGCTTATTTGTGCGAGCTTATTTTTCCTAGGATTAGATATTCACTAGGGATTTTTCTAGCTAGGTTTTGTATTTTTCTCTTTATTTATTTATTTTCTATCATTTTTTAATTAGCCGATTTTCATTAATTAGATAAAAAATAGGAAAAAGTGTTTTAATTTTTAGAAAAATAGTTTTTAGGTTTTGATTTATATCTTTGAGGTTAACATTTCAAAAGGTTTTCAAAAACTCTAATTTTTAATTTTATTTGATTTTAGGGTTTTTTAACAACTTTAAAATTTAATATAAAATTAATAAAAAGGTTTTAGGAACTTTTGATTGCATTTCTGTTCTAGTTACATTATTTAGGATTTTTGGTAATTTTTTAGAATTATTTTATAAACTTTTTATTTTTTTATTATTTTAATATTATTTTATTATTAAAAATAGAAAGTTTGTTTTTTCTACTTTTTTCATTTTTCCTAGATTGTAGACACATAATTAGGAACTTTGTAACTTTCCAAATCTTTTTAGGACTTTTCATTTATTTTTTAGAATTAATTTAAGTTTTAATAGATTTTAATAGTTTTTAAGTGTTTAAAAATAGTTTTATTAGGTTTTAAAATTTTAAAAAAAATACTTTTTAGCTTAATTAGGTCATTTTTGAGGTTTACAAACTATAAAATCTTGTTTGAGGCTTTTTAATAATTAATTGTGATTTTTAGGGCTTTAATTAGCATTAAAAAGTCATTATCAAATTAATTAAAAGGTTTTAGCAAGTTTGGATTTTTTGTAAACTCTTAGAATATTATTGTGGATTTTTAGTAATTTTTAGGAATTTTTAGGTTAAAATTTTTATTTTGTAGCTTTTTACGGTTTTACGTGTACGCGTTTTCGTCTTAGTTTAATCCGTCTTCGTAACCGTCTTTTCTTTCTCATTTCTATTTTCTTTTCTCTTTTCTTGTTAATAATCACAAACATTAATCATCATTCATTACACAACACACTAGCCTCCACGAGAACGAACTCACTTTTAGGGTCATACACACATGGTTTTCCTAAATCGTCGTGCTCGCTTACCCTATTTTATTGCTCTTTTCCTAAAGGGTAGTAAAAACACTACATCAATTTTTGGCGCCGCTGCCGGGGAGGCGTGTTGTGTTTTGATTGAACCATTGTTGTTTTTTATATTAGCCATAAATAGTATTTGTATTAGTAGCACTCTACTAATACGTATTATCGTTTTTTGGTTTTTGTGTGAATATTATTAATATATTGTATACGTAGAACAATAAATTCACAAGTACTCCAAATATGTGAGCAATCACAACCTTGACTTGGGAGGTCATTACCCAATCATTGTATTCGAATCTCAAACCAAAGAAAAAGGCAAAAATAGATAAATACTTTCGTGAAGCTTAATCTTGATAATACAAACTATAAGGTGGGTATAAGGCGGTTGTATTTCACAACCTAAAGGAAAAAGGCTCTTAAGTGCTTCGCGCCGCCTCGTTTCCTCCGCTTGCTTGTGCGTATTTGATTTTAAGAGTGAATCGAGGGTTTTGCCGCCCAAAGTATTATTACATATCATATATATTTTCTTGGTTTCTATTGATTAAACCCTCTTGAACGATTTGGTGTTCCACCATCGTT
This sequence comes from Glebionis coronaria, assembly GCA_025667525.1. Taxonomy (NCBI): domain Eukaryota; kingdom Viridiplantae; phylum Streptophyta; class Magnoliopsida; order Asterales; family Asteraceae; genus Glebionis; species Glebionis coronaria. The sequence goes on from CM046876.1 coordinate 362,114,608, forward strand.
CTAAAGTCATCAAAGGCGTTCACTTCACGTGATCGTTTTCATTCCTTGAGGCTTCTTTAATCAAGAGATTTGATTAAGGAGGAGATTTGTAGATTTGTGTCTACTTAATACATTCACCAATTTCCAAAAAAGTTAATACCATCAAAAACCACAAAAAAATTGAAAAATACAAAACACCAAAAAGAATCTTCTTTGCTCGTCTCCTCGTTGTACGTGGCGTTTATGCTAACTCGTAATCAAGCAAAACGTGTACGTAGACGCAAGAACAAAGCTCCCACTCCAACTCATTCTAGTGAGGAGTCTCCTATTGACGAACCCATTGTACGAGAAGCACCTACCATGGCAAATCGAACTATGATGGAGTTACTTCAAGCACCCACCGAGGGTTATGGAGAAGCTATTGCGATTCCCGCTATCCATGCGGAGAATTTTGAGGTGAAAACGGGTTTGTTGTCCATGATTTAAAACAACAAGTTTCGAGGTGATGAGAAGGACAATCCTCACAACCATATCCGCCAATTTAATTGTCTTACCGCCACGTGCAAATTTAAGGATGTCTCGAATGACTCGATTAAGATGATGCTTTTTCCGTATTCCTTAGCGAGGCCCGCTAAAATTTGGTTAGAGAAAGAGCCACCCAATTCTATATTGACGTGGAAGGATCTCGTTTCAAAATTTGTGAACCAATTTTTTCCGCCCTCTAAGACTACACATTTGAAAAATGAGATTTCTAAATTTTCACAAGAATCAAATGAAAGTTTTTCTACGGCTTGGAATAGGTTTAAGGAGATGTTACATGAATGTCCTCATCACGGTTTTTCCGACTTGCACCAAATAGACACGTTTTACAATGGACTTAACGATCATGAAAGAGATTATTTGAATGCCGCCGCGGGTGGTAATTTTTTGTGTAAAACGGTCGAAGAAGCTTTGGTCATAATTGAGAATAGGTCTAAGGTTTATAGCCCTCGTAACACACCGAGTGTTGCCAAAATGGGCTCATCATCGTCTCGTAGTATCAATGCCTTACAAGATGAAGCTAATGAGGAAAATAGGTTTTTCGATAGGTTTTCGACCCTTATGTCCCATTGGAAAGCTCAAGAAGCTTCGAATTCCGCTTCGGTTAAAGCGGTTTCTAAGAGTTGTTTGTCGTGTGGGGGAGCTCATGATCTTTCCGAGTGCATTACCGCGGATGGTAACACTTCGAGTGCTTATGTAGCCACGGGAACTTATAACCAAATCGGTCAAGGTTCCCGCCAAAATCAAGCTCCACCAAATCAAAATGCTAGTAATTATCGAAACAACAACCAAGGTGGAAATTACCAAGGAAATCAAAGGAGTTATAACAAGGGTAATTATCAAAGTGGAAATGGGCAAATTTCAAACCAAAACCAAAACCGTGATTTTCAAACTTCGACTCAAGGTTTTCAAAAGGATCACACAAAAAATCTTCAAGGAGAATTTTTGAATTATGCTAAGGCTAATGATGCTAAGTTTGACAACATGAACGTGAAATGGTTAGCTTAAGGTCCGAGTTGAAAAACGAGCTTAAAAACGAACTTGCTAATGAACTTAAAACTCATGCTAATAAAATGGAAGGAAATGTCACACGTCTCCAACATAATCAACAAAAAATGGAGCAAGGTCAACATGAGATTAAGAAAGAGTTGTTAAAAGCGGATGCTAGGCAATCTAAGTTTGAAGACCGAATGGATTAAATGTTTGAAGCAATCATGTGTAAGCCCTCTTCTTCGGGTGGTCTTCCTAGTGATACCATCGTGAACCCAAAAGGAGAATTGAAGGTTATTACTACTCGTAGTGGTAAAACTTTCAAAGAACCCATTTCTCGTCCAAGTACTTCTACGGAGAAGGAAATAGAGATAGAACCCGAGGTTGTGGTGGAAAAGGAGCAAATTACAAGCCCACGAAGTACCGCTCAAACCACACCTACGGTTGAACCCACACCAATCATGGAACCCGAGATTCCAAGGCCGATGCCTATGCCTACTATGCCCCAACCCACACCACCTTTACCCTACCCTTCAAGACGAGACAAGGAAAAGGCACAAGAACGAAATAATTATCAATTTGAACTTTTTATGAAAATGTTTCGTGACTTGCATTTCAATATAAGTTTTGCCGACGCCTTAGTCATGATGCCTCGATTTGCCGCGAACTTCAAAAGTATGTTGAATAACAAAGAGAAATTGCAAAAATCGTCTAGTTGTTCTTCGGTTTTTCTAAGCCGCATACCTCAAAAAGTCGGTGATCCTGGAAAGTTTTTAATCCCATGTGCTATCCAAGACATGGAAGAATGCTACGCCTTGGCCGATCTTGGTGCTAGTATTAATTTGATACCTCTTGAGATTTTTAAATCGCTCAATCTTCCCAATCTCACTCCTTCAAGAATGTCAATCGAAATGGCCGATCATTCTACGATTCTAGCTTGTGGAGTTGACGAGGACGTCTTTGTGAAAGTTGGAAAGTTCTACTATCCTGTAGACTTTATTGTTGTTGATATTCCCATCGATCCTAAAGTTCCGTTAATTTTAGGTCGATCTTTTTTGGATACCTCGAGAGCACTTATCGATGTGCATGGAAGAAAAATCACTCTTCGTTTCAATGAGGAAGAACTCGTCATTAATGCAACCCAAAACTCCACACTTTCTCATGTGTATTCTATCACATCTTTGTACAATGTCAATCCCATCAAAAGCATTTGCAAAAAGATTTCCAATAGAGTTTTAGGAGTTGTTGAGAAAAAGGAAGTTCCGTCCCCTCCGCCGGTGGAGGTTAAGAGTGTTAATGTAACACCCCATTTTGGAAATGGAATCTTATGCATAATCATGGCGTGTCATCAAAGCATACAAGGATAAATGTCTAAGCATTATTTGACCATAAAAGGGAAATACCGGAATCAAACATCGGTAACCCCAAAGTAGAGCTCATCACACACAAACATAAATACTGTAAAAGGAAAGGACGAAACAATGTCCATAGCAACTGTATTAAAGTAAAGGAAATGCATAAAGTAAAGAAAGACAGTAAAGCTTCCAATCCATATGCACGTACGTTTGAGATCTACGAGCGTCCCTGAGTACCTGCCGTTTTGGGAACATGAAAAGGAAAACGGCTGAGCAAGACGCTCAGTGCACAGATGTACAATATAGCATGAAATAGGATAAGCATGTAACATATAACCGCGGAAGACTAAGTTCTGAGTAAACTGGTTAAGTATTAAGAAAACTGGTTTTATAGTTTGAAAAGCCTTATGTTTATCTTATGAAAACTGTTTTAACATAAATATACCATAGCCCATATAGGTCATGAAAAGGTCACGTGCATGAATACTTGGAGGGGTGACCTCATCATGCTGATTAGAGGGGATGCCTCTAATTAATATACTGGTTTGGGTAGGAGGGATCAACTCCTTGTGAAGGATGCAAGGCACACACCACATTCACCATGAAATACTGAATAAACATGTAACTACGATGCACCCATACGCCCCACATGATATAATAATATGGCCAAAACTGAAAGGGACGCCACGAGCAATCACTCTGCCGTGGGGAAGTCATAACATTGGTGCCTCCAATGTTATGGTTATGGTACCTCCATAACTAGGTGAAACTGGTCATGCTTGTATATGGCTATAGATTATGCTAATTAAACATAAGCAGTTCAAAACAGTAAAACAAATACTGGGGAAAACAGTTGGCTGCATACGGGGAAATCCTAATAAGGAAAGAATGTCCATACTGAAAGGACGGGAATCCGTACCTCAAATCCAGTGAATGAACGGAAGAAAGACTCCTACTTCTGGATCACTAACGCTACATGAATACACACGTGTATAAGTATCGAATCACTGATTACGTACTGGGTTTTATGTCTCATCTTAGCTTACTTGGTATGTTTTAGGTCATGGTTTACTTTTTAAAGCCTTAAACTGTGTTTATCTTGTATTCTGATTAATCCGATTAAGTATTACTGGTATTTCATGTATTATTATACTTAATGTGTAATAATAAGTAACTTTCCAAAAATAGCAGGTTTCCAAAAATAGAAAGTTTCCAAAAATAGAAAGTTTCCAAAAGTAGAAAGTTTCCAAAAATAGAAAGTTACCAAAAATAGAAAGTTTCCAAAAATAGAAAGTTTCCAAAAATAGGAAGTTTCCAAAAATAGAAAGTTTCCAAAAATAGAAAGTTTCCTAAAATAGAATTTACTGCTTAAAATAGATTAGTTTCTAAAAATAGAAAGTTTCCAAAAATAGATCAGCTGCCTTAATTAAATAAGTTTCCATATATAGAAGGTTTCCATGATTAGATTAGCTGCCTGAAATAGATAGATTTCCATATATAGAAGGTTTCCATTAATAGATTAGTTGCCTTATTTAATTAAGTTTCTATAAATAGAAGTTTCCATATTTAGAATTAAGCTGGTTACATAAGCTAACATATAAGTCTAAGTGTTTATAAGCTTATTTCTTAAGTCATATGATATAGTGTATAGTTTAATTATTATTTCATGTATTTTAATTAAACTATAGGTTAAGCATTTTAATTAAAGTATAACATGTTTTAATTAAAATGGAATAAAATACTTAGGTTAAAATGTGTATTATTATGCATTAATAACATAACCTAAGTCATGTCTAAATTAATTAATTATAGGCATGTTTTAAATAATTAATTAATTATAACTTATAACATAAAATACTAAGGTTAAATTAATATCATGCTAAATTAATAATTAAAATAACCTAAGTCATGATTTAATTAATATCTCATGTTATTAATTAATTTATATCCTAAGTTCATAATTCATAAAAATTAACATGTAGCATAAATCATGATTTAACCAACGAACCATGAATCGGGCATGAACTCGACACCGTACCCCGAGCCAAACTCGGGGTACTTGTGCCCCCTTGCTGCTGTGGGTCCCACATGAACCAACCAAGACCAACAATGGTCTTGGTGGTGGCGGCTAAAAACAAACCGAACCCCCCCTCGGGTTGGTTATGCTAGGTGGCCAAAACAAACACCCTTTTATATCATCCTTTGATTTTAATTAACCCCAAAACATGTTAGATCAATCTTTAATTATCATGTTTTAATAAGAATAATAATAACATGTTCATGAAAATAATCAAAGATTTTAAAAAGAATTAAAAAGAAAGGTTTAGAATGATATACCAATACGTAGCTTGAAAGAGGATGAACAAACACGGTTTATAGCAATGATTTTTTAAGATCAAAATCAATCAACAACCACCTATGGTGGTCCTATGGGTGGCGGCACAAAGAGAGACCAAGAGGAGGAGAGAAAACTTTTTTAGGTTAAAAGTTATTTTGCTTGAAATGTAAAAATGAAAAACATATTTACCATAACCCCCCTTTTCTTGTAAAAGTCCATGGGCTTAGCCCACCTTGGTTGTTGTGCCGTGGGTATGGGGCCCCACATGGGGTACCCGTACCTTTTCTCGTGTCCCGATGTTTCGTGTTCGTTCGTGGTTAAACGTGTTCGTGTTTAAAGTGTTACTGTTTATTTTATCATGTAGTTTATCGTAATCTTAACGCTCGTAATTATATTATATGTATTTACGTAATTATTTTAGTTCGTATTTTTAAATGGTGATCATCATTTAATTACGTTCACGTGACATATTTATTAACTGTTTACATGAGTTCGTACGTAATCGATACTTATCATGTCATACACGTATGCACTTGCTTGACTATTAGCACATGAATGTGATCAATACTAAATAAGGTAAGTTTTAATCTAGGACGTACGATCTTAAGGGCACTATTCATGGTAAAAGCATGCGGGTTTTACAATTCTTCCCCCCCTAAAAAGAATAATTCGTCCCCGAATTATAGATAAAGCAAACTGGAAAGAAGTAACATACCCGAACTCAAAATATGAAGTGAGGGTAAGAAGCCCGGATAGACTCCTCTGTTTCCCAAGTGGCTTCCCGCTCGGTATGGTCCCTCCAAAGAATTTTGACGAATGGAATCGTCTTCCTTCTCATGACTCGTTCTTGCCTGTCAAGAACTCGTTCGGGTTCCTCTATAAAAGTGAGATCTTCACGTATCTGTTCCAGTGGATACTGAACCATGTGAAGGGGATGATACTTGTACCCTCTGAGTAAGGACACATGGAACACGTTATGCACGTGCGAAAGCTGAGGAGGTAACGCCAATCGGTAAGATACTTCACCGATTCGTTCAATGATATCAAATGGTCCGATGAAACGAGGACTGAGTTTCCTTTTGATCCCGAAGCGTTTAACACCACGTGCCGGCGAAACCTTGAGGAAGACGTGGTCTCCCACATTAAAATCTATGTCCCTACGATGCTTATCGGCGTAACTCTTCTGACATGACCGTGCTTCCTGCAGCTTCTGTTTAGCTACTTTGATCTTCTCATTGGTCATTTCTATAATCTCTGGTCCTTCGAGTGATCGCTCTCCCACTTGATCCCAGCAGATTAGAGCGCGACACTTCCTGCCATACAACATTTCGAAAGGAGCACATTTGATACTTGCGTGCCAGCTGTTGTTGTATGCAAACTCGACCAAACAGATGTAATCGTCCCAATCACCTGTCCATTCCAACGCACACGACCTTAACATATCTTCCAATGTCTGAATTGTTCGCTCCGACTGTCCGTCCGTTTGAGGATGAAAGGCCGTACTCAGCTTAAGTTGTGTAGCCCAAGCTTTTTGCAGACCTTTCCAAAATCGCGACGTGAAACGAGGATCTCTGTCTGAGACGATGCTTGAGGGAGTACCGTGGAGTCTCATGATCTCCCTTCTGTAAGTATCTGCGAGTTTACTTACCCGATCTTCCTTGCGTATCGGTAAGAAATGAGCTGATTTGGTGAGTCGATCAACAATGACCCAAATAGCATCGTGCTTCTTCTTGGTAGGCGGAAGACCGGTAACAAAATCCATGGTGATTTTGTCCCACTTCCACTCTGGAATATCCAACGGTTGAAGGAGATCGCCCGATCGCTGATGCTCAATCTTAACCTGCTGGCAGGTAAGACATTTGGAGACATAAGTGGCTACATCCTGTTTCATACCACTCCACCAAAAGTGCTGTCTGATGTCATGGTACATTTTTGTCGACCCAGGATGTATAGAAAATGGGGAGCTGTGAGCTTCAGCTAACAATGCTTCCCGGAGTTCTTGATTGTCAGGAATACAAAGTCTCGTGCCCTGCCAAATGATACCGTCTGCGTCCATTCTGAATTCTGTCTGCTTCTCCAAATTCTGAATTATCGCCCAAATTTCTCCATCATCCTTCTGCTCTTCCTTGATCCTAGACAGTAACTCGGGTTCAACTCTAAGATTCGCCCAGTATCCGTGCTGCCCACGTACCATGATTTCGATGTCTAGCCGCTCCAAGTCTCTTATGTTTTGTTCCTTGATTCCAATGCCGTTGATCATTCCAGACTTCCTGCTTAGTGCATCTGCTACTACGTTAGCTTTCCCGGGATGATACTGTAGGTTAATATCATAATCCTTCAACAGTTCCAACCATCTCCTTTGTCTCATGTTCAATTCACGTTGAGTGAAGATATACTTCAAGCTCTTGTGATCTGTGAAAATGTCGCATGATTCTCCGTATAAGTAATGCCTCTATATTTTCAATGCGAACACCACTGCAGCAAGTTCCAGGTCATGCGTAGGATAGTTTTCTTCATAGGGCTTAAGCTGCCGTGAAGCATACGCGATCACTTTCCCATGTTGCATGAGAACACAGCCCATTCCCTTCCCCGATGCATCGCTATAGATCTGAAATCCACCTGTACCAGATGGGAGAGTAAGAATAGGTGCAGATACTAACTTCTGCTTTAGGTCTTCGAAGCTCTTCTCTCGTTCTTCCGTCCAGACGAATTTCTCTCCTTTTCGCATCAGTTTGGTGAGAGGTAGTGCCAAGCGGGAAAAGTTCTCCATGAATCTGCGATAATATCCAGCTAAGCCTAAGAAACTGCGGACTTCTGTCGCTGACGTTGGTCTTGGCCATTTAGTGATAGCCTCAACCTTTGCTGGGTCCATAGTGATCCCTTCTGCTGATACAATGTGACCTAAGAATGCCACCTTGTTTAACCAGAACTCACACTTGGAGAATTTCGCATACAGCTGCTTCTGACGAAGAATCTGTAGTACCTTACGGAGATGGTCTTCGTGTTCCTCCGTGGACTTTGAGAAAATCAGGATGTCATCGATGAATACAATGACAAACTTATCAAGGAATTCGTGGAAGATTCTGTTCATCAGATCCATGAATACTGCTGGAGCATTAGTCAGGCCGAATGGCATGACCACAAACTCATAATGGCCATAGCGGGTATGAAAAGCAGTCTTGGCAATATCCTGCTCTTTAACCCTTAGCTGATGGTAGCCTGACCTTAGATCGATCTTTGAGAAGTGTTTGGCTCCTTGAAGTTGGTCAAACAGATCATCTATACGTGGCAGTGGATATCTGTTGTGGATGGTAATCTTATTAACTTCACGGTAGTCAATGCAAAGTCGCATGCTGCCATCCTTCTTCTTAACGAACAAGACCGGTGCGCCCCATGGAGATGCGCTTGGTCTAATGAACCCTCGCTCAAGAAGTTCCTGCAGTTGGTCCTTCAGTTCTTTTAGCTCTATGGGAGCCATACGATACGGAGACTTAGAGATTGGCTCGGCTCCTGGAACAAGGTCGATGTTGAACTCCACTTCTCGTGCAGGTGGTATGCCTGGAAGTTCAGCTGGGAAGACGTTTTGAAATTCCGAAACTACTGGTTGATCCTGAATTGATGGGGATTCAGCATTCATGTCGTGAACCGTAGCTAGATAACCCTCACAGCCATGTGACAGTAATGCACGTGCTTGCAAGGTAGATATGACTTGTACAGACCGTCCGGGTATGAACCCGTTATGAATGTACTCTGGTGCATTAATGTCGCCGAAGATCACCCGATATGAGTGGCAGTCTATGGTAGCATGGTGCTTGGATAACCAGTCCATGCCGAGAATCATATCGAACTCAATCATGTCTAGGGGAAGTGCATCTACTGCACGAACTTTATCGTCAAACTCTAGAGGAAGACTCTTGTATACATGAGTTATTAATACAGAGTCCCTCAAAGGCGTGGAAATGGTAAGCCTATTTTCTAATGGCAAGGGAAGCGTCCTGACGTTCTTAGCATAAGTAGTGGAAATAACTGAGTGAGTGGCACCCGTGTCGAAAAGAACACATGCAGCTTGGCCGTACATATACAAAATTCCAGTAATGGTACCTGTAGATTTGTTTGCCTGATCACGAGATGTCGTGTAGACACACCCAGTGGTAGGAGGCGGCTTAGTATAAGCATGACCTGAAGTACCCTCCATTTCACCCTTACGGCAATCTCTCATACGATGGCCAGGGAGGCCGCACTTGTAGCACGCGTCGGAATCACGACGACATGGGCCAGGGTGTCTGCGATGGCAAGTGCTGCAAAGAGGATGAGTGAATCCTCCAGCAGGAGTCCTTGCTTGCTGAGGGCCTGCTGATGACAAAATGTGTTAAAATAAAGTATATGCACGAGTATAAGACATATGCATCATAAGATGTTCACCAGTGTTAGCTGAACGGTTAGGCTGCGAACCCCTGTGGTTCTGGTCCTTTCCGTTACCGTGGTTCATGGTAGAGATTAATATAGTGTCAGCATGAGAGATATAACATGAAATCATAAGAAGATGCGTAAATAGTAGGACCTGCTGTTGTTGGAGTGTCCAGCGTTGTTACGGTAATTATCATTACCGCTACGCCTTTCCACAACAGAACGGTCGTTAGTGTGACCGTTTCCTTTGGGCTGATGAGGCTGCTGCTGAGTAGCCAGCTGAGACCGGTCCCCAGTTTTATGCCTGGAAGATACAGTTTAAGAGATGATTATCGAACATATACTGATAAGATGCGGTTTGGTTATCGATAGAACACGAAATGTTTACCTCTTGTTGGGTCTTTCAGCTTCCCCGAACTCATCGCGTTCCTGCAACATCTCTAGCTTCCTTGCTGCGTCGGCCACTTATGCTACTGTATTGAACGTAGCACATACCAGATTTTTCGCGACCGAGGTGCGAAGTGCCCACCTAAAGTGGTGTGCCTGCTCCTCAGGAGTACCAGCTGCTGCTCCCAGAAAACCAGCTAAGCGAAGAAAGCGCTGCATGAATTCGTTGCTATTCTCGCCCGCTCTCTGACGTATCCCATGGTACTCTCGCTTGAGCTTATCCTGCTCTGCCTTGGGAAAGAACTGCTCCATCACTCTCTCCTTGAATTGGGCCCATGTCAAACCAGCGACCCAATCATTACCTCCTTCCGACTGCGTCAAGGCTAGCCACCAGTTGAGTACATCGCCTTCAAACAGGTAGCATGCCAATCTCGCCTTGAATGCGGGGTCACATCCCATAGCATTGAAAATCTTATCGATATGAGTCAACCAGCTTTCAGCATCGCTGGGGCTATCAGTCTTTTCAAAAGCTCTAGGACGAAGCTTGTTGAATCTTTCCAGCCACACTGCTAGTGTCACTGGGGGAGGAGGAGGAGGAGGTGCCTGATTCTGCTGCTGCTGATTGTTGGCAGCTTGGACTTCAGCACGGATGTCATTCCTCAGTTGAGGAAGCAAGGCTTGCATGGCAGCCTGGATTGCAGCATTGAGCTGCTCTTGCTCGCGTGTGAGAACCATCTGACAGTATAACATAAAACATATGATTAACAGTTCAAACATAAAATATAACTTATATATATACATGAAAAAAAAAATTTTATACCAAAATTTCACGAGAAAAATTTTATGCAAGAAAATTTTTGTAAGAATGTATGATGCAGTTTTATGAAAACTTTTGATGCTCGAGAGTGAACGCCTCTGGTCAGTTCACTCAAAACAAAAGACATATCGAGGGGACGCCTATGGGTCGGTCCCAAATCTAAAAGTTTCAAAAAAACACATGCGACTAAATAGGGCCAGTCCTGTACCAACCATTACTTAGTCAAAAACCCTGTAACAATGACATGTATATGTATGCTTAAAATGATGAATGCTTGAAAACAACTGTCAGTTCTAGGAAGACCGTAGTGACTACCCACTAATCACAGGTCATATTTGAGAGCCTACAGGTCGAAACCTTGGCTCTGATACCATAATTGTAACACCCCATTTTGTGTAATAACACGTACTTTAAAATCAACATTTAGACAAAGATCTAATTTTATTTCTAATATTCGGATCAATATTTATTACCTGACTTTTAGTTGTCATGTTCGTTCGGCGAATAATATTGAATTATTGACTAACCGGCAAGGTTAGGTCATTAACTTATCTAACACGTGTCATTTATCATTTATCGACAAAGACTATGTCCGTCATCGACCATATATATCCTCGTTATGACATAGAAATATTTTCTATTGTTGTTGTTTTAATATTTGATTTTACGTGCATTCTTCATAATATACATTAAGCCTTTAGGCGTCATTCGTATATATGACATGTTAACGTTTATTAAATCATAAGCCCTCGCTTATATATTAATATATCAAAGTTCTCTGACCGTCGACGTTTTTATTTTATATTGAGCGTTTAATTTTCGTGATTCTACGCGTATTTTTTAAATCGCGTAATTCTTAATATATCGGACCTTGATAATACCCGCTTTAACAAATTGTGGGGCAAAATTTTTATACTAATCTCATCTCATATTTCTTATATCTAAAGGAAAGAAAACTAGCAACTTGATGACACGTATTTACAAAATACGTGTCTTGCAAATCTAATTTCACATACATATCATGTCAATGTACATGTATATCTCTTTATCCTTCTTTTTGTTGCCGAGTAAACAAGACATCAACACCATTAAATTAAAATCTCATCATAGTTGTATACCTGGGCTGATTAATAAGCGCTTATGCCAATGTTTACATGTGCTAAATTTGAGTTTCTATCATCGTTGGATTGGGTGTTAAAGGCCTTCATCACTTTGTCTTGTAAATCTTCACCATATGCTTTGTAAGAATCATTTTATTCTTTTGATTCTCATCTTTTTAATTTTGTAAATATGTAATACATATTATATCTCTGAAAATCATTGATATAATAGTTTATTTGAGGAGTCTTGGGCATTTTATATGATTTGTGACATAAAAAGTTGACCTAAACAAGCTCTACATAATGGTTGTAATTTTAAGATTTATGTCAGTCCCAAAAACGAGATGATTGTTTAAAATCAGTAGGTACTGGTCTCTGGAAAAAAATATAGGGTAATAGGTTTCTCTTTTGTGGTAATTTTTCCGGGTGGCTCGTCTCGTGACGATACTCGATAAATTAGATATGACCAAAATGATAAAAAGTATAAAATCTGATCATACTGTCAAGACGGGCAGATAACTCCTAAAAGCACTCCGAACCAATGAAAAATGTAAAACTATGGGTTGTAGCTAAACTTATGTATAACACACACGAATCAGATAGTTTTCTACGGATAAACGGTTTGGAAATGGCGGCCAAAACGGTGAAACTGAAGTTGGCTGCGAAAAACAACCAACTTTTCTAAGAGAGAAAATGAGCAATTGAGCTATGATAAGTATATTTTGGGGGTAATTAAACATATAATCAGTAAAGTATACAAGTTAATAATAATTTTGATATAAATAGCTCGACTAGATGATTTACGGTTCAGGCGATCTGATCTATTTAGCAGGACATGTCAGGTAAATTGTAAGAATTGGGTTATTTAATTAACATAAAACGTGATGATTTTTATAAACACCGGAATGGTATGGGCCGCTTTTTAGTAAATATAGAATTGTTTATTTATTGATAACTAGAATACCCGAGACCTGACCATCGTGGACATTAAGTTGACATCGTTATGAGGCGTTTTCGAAACCGTAATGCATATAGAGTGGATTTGGGCCACAAAATCCCAACTTACACTTGTAATTGCTATTGGGCAATTATTGGGCCTGAGATTAATAACCAAATTGGAGTCTAATACTCATTTTGAAATGGCCTTAAGTTATATAAAAGTGTAATGGGCCACTAATGGGCCTTAATGAGCTTAAAGACCATAATGGATAATACATGGTAAATTGTCATCAAAAGTTTTATAAAACTTATGCAATGTCCAAACTTGCTAAAGTGAACTATTTACATATATGTATGACTTATGTATAGTCTCGAGCATAAGACACGTTTCATCATTATTAGGTCTCGTTCAGTTATATGTCGACCGTTCGACATCTCGTTCTCGATCAATGAGCGATTGATATCTCGTGAAGTCGTGTATCGACTATTGGACGTTTATTCCTTGATCGATGTGTTGTACCTATATCAGGTGAGTTCATAGCCTCGCTTTTACTGCTTTATATGTTTTTATAAACCCGCGAGGGGGAATACATGTTGCCTGCAAAATAATCATATGAGATAATATATATCCTTTGGAAGGATACATGTTTGTGAATAAACATTCGTTGTTTGACTATATGCTTTGAACGAATACAAGTTGTTGTAAATGAATGTAAGATGTTTGATTAAATGCTTTTGAAAGATGAACACAAGCGTTGATTGTATTGATTGTGAACCGCTATTTGCTAAGTGCTGTATTGCTAAAATTTGGAAAGTCCCTATAAACCCATGAACCGTTAACTACCCTTGATGGGTAGGCGCTGGTACAGACGGATGGATCCATCGGGGATGGCCCCCACCTGGGCAGGTCGCACCTGTGGGTTGGAGGCTCAGCCAGGTGTGTTGTATTAGAAGTAAGGGGGTATTCGGCAAAATACCTGACTAGGGCATTATTATACTTAAGGCTTCGGTGTCATGGCTTAGTAGAATAGCGTGGACTTTGGGTATTGCATGTGTTGCACTATCGACAGTGGATGAGATTCTTGTGTTCAAAAGCTTTATGGTTTATTTCAAACCCTATTATTGTTTATTTAAAAACCTATGAATTCACTCAACCGTTGTGTTGACTGTTTAGCATGTATTCTCAGGTGTATAGGTTTATGATTAGCTGGAGCATGGAGCCGCGCGGGATAATGTAAAGGCAAAACAAACAATTTCCGTTCGATACTTTTGACAAACTTTTATATTTATTAAGGTTTGTATAAACTGTTGGGACCTCTTTTATTGAACTCTGAATTTGTCGAAGTGTTTATTTAATAAAACGTCTCTTTTGAGGTCGTTTTCTATGACTATGTGTGATGTGCTATGAAGTAACACCCAATGTTGATATTCCGCTGCCTTGTGAAATTGGGGGTGTTACAGATTGGTATCAGAGCACTAGTTATAGCGAAATAGGTTACTTTTAAAACCTAGACTATAACTGTTCTTTCGTAAAATTGTTTGATTTCCTTACAAAGCGCGCGCTCATGGATCCTAGAAACCAATGCTTGGTTGTGATAATGTGATTCCGTGGGTATGTAGAAATGTTTGTATGTATATGAATGTATATACTATGGTATTTAACGGCATTGCGCATGAAGCAATGGTCCTTGCTTGATTATCGTACATTTTATGATACGGTTTTATAGAGAGTTTGGCCTCGCCGCCAATCACTTTTCTCGATAATTAATTTATTATCCGAATACGAGTATGGAACTCGTTTGATATTTTGGCTACATATATATTGTTTCATAATCTATCGCATGTCGACTAATTTAAGCATGATTTTAGTCATCGCATCGTGATGTGCCATTTTAGGACCTCTCCTTTTGAAACGTAATTGATAAGCGTATTATTATATTTCTACACTTCTTAGTTTTGAAGAATCATTTCTTCAAGGAGACATCTTCTACGTAATATAACGTTTAATTTACGTGTGTTTGATTACGTTTTGTGGCGAAAAGGAGGATGCCAATGTTGGACCTAAAATATATATATACCCAAATCAACTATATATAATTTGGGTACAACAAAGATATGCTCATAGTAGTCATTAGTTGAGAAATTTAATACTTTGTATTTAAATGGAATGGGACATTTAAATATAATGATTTTAAATCGCCCAACTATGTGTCGTTTAAGGTTCTCTTATTGAAATGGATTGGGACATTTGAATAAGAATGTTTTAAACCACTAGACCTTAGATTGTCGATGGTTACTTTATTCAAATGGAATGGGACGTTTGAATATAGAAATCATGGAGTAAGTTTGACACCCTATACTTTTCTTGGCATTTAAATTGGTTATGATATCGTGTTTTGTGACGGTATTACTGAGTAGGATGGTTTATAATCGTCTTGTTGAAATAAATTGGGACGCCTTTTTATCTGAACAAGAAAGTTATAAGTTCCCGAACCATAAATTTGTAAATTCTTGTTTACATGGATTGGGACGCCTTTTGATGTAAACAAGAAATTATAAATAAGTGGGCTCAAGAGTACTTGACTTGGTTTGTGACTATTTTTGTATACGGATGTATTTCTTCGACTCATTTTTCGTTGGTACGAATCGTTCGTTTTCATCGTCATTATGGTCATTATTGATTATCGTCTAAGTACGAGTAACCCGTTAGTCTTCTCTCGAGTGATAATTTGTTTCTATGGACCATTTCGAATGTGTCCTAACCATCATGAGCTTGATAAGCTAATCGTTAAGAACCATTAACCATTTGAGAATAGATGACTTGTTTAACCGAAACAAGTATTTAAGTGGGACTTGTTGATTGACTGAGGATTAAGTTATCAACACAACTCATCGTGAATGAAAAGATCTTGAGATTCTTTCTTGTTATTATGGATGGTTCATCGAAGAATTTTTAACGTAACGAGAAAATATTTTGGGTATGGATCCGTTAGTGAACACCCTGTAATATCTTTTGGGTATGGATCCTTGTGTGTGAGCACCCTCTGATGACGAAAATATTGTTCGATATGCATCTATGCAATCAAGATCATGAACATCCTTTAACTTGCAAACTTTCCTTTGACTGGACTTATCTAAAAATCCTGTCAAATATTCTTATTTATCATGGCTTGGCTACTTAGCAAGCATGATTTAACTTGATTGAACTTATTTGATTTGGCATGGCTTGGCTATTTTGCAAGAATGTCGTAACGTGATTATATGTGCTTAGTGATGGATTCCGTTTTTGATTTGGATCGTAGTTCCTTCGATAGAGTAATGTATACTCCGAACGATTTCTGTGTTGATAAATTTGGTTTTGAAGAAATAGGTTTGCATGTTTGAGATCATGCAGCTAAATGATTTTGTGCGACTAGTAATAATTTCCTCGTCGTGAATATTTTGTAACGTTTTCGATGAAGTTATGTCTCATACATACGATTTTCTTTTATGAGGTGATTGTAATTTTTTTATGAAACTCGTTGGATAATAGGTGTTTTAAATTGATCGATGTGATCACCAGTAGTTTTGAATGGATTGTCGCATTGGAAATATTTCAAATGCACCCACTTATTTCGACTCTTCACTTGTCATGTAGAGTTTTTCAAACTTTTAACGATTGCCTCATGTTTGATAAACTAGTAGTAATGTACCTTTAAGCGTTTCCAAAAATTGACGATTCGTTAATTTTTCGCTTCCAGTGGGTTTTCCTTCGATTTATCTATTTATCTTTCCTTATAAGGATTGAAGCCGCATTCAAACTGTTCGTTTGTATCCGGTATGTATACTCATTGCTTTAACTTTTGTTCATCCAACCTTCATTGGTAACCTCGGCGTTGACTTATCAATTTATCACCTCTTCGCCCTTTAAGCGAAGACTATTAAGACGAATTAAGCGTCGGGACGTCGCTTCCTAAAGGGTTAGATGATGTAATAACCCGTACTTTAAAATCAACATTTAGACAAAGATCTAATTTTATTTCTAATATTCGGATCAATATTTATTACCTGACTTTTAGTTGTCATGTTCGTTCGACGAATAATATTGAATTATTGACTAACCGGCAAGGTTAGGTCATTAACTTATCTAACACGTGTCATTTAACATTTATCGACAAAGACTATGTCCGTCATCGACCATATATATCCTCGTTATGACATATAAATATTTTCTATTGTTGTTGTTTTAATATTTGATTTTACGTGCATTCTTCATAATATACATTAAGCCTTTAGGCGTCATTCGTATATATGACATGTTAACGTTTATTAAATCATAAGCCCTCGCTTATATACTAATATATCAAAGTTCTCTGACCGTCGACGTTTTTATTTTATATTGAGCGTTTAATTTTCGTGATTCTACGCGTATTTTTTAAATCGCGTAATTCTTAATATATCGGACCTTGATAATACCCGCTTTAACAAATTGTGGGGCAAAATTTTTATACTAATCTCATCTCATATTTCTTATATCTAAAGGAAAGAAAACTAGCAACTTGATGACACGTATTTACAAAATACGTGTCTTGCAAATCTAATTTCACATACATATCATGTCAATGTACATGTATATCTCTTTATCCTTCTTTTTGTTGCCGAGTAAACAAGACATCAACACCATTAAATTAAAATCTCATCACAGTTGTATACCTGGGCTGATTAATAAGCGCTTATGCCAATGTTTACATGTGCTAAATTTGAGTTTCTATCATCGTTGGATTGGGTGTTAAAGGCCTTCATCACTTTGTCTTGTAAATCTTCACCATATGCTTTGTAAGAATCATTTTATTCTTTTGATTCTCATCTTTTTAATTTTGTAAATATGTAATACATATTATATCTCTGAAAATCATTGATATAATAGTTTATTTGAGGAGTCTTGGGCATTTTATATGATTTGTGACATAAAAAGTTGACCTAAACAAGCTCTACATAATGGTTGTAATTTTAAGATTTATGTCAGTCCCAAAAACGAGATGATTGTTTAAAATCAGTAGGTACTGGTCTCTGGAAAAAAATATAGGGTAATAGGTTTCTCTTTTGTGGTAATTTTTCCGGGTGGCTCGTCTCGTGACGATACTCGATAAATTAGATATGACCAAAATGATAAAAAGTATAAAATCTGATCATACTGTCAAGACGGGCAGATAACTCCTAAAAGCACTCCGAACCAATGAAAAATGTAAAACTATGGGTTGTAGCTAAACTTATGTAGAACACACACGAATCGGATAGTTTTCTACGGATAAACGGTTTGGAAATGGCGGCCAAAACGGTGAAACTGAAGTTGGCTGCGAAAAACAACCAACTTTTCTAAGAGAGAAAATGAGCAATTGAGCTATGATAAGTATATTTTGGGGGTAATTAAACATATAATCAGTAAAGTATACAAGTTAATAATAATTTTGATATAAATAGCTCGACTAGATGATTTACGGTTCAGGCGATATGATCTATTTAGCAGGACATGTCAGGTAAATTGTAAGAATTGGGTTATTTAATTAACATAAAACATGATGATTTTTATAAACATCGGAATGGTATGGGCCGCTTTTTAGTAAATATAGAATCGTTTATTTATTGATAACTAGAATACCCAAGACCTGACCATCGTGGACATTAAGTTGACATCGTTATGAGGCGTTTTCGAAACCGTAATGCATATAGAGTGGATTTGGGCCACAAAATCCCAACTTACACTTGTAATTGCTATTGGGCAATTATTGGGCCTGAGATTAATAACCAAATTGGAGTCTAATACTCATTTTGAAATGGCCTTAAGTTATATAAAAGTGTAATGGGCCACTAATGGGCCTTAATGAGCTTAAAGACCATAATGGGATAATACATGGTAAATTGTCATCAAAAGTTTTATAAAACTTATGCAATGTCCAAACTTGCTAAAGTGAACTATTTACATATATGTATGACTTATGTATAGTCTCGAGCATAAGACACGTTTCGTCATTATTAGGTCTCGTTCAGTTATATGTCGACCGTTCGACATCTCGTTCTCGATCAATGAGCGATTGATATCTCGTGAAGTCGTGTATCGACTATTGGACGTTTATTCCTTGATCGATGTGTTGTACCTATATCAGGTGAGTTCATAGCCTCGCTTTTACTGCTTTATATGTTTTTATAAACCCGCGAGGGGGAATACATGTTGCCTGCAAAATAATCATATGAGATAATATATATCCTTTGGAAGGATACATGTTTGTGAATAAACATTCGTTGTTTGACTATATGCTTTGAACGAATACAAGTTGTTGTAAATGAATGTAAGATGTTTGATTAAATGCTTTTGAAAGATGAACACAAGCGTTGATTGTATTGATTATGAACCGCTATTTGCTAAGTGCTGTATTGCCAAAATTTGGAAAGTCCCTATAAACCCATGAACCGTTAACTACCCTTGATGGGTAGGCGCTGGTACAGACGGATGGATCCATCGGGGATGGCCCCCACCTGGGCAGGTCGCACCTGTGGGTTGGAGGCTCAGCCAGGTGTGTTGTATTAGAAGTAAGGGGGTATTCGGCCAAATACCTGACTAGGGCATTATTATACTTAAGGCTTCGGTGTCATGGCTTAGTAGAATAGCGTGGACTTTGGGTATTGCATGTGTTGCACTATCGACAGTGGATGAGATTCTTGTGTTCAAAAGCTTTATGGTTTATTTCAAACCCTATTATTGTTTATTTAAAAACCTATGAATTCACTCAACCGTTGTGTTGACTGTTTAGCATGTATTCTCAGGTGTATAGGTTAATGATTAGCTGGAGCATGGAGCCGCGCGGGATAATGTAAAGGCAAAACAAACAATTTCCGTTCGATACTTTTGACAAACTTTTATATTTATTAAGGTTTGTATAAACTGTTGGGACCTCTTTTATTGAACTCTGAATTTGTCGAATGGTTTATTTAATAAAACGTCTCTTTTGAGGTCGTTTTCTATGACTATGTGTGATGTGCTATTAAGTAACACCCAATGTTGATATTCCGCTGCCTTGTGAAATTGGGGGTGTTACATTTTGGAAACGGAATCTTACGCATAATCATGGCGTGTCATCAAAGCATACAAGGATAAATGTCTAAGCATTATTTGACCATAAAAGGGAAATACCGGAATCAAACATCGGTAACCCTAAAGTAGAGCTCATCACACACAAACATAAATACTGTAAAAGGAAAGGACGAAAAAATGTCCATAGCAACTGTATTAAAGTAAAGGAAATGCATAAAGTAAAGAAAGACAGTAAAGCTTCCAATCCATATGCACGTACGTTTGAGATCTACGAGCGTCCCTGAGTACCTGCCGTTTTGGGAACATGAAAAGGAAAACGGCTGAGCAAGACGCTCAGTGCACGGATGTACAATATAGCATGAAATAGGATAACCATGTAACATATAACAGCGGAAGACTAAGTTCTGAGTAAACTGGTTAAGTATTAAGAAAACTGGTTTTATAGTTTGAAAAGCCTTATGTTTATCTTATGAAAACTGTTTTAACATAAATATACCATAGCCCATATAGGTCATGAAAAGGTCACGTGCATGAATACTTGGAGGGGTGACCTCATCATGCTGATTAGAGGGGATGCCTCTAATTAATATACTGGTTTGGGTAGGAGGGATCAACTCCTTGTGAAGGATGCAAGGCACACACCACATTCACCATGAAATACTGAATAAACATGTAACTAGGATGCACCCATACGCCCCACATGATATAATAATATGGCCAAAACTGAAAGGGACACCACGAGCAATCACTCCGCCGTGGGGAAGTCATAACATTGGTGCCTCCAATGTTATGGTTATGGTACCTCCATAACTAGGTGAAACTGGTCATGCTTGTATATGGCTATAGATTATGCTAATTAAACATAAGCAGTTCAAAACAGTAAAACAAATACTGGGGAAAACAGTTGGCTGCATACGGGGAAATCCTAATAAGGAAAGAATGTCCATACTGAAAGTACGGGAATCCGTACCTCAAGTCCAGTGAATGAACGGAAGAAAGACTCCTACTTCTGGATCACTAACGCTACATGAATACACACGTGTATAAGTATCGAATCACTGATTACGTACTGGGTTTTATGTCTCATCTTAGCTTACTTGGTATGTTTTAGGTCATGGTTTACTGTTTAAAGCCTTAAACTGTGTTTATCTTGTATTTTGATTAATCTGATTAAGTATTACTGGTATTTCATGTATTATTATACTTACTGTGTAATAATAAGTAACTTTCCAAAAATAGCAGGTTTCCAAAAATAGAAAGTTTCCAAAAATAGAAAGTTTCCAAAAATAGAAAGTTTCCAAAAATAGAAAGTTACCAAAAATAGAAAGTTTCCAAAAATAGAAAGTTTCCAAAAATAGAAAGTTTCCAAAAATAGAAAGTTTCCAAAAATAGAAAGTTTCCTAAAATAGAATTTACTGCTTAAAATAGATTAGTTTCTAAAAATAGAAAGTTTCCAAAAATAGATCAGCTGCCTTAATTAAATAAGTTTCCATATATAGAAGGTTTCCATGATTAGATTAGCTTCCTGAAATAGATAGATTTCCATATATAGAAGGTTTCCATTAATAGATTAGTTGCCTTATTTAATTAAGTTTCTATAAATAGAAGTTTCCATATTTAGAATTAAGCTGGTTACATAAGCTAACATATAAGTCTAAGTGTTTATAAGCTTATTTCTTAAGTCATATGATATAGTGTATAGTTTAATTATTATTTCATGTATTTTAATTAAACTATAGGTTAAGCATTTTAATTAAAGTATAACATGTTTTAATTAAAATGGAATAAAATACTTAGGTTAAAATGTGTATTATTATGCATTAATAACATAACCTAAGTCATGTCTAAATTAATTAATTATAGGCATGTTTTAAATAATTAATTAATTATAACTTATAACATAAAATACTTAGGTTAAATTAATATCATGCTAAATTAATAATTAAAATAACCTAAGTCATGATTTAATTAATATCTCATGTTATTAATTAATTTATATCCTAAGTTCATAATTCATAAAAATTAACATGTAGCATAAATCATGATTTAACCAACGAACCATGAATCAGGCATGAACTCGACACCGTACCCCGAGCCAAACTCGGGGTACTTGTGCCCCCTTGCTGTCGTGGGTCCTACATGAACCAACCAAGACCAACAATGGTCTTGGTGGTGGCGGCTAAAAGCAAACCGAACCCCCCCTCGGGTTGGTTATGCTAGGCGGCCAAAACAAACACCCTTTTATATCATCCTTTGATTTTAATTAACCCCAAAACATGTTAGATCAATCTTTAATTATCATGTTTTAATAAGAATAATAATAACATGTTCATGAAAATAATCAAAGATTTTAAAAAGAATTAAAAAGAAAGGTTTAGAATGATATCCCAGTACGTAGCTTGAAAGAGGATGAACAAACACGGTTTATAGCAATGATATTTTAAGATCAAAATAAATCAACAACCACCTATGGTGGTCCTATGGGTGGCGGCACAAAGAGAGACCAAGAGGAGGAGAGAAAACTTTTTTAGGTTAAAAGTTATTTTGCTTGAAATGTAAAAATGAAAAACATATTTACCATAACCCCCCTTTTCTTATAAAAGTCCATGAGCTTAGCCCACCTTGGTTGTTGTGCCGTGGGTATGGGGCCCCACATGGGGTACCCGTAACTTTTCTCGTGTCCTGATGTTTCGTGTTCGTTCGTGGTTAAACGTGTTCGTGTTTAAAGTGTTACTGTTTATTTTATCATGTAGTTTATCGTAATCTTAACGCTCGTAATTATATTATATGTATTTACGTAATTATTTTAGTTCGTATTTTTAAATGGTGATCATGATTTAATTACGTTCACGTGACATATTTATTAACTGTTTATCATGAGTTCGTACGTAATCGATACTTATCATGTCATACACGTATGCACTTGCTTGACTATTAGCACATGAATGTGATCAATACTAAATAAGGTAAGTTTTAATCTAGGACGTACGATCTTAAGGGCACTATTCATGGTAAAAGCATGCGGGTTTTACAGTTAAGCCTATGATTCCAATCTCGAATGATTCTTTGAATGATGAATACGTTGATCCCGATGGGGAGGTTTTCTTTGTTGAAAAAAGATTTGAAAACATACCACCACCTTTGCCAAAACGGTTTCAAAATATGAGAATTTTTAGTGTGACTAACATTGCTTTAGATACGCCAAATATTTTCGACATAATTAAATCGGGTTTTCACAAGGAGAGTGTAAAAGATGCAAAAGGAAAGGATTTTAAATTGAATTTAAAAGATTTTTCTACAACTCTAACTCCGTCATCACCGCGTGTATTGAGTACTACAAGCTCGTCTTCTCCTTTTGACGATGCTTTGTGTGGACTTAGTGTGGGGGAATCCCCTTATATTCCCTCCCCTTTCTCCACCGAGGACGAGATATATGATCCCGGAATTGCTTGTATAGGGAAATCTCGGTCTTCCACCGATGCAATAAATGGAAAATCTTTCTATTTGATTGGTGCGAGTCTACCTCGAGTAGCTCATGTTTTTAGAGACTTACCCATTGTCCCACCCTTCTACTTCTTCTCTCCCATTTTCTTGAAACTCTTTGAGTTTTTGTTGACTCATGATGAAGTGGCGTTGATTAGTTTTTCCAATGAAAACGAGAACGCCATCTTCGATCCCGGTATTTTGCACCATTAAAGGACTTAGTCCTTTATACTGGTTGTTTTTGGGCCTTGTTTATCATGTAAGCCCCACCAAAAATTGACCACACCATGATTATCCCTAAATGATCACATTTATGGGGATTCGAGTCGAGCTTTTGACTCGATTATCAAAAACAAGGTGCCTCGTGGGGGAGACCCATGCTTATCCATGTACATATTATTGCTTTCTAATGTAGTTTAATGTGAGGGGATTTGTGCCCTTCCAACCTTTGTTCCGTAGTTGTTTGTGCATTGTGGTTTTAGATCATGATCTTCACGATTGGAGCCTCTCGTGTTCGTTTATGGGAGCACTCGATCGTTTGCTTTGGAGACATTTCTCAATATCCAAATGATATATCCTTTTGATGTTCTAACCTTAGGTTATTAGCACACTTCATAAACGGCTATTAACTTATTGGTTACACCCTTTCCATGCTAGATTAGGCATTCGACTACGTCTCTAGTATGGGGGTGTGTGCACCCCTAGACTCGAAACATTGAGGACAATGTTTAACTTTAGTATGGGTGGGGGGTGAATAGATACTTTCCTTGCCAAACCTTCACGCTTTCCAAAGTTTATCTTTTTGTTATCGTTTTTGTTGCAAAATAAGGCTAAAAATGGCCAAATTTTAAAATTTTTCTCATGTTTCATAAGTGTTTGAAGACACGAATGTAGATTTTCCGATGGCGAGAATAAGAGTAATTTTTGACTCGACCGTGCGTGTTGAGCACTTAGCTTTGATTCCTTAACTACACATTAGGCTAAGTCTCTTAAATGAGGACGAGAAATGATAGAGTTAATTATAAGTTACTATGCTAAACGTAGAGTACTCGTATTCTTTAAAAAACTCACGTGTTCTCGTTGTTTGCTTATTCTCCCTTCGCTTGTAAATATTTTTTGCTTAATAAATATTGACTTAGCGGTTTAGTTAGGATTGTTGGGTTTCTAGTCTTTTCTAGTAGCTTCCGTGTAATTAAATTGGGAAGACATTAAGATATCGCCAGCGTCACGGTTTTGAAGTATTGGCACCCTAATAATCGAAAGCTTCACCCAATAATAAGATTTCAAGTGCTCACCTAAATCAAGCAAACAATTTGAAGCCCCACAAGGCCTAAAATCTATGCAAAATTGAAAGTGAATCAAGCCTTAATCTTCGAAGCTTTAAAGATCCAAAATTCGCTTTAGCGTGAGGATATACGTCTTTGGCTAATAAAACCACCGATGAGGCGGATAATAAAAGGCAAGGCAAGACCGAAGTCATAATAAAAGCTTCATGGCGAAGTTGAATAAAAGATGGAGGTAAACTAAAGATACTAAGGCCCTTCCGTTAGGGGGCGTATAAAAGTCTTGGTAATAAGTCTCATGTTCAAAACCGTTATAAAACCGTGTTTATCGATTCTTTTTGTCAACTTAATTTTTTAACATCGTTGTCTATTAGGAGGGGTTATTGATTTGATGGTCTTAGTTACACCGTTAGGACTCTATTTTTAGACCTAAAATCTCTATTAACGCATAAGTCAAAAATGTATCCTCGTGATCATTAAGACAAAATAAAATATAAGAGATACAACTTAGGAATAATGGGAGAATAAGTACGTGATTGGGGCATATGAGTAGTGTTAGCATTACTAACTTATAATGACAATGATCTCGTTGCACGCTTGGCATGGAATTAAGGTGAAAATCGAGGACAATGAAATTATTTCTAACGAATCATTCACGTGTTCTTGTTCTATGAACCTAAACGTCCCCTTTTGCGATGAAAATCATACATTATGTCTAAAACACAAGTAAAAGTAGTAGTGTAGCTAGTTTATCATTTCAATAAAGGGGATAAAATTAAATTTTGGAGGTGCTACGATACTTAATTCTAGCATTGCGTGAGGGCACGGCAATGGTTTAGTATGGGGGAGTGATGAGACTGCTTTTATACATGGTCTCATCATCCAAATCGGGCTTAAAATGCATTAAATATCATCAAAATACCCAAATATATGCTTGTGTTTGTTGCTTGTGTATTTTTAGGTACGGATATTGAGGAAATGGCAAAAGATCACAAGAATCATTCAAAAACGAACACGGGAAACGAAGTCGCACAATGAACCGGGCCCAAGTTTGGATTTTACAAAAATGCCCTTGAAGAATTGAAGATTGGCAACCTTAGTCCCTCAACTTTTGAAGATTTACACTTTATACCCCTAAAATATTCAAAATTATGAATAGGGTCCCTAAAGTTTGAAGACTATACAAGATCAGCCCTTGAAGTTAAAGAATGAGCATTAATGGCCCTTGTTTCAAGTTTATAAAGTATTTGTGCCAATTTTGACAAGTCCCCCAAAGTTGTTAAGTGTTATATGGGCGTTGATGGCTTTTATTACAACTTGAAAGAAAGAGGAAACTTTGGGGACCTAAAATGCCAAAGAATCAATCCCACCCATCCAGTCACATCTTGACACCTCACCATACCCACCCAATACCCATTTACCCTACCCTACCCAGTCCATACCCAGCCCACAACCCTTAATTATTACCCGGTTTATTTTAATAAACCAAGTCAAACGGTCAACCCCTCTTTAATTTCCCTCCCAAACACATTTTTTAAATTAACCCCACCCAAATCCGGATTAAACCACCCCCTAATTACCTATAAACCCTAACCCAACCCAGACCTAATTGGCCTTAAATCAAGGGGTTTTTACCCCAATCTCTCCAGTTTACTAATTACCTACTTTCTCACCCAAACCCACCTCTCAAACCACCACAAAACACACCCATGTGTCTTGTGGGACCCTCCCCTGCACCCATCGTTTTCCCCCAAACCCTAAACCCGACACATCCAACGTTTCACACATACCCCTTGGTCCCCAAGTTCAAATGGACGTCTCTGATGCATTCAAACATCACAACAACAACTGGCTACTTCACATGGATGATTTTGACCAAGAACTCAAGGGCAATTTCGGGTTTTTAAGAACTAGGGTTTTGCACATTGTATTTTTTTAATCAGTATTCTAGAATAGTCCTAGTATTAGTATAAATAGGGAATGTGCATGTACATTTCCTCTTGTTCCATTTTTTTGCTCAACATTTTGTAATTCCTTTTTCTAATATAAAAGTTGGTATTTATAAAGTTAAAGTAATTCCTTTTTGTGTTTTAAAAGTTTGGTATTGTGTTGGCAAAATTCTGAGTTCCAAACATTATTGGTTGAAGTAATTTTGAGTTTCTCAAAATTATTTTAGAAGTTTCTGAAATTGGTTGATTTCTTGGTGAAAACTTGTTTCGAGGATTTGGATTTTGCAGGTTTGTTAGTTGATTGGTGTAAATGTTTTGAAAGATAAACATTTAAGAAAGATTTTAAAAAAGATTTAAAAGAGAAAGATAAAAAAACAGATTGCATATTGTGCTTGTGTTTCAAGTTTTCTTAGCAGGTTGTGTGAAGTTTGTTTGTTCAAGGCTCAGCATAGGCCCCAGCCTATAGGAGGTGGCTACCTAGCCACTGTTGGACCTGGACATAGGTCCAACAAGGTAATCCCTTGTATTCCCTTTTGAGTTTTTCAAAGTTTAAGTTTTATATGATTTTGTATGAAAACTGGTTTTGAGTTGTTAAGTGTTTGTTTAGCTGTTAGATATTATGCATGTTTTAGTAGGTTATAGTCAGTTTGGAAAGGTTTAGCATAGATTTTCTTTGAAAAAATTGTGTTTCCAGTTTTTAAAGGGGTGTTTGGATCAGTGTTTAAATTGGTTTGTATGTAATGAATATGACTTATAACCTGTTTAGAAACTCTTCCTAGGTTGTTATTAGGTGTTAAATGTGCTTAGGTTTCAGGTTGGTAATGTCTTCAAGCAAGTTGCATGATAAAATTGGTCATATAGCTTAAAATCAGAAAACTGCATTTGTTGCTTATTCTGTGTGAATTTGATCCACCAAAATTGATAAGCTGATAGATATTAGGGCAATTAAGAGTTGTGAATTGCTTTCTTGTCATGTGGTGGACTTGTATGCAAGATTTAGAGGTTTGAAAGTCGTTTTTGTGCATTTAAAAATCTGAAATACCCTCAGACCTAAGTAAGCTTAAACAGCAACTTGAATCTGCTTATTTTGTGTGATTTCTTGGCTAGAGCTAGCTGTTTTTGAGTTTGAATTGACTCCTTATACTCCAAAGAGTATAAGGGTGCCTGATTGTCCATCAACACACCACCAAAATCAAAACCAAGCTCCTCTTGGTAAAATTTGCACAAGTGAAAAGAAACTTTTGTTCTTGTGTTCATAAAAAAGGCAAACTGAGCACGTTTTGGTTCAAATTAAGCTTAATCTTGATAATATTGGGTTTGTACTTGAGTTTTTGTGATTAATAGAGTTACTGGATTGTGTTTTTTAAGTTTAAAAAGAAAAAAAAAGCAAAAACTCACCTGGCCTGGGCTCGAACACGCGACCTCCCTTTCGGAGGAGTAACGTGTTTACCAGTGATCCGGATGGTTTTTTACGTTATACATCTCCAACACAATAGACTTAAGCAGTATTGAGTTGGGCTATTTAAATATAAGCCGTAGCTATTTTGGGCTTTTCCAGCTTATTCAATAAGCTTATTTGTGCAAGCTTATTTTTCCTAGGATTAGATATTCACTAGGGATTTTTCTAGCTAGGTTTTGTATTTTTCTCTTTATTTATTTATTTTCTTTCCTTTCTTAATTCTATTTTCTTTTCTTCATAAAATCATCAATCAAAATCAATTCAATTCACAACATACGTGCCTCCTCGAGAGAACGATCCCCATTTGGGTCATAAGTGTTTACGTTTTCCTAAACGTACGCTTAATACTTACCGCTTTTACCTCGTTTTCCTAAACGAGTGTAATTTTACAACTATCAAAAACTCTTCTCAGTGTCGATACGAGCCCCTTTGGTATTTCATCAACACCCTAGCGATTCTGATAAATTTCACACGTTACACACAACACATAAAAAAAAACATTTTCCAAAATTACTCGGTCACAGTGACTTACTAAGTCAACGCCAAACAAAAGAAAAGATTTCAAAGAACACAAGAAAATTCAAAAATTTTCTTTAAGAATCAAAGAAATTACGACTACTTGCAAAAATGATCCACCATTTTAAAAAGAAACGTTCTCATCCAAACGTTTATCAAAACACTACAAGTTTCAAGATGACCAATTTGTTTGACACGATAGTGCCCTTCCTAAACTATGCATAATTAGCTAGATCATGCATACTTTAGGGTCAAGCAACGACAATTAACAAAACAGGACTCTACCCGAATTATGCATAGTTAGCTAAGCTGTGCGTAATTGAGGATCGAGTGATGACACAAACATTATTATTACATACCAAATATGACTAGAAAGTTTTCGACCTAATCTTCAAAATAATTAAACCATTTGAAATGGAATCTGAAATGGGAAAATATTGTTACCATCGTTTTAAGAAACACATCAAACATTTTTCATTCATTTTGAAATCATACGTTTACTTTGCCTGTTTATGAGAAAAAAATGAATAAATAATTAAGTAAATAAATCGACACCGTTTACATTGGGTTAAACGAAACATTTCACACTCATACATATTTTCAAAATAGACTACTCACAAAATAACGGTAAGGTGGTTCATGATTAAAGATCATTGCAAACACAACAAGTAATAAAATCAAAAATCAATGAGATCGAACGAGGTAAACGAGTAATATAATTGCCAACTAAAACTAACTACATTAGAAAGGAAAATGTCTCAAATATATGACAAAAGTCTCGGGATAACAACATCGATCTACGAATACATAGAGTAAAAATCGAATATCAACACAAGCGTCAAAAAAAAAACAACGATCATAATTCCCATCGTCTCGAGTTGCACACACATTCCACCAAGGGTATACGGGGAGAGAGGAATAATCACTTGGTTAAATAGAAACAATTTCACCAGGAAAATCGAGTTCTTTCACCTCTACAATTTGGTAAAGCGGCTTCGCCTCCTCGCTTTTGTTCAATATTAATAAATAACCAATTTAATGAAGATTCATAGCATCATTCAAGTAAATACAGAATTTTAGGTTCCATTAACCGAAAGAAGAAAAGTTACGGCGTCCATGAATATGACAAAATATACCGGGTGACATACCCTCATCATCAAGTACTAGCAAAATAGTAGTTTTAAAATAAATATAATAATAATGGTTTCATATCATGGAAAATATTAAAATGAATAGTCACATGACGACTCAAGTTTAGATATAGACTCACAAAATCAAAGAAGAGATGTTGTACGATCGAACCATCGTGACTCAAAACATTATATATACATCTTTATTAAATAATATACAAGTAGGCGTGTGTTGGTAATCCAGTTGCGTATAATAATTAGTGTTACCTTTTACATTGTAAAACCGAACATTTACACATTTTTAATTTGTGTTACACCATTAAAGAATTTATACCTTTCATTTCTCAATCTATACAAAGTTTTTATTTCTGGAAAAATTTCAATCTCTCGAAAATTATTAACATTAGTAGATGCGGTGACTCGGTTATCATAATCGACAAAATCATTAAGTTTGAAAGTCTAGCTACTTGTGTCAAAATCTCAATAATATTCATATCTTAAGTACCAAAAAACGTACATAGTAAGAATTTTCAAAGTTTTACGTTATTACGACATATCTTATTACGTATATACAAATATCCATCATGACTCAAACTAGTCCAATTAACTCTTAAAATCAACCTTTGACTTTTTATTATACGTAAGTCTTCCTTAAAACTGATTTATTAAATCATATTCACACGATTCGACTCAAATGCTAAAGAAGTTTCACGTAGTATTATTTCGGATAAATTACTGATTTTAATCGACACTTGAATCTCGATGATAATAATAAAATAATAAATAATTAAGATGCTTATTTCAATAATTCAAAGATATATAAAATTTAACCTTTAATCTTTAGCTCGTTATCAAACAATTTTAAAATTAACACATCTCACAGCGGAATAAAATAACGTTCCATCATTATTTAGTAATTTGTTTCAAGCAGTATAATTTCATACTTAAAGTGTATATTCCGATTTTATCCCACGTTAATCACTACAAGGAGTTATGAGTGCCATTTTATGCCAATGCGTTCATAAATATAACTTGACCTCATGTTTAAGAAAAAACCAGTTTTACAAAGTGTCTAGCTCCAAAATACATGACCAATTTTTCTACTCGTTTTCTGTATTAAAAGATACGGCAAAGTTTACCATAATGACCCAAAAATTAATTCATATCAAGCCCCTTAGCTACATATACTCAATAGTCATATCGTAAATTTTATTATAACTCCTTTCTCAAATTAAATTAGGCAAATTCTTAACAAATCCATCACTAGCTTCTAGTATCAAATTATTAATATATAAAAACAAGGATTTTACGAGTAGTATAAATTACTTATTATGATATACCAACCAAGGATGAAGGAAAAAACAATTTCACTTTGTCACTTTCTTCTCTATAAGAGTTTTAATTTTTACAAGACACATCATAAGTCATTTTTGTCCAAAAGTTTCATTCACCATTTATTTAATATGTAAAACACTTTATCTTTAAGTCATTCGATCAACAAAGTTTAATGCTTTATTTAACTCACACAAATGCCGGACCTCGTCATGTATAATATCGAATTCAAAATAATGAAACAACAAAACAAAATGAAATAAACGAAGCAAGAATACGTATGTCAACTAAGTGTTGTTATCAGCCTCGGATGAGTCTCGAAATCGTACACCACAAAATTAACAAAACCAACCAAATTCCAAGTTATCGTGATTGATCACAATGCTAGTTTATTTTAAAACACATCTTAAAATTCAAGTAGAATAGTAAACGATGATTAAATGGCAATACGCCTCAACCACGTTTTATAACACACACAAGTGATTCGTCGCTACGATGTACGCATCGTTGATTATACTTCGTCTATATTATAGTTACGCCAACTAACATATCAAACCCATAAGGAATAAAGGAAATAAAGTAATACGTAAGTAAATTACGTTTCAAAAGAAAATGTCCAAAATGACACATCACGGTGCGATAACGACAATCGAGATCAATCTAGTCAATATACAATATGTTACGAAGCGTTATTTACGTATCTAGAGTATCAAACGAGGTTCATATTTGGTTATCCGAACAATAAATTAATTATCAAGATTGATAATTTGTGGTGAGGCCGAATTCTCAACAAAACCGCATTATAATATCTACGATAATCACTCAAGGACCATTGCTTCACGTGCAATGCCTTTAAATACCATAGTATATACGTATTTTTACATAAACGTATTCCGACATACACGTATGATTACAACGCGGTGTTGCCATGTAATGCAATGTAGCCCGTTATGCCAAATACATGCAACATATAAGATAATCTTACGAGAATTTGTAAATTACGATAATAAGTACTCAACGTACACAACAATATATCTCAATATATATCAAATAATTTACTTACTAAATACTAGGGAATTCATATCAATTTGAGGGATACATCTAAAATATAAAGCAATGCTAAAGAAATCTTACCGGAGCCATGCAGGATAGTTGTGTGCTTGGACAATTTCTTACGACACCAAAAGTTATAGTTTAGGATTTTTCAAAATGACCTAGTTCTCTATAACTCATGGCTCTGATACCAATCTATAACACCCCCACAAATGCTATGCGCAGCGGAACTACAACATTTGGGTGCTACGTAGTTATCATCACACATAAGCTATATTAAACGACTCAAAGAGACGTATAAGTTTAAACATAAATTTAAACATTATTAAAATCATACAAGTCTACAGTTTTCCAAATCCCAAGATAATACTAAACAGAGTTTGCGTTTAGGTCCCCACTGAATCTCAACCCAAAAGTACAGTTTTGCTCGCATGACAGAATAATAAAAGAGTTTTAAGTTAAATAAGGGTGGAAAAACAAGTAGACCGCCAAGCCACAACAACTTCCATCCTCGCATGCTCCGCTGCTATCAATCTTGGTTACCTGAAACACATGCTTAAAACTGTCAACACAAAGGTTGAGCGAATCTATAGGTTTATCAAATCATAAGTTGAACATAAGTATTAAAAAAACCAATCATGATCATTCAATAGCATTGTCGCGAAAACAATATATTATTCAAGGTTATGACAATTGTGTTTAAGCTCATGACACTAATCCGTTAACTCAATCACCCGCGTAATAATTACCAGCGTGATTCAGATGAAACCAGTGCCCATACTAAAGGCATTAGTTGCAATTATACCTTATCTCTTATCACAAATTATCCGCCCGCAGGGGGTATCAACGTACTAGCCCTCGTCTCGGATAGGGTAGTCAACCCCATAGTACTATCACTTTGTATAAGCGGCTATTTCCCCCTTCGCAAGGGCAAGACAATAGTTAATAGTTCATGAAATTAGGGCCTTTTGCAACTAGGTACTCAACACAATTTCAAGGCAACATTCGGGTCCGACAATCATTCATGACTTATGTTCATTTTCATTTAAATAGCATGTATCCCCCTCGCGGGTAAAAACATTTGAAATAAGTAAAGAGCGAGGCTATAGACTTACCTTGCGTAGTAGTAGTGGTTCTAGCGAAGACGTAACGAGAAATGCCACCGACGACGTGGATGCCCGGGATAATCAAACACTTGACCTAAAAGTCAAAGTACGAAAACCAAATCAATACACCGCATACATAATTGTACTGAACACACGCAATTAAAAACACTTAATGCTTATGAAAACTCACGCCAAAACCAAACAAGTAGTTGTTACTAGACTTATACCATTTATCAATGTTATTAAAGTTACTATCCATTTTACGGTTTCGCCGATACTTACCAAAAGTATGGGCTGTTTTCATAGACTTATACCCTTTTATAAAATTTGGGAAAATTCTCAAAAATACCTTAAGACATGTAGAAAACCCATTTTTAATCCCATTAAAAGTTTTCGCTTTTACGACCCGTTACTCAACACATTACTAAACCTACGTTTTTCGGACTGATTTTGCACATTGACCAAGTTTGACTCATTTGACCCATTTGAAATATACCATTGACCCATTTGTCACCTAAGTCTAAAAATAGACTCAAAAATGCAGGTTTGAAACCAAAAATTAACTTTAAATCATTTACCAAACTCTATCTATGGTCCCCGGGATTTGACCCAAAACCAAACACAAATTCGGATTGTGTTGATTCTCATCTCCCGGTACACGAACTTTCAAAATATCATAACTTTTGACTCGTTTGGAGTTAAAAGCTCTATCTTATACCGAAACGAGCGTCTCGATGACCTCTACAACTATATCCTACAATCACAACCTGGACCAAAAACTAAAACCACGAAAATAGCCCTAAACAATCTGTTTGAAAACGACTCATTCAAAATCACCTTTCTACTTGTTTTCAATCCATTCCACCATTACCTAGACCTATTCTAACCACTTATACCCATTCCCAATCATCCAAACAGCCTCTAACACTATGAAAATCGAATCCTCACTAAAACCCAAAGCCTAAATCATACATGCAATTGGTTCTATTCATTCAAAAACATTTAAAACACAATATAAACACAACCCATAACACATAAACATCAAAATCACCAAGCCACCACCAAACCCATTT
This sequence comes from Glebionis coronaria, assembly GCA_025667525.1. Classification (NCBI taxonomy): domain Eukaryota; kingdom Viridiplantae; phylum Streptophyta; class Magnoliopsida; order Asterales; family Asteraceae; genus Glebionis; species Glebionis coronaria. Next base: position 362,148,913 of record CM046876.1, read on the forward strand.
TGGCCGTGGGTTTGGTGTAGCCAAAACACCCAATCCATGCTGTTTTTAACAAGTTTTATGGTTGATTATCCACTATCCCATCACTAATTAGACATCCCACTAGTTTAATTAGATCAAAACACGTTTTTGAAAAATCTTTGATTCTTGAAAAATTAAAGATGTTGCATGTGTGTTTTTAATGGATGAAAAGACTTACAAAGATGAAAGGAGGATGGGTCGTTGATTGCTTTTTCCAAAAACTCAAAAAAAAAGTGGTTATGGTGGTGGTGGTGTTTATGACCGACGGCCATGGGAGAGAGGGAGGAAGAGGAGAGAATAATTTTGGGGTTGTTTGTTTGTATGTTTTAGTTTTCCTCCTTTTTGTAAATTTTGAGGGACCTTTGGTGCAATTTGGATAATCTTTTGGCCTTGTATGTAAACGACTCTTCTAAATAGCGGAAAACGACCTATTAGTCGACTTGAAAATTTACTGGAGTCGGGGGTCGCCCCGAACACTCGAAAATACTTTCAAATGGTTCAAACGCACACAAAACGAATATACATATGGTTCCGACTCGACTTAACACGTAATAAAAATAAAATCTCGAAAAACTCAAATATCGATCAATCGACAATAAAAGATAAATTTTGGGCATCCGTCGGTATCGTAGTCGTCATCGGTTCTTCTTAAATCGTCAAACGTTAAATTACGACCGTAAACGTTGGTTTCAACTTAAACCGTCAAATGTATAGCAAATGAAATTTCTTAAAAATTTCAAAAATATTCGTAAAATAGGATTAAATAAATGACGTTGGGCTCGGGATATCACATCCACAAGTGAGTCGCAACTTAAGAGAGATGCTCATACTGAACAACTCTTGAGGCAATAACTTAGCATCATACGGCACATTCACGGGTCTTACACTGGATCATTGGATCATTGACTGTGAGGAAGGGATTGGATGTGGTTGATACTTGTGGTTCTGTTGGTGGAGGTGTAACCATAACCGTTAAGGTGGTGGTGGATGATACTGGTTGTTCAGGGATAGGTGTTGGTGTAGATTCAGTGATAGGGGCGGTGGTTGATACAGGTTGTTCGGCTGTGGATGACGGTGTAGATTCAGTGGTGAGGGTGGTGGTTGATACTGGTTGTTCAACAAGTGCGGGTGTGATAGTGGTTGTTATGACCTCACTGATGACCGGGGTGGATAGTAGTGGAGTGGTGGTTGATGTGATAGTAGTTATAGGAACATCCACCATTCCTTCATTTGTTAACGGATCAGGGTTTGTGACCTCGACACCCTCCCCTTCTAAATTGAGATATTTCATAACATCATCAGAGTTTGAAGTAGACTTACTTTGAAGTTGCGTTTATGGTATGAATGTTGCATGAGCATCTTCATTTAGCACCATGTGAGTCGGTTGTGGTAAAGATGTGGTGATATTGGCATCTCGATACATCATACTTGTATCAGTGTCAGCACTGCTCTCACGTTCTTCACTTTGTTCACGGCTTTCAAAATGATAGTTAGCAGCATCTTCATATGCATCTTCATAAGTATCTTCCTCAGTAGGATCGTCATAAAATGCCATATCATCATCAGGATTACCAAAATCTGCTAAGTCTTCAAACACTCTTGAGCCTGATCCTCCAAAAGCTTCCTGTCGGCTTTGTTGAAGAACGATACGCAGTCGTTTGGCTTTAGAAATTTGTTGTTGAGCAGGTTCATTTGGAGCAACACTTGCTTCTTTTCCTTTAGTCTTCCTTTCTTTCTTAGGCCTGCGGAGTGGTACTTCTTACTGTTCTTCTTCAGTATGGATCAGCTCATCTTCATCATCTTTATCAACAATTTGCATTTTTCCTGGGCCTTTATCTTTGGAAGAAGTAGTTGATTGGCGCTTTGAAACTCTTTTCTTGCGTTTACCTTTTTGCTTCTCTGAAGGATGTGAATTTGCACGTTTAAACTGTGCGTCAATATCATTAAGCATCTCTTGGTATTTATCACTCTCATTGATTCCATCATTAAGCATTGTGTCGGGTACTAGGGCAGGAAGTAATGCATACTTTGTGGAATTAGTGTCTGCATTCATTGAGAGAATCACATAATCATCATCTTTGGTGTGATAGAAGAAATTCCCGCGAGTGTCAATGGTTGGGTCATTCTTCATAAAATGGTGGATAATGAGCTTGGTGAATCTCGGGAATAGAAGATGCACGGATTTCTTCTTCGTTCCAGTAAACTGATAACAAAATTCTTGCCAGAGAAGAAGTGCATAGTCTACTTTAGATGCAGTGTACAATCCCCAAAATAAGTGAGCCTGTGGTGGTCTCATTGCATCGGTGACCCTAGTTTTTCCAGTAAGACATTTGACAATGATGGTGATAAGTGCTTTCCAGGGTTGCCCTATGTGTGAGGTGTTGAACTGTGAAAGGTTGTGGATTTCACCTTCATAATTCATGGCACGAATGATTCGAAGCACTTCATCGTTCTTTGGGTTAGCCACAAATTGTTCTCCTTGTGCCAACCGAGGAAGTTTAAACACTTTCTGAAAAATGCTCTAGTTGAGGACCCTTGGTGTCTTGTTCAGTTGGAAAGAGATAGTCTTTTTGGAGAAAGATGCAGTGTTCCAGAATTCATGCATGTAGACTTCGGGAACAGATGCAGTACATTTGAGTGTGTCTCTGATGGGTGATATGTCTAGGATATCCGTGGCGATTTTGAAAGCTGGTAAGGACGGATCAAAATCATCTTGTAATCGAGAGTTGTTCTCAGCATATGGAAGCCTATCGCTGATCGAAACAAGTTCAAGATCACGAAGTCGTTGTTGTTCCTCTGTAGTTGACATTTTCCTGCTTTGATGACATAAGCACAAATGATATACACAACATATATATATATATATATATATATATATATATATATATATATATATATATATATATATATATATATATATATATATATATATATATATATTTGATGTCTATGCCAAGTTGAATCTTAGGAAAAGTCTATACCAATTATTACCACAAATTATAGAGAAACAACATACAAACATAGTTCAGATGAACAAGGTCCTTACATTTAACAACACACTTAGGAAAATGACTGATATGCCAAAGACATTTTTATTCTAAAGAGATAACGACCTAGCATTAGTTCTTAAAATATTTGGATTTCTTGGTGGTCATGACCAGAACCTCAGTAGGTCTAGGTTTGATTTCTACTAACACCTCAGTAGGTCTTGGTTTAGTTTCAACCAAAACTTCAGTGGGTTTTGGTTTAGTTTCAACCACTACGTCAAGAATTGTAGGATTATCCTCAACCCAAAATATAGTGGGCTTGAACAAAGATGAAGCTTTGTCTTCCATGGCCTGGAAACAAAACACAAGACATTGACTAAGTAATTTGTATCTCTTTTGTTTACATAGGAATCAACTTATTAAATAAGATGAACTTCTGTAATAAGAAACCGTTCAAGTATTCTTATGAGATAAAAGTTAACTCGTTTCAATAAGACTTGGTTTCGTGTTAGTGGCCCTAATGTACTTAAAACCTAATGAGGAAATAGTGCAAGCTAGGCCGAACTCATTAGATAGTCTAAGGCAAGTGCATAATACTTAAAATTCCATAGCATAGTTACAAAGTGTCGGAATCATAAGAATCCTAAGTCCATCGCAATGTATCAATCCATCGGAATCCTAACCAAGCCATCGCATGGAATCAAGCATCGTAATCCTAATGAAGCCATCACAATGAATCAAGCATCGTAATCCTAATGAAGCCATCACAATGAATCAAGCATCGTAATCCTAATGAATTACAGTCCTATCGTAATATCTATGTCCATCGCAATAAGTACATTTCCATCGCAATAAATGAGAATCCATCGCAATATGACCCATCGCAATACCTACTAAGAAGCCATCGCAATAACTCATCGGAATGCGTCATCGCAATATGCCATCGCAATGTGCCATCTTAATGACCCATCACAATGGGCCATCGTAATGAGCCATCGGAATGACCCATCGCAACAGCCCATCGCAATGAGTCATCGGAATGACTCATCGCAAAGACAAGCATCGCAATGAAGGTGTCGCAATGTTCATCGAAATCCGTGACAGGGATCCGATCTAAATGTTGACTTCTCGAATCCAAGAACTAGGCAATGTTTGAAGGGATTCTTGGCAAGACCAATGTTTATCTAAACATACTGAACAAATCCCACAACTTAATTACCAATTACATTGCAAAATCACAAAACCCTAATTTGGATATGAACTAAGGAATTTGTATAGATTTCGATGATGATTAAGAGAAAGCAAAAGTAGCATAATGTCGTACCTAGAAGATGAGCAATAATCAGATATCAAAAATACAAGGAACGAAGGTTTGAAGTTTTTTCAACAATGGCGGATAAGTGAAGAGTTGTGTGTGTTTGCGATTGTGACAGGGAAGAGAGGGGGGGGGGGGGGGGAGAAGTTTTGACTTGGTTAAAATGTTGTCAAGTTGACTCATACACCCACAATTTTGCAAAACTTGCAAGAATGGTCCCCCTGTTTTAAAATTTTAGTTAAAGTGATTTAGAGTTAACCGAATCAACTTAACAAAAACAAACCAGCTCACAAACACGACCACAAAATCTTAAAGCCAAAATTCAATAACCTAGTCATGAATTTCTATTCCACACAAAGCACACATAGCATAACAAATGATGATGAATAGTTAATATTTTCTGACAATCCTTTTTAAAGACCAAATTTGATTCCACGAAGATTTAATCTTTGCTCCCCCTTAATCACGGACCCGTTTTCTATTTAAACAGCTGTAGCCAATGATTTTAAGGACACAAATATTAATGAGGACATTTTCCGGTTAAGTGTTTTTATGGAACGATTCTGGTGGCAATAAGATTTCTCTTATTTTTACAAAATAAGTGCACTGATACGTACACTAATTTGTGTTAGACTAAGTTATAAAGTAAACTTAGTCCCTTACAAGGTTTTAAAGTAAACCTTGCCCGAGAAAATTAATTCCAGTTGTGAGCCAACGTTTTCATAAGAAATATGTGACTTTAATGCGAAAAGCGGGTTGCTGTCAGAAATAACTACCAGCCATAATGGGCATGTTTTAAAACTTGTACAACTTTTATACGGACTCTATTTATGGTGCCGTGTCAATATTAATCGACATTTATAAAGCCGTAAATATTACCGTACTAAAAGACATGCCCGATTTGAATATGAAAAATATTTTTGGATTTTCTTGATTTTATATTTTTTATGGATTTTCTATGTTTTATATTTTTATGGTTTTTCTATGTTTTATATTTTTGTATTTTGCTTTTGGTGGTTTAAATATGTACTATAATATACAAGATCACAATCAAAGGATACTCGAGAATAGTTTACCACTACTATTCTTCAGATTCTTCTGCCAACTCTTTAAGTGTCGCTGGTGAGAATGATTTCATGCCTAGCTTTTCGATCAAAAACTCGACACGTCCTCGATCTAAGGCCTTTGTGAATATATCTGCCAGCTGATACTCAGTGTTGACGAAGTACAGTTCGATCACTCCATTTTCCACTTGCTTCTTGATGAAGTGGTAGCGGATGTCAATGTGCTTTGCTCGAGAATGTTGAACGTAGTTGCAGCACAGAGCGATTGCACTTTTGTTATCACAGTACATCGAGATTTTGTTGAATCCAAGACCGTAGTCAGTCAATTGTGATCTCATCCAAAGAACTTGAGCACAACAACCAGACATAGCAATGTATTCAGCCTCCGTACTTGATATCGCCACACTTTTCTGCCTTTTTGATGCCCAACTAACAAGTCTATCTCCAAGAAGTTGCACACTGCCAGAAGTGCTATGTCTGGTATCTTGACACCCGACATAATCCGCATCTGCATATGAAATTAGTGCAATAGAGGAATCCTTCGGATACCACAGACCACGATGAAGTGTTCCTTTTAGATACCCAAAGATCCTTTACACAACATGTAAGTGCTTTTCGGTAGGCCGAGCCTGATACCGGGCACACATGCCTATAGAAAATTGCAAATCAGGCCTGCTTGCAGTCAGATAGAGAAGGATGCCGATCATTCCATGGTAAAGTTTAGGATCGACAGCTATCCCTTCCTTATCTTCATCTAACTTGGATCTCTCCACCATTGGAATATCCACGGGGTCACAAGTTTCAAAATGATATTTCTTTAATGATTCAAGAGCAAATTTGGATTGATTAATAAAGATGCCTCTGGGATTCTGAGAAATTTGCAATCCTAAGAAAAATGAGATTTTTCCCATCATCGACATCTTAAAGCGTGTGGACATAATTTTCTCAAATTGGTCAGACAAACGTTGATTAGTAGTAGAAAATATTATATCATCAACATAAATTTGTACCAGTATCATGTCGTTGTCCTCCTTGAGAATGAATAACGTTGGGTCCACTTTGCCTTTGGAGAAGCCTTTTGAGATGAGATACGACGATAAGAGATCGTACCACGCGTGTGGAGCTTGTTTCAACCCGTAGAGAGCCTTCTTGAGCTTGTACATGTGATTAGGATACTCCGAGTTGACGAATCCATTCGGCTGGCTTACATAGACATCTTCCCTTAATTCACCATTGAGAAATGCCGTCTTAACATCCATTTGGTAGACGATCATATTCATGTGAGCAGCATAAGCAAGGAATAGTCTAATTGCCTCCAATCGTGCAACAGGAGCAAAGGATTCTTCAAAATCAATACCCAAAGCTTGTTTGTAACCTCTAGCCACCAATCTTGCTTTGTTTTTCAGCACACTACCTAACTCATCGAGTTTAACCTTGTATACCCACAATAATGTCAAGATTTCAACGTTGCTGGGTAACGGAACTAATTCCCACACTTCAAGACATTGGAATTCATTAAGTTCCTCTTGCATGGCTTCAATCCATGATGATTTGGTCATGGCTTGTTGCCAGTTTTTAGGTTCAGTGTCTGAAAGAAATGCATCAAAATAGGAATATAATGCATGTTCTTGAAGTTGATGGCGTGTTAAGACTGGTCGATCGATGTCACCAATAATATTGCAGATTGGGTAAACGCACCAGTAGGGTCGTCAGGTATATGTGAACCAAAGAAGGGAAGCTCTTGTAAGTGAGCATATTCTAAATCGTGATCATAGAGATCCTCTTCAACATCATTAGGAACGAGTGGGGGTGAAGATTCAGGTGTTGTTTGTGAATTGGTGGGGGATGGGACATCTGGTTCAAGAGTAACAGTAGATGCCTCGGATAGAATTCCATTATCTTGAGCAACAACTTCGGGAATCGGAGCTACTGCTACAGGTGCTGGAGAATCATTACTCGGTGGATCAAAGAATTCATCAAACATAGGTTGAAATAACTTATCCCACTCGGACCTTGTAGGTGGTATAAATGATGGAGAAGTAGGATTGTTGGGAGTTAATCCGGAACTGATTGTACCGGTTCCCATCTCGTGTAATGCGGGTTCAGAGCTGTGTTGCTCAGAAGCCATCGTTGTCAGCTCATCAAAATCGACATCCAAAGTTTCTACTATCTTGCCAAGACGACGGTTATAAATTCGGTAAGCTTTCTTTGCAGGCGAGTAACCAATGAAAATTCCAATATCAGCCTTCGGTTGAAGTTTTCCCAGATTCTCACTATTTGTATTTGGATAACAAAGTGCACCAAACACATGAAGATATGAAATATCGGGTTTGTGTCCATGAAGTAGCTCATATGGAGTTTTACCATGACGTTTGCGAATGATGGAGCGGTTTTGGGTATAACATGCGGTTGCCACTGCTTCAGCCCATAAGAATAAAGGAGCATTCACATAAATCAACATAGTTCGACCAGCTTCCATAAGTGTACGGTTTCGTCTTTCAACGACACCATTTTGTTGTGGAGTGCGAGCCACAGATGTTTCATGAGAAATACCAACCTTTTTATAATAATTTCGAAGAGTCTGATTAACGAACTCAGTGCCGTTATCAGTCCGAATGCGGCGAACAGTAGCATTACGACGTACTTGGATCATCTTTAAGAAAGTAATGATATACTCTGGTGCTTGATCCTTGGATGCTAAAAAATTTACCCATGTAAACCTTGAGAAATCATCCACTATGACGAGGATGTATTTTCTACCACTCACACTAGCCATACGTATTGGCCCGCAAAGATCCATGTGCAAAAGTTATAGTGGTTCTTGGTTGGTGTCTTCTGCTTTAGGTTTGTAAGATTTCTTGGTGCTTTTCCCCAAAGAACATGCGGTACATAAATGATCCTTGTCGAACTTAAGTTTTGGAAGACCACGAACAAGTTCGTTTCTAGCCAAATGGTTAATAGCATCAAAGTTAAGATGAGATAACCGTCGATGCCACAACCATGACTTGGTCTTAGATGCTTTGGAGAGTAGGCAAACAGGAGAGGCGGCCATCATGTTTTGAATAGACAAAGTATATAGATTATCCCCTCGAGAACCCTTTAACAAATCATTTCCTGCAAGATCGCGAATGAAGCAAGTATGTTGTCGAAGGGCCACTTCAAGGTTTGAATCGCAAAATTGTCCTACTGAGAATAGATTGTGACCAAGTCCCTCCACATAATAAACCCTTCAAATCGTAACATTCCCAATTTGGTATTCACCATAACCCATAATCTTTGCAATATGGCCGTTGCCGAATTTAACCGTTCCTAGAAACTTGCTGACGAAATTTCTGAGCATCGAGCGGTCTCTAGTCATATGTTTGGAGCACCCCGAGTCCAAATACCAAAGAATAATTTGGACGACCTGAAAATATTACCAAACACAGACGATGTATCGGATTCTAATTGTTCCTCTGAGTTAGCAGGTACATATATAATTATCTTAGATTTGCTATCAGACGAAACTTTAGGCTTCCAGATTTGCTTACTAGTGGTTGGCTTAGATTCTAGTTGTCTAGTATTCTGAGGTACTTTTTGACTGGGGACATTACCACTGGTAGGCATAATAGTGGGGGCAGACCTAGTTAAAGGGCGCTTTTTCCATTTCTTAGTGCTAGTGTTCCTATTTAAAGGATGCTTAGACCTAACTTCCGTGGATGTGATCCTAGTTAAAGGGCACTTAGTTCCATTAGTAGTAAAGGTCCTACCAGTGGGTTTCCATTGCCACCCAACTTAGGTGAATTTCTTCCCCGTTGGAATCCATTCAAGATTGTTCTTAATAGCATACATTTCATTCACGTGATCAACAAGGCATAAATCATGACCCCTGAGAAAACATGCATTCATTACAATTCCAACATTTCGCATTAGAATTCACATTTTGCTTAGGTTTCCACTCATAAAGAGAACCTTTTGTCTTAGCTACATGATTCTTTTTATTTAAAACTGAAATAACATTCCTAGGGTGCACTTCTACTTTCTTCTTCTCAGTCCTATTAGTGGAAGGCTTGATCCTATCTTTCTTGTCTTGAGATCCTTTAGCCTTAGTGGACACAGTTACTCCTGTAGAAGCCAAGGGAACATTAGTTACAGATTTTGACTTAGCCTTGATGGGTGTGTTTAAAACAAGCTTAGCTCCTGGGGTCTTATTGAATAGAGTAATGGCAATGGTGGTTTGTTGTTTAGATGGTACAGATATCGGTTGCCCAATGTACTCTAGGTATGCTAAGCAGTCCTGAACGCGATCCACATATAATAAGAGCTCATATACGCTATGACTTGTGGGATCACGTTCACGCATTTCATCAATAATCTCTCTAGCTAGATCAGCATGTTCTAAAGCATTTTTCATATATGTGGCAAACTTAGTGGGAATTTTCCTAAATTTTGGATCCCGATATAGCACACGTGGGTTGGGTTTGGGAGCACTAGAGGTCGAGGCAGAGACAGTAGCTGGATTATCAACACTTTCTCGTCCTTTGAGTTGAAGTGTCTCCTTTAATTCTGCTATAACTATGTTTTTGTCTATGAGCTGAATTTTTAGGTCAGAGGATTCCTCACATTTCCTGTTCAGTATGTCAATTAATGACTTTTGTTCTGTCGCATTAAAAGCGAGGCGTTCTTCTATTGAACAGAATTTTGTGAGTCGACCTGCCTTACTTGTTCACTCTCTCCTAGTATAGAATTAATTCTATTTTCTAGGACATGATTCTTCGTCTCTGCAGCCTCTAGTTCCGTTTTTGTTTCTAGTAATTCTCTCTTAATTCTCATCATCTCTTCCTCTAAATTCTGAACCATCTGAATCATCTTGTCACTTGTCTCAACGGAGTTTCCACCATCATTTAGTTTTGAAAGATTTTCATTTTTAGATTGATTCTCAATTTCAAGAGATATAGAATGTTGTTGAAGCTCATTAAAACTTGTTGAAAGTGTATTATACGAATCTTGAAGCTTTAAAAATTCAGCGTTGGATTCATGACAAGAATGATTATCTACAGTATCCACATGTTCAACAGTATTCACAGATTCATGCACATCATCACAAATATTCACAGTAGATGAAATTTCATGAGTATATTTAACAGTAACAACTTGCATCACTTCGAGAGACACCATATGTTCTAAAAAACGGTCATATTCAGATAAAATCTTTTCCTTTTCTATTAAATGTTGTTCATAAGCATCATCCATTTTATTGAAAACTTTTTGAACTTCACCAATTTCAAAACTTAAATTACACGCTAGATCATAGACTCCTTGTTTAATATGGTCCACAAACGGAACGATCTCTTTCTCAAACACCGTTTTCATGTGTTCGAACGCCCATTCTCCAGTGGTTTGACCTGTTGAAGTCATACATTCCAGAATGACCTTGTCAAACTCGGTAAGGTATTGCCCAATCTCTTCCAAGCTGAGCTTTATCGTACTAACCGGTGGAAGATTCTTAGGAATTTCCTTTGGTTGGTCCGAGTTAACGAGTGTAGGAATTATACTAAGGCATTCTCTAGTAGGCATGAAAGTGGATGTTTGGATAGTTCTCTTTTGCATATTAAAACGAATTCTAAGATCTATTGTGGCATTTTTTGCATTCATTTGAGCATAATCATATTCAGGATATGTAGAAAGTAATTTTAACCGCTTTTCATCATATGGTGTCATACTCTCAGAATCATTTGAGAACACAATCGGATCTAATACCAATCCTAACTTGGTTGCATCATCAAGTCGTGGGTTGTGGTTAAGCGCTTGCTTTGCATACCCCGGGTTAGGTGGTAAGTCTATAAGACGCGATAGATTGAACTCTTTAAATGATGCATGAAACAAGTGTACTAGATGTGAAGCGGCATATTGTTTTAAAAGCTTAAGTTCCGTTTCCTTTATTCTTTCAGACGTCTTAATTTCCATTTCAATCTGTTTAGACTCAAGAATTTCAAAATCCGTTTGAAGTTGTTGAAAATTAGTAACGACTGACTCTTTTTCTTTAAGTTCATTCGAAAGATTTGTTCTTAAACTCTCAATTTCTAGCAGATTGTCCATTTGAACTTTCCTAAACCTATCAAATTCAGGATTGGTTAAGGTAGTGGACACAGGAGTCATTTCCAGGGTTTTAACCTTGTCCTTATACAAAGCAAGCTTGGCCGATAAAGTCTGATTAGCATTAAGGGTTTCAAGGACCGCATTATTCATTTGGCTAAGCAAAGATGCCGGGACCATAACCAAATCAGGTTGAGCAGACGAATTGGTAGTCGTAATAGCACCCGGTTGTGGTTCACTCAAAGTCTGAGGACTTTCACTGATATTGCTATCATTGTTTGTCTCGTCGATTGAGTTACTAACCACCGGAGGCTGTTCCGAATACTCAGACATTTGCTCAACTTAATAAGGTACAATACTAGTATCTGTAGCAGTATGTGGTACCTCAGAATTTGTATCAGCTCCATATAGTGAAAGGTTTGCCATAACAGCTGCTTTGGCGGTGTTAAGATCATCACAATCAGAGTCATATGCATCCAAATCATCACACTGATATGCAGCATTGTTGGTGATGACTGTTGTGAGACCATCAGTTTCCGCTACTCCCGGATCTGCAAGGAATGCCAATTCTTCTTCATCAAGTTCACGACCTTGGGCTTGAGCATTCACCAGGTAAATCTTCTCCTGAAACCATGTGCTGTCCCTTTTCCTCTTAGGCTGCTTGCACTCTCAGGCCATGTGCCCTTCCCCTTTACAGTTGTAGCAAATAACCATCTTCATTTTACCAGTGCCGTTTGCTCTTGTAGAAGTAGTATTGGATGAACGTGCACCAGCAGTAGACGAATTAGATCTCCCTTGAAGTGGTTGCACCATGACTCTTCCGTCCTGAATTGTTTCCTGTTGTCGAGAGTTAGACGAGTTCCTTTACTGATTGTTAGTTGTTGCTGGGCCTCTGTAACCTCGTTTGTTCAATGTTTGACTTAAATAAGCAGACATCAGAGCAAGGATATCAGTAGGGCTATCTCCTTGTCTAAATTCAGGGACAGGGATGTCATCTTCACAGTAGAATGCTGGTGCTGCTTGAGCTACAATCTGATTGGTTAGAGCACTGACTTGTTGTGAGTAATGAGGTTGAGGAGCCTCCAGTTGTGGATAGGTACTAGCAAGGTTGGTGGGAGGTTGATACGGTGAATACTGGTGTGAAGCATAAGGTAATGGGTGTGAATCTCCTTGTGATGATGATGTTGCTGGTTGGTGATAAGATGTAGGCGGCGGTGGCAGAATCGAGTACTGTGGGAAGCTTGGTGTTTGATACACAGGTTGATATGAAGATTTGTGTCCTAAAGCAAGCTAAGAGTTGTGGTATGACAGTGTAGGATGGTTTGCCAATAATGCCATTGGTTCATGATAAGGTCCTTGAGAAATTCAGTTTTGGATCACATGCTTCTCATGTTGTTGTAAGAAAGCATAGAGTTGATCTAAATTGGACTTGTGTAGATCACGAATCATCTTGACATCAGTCACATATTTACTCCATTCAGGGGGTAGTGTGTTCAAAAACTTGGTGTTTAATTGAAACTGTTCAATCCTTAGATTATAGACATTCATGTCATTCATCAAAGTGGTAAAACGCTAGTAAAAATCATGAAGTGTCTCCCCTGGAAGGTATGTGAACCTATCAAACAAATCATACAGTTGACACTCTCGTTCTTGCTTAGTGAGAGATGTCCCTTGTAGCAAAACCGCAAGTCGATCCCAAAGATTCTTTGCCACTGTATGTTCACTTACCATTCGAAAGATATCGGGTGGAAGGGCTTGAAGAATTGTCTGAACAACCCTTTCATCGGCATCTGCAATGATTTTATTGGCATCGGTTAACTCATGATACTCCCTTGGCCTTGTCACATTGTTGACGGTAACCTCTCCCCAATCTAATGGTCCTTTATAAATTGATTGAAGCATAAGTCGACCATTTTGTTTGCCCATGATGTACGTTCTCATACGGCCTTGCCATGCTTCAAATAAATCTTTGATGAGCAAAGGCGGCCGAGTATCGGTACCCGAAATGATCGATATATCGGTAAGTGAATTCATAGTTGGCATAAATGAATGTGAATTCATTTTGTGATCCCTTGAAGAAAGATTATCAAAGATGATCGAACAATGAAATAAGGTGATGAGTTTTTTGTGTTGTTAACTAAAAGATGTTGTTATCTTGTTGTTGTGTTTGCTTTTGAAATTTACCAAATTACCAAATTAAATGCCAAATAGAAGAAATCCACTAAGTATCCAAAACAGGTTCTATCGAAATGTTCTTTCTGTCGGAATACCCGATCGGAATGTCTTACTATCGAAATGCTTAGATAGTAATGCAAAGCTGTCGAAATGATTCAGATCGCAAAGTGCTGTCAGAATGATTCAGATCGGAATGCTCAGATCGTAATGTAACCTTGTCGGAATGATGATGGTATCGGAATGCCTAGATCGCAATGCAAAGCTGTCGAAATGATTCAGATCGCAAATTGCTGTCGGAATGATTCAGATCGGAATGCTCAGATCGCAGAGTGATGTCGGAATGATTCAGATCGGAATATAGCTGACAAAATTTAGGCAGAGTAACGACTTTAACTTATAACCGTCAGAATCCAGATCGCAAAGAACGATCGGAATATCCAGATCGGAATAAGAATCGAAATCCAAATATCGCAAAGTAGAACCAGTCACTTTCCGATGGTGATGGTTATTGCGATGGAAGCCCCTTTTCACTTGTACTTTCCGATGGTGATGTTTGCTTGAATTTCGGAATGAAGAACACAAGAACTTTTTTCACTTTTGATCCAAGAAAGATTGTGTTTTAACCAAAACCAAGATACCAAAAACACTATAACACGAATCACTACGTTATACTACTTGAAATCACGATCAAACACAAAAAAATTTGAAGATTCGGCAAGAAATACTCAACAACCTACGAAATGTTTATAAAACATACGCAACACTAAAAACAAACCTATATTTCATCACATGCTCTTGATACCAATTGTAGAACAATGATAATCTTTATGAAACAAGGGGGTTGATATTTTCTAGAGAGAGAAACTTAGAGAGAGAAATGAAAGAACTTTGTTATATGGAAAACAAGAAATGAAACAACCAACACCTCTTTCCATGGTGGAAAGAGGTTTAAATACCCAAGACCTTAATGTACTTGGGCCTCCGGCCCATGAACATGCTCATGGGTCGGGCTATTTAATAAATGAAACTAAACACTACTACGAGCCTATAACTATATTGTTGGAGTGACCGAGACTTTCTATATACGTAAAACGTATTTCCAACACACCCACAAGTCAGTTGACTTGTGGGAGTCACAATAAACACAAAGGTAGAAGTAATCAAGCAAAGATCACACAAGATCAATCACAATAGGCATAAACATGTTGCTGATATGAACAAATAGGCTAATTGATTTTTCTGCTGATGCACTTGACCAAAATCCTAAATTCCAACACTTAGATCTACTAAACAGGTTATAACAATGATGTTTTTAAACTTGTTATACCTAGTTGTACATGGAATCTAGGATATCAAAATATGGCAGACCAAACAACTAGTATTAATCATTTTAGAACCAAAAGATTGATTTGTGAGTTTCAAATGGAAAACTTTGCAGGTTTATACTTAGAAACACTTCTTAGACAGATTCTAACTTGCACACATCAAAGTTTTCTACTTGATAACCAGTTAATCACCAAATCCAAACACCACTTAAAAACTGAAAATCAGATTTTAACACATATCATACCATCAAATTTGAGCTAAGCAGATAATAAACAATCTTAACAAGAAAAGCACACTAAATGAAGCATGAACAGGCAGACCTACTTAACAAATAACCAACTACTCGTCAAATCACATAAATTTCACAAAGCATGCATTTTCAGTCCAAAAAGTGAAATGGTTGAGTTCAAGCAAATACCTGCTAGTGCCTTCCCAAAACAACTTAAAAGGATTGAAGGAGAAGTATGGAAACTATGTAGAGAGCTTTGTTGAGGGAATCCAAAGTAGGACCCAAAGCTAAAAATGTCTTCAAAAAAATATGGAATAAAATGGATTTATGCTTGTTTTGTCCATGCACAAACAACACAAAACCAAGGAGATAGACTTCAAGCTTGAATGAGCTTACTGCCAAATAGCTTGTCAAGCTTATCAGCATAAGCTCACCCAAACAGTGATGGTGAGAGCAGGTAAATGAACCAAAAAGTAAGACAGGTTTCACCTCACAATACTTCTTACCCAAGGCTTATACCCATTGAATCTTGATATCTCCTTGATATCAGGGTTCAATGGTCATATAAGAGCTCAAATAAGCTGCTTATGTGGCTTACGATCCTTCTTACTTAACTGAAAATAAGATTTTGAAACCTTGAAAACAGAAACTTGAAAATGCCTTTTAAAAACTTTTTTGAATTAAACTTGCAAGAAAATAAAAGTAAATGGGGATCTTTCTTCTCATTAACAACTCAATTCCATTTCATTTCCCAAAATAAAACTCGATTTACAAGGCAGTGAAAAAGGAGAAAAAAGAACAGGAACCAAATGCTATCTCCTATGCCTTAAATAGGCTTACAAATCTTCTAGAAAAATAAAACCCTAATACAATGAGTTTCCTAGATTGCCCTTGTCGAATCTTTAAGATGCCACAAAGATGCTTGATTTGAATTTCATCAAGAGTGGCATGTGAACTTCTTGGACTGATGTGGGGGTGCCAGAGGTGCCAAAACGATTTTGGAGCGTTGGATGACACATAAGGAGCAAGAACAAGTCTTTTGGCCGTTGATGGGTTTGTAAACTTTGTTTTCTTGTGCAGGGGAGGGTCAGGGGTGTCACATGAGTTAGAGTGATGGGTTATTTGGGTGTGGGATGTGATTAGTATTAGGTTAATCACCCATCTTGACAATTTGGTTAAAAAACCTTTTGTTTTTATGTTGATTGATTCTGGGATTATCTAGGATTTATAGGAGGATTAAGGGGGTTTTAATCCGTTTGTGGATTAATGGTTTTTAAAAATGTGTTTAGGAGGGAAGAGTATTTAACTGATTAAATCAGTTGGTGGAAAGTGACGTGGAAGTTTGGAGGGTTTTCATTGGTGGTCAATGGGTCAATGGTGAGGTGTCAGTTGGTGGTTGGATGGGATGAGTTTCTTTGTCTGCCATAAAAAGCCCCTTAACTCCTTTCTTCTTTCCACTTTGTAAATAATACCCCACAATCCGTTTTCCTTTGTTAACCAAGTTTCATTTTTCACACTTTTGCCCCAAATACTTTTCCAAAGTATTTTCAGGGGTATTTCTTGCCAATTCTTGATTCTTGAAGGACTGATTTGGCATTTTCTTCATAGATAATGGTCTTGACTTGTATATTTGTTGGAGGACTAAAATTGCCAAGTCATGATTAATGAGGGACCATTTTTGCCAAGTCTTCAAAGTCAAGGGTCCTTTTGGTAATTTTGACATTTTCAAAGGACCAAATTTTTAATTCTTGTAACTTGGAGTTCTTCATGGTATGTTTGACTTTGAGAAGGACTAATATTGATATTTTAGTTTTGTTGAGGGACTAAAATTGCCAATTCCTCAAAGTGGAGGGCCCTTTTTGCAATTTTGACAAACCTTAGGGACCAATCTTGTAATTATGAGGATACAAGGGTATAAAGTGTCAATTCTTCAATATTGGAGGACCCTTCTTCATAAATCTTCAAATCTTCAAGGGTTTTCTTTGGAAAATTCTTCATTAGGGCTTGGTTCAGTGTGCGGCTTCGTTTCCCGTGTTCGTTTTTGCATGATTCTTGTGATCTTTTGTCATTTTCTCAATATCCGTACCTAAAATACACAAGCAACAAACACAAGCATATATTTGGGTATTTTCATGATATTTAATGCATTTTAAGCCCTTTTTGGACGATGAGACTATGTATAAAAGCAGTCTCATCACTCCCCCATACTAAACCATTGCCGTGCCCTCACGCAATGCTAGAATAAAGTATCGTAGCACCTCCAAAATTCATTTTTATTCACTTTTCTTGAATGATAAACTAGCTACACTATTACTATTACTACTACTTGCGTTTTAGACATAATGTATGATTTTCATCGCAAAATGGGACGTTTAGGTTCATAGAATAAGAACACGTGAATGCTTCGTTAGAAATAATTTCATCGTCCTCGATTTTCACCCCAATTCCATGCTAAGCGTGCAACGAGATCATTGTCATTATAAGTTAGTAATGCTAACACTACTCATATGCCCTAATCACGTACTTATCCTCCCATTTTCCTAAGTTGTATCTCTTATATTTTATTTTGTCTTGAATGTTTCACGAGGATACATTGTTTGACTTATGCGATAATAGAGATTTAGGTCTAAAAATAGAGTCCTAACGGTGTAACCAAGACCATCGAATTTATAAACCCTCCTAATAGACAACGATGTCAAAAAATTAAGTCAACAAGAAGGATCGATAAACACGGTTTTATAACGGTTTTGAACATGAGACTTATTACCAAGACTTTTATACGCCCCCTAACGGAAGGGCCTTATTATCATTGGTTTACCTCCATCTTTTATTCGACTTCGCCATGAAGCTTTTATTATGACTTTGGTCTTGCCTTGCCTTTTATTATCCGCCTCATCGGTGGTTTTATTAGCCAAAGACGTATATCCTCACGCTAAGGCGAATTTTGGATCTTTAAAGCTTCAAAGATTAAGGCTTGATTCACTTTCAATTTTGCATAGATTTTTCGGCCTTGTGGGGCTTCAAATTGTTTGCTTGATTTAGGTGAGCACTTGAAATCTTATTATTGGGTGAAGCTTTTGATTATTCGGGTGCCAATACTTCAAAACTGTGACGCTGGCGATACCTTAATGTCTTTCCAATTTAATTACACGAAAGCTACTAGAAAAGACTAGAAAACCAACAATCAAGACTAAACTGCTAAGTCAATATTTATTAAGCAAAAAATATTTACAAGCGAAGGGAGAATAAGCAAACAACGAGAACACATGAGTTTTTGAAAGAATACGAGTACTCTACGTTTAGCATAGTAACTTATAATTAACTCTATCATTTCTCGTCCTCATTTAAGAGACTTAGCCTAATGTGAAGTTAAGGAATCAAAGCTAAGTGCTCAATATGCACGGTCGAGTAAAAAATTACTCTTATTCTCGCCATCGGAAAAGCTACATTCGTGTCTTCAAACACTTATAAAACATGAGAAAAATTTTAAAATTTGGCCATTTTTAGCCTTATTAACGATAAACAAAAAGATAAACTTTGGAAAGCGTGAAGGTTTGGCAAGGCAAGTATCTATTCACCCCCCATACTAAAGTTAAACATTGTCCTCAATGTTTCGAGTCTAGGGGTGCAAACACCCCCATACTAGAGACGTAGTCGAATGCCTAATCTAGCATGGAAAGGGTGTAACCGTTAAATTTAAAGCCGTTTATGAAGTGTGGTATAAACCTAAGGTTAGAACATCAAAGGATATATCATGGATTTTGAGAAAGTCTTCAAAGCAAACGATCGAGTGCTCCCATAAAACGAACACGAGAGGCTCCAATCGTGAAGATCATGATCATCTAAAAACCACAATCCACAAACAACCACGAAACAAAGGTTGGAAGGGCACAAATCACCACACGTTACTACATTAGAAAGCGATAATATGTACATAGGATAAGCATGGGACTCCCCCACGAGGCACCTCGTTTTTGATTACCGAGTCATGAGCTCGACTCGATCCCCTCAATACTAATTATCATTAGGGAAGGTGATTTGGTCGAGGTGGTTCAAGGATGGAACTTCCCCGCCAAAGTAGTCCTTCAACCTATGTCCATTCACCTTGAAATTGGGGCCATCATTTTGAGCTAGCTCGATGGTCCCATATGGAAAAACTTGAGTCATGGTGAATGGACCGGAGCAACGAGATTTCAACTTACCGGAAAAGATTTTCAAACGAGAATTAAAAAGCAAAACTTGATCCCCAATGTTAAAAACCCGGTTTTTAATTTTAGAATCATGTAACTTTTTAGTCTTTTCTTTATAAATCAATGAATTTTCATAAGCAATATCCCTTAATTCATCCAATTCATTTAATTGCATTTTCCTGTGTTTTTCCGCGGTCTCCATGTCATCATTACAATGCTTTAGGGCCCAATAAGCCTTGTGTTCCAATTTAATTGGCAAGTGGCAATTCTTCCCATACACTAGCTTATAAGGAGTGCACCCAATGGGCGTCTTATGAGCGGTCCTAAAGGCCCATAAAGCATCGTCCAACTTATCCGACCAAGATCGTCGATTTTCCCCAACGGATCTCTCCAAGATCCTCTTCAACGCTCGGTTTGAAACCTCGACTTGCCCACTCGTTTGTGGGTGATAAGCCGTAGAAAGCCGATGTGTAACCCCATATTTCCTTAGGACCCTTTCGAATTGGTCGTTACAAAAATGGGTTCCACGATCGCTTATGATCGCACGAGGGGTTCCAAACCGAGAAAACCAGCTTTTCAAAAACTTGACTACCACACGAGCATCATTGGTGGGTAAAGCCTTAGCTTCCACCCACTTAGATAGGTAGTCAACCGCGACAAGGATGTACTTATTACCACGAGATGATGGGAACGACCCCATAAAGTCAATGCCCCAAACGTCAAAGATCTCACACACTTGGATGATATTTTGTGGCATTTCATATTTTTGTGAGGTTTTTCCTTGTCGTTGGCACGAGTAACATGACTTCACAAGCTCATGTGCATCTCGGTAAATAGTAGGCCAAAAGAAACCGGCATCAAACACCTTCTTAGCCGTGAGATTAGCACCGTGGTGACCACCCGTGGGTCCCTCGTGACAAGCTCTGAGGATATTAGAAGCTTCGGTGCCAAATACACAACGTCAGATGATTTGATCCGCACAAGTTCGAAACAAGTAAGGGCCGTTCCAAAAGTAGAACTTGACGTCACGAAAGAATTTTCGTTTTTCTTGAGTCGTCATACCTTTAATGATGAAGTTGCCCGCATGATAATTTGCAAAGTCCGCAAACCATGGGGTGGAAGAATCAAGCTTAGAATTCACTACAACAAGTGTCTCGAGCGGAAATGTTTTGGTGATTTCCTTGGGCTCGTAAACACTTTGGTGAGGATCTTCCAAACGAGAAAGATGATCGGCCGCTAGATTCTCGGCTCCTTTTTTGTCAACAATTTTGTGATCAAATTCTTGAAGGAGGAGAATCCAACGAAGTAATCTCGGCTTTGCATCTTGTTTAGCCATAAGATACTTGATAGCCAAATGATCCGTATACACTATGCATTTCGTCAAGACGAGATAAGGTCGAAATTTCTCAAATGCATACACCACGGCAAGGAACTCCTTCTCCGTTTTAGTGTATTTAAGTTGAGCCTCGGTCATCGTCTTGCTAGCATAGTGAATAGGCAAGAAGTGCTTTTCATGACGTTGCCCCAATACAGCCCCAATAGCATAGTCACTAGCATCACGCATGAGCTCAAAGGGGAGGTTCCAATTGGGAGCAACAAGAATGGGAGCTTCGGTAAGTTTCCTCTTAAGGATTTCAAAGGCTCGTACACAATCTTCATCAAAGACAAAATGTGCCTCTTTTTCAAGAAGATGTGTAATTGGTCGAGAGATCTTTGAAAAATCCTTGATGAATCGACGATAAAAGGCCGCGTGGCCTAGGAAACTCCTAACTCCCTTAACGGTTTTGGGATGAGGTAATTTGGTGGTGACGTCTACCTTAGCTTGATCTACCTCAATCCCCGTTCTCGAAACCTTGTGCCCTAAGACGATTCCACTTTTAACCATAAAATGACACTTTTCCCAATTAAGCACAAGGTTGGTTTCCTCACAACGCTTCAACATTCTCTCAAGATTCGACAAACACGAAGTGAACGAATTACCAAACACGGAAAAGTCATCCATGAAGACTTCCATCGTCTTCTCGATCATTTCATGAAAAATAGCCATCATGCACCTTTGAAAGGTTCTCGGTGCATTGCAAAGTCCGAATGGCATTGTACGATAGGCAAACGTTCCATATGGACACGTAAACGTAGTTTTTTCTTGATCACGAGGATCGATGGGGATTTGGAAGTAACCGGAAAAACCATCTAAAAAGCAATAGAAATCGTTTCCCGCAAGACGCTCCAACATTTGGTCCATGAAGGGCAAGGGAAAATGGTCTTTTCGAGTGGCGTCATTCAACTTACGATAGTCAATGCACACTCTCTATCCGGTCACGAGTCTAGTGGGAATTAACTCGTTTGCATCGTTTGGCACAACGGTCATTCCTCCATTTTTATGGACACAATGGATAGGACTCACCCAAGGGCTATCGGAAATAGGGTAAATCATTCCCGCGTCAAGGAGTTTAAGGACTTCCTTTTTTATGACATCGTAAATTTTGGGGTTCACCCTCCTTTGACATTGGATTGCGGGCTTGTAATCCTCCTCCATTAAGATTTTGTGGGTATAAAACTTGGGATCAATCCCCTTAATGTCGGATAACTTCCACGCAATTGCCCCTTTGTGATCCTTTAGAACATCAACAAGTGCGGTTTTTTCATCATTTGAAAGTTCCTTCGCAATAATAACCGGCAACTTGTCGCCCTCCTCCACAAAGACATATTCAAGATGAGGAGGTAAATCTTTCAACTCGAGGATAGGTGGTTCCTCAATTGAATATTTGGGCTCGATACTCATAACCTCCTCGGGTGGAGGAAATGGGAAATCGTTGAGAAAATCCTTGATAATCGAGAAGTCCTCATCATTGTCGAGGTCTTCGTCACAAGTACGTGGAACATCGAATTCTTCCAACGTAAAACCACCACCTTCAAATGGAGTGAAGGTTGGTGTCGAGTTATCAAGAATGAGATCAAGCATAGTGGGATTGCCACTATTTTCAACATCACCAAAACCTAGAACTTCTTGTGAAAATTTCTCGCAAACAACATCGATCATATCAACGAGGTTTATGGTAGCAACAGAATAAACATGAGAAAGTTGAGAATTTTGAGTTGCGTTTATAACAAGTTCCTTGTCGTTGAAACGTAAGGTGATCTTTCTTGCATGCACATCAATTAAAGCCATAGACGTATCTAAAAACGAACGACCTAAAATGAGAGGAACTTGAGGATCCGTGGGAATACCGACAACGATAAAGTCTACCGGATAATAGAACTTTCCCACTTTCACAAAAACATCTTCCGCCAATCCACATGCGGGAATCGTGGAATGGTCGGCCAACTCGATAGACATTAGTGAAAGATTAAGATTAGGAAGATTGAGCGACTTGAAGATTGCAAGTGGCATCAAGTTAATATAGCACCAAGATCGGCCAAGGCATAGCATTCTTCCATATCTTGGATTGTACATGGAATCAAGAATTTACCGGGATCATCGACTTTTTGAGGTATGCGATTAAGATAAACCGATGAACAACTAGACAATTGATGCAATTTCTCCTTGTTGTTTAACATACTCTTAAAGTTAGCGACAAATCGAGGCATCATGACCAAAGCATCGGCGAAACTCACATTAAAGTGCAAATCAAGAAACATTTTCATAAAAAGCTCAAATTGATAATTATCGCGCTCTTGACGTTTCTCCTTCCTAAATCTCGATGGATATGGCAAAGGTGATGTGGGTTAAAGCATAGGCATAGGCTTTGGAATATCGGGTTCCAATGTTGGTAATGGGTCAACCGTAGGTGTGGCATGAGCGGTACTTCGTGGGCTTGAGATATGCTCCTTTTCGACCACCACCTCGGGTTCTTCCTCAATTTTCTCCACCGTTGGAGTAATTGGTTGAGGAGTCGGTTCCTTAAGTGTCTTACCACTACGTGTGGTAATCACTTTCATCTCTCCCTCCGGGTTTGATATGGTGTTGCTAGGTAGACTACTCGAAGTAGAGGCTTTGTTCCCCATGACCGCTTCCAAAATAGCATTAAGCTTAACATCTTGACTAGCGGCTTTTTGGTCTATCCTTTGTTCAAGCCTAGAATGACTTTGCTCAATTTTATTGTTTTGACCTCTAATTTGATTAGCAAAATCATTTTTCAACTCATTTTCCATGTTGGTATTTTCCTTGGCTAAATTAGCTAACTCCTTTACGTTTTTAGCCGCTTCCCTAGCTTGACTAGCCAATTGCTCTTGAATTTTTTCCAAAATCTTATCATTTGCCGTAGCGTAATTCAAAAAGTCAATTGGAAGCTATTTAGTGTAAGCATTTTGAAGACCTTGACTTGGGTTTTGAAAATTACAGTTTTGGTTTTGATTTGGCAATTGGCTACTACTCCCTTGATTACCATAGTTGTTATTACCCTTGTAATTGTTTCTTTGATTGTTTTGGTAACCAACTTGATTTTTTCGATAATTGTTAGCAATTTGATTTGGTGGAAAACCCATTGGAGTCAATTGATTAGTGCGGGTAACTTGACCGTTTTGGTTATAAGTTCCCGCGGCCGTGTAGGCACTCGAAGTGTTACCACCGTTGGTAATGCACTCGGAGTAATCGTGAGCTCCACCACAATACATACAAGAAACCTCAACCACTCTAGCCGTAGCGGGAGTGGGTTGTTCACCAACTTTAAACTCAATTAACAATCCCTTAAGCTTATCAAAAATCTTATTTTCCAAATTAGCTTCGATTTGGCAAGCATCAATGGTTTGTGACAATGAAGGCGAAGGTGAAGACGAAGTCTTATGAACACTCGATGTGCTACGAGGACTATAAACCTTAGACCTATTCTCAATGATTAACAATGCTTCCTCGACCGTTTTACACAAAAAATTACCACCCGCGGCAACATTAAGATAATCACGCTCATGATCGTTCAAGCCATTGTAAAACGTGTCAATTTGATGCAAGTCGGAAAAACCATGAGAGGACATTCGTGCAACATTTCCTTAAACCTATTCCAAGCCGTTGAAAAACTTTCATTATACTCTTGTGAAAACTTTGAAATCTCGTTTTTCAAATGCGTAGTCTTAGAGGGCGGAAAAAATTGGTTCACAAACTTTGAAACGAGACCCTTCCACGTCAATATAGAATTGGATGGCTTTTTCTCTAACCAAATTTTAGTGGGCCCCGCTCAGGAATACGGAAAAAACATCATCTTAATCGAGTCATTAGCAACATCCTTAAATTTGCAAGTGGCGGTAAGACGATTGAATTGGCGGATATGGTTGTGTGGGTTGTCCTTTTCATCACCATGGAATTTGTTGTTTTGAATCATGGACAACAAACCCGTCTTAACCTCAAAATTCTCCACAAGGATAGCGGGAATCACAATCGCTTCTCCATAAACCTCGGTGGGTGCTTGAAGCAACTCCATCATAGTACGATTAGCCATGGGTGCTTCTTGTTCTATGGTGGGTTCGACAATGGGAGATTCTTCACTAGAAGATGTTTGGTTTCCTTCCTTTTGACGACGTTTACGTGCACGTCTTGCTTTGGAGCGAGTTTGCATAAACGTCACGTACAACGAGGGGATGAGCAAAGAAGATTCTTTTTGGTGTTTTGTATTTTTTCAATTTTTTTGTGGTTTTTGATTGTTTTTACTTTTTTTTGGATTTTGTGATTGTATTAAGTAGACCAGAATCTACGAATCTCCTCCTTAATCAAATCTCTTGATTAAAGAAGCCTCAAGGAATGAAAACGATCACGTGAAGTGAACGCCTTCGATGACTTTAGAACGTTGGTGGAACACCAAAACGTTCAAGAGGGTTTAATCAAATGAAACCAAGAAAGTATATATGATACTTAATAATACTTTTGGCGGCAAAACCCTCGATTAACTCTTAAAATCAAATACTCACAAGCAAGCGGGGAAACGAGGCGGCGCGAAGCAATTAAGAGCCTTTTTCCTTAGGGTATATTTTATAATACCCGTCTTATACCCACCTTATAGTTTGTATTTTTCAAAATCGAGCTTCACGAAAGTATTTATCTATTTTTGCCTTTTCTTTCTTGTTTGAGATTCGAATACAATGATTGGGTAATGACCTCCCAAGTCAAGGTTGTGTTTTCACACTTTTGGAGTACTTGTGAATTTATTGTTCTATGTATACAATATAGTAATATATTCACACAAAAAACGAAAAACCGATAATACGTATCAGTAGAGTGCTACTAATACAAATAGCTATTATGGCTATATAAAAACAACAATTGTTCAAATCAAAACACAACACGCCTCCCCGGCAGCGGCGCCAAAATGATAGTTGTAATTCACCACTTGTTTAGGAAAACAAGGTAATTAGGGTAAGTACGACGATTTAGGAAAATCGTGCACAAATGACCCAAAGTGGGGATCGTTCTCAAGGACGCTTGGTTTGTGTGTTAAGAGATGATTAATGATGTGATTATGATTATGAGAAAAGAGAATATAAATGAGATAAGAAGAGAATGACGGTTACGATGACGGATTAAACTAAGACGAAATGGTCGTACACGTAAAACCGTAAAAAGTACCAAATTTAAAAATTTACTCTAAAAATTCTTAGAAAATTGCAATAAATCCTAATTAATGTAATTAGAGTTTACAAAAAATCAAAAACCACCCAAACCTTTTATTTAATTAAATAATAATTTTTTAATGCTAATTAAAGCCCTAAAAATCTATTTAATTAACAAAAAGCCCAAAATGAGATTTATCACTTTGTAAACCTCTAAAATACCCTAACTTAATTTAAAACTATTTTTGAAAATTTTAAAACTAATTAAAACTATTTAAAAACAATTAAAAACTATTAAAACTTAAAATATTCTAAAAATTGTAAACTTCCTAACATTATGTATTTGAACTAGGAAAAATGAAAAAACTAGGAAAAACTAACTTTTAAATTTTAATAATAAAATAATAATAAAATAATATTAAAAATCCAAAGTTTATGAAAAAATTCTAAAAAATTACAATAAATCAAGAAAAATGTAACTAAGACAAAAATGCAAGCCAAAATTTCCAAAACCTTTTTAATAATTATATATTAATTTTTAAAGTTGATTAAAACCCCTAAAATCAAATAAAATAAAAAATAAGTTAATTTGAAAACTTTAGTTGACGTAAACGTTAAAAATACTATTAAAAACTTAAAAACTATTTTTTCAGATTTTTAAAACACTTTTTCCTATTTTTTAATTACTTTCTAAAATTAAAACTAAAAATAATCCTAATAAATTAAATACAAACGTGAAAAATAAGATTTTTATGCCAAAAAGTCTTAAATGTTAAGTCAAACAAGGGAAAAATAAAAGGGAAGAAAAATACTAAGTAAATAAGCTAGAAACAACTTATTTACTCACGGCTTATATTAATAAGCATTAACCAATAAACCCTTAAGTATTTAAGAAACCAAAGGATAACCAGTCAAAGACCCTAGGGCAACTGGTGATCACGTTGGTGTGTGGGAGAGATGGCGCAGGTTCGAGTCCTGGCCAGTCTCTTTTTGATAAACTTTTTTTTTCTTTTTATAAAACTCAAGACCAGTTAACTACACTACTCCAAAAACAAAAAAAATATTTAAAATCAAACAAGATTAACACCTAAAAATCACAAAAACGTGCCCAGTTTAACAAACTTGCTACAGTAACCAAATAATCTCAACAATAGTAGTATCCGAGAACCAAATCGTTCTCTGATGAGTCTAAAAAAAAACCAAAGGCCTTGGTGACCTGGTTGGCTTAGGAAAGCCTTTGGATGCTTTGTTTTTGGCAAGAATAGGCACCCCACGAGTCAGTTGACTTGTGGGAGTCACAATAAACACAAAGGTAGCAGTTATCAAGCAAATATCACACAAGATCAATCACAATAGGCATAAACATGTTGCTGATATGAACAAATAGGCTAATTGATTTTTCTGCTGATGCACTTGACCAAAATCCCAAATTCCATCACTTAGATCTACTAAACAGGTTATAACAATGATGTTTTTAAACTTGTTATCCCTAGTTGTACATGAAATCTAGGTTATCAAAACATGACAGACCAAAACAACTAGTATTAATCATTTTAGAACCAAAAGATTGATTTGTGAATTTCAAATGGAAAACTTTGCAGGTTTATACTTAGAAACACTTCTTAGACAGATTCTAACTTGCACACATCAAAGTTTTCTACTTGATAACCATTTAATCACCAAATCCAAACACCACTTAAAAACTGAAAATCAGATTTTAACATATATCATACCATCAAATTTGAGCTAAGCAGATAATAAAAAATCTTAAAAAGAAAAGAACACTAAATGAAGCATGAACAGGCAGACCTACTTAACAAATAACCAGCTACTCATCAAATCACATAAATTTCACAAATCATGCATTTTCAGTCCAAAAAGTGAAATGGTTGAGTTCAAGCAAATACCTGCTAGTGCCTTCCCAAAACAGCTTAAAAGGAATGAAGGAGAACTATGGAAACTATGTAGAGAGCTTTGTTGAGGGAATCCCAAGTAGGACCCCAAAGCTACAAATGTCTTCAAAAAAATATGGAATGAAATGGATTTATGCTTGTTTTGTCCCTGCACAAACAACACAAAACCAAGGAGATAGACTTCAAGCTTGAACGAGCTTACTGCCAAATAGCTTGTCAAGCTTATCAGCATAAGCTCACCCAAACAGTGATGGTGAGAGCAGGTAAATGAACCAACAAGTAAGACATGTTTCACCTCACAATACTTCTTACCCAAGGCTTATACCTACTGAATCTTGATATCTCCTTGATATCAGGGTTCAATGGTCATATAAGAGCTCAAATAAGCTGCTTATGTGGCTTACGATCCTTCTTACTTAACTGAAAATCATATTTTCAAACCTTGAAAACAGAAACTTGAAAATGCCTTTTAAAAACTCTTTTGAATTAAACTTGCAACAAAATAAAAGTAAATGGGGATCTTTCTTCTCATCAACAACTCAATACCATTTCATTTCTCAAAATAAAACTGGATTTACAAGGCAGTGAAAAAGGAGAAAAAAGAACAGAAACCAAATGCTATCTCTTATGCCTTAAATAGGCTTACAAATCTTCTAGAAAAATAAAACCCTAATACAATGAGTTTCCTAGATTTCCCTTGTCGAATCTTTAAGATGCCAGAAAGATGCTTGATTTGAATTTTGTCAAGAGTGGTATGTGAACTTCTTGGACTGATGTGGGGGTGCAAGAGGTGCCAAAACGATTTTGGAGCGTTGGATGACACGTAAGGAGCAAGAACAAGTCTTTTGGCAGTTGATGGGTTTGTACACTTTGTTTTCTTGTGCAGGGGAGGGTCAGGGGTGTCACATGAGTGAGAGTGATGGGTTATTTGGGTGTGGGATGTGATTAGTATTAGGTTAATCACCCATCTGGACAATTTGGTTAAAAAACCCTTTGTTTTTATGTTGATTGATTATGGGATTATCTAGGGTTTATGGGAGGATTAAGGGGGTTTAATCCGTTTGTGGATTAATGGTTTTTAAAAATGTGTTTAGGAGAGAAGAGTATTTAACTGATTAAATCAGTTGGTGGAAAGTGACGTGGAGGTTTGGAGGGTTTTCATTGGTAGTCAATGGGTCAATGGTGAGGTGTCAGTTGGTGGTTGGATGGGATGAGTTTCTTTGTCTGCCAGAAAAAGCCCCTTAACTCCTTTCTTCTTGCCACTTTGTAAATAATACCCCACAATCCGTTTACCTTTGTTAACCAAGTTCCATTTTTCACACTTTTGCCCCAAATACTTTTTCAAAGTATTTTCAGGGGTATTTCTTGCCAATTCTTGATTCTTGAATGACTGATTTGGCGTTTTCTTCATAGATAATGGTCTTGACTTGTATATTTGACATTTTGGAGGACTAAAATTGCCAAGTCATGATTAATGAGGGATAATTTTTGCCAAGTCTTCAAAGTCAAGGGTCCTTTTGGTAATTTTGACATTTTCAAAGGACCAAATTTGTAATTCTTGTAACTTGGAGTTCTACATGGTATG
This sequence comes from Glebionis coronaria, assembly GCA_025667525.1. NCBI lineage: Eukaryota > Viridiplantae > Streptophyta > Magnoliopsida > Asterales > Asteraceae > Glebionis > Glebionis coronaria. The sequence continues at coordinate 362,178,327 of CM046876.1, forward strand.
TTTGACTTTGAGAAGGACTAATATTGACATTTTAGTTTTGTTGAGGGACTAAAATTGCCAATTCTTCAAAGTGGAGGGCCCTTTTTGCAATTTTGACAAACTTTAGGGACCAATCTTGTAATTATGAGGATACAAGGGTATAAAGTGTCAATTCCTCAATACTGGAGGACCCTTCTTCATAAATCTTTAAATCTTCAAGGGTTTTCTTTGGAAAATTCTTCATTAGGGCTTGGTTCAGTGTGCGGCTTCGTTTCACGTGTTCGTTTTTGCATGATTCTTGTGATCTTTTGTCATTTTCTCAATATCCGTACCTAAAATACACAAGCAACAAACACAAGCATATATTTGGGTATTTTCATGATATTTAACGCATTTTAAGCCCTTTTTGGACGATGAGACTATGTATAAAAGCAGTCTCATCAAATACCATAGCAGGTCTCGGTCGGTATTCAGTGAACAGTGGGGGCAACAACAGCCTAGCAGCGGCAACCTGGCTAGGCCAGGACAGCGTGGTAGCACCAGTGGCACCGAAGCAACCCGGTGGCTGCTGTGGTGTTCGACCGCAAGCCACAGCCACCCGGCTGTGGTGCGTGTTGTGTTCGAGGCTACACCAAGACCTCCATGGTCTCGGTGGGGGTCTTGAGGGGCTCGGTTAACACCAAACACGCAAGGGGGTGTTTTGGCAAATTTTTATAAAATATGTATTTTATTTATTTAATTAGTTTAATTAAAAACATGGTTAATTAAATTAATTAATTTTCATGACTTAGGATATAATTTATTTAAATAAAAACCAAGTTATTATTATGTCCATTTTATTTAAATAAAACTTAGGATAAAATAATTATTAACATAATTATTCATGTGCATTTAAATTAATTAAAACTTAGCTTAATTAGTTACATCATTTTAACATAAAGTTTAATTATATTAATCATGCAATTTTATTAATTAATAATAACTTATGATAACATGTAATATCATTATTAATTAATAGTTAATAATTAAGACTAAGTATTTAATCATTATAATTTAAAACCCCTGTTTTTACCTCTTTGACTTTGTCACCTTGTGTACACATCTTGTTTGAATCAATGTAATCTCACTTCATTATTTTATGGAGCACCAGTCTTTTATTAAATTACACTGTCAATTATAGTATATTATTAAATATATGAGACTGTTGACATGTTTAATTTCTTTGGCCTTCACAAAGTTACATATTAGACACCTAACATTTACCATATACTTTGATTTAGAAAATTTAACTTTTACATTATACCTTGTCCTAAGTAATTATTCATTTTTCACCTTATACATAGGCATGTGACTAAAAAGTGGACACATCCCCTTTGTGAAGCTCCATATCACACGAATTGTTTTACATCCTAGTATACCTTGACAATAATTTTCCTAAACACATTATACTACCTTCTTACCTTGAGATATTTACTTGGCAACTCATTTTCCCCCCACATGTGTATTATACACGGCTAGAGTGAAGACACACAAACCAATTTCAAACATTCTCCTAAGTATATCATGTACTAAGATTGCCTCATTAAGGCTTGTACTTGTTTGTCTCCCATAAACCCATCACCTAGCCGAATACCATCACCACCTCACCATGTACAACACTTTCACTTAATGGTTTACTATTACTAGTCCCTCTTGCCTCTTGACCAATACAAACCATCGGCCACATTACAAACTATGAGCCAAATGTACCATGTAGTACAATTAAGGAAGTGTACTAAGTATCTAACACCTAGATATAATTGGTACCCACAACTTGATACTACAACCCTCTTTCCCTCTCTCTTAGACGTGTGCACAAATAAGACCACACCCTCCTTCCAAGTTTAGCTACCTAACAACCTTAAAAACCACCCTCCTTTGGCAAACATATAGTTTGTATATACATATGGACTAGTTTCACCAAAATCACTTAACTCTCACTACATTTACTCCCAATCATACTCACAAATTCCACATTTAATCCCATGGCATTGAATTGAGTCAAGACACACTGAAGAAGAAAGAAGTCTCGGCATACTTAAGATTTGACTAGGAAATATCCATATTTTCCCCTCTAGGTCACGACAAGGTGTTAAGACGTATAGAACTCGAGGTTTAGCTGGATTGTTTACCATCACCACTTCTATCAAAGCAATTAAGTAGATATTTCCTCACCACCTTTCGTTTAATTTTACTTCTCATGCATAACATTCACTCAAGCTCTTAGAAAATGAGGCCAAAATGCATGCACACGTAAACTATACTAACAAACTCACGGTTTGATTATGTTTGTTACAAAAGGACATGTTATCATGCTTAAATCTATAAGCAACTAATGTGAACAAGTAACTAACCTAGTTCACTCCCTAAGAATCTAAGTGCTGGACCTAGAGGATTGCTTGGCCAAAACCATATAACTCTCGGCTTATTTATAATAAGCCGAGTATGAGTCATGCCTTGTTAAGCTTTCGTGAATTAAACTAAGGCATACGAGTGGAGGATTTATTAGGTAACTTAAAGCATTACATAAGTTATCCAAATAAGCCATAAGCCTTGAAATGAATAAGCCATAATCCTCGAATCACATAAGCCATAAGCTAATTTAAGCCGAAATAATATAAGCCCGAAAGCCAAAGATAGATGTTGGTTAAATTATTTTTTGTTAAGTTAGTTTTCTAAATAAATAAATTAGCCCAACATCAAGCCCTTAGGCCCAATAAACATAACTGGACCCTTAATGGGCCACCCTAGCCAATTAAGCAGCAAAGGTATTAAAGTAGGAGACTTTTTGGGCCATTTATGTAAATAATAGTTTTTTAGTGCCAAAAATGACAAGTTATAAAACTTATTTAAAGTTTTCGAGACATAAAACAAGTGTAAGGGCCAAACGTGACAAAATGGATAGTCTAGGGTCTCGGTTATCTATAACCGAGCCATAATTTAAACCCCAAGGGCTAAACTTGTCACTTCGGAAACTATTTACAAGCCCTAGATACTTTTCGTGTTCTTTTGAACCTTGTTCGAGTCTTGGAGGACTTGTTTTGACCTTTTGGTAAACTTGTTTAGACCTAGGTTACTTTTTGTGCCTCTTTTATATTTTCCGAAACCACAAGGACCCTTTGTGCCATTTGATGAATTTAAACCGAGCCCTAGGGGCTGTTGTGTAAGTTGTAAACACACCTTAACCCTAACCGAAACTACAAGGAATCATATTGCCAAAACGTGAAACTTTTACAAGCCCTAGGGGCGTTTGGAATATTATACCGAAAGTATATAATACTTGAGGGACTAGAATCGTGAATTCTCTAAACATATATAAACCCTAATTATATACTTTCCATAACTAATTAAAAAGCGTAAATTTAAATAACACGATAAATACGAAAACTATGTATGTTCATAAACTTGTCATTTAATTCAAAATATATAAGTTTTGGAGACTTTATTAGTTAAAATGTAACACGTTTTAGTAAACCTTAATTATATAAATTATACATTCAAATACAAATAAGTTTATTAGAATAAATATATTAAATATATTTATTACAAATCTTGTACATTTCTAATTAAATAAAAAACTACCCTTTATAAATATTTGTAAACTCACTTTATAATAGTACATGTACGAGAACATTAAAAAACCGGAGTAGTAACTTGGACAATATAAATGATTGCACAATTAATTGTAATTATTTATTTACCTGAATAACGATAAATTAACTTACAAGTATCTTAATAAAATACTTAAAACAGTAGAAGCATATGCAGATTATTTCAGTAACTTTTGTGCAACCTGTTATACTTTTTCCGAGACTGTATAATTATTTAGGTTGTTGTCTATGTGTTGGGCATTACTTTGGATTCTTGTGACTTTACTATACCACTGAGGTGAGTTCATGGCCCCATTTATATATTGACAAACTTTTAAATCCTTTTTGGAGAAGAAATCATGCAATTTAATTTGTGGATATAAACTGAATTGTACCAACTTTAATTACATGTGTCTATTGTAGAATTCCTCATGACCCATGAACTGAAACTGTTAGAACTGTAGAATTACCTGAATGTTATAAATAAATCCATTTGGGATTGACCATCCGCACCAGAGTGAGTCATGCTCACTGTGCCATGGCCGGGACAACAGTTGTTTACCATGTCAGAACATAATAATGGGTGCATTTTAATAAGGCGAAGCGCTCTCATTTGTTGAGGGCTCAACTATGTCTAGTGTCAGTTTCGGGCAATAGGCAATGTAATTACCTTTAAGTATTGATGCTTTGTGCATCACTGCTTCATTGACTGTTTTACTATCCAGACTTAATTAATAAACCTGTGAATTCACCAACTTTATGTTGACCCTCAAAAGCATGTTTTTCTCAGGTATTTGATGTAGTTATATGTGCATTGATCTCAGCATCAGGCTAGGCAACATTCTAGCACGCATCTGGGGATTTTTATTATTGGGGACTTATAAAAAATCTTTTATTTGTGATGGAAACATTTAAAAAACAATTTTCACTTTTAATCATTTAATAAATGTTCGATAATCTTTTATGTGATGCTTTATGTACTATCTGCTATTGATCCACCTACGTGACACCCAAATATTATTTCTGCTGCATTTGACCAATTTGGGGTGTCACAGAATGGTATCAGAGCGATAGTTTAGAGAACCAGACCAAAAATTTATAAAATATAAAAATAAAGTTTTTATATAAACTGGACTATAACTGTTGTTAAAAATCTTTTGGGATTTTTGGGACTAAAATAGCTAAGCATATAGAATATAGAGCATTCATTTATTCTGTGACTTATATGTGCACTAATTATTAACTTTTGGTTAAATAATCTTATAAGTACTAACTAAGCCTTTTAACTCGCGATGTTAAGAGAACACTCACTACAACCATTATAACTTAATAATACTTTTTTTAAAAACTTTTTTAACTTGATTAAGCTTATACTTACGTCAATTAAAAATGATGTTATTCCCAGATTACTATGTCATCACCAGCGACGACACCAGTAGCTGTACCAGATATCTAACTCGCTTCAGCTGTACCACCATCTCCGACATCTGTGCTTCCGGGATGGTTGTCCACCTCCGCGTCTGAGGACAGTCAGGCTGACGGAGTAGTTCCAGCTATTGCTTCTCCACCCACTGCTTTGATTCCCCCTGTTGAGGAGGAAGGCCCGATGACCTATGCCTTGCCACCCCTACCACCCTCGTCGTCTCTCTAGGGCTATGCACCCGGATCTCTACCCCCTCGTAAGAGGAGGTACGAGACTACCCCCGCCTCTATCTTTAAGGTCGGAGAGGGTTCCGGGACTAGACAGGTTGATTTTGTCCAGGCCCAGATTGCAGCTTTGACGGATCGACATGACCAGGTCATGGTAGAGGTCCATAGTTTACTAGCAGCTAGCCAGGTTGAGCGCTCCATCTTACGAGAGCGTCTCGATTCCCTCACTTAGACCACTTGGGATGAAGCCCAAGTCGCCAGAGGGACATGGGACACAATCTATGATGCTCTTCAGTGGATCATGGGAGAGTATGACTTCATCTGTCACCGCATCTACGTCGTGGAGGTCCTACAGCACCAGACTCATGCCACCCTTACCGCTCAGGAGCAGACCCTGTCCATGATCTTTGACTTGGCGATGATTCGTCATGATGGAGTGACAGCGGAGACGGCCCATCTTAGAGGAGCCTTGGATACTCTTCATGCTCAGCTGGTTCAGACGATCTGATACGTCAAGAGGACCCGTCTTGCCATGATTGCTCTATAGGATGCCATGCCAGCACTAGTAGCCCCACCAGCTCCCTCTATACCAGCAACTTCCAGCGGATCTGTTAGACCTGCATAGATTTGATGTGCTAAATCTTGTGTACATCATGATAAGCTCTTGGGTTGCATCCCAGCTATCATGATATAGAACCCCATGTACTTTTACTTCATGCATATTTTGTATCCTATCATGTATAGTATTCCATTAGATAGGTGTCTGTATATATATTACATTTTAGACTGTGTGTACCACCATCCCAGACAGGCGTGCTGTATTTCTGTCTTGGATTGGTTGTGCCTGACGATGTGTTTACTTTCTGCCAGAAATGACATGTGCTCACTTCCTTTTGTTATATATCATGTGTTGTACTATATTATTGAAATCTTGACAGGTTATACAATTTGTTATAAATTTTGAGCATAAATATCCTTGTGCAAATAATATGTGAACTGTACTAACACTAAAGCTAATGATCTTATTTTGTGTATGACCACAGACAAATGGAAATAACTAGACAAAACCCTGTCAATAATCCCCCCCAATGACGATGCCACTCGTAATGTCACCACTTCCCAACTTAGGGAATTGATTGACCAAGGTATCGCCACTGTTATGGCCGCTAGCAGAAATATGGGTGATAGTGAAAACTCCAATAACCGCAGGAACAATAATACCACTAGAGGCTGTTCCTAACCTGATTTCCTCAAATGCAAGCCGTCCTATTTCCGGGGCAGCGAAGGCGTGGTAGAACTTATGCAATGGTTTGAAAGACTAGAGACCGTGTTCCGCATCAGCGACTGCGCCGACGAAAACAAGGTCAAGTTCGCCACCTGCACATTGCTCGAAAGTGCACTCACATGGTGGAATTCTGTGGTTACTACCCTAGGACACGACACTGCTTACACTCTCAACTGGACCAATTTGAAAGAGAGGATGACAGAAAACTACTGCCCAAGGGGCGAAATGAAGAAGCTGGAAGTCGAACTATGGGATCTTAGGTGTAAGAACAATGACATCGTGTTATACTTATACTACAAGAGATTTCAAGAATTGACCCTCATGTGCACTAGGATGTTTCTCGAGAAAGAGGAAAAGATTAAGAAGTATGTTGGGGGACTCCCCGACGCCATCCATGATAGCGTCCTCGCCTCTCGACCCACTACTGTCGAGAATGCCATGGAATTTGCTACTGAGCTGATCAATAAGATAGCCCACACCATATCTGAGAAGAAAATAAATATGGATGACAATGTCCGCAGTCACTACCAGCCACCCCAAAAGAGGCAAAATGTCGGGCAGGTATACAGTGTTATCTCTACCCTCGACCCAAGGGCTTACGGAGGTACCAAACCTATGTGTTCGTGGTTCCACTTCCATCACAGTGTGGGTAGCCCATGCAAATCCTGCTACAAATATGGAGAGATTGGTCATTTTGCTCGCACTTGCCAAGTGAATGCTGTTACCCAGGTCCGACCCAACCTAAATGCTAGAAACAACAACTGAGGCGGACCTAATGCCCGTGGGAACGGGAATGGACAACCAGGAAACCGCAACGCTGCTGGAGGGAGTAACACTGGTCCAAAGAAAGGAGGTGTGTGATACGAGTGTGGAGCACCCGGACATGTGAGACCAGGTTGCCCCAAGTTGGCTAGTCAGAACAAGAACAATGGAGGAGCCACATCCAGAGTATACGTGGTAGGCAATGCAAATGACAACCCAGACTCCAACATTGTTACTGGTACGTTTTTACTAAACAATCGTTTTGCATCCGTTCTATTTGACACTGGAGCGGACAGAAGCTTTATCTCTACTGAATTTAGTAACATACTAGAAGTTATCCCTTCCATTTTAGACCGCCGTTTTTCAATAGAATTAGCAGACGGTAAGATCGTAGAGGTCGATACCTAGGTAGTTTCGATGTTATCATTGGCATGGACTGGTTAGCTAAGTATCACGTAGTAATCGTCTGCGACGAGAAACTAGTCCGCCTGCCATGGGGAAACGAGACCTTAATCATCCGAGGCGACGGTAACACTGACCTTACTAATACTAGACTCAGTGTTATCTCTTATACTAAAGTACAGAAATATTGGATGTCCAATCTTTTTGGCTCATATTTGTTGGGAATAAAATATGGGTCAGTTCACTAGACGCTGATAAGAAGAATTCAAGCGCTGATAGGATGACATTGGACGCTGACAGCCAAGCGTTGACACTTGAAGAAGTCAACGCTGACAGACTTGAAGATTGACACTGATGGAATATATCTTCATACGAATCTTTTTGTTTATTTGTTTCTTTATTTGTGTATGGTAAAGATAAGCTCGACATTGTATTTTCCATTATTATCTTTACCTAGAATAGTTGATTCGTAGCTTATTGTACAAGACTTCTTATTCTATAAAAGAAGATCTTTTAGGTTAATGTTAATCATCAGTTTTCATAAGTTTTCACAAGTTAAAACTCTTTCATTGTAATCAAGTTCGATCATTCTAATACAAGTGAAAGTTTGTTTAACATCTTTGTGTTTTAGATTAAGTGTTAATTCCGCATAACACTTAGTTACTTTATTCATAAGCAAAGGTTTCTCTACGTGTATTACTTGATGTAATCTCGTATACACAAAGCTTAATCGATCTAAGTTTGGGATCAACAAGTGGTATCAGAGCTTGTTGAGAAACTTTTGATCTTTAAGTAACGCAAGAACCCTAAAACACCAAAAACCCTAAAAACCCTAAAATTCTCAAAACCCTAAAAACATCATGTCTGGCACAGATCAACCTGCTGCTTTGCTACAAAACAACTCCACAAATCCTAGTATCAAAATTCCCATGTTTGATGCCAGGAACTTCGAGCTTTGGAAGTCCAATTTTGAGCAATATATAGCTATTCATGACTACACTCTTTGGGAGATTGTTGAATATGGGAACACATTCGACAAAGCACAAAAGATTGCTGCTGCTATTGCCACAAGGACAGCTGTTCCTAATTGTCCTGAAGCTGATAAGAAGGAAAAGCCTGGAGATGGAAGAGCTGTATCTGTTGAAGATATAGCCAAGAAAAGGGTGGACATGAAAATCTTGAACATCATGAAACACGCCCTAGGTCATGAGAATCAGCACAAGTACAAACGCTTTGAGTCTGCAAAAGAGCTTTGGGAAGCTCTTGAAGTAGCACATGGTGGCAATGCTGACATAAAAGAAGAAAAGAAGAAGCAACTCTTGCATGAGTATGCTGTCTTTAAGGCTCAACCCAATGAGAATCTCAGCAGTGTGAGAAGTAGACTGCTTGACATCACAAGTCAACTTTCCTTCATGGGAACACAGATTGATGACCCTGACTTGAATGCTACTTTTCTCAAAAGCCTTGGTGATGTATGGAAGATTGAGACAAGATCCATTCTTGTCAATAACACCCACAAGACTTCCAGGTTTGATGACATCTTCAACAAACTAAGACTGCTGGAGAATGAATGGCTTTTGGAGAGTGATAATAAATCTTCCAGCAGCAACATGGCCTTCTTCTCACAAAGTGAAGGCCAATTTGATTCCATGAACTCCTATGGACATCCAGTCACTGGATCTCAATGTGTCAACGTTGGATCACAGTCTGTCAGCGCTGGATCATATCCTGCCAACGCTTTATACTCAAGCGCTGACACTCACAACTTTGGCGCTGATAGAATTAAACCTGCTGGTTTAGATCTAGATACTGTGTGTGCATTCATTGCTTCTTTGCCCAGTGGTTCAAGGATTACATATGAAGATCTTGAGCAGATAAGTGATGAACAATTGGAAGAGATGGACATCAAGTGGACTATGGCTCTTGTAAGTTTAAGAGCAAACAGGTTTAATAAAAGGTTCAAGAAGAAGATGACCTTTAATGCTAAGGATGTTGCTGGATTTGACAAATCAAAGGTTGAGTGCTACAATTGTCATCGGATGGGGCACTTTATGAGGGAATGTAGATCTCCAAGAAGATCTGATGCTGGTAAGCCCTCAAGCCAAATGGTTAAGAGCCAAGATCCCAAGGCCATGGTTGCTGTTCAACAAATTGATGGTGTTGGAGGATGGGACTGGAGCTGGAACTTTATGGCTAAGGATGAGGAAGAGGACAGAGCTTTGGTTGCTGAAGTTAAAGAAGAGCATGTTGAATATGCTCTCATGGCACACTCCTCCTCTTCATCAGATAATGAGGTATATGATGATGCTTTCTGTTCTAAGGGTTGTCGTTTAAATACTGAAAAACTAAATCAAGAGATAGTAAAATTATTAGATGAGGCAAGTACTGAAAGATGCAAAGTATCTAATTATCAAATTGCTCTTACCCAAACAGAAAAGACAGTAGCTGAGTATAAGAAAATGGAGTTTGATTTAAAGGATCAAATAAATATCTTAAAACATGAGTTACATCAAAGTAAAGATATTCAAGATATAGTAAACAGGGTTAATCTTGATTTGATAGCTCAGTTAGATGAGGCTAACAAAAATAAAGATAATGTGAGTCTTAAAATCCAGAGATTTGATAAGGCCACACAATCCCTAGGAGAGTGTGTTAGTAAACAAAGAGACTCTAAGGACATGAGTGGAATTGGGATGAAAGATTATACTGGTGTTCCACCACCAGCTGGGGATTTCTATGGTGTCCAATCAAAGGACTTATCTTGGACTGGCTTGCCAGAACTTCAAGAGAAGGAATTCATTCCTCCACCTAGAGTGACTTCCCCAGTTGAAGAATACAAACAAAAACTGACTGACCTAGATGAGTGGAAGAAAGCTAACCACACTTTGTTTGTTAAGGGAGGGTTGTTGTGTGAAAGTCCAAATGAGCCCACACCAATCAAGAGCCATGATCCTACACCTATTAAAATCACACACCCAACCACTGGCAAAGCTGTTGACCTTGGCCCACAAACTGTTAGAAAACCTAGTGTTAAGTATGCAGAAATGTATAGGAATACTAGGTCACCAAAAAGCCAAGTTAGTAACCATGGAACAGGCTTCTTTGCTTCTAGACCTAAGACTATGTCTAGAAAAGCTTGTTACTCATGTGGTAGCTTTTCACATTTGGCATACAAATGTGTCAACGCTTCCAATGTCAACGCTGATAGGAACCATTTCAGCGCTGACAAAAGTCAACATAGGTCAAACACTGTCAGACCCAATACCTTTGTGAACAAAAGTTCACAAGTTATTAGACCAGCCCCATTCTTTTCTAGAGGGTCTAACACACAAGGCCTAAGACCTTTCCAAAAGTCAAACACTTGGTCAAATAGGCAATGGGTTCCTGTAGCAAACCCTAGGTTCAACGCTGATAAAGGAAATCGGGGCGCTGACAAGAACAATTTCAGCGCTGACAGACACACTGCCAAACCTAGGTATTTGCAACCACAGGGAAATAGGTCTAAAGCTTCTACTAGCTTAACATGGAGACCAAAACAAGACCAAAACTCTAATTCTACTGGTGTTTCTATGACATGCAACAGGTTTCATTATATTTCAAAAGCCATGTCAACACCAATTGGGGTTAACTGGGAATTTCATTCAAAAAGGGATGAAAATGGGGTTGTTATGAGAACCAAGTCTGTTCTTGTTGAACAACCAGATGAATCCAAGTCTTCCAAGGCTTGGGTTCCCAAAGAAAACTAATGTGTTTTCTTTATGTGCAGGGCATTCAGAAGAAGATCAATGATTATGGATATTGGGATAGTGGATGCTCAAGGCACATGACAGGAAAGGAAGACTATCTGACAAACTTCACTCCTATTCAAGATGGTGATAAGGTATACTTTGGAGGGGGCTATGGCACCATCACAGGAAAAGGAACCCTTGTCACCAACAATCTACGGTTTGAGAATGTCTTCCTAGTAAAAGAACTGGATTATAATTTGTTTAGTGTATCACAAGTGTGTGATAACAAAAATAAGGTTCTTTTCACTGATACTGAGTGCTTGGTGTTAAGCAAAGATTACAAGCTCCCTGAGGAGAAATACATAGAATTTAGAACACCAAGGCATAAAGACATATATAATGTGAATCTTAATGGAATTAAGATAAATAATAAAATGATGTCATGTCTTTATGCTAAAGCCTCAGTAGATGAAAGTAATCTTTGGCACAGGAGATTAGGGCACATAAACTTTAAAAATATCAATAGACTTGTGAGGCTTGGTTTAGTTGATGGTTTGCCTGAAAAGGCTTTCCACAATGACCACTCTTGTGTTGCATGTCTTAAGGGCAAGCAGCATAAGGTCTCATTCAAATCTAAACAGGTGCACTCTAGTTCTAGACCACTTCACTTATTGCATATGGACCTCTTTGGTCCAACTAATATAGAAAGTTTGAAGGGTAAATCATATTGTTTTGTCATCACTGATGATTTTTCCAGGTTTACATGGACTTTCTTTTTAGCCAAGAAAAGTGAAACTGCCCAAAGTCTGATTAATTTCATTACCCAGATTGAGAAGAAGAATGGTAATGAGGTCAAAATTATTAGAAGTGACAATGGGGGTGAGTTTAGAAATCAATTGTTAGATGATTTTTGTGCCAAGAAAGGGATTACTAGGCAGTTTAGCATAGCTAGAACCCCACAGCAAAATGGGGTTGCTGAAAGGAAGAATAGAACCCTTATTGAAGCAGCCAGAACCATGTTGGCTGATGCCCACTTTCCTATAGCCTTTTGGGCTGAAGCTGTTAACACAGCTTGTTATGTTCAAATTAGGGCATTGGTCAATAAAATACATAATAAGACACCTTATGAGTTACTCTGGGGAAGGAAGCCAAATATTGGTTTTCTCAAGCCTTTTGGTTGTCATGTAGTTGTTTTAGAAACTAGTGATGCCCTAGGAAAATTTGATTCAAAAGGTGATGAAGGCTACTTCATGGGTTATTCAGTGCAGAGCAAAGGATATAGGGTTTACATTAAAAAGGAAAAACGTATACTTGAAAAAGTACATGTTAGGTTTTTAGAAAGTAAACCTAGTGATCCTGAAAGTGGTCCAAATTGGTTGTTTGACTTGGAACCTTTATCTAGAGCTTTAAATTATATGCCTGTTACTGATCCAGACATTGTGAAGGTAACTTCAAGTGTTTTGGAAAAGAGAATTGGTAATGTTTCAGGTATACAGGTTGCTAAGAAGGATGGACCACCAGCAGTTGAGTCATCTCCCACACAAGAATATGTTACACTTCCTATATGGACAGATGAGTATTATGCTGCTGCTGCTGCTAGAAAAGATAATGGTGGTTTCCAAATACCACCAAATACAAACATGCATGGTTCTTCAGGCGCTGACAAAGGGAAATCAAGCGCTGACAAGAGCAATTCAGACACTGATGGATCAGACGCTGACACCAACAGTTCAAGCGTTGTTAGCCCAAGCGCTGACAAACAAGGTTCAGACTTTGACAACACCTTTGCACATCTTTTCTCTTCCCATTTTGAACAAGGTGGACCTTCCAATGTCCATGAAGAGATTTCTGTTGATCAAAGAGAGTCTGATGAAGAAGATATTGGCAACATGGAGCGTGAAGTTGAGGACACCAGACTATTTGAAGGAGGAGTTCTCACTTCCACAGCAAAGGATCACCCCTCATCTCAGATCATTGGTGATGTTATGGCTCCAGTTCAGACACGAAGACCCCATCAAAATCTTGGTGGATTTATTGCCAATATACACAAGAAGGTTGATACCCCTCTTGTACAAGCATGTTTGTTTGCATGTTTTCTGTCACAAGAAGAACCCAAGAAGATTTTTGATGCTCTCAAAGAACCTAGTTGGGTGGAAGCAATGCAGGATGAGCTTCACCAATTTGCTATACAAGATGTTTGGGAGCTGGTTGATTGTCCTAGATATGTGAGACCAATTGGGACAAGATGGGTTCTAAGGAACAAGAAAGATGAAAGAGGTATTGTGGTCAGAAACAAGGCACGTTTGGTAGCTCAAGGATATACACAAGAGGAAGGTATAGATTATGAAGAAGTTTTTGCTCCAGTTGCAAGAATTGAAGCTATAAGAATTTTTCTAGCTTATGCCTCTTGTATGAACTTCACTGTTTATCAAATGGATGTGAAGAGTGCTTTCCTCTATGGAACAATTGTTGAGGAGGTATATGTCATGCAACCTCCTGGTTTTGAAGATCCTGAAAATCCAGACAAGGTTTATAGAGTGAAGAAAGCTATGTATGGACTTCATCAAGCCCCAAGAGCATGGTATGGTACATTGTCCACCTACTTGGTGGAAAATGGTTTTAAAAGGGGCACCATAGATCAGACATTGTTCACAAAGAAGAAAGGTAAGGATGTCTTACTTGTCCAGGTCTATGTTGATGATATCATTTTTGGATCCACCAATCCAAAGATGAGTGAAGACTTTTCCAAGCTTATGACAGATAAATTCAAGATGAGTGCAATGGGTGAGATGAACTTCTTTCTAGGGTTACAAGTTCAGCAGAAAGAAGATGGTATCTTCATCTCCCAAGACAAATATGTAGCTGAAATCTTGAAGAAATATGGTTTTTCTCCACATGAAAAGGATGCTTCCACTCCTATGGATAGGGAACACCCTTGGGGAAAAATTGGAGCTGGAAAGGATGTGGATGTTAGGCACTATAGATCAATGATTGGTTCATTGATGTATCTTACAGCCTCAAGACCTGACATCATGTTTGCTGTGTGTGCTTGTGCACGCCATCAAGTGACTCCCAAAGAGTGTCACCTTTTTGCTGTGAAAAGAATTTTTAGGTACCTAAGATGCTATCCAGATCTTGGCTTATGGTACCCAAAAGATTCTCCATTGGAGCTTATTGCATATTCAGACAGTGACTATGGTGGTGACAAGTTTGATAGGAAATCCACAACTGGTGGATGTCAATTTCTTGGGAGTAGACTGATATCTTGGCAATGCAAGAAACAAACAGTGGTGGCAAACTCTACAACTGAAGCAGAATATGTTGCAGCAGCTGCTTGTTGTGGACAAGTCTTATGGATTCAGAACCAGCTGTTGGATTATGGGTATAATTTCATGCATACCAAGATTTTTGTAGACAATAACAGTACTTTATGCATAATTAAAATCCTGTACATCATTCTAAAACCAAACACAGAGAAATTAGACATCATTTTATAAGAGATTGCTTTGAGAAAGGTTTAATACAACCAGATAGGGTAGCCACAGAAGATAATGTGGCTGATTTATTAACTAAACCTTTTGATGCTGGAAGATTTCAATATTTGGTAACAAATATTGGAATGGTTAATCTCACTTAATATGTGTTTTGGAACCTTTTTGTAAAAGAATGTACAGGATAATGCATTGTTATTGATCTTTGTGATGATTTAGATTTTTCCACTTTATTTTTCTAACACTGACAAAGGTAAATGTAACGCTGTCAAGTGTTATTTTGCCGTTGTTAGAGATATTATTGTCTAACGCTGACAAGAGTTCCTTCAACGCTGATAAGTGTTGTCGGGACGCTGTCAGCAACAAATGTTAGTTTTGTGGTTTTCAATCTAAATGTGTAGGTGGTGGTAGCTTTATGCCATTGGATACAGAGTTGCTTATGGATCTTTGAAGAGCTATTTGGACATGTTTTTGTTTATGGATGATGGTTGGAATATTTATATTCCTATCTTGACATAAATTTTTAATGTTCATATATATTTTGAGAAACTCATGTATCATAGTTTGAGGGGAGGTTTAAGGAACCTTTAGGACTCTTGGGTATTCTTATAATACTCTCATCACAATTCTAGATTGTGTCCACAGGTGAGTATGGGTTAGTTTTACTAAACCATGAGGCACTGTAGCATGCAAAGTTGACAAACTATGCATGCTGCCAAGACATTTTTGGCCTAGAATTGGTTGTGGTCTGATGGGAGACTTGGGAATAGTTTTGTTATGGGTTTACCTGGGAGTTACAAAGAATTTTATGAAATAACTTTGTTGGTAAGTATTTTGGTTAGCAAGGGACACTAGAGGACATTTGTGTCTATCTTGCTTAAGCAAGTGTGCATAAATGGACAGTGCTTGCCGCCCAGTAATTATTATCAACTTGTAAGATATTTCCCTTAGGATAAATTACTTTGTTAAGGTCTTTTTCTTTTTAAATATTTTTATTTTTATTTTTAGACGCTGGCAAGTTTTTCTCCAAATGCTGTTACGTCCAATCGTGACGCTGACAAGGCTTTAGGCAAACGCTGACAAGAAAATATAGCCGTTGGGCGCTGATGGGCTATTTTTGACCGTTGACACCTAGTGGGCCCTACCCAGTTGTTATTTTTGACTAATCTTTGGCCGTAATTTTGGGGAGTTGTTACTTTTAATTAATGCATGAGATAAGTTATATTTGATTCAATATTTTCATCATTACTCTTTGAATATAACTGCCTCATTTTTGACCAATCAAACTCATGCATCTCTCCAATAAATTTGGCTAATCTTTTTATTCTGGGTATTCATATTTTCTTGTCTAACATTTTTCTCCTATATTTTTCCCATATCACATAACCTAAACAGCTTTCAACATGGCACCAAAGTTCAACTCAAAGAAATTAACATTGGAGTTCAAGAGCCAACATAATATGGTAGCTTACTTGACTGCTGATAATGATTTGTTCCCTCAGTATTCACAAATGGTGGCATTTTTAAATGCATCCTCATTAAGGTATGCACTTTCTCATACACCATTAGTCCCTGTCGCACACATTAGACAGTTTTGGAATAATGTTAGTTCCACAACAGCTAATGGAGTGACCACATTAACATCTACTGTTCATGGAAGAACATGGGTGGTCACTGAAGCCTTGGTTCGCCAAGCTTTGCGTCTTGATGACGCTGATGGTGTGACTACCCTTGCCATTGCAACAATAGAACAAGGTCTTAGGGAATTGGGTTATCCTATTCCTGCTGATGTCACTTTAAATAAATATCATAAGCAGGAATTTCCCTCTGACTGGAAATATTTGATACATGTCCTTCTCCAATGCTTAAGTCCATAATGTACTTCTTTTAATGAAATAAACAGGTCAATTGCAAGTGCTTTGGTTTGTATAACACGTGGGCTTAAGTATAATTTTTCAAAAATGATTTTTGAAGGGATGTGTAAAAATAAGGGAAGTAAAATGACTTTGACTTACCCAAGATTTTTGCAAATGGTCTTTGATTTACAAGAATATTGTACTAGGGATCATGACACTTTCTATGAGATCCCTAAACAACAGAAAACCATTTTTAACAAAATGAGCTCCACAAACAGATCTGTCCCTCTCACCCAAGCCATGCTTGAAGTAATTCAGGCTGCTCAACCACAACCAGACCCTGCACCCCAACTTGAGCCTATCCATGAACCATTACCTTCACCAGACCACATGGACGTTGACCAACCAAATGTCAACGCTGACACTCAAAATGTTGGCGCTGACACAGCCGATCCCAACGCTGATGACATCCCTGAACAATCCCAAACACCCCTTAACCAACCAACACCCACACAATCTACCTCATCTTCCACCCCATTACAATCTAGGTTGAATAAACGCCAAAGGACTACTGGAGTGTTCTCCTCTAGTGGTCCTAGCCTTGTTGCAGAGAGAACCACCTCCACAAGTGTGGCTGGTGCCATGGATGAGGCTGGGGCTATTGACACAAGCTTAGATGCTGGTCAAGACAGTCCCAACATCATTAAGACCTCATCCATGCCCTATGATTCTATTTTGGGAGGTCAAATCGACATTCTAGCTGAGGGCAGATTGGAACCTATGACATTGACTGAATTGACGGCTGCTGTCATTAGCTTGCAAAAGCAAAATGTCAGCCTTGTACAAATTGTCAACAAACAGGGCCGTGAACTCCAAGTATTGAGGGAGCGGGTAACTGTTTTGGAGAATCCAAGTAGCAGGAGTAGGATGGAGGAATCTTCCAAAGGGGAGGATGAAGAGGATGAGCTGATTCATACAGCCAGTGAGAAGAGTTCACAATTTAGTGAATCTTTAGGTATTGCTGAAGCTCTTACAAGTCTGAAGCAGCATCCTGTTATTGATACATCCAAGGTGACACCATTAAACTTGGAAGGATCTTTCATAGAAACAATGGGCGCTGATACAGGTTTGAACGCTGACACATCCAGCGCTGACAAAGGTAATCGGGGCGCTGATAGAGGTAACTTGAACGCTGACAAAGTTGCAGGTGGTGTTGATGTATTCCAGTCATCAGCAATCATCAAAGATGTGTCCACACAGGTTTCTTCTTCTACCTTACCTATTATTGATCCAAAAGACAAGGGTAAGGGGATTCTGGTTGAAGAAGATGTTCCAAAGAAAGATGCAGCACAAATTGCATTTGATGAACAGTTGGCTGCACAACTTTTGGAAAGAGATTTGAAGAGGAGTGGT
The DNA here is from genome assembly GCA_025667525.1 of Glebionis coronaria. Lineage (NCBI taxonomy): Eukaryota > Viridiplantae > Streptophyta > Magnoliopsida > Asterales > Asteraceae > Glebionis > Glebionis coronaria. The sequence goes on from CM046876.1 coordinate 362,196,522, forward strand.
AGATCACCATTTGTTGCCACTTCTGAGAGTGAGGAAGAAAGTGATGATGGAAAAGGAGATAGCTCAGATTCAAGTGTTCAAATTATTGAAGATCCAGAAAGACTTGAATATGGGGATGAGTTAGCAAAGAAAAGATTGAGTGAGTTGAAGAATCAGATTGATTGGGACCTTCCAGAAATCACCAGAATGTACCATGCTTGGGAAGACAAGGTTATGGACAACCCAGGGATGAGTTTGTCAGATCAAATTTGGGGGTTGGAAGTTCTTATCAGGGTACAAGATGATATAAAGGTGATTTTGAGGTTTAATGCACAAGAGGTCAAGACTTGGCTCAAAAGAGATAGAAGGCAGTTGTATTACAAGTTGCTTAGATGCCATCAACCTAGATGGACATACAAGAAGTTGCTGGCTTTATCTTTTGAGGAGTTAGAGTATAGGGCACATCCTATTTGGAGGAATGTGCAAGAAAATAATGTCTACCAGTTTCTTTCAGAAGAAAGGAAACAAGAGCTTGCTGAGGAAATGCAGATTCAAAAGGAAATGAGGATTGCTCAAAGACCAGTAAAGAAAGGAGATCCTTTCCAATTTCCCAAAGATATGGATGTGTATTATCCAACTGAAGGTGTCATAAGGAAGCATCTCAAGCTTTCTCCATTGGAAGCTTCAGATTTGGTTAATGTAGTATCTCTAGATGACAGAAATCCAATCATCAGTTTTGATGAAGATGAGTGTGGATTTTGGAAGATTGGCAGATTTAGAAAGGAGGTACATACTTTCACTTCAGTTATTTCTATCTTTGCAAGCATAGACAGAGAAGACTTGGTGCATCTATGGAGATTAATAGAGGCCAAGTATACAGCTGAAGCACCTACTTCAGCAAATGGAATAAGACTATGGAACACATTTTTGACTTTGTGTGGTCCAAGAGAAGCAGATCCTGCCATATGGAAGGATCTTGAAGATGATCTCAATAATCTTCATTGGAGGCTTTATTCTACTTGTGGTGTATTTCATTTGAGCTCTACAAAGTTTTTAGAGTATCTACTTGTGGATGCTGACTATTTCTTGTCCAAAGAAGTATTGGAGAAGATGAAGGAGACACCCTTGGAGATTGATTATACTAGTGACGTGGCCAAAGACTTGATTAGATATGTTTATCACCAACATAAGAAGTTTTTGCAAGATTCCTCCTAAGCATTAAGTTTTTATTCAGAAACTTGATCATTGGAATAGATATCAAGTTTAGGGGAGGATTGTTGGGAATAAAATATGGGTCAGTTCACTAGACGCTGATAAGAAGAATTCAAGCGCTGATAGGATGACATTGGACGCTGACAGCCAAGCGTTGACACTTGAAGAAGTCAACGCTGACAGCCTTGAAGATTGACACTGATGGAATATATCTTCATACGAATCTTTTTGTTTATTTGTTTCTTTATTTGTGTATGGTAAAGATAAGCTCGACATTGTATTTTCCATTATTATCTTTACCTAGAATAGTTGATTCGTAGCTTATTGTACAAGACTTCTTATTCTATAAAAGAAGATCTTTTAGGTTAATGTTAATCATCAGTTTTCATAAGTTTTCACAAGTTAAACCTCTTTCATTGTAATCAAGTTCGATCATTCTAATACAAGTGAAAGTTTGTTTAACATCTTTGTGTTTTAGATTAAGTGTTAATTCCGCATAACACTTAGTTACTTTATTCATAAGCAAAGGTTTCTCTACGTGTATTACTTGATCTAATCTCGTATACACAAAGCTTAATCGATCTAAGTTTGGGATCAACAATATTTCCCAAACAGATGAAGAAGATAAACCCGAGAAGAAGCAAATCAAGGATGTACCTATCGTCCGAGATTTTCCCGAAGTCTTTCCTGAAGAATTGCCAGGTTTACCACCAGCCCGACAGGTGGAATTCCAGATCGACTTGATCCCAGGAGCTGCACCCGTGGCTGAAGCTCCTTATCGATTGGCACCATCAGAAATGAAAGAACTAGCTGAACAACTACAAGAATTTTCTGACAAAGGATTTATCTGACCGAGTTCCTCACCATGAGGAGCTCCGGTCTTATTTGTCAAGAAGAAAGATGGTTCTTTCCGAATGTGCATTGATTACAAAGAACTGAATAAGTTAACTATAAAGAACCGTTATTCACTCCCCGCATTGACGGTCTATTTGACCAACTACAAGGGGCAAGTGTGTATTCCAAGATTGATCTGCGATCTGGGTACCACCAATTGAGAGTCAGAGAGGAGGATATTTTAAAGACAGCTTTCAGGACCCGTTACGGCCATTACGAATTCCAGGTCATGCCTTTTGGTTGACCAACGCACCTGCCATCTTCATGGACCTTATGAATCGTGTGTGCAGACCCTACCTGGATAAATTCGTGATAGTCTTCATAGATATACTCATATATTCCAAAAATGAACAGGAGCACGGGGAACACCTTACTCAAGTGTTGAAGGTACTTAAGGAAGAATAGTTGTACGCCAAGTTCTCCAAATGTGAATTCTGGATTCTCAGAGTCCAATTCCTCGGCCACGTCATTGACAGTGACGATATTCATGTAGATCCAACAAAGGTTGAATCTGTCAAGGATTGGGCATCTCCTAAATCTCCAACGGAGATCCGCCAATTCCTAGGCCTTGCCGGATACTATCGTCGATTAATCAAAGGTTTCTCCAAGATAGCCAAACCAATGACAAAACTCACACAAAATGGAATAAAGTTTGACTGGGGAGAGAAAGAAGAGTCAGCTTTCCAACTGATCAAGGAGAAGCTGTGCAGTGCACCTATTCTGGCCTTACCCGAGGGTAACGACGACTTTGTTGTATATTGTGATGCGTCACACAAAGGCTTGTGTGCAGTGCTGATGCAAAGAACAAAGGTGATCGCTTATGCCTCCAGGAAACTGAAGAAACATGAGAAGAACTATACTACTCATGATCTAGAACTTGGATCCGTGGTTTTTGCTTTAAAAATCTGGAGACACTATCTGTACGGAACCAAGTGCACTGTGCATACTGACAATAAGAGTTTGCAACACATACTAGATCAAAAGGAGCTAAACATGAGGCAACGTAGTTGGATTGAATTGCTAAGTGACTACGAGTGCGAGATCAAATACCACCCCGGTAAAGCAAACGTGGTTGCTGATGTTTGATATGAGTGTAATTACTCATATCAATTGTATCATTAAATGAACAATAATTGCATAAAACATATAGATTTTGTATTGTATATGCATATTTGTTGTTTCATGTGTGTAGGTACCCGAGATCATGAAAACCGGCAAAAACGACACGAGATTTGAAGAAAAGATCAAGGAAGCCGAAAATCAAGTTCGATTTCGAGGATCTAATCTCAATAAAGTTAATTGGGCCTAGTGGGACCCACATTTGGTTAATGGGCCTGAAAGCCCATTAAGTTGGTTACATTGATAAGTTATATAGGAAAGGCCCAATACATGGCCCAAAATAATAAGGAATGGGACGGATGTATTAAGTTTTATTAAGGGACCAAATTCATTACAAGTACAATGAAACGTGGGAAGAAATGGGTCTTAAGGCCCATGTAATAAACAAGTATTGGACGGTGAAAATAATATAAGAAGTGAAAATCTTTTCACTTTTTGGTCAACACAAACTTTCTTTCGTTACAACCTTGAAAGAGAAAAAATAAACGCAGAGATAAAGAACTATCACCACCCACAAACCCTAAATAAAAATTGGGGATTTTCTTTTCCTTGGAAAGTAATCCCCACGCGCCTGTCAATAATTCCCAAGTAATTCAAATGTAGAAGATGGTCCTATCAGGCCAACGTGGAACTCTCTCTCATGTCACCAATCATCTCTGATTGGTTGATTTTTCCTCAATCAATCATTTATCCAATAGAATCCAGCCACATCAGCTTCAAAGAAACATAACTAGCACATAAACCCTGCCACGCTGGCAATCAGAGGGAGAGAGTCCTATTTTCAACCGTATGATCAAGAAGGAGAAAAAGCAAGAAGATTCAAGGGCTGAGATCGATTTTCTGCTCAACAAAATCACCTCAATAGGGCTTGGGGTTTGCCTATAAAAACCCCCCAAAAACTTGTAATTCAATATCCATTTTTATTTACTGTTATAATGTCAAATTAGATTTAGGATAATTTGTATTTCTATTTTAATAGTATTGTAATAATTTTCTGATTAATAAAAGTGATTTCGAGTTTAATATGTTCTTGAGTTTATTTTACTGTTAAAATTAGTTACAGTTATTCTTCAATTATCTATTTTGATGTTATATGAAAAATTGTTTGGATAAGCTCGATTTTATAGCTTAGTTCAAATGATTAAATGAGATTGGGAACAAATCCTATCCCCACTGGATAGATTAAATAAATCTATGAATATATATGGTGTGATCGAATGGTTGTATTGAGGTGTGATTGGTTCGATTGATGATTCTAATTTGAGTCACTATGGTTGTTTCGTTGTAAATGGTTCGAGTTGGTGTCTAACTAAAGTGATGATGTTTCAGTTTAAAAGGGGTCTCAGCGCCTACCTTCAGCTTCAAAGGATTCCCCAAATAAAGGGGTAAGTTTGTTTTTTTAGTTTTATTGCATTTGCTTAAACTTAATTGATATTGTTGTGGTTCATTTTTTTTAATCTAGGTTTATAAATAAACTTGACTGTTATGAATTTGTTTGTTAGGATTTAATCTGTTTGAGAAGGTTTTAATCTTAGTGGGAGTTTGAGTTTATGAATTTCATTAAATATTTGGTTTTGTTTGATAGAAAGCTTTGATTAGTTTATAATTTTAAAATTGTTTTAAATTAAATTAGTTATTAAATAAAATTTTGTTTTAAATAGAATTACTTTAAATATAAATTTTTATTAGAAAAATTGTTTCATTAAATAAATAAATATTTAAAATAAAGTAGAGTTTAAATTTAATATAGTTTAAATAATTGTCTTTTAGAATTTAAGTCGGGTTACGATTCATGCACTTTAGGATTAAAAATTGGTAGAATTAATTTAGATAAAAACCGAACCCATATTCAAAACAATTGTCCAATTCAAAACGAATGTCTCAAATTCATAAGGTCCTTGTGTACAACGAACCGGGATCACTCTCGTGTTAAATTGGATTCGTCTTTAGCTTATTTATGGATTATTACCTTTTCCTAAAGGTAATTTCCTAAATTTGCTCTATAGCGTACTTAATTAAAATACACCGATATTTCCCCACACATAAAAAATTTTGGCGCCGCTGCCGGGGATCTTGTGTACGATTTGTTCGTGGAGATTTGTTGATCGTTGATTTGAAGACCCTCTCCGTCCTCGGAAAGTTTTATTATTTTTCTATTATTATAGTATATATCGTTTTTCGTATTTTTTGTGATTATTATATTATATTACGTAGAACAATAAATTTACCTACTTCCAAATAAGACCTTAGTTGGGATTTCATCACCTAGCTATTGTATTCGAATCCAAAACGAAAAATAAAAGGCAAAATAGATATATACTAATAAAAAGTTTGAACTCGATTTATACAAACTATAAGGTTGGTATAAGGCGACGAGCTATAAAAGGCCATCTAAGGAAAAAGGTTTTTAAGTGCTATGTGCCACCTCGTTTCCCCGCTTGCTTGTGCGTATATTGATTGGGACGACCGATTATTGGTTTCCCGACTCAAGTAGTATTAAATCTTATTTTTGTAGTTTACTTATTGAACCTCGAGACGGTTAGGTTTTCACTTACGTTTCAAAGTCGACCGAGGGTAGATTACTTCCATAGTAATTATCCTTATTCCTTGTTTTTATCAATCTTTTTGATTGAGCAATACCAAATAAAAATACCAAAAATCTTCTTCTAATCTAATTTCTTTTCTTCAACCCTCTAAATTCTCGTCACTTTGTTTTATGCAATTACGATCTACTCGACTTTTGATTAATCACGATAGGCTTGAAAACATTCCTCGTAGAAATAGAAATCGTCAACAACAAATAGTGGAACCCGAGCTTCCACCTATTGTTGTAGAGATGGCCGATAACCGAACAATGGAGGAATTGCTCCGTGTACCCACCGAAGGGTATGGGGAAGCAATCGTTGTGCCATCTATTTTGGCGGATCATTATGAGATTAAGACGGCTCTTTTATCACTCATTCGTGCCGTCCAATTTCGTGGCAATGAGACCGATAACCCGCACTCTCACATTCAAAATTTTCTTCGTATCACCTCGACTCTCAAGTTTAGAGATGTGCCGAGTGACAAGATTAAGCTCATGCTTTTTCTGTACTCGCTCGAGGGGAATGCTAAACGTTGGTATGAAAAAGAACCATCGGGTTCGATTTTGACATGGGATGATTTAGTGCCTAAGTTTATGAATTACTTCTTTCCACAATCTAAAACAACTCACTTTAAGAATGAGATCACTAGATTTGAACAAAAAGTGCATGAATCGTTTGGAGATGCTTGGGAAAGGTTTAAAGATTTGTTAAGACAATGTCCACACCACGGTTTCACGGAGTTACACAAAATCAATACTTTTTATAATGGACTTAATATGGTTGAACAAGATTCTTTAAATGCCGCCGCGGGTGGTAATCTTTTAAGAAAAACTCCGAGAGACGCGTGGGGTATCATTGAGAATACGTCTAGAGTGCAATATTTATGAAACACACCGGTTGTTTCCAATGTGAATTCATCTAATACCCAGATTGCTAGGTTGGACTCTAAGATTGACACGATTTTGAATGAGATTAGGAAGCATCCTCAATGTTCGATTAATATGGTTGAGAATTTTTGTGTATCATGTGGTGGAGCACATCCGAATTATGCTTGTTCAACCACGGGGTTTGATCAAGCTAATGCTTTTGCCGCGGCGGGAACTTATGGCCCTAACGGTCAAGCTCCTCGTCAAAATCATGTTGCTCCACCGGGTCAAATAGATAAAATAATGGAAACAATGGGAATAATTTTAACCATGGTAACCAAGGGAATTTTAATTAAGGGAATGGATTTCATGGCAATCAAAATAATCAAGGTTTTCACAATAATCAAAATGATTTATCAAGCTACATAAAAACGAATGAGGCAAATTTGAAAGCTTTTCAAATCAATATTCAAGGACAAATGGCAACTTTGAAAAATGAATTTCAAAATACGATTAAAGGGCAAAATAACAAGATTGAGCTTAACCAACAAAGATTAGAGAAAAACCAAAACCGTATGGAAGGGAATCAAGCTAAGTTTAAGAATAAGATACTTTTGTTGTTTGAGGCAATAATGCACAAACCTTCCTCGTCTTCGGGTGGCTTACCTAGCAACACCATTCCAAACCCGAAGGGTGATATGAAAGCTATAACCACACGTAGTGGGAAGGCTTTAGATGGACCTTTGCTTCCACATGTGAGTACCTCTCCGGTGAGGGAACTGAAGCAAGAACATGAGGTGATTAAAGAAAAGGACATTCCTATTCCACCAAAGGTATACCAATTGCCTATTCCAGAGCCCGAGCTTCCGAAGACTAAACCCATACTACCCTACCCTTCGAGACTTAACCAAGAGAAGCTCCACGAAAAGTCCAATGCTCAAATGACTACTTTTCTAGAAATGTTTAAGAATCTTTATATCAATGTTAGTTTCGCAGATGCATTGCTTTACATGCCTAAGTTTGCTTCTACGATTAAGAAATTGATGAACGATAAAGGGAAACTGGTTGAAGTGTCTACATCTTTAGATGCTAATTGTTCCGCGGTTCTTACACAAAAGCTTCCTAAAAAGCTTGGAGACCCGGGCAAGTTTCTTATACCATGTGATTTCCCTAATATCGAAGAATGCTTAGCATTAGCCGATCTTGGCGCTAGCATTAATTTGATGCCTTTTTCCGTTTGGAAAAGGTTATCACTTCCCGAGCTTACACCTACTAAGATGACTCTCGAGCTTGCGGATCGATCGACCGCCTTTCCAAAATGTATAGCTGAGGATATGTTTGTCAAAGTAGGGAAACTCGTCTTTCTAACGGGTTTTGTAGTTTGCGATTATCCCGAAGATTCTCGTGTACCTCTTATTTTGGGAAGACCGTTTTTAATGACGTCTAGTGCTTTAGTTGACATGAAAGCAGGGAAATTGACTTTAAGAGTTGATGATGAAAATATCACATTTGATATTGGTCATATCTCGAAATATTCTTCCAAGTACGAGGAATCAATTAATCAAATCGATGTGATTGATGTTTCTTGTGAAGATATTCTCAAGAAGTGCTTGGATTCTTGGCTAATTCCGAAAGTGGCAATCCTTCTTTATCGTTATTTTCCTTTCTTCTCCACCCCTTACTCTATTTGGGGCTAGTGATTTTATCTTGGAGGAGGTGATGCTTTTCTTAGCACACCGGATTTACCATCTACGTATGATGAGGATTATCATGATACAGAGGGAGATATCGATTTGCTTGAAGCATTTTTGAATGAAGATCCTTTTAAATCACCACCTATGGATTTAAAAGTTGTGAATGAAAATGGGACAAAAGTGAAAACATCTATTGAAGAAGCACCCGAACTGGAACTTAAGGAACTTCCCACTCATTTGGAGTATGCTTTTCTTGAAGGAACGGATAAGTTACCGGTGATTATTGCTAAGGTATTGAAGGATAATGAAAAAGATGAACTTATTAAGGTGCTTAAGAAACATAAACGGGCCATTGCATGGAAGATCTCCGACATCAAGGGCATTGATCGAAAATATTGTACTCATAAAATTTTGATGGAGGAAGATTATAAACCCGCTATCCAAAATCAAAGAAGGGTCAAGCCAAAGATTTATGAGGTGATCAAAAAGGAAGTTATGAAACTTCTAGACGCTAGAATGATCTATCCTATCTCCGATAGCCCATGGGTTAGCCCCGTGCATTATGTTCCAAAGAAAGGAGGAATGACGGTTGTTACTAATGAGGATAATGAATTGATTCCTACTAGACTTGTGACCGGTTGGCGTGTTTGTATCGACTATAGGAAGCTTAATGATGCCACTAGGAAGGATCATTTTCCATTACCTTTATGGATCAAATGTTAGAGAGACTAGCGGGAAATGAATTCTATTGCTTTTTGGATGGATTTTCCGGCTATTTCCAAATTCCCATAGACCCTCGTGATCAAGAAAAGACCACATTCACTTGTCCTTATGGAACATTTGCTTATCGTAGAATGACTTTTGGGTTATGCAATGCTCCGGGGACGTTCCAAAGGTGTATGATGGCCATTTTTCATGAAATGATTGAAAAAACCATGGAAGCCTTTATGGATGATTTCTTGGTTTTTGGGGGAGTCTTTCACTTCATGTATCTCTAACTTGGAAAGAATGTTACAACGTTGTGAGGAAACAAATCTCGTGCTTAACTATGAAAAATGTCACTTCATGTGCAAATAAGGAATTGTGTTAGGACATAAGATCTCTAAGGCCGGTATTGAGGTTGATAGGGCTAAAATCGACGTGATTTCCAAATTACCTCCACCCACCACCGTTAAGGGAGTTAGGAGTTTTCTCGGCCATGCCGGCTTCTATAGATGTTTTATCCAAGACTTCTCTAAGATAGCTCAGCTTATGACCCATCTTTTAGAAAAAGAGACTCCATTCCTATTTTCGGATGAGTGCATCAAAGACTTTGAGATGCTTAAAAGAAAATTAACCTAGTCACCAATTTTAGTTGCTACGGATTGGGACCTACCTTTTGAAATAATGTGTGATGCTAGTGATTACGTGGTAGGTGCAGTTTTGGGGCAACGTAAGAAAAAACATTTCTTGCCTATACACTATGCAAGTAAGACTATGACGAATGCTCAAACTAAGTACACTACAACGAAAAAGGAGTTACTTTCCGTTGTGTATGCTTTTGAAAAGTTTAGACCATACCTCGTCTTGTCTAAAACCATAATGTATACGGACCACTCGGCTATCAAATATCTTCTTAATAAACAAGATGCTAAGCCGAGGTTGCTTCGATGGATTCTCCTCCTTCAAGAATTTAATGTCAAAATTCTAGACAAAAAAGGAGTCGAGAATCTCGCGGCCGATCATTTATCTCTGTTAATGCATAAGCAATGCCTAAAAATATTGTTAGTATTAATTAATCTTTCTTAGTTTTGATCACGACAAATTACAAAGACATTTATTGTCAAACACAATCATAAAACGAACTATCTAACAAACACTACCATCAAGGTAATATTCATTACACTAACATATCTTAATCATGCTTAGTGATCATAAAAGTGATTAGTCTTAAAACTCACTTTTGTCAAACATGACAAAAGATTTTTAATAAACATTATTTTTAAGAAAATGTTTTATTAAAATGGAAATGCAAATTTGAATATGGCATATTCTATATGCCATAAGAATATCGTTTGAAGGCTTAAAGAACCTCCGATATTTCAAATCCACTAAAAGACAAAAAGGAGCGGAGTCTACGCCAGCGGTACCTTAACACCTATGGTGGTTCCTTATCGATAAGGAACCGTGGGTGCCAATATGGAACCGCGGGTAGATATAGCCGTTGGATGTTTTGTCCTATAAATAGTGAGTCAAATCTGCATTCTATTCAACCCTTTTTGGACATCTTATTCAGTCTTCTTTCTCCTTTCTAATCCTAGTCATTTGTAAATGATCACTTAATGTGTTAGGTATGTTTACTCATGATTATCCTCTTGATCTCCTTCTTTACCTTGTCCAAAGAGAAGATCACTAATACACTTGTGATGTGATTAAATATATAGCATTGATGAAGTTAACCTCCTCATAAAGATCTTGTCATGTTCATCATTTGTTTATTTGTGTCTTGTGTAGATCCAATGTATTTGTGAGTACTTGGGCTAGTTGTGTTCATCCAAGTTATTTGTGAATACTTGGATTAGAGTTGTGTACATCCATTGCACATGTGTGTGCTTGGATTTATGTTGTGTAGATCCAAGCTACATGTGTGTACTTGGATATGATTAGTTGAGTTGTAATTAGTTGTGTTAGTTCTCACTAAACTACAAAGTGATGTGGCTGTGTCTTGTTAGTTCTCACTAAACTATAAAGTGATGTGGTTGTGTCTTGTGAGTTCTCACTAAACTATAAAGTGATATGTAGTTGTGTTGTGTGAAGTTCTCACTTAGCTTCAAAGTGAAGAGTCGTGAAGATTGGTTCTAGCTTTGGATTAGAACTTGACATCTAGCCTTGTGTCATAAAATGGTGAAGTAGGCAACGTTGTGAAGATTGGTTCTACCTTTAGATTAGAACTCGACATCTAGCGTTGTGTCATAAAAGAGTGAAGTGGGCGACATTGTGTAGATTGGTCCTAGCTAAGATTAGGTCTAGACATTTAGCTTAGTGTCGAAAAATAATGTAAGCAACATTGTATGGTTTTCTCCGCCAAGAAGGGAGCTTGTGGATATAGTGGAAATCTCGAGTAAGGTGTACTCGAGGAGTAGAGTAGGAACGAGGATAGAGCCTCGTTGCCGAACCACCATAAAACTTGGTGTCTTCCTACTAGGTTGTTTCTTTCCTTACTCTTTACTCACATTCATTATCTCTGCACTTAGTATACATTGTTAATGCATTAGAATTGAACCTAATTATTATGCAACTAGCTTTGAAGTAAAAGATAGTTTTGTGCACTCACCTAATTGAAAGGAATTTTAATTAGGAGATAAATCGATGAGAAACTATTCAACCCCCCTTCTAGTTTCTACAATTGGTATCAGAACGATGGTGACACAAGGTCTTTGAAGTATATTGTAGTTTAAAACTTGGATCGATCCATTGTCTCCTCAAATTAGAAGGTTAAGTTGTACTAAAGTTTTTCTTTGGTTTTTTTATTGAAAAGAAGCCTTTTAAAATGTTGATATTGCATATTACTTAAATTAGTAGTATTAATGCATTTTAGATTTACTCTTGAAATGTATCTACTAGTTTGCATCTTGTTATGTGTAGGTACTCATGAAGATTAATCATTCTATTGATTGTGGATTGAGTTACTTACACTTGTAGAAGACTCATCTTCTTTGATTTCCAACATCATTGAATGATGATATCAAGATGGGTAGAAGTGATACTAGTATTTGAAGACTTAGTAGTCACTATTAGTCATTGTTAGGCTTTGCATCGATTCCTTGAATGCTTGGAATGCAAGTTGTGGCCATAGTACGTTTTCGTTCTTCCACACGCTCTATTGATCATTCTTTTGATCATTAATTGACTATATGCTTGTTCTTGGCATCCTTGCCTTGACATTTATTTTTGTTTTGTGATTCTTTTCTTTTCCCTCTTACACCTTCATTGCTTGGATACTTGACTCACTACGGAGATGTAGAGTGAGTTAGTAGAAGCTTAACGTATCAAGCATGATTTCCATTGTTTGCACCATTACGGTTAGTAGGCCCTATATCATGTGTAACTTGTGCGATTAAGCTCATCTCTAGGATGATTAGTGAATCCCTTGAGATACCAAACTACTTCATTAAGTTGTAGGTGGATTTTACACATTTGGAATTGAAATATTCCAAGGATATTGTTATTGTTAATTCTAGCAATAATTATCCGATCATGTGGGAGAGAAAATGAATCTATACTTTGCTCATATTTTGAAATATAATAAGACTACTCTTGAAAATGATATTATTCTATGGATCAAAATAGCTTGGTTTAATTCATTACCAAAGCCGTTTAGACCATCGCCGGAAAGGCACGTCTTAAACCACTATATATGACACAAGCTCTTCACATCATCAATTTGAAGAATGTCAGTTGTCCTTTGAGCAATCTCCTTGGTCTTGATTCACTTCTCTTGACTCCTCTCGCTTTGCCTTTTTGTTACGAGTAGTCGTTCGTTCGTTTCGGTCTTTTCCTATCTCGATTCAACTCGTAATCCTTCAACAAGGCATTATTACCTAGTGTTGTGGTGGTCCAATGATATCCTAAAAGGTTTAAGATATATTTTTAAGTATTTTAAAAATTTTGGTTTTCAAAAATTCATCGTTTTTCTTTGATAAAAACCTACCTCTGTAGGCGGTTCTTTATCTCGGCGGCTCAAAGGCGCGGTTCCTTATCGATAAGGAACCGCGGGCAGTAACTTTGTCAGAGCGCCAGTTTTATTAAAAATGTCTTTTTCAAAAAGGTCTTTCTCTCTCATTCACACACAGTGATGATTTTTCTATGTTTTTCCACCATTGTTGAAGCTCCTAAAACCTTCAATTACTAAAATTAACTGATTCAAGTTGGTGGGTTTCACTCATCCATCATCCAAGATCAAATAATTGTAAGTTATTTCTTTCAATTTCATCTAATTTGTTCTAGGGTTCATACATTCATAATTGGGGATTTTTAAAATTGACATTGAATCAGAACCTTACTAGGAATAAGAGTTGACATAGTATTGTTACTATGATTCCTTAGGTTTATATTCATAGAGATATCACTAAAACCCACTTGTAGAACAAATCCGAATTTTGACTAAATATTTTGGTTGATTGATGGAATTGATATGAACCCATGAACAAGTTGGTAATGGCATTGTTAAATTCTTACCTAAAAACCTTGTTTTTGAAAAACCAATGTTCTAGTTCATTGTTTATTTTGCATAGTTCATATGTTTTGATCAATGGTGAAATGGTTACATTGTGAACATGAGAATGACAAGGATCAATCCTTTGTTTGTCAAGCTATTGATAAAACACATTCTCACTTTCCTTGATTTTTAGTTTATATGTAATATATGAGTAATTGGAGAAATATGTTTATATGTTATTTTTAGGTACTATCATCATGACCATATGATATCAAAATGACCATCTACTCACTAGAAGATACATGCCTAATCCTTCTTTGACTAATCAATCTCTCTCTTTTCAAAACACTTATCATAATCTCGAGTCTTGTTGTTTCCATGAAGGACGTATTGTTCCTTCTAACCTTCGTGGACTTGATTTCATTCGATTCATGCTCAGTACCATTGGATTCGATTGTTTGCTTGATATTGATGAGACAATATTCCCTTCTTTCCTTATGGAATTCTTTAACTCATTTAAGTTAATACACATCAACAATGGTTTATCTATAAGATTTTCCATCAAGAGGAGAACCTTTGTATACACTATCGAGGAATTTGGTGAGATTCTCGGAGTTCCATACGACGGTTAATGTAGGTTCATCGATGCTTGGAGTGTAAATAACTTAGATTCGGCCCCTGTTGTTGTGCATTACTTGACCGAGATTCCATCAGCTTCGGACATCACTCGTGCCCTTTCTTCACCTCGTGAACATCCTATCCTTGGTAATTTTGAAGGAGAATTTCGTGCTCTCACTCTTTGGGAATTACTAACTAGCGATCTTAGTGATTTCATGGCCATTTGGGCCGAAATCATTAGGGAAAATGCAATGTGTTTGGTTGGTGATCGCAAACATGTGCCTGCTTGTCTTGCACATATGTTGTATTGTGTTGTTACCACTAGTCCATACAACCTTGCATTTTTCATGGCTAAAAGGATAATATTTGTTCTCAATGGATCTCGGTCTACTCTTCCTTATGCCATGATTCTCTCATGGCTTCTTAAGAGAGTTCTCCTTGATCATCCTCCTCCTAATCCTTCTTCTTTTCACTCCGTGGTTCGAGTCATGTTTCCCATTAAAGGAAATGTCCTTCAATTCTCACACATGACTCAAATGAAGATGAAAATGTCTCTCAAGACAATTCTCTCATTTCTAGTTATGATTTGTCATCATCTATCTCTCAATTGTCTTCACTAGACATTGATTCAGACTATCAGTATTGTCTCAATCTTCATCTTCAGGATCGAATAAGAAGTGAATCAAGGCAAGGAGGAAATGATCATAGATGAATGACATATATCACTCTTGTGAGATTAACATGTGTGTAAACATGTATGGATTGTTGTTCTTTATCTCTTCTATTATCTCTATTCTTAGGATGTTGTGAATTCTTTAACTACAAGTTTGTGTTTGGATTACCTAGTATTTTAATCCTAGTTATCCATGGTATCGATTTTTTGATTTTCATGGCTCTTTTCATCTTATATGTTTAGGTAGCCTCCTAGTCTTTGATTATTAGCTCTCTTTGGCTTGATAAACCTTAGTATAAAATCTGGGCTAGCAAAAGTTTAAGGAAGTTCCTTTTTCAAACTTCTCTGGTCGCGGTTCCATATCGAGCCCGTGGTTATTTAGCGATAAGGAACCGCGGACCTACGTAAGGAACCGCCCAGTACTATTTCAACAGAATCTTTACTTTACACTGTTTTCTTTAATATGTGTAAAACTTTGATAAAACTTTTGCAAAAACCTGCACTTTCCTAAACTAGGCTACCTAATTTCATTGTTCACATAAAATGATTTTAACCTATTACTAGTTTGGATCATCCCATTCTTTTCTTAAACCCTCTCATGTTGATTGTGTTCTTCATCCCTTCAACTCTTCTTTTAACCTCAACTTTCAACCATGGCATCCACTAAAACTTCCAACTCCTCCAAAACATCTTCATCCAAAAGAAGTCTTAAGGTGAATCTCAAGTCCTCTAAACTTGGTTCTCCATCTTCTTTCAAACCTAAAAATGAAGCCTCACCAATCCTCATCTCCTCATCACTTTCACCACCACTTGCCTCTTGGCAAACAAACTCAACCCATGGTACTAACCATTCTCATGGTTCTACCTCCTCTTCATTCCAATCAAGGATAAATGAGTTTACCTCTTCACTAATTTCTAGCCCTCGCTTAAATGTGAATGCTCAATCACAACCTCATCAAAGGATTCCCTTTGTTTTTGAGCCTCTTCCCTTCACTCCACCAAATTAAACCATCTCACCTATTTCACCCTTGGATACCATGCCTTCTCCTCATCCTCCTACCACCAACACCCCTCTCTTGGGTGTTCCCATTTCCCATCTCTTGGGTGATCCACGCTTGTTTGATTTTTTCATGCACAATGGAACTAATTGTCCTTGTTGCTTGAACAACTTTCACCTCATTGATATCCTTAGGTTGGAAATGATTGGGGCTCACATCAAGTTGCAAAGCTTCTTGTTGAACCTATTTGCTAATCCTCCACCTCCTAGGAGATAAATGATGGACTTTAAAATTAACATGCTTTTCAAAAGAAGATCACGCTAAAAAAGAACTATGAACTCAAGACCTAGTTGTTAGCTATCTTTGTAGTAGTTAATTGTCTTTTAATTCTTGTATTTCCTTTCCTTTCCCTCATGATTTTATCATGTGGATGATTTATGGATTTAGTTTTTATGTGCTTTAATCTATGTGATCACATTAAACAACTTCAATTTATTTAAAATTGAACCTAAATCTATTACAACCTCTAAAAACTTGACTTAAAATTGGACCAAAATGTTATTTAAATATTTTGTCACCCTTTGTCAAGACATTATTTGTGAATGTGTTGCTTTTATGCAACCCTAGCATATTCTAGTGCTAAAAGAGGTAAAAATCCAAGATTTGCAAATTTTTGAAAAATTCTTATCTTTGTCCAAAACTTTAAATCTGGTTTTGCAGTCCACTAGACACGGTTCTCAAGCCTCCAGGCGGCTCCATATCGATATGGAACCGCGGTCCTCTTTAAGGAACCGCGCCCAGTAAAGCCGTTTTTGCCTTATTTTTGGTCTTTCTTCTTTGACCACTGTTTTGGCTAAGATTTTTTGTTTACCCAATTTGGCTAAACATTCTCTAAACCTTACTTTTTCATTTCAAATCTTTTCCTTGTCTATTTTCTTTAAATTCTTCTCTTTTGGGAGTTCTTTCCTTCATCCCTCACAATGCCTAATTCTTCCTTTTCTAACCTTGACATCTCTTTGTCACACTCTTCTCAACCTAAAGCTTCTTCTTCTAAGCTTTCCAAGAAACCGAAAATCTCGGTTAAACCAATTTGGATCAAAAAGAATAAGAATACTCATGATTCTTCTTCTCCAAAATCCTCCAAGAATTCCTCTTTCTTTCCGATTCAATATTGGAATGAGACTTACTCTATAAATCCAATTACCGGAGAAAAAGAAATTCTTCTACCACCACCTAAACCTTTCAACTCTCCTCAACTCAATGACCTAAAGTCTTTTCCTAACCTCACTAGGCATTGTGAAAACATTTCTTATCCATTATCTCCCTCCCCACCAAACTCAAATCTTGATGGACCTCCCCCATCTAATGACTTTGTTTTGCATCATGGTTCCTCGTGTGCTTGTTGTTGTTTTCAACAAATTGAAATTGCTTATATCTATGTCAAGTTAAATTTTCTTGAATTCCTCCTCACTCGACCTCCTATTAAAGTTTTCGTTCCCGTGAAAAAAACTTCGAATGATGCTTCGTCGTCTTTATTTTCCAACTAAGGCACTTTTTGTACTTTAGTTGTTTGAGTCAATAATATTTAGCAATCTTGGAAGATTATCACTATTAGAATAGCTTATGCTTAGTGGTCTATTTTCCATATTTTATTTTGTTTTAAATATTCATATTGTGTGTATGAATATTTATCTTGTATGTTATTTCATATTTTTGTAATATGAATGTTATGTGTGTTACATTTCCCTCTAATTTTATTACACACATTTGTTTAGGAGTTGATCATTGTTAAAACTTAAAATTAATTATGGGTGATTCCATAAATTCTAAATTTTAACCCATTGACATTTTAAATCATCTTTGATTGGTTTGGATGTTTCTTTTTTTTTCCTTTATTCCACCAATTGAACTATGATGTTGTCAATACACACTCTTTGGACATAGTTAGCAAATGCTTACTTCTAATTTGAGATTTCTTTTCCTTCTCCCTCTCAAGTTAGTTAGTAAGTAGTGCACATACATACATTGGTGTTTCTTTTGTTTCTTCTAACCTTTGTGTAGCATGTCACCTTAGCTCATTGACTTGGTGCCCCAAGCAAGGGGGTGTAAGCACCAAGGGGGAGCTACTAGCGAAAGTATGGTTCTTTTCTTCTTCAAAGACTTGTGCTAACCTTTTTGCTTCGACAAAGGGGGGGAAATGATAGTGATAAACTCGTTAATAATTCGAATAAACTTGTATTTTACGTAAATGAGTTTATAGTTTATCGTAATCAAAAAGGGGGAGATTGTTAATGCATAAGCAATGCCTAAAAACATTGTTAGTATTAATTAATCTTTCTTAGTTTTGATCATGACAAATTACTAAGACATTTATTGTCAAACACAATCATAAAACGAATTATCTAACAAACACTATCATCAAGGTAATAACCATTACACTAACATATCTTAATCATGTTTAATGATCATTAAAGTGATTAGTCTTAAAACTCACTTTTGTCAAACATGACAAAAGATTTATAATAAACTTTATTTTTAAGAAAATGTTTTATTAAAATGAAAATGCAAATTTGAATATGGCATATTCCATATGCCATAAAAATATCCTTTGAAGGTTTAAACAGCCTCAGATATTTCAAATTCACTAAAAGACAAAAGGGAGCAGAGTCTACGCCAACGGTACCTTAGAACCTATGGTGGTTCCTTATCGATAAGGAACCGCGGGTGCCAATAAGGAACTGCGGGCAGATATAGCCGTTGGATGTTTTGTCCTATAAATAGTGAGTCAAATCTGCATTCTCTTCAACCCTTTTTGGACATCTTCTTCATTCTCTTTTCTCCTTTCTAATCCTAGTCATTTGTAAATGATCACTTAATGTGTTAAGTATGTTTACTCATGATTATCCTCTTGATCTCCTTCTTTACCTTGTCCAAAGAGAAGATCACTCACACACTTGTGATGTGATTAAAGATGTAGAATTAATGAAGATCATCTCCTCCTAAAGATCTATTCATGTTCATCATTTTGTTTATTTGTGTCTTGTGTAGATCCAATGTATTTGTGAATACTTGGACTAGTTGTGTTCATCCAAGTTATTTGTGAATACTTGGATTAGAGTTGTGTATATCCATTGCACATGTATGTGCTTGGATTTATGTTGTGTAGATCCAAGCTACATGTGTGTACTTAGATATGATTAGTTGAGTTGTAGTTAGTTGTGCTAGTTCTCACTAAACTACAAAGTGATGTGGTTGTGTCTTGTTAGTTCTCACTAAACTATAAAGTGATGTGGTTGTGTCTTGTGAGTTCTCACTAAACTATAAAGTGATATGTAGTTGTGTTGTGTGAAGTTCTCATTTAGCTTTAAAGTGAAGAGTTGTGAAGATTAGTTCTAGCTTTGGATTAGAACTCGACAACTAGCCTTGTGTCGGAAAATGGTGAAGTAGGCAACGTTGTGAAGATTGGTTCTACCTTTAGATTAGAACTCGACATCTAGCCTTGTGTCGTAAAAGAGTGAAGTGGGCGACGTTGTGTAGATTGGTCCTAGCTAAGATTAGGTCTCGACATTTAGCTTAGTGTCGGAAAATAATGTAAGCGACGTTGTAAGGTTTTCTCCGCCAAGAAGGGAGCTTGTGGATATAGTGGAAATCCCGAGTAAGGTGTACTCAAGGAGTGGAGTAGGAACGAGGATAGAGCCTCGTTGCCGAACCACTATAAATCTTGGTGTTTTCCTACTAGGTTGTTTCTTTCCTTACTCTTTACTCACATTCATTAACACTACACTTAGTATACATTGTTAATGCATTAGAATTGAACCTAATCATTATGCAACTAGCTTTGAAGTAAAAGATAGTTTTGTGCACTCACCTAATTGAAAGGAATTTTAATTAGGAGATAAATTGATGAGAAACTATTCAACCCCCCCTTCCAGTTTCTACAATCTCGAATTAAGAATCCTCACCAAAGCGATCGAGGGAACAAGGAAATTAATGAAACATTTCCTATCGAGACGCTTGGTATAATTGCTTTTCGTGGTGATGATAGTACCCCATGGTTTGTGGACATTGAAAATTACCATGCGGGAAGGGTATGTCGTCCCAACAAAAACGGAATTTTTTCAAGGATATATCCTATTATTTTTGGGACGACCCCTATTTGTTTCGAGTGTGCGCGGATCAAGTGATTCGTAGGTGCGTGTTTGGCAAGGAAGCTCAAGATATTCTTAAATCTTGTCATGAAGGACCCACCGGGGGACATCATGGTGCCAACGCCACCGCGAAAAAAGTATTTGATGCCGACTTCTTTTGGCCTTTCATATATCGTGATGCCCAAGACTTGCTCATGACTTGTGATGCTTGTCAACGTCAAGGAAAGAATTCACAAAGAGATGGAATGACAAAAAACATTATCCATGTTTGTGAAATCTTTGACGTTTGGGGAATCGATTTTATGGGGCCATTTCCATCATCGAAAGGAAATAAATATATTCTCGTAGCTGTGGACTATTTGTCTAAATGGGTTGAAGCTAAGGCTTTTCCTACGAATGATGCTCGAGTTTTGGTGAAATTTTTAAAACAACTCTTCGCTAGGTTTGGAACTCCACGGGATATAACAATTGATCGTGGGACCCATTTTTGTAGTGAACAATTTGAAAAAGTTCTAAAGAAATATGGTGTCACTCATCGACTTTTGACGGCTTATCACCCTCAAACGACTGGTCAAGTGGAGGTTTCAAACCAAGCTCTTAAGAGGATTTTGGAGTTCTATTGGAGAAAATCTCACTTCATGGTCGGATAAAATGGACGATGCATTGTGGGCTTTCTGTACGGCCTACAAGACACCAATTGGTTGTACACCATTTAGGTTGGTCTACGGAAAAGCATGCCACTTGCCAATTGAACTAGAACATAAGGCGTATTGGGCTCTTAAGCATTGTAACTTTGATTTGAGGACTGCGGGTGATCATCGCAAGGTTCAATTGAATGAACTAAATGAATTAAGGGATCAAGCTTATGAGAATTATATAATCTATAAAGAGAATACTAAGAGGATTCATGACTCTAAGATCAAAAACCGTATTTTCAATGTTGGTGATCAAGTCCTCTTATTCAACTCTAGACTTAAGATTTTCTGGGGAAAGCTTAAATCCCGTTGGTCCGGACCATTCACCATTTCACAAGTTTTCCCTTATGGCACCGTTGAGCTTGCTCAAAAAGACGGGCCTAACTTTAAGGTGAATGGTCATCGTGTGAAACACTATTTTGGAGGGGACATACCTACGGAGGTTGTTCCAGATCCTCAAACTTTCCCTAAGGACCAATGAATGCGGGGATCGAGTAGAGCTCATGACTCGGTTAACAAAAACGAGGTGCCTTGTGGGGGAGTCCCATACATTATATCTTCTATCTATTTTCTAACAATAATAAGGCTTGATCTTTTAAAGCTCGTGCTCATGTTTTTTTGTGTTGTGAATCTTAGGTATGACCCTAATCATTGAAGACTCTCGTGTTCGGTTTTTTCCAGTCCACTTGATCTTCCATACATTGATTGACAAAAAGGGGCACTCACTATCCTTTGATTTTTATCGACTAACGTTTTATCTTGAAGCATAATTATTAAACGGCTTATAGATTTGCGTGATCTTACCATGTTAGGACTTTTGCACTCGACTCTTCGTGTTTTAGCAAGGGGTTGTTACTCTTGAGCTAGGAAACATTAAGGACAATGTTTGGTTTTAGCATGGGGGATTCAATCGATATAATCGCTTGCAATTGCTTTTGTCGTGTTTAAACGTAATTGTTTTTCTCGTTTTTCATAAAAAAATTTAATTTTTTAGTGTTATTTTGTGTTTATTAATAAAGAAAATAAGTGTTTTTGACACAAATGTAGGCTTTCCGTTGGTGAAAATAAAAATAGTTTTTGACTCGACTCGGTTTTAACCTTAGTTTTTTCCTTAACATTTTAAATCAAGTTTTGCTAGACTTTTATATATGGAACTTTAAAACGCGAAAGTCTTGACTCACACGGGTTTAAGAACGAGAACTTTTCGCAAGTTCCTATAATTGATCCTAGAAAGTCGTTTATCAAGGGAACTTTAAAAAGCAAATTCTAAAACTTGAAAAAGTCTAAGAAGATGCAAGATCCTATAGATAACTTGAAAACCCAAAACTTTGATTTAATTGGCTAAGTATCCATTAATTTCATATTTTTGAGATTTTACAACATGGAGAACAAGAGATGATAAAGTTTAATCATAAGTTTTTGAGGTTAATTCTTCCTTGTATAAGTATTTTTGTGTTTTATTCTATCTCCTCGTATTTATTTTCCACACTTGAATAATTAATTGTTTAATAAATGAAGTTTTTAACGGTTTAGGCTTAATATCTTAACGTAACTCCTTCTTTTTCTTCCCTTGTAATTAAAGTGAGAACACATTAAGGGTGTCAGCGTCATGGACTTTTGATCATGGGATTGCGGAAATTTGGCTTACTATATATATCATAATAATAAGAAGAATAAATAAAAACATGTTCTCTATAAGCCTTCGGGTGGGAGTCGTGTAGCACTAACCTTGTCATTAGAGCCTTAGGGTGTATGGCATGGTGACGTGTTTAATAAAAATTGCTTCATCACCATGAGCCTTAAGGTGGGATGGTGAATGTCAATTCCCTTGTTTATGTCCAAGGAGCCTTCGGGTGTGGATTATAGATAAGGAGCGCTTTTACATCTTAAAGAGCCTCAAGGTGATACGATGTAATTGTTGCTAACTCCATTAATAAGGTCAAAATTGACTTTGGAGGATTTATTGTTTCTTTAAGTAGTCCTATTAGCCAAATTTCGGATCCGGGGATTTATCCCTCAAATCATGTTAAGTTATCCTTGATGTGGTCTTTCTTTAGTGACAACGGTTTTTGAAGTCGAGGTTAGGTTTTGAGTGTTGAGTTTACACCGTTTTTGCCTTCATTTTTGTACTAATAAATATCAAATAAGTCAAATGAGCCTTTGGGTGAATGACAAAATTTAAAATCTAGAGATACAATTAGGAATAAAAGGAGATTGAGTTTAACACAAATTACTTGTATAAGTGGTCTTAACATTGGGGCTTATGATTGACAATGATCTTGTTTTTAAACTTGGCATGGAAAAGTGAAAAGTCGAGGATGATGAATCTATTTGAGTTTTATGATCCTAAAAGTTATTTTTCAAATAATTAAAGCATTATATTATGTCTTTTCAAAATAAATTGTCAAAAGTTGAATAAAAATGTAGTTAGTAGTTTTATTTTATCATTGCGTGAGGACACGACAATTGCTTAGCAAGGGGGAGTTTGATATGAGTGTAATTACTCATATCAATTGTATCATTAAATGAACAATAATTCCATAAAACATATGGATTTTGTATTGTATATGCATATTTGTTGTTTTATGTGTGTAGGTATCCGAGATCACGAAAACCGGCAAAAACGATACGAGATTTGAAGAAAAGATCAAGGAAGCCAAAAATCAAGTTCGATTTCGAGGATTTAATCTCAATAAAGTTAATTGGGGCCTAGTGGGACCCACATTTGGTTAATGGGCCTGAAAGCTCATTAAATTGGTTACATTGATAAGTTATATTGGAAAGGCCCAATACATGGCCCAAAATAATAAGCAATGGGACAGAAGTATTAAGTTTTGTTAAGGGCCCAAATTCATTACAAGTACAATGAAACGTGGGAAGAAATGGGTCTTAAGGCCAATGTAATAAACAAGTATTGGACGGTGAAAATAATATAAGAAGTGAAAAGCTTTTCACTTTTTGGTCAACACAAACTTTCTTTCGTTACAACCTATAAAGAGAAAAAATAAACGCAGAGATAAAGAACTATCACCACCCACAAAACCTAAATCAAAATTGGGGGTTTTCTTTTCCATGGAAAGTAATCCCCACGCGCTTGTTAATAATTCCCATGTAATTCGGATGTAGAAGATGGTCCTATCAGGCCAACGTGGCACTCTCTCTTTTGTCACCAATCATCTCTGATTGGTTGATTTTTCCTCAATCAATCATTTATCCAATAAAATCCAGCCACATCAGCTACAAAGAAACACAACTAGCACATAAACCCTGCCACGCTGGAGATCCGGGGGAGAGAGTCCTATTTTCAACCGTATGATCAAGAAGGAGAAAGAGAAAGAAGAATCAAGGGTTGAGATCGATTTTCTGCTCAACAAACTCACCTCAAGAGGGCTTGGGGTTTGCCTATAAAAACCCCCAAAAACTTATAATTCAATATCCTATTTTTATTTACTATTATAATGTCAAATTAGATTTAGGATAATTTTTATTTCTATTTTAATAGTATTGTAATAATTTTCTGATTAATAAAAGTGATTTCGAGTTTAATTTGTTCTTGAGTTTATTTTATTGTTAAAATTAATTACAGTTATTCTTCAATTATCTATTTTGATGTTATATGAAAAATTGTTTGGATAAGCTCAATTTTATAGCTTAGTTCAAATGATTAAATGAGACTGGGAACAAATCCTATCCCCACTGGATAGATTAAATAAATCTGTGAATATATATGGTGTGATCGAATGGTTGTCTTGAGGTGTGATTGGTTCGATTGATGATTCTAGTTCGAGCCACTATGGTTGTTTCGTTGTAAATTGTTCGAGTTGGTGTCTAACTAAAGTGATGACGTTTCAGTTTAAAAGGGGGCCCAGCGCCTACCTTCAGCTTCAAAGGATTCCCCAAATAAAGGGGTAAGTTTGTTTTTAAATTTTTATTGCATTTGCTTAAACTTAATTGATATTGTTGTTGTTTATGTTTTTGTTAATCTAGGTTTATAAAAAACTTGACTGCTATGATTTTTTTTGTTAGGATTTAATCTTTTTGATATAGTTTTAATCTTACTGCGAGTTTGAGTTTTTGATTTTATTAAATATTTGGTTTTGTTTGATAGAAAGCTTTGATTAGTTTATTTGATATTTTAGTTTCTATCTCAAGTTTTTATATATAAGATTTAAGTCTGTTGGATTCATAGTTTTGAGTAACTGAGTTTAATATGTTATTTATGAATTGCTGAGAATGGATTTGCTTTGTTGATTAAGGTTTTGAGGGTATTGCTTTTTGTCTGATTTTCGTTGTAGTCCGCTAAAGAGTTCTCGCTTATTTTCATTGATGATAATTTGTAACGTCTAATATTGTTATATATTGTTTAGTGCTTGTGATATTAGTTTTGGTTATATACGTTTGAATGTTAACTCAATATATGAGTTACATAAAAAAAATGATGAAATAGATTTGTTCAGCTATATTGTTGGAAATACGTTTTTACGTATTTAGAAAGGATCGGTCACTCCAATGATATTGGGCTCGTGATCCAATATAGCCCATATAGCCCACATGTAGGGTGGGCTATATAAATCCCCCTCCTAGCATGTTAGGAGGGGTTGTTGGTTCACTTACACTTTCAATAATCACATTTCCATCTTTCTCATCTTTCTCTCCTTTCTCTCTCTTCTTTCTCTCTCTAAGTTTCTTCCATTTATCATCATTCAATAGATTAATCCAACAATGTCTAATCCTTAGAAAACTAAGATCCTACAATTGGTATCAGAGCATGGTTGATTCTTCGGATTGGCGTTTTTTAATCTATTGATTTGGTCATAAATTATTTTTTTTTATTTTTTTTTT
The DNA here is from genome assembly GCA_025667525.1 of Glebionis coronaria. Lineage (NCBI taxonomy): Eukaryota > Viridiplantae > Streptophyta > Magnoliopsida > Asterales > Asteraceae > Glebionis > Glebionis coronaria. The sequence goes on from CM046876.1 coordinate 362,222,042, forward strand.
CTCTTATTTCTAAAATCTTTTTTGTTTTTCTTCGTTTAGTATCAGTTTTGGTCTCAAAAGTCTCTACTTTCTACACAAGTTATTAAACTGTATCCGTTTTTATTTATTTTTTAAATTCACCAAAGATTCAGTTGACTGTTTCAAAAATATAATCAAAAATATAACAGTTACCAACTTTTTATTAATAATCTTTTATCAAGTTTCTTGTCTTATCAACTTTTTATTAATATTTTTAATTTTTAGCATTTTTTTTAACTCGATATGTCTTATCTGCTTTGAAAATTCACCCGTCGGAAAAGGGTTTTAATTTTCAAGATAGTTCTTCCGATTACTTCCATCGGAATAGGGTTTAAACATTCCGACCAGTATTCCGACATCACTTTCCGATCGCATTCCGACAAGGGTTTCTGATATCATTCAGATTGGACGACATTCCGACCAGGTTTTTCTCTATATTCCGATGGACTCATTCAGATAGCATTCCGATCGGTTGCATTCCGATAGCATCCGACCGTTAAACATTCCGATGGGTTTTATTTTTTTTACATTCCGATCGAAAGGTAAGTTATACTTAAACAAAAGAACTCATTTCGACTCGACACTTTGACTTAAACTCTCGACCAACACTCGAACCCTTCACTCTTGACTCACACCATTCACTCACACCATTCAACTCACCATCGTCTAACTCGACTCGACCCTCACAACCGTGTCTCAAAACTGTCAAACCAACACCCTCTCGACTAACAACATTCGACCACGGTGTCAGGACTCGATCCAAACTCGCTTTTCTCTCTCGACCAAAACCACAAACGAACACACTCAACTCACCCTCGACTGCCTCACCCATACCCTCGACTCCCTCAACCTTTACACAAACCCACAAACTCATAAACAAATCCTAGACCTAGCAAGACTCCCAAGACTCTAACACTCGAGACTCTCAGACTCGAACCCAAGACACAAAATCATTAATCATAGATCTCAGATTACTTATTCGTGGCTACCAATGACCTTAAAGATCACTTTCATGCAATAAGATATAATTCATCATAGACCTTTGTGGGGTGAAAACCCCATTTGATATTCGAATCATCATTAATCAGAAGTTAAACAAGAGTGTTTAGTTCCTACTTGATTCGTTTATACACAAATAGAACACATGCAAATTCAACCAAATTGAACCTACCCGAGACCCTGCTTTACAGGATCTTGAAGCCGACGATGACTTTGTTTGAATGCTATTTGTAAACAACTCATGTTTCGATGATTACTGGGGATTCGTGGTTATCGGTTGCGGTTGAAAAAGGATTATATGATTGCATTGGAAAAGATGGATTAAGGGTGCATATTGAGAAATAAGAGATTGTCTGCGATTGTGATTAATTTAAGATAGATTGATCTGGTGCGTCTAAATACACAGAGTATTTTGGGAAATGAAAAGTTTTGGTGGAAGTGAGATTGTGTTAACAAAAGGGACGGATTTAACTATGTGCATGTGTGGGGTAGATTGCGTACACGTATCCTTTTTCATTTAAAAAAAGGCTATATATCTTAGATTTTTTATCTTTTATTTTTTATATTTTGAATTTTAAGTTAAGTTATTTTTTTTACATTTTCATAGTTTAAACTTAATTTTTTTTAATTAAGTTCATTTTATTTATTAATTTTTGGTACATCGTATTGAGGCGGGTATTCCGAAAGAACTAAAGTGGTAAAATATTTGACGGCCCGATCATTATATTTCCCGTCGCTTGGATTTCTTCGTTTACGCGCGTTATTTTTGGAGTGAGCCGAATTTAAATTGGACTTTTTTTGCTCGGGTTTGTTTTATCATAGTTTGAGCCGTCAAAATCTTTGGGCTGAGAAGAGAGTTTTATCATCAATCGAGAAGAGAGCTTTATCGTCAAAATCTTTGGTTTGTCATATCCCGTGTATTTCAACTTCTAAGTTTATTCACAAACTGCAAAATCCCGAAAACCACCACAACCACAATCATTTTTCATCATAATTCAATGGAGTCTTTGAATTCGAAATTTCAAGAGGGAGACTTGCATCACATGCAAGACACAGCTAGAGAAAGTGGTATAATTTCAAGTCGACTACTTCAGTCACATCTTAGGACTATTGCATGGGTTCAAGGAGGAAGCGAATTTGTGACACTCTTTGGTCAACATCATTATACATTCATCGATTCACTATGTCTCAACATGAACCACCTAGCTGAGCAACTTCACAAAGAAGACTTTAATCACTCTGCATCAGAAACTGCATATCAGGCTCTTGTGACACAACTTACGCCTTTCCTCCAATTCAATATCATCAAGTCTGACAATTCAGAGATATGCCGGTCATTTCTTCAATACACACAGAACGATGTTAAAGATTTCCGTGATAAACTGTTGAAATTTATGACATCGGTTTCGTCTTCGATTTATGAAAGATCCAGACTTCATCAAGTGTATGATAATGGAGTGCAAGAATCTATGATGCAGATACAAGAGGAGAATGGTCATACGGTTGACAACTTGGAGCATAACGATGGCAAGAGCACGGAATCAGGAGGACAACATGATATCAGTGGCACGTCAGGCAATGTTCACGAGATCTCTTTTGATGACACCTTACCCGTTAATGACGAAGAGCCTGCGGACATGGTACAATGTAATGTTGATGATGTATATGCTGATGAAATACCGCATATTGAGCATTCTGAACCTAACTATGACAAACATGGGATGGAAAAGAGTGATAGAAATACCACTTCTGATTCATCCGATGTGAGTCATAATGGGGGAGAAAGTGTTCAAAATGCTAAACATCATGATAAGTGCTTTATGACTGCTACGTTAACCAATTCTGCTTCTAGGATTAAAGAGCTTGAAATGATTTTAGCTCAGCAATCAAAAGAACTTGAGGATGCCAAAATTGAATTTTCAAAGAAAACGGAGAAATTTGAAACATATTTTGAAAAACTTGAAAAGTCAAACGTTGTTCTTGAACGAAAATTGGATCAAACAGTTCTAGATTCTAAAGCTGAAAAGGATAATCTTTTGAAACAAATTAAGTTGCTTGAATCTAAGTTGACATCCCAAGATGAATTGTTCAAAGAAAATGAGACCTTAAAGGCTCAAGTACAGGAAAAGGTCTTTGCTATAGCTGCGTTGAAAAATGATTTGCGAAAAAATAAAGGACCTAGTGTGGACACTAAGCTTGAAAAACCATCAATCTTGGGGAAACCGCCTACAAATCAGTTCGTCAGACAACCGATTGTCAGACAACCTACTGCATTTAGATCCGAGCGATCACAATCCTCGAGACCGCGGTTTGCCTCCCAAGTTGATATGGTTCATCTTTCTAGAACAGTCACTCCACCATTTAGGCCCAATGTGACTAAAACAGCTTTTGCAAGACCTAATCACATGATTGCCTCTAGTTTCCCTAGACATAGTCCAAAGAACACATCTCGAACTAGTTCAAATGACGTTCGCCATACATTTGATCTAAGGGAAGCTAAGCAAAAGACACAAGTAAGAGATAGGAATTTCAAACCTAGTCAGATGCCTTCTAGTTTACCCAAAACTGCTAACCGTAACATGTCACATCCTAGGAGCATCAATCAATCATCTAGGAATTCTAGATCTTACTCGGACATTAAATATGCTACTTGTAAAACATGTAGAAAATGTGTCTTTACGACAAATCATGATTCTTGCATCAAGAAACTACTTAATGAGGTGAACTCCCGTGCTAGACTTAAATCCCAGTGGATTGCCAAAATCAAACCCATTGGTAAAATGTGGCGCCCCACTGGTAGAACTTTCACCTTTGTAGAAAACGAGTGCCCTTTAACTAGGTTAGTCTCTGATTCTATTAAGACTACTAGGGAGGAAATTGAAAAGGAGGATGCATCACCTAAGCCTGAACTTAAAGTTTTCTATAAAAGGAAACGTTTACCAGCTAAGACAAGTGAATCATCTCCTCAGAACACCTCTGGCATAAGTAAGGCCAACTGTGAACCCCCACTTGCTTCTAAGATAGATATCGCTAACCCTTATCCAAGCATGCAAATTCCTAATGAAAATGCAGGTACCAAAGAGGATGTTCCAAAAGAACGAAGCGGTCCAATCATTGTATACCATTCAATTAAGGACACTCTCAGAGTTTGGTTGCTAAAGAAGCTGATATTTAAGAAACAAGTGTCTCAGGGGATTTCCAGTTAAACTTATAGTGCATAGAGGACTTACAGTCACATAACAGACTGTAACTCGCTCTCAAAAGACAGGAAAGTTCATCCCAATGATGACTTATCCTCAAAACAAGAAATTAATTTTTCTCGGACACGAGCTTACATTTAAAACTATTCAAGGGTTTTAAGCTCGTGTAAAGGACTTATAGTCACATCACAGACTATAACTCGATCTTCAAAGAAAGGAAAGTTTGTCGCCGATGGTAAACTTATCCTAACAACGAGAAATTAATTTTTCTCGGGCATGAGCTTATATCAAAAACATTCCAAGTTTTTAAGCTCATGCACAATGGCTCCTCGTTAAATGACAGACGATGACCCGGACTTCAGAGATAGGGAAGTTCATCTACGCAACGATAACTTACCCTCTTAACAAGAAATTAAGTTTTCTTGGACACGAGCTTATCCTAAAACCATTCAAAGGTTTTAAGCTCGTGTATAAGGCTCTTCATTAAATATCAGATGATGACCCGATCTTCAAATAAAGGAAAGTTTACCGCCGATGATAAACTTATCCTCAAAAACGAGAAATTAATTTTTCTCGGACACGAGCTTACTTTAAAACTATTCAACGGTTTTAAGATCGTGTAAAATGGTGTATAATTATATTTCAGATTATGCCCCGGACTTCAATTAAAGGAAAGCTTATCTTAAAAGATAGCTTATCCTCGTAACGGGAAATTAATTTTTCTCGGTCATGAGCTTGTAGTAAAACATTCCAGGTTTTAAGTTCATCAAGGAAAGTGTATCTTTTAAATAAGAGAACTTTTCCTCCTAATGAGAAATTCACCTTTCTCGGTCATGAGCTTTACGTTAAAACATTCAAAAGTTCTTCAAGCTCATGAAAACGACTTCTAAGTAAATGTCAACTTAGGACTCGTTCTTCAGTTAAAAGGAAAGTTTATCGCCAATGATAAACTTATCCTTAACAACGGGAAGTTTACAACTTCTCGGACTTGAGCTCGTTTTGTAAGATATTCAACATCTTAAGCTCAAGTAATTGGTTTTCAAAACATTGAACATAATTTTTCGAGAATTTCTCAAAAAGGTTTTTTCTAAATCTTTCAAAATTGTGTGTTCAAAAAATGTTTTGATAAAAAGAGCATGTCTTCTGGAATCGATAATATTTACGATACTAGAAATGTCATTCAAGAATGACACGGGGTTGTAAATAAAGTTCGAGCAGAAGTTCAAATGTTTTAAAACATGCTCAAAATGGTTTGCTATTATTTCAGATAGTAACCCGATTTTCTTATTCAAGTCAAGCATTTCTCCGGAAAGCTTTGACTCAACAACGAGAATTAATTTTCTCGGGCATGGTTTACTTTATAACCATGTAAGGGATTGTGTTTACGTAATAGCACAATCTAACACGAATATATGTACGATTCAGTGCATTTATTTGTTAAAACAAAGTCTTGTTTTTATGAAGTTATCATCTCCACCAACCGTAGCAACTTTCAATTGATATCTACATACTCGACGATGCGACTACTCAAACGGTGACTACAGCTCTTTCAATAGAACACGGGTCAACAATTGAGGGGGAGCAATTGTCCAACATTCAGAATCCTTGATGCCGAGAGTGCCAAGTTCACATATTGGTGTCAAGACAACGATATCAGTTATACACGTGGAGTCAAGAGATAACTTCAGACGTGACGAGGTGAATCTTTCATATGATGTTCTCCATCATTTAGGTCCTACCTCGTAAATTGCTAATCTTGTGAATTCATTATCATATATGATCTTTGCACGTGATAAATACCTTACACTTGTGTTTAAAAGGTATTTAATTTATGTTTCAAGTACACCCTCATTAATTTGAGGGTGAGCTTGTGTAATTCATGAAGATAATTGGCTTTGCATTTTTCTTCCCAAAATTTTCTTAAAATGCTATTAAATCAAATGATATTAAAAACATCGATTGGGTTAATATTTTTAATATGGGGGAGAAAATGTGATTTAATATGGGAAATGATTAATCACAAATGGTTTGACTTAATGTGCTAGCTCATCCCGACATGTGCGAAATGTTTTCGGATATCGTGGCATATGTTAAGGGGGAGCAAAATGGATTTGCACTATCAAAATGGATTTCATGGTGATATACACTTACCCAAAACATCTCTATTCACGACGGTGAAGATTGTGGTGACATAAGGATGGTAGGATAGGTTAAAGTCCAATGATTCCTCTAGAACCGGAGGAATCTTTCCAAGGACATCCCATAGCTAGAAATAGTAGTCCTTAGGAAAGATGGAGAAAGATTGTAAACGTAGCTGAATGCCGACCAAGTACTTAAGTTAGCACTGGAACAATCACAACAAGGTGCTAGTGATGACGTATTGGTAAGCATTGAAGGGGTTGAAGAATGAAAAAGAATTGTAAAGATAAAGGGTGTAAAGAAAGAAGCCCTCCTTACAACTTAGGCAGAAACCGGGTCAATACATATGCTATTAAGATCATTGTTTAATGATTCTTGATATTGAAGATAGACATCATGGACCCAGTGATGCAAAGCACAACCCATCCCAGCTAACTCAGATATCTCTTAAAAGATATTTGTTTTAATCACACGGAGACAACACGTTATCTATTGATTTATTCACTCCGAATAAATTGGTATTGAAAAGGTGGCACTCCTCTCCAGCCTCCGATCACTAAAATCCAAAGTGCACGATCGAGTCTAGAGCCATTTGAGATCATTAAATATCTCATTAGGACACACTTTCATAATTCCTTGCTTCTTCATACACTGTGAAAAGTAAGAAAGATCTTAAGAGTCCTACGCAAAATCTTCATGATCTTGCCTGAACATCCAAGTAATACGAAAGTATTTATAATGAAGATGGAAATCCTTCTTGAGCGAATATCAAAAAGCTCATGGTAGGTGACTTGTGCGATTCTTTATGAATCAAACTTGTGATAACTGGAAAGCAACGGCTGTTTAATTCTTAACTGAATTTAAACACGTTCCAGGCCTCTACGCAATATCTCAGTGATCTTGCCAGAACACTCAGAGTGATACCTTTGTGTTCACGGTAATGAGTGGAAATCCTTCTAGTGTTAACCTCAAACAGTACTTGGTAGGTAACTTGCAAGATTCTATACGAATCAAGCTCGTGACAACTGGAAAGCAACGATGGTGCGGTTCTTAATTGAATTTCACTTGTTCCAGGAACATGAATTGACGGCTTTAAATCATGCGGATATTATTATCCAAATGATTCACTCTTTATGTTCGCAGTCAGCTTTGGACGGTCGAATAAAGAGAACGGGTTTACCCGCGAAATCCTGTCAGGAAGTTACTTAATTGAAACTATCCGTCACGGGTACGATATCTAATATCGTCCAATAGTCTTCACCGACCGGAGGTAAAATGCTACCGATTTAGAATGAAATGTTCAAATCCATTTCTTTCGTGTCTACTTATGTTGCGGCATTTGAAGACGGTGGCGTTGCGGAATCCAAGAAGAAGTCGTCCCCACATGCTTATACTGCATACACTCAGTACTTCAACGAATTCAAGAAAGTCTGAAGGTCAAGTCTTCCGCTGTATCAAACTCTGAGGCTTTCAAGAATTATAAAGGTATAAGTGTGTGGAACATGAAGTCACGAAGAGGCGAATATCACAAGTGATGAATGCACAAGGTCAAGGCAAGAGAACATGCTCAAGACTAAAGTCAAAGATCTCATCAGCATATTCACAAGAACAAGATCGAAGACTCAAGCATAGTATGCTAGGTTTAAGATTTTGTAAAATGGTGTGACCTCCCTTTGGGGGAGATTGTTGGAAATACGTTTTTCCAAGGAAAGTCTTAGTCACATCATTATTAGCAAAGATCACGAGCTTTAGACTATTTAGGACATTGTAACTTGGAGTGACCTCCCTTTGGGGGAGATTGTTGGAAATACGTTTTTACGTGTTTAGAAAGGATCGGTCACTCCAATGATATTGGGCTCGTGATCCAATATAGCCCATATAGCCCACATGTAGGGTGGGCTATATAAATCCCCCTCCTAGCATGTTAGGAGGGGTTGTTGGTTCACTTACACTTTCAATAATCACATTTCCATCTTTCTCATCTTTCTCTCCTTTCTCTCTCTTCTTTCTCTCTCTAAGTTTCTTCCATTTATCATCATTCAATAGATTAATCCAACAATGTCTAATCCTTAGAAAACTAAGATCCTACATGTATTTTCAGTCTGTTATAATTGAGTAGATAATTATGATTTATACTGAAGTTTTGACTGATATAATAGGTGGATTTATTCATATCTGAGATTTTGTATAAGTATATTACAGATCTAATATTTTAACAGTCCAAGCATTTCGTTTGGAGTAATGTACATTAATCTGTTACATTGTTTCATTCACAAAAATATTATTATCCAAAAAGTCCTTCCTAGGACTCGAACCCAGGACCACTAGGTTCACTGTCAAACATGTTATCCACTTGAGCTGAAGGCTCATTTAGTTTTTATAATATGTTTATTCATTTATAATACAACTTTCTTTAAATAGCTTTTAGTTTATATAAAACGTCTATATTGTTTTTGATGACTTTAGAAATTTTACAAAATTAGTTTTATTAAAATATAGATTAAATTTAATTTCAAAATAAATAAAATAAAAATAAATAAATAAATAAATTTTATTACTTTTTAGAAGTTTAAATTGTTTTAAAATTACTTTTTAAATAATTTAGTTTTAATTAATTTTGTTTTAAATAAATTTAGATTTAAATATATTTTGTTAAATTAAAAGTATTTTTTATTGATTAATTTAGTTTATAATTTTAAAATTGTTTTTAGTTAAATTAGTTTTAAAATAAAAATGTTGGAAATACGTTTTTACGTATTTAGAAAGGATCGGTCACTCCAACAATAGATTAAGTAGTAGCTCATAGTTCTTGTTATTAAGTTAAACAAAGTTAGCAAAGCATAGTCCACAAAGAGTAAGGCCACGGCCCAATGTAAGCCCAAGCCCATCTCATGGGCTTGGGTATATAAACCCTCTCCTTAGTTGGAGAGGGTGTGGTTTTCTAATATAATACACATAGTAAAGTGTGTTTTCATATTTTTCTCTCTCAAGTGTGTATGTGAAATCATTTATCTTTCTATCTCTTTCTCTCTCTAAAGATAAGCATAGATTTACATATCCTACAAATGGTATCAAGAGCCATGGGATGATTGTATTGTTTATGTGTTTGTGTTCTTGATTTTAGTAGCTTTTGATCTATATAAACCCACGTCCAATTTTTTTTTGTGTTTTTTATGGTTTTTTCTTAATACAAATCTTCTACATAGTTGTGGTAGAGATTTGGTATATTTACTTTGGCTAAAAACACAAAATTTTTAGGTGTTTGGATCAATTTTTGGCTTAAAATCTCGAATTAGGTGTGTTTTGTCCGAGAAAAGTGGAAAATCCGACACTGTTTGTACTATTGCGACAGGCTTCCCATCGCAATATCTAGGGTTTTACATTGCGATCCGTATTGCGATTGGCATTGCGATTGGAGTTCATTATGTGACATTGTGATCCGTATTGCGATTGGCATTGCGATTGGAGTTCATTTTGTGATATTGCGACAGGGTATTGCGATTAGAATATTGCGATAGGACTTATTGCGGTTGAAATATTGCAATAGGACTTATTGCGATTGGAATATTGTGATTGGATTTATTGCGATTGGAAGTATTGCGATTGGAAGTATTGCGATAGGATTTATTGCGATTGGACTTATTGTGATACGTGACATTGCGACAACATTCCTTATAGGCATTGCGATAGAACAACAAGTATTCCAAGATTTTCTCAAAAATGTGTTTTTTTGAACATAATTTAGGGGATTTTAACATTATTTCTCGGCTTCTACACACAACAAAAAACACATTTACTTTCTCTCACTGATCGATCAACTTTGTAAATCTTAACTTATAGAAATGGAGTACACATCTCTTACAGATAAGTCCATCCTCACAGGTACGGATAATCGTCCACCAATGTTGGTGAAAACTATGTATGAGGATTGGGCTTCCCGCATGGAACTTTATATGTTGAACAAGGAGAATGGACATCTTATTTGGGCATCGGTGCTCAATGTACCATTGGTATATGCTACTGTGACGGAAGGTGCTATTACTCTTCCTCGCACAACGGGTGAACTAACTGGAGATGCTAAGATACAAGACAAGTGTGATAAACAAGCTACAAATATCATTCTCCAAGCCCTTCATCCAGATGTCTACAAACTTGTTAGCAAACATAAAGTTGCCAAAGAGTTATAGGATAGAATTCGTGTTCTAATGCAAGGCACTTCGTTAACTAAACAAGAACGAGAGTGTAAGCTTTATGATACTTTTGATAAGTTTGCCTATGTGCCAGGGGAGACTCTCAATGATTACTATCTGAGATTTACCCTATTGTTGAATGAGCTCAATATCTATGGCATGGCAATTCCTACCTTTCAATTGAACACCAAGTATTTGAACACTCTTCATTTATAATGGAAAAAGTACGTGACAGATGTTAAATTGGCTAAGGACTTGCATAACACCAATGTGGATCAACTTCAAGCTTTTCTTCAACAACACGAATGCCATGTGATCGAGGCTCGGATGTCTATACCTCAAGTTCATGATCCACTTTCCATGTATGCTTCTCAACAAAACATGGCTTATACTTATCAACAACCATCATACTTGCAGCAGCCACCACCACACACCTATCAACAACCACAACATCCATCTTATCAACCACTAATGATGCCACCGCAAGCATTTCAACAAAGTATTCATCAACAATCTTTTCCACAGCAACCACCACATCAGACATCACCATCACAAGCCAACACTTATCCAATGGGTTATACTCCTCAGCAAGGATATTTTCCAATTGAAGCACAACCAGCACAAGCCTTCTACTCCAATGAACTTCCACCAATCCAAGCACCAGTCTTTACTCCAAATTATACACCAGCTGATGTTCTAAACCATCTCACTGCCTACTTGTCAAAACTTGTTGCAACTAGAGGATTTCCACCAACAAACAATCAGGTCCGCACCTCTTCAAATCCTCGACAACAAGCCACTGTTCAAGGTCATATGGCTAGGGAATGCACTCAGCCAAAAAGAAGAAGGGATGCAAAATGGTTTCGTGAGAAGATGTATTTGGTTGATGCTCAGTCTAAGGGAAAGATTTTGGATTCAGAAGAGTTAGCATTTCTTGCAAACCCAGGGGCAACAGATAATGAAGTTATTGTAGTCGTTTCCACTTCTAATGTAGCTTATCAAGCAGATGATCTTGACGCATATGATTTGGATTGTGATGACATTCACTCTGCCCAAGCTGCTCTCGTTGCTAATCTCTCTCACTACGGTTCTGATGTTTTCAGTGAGGTACCAACCACATCTAATAATATTGATGATAACCAACATCAAGTTGAGCATGAAAATGACAACCTCGAACAACATTCGGGAACTAGTAACTCAAATGATGTGGTACCCAATCCTACACATTTGAGTGAACCTTAACCAAATGCTACGACGGGTATGGAATCTTATGCTCAACATAATTTGGTCATGGTGCCTAAACATATTATTGATCAAATGCATATGGCTCTCAGACAATCCGTAGATACGAATTCCACTCTAATAGCTGAGCTTGCGTTGTATAAAGAAAAGGTCAAAGCTTTTGAAATGGTCCCACAAGCTGAAAAATAACTTATTCTGAATTTGACCAATTTTGTTTTGAAAAGATTGAACACTTGAAAGAAATAGAATCATTAAAAGATAATCTTTCCAATGAAGTAAAAGCAAAAGAGTCGGTTGTCAATGATTTTCAGAAATTTAAAATGGATTTCGAAACTCTCGAGTCTAAAAAGTTTGAATCGCAAATTAACGCTACCAAACTTCTTAAATTCAAAGAACAACAACTTTTAAAACAATACGCTTCCATAGAAAAGGTTCATCTTTTAACTAAATCATTTAAAGAACTCGAACTTAAGCGTCTTCAAGATTTACCACCTAATCCTGGTTATGCAAAACAAGCTCAGGAATATATTCTTTGTCTTTATGATGTTACCCTTATTGGAAAATCGAAAGAAGCACCTTATGTTCGTAGTACTGAGGAGACACAATCACTTGCAGAAGAAACTCATTCTAAAATGCTTTCAAAATTCCATAAGATTGATTATGATCAGTATAACAAAGATCAATTGTCTAAAAAGACCCGTATTCGTTTACAAAAGGAATTAGCTCAATTAACAGTCTTTGTGCCTCAAAGTTTGTCAACGGAAAACCCTCCTAGTACGTCTCCTACACTTGTCAAAAAGGATTTAACTATGTTAATTCCACCGTAAGTAAGGCTTCCGTTAGCTTAAATGCGGTACACCAACACTTAGCCGATTTTGACAAGGTCATTTTGGAACGTACGACGGCTTCAGACGTATCAGAAGGTGAATGGAATTTTGAGCATACAAGAGCTGCATTTCGAGATGAAATTGTTCCATTTGTAGATAATGTTAAAGCTTGTCTTATTAATATTGATCAAGATTTACTTTTGGAAATAGAAGAAGTTAGACGTGTTTTCAATGAAATGGATGATGCTTATGAAAACAGTTTACTTGAAATAGAACGAGTTTCACGCCAAAATGATCAGCTTCTGAAGCAAGTGATGTCTCATGATATAGTTCCGTATGTGTGAATAAAAGTGTTGATAATTATTCTATTGTGCATAATGTTGAATCTGTGGATAATGTGGTAGATAGTACTTGTCAAAAATCTGACGCTGAATTTTTAAAGCTTCAAGATTCTTATACTTTGCTTTCAAATTTTTTTGATGAGATCCAAACACATTGTATTTCGCTTGAATGCAAGCAACAATTTATTCAAGAGATCTTTGAAACTTCATTCGAAGGTGCTAATATAGATGAGGCAAATTTTCAAAAGAATTTTCTATTGAATTTAGAATCAAAACAGCGTCAGCCGAGTGACAAGGTTGCTAAATCTTGATCTAGATAATCGAGTTTCCAAGATTAAAAACTTGATCTAGATAATCGAGTTTCCAAGATTTTGTCCAAAGTTGATAACTTAAAACAGAAAAATACACAACTCTTCGATTCAGTAAAGCCCGCATGTGCTAATACCACTGCACATAATCAATCTTTGATTGAACAATTGAATCAAAACTCGGTGGAAATATCTGATTTGAGGGAACAAATTTGTGATAAAAAACTGGCCTTGGCTGAGTTAAAGGAAACACTTCGTACTCTAAAAGGTAAGAATGTTGTGGATAACGCAGCCACTGTCTCAGCATCGTCCTCTAGTGCAATCAAAAGGAACCTTATAGCCGTGACACCACTTAACAAGGGCCCTAGGACTAAACCATCTCAAGCTTTGGTCACTAAAGATAAGGCGGAATCAAAACTAGCTTCTAATATTCCCGTGTTGCCTTCTACAGGAGTAAGCACCACTACTAAGGCTGAAAGATCTAAGCTTAAAAGAAACAAGAAGAATGATAGGATCTTTCCCCATCTAGTTGCCAAGTGAAGAAGAAAGTAGAAGCCCACCCTAGGAATGTTATTTCTGTTTTGAATAAAAAGAATCATGTAGCTAAACCTAACGGCTCTACGGTTGTGCAGCATTCTAAGCCTACTGTGAATTCTAATTTGAAATGTTGGAATTGCAATGAATGTATGTTTTCTAGTCGTCATGATTCTTTCCTTATTGACCATGTGAATGAGATGTATGCCCGGAAAAATGGTTTAGAATGGAAACCGACTGGGAAAGTGTCAACCCAAGTTGGTTGGTTGTGGCGCCCCACTGGTAGAACTTTCACTATAGTAGGAAATGTGTGCCCTTTAACTAGGATCACTCCCACTAAAGCGAAGAAAGCGTGCCCTTTAACTAGGAGTACCAAGGCTACCAAAACACAAGCGTGTTCTTTAATTAGGAACACCAACACTAATGTAGGAAACAAGTGCCCTTTAACTAGGATCACTCCCACTGTAGTGCCCGCTAAAACTCTAAAACCTAAGAAAGTTGGAACAGTAAAACCTGTTAGTGCTAAAACTCACATTAGAAAACGCAGGAAATATAAGGGTTACACAAATGTTAGCAATTCTGATAATCTTATATCTGTATCTGCTAACTTTCCAGAACCAATAGTTTCCAATGCATTGTCTACTGTTGTTACTGAAAACAGGTGGTCCAAATTGTTCTCTGGTATTTGGACTCTGGTTTCTCCAAGCATATACCGGAGATCGCTCTCAGCTCAGAAATTTCGTCAGCAAGTTTCTTGGTACGGTTCGATTTGGGAATGATCATATTGCAAAGATAATGGGTTACGGTGAATATCATATTGGGAATGTTATAATTTCGAGAGTGTATTATGTGGAAGGTCCCAGTCACAACTTATTTTTTGTGGGACAATTTTGTGATGCAAACCTAGAAGTTGCTTTTGGAGAGCATACATGCTTCATACGTAATTTGGAAGGGGTTGATTTATTGAAAGGTACTCGAGGGAATAATTTGTATACTTCGTCTCTACAAGACATGATGGCAGCTTCTCCCGTATGTCTTCTCTCCAAAGCATCGAATACTAAGTCATGGTTATGGCATCGACGGTTATCTCATCTTAACTTTGACGCTATTAATCATTTGGCGAAAAACGAACTTGTTCGTGCTCCTCCTAAACTTTCATTTCACAAGGATCATTTGTGTTCCGTGTGTACAATGGGGAAAAGTACTAAGAAATCATACAAACCCAAGACTGAAGACACCAACCAAGAGAAACTTTATTTGTTGCATATGGATCTTTGTGGGCCAATGCGTGTTGAAAGTCTTAGTGGTAAAAGGTACATCCTCGTCATTGTCGATGATTACTCTCGGTTTACATGGGTGAAATTTCTTACAACAAAAAATGAGGCACCTAAATTCATCATCGGATTTTTGAAGATGATTCAAGTGCGTCTCAACACTACTGTCCGACGCATTCGTATAGATAATGGAACCAAATTTGTGAATCAAATTTTGCGTGATTATTATGAAGAAGTTGACATTTCTCATGAAACATCCGTTGCTCGCACTCCACAACAAAACGGTGTCGTTGAAAGGCGAAATCGCACACTTATGGAAGCTGCTCGAACGATGTTAATTTATGCAAAGGCTCCATTGTTTTTATGGGCAGAAGCAGTATCTACAACAGTTTACACCCAAAACCGATCACTAATTCGTACACGCCATGGTAAAACACCTTATGAGCTTCTACATGGAAAAGTACCAGATTTATCATATCTTCATGTATTTGGTTCTCTCTGCTATCCAAATAATGATGGTGACAATTTAGGAAAACTTCAACCCAAGGCTGATATTGGTATTTTCATTGGTTATGCACCTACAAAGAAGGCATACCGAATCTACAACCGTAAGTCTCGTAAGATCCTCGAAACTATGAATGTTGATTTTGATGAGTTGACAGCTATGGCTTCTGAGCAAAGCAGCTCTGAACCCGCACTTCATGAAATGGGACCCAGTAACATTAGTTCTGGTCTTGTCCCAAATAACCCTACTTCATCATCATTTATACCACCCACTAGGAATGAATGGGATATGTTGTTTCAACCGTTCTTTGATGAATTCTTTACTGCTCTAAGTATTGTTGCTCCATAACCTAAGGTAATAGCTCCGGTTACCGAAGTTGTCGCCCCAGCAACCGAAGCACAATCAGATACGTCTGCACCTACAATTGGTCAAGATATACCTTCAATGAGTAATTCTCAACCGACACACGAATCAACTACCCATGTCATGCTTATTGGTGATGAAAAGGATGATGATGATCACAATTTGGAATTCGCTCAAATGCGTGAACTTCCATTTTTTGGTGTACCTATTCCCGACCCTAATCAAGCCAGGTCGTCCACCTCAGAGGAAGCTCCTTCTACAGTCTACTCCAATCCACTGATTCGTGAACATGATAGTAAGTGGACAAAGGATCATCCTATAGATTCTATTATTGGTGACGCTAATCGTCCGGTATCCATACGAAGTCAGCTACAAGAAAATGCAATGTTTTGTCATTTTGATGCTTTTCTCACTGAAGTTGAACCTAAGACATGGCAAAAAGCTTTTACTCAATCCTGTTGGATAGAAGCTATGCTAGAAGAACTTAATGAATTTATATGTCTTGAAGTATGGGAACTTGTCCCATGCCTGGATCAAGTGCAGTTACTCACTTTAAAATAGGTTTACAAGGTGAAACTCGACGAGTTAGGTGGAATTTTGAAGAACAAAGCTCGACTAGTAGCTCGTGGATACAAGCAATTATTGGGCATCGACTTTATGGAATCCTTTGCATATGTTGCCCGTTTGGAAGATATTAGACTATTCCTCACTTATGCAGCCCATATGAATATGATCGTCTATCAGATGGATGTGAAGACGACATTTCTTAATTGTGAAATCAAGGAAGAGGTCTATGTCCAACAGCCGGATGGTTTTGTGAATCCTAATTATTCTAATTATGTGTACAAGCTTAAGAAGGCTCTCTATGGGTTGAAGAAAGCTCCACGCGCATGGTATGATCTATTGTCACAATTCCTCATTACGCAAGGCTTCGCTAAAGGCAAGGTGGATCCCACGCTGTTCATTCAGAAACGAGGTAAAGATATGATTATGGTACAAATATATGTTGATGATATTATATTTGCAGCCTCGACCCAAACATTATCTGACAAGTTTGGGAAACTCATTTCTTCCAAGTTTAAGATGTCAATGATGGGCAAGGTATCATTCTTTTTAGATCTTCTGATATCTCAGAGTCCTAGAGACATCTTTATCAATCAATCCAAGTATGCCCTTGAATCGCTTAAGAAATATAAGATGGAATCTTGTGACCCCGTGGATACCCCAATGGTGGAACGAACTAAGCTTGATCCAGATCCACATGGAGTTGCCGTTGATCCGACACTTTATCGTGGAATGATCGGTACCTTTCTGTACATCACAGCTAGTCGAGCTGATCTTCAGTTTGCTATATGTATGTGTGCTCGGTATCAAACTCGGTCTACTGAATTACACTTGGATACTGTGAAACGGATCTTTCGATATCTTAAAAAAACCATTAATCGGGGACTTTGGTATTCGAAGGACTCTTCGATTGCAGTAATGGCATATGCAGATGCGCATCACGCGGGTTGTCAAGATACAAGGCGTAGCACGAGTGGAACTTTGCAACTACTAGGAGATTGCCTAATCAGTTGGGCATCGAAAAGGCAGAAAAGCGCTGCAATTTCAAGTACGGAAGCAGAATACATAGCTATGTCTGGTTGATGTGCTCAAATTCTTTGGATGAGATCGCAATTAACCGACTATGGTCTAGGTTTCAACAAAATTCCGATGTACTGTGACAACAAAAGTGCAATTGCCTTATGCTGCAACAATGTTCAATTCTCCCGATCGAAGCATATTGACATTCACTACCATTTCATCAAGGAGCAAGTGGAAAATGGAGTAATCGAGCTTTACTTTGTCTGATCTGAGTATCAATTGGGGGATATTTTCACGAAGGCTTTAGATCGTGCTCGAATTGAATTTTTGGCCGACAAGCTACGAATGAGAACTTTCTCGCCTGAGACTCCTAAGGAACTGGCAGATGAAGCGAAAGAATAGTGGTGGTAAACTATTCTCCGTGTCCTTGGTGATCATTTGTATATATTGTTTATATTTTTATCCACAAAAGCAAAATACAAAAATATAAAACCATATAAAAACCTTAAAAATTGAAAAATTTCATAAAAATCCAAATTTTTTTTACTTTATTTTTCAAAGGCATGTCTTTTGGTACGATAATATTTACGGCCTTAGAAATGTTGATTAATATTGACACGGCGCCATTAATAGAGTTCGTACAAAAGTTGTAAATATTTCATAAAACATGCCTATATGGCTTGTAGTTATTTCAGACTGCAACCTGTTTTTCACATTAAAGTCAAGTATTTCTCATGAAAGCTTTGGCTCAACAACGGGAATTAATTTTCTCGGGCATGGTTTACTTTATAACCATGTAAGGGATTATGTTTACGTTATAACACAATCTAACACGAATATATGTACGATTCAGTGCATTTATTTGTTAAAACAAGAGAAGTCTTGTTTTTATGAAGCTATCATCTCTACAACCATAGCACTCTACAATTGGTATCTACATACTAGACGATGCGACTACTCAAACGACGACTACAACTCTTCCAATAGAACACGGGTCAACAATTGAGGGGGATCATTTGTCATGCATTCAGAATCTTCGCTACCGAATGTGCCAAGCTCACAAGTTGGTGTCAAGACTACAATACCAATCGTACACGTGGTGTCAAGAGATGACTTCAGACGTGACGAGGCGACCAACATATGCCGACAAGAACCATTTGATCTTATCATATGATGTTCTCCTCAATCAGGTCCAACCTTGTCAATTTTTTCTAATATGGTGAATATGTGATCATGTTACAAATCGGTATCATATCTCATATATTTGGTATCATGAAGATAAAACGGACTTGCATTTTTCTTCCCAAAACCTTTGTTAAAACTTCATTAAATCAATTGATATTAAAAACATCGATTGGGTTAATATTTTTAATATGGGGGAGAAATGTGATTTAATATGGGAAATTATTAAAAATTGTTTGACTTAACGTGATGGCTCATCCCGACATGTCTGAAATGTTTTCGAATATCGTGGCATATGTTAAGGGGGAGCAAAACGGATTTTCATATCAAAATGATTTTTCATGGAGACATATACTTACCCAAAACCCATTTATTTCACGACGATGAAGATTGTGGTGACATAAGGATGGTAGGATAGGTTAAGTCCAATGATTCTTCTTAAACCGGAGGAATCTTCCCAAGGACATTCCATAGCTAGAAATAGTAGTCCTTAGGAAAGATGGAGAAAGATTATGAACGTAGCTGAATGCCGACCAAGTACTTAAGTTAGCACTGGAACAATCACAACAAGGTGCTAGTTATGACGTATTGGTAAGCATTGAAGGGGTTGAAGAATGAAAAAGAATTGTAAAGATAAAGGGTGTAAAGAAAGAAGCCCTCCTTACAACCTTAGGCAGAAACCGGGTCAATACATATGCTATTGAGATCATTTTTAATGATGCTCGATATTGAATATAGACATCATGGACCCAGTGATGCAATGTACAACCCATCCCAACTAACTCAGATATCTCTCAAAAGGTATTTGTTTTAATCACACGGAGACGAAGCATTATCTATTGATTTATTCACTCCGAATAAATTGGTATTGAAATGGTGTCACTACTCTCCAGCCTCCGATCACTAAAATCCAAAGCGCACGATCGAGTCTAGAGCCATTTGAGATCATCAAATATCTCATTAGGACACACTTTCATGTTTCCTTACTTCTTCACACTGTGAAAAGTAAGAAAAATCTTAAGAGTCCTACGCAAAATCTTCATGATCTTGGCTGAACATCCAAGTAATACGAAAGAATTTACAATGAAGATGGAAATCCTTCTTGAGCAAATATCTAAAAGCTCATGGTAGGTGACTTGTGCGATTCTTTATGAATCAAACTTGTGACAACTGGAAAGCAACAGTGGTTTAATTCTTAACTGAACTTAAACACGTTCCAGGCCTCTACTCAATATCTAAGTGATCTTGCCAGAACACTCAGAGTGATACTATAGTGTTCACAGTGATGAGTGGAAATCCTTCTAGTGTTAACATCAAACAGCACTTGGTAGGTAACTTGCAAGATTCAATATGAATCAAGCTTGTGACAACTGGAAAGAAACGATGGTGCGATTCTTTAATGAATCAAACTTATTCTAGGAATCGGAATTGACGGCTTCAATCATGCGGATAACTTTATCCAAATGATTCACTCTTTATGTTTACAGTCAGCTTTGGACGGTCGAGTAAAGAGAACGGGTTTACCCGCGAAATCTTGTCAAGGAGATTTTTAATTAAATCTACCTGCCACAAGTACGATATTTTATATCGTCCAACGGTCTTCACCGACCGGAGGTAAAATGCTACCGAAATAGAATGAAATGTTCAAAGCCATTTCGTTCGTGTCTACTTATGTTGCGGCATTTGAAGACGGTGGCGTTGCGGAAACCGAGAAGAAGTCTTCCCCGCATGCTTATACTTTATGCACTTAATACCTTAACCAATTCTAAAAAGCCTAAAAGTCAAGTCTTCCGCTGTATCGAACTCTGAAGCTTTCAAGAATTAGTATGTGGGACATGAAGTCACGATGAGGCGAAGATCACAAGTGAAGGATGCACAAGATCAAGGCAAGGGATTAATGCTAAAAATTGATATCAAAGATCACATCAGCACGTTCACCAGAAAAGAAAAAGAAAAGAAAGACGAAGACTACGAGCTCAAGACAAGCATAGTATGCTAGGTTTATTTTATTATTGTAACTCGGGTAACACCCTTGTTTGGAGTGATTGTTGGAAATACGTTTTTACGTATTTAGAAAGGATCGGTCACTCCAACAATAGATTAAGTAGTAGCTCGTAGTTCTTGTTATTAAGTTAAACAAAGTTAGCAAAGCCTAGTCCACAAAGACTAAGGCCACGACCCAATGTAAGCCCAAGCCCATTTCATGGGCTTGGGTATATAAACCCTCTCCTTAGTTGGAGAGGGTGTGGTTTTCTCATACAATACACATAGTAAAGTGTGTTTTCTTATTTTTCTCTCTCAAGTGTGTATGTGAAATCATCTATCTTTCTATCTCTTTCTCTCTCTAAACATAAGCATAGATTTACATATCCTACAAAAATTTTGTTTTAAATAGAATTAGTTTAAATATAAATTTTGATTAGAAAAATTGTTTCATTAAATAAATAAATATTTAAAGTAAAGTAGAGTTTAAATTTAATATAGTTTAAATAATTGTATTTTAGAATTTAAGTCGGGTTACGATTCATGCACTTTAAGATTAAAAATTGGTAGATTTAATTTACATAAAAACCGAACCCATATTCAAAACAACTGTCCAATTCAAAACGAACGTCTCAAATTCATAAGGTCCTTATGTACAACGAACCGGGATCACTCTCGTGTTTAATTGAATTCGTCTTTAGCTTATTTTTGGATTATTACCTTTTCCTAAAGGTAATTTCCTAAATTTGCTCTATAGCGTACTTAATTAAAATACACTGACATTTCCCCACACATCAATGCTCTAAGCCGTAAGGAGACCGATCCTCCTATGAGGGTCCGAGCACTAGTCATGACGATTAGCCTAGACCTACCCAAGCAAATTCTAGAAGCTCAAACTCAAGCTCAGAAGCCTGAAAACCTCGTGAAGGAAGATATTGGAGGTATGCTTAGAACCGACCTCACCAAAGAGAAATTGGAGCCAAGAGCGGATGGAACTATGTGTTTGCCTGTGAGGAGTTGGTTACCTTGTTATGGGGACTTGAGGAACGTAATCAAGCAAGAGTCCCATATATCCAAGTATTCCATACATCCTGGATCTGAAAAGATGTATCAGGATATGAAGAAGTTATATTGGTGGCCGAACATGAATGCAATCATCTCCACTTATGTTCAGAAGTGTCTGACATGCTCTCGTGTCAAGACCGAACACCAAAGACCATCTGGTTTACTAGTTCAGCCGGAGATACCAAAGTGGAAATGGGAGAACATGACTATGGACTTCATCACCAAACTTCTAAAGTCGTGTCACGGTTACGACACCATCTGGGTAATCGTTGACCGACTCACCAAGTCTGCGCACTTTCTGCCAATCAGGGAAACTGACTCCCTGACAAAACTAGAAAAGACATATCTTAAGGAGATAGTGACCAAGCATGGAATACCAGTCGCAATAATCTGTCATCGAGACGGTAGATTCACATCCAACTTCTGGAAGGCTTTCTGATGAGATGGCATTTATACATGATCTCATCGTTCTTTTAGGGCTTTAAATGCATAAAATGTCATCAAAATACCATATATATATATGCTTGTGTTTGTTTACTTGTGTATTTTAGGTATGTATATCATGAAAAAGACAAAAGATCACAAGAAACAAGGAAAAACGAACACGAGAAACGAAGCCGCACAATGAACCGGGCCCTAGTTATGGATTTCTCAAAGAATAAACCTTGAAGACTTGAAGATGTACAAGAGTTATCCCTCATTTATGAAGAAATGACACTTAATACCCTTGTATATTCATATTTACAAGTTTGGTCCTTTAAGTTTGTCAAAATTACAAAAAGGTCCTTCAACTTTGAAGATTTGGCAAGTTTAGCCCCTCAAGAATCCTAAGTTGTTAACAATGGTCCTCCTCAAAGTCAAACATCCAATAAAGGTTGTAACACCCCATTTTGATAAATGGAATGTCAAGCGTGATTATGGAGTGTCATCAAAGCATGCAAGGTAATATGTATTAAAACATACATGACCATAGGGAAAACTGAAATCAAACATCAGTTCCCAAACATAAGCCCAAAACATAAATAAAGTAAATAAAAAAAAGGAAGACTTAAACAAGCATAAATATATGAAGGCATGAGGAGAAGAAGTCTAAGGTAGCTCCCATCCTATGCGTGTCCTCCAAATGCTCCAGTCTAACTTTAGGTATAACTAATAATAATAAACCTTAGTCCATGTTTTAATTAAATTAATTATCTAGCATGTTAAATTAATCTAATTAATCTTGTAATAATATGTCATGATTTATTAATTTAATTACCTTGTAATTAATACGTATGTAAAGCTAATTAAACTCGTAAAATAATAACCCGTACTCATGTATTATTTTATTAAAACGTGTCAAAAACCGAACCCGTGGAATCCCGTGCAACTCGTATTATGTTTACATATAAACCGAACCAAACAGCCCCTTAACTTGTATATTAACCCAAAAACAAACAACCCCTTAACTGCCAGTTTCCCCCTGGCAGTTTTGTGTTCCCATTGTTAGTTTAGGACCCCCGGTTCCCACTGACAGGCTAACTCAACCACTGGCTGCAGCCAGTGGTTCCCCTTGCTAGGCCGTTGTTGCCACTGTTAGAACAAAACCCAGCCAACACCCAATAGGGTTGCGGCTGGTGGTCAGAAATCATCACCGAGACCATAGAAAGTCTCGGTTTGTGTGCCAATCGACCACAGCAACACCACCAACAAACCCCCCCCCCCTTTATTAACTTCTAAATAACATGTTTTAATCTTTTAATATCGAATTCAGTGATCAAATAATCAAAGAACAACATAAAATAAATGGAATTAGGTTTTTTTACTTACTTCTTGTTTAGGGTTTAGGACTTCAAAAGAATGTCATCTTTGTTACTCTTGGATTGAAATCCCCGATTTCTTGTTCTTGATGATGAAGACTCACGGCAGAACAAAAAGAAAAGGAAAAAAATGACGGCATGTATTTGGTTTTAGGGTTTTATTTGTTTGATATCATTTGTCCATAAATATGTACTCCTCCCCGTCTTTTGTTTACACGGCCAAAACAAAAACACTTGGGCCTTAAGCCCAAGTCCTACTTCTTTTCTTGTTTGTCTAAACGGCCCTTATACTTTTTCCCTATTCGTTAGTATTAATTATTTAATAAAACGTACACGTGCTCGTGTATTTAAAATGTCGTGAATTTCACAGTTATTCTCATGCCTGTTTAACGTAACATTAATTACGTAATTTCTTGTCGTGTTAATTTAAATATACATTATAATAATAATCGTGTTAAATGTTTGTGTTTACGTGTTACGTGGTTTACGTGATTTAACTAGTTATCGATCATGACCTAATATATTTATTCATGATCGTAATAAATATACATACATACGTAATATTAGCTCGTGATTAATTTACGTTCATGATTTCATGTTTGTATGTTCGTGATTATAATTATTATTGGAATAATTATCGTGTCTTAATACGTAATAAATACTTATCGTGATATAACACGTACGTAATACTTGTAAATTCTTATTCGTGAAACGTAAACGTGCTAAATAAGGAAAATTCTAATCATGTACGTACGATTATATGTGTACTGTTCATGGTAAAAGCATGCGGGTTTTACAACTCTTCCCCCCTAAAAATAATAATTCGTCCCCGAATTATAGATAACGTAAACTGAAAGAGGAACATACCCGAATCAAACTGAGAGGGTATGTACGATAAAAGGACATGCAGGTGACATGGTAGAAGGAACGTGGAACGTGACATGTCTTGAAAGGACATGGAACGTGACGTGACTGAAAGGACATATCTAATCGATAATAGAAAAACAGATAAGAAGTCCGGATGAACTTATCCGTTTCCAAGTGACTTCCCTCTTGGAACAGTTCCTTCTCAAGATCTTGACACTATGATAAATCTTGGTCCTCTTGACTTTGACTTGAAAACACGAAGAGTTCATTGTCATCTACGTAAGATAGACATAATTAACATGCAAGGGGAAATGAAACACTACGATACAAAATAATCTAACCTAACTGATAATTAGCAACTATGCGCAAGACATATTGAAACGTAGTACGTGAAAAATTTTGAACGTGATACGTGAAAAATTTTTAAACGTGATACGTGGAAATATGGTGAGTGTAGTATGAGCATACATATTGTGTTTCAGGATACGTTTAACATATTGTGAACGTTATATGAGGAACATGGAATGAACATGACATGTGAAACATATCGTGAACATGGAATATAACTGTGGTAATGCCAAACGCTATAAAGTGAAACGTGGAACGTGACGTGAAACGTCTGTTTGCGGATAGGAGGTAAACTAAACTTGAGTCTGGTCTATAAGTTCTTGCGAAACTTCCCAGAACGAAGATGAACGTAAAATCGTAAGACAAGATACGATCATGAACGTGAATAGTGTCATGAACGTGAGCGTGAAAGCAAGTCGTGGAATTAGAATAAGGACGTGAGCGTAAATAAGGAGCACAAATGTGAACTTTTGTCTGACCCGATATCTGACGGATTACCAAGTGATCAGATGAGCCTTGGCTGGAACATGTCCGATCAATTTGTTGGTTCCGAAATCTTTGCGGATGTAAGGATTCTGCAGACTTGATCAAACTGTTGGCAATAACTCAGATAGCATCTTGCTTCTTCTGAGTTTGCGTTAATCTGGTAACCAAAATCCATGGAGATCTTGTCCCATTTCTGTTCACCATTTCTGATAATGGAAAGACATCCTAGTCTGTTGGTGTTCTATCATAGCCTGTTGGTATGTCAGGTACATAGATATGAACGTAACTGTATCCTGCTTTGTAGAAACTTGATACATAGAAGTTAGCGAAACTATGAGTCTCCGAGATTAGACTTTTCTTAGCGTAGGATTTTCTTGGAACACCTAACAGTGTGAATCCATGCGATTCAGCGTGTCACTGTAATCAAACAGAATTGGTATAGTAAAATTTCCAGGGTGAAATTTCTCCTGTCGTAGAATTTGCAACATAGTGCAAATATGGTCCTACTGCTCTTCTCTAGACTTAGAGGAAAATCAGGTTGTCCTCGACGAAAACACTGATGAATTTGTTATGAGTTCATGGAAACTCATTTTATTAAGACCATAATGCTGCTAGAGCATTTATGTGACTAATACAAAATCATGAATCTAGCATGACCGAATCGTGTACGATAGCAGTCATGGACATGTCCTGCTCTTTCACTCGTCACTGTTGGTAGCATGATCATGAATCTGATCTTGGAAAGTGCTTAGCACCCTAAATGAATCCGATCTTGTCAATACGTGGAGGAGAATAACGGTTATGAATGGTGATTTGTTTAAATCGACGGTAGTCGACACATAATCTCATGGTACTGTCCTTCTCCTTGTAGGTTCTTCTGGAATGTATGGGAAGATTTTGGAATAATCAATTGGCTAGAAAATTTTAGCAACCATGGCTAACAAGGCACACGCTTGTAAGCATCGATAATTTGTACAGATTTTCCTGATGGAAAATCAAGCTGAATGTATTCAGGAGCCTGAACATTACTGTACATAGCCATGAATCATAGCATGGTGTGCTGTTCGTAGTCTATGATTAGGATAAAATTCACCTCGCATCTGTCTGAGGTAATGCCTTAGCAACTTGGATCTTATCATTAGGCTGAAGGAAAAACCTTCGTATACATGGGGAATACGAATGGCGCCCTTCATGGTCATGAATCTATGAGATATGGGTACAAGAAATGAAAGTGTCATCGGGCAACGTGACAGTTCTCACTGATGCGCCGGTAATGGTACTGAAATTATTGTGGCCTGATTAATACATGGCACAACAAAATGGATATACCCTTGGAGGGTACCCTGAATTTCTTAGAAATGTTCCATGATTGGTCGTGAGTCATGTGTCTTGACTCGTGTCTTGGGAAATGTAAGCATGACATGTGTCTTGACTGGTGTCTTGACATGTGTCTTCAGAAAGTATACGTGAGACATGTGTCTTGACTGATGTATTGACACGTGTCTCGAGATATGAAACAAATAGAACTACAAATATTAGGTTATTATGCCAAAATTGGCGGATCGGTTGGACCGCTGATCCTTTGTACTTCTGATCACGTCCGCGGCCGGAGCTTCGGTTGCGATTGCTAGGATAGTTGTTGTCATAGTAGTGGTTACTATCTTCTTGTCTGTCAGTTCCATGACGGTCATTCTCATGACTGTGATTCATGTAACTATTCAGCTGAGTGGCCGGCTGGTACCGGTTTTCACTCATATGACTGAAACGAAAACTGAATGACGTGTGACATGAAACTAAGAATTAGGGACAATGATTGATGAAAATCGTCTGATGGTGAAGTATCTTCTCGTCCAATTGATTTGATCCAACGTCTTAGTCTTCGTCTTGTAGGAAATCCAGGTTGTGAACAGCATCCGCATCTCGTAGTGTGACAATCCGTCAATTTACGATTGATATTTTATTCTCAAATATTATTTGAAAATATTATTTTAATGTTACAATATGAACTCACATATTTTTGGGAAGAAATTTGGATTTACGTCTTGAAGTAGCATCGACTACGTCTGAACCGGAGGATTCAACGTTACGTGCTTACGTTTACATACACCGTCTTTGGTAACAGTCCGACATTTCAGAAAAATAAATTTGTCCATGAATATTATTTTGGAGTTTTAAATTTGAGTTGGTTCATAAACTCAAAAATTTACGAGAAGAGATTAGGACTTACGATTTTATTTTAACATCCTTTACGACTAAACCGGAAACCTTAGGATTACGTATTTACGTTTTCGAACTCCGTTTTTTATGAAACAATTTTTATTGGATTCGTTTTGTGACGTTGATTCATAATTTATAAAAACGTTTTTCGTAAAACGACCCGAGGGCACGCAAATCGAGGAAACTAGAATCGAGGAGTACCCGTAAATTAGTGGGATGGGACAAGTTTTACACTTGCCCACCCCACTATATGTGTGGCGTCCAACCTAAGCTAACACACCATAAGGTGTCATTTAGTTAGCTAGTTACTTAACACTTGTCCTTGTAAGGCTTACCTTGTAAGCTAACATACCTCAAAAACCATCAACCACTCACACATACAATTTTACTCCATGCAAACAACACACATCTCTCTCTCTAACCTCAATGTGCCGTCCCACTTTACACCCTAAATCACCATCACTTGATCAAATTTTAACCACAAGCATATGTTATAATTAACATATGTTAATCTCCATTCAAAAAGATGAAGATTGGTGCAACTTATAACATCCAAGGAGGAGTATTCATGGTGTCTTGGGGCTGATTTTCCACAAGGTTTCTATGAAGAATGGTGGTCATGAAGGTGGTCTTGGTGCAACACAAGTTTCTCCATCAAAAATCCATGTTTTGATCAACCTACATCATCATGGTGGTATAAAGATTGTCCTCCTCAACTTCTTGTTATTTTGATTATGTAAACATGTATTTTATTTCCTATTGTATATATTTATGATGATTATATGATGATAAAAATGTTATGTGGGGATTTGTTGTTGATAATCATGGATAAAAAGGTGAAAAACCATAAGAAACAAGGTTAAAATCTTGGTAAAATTTGATGACTGTATAAAACAGTAAAGAACTATATGGTAATCTGATAAAATGATGAAGTAGAATGGATTTACAGTAAGCTATGGGTCTTGTACACATGTGAGAGTTGACCATGCAATGGAATCATTGTAATGAGTGAGATATGATCAAAACAAGTTTAGGGTATAAATCTGAGGTTACTGTTTTGGACGATTTTTAGAAAATAGTTAGAAGATGATTCAACAGTAGCTATAGGAGAGTTAAATGTATCACATATCATTTAGTTTATGTGATAAAAATTTTAGCTTCTATCTCCATATAGAACTCAAGATATGGCAGTTTTGGTGAAAGTGAAGATAAAAATCAGATTTTTGGAAATTAAAGAATAATACTATTATATAAGCACTCACATTTTAATATATAAAATGTAAAATAAAAACTCACTAACTTATAAAACTTATTTATATAAATATATATAAAAGGGTAATCAAATGGATAAATTATATAAATGGTGGTGAAATAATGTTTATAAGTAATAAAAACTATAAACATGATTTTTACGACTTTTTCGGCTATTGCCGTAAAATTAACGTTTTTGTTAAATAAAACTTAGATGGTTAGACCCGTCTAATGAAAACTTTATAAAACTTATATACTGATATATAGACATGTATAACAAGTAAAAACCAATAAAACCCGAACTTTAGGGCATACGGACATTAACAAGCTAAGTAAACATATTGGACTAATACTTGGACTAATAATTGGACTAAATAAGATATAAACTTGTAAAAAGAACTTATTGGGCTTAACCCATTTGGGCCCAACATGGAAAGTATACATACTGATAAAATAAGTATAACAAGGATTAAAACAAGTTAAGGAACTTATAATAAGTTTATTGGACTTAAAACACGTAAATGGGTAAAACTAGTAAACTAGTATAAAAGTTATCAACGTATAACACTAAAATGAGTAAACGAGAATATGTAAACCCACTTGATCATCATATATATATATAATCATCATATGTATACATAATTGTTATTTTTATAAAGTCATTGGACAAACATCTAAGACCGATTATTATTTGTCTAGGTTTCCGTGATTGAAGCACGTACCGTACGTCCGAATTGCCGATAACCCGCCTTCCCACATCAACGTGAGTTCATAGCCTCGCACTCTTTTAAATGTTTTTATAAATATTTTATAAACCCGCGAGGGAGATAACATGTTAGCTTTATAAAATAGGAC
Organism: Glebionis coronaria; assembly: GCA_025667525.1. Taxonomy (NCBI): domain Eukaryota; kingdom Viridiplantae; phylum Streptophyta; class Magnoliopsida; order Asterales; family Asteraceae; genus Glebionis; species Glebionis coronaria. Next base: position 362,251,619 of record CM046876.1, read on the forward strand.
ACCATTTGTCCCGATTGTTTGTTTGTTGATTTTGGACCCGAATGAATGAATGACCCGATTGTATGACCCGATAAATGATTAAAGGACCCGATAGATGAAATTAAATGGATTATTAAAGTTAGGTTATGTCACTAAAAGTCCCATTAGCATGAATTGTGAACTACCGGGAGTTGGTAGACGCTTATGCATTTAATAGTACTATTTGGGGACGATCACCCCAGTTCGCGCCTTGACGGTTGATCCCCGTCGTGCCACATTGATTGGTAAGCGAATTTATGTATGAGAAGATTTACATAGCGTGACCTTTGTGACGACACGCTTCTTTAGATGGGAAAAATTGGTATCGGGTTAGCTACCCGTTTTGGTTTAGTAAGGTAACAATGTCATGCGGCTTATAATAATCCAAAAACTAACGAAATACTATTAGACGCTTCGAATTACGATGTATTGCCTGACTAGCAATACAGGGTCATACTATTGATATTATGTTCGTGTTTTGGTTTTCATAACCATATTCATATAACGGATTTTATTTGAATTTATACGACGTCATAAGACGTATTGTATGATGTTTTTACGACATTGGCTCGTATAATGATTTTTAAGGCAAATGCCTATATTATGATTTTCGATAAGGATTTGTATAAAATAACTTTGGCTATTTTATGGCCTATTAAAATGATTTGTACAAAATGATTTTCAGTAATAATTTTATACTGATATTATATTGATGGAATTTATTAAACTCTATGAATTCACTCGGCGTTATCGCTGACCTTTTCTTTTAACATGTATTATCTCAGGTACTTGAAGGTAATTCTCGGGAAGACGACAAGAATTCATGGCCCGCACTTAAACAATATTTTTCCATTCAAACACTTGTAAAACTTTTGTATGAAATGTAATGACTTGGGACCAATGTAACTTTGATATTTATGAATGGAAATGCTTTATTAATAAACGACGCGATTTTTATGCGTTGTCTATGACGTGAGTAATGTGCTATCCCGTAACACCAACAAGTCTTCCGCTGTATCGAGTTATATAAATTTGGGGGTGTTACAGTTTGGTACCAGAGCTCTCGTTATAGAGAACGAAAGATTTTTTAAAACCAAGGTTTTGAATAAAACTTTTCAAAATCTTTTAACTATAAACATTTTTCTAAAAATGTCTAAAAATCTTTTGACTATAACGGTGCCGAAGAATTCCCGAGTTACCGACAAGGCCAAGACTGAGAAGTGTTATTTTAATATATATATAACTTGGATTATATATATATGATGTAATTTTATTACATGATTGATTGATGATTATTTTGATTTTTATACGAGGTATTTATACGACGTAGATTGTCACAAGTAACCCTAAATCTCCTAGTAAATTAATCGAAGCTATTCTCGTAGGAATTCTAGCTATCCTAGATCTAAACCAAGTTGTGGATATTTATAATCCCAACAAATGGTTGATACTCGTAGGAATGTAGATATTAGTTGATTGCGATATTGAAGAAGAATTGGCGAGATTAAAACTGATATCGATGTCATGACGATCTTTTCTTATAGAGTAGAGTTTGACAAAAACGTTACCACCTAGAAAGATGTCATCTGATTCGTTGTCATCCAATTCTTAATTTGAAATCGAAAGGGTGAATGTTGCACTTGAGGCTGTTATTGGAACCATTACCCAAAAGCCTCATGCCACTAATACCTTTCCGAGAAGTCTAGTGGAATGCTCAAGTCATTTCATATTAATGACTCATTTGATAATTGTTGTTGTAAGAGCTAAAAGGATTGGAAATTAAGTGTTGATTCATATTGAGATTGTATTGCCTTTACAAGGCCGAAGAATAAGGTTGTAAGTATTAGAATATGAGGTAGGATATCGCCTCGAGTATAAGTTGATTAAAACTTGAATAAAGTGAAACTTAACCTGTTGGGACTTAGAGATCTTGAGTTGATATGACAAAACAAGATGAAGGACCTAGTAGTAATATATTAGCTTAGATAGTAAGCTAGGGTTGTGATGTAACCCTAGTCCCTCTATTATATAAAGAGGGTACCACCTTGGTTGTTATTCATTCATTCACAAACAATGTAAACCAGAGGTGTGTGTGCGTTCTCCTGGTGTCAAGCCTATTAGGCACCAGGAGCAGTAGTTAATAGCATTATTAATATTAATCTTTGTTAGTGAAAGCCTTGTTCTTGGTTATGATTGTGTTCTTTATGTTCCACTGTGCTTATTACAATCATGATCATGATATCCCAGATGAGTCTAGATCCTATGACTCAACAAGTGGTATCAGAGCTTGTTGGCTCTCGATCTGGTTGATTTACAAGGTTTTCATATGTTAGTGTTATTTTTCTGTTTTTTATAAAATAAAGTTGCTGATCTAGGGTTTTTCCCAACAAACCCTAGATATATAATGTTGCTGCTGGTGCTTTGATATGGCTGCTGTTATTTGATGCTGCTGTGCTCGTGCTTGTGATGTTATTATACTAGTCGTGGTGAGTTGATTCCTCAATCAACAATGAACCCTAGTATGGTCAAAGGTGTATGATGGTCAAAGCTGATGATAATTCGAGACTACTGATGGTTGAAAGATGGAGGTGATATGGCTGCTGTGAGGTTCTTAAATTCGTCTAGGGTTGTACAACCCTAGATTCGTTTCTATGAAGGCAGTGGAATATATGTTGATTGTGGACAGCTTATTAGGGTTTTACAAACCCTATAATACATTCAAATCAAAGCAGGTTCGTATGTTACTTTTGAAGTTGATCGTACCATACTGGTGTAGGTTGAAAGAATGGTGTAAACATGGATGAGTACTCTTTTCAAGGACCACCATATAAGGATGGACAGAATACACTTTGTTTTGCTGCCAGTAGAAGTGGTCTATGAGAAGCAGCATGTTTGAGAATCGTACCATCTTCATTGGTTGTTTTAATTGGTTTATTGCCTGGTGAGTAGTCCAAAAGGCTATAAAAACAAGGGTGAATGTGACGTGACCTTGACCAGAAGTTTGCATAATTTCACATGCATATTTTTGGAAAAAGTAGTTTTTGGTTACTATTTTGTAGGGAATATATTGGACCATATATTTGCTTGCAAATTGCTGGATGCGTGAATGGTGGGAGAACACGGTTTAGTTTTGCAAGTTTTTAGGGTTTGTGTCAAAGAAAAAGACGCACTAGACTGCACACATGAAGCCAAAGGAGACTGCCAGGTGGCTCTTGGATAAACACGTGATGTCTCAAAGCCAAGGCTACGAAATTTAAGGAGAAATTTGGATATCATGGGAAGCTGTAATTAACAAACGTTGGTGGTTTATTAATATGCACGAGATTTCAGCCATCATATATGCTAGTCCTATAACGTGAAACATGGGGACTCTCGTGATCATCGTATAATAGTGCTGATGTTTAAGGATATCATACATTCCTATTATACGTTAGTTATGAAAAGCATACATGGACTCTAAATGCATAAGTTATGAGTCACGTTTATGGGCTTGGTATTACGCAAGATGGGCTACAAAGTTTATGCAGATTAAGTGACAACAGCAACAGCTTCGGCGACGTTTGGTTTAAAAAAAAAAAAAATGAAAAAAAAAGAAAAAAAAAAGAAAGGAGTTTGAGATGCTACTGGTAGGTTATGTTGTTCCTACTTGTGCGCTATGGTTCCTACTGGTCATTTATGTTCGTGGTGGTTGTGTTCTCGGTTCCTCCTGGTAATATTTGATGGTTCCTCCTGGTTGAATCATCGGTTCATACTAGTCAGTTCCTACTGGTCCGTACCACTGGTCGGTTCCTACTGGTTTGTTCCTCCGGGTAGGCGTATATTCTTGCTGACTTCTGAAGGAGTTGGTTCCTGCTGGCTTGTTGTATACTAACTTTTCTTTGGGCGGTTTTGGTACCTACTAGTCAAGTAAGATTGCTACTACTTTGATTTAGTGACTAGTCTGATGTCACTACTATTACTGGAGGAGGAGTTCTTAGCCATCAGCATTTCATTGTAGAGATTCATTGAAGAAGACATTTGCGTATCACTTAGTTTATGTTGTAGTTGACTTTCACAGGTTTTGTGTTCTTATCATATCTTAGAAGGAAGGGAGTACCTTTTAAGATAACTTGCTTGGTTTTTATGGTGACGAAGACTTGGCACATCTAGCGAAGGGGTACGATCTATTCATATCTTAAAAAGATTAGGAGCCTTTTTAAGATAACTTGCTCTATGCGTACATTTGCTATCGCTTGAAGGGGTTACGTTATTGTGCTCAGTGTCTCATTTATTTGAGGATTTTGTTCGAGCTCGACGTCACGTGGTTAGTGCAAGACATAAGACACAAGTTTGGGAGATTCCACTTCTTCATCAAATTCGTTATACTTGATTTTCTTCATCAGTGATCTCTCCATGGAGCCTACTGGATTTGCCGTGCACTTCTTAAGGGGAAGACGATACTTTTTGAGTTGATGTGACAAAAAGGGGAAGAATGCATGGATCAAGGGGAAGCTTAGCCTTCGTCTATATTAGCTTCAGGGGAAGCTTGTGCTTACTGGTTTTGTCAAATCAACTAGGGGAAGATTGTTGGGACTTAGAGATCTTGAGTTGATATGACAAAACAAGATGAAGGACCTAGTAGTAATATATTAGCTTAGATAGTAAGCTAGGGTTGTGATGTAACCCTAGTCCCTCTATTATATAAAGAGGGTACCACCTTGGTTGTTATTCATTCATTCACAAACAATGTAAACCAGAGGTGTGTGTGCGTTCTCCTGGTGTCAAGCCTATTAGGCACCAGGAGCAGTAGTTAATAGCATTATTAATATTAATCTTTGTTAGTGAAAGCCTTGTTCTTGGTTATGATTGTGTTCTTTATGTTCCGCTGTGCTTATTACAATCATGATCATGATATCCCAGATGAGTCTAGATCCTATGACTCAACATAACCTGTATGGAATATGAGATTGTTAAGAGGAAGTCGTTAAGTTATTTGATTGAATTATGAGGTTTTAAATAATTGTAGGTTCGTGTTAATGGTTGTTCCTAGGCCATTGTCCACTAATGAGGATGCCCAGTGTCCAAGAAATAAATTGAAGAAATCTTCTTCTGAATTGAGACCGATGGATCTTCTGGGACATGTGGAACACCTAATGACTCTTGTAGATTAGTATTCATTGTGGTATCTTTTAAAAATAATCCCTAACTTAACTGAGATATCAGTTGGTAGGATGAGTTCTGAGAATTGTATGACATAGCGACACGTAATGTGTTACGGTACAATTTTGACTTGTTTGTGATTAATGAAAATACTACCTTTGATTGCTAAATTCTACATGTATCGATGTTATCTATCTTTTATTGCTTCTTCCTAATGTTCGCATTAGTGATGCAACCATTGAACAAGTACTCATCTTGATTTGAGTTACGTTATGAATCATTCTTCGTGAGTGCCATCGAGATCATGAACCTCATGATTATTTGGCTAAGCTCAATTCCTATTAGATTGTAGTTAGTTCTGGGTGAACAACCCCTCATCACTATTTTGCAGATCACTCCTTCTTTTTATAAGATAAAACAGTATGCCTTGAGAAAAATTGAATTTTCATCACTATAAGGATTATTCAAAGTAAGATTTATAAGTGATCATTATCGAAATGAAGTTGTTTATAAAACACCTTGGAGAACTTAATTGTTTTCATAACAAAGAAAATCTTTGTAAATTTATTTTTGATTCTTATTTAAGAATTAAACATGTAAATGTTTTTATTATAAACATAATGATAAAATTTTGACGAACTGAGTATTGCATCGTTAATCTTGAAATTGTATATAGTTGCGCGCCTACATATAATTTGGAATGGACTATGCAAGACTGATTAGTAGTCACCATAAAACCGATTAATAAACACAACATTTTCTTCGAAGATTGTGAAAGATAAACTTTTATGAGATCTGCAAGAAATGCAAAATAGGGACATAATGTTAAAGACATCTACATATGTGCCCGTGCCATCTATTCTTCTGAGTCGAATTTACTCATCTGTGGAAATTGTCTTATTTGACAATTGACAATTCTTTCTTGTCCAATTCTCCCGTAGTGAGATTCTTAGGAAAGTATTTGATTATCGAGTGTTGATACCCGACTGGATGTATCGACGTTCCTATCATTTCTTTTGATTTGATTTCATTTGAATGACCTGGGTAACGATCCGAGGAGCTTTCGAATGCGTACTCGAATCATGAAAACATGGGATATATTCATATTCGTTAAGTGTTTTCGTCTGTATCTGATTTGAAATTCTATCGCGTAGATTATGCGTTGACCTTACTCTTTAGATAGTAGTTGTATATCCTAATATCCCTGAATTTGCAAAGGATTATGAATTATTATTAGTCTTTTGAGAAGTTCACATCTTATCGACGGTAATGCAACTGGAAAGATGATAATGCCAGTGGAATGGATTGATTGGTTATGACATGACGATATTGTCTTAATTGATGGGAACTCGAGTAGAATTCCCCTAAATGATAAGATGTTGATTATCAAAAGTGATTTAAATAATCCCCGATAGGTGACTGTATCCTGCTTTTAGACTTAAAAGTATACCATGAATGGTTGTGAATTAGTCATAGATATTATAATCTAGAAAGAACTTAAAAATGAAGGTATTAAAAAGATAATTCTGTTATTTGAAACTTTAGTAAGTATTTGTTAATGACTTACCTAGACTTTCGCCATTAAGGCAAGTTGAATTTGGTATTTGATTATATTCTCGGTGCTGCACTTGTGGCTTGTGCACTGTACGTCAGCACCATCTAAATTAAAGGAATTACCGTAAAACTGAGAAAGTTGTCGGAGAAAGATTTTATTATACCAAGCCTGTCATCCTGAAGAGCTATGGTGTTATCTTTCCTTATATTTATAGATTACTGTGACTGAGTAAATTGACAATCGAAAACGATATCCATAACTCGAAATGGAAGATTTGTTCGATCATTTACAAGGTTCTAGTGTATGTTTTAAATATTTGATCCACGGCATGGTTATTATCAACTTCGTTTCCGCGAAGAAGATTATGTATTCCAATCACTACATCCGGTACTTGTAATGAACATTATGAGTTTCACTTGGTGACGTTTGGATTGACCGATGCACATGTAGTATTCATAAAATTGGTGAATCACGTGTGTAGGCTGTAATTTGATAAATTCATGCTCGTGATCATTAAGGATCGATTGTTTATTTATAAGAATAGAAAGGAGTTAATAATTAATTATAGATTGTCCTGAATTGGCCGAACAATAAAAACCTGTACCTTGAATAATTAACACGTGATTAAAGACTTAATCCTTTACATAAAATGACCGTTGGATTAATAATGGTAAGATGTATGCATATAGACTCTTCAAAAAAAATTAAGAGCCCTTTTAAGACTTTGGATTTTACCAAAAAGAAATGGAAATATGTTTTGACAAATGTTTTAACAAAGGATTTTTAAAGGGATTATTCCCTTATACACAAACCATTTAACTAAACTTTTGTTTAGGGGTAAATGTTTGTGTATACTTCAAGATAACCTAAGAAGGATTGAGGAAAACCACTTATACCATAACCTGAAAACATAAAACGACAATTTTTGCTTTTCAAATAAGAAAACTTTGACCAAAGTATAAACCAAAGATTTATCGAACAATTACGGATCTTATTAATTATTTTCGATAAATCAACGAAAATCTTGTTAATTAAACTCAAATTTATTTTGAACATTTTATATAATTGGTCGAACTAAGAAATTTAAAACGTTTACGTTTCATAAAAATTTAATAATTATTAGTTAATTAGTTGTAATAATTATCGACGCTTTAGACGATGGATTGAGTAAAACGGATAAAAATAATAGTTGAAACGAAACCAAAACTTAGAAAATATGAAGAAAGAAATTTTTAATAAATACGGTTATGATATTTATTTCATCAGGAAGGTGAACGTAATTACTGACGCATAATATAAAAGAGTATCTGAGTGAATTGTGGACATGATAATTACATCATCATGAGAATAATATAGATACTGACATATTATATAAAAAGGATAATATAGATAATAAAAAGGGGTTCGCGGCTAATGTGAACCATTAGAATTGAGAAGCCAATAGCGTTAAATGTTTTAAAGGCCACTTGTGGTTGTATAAATATGGAGATTGTAAGATATAGTTATGTTGGAATTTGTAAGTATAAGTATTATATGTATGTCATTTTTGACTAAAAGTATCTTTGTCTGAAAAAGTTGTACTAATGGCAATTATGAAGGCATACATCGCCTCATACCTTAGTAAACGTCTAGCTATTGCAAAGGTCATCATCTGAATTTGATTCGATTTGGGTCATCGTCGACAGACTGACCAAATCTGTTAATATCATTCTCGTTAATGATAGAATCTTGATGAAGAAATAGACTCTTTTATTTAAAAGAGTTATGTAAACATAGCGTGCCTGTATCGATCATCTATATATCAAGATCCTCACTTCGCAACGAATTTCTAGAGATTTGCTCAGAAATCATTGAGAACGAACCTTGATGAGAGTACTATGTACCACCCCAAATCGAAGGGACGAGGTAAAGTAACGATACAAGGTAATATAAGTGCTGTTTTATGTTTGAATGATTGACCTTTGGTAATAGACCGTATAATCGTTTTCCTTTAGAGAGATTATCATTGATAATTATCGTATTATGATCGAGATCTAATCTTGTTAGGATCTATATTAGAGCATCTGTAAGCAAGAGTTGAGATGAAGACATCCGACATACACCCATTGTGAGTTGGACATGTCTCTTAGGTTTAAGGTTTCCTATGATGGCGAACCTAACCTTGCAAAATACCCGACCCGCGAAATCTGAAATGATTGTTGAAATTAGGATTTGATTATTGACTGCCCGTAGTGGGCAAGAGGTTATGTGAATGTGAAGTGTAGATCTTGAAGTGCCAAATGGGTAGCGAAGTTATGCCATAATTTTTAACCTTGGAAAAATGAATTCATGATCTGACAAATCATGGGATATAAGTCCCCGTTGTATGGGACCATTGAGATGATGTAAAAGTTGGGATTGAAAGGCATATAAGCTGGATCTACCCTAGGACCTCAAGAACCGCGTGAATTATGTTTCGTAAATCGAACTTGATGGAATATCTATCAAGTGAAATTCTGATTGTCCTTAGTAAAGCTTAGATCGGCGAAAAGTTACATTCATCAAAAACCCGTGAACATCATGGATAGAGAAAGTAAGTCAACATTAAGTCTGATCTTATTCCCGTAGTTATGTTTGACGAAACTCGCATATTGTAATGAATTACACTTGTGAGAAAAGACCAAATGTGGAGGAAATACCCACATGGCTTTAACTCTATAAGAAGCGAGTAGTAAGGTAAGATGATCTTTGAGGACAAAGATCATGTTTAGGGGTAAATGCTGTGACAATCCGTCAATTTACGATTGATATTTTATTCTCAAATATTATTTGAAAATATTATTTTAATGTTACAATATGAAATCACATATTTTTGGGAAGAAATTTGGATTTACGTCTTGAAGTAGCATCGACTACGTCTGAACCGGAGGATTCAACGTTACGTTCTTACGTTTACATACACCGTCTTTGGTAACAGTCCGACATTTCAGAAAAATAAATATGTCCATGAATATTATTTTGGAGTTTTAAATTTGAGTTGGTTCATAAACTCAAAAATTTACGAGAAGAGATTAGGACTTACGATTTTATTTTAACATCCTTTACGACTAAACCGGAAACCTTAGGATTACGTATTTACGTTTTCGAACTCCGTTTTTGATGAAACAATTTTTATTGGATTCGTTTTGTGACGTTGATTCATAATTTATAAAAACATTTTTCGTAAAACGACCCGAGGGCACGCAAATCGAGGAAACTAGAATCGAGGAGTACCCGTAAATTAGTGGGATGGGACAAGTTTTATACTTTCCCACCCCACTATATGTGTGGCGTCTAACCTAAGCTAACACACCATAAGGTGTCATTTAGTTAGCTAGTTACTTAACACTTGTCCTTGTAAGGCTTACCTTGTAAGCTAACATACCTCAAAAACCATCAACCACTCACACATACCATTTTACTCCATGCAAACAACACACATCTCTCTCTCTAACCTCAATGTGCCGTCCCACTTTACACCCTAAATCACCATCACTTGATCAAATTTTAACCACAAACATATGTTATAATTAACATATGTTAATCTCCATTCAAAAAGATGAAGATTGGTGCAACTTATAACATCCAAGGAGGAGTATTCATGGTGTCTTGGGGCTGATTTTCCACAAGGTTTCTATGAAGAATGTTGGTCATGAAGGTGGTCTTGGTGCAACACAAGTTTCTCCATCAAAAATCCATGTTTTGATCAACCTACATCATCATGGTGGTATAAAGATTGTCCTCCTCAACTTCTTGTTATTTTGATTATGTAAACATGTATTTTATTTCCTATTGTATATATTTATGATGATTATATGATGATAAAAATGTTATGTGGGGATTTGTTGTTGATAATCATGGATAAAAAGGTGAAAAACCATAAGAAACAAGGTTAAAATCTTGGTTAAATTTGATGACTGTATAAAACAGTAAAGAACTATATGGTAATCTGATAAAATGATGAAGTAGAATGGATTTACAGTAAGCTATGGGTCTTGTACACATGTGAGAGTTGGCCATGCAATGGAATCATTGTAATGAGTGAGATATGATCAAAACAAGTTTAGGGTATAAATATGAGGTTACTGTTTTGGAGGATTTTTAGAAAATATTTAGAAGATGATTCAACAGTAGCTATAGAAGAGTTAAATGTAACACATATCATGTAGTTTATGTGATAACAATATGAGCTTCTATCTCCATATAGAACTCAAGATATGGCAGTTTTGGTGAAAGTGAAGATAAAAATCAGATTTTTGGAAATTAAAGAATAATACTATTATATAAGCACTCACATTTTAATATATAAAATGTAAAATAAAAACCCACTAACTTATAAAACTTATTTATATAAATATATATAAAAGGGTAATCAAATGGATAAATTATATAAATGGTGGTGAAATAATGTTTATAAGTAATAAAAACTATAAACATGATTTTTACGACTTTTTCGGCTATTGCCGTAAAATTAACGTTTTTGTTAAATAAAACTTAGATGGTTGGACCCGTCTAATGAAAACTTTATAAAACTTATATACTGATATATAGACATATATAACAAGTAAAAACCAATAAAACCCGAACTTTAGGGCATACGGACATTAACAAGCTAAGTAAACATATTGGACTAATACTTGGACTAATAATTGGACTAAATAAGATATAAACTTGTAAAAAGAACTTATTGGGCTTAACCCATTTGGGCCCAACATGGAAAGTATACATACTGATAAAATAATTATAACAAGGATTAAAACAAGTTAAGGAACTTATAATAAGTTTATTGGACTTAAAACACGTAAATGGATAAAACTAGTAAACTAGTATAAGAGTTATCAACGTATAACACTAAAATGAGTAAACGAGAATATGTAAACCCACTTGATCATCATATATATATATATATATAATCATCATATGTATACATAATTTTTATTTTTATAAAGTCGTTGGACAAACGTCTAAGACCGATTATTATTTGTCTAGGTTTCCGTGATTGAAGCAAGTACCGTACATCCGAATTGCCGATAACCCGCCTTCCCACATCAACGTGAGTTCATAGCCTCGCACTCTTTTACATGTTTTTATAAATGTTTTATAAACCCGCGAGGGAGATAACATGTTAGCTTTATAAAATAGGACACCATTTGTCCCGATTATGTGACTAATTATGAACTATTGAGGTTCAGTCCACATAGTCATAGTTCACTAGGAACGTCATGCATGAAACCATGACACATAACTAAATATGAATGACGGTTGTCCATCCATATTAGTAAAAGAATATCGATGAAAAACATCATGGTTAAAACCTCAAGATGCTGAAAACATCATGGTTAAAACAACAATGTGTTGAAAACATTAATTCGTAGAATAACAAGCGTTGTCTTAGGAAGCTCCTGGTGACTACCCACTAGTCACAGGTCGAGTTTTAGAGCCTACAGGTCGAAGCCTTGGCTCTGATACCATAATTGTAACACCCCATTTTGATAAATGGAATGTCACGCGTGATTATGGTGTGTCATCAAAGCATGCAAGGTAATATGTACTAAAACATACATGACCATAGGGAAAACTGGAATCAAACATCGGTTCCCAAACATAAGCCCAAAACATAAGCCCAAAACATAAATAAAGTAAATGAACAAAAGGAAGACTTAAACAAGCATAAATATATGAAGGCATGAGGAGAAGAAGTCTAAGGTAGCTTCCATCCTATGCGTGTCCTCCAAATGCTCCAGTCTAACTTTAGGTACCTGCCGTTTTGGGACATGGAAAGGAAAGTAACGGCTGAGCATAACGCTCAGTGCACGGATATACAAGTAAAGCATGAATAATATAAGCATATAAGCATAAAACAACGGAAGAAACTAAGTCCTGGATAATCTGTTTATATCTTAGTAAAACTGGTTTTATAGTTTGAAAAGCCTTATGTTTATCTTATAAAAATTGTTTAACATAATTACCATTAGCCAATATAGGTCATGAAATATCAACGTGCATGAATACTTGGAGGGGTGACCTCGTCATGCAAATTAGAGGGGCTGCCTCTAATTTAATATACTGGTTTTTGGGTAGGAGGGATCAGCTCCTTGTGAAGGATGCAAGGCACACACCACATTCACACTGAGTAATCTGCTGAAAAACATGTAACTAGGATGCACCCATACGCCCCACATGATAAGTATAATAATATGGCCAAAAGCTGAAGGGACGCCACGAGCAATCACTCCGCCGTGGGGAAGTCATAACACCAGTGCCTCTAGTGTTATGGTTATGGTACCTCCATAACTAGGTGAAACTGGTCATGCATGTATATGGCTTTAGGTATTCTAATTAAACATAAGCAATCAAACATATAAACTTATACTATGGGAAAACAGTTGGCTGCATACGGGGAATCCTAATAAGGAAAGAATGTCCATACTGAAAGGACGGGAATCCGTACCTTGTGTCCATTAAACGAAGAAGACGAACGGAAGAGAGTCCTACTTCGGTATCACTAATGCTACATAAATACATAGGATACATGTATAAGTATTCTGATTACTGAGTACGAATCTGGTTTTATATCATGTTTTAGCTTGTTTTATATGTTCATGTCTTGTTTTACTGATTTTAACGTTATACTGTGTTTATCGTGTATCCTGTATATTATGATTAAGTATTACTTGTATTTCTTGTATTATTATACTTGTTGTGTAATAATAAGTAACTTTCTAAAAATAGCAGGTTTCTTAAAATAGAAAGTTTCCAAAAATAGATTTACTTCTTAAAATAGATAAGTTTCTAAAAATAGAAAGTTTCCATAATTAGATAACCTACTTAAAATAAATGAGATTCTAAAAATAGAAAGTTTCCAAAAATAGAAATAAGCTGGATTTATAAGCTAATAATATAAGCTTAGTTTTACTGATTAATTATACTAAGTCATGTGATTAATAGTATAGTTTATTAATTATAACATGTAAATTACATAAACTATAAGTTATAAGATTTAATTAAATATAAACATGATTTAATTAAATTAAGTGTATAATATACTTAGGTTAAAACATGTATAAATATTAATATTAATATAACCTAAGTCATGATAATCAATTAATTAATTATAAGTCATGTTTAATAATTAATTAATTACTATAGTCTACATTAAATAATAAAATACTTAGGTTAAAATCATGTATTATTAACTAATAATAATAAACCTAAGTCCATGTTTTAATTAAATTAATTATCTAGCATGTTAAATTAATCTAATTATTCTTGTAATAATAAGTCATGATTTATTAATTTAATTACCTTGTAATTAATATGCATGTAAAGCTAATTAAACTCGTAAAATAATAACCCGTACTCATGTATTATTTTATGAAAATGTGTCGAAAACCAAACCCGTGGAATCCCGTGAAACTCATATTATGTTTACAAATAAACCGAACCAAACATCCCCTTAACTTGTTTATTAACCCAAAAACAAACAACCCCTTAACTACCAGTTTCCCCTTGGCAGTTTTGTGTTCCCCCTGCTAGGCCGCAGCTAGTGGTTCCCCTTGCTAGGCCGTCGTTGCCACTGTTAGAACAAAACCCAGCCAACACCCAATAGGGTTGCGGCTGGTGGTCAGAAATCATCACCGAGACCATAGAAGGTCTCGATTTGTATGCCAATCGACCACAGCAACACCACCAACGAACCCCCCCCCCCCCCCTATTAACTTCTAAATAACATGTTTTAATCTTTTAATATCGAATTCAGTGATCAAATAATCAAAGAACAACATAAAACAAAAGGAATTAGGGTTTTTTTTACTTAGTTCTTGTTTAGGGTTTAGGAATTCAAAAGAATGTCATCTTTGTTACTCTAGGATTGAAAGCCCTGATTTCTTGTTCTTGATGATGAAGACTTACGGCAGACAAAAAGAAAAGGAAAAAAATGACGGCATGTATTTGGTTTTAGGGTTTTATTTGTTTGATAACATTTGTCCGAAAATATGTACTCCTCCCCGTCTTTTGTTTACACGGCCAAAACAAAAATACTTGGGCCTTAAGTCCAAGTCCTTCTTCTTTTCTTGTTTGTCTAAGCGACCCTTATACTTTTTCCCTATTCGTTTGTATTAATTATTTAATAAAACGTACACGTGTTCGTGTATTTAAAATGTAGTGAATTTCACAGTTATTCTCATGCGTGTTTAACGTAACATTAATTACGTAATTTATTGTCGTGTTAATTTAAATATATGTAATAATAATAATCGTGTTAAATGTTCGTGTTTACGTGTTACGTAGTTTACGTGATTTAACTAGTTATCGATCGTGACATAATATATTTATTCATGATCGTAATAAATACACATACATACGTAATATTAGCTCGTGATTAATTTACGTTCATGATTTCATGTTCGTATGTTCGTGATTATAATTATTATTGGAATAATTATCGTGTCTTAATACGTAATAAATACTTATCGTGATATAACACGTACATAATACTTGTAAATTCTTATTCGTGAAACGTAAACGTGCTAAATAAGGAAAATTCTAATCATGTACGTACGATTATATGTGTACTGTTCATGGTAAAAGCATGCGGGTTTTACAAAGACCTTCAAGATCAAGAATATTACACATCTAGTCCTTTTAAAATGGATAAAAGATCAAAAGGACTGACGTTGTAAATATGCCAAAGTTGTATAAGCCCTAAATCCCTTTTTATAAAGTTTTCGTGGCCAAACTAAGAAGAATGAAACTTTATTAACAAAGGATTCGACTGAAATACTTTCTATACCACTTTTGCCAAAACACAAGGGCCAAACCTGCCAATACGAAAGTTTAAACTCCTAATAACGCGGGTAACACTTACTATAGCAGATTTACCACACCAACAACACCCTTTTTACCCAGGACTAAATTTGATGAAAACAAAGGGGAAAGTTAAATTAGCTACACCCACGTGTGATTCACCTCACCTTAGTCACATCCCACACCAAAAACCTCAAACTCCACTACCAGAAAGACCCCACAAGAACCAGCCACATGATGACACTTGGCAAGGATCCACTGACATGGACAAATCAAAGGCATACATTCATTCCTTGGTCACCAAAAAGTAAATAAACGCCCAAGATTTCTTCTCACAGTCTATCAACAACCAAATCTGTTCTGGAAGCTTCATAGGGTCATTTTAGTGATTTTTATAGCTTTAGGGTTTGTGAATAGTGCCCAATTCGTGGCCTATATAAGGAGACCCAACTTGTGGTGATCCCTTTGTTCTAGATTTTCTCTTAGCACTTTGTAATTCCTTTTTAAGTTTAATAAAATCTGGTTTAGTTTTCTGAAAATTCTATCTCCTTTTTGATATTTAAAAGTTTGGTATTAGGCTAAGAGGATCTGAGTTCCATATTTTGAATGTTTTAATCTTGTGTTGTTGAGTTTGCAAAGGTTTCATATAAGTTTTTAAGAAAATTATAAAAAATCAATTTTATATTTTTATTGGTTAACTTTGTTCATCTTAGCAGGGTGGAAGCTAGTGGTTGTTCTGCTACCACTTAAGCTCACACCATCTAAAGCATGGATGTATGTTTTGGAGGTGCACATCTCTAAACCTTTTCTCTTTTATGCATATTTTCCATGATATAAGTTGAATCCGAGATTTGGTTAATGATTATGTGATTTAATTGTTGAATCTGTTTGTTTGAGGTTTACTTGTTGTTATTTAGTTGATTTAAGTTTGATTTGTGGTTTGAATCTAACATTTCCTTTGAAAAATTGTGAAATCAGTATTATAAGGGGTGTTTGGGTTTATGGCAATATCAAGGTTTGGGTTAAACTGAGTGAGTGTTGGTTTGTGCTTTTTGTTTGTTTATGCTTGTATTATGTCATTAGTTGTTTATCTACAAGTTTTGAGGTTTGTATCATCATAATCCAATAATTGGCCATAAAATTTGTTTTACTTGTTGTTTTGAACTGAGGTTTTAGGGAAACCTAGAATATAAGCTATACTACGGTTAACAAGTGCTAAATCTGAGTTAATACAACCTGAGTATGAGATTTAGGGTTTTGAAATTGGATCTGTGGTCATCTAGTTCAGCAATAGGATTTTGTGTTCATCAGTTATTCATCAGTAACTTGCTTGTGCTTGGAACCATATCTAAACATTGAACCAGGGATTGAATTGAGTTGTTTTGTGTTTTCTTAAGTTTTATTGAGATTGTGTAAGCTTTTGGTGCAATCTGGTGGGCTTTATTCTAGCTTAAACTGCTTATTTCATTGTTCACTATTCATATTTCATATATGTGTCATATTTGGGAACTTACTGATTAAACTGTATCATTTGGCTAGATCATTTTGTGTTTAAGTGCTTGATTGTGACTCCTTACAACCCACTGGTTGTAAGGGTGCCCCTTTTGTCCATTAAAACCAAGTGAATCTCTCTAAAATCAAAGGTCAAATAGTCAAAGCAATGGGAACTCCTTTCCCCTGCTGCTAGCCACTACTAGTGTTATTTTTGGTTCAACTTATCAATAAGCTATTCTAGCTTATTTAAACGTGCAACAACTTCAATTTGGTAATAGGTCTTCATCATTTGACCCATTTATTCATTTTGGAGCTTTTGGGTGCTTGACTTTAGGGTTTGACTAGAAAACTAACTTGTTTAACTTTTACAGAAGTGCTTATTGACTTATTCAGCTTATTTGGCTTTGCTTATTTGATTTTTCTTGATTGATTTGGCTTATTTAAGTCATTTAGAGTCTTTTGCAAGTTGAATCAAGTCCTGAGGTGGTCTAAAACTCTAAGTCGACTATTTTGTCGTGTAGTGAATTTGTACTTGGCTTATTTCTGGCTTATTGGTTGTGCTTTTTCAAAATTTCTTTTCACAGATCTCTTAATCATCCCAAAAGAAGGTTGTGTGTCAAATTAGAGCTTATGGCATTGGCTTATAGCTTAATGGGCCAAAAAGCCTATTAAGAATAAGCTGTTGTACATTTAAGCTGTGATAAGCTCATATTCAGTTTTTGGGCCTTCAGAGTTTTGTGTTTAGAATTAAATTTTAAGCTAGACTGGTGATTTTCAGCTTATTTGGTTGAGTTTGAATTTATTGGGCCAAAAAGCCCATTTAAGTGCACTTTTTTTTTGTTTTTAGCCCATTGTTGGCCCATTAGGGGTATTTTGGTAATTTATCTTTCATTTTTGGTTTATTTAGGTTAAAATAAACTAGTTTGCAAGTTTTTATAAATTTTTATAATTTTTGGATTTTTAATATTATTTTAATATTATTTTATTATTAAAATTAGTTTTTAATATTTTTGCAACTTTTACATTTTTTTCTAGGTCAAATACATTAAGTTAGGATTTTAAAACTCTTAGATTAATTTTCTCACCATTTTGTTAATTTTTAGAATTATTTTAATATTTTAATAGTTTTTAATAATTTAAAATTAGTTTTCCTTATTTTTAAATTTCATAAAACTTTATTTGGGCTTTTTATTAACTATTTGGATTTTTAGGGCTTTAATTAGCATTTAAAAATTTATATTTATTTAATTAAAAGGTTTGAAAAAGTTTTGATCATTTGTAAACTCTTAGTTTATTTTTAGCTATTTTTGGTAATTGTTTGGGAATTGTTAGAATTAATTTTTATTTTGTCACTTTTTACGGTTTTTCGTTTTGTCGCCGTAGTGTAATTTTAACATATCTGTCATTCTAATTTCTCATCTTTTCTTTCTCTCAGTATTAATCCAAAATCATTACGAGTTATTCACACACATATACCTCCTTGAGAAACGAACTTTCACCTTTGGTTCATTAATACACGGTTTTCCTAAACCGCCGTATTTAATAGTTACCGCTTTTACCTTGTTTTCCTAAACAAGTGTAATTTTACCACAATCATTTTGGCGCCGCTGCCGGGGAGGTGTGTCGTGATTAATTTGTTCATTTGGTTTTTAATATCTAACCATAAATAGTATTTGTATTAGTAGAACTCTACTAATACGTATTATCGGTTTTTTCGTTTTTCTTGTGAAATATTATTACTATATTGTATAAGTATCACAACAAATTCAAAATATCTCCAAAAGTGTGAAAAGACAACCTTAATTGGGATTTGATCTCCTAATTATTGTATTCGAATCTCAAATAAAAAAGAAAAAGGCAAAAATAGATAAATACTTTCGTGAAGCTCGATTTTAAAAAATACGAACTATAAGGTGAATAGATAGGCAAGGTGCTATAAAAGACCGTTAAAGGGAAGCTAGGAACTTAAATGCTTCACGCCACCTCATTCCCCCGTTCACTTGTGAGTATTTGAGATTGATGTTGGGTCAAAAAGTTGATGTGGCAGAAACTCAAAAACGAAGAAAACATGAAGATATTTTCTAAGCGTTGTCAAGAGCAATTTAGGCGTTTACAAGAACAAATCCGGCGTTGTTGGCTCAAGAGTTGTCATGTACAATCTAAGCATTGTTACATGCAATTCAAGAGTTGATAGAAACGTAGACAAGAAGCTTATGGAAGCTTCTATTTAGATAAACATGCAAGATATATTCTGCATAAGTTTATTTAAATAGAAGATTTACTTGTTTATTTGTTATTATCTCTTGTAAAACCCTAATCCTTACACTATAAAAGGAACCAAGGGTTATTAGGTTTTTAATCAATTCATTCACAATGTAAACCTAAAAGCGTGTGTGCACTAGACGTGGGATTCAATGTATACACGTCTAGTGGTTGTTTGTTATTAATATAATGAGCAACCCAATTTGTTTTAATTCATGTCTTTGTGCCTAAACACCTTGTTAATGTGTCGTGTTCTAATTCCGCTTTGATTATTTAATCATATGAACATGATGCATTCATAGTAGCTTAAAAGATCCGGAATCTTAGGATTCCACAATTGGTATCAGAGCCTCATGGCTCGTGATGCTAGGACCAACAAGGTGTTCGTGTATGGTGAAAAGAAGAAAAAACCGTCTAGGGTTTTTCTGGACGTTTTTGTGTGCTCAACATTATTCAGAAGGTCATAACTTTTGATTGAACCGTTGGATCGTCACTAAATTTTATATGTGTGTTCTACATACATATATCTAAACATCCACCGGAGGGATTGTCATGTTTTATCCCCAGGAAAAGTTATTTAACGTCAAAGTCAGCAGTAAGTGAATGCAGTTTTTTGTAAACAGCCATGTTTAAAACACGATCTCTCCTTCGTTAACCGTTGGATCTTCGTGATTTTCGAACTGTAGATTCCTGGCACCTGTGTCTACAATCTCACCGAAGGGATTTTCGATCTGAGCCTTAATGAAGAATTTATTCAAGGTCGAAGGTTGCTGGTTAAGGTATGAACGTTTTTGCTTCACTCACATGAAATCATGAACTAGGGTTACTCAAACCCTAGATCAACATGAAAAGCAGAAAGTTTGAGGTTTGTGGCTGTTGTAACATTATTATACACGATCTAGGGTTGATTGACAAACCCTAGGTTAGGGTTTCGATCTTCAAATTAGGTTTTTTTAAAGAACCCTAGATTCGGTGTTAATGGAATAGCAAGGTTTGCTGAGTTATAACCCTAAGACTGCATGATCGTATAATGGAAGAAGATAATTTGTCATGGTTGTGATGTTAGGGTTTAAGATTAGCAGGTCGTGATTTTTTATTTAGTCCAAGGAAACAGGTTGCTTTGCATACTACTGGTCTTCAGAAAGTCAACAAGAAAACACGTGGGAAAGTTTCCATGATTCTTAAGAAAGCAAAAACGCTGTTACATTCTTGTGGTTCGAAGATATCAGAAGTCAAAATCTGTTACATTAGTGGTGCCTGATTTTTAGGACGACATCTTTGGGTAAGATATTGTTTTCAGTTTGCTTATAAGTGATATATTATGTACGATCAATTCTTATTGGTGGAGGATATTCTGTGTTCACACGATTATTTATTGTGTGTTCACATGGTTACTATAGACCTGCGTTCACACGATTGTGCTATAAAAGTGATATATACACATGATAGTGTGTCCACACGATTGTTATCTACATAAAAAAAAGGGACGTGAGTAGCTAGCGTGTTTTAAGGGGTTTGTTTATTCACATGAAATAGTGCATGTGATATTCTTTTGTGATTCATACGGTAATTATTATTATTGCTGGTCCAAAATTGGTTCGTACAAATATCAAGAGATCTTGATGACGTTTATTATAGCATTGGATATAGTTGCTGCTGGTTTGAAAATGTCAACAAAGATGAGACGTGATGGATTATGTGGTTAAATGTTCATAACGCTGATAAAAAGTGAAATTGACGCTGACGGGAAGTATTTTGACGCTGACAGAATAAGTCAACGCTGACAGCGTTGACAGTGTTGTCCGATATATAAGAATTCCAACGCTGATAGGTATTGTCCGATATCAGACAATACATCTGATTAAGATCATGGATGAAGGAGGATGTTGGACAACACAAGGATTTCTGCTGTTTGAGAAAATTGGTACGTTTTTAGCACACAAAAAGGTGGAATTTACACACGAAGGTACATGGAATCTCCGTTTTAATTTAGAATATCAAGTTGATATTTATGGCTCGGATATTTTTAAAGGGATTCATGATCTTAATGCGAGTTAGCAACTATTCATGGGAATTTGATGGATATTTTAAACTATGTAATCGGGATAGCCTTGTGAAAGAGTTATCCATCCAAATACTTTTATATATGGTATGAAGATGTGATTCCATTAAAATCATCATGAAGAGGTGTTAGCTTAAGGGGAAGAATTCTTATGGTATGTTTGATGATTGAAGAAGATTTTCGCGAGTTTGTGTTCTATCATATCTTAAAGTCATGTACTTCCAGCCACTGACTTTAAAGGTAACTTGTTCGTGGTTTACATGGTTGGTGATGAAGACTTGTCATAACACTTGAAGGAGTTACATTATCTTGCTCAGTGTCTCACAAAGGATGAGAATGTTGACAAGGGATCGAGGTCTACTTATATCTCTTCTATAAGTTCTTCATCACGTGGATAGTACAAGACATGGAACACAAGGTTGGGTTATTCTACTTCTACATCAAAAATATTATATTAATTGTTCTTCAAGATCATTACATAGAGCTACATTTGGAGAATCTTCAAAGATTGCATACATTGTTTACTTCCCTGTTGATGTGACAAAAAGGGGAAGAAATACATGCTACACTTGAGGGGAATCAATTTGAAGATCATGTACAACTTACAAGAGATACACATAGAGTTTTGCCGACATCAACTAGGGGAAGATTGTTGGGTCAAAAAGTTGATGTGGCAGAAACTCAAAAACGAAGAAAACATGAAGATACTGTCTAAGCGTTGTCAAGAGCAATTTAGGCGTTGACAAGAACAAATCCGGCGTTGTTGGCTCAAGAGTTGTCATCTACAATCTAAGCATTGTTACATGCAATTCAAGAGTTGATAGAAACGTAGACAAGAAGCTTATGGAAGCTTCTATTTAGATAAACATGCAAGATATATTCTGCATAAGTTTATTTAGATAGAAGATTTACTTGTTTATTTGTTATTATCTCTTGTAAAACCCTAATCCTTACACTATAAAAGGAACCAAGGGTTATTAGGTTTTTAATCAATTCATTCACAATGTAAACCTAAAAGCGTGTGTGCACTAGACGTGGGATTCAATGTATACACGTCTAGTGGTTGTTTGTTATTAATATAATGAGCAACCCAATTTGTTTTAATTCATGTCTTTGTGCCTAAACACCTTGTTAATGTGTCGTGTTCTAATTCCGCTTTGATTATTTAATCATATGAACATGATGCATTCCTAGTAGCTTAAAAGATCCAAAAACCAATTGTTGGGAATAAATTAAGGTCAGATCACTTGAGCGCTGACAAGAGGAAAACAAGCGTTGACAGGAGCAAAACAAGCGCTGAAAGCTCAAGCGTTGACAAGACAAAGTCAAGCGTTGATACATTGAAGGCAAGCACTGATGGGAAGATATACTCTACGCGTTTATTGTATTTTAGATTACTTCTAGTAAAGATAGGAACAACAATGTATTTTCTATATTTATCTTTACCTAGAATAGTTGATACATAGATTATTGTACAAGGCTTCTTATGTCTATAAAAGAAGACCTTTAGGTTAATGTTTCATATAAGTTTTCGTTTGTAAACTACTTTCATTATAAGCAAGTTTGATATCATTAATCAAAGTGAAAGTTTGTTTATATCATTGTGTGTTCTTGTTTAAGTGTTAATTCTGCATAACACTTAGATTATCATAAGCATATACAAAGGTTTCTCTAAGTGTATTACTTGATCTAATCTCGTATACATAAAGCTAAATCGATCTAAGTTTGGGATCAACAAGTGGTATCAGAGCTTGTTGAGGAACTTTTGATCTTAAAGAACACAAGAACCCTAAAAATCACCAAAACCCTAATTTTCTAAAAAACCCTAACAACATCATGTCTGAAACAATAACCTCTTCCTCCTCACCTTTGCCAAACATCAAGATTCCCATGCTTGATGAAACCAACTTTGAATTGTGGAAACTCAATTTTGAACAATATCTAGGGATCTATGACTACACACTCTGGGAGATCATTGAATATGGAAACACATTCGATAAAGCCCAAAAGATTGCTGATGCTATTACTCAAAGATCAGCTGTTGCTGGATGTTCTGAAGAAGATAAGAAAGAAAAACCTGAAGATGGTAGAGCTGTGTCTGCTGATGACATAGCAAAGAAAAGGGTTGACATGAAAACCCTAAATACTCTGAAACTCTCGTTGGGACAAGAGAACCGGCATAAATATAGAGGTTGTGATTCTGCTAAGCAGCTTTGGGCAGCTCTTGAAGTTGCCTATGGTGGTAATGCAGATACTAGGGAAGAAAAGAAGAAACAACTTATGTATGATTATGCTGTTTTTAAAGCACAACCCAATGAGAAGCTGAGTAGTGTGAGAAGCAGATTGCTTGACATTACAAGAAAATTGTCCTTCATAGGGACACAAGTTGGTGATGTTGACATCAATGCTACTTTTCTTAAAAGTCATGGTGAGTTATGGAAGATTGAGGCAAGATCTATTCTTGCCAATAATACTTACAAAAGTTCCACGTTTGATGACATTTACAACAAATTAAGACTATTGGAAGATGAAACTCTTTTAGAACATGGAAGCAAGTCTACCAACAGCAACATGGCCTTCTTCTCTCATAGTGAAGGTCAATTCAATCAGAAGGACTCTTACATGCATCCAGTTACTGGATCATCATGTGTCAGCGCTGGAACAAGTCCTGTCAACGTCTCCTTTTCAGACGCTGACACATTCAAAAGTGACTCCCCAAGAGTTAAACCTGCTGGTTTAGATTTGGATACTGTATGTGCTTATATTGCTTCTTTGCCCAATGGTTCAGTGATTACATATGAGGACCTTGAGCAGATAAGTGATGAGCACTTGGAAGAGATGGACATTAAGTGGAACATGGCTCTTGCTAGTATAAGAGAAAACAGGTGGAACAGAAGGTTTAAGAAGAAGATGACCTTCAATGCAAAAGACACAGCTGGATTTGATAAATCCAAAGTTGAATGCTACAACTGTCATCGTATGGGGCACTTCATGAGGGAATGCAGATCTCCTAGAAGATCTGATGCTGGTAAACCCTCAAGTCAAGTTGTTAAAGCTCAGGATTCCAAAGCCATGGTTGCAGTTCAAGGAATTGATGGTATGGGATGGGATTGGAGCTATCTGGCTAAGAATGTTGAAGAGGATAAAGCTTTGGTTGCTGAGGTTGAAGAAGAAGAGCATGTTGAATATGCTCTCATGGCACACTCCTCCTCTTCATCTGATAATGAGGTATACAATGATGCTTTTTGTAGTAAAGGTTGCAGGTTAAACACTGAGAAACTTAACAAAGAGGTGTTAAGATTATTAAGTGATGTGAGTACTGAAAAGTGCAAATTGTCTAATTACCAACTATCTCTCACTCAAACTGAGAAAACTGTTTCGGAATACAAGAAAATGGAATTTGACTTAAAAGATAAAATAAATATCTTAAAACATGAGTTAAATGCTAGTATGGATATTAGAAACATCATGGAAAGGGTTAATGGTGAGTTACATGCTAAGCTAAATGAGGCCATTAAGAATAAAGACAATGTTGGCCTTAAAATTCAAAGATTTGACAAAGCCACTCAAACCCTAGGAGACTGTGTGAGTAAACAAAGAGATCCTAAGGACATGACTGGGATTGGGATGAATGATTACTCTGTGGTTCCACCACCAGCTGGTGACTTCTATGGTGTCCAACAAAAGGACCTATCTTGGACTGGTTTGCCAGAATTCCAAGAGGAGGAGTTCATTCCTCCACCAAGAGTTGTCACTCCAGTTGAAGAGTACCAACAAAAGTTGACTGATCTGAATGAATGGAAGAAAGCTAACCCTACTTTGTTTGTTAAGGGTGGCTTGCTATGTGAAAGTCCCAGTGAGTCAACACCTATTAAGGTTACTAACCCAATCACTGGTAAAGCTGTTGATCTTGGCTCCAACACTAATAGAAAACCTAGCATTAAGTATGCAGAGATGTATAGGAATACTAAGTCACCCAAGAGCCAAGTTAGCAATAATGGAACAGGCTTCTTCTCTTCTAGACCTAAAGTTGTGTCTAGAAAAGCTTGTTACACTTGTGGTAGCTTTTCACACTTGGCTTACAAGTGTGTCAACGCTCCCAAAGCCAGCACTGACAGGAACAATTTCAGCGCTGACAGGAACAAAGTCAACGTTGTTAGGAAGTCAAACGTTGTCAGACCCAAACCTTGTGTGCAGCAAAGTCCACAAGTGATTAGACCTGCCCCATTCTTTACTAGAGGGTCTAACACTCATGGAAAAAGACCATTTCAAAAGACAAACACCTGGTCTAATAGGCAATGGGTTTCTGTAGCAAACCCTAGGTCCAACGCTCATAAAGGTAATTTCAGCGTTGACAAGACAAATTCCAACGCTGACAGAAACGTGACCAGACCTAAATATTTGCAACCACGGGTTTAGGGGTCTAAAGCTTCTTCAAGCTTAACATGGAGACCCAAGAAAGATCAAAACCCTAATGATAATGGTATTTCAATGACCTGCAACAGATTTAATTACATTTCAAAGGTCATTACAAAACCTATTGGGGTTAACTGGGTTTTTCATCCTAAGAAGGATGAAAATGGGGTTGTTATGAGAACTAAGTCTGTTCTTATTGAACAACCAGATGAATCCAAGTCTTCTAAGGCTTGGGTTCCCAAAGAAAACTAATTTGTTTTCTTTATGTGCAGGGCATTCAAAAACAGGTCAAGGATTATGGATATTGGGATAGTGGATGCTCAAGGCACATGACAGGGAAGGAAGATTATCTGACAAACTTCACTCCCATTAAGGATGGTGATAAGGTTTACTTTGGAGGCGGATATGGTACTATCATAGGCAAAGGAACCCTTCTCACCAAGAATTTTCGTTTTGAAAACGTATTTTTGGTAAAAGAACTTGATTACAATCTTTTTAGTGTATCACAAGTTTGTGATAACAAAAATAAAGTTCTGTTTACTGATACTGAGTGTTTGGTGTTAAGCAAGGCTTATAAGATCCCTGATGAGAAATATATTGAATATAGAACACCTAGGCATAAAGACATATACAATGTGAATCTGAATGAGATTAGAATGAATAACAATATGTCTTGTTTTTATGCTAAAGCTTCAGTAGATGAGAGTAATTTGTGGCACAGGAGACTAGGGCACATAAATTTTAAGAATATAAATAGGCTTGTGAGACTTGGCTTGGTTGATGGTTTTCCTGAGAAGGCCTTCCACAATGACCACTCTTGTGTTGCATGTCTTAAAGGCAAGCAGCACAAGGTCCCATTCAAGTCCAAACAGGTGCATACTAGTTCTAGACCTCTTTATATGCTACACATGGACCTCTTTGGTCCAACCAATATAGAAAGTTTGAATGGTAAGTCATATTGCTTTGTCATCACAGATGACTTTTCTAGGTTTACTTGGACATTCTTTCTAGCTATGAAGAGTGACACAGCTGATATTCTAATTGATTTTATCACTCAGATTGAAAAGAGGTCTGGCAATGATGTTAAAATGCTTAGGAGTGATAATGGTGGTGAATTTAGGAATAAGAAGCTAGATGATTTCTGTGCCAGGAAAGGAATTACCAGGCAATTTAGTATTGTTAGAACCCCACAGCAAAATGGGGTTGCTGAGAGGAAAAATAGAACCCTAATTGAAGCAGCCAGAACAATGTTGGCTGATGCTCAGTTTCCTATAGCCTTTTGGGCTGAGGCTGTTAATACAGCTTGTTATGTTAAAAATAGAGCATTGGTTAACAAAATTCAGAACAAAACACCTTATGAGTTACTTTGGGGAAGAAAACATAATATTGGTTTTCTCAGACCTTTTGGTTGTCATGTAGTAGTTTTAGATACTAGTGATGCCTTAGGGAAATTTAGTGCAAAAGGTGATGAGGGCTACTTCATGGGGTATTCAGTGCAGAGCAAGGGATATAGGGTTTATCTTAAAGAAGAAAAACGTATACTTGAAAGAGTACATGTTAGGTTTTTAGAAAATAAACCCAGTGATCCTAAAAGTGGTCCTAATTGGTTGTTTGACTTGGAACCTTTATCTAGAACATTAAATTATATGTCTGTCACTAATCCAGACATTGTGAAAGTAACTTCAAATGTTGTAGAGGAACAAGTTGTTGATGTTTCAGGTACACAGGTTCATGAAAAGGTTGGATCACAAGCAGAAGAGACATCTCCTATACAAGAATATGTTACAATTCCCATTTGGATAGATGCTTTTGCTGCTGCTGCTGCTGGTAAAGATAATGGTGGTCTCCAAGTACCACCAGATACAAACATGCATGGTCCTTCAGGCGCTGACAAAGGCAAATCTAGCACTGACAAGACCAATTCAGACGTTGATGGTTCAGACGTTGACAACAACAGTTCAAGCGTTGTTAGCCCAAGCGCTGACAAACAAGGTTCAGGCATTGACAACACTTCTGCACATCTTTTCTCTTCCATTTTTGAACAAGGTGAACCTTCTAATTTATATGAAGAGGTTCATCCTTATGTTGATGTAAGAGAGTATGATGAAGAAGATATTGGCAACATGGAGAATGAGGTTGAGGACACCAGACTTTTTGAAGGAGGAATTCTCACTTCCACTATGAAGAATCACCCCACTTCTCAAATCATTGGTGATATTATGACTCCAGTTCAGACCAGAAGATCTCATCAAGGTCTTGGTGGATTTATTGCCAATATACACAAGAAGGTTGATACCCGTCTTGTGCAAGCATGTTTGTTTGCCTGTTTTCTGTCACAACAGGAACCCAAGAAAATATTTGATGCTCTCAAAGAACCAAGTTGGGTGGAAGCAATGCCGGATGAGCTTCACCAATTTGCGATTCAGGATGTTTGGGAGCTGGTTGATTGTCCCAGATATCTCAGACCTATTGGGACAAGATGGGTTCTAAGGAACAAGAGAGATGAAAGAGGTATTGTGGTCAGAAACAAGGCAAGGTTAGTGGCTCAGGGATATACACAAGAGGAGGGGATAGACTATGAGGAAGTCTTTGCACCAGTTGCAAGGATTGAAGCTATAAGGATCTTTCTAGCCTATGCATCCTGCATGGGTTTCACTGTCTATCAAATGGATGTCAAGAGTGCCTTCCTCTATGGAGATATTGTTGAGGAGGTGTATGTGATGCAACCTCCAGGTTTTGAGGATCCAGAGAATCCATATAAAGTGTATAGACTCAAGAAGGCTATGTATGGACTTCATCAAGCCCCAAGAGCATGGTATGGTACTTTTTCTACCTATTTGGTGGACAATGGATTCAAGAGGGGCACCATAGATCAGACACTATTTACAAAGAAGAAAGGCAAGGATGTGTTGCTTGTCCATGTCTATGTTGATGATATCATTTTTGGGTCTACTGATCCAAAGATGAGTGAGGATTTCTCCAAGCTTATGACAGATAAATTCAAGATGAGTGCTATGGGGGAGATGAACTTCTTTCTTGGTTTACAAGTTCAGCAGAAAGAAGATGGTATCTTCATCTCCCAGGATAAATATGTGGCTGATATCTTGAAGAAGTTTGGCTTTTCTCCACATGAAAAGAGGGCTACTACTCCTATGGATAGAGAACACCCTTGGGGAAAGATTGGAGATGGAAAAGATGTTGATGTCAGGAACTATAGATCCATGATTGGATCCTTGATGTATCTTACAGCCTCCAGACCTGACATCATGTTTGCTGTGTGTGCTTGTGCACGCCATCAAGTGACTCCTAAAGAATGTCACCTTTATGCTGTGAAGAGGATCTTTAGGTACCTAAGATGCTATCCTAGTCTTGGTTTGTGGTACCCAAAGGATTCACCATTGGAGCTGATTGCATATTCAGATAGTGACTATGGAGGTGATAAATTTGATAGGAAATCCACAACTGGTGGATGTCAGTTTCTTGGGAGCAGGTTGATATCTTGGCAATGCAAGAAACAAACAGTGGTGGCTAATTCTACAACTGAAGCTGAGTATGTGGCTGCAGCTGCTTGTTGTGGACAAGTTTTGTGGATTCAGAACCAGCTGTTGGACTATGGGTATAATTTCATGCATACCAAGATATTTGTTGACAATAACAGCACTTTATGCATCATTAAGAATCATGTACATCATTCTAAAACTAAACACATAGAAATTAGACACCATTTTATAAGAGATTGTTTTGAAAAAGGTTTAATACAACCAGATAAGGTTGACACTGAGGAAAATGTGTCAGATTTACTCACTAAACCTTTTGATGCTGGGAGGTTTCAATACATGGTAACAAGTATTGGAATGGTCAATCTCACATAATATATGTTTTGAAGTCTTTTTGTAAAAGTATGTACAGGATGATGCATTGTTATTGGTCTTATGATGATTTAGATTTTCCACTATATTTTTCTAACACTGACAAAGGTTGCTTGAACGCTGATAAGTGTTTTTGTAACGTTGTCAGCAATATAATTGTCTAACGCTGACAAAGCTTCCCTCAACGCTGTCATGTGTTATCGGGGTTTTGTCAGCAACAATGTTAGTTTTGTGGTTTTTAATCTAAATGTGCAGATGGTGTTAGCAGTATACCATTGGATACAGAGTTGCTTATGGATCAATGGAGAAGCATTTGGACAAGTTTTTATTTATGGATGATGGTTGGAATATTTAATTCCTATCTTGACATAAATTTTTATGTTTATGCATGTTTTTAGCAACTTATGTATCATAGTTTAAGGGGATGTTTTAGGAACCTTTAAGATGTTTAGGTATCCATATGATACTCTTATCACAATTCTAGATTGTGTCCACAGGTGAGTATGAGTTAGTTTTACTAAATCATGAGGCACTTTAGCATGCAAAGTTGATATACTATGCATGCTGCCAAGACATTTTTGGCCTAGAATTGGTTGTGGTCTGTTGGGAGACTTGGGAATAATTTTGTTATGGGATTTACCTGGGAGTAACAAGGAATTTTATAAGGTAACTTGGTTGTTAAGAGTTTTGGTTAGCAAGGGACACTAGAGGATTGTTATGTCTATCTTGCTTAAGCAAGTGTGCATAACTGGACAGTGCTTGTCGCCCTATTATAATTATCAGCTTTTTGGTTATCTTCTCTAGGATAAATTACTTTGTTAAGGTCATTTTTCATTTTTAAACATTTTTATTTTTGGACGCTGACAAGTATATTTCCAAGCGTTGTTGTGACCAATTTAGACGCTGACATGGCTATAGGCAAACGTTGACAAGATTATAGCCGTTGGGCGTTGATAGGTTATTTTTGACCGTTGACACTCAATGGGTCCTACCCAGTTGTTACTTTTTGACATATTTTTAGGCCGTAATTTTGGCAGTTGAGAGCCTTCATTTAATGCATGAGATAAACTTATACTTTTTCAATATTTTCATGATTGTGTTTTTGAAAATATTTGCCTATTTTTGGGCCAATCACATGCATTTTCTTCTCCTATAAATTTGGCTCCTATTTTTAAATAGGGTATCTATACTTCTTGTCTAACACAATTTTCTCTATCAACTTCATATTCATCAATCAATTTTAACAGCTTTCAACAATGGCACCAAAGTTTAAACCATCAGAATTGGAATTGGGGTTCAGAACTCAACACAACATGATCGCGTATCTTGAAGCTGATGATGCTCTGTTTCCTCAATACACACAAATGGTGGCGTATTTGAACGCATCCCCTCTACGGTATGCTCTTTCTCATGCACCACTCATTCCAGTCACACATATTAAACAGTTTTGGAACACTGTCAGTTCCTCAACAGTTAATAGAGTGACTACATTGACTTCTATTGTTCATGGGAGACCTTGGGTGGTTACTGAGGCTTTGGTACGCGAAGCCTTGCATCTTGATGATGCTGATGGTATAGCCACCCTTCCCATTAATGAAATAGAACAAGGGCTAAGGGCTTTGGGATATCCTTTTCCTGATGAAGGTACTCTAAACAATTAGCATAAACAGGAGTTTCCCCCAGCCTGGAAGTACCTCATACATGTCCTCCTTCAATGTTTGAGTCCCAAATGCACTTCACACAATGAGATCAATAGATCTATTGCTCGTGCTATTGTGTGTATTGCAACTGGGCAAAAATTTAATTATTCAAAAATGATTTTTTAGGGCATGTGTAAAAACAAGGGGAACAAAATGACTTTAGCTTATCCCCGATTTTTACAAATGGTTTTTGATGTTCAAGGATACTGCACAAGGGATCATAATGATTTTTATGAGATCCCTGTGCAAAAGAAAGCTATTTTTATGAAGATGAACTCACCACCCCATCGTGACCTACCCTTAACCCAAGCCATGCTTGCTGTCATTGCAGCAGCTCAACCCCAACCAGACCCCCAACCACAAATTGCCCCAATACCTGAACCATTACCTTCCCCTGAACATATGCAAATTGACCAAGAATCCTTCAACACTGACACGTTAAATGTTGGCGTTGATGTGCCTATTTCCAACGTTGACACACAACCTTCACAAACCCAAACACCCCTTAACCAACCTACATCCACCCAATCTTCCACACCCTCTTCCAACCCCCTGAATATAGGTTGATGAAACACCAAAGGACTACTGGAGTGTTCTCCTCTGGTGGTCCTAGCCATGTAGTAGAGAGAACCACCACCACAAGTGTGGCTGGTGACATGGATGAGGCTGGGACTATTGGTTCTGGCTTAGAAGCTGGCCAAGGCAGTCCCACCATCATTAAGTCCTCATCCATGCCCAATGAATCTGACTTGGGAGGTCAAATCCCCATTTTGGAAGAGGGCAGACTGGAACCAATGAATCTTATGGAATTGATGACAGTCTGCATGAGCTTGCAAAAGCATAATTGCAGACTTAGTACAGGTTGTCAGCTCATAAGGCCTTGAACTCAAGCAATTGAGGGAGAGGATTGTTGTTTTGGAGACTGCAAGTGCAAGGAGAGGTATGGAGGAGTCTTCCAAAGGGGAGGAAGATCCAATAAATCTTAGTGATAAGGGAAGCCATGATGGTCAATCTTTGGATGTTGCTGAGGCCCTAACAAGTTTGAAGAAACAAACAGGTTTTGATACGTCCTTAGTCTCTCCTACCAACTTGAATTTATCATTTACAGCTATGTTGGAGGAAATTGCAAAAGGCGTTGAGGCATGAAATTTGGGCGTTGACAAGGAGAATTTGGACGCTGACAGAATTATTTTTGGCACTGAGACAGCAAAATTGGGCGTTGACAGACCTACACATGAGGGTGATGTATCCCAGTCACCATCCATCATCAAGGAGGTTTCTTCACAGGTATCACCATCTACCTTACCAACAATTGCTCCATTAGATAAGGGTAAGGGTATTATGGTAGAAGAGATTGTTCCAAAGGATGCAGCTCAAGTTGAGTTTGATAGAAAATTGGCTGCACAAATCATGGAACATGATAGAAAGGAGGTGAAAGAGTCACCATTTGTTGTTACTTCAGAAGAAGGAAGTGATGGAGCTAGCTCAGACTCAAGTGTTATGATTATAGAACCTGAAAGACTTGAGTATGGAGATGAGTTGGCCAAGGAGAAATTGAGAGAATTGAAATTGCAGGTTGACTATGATATGCCAGAGGTGGTTCAAATGTATAATGCTTGGGAAGAAAGATGTATGGAGAATCCACACTTGACTGTTTCAGATCAAATATGGGGTTTGGAGATTCTCCTCAGAGTTCAAAAGGATTGCCAGGTAATTTTGAAACACAAGGCAAGCAATATTCTCTCAGAATTGAAAAGGGATAGAAGGGAGCTATACTGCATGTTGCTCAGATGTCATGGAGTAGGATGGACTTATCAGAATTGAGGGCATTGACATTTGATGAGTTGGAATGCAAGGCTTATCCCATTTGGGTGAGAGTGCAAGAAGCAAACACTCTCAGACTTCTTTCTGATGAAAGGAAAGAAGAACTTGCAGAAGAAATGGAACTCAAGAAAGCTATGTTTGTTCCCAGACCAGTGAAAAAGGGCTTTTCTCTTGAGTTTCCCAAAGATATGGATCCATTGTATCCAAGTGAAGCTGTCATAAGAAAGAGCCTCAAGCTCTCACCATTAGAATCTTCAGACATGGTCCAAGTGTTACCTCTAGATTCCAGGAATCCAATTGTGAGCTATGAAGAAGATGAATGTGGATTCTGGAAGATTGACAGATATGGAAAAGAGGTACACACTTTTACCACTCTCATATCTTTGTTTGCAAGTTGTGATAGAGAAGACTTGGTAGACCTATGTAGGTTGCTAGAGACCAAGTATGAGGCTGAAGCACCAACTTCAGCTAATGGAATAAAGTTGTGGTCCACATTCAAGAGAATGTGTGGACCAAAAGATGAGGATCCTGCTATTTGGAAGGATCTTGAAGATGACCTCAGTGGTCTTCAATGGAGGTTATATTCAGCTGCTGGTGTTTACCATTTGAGTTCTACAAAGTTTGCTGAGTATCTACTTGTGAATGGTTAGTATTTCATATCCAAGGCTATCTTGGAAGAGATGAAGAACACTCAGCTGGAAATAGATTATTCAAGTGACGTGGCAAAAGACTTGATCAGATTTATTTATTACCAATATGAGAAGTTTTGTAAGATTCCTCCTAGTCCTTAATGCTTATTCAGAAACTTGATCATAAGAGTGGATATCAAGTTTAGGGGAGGATTGTTGGGAATAAATTAAGGCCAGATCACTTGAGCGCTAACAAGAGTAAAACAAGCGTTGACAGGAGCAAAACAAGCGCTGACAGCTCAAGCGTTGACAAGACAAAGTCAAGCATTGATACATTAAAGACAAGCACTGATGGGAAGATATACTCTACGCGTTTATTGTATTTTAGATTACTTCTAGTAAAGATAGGAACAACAATGTATTTTCTATATTTATCTTTACCTAGAATAGCTGATATGTAGATTATTGTACAAGGCTTCTTATGTCTATAAAAGAAGACCTTTAGGTTAATGTTTCATATAAGTTTTCGTTTGTAAACTACTTTCAATATAAACAAGTTTGATATCATTAATCAAAGTGAAAGTTTGTTTATATCATTGTCTGTTCTTGTTTAAGTGTTAATTCCGCATAACACTTAGATTATCATAAGCATATACAAAGGTTTCTCTAAGTGTATTACTTGATCTAATCTCGTATACATAAAGCTAAATCGATCTAAGTTTGGGATCAACAATTGAAGGCTAATCGAGGGTTTTGCCGCCCAAAGTATTACTACGTATCATATATATTTGCTTGGTTTCTTTGTGATTAAACCCTCTTGAACAATTTGGTTTTCAACAAAGTTCTAAAGTCAATCGAAGGCGTTCACTCCACGTGATTGTTTTCATTCCTTTGAGGCTTCTTTAATCAAGAGTTTGATTCGAGGAGAGATTTGCTAGATTGTTGTCTACGAATACACATAAAATTCAAAATTTTTTTTAAAAACAATCAAAAACACAAAAAAATTTAAAATTCACAAAACAGCCAAAAGAATCTTTTTTCTCACCTCTACGTTCTACGTCACGTTTATGTAAACTCGTAATCAAGCAAAACAAGCTCACAAACGTCGTCAAAACCAAGGCAATTTGATTGAAGAAGAAACTCCAATTGTCGAACCCGTTGTAGAACCAATAGTCACTATGGCTAATCGTACTATGATGGAGTTGCTTCAAGCACCCACCAAGGGTTTTGGAGAAGCTATTGTGATTCTCGCCATCCTTGCGGAGAATTTCAAGATTAAGACGGGTTTAATGTCGATGCTACAAGCAAACAAGTTTCGAGGTCATTAGAAAGACAACCCGCATTATCACATAAGGAATTTCAATCGTCACACCGCAACAAGCAAGTTTAAGGATGTTCCACATGACACCATTAAGATGATGTTGTTTCCATACTCGTTGGATGGACCCGCAAAAATTTGGCTCGAGAAAGAATCGCCAAATTCGATTTTTATGACGTATAGTCCCCAGCCGGGTCAGGAACCCGGCCCACGGGTACTACCCGTATCCAGCCCATCACAGATGGGTGGGAATAATGTCATTTGAGCTTATGGGCTTGAATGAACAGTAATCGCACACATGTGTGCGGCCCACGGCTCGGCATGGCCGGTACATGGTTAGACAGAATCGTATTATGTCTATGATTAGGATTTGCCCCAATAAAGAGGATATTCACTCACCATATTTAGAAGATAACAATCAATCTAATTCTGGTGCTTATCATTTCCTTGGGGCCGAAGTATCAGTGACAGCCCATTAGGGTTTTACTGCCTATAAAAGGAACCCCCAAGGGTTCCACAAAGGTATTACGTTCTATATACTCTCAACTCACTCGACTCCTATAAACACTAACCGATTACTTACTCTCACGCCCAAGCCTAATCGTGGGAAACATTCCCACGGTAAGCCTAACGCGTGTTGTTTAGTGTGCAGGATCCCAACCATACAGTTCACTTGGTGCAGGAGCCGGAACCCAGCCAACCCGAATTAAGCCTAACTCGGGTCTAACAAGGATCACCCAACTTTTGCATCAACAAGTTGGCGTCATCCGTGGGACCCATTACACTAAGCTAGAGCAAAATCTCATCTTGAACTCTCAATGACGGAGGGGCATCCGCAAGCTAATCCCAGGAACATAAATCCTGGAAATCGGAAGTCCCAAGGGGAAGGGATACTCATCCCCAATCAATACCCTAGCCATCCAACGGGCGGACAGAACAACCGTTCCAGTCTATGGGAGTGACGAGCACGATCTCTGTGACTCCTCCCCCTACTTCGACCCTGGACAACCCTGTTGGGTCTACTAGATGTAGATCTTGCAGCCTGTCAGGACCGGTGAATGACTTCTGTAATCACAAGTCAAATTACAAAGAGACTCTATACACAATATGAATGTAGAATATAAATATAATTAAGAAGAACAGAATAACTCTAAAGACTTGATCCTTTCTAAGGATTTCTAATATTAATAATCACTAGAACTACGTTTGGTGAAGGTGTGTCTAACCCTTCTGCCTAAGGTTCCTTTTATACTACAAGGAAACCCTAATACAGCATTAAAGAAAACGTGTAAAACTGATATGCATATCCTTTCCTAACATATCTCATGCATATCCTAACAGAATATTAAGTAAATAATAAAGTTTGACTTCGACTAGTACCAGGAGCAGGACTTGCTCCTACTACGACTAGGACCAGGAGGAACTACATACCTCCTAGTCTACCTATTACATATAACTATTACAATGGTCCTAACAATCCTCCCCTAAACTTGAATTTGACCTGTTGAGTTCAAGTTTCCTGGAAAACGTGCAAAGAAATCCCGAGGATTGTATCAGCAAAAACAAATAGCAGCATCAACAAGATAAGAATCAGAGTAACCGCCGCAACATGAAACACTAGAAGCTTCTCCAAAGCTTGTAACAAATCAGCATCGTGTTGAATCTTTTCAGCAATATGAGCAGATTTGATGAGCCTTTACCAAGTAGCTGCTCACTCTTGGGCTAGCCAGTCTTTTGGTGGAATAATCATCACCCTGGGAGACTAGAACCCAGCCCAACTCTTAGAACGTGAATCAATGGTGAGTGGGAGTACCCTGATGATTTTAGGCAAACCATCACAGCCGTCAACGGATTTGATGCGTCTTTACCAGAAGCCGTACCCCTCTGGACTCGCCAACTCTTAGCAATGAAGCATCGGTGAGCTGAAAACCCTATAGCTTTGAGCAAGCTATTATAGCTATCAACGGATTTGATAAGATCTTTACCAAGAGCCGTACCCCCTTGGATTAGCCACTTTTCAGTCCAAGACTATGGCAAGTGAAAACCATCCAATTTTGGGTAACCTGGCAACCATCAACGGATTTGAGAATCGCACCAGGAGCCGTACCCTCAAGGTGAATCAACTTTTTCTTGTCAATTAGACATGGTAAGTTGAGAACCATTTGTTGTGTGGACCACGTCCAACACCAAGTGAAGCCAAGTACCAGGACAAGCACAAGCAGTAACCAGAACCCACAATTTTAAGCAGCCAATGGATATTATTCACAAGTATAAAATCTAAACTGTATTAAAAGTATAAGCAGATATTATATAAAAAGTATATATATATATATATTTTTTTTATTTAACTATAAAGAATGAAGTTCACCAATCACTGTACATATTGGTGAAAAGAATGAGAATAAGAACAAATGATCAAAAATACAAAGCATAATCACTTACAACCCAATCACCTTACATACCAGAAGCAGCCTTCTTATCTGCTATCAACCGCGCCTGAATACCTTCTACTAATGCCGTGGCCATAGATGACTCATTTCCAGATGGAGCAGTAGAAATTTGCAAGTGACTCGCCAACATCGCCTCCATCGAAGAAATAGTCAAAGGATACTCCACATCCGTCAGCATAAACACCATATGACCAGACTCTAATTCCAACATATGAACTCCACATCCAGCATATAGCTTCCATCGTAGAATCTCCCATTGCATTTGATCCTTCCATATGCCCGAAACAAGAGCATTAGGAGGAGCATCCAACATTAGCTTGAGATCAGCCCAGATACGCAGACCAGGCCAGGAAGACACAGCCATTGGGTCAAACGGTATACTAGAATCAACAAGTCCATACAACGCCATAAGATCCATATGGTCAGCCCGAGACAACACACCCTGCAAACCCGTTGCCAATCGCACAGACCCATCACTCAAAGTAATCCGATGGGATACGCCACCAGGAAGTGTTGTAAAACGCTCAACCATATAACCAGTAATGTTCCCATTGCCCAATGGTAAGTCAGAATCGCTGTCAGAAGCTGCATCAATTAAATTCTCAAGATCACGCTTCTCAATAGGAACTGTCTTACCACGGCGAATACGACGAGCCTGTTTCTGGCGAAGGGAACGTCTAGGTGTGGGATCAGAAGGTGTTGATTCAACCTTTACCTGAACCTCAGCAGCAGCAGGGGAAGCAGTAGAATTAGACTCATGAATGTGTCCACACAATGGACCACTAGGAGCTGCATCAGAAGTAGGATTAGGTCGAGTTCCAGGAACTGGTGGTGATGGAGATGGCACATCAGATGTAGTAGGTATGGTGGTGGTAACAAAGGTGCTTGCTGGAACATGTGTGGTGGTGGTAGTAACAGGTGTGGTGGTAGAAGCATGAGTGGTGGTAGTAGCAAAGATGGTAGTAGCAGGACCAGCAGTAGAACCCAACGGAGCAACCAAAGGTGAAGTAGAAGAACCAACAGAAATAGCAACAAAACCAGATGAACTAGCAGCAGAACCAGGATTGGGTACAGACGAAGGACCAGTAGAATCAGCAGGCGTAGAAGAAGTCACACCACGAGGATGGTAAATAAATCTTTCCTGAATAGGTTGACTCTGACGCTTAACCATCTTTTCATAAAGGGCCTTGAGCTCATCAAAAGTAAAAGCCCGCACCCGTGCCCACGTCCAAGGAGCATTAGAATGTGCAGCAGACTGATATTTCACATAACGTTGCATCTGCTGGCGCTCCTCAGCCCGAGATAAAGGTCTATTCCTTCTCTGGTTCTTAAGTTCTGTAGCAAGAGCCAACTGATGCTTACGCATCAATACCATAGCCCGCGGAATACAATTGTGTTCATCAACATCATCACCCAAAAGATCCTTAAACTGATCATAATCCCGAGTGAGAACAGTCAACACTTGCATCCGTTCACTATCACTATAATGCATGGCATCATGCTGAATTTGTGCACGCCTGCGCTCTCGAAGATCTTCCTCAGCAGCCCTATCAGCTTCATCAATCTCAGCTTGAACCCGACGAGCAGCCTCCTCACCAAGCCTTTCCTCTTCAATCTGGCGATGAGTACGCTTGAGAGATGGAGATGGAGCAGCAATCATTGGGGCCTTGCCCTTCGGATCATGAGAGGGACCAGCATGAGAACCATCAGCACGATCAGAAGCACCACCCATAGAAGGGGGAATAGAACCAGGAGAAGGAACACTGGAGGACGTTGGAGGAACCGGCAAATCATCATAAACTTTATCAGCAAAGGCAGCCTTTGCCAACAATGTCAAGCCATCCTCAACATTCTCCGCACCCTCATCCTCAGTATCTGAATGGACCACATGCTTCTTGCGACGCCGTTGTTGAGTTTCCAACGCCTTGATGCGATCAGCCAGAGGAAGAACAAACTCCCTTGTAAGCTTCCGATGTTGGTTTAAATCAGCTTCCAAACAAATCATCCGCTCATGGTACCTGCGCAGAAGTTCAAGCAAAGATATCAGTGTAGTAGGCTCCTCCGCCTGCCCACCAAGAGAACTTGGATCAGGGAAAGCATCATTGGAGCCGGAAGCAACATGTGGGTCAACCTGTGGAGTACTAGCATCAAACGGTTTATCAGTCGAGTGTGGGGCATGACTAGGAGGTGGAGTCTCCACAAATGGAGACCGTTGTGGGACTGAGGAAGGACCAGCCTTGGTAGGAGATGGTTTTTCAACCACCACCTCCTCAACTAGCTCCTCCTCAACCATAGGAGTGGCACCAACAGTAGGGGCCTCCTCCTCCATGGGGTCATCATCTATCACAACAAACTCAGGAGCCTCCTCCTCCTCACCCACAGGACCCTGAGCCAATCCCAACAGGGCTTCAGTCAGGGGCCTCCAATCCCCAGTAAACCCATTGACCATATTATAATACACTTTAGCTGTAAGTTTAGACGGCACATGCTCAGTCCTATCACGTGGAATGCAAACAAGGATTTGCTGAAGAAACCTAGGGTACATAAGAAACTTCTTTCTCGAACCAGCAGTAGACAAATTACTAACCATCCCCTCAAATAGATAATGAGAAAAATTAAACACTCTACACTGGGCTAAGCAAATAAGACCAGTAGCCAAAGGAGTAGGGAAAGCATCCTAACTCCCAGACTTGGGGCTCATACAATGGATTAAAAAGTGGACCAGAAGCTTCCATTGGGGGGAAAACCTATTTTTCTGGAAGTTAAACTTCCCCCCATGTTCATATCCTAAAGCAGCCATCCCCTCCAATACTTCCGAATTGGGGATGGATTCAACACCACCCTCATCCTGAAGATGAAGAGAAAAGCGAATAGAAGCCTCAGTCACCACATATGCACGTCCATCTATGGTAGCATGGAGTGCACGTGGACGACCAGCCACATTCACAAGTTGAGTAGACGCCCAAAATTGTCTAATCACACTATCATATATGG
The DNA here is from genome assembly GCA_025667525.1 of Glebionis coronaria. Lineage (NCBI taxonomy): Eukaryota > Viridiplantae > Streptophyta > Magnoliopsida > Asterales > Asteraceae > Glebionis > Glebionis coronaria. Next base: position 362,292,172 of record CM046876.1, read on the forward strand.
TGGGACATACAGTAAATGCAAACCTTAGGTTGGATGCTTCAATGTAATCCAGGATGTCAGCAAAATGTTCACGATGGGGACCATCACCCAGATAAGCAACTCGGTTGTGAGCAGGTTGATAAGCAAGAGCAGCCATGGATCTTGATTAATGGAAGGAAGAAGGACTGAGATTAGGGTGTAGAGAGTAGAAACGGTTTTGTGTGTGTGTTAATTGTAATGAGTGAGTCAAGGGTGTATGTTGACCATATATAAAGAAAGTTGTAACTGTTCATTGACCCCTATTAATGGGGGGTTGCCCTTTCAAATTAAACCATAATTACATAGTAACCACTTGCCCTTTTTAACATAATAACCAACTCCCAATTAACATGCTTAATTCAAACTTGTAAATACCAGGATTGTGAGCGTTGACCAAAAGTCAAAGCACACAATGGTCAGACCAGGAGCAAAACGTGATTAACAAAGGACAAAAGGAATGAACAGTATGCCAGACCAGTACCAGGAGCCAAACACCACTTGACATGGAAGGATTTTAAACCACCAGAAGCCAACCAATTATAACTAGAAGCTGACCAAAGAGAACCAGAAGCCAGTCATGTAAGGCCATATCCGCCAGAAGAGAGCAAAAATCCTCCATCATAAGCACCACACACCATCAGAACCAAGAAACTATGTTGTTAAATACTATCAATACGTTAGTCTGGCCTAATATGTACACAAAGCCTCCCCTTAGGCTTTGCCTCCCATCAATCCTAGACCTCAAGGATTGACCATCCCAATATGAACCACCAAGTGGTTAAACCGAGGACCATCAAAAGATTTAGTCAGCAAATCAGCAACATTGTCATCCGTATGATCTTTAAGAACCTGTATCAGCTTCTTCTCATTGGCATCCCGTATAAAGTGATGCCGAATCTCAATATGCTTCGTCCGCTGATGAAATACAGGATTCTTCACAATGCAAATAGTGCTTTGATTGTCAATAAAAATTTTGGTATTCATAAAATTGAAACCATAATCCAACATCTGATTTTGGATCCACAAAACTTGTCCACAACAACTAGCAGCAGCAACGTATTCAGCTTCTGTTGAAGAAGTAGCTACGATTGTCTGTTTCTTACATTGCCATGAAATAAGTCGACGACCCAAAAATTGACAACCACCAGTAGTAGACTTCCTATCATTATTAGCACCAGCATAGTCACTATCACTATAGGCTTCTAGAACAAAAGGAGATTCTCTAGGATACCATAGACCCAATTTAGGTTGAGCCTTGATATACTTGAAAATCTTCTTCACTGCATTTAAGTTCGAAACCGTTGGAGTCACCTGGTGTCTAGAACAAGCACTTACTGCAAACATAATGTCCGGACGTGATGCAGTCAAATACATGAGGGAGCCAATCATAGACCTGTACATGTGAACATTTAACGGGGGGTCTGGCTCATTCTTAAGTTTGATTTTAGCAACTTCATAAGGAGTTGCTGCTGGTCTAAGAGGATCCATGTCAAACTTCTGAAGAATCTCATGGACATATTTATCTTGACTGATGAAAATCCCATCCGATTGTTGCTTGACCTGAAGACCAAGGAAGAATGACAGTTCACCCATTGCACTCATCTGAAATTCGCCTTTCATCAAGTGTTCAAACTCATCACACCACTCCGTCCTTGTAGAACCAAAGATAATGTCGTCCACATAAACCTGAACAAGGATAATATCTTTGGAATTCCGCCGAAGAAATAGTGTTTTGTCAATAGTACCTCTTCTATAGCCATTCTTTAACAAGAAAGTTGAAAGACGCTCATACCAAGCTCTAGGAGCCTGATGTAACCCATAAAGAGCCTTGACCACCTTGTAGACTTTCTTGGGATGAAGTGGATCTACAAACCCCTTAGGTTGAGTAACATACACTTCCTCGTCAATTTTGCCATAGAGAAATGCACTCTTGACATCCATCTGGAACACCGTAAAGCCAACATAAGAAGCAAAGGCCAAAAACAGACGAATGGCCTCGATCCTTGCAACCGGCGCAAAGACTTCAGTATAGTCAATGCCCTCAATTTGAGTGTGTCCTTGTGCGACAATCCTAGCTTTATTCCTGACGACAATTCCCCGTGCATCCTTCTTGTTTTTGAGAATCCATTTGGTATTGATAGCTGTCTTTCCATCTGGTAAATCAACCAGAACCCAAACATTCTGAAACAAGAATTGCTGCATTTCCTCCTGCATAGCCTCCACCCAACTTTGATCCTCAAGAGCATGAGAAACAGACCTAGGTTCCACCTGTGAAAGAAAACAAGCAAACAAACAGTGTTGAAAGTCCGTATGATTATTACGCTTTTGATCCTCAATATAGCCCACGAGAGCATGATGATCAGACGAGGCCTTCTGCTGCATTCTGCGTGTCTTGACGGTAGAACCAGGATCTCCAATAATTTGAGTGGTAGGATGATCTTTATGTGATTGCAAGACTGGATTGGAAGAAACCTCCACTTCTGGTGCCAAGTTATTGAGATCACCAACAAAGTCAGCATCATATGAAGCATTTTGGAAAATCCCATCTATCGGTTGTTTATGAATATCATCCAGCTTGGTAGAAGACTTCTTTTCATGGTTCCCCAAATCAGAAGGACTGGAGAAGCGAGTATTGGAAGCAGACTCACTAGCCGGAGTACCCGTAGGTGATAAGCTAGCACTAGGAGCAGAAGCTGGAGTACCAGGAGAAACTTTGTCAGTAGGCTCAACCAAGGGAAACTCAAAACTACCTTGAGCAGCTGCTTTAGTAGCTTCTTGTTGCTGTTTGAGAAGAGTGTCAAGAGCTGCTTGGGAATCCTGTACATCCAATGGAGTTGCATCACTAGGAGGAGTAGGATAAACCGTGGTGGAATAGGATGGAACCACAAAAATGTCATCCTCATCATCTGAATCAGAAAGACTAGAAGGAACACCAGTACTAGAAGTTGCAAACACTTGTGGTCCTGCATCATGGTTAGTTTTGAAACGAAAATATCCTAACGAATCACTAAGATAATCAAGATCAAAATACCATTCTGGACCTTTGCCTTGGATGTTTGACTTCTCCTCAAAATACCTGAGATTAATAGTTTCAATTATCCATTTGGCTTGAAGATTGTAGACATGATACGCCCGAGAATGAGCTGAATATCCCACAATGTATCCTTCATCTGCCTTGCCATCAAACTTCCCCAAATAGTCACTAGTATTCAGAATGGTGACTGGACACCCAAAAGGCTTCAAATGAGCAATACTTGGAACTTTTCCTGTGAGCAGCTCATAAGGAGTCTTCTTGTGAGGATTGGTAATAGAAACCCTATTCAAAACATAACTTGCAGCATTAACAGCTTTTGTCCAGAACATGGTTGGAAGCTTGGAATCGGCAAGCATAGTTCTTGTTGCTTCTATTAGTGTCCTGTTCTTTCTTTCTGCCACACCATTCTGTTGAGGAGTCCTTGCAGCACTATAATCTCTTTTGATGCCCTTAGCATTGCAAAGTGCGATGAGGTCTTTATTTTTAAACTCAGTTCCATTGTCGCAACGAATACCTTTAACTTTCTTGGACAACTGATTCTCTATCAAGGTAAGAAAATATCTAAGAATTGAGTAGGTCTCACTTTTGGCAGCCATGAAGAACACCCACGTAAACCTGCTATAACCATCAGTTACCACCAAACAGAATTGCTTGTGGTCAATGCTCCTGATGGAAGTAGGACCAAATAAGTCCATGTGTAGAAGCTGCAATGGTTCAGTAATAAGACTTAGAGCAGTAATGGCCTTGAAGGATGCTTTGTGCTGTTTGCCTTTGCTGCAGGCAATACAATTTATATCATTTCGAAACGTCTTGGGAGGTAAACCAGAGACCAGATTCAGATTTGCAAGTTTGTGAATGGTCTTGAAGTTCACATACCCCATCCTTCGGTGCCATTTAGTGGCTTCATCTTCTGAGGCTTTTGCAACCAGACATGCTAGTTGACCAGTAGGGTTGACTTCATTCAACTTGACGCTATAGAGATTGTGTCTTCTAGGGATTCTGAGTAAAACTTGTGAGTCATCCGGAAGCTGAAAGTCTTTGGAAATCACAAGTGCATCAGTATCGGTGAAGAGAACAAACTGCTTCTTGTCACAAATCTAAGAGACCGATATCAAGTTGAAGTGTTGAAGTGCTTCCACATAGTAGACCTGCTCAAAATTTAGATTTGAAGTCTTTATCGTTCCTTTGCCAGTGATTCTGCCTTCACCCCCACCAAAATAGACCTTGCCACCATGAAATGGTACAAAGTTAGAGAGAAGACTCTTATTGCCAGTCATGCTCCTGGAGCAACCACTATCAACAATACCTAGACTAGGATCCTGGTATGGAGTAACCTACAACAACAAGATAATAAAAAAGAAAAGGTAGTGTCTTAAGGGGACCCAAACCTTTTCAGGTTTGAGCCTGCCTTGTGGATCATTAGAAGAGTGCCAAGAAGATTGATGAGATCCACCGTTGTTCCTTGGTTGCCTATGCATCATATGGGTATTATTATTTGACTAAGAACAACCTGCTGAGGGCTTAACAGCAGTTCCCAAATTTCCCAAACCAAAATACGTGTGGTCTAAATTATGTGGATAGATTGGATTAAAATTTTGAAAATAATTACTGGTTGTTTGGAATCCACTATCTCTCCAATAATCAGACGCGAAAGGAGAGGATACTCTAGAAGTATTAAACGTTGGAGCACTAGGATTAAGTCTTCTAGAAGCATATGAAGCAGCTCCTGGTGGACCAGGAGCAGGAAAAGCATGATTAATAGATGCATGTGTGTCATAATAATCACAATCTTTAATTAAATGAAAGGCACTGCCACAAACAAAACATGTTTTGAAAGACCTTTTATTAGAATGAGATTGTTTCATACTGCCTACTTTATTACACACATTTCTAGGAAAAACATTCTTCCTAGGACTCAATAAACAAGGACCAGACACACTTGACTTGATAGCAACTTTTTCTTCACACTTCCTAGCACCAGTAGCAGCATGTTCATTCAACTTGGAACTTGTAGGTCTTGACTCTTCACTTGAACCACTAGATGCAGAGTCACCGGCTTTGTCACTGAAAGTATATGAGACAAAGTCATTAGTATTAGTAGAACTTGTTGGGGACTCAAGCATATGTGATCCATCCGAGTCATTATGCCATGAGGTGGGCATAAAAGTTCCAGTAAGAGGAGGAGGGACAGCATGCATTTCTGCTGCTGGTTTAAACCTATTGTAACTAGGTTTGCCCTCATCCTATTTGTCGGCATCAAAGACACTTGAGAAAGATAAATCAAATACATCTTCTGAATCAATATATTTTTCAAATCCTAAGCCTCTTTTAGTTCTGCCAGACATGCTACTATCAACTAATTTCGAAAGATTTTTAGGTGCCTTTTGCCATTTGTCAAATCTTAGCATTGTAGCATCTAATTTAGCTTGCATCTCCTCTTTTTCTTTGATACTAACATCTCTTTCAGTTTCTGTATATTTAAGCATATTTGTAGTGTTTTCTAAATCAATGCTTAGTATCCTGATTTTATCCTCATACGCACGTTGTGTATCTTGTAACCACCTCTTTTGTTGTTCCAATGTGTTTAATGAAGCCTTATAGGCTTGAACCTCTAAAAAATACTTATCATTTTGATCATTTACTTCATTAAATTGGGACAACAATTCTGAGTATTTATCATAACAACCAAGAGGACAATGTTGTACCTGAGGTGAGATGCCCATAAGAGCAAACTCGTCTGCTTCTTCTGCATCAGAGAGATTCCCAGCAATCATTGCAAACACGTCAGTCGAGGACTCAGCTGACTCCAGAGTAGAAGCCTGATGATCATTCCAGTTGACCATAGAGTCAACAAATACCAATGCCTTCCTGTCATCTTTTATCTCCTGAACCTTGAAAGCGGAGTACCTGCTCTTCTCCTGATCATTCTTGCTAGGGCACTCCCTTGCAAAGTGACCCTGTTGCTGGCAGTTATAGCATCGCACCTTGCTTCTATCGAATCTTGCTGGCTCCCGAGGGTTGTAATTAAATTTCCTTCCTGCTTTCTTCTCAAACTTGTGTACCCTAAGAGTAAGCATGGCCATCTGCCATTTAAGATCCATTTCATCCAGGTCAAGTTTATCGACCTGTTTGAAGTCATCAAAAGCAAGTTGTTGTTCAGCATTAATTTCAGCCACAAAAGAATGAAGAACAGCTTCTACCATACTACCAGACTTGGCAGCAGGATCACGAGCAGAAGTATGCTGAACAGTATGCTGAGAGGAGACAGTATTGCTTGGGCTACTTGCATATGACATGGGACTAGATGCCATAGAACTCACAAAGGCTGAATTAGCAGGAGTGGGAAAAGAGTCACTAGGAAATCCTCTCACATGGGGTTCGAAAGTTCTGAGCCTATGAAACAGATCATCAAAGGTGAGATAGTCAAGCCCACCTTTGGCTTTGAGAGAGATCACCACCTGATTCCATGAGTAGGGTAAAGCTTTAAGAAACATTGCATTAATGTCACCATCATCAGGCTTTGACCGAAGTTGATTCAACTGGCTCAATATCTTCTGGAACCTATCATACCCTTGATTTAGACCTTCAGTTTCTGAGATTTTGAATTCGGTAAATTCATCTCTCAGCATGGACCTTCGCATTTTCTTTGATTCCTCATTCCCACCGAACCTTGCTTTTATGCCATTCCAGATCTCTCTGGCATCATCCAAATGGTAGAAGTCACCCATGTGATCTTCAGGAAGAGATTGAAGCAAAATCGTTTTTGCTTTTACCTCCTTCTGAATAGCTATGATTTCCTCATGAGATTTAGGGTCAAGAAGAGTAATGTTACCATTCTTGTCTCGTCCAGTAAGCTTCCTGCTGTTCCCATTCAGAATGATCTTCCAAAGATCTTGATCAGTGTTGGTGATCCACCATTCCATCTTCATTGCCCAGTTATCATATTCACCCTTCTTCAGAAGAGGGAATTTACCATTCGTGTTAGAGACCGTAGCCAGGATCTGCTGAGGTTGCACAACTTTAGGAGTGTTGTCTTCTCCTGTTTGAGTAGAGGTTGAGGCAGACATGATAAACAAAATGTCAGAAATAAGAAAACTTGATTCTTCTTGTATAGAGACCCTCCCAGGCTCTGATACCACTTGTTGGGTCTACTAGATGTAGATCTTGCAGCCTGTCAGGACCGGTGAATGACTTCTGTAATCACAAGTCAAATCACAAAGAGACTCTATACACAATATGAATGTAGAATATAAATATAATTAAGAAGAACAGAATAACTCTAAAGACTTGATCCTTTCTAAGGATTTCTAATATTAATAATCACTAGAACTACGTTTGGTGAAGGTGTGTCTAACCCTTCTGCCTAAGGTTCCTTTTATACTACAAGGAAACCCTAATACAACATTAAAGAAAACATGTAAAACTGATATGCATATCCTTTCCTAACATATCTCATGCATATCCTAACATAATATTAAGTAAATAATAAAGTTTGACTTCGACTAGTACCAGGAGCAGGACTTGCTCCTACTACGACTAGGACCAGGAGGAACTACATACCTCCTAGTCTACCTATGACATATAACTATTACAATGGTCCTAACAAACCCTGACCCAGGGAGTGCGCCCAATCCCCCTAACAAGTAGCCGCGCATACCGTCGATTGAGGAAGAAGTATAAGTCCAACCACTCATCGAGGAAGATCTCACTCGGGTTCTCACGCAGAACTTTGATAGGATCATCCCAAGGATTGCATCAAGGTTGAATCTAGGAAGGAACCTCCAATCTAGACTCAACTTTGGCAATGCCGGACCAAGCACCTCTTCCCAAAATCAGAGGAAAAGGAAGACCCGGCCCCAGGAGCGGAGCCTCTTCGAGGAAACTCCCCAACCCAGGAATGTGTTTGAGCGCATAGGAGATCGCCTCATGCAGGAACTAATGCAGTCTCGGGAAGGGGGGGAGAAGTCCGACGGTTCACCTGAGCGACCAGATCTGGAACGGAACTACTCCGAGGACACAAAGCAGAACTACTCCGAGGACACAAAGCGTCGCATGCCGGATCACAGGGAAGATCCTTTTACTCTCCGCATACGGAACTACTCCGAGGACACAAAGCGTCGCATGCCGGCGTGTGTCAAGACTTATGATGGAACTGGTGATCCGGATGATCACCTCAAAATATTTGATACGCAGGCTAAGATCAAGCGATGGCCCATGCCTATATGGTGCCAAATGTTCAATTCAACTTTGAGCGGCAATGCTCGTGACTGGTTTGAGGGACTCCCTCCGCGAAGTATTGATAGCTTCATTGAACTACGCACTGCGTTCAAGAATAATTATACTCAGCGGAAGAAGTATAATAGGGATCCGGTCTCATTGGCAACTGTCAAGTAACGGTCGGGAGAGTCAACAGAAGCTTTCACTGAACGCTTCAACGACGAGTGCACACGCACGAAAACAATGCCGGAACTCCTGAAAATTTCCGACTACATGCATGCCATAACGGACAGGGAATTAATCAGGTGTCTCAATGACAAGCGTCCGGAGAGGTATGATGACCTAATTGAAAAGGGTCAAAAGCTTCATAGAGGGAGAAACAGCGGTTGCTGCGGCCTACCCTTCCAAAGGAAATGGCTACCGATCGAACGACTAGTCCAGGAGACAGTCGGGCGGTTAAAGCAACCAGAACAATAGTAGGGGCTCAGATTACAAGAGCTAAAACAAAGGAGGACGGCCAGACGATAAGTTTACTCCTCTAAAGATGTCCTACCGGGAGATCTTGCTGACGGAAGGGGCAAATTTTCCGATGCCTCCCCCAATGATGACTCCACTAGACCGTCGCCAAGGAAATCGTTTCTGCGAGTTCCATAACGACAAGGGACATGGCACGGAGGAGTGTATCCAGCTCAAGAAGCATATTGAGTCACTGATCAAATCAGGTAAACTCAAGCATTTGGTTAAAGATTGGAAGGATGGAAAAGACAACAAGAAGTATGACAAGAAGGATCCCCAAAAGGACAAACCTTCGACCATATACATGATCCAATCCAGACAACACCGCACGAGGCAGAAAATTGTCAAAAATTTTCACGCGGTAGGGAAATCTCATTCCCTCCCATCACAGCAAGCGATGTGATTGATGCGCCTCTCACTATTGAGATAAGCATTGGAACACACAATGTTTGTCGCATGTATGTGGATGGAGGGTCATCAGCAGAAGTACTGTATGAACACTGTTTTGTGCAGTTACAACCAGAAATAAGAAGCCAATTGGTATCGGCCACGGTGCCGCTCATTGGTTTTAGTGGAGACACCATCTGGCCGATAGGGCAACTGCGTCTGCTTGTAACCATTGGGAATGAGGAACACTCCACCACTACGTGGATGAACTTTATGGTGATACGCTCACATTCTCCATACAATGGGATCATAGGCAGACCAGGTATTCTGGCCATACGTGCGGTACCTTCCACGGCACACGGAATGATCAAGTTCCCTGTAGAAGGAGGAATCGTTACCATTTACAACACAATCGTACCAGCATCCGAGTGTCATACCGGGACAACACCGGTTCCGCCCGTTCCACCCAAGGATGGATCACCACCTCCCAATTGGAAGGTGGCAATCCATCCTGATTATCTGGAACATGAGGTATCCATAGGGGGAACGCTCTCGGATAGCGGCAAAAGGGCCATGTGCTCTCTTTTAAGTGCAAATTTAGACATATTCGCATGGGAGCCAAAGCACATGACAGGCGTACCACGCGCGATAGCAGAACATAAGCTCCAGACCCGCCAAGGGTATCAACCCGTCAAGGAAAAGAAGCGCGACCAGGCACCTGAACGCAGCCGAGTGATACTGGATGAAGTACGGAAGCTAGTAGACGCGGGTATCATGCGCGAGGTATACTACCACGAGTGGTTATCCAATCCAGTCATTGTCAAAAAACATGACGGAAGCTGGCGCATGTGTGTGGATTTCACGGATCTGAACAAAGCCTGTCCACAGGATTGCTACCCGTTACCAGAGATCCACTGGAAGGTGGAGTCTCTATGTGGATATCCCTTTAAGTGCTTCCTGGACGCATATAAAGGATACCACCAGATCCAGATGGTGGAGGAGGATGCAGAGAAGACGACGTTCCATACTAGTCAAGGCGTATATTGTTATACGAAAATGTCGTTTGTACTAAAGAACGCCGGAGCTACATACCAGCGGCTTGTGGAAAAAGCCTTTGACTCACAGATAGGCCGTAACCTGGAAGTCTATGTGGATGACTTAGTCATAAAAAGTCATACGGAGGATGCACTTCTCCGGGATGTCCAAGAGACATTCGACACACTGAGGAGGATTAATATGAAGCTAAATCCAAAGAAATGCACATTTGGGGCAACGGAGGGAATGTTCCTTGGATATATGATTGATCCAAATGGCATCAAACCTTGCCCAGAGAAAACGGACGTAGTAATACAGCTGCCATCCCCTCAGACACTGAAGGAGGTGCAATCCTTAAATGGGAAGCTGGCCAGGCTAAATAGGTTCCTATCAAAGTCTCATTACCCCTATTTAAGACACTCAAGAAGTACATTAGGAAGGGAGACTCCGGTGGACAAAGGAAGCCGAGGAGGCCTTTGGCCAACTCAAGCAGCACCTTGCATCTCTCCCTATGCTAGTAGCTCCCCGGCCAAAGGAGGAACTCATTATGTATCTCTCAGCCACACATGGAGCAATAAGTGCGGTACTCATGACGGATAGGGATACGGTACAAACTCCGGTCTACTTCATAAGTAGAACATTACAAGGGCCGGAGTTTAATTACTCCTCTATGGAAAAATTGGTTTTGGCACTAGTGTTTGCTACAAAGCGGTTGCGCCGATACTTTCAGGCGCACCCAATTGTAGTCATTACTGACCAACCAATAAAGCAAGTCATCTCTAGACCGGATGTGGCAGGAAGGCTACAAAAATGGAGCATTCTATTGGGGGAGCATAATATATCTTATAGGCCAAGGACGGCTGTTAAAGGCCAGATCTTGGCAGATTTCTTGATAGAGAAACCGGATGAGGAAGGACCAATCGTAAAACAAGACGAGACTCCAACAGAACCATGGGTGGTATTTATGGACGGATCTTCGTGTACGGATGGGTCAAGAGCTGGTCTCATCCTCACAAATCCGGCAGGAATGGAGTTTACGTACGCCCTCCGCTTTGAGTTCACAGCCACCAACAACGAGGCGGAATATGAAGCATTAATTGCGGGTTTAAAAATCGCCGCTAGAATGGGAGTCCGCAACCTTGAGGCCTACGTGGACTCACGGCTTGTCGCGAACCACATTCTAGGTGGATATGTGGCTAAGGAGGATAACATGGTCCGATACTTGGAGAAAGTCAAGTCACTCATCGCGACTTTCAGCAAGTTTTCTATCAAGCAGGTACCAAGAGGTGAGAACAAGAAGGCGGATGCTCTTAGCAAGATCGCATCCACAAGCTTCGCCCATTTTTCCAAGCAAGTCTTGGTGGAAATACTCAAGGAGAAGTCTATAACAGAAGGGGAGGTCGCTACTATAGTTGAAGAGGATAGACCTACATGGATGACCACGATCATCAACTATTTGACTAGTGAAACCCTTCCGGACGATGAAAAAGCGGCACGGCGCATCAGAAGGAAGTCGCAGCACTTCGAACTTCGAGAAGGTATCCTTTATAAGCGCTTTTTCTTGTAGCCGTGGTTGCGGTGTGTTGGACCACGTCAGGCTACTTATGTAATCAGTGAAATACATGAAGGGTTATGCGGCATGCATGCAGGTCCACGATCTGTGGTAGCTCGAGCCTTACGAACAGGATATTATTGGCCTACCATGCACAGGGATGCGCGCGACATGATTCGTAAGTGTACTGATTGCCAAGTGCATAGACCAGTACCGCGACATCCGCAGCAGGAGCTTACACCTATTACATCCCCATGGTCATTCTATAAGTGGGGAATCGACATCACAGGACCATTTCCTGTAGCTGCGGGGGAGTTAAGTTCTTGATTGTCACGATGGACTACTTCACACGATGGATAGAGGCCAAGGCAGTCAAATCCATTATAGGCAAACAAGTTAAAAAGTTTGTTTGGGAGAACATTGTGTGCCGTTTTGGCTTACTAGGGGAAATCATCTCGGACAACGGTAAACAGTTCGTGGATAATCCATGCAAGGACTGGTGCGCATCATTTAATATCAAACGGCGCTTCGCGTCTGTTAAGCACCTGCAGACAAATGGCCTTGTGGAACGAGCAAATAGAAGCTTGGGAAACGGCATCAAGGCATGTCTGGAGGAACGAAGTGCCAAATGGGTGGATGAGCTACCACATGTTCTAGGGGCGCATAGGACTATGATCAAAACAGCCAACGGAGACACTCCATTTGCATTGGCCTACGGCACTGAAGCTGTTATACCAGCAGAAATCGGAATGCCTACCATCCGCACGGCGGAGGTTAATGTCGTCACGTACGACAAGCAACCGCGAATCAACCTGGATTTGTTGGCAGAAAAAAGGAGATAGCAGCCATCAATGAGGCTAAGTCCAAGGCTAAAATGAAGGCTTATTATGACGCCAAGGTTAAAGGTGTTTCTTTTCGACCGAGAGATTATGTCTATCATGCAAACGAAGCAAGTCGAGCGGAGAATACAGGAAAGCTGGGCCCTAAGTGGGAAGGCCTGTATGAGGTCACGGAAGCCTTAGGACGAGGCGCGTACAAGTTACGTGACATGGATGGCCGCGATCTGGAGCGCACATGGAACATCTCCAATCTCAATAGGTGCTATCTTTGAAAGCTATGGCTTCCGCATGGGTACTTCGCTATATGTGGCTTTAATGAAGATCCATGCACTCTATCTGTTTTGTTTCTTGTGTTTTTTCTAGGTTCCTTTTTTGTTCTTTAGGACTTATCATTCTTGTTCAAACAAAAAATGTAAACGTTCTAATAAAATGCTGTGGTGCCTAGCTAGCTCCACGGCTTGTTTTGTGCAAATTATTTCTTATGATTTTGTTAGTCATTTGAATTTTAGTTATTATTATAATATGCCATGTCTCATTCATATGCATTCATTCAATCACCGTACATGTACTATACGCCTCCAGGCGGGGTAAGAGGATTAAGTGAACCTACTAATTCAACTTGCCGAGTAAGAGGGATGCAACCCCAGCGGCGCGGATCATGTATCCTTACTAGACACCTTACTCACAAGACGTTGTGATAAGTTTCCGTATGCCGTACTCATGTAGTGCTTTGCATAATAAAGACGCACGTCGCATGTCTAGTAAATTATAGACTTGAATGTATTTTCTCTTTTGGGTAAGACGTGACATGTCATGCAGTATCGGTAATCGATATTTAACAAAATAAAAATACACAAGTTTCCAAATCATAACAAAATGGCCGTGGTTATCACGGACTTACAAACAAAAGACAGTTATCTACCACATCAGTCTTAGCCGTGTACATGCACGGACGAATAAAAGCTACAAATGTTTACAAGATAAATTACAAGGGAGGTAGGAATTCCCCTATGTCTTTCTTTCCTTCTTCGATCAGAGCACGGAGGGACTCCTCGCGAGCGTCCTTTCGATCCTGCGCCTTAATCGCAGTCGTATCCAATGCCTCAGCAAGCAGCTTTTCACCTTTCATCACTTTTGATACGGAGTCGTAAGTAGGCAAGGTTAATTGGATGGGATCCGCAGTAAGCTTGGACATTACCATCTCGTTCGGATCATCCTTAAGCGCCTCGAGTTCATCCAGAAGAGGGTGTTGGATTTCCGCCAGTGCATCCATCTACGTTGTCATCTTGTCCGCAGCTGAAGGGTTATGGTAGCGATGCTGCATAATGTCTTCGTTCTTACCTATCAATCCTGCAGCCTGGACCAAACCCGCATGCCTACCACGGTCGATTCCATCCGACACGACCCCGGAGAATGCTTGCAGCAGGTGCGGAGCTTCCATGGCCTTGCTTACGACAAGGCGCATTCCTTGTCCAATCATCCACCTGCGTCTAGCTATGGCAGATAGCAGTGGAGGACACATTCTTTCAGCACAACTTATGGCCATCTTGCTCAGCTCCTCCTCAGCCGTTGCAGCTTGCTCTTCCAACTTGGTTCGCACTTGTGTTAGCTCATCCTTCAGCGCATCGCGCTCTTGGGCGATGTTGAAGGCTTATACGGTTACGGCCTTGGTAGAGGCTTCAGCCGCGGACACCTGCATATGGAACATCGAGTTATCACAAGGAAAATATGTTTTTTCTTAGGTCAAATAAAAAATCGAGGAAAAAATATATGTATAATATTTTTGAAAGCATACCTTCTCGTTCGATGCAGCTACAAGGGCCTCGAGCTCTGCGATGCGTTTTTCTCGGTTGTCGGCATGATGAGCTTGCTCTTTCACTGTAGCCTCGGCCGTCATCAGCGCCGTTTGCAATGACGCAATGGTTTTCTCATTATTCACAACCATTGCCTCCCGACGAGCTATCCTTTTGTCTGCCCGCTTCACATTCGCCAGGGCCTTGATCAGGCGGCGTCTTAGAGCGGCACCCACCGTCACTTGATGAGCGGACGACACATCAAACTGCTCCAGCAGGGATTCATGATCCAGCTCGTCTAAGTCTTGTGCAAGGGCTGGAGGGGTAATATGCTCGATAAATTCCGAACACTCAGATTCCGCCTCCAACCTTGTTAAACTAGAGAGATTCCATGCTAGGCGTAGGCTATTTTCTGGTCCTTCGGGGAGTGGCTCCTCGGCGTGTGTCGCAACAGGGGATGGGGCATGTTTGATGTTGCGGGGGATGGATTCCTCTCCACCTCTTCCTCTTGAGCTATAGTCGACAGATCTGCCCTGTTATTGCCATTGCAACTTTTGTTTAGGCATTCTATATTTAACAAGCAAAATGACAAGACTGACATAAGAGGGGTGCTTACGGGGTACTAGTCATAGGTTTTGGGGTGGTAGGAGCTACGACACTCACAGGGGTAGCTCGCCAGACTTGCTCATCCATGTGCGGGGTAGGGTTGGCCTGGGCCGTCGCAGTACCACTTCCCTCCTGGTACTGCGGATGGTCTTTCCTCAGTTTCTTTGGGGGAGCATTCGAGGCCCCTGCCTCATCTCCTATCGTCTTTTCCACCCTCCTGGTGGTCTTTCTCTTTCTGGATGTGGGTTGGGCGGACCCAGAAGCTTGAGTGATGTTTTCGTCCTCAAGGTTGAGGAAATCACGTTCATCTTCCTGGTGCGTCACGGTGCCCTCCAACAGCAGCTCTCCACCATCTTCATTATGGAAGTCCAATGGGGATTTCTCAATGATAGGCTCCTCTTCATCTGATCTTTGCTCGGACGTTTCTTCGAGTGGAATGGTACGGTCTGCGGTCGCATCGAGAAGGGGGAGTTCATTCTCCTTCAAAGAGCGGAACCCTTCAGGCACCTTCATTGGGTCGCCCTGGCGCAATAATCCGTGTAGGTTCATTTCTGCGGACATTTATAAATACACGGGTTAGTACGGTTCTGCAATACAAATGAACGTTTCACATTTACAAAGTATAAAGTACACCTACCATGTCCACGCTTCGTCAGAAAGCACGGATATAAGTTCTCCCTCCCATAATAACGGCGGCTTAATCCTACTAAGCACAGAAAATGTTCCGGCAACCCCTTATGGAATTTTGTACGGTGGGTGTCTAATATTTTCAGGTCTCTGCTGCTATAGTCTTTGTATTTGGGCGGAGAATCTTTGGGTACCCTAGTTTTAAGGACGAAGGGAGTGGGGAATACTTTTTCATCCACAAAAAAGTAATGGTCGTACCAGTTCTTAAGGGAGTCTAAGGGCTTCCTATACGTCATGGGGGCATTTCCGGATCGTTTTTTAAACGATAACCACCCAATCACTAGTTGGGGGGAGTAAAAATCCCTAAATAGGTTCACGTTCGGGGTTACGTTGCATGTATGGCATGTAATTTCAAACTGGTTGATTTTACACGCCCCTATGCAGTGAAGCTAGGTTATGTGGAAGTCATAATATAAAAGCAGATCTACCAAGAATATGGACGGGGGATACGGTAGTTGGCCGAGTCAAATAGGCGCGTGTACACGCCTATCTTCCCCTTTGGTGCATCCGTAATTGCCTCACCTTCACCTGGATAGGTGGGGTGTACGCTTTCGGGAATGTAATACTTCGACAAAAAGTCTATGTATTTTTCCGCCGACATCACGTTCAGGACATCCGTGATAAGTGGGTGGTCCTTTACCATGTTTTATAAAAAGGGTTTGTAGGGCGTGATGATCTAACCTGCGGCGGAGGAAATCCGTGGAATAGAAGGCAAAAGTTTGGAGGATGGAGCTTGGAAATAACAATGGCGGAAAAGAGTATGAATTGTGTGTGTAACAAACACACACACCAACTCTTATATAGGGTTGCCTCGGTTTCCGAGGTAACGTGGATGTTTGACATGTGTAGGCCACTACGCCTATCCAACAGATGGGATTTCTGACACTTCTGCAATGTCAGAAGGGACCCACGGGTCACTTCTTAGCAGTTTTACGTGGCTCAATGGTGGGCATTAATGGTGCACTTTTGCAGAAGTGCGGCTGCCAATTGACTACCATTAAAGCATTTATTCTTGTGTCGGGATATGCGGTCTTACGTAAGACAATATTCAATGCTACATTTAACTTGTCTCGGCCATTACGTGCGGCTGCGGTTCTATTGGAATAACATTCCTAGACGGGCAGCCACGTGCGGCCAAGACAAAATCTTATATATTTATCATTCCCTAGGTCTTTTTTGGTACGTCCGGGGAGCATCTCGATAGTCTAGAGGTTACGCCTACGGCTGTAACAACTAGACTGGGGGGACATGATGACGTATAGTCCCCAGCGGGTCGGCCCACGGGTACTACCCGTATCCAGCCCATCACAGATGGGTGGGAATAATGTCATTTGAGCTTATGGGCTTGAATGAACAGTAACCGCACACATGTATGAGGCCCACGGCCCGGCATGGCCGGTACAGGGTTAGACAGAATCACATTCTGTCTATGATTAGGATTTTCCCCAATAAAGAGGATATTCACTCACCATATTTAGAAGATAACAATCAATCTAATTCTGGTTCTTATCCTTTCCTTGGGGCCGAAGTATCAGTGACAACCCATTAGGGTTTCACTTCCTATAAAAGGAACCCCCAAGGGTTCCACAAAGGTATTACGTTCTATATACTCTCAACTCACTCGACTCCTATAAACACTAACCGATTACTTACTCTCACGCTGGAGCCTAATCGTGGGAAATATTCCCACGGTAAGCCTAACGCGTGTTGTTTAGTGTGCAGGATCCCAACCATACAGTTCACTTGGTGCAGGAGCCGGAACCCAGCCAACCCGAATTAAGCCTAACTCGGGTCTAGCAAGGATCACCCAACTTTTGCATCAACAGATTTTGACATGGGGTGATCTCGTTTCTAAGTTTGTGAACCAATTTTTTCTATCATCTAAGACAACACATTTAAAAAATGAGATTTCAAGGTTTACACAACGTAATAATGAAACTTTTTCAATGGCATGGGAAAGATTTAAGGAAATGTTACATGAATGTCCTCACCATGATTTTTCAGAATTGCATCAAATTGATACTTTTTACAATGGGCTTAATGATCATGAACGAGATTATTTTAATACCGCAGCGGGTGGTAATTTTTTGTGCAAAACGACCGATGAGGCTTTAAAGATTATCGAGAATAGATCTAAGGTTTATAACCCTCGTAACACACCGAGTGTTTCCAATATGGGTTCATCGTCATCGTCATCGTCTCGTAACATGAATGCCTTACATGATGAAGCAAATGAGGAAAATCGGTTTTTCGATAGATTTTCGACGCTTATGACACATTGGAAAGCACAAGATGCTTTGAATTCTACAACGGTTAAAGCTGTTGAAAAGAGTTGTTTATCTTGTGGTGGAGCTCATGATCTTTCCGAGTGCATTACCGCCGGTGGTAACACTTCGAGTGCTTACGTAGCAACGGGAACTTTCAACCAAAACGACCAAGGTTCCCGCCCAAATCAAGCTCCCCAAAATCAAAATGTTAACAACTATCGAAACAACAATCAAAGTGGTGGTTATCAAGGAAATCAACGTAACTACAACAAGGGTAATTACCAAAGTGGGAATGGGCAAGTTCAAAATCAAAACCAAAACTGGGATTTTCAAAACACTACACAAGGTTTTCAAAATGCTAACACTAAAAATATTAAAGGAGAATTTTTGGATTATGCAAAAGCAAACTATGCTAAGTTTGATAACATGCAACGTGGGATGATTAGCTTAAGATCCGAGTTGAAAAACAAGCTTAAAAACGAACTTGCTAATGAATTGAAAACTCATGCTAATAAAATGGAAGGAAACGTTCAACGTCTTCAACAAAATCAACAAAAGATGGAACACGGTCAACATGAGATTAAGCAAGAGTTGTTAAAAGCGGATATAAGGCAATCAAAATTTGAAGATCGAATGGCTAAAATGTTTGAAGCAATCATGTGTAAACCCTCTTCCTCGGGTGGTCTTGCTAGTGATACCATTGCAAACCCGAAGGGAGAAACGAAGGTTATTACTACTAGTAGTGGTAAAAATTTCAAGGAACCAATCTCTCGTCCTAGTACTTCTACGGAGAAGGAAATCGAGAAAGAGCCCGAGGTGATGGTCAAAAAGGAGCATATCACAAGCCCACGAAGTACCGCTCATACCACACCTACGGTTGAACCAATACCAATTATGGAACCCGAGATTCCAAGGCCGTTGCCTATGCCCCAACCCACACCACCATTACCTTACCCATCGAGACGAAACAAAGAGAAAATGCAAGAACGTAACAAACAACAAATCGAGCTTTTTATAAAAATGTTTCAACAGTGCATTTTAATGTGAATTTAGCTGATGCGTTGTTATACATGCCTCGTTTCGCTTCCACTTTCAAAGGTATGATAAACGATAAGGATAAGCTTTCAAAGCTATCTAATTGTTCTTCGGTTTACTTTAATCGAATATCAGAAAAAGTTGGTTACCCCGGGAAGTTTCTCATTCCTTGTGATATACAAGATATGAAAGAATGCCTCACCTTGGCCGATCTTGGTGCGAGCATTAATTTGATGCCATTTTCCATTTGGAAATCGCTGTCGCTTTCGGCTCTTACTCCTTCGAACATGTCTATCGAGATGGCCGATCATTCTACGATTTTAGCATGTAGAGTAGCCGAGGATGTTTTCGTGAAATTGGGGAAGTTCTACTATCCCATTGATTTTATAGTAGTTGACATCCCCGCGGATCCTCAAGTTCCTCTAATTTTAGGTCGTCCATTTTTAGACACCCCGAGATCGCTACTCGACGTTCATGCAAGAACTATTACTTTGAGATTCAACGAAGAGGAACTTGTTATAAACGCTAATCAAAACTCGACACCTTCTCATGTTTATGCAATCGCTACCATCATCCACATCGACTTAGTTGATGTGGTTTGCAATGATTTTTCACAAGAATTTTTAGGTTTTCCCGATAGCTCGTCAAGTGGCAATCCCACTATTTTGGATCCGATTCTTGCTAATTCTACACCAAATCTCACTCAATTCCAAAGAGGCGATATTACTTCAAATGAAATCGACAATGAAGGTGAGGTGATTATTGGTAATGATACACTCATTCCACCATTTCTTTAGCGATGGAAGTTATTAGTGTTGAACAAAAATCTTGGATCGAGGAAGCGCCAATCCTTGATGATCTTCCATCTCACCTTGAATACGCATTATTGGAAGGTGATGACAAGTTGCCGGTTATTATTGCAAAAGATCTTGCTAATGATGAAAAAACCGCACTTTTGAAAGTTCTTAAAGCTCATAAAGGGGTAATTGCGTGCAAAATTTCCGACATTAAGGGTATTGACCCAAAATTTTGTACTCACAAGATTTTAATGAAGGAGGACTACAAACCCGCAATTCAAAGTCAAAGAAGGGTAAACCCCAAAATTCACGATGTCATCAAAAAGGAAGTCTTAAAACTTCTTGACACGGGAATGATTTATCCAATCTACGATATCCCATGGGTGAGCCCAATCCATTGTGTCCCTAAGAAGGGAGGAATGACCGTTGTACCTAATGAAAACAACGAGTTAATTCCCACTCGTGTTGTGACCGGTTGGAGGGTGTGTATTGACTACAAAAAGTTAAATGACGCCACTCGTAAAGACCACTTTCCCTTGCCCTTCATGGATCAAATGTTGGAGCGACTCGCGGGAAATGAATTCTATTGCTTTTTAGATGGTTTTTCCGGTTACTTTCAAATCCCTATCGACCCTCGTGATCAAGAGAAAACTATGTTTACATGTCCTTATGGAACGTTTGCTTATCATAGAATGCCTTTCGGACTTTGCAATGCACCGGGTATGTTTCAACGGTGTATGATGGCTATTTTTCATGATATGATCGAGAAGTTGATGGAAGTATTCATGGATGACTTTTCGGTGTTTGGTGATTCGTTCACATCGTGTTTATCTAATCTCGAGAAAATGTTAAAACGTTGTGAAGAAACCAACCTTATGCTTAATTGGGAAAAATGTCATTTTATGTGTAAACAAGGAATCGTATTAGGGCACAAGGTCTCGAAAGCGGGGATTGAGGTCGATAAAGCTAAGATAGACGTCATCGCCAAGTTACCTCATCCCAAAACCGTCAAGGGAGTTAGGAGTTTCCTAGGCCACACGGGCTTTTATCGTCGTTTCATCAAAGACTTTTCGAAAATCTCTCGACCTATGACACACCTTCTCGAGAAGGATGCTCCTTTTAACTTCAATGAGGATTGTGTTAGAGTTTTCGAAACTCTTAAAAGGAAACTTACCGAAGCTCCCATTCTTGTTGCTCCTAATTGGGAATTACCCTTTGAAATCATGTGCGGTGCAAGTGATTATGCAATAGGGGCCGTCTTAGGGCAACGATATGAAAAGCACTTCCATCCTATCCATTATGCTAGTAAGACGATGACCGAGGCTCAACTTAAGTACACCATAATGGAAAAGGAATTCCTTTCCGTGATTTATGCTTTTGAGAAATTCCAACCTTATCTGATCGTGTATACGGACCATTCGGCTATCAAGTACCTCTTAGCTAAGCAAGATGCTAAGCCGAGATTACTTCGTCGGATGCTCCTCCTCCAAGAATTTGATGTCACCGTGCTTGACAACAATGGAGCCGAGAATCTAGCGGCCGGTCATCTCTCTCGTCTAGAAGATCCTCACAAAGATATTTTCGAGAACAAGGAAATTACCGAAACATTTCCTCTCGAGACTCTCGGTGTAGTGAATTCTAAAGACAATACCCCATGGTTTGCTGACATTGCAAATTACCATGCGGGGAACTTCATAATCAAGGGTATGACAACACAACAAAAGAGAAAATTCTTTCGTGACGTCAAGTTCTATTTTTGGGACGACGCTTATCTCTTTCGGGTTTGTGCGGATCAACTCGTTCGATGTTGTGTCTTTGGTACTGAAGCTTCTAACATCCTTAGAGCTTGACACGAGGGACCCACGGGTGGTCACCACGATGCTAATCTCACGGCTAAGAAAGTGTTCGATGCCGACTTCTTTTGGCCTACGATATATCGTGATGCACATGCACTTGTGAAGTCGTGTGATTCTTGCCAACGCCAAGGAAAATCGTCGCAAAAGGATGAAATGCCGCAAAACCTAATTCAAGTGTGTGAGATTTTCGACATTTGGGGCATTGACTTTATGGGGCCATTCCCATCGTCTCATGGAAACAAGTATATCCTCGTCGCCGTCTACTAACTTTCTAATTGGGTGGAAGCTAAGGATTTGCCTACGAATGATGCTCGTGTGGTAGTGAAGTTTTTGAAGCAACTATTCTCTCGGTTTGGAACCCCTCGTGCTATTATAAGCGATCGTGGAACCCATTTTTATAATGACCAATTTGAAAAGGTTCTAAAGAAATATGGGGTTACACATCGTCTTTCTACGGCTTATCACCCGCAAATGAGTGGGAAAGTCGAGGTTTCAAATCGAGCTTTGAAGAGGATTTTAGAGAGGTCGATTGGAGAAAACCGTGCTTCATGGTCCGACATACTCGATGATGCTTTATGGGCCTCTCGGACCGCTTATAAGACACCTATCGGTTGTACTCCTTATAAGTT
Organism: Glebionis coronaria; assembly: GCA_025667525.1. Lineage (NCBI taxonomy): Eukaryota > Viridiplantae > Streptophyta > Magnoliopsida > Asterales > Asteraceae > Glebionis > Glebionis coronaria. The sequence continues at coordinate 362,314,440 of CM046876.1, forward strand.
GGTTTATGGAAAGAATTGTCATTTGCCTATTGAATTAGAGCATAAGGCATATTGGGGCCTAAAGCATGCAAATTATGATTTGAAGACCGCGGGAGATCACCGGAAAATACAACTTAATGAATTGGATGAATTAAGAGACAATGCTTATGAAACTTCCTTGATTTTTAAGGAAAACACTAAAAAGTTTCATGACTCAAAGATTAAAAACCGGGTTTTTAACGTTGGTGATCAAGTGTTACTTTTTAGCTCTCGTTTAAAGATATTTTCCGGGACATTGAAATCTCGTTGGTCGGGTCCGTTCACCATAACACAAGTGTTTCCTTATGGGACCATCGAGCTAGCTCAAAATGATGATCCTAACTTCAAGGTGAATGGACATAGGCTTAAGCACTACTTCGGTGGGGAAGTTCCTACGTTGGACAACCTCGACCAAGTCACCTTCCCCAATGATAATTAGCATTGAGGGGATCGAGTCGAGCTCATGAATCGGTAATAAAAAACGAGGTTCCTCGTGGGGTAGATCCCCGACTTACCCATTGTATATATTATGCTTTCTAATGTAGTTAATGAGAGGGGATTTTTTCCCTTGAAACTCATTGTCTCGTGGTTGTTTGTGAATGTGTTATCTAGATCATCATCATCGCCACGATTGAAGACTCTCGTGTTCGTTTACGTGAGCCTCTATCGTTTGCTTGAAGAGTTTTTCACGAATCCATGACATATCCTTTATTGTTCTAACAATTATCTTTTAGCATAATTCATAAACGGCTTTAGATATATTGTTGATCACCCTTTCCATGCTAGATCCTAAGCATTCGACTCTTTGTCTCTAGTATGGGGGTGCTCCACCTTTAGACTCGAAACATAGAGGACAATGTTTAATTTTAGTATGGGGGGGGGGGGGTGAATAGATACTTGCCTTGTTACGCCGTCACGTTTTCCAACTTTCAACGTTTTGTTTTGTTTTGTTGCAAATAAGGCTAAAAATGGCCCAATTTAAAAATTTTTCTTAGTTTTCATAAGTGTTTTTAAGACACGAATGTATATCTTTCGATGGGTAGAATAAGAGTTAATTTTTGACTAGATGGGTATTTGGAGCCCTTTACATTCCTTAACCCACTTGAATCAAGTTTTGCTAGACTTTTATTTAGGGAACTTTAGAACGCGAAAGTCTTAGCTCATACGGGTTAAGAACAAGAACTTTTAGCAAGTACCTATAATTGATCCTAGAAAGTCACTTATCAAGGGAACTTTAAAATGCATTCTCTAAACTTGAAAAAGTCTAAGAAAGTGCAAGATCCTATAGGTGACTTGAAAACCCAAAACATCGATTTGATATAGTCTTAATGAAAGCTAATCCAAATTTGGCTTAATTTTGACTTGCATGGCTAAGTATTCACGAGTATCTTTAATTAGAGGTCTTTAAATAGTGAAGAACAAGAAGTGATAGAGTTAGATAAGTGATCATGCTAAACGTAGAACATGAAAATGTTCTTTCAAAAACTCATATGTTTTTAATTGTGGCTTTTTCTTCCATAAGATCAATGCATTAAGAATAAAATAATTGCAATAAGTAAGGTGGTACGATTTGAAAGGTTACTTAGCTTCTAGCCCAAGATCGTTTAAAAGTTGCTCGGGGTTAAATAGAGTATATAGCCAAGGCATAACTTATTGAAGCGGGACACGAAGATTGGTGAAGATCCAAAAAGGCCCTAACAAGGCATGAGGAGCTCTATTTTGTTGCTAAAGATCCAAGATGATGTGAAGTATCATTATTCCAAAATCAATATGAAGGATCGAGACACACGACGAAAAGAAATTACTCCCCTAAAGATCATGGAGAAAGTCTATCCAAAAAGACCCTTACAAGGTATGAGGATAAATATATCCAAGTCCTAAAAGGAGGCGGATCGTTGTATATCAAAATCCAAAATAAAGATTGAAGAAAAATGATGAAGTCGTGGTCCAAGTATGAAGAATCTCTCAAAAACGTCAAGTGAAGAAATTCCAAATATGAAGAGAAGACCATAATTTTAAGAACGTCTTCTGAAGATTTGAAGAATGAAGTACATGCCAAATATCGGTCCGAGAAAGGTCTCAAATCATGAAACGAGTTATGCCAAGATATGAAGTTAAGGAGATACACAAGAAGCCGTTTTAAAAGATTTTGTGTTAGAAATACGTTTTTAACGTATATTAGAAGTATCGATCACTCCACAATATTATTTATGTTGTAATAGCTCGTAGTTAATGTTACTTATTAAGTTAAGTAAGAAACCGACCCATGGGCTTGTCATGGGTCGGCCCAAGCCCAAATGGTGGCCTTGGATATAAATACCCCTTTCCACCATGGAAAGGGGTCGGTTGTTGTTCATTCCACATTTTCATTTGAATAAAATACACATAGTTTCTCTCTCACTTTCTCTCACTAGTTTCTCTCTCTAGGAATCTTCAACCCACTTCATAGATTCATAGGTTATCAATATTCTACATTTGGTATCAGAGCTATGGGGTGATTTAAGGTAATGATTTGTGTTGTTATTTAGTTTTTGATTGTATTAGTGTTCTTTAAGAAGATCCATCTTGATTCTTGGAGTTTTTGGTGATTTTGTGATTGGGATTAGTAGATAAGTATTAGTTTTTACTTATTTTAGTAGAAATCACAAACTTTTTGGGTTATTTGGTAAAAATCTGTGTTTGTTCTTCATTTTTGTGATCGACTGAATACTCGTACAAGTTTCTGTTTCCCAGACAAAGTTCCGAACCAAAAAGTTCCGGATCAAAAAGTTCTGGATCAACAAAAGTTCCGGATCAAAAAGTTCCGAACCAAAAGTTCCGGATCAAGGAAAGTTCCGGATCAAAAAGTTCCGAACCAAAAGTTCCGGATGAAGGAAAGTTCCGGATCAAAAAGTTCCGAACCAAAAGTTCCGGATCAAGGAAAGTTCCGGATCAAGGAAAGTTCCGGATCAAGACAAAGTTCCGAATCAAAAGTTCCGAACCAAAAGTTCCGGATCAAGGAAAGTTCTGGATCAAGGAAAGTTCTGGATCAAGGGAAAGTTCCGGATCAAGGAAAGTTCCGGATCAAATCTTCCGAACCAAAAGTTCCGAATCAAGGAGTTTCGAGCCAAAATCTTCCGAATCAACAAAAGTTCCGGATCAAGGGATTTTTTACTTGTTTTTTCGACGATTTTTTGGAGGATTTAATCTTGGTTTCTTACAAAAAAAACTCAACACAATTCACAAGCTTTACTTCACTGCTCGATCAACCGATAATCTTTGTCTCTTTGAAGTGAACAAAATGAATCCGAATTCATTATTGCCTCAGATGACATCACTTACGGACATTTCCGTCATTACGGGAACATACAATCGCCCTCCAATGCTCATTAAAGAAGTCTTTGAAGCATGGCAAGGCCGTATGATGTCATACCTTAAGGGAAAACCGATATATGGGAGGCTTATGGTTAAGTCAATTCTAAATGGTCCACTTGACTATGGTACCATCGTGGTTAACAATGTGACTCGACCAAGGGAGTTTGAAGAACTTACACCAGCTCAACAACTTGTTGCCGATGCAGACGAAAAGGCTCTTCAAACCATTCTCCAAGCTCTTCATCATGACATCTATCGAATGGTAAGTCAGTATACGGTGGCAAAGGATTTATGGGAACGTCTAAAGGTGTTGCTACAAGGTACGTCCCTTACCAAACAGGAAAGGGAATGTCAGTTATATGATCTGTTTGATAGATTCACGTACAGCCCAGGGGAAACGCTTCACGACTATTACTTCAGATTCACTACTCTCATGAATGATCTGAATGTATACAATCTCGTGATTGCTCCATTATAGGTTAACACAAAATTTTTGAATACTTTACCTCAAGCTGAATGGGGTGAGTATATTACCGATGTTAAGTTAACCAGGGATTTGCATAAGTGTAATTTGGATCAACTCTATGCTTTTCTTCAGCAGCATGAGAAACACGTGATCATGTACCGTTCGCCTCGAGGTATGTACCCTGATTCTTTAGCTTTGATGGCGAATCAACCAAGCTTGTCACACAACAACACTCCTTATATCTTGGGACACCAAGCCTATCATCCATCACCTTACATGACACCAAGCTTCCCCCAATATTCGATTCTACCGCAACCACCCACCTCACATCAGCAACAATATCGGTTTAATGCACCTTCATCACACTATGCTTCACTACCTCACCCAGCAAGCATTGCACCTTATGCTCAGTCATCATATTCTTCTTATCAAGAGAATGCAGCATATCCATCAAGCTACTCTGACCACATGAGTGTTCCTTCTAGAGCTTATGCAGCTCAACAAGACCAAGCACTGTATTGTGATGATGATGAAGTCCCCATTCCTGAATTCAAACAAGGAACTGACCCAGTTGAAGTGTTAGCCACTATGTCTACTTATCTCACAAGGACTTTAAGCAAACGAGGATTTAGAGGACCAGCTCCTACTAACAACCAGCTGAGGAATTCATCCAATTCTCGCCAACAAGCTACTATTGAGAATGGAAGGGTAATGGTTCAACCTATTCAACCTTATCAGGGGAGACCTACTACATCAACTACCAATGCTCGTACGGTCAATCCTGCTCCAATGGTCAACACTCCTCCACGGGCTAACTCCACAGGCAAGTTGAGAATGATTACATGCTACAACTGTAAGGAAGAAGGTCACATGTCCAGGGATTGCAAAAAAACCCAAGAGGAGAAGGGATGGTCAATGGTTTGCAGAGAAGATTTATCTGGTGAACGCTCAGGCACAAGGAAGGGAACTTGATGAAGAGGAGCTTTCATTTCTTGCTGATCCAGGGATTGCTGAACAAGACGTTGTCAACACACAGAATGCAGCATACCAAGCAGATGACCTTGATGCGTATGATTCAGACTGTGATGAACTTCAATCTGCACGGGCAGCTCTTATGGCAACTATCTCCAGCTTAGGGCCAGAAAAACGATCTGAGGTACTTATTAATACCACTGATAATACCACTGATACTAGTATTCAACCACATCAAGCTGTGCAAGAGAGTGCTGATTCGAATGAGTCTTCGGTGGTGAGTCTTTCAAATGAGGAGACAATCAATGATAGTAATATCAATGTGAGTCCCCAGACTTAGAGTGAATTACAACCGGAAGCCATTTCGCATACGCATACTCCTGCTCAACAAGATTTGGTCATGGTTCCTGCTACATTACTTAGCCAAATGAATGCTGCACTCTTAGAAACCCTAGCTAAGAATAAGAATTTGTCTAATGAGCTTGCCTTATGCAACGAGAAAGTTCAAACTTTGGAATTAGTTCCTTCGTCTAGTGTTCTAACAAATCCCAAATATGATCATTTTCGAAACAAACAAATGGGTCATTTGCAAGAAATTGAAACCTTAAGAGCAAATCTTTCTAACGAACTTAAAGAAAAAGAGTTAGTGGTCACTAATTTTCAAAAACTTCAAACGGATTTTGAATTACTCGAGTCTAAGAAGAATGAAATGGAAATTAATGCGGCTAATAAGATTAGAAGTCTAGATTATTTGCTTTTAAGACAATACGCTGCCTCTCAACTAGTACCCTTATTTGATGCATCTTTTAGAGAGTTTAACTTATCGCGTCAAAAAGGCCTTCCCCCTAACCCACGGTATGCAAAACAAGCTTTTATCCATAATCCCAGACTTTATAATGCAACCCAATTAGGATTGGTCTTAGACCCGATTGTTATTTCCGATGATCGCACTAATAAGGATCTAGTTGATGAGAATCGGTCATATAACTTTGCAAAATATCCCGATTGTGATTATTTTAAAATGAATCAGGAGCTTGCAAAAACGGATTTTAGAATTCGCTTCCATATGGATAAAGATCTCATCACAGCACCAACCTACATGTTAAATGAAGAAAACCCTAGTACACTTCCTACACTTGTCAAAATGGAAGGACCTAAGGAAATTCCAAAGGATCTTCCACCTGTTAGCACTGTATGGTTAAACTTGCAAGAGATTAATCAATACTTTGCTAGTTTTGACAAGGTCATTTTGGAATGTATGACTTCAAATGGCCTAAACGCCGGAGAATGGGTTTTCTAACACATGAACGAGGTGTTTAAGAATGAGATCAATCCGTTTGTCGAAAGTCTAAAAGGAAGTTTTGCATCTCTTAAGGAAAATCTTGAGTTTGAAATTGGAGAAGTTCAAAAAGTGTTTTATGAAATGGACACCGCTTACGAACTACAATAATTGAAAAGGAAAAGATTTTATCCGAATATGACCGATTCTTGTCCCAAGTAATTTCGTGTGATGTGCTTTCTATTGTGAATGTTAATTATTCGAATGAGCTTACATCCGCTATGATTAAATGTGATGCTGTGAATATATGTGATGATGTTTGTGATCTCTCTGTAAATGTTGCTGATACTGTAAATGAGGTAGATAATCATTCTTGTCACGAATCTAACGCTGAATTTTTAAAGCTACAAGATTCTTACAATTTACTTTCAAAATGCTTTAATCAACTTGAACAACATTGTATATCTTTAGAATTAAAACAACAAACTCAAAATGAGGATCTTTTGATAACAAATGGTTGTGAAAACGGTGTTGAGACGAGTGACAAGATGATTGCAATAGTTAAGGCATTAGAGGAAGAGATTATGAGATTAAAGAGAGATGTGTCATCAAATGAAACACTAAAATTGGAACTAGAGGCCGCAAAGTCTAAAAACCAGGACTTAGAATTTAGACTTTCGTCTATTCTAGGGGAGATGGATCGGGCAAGACAGGGACTATCCGCTCTTTATGGTTCAATAGAAGAACGCTTAGCTTTTAATGCAGCACAACAACAATATTATGTTGAACAACTGAACCAAAAGTGTGAGGAAATCTCTGACTTAAACATCCAGCTCATTGACAAAAACATGGTGTTGGCCGAGTTAAAGGAGACACTTCTTCTCACCCGACAAGAAGTTGTTGATAACTTAGCTACCGACTCTGCACCGTCCTCTAGTGCTCCAACAACCAAGTCAGTAGTGCTTTATAAGAACCCGCTCCATAAGAAAAACCCGGTTACCTACGATGATTATATGAGGAATGCAATTAAGCATGTAGATCTTGTTAGGGACATTTTAGACGATCTTTATGCCTTAGATCCCTCAAGTAGCTACTATTACTCAGCTCATGAATACATTAAGCGAGTTCAATATTGCTTAGCATATTTGCAATACATAGGTAAACCAGGTTCTGCACTACTCACTAATCGACCCATTGCTGTAACTCCATTCAATAAGACCCCAGGAGCAAAACCGTCATTGGCACCATCAAGTAAGGCACCTTTAAAATCTGTTGCTAATGTTCCCACTTTGCCTTCTACAGGAGTAAAAGAGTCTACTAAGGCTAAAGGATCGCCACTCAAGAAAGATAAGATCAAGCCCTCCACTAGTAGTACCAACAAGAAGAAAGTAGAAGCTCACCATAGGAATGTTAGTTCAGATTTAAATAAAAAGAATCATGTTAAGACTAAAAGCTCTGCGCCTGTGTAGAAGCCTAAACCATTTGTGAATTCTGATTTGAAATGTTGGAATTGTAATGAATGTATGTTTTCCCAACGTCATGATTTGTGTCTTATTGATCATGTGAATGAAATGAATGCCATTAGGAATGATCATGAATGGAAGCCAACTGGTAGAACTCGTACCCAAGTTGGCTGGCAATGGCGTCCCACTGGTAGGACCTTTACATTAGATGGAAAAATGTGCCCTTTAACTAGGAATGCATCCATTGAGGTTAGGTCTGAGCGTCCTTTAGTTAGGAACACTAGCACTAAAGTATGGAAACAGCGCCCTTTAATTAGGTCAGCCCCCACTATAGTGCCTATCAGTGAAGAAATACCTCAGGATTTAAGCCAACTAGAATCTACACCACCAACTAGGAAGAAGAAGGCTAGGAAATCTAAGAAACCTAAAGTTAGCAAATCTAAGATTATTAAATCTGTACCTGCTAATAACAAGGAACATTCAGATTCCGATACCTCTACGTTGTCCTCGTCTGGTGATATTTTCAGGTGGTCCAAATCATCCTCTGGTATTTGGACTCCAGTTGTTCAAAGCATATGACCGGAGATCGCTCGATGCTCCGAAATTTCGTCAGCAAGTTTCTTGGAACGGTTAAATTCGGTAATGATCATATAGCAAAGATAATGGGGTATGGTGAATATCAGATTGGAAACGTTACGATTTCAAGGGTATACTATGTAGAAGGTCTTGGTCATAATTTATTTTCAGTAGGACAGTTTTGTGATTCCAACCTAGAGGTTGCTTTTCGACAACATACTTGTTTCATCCGCAACTTGGAAGGAAAAGACTTGTTGAATGGTTCTCGTGGTGCAAATCTTTATACGTTGTCCCTACAAGACATGATGGCCGCCTCTCCAGTATGTCTTCTCTCTAAAGCATCTAAGACCAAGTCATGGTTATGGCATCGCAGATTATCTCATCTCAACTTTGATGCTATTAATCATCTGGCTAAAAACGAATTAGTTCGTGGTCTTCTAAAGCTCAAATTTCACAAGGACCATTTATGTTCCGCGTGTTCAAGGGGGAAAAGTACCAAGAAATCATACAAGCCCAAAGCTGAAGACACCAATCAAGAAAAACTTCATCTTTTGCATATGGATCTTTGTGGGCCAATGAGAACTGAAAGTGTGAGCGGTAAGAAATTCATTCTTGTTATTGTGGATGATTTCTCCAGGTTTACATGGGTTAGATTTCTACGTACAAAGGATGAAGCACCGAAGGCTATCATCACTTTTCTGAAATTCATTTAGGTAGGTTTAAATACTACTGTCTGCCGTATTCGTACAGACAATGGAACAGAGTTCGTCAACCAGACTCTTCGTGATTACTATGAAGGAGTTGGTATCTCACATCAAACATCCGCTGCACGTACTCCACAACAAAACGGTGTCGTTGAAAGACGGAATCGTACGCTTATGGAAGCTGCTAGGACTATGCTGATTTATGCGAACGCTCCATTGTTCTTGTTGGCAGAAGCTATATCTACTGCATGTTTCACCCAAAACCGTTCTATCATTCGGAAACGCCATGGAAAAACACCTTACGAGCTTCTACATGATCGTAAACCCAATGTTTCATTTTTTCATGTGTTTGGGGCTCTTTGTTACCCAAACATTAATAGTGAGAACTTGGGCAAGCTTCAACCGAAAGCCGATATAGGTATTTTCATTGGTTACTCACCCTCTAAGAAAGCATACCGAATTTACAACCGTCGTCTTGGTAAGATTGTAGAAACTATGGACGCAGATTTTGATGAGCTGACAGAGATGGCTTCTGAGCAACGCAGCTCTGAACCCGCGCTTCATGAGATGGGAACCGGTGCTATTAGTTCTGGATTAGTTCCCAATAATCCTACTTCTACATCATTTTTACCACCTACAAGGCCCGAGTGGGATAAACTGTTTCAACCGTTGTTTGATGAATTCTTTGATCCCCCAAATGATGAAGTTCCAGCACCTGTAGTGATAGCTCCAATCCCTGAAGTTGTTGCTCAAGCAAATGAAGCTTTATCTAATGCATCTTCAATTAACATTGAACCGGATGCACCTCTACCAAGTGATTCTCAAACTACACCTGAATCGTCACCCTTACTTGTGCCTAATGATGTTGAAGAGGATTCTATTGATCACGACTTGGAATATGCTCACCTACAAGAGCTTCCTTTCTTTGGTGTACCGATACCTGAAAACCCTTCAGCCGCGTCTACCTCAGAAGAAGCTCCTTCAATTGTTCACTCCAGACCACCACGGATTGAAAATCATAGCACCAAATGGACAAAAGATCACCCAATTAGGAATGTCATTGGAGATCTAGATCGACCAGTCTCTACACGCCATCAATTACAAGAGAGTGCACTCTATTGCTATTTTGATGCATTTCTCTCCGAAGCCATGCAGGAGGAACTAAATGAATTCCAAAGACTTGAAGTATGGGAATTAGTTCCTCTCCCTGACAAGGTTAACCTCCTTACATTGTTGTGGGTCTATAAGGTTAAACTCGATGAGATGGGTGCAGTATTGAAGAATAAGGCTAGATTGGTTGCTAGAGGATATAAACAAGCCTTGGGTATAGACTTTGAAGAATCTTTTGCTCCTATTGCAAGATTGGAGGCTATTAGACTATTCCTTGCTCATATGAACATGATCGTCTATCAAATGGATGTGAAGACGACATTTTTGAACGGTGAACTAAGGGAAGAAGTCTATGTTAGTCAGCCGGATGGGTTCGTTAGCACGGAGTTTCCTAATCATGTGTACAAGCTTAAGAAGGCTCTCTATGGGTTGAAACAAGCTCCACGCGCGTGGTATGATCTCCTTTCAACATATCTCATTTCGGAAGGCTTCTCCAAAGGCAAGGTGGACCCCACTCTATTCACTCTCAAGGAGGGCAACGACATGATTCTGGTACAAATTTATGTTGATTATATAATATTTGCTGCCTCTAACATAGAATTGTCCAAACGCTTTGAGAAGATAATGTCCACACGCTTTCAGATGTCAATGATGGGAAAAATTTCATTTTTCTTAGGATTACAAATTTCTCAGAATCCCAGAGGCATCTTTATTAATCAATCCAAATATGCTCTAGAATCTTTAAAGAAATATAACTTTAAAAATTGTGACCCCGTGGACACTCCAATGGTGGAGAAATCCAAGTTAGATGAAGATAGGAATGGGACTATTGTCGATCCAAAACTTTATCGTGGGATGATCGGCACCCTTCTCTATCTGACTGCTAGCAGGCCTGATTTGCAATTTGCTGTATGCATGTGTGCCCGGTATCAGGCTCGGCCTACCGAAAAGCACCTACATGTTGTTAAAAGGATCTTTCGGTATCTCAAAGGAACACTTCATCATGGTCTATGGTATCCGAAAGATTCCTCTATTTCTTTAATATCATACGCAGATGCCGATCATGCTGGGTGTCAAGACACGAGGTGTAGCACTTCTGGGTCTGTGCAACTCCTTGGAGACAGATTGATTAGTTGGTCTTCAAAAAGGCAGAAAAGCGCTGCAATTTCTAGCACGAAGGCTGAATACATCGCCATGTCCGGTTGTTGTGCTCAAGTACTTTGGATGAGATCACAACTAACTGACTACGGTTTGGGATTCAACAAAATCCCGATGTATTGTGACAACAAGAGCGCCATTGCCCTTTGCTGCAACTATGTTTAACACTCCCGGGCCAAGCACATAGACATTCGCTACCATTTCATTAAAGAGCAGGTGGAGAACGGAGTGATCGAGCTGTATTTTGTCACTACTGAGTATGAGCTGGCAGATATGTTCACCAAAGCCTTAGATCGAGGACGAATCGAGTTTTTGATCGACAAGCTTGGCATGAAATCATTCACTCCAGCGACTCTCAAAGAATTGGCAGAAGAATCAGTTGAATAGTGGTGGTAAACTATTCAGGCGTATCCTTTGTTTGTGATCATGTATATTATCGTATATATATAAACCACAAAAAGAAAAATACAAAAATATAAAACCAAGAAAAACCATAAAAAATATAAAACCTACAAAAACCATAAAATTATAAAATCACGAAAAACCAATAATATTTTCCGTTTTTTAAATCGGGCATGTCTTTTAGTACGGTAATATTTACGACTTTAGAAATGTCGATCAATATTGACACGGCGCCATAAATAGAGTCCGTATAAAAGTTGTACATTTTTAAAACATGCCCATTATGGCTTGTAGTTATTTCAGACTGCAACCCGGTTTTCATATTAAAGTCACGTATTTCCTTGGAAAACGTTGGCTCACAACGGGAATTAATTTTCTCGGGCATGATTTACAAGCCAAATCATGCAAATGGATCAAGTTTACTTTTCAACTTGGTCTAACACGAGTTAGTGTACGTCTCAGTGCATTAATTTGTCTAAATAAGAGAAATCTTATTGCCAACATGAATCAATCTTTTTCAAGATACTAATTGGAAATGTTTTCATCAATATTTGACTCTTTAAACAATGACTACAGCTCTTTAAATAGAAAACGGGTCATCGTTTAAGGGGGATAAAATATTAAATTATCTTCGTCATCAAAAAGATTTTCAAAAGTGTTTGTGGAAATTTAATTGGCTAAATGGTTTATGAGTGGTCTTGCTTTAGAATACGACTTGTGCTCGTTCAATGTGATAGGAATTGCTTTAAGATCTTGGAGATTTGCTAATAGGTTGCGATGCTTAAGTTGTGTGAAGGTTAAGTTGGCGAAATTTAACAATGGTTAGGAAAAATGAAAAGATAAGTTATAAACCAAAAAGGAAAAGAATAGAAAACTGTAGGGTTAAAGGTGACAATTTGTGAAAGTTGTAAACAATTATTGACCTAGTCAAAACCAAACCCCCCATGCTTTTTATTCTTTCTTCTTCACTGTTTTGGTTTTACTTCTTTGCCGCCATTCACATACACAGAAACACACACAAGCTTTCACAAACTCGCGTTCTAATCATTCAATCCGTTCCATTCAATCAAAAAGGTACAAACAACAACTTCTTTGATTTATAATTCGCCTAATTCATCATTTAAATCAAGTTAATTGATTTGGGTAATCAACTTTATCAAATTAGGGTTCGTTTGCCTAATTAGGGATTAATTGACTAGGGGTTTTAGTTGGGTTTTATGCGGATTAGCATTAGAATGTGTTAAGTTGCCTTAGATTGCCATAAATCTCACACATGCGTTTAGAATAATCTTTCATTGGGGACGGGTTGTGATCTTCCGATTGAACATGGCTAGCAAACTTCCGAATGAAGTTCTGAACAAACTTCCGAATGAAGGAAGTTCTGAACAAACTTCCGAATGAAGGAAGTTCCGGATGAACTTCCGAATCAAGGAAGTTCCGGATGAACTTCCGAATGAAGAAGTTCCGAATGAACTTCCGAATGAAGAAGTTCCGAGTGAACTTCCGAATGAAGAAGTTCCGAGTGAACTTCCGAATGAAGAAGTTCCAGATGAACTTCCGAATGAAGAAGTTCCGGATGAACTTCCGAATGAAGAGTTCCGAATGAAGGACTTCCGAATGAAGAGTTCCGAATGAAGGACTTCCGAATGAAGAGTTCCGGATAAAGAGTTCCGAATGAAGGACTTCCGAATGAAGAGTTCCGAATGAAGGACTTCCTAATGAAGAGTTCCGAATGAAGGACTTCTGAATGAAGAGTTCCGAATGAAGAGTTGTTGGATTGATAGTTGTTTGCTTGATTACTTATAATATGTGTTATGCTTAAAAGTCATAATGATATATATATATATATATATATATATATATATATATATATATATATATATATATATATATATATATATATATATATATATATATATATATATATATATATATATATATATATATATATATATATATATATATATATATATATATATATATATATATATATATATATATATATATATATATATATATATATATATATATATATATATATATATACATATATATATATATATATATATATTTTGTGCATCAACCTTTCATGTCTTATCTTAAGCAGATACGATGACTAATCCAACAGTACAAGCAATCCAAGACTCTAGAGCAGCCGCAATTGCCGAAGCACGAGCCCTCAAGTTCATACCAAACAATTACCGGCTGAAGCAAGTCTCAAAATCCACTCACCATGGATTTAAAGTAGCCATAGCAATCCTTGATCACTCTCACTTTAAGAATGCTTTAAGGAGTACTGCCTCGGTGCCATATGATTACATGTATGAGTTCTGGGCTACCAAGGAGAGTACTTCAAACAAGATCACCTTCACTCTCGACAACAAGCAGCAGACACTTACTGTTTCAGACTTCCGTAAGATATTTGGCATTCGGGATACACCCAAAGGTATGGCATTTTCGAGGGATCCTACCAAAGACGAACTCATGGAGATGTTCGATTCTCTTGGATGTCCTGACATACGAGTTGTGTCTGAGTTTACCACCGCTAAAGTAGGTCAACCTTGGAGAGCAATTTTAGGTTTTCTCAGTAGATGTCTTACACCTAAAACCAGTGGGCATGATGCTTTGCGTAGTCCAATTATGAACATCTTCCATGGAATGTACACAGGCTCAAATGCAGATTATGCATTATTGTTGTGGGAAGAATTTAACTTTCCACTCTTCCAAAACAAGAAGCTGAAGACTAATTTCTTTCCTTACCCTCGGTTTATCAAGCTTATCATTAATTATTTTATGAAGAATGATGTCTCTATTGATAAGCGTGCAGCAAGTCGTCGTCACAATGAAGAGGCTGATCACACTGTGGATCTAAGGCATGAAGGACCATCTGGTGGTGTTATTCCTGGTCCTATTCCCGATTATCTTCTGACGGATAAAATTAAAGCTTCTGTTGATTACAAACTACTGCTGCTAGAAATCAAGAAGCTAAAAGCAAGCCTTCAGACAGGAGAAGACTCGTCTACTACGGTCAAGAGTAAAGGTAAACGCAAGCAACCAGCTGCTTTATCTGAACCCGAAACCAAGAAGAAGAAGACTGAGGTTAAGAAGGGAAAGGGTACGGCTGATGAGTTAGTTCTCCGCGACGAAGAAGATGTTGATGATCCTACTCTTGACAAGGCTGAGAGAAAATTAATGAAGATAGCTATTGAAAGGAGTAGGAAAGACACGGGCGGTAGTGGTTCGGGTGCACAGATAAATATTGAAGAAGAGTACCAGGAGCCAGATAATATTGATGAGTTGGGATCACCTGAAAGGTATTCTACTTCGAAGGAGACATCCATCCCTGTTTCAGCAAGTGTTGAAAAGGAGTCCGGTGCTCCTACAATCATGGTACCTACCCAGCCTTTAGTAACTCAACCTCCACCAATTCATCCCTTACCAACCCGACCGGTACCAACACCATTCCTTCCACCTCCAATAACTCCCATCCTCAGTACTGTGGTCACAACCGAGCCTCTTCAACCAACCCAGAGTAGCTCTGCATCATCTTCAATGGCTGCATTTGTAATGGCAGAAATGTTGGATAAACATACGGATAATCAAAGAAAAGAGATGGATGATCTTCGCCAAGAGCTACTTAGACGAGTTCAAAGTGAAGAAGCATCTAAGAAATCCCAAGAAGAGATGCTTGCTAAGTTCGCTGCAGAGATGGAGCTAACACGTAAAGCGCATGTAGAAGAACTAGCTCAGGTCAAGCAGGCTGAAGCTGATAAGTATGCTGCACGTATCACGAGACTTCAAGCTATGAGGGATAAATACAAGGAGCAGAAAGAAACACTTGAAGCTACTGTTGAAGAGAGAGTGAAAGAATCCGTTGAGTCCATTATGCCAAAACTGCGTGATGAGTTGAAGACACTCGCGGCTGATAACTTGATGATCAAGTCATCCAATCCTTCTGAATCCGCCTACAAAATTGCCTATGATTTAACGGATTTTGAATTAAAGAAGATCCTCAAAGCTCGTATGAGGGAACTTGGATCTTTTGATAAATCTAAGATTCAACGGACACTCTACAAGTTACTAAATGATGTTATCATGGAGGATGATCGGTTATTTAAAACGTTTGGAAGTGTGGTACCTTACCACATTCTGCCTGAGGAAGAAAGGGAAGAGAGTGAACAAGAAGAGGGTGATGGGGAAGAAGAAGGTGAAGAAGAAGAAGAAGAAAAGGATGATGATGGTGACGATGATGGTGACGATGATGAGGATGATGATGATGATGATGGTGATGATGGTGGTGATGGTAATGAGGAGAGTGCTAAGGGAAACAACGAGGATAGCGATGAGGATGATGATGGTAAACAGCCTGAAACAGGGGATAAGGTTGCCAGCATAAAGAAACCTTCTAAGTCTGGAACCAAGTCTAAGAAAGATGCTGCAGAAAAGGAAAAATCCACTTCAACGGAATCAAGACGATCCAAGTGGCGCCATGATGTGAATGCTACTACGGCGTCATCGATTCCCGGTACATCTATTGATGTGTCTATACCTGTTACCACTAACCCTGTTAGTTCTGTTGTTGCTCCTGTGATTGCAGAGTCAGTAACTAAACCTGAAGCTGCACAACACTCACCTGTTCATGACACCGCCGAGATGCCTGAATCAGAACCAGCACGTGTTCATGTCTCTACTCCTCTACAACAAGAACCACAATCTAATGTTCCTGAGTCAAGCACACGGGACTGGGCAGACACATTGGAGATTGACGAGACTGCACCGCCACAAGCTTGGATCACGACAGCGGCTCAATATGATCCAATCACAGACGCTGATAGAGATGTTCTATATCTCCGTATCCGTAGTCCGATTGACTTGTGTGCATTTCTGGCTCATGAGTATAAGTCTTCGGTCACTCCGTATTTGGTGAAGAGAGCGCTAAAGTATAAGAGAATTCGCGCCAAAACCAGGTTAACCCGAATGGAGTACGAGTATTATGCTGACGAGGTCCTGAAAGGTCTTAACACCGTTCAAAGGCCAGGCCTCCATGAATCAGAAAGAGCTCCACCTCCACTTGATCCTTCTCAAGATAATCAAATTGCTCTCAACTTCTTCGTCACCTATGATCTTGATTATCTCCTCAAGGGTTCATCAAAGTACGTAACCTCTCTGACCTTGCTGAAAGCCGCTAACTGGGGGACAATACCCTGGATCGAGGAAAAGGTAAACCGACTCTGGGTCCCAAAGGTAACTCGTAATTATGATATGTATGCTGTTATAGGTGCATCTCATTGGGACGAACGAGTCCGAAGGGCGTACAGAGGTTGCTGCTTAGCCAATTCAGGAAGCAACGTTAGATCCGATATTCACATCTCCAACATTTTGGGACTGAAAACTGAAGCCAAGAATGGCTATTATCATGTGACGGAGATTCGTCTAAAAAGGGAGGATGACAGAGAATACAAAATCCAGCAGGGAGATTTTTCAGTCATTCGCCTAGAGGATATCGAAGACATGTTGCTTATGATGACCCGGGATCAACTCACCCATATTGCTCGTGAAGACATCATTGCCTTGAATACAGCACTTCGTATGTTCACACAAAGCGTTGTTATAAAGAAACGAGTTGAAGATCATCAATTGGGAGTCGAAAGCTACCAAAGGAAGTTTAACCTCACCCGTCCAATGAACCAAGTTCTACCTCAACATGTCGCTAGATGTCCCTATACCGGCATTACTGTACCGAATTACGGGATTTTCTACTTGAACAGCCGTGGGATAATGAAGTTTATGAGGGTGGGTGAGCTTTATAAGTACAGTGATGGGACTCTCATATACGTCAGAGGAAAGTTGGATCATCTCAATTCGGGTGGGTCTTTACCAGAGATGACTGAGGATTGGCATCAGGGTTATCGGCAAATGGCGATGTATGTGATCAAGAAGATTGATCAAAAGCTCCGTGAACAAAAATTGATGAGGAGCTTAGAAATATTCGTTGGTGGTAGACCATATGGAGTGCACCACAAGTTACTGCAACGATCCATCTAATGGGTCGTACATTTCAGGTCTACTCTATATTGGTTTTCAATTGTGAATATGTAAATTTGTGAATATTGTGCTTTTACGGCTTGATGTATTGTTAAGGTATGATAATTTTTCAAGAATTTCTCACGAGATTCTAAATCTTTCAAAATATATCATACTAAAGCACTACAACTATCCCTTATTAATTTAAGGGGGAGCATTAACATGTTCTATGGCCAAACATCGATTTCATTTTTACCCAAAGACCGGTTAATCCATTCAATATCCCAAATATTAATGGTTAACATTTTGGATAAGGGGAGAAAATGGGATTAAGGAGACTTAAATGATACTTGGCTAAAAGATGAAAAAGACTTAACGATAATCCAACTTAATATGTGTAAAGCACGTGTTAAGGGGGAGCGTTTTTGAAGAACAAAACACCTAAGGTACAAAACTTTTGATTTCAATATCACAAGTACCTTAAGTGATTTTCAAGGATTTTTCATGGTGGCTATACTTTCCCAAAACACGCTTAATTCACGACGAATGTGGTGACAAAAGGGTGGTAGGAATAGGTTTAGTCCAATGATTCATCAGAGCCGATGGAATCTTCCCAAGGACAATTCCCTAGATAGAATTAGAAGTCCTAGGAAAGTTGGAGAAAGATTGTGAACGTAGCTGAATGCCGACCAAGTACTTAAGCTAGCACTGGAACAATCACAACAAGGTGCTAGTTATGACGTATTGGTAAGCATTGAAGGGGTTGAAGAATGAAAAAGAATTGTAAAGATAAAGGGTGTAAAGAAAGAAGCCCTCCTTACAACTTTAGGCAGAAACCGGGTCAATACATATGCTATTGAGATCATTTTTGTTAATGATTCTCGATATTGAAGAAAGACATCATGGACCCAGTGATGCAATGCACAACCCTTCCCAGCTAACTCAAATATCTCTCAAAAGGTATTTGTTTTAATCACACGGAGATCAACACGTTATCTATTGGTTTATTCACTCCGAATAGACTGATATTGAAAAGGTGGCACTCCTCTCCAGCCATCGCTCACTAAATCAAAACGCACTATCGAGTCTAGAGCCACGAGATCATCAAAAGTCTCATTAGGACACTTTCCATTTATTCCTTGCTTTCTCACACACTGTGAAAAGTAAGAGATTTTTTATGAGTCCTACACAGTATTCTTGTAATATTGCCAGAACATCCGAGTAATACGCAAGTATTACAATGAAGATGGAAATCCTGCTTGAGCCAACATCAAACAAGCTCATGGTAGGTTACACGTGCTGTTCTTTAAGAACCAATCTTGTGAAAAACTGGAAAGAAACAGTGGTTTAATTCTTAATTGAACTTAAACTCGTTCCAGGCCTGTACGCATTATCATACGATCTTGCCAGAACACTCAGAGTGACTCTTTATTGATCACAGTGACGAGTGGAAATCCTTCTAGTGTTAACATCAAACAGCACTTGGTAGGTGACGTGCAAGATTCTTTATGAATTGAGCTCGTGATAACTGGAAAGCAACGATGGTGAAAATCTTAATTGAAATTCACTTGTTCCAGGTTTCATGAATTGACGGCTTCAATCATAAGGATTTTAATCCAAATGATTCACTCTTTATGTTCGCAGTCAGCTTTGGACGATCGAATAAAGAGAACGGGTTTACCCGCGAAATCCTGTCAGGAAGTTACTTAATTGAAACTATCCGTCACGGGTACGATATCTAATATCGTCCAACGGTCTTCACCGACCGGAGGTAAAATGCTACCAAATTAGAATAAAATGTCAAAGCCATTTTATTCGTGTCGTTGCTGTGTACCTCTTAAAGACGGTGGCGTTGCTGTGTACCTGTTGAAGACGGTGGCGTTGCTGTGTACCAGTTGAAGACGGTGGAGTTGCGGTGTACCTGTAGAAGTCGTTCTCACAAGCTTATGTTTTTCTGCATCAAAGTTCAGCAAAATTCAAGAAAGTGCAAAATGAAGTCTTCCGCTGTACCAAACTCCGAAGCTTTCGAGAATTCAACAAAAAGACATAAGTGTGTGGAACATGGAGTCACGAGGAGGAAAGTTTCACAAGAAGGCAAAGATCGCACGTGACTGGCCAAAAGAACAATGCTCTCAAGCCAAAGCCTAAAAGATCAAATCAAAATATTCACAACAAAAAGAAAGAAGAAAAGACTACGAGCTAAAGAACGAAGACTTAGTATATATGCTAGGTTTAGAACTTTGTAAACGTGGAGTGACCTCCCTTAGGGGGAGATTGTTAGAAATACGTTTTTAACGTATATTAGAAGTATCGGTCACTCCACAATATTATTTATGTTGTAATAGCTCGTAGTTAATGTTACTTATTAAGTTATGTAAGAAACCGACCCATGGGCTTGTCATGGGTCGGCCCAAGCCCAAATGGTGGCCTTGGATATAAATACCCCTTTCCACCATGGAAAGGGGTCGGTTGTTGTTCATTCCACATTTTCATTTGAATAAAATACACATAGTTTCTCTCTCACTTTCTCTCACTAGTTTCTCTCTCTAGGAATCTTCAACCCACTTCATAGATTCATAGGTTATCAATATTCTACATTTTGTCCTTTAGCTAACTATCGATTAAATCGTGCTACTTTATTTTCGGACTCATAAATACTCAAATAAGTCAATATGAATCACTTGTGATCTATGACAATGAGTTAAAAAGTTCTAGAAACCTTGTCTTTTCTTAATAACTAGGATTGCGGGGAGAAATAGTATTACACAATTTGGACGTATGAGTAGTGTTAGTAATAAGTGTGTAAACACTTATCCTTTTGCCACTAACATCAAGGAAAAAACAAGACCTAATCATGTGATTATCATCGTAAAAGTCGGAATTACGCGTGGTTTTGTGTTTTTGTGTTTAAATAGGTACAAATGATCTAAAGAAGAGAAAACACGGGATTTCACGGTCAAACGAGGAAGAAAAGTCCAAAAAGAGACAAAGACAAAGTCAAAGAAACAAAAGTGTGCCAAGATCACAAAGACCAGCAAAGTCGAAACAATTTTGAAGAAAAAGATCAAGAAGGACAAAGTCAAGCTCGATTTTAGTGGATTTAAGTTTATGAAGGATTTTGGTTAAGTGGGTCCCACATTAGTTTAACGGGCTTAATTATTGGGCTAACGGAGGAAGTTTTTAACTTATTTTGGACAAGGCCCAATACAAAAGCCCTATAACACTTAGAAAGTGGAGTATTTATTTTGGGCCAAGCCCATTAGAAAGTGGGACGGTTGAAAGGTTTAACTTTTCAAAATTCAGAGAAGGAAATTATTATCTCTTGGACTCAAAGCTAGACGGTGGGAGTAAATAAATCTCTTGGTCAAAACAAAAACTTGGTCAACCATTCTCATCACCCCACACGTTTAAGTATTCACTCAATTACCCACTTTACCCACACAATCCCTCAAACCTCACACGTGTACTCCCCATTCACGTTAATAATAAAAACGCTTTCAGATTTTCCCACACCCCCATTACCCTTTTAGTTATAAACAAAACTTTACTCTCCCACTTTCTCTTCCCAAAATAATTCGCAGACACCATTTTTCTCTCCACCATTTTTTTTACACAATCAAACCCTAAAATCACCATCAAAAATTCACCACAAAAATTGGGGGTTTTTACATATATTATTAATTCACACAAATCCACTAAAAACCCCCAAGTTTTCGGATCAAGAACACCCAAGGTGGTCCTCACATCACTCCAACATGGCAATCCGAGTGATGAGGGTTATTTTTTAGCCATTGATCAAAGGAAGAAAGAGAGAAGAAAAGATGAACGGCCATGATTCACTTCCTTGGCCACCAAGGATAACCAAGAAGGTTTCCTAGGGTTTGCCTATAAAAACCCTTCATTGTAATTCAATAGACAAGCTTTTCTTTATTATTTTTTTTAGTTTTTAAAAATTAATTAGGAGTAGATTTAAATTAGTATTTAATTTTTGCAAATTAGTGTTAGGTTTTATTGTATTTTCTTTATTTCTAGTTCATGTAATATTTCTTAAATATTAATGAAAAGTTTAAATTTATTTATATTTGTCTCTTTTTAATTTCTCGTAAGTCTAAATCTATTTTCTCTTTTATTTAATATCACTGTTCTTGTTCGATTTATTATTATAAAAAAAAAAATAATAAATAAATAAATAAATATATATGTCGAAGGCAACTGTTTGGTTCGAGAAGTGTTGGTTCAGTTCGAGTGTTTTAAGATGATGATGAAGTTGATGATTACGGTGGTCTCGATTTCGGTTCACAAGTACGCTCAGCGCGATACTTCTTCCCAAAGGGTTTCGACTATGGTTCCAAATCTTCTTTTTAATTATTTTCATGTTTTAGTTTGATTAAATTTGCTTATGTTTAATCTGCTATTGTTTGGTTTTCAAATGGTAAGTTTTAATTGAATCTGCTTAGTATTGGTTCAAGATTAGTTTTGATTTTGTTTACTGCCTATTTTATCTGCTTGTGTTATTCTTAGGTTTTAGAATTATTAAATTTGTTGTTTGAATTAGATCTGTTTTAAGTAGTGTCTGTTTCAGCTTAATTTGATAACTGCTTATTGTTTAGTTCATAGGGCTTTAGGATTTGCTTATTTATATCTAAGTTTGTGTTTGAGTGATTTTATTAGTCTTATTAGTCTTATTAAGTTTTCAGCTTATTTTGTTTAACCAGCTTACTAGATTCAGCTTAATTTTTGTTGATTAGAATTTGCTTATTTTGGATGTATAGTTTATTTTTGGTTCAAGCTTATCTGTTCTGTCAGCTTATTAGACATCAGCTTATTTGTTATTCAGTCTTTGCTATTTGGGTATTCGTAGTAGCTTATATCTGTCTTTAGTAGCTTATTGATTAGAAGCTTAATTGTTTGCAGCTTTATTTGTGTTAGCTTATTTTACGTTTAGCTAGATTATCAGATTCAGCATATTGGGTATTTATATTAGCTTATTGTCTACTGCTTATTTGGTTATTCTGTTGCTATTTGCTTTAAGTTCTTTTAGCTAATAATTTAGTTTGCTTTTCAGTTTTGGAATATTAGCTTGTCAGTCTTATTCGATTCAGCTTATTCTCTGTACCTGCTTATTCGTATTTTATTTTAGCTTATATGTTTTAACTGTTTACTTGGTTTAAGTGTTTTTAACTGCTATACGTTTTGGCTGCGTGACTTATTTGTTGGTATTTGCTGAATTTAATTGCTGAGAAACTGATCCAATTGATCAGTTTTGATTATTTGTCCAAAATTTAAAGTTCCAAAAAGTATTCAGAAATAATAACAAAATTTCGTCTGGCCTGGGGATCGAACCCCAGACCTCTCGCTTACAAGCCCAACACCCCAACCACTTGATCTAGCAACTCTTTTGTGTTGATTTATGCAACATTAATTTAATATAGGTTTTTTTTATTTTGGCAGTTTTATTAAACAGTTTAATTAAGTTTAGTTAAAAAGTTTTATATAAATTTTCTTAAATTCAGTTTTGTTTAAATATAAAAAAAAAGTTTAATAAATATATAAAAAGAAATAAAAATATATTTTATTTACTTTCTTTAAATTTTAAATTTTAGTTTTCATATAATTAAATTTAGTTTTATTTAAAATAGTTTTTAATAGTTAAATTTTTATATAGTTTTATATTTTCAAATTAGTTTACTTTGTTTCATAAATAGTTTTATTTTAAATTAGATTTCAATTTATTAAGCTTTGTTTAAAAGTAGATTTTAATTAAAAGTTTTTAAGTTTTATTAATTAGTTATATTTTATTTTCAACTTATTAGTTTAAATAGTTAATAAAAAATAGATTTCTTTTAATTAAATAGTTTTAAATTAGTTTAAAAATTACCAAAAATAGATTTTACCAAAAACAAGTTAAGTCAAAACGTTAAAACGGAAATCAAATTCGAGTCGAATCGAGGAAAACGAACTTTAATTGTTAAACCCTAGTAAAATCCCTTTTTCAGTTAGCATCGTGACTTGTACCAACAATGATCTCGTTTTTACACTTAGCATGGAATGTATGACAATCAAGGATGACGAACTTTACTCTATGAGACATTCACTTGTCTCTATTCATTGACCCTAAAAGTCACTTTTATGATGAAAATCATACATTATGTCTTTTGCACATCTTCGTAGTATTGTAGCAAGTTTTACTTTTCAATAAAGGTTAATAAATATGAACTTTGGAGATGCTTAGATTATTTATTCTAGCATTGTGAGAGGGCACGACAATGGTTTAGTATGGGGGAGTGATGAGATGGCATTTATACATGATCTCATCGTTATTTTCGGGCTTTAAATGCATAAAATGTCATCAAAATACCATATATATGCTTGTGTTTGTTTACTTGTGTATTTTAGGTATGGATATCGTGAAAAAGACAAAAGATCACAAGAAACAAGGAAAAACGAACACGAGAAACGAAGCCGCACAATGAACCGGGCCCTAGTTATGGATTTCTCAAAGAATAACCCTTGAAGACTTGAAGATGTACAAGAGTGATCCCTCATTTATGAAGAAATGACACTTAATATCATTGTATATTCATAATTACAAGTTTGGTCCTTTAAGTTTGTCAAAATTACAAAAAGGTCTTTCAACTTTGAAGATTTGGCAAGTTTAGTCCCTCAAGAATCCTAAATTGTCAACAAAGGTCCTCCTCAAAGTCAAACATCCAATGAAGACCTTCAATATCAATAATATTACACATCTATTCCTTTTAAAATGGATAAAAGATCAAAAGGACTGATGTTGTAAATATGCCAAAGTTGTATAAGCCCTAAATCCCTTTTTATAAAGTTTTCGTGGCCAAACTATGAAGAATGAAACCTTATTAACAAAGGATTCGGCTGAAATACTTTCTATACCACTTTTGCCAAAACACAAGGGCCAAACCTGCCAATACCAAAGTTTAAACTCCTAATAACGCGGGTAACACATATTGTAGCAAATTTACCACGCCAAGAACACCCTTTTTACCCAGGATTAAATTTGATGAAAACAAAGGGGAAAGTTAAATTAGCTACACCCACGTGTGATTCACCTCACCTCAATCAGATCCCACACTAAAAACCTCAAACTCCACTAACAGAAAGACCCCACAAGAACCAACCACATGACGACACTTGGCAAGGATCACTGACATGGACAAATCAAAGGCATACATTCATTCCTTGGTCACCAAGAAGTAAATAAACGCCCAAGATTTCTTCTCACAGCCTGTCAACAACCAAATGCATTCTGGAAGCTTCATAGGGTCATTTTAGAGAATTTTATAGCTTTAGGGTTTGTGAATAATGCCCAATTCGTGGCCTATATAAGGAGACCCAACTTGTGGTGATCCCTTTGTTCCAGATTTTCTCTTAGCACTTTGTAATTCCTTTTTAAGTTTAATAAAATTTGGTTTAGTTTTCTGAAGGTTCTATCTCCTTTTTTATTTAGAAGTTTGGTATTAGGCTAAGAGGATCCGAGTTCCATATTTTGAATGTTTTAATCTTGTGTTGTTGAGTTTGCAAAGGTTTCATAATAGTTTTTAAGAAAATTATAAAAAAGTAGTTTTATATTTGTATTGGGTAACTTTGTTCATCTTAGCAGGGTAGAAGCTAGTGGTTGTTCTGCTACCACTTAAGCTCACACAATCCAAAGCATGGATGTATGTTTTGGACGTGCACATCTCTAAACCTTTTCTCTTTTATGCATATTTTCCATGATATGTTGAATCTGAGATTTGGTTATTGATTATGTGATTTAGTTGTTGAATCTGTTTGTTTGAGGTTTACTTGTTGTTATTTAGTTTATTTAAGCTTGATTTGTGGAATCTAACATTTCCTTTGAAAAATTGTGAAATCAGTATTATAAGGGGTGTTTGGGTTTACTGCAATATCAAGGTTTGGGTTAAACTGAGTGAGTGTTGGTTTGTGCTTTGTGTTTGTTTATGCTTTTATTGTGTCATTAGTTGTTTATCTGTAAGTTTTGAGGTTTGTTTCACCATAATCCAACAATTGACCATAAAATATGTTTTACTTGTTGTTTTGAACTGAGGTTTTGGGGAAACCTAGAATATAAGCTATACTAGGGTTAACAAGTGCTAAATCTGAGTTAATACAACCTGAGTAAAAGATTTAGGGTTTTGAAATTGGATCTGTGGTCATCTAGTTCAGCAATAGGATTTTGTGTTCATCAGTTATTCATCAGTAACTTGCATGTGCTTGAAGCCAGATCTAATCATTGAACCAGGGATGGAATTGAGTTGTTTTGTGGTTTCTTAAGTTTTATTGAGACTGTGTAAGCTTTTGGTACAATCTGGTGGGCTTATTCTAGCTTAAATTGCTTATTTCATTGTTCATTGTTCATATTTCATATCTGTGTCATATCTGGGAACTGATTAAACTGTATCATTTGGCTAGATCATTTTCTGTTTAAGTGCTTGATTGTTACTCTTTACAACCCACTGGTTGTAAGGGTGCACCTTTTGTCCATTAAAACAAAGTGAATCTCTCTAAAATCAAAGGTCAAATAGTCAAAGCAGTGGGAACTCCTTTCCCCTACTGCTAGCCACTGCTAGTGTTATTTTTTGTTCATCTTATTAATAAGCTATTATAGCTTATTTAAACGTACAAGAACTTCAATTTGGTAATAAGTCTTCATCATTTGAGCCATTTATTCATTCTGGAGCTTTTGGGTGGTTGACTTTAGGGTTTGACTAGAAAACCAACTTGTTTGACTTTTACATAACTGCTTATTGACTTATTCAGCTTATTTGGCTTTGCTTATTTGATTTTTCTTGATTGATTTGGCTTATTTAAGTTATTTAGAGTCTTTTGCAAGTTGAATCAAGTCATGAGGTGGTCTAAAACTCTAAGTCGACTATTTTGTCGTGTAGTGAATTTGTACTTGGCTTATTTCTGGCTTATTGGTTGTGCTTTTTAAAAATTTCTTTTCACAGATCTTTTAACCATCCCAAAAGAAGGTTGTGTGTCAAATTAGAGCTTATGGCATTGGCTTATAGCTTAATGGGCCTAAAAGCCCATTAAGAATAAGTTGTTGTACATTTAAGCTGTGATAAGCTCATATTCAGCTTTTGGGCCTTCATAGTTTTGTATTTAGAATTTAATTTTAAGCTAGACTGGTGATGTTCACCTTATTTGGTTGAGTTTGAATTTATTGGGCCAAAAACCCCATTTAAGTGCACTGTTTTTGTTTTTAGCCTATTTGGTGGCCCATTAGGGGTATTTTGGTAATTTCACTTTCATTTTCTGTTTATTTAGGTTAAAATAAACTAGTTTGCATGTTTTTAGAAAATTTTTTAATTTTTGGATTTTTAATATTATGTTAATATTATTTTATTATTAAAATTAGTTTTTAATATTTTTGAAACTTTTACATTTTTCCTAGGTCAAACACATTAAGTTAGGATTTTTAAAACTCTTAGATTAATTTTCTCACCATTTTTTTAGTTTTTAGAATTATTTTAATATTTTAATAGTTTTTAATAAATTAAAAATAGTTTTCCTTATTTGTAAATTTCATAAAAATAGTTTTTATTTTAATTAAGTCATTTTAGAGTTTTACAAAGTGAAAAAATCTTTATTTGTGCTTTTTATTATTTATTTGGATATTTAGGGCTTTAATTAGCATTTAAAAATTTATATTTAATTAATTAAAAGGTTTGAAAAAGTTTTGATCATTTGTAAACTCTTAGTTTATTTTTAGCTATTTTTGGTAATTTTTTGGGAATTTTTAGAATTAATTTTTATTTTGTCACTTTTTACGGTTTTTCGTTTTGTCGTCATAGTGTAATTTTAACATACCCGTCATTCTAATTTCTCATCTTTTCTTTCTCTCAATATTAATCCAAAATCATTACGAGTTATTCACACACATATACTTCCTTGGAAAACGAACTTTCACCTTTGGGTCATTAGTACACGGTTTTCCTAAACCGTCGTATTTAATACTTCCGCTTTTACCTTGTTTTCCTAAACAAGTGTAATTTTACCACAATCACTTTCCAACGATATTTAGGAACAAACTTAGATATGAGTACTGCTTACCACCCACAGACTGACGGTCAAAGTGAACGGACCATCCAGACCCTTGAAGACATGATGCGAGCATTCGTGATTGACTTTGGGAATGGATGGGTTGATCACATTCCTTTGGTTGAGTTCTCCTACAATAATAGTTATCATGCTAGTATCAAGGCTGCCCCCTTCGAAGCACTATATGGTATGAAATGCCGTTCCCCTGTGTGCTGGGCAGAAGTAGGCGAATTTCAACTCACCAGACCGGAACTAACCTAGGAAACTACTGACAAGATAGTCCTCATAAAGCAAAGGATCCAAGCTGCCCGTGACCGACAAAAGAGCTATGCGGACCAAAAATGAAAGCCCATGCAATTTGAAGTAGGTGATCGTGTCATGC
Source organism: Glebionis coronaria (assembly GCA_025667525.1). Lineage (NCBI taxonomy): Eukaryota > Viridiplantae > Streptophyta > Magnoliopsida > Asterales > Asteraceae > Glebionis > Glebionis coronaria. The sequence continues at coordinate 362,342,425 of CM046876.1, forward strand.
TCAAGGTATCACCTTGGAAGGGAGTTATACGCTTTGGTAAACGTGGGAAACTAAACCCATGTTATGTAGGCCCTTTTAAAGTGATAGCCAGGATCGGGGAGGTCGCCTACCGTCTGGAGTTACCACAACAATTGAGTCGAGTGCACTCCACATTTCACGTATCTAACCTAAAGAAGTGCTATGCTGATAAACTTCTAGCTATGTCATTGGAAGGAGTACACTTTGATGACAAACTCCAGTTCCCAGAGGAGCCGGTAGAAATCATGGAGCGGATAGTTAAAAAGTTGAAGAATAGCAGCATCCCGTTGGTCAAGGTACGATGGAACTCGAGGAGAGGTCCTGAGTTCACCTGGGAACGAGAAGACTCGTTTAAAACCAAGTATCCACACTTGTTCACCTGACCAGTGACGTTAATCTAAGCTTTGAGGACAAAGCTAAAATAACGGGAACGTGTTATAAAACCCCTGTTTTTTCCTCTTTGACTTTGTCACCTTATGTACACATATTGTTTGAATCAATGTAATCTCACTTCATTATTTTATGAAGCACCAGTCTTTTATTAAATTACACTATCAATTCTAGTATATTATTAAATATATGAGACTGTTGACATGTTTAATTTCTTTGGCCTTCACAAAGCTACATATTAGACACCTAACATTTACCATATACTTTGATTTAGAAAATTTAACTTTTACATTATACCTTGTCCTATGTAAGTAATCATTTTTCACATTATACATAGGCATGTGACTAAAAAGTAGACACATCCCCTTTGTGAAGCTCCATATCACACGAATTGTTTTGCATCCTAGTATACCTTGACAATAATTTTCCTAAACACATTATACTACCTTCTTACCTTGAGATATTTCCTTGGCAACTCATTTTCCCCCCACATGTGTATTATACACGGCTAGAGTGAAGACACACAAACCAATTTCAAACATCCTCCTAAGTATATCATGTACTAGGATTGCCTCATTAAGGCTTGTACTTTTTTGTCTGCTATAAACCCATCACCTAGCCGAATACCAATACCACCTCACCATGTACAACACTTTCACTTAATTGTTTACTATTGCTAGTCCCTCTTGCCTCTTGACCCATACAAACCGTCGGCCACATTACAAACTATGAGCCAAATGTACCATGTAGTGAAATTAAGGAAGTGTACTAAGTATCTAACACCTAGATATACTTGGTACCCAAAACTTGCTACTACAACCCTCTTTCCCTCTCTCTTAGACGTGTGCACAAACAAAACCACACCCTCCTTCCAAGTTTAGCTACATAACAACCTTAAAAACCACCCTCCTTTGGCAAACATACGGTTTGTATACATATGGACTAGTTTCACCAAAATCACTTAACTCTCACTACATTTATTCCCAATCATACTCACAAATTCCAAATTTACTCCCATGGCATTGAATTGAGTCAAGGCACATTGAAGAAGAAAGAAGTCTCGGCATACTTAAGCTTTGACTAGGAAATATCTATATTTCCCACTCTAGGTCACGGCAAGGTGTTAAGACGTACAGAACTCGAGGTTTAGCTAGCTTGTTCACCATCACCACCTCTATCAAAGCAATTCATTACATATTTCCTCACCACCTTTCGTTTACATTTACTTCTCATGCATAACATTCACTCAAGTTCTTAGAAAATGAGGCCAAAATGCATGCACACGTAAACTATACTAGCAAACTCATGGTTTGATTATGTTTGTTACAAAAGAACATGTTATCATGCTTAAATCTATAAGCAACTAATGTGAACAAGTAACTAACCTAGTTCACTCCCTAAGAAACTAAGTGCTAGACCTAGAGGATTGCTTGGCCAAAACCATATAACTCTCGGCTTATTTATAATAAGCCGAGTATGAGTCATGCCTTGTTAAGCTTTCGTGAATTAAACTAAGTCATAGGATTGGAGGATTTATTAGGTAACTTAAATCATTACATAAGTTATCCAAATAAGTCATAAGCCTTGAAATGAATAAGCCATAAGCCTCGAATCACATAAGCCATAAGCTAATTTATGCCAAAATAATATAAGCCCAAAAGCCCAAGATAGATGTTGGTTATATTATTTTTGGTTAAGTTAGTTTTCTAAATAAATAAATTAGCCCAACATCAAGCCCTTAGGCCCAATAAACATAAACTAACCCTTAATGGGCCACCCTAGCCCATTAAGCACCAAAGCTATTAAATTGGGAGACTTTTTGGGACATTTATGTAATCAATTATTTTTAATGCCAAAAATGACAAGTTATAAAACTTATTTAAAGTTTTTGAGACATAAAACAAGTGCAAGGACCAAACGTGACAAAAGGGATAGTCTAGGGTCTCAGTTATTTATAACTGAGCCATAATTTAAACCCCAAGGGCTAAACTTGTCACTTTGCAAACTATTTACAAGCCATAGTGATAGGTGTGAAAATACCCATCCTTTTACCAATTAATTGTAATAATAACCAAGCCAAAACGTGTATTTTATGTCGTAAATGTCGGAATTATGCGTGGTTTGTGTTTTTGTTGTGATTTAGGAGCAAAATGTGAAAAGGGAAGAAAACAAGGGCTTTCACGGGCTTTCATCGAAGAAAACGAGAAAAGACGAAGTCAAAAGATCAAGAGTGCAAAAAGAACGGAAGTCCAAGGCCTATTCTAAAGATTTATCGAAGAAAAAGTCTAAAAGACGAAAGTTTAATGAAGTCGAAGAACCAAGTCTAATTAAAGAAGAAAATTATAAGACGAGTTCAATTTATATCGACAAATCCCGAGACGACGTCAAGAAAGACAAAGAATTTAAGTCGAGTCGAGACAAAGTGAAAGGAGAAAGCATCAACACCTAGCCTCCCCTCCTCCTATATATACCCTCCTAATGTGTCATTAGGAGGGTGTTAGTTAATTAGATTTTAGTTTTTAGATTAGGAGTAGATTAGAGTAGGAGTAGGTGTAATCTAATTCTCCATGTTTTTTTCATTAATCTTGTAATTTGAATCTTAATCTTTTTAATTTCAAGCTTTTTAAATGAATCATTCTCATTCTTCCTTTCTTAATCTTTTTAATCTTGTTTAATTTTGATAATCATGTAGTTTAATTAATCATGTTCTTTTTTTATTGATGTTTTTTATTGATTGAGCTTATTGGTTTTTATGTGTTTGATTTTTATAGCTTATAGTGTTTTATTGCTTATTGTGTTAATTTTTTTATTTTTAATTAATTGCTTATTAGTTAATTTTTATAAAAAGTTGTTTTTAAGTTTGAATTAATTAAGTGGGTTATATAGTTTTTATGATTTTTATTGAATAAAGTTTGTTGATTTGGTTGATTTAGTGTTTGTTAGATCTTATTTGGTGTTTTGATTAGATTATTTCTTAGATTATTTGGCTTATTTTTGGTTTCCTAGAATTTAGGATCGGGATTAGAAATTATTTTGATTATTGAGAAGTTGTCCCGAGGGTTTCTACATTCCGAAATAATCTTTATATAAAGTTCCGAAGTTCAACTTTTTATTAATTCCGAAGTAGTGTAGAAAACCAATTCCGAAGTAAGATAGAAAAATAAAATTCCGAAGTACAAAACAAAAAAATAATTCCGAAGTAACCAACATTCAATTCCGAAGTAACCAACATTAGATTGACATGCTTGGTTAGTAGATAGCTTATTGTTCCCGCCAATTTCAGCAGGTAGGTTGCCTGCTTGAGCTGGTAGCCTGCCTGCTTGTTTATTAATTAATATTGTTCCGAAATCGTTTAGTTTAATCTGAAAGTTGTTCCGATTTTAGTTCTGAAAGTTACGTATTTTTAGTTGAATTTCTCATCAATTTTTAGTATTAGTATTTTTTCGTAAAGAGTTTTATCTTTTATTTTGCGCCCGCTTTAGCTTTTGTCTCGTTTAGTTTTAAAGTACCCTTTTAGTTTTATTTCCTCCTTTTTCATTAGGTAAACTTTATTTTCAAGTCGAAAGTTAATTTCTTCTTTTAGATTTATTTTTATTAATTGTTTTGTTTTAATTTACGTTTTATTATTTGTTTCGTTTCTTTTTAAAATAGTTTTATAATCCAATTTCTTTCATTTTTATTTAAGTAAGTTTTATTTTTAATTCTAAAAGTTTATTTTTATTCTTTTTATTTTCGCTTTTACTTTTATTAAATGTTTCTTTTAATATTTGTTTTAATATTCGTTTTAATATCGTTTTAATTTTTAGTTTTTATTATTCGTCTTGTTTTATGTTTCTTTATTATTTGTCATTCGTCTTTAGTTTATTCTTTTTATTTTTCACATTTACTTTTTAATTAGTTTAGATAATCAACGACATTTTCTTTTTATTCACCAAGAACGACTGAGTCACACATTTAACTAGTAATCAATTCGATTAGACTGGAATAACGAACTTTCATACTAGGCTAAAATCTTACTATCAAATGGCGCCGCTGCCGGCTCTTTTCGTGAAGATTAACGGTTTTTTATGAGAGACGCGTTAGATTTTGGGATCCATTCCCTCGTGAACGTTATTTTTCTTGCAAAAAATTTTAAAAAATCCTAAACAATAAAAAATTTTGAAAATCACAAAAACATTTGAAAAATCATAAAAAGCATTTCTTTTTTGAAAGTTTTGCACCAAAAATATTCTTCTTGCTTCTCTATTGTGTTTAATGGATTCATTTGTTGACTGTGTAGGGTGTGGAAGACCATCATCTGGTAGTCAATCCTGTCAATGGTGTTCATGCGAACGGTGTGGAATGGATATCCCTAATTACGAATTTGGCCGTTGTCTATCGTGCAATTCGATCAATTCATACTTCAAGTCATTCTTCCCTTCTGATGACACTATTTCACCCTCTCCCATATATGACGATCCATATTCGCAAAATGCACCGGGTTTTTCTCAATACCCGTGTTGCAACAATTGTGAGGGCCCTCGCGATACCTTTTCTTGTCAACCAATGAATTACTTTGAACCAAATCCGTGCTATGATTCCGGTTTTTATAATTCCGAGCCCCCACATTACTCCCTCGATCATCAACCTTCTGTTGGAATGAGTGAAGAAGAACGAGCCACTATTTTGAATACACTTCAATACGTTCAAGAAGAATTAGATAGCTTACGCGAAGCAAGGGCGGAGCAACGACGACAAGATCAAGTATCTAATCTTAGTGATTATACTCCTCCTATTGTGCGTCCATACTACTATTATGATGATGACGAGGATGATATCTATGATCTCAACCCATCTTCTGAGATTACTACTCCTACTCTTGATATCCCTAATGCGTCTAAGGATAGTAATACATCGAGTGAGATTAGTGATTTTGGTCTCGACAAATTCTTTGATGAGGTTTGTGATGTGCTGACTTTTGAGGAGTTTACGGCCGGGGTCGCTCTTAATGATGATGATTTTTCTCCATGCTATGAGAATTTCACCTTTGAAATCTCTCCTTCTCCTTCAGGCGATGAGGGCGATGTGGATTTATTCTCTCCGACTTACAAGAAGTTCACCATTGAACTTGGTCTTGTAGATGAGGTGGAAGAAGTTATTCTTCGCGACAAATTACTAAAAGTTCATCTTCTTATTGCTAAAATTGAAGCGTTGAATTCTGCTCCTATTTCTGAGTCTTTACCTCCGTCTAGTACTTCAGTTGAGAATAACGATACAGCTATGGAGTAAATCGACATTCTCTCAATACCTCTGGGTATTGATGATGATGATACGGAGGGGGATATTATTTTTGATAATTTGCTGCATGAAGATATTGTCCCAAGTCCCCCTCTCGAGCACCCTTCATCCACTCCTTTAGAGACCATTACGGAGGATGAGTGCTTGACCCGGGAGGTGACATTGACTATTTTATGATTAATAACCTTACGGCTTTGCCGCTTTCTGAACATCAATTGTCTTTGGAATGACAATTTGCTTACTTTACCCACCCCACTTCCCGTGGATCATGATTTCACATACTTTTCGTATGTTGAAAGGACTTTTCTACCCTTCAAGACTTATCCTCATGCCTCTCCTTTATTATTTTCCTCCGGGAACGAGGACAAGGTCTTTGATCCCGGTATTACATTCGAGGCTTCCCCATGGACCATTTAATTCGGGGAGGAATCAGGCTCGTGACTCGGTTAACAAAAACAAGCGCTTCTCGGGAGGCAACCCAATTATCTATCTATCTTTATCTGTTTTTATAATAAGTGTAGGGGGAGACCCTAGTATGTGTTTGTTGTTTTCTTCTTATCATGTGCAGGGATTCGAGCTTTCAAAGATACATTCTTGATGACTTTTGACGAACCGTGATTCCGTGTACCCGTCTTCCTGGTTTTATCCTAAAATCTTTTGATTCACTATTTTATATGCTTCAATATTAAAATAGGAATCACTTTAGTTGTCTCTTCCTTAGCAAGATTTAAACAACGTGCACAATGTCCTAAGTGTAGGGGAGGTTACTCGCACATGCTTAAACATTGAGAACAATGTTTATATTAAGTGTAGGGGGGACTTCTATCGAAGTTAAGTGGTCTTTTCCTTGTATTTGTCCTCATTTTAACCAGAAAATTGATTTTTCGACATTTTTTAAAATTTTTGATCTATTTTGGCCTAGTAGTTTTTCCTTTGTTATAGTTATTTTCTTTCTTTATTAGAATAAATTTTAATAAAGTGGTTTTAATTTTTCAACGTTGTGAATTTTTTGACTCAACCCGAGTTTTCTTATCTAAGTTTACTCTAGCTAGTATCCTTAACGTGTTTAAGTCAAGTTTTGCTAGGCTTTTATATATGTTACATTAAAACGCGAAAGTCTTAACTCTTACGGGTTAAAAACAAGAACTTTTCGCAAGTTCCTATAATTGATCCTAGAAAGTCGTTTATCAAGGGAACTTTAAAATGCAAATTCTAAACTTGAAAAAGTCTAAGAAGATGCAAGAACCTATAGATGATTTGAAAACCCAAAACTTTGATTTAATTGGCTAAGCATTCACGAGTCTCATTCCTTGATATTTTAAATTGTGGAGAACGAGAGATGATAGAGTCAATTATAAGTTTGGTATTCTTTCATGAATTTATGTGCGTTAATTATGAGCTTTTTCTCCCATCGCTTGTTAATAAATTTAATTGCAATAAATAAGGTTGTACGATTTGAAAAGTTACTTAGCTTCTAGCACAAGATCGTTTAAAAGTTGCTCGGTATTAATTAGAGTTCATAGCCAAGGCATACTTATTGAAGCGGGATGCGAAGATTGGCGAGTCAGAAAAGTCCCTAACAAGGCATGAGGGCTACATTTTGTTACTAAAGATCCCAAGTGATGTGAAGAATCATTTATCAAAAATCAATATGAGGATCAAGACACACGATGAAAAGCAAATAATCCCCTAAAGATCATGGAGAAGTCTATCCAAAAAGGCCCTAACAAGGTATGAGGATAAATAGATCCAAGTCCTAAAAGGAGGCGGATCATTGTATATCAAAATCTAAAATAAAGATTGGCGAAAAATGAAGAAGTCGTGGTCCAAGTATGAAGAATCTCTCAAAAACTTCAAGTGAAGAAATTCCTATTATGAAGAGAAGACCATTATTTCAAGAACGTCTCTCAGGATTTGAAGTATGAAGTCAATGCGAAATATCGGTCCGAGAAAGGTCTCAAATCGTGAAGCGAGTTATGCCAAGATATGAACTTTATGAGGTCCCGAGAAGCAGTTTTAAAAGATTTTGTCCATTAGCTAACTATTGATTAAATCGTCCTACTTTATTTTCGGCCTTAATAAATTATCAAAAGAAGTCAACAATGCATCCTCGTGATCATTTAAGACAACAATAAAATATAAGAGATACACCTAGGAATAAGGGAGTCTAAGTGAATAATTGGGCCACATGAGTGATTGTTAGTTTGCTAACTTATAATAACAATGATCTCGTTTTTATGCTTGGTATGGAGAACGTGAAACTTGAGGGTGATAAACATTCATGACAACCAAAACCCCAATGTAAGTCTTTGATTTCTTTACTTGTTTGGTATATATTTCTATCTTTTTAGGTTCCTTAATGTTTAGTATTTAATAAAGGCCAAGGTGGGTTAATTATGATGAATAACGTAATATGTGCTTTGAAATTAATGCATTGCATGAGGACATTGCAATTGTCAAGTGTAGGGGATTTGATAGGTGTGAAAACACCCATCCTTTTACCACTTAATTGTAATAATAACCAAGCCAAAACGTGTATTTTATGTCGTAAATATCGGAATTATGCGTGGTTTGTGTTTTTGTTGTGATTTAGGAGCAAAATGTGAAAAGGGAAGAAAACAAGGGCTTTCACGGGCTTTTATCGAAGAAAACGAGAAAAGACGAAGTCAAAAGATCAAGAGTTCAAAAAGAACGGAAGTCCAAGGCATATTCTAAAGATTTATCGAAGAAAAAGTCTAAAAGACGGAAGTTTAATGAAGTCGAAGAACTAAGTCTAATTAAAGAAGAAAATTATAAGAAGAGTTCAATTTATATCGACAAATCCCGAGACGACGTCGAGAAATACAAAGAATTTAAGTTGGTTCGAGACAAAGTGAAAGGAGAAAGCATCAACACCTAGCCTCCCCTCCTCCTATATATACCCTCCTAATGTGTCATTAGGAGGGTGTTAGTTAATTATATTTTATTTTTTATATTAGGAGTAGATTAGAGTAGGAGTAGGTGTAATCTAAATCTCAATGTTTTTTCATTAATCTTATAATTTGAATCTTAATCTTTTTAATTTCAAGCTTTTTCAATTAATCATTCTCATTCTTCCTTTCTTAATCTTTTTAATCTTGTTTAATTTTGATAATCATGTAGTTTAATTAATCATGTTCTTTTTTTATTGATGTTTTTGATTGATTGAGCTTATTGGTTTTTATGTGTTTGATTTTTATAGCTTATAGTGTTTTAGTGCTTATTGTGTTAATTTTCTTATTTTTAATTAAGTGCTTATTAGTTAATTTTTATAAAAAGTTGTTTTTAAGTATTAATTAATTAAGTGGGTTTTATAGTTTTTATAATTTTTATTGAATAAAGTTTGTTGATTTGGTTGATTTAGTGTTTGTTAGATCTTATTTTGTGTTTTGATTAGATTATTTCTTAGATTATTTGGCTTATTTTTGGTTTCCTAGAATTTAGGATCGGGATTAGAAATTATTTTGATTATTGAGAAGTTGTGCCGAGGGTTTCTACATTTCGAAGTAATCTTTATATAAAGTTCCGAAGTTCAACTTTTTATTAATTCCGAAGTAGTGTATAAAACCAATTCCGAAGTAAGATAGAAAAATAAAATTCCGAAGTACAAAACAAAAAAACAATTCCGAAGTAACCAACATTCAATTCTGAAGTAACCAACATTAGATTGACATGCTTGGTTAGTAGCTAGCTTATAGTTCCCGCCAATTTCAGCAGGTAGGTTGCCTGCTTGAGCTGGTAGCCTGCCTGCTTGTTTATTAATTAATATTGTTCCGTAATCGTTTAGTTTAATTTGAAAGTTGTTACGATTTTAGTTCTGAAAGTCACGTATTTTTAGTTGAATTTTTCATCAATTTTTAGTATTAGTATTTTTTTCGTAAAGTTTAAGTTTTATCTTTTATTTAGCGCCCGCTTTAGCTTTTGTCTCGTTTAGTTTTAAAGTACCCTTTTAGTTTTTTTCCTCCTTTTTCATTAGGTAAACTTTATTTTCAAGTCGAAAGTTAATTTCTTCTTTTAGATTTATTTTTATTAATTGTTTTGTTTTAATTTACTTTTTATTACTTGTTTTGTTTCTTTTTAAAATAGTTTTATAATCCAATTTCTTTCATTTTTATTTAATAAGTTTTATTTTTAATTCGAAAAGTTTATTTTTATTCTTTTTATTTCGCTTTTACTTTTATTAATTGTTTCTTTTTATATTTGTTTTAATATTCGTTTTAATATCGTTTTGATTTTTAGTTTTTAATGTTCGTCTTGTTTTACGTTTCTTTATTATTTGTCATTCGTCTTTAGTTTATTTTTTTTACTTTTCGCATTTACTTTTTAATTAGTTATAGATAATCAACGACATTTTTTTTATTCACCAAGAACGACTGAGTCACACATTTAACTAGTAATCAATTCGATTAGACTGGAATAACGAACTTTCATACTAGGCTAAAATCTTACTATCACCTAGATACTTTTCGTGCCCTTTTGAACCTTGTTCGAGTCTTGGAGGACTTGTTTTGACCTTTTGGTAAACTTGTATTAGAGCTAGGTTACTTTTTGTGCCTCTTTTATATTTTTCGAAAACACAAGGACCCTTTGTGCTATTTTATGAATTTAAACCAAGCCCTAGGGGCTGTTGTGTAAATTGTAAGCACACCTTAACCCTGACAAACACTACAAGGACTCATATTGGCAAACTTGAAACTTTTACAAGCCCTTGGGGCGTTTGGAATATTATACCAAAAGTATATAATACTTGAGGGACTAGAATTGTAAATTCCCGAAACATATATAAACCCTAATTATATACTTTCACTAAATAATTAAAAAGCGTAAATTTAAATAACACGATAAATACGAAAACTATGTACGTTCATAAACTTGTCATTTAATTCAAAATATATAAATTTTGGAGACTTTATTAGTTAAAATGTAACACGTTTTAGTAAACCTTAATTATATAAATTATATATACAAATACAAATAAGTTTATTTGAATAAATATATTAAATATATTTATTACAAATCATGTACGTTTCTAATTAAATATAAAACCACCCTTTATAAATATTTGTAAACTCACTTTATAATAGTACACGTACGAGAACATTAAATTACCGGAGTAGTAACTTGGAAAATATAAATGATTGCACAATTAATAGTATTTATTTATTTACCTAAAAACCAGTAGAAGCATATGCAGATTATTTCAGTAACTTTTGTGCAACATGCTATACTTTTACTGAGACTGTATAATAATTTAGGTTGTTGTCTGTGTGTTGGGCATTACTTTGGATTCTTGTGACTTTACTATACCACTGAGGTGAGTTCATGGCCCATTTATATATTGACAAACTTCTAAATCCTTTTTCGGGAAGAAATCATGCAATTTAATTTGTGGATATAAACCGAACTGTACCAATTTTAATTACATGTGTCTATTGTAGAATTCCTCATGACCCGTGAACTGAGACTGTTAGAATTGTAGAATTACCTGAATGTTATTAATAGACCTATTTGGGATTGACCATCCCCACCTGAGTGAGTCATGCTCACTGTGTCGTGGCCGGGACAACAAGTGTTTACCATGTCAGAACAGAATAATGGGTGCCTTTTAATAAGGCGAAGCGCTCTCATTTGGTGAGAGCTCAACTATGTCAAGTGTCAGTCTCAGGCAATAGGCAATGTAATTACCTTTAAGTAATGATGCTTTGTGCATCACTACTTCAGTGATTGTTTTACTATCCAAACTTATTTAATAAACCTGTGAATTCACCAACTTTATGTTGACCCTCAAAATCATGTTTTTCTCAGGTAGTTATATGTGCATGGATCTCAGCATCAGGCTAGACAGCATTGTAGCACGCATCTGGGGATTTTTATTACTGGGGACTTATAAACAATCTTTTATTTATGATGGAAACATTTAAACAACAATTTTCACTTTTAATCATGTAATAAATGTTCAATAATCTTTTATCTGATGCTCTATGTACTATCTGCTATTGATCCACCTACGTGACACCCAAATATTATTTCCGCTGCATTTGACCAATTTGAGTGTGTCACATATAAAACTTTACAATGTAATTAAACATGACATATTATATCCGTATTAAACTATATGTTATATCATTTTATTTATTTAATAAGCCTATTATTACTTATGGAAATACATTAAATATGGAAACATGTAAACTATGGAAATATACTAAATATGGTAACATGCTATTTATGCAAACATACTAAATACGAAAACTTTCAATTTTTGGAAACTTACTAATTATGGAAACTTTCTATTCTTAGAAACTTACTATTTAAGGAAACTTGCTATTTTTAGAAAGTTACTATATATTGAACTTGCAATTTTTAGAAAGTTTTTATATATAGAAACCTGCTATTTTTAGAAAGTTACTGATTATGTTATAACAAGTACAATAACACTTAAAACATGAATTACACTCATCTAAAACATATGAAACATTAATAATCACATGATTAAACAAGAACACTTATGATAAGTAAGAACACGTCAAGTAAAATAAATAACCAGTATGTATAAGTAAAACTAACACTTATTCATGTCCATTTATTATGTAGCTATCGTGAAGTCGGAGTAATCTTCCGCGTTCGTTTTCGTCTTCATTTACTAGACATAAGGTACGAATATTCCGTCCTTCAGTAAGGACACTCTCTTCCTATACTTACGATTTCCCCGTTTGCAGCCATCTGTTTTCCCCCGTAGTTTACGCGTCTTAAACACTTTCAGTAGATATATGATTAATATTTTAGATTGCTTGAGCTATATACATGCATGCCAGTTCCACCTAGTTATGGAGGTACCATAACCATAACACTAGAGGCACTGGTGTTATGACTCTTCTACGGTGAGAGTGATTGTTCACAACGTCCCTTTCAGTTATTTATCCTATTTTATTATTATCATGTGGGGAGAATGGGTGAATCCTTGGACAAGATTAGCAAGATTACATGGTAATTGCGGTGCGTGCCTTGCATCCGTTACATGGAGCTGATCCCTCCAACTCAGACTATTATAATTAGAGGCAACCCCTCTAATTGCATGATGAGGTCACCCCTCTATGTATTCTTGCACGTTGATACCTCATGACCTATATGGGCTCCGGGCATATTTAAAATACAGTTTTTAGTATAAAATAAACATAATTCTTTTCCGAATATAAACCAGTTTATAAAACAACACTAGGTTTTCTCAAGACTTACATTATTCCGCTGCACCATCATTTCATACTTTCATTTCATTCTTTTCGTATGTTTATGCTATTCATTTCATTGTCGTTATATCCGTTCACTGAGCGAAATGCTCAGTCGTATATTTTTTTTCCATGACCCAAACGGCAGGTACCCAAGGACAGCCTGGAGCATTTGGATGACGTGCATAGGATGGAAGTTGCCTTAGACTTCTTCTCCTTTTGCCTCATATACTTATGCTTGCTTGGACACTTGTTTTGTCCTTCGTATTCCATTTGCTTTATTTATGTTTTGGGCTTATGTATGGGAACCGATGTTTGATTCTAGTTTTTCCCTTTATGGTCATTTATGTTTTAGGACATACCTTGCATGCTTTGATGACACGCCATAATTATCATATAACAGTCCAATTATCAAAGTCGGGTGCTACAGTTATGGTATCAGAGCCCAAGGTTTCAACCTGTAGGCTCTTAATATCGACCTATGACTAGTGGGTCACCAGCATCTTCCTAAACTGACAGTTGTTTTTCATTTATTTATTTCATGTATCATTGTTTTTCTGTTAAGTTTGACTAAGTAATGGTTGGGACAGGACTAGCCATATTTAGTCGCATGTGCTTTTCATTCGAATTTTATTTTGACAACCGACCCATAGGCGTTCACCTTTGCTCATACCAATATTGTTATGTGGACCGACCCATAGGCGTCTACTATTGCCAATGGCTGTTTTCTTTGGATATGCCGTCATAAACTCTTAATTCATTCCTTATGCTTATCCTATGTTCTAACCAGGTTAATCATTTCATTTCCTCTTTTAAACTGTCAGATGGCTGTATAATAGCCATATTCTATTGAAGTTTTGACTAGTATGGATTGGACCCCAACCATCCATATTTAGTCCCATGATTGTTAAATTCCATCCATGATATTTTTCCCTTGAGATTTGACAAGTATGGATTGAACCATTATCATCCATACTTAGCACATGTCTTTTCTTCAAAAATTTTGGACTTAACCATAGCAGTCCACACCAGGCAATGTTAAATCTCTGTGAGTATGTATTTTTGTTCTTTATGACAGCGATGTTTTCATACTCTCATGTTGATTTCGTCTCAATGTTGATTATGTTTTATGTCTCCTTATGTTGATTATGTTCTCATCATGTTGATTATGCTTTCATGCTATACATTGATGGATTTCATTTAATCCTGCTTTCATGATAGTCATGGTTGGTTTTCATTAATCATGTTTTGTTAGAAGTATTTAAAGTAATGGTCATATAATATACCGTTGCGAAGCTCGTGGAAAATGCTATTCAACAGTGTCGAGAGTTCTATGTCATTATTATGCATGAAACGGGAACTAGTCCCGAACACACAAATGAGGAAGGCCTCCTATTCATGTAAGCCTTAGTATAAAAGGCATAACCATCCTCATTTGTGTGTGTGTCTCCCATTGTATATTTTCTCTTCTTCTTATTTTAGAGAGAGAAACTCTCCTTAGTTTCTCTCACTAGAATCATCTACCTTGTATCTTTCTAGTTCTTCTTCATCTAATCTAATATTCCATTCTTAGTTTTAATCTTGATCTTATTCATCTTTATTTCTTGTTCTTATAAGTCGTGTGTTACAATCCAACAAGTGGTATCATTCGCCAAGGGATTCGTGGATAGCTCTTTGGTGTTGTCCTTGTTTCTTGTTAATTCCGTGGGTTTTTGATTTTTTTTACTAAAGATTCAAAAAAAATTTCGTGTTTTTTTGTTGTTCCAAGTATTCGTGTTGTGGGTATTTTGGTTCGCTCAAAAAAACGAATTTGTTGCCTCAAAGTTGCTAATTTGTTTCCTAAAAGTTGCCAAAATCGTTGCCTAAAAAGTTGGAAGAAAGTTCTCTTATTGCGATAGCTACAATTTCGGGAAAGGTAAGTACGGTTTTGATCGCAATAACCCAAGGGTTTTACTTTGCGATCTAAAGATTTCGATACCTATTCCGATCTGGACATTCCGATCGTTCTTTGCGATCTGGGATTCCGACGGTTTTTAAGGAACTTTGAGACGCTACTCTGCCAGATTGATCTTAGCCACATTCCGATCTGAACATTCCGATCTAAGCATTCCGACAGGTCATCATTGCGATATAGGATTCCGATAGTAGGACATTCCGATAGAAGCACATTCCGATCTAGGATTCCGATCAACACATTCCGATCTAGGATTTCGATCAACACATTCCGATCTAGGATTCCGATCTGCACATTCCGATAGAGGGACATTCCGATAGAGGGACATTCCGATAGAGGGACATTCCGATAGAGGGACATTCCGATGGATCATTCCGATCAACATTCCGATGGAAATTCTGTTTGAGTAATTTTTAGACTTAGCCACTATCTAGACTAGTCTCGGAACATACTTTACACGAAGATCAAAAAAAAAAAAAAAAAACAAAAAAAAAAAAAAAAAAAAAAGTTTTTTGGCGGGAAAACCGTAGTAAAATTTATTTTTTCCTAGACCATTTTTAGGTCATTTAAGCTTCAATTTCAAATTTTGGCTATGCGAAAAAATTTTCGACCAAAAATTCAAATTTTCGGACCAAAATTCAAATTTTCGGACCAAAATTCAAATTTTTAGGCCAAATTTCAAATTTTTAGGTTTTATTTTTATTAAAAAATTTCATTTTTTTCAAGTTTTTTCCCTACTAGTTATTGGCTATTTCTAACTCGATTTCACATTTTAGTGTTTCAAAATTTTTTTCGGATTACCGTTTTGTCGGACTGAGGAATTTTTTTGTCGGGCTGGAAAATTTTGGCAAACTTTGATTTTGTTGACACCCCAACACACGCTTTCTACGAATTGAGATCCTGTTTTTCACACAACTTCTACTATGACTTATCAACAAGACAATGATGCTGCGGATTTTGAGCATCGTGATAGCCATGTAAGAAAGAAGAGGAATGCTGCCCATCTCCAGTCTCAGCTTCTTATAGCACAAAAGGAAGAAGCAGGAATTCCACTTCTAGCTAAAGAGTTTGATCTCATGGCATCTGCAGCAGCATATGATGAGGAAGAAGAGGTGACTACCTACTCCATCTTGATGGCTAATACACAGCAATCATCCACATCGGTAATTAAACCTGACAGAGCTCCTGTGTATGATTCAGACGGTTCCTCTGAGGTACACCCACGTCTCAATGATAATGAGTTATATAATATGTCTAATCAGGAGGAAGAGTATACTGAGTCACTTGAGCCTTCCACTGAGACACACGGGGTTCAAACGAATAATATCAATATTATTTCTAATGCACCCAGTGTGGACCTTAGTGGGGATCAAGTAGCGCAACCTACAACCCTTCCTGACGAGACGCATGCGTATTATAAATCATTATTTGATAAGCTTGCCACGGATGTTGCTCATGCGAATGTGGTTAATAATAAGTTCAGAGAAACTAATGCCATATTGACCACTGAGCTTGCGGGATATAAGGAACGGGAGAAAAGTTTTGAGATTCATCATGCTAAAATCAAGGAACTTGAACAAGCTCATGCTACATCGGTGTATCAAGAAAAATGCACCACTAAGAAATTAAATGCCTTACATTTGAGTAGTGCTAAAAAGATAAGCGAATTGAATGATGAAATCACATCTCTTAATAAACAGCTTTCAACTGAAAAATCTACCATTTTGGAGTTAAAAGAAGAACGAAAAAAGCTGAAACATGATTTCAAAACTCGAGAAGATGGGCTTCTTGAGGATTTTTGCAAAGCTCAGGATAGGATTCGGGAATTAGACAACCTTTTGGTAAAATGTGGCCAAACTATGCAAACAATAAATATGCTCGCACCTAAAGTGAATGAGATAAACTACACTCGATACAAATTAGCCTTAGGTTGTCCCCTTCCTCCTAATCCAGGATACCTTAAGCAAGTTCAGGCCACAAATGAAACCTTATATAATGGTAGTGTGCTCTTGTCTGATGAGCATGATCCTCCTACTGTGCATGATTCTGAGGAAACTACCAAACTTGCTGTAGAGACTCGTTTAAAAATGCAAAAGCTTAACAAAGAAGTGACACCTGTTTATTATCCGAAAGTTAATCCTCCAACTATTTTTGTTCGGTATAAAACGAGCTCTGAAATGCTTTTGCTACCTAGTGCGGAATTGACTGATGACCCTCCGAAACCGAGTATCACACGTAGGTATCTAAACGAGCTCAAAGATAATTTTGTCATTCTCAAACGGGTTGTTAACGCCAAAATGACTGGAGGAAACTTTACATCATCCGTTCATGTCGAATTACAAAAAGTGCTTCATACAGAAATCAATCCGATTATTAATCAAGTTGATGCGAGGATAGGCAATCTTGAGAACGCTTTTCTAAAAGAACTAGCCAAATTTGTTGAAGACTTCAAATCTTTGGCGAAGGAGGCTGATGAATCTCTTGATAAAATTAAAGTTTTGGAAAGCGACCTTGCATGTCTCTCGAAAGCAAGTGACAGTGGGGATTGTGTTGATAGTAACCCCGTTGCGGTAAACATCTCTGTGTCAGACAATGAAACCCTCCAAAATGAGCTTGATCGTACGAAAGAGAAAATGGAGTCTTATGTCATCAAAAAGGACAACGAATTCACCGATCTTTGGAATAAATATGTCAAAAAATGTGATGAATGTAAGGATGACAAACTCTCGTATGATAAAGCTTACAATGAACTGCAACAAACAATCGAACAGCTACGAGCTCAGTTAGGAGGTGAATGTCGGGACATTGAGCCTTCAACAAATGTTAATAAAAAAGAGTTCACGATTCTTCAACACCGATATGATTTTCTTCAGAAACATTGTCATTCTCTTGAACTTGCTTTGCAAACCAAAGTTGGAAAAGTTCCTGATGACAATAATTTACATGTAAAACTCTCTGAATCATTTCGTGAATTGAATGAAAAGAGTAAGGATATTTCTGATCTGAAAGCTCAGTTGCAAGACAAAGACATCGCGATTGCTGAGTTGCAGAAACTTTTTGGAAAGATGGGTGGGAAAACTATGGAAGCTAAGGTTGTAAAATCAGTTGTTAGACAACCCAATGCGTACAAAGTACCAAAGCCATCTATCTTAGGAAAACCGCCTTCTAATGTTTCTAGGTTACCTCCTAATACCGATGTGCCATCGACTGTACCAAAACCAGCCATCTCATTCTATGTTCCTCCATTTAGAAAACCCACTCTTGCTAAACACAACTCTGTGAATGCACCTTGCACTACTCCTAAGAGTAATCCCAAGTGTGTGACTCTTACGCCCACAAAGGAATCTAATGGTTCAAATGACGTTGGTCAAACCAAAAACCTAGGGGATGGTAAGCAAAAAGGGAACATTCAGAAAGTAAACAATGTGTATTCAAAACCTAGTAAACCAACAACCGCTAGAGTTCAACACACACCTAATGGTAATCAACCAAAACCTAGGACCCCTTCCCAACAACCTAGGAATTGGCAATCACCAATAGGTAGCCGTGTTTCGAACATAGTGCCTGAACGGTCAGCAAACCCTAGGTACACAAGACCTTTCGAGAATCCCAAACTCACTGTATGCCCCACGTGCAAAAAGGGCATTCACCATGGAAATCATGCTCATTGCATTCTGCAATACCTCTATGAGGTAAACTCTCGTGCTTTCACACAGAGAAAGAATGCAGAATCCCATAAGCTAACAAGGAGATTCCCACCCGTCACAAAGAAAAGCAATGACAATAAATCCTCAAGGCGGATCAATGCAGGATCTAGTTTCTCTCCAAAGAAGTCTTTCGCTGTGCAAGAGAACACTAATCCTCGATCTAGTCTTCAGTGGAAACCCACGGGTAGGATCTTTAAGGAAGTCGGTCTTAAGTGGATTCCCATTAAGAAGAGTGATGACACCTGCTCCAGCACTAATGCGAGTGTCTTGAATGTAGAAAATGCATTTGTTAATCCTAACACTAGTATTTGTGCAAATTCTTCTTCTGTCATTGCAGGTACTTCAGCGGATTCTGAATCCATTTCTTCAAAGGGTTCCAATTCTGTACATTCAACATCACCCTCTTCTGCTGTACAAAGGTCTATTTTGGATTATTTTAAAAAATATTGAAAATCAAAATACAAAAATATAAAACCTATAAAAACAAAACAAAAAACGAAAAAATCTTTCAAAAATACCAAAAATATTCTTCTTGACATGTCTTTCAGTTTCGATAATATGGACGTGCCTAGAAATGTCGCTCAATAACGACACGGGTGTGTACATAAAGCTCGAATGAAAGTTTAAATGTTTTTCAAAACATGTCATTTCCCTTTTTCTTCATATGATTTGCAGTTACCTCAGATTGTGACTCGTGCCTCAAAGAAAGGAAAGTTGATCACGGATGATCACTTATCCTTAACAACGAGAAAATAAAACTTTCTTGGTCATGAGCTTCCGATAAAAACATTCCATGTTTTAAGCTCATGTAAACGACTTACAGTTAAATGTCAGACTGTAACTCGAACTTCAAATAAAGGAGAGTGAATTTTTAAAGATAACTTATCCTAATAACGGGTAGAGCAATCTATCTCGGGTTGAGCTTGTCACAAAACATTCAACGTTTTAAGCTCAACATAATGGCTTATAGTCACATGTCAGACTATAACCCGGTCCCAAAAGAAAGGAAAGTCGTTGACTTATCCTCAACAACGAGAAATTCGCTTTTCTCGGTCATGAGCTTATATCAAAACATTCAAAGTTTTAAGCTCATGAACACAATTTTTCTCGGACTTTTGAGCACTTTTTTCAAAGTATTTCAAAACAATGTGCTCATATACTCCCTATTTAAATAGAATCTCTTTTCGAGGGGGAGTATAATGATTTCATAAACATTTGTTCCAAAGTTTCATGACACATTATTCTCTCCATGTTTCATCACTAGTTTCACAAAAATTTCAATTTCATGCAATTTTTGAGGGGGAGAATAGTGATTAAAATGTGTTATCTTGAATACGATCTTTGATATAAGTGCTTTCTCTTCCTAATATGTGCAAAAATCTCTCTTTTTATGATGCACATATGTAGGGGGAGCGTTTTTGGTGATATAGAAAACTTTCAAGGTGTAAACATTGATTTCATCAAACACCTTGACTGCATTTTCAAATGATTTTTCTGGTTACGATATCTACACCCTTCAACACATAAATTCACGATGGTATTGGTGTCAAAAGGTGGTTAGGTACTCGTCCTATGATCCAACCAGAACCGGAGGGATCTTCCCAGGGACAATCCATTAGAAAATAGAAGTCCTTAGGAAAGATGGAGTAGTTGAGTGTACGGGAATAATGCCGACTAATGACTTAAGCTAAGCACTGGAACAATCACAACAAGGTGCTAGTTATGACGTCTTGGTAAGCATTGAAGGGGTTGAAGAATGAAAAAGAAATGTAAGGATAAAGGGTGTAAAGAAAGAAGCCCTCCATACAACTTAGGCAGAAACCGGGTCAATACATCTATTATCAGAATCACTTTGATGATTTCTGATACTGAAGACAAAGCATCATGGACCCAGTGATGCAATGCACAACCCTTCCCAGCCTACTCAAGCTTCTCTCAAAAGAAGTTTGTTTTATTGTCACGGAGTTCAACTCATTTCTATCAACTTTCTCACTCCGAGATAGTAGATATTGAATAGGTGGCAGTCTGCTCCAGCCTCCGATCACCAAATAAACGTGCACTTATAGAGTCTAGAGACAACGAGATTCATCAAAAATCTCATTAGGACACTTATTCCATAGATCAATTGTTGTTCATCATTAGAACACAAGCGATGATTTACAGAGTCCTACGCTCTATCCTTGTGGTATTGCTAGAACATTCAGAGTGATACTCTTTAGTATTCACAGTGATGAATGGAAATCCTTCCAGTGTTAACATCAAACAGCACTGCGGTAGGTCATATGTAAGATTCACTTGAATTAAACATATGTTAACTGGAAAGCAACAGTGGTTTGATTCTTAATTGATTCAAACTCGTTCCAGGTCTCGACGCAATATCATTATGATCTTGCCAGAACATTCAGAGTAATACTTTTCAGTATTTATAGTGACGAATGGAAATCCTTCCAGTGTCATCATCAAACAGCACTGCGGTAGGTAACTTGTGCGATTCTATATGAATCAAACTTGTGTCAACTGGAAAGCAACGATGGTTTGATTCTTAATTGATTCAGACTTGTTCCAGGAAAGTGAATTGACGACTTAATCAGCAGAATGGAACTGCATGATTCACTCCTTACTTTGAATTATCTTTCGATATCTTCAAGTATTGAGAACGGCTACCACAGCTGGAAATCCTGTCAAGGAAGTTCTTTGAACTTACCTGATCACAGGTACAATATTCGTACTGTATAACGGGAAGCCGGTGGAATGCAAACGGTGGCGTTATCTCAAGAGTCGCAATTCAAGGCCACATATTCAGGATTATTGAAGAAAGCTCAAGAACATCTAAAGACAAAGACTTCCGCTACTCTGATGATCAAGGGAGATTGTTAACAAGCTTTCATGACAACACAAAACATGAGCATGTGGGAAAAGACACAAGAACACAGGCTGGCAAAGTTACAAGATCAAGTCAAGGCAAAGATCAAAGATCCAAGATCACAAGTCATGAAAGGATCGATGAAAGAACTCTCAAGACAACGAGCTTCAAAGTCTGCAACAACAAAGAAGTGAAGTCACATAATATATGACCACCACTAAGGGGGAGATTGTTAGAAGTATTTAAAGTGATGGTCAAAGAAGTGAAGTCACATATTATATGACCACCCCTTAGGGGGAGATTGTTAGAAGTATTTAAAGTGATGGTCATATAATATACCGTTGCGAAGCTCGTGGAAAATGCTATTCAACAGTGTCGAGAGTTCTATGTCATTATTATGCATGAAACGGGAACTAGTCCCGAACACACAAATGAGGAAGGCCTCCTATTCATGTAAGCCTTAGTATAAAAGGCATAACCATCCTCATTTGTGTGTGTGTCTCCCATTGTATCTTTTCTCTTCTTCTTATTTTAGAGAGAGAAACTCTCCTTAGTTTCTCTCACTAGAATCATCTACCTTGTATCTTTCTAGTTCTTCTTCATCTAATCTAATATTCCATTCTTAGTTTTAATCTTGATCTTATTCATCTTTATTTCTTGTTCTTATAAGTCGTGTGTTACAATCCAACATGTTTTCAAGTTAATCATCGTTGAATTTCGTATAACCATATTTTTGGTGTCTTCTCTTTGCCACAAGAATGATGTCTATGCTGGAAAATGCTAGGCTATCATGTTGCTCGTTTCAATTCGGTTTCTTAGCCGTTTAATCAATCATCTCCTTTAAAAGCATGTCACATGATTGACACCCATACCGATTATCTCATGTGCATTCCAGGTTTACTCCATGTACCTTATTCCATGTGTATTACACGTACCATAATCCATGTGTATTTCACTTGCAATACTCCATGAGAATTCGCTAGTCGATTCTCAATCACCTCAGGCGTATTTCCACTTACCGATATTCCACAAGATGTTGATGCTGCTCATAAGTTGGAGATTTTACAAAGTTCTGATGATGCTCATAAGTTGGATATTTTACAAAATGCCGATGTTGCTCATAATTGGAGATCCTATAAGACGAAGACAAAGGCGTTAGATCGAAAAGATCGGACGAGAAAGATGCTTCACCACCAGACGATTTCCATCACAATCCATGTCCTTACCTTTTTAGTTAAATGTCACATGCCATTCAGTTTTCTGTTCAAGAATATGAGTGGGAACCGGTACCAGTCGATCACTCAGGTGAAAAGTTATATGAATCACCGTCATGATAATGGCCGTCATGGAACTGACAGACAAGGAGGTAGTGACAACTACCATGACAATTTATACCTTGGAAACTACAGAAACTCCGGTAACGGACGTGACCAGACATACAGAGGGTCAGTAGCCCAACCAATCCGCCAATTCTGGCATTGTGACCAAAATTTCAACTTTAGTGATTTTCACATCTGGAGACACATGTCAAGGCATCCGTCAAGACACACATCTCATGTATATTTTATGAGGACACATGTCAAGACATCCGTCAAGACACATGGCTCACGTTTATTTTGTAAAGACACATGTCAAGACACCAATCAAGACACACGTCATACGTATATTTTCTCAAAACATGAGGCAAGACACACGACTCACGCCTGAACTTGGCCTTAGTAATTCAGGGTACCTCTAAAGGGCATACCCATTCTGTTGTGTCATGTACTAATCATGCCACTAAAATCTCAGCATCATCTTTGACGTATTTTTCATGTTTGGACACGCGGTGTTCGTTCTGTGTGAGACGGGCGAAACACATTCATTGAGATCTACCACTTTTACTACGTGTATTGACGTGACACTTTTAATTCCCGATTCCATATTACATTTAGTCATGTCCATCAAAGACGCCGTTATATCACCCATGTGTATAAGGGCTTTTATTCCAGTTTGGTGACAAGATCCTTTCTACTAACGCACTCCCTTGGACAGATTTGAATTTGATATGATTCTGATTTTGGACTAATTAGCAGCACGTCACGCTTCGATTAATTTCCATGCATATCGGATTATATTCAGCAATGTTCAGGCTCCTAAATGCATTCATCATGGTTTTATTACCAGGAAAATCTGTACAAATTGTTTTCTGCCTTACAAATGCATGCCTTATTATTCCATGGCTAAGAATACTTTCTAGCTATCATTTCTGATGCGATTCTGAATATTCTTAAACCCATGACCATCCGACTGTTTTAGAAACCCAAATGGTTTTACAGAAGAAGCAGCCAGTATACCACCCACTCATGAAGTTAGGTTTGTCATTGAGCTCAAGGAGTTGGAGGAACAACCGCAAGAGTTGTTGAAACGAAGTTTATTCATTGAGTGTATCACCCTGGGGGGGGCAGTTCTGTTTATCAAAGAAGGAGGACGGTAGCATAGAGTTATGCATCAATTACCGTAAATTGAACATGATTACGATTCAATAATAGTTATTCCCTCCAAAGTATTAATGATCTATCCGACCAACTACCAGACTCTAAACACTTTCCAAGATCGATTTACAATTCAGGCAATCATCAGTGGTGAGTGAAAGAGCAGGACATTTCCATGACTGCTCTTCGCACACGTTATGGTCATTATGAATTCATACTTGTACCTTTTGATCTCACGAATGCCCAACAGTAACGATGGACATGACAAATTGAGTTTTCATGGATTATGGACAAGTTCGTCAGTTTGATTATTTCTAATATTTTGACCTTCTCTAATTCTAGAGAAGGGTACGACGACCATCATAGATTTATGTTACAAATTCTACGATAGAAGAAATTTCACCCTGAAATTTTCTAGTACGAATTTTGGTTAATTACAGCGACACGCTAAATCACATTTCACGGTTAAGTTTTATCCTGACTAAGCTCACGTGTAAAGGAGATAATCGTACACTAAATTATGTGTTTTAGAGGATCCTACGCTAAGGGAGGTCTAATTGACCAAGAACCATAGTCTTTCAAACTTCTATGTATCCAGTTCCTACGAATGTATCATGATCTCAAACCACATTTTGGTGGAGCGACATGAAACAAGATGCAGTTACGTTCATATCTAAATGCCTGACTTACCAATAGGTTAAGATAGAACGCCAACATGCTAGTAACTATTTTAACCATCAGAAAGTTCCTGAATAGAAGTAGACAAGATCTCCATGGGTTTTGTTACTGGACCACCGCAGGCTTAGGAGAAGCATAGTGCTATCTGGACCGTCGTCCGACCATTTATCCTAGCCTAACCGTTTTCTGCAGGGATTTTAGAAAGAAATCGTACGATTTCACGGTATTTCCTACTACAATCATATCAACTAGAAATTTCGCCCACGTTCATGTTAACGTTCACATTCACGTTTACGTTAACACTCACAATTACGTCTCACATTCGCGTTCACGACTTTGTACGTGTTCACGTCCTTGACCCAAATTCACGATTTGCGTTTTGCATTGACATTCATGACACTTATCACATTAATGATCGTATTCTATCATACGACTTACGTTCGCAGTTCGTTCTGGAAAGATTGGTAGAAGCTTGGGAGACCAGACTCAAGTTAGTATGACTTTCCATCCTCATACAGACGTTTCACGTCACATTTCTCGTCTCATTTCGTATCGTTAGACGTCAC
The DNA here is from genome assembly GCA_025667525.1 of Glebionis coronaria. Classification (NCBI taxonomy): domain Eukaryota; kingdom Viridiplantae; phylum Streptophyta; class Magnoliopsida; order Asterales; family Asteraceae; genus Glebionis; species Glebionis coronaria. The sequence goes on from CM046876.1 coordinate 362,367,593, forward strand.
CTCCTCAGTTATCGCACATTCACAATATGTTTGGCATATCATGTTCGCCTACGTTGTCATATCACGTTCACGATATATTGCACGTATCGCGTTCACCATGTGTTCCACATATTTCATTCACTAGATCTCCGCGTATCACGTTCACAATTGTTCATGTATCACGTTCGCAGTTGTTCATGTACTACGTTCCTATATGCCTCGCGCATTCATTACTCTGAGGTTACTAATATTAGTAATTCAGGATACTTCGTATCGTATCGTTTCATGTATCCTACTTTATTCCTTATCCACTCGATCTGATTCATGAGGATCTATCTTACGTTGATGAACCAGACACTTTTCCGTATCGTTAAGGCAGGGTCATGAAGACCAAGATTATTCCTTTCGTCAAGATCTCTTGGAGGAACCATCCCGAGCGGAAAGCCACTTGGGAAATGGAGGAGTCCATTTGGATTTCTTATCCTTATTATTTTCTATGATCCAAGCATACTCTTTTCATTCACATCACGTTCCATGCTCTCTTCAGCCACGTCACGTCCATGACCTCTTCAACTTATCGTATCTCTAATTCGAGGACGAATTATTGTTTTAGAGGGGAAGAGTTGTAAAACCCGCTTTAAAATCCCTAAGATCATTAAATGCATGAATTTACGGTTAAATTTAAACTTTTCAGTTAATTAATATACGACATGAACCATGAACGTATATTTAATACGAACGTTATGTATATTAATTAATTATTATAAGTATTAGGTATGATAACATGAATATTAATGCAAGATAAGTATTTACATATAATACTTAAACCATACAAGAAATAAAACACGAACATAAAATACGAACACACACGATAAATATTTTCGTCACGAAAAATTAAACGAAAAGTGCAAGTATGTGTGTGTTAGGGGCGTCCAAACCAAAGGGAAGGAAGGGCTTTGGCCCAACCAATTTGTAATCCAAGACTAAACCAAAAAGGACTCTAGGAGATTTTTCATAAAACATAAAAAAAGGAAAAATATCAAAACCCTAAAATCTTCTCCTTCCTCCTTCTCTTGGCCGCGGCACCAACACATCCCACAAGGACAGTTCGTTGCTCTTTGATCTTTAATTTCTACAGTTAACGTGTTCGTGTTTAAAACCTTATTAATCACACGTGATTTGGTATCCTCGAATCCTTTTCTTTTTTGTTAATTATGTTATGATCCAAAGATTTAAAAACAAATGAATAAAACAAGTAATCATAGAAGATTTAACAAGATTAAGGGATTCGGGTGTGGGTTTATTTAGTTTGCACGCAAACTGAGACCCTTAAGGGTCTCGGTGGTATTGTTTTCCCCACCAGTCGCAGCCAAGGTGGCGCGGTGGTGGTTTTGTATTGCCAGCCGCAACCCCTACTGCCACAGCAGTGGGGTGCGTAGCCCAAACAGTGAGAACCGAGACCATAGAAGGTCTCGGTGGATATTCAGTGAAAAGCAGGGGCAACAGCAGCCTAACAGCGTCAACCTGGCTAGGCCAGGGCTGCGTGGCAGCAGTAGTGGCACTGGCAGCAAGCCAGTGGCTGCTGTGGTGTTCGACCGCAAGCCACAGCCACCGGTTGTGGTGCGCATTATGTTCGAGGGTACACAAGACCTCCATGGTCTTGGTTGGGGTCTTGAGGGGCTCGGTTAACACCAAACACGCTAGGGGGTGTTTCGCAATTTTTTATAAAACATGTATTTTATTTATTTAATTAGTTTAATTAAAAACATGGTTAATTAAATTAATTAATTTTCATGAGTTAAGATATCATTTATTTAAATAAAAACCATGTTATTATTATGTCCATTTTATTTAAATAAAACTAAGGATAAAATAATTATTAACATAATTATTCATGTACATTTAAATTAATTAAAACTTAGCTTAATTAATTTATCATTTTAAGGTAAAGTTTAATTATATTAATCATGCAATATTATTAATTAATCATAACTTTTGATAACATGTAATATCTCTATTAATTAATAATTATAAGTTAAGACTAAGTATTTAATCATTATTAAACTTTACAATGTAATTAAATATGACATATTATATTCTTATTAAACTATATGTTATATCATTTAATTTATTTAATAAGCCCATTATTAATTATGGAAATACATTAAATATGGAAACATGTTAATTATGGAATATACTAAATATGATAGCATGTTATTTATGGAAACATACTAAATATGGAAACTTTCTATTTTTGGAAACTATCAATTATGAAAACTTTCTATTTTTGGAAACTTACTATTTAAGGAAAGTTGCTATTTTTAGAAAGTTACTATATATGGAACTCGCTATTTTTGGAAAGTTACTATATATAGAAACCTGCTATTTTTAGAAAGTTACTCATTATGTAATAACAAGTACAATAACACTTAAAACATGAATTACACTAATCTAAAACACATGAAACATTAAGAATCACATGATTAAACAAGAACACATATGATAAGTAAGAACACGTCAAGTAAACTAAATAACCAATATGTATGAGTAAAACTAACACTTATTCGTGTCCCTTTATTATGTAGCTATCGTGAAGTCGGAGTGATCTTCCGCCTTCATTTTCGTCTTCATTTACTGGACATAAGGTACGAATATTCCGTCCTTCAGTAAGGACACTCTCTTCCTATACTTGGGATTTCCCTGTTTACAGCCATCTGTTTTACCAGTAGTTTACGTGTCTTAAACACTTTCAGTAATTATATGATTAATATTTTAGATTGCCTGAGCTATATACATGTATGCCAGTTCCACTTAGTTATGGAGGTACCATAACCAGAACACTAGAGGCACCTGTGTTATGACTCTTTTGTTGTGAGAGTGATTGCTCGCAGCGTCCCTTTCTGTTATTTGTCCTATTTTATTATTATCATGTGGGGCGAACGGGTGCATCCGAGGACAAGTTTAGCAAGATTATATGGTAACTGCGGTGTGTGCCTTGCATCCGTTACATGGAGCTGATCCCTCCAACTCGGAATATTATAATTAGAGGCAACCCCTTTAATTGCATGATGAGGTCACCCCTCTATGTATTCATGCACGTTGATACCTCATGAACTATATAGGCTCCGAGCGTATTTAATATACAGTTTTTAGTATAAAAATAAACATAAGTCTTTTTAGAATATTAACCAGTTTATAAAACAACACCATGTTTTCTCAGGACTTACATTATTCTGTTACCGTCATTTCATACTTTTATTTCATTCTTTACTTATGTTTATGCTATTCATTTCATTGTCATTATATCCGTTCACTGAGTGAAATGCCCAGCCGTATATTTTCTTTCCATGACCCAAACGGTAGGTACCCAAGGACAACCTGGAGCATTTTGATGACGCGCATAGGATGGAAGCTGCCTTATACTTCTTCTCCTTTTGCCTCATATACTTATTCTTGCTTGGAAACTTGTTTTGTCCAACCTATTCCATTTACTTTATTTATGTTTTGGGCTTATGTATGGGAACCAATGTTTGATTCTGTTTTTCCCCTTTATGGTCATTTATGTATTAGGATATACGTTGCATGCTTTGATGATACGCCATATTTATCATATAACGGCCCACTTATCAAAGTAAGGTGTTACAATATAACACCGTGTTATAGTCACATTACTTACCTTAGCTCAAAATCTAAGTTACCAAGAAAACCAGTATCATTACATCATCCAAGTTTGTCGCCCTAATGCCATAATTAACTCAAATATTAATAATCCTGGTTTTCATAACAATCAAGGATGTCTAAACAACCCATAACCATAACCAAAATTACTCTTTGTTATAATATGATCATAACCTAAAATCACTAATTTATCTTAACTGATTAAATAATTTTGACCATATTCATAAACACCTAAATTCGCGAATTTATCTTAATTTATTAAATAGTCTTACCTCATATTCATAAATATCTTAATTTTTTATTTAAAACATAATTACCCAAAACCCTTAAATTTGAGCAAGGGTACACAATTAACTATTTAATCTCAAGATATGAGATTACTTACTTGTAGGATCATTACTACGACCTTATCCTTGGATTGGAATCCTTAAAAGCAAGGTTTTCAAGATCAGGATCTTACCTGGGATCGTTTTCATCTTTGCAAGATCGAAATTATAAAGTTAGATCGGGATCGTAAGATCCTACTATAATGTCATCTTCTTAATAATTTTTGTAATGTTATACAAATCTACAAATTATTATATATCATAAACACAAGAGTATATTAAATTTCATAGAAATATTGTCATAAATTATAATCATGAAATATTTAAAAGGATTAAAATAATGTTTATTAAATTATATGAAACACAACCCTTAAATTTGTAATTTTTATTTTACGATTCGAGAAAAGTAAGATTGAATTATAGTAGATCTTAAAATTCCATGGTCAAGATCACAGATCCGGTATAATCTTAAGCATCCAAAGATCATATGTATGATATGTATCATTCTTTCTTTGTAGTATCATAAAACTGCAAGACCTTAAGATAGGGATCGTGATCTTGACAACCATACTTAAAAGCACTGCATGATCATCTTTTCCTTATGTTCTTCACTTCCTTTTTCTTGCTTTTAGACTGTTACCCACATCACCACACTTGACTATTACCTTTCGGGAGTCTTGGAAAATCTGAGTATGGCCGTCATAATCTTTGTCTAGTTGGAAACTATAACCTTTCAAGTGTACTTCCTTCATAAATTTGACATGTAATACTTTATAAAACCATTTTAGTATTACATTAGTTATGGTTTGAATATCCAATTTGACTAACCAATCACGTAGATCCTTTCAAAGAATAAAGTCGTAGTAAAACATACTCAATGTCATTCGCGTAATAAAATACCCAAATCTAGGTTTTAGTTTGTTTCAAATCTACCCCTTATTTAGATTTCGTCTCTATAATCCTATTTGCTTAACTTTTTACCATTCACTATGTTTCTACATCTTAGGTCCGTCTAATCCATTATGAAAAATATTAGTTATTCAAATGCTACAAATCTCATTGTAACACCCCATTTTGGTAAATGGAATATCATAGGTAATTATGGCGTGTCATCAAAGCATGCAAGGTAAATGTCTAAAAACATTAAATGACCATGAATGGAAATACCAGAAACAAACATCGGTAGTCCAAGTATAAGCTCACACACATGAATATAAGTACTAAAATTGAAAAGGACAAAACAATGTCCAAAGAAATAAAGTAACGTAATGTATGGAAATGCATAAAGTAATGAAGGCTAGATAGCTTCCATCCGTATGCACATACTCTTAACGTCTACGAGCGTCCATGAGTACCTGCCGTTTGGGAACATGAAAGGAAAACGGCTGAGCATAACGCCGAGTGAACATATATACAAGCATAGCATGAAATGACATAAGCATAAAAGACTAATAGTAGTGGAAATGTATAATTCCTAGATAACCTGGAACATGTTCATAAAACTGGTTTAATAGTTTGAAAAGACTTACGTTTTTACATGAAAAACTGTATTAATTAGCCAATAGCCCATACAGGTCATGAGGTTCCACCGTGCATGAATACTTCGAGGGGATACCTCATCATGCAATTAGAGGGGTTGCCTCTAATTAATTAGTCTAGGTAGGAGGGATCAACTCCTTGTCAAGGATGCAAGGTACACATCACATTCACCATGAAAATCCTGTAAAACATGTAACTAGGATGCACCCATACGCCCCACATGATATTATAAATATAAGGCCAAAACTGTAAAGGGACGCCACGAGCAATCACTCACCCGTGAGGAAGTCATAACACTAGTGCCTCTAGTGTTACGGTTATGGTACCTCCATAACTAGGTGACACTGGTCATACATGTATATGGCTTAGGCATTTAAGACTAACATAAGTAATCAAACATATAAAAAGTAATCAAACATATAAAACATATACTTAGGAAAATAGTTGGGTGCAAACGGGGAATCCTAATAACGAAAGAATTTCCATACTGAAGGACGGAAAATCCGTACCTGGTGTCCAGTGAATGAGGAAAGATGAAAGGATGAATAGTCCTACTCCGATCTCACTAATGCTACATAAATAAGGGACATGTATAAGTCTTCTTATTATTGAGTACGTTACTGGGTATAACATGTTCTAGCTTGTTTTATATGGTCTTGTCTTATTTTACTGTTTTAAATGGTATACTATATTATTCATGTATTTCAAGTATTTCTGATTAACTATTATCTTGTACTCTTGTGTTATTATACTTGTTGTGTAATAAAAAGTAACTTTCCAAAAATAGCAGGTTTCTATAAATAGAAAGTTTCCAAAAATTGAAAGTTTCCAAAAATAGATCAGTTGCAAAAAATAGATCAATTTCTAAAAATAGTAAGTTTCCTGAAATAGAAAGTTTCCATATTTAGAAGTAAGCTGGATTAATAAGCTAATAATATAAGCTAATGTTTACGAGTTAAAAGTCATAAATCATGTAATTAATAGTATAGTTTATAAATTAAATTTCATGATAATTTAATAAACTATAGGTTATATGATTTAATTAAATAAAAGAATGATTTAATTAAATTAAGACATATAAATACTTAGGTTAATAATGTGTTAATAATTTATTAATTATAACCTAAGTCGTGATTTATTAATTAATTATAACTCCATGTTTTTGTAATTAATTAATAAACAATAGTCTAAATTAAATGATAAAATACTTAGGTTAAAACAATATTAAAATAATATAACCTAAGTCCATGTTTAAATTAAATTAATTATTAATCATGTTTAATTAATTTAATCATTCTTGCAAAAATATAACTTTTAAAAATAATCCCGTGCCCGTTTCCGTGTTTTTATATAATCCGAAAAAAAACAGCCCCGACAGTGGCTACCCGGACTAGCCGGTTGCCACTGTCCGAACCTTTTTCCCACCGGCTGTTAGCCGGTGGTTCCCCCTGCTTGGCTGTGTTTCCCCCTGCTCGAACCAAAACAGCCACCGGCTTAGGCCGGTGGTGCTTGCTGTTGCGCCGAGACCCACACCGAGACCTTGTAGGGTCTCAGTTGGCACTAAACCAAAACAAAACATGACCCCAACATGCATCAGGGTTCCGTTATCCCTGCGATTGAGCCACATAACCCACCCCGAGACCTTAAGGTCTCGGTTGGTGGTGCGGTAAACCAAGCTGAGAGCTTGGTGGCTCTCTGTTGTGTGTCGGCCGGACCAAAACCCACCAACCAACCCTTTTCCATGTTTCTTGGATCAATTTATCATGTTTTTAATTACGTTTTATATTCTAAACACATGAACATAATTAAAAGAAAAATAAAATAAAAAGATGAAGGTTATGGTGATACCGAATGCGTGATTGGAAAAGAACTAAGAACACGAATACGATTAACCCAAAATCAAAGATTAAAATCAACCAAACACCCTTTGTTGTTCTTGTGTAGCCGGCGGCAAGAAGGAGGAGAGGGGCTAGGGTTTCTAATTTTTTTGTAAAAATCTGTGAATGATTTTCCTGTGTTTTTACTTTTCTTTAGTTAAACCAAAAATGGTCTTGGGCCCCCTCCTTGCCTTTTGGTTTCCGCGGACACCATGGGCCCACAAGGGTCTCCCGGGCTTTGTTCGTGTTTAATTATTATGCACGTGTATTCTTGTTTCAAATGTTCGTGTAGTTCGTGTTTTAAATATTCGTGTTACATATACTACCTATACATATCGTGTTATAATTATTATACGTAATAATTATCATGTTAATAAATGTTCGTGATCATGTGTTCGTGATTATAATTATTATACTTAATACGTACTTAATAATTATCGTGCACTAACAGGTACGTGCTTTCTGAATTTAATGTTCGTGACACGTGTACATGACATAAATGGAAATTTTTAATTGGATCGTATGTTTACGTAGTGTACTGTTCATGGCATTTATATGCGGGTTTTACAACTCTTCCCCCTAAAAAGAATAATTCGTCCCCGAATTATAGATAACGTAAACTGAAAGAGGAACATACCCGAATCAAAACTTGAAATGAGGGTTAGAAGTCCGGATAGACTCCTCTGTTTTCCAAGTGGGTTCTCGCTCGGTATGGTCCCTCCAAAGGATTTTGACGAAAGGAATCTTCTTCTTCCTCATGACTCGTTCCTGTCGATCAAGAACTCGTTCGGGTTCCTCGATGAAGGTAAGATCTTCACGAATCTGTTCAAGTGGATACTGAACCATGTGAAGGGATGATACTTGTATCCTCTAAGTAAGGATACATGGAAAAAGTTATGAACGTGAGAAAGCTGCGGAGATAATGCTAAACGATACGATACTTCATCGACTCGCTCGATGATATCAAACGGTCCGAAGAATCGATAACTGAGTTATCCTTTGATTCCAAAATGTCTAACATCACGTGCCGGTGATACCTTAAGAAAGACATGATCTCCCACGTCGAAATGCAAATCCCTACGATGCTTGCCAGCATAACTCTTTTGACATGCACGAGCTTCTTGTAATTTCGCTCTAGCTACAATGACTTTCTTGTTCGTCAACTCTATCATCTTCGGACCTTCAAGTGTTCACTCGCCAACCTGATCCCAGCAGATTGGGGCGCTACACTTCGTGTCATATAACATCTCAAATGGTGCACACTTGATGCTGGCGTGCCAACTGTTGTTGTATGCAAATTCTACCAAGCAGATATAATCGTCCCAACTTCGTGTCCATTCTAAAGCACACGCTCGAAGCATGTCCTCTAATGTCTGAATGGTACGCTCTGACTGTCCGTCCGTTTGAGGATGAAAAGTCGTGTTAAGCTTAAGTTTAGTACCCCAATCTATCTGTAGACTCCTCCTCTAAAGTCGCAAAGTAAACCGAGGATATTTGTCCAAGATGATATTGGATGGAGCACCATGAAGTCTCATAATCTCCTTCTTATATGTGTCAGCCAATTTGCTAACTGGATCATCTTTCCGGATGGGTAAGAATTGAGCCGATTTGGTAAGTCGATCATCGATGACCCAAATAGCACCATGCTTCCTCTTGGTCTGCGGAAGTCCTGTGACAAAATCCATGGTGATCTTGTCCCACTTCCACTCTGGAATGTCTAATGGTTGTAGTAGACCACTAGATCGTTGATGCTCGATCTTAACCTGCTGGTAGGTAAGAAAAATAAAATAAAAAGATGAAGGTTATGGTGATACCGAATGCGTGATTGGAAAAGAATTAAGAACACGAACACGATTAACCCAAAATCAAAGATTAAAATCAACCAAACACCCTTTGTTGTTCTTGTGTAGCCGGCGGCAAGAAGGAGGAGAGGGGCTAGGGTTTCTAACTTTTTTGTAAAAATCTGTGAATGATTTCCCTGTGTTTTTACTTTTCTTTAGTTAAACCAAAAATGGTCTTAGGCCCCTTCCTTGTCATTTGGTTTCTGCGGACACCATGGGCCCACAAGGGTCTCTCGGGCTTTGTTCGTGTTTAATTATTATGCACTTGTATTCTTTTTTCAAATGTTCGTGTAGTTCGTGTTTTAAATATTCGTGTTACATATACTACGTATACATATCGTGTTATAATTATTATACATTATAATTATCATGTTCATAAATGTTCGTGATCATGTGTTCGTGATTATAATTATTATACTTAATAATTATCGTGTATTATCACGTACTTAATAATTATCGTGCACTAACAGGTACGTGCTTTCTGAATTTAATGTTCATGACACGTGTACATGACATAAATGGAAATTTGTAATTGGTTCGTATGTTTACGTAGTGTACTGTTCATGGCATTTATATGCGGGTTTTACAACTCTTCCCCCTAAAAAGAATAATTCGTCCCCGAATTATAGATAACATAAACTGAAAGAGGAACATACCCGAATCAAAACTTGAAATGAGGGTAAGAAGTCCGGATAGACTCCTCTGTTTTCCAAGTGGTTTCCCGCTCGGTATGGTCCCTCCAAAGGATTTTGACGAAAGGAATCTTCTTCTTCCTCATGACTCGTTCCTGTCGATCAAGAACTCGTTCGGGTTCCTCGATGAAGGTAAGATCTTCACGAATCTGTTCAAGTGGATACTGTACCATGTGAAGGGGATGATACTTGTATCCTCTAAGTAAGGATACATGGAAAAAGTTATGAACGTGAGAAAGCTGCGGAGATAATGCTAAACGATACGATACTTCATCGACTTGCTCGATGATATCAAACGGTCCGATGAATCGAGAACTGAGTTTTCCTTTGATTCCAAAACGTCTAACATCACGTGCCGGTGATACCTTAAGAAAGACATGATCTCCCACGTTGAAATGCAAATCCCTACGATGCTTGCCAGCATAACTCTTTTGACGTGCACGAGCTTCTTGTAATTACGCCCTAGCTACAACGATTTCTTGTTGGTCAACTCTATCATCTTTGGACCTTTAAGTGTTCACTCGCCAACCTGATCTCAGCAGATTAGGGCGCTACACTTCGTGCCATATAACATCTCAAATTATGCACACTTGATGCTGGCGTGACAACTGTTGTTGTATGCAAATTCTACCAAGCAGATATAATCGTCCCAACTTCGTGTCCATTCTAAAGCACACGCTCGAAGCATGTCCTCTAATGTCTGAATGGTACGCTCTGACTGTCCGTCCGTTTGAGGATGAAAAGTCGTGTTAAGCTTAAGTTTAGTACCCCAATCTATCTGTAGACTCCTCCTCTAAAGTCGCAAAGTAAACCGAGGATATTTGTCCAAGATGATATTGGATGGAGCACCATGAAGTCTCATAATCTCCTTCTTATATGTGTCAGCCAATTTGCTAACTGGATCATCTTTCTGGATGGGTAAGAATTGAGCCGATTTGGTAAGTCGATCATCGATGACCCAAATAGCACCATGCTTCCTCTTGGTCTGCGGAAGTCCTGTGACAAAATCCATGGTGATCTTGTCCCACTTCCACTCTGGAATGTCTAATGGTTGTAGTAGACCACTAGATCGTTGATGCTCGATCTTAACCTGCTGGTAGGTAAGACATTTGGAGACATAGGTAGCAACATCCTGTTTCATACCACTCTACCAGAAATACAGCTTGATGTCGTGGTACATCTTTGTGGAACCAGGATGAATGGAGAAAGGGGAGCTATGAGCTTCACCCAATAACGCCTCTCTGAGAGTAAGATCATCAGGAACACAAAGTCTAGTGCCCTCCCAAAAGATATCGTCGTCATCTAACTGAAACTCTGTCTGCTGCTCTAAGTTCTGTATGATTGCCCAAATTTTACCATCATCCTTCTGAGCTTCCTTGATCCTAGAGAGTAAATCAGGATCCACTCTAAGATTAGCCCAGTAACCATGTTGTCCACGTACCATGATCTCAATATCTAATCGCTCCAAGTCTCGTATAATCTCTTCCTCTATCTTAATGTCGTTGATCATACCCGACTTCCTACTAAGAGCATCTGCCACTACATTCTCCTTGCTAGGATGATATTGCAGATTAATGTCATAATCCTTCAACGGCTCTAACCACCTTCTCTGCCTCATGAATAGTTCACCTTGAGTGAAGATGTATTTTAGGCTCTTGTGATCTGTGAAGATATCACATGATTCGCCATACAAGTAGTGCCTCCATATCTTCAGTGCAAACACGACTGCTACAAGTTCCAAGTCATGCGTAGGATAGTTCTCCTTGTAAGCTTAAGCTGCCGTGATGCGTAAGCAATCACTTTCCCATGTTGCATGAGAACACAACCAAGTCCCTTCCTTGAAGCATCACTGTAGATTTGAAATCCACCTGTACCAGATGGGAGAGTAAAAATCGGTGCAGATACCAGCCTCTGCTTTAGGTCTTCAAAGCTCTTCTCTCTTTCTTCAGTCCAAACGAATTTCTACCCTTTCCGCATCAGTTTGGTCAATGGCAGTGCTAATCGAGAAAAGTTCTCTTCGAACCTACAGTAGTAACCAGCTAAGCATAGAAAGCTGCAAACTTCTGTTGCTGATGTCGGTCTTGGCCACTTGGTAATGGCCTCAAACTTTGCAGGATCCATGGTTATTCCCTCTACGGATACTAAGTGGCCTAGGAACGCCAATTTACTCAACAAGAATTCGCATTTGGAGAACTTGGCATACAGCTGCTTCTGGCGAAGTATCTGTAATACTGTACGAAGATGGTCTTAGTGTTCCTCCTTTGACTTAGAGAAAATCAGAATATCGTCAATGAAGACAATGACGAACTTGTCTAGAAACTCATGGAAGATACGGTTCATCAAGTCCATGAAAACTTCTGGAGCATTGGTAAGGCCAAATGGCATGACTACAAATTCGTAGTGCCCATAACGTGTACAGAAAGCAGTCTTGGCGATAACATGCTCTTTCACTCGTAACTGATGATAGCCTGACCTCAAATCGATATTGGAGAAATGTTTGGCCCCTTGGAGTTGGTCAAACAAATCATCAATGCGTGGCAAAGGATATCGATTCCTGATGGTGATCTTATTAAGCTCACGATAATCAATGCAAAGACGCATATTGTCATCCTTCTTCTTTATGAATAAAACCGGTGCACCCCATAGAGATGCACTAGGTCGGATGAAACGTCATTCAAAAAGTTCCTGTAATTGTTCCTTTAACTCCTTAAGCTCTATTGGAGCCATGCGATAAGGAGCCTTTGAAATTGGCTCACCTCCTAGGATGAGCTCAATATTAAACTCTACCTCACGAGCAGGTGGTATGCCCGGAAGTTCTTCTAGAAACACGTCTGGAAATTCTTAAACGATTGGCTGATTCTAGATGGATGGAGATTCAGCCTCCATATCATGAACAGTAACTAAGTAGCCCTCGCAACCATGTGACAGTAATGCACGTGCTTGTAAATTTGAAATTATTTGTACAGACCTTTCGGGTATAAAACCGTTGTGAATGTACTCTGGTGCGTTTACATCATCGAAAATGACCCGATATAGATGGCAGTCAATGGTGGCGTGGTGTTTGGATAACAAGTCCATGCCTAACATCATGTAGAAATCGCACATGTCCAATGGAAGTGCGTCAACTGAACGAATCCTGTCGTCAAACTTAAGGGGAAGATATGTGTACCCATGTGTGATGCGTACAGAGTCACTTAAGGGCGTAGAAATGTTTAAGAAATTTTCTAGTGGTATAGGGGATATCCTAACACTCTTGGCATAAGTAGTGGATATGACCAAATGAGTAGCACCCGTGCCTAATAATACGCATGCAACTTGACCATACATATACAAGATTCCAGTGATGGTACCTGTTGACTTGTTGTCCTGATCACGCGAGTTCGTGTACACCCGTCCAATAGTAAGAGGTGGTTTGGAGTCGGCATGTCCAGAAGTGCCCTCAATCTCACCCTTACGGCAGTCCTTAATGCGATGGCCTGGCTGGCCACACTTGAAGCAAGCATCGCTATCACGGGGACACGGCCCTGGGTGTCTGTGATTGCACGTAGTGCAGAGAGGGTGAGTATACCCTCCAACAGGTGCCCTAGCTGGCTGGGAGCCTGTTCATAAAAGTATACGTGAGACATGATTAATGGGTACAAACAGGACAATGTAGAAAATTATAAGACGTAATACCAGATGTAGCTGCACGGTTGGGCTGTGAACCTCTACGGTCCTGCTCCCGCCTGTTTCCATTATTCCTGGTAGTAGATGCTTAAGTGGCAGAATTATGAATCATAAAACATATAACATAGAATTGAGTAAGTTTAGGGACCTGCTGATGTTGGAGTTGTTGGCATTGTTACAGTAAGTGTCATTACTGCCACGCCTATCCAAAGCAGAACGGTCTTGGGTCTGACCGTTACCCTTGTGCTGACTCTACTGTTGAGTGGCCGGTTGGGACCGGTCCCCAGTCTTCTGCCTAAAAGATGCAATTGTATAGAGAAAGATAAATATTTGGATAGTAATGAATGAAATGAAATGATCACCGCTGACGACGAAAATATACCTCTTGTCGGGTCTTTCTTCCTCTCCAAACTCATCCCTCTCCTGTAGCATCTCCAATTTACTGGCTGCATCTGCTACTTGTGCCATATATTGAATGTATCACACACCAAGTTATTGGCGACAGATGTGCGAATAGCCCGACGAAAGTGATACGCTTGCTCCTCTGTAGTCCCGGCTGCTGCGCCAAGGAATCCAGCCAGTCGAAGAAACCTCTGCATGAACTTATTGCTTTGTCCCCAGCTCTCTGTCTAATCCCATGATACTCCCTCTTGAGCTTATCGTACTCAGCTTTCGGGAAGAAATGCCCCATAACCAACTCCTTGAACTCTGCCCAAGTCAATCCAGTCACCCAATCGTCGCCTCCATTCGACAACTTCAGTGCCTTCCACCATGCAAGCATGTTCCCTTGAAACTTGTAACAAGCTAACCTTGCCTTAAAGACATGGTCGCATCCCATTGCGTCAAAGATCTTCCTGATGTGAGCTATCCAACTCTAAGCCTCAGCGGGGCTGTCAGTTTGTTCGAAAGATTTTGGACGCTGCTTATTGAATCGCTCCAGGCATGTGATCAGGGTAGTTGCAGGTGGAGAGGAGGATTCTGATGCTGGTGCCGGTGCTGATTATTGGCAGCTTGTACCTCAGCCTGAATTTCATTCCTCATTTGAGAAAGCATGGCTTGCATAGCAGCTTGGACTGATGCGTTGAGTTGTTCTTGTTCACGTGTGAGAACCATTTGACAGTATAAAACAAAGGGCAATGATTAATTTGATTAAACATAATATATAAACATGAGAAAAAAATTATGCATATAAACATGAAAAAAAAATTATGCATGAAAACAATGTATGAATGCATGATAATGAAAATGACATGGGTTTGGATGAACGCCTATGGGTCGGTTCACCTAAACAAAATGACATGACGAGGATGAACGCCTATAGGTCGGTTCATCAAAACAAAATAATTCGATTAAAAGCACATGCGACTAAATATGGCCAGTCCTGTACCAACCATTACTTAGTCAAAATTCCTACAACAATGATATATGAAACAAATGCATGAAAACAAACTGTCAATTTTAGGAAGACCCTGGTGATTACCCACTAATCACATGTCATGTTTTAGAGCCTACAGGTCGAAGCCTTGTCTCTAGTACAATAATTGTAACACCCCATTTTAGTAAATGGAATATCACAGGTAATTCTGGCGTGTCATCAAAGCATGCAAGGTAAATGTCTAAAAATATTAAATGACCATGAATGGAAATACCGGAAACAAAAATCGGTAGTCCAAGTATAAGCTCACACACATAAATATAAGTACTGAAATGGAAAAGGACTAAACAATGTCTAAAGAAATAAAGTAACGTAATGTATGGAAATTCATAAAGTAATGAAGGCTAGATAGCTTCCATCCGTAAGCACATACTCTCAAAGTCTACGAGCGTCCTTGATTACCTGCCGTTTGGGAACATGAAAGGAAAACGGCTGAGCATAGCGCCCAGTGAACGGATATACAAGCATAGCATGAAACGACATAAGCATAAAAGACTAATAGCAATGGAAATGTATAAGTGTGACAACCCTAGGTTTTGGATTTGTCACTTGGTCTTACTTTTGGGTTATTTTATGTGTGCTTACTTGAATTGTGTGTTTACGTGTTTATATCGTGTGAACGAGGTTGGTGTGGTTATCGTTTATGAGTATAGAGTACTCATAAGTAAATCGAGGAACGGTTATTTCATGTTCATGAGCTCACAAGTGGTGACTATGAAATGAAAATGGTGATATTGTGGTGTTTACGTATACGTATAAGTATTATAGTAATAGTATTTTTTTTAGGATTTACGGTTTAGCATTTAGAGGTCTCGGGTGAGGTAATTATCCATATGAATATTTTTCGGGATGGTTTTAAGTCATTTAGGAATTAGTTATAAAGTTTATTTCAAAATTTGAGATTTTTTATAAAAGTGTATATTTTACGTCTTTTACGGTAAAACGCGTAAATTTGACTAGTTTTATGGTTTTGAGGTTTTGGAGGCTTTAGGAGCTGAAATAAATTAAGGAAAATTAAGGTAATATTATTAATACATATATTAATAATAAAATAAATAAAAAAAACGAATCTATAGGGGTGATTAGTCGGTTTAAAAAAAGAGGAAAAAAAAGGAGAAAAGATTTATGGTAACTAGTGTTTGGGTTGGACAAGGATTTTTGCTATATAAGGAACCACCACACATCATAACAAACGAATTTATGATCTTCCCTGGAGTTATAGTCGACACAAAAAAAGGAGAAAATTAGTGTTCTTCATAAAATTAGGTTTTCTTCATCTTCCATTAAATAAAAGGTAAAATCTTCATAATCCTTTTCATATTAATTGTTTTTAATGTTTCTATGATCATCTTATGATGGATTTAGGTTAGGGTTTAACTAAAAACAGTATATTAATCATATTATAATGATTAAATAAATTAGGGCTTGTAATTAGTGGGGTTAGG
Source organism: Glebionis coronaria (assembly GCA_025667525.1). Lineage (NCBI taxonomy): Eukaryota > Viridiplantae > Streptophyta > Magnoliopsida > Asterales > Asteraceae > Glebionis > Glebionis coronaria. Next base: position 362,384,071 of record CM046876.1, read on the forward strand.
GTTAATTAATTAGGTTAATTTGTTTAAAACCCGTTTTTAAAAACTGGGCAAAATTTTGAGTCTATTGTTTTGATCATATCTCGAGTTCTAGGAACATTCAAGATGCGATCAAACTAGCCCTGGATAGGTAATTGAGTTGGATTTCTAAATCAAGAAACGAGAACTAAATTGGAGGTCGGGAAGTGGGTCAAAAACAGGTTACAACAGTCGGAGGTCAAAACAGTTTTGAATTCAGCCAGTTTTCTTTTTAAGTTTTGGGTTGTTTGGGGTACTTAGGGTTGCATTGGGATCTTCTTCCGAACATGAGAGATGGTTTATATATTTTAGTAAGGATCTGCACTTGGGCTAAGATTGTGGTTTAGGGTAAGACCCTCTAATGGTAATGAACTTTTCATACGTTTAAAATCAGTGAATTCTGGATAGGTAGCAATATATACACATATATCTGGGCCTTAACAGTCGCTTTAAGGTTAGGGAAAGTGGGAGGTTTTAGCTAACATGTATAAAAGTGTGAATATTCTTTTTACAGAAACCATGGGTATGTTTAAGTGGACGTTTGACTTAAAGTTTTGAGACCTAAAACTGGGACTGTTTTGTGTAAAATTTTGAACGGGATAGCTATTAAACTTAACCAAGTTAGGGACTTGTTAAGGAAGGGTAATGGGGTGATAAGAGCTTAACAATGAGGTAATTATACGGGAATAGACTAGATGTCCATCATAGGTTGATGAGCCATCTTAGTGATTAGTTCGTGTATTGATTTCGTGTTTTTGGTTTGTTAGCTTGTTGATAGTACGAGGACTTGTGAAGAAGCTATCAGGTAAGTTTTGTAGTCCCATGTTTATTATTGATTTTGACTTCCAGATGGGATGGAAGAGACACTGTGTTGAGTTATTTTCTAAATTGATGATGTGAATGTTTTTGTGATTTGAGATGGACTTGTGTGTACATTATGTGATTAACTACTATGTGGTTCTTGATTGTGTATGATTTGGATCAGGGGACACGTGCCGTCTCAGTTATTGTGGTTTGACAAGGTAGTGGCCTTGAGGTTTGACAAGGTAGTGGCCTTGTGGTTTGACAAGGTAGTGGCCTTGGGATAGGTACATAGTGTGATCATCTATGGTACCATGTTGTTTGGCAAGGTAGGATCCTTGGATTTTGGTTTGGAATGATTGATCTTGAATGCTAGTTGTTAATACATAATTGTAGCACATTGTATGTTATTGTGTTGATGGTTGTTATTCACAGCTTGTAATTGATTTAGCGTTGGAGTCTAAACCTATGACTCTCACCAACTTTATGTTGACGTGTTTTAGTGTCTCTTTCAGGTAATGCTTTGGGTAGGAATGAGAACTTAAGTGGCTAGGACTTGGAGAGAGTAGGAATGCATATAGAAGGATATCCCCGTTTCCTTCTTAGTTTTGTTTGTCTGTTCATTTTAATAAATGATACTGTGGCACACATATGTTTGTTTTGAGTATGTTACTTGTTTGTCTTGGTTAAGAGGTAGGACTGTTACCTACTTACCTAGACTCCTGCATTTGATGAGATATTGTCATGACTTTTGTGTCACCATTTTATGATAATTCTTATTTCATATAGTTATCTCTATAGACACGCCATGTTGTGATGATATCCATACGTCGCGCCCCATATTCCGCCATGGTGGGGTGTGACAATAAGTCCTAGATAACCTGGAACATGTTCATAAAACTGGTTTTATAGTTTGAAAAGACTTATGTTTTTACATGAAAAACTGTATTAATTAGCCAATAGCCCATATATGTCCTGAGGTTCTACCGTGCATGAATACTTGGAGGGGAGACCTCATCATGCAATTAGAGGGGTTGCCTCTAATTAATTAGTCTGGGTAGGAGGGATCAACTCCTTTTGAAGGATGCAAGGCACACATCGTATTCACCATGAAAATCCTGTAAAACATGTAACTAGGATGCACGCATACGCCCCACAGGATAATTATAAATATAAGGCCAAAACTGTAAAGGGACGCCACAAGCAATCACTCCGCCGTGGGGAAGTCATAACACTGGTGCCTCTAGTGTTATGATTATGGTACCTCTATAACTAGGTGACACTGGTCATGCATGTATATGGCTTAGGAATTTAAAACTAACATAAGTAATCAAACATATAAAACATATACTTGGTAAAATAGTTGGCTGCAAACGGGGAATCCTAATCAGGAAAGAATGTCCATACTGAAGGACGAAAAATCCGTACCTTGTGTCCAGTGAACGAGGAAATATGAAAGGATGAATAGTCCTACTCCGACCTCACTAATGCTACATAAATAAGGGACATGTATAAGTCTTCTGATTACTGAGTACGTTACTGGTTATAGCATGTTCTAGCTTGTTTTATATGTTCTTGTCTTTTTTTTTGGTAACCGTGATTTCCGACTCATTTGCCGACTAATCCACGGGGTTTGAGCCCATCGTCACATAGACTCAAATAGGGTAAAGCCTTCCGTTTTCAGGAAGTTGGCGTGGCCACTTCAAGGTTGTTTGCATCTAGTGGGAATTGAACTTGAGACCTCACACACTTTGGAGTGATAGCCACAAATCGTTTTGCCCCTAGGCCACCCTTGAGTGGTTATGTTCTTGTCTATTTTACTGTTTTAAATGGTATACTATATTATTCATGTATTTCATGTATTTCTAATTAAGTATTATCTTGTACACTTGTGTTGTTATACTTGTTGTGTAATAATAAGTAACTTTCTAAAAAGATGAAGGTTATGGTGATACCGAATGCGTGATTGGAAAAGAACTAAGAACACGAACACGATTAACCAAACATCAAATATTAAAATCAACCAAACACCCTTTGGTGTTCTTGTGTAGCCTGCGGCAAGAAGGAGGAGAGGGGCTAGGGTTTCTAATTTTTTTGTATAAATTATGTGAATGATTTCCGTATGTTTTTACTTTTCTTTAGTTAAACCAAAAATGGGCTTGGGCCCCCTCCTTATCTTTTTGTTGCCGCGGACACCATGGGCCCACAAGGGTCTCTCGGGCTTTGTTCGTGTTTAATTATTATGCGCGTGTATTCTTGTTTCAAATGTTTGTGTATTTCGTGTTTTAAATATTCGTGTTACATATACTACGTACACATATCGTGTTATATTATTATACGTAATAATTATCATGTTCATAAATGTTCGTGATCATGTGTTCGTGATTATAATTATTATACTTGATAATTATCGTGTATTATCACGTACTTAATAATTATCGTGCACCAACACGTACGTACTTTATGAATTTAATGTTCGTGGCACGTATACATGACATAAATGGAATGTTTTAAATTGTTCTTATGTTTACGTAGTGTACTGTTCATGCCATTTATATGTGGGTTTTACACTCATAGATTAATAACCTTAACCAAACTAAGTCATGCTCACATTAATTCAGATTAAATCCGCAAAATTTCAAGTATGTCTAATAACATCGCGCTATTGTATCAGGTAACGTTATGAAAGTTCTCCATTTTACTCAACATTATACTAAAAACAACACAACATAACTTATCTAAAATTTCCATGACAAATTTTCATATGGAAAAAAAAATTCTATTTTGACTTTATATAAGTCAAACTTCGACGCTATTTTCCCCATTATCTATAAACAAGGAATTAAGCCCGGGCTTCGCCCCGGGTTGTTGAGTGTATTGTGTTACATAGATTTCATGTTCCAACAATGACTGGCTGAAGATATAATAGAAATGCCTAATGCGTTTGCATCAGACAGTTATTTCTTGCCTACCCTGTTGCTATTAATTCAACTTTTCCATGTTGCGTTATTCAGCCCTCACGTTTTAGAAGCGTTTGATGCTGCTAACAGCAATCAAACATCTGATCGCCTCATCAATGTCAACTGTGCTTGCCTACCCGAGTATTGATCAGTGGCTGCAAGGAAAAAAAGCAACAAACATCAGGTTAGTTGAAGTTACGAATGGGGACACACAACAAAAAGATTGTTATGACCAGTCATTACATGCCTAATATGTTATTCCTCCTTCAGATTTGTAGATTACACAAATATCACTTGCAACCAACAGGCTCGATGTAACATGGATCAGTGATGAATTCCCAGACAGTCCCTAGAAAAGAAACTAAATAAGCAGATACGCACTTAAAAAAATTCCCAAAACACATTACTTTTCTTCTGTAGTTTAGTCATTACTGTTCTTTTCTTCTTATTTCTTTCTATAGAAAACGAAGAATGTAGCATATTTAAACAGGGATACTAAACTATGAAGCACATAACACTCACTATTATTCTCTTCTTCATATTTGCTACATAAACTTCAAAATAAGCTAATCCAAACGCCCCTTAATACATATTTTCTTTCCTAATAATGCATATAAACATATATAGGACAACTTAAGTCAAAAGAAAGAACTTGTCATTTGAGCATGAATGACCTTTTTAAGTCATGTAGGAGTATTACCTTACCTAGTCATAGTCAATATAACCCGTGCTTTAATCCAATCTATGTTGCATTTCTCTCGAAAAATACTGATGCAGCCGAAATGTTCTTTGTATTGCTGTTTTAATATTTACAACCATTTCATACTTACACAACCCGCAATCGGCCCTAAAATTCAGAACTCATAGTACCAAAAGTTTTTGAGAACAATTTTATTGTTTAGTTACCATACCTGACCTCTCATGCCCATATTCTGATTGTTGTATCCGGAATCGCGGTCCTAGTTTTTTCCCAATCTTTGCAAGCTGTCTATGCTTCAAAATGTGTTGCAATATAAAATAGCAATACTACAGTAACACAATTTCCTTGATCAATAAGTAAATACTTCACATGCTTGATAAAAATCTATGTCGTATTTTTTTCATTTTAGAAGGTTATTAGATCTTTTCATGGAATTTGAACATTCATGTACTCATGAGAATCTGTTTCCTTCGCTGAAGAAGTAGAAGAAACAACCGTTGCTTCACAACTGCGCATCTACTGTTCTGGTTGTGCAAAAGAAGTAAAAGATGGTGTCTGGTCACGTGGTTATCAGTCCTTCAGGATCAGGACAGATCATTTACTATAACAGTATGCAACAATTCCTCCAAGACACTGGGAGGTACAATTGTATTCATATTAATCCCACAAACACATAGTACATTAAACAGAAAAAGTACTGAATGCGAGTATCAAGAGACTAATCAGACTTTTCACTACTTGACATCGTTCAAAAGTAATCGAACACCTCTTTTGCAGCAGGAGGGGTGTTTGGTTACTGGTTTAACAACAGCCAAACACCCCTTTTGCAGCAGAAGGGGTGTTTGGTTACTGTTTTAACGGCAGCCAAACGCCCCTTTTGGAAGAGGATAGGTGTTTGGTTCCTGGTTAAACAACACCAAAACAAAACACCCCTGAAACCCGTTTAATAAATGACAGTAAAGAAAAACATGATTGTTTTTGGCTTTTTTTTAACCGGCACCTAGAGAAATAATATACACATACTCGCTTACCTTTAATACGTTTTCCTCTTCTTTTGGTCTGCTAGTGAGGTTTGTAACAGTGGCCTTTTGATCGGCTTATTCTGTGCCTTTTTTTTACAGGCTCCTCCTTATCAGTTTGATGGTCTTCTTGTGTGGGTGTCACAGGGTGGGGTTCCTGTATTTTGTGCTTTTTTAGGATGCGTATTTTGTTGTCACAATAGTGAAGATTAAGTGTTTCGTAGACATCCAATTATCATCCTTCCCTATGAGGGAATATCTGATCGTGTTTTTCTCGGTCAGCCGTTTGTACTTGTTTCCCTTGAAATTGTACATGTGTAATTGGCAGAAAGTTATAATATTCCATTTTTTACGATGTTAGTCTGTGTGAATGTAGAGTTGGTGGAATGTTTACCTGTAGCATGATCCAGGTGGTCTGTGGTCTGCACAACTTCTTTTGCTGCATTTTTACATGATTTGTAATACCAATCTTTCCTGGTGTTTATGCTAGTGGGCAGTTTCAATTAACTCTTCTCTGAAATTTGAGAAGGAACCAAAACCCTAGTCAATCTGCTGCATTAGGCCAAATATTGGTAAACTGTCGCCTCCTGGTTGCATGGATTCCCATAAAAAATGGTGATTCGAGACCTACAAAGTGAATCCTTTAAATAATGACTCGATAAAAAGCATTTTATTGGCTCAAAATAACAAAGTAATCTAATAAAATTCAAGCCAAATCTTAACTTCGTTGCAAAATAAATCGAAACCTGAGCTGCAATATTTAATTAGGGAAATGGATTTCCGTTGTTATATGTCACTCTGATTAATTCGTCTAGTGTGTATCTGTACAATATATCGTTCTTCCCCGGATACTTGTCCAATGTTTCCACATAAGTGGGATGATGCTCTCCCCAGTGCACCTCAAGAGTCGTCTTGCTCATGTATGGCTATAAGGCATCCTAGAAAAAGCAGAAAACGTATTCAACAGGTCACAAATATGGTCTAAAGGTGAGAAATTAGTGTGCCTAAAATCATAACTCGAATCAATTCAACAACTCAGTAATATTGTTCCTAGTTTTATTTTAAAACTGAGTACCCAGATCATATGTGTTATTCTGGGCAAAGATTAGTTACATGAATACCGTTGTTTTAGCTATAGACCGTTCGGTAGTTAATACGATGATTTGAGTTTCTTTTCCTCGACTCAAATCAGCCGTAACGAAAGCGAAGATAATAAACAACCTTACAAATTCATAAGGTGGAGATTTCAAGCTGCAGTAAGCACAAATGTTATTTCGCTTCTTTACATCATGATCTATCCTTCTTTGACCTATTTGTTGAATTGTTATGCTAGTGATCGTTCCCTTGCTTGTAAATATTACTCCCTATTGTTGTTATAACATGGATTTAATAATTGTGTATCTTGTATCCTTATTTTGACTACAAAAAAACGCATCTCTTATAACTGTTAATAATATTGAACCGTAAAACTGCCTGTGTTTCCTCCACTTCATTGACAACATGCACCACACCTGCGACAATCGCAAACAAAAAGAAACAAAAATTTAATAAACATAAAAATTCATGACTAAGAAAGAGGATACGAAAGGAAAAAAATGAAGGCACGGCTTACGTAACTCTGAATCTCGATCAACATCCTTGGACGCCTTTCGGCCAATAAACTTTATACAACCATATGATATCATTAGCTTCAATTTTGCGACATCGTCAGTTAACAACAACAAAAAGAATTTTAAGAATTACAATTAGAATAGTCCAATAATTATGAAAGTAACAAACCTTTTTTTAATGGTGAGCCATCAGCAGCTTTATTAGCCCCAACCTTCAATTATAAAACAACGAAATCAAGTTATAGTCCGTGGGTTTGATCAATCTCGGTGAATCTGTGTGTGTGTGTGTTTCTACGAAGATCAGTGGGTTTCATTTATGGTAGAAGCTTCATGATCTGGTCCTTTAGTTTTCCCTATTATAATTTAAAATCATTGCAAGCAAGAATGGGTAATTTGGATCCGAAGCTATTTGAGAGAGAAGCGGATGAGAATGAGAGGATAAAATATTTGTTGGTGTGTGGAAGAAGAATCAAGAATATGGGTGAAAGGGTTTATCTGAAGACACGTAATAGGCGAGTGAGGCAAGCAATGTTCGCAAGTGATAGGTGTGTAAACACCCATCCTTTTTACCACTTAATTATAATAATAACCGGGCCAAAACGTGTATTTTATGTCTTTTATGTCGGAATTATGCGGGTTTGTGTTTTTGTTGTGATTTAGGACGAAAAGGTGAAAAGTGGAGAAAACACGGGCATTCACGGGCTTTTATCGAAGAAAAAGACGAAAGACGAAGTCAAGAAGTCAAGAGTGCAAAAAGAACGGAAGTCCAAGACCAATTCTGAAGATTTATCGAAGAAAAAGTCAAAAGACGGAAGTTTACTAAAAGCCGAAGAACTCAAGTCTTATTTATTGAAGAATTAAAAGACGAGTCCAAAGAAATCCCGAGCCAAAAGTTATTAAAGTCCAAGATTTAAGAAGATTAAAAGGCTTAAGGACTTAAGAGTGCAATTAAGGAAAAATGAAGGAGGGGAAGAAGCTTGCTAAGCACTCCTTAATCCTCCCCTATAAATAGTCATTAGGATAATCATTTTCATTTTGTTGGCTAATAGTGACAATTAGTTCTTCCATTTTACTTTCCTTGTCATTTAATTACATGTCAATTACCTTAATTGTCTTGCACCTTAATTACATTTAATTTCAAGTAAGTTTCTCTTTTAATTCTTGTCAATCTTTATTTTTATTGCTTATCTCTCATTCTACCTTTCTTTAATCTTTGATCTTTATGTTTATTGTTCATGTTCATGTTCTTGAGTTTTTGTTATATTTATTAAGTGGGTTTTGATTATTGTGGTTAGTTTTGTTAGTTTGATTGTTTTGGATTGATTGTTTATGATTAGTAGATGTTATTTGTTTAGTTTGATTTAATCTTTTGGTTGATTTGATCAAGTTTTATCTAGATTCGTATATATCTGTGGTTCCCTTGTTCTTCGCTGCATTGTTACTGTATTCCCAGGATATTCCGAATCCAGTGCTGTTATTCCGAGTGAAGGGATTTAAAGGTCGTTCATCCGGAATATTAGATATTCTGGATAAGCAGTGCTCATTCGGAATAATTCATTATTCCGGGTCAAGCATTCCATCCGGAATACCAAACATTCCGGATAAGCTTTTTATTCCGGATCAAGGGCAATATTCCGCATCAAGGAAATTATTCCGGATAGACAGAACATTCCGGATAGACTGAACATTCTGAATCAACCTAATATTCCGTATCAAGGACTTCCATCCGGAATAAGTGACATATTCCGGATCAAGGTTCTATTCGGAATATTATTCCGGATCAAGAATTATTCCGGATCAAGGGCAATATTCCGCATCAAGGCTTTATTCCGAATAGAGAAGTTATTCCGAATAGGTGACATATTCCGAGTAAGCAATTTATTCCGGATCAAGGGCTTTGGTTGATATTCCGAGTAAAGAAGAACATTCCGAACGAAGGTGACATTCCGGATGAATGTTTATTCCGCATGAGGGTATTATTCCGGATGAGCTATTTTTCAGGTTTCTTTAATTCCAGTTTTTAAGTTTCGGTTTTTAATTTTTCAAGCTTTACTTTTCCCGCCTTTTACTTAGTCGCACTTTAAGATTAATTGCCTTAGATTTATTTTAGCCTTGCCTTAGTTTACGTCTTACTCGCCTTTTATTTTAAATTAGACTTAGATTTAGATTTACTTTACTGTCATTTTACTTAATTGTTTTGCACTTTTATTTTAAAAACACCCAAAATATTTGTTTCACCAAAAACAATAGAGTCGTACTTTGAACCGGAAATCAATTCGTTAAGATACCGAGAACACGAACTTTAATTTTTATACGGGCAAAAGCCTTGTATCAAATGGCGCCGCTGCCGGCTCTTTTCGTAAAGATTAACGGTTTTCTGTGAGAGACACGATGCTTTTTGGGATCCATTCACTTGTGAGCGTTACTTTATTGCTTAAAAACTTCAAAAACCATAAAAATTAAAAATTGATAAAAAACCATAAAAATTAAAAATTTCAAAAATCCAAAAAGATTTTATTTTTATTGTGTATATATATTGTCTTTGTGTTTGGTTTCTTTTTCTTTTGCATTTTCAGGTGTATGCGTACTAGATCTTCTAATTATCAAGAGCCCAAGACTCGAGAAGATTTAAGTATGGCAGGTGTTAACAACAATAATAATCCACCGCACCTCAATAATAACAACAATGTTCATCCACAGCCCGATCTTCGGACAATGGAGGAGCTTTGTCAACCTACCATGTTTGGACGAGGAGGACCGATTGCGCCGATGCAAATCACGGCTCCGGAGTTTTCATTGTAGCACCACATGATTCAGCAAGTGCAAACAAATCCTTTTAGAGGAATGCCTGATGATGATGCCAACAAACACCTCGACAAGTTCATTACAATCACTCAAAGCATGAAGTTGCCCGGTGCCACAATGGATGTTCTTCGCCTACAACTCTTTCCACATACTTTATCACACCACGCCGAGAAATGGTTTGATCGTCTCCCGAAGAATTCAATTCATACTTGGGATGACATGACTCAACGCTTTTTGTCGCGCTACTTTCCACCATCCATGGTCACGAGCCTTCGCAATCAAATCAGCGGTTTCATGCAAGAACCCGATGAATCTCTCTTTGATGCTTGGGAAAGATATAATGTCTTGATCGATCGTTGTCCAAACCACAACATGCTTCCAGTCACATTGATTGATACTTTCTACAACGGTTTGACTTTTCGAGATCGTGATACGATTAATGCAGCCGCCGGTGGCACATTTATGAAAAGGAGACTCGAGGAGTGTAGAGAGCTTATTGAGAACATGACTACTCACCACAAAAATTGGGATTCCTCTGTTTCTTCAAGGAACAACCCGAGAGTCAATGTTTCTTCAACTTCAGCAAACCTTGATATGACCGAATTCACCCGCATGATGACTGAAATGAAAAAAAGTATCTTGCTTCTCGCTTCAAACCAACAACAAGTTAAAGCGGTTGCACCTTCTTGTGAAACATGCGGCGGTCCACACTCATACACTGATTGTCCTTCTACACAAGGAAATCCGGAAAACGTGTATGCAGCTTATGGTAATTATTCACCGGAAAATTACCAAGCTCGACCTCAAGGGGATAGAAATTTGCTGAGTTACCGGTCCAACAACTACCTTTCACCCGGTTTTTCTCCTCAACACCAAAACCCCGCCAACAACTACAATAGAAGCAACCAAATCCCACCAAGAGTTTCTAATCCTTATCACCCACCCGCTCAACAAGCCCCACCCATTAACCCCGATGTTGAAGCCATCATGAGAACCCAAGGTGAGCAAATCAAGAATCTGCAGAGCCAAATTATCAATTTGAAAGGAGATATTACCAAGAAAGGAAATGACATTAGATCCGAGCTTCGAGATAATATAAAATCCTCCTTCAGCAATCAAACGAATGATTTGAAGAATATGCTTGCTAGTTTCTTGCCCGCCGCTCAACCTTTCTACTTCGAGTTCTCTACCTTTTAACACCGTCACCAATCCGCGAGCAAATGTGAGTGCTATTACTACCCGTAGTGGAGTTACCATCGTAGGACCACCTATCCCACCCCCATCATCTACACCTCCTTCATCACCATTCATCCCTACTCGTCCCACACCTAGTATTAGTACACCATTACCGTCTCCGCCTCGTCATGACGATGTATCTAGGAAGGACCCTTCAACATCTCAACCTTTACCTACTACACCTACACCTTCACCACCCAAACCCAATATCCCTTATCCTTCACGGCTAGGCAAGACCACAATGCTCACCAAGGATGACTCTCAAATGTCAAATTTTATGAAGATGATCTCTCAACTGAACTTCAACATTAGCCTGGTTGAAGCACTTGTCCACATGCCGAAATTTGTCAAAGCATTCAAGGAATTGCTTAACAAGAAGGAGAAGTTGATTGAGCTCGCCAACACACGCTTAAATGAAAACTGTTCTGCAGTTATTCTTAAAGAACTTCCGGAAAAACTTGGAGATCCCGGTCGTTTTGTGTTGCATTGCATTTTCAATAAAACTGAAGAATTTACTACCCTAGCTAATCTCGTGGCCAGTATTAATCTTATGCCTTTGAGTGTTTGGAAAGCACTATCATTACCCGACCTTACTCCAACAAGGATGACTCTCGAACTTTCAAATCGCACTCTCGCTTACCCCGTTGGTATTGCCGAAGACGTGTTCATTAAAGTTGGCACATTTACTTTCCCGGTCGACTTTGTCGTTGTTGATTATGAAATGGACCCTCGTATTCCTTTAATACTTGGTCGGCCATTCTTGAGAACCGGACGAGCTTTAGTTGATGTTGCCGAAGGCGAGTTAATCTTAAGAGTCGGGGATGATGCACAAGTTTTCAAAATGGGGAATCTTACAAGCAAATCCTTTGGACGAGAATCTGCGAATATGATTAATGTGCTCGATGATTTTGTCATCTACAACAATCCTCTATTCGAGTCTTGCATTGATAATCCACTTTTTCAAGATGATGTGGATGATTCTCTCTCCAATTTGGAACCTTCTCCCATTTATGATTCTCCACCGATCTTTGATGCTTATGATGATGATTCTAGCTCAGATTCGGATGATTTTGATGATTGTACTTCCGAGTATCCCGACCTGCCCACATACGATGATTTTGATGAGGCCGATACTCTTTCGAGCGATTCTTCATATGATGAAGATCCTCTGCCATCACTCGATCCTACTTTGGACGATTACTCATTTGAGGAAGACTTCTCTACGTTTCTTAACACTTACTTCCCTCATGAGAGTGATGCACCTCCTTTGGACTTTGAAGATTATCGTCTTGATCCTACTTTGGATTTGAAGAAAATACTTTCAAAGGAGAAGAAACCGGTCGACACCAACATCCGCAACACATATGATTTAACACCACTTTGTCCACCTTCTGAGGACGAGGTTGTGCATCTTCTTCGCAGATCTTCTTCACATTTTGCTGAGCCTGAGTGCTATTTTCCCTTAAAGGAAAAGGTGTTCGACCCCGGTATCGATAATCTGCAGCCATCTCAGTATCCACCTGATGAAATAAAAGGAAAAATCTTTGGAACTATTGAAGACATGCTTGCACCTCACCATACTTGCTCCCACCGTGCTCCATCTTTTCTTAAGGGAACCTTGCCTACTCTTCTTTGGCTTGCCTTGTTCGCCTTAAGCTTGTGCTATTTGATGGACGAAAACTATGTCTTTGATCCCGGTGGATATGTTTCATGCTTCTTCCTATGATGATCAAGGTCGAGTCAGGCTCACGACTCGGTGAACAAAAATCAAGCGCTTCTTGGGAGGCAACCCATGTATCTATCTTTTAGCTTTCTTTATCCTAAGTGTAGGGGAGACCCGTTGGTGTTTGCTCTCTCCTCTCTTCTTATAATCAGGGATTCGAGCTTCAATGATCTACTCTTGATGATTCTTGACGACCCGTGATTCCGTGTTCCCATTTTCCCGGTTCTATCCTAAACTCTTTTCGATTCACTATTTCATATTTTCCAATATTAAAATAGGAATCTCGTTAGTTTTCTTTTCCTTAACGAGATTTAAACAACGTGCACAATGTCCTAAGTGTAGGGGAGTTTACTCCCACATGCTTAAACATTGAGGACAATGTTTATCTTAAGTGTAGGGGGGACTTCTATCGAAGTTAAGTGGTCTTTTCCTTGTATTTGTCCTCATTTTAACCGGAAAATCAATTTTTCGACATTTTTCAAAATTTTTGATCTATTTTGGCCTATTAGTTTTTCCTTTTGTATAGTTATTTTCTTTCTTTGCTTGAATAAATCTTCAATAAAGTGGTTTTAATTTTCAAACGTTGTGAATCTTTTGACTCAACCCGAGTTTACTTATCTAAGTTACTCTAGCAAGTATCCTTAACGTGTTTAAGTCAAGTTTTGCTAGGCTTTTATATAGGGAGCTATAAAACGCGAAAGTCTTAACTCTCACGGGTTAAGAACAAGAACTTTTCGCAAGTTCCTATAATTGATCCTAGAGAGTCGTTTATCAAGGGAACTTTAAAATGCGATTTTTAAACTTGAAAAAGTCTAAGAGTTTGAAAGATCATATAGGCGACTCGAAAACCCAAAACATTGATTTAATAGGCTAAGCATCCACGAGTCTCATTCCTTGAGATTTTAAACTGTGGAGAACGAGAGATGAATTATAAGTTCGGTATTGTTTCGTGAATTTATGTGAGTTAATTATGAGCCTATTCTCCCATCGTTTGCTAATAAATATATTTGAAATAAGTAAGGTTGTACGATTTGAAAAGTTACTTAGCTTCTAGCCCAAGATCGTTTAAAAGTTGCTCGGTATGGATTAGAGTTCATAGCCAAGGCATAACTTATTGAAGCGGGATGCGAAGATTGGCGAGTCCGAAAAGGCCCTAACAAGGCATGAGGGCTACATTTTGTTGCTAAAGATCCAAATTGATGTGAAGAATCATTTATCGAAAATCAATATAAAGGATCGAGACACACGATGAAAAGCAAAAACTCCCCAAAAGTCATGGAGAAGTGTATCCTAAAAGACCCTAGCAAGGTATGAGGTTAAATAGATCCAAGTCATAAAAGGAGGCAGATCGTTGTATATCAAAGTCCAAAATAATGATTGGAGAAAAATGAAGAAGTCGTGGTCCAAGTATGAATCTCTCAAAACTTCAAGTGAAGAAATTTCTATATGAAGAGAAGACCATAATTTCATGAACGTCTCTCAAGGTTTGAAGTATGAAGTCGCTGCCAAATATCGGTCCGAGAAAGGTCTCAAATCGCGAAGCGAGTGATGCCAAGATATGAACTTTATGAGGTCCCGAGAAGCAGTTTTAAAAGATTTTGTCCTTTAGCTAACTATTGATTAAATCGTTCACTTTATTTTCGGCCTTAATAACTATCGAAATAAGTCAACAATGCATCTTCGTGATCATTCAAGACAACAATAAAATATAAGAGATACACCTAGGAATAAGTGAATAATTGGCCCACATGAGTTCGTGTTAGTTTGCTAACTTATAATAACAATGATCTCATTTTTAAGCTTGGTTTGGAGAAAGTGAAAACTTGAGGATGATGATTATTCATGACATTTCCAAAACCCAAGGTATGCTTTTTGATTTCTTTACTTTGAATGTTTGTAATTATCTATCTCTTTAATAAAGGCCAATATGGATTGATTATGATGAAAAGTGTAAACGTGCTTTGTAACTAATGCATTGCATGAGGACATTGCAATGGTCAAGTGTAGGGGATTTGATAGGTGTGTAAACACCCATCCTTTTTACCACTTAATTACAATAATAACCGGGCCAAAACGTGTATTTTATGTCTTTTATGTCGGAATTATGCGGGGTTTGTGTTTTTGTTGTGATTTAGGACGAAAAGGTGAAAAGTGGAGAAAACAAGGGCATTCACGGGCTTTTATCGAAGAAAAAGACGAAAGACGAAGTCAAGAAGTCAAGAGTGCAAAAAGAACGGAAGTCCAAGACCAAGTCTGAAGATTTATCGAAGAAAAAGTCAAAAGACGGAAGTTTACTAAAAGCTGAAGAACTCAAGTCTTATTTATTGAAGAATTAAAAGACGAGTCCAAAGAAATCCCGAGCCAAAAGTCATTAAAGTCCAAGATTTAAGAAGATTAAAAGGCTTAAGGACTTAAGAGTGCAATTATGGAAAAATGAAGGAGGGGAGGAAGCTTCCTAAGCACTCCTTAATCCTCCCCTATAAATAGTCATTAGGATAATCATTTTCATTTTGTTGGCGAATAGTGACAATTAGTTCTACCATTTTACTTTCCTTGTCATTTAAATACATGTCAATTACCTTAATTGTCTTTCACCTTAATTACATTTAATTTCAAGTAAGTTTATCTTTTAACTCTTGTCAATCTTTATTTTTATTACTTATCTCTCATTCTACCTTTCTTTAATCTTTGATCTTTATGTTTATTGTTCATGTTCATGTTCTTGAGTTTTTGTTATATTTATTAAGTGGGTTTTGATTATTGTGGTTAGTTTTGTTAGTTTGATTGTTTTGGATTGATTGTTTATGATTAGTAGATGTTATTTGTTTAGTTTGATTTAATCTTTTGGTTGATTTGATCAAGTTTTATCTAGATTCATATATATCTGTGGTTCCCTTGTTCTTCGCTGCATTGTTACTGTATTTCGAGTGAAGGGATTTAAAGGTCGTTCATCCGGAATATTAGATATTCCGGATAAGCAGTGCTCATTCGGAATAATTCATTATTCCGGGTCAAGCATTACATCCGGAATACCAAACATTCCGGATAAGCTTTTTATTCCGGATCAAGGGCAATGTTCCGCATCAAGGAAATTATTCCGGATAGACAGAACATTCTAGATAGACTGAACATTCCGAATCAACCTAATATTCCGGATTAAGGACTTCCATCCGGAATAAGTGACATATTCCGGATCAAGGGTTCTATTCGGAATATTATTCCGGATCAAGAATTATTCCGGATCAAGGGCAATATTCCGCATCAAGGCTTTATTCCGAATAGAGAAGTTATTCCGAATAGGTGACATATTCCGAGTAAGCAATTTATTCCGGATCAAGGGCTTTGGTTGATATTCCGAATAAAGAAGAACATTCCGAACGAAGGTGACATTCCGGATGAATGTTTATTCCGCATGAGGGTATTATTCCGGATGAGCTATTTTTCAAGTTCCTTTAATTCTAGTTTTTAAGTTTCTGTTTTTAATTTTCAAGCTTTACTTTTCCCGCATTTTACTTAGTCGCACTTTAAGATCAATTGCCTTAGATTTATTTTAGTCTTGCCTTAGTTTAAGTCTTACTCGCCTTTTATTTTAAATTAGACTTAGATTTAGATTTACTTTACTGTCATTTTACTTAATTGTTTTGCACTTTTATTTTAAAAACACCCAAAATATTTGTTTCACCAAAAACAATAGAGTCGTACTTTGAACCGGAAATCGATTCGTTAAGATACCGAGAACACGAACTTTAATTTTTATACGGGCAAAAGCCTTGTATCAGCAGGCAAGAGAGATAAGCAATTTTTTATCGTAATCGCAAAGAGAGAACGGCGCGTGAAGAAAGATTGGTGTGAGTTATGGGGAAACTTGAGTTAACGTGAGAAAACGTGACATTCTTTTTTTACAATATACTGGTAAATAATTGAATGTATAATGCATTAGTACGACCAATGTCAAATAATGGTTCATCTCGGATTCTAGAAATACCAACCATATTTTCTAAGATTCTCTTAATTCATATAAAATAACTTCTCTCAAAAGCAGTTAATTTTTTACGAGTTTCTAACGAGTACAATCTAAATGGCACTAACAATTTCAGCTCTATGATTAGTAACTTCCTTTTTAAATTCAAGAACTACCTACCCGTTTAGTTTATGAAGTAAAAACATAACTTCAAGACATTTATCTTAAGGTTTTACACACAACCTTAAGCGGAGACTTGAACGTTAGAGTGAGATCTCGTATTTTTCTGGTAATTATTTTATTCTTAAATATTCTTCTGATCATTGATAATACTTTATTCGGAATTATAAAAAAATTATTTAATTATTCAATATTTATTTAAATCAAAATTTTTGATTTAAAAAAACCCGCGTGCATTTTACAAAAAGTTTACTCGAATCAACGGAACGTGAATCGACGACATAAAAATACTTTTTATTGTTATCATTTTAATTATTCGGTTTAATGTGCATTCTTTGTATTTTAGTTTAAAAATATAAGCGTCATTTGTTCAAATAACGCGTTAAGACTTTATAAATTACTAGCCCCTTATTTTATATCAAAAAAATATTAAAGTCTCGGCTAACCGGCAAGGTTATGGCATTAACGTATCGAATACGTGTCAATTATTATTTGCCGGCAACGTCTATGTCCATCATCGACCGTAAATAATAGAAATATTCCCTATTGTCGTCGTAATGATTTTTCGTTTTAAGGGCATTCTTCGTAAATTTATGATAAACCTTTAAGTGTCATTCGATTATATAACACGTCAACATTTATTAAATTATAAGCCCTCAATTTTTATATCAAAATACAACGTTCTCCGAATGCCAAAAAATTTATTTTATATTGAGTGTTTATTTTTCGTGTCTAACGCATATCTTTTATATCGCGTAACTTTTAAAATATCGGTCTCTGATTATACACGCTTTATAATTAATAAATCAAATTGTAAAAATGATATACAACGAAGTTTAAAATAATTAGTGTCACTCATACTTAAAATCTAGCTCATCTTTTTAATAAGGGTGAACGTTGAATATACGCAACTTATTTTTTCAAAAGTATCAATGTACGCAATATACTTAGTTTATTCCCTATATACGCAAGATACTTTCAAATTATGACCAATCTATGCAATATTGGCCAAAAACAGCTTTAAAAACTTACATTTTGGTCCCTGCCGTCTGCACCATTAGTCCTTTAACATTTTTTCACTAGAAAAAGTTACATGGTACCTTGACTTTTGCATTGATTTCCATCGCTATTCCCTTGAGTTAACACTTAATATTTCTTACAAACGTGTATAAAAATGTGCGTATAAAAAATGCATAACAACGTGCGTAAAAATATGTGTATAAAAATGTGCGTATAAATACGTACATAAAAATATATGCATCATAAAAACATGCATATAAAAAGTGTATAAAAATGTGTGCATAACAACGTGCGTATAAAAACGTGCATAAAAATGTGAGTATAAAAACGTGCATAAAAATGTATGTATAAAAACTTGTGTTTAAAAACGTGCATAAAAGTGTGTGCATAAAAACGCGTATATAAAAACGTGCGTAAAAATGTGTGTTTAAAAATTTGTGTATAAAAATACGCTCATAAAAACGTGCATAAAAATGTATATATAAAAACGTGTGCAAAAAAATGTGTGTAAAAATGTGTCTATAAAAATGTGCGTAGAAAAAATGCATACAAATGTGTGTATAAAACGTGTGAAAAAAATGTGTGTAAAAATGTGTGTATAAAAATGTTAGCATACAAACATGCGTATAAAAACGTGCGTAAAATGAGTGTATAAAAATGTTCGTATAAAAACGTGCATAAAAATGTATGTATAAAAAGGTGCATAGAAACATGTGTATAAAAACGTGTGTATAAAAGCGCGTGTATAAAAACGTGCGTATAAAAACACGCGAATAAAAAAACATTTATAAAAGCGTGTAGAAATGTTTTTTTAAGAAATATTAAGTGTTAACTCAAGGGACTAACGATAGAAGTAAATGCAGATGTCAAGGTACCGTTACTGTAACTTATTCTTGTGAAAAAATGTTAAAGGACTAATGGTGCAAACGGCAGGGATCAAAATGTAACTTTTTAAAACTGTTTTTGGTCAATATTGCGTAAACTGGTCATAATTTGAAAGTATCTTGCGTATATAGGAAATAAACTAAGTATATTGCGTACATTAGTACTTTTGAAAAAAATAAGTTGCGTATATTCAGCCTTCACCCTTTTAATAAATATGTCTTTTAATTGTAACCTAATATTGCGTCTACACATTTACATTTTTGTCTTAAGGCACTTTCTATTTTGTATGTACCAAATATAATGACTTATAGTCATACATAAATGGTCTAGTTTTCTACATATATTATAAAGAAAAGTTGTTTTTTTTCTTTCTTATACAAGTCTTATGTGTTTTATTTTAATTTAATACTTACACTTTCAGCATATCTAAGTTGAAAATCATGCGATAATTACATAATGGAAATTTTATGCTTTGAGAATGACTAGACGCCTCGTCAATTGACTAAGGGTCTCGACAAGTTAGCAACAAGTTACCAAAATATACAAAAACTAAAAGTAACTATAATAATACTTAAGAAGTGTGTGATGTCATTTAGTACCCGTTAAATAAGAGTAAATATGACATATCTTTTCTAGTAAGTAAATGACTAAGCATGAAATTGACGATCACCTTATAAACATGATATCGTTAATTTACATCTGGCAAGTCTATAAGACAACTGTTGAACCTATGCCTACTTAATACATGTAAAATTCCTAATATAAATAAGTATCTTAATTTTTACTATTAGAACCACACGTAAACAGAAGCAAACTTATAATTATATTTCGTCGTTGGCTATTATCTATTTATATCGCTATCGCTATGGTGAGTTCATAGCCACTTGTACTATTTATAAAATATTTTTAAAACGCGGGGTGAGATTTCATGTGGGAACGCAAACTTTTAAATTGCATGCTATCCTGAACTGTATGCTTACTAGATGAATACCGATTATTATTACTTTTAGTATCCATAGCCACTAAGTTCCCCTCAATATCATGAACCGTTAATAATTCACAATTCGCAAGCGCGAATGTTGTGGATGGACCCATCGAGATTGACAATCCTCGTCCCGTATTACCTTGACGCATTACATTTGTTTATACTTGAGTATTTAGGCTGAATACTTACTAGGGGAACTTACCTTTTGTTAAGCTTTGGTGTCGTGAGCTAAATAGCAATAATATACATCATGACTATGGATAATGTACATAGTCATTCCCCCATTACTTGTTTTACAACTTATACTTGTGTTCCATTACTTAGTTTACTAAAGCTATGAATATCACTCAACTTTTTGTTGACGAATTTACATGTTTTAATCTCAGTTAATAACGCTTAATGTGCTAGGATGGGATCCCACAGGATGTTGGCAGCTTGAAAGGTCTGTGTTGTGCTTATGCTTTTGATATAATTAAAGTTGTCAAAATCTTCCGCTTATCTTTTGATATCTATAAAACTTTAAAAACCATGATGTAATGGTACTTTATTGTGTTTTAAAACTTGTAGGACCTATGCTTTAAAACTCTGATATATCGTGATGTAATATATATGTCTTTTATTATGTCATTTTCGAGTCATTTATAATTCAATGTCACTTGTACCATGACGTGGTACCCCCATGTTTCCTAGTTGTTCCATACCTGATTTCGGTGGTCTCACATATTGGTATCAGAGCGATGGTTATAGAAAACTGAGTCGTTTTCAAAACTTGGTCTATAACTAAATTTTCAAAATATTTCATGCATTACTAGTGTCAAACACAAAATCTGTCAATGTTGTTCAATATCTGCGCGGGTAACTCTCTAGTCCTTATTATTATCTTAGTTATTCTTTTAATATTTCATACCGTGATTTCATTTTAATATATTATATTGGTTTCATTACGATATTTAGTACCTCCTTCTAAACCCTTCGTGCTTAATATATATATATATATATATATATATATATATATATATATATATATATATATATATATATATATATATATATATATATATATATATATATATATATATATATATATATATATATATATATATATATATATATATATATATATATTCCACTCCTTAGTGTTGCATTCTATGTTGACAATCAGTTATGCATATCTAAAATCTCTTCTTATTCTATTTTCTCCATTTTTCATGAATCTTGAAATAGGATACTTATACAAGTTCTCACTGAATTTTGTACTGTGTTGTTGACCTAATCATGCCGCCTACCCGAATTCATAGGACTTATGGACCTAGGAGATCCCGTAGGGCCACTATCGAAATAATTAATTCTAAAAGGGTGGAAAAAGTTGTTGCTGAATACGAAAAGAGTCGAGAGACTCAAACTAAAGCTGAAAGTTCTACGAGTGCAAAAGGATGTTCACACAAAACTTTCATGTATGGAAAACGACACTCTTTCAAAGGGACTGAAAGTGTTGTTGGTTTGCAACGTTGGATAGAAAAGATGGAGCAAGTATTTGGGACTTTCAAATGTGCTGAAGAAGATAAGGTGATATATGTTGCTATTACTTTGGAAGGTATTGCACTTACATGGTGGAACGGGAATATTCAAACTTTAGGTCTTGAAAATGCAAACAAAATCCCTTGGAGCGAGTTTAAAGTAATGATGACCACTAAATATTGCCCTGAAACTGAGATAGCTCGAATGGAGCAAGAGCTATGGAATCTACAGATGAAAAATGATGATATTCAGGCCTACAATAATTGGTTTCATGAATTGGTCTTGATGTGTCCTGAAATGGTTCCAACTAAGAAAAAGAAGATTAAAAGCTATGTCAAGGGCTTTCCAGAAAGAATTAAAGGGCACGTTGATTCATCAAAACCTTATTTCTTACATGAAGCGGTGAATATGGCTCGTGAATTGGTCGAGCAGTCTGTGGAAGGTAAAGCAGCTAGGTCAAATGGTAAGAAGAGGAAATGGGAAGATACTAAAAGAAATAATCAGGGGAATAATCAGGTAAATAACCGCAACAACAACTGGGGCAACAACATAAACTTTAACAGGAACAGAAATCAACAAGCAAATAAAAGACAAGAGACGACAGCAATGTATGCAACTGCTCTTGTTGTTCCTGCTGCTCCTACTGCTCTTGCTGACAGACAAGGTTATGCTGGAAATCTTCCTAAGTGTGATCGATGCAATTTGCATCATCCTGTTGGAGTGTGTCCTCCTAAGTGTGCAATTTTTAGAAGGATTGACCATGAGGAAGGAAACTGCCTTGTGGCGTGCTTTGGATGTGGTGAAAAAGGTCATTACAGGAATAGGTGTCCAAAGGCAAGAACCCGCAAAACAATGGATCTCGGGGAAGTGTGTATCAAGTGGCTAATAACGCTCAACAGAATCCTATGGTGGTCGCGGGTACGTTTCTTCTTAACGATCACTATGTTGGCGTTTTATTTGATTCTGGTGCTGAGAAAAGTTTCGTGTCTTCTGCCTTTACTACTTTTGTTGATATTACTCCCCCTGCCTTAGACACTAGCTATAAATTAGAATTAGAAGACGGTAAGATTGTTAGCACCAATACAGTTTTATGTGGTTGTACCCTCGACTTGCTTAGCCATCTGTTTTTCATTGACCTCTTACTGACGCGTCTCGGCAGTTTTGATGTTATTGTTGGTATGGATTGGTTAGCATCTTATCGTGCTATCATTGTTTGTTTTGAACGAATCATATGTATTCCTCTTTCTTCGGGTAAAAACTTAGAACTTCATGTTTAGAAGCCGGATGACAATCCAGACTCTCTTCTTTGTCTCAAGGCTGATGAGAAAGAGCTTGATGACATTCCTATCGTTTGTGAATTTCCTGGAGTATTCCCAGATGACTTAACGGGATTACCTCTTGTACGTGAAGTTGAATTCCGTATCGACCTTATTCCGCATGCACTGCCTGTTTCCAAGTCACCTTATCGCTTAGCCCCATTTGAAAAGAATGAATTATTAAATCAACTTAAGGATTTACAAGAGAAAGGTTTCATTAGACCGAGTCATTCTTTGTGGGGGAGCTCCTTTGCTGTTTTTTAAGAAAAATGATGGTTCAATGAGAATATGTATTGACTATCGGGAGCTCAATAAGCTGACAATCAAGAACCGTTACCCTCTCCCTCGTATAGATAATTTATTCGATCAATTACAAGGTTCTCGTTGTTTTTCCAAGATAGTCCTTTGTTTAGGTTATCATTAGTTAAAAGTTCATGAAAGTGACATCTCCAAAACAGCATTAAGAACCCGTTATGGTCACTTTGAATTTATCGTTATGCCATTCGTTCTTACCAATGCTCCTGCTATTTTTATGGATCTAATGAACCGTGTTTGCAAACCCTACCTTGATAAGTTCGTCATAGTCTTTATTGACGACATACTCATTTACTCGAAATCTGAAAAAGATCATGAACATCATCTGAAAACAATTTTGAGCCTTCTGGAGAAAGAAAAGTTGCATGCCAAATTCTCTAAGTGTGAATTTTGGTTGACATAGGTCCAATTCTTAGGACACATGGTCAACCAAGATGGTATACAAGTGGATCCTAATAAAGTTGAAGCAATTAAGAATTGGAAAACCCTTGAATCGCCTACGGAGGTTTGTTCACTTCTTGGGTTAGCTGGATACTATCGCAGATTTATCGAAAATTTCTCTAAGATTGCTAAGCCTTTAACCTTGCTTACACAAAAGAATAAGGATTACATTTTGGGTGAAGACCAAGAGCAAGCTTTTCGCTTATTAAAGGATAAATTATGTAATGCCCCAGTGTTAACGCTTCCAGATAGACCGAATGATTTTGTTGTTTATTGTGATGCATCCCACCAAGGTTTCAGGTGTGTCTTAATGCAGCGGTGAAAAGAATGAAAGTGTGACTCAGTTGTTCTTGGTGAAAAGAAAGTTAATTGATTATCTATTTTAAAATAAAAATGAAAATATCGTTGAGTAAGATAAAAATGAAAGCTTGAAAAGATTTAAACTAAAAACTAAGACTTTTAAAATTAAGTAACAAAAGATTAAAACTTAATAAAAATGTAAACTTTAAAAATTAAACTAAGTAAAGACAATTTAAAATAAAGCTAAGTAAAAAGGCGGGAAAAATAAAGTTTGAAATTAAAACAGGAAATAAACATTAAAACATAAGTCGGGATCCAATTGTATGAACCAATCCGGAATCCCAAAAAGTTGTCACTATCCGGAATACAATTTCCAGACACTATTCGGAATGCTAGATCTCCACCCAATTCGGAATGCCTAACCCTCTTCTTATCTGGAATCCAATGAAACCACTAATCCGTAATCCCCACAAATCCCTTATCCGTAATCTATGCTTCTGATGCTATTCGGAATGCGAGTTCTCTCTCCAATCCGGAATGATGTTTACTCCCTCTATCCGGAATCTATATTTCTACTACAATCCAGAATATGAAGAACTTACAACTATCTGGAATCTCTTCAACCCTTATCCGGAATAACAAAAGATGTTATCTGGAATCTCTGCGAACTCGAGCTTATCCGGAATTGGTTTTCTGCTTGATATCCGGAATAATGAGCAATGCCTATTCGGAATACTGAATTGACACTAATCCGGAATCCCAAGATTTACTACTATCCGGAATCTGATGAAATACTTGCTCAATCCGGAATAAGGGAAATCACATACTATTCAGAATGTTGGATTTTGCTAACTATTCGGGATAAGAGGGTTTATAAGAAATCCAGATAAGCTAAGAAATAAAAATAAGAAAAATCTATAAATAAGCTATAATTCAAATAAGCACTTAGCAAAAACTTATCCAAACTACTTTTAAGAAAAAACAAATAAGCCACAATTTAAAAACTTTTAAAACACTAAATAATCTAAATATTTAAAATCAACTTTTTATAAAAATAAACTATTAAAACACTTAATTAAAAATAAGAAAAATAACATAATAAGCACTAAACATAATAAGCTATAAGAATCAAACACATCAAAACCAATAAGCACAATCAAACAAACACATCAATAAAGAAATAAGCATATAGATT
Organism: Glebionis coronaria; assembly: GCA_025667525.1. NCBI lineage: Eukaryota > Viridiplantae > Streptophyta > Magnoliopsida > Asterales > Asteraceae > Glebionis > Glebionis coronaria. The sequence continues at coordinate 362,409,056 of CM046876.1, forward strand.
AAACAACTACATGATTATGAAAATCAAACCAATTAAAAATAAGAAAGGTAAAATGAGAATGATTAATGAAAAGCTTGAAATTAAGATGAAGATTAAAGATTCAAATACAAGATTAATGTAAAAAGCTTAAGAACATTAAAGAAAAGCTAGAGAGAGAAAGTAATTTAATCTACTCCTAATTACCTTACAAAAATTAAACTAAAATCTACTACTTCTAAATGAAGTATTAAGGACTATATATAGGAGGAGGAAATGTGTTGATGCTTTCTTCTTTCTTCTCGTCTTTTCGTCTTTTAAATTCTTCGTCTTTCTCGACGTTGTCTCGGGCTTTGTCGATAAGAAATGAACTCGTCTTCTAATTTTCTTCTTTTATTAGATTTGGTTCTTCGACTTCATTAAACTTCCGTCTTTAGACTTTTTCTTCGATAAATCTTCAGAATAGGCCTTGGACTTCCGTTCTTTTTGCATTCTTGATCTTTTGACTTTGTCTTTTGTCTTTTTCTTCGATAAAAGCCCGTGAAAGCCCTTGTTTTCTTCCCTTTTCACATTTTGGTCCTAAATCACAACAAAAACACAAACCACGCATAATTCTGACTTTTACGACATTAAATACACGTTTTGGCTTGGTTATTATTATAGTCAAGTGGTAAAGGATTTGTGTTTTCACACCTATCAAATCCTCTACACTTGACCACTGCAATGCCCTCATGCAATACATTAATTACAAAGCAAGATTTATATTTTCCATCATAATTAACCCACTTTGGCCTTTATTAAACACAAGACATTAAGGAAACTTAAAAAGACAGAATATAACAAAATGCTTGAAGGAAGAACAAGTAAAGAGAACGAAGACTTACATTAGGGCTTTGGTTGTCATGAATGTTTATCACCCTCAAGTTTCACGTTCCCCATACTAAGCTTAAAAACGAGATCATTCTTATTATAAGTTAGTAAGCTAACACTAACTCATGTGGCTCAATTATTCACTTAGACTCCCTTATTCCTAGGTGTATCTCTTATATTTTATTGTTGTCTTGAATGATCACGAGTATGCATTGTTGACTTATTTCGATAGTTTATTAAGGCTGAAAATAAAGTAGGACGATTTAATCAATAGTTAGCTAAAGGACAAAATCTTTTAAAACTGTTTCTTGAAACCTCATAAAGTTCATATCTTGGCATAACTCGCTTCATGATTTGAGACCTTTCTCGGATTGATATTTCTCATTGACTTCATACTTCGAATCTTGAGAGATGATCTTGAAATAATGGTCTTCTCTTCATAATAAGAATTTCTTCACTTGATGTTTTTGAGAGATTCTTTCAACTTGGACCACGACTTCTTCATTTTTATCCAATCTTTATTTGAGATTTTGATATACAACGATCCGCCTCCTTTTGGATCTATTTATGCTCATACCTTGCTAGGGTCTTTTTCGGATAGACTTCTCCATAATCTTTAAGGGAGTATTTGCTTTTCGTCGTGTGTCTCGATCCTTCATATTGATTTTTGATAAATGATTCTTCACATCACTTTGGATCTTTAGCAACAAAATGTAGCCCTCATGCCTTGTTAGGGCCTTCTCGGACTCGCCAATCTTCGCATCCCGCTTCAATAAGTTATGCCTTGGCTATGAACTCTAATTAATACCGAGTAACTTTTAAACGATCTTGTGCTAGAAGCTATGTAGCTTTTCAAATCGTACAACCTTACTTATTGCAAATATATTTATTAATAAGCGATGGGAGAAAAAACTCATAATTAACTCACATAAATTCATGAAAGAATACCAAACTTCTAATTGACTCTATCATCTCTCGTTCTCCACAATTTAAAATCTCAAGGAATGAGACTCGTGGATGCTTAGCCTATTAAATCAATCTTTTGGGTTTTCAAGTCATCTATAGGATCTTGCAACTTCTTAGACTTTTTCAAGTTTAGAATTCGCATTTTAAAGTTCCCTTGATAAACAACTTTCTAGGATAAATTATAGGAACTTGGAAAAGTTCTTGTTCTTAACCCGTAAGAGTTAAGACTTTCTCGTTTTAAATTTCCCTATATAAAAGTCTAGTAAAACTTGATTTAAACACGTTAAAGATACTAGCTAGAGTAAACTTGGATAAGTAAACTCGGGTTGAGTCAAAAGATTCATCGGGCCTAATATATCAAAGACATCTAAACTCATTAAAACCATTTTATTAAAATTTATTCTAGTAATGAAAGAAAATAACGATAACAAAGGAAAATACTACAAGGCCAAAATAGATCAAAAATTTTGAAAAATGTCGAAAAAATCAATTTTCCGGTTAAAATGAGGTCAAATTAATGGAAAAGCCCACTTAACTTCGATAGAAGTCCCCCCTACAATTAAGATAAACATTGTCCTCAATGTTTAAGCATGTGGGAGTAAACTCCCCTACACTTAGGACATTGTGCACGTTGTTTAAATCTTGCTAAGGAAGAGACAACTAAAGTGATTCGTATTTTAATATTGAAGAATGTAAAATAGTGAATCAAAAGAGTTTAGGATAAAACAGGGAAGACGGGTGCACGGAATCACGAGTCGTCAAAAGTCATCAAGAATGGATCATTGAAAGCTCGAATCCCTGCACATCATAAGAAAGAAAACAACAAACACATACTAGGGTCTCCCCTACACTTATTATAAAAACGGATAAATAGGATAGATCATCGGGTTGCCTCCCGAGAAGCGCGTGTTTTTGTTCACCGAGTCGTGAGCCTGACTCGACATTGATTATCATGGTAAGAACCTTGAAGAACATCCACCAGGATCAAATACATGGTTTTCGTCCATCAAATAGCACGAGCTTAAGGTGAACAAGACAAGCCAAAGAAGAGTAGGCGAGGTTCCCTTAAGGAATTTGTTGATCCCTTTGGTTGGATCTATATTCTGTTAAGAACTAGTATAATAGTTTGTAATCAAACTAAAACACTTTGAGCACTCTTACTAACACTAAATAAGTTATGCGGAATTTAACTTAAAAATCACAGAAGAACAGAATTACTTTTAACTATTCGATTCTCTTATTAATCGACTTGTATGAGGTACATGAAAGACATTGTACCTATGTTCCTTTTATAGAGTAAGGAACCCTAGAAACCTTAGAATATTCTATAAAGATAACTATATCACAGACGATATATTATCAATATTCTAACTATTTAGGTATATCACATAAGATATACTCTAACTATAACTATGACATATCTTATACAAAGATATATTCATCCTAATCATCATAGCAGTACTTACTTTATAAGTAGCAGTACTTACTATGTACCGCGTTAACACTAACGGTATTTACATAACAGTAACAGTACTTCGAATACACTAACGGTACTTGACACTTAACAAATAATTCCCAACAATCCTCCCCTAAACAAGAAATGATAACTTGTTGTCTTCTTGTTTCTCTTGTACTTGATGTATTAGAAATACATGTCTTCAGTCTTTCCTTCATCCTTGGATTAAACTTGGTAATTTGTATTTGTATCCAACTGAATGTAGCCAAACACTTCAAATGTAGATCTTCTTCTGATAAGACAATCTTCAAACATTATGAGTATCATCTTTGTCTTCAAAATATGATCTTCTTGTGTCTTCTAAACATTCATTCATCTTTGCAACATCAGTATTTGTCTTATTGAGTTTAGTCCTTGAACACTTGATCATAAATCTTCTTCTTGATTTGATGATAACAAAACCTTCTATGTATTATATCTTTTAATACTTCTTTGTCTGCAATCTTCATACCTGAAATAAAACAGTTAACAACAAACACCAATCTGTATTGGCTTCATGATTTTTAGCAAATCACTAGCTATCAACGGATTTGATAAATTCTTTACCAGTTAGCCGTACACTCTGGAATAGCCAATACTTTATTCACAAAGAATAAGGTGTAATGAAAACCTTATAATTTTTGGTAAATTGTCAACCATCAACGGATTTGATGAAGTCTTTACCTAGTACTGTTTGTCTAGGACTAGCCAGTTCTTATGTGTGTTAGACATGGTGAACTGAGAACCATTTATGAAGTGTGACTGAAAGTCAAACACTTAATATTCTTTCTCAGCTTCTTCCTCATCTTTCAAATCCTTGATTTGTTGTTTAACCATTCTGATCAACTCTAAAGCATCAGCAGATTCTTCTGTAACTTCTAATTGTTGTTCTAACATCCTTTCCAACAATTTCCTTTTGAAGGGGTAAGTCTTCTCTTGCAGCATATAATATGTAACATCATCTGCATCCAAAATATGCAATCCACATGACCTGTAATATCTCCAGTAACTAGGAACTTGATCCTCTAATACCTTCAACATTTCTTGATCACATTTGTGTGGCTCATACATAAAGAGAAATTCCCTATATAATAGTGATACTTCTGTTTTACCTGCACTGGCTTCTTTAACTAACCTTAAAAGATCTTGGATATGTTGTCTGTCAAGAATGTGAAGAATGTCTTCCAAAATTCTGAATATCCTTTTTGTGCCATCAAATCTCTGAATTCCATGAGCTTCAAGTCCTTGATCTGTAGAGTAAATCCACTTAACAATGGATGCTCTTTTTTCCAAAATTCTCTGTATCAATACATTGATCTTCAAATTTCACAATCTTCAAGTTCTTCCTTAAGCTCTCATCATCATCACTATCTTCTGCTGTTGTTTTAGCTCTCTTAGCTTTCTTCTTTAGCTTTGTTGGCCTTTTCCTTTTTAACACTCTTGGAAATTCCTTCAAGTTCTGTTGAACCCTCTTCCAAGCTTGTATGTACTGTTTCCTCAGTATGTACTGTTGTATGTACTGCTTGCATATTTAGTCTGAGCAATACCTTGAGTTTCAACTCTTGTATTCATCCTTTGAGCAGTCTCTTCCTCCCTTGAACTTACTTTCTCCTTTCTATTCTTCCTCACATAAGTGGTCTTGATAGGTGGAGATGTACTTGTAGGTTCAGCAGTACTTGGCTCAATTCTAGGAATACTACCAAATTGTCTTTGTTGTTGTAGACGTTTCTTGAATTCTTCAACAGCTTTCTTGTCTGCTTCAGATCCAATCTCAACGAAATTTAATTCAGTCCTCTTACTTTGCTCATACAAAGTCTTGATTTCTTCAAAATTCTTCTTGACAAGCTGAATATGAGTAAATCCTTTTACTTTCTTTAGAAAGTTCATCATCTGATTTCTAATCTGCATAGTAGTTGGAGGCTTAATCTTTTCTTTCCTTCTCTTTTCAGCAAAGAATCTTTGTTGCTCCCTTACCAGATCATCAATCAATCTTGATTTCTCTTCTTCATCATATGCATCTTTTTCTTCAGCTATCAATGAGTCTGCAAGAAGCTCACTTGCATGTATCTCAGCTTGAATCCTGTCATAATCTTGTATGTTCCATTCTTGCTGTATCCTTTTAGCTTCTAAAAAATTTTGCTTTGCTGCAAGTTCTTCCTGCAATTCATCTTCACGAATTTGTGCTTGCATTCTATAAGCAAATTCCTCATCATGGTCAATTTGATTAAATCTGTACAAGACTTTGTTTATATCATCATCTGAATCACTTTCATCTTCAGATTCTGACAATAATTGCTTCTTCCCCTTATCCTTTGGATTTATCTTAGGTAGCTTCGTCTTTAGTTTGACAGCTACTTCTTCATTAGCTAACTATTGAATGACTATACCTTTTTTAGGGTGTGAAGCTTGAACTTTCTTACCTTGAATTTGATCCTTTGTGGCAAGAACTTCTTGTTGTGTCTTTTTCTCCACTTCTGCTTGTTTAGTCTTCTCAACTAAACTCTTCTTTAGATCAAGCAGCAATTGGGATAAAGTCTCAATTTATCCAAATGAAATTTGACTTTCTAGTGAAGGATGATCACCAGCGGTACTTGCAATTGGCTTAGCAGTACTTGCAATTGGCTTAGCAGTACTTGGGTCTTAAACAATGTCAGCAGTACTTGCATTCGGCTTAGCAATACTTGGATCTTCAACAAAGTTGACTTCACCAGTATTAGACACACTTGTTTCTTCAATCACTTGGGTATCCCCAGATGCTTTATCTTCCATAGAAGCCATCATATCAACTTGCACTTCTTCAGTCTTATCTGATTTATTGCTTTGTGGTGATGGATCAGGAAACTGATTAGAAATTTCCTCCAACTTCTCATAGAAAGCACTCCAATTAGCTTGAGGTGGTGATTGAACTGATGGTTCTGGCTGAGTTGCCAATGTTTCTGCAACTTGTGGCTCCTCTGGTTGATTTACCAACTTTTCTTGAACTTGTTCTAGAACTTGTGGTTCCTCTGGAGTAGGTTGTGGGTCTTGCTGTTGAATCTCCATATCTGAAGGTCCATCCACACCAGTCTCTAAACCAGTTCCATCTTTAAAAGTCCCCATGACATCTTCATCCATTTCAAAATTGATATCATTTCCAGAGATCCTTGTTTGATTATCAGAAGAAGGTGGTTGTTCTTCATTATTCCTTCCTTGTTCTTCATTATTCCTCCCATGTTTGGTTGCATTCAGTTGCCTATTCTTGAGGTTCCTGAACCTTTGCTTTCTGATTGAAGATGTCTAAACAGATCTATATTGCCTCATCCAAGATGACACTTTGTTCCTTAACTTGAGTAGGCTAGCTTCTAATTCAGCAATTTTCTTGTCTTGAACAAGCTTATTTTTCTGCAACACCTGTACCTGTTGGGACAAACTTGTACACAAAGCAGTTAAATTTGCAACATCCACCACCTCTGGTGCTTGTGCTTGTGGTGAACCACTAGCAGCAATAGAAGCAGCAGGTGTGTGGATCATCTCATCAGTATTTGGTGGAACACCAACATTGTGAGAAGAAGATTGTGAATCTTTTAGAGAATGGGAGCTCTGGTGAGAAGGCGTTTTCTGAGAAGCACTAGCATTTCTAGGTTTCTCACCTTCTTGATTGGCAGGTTGGGCTAACATATGAGCAAACAATGGTGTTACTGCTGTAAAGGCATTGCCTTGTTTGGTCAAGAAAGAGAAAGTTCTCTTTGTGAACGAAGGAACATCCCATGTATCAGTTAATGCTGGTAGGTTAGGTATTTGGTCACTAACTAAAGCCTGAATGAATCTAGGATACATCAAAAACTTCTTAGTCCCTTCTAAATTCCTAGTCATGCCTTCAAAAATTAATTTTGAAAAATTAAAAACCCTGTCATTTGCTAGACAAATACCAGCAGATGCCAATGCAGCAGGTATTTAATCAAAATATGTACTTTTTGAACTTAAAAAGTGAATAATAGCATGAAAAAGCAATTTCCATTGAGGTGAAAATAATGCTTTAAAGAAAGTAAGACTTTCCCTACTACCCCCATAGCCCATGGGTGCAAGGCCATCACGAATCTCTGTATTATTAAGCATACTAAGTCCATTTTCATCATTAAGTCTCAAACTTGCTCGTAGCAGTACTTCAGTGAAATATATATTCCTATGATTTACCCTAGCCTTAATGCAAGGTTGATCAAAACGAGTACCTAACACAGCAGTATCCCAAAATTGTTCAACAATGGGCATAGAGACAACTGGACTTACAGTGAGTGCAAAGCGAATATGACTTCGAGAAAGGAAACCAAGCATCTCATGGAAACCAAGAGAGTCATCATTCGTAGCAAGATTCGCAACCAAATTATGCTTAGAGATTACTTGTAAAGCAGCCATTAGTATTTTTGATGATCGAAAGATTAGAGAGAAGGTTATAGAATCAAGAGAGAAAAATAAAAGATTAGGTGAATCAATGGTGTAATTGGGGTAAGTATTTAAGTAAATAGCAAACCCAAGCGCGAAGAAACCGCCAAATTTATAAAAGAGACCCTTAACGGTACAACAGACATATAGCGGTACATGGAACATAAGCGGTACTTGGTTTTGTGCTAGCGGTACTTGGAGTGACAACGGTACCTCACAATTTTAACCAGTTCATGCTTTCCACTTTACATGTAACCTCTTTTATCTTTTTCTATAAACCTGCAATAACATCAAAAACACAAAACATAGACTATACAATAAAATTTATATAAATCTTGTACAACTATTACCTCCCCTCAACATATGCAGCATGTTATTGGTTGAGCATACCAATGTGTGTCACCAAGAATTCGAATCTCTTTCCATCAAATGCCTAGGTCAACAAATCAGCTACATTGTTGTCTGTATGAATCTTCAAGACTTGAATAAGCTTTTTGTCATAAGCATCTCTTATAAACTGATGTCTTATTTCAATATGCTTAGTCTTGGAGTGAAATACTGGATTCTTGACAATGCATATAGTACTTTCATTATCAATGTAAATCTTGGTGTTCATGAAATTGAACCCATAGTCCAACAAATTGATTTTGAATCCAAAGCACTTGTCCACAGCAATGAGCAGCTACATATTCAGCTTCAGTTGTAGGAGTAGCAACAATGGTTTGCTTCTTACACTGCCATGATATGAGTCTTCTGCCTAGGAATTGACAACCTCCTGTTGTGGATTTCCTATCATGATTTGCTTCAGCATAATCACTATCTAAGTAAGCTTCCAATTCAAAGGTGGAATCTCTAGGATACCATAATCCTAAATTAGGTTGACTTTTAAGATATTTAAAAATCTTCTTCACAGCATATAGATGTGACACCTTTGGATGAACTTGGAATCTTGAATAGGCACACACATCAAACATTATATCTTTTCTTGAAGCAGTAAGATACATCAATGAACCAATCATAGACCTATAGAGATGAATGTCAACATCTTCTCCATGTTCATCTTTTGATAAAGATTTCTTGGCTTCAAAAGGTGTTCTTGTTCTCTCCTTGTATCCATACATGAAAATTTCTTTAAGATTTCAGCAACATATTTATCTTGGCTGATAAATATTCCATCTTTCCTTTGTTTGACTTGTAGTCCCAAAAAGAAAGTTAGTTCTCCCATAGAACTCATTTGAAATCTTCCTTTCATCAAAGCTTCAAACTCTTCACACCATGTCTTCTTGGTAGAACCAAAAATGATGTCATCAACATAGACTTGAACTAGAATGATGTCTTTGGTATTTTTCTTGATAAACAGATTTTTGTCAATGGTTCCTCTCCTATATCCATGTTCTAGCAGAAAGTTGGATAAAGTTTCATACCTGGCTCTTGGAGCTTGATGCAGACCATACAGTGCTTTGATAACTTTGAAGACTCTATTGGGGAATTTAGGATCTACAAAACCTGGAGGTTGTGAGACATATACCTCCTCGGAAATAGTACTATAAATCCCATATATGATGCAAAGGCCAAAAATAACCTAATGGCTTCTATCCTTACCACTGGTGCAAAAACCTCATCATAGTCTATCCCTTCTTCCTGTCTGTAGACTTGAGCAACAAGTCTTGCCTTGTTTCTCACAACAACCTCTCTTTCATCCTTATTGTTCCTGAAGACCCATCTTGTACCAATTACTCTTTTACCTGAGGGAAGATCCACAAGAATCCAAACCTTTTGTAGCTCAAATTGTGTTAATTCTTCTTGCATGGCATCTACCAAACTTTCTTCATCAAGAGCCTGAGAGATATTTTTAGGCTCTACTTGAGATAAGAAACAAGCAAACAAACAATGCTGAGTATCTTTATGATTTGTTCTCTGCTGTTTTTTGACATAACTCACTAGTGCATGAGTTTCAATATTGGTTTGCAGTTGTCTTCTGGTTTGTACAGCAGATTTTGGATCACCAAAAATCTGTATAGCAGGATGGTTGTTGTTGACTTTATGAGTGGGAATAGAATTGACTGGAATTTCTGTTTCCAAATTGTTAAAATCAGTTACTGCACCCTGCTCATCATAGGAAGCTTTGGAGAAGATTCCTTCAGCTGGACTGGCATATAAGTCTTCATCGTCCAATGCTTGCAAAATCTCTTCTAGTGAGTCAGCAGACTTAGCCGATTTTGACTTAGCAGTACTTGTAGATGAAGTACCGCTAGGTATAGTATGTACTACTGAGTGTTGTGACTCAAAAGACTCTTCTCCTGAATGCTTATTGGAAGATGTAGCGTTCTTTTCTTGATCTTGAAGCCTCTGAAGCTCCTTGGAGGCTTGATCATCATTTGATGGCATGGTTTGCTTCTTGGGAGTTGTAGACATGGGAGTAAAAGTAGGCATGTTTGGCACATAGATATGAACATCTTCATCTGATGAAGAAACATCTTCTTGAGTACCTGCATTAGTTGCACTTGACTCCTCACCTGCATTGTTAGTTTGACAATCCTTTTGCAAAGAGTAATAATCCATGAAGTTGGTTAGATAATCTAAATTAAACATCCAAGCATAACCTATTCCTGGAACATTGGGTTTATTTTCTAAGAAATTGACATGAGCATTTTCTTCAACTTTCTTAGTTGCCAAATTGTAAACCCTATATGCTTTACTTTGCAATGAATATCCTACAAGATATCCTCGATCAGACTTTCCATCGAACTTTCCCAAATAATCAAGAGTATTTAGTATGGACACATGACACCCAAAAGGTTTTAAATGACTTATGTTAGGCTTTACATTAGTCAAAAGTTCATAAGGTGTTTTGTTTTGAGGGTTAGTTACTAGGACTCTATTTAACACATAACATGCAGTATTGATTGCTTCTGCCCAAAAGGTATTTGGCGAAAGTGAATCAGCCAGCATAGTTCTAGCAGACTCAATTAATGTCCTATTCTTCCTTTCAGCTACTCCATTATGCTGTGGAGTTCTAGGATTACTAAATTGCCTCTTAATTCCTTTAGACCTACAGAATTCATCAAAATCAGCATTCTTAAATTATGTTCCATTATCAGTCCTAATGATTAAAACCTGTTTAGTGAACTGCTTTTCAACTAAAGTGATAAAATCCTTTAGTAATTCACTTGTTTCACTTTTAAGGGCTAAAAAGAAAACTAAACTGAATCTACTATAATCATCAGTTATGACTAGACGAAAGGTCTTATGGCTAATGCTTCTGATAGAAACTGAACCAAATAAATCCATATGCAAGAGATTCAATGGTTTTTTCATAGTGTTTATAGTCTTGGTCTTACAAGAGGCTCTATGTTGTTTTCTTTTTTGACAAGCAGCACATGTGAAATCATTTTGAAAAGATTTGTTAGGTAAACCTCTAACCCAATTCCTTTTTACCAATCTATTAAGATTCTTGAAATTCACATGACCTAACCTTTTATGCCATAAGTTTGACTCATCTAAAGAAGCCTTAGCTAGCAAACATGTAATACCAGCTGTTGGAGTAATAGTATTAAGATTAAAGGTGTACATATTTTCTTGCCTGGGTACTTTAAGCAGTATTTGAGATTCCTTGGGCATCTCAAAGTCTTTGGACAACACCAAGAAGTCTTTGTCTGTGAGTAGCACCTTGTTCTTCTTATCACACATTTGTGATACAGAAAAGAGATTGAACTCATTTAATTCTTTTACAAAGAAGACATCTTCAAATTCCAACTTTCCTGTGTTGATTTTCCCTTTGCCAGTGATTCTTCCTTTGCTACCCCCAAAGGCTACTGGACCTCCTCTGAATTCTTCAAATTCAGCAAGAAAATCTTTGTTCCCTGTCATGTGTCTTGAGCATCCACTATCTACAATTCCTTTATCTTTTAATTCATCAATGAGATGCCCCTACACACAAATAAAACTTATTAGTTTTTAACAGGGACCCAAGCCACATTTGGCTCAGATCTTGTGGGACCTACACATTTAAGAGTTTGTACTGAAGCATTCCTAGTAATGCTACTTTTACTCTTATACTTCATGGTTTCATTTATGTAGTCAAATTCATAGGGCGACCCTATGTGCTTTGACTTCTTTGACTTAAGTACTGCTTTAGCGGTACTTGCTTTAACACATGGTATATCTCTTTTAGGAACCCACATTTGTACTGGTTTGTTCTTGTCCTTACTTTTAGGTGCTTTAACTTTTTCAAAAAATTTCTTAGAAGTCTTAGAGAACATTGGTTTTACAGACTTTAAACCAACAGTACTTGAGTTTGGTCTAGCAGTACTTGTAGATTTAGTCTTGCCGGTACTTGGTTTACCAGACTTTAAGGATACAAGTCCTTGCTTCATAAGTACTGCCCTAGGAACAAAACGTTTGGTAGGATTATCTTTAACTTGTTTAACTACCCTTGTGTGATCAAACTTAGGTTTGTCATCTTTAAGTTTCTGTTTCCTATTACCCTTTGCATTTTTCCCATTACTGTTTTTCATGACCCTTTGTGTAGCCTTCTGTTTCATAATTTTATCTTCATGTAATGTACAGTCTTTGATAAAATGACTTAGACTACCACAAACATAACATCCTTTTCTTCTTAAAGAAGACCCAAAAGGTTGTTTTGACTTTACTTTTTCAAAACCTAGCCCAGGCCTTTTGGTTTTAGTATGTAGTTCATTGTTTTCCAATATCTTGCTAGGAGTTTTTACCTGCTTGGGAGCAGAACTAGTCTTAGATTCCTCAGAAACAAAGTTGTTCATTAAAGGTGGATAAACAATATTCTTGGTCACATCAGTATTTTCTTGAGACACAGTACTAGAGTTAAAGACATTATTAATCTTAGGTTCTTTTAACTCTATACTAGTATCATTACAAGAGGGCATGAAAATTACAGATATTGGTAGAGGAACTGCCATCATTCCTTCAGCATATCTATCATTTTTAGGTGTATTATCTACCTCACTAGAACTATCAAAAATCCCTCTTGATAAGTCCTTGTTAGTTAAGGTTATCCCAGGTTGATCCTCAATATATCCTAGGCCTGTTTTATCATAATACCCCATTTGTTAATTAATCAATTTTCCCAATCCCTTAGAGGATTGTTGCCATTGACTAATCACTTCCCTTTCTTTACAAAGACTGGTTTTTAAAGCTTCATTTTCGGAATTTATTTTTAAAAGTTGACTTTCAAAAGCTTTTATTTCCACATCTTTTTCCCTCATTTGAAGAGTCAAAATCCTAATTTTCTCTTCATAGTTTTGTTGAGCCTTTTTGTATAAAACTATATTATCTTCTAGTTTAACAACACCCTGTTTGAAAGCCTCTACTTCTACAGTGCATGTGTTAACCTTTTGATATTGTTCCTCTAGTTCTACTTTTAGACTATTAAATTTAAGAATACAATCTTTAGAACAAGGGTGTACCTCAGTATCTTCATGTGAGAGAGCCATTAATCCAAGCTCTTCTTCTTCTTCTTCTTCTGCCCAATTCACCACTCCATATATAGTAACCAATGCTTTGGTTCCTTTAGGACTCCTCCTGTTTCCTCTTGGAAAGCTTTTAGTTATTCTTGGACTGGTTCTATAGCTGTTCTTGGACTTCAGATTGCTTGTCTCAGCTTTATCTCTATTGCGTTCTCTTTCAAAGTGTCCATTCGTTCCATAGTTACAGCATTCAACTTTAACTTGTCATATCCTAACGGCTCATTAGGATCAACAGTCATTTTTCTTCCAGTCTTCTTGAAGAACCTATTAGATCATACTAACACCATAGCAGCTTGCCATTTAAGATCCATCTCACATCAGCATCATCCATTTGGAACAAGTCATTGAGAGTTAATCTTGGCCTGTTGTCTTGTCCAGCAAAGAATGAGAAGGTATCATTGTCACTAAACAATGGTTGTGACAATCCGTCAATTTATGGTTTATATTTTATTCTCAAGTATTATTTAAAAATATTATTTTAATGTTATATTATGAACTCACTTATTTTGGGGAAGAAATTTGGATTTACGTCTTGAATAAGCATCGACTACGTCTAAACCGGAGGATTCAACGTTACGTGCTTACGTTTAAATACACCGTTTTGGTGACAGTCCGATATTTCAGGAAATAAATTTATCCGTGAATATTATTTTGGAATTTTAAATTTGTGTTGGTTCATAAACTCACAAATTTACGATAAGAGATTAGGACTTACGATTATAATTTAACGTCCTTTACGACTAAACCGGAAACCTTAGGATTACGTATTTACGTTTTCGAACTCCGTTTTTGATGAGACAATTTTTATTAGATTCGTTTTGTGCCGTTGATTCATAATTTATAAAAACGTTTTTCGTAAAATGACCCGAGGGCACGCAAATCGAGGAAACTTGAATCGAGGAGTACCAGTAAATAATTGGGGATGAGACAAAATCACTTTTTCCCCACCCCCAATATGGGGCGGAAAAACTAAGCCAACACACACCATGAGGTGTCAAGTTCTAGCTTACAAGCTACACTTGTCTTACCAAGCTTAACTTGTAAGCTATACCAAAACAAAACCATCTACTCAAACCACTATCTTCATTTGTTACATGCAATCTCACACAAACTCTCTCTAACTCTTCCCCATTGCCGTCCATATTACCACCACCACCACCATGTTCATCAAATTTTCTACCATAAATCTTATGTTTAACTTGCATAAGATGGAAACCTATAGAAGACTTGAAGATTGGAGGTGATTCTAACATCCAAGGAGGTGGTTTGGTGATGTCCAAGGGCTTATTTCTACATGAAGTTTACAAGTATTGGTGGCCATGAAGATTGGTGTTGATCTACCACAAGTTCTTCCATCAAAATCCATGTCTTAATCACAACCTACATCATCTTGGTGGTATAAAGATTGTTCTCCCCATCCTCTTGTTATTTTGATTATGTAATCATGTATTTTCTTTCTTATTGTATATGTATATGATGAATATATGATGATAAAAATGTTATATGGGGGATCAAGTGTTGATGAATATGATTAAAAAGATGAAAAACTATAAGAAACAAGGCTAAAATCTTGCTTAAATTGTTGGCTGTATAAAAACAGTAAGTAACCAAGTTATGAACTGATAAAATTGCATGGTGGAATCCATTTACAGTAAGTGTTAGATGTCATACACATGTGAGAGTTGGCCATGCAATGGAATCATCAAAATGAGTGAGATATGATCAAAACAAGATGTGTGTACCAATCTGAATAGCCTGTTTTGTAGGGACTGTTAAGGATAGTTAGACATGGAATGAGCAGTATCTATAACTAACTTATTTGTATCACATAATATGAAGTTTATGCCATCTAAAAATGAGCTTCTATCTCCTTATAGAACTCAAGATATGATAAAAATGATGAAGATGAAACTAAAAATCAGATTTTGAAGAATTAATGTTTAATAGTATTATATAAGCACTCAAACTAATATAGTATAAAATATGAATTAAAACCCACTAACTTATAAATTTAATTTATATAAATATGTATAAGGTTAAATAAATGGACACTTTATAAAAATTGTACTTGAATAAGATTTATAAGTTATAAAAACTATAAACATGATTTTTACGACTTTTTCGGCTATTACCGTAAAATTAACGTTTTGCGCCAATCAAAACTTAGACGATCAAACCCGTCTAATGTAAAGTTTTTAAAAGTCATATACTGATTTATAAGTACCTAATACAAGTAAAAACCGATAAAACTCGAACTATACAACATACGGACATTAACGAGCTAAGTTAGCATATTTGGACTAATAATTTAACTAAATAAGTTAAACACTTATAAAAATTACTTATTGGGCTTAACCCATTTGGGCTCAACATGTAAAGTATAAATACTGATAATACAAGTATAAAATTGATTAATAGAAGTTAATGAACTTATAATAGGCTTATTGGACCTAAAACATATATATAGGTAAAACTAGTAAACGAGTAAAAAGTTACCAATACATAAACACTAAAATGAGTAAATAAATATATAAACCCACTTGATCATCATCATATGTACAAAATCATCATATGTATATTTGTAGATTTGTAAATCTATTCTTATGTTTTTAGAGAGAGAAAGAGATAGAGAGATGGTGGATTTCACACTTTAGAGAGAGAAACTAAGAAAGAACTATGTGTAAAATAATGAAAACCACACCCTCTCCTTCAAAGGAGAGGGTTTATATACCCAAGCCCTTGTCATGGGCTTGGGCTTACATTTGGGCCGGCCTACACATGTTGTAGGCTAGGCTTGGTGTTGTTTGTTAAGTAAAGACATGTAACTAAACTACGAGCTATTACATCGACTATCGTTGGAGTGACCGATCCTTCTTAATACGTAAAACGTATTTCCAACAATCTCCCCCTAAGGGAGGTCACTCCAAACAAGGGCGTTACCCGAGTTACAATAATGAAATAAACCTAGCATACTATGCTTGTCTTGAGCTCGTAGTCTTCGTCTTTCTTTTCTTCTTTTCTTTTTCTGGTGAACATGCTGATGTGATCTTTGATATCAATCTTTGATCATCAATCTCTTGCCTTGATCTCGTGCATCCATCACTTGTGATCTTTGCCTCTTCGTGACCTCACGTCCCACATACTTATACCTTCGTAATTCTTGAAAGCTTCAGAGTTTGAAACAGCGGAAGACTTAACTTTTAGGCTTTCTTGAATTAGATGAGATATTAAGTGCATAAAGTATAAGCATGCGGGGACGACTTCTTCTTGGATCCCGCAACGCCACCGTCTTCAAATGCCACAACATAAGTAGACACGAACGAAATGGCTTTGAACATTTCATTCTAATTCGGTAGCATTTTACCTCCGGTCGGTGAAGACCGTTGGACGATATAAAATATCGTACCCGTGACGGATAGTTTCAATAAAGTAACTTCCTGACAGGATTTCGCGGGTAAACCCGTTCTCTTTATTCGACCGTCCAAAGCTGACTGCGAACATAAAGAGTGAATCATTTGGATAATAATATCCGCATGATTTGAAGCCGTCAATTCATGTTCCTGGAACAAGTGAAATTCAATTAAGAACCGCACCATCGTTGCTTTCCAGTTGTCACTAGCTTGATTCGTATAGAATCTTGCAAGTTACCTACCAAGTGCTGTTTGAGGTTAACACTAGAAGGATTTCCACTCATCACTGTGAACACTACGGTATCACTCTGAGTGTTCTGGCAAGATCACTAAGATATTGCGTAGAGGCCTGGAACGTGTTTAAATTCAGTTAAGATATAAACAGCTGTTGCTTTCCAGTTATCACAAGTTTGATTCATAAAGAATCGCACAAGTCACCTACCATGAGCTTTTTGATATTCGCTCAAGAAGGATTTCCATCTTCATTGTAAATACTTTCGTATTACTCGGATGTTCAGGCAAGATCATGAAGATTTTGCGTAGGACTCTTAAAATCTTTCTTACTTTTCATAGTATGTGAAGAAGCAAGGAAATATGAAAGTGTGTCCTAATGAGATATTTGATGCTCTCAAATGGCTCTAGACTCGATCGTGCATTTTGGATTTTAGTGATCGGAGGCTGGAGAGGAGTGCCACCTTTTCAATACCAATTTATTCGAAGTGAATAAATCAATAGATAATGTGTTGTCTCCGTGTGATTAAAACAAATACCTTTTGAGAGATATCTGAGTTAGCTGGGATGGGTTGTGCATTGCATCACTGGGTCCATGATGTCTGTCTTCAATATCAAGAATCATTAACAATGATCTCAATAGCATATGTATTGACCCGGTTTCTGCCTAAGTTGTAAGGAGGGCTTCTTTCTTTACACCCTTTATCTTTACAATTCTTTTTCATTCTTCAACCCCTTCAATGCTTACCAATACGTCATAACTAGCACCTTGTTGTGATTGTTCCAGTGCTAACTTAAGTACTTGGTCGGCATTCAGCTACGTTCACAATCTTTCTCCATCTTTCCTAAGGACTACTATTTCTAGCTATGGAATGTCCTTGGGAAGATTCCTTCGGTTCTGGAAGAATCATTGGACTTAACCTATCCTACCATCCTTATGTCACCACAATCTTCATCGTCGTGAAATAAATGGGTTTTGGGTAAGTATATGTCACCATGAAAATCCATTTTGATATAGCAAATCCATTTTGCTCCCCCTTAACATATGCCACGATATTCGAAAACATTTCGCATATGTAGAGATTAGCCAGCACATTAAGTCAAACCATTTGTGATAATATCCCATATTAAATCACATTTTCTCCCCCATATTAAAAATATTAACTCAATCGATGTTTTTAATATCAATTGATTTAATGAAGTTTTAACAAACGTTTTGGGAAGAAAAAATGCAAGTCCGTTTTATCTTCATGATATCAAACGTATGAGATATGATACCGATTTGTAACATGATCAAATATTCACCATATTAGAAAAAAATTAACAAGGTTGGACCTGATGGATGAGAACATCATATGATAAGATCAAATGGTTCTTGTCAGCATATGTTGGTCGCCTCGTCTCGTCTGAAGTCATCTCTTGACACCACGTGTACGATTGGTATTGTTGTCTTGACACCAACTTGTGAACTTGGCACGTTCGGCATCGAAGATTCTGAATGCTTGACAATTTCTCCCCCTCAATTGTTGACCCGTGTTCTATTAAAAGAGCTGTAGTCGTCGGTTGAGTAGTCGCATCGTCGAGTATGTAGATACCAATTGTAGATAGCATGGTTGTAGAGATGATAGCTTCATAAAAACAAGACTTCTCTTGTTTTAACAAATAAATGCACTGAAACGTACATATATTCGTGTTAGATCAAGTTATAAAGTAAACTTGATCCCTTACAAGGTTTTAAAGTAAACCTTGCCCGAGAAAATTAATTCCCGTTGTTTGCCAAAGCTTTCATAAGAAGTACTTGACTTTAATGTGAAAACCGGGTTGTAGTCTGAAATAACTACAAGCCATGAGGGCATGTTTTATGAAATATTTACAACTTTTGTACGAACTCTATTTATGGCGCCGTGTCAATATTAACCAACATTTCTAAGGCCGTAAATATTATCGTACCAAAAGACATGCCTTTGAAAAATAAAGTAAAATATTTTTGGATTTTTCTGAATTTTTCAATTTTTATGGTTTTTATATGGTTTTATATTTTTGTATTTTGCTTTTGTGGATAAAAATATAAACAATATATACAAATGATCACCAAGGATACGGAGAATAGTTTTACCACCACTATTCTTTCGCTTCATCTGCTAGTTCCTTAAGAGTCTCAGGCGAGAAGGTTCTCATTCCTAGCTTGTCGGCCAAAAATTCAATTCGAGCACGATCTAAAGCCTTCGTGAAAATATCCGCCAATTGATACTCAGATCGGACAAAGTAAAGCTCGATTACTCCATTTTCCACTTGCTCCTTGATAAAGTGGTAGCGAATGTCAATATGCTTCGACCGGGAGAATTGAACGTTGTTGCAGCATAAGGCAATTGCACTCTTGTTGTCACAGTACATTGGAATCTTGTTGAAACCTAAACCATAGTCGGTTAATTGCGATCTCATCCAAAGAATTTGAGCACAGCAACCGGACATAGCTATGTATTCTGCTTCCGTACTTGAAATTGCAGCGCTTTTCTGCCTTTTCAATGCCCAACTAATTAGTCGATCTCCTAATAGTTGCAAAGTTCCACTCGTGCTACGCCTTGTATCTTGACAACCCGCGTGATCCGCATCTGCATATGCCATTAGTGCAATAGAAGAGTCCTTCGAATACCAAAGTCCCCGATTAATGGTTCCTTTAAGATATCGAAAGATCCTTTTAACAGTAGCTAAGTGTAACTCAGTAGGCCTAGTTTGATACCTGGCACACATACATATAGCAAACTGAAGATCAGGTCGACTGGCTGTGATATACAGAAGAGTACCGATCATTCCATGATAAAGTGTCGGATCAACGGCAACTCCATGTGGATCTGCATCAAGCTTAGATTTCTCCACCATTGGAGTGTCCACGGGGTCGCAAGATTCCATCTTATATTTCTTAAGCGATTCAAGGGCATATTTGGATTGATTAATAAAGATGCCTCTGGGACTCTGAGATATCTGAAGACCTAAGAAGAATGATACCTTGCCCATCATTGACATCTTAAACTTGGAAGACATGAGTGTCCCAAACTCATCCGACAAGGTTTGGGTCGAGGCTGCAAATATAATATCATCAACATATATTTGTACCATAATCATATCTTTACCTCGTTTCTGAATGAACAGCGTTGGATCCACCTTGCCTTTAGCGAAGCCTTGTGTGATGAGAAATTGTGATAATAGATCATACCATGCGCGTGGAGCTTGCTTCAACCCATAGAGAGCCTTCTTAAGCTTATACACATGATTAGGATAATTAGGATTCACAAAACCATCCGGCTGTTGAACATAGACCTCTTCCTTGAGTTCACCATTAAGAAGGATCGGTCACTCCAACGATAGTCGATGTAATAGCTCGTAGTTTAGTTACATGTCTTTACTTAACAAACAACACCAAGCCTAGCCTACAACATGTGTAGGCCGGCCCAAATGTAAGCCCAAGCCCATGACAAGGGCTTGGGTATACAAACCCTCTCCTTTGATGGAGAGGGTGTGGTTTTCATTATTTTACACATAGTTCTTTCTTAGTTTCTCTCTCTAAAGTGTGAAATCCACCATCTCTCTATCTCTTTCTCTCTCTAAAAACATAAGCAGAGATTTACAAATTTACAAATGGTATCAAGAGCTTGGGATGAAATATAGGTTTGTTTTTGTGTTCTAAACATTTCGTAGAGTGTTGGTTTGTTTTGAGCCGAATCTTCAAAAAATTTTTTGTGTTGGATCGAAGTTTAAAGTAAGTGTAACATAGGGATTCGTGCTTAAGAGTGTTCTTGGTATCTTGGTTTTCATTAAAACATCAGTTTTCTTGGATCAAAAGTGCAAAAAAGTTGGTGTTCTTCATTCCGAAATTTAAGCAGAAACATCCATCGGAAAGTACAAATTGTACTTGGGCTTCCATTGCAATAACCTTACCATCGGAAAGGGTTTGGTTCTACATTACGATCGCTGGTTTTTTATTACTTATTCCGATCTGGCATTCCGATCGTACTTTGCGATCTGAGATTCCGACGGGTATAAGGAAGGTTTGTTAAGTCGTTACTCTGCTTAAATTTTGTCAGCCACTTTGCGATCTGAATCATTCCGATAGGCTTTGCGATCTGAACATTCCGATAGGACTTTGCGATCTGAATTATTTCGACAGCTTTGCATTGCGATCTAGGCATTCCGATACCATCATCATTCCGACAGTGTTACATTACGATCTAGTATTCCGATCTGACATTACGATCTAGTATTCCGATCTGACATTTCGATCTGATATTCCGATCTGACATTCCGATCAACATTCCGATAATCAAAAATTATTCCATAAAAATTTCGAGAACATATTTTAAGGCATTCCGATACCATCATCATTCCGACAGTGTTACTTTACGACCTAGTATTCCGATCTGACATTACGATCTAGTATTCCGATCTGACATTTCGATCTGATATTCCGATCTGACATTTCGATCTGATATTCCGATCTGACATCCGATCAACATTCCGATAATCAAAAATTATTCCATAAAAATTTCGTGTGTAATTTTGTCTTGGGATTTTTGGTTTATCGAGAACATATTTTAAGGGATTTTAACATTGTTTCTCGACTTCAACACAAAAACACTTAACCTTATTTCATTGTTCGATCAACTTTGTAAATCTTAACTTATTGAAATGGAGTATACATCTCTTACGGATAAGTCCATTCTCTCGGGTACGGATAATCGTCCACCAATGTTGGTGAAGACTATGTATGAGGAATGGGCTTCCCGAATGGAACTTTATATGTTGAACAAGGAGAATGGACATCTAATTTGGGCATCGGTGCTCAATGGACCATTAGATTATGGTACTGTGACGGAAGGTACGACCACTCGTCCTCGCACAACGGGTGAGTTGACTGGAGATATGACGATTCAAGATAAATGTGATAAGTATGCTACAAACATCATTCTCCAAGCCCTTCCTCCAGATGTCTATAAACTCGTCAGCAAACATAAAGTTGCCAAAGAGTTATGGGATAGAATTCGGGTTCTAATGCAAGGCACCTCGTTAACTAAACAAGAACGAGAGTGTAAGCTTTATGATGTGTTTGATAAGTTTGCCTATGTACCAGGGGAGACTCTCAATGACTACTATCTGAGATTTACCCTATTGTTGAATGAGCTAAATATTTATGGCATGGCAATCCCTACCTTTCAATTGAACACCAAGTATTTGAACACTCTTCCTCCAGAATGGAAAAAATACGTGACGGATGTTAAATTGGCTAAGGACTTGCATAACACCAATGTGGATCAACTTCAAGCTTTTCTTCAACAACACGAATGCCATGTGATCGAGGCTCGGTTGTCTACACCTCAAGTTCATGATCCACTTGCAATATATGCTTCTCAACAAAACATGGCTTATACTTATCAACAACCATCATACTTGCAGCAGCCACCACCACACATCTATCAGCAACCATCTTATCAACCATCAATGATGCCACAGCAAGAATATCAACAAAGTGTTCATCAACAATCTTTTCAACAGCAACCACCATATCAAACATCACCATCACAAGCCAACACTTCTCCATTGGGCTATACTCCTCAGCAAGGATATTTTCTAATAGAAGCACAACCAGCACAAGCTTTCTACTCTAATGAACTTCCACCAATCCAAGCACCAGTCTTTCCCCAAATGATACGCCAGCTGATGTTCTAAACCATCTCACCGCCTACTTGTCAAAACTTGTTGCTACTAGAGGATTTCCACCAACAAAAAATCAGCTCCGCACCTCATCAAATCCTCGACAACAAGCCACTGTTCAAGATGGTCAAGTGACGGTGCAACCTATTCAAGGAAGGCAAAATTCATATGGACCTCCTACAAGGACTGGGAACAATCAAGCTGTGAATGCTCAAGCTAGTGGAAATGGGAGTCCTATGGGTCCTAAGAAGGTTGTGACTTGCTACAATTGCCGAGGACAAGGTCATATGGCTAGGGAATGCACTCAGCCGAAAAGGAGAAGGGATGATGCATGGTTTCGTGAGAAGATGTATTTGGTTGATGCTCAGTCTAAGGGGAAGATTTTGGATTCAGAGGAGTTAGCATTTCTTGCAGACCCAGGGGCAGCAGATACTGAAGGCATTGCAGTCGTTTCTACCTCTAATGCAGCTTATCAAGCAGATGATCTTGATGCTTATGATTCAGATTGTGATGACATTCACTCTGCCCAAGCTGCTCTCGTTGCTAATCTTTCTCACTACGGTTCTGATGTCATCAGTGAGGTACCAACCACATCTAATAATATTGATGATAACCAACATCAAGTTGGGCATGAAAATGACAACCTCGAACAGCATTCGGGAACTAGTAACTCAAATGTTGTGGTACCCAATTCTACACATTTGAGTGAACCTCAACCAAATGCTACGACGGGTATGGAATCTTATGCTCAACATGATTTGGTCATGGTGCCTAAACATATTATTGATCAAATGCATATGGCCCTCAGACAATCCGTAGATACCAATTCCACCCTAACTGCTGAGCTTGCGTTGCATAAAGAAAAGGTCAAAACTTTTGAAATGGTCCCTCAAGAAGAGAAAATAACATGTTCTGAATTTGACCAATTTCGTTTTGAAAAGATTGAACACTTGAAAGAAATAGAATCATTAAAAGCTAATCTTTCCAATGAATTAAAAGAAAAAGAGTCGGTTATCAATGATTTTCAGAAACTTAAAATGGATTTCAAAACTCTCGAGTCTAAAAAGGTTGAATCGGAAATTAATGCTACTAAACTTCTTAAATTCAAAGAACAACAGCTTTTAAAACAATACGCTTCCACAGAAAAGGTTCATCTTTTAACTAAATCATTTAAAGAATTCGAACTTAAGCGTCTTCAAGATTTACCACCTAATCCCGGTTATGCAAAACAAGCTCAGGAATATATTCCCGGTCTTTATGATATGACCATAATTGGCAAATCAAAAGAAGCACCTTTTGTTCGTAGTACTGAGCAGACACAATCACTTGGGGATGAAACTCATTCTAAAATGCTTTCAAAATTCCATACAGTTGATTATGATCAACATAACAAAGATCAATTTTCGAAAAAGACACGCATTCTCTTACAAAAGGAATTAGCAGAATTAACAGTTCTTGTGCCCCAAAGTTTGTCAAGTGAAAACCTTCCTAGTACGTCTCCTACACTCGTCAAAAAGGATTTAACGAAGTTAATTCCACCGGTAAGTAAGGCGTCCGTTAACTTAAATACGGTTCACCAACACTTAGCCGATTTTGACAAGGTCATTTTGGATCGTACGACGGCCACGGCCATAACGGAAGGTGAATGGAACTTTGAGCACACTAGAGCTGCGTTTCGAGATGAAATTGTTCCGTTTGTAAACAATGTTAAAGCTTGTCTTCGTAATATTGATCAAGATTTGTTTTTGGAAATAGAAGAAGTTAGACGTGTTTTCAATGAAATGGAAGATGCTTATGAAAACAGTTTACTTGAAATAGAACGGGTTTCACGCCATAATGATCTGCTTCTGAATCAAGTGATGTCTCATGATATAGTCTCTGTCTGTGTGAATACAAGTGTTGATAATGATTCTATTGTGCATAATGTTGAATCTGTGGATACTGTGGTAGATAGTACTTGTCATGAATCTGACGCTGATTTTTTAAAGCTTCAAGATTCATATTCATCGCTTTCAAAACGTTTTGATGAGATTCAAAAACATTGTATTTCGCTTGAATGCAAGCAACAATTTATTCAAGAAATCTTTGAAACGTCATTCGAAGGTGTTAATATCGATGATGCAAATTTTAAAAAGAATTTTCGATTGAATTTACAATCAAAACAGCGTCAGCCAAGTGACAAAGTTGCTAACTCTTTGCCGATAGAAATAGAGAAATCTAAGGAGCTTAACTGTGTAAACGTACTTGAGGCCGCTGAGAGTTTTAGACTTGATCTAGACAATCAAGTTTCCAAGATTTTGTCCAATGTTGATAACTTAAAACAGAAAAATACACGACTCTTCGATTCAGTACAGCCCGCATGTGTTGATACCACTGCACAGAATCAATCGTTGATTGAACAATTGAATCGAAAGTCGGTGGAAATATCTGATTTGAGGGAACAAATTTGTGATAAAAATCTGGTCTTGGCTGAGTTAAAGGAAACACTTCGTACTCTAAAAGGTAAGAATGTTGTGGATAACGCAACCACTATCTCATCATCGTCCTCTAGTGCAATCAAAAGAACCCTTATTGCCGTCACACCACTTAACAAGGGCCCTAGGACTAAACCATCTGAAACTTTGGTCACTAAAGATAAGGCGGAATCAAAACCAGCTTCTAATATTCCTGTGTTGCCTTCTACAGGAGCAAGCACCACTACTAAGGCTCAAAGATCTAAGCTTAAAAGAAACAAGAAGAATGATAGGATCTTGCCCCCATCTAGTAGTCAAGTGAAGAAGAAAGTAGAAGCCCATCCTAGGAATGTTATTTCTGTTTTGAATAAAAAGAATCATGTAGCTAAACCTAAAGGCTCTGCGGTTGTGCAGCGTTCTAAGCCTACTGTGAATTCTAATTTAAAATGTTGGAATTGCAATGAATGTATATTTTCTAGTCGTCATGATTCTTGCCTTATTGACCATGTGAATGAGATGCATGCCCGGAAAAATGGATTAGAATGGAAACCGACTGGGAAAGTGTTAACCGAAGTTGGCTGGATGTGGCGCCCCACTGGTAGAACTTTCACTATAGTAGGAAATACGTGCCCTTTGACTAGGATCACTCCCACTAAAGTGAAGAAAGCGTGCCCTTTAACTAGGAGTACAAAGGCTACCAAAACACAAGCGTGTCCTTTAACTAGGAACACCAACACTACTGTAGGAACAAAGTGCCCTTTAAATAGGTCT
This sequence comes from Glebionis coronaria, assembly GCA_025667525.1. Classification (NCBI taxonomy): domain Eukaryota; kingdom Viridiplantae; phylum Streptophyta; class Magnoliopsida; order Asterales; family Asteraceae; genus Glebionis; species Glebionis coronaria. Next base: position 362,434,857 of record CM046876.1, read on the forward strand.
ACTCCCACTGTAGTGCCCGCTAATACTCCAAAACCTCAGAAAATTGGAACAGCAAAACCTGTAAATGCTAAAACTCACATTAGAAAATGAAGGAAATCTAAGGATAACAAAAATGTTAGCAATTCTGATAATTCTATATCTGTATCTGCTAACACTCCGGAACCAATAGTTTCCAATGCATTGTCTACTGTTGTTATTGAAAACAGGTGGTCCAAATTGTTCTCTGGTATTTGGACTCTGGTTGCTCCAAGCATATGACCGGAGATCGCTCTAAGCTCAGAAATTTCGTCAGCAAGTTTCTTGGTACGGTTCGATTTGGAAATGATCATATTGCAAAGATAATGGGTTATGGTGAATATCATATTGGGAATGTTATAATTTCAAGAGTGTATTACGTGTAAGGTCTCGGTCACAACTTATTTTCTGTGGGACAATTTTGTGATGCAAACCTAGAAGTTGCTTTTCGAGAGCATACCTGCTTCATTCGTAATTTAGAAGGGGTTGATTTATTGAAAGGTACTCGAGGGAATAATTTGTATACTTTGTCTCTACAAGACATGATGGCCGCTTCTCCCGTATGTCTTCTCTCCAAAGCATCGAAGACTAAGTCATGGTTATGGCATCGACGGTTATCTCATCTTAACTTTGACGCTATTAATCACTTGGCGAAAAACGAACTTGTTCGTGGTCTTCCTAAACTATCATTTCACAAGGATCATTTGTGTTCCGCGTGTACAATGGGGAAAAGCACTAAGAAGTCTTACAAACCCAAGACTGAAGACACCAACCAAGAGAAACTTTATCTGTTGCATATGGATCTTTGTGGGCCAATGCGTGTTGAAAGTCTTAGTGGCAAAAAGTACATCCTCGTCATTGTCGATGATTACTCTCGGTTTACATGGGTGAAATTTCTTAAAGCAAAAAATGAGGCACCTAAATTCATCATCAGATTTCTCAAGATGATTCAAGTGCGTCTCAACACTACTGTCCGACGCATTCGTACAGATAATGGAACCGAATTTGTGAATCAAATTTTGCGTGATTATTATGAAGAAGTTGGCATATCTCATGAAACATCCGTTGCACGCACTCCACAACAAAACGGTGTCGTTGAAAGGCGAAATCGCACACTTATGGAAGCTGCTCGAACGATGTTAATTTACGCAAAGGCTCCATTGTTTTTATGGGCAGAAGCAGTATCAACAGCAGTGTACACCCAAAACCGGTCACTAATTCGTAAGCGCCATGGTAAAACACCTTATGAGCTTCTCCATGGAAAAGTACCAGATTTATCCTATCTTCATGTATTTGGTTCTCTTTGCTATCCAAATAATGATGGTGACGATGTTATTTTTATAAAGTCATTGGACAAGAGTCTAAGACGAGTATTATTTGTCTAGGTTTCCGTGATTGAAGCACGTACCGTACATCCGAATCGCCGATAACCGCCTTCTCACATCAACGTGAGTTCATAGCCTCGCACTCTTTTAAATGTTTTTATGAAATGATTTATAAACCCGCGAGGGAGATAACATGTTAGTTTTGATAAAATAGGACACCATTTGTCCCGATTGTTTGTTTATTGATTTGGACCCGAATGATTGTATGACCCGATGAATGATTAAATGACCCGATAGATGAAATGAAATGGATTATTAAAGTTAGGTTATGTCACTAAAAGTCCCATTAGCATGAATTGTGAACTACCGGGATTTGGTAGACGCTTATGCATATAATAGTACTATTTGGGGACGATCACCCCAGTTCGCGCCTTGACGGTTGATCCCCGTCGTGCCACATTGATTGGTAAGCGAATTTATGTATGAGAAGATTTCTATAAGCGTGATTATTGTGACGACACGCTGTATTAGATGGGCAAATGATTGTCGGGTTAGCTACCCGTTGTTTGATGTAGTAAGGTAACAATGTCATGCGGCTTATAATAATCTAATTAACGAAATACTTTTTTATGCACTGAATTACGATATATTGTCTGAATAGCAATATAGGGTCTTATTATTGATATTATGTTCGTGTTTTGGTTTTATATAACCATATTCATATAACGGTTTTTATTTAATCTATACAACGTTATAAAACGTATTGTATGATGTTTTTAACGACAATGGTTCGTATAATGATTTTGAAGGCGAAAGCCTATATTATAATTTTGATAAGGATTTGTATAAAATGCCTTTGACTATTTTATGGCCTATTACAATGATTTGTACAAAATGATTTTTGGTAATAATTTTATACCGATGTTATATTGATGGATTTCATTAAACTCTATGAATTCACTCGGCGTTATCGCTGACCTTTTCTTTTAACATGTTTTATCTCAGGTACTTGAAGGTAATTCTCGGGAAGACAACAAGAATTCATGGCCCGCACTTAAATAACAATTTCCATTCAAATCTTTTGTAAAATTGTATGAAATGACTATAACTTGGGACCTATGTAAAGTTTGATATTTATGAATAGAAATGCTTTATTATTAAACGACGCGATTTTTAAGCGTTGTCTATGATGTGAGTAATGTGCTATCCCGTAACACCAACGAGTCTTCCGCTGTATTGAGTTGTATAAATTTGGGGGTGTTACAGTTTGGTACCAGAGCTCTCGTTATAGAGAACGAATGATTTTTAAAACCAAGGTTTTGAATAAAACATTTCAAAATCTTTTAACTATAAACATTTTTCACAAAATGCCTAAAAATCTTTTGACTATAATGGTGCCGAAGAATTCTCGAGTTACCGACAAGGCTAGACTGAGAAGTGTTACTTTAATATATATAACTTGGATTATATATATATATATATATATATATATATATATATATATATATATATATATATATATATATATATATATATATATATATATATATATATATATATATATATATATATATATATATATATATATATATATATATATATATATATACGATGTAATTTTATTACATGATTGTTTGATGATTATTTTGATATTTATACGAGGTATTTATGCGACGTAGATTGTCACAAGGAACCCTAAATCCCCTAGTAAATTAATTGAAGCTATTCTCGTAGAAATTCTAGCTATCCTAGATCTAAACCAAGTTGTGGATATTTATGATCCCAACAAATGGCTTATATTCGTAGAAATGTTGATATTAGTTGATTGTGATATTAAAGAAGAATTGGCGAGATTAAATCTGATATCGATGTCATGACGATCTTTCCTTATAGAGTGGAGTTTGACAAAACGTTACCTCCTAGAAAGATGTCATCTGATTCGTTGTCACCCAATTCTTAAATTTGAAATCAAAAGGGTGAATGTTGCACTTGAGGCTGTCATTGGAACCATTACCCAAAAGCCTCATGCCACTAGTACCTTTCCGAGAAGTCTAATTGAGTGTGTGAGTCACTTCATACTAGTGACTTATTTGATAACTATTGTTGTAAGAGATATAGGATTGGAAATTAAGTGTTGATTCATATCGAGCTTTTATTGCCCTATTAAGGTCTAAGAATAAGGTTGAAAGAATTGGAAAATGAGGTAGGATATCGCATTAAGTATAAGTTGATTAAAACTTGAATGAAGTAAAAATTTAATTTGTATGGAATATGAGATTGTTAAGAGAAAGTCGTTAAGTCCTGTGATTGAATTATAAGGTTTTAAATGATTGTAGGTTCGTGTTAAGTGTTGTTCCTAGGTCATTGTCCACTAACGAGGATGCCCAGTGTCTAAGAAATAAATTGAAGAAATCTTCTTCTGAATTGGGACCGATGGATCTTCTGGTACAGGTGGAACCCCATGACTCCTGTAGATTAGTATTCATTGTGGTATCTTTTAAAAATCCCTAACTTAACTGAGACATCAGTTGGTAGGATGAGTTCTTGGAATTGTATGACATAGTGACACGTAATGTGTTACGGTACAATTCTGACTTGTTTGTGATTAATGAAAGGACTACCTTTGATTGCTAATTCTACATGTATCGATGTTATCTATCTTTTATTGCTTCATCCTAATGTTCGCATTAGTGATGCAACCATTGAACAAGTACTCATCTCGAATTGAGTTACGTTGTGGATTATTCTTTTTGAGTGCCATCGAGGTCATGAACCTCATGATTAATTGGCTAAAGCTCATTTCCTATCATATTGTAGTTAGTTCTTGGTGAACAACTTTTCATCACTCCTTTGCATATCACTAATTGTTTTTATAAGTTAAAACAGTATTCCTTGAGAAAAATCGAATTTTCATCACCGTAAGGATTATTCAAAGAGAGATTTATAAGTGATCGTTATCGAAATAAAGTTGTTTATAAAATACCTTGGAAAACTTAATTGTTTTCATAACAAAGGAAATCTTTGTAAATTTATTTTTGATTCTTATTTAAGGATTAAGCATGAAAATGTTTTTATTATAAACATGATGATAAAATTTTGACGAATTGAGTATTGCATCGTTAATCTTGAAATTGTATATAGTTGCGCGCCTACATACAATTTGGAATGGACCATGCAAGGCTGATTAGTAGTCACCATAAAATAGTTAATAAACATTACATTTTCCTTGAAATTGTAAAGGATTGAAATTTTGTGAGATCTACAAGAAGTGAAAAATAGGGACATAGTGTTAGGGACACCTACATATGTGCCTGTAGCATCTATTCTTCTGAGTCGAATTTACTCATCTGTGGAAATTGTCTTATTTGACAATTGACAATTCTTTCTTGTCCAATTCTCCCGTAGTGAGATTCTTAGGAAAAGTATCTGATTACCGAGTGTTGATACCCGACTGGATGTATCGACGTTCCTATCATTTCTTTTGATTTGATTTCATTTGAATGACCTGGGTAACAATCCGAGGAGCTTTCGAATGTGTACTCAAATTATGAAAACATGGGATATATTCATATTCGTTAAATGTTTTCGTCTGTATCTGATTTGAAATTCTCTCCCGTAGATTATGCGTTGACCTTACTCTTTTAATGGTAGTTATGTCTCCTGATATCCTTGAATTTGTGAAGGATTATGAATTATTATTAGTCTTTTGAGAAGATCACATCTTATCAATGGTAACAAAACTGAAAAGTTAATAGTGCCAGTAGAATGGATTGATTGATTATGACATGACGACATTGTCTTAATTGATGGGAACTCGAGTAGAATTCCCCTAAAAGATAAGATGTTGATTATCAAAAGTGATCTAAATAATTCTTGATGGATGACCATATCCTGCATTTAGACTTGAAAAATAACCGTGAATGGTTATGAACTAGTCATAGATATTATAATCTAGAAAGAACTTAAAGTAAATATATTAAAAGATGTTTCCGTTATCTGAAACTTTAGGAGGTGTTTGCTGGTGAATTACCTAAACTTTCGCCATTAAGGCAAGTTGAATTTGGTATTGATTATATTCCTGGTGCTGCACCTGTGGCGTGTGCACTGTACTTCAGCGCCATCTGAATCGAAAGTGCTACCGTACAACTAAGAGAGTTGTCGGAGAAAGCTTTTATTCTACCAAGCTCGTCATAATGAAGAGCTATGATGTTATTATTTCTTATATTTATTGATTACCGTGAACTAAGTAAGTTGACGATTAAAAATCTATATCTACTTCCCAAGATGATACATTTGTTCGATCATTTACAAGGTTCTAGCGTATATTCGAAGATTTGATCCACGGCATGGTTATCATCAATTTCGCATCCGCGAAAAAGATTATCTATTCCAATCACTACATCCGATACTTGTAATGAACATTATGAGTTTCACGTGATGTCGTTTGGATTGACTAATACACATGTAGCATCCATAAATTTGGTGAATCACGTGTGTAGGCTGTAATTTGATAAATTCATGCTTGTGATCATTAAAGACCATTTGTTTATTTATAAGGATAAGAATGAGTTAATAATTATTTGTAGAATGCCCTGAGTCGGCCGAATAATGAAACTTGTACCTTGAATATTTAACATGTGATGAAAGACTTAATCCTTTATATTATTTGACCGTGTGATTAATAGAAAATGGAATATATTGACTCTTCAAAAATCGGAACCATTAAGGCTTTGGGTTTTACCAAAAAGAAAGTGGAAATATGTTTTGACAAATGTTTTAACAAAGGATTTTTAAGGGATTATTCCCTTATACACAAATCATTTAACTAAACTCCTGTTTAGGGGTGAATGTTTGTGTATACCCCAAGACAACCTAAGAGGGATTGAGGAAACCGTTAAACCATGACTTGAAATTTGAAACGATAATTTTTGCATTTCAACTAAGAAAATTTTGACCAAAGTATAAACTAAGGTTTTTCGAACATTTACAAATCTTATTAATTATTTTCGATAAATCAACAAAAATCTTGTTATTTAAATTCAAATTTATTTTGAACATTTTATATAATTGGTCGAACTAAGAAATTTAAAATTTTTACGTTTATGTTTCATAAAAATTTAATAATTATTATTTAATTAATTGTAATAATTATCGACGCTTTAGACACCGGATTGAGTAAAACAGATAAAAATAATAGTTGAGACGAAACTAAAATATAGAAGATATGAAGAAAGAAATTTTGAATTAATACGGTCATGTTATATATATTTCATCAGGAGAAAGTGAATGTAGATGCTGACACATTATGTAGAAAAGATAAAGAACCAATTAGGACATGTTCCTTAATAATGAAGGTGCAAAATAAATTGCCAAACGATATAAAAATAAACAATGTTTGTAAAAAGGATAATATAGATAATAAAAAGGGGTTCGCGGCTAATGTGAACCATCAGAATTGAGAAGCCGATGGTGTTGAATGTATAGAATGTCGTATATGGTTGCCTAAATATGGAGATTTTGAGATTTAGTTATGTTGGAATCATATAAATTTAAGTATTATATTCCTGTCATTTTGGATTTAATATATCTTTATCTAAAGAAGTTGTACTAATGGCAAGTTATGAAGGCAGAGATCGCCTCATACATTAGTAAACGTCTATCTATTGCAAAGGTCGTCATCTGAATTTGATTCGATTTGAGTTATCATCGACAGACTGACCAAATCTGTTAATATCATTACTGTTAATGATAAATTCTTGATGAAGAAATTAACTCTTTTGTATTTAAAGGAGTTGTGTAAACATGGTGTGCCTGTATCGATCATCTCTATCAAGATCCTCGCTTCGCATCGAATTTCTAGAGATTTGCTCAGAAGTCATTGAGAACGAATCTTGATGAGAGTACTGTGTACCATCCCAATCGAAGGGACGAGGTAAAGTAACGATACAAAATACTATAAGTGTTGTTTTATTCTTGAATGATTAACCTTTGGTAATAAACCGTATAATTGTTTTCCTTTGGAGAGATTACCATTGATAATTATCGTATTAGGATCGAGATCGAATCTTATTAGGATCTAAATATTAGAGCATCTGTAAGCAGGAGTTGGGATGAAGACACCCGACATACACCCATTGTGAGTTGGACATGTATTTTAGGTTTAAGGTTGCCTATGATGATAAACCTAACCTTACAAAATACTCGACCCGCGAGACCTGAAATGATTGTTGAAATTAGGATCTGATTATTGACTGCCGGTAGTGGGCAGGAGGTTATGTGAATATGAAATGTAGATCTTGAAATGCCAGATGGGTAGCGAAGTTATGCCAAAATTTTAACCATGGAAAAATGAATTGATGATCTGAAAGATCATGTGATATAAGTCCCCGTTGTATGGGACCATTGAGATGATGTAAAAGATTGGTTTGAAAGGTATATAAGATGGATCTACCCTAGGACTTCAAGAGCTGTGTGAATTATGTTTCGTATATCGAACTTGATAAAATGTCTATCAAGTGAGAATCTGATCACTTCTTGATAATGTTTAGATCAGCGAAAAGTTGCATTCATCAAAAACCCGTGAACATCATTGATAGAGAAAGTAAGTCAACATTAAGCCTGATCTTATTCCCGTAGTTATGTTTGATGAAACTCGCATATTGTAATGAATTACACTTGTGACAAAAGACCGAATGTGGAGGAAATACCCACATGGCTTTAACTATATAAGAAGCGATTAGTAATGTAAGATGATCTTTGAGGACAAAGATCCTGTTTAGGGGTAAATGTTGTGACAATCCGTCAATTTATGGTTGATATTTTATTCTCAAGTATTATTTAAAAATATTATTTTAATGTTATATTATGAACTCACTTATTTTGGGGAAGAAATTTGGATTTACGTCTTGAAGTAGCATCGACTACGTCTAAACCGGAGGATTCAACGTTACGTGCTTACGTTTACATACACCGTTTTGGTGACAGTCCGATATTTCAGGAAATAAATTTATCCGCGAATATTATTTTGGAATTTTAGGTTTCTGTTGGTTCATAGACTCATAAATTTACGAGAAGAGATTAGGACTTACGATTATAATTTAACGTCCTTTACGACTAAACCAGAAACCTTAGGATTACGTATTTATGTTTTCGAACTCCGTTTTTGATGAGACAATTTTTATTAGATTCGTTTTGTGCCGTTGATTCATAATTTATAAAAAACATTTTTCGTAAAACGACCCGAGGGCACGCAAATCGAGAAAACTAGAATCGAGGAGTACCCGTAAATAATTGGGGATGAGACAAAACCACTTTTACCGCACCCCCAATATGGGACGGCAAAACTAAGCCAACACACACCATGAGGTGTCAAGTTGTAGCTTACAAGCTACACTTGTCTTACCAAGCTTAACTTGTAAGCTACACCAAAACAAAACCATCTACTCAAACCACTATCTTCATTTGTTACATGCAATCTCACACAAACTCTCTCTAACTCTCCCCCATTGGCGTCTATATTACCACCACCACCACCATGTTCATCAAATTTTCTACCATAAATCTTATGTTTAACTTGCATAAGATGGAAACCTATAGAAGACTTAAAGATTGGAGGTGATTCTAAAATACAAGGAGGTGGTTTGGTGATGTCCAAGGGCTGATTTCTACATGACGTTTACAAGTATTGGTGGCCATGAAGATTGGTGTTGATCTACCACAAGTTCTTCCATTAAAATCCATGTCTTAATCACAACCTACATCATCTTGGTGGTATAAAGATTGTTCTCCCCATCCTCTTGTTATTTTAATTAAGTAATCATGTATTTTCTTTCTTATTGTATATGTATATGATGAATATATGATGATAAAAATGTTGTGTGGAGATCAAGTGTTGATGAATATGATTAAAAAGATGAAAAACTATAAGAAACAAGGCTAAAATCTTGCTTAAATTGTTGGCTGTATAAAAAAAGTAAGTAACCAAGTTATGAACTGATAAAATTGCATGATGGAATCCATTTACAGTAAGTGTTAGATGTCATACACATGTGAGAGTTGGTCATGCAATGGAATCATCAAAATGAGTGAGATATGATCAAAACAAGATGAGTGTACCAATCTAAATAGTCTGTTTTGTAGGGACTGTTAAGGATAGTTAGACATGGAATGAGAAGTAGCTATAAGTAACTTATTTGTAGCACATAATATGAAGTTTATGCCATCCAAAAATGAGCTTCTATCTCCTTATAAAACTCAAGATATGATAAAAATTGTGAAGATGAAACTAAAAATCAGATTTTGAAGAATTAATGTTTAATAGTATTATATAAGCACTCAAACTAATATAGTATAAAATGTGAATTAAAACCCACTAACTTATAAATTTCATTTATATAAATATGTATAAGGTTAAATAAATGGACACTTTATAAAAATAGTAGTTGAATAAGATTTATAAGTTATAAAAACTATAAACATGATTTTTACGACTTTTTCAGCTATTACCGTAAAATTAACGTTTTTCGCCAATTAAAACTTAGACGATCAAACACGTCTAATGTAAAGTTTTTAAAAGTCATATACTGATGTATAAGTACCTAATACAAGTAAAAACCGATAAAACCCGAACTATACAACATACGGACATTAACAAGCTAAGTTAGCATATTTGGACTAATAATTTAACTAAATAAGTTAAACACTTATAAAAATTACTTATTGGGCTTAACCCATTTGGGAACAACATGTAAAGTATAAATACTGATAATACAAGTATAAAATGGATTAATACAAGTTAATGAACTTATAATATGCTTATTGGACCTAAAACATGTAAATTGGTAAAACTAGTAAACTAGTAAAAAGTTACTAATACATAAACACTAAAATGAGTAAATAAATATATAAACCCACTTGATCATCATCATATGTACAAAATCATCATATGTATATTTGTTATTTTTATAAAGTCATTGGACAAGAGTCTAAGACGAGTATTATTTGTCTAGGTTTCCGTGATTGAAGCACGTACCGTACATCCGAATCGCCGATAACCGCCTTCGCACATCAACGTGAGTTCATAGCCTCGCACTATTTTAAATGTTTTTATGAAATGATTTATAAACCCGCGAGGGAGATAACATGTTAGTTTTGTTAAAATAGGACACCATTTGTCCCGATTGTTTGTTTATTGATTTGGACCCGAATGATTGTATGACCCGATGTAACACCCCATTTTGATAATGGAAATGTCATGCGTAATTATGGCGTGTCATCAAAGCATATAAGGATAAATGCATAAAACATTACATGACCATAGGGATGACCGGAATCAAACATCGGTTCCCAAACTTAAGCCCAAAACAAAATATAGCAAAGGAAAATGAATGAAGATTACACAAGCATAAATATATGAAGGCAAAAAGGAAAAGAAGTCTCTAGCAGCTTCCATCTGATGCACGTCCTCCAAATGCTCGAGTCTTTCCTAGGGTACCTGCCGTTTTGGGACATGGAAAGGAAAGTAACGGCTGAGCAAAACGCTCAGTGCACGGATATAGACATAGTATGAATGACTAAGCATAATAAAGACTTAATAGCAGCGGAAATGCATAAGTCCTGGAAAACCTGGAACATGTTCATAAAACTGGTTTTATAGTTTGAAAAAGCCTTATGTTTATCTTATGAAAACTGTTTAACATATTTTACCATTAGCCAATATAGGTCATGAAAAATCCACCGTACATGAATACTTGGAGGGGTGACCTCATCATGCAAATTAGAGGGGCTGCCTCTAATTTAATATACTGGCTTTGGGTAGGAGGGATCAACTCCTTGTGAAGGATGCAAGGCACACACCACATTCACCCTGAAATCCTGACTGAAAACATGTAACTAGGATGCACCCATACGCCCCACATGATAAATATAAATAAATGGCCAAAAGCTGAAGGGATGCCACGAGCAATCACTCCGCCGTGGTGAAGTCATAACATTAGTGCCTCTAATGTTCTGGTTATGGTACCTCCATAACTAGGTGAAACTGGTCATGCATGTATATGGCTATAGGTAATCTTAATTAAACATAAGCAATCAAACTCATAACTTATACTACGGGAAAACAGTTGGCTGTATACGGGGAATCCTAATAAGGAAAGAATGTCCATACTGAAAGGACGGAAATCCGTACCTTATGTCCAGTGAACGAGAAAGACGAACTGCGAGAATCCTACTTCCGAATCACTAGTGCTACATAAATACGTACATGAATAAGTATCTGCTTACTAAATACATAGCTGGTTTTATGTCATGTCTTAGCTTATTTTATGTGTTCTTACCATGTTTTACTGTTTCTAAGACTTAAACTGTGTTTATCTTATATTCTGTTTAATCTGATTAAGTATTTCTGGTATTTCATGTGTTATTATACTTACTATGTAATAATAAGTAACTTTCAAAAAATAGCAGGTTTCCTAAAATAGAAAGTTTCCAAAAATAGAAAGTTTCCAAAAATAGAAAGTTTCCAAAAATAGAAAGTTGCCAAAAATAGAAAATTTCCAAAAATAGAAAGTTGCCAAAAATAGAAAGTTTCCAAAAATAGAAAGTTTCCAAAAATAGAAATTTTCCAAAAATAGAAAGTTTCCAAAAATAGAAAGTTTCTAAAAATAGATTTACTGCTTAAAATAGATAAGTTTCTAAAAATAGAAAGTTTCCATAAATAGATTAGCTGCCTTAATTAAATAAGTTTACATAAATAGATTAGCTGCCTGAAATAAATAAGTTTCTAAAAATAGCTGGTTTCCATAAATAAATTAGCTGCCTTATTTAATTAAGTTTCTAAAAATAGAAAGTTTCCATAATTAGAAATAAGCTGGTTAAATAAGATAAGTATATAAGCCTAAGTGTTTTCATGATTATTTTCTAAGTCATATGATATAATGTATAGTTTAATAATTATTTCATGTAATTTAATTAAACTATAGGTTATAATATTTAATTAAAGTATAACATGTTTTTAATTAAATAAGTTAAATACTTAGGTTAAAATATGTATTATTGTATGTTAATAATATAACCTAAGTTATGTTAATTAATTAATTATATCCATGGTTTTAAAATAATTAATTAATTATAAGTCTTAAATATATAAATACTTAGGTTAAAATAATTTCATGATCATTAATAATTAAATAACCTAATTCATGTTATTAAATTAATCACATCATTTTATTAATTTAATTTTAACATAAGTTCATAAACATAAAAAAAACTAACATACACCATGAATCGGATCTAGGCTAAAAACATGAACCGGACATGAAATCGACACCGTACCTCGAACCAACTCGGGGTACCCCGTGTTTACCTTGCTGCCGTGGGACCCACATGCACCAACCAAGACCATATGGTCTTGGTGGTGGTCGGCTTGGCAAACCGAAACCCATTCGGGTTCGGTTGCAGCCTGCAGCCAAAACAAACACCCCTTAAAACAACCTTTTGATTTTATTTAACACCAAAACATGTTAGATCTATGCTTAATTATTATGTTTTTGTAAAAACATCTCATGTTCATAATTTATAAAAATATTAAATCAAAATAAAAGGTTTAAAAAGGTTTTACCGAATTCGTGGATCAAGAGGACGAAGAACAAACACGATCAATCACCAAAACTTCAAGATCAAAGATCAAAATCACCTCCTTGTGGTGTTTTAAAGGTGGCGGCACAAAGGAGAAGGAGAGGAGGGTTTTTAGGTTTTTGCTAAAAATCTTCTGTAAGTTGTAAATGAGTAGTGAAAATCCCTTAAACCCCTTTTAGTAAAATTTGATGGGCTAAGCCCATCCTCCCTCCCTATTTCGTGGTAATGGGGCCCACAAGGGTTAACCCGAATGTTTTTCCGTGTCTAAAATATTGGTGTGTTCTCGTGTTCGTGTTTTACGTGTTTTAATTAGTTATCGTTCGTGACTCACTATATTTATTCGTGTTCGTAATAAATATAAATACGTAATTAATATTCTCTCGTGATTAATTTACGTTCATGATTTCATGATCGCATGTTCGGGATTAATTATTGTTTAAATAATTATTGTGCGTTCGTACGTAATAAATACTTATCGTGTTCTAACACGTATGTAATACGTAAACTCCTAACACGTAATCGTAATCATGCTATATTAGGAAAGTTTTAACCTAGTACGTACGATCTTAACGGTACTATTTATGGTAAAAGCATGCGGGTTTTACAACTCTTCCCCCCTAAAAAGAATAATTCGTCCCCGAATTATAGATAACGTAACTGGAAGCGAAACATACCCGAATCAGACTGGAAAGGTATGCGTAATAACGGGAATGAAGGTGACATGGTAGAAGGGAACGTGGAACGTGACATGTCTTGAAAAGACATGGAACGTGACGTGACTGAAAGGGCATATCTAATCGATAAGAGAAAAACGGATAAGAAGTCCGGATGAACTTGTCCGTTTCCAAGTGGCTTCCCTCTTGGAACGGTTCCTTTATAAGATCTTGACACGAATGATAAGTCTTGGTCCTCCTGACCTTGACTTGGAATACGAAGAAGTTCTTGGTTATCAACGTAAGGTAGATCCCCTAATTCGATCAAGGGAATAAGAATTAACGTGTAAGAGTAACTGAAACATTATGGTGCAAAACAATCCGACTTAACCAATAACTAGCAACGATGCGCGAGACATATAGAAACGTAGTACGTGAAAAATTTTGAACGTGATACGTGAAAAATTTTGAACGTGCTACGTGGAGATATGGCGAGTGTAGTATGAGTAAACATATCGTGATCCCTGATACGTGTAACATATCTTGATCATGATATAAGGAACGAGGAATGAACATGACATGTGATACATATCGTGATCATAGAATCTAATGGCGGTAACGACAAACGCTAGAAGGTGAGACATAGATTATGACGAGAAACGTCTATCTGAGGATAGGGAGTTATACTAAACTTGGGTCTGGTCTCTCAAGTTCTTGCAAACTACCCATAATGAGAAAACAAATGAACATAAAATCGTAAACCAAAATACGAGCATGAACGTGAATAGTGTCATGAACGCGAGCGCGAAAGCAAGGCGTGGAATTAGAACAAGGACGTGAAGTAAATAAGGGGCACAATTACGAGTATTTGTCTGACCCGATAATTGAGAAATTGCCAAGTGATTGGATGAGCCTTGGCTGGAAAATGCCCGATCAATCTGTTGGTTCTGAAATCCTTGCGGATGTAAGGATTCCGCAGACTTGATCAAACTGTTTTTAATAACTCAAATAGCATCCTGCTTCTTCTGAGTTTGCATTTATCTGGTAACCAAAATCCGTGAAGATCTTGTCCCATTTTAGTTCACAATTTCAGATGATGAAACATCCCAGTTTGTTGGTGTCCTATCTTAGCCTGTTGGTATGTCAGGTACATAGATATGGATGTAGCTGCATCTTGCTTCGTAGAAACTTGATACGTAGAAGGTTGCGAAACTGTGAGTCTCTAAATCTAGACTTCTCCTAGCGTAGGATTTCCTAGAACACCTAATGTAGTGTAGGGTTCTCTCCTTTACGCATAAGCTGGGTCATGGTAAGATTAACCATAGAAACCCATGTGATTTAGTGTGTTACTGTAATCAAACAGAATTGATATTGGAAAAAAAAATTTACCAGGGTAGAATTTCTCTTGTCATAGAATTTACAACATAGTGCAGATAGGGTCTTCCTGTTCTTCTCTAGGCTTAGAGGAAATCAGGTTATCCTCAATGAAAACGCTGATGAATTTGTTTAGGAGTTCATGGAAACTCAATTTATTAAGTCCATAATGCTGTTGGAGCATTGATGAGACTAAATCAAAATCATAAATCTAGCATGACCGAGTCGTGCACGAATAGCAGTCACGGACATGTCCTGCTTTTTCACCCGTCACTGTTGGCAGCATGATCATAAGTTCGATCTTGGAAAAGTGATTAACACTATAAAGTCGATTGGACATGTTGTCAATACGTGGAGGAGAATAACGGTCATGAATGGTGATTTGTTTACGCCGACGGTAGTCGACACATAATCTCATGGTACCGTCCTTCTCCTTGTAAGTTCTTCTGGAATGTATGGGAATATTTTGGAATAATCAACTGGCTAAGCGTAAAAGACTTAAGTGGTCGTGTCATACTGACAGCTAGAAAATTTAGCGACCATGGCTAACAACGCACATGCTTGTAAGCATAGATAATTTGTACCGATTTTCCCGATGGAAAATCAAGCTGAATGTATTCAGGAGCCTGAACATTTCTGTACATAATTATGAATCGTAGCATGGTGTGCTGTTCATAGTACATAATTAGGATAAAATTCATCTCGTGTCTGTCTGAGGAAATGCGTTAGCAGCTTGGATCTCATCATTAAGATGAAGGAAAACCTTCGTATACGTGGGAATACGAAAGGCGTCCTTCATGGTCATGAATATATGAAGTATGGTGAAAGAATGAAAGCGACATTGGCAACGTGATAGTTCTCACTGATACGCCGATAATGGTATTGAAATTCTTGTGGTCTGATTATTACATGGCATAACAAAATGGATATACCCTTGGAGGGTACCCTGAATTTCTTAGAAATGTTCCATAGTTGGACGTGAGTCATGTGTCTTGACTCGTGTCTTGGAACTATAAGCATGACATATGTCTTGACTGGTGTCTTGACATGTGTCTTCAGAAAGTATACGTGAGACATGTGTCTTGACTGATGTCTTGACATGTGTCTTCAGAAAGTATACGTGATACATGTGTCTTGACTGATGTCTTGACATGTGTCTCGAGATGTGAAACAAATATCACCACAATATAAGGTTATTATGCCAGAATTGGCGGATCGGTTGGACTACTGATCATTTGTATGTCTGATCACGTCCACGGCCGGAGCCTCGGTTGCGATTTTTAGGATAGTTTCTGTCATAGTAGTGGTTACTATTGTCCTGTCGGTCAGTTCCATGACGGTCATTCTCATGACCGTGATTCATGTAACTATTCAGCTGAGTGGCCGGCTGGTACCGGTTTGCACTCATATGGCTGAAATGACAGCTGAATGACGTATGACATATAACTAAGAATTAGGGACATTGATTGATGGAAATCGTCTGATGGTGAAGCATCTTCTCGTCCAATTGCTTTGCTCCGACGCCTTTGTCTTCGCCTTGTAGGATCCCCAGGTTGTGAACAGCATCCGCATCTCGTAGCGTCTCCGAACGTCAACAGCATCAACCTTTAGTAACATCTCCCAGTTATGAGCGGCATCAGCAATCTTGTAGAACATCAGCAATTGAAAATACGCCTGAGGTGATTCAGAATCGACTAGCGAATACTCGTGCAGTATTGCAAGTGAAACACACATGGATTTAGGTACGTGTAATACACATGGAATACGGTACATGGAGTACACGTTGAATGCACATGAAATGATCGGTATGGGATCGATCATTTATCATGATCTAAATAAAGTATATCATTTAAACGGTTAGGAAAACCATCATGATAACCTGGCAATGCCAGTATATACCTCATTCTGGTTGCATAGAGAAACACTAAAGTGTGGTTACACAAAATTCAACGATGATTTGCCTGACAGCATGATCAATGAAAACCAACCACGACTATCATGAAAGCAGAATTCAATGAAATCGAACAATGTCTTGTGGGACAACGTAAATAACAAAAGAGGCGTAAAACATAATCAACATGCAGACGGAATTATCATGAAGAAACATGAAACCATCTATCACGAAGAAATGTATAACATAATCAGCATGAAACTGAAGTTAACCATGACAGTATGAAACATACTTGACATAAAACATAATAACTTATGAGGGGACATGAAAAAAAATTAAACAAAAATTTATGCCAATTTAAATCATGAGAAAAATTTTATGCATGAAAAACAGTGCATGAATGCGTACTGTAGTTTATAAAAACCTTTATTTGTGCGAGGGGACGCCTATGGGTCGGTCCCAAAACAAAAGACATGGCGAGGGGACGCCTATGGGTCGGTCCCAAAATTAAAAGTTTCGATAAAAGCACATGCGACTAAATAGGGCCAGTCCTGTACCAACCATTACTTAGTCATAATCCCTGCAACAATGATACATGAAACATAAATAAATGAAACTTATTTGTCAAAACTTATCAGAAAAAAATTTATGTGACTAATTATGAACTATTGGGGTTCAGTCCACATAGCCACAGTTCACGAGGAACATTATGCATGAAACAATGACGCATAACTAAATATGAATGACGGTTGTCCATCCATATTAGTAAAACAATATCGATGAAAACATCAAGGTTAAAACCTCAAGGTGCTGAAAACATCATGGTTAAAACAACAATGCGCTGAAAACATCAATACGTAGAATAACAGACGTTGGCTTAGGAAGCTCCTGGTGACTACCCACTAGTCACAGGTCGAGTTTTAGAGCCTACAGGTCGAAGCCTTGGCTCTGATACCATAATTGTAACAACCCATTTTGATAATGGAAATGTCACGCGTAATTATGGCGTGTCATCAAAGCATACAAGGATAAATGCATAAAACATTACATGACCATAGGGATGACCGGAATCAAACATCGGTTCCAAAACATAAGCCCGAAACATAATAAAGCAAAGGAAAATGAATGAAGACTACACAATCATAAATATATGAAGGCAAAAAGGAAAAGAAGTCTCTAGCAGCTTCCATCCGATGCACGTCCTCCAAATGCTCGAGTCTTTCCTAGGGTACCTGCCGTTTTAGGACATGGAAAGGAAAGTAACGGCTGAGCAAAACGCTCAGTGCACGGATATAGACATAGTATGAATGACTAAGCATAATAAAGACTCAATAGCAGCAGAAATGCATAAGTCCTGGAAAACCTGGAACATGTTCATAAAACTTGTTTTATAGTTTGAAAAAGCCTTATGTTTATCTTATGAAAACTATTTAACATATTTTACCATTAGCCAATATAGGTCATGAAAAATCCACCGTGCATGAATACTTGGAGGGGTGACCTCATCATGCAAATTAGAGGGACTGCCTCTAAATTAATATACTGGCTTTGGGTAGGAGGGACCAGCTCCTTGTGAAGGATGCAAGGCACACACTACATTCACCATGAAATCCTGACTGAAAACATGTAACTAGGATGCACCCATACGCCCCACATGATAAATATAAATAAATGGCCAAAAGCTGAAGGGACGCCACGAGCAATCACTCCGCCGTGGTGAAGTCATAACATCAGTGCCTCTAATGTTATGGTTATGGTACCTCCATAACTAGGTGAAACTGGTCATGCATGTATATGGCTATAGGTAATCTTAATTAAACATAAGCAATCAAACTCATAACTTATACTACGGGAAAACAGTTGGCTGTATACGGGGAATCCTAATAAGGAAAGAATGTCCATACTGAAAGGACGGAAATCCGTACCTTATGTCCAGTGAACGAGAAAGACGAACTGCGAGAATCCTACTTCCGAATCACTAGTGCTACATAAATACGTACATGAATAAGTATCTGCTTACTAAATACATAGCTGGTTTTATGTCATGTCTTACCTTATTTTATGTGTTCTTACCATGTTTTACTGTTTCTAAGCCTTAAACTGTGTTTTATCTTATATTCTGTTTAATCTGATTAAGTATTTCTGGTATTTCATGTGTTATTATACTTACTATGTTATAATAAGTAACTTTCCAAAAATAGCAGGTTTCCTAAAATAGAAAGTTTCCAAAAATAGAAAGTTTCCAAAAATAGAAAGTTTCCAAAAATAGAAAGTTGCCAAAAATAGAAAGTTTCCAAAAATAGAAATTTTCCAAAAATAGAAAGTTTCCAAAAATAGAAAGTTTATAAAAATAGAAAGTTTCCAAAAATAGAAAGTTTCCAAAAATAGATTTACTGCTTAAAATAGATAAGTTTCTAAAAATAGAAAGTTTCCATAAATAGATTAGCTGCCTTAATTAAATAAGTTTCCATAAATAGATTAGCTGCCTGAAATAAATAAGTTTCTAAAAATAACTGGTTTCCATAAATAAATTAGCTGCCTTATTTAATTATGTTTCTAAAAATAGAAAGTTTCCATAATTAGAAATAAGCTGGTTAAATAAGCTAAGTATATAAGCCTAAGTGTTTTCATGATTATTTTCTAAGTCATATGATATAATGTATAGTTTAATAATTATTTCATGTAATTTAATTAAACTATAGGTTATAATATTTAATTAAAGTATATGTTTTTAATTAAATAAGTTAAATACTTAGGTTAAAATATGTATTATTATATGTTAATAATATAACCTAAGTTATGTTAATTAATTAATTATATCCATGGTTTTAAAATAATTAATTAATTATAAGTCTTAAATATATAAATACTTAGGTTAAAATAATTTCATGATTATTAAAAATTAAATAACCTAAGTCATGTTATTAAATTAATCACATCATTTTATTAATTTAATTTTAACATAAGTTCATAAACATAAAAAAAAACTAGCATACACCATGAACCGGATCTAGGCTAAAAACATGAACCGGACATGAAATCGACACCGTACCCCGAACCAACTCGGGGTACCCCGTGTTTACCTTGCTGCCGTGGGACCCACACGCACCAACCAAGACCATATGGTCTTGGTGGTGGTCGGCTTGGCAAACCGAAACCCATTCGGGTTCGGTTGCAGCCTGCGGCCAAAACAAACACCCCTTAAAACAACCTTTTGATTTTATTTAACACCAAAACATGTTAGATCTATGCTTAATTATTATGTTTTTGTAAAAACATCTCATGTTCATAATTTATAAAAAGATTAAATAAAAAAAAGGTTTAAAAAGGTTTTACCGAATTCGTGGATCAAGAGGACGAAGAAAAAACACGATCAATCACCAAAACTTCAAGATCAAAGATCAAAATCACCTCCTTGTGGTGTTTTAAAGGTGGCGGCACAAAGGAGAAGGAGAGGAGGGTTTTTAGGTTTTTGCTAAAAATCTTCTGTAAGTTGTAAATGAGTAGTGAAAATCCCTTTTAGTAAAATTTGATGGGCTAAGCCCATCCTCCCTCCCTATTTTGTGGTAATGGGGCCCACAAGGGGGTAACCCGAATGTTTTTCCGTTTCTAAAATATTGGTGTGTTCTCGTGTTCGTGTTTTACGTGTTTTAATTAGTTATCGTTCGTGACTCACTATATTTATTCGTGTTCGTAATAAATATAAATACGTAATTAATATTCTCTCGTGATTAATTTACGTTCATGATTTCATGATCGCATGTTCGGGATTAATTATTGTTTAAATAATTATTGTGCGTTCGTACGTAATAAATACTTATCGTGTTCTAACACGTATGTAATACGTAAACTTGTAACACGTAATCGTAATCATGCTATATTAGGAAAGTTTTAACCTAGTACGTACGATCTTAAGGGTACTATTCACGGTAAAAGCATGCGGGTTTTACACCCGATGAATGATTAAATGACCCGATAGATGAAATGAAATGGATTATTAAAGTTAGGTTATGTCACTAAAAGTCCCATTAGCATGAATTGTGAACTACCGGGATTTGGTAGACGCTTATGCATATAATAGTACTATTTGGGGACGATCACCCCAGTTCGCGCCTTGACGGTTGATCCCCGTCGTGCCACATTGATTGGTAAGCGAATTTATGTATGAGAAGATTTCTATAAGCGTGATTATTGTGACGACACGTTGTTTTAGATGGGCAAATGATTGTCGGGTTAGCTACCCGTTGTTTGTTGTAGTAAGGTAACAATCTCATGCGGCTTATAATAATCCAATTAACGAAATACTGCTTTATGCATTGAATTACGATATATTGCCTGACTAGCAATATAGGGTCTTATTATTGATATTATGTTCGTGTTTTGGTTTTATATAACTATATTCATATAACGGTTTTTATTTAATCTATACAACGTTATAAAACGTATTGTATGATGTTTTTAACGACAATGGTTCGTATAATGATTTTGAAGGCGAAAGCCTATATTATAATTTTGATAAGGATTTGTATAAAACGCCTTTGACTATTTTATGGCCTATTACAATGATTTGTACAAAATGATTTTCGGTAATCATTTTATACCGATGTTATATTGATGGATTTCATTAAACTCTATGAATTCACTCGGCGTTATCGCTGACCTTTTCTTTTAACATGTTTTATCTCAGGTACTTGAAGGTAATTCTCGGGAAGACAACAAGAATTCATGGCCCGCACTTAAATAACAATTTCCATTCAAATCTTTTGTAAAATTATATGAAATGACTATGACTTGGGACCTATGTAAAATTTGATATTTATGAATGGAAATGCTTTATTATTAAACGACGCGATTTTTAAGCGTTGTCTATGATGTGAGTAATGTGCTATCCCGTAACACCAACGAGTCTTTCGCTGTATTGAGTTGTATAAATTTGGGGGTGTTACAATGGTGAAGACCTTCCATGTGGATTTTGAGAGATCATAGGACTGCTTTTAATACTTTATGGGTAAGTACTGCTTGTAAGTCCTCCAGTGGTATTTATGAAGTAAGTACCGCTGCTAGATCCACTAGCGGTATTTTGAAAGTAAGTACCGATGTTCCCATCTGACATAAAATCTAAATTAGACTTTGAAGCAGTTGATGTCTTTACTTCAGTGCCTTGCACATCTATCTCATATGCTCTAAGATTGTTGTAGAGATGATCAAATGGAATTGTTTCCAAATCATCTCTTGTGATGAAGTGCATAGCCATTGCTTTCCACTCTGGTGGAACACTTCTTAAGAATTTTAGATTAGCTTCTTCATTAGGGATTACTTGTCCAAAAACTGCTAACTGAATAAGCAACTTATTGAACCTTCCATATCCACCATGTATTCCCTCCATACTGGTAATTGAGAAGTTATCAAATTCATGCTTAAGAACAATCTTCTTGATTTTCTTAGATTTGTCATTGCCTCCAAATCTAAGTTTTATAGCATCCCACATAGCTTTGACATCTTTATAATGATGAAAGCTTGGTAGAATGTCTTCAGAAAGAGCCATAGCCAAAGGAGTTATTGCTTTTCTTTCTCTGATCTCTGCTTGTATCTGCTCAGCAGTCACAGTAGGTAGAGCATAGCATGTACCGTTTGGCAACCAATGTAGCTTCTTTGGTGTGTTCCCATTCTTGAGAACTTGCCACACAGTATGATCAGTGTGATTCAAGTAATGTTCCATCTGCATAGCCCAAGTCTCATAATTGTCACCTTTGAGAACTGGGAGTTTAACTGCAGACAGAGTATGAGAAGGTGTTGGTGTAGAGGTAGCTACATCATTCACGACTTGAGCACCTTGTGCTGGTGCAAGATGCACAACTTGTGGTTGTCCTTGTGGCAGAACATGATCAGTGTTCTAAACATCATACAAGTGAGCATTAACACCATCTGGTTGAGACATTGAGATTTGGTATGTGTGGAGTGTATGGGTTCGTGTTCTTATTTTTCAGAGTTTCTCAACAACCTCTAATACCACTTGTTGATCCCTTTGGTTGGATCTGTATTCTGTTAAGAATTAGTATAATAGTTTGTAATCAAACTAAAACACTTTGAGCACTCTTACTAACACTAAATAAGTTATGCGGAATCTAACTTATAAAGCACAGAAGAACAGAATTACTTTTAACTATTCGATTCTCTTATTAATCGACTTGTATGAGGTACATGAAAGACATTGTACTTATGTTCCTTTTATAGAGGAAGGAACCCTAGAAACCTTAGAATATTCTATAAAGATAACTATATCACAGACGATATATTATCAATATTCTAACTATTTAGGTATATCACATAAGATATATGATGAGACTGTAATTATACATCGTCTCATCGTCCAAATCGGGCTCAAAACGCTTAAAATATCATCAAAATACCCCAAAATATGCTTGTGTTTGTTCATTGTGTATTTTAGGTACGGATATCGTGAGTTCACCAAAAGATCAAAGGAATCAAGCAAAAACGAACACGGGAAACGAAGCCGCACAAGAAACCAGGCCCAAGTATGGAATTTCCAAAATTGTCCCTAAAGAATTGAAGATTGGCAAGATTGGTCCCTCAAGAATTGGAGACTTGTCATTTTATACCCCTATAAATCCTAAAAATTGCTTGTGGGTCCCTAAAATGTCAAGTTATTACATTAAAGGCCCTTGAAGATTGAATAAAATACATGTTTAGTCCTTGTTCATGTTTTTACCAAACACAAGGACTGAGTTTGCCAACTGCCCAAAGTTATTATAAAGGGAAATGGAAAGAAGCTGTTGCAAAATTTAAATGCCAAAAGTTTGGGAGTTCAGGGGTCCTTTTTGCCAAAATCATAACCCAAACCCATCTTATTACCCATTTACAACCCAATAACCCGACCAAGCCCATACCATATACCCCTTTACCCGACCCATACCAGCCCAAGTCAACATCCTAGTCAAACATACCCACTAACTAAACTTTTTTTTAAACCGGATTAATTAACTAAACTTGGAGGGAAACTGCTACTATTCATCATTAACCCCAAAAACCCCCAAATCCCACATTATGAACCCTAATCCTAAACTTTCAATTAACCAAAAATTAAATACCTAAAACCTCCAGATCCTTGATTTACTTTAACCTCATCAAAACCCACTTACCAATTCACTTACCCCGTGACCCAAAAGGTCCCACCAGTGTTCCCCTGCTCTTCCATTTTAGCAATATTCGAATCATACAGCAAATCAACGCTCCAAGGCGCATTTCGTGCTCCCCAATGTTCAGATAAGCGTCCAAGATCAAAAGGAGAGAGCTGGCAATCACATGGGGGCATTTTGACTGAATTTCAAGATTCTTCAAAGGGCAACTTCAGATTTTTCTACATTAGGGTTTTAGGAATTTAATATTTTAATCTTTGATTCTAGTATGTTCTGCTTAGTTGTATAAATATGGTGCATGTACCCTATTATTATTTGTTCCATCATTTGTATAAATTTTTGATTTTATGAATATTTAAAGTGTAATTTTATAAGTTTTGCAATTGCTGAGTTCCTTCTTATCTAATGTTTTTAGTGGAACACATTTACTTTTCTTGCATAATTTCCTTTACTTGTTTGTCCAAAAAGAATTTTGAGAAAAAGTTTTTTTTTGGAGACCCATAAGCTATAAGCTGTTAATAAGCTCAAGCTCTCAACTCGAGCTTATTGACTTAGGTTATAGCTTATGTTTCATTCCCTGTCCTTTAAATTTCAGTTATAAGTTTTTGGTTCCAACATGATTTTGAAAAATCAGTTTTTTTGGATATAGCTTATCACTATTGCAGCATAAGTTCTTAAGTGCTTATCTGAAAAATAAGCACTTATCAGTTTATGGTGTTCTTGTTCTTGGTATTTGTTCTCTAAGTTTCAGGTTTAAACGGGTTGAAGACATTCTCATCTCATTCTCACTTTCATCCTTGAAGACATTAAGTGCCTTTGGGTTCAACTGTTGAACCACAACCAAAGGTCACCTCAGCTTCTTAGCATAAGTATCTACAACCACAGAGAAGGCATCAGCAGTCCCTTCTTGGCTTGAACAAAGCCAAGCTTGGTAAGAAAAGCTTGAACCCTCTTGGTTTTTCAGATTTTTATGCACATTTTGTGAGATTTGGGAGTTTATTGATATTCTTGGTATTTTCTTGGTTAAATGTATGTTGGTAGTATATTTGATGCATGATTCGTGTGTTTTGAAATTAGTTGGTGTTGTTTTGTGTGAAACTCTTTGAAACTTAGGTTTAAGCAGGATTATGGGGTGTTTGGATTTGTCTTATCCTGGCTGTTAGTGACACACTATAAGGGTAATATTAGTCTAAACATGGCCAACTAGGTTAGTTCAATAGGTATTTGCTCTTGGTTAGATTGGTGGTAGTCTATAATTAGATTGCTTGTGAGTTCATTTTTTTTCTGTCCAAATATCAGTAATCATACAATGTTTTCTCTTGCCTTTGTTCATGAGTTTAGGTAAGAGTAATTTAAGTCATAGATAGGTTGTAAGGTATAGTCAGCTCTTGTGCATTCTTATTGGAGGTTTGTGTAGCTATAAATTCAGTTTTGGTAGCTCTAATCTCACAACATTGCCTATTAGATCAGCAACTAGCCCACTGATATTGCCCTTTTAGTTCAGCAAGTTTTTTCTGCATTTCTTAGTGTTTTTGCCCTAAATTTGTGTGGACTTGTGTGAAATTGGTGTTTAGTGTTTGTGTTATTGTGATTGTGTTGAATCCCTACAACCAACTAGTTGTAGGGGTGCCGTTTGTGCCAAAAAACATCGCAAAACAAGCAAAAACGAGCCCAAATCAACCCAAAACGAGCCAAAAATCCATACAACAACTTTTGTTAGTTCTATCCGAAAACGACCATAATTTTTATTTTAGTGTTGTCCGATATCGGACAACACTGATATTGGACAAAACCTTTGTCTGGTAGGATCTTGGACAACACAGAAGTACTCCACCTTGGAGTACTTTGGGGTACTTTCGTTTTAGCCAATTTTTTTAGTTTTTTTTAAACTTTTTCATTTTTACCTTGTTAATTTAGTTAAAAAAATATTTTTAGAAAAATAAAATTTATTTTTAGATTATTTTATTATTTTTATTATTATTTTAGTTTAAAAAGTGTTTTTAGCCTTTTAAAAATAGAAAAATAGTTTTGAAAATTTAGGAAAAATACTTTTTAGTCTTTAAATAATATAAGTGATTTATTAGTTCAATAAAATAATATTTTGGGCTTTTTCTTAATTATATTTAATTTTAGGGCTTTAATTAGCATTTAAAATTGAATATTTAATTAATAAAAGGTTTTAAAATATATTTATTGGATTTTTATTCTTATTTATATTATATTAGACTTAGTTTTAACTTTTACTTAATTTTTAGGTTTAATTTTCAATTGTGTCACGTTTTACGTAATTACGTCATCGTTTTACGTCAATACGTCGTAGTGTAATCGTAGTCGTAGCTCGTCTTTACTTTTTCCCTTCTAAACCAACAACGTCACTAATACAAACTTGATTTTATATATTGGCACATTAATCCACACACCTCCTTCGAGAACGAACCCGCATTTATTCGGTTTCGCGTTTGTCCTAAAACGTGCAACTTAATACTTGCCGCATTAATACGTTGTTTTCCTAAACACGTATCACTACACATCATTTTGGCGCCGCTGCCGGGGAGGTGTTTTTAGTGTGTCATTATTACTATCGTGTTTGTGTGAGTAGTGCGTTTTTGCTTTTCAATTTTTGGAAAGCGTACATAAACGTACATACTCATTTTTGTTATTTTTCTCTATTATATTATAGTATCCAAATAAAACGTGTTTAATTTTCCTAAATTAAACACAAATCAATCATTTTACTATATTGTAGATATCCATTATCGTTTTCGTTTTTTTGTGAATATATTACTATATTGTACTTACGTAGAACAATAAAGATACAAGTACTCAGAAAGCGTGAAAACGCAACCTTGATTCGGGATTTCATCACTCGATCATTGTGTTCGAATCTAAAGCAAAAGTTTAAAGGCAAAATAGATAAATACTTTCGTGAGGCTTAATTTCAATTAACACAAACTATAAGGTGGGTATAAGGCGGTTGTATTTCACGACCTAAGGGAAAAAGGCTCTTAAGTGCTTAGCGACGTCTCGTTTACCCCGCTTGCTTGTGCGTGTTTTGAGAAAGAAGGCTAATCGAGGGTTTGCCGCCCAAGTATTATCTATGTATACTATATTTGCTTGTTTTCAAGATTAAACCCTCTTGATCGTTTTGGTGTTCCACCAACGTTCTAAAGTCATCGAGAACGTTCACTCCATGTGATCGTTTTCATTCTTTGATGCTCCTTTAATCGAGAATGTCGATTCGAGGGGAGATTTGTAGATTTGTGTCTACGTAATACACCAAAATCCAAAAAAAAAAAATTAAAAAATTAAAAAACAATCAAAAACCAAAAAAAAATATTGAAAAATCGAAAAACCGCAAAAAGAATCTTCTTTGCTACCATTCATTCTACGCTTAGTGCATGCGCACTCGATCGAAGGATTATTCCAATTCTAGCGAAGCTTCGAATCGACGCAATCGTAATCGAAGGAATCGACGACGTAGACGAGAATTAGAAACTGACGTTCCTAATATCGTTGTTGAAAAGACCGTAGAGGAGATGGACGACAATCGTTCGATGATGGAATTGCTCCAAGCGCCCACCGAGGGTTATGGAGACGCGATCGTAATTCCCGCTATCGAAGCGGAGAATTTTGAGATAAAGAGCGGAATGCTTTCGTTGATCCAAGCTGCGAAGTTTCGAGGTCGTGAAGCCGATAATCCTCACGACCATATTCGGAATTTTGATCGTCTTTTAGCCACGAGCAAGTTTAAGAACGTCGACACCGATGTCGTCAAGCTTATACTTTTTCCGTACTCGCTCGATGGTGCCGCCAAGGATTGGTACGAGAAAGATCCACCTAATTCGATAGTTACGTGGAAGGATCTCGTTTCCAAGTTCGTTAATTATTTTTTCCACCGTCTAAGACAACATTTTTCAAAAATGAAATTACGAAATTTGAGCAAAAACCGAATGAATCTTTTAGAGACGCGTGGGATCGTTTTAAGGAATTGCTTAGGCAATGTCCTCACCATGGTTTTTCCGAGTTGCACCAAATCGATACGTTTTACAACGGTCTTAATTTTCAAGAACAAGATTCGTTGAATTCCGCCGCCGGTGGCAACTTTTTGTGTAAAACTCCGAAAGATGCATTGATAATTATCGAAAACCGATCCAAGGTTTACCAACTTCGCAACGCACCGGGTGTTGCCAATGTCGCCAATGTTAGTAGTTCTAATCGCGACATTGAGAGAGTTGATGCGAAAGTCAACAAGTTGACGAATGTGTTTACGTCTTTTCTCGTTGAAATGCAAAAGAAAGACGCTCCCGCTACGGTGAAAGCGGTTGAGGTTTCGTGTACGTTTTGTGGTGGACCTCATAATTATTACGAGTGTGCGGCTACAGATGGCTAAACGTCGAATGTGAATGCGTTAAATGGAACCAACAATTTTTCTAATCAAAATAACGCGGGTCCATCACAACAAGGCAATTATAACCAAGGCAACAATTTTTCAAATCAAAATCGAAACAATTTTCAATGAAATAATCAACAAGGAAATTTTTCGAATCAAAATCAAGGTTATAATCAAGGTCGTAATTTGAATTGGCAAAATCGAGACAATAACCAAAACTCGAATTTTTCAAACAACAACAATCAAGGAAACAATTTTTCAAGTGGTAATCAAAACAATTTTCAAAGAAGTAATCAAAACCAAGGGAACTTTAATTCTAATCAAAATAGTTCGTCAAACGATTTTCAAAATTACATGAAAACGAATGAGGCTAATATGAGACGATTAGAGGGAGAAATTGGTACTTTGAAAAACGACTTTACAAATACTTTGAAACTTCAAAACACGAAGATTGAGCAAGGGCAAATTGACATAAAAAAGATGTTTTCGGCCATAATGAACAAGTCCTCGGGTGCGTCATCGAGTTCGTTACCTAGTGACACCGTTGCAAATCCGAAGGAACAATGTAAAGCCGCCTCGTCTAGTGAGAAAGGTCGTGTGATTACCCCTAACCTTAAAGGATTCCGTGTTGTTTATTCTTCTCAACCCTCGACTTCTAAGACGTCCTCTTGTTCTAAAGTCGATGGGGTGAACGTGGTGACCAAGGAAAAGAGTGCACACCCTCGTGTACCTCAAATTCCATCCACGGTTCAAAAAGAGAGCTTTATCGACCTTACCAAAGTAACCCTTGAAGAAACTTGTGCTTCAATCCTTCTGAAAAAACCTAAAAGGCGTATGCTGAGAAAGGAAAAGGATCCGGGCCAATTTCTACTACCTTGTGATTTTTCTGAGATTGAGGGATGTTTAGCCCTTGCCGATTTAGGTGCTAGCATCAATCTCATGCCTCATTCTCTTTGAAAATTGATGAGATTGCCTTCACTTACGCCCACGAACATGACAATCGAGCTTGCAAATTGTACGCCTTTAATACCAATTGGAATAGCCGAGGATGTCTATGTTAGGATTGCAAAGTTTGTTTTTCCCGCGGATTTCGTTATATCCGATTACGAGTGTGACCCTAAATGTCCCATTATTTTAGGCCGACCATTCTTATCGACGGCTCGAACCGTAATCGACGTTCACGAGGGGAGACTTACTATGAGATATGGGGATGAGAAAATGGACTTTTTCGCTAGAAAATCCCAAGTTTTTAATGATCATGAAAAAACCGAGGTTTCAAAACCTAATAATTCAAATCCTAATGATTTCAAAATGTTCACTTTAGCGGAAAGAATGAGGCTTAATGCATGTTTTGAAAGAATTAAGAAAAACGGTTTTAAAGATGATGATTTTAATGATAAAGAGTACGTGTACCTAATTCAAAAGGGTATGTGTAAATTTATGGATGAAAACTCACTTTGGGATGTTTTTAGCGAAACAAGTGAAACACCAATTCCAAAGGGCGACGTTAGTGCAATCACGACAAAGACCAATATGGGCTCGTCTTCACCACCTTCGAAGGACCACGTCTTTAAGGCTTCAACTTCTAACTCCATCGAAGTGCCTCCTTTGCCTAGCCCAACACCCGTTGAGGCTAAAGGGTTTATCGACATTGATCCTCTCGTCTTAGAAAAGTCACCTAAGCATAGTCATTCGACTTGTAAGACCATGGTTGTGAGTGCTCACATCGACTCTTTCTTTGACGATGACGATGGCGATTTTGCCGAGATTGATCACGTACTTCAAAATCCACATGCAATTTTTGATTCTCCTAAAAAGAAACATGTGAAGTACGATGATTATGAGTTTGATACCGATATTGAGGAAATCATTAAACGAGAGCTAGCTCTTATGCCTCCACTCCCACCTACGAGTGAGGTTGATCTTTCCAAAATCGAGGATGAACTTAATGAGTTGGAACGTCTTATTTTCGACGACGAACCAACTCATGTGACCACCCAAAATCCAATTCTCGAGGAGTTACCTAATCAACACTCCTCAAATGAGAATTACGTTTACCACATTCGTGAGGATTTAACTTATCAATAATCCCCGCAAAAGAATGATGGTTTCGTGCTTGATCGTGATCTTTTCGAGAGAGTTTCTAAGATACTCAAGGAGGAGAATGACAAACCTTGGTTTGACAAGCCTATCTTTGATGAAGAAATCAATGAGATCGACGTTCATGAGGATGACGAGTAGGGGTGTTCTTTATTGATCGTTTTAAGAACTTATATAATCCGCCACCCCCTCCCACCAAAGACTTAAATGTGAGGATTTTTAGCGTGACTAATTTTGAATTTGACACGCCAAATATTTTCGACATTATCAAATCGGGTTTTCATAGAGAGTTTTTAAACGATGAAAAAGGAAAGGATTTTAAAAATGTTTTAAATGATTTTTCTACATGTTTAAATCCGTCATCACCATGTTATATGAGTGCTACCACCTCGTCTACTCCTTTTGACGATGGTGTGTGTGGTTTTAGTGCGGGGGAAGCCACAAATGTTCCCTCACATTTCTCCACCGAGGACGAGATTTACGATCCCGGAATTGCTTGTAAAGGGAAATCTCGGTCTTCCACCGATGCAATAAATGGAAAATCTTTTCGTTCTCTTGGTGTGAGTCTACCTCGAGTAGCTCGTTATGTTGCCTTACCCATTGCCCCACCTTTCTACTTCTCATCTATTTTCTTCTACCCCATTGGGGTTCGTGTTGGAGTAGCGTTGTCTCGTCTTTCATCCGAAAACGAGGACGCTATTTTTGACCCCGGTATTCGTGTATAGGGTTTTTAAAGTACTCCATGTACTTTTGGGCATTGTTTATCATGTAAGCCCCACCAAAAATGACCATACCAAGATTATCCCTAAATGATCACATTTATGGGGATTCGAGTCGAGCTTTTGACTCGGTTATCAAAAACAAGGTGCCTCGTGGGGGATTCTCATGCTTATCCTTGTATATATTATCGCTTTCTTAGATTAATGTAACGAGGGGACTTGTGCTCTTCCAACCTTTGTTCCGTGGTTGTTTGTGATTGTGATTTATTAGGTTCTTCGTCATCATTGAAGCCTCTCGTGTTCGTTTTACGGATCACTCGAGCTTCAATCGTTGCCTTTGGAGATTCCGATATCCGATGATATCCTTTTATGTTCTAACATTTATCTTATTAGCATAATTCATAAACGGCTTTTAGGTTATTCGTTTTACCCTTGCCATGCTCGAGATTAAGCATTCGACTTCGTCTCTAGTATGGGGGTGTTTACACCCCTAGACTCGAAACATTGACGACAATGTTTAGTTTTAGTATGGGGGGGTGAGTAGATACTTCACCTTGCTTACGTCACCACGCAATCTAATATTCATCTTTTTGTTATCCTTTTGTTGCAAATAAGGCTAAAAATGGCCAAATTTTAAATTTTTCTTGTTTTTCATAAGTGTTTAGGACACGAATGTAGGTTTTCCGATGGTGAGAATAAGAGTAATTTTTGACTCGACCGTGCGTGTTGAGCACTTAGCTTCGATTCCTTAACTTTTTAGGCTAAGTCTCTTAAATGAGGACGAGAAATGATAGAGTTATTTATAAGTCTCGTAATCGTCACAATCTCATGTGTAGTAATTATTAGCTTATTCTCCCCACGCTTTTGCATAATAAATTGTTAATAAATATTGATTTGGCGGTTTAGTCACTATTGTTGGTTTCTAATTTATTTTAGTAGCTTCCATGTAATTAAATTGGGAAAACATTAAGGTATCGCCAGCGTCACGGTTTTGAAGTATTGGCACCCGAATAATCGAAAGCTTCACCTAATAATAAGATTTCAAGTGCTCACCTAAATTAAGCAAAAATTTGAAGCTCACAAGGCCGAAAAATCTATGCCCAAATTGAAAGTGAATCAAGCCTTAATCTTCGAAGCTTTAAAGATCCGAAATTTTCTTTAGCGTGAGGATATACGTCTTTGGCTAATAAAACCACCGATGAGGCGGATAATAAAAGGCAAGGCAAGACCGAAGTCATAATAAAAGCTCCATGGCGGAGTTGAATAAAAGATGGAGGTAAACCAAAGATAATAAGGCCCTTCCATTAGGGGGCGTATAAAAGTCTTGGTAATAAGTCTCATGTTCAAAATCGTTATAAAACCGTGTTTATCGATCCTTCTTGTTGACTTAATTTTTTGACATCGTTGTCTATTAGGATGAATTATTAATTTAATGATTTTGGTTACACCGTTAAAACTCTATTTTTAGACTTAATCTCTATTCACGCATAAGTCAATGATGTATCCTCGTGATCATTAAGACAAAAATAAAATATAAGAGATACCAAGTAGGAATAAGGGAGTTTAGGTTCGTAATTAACACTCATGAGATATGATCCTGTTGCTAACTTATAATAACAATGATCTCACTACACGCTTAGCATGGAATTGGGTGAAAATCGAGGACGACGAAATTATTTCTAACGAAGCATTCACGTGTTCTTGTTCTATGATCCCAAAAGTCACGTTCTCGTGATGAAAGCAATACATTATGTCTAAAACGCGTGTAGTAGTTTATTTAAATTTATGTCTTCAATAAAAGTCATCATAAAATGAATTTTGGAAATGCTATGATACTTAATTCTAGCATTGCGTGGGGACACGGCAATGGTTTAGTATGGGGGAGTGATGAGACTGTAATTATACATAGTCTCATCGTCCAAATCGGGCTTAAAACGCTTAAAATATCATCAAAATACCCCAAAATATGCTTGTGTTTGTTCATTGTGTATTTTAGGTACGGATATCGTGAATTCACCAAAAGATCAAAGGAATCAAGCAAAAACGAACACAGGAAACGAAGCCGCACAAGAAACCGGGCCCAAGTATGGAATTTCCAAAATTGTCCCTGAAGAATTGAAGATTGGCAAGATTGGTCCCTCAAGAATTGAAGACTTGTCATTTTATACCCCTATAAATCCTAAAAATTGCTTGTGGGTCCCTAAAATGTCAGGTTATTACATTAAAGGCCCTTGAAGATTGAAGAAAATACATGTTTAGTCCTTGTTCATGTTTTTACCAAACACAAGGACTGAGTTTGCCAACTGCCCAAAGTTATTATAAAGGGAAATGGAAAGAAGCTGTTGCAAAGTTTAAATGCCAAAAGTTTGGGAGTTCAGGGGTCCTTTTTGCCAAAATCATAACCCAAACCAATCTTATTACCCATTTACAACCCAATAACCCGACCAAGCCCATACCATATACCCCTTTACCCGACCCATACCAGCCCAAGTCAACATCCTAGTCAAACATACCCACTAACTAAACTTTTTTTTTAAACCGGATTAATTAACTAAACTTGGAGGGAAACTGCTACTATTCATCATTAACCCCAAAAACCCCCAAATCCCACATTATGAACCCTAATCCTTAACTTTCAATTATCCAAAAATTAAATACCTAAAACCTCCAGATCCTTGATTTACTTTAACCTCATCAAAACCCACTTACCAATTCACTTACCCCGTGACCCAAAAGGTCCCACCAGTGTTCCCCTGCTCTTCCATTTTTAGCAATATTCAAATCATACAGCAAATCAACGCTCCAAGGTGCATTTCGTGCTCCCCAATGTTCAGATAAACGTCCAAGATCAAAAGGAGAGAGTTGGCAATCACATGGGGGCATTTTGACCGAATTTCAAGATTCTTCAAAGGGCAATTTTGGATTTTTCTACATTAGAGTTTTAGGAATTTAATATTTTAATCTTTGATTCTAGTATGTTCTGCTTAGTTGTATAAATAGGGTGCATGTACCCTATTATTATTTGTTCCAGCATTTGTATAAAATTTTGATTTTATGAATATTTAAAGTGTAATTTTATAAGTTTTGCAATTGCTGAGTTCCTTCTTATCTAAAGTTTTTAGTGTAACATATTTACTTTTCTTGCATAGTTTCCTTTACTTGTTTGTCCAAAAAGAATTTTGAGAAAAACTTTTTTTTGGAGACCCATAAGCTATAAGCTGTTAATAAGCTCAAGCTCTCAACTCGAGCTTATTGACTTAGGTTATAGCTTATGTTTCATTCCTTGTCCTTTAAATTTCAGTTATAAGTTTTTGGTTCCAACAAGATTTTGAAAAATCAGTTTTTTCGGATATAGCTTATCACTATTGCAGCATAAGTTCTTAAGTGCTTATCTGAAAAATAAGCACTTATCAGTTTATAGTGTTCTTGTTCTTGGTATTTGTTATCTAAGTTTCAGGTTTAAACAGGTTGAAGACATTCCCATCTCATTCTCACTTTCATTCTTGAAGACATTAAGTGCCTTTGGGTTCAACTGTTGAACCACAACCAAAGGTCACCTCAGCTTCTTAGCATAAGTATCTACAACCACAGAGAAGGCATCAGCAGTCCCTACTTGGCATGAACAAAGCCAAGCTTGGTAAGAAAATCTTGAACCCTCTTGGTTTTTCAGATTTTTATGCACATTTTGTGAGATTTGGGAGTTTATTGATATTCTTGGTATTTTCTTGGTTAAATGTATGTTGGTAGTATATTTGATGCATGATTCGTGTGTTTTGAAATTATTTGGTGTTGTTTTGTGTGAAACTCTTTGAAACTTAGGTTTAAGCAGGATTATGGGGTGTTTGGATTTGTCTTATCCTGGTTGTTAGTGATACACTATAAGGGTAATATTAGTCTAAACTATTGATCCCAAAGTCAGATCTTAAACCTTAATAGCTTGTTTAAGGGTTGTGATAGAGAGAAAGAATTCAATCTAACACTAGAGAAACTTTGCAAAGCAAAGTAACTAAACAAGATGCGGAATATAATGTTTAGCACAAGAACAATATGATTGGAACGTTGAACTTTAATATATCAATGATTTACGAATACCCTAAAATGGTATTAGGGTTTACAAAACCTTAAAGTATGACAACGAAAGACAAATGAGAAAGACACACATTGCATGCTAACCTAGTGAGTCCTTTTATAGCCACAAGGACTCACGTACAAGATCACTACTAACAAACTTGGAAAGTATAAAGGAATAATAACTGAAACGCGTAAAAATCTATTCCATGTTTATCTCTGATAGTAGGGCCTTTGACTTCAGCAGGGGAACCAATCCCCCTGTCTTTGTTATTTAGCAGGGGGAACTTACTCTAGCAGGGGTACGAATAATCAACTAGCAGGGGTAACAAATAAGCATAGATTTATTCCCAACAATCCTCCCCTAAACTTGTGCTTTCCCCTAAAGACAAGTTTCTGAATAAATACTAGTTGATGAGGATGCTTACAAACTTTCTGGCCAAATCTTACTATGAACCATTCTTACCAGATCATAAGCAACAGGCGTTTTAGCATCTACAATTAAGTTAGCCTGTGCTAGTTTCTTCAAGGTCTCCTGAGAGAAGGGATAATACCTATGATTGATCAAGTACACACTTACACCTTCCATCACTACCTCATAGACCCCATAATTGGTAAACAGCTTCCAATACAACAAATCTCCTTTATTCACTACATCAAATATAGGATCAAATAACTCATGCTCATACATCCTATGCATGCACTCCCAGATTACCCAATCCTTCTCCATGCCATCCATGGTGGGAGGTTTTGCAGCAAACGTTTTCTTCAATATTTTCCACAGATCTTCTAAGTCTTCACTATCCAAAATTTGAAACATGACATCTAGACTTAGAAATGTCTGTGATGTATTGTCAACTCTTGTAAGCTTCCACCAAGTCATCCCTTTGTGTTCATAAACAGCATATTCTATGATAGCAAACTTCTTTCCAAGTTCACTAGGTGAGATATCATCATTTTCCTGCAGAATTAGCTGTTTATCAAGTTCATCATTTGAAGGCCGTTGAGACTCCTTAGTAACTGTACCAACTTTCTCCATTCTCTTGAGTCTTTTGGCTGCTCTTTGTACATTAAGTACAGACTTCTCAATTTCTGGAAAACTTCCACCTGCTTTATGTGATGCCCCTACTTGTGATGATGCACCTGCTTGGGATGATGCACCTGCTTGTGTAGTTTCCAAAGTTGTTTCTCCAGCTTTTCTTTTCTTAGATTCCCTAGCTTTCTGTAGCATTTCACTTTGTCTCCTAAGATACTCAGCTTCCTCAGGAGTGTTGATAGTCATCCAATCCTCCACATCATACAATCTTAGAACTGGTCTGACTGCTCTTTTTATGGCTTCAAAACTCATATCTCTGAAGTCACCATCCTTCCACTTCCTATGTCTCTTAAGCAAAACTTTGTAGTGTTCAAGTTGCCCTTTCTCTGAAGTCAAATACTTCTCTCTCTGAATTTGATTTACCCTTCTTTCCAGATACTCAGTTTGATATTTGTAAATAAGGCAAGTCAACTCATACCTGTCTTCCAAAGGAGCATTTATTAACTCCTTCTCCCATTGATCAAGAAACTCTCCAACATGAGGTACCCTGTCATCTAGTTCTCTATGCATAATCTCAACCTACTTGAGCATATCTTTGGGCCTCATCTTTTGCATTCTTTGGTCCTGCATATTCATCTCCTCTTGTTGTAGCCTGAGAGCTACTTGTGCATCATGTGCTTCTTGAGCCCTTTGCTGTTCAGGAGTTAGATGCTTGTATTTTCTCTTGGGATGTTCCACCATGATTCTTTTTCCTTTGTCTTTTGGATCCACTGCTGGTGCTGGTTTCACTTTAGATGCAGGTTCTTTGATTGTAATCCCCTTCTGAGCTGGTTGCTTTCTGTTCTTCCTAACAAAAGTTTGAGTAATATTCTTTGCAGGGGAATGACTTACAGCAGTGGGA
The DNA here is from genome assembly GCA_025667525.1 of Glebionis coronaria. Lineage (NCBI taxonomy): Eukaryota > Viridiplantae > Streptophyta > Magnoliopsida > Asterales > Asteraceae > Glebionis > Glebionis coronaria. The sequence continues at coordinate 362,472,120 of CM046876.1, forward strand.
TCAGCAATAGCAGGGGAAACTTTTGAAGCAGGGGCTTCTTCTGGATTGCCCATGGTGAGCAATGTTTGAGCAATATCTTTGGTTGCACTCCCCTTGTCACTTCCCTTATCAGCACTTCCTTTCTCCATCCCTTTCTCAGCACTTGCTATCTTTCCATGTACACCACCAGGATATGAATAGTACTGAGTAGACTCTTCTGTATTTGGAACTTCCTCCCCTTTGGAAGCATCCTCATCTGTTGATATAATCAGTCTGGGCTTTCTCCTCCCCTCAAGAGTAACAAGTCTGGTTTCCAAGTTATTGATAACCAGGCCTTGCTTTTTGACATCTTGTACCAGTTGTGCATTCTGCCTTTTCAGACTCATACACATTTTCGTCAATTCCAAATTAGTCAAAGGTTTCATACTGCTCTCAATCCTAGAAGGGGATTTCTCCCCTTTATTGATATCATGGAGTGAGGGAGAGGACTTACTGATGGTGTCACTGTCATGCTCACCCCTTGAGGATGAGACAGTAGTGGCAGCCAAACCCTCAGGTTGCTCCAAACCCTTGGAGACTCTCCTCTCTGCTGCTTGTGAAGATTCACCGGGCAAGGGAGACCTGGCAAACCTGGATTTAGATCACCTTTCATGTTGTGGATCAGCAGGGGGTAAAGGACTAGCAGGGTGTAGGTTCTTGGCAGGGGAATCAGAAGGTTGGTGTTTAGCTGTTTGATTCTTGGCTTCTTCCCGTCTGATTTGGTTCATCATAATTGAAGTGAGTGAATGGTTTTGCCAGAAAACAGGAGTGATGGTGCAAGAAGTGTGGTGAATAGTTTGGTGGTATGTTTGGTTGCTGAAAAATAGTTTTTGTGTTTAATTGGACCATGATCACTCATATTCAGCAGAAGTTCTATAAACCTTGGGTACATACAAAATTTTGAGTTGCTTGAAACGTTTTTAACCATTTCTTTAAAAATCATTTGAGAAAAACAATACTTCCTCCCTGTCGCAAAGCAGATCAGGCCAGAAGCCATCTCACTACCAAACTCATTAAAAGCAGTGGTTTTTGGTGACAAACATTGCAAAATTGTATGAATCAAATACTTCTAATGAGGGGCAAACTGGCCTTTAGCAAACTTACATTTTTGGTTTTTAGAAAGTTTGTACCCCAATTTAACAAGACCTGCAAAGATTTCAGCCTCAGAAAAGTTGGTTATCCCATCCTCATCATCAAGAAGAAGATTCTCCCTGATGGAGGCAAGTGTAATCACCTTGGGATGACCATCAATAGTGCTTTGAATTGTAACCTCTCCATTCACTGTTTTGGTCATGGACTTAGACCAGAACTGCTGAATGTGTGAGGTATAGATTCGAGGATTGAAGAGAAGGGCCACTCTAAAGTATGATGACTTTAGAAATGCCACAGCATCAGCAAACTCTGCTGGTTCATCATGTAACAAAGCGATTTGGTTATGATTAGCAGCAATTTTGAGAGTCATGATAAAGTTTGAAAATAGTTTGAAGGTTTATAAAGGTGAGAGGTAGGTGGGATTAAGTCGAGAGAGAGAGATGGACCTGCTGGTGAAGGGAATTAAGTTTTTATAGGCGAATTGAAGAGCTGTGATTGGACCAAAATTTTCAAATTGCAAAAATATCAAAGATAAATCTTGATAAAAAAGTAATTTATTTGAAATAATAAAGAAAAGATTACCAATCAGCGAAGAAAGCGCCTTAAATATCTTTTAAAAACAATAAAATATTCCCTAACCAAAATTTGTGCAAGCATGCCCAGCGGCTATGAACAGGGTAACGGTATTGTCGATCTACGGTCAAACAGGGGAATGTTATGATAGCAGGGGAATGAAAAGATGAAAGCAGGGGAAACTTTCCTAGGGGTATTGGACTAGTCATGGAGAGACCAATGCTAACTAGCTCTACTCTAATGCACACACTTGTATACACAAGATAGATACATAGAAACTCAAGAGTCCTCTATTCAGCAACAGTCTCAGTACAAAAAGTCAATACATAAGTCACCCTACACCAGGTTAACCCAAGAAAACATGCATACCCCAGTCACCATCCCTACCTTATCCCTTACCTTAGGTCAGTCAGTCTTGGCAATGTGTGCCACACATCTGTATTTGAACAGCAAGTTGTTTTAATAGAGAAATGTAAGCACTCATTACAGTGCCTCAAGGTTTCAGAGTTTTAACAAGCTTTGCAGCAAGTCCTCATTACCCTAAACCCTCACTCACCAGTGGATATGATCTAAGATCATATATGAGTATCCTAAGGATACACTGAGTCCTAAAGGTGTGACCTAACCTCCCCTGAAACATAGAGTATATACCTGATTCACCAATGAGAATAGTATGCACCATATGAACCTCTGCATTGTTAGTCTAAAACCACATATAACCACTTTTGTAAAAAGAACAAACCCAGCTTAAGATAAAAATTGTCTTAGCAGGGGAATGAACCCCCAGCAGGGGAATCTGTGTTAAAAAGCGGTGGAATAAAAAGTGATGAAAAAATGGACTAACAGTTATACAACAACAGCAGTGAAGCAACCCTGATCATACCTGACAAAATAGACATCAGTTTTTAAGGGGTAACCATTCCAATACCTGCAACCAGATACTGAAACCTCCCTACTTCAAAAGCTTTTGTTAAAAGATCAGAAACATTAAGTTCTGTATCAATTTTCTCAGGGACAACTAGTCCTTTTTCAAAACAATCTCGGATAAAGTGATGTCTAATTTCAATGTGTTTAGTCTTGCTATGAAAAACAGGGTTCTTAATAATGCAAATGGTGCTGTTGTTGTCAATGAATATCTTGGTTTTAAGAAAGTTATACCCATAATCAAGCAGTTGATTTTGCACCCAAAGTACCTGACCACAGCATGCAGCAGCTGCTACATACTCAGCTTCAGTTGTGGATGTTGCCATAATGGTCTACTTCTTACATTGCCAAGATATAAGTCTGCTTCCCAAAAATTGGCATCCCCCTGTTGTAGACTTCCTATCATTGTTGTCACCAACATAATCACTATCTGAATAAGCTATCAACTCAAATGGTGACTCCTTTGGATACCAAATTCCTAAGGTGGGATGACACTTTAGATACCTAAAAATTCTTTTTACAGCAAATAAGTGACACTCTGTTGGTGACACATGGTATCTTGCACATAAGCAAACTGCAAACATGATGTCAGGTCTTGAAGCAGTGAGATACATAAGAGACCCAATCATAAACCTGTAGTTCCTGACATCTATAAGCTTTCCAGGACCATCTTTACCCCATGGATGATCCTTGTCCATTGGAGTGGACACCTTCTTTCCATCAGACATGCCAAACTTCTTCACAATCTCAGCCACATATTTTTCTTGTGAGATAAATATCCCATCTTTCCGCTGCTGAACTTGCAACCCCAAAAAGAAGTTTATTTCTCCCATGGCACTCATTTGGAATTTATCCTGCATCAGTTTGGCAAACTCTTTGCTAAGCATACAGTTAGTGGATCCAAAAATGATGTCATCAACATAGACTTGTACTAGCAAAAGGTCACCCTTTTGTTTCTTGGTAAACAGGGTCTGATCAATCTTCCCCCTGCTGAATCCATTGTCTAATAGAATTTAGAGAGAGTACCATACCAGGCTCTGGGAGCTTGGTGAAGTCCATACATAGCCTTTTTCACCTTGTATACTTTGTCTGGATGTTCTGGGTCTTCAAACCCTGGAGGTTGCATAACATAGACTTCTTCATCAATGGTTCCATATAGGAAGGCACTTTTCACATCCATTTGAAAAACAGTGAAGTCCATGAATGAAGCATAAGCAAGGAATAATCTAATGGCTTCAATCCTGGCTACTGGAGCAAATACCTCTTCATAATCAATTCCTTCTTCCTGGGTATACCCTTGTGCCACTAGTCTTGCTTTGTTCCTGACAACTATTCCCCTTTCATCCTTTTTGTTCCTGAGTACCCACTTTGTCCCAATAGGCCTTGCCCATTTGGGACAATCTACCAGAATCCAAACCTCTTGTATGTCAAATTGTAAGAGCTCCTCTTGCATGGCTTCAACCCAGCTTGGGTCATTTAAAGCCTGAAAAATCTTCTTTGGCTCTTCTTGTGACAAAAATGCAGTAAACAGACAACATTGCATGTTGTCATGATTGAACTTCATGGTGATGTTAGCAATGAAGCTGTGCTCCTTAACTGTATACCTTGTATGTCTAGGGGCTTCAGGATTACCAATGATTTGAGAGATAGGGTGATCCTTATTGATTCTGTAGGTAGGCTGTATGATTACTTCTGTTTCATCTTCTTCCAAATCAGAATTGATGGGGCTATTTTGATTAGAAAAGAAGTCCTCAAAGGAACTTCCAAATGATACAACATGACCTAGAGATGGGTGCTGGTGAGCAGAATGAAGCTCTGAGTAACTTGGACCTCCACTCTTGATTATTCTGCTTCCACTGCTGGATATAATAGGACCATCAGCTATGGGTGTAGATGATGAAATGAGTGGGGATTCTCTTTCTGCATCATTAGTATCATTAGCAACAGGATCCTTTGTGAAAGAGGAATCAATTGGTCTAGCAGGGGAATCCTGGATTCCACTGCCTTCAGCCATTCCGCTGCTTTCAGGAGGTGACATAGCAGGGGATGAGATTGGCTGTTCTTTTCCTAGAGAAGAATTATCTTCTTGATCATCAGCTTCAATAGGAAATAATGAGGGTACATTCATGTACCTCAGGGGTGACTTCTCTACACCAGTTGGTTCTTGAGTACCTGAAAGGTTAGTGTTCTGTAAAGCAACAGGTACATAATTCATAGATTTTGAAAGTACTTCTATATCAAAGAACCAGTCAGGACCTGTTTGAACATCTTCAGGTTTGTCTTCAAGAAAGTTCACATGAAGATTTTCTGTGATTTTGCTTGTCTTCTTGTTGAAGACCCTATATCCCTTGCTGTTTAATGAATAACCCACAAAGTATCCATCATCACCCTTTTCACTAAACTTACCTAGATTGTCAATAGTGTTCAAGATGATCACATGACATCCAAAAGGTCTGAAGAAGTCAATTAAAGGAGGTCTTCCATTGAACAGCTGATAAGGGGTCTTGTTGTGTGCCTTAGCCACCAAGGCCCTGTTTTGTACATAACAAGCAGTGGATACAGCTTCAGCCCAAAAGATAACTGGAAGTTTGGAATCAGACAGCATAGTTCTTGCAGCTTCAACGAGTGTCCTATTCCTTGTTTCTGCCACTCCATTCTGTTGAGGTGTTCTTGCAATGCTGAATTGCCTCTTGATGCCTTTGTTTATGCAGAAAGAGTCCAGTTTCTGATTTCTGAACTCACCACCATTGTCTGATCTCATGGTGACTACCTTCATGCTTTTTGATAGTTCAATTTGATTGATGAACCCAATGAGTACATCAGCTGTGTCACTCTTCTGAAATAGAAAGAATGTCCATGTGAACCTTGAAAAATCATCAGTAATCACTAGGCAGTACCATTTCTTCATTATGCTTGCCACAGAAGTAGGACCAAAGAGATCCATGTGCAGTAGTTCCAATGGCTTGGTGGTGGACATACTTGTTTTTGATTTGCAGGATGCTCTGTGTTGCTTCCCTTTCAGACATGCAACACAAGTATGTTCATTGACAAAAGACTTAGAAGGAAGACCATGAACCAGATTATATTTTACTAGTTTGTTCATGTTCTTGAAATTAAGATGACCAAGTCTTCTATGCCATTTCTTACATTCATTTACTGAGGCTTTGGCAATGAAACATGTTTCATTGTCTTGGAGAGATATGTCCTTGAGATCAATTGTGTACATATTCTTCTGTCTTGGTGTTCTGAGTACAATAGGAGTGTCTGGTGGTAAGACAAATTCCTTTCCTAACACCAAGCATTCAGTGTCAGTAAACAAGACAAAATTCTTGTTATCAGTCATCTGTGACACACTGAAGAGATTGTACTTGAGTTCTTTCACCAAGTAGACATTGTCAAAGGTCATCCCATTGGTGACAATAGTTCCTTTTCCTGTTATAGTTCCATGCCCATCTCTAAAAGAAACACCATCATTGTCATGCAGGGGCACAAAGTTAGACAGGTAAGATTTTTGTCCAGTCATACTTCTTGAGCATCCGCTATCCCAATATGCTCTATCATCCCTTGTCTTCTTTGTCACCTGCAAAAAGAAAAACAAATTAGTTTTTCTTGGGGACCCAAGCCATTACAGACTTGGATCTACCTCGTGTATCAATGTAGGATAGCTTATCAAAAACTAGAGATACACCATTAGATTGAGTACCCCTTTTGGGTACCCAAACCCAACGAGCTGAGGCTTTCACAGCTTTTCCCCATCTTCCCATGCTCCTAGAAGGCAAAACTTTGTTAGCAGGGGATACCCCAGTTTTAGCAGGGGAATCCCTATGCTTAGCAGAGGGAAACCATCTTTTGTTTTGGCCTCTATTCATGTGTTGGTAAGGTCTAGAGCCAGATCTATATGCATTATAAGGTGTTGGAATGGTAACAAAAGTGCTAGGCTTTGTGTGAACATCATTTTCCTTTCTAAGTGCAGGAACAACATATTTGTCAGTCACCCTGTTTCTCAAGGCAGGGGCAACATACTTGGCAGGGGAAAAGGATTTTGCCCCTGCATTTAGAAGAATGGTTTTAGGTTGCATATCCTTTATGGGATTTACAGCCACCATCTCCATTGGTGCCTTACAATCTTGATAAGTGTGCTCAAAGCTGCCACATGTGAAGCAGGGCTTGGTGTTAATCACAAAGTATTCTCCTAATTGATGAGACTTTTGGTCATTCCAATTTCTTTGATTACCTTTGACATTCCTGTACATACCAGCATATTTAATGGTGGACTTAGGGGACTATGATTTGGTCTTAGATTTGGGAGAGCTACTCTTAGAACTAGAATCACTACCAAAAATTCCCTCTCCTGAAAATAGAACAGGGTTATCAATTTTCCATTGTTTTAAAGCAACCTTTTCCTTTTCAAAATCCCTAATAACACTAGTTTTTACTAGAGACTCTTCAGTATCAAGATTATTAGGTATATAAGCACTCAAGTCAAACTCAATGTCATACTGTTTTTGAAAACAAGGGAGACCAGTCCAGGACAGGTCTTTTCTAGGAAAAGGTGCATGGATGTTGGCAGGGGGTGGTGGTATGGTAGCATGCTCATTTTTAATCCCAAACCCTGTTTTGTCCCTAGGAGATTGACCAATTTCAACTGCTTTGGTTAAATCTTTTGAAGCTTTTCGAAATTTTTCAACTGTTTCCTCATCTATCTTTTTGTTAGTTTTAAAAATTTCAAGTTCAGCAGTCAATTCCTTTATAGATTGGTTATTCTCCTTGGCATCTCTTTCTAGAATCACAATGTGATCCCTATAATCACTTTCTCTTTGCTTAAACTCTCTTATGGTGGACTCTAACTGTTCTAAAGCATGTCTATAATTATCAAGATCATTATCACAATTGATATAGTCAGCTTTTACTTTTCTGATTTGATCATTCAAAGACTCAGTATTTTTCCTACAAGCTTTAATACAATATGAATCATCATATATCTCATTGTCAGAGCTGGAACTTGACATGGCCATAAGTGCAAAGTATTCTTCTTTTTCCTCAGCAATCAAAGCTTGATTTCTTTCCACATTCTCTGTCATAGCACTCTAGTCCCATCCACTTGCTCCATCTATTCCCTGCATGGCTACCATGGCTTTAGCACCAGAATCATCATCTCTTGTTTCCTTTCTGTAGCTGTTTCCAGTCTTAGGCCCTCTGCATTCCCTGGTAAAATGACCCTTCTTGCCACAGTTGTAGCATTCAACTTTTGTTTTATCAAACCCAGCCACATTAGAGGGATTGATTGAGATCTTCTTCCCATACTTCTTGTAGAACCTATTGGCTCTCATTCTGAGCAGAGCCAAATTCCACTTGATATCCATCTCTTCTAGCCCTTGCTTACTGCTTTGACTTAGATCTTCATGTAACACAGTAGATCCTTGTGGCCCTTGAGATGCTATAAAAGCACAAGCAGTATCAAGGCTAAATGTAGCTGGTCTTTCTTCATCATAAGATGATCCAGACCTGGTAGCAGGGGAATAAGCAGCAGGGGCTACTTCAATACCACTGTTTTTGGAGATTCCACTGCTTTGTGATATGAATGCCATATTAGCAGGGGAATCAGTGGATCCACTTGAGTTGGTGGGAATCGTTCCTTTTGACTTCATCTCATTGACAACAGGTTCAAAAACTTTTAAGTTATTGTATATGTCATCAATGTTCTTGTTGTCCAAGTCATCCTTATTCTGCCAAATTGCCTTATAGACAAACCATTATTTCTGGAGGCTGTTAAGAAACCTGGTGTTCACCTGCTCTTTTGACACCTCGATATCAAAGAATTCCAACTGGGCTACCATATCTTGAAGCCTATTGTAAATAGCTCCAATTGATTCATCACCAATTGCTTTGAAAGAAGCAAAATCATCCAGCATTTGATTCTTCTTCTTCTTCTTTGTGGCTTCATTTCCTCCAAAGGTTGTGCCTATGGCTTCCCATAGTTCCTTAGCTGTTTTGTATTTTCTGAATCTGAGTTGATGTCTATCAGGTAGAGCCAACAGCAATGAGCTGTGATCCCTGACATCATGCCTTCTAGCCAGTATTTCCTTATCACACAGAGCAGCAGATTTCTTCTTGTCCTTACCTTTGGAACTTTCACCTTTTTCTTCTTCCTTGCCCTCTTCAACTGCTAACATTTTGTTGAATTGATCACCAAATTCTATGATCTCCTAGAGAACATAGTGTTCCATTTTCAGGTATTGTTGGATTCTGAATTCCCATAATTCAAAGTTTTCAGGATCCAACATAGGTAACTTGAGGTTATTGTGGTTGTTGCTGTTTGAGGATGAGTCTGAAGACATGTTTGCTATGAGGGTTTTGTTCTTGATTTAGACAAAGTTTCTCAACAAGCTCTGATACCACTTGTTGATCCCAAAGTCAGATCTTAAACCTTAATAGCTTGTTTAATGGTTGTGATAGAAAGAAAGAATTCAATCTAACACTAGAGAAACTTTGCAAAGCAAAGTAACTAAACAAGATGCGGAATATAATGTTTAGCACAAGAACAATATGATTGGAACGTTGAACTTTAATATATCAATGATATACGAATACCCTAAAATGGTATTAGGGTTTACAAAACCTTAAAGTATGACAATGAAAGACAAATGAGAAAGACACACATTGCATGCTAACCTAGTGATTCCTTTTATAGCCACAAGGACTCACGTACAAGATCACTGCTAACAAACTTGGAAAGTATAAAGGAATAATAACTGAAACGCGTAAAAATCTATTCCATGTTTATCTCTGATAGAAGGGCCTTTAACTTCAGCAGGGGAACCAATCCCCTGCCTTTGTTATTTAGTAGGGGGAACTTACTCTAGCAGGGGTACGAATAATCAACTAGCAGGGGTAACAAATAAGCATAGATTTATTCCCAACATAAACATGGCCAACTAGGTTAGTTCAATAGGTATTTGCTCTTGGTTAGATTGGTGGTAGTCTATAATTAGATTGCTTGTGAGTTCATTTTTTTTTCTGTCCAAATATCAGTAATCATACAATGTTTTCTCTTGCCTTTGTTCATGAGTTTAGGTAAGAGTAATTTAAGTCATAGATAGGTTGTAAGGTATAGTCAGCTCTTGTGCATTCTTATTGGAGGTTTGTGTAGCTATAAATTCAGTTTTGGTAGCTCTAATCTCACAACATTGCCTATTAGATCAGCAACTAGCCCACTAATATTTCCCTTTTAGTTCAACAAGTTTTTTCTGCATTTCTTAGTGTTTTTGCCCTAAATTTGTGTGGACTTGGTTGAAATTGGTGTTTAGTGTTTGTGTTATTGTGATTGTGTTGACTCCCTACAACCAATTGGTTGTAGGGGTGCCGTTTGTGCCAAAAAACATCGCAAAACAAGCAAAAACGAGCCCAAATCAACCCAAAACGAGCCGAAAATCCATACAACAACTTTTGTTAGTTCTGTCCGAGAACGACCATAATTGTTTGTTTTTTTTAGTGTTGTCCGATATCGGACAACACTGATATTGGACAAAACCTTTGTCTGGTAGGATCTTGGACAACACAGAAGTACTCCACCTTGGAGTACTTTGGGGGTACTTTCGTTTTTAGCCAATTTTTTTAGTTTTTTTTAAACTTTTTCATTTTTACCTTGTTAATTTAGTTAAAAAAAAGATTTTTAGAAAAATAAAATTTATTTTTAGCATTATTTTATTATTATTATTATTATTTTAGTTTAAAAAGTGTTTTTAGCCTTTTAAAAATAGAAAAATAGTTTTGAAAATTTAGAAAAAATACTTTTTAGTCTTTAAATAATATAAGTGATTTATTAGTTCAATAAAATAATATTTTGGGCTTTTTCTTAATTATATTTAATTTTAGGGCTTTAATTAGCATTTAAAATTGAATATTTAATTAATAAAAGGTTTTAAAATATATTTATTGGATTTTTATTCTTATTTATATTATTTTAGACTTAGTTTTAACTTTTAATTAATTTTTAGGTTTAATTTTCAATTTTGTCACGTTTTACGTAATTACGTCATCGTTTTACGTCAATACGTCGTAGTGTAATCGTAGTCGTAGCTCGTCTTTACTTTTTCCCTTCTAAACCAAAAACGTCACTAATACAAACTTGATTTTATATATTGGCACATTAATCCACACACCTCCTTCGAGAACGAACCCGCATTTATTCGGTTTCGCGTTTTTCCTAAAACGTGCAACTTAATACTTGCCGCATTAATACGTTGTTTTCCTAAACACGTATCACTACACATCAATATACTCTAACTATAACTATGACATATCTTATACAAAGATATATTCGTCCTAATCATCATAGCAATACTTACTTTATAAGTAGCAGTACTTACTATGTATCGCGTTAACACTAACGGTATTTACATAACACTAACAGTACTTCGAATACACTAACGGTACTTGACACTTAACAAATAATTCCCAACACAATTGTTGAGCACGGTGGTAGAAGGTATGATGAAGTGAAAGCATAGCTCCATTCTTTCCAAAAGTCGTTCCTTTTATTTCATCAGATGGATACTGAGATGGCTTAAAAATTGTGATACCCGGATCGAACACCTTTTCCTTTAGGGGAAAATAAGACTTAGACTTAGTAGACCTTGAAGATTCGCCCATAAAACGCACAATCTCATCCGAAGAAGGTGGAAAGAGAGGTGTTAAGACATAGGTGATACGGATATTGGGGTCATCCGGTTTCTTCTCATTTGAAATGGGTTTCTTAATATCCGAAGGAGGATAAAGACCATAATCAAAGTCCAAAGGAGGAGAATCATGCTCATTGGGAAAGTATGTATTAAGAAAAGTAGCAAAATCTTCCTCAAATGAGTAATTATCCAAAGTATCAAGAGTGTTTAGTGGAGGATCTTCATAAAAAATAGGAGCATAATCATCAGTAGAAGACATATCACTAGAAGAATCACTCGAAAGAGTGTCAAAATCATCAAAGTCATCATAAGTTGGCATGTCTTTATACACTGAAGAAAAATCATCATAATCATCCACATCGGAACTAGAATCATCATCATAATCATCATAGATCAGTGGAGAATCATAATTTGGTGGGGGATCCAAATTGGAGAGAGAATCATTAGAATCATCCACATGGTCTTGGATAAGTGGATTATCATAGCAAGTCTAGAAAAGAGGATTGTCATATACAACAAAAGCATCAAGCTTTATACTTTCCAAAGGAGTTGTAAGCTCGTCTTGCAGCACATCAATCATTTTCACTGATTCTTTTCCATTTTATTTACTTGTAATCTTCCTTATCTTAAAAACTTGTTGATCATTTTCGACCCTTAAGATTAGTTCACCTTCGGCAACATCGACTAAAGCTTTTCCGGTTCTCAAGAATGGCCGTCCAAGTATTAACGGAATACGAAGGTCCATTTCATAATCAACAACAACAAAATCGACCGGAAAAGTGAATGTACCAACTTTAACGAAAACATCTTCCGCAATACCAACGGGGTAAGCGAGATTTCAATTAGCTAGCTCAAGAGTCATATTTGTTGGTGTAAGGTCGGGTAATGATAGCTTTTTCCAAACACTTAATGGCATTAAATTTATACTTGCCCCGAGATCGACTAAGGCAGTAAATTATTCAACTTTGTTAAAAATGCAAGGTAGCACAAAACGACCGGGATCTCCAAGTTTTTCCGGAAGTTCTTTAAGAATGACAGCATAACAATTTTCATTTAAGCGTGTGTTAACAAACTCAGACATCTTCTCCTTCTTACTAAGCAATTCCTTGAATGCTTTGACAAATTTCGGCATTTGGACAAGTGCTTCAACAAGGCTAATGTTGGAATTCATTTGGGAGATCATCTTCAAATAGGTAGTGATTTGAGAATCCTCCTTAGTGAGCACTTTGCACTTATCTAATCTTAAAGGATAAGGAATATTGGGTTTAGGTGGTGTAGATGTAGAAAGTGAAGGTGTAGTAGGTGTAGATTTATAGGTTGAGGGTTGAGATGTTGATGTTTTAGAGGGTGAAGGGTTTTTCTTTGGTACTTCTTCCATAAGAGGTGGAGACGGTAATGTAAAACAAGTACTAGGCATGGAAGTAGGAGGGATAAATGGGGGTGGAGGAGGTGTAGATGAAGTAATTGGGGAAGGGATAGAAGGTCCTACTAGAGTTGCTCCACTGCGTGTAGTAATAGCACTCACATTAGCTCTAGGGTTTGTTTCGGTTGTAGAAGGAAGAGCACCTTGGGGGCGAAGGGTTTGAAACATTTGAACGAATTTCCTATCCGTGGACTCTTGCATTTCCTTCATTGTTTTCTCATGATCGGTTAATTTTAGTAGAATCAAGTCCATGTGCGAATGAGGTAAATTGAACCCTTGTTGTTGAAAACCTTGGTTTGGGTATTGGTTATATGGTTGAAAACCTTGAGGATTGAAACCTTGGTTTTGAAAGCCTTGATTTTGCATTTGATAATTGCCTTGGTTTGCATTGTAGTCCCTCACATTTGTATTTTGTTGAACATTTGCTCTTGGTGGCCCTTGGTTGTTATGGGTGGGTGGGTTTGGTCTTTGTTGAAAGCCGGGTGGAGCCAAGTAATTGGTCGAGTTATAAGACAAGTGATTAACATCGACATTAGGCTTGAAATGAACTCTCTTCGTGTTGTTGTAAGCATACACTTCCGCGTGAGATTGATCATAAGCTTTATCATAATTAGAATAAGAGTGTGGCCCACCATAAGATTCACAAGTAATATTAAGAGCATGGGCATGTTGATTAGGAGGGTTATCTCTTAAAACAAGTTGGTTTATTGCTGAAGTAAGTTCCTTAAGTTGATTAGCCGTCTCACTATCACTAGCACTAGCCATAGTAGCCCTAACACTCTTGCTTTGGACATTGGCTTTGTTCTCAATAATAGCCCAAGCCTCATTCATAGTTTTGACAAGAATATTACCCCCCGAGGCACTATTTAGTGAATCTTGGTCATTCAAAGTTAATCCATTATAAAAAGTATTAATTTGATGTACCTTTGTAAAACCGTGTTGTGGACACTTTCTTAAAAGTTCCTTAAAACGATCCCAAGATTCACTAAATGTCTCACTGTACTTTTGTTCAAAGTTGATAATGTCATTCCGTAAAGCGGTAGTATGTGAGGGTGGAAAGCAATAGTTTATGAACTTTGTCTCAAGTTCCGTCCATGTGACAGTACTCTGGGGTGGTTCCTTATCAAGCCAAGTCCGGGCTTGTCCCTCGAGGGAGAAAGGAAAGAGGAGCAAACGAATTGCCTCTTGTGAAACCCCATTGTATTTAACAATATTGGATAAGTGTACGAACCTCTTGATGTGATCGTGAGGATCATCATGAGTGCGGCCTAAGAAAGGTGTTGCGGAAACCATTTGAATGAAACCGGTCTTGAGCTCGAAGTTATTTGCATCAATAGCCGGAACCACAATCGCATCTTCATTGCCTTCAACATGTGAATGCAAGAGCTCGATCATATGACGGTTATCCATTGTGTTAACAACAGGAGGAGGCTCGATGACAACATCTTAAATGGACTTCCTTTTGCGTGAACGAGTACGCATACACCTACACAAGAAAATAAAAGCAAAGAAATATAAAAATAATGGTTAACGTGAAAAGAAAATATTTTTGGTGCAAAACCTTTGAAAAAGAATTGCTTTTTATGATTTTTTTTAATTTTTTGGATTTTTGAAAATTTTAATTTTTATGGGTTTTTGAAAATTTCTGAGCAAGAAAAATAACGTTCAAAGGTGAACGGATCCCAAAATCCAACGCGTCTCTCACAAAAAACCGTTAATCTTAACGAAAAGAGCCGGCAGCGGCGCCATTTAATACAAAGCTTTTGCCTAGTATACAAAAGTTATCGTCTCGTCTCGATTCGAGTTGAAAAGGGATTAAAGTGTGACTTAGTTGTTCTTGGTGAAAATAAAGTAAGTTGATTATCTATTTTAAAATAAAAATAAAAATGTCGTTGAGTAAAGATAAAAATGAAAGCTTGAAAAGATTTAAACTAAAAATAAAGACTTCTAAAATTAAGTAACAAAAGATTAAAACTTAATAAAAATGTAAACTTTAAAAATTAAACTAAGTAAAGACAGTTTAAAATAAAGCTAAGTAAAAAGGCGGGAAAAATAAAGTTTGAAATTAAAACAGGAAATAAACATTAAAAGATAAGTCGGGATCCAATTGTATGAACCAATCAAGAATCCCAAAAAGTGGTCACTATCCGGAATACAATTTCCAGACACTATTCAGAATGCTAGATCTTCACCCAATTCGGAATGCCTAACCCTCTTCTTATCCGGAATCCAATGAAACAACTAATCCGGAATCCCCAAAAAACCCTTATTCGGAATCTATGCTTCTGTGCTATTCGGAATGCGAGTTCTCTCTCCAATCCGGAATGATGTTTACTCCCTCTATCCGGAATCTATATTTCTACTACAATCTGGAATACGCAGAACTTACAACTATCCGGAATCTCTTCAACCCTTATCCGGAATCTATGCGAACTCGAGCTTATGCGGAATTGGTTTTCTGCTTGATATCCAGAATAATGAGCAGTGCTTATTCGGAATACTGAATTGACACTAATCCGGAATCCAAAGATTTACTACTATCTGGAATCTGATGAAATACTTGCTCAATCCGGAATAAGGGAAATCACATACTATTCGGAATGTTGGATTTTGCTAACTATTCGGGATAAGAGGGTTTATAAGAAACCCGGATAAGCTAAGAAATGAAAATAAGAAAAATCTAATAATAACCTATAATTCAAATAAGCACTCTCCAAAAACTTATCCAAACTACTTTTAAGAAAAAGCAAATAAGCCACAATTTAAAAACTTTTAAAACACCAAATAATCTAAATATTTAAAATCAACTTTTTATAAAAATAAACTATTAAAAAACTTAATTAAAAATAAGAAAAATAACCTAATAAGCACTAAATACAATAAGCTATAAGGATCAAACACATCAAATCCAATAAGCACAATGAAACAAACACACCAATAAAGAAATAAGCATATAGATTAAACAACTACATGATTATGAAAATCAAACAAGATTAAAAATAAGAAAGGTAGAATGAGAATGATTAATGAAAAGCTTGAAATTAAGATGAAGATTAAAGATTCAAATACAAGATTAATGTAAAAAGCTTAAGAAGATTAAAGAAAAGCTAGAGAGAGAAAGTAATTTAATCTACTCCTAATTACTTTACAAAAATTAAACTAAAATCTACTACTTTTAAATGAAGTATTAAGGACTATATATAGGAGGAGGAAATGTGTTGATGCTTTCTTCTTTCTTCTCGTCTTTTCATCTTTTAAATTCTTCGTCTTTCTCGACGTTGTCTCGGGATTTGTCGATATGAAATGAACTCGTCTTCTAATTTTCTTCTTTTATTAGATTTGGTTCTTCGACTTCATTAAACTTCAGTCTTTAGACTTCTTCTTCGATAAATCTTCAGAATAGGTCGGACTTCCGTTCTTTTTGCACTCTTGATCTTTTGACTTCGTCTTTTGTCTTTTTCTTCGATAAAAGCCCGTGAAAGCACGTGTTTTCTTCCCTTTTCACATTTTGGTCCTAAATCACAACAAAAACACAAACCACGCATAATTCCGACTTTTACGACATTAAATACACGTTTTGGCTTGGTTATTATTATAATTAAGTGGTAAAATGATGGGTGTTTTCACACCTATCATATGCGTCAAAGGCGGTGGTTAGAACTCCTTAGTGACTACCAGTGTGAAACTAAGAATCATCCGGGAAAGGCTAATGTTGTGGCGGATGCTTTAAGTCGAAAGGAAAGACTTAAACCAAGGAGAGTGCGTGCTATGAGTATAACCATTCAATCTAGCCTCAAGGCTAAAATTTTAGAAGCACAGAAAGAAGCTGCAAAGGATTTTGAGGCTCAAACTGAATGGCTGCCAGGATTAGACGCCCAATTTGAAAAGAAATATGACAGAACAATTTACATTGTTGGTCGATTGTGGATTCCATTCGTTGGAGGAATAAGGAAGATAATAATGGATGAAGCTCATGCCTCAAGATATTCGGTACACCCCGGTGCAGTTAAGATTTATTATGATTTAAGAGATTTTTATTGGTGGCCTGGTTTGAAGAAGGACATAGCAGAGTACGTTAACAAGTGTCTAACTTGTTCGAAGGTTAAGGCAGTACACAAAAAGCCTTTAGGTCTTTTATAACAGCCTGAAATCCCTGAATGAAAGTGGAAAAAGATTACAATGGACTTAGTTACAAAGTTGCCCAGAAGCAGTGGTGGTTATGATGCAGTTTCGGTTATTGTTGATAGACTAACCAAATCTGCTCACTTTCTTCCTATTCGTGAGGATTACAAAACTGAAAAATTGGATCGAATTTACATCAATGAAGTTGTTGCAAAACACGGAGTTCCAGTGTCGATTATTTCTGATAGAGATAGTTGTTTTGCGTCTCATTCATGGCAGGCACTCAAAAAGGCGTTGGGTACACAGGTATTAATGAGTACGGCTTATCCCCCAGAGATTGATGGACAGAGTGAACCCACTATTCAGACTTTAGAAGACATGTTGCGGGCATGTGCTATGGATTTTGGAGGTAGTTGGGACACTCATCTACCGTTGGTTGAATTTACCTATAATAACAGTTATCATAAGAGTGTCAAGTGTTCACCATTTGAAGCACTATACGGGCGTAAGTGTAGATCAACAGTGATATGGAATGAAGTGGGTGAAAGTCAACTGATTGGGCCTGAATTAGTTCAGGAAACTACAGCAAAGATTGTACAGATTAGGGAAAGACTCAAAACTGCTAGAATTCGTCAAAAGAGTTACGCGGACAAAAGACGTAGACCTCTTGAATTTCAAGTTGGAGACCGTGTGTTGCTACAAGTATCTCCATGGAAGGGTATTGTGAGGTTCGGCAAGAGAGGAAAGCTTGCACCACGTTTTATAGGACCATTCGAGATTGTTGAATGTGTTGGACCGGTAGCTTATCGATTGAAGTTACCTCAGGAGTTAAGTTGTGTTCACAATGTATTCCATGTTTCCATCCTTAAGAAATGCTTAGATGAATCGGATGTTCAAATACCGTTGGAATACATAATGGTGGACGAGAAAATGTACTTCATTGAAGAACCGATTGATATTGTAGATCGTCAAGTCAAGAAGCTAAAACGTAGTTGGATTCCTATCGTTAAGGTTCATTGGGATTCACGTAGGGGTGCTGAGTTTACATAGGAGGGTGAAGATCAGTTCAAGGCTAAGTATCCCCATTTGTTCGCATCTTCTTTCGTCTCCAGTTGAACTCTGAGGGACCAGACTTCCTTTAGGGGGGCGACTGTGAGATCTCTTATTTTTCTGGTAATTATTTTATTCTTAAATATTCTTCTGATCATTGATAATACTTTATTCAGAAATATAAAAAATTTATTTAATTTTTCTATATTTATTTAAATCAAATTTTTGATTTAAAAGCAACCGCGTGCATTTTACAAAAAATTTACTCGAATCAACGAAACGTGAATCGACGGCGTAAAAATATTTTTTTACTGTCATCATTTTAATTATTCGGTTTAATGTGCATTCTTCGTATTTTACTTTAAAAATATAAGCGTCGTTTGTTCAAATAACGCGTTAAGGCTTTATAAATTACTATCCCCTTATTTTATATCCAAAAAGTATTGAATTCTCGGCTAACCGGCAAGGTTAGGGCTTTAACATATCGAATACGTGTCAATTAATATTTGTCGGCAAAGTCTATTTCCATCATCGACCGTAAATAATAGAAATATTCCCTATTGTCGTTATAATGATTTTTCGTTTTAAGGGCATTCTTCGTAAATTTATGATAAACCTTTAAGTGTCATTCGATTGTATAACACGTCAACATTTATTAAATTATAAGCCCTCACTTTTTATATCAAAATATCAACGCTCTCCGAATGCCAAAAACTTTATTTTATATTGAGCGTTTTTTTTCGTGTCTAACGCATATTTTTTATATCACGTAACTTTTAAAATATCGGTTTTTGATTATACCCGCTTTATAAATAATAATTCAAATTGTAAAATGATATACAACGAAGTTTAAAATAATTAGTGTCACTCGTACTTAAAAATCTAGCTCATTTTTTAATAAATATGTCTTTTAATTGTAACCTAATATTGCGTCTACACATTTACGTTTTTGTCTTAAGGCACTTTCTATTTTGTATGTACCAAATACAATGACTTATATTCATACATAAATGGTCTAGTTTTCTACATATATTGTAAAGAAAAGTTATTTTTTTGTTTCTTATACAAGTCTTATGTGTTTTATTTTAATATTGTTTGAAATACGTTTTTCGTATTTAGAAAGTCTCGGTCACTCCAACAATATAGTTAAGGGCTCGTAGTATAGTTTTATTAAAGTTTATATTTAGCCTGACCCATGAGCATGTTCATGGGCCGGAAGCCCAAGTCCACTAAGGGACTTGGGTATATAAACCCATTTCCACCATGGAAAGGGGTGTTGGTTGTTTTATTTTCTCATCTCTCTCACTACTTTCTCTCTCTAGAAACAACAAACCTCTTGATAAATAAAAAATTATCATACTTCTACAATTGGTATCAAGAGTCATGGGATGAAACAAAGGTAGGTTTTGTGTTGTTCATGCTTATTTAAGTGTGTTCATGTGTTTTTGATTGATTTTACCCAAGTTTCAAATTTTTTCGTGTTTTTGTGGTTCTACTTGATCCATATATCTTCTACTTAGTTGTAGTAGCGATTTGGGTACTTTGGTTTAGTTAGAAACATGGATTACAAGGTAAAAAATTTCAAGTTTTTTAGGGTTTGCAAGTCTCGGAATCTTTATGCATTAAGATCAGCATCGCAATAACCCAAGGGTTTCTACATTGTGATCATACTTTGCGATCACCATATTCCTATCACTTGATTACGATCACTTATTCAGATAAGTGCATATTACGATCACTTGATTACGATCAGATAAGGGCATATTGCGATCACAACATTGCGATCATTGCATATTGCGATCACAACATTGCGATCACTGCATATTGCGATCACTATATTGCGATCACAACATTGCGATCACATATTTTGATCATATTCCGATCACTACATTCCGATCACATTTCGATCACCACATTCCGATCACTTATTCCGATCACATTCCGACGGGGTTAAGTTTTTGGCATTGAGAAGGACTAAGTTTGAGCATTACGACAACTTTGAGATTTGACATTGAGATAAAATTAATTTGGGTATCAAGATAGTATTTGCACAACTTAGAGGATCTTTCGACATTGCAACTTTCACAAAAACACACAACTTAAAGATAACGACATCTTTGTTTAAAAAACATTAAAACACATAACCTTATTTCATTACTCGATCATTTTGGTAATCTTTATTCAAGGGATAAAAACTGAATTCACATTCATACATTCCAACAATGACATCGCTTACTGACCTTTCTATCATCTTGGGTACCGATACCCGTCCACCGTTGCTTATCAAAGAGCTTTTGAAGCATGGCAAGGTCTCATGATGTCTTATATTATGGGAAGACCCAGTGGGAGACTCATGGTTCAATCCATTGAGCAAGGTCCACTCGATTGCGGTGAAGTTACTATAGACAATGTGACTAGGCCAAGGCTATTTCATGAACTAACGGCTGCCAATCAAATCATTGCCGATGCGGATTACAAGGCCGTTCAGACCATCAAGCAAACTCTTCCACCCGATATTAATCGCATGGTATGAAACTACAAGGTAGCAAAGGAACTTTGGGATCGCTTAGCAGTTTTGTTACAAGGGACTTTACTTTCCAAGCAGGAAGGAGAGTGTCAACTCTATGACTTGTTCGATAGGTTCTCATACATTCTAGGGGAAACACTTCATGACTACTACTGGCGCTTCACTATTTGATGAATGATTTGAATGTGTATAATCTCACGATTGCTCATTTTCAAATCAACTCCAAGTTCTTGAACACGTTACCCCCAGAGTAGAGCCAATATGTCACTGATGTTAAATTGATTCAGGATTTGCACAAATCAAATTTAGATCAACTCCATGCTTTCTTGCAGCAATACGAGAAGGATGTGCTTTAGAAACGCATGTCTCAAGGATCTTATTCCGAGCCTTTGGCTTTAATGGCAAATCATCCAACACTGTCATATAACAACACTCCGTATGCTATGGGACAACAATCTTACCACAAGCCCATGTTTCATAATCCAAGCTTTCCACAGTATTCGATCTACATCATATCAGCAACAATATCAACAACCATCATTATCGTCACAAGGTGACCCACATCATTTACCTTATGCGTCACAACCATACTCTCCTTATCAACCTCCAACAAATCCTGCCATCACTTACCAGCAACATGAGGTTCCTCAACCCCATTACTCACAACATGTCCGTACTCCTTCAAGTGTGTATGTAGCTCAACCAGCACCAGTTTTCTACTGTGATGATGAGATTCCAGTTCCTGAGTTCAGACAAGGGGATAATCCTACTGATATACTTGCACAAATGTCTGCTTACATCACTCAAGCGTTGAATAAAAGAGGTTATAGAGGAACATCTCTAACAAATAATCAGTTGAGGAACTATTCTAACTCTCGTCAACAAGCTACAATCCAAGATGGCAGAGTTACTGTGCAACCACTTCAGGGGAGACCAAGTTCATCCAATAATGGTTCTCGCCCATTTAACACTGCTACAAGGAGAAATAACACTGGCAAAATGAAAATGATCATATGCTATAACTGCAAAGAGGAAGGACACATGGCTCGGGAGTGTAAGCAACCAAAGAGTAAGAGGGATGGCACATGGTTTCAGGAAAAGATATAATTGGTTAACGCTCAAGCACAAGGTCGAGAGCTCGATGAAGAGGAGTTAGCATTTTTAGCAGATCCAGGAGTTGCGAATACTGAAGGACTCACAGTAGCTTCTACCAACAATGCAGCATACCAATGCGATGATCTTGATGCATACGATTCAGATTGTGATGATCTCAATACCGCCAAGGCAGCTCTCATGGCAAATCTTTCACTTTATGGGGCTGTCACAATCTCTGAGGTACCAAATACTGCCAATGATACTAGTATTGTACCTTATCATGTTGAGCAAGTGTCCGAGTATCCGCAACAACCTCCGGTGGTTAGTAATTCAAACGAGGAGACAACCAGTAGCTATTACCTCTACAAATTCGTCTACTCAACAAGATTTGGTTATGGTGTCTAATAAGTGTAAAAACACTTATCCTTTTACCACTTATTTCCAATATTAACATGACCAAAACGTGTATTTTATGTCGTAAAAGTCAGAATTATGCGTGGTTTGTGTTTTTATTGTGTTTTAGGACCAAAAGATGAAAAAAGAAGAAAACACGGGCTTTCACGGGCTTTTATCGAAGAAAACGAGAAAAGACGAAGTCAAGAGATCAAGAGTGCTTAAAGAACGGATGTCCAAGACCTATTCTTAAGATTTATCGAAGAAAAAGTATAATGACGGAAGTTTAATGAAGTCGAAGAACTCAAATCTAAATTAAAGAAGAAAATTATTAAGACAAGTTCAAATCCCGAGACGACGTCGAGAAAAGACAAAGAATTAAATCGAGTCGAGAAGAAAAGAAAAAGCACACCACACATGCACCTCCCACTTAGCCTATAAATACCCTCATAATCACATTAGGAGGGTGGTTAGCTAGTTAAATTTTTTTTTAGTTTTTTTCATTATTTGTTCAAAAATGTTTAAGCACTTTCTCTCTCTAGTTTTATATTAAGTTTTGTACTTTTGAATCTTAATCTTTTAATACAAGCAATCTTTTGATAATCTCTCATTCTTCCTTTCTTAATAATCTATGATTTGATTTAATAAGCATGTAGTGGTTGTGATTTGGTTGATTATTGTGTTAGCTTATTGAAAAATAAGTTGATTTGATAAGTTTAAGTTTTTGATAAAAAAAAAGTGTTTTTTTATTTCTAGCTTATTAAGGATTTAAAAGTTTTTAAATTCTAGCTTATTCATCTTTTTCTAAAACTATCTTGGTTTAACTTTTGGCAAAGTGCTTATTGAGATCTAGCTTATTTTCTTCCTTCTTAGTTAAGTTTCATGTACGGGAAGTTTAATACCTTCACATTCCGAATAAGGGTAATAAAGCCTTATTCCGGATAAGCCGTTCGTTCATTTTTGCGGATAAGCCAAAGCAGACATCCACATTCCGGATAAGGAAATAAATTCCTTATTCCGGATAAGAGTTCCATTATGTTTTCCGGATAAGCCTAATTAGTTTCAGTTTTGCGGATTACGTTTTCCGGATAAGCACCTCCAAAGTGTATTCCGGATAAGAGAATGAATCTCATTTTGCGGATAAGAGTTCAAGCCTACATTCCGGATAAGAGTATTTGTTTGTTTTCCGGATAAGATCACTTTCCGGATAAGTGTTATAATTTTGTTTTCCGGATAAGTAGAAGTAGTTCATATTCCGGATAAAAAGGTATAGCGTATTGCGGATAAGGGGTCGAAGACAGATTCCGGATAAGGTAGTTTAATATGTTTTCCAGATAAGAAGGTGTAGCATAGTTTCCGGATAAGGATTTTGGTTATGTTTTCCGGATAAGTCATTGAAGGCACATTGCGGATAAGCTTGAGTAGCACATTTTCCGGATAACACCTAGAAGGTGGATTCCGGATTAGCTTTCAATTCCAGTTTTAGTTTCTCGTTTTCCCGCAAATTAAGGTTAGTTTGTTTTGCTCTATTTTTATCATTTATTTATCTTATTGCTTATCTCACCATTTAGAATAGATAATCCAAAGCTCCCCCTTTTAGTCACCAATTACAACAATTCCACTTTGAACCGTGATCAATTCGAGAAGATACCGAGAACGAAACAACGACAAATACAATTGGGTACGAGCAACACAAAGAAAGATCTTGCAAAAGCTACATTTTTTGTTAACTAAAAGTGAGTTGTATAAAATGGCGCCGCTGCTGGCTCTTTTCGTAAGGATCAACAGTTTTTTGTGAGAAAAATTGGATTTTGGGATCCGTTCTTTAGGGAACGTTATTTTCATGTACAAAAATTTTCAAAAACCCATAAAAATATAAAATTTTCAAAAAAAAATAAAAATTAATTAATTAAAAACATATAAAAACGAAAAATATTTTCTCTTGCATTTTCTTTTTAGTGTATGCGTACTCGATCAACGTCTTATCCCGAGCCCGAGACTCTCGATAATTTAGACATGGTCGGTGTACACAACAACAATAATAATCTACCCCACCCCAACATGAATAATCTTCCCCAACCCGACCTACGAACCATGGAGGAGCTATGCCAACCTACGATGAATGGACGTGGAGGCCCGATTGCACCGATGCAAATCCCGGCTCAGGAGTTTTCGTTAAAGCATCACATGATCTAACAAGTGCAAACTAATCCATTTCGCGGAATACCGGATGATGATGCCAACAAACACCTCGACAAATTCATTACCATCACCCAAAGCATGAAGTTGCCCGGTGCTTCTATGGATGTTCTTCGCCTTCAACTATTTCCCCACTCGCTTTCTCACCATGCCAAAAATGGTTTGACCGTCTCCCAAAGAATTCTATTCATACTTGGGACGACATGACTCAACGATTTTTTTCGCACTACTTTCCACCATCCATGGTCACGAGCCTTCGTAACCAAATTAGTGGATTCATGCAAGACGATGATGAATCACTCTTTGATGCTTGGGAACGATACAATGATTTGATCGACCGTTGTCCAAATCATAACATGCTCCCCGTCACTCTCATTGATACTTTCTACAATGGTCTCACTTTTCGTGATCGTGACACGATCAACGCCGTCGCCGGTGGTACTTTTATGAAAAGGAGACCGGAGGAGTGTAGAGAGTTGATTGAAAATATGACTACTCACCACAAGAATTGGGATTCATCCGCATCCTCAAGATCTAATCCGAGAGTCAATGTTTCTTCTACTACTTCCAATCCCGAGATAACCGAACTTACCCGACAAATCACGGAAATGAACAAGAATTACATGACCATGGCCACAAACCACTTTCAACAAGCTAAAGCCGTTGCTATTTCTTGTGACACATGTGGTGGTCCTCATTCTTACAATGATTGTCCTTCTACTCAAGGCAATTTTTGTGAAAACGTTAACGTGGCATATGATACTTATCCCACGGGAGGCTATCAAGCTCGTCCTCAAGGAGACCGTAGCTTGCTAAGTTATCGTTCAAACAACTATCTTGCACCACCCGGTTTTACTCCTCAAAACCAAAACCAACAACAAAACTATAACCGAAATAACCAATCCCAACCTCGTGCTAACAATCAATATCAATCCCAAAGAAACCCATACCCACCTCAAGGAAATTCTTAAGCTTACCAAGCTCCACCTCTCAATCAACCAACGGCATTGAATCAAGACATCGAGACGTTCATGAGGAGTAATAGAGAGATGGTGACGAATCTTCAGAGTCAATTTATCAACTTGAAGGGAGACATGGCGAAACAAGGGAGTGATATTCGAGCCGAGCTAAGGAATGACATGGCGAAACAAAGCAATGATATTCGTGCAAACATGAGAGACTCTTTCAACACTCAAGCGGATAATATACGTGTTATGATTGGTTCGCTCTTCCAAGGTAATCAACCCTCTTCTTCGGGTACTCTTCCGAGTAACACCGTTGCTAATCCATGAGGGGAGATGAAAGCAATCACCACTCGTAGTGGAAAAGGTTATACGGAACCCGAGCTTCCTACACCTCCACCCGTGATTGTGAACAAGGAAAAAGAGCAACTTTCCTCACCTCCTTTGCCTTCTACCCCCATTCCCCCACCACCCGCGGTTGTGAGTGATCCTACTCCCCTAAAGCCTTCCTCTTCATCCGATATACCTTATCCTTCAAGGTTGAGGAAAGAGAAGCAAAAGAGCAAGGATGATATTCAAGTTTCAATCTTTCTCAAAATGTTTAAACAATTGAATTTTAACATCTCCTTTGCCGAGGCTCTCGCTCACATGCCTAAATATGCGAAGATGTTTAAAGATCTTCTTAGTGACAAGGAGAAGCTTCTTGACATTTCTTAGACCCAACTTAATGAGAATTTCTCCGCGGTTCTCTTAAGGAAATTGCCCACCAAACTTGGTGATCTGGGTCGTTTCTTGATTCCTTGCAACTTCCCGGGAGTAGAGAATTGCATGGCCCAAGCCGATCTAGGTGCTAGTATAAACTTAATGCCTTTAAGTGTTTGGAAGCAATTATCTCTCCCCGAGCTAGTCCCTACCAAAATGACTTTGGAATTAGCTAACCGTACGGTTGCTTATCCAGTGGGGATAGCCGAAGACGTCTTCGTTGGCGTTGACAAATTCACCTTCCCGGTGGATTTTTTTGTCGCTGACTACGAGATGGACCCCCGTGTTCCATTAATCGTTGGACGTCCTTTCTTGAGGACCGGTCGCACTCTCATTGATGTAGCCGCGGGAGAAATAATCATGAGAGTTGGTGACGATAAAATTGTCTTCCACATGGGTATGATTTCTAAGCAACCTTATTCATATGAGAGTGTTAATGCTATTGATGTTCTCGATGAGGCTTGTGAAGAACACTTTCATGATGCTTGCAAAAGTAATCTCTCTTCTCTACCCAATGTTGAGACCGTTGCCTCAATTGCTCCGTCATTGACTCCATTTGGAGAAAGTGACTTTCTTTTGGATGATTTTGAAGCTAGCTTGGGTCTACTTGATCTTAAGTATGATGATTCTCCCACCGATTGGGAACAAGACATTCGTACAATTGAGAAACTTCTCAATGAAGACCCGTTTTCTCCTCCTTCTCCTAAAGAGGTGACTAATGATGATCCATCGTTAGTTACATCATCTATTGAGGATCCTCCTACTCTTGAGCTTAAGGACTTACCTCCTCATCTCGAGTATGTTTTCTTAGAGGACATTGATCAACTTCCCGTTATCATTGCTAAGGACTTAAAAGCCGATGAGAAAACTCGTCTCATTGAAGTTCTCAAGAAACATAAAAGAGCTATCGCTTGGAAAATCTCCGATATTCGTGGAATTGATCCTCACTTTTGCACACATAAAATTCTCATGGAGGACGACTTTAAGCCCACCATTCAAAGCCAACGAAGGGTGAATCCTAAAATCCATGACGTTATCAAAAAAGAGGTTATCAAACTTCTTGATGCGGGCATGATTTACCCAATCTCGGATTCACCATGGGTTAGTCCAGTCCATTGTGTGCCTAAGAAAGGAGAAATCACCGTTGTGCCCAATCAAAACAACGAGTTGATTCCTACACGTCTCGTTACTGGGTGGAGAGTTTGTATAGACTATCGCAAACTCAATGATGCCACGAGAAAGGATCATTTTCATCTTCCTTTTATGGACCAAATGCTTGAACGTTTAGAGGGTAATGAATATTACTGCTTTCTAGATGGTTTCTCGGGTTATTTCCAAATACCCATCGACCCCCAAGATCAAGAGAAGACAACTGATAGGTGTGTAAACACCCATCCTTTTTACCACTTAATTACAATAATAACCGAGCTAAAACGTGTATTTTATGTCATTTATGTCGGAATTATGCGTGGTTTGTGTTTTTGTTGTGATTTAGGACGAAAAGGTGAAAAATGGAGAAAACACGGCTTTCACGGGCTTTTTTCGAAGAAAAAGACGAAAGACGAAGTCGAAAGATCAAGA
Source organism: Glebionis coronaria (assembly GCA_025667525.1). Taxonomy (NCBI): domain Eukaryota; kingdom Viridiplantae; phylum Streptophyta; class Magnoliopsida; order Asterales; family Asteraceae; genus Glebionis; species Glebionis coronaria. The sequence goes on from CM046876.1 coordinate 362,499,522, forward strand.
GTGCGAAAAGAACGGAAGTCCAAGACCAATTCTGAAGATTTATCGAAGAAAAAGTCAAAAGACGGAAGTTTACTAAAAGCCGAAGAACTCGAGTCTTATTTATGAAGAAAATTCAAGACGAGTTTAAAGAAATCCCAAGAAAAAGTCATTGAAGTCAAAAGATTAAATAAGATTAAGGACTTAAGCATGCAATTAGAGAAAGAAGAAAGAGGGAGGAAGCTTCCTAAGCTCCTCCCTAATCTCCCTATATATAGTTTATTAGCATTTCATTTCATAGTTGTTGGCTAACATGACAAATTAGCTCTTCCACCATTTTCATTTTCTTGCAACTTTATTTTTCATGTCATTTTAATTAATTGTCTTGCACTTTAATTCCTTTAATTCAAGTAAGTGTTTTTAATTTTGTTGTTTAATCTTTATTTTCCTTTAATCAAGATTTTCTTTATCATTCTCATCCTACTTTTCTTGTCTTTGATTTGATTGTGGTTCGGATTAGGCATTGATTTTGCTTAATCTTATTGTTTATTTGATTAAAAAGTTCATCTTTTTATTTTCATCTAGGCTTGTATACGAATTAAGCTATAAGTTTGACAATCTTATTGGCTTATTTTGTATTTAGCTTATTTTATTTTAAAGTTTTCTAAAACGTTTTAGGGGCTGTTTAGTTGGAGAAAATTTTTCCACTTTTTTAGAAAAAATTTCATTTGAAAAGTGAAAAATAGAAAACCTGTTTAGCAACATCATTTTTCAATATTTTTGAAAAATTACAAAATTTTCATTTTCTAAATTTATATAGAAAATTAGAAAACTCCATTTTAGCCTTTTCTAAATTTTCACCTCATACCCACCATTGTTTTATTTAACCCATTTCAATAACACGTTACTCTATTCAGTATTCACCGTTCATCATTATTTTAACGTTTTCGTCAGAAAATTTACGTTTTCATCAGTAAATTTACGTTTTCTTCTGTAAATTTACGATTTCGTCTCTAAATTTCCGTTTTCGTCAGTAAATTTACGTTTTCGTCAGAAAATTTACGTTTTCGTCAGAAATTTACATTTTCGTCAGAAAATTTACGTTTCGTCAGTAATTTTACGTTTTCGTCAGTAATTTTACGTTTTTGTCAGAAAATTTAAGTTTTCGTCAGAAATTTACTTACGTTTTCGCCAGTAAATTTAGTTTTTCGTCAGAAAATTACGTTTTCGTCTGTAAATTTACGTTTTCGTCTGTAGTTTTACGTTTTCGTCAGTAATTTTACGTTTTCGTCAGTAATTTTTCGTTTTCGTCAGACAATTTTCGTTTTCGTCAGAAAATTTACGTTTTTGTCAGAAAATTTACGTTTTCGACAGTAAATTTAGGTTTTCGTCAGAAAATTTACGTTTTAGTCAGAAAATTTATGTTTTCGTCTGTAAATTTACGTTTTCGTCAGTAATTTTACGTTTTCGTCAGTAATTTTAGGTTTTCGTCAGAAAATTTACGTTTTCGTCAGAAAATTTATGTTTTCGTCAGAAATTTACGTTTTCACCAGTAAATTTACGTTTTCGTCTGTAAATTTACGTTTTCGTCAGTAAATTTACGTTTTCATCAGTAAATTTACATTTTCATCAGTAATATTACGTTTTCGTCAGTAATTTTACGTTTTTGTCAGAAAATTTACGTTTTCGTCTTTAAATTTATGTTTTCGTCAGTAAATTTATGTTTTCGTCTATTAATTTACTTTTTCTGACAAAAACGTAAATTTTAATTTTTCTGACAAAAAAGTAAATTTACTGACGAAAACGTAAATTTACAGACGAAAACGTAAATTTAATTTTTCTGACAAAAAAGTAAATTTACTGACGAAAACGTGAATTTACAGACGAAAACGTATACTTACTGACGAAAACGTAAATTTACTGACGAAAACGTAAATTTTTGACGAAAACGTAAATTTACTGACGAAAATTTAAATTTACAGACGAAAACGTAAATTTACTGGCGAAAACGTAAATTTTCTGACAAAAAAGTAAATTTACAGACGAAAACGTAAATTTACTGCCGAAAACCTAAATTTACAGATGAGAACGTAAAATTACTGACGAAAACGTAAATTTACTGACGGAAACGTAATTTTTTACGAAAACGTAAATTTTCTGACGAAAATTTAAATTTACAGACGAGAACGTAAATTTATAGACGAAAACGTAAATTTACTGACGAAAACGTAAATTTTCTGACGAAAACATAAATTTACTGACGAAAACGTAAATTTTTAGAAAAAAACGTAAAATTACTGACGAAAACGTAAATTTAGTGACGAAAACGTAAATATACTGACGAAAACGTAAATTTATACACTAAAACGTAATAATACTGATAAAAAGTAAAAAAAAGCTAATTAAAACGTAAAAAATTACGAAAATATGAAAAAAGAAGACGAGAAAAAACAGACGAAAACGTAAAAAACAAAACTAGCAAAAACGTGAAAAAAAGTTGATCATGAAAAAATGGTTGAAAATAGTTTCGTTTAAACATTGTTTATTTTTTTAGAAAATGAAAAATATTATCTAAACAAGTTTTCAAAATTCTCAACTCTTTTCTTGAAAAGAAAAGTCTTTTCTTTTCTAGAAAATTAGAAACAGAAAATTAGGAAAAATTTTCCACAACTAAACAACCCCTTATCTTTTTAAAGTTTGCTTATTTTGTTTGCTTATTTTGTGTTTTGATAAAGTCTTTAAATTTGTTGCTTTTTGTCTCGTCTCATTATCTTTTTAATCAAGTTTCGGTTATTGCTTATTAGTATTAGCTTATTGGTTTTGCTTATTTGTATTACATTCCATCGGAATGGGATTTGGATTCCGACAGCTTGTTACGATCGCAAAAACCACAAGGGTTTCTACATTGCGATCGGTATTATGATACTCCCCCTTATTCGGATCTGGGATTCGGATCTCGGATTCGGATCTAGGATTCGGATCTGGGATTCGGATCTGGGATTCGGATCTGGGATTCGGATCTGGGACTCGGATCTGGGATTCGGATCTGGGATTCGGATCTAGGATTCGGATCTGAGATTCGGATCTAGGATTCGGATCTGGGATTCGGATCTGGGATTCAGATCTGGGATTCGGATCTGGGATTCGGATCTGGGATTCGGGTCCGGGATTCGGATCTAGGATTTCGATCTGGGATTCGGATCTGGGATTCGGATCTGGGATTCGGATCTGGGATTCGGATCTGGGATTCGGATCTGGGATTCGGATCTGGGATTCGGATCTGGGATTCGGATCTGGGATTCGGATCTGGGATTCCGATCTGGGATTCGGATCTGGGACAAAATTTGATATTTCCTTCCATTTTCTTAAACTTAATTTTAAATTGTTTTTATTTTAGTTTTATTTTAAGATTGCATTTTATTTAAGTGTTTTTCTAGTAATTTTCTAGCTTAATTTTTCACCTTGTTTTACTTTTATTATTTGTACCTGTCTTTAATTTTCTTTTAAATACTTTCCGCATTTACTTTTTAATTAGTTATAGATAATCAAATTTCTTTTTGTTAACCAAAAACGACTGAGTCACACTTTAAACTGGTAATCAATTCGATTAGACACCGAGAAAACGAACTTTTTCAACTAGCAAAATCTTAATATCAAATGACGCCGCTGCCGGCTCTTCTCGTTAAGATTAACAGTTTTTTGTGAGAACTTGGCTTTTGGGATCCGTTCACTTGTGAACGTTATTTTTTGTATCAAAAATTTTCAAAAATCCCAAAAACATTTGAAAAATCATAAAAAGCATTTCTTTTTCAAAGTTTTGCACCAAAAATATTCTTCTTGCTTGTCTATTTTTCTTCATGGATTCGTCTTGTGTACGGTGTGGGAGACCATGGCATGGTTTTCAAAAATGTCAATGGTGTACTTGTGAGCGGTGTGGTTCTGATATCGACGATACACAATTTGGATTTTGTCCATTTTGCAATTCAACAAATTTGTACTTCTCCTCTTACAATAATTTCTCACCCTCTCCCGTCTATGACGATCCTTATCCTCAAAATGCACCGGATTTTTCTCCATCCCCGTGGTGCTATAAGTGTGGGGGTCCTCACGAAAGTTTTCACTGTCCAATGGGGGATAAAAATTACTATAATTATACCCCTTCCAGTTTTGACCAACCCCTGCAATACCCAATTGATCATCAGCCTCGTCACGGGATGAGTTACCAAGAACCAATTGACGATCTTGCTACAGCCTTTCAAGAACAAAGAAACGATCTTGCTACAGCTTTTCAAGAACAAACGAAAGATCTTTTACAGACGCTGCAAACTTGTATGGAGTCATTTTTACAGCAGCAAGATCAGACGAGTACTCATATCCCTGAGCTTATTATTAGCCCTTCAGGTATTGAGGAGAGCGATGACGATATTGAGGTTATTTTCGACGAGGAGTAATTTATAAAGCAACATAAGACTTCTCCCATTCCTCCTTCGTCTATTGCTATCACACCCGAGGAGCCCGTTGGCTCTCTCATCATGGAGGATGAGCATCTTGACGTTATCTCGGGAACTGAATCGGACAAACTCCTAAAGTCTAGTGTCGAGGAACTTGTCGTCATCCCAAGTGAGCCCGCGGGTATTCCGGAAAATCTGTGTGATGTGGCGACTTTTGCGGAGGTTACGGACAAGTTTGCTTCGCTAGTCAATGATCACATACTCACAACTCCACATGCGATATTTGATCCTCCCAACAAGAGTTCAACATGTGGTGAGTATGATCATTTCGTCTTCGAGCCCGAGATTGAGGAAATTATCGACCGAGAGCTAGCTCTTTTACCTCTGCTTCCTCCTACAAGCGAGGTCGACTTTTCCAACATCGATGCCGAACTTGATGAGTTGGAACGTCTTATTTTTCATAATAATGACGAACCAACTCACATACCCAAACATCCTATTCTCGAGGAGTTACCTAATCAACACTCCTCTTATGAGAATTGCGTTTACCACATTCGTGAGGATTTACCTTATCAACAATCCCCACAAATGAATGATGGTTTCGTACTTGATCGTGATCTTTTCAAACGAGTTTCTACACTCCTTATCTACGATGATATCAACAAGATCTACTTTCATGAGGATAAATGCTTTGACCCGGGAGGTGACATCGACCATTCTATAATTGATAATTTTACGGCTTTGCCAATTGGTCCGCATCCATTGTCTTTGGAGGATGACAATGTGATTCCCTTACCCACCCCACCTCCCGTCAATCTGGATTTCACTTGCTTTTCTTATATTGAGCAGACTTTCCTACCATTCCAGACTTATCCTCCCGCCTCTCCTTTGTTGATGTCCTCCGGGAACGAGGACAAGGTCTTTGATCCTAGTATTACATTCGAGGTTCCCCATGGACCATTTAATTCGGGGACGAGTCAGGCTCGTGACTCGGTTAACAAAAACAAGCGCTCTTCGGGAGGCAACCCGATTATCTATCTTTATCTGTTTTCAGCATAAGTGTAGGGGGAGCCCCGTTGGTGTTTCTTGCTTTCTTTCTTATCTTATGCAGGGATTCGAGCGCTCAATGACACACTCTTGATGATTTTTGACGAACCGTGATTCCGTGTTCCCTTCTTCCCGGTTCTATCCTAAACTCTTTTCGATTCACTATTTTATATTTCTCAATATTAAAATAGGAATCTCTTTAGTTGTCTCTTCCTTAGCGAGATTTAAACAACGTGCACAATGTCCTAAGTGTAGGGGAGTTTACTCCCATATGCTTAAACATTGAGGACAATGTTTATATTAAGTGTAGGGGGGACTTCTATCGAAGTTTTAAGTGGACTTTTCCATTAAAATGCCTTCATTTAACCGGAAAATCATCTTTTTCAGCATTTTTTCAAATTTATAATTAACTTTGGCCATTTAGTCGTAATTTTTAAAATTTTTATCGTTGCTTTCATATATATATATCCCGCAATAAAGTCAAAAATGTTAATAAAGTGGTGTAGCTAGTTTAGAATTCTTTGACATATTAGGCCCGTTGTGAATATTTTGACTCAATCCGAGTTGACTTATCCAAGTTTATTCTAGCTAGTATCCTTAACCATGTAGACCTTAATTGGTTTATTAGGCTAAGCATCCACGAGTCTCATTACTTGAGATTTTAAATTGTGGAGAACGAGAAATGATAGAGTCAATTATAAGTCGGTATTTTTGCACAAGCTCACTTAGTGTAATTATTTGCCTATTCTCCCATCACTTGCTAATAACTTATCTACAATAAGTAAGGTCGTACGATTTGAAAAGTTACTTAGCTTCTAGCCCAAGATCGTTTAAAAGTTGCTCGGTAATGATAAGAGTTCATAGCCAAGGCATAACTTATGAAGCGGGGCGCGAAGATTGGCGAGTCCGAAAAGGCCCTAACAAGGCATGAGGATTCAATCTTATTGCTAAAGATCCAAGGTGATGTGAAAAGCATTATTCCCAAAATCAATATGAAGGATCAAGACTCACGACGAAAAGCAATCAACTCCCATAAAGATCATGGAAAAGTCTATCCGAAAAGACCCTAACAAGGTATGAGGATAAATAGATCCAAGTCCGAAAAGGAGGCGGATCGTTGTATCTCAAAATCCCAATTAGCGATTGAAGAAATAATCATGAAGTCGTGGTCAACAAAGTTGGAGTACCCCTCAAAAGTCTCCAAGTGAAGAAACTCTATTAACGAAGAGAAGACCATTATCTCAAGAACGTCTCTCGAAGATATGAAGTATGAAGTACATGCCAAATATCGGCCCGAGAAAGGTCTCAAATCGCGAAGCGAGTTATGCCAAGATATGAACTTTTTGATATCCCGAGAAGCAGTTTTAAGAGATTTTGTCCTTTAGCTAACTATTAATCAAATCGTCCTACTTTGCTTTCAGCCTAAATAAACTACGAAATAAGTCCAAAAATGCATCTTCATGATCATTCTAAGACAAAAATAAAATATAAGAGATACAATAGGAATAAGGGAGTTTAAGCATATAATTAAGCCATGTGTGTAAGTGTTTGTTTTGCTAACTTATAATAACAATGATCTCGTTTTTAAGCTTAGTTTGGGGAACGTGAAACTTGAGGATGATAAATCTTCGCAGCACCGAAGCCCTAATGTAAGTCTTAAATCTCTTTGCAAGTTATCTCCATATAGCTATTTTCTAGTGAAAATGGGTTTCTATCCTTTTGTTTACTTTAAAGCTTTAATTTTTCTTAGTACTCTAGTTTTTGTTTTAGTAGTATGTTAATAAGGCCAGGGTTGATTGATTATGAGAAAAGTGTAAAGTTGCTTTATCACTAAGCATTGCATGAGGGCATGGCAATGGTTAAGTGTAGGGGATTTGATAGGTGTGTAAACACCCATCCTTTTTACCACTTAATTACAATAATAACCGAGCCAAAACGTGTATTTTATGTCATTTGTGTCGGAATTATGCGTGGTTTGTGTTTTTGTTGTGATTTAGGACGAAAAGGTGAAAAATGGAGAAAACACGGCTTTCACGAGCTTTTATCGAAGAAAAAGACGAAAGACGAAGTCGAAAGATCAAGAGTGCGAAAAGAACGGAAGTCCAAGACCAATTCTGAAGATTTATCGAAGAAAAAGTCAAAAGACGGAAGTTTACTAAAAGCCGAAGAACTCGAGTCTTATTTATGAAGAAAATTCAAGACGAGTTTAAAGAAATCCCAAGAAAAAGTCATTGAAGTCAAAAGATTAAATAAGATTAAGGACTTAAGCATGCAATTAGAGAAAGAAGAAAGAGGGAGGAAGCTTCCTAAGATCCTCCCTAATCTCCCTATATATAGTTTATTAGCATTTCATTTCATAGTTGTTGGATAACTTGACAAATTAGCTCTTCCACCATTTTCATTTTCTTGCAACTTTATTTTTCATGTCATTTTAATTAATTGTCTTGCACTTTAATTCCTTTAATTCAAATAAGTGTTTTTAATTTTGTTGTTTAATCTTTATTTTCCTTTAATCAAGATTTTCTTTATCATTCTCATCCTACTTTTCTTGTCTTTGATTTGATTGTGGTTCGGATTAAGCATTGATTTTGCTTAATCTTATTATTTATTTGATTAAAAAGTTCATCTTTTTATTTTCATCTAGGCTTGTATACGAATTAAGCTATAAGTTTGACAATCTTATTGGCTTATTTTGTAGTTAGCTTATTTGATTTTAAAGTTTTCTAAAAAGTTTTATCTTTTTAAAGTTTGCTTATTTTGTTTGCTTATTTTGTGTTTTGATAAAGTCTTTAAATTTGTTGCTTTTTGTCTCGTCTCATTATCTTTTTAATCAAGTTTCGGTTATTGCTTATTAGTATTAGCTTATTGGTTTTGCTTATTTGTATTACATTCCATCGGAATGGGATTTGGATTCCGACAGCTTGTTACGATCGCAAAAACCACAAGGGTTTCTACATTGTGATCGGTATTGTGATACTCCCCCTTATTCGGATCTGGGATTCGGATCTGGGATTCGGATCTAGGATTCGGATCTAGGATTCGGATCTGGGATTCGGATCTGGGATTCGGATCTGGGATTCGGATCTGGGATTCGGATCTGGGATTCGGATCTGAGATTCGGATCTAGGATTCGGATCTGGGATTCGGATCTGGGATTCGGATCTGGGATTCGGATCTGGGATTCGGATCTGGGAGATTCGGATCTGGGATTCGGATCTGGGATTCGGATCTGGGACTCGGATCTGGGATTCGGATCTGGGATTCCGATCTGGGATTCGGATCTGGGACAAAATTTTATATTTCCTGCCATTTGCTTAAACTTTATTTTAAATTGTTTTTATTTTAAGATTGCATTTTATTTAAGTGTTTTTCTAGTAATTTTCTAGCTTAATTTTTCACCTTGTTTTACTTTTATTATTTGTACCTGTCTTTAATTTTCTTTTAAATACTTTCCGCATTTACTTTTTAATTAGTTATAGATAATCAAATTTCTTTTTGTTAACCAAAAACGACTGAGTCACACTTTAAACTGGTAATCAATTCGATTAGACACCGAGAAAACGAACTTTTTCAACTAGCAAAATCTTAATATCAACAACATTCACTTGTCCCTATGGCACATTTGCCTACAAAAGAATGCCTTTTGGCTTATGCAATGCGCCTGGGACTTTCCAAAGGTGCATGTTGGCTATTTTCCATGACATGGTTGAGCAAACCATGGAAGTCTTCATGGATGATTTCTCGATCTTTGGGGATTCATTCTCTTCTTGCCTTGCCAATTTAAAACGTATGCTTAAGCGGTGCGAAGACACTCGCCTTGTTCTAAATTGGGAAAAATGCCATTTTATGGTAAAAGAAGGCATTGTGCTAGGACACAAAATCATAAAATCCGTTCTTGAAGTCGACCGTGCTAAAGTGGATGTCATAGCCAAATTACCTCCACCTTCAACCGTGAAGGGTGTGCGAAGTTTTCTGGGTCATACAGGCTTCTATCGTCGATTCATTCAGGATTTCTCTAAAATCGCTCGCCCAATGACCCACCTTTTGGAAAAAGATACTCCTTTTATCTTTTCTAAAGAGTGTATTGAAGCCTTCAATCTTCTTAAGGATAAGCTAACTAAGGCACCGGTCTTGGTTACCCCTAATTGGGAGCTACCTTTTGAGTTAATGTGCGATGCTAGCGACTTTGCTATTGGAGCGGTTTTGGGCCAAAGAGTAAATAAACACATCCAACCAATCCATTATGCTAGCAAGACAATGACGGGGGCTCAATTGCATTATACGACAACCAAAAAAGAGCTTTTAGCTGTTGTCTATGCTTTTGAAAAATTTCGCCCCTATCTTGTTTTATCCACCACCATTGTATACACGGACCATTCCGCGTTGAAGTACTTGATGACTAAGCACGACTCTAAGCCAAGACTTCTTCGCTGGTTTTTACTCCTTCAAGAATTTAACATTGAAATTCGTGACAAAAAGGGTGCTGAAAACCTAGCCGCGGATCATCTCAGTAGACTTGAGGATCCATATCAAGGGGATCATCCGAACAAAGAGATCAATGACTCTTTTCCCCTTGAGACCTTAATGTCTATAAATCTCAATCTTGATGACACCCCGTGGTTTGCGGACATTGCAAACTACTTAGCAGGTGGTGTTCTCATCAAAGGGTTAACATCCCAACAAAAGAAAAAGTTCTTGAATGATGTTAAGACTTACTTTTGGGATGACCATTTTCTCTTCAAACAATGCGCTGACTTGATTATTCGCCGATGTGTTGACGGACCGACAGCTTTAGACATTCTCGAGGCTTGCCATAAAGGACCCACCGGTGGTCACTTTGGCCCTAACTTCACCGCGAAGAAAGTGCTTGACTTAGGATTTTATTGGCACACCATTTATCGTGATGCTCACGAGATGGTTTAACATTGTGATGCTTGCCAAAGACAAGGCAAGATCATACATAAAGATGAGATGCCTCAAAATTTCATACAAGAATGTGAAATCTTTGATGTATGGGGCATCGACTTTATGGGGCCAGTCCCTTCTTCTAAAGGAAATAAGTACATCCTCGTAGCCGTTGACTACGTTTCTAAATGGGTTGAAGTTAAGGCTCTCCCAACGAACGATGCGAGGGTGGTTGTGAAATTTTTTAAGCAACTGTTTCCTCGATTCGGTGTTCCTCGTGCTATAATCAGTGACCGCGGGACTCATTTTTGCAATGATCAATTTGCAAGAGTCATGGCTAAGTATGGTGTCAATCACCGTCTTTCCACTGCTTACCATCCTCAAACCAATGGTCAAGCTGAGATATCAAGCCGTGGATTGAAGCGAATTTTGGAACGTACTGTGGGAGAGCATCGTGCCTCATGGGCCGATAAACTTGATGATGCTCTGTGGGCTTTCCGTACCGCCTATAAGACACCGATTGGTTGTACACCTTATCGTCTTGTGTACGGGAAAGCATGCCACCTCCCTATCAAGCTGGAACATAAGGCATACTGGGCCTTGAAGTGGGCTAACTTCGACATCAACAAAGTCGGTGATCTTTGCAAGATTCAACTCAACGAGCTACATGAACTGAGGAATGAAGCTTACGAGAACTCATTGATCTACAAGGAGAAGACCAAGATAATCCACGATGCTAGAATTAAGAACCGAGAGTTCCAAGTTGGTGATCAAGTCTTACTTTTTAACTCTCGGTTGAAGATCTTCTCGGGCAAGTTGAAGAGCCGCTGGTCTGGTCCATTCACCGTCGCCAAAGTCTTTCCCTATGGCACCATTGAGCTTTCTCAGCCAAATGGGCCCAATTTTAAGGTGAATGGACAGCGTTTGAAGTTGTACTTTGGTGAGGACATCTCTCATGAGATGATTCCATCCCTCACCACGTTTCCCATGAACTAGTTTCGGGACCGAGTCAGGCTCGTGACTCGGTTAACAAAAACAAGCGCTCCTCGGGAGGCAACCCGTGTATCTACCCTTTCCCGTTTTTACCCTAAGTGTAGGGGGAGCTTGTAGGTGTTTGTTGCTTTGTTTCTTATGATGTGCAGGGATTCGAACTTTCAAATGAAGCACTTTTGATGACTTTTGACGAACCGTGATCCCGTTTCCTTAGCAAGATTTAAACAAAGTGCACAATGTCATAAGTGTAGGGGAGTTTACTCCCACATGCTTAAACATTGAGGACAATGTTTATCTCAAGTGTAGAGGGACTTCTATTGAAGTAAGTGGTCTTTTCCATGAATTTGTCCTCATTTTAACCGGAAAATTTAATTTTTCGACATTTATCAAAATTTTTAATCTATTTTGGCCTAGTTGTATAGTTGTATTTTGCTTTGTTATGGTCATTTTCTTTCCTTGCTAAAATAAAGTTTAATAAAGTGGTTTTAAAATTTTTCAAAGTCGTGAATATTTTGACTCAACCCGAGTTTACTTATCTAAGTTTACTCTAGCTAGTATCCTTAACGTGTTTAAGTCAAGTTTTGCTAGGCTTTTATATAGGGAACTTTAAAACGCGAAGGTCTTAACTCTCACGGGTTAAGAACAAGAACTTTTCGCAAGTTCCTATAATTGATCCTAGAGAGTCGTTTATCAAGGGAACTTTAAAATGCGAATTCTAAACTTGGAAAAGTCTAAGAGTTTGCAAGATCTTATAGATGACTCGAAAACCCAAAACTTTGATTTAATTGGCTAAGCATCCACGAGTCTCATTCCTTGAGATTTTAAATTGTGGAGAACGAGAGATGATAGAGTCAATTATAAGTTTGGTATCCTTTCGCGAATTTATGTGAGTTAATTATGAGCCTACTCTCCCATCGCTTGTTAATAAATTTATTTGCAATAAATAAGGTTGTACGATTTGAAAAGTTACTTAGCTTCTAGCACAAGATCGTTTAAAAGTTGCTCGGTGTTAATTAGAGTTCATAGCCAAGGCATAACTTATTGAAGCGGGATGCGAAGATTGGCGAGTCCGAAAAGGCCCTAACAAGGCATGAGGACTACATTTTGTTGCTAAAGATCCAAAAGTGATGTGAAGAATCATTTATCAAAGATCAATATGAAGGATCGAGACACACGACGAAAAGCAAGTACTCCCCAAAAGATCATGGAGAAGTCTATCCAAAAAGGCCCTAACAAGGTATGAGGATAAATAGATCCAAGTCCTAAAAGGAGGCGGATCGTTGTATATCAAAGTCCAAAATAAAGATTGGAGAAAAATGAAGAAGTCATGGTCCAAATATGAAGAATCTCTCAAAACTTCAAGTGAAGAAATTCCTATTATGAAGAGAAGACCATAATTTCAAGAACGTCTCTCAAAGATTTGAAGTATGAAGTCGCTGCCAAATATCGGTCCGAGAAAGGTCTCAAATCGTGAAGCGAGTTATGCCAAGATATGAACTTTATGAGGTCCCGAGAAGCAGTTTTAAAAGATTTTGTCCTTTAGCTAACTATTGATTAAATCGTCCCACTTTGTTTTCAGCCTAAATAACTATCGAAATAAGTCAAACAATGCATCCTCGTGATCATTCAAGACAACAATAAAATATAAGAGAAACACCTAGGAATAAGGGAGTCTAAGTGAATAATTGGGCCACATGAGTTCGTGTTAGTTTGCTAACTTATAATAACAATGATCTCGTTTTTAAGTTTGGTATGGGGAACGAGAAACTTGAGAATGATGAACATTCATGTGACAACCGTGGTTTTGGGTTTGTCACTTGGTCTTACTTTTAGGTTATTTTATGTGTGCTTACTTGAATTGTGTGTTTACGTATTTATTTTGTGTGAACGAGGTTGGTGTGGTTATCGTTTATGAGTATAGAGTACTCATAAGTAAATCGAGGAACGGTTATTTCATGTTCATGAGCTCACAAGTGGTGACTATGAAATGAAAATGGTGATATTGTGGTGTTTACGTATACGTATAAGTATTATAGTAATAGTATTTTTTAGGATTTACGGTTTAGCATTTAGAGGTCTCGGGTGAGGTAATTATCCATATGAATATTTTTCGGGATGGTTTAAGTCATTTAGGACTTAGTTATAAAGTTTATTTCAAAATTTGAGATTTTTTATAAAAGTGTATATTTTACGTCTTTTACGGTAAAACGCGTAAATTTGACTAGTTTTACGGTTTTGAGGTTTTGGAGGCTTTAGGAGCTGAAATAAATTAAGGAAAATTAAGGTCATATTATTAATACATATATTGATAATAAAACAAATAAAAAAACGAATTTATAGGGGTGATTAGTCGGTTTAAAAAAAGAGGAAAAAAAGGAGAAAATTAGGGTTCTTCATAAAATTAGGTTTTCTTCATCTTCCATTAAATAAAAGGTAAAATCTTCATAACCCTTTTCATATTAATTATTTTTAATGATTCTATGATCATCTTATGATGGATTTAGGTTAGGGTTTAATTAAAAACAGTAAATTAATCATATTATAATGATTAAATAATCTAGGGCTTGTATTAGAAGGGTTATAGGTGATTAATTAGATCAATTTGTTTAAAACCCGTTTTTAAAAACTGGGCAGAATTTTGAGTCTATTGTTTTGATCATATCTCGAGTTCTAGGAACATTCAAGATGCGATCAAACTAGCCCTGGATAGGTAATTGAGTTGGCTTTCTAAATCAAGAAACGAGAACTAAATTGGAGGTGGGGAAGTGGGTCAAAAACAGGTTACAATAGTCGGAGGTCAAAACAGTTTTGAATTCACCCTGTTTTCTTTTTTAAGTTTTGGGTTGTTTGGGGTACTTAGGGTTGCATTGGGATCTTCTCACGAACATGAGAGATGGTTTATATATTGTAGTAAGGATCTGCACTTGGGCTAAGATTGTGGTTTAGGGTAAGACCCTCTAATGGTAATGAACTTTTCATACGTTTAAAATCAGTAAATTCTGGATAGGTAGCAATATATACACATATATCGGAGCCTTAACAGTAGCTTTAAGGTTAGGGCAAGTGGGAGGTTTTAGCTAACATGTATAAAAGTGTGAATATTCCTTTTTCAGAAACCATAGGTATATTTAAGTGGATGTTTGACTTAAAGTTTTGAGACTAAAATTGGGACTGTTTTGTGTAAAATTATGAACGGGATAGCTATTAAACTTAACCAAGTTAAGGACTTGTTAAGGAAGGGTAATGGGGTGATTAGAGCTTAACAATGAGGTAATTATACGGGAATAGATAAGATGTCCATCATAGGTTGATGAGCCATCTTAGTGATTGGTTCGTGTATTGATTTCGTGTTTTTGGTTTGTTAGCTTGTTGCTAGTGCGAGGACTTGTGAAGAAGTAATCAGGTGAGTTTCATAGTCCCATTTTTACTATTGATTTTGACTTCCAGATGGGATGGAAGAGACACTTTGTTGAGTTATTTATAAATTGATGCTGTGAATGTCTTTTTAAGGTTTGAGATGGACTTGTGTGTACATTATGTGATTAACTGCTATGTGATTTTGTTTGTGTATGATTTGGATTGGGATAGGTACATAGCGTGATCGTCTATGGGACCAATGGAAAATGACAAGGTAGTGGCCTTGGGATAGGTACATAGGTGTATGGGCGCCTATGGTACCATGGTTGTTGGTAAGGCGTGATGCCTTGGTAATTGTGGTTGTTGGTAAGGCGTGATGCCTTGGAAATGTGATGATTGATTTATCTTGAATGCTAGTTGTTAATGCATACTTGTAACACATTGTCCATATGTTATTGTGTTGATGGTTGTTATTCACAGCTTGTAACTGATTTAGCGTTGGAGTCTAAACCTATGACTCTCACCAACTTTATGTTGACGTGTTTTAGTGTCTCTTTCAGGTGTGAATGTGTTTAAGCTTGAGGATAGAAGTGGCTAGACTTGGATGCCTTAGGATTGCATATAGAAGGAGATCCCCGTTCCTTCTTAGTTTACCTTTATGTTTTTTTTTATAAGTGATACATGTTGGCACCTATATGTTTGTTTTGTTTGTGTTATTTGTTTGGTTATGTTATTTATTTGTCTTAGGTAAGCGGTAGGACTGTTACCTACTTACCTAGACTCCTGAGTCTGATGAGATATTGTCATGACTTTGTGTCTCCATTTTATGACATTTCTTATATCATTTAGTTAACTCTATAGACACGCTATTGTTGTGATGATATCCATATGTCGCGCCCATATTCCGCCATGGTGTGGTGTGACAGAATGGTATCAGAGCCAATGGTTATAGAGAATTAGGCTGCCTAGTCGTGTAGCCTAGTCTATAGCTTAAGGGTCCCTGCATATAGGCGTCATAGGAGTATGTGTGCATTTTATAGTAATTGATGAGTTTGAATATTATTTTCGCAGAATTTGTTCGATTATGAACTACTATGGTTCATACTTAACTACATGTTATTTTCTTTACGAGTTTTGATTAGTGCGGGTGGAACCATGGTCGTATACGCTAGTCATTGTTGGATTTCGCTTAATTATGTTTTCATGTTCTTTATACATTTTGAATTTTTTCTACGCTGGTTCAGCTGGACTACGAGTTTATATGTTTCGTGCATTGACTATGTTATTTTAATACATGGGGTTTTGGATCTTATCTTGTGTGGTTATGTGCTTGTGAGTTGTTGGATTATGTGTTATGTGTAGTATTAATTTCTTATAAGTGTCATTATAGGAGGGAGTACATTGGTGAAAGGGAACATGTATAATGATGGAGGCCTACATAATTATATATGTGCCACAACACCACTGGACTTTCAAGTATGATTGCATGAAAGAGAGTTAATACATGCTTGTATAGTATATGTTGGATGGATTTGAGTGTATGTACGCGTACGCCTATATATGTATATTTCCCTTCTACTTATCGGTTGTATTCTTAGGATGGTTTTCTAGCTCTTTCCTCTTTGGGATGTTCAACTCCTGTAGTAGCGCATTTATCGAGTTCTCATTTCACGTGGTTGTTTGTACGGTACTTTTGGTGTAGAAGCTATTGAGAGGGTGAAGATTTATTTTGGAATAAC
This sequence comes from Glebionis coronaria, assembly GCA_025667525.1. NCBI lineage: Eukaryota > Viridiplantae > Streptophyta > Magnoliopsida > Asterales > Asteraceae > Glebionis > Glebionis coronaria. Next base: position 362,515,990 of record CM046876.1, read on the forward strand.
GATATCTTTTGTTTTGAGTCTTACATGGTAAAAAAATGGAACTTGCAAATAGTAAAAAAAAATTTATTAGTTGTTGGTAGTCCATAAAATGAGGGTAAAGTGTCAAAAACGTGTTGAAATAAGGTGGAATATAATTTTTTTTTTTTACATTTAAGCATGGCTTGTTTATTTAAAAATATTTTGGTTTTGATCACCTAAAGTTATGTTCTTTAGTTAGAATTTTTTTTATTAAATTAAATATGTTAAAGTCATGTATTTAATCATGTGACGGGTGAGAGTTTTAATTTTCTGGAATTAAAATAAATTAGGGTTTAAAATCGTTTTTGGGTATAAATCGGAGTAGGCAGAAACTATCGCTAAATTGTCAAATTCTATCGCTAAACTGTCAGAAACTGTCGCTAATGCCTAGGCAGGTTTTAGGTAAAAATCGTTTTGGTCATAACTTGTTCGTTTTTAAAACTTTTTGGGTGATTCAAAAGCCTAAAATTATGTACTCAGAACGTACTTTTCAAATATTCAGAATGTTTAGCAAATGGAGGTCAGTAGCTAAGTCTAACTAATTGTACAAGTGTCGAGTTCAAGGTTAATTTTCAGACAACATGGTTTAAACTTATGTTTTGGGTATTTTGGGTTAATGAATACTTGCAGGGTTAACATAGAGATGAGTGGGATAGAATTTGAGATTTATTTAGACCTTAGAGCACATGGTTATGTCTTGATGAGTTTTGATTTATGGTATTTATGAGTAAGACTGAAATCGGGGTGACAGTTTTAAACCCGTCAAGTTATGTGATGGCTCCTAATTTGTTTTCAAGACAGTTCTTGTTTGATGAGTTGCGAGATTTAGTTAGGTTGGTTACATAAATTTATGGTTTTAATAAGTTTCCTCGCGGACGGTTAAGGCTCATGTGTTCTTGGTTGAGATTATTTTCGTGTAAACTGAGTTCACGTTTGAACGTGAAGGTTTTATCAGGGATATGCATCCTCGTTTGTTTGCTGAGAATAAGTTTGAGTTTGGGAGTGAATCTCGGGATGAGATTTCTATTAGGAGGGAGGGATGTGACAACCGTGGTTTTGGGTTTGTAACTTGGTCTTACTTTTAGGTTATTTTATGTGTGCTTCCTTGAATTGTGTGTTTACGTGTTTATTTTGTGTGAACGAGGTTGGTGTGGTTATCGTTTATGAGTATAGATTACTCATAAGTAAATCGAGGAACGGTTATTTCATGTTCATGAGCTCACAAGTGGTGACTATGAAATGAAAATGGTCATATTGTGGTTTTTACGTATACGTATAAGTATTATAGTAATAGTATTTGTTAGGATTTACGGTTTAGCATTTAGAGGTCTCGGGTGAGGTAATTATCCATATGAATATTTTTCGGGATGGTTTTAAGTCATTTAGGACTTAGTTATAAAGTTTATTTCAAAATTTGAGATTTTTTATAAAAGTGTATATTTTACGTCTTTGAGGTTTTGGAGGCTTTAGGAGCTGAAATAAATTAAGGAAAATTAAGGTAATGTTATTAATACATATATTAATAATAAAATAAATAAAAAAACGAATTTATAGGGGTGATTAGTCGGTTTAAAAAAAAGAGGAAAAAAAGGAGAAAATTAGGGTTCTTCATAAAATTAGGTTTTCTTTATCTTCCATTAAATAAAAGGTAACATCTTCATAACCCTTTTCATATTAATTGTTTTTAATGTTTCTATGATCATCTTATGATGGATTTAGGTTAGAGTTTAATTAAAAACAGTATATTAATCATATTATAATGATTAAATAATCTAGGGCTTGTATTAGAAGGGTTATAGGTGATTAATTAGATCAATTTGTTTAAAACCCGTTTTTAAAAACTGGGCAGAATTTTGAGTCTATTGTTTTGATCATATCTCGAGTTCTAAGAACATTCAAGATGCGATCAAACTAGCCGTGGATAGGTAATTGAGTTGGCTTTCTAAATCAAGAAACGAGAACTAAATTGGAGGTCGGGAAGTGGGTCAAAAACATGTTACAACATTCGGAGGTCAAAACAGTTTTAAATTCAGCCTGTTTTCTTTTTAAGTTTTGGGTTGTTTGGGGTACTTAGGGTTGCATTGGGATCTTCTCACGAACATGAGAGATGGTTTATATATTGTAGTAAGGATCTGAACTTGGGCTAAGATTGTGGTTTACGGTAAGACCCTCTAATGGTAATGAACTTTTCATACGTTTAAAATCAGTAAATTCTGGATAGGTAGCAATATATACACATATATCAGAGCCTTAATAGTAGCGTTAAGGTTAGGGCAAGTGGAAGGTTTTAGCTAACATGTTTAAAAGTGTGAATATTCCTTTTTCAGAAACCATAGGTATATTTAAGTGGACGTTTGACTTAAAGTTTTGAGACCTAAAACTGGGACTGTTTTGTGTTAAATTATGAACGGGATAGCTATTAAACTTAACCAAGTTAAGGATTTGTTAAGGAAGGGTAATGGGGTGATTAGAGCTTAACAATGAGGTAATTATACGGGAATAGACTAGATGTCCATCATAGGTTGATGAGCCATCTTAGTGATTGGTTCGTGTATTGATTTCGTGTTTTTGGTTTGTTAGCTTGTTGCTAGTGCGAGGACTTGTGAAGAAGCTATCAGGTGAGTTTCATAGTCCCATTTTTACTATTGATTTTGACTTCCAGATGGGATGGAAGAGACACCGTGTTGAGTTATTTATAAATTGATGTTGTGAATGTTTTTTAAGGTTTGATATGGACTTGTGTGTACATTATGTGATTAACTGCTATGTGATTTTGTTTGTGTATGATTTGGATTGGGATAGGTACATAGCGTGATTGTCTATGGGACCAATGGAAAATGACAAGGTAGTGGCCTTGGGATAGGTACATAGGTGTATGGGCGCCTATGGTACCATGGTTGTTGGTAAGGCGTGATGCCTTGGAAATTGTGGTTGTTGGTAAGGCGTGATGCCTTGGAAATGTGATGATTGATTTATCTTGAATGCTAGTTGTTAATGCATACTTGTAACACATTGTCCATATGTTATTGTGTTGATGGTTGTTATTCACAGCTTGTAACTGATTTAGCGTTGGAGTCTAAACCTATGACTCTCACCAACTTTATGTTGACGTGTTTTAGTGTCTCTTTCAGGTGTGAATGTGTTTAAGATTGAGGATAGAAGTGGCTAGACTTTGATGCCTTAGGATTGCATATAGAAGGAGATCCCCGTTCCTTCTTAGTTTACCTTTATGTTTTTTTTGATAAGTGATACATGTTGGAACCTATATGTTTGTTTTGTTTGTGTTATTTGTTTGGTTATGTTATTTATTTGTCTTGGGTAAGCGGTAGGACTGTTACCTACTTACCTAGACTCCTGAGTCTGATGAGATATTGTCATTACTTTGTGTCTCCATTTTATGACATTTCTTATATCATTTAGTTAACTCTATAGACACGCTATTGTTGTGATGATATCCATACGTCGCGCCCTATATTCCGCCATGGTGGGGTGTGACAATTTATGACAACCTAAAACCCAATGTAAGTCTTTGATTTCTTTACTTGTTTTTATCTTTTTACTTTCCATAAATGTTTAGTATTTAATAAAGGCCAAGGTGGGTTATTTATGATAGAAAATGTAAACCGTGCTTTAAAATTAATGCATTGCATGAGGACATTGCAATGGTCAAATGTAGGGGATTTAATAAGTGTGAAAACACTTATCCTTTTACCACTTATTTCCAATATTAACATGACCAAAACGTGTATTTTATGTCGTAAAAGTCGGAATTATGCGTGGTTTGTGTTTTTATTGTGTTTTAGGACCAAAAGACGAAAAAAGAAGAAAACACGAGCTTTCACGGGCTTTTATCGAAGAAAACGAGAAAAGACGAAGTTAAGAGATCAAGAGTGGTTAAAGAACGGATGTCTGATAGTTGTGTTTTTGTATACCCGTTAGGAAAAGAGTACCAAAATAGTGGTAAGCGTTAAGTGTCGGTTTAGGAAAACCGAGCACTAATGACCAAATAAGTTCAAGTTCGTTCTCGAGGAGGCTAGTGCGTTGTGTAATGAATTGATTAACTTTGTGATTTTATTGTTATGAGAAGAGAAAATAGAAATGGGGTAAGAAGAGAATGACGGTTACGATGACGGATTAAACTAAGACGATTTGACGTAAAACGCGAACGTAAATACGTAAAACGTGAAAAAATTAAAAAATTAAACCTAAAAATTAATTAAAAGTTAAAAGTAAGCCTAAAATAATATAAATAAGAATAAAAATCCAACAAAAATATTTTAAAACCTTTTATTAATTAAATATTCAATTTTAAATGCTAATTAAAGCCCTAAAATTAAATATAATTAACAAAATGTCCAAAATATTATTTTATTGAACAAATAACTTACTTATATTAGTTAAAGACTAAAAAGTATTTTTCCTAAATTTTAAAAACTATTTTTCTATTTTTAAAACACTAAAAACTATTTTTAAACTAAAATACTCATAAAAATAATAAAATAATGCTAAATATAATTTGCCAATTTTAAAAATCCTAAATTATACTAAGGAACAGTAGCAAAATGATAAAGTTTGAAAAATATAAAATTTTTCACTAAAAGACAAAATAGTTTGAATTTAAACCCTAATTAAACTAAATTAATTCTAAAAAATAATTAAAAAGTGAACAGTAAAAACTTTTTGAAGTAAAAATCTTAAATTATTTTTATAAACATAAGAAAAATCTTAAAACTGAAAAATAAATGTTTTTGTCACTAAAAGACAAAAACAGAAATTAAAAAGTAATTTAAAATCGCTAATAAATGTAAAAAATACTAAATGAACAGTGACAAAAATTCTAATTAAACAGATTAATCAAAATTAAAATAAGAAAAATAATAAAACTGGTTTCAAGTCCTAATTCCTATTTTGAAGCACTAAAGACAAATTTGTTAAAAACTGATAGTGAATTGTGAAGGACTTTTGTCCTTATGCTGAGCAGTGGAAACAATTGCACAAGCAGGGGGAACTTTGTTCCCACTGTTAGTGTAAAATATTGGTCAGTTGACCAAATAGCTTAGGAAAGCTATGTGAGGGCTTTTCTTGGGGCAATAAGGCACTCCCACAACCAGTTGGGTTATGGGAAGTCAAGAGCAACACAAAAAACCATAAGTCTTCAACAAAAATCACACAAAAATTGCACAAAATGGTGACTGATTAAGCTTGTATAGGTCTGTGATGATTTTGCTGATGCAATATGCACTCAAAACGAATTTCAAAGCCTAATAACTTGCATACAAGCTAAGCAAATGACATACAACTAATTACAAACCCTGCTTAAACCCTACCTCTAACAGATTGCAAAAATTTGTGAGCCAAATCAATTAAAAACAGTCAGTTAGGCCCCCTTTTCTGATTTTTGCTACTTTGCCAATTTTAGCATACCATTTTCTTTAAATCTGTTCTAAACTCACAAACTAGGACTGATATAACCCAATACTAGCAATAATAGTGTGTTAAGGCAGTTTTTAAACCAAAATCTTGTTAACCATTTAGCTTAAACCCTAATCCCAAACACCCCTTAATATCAGAACTTGGTTTTTTCTCAAATCAAATGCTATCAAACTCAAACCAAATTGATTAAAACTTAATCTAAGATGCCCAATAATCCTAAATAAGCATAAACTAACAGATTAACAAACACATAAACATTTTTTTTTTCCAAAATCACATAAATCATTTAGATCACAAATTTTGAAAACTGAAACAAGGTCAAACCAAGTTACCTAGAGGGACCTACATCCACGCCCCTCAATGGCTGCTTGCCATCTCCTTACAAGCTGGGGCTTGTGCAGATCCTTTTGGGATGCTGGTATGCAGAGTACTTGGTACAAAAAATGAAAAGAAATGGATAAGAATGGGAGCTTGTCTCCTTCTTGTTTCCTGCACACTACAACAAACAATCAAAAAATATCCAAGTATCAAAATGCCATAAGCTTGTAGCTTATGGCTTTTGATACAGTAAAACTTAGTCAGAAAAATGGAAAAACAGATTTTTCAAAAAAAACTTTTTGAGACCTTAGAAAACAACAACCTTGAAATCTTGAACACGTTTTAAACAAGTAACAACTTCAGGAATCCAAGAATCCAAATCCACTTTTCCTTGGAACCTTGGATTTCTGAAAATGTCAAAACCTTTGAAACCTTTTTTGAAAACACAAAACACCAAGTGTTTACACAATATAAATGGAACTCAGAAATTCTTCAAGACAGTCACCAACTTTTAAATTAATAGAAAAGGAATTACTTTTTAAACAAAACACCAACTTTCATTCATATAAAAAAGGAATTACAAAGCTTGAAGAAAATTCTTGAACTAAGATAAGGGTTCACATGCGACACCCTTATATACTAGCTATTTGATCTTTCTAGAATATGAAATAAAATAATACAAGTGCAAAACCCTAAACCCTAATCTTGAGTGAATTTCCATGATTGCCCTTTGGTCAACTGAGTTTGAATGGCATCTTGTGATTGACAACTTACGAATCTTGATCAGGGACGTCCATTTGAGTGTGGAGGACAAGGAACGAATGTGGGTCGCTGATGTGGTCTCCTTTTTGGGGTTTGGGGAAAGTGACATGAGCAGGGGACCTCTGAGGAATCACATGGGGTGTTGTGGGTTTTGTTTTGGGGTGTGGGATGGGTTAAGGTGATGGTTAATCAAGTTTCTGGAGCATTTGGGGTTAAACCCCCTTGATTAGATGTTGATTCGTCCTGGGGTTTATTTAGGGTTTATGGTTGATTTGGGGAAAGTTTAATCCATATTGGGGAGTGGTTTGTTTAAATAATGTGTTTGGTGGGAAAAGATTAGTTAATAAACTAATCTGGTTTGGCTGGGTGGAAATCAGACGTGGAGGGTGAGGTGGAAGGTGAGGGTGAGGTGGCGGCTTGTGAGTGGGGGTGTGAGTTTGTTTGTCTGGTTAGAAAGGCCCCTCCATGTTTCATGGTTTGTTCAACTTGTAATAAATAGCAAGAAACCCCATTTCCTTTGTAAATAAGTTTGGGCAGATTGCCAATTTTGGCACAATAAGTTTTGCAATCTTTAAACAAGGACATTTTTTGTAATTTCTTCATTCTCCAAGTACTGAACTTGTAAACTCTTGATAATTTAGGGACCCAAATGCAATAAATTAGATTTGCAAGGGTATAAATTGACAAGTCTTCAATTCTTGAGGGACCAAACTTGTATAATCTTCAAACTTCAAGGTCATTTTGGAAATTCATGATTCGGGTCCGGTTCATTGTGCGGCTTCATTTCCCGTGTTCGTTTTTGATTGATTCTTGTGATCTTTTTGTCATTTCCTCAATATCCCTACCTAAAATACACAAGCAACAAACACGAGCATATATTTGGCAGTTTTAATGATATTTAATCCATTTTAAGCCCAAAATGGACGATGAGACTATGTATAAAAGCAGTCTCATCACTCCCCCATACTAAACCATTGCCGTGCCCTCACGCAATGCTAGAATAAAGTATCGTAGCACCTCCAAAATTCATTTTATTGATTTTATTGAATGATAAACTAGCTACACTACTACTATTACTTCTACTTGCGTTTTAGACATAATGTATGATTTTCATCGCAAAATGGGACGTTTAGGTTCATAGAATAAGAACACGTGAATGCTTCGTTAGAAATAATTTCATCGTCCTCGATTTTTCACCCTAATTCCATGCCAAGCGTGCAACGAGATCATTGTCATTATAAGTTAGTAATGCTAACACTACTCCTATGCCCTAATCACGTACTTATCCTCCCATTATTCCTAGGTTGTATCTCTTATATTTTATTTTGTCTTGAATGTTTCACGAGGATACATTGTTTGACTTATGCGATAATAGAGATTTAGGTCTAAAAATAGAGTCCTAACGGTGTAACTAAGACCATCAAATCAATAACCCCTCCCAATAGACAACGATGTTAAAAAATTAAGTTGACAAGAAGAATCGATAAACACGGTTTTATAACGGTTTTGAACATGAGACTTATTACCAAGACTGTTATACGCCCCCTAACGGAAGGGCCTTATTATCTTTGGTTTACCTCCATCTTTTATTCAACTTCGCCATGAAGATTTTATTATGACTTCGGTCTTGCCTTGCCTTTTATTATCCGCCTCATCGGTGGTTTTATTAGCCAAAGACGTATATCCTCACGCTAAGGCGAATTTTGGATCTTTAAAGCTTCGAAGATTAAGGCTTGATTCACTTTCAATTTTGCATAGATTTTTCGGCCTTGTGGGGCTTCAAATTGTTTGCTAGATTTAGATGAGCACTTGAAATCTTATTATTGGGTGAAGCTTTTGATTATTCGGGTGCCAATACTTCAAAACCGTGACGCTGGCGATACCTTAATGTCTTCCCAATTTAATTACACGAAAGCTACTAGAAAAGACTAGAAACCCAACAATCCTAACTAAACCGCTAAGTCAATATTTATTAAGCAAAAAATATTTACAAGCGAAGGGAGAATAAGCAAATAACGAGAACACATGAGTTTTTGAAAGAATACGAGTACTCTACGTTTAGCATAGTAACTTATAATTAACCCTATCATTTCTCGTCCTCATTTAAGAGACTTAGCCTAATGTGTAGTTAAGAAGCTAAGTGCTCAACACGCACGGTCGAGTCAAAAATTACTCTTATTCTCGCCATCGGAAAATCTACATTCGTGTCTTCAAACACTTATAAAACATGAGAAAAATTTTAAAATTTGGCCATTTTTATCCTTATTTTGCAACAAAACGATAAACAGAAAGATAAACTTTGGAAAGCGTGAAGGTTTGGCAAGGCAAGTATCTATTCACCCCCCATACTAAAGTTAAACATTGTCCTCAATGTTTCGAGTCTAGGGGTGCAAACACCCCCATACTAGAGACGTAGTCGAATGCCTAATCTAGCATGGAATGGGTGCAACCAATAAATTAATAGCCGTTTATGAAGTGTGCTAAAAACCTAAGGTTAGAACATCAAAGGATATATCATTTGGATATTGAGAAAGTCTTCAAAGCAAACGATCGAGTGCTCCCATAAAACAAACACGAGAGGCTCCAATCGTGAAGATCATGATCTAAAAACCACAATGCACAAACAACCACGGAACAAAGGTTGGAAGGGCATAAATCACCTCACATTAGACTAATTAGAAAGAAATAATATGTACATGGATAAGCATGGGTTTCCCCCACGAGGCACCTTGTTTTTGATAACCGAGTCAAAAGCTCGACTCGAATCCCCATAAATGTGATGATTTAGGGATAATCATGGTATGGTCAATTTAATGGGGCTTACATGATAAACAAGGCCCAAAAACAACCGATATTAAGGACTAAGTCCTTTGATGGTGCAAAATACCGGGATCAAAGATGGCGTTCTCGTTTTCATTGGAAAAGCAAATCAACGCCACTTCATCATGTGTCAACACAAACCTAAAGGGTTTCAAGAAAATAGATGAGAAGAAATAGAAGGGTGGGACAATGGGTAAGTTATAAAAACATTGAGCTACTCGAGGTAGACTCGCACCAATCAAATAGAAAGATTTTCCATTTTTTGCATCGGTGGAAGACCGAGATTTCCCTTTATAAGCAATTCCGGGATCAAATATCTCGTCCTCGGTGGAGAAAGGGGGAGGAACATAAGGGGCTTCCCCCACACTAGGTCCACACAAAGCATCGTCAAAAGGAGAAGACGAGCTTGTAGCACTCAAAACACGTGGTGATGACAGAGTTAGAGTTGTAGAAAAATCTTTTAAATCCAATTTAAAATCTTTCCCTTTTTCATCTTTAAAACTCTCCTTATGAAAACCCGACTTAATTATGTCAAAAATATTTGGCGTTTCTAAAGCAATGTTAGTCACACTAAAAATTCTCACATTTGAAAACCGTTTTGGTAAAGGTGGTGGTAAGTTCTCAAAACTTTTGTCAACAAAGAAAACTCCCCCATTTGGGTCAACATATTCATCATCCGAAGAATCATTCGTGATTGGAATCGTAGGCTTAACACTCTTAACCTCCACCGGCGGAGGGGACGGAAAATCGTTTTTATCATCAACTCCTAAGACTCTTTTTTAAATCCTTTTACAAATGTTTTTGATGGGACTAACATTGTTCAAAGACGTGATAGATTACACATGAGAAAGTGTGGAGTTTTGAGTTGCATTAATGACGAGTTCTTCCTCATTGAAACGAAGAGTGATTTTCCTAGCATGCACATCGATAAGTGATCTCGAGGTATCCAAAAATGATCGACCTAAAATTAAAGGAACTTTAGGATCGATGGGAATGTCAACAACAATAAAGTCTACGGGATAGTAGAACTTTCCAACTTTCACGAAGACGTCCTCGGCTACTCCACAAGCTAGAATCGTAGAATGATCGGCCATCTCGATTGACATTCTTGAAGGAGTGAGATTGGGAAGATTGAGCGACTTAAAAATCTCAAGAGGCATCAAATTAATACTAGCACCAAGATCGGCCAAGGCGTAGCATTCCTCCATGTCTTGTATAGCACATGGGATTAAAAACTTGCCGGGATCACCGACTTTTTGAGGTATGCGGCTAAGAAAAACCGATGAACAACTAGACGATTTTTGCAATTTCTCTTTGTTATTCAACATACTTTTGAAGTTCGCGGCAAATCGAGGCATCATGACCAAGGCGTCGGCAAAACTTATATTAAAATGCAAGTCACGAAACATTTTCATAAAGAGTTCAAATTGATAATTATTTCGTTCTTGTGCCTTTTCCTTGTTTCGTCTTGAAGGGTAAGGTAAGGGTGGTGTGGGTTGGGGCATAGGCAACAGCCTTGGAATCTCGGGTTCCATGACTGGTATTGGTTCAACCGTAGGTGTGGTTTGAGCGGTACTTCGTGGGCTTGGAATTTGCTCCTTTTCTACCACCACCTCGGGTTCTTTCTCTTTTTCCTTCTCCGTAGAAGTACTTGGACGAGAAATGGGTTCTTTTGAAAGTTTTACCACTACGAGTGGTAATAACCTTCAATTCTCCTTTCGGGTTTACGATGGTATCACTAGGAAGACCACCCGAAGAAGAAGGTTTACACATGATAGCTTCAAACATTTTTCCCATTCGGTCTTCAAACTTAGATTGCCTAGCATCCGCTTTTAACAACTCTTGCTTAATCTCATGTTGACCTTGCTCCATTTTTTGTTGATTTTGTTGGAGTCGTTGAACATTTCCTTCCATTTTATTAGCATGAGTCTTAAGTTCATCAGCAAGTTCGTTTTTAAGCTCGTTTTTCAACTAGGATCTTAAGCTAACCATTTCACGTTGCATATTGTCAAACTTAGCATCGTTTGCTTTAGCATAATTCAAAAATTCTCCTTGAAGATTTTTGGTGTGATCATTTTGAAAACCTTGTGTGGTAGTTTGAAAATCACGGTCTTGGTTTTGGTTTGAAATTTGCCCATTTCCACTTTGATAATTACCCTTGTTGTAGTTACGTTGATTTCCTTGATAATTACCACCTTGATTGTTGTTTCGATAGTTATTAGCATTTTGATTTTGTGGAGCTTGATTTTGGCGGGAACCTTGACCGTTTTGGTTATAAGTTCCCGTGGCTACATAAGCACTCGAAGTGTTACCATCCGCGGTAATGCCTCGGAAAAATCATGAGCTCCACCACACGAAATACAACTCTTAGCAACCGCTTTAACCGAAGCGGAATTTGAAGCTTCTTGAGCTTTCCAATGGGACATAAGAGTCGAAAACCTATCGAAAACCGATTCTCCTCATTTGCTTCATCTTGCAAGGCATTAATGCTACGAGACGATGACGAGCCCAAATTGGCAACACTCGGTGTGTTACGAGGGCTATAAACCTTAGACCTATTTTCAATGATTTTCAAAGCCTCTTCGGTTGTTTTGCACAAAAAATTACCACCCGCGGCGGCATTTAAGTAATCACGTTCATGATCATTAAGCCCATTATAAAAAGTGTCAATTTGATGCAATTCAGAAAAATCATGGTGTGGACATTCATGTAACATTTCTTTAAACCTTTCGCAAGCCATTGAAAAACTTTCATTAGATCTTTGTGTAAATCGTGAAATCTCGTTTTTCAAATGTGTTGTTTTAGATGGTGGAAAAATTGATTCACAAATTTAGAAACGAGATCAGCCCACGTCAAAAACGAATTTGGCGGTTCTTTCTCAAGCCATATCTTGGCGGGTCCATCTAACGAGTATGGAAACAACATCATCTTAATGGCATCGTGTGGTACATCCTTAAACTTGCTTGTCGCGGTGAGACGATTAAATTGCCTAATGTGATAATGTGGGTTGTCTTTCTCGTGTCCGCGAAACTTGTTGGCTTGAAGCACAGACATTAAACCCGTCTTGATCTCGAAGTTCTCCGCAAGGATGGCGGGAATCACAATGGCCTCTCCAAAACCCTCGCTGGGTGCTTGAAGCAACTCCATCATAGTACAATTAGCCATGATAGCTTCTTGTTCTACAATAGGTTCCTCACTTGGAGTCTCTTCACTAGCAAAATTAGGAGTAGGTGTTGCCTCCTTTCGGTTTCTACGTTTACGTGCACGTTTTGCTTGATTGCGAGTAAGCATAAACGTCACGTACAACGAGGGGACGAGCAAAGAAGATTCTTTTTGGTGTTTTTAACTTTTTCAATTTTTTTTGGATTTTTGATTGTTTTTACTTTTTTTTGGATTTTGAAATTGTATTAGGTAGACAATAATCTACAAATCTCCTCCTTAATCAAATCTCTTGATTAAAGAAGCCTCAAGGAATGAAAACGATCACGTGAAGTGAACGCCTTCGATGACTTTAGAACGATGGTGGAACACCAAATCGTTCAAGAGGGTTTAATCAAATGAAACCAAGAAAATATATATGATATGTAATAATACTTTGGGCGACAAAACCCTCGATTAGCTTTCAAAATCAAATACTCACAAGCAAGCGGGGAAACGAGGCGGCGCGAAGCACTTAAGAGCCTTTTTCCTTAGGATATATTTTATAATATCCGCCTTATACCCACCTTATAGTTTGTATTTTCAAAATCGAGCTTCTCGAAAGTATTTATCTATTTTTGCCTTTTTCTTTTGTTTGAGATTCGAATACAATGATTGGGTAATGACCTCCCAAGTCAAGGTTGTGATTTCTCACGTATTTGGAGTACTTGTGAATTTATTGTTCTACGTATACAATATAGTAATAGTATTCACACAAAAACCAAAAACCGATAATACGTATTAGTAGAGTGCTACTAATACAAATACTTATTATGGCTATATAAAAACAAAAATTGTTCAAATCAAAACACAACACGCCTCCCCGGCAGCGGCGCCAAAATGATAGTTGTGTTTCTGTATACCCTTTAGGAAAAGAGTACCAAAATAGTGGTAAGCGTTAAGTGTCGGTTTAGGAAAACCGAGCACTAATGACCAAATAAGTTCAAGTTCGTTCTCGAGGAGGCTAATGCCTTGTGTAATGAATTGATTAACTTTGTGATTTTATTGTTATGAGAAGAGAAAATAGAAATGGGGTAAGAAGAGAATGACGGTTACGATGACGGATTAAACTAAGACGATTTGACGTAAAACGCGAACGTAAATACGTAAAACGTGAGAAAATTAAAAAATTAAACCTAAAAATTAATTAAAAGTTAAGAGTAAGCCTAAAATAATATAAATAAGAATAAAAATCCAACAAAAATATTTTAAAACCTTTTATTAATTAAATATTCAATTTTAAATGCTAATTAAAGCCCTAAAATTAAATATAATTAAAAAAATGTCCAAAATATTATTTTATTGAACAAATAACTTACCTATATTAGTTAAAGACTAAAAAGTATTTTTCCTAAATTTTAAAAACTATTTTTCTATTTTTAAAACACTAAAAACTATTTTTAAACTAAAATAATCATAAAAAATAATAAAATAATGCTAAAAATAATTTGCCCATTTTAAAAATCCTAAATTATAATAAGGAACAGTAGATAAATGAAAAAGTTTGAAAAATATAAAATTTTTCACTAAAAGACAAAAATAGTTTGAATTTAAACCCTAATTAAACTAAATTAATTCTAAAAAATAATTAAAAAGTGAACAGTAAAAACTTTTTGAACTAAAAATCTTAAATTATTTTTCTAAATATAAGAAAAATCTTAAAAATAAAAAATAAATGTTTTTGTCACTAAAAGACAAAAACAGAAATTAAAAAGTAATTTAAAATAGCTAATAAATGTAAAAAATACTAAATGAACAGTGACAAAAATTCTAATTAAACAGAAAAATCAAAATTAAAATAAGAAAATTAATAAAACTAGTTTCAGGTCCTAATTCCTATTTTGAAGCACTAAAGACAAATTTGTTAAAAACTGATTGTGACTTGTGAAGGACTTTTGTCCTTATGCTGAGCAGTGGAAACAATTGCACAAGCAGGGGGAACTTTGTTCCCACTGTTAGTGTAAAATATTGGTCAGTTGACCAAATAGATTAGGAAAGCTATGTGAGGGCTTTTCTTGGGGCAATAAGGCACTCCCACAACCAGTTGGGTTATGGGAAGTCAAGAGCAACACAAAAAACCACAAGTCTTTCACAAAACTCACACAAAAATTGCACAAAATGGTGACTGATTAAGCTTGTATAGGTCTGTGATGATTTTGCTGATGCAATATGCACTCAAAACGAATTTCAAAGCCTAAGAACTTGCATACAAGCTAAGTAAATGACATACAACCAATTACAAACCCTGCTTAAACCCTACCTCTAACAGATTGCAAAAATTTGTGAGCCAAATCAATTAAAAACAGTCAGTTAGGCCCCCTTTTCTGATTTTTGCTACTTTGCCAATTTTAGCATACCATTTTCTTTAAATCTGTTCTAAACTCACAAACTAGGACTGATATAACCCAATACTAGCAATAATAGTGTGTTAAGGTAGTTTTTAAACCAAAATCTTGTTAACCATTTAGCTTAAACCCTAATCCCAAACACCCCTTAATATCAGAACTTGGTTTTTTCTCAAATCAAATGCTATCAAAATCAAACCAAATTGATTAAAACTTAATCTAACATGCCCAATAATCCTAAATAAGCATAAACTAACAGATTAACAAACACATAAACAATTTTTTTTCCAAAATCACATAAATCATTTAGATCACAAATTTTGAAAACTGAAACAAGGTCAAACCAAGTTACCTAGAGGGACCTACATCCAGGCCCCGCAATGGCTGCTTGCCATCTCCTTACAAGCTGGGGCTTGTGCAGATCCTTTAGGGATGCTGGTATGCAGAGTACTTGGTACAAGAAATGAAAAGAAATGGATAAGAATGGGAGCTTGTCTCCTTCTTGTTTCCTACACACTACAACAAACAAGCAAAAAATATCCAAGTATCAAAATGCCATAAGCTTGTAGCTTATGGCTTTTGATACAGTAAAACTTAGTCAGAAAAATGGAAAAACTGATTTTTCAAAAAAAATCTTTTTGAGACCTTAGAAAACAACAACCTTGAAATCTTGAACACGTTTTAAACAAGTAACAACTTCAGGAATCCAAGAATCTAATTCCACTTTTCTTTGGAACCTTGGATTTCTGAAAATGTCAAAACCTTTGAAACCTTTTTCGAAAACTCAAAACACCAAGTGTTTACACAATATAAATGGAACTCAAAAATTCTTCAATACAATCACCAACTTTTAAATTAATAGAAAAGGAATTACTTTTTAAACAAAACACCAACTTTCATTCATATAAAAAGGAATTACAAAGCTTAAAGAAAATTCTGGACCAAAGATAAGGGTTCACATGCGACACCCTTATATACTAGCTATCTGATCTTTCTAGAATATGAAATAAAATAATACAAGTGCAAAACCCTAAACCCTAATCTTGAGTGAATTTCCATGTTTGCCCTTTGGTCAACTGAGTTTGAATGGTATCTTGTGATTGACAGCTTGCGAATCTTGATCAGGGACGTCCATTTGAGTGTGGAGGACAAGGAACGAATGTGGGTCGCTGATGTGGTCTCCTTTTTGGGGTTTGGGGAAAGTGACATGAGCATGGGACCTCTGGCGAATCACATGGGGTGTTGTGGGTTTTGTTTTGGGGTGTGGGATGGGTTAAGGTGATGGTTAATCAAGTTTCTGGAGCATTTGGGGTTAAACCCCCTTGATTAGATGTTGATTCGTCCTGGGTTTTATTTAGGGTTTATGGTTGATTTGGGGAAAGTTTAATCCATATTGGGGAGTGGTTTGTTTAAATAATGTGTTTGGTGGGAAAAGATTAGTTAATAAACTAATCTGGTTTGGCTGGGTGGAAATCAGACATGGAGGGTGAGGTGGAAGGTGAGGGTGAGGTGGCGGCTTGTGAGTGGGGGTGTGAGTTTGTTTGTCTGGTTAGAAAGGCCCCTCCATGTTTCATGGTTTGTTCAACTTGTAATAAATAGCAAGAAACCCCATTTCCTTTGTAAATAAGTTTGGGCAGATTGCCAATTTTGGCACAACAAGTTTTGCAATCTTTAAACAAGGACATTTTTTGTAATTTCTTCATTCTCCAAGGATTGAACTTGTAAATTCTTGATAATTTAGGGACCCAAATGCAATAAATGAGATTTGCAAGGGTATAAATTGACAAGTCTTCAATTCTTGAGGGACCAAACTTGTACAATCTTCAAACTTCAAGGTCATTTTGGAAAATCATGATTCGGGTCCGGTTCATTGTGCGGCTTCGTTTCCCTTGTTCGTTTTTGATTGATTCTTGTGATCGTTTTGTCATTCCCTCAATATCCGTACCTAAAATACACAAGCAACAAACACGAGCATATATTTGGCAGTTTTAATGATATTTAATGCATTTTAAGCCCAAAATGGACGATGAGACTATGTATAAAAGCAGTCTCATCAATGTCCAAGACCTATTCTGAAGATTTATCGAAGAAAAAGTCTAAAGACAGAAGTTTAATAAAGTCGAAGAACTCAAGTTTAAATTAAAGAAGAAAATTATTTAGACAAGTTCAAATCCCAAGACAACGTCGAGAAAAGACAAAGAATTAAATCGAGTCGAGAAGAAAAGAAAGAAGAAAGCACACCACACATGCACCTACCACTTAGCCTATAAATACCCTCCTAATCACATTAGGAGGGTGGTTAGCTAGTTAATTTTTTTTTTAGTTTTTTTCATTACTAGTTCAAAAATGTTTAAGCACTTTCTCTCTCTAGTTTTATATTAAGTTTTGTAATTTTGAATCTTGACATTTTAATACAAGAAATCTTTTGATAATCTCTCATTCTTCCTTTCTTAATAATCTATGATTTGATTTAATAAGCATGTAGTGGTTGTGATTTGGTTGATTACTGTGTTAGCTTATTGAAAAATAAGTTGATTTGATAAGTTTAAGTTTTTGATAAAAAAAGTGTTTTTTTTATTTCTAGCTTATTAAGGTTTTAAAAGTTTTTAAATTCTAGCTTATTCATCTTTTTCTAAAACTATTTTGGTTTAACTTTTGGCAAAGTGCTTATTGAGATCTAGCTTATTTTCTTCCTTTTTAGTTAAGTTTCTTGTACGGGAAGTTTAATACCTTCACATTCTGGATAAGGGTAATAAAGCCCTTATTCCGGATAAGCCGTGCGTTCACTTTTGTGGATAAGCCAAAGCAGACATCCACATTCCGGATAAGGAAATAAACTCCTCATTCCGGATAAAAGTTCCATTATGTTTTCCGGATAAGCCTAATTAGTTTCAGTTTTGCGGATTACGTTTTCCGGATAAGCACCTCCCAAGTGTATTCCGGATAAGAGAAGGAATCTCATTTTGCGGATAAGAGTTCAAGACTACATTCCGGATAAGAGTATTTGTTTATTTTCCAGATAAGACCACTTTCCGGATAAGTGTTATAAATTTGTTTTCCGGATAAGTAGAAGTAGTTCATATTCCGGATAAAAAGGTATAGCATATTGCGGATAAGGGGTCGAAGACAGATTCCGGATAAGGTAGTTTAATATGTTTTCCGGATAAGAAGGTGTAACATAGTTTCCGGATAAGGATTTTAGTTATGTTTTCCGGATAAGTCATTGAAGACACATCGCGGATAAGCTTGAGTAGCACGTTTTCCAGATAACACCTAGAAGGTGGATTCCAGATTAGTTTTCAATTCCAGTTTTAGTTTCTCGTTTTCCCGCCAATTAAGGTTAGTTTGTTTTGCTCTATTTTTATCATTTATTTATCTTATTGCTTATCTCACCATTTAGAATAGATAATCCAAAGCTCCCCCTTTTAGTCACCAATTACAATAATTCTACTTTGAACCGTGATCAATTCGAGAAGATACCCAGAACGAAACAACGACAAATACAATTGGGTACGAGCAACACAAAGAAAGATCTTGCAAAAGCTACATTTTTAGTTAACTAAAAGTGAGTTGTATAAGTGTCGGCATCTATGCTTGGCCAAATGAATAATGCGGTCCTTGAAACCCTCGGTGTTAATCAGACATTATTTGCCGAGCTTGCTTTGTATAAGGAAAAGGTTAAAACCTTGGAATTAACTCCAGTGACCACTACCTTAACCAATCCAGAATTTGATAGGTTTAGGAAAGTCCAAATGGATAACTTGCTAGAAATTGAAAGTTTAAGAGCAAATCTTTCAAAAAAACTTAAAGAAAAAGAGTCAGTCGTTAATAATTTTCAAAAACTACAAACGGATTTCGAAATTATCGAGTCTAAAAGGGTTGAAACGGAAATTAAGGTGTATGAGAGTTAAAAAGACTGAAGTTTTGCTTTTAAAACAATACTCTTCTTCACGTCTAATAGACTTACCACCTAACCCGGGGTATGCAAAGCAAGCATTTAACCACAACCCACGACTTTATGATGCAACCAAGTTAGGATTGGTCTTAGATCCGATTGTGCTTTCGAATGAATCCGAGAATATGTCACTGCATGAAGAGAATCGATCAAAAGTGATTTTAACATATCCTAAGTATGATTATCCACAACTTAATGAAGAGAATGCCAAAACGGGTTTTAGAATTCGCTTTAATATACAAAGGGAATTTATCCATACACCAACTTACATGTCTACTAGAGAAAACCTTAGTATATTTCCTACACTTGTCAATCCGAATGAGCCTAAGGAAATTGCAAAGGGTCTTCCACCGGCAAGTACAGTATTGCTAATCTTGAAAGAGATTAAGCGATACCTTACCGGATTTGAAAAGGTCATCAAGTGATGTATGAATTCAACGGCTCAAACCGCTGGAGAATGGGCTTTCGAACACATGAAAATAGTGTTTGAGAAAGAGATCGTTCTGTTTGTACACAATATTAAACAGGGATTTCTAGATCTCGAGGATAATCTTAATTTCAAAATGGCTGAAGTTCGAAAAGTTTTCTATGAAATGAATGATGCTTATGAGCAACATCTAATTGAGAAATAAAAGATTTTGTCCGAATATGACCGATTCTTTGGACATGTAGTGTCTCTCGAAGTGATGCAAGTTGTTACTATTTAATATGCTTTTGAGATTACATCTGCTGTGAATAAATGTGATGATGTGCATGATCTCTCTCTGAATATTGTTGAACCTGTGAATAATGTAGATAATCATTCTTGTCATGAATCTAACGCTGAATTTTTAAAGCTTCAAGATTCTTATAACTCACTTTCAAAACTTTTTGATGAGCATCAACAACATTGTATATCTCTTGAAATTGAAAATCAATCTAAAAATGAAACTCTTTCAAAAACAAATGATTGTGAAAACACCGTTGAGACTAGTGACAAGATGATTCAGGTGGTTCAGGCATTAGAGGAAGAAATCATGAGACTTAAGAGAGAGTTACTAAAAGAGAAAGTGGAACTAGACACTACTACACAAAACGCTAAAGAGACCCCCTTAAAAAGACTGGTTATGAAAAAACATGTCTCTATGACCAAAAATGGTGGGAAGGGAATGCATGGAAACTGGTTTTCTTGTAAAAAACAATCTCCATAATGTGAATTCCAAAGAAACCGGTTTTTAAGATGCAACCAGTCTTTTTTATAAAAGTAAAGACACTGGTTTTTACATAACAACATGTCTCTATGTGTTTGTTTTATGGACACCATTTTTTATAAAAAAAAACCAATGTTTTACACATTTTAAGACATTGGTTTTTAAAAAACCAGTCTTGTTTTTATTTTAATAGATTGTGGTTAATTTTTTTTAAACTTAAAATCATAAGGACTAAACCGTACATACTTGTTTTTATAACATATTACGTTTTTAGACTTTATAAAGTATATATGTGATTAAAGTATAAGGGCCATTAATACATAAAAAATTAAGAATCATAATTTGTGTAAAACTTATATAAACCATATTTACCTACTGTATACAACTTTACTCGATGAAAACCTACAACATAGTTTTAGTCGATCAAACCTACAACAGATTCTTAGTCGATCAGACCTACAACGAAAACCTACAACAACAGATTCTTCCTGTAAGTATTTGTTCTTCATTGTTGTTATTATTTAGTTGCATATACGCGGGTTGATTACATATATGTTCTTTGTTGTTATTATTTTAGCTGTTGTAAGTCTTTGTGCTTCACTTTTTTTATGCAATTATAATTAACATATACAGTTACAAAATTGAATATCTTTTACCCAGATATTCATTCATTCATAATATATTACATAGTATAAAAATCCTGTCTAAACCCTTTATAAAGGGTGTCAAAATATATAACATTGCAACTACATATGTTGCAATTACCTGCACATAATTCACTAAGATATATCTAAACCCTTTATAAAGGGTGTCAAAAAAGATTAGGTTGCAACTGCCTATGTTGCAAGTTGCTGCACCTAACTATATATACAGTCACTGTTTTGGTTCACTGTTTTGATCGCACCGAATAACGTGTCAAGGATAACAGATAAGAAAAATAAACGATTATTAATCTTGCATCTTTCGTTTACCCTTGTTAAGCTGCTGATTGTTAGCATTTACATCAATGGGTTTGATACATGGTAACCCAATAATGCAATGTCTCACTGGTGGACCTCTCTTGACAACCTTTTTCTTTTTTGATCCACTGGAACTGCATGTTCTTCTAGTTTTTTTGGGATTCCATGTCTCATCATCAGAATCCTCGTCATCGTCCTCGTCTTCTTCATCGTCCTCGTCTTCTTCATCTTCAGCTTGTTCATCATCTTGGTCATCGTCTAATAAACATATATTGAAAACTAAGTTGAAACCAGGGACGAAGCTACATATAAACATGTTTTATAACTATAAAAGCCATCAAATAAAGTTTGCAATTCATAATAGCTAGACACCAAATTTTATCCAAAATACAGAAAGTGTTGCCAGACAATGGTCGAGAATGATAAATGGGTTATATTCAGAGACTCGTATTCTCTATGGCTGAACGCAGACCTAAGTAACAAGTGAATTATCCCGCACTTATTGAGAAGTATATTTCCAAAAAGCAATGAGAAACCAGGGACATAAGACTAAGAGGCATGCCATGACCCACCCCAACATGTTTTATAACTATAAAAAGCCATCAAATCAAGTTTGCAATTCATAATAGCTAGACACCAAGTTTTATCCAAAATACAGAAAGTATTGCCAGACAATGGCCGAGAATGATAAATGGGTTATATTCAGAGACTCGTATTCTCTATGGCTGAACACAGACCTAAGTAACAAGTGAATTATCCCGCACTTATTGAGAAGTATATTTCCAAAAAGCAATGAGAAACCCGGGACATAAGACTAAGAGGCATGCCATGACCCACCCCAACATTCTTAAAATGTTACTCTGATATACTACATATTTGTATTCAGGTAATCATTACTTCATAAAAACTTCTAATTTAAGCTTTTATTAATGTTTCAAATCATAGAATTCTCATATTACAATTATTTCATTATAACGAATTTATTTAAGTCATCCTTCTTGTTGATCACTAATAACTAATTTTTGGTTAGTTAATAAAAAAGGTTTTGCTTGCAAGATCTTTCTTTGCGTTGCTCGTACCCAATTGATATATGTCGTTGTTTCGTTCTTGGTATCTTCTCGAATCGATCACGGTCAAAAGTGGAATCGTTGTAATTGGTGACTAAAAAGGGGGAGCTTGGGTCTAAATCTACTAAAATGATAAGTGCTAGAAATAATAAAATTAAACTAAAGACAATTACTGAGAATAAAGCTAGAATTTAAACGAAACAGTAAGTACCTCAACGTGGATAAAACAACTTATTTGGAATATTTCTTCTCATGCGGAATAAAATTGGAAAACTCTATTCGGAATAACGGCTTATCCGGAATGTCTGCTCTACTCGGAATGTTTTAGTCTATCCGGAACATTTGTGCTACTCAGAATAACATGGCTATGCGGAATATTATGCTATGCGGAATAACAAGCTTATTCGGAATATATACTCTACTCGGAATGTTTTAGAAGGAAAACTCTATTCGGAATAAATGTGGCTATGCGGAATAATTGTGCTACTCGGAATAACAAGGCTATGCGGAATAACAGTCTATCCTGAATAATTGCTCTACTCGGAAAAACTGCTCTATCCGGAACATTTGCTCTTATGCGGAATAATCTGGCTATGCGGAATAGTATGGCTATGCGGAATAATAGCCCTACTCGGAATGATTGGATATTCCGAGTAAACAACAAAACCACAAACCTGATCCGGAATATTTGATATTCCGAACCAACACAGTCACAAACCTTTATCCTGAATCTGGGCAGGTTGATGGTGCGAAGAACAGGGGACGACTGAAACACAGATTTAACACAAAATTTCACCAAGTTTTTAATCAAAACTTAAACCAATTTCACCACTAATCATTTACCTAAGGTAAACATCAATCCAAAACAACAAAAACGCAAAACCCACTTACTTTTGATGATCAAACCAATAAAATGAAACTTGAAAACATTGAATCACAAAGAGATGAAGAACAAGATGATAGAAAGATTAAATGTAAACTTATATTGATGATTAAGATTCAACAAACAAAATGGAAAGATTAAACTTACAAGATTCAAGAAGAAATCAAAGAAAATGAAAACCACTCCTTAAGGGAGATGGTTGTTCCTACGAACTAGGAGAAAATGTAACTGAATAAAAAACTAGTGGAAATTTGTGAATGGGAGGAGTATTTATAGGCTTCCTCCTTGGTTGGTGAGTGGGCTTTCTCCCTTTCTTTTTGTCTTCTCGTCTTTTTAGAAAAGTTGACGTTTTCGATTTCGATTCGGGATTTGTCGACGAATAAATTCAACTCGTCTTTTAATTTCTTCATTTAATAGACTTGAGTTTCTTCGACATGTGTAAATCTTCCATCTTTGGTCCTTTTCTTCGATAAATCTTCAAATAGGCCCATTGACTTCAAATATTTTGCATCTCTTGGACTATAGACTTCATCTTTTCGTCCTTTTCCTCGATAAAACCCGTGCAATCCCATGTTTTCTCCAATATTTATCCGGTTGGCTATGAAAACACAACAAACACACAAACCACGCATAATTCCAAACAAATGACATTAAATACGCGTTTTGGTCTTGTTTTAGTAAGAAATAAGTGGTAAAAGGATGGGTGTTTTCACACCTATCAAATCTCCTACACTTAACCATTGCCATGCCCTCATGCAATGCTTAGTGATAAAGCAGTTATACACTTTTCTCATAATCAATCAACCTTGGCCTTATTAAAATTCTACTAAACAAAAATTTAAATTCTAAGAGAAATTAAAACTTTAAAGGAGACCAAAGGCTAGGAACCATTTTCACTTGAAAATAGCTATATGGAAATAACTTGCAAAGAGACCAAGGACTTACATTAGGGCTTCGGTGCTGCGAAGATTTATCACCCTCAAGTTTCACGTTCCCCAAACTAAGCTTAAAAACGAGATCATTGTTATTATAAGTTAGCAATTCAAACACTTACACACATGGCTTAATTATATGCTTAAACTCCCTTATTCCTAGGTGTATCTCTTATATTTTATTTTTGTCTTAGAATGATCATGAAGATGCATTTTTGGACTTATTTCTGTAGTTTATTTAGGCTGAAAGCAAAGTAGGACGATTTGATTAATAGTTAGCTAAAAGACAAAATCTCTTAAAACTGCTTCTCGGGATATCAAAAAGTTCATATCTTGGCATAACTCGCTTCACGATTTGAGACCTTTCTCGGGCCGATATTTGGCATGTACTTCATACTTCATATCTTGAGAGACGTGCTTGAGATAATGGTCTTCTCTTCGTTAATAGAGTTCTCACTTGGAGTATTTTTGAGGGATACTGCACTTTGTTGAGCTACAACGATCCGCCTCCTTTTCGGACTTGGATCTATTTATCCTCATACCTTGTTAGGGTCTTTTCGGATAGACTTCTCCATGATCTTTATGGGAGTTGATTGCTTTTCGTCGTGAGTCTTGATCCTTCATATTGATTTTTGGGAATAATGCTTTTCACATCACCTTGGATCTTTAGCAATAAAATGGAATCCTCATGCCTTGTTAGGGCCTTTTTGGACTCGCCAATCTTCGCGCCCCGCTTCATAAGTTATGCATTGGATATGAACTCTTATCATTATCGAGCAACTTTTAAACGATCTTGGGCTAGAAGCTAAGTAACCTTTCAAATCGTACGACCTTACTTATTGCAGATAAATTATTAGCAAGTGATGGGAGAATAGGCAAATAATCACACCAAGTGAGGTTGTGCAAGAATACCGACTTATAATTGACTCTATCATTTCTCGTCCTCCACAATTTAAAATCTCAAGTAATGAGACTCGTGGATGCTTAGCCTAATAAACCAATTAAGGTCTACATGATTAAGGATACTAGCTAGAATAAACTTGAATAAGTCTATTTAGGTGGAGTCAAAATAATCGCAACGGGCCTAATATGTCAAAGATTTCAAAACTAGCTACACCACTTTATTAATATTTTTGACTTTATTGCGGGATATATACATATGAAAGCAACGATAAAAATTTAAAAATTACGACTACATGGCCAAAGTTAATTAAAAATTTGAAAAATGCTGAAAAAGATGATTTTCCGGTTAAATGAAGGCATTTTAATGGAAAAGTCCACTTAAAACTTCGATAGAAGCCCCCCCTACACTTAAGATAAACATTGTCCTCAATGTTTAAGCATGTGGGAAAAATCTCCCCTACACTTATGACATTGTGCACGTTGGTTAAATCAAGCTAAGGAGGGGACGACTAAAGTGATCAATTGCAAATGTGAGTATGAAGATAATTGAATCACGATAGTTGAGAGATAGAACCGGTATTGCGGATAACATGGGAGCACGGTTCTTCAAAGATTCCAAGAGTGCACTTATCCCTGTAATCACATCACCATCCAAATGCAAGAAACCTATATAGCTCCCCCTACACTTAGGATGAAAAACGGGAAAGGTACATATGAAAAACGGGATAGATACTCAGGTTGCCTCCCGAGGAGCTCTTGTTTTTGTTCACCAAGTCACGAGCCTGACTCGGTCCCGAACTAATTCATGGGAAAAGTGGTGAGAGATGGAATCATCTCATGAGAGATATCCTCACCAAGGTACAATTTCAAACGCTGGCCATTCACCTTAAAGTTGGGCCCATTTGGCTGAGAAAGCTCAATGGTGCCATAGGGAAAGACATTGGTGATGGTGAATGGACCAGACCAGCGGCTCTTCAACTTGCCCGAGAAGATCTTCAACCGAGAGTTAATAAGTAAGACTTGATCACCAACGTGGAACTCTCGGTTCTTAATTTTAGCATCGTGGATAATCTTGGTCTTCTCCTTGTAGATCAATGAGTTCTCGTAAGCTTCATTCCTTAATTCTTGTAGCTCGTTGAGTTGAATCTTACGAAGATCACCGGCTTTGTTGATGTCGAAGTTAGCCCACTTCAAGGCCCAGTATGCCTTATGTTCCAGCTCTATGGGGAGGTGGCATGCTTTCCCGTACACAAGACGATAAGGTGTACAACCAATCGGTGTCTTATAGGCGGTACGGAAAGCCCACAGAGCATCATCAAGTTTATCAGCCCACGAGGCACGATGCTCTCCCACAGTACGTTCCAAAATTCTCTTCAATCCATTGTAGGATATCTCGGCTTGACCGTTGGTTTGAGGATGATAAGAAGTGGAAAGACGGTGATTGACACCATACTTAGCCATGACTCTTGCAAATTGATCATTGAAAAAATGAGTCCCGCGGTCACTGATAATAGCACGAGGAACACCGAATCGAGCAAACAGTTGTTTCAAGAAATTACAAACCACCCTCGCGTCGTTAGTGGGTAAAGCTTTGGCTTCAACCCATTTGGAAACGTAGTCGACGGTGACAAGGATGTATTTGTTGCCTTTAGAAGAAGGGAATGGCCCCATAAAGTCGATGCCCCATACATCAAAGATTTCACATTCTTGTATGAAATTTTGAGGCATCTCATCTTTATGTGTGATCTTGCCTTGTTTTTGGCAAGCATCACAATGTTTAACCATCTCGTGAGCATCACGATAAATGGTGGGCCAATAGAATCCCGAGTCAAACACTTTTTTTGGCGGTGTAGTTGGGACCAAAGTGACCACCGGTGGGTCCATTGTGGCAAGCCTGGAGAATGACAAAAGCTGTCGGTCCGTCAACACATCGGCAAATAATCAAGTCAGCGCATTGTTTGAATAGAAAAGGGTCATCCCAAAAGTAAGTCTTAACATCATTCAAGAACTTCTTCTTTTGTTGGGATGTTAACCCTTTGATGAGAACACCACCCGCTAAGTAGTTTGCAATATCGGCAAACCACAGGGTGTCATCAAGATTGAGATTTATAGACATTAAGGTCTCAAGGGGGAAAGAGTCATTGATCTCTTTGTTCGGATGATCCCCTTGATATGGATCCTCAAGTCTACTAAGATGATCCGCGGCTAGGTTTTCAGCACCCTTCTTGTCACGAATTTCAATGTTGAATTCTTGAAGAAGTAAAACCCAGCAGAGAAGTCTTGGCTTAGAGTCGTGTTTAGTCATCAAGTACTTCAACGCGGAATGGTACGTGTATACGATGGTGGTGGATAAAACAAGATAGGGGCGAAATTTTTCAAAAGCATAGACAACAGCTAAAAGCTCTTTTTCGGTTGTCGTATAATGCAATTGAGCCCCCGTCATTGTTTTGCTAGCATAGTGGATTGGTTGGAAGTGTTTCTTGATCCTTTGTCCCAAAACCGCACCAATAGCAAAGTCGCTAGCATCACACATCAACTCAAAGGGTAGCTCCCAATTAGGGGTAACCAAGACCGGTGCCTTAGTTAGCTTATCCTTAAGAAGATTGAAGGCTTCGATACACTCTTTAGAAAAGATAAAAGGAGTATCTTTTTCTAAGAGGTGGGTCATCGGGCGAGCGATTTTAGAGAAATCCTGAATGAATCGACGATAGAAGCCCGCATGACCCAGAAAACTTCTCACACCCTTCACGGTTAAAGGTGGAGGTAATTTGGCTATGACATCTACTTTAGCATGGTCGACTTCAAGACAAGCTTTAGAGATTTTGTGTCCTAGCACGATGCCTTCTTTGACCATAAAATGGCATTTTTCCCAATTCAGAACAAGGCGAGTGTCTTCACACCGCTTAGGCATATGTTCTAAATTGGCAAGGCAAGAAGAGAAGGAATCCCCAAAGACTGAGAAATCATCCATGAAGACTTCCATGGTTTGCTCAACCATGTCATGGAAGATAGCCAACATGCACCTTTGGAAAGTCTCGGGGGCATTACATAAGCCAAAAGGCATCCTTTTGTATGCAAATGTGCCATAGGGACAAGTGAATGTTGTCTTCTCTTGATCTTGGGGATCGATGGGTATTTGGAAATAACCCGAGAAACCATCAAGAAAGCAGTAATATTCATTACCCGCTAAACGTTCAAGCATTTGGTCCATAAAAGGAAGAGGGAAATTATCCTTTCTCGTGGCATCATCGAGTTTGCGGTAGTCTATACAAACTCTCCACCGAGTAACGAGACGGGTAGGAATCAACTCGTTGTTGGCATTGGTCACAACGGTGATTCCGCCTTTCTTAGGCACACAATGGACTGGACTAACCCATGGTGAATCCTAAATGGGGTAAATCATACCCGCATCAAGAAGTTTGATAACCTCTTTTTTGATGACTTCATGGATTTTAGGATTCACCCTTCGTTGGCTTTGAATTGTGGGCTTAAAGTCGTCCTCCATGAGAATTTTATGTGTGCAAAAGTGAGGATCAATTCCGCGAATGTCGGAGATTTTCCAAGCGATAGCTTTTTTTATGTTTCTTCAACACGGCGATAAGTCGGGCTTTTTCTTCTTCTTTCAGGTCCTTCACGATGATGACCGGTAACTTCTCGTTGTCTTCAAGGAAAACGTACTCTAGATGAGAAGGTAGGTCTTTAAGCTCAAGAGTAGGAGGACCCTCAATAGATGGTGTAACTAACGATGGATCATCATTAGTCACCTCTTTAGGAGAAGGAGGAGAGAACGGGTCTTCATTGAGAAGTCTCTCAATAGTACGAATGTCTTTATCCCAATCGGTGGAAGAATCATCATACTTAAGATCTAGAGGACCCAAGCTAGCTTCGAAATCATCCAAGTCACTTTCTCCAAAAGGAGTCAATGCCAGAGCAAGTGAGGCAACGGTCTCAACATTGGGTAGAGAAGAGAGAGTACTTTTGCAAGCATCATGAAAATGTTCTTCACAAGCCTCATCGAGAACATCAATAGCATTAACACTCTCATATGAATAAGGTTGCTTAGGAATCTTACCCATGTTGAAGATAATTTTATCGTCACCAACTCTCATGATTATTTCGCTCGCGGCTACATCAATGAGAGTGCGACCGGTCCTCAAGAAGGGACGTCCAACGATTAATGGAACACGAGGATCCATCTCGTAGTCAACGACAACAAAATCCGCCGGGAAGGTGAATTTGTCAACGCCAACAAAGACATCTTCGGCTATCCCCACTGGAAAAGCAACCGTACGGTTAGCTAATTCCAAAGTCATTTTGGTGGGGACTAGCTCGGGGAGAGATAATTGCTTCCAAACACTTAAAGGCATTAAGTTTATACTGGAACCTAGATCGGCTAGGGCCATGCAATTCTCTACTCCCGGGAAGTTGCAAGGAATCAAGAAGCGACCCAGATCACCAAGTTTGGTGGGCAATTTCCTTAAGAGAACGGCGGAGCAATTCTCATTAAGTTGGGTCTGAGCAATGTCAAGAAGCTTCTCCTTGTCACTAAGAAGATCTTTAAACATCTTCGCGTATTTAGGCATGTGAGCGAGAGCCTCGGCAAAGGAGATGTTAAAATTCAATTGTTTAAACATTTTAAGAAAGTTTGAAACTTGAATATCATCCTTGCTCTTTTGCTTCTCTTTCCTCAACCTTGAAGGATAAGGTATATTGGATGAAGAATAAGGCTTTAGGGGAGTAGGATCACTCACAACCACGGGTGGTGGGGAAATGGGGGTAGAAGGCAAAGGAGGTGGGGAAAGTTGCTCTTTTTCCTTGTTCACAATCACAGGTGGAGGTGTAGGAAGCTCGGGTTCCGTATAACCTTTTCCACTACGAGTGGTGATTGCTTTCATCTCCCTTCTTGGATTTGCAACGGTGTTACTCGGAAGAGTACCCGAAGAAGAGGGTTGATTACCTTGGATGAGCGAACCGATCATATCACGTATGTTAAGCGCTTGAGTGCTGTAAGAGTCTCTGATGTCTACGTGAATTTCATTGCTTTGTTTTGCCATGTCATTCCTCAGCTCGGCTCGAATATCGCTCCCTTTTTTCGCCATGTCATTCTTCAAGTTGACAAATTGACTCTGAAGATTCGTCACCATCTCTCTATTAGTCTTAATGAACGTTTTGACGTCTGGATTCAATGTCATCGGTTGATTGAGAGGTGGAGCTTGGTAAGATTGAGAATTTTCTTGAGTTGGGTATGGGTTTCTTTGGGATTGATATTGATTGGTAGCACGAGGTTGGGATTGGTTGTTTCGGTTATAGCTTTGTTGTTGGTTTTGGTTTTGAGGAGGGAAACCGGGTGGAGCAAGATAGTTGTTTGAACGATAACTTAGCAAGTTACGGTCTCCTTGAGGACGAGCTTGATAGCCTCCCGTGGGATAAGTGCCGTAAGCCGCGTTAACGCTTTCAGAAAAATTGCCTTGGGTAGAAGGACAATCATTGTAGGAATGAGGACCACCACATGTGTCACAAGAAATAGCAACGGCTTTAGCTTGTTGAAAGTGGTTTGTGGCCATGGACATGAAATCCTTGTGCATATTCGTGATTTGTCCGGTAAGTTCGGTTATCTCGGGATTGGAAGTAGTAGAAGAAACATTGACTCTCGAGTTAGATCTTGAGGATGCGGATGAATCCCAATTCTTGTGGTGAGTAGTCATGTTTTCAATCAACTCTCTACACTCCTCCGGTCTCCTTTTCATAAAAGTACCACCGACGGCGGCGTTGATCGTGTCACGATCACGAAAAGTGAGACCATTGTAGAAAGTATCAATGAGAGTGACGGGGAGCATGTTGTGATTTGGAAAGCAGTCGATCAAATCATTGTATCGTTCCCAAGCATCAAAGAGCGATTCATCACTGTCTTGCATGAATCCACTAATTTGGTTACGAAGGCTCGTGACCATGGATGGTGGGAAGTAGCGCGACAAAAAGCGTTGAGTCATGTCGTTCCAAGTATGAATAGAATTCTTTGGGAGACGGTCAAACCATTTTTCGGCATGGTGAGAAAGCGAGTGGGGAAAGAGTTGGAGGCGAAGGTCATCCATAGAAACACCAGGGGACTTCATGCTTTGGGTGATGGTAATGAATTTGTCGAGGTGTTTGTTGGCATCATCATCCGGAATTCCACGAAATAGGTTAGTTTGCACTTGTTGGATCATGTGATGCTTCAACGAAAACTCCTGAGCCGTGACATGCATCGGCGCAATCGGGCCTCCACGTCCGTTCATGGTGGGTTGACATAGGTCCTCCATGGTTCGTAGGTCGGGTAAGGGTGGATTATTCATGTTTGGGTGGGGTGGATTATTATTGTTGTTGTTTGGGAGGGGTGGATTATTATTGTTGTTGTTGTGTACACCGGCCATGTCTAAATCTTCTAGAGTCTCGGGCTCTGAATAAGACGTTGATCGAGTACGCATACACTAAAAAGAAAATGCAAGAGAAAATATTTTTGGTTTTTATAGGTTTTAATGTTTTTCTATTTTTGAAAATTTTATATTTTTATGGGTTTTTGAAAATTTTTGTGCTTGAAAATAACGTTCCCGAAAGAACGGATCCCAAAATCTAATTTTTCTCACAAAAAACCGTTGATCCTTACGAAAAGAGCCGGCAGCGACGCCATTTTAATAACTAATTTTTGGTTAGTTAATAAAAAAGGTTTTGCTTGCAAGATCTTTCTTTGCGTTGCTCGTACCCAATTGATATATGTCGTTGTTTCGTTCTCGGTATCTTCTCGAATCGATCACGGTCAAAAGTTGAATCGTTGTAATTGGTGACTAAAAAGGGGGGAGCTTGGGTCTAAATCTACTAAAATGATAAGTGCTATAAATAATAAAATTAAACTAAAGACAATTACTGAGAATAAAGCTAGAATTTAAACGAAACAGTAAGTACATCAACGTGGAGAAAACAACTTATTCGGAATATTTATTCTCATGCGGAATAAAACTGGAAAACTCTATTCGGAATAACGGCTTATCCGGAATGTCTGCTCTACTCGGAATGTTTTAGTCTATCCGGAACATTTGTGCTACTCGGAATAACATGGCTTTGCGGAATATTATGCTATGCGGAATAACAAGCTTATTCGGAATATATACTCTACTCGGAATGTTTTAGAAGGAAAACTCTATTCGGAATAAATGTGGCTATGCGGAATAACTGTGCTACTCGGAATAACAAGGCTATGCGGAATAACAGTCTATCCTGAATAATTGCTCTACACGGAAGAACTGCTCTATCCGGAACATTTGCTCTTATGCGGAATAATTTGGCTATGCGGAATAGTATGGCTATGCGGAATAATAGCCCTACTCGGAATGATTGGATATTCCGAGTAAACAACAAAACCACAACCCTGATCCGGAATATTTGATATTCCGAAACAACACAGTCACAGACCTTTATCCGGAATCTGGGCAGGTTGATGGTGCGAAGAACAGGGGACGACTGAAACACATATTTAACACAAAATTTCACCAAGTTTTTAATCAAAACTTAAACCAATTTCACCACTAATCATTTACCTAAGGTAAACATCAATCCAAAACAACAAAAACGCAAAACCCACTTAATTTTGATGATCAAACCAATAAAATGAAACTTAAAAACTTTGAATCACAAAGAGATGAAGAACAAGATGATAGAAAGATTAAATGTAAACTTGTATTGATGATTAAGATTCAACAAACAAAATGGAAAGATTAAACTTACAAGATTCAAGAAGAAATCAAAGAAAATGAAAACCACTCCTTAAGGGAGATGGTTGTTCCTACGAACTAGGAGAAAATGTAACTGAATAAAAAACTAGTGGAAATTTGTGAATGGGAGGAGTATTTATAGGCTTCCTCCTTGGTTGGTGAGTGGGCTTTCTCCCTTTCTTTTTGTCTTCTCGTCTTTTCAGAAAAGTTGACGTTTTCGATTTCGATTCAGGATTTGTCGACTAATAAATTCAACTCGTCTTTTAATTTCTTCATTTAATAGACTTGAGTTTCTTCGACATGTGTAAATCTTCCATCTTTGGTCTTTTTCTTCGATAAATCTTCAAATAGGCCCATTGACTTCAAATCTTTTGCATCTCTTGGACTACAGACTTCGTCTTTTCGTCTTTTTCCTCGATAAAACCCGTGCAATCCCATGTTTTCTCCAATATTTATCCGGTTGGCTCTGAACACACAACAAACACATAAACCACGCATAATTCCAAACAAATGACATTAAATACGCGTTTTGGTCTTGTTTTAGTAAGAAATAAGTGGTAAAAGGATGGGTGTTTTCACACCTATCAATCACATTTAAGTTATTTTATAATGACAAGAGCGATTGGGAATTTGGGATGAACTCATATATCATTTTTTATTGTCAAGACTTAATTTGCTATTTGGCCCACCCAAAACTAGAATCCTAGCTCCGTCACTGGTTGAAACAGATTTACCATTTTATAAAAGAAGGTCGGAAATTACATACCTGGTTTAAAGGAACCTTTATAATTGAATTTTTTTGGAATTTTAAATTTACTCGAAACATCATCATCTATCTGTATCCACTTTGAAAGTGGCCAGAAAAGTTGTTCTAACCACCCGTACTTTTCCTTGATGTAATCCGAGACTTCATCCCTGAGTTTTACAGATCCAGAAACAGGTTCTACAAAACCAAAATATAATAGTTAGTCCTTTTCATCTGATATTATACTTAAAAATCTAACAGTCCAAACTTCTATCCAACTGGTTTAACAAGCTACATTGGATAAAGATTATTGGAACAAAAAAGGTTTTCATTGAAGACTCAGTGCCATCGTCTCCAAATTCAGCGAACATACCATCAGTAAATTCGTCCAACATCTTTTGACTCCAATTCTTATTTGGTTTTCCATACTTGGCGACACCCCACTTCCACATTTGATCGGTCACTAGGCGCACTTTTTTTTCATAGTGTGTGGTTCCTACACTTATAAAAGACACTCGCTTAATAAAGGTACTAAAATATGTAAACTACAAAAAAGGCTAAAAATGAAAACATAATTTGATGATTACATACCTTGCTTATAGAATCGTAGAAAAGAAAATGTATTTGAAACGTCAGCATCAATAACTCTCCAAGTTTGTGGACAGTAATCCATTTCCCCGTAATTTGTTACAATGTAATCCCAAATTTGTTCGACTTTTTCTACAATGTCAACTTCAATCCAGTTAGTAAACAAAAAACTTAACAGGAAGCATAAAAATAGTTTGTTTGGGTTTTTGATCAAGAACATGGGTTATTGAATATAGTTACGTTAGATTCTTGCTGATTCTGGTAAAATACTAACCTAAATCCTAGTTATGTGCCAACTTTCAAAGTCCGAATCACAAAAATGAAACCCTAGATCTGTTGATATGAACTACTAACAAATAGAAGAAGTCTGTTGATGTTTAATGCACTAGTGTGGATTATGAGCTATCTAATCTTGCACCAAAACACTCTAACACCTAATAAATGTAAACACGACCATATTCTAACCTATTATCTAACTATGCTCAAAGTTACAAACCTCAAACACAAGAATACAAGGCCTTATAGTCACTGTTTTGTATGTAGGGTTCTGGTGCTATAGTGACTAATGCAAATGGCAAAGAAACAAGTTTCAAGCCACAACAATTTGAGCAAACAATAACCAAAACACAAACTATCTACATATAACCCTATATTAACAAATAATCTAAAGGCACGTTTGGTTTACAGTCCACAATAACTATCGATAAAGGTATAAGTATGAGGTTGAATGACTATTGGTATGAGTTCAACCAGCATTTTCTATAAAGATGTTTGGTATGAAGATTATCTTATTCTAATTTGATGTTTTCTCAAAATGTGCATCCTCAAAAGTTTTGTGGGTACGTATACGATTAAAGGATTTGATGTCAACTTGTAATTCCCGTAAACTAACCAAACGCACCCTAAAGTCAGTAAAACAAAAGAGTTGTATGCCTACTGATTGTTTGACTGTTTTTAAACAACTATGATCTTGCAAAATCTATTTTCTAACAATTAAACTTAAAACAAACTATCATTGAACACTACCATTACCATTTTGAATGAATTTAAGCCAATATTACCCTAATTGTGTCACTCAACTTCGTTAATATGTATCCATACATGTATTTATTTCTCAATTTCTGCAATAATATGATTGAGTAGAAATATGGTGTTTGTCCTTCTTTTGATAATGTTTGTTTCCATGTTTAATATGCTTCATTTGAATCCGGAGTAAGTAATACAGTATGATGTATCTTTATTACTTATCTACACAATTGTGATTTGTGAAGTATCCCTATATTTGAATAAAATTTACAATATTCTTTCTTACCTATAATCAGTTCGTCATGTTATTGTTTGACCCACTGTATATAAAACATAATATGAATTCACACATGTATAAGTAGATGATCTTTTTCACAACAGGATTACTGGTGGTTCAATCTTCATTTGAACTTATAGGTCTTTCAATTAAACCTTTGTTGTTAAATAGAGAAGTGTCCACCAAAACAAAGTATGATAATAACCACTTTAATACTATAACTTAAAAACACAAATGTTTTGTTGTTATAGGTATTCAACATCCTTAGGACAAATTTCTCAATAAATGTTTGTTAGTTTTTTTTAGGACTGACGCTATATAGTATTTGATATAAGTATTGCAGTTATCAGATTGGTATATGTCATACATTTCAAGCTTATTAAAGTTTTTCAAATCCATGACTTCATTCCCTATATTCCAACCAAACAGGCCCTAAGGCAGCTTGTTCAAATTGTGGCAGATTCTTGAGGGCACCACCTAATAACCTAATAACTCTACTGCCTAACTAGTTGAAAATGTGCTGAAATTAACACCACCTAATAACCTAATAAGCCCAAATATAAGCCGAAATTAACACCCCCTAATAAGCACAAATATAAGCCGAAATAAGCTAAAATATAAGCCGAAATTAACACCTCCTAATAACCCCACATATAAGCCGAGACAAACAACCCTTTATATAATCATAACTTCCAAAATAAGACGGAAAAAGGGGTAAAACTTACCAAACATTAGTGTTGATTTTTGAAAGATCGAATTAGATTGATGTGTGTGTGACATGATCTAGTGTGTGTTTGATTGAAATGATCGGTGATAGTGTGTGTTTTGTGTGTGTGAAATGATCGGTGTTAGTTGTGTAAAGTGAATGCGTGTTTGACTAAGTGAGTGGTGTAAAGTAAATGTGTGTTAGACTGTTAGGTGTAGTTGGGATTAACAGGTTTGAGTTTTTATAAAAAAAAAAAAAATTCAAAAAATCTTGGCCAGGACTCGAACCTGCGCCGTTTACACCACACACCAACACCTCAACCAACTGCCCTAGGGTCTTTGACTGTTATACCTTTGCACAATTTATTATTTAAGAGGTGATGTGGTCTTGCTTATTAATTAAATTAGAAGCTTAATAAGTTGATTTCAGCTTATTTTGTTTGATTTTATTTAGCTTTTCATTTTTGCTTTGTTATTCAAGTAGTTTTGGACTTTTTGGTTTAAAAATTTTATTTTTTACGTTTTTTATTAATTTTTTATTATTATTTAAATTCCCGGTTTTTAGAAAATAGATTAAAAATAGTTAAAATTAGTTTAAAATTTTATAAAAATTATTTTAGGTTTTATTTAATATTTTTTAGGTTTACAATTGAAAAAATTTCCATTTTGGCTTATTTTTAATTTTATTTAATTTTGTAGTTTTTTATTAAGTTTAAAAATTATTATAAAATTATTAAAATGTTGTTGGACAATTTGGTTTTCAATTTAGTCTTATTCTTAGTTTAATTTAATTTTTTGGTAATTTTTTGAATATTTCTTATTTTTGTCACGTTTTACGTTTTCATTCATTTTACGTCGTATTGTAATTTTTAGCGTACCTCGTCTATTGTTTTGTCTTACCCATTATACGTTGTTTTCCTAAACAATTATTCTTACCACAATCATTTTTAGTGTTCTTTTTTTCAGATGGATCGTGAAACATGGATGTAGGATATAGATCGTTGTACTCCCGCTTATGTGAAAGGGTTGGCTGAATTTATGAAGTGT
The DNA here is from genome assembly GCA_025667525.1 of Glebionis coronaria. NCBI lineage: Eukaryota > Viridiplantae > Streptophyta > Magnoliopsida > Asterales > Asteraceae > Glebionis > Glebionis coronaria. Next base: position 362,552,906 of record CM046876.1, read on the forward strand.
GTTGAGGCTCATCGAAAAAGTAGAGGAGAAACACTAATTTCTTGTCCATGTGTAAGGTGTAGAAATAATAAGTCGTATGATAAGTCTGCCAAAGTTAGATATCATTTGATAGAGAACGGTTTTGACACAAATTATACATGTTGGAAACTTCATGGTGAGATAGAACCGCAAGTTGATAATGACACTATTGTTTCAGACTCTAATATGGATGAGAATTTTGGTAATGACGATAACCATCAAGATAATCTGGAAGGGATGTTGGAAGACGTGAAAAGTAATGCTGATGAAAAGTAGGCTAAAAAATTAGAGCAATTGTTTGTCGATGCAGAAAAACCAGTGTATGAAGGTTGTAAGACGTTTACCAAACTTTGTTTAGTCCTGAGGTTGTTGGACTTAAAAGAAAAAAGTAATTTGAGTGATGTAAGCTATACTTCCCTATTAGATGTGTTCCATGAAGCGTTACCTGCAGATAACGACATGCCCGTTACGACATATCAGGCGAAAAAACTAACATGTCCGATGGGATTGGCGGTAGAAAGAATACACGCATGTAGCAACGATTGTATATTGTACCGAAAATCTTATAAAGACCTACATGAGTTCCCTGTATGTAAGGCATCGAGGTATAAGCATAAGCCTCTAACGGAACTTGATAGTGATGTGACAAAGAATGGTCCTCCTGCTAAACTTTTGTGGTATCTTCGAGTCAAACCTAGATTGAAAAAGTTATACGCAAACCCAAAGGATGCCAAATTGTTGCGTTGGTATGCTGAAGAACGTAAAATTGATGGGAAAATGAGACATGTTGCTGACTCTCCTCAATGGAAAAATATCGATCGTGATTTTAAATAATTTGGTTCTGAGATCAGAAACATACGGTTTGGACTTTGTTCAGATGGAATTAATCCATTCAGAAGCCTGAGTAGTCGTCACAGCACTTGGCCTGTTCTTTTATGTATATACAATCTTCCACCTTGGTTATGCATGAAACGGAAATACATCATGATTTCATTATTAATTCAAGGTCTGAAACAACCAGGGAATGACATTGATGTGTACTTGCGCCCGCTAATTGATGACATGATTGATTTATGGGAAACAGACCTTGAAATCTATGATGCCTACAAAAAGAGAGGTTCCGGATGTTTGCCATGATTTATTGTACCATAAATGATTTTCCAGCGTACGGTAACTTGTCGGGGTATGCTACGAAAGGGCAAAAGGCATGTCCTGTTTGTGAAATGACACCCACTCCCGATGGTTGAGTAATTGTAGGAAAACAATATATATGGGGCATCGAAGGGCGCTGGACAGACATCACCTGTACCGTAAAAAAGCAAATCTATTTGATGGTACATCGGAGGATAAATCCATGCCCAAACGTATGGACGGATATGCTACGTTATGCCAAGTTGTCGACTTAGACATTACCTTTGAAAAAAATGTTAAACATGTTACTAAACGTATCTAAAAAAAATCTATATTTTGGGATTTAAAGTATTGGACACATATTATTATCCGGCATTGCCTTGATGTGATGCATATCGAGAAAAATGTTTGTGAAAGCTTGTTAGGGTTATTATTGAATATTCCTGGAAAAACAAAAGATGGGGTTAATGCTCGAAACGACATGCTCGCGATGGGAATTGGAGAAGAGCTTGCACCATAAGAGACGAATGGGAAAAAAATGTATTTGCCTCTATCTTGTTACACTTTGTCAAAGGCGGAGAAAACCTCATTTTGTGAATGCTTAAATGGTTTAAAGGTTCCGTCCGGCTATTCTGCTAACATTAAGATTTTGGTCTCAGTGAAAGATTTGAAGTTACTTGGTATGAAATCTCATGATTGTCATGTATTATTGACGCAAATGATTCCAATCGCTATTCGTGGATTGATGACACCTCAAGTGCGGCAGACAATTACAAAGTTGTGTCTATTTTTTAGCATGATTCATTCAAAAGTTCTTGATAATGAAAAGCTGGAGGAAATGCAACGTGATATTATTCTTATTCTTTGTCAACTTGAGATGAACTTTCCACCTTCTTTCTTTGATGTCATGGTTCACCTCGTATCTCATATTGTTGAGGAAATAAAGATTGATGGTCCTATTTTCCTACGGTATATGTATCCATTTGAGAGGTATATGGGGTTCTTAAAAGGATATGTAAGGAACATATATCAGCCAGAGGGTAGTATTATTCAAGGGTATGCAGCCGAAGAAGTGGTTCAGTTTTGTACAAACTATATGGATGATGTCGCTGATATTGGCCTTCCGCAACCGCGACATCAAGGTAGACTTGCAGGGGTGGGGACAATTAATGGTCAGATATTATGGTATGGCATCCTCCATCACTAATTCAATTATATTCTAACTTCGTTAATGTATTAACTTATAACATGTTTATATCAGTCACATTTTAGACTGCAAATTGATAAACTGATTAAAAAACAGACACTTTTATCATGTGCTATCAAGTGGAAGGCCTTCAAAACAAAACTAAGGATGAAATTCATGCTAAAAAACATATCCCCGTTAACTAAATGGACATACATAGAGAAAGATGTGTGGGATCAATTCTGCCTGAATGAAAACACGGCTGCCAAAAATGTTAGTTTCACTGCTTTTTTTTATCATTATACTATACTATTAATATAGAAATGTTTATAATTCAGTTTTACTCACTTGTGTAGAAACTGCGTGCGCAAGCCCGTGCACGAGGACAAAAACCAATAACTCGTCCTCGTGTAAGACCAAAAGGGTACCGCGGTTTTGAGAAAGAATGGGAAGAGGAGCGAAATGATCCTGATAGGGCGACCGAACTTCACTTAATACCGGATATTAGTTCAAGCAACTACTGTTTAGCCCAGGCTCCAAGAGACAAGGATGGGATCAAGCCATTGCCTGCTCATTTAATTGATGTTTCTAAGAATTTGGTATGTGTCATTCTTAATCTAATATGATCTATAACTGCATATATCTAAGTTTTCTATTTTTGGTACATTAATTACATTTTTTTGGTACGTTGCGTAGGTAGAAGCAGCCAATGAGTTATCACAAAATTCAAACGAATATAACTCGGGAGTAGATGCCATCATAAAGGTGTTCGGACCAGAACATGGAGGACGCACCACGGGGGGTCGGTTGTGATATAGGGTATAAAAAGGGAGTTGATAGATATGTCAGGAAAAAGAGGACCTCAAAAGACAATGAAGAGCTACGCAATGAAGTGCGCCAACAGATGAAAGAAGAACTAAAGTCAGGTGACTTTTGGTTGGAAATGAGGGCGGAACTTGAGAAGGAATTAAGAAGTAAAAGTCTAGCTGAACATAATTTATCACCAACGGAAGATGATGTCAGAAGATCGATTGAGCTGAAGTCGAGTCTTAACTCGACCACAAACAGCGTTTTGTTGGAACAAGGGGAACATAATCAGTCAAGTTCAAACAATGTCATCAAGAGACAATGCATACAGGTTAACTACTTCACTTTTCTAATTAGCCTTGTATGAATTGTTAATTTGCTTATTTTGTTTTCTAACTACTTGAAATGTTTTATTTAGAAGGCGGCCACAAACATCGTAAGGAAGGAACAAGGGGAACAGAATCAGCGAAGTTCAAACAATGTCTTTAAGATACAATGCATACAGGTTAACTACTTCAGTTTTGTAATTAGCCTTGTATTGTTAAATTGCTTATTTTGTTTTCTCACTACATGATACATTTTATTTAGGAGGAAACCTACGTCTGCTTGTACGTCCCTAGTTGTGCTTTAGCCGGGAAGCCAGCGATGTGTGCCTTTGCAACAATATATCCGATTCTTGAAAATGGTATGGTACATTTTCAGAAATTAAGAAAAGGTCACATGAAGGTAGCCGTTCACAAAGTTATGGAAAACCATAAAAATATGGAGCTCCCTGTGCCGGACGATGAACTGCCTTGTTTAGAGTCTGTAGTGAACGGCTTTATCCAATGGCCGATTTTTGCTATTGGTCGCTATAAGGTATTATGATAGTTTATATACCAGTTGTCATAATTAAGTATTTGCTAACTTAGTTGGATTGTTATTCGTAGGGAACGTCCAAACAACCTGTAACACAAGTTCCAACGAAACGTTTGGTGCCTCAACCTGAATCAGCACCTTCATCAAAAAAGGGAAAAGTAAATGTTACCCCGAAGAAATGAACATGAAGGACAAAGCATCTGAAGATGCAATCAAAAAACAAAAATCGATAGAGCGGGTAAGACTTACTTTTATATCGTTATGTTGATTTGTGCATGTTATCATTATATGTCCTTTACTTTTTATGTTTAGCGTGTCTTCTTTGTGATGGATTTATGTGTGACCGGATGATGTTTATTTTTCGGTTTGGTTAAACTTAAAGTGTGTATCTAAATTGGTGTTTATGTAGTTGGGAATTGGGATGCAGTAAACTATTCATTAGTATGCAAGTCTGCAGCAAAACTGAACACCCCTGTATATATTAGGCCATCTAAACATCTCCTAATTTGGTACAAGGGGAGATAAACACACAATTTAGTTGGTAGTAATAGTATCTCTTTAGGTATCTCAAAATGGATTATGCTATTTGGTAAAAGTCCAGAAAAATTATTGCAATTACAGAGAAGTGATATAGTATTGGGTTTATTGTGTTTTAAAATAGGAAGAACTAAATTTCAAGAGGAAGCGATAAACACCCCCTTAATATGCAGTTTCACATATTAGTGCTTTACTCTTAGGGAGCAAGTCTTAATCTGATATAAACCACTGTTTATATGATAATGTTGATTTGTGTTTACTGTTTGTTATGTCAGGTTACAAATGAGAAAGCTGACAACAGAAAGAAGTTGCACGATCTGCAAAATGATATACTCAGTAAACCACAGAATGTGATAGATGGGTATAATAATTGGATGAGCCGTGAGGATATTGCTGAGCCGTATTCTATTGTTGTTAATCATAAGGTTTTTAGTGCAACTGAGGAGTTCTACTTTTCAATAAACGCAACGGACATCATTGAGCTTTTGACAAACAAACAACTGGATATTGGCATCTTGACCCTATTTTCGAGGTAATTAATATATGTATTATTATATACTTCATTGCAAATGATTTTTTATATCACATAAATTTATGTTTATATCTTGTATGTACGAACTAGGTCATTGTATCAGTTGATGAACCACTACTCAAATAACAAGGTTGGTTTCCTTAACCCGATGAAGATTACCGCAGATTTGTGCTTTCATGAAAAGCTTGCAACAATGGACTACTTAGCTCAAGCATTGCTTCTTACGATTTTTATCTTGCTCCATTTCTACAAGGGTAACATCTCTTACCATCTTAATTATCATCTATATTTATTCGTTCTTTTTTTAATCCTAAAACGTATACAATAAATGCAGCCGGCATTATGTACTAATCATAATATGCCCCAAGGATGGTAAAGGTTTTATTTTGAATCCGAAAAAGGATTCACAAACTAATGAGAACTGTTACAGACTCGCTGGACTTGTGAACTCGTAAGTATTATTTAAAAAGTTTAATATTTCACATTTGTTGTTGTGTAATTTAACTTGCACATGTTCATGGACTTTTTAGTGTCCTTGGTACTATGGAGTGGGATTTTCCTCTAGTGAATCGTCAGCCGGAAGATTGGGAGTGTGGATATTACGTCATGAAATGGATGCATGACTTCGTCCTGAAATATCAAAACAATAACTTTCCAAACACAGTAAGTCTTTTTTAAACCGTGTATATATTAGTTAGATAAGCTGTTAGTATAGTTTAGGTTAAGGATACGCTGAAATTAGTATCAATAAGCTATAGTAGTTGTGTTAGTATCCGTTAGTAGCCTTAACAACTCTTTCCACAAGCCAATGTTATAGCTTTTAATTCCCTTGGTTGGTCTGATTTACATGTTGAATTTATCTAGCTTATTGTGTTAATTAGATTAAATTACTTGTAGGTACCGTGGAATAACGAGCGTCCGTTGGATAAGAAAGAGTTGAACGCTATTGTTGGATCTTGGTTTACATTGTGGCGACAAGTTAAATAAAAACAAATTTGATTCGAAATATGTATTTGACAATTTTAATCCTTCCAATTAATAAAGTTCTCTTTATTTACATACATTTGTTGTTTATGACAATTCAAGTCCTTTAATTTAGTTTTTTTTATATAACTCTTATATTTACATTATTCCATTGTAGAGGGTTAAATTTGTAAAATTTGGAATTTAATAAAAATTCCATTTTTTTTTTAAAATTAAGTTAAAAGAGACTGGTTTTAAAAAAAAACACTTTTTTTTACTCCATAAAAAGACTGGTTAGATGCTCTTAAAAAGACTGCTTTCTGGAGATTAGTATGGAGACCAATCTCTAAAGAGACTTGTTTTTATGAAGATAACCAGTGTCTATTCTTTTAATAGAGACTGGTTTCAAAACCAGTCTCTTTATGTTTCGAGCAAGGAGATCCTCCACATAGAGACGTCCTACAAAACCAGTCTCTATTGCCTTTTTGGACCAGTCTCCATGGACTTTTTTGTAGTAGTGAGAGGCCGCAGAGGTTAAAAACCATGCCCTAGAAAATAGAATTACTTCTATGCTAGGGGAGTTTGATAAAGTAAAGCAGGTTTTTTTCACATATTTATGGTTCATTAGAAGAACGCTTCGCTTTTAATACGGCAGAGCAAAAGTCACTTGTTGACAAACTGAACCAAAAGTGTAAGGAAATCTCTAACTTAAACATGCAACTCATAGACAAAAACATGGTCCTGGCTGAGTTAAAGGAGACACTTCAACTCAAAGGAAAAGAAGTTGTTGATAACCCAGCTATAATTTCTGCACCGTCCTCTAGTACTCCAAAAAAGGTGGTGATCACTAAGAACCCGTACCATAAGAACAATCCTCTATCATATAAACTTTATATGGAGCATGCAATTAAGCACGCGTATCTTGCTAGGGATGTTGTAGATGATCTCTATGAACTAGATCCCTCAAATAGTCACTATTACTCTACTCATGCTTACATTGAGAAGGTACAACAATGCTTAGAGCATCTGACTTACATAGGAAAACCGGTTTCTGCACCACCTAAACAACAAACACCCACCATTGCCATAACTCTATTCAATAAGACCCCAGGAGCTAAGCCTGTTTTAAACACACCCATCAAGACTAAATACAAATCTGTCACTAATGTTCCCTTGGCTTCTATAGGAGTAATTGTGTCTACTAAGGCTAAAGGATCTCAAGACAAGAAAGATAGGATCTGGCCTTCCACTAGTAGGACTACGAAGAAGAAAGTAGAAGTTCACCCTAGGAATCTTATTTCAGTTTTAAATAAAAAGAATCATGTAGCTAAGACAAAAGGTTCTGCCTCTATGCAAAAGCCTAAGCAAAATGTCAAATCTAAATTGAGATGTTGGAATTGTAATGAATGCATGTTTTCTCATCGACATGATTTATGCCTTGTTGATCACGTGAATGAAATGTATGCCATTAGGAACAATCTTGAATGGATTCCAACGGGGAAGAAATTCACCCAAGTTGGTTGGCAATGGAAACCCACTGGTAGGACCTTTACTGCAAATGGATCTAAGTGCCCTTTAACTAGGATCACATCCACTAAAGTTAGGTCTCCGCGTCCTTTAACTAGGAACTCCAACACTAAGAAATGGAAAAGCGCCCTTTAACTAGCTCTGCATCCACAATTGTATCTACTAGTGAAGAAGTACCTCAGGTTATTATAGAATTAGAATCTAAGCCAACATCTAGGAAGCAAATTTGGAAACCTAAGAATTCTTCTGATAGCAAATCTAAGATAATTATATCTATACCTGCTAACACAGAGGAACATTTAGATTCCGATACATTGTCTTCGTCTGGTACTTAGACCCTGGATGCTCAAAGCATATGACCGGAGACCGCTCAATGCTCAGAAATTTCGTCAGCAAGTTTCTAGGCACGGTTAAATTTGGCAACAACCATATTGCGAAGATCATGGGTTATGGTGAATATCAAATTGGGAATGTTACGATTTCAAGGGTGTATTAAGTGGAGGGACTTGGTCACAACTTATTTTCAGTGGGATAATTTTACGATTCAAACCTTGAGGTTGCTTTTCGACAACATACTTGCTTCATTCGTGATCTTGCAGGAAATGATTTGTTAAAAGGTTCTCGAGGGGATAATCTCTACACATTGTCCATTCAAAACATGATGGCCGCCTCTCCTGTATGCATTCTCTCCAAAGCATCTAAGACCAAGTCATGGTTGTGGCATCTTAACTTTGAGGCTATTAACCATTTGGCTAAAAACAAGCTTGTTCGTGGTCTTCCAAAACTAAAGTTCGACAAGGATCATTTATGTTCCGCGTGTTCTTTGGGGAAAAACACCAAGAAATCATACAAACCTAAAGCTGAAGACACCAACCAAGAACCACTACATCTTTTGCACATGGATCTTTGTGGGCCAATGCGTACGGCTGATGTGAGTGGTAGAAAATACATCCTCGTCATGGTGGATGATTTCTCCAGGTTTACATAGGTAAAGTTATTAGCAACCAAGGATCAAGAACCAAATTATATTATTTCTTTTCTAAAGATTATTCAAGTGCGTCTTAATGCTACTGTTCGTCGTATTCAAACTGATAATGGAACTGAGTTCGTTAACCAGAATCTACGAGATTATTATGAAGAGGTTGGTATTTTACATGAAACTTCAGTTGCTCGCACTCCACAACAAAATGGTGTCGTGGAAAGACGTAACCGTACACTTATGGAATCTGCTAGAACTATGTTGATTTATGCGAATGCTCCTTTATTCTTATGGGCTGAAGCAGTGGCAACCTCATGTTATACCCAAAACCGCTCCATCATTCGTAAGCGCCATGGTAAACTCCAGATGAGCTACTTCATAGACATAAACCCGATATTTCGTTTTTTCATGTGTTTGGTGCACTGTGTTATACAAATACTAATAGTGAGAATTTGGGAAAACTTCAACCGAAGGCTGATATTGGAATTTTTATTGGTTACTCACCCGCAAAGAAAGCTTTCCGAATTTATAACCGTCGTCTTGGCAAGATAGTAGAAACTTTATATGCCGATTTTGATGAGCTGACAGCGTTGGCTTCTGAGCAACACTAATCTGAACCTGCATTACATGAGATGGGAACCGGTAATATTAGTTCCGGATTAACTCCTAACAATCCTACTGCTCCATCATTTACACCACCTACAAGGCCCGAGTGGGATGAGTTATTTCATCCTATGTTTGATGAATTTTTTGATCCCCCCAAGTGATGATTCTCCAGCACCTACAGAAGTAGCTCCGATTCCCAAAGTTGTTGCTCAAGATAATGGAAATCAGTTCGATGCATCTACTGTTACTATTGAACCAGATGCACCATCCCCCACCAATTCTCAAACTACACCCGAATCATCATCCCCACTCGTTCCTAATGATGTTGAAGAGGATTACTATGATCACGATTTGGAACTTGCTCACCTACAAGAGCTTCCATTCTTTGGTTCACAAATACCCGAAAACCCGAACGGTGTGTTTACCTCAGAGGAAGCTCCTGCAATCGTTTACTCCAGACCACCACGGATTGAAAATCACAACACCAAATGGAAAATGGATCACCCAATCCGCAATATTATTGGCGACATCGATCGACCAGTCTTGACACGTCATCAACTACAAGAGCACGCATTATATTGCTTCTTTGATGCGTTTCTCTACGAGAAGGAACCTACATCTTGGCAACAAGCCATGCAACAATTATCTTGGATTGAAGCCATGCAAGAGGAACTTAATGAATTTCAACGCTTAGAAGTACGGGAATTAGTTCCTCTACCCGACAACGTTGACATCCTTACATTGTTTTGGGTATACAAGGTTAAACTCGATGAGTTAGGTGGAGTGTTAAAGAACAAAGCTATATTGGTTGTTCAAGGTTATAAACAAGCTTTGGGTATTGACTTTGAAGAATCATTTGCTCCTATTGCATGATTTAAGGCGATTAGACTATTCCTTGCTTATGCTGCTCACATGAATATGATCGTCTCCCAAATGGATGTTAAGACGACATTTATTAATGGTGAATTAAGGGAAGATGTCTACGTAAGCCAGCCGAATGGATTCGTCAACTCAGAGTATCCTAATCACGTGTACAAGCTCAAGAAGGCTCTTTATGGGTTGAAACAAGCTCCACGCACGTGGTACGATCTCCTATCGTCTTATCTCATCTCGGAATGCTTCTCCAAAGACAAAGTGGACCCAACATTATTCATTCTCAAGGAGGACAACGAAATGATACTGGTACAAATTTATGTTGACGAAATATAATATTTGCTGCCACTATTCAAAGACTGTCTGGCCATTTGGAGAAAATCATGTCCACACGCTTTAAGATGTCGATGATGGGAAAAATTTCATTTTTCTTAGGGTTGCAAATTTCTCAAAATCCCAGAGGCATCTTTATTAATCAATCCAAATATGCTCTTGAATCGTTGAAAAAGTATCATTTTGAAAACTGTGACCCCGTAGATACTCCTATGGTGGAGAGATCCAAGTTAGATGAGGATAGGGATGAGATTGCTGTCGATCCTAAACTTTACCGTAGAATGATCGGCACCCTTCTCTATCTGACTGCTAGCAGACCTGATTTGCAATTTGCTATATGCATGTGTGCCCGGTATCAGCCTCGGCCTACCGAAAAGCACTTACATGTTGTGAAAAGGATCTTTCGGTATCTTAAAGGAACACTTAATCGTGGTCTATGGTATCCGAAGGATTCCTCTATTGAACTAATCTCATATGCAGGTGCGGATTATGTTGGGTGTCAGGATACTCGACATAGCACTTCTGGCAGCGTGCAACTTCTTGGAGATACACTAATTAGTTGGGCATCCAAAAGGCAGAAAAGCGCTACAATATCAAGTACAGAGGCTGAATACATTACTATGTCTGGTTGTTGTGCTCAAGTTCTTTGGATGAGATCATAATTAATGGATTCAACAAAATCTCGATGTACTGTGATAACAAAAGCGCCATTGCCCTTTGCTGCAACTACGCTCAACACTCCCGGTCAAAGCACATTGACATTCGCTACCACTTTATCAAAGAGCAAGTGGAAAATGGGGTAATCGAGCTGTATTTTGTCAACACTGAGTATCAGCTGGCGGATATATTCACAAAGGCCTTAGATCGAGGACGTATCGAGTTTTTGATCGAAAAGTTGGGCATGAAATCATTCTTACCGGCGACTCTTAAGGAGTTGGCAGAAGAATCTACAAAATAGTGGTGGTAAACTATTCTAGAGTATCCTTTTATCGTGATCTTGTATATTATCGTATATATATAAATCATCAAAAGAAAAATACAAAAATATAAAACATACAAAACCATAAAAATTATAAAATCAAGAAAATCCAAAAATATTTTTCATTTTTAAATCGGCTATGTCTTTTAGTACGGTAATATTTACGACCTTAGAAATGTCGATTAATATTGACACGGTGCCATAAATAGAGTCCGTATGAAAGTTGTAAATATTTTAAAACCTGCCCGTATCGCTTGTAGTTATTTCTGACTGCAACCCGCTTTTCGCATTAAAGTCACGTATTTCTTTTGAAAACGTTGGCTAACAACGGGAATTAATTTTCTCGGGCAAGGTTTACTTTAAAACCTTGTAAGGGATCAAGTTTACTTTATAACTTGGTCTAACACAAATTAGTGTACGCTTCAGTGCACTTATTTTGTTAAAATAAGAGAAATCTTATTGCCACCAAAATCGTTCCATAAAATCACTAAACGGAAAAGATCTTCATGGATATTTGTCTCTTTAAAACAATGACTACAACTCTTTAAATAGAAAACGGGTCAGCGTTTAAGGGGGGGGCAAATATCAAATCATTTTGGAATTGAATTGGTCTTCAAAAAATATTTTCAGAAAAATGCAACACGATGTATGGTTTGCCTTATGTGAAATGTGTACCTTTGAGGAAGTCGAATTGGCCTTAGGTTACATCATATGCTTTAAGACATAGCGATAGAAAAGTTAGTGGTGTGTTCGTGTTATCAACTTAAGAGAATTCGGGGTACGAGGTGTTGTTAAATTGTTTTTACAAGTTTTTTAAAACACTTGTCAAACCAGGGGGACCAAATTGCAATTCTTGCAAAGTGGTTTGAAAATTTGACCAAGTCAAATCCCCCCTCCCATGTTTTTCTTTTTCATCGCAACACACACACACACAAGTATCTCATTTGCCGCCATTGTTGAATCTTCCATACCTTCGCTTTTTTGTGCTAATCTACTTCTATAACATCTAGGTTAACATCACAGACTTGTTATTTTCATGAGTTTCCATTGCTTATCCTTGAAAACGAGACCTAAGTCTCGATTACCAGATTAGGGTTTCGTTTTTTATGTGTGCTTAAAACTGAAATTGATAGAGGGAAAATGATTGTATTGCACCTATAAACAGTGGTCTTGCTCAGTTATGATTGAATCATCATCTATGTCCCGTAATCGAAGGATTAAACATTGCATCGTAATCTTCGTCCCAGATTGCGATGACTTTCCCGCCCTTGAATTGCGATGACCATATTGCGATGTTATTATTGTGATGACATTGTGATGCGTTATTGCGATGACTCATTGCGATGAGTTATTACGGTGACTCATTGCGATGAGTTATTGCGATGACTCGTTGCGATAAGTTATGGCGATGAGTTATTGCGATGAGTTATTGCGATGACTTATTGCGATGATTTATTGCGAGGATCTATTGCGATGGCATTCTGATGACTTATTGCGATGGCATTCCGATGACCACGTTGCGATGTTGGCATTCTGATGACTTATTGCGATGGCATTCCGATGACCACATTGCGATGATGTCATTCCGATGACATTAGTATTCCGATGGACTTTAAGATTACGGTGGTTTCTTAATATTGCAATATTGGAACTTATTGACACATTTCTAGATTAAGAGTTTGAAACATAAAAAATGCTAAGTGTAGTTTCTTATCAATGTGTTACAATAACAAATACAGCTCTAATGCATTCGAATTAGATAACAATCAGGGTTTTTAGAATTTAAGAATATTAGGGCCATTAAAACGAAGCCAAGCTTTATCGGATAAATTTAATTTTTTCTCATAAGAATACTTGAACGGTTTCTTATTACAAAAATTCATCTTATTTTATAAGTTGATATTTCTGTAAACAAAAGAGATAAAATTACTTATTCAATGTCTTGTGTTTTTCATTCAGGACATGGAAGACACTACAGCATCTTTGTTTGACCCTGTGTTCAAACCCACTGAGATTTTGGTTATCTCAACACCTACTGAGGTTGAGGTTTGGCCTACACCTATTGTGGTTGAGGTTTTGCCTACACCTACTGAGGTTTTGGTTACACCAACACCTACTGAGGTAGAAGTTATACCCAGGCCTACTGAGGTGGTGGTTGAATGTTATCGTCATTTCTCCACTAGTTCTCCCACAGAAGTAGTGGTCATGACTACAAAGAAACCCAAATCCTCAAGGAACTAAAGCTAGGTCGTTATGTCATTCGAATAAAATGTCTGTGGTATACTGTCATGTATTTAGGTGTTTATCTAATGTCTGATTGTATTTCCTATGAACTATGTCTGTAATTATGTGTCACATGTAATAAAATGTGGTGGCATTTGTTGTGTTATTTACATGGATTATGAGATATATATATATATATATATATATATATATATATATATATATATATATATATATATATATATATATATATATATATATATATATATATATATATGTATATATCAATTATGTTTGTGCTATCTAAGCAGGAATATGTCGATCACCGAAGAGCAAAAGCTACAACATGATCTCACACTTGTTCCACTCAGTGCCCGGCTACCACCTGCAGAGAACAATTGTCGTCTGAAAGATGACTTTGATCCATCTCTTGCAGCCTTTAAAGTCACAACGGATATACTAGACATGTCACCGATAAAGGATGCCTTACGAGCTACTGCATCAGTTCCTGAAGTTTATATGCACGAATTTTGGTCAACTGCGACAATCTCACAGGACATACAACTCTCAAATAAGAATATCTCCTTTATGCTCAACAAAAGGATAATGATGCTTGATTTGAGTCACTTTCGACAATTGTTCAAGTTTCCTAAGTTAGCAAAAGGAGAAAAGTATGTTCCCAACCCAGACACAGATGAAGTGCTTAGAGTAATTAGAGCTCTGAACTATGAGGGTGAAATTTTTAATTTGTCTCAGTTTAACACCTCACACATCGGGCAACCATGGAAAGCCATTGTTACTATCATCGTCAAGTTCCTCACTTCAAAGCTTCGTGGATCAGATGTAATGAGACCCCCTCAGGCTCATGTATTTTGGGTACTTTACACTGGAGCTAAAGTGGATTACGCACTATTACTTTAAGAATAATTCTGCTATCAATTCATAGGCACCAAGAAGAAGTCTTCGCATCTTTCATTTCCACGGTTCACAAAGCTCATAATTAATCATTTCATGAAGAGTGACCCAACCATTGATACTCGTGGGAATTTCTTCTACCATACCCAAGCGTCAAAAGTCTTCTTCACCTAAAATGAAAAGCAAAGCGAAAGAGCACCTCAATGAGGAAGATGACGAAGAAATAGATGAGATGATAAGAACTGATGACGAAGAAGAAGAGCAACAGCTGATAAGAAAGGCAAAGAAGCCAAAGAAAAACAAAGGTAAAGAAAAACGTGTTGATGAAGACAAACCAGCTTAAGAAAATATCTCTCAAGACAAACAGCTGCGTCTCACACTTAGGAAGAGCTGAGAGGAGGCTTTCGCGAAATTAAAAGGTTCAGGCTCCACACCAGCTGATGACTTAGATGAATTTGGCGAACCTGATGACAATATTTACTTTTATAAAGATCCTAATGATGAAGATGTTGGTACATTCAACTTTGAAAGTCGTGAGCATAGTGAAGAGGGTGGGGCCAGCGACAACACAGAAATAAACAAACTGTACCATGATGCTAATATCACCACATCATTACCAACACCAACTTGCACTGTGATTTCTGAAGATGCTCATGCGACTCTCATTCTATCAACTCAACTCCAAAGTAAGTCTACTTCTGGTTTTGATGATGTTATGAAATATCTTAATTTTGAAGGGGAAGGCGTCGAAGTCACGAATACTGACCCCTCGACGAATGAGAATATGGTGGACGTTCCTATAACTTCAGTTACAACAACTACCATGCCACCATTTACCCCCCGGTCATCACCAATGTCATCACACCAACTCCCACACCTGAACTCGTTGAACAACCTGTACTAACTACCGCCCCAATGACTGAACCAACACCGCCACCAATTATCTCACAACAAGTACTAACCACCGCCCAAGTAACTATAACTACACCGCCACCAATCCTCGAACAACCTGTATCATCCACAACCTCTCTAACACTTGCGGTTACACCTCCTACATCAACTATAGTACAACAAGTATCATACACCTCCAATCCATTTCTCACGGTCAATGATCCACTAATTCAGAACCTTCAAAAAAAATTGGAGGATGAGGCAAAACAAATCGAATTGCTGAATGAAAGGATACCTGATCAAGCCCTTAGAGAACAGCACAGTGACGAGTCTAAACTCAAGAAGATATCCGACACTGTCTCAAAACATAAAAGTCAGCATAAAAAGCTTCTTAAAGAAAATGACGCACGTGACAAAGAAAATGTTGCTTTCATAAATTCCGTTAATGTACACATGACCAACATCATTCAACGTGAAGTGAAGTCATATGTCGATCAAGAGCTCCCAACTCTATTCACTACAGGTTTATCTGATCTTCAATTAAGGAAATTGTTAGAAATTCGATTGATCAAAATGGGCTCTGGGACAACGAAGACAAAACGTAAACTTCTGCATTATCTCTAAAAGGCCATTATTGAAGATAAACCTAAAGATGATGAAGAGTCTGAGAATGAAGATGAAGACGAAGACGATGTCGAGAACAAAGAAAATACGGCTAATGGAAATGAGTATAAAGATGGAGATGATGGTAAAAATGATGATGATGAGGATAAAAATGAGTATGATGGGTATGAGGATGATGATGATGATAATAGTGATCAGAGTGGTATGGTAAAGGATGATAAGGGCAAGAATACGGGTAAAACTAGAGAAGAGTCAAAGCAGGATGAAGAGGATAAGGAATCCAAGAAAGGTATTGAGGAAGAAGAAGAAAGTGGTACTAGAACCAAAGAAAATGATGTGGATGCAGAACCAATAGAGAGTGAACAAGAAGAAGACAAAAGAGATGATGAAACCACTGCCAGCAGCAAGGAGGATTCACCATGCATATCACTCACCAGTGATGATAGCAATAGAGAAAATCGTCAAAAGAACCTTCATGGTACATTCATCTCCAGAGAATCTCAAACTAAAGACACAGGTATGTCCACTACACTGGTTAATACTACTGTTTCTCCTATAGCACATGAAGAACCTATGCATGAAGACGAACCTCCAGCGTCTACGCATGAAGACGATCCCCAAGTGTCTATGCATGAAGATGAACCCACAGTGTCTATGCATGAAGATGATTCTACTATACCCCACTCTCCACCTCCTACAACGGATCAACATTACTCTGACATGGAAGTCGAAGACTTAAACATACCAAAACCAACTTTTGCTGAATCTCTTATCATAGACGAGACTGTACAGGAGCAACAATGGATTACCAATGTCGCACCACAACATCCTTTCTCAACGGCAACAAAAATCGAGCTGAATCATTTCCTCAACAATCCAGTCGATTTTTTAGCTTTCCTTATGTATACTCATGGGAGACCCACTATGACTCCAGATCTTCTCAAAATGTCAACTGCAGATGTAGATTTCTTTGATACCATGAAGTTCAGCAACAATGAGGCTGAATATCACATCAATGAGTTTGCAAAGGCAATGAAAGCGACGATTTCCGGGATTCAGACTCCAGTGTTACAGCCTCTCACACCTACAGTCATTGTCGGTTCTAAAACTATTCCCATGGAATATTTTGTCTGTCATGATCTCGAGTATCTAGAAAACAGCGCGAAAAAATATGCTACATCACTCACCATGGTCAAGGCTATAAATCTGGAGAATGTACGTTGGATTAAAGACAAAGTACCTGATGATCTATGGCGAAGGAAGTTGCTAAAATTTTACGACCCTCACACAGCACTTGGAATTTCTCACTGGAATACAAACAAGAGGTTAACTTACAACCACTTCCATCGTGTACAACCAAGTTCTCCTGTTCAGTCAGATCATAGAATTAAAAGCATACAAGGAGCCACCACTGATAGTATTTGGTTATGACTATTTGAATGTCATACGTTTCAAACGCACCGGTGAAAAAGAATACAGAATCGATGAAAGTGACCTCCAGTACCTTCGCCTTGAATACATTGAAGATCTTCTATTGATATTGGCTCAAGAAAAAGTCGATCACTTATCTCCTGACATGGTAATTGCATTAATTTTAAATCTTCGCCAGTTCACTCGAAGGATCTTCGTCAAAAGTCGAGTTGAAGACTTTCAACTTGGTGTGGAGAGTTACCAACAAAAGCTAAACTTCCAACGTGTTGGGTCTACTAGATGTAGATCTTGCAGCCTGTCAGGAACGGTGAATGACTTTTGTAATCACAAGTCAATCCACAGAGAGACTCTATACACAATATGAATGTAGAATACAAATATAATAAAGAAGAACAGAATAACTATAAAGACTTGATCCTTTCTAAGGATTTCTAATATTGATAATCACTAGAACTACGTTTGGTGAAGGTGTACATAACCCTTCTGCCTAAGGTTCCTTTTATACTACAAGGAAACCCTAATACAGCATTAAACAAAACGTGTAAAACTGATATGCATATCCTTTCCTAACATATCTCATGCATATCCTAACAGAATAATAAATAAATAGTAAAGTTTGACTTCGACTAGGACCAGGAGCACGACTTGCTCCTACTACTACTAGGACCAGGAGGAACTACATACCTCCTAGTCTACCTATTACAGTTAACTATTACAGTGGTCCTAACAATCCTCCCCTAAACTTGAATTTGACCTATTTAGTTCAAGTTTCTTAGAAAACGTGCAAATAAAGCCCGAGGATTGAATCAGCAAAACTAATAGCAGCATCAGCAAGATAAGAATCAGAAAAACCGCCGCAACATAAAACACTAGAAGCTTCTTCAAAGCTTGGAACAAATCAGCATCGTGTTGAATCTTTTCAGCAACATGAGCAGATTTGATGAGCCTTTACCAAGTAGCTGCTCGCTCTTGGGCTAGCCAGTCTTTCTGGTGGAATAAGCATCACCCTGGGAGACTAGAACCCAGCCCAACTCTTAGAACGTGAATCAATGGTGAGTAGGAGTACCCTGATGATTTTAGGCAAACCATCACAGCCGTCAACGGATTTGATGTCTTTACCAGAAGCCGTACCCCTCTGGACTCGCCAACTCTTAGCAATGAAGCATCGGTGAGTTGAAAACCCTATAGCTTTAAGCAAGCTATTACAGCTATCAACGGATTTGATAAGATCTTTACCAAGAGCCGTACCCCCTTGGATTAGCCACTTTTCAGTCTAGGACCATGGCAAGTGAAAACCATCCAGTTTTGGGTAACCTGGCAACCATCAACGGATTTTAGAATCGCACCAGGAGCGGTACCCTCAAGGTGAATCAACTCTTTCTTGTCGATGAGACATGGTGAGTTGAGGACCATTTGTTGTGAGGACCAAGTCCAACACCAAGTGAAACCAGTAACCAGCATAAGCACAATTCAGTAACCAGAACCCATAGTGTGAATCAGCAAATGGTATCATATTCACAAGTATAAATTCCAAGATGTGTTAAAGTATAAGCAGATATTATATGAAAAGTATATATATATATATATATATATATATATATATATATATATATATATATATATATATATATATATATATATATATATATATATATATATATATATATATATATATATATATATATATATATTACCTTGTTTTTCCTTTTCGTTTTTTTCAATTATTATTATTTTTTTTAACTATAAAGAATGAAATTCACCAATCACTTTAAATATTGGTGAAAAGAATGATAACAAGAACAAATGAACAAAAAATACAAAATAGAAACACTTACAACCCAACCAAATCACAGACCAGAAGCGGCCTTCTTATCAGCCTTCAAACGTGCCTGGATGCCTTCCACCAATGTTGTGGCCATAGAGGACTCATTTCCGGATGGAGCATTGGAAATTTGCAAGTGACTAGCCAACATCGCCTCCATCGAAGAAATCGTCAAAGGATAATCCACATCTGTGAGCATGAAGACCATATGACCAGATTCCAACTCCAACATATGCACACCACATCCCGCATATAACTTCCATCGCTGAATCACCCATTGCATCTGATCCTTCCATATACCAGAAACAGGAGCATGAGGAGGTGCATCCAACATCAGCTTAAGATCAGCCCATATGCGCAGACCAGGCCAGGAAGACACAGCCATGGGATCAAACGGCATGCCAGAATCCACAAATCCATATAAAGCCATAAGATCTTTACGATCAGCCCAAGACAACACACCCTGCAAACCCGAAGCTAATCGCACAGACCCATCACTAAGAGCAATCCTATGGGATACCATACCATGAAGAGTTGTGGAACGCTCAACCGTCCAACCTGTAATATTTCCATTTCCCAAAGGCAAATCAGAATAATTGTCAGAAGCGGCATCAATCAAGTTTTTAGGATCACGCTTCTCATAAGGGACCGTCTTGCCATGTCTAACACGGCGAGCTGATTTCTGGCGAAGCGAATGACGAGGTGTGGGATCACTAGGTGTGGGTTCAACCTTTACCTTTACCTCAGCAGCAGCAGTAGGAGCAGGAGAAGTAGACTCATTAGGTTGCCCACCCAAGGGATCAATAGGAGCTGCACTAGAAGTAGGAATTGGTTGAGTTCCAGGAACCGGTGGTGATGGTGATGGCATAGCAGGTGTAGAAGTTGTAGTTGTTGTGATAGCAAAGGTGGTGGTGGTAGCAGGACCAGAAGAAGAACCCAAAGGAGAAACCAAAGGAGAAGTAGTGGTACCAACTGAAGTAGCAACAAAAACCGATGGACTAGCAGCAGAACCAGGAGTAGGATCAGATGAAGGACCAGTAGTAACAGCAGGCGAAGAAGAGGTCACCACACGAGGATGGTAGATAAATCGTTCCGGAATTGGTTGACTCTGACGCTTAACAATACCTTCATAAAGTGCCTTGAGCTCATCAAAAGATAAAGCCCGAACCCTGTCCCACTTCCAAGGAGCGTTAAAATAAGCAGCGGACTGATACTTCACATATCACTGCATCTGCTTGCGCTCCTCAGTTCTTGATAAAGGTTTGTTCTTTCGCTTCTCACGAAGCTGTGCAGCATGGGCCAACTGTTTCTTGCGCATCAACACCATGGCTCTTGGAATATAGTTATGCTCATCCACATCGTCACCTAAAAGATCAGTGAACTGGGCATAATCCCTGGTAAGAATGGTCAATACCTGCATCCAATCACTATCACTCCAATGCATTGCATCATGCTGAACTTGTTCACGCCTCCGCTGTTGAAGCGCCTCTTCTGCAGCCCTATCAGCTTCATCAATCTCGGATTGGATCCGTTGAGCAGCCTCCTCACCTAGCCTATCCTCCTCAAGCTGTTTGCGTGTACGCTTGCGAGGTGGTGAGGGAGCATCAGTCATTGGGGCCTTCCCCTTTGAATCATGGGATGGACCAGCATTGGAACCAGTAGCAGGACCAGAAGCACCAGCCATAGAAGTGGGAATACCAGCAGGAGAAGGAACACTGGAGGATGTCGGTGGAACCGGAAAATCATCATACAATTTATCAGCAAAGGCAGCCTTTGCCAACAATGTCAAACCATCCTCAACACGCTCCGTACCCTCCTCATCAGAATCAGAGTGGATCACATGCTTCTTTCGTCGTCTTTGCTGAGTCTCCAAAGCTTTGATGCGATCAGCCAGAGGAAGAACAAACTCCCTAGTAAGTTTCTGGTGTTGATTCAAATCAGCTTCCAATGAAATAAGCCGCTCATGATACCTGTGCATCAGATCAAGTAATGACATAAGTGTAGTAGGCTCCTCCGCCTGCCCACCAAGAGAACTCGGGTCAGGGAAGGCGTCATTGGAGCCCGAAGCAACAGATGGGTCAACAGTAGGAGTACTAGCACCAACAGGCTTATCAAAAGAGTGTGGAGTAGGACTAGGAGGTGGAGTCTCCATAAATGGAGACTGTTGTGGTACTGAAGAAGGACCAGCCTTGGAAGGGGATGGTTTTTCAACCACCACCTCCTCAACCAGCTCCTCCTCAACCACATGAGAAGCACCATCAATAGGAGGCTCCTCCTCCATAGGGTCATCATCAATCACAACAAACTCAAGAGCCTCCTCCTCCTCACCCATAGGACCCTGAGCCAGCCTCAGCATGGCCTCAGTAAGGGGCCTCCACTCCCCGGTAAACCCATGGACCATATTATAATACACTTTTGCAGTAAGCTTAGACGACACATGTTCAGTCCTATCACGAGGAATGCAAACCAGTATTTGTTGTAAAAACCTAGGATACATAAGAAACTTCTTTCTAGAACCAGCATTAGATAGATTACTAACCATCCCCTCAAATAGATAATGAGAGAAGTTAAATACCCTACCCTGGGCTAAGCAAATAAGACCAGTAGCCAAGGGAGTAAGGAAAGCATCCCAACTCCCAGACTTGGGACTCATACAATGAATTAGAAAATGCACCAGAAGCTTCCATTGGGGGAAAACCTATTTTTCTAGAAGTTAAACTTCCCCCATGATTGTACCATATAGCAGCCATCCCTTCCAATACCTCCGAATTGGGGATGGACTCAACACCACCCTCATCTTGAAGATGATGGGAAGATCGAATAGAAGCCTCAGTCACCACGTATGAACGTCCATCTATGGTAGCATGGAGTTCACGTGGACGACCAACCACATCCACAAGACGAGCAGATGCCCAAAATTGACGAATAACACTATCATAAATAGTGGGACATACAGTAAACGCATAACTTAGGTTTGAAGCTTCAATGAATTCCAGAATGTCAGCAAAATGTTCACGATGTGGACCATCACCCAGATAGGCAACTTTGTTGTGAGCAGGTTGGTAAACTAGGGCAGCCATGGATCTTGATTAATTGGATGAAGGAAGATTTTGGTTAGGGTTGAGAGAGTAGGATCAATTTTGTGTGTGTGATGAATGAAATGATTGAGTCAAGGGGGTTAAGTTGACCATTAATAAAGAAAAAAGTAACTATTCATTGACCCCTATTAATGGGGGGTTGCCCTTTCAAATTAGACATAATTGCATAGTAACCACTTGCCCCTTTTAACATAATTCCCAACTCCCAATTTATCATAGTTAATTAAAAATGTAAATACCAGAATTGGGAGCGTTGACCAAAAGTCAAAGCACACAATGGTCAGACCAGAAGCAAAATGTGGTCAACCAAGGACAAAAGTAATGAACAGTGTCCCAGACCAGTACCAAAAGCCAAACACCACTTGACAAAGAAGGATTTTGAACCACCAGAAGCCAACCAATTATGACTAGAAGCTGACAAATGAGGACCAGAAGCCAGTCATATAATACCATAACCACCCGAAGTGAGCAAAATCCTCCACCAGAAGTAACACACACCACCAGAACCAATATAATATGTTGTTAAAATCTATCAATACGTTAGTCTGTCCTAAGAATATGTACACAAAGCCTCCCCTTAGGCTTAGTCTCCCCTCAATCCTAGACCTCAAGGATTGACCATCCCAATGTGAACCACCATGTGGTTAAACCGGGGACCATCAAAGGCTTTTGTCAACAAATCAGCAACATTATCATCCGTATGAACTTTAAGAACCTGTATCAACTTCTTCTCATTAGCATCCCGTATAAAATGATGCCGAATTTCAATATGCTTTGTTCGCTGATGAAAAACAGGATTCTTCACAATGCAAATAGTGCTTTGATTGTGAATAAAAGTTTTGGTGTTCATAAAATTGAAACCATAATCCAACATCTGATTTTGGATCCACAAAACATGTCCACAGCAACTAGCAGCAGCAACATATTCAGCTTCTGTTGAAGAAGTAGCTACTATTGTCTGTTTCTTGCATTGCCATGAAATAAGTCGACGACCCAAAAATTGACAACCACCAGTAGTAGACTTCCTGTCATTATTAGCACTTGCATAGTCACTATCACTATAGGCTTCTAGAACAAAAGGTGATTCTCTAGGATACCATAAGCCCAGTTTAGGTTGAGCCTTGATATACTTGAAAATCTTCATTACTGCATTTAAGTTCGAAACCGTTGGAGTCACCTGGTGTCTAGAACAAGCACATACTGCAAACATGATATCCGGACGTGATGCAGTCAAATACATGAGGAAGCCAATCATAGACCTGTACATGTGAACATTGACTGGGGGGTCTGGCTCATTCTTAAGTTTGACTTTAGCAACATCATAAGGAGTTGCTGCTGGTCTAAGAGGATCCATGTCAAACTTCTGAAGAATCTCATGAACATATTTATCTTGACTGATGAAAATCCCATCCGATTGTTGCTTGACTTGAAGACCAAGGAAGAAAGAAAGCTCTCCCATCGCACTCATCTGAAATTCGCCTTTCATCAAGTGTTCAAACTCATCACACCATTCCTTCCTAGTAGAACCAAAGATAATGTCGTCCACATAAACCTGAACAAGGATAATGTCCTTGGTATTCCTTCGAAGAAATAGTGTTTTGTCAATAGTACCCCTTCTATAGCCATTCTTTAACAAGAAAGTTGAAAGACGCTCATACCAAGCTCTAGGAGCCTGATGTAATCCATAAAGAGCCTTGACCACCTTGTAAACTTTCTTGGGATGAAGTGGATCTACAAAGCCCTTAGGTTGAGTAACATACACCTCCTCATCAATTTTGCCATAGATAAATGCACTCTTGACATCCATCTGAAACACCGTAAAGCCCACATAAGAAGCAAAAGCCAAAAACAGACGAATGGCCTCAATCCTTGCAACCGGAGCAAAAACTTCAGTGTAGTCAATGCCCTCAATTTGAGTGTGGCCCTGTGCGACAAGCCTAGCTTTATTCCTTACGACAATTCCCCGTGCATCCTTCTTGTTCTTGAGAATCCATTTGGTATTGATTGATGTCTTTCCATCTGGTAAGTCAACCAGAACCCAAACATTCTGAAACAAAAATTGCTGCATTTCCTCCTGCATAGCCTCCACCCAACTTTGATCCTCAAGAGCATGAGAAACTGACCTAGGTTCCACCTGTGAAAGAAAACAAGCAAACAAACAGTGTTGAAAGTCCGTATGATTATTACGCTTTTGATCTTCAATATAGCTCACAAGAGCATGATGATCAGACGAGGCCTTCTTCTGCATTCTGCGTGTCTTGACAGTAGAACCAGGATCTCCAATGATTTGAGTGGTTAGATGATCTTTGTGTGATTGCAAGACTGGATTGGAAGAG
This sequence comes from Glebionis coronaria, assembly GCA_025667525.1. Classification (NCBI taxonomy): domain Eukaryota; kingdom Viridiplantae; phylum Streptophyta; class Magnoliopsida; order Asterales; family Asteraceae; genus Glebionis; species Glebionis coronaria. The sequence goes on from CM046876.1 coordinate 362,577,575, forward strand.
ACCTCCACTGCTGGTGCCAAGTTATTGAGATCACCAACAAAGTCAGCATCATATGAAGCAGTGTTGAAAATCCCATCTACTGGTTGTATATGAATATCATCCAGCTTGGTAGAAGACTTCTTTTGATGGTTCCCCAAATCAAAAGGACTGGAGAAACGAGTATTAGAAGCAGACTCACTAGCTGGAGTACTAATACTTAGATTTTTACTCGTTGAAAGTTCGTTATTCTCGGTATCTTCTCGAATTGATTTCCGGTTAATTGTGTGAGATTAGTTGTTCTTGGTGAAACAATATTTTTGGGTTTGGTAAAATAATTGTGCAAGACTTAATAATTAATGACGAGAAATTAAAACTAAAACTAAATGAAACATAAAACGGTGAAATATTTAAAGCGTTAAAAATAAATGACGAGAACTTGAATGACGGAAAAGTAAAACTTAGCGAAAAAGTAAATTGACAATTAAAGTAAAAATGCGGAACGAAATTAAAATAGACTAACCATAAAACGAGAAAAATTTACACTTTAACTAAAACAAAACATCAAAACAAGTCAAATGCACCCAAATCGGAATACACCAAAAAAATGTCCCGATCGGAAAGTATTCCGATCGGATGGGAATTGATGATTGATCGGAATACACATGAGAGTACCAATCGGAATAAGCAAATCGTGCATGATCGGAATATTGAAGAAAAGGGACTCAATCGGAATGTGAGAGTGCTAACCGTCGGAATATCGCGAAAGGTAGTCAAATCGGAAAGATCCAAAGACCCCAATCGGAATATAAGGACAAGGACACCAATCGGAATAATCTAAAGACTGGACCAATCGGAATATTACCAATGCTCCTGTCGGAATAAGTAAATCCCCTTTCCGATCGGGTGATCGGAATGAGGGGTGTTTGGTCGGAATGATGGATCGGAAAAGGGTTTTAAAACCCTTTCCGATGGGTTCTTTGATCCGAAAATAAAGGAAATGGTATTAAGCTATTGGAATAAGCTCAAACCAAAACTAATACAAATCATTAATGAAAAATGACTAAATAAGCTCGAACATCAACTTATCAAACTTAAAATCAACAAACTTTAAAACCAAAACATAAAAAGATAAACTTTAAATCACGAAAAATCAAAAAGATCAAAACTTTTTAAATAAGAACTAGATGAAAAAGATGATGAAAACAAGATTAAGATTAACAAGAAAGATTAATAACATGAAGATTAATACAAGATTAAGCTTAAAAAGTAAAAGTTTGATTGAAATCAAGAAAGATTAAAAGATGAAAGTTTGAAATTCTAGAGAGAGAAACTGTCACTTTCTCCCTCTAAAACTAATCCTACTCCTAAAAACTAAACTAAACTAAAAATTGACTAACTCCTTTCATGTGGTGATATGAAGGGTATTTATAGGAAAGGGAAGTGGTTGGAGTCTTCTTCTTTTCTTTCTTTCTTTCTTCACGTCTTTTCGTCTTTAAAGTTCTTCGACTTTTTTCGACTTTGTCTCGGGATTAATTAAAACTCGTCTTATAATTTGTTTATTTATTAGACTCGAGTTCTTCGGCTTTATGAAACTTCCGTCTTTAGACTTGTTCTTCGATAAATCTTCAGAATTGGTCTTGGACTTCCGCTCTTTTTCCACTCTTGATCTCTTGACTTTGTCTTTTGTCGTTTTCTTCGATAAAAGCTCGTGAAATCCCGTGTTTTCTCCACTTTTCACCTTTTCGTCCTAAATCGCAACAAAAGCACAAACCACGCATAATTCCGACATAAATGACATAAAATACACGTTTTGGCTCGGTTATTATTGCAATTAAGTGGTAAAAGGATGGGTGTTTTCACACTATCAAATCCCCTACACTTAACCATTGCAATGTCCTCATGCAATGCATTAGTTACAAAGCACTTTTACATTTTTCATCACAATCAGTCCACGTTGGCCTTTATTAAAGAGATAGAAAATTATAAACATACAAAGTAAAGAAATCTAAAACATACCTTGGGTTTTGATAATGTCATGAATGATCATCATCCTCAAGTTTTCACTTTCTCCAAACCAAGCTTAAAAACGAGATCATTGTTATTATAAGTTAGCAAACTAACACGAACTCATGTGGGCCAATTATTCACTTAGACTCCCTTATTCCTACGGGTTTCTCTTATATTTTATTATTTGTCTTGAATGATCACGAGGATGCATTGTTCGACTTATTTAGATAGTTATTTAGTCTGAAAATAAGGTGAACGATTTAATCAATAGTTAGCTAAAGGACCAAATCTTTTAAAACTGCTTCTCGGGATATCAGAAAGTTCATATCTTGGCATAACTTGGTTCGCGATTTGAGACCTTTCTCGGGCCGATATTTGGCAGCGACTTCATACTTCGAATCTTCGAGAGACGTTCTTGAAATTATGGTCTTCTCTTCATAATAGGAATTTCTTCACTTGAAGTTTTTGAGAGATTCTTCATCTTTGGACCACGACTTCTTCATTTTTTTCTCCAATCTTTATTTTGGACTTTGATATACAACGATCCGCCTCCTTTTAGGACTTGGATCTATTTATCCTCATACCTTGTTAGGGTCTTTTCGGATAGATTTCTCCATGACTTTTGGGGAGTTCTTGCTTTTCGTCGTGTGTCTCGATCCTTCATATTGATTTTCGATAAATGATTCTTCACATCACTTTTGGATCATTAGCAACAAAATGTAGCCCTCATGCCTTGTTAGGGCCTTTTCGGACTCGCCAACCTTCGCGCCCCGCTTCATAAGTTATGCCTTGGCTATGAACTCTCGTCATTACCGAGCAACTTTTAAACGATCTGGGGCTAGAAGCTAAGTAACTTTTCAAATCGTACAACCTCATTTATTAGCAGATAAATTATTTAGCAAGCGGAGGGAGAATAGGCTCATAATTAACTCACATAAATTCACGAAAGAATACCGAACTTATAATTGGCTCTATCATCTCTCGTTCTCCACAATTTAAAATCTCAAAGAATGAGACTCGTGGATGCTTAGCCTATTAAATCAAAGTTTTGGGTTTTCGAGTCGCCTATAGGATCTTGCAAATTCTTGGACTTTTTCAAGTTTAGAAATCGCATTTTAAAGTTCCCTTGATAAACGACTCTCTAGGATCAATTATAGGAACTTGCGAAAAGTTCTTGTTCTTAACCCGTGAGAGTTAAGACTTTCGCGTTTTATAGCTCCCTATATAAAAGCCTAGCAAAACTTGACTTAAACACGTTAAGGATACTAGCTAGAGTAAACTTAGGCAAGAAAACTCGGGTTGAGTCAAAATGTTCACGACTAAGAAAAATCTAAATCCACTTTATTGAAAAACTATTCTAGCAAGGGAAGAAAATAAACATAATAAAGGAAAATGCAACTATACAACTAGGCCAAAATAGATTAAAAATTTTGAAAAATGTCGAAAAATCAAATTTTCCGGTTAAAATGAGGGCAAATTCATGGAAAAGACCACTTACTTCGATAGAAGTCCCCCCTACACTTGAGATAAACATTGTCCTCAATGTTTAAGCATGTGGGAGTAAACTCCCCTACACTTAGGACATTGTGCACTTTGTTTAAATTTTGCTAAGGAAAGGACAACTAAAGTGAATTCAATTTGAACATATAGAATATGAAATATTGAATCACAAGAGTTTAGGATAGAACCGGGAAGATAGGAAACACGGTATCACGGTTCGTCAAAAGTCATCAAGATGCTCTCTGAAGCTTAAATCCCTGCACAGCACAAGAAACAAGACAACAAACATATGCGGGGCTCCCCCTACACTTATTATGAAAGCAGTAATGGATAGAACACGGGTTGCCTCCCGAGAAGCGCTTGTTTTTGTTCACCGAGTCATGAGCCTGACTCGACCCAATTTTAGTTCATGGGGAACGTGGTGAGGGATGGAATCATCTCTTGAGAGATGTCCTCACCAAAGTACAGTTTCAGACGCTGGCCATTCACCTTGAAATTGGGCCCATTCGGTTGAGAAAGCTCAATGGTCCCATACGAAAAGACTTTGGCGACGGTGAATGGACCAGTCCAGCGGCTCTTCAACTTGCCAGAGAAGATCTTTAACCGAGAGTTAAAGAGTAGAACTTGATCTCCAACGTGGAACTCTCGGTTCTTGATTTTAGCATCGTGGATCATCTTCGTTTTCTCCTTATAGATCAGCGAGTTCTCATAAGCTTCATTCCTCAGTTCATTAGCTCGTTGAGTTGAACCTTGCGATGATCACCGGCTTTGATGATGTCGAAGTTAGCCCACTTCAAGGCCCAGTGCGCCTTGTGTTCCAGCTCGATGGGTAGGTGGCAGGCTTTCCCGTACACAAGACGATAAGGTGTGCAACCAATCGGCGTCTTATAGGCGGTACGGAAAGCCCACAGAGCATCATCTAACTTATCGGCCCACGCGGCACGATGCTCTCCCACAGTACGCTCCAAAATTCTCTTCAAGCCACGATTGGAAATTTCGGCTTGCCCATTGGTTTGGGGATGATAGGCGGTGGAAAGACGGTGAGTGACACCATACTTTGCCATGACTCTTGCAAAGTGATCGTTGCAAAAATGAGTCCCGCGGTCACTGATGATAGCGCGAGGAACGCCAAATCGAGCGAAAAGCTGCTTCAAAAAGTTCACAACCACCCTCGCGTCATTTGTAGGAAGAGCCTTAGCTTCAACCCATTTAGAGACGTAGTCGACGGCGACGAGGATGTACTTGTTCCGTTTAGATGATGGAAATGGCCCCATAAAGTCGATGCCCCATACGTCAAAGATTTCACATTCCTGTATGAAATTTTGAGGCATCTCATCCTTATGTGTGATCTTGCCTTGACGTTGGCAAGCATCACAATGCTTAACCATTTCGTGAGCGTCACGATAAATGGTGGGCCAGTAGAATCCAGAATCAAACACTTTCTTAGCGGTGTAGTTGGGACCAAAGTGACCACCGGTGGGTCCTTTGTGGCAAGCTTGGAGGATGTCAAAAGCTGCCGGTCCGTCAACACATCGACGAATAATCAGATCAGCACACTGTTTGAATAGATAAGGGTCATCCCAAAAGTAAGTCTTAACATCGTTCAAGAACTTCTTCTTTTGTTGGGATGTTAACCCTTGGATGAGAATACCACCCGCTAAGTAGTTTGCAATGTCCGCAAACCACGGGGTGCCATCAAGATTGAGATTTATAGACATTAGAGTCTCCAGGGGGAAAGAGTCATTTATCTCTTTGTTCGGATGATCCCCCTGATATGGATCCTCAAGTCGACTCAAATGATCCGCGGCCAGGTTTTCGGCTCCCTTCTTGTCACGAATTTCAATGTTGAATTCTTGAAGGAGTAAAACCCAGCGAAGAAGTCTTGGCTTAGAATCGTTCTTTGTCATCAAGTACTTCAACGCGGAATGGTCCGTGTATACGATGGTGGTGGATAAAACAAGATAGGGGCGAAATTTCTCAAAAGCATAGACAACAGCTAAAAGCTCTTTTTCGGTCGTCGTATAATGCAATTGAGCCCCCGTCATTGTTTTGCTAGCGTAGTGGATTGGTTGGAAGTGTTTATTCACACGTTGGCCCAAAACCGCACCAATAGCAAAGTCGCTAGCATCGCACATCAATTCAAAAGGCAGCTCCCAATTAGGGGTAACCAAGACCGGTGCCTTAGTTAGCTTATCCTTGAGAAGATTGAAGGCTTCAAGACACTCTTTAGAAAAGATAAAGGGAGTATCTTTTTCCAAGAGGTGGGTCATCGGGCGAGCGATTTTAGAGAAATCCTGAATGAATCTACGGTAAAAGCCCGCATGACCCAGAAAGCTTCTCACACCCTTCACGGTTGAAGGTGGAGGTAATTTGGCTATGACATCAACTTTGGCACGGTCAACTTCAAGACCGGCTTTAGAGATTTTGTGTCCTAGCACAATGCCTTCTTTTACCATAAAATGGAATTTTTCCCAATTCAGAACAAGGCGAGTGTCTTCGCACCGCTTAAGCATACGTTCCAAATTGGCAAGGCAAGCAGAGAAGGAATCCCCGAAGACCGAGAAATCATCCATGAAGACTTCCATGGTTTGCTCAACCATGTCATGAAAGATCGCCAACATGCACCTTTGGAAAGTCCCGGGGGCATTGCATAAGCCAAAAGGCATTCGTTTATAAGCAAATGTGCCGTAGGGACAAGTGAATGTTGTCTTCTCTTGATCTTGGGGATCGATGGGTATTTGAAAATAACCCGAGAAACCATCCAAAAAGCAGTAATATTCATTACCAGCTAGACGTTCAAGCATTTGGTCCATAAAAGGTAGAGGGAAATGATCCTTTCTCGTGGCATCATTGAGTTTGCGGTAGTCTATACAAACTCTCCACCCAGTAACGAGACGGGTAGGAATTAACTCGTTGTTTGCATTGGGCACAACGGTGATTCCGCCTTTCTTAGGCACACAATGGACTGGACTAACCCACGGTGAATCCGAAATAGGGTAAATCATACCCGCATCAAGAAGTTTGATAACCTCTTTTTTGATGACTTCATGGATTTTAGGATTCACCCTTCTTTGGCTTTGAATTGTGGGCTTAAAGTCGTCCTCCATGAGAATTTTATGTGTGCAGAAATGAGGATCAATTCCACGGATGTCGGAGATTTTCCAAGCGATAGCTCGTTTATGCTTCTTCAACACAGCGACAAGGCGTTCTTTTTCGTCTTCTTTCAGATCCTTTGCGATGATGACCGGGAGCTTCTCGTCGTCTTCCAGAAAAACGTACTCAAGATGAGGCGGTAGGTCCTTAAGCTCAAGAGTAGGAGGATCCTCAATAGATGGTGAAACTAACGATGGATCATCATTAGTCACCTCTTTAGGAGCAGGAGGAGAGAATGGGTCCTCATTGAGAAGTCTCTCAATAGTACTAATGTCTTCATCCCAATTTGTGGACAAATTATCATACTTAATATCGAGAGGACCCAAGCTAGCTTCGAAGTCATCCAAATCACTTTCTCCGAAAGGAGTCAATGCTGGAGCAATTGAGGCAACGGTCTCAACATTGGGTAGAGAAGAAAGAGTACTTTTGCAAGCATCATGAAAATGTTCTTCGCAAGCCTCATCGAGAACATCAATAGCATTAACACTCTCATATGAATAAGGCTGCTTAGAAATCTTACCCATGTTGAAGACAATTTGATCGTCACCAACTCTCATGATTATTTCGCCTGCGGCTACATCAATAAGAGTGCGACCGGTCCTCAGAAATGGACGTCCAACGATTAATGGAACACGAGGATCCATCTCGTAGTCAACGACAACAAAATCCGCCGGGAAGGTGAATTTGTCAACGCCAACAAAGACATCTTCAGCTATCCCCACTGGATAAGCAACCGTACGGTTGGCTAATTCCAAAGTCATTCGTGTGGGGACTAGCTCGGGGAGAGATAATTGCTTCCAAACACTTAAAGGCATTAAGTTTATACTGGCACCTAGATCGGCTAGGGCCATGCAATTCTCTACTCCCGGGAAGTTGCAAGGAATCAAGAAGCGACCCGGATCACCAAGTTTGGTGGGCAATTGCCTTAAGAGCACTGCGGAGCAGTTCTCATTAAGTTGGGTCTGAGCAATGTCAAGAAGCTTTTCCTTATCACTTAAAAGATCTTTAAACATCTTAGCGTATTTGGGCATGTGAGCGAGAGCCTCGGCAAAGGAGATGTTAAAATTCAATTGTTTGAACATTTTAAGGAAGTTCGAAACCTGAATATCATCCTTGCTCTTTTGCTTCTCTTTCCTCAACCTTGAGGGATAAGGTATATTGGATGAAGAAGAAGGCTTTAGGGGAATAGGATCACTCACAACCACGGGTGGTGGGGAAATGGGGATAGAAGGTGAAGGAGATGGGGAAAGTTGCTCTTTTTCCTTATTCACAATCACGGGTGGAGGTGTAGGAAGCTCGGGTTCCATATAACCTTTTCCACTTCGAGTGGTGATTGCTTTCATCTCCCCCCTTGGATTCGCAACGGTATTACTCGGAAGAGTACCCGAAGCAGAGGGTTGATTACTTTGGATGAGCGAACCAATCATATCACGAAGGTGAAGAGCTTGATTGTTGAAAGAGTTTTGCATATTGGCATTAATATCATTGCTGTGTTTGGCCATGTCATTTCTTAGCTCGGCTCGAATATCGCTCCCTTGTTTCACCATGTCATTCTTCAAGTTTACAAATTGACTCTGAAGATTCGTCACCATCTCACGATTAGTCTTCATGAACGTCTCGACGTCTTGGTTTACGGCCATCGGTTGATTGAGAGGTGGAGCTTGGTAAGCTTGAGAATTTCCTTGAGTTGGGTATGGGTTTCTTTGGGATGGATACTGGTTTTGAGCACGAGGTTGGGATTGGTTGTTGCGGTTGTAGCTTTGTTGTTGGTTTTGGTTTGCAGGAGGGAAACCGGGAGGAGCAAGATAATTGTTGGATCGATAACTTAGCAAGTTACGGTCTCCTTGAGGGCGAGCTTGATAGCCTCCCGTGGGATAAGTACCATATGCTGCGTTAACGTCTTCAGAATAATTGCCGTGAGTAGAAGGACACTCATTGTAGGAATGAGGACCACCACATGTGTCACAAGAGATAACAACGGCTTTAGCTTGTTGAGTTTGGTTAGAAGTCAAAATTTGGAGACTTTTGTTAATATCAAGAATAGCACGTTCCAAAATAGACGAGTTGTTGGTGGTAGAAGTAGATGAAACATTGACTCTCTGATTAGATCTTGAGGATGCGGAAGAATCCCAATTCTTGTGGTGAGTAGTCATGTTTTCAATCAACTCTCGACACTCCTCCGGTCTCCTTTTCATAAAAGTACCACCGGCGGCGGCATTGATCGTGTCACGATCACGAAAGGTGAGACCATTGTAAAAGGTGTCAATGAGAGTGACTGGGAGCATATTGTGATTAGGACAGCGGTCGATCAAATCATTGTAACGTTCCCAAGCATCGAAAAGCGATTCATCATTCTCTTGCATAAATCCACTGATTTGGTTACGAAGGCTAGTGACCATGGATGGGGGAAAGTAGCGCGATAAAAAGCGTTGAGTCATGTCGTTCCACGTATGAATAGAATTCTTAGGAAGACGGTCAAACCATTTTTCGGCGTGGTGAGAAAGTGAGTGCGGAAAAAGTTGAAGGCGAAGGTCATCCATAGAAACACCGGGGCATTTCATGCTTTGGGTAATAGTAATGAATTTGTCGAGGTGTTTGTTGGCATCATCATCCGGAATTCCACGAAACGGGTTCGTTTGCACTTGTTGTATCATATGATGCTTCAACGAAAACTCCTGAGCCGTGACGTGCATTGGCGCAATCGGGCCTCCGCGTCCGTTCATGGTGGGTTGACACAATTCCTCCATGGTTCGTAAATCAGGTAGAAGGACATTGTTGTTGTTGTTAACACCAGCCATATCTAAATCTTCAAGATTCTCGGGCTCAGAATAGTTTGTAGATCTAGTACGCATGCACCTGCAGAAGAAAAATATACACAAGGAATATCTATATAATCTTTTTGGTTTTTATAGGTTTTTTAATGTTTTTGTATTTTTGAAAAGTTTTATAATTTTTATGGATTTTTGGAAATTTTTATAGCAATGAAAATAACGTTCAAAGAACGGATCCCAAAATTCAATGCGTCTCTCACTAGAAACCGTTTATCTTAACGAAAAGAGCCGGCAGCGGCGCCATTTAATACTTAGATTTTTACTCGTTGAAAGTTCGTTATTCTCGGTATCTTCTCGAATTGATTTCCGGTTAATTGTGTGAGATTAGTTGTTCTTGGTGAAACAATATTTTTGGGTTTGGTAAAATAATTGTGCAAGACTTAATAATTAATGACGAGAAATTAAAACTAAAACTAAATGAAACATAAAACGGTGAAATATTTAAAGCGTTAAAAATAAATGACGAGAACTTGAATGACGGAAAAGTAAAACTTAGCGAAAAAGTAAATTGACAATTAAAGTAAAAATGCGGAACGAAATTAAAATAGACTAACCATAAAACGAGAAAAATTTACACTTTAACTAAAACAAAACATCAAAACAAGTCAAATGCACCCAAATCGGAATACACCAAAAAAATGTCCCGATCGGAAAGTATTCCGATCGGATGGGAATTGATGATTGATCGGAATACACATGAGAGTACCAATCGGAATAAGCAAATCGTGCATGATCGGAATATTGAAGAAAAGGGACTCAATCGGAATGTGAGAGTGCTAACCGTCGGAATATCGCGAAAGGTAGTCAAATCGGAAAGATCCAAAGACCCCAATCGGAATATAAGGACAAGGACACCAATCGGAATAATCTAAAGACTGGACCAATCGGAATATTACCAATGCTCCTGTCGGAATAAGTAAATCCCCTTTCCGATCGGGTGATCGGAATGAGGGGTGTTTGGTCGGAATGATGGATCGGAAAAGGGTTTTAAAACCCTTTCCGATGGGTTCTTTGATCCGAAAATAAAGGAAATGGTATTAAGCTATTGGAATAAGCTCAAACCAAAACTAATACAAATCATTAATGAAAAATGACTAAATAAGCTCGAACATCAACTTATCAAACTTAAAATCAACAAACTTTAAAACCAAAACATAAAAAGATAAACTTTAAATCACGAAAAATCAAAAAGATCAAAACTTTTTAAATAAGAACTAGATGAAAAAGATGATGAAAACAAGATTAAGATTAACAAGAAAGATTAATAACATGAAGATTAATACAAGATTAAGCTTAAAAAGTAAAAGTTTGATTGAAATCAAGAAAGATTAAAAGATGAAAGTTTGAAATTCTAGAGAGAGAAACTGTCACTTTCTCCCTCTAAAACTAATCCTACTCCTAAAAACTAAACTAAACTAAAAATTGACTAACTCCTTTCATGTGGTGATATGAAGGGTATTTATAGGAAAGGGAAGTGGTTGGAGTCTTCTTCTTTTCTTTCTTTCTTTCTTCACGTCTTTTCGTCTTTAAAGTTCTTCGACTTTTTTCGACTTTGTCTCGGGATTAATTAAAACTCGTCTTATAATTTGTTTATTTATTAGACTCGAGTTCTTCGGCTTTATGAAACTTCCGTCTTTAGACTTGTTCTTCGATAAATCTTCAGAATTGGTCTTGGACTTCCGCTCTTTTTCCACTCTTGATCTCTTGACTTTGTCTTTTGTCGTTTTCTTCGATAAAAGCTCGTGAAATCCCGTGTTTTCTCCACTTTTCACCTTTTCGTCCTAAATCGCAACAAAAACACAAACCACGCATAATTCCGACATAAATGACATAAAATACACGTTTTGGCTCGGTTATTATTGCAATTAAGTGGTAAAAGGATGGGTGTTTTCACACCTATCAAGTACCAGTAGGTGATAAGCTAGCACTAGGAGCAGAAGCTGGGGTACCAGGAGCAGCGTTGTCAGTAGGCGTATCCAAGGGAAACTCAAAACCACCTTGAGCAGCTGCTGTAGTAGCTTCTTGTTGTTGTTTGAGGAGAGTGTCAAGAGCTACTTGGGAATCCAGTACATCCAATGTAGTTGCATCACTAGGAGGAGTAGGAGAGACTGTGGTGGAGTAGGATGGAACTACAAAAATGTCATCTTCATCATCTGAATCAGAAAGACTAGAAGGAACACCAGTACTAGAAGTTGTAAACACTTGTGGTCCTGCATCATGGTTAGTTTTGAAACGAAAATATCCTAACGAATCACTAAGATAATCAAGATCAAAATACCATTCAGGACCCTTGCCTTGGATGTTTGACTTCTCTTCAAAATACCTGAGATTTATAGTTTCAATGATCCGCTTGGCTTGGAGATTGTAGACACGATAGGCCCGATAGTGAGCTGAATATCCCACAATGTATCCTTCATCTACCTTGCAATCAAACTTCCCCAAATAATCACTAGTATTCAGAATGGTGACTGGACACCCAAAAGGCTTCAAATGAGCAATATTAGGAACTTTGCCCGTGAGCAGCTCATAAGGAGTCTTCTTGTGAGGATTGGTAATAGAAACCCTATTCAAAACATAACTTGCAGTATTAACAGCTTCTGTCCAGAACATGGTTGGAAGCTTGGAATCGGCAAGCATAGTTCTTGCTGCTTCTATTAGTGTCCTGTTCTTTCTTTCTGCCACACCATTCTGTTGAGGAGTCCTTGCTGCACTATAATCTCTTTTGATGCCCTTAGCATTACAAAGTGCTATGAGGTCTTTATTTCTGAACTCGGTTCCATTGTCGCAACGAATACCTTTAACCTTCTTGGTCAACTGGTTCTCAATAAGGGTAAGAAAATCTCTAAGAATTGAGTAGGTCTCACTCTTGGCAGCCATGAAGAACACCCACGAAAACCTGCTATATCCATCAGTTACCACCAGACAGAATTGCTTGTGGTCAATGCTTCTAATGGAAGTAGGATCAAATAAATCCATGTGTAGTAGCTGCAATGGTTCAGTAATAAGACTATGAGCAGTAATGGCCTTGAAGGATGCTTTGTGCTGTTTTCCTTTGCTGCAAGCAATACAATTTATATCATTTCTAAACGACTTGGGAGGTAAACCAGAGACCAAATTCAGATTTGCAAGTTTGTGAATGGTCTTGAAGTTCACATGCCCCATCCTTTTGTGCCATTGAGTGGCTTCATCCTCTGAGGCTTTAGCAACTAGACATGCTAGCTGACCAGTAGGATTGACTTCATTCAGCTTGATGCTACAGAGATTGTGTCTTCTAGGGATTCTGAGGAGAACTTGTGAGTCATCCGGAAGCTGAAAGTCTTTGGAGAGCACAAGTGCATCGGTATCGGTGAAGAGAACAAACTGCTTCTTGTCACAAATCTGAGAGACAGATATCAAGTTGAAATGTTGAAGTGCTTCCACATAGTAGACCTGCTCAAAATTTAGATTTGGCGTCTTAATTTTTCCTTTACCAGTGATCCTGCCTTCACCCCCACCAAAATAGACCTTGCCTCCATGAAATGGTACAAAGTTAGAGAGAAGACTTTTATTTCATGTCATGTTCCTGGAGCAACTACTATCAACAATGCCTAGACTAGGATCTTGGTATGGAGTAACCTACAACAACAAGATAATAACAATGCAAAAGTTAGTGTCTTAAGGGGACCCAAACCTTTTCAGGTTTGAGCCTGCCTTGTGGATCTTTAGAAGAGTGCCAAGAAGATTGATGAGATCCACCGTTGTTCCTTGGTTGCCAATGCATCATATGGGTATTATTATTTGACCAATAACAACCTGTTGAGGGCTTAACAGCAGTTCCCAAACTTCCCAAACCAAAATACGTGTGGTCCAAATGATGTGGATAAACGGGATTGAAATTTTTAAAATAATTACTAGTGGTTTGTAATCCAATGTTTCTCCAATGATCAGAAACTAAAGGAGAGGACCTTCTATGAGAAGAAAATGATTGAGCACTAAGATTGAGTCTTCTAGAAGTATATGGGGCAGCTCCTGGTGGACCAGGAGCAGGAAAAGCATGATTAACAGAAGCATGTGTGTCATAGAAATCACAATCTTTAATTAAATGAAATGCACTTCCACAAACAAAACATGTTTTAAAAGACCTTTTATTAGAATGAGATTGTTTCATACTGCCAACATTATTACACACAATTCTAGGAGTAACATTCTTCCTAGGACTCAATAAACTAGAACCAGACACACTTGACATAACAGCAACTCTTTCTTCACACTTCCTAGCACCAGTAGCAGCATGATCATTCAACTTGGAACTTGTAGGTCTTGACTCTTCACTTGAACCACGAGATGAAGAGTCACTGGCTTTGTCACTAAAAGTACACGAGACAAAGTCATTAGAATTAGTAGAACTTTTTGGGGACTCATGCATCTGTGATCCATCCAAGACATTATGCCATGAAGTGGGCATAAAAGTTCCAGTAAGAGGAGGAGGGACAGCATGCATTTCTGCTGCTGGTTTAAACCTATTGTAACTAGGTTTTCCCTCGTCCTCTTTGTCGGCATCAAAGACACTTGAAAAAGATAAATCAAACACATCTTCTGAATCAATATATTTTTCAAATCCTAAGACTCTTTTAGTTCTACCAGACATGCTACTATCAATTAATTTTGAAAGGTTTTTAGGTGCCTTTTGCCATTTTTCAAATCTCAGCATTGTAGCATCTAATTTTTCTTGCATCTCCTGTTTTTCTTTGATACTGATATCTCTTACTGTTTATGTATATTTAAGCATATTAGTTGTGTTTTCTAAATCGATGCATAGTATCCAAATTTTATCCTCATACTCACGTTGAGTATCTTGTAGCCACCTCTTTTGTTGTTCCAATGTGTTTAAAGAAGCCTTATAGGCTTGAACCTCTAAAAAGTACTTATCATTTTGATCATTTACTTCATTAAATTAGGACAACAATTCTGAGTATTTATCATGACAACCAAGAGGACAATGTTGTACCTGAGGTGAGATGCCCATAAGAGCAAACTCGTCTGCTTCTTCTGCATCAGAGAGATTCCCAGCAATCATTGCAAACACGTCAGTCGAGGACTCAGCTGATTCCAGAGTAGAAGCCTGATGATCATTCCAGCTGACCACAGAGTCAACAGATACCAATGCCTTCTTGTCATCTTTTACCTCCTGAACCTTAAAAGCTGAGTACCTGCTCTTCTCCTGGTCATTCTTGCTAGGGCATTCCCTTGCAAAGTGACCTTGTTGCTGGCAGTTATAGCATCGAACTTTGCTTCTGTCGAATCTTGCTGGCTCCCGAGGGTTGTAATTAAATTTCTGTCCTGCTTTCTTCTCAAACTTGTGAACCCTAAGAGTGAGCATGGCCATCTGCCATTTAAGATCCATTTCATCCAGGTCAAGTTTATCGACCTGTTTGAAGTCATCAAAAGCAAGTTGTTGTTGAGCATCAACATCAGCCACAAAAGAATGGAGAACAACTTCTACCATACTACCAGACTTGGCAGTAGGATCAGGAGCAGGAGTATGCTAAAAAGTATGTTGAGAGGACACAGTATTGCTTGGGCTACTTGCATATGACATGGGACTGGATGCCATAGAACTCACAAAGGCAGAATTAGCAGGAGTGGGAAAAGAGTCACTTGAAAATCCTCTCACATGTCAAAAGTTCTGAGCTTATGAAACAGATCATCAAAGTTGAGATAGTCAAGCCCACCTTTGGCTTTGAAAGAGATCACCACCTGATTCCATGAGTAGGGTAAGGCTTTAAGAAACCTTGCATTAATATCACCATCATTAGGCTTTGACCGAAGTTGATTCAATTGGCTCAATGTCTTCTGAAACCTGTCATACCCTTGATGTAAACCTTCAGTTATGAGATTTTGAATTCTGTGAATTCATCTCTCAGCATGGATCTTCGCATTTTCTTTGACTCCTCATTCCCACCAAACCTTGCTTTTATACCATTCCAGATCTCTCTGGCATCATCCAAATGGTAGAAGTCACCCATGTGATCTTCAGGAAGAGATTGAAGCAAAATCGTTTTTGCTTTGACCTCCTTCTGAATAGCTATGATTTCTTCATGAGATTTAGGGTCAAGAGAGTAATATTACCATTCTTGTCTCTTCTAGTTAGCTTCCTGCTGTTCCCATTCAGAATAATCTTCAAAGATCTTGATCAGTATTGGTGATCCACCATTCCATCTTCATTGCCCAGCTATCATATTTATCCTTTTTCAGAACAGGGATTTACCATTCGTGTTGGAAATCGTAGCAACGATCTGCTGAGGTTGCACAATTTTAGGAGTGATGTCTTCTCCTGTTTGAGTAGAAGTTGAGGCAGACATGATAAAACAATAATGTCAGAAATAAGAAAACTTGATTCTTCTTGTATAGAGACCCTCCCAGGCTCTGATACCACTTGTTGGGTCTACTAGATGTAGATCTTGCAGCCTGTCAGGAACGGTGAATGACTTCTGTAATCACAAGTCAATCCACAGAGAGACTCTATACACAATATGAATGTAGAATACAAATATAATAAAGAAGAACAGAATAACTATAAAGACTTGATCCTTTCTAAGGATTTCTAATATTGATAATCACTAGAACTACGTTTGGTGAAGGTGTACATAACCCTTCTTCCTAAGGTTCCTTTTATACTACAAGGAAACCCTAATACAGCATTAAACAAAACGTGTAAAACTGATATGCATATCCTTTCCTAACATATCTCATGCATATCCTAACAGAATAATAAATAAATAATAAAGTTTAAACTTCGACTAGGACCAGGAGCACGACTTGCTCCCTACTACTACTAGGACCAGGAGGAACTACATACCTCCTAGTCTACCTATTAACGTTAACTATTATAATGGTCCCTACACAACGTCCTCATACAACTCCGCTCAGTCAATACCATAGAGACAAATTGCGATACATGGGAACTCTAAAACCGAAAGCAGTGATATTTTATCCGAATGAGAGAGGAGTCACGTAATTTATGATATTTTTCGAACTGCATAAATTCAGTGATGGCACACTAAAACACGTTTGTGATGACCTGACTGTTCTCAATGCCGGACTACCGCTTCCAGCAGTTAAGTACAAATAGACAGACCAATGCAAGAAAGGTGCTAGGTACGCGATTAAGAAGATCGAGGAAACATTAAGGAAGCGCCGGTTGATAAAAAAGTCTGGAACGATTCGTAGGTGGAAGACCATATGGAGCTCATCACAGGCTTACGGAACGATCTATTTAATATGGATTTCTCTGAGGTCAACTCCATATGTATTTATATTCTGAATATGTGAATATACTTATAATAGGATTTTGTGGCTTAGTGTAGTGCAAGAGTATGAAAATTTTTCAAGAATTTCTTACGAGATTCTAAATCTTTCAAACATATCATACTTAAGCACTACAACTAACCCTCATTAATTTGAGGGGGAGCATTAATATGTTCTATGGCCATCAACCAATTTCATTTTTAACCCAAATACCGTTTAATCCATTAATATCCAAAACATTAATGGTTAACATTTTGGATAAGGGAGAAAATAGGATTAAGGAGACTTGTAAAACATATGTGGCTAAAAATGACAAAGGGCTTAATAGAAAATCCAACTTGATATATGCTACGCATATGTTAAGGGGGAGCATTTTGTTGACAAAAACAATGAAGGTACAAAAAAACTCTTGATATTTATATCACAAGTACCTCAGTGATTTTAAGGAATTTTTCATGAAGACGAATACTTACACAAAACACACTAAACTCCGGTGAATGTGGTGACAAAAGGGTGGTAGGATTAGGTATTAGTCCAATGATTCTTCCAGAACCAGAGGAATCTTCCCTAGGACAATTCCATAGTTAGAAAATAGAAGTCCTTAGGAAAGATGGAGAATGGATTGTGAATGTAGCTGAATGTCGACTAATTACTGATGCTAGCACTGGAACAATCACAACAAGGTGCTAGTGATGATGTATTGGTAAGCATTGAAGGGGTTGAAGAATGAAAAAGAAATGTAAAGATAATGGGTGTAAAGAAAGAAGCCCTCCTTACAACTTAGGCAGAAACCGGGTAAACTCATCTTGAAGGAAAAAGTATAATGGACCCAGTGATGCGATGCACAACCCCTCCCAGCCAACTCAAATATCTCTCAAAAAATATTTTTTTTAATGCCACGGAGCTCAACACGTTATCTATTAGTTTATTCACTCCGAATAAACTGATATTGAAAAGGTGGAAATCCTCTCCAGCCTCCGATCACCAAAAAAAAATACACTATTGAGTCTAGAGCCACGAGATCATCAAAAGTATCATTAGGACACAATTTGAAAACAAGAAAGATTTTTATGAGTCCTACGCAGTATTCTTGCAATATTGCCAGAACATCTGAGTGATACGAAAGTATTATAATGAAGATGGAAATCCTGCTTGATCCAACATCAAACAGGCTCATGGTAGGTGACAGGTGCGGTTCTTTAAGAACTAATCTGTGTGATAACTGGAAAGAAACGATTGTTTAACTCTTAATTGAGATTAAACTTTTTCCAGGGCCTCTACGCATTATCCAAGTGATCTTGCCAGAACACTCAGAGTGACACTCTTTAGTGTTCACAGTGAAGAGTGGAAATCCTTCCAGTGTCAACCTCAAACAGCACTACGATACGTGACAAGCAAGATTCTATCAGAATCAAGCTCATGACAACTGGAAAGCAACGATGGTGAAAATCTTAATTGAAATTCACTTGTTCTAGGATTCATGAATTGACGGCTTCAATCATGCAGATTTTATAATCCAAATGATTCACTCTTTATTTTCGCAGTCAGCTTTGGACGGTCAATTAAAGAGAACGGGTTTACCGACTAAATCTTCTCAAGGAGATCTTTAATTAGAGCTACCTGCCACAAGTACGATATTTATTATCGTCCAACGGTCTTCACCGACCAGAGGTAAAATGATACGGAATTAGAATAAAATGCCAAAGCCATTTTATTCGTGTCTTATTATGTTGCTGCATTTGAAGACGGTGGTGTTGCGGTGTACCAGCTGAAGTCGTCCTCACATACTTATTCCTTCTGCATCAAATATTTCAGCAAATTGAAGAAAGTCTGACCTATAAGTCTTCGCTGCATCAACTCTGAAACTTTCAAGAATTCAACAAAGGATAGGTATGTGGGACATGAAGTCACGAAGAGATGAACATCACAAGAAGACAAGGACTGCACGTGAAAGGCCAAAAGAACATGTTCGAAGCCAAAGCCTGATGATATTTAACACATATTCACAAAAATGAAGAAATGTAAAAGAAGAAAAGAGAAAGTGGACTACGAGCACGAGAACAAAGATCTAACATGTTAGATTAGGACTTTGTAATTTGGAGTGACCTCACTTTGGGGGAGATTGTTGGAAATACGTTTTTTCGTATTTAGAAAGTCTCGGCCACTCCAACAATATAGTTAAGGGCTCGTAGTATAGTTTTATTAAAGTTTATATTTAGCCCGACCCATGAGCATGTTCATGGGCCAGAGGCCCAAGTCCACTAAGGGACTTGGATATATAAACCCCTTTCCACCATGGAAAGAGGTGTTGGTTGTTTTATTTTCTCACATAATACATTCATATTTTCTCTCATCTCTCTCACTACTTTCTCTCTCTAGAAACAACAACCCTCTTGATAAATCAAATATTATCATACTTCTACAAATTTTATACTTGCACTTTCAGCATATCTAAGTTGATAATCATGCGATAATTACATAATGGATATTTTATGCTTTGGGAATGACTAGACGCCTCGTCTATTGACCAAGAGTCCTCGGCAAGTTAGAAACAAGTTACCAAAATATACAAAAACTAAAAGTAACTATAATAATACTTTAGGAGAAGTGTGTGATGTCATTTAGTACCCATTAAGTAAGAGTAAATATGACATATCTTTTCTAGTAAGTAAGATGAGTAAGCATGGAATTGATGATCACCTTATAAACATTATATCGTTAATTTACATCTATCAAGTCTGTAAGACAACTGTTAAACCTATGCCTACTTAATAAATGCTAAATTCCTAATATAAATATGTATCTTTATTTTTACTATTAGAACATCACGTAAACAGAAGCAAACTTATAACTATATTTCATCGTTGGCTATTATCTATTGATATCGCTATCGCTAAGGTGAGTTCGTAGCCCTTTGTATTATTTATAAAATATTTTTAAAACGCGGGGTGAGATTTCATGTTGGAACACAAACTTTTAAATTGTATGTTATCTTAAACTGTATGCTTACCAGATGAGTACCGACTATTATTGCTTTTTAGTATCCGTAGCCACTAAGTTCCCCCTTAATATCATGAACCGTTAATAATTAACAGTTTGGAAGCACGAATGTTGTGGATGGATCCATCGGATTCACAATCACCGTCCCGTATTACCTTTACGCATTACATTTGTTCATACTTGAGTATTTAGGCTTAATACTCACTAGGGGAACTTACCTTTTGTTAAGCTTCAGTGTCATGAGCTAAATAGCAATAATATACATTATGACTATGGATAACGTACATAGTCAATCCCCGCCATTAC
Organism: Glebionis coronaria; assembly: GCA_025667525.1. Classification (NCBI taxonomy): domain Eukaryota; kingdom Viridiplantae; phylum Streptophyta; class Magnoliopsida; order Asterales; family Asteraceae; genus Glebionis; species Glebionis coronaria. Next base: position 362,597,638 of record CM046876.1, read on the forward strand.
TTGTTTTACAACTTATACTTGTGTTCCATTACTTAGTTTACTAAACCTATGGAATATCACTCAACTTTTTGTTGACGGATTTACATGTTTTAATCTCAGGTAATAACGCTTAATATGATAGGATGGGATCCCATAGGATGTTGGTAGCTTGGAAGTTCTGTGTTGTGCTTATGCTTTTTATATAATTAAAGTTGTCAAAATCTTCCGCTTATCTTTTGATATCTATAAAACTTTAAAAACCATGATGTAATGGTACTTTATTATGTTTTAAAACTTGTGGGACCTATGCTTTAAAACTCTAATATATCATGATGTAATATATATGTCTTTTATTATGTCAATTTTGAGTCATTTATAATTCATTGTCACTTGTACCATGACGTGGTACCCCCATGTTACCTAGTTGTTCCATTCCTAATTTTGGGAGTCTCATAGTTACACTACATGCTTAGAACGTGGTCGCTTGTGCTTAGACTATAATTGGTAGGAGTGAAAAGATATAATTTATTTAGATCAAGCCTTCATTCCTCCCATGTTTGTTTTCCTTAAGCCTAAATAGATATTGTTCATGATTCTAACATCCCTGCAAACTTGGGATGTCTTTTTGGTAACATGTGTCGAATAGTTGAGTTAAATGTACCAATAACAATATGAGTTACTAGGATAAGTAATCTTGAGGAGCCATCGGATTTTCTTCACTTTTCATGTGTGGCATGTAACACCCCCACTTTGACAAGTAGAGCGTTACATGATAATTATGGCATGTCATTAAATCATGCAGGGTAGATGTCTTAAAACATAAATGACCATAAAGGAAGCCTGAATCAAACATCGGTCCCAAAACATAAGCTCACACATGCATAAGTAAAGAATGTAGAAAAAGGACGAAACAATGTCCAACAAAGCAGAAGTATATAAATGCACCTACTCTTGCTTCTTAACTCTGCCCTTTAGTACCTGCCGTATGGAAACATGAAAAGAAAATACGGCTGAGCAATACTGTAAAACCCGCTTTAAAATACCTAAGATCATTAAATGCATGAAAACACGGTCAAATTAAAACTTCACGACACGTACCACGGACATTTAATATAAATATTACGTATATTAATTAATTACTACAAGTATTACGTATGTTATTATTAATTATTAACCCACGATAAGTATTTACGTATAATGATTAAAACATGACAAGAAAACAAAACAAAGAAGAGGGCCTTTGGCCGGCTCCACTTAAAAATTTACAAGTCTGGGGAAATAACTTTCCATTTCATATTACCACTTTTTAGAAAAATTACAAAAACCCTAACCCTTGCTCATTTGGCCGCCATATTTCACAAGCAAAAAGGGGGAGGAAAACTTGTTGATTTTTGTTTAGTTTAGGGATTTGATTCGTGTTCATAAATCATTTAAGTGTTACGCCTTCAGTATATTCTTTTAAACCTTCAATCTTTTAATTCATTCTTTTTTTATTCACGAATTAATTAAATAAACATACGTACACATGAAATTAAAAGGATTAAATCATGGATTAAAAGGGTTTCGGGTTTGGTTTTGTCCTAGAAACCAAGACCTCAAAGGTTTCGGTGGGGTTTTGTTACGACCAGCCGTACCTCATAGGGGGGAGGGGGGTCGGTGGTGATTTTCCTTTTGGCAGCCGCAACACCCACACACCCCACAGTAGGTAATAACCATGGTTTTGGCTTAGCATATGTGTACTCAATCGTTCTCGGTATCTGATCGAATTGATTACGGTTTAGGGTTGAATTATTGGTGTTGGTCACTAAAAGGGGGAGCTTGATTTTCTAAGTCTATAAATAACATAAACGTAAAAGCTAATAGAAATAAAGAAAAATGTCTAACCTTGATTGCTCTTCCAAAGTCAATGCCGCACAGTAGATTAAAGTGAAAATAACTAAAGGTAAGTATCTATTTTAAAATGAAAGTTAAAATGGGAATGACGTTTAGTAAAAATGAAAGCTTTAAAAGTTAAACTAAAAATTAAGGCTTAAAAATAAATGATGAAAAATTAAAACTTTAAAAGTAAATTTGAAAATTAAAACTTAATAATAATGTAAACTTGATAAAAATAACTTGAAAATTAAGCTAAGTGAAAATGTTTAAAAATTAAACTAGATAAAAATGGCGGGAAAATTTAAGGTTTGAAAATAATTTGGAAAACAAAAACTGGAAATAAGTCAGAATGTGTAAAGCTGGTCTAATTCGGAATTTGTCAATCCAACACCTAATTCGGAATTTAGATGATTGCAAGTAGTTCAGAATCCTCAATCTTCAACCTAGTTCGGAATACAAGTTCTTGACACAATCCGGAATACCCATCAAATTCCTAATTCGGAATATAGCTTCCTTACCTAATTCCGGATTTGAATCATCGACGTAATCAGGAATCTAAGTTCCAGATGTAATTCGGAATACTAATCTCCTACTCAATTCAGGATCCACAATCTTACACCTAGTTCGGAATAGGTGACCTTGTATGTAATTCGGGGAATGTGTTCTTCACTTAATTCGGAAAAACAATCTTACAACTAGTTCGGAATCCGCAGTCCCACACTCAATTCGGGATACACCATTTTTACCTAATTCGGAATATGAGGTTATGTATGCAGTTCGGATTTCAACAATCTCAGAACTAATTCGGAATTTTGATCACTATCGTAATTCGGGAAATAGAATGTGGTTTTGGAGGGAAAATGAATGCAAGTCGGAATATTGGGGTTTCACATAAGTCTAAATAAAGGGATTTGCATATAGTTCTAAGGAAAAGAGGGTTTAGCATGTAGTTCGGAATAAAAGGGTTTTAACCATACAGATTAATACAAAATAAGCAAAATCACAATAAGCACTTACCAAAACTTAAACCAAATAAATTTTTAAAAAAAGCTAATAAGACACAATTTAAAAACTTTTAAAAACACTAAATAAGCAAAAATTTTAAATCAACTTTTTATAAAAATATTAAACTACCAAAATAAACTTATTTCAAAAACTAATAAACATAAAAATTAAGCAATAAGCACCTTAATCTAAAAACATTAAAACACACCAACTCAATAAGCACAATCCAATAAGCCCACCAATCACACAATCAAAAAAATGAAATCAACTACATGATTAATTAAACAAAAACAATAGATTATGATTAAGAAAGGTAGAATACATTTATTAAAAAGCTTGATTATATTAAAGATTAAGATCCAAGATTACAAGGTGAAAGATTAAAAAGCTTGAAAGAAAATTAGAGAGAAGAAAAAATAAAACACACTTAATTACCTACTAAAATTAAAGACTAAATTTGACTCTCCTTAATGACTATTTTCTAAACTATAATAGGGGAGGTGGAAGGTGTTTTGTTTCTTCCTCTTTTCTTCTCGTCTTTTAAGTAACTCGACTTTCTCGACTTTGTCTCGGGATTAGTCGAATGACAACTTGAACTCGTCTTCTAATTTTCTTCTTTTAGTAGACTTGGTTCTTCGACTTTGTTAAACTTCCATCTTTAGACTTTTTCTTCGATAAATCTTCAGAATAGGCCTTTGACTTCCGTTCTTCTTGCACTTTTGGCCTTTTGACTTTGTATTTTGTCTTTTTCTTCGATAAAAGCCCGTGGTAGCCCGTGTTTTCTCCCTTTTTCATATTTTTTATCCTGAAACAAAATAAAAACACAAACCACGCATAATTTCGACTTTTACAACATAAAATACACGTTTTGGTCTTGTTATTATTGGAAATAAGTGGTAAAAGGGTAAGTGTTTTCACACTTATTAAATCCCCTACACTTGACCATTGCAGTGCCCTCATGCAATGCATTAATTTCAAAGCACGTGTTACATTTTCCATCATAATTAACCTACATTGGCCTTTATTAAATAGTAAACACTAAGGAAACTAAAAAGATAGAAATATATACAAAACAAGTAAAGAAATCAAAGACTTACATTAAGGCTTTGGCATGTCATGAATGTTTATCACCCTCAAGTTTCACGTTCCCCATACCAAGCTTATAAACGAGATCATTGTTATTATAAGTTAGCAAACTAACACAAACTCATGTGGCCCAATTATTCACTTAGACTCCCTTATTCCTAGGTGTATCTCTTATATTTTATGATTGTCTTGAATGATCACGAGGATGCATTGTTTGACTTATTTCGATAGTTTATTTAGGCCGAAAATAAAGTGGGACGATTTAATCAATAGTTAGCTAAAGGACAAAATCTTTTAAAAATGCTTCTCGGGACCTCTTAAAGTTCATATCTTGGCATAACCCGCTTCACGATTTGAGACCTTTCTCGGACCGATATTTGGCAGCGACTTCATACTTCGAATCTTTGAGAGACGTTCATGAAATTATGGTCTTCTCTTCATAATAGGAATTTCTTCACTTGAAGTTTTTGAGAGATTCTTCATACTTGGACCACGACTTCTTCATTTTTCTCCATTCTTTATTTTGGATTTTGATATACAACGATTCACCTCCTTTTTGGACTTGGATCTATTTATCCTCATACCTTGCTAGGGTCTTTTCGGATAGACTTCTCCATGATCTTTATGGAAGTATTTGCTTTTCGTCGTGTGTCTTGATCCTTCATATTGATTTTTGATAAATGATTCTTCACATCACTTTGGATCTTTAGCAACAAAATGTAGCCCTCATGCCTTTTTAGGGCCTTTTAGGACTCGCCAATCTTCGCATCCCGCTTCAATAAGTTATGCCTTGGCTATGAACTCTAATTAATACCGAGCAACTTTTAAACGATCTTGGGCTAGAAACTAAGTAACTTTTCAAATCGTAAAACCTTATTAATTGCAATTAAATTTATTAGCAAGCGATGGGAGAAAAAGTTCATAATTAACTCAAATAAAATCATGAAAGAATACCAAACTTATAATTAACTCTATCATCTCTCGTTCTTATTAATTTAAAATCTCAAGGAATGAGACTCGTGGATGCTTAACCAATTAAATCAAAGTTTTGGGTTTTCAAGTCATCTATAGGATCATGCATCTTCTTAGACTTTTTCAAGTTTAGAATTCGCATTTTAAAGTTCCCTTGATAACGACTTTCTAGGATCAATTATAGGAACTTGTGAAAAATTCTTGTTCTTAACCCGTGAGAGTTAAGACTTTCGCGTTTTAAAGTTCCCTATATAAAAACCTAGGAAAACTTGACTTAAACACGTTAAGGATACTAGCTAAAGTAAACTTAGATAAGTAAACTCGGGTTGAGTCAAAAAATTCATGACGTTGAAAAATTAAAACCATTTTATTCAAAATTTATTCTAGCAAAGAAAGTAAATAACGATAACAAAGGAAAATACTACTATAATACTAGGCCAAAATAGATTAAAAATTTTGAAAAATGTCGAAAAAGTAAATTTTCCGGTTAAAATGAGGACAAATTAATGGAAAAGTCCACTTAACTTCGATAGAAGTCCCCCTACACTTGATACAAACATTAATCCTCAATGTTTAAGCATGTGGGAGTAAACTCCCCTACACTTAGGACATTGTGCATGTTGTTTAAATCTCGCTAAGGAAAGGACAACTATAGTGATTTCAATGTGAACATATAAGATATGAAATATTGAATCACGACAGTTTAGGATAGAACCAGGAAGACGGGTACACGGGATCACGGTTCGTCAAATATCATCAAAAGTGCTCTTTGAAGCTTTAATCCCTGCACATCATAAGAAACAAGACAAAAACCCTATGTAGCTCCCCCTACACTTATTATGAAAACGGGTAAAAAGGATAGATCATCGGGTTGCCTCCCGAGAAGCGTTTGTTTTTTTTAACCGAGTCACGAGCCTGACTCGACCCAGAACTAATTCAAGGGAAACGTGGTGAGGGATGGAATCATCTCATGAGAGATGTCCTCACCAAAGTATAACTTCACACGCTGGCCATTCACTTTAAAATTAGGCCCATTTGGTTTAGAAAGCTCAATGGTGCCATAAGGGAAGACTTTGGCGACGGTGAATGGACCAAACCAACGGCTCTTAAGCTTGCCCGAAAAAATTTTCAACTGAGAGTTAAATAGTAAAACTTGATCACCTATGTGAAACTCTCAGTTCTTAATCCAAGAATCATGAATGAGCTTGGTTTTCTCCTTATAGATCAATGAATTCTCATAAGCTTCATTCCTCAGTTCATTAAGCTCGTTGAGTTGGATCTTCCTAAGATCACCGACTTTGTTGATATCAAAATTATCCCACTTCAGGTCCCAATAAGCCTTATGCTCCAACTCAATGGGGAGGTAGCATGCCTTCCCGTACACAAGACGATATGGAGTGCAACGAATAGGTGTCTTATATGCGGTACGGAAAGCCTACAAAGCATCATCTAACTTATCGGCCCACGAGGCACGATGCTCTCCCATAGTTCGCTCTAAGATTCTCTTAAGACCACGGTTAGAAATCTCGGCTTAACCATTTGTTTGTGGATGATATGCGATGGAAAGACGGTGATTTACACCATACTTTGCCATGACTCGTGCAAATTGATCGTTGCACGAGTCATGGCAAAGTAGGTAAAGCCTTTGCTTCAACTCATTTCGATACGTAGTCAACGGCTACGAGGATGTACTTGTTCCCTTTGGATATGGAAATGGCCCCATAAAGTCGATACCCAATACGTCTAAGATTTCACACTCTTGGATGAAATTTTTAGGCATCTCATCTTTATGTGTGATATTGCCTTGTCTCTTGCAAGCATCACAATGTTTAACCATTTCATGAGCGTCATGATAAATGGTGGGCCAATAAAATCCAGAATCGAAAACTTTCTTCGCGGTGTAATTAGGACCAAAGTGACCACCAGTGGGTCCTTTAGGGCAAGCTTCTAGGATTAATAAAGTTGTCAGCCCATCAACACACCGACAAATGACAAGATCCGCACATTGCTTGAAAAGGTAAGGGTCGTCCCAATAATAGTGTTTAATGTCCTTGAAGAACTTTTTCTTTTGTTAGGACATTAACCCTTCCATGAGAACACCACCCGCTAAATAGTTTGCAATGTCCGCGAACCATGGGGTTTCATCAAGATTGGAGTTAATAGACATCAAGGCCTCAAGGGGAAAAAAGTCAATAATCTCTTGATTTGGGAGCTCCCCTTTATAAGGATCCTCGAGTCTACTAAGATGATCCGCGGCTAGGTTTTCCGCTCCCTTTTTATCACGAATTTCGATTTTAAATTCTTGTAGGAGAAAAACCCAACGAAGAAGTCTTGGCTTGGAATCTTGTTTAGTTAACAAGTACTTCAACGCGGAGTGGTCGGTATACACAATGGTAGTGGAAAGAACAAGATAGGGGCGGAATTTTTCAAAAGCACACACTACAGCTAAAAGCTCTTTTTCAGTAGTGGTATAATGCAATTGAGCCCCGTCATCGTCTTGCTAGCGTAATGGATTGGTTGGAAGTGTTTGTTCACTCTTTGTCCCAAAACCGCTCCAATAGCAAAGTCGCTAGCATCACACATCAATTCAAAAGATAACTCCTAATTAGGGGTAACCAAGACATGTGCCTTAGTTAATTTATCCTTATGAAGATTGAAAGATTCGATACACTCTTTAGAAAAGATAAAAGGAGTATCTTTTTCTAAGAGGTGGGTCATCGGGCGAGCGATTTTATAAAAATCTTGAATGAATCGACGATAGAAGCCCGCATGACCAAGGAAACTTCTCACACCCTTCATAGTTGAAGGTGGAGGCAATTTAGCAATCACATCAACTTTAGCACGGTCGACTTCAATACCGGCTTTGGAAATTTTATGACCAAGAACAATACCTTCTTTTACCATAAAATGGCATTTTTCCCAATTAAGAACGAGACGAGTGTCTTCACACCGTTTAAGCATATGTTCTAAATTGGCAAGGCAAGTAGAGAAAGAATCACCATAGACCGAGAAATCATCCATAAAGACTTCCATAGTTTCTTCAACCATGTCATGGAATATAGCCATCATACACCTTTGGAAAGTCCCGGGAGCATTGCATAAGCCGAAAGGCATTCTTTTGTAAGAAAATGTTCCATAAGGACAAGTGAATGTGCTTTTCTCTTGGTCTTTAGGATTTATGGTAATTTGAAAATACCCGGAGAAACCTTCTAAGAAATAATAGTCATTACCCGCTAAACGCTCGAGCATTTGATCCATGAAAGGAAGAGGGAAATGATCCTTGCGAGTGGCATCATTGAGCTTGCGATAATCTATGCAAACTTGCCAACCCGTGACAAGTCGAGTAGGAATCAACTCGTTGTTTTCATTAGGAACAACGGTTATTCCGCCTTTCTTAGGTATACAATGGATGGGACTAACCCATTGCGAATCTGAAATAGGGTAAATCATTCTGGCATCTAGAAGTTGGATAACCTCTTTCTTGATGACATCATGAATTTTAGGATTAACCCTTCTTTGGCTTTGGATTGCGGGTTTAAAGTCATCTTCCATGAGAATTTTATGAGTACAAAAGTTAGGATCAATTCCGCGGATGTCGGAAATTTTCCAAGCAATTCCTTTCTTGTGATTCTTCAGCACGTCGAGAAGTCGAGATTTTTCATCCTCTTTCAAGTCCTTTGCAATGATGACGGGTAACTTCTTATTGTCTTCAAGGAAAACGTATTCGAGATGAGACATAAATCCTTAAGCTCTAAATCCGGAGGATTGTCGATGGAAGGTTTAGTCAAATTTGGATCATCGATTGTAACTTCCTTAGGAGAAGGTGGAGAAATATGGTCCTGATTGAGAAGTTGCTCAATGGTACAAATGTCTTCTTCCCAGTCGGTGGGAGAATCGTCATATTGTAAGTTCACATCCCCTAAAGTTGCTTCAAATTCTTTCAAAAGTAAATCACTTTCTCCAAATGGGGTTAGTGAGGGATCAATAGAGGCAACGGTCTCAACAATGGGTAGAGAAGAGGAACCACTTTTACAAGCGTCTTTGAAATGCTCTTGACAAGCCTCATCAAGTACGTCAATGAAATTAACGCTCTCATATTCAGAAGGCTTCTTAGAAAGTTTACCCATGTTGAAAACGATTTTATCATCACCAACTCTCATGATTAATTCGCCCGCGGCTACATCAATGAGCGTGCAACCGGTCCTCAAGAATGGACGTCCAACGATTAATGGAACACGGGGGTCCATCTCGTAGTCAACGACAACAAAATCCGCCGGAAAGGTGAATTTGTCGACACCGACGAAGACATCTTCGGCTATCCCCACCGGATAAGCAACCGTACGGTTAGCTAATTACAATGTCATTCGTGTGGGGACTAGCTCGGGTAGAGATAATTGTTTCCAAACACTTAATGGAATTAAGTTGATACTAGCACCTAGATCGGCTAGGGCCATACAATTCTCTACCCCGGGGAAGTTGTAAGGAATGAGAAAGCGACCTGGATCACCAAGTTTAGTTGGTAATTTCCTTAAGAGAACCGTGAAGCAATTCTCATTAAGTTGGGTTTGAGCGATATCAAGGAGTTTTTATTTGTCACTGAGAAGATCTTTAAACATTTTAGCATATTTTGGCATGTGAGCGAGAGCCTCGGCAAAGGAGATGTTGAATTCAATTTTTTAAACATTTTAAGAAAGTTCGAAACTTGAATATCATCCTTGTTCTTCAACTTCTCTTTCCTCAACCTTGAGGGGTAAGGTATGTTGGGTTGAGATGAAGGCTTTAGAATGAAATTCTAACTCACATCCTTGGGTGGTGGAGGGGTAGAAGTAGAAGGTGGAAGAACTGGTGAAGGGGACTCGTTCTCCTTTGTCACAATCACCAGTGTAGGTGTAGGAATCTCGGGTTCCTTTAAACCTTTGCCACTTCGGGTGGTGATTGATTTCATCTCCCCTCTTGGATTAGCAACGGTGTTACTCGGAAGAGAACCCGACCTAGAGGTTTGATTACTTGGGAAGAAACTAGCCATCATATCCCTTAAGTCATTCCTTTGACTGCTTAAAGAGTTTTGCATATCGGCTCGAAGATCATTCCCTTGTTTTGCCATATCCCCTTTCAAGTTGATGATTTGACTCTGAAGATTCTTCACTAGCACGTCATTAGTCCTCATGTAAGTTTCAACCTCGTGATTAAATGTCGTGGGTTGGTTGGAAGGAGGAGCATGGTAGGCAGGTGGTTGATAAATGGGTTGTTGGTAAACTTGATTATGTTCTTGAGGTGGATATGGGTTTCTTTGGGTTTGATATTGATTAGGAGCTCGAGTTTGGTTTTGATTGTTGCGAGTGAAACTGTTTTGGTTTTGAGGAGGAAAACCGGGTGGTGAAAGGAAGTTGTTTGAACAATAACTGAGCAAATTGCGGTCACCTTGAGGACGAGCTTGATAGCCTCCCGTAGAAAAGTTACCATTAGCAGCATACACGTTTTCCGGATTGTCATGAGTAGAAGGACACTCGGTGTATAAATGAGAACCCCCGCAAATCTCACAAGAAGTTGCTACAACTTTAGCTTTTTGAAATTGGTTTGTAGCCATGGTTAAGAAGTTTTTGTTCATCTCGGCTATTTGGCGGGTAAGTTTTGTTATCTCTGGGTTTGATGAAGTAGAAGAAACATTGGCCCTCGGGTTATTCCTTGAAGATGCAGATGGATCCCAATTTTTGTGGTGAGTGGTCATGTTCTCTATAAGCTCTCTACACTCCTCAGGTCTTCTCTTCATGAATGTACCACCGGCGGCAGCATTAATCATATCACGATCACGAAAAGTTAAACCATTGTAGAAAGTATCAATCAAAGTGACGGGGAGCATGTTATGGTTCAGACAACGGTCGATCAAGACATTATAACGTTACCAAGCATCGAAAAGCGACTCATTAGGTTCTTGAGTGAAACCACTGATTTGATTGCGAAGACTAGTGACCATGGATGGTGGAAAGTAGTGCGACAAAATTTTTTGAGTCATGTCACTCCATGTATGAATTGAGTTTTTGGGAAGACGATCAAACCATTTTTCAGCATGGTGGGATAAACTGTGTGGAAAAAGGTGAAGGCGAAGAAAATCCATGGAAACACCGGGCAATTTCATGCTTTGAGTGACGGTAATGAATTTGTCGAGGTGTTTGTTGGCATCATCATCCGGTAATCTGCGAAAAGGACAAGCGTTTTGAACTTGCTGGATCATGTGATGCTTCAACGAAAATTCAGGAGCCATGATTTGCATCGGCGCAATCGGTTCTCCGCGTCTGTTCATTGTTGGCTGACAAAGCTCCTCTATCGTTCGAAGGTCGGGTGGAGGGACATGGTTGTTGTTGTTATTATTCAAATTGGGGTGAGGTGGGTTGTTATTATTATTATGCACACTAGTCATATCTAAGTCTCTAAGAGTCTTGGGCTCAGAATAAGACGTAGATCGAGTACGCATACACTAAAATGAAAGAAAATAATTTTGTTTTTTTCTCTTTTTTACTGTTTTGGATTTTTGAAAATTTTATATTTTTTAGGATTTTTTTTTGAAAACTTTTTTGTGCTTGAAAATAACGTTCCCAAAAGAACGGATCCCAAAATCCAATTTTTCTCACTAAAAACTGTTAATCTTTACGAAAAGAGCCGGCAGTGGCGCCATTTAATAACCATGGTTTTGGCTTAGCATATGTGTACTCAATCGTTCTCGGTATCTGATCGAATTGATTACGGTTTAGGGTGGCATTATTGGTGTTGGTCACTAAAAAGGGAAGCTTGATTTTGTAAGTCTATAAATAACATAAACGTGAAAGCTAATAGAAATAAAGAAAAATGTCTAACCTTGATTGCTCTTCCAAGGTGAATGATGCACAGTAGATTAAAGTGAAAATAACTAAAGGTAAGTAGCTATTTTAAAATGAAAGTGAAAATGGGAATGACGTTTAGTAAAAATGAAAGCTTTAAAAGTTAAACTAAAAATTAAGGCTTAAAAATAAATGATGAAAAATTAAAACTTTAAAAGTAAAGTTGAAAATTAAAACTTAATAAAAATGTAAACTTGATAAAAATAACATGAAAATTAAGCTAAGTGAAAATGTTTAAAAATTAAACTAGGTAAAAATGGCGGGAAAAATTAAGGTTTGAAAATAATTTGGAAAACAAAAGCTGGAAATAAGTCGGAATGTGTAAAGCTGATCTAATTCGGAATCTGTCAATCCAACACCTAATTCGGAATTTGGATGTTTGCAAGTAGTTCGGAATCCTCAATCTTCAACCTATTTCGGAATACAAGTTCTTGACACAATCCGGAATACCCATCCAACTCCTAATTCGGAATATAACTTCCTTACCTAATTCGGGATTTGAATCATCGACGTAATATGGAATCTAAGTTCTAGATGTAATTGGGAATACTAATCTCCCACTCAATTCGGGATCCACAATCCTACACCTAGTTCGGAATAGGTGATCTTCTATGTAATTCGGGAAATGTGTTCTTCACTTAATTCGGAAAAACAATCTTACAACTAGTTCGGAATCCGCAGTCCCACTCTCAATTCGGGATACACCATTTTTACCTAATTCGGAATATGAGGTTATGTATGCAGTTCGGATTTCAACAATCTCAGACATAATACGGAATTTTGATCACTATCCTAATTCGGGAAATGGAATGTGGTTTTGGAGGGAAAATGAATGCAAGTCGGAATATTGGGGTTTCACATAAGTCTGAATAAAGGGATTTTCATATAGAATAAAAGGGTTTTAACCATACAGATTAACACAAAATAAGCAAAATCACAATAAGCACTTACCAAAACTTAAACCAAATCAATTTTTAGAAAAAGCTAATAAGACACAATTTAAAAACTTTTAAAAACACTAAATAAGCAAAAATTTAAAATCAACTTTTTATAAAAATATTAAACTACCAAAGTCAACTTATTTTAAAAACTAATAAACATAAAAATTAAGCAATAAGCACCTTAATCTAAAAACTTTAAAACACACCAACTCATTAAGCACAATCGAATAAGCCCACCAATCACACAATCAAAAAGATGAAATCAACTACATGATTAATTAAGCAAAAACAATAGATTATGATTAAGAAAGGTAGAATGAGAATTTATTTAAAATCTTGATTATATTAAAGATTAAGATCCAAGATTACAAGGTGAAAGATTAAAAAGCTTGAAAGAAAACTAGAGAGAAGAAAAAATAAAACACACTTAATTACCTACTAAAATTAAAGACTAAAATTGACTCTCCTTAATGACTATTTTCTAAACTATATATAGGGGAGGTGGAAGGTGTTTTGTTTCTTCCTCTTTTCTTCTCGTCTTTTAAGTAACTCGACTTTCTTGACTTTGTCTCGGGATTAGTCGAATGACAACTTGAACTCGTCTTCTAATTTTCTTCTTTTAGTAGACTTGGTTCTTCGACTTTGTTAAACTTCCGTCTTTAGACTTTTTCTTCGATAAATCTTCAGAATAGGCCTTTGACTTCTGTTCTTCTTTCACTTTTGACCTTTTAACTTTGTCTTTTGTCTTTTTCTTTGATAAAAGCCCGTGTTTTCTCCCTTTTTCATATTTTTATCCTGAAACACAATAAAAACACAAACCACGCATAATTCCGACTTTTACGACATAAAATACACGTTTTGGTTTTGTTATTATTGGAAATAAGTGATAAAAGGATAAGTTTTTTCACACTTATTAGTAGGTGCATTTGGCTAGCGGTGGGAGTTTAGGTCATGACAGGGGGAACCCAGCCCAAGCTGGTGGGAACCTTTTGGCACCAATAGTGGCACTGGTAGCAGCCAAGGCTGTTTGGCCGCCGAATGTGGTAATGGTTTGGTGCTCGGGTTGATTTGTTTAAGTGCGACCGAGACATGGGTGTCTCGGGAGGCTCGGGTTTGGGGTCTCGGGTACACATGGATGATTTTAGTATATTACTTTTATTAATTTAATTAATTTAAAACATGAAATATTTATTAAATTAATCATGACATACGATATAATTATTTTAGATATTATTATTCATGAAAATTAGGATATAATTATTAAAGATAATTATCATGATATAAACTACCTGGCCATTTTAAATAAACTATATGTTATAATAATTACTAAAAATAATTATTCATGTTATAAGTACATGTACATAAATTAATTTAATTAAGAACTTAGCTTAATAAATTAATTACATTTTAACCAAGGTTTAATTAAATTAATAACATGCTTTAATTTAATTATACAATAGTCATTTAAGGTAAAGTTTAATTAATATCAAGTAATATTATTAATTAATAATTACTTATAATATCATGTATTGTTATTATTAATCAATAATCATATGTTAAGATTAAGTATTAATATTATTAAACTTTACTATATTATTATTATTTAATAATCAAGACTTATTTAATAAGCTTATTACTATTTATGGAAACATGCTAAATATGGAAAGATATTAAATATGGAAACTTGCTATTTATAAAAACATACTGATTTTGCAAACTTTCTATTTTTAGAAACTTACTATTTAAGAAAACTTGCTATTTTTTTGGGAAGTTACTATATATGGAAACCGGCTATTTTTGGAAAGTTACTATATATAGAAACCTGCTATTTTTAGAAAGTTACTTATTATGATACAACAAGTACTATAACACATAAAACATGAATTACACTAATCAAGAACACTTGAAACACTAAGAAACACATGATTAAAACATGAAACAGTAAAACAAGTCTAAAACAAGTCAAGTAAACTAATAATCCGAAATTATAATTTAAACAGACAACTCATTCACGTCCCTTTAATTATGTATCTATCGTGAGGTCAGAGTAATTTATCCACTTTTGTTTTCAACCTCATTATTGGACATAAGATACGGATATTCCGTCCTTCATTAAGGATACTCTCTTCTTATATTTAGGATTTCCCCGTTTGTAGCCATTTATTTTCCCTAGTAGTTACATTAAACTTATCAGTAATTAATATGATTAAATATTTTAGATTACTTGAGCTATATACATGCATGCCAGTTCCACCTAGTTATGGAGGTAGCATAACCATAACACTCGAGGAACCGGTGTTATGAATCTTCCGCGGTGAGAGTGATTGCTCGCGACGTCCCTTTCAGTTATTTGGCCTATTATATTATTACATGTGGGGCGAATGGGTGCATCCTATGACAAGTTTAGAAAGATTACATGGTAATTGTGGTGTGTACCTTACATCCGTTACATGGAGTTGATCCCTCCACCCAGACTATTTTAATTAGAGGCAACCCCTCTAATTGCATGATGAGGTCACCCCTCTATGTAATCATGCACGGTGATAACTCATGTCCTATATGGGCTCTTAGGCATATTTAAAATACAGTTTTTATGATATAAATATAAGTCTTTCAGAATATAAACCAGTCTATAAAACATAAACCAGGTTTTCCAGGACTCACGTTATTCCGTCGCACTATCATTTCATACTTTTATTTCATTCTTTACTTATCTTTATGCTATTCATTTCATTGTCATTATATTCGTTCACTGAGCGTATTGCACAGCCGTATATTTTCTTTCCATGAGCCAAACGATAGGTACCCAAGGACACACTAGAGCATGGAAGGGACATGCATAGGATGGGAGCTGCATTATACTTCTTTCCCTTTGCACTTCATTTACTTTATGCATCTTTTGAGTATATGTTTGGGGGCTTATGTTTGATTCTGGTTTTCCTTATGGTCATTTATGATTTAGGAAATTTAACTTGCATGCTTTGATGACACATCATAATTATCATGTAAGGGTCCACTTATCAAAGTGTGGTGTTACAATTATGGTATCAAAGTCCAAGGTTTCGACCTGTAGGCTCTAAAAACTTGACATGTGACTAGTGGGTAGTCACCAGGATCTTCCTAAACTGACAGTTGATTTTTATTATTTATTTCATGTATCATTGTTTTATGCTAAGTTTTGACTAAGTAATGGTTGGTACAGGACTGGCCATATTTAGTTGCATGTGCTTTTCATTCGAATTTTGTTTTGTGAACCGACCCATAGGCGTTCACCCTTGCTCATCCGAATTTTGTTTTGTGAACCGACCCATAGGCGTTCACCCTTGCTCATGTCAATTTCGTTGGCTATGCCTTCATAAACTATTACATGCATCTCTTATGTTCATCCTATATTTCTAACAAATTAATCATTTTTCGTTGTTCCTCTTTTAAACTGTCAGATGGCTATATAATAGCCCATATTCCATTGAAGTGTTGAGTAGTATGGATTGGACCCCAACCATCCATATTTAGTCCCATTTGTTAAATTACATCCTTGATATTTTTCCCCTGAAATTTGACAAGTATGGATTGAACCACAATCATCCATACTTAGTCACATGTCTTTTCTTCGAAATTTGTGGACTGAACCATAGCAATCCACACCAGCCAATGTTAAATCTCTGTGATTACGTTTTCATGTTCTTTATGACAAATACGTTTTTCATGACGATTTTGTTTCATGCCTCTTTATGTTGATTATGTTTAATCATGTTGATTACGCTTTCATGCTAGACATTGATGGATTTCATTTAATCATGCTTTCATGATAGTCATAGTTGGTTTTCATTAATCATGCTTTCATGTTGATCATCGTTGAATTTCGTTTAATCAAACCTTTTTCGTTTCTCTATGCAATAGGCCGGAAGGGCTAGGTTATCATGTTGCTCGCTTCAGTTTTGTTTTCTAACCGTTTAATCAATTAGTTCCTTTAAAAGCATGTCAGATGATTGACACCCATACCGATCATCTCATGTGCATTCCATGAGTACTCCACGTACCGTATCGCAAGTGTATTACACGTACCGTAATCCATGTGTATTTCACTTACAATACTCCATGAGTATTCGCTAGTCGATTCTCAATCATCTCAAGTGTATTCCACTTGCCGATATTCTATAAGATACTGATGCTGCTCATAAATTGGAGATTTTGTAAAATATTGATGCTGCTCATAAGTTGGAGATTTTACAAAATGCTGATGCTGCTCATAATTGGAGATCCTACAAGACGAAGACAAAGGCATTAGATTGAAACGATCGGACGAGGAAGATGCTTCGCCACCAGAAGTTTTCCATCATAATCCATATCCTTACCTTTTTAGTTAAACGTCACACATCATTCAGTTGTCTTTTCAGGCATATGAGTGGGAACTGGAACCAGCCGGCCACTTAGCTAAATAGTTACATGAATCACCGTCATGATAATGAACGTCATGGAACTGACAGACAAGGAGGTAGTGACAACTACAATGACAATATATACTTTGCAGACGACAGAAACTCCGGTAACGGGCGTGGTAAGAAAAACAATAGGCCAGCAATCCAACCGATCCGCCAATCCTGGCATAATAACCTAAGATTTTCAACTCTAGTCATTTTCACATCTGGAGACACATGTCAAGACACACGTCTCACGTATATTTTCTAAGGACACATGTCAAGACATCCATCAAGACACATGTATCACGTGTATTTTCTGAAGACACATGTCAAGACACCAGCCAAGACACATGTCAAACGTATATTTCTCAAAACATGAGTCAAGACACATGACTCACGCATAACTTCTGAACTAGGCCTCGGTAATTCAGGGTACCCTCAAAGTGGTATACCATTCTGTTGTGCCATATGTGAATCAAATCATTAGAGTTCAGTACCATCTCTGGCTTATTGTTCATGTTTGGACACGTAGTGTTCGTTCTGTCTGAGACGGGGGAAACACATTCAGTGAGATCTGCCACGTTTACTTCATGTATGAACATGACACCTTCATTCCTTTATTATATATTACATGTATCCACGCCCATAAAGGACGCCGTTCGTATCACCCATGTATATAAGGGTTTTCATTCAGTTTAGCGACAAGATCCTTTCTCCTAACGCACTTTCCTTGGACACATGCGAGTACGATGCGATTCTGATTATGGATTGATTAGCAGCACATCGCCCTACGATTGATCATCATTCATATCAGATTATATTCAACGATGTTCAGGCTCCTGAATACTTTCATCAGGGTTTTCCTACCAGGAAAATCTGCATAAATGATTTTTGTTTATCAGCACATGCTTATTATCCATGGCTAAGAAGAATTTTTAGCTATCATTTATGATGCGTATATGAAGATTCTTAAACCTATTACCATCTGATTGTTTTAAAACCCCCAGATGCATTTCCAGAAGAACTACCCAGTATACCACCCATTCGTGAAGTGAAGTTTGTCATTGAGCTCAAGGAGTTGGAGGAACAACCACAAGAGTTACTAGAACGAGGTTTTATTCGTCGAGTGTATCACCCTGAGTTGCGCCAGTTCTATTTTTCAAAGAAGAAGGACGGTAGCATGAAGTTATGCATCAATTACCGAAAATTGAACAGGATCACCATTCATAATAGTTATTTCCTACCGAATATTAATGATCTATCTGATCAACTATCAGACTCAAACACTTTCCAAGATCGATTTATGATTCAGGCTATCATCAGTGGCGGGTGAAAGAGAATGACATTTTTGTTACTGCTTTTCGCACGTGTTATGGTCAGTATGAATTCGTGTTTACGCCTTTTGTGTTCCGTGAATGCCCAATAGTAATTATGGATTTGAGAAATCGAGTTTCATGAATTCTGGACAAGTTCGTGGTTACGTTCATTTTTAACATTCTGATCTCCTCTAAGCATAGGGAAGAGCAAGAAGATTATATTTTCATTATGTTACAAATTCTACGACAGAAGAAATTTCACACTGAAATTTTTCCAATACGAATTTTGGTTGATTACAGTGACACGCTGATTCACATAGTTTCTCGCGGTTAGTTTTATCATGACTAAGATTATGCATAAAGGAGTGAATCCTACACTAAATTATGTGTTCCAAAGGATCCTACGCTAAGAGAGGTCTAATTGACCAAGACCCATGGTCTTCCAAAACATCTATGTATGCAGTTTCTACAAAATGTACCATAATCCCAAACCAATTTTGGTGGGACGGTGTGAAACAAGATGTAGTTACGTTCATATCTAAATTTCTGGCATACCAGCAGGTTAAGATAGAACACCAACACGCTAGTAGTTATTTCAACCTTAGGAAATTCTTAATGGAAGTGAAAACGATCTCCATGGATTTTGTTACCTGACCACCGCAGTCTCAGAAGAAGCATAGTGATATCTGGGTCGTTGATCGACCATTTAACCTAGCCTACACGTTTTCTTTCATCCGAAAAAATTACGTAGTTAGCAAATCTGCAAAAATTTAGCAAAGAGATCGTACTATTTCACGGTACCCCGTCAACAATCATATCAACTAGAAATTTAGTTCACATTCACGTTTACGTTCACTTTCACATTTACGTTGCCGCACATAATTACGTTTCACGTTCGCGTTCACGACTTTGTATGCGTTCACGTCCTTTATCCATTTCACAATTTGCTTTTCGCGCTCACGATTATGACATTGTTCACGTTCATGATCTTATTCTATCTTCCGATTTACGTTTCACATTTCATTCTGGAAAGTTTTGCAGAAAGCTTAGGAGACCAGGCTCAAGTTTAGCATGACTTTCCATCCTCAGACGGACATTAAAACTTCACATTTCACGTCTCATCTCATATCATTTGGCGTTACCTCCATAGCTATCGCATGTTCAAGATATGTTTCACTTATCATGTTCACCCTGCGTTTCTCATATCACGTTCACGATATGTTGCACGTATCACGCTCACCGTATGTTGCACATATTCCATCCACCATATCTCCACGTATCATGTTCACAATTGTTCACATATCATGTTCATTATTGTTCATGTACTACGTTTCAATATGTCTCGCGCTTCATTAATCAGAGGTTAAAAATGTCATAATGTCAGGCTATCACGAATCGTAACGTTTCATTTATCCTTGCACGTTATTTCTTATCCACTCGATCAGATTCACGAGGATCTATCTTACGTTGATGAACCAGAAACTTTCTGTATCGTCAAGAAAAAGAAATAAAGACCAAGATTATTCCTTTCGTCAAGATCTTTGGAGGAACTATTCCGAGCGGGAAGCCACTCTGGAAATGGAGGAGTCCATCTGGACTTCTTATCCTCTTTTCCTTTCATAATCGGAATATGTTCTTTTCAGCCACGTCACATCCATGTTCTGTCCAACCATATCGTATCCTCTAATTCGAGGATGAATTATTCTTTTAGAGGGGAAGAGTTGTAAAACCCTTTTTAAAATACCTAAGAGCATTAAATACATGAAAACACGGTCAAATTAAAACTTCATGATTAATTATTATACAACACATACCACATACATTTAATATAAATATTACATATATTAACTAATTACTACAAGTATTACGTATGTTATTATTAACTATTAACTCATGATAAGTATTTACGTATAATGCTTAAAACACAAAAAGAATTAAAACACGAGAATTAAAACACGAACCTACACGATAATTATTAAAATACGAAAATCAAAACCATATATGTGTGTGTTTGGCCGGCTAGGAAAACAAAAGAAAGAAGAGGGCCTTAGGCCAGACCCACTTAAAAATTTACACGTCGGGGGAAAATAACTTTCCATTTCATATTACCACTTTTTAGAAAAATTACAAAAACCCTAACCCTTGCTCCTTTGCCGCCGGATTTCACAAGCAAAAAGGGGGAGGAAAACTTGTTGATTTTGGTTTGGTTTACAGGTTTGATTCGTTTTCATCAATCATTTAAGAATTACGCCTTTGGTATATTCTTTTAAACCTTAAATATTTTAATTCATTCTTTTCTTATATACATAAATTAATTAAGTAAACATATGAACACATGAAATTAAAAGGATTAAATCATGGATTAAAAGGGTTTCGGGTTTTGTTTTGTCACAGAAACCGAGAACTCAAAGGTCTCGGTGGGGTTTTGTTACGACCAGCCGCACCTCATAGGGGGGGATCGGTGGTCGTTTTCCCTTTGGCATTCGCAACACCCAAACACCCCACATTGGGTGCATTTGGCTAACGGTGGGAGTTTAGGTCACGACAGGGGAAACCCGGCTCAAGGCGTGGGAACCTTTTGGCACCAACAGTGGCACCGGCAGCAGCCAAGGATGTTTGGCCGCCGGCTAGAAACCATAGCCGCCGGCTGTGGTAATGGTTTGATGCTTGGGTTGATTTGTTTAAGTGCGACCGAGACATAGGTGTCTCGGTAGGCTCGGGTTTGGGGGCTCAGGTACACATGGATGATTTTATTATATTACTTTTATTAATATAGTTAATTTAAAACATGAAATATTAATTAAAGTAATCATGATTAAGATATAATTATTTTAGACATAATTATTCATGAAACTTAGGATATACTTTTTAAAGATAATTATCATGATATAAATTACATGGCCATTTTAAATAAACTATATGTTATAACAATTATTAAAAATAATTATTTATGTTATAAGTACATGTAAATAAATTAATTTAATTAAGAACTTACCTTAATAAATTAATTACATGCTTTAATTTAGTTATACAATAATCATTTAAGGTAAAGTTTAATTAATATCATGTAATATTATTAATTAATAATTACTTATAATATCATGTATTATTATTAATAGCTAATAATAATATGTTAAGACTAAGTATTAATATTATTAAACTTTACTGTATTATTATTATTTAATAATCATGACTTATTTAATAAGCTTATTACTATTTATTTAAACATGCTAAATATGGAAAAATATTAAATATGAAAACATGCTATTTATAGAAACATACTAATTATGCAAACTTTCTATTTTTGGAAACTTACTATTTAAAGAAACTTGTTATTTTTTTGGGAAGTTATTATATACGAAAACCTGCTATTTTTGGAAAGTTACTATATATAGGAACCTGCTATTTTTAGAAAGTTACTTATTATGATACCACAAGTACTATAACACATAAATCATGAATTACACTAATCAAGAACACTTGAAACACTAAGAAACACATGAATAAAATATGAAACATTAAAACAAGTCTAAAACATGTAAAACGAGACAAGAACAAGTAAAACAAGTTAAGAACACGTCAAGTAAACTAATAATCTGAAAGAATAAGTTAAACAGACAACTCATTCATGTCCCTTTTATTATGTAGCTATCGTGAAGTCGGAGTAATTCATCCACTTTCTTCTTCATCCTCATTACTAGACATAAGGAACGGATATTCCGTCCTTCAGTAAGGACACTATCTTCCTATACTTAGGATTTCCCCGTTTATAGCCATCTGTTTTCCCTTGTAGTTACATTAAACTTATCAGTAATTAATGTGATTAAATATTTTAAATTTCCTGAGCTATATACATGCATGCCAGTTCATAAAACTGGAGGCACCGGTGTTATGACTCTTCCGCGGTGAGAGTGATTGCTCGCGACGTCCCTTTCAGTTATTTGGCCTATTATATTATTATCATGTGGGGCGAATGGGTGCATCGTTGGGTCAGTATTTACTGACCCTGAAAAAACTCTAGGATTTGAATATAAAATCCCCTTAAGTGTTTCATGTTTAGCAGTAAGGCGAGTCTGCTGAAGCATGACCAGAGGAACAAAGTTACTACTGAAGACTATGTTGCTGAAGGATGTTCAGCTTTCCTCTTCCCGTAAACTTAGAAGACAAAGGAGTCTTTGCTTCATATACTAGGCGGTTTAGTTGCTGAAGAACAAGTACTGAAGAAGAGCTTTCAGTTCAGATTGGTTTGACAATACCAAACTGAATGATGTCGATCTCCTCTAGAATGTTGAAGACACTTCAGTATTCTGATGGTTTGCATTAGGCGGGAAAAGATAACTTTAAGTCAAAGTAGGTTGCTTTTATAGTTAGCTATAAGTACAACCTCTATCTTTTCTAGAATAGTTTATTAAGTACTTTGTACTGTTTATCCAGCATGAGCATCAACCACCCACTAGATAAACCCATGCATGGGAACATGCAAAATGCAAACCCTAATTTGTCACTACCTACTTAAGGATTGCTTATTGAGAGGTAAAAGTTTAACCAATACAAGAGTAGAAACTATGGAAAACCTTCTCTCTCAATACCAACAAAACCATATAGCCAAGAAGCATATGAACGTTTAGATTGGAGCTTAGACCTTTAACTTTGGTTAGAAGTTTAAGTAGAGGAGATCACCATACATTGTTATTCAACCACTTTGTTATTCTGCAAACAAAGTGGGTTATAGATTCTTTATTGAGTTTTAATAAAAGTCTATACGTTAAAAGTTATTGGTATTTTTGTTTTAATTATTCTTAGTTCTTATCAATTGTTAAAACAGCTCACTTGAGTCTTGGTAAGGAGTTATTACTTAAGGTTGATAAGTAATAACGAATTACAAGGGACCAACAAGTGGTATCAGAGCAGTTTGATTAGCAAAACTCTTATTTTTCATTAAACTGCTCATTTAAAGTTTTCAAATCAAGATCCAAAATGGCTCAAGTAATACCACAAACCCTAGAGTATAGGGGTGGCCAACTCAATGTTGCTCCTGTCCTAGAGGTTGCTAATTTTACCAATTGGAAGAAAAGGTTCCTTGTCCACATGGTTGGGATTGAACCTCAATTCCTTGGAATCATTAAAAATGGCCATTTGTTCCTATGGTTGGGGATAATAGAAAACCTGAAGTACAATGGTCTACTGATGAGACAAAAGCTGCTAACCTAGACCAGCGTCTCCAAAGTCTCATCATGTCTGTACTTCCAGATGACCAAATAAATTCGGTTGTGAATTGCAAAACAGCTAAATCCACATGGGAGGACCTTATTCTTTATCATGAGGGACCCTCTGATGTTAAAGAAACAAGAATAATGGATTTAAAGCTTCAATATAACATCTTCAAACACAAAGAAGGGGAAACCCTTACACAAACATTCACTAGATACAAAGCATTAACGAATGAACAAGTGAATGATGGTGTTGAGCTATCAAAACTTGAAATCAACACAGTTTTTGTTAATGCATTGCCAAAGAAGTGGCTTAGTTTCTGTCAAAGCTTGAGAAATGCTAATCACATTAAAGATTGTGATCTGGCCTCTCTTTTTGGAAAACTAAAATATGAAGAAAACCTAGTTGATAGGATTTATGAAGGCTCAAGCAAGAGTAAAGCATTAACCATTATTACACCCTTGTCTATTGTAACAGCCCCAAATTTATACAACTCAATACAGCGGAAGACTCGTTGGTGTTACGGGATAGCACATTACTCACATCATAGACAACGCTTAAAAATCGCGTCATTTAATAATAAAGCATTTCCATTCATAATTATCAAATTTACATAGGTCCCAAGTCATAGTCCTTTCATACATTTTTACAAAAGATTTGAATGGAAATTGTTATTTAATTGCGGGCCATGAATTCTTGTTGTCTTCCCGAGAATTACCTTCAAGTACCTGAGATAAAACATGTTAAAAGAAAAGGTCAGCGATAACGTCGAGTGAATTCATAGAGTTTAGTGAAATCCATCAATATAACATCGGTATAAAATTATTACCGAAAATCATTTTGTACAAATCTTTGTTATAGGCCATAAAATAGCCAAAGTCATTTTATACAAATCCTTATCAAAGATTATAATATAGGCATTTGCCTTCGAAATCATTCTACGAGCCAATGTCGTAAAAACATCATACAATACGTCTTATGACGTTGTATAAAGTTAAATAAAAACCGTTATATGAATATGGTTATGTAAAACCAAAACACAAACATAATATCAATAATATGACCCCGTATTGCTAGTCAGACAATAAATCGTAAGTCGGTGCGTATAGCAGTATTTCGTTAAATTGGATTATTATAAGCCGCATGACATTGTTACCTTACTAAACAAAACAACGGGTAGCTAGCCCGAAACTCAATTTGCCTATCTAAATTAGCGTGTCATCACAATAATCACGCTTGTGAAAATCTTCTCATACATAAATTCGCTTACCAATCAATGTGGCACGAGGGGGATCAACCGTCAAGGCGCGAACTGGGGTGATCGTCCCCAAATAGTACTATTATATGCATAAGCGTCTACCAAATCCCGGTAGTTCACAATTCATGCTAATGGGACTTTTAGTGACATAACCTAACTTTAATAATCCATTTTATCTCATCTATCGGGTCATTTAATCATTCATCGGGTCATACAATCATTTGGGTCCAAATCAAT
Organism: Glebionis coronaria; assembly: GCA_025667525.1. NCBI lineage: Eukaryota > Viridiplantae > Streptophyta > Magnoliopsida > Asterales > Asteraceae > Glebionis > Glebionis coronaria. The sequence continues at coordinate 362,622,814 of CM046876.1, forward strand.
AAACAGACAATCGAGACAACTAGTGTCCTATTTTATAAAAACTAACATGTTATCTCCCTCGCGGGTTTATAAGACATTTCATAAAAAGATTTAAAAGAGTGCGAGGCTATGAACTCACGTTGATGTGGGAAAGCGGGTTATCGGCGATTCGGATGTACGGTACGTGCTTCAATCACGGAAACCTAGACAAATAATACTCGTCTTAGATTCTTGTCCAATGACTTTATAAAAATAACAGTTATGTATACATATGATGATTTTATATATATGATGATCAAGTGGGTTTACATATTCTCTTTTACTCATTTTAGTGTTTATGTATTGTTAACTTCTTACTAGTTTACTAGTTTTACCTATTTACGTGTTTTAGGTCCAATAACCCTATTATAAGTTCACTAACTTGTATTAATCCATTTCATACTTTTATTATCAGTATTTATACTTTACATGTTGGGCCCAAATGGGTTAAGCCCAATAAATAAGTTTATAAGTGTTTTAGCCCATTTTGTTGTATTATTAGTCCAATAACGTTAACTTAGCCCGTTAATGTCCGTATGTTTTATAGTTCGGGGTTTATCGGTTTTTACTTGTTATATATGTTTATATATCAGTATATGAGTTCATAAAAGTTTACATTAGACGAGTCCAACCGTCTAAGTTTTATTTAACAAAAACGTTAATTTTACGGTAATAGCCGAAAAAGTCGTAAAAATCATGTTTATAGTTTTTATAACTTATAAATCTTATTCAATTACCATTTTTATAAAGAGTCCATTTATTTGACCTTATTCATATCTATATAAATAAATTTATAAGTTAGTTGGTTTTCATGTGTATATATTTTATAAATATATAAGTGAGTGCTTATATTATATAAGTTTTTATTATACAAATCTGATTTTAAATTTCATTTTTACCAAAACAGCCATATCTAGAGTTCTATATGGAGATAGAAGCCCAACTTTTTATGGCATAAACTAACTGATATGTGCTCCATTTAACTCTACTATGGATACTGTTGAATCAGCATCTAAGTATTTTATAAAATTCGTCCAAAACAGTGTACTCAGATTTGCCCTCTAAACTTGTTTTGATCATATCTCACTCATCCTAATGATTCCATTGCATGGTCAACTCTCACATGTGTAAAAGACATATTAATTACTGTATATTAATTTATTCAAGCCATCTTATCAGTTTATCATATGATTCTTTACTGTTTTGTACAGCCTACTAAATTAAGCAAGATTAACCATTTTTACATATAGTTTTTCATCTTTTTACCCATGATTATCAACACCAAATCCCCACACAATATTTCTATCATCATATATTCATCATATACATATACAATAGGAAAGAAAATACATGATTACATAATCAAAATAACAAGAGGATGGGGAGAACAATCTTTATACCATCAAGATGATGTAGGTTGTGATCAAGGCTTGGATTTTGATGGCAAAACTTGTGATAAACCAATATCATCTTCAAGTCCACCAAGATTCAAGAACTCCTTGTGTAAAATCAGCCCTAAGACTCCATAGTAACTCCTCCTTGGATGTTATAATCACCACCAATCAATAGGGCTTCAAAAGGGATTCATCATGTGTGTAAATAACATAAGATTTCATGGTTAATTTAAATCAATGATGGTGGTTTAAGGGTGAAGTGGGACGACATCTAGAGGGAGATGAGAGAAAGATGAAGTTGTTTGCATGGAGGAAATGAATGTGTGGTTTAAGTTAGATGGTTTTAAGGTAAGCTTAGCTTACATTGTAAGCTTAAGCAACAAGTGTAAGTATTTAGCTATAAGTTTGCCACATCTTGTGATGTGGTGTCTTGTGTAGCCGTCCCATATAGTCGGGTGGGACAAGTGTACACTTGTCTCATCTCACTAATTTACGGGTATTCTTCAATTCTAGTTTCCTTGATTTGCGTGCCCTCAGGTCGTTTTACGAAAAACGTTTTTATAAATTATGAATCAACGGCACAAAACGAATCTAATAAAAATTGTCTCATCAAAAACGGAGTTCGAAAACGTAAATACGTAATCCAAAGGTTTTCGGTTTAGTCGTAAAGGACGTTAAATTATAATCGTAAGTCCTAATCTCTTCTCGTAAATTTGTGAATTTATGAACCAACACAAATTTAAAATTCCAAAATAATATTCACGGATAAATTTATTTTCTGAAATGTCGGACTGTCACCAAAATAGTGTATGTAAACGTAAGCACGTAACGTTAAATCCTCTGGTTTAGACGTAGTCGATGCTACTTCAAGACGTAAATCCAAATTATTTCCCAAAAATAAGTGAGTTCATATTATAACATTAAAATAATGTTTTCAAATAAATATTGAGAATAAAATATCAACCATAAATTGACGAATTGTCACAGCATTTACCCCTAAACAGGATCTTTGTCCTCAAAGATCATCTTACCTTACTACTCGCTTCTTATAGAGTTAAAGCCATGTGGGTATTTCCTCCACATTCGGTCTTTTCTCACAAGTGTAATCCATTACAATACGCGAGTTTCATCAAACATAACTACGGGAATAAGATCAGGCTTATTGTTGACTTACTTTCTCTATCCATGATGTTCATGGGTTTCTGATGAATGCAACTTTTCGCCGATCTAAACTTCATTAAGGAATAGTCAGATTTTCACTTGATAGGCATTTTATCAAGTTCGATATACGATACATAATTCACGCAGCTCTTGAAGTCCTAGGGTAGATCCAGCTTATATGCCTTTCAAACCAATCTTTTACATCATCTCAATGGTCCCATACAACGGGGACTTATATCCCATGATCTTTCAGATCATCAATTCATTTTTCCATGGTTAAAATTTTAGGCATAACTTCGCTACCCATTCGGCACTTCATGATCTACATTTCATGTTCACATAACCTCCTGCCCACTACCGGCAGTCAATAATCAGATCCTAATTTCAACAATCATCAGGTCTCGCGGGTCGAGTATTTTGTAAGCTTAGGTTCGCCATCTTAGGAAACCTTAAACCTAAAAGACATGTCCAACTCATAGTGGGTGTATGTCGGGTGTCTTCATCCCAACTCCCGCTTACAGATGCTCTAATATATAAATCTTAACAAGATTCAATCTCGATCCTAACACGATAATTATCAATGATAATCTCTCCAAAGGAAAACGATTTTACAGTTTATTACCAAAGGTCAATCATTCAAACATAAAACAACACTTATAGTATTTTGTATCGTTACTTTACCTCGTCCCTTCGATTGGGGTGGTACACAGTACTCTCATAAAGATTCGTTCTCAATGACTTCTGAGCAAATCTCTAGAAAGTCGATGCGAAGCGAGGATCTTGATAAAGATGTTCGATACAGGCACACTATGTTTACATAACTCCTTTAAATATAAAAGAGTCAATTTCTTCATCAAGAATCTATCATTAACAGGAATGATATTAGGAGATTTGGTCAGTCCGTCGACGATGACCCATATCGAATCAAATTCAGATGATGACCTTTGCAATAGTTAGACGTTTACTAATGTATGAGGCGATGTCTGCCTTCATAATTTGCCATTAGTACATCTTCTTCAGATAAGATACACTTAGTCATAAATGACATGAATAGAATACTTATACTTACAAGATTCCAACATAACTATATCTCAAAATCTCCATTTTTAGGCAACCTCAAGTTGCCTGTTATACATTCAACGCCATCGTCTTCTCAATTTTGATGGTTCACATTAGCCGCGAACCCCTTTTTATTATCTATATTATCCTTCTCACAAGCATTAGTTATTTCTAAATTGTTCGGCAATTTATTTTGCACAATCCTTACTAAGGAACACATCCTAATTGATTCTTTATCCTTTTTATATAATGTGTCAGTATCTACATTCATCTTCCCTGATGAAATAATTATCATGACCGTATTCATTCAAAATTTCTTTCTTCATATTTTCTAAGTTTTATTTTCTTCTAAACTATCATTTTTATCCGTTTTACTCAATCCGACGTCTAAAGCGTCGATAATTATTACAACTAATTAAATAATAAATATTCAATTTTTATGAAACGTAAACATAAAGATTTTAAATTTCTTAGTCCGTCCAATTATATGAAAATGTTCAAAATAATTTTTAATTTAATTAACACGATTTTTGTTGATTTATCAAAAATAATAAACAAGATTCATAAATGTTCGAAAAATCTTTGTTTATATTTTGGTCAAAATTTTCTTTGTTTGAAAAGCAAAAATTGTCATTTCAAATTTTAAGTCATGGTTTAACGGTTTCCTCAATCCCTATTAGGTTGTCTAGCAATACACACAAACATTTACCCCTAAACAGGAGTTTAGTTAAATGATTTGTGTATAAGGGAATAATCCCTTAAAATCCATTGTTAAAACATTTGTCAACACATATTTCCATTTTCTTTTTGGTAAAACCCAAAGTCTTAAATGACTTCTAATCTTTGAAAAGTCAATTTAGATTCCATTGCCATTAATCACTCGGTCAAATATTATAAAGGATTAAGCCTTAAACCTTATGTTAAATATTCAAGGTACAGGTTTTCATTGTTCGGCCAATTCAGGGCAATCTATAAATAATTATTAACTCATTCTTATTCTTATAAATAAACAAATGGTCCTTAATAATCACAAGCATGAATTTATCAAATTACAACCTACACACGTGATTCACCAATTTTAGGGATGCTACATGTGTATTAGTCAATCCAAACGACATCACGTAAAACTCATAATGGTCATTACAAGTTCTGGATGTAGTGATTGGATTAGATAATCTCTTTTCGCGGAAGCGAAGTTGATGATAACCATGCCGTAGGTTGGAAATACGTTTTTACGTATTTAGAAAGGATCGATCACTCCAATAATATATTCAAGTAATAGGCTCGTGATACAGTTTGTAAACAATATAGTCCATATAGCCCACATGTAGGTTGGGCTATATATACCCCCTCCTAGCATGTTAGGAGGGGTGGTTCTTTCAATTCATATTTTTTCATTTAATAAAAACACACTTTCTCTCTCTACTTTTCTTTTCTCTCCTTTCTCTCTCTACACCCTCATCTTCTTCCTCCTCCTTCTCCATTCCATTTCAATAGATTATTCATAGTTTACCAAATCCTAAGATATCGTAGACCTTCAATTGGTATCTGAGCCATGGTTAAATCTTAGGATTTGCATATTTTTATTTTTTGATTTGGTGGTAAAAATCTTTTCTTTTCTAATTTTTTCTCATCTTTTATCATCTTTTTGTTTATCAATTTTATAAAATTTTATCAATTTTATAAAGTTATCTATTTTCTTTCTATCAATTTTTTCAATTTTATAAAGTTGTATCAATTTTATAAAGTTTTCAATTTTTTTCTATCCATTTCAGTTTAATCAATTTTATTTTTTATTATCAGTTTTATTTTTCCATATTTTATAATCAGTGTTTTAATATTTTATTTTTTATTATTTTATTTTATTTTATTTTTTCTTTTGTTTTATCAGATTTTTATTTCTTGTTTGTATCAACTTTTGTCCAATTGAGTCCAATCAGTCCTTTTTGTCCAGTCATTTGGGAGTTTCTGGTAATAGTCTTCTTGTCCAACAGTCCTTCATCAACACACAGCGTCTTAGATCATTCCGAATGAACCATTTTTGATATATTCCGAATGAACAAGATTTCAAGTTATTTCGAATAGCAACTTATTCCATATAGCCCAGTTATTCCGAATAGCATTTTATTCCGAATAGCAGTTTATTTTGAATAGCAGTTTATTCCGAATAGCAGTTTATTCGGAATAGGAGTTATTCCGTATAGGATTTTTATTCCGTACAGGCCTTTTTATTCCGTATAGACGTTTTATTCCGTATAGAGGTTTTATTCCACATAACCATTTCTTGACTCAACGGACTCAACTCCCCACTCCCTCACCTTATTCCCTCGACACTCGAACATCTCATCTAAACCAACCCACCCTCGACAATCACTCACAACTGGAACAACAAAGACTCGTCTCTCTCCTCTCAACACCCACCCTCATCAAACCCACAACAGACTCTCACCCATAACAGACTCATCAAACCAAAGACTCTCCCTCAGCCACACTCTCGACTTTTACACACCCAAGCCTCCAACATCTCGAAAACAATCAGACTCGACTCACTCGATCTTTTTTACTTTGACTCAGTCTTACCCATAAACAGACTCGACTCCCTCATCATTCAGACCCAAGTCAAATCTTTAACAAACACCAACTCACCCTCGTCTCCTTTAACACGACTCAACTCCCCACTCAGCCTCTCAACAGAATTTTGAAGAACGGGTTACATTCATCATCAAAACCAACTCATAAAATACAAAGTCTCAGATTCTTTTTCGTGATCTATACACATGCAAGCCAAGATCTTTTTGGATTCTTACACGAAAATTTTAATCATCATAGACCCGTGTTTTGATTTTTTAAACCCAGTTCTGTATACGAAATTAAATAAAAATTAATAACAATCTTGTTATTATCTTTATTTGTTTCGATTCATTCATTCAAATACCGTCATGCAATCACAGATCTATATGATGCTTAGCATCTTGTTTTATTTATGAAATTAAAGAAAGATTTACAACAAACATGTTGCAATCAAACTTTGTTTCGCTTTAAAAAACACTGAATCCAATCTTTACTAAACCTACCCGAGACCCTCCCTCACCCTCACTCTCGACTGAAAAACAAGCAATCCCTCGACACCACATCGACCCAAACAACCTAACACCTCCCTCACAACCCTCGACACTCCCTCACCTTATTCCCTCACCGACACTCTTTCCACAACAAACCTCAACATCTTAATTTCCACCCGACTACACCCACATACCTTCACAAACCAACACCCTCGACTCTTCTCTCTCGACCCTTAAAACCCCTCGTCTAACATTTAACAACCCAAGAATTGATCCAAACCAGCCTAGACTCGGTCAAACCAACAAGAACTCAACAAACTCTCGTTCAGACTCGATACACGACAGAAAGACTCGACGGATGAGAGAAAGACTACGATTAGACGATAAACAGAACCTACCCGAGATCTTTTCAAGATCTTGTAGTCAACGACATCTTGGTTCTTCATTGTTTATGTGTTTTAATTCGTGGGTTGTGATAAACAGAAATCTATATTGAGATTTAATTTGCGTTTTGAGGTGTGATTCGGTTTTGGTCAGATTTGGAGAGATAGATTAGACGGAGGAGTTTTGGGAGAGTTAGATTATTGAGGTTGTGTGTGAAGCTAAGGAGAGAGAGAGAGATAGAAGTACAGGGTGGAGGTTACAAACAAAATAGGAAGTGATTTGTTTGAGGTAAGGGAATTTGTGGAGGAGAAAGAGTCAAAGCGGAGTTTACAAAGAGAAGTGGTTCAATGCATATACGTGTGGGGAGAGAGTGTCCACGTGTTAGACACGTTATAATGAGATAGAGGGCCACGTTTTTTTTTATATATCTTTTCTGAAAATCTTAGTTAAATTTGTATCTTTGAGTTTAGCATATAAATTAACAAAGACGGGTATTTTTGTTAAAAACGTTTATAAATCTTACAGAATTTTGGCTTCACATATAACATCTTCGTTTTTCTTTGTTACTTTTAAAGTTATTTTTATTTTTATTTTTATTTTTCTAATTTTATTTTCCATTTTAAAATATCACATTTTATTTTATTTTTTTTATTTTTAGTTAAATTAACTTTGTATCTTTTGTCACTTGATATCTTTGCATTTGGTAAATCATGTTGAGGCGGGTATTTTGAATGTTAACGTGGAAAAATATTTGTCGGGTTAATCGTTATTGTGGCCGGATTTAAAGACAACCGTGACGAGTCAAAGTGACGGGCTTCATTTATATCATCCATCGAGGAATTTTAAGTGTTATTTACGGATCTTTCGTTTTTTCACGAATTCTAAAATCCCGAAAACAACAACATCCACGTCATTTTTAATCGATATTTAATGGATTCATTCGATTCGACATGTCAAAAGGGAGAATCGCATTTAATGCAAAACAAAGTTAGGAAAAGTGGCATCACTTCATTTCAAATGCTTCAGTCTCATCTTGTCACTCTTTCGAGGATTCAAGGAGGGAGCGAATTTGTGACCATCTTTGGACAAGATCGTCATATATTCATCGACTCAATATTCACCACTTTGACCCAACTCGCCGAGCAATTCAACCATGAAAACTTTAATCACTCTGCATCCGCACTTGCATATAAGACTCTTGTGACACAACTCACGCATTTCCTCCAATTTAATATCATCACGTCTGAAAGTTCAATGATTTGCCAATCATTTCTTCGAGATACACATACCGAGCTTCGAGTTTTCCGTGATACAATATTGAAACTCATGACATTGGTCTTGTCTTCGATTTATGAAAGATCTCGACTTCAGCAAGCGTATGATAATGGAGTGCAAGAATCAATGACGCAGATGCAAGAGGAGAATGGTCATACGGTTGACAACTTGGAGCCTAACGATGGCAAGAGCATGGAATCGGAAGGACAACATGATACCAGTGGCACGTCAGGGAATGTTCACGAGATCCTTCTTGATGACACCTTACCCGTTTATGACAAAGAGCCTGCACACATGGTACAACGTAATGTTGTTTATGTTGTATATGCTGATGACATGCCGCATATTGAGCATTCTGAACCTAATTATGACAAACATGGGATGGAAAAGAGTGATAGAAATACCACTTCTAATTCATCCGATGTGAGTCATAATGGGGGAGAAAGTGTTCAAAATGCTAAACATCATGATAATTGTTTAATAACTGCCTCATTGACTGCTTCTGATTCCAAGATTAGAGAGCTCAAAACGATTGTAGCTCAACAATCAAAAGATCTTGAGGATGCCAAACTTGAATTTTCTAAGAAAACGGACAAATTTGAAACATACTTTGAAAAACTTGAAAAGTCAAACGTTGTTCTTGAAAGAAAATTGGATCAAAAAGTTTTAGATTCGAAAGCTGAAAAGGATAATCTTTTGAAACAAATTCAGTTACTAGAGTCTAAATTGGCATCCCAAGATAGATTGCTCAAAGAAAATGAAACGTTAAAAGCTCAAGTTTAGGAAAAGGTTTTTGCTATAGCTGCGTTGAAAAACGAGTTAAGGAAAACTAGAGGACCTAGTGTGGACACTAAGCTTGAAAAACCATCAATCTTGGGGAAACCGCCTACAGATCAGTTCGTCAGACAACCGTCTGTCAGACAACCTACTGCATTTAGATCCGAGCGACCACAATCCTCGAGACTGCGGTTTGCCTCCCAAGTTGATTTGGCTCATCTTTCTAGACCAGTCACTCTAGCAACTAGGCCCAATATGATCAAAACAGCTTTAGCAAGACCTAATCATATGATTGCCTCTAGTTTCTCTAAGAATAGTTCAAATAACACGTCTAGAACGATTTCAAATGATGTGCGCCATGATTTTGGTCAAAGGGAAGCTTTTCAAAAGACACATGTAAGAGATAGTAATGTCCAACCTAGTCAGATGCCTTCTAGATTACCCAACACTGCTAACCGTAGCATCGCCTCTCCTAGGAGCATCGATCAATCATCTAGGAAATACTCGGACATTAAATATGCTACTTGTAAAACATGTAGAAAATGTGTCTTTACGGCAAATCATGATTCTTGTGTCAAGAAATTACTTGATGAGGTGAACTTCCGTGCTAGACTTAAAACCCAGTGGATAGCTAAAATCAAACCCGTGGGTAAAGTTTGGCGCCTCACTGGTAGAAGTTTCAATCTTGTAGGAAACGAGTGCCCTTTAACTAGGATAGTCTCCGATTCTACTAAGTCTACTAAGGAGGAAACTGATAAAGATGATACTTCACTTAAGCCTAAACTTAAGGTTTTCTATAAAAGGAAACGGTTGCCAGCCAAGACTAGTGAATCATCTACTCAGGTCGCTTCTGACACAAGTAAAGCCAACTGTGAACCCCCACGTGCTTCTAAAATTGATATCACTAACCCATGTCAAAGCAAGCAAATTCCTAATGAGAATGCAGGTACCAAAGTTGATGTTCCAAAAGAACGAAGCGGTCCAATCATTGTATACCGTTCAACTAAGGATACTCTTAGAGTTTGGTTGCATAAGAAGCAGATATCGGAGAAACAAATGTCTCAGGGGATTCATGGTTAAGTTGCAATACAAGTCTCACATTCAAATCACAGTCTGTTCCCCGTGCTTCAAAGAAAGGAAAGTTTATAGCCGATGATAAACTTATCCTAAAAACGAGAAATTCATTTTTCTCGGGCATGAGCTTATATAAAAAACATTCCAAGTTTTTAAGCTCATGCATAAAGGACTTATAGTCATATCACAGACTGTAACTCGTTCATCAAAGAAAGGAAAGTTTATCGCCGATGATAAACTTATCCTAACAACGAGAAATTCATTTTTCTCGGGCATGAGCTTATATAAAAAAACATTCCAAGTTTTTAAGCTCATGCATAGTGGCGTATAATCACATCACAGTTTATGCCCCGGACTTCAAAGAAAGGAAAGTTTATCGCCGATGATAAACTTATCCTAACAACGAGAAATTAAGTTTTCTCGGGCATGAGCTAATATTAAAAACATTCGAAGTTTTTAAGCTCATGCACTATGACTTACAGTTAAATGTCAGACTGTAACTCGAACTTAAAATAAAGGAAAGTTTATCTTTTATGATAACTTATCCTCTTAACGAGAAATTCACCTTTCTCTGTATGAGCTTGTATTAAAACATTCGAAGTTTTAAGCTCAGAAAGGAAAGTGTATCTTTTAAATAAGAGAACTTTTCCTCATAACGAGAAATTAACCTTTCTCGGTCATGAGCTTTCCGTTAAAACAGTCAAAGTTTTCAAGCTCATGAAAACGACTTCTAAGTAAATGTCAGCTTAGAACTCGTCCTTCAGATAAAAGGAAAGTTTATCGCCGATGGTAACTTATCCTTAACAACGGAAAGTTTACAAATTCTCGGACTTGAGCTCGTTTTGTAAGATATTCAACATCTTAAGCTCAAGTAAGTGTTTTTCAAAACTTGGAACACAAATTTTCAAGAACTTTTTCAAACGATTTTTCTAAATCTTTCAAAATTGTGTGTTCAAAATATTTTGATAAAAAGAGCATGTCTTCTGGAATCGATAATATTTACGAACCTAGAAATGTCATTCAATAATGACACGGGGTTGTAAATAAAGTTCGAGAAGAAGTTTAAATGATTTAAAACATGGTTAAAATGGTTTGCTATTATTTCTCATAGTAACCCGCTTTTCACTTTGAAGTCAAGCATTTCACCGAAAAGCTTTGACTTCAGAATCCAAAGTTATCAACTCCACAATCCGAAGTTCGTTGCAATTGATATCTACATACTAGACGATGCGACTGCTCAAACGACGACTACAGCTCTTTAAGTAGAACACGGGTCAACAATTGAGGGGGAGCAATCGTGCAGCATTCAGAATCTTCGATGCCGAAAGTGCCATAATTCACAAGTTGGTGTCAAGACAACGATATCAGTTGTCCATGTGGTGTAAAGGGGAAGATAATTTCAGAAGTTACGAGGAAGACCAACATTCGTGAACAAGAACCATGTGCTTCTTTCATATGATGTTCTCCATCATTCAGGTCCAACCTCGTAAATTGCTAATATTGTGAATTCATTATCATATATGATCTTACGTGATAAATACCTTACACTTGTGTTTAAAAGGTATTTAATTTACGTTTCAAGTAGACCCTCATTAATTTGAGGGGGAGCTTGTGTAACTCATAAAGATACTTGGCTTTGCATTTTTCTTCCCAAATTTTCTTAAAATGCTATTAAATCAATTGATATTAAAAACATCGATTGGGTTAATATTTTTAATATGGGGGAGAAAATGTGATTTAATATGGGAAATGATTAATCACAAACGGTTTGACTTAACGTGCTAGCTCATCCCGACATGTGCGAAATGTTTTCGGATATCGTGGCATATGTTAAGGGGGAGCAAAATGGATTTGCACTTCAAAACGGATTTCATGGTGACATACACTTACCTAAAACATCTCTATTCACGACGGTGAAGATTGTGGTGACATAAGGATGGTAGGATAGGTTAAAGTCCAATGATTCCTCTTGAACCGGAGGAATCTTCCCAAGGACATTCCATAGCTAGAAATAGTAGTCCTTAGGAAAGATGGAGAAAGATTGTGAATGTAGCTGAATGCCAACCAAGTACTTAAGTTAGCACTGGAACAATCACAACAAGGTTCTAGTGATGACGTATTGGTAAGCATTGAAGGGGTTGAAGAATGAAAAAGAATTGTAAAGATAAAGGGTGTAAAGAAAGTAGCCCTCCTTACAACTTAGGCAGAAACCGGGTCAATTCATATGCTATTGAGATCATTTTTAATGATTCTTGATATTGAAGATAGACATCATGGACCCAATGATGCAAGGCACAACCCATCCTAGCTAACTCAGATATCTCTTAAAAGATATTTGTTTTAATCACACGGAGACAACACATTATCTATTGATTTATTCACTCCGAATAAATTGGTATTGAAAAGGTGGCACTCCTCTCCAGCCTCCGATCACTAAAATCTAAAATGCATGATCGAGTCTAGAGCCATTTGAGATCATCAAATATCTCATTAGGACACACTTTCATATTTCCTTGCTTCTTCACACACTGTGAAAAGTAAGAAAGATCTTAAGAGTCCTACGCAAAATCTTCATGATCTTGCCTGAACATCCGAGTAATACGAAAGTATTTACAATGAAGATGGAAATCCTTCTTGAGCGAATATCAAAAAGCTCATGGTAGGTGACTTGTGCGATTCTTTATGAATCAAACTTGTGATAACTGGAAAGCAACAGTTGTTTAATTCTTAAATGAATATAAACACGTTCCAGACCTCTACGCAATATCTTAGTGATCTTGCCAGAACATTCAGAGTAATACTATTAAGTATTTACAGTGACGAATGGAAATCCTTCTAGTGTTAACATCAAACAGCACTTGGTAGGTAACTTGCAAGATTCTATATGAATCAAGCTAGTGACAACTGGAAAGCAACGACGGTGCGGTTCTTAATTGAACTTCACTTGTTCCAGGAACATGAATTGACGGCTTCAAATCATGCGGATAATATTATCCAAATGATTCACTCTTTATGTTCGCAGTCAGCTTTGGACGGTCGAGTAAAGAGAACGGGTTTACCCGCGAAATCTTGTCAAGGAGGTTCTTTATTGAAACTACCTGCCACAAGTATGATATTTAATATCGTCCAACGGTCTTCACCGACCGGAGGTAAAATGCTACCGAATTAGAATGAAATGTTCAAGGCCATTTCATCCGTGTATATTGTTTGTTGCTAACTGTCTTATGCAGCGTAACAAGAAGGTGGCATTGCGGTGTACAATCCAGAAGAAGTCGTCACCACATGCTTATACTACATACACTTAGTACTTCAACAAATTCAAGAAATTCTGAAGGTCAAGTCTTCCGCTGTATCAAACTCTGAAGCTTTCAAGAATTTAAAGGTATAAGTATGTGGAACATGAAGTCACGAAGAGGCAAATTTCACAAGTGATGAATGCACAAGGTCAAGGCAAGGAAACATGCTCAAGACTAAAGTCAAAGATCACATCAAGCATATTCACAAGAACAAGATCGAAGAATCAAGCATAGTATGCTAGGTTTAAGATTTTGTAAAATGGTGTGACCTCCCTTAGGGGGAGATTGTTGGAAATGCGTTTTCCCAAAGAAAGTCTCGGTCACATCATTATTAACATAGATCACGAGCTATAGACTATTTAGGAATTTGTAACTTGGAGTGACCTCCCTTAGGGGGAGATTGTTGGAAATACGTTTTTATGTATTTAGAAAGGATCGGTCACTCCAATAATATATTCAAGTAATAGGCTCGTGATCCAGTTTGTAAACAATATAGTCCATATAGCCCACATGTAGGGTGGGCTATATATACCCCCTCCTAGCATGTCAGGAGGGGTGGTTCTTTCATTTCATATTTTTTCATTTAATATAAACACACTTTCTCTCTCTACTTTTCTTTTCTCTCCTTTCTCTCTCTACACCCTCATCTTCTTCATCCTCCTTCTCCATTCCATTTCAATAGATTATTCATAGTTTACCAAATCCTAAGATATCGTAGACCTTCAATTATTGTTGGAAATACGTTTTTACGTATTTAGAAAGGATCGGTCACTCCAAAGATATATTCTAGTATGGGGCTCATTTTTCATTTTCTCACTTTCATTTTAATAAAAACTCTTTCTCTCTCTACCTCCTTCTCCTCTCCTCTTTCTTTCTCTAGTTCATCTTTATTCATCCCCTTCTTCCATATTTTCAATAGATCAATCTTAGATTACCAAATCCCAAGATACCATAGACCTTCACCGTAGATCAAATCTTCGAATATACACTAGAACATTGTAAATGATCAAACAATCTATCATCTTGGGTAGTGGATATAGATTTTAATCGTCAATTTACCTAGTTCATGGTAATCAATAAACATAAGAAATGATAACACCATAGCTCTTCATGATGACGAGCTCGGTAGAATAAAATCTTTCTCCGACAACTCTCTCAGTTGTACGGTAATTCCTTTAATTCAGATGATGCTGACGTACAGTGCACAAGCCACAGGTGCAGCACCGGGAATATAATCAATACCAATTTCAACTTGCCTTAATGATAAAAGTCTAGGTAATTTACCAACAAATACCTTCTAGAGTTTCAGATAACAAAAACATCTTTTAATAAATTCATATTAGGTCCTTTCTAGATTATAATATCTATGACTAGTTCATAATCATTCACGGTAAAATTTCAAATCTAAATGCGGATATGGTCATGCATCAAGAATTATTTAGATCACTTTTGATAATCAACATCTTATCATTTAGGGGAATTCTATTCGAGTTCCCATCAATTAAGACAATGTCGTCATGTCATAATCAGTCAATCCATTCTACTGGCACTATCAAATTTCAAGTTTCATTACTGTTGATAAAATGTGAATTTCTCAAAAGACTAATAATAATTCATAATCCTTCACAAATTCAAGGATATCAGGAGACATAACTAACCTTAAAAGAGTAAGGTCAACGCATAGTCTACGCGAGAGAATTTCAAATCAGATACAGACGAAAACATTTAATGAATATGAATATATCCCATGTTTTCACAATTTGAGTACGCATTCGAAAGATCCTCGGATCGTTACCCAAGTCATTCAAATGAAATCTAATCAAGAGAAATGATAAGACCGTCAATACATCCAGTTGGGTATCAACGCTCGGTAATCAGATACTTTTTCAAAGAATCTCACTACGAAAGAATTGGACAAGAAAGGGATGCCAATTGTAAATGAAGACAATTTCCACAGATGAGTAAACTCGACTCAGAAGAATAGATACTACAGGCACATATGTAGGTGTCCCTAACACTATGCTCCTATTTTTCACTTCTTGTAGATCTCATAAAATTTAATCTTTCACAACCTTCAAAGAAAATTTAGTGTTTATTAATAATTTCATGGTGACTACTAATCAGCCTTGCATGGTCACTTCCAAATTGTATGTAGGTGCGCAACTATATACAATTTCAAGATTAACAATGCAATACTCAGTTCGTCAAAATTTTATCATCATGTTTATAATAAAAACATTTTCATGCTTAATTCTTAAATAAGAATCAAAAGTAAATTTACAAGATTTTATTTGTTATGAAAACAATTAAGTTTTCCAAGGTATTTCATAATCAACTTTATTTCAATAATGATTATTTATAAGTCTCACTTTAAATAATCCATATATTGATGAAAATTAATTTTTCTCAAAGGATACTGTTTTAACTTATAAAAACAATTAGTGATCTGCAAAGGAGTGATGAAAAGTTGTTCACCAAGAACTAACTACAATCTAATAGGAAATGAGCTTAGCCAAATAATCATGAGGTTCATGACCTCGATGGCACTCAAAAAGAATAATTCACAACGTAACTCAATTCGAGATGAGTACTTGTTCAATGGTCGCATCACTAACGCGAACATTAGGATGAAGCAATAAAGGATAGATAACATCGATATATGTAGAATTTAGCAATCCAAGGTAGTCTTTTCGTTAATCACAAACAAGTCAAAATTGTACCGTAACACATTATGTGTCACTATGTCATACAATTCCAAGAACTCGTCCTACCAACTGATGTCTCAGTTAAGTTAGGGATTATTTTTAAAAGATACCACAATGAATACTAATCTACAAGAGTCATTAGGTGTCCCATCTGTCCCGGAAGATCCATCGGTCCCAATTCAGAAGAAGATTTATTCAATTTATTTATTGGACACTGGGCATCCTCGTTAGTGGACAATGGTCTAGGAACAACACTTAACACGAACAAACAATCATTTAAAACCTTATAAATCAATCACAGAACTTAACGACTTCCTCTTACCAATCTCATATTCCATACGGTTTAAATTTTACTTTATTCAAGTTTTAACCAATTTTATACTCAATTCGATATCCTACCTCATTCTCCAATACTTTTATCCTTAATCTTACACCTTGAAAGGGCAATAAAAGTTCGATATTATCAACACTTAATTTCCAATCCTATAGCTCTTACAACAATAGTTATCAAATGAGTCACTAGTATGAAATGACTCACACATTCAATTAGACTTCTCGGAAAGGTACTAGTGGCATGAGGATTTTGGGTAATGGTTCCAATGACAGCCTCGAGTGCAACATTCACCCTTTCGATTTAAAATTTAAGAATTAGGTGACAACAAATTAGATGACACCTTTCCAGGTGGTAACGTTTTGTTAAACTCCACTATATAAGGAAAGATCGTCATGACATCGATATCAGTTTTAATCTCGCCAATTCTTCTTCAATATCACAATCAACTAATATCCACATTTCTACGAGTATCAACCATTTTGTTAGGATCATAAATATCCACAACTTGGTTTAGATCTAGAATAGCTAGAATTCCTATAGAAATAGCTTCGATTAATTTACTCGGGGATTTAGGGTTCCTTGTGACAATCTACGTCGTATAAATACCTCGTATAAATATCAAAATAATCATCAAACAATCATGTAATAAAATTACATCATATATATATATATATATATATATATATATATATATATATATATATATATATATATATATATATATATATATATATATATATATATATATAATCCAAGTTATATATATATATTAAAATAACACTTCTCAGTCTGGCCTTGTCGGTAACTCGGGAATTCTTCGGCACCGTTATAGTCAAAAGATTTTTAGACATTTTTGAGAAAAATGTTTATAGTTAAAAGATTTTTAAATGTTTTATTCAAAACCTTGGTTTTAAAAGTCTTTCGTTCTCTATAACGAGAGCTCTGGTACCAAACTGAAATACCCCCAAATTTATACAACTCAATACAGCGGAAGACTCGTTGGTGTTACGGGATAGAACATTACTCACATCATAGACAACGCTTAAAAATCGCGTCATTTAATAATAAAGCATTTCCATTCATAATTATCAAATTTACATAGGTCCCAAGTCATAGTCATTTCATACAATTTTACAAAAGATTTGAATGGAAATTGTTATTTAAGTGTGGGCCATGAATTCTTGTTGTCTTCCCGAGAATTACCTTCAAGTACCTGAGATAAAACATGTTAAAAGAAAAGGTCAGCGATAACGTCGAGTGAATTCATAGAGTTTAGTGAAATCCATCAATATAACATCGGTATAACATTATTACCGAAAATCATTTTGTACAAATCTTTGTTATAGGCCATAAAATAGCCAAAGTCATTTTATACAAATCCTTATCAGAGATTATAATATAGGCATTTGCCTTCGAAATCATTATACGAGCCAATGTCGTAAAAACATCATACAATACGTCTTATGACGTTGTATAAAGTTAAATAAAAACCGTTATATGAATATGGTTATGTAAAACCAAAACACAAACATAATATCAATAATATGACCCCGTATTGCTAGTCAGGCAGTAAATCGTAATTCGGTGCGTATAGCAGTATTTCGTTAAATTGGATTATTATAAGCCGCATGACATTGTTACCTTACTAAACAAAACAACGGGTAGCTAGCCCGAAACTCAATTTGCCCATCTAAATTAGCGTGTCGTCACAATACTCACGCTTGTGTAAATCTTCTCATACATAAATTCGCTTACCAATCAATGTGGCATGACGGGGATCAACCGTCAAGGCGCGAACTGGGGTGATCGTCCCCAAATAGTACTATTATATGCATAAGCGTCTACCAAATCCCGGTAGTTCACAATTCATGCTAATGGGACTTTTAGTGACATAACCGAACTTCAATAATCCATTTTATCTCATCTATCGGGTCATTTAATCATTCATCGGGTCATACAATCATTTGGGTCCAAATCAATAAACAGACAATCGGGACAATTAGTGTCCTATTTTATAAAAACTAACATGTTATGTCCCTCGCGGGTTTATAAGACATTTCATAAAAACATTTAAAAGAGTGCGAGGCTATGAACTCACGTTGATGTGGGAAAGCGGGTTATCGGCGATTCGGATGTACGGTACGTGCTTCAATCACGGAAACCTAGACAAATAATACTCGTCTTAGATTCTTGTCCAATGACTTTATAAAAATAACAATTATGTATACATATGATGATTTTATATATATGATGATCAAGTGGGTTTACATATTCTCTTTTACTCATTTTAGTGTTTATGTATTGTTAACTTCTTACTAGTTTACTAGTTTTACCTATTTACGTGTTTTAGGTCCAATAACCCTATTATAAGTTCATTAACTTGTATTAATCCATTTTATACTTTTATTATCAGTATTTATACTTTACATGTTGGGCCCAAATGGTTAAGCCCAATAAATAAGTTTATAAGTGTTTTAGCCCATTTTGTTGTATTATTAGTCCAATAACGTTAACTTAGCCCGTTAATGTCCGTATGTTTTATAGTTAGGGTTTTATCGGTTTTTACTTGTTATATATGTTTATATATCAGTATATGAGTTTATAAAAGTTTACATTAGACGGGTCCAACCGTCTACGTTTTATTTAACAAAAACGTTAATTTTACGGTAATAGCCGAAAAAGTCGTAAAAATCATGTTTATCGTTTTTATAACTTATAAATCTTATTCAACTAACATTTTTTATAAAGAGTCCATTTATTTGACCTTATACATATCTATATAAATGAAATTTATAAGTTAGTGGGTTTTCATGTGTATATATTTTATAAATATATAAGTGAGTGCTTATATTATATAAGTTTTTATTATACAAATCTGATTTTAAATTTCATTTTTACCAAAACAGCCATATCTAGAGTTCTATATGGAGATAGAAGCCCAAATATTTATGGCATAAACTAAATGATATGTGCTCCATTTAACTCTTCTATGGCTACTGTTGAATCAGCTTCTAAGTATTTTATAAAATTCGTCCAAAACAGTTTACTCAGATTTGCACTCTAAACTTGTTTTGATCATATCTCACTCATCCTAATGATTCCAATGCATGGCCAACTCTCACATGTGTACACGACATATTACTTACTGTATATTAATTTATTCAAGCCATTTTATCAATTTATCATATGATTCTTTACTGTTTTAGACATCCTACTAAATTAAGCAAGATTAACCATTTTTACATATAGTTTTTCATCTTTTTACCCATGATTATCAACACCAAATCCCCACACAATATTTTTATCATCATATATTCATCATATACATATACAATAGGAAAGAAAATACATGATTACATAATCAAAATAACAAGAGGATGGGGAGAACAATCTTTATACCACCAAGATGATGTAGGTTGTGATCAAGGCTTGGATTTTGATGGCAAAACTTGTGATAAACCAATATCATCTTCAAGTCCACCAATCTTCAAGAACTCCTTGTGGAAAATCAGCCCTAAGACTCCATAGTAACTCCTCCTTGGATTTTATAATCACCACCAATCAATAGGGCTTCAAAAGGGCTTCATCATGTGTGTAAATAACATAAGATTTCATGGTTAATTTTAATCAATGATGGTGGTTTAAGGGTGAAGTGGGACGACATCTAGAGGGAGATGAGAGAAAGATGAAGTTTTTTGCATGGAGGAAATGAATGTGTGGTTTGAGTTAGATGGTTTTGAGGTAAGCTTAGCTTACATTGTAAGCTTAAGCAACAAGTGTAAGTATTTAGCTATAAGTTTGCCACATCTTGTGATGTGGTGTCTTGTGTAGCCGTCCCATATAGTGGGGTGGGACAAGTTTACACTTGTCTAATCCCACTAATTTATGGGTATTCCTCTATTCTAGTTTCCTTGATTTGCGTGCCCTCGGGTCGTTTTACGAAAAACGTTTTTATAAATTATGAATCAACGACACAAAACGAATCTAATAAAAATTGTCTCATCAAAAACGGAGTTCGAAAACGTAAATACGTAATCCTAAGGTTTCCGGTTTAGTCGTAAAGGACGTTAAATTATAATCGTAAGTCCTAATCTCTTCTCGTAAATTTGTGAATTTATGAACCAACACAAATTTAAACTTCCAAAATAATATTCACGGATAAATTTATTTTCTGAAATGTCGGACTGTCACCAAAATGGTGTATGTAAACGTAAGCACGTAACGTTGAATCCTCCGGTTTAGACGTAGTCGATGCTACTTCAAGACGTAAATCCAAATTATTTCCCAAAAATAAGTGAGTTCATATTATAACATTAAAATAATGTTTTCAAATAAATATTGAGAATAAAATATCAACCATAAATTGACGGATTGTCACATCTATAGCCTTCTTCAGTGAGGCTGTCATCCAAGACTACCAAGTTAGTCCTGATGATGAAGAGGATATAAGAACCAATGAGGAATATTTGAATGACCTCAAAGAGGAATTTCATGAAAGAACACTCTGGCCAAGTCTAGAAGGTTCTTTAAGAAAGGAGGCAAGTTCTCCAGCACCACAAAAGCTTCAGCTGACACTGAATGCTAAAAATGTGGAAAGGCTAGTCACTTTGCTAGAGATTGTTAATCCAAATCATCCATTCCTTCTTAATCCACACCAGCTCAATCAAGATAATCTGGTCAATCATCATTTCAACAGAAACAAATTACTTCAACTTCCTTTCAGCAAAACAAGGCTGAACTTCGCCCAGCAAAATACTTTGAGGCAAAGTATAGAGAAATCAAGGCTAGACTGGCTCTCATGAGCACTGAAGGTCCTTCCTCCAAGGCTTCCAAGCAAGATAACAACAAAGGACTCATTGCTGAAGCTTATGAATGGGATGAAGAGGAAGTCTCTTTAGCTGATGATGAATTGGTTAATGTGAAAGTGCTAATGGCACTTTAATAAGTGTGAAAATACTTATCCTTTTACCAATTATTTCTAATAATAACATGACCAAAACGTGTATTTTATGTCGTAAAAGTCGGAATTATGCGTGGTTTGTGTTTTTATTGTGTTTTAGGACCAAAAGATGAAAAAGGAAGAAAACACGGGCTTTCACGGTCTTTTATCGAAGAAAACGAGAAAAGACGAAGTCAAGAGATCAAGAGCGCTTAAAGAACGGATGTCCAAGACCTATTCTGAAGATTTATCGAAGAAAAAGTCTAAAGACGGAAGTTTAATGAAGTCGAAGAACTCAAGTCTAAATTAAAGAAGAAAATTATTAAGACAAGTTCAAATACCGAGACGACGTCGAGAAAAGACAAAGATTAAAATCGAGTCGAGAAGAAAAGAAAGAAGGAAGCACACCATACATGCACCTCCCACTTAGCCTATAAATACCCTCCTAATCACATTAGCAGGGAGGTTAGCTAGTTAATTAGTTTTTAGTTTTTCATAATTTTAGTTTTATTGTTTTTCATCACTTTCTCTCTCTAGTTTTATATTAAGTTTTGTACTTTTGAATCTTAATCTTTTAATTCAAGCAATCTTTTGATAATCTCTCATTCTTCCTTTCTTAATGATCTATGGTTTGATTTAGTAAGTATGTAGTGGTTGTGATTTGGTTGATTTTTGTGTTGGCTTATTGATAATAAGTTGATTTAAAAAGTTTAACTTCTTGATAAAAAAGTGATTTTTGATTTCTAGATTATTAAGGTTTTCAAGTTTTTAAATTCTAGCTTAATCATCTTTTTCTAAAAATCTTTTGGTTTTACTTTTGGCAAAGTGCTTATTGAGATTTAACTTATTGTGCTAATTTCGGATTAGTTTAAACCCTCTTTTTTCGGATAAGGAAATTAATTCCTTAATCCGGATAAGAGAATTTTGCCATGTTTTGCGGATAAGAGTACCAAGTTTCGTATTCCGGATAAGGGGTTTAACTTCTTATTCCGGATAAGAGTTCTAGTCTAATTTTTCCGGATAAGCACCTCCAAAGTATTCTGGATAAGGAGTATTGTCACATATTCCGGATAAGAGCACAAGTAACCATTATTCTGGATAAGCCATTCGTCCCATTTTGTGGATAAGCAATAGTCACTAGTATTATGGATAAGACTCCTAGGTCTTTTCCGGATAAGCTTCATTTGCCAGTTATTCCGGATAAGAATCTTCACAACGTTTTCCGGATAAGAGCCAAGTTACATTTTTCCGGATAAGGAACACATCTTGTTTTGCGGATAACAAGCACAAGTTTATTTTTCCGGATAAGGGTTGTTTTGTTTTTCCGGATAAGGAGTTTGAGAATGTTTTGCGGATAACTAGTTTTTATCACTTTCCGGATACGGTATTGCGGATAAGCTTCAGCAGCCAACATTCCGGATAAGCATATCTTCGTATTCCGGATAAGAGAAGTTTGAGTATCGCGAATTAGGGTAAGAAATGCATATTGCGGATAAGCTCATGGTTTTGTATTCCGGATAAGCTTCACATAACGGATTCCGGATTAGCTTGTTTTAATTCAATTCCAGTTTCTAATTATCATTTTTCCCGCCAAGTCAAGGTTAGTTTGTTTTCATCTTGTCAATTAATTATTTTATCGTTTATCTCACAAATTAGAATAGATAACCCAAATCTCCCCCTTTTAGTGACCAAGAACAACAATTCCACTTTGAACCGTGATCGATTCGAGAAGATACCGAGAACGAAACTACGACATATATAATTGGGCACGAGCAACACAAAGAAAGATCTTGCAACCAAGCTACCTTTTATTAACTAACCAAAAATCAGTTATTACACTTGCTGATAATGAAGGCTCTAACTCCAATGTTGTTGCCATAGAAAGTACTCGAAATGGTGAATGGGTCAATATCACAATAAAAAGGTACAAACTCTTCTTGAATTAGAAGATAAGGATGACATTAAATTTGTCTTTTATTACCTGTGTATTGATCTAAACTTTGTTGAAGAACAAAGAAACAACTTTCTTGAAAAGTATCATAAACTTGTTCTTAAACTTCATGATTTTGAAAGTAAGCTAATAGAGCTAAAAGAGGCTAAACTTGATGTACTTACTTTTCAACAACTGAACAAAGAAATTCTGGATGAAAATAACTCCTTAAGAGTTGAACTTAAAGAAGCAAAAGATATTGTTAAATCTTGGCTTAGAAGCTCTGATAGAGTAAATTAGTGCATCAATGCAAAAATTCCTGCTCAAAAGAGGAAAATGCTTGGTGCTGAAGGATCCTCCAACACCAACTCAAATGATATTGTCTTTGTCAAAGCCTCAAATGAGGATGGTAGCTCGATCCCTGATGTTGTAAGGTCAGGTGAAGAGAATTTACCAAATCATGACACTAGACGTATCCTTCTTCTTGAGTTGCAAGCAGATGCTGACACATCAACACCTGTTTAGTCTTCAGTTATTAAAGATGACTGAGATGATGATTTAGAGAATGAAGTATGTACCCCACTTCCTCCTTTAGAGAAGTTGGCTGGTGTTGAACCCTCTACTGGACCAAAATCAGTCCAATCAATCATCAAGTCTCACACAACACAAAGGTAGGTCTCCCAAACATGTCAAAATTGACACTTCAAAAAACTCTTCAGCTCTTGCTGAAGGTTCACATAAGGGAACTACCTCTTCAGTTTCAACAAATAAACTCTAGAATGCTAGATCTGAGGAAGATGAACGAATGTCTCTTGTCATGCAAGAGATCAATGATCTCAAATTACAACTCAAGCAAAAATAAACACCTACTCGATTCAGAGATGAACCTTCTAACTCTCCACATTATAAGTACAAGACACAATTTAAAAGGGCTTGTGATCTATGTGGTTTAAACAACCATCTCACTAAAACTTGCCTAAAAGTGATTTATTGTACTAAATGTGAGAGGACTGACCATTGCACTTGTGAACATACTCAATATATGCTTGCTAAAACTAGTGCTGATGCTCACAATACTGAAGAATCTCATTTTAGGCGAACAATGCCTTTCCCACCATGCATTCATTATGTTATGGGCAATCATCACTCAGATGACTGTCACTACTATCCTGTTTGCAACATTTGTGGAAGTTATGACCATGACACTCATGGACATAATAGAGTAATCTCCTTCAGAAGGGGCATCAAATCTAGAAACCCAAACTCTATTGCCAAATGTTGTGAAACTCGTGGAAGTAATGTCCACACATCTGATCACAACCATATAGAGTGGTTCAAAAGAGATGAAGCGCTTCAGGCTAAGAAAGCAAATGTTGTTCAAACCTCTCTTTTTTCTTTTGGGCAATCTTATTCATCCTCATCAAAAGGCTCATTCAGATCTAGAACACCTTCCAGATCTAAAACACCCACCCATCAAAGGTGGGTTTCAAAACAAAACTGACAATTTCTTTAACTTGTGCAGTGTGATCTCAAGAAGCCTATTTGGTACCTGGATAGTGGCTGCTCAAGGGATATGACTGGCACCAAAAGTCATCTACACAATTATAAGGAAGAGCAAGGTCCTAAAGTTGTTTTTAGTGATAACTCATCAGCTACTACTAAAGGATTTGGTTCAGGGAAATGCAATGGTATACTTTTCACGAGAGTAGCATATGTCAATGGATTGAAGCACAAACTGTGACAACCCTAGATTTTGGATTTGTCACTTTTGACTGTTTGACTTTGATTATGTTCTTAGTGTGCGTTTACGTGCGTTCTGTTTATATCTGAGCCTTTGGATGTTAGTCATCGTTCGTGTATTGCGTGGTACATTATATAATGTTATGATGGGGTTAGTTCGTGCTCATTAGTTCACTTGGATGTAACTATGATAGAATGCGGTGCTATTTTAGGATTTATGTGTACGTACATGTATTATAGTAAATCGTAATTTTTACGATTTAGGGTTTAGCATTTTGAGGTCTCGGATGAGGTATTTAGTCACGGGAATAATTTACGGGATGGTTTTAAGTCTTTTATGACTTAGTTATAAAGTTTATTTCATATTTTAAGAATTTTCATAAAACTGTATATTTTACGTATTTTACGGTACTCGCGTAAAATTGACTAGTTAAAAGGTTTAGGTGTAATTAATTAATTAAGGGATTAATAAAAAAGATAGAAAAAAGAAAAAAAATAAAGAAAAGGAAAGTATTATTTGTATTAGGCTAGGATTCTCATTGTTTTAGTATAAAACCAAATCAAAACACATTATTTTCTCCAGCTTTCTTTTTGGTCGACGGTTTCTACAAGGTTTTTAGGGTTTCATAAAATTTATCTTGATTCAAGGTAAGTGATCAATTTAACTTTACTATAATTCATGTTTTTATTAATTAATCATGATTGTAATGTTAATTAACAATCATTGAGATGATTAGGGTTTTATTAATTTTCTAGAAAATATAGTAATTAAGATCCATTAATGATTTTAGAGTTCTTGTTTAATAATTTAGGGATAATTAATGATGTTTAGAGGGTTAGTGCATAAAGGCGTAAAACAGTCTGATTTTTAGGGCTGTCTTGTGTCGACTGTTCCGAGCAGTAGATAGCACCTTTGGTCGAGTTTCTTTTTTTAAAAATTAAGTTCAGAGAGTCTACTTTTCAAAAATGTAAGGTTGGTCAAAAATGGAGTTCGGGAAGGTCGTCAAACAATTTTACAAAAACAGTGCATCGTTCAGGAATAAATTTGGATTTCAGGAATTTGATTTGGGAACTCTTTATAATATATATGAAAGTACTGGAGGTTTTCAATAAAAGTTACGGTGTTTAGGTCAGGATTTTGGTGACAAACATTCAGCATGTACAGAAAATCAGTTTTGGTGAAAATGACTTTTGCGTAGAGACTAAACGAAAGGGTTAAACGTGTAAGTAGAAAGTAAAATTGGTTTTTGGAGTTCTTAGATCATATAACAACATAACTCCAATAGGGTAGGAGCCAATTGTGGTGTTAAGTTCACTTCATGTGATCGTTTAGTGACTAGAATAGCTTGTAGTAGGAGAACTAGATAGTGGGGATTGGGGGATTAGATTCATCTCCTTGATTGTTACTTAACTTGGGTGTTAAGAACTGAGCTAAGGGTTCCGTGTATGATTTTATAGGTTTGCAGGAGTGATAGCTTGTTGTGCTATCAAGTGAGTTCATAGTCCTATTTTCATTAAGTTTTTAAATGTTTTCTTCTAGTATGGGATGGAGATGACACTTGTGGTGTTCTTAAAATGTTTTGGTACTATATTTTTATAAATTTTTGGACAGAGATGTGTTATTGTGTGACATGCGTGCTTATGTGTTCTCATATGTGCTTTGATATGTGTTCTGATATGTGAATCTTGTTTAGGTTGTGATTGGCTTTGGTACATAGATGTATGGTCGTCTATGGGACCAGTTGTGATGTGTGTGGAGCGTGGAGCACGATCCGTCCTGAGTACTTGTGCATCATCTCCTCGGAGGCAAGATATTTCGACGGGGATATGGTTCATCTTCCACTAGTGGTGTGGGAAAGATCCGGATAGTGTGGTGCATTGTTCTTATTGTGTGTTCTTGACTGATATAAATTGTGCTTTGTTTGTAGTTGTATGTAACATGATTATCACATTTTTGTCCATTGCTTTAAGTTGTTTTCTTCAACTTATTTACAACGATTGACAAGGTTTCTTAAGATGTTTTGATAACTTAAACCTATGTTTTTACCAACTTTATGTTGACAGATTTTAGTGTCATTTTCAGGTGAGGTAGTTATGAAGGATGATGTTAGAAGTGGCTAGAGTCTAGAGGCTGCTAGGATTACATTAGGAGGAATCCATTTCCTCTTAGTATTTATTTAATGTTTGAATAAGTGGTACATTTTAGACACCTATATGTTTGATGTTTGTTTATTTATTTGTCTTTGGTAAGAGGTAGGCCTGTTACCTACTTACCTAGACGCCTACATTGTTTGAGATATTGTCATGACATTGTGTCACCTTTTTATGACATTTCTATTTCATATAGTTCTTTCTATAGACACACTATTGTTGTGATGATATCCATACGTCGCGCCCCATATTCCGCAATGGTAGGGTGTGACAGAATGGTATCAGAGACAGGTTTTAGAGAATTAGGTTGCCAAGTCGCGTAGCCTAGTCTATACCTTAAGGGTCCCTACATATATGCGTCATAAGAGTGTGTGTGCATTTATATTAATTGATGTGTTTGCATGTTATTTATTGCGATGTTTTGACTAGTATGAATTGAACCATAGTAAGTTCATCTTAGCTACATGTTACTTTCTTTATGAGTTTTGACTAGTGCGGGTTGAACCATAGTTGTTTACGCTAGTCATTGTTGGATTTCGTTTAATTATGATTTCATGTTCTTTATACATTTTGAATTGTGTCTTTGCTGGTTCAGCTGGATTACTAGTTTATGTGTTTCATGCATTGGCTAAATTATTTTGATACACGAAATTTTGGACCTTATGTTATGTTGTGGATTATGTGCTTATGTGAGTTGTAGGATCTATGTGCTTATTTGAGTTGGTAGACTGATGTGTTATGTGTAGTATTAATTCTTATAAGTGTCATCCTAGGAGGGATTGCATTAATGAAAGGGGACTCGTATAAGTATGATGGCCTACATAGTTATACAAGTACCACGACATCAATGGATTCCTAAGTATGGTTGCATGAAAGAGGTTAATACATGCTTGTATAGTATATGTTGGATGGACTTGAGTGTATGTACGCCTATGCCTATATATGTATATATCCCTTCTACTTATCGGTTGTATTCTTAGGATGGTATTCTAGCTCTTTTCTCTTTGGGATGTTCAACTTCTGTAGTTGCGCATTTATTGAGTCCTCATTTCATGTGTTTGTTTGTACGGTACTTTTGGTGTAGAGGCTATTGAGAGGGTGGATATTTAACACCCCCAAATTTACTCGCAGCGGAACCAACCATTTGGGTGTTAAGAAATAGCACAATCACAAAAGAATATAAAGAACGACTCTAAAAGAGACATTTTTAAATAAAGGGTTCCACTCATAAAGATCAGAGTACTGGTCCCACAAACCGTTACCAACATTTCTTACATAAACTTTTAAAGTACATAAACATTTTAAAAGTAAAAGATAACTGAATGGAACGAAAACATGTTTTTCCAAAACTCTTGCGCTTGCCTCCTCGTCCATTCCAAACCTCCAGCATCCATCTTTAATTACCTGAGAGAAACATGCTAAAAAGTCAGCTAAAAAGCCGAGTGAATTTATAGAGTTTATAAGAATAATAAGTGAACACAATAACTTTTAATCATGTGAAACTTATCACACAGACAAGTCATATATAAAGATAAATGCATTAAGTTCACGCCACTGAACCTTAACCAACACGTCAAACCGAGTCACTTACGGCGCCACTACTAACAAGTAATATTGTCATATACCAACGACCTCTTATACATAATATCCCTTTCAGGTGCTCACAAGGATACATACCCTAGGATAAGGTTTGTCAAACCAAATAGATCTATCATATGTATTAGCGTTTACCCCTTCGAGTAATTAACAGTGCATGAAATTAAGGGACTTCATAAGACAATGGTACTTATGCATTTATAATCTAATTCGGGTCCAATATACCGAAAACAACTTGTGTTCGTTTTATAAAACAGCATGTATCCCCCTCGCGGGTTTAATAAAACATTTAAAGTTTAAAGGAGAGGCTATAAACTCACCTTAAGTGGTAGAACTAGAGATAACGATCGCCGACGATATGTGATGCCCGTTAATCACGAAAACCGCAACCTATGAAACAAGGCGCGTTCATTAATAATAGACTCGATAATAAATCATACATAATAAAAATCAAAATCAAAATCAAAAATCACGACAAACCCGAAAGAAAACAATACAAGTGATACTATTATACACTTTTAATAAAATCCGCCGGTACATACTACATGTACTACCTTAATTACCCCTTTTAAGCTTGTCAACCGTTTATGAAACGACTCGATAAACTAACTCACTATATATAGAAAGTCCTCCTACAAGTTTATCAAATGAAATTACTTTTAAAGTATTACCCGACTCATTTTCAAACTACAAAATCCGGACAGATTTACGTTAATTTTTCATACAACCGTTTTAACATATTTAAACGACTCCGTTTACAAAACCGACACTCGGGTTTTAAAGTAAATTCAACCTATAAAATAAACACCTCATTATCAGTAGGTTACATTTTTCAAAACATCCATTTAGAGTTCCCAAGATTCGATCCAAATATCGACAACAACTACATGTAGTGCCGATACTCGTCTCGGTACACGATCATTCAAAACATCATAACTTCGCGCTCGTTTGGAGCTAGAAGCTCTACCTTTTATCAAATCGAAGCTAATAAAGTTATCTACAACCCTAGGCTATAAGTTAAGCCATTTTCAAAAAATAAAAATTCGGATTTTACACTTTACTTACTGTTATAAAATGACTACTAAAAACTTGTACAAAATCAACTTTTTGATAAAAACCAACCATAAAAATGATCATTTCTATACCCTAATATCATCATACATCAACCATAACATCACAATCATAATAAAAATAAAAATCTTTAGATCAAAATGAAGTTTTTAACAAAGTTTTCTAGCAAGAACCACCATGGATCATCATAAAAATGCCATGCATGATCATAGCTCATACCTACCAACATCAAAAAAAAAAACTTGCTTGCATGTAAGAAATTCTTACACCGATATGATCCTTATGCAATTATAAGAGTGGGTCTATGCTTGGTTAAGCTTGAATCAACCTCAAACTCAAGATAAATTGAATATTGAATGGATTTTAGGGTGTGGGTGGTGTTTCAGCTAAATGAGAGAAACAAGAGAGAGAGTGAAAAAATTTTAAGTGGAGAAAATGGGTGTGTGTGTTTGTTTTTGGTTTATATATAGTGGGGTAGGGACCAAAGTTGCAATTTAGCAATAGTTGTGGCTAAAAATGTAAATAGTTAGCTAAAAAGCGGGAAATAACTATTAGTCAATTTTTAAAAATATTTACGGGGCTCGGGTTTCATAAAAATATTTTTCAAAATTTAAAACGCACACAAAATATGATGTAATATAGTCCCGATACGACTTAATACGCAATTAAAAACTATATCGTCGAAAATATTAAATATCGAAATAATCGATAATAAAACTTAAAATTTGGGCATCCGTCGGTATCGCGATGATAAATTCCATTTGTAAGATTTGCCAAAGTTATAGTTTGACGGTTCTTATTTAAAATCAACCAAAAGTAATAAATCAATTCAATAAAATTTGATTTAAAAGATATATATATATATATATATTAAAATAAAATATGACCTTATTTTTGCGGGTTTTACATCCTCACCCCCTTAGGGAAGCACCATCCCGGGGCTTACTTCTCCATATGTCCGTCCACGAATAGATGCGGGTATTTGCTCTTGAAGTTTTCTTCACGTTCCCAAGTGTACTCGGGTCCACGTCGAGAATTCCATCGCACTTTGACTATCGAAATACGACTTTGCTTAAACTGTTTCACCTCTCGATCCATGATTTCTACTTGTTCTTCAATGAAATGAAGTTTGTCATCCAATTGAACTTCCTCAAGTGGAGTTATTAAATTCTCGTCTGCCAAACACCTCTTAAGATTAGAAACATGAAAAGTGTTGTGAATAGCACTTAACTTGTCCAGCAATTCCAACTTATACACCACAGGACCAACTCTATCAATAATCTTGAATGGACCAATATAGCGTGGACTAAGCTTTTGTCGTTTGCCAAATCGGATTACTCCTTTCCAAGGTGACACTTTCAACATAACCATATCGCCAACATCGAACTCCAATGGTTTTCGCCTCTTATCCGCGTAGCTCTTCTGCCTACTACGGGCAGTCAATAAACGATTCTTGATTTGAACGATCTTCTTAGTCGTCTCTCTAATCAATTCAGGACCCGTCAATTGACTTTCACCAACCAACTGGTGATCTACACTTTCGCCCGTAAAGTGCTTCGAAAGGCGCCACCTTGATACTCGCGTGATAACTATTGTTGTATGAGAACTCCACTAATGGTAAGTGTCGGTCCCAACTACCTCCAAAATCTATTACACAAGGTCGTAACATATCCTCCAAGGTCTGAATAGTCCTTTCACTTTGACTGTCCGTTTCCAGATGAAAACGCAATACTCATGTCCAACTGAGTCCCCAAAGCTCGTTGAAGCGACTTCCAAAACTCGGATGTGAACCGACTGTCTCGATCTGAAATAATCGACAAAGGAAATCCATGTCTAAAAACAACTTCCTTCAAGTACAAACGAGTAAGTTTGTCTAAATCATGGGTTTTCTTTATCGGTAAGAAATGAGCCGACTTAGTCAACCGATCAACAATCACCCAAATTGTATCATGACCACTAGAAGTTCTCGGAAGTCCTGAAATAAAATACATAGTGATCTTCTCCCATTTCCATCCTGGGATTTCAGGTTGTTGTAGTAAACCAGAAGGTCTCTTATGTTCAAACTTCACCTTAGCACACGTCAAGCATTTACTAACATAAGTGGCTATGTCAGCCTTCATATTCGGCCACCAGTAACATTTCTTCAAGTCTTGGTACATTTTATCCGATCCTGGGTGAATCGAATATTTAGACTTATGAGATTCGTGCATAATTAAATCTCTTAGACCTCCATACACCGGTAACCATACACGATTATCAAAATACCGAATTCCATCATCACGAATCTCGAATATGGGTGTCATCCTTCTACCCAAGTCTTCATCCCTCACATTCTCCTCTTTCATCTCTTTTGTTTGAGCTTTAAGTATTCGATTAGATAAATCGGAATAAGTTATCATGGCTAACGCTCTAACCCTTTTTGTCATTTCTCTTTATTTCCTACTAAGAGCATCAGCCAGTACATTCGCCTTGCCGGGATGGTAACGGATTTCGCAGTCAGAGTCACTCAAAAGTTCAACCCAACGACGTTGTCTCATATTAAGCTCCTTTTGGTCCAGGATATGTTGTAGGCTCTTATGAGCAGTATATACTACACATTTTGTACCATACAGATAATGTCTCCAGAGTCTAAGTGCAAAAACAATAGCACCAAGTTCTAAGTCATGAGTCGTGTAGTTCTCTTCATGCTTTCTCAGTTGCCTTGAAGCATAAGCGATGACTTTCTCCCGCTGCATCAGTACAGCTCCATAACCTTTATGTGAGGCGTCACAATATACCACAAAGTCTTTAAATCCCTTTGGCAATGCCAAAATAGGTGCGAAACACAACTTTTGTTTTAGCATTTGGAACGCTTCCTCTTCTTCCTTTCCCCATTCATACGTCTTGCTCTTTTGAGTCAGTTTGGTAAGTGGTTTAGAAATCAAAGAGAATCCCTCTATGAATCTTCGGTAATACCCCGCTAAACCCAGAAATTGCCTTACTTCAGTCGTTGTTGTTGGGGCGGGCCAATCTCGAATAGCCTCAATCTTCGCTGGATCAACATGAACACCATTACTATCAATTACATGACCAAGAAACTGTACAGATTCTAGCCAGAAAGCGCATTTCAAAAATTTGGCATACAATTGTTCCTTCATAAGCAACTCCAAAATAATCTTCAGATGCTCACCATGCTCTTCCTTGCTCTTGGAATAGATAAGTATATCATCAATAAATACAATCACGAACTTATCAAGGTATGGCTTGCACACTCGATTCATTAAGTCCATAAAAATTGCAGGTGCATTAGTTAGACCAAATGGCATCACTTGAAACTCGAAATGACCATAACGAGTCCTAAATGCAGTAATTGGTATATCTTCCTCCCTAATGCGAAGTTGATGATAACCCGATCGCAGATCGATCTTTGAGTACACACTCGAACCTTGAAGTTGATCAAATAGATCGTCAATCCTTAGAAGCGGATATCGGTTCTTGACCGTCAACTTGTTCAGTTCGCGGTAATCAATACACATACGGAATGATCCGCCAACTTGTTCAGTTCTCGGACGAATAAATTCCTTCTCCGATAATTCCTTCAATTGATCAGCCAACTCCTTCATTTCTGACGGCGCTAGACGATAAGGTGTACGTGCGACAGGTGCAGCTCCAGGTACAAGTTCAATTTTAAATTCGACTCGTCGAGGTGGTGGAAGTCCTGGCAAGTCGTCAGGAAACACCTCTGGATAGTCACATATCACCGGCACATCTTCTAAATTCTTCTCCCTAGGTTCTAAGTCACTCACATAGGCTAAGAACAATTGACATCCTCTTTCTATGTATTTCCTCACCATTATAAAAGAGATAACCTTCAAGTGAGACGTACCACCATCTCCCTTTACTACCAACGTCTTACCCTTAACAGGTACATGCACTACTTTCTTCCCACAAACAATGGTAGCATCATACTTAACTAGCCAATCCATCCCAATAATCACGTCAAAAGTACCGAGCTCAATAGGCATAAGATCAATTTTGAATAAGTGATTGACTATGTTTAAAGTACAATCCCTTAGAATAGAACTAGTACTAGTTATCCTACCATCAGCCAAATCAACCTCATACTTTGTATCTAATTCATCTGGTTTAGTATCGAACAAAAGATTAAAGCTTAGGTTGATAAAGCTCTTATCCGATCTAGAATCAAATAGTACTTTAGCATATCGGTTATTGAGTAAAAACGTACCAGTCATGACATTGGGTCCATCGTTCTGCTCAGCACCTCCAACATCATACACTTTTCCTGCAGGATTTCCTTCTTGATTTTTCTTCTTCGGGCAGTTCCATTTCACATGGCCTTTCTCTCCACAATCAAAACAAGTTATAACACGTTGAGTGTTTGCACCAGTAGCAACACCCCTGCTCCAGCAATCCTTACCCTTGTGGCCAGGCTTTCCACACTTGTTGCATTTCGGTGGACAATTCCCAAAGTGTCGAATCCCACAATTATTACAATTAGGAGCATTCCCACCTTGATCACCTCTTGCATTCTTTGTGTTGGTCATTGCTCTAGCATTCCCTTGCCTCTGATTATTGTATTGATTATGGCGGTTGTAACCTTGGTTGTTTCTCCTGTTGTTGTTTCTGTAGTTACCACCACTACCACCTTGGTTATTGTTTTCCCATTTCCTCTTATTGCCTTCTTTAATCCTTTCAGCCTTCGCAGTCAACTTCTGCTCCATCAAAGTATGTGCCATACGAATAGCTTCATTCAACACAGTAGGCCTTGAAGATGTGGTTTCTCCTTTGATGTTCTCTGGCAAACCCTTCAAATACGCATCAATTTTCTTTTTCTTAGTCGGAACACTTTCAGGACACAACTGAATCAACTCATTAAACCTTTGAGTATAAGCAGCAATATTGTAGTCCTTCACTTTCAAGTTCCACAGCTCCACTTCCATTTTCTGAATTCCCTCAGCAGGACAAAACTCCTCGGTCATCATAGTTTTCAACTGTGTCCACGACCTTCCATGCGCCACTTCTAGTCCTAAGGTAGCTACTTGAGAATTCCACCAAGTTAAAGCTGGACCTTGAAGTGTAGCAGTAGCAAACTTCACCTTGTTCCTTTCCACACAGTCACTGATACTAAACACACTTTCTGTCTTTTCAAACCAACGAGCCAATCCCACTGCTCCCTTAGTATCACTGAAATTAATCGGCCCGCATTTCTTAAAACTAGAGAAAGTACACTCTCTAATAGGTGGCACACCAATTGGACCAACATTTCCTCCTGCTCCACCAGCTCCACCAGCTTGGTTACTTGTAGCACGGTCCTCAGCAAGAGCTGCTGTAACAATTCGGTTCACTTCAGCCTGACTCATCCTATGCGGTAGCATGATTCTGTCACAACACAAAGAAAAACTCATGAGTGTTCATACAATGATATGGTCATAATCATGTACAAATTTTGGATCACAACATGAATAATCATCGAGTCATACAAAAATCACAACACAAAGTAATTACTATTACTATGGGTTACGTGGGGATCCACATGGCTCATATGTTATAGCAAATCCCATAAAATAAATTTATAAGGTCATTATAAAATTTCAAAAATTATGAAAAATACGAATGGATGAATTTACATCAGATTATCGTTCAAAGTCGATATATATAAATTATATCTCAAATATATCTCAAAATATCTCGGATATCTCAAAGTATTTATTATAAAATACTTAACAAGAATGCTTCTCAAATATGCATTAACAATAGCATAAAGGTTACCTGAAGGCTTGGACTAGGAACACGAGAAGACTTAGCGCACAAAAACATAGTTATAGTTTAGGTTTTTGAAAAATGAAAGACCTAGTTCTCTATAACCTTAAGCTCTGATACCAATCTTTAACACCCCCAAATTTACTCGCAGCAGAACCAACCATTTGGGTGTTAAGAAATAGCACAATCACAAAAGAATATAAAGAACGACTCTAAAAGAGACATTTTTAAATAAAGGGTTCCATTCATAAAGATCAGAGTACTGGTCCCACAAACCGTTACCAACATTTCTTACATTAACTTTTAAAGTACATAAACATTTTAAAAGTAAAAGATAACTGAATGGAACGAAAACATGTTTTTCCAAAACTTTTGCGCTTGCCTCCTCGTCCATTCCAAACCTCCAGCATCCATCTTTAATTACCTGAGATAAACATGCTAAAAAGTCAGCTAAAAAGCCGATTGAATTTATAGAGTTTATAAAATAATAAGTGAACACAAGAATTTTTAATCATGTGAAACTTATCACACAGACAAGTCATATATAAAGATAAATGCATTAAGCTCACGCCACTGAACGTTAACCAACACGTCAAACCGAGTCACTTACGTCGCCCCTACTAACAGGTAATATTGTCATATACCAACGACCTCTTATACATAATATCCCTTTCAGGTGCTCACAAGGATACATACCCTAGGATAAGGTTTGTCAAACCAAATAGATCTATCATATGTGTTAACGTTTACCCCTTCGAGTAATTAACAGTGCATGAAATTCAGGGACTTCATAAGACAATGGTACTTATGCATTTATAATCTAATTCGGGTCCAGTATACCGAAAACAACTTGTGTTCGTTTTATAAAACATCATGTATCCCCCTCGCGGGTTTAATAAAACATTTAAAGTTTAAAGGCGAGGCTATAAACTCACCTTAAGTGGTAGAACTAGAGATAACGATCGCCGACGATATGTGATGCCCGTTAATCACGAAAACCGCAAACTATCAAACAAGGCGCGCTCATTAATAATAGACTCGATAATAAATCGTACATAATAAAAATCAAACTCAAAATCAAAAATCACGACAAACCCGAAAGAAAACAATACAAGTGATACTATTATACTCTTTTAATAAAATCCGCCGGTACATACTACATGTACTAGCTTATTTACCCCT
The DNA here is from genome assembly GCA_025667525.1 of Glebionis coronaria. Lineage (NCBI taxonomy): Eukaryota > Viridiplantae > Streptophyta > Magnoliopsida > Asterales > Asteraceae > Glebionis > Glebionis coronaria. Next base: position 362,659,722 of record CM046876.1, read on the forward strand.
TTTAAACTTGTCAACCGTTTATGAAACGACTCGATAAACTAACTCACTATATATAGAAAGTCCTCCTACAAGTTTATCAAATGAAATTACTTTTAAAGTACTTTACCCGACTCATTTTCAAACTACAAAATCCGGACAGATTTACGTTAATTTTTCATACAACCGTTTTAACTTATTTAAACGACTCCGTTTACCAAACCGACACTCGGGTTTTAAAGTAAAATCACACTATAAAATAAACACCTAATTATCAGTAGGTTACATTTTTCAAAACATCCATTTAGAGTCCCCGAGATTCGATCCAAATATCGACAACAACTATATGTAGTGCCGATACTCGTCTCCCGGTACACGATCATTCAAAACATCATAACTTCGCGCTCGTTTGGAGCTAGAAGCTCTACCCTATATCAAATCGAAGCTAATAAAATTATCTACAACCCTAGGCTATAAGTTAAGCCATTTTCAAAATATAAAAATTCGGATTTTACACTTTACTTACTGTTATAAAATGACTACTAAAAACTTGTACAAAATCAACTTTTTGATAAAAACCAACCATAAAAATGATCATTTCTATACCCTAATATCATCATACATCAACCATAACATCAAAATCAATAATCAAAATAAAAATCTTTAGATCAAAATTAAGTTTTTAACAAAGTTTTCTAGCAAGAACCACCATGGATCATCATAAAAATGTCATGCATGATCATAGCTCCTACCTACCAACATCAAGAAAAAAAACTTGCTTGCATGTAAGAAATTGTTGTCCCAAATATATTTGTGATGATTAAGCAATGAAGAAAGAAAGAAAATAGATGAAGAAGAGATGAATTCCTAGAGAGAGAAAGTAGTGAGAGAAAGTAGAGAGGAGATGATTAACTTGGTGAGATTAGATTAAGAAAAGAAGTTACAAATGACCATCCACCCTCCTAACATGCTAGGAGGGTAGTATATATAGTCCACCCACATGCGGGCTTTAATGGACTATATATTGGGCCGGGCTTGTCTTTTGGACTTTAATTAGTTTAAATCCAAGCCCGTGAACCACGACTAAATAACTACTTATTACAACGTTCTACTAAATATTACAATAGAAACCTATGACCGAACATTCTTGTTTGACTCAATATTTTGAGGCTAACAATCTCCCCCAATGTGAGGTCATTCCTCTTTGATATTTGGATTCCAATGGATATTTATGAATTTCGTCATAAATGAGTCTTGAACGTGTAACAGTAGTTTTGTTCCTTCATGCTGAGATCTTTGAACCTTTGTCGTTGTCTTTCGACTTTGTCTTTAAGTCTTGAGATCTTCAAATCATTCTTGACTTGTCTTTGCCATCTTGTGATCTTGTGTCTTTATCCACATGCTCACACTATCAATTGTTGGATAAGTCTTTGGGCATGAATATGTGGTTGTGAATCTTTGACTTTGCTGAGTACACCGTGACGCCACCTTCTCGAGACAAAACATAGACACGGACTGAATGGCTTTGACATTCGTCCTAAATCGGTAGCGTTTTACCTCCGGTCGGTGAAGGCCGTTATACGATATTAAATATCGTACCTGTGATCAGGTAGATTCAATTAAGAATCTCCTTGACAGGGTTTCGCGGCTGTACTAGCCGTTCTCTTTACTCGACCGTCTCAAAGCAAGACTGTGAACATAAAGAGTGAATCAATTGGATAAATATCCGCTTGATTAAAGTCGTCAATTCAAATTCCTGGAACAAGTTTGATTCATTAAGAATCTTACCATTGTTGCTTTCCAGTTGACACAAGTTTGATTCATAAGAATCTCACAAGTCACCTACCGTAGCGCTGTTTGATGTTGACGCTAGAAGGATTTCCATTCGTCACTGTGAATATTAATAAATATCACTCTGAATGTTCTGGCAAGACCATAAAGATATTGCGTAGAAACCTGAAACGAGTTTGAATCAATTCAGAATCAAACCACTGTTGCTTTTCAGTTTTACATATGTTCAATTCATAAAGAATCTTGCATATGACCTACCGCAGTGCTGTTTGATGTTAACACTGGAATGATTTCCACTCATCATTGTGAATACTAAGTAGTATCACTCTGAGTGTTCTAGCAATATCGCAAGGATATAGCGTAGGACTCTCTTGATCTTCATCCGTGTGTCCTAACGAGATTTGATTGATCTCTTGGCTCTAGACTCGATTTGTGCACTTTTAGTGGGCGGAGGCTGGAGCAGATGCCACCTATTCAATATCAACTATCTCGGAGTGAGAAAGTCAATAGAAGTCGTGTTGATCTCCGTGACAATAAAACAAACTTCTTTTGAGAGAAGTCTGAGTAGCTAGGGAAGGGTTGTGCTTCACATCACTGGGTCCATGATGAGTTTGTCTTCATGATGAGTTGACCCGGTTTCTGCCTAAGTTGTATGGAGGGCTTCTTTCTTTAGACCCTTTATCCTTACATTTCTTTTTCATTCTTCAACCCCTTCAATGCTTACCAAGACATCATTAATAGCACCTTGTTGTGATTGTTCCAGTGCTATCATCAGTACTTAGTCGGCATTCAGCTACATTCACATTCTACTCCATCTTTCCTAAGGACTTCTAATAATCTATTGGATTGTCCCTGGGAAGATCCCTCCGGTTCTGGTTGGATCATAGGACTTAAACCTAACCACCCTTTTGACACCAATAACGTCGTGAATTAAAGATGTTGTGGGTATTTGATCGTAACCATGAAAAAACCACTTTAAATTCTAACAAAGTGTTTGAAAAACATTTAACACCTTGCTAGTTTTGTCGTTTTAGAAATGCTCCCCCTTCACATGTGCATCGATAATCGAAAGTGTTTCGCACATGTGGGTAAGAGTTAAAGTGCTTGAGTCTTATAGATCACATTTTAATCACATTTTCTCCCCTATCTCTAATATATAAAATCTTTTGATATTAGAGATACCAAATTTGATTAAAATAAATTTTGAAAAATAGGCTTGAAAATCTTCGGGAGAAAGATGTGTTAATCTTTTGCATGAAGTTGAATTGCTCCCCCTCAAAAATTGATCCAATGGAATTGTCATTACGAGGATTTGATCCACTAAAAATTTTGAGGATAGGAGTTGTTGAACACACAATTTTTGAAAGATTTTGAATATCATTGAGAAATTCTTGAAAAAATTATGTTCAACGCTTTTTGAAAAATCAATTCTTTTTGACGAAAAGGTTTTTCTAAAGCATAAACTTGAGTTCATAGACTTTGAATGTCTTGACGAATCCACTCAAGTGTAAGAAGATTTAACTTCTTTTGCTAAGGGTAAGAGTACAAAAGCGTACACTCCCCCGTGAATTTAGATCCGGGTTGCAATCTGAAAGTGATTACAAGCCATTGTGTTGAGCTCAAAACGTTGAATGTTTTGTGACAAGCTCAACCCAAGATAGATTGCTCTACCCGTTGTTGGAAATATTGTCCAAAATAGACAATTTCCTTTATAAAAGATAGAAATGACATGTTTTGAAAAATATTTACAACTTTCATTCGAGCTTTATGTACACACCCGTGTCGTTATTGAGCGACATTTCTAGGTACGTCCATATTATCGATACTGAAAGACATGTCGAGAAGAATATTTTTGGATTATCAAAGATTTTTTACTTTTGTATTTTGCTTTTTGATTAATATTTACAGGTAGATGTTTGATAGATGAATCAAGCAGGCTTCTTTGCCAGAACCTCCAGTTCTGCTTGAGTCAAACATCTCATACCAATTTGCCTAACTAGATACGCAAACCTCTCTTTCGAAAGAGCTTTTGTAAACAAGTCAGCTAATTGGTAATCAATTCCAACAAAGTATAATTCAACGATACCTCTTTCAACTTGTTCCTTAATGAAGTGATATCGGACATCAATGTGCTTCGTGCGGGAATGCTGTACCGGATTGCAGGAGATGGCTATGGCAGACTTTGAGTCACAGTACATAGGTACTTTATCAAAGTGGAAGCCATAATCCGTGAGTTGTGTTCTCATCCAAAGAACTTGAGCACAACACGCAGATAGAGACACATACTCCGCTTCGGCTGATGAAAGTGACGTGCAATCCTGCTTCTTGGAAGACCATCCCACAAGCTTGTCTTGACCTAGAAATTGTGCACCACCAGAAGTACTTTTACGTGTATCAAGACACCCTGCATGATCAGAATCTGAATAGGCCGTTAGAAAGAAACCGGTTTCCCTCGGATACCAGAGTCCCATGTGAATGGTATTCTTAAGGTACCGAAAGATCCGTTTAACCTCCTTGAGGTGCTTTTCAGTGGGTCGTGCTTGATATCGTGCACAATAACATGTAGCATGATGAATATCAGGTCTGCTTGCTGTCAAGTACATGAGGGACCCGATCATGGAACGATATCTCGTTTGATCTATGGGTAATCCCTCCAAATCAGCATCTAGGGATGTGGTTGATAACGGTGTCCCAACGGGGTCACATGATGTCATACCATGCTTTGTGATTATCTCTTGACAATACTTAGCTTGGTTAATAAAGATACCACTTGGGGATTGGTGAACTTGAATTCCTAGAAAGAATTTTAGTTCGCCCATCATAGACATTTCAAATCTGCTGTGTATTACTTTTTCAAACCATTTTGAAAGTTTTGGGTTTGTAGACCCGAAAATAATGTCATCAACATAAATTTGCACAAGCAGAATGTCATCCCCATATTTATAAGTGAACAAAGTTAGATCAATGGAACCTTTTGAGAAACCTTTGGAGACCAGAAATTTTGAGAGCTCGTCGTACCACGCCCTTGGAGCTTGCTTGAGTCCATATAGTGCTTTGTGGAGACGATACACCTTGTCAGGGTAATGAGGATTGACGAATCCTTCCGGCTGCGTGACATAGACTTCTTCCTTCAAAGGACCATTAAGAAACGCCGTCTTTACGTCCATTTGATAGACAACGAATCCCTTATGTGCAGCATAAGCAAGAAAAATCCTGACTGCTTCCATTCGAGCAACTGGTGCAAATGATTCTTCAAAATCAATACCCTCTTTCTGTCCATACCCTTTAGCCACTAGCCTAGATTTATTCTTGATGATCGTGTTTTCTTCATCCATCTTGTTTTTCCAGATCTATCGAAGATTTAATGGTGTTACATCGTATGGTCTGTCAACCAGTTCCCAGACTTTAAGTCTTTCAAACTGTTGAAGTTCATCCGTCATCGATTCAATCCAAGCATGATCAGCCATGGCTTCTTTGATGTTTTTCGGTTCAGCAGTACTCACGACGAGTGCGAACATACAAACATCGCCATCGGTTTCAAGCTGTCGTCTTGTACGAACGGGCTGTGAAGGGTTTCCAATGACATGAACCAAAGGATGATCTCGGGTCCAATGATGTGTTGAAGGATGTCGTTGATAGAAAGTATGCATATTTGACGGATCAACATGGCGAGTAGAAGACTCTCCAGTTTCGTGTACCGGTGTACCGAATGGGTTGATGAATTCGTCTTTGTCAGATAATGCATTGTCTGCTTGATTTGTGTTCTCTGGAGCAATGACAGTAGTTGTGGATGTTGTAGGATCGATTGTTGAAGTAATATTCTGAGGAGGTAAATCTGCAGCAACCCGTGTTGAAGTAGATGAAGTTGTATCCAGTTGTTGACGATGATTGGTATCATCATTCTTATCATGAGTGACAGCGGAAGACTTCGATACAACTTGTTTCTCCCCCGTGAAATATTCATCATACATTGGTCCATATAACATTTCCAACTCTTCAATTGTTGTGTCGACTGTCATATCAGCTCTAGGAACATTTTCTGGAACCAGCGTTGAACTTGACGGTTCATTGCTGTGGTCTTGAGTTTCGAGTTCCGTGCGGTTGTGAACGGAAGTCGTTTGTCGTTGTGGGTCGGGACTTAAACTGTTTTGTTCAAGTGCCATTTCTTGAGATTCATCAAATCGGATGTGAATTGTCTCGACAATCAATTTTGTTCTTTTGTTGAACACTCTATATCCCTTAGACTGAGTTGCATATCCCACAAGAATACATGCATCACCTTTTTCTTTCATCTTATCCAAATTTTCACCATCTCGTATAATGTAACAAGTACATCCAAAAATATGAAGGTGTTTGAGTGAAGGTTTTCGATCATGAATTATGTGATATGGTGTCTTTTCGTGTCTTGGGATAATTAAGGAGCGGTTTTGTGTGTAGCATGCGGTTGACACGGCTTCGGCCCAAAAGTATAGTGGAAGTTTTGAAGCGGATAATAATGTTCGAGCAGCTTCAACCAAAGTACGGTTTCGTCTTTCAACAACGCCGTTTTGTTCGGGTGTTCGAGCAATAGATGTTTCATGTTCAATCCCTTCGGCTTCAAAATACTTTCTCAGATTAGAATTCAAAAATTCTGTACCTCTGTCAGTACGAACCACTTTAACTTGAGCTTGAAGACCACGTTGTATCAATTTTAGGAAGCTGATGAGAACGTCGGGTGTTTCATCCTTGGACCTCAAGAAGTGAGTCCATGTGTACCTTGAGTAATCATCGACAATTACCAGAATATATTTCTTTCCATTGATACTCTGAACACGCATTGGACCACACAGATCCATGTGAAGAAGATCTAACCGTCCTTTAGAGCTTGGTGTTGTCTTTGTTTTGAAGCTACTTCGTTTAGCTTTACAAAGTTCACAAGAAGAACAAAGATGATCTTTGATGAATTTCAAGCTTGGAAGGCCTCTCACAATATCTTTCTTGGAAAGCAAGTTAATGGTATCAAAGTTGAGATGAGAAAGACGTTGATGCCATAACCATACCTGAGTCGTTGAAGCTTTAGCCATGAAGCAAATTGGAGTTGATGAAGTTGTGTCTTGAAGTGAAATTGTGTAAAGATCAGTACCCCGTGTACCGGTAAGTAAGTCATTCCCATCATAATCACGAACAAAACATGTCTTCTTTCTGAAAGCAACTTCCAAATCCGCATCACAGAATTGACCAACCGAGAAAAGATTGTGATTGAGCCCTTCGACGTAGTATACCCTTTTAATCGTGATATTCCCCTGAACCAAATCTCCATATCCTAGGATCGGTGCAAATTGATCATTTCCGAATCGGACCGTACCTAGGAACTTCTCCACGAAGTTAATTAGAAGCTTGAGATTCCCCGTCATGTGCTTCGTGCATCCGGAGTCCATTATGAAGAGAATTATTTGTATCACCTGCAGAAGAGTTAGAACACGATGGAGCATTTGCTAAATTGGATACCACAGTAGTTGTGATAGTAGAATCATTAGTGTCCTTATCAACATTTAAAGGCAAACTAACACTCGTTTTCACATTTTCTGTCCTAACTTTAGGCATCCATTTATATCCGGGAGGACATTGATTAGCAAACCACCATTTCCAAGACTTACTGGCAGACTCATATAATTCCTTAATTTTGCTTCTAGGATTCTTAGTGGTGGAGTCTGATGCATTACTTTTCTTAGTGGGGGTTGCACCAGAATGGTTCACTTTGCGTTTGGGTTTACTAGCTCTAATAGGCATTGCAACTTGCTTCTTAGTTCTAGTATCTACGCCTTTGACTTTATTTATAGCACACATAGAATGATTAGCATTAGCACACTTGCCACATTTGACACAAACAAATTTCACATTCATAGCATTCAAAGTTGAATCATTCAAATCGTCATGACACGCGATTACAGACGTTTTATTCTTAGAAACATTGAAAATCCTAGGGTGTTCTTCTACTTGCTTCATCTTCCCTGGATTCTTGTGTTTCCAGACCTTATCATTCTCTTGAGTGCTCTTAAGCTGAGGCTAGCTAACACTAGTAGTGGAGACTATTCCTGTAGTAGAAGACACACGAATATTAGTGTTTCTAGAAGTCTGAGGCGAGTGAGTATCTTTGTTTGTGGGCTTAGTGGGCATTCTATACATCCCTGGTTTAATCACATTATTGTGCTTAACGCTTGGTGCTACAGGATTCCTTATGGGTTGAGCTTGTGGTAACCTTTCCTTTCCATCCATCTTGGGGGCAAACACAGGTTTTGCAAACGAGGAATTAGATAAAGCAGATGGTTTTCCCAAGATAGAGGATCTATTCTATTTAGAGGCATTGGGTTGTCTAACAACATTTTTCTTAATGCTAGGTTCCACAATTTTTCCACCCATTTTAGCAATGAGTTTCTGCAACTCTGCTATCGCTCTGTCCCTGTCTTGTAATTGAGCTTTCAACTCTTTAATTTCCAAATTCTGTTCATTCATTTCTCGAAATGTTTGGGAAAGTTTTTCTTGCAATTTATTATCATGTGAAAAACGACCAACGTCTTTTTGCAAAGCAAGTTCAAGTGAATGACAATGTTTTTGAAGGAAATCAGTTTTGTGTTGAAGTAACTCAAAAGCCTTTTTGTCAACATTTTCTTTCCGTTTCGAAAGCTCAATTTCAAGACGTTCACATTCTTTGATCTTATCAAGATATTGGCATGCAACTTCAGAATATTCATCAATATCAGCACAAGATGTAAAATAAGCACACATAATATCTTTAGAAACGCATTCTTGCAAGAGTAAATCATATTCATCAGAAAAAACGGACTTGTCCATTTGAAGATCATCAATTGCTTTCTCAAGAGACTCAACATATTGTAAATCATCAAACATTTCAGACCGAATTAAGCTTTCGAATTTAAGAACATTTTCTTTTAGTGTGGCCGCGTTCGGTATTAAGATTTGTTTGACAAGCACAGTTATGTCTTGAGGAATTGGTTTCTTCCACTCGTCATTTTGTCGTTGTTTCCAATCATTATCAATAATGGACTTAATATTATCTATGTAATGAGTAAGAAACCCAAATATCTGCCTACTCTTGCTTTTAGAATCATCTAGGGGCAAGTAGTTGATGAACTTAGAAACGTTTGTTTTCTTAGTGGCAAACGCTTTCTTCCATTGAATTCTCTTTTGCCTGCATTCTAAAAATACTTCCTCACGAGATTTCTGAGTTTGTTTGTGGAACAGACCATAAAGACTATTCTCATAAGCATAATTATATGGTTTCACAAACTCCTTATTAACTGATGGTTGACTATCAGCATCCCAAAGGGCAGTCTCTTCACTATTGGCACTTAGAGGCATGCAATCAAGATCTGTCCTTTCAGTCTCATCAAGATAAAGATGCGGGTTCGCAGCTTGAGCTTTGGCAAGGTACTCAGGACTTGCAAAGCTAGCTTGACCCTTAAACATCGATGGAGGTTCTAGCATTCTTACGGATTGAATAGAATCATGCGTTTTATAAACAACGTTCTTCAAAAAGTCGACTTGTGCTTCTAGTTTTGTAACTTTTTCGGTTTCTTTATCATATCTACTTTTGAAGTCTTGTTTTAACGCATCTACCTCTTGTTTCTTATCCTCTAGAATTTTAGCAGAATCAGTAGTGGTCATAGAGAGCTTTTGTTCAAGTTCATTAACTTTGGTATTGGCAAGGTACGTTTTTTGACGTTCATCCATTAAGAAAACATTATATTGACGCTTCTCTTTAGCTAATAACTCAAGAGTGGTATTATATTTGTTTTCAAAATCGTCCTTTTGACTTTTTAACGCACTTCCCTTGTACCCCTCAAGCTCTTTGGTTTTCTGAAGGAGCTCATCTCTATAGCTTTCAGTCATCTCAGTAGATTTGATAAGAGCAGCTTTGCATTCTTCAAAACTTTGAGTGAGCGTAGCGTTTGCCTTCTTTAATTGCTTTTGACTCTTTTTATTTTCAGTGACATCTTTTTGTAAAGTAGCAATTAAATTAGCAAGCGCAATACGTTCCTCTTCATCATATTCATTTGCATGTTGATCATCCTCAGACTCATTATTGCACATGTCTGATGAATCGGGTGTGGTATTACTATCAATCGTTTCCATCATACACGTGTCATTAATGGCATTGGGTAGATCACTATGCTCAGGGATATCACCAAACACATTATATTCATCAGTAGTGTGTACCTTATCGATTGGCTCAGTGTCAAAGATAGGACCATTGTCATCTTCAGTGACTTTGAGAACTTCTTCAACATGTGCCATGTACGAGTAATGTGCTTCTAATTCCTGGTCGGAGGCTTCATCATCAGTGTCATCAAGCATAGCTCCTTCCTCAGCTGACAGTTTGACCCCTGCTTCCATCTTTTTGCATAGCAACATCTTTTCCTTGTGATAGCTGGAGTCTCTAACCCTTTTCGGCTTCCTGCATTCCTTTGCCATATGCCCAAAACCTTGGCAATTAAAACATTGAATCCCGCTTTGCTGAACCACTTGACTTCCAACCGTTTCCCTATTCCCAGTAGCAGCAGCAATCCTCTGAGTATCATACTTTGCAGTTTGTCGATCATATCTTGCAGAACCCTCAACATGCGTTGGATTATGTCGATCATACCTAGAGGGACTTTCACCACGTCGACGTGTGTCATACCTTGGAGGACTCGCAACATATCGGTTCTTTGTGTTAGATGATGTTCGAAGATTGTTGTTGGTGGGTTTGTAGATCTTCTGGTAAGTCTTCATAATGAAAGCAATTTGTTGTTTCATCTCACGATTCTTCTGAGCTTGATCTTCATCACTATCTTCTTCAGATGATGACTCAGATGGTGGTGAAGTTGCTCTTGGTGCTTTGCCGCGTGATCTTGTAGATGATGAAGACTTGGATGATGTGGAATATCGTGGTGACGATGATGGGCTAGAGTATGGCTTAGGAGCACGAGATCGATGATCTTGAACATTTTGAGTGGTAGTTAATAAAGCAAGTGGATTAGTCGTCTTTGCAACTCGTTCAGCTCGAATCTCATTTGCTTCATGCTGAAATTGTTTCAAGATATCAAAGAGAGTGTGATAGTTTACCTTGTCTAACTGCTTCTGTTGTTTCACCAAAGTGACAAAACGTGTCCACTCTGGTTGGAGTTGTTGTAGAAATTGCACATTGACTTGCATGGTGGATACTTCCAAGTTGTTTCTTGTCATATCATTCATCATCTTGTAAAATCTTGAATAATAGGACTCAATTGATTCTCCATCCAATGCAGTAAACTTACCAAAGTTCCAAAACAAGTTTGTTTTGACATCTTGCTTGTTGAGAGACTCTCCTTGTTGCAAGCGTTCAATGGCCGTCCACATTTCTTGTGCTGTAGGACATGCATCGACTGTGGAATAAATATCATCTCCAATTCCACTTAGGATCATATAGATCGCTTCTTTTTATGCATCATGCCAAGCACGTTTCTCGGGTGTAAGGTCAGATAAAGTTTCCTTTTTCTTTGTTGCAGGTACTTCTGGACATGTGTCTGTGGCTGGTGTATAAGGAACATCAATTTCAGAAAAAACATATGGGCCATTGTTAATACATTGTCTCAAGGCATCACCATTAGGTCTTGTATCAAGATAGCGAAGAAAGCGTGATTGCCATTGAGCATATCGACCAGCCACAAGCATTGGTGGTCTCTCTTTATTACCCGCGACCATGATGTTGTTGTTCGTCACACGATATTCTGCAGTAGAATCCATCCCAAAATTCTATGTAATGATGAAGTGAGTATGGATCTTAAGTAGATTTGTTGTGATTGTTGTTGTGGTTTAAATTCCGAAAATTGCAATTTTTCTCCAGGCCGACAATAAATTCTCCAGTCCGACAAAAACGGTAGTCCAAAAATTTTGTAATCGCCAAAATTTGAAATCGAGCTACAAATGTCCTAAAACTAGTATGGAAAAAATTTGAATTTACTTGACAAAAAATTTTAACTTTTTTTTTTTTTTTTTTTTTTTTTTTTGATCTTCGTGGAAACGATATTCCGAAACTAGTCTAGATAGTGGCTAAGTCTAAAAAATACTCAAACAAAATTTAGCAAAACATATCATCGGAATGTCCCCTAATCGGAATAACCAATCGGAATGTTATCGGAATGCACCAATCGGAATGTTATCGGAATGCACCAATCGGAATGTTATTGGAATGCACCAATCAGAATGTATGATCGGAAAACACCAATCGGAATGTGCTATCGGAAACACCAATCGGAAATGCAAATCGGAATGCCAATCGGAATATTGTTGTCCAGTCGGAATGATGGTCGGAATGTTGGAAGTCCAATCGGAATGTTGATCGGAATCCCAATCGGAATCTATAAACCCTTTTCAGATTACACCAATCGGAATGTATCCCCCTTTTCTCGGACAAAACTCAACCAATACGTGATTTTAAGCCAAAAAATGATCAAAAAACCCAAAAATTTTGTGTTTTTAGCCAAAGTAAATATACCAAATCACTACTACAACTATGTATAAGATGTAGATGATTAAGCAAAGCACGGAAAACACAAAAAAAATTTGAATCCGAGATGATTTATGGATTAAATCATTCGAATCAAATATAATAACACCAACCAATCACAAATCTACCCCGTGGCGATTGATACCAAATGTTGTCCCAAATATATTTGTGATGATTAAGCAATGAAGAAAGAAAGAAAATAGATGAAGAAGAGATGAATTCCTAGAGAGAGAAAGTAGTGAGAGAAAGTAGAGAGGAGATGATTAACTTGGTGAGATTAGATTAAGAAAAGAAGTTACAAATGACCATCCACCCTCCTAACATGCTAGGAGGGTAGTATATATAGTCCACCCACATGCGGGCTTTAATGGACTATATATTGGGCCGGGCTTGTCTTTTGGACTTTAATTAGTTTAAATCCAAGCCCGTGAACCACGACTAAATAACTACTTATTATAACGTTCTACTAAATATTACAATAGAAACCTATGACCGAACATTCTTGTTTGACTCAATATTTTGAGGCTAACAGAAATTCTTACACCAATATGATCCTTATGCAATTATAAGAGTGGGTCTATGCTTGGTTTAGCTTGAATCAACCTCAAACTCAAGATAAATTGAAAATTGAATGGATTTTGGGGTGTGGGTGGTGTTTCGGCTAAATGAGTGAAACAAGAGAGAGAGTGAAAAATTTTTAAGTGGAGAAAATGGGTATGTGTGTGTTTGTTTTTGGTTTATATATAGTGGGGTAGGGATCAAAGTTGCAATTTAGCAATAGTTGTGGCTAAAAATATAAATACTTAGCTAAAAAGCAGGAAATAACTATTAGTCAATTTTTAAAAATATTTACGGGGCTCGGGTTTCATAAAAATATTTTTCAAAATTTAAAACGCACACGAAATATGATGTAATATAGTCCCGATACGACTTAATACGCAATTAAAAACTATATCGTCGAAAATATTAAATATCGGAATAATCGATAATAAAACTTAAAATTTGGGCATCCGTCGGTATCGCGATCACTAGTAGATAAATTCCATTCGTAAGATTTGCCAAAGTTATAGTTTGACGGTTCTTATTTAAAATCAACCAAAAGTAATAAATCAATTCAATAAAATTTGATTTAAAATATATATATATATATTAAAATAAAATATGACCTTATTTTTGCGGGTTTTACAGGATATTTCTTTTTGGAATAACGGTATCTTTTGTTTTGAGACTTACATGGTAAAAAAAACGTAAAATAAAAATAGCTGTTGGTAGTCGATAAAATGAGGGTAAAGTGTCGAAAACGTGTTTGAAATAAGGTTGAATATAAATTTTTTTAACATATAAGCATGGCTTGTTTATTTTAAAATATTTTGGTTTTGATCACCTAAAGTTATTGTTCTTTAGTTAGAATTTTTGTTCTTATCAAATTAAATATGTTAAAATCATGTAGTTAATCATATGATGGGTGAGAGTTTTAATTTTCTGAAACTAAAATAAATTAGGGCTTGAATTTGGTAATTAATAAGGGGTTTTAGCGTTTAAAATCGGTTTTTGGGTATAAATCGCAGTAGGCAGAAACTGTCGCTAAACTGTCAGATTATGTCGCTAAACTGTCAGAAACTGTCGCTAATGCCTAGGCAGGTTTTAGGTAAAAATCGTTTTGGTCATAACTCGTTCGTTCTTAAAGCTTTTTGGGTGATTCAAAAGCCTAAAATTATGTACTCGGAACGTACATTTCAAATATTCAGAATGTTTAGCAAATTGAGGTCAGTAGCTAAGTCTAATTAATTGTACAAGTGTCGAGTTCAAGGTTAATTATCGGACAACATGGTTTAAATTCGTGTTTTGAGTATTTTGGGGTAATGAACACTTGGAGGGTTAACATAGAGATGAGTTGGGATGGAATTTGAGAGTTATTTAGACCTTAGAATACATGGTTATATTTGATGAGTTTTGATTTATAGTATTTATGAGTAAGACTGAAATCAGGGTGACAGTTTTCAACCCGCCGAGTTATGTGATGGGTCCTAACTTGGTTTCAAGATAGTTCTTGTTTGATGAGTTGCGAGATTTAGTTAGGTTGGTTACATAAATTTATGGTTTTAATAAGTTTCCTCGCTGACGGTTAAGGCTCATGTGTTGTTGGTTGAGATTATTTAGTATAAACTGAGTTCACGCTTGAACGTGAATGTTTTATTAGGGATATGTATCCTCGTTTGTTTGCTGAGACTAAGTTTGAGTTTGGGAGTAAATCACGGGACGAGATTTCTATTAGGAGGGAGTGATGTGACAACCCTAGATTTTGGATTTGTCACTTTTGACTGTTTACTTTGATTATGTGCATAGTGTGTGTTTACGTGCATTTTGTTTATATTGAGCATTGGATTGGATGTTAGTCATCGTTCATGTATTACGTGGCACATTATATTATGTTAAGATGGGGTTAGTTCGTGCTCATTGGTTCACTTGCACGTAACTATGATAGAATGTGGTGCTATTTTAAAATTTTATGTGTACGTATATGTATTATAGTAAATCGTAATTTTTACGATTTAGGGTTTAGTATTTTGAGGTCTCGGATGAGGTATATAGTCACGGGAATATTTTACGGGATTGTTTTAAGTCATTTATGACTTAGTTATAAAGTTTATATCATATTTTAAGAATTTTCATAAAACTATATATTTTATGTATTTTTCGGTAATCGCATAAATTTGACTAGTTAAAAGGTTTAGGTGTAATTAATTAATTAAGGGATTAATAAAAAAATATAATTAAGGAAATAATTATTAAAAAACGAATATAATAATAAAATTAAAAAATATATTTTTGGTAAAAAAAATTATAAAGGACGGTGGAAAAAAATAGAAAAAGGAAAAAAATAAATAAAAAAGAAAGTATTATTTGTATTGGGATAGGATTCTCATTATTTTAGTATAAAAACAGATCAAGACACATTATTTTCTCCAGCTTTTTTTGGGTCGACGGTTTCTACAAGGTTTTTAGGGTTTCATAAAATTTTTCTTGGTTCAAGGTAAGTGATCAATTTAACTTTAATATAATTCATGTTTTATTAATTAATCATGATTGTAATATTAATTAACCATCATTGAGATGATTAGGGTTTTATTAATTTTCTGGAATATATAGTAATTAAGATCCATTAATGATTTTAGGGTTCTTGTTTAATAATTTAGGGGGTAATAATGATGGTTAGAGGGTTAGTGCATAAAGGCGTAAAACAGTCTTATTTTTTGGGTTGTCATGTGTCGACTGTTCCGGGCAGTAGGTAGCACCTTTGGTCGAGTTTATTTTTTTTTTAAATTAAGTTCGGAGAGTCTACTTTTCAAAAATGTAAGGTTGGTCGAAAATGGAGTTCGGGAATGCCGTCAAACAATTTTTACAAAAACAGTGCGTTGTTCAGGAATAAATTTAGATTTTGGGAATTTGAGTTAAAATCTAACCAAACGAATGGGATAGCCAAAGATTTTTTATTTGGGAACTCTTTATAATGTATATAAAAGTAATGGAGGTTTTCAATAAAAGTTATGGTGTTTAGGTCGGGCTTTTGGTGACAAACATTTAGCATGTACAGAAAATCAGTTTTGGTGAAAACGACTTTTGGTGTAGAGACTAAAAGAAAGGGTTAAACGTGTAAGTAGAGAGTAAAATTAGTTTTTGGAATTCTTAGATCATATAACAACATAACACCAGTAGGGTAGGAGCCAAGTGTAGTGTTAAGTTCACTTCATGTGATCGTTTAGTGACTAGTAAACCGAACCGGGGAAAAACTGGATTTTTACGTATAGAATAGCTTGTAGTGGGAGAACTAGATCGTGCGGATTGGGGGGTTAGATTCATCTCCTTGATTGTTACTTAACTTGGTTGTTAAGAACTGAGCTAAGGGTGTCGTGTATGATTTTATAGGTTTGCAGGAGTGCTAGCTTGTTGTGTTATCAGGTGAGTTCATAGTCCCATTTTCACTGAGTTTTTAAATGTTTTCTTCTAGTATTAGATGAAGATGACACTTGTGGAGTTCTTAAAATGTTTTGGTACTATATTTTTATAAATGTTTGTAAATAGATGTGTTATTGTGTGACATGCGTGCTTATGTGTTCTCATATGTGCTTTGATATGTGCTCTAATATGTTAATCTTGTTTGGGTTGTGATTGGTTTTGGTACATAGATATATGGGCGTCTATGAGATCAGTTGTGATGTGTGTGGAGCGTGGGGCACGATCCGTCCTAAGTACTTGTGCATCGTCTCCTTGGAGGCAAGATATCTCGACGGGGATATGATTCATCTTCCACTAGTGGCGTGGGAAAGATCCGGATAGTGTGGTGCATTGTTCTTATTATGTGTTCTTGACTGATATAAATTGTGCTTTGTTTGTAGTTGTATGTAACATGATTATCACATTATGGTCCATTGCTTTAACTTGTTTTCTTCAACTTATTTACAGCGGTTGACAAGGTTTCTTAAGATTTTTTGATAACTATAACCTATGTTCTCACCAACTTTATGTTGATAGATTTTAGTGTCATTTTTAGAGGAGGTAGTTATGAAGGATGATGTTAGAAGTGGCTAGAGTCTAGAGTATGCTAGGATTGCATTAGGAGGAATCCTTTCCTCTTAGTATTTATTTTATGTTTGAATAAGTGGTACATTTTAGACACCTATATGTTTGATGTTTGCTTATTTGTTTGTCTTTGGTAAGAGGTAGGCCTGTTACCTACTTACCTAGACGTCTGCATTGTTTGAGATATTGTCATGACATTGAGTCACCTTTTTATGACATATCTATTTCATATAGTTCTCTCTATAGACACACTATTGTTGTGATGATATCCATACGTCGCGCCCCATATTCCACAATGGTTGGGTGTGACACAAACTCATCAGCATCAGTCAACTTTGTGATGCAAAGTATCTAGTGCTGTTTGATGACAAAAAAGGTACAATCTTTAACCCCTGATGATTGCTCCTAGAGTCAAAGATGTTTATGTCATGAACATGAACTCTACTCAGGAGACATGTTTCTTTTCTAGAGCTTCTAACATTACTAACTGGATTTTGTAAGTTTATGGACTTATATTTAATAGTCATGTGATAGGATTGAACTCGAGATTACGGGATTACACACAATACGTAAAGAGTTAATATAATTAATAAATATATTTATTGTATTTATTAATTTATTTAAAAAATATGTTTATGTATTTACTAATTTAACCGAGCAAGTAACTATATAACTTTAACGATCGTTAAATAATTAATAGTTAAGTTATAACGAATTGTTGTCCATAATTTGTGATGATCAAACAAGAAAGAAAGGAAGAAAATAGAGAAGTAGATGAATTCTAGAGAGAGAAAGTAGAGAGAGAAAATAGAGAGATGCGTGAAACTTTGGGAAAGTTAGATTAAGAAATTAAACAACCAACACCCTTCCTAACATGCTAGGAAGGGTATTTATAGCCTTTCCTACATGTGGCATAATGGGCTATATGTTTGATTGGGCCAGGCTTGGATAACTGCTTAGTACCTTGAAAGAGACCTTTTAAGCTAGCCATCAAGCCCGTAATGTCACGACTATTATACTCCATATTACAACGTTCTAATAAATGTTACAATAATAAACTATGACCGAGCATTCTTGTTTGACTCAATATTTTGAGGCTAACAATATCCCCCAATGTGTCCTCTTTGATATTTGGATTTCAATAGAGATTACAAATCTCGTCATAAATGAGTCTTGAACGTGTAATAGTAGTCTAGTTCTTTCATGTTGTGATCTTTGAGCCTCTGTTGTTGTCTTTCGACTTCATCTTTAAACTTGAGATCTTCAAATCATTCTTGACCTGTCTTTGCCATCTTGCGATCTTGTGTCATTATCCACATGCTCATACTTTTCACAATCTTGAAAGCTTGCTAACAATCACCTTTGAAGAGAGGTCATTCCTCTATATTAATTGATAAGGAAGATTTTGATCATCAGAGTTGCGGAAGTCTTTAGCTTTCTTGATTGTTGAATGTCTTTGGGCATGAGTGTGTGGTTATTTGAACCTTTGACTTTGCTGAGTACCCCATAACGCCACCTTCTTGAGACAAAACATAGGCACGGACTGAATGTCTTTGACATTCGTCCTAAATCAGTAGCGTTTTACCTCCGGTTGGTGAAGACCGTTATACGATATTAAATATCGTACCTGTGATTAGGTATATTCAATTAAGAACCTCCTTGACAGGGTTTCGCGGCTGTACTAGCCGTTCTCTTTACTCGACCGTCTCAAAGCAAGACTGCGAACATAAAGAGTGAATCAATTGGAAAGATATCCGCTTTTTTAAAGTCGTCAATTCAAATTCCTGGAACAAGTTTGATTTATTAAGAATCTTACCATTGTTACTTTCCAGTTGACACAAGCTTGATTCATATAAAATCTCGCAAGTTACCTACCGTAGCGCTGTTTGATGTTGACGCTAGAAGGATTTCCATTCGTCACTGTGAATATTAACTAGTATCACTCTGAATGCTCTGGCAAGACTATAAAGATATTGCGAAGAAACCTGAAAAGAGTTTGAATCAATTCAGAATCAAACCACTGTTGCTTTTCAGTTTACACATGTTCAATTCTAAAAGAATATTACACATGACCTACCGCAGTGCTGTTAGATGTTAACACTGGAAGGATTTCCACTCATCATTGTGAATACTAAGTAGTATTACTCTGAGTGTTCTAGCAATATCGCAAGGATATAGCGTAGGACTCTCTTTATCGTCATTCCATGTGTCCTAACGAGATTTGATTGATCTCTTGGCTCTAGACTCGATTTGTGCACTTTTAGTGGTCGGAGGCTGGAGCAGATGCCACCTATTCAATATCAACCATCTCGGAGTGAGAAAGTCAATAGAAGTCGTGTTCATCTCTGTGACAATAAGACAAACTTCTTTTGAGAGAAGCCTGAGTATCTATGGAAGGGTTGTGCATTACATCACTGGGTCCATGATGTGTAATCTTCATGATGTGTTGACCCGGTTTCTGCCTAAGTTGTATGGAGGGCTAATTTCTTTTCACCCTTAATCCTTACATTTCTTTTTCATTCTTCAACCTCTTCAATGCTTACCAAGACATCATCACTAACACCTTGTTATGATTGTTCCAGTGCTAGCATCATTACTTAGTCAACATTCAGCTACGTTCACATTATACTCCATCTTTCCTAAGGACTTCTAATAATCTATTAGATTGTCCCTGGGAAGATCCCTCTGGTTCTGGTTAGATCATAGGACTTAAACCTAACCACCCTTTTGACACCAATAACGTCGTGGATTAAAGATGTTGTGGGTATTTGATCGTAACCATGAGTGCTTGAGTCTTTACATCATATTTTAATCACATTTTCTCCCCCTATCTCTAATATATAAAATCGTTTGATATTAAAGATACCAAATTTGATTAAAATATATTGTGAAAAATAGTCTTGAAAACTTTCGGGAGAAAAATGTGTCAAACTTAGCATGACATAGGAAAGCTCCCCCTCAAAAATTTATCCAATTGAATTGTCATTGTGAGGATGTGATACACATTTCACTTTTTGAGGATAGGAGTTGTTGAACACACCATTTTTAAAAGATTTTGAATAATCATTGAAAAACTATTGAACATTGTGTTCAATGCTTTTCAAAAACCATTTCTTTTTTGGCGAAGAGGTTTTTCTAAAGCGTAAACTTGAGTTCATAGACTTTGAATGTCTTGACAAATCCACTCAAGTGTAAGAAGATTTAACTTCTTTTGTTGAGGGTAAGCGCACTAAATCGTACACTCCCCCGTGAATATAGATCCGGGTTGCAATCTGAGAGTGATTACAAGCCATTGTGTTGAGCTCAAAAACGTTGAATGTTTTGTGACAAGCTCAACCCAAGATAGATTGCTCTACCCGTGGTTGCAGAAATCTTCCAAAATAGACGTTTTCCTTTATTAAAAGTAGAAATGACATGTTTTGAAAAATATTTACAACTTTCATTCGAGCTTTATGTACACACCTGTGTCGTTATTGAGCGACATTTCTAGGTACGTCCATATTACCGATACTGAAAGACATGTCGAGAAGAATATTTTTGGTATTTTCAAAGTTTTTTCATTTTTTTTATTTTGTTTTTCTATAGTATTTGCGTTTTATTTTATTTTTGTGTTTTCTCAAGTTTTTTGAAAATAATCAAAAATAGACTTTTGTACAACAGAAGAAGGTGATAGCGAATGTACAGAATTGTAACCCTTGGAGGAACAAGTGAGTTCAAAATCCGCTGAGGTACCTACAATGACAGAAGAAGATTTTGCACAAATACTAGTGTTAGGAGTAACAAATTCCTTGTCTACGGAAAAAACATTCGCATTCATGCTAGCGCAAGTTTCATCACTCTTCTCTATTGGAATCCACTTAAGACCAACTTCCGTGAAGATCCGACCCATTGGTTTTCACAAAAGACTAGATTTAGGAGTAGTTTTCCCTTGCACAGCGGATGACTTTTTTGGAGAGAAACTATGTCCTTTTTTAATCCACGTTTCAGATTTGTTGTTATTGCTTTTCGTTGCGACGGGTTTGTATCTCCTTGTTGTCTTATGGGATTCTGCATTCTTTCTCTGTGCAAAGGCACGAGTTTTAACCTCATATAGGTATTGTAGAATGCAATGGTCATGATTTCCATTGTGACTGCCCTTTTTGCAAGTGGAGCATACGGGAAATTTGGGATTCACGAAAGTCCTTGTATTCCTCGATTTTTCATATCGTTCAGGCGTAGTGTTCAAAACATGACTATTCATGGATGGTTTCCAATTCCTAGGTTGCTGGTAAGGGATCCTAGGTTTTGGTTGACTACCATTAGGAGTGTGTTGAACTCTTGCGGAATTTGGTGTACTAGGTTTTGAATACACGGGTTTGTCTTTCTGAATCTTCCCTTGTTGCTTAGCATCCTCTAGTTTGTTGGTATGAACTAAGTCATTTGAACATATAGATTCCTTTGTAGATGCGAAGGTCACACATTTGGAGGAGTTCTAGAAGTGGTAGGTGGATTCACATGGTTGCGTTTAGCAAAAGTTTGCTTTCTATATTGAGGATCATAGGGTGATATGGATGGTTTTGGAACACTTGGTTGCACATCAGTCTTAGGGGGTAACCTAGATTTTACATGAGAAGAATTGGAGAAAGGAGTCGGTTTTCCTAAGATTGATGGCTTTGGATCCTTGTAAGCAGTGGGTTTTCGAACAACACGTTTCACAACTTTAGGTTCCATAGTTTTCCCACCCATTTTGGCAACGAGTTTCTTTAACTCTTCTATCGTTATGTCCTTTTCTTGCAACTGAGCTTTAAAGTCTTTATTTTCCATACTCTTTTCGTTTATTTCTCGACACAAGGCGGAAAGTTTTACTTGCAAGTTATTATCATTTGGACCTTTTCCGACTTTGTCTTGCAACGCAAGTTCAAGAGTATGACAGTGTTTTTGAAGGAATTCACATCGGTGTTGAATTAACGCAAAAGCCTTTTGATCAATATTATCTGTGTGTTTTGAAAGCTCAATTTCAAGACGTTCACACTGTTTGACTTGATCAAGATATTTGCATGCCACGTTAGAATATTCGTCTATATCTGCACAATAATCTTCTCTCTCTTCGAGCTGTACCAAAAAAAGCAGTTTCAGGGATGTAAGAGCAACATACAAAATATCTTTGGAGAGACATTCTTGTAAGAGAAGATCATATGTTGTGGAAAACTTGTCTCTTTCAGGTTGATGATCGTCAATTTCTTTTTCAAGAGATTCCACATATATCAAATCGTCAAACATTTCTTGCTCAGTTAATGTTTCAAATTCCAAAGCATGTTTTATTTGTTCTTTCCGCAAGCGGAATCAAAAAAGTTTTCACAAGCACAGTGATTGCGGTAAATTACACCCCTTTCTTTGCCTTAGGAAAAACAAAGAGAAGAAACGTAAAGTAGCGGTAAGTATCGACGAGTGATTTAGGAAAACCACAAGTAATGACCCACAATCACTTAAAAGAGATGAAAAAGTTCGTTTCCCAAGGAGGTATGGTGTTGTGAATTAACTTGTATATATTTGAGATTAATATTAAGAAGATGGAATGACGGTTTCTTGGAAATTATACTATGACGTAAAAAACGAAAACGTAAAACCGTAGAAAAACCACTAAAATTAAAAATTATTAAAACCAAAAAAAAAAAATCAAGAAAAAGATTAAAAAGACTAAAACAAGTCTAAAATAATATAAATAAAGACAAAAATCCAATAAAGATATTTTAAAACCTTTTATCAATTAAATAATTAATTTTAAATGCTAATTAAAGCCCTAAAATTAAATTTAATTAATTCAAATGTCAAAAATATGATTTTATTGAATAATTACTCAACTTATATTATTTTAAGACTAAAGAGTAATTTTCTAAAAATTAAAACCTATTAAAATTATTTTTAAAACTCTAAAAATGATTTAAAATAAATAAAAACTAATTAAACTTAAAATAATTATAAAAATAAATCTAAAAGTTATAAAAATAATCTAAAAATGGAAATAGTCCTAATCAATGACAAAGAACCTAGGAAAAATGAAAAAGAAAGAAAAATAAAATTTTGAAAATTAATTAATAAAATAATATTAAAACACTCCAAAAAAAATAAAAGTCACTAGTTGCGCCGCAACTAGTGGGGTCTTGCGCCGCAACTAGTGTAACGGGATCACCAAGATCAGCAGCTCTGCCAGTTGCGCCGCAACCTTCTGTCTTGCGCCGCAACTTGCAAAACGTGCCAGGTTTGTTGAACACTGATGGAACAGTGTGAGTGCACACTTTTTGGTGCCAAGAGGGCTTGGCAATGAGCTTGTTTGGAGATTACTTTTGGACAATTGGGCACCCTTGAGCTTATTGAAGCTCAAGGAGTCAAGTAACACACAAATAACAACAAGAATCAAAGATCAACAATCAAAGATCATGCACAAAGTTCATCACAAATCAAGCAAATTAGCAATATGCAGATTTTTAACACCCTTTTTACCTTTTAAACACTCCAAATCCACTCCAAACTTGATCAAATGATTACACAACAATAAAACAATCTATCTCAAACCTTAATCAAGTTGTCTAACATCTTTTAGCAACACAAATCAATGATTGTACCCTGCTTAAACCTGTTGCCAAACACCCTTTAAACTTTTTGAAAACCAATTTTAACACACTAAAATACTTCCAAAGGCTACCAAATTGATATCAAAGCTTCATAACATGTATATCAACTCACAATAACATCAAATCAACAGCTAAATCACACTTAAACACATAATCAAATAATATCATATAAACTAGCACTTTAATGAACTTTTTAAGGTAAAAGGAAGATACCTTAGGTTCTTACATCCAAGAACCTAGAGGATGAAAATCCTCCTCCAATCCAACCCGGGTTGGAGCTGAACTAAATCAACAAGCCTTCAACCTATTTGAACACAAAACAAGAAAACAACAAAATAATATAACAATATATATTTTTTTATGTTTCCTTTTTCTTCTTTCCAAAATACTTTCAAAACCTTTTTAATCTTCTTAAAATGTTTCTATAACACTTAAATCACCAACAAACATGAACCAAGAACACCAAAATACCTTTTGAGAAGATTTTACCAAAATCTCTCAAAATCTCAAAACCTTAAACAACTTTGAAAATCAAAGTTGCTTAACCAAATAAAAGTGGAACTCAGAATCAATCTCCTCACAACACACAAACTTTTAAAAACAATAAAAAAGGAATTACACTTGAATATTTCAAAAAACCAAACTTTTTATTTCTTTAAAAAG
Source organism: Glebionis coronaria (assembly GCA_025667525.1). NCBI lineage: Eukaryota > Viridiplantae > Streptophyta > Magnoliopsida > Asterales > Asteraceae > Glebionis > Glebionis coronaria. The sequence continues at coordinate 362,683,872 of CM046876.1, forward strand.
GAATTACATGTGAGAGACTAGAAACTGGAACAAGGGCTTCACACAAGTTGTGAGCTCCTTTTATAGAGTCCTAAGAAGATACTAGAAGGCTAAAAACATAAAACCCTAATACATAGAAAATCCCAAATGTGCCCTTGAATGATTTTGAGTGCATATGAGCTGTCCATTTGATCTTGGCCTTTAAATTTTGCTTTGTGAGCAAGCATATCATCTTGGACGTTCATTTTGCCACGTCACTAGTCTTGGAGGTTAAGAAATGATGTGATTGGTGGATTGGGGAATTGGGGTTTTGGTGCACATGAGTGGGATGCAGGTTTTTAGGAGTGGGAAGGGTTTTGGAGTGTGTGAATTAAGTGTGTGCAAGTTTAATTGAGTTTTACCCAAGTAAATGTGAGGGTAAAATCTGGGGTGGTAAGAAGGTGAATAGTACTCATTTGATCCGAATTTTGGGGGTGGGATAGTTGTTAGGCGCATTTTTTTTAAATGTTTCAAAAATGGCGAATTTGGTCCTTGTCTTTTGGAATTTTTGGCTTTTAAAGATTTTCAGCCTAAAATCTCCTTTCCTTTGTTAATATCTTCCATCAATTGACACTTTTGGCACAAACTTTCTCCAAAATGTTTCCAAGGACTTTTCTTGCTATTTTGAGTATTTCAAGGGCTGAACTTGGACAAAGTTGATCTTCAAAGGTCTTCAATGTCTCTTAAACTTCATGAGGGACCATAATTGGCAATTTGAATTTGTTGAGGGACCAATCTTGCCATTTCTTCAAAGTTGAAGGACCTTTTTGCAATTTTGACAAACTTAAGGGACCAAACTTGTAATTATTAATATACAAGGGTTTTAAGTGTCATTTCTTCAATAAATGATGATCAATCTTGTTTTGTCTTCAAGTCTTCAAGGGTATTTGATGAAAATTCCATGATTAGGGCCCGGTTCTTTGTACGGCTTCGTTTCTCGTGTCCGTTTTTCCTTGTATCTTGTGATCTTTTGTCTTTTTCACGATATCCATACCTAAAACACACAAGTAAACAAACACAAGCATATATATGGTATTTTATGACATTTTTGTGCATTTAAAGCCCGAAAAGAACGATGAGATCATGTATAAATGCCATCTCATCACTCCCCCATACTAAGCCATTGCCGTGCCCTCACGCAATGCTAGAATAAAGTATCTAAGCATCACCAAAGTTCAATTTTATTAACCTTTATTGAAGAGTAAAAGACTTTGCAACATACTACGAGAATGTGTAAAGACATAATGTATGATTTTCATCACCAAAATGTGACTTTTAGGGTCTAAGAATAGGAACAAGTTAATGTCCCTTAGAGTAAATTTCGTCATCCTTGATTGTCATACATTCCATGCTAAGTGCAAAAACAAGATCATTGTTGGTACAAGTCACAATGCTAACACTACTCATACGTCCAAATTGTGTAATACTTTTTCTCCCCGCAATCCTAGTTATTATAAAAGGAAATGGGTTACTAGCATTTTTTATCTATTTGTCATGGATCACAAGTGATTCATATTGACTTATTTGAGTAGTTATTAGTCCGAAAGTAAAGTAGCACGATTTGATCAATAGTTAGCCGAAGGACAAAATCTTTTAAAACGGCTTCTCGTGTATCTCCTTAAGTTCATATCTTGGCATAACTTGTTTCACGATTTGAGACCTTTCTCGGACCGATATTTGGCATGTACTTCATACTTCAAATCTTGGGAAGACGTTCTCGAAATTATGGTCTTCTCTTCATATAATTGGAATTTCTTCACTTGACGTTTTTGAGAGATTCTTCATATAGGACCACGACTTCATCATTTTTCTTCAATCTTTACTTTGGATTTTGATATACAACGATCCGCCTCCTTTTCGGACTTGGATATATTTATCCTCATACCTTGTTAGGGTCTTTTTGGATAGACTTTCTCCATTCTTTAGGGGAGTAATTGCTTCTCGTCGTGTGTCTCGATCCTTCATATTGATTTTGGAACAATGATACTTCACATCATCTTTGGATCTTTAGCAAAAATAGAGCTCCTCATGCCTTGTTAGGGCCTTTTTGGATGATCGCCAATCTTCGCGTCCCGTTTCAATAAGTTATGCCTTGGCTATGAACTCTATTCAACCCCGAGCAACTTTTAAACGATCTTGCGCTAGAGGCTAAGTAACCTTTCAAACCGTACGACCTTACTTATTGCAATTATGATTTATTCCTAATGCATTGATCTTATGGGAAGAAAAAGCCACAATTAAAAACATATGAGTTTTTGAAAGAACATTTTCATGTTCTACGTTTAGCATGATCACTTGTCTAACTCTATCATTTCTCGTTCTTCACTATTTAAAGACCTCTAATTAAAGAGACTCGTGAATACTTAGCCATGCAAGTCAAAATTAAGCCAAATTTGGATTAGCTTTCATTAAGACTATATCAAATCAAAGTTTTGGGTTTTCAAGCCACCTATAGGATCTTGCACTTTCTTGGACTTTTTCAAGTTTAGAGAATGCGTTTTAAAGTTCCCTTGATAAGTGACTTTCTAGAATCAATTATAGGAACTTGCGAAAAGTTCTTGTTCTTAACCCGAATGAATTAAGACTTTCGCGTTTTAAAGCTCCTTATATAAAAGTCTAGCAAAACTTGAATTGAGCGGGTTAAGGAATGTAAATGGCTCCAAATGCCCATCAAGTCAAAAATTAACTCTTATTCTCTCCATCGGAAAATATACATTCGTGTCTTAAAAACACTTATGAAAACTAAGAAAAATTTTAAAATTTGGCCATTTTTAGCCTTATTTGCAAAACAAAACATTGAAAGTTGGAAAACGTGAGGGCGTAGCAAAGCAAGTACCTATTCACCCCCCCATACTAAAAGTAAACATTGTCCTCAATGTTTCGAGTCTAAAGGTGGAGCACCCCCATACTAGAGACGAAGAATCGAATGCTTAGGATCTAGCATGGAAAGGGTGATCAACAATATATCTAAAGCCGTTTATTAATTATGCTAAAAGATAATTGTTAGAACAATAAAGGATATGTCATGGATTCGTGAAAAACTTCTTCAAACGAACGATGGAGGCTCACGTAAACGAACACGAGAGTCTTCAATCGTAGACGATGATGATGATCTAGATAACACAATCACAAACAACCACGAGACAACGAGTTGGAAGGGTACAAGTCCCCTTATTAGTGAACAAAAAGCATAAAGATAAGCATGGGATCTCCCCCACGAGGCATCTCGTTTTTGATTACCGAGTCATGAGCTCGACTCGATCCCCTTAAAATGTGAACATTTAGGGATATCATGGTGTGGTCAATTTTTGGCGGGGCTTACATGATAAACAAGGCCCAAAAAGCAACCGGTATAAAGGACTAAGTCCTTAGATGATGCAAAATACCGGGGTCGAAGATGGCGTTCTCGTTTTCATGGAAAAAACAATTTAACACCACTCCAACATGTGCCATAAACTCAAAGAGTTTGAAGAAAATAGATGAGAAGTAGAAGGGTGAGACAATTGGTAAGACAAACGTTTGAGCTACTCGAGGTAGACTCGCACCAAGCAAATAGATATAGTTTCCATTTATTGCATCGGTGGAAGACCGAGATTTCCCTTTACATGAAATTCCGGGATCGAATATCTCGTCCTCGGTGGACAAGGATGAGGGAACATTAGGGGCTTCCCCCATACTAGAACCACACAAAACATCGTCAAAAGGAGTAGACGAGTTTGTAGTACTCAAATCACGCGGTGATGACGGAGTTAGATTTGTAGAAAAATCAATTAAATCACATTTAAGATCTTTTCCTTTTAAACTCTCCTTATGAAAACCCTTTTTAATTATGTCGAAAATATTCGGTGTCTCTAAGACGATGTTAGTTACACTAAAAATTCTCACATTTTGAAACCGTTTTGGTTTTGGTGGTGGCAAGTTTTCAAAACGTTTATCGACGAAGAAAACCTCCCCATCGGGGCCAACATATTCATCATCCGAAAGATCTTCCGTAGAAACCGGCAACTTATCAACACTTTTCAAGAATGAAGGTGAAGGATTTTTCGATTCAAGTATTGATGGTTTCTTCTTTGTAGGCTTAGCACTCATAACCTCCACCGGCGGAGGAAATGGTAAATTGTTTTTGGCGACATTCCCTAAAACTCTTGGTGAAAATTCTTTGCAAACGACATTGGTCGAGTCACCATGGTTTAAAGTTGCAATAGAATATACATGAGAAAGATTGGAGTTTTGTGTTGCATTGATGACAAGTTCTTCTTCATTGAAACGAAGGGTGATTTTTCGAGCATGAACATCGATAAGTGCTCTTGATGTATCCAAAAATGAACGACCCAAAATGAGAGGAACTTTTTGATCGATGGGAATGTCTACAACGATAAAGTCAACGGGATAGTAAAACTTTCCGACTTTAACGAAAACGTCCTCGGCTACTCCACATGCCATGATCGTAGAATGATCGGCCATCTCGATGGACATGTTCGAAGGAGTAAGAGCCGGAAGCGAAAGTGATTTGAAAATCTCGAGAGGCATTAAATTAATACTAGCACCAAGATCGGACAAGGCGTAGCATTCCTCCATATCTTGTATAGCACACGGAATCAAAAATTTACCGGGATCACCGACTTTTTGTGGTATGCGGCTTAGAAAAACCGATGAACAACTAGACGTTTGTTGTAACTTTTCTTTGTTGTTAAGCATACTTTTGAAGTTTGCGGCGAATCGAGGCATCATAATTAAAGCATCGGCAAAACTTATGTTAAAATGCAAATCACGGAACATTTTCATAAATAGCTCAAATTGATAATTGTTCCTTTCTTGTGCTTTCTCTTTGTTTCGTCTCGAAGGGTAAGGTAAAGGTGGTGTGGGTAGGTCATTAGGCAACGGCCTTGGAATCTCGGGTTCCATACTTGGTATTGGTATAACCGTAGGTGTGGTATGAGCGGTACTTCGTGGGATTGTAATGTGCTCCTTTTCGACCATCACCTCGGGTTCTTTCTCGATTTCCTTCTCCGTAGAAGTACTTGGACGAGAGATTGGTTCCTTGAAAGTTTTACCACTACGAGTAGCAACAACCTTCAATTCTCCCTTCGGGTTTGCAATGGTATCACTAGGAAGACCACCCGAAGAAGATGGCTTACACATGATAGCTTCAAACATTTTAGCCATTCGGTCCTCAAATTTTGATTGCCTAGCATCCGCTTTTAATAACTCTTGCTTAATCTCATGTTGTCCTAATTCCATCTTTTGTTGGTTTTGTTGAAGACGTTGGACATTTCCTTCCATTTTGTTAGCATGAGTTTTAAGTTCATTAGCAAGTTCATTTTTAAGCTCGTTTTTCAACTCGGACCTTAAGCTAATCATCTCACGTTGCATATTATCAAATTTAGCATCATTTGCTTTTGCATAATCTAAAAATTCTCCTTGCAAATTTTTCGTGTGAGCATTTTGAAAACCTTGTGTAGTGTTTTGAAAATCACGGTTTTGGTTTTGATTAGAGATTTGTCCATTCCCACTTTGATAATTCCCTTTGTTGTAATTGCGTGTGTTGCCTTGGTAATTACCTTGGTTGTTGTTTCGATAATTGTTAGCATTTTGGTTTGGTGGAGCTTGATTTTGGCGGGAACCTTGGCCGTTTTGGTTGTAAGTTCCCGTTGCTACATAAGCACTCGAAGTGTTACCATCCGCGGTAATGCACTCGGATAAATCATGAGCTCCTCCACATGATAAGCAACTCTTAGCAACCGCTTTAACCGAAGCGGAATTGGAAGCTTCTTGAGCCTTCCAATGGGACATTAGATTAGCAAATCTATCAAAAAACCGATTTTCCTCATTAGCTTCATCATGTAAGGCATTAATGCTACGAGACGATTGTGATGACGATGACGAACCCATATTGGCAACACTCGGTGTGTTACGAGGGCTATAAACCTTAGATCGATTTTCAATGATTTGTAAAGCCTCATTTGTCGTCTTGCACAAAAAATTACCACCCGCGGCGGCATTCAAATAATCTCGTTCATGATCATTAAGCCCATTATAAAAAGTATCTATTTGATGCAATTCCGAAAAATCATGATGAGGACATTCATGTAACATTTCCTTAAATCGTTCCCATGCCATTGAAAAACTTTCATTGTTACGTTGCACAAATCGTGAAATCTCATTTTTTAAGTGTGTTGTTTTCGATGGTGGAAAAAACTTGTTCACAAACTTAGAAACGAGATCGGCCCATGTCAAAATCGAATTTGGCGGTTCTTTCTCGAGCCAAATTTTTGCGGGTCCATCCAACGAATATGGAAACAACATCATCTTAATGGCGTCATGCGGAACATCTTTGAATTTGCTAGTGGCGGTGAGACGGTTGAAATTCCTAATATGGTAATGCGGGTTGTCTTTCTCATGACCTCGAAATTTGTTTGCTTGTAGCATCGACATTAAACCCGTCTTAATTTCGAAATTCTCCGCAAGGATGGCGGGAATAACAATGGCCTCTCCAAAACCCTCGGTGGGTGCTTGTAGCAACTCCATCATAGTACGATTAGCCATTACGACTTCTTGTTCTATAATAGGTTCAACAATTGGAGGTTCTTCAACAATCAACGATTGATTGGCTTGCTTTTGAAGTCGTTTACGAGCTCGTTTAGCTTGATTACGAGTGATCATAAACTTCACGAAGAATGGGAGGTGAGCAAAGAAGATTCTTTTTGGTTGTTTTGTGGATTTTCAATTTTTTTTTGTGTTTTTGATGATATTCAATTTTTTGGATTTTGGGTGTATTACGTAGACAACAATCTACAAAATCTCTCCTCGAATCAAACTCTTGATTAAAGAAGCCTCAAAGGAATGAAAACGATCACGTGGAGTGAACGCCTTCGAATGACTTTAGAACTTTGGTGAAAACCAAATTGTTCACGAGGGTTTAATCACAAAGAAAACCAAGCAAATATAGTATACGTATTAATACTTTGGGCGGCAAAACCCTCGATTAGCCTTCAATCTCAAAATACTCACAAGCAAGCGGGGAAACGAGGCGGCGCGAAGCACTTAAGAGCCTTTTTCCTTAGGGTATATTTTATAATACCCGCCTTATACCCACCTTATAGTTCGTATCTTTCAAAATCGAGCTTCACGAAAGTATTTATCTATTTTTGCCTTTTCTTTTTGTTTGAGATTCGAATACAATGATCGAGTGATGAAATCCCGAATCAAGGTTGTGTTTTCACACTTTTGGAGATATTGTATTTTTATTGTGATACTTAATACAATATATTAATAATATTCACAAAGAAAAACCGAGAAAACCGATAATACGTGTTAAGGGAGTTCCACTTAACACAAATATTATTTTTGGATAATATCAAAAACAAAATTTTCCAAATTAAATCACGACACACCTCCCCGGCAGCGGCGCCAAAAATGATTGCGGTAAATTACACCCCTTTCTTTGCCTTAGGAAAAACAAAGAGAAGAAACGTAAAGTAGCGGTAAGTATCGACGAGTGATTTAGGAAAACCACAAGTAATGACCCACAATCACTTAAAAGAGATGAAAAAGTTCGTTTCCCAAGGAGGTATGGTGTTGTGAATTAACTTGTATATATTTGAGATTAATATTAAGAAGATGGAATGACGGTTTCTTGGAAATTATACTATGACGTAAAAAACGAAAACGTAAAACCGTAGAAAAACCACTAAAATTAAAAATTATTAAAACCAAAAAAAAAAAATCAAGAAAAAGATTAAAAAGACTAAAACAAGTCTAAAATAATATAAATAAAGACAAAAATCCAATAAAGATATTTTAAAACCTTTTATCAATTAAATAATTAATTTTAAATGCTAATTAAAGCCCTAAAATTAAATTTAATTAATTCAAATGTCAAAAATATGATTTTATTGAATAATTACTCAACTTATATTATTTTAAGACTAAAGAGTAATTTTCTAAAAATTAAAACCTATTAAAATTATTTTTAAAACTCTAAAAATGATTTAAAATAAATAAAAACTAATTAAACTTAAAATAATTATAAAAATAAATCTAAAAGTTATAAAAATAATCTAAAAATGGAAATAGTCCTAATCAATGACAAAGAACCTAGGAAAAATGAAAAAGAAAGAAAAATAAAATTTTGAAAATTAATTAATAAAATAATATTAAAACACTCCAAAAAAAATAAAAGTCACTAGTTGCGCCGCAACTAGTGGGGTCTTGCGCCGCAACTAGTGTAACGGGATCACCAAGATCAGCAGCTCTGCCAGTTGCGCCGCAACCTTCTGTCTTGCGCCGCAACTTGCAAAACGTGCCAGGTTTGTTGAACACTGATGGAACAGTGTGAGTGCACACTTTTTGGTGCCAAGAGGGCTTGGCAATGAGCTTGTTTGGAGATTACTTTTGGACAATTGGGCACCCTTGAGCTTATTGAAGCTCAAGGAGTCAAGTAACACACAAATAACAACAAGAATCAAAGATCAACAATCAAAGATCATGCACAAAGTTCATCACAAATCAAGCAAATTAGCAATATGCAGATTTTTAACACCCTTTTTACCTTTTAAACACTCCAAATCCACTCCAAACTTGATCAAATGATTACACAACAATAAAACAATCTATCTCAAACCTTAATCAAGTTGTCTAACATCTTTTAGCAACACAAATCAATGATTGTACCCTGCTTAAACCTGTTGCCAAACACCCTTTAAACTTTTTGAAAACCAATTTTAACACACTAAAATACTTCCAAAGGCTACCAAATTGATATCAAAGCTTCATAACATGTATATCAACTCACAATAACATCAAATCAACAGCTAAATCACACTTAAACACATAATCAAATAATATCATATAAACTAGCACTTTAATGAACTTTTTAAGGTAAAAGGAAGATACCTTAGGTTCTTACATCCAAGAACCTAGAGGATGAAAATCCTCCTCCAATCCAACCCGGGTTGGAGCTGAACTAAATCAACAAGCCTTCAACCTATTTGAACACAAAACAAGAAAACAACAAAATAATATAACAATATATATTTTTTTATGTTTCCTTTTTCTTCTTTCCAAAATACTTTCAAAACCTTTTTAATCTTCTTAAAATGTTTCTATAACACTTAAATCACCAACAAACATGAACCAAGAACACCAAAATACCTTTTGAGAAGATTTTACCAAAATCTCTCAAAATCTCAAAACCTTAAACAACTTTGAAAATCAAAGTTGCTTAACCAAATAAAAGTGGAACTCAGAATCAATCTCCTCACAACACACAAACTTTTAAAAACAATAAAAAAGGAATTACACTTGAATATTTCAAAAAACCAAACTTTTTATTTCTTTAAAAAGGAATTACATGTGAGAGACTAGAAACTGGAACAAGGGCTTCACACAAGTTGTGAGCTCCTTTTATAGAGTCCTAAGAAGATACTAGAAGGCTAAAAACATAAAACCCTAATACATAGAAAATCCCAAATGTGCCCTTGAATGATTTTGAGTGCATATGAGCTGTCCATTTGATCTTGGCCTTTAAATTTTGCTTTGTGAGCAAGCATATCATCTTGGACGTTCATTTTGCCACGTCACTAGTCTTGGAGGTTAAGAAATGATGTGATTGGTGGATTGGGGAATTGGGGTTTTGGTGCACATGAGTGGGATGCAGGTTTTTAGGAGTGGGAAGGGTTTTGGAGTGTGTGAATTAAGTGTGTGCAAGTTTAATTGAGTTTTACCCAAGTAAATGTGAGGGTAAAATCTGGGGTGGTAAGAAGGTGAATAGTACTCATTTGATCCGAATTTTGGGGGTGGGATAGTTGTTAGGCGCATTTTTTTTAAATGTTTCAAAAATGGCGAATTTGGTCCTTGTCTTTTGGAATTTTTGGCTTTTAAAGATTTTCAGCCTAAAATCTCCTTTCCTTTGTTAATATCTTCCATCAATTGACACTTTTGGCACAAACTTTCTCCAAAATGTTTCCAAGGACTTTTCTTGCTATTTTGAGTATTTCAAGGGCTGAACTTGGACAAAGTTGATCTTCAAAGGTCTTCAATGTCTCTTAAACTTCATGAGGGACCATAATTGGCAATTTGAATTTGTTGAGGGACCAATCTTGCCATTTCTTCAAAGTTGAAGGACCTTTTTGCAATTTTGACAAACTTAAGGGACCAAACTTGTAATTATTAATATACAAGGGTTTTAAGTGTCATTTCTTCAATAAATGATGATCAATCTTGTTTTGTCTTCAAGTCTTCAAGGGTATTTGATGAAAATTCCATGATTAGGGCCCGGTTCTTTGTACGGCTTCGTTTCTCGTGTCCGTTTTTCCTTGTATCTTGTGATCTTTTGTCTTTTTCACGATATCCATACCTAAAACACACAAGTAAACAAACACAAGCATATATATGGTATTTTATGACATTTTTGTGCATTTAAAGCCCGAAAAGAACGATGAGATCATGTATAAATGCCATCTCATCACACAGTTATATCGTGAGGAATTTCTTTATCACCTTTCAGAAGTTTACGTTTTTTCCAGTCATCTTCAACAACATTCTTGAAATTTTCGATGTTACTCTTAAGAATACTAAGTGCTTGGTTACTCTTGCTGATAGAAGCTTGATGCGGCAAGTACCGAATAAATTTTGAAACACTAGTTTTCTTAGTGACAAAAACTTGTCTCCATTTAATTCTTATTTGTTCACATTCGAAAAATATTAGCTCACGAGACTTTTGTGTTGGCGGTTTGAAAAGACCATAAAGATATTACGTAGAAACCTGAAACGAGTTTGAATCAATTCAGAATCAAACCACTGTTTCTTTTCAGTTTACACATGTTCAATTCTAAAAGATTCTTACACATGACCTACCGCAGTGCTGTTAGATGTTAACACTGGAAGGATTTCTACTCATCATTGTGAGTACTAAGTAGTATTACTCTGAGTGTTCTAGCAATATCGCAAGGATATAGCATAGGACTCTTTGTATCGTCGTTCCATGTGTCCTAACGAGATTTGATTGATCTCTTGGCTCTAGACTCGATTTGTGCACTTTTAGTGGTGGGAGGCTGGAGTAGATGCCATTTATTCAATATCAACCATCTCGGAGTGAGAAAGTAAATAGAAGTCGTGTTGATCTCTATGACAATAAGACAAACTTATTAGGGAAGGGTTGTGCATTACATCACTGGGTCCATGATGTGTAATCTTCATGATGTGTTGACCCGGTTTCTGGCTAAGTTGTATGGAGAGCTAATTTCTTTTCACCCTTAATCCTTACATTTCTTTTTCATTCTTCAACCCCTTCAATGCTTACCAAGACATCATTACTAACACCTTGTTGTGATTGTTCCAGTGCTAGCATCATTACTTAGTCGACATTCAGTTACGTTTACATTATACTCCATCTTTCCTAAGGACTTCTAATAATCTATTTGATTGTTCATGGGAAGATCCCTCTGGTTCTGGTTAGATCATAGGACTTAAACCTAACCACCCTTTTGACACCAATAACATCATGGATTAAAGATGTTGTGGATATTTGATCGTAACCATGAGTGCTTGAGTCTTTAAATCACATTTTAATTACATTTTCTCCCCCTATCTCTAATATATAAAATCGTTTGATATTAAAGATACCAAATTTGATTAAAATATATTGTGAAAAATAGTCTTGAAAACTTTCGGGAGAAAATGTGTCAAACTTATAATGACATAGGAAAGCTCCCCCTAAAAAGTTTATCCAATTGAATTGTCATTATGAGGATGTGATCCACATTTCACTTTTTGAGGATATGAGTTGTTGAACACACCATTTTTGAAAGATTTTGAATAATCATTAAAAAAAGTCTTGTAAATTGTGTTCAACGCTTTTCAAAAACCATTTCTTTTTTGGCGAAGAGGTTTTTCTAAAGCATAAACTTGAGTTCATAGACTTTGAATGTCTTGACAAATCCACTCAAGTGTAAGAAGATTTAACTTCTTTCGCTGAGGGTAAGCGCACTAAATCGTACACTCCCCCGTGAATATAGATCCGGGTTGCAATCTGAGAGTGATTACAAGCCATTGTGTTGAGCTCAAAAACGTTGAATGTTTTGTGACAAGCTCAACCCAAGATAGATTGCTCTACCCGTGGTTGGAGAAATTGTCCAAAATAGACATTTTACTTTATTAAAAGTAGAAATGACATGTTTTGAAAAATATTTACAACTTTCATACGAGCTTTATGTACACACCCGTGTCGTTATTGAGCGACATTTCTAGGTACGTGCATATTACCGATACTGAAAGACATGTCGAGAAGAATATTTTTGGTATTTTCAAAGATTTTTTTGTTTTTTTTTTCTATGGTATTTACGTTTAATTTTATTTTTGTGTTTTCTCAAGTTTTTCGAAAATAATCAAAAACAGACTTTTGTACAGAAGAAGAAGGAGATAGCGAATGTATAGAATTGGAACCCTTGGAGGAAGAAGTGGGTTCAAAATCCGTTGAGGTACCTGCAATGACAGAAGAAGAGTTTGCAAAAATACTAGTGTTAGGAGTAACAAATTCCTTGTCTACGGCCAAAACATTCGCATTCGTGCTAGCACAGGTTTCATCACTATTCCCTATTGGAATCCACTTAAGACCAACTTCCGTGAAGATCCGACCCGTTGGTTTCCACTAAATACTAGATTTAGGAGTAGTTTTCTATTGCATAGCAGAAGACTTCTTTGGAGAGAAACTATGTCCTTTTTTAATCCACGTTTCAGATTTGTTGTTATTGCTTTTTGTTACGACGGGTTTGTATCTCCTTGTTGTCTTATGGGATTCTGCATTCTTTCTCTGTGCAAAGGCACGAGTTTTAACCTCATAGAGGTATTGTAGAACGCAATGGTCATGATTTCCATTGTGAATGCCCTTTTTGCAAGTGGAGCATACGGGAAATTTGGGATTCACGAAAGTCCTTGTATTCCTTGGTTTTTCAAATCATTTAGGCGTAGTGTTCGAAACATGACTATTCATGGATGGTTTCCAATTCCTAGGTTGCTGGTAAGGGATCCTAGGTTTTGGTTGACTGCCATTAGGAGTGTGTTGAACTCTAACGGAATTTGGTGTACTAGGTTTTGAAGACACGGGTTTGTCTTTCTGAATCTTCCCTTGTTGCTTAGCATCCTCTAGTTTGTTGGTATAAACTAAGTCATTTGAACCTACAGATTCCTTTGTAGACGCGAAGGTCACACGTTTTGGAGGAGTTCTAGAAGTGCTAGGTGCATTCACATGGTTGGGTGTAGCAAGAGTTTGCTTTCTAAATGGAGGAACATAGGGTGATATGGATGGATTTGGAACACTTGGTTGCACATCAGTCTTGGGGGTAACCTAGATTTTACATGAGAAGAATTGGAGAAAGGAGTCGGTTTTCCTAAGATTGATGGCTTTGGATCCTTGTAAGCATTGGGTTGTCGAACAACACGTTTCACAACTTTAGGTTCCACAGTTTTCTCACCCATTTTGGCAATGAGTTTCTTCAACTCTTCTATCGCTATTTCCTTTTCTTGCAATTGAGCGTTCAAGTCTGTAATTTCCATACTCTTTTCGTTCATTTCTCGACACAAGGCGGAAAGTTTTACTTACAAGTTATTATCATTTGGACCTTTTCCGACTTTGTCTTGCAACGCAAGTTCAAGAGTATGACAGTGTTTTTGAAGGAATTCACATCGGTGTTGAATTAACGCAAATGCCTTTTGATCAATATTATATGTGTGTTTCGAAAGCTCAATTTCAAGACATTCACACTCTTTAACTTGATCAAGATATTTGCATCCCACGTCAGAATATTCGTCTATATCTGCACAAGATGTAAGAGCAACACACAAAATATCTTTCGAGAGACATTCTTGTAAGAGTAGATCATATGTTGTGGAAAACTCGTGTCTTTCAGGTTAATGATCGTCAATTTCTTTTTCAAGAGATTCCACATATTTCAAATCGTCAAACATTTCTTGCTCAATTAATGTTTCAAATTCCAAAGCATGTTTCTTTATTCTTTCCGCAAGCGGAATCAAAATAGTTTTCACAAGCACAGTTATATTGTGAGGAATTTCTTTATCACCTTTAAGAAGTTCACGTTTTTTCCAGTCATCATCAACAACCTTTTTGAAATTTTTGATGTTACTCTTAAGAATACTAAGTGCTTGCTTACTCTTGCTGATAGAAGCTTGATGCGGCAAGTACCCAATAAATTTTGAAACATTAGTTTTCTTAGTGGCAAAAACTTGTCTCCATTTAATTCTTATTTGTTCACATTCGAAAAATATTTGCTCACGAGACTTCTGTGTTTGCGGTTTGAAAAGACCATAAAGACTGTTTTCATAAGCATAATTATATGGTTTAACAAACTCTTTATTAACTTTTGATCTACTCTCTTCTTCCAAGTCGGTTGTCTCTTCACTGTCGGGCCTAACAACAAGGCAATCAAGATCGGTCCATTGGGACTCATCAAGATATAGGTGCTGATTCTCAGATTAAGATTGCTCTAGGTACTTAGGATTTGCAAAACTAGGTCTATCGTTGAAAAATGAACGAGGTGCCAACATCCTCATGGTTTGAATTGATTGATTAGTTTTGTAAACAATTTTCTTGTAAAAATCAATTTGAGTGTCAAGTTCCACCATTTTTTCGATATCTTTCGCTTGTCCAGTTTTGAAATCCTTTTCCAACTTTTCTACCACTACTTTCTTTTCATTAGCAAGTTTAGTTTTTTCCTCTTGAAGAAAACCATTTACTTGAGTTAGCTCATTGATTTTCATGGTAGCAAGATACGTTTTGTGACGTTCAGTACTCAAAGAGGTGTTATGATTACGTTTCTCTTGTTTTAGAAGCTTAAGAGTTTCGTTATATTTCTGTTGATAATCTTTTGAAATTAATTAACCACCCTTTGTACCCCTCAATCTCGTTGGTCTTTTGAAGAAGCTGATCTCTATAACTATCAATGCTTTCACTAGATTTAATTAAAGCACCTTTGCATTCTTCAAAGTTTTGAGTGAGCGTAGCGTTTGCCTTCTTTAGTTTCTTTTGACTCTTTCTAGTTTCATTGACATCTTTTTGTAAACTAGCAATTAAACTAGCAAGCGCGACACGCTCCTCATCATCATACTCATTTGCATGTTGATCATCCTCAAACGTATTATTGCACATGTCTGATGAATCGGGTGTGGTATTGCTATCAACCTTTTCCGTCATACATGTTTCAATAAGGTTTGTTGTGTGATCACTATGCTCATGCGTATTGGCATTGACAAACATATTAAATTCAGCATTGTGTACCTCTTCCAATGTCTCAGAATCATAAACAAGGCTATTATCATAGGAAGGTGTATTACTGATGACAGTCTTAGAACTAATGTGTTGTGTACCAGTGTTGCTGCTTTCTTTCCCATGTATGGTATGATCATTCTACGGACCATGCTTTGTGTTCCGTGATATGCAGCTTTCATTCTCATGAACCGATACTGTACCACCACTTGATTTGAACCTTCTATCTATCTCTTGAAAATAAATTATTGTTCTGTGGACATAGGTTGCAATGGATTGGATGTTACGTGAGATCAGATCTTTGAACGTTTGAGCAGTTTTATCATGTCTCATGAAGCATCGTTGTGTACTCGAAGACATGAGAAATTCTTAATCAAAGGTCTTTTTAAATGTCGTGTTGAGTTCAGTGAAGGTGATCTTGCATTCACTCCCAAAAAGTCTTTCTTTGACAAGGTGTTCCGCAAGTTTCTCTATGGCTTGTGTGAATGCTCTTATGAACGTGTCAGTGGATTCACCTAAGTCTAGCTGGACATTTGAAAGGCTCTCAAACAATGATTGAAGTATTCTCAAACTTTCCATGCATTTATCTCTCAAGAAGCGTGTTCGTCGTTGTAATCGTTGCATCTCGAGAGTTGTCACTTCTGAACACTCATTGATCTTTTCCATGATGATGGTGTCTCAATTGATGAATTGACTTCAGATCTTAAGTAGATATGGCGTGATTGGGTTGTGGTTGAAATTTTGAAAATTGCGATTTTTCTTCAGTCCGACAATAAATTCCCCAGTCCGATATAACGGTAGATCGAATTTTGTAATCGCCAAATTTTGAAATCAAGCTAGAAATAGCCTAAAACTAGTATGGAAAAAATTTGAATTTACTTTACAAGTGTTATGCCATTAGTCGCTGACCAAATTCCTAGCTCGCCTGTGCGTCAAAATTGAAATTACCTATGATTATTAATTGAATTATACCTTAAGGGTGATTTACCACAATTTCACATCTGAAGCACAATGAATAAGGGTATTTCTTTGTGCGTAGCCGAGTTCTAGAAAAGTACGATGTGATGAGTTGTGGGTAAATTCTTTAGTTGGTTTAACCAGTACCGTAACATAATTTATGAAGAAATTTAATCTCATGAAAAAGTTTACTAAATGTTCTATTAAACATATGCTATGGAGATTGTATGCATGCTTCTCCATACATTGATTTTGACATCAAAATTTATACCCTTAAAATTTAAGTCGAATGCTCCTAATTGACGAACACTTGAAATTACTTCGTCATCAAATGAGATTTTTGGATGATGTTGTGATGGAGAGAAAACCATTTGTAGAATGAGAATTCGTATGATGGCTTTACGTTACTCAGATTAGACGACTTAATTAAGTTACTCAGTGAGATCTGGAAACTTAATACATTCAGAAGGGATGAAACATGTTTACAATGCAAAACGATTTTTTGGCAATGTAAATCCCTTAAATATCTAGAAATTGAAAATTGTTTGTCAATTAAATTGTTCGACAAGTCGCTGTGTTGTGTAAATTCATTACTTGCAGATCAACTGATGTAATGGATCTATGTCAATATAGTTCTATAACTCAAGGAAAATAATATGGTTTTAATACCGGCGTAATTTTATTTTCTTGAAAGTATTTTGTTATCAAAAATACAAATATTTGAACTTATTTCTACAGAAATGGCTCAACCCACCAATAACATGATAAGTTCTGCGTTCAAAGCTTTCTTTGAACGACCTGAACTTACTGGCCCAAACTTCAGTGATTGGTCCCGCTCGCTAATAATTGTCTTGAGAGCAGCGGGTACTATCGATATCTTGACTACTCCCTATCCGGAGGATCTTGCTGAAGGAGCATCTGATGCGTAAAGGCTTGAACACGTTGCTAATGTTAAGAAGCACTCTGAGGTGGCTTGCTTAATGTTGGGAAAAATAGATCCTACACTTCAACAGAAGTATGAGCTATTTTCTTCGAAGCAAATGCTTGATGAACTCAAGGCTATGTTCGAGAAGCTCGAAGCTGTGGAGATCTACGACTTAGTAGATGCTTTGCATAGCTGCAAGCAAGCTCCAGGAAAGTCTGTAAGTGCCCATTATTTGGAGATGAGGGGTTATATGGAACAGCTCATTTCACTAGGATAACCCTATGATCATAATATGGCTATTAACTTGATCAGTAGGTCCCTTAACAAGGACTTCAATGATTTCGTTAGAAACTATAATATGCATTGCACGGGGAAGACAGTTAACGATTTACATGTAATGCTCATAGACTATGAAAAGGGGTTGAAAGACAAGGCATCTACCGCTACTCCTTATGTACTAACCATACAAAAGGGTAGAGTGAGGAAGCCAAAACCGCAAATGAACAAGAAGAAAGGCAAACACAAGGGTAATAAGGGCAAACAAGTTGTGACTTACTCGAAACCCAAGCAAAACTTTGCTAATAGGAGTCAATCTCAAAAGGATGAGACTTGTCACCATTGCAAAGCAAGTGGTCACTGGAAGAGGAATTTCCCTCTCTACCTCGAAGAATTGAGAGAAATAAAGAAGAAGTCTGAGCAGAGCGATGCAGCTTCAGGTACTTTATTTATGATCGAATTGTTCAATTTAACATACAAATTAAATTCCTAGGTATATGATACTGGCTGCGGTATTAACATTTGTAATACGCTGCAGGGATTTAATCTGGAAAGGAATATTTCCTATGGGGAACAAAATCTGCAAGTGAGCAATGGCGCACAAGCCGCGGTTGAAGCTATAGGAACTTTTGATCTAGATTTACCTTCGGGTTTAGTACTGAGATTAAATGATTGTCATTATGCACCTACAATTGTTAGGGGTGTTATTTCTTTTTTTGTTTGTTAAATAATGGATTCGTTCACACGATTGATAATAATGGAAATTCTGTTTGGAAAAATGGTATTTTCTATTTTAAGGCAATTTTGGTGAATGGTGTGTTTGAATTATACATGCATGATAATGAATCCAAGAATGATAAATCTATATTTAGCATGAGTAAGAAGAGAAAGTTTGACAAGAACTCTTATTATCTTTAGCATTGTAGACTTGCCCATATTGGGAAGACTCGTATACAAAAGCTTCAACGTGAAGGTCTTTTGGAAAATATCAATGATGAATCGTTTTATAAATTTGAGTCTTGTATCTCTAGAAAGATGACCAAGAAACCTTTTAATAGCAATATTGAAAGGGCTACCGATCTACTTGGACTTATACATACTGATGTGTTTGGACCACTTAGACATACGTCAAGGAAGGGTGCTAGCTACTTCTTAACATTTACGGATGATTATAGCTGTTATGGTTATGTTTATTTACTTACGCATAAACATGAGGTATTTGAAACATTCAACGTGTTTATAGCAGAAGCAAAACTGCAATTAAGGAAGAAGATTAAAGCACTTCGTTCTGATAGAGGTGGTGAATATTTAAGTCAAGAGTTTATAGATTATCTAAGTGAGAATGGAATTGTTCAGCATCTTACTTCTCCCTATACTCCACAACAAAATGGTGTATCCGAAAGGAGAAATCGTACATTATTAGATATGGTACGATCTATGTTTAATCTTACAACTTTACCTTTATCCTTTTGGGATTATGCTCTAGAATCTGTTGTTCGCATATTAAATATGGTAGCCATAAAGAAGGTCGATAAGACACCATATGAACTATGTCATGGCAAGAAGCCATATTTGTCTTATTTAAAGGTCTGGGGTTGTGAGGCGTATGTGAAACGTGACTCGGGTGACAAACTCCAACAACGATCTGTAAAATGTATCTTTGTAGGATACCCTAAGGAAACTATGGGTTACTACTTTTATTATCCACCTGAGAACAAAGTTATTGTTGCTAGGTATGGAGACTTCCTTGAATCTGATCTTGTAAACCAAGAATTCAGTGGGAGAAATTATGATCTTGAGGAGAGTCATATAGATACATTACCTTCTGAAAACACTAGCGATGTAATTCCTGTAGAACCAGAAAGTATGGCGGTTCCACCGGAATTTGTTCCTCTGCGTAGATCCGCAAGGATTAAAAACGCAAATAGCAATATGTGTCTTAACATAGAGGATGATGATGAGTTAGGGGATCTCGGTGAACCCGCTAATTATAAATTCGCCATACTTGATCATGAGAAGGATAAGTGGAGGGTTGCTATGGATGAGGAAATGAAATCCATGAAAGTAAATGATGTTTGGATTCTTGTAGAACCACCACCGAATGCTAAATTAGTGAGACATAAGTGGATATACAAGAAGAAAACCGACATGTACGGAAAATTACAATCCTATAAATCTCGTTTAGTAGCTAAAGGTTTTACTCAAACTTTTGGCGTAGCCTACGAGGAGACATTTCTCTTGCAGCAGCCTTAAGAGCTATTAGGATTCTCATAGCAATAACAGCATAGTATGACTATGTGATATGGAAAATAGATGTTAAAACTGACTTCTTGAACGGTCGCTTAGATGATGACATCTATATGCAGCAACAAGAAGGGTATGTTTATCTTGAGAATCCAGGACATGTGTGCAAACTTCAAAGGTCAATGGAATAAAAGATTTTACGAAGAAATCAAAATGTTTGGATTTATTCAGAATCGTGATGAGCCATGTGTATATCGCAAAGCTAGTGGGAGTGATGTAGTATTCCTAGTCATATATGTTGATGACATATTAATCATGGGAAGTAACATTCCAAGACTTAAAGCTGTTAAGGATTATCTTGGTAAATTTTTTTCTCTGAAGGATTTAGGAGAAGCTGCATACATTCTAGGAATTAAGATCTATCAGGATAGGAAAAGACGGTTAATTGGTATATGTCAAGATGCTTATATAGATAAGATTTTTAAGAAGTATAATATGCATAATTCCAAGAAAGGTTTTTAACCTATGAAAGTTAAGCATAATCTAAGTCATGAGATAGATGCATCAACTCCTGAAGAGGAGGTATACATGTAGAAGGTGCCTTATGCTTCGGCTGTAGGATATATAATGTATAACGAGGCCTGATGTGGCGTTTGCTCAGAACTTGGTCAGTAGATACCAACAGAATCTAGGGAAGCTCCACTGGACTGCTGTTAAACATATTGTAACGTATTTGATGAGTATGAAAGATATGTTTTTGGTATATGGTGGAAAACTAGACACATAATTAAACATTATAGGTTTCTGTGATGTTTCTTGGCAATGTGATAAAGACGATACGAAGTCTTAGTCGGGTTACATTTTTGTTATCAATGGAGGAGAAGTTGACTGGAAGAGCAAGAAACAGACAACGATTGCAATGCATGCTACTCAATCTGAGTGCATGGCTGCTTCAGAAGCTGCAATGGAAGCTGTTTGGATTAGGAATTTTATTGAAGATCATCGAGTGATGCCTTCAATTAAAGAACCTATTGATATGTATTGTGACAATTCTGCCGCAATAATATTTGCCAATGAGCCTGGAGTCATGAAAGGCGCCAGACACTTTTTGCGTAGACATCACTGTAGAATTGTGATAATCTTGTGAATCAATAAGGTGGGTTGATGTTTCTAGAGAGAGAAAGTAGTGAGAGAAAGTGAGAGAAAATGTGTGTTTTATTGAATATCAAAGTGAAACAACCAACACCCCTTTCCATGGTGGAAAGGGGTTTATATACCCAAGTCCTTAATGGACTTGGGCCTCCGACCCATGACAAGCCCATGGGCCGGGTTTACTAACAAAGTAACATAATATTCAAATACGAGAATTTAACATTTAATAATATCGTGGAGTGACCGATACTTCTAATATACGTTAAAAAGTTATTTCTAACAATCTCCCCCTAAGGGATGTCACTCCAATTTACAAAGTCCTAAACCTAGCATACTATACTAAGTCTTCGTTCTTCAGCTCGTAGTCTTTTCTTTTTGCCTTTTCTGTTGTGAATATGTTGATGTTAATCATTTAGGCTTTGGCTTTAGAGCATTGTTCCTTTTGACCATTCACGTGCGATCTTTTCCTTCTTGTGAATCTTGCCTCCTCGTGACTCCATGTTCCACACACTTATGTTTTTGTTGAATTCTTGAAAGCTTCAGAGTTTGGTACAGCGGAAGAATTCATTTTGTACTTTCTTGAATTTTGTTGAAATTTGATGCAGAAAAACATAAGCATGTGGGAACGACTTCAACTGGTACACCGCAACGCCACCGTCTTCAAATGCCGCAACATAACAAGACATGAATGAAATGGCCTAGAACATTTCATTCTAAATCGGTAGCATTTTACCTCTGGTCGGTGAAGACCGTTGGACGATATTAAATATCGTACCCGTGACGGATAGTTTCAATTAAGTAACTTCCTGACAGGATTTCGCAGGTAAACCTGTTCTCTTTACTCGACCGTCACTAAGCCTGACTGCGAACATAAAGAGTGAATCACTTGGATAAATTATCCTTGTGATTGAAGCCGTCAATTCATGAAACCTGGAACAAGTGAATTTCAATTAAGATTTTCACCATCGTTGCTTTCTAGTTATCACGAGCTTGATTCATAAAGAATCTTGCACGTTACCTACCAAGTGCTGTTTGATGTTAACACTAGAAGGATTTCCACTCGTCACTGTGAACACTAAAGAGTGTCACTCTGAGTGTTCTGGCAAGATCATACGACAATGCGTAGAGGCCTGGAACAAGTTTAAGTTCAATTAAGAATTAAACTACTGTTTCTTTCCAGTTTTCACAAGATTGGTTCTTAAAGAACCGCACGTGTCACCTACCATGAGCTTTTTTGATGTTGGCTCAAGAAGGATTTCAATCTTCATTGTAATACTTGCGTGTCACTCGGATGTTCTGGCAATATTACAAGAATACTGCGTAGGACTCATAAAGATCTCTTACTTTTCACAGTGTGTGAGAAAGCAAGGAATAAATGGAAAGTGTCCTAATGAGACTTTTGATGATCTCGTGGCTCTAGACTCGATAGTGCGTTTTTATTTAGTGAGCGATGGCTGGAGAGGAGTGACACCTATTCAATATCAGTCTATTCGGAGTGAATAAACCAATAGATAACGTGTTCATCTCCGTGTGATTAAAACAAATACCTTTTGAGAGATATTTGAGTTAGCTAGGAAGGGTTGTGCATTGCATCACTAGGTCCATGATGTCTTTCTTCAATATCGAGAATCATTAACAAATGATCTCAATAGCATATGTATTGGCCCGATTTCTGCCTAAAGTTGTAAGGAGGGCTTCTTTCTTTACACCCTTTATCTTTACAATTCTTTTTCATTCTTCAACCCCTTCAATGCTTACCAATACGTCATCACTAGCACCTTGTTGTGATTGTTCCAATGCTAGCTTATGTACTTGGTCGGCATTCAGCTTCATTCACAATCATTCTCCATCTTTCCTAGGACTTCTAATTCTATCTAGGGAATTGTCCTTGGTAAGATTCCATCGGTTCTAATGAATCATTGGACTAATACTTATACCTACCACCCTTTTGTCACCACATCCGTCGTGAATTAAGTGTGTTGTGGGTAAGTATTGTCACCATGAAAAATCCTTGAAAATCACTTAAGACACTTGTGATATTATAATCAAAGTTTTTGTGCCTTAAGTGTTTTGTTCATCAAAATTGCTCCCCCTTAACACATGCATTACACATATTTAGTTGGATTATCTTTAAGTCCTTTTCATCATTAGCCAAATATCATTAAGTCTCCTTAATCCCATTTTCTCCCCTTATCCAAAATGTTAACCATTAATATTTGGGATATTGAATGGATTAATCGGTCTTTGGGTAAAAATGAAATCAATGTATGGCCATAGAACATATGAATGCTCCCCCTCAAATTAATGAGGGTTAGTTGTAGTGCTTGAGTACGATATATTTTGAAAGATTTAGAATCTCGTAAGAAATTCTTGAAAAATTATCACACCTTCACACTACATCAAGCCATAAAAGCATAATAATCACAGTATTTGCATATTCACAATTAACTTACAGTATGAAGTTGACCTTAGTGAAGACGACCCATATTAAATGGATCGTTTCATAAGTCTGAAGTGCCCTCCATACGGTCTGCCACCCACGAACCTTTCTAAGCTCCTCATCAACCTACGTTCCCTGAGCTTTTCATTAATCTTCTTGATTACATAGGTAGCCATTTTCTGATAACCCGGATGCCAATCCTCAATCACTTCTGGTAATATCCTGCCAGAATTGAGATGCTCCAATTTGGCTTTGACGTGTAAGAGAGTCCCATCACTGTACTTATGAAGCTCAGCTACCCTCATAAACTTCATTATCCCATGAATGTTCAAGTAGAAAATCCCGCACATCGGAAGGGTTGTGCCGGTATAGGGACATCTTTCAACATGTTGAGGTAATACTTGATTAAGTGGAGGAGTCATGTTAAGCTTGCATTGATAGCTTTCAACTCCCAGTTGTAAGTCTTCTACACGTTTCTTGATGAAAACGCTTCGTGTAAACATACGAAGTGCTGTGTTCAGAGCAATGATATCTTCACGAGTGAGATGTGTAAGCTGATCACGGGTCATGAAAAGCAACATATCTTTTATATCTTCAAGGCGAATGATTGAAAAATCTCCTTGCTGTATCTTGTATTCTCGATCATCTTCTCTTTTTAGTAGAATTTCCGTCACATGATGATATCCATTCTTGGGTTCAATCGTTATTCCTAATATACTTGTGATTCGAAGATTGGATCTGACGATACTACCTGAGTTGGCTAATCAGCAACCTCTGTATGCCCTTCGGACTCGCTCGTCCCAATGTGATGCTCCTATAGCAGCATACATGTCATAATTGCGGTTTACCTTTGGAACCCAGAGGCGATTGACCTTTTCTTCGATCCAAGGTATCAACCCCCAATTAGCAGCTTTCAACAAAGTCAGGGAGGTCGCATACTTGGATGATCCTTTGAGAATATAGTCAAGATCATATGTGACAAAGAAGTCAAGTGCAATTTGATTGTCTTGAGTAGCATCAATTGGAAGAGAAGGTCTTTCTGGCGCATGAAGGCCTGGCCTTTGAATTGTATCGAGAGCTTTCAGGATTTCATCAGCATAATATTCATACTCCATTCGGCTTAATCTTGATTTAGCGCGAATTCTCTTGTCTTTAAGCGCTCTCTTCACCAAGGACGGAGTGACCGAAAATCCATACTCACGAGTCCAAAATGCACACAGATCTATTGGATTGCGAATACGTAGATACAGAACATTTGCATCAGCATTTGTGATTGGTTCATATGATGCAGCTGCCGTGATCCATGGTTGTTCTGGTGCGGTCTCATCGATCTGTAATGTATTAGCCCAATCCAGTGTGCTTGACTCAGGAACCGTAGTAACTGGTTCATTAGGTGGAGCAGTAGATACTTGAACGGGTGCCGGTTCTGATTCAGGTTTATCAGCAGCAGGTGCAGTTTCTGGTTCTGCAGTTGTGGTAACAACAAAAGAACTAACAGGATTAACAGTAACATGTATAGAGCTAGAAACAGATGTACCGGGAATTGAAGATGTTGTTGTAGCATTTACATCATGGTGGCACTTGGTGCGTCCTGTCTCCGTAGATGTGGACTTACCCTTGTGAGCAACATCTTTCTGAGATTTGCCACCGGTCTTGGACGGTTTCTTCTTGCTAGCAGCATCGTCACCCCTATCATCATCATCAGACTGATCAGGCTCGTCAGACTTGTCACTGTTGTAGCTACCCCTGTTCTCGTTGTCATCATCATTATCGTCATCGTTCCTGTTGCTATCCTCGTCACTATCCTCATTACGATCACCGCCTTCACCATCATCATCATCATCATCATCACCCTTATCTTCATAACTCCCATCGTCTTCTTCACCACCACTCTCTTCTTGCTCACTATCCTCCTCATCAGAAGCATCTTCATCTCCCTTTTTATACAAAATATGGTAAGGAACCACGCTTCCAAATGTCTTAAACAACCTGTCATCCTCCTTTATAGCTGCATTAATTTCCTTGTGAAGTGTCCGCTGAATTTTGGATTTGTCGAAAGATCCAACTTCAACCATGCGGGCGTGGAGAATCTTCTTCAGTTTAAAGTCCATTAAATCATATGCAATTTTATAGGCTGAATTGGAAGGGTTTGACGATTTAACCATCAACTTATCAGCCGCAATTTTCTTCACCTCTTTTCGCAGCTTTGGCATAATAGACTTAACAGATTCCTTTACCCTATCATTAAGTGAAGCTTCAAGTATTTCTTTCTCCTCTTTGTACTTATTCTTTAATTCGCGGAGTTTGGTGATCCTTGCTGCACTTTTATCAGCTTCAACCTGTTTGACATGAGCAAGTTCTTCTACATGAGATTTCCGTGTAGACTCCGTCTCTGTATTAAACTTAGCTATCATCTCCTCTTGAGCTTTCTTGGATGTCTCTTCACTTTGCACTCGTTGGAGTAGCTCTTCTCGAAGTTGAGCCATCTCTTTTCTTTGAGTTACCATGTGTTTATCCATCATTTCTGCCATGAGGAGTGCAGAAAATGTAGATGGCACAGGGGTAATCGAGGGCGGTTGAATAGGCACGGTTGTGATGACAGTACTGAGGACGGAAGTAGTTGGAGGTGGAGGGGATAGTAGTTGAGCAGTCGACGTTTGTGTTGGCAGAGGCTGGATTGGTGGAGGTTGAGTAGATAAAGGCTTTGGAGTCACAATGATTGTCGTAGCAACGGACTCTTTTTCGATGCTTGATGTAGCGGCAATGGATGTTGCTTTAGATGTTGAGTACTTGTCTGGTGTTCCAAACTAAAAAATGTAATACGTCTCCTCGTCTTCCTGTTCATCTTCTATCTGCACACCCGAACGACTACCTCCTGTGTCTTTCCTACTTCTTTCTACAACCTTTTTCGGTTGTTTTTTTCTCAGCTTTGCGAATTTGCTCGGGAGTAACATCGTCATCAGTGTCTTCATCTCGAATGACAAACTTCTCAGCTTTGCGCTTATCCTTTTTAGCCACAGTCTTTGTTTTCTTGGGTTTA
Organism: Glebionis coronaria; assembly: GCA_025667525.1. Classification (NCBI taxonomy): domain Eukaryota; kingdom Viridiplantae; phylum Streptophyta; class Magnoliopsida; order Asterales; family Asteraceae; genus Glebionis; species Glebionis coronaria. The sequence continues at coordinate 362,710,204 of CM046876.1, forward strand.
GACTCAGGTAAGACAACATCTTGCTTACGTTTACCTTTACTTTTGACTGTAGTTGACGAGACTTCTCCCGTATGAACTTTTTCTTGCTGTTTCCTGATTTCTATTAGCATTTTCTTGTAATCATCAGAAGCTAGAATTTTGTCCGTCAGGAGATGACTATGAACAGGACCAGGATTAACAGCACCGGAGGGTCCTTCATGCCTTAAGTCCACAAGGTCATCAGCCTCTGTAGTGTGGTGACGGCTTTCTGTACGCTTATCAATAGAAGCATCATTTTCCATAAAGTAATTAATGATAAGCTTGATAAACCTAGGGTAAGGAAAAACTTTAGCCTTCTGCTTCGTGTTTTGGAAGAGTTGAAAATTAAACTCTTCCCACAACAAGGATGCATAATCTGCATTTATGCCTTTGTACATTCCATAGAACATACTCATAATTGAAGCTCGCACAACATCATGCCCAGTTGTTTTAGGTGTAAGACACCGACTGAGGATACCGAAGATAGCTCTCCAAGGTTGACCCACTTTGGCTGTGGTACACTCGGACACTATTCGCAGGTCAGGACATCCAAGAGCAATGAACATCTCCATGAGTTCGTCTTTGGTAGGGTTCCTTGAAAATGACATACCTTTGGGTGTATCCCGAATTTCAAATATCTTGCGAAAGTCTGAAACGGTGAGTGTCTGTTGTTTGTTGTCGAGGAAGAAGGTGATCTTGTTTGAAGTCCTTTCCTTGGTAGCCCATAATTCGTACATGTAATCAAATGGCACCGAAGCAGTACTCCTTAATGCATTATTGAAGTGAGATAGATCAAGGATTGCTGAGGCGACTTTGAATCTATGGTGAGTTGAATGAGAGACTTCCTTCAATCGGTAATTGTTTGGTATGAACTTTGTAAAACCCCAAAATTTGGGCTTTTAACACGTCACCGACTTCATCCTTATTACCGTTCATTATTTAATATTTTACGGACCACCTTTATAATATATCTTCACAAGACTTAATTTGTACAAAAATCATCATTTTAGTAAAAATAGTGGGGTACTTTAATTCACTATAATTAATATCATCATATTTAAAAACACAACTTATAACTAAGCTAATAATTAGTTTATATTCGATTATCCATAAGTTTTTTTTCGATAAGACGATTAATTAAAATTGCTTAATATTTCATTGTAAAACGTACGAAGAAATTTAATGAGAAGTTATTTTAAAACGATATACTTATTAAAACGATAAATAAACGTCATTTAAATGAACGGGATAATAATATAGTAAATATTATTTATTTACTGATATTAATTAAAAACTCGATATTTTAACTATAGAGCTATCTTTTTAAATTTATTATCCTTAGACACATGTTATGTGCATAAACTATTATTAATTATATTAATAATTACTAGCCACAATCTAAAATATTACATACCCAGACGGACTAGAAACTTTGTAAATTAATTTTTAGACGTAAATCATTAGTACATTTAACTAAGACTTGCTTAATGTCAAACAAATTATCACTAAATATACTAAATCGACACATTAAAAAGACCATGGAAAACTCTTGTCAAATTTTAAAGTGCAAAGACATTTTATTTATTTTTCATATACATGATAACAAAATAAACACAAACACTCATCTATTCCTTCATGCCTTCACTAGATATTTTGTAACCATCCTTTACCCACATGTTATAAAACACACGGCTAGGAACTCTCCCTAGAAGCCTCATACACGGCTACACATTAGGAAGAAAGGGCAAGTAGATGGATTTGCAAATCTAGTAAAAATCTAAACAAATCTTACTAAGATCTCCTAAGATTTACAAGAATCCTCCAAAATCTTCATCTCTCCCTCCCCACCGTGTATAAAACCTTCACCACCAACACCAATCCTTTATATTCTTCTATCTCTCTCTCGTCGGCATACACAGAAACCCAAATCCCTGTCTTTCTCCTTATTTCCGAGCAAACAAAGAGAAACCCATGCAAACCCCCCTTCCTTCTCCTCCTGACGAGAGCAATATAATGAACACAAACTCCATATTATTAATCTTGGGTTTACTTCCAAATTATGTCTATATATCACGTACACAATACAAACCTTCCCACCTATTCGCATCAGCCATCACCATAAATGATGATTGGCGCAGCAATCACCACCACCAGATCCGCTCAGCCACTAGTTGTCACCACCACACGAAGGTTTAACCATCGTCGTGGTCAACATATGGAACCACTGTTATCTCAACAGCCACCATCACACATTTCCATTATATAACCGAGGGTGTTTGGTTTGGTTATATACAGCCACTGTCGAAAGCTACACCACTGATCCATAAAACCATGACCAGCTTTATTCGTTCCAAATCTACCATCACAGGAGTGTTTGCTTTGGTCAGTATTATTAGAGGGGTGTTATGTTGCTGATTTCTGCTACCACCGAGACACCAAATCAGGTGGTGTTCGGGGTGCATTTTTCTCGCTGGTTTGACCCATTAAGGGTGTTCGGGTTACGTGTTATAAGTACAACAGCCTCAAGGGCGTTCAGATCCGCGTTTAGGACAGCAGGGGGGGCGTTTGGATCTGCTGTTAAGACGCAGCAGAAAGGGAGTGTTTGGGACTGTAGAACAGTCATAATGGTATGTTTAGTTCGCTGCGTATCAGCAGCAGGTACGTTTGATTCGAGTTAAGGACGAGCCGGGGTAGATTCGAGCTAGGACTCGGACTGTAAATCGAGTTTATGGCATCGGGTTGCATCAAACATTCAAGCAAAAGCTAGTATGGGTGGTTGCTCTCACGTGTCACTCATCGTACCACGACTTTGATTAGCCTCGTAAGATCTACGCCTCAATCTTATTTGCTTTTCCTTAATTGCATCATTCATTTAGAAATCTAAAGCAACTCCCTGATGTAGTGTCGACACCATTAGGAAACGTGTATCTAAAACACAAGCTGGGCAAAAACGAATGTACTAGGTCTTAAGTTATCCCTTTAATAGTAACCCTGCCAAATTTGAACGTGAACGGAGTACGTTTGCTAGGTTAAACAAAGTAATCATATGCGTTATTTTATATGTAAAAGTGGCCCGAGTAGCCAACTTTAGACCCTGTTTAGACCTAGTAGTACCCCGAGTATAGATCTGTATATGGGGGCATCTCATAGATCACCTAGCCAGATTTCCACATCCTTTTGAATCACCCAAAACGGAGCTATAACGAATCGGGAAACTGACTTTGAAAACCTGCGTTTGAACACTAAAAGCTGTCAGCACTTGGATAAAAAGCTGACAGCATGTACATATAGGCTGACCAGCCGACTTTGGCTGCGTTTTTGAGCAAGTAAGAATTAGATCTCGAACCCGACACCAACTAGGATATTGTAGATCACCTGGCTACCTTTCCGTAGACACCAAGAACACTAAAAACGGATCTATAACGAATAAGTTACAGCCCTTTAAAAATCTGCCTCGCACACCTTAAAAGCTGATGAAAACAAAGATTCCTGACCCACTGACTTCACATGCGTTTTTACCCACTTTAAAGCCATTTTCACGCAAAACTTAAAGAACGAAACTTGTAGACGGCGTGTCCGAGAATACAAATATGTTTTCCATTCATTTTATGGTTAAATAACGAACCCGTAAATGGCTTTCAAAAATCAATGTTTATGTCACAAAACACTTGAAACACAAGGGCCAATCTTGCCATTTTCTGAAAGTTTAGCAAGCCCTAGGGGGCTGTTTTGGTAACTATATTAAAAGCAAGGACTCGTGTGCAATTTAACTTTAGTTTTATTAATAATATTTATTTAATAAACTTTAAGGGCTATATTGTAATTCGTCAAACGTGGAGGACTAATTACGAACATTTGAAACTTCTAGGACTTTTATGAAATATTATATAAGTCTTAATTAAATAAAAATCATTTTTATTTGATTCATTTAACCTATTACAATTCGAACGAAGTAAATACACTTTGTTAAATTAAAAGTGTACATGTTACGATAACTTACAATAAGTTTAACACTGATAACGATAACAACTTATTAAGTCCGTGATCATGCATTTTCATCAACTGCATTTATATGTGCATTATATTTGTACATATACTGAGACCCAATTAATTACTTAGGTAATTAACTGTATCGTGAGCATACTATTTGGACTATCTGTGATATTATCCGGACACTGCTATTCAGGTGAGTTCATAGCCTCGCCTTTCACTACTATTTATGTTTTACTAACCCGCGAGGGGGGGACCTGCTATAACTTGATTTGACTATATGATTTTGATATCTTATAGTTAATAAATTGTTTGTAACACTCTCATTTTTCGTATCGGTACAGCGGAAGGGTCTTTCAGAGTGTTACGGGATAGCACAATAACTCCAATCATAGACAACACATAAAAATGGTTGTACAAGGTTTAACAAACATTCATTCGATAAAAAGGTTTAAAAGTGTACAACAGGTCCCAAATTATACAGGTCATTAAGTTTACAAAACACAGATCGAATGAACATTTTTAATATTAAGTGTGGGCCATCAGAGTCGATCTCCATCCGGATTACCTTCAAGCACCTGAGATAGAAAACATGCAAAAATCATATCAGCGAATGCCGAGTGAATTCATAGAGTTTAATGAAAACCATTATATAAAACAATCATTTACAATCATTAAAATCAGAACACAAGTATAATATCGGAAGTAAGTCCACATATTGCTAGTCAGGCAATATATAAATCAAGCATACATCTGAAACCGTCCATGGGACCGTAGTCTCTATATTACCATGATAGGTAATATATTCATCGTAATAGCGTCGTTATCGTTTATTTATGTCTTATATTGTATTATTTGTATAGGATTATTATTAGCCGCATGACATTGTTACCTTACTGTGAAAACAGCGGGCCGCGAACCCGACAAACAATTTGCCCATCTAAGTTAGCGTGTCGTCACAAAAATCACGCTATGGGATCTTCTCATACATAAATTCGCTTACCAATCAATGTGGTACGACGGGGATCAACCGTCAAGGCGCGAACTGGGGTGATCGTCCCCAAATAGTACTATCAAATGCATAAGCGTCTACCAAAACCCGGTAGTTCACAATTCATGCTAATGGGACTTTAAGTGACATAACCTAACTACTAATAATCCTTTTAGTCTCGAATATAGGGTCATAGCATCATTCGGGTCCATCTCATTAAGCATACAATCGGGACTACTTGTGTTCTATTTTTATAAAAATCTAGCATGTTATCTCCCTCGCGGGTTTACAAATCATTTTATAAAACATTTAAAAGAGTGCGAGGCTATGAACTCACGTTGTTAATGAAAGGCGGATTATCGGCTACGGGCGTGCTTCGGTCACGGAAACCTATATAAATAATAATCGGTCTTAGACTCGGTCCAATGACTTTTGTCAAAATAACAATATACATATATATGATTATTGTACATATGATGATGATCAAGTGGGTTTATAAATCCTTATTTACTCATTTTAGTGTTTACGTTTTAGTATCGTCTTACTAGTTCACTAGTTTTACCGATTTTACCTATTTTAAGTTCATTAAGTCTTTTATAAGTTCTTTTACTTGTTTTTACCCATTTTATACTTATATGATCAGTGTATATACTTTTCATGTTGGGTCCTATTGGGTTAAGCCCAAATAATTCTTTTTACAAGCATTTATCTTATTAAGTCCAATTATTAGTCTAATAGGTTTAGTTAGCTCGTAATTGTCCGTAATTCTTATAGTTCGGGTTTTATCGGTTTTTACTTGTCTTAGTTACTTATACATCAGTATATATCTTTTATAAACTTTACATTAGACGGGTTTGGTCGTCTAAGTTTTTATTTGATGAAAAACGTTAATTTCACGGCGATAGCCGAAAAAGTCGTAAAAATAAAGTTTATAGTTTTTATTACTTATAAATATTGCTTTTACCACCATTTATACATTTTACCCATTTAATTAACCTTTTATACATTTATATAATTAAGTTTTACAAGTTAGTGGGTTTATACTTTACATTTTATAAATTATAAAGTGAGTGCTTATATAATAATAATAAACATTATTTCCAAAAATCTGATTTTTAACTTCACATTCACCATTTTTATCATATCTAGAGTTCTATAATGACTTAGAAGCTCATTTTTAAATGACAACTTCTTCATGATATGTGCTAAATATAACTTAGTTATAGCTACTGTCCATTTTAAACTTAAGTTGCCTTAACAGTCCCTACAAAACTGCTTATTCAGATTGTACCACCTAACTTGTTTTGATCATATCTCACTCATTATTTTGATTCCATTGCATGGCCAACTCTCACATGTGTATAACATCATCTACTTTACTGTAAATAGATTAAACCATGCATTTTTATCAGTTCTTTATTTAGTTATCTACTGTTTTTATACAGCCAACTATTTAGACATGATTTTAGCTTCATTTCTTATGGTTATCATCATTTTTAAGCATGTTTATCAACACTTGATCCCCACACAACATTTTTATCATCATATATACATCATATACATATACAAAATGAAAGAAAATACATTTGTTCTTTACAAAATAATAAGAGAAAAATGTAGAGGATGATCTTCTTTACCAATCCAAGTGGATTTCTTGTTTTAAGAAGGCAAGAACTTGATGAACACAACAAGTATCTCCAAGACCATCAAATAGCAAGATCATATGTTGGAAAATCAGCCCTAGGACACAAGCAAATCACCTCCAAAGTTGGTTATATGGCCACCAAATGATCAAGGTTTCAAGGAAACACCTTAATAGGACTAGTAAACATGTGGTTTGTAGTTGGAAGAGATCAAAAATGATGTTTGTAGCTTGATATGGGACGGCATATAGGGTGAAGTAGAGAGAGTTTGAGAGTGAAATGCATGGATGAAAATGGTTAAGTGAAACCATTTGTTGGTTTTGATAAGTTTGGTGGTAGTTTAGCCTAAAGTGTAAGCTAAGGCTTACACTTGTTACTAAACAAGTTAAGTTAGTGCCACCTATGGTGGTGAGGTGTTTTTGGCCGTCCCTTAGTAGCTAGTGGGATGGGGCAATGTGTTTTGTCCCATCTCACTAGTTTACGGGTATTTCTCGATTCTAGTTTTCTCGATTTGCGTGCCCTCGGGTCGTTTTACGAAAAACGTTTTTATAAATTATGAATCACCGTCACAAAACGAATCCAATAAAAATTGTCTCATCAAAAACGGAGTTCAAAAACGTAAATACGTAATCCTAAGGTTTCCGGTTTAGTCGTAAAAGACGCCAAATTATGCACGTAAGCCCAAATTTAAATCCGTAAATTGTGAGTTCGTCAACCAACATAAAAATAAGTTTCAAAATATTATACGAGAAAATATTTAACTACCTGAAAATGTTAGATTTGTCACAGCTTTTCCTCCTAAAAGGGATCAACGTCCTCGTGATCCATTTCATTTGGATGTCCGTTTCTTATTGAAATCGAAGAGGTGCGGATATTTCTTCCACATTTCATCCTCTCGTTCCCAAGTATACTCCGGTCCATGTTTTGAATTCCATCGGATCTTGACAATAGGTATCCGACTTTGTTTCAGTTGCTTTACCTCACGGTCCATAACTTCTACGGGCTCTTCGATAAAATGCAACTTCCCATCTATTCGAACCTTACCTAACGGAATTTTCTCATCACTCACTGCTAGACATTTCTTCAGATTAGATACATGGAATGTGTTGTGAACACCATGAAGTTCTGGGGGTAACTCTAGTTTGTAAGCCACCGGACCTACTCTAGATAGAATCTTAAAGGGTCCAATATAACGGGGATTCAATTTTCCTCGTTTTCCAAATCTTATAACGCCTTTCCATGGCGATACTTTCAACATTACTCGGTCACCCACTTCAAACTCCATTGGCTTCCGCCGCACATCCGCGTAACTTTTCTGTCTACTACGGGCAGTCAACAACCTCTTCTTAATTTGAACTATCATCTCTGTAGTCTCCCGGATCAATTCCGGTCCCGTGAGCTGGGTATCCCCAACTTCACTCCAACATACAGGAGATCTACACTTCCTACCATACAAAGCTTCAAACGGTGCAGCCTTAATACTAGAATGGTAACTATTGTTATACGAAAACTCTGCTAACGACAAATGTTTATCCCAATTCTTACCAAAGTCTAACACACAAGCTCTCAACATATCTTCCAGTGTTTGTATCGTCCTTTCACTCTGCCCATCAGTCTGGGGGTGATAAGCAGTGCTCATATCGAGATTCGTTCCCAAAGATCTTTGGAGAGATTTCCAAAAATTCGATGCGAATCTAGGATCTCGATCTGAAATGATCGATACAGGCACTCCATGCTTGCATACAACATTATCCATGTATATTCGAGTCAGCTTCTCCAGTGAGAACTGCTCCTTAACCGGAATGAAGTGTGCTGATTTGGTCAGTCTATCGACAATAACCCAAATCGAATTGTTTCCAGATGATGTTCTAGGAAGCTTGGTGATAAAGTCCATCGTAATTCGCTCCCACTTCCATTCAGGAATCTTTGGTTGTTGAAGTAGTCCTGATGGCTTTTGATGTTCAGCTTTAACTCTAGCACAAGTCAAGCATTGAAGAACATACATAGCTATGTCAGCTTTCATATTCGGCCACCAATACAACTTCTTCAAATCATGGTACATCTTATCAGATCCTGGATGAATGGAATACTTAGATTTATGGGATTCTAACATAATCAAATCTCTTAAGCCTCCAAACTTAGGTATCCACATACGACCTCTTAAACATTTCACTCCATCAGCTCTAACCTCTAAAGGATCTCCTTCTCCTCGGAACCCTTCATTAACAAAATTCTCCTTCTTACAAGCTTCTATTTGCGCATTTCTAATTTGCTCAGGCAAATTATTGTGCACGGTCAAGACTAGAGAACGCACCCTGATAGGCTCTCTATCTTTCCTACTCAACGCATCAGCAACAACATTGGCTTTTCCTGGGTGATACTTTATATCACAATCATAATCACTTAACAACTCTATCCATCTTCGTTGCCTCATGTTCAACTCTTTCTGGTCGAGAATATACTGTAGGCTTTTGTGATCGGTGAATACCGTACACTTGGTGCCATACAGATAATGCCTCCACAACCTAAGAGCAAAGACCACAGCTCCTAACTCAAGATCATGAGTAGTATAATTCTCCTCATTCTTCCTTAATTGCCTAGAAGCATAAGCTATCACTTTCTCTCTCTGCATCAACACAGCTCCATAACCTCTAAGAGATGCATCACAATACACTACAAAATCTTCACTCCCTTCGGGTAATGATAAGATTGGCGCACTACATAATTTTTGCTTCAATGTCTGAAATGCTCCATCTTCATCACTTCCCCAAACGAAAGGTTTATTCTTCTGAGTAAGCTTAGTCAAGGGTTTAGCTATCAAAGAAAATTCTTTAATGAATCGCCTATAATAGCCAGCTAATCCTAAGAACTGTCGCACTTCCGTTGGCGTTGTCGGTGCAGACCAATTCTTAATAGCTTCAACCTTTGCAGGATCAACATGAATTCCATCTTTGTTAATCACATGACCAAGAAATTGCACAGAATCTAACCAGAAATCACACTTCGAAAACTTAGCATACAACCTTTCATCCTTCAGCAACTTCAAAACAATCCTCAAATGTTCTCTATGCTCATCTTCATTCTTAGAATAGATTAGAATATCGTCAATAAACACAATCACAAATTTATCCAAGTAGGGCTTACACACTCGATTCATTAAATCCATGAAAACCGCAGGTGCGTTAGTTAACCCAAATGGCATTACTTGAAATTCATAGTGTCCATAACGAGTTCTAAATGCAGTTATAGGAATATCTTCTTCACGGACGCGAAGTTGGTGATATCCTGACCGCAAATCTATCTTAGAATACACACTAGATCCTTGCAGTTGATCAAACAAATCATCAATCCTAGGTAAAGGATATCGATTCTTAATTGTCAACTTATTCAGTTCCCTATAATCAATGCACATACGAAAAGATCCATCCTTCTTCTTAACGAACAAGACTGGAGCTCCCCAAGGCGACGAGCTCGGTCGAATAAAACCTTTATCAGACAACTCCTTAAGTTGCTCAGATAACTCCTTTAATTCAGAAGGGGCTAATCGGTAAGGCGCACGTGCCACCGGTGCAGCACCAGGAATTAAATCGATTCGAAACTCTACTTGCCTTATCGGTGGAAGTCCCGGTAAATCTTTAGGAAATACCTCAGGAAATTCACAAATAATAGGTACATCTTCCAATCGTTTCTCCCTAGACTCATTCCCGGTCACTTGAGCTAAGAATAACTCACAACCGTTCCTGATGTACTTTTGGACTTTAATACATGAAACGATTTTCAAACGGGATTCACCTCGACTACCATCAATTACTAACGTTCTATTCCTAAGAGGAATCTTAACCTTCTTCTCTCCACATAAAATAGTAGCATTATTCAACGACAACCAATCCATACCAATAATAACATCGAAACTACCTAATTCTATCAACATCAAATCAATCGGAAAGGAATGGTTCAAGAGATTTAGAGAGCATCCTTCTAATAGCTTATTAGTTTTCACTAATTTACCATCAGCCAATTCCACCTTGTAACTGGTACTTATCTCAACAGGTTCAATATCAATAAGGGCACTAAATTTAGTGAATACAAAGCTCCTATCGGCACCCGAATCGAATAAAGCAACAGCATAATGATTGTTGAGTAAAAACGTACCGGTAACGACATTCGGATCCTCTTTCTTCACCTCAATTGTTCCAAGTTGGTAGATACCACCCTGGGGGTTTCTTCCAGGTACAATCGCTTTCAACTTGGGGCATTCCGATTTCCTATGACCTTCTTCATTACAGTTGAAGCAAATCGTTCCCTTCTTACACCTTTCAACCTTGTGTCCAAGCTTTCCGCAATTTCGGCACTTCCAGCAGTCGCCAGGATGCCTCTTGTTGCCACACTTAGGACATCTATCATCGTTGCGCGGTGCATTGTTGGTAATAGCATTTGCATTCCCCTTTCTCTGGTTCTGACGGCGATTGAAATTCTTCCTATTATCACCTCTATCTACACGATCACCGTCTCCCTTTCTTTTCTCACCAACACGGGCTTCATCTTCCTTATCCTGAATTATCTGTCCAATGAGTTGGTAAGCCATTCGAACATCATCATCAATGGTAAGTGGTTTCGATGATGTCACGTCCCCCCGGATATTCCTGGTCAACCCTTTCACATATTGTTCAATTCGGATCTCTTCGGGTTCAACCAATCGAGGACATAGCAAGGCCAACTCATGGAATCGATTCGTGTAACTATCAATGTCCACACCTTTCATTCTCAGATGAATCAACTCCTGTTCTAACCTAATTATCACACTACGAGGACAAAACTCCAAAGTCATCCACTTCTTAATTTCAGCCCAAGGAGTAGCATTAGCAGCATCAAGACCCATGAAAGCAATTCTCCCGTTCCACCAAGTCAACGCACGACCTTTAAGAGTAGCCATAGCAAAAGTCACCTTATCTTCCTCCTTACACTTACTAATCCTAAACACCGATTCAATCTTCTCAATCCACTGACTTAATCCTACAGCACCTTCAGTTCCATTAAAAGGTAGAGGTTCACACTTCATGAACGTCACATAAGTACAACCACCAACTTCAGGTGCATTAGTTCCAAGTCCTCCTACATTTCCTCCAGCATTAGCATTCACATTATTAGCATTCACATTCACATTAGTACCGCCAATTCCACTACCGCCAGCTCCACTACCGCCAGCTCCACTACCGCCAGCTCCACTACCGCCAGCTTCATTTCTAGCATTTGCCATGAATTCAGTCATAGATGCGGTAACTTGCTCCGTAATAATCCTACGTACATCATCCTCAGTCACAGCCTTCTTGGGCGGCATAGTTCTATAATTCCACAATTTCAAAGCATTAAGCATTCATCCAACAAAGGATTCATATAATATGGATCGAATTCATAATCAAGATACAAATAAGGCACAATATGGAATTCAAGACAAGATACATATTTCATTCGATCTGAAACAAAAGTATTGTCTTAGTACATCCATATCAAAGTTCTAACACTATATACACTCAAAATTCGTGCCAAGTCTACAACTAACAAGTCGGTTCAGTCAAAGCTACAAACACAAAAGATATAAAGGTCACTACTAAACACAGACTGGTCTACTGAGAACCGCCAGATGGTCCATCATCCATCGTCTTCTGGATCTTCGCCGGACGATCACTAGACTCATCTTCAGCTGGGCGCTTACGGATTACTCCTCTTTCAACCATGTCAGCATAAAATCTACTGTTCCAACCCACGGATACATTCAACTCCTTTTCGGCTTTCTCACGCATCGCACGAGCCACACTCAACTGAATCTCCAAAGAATTCACCTTTCTCTTCATAGCAGCATACTCACCACTTTCCAACACCGATAACCTCCTAAATGCCTCATTCAATCCACGTTCTACATCACTCAAATCCAAACTAAGCAATTCTCGCTCTTTCTCTCCAATCTTTGCCTTCGACTCCAAATAAGCAACCTGAGTCCGAACAACACCTAATCCAACCTCTGTCACACAACTCTTAACACGGGAAGCATCTAGATCACGTCTCAAGGCCCATGGTGCAAGACCATCAATATGAGTAGCCTCTCGAGTACTAGACGACTCTCCTATCTCACGTCTACGAGCAGCAATACCGTCGGTACCGTCAGGTGCATCGTCATCCTCATCCTCCTCTGATTCAGAATCAGATTCAGACGATTCAGACATTTCATCCCTAGGTAACTCATCCTCGGAATCAGACAAACAAACTGGTGGGGGCAAAGGCTCGCCCTCTGGAACATCATACGGATATATAAGCTCAGCTTCCTCATCGTCATCAACCTCAACCTCTATACCTACATCCTCCTCGACATCCTCGTCGTCTATCTCATCATCTAACTCATCTAACCCAATCTCATTCTCATTCTCAATATCAGCATTCTCAATATCCACGTCCTCATTACCCACATTCTCAATATCCACATTCTCTACTAAGTCTTCCTGAGGGGCAATCTGATCTCCTAGTCCTAACTCGGGCTCGGGATCCTCAAATGGTTCCTCCTCGTCATCAATATCAAAATCTACTAAGTCTAAATAAGGATCATCTTCTATATTAGGTTCGGGAATAGCATGGTTTTCTACAGGAATATTAGGGTCAGCCATGACAATCTGCATTTATATATATTTATCTCGTATTAGGATAACATACTAGTTAAACAATTACATAATGAAATCACGATATATACATATATATAAATTAAATTATATATATCAAAATATATATCTTCTCAATAAGGCTTGTTGGTAACGTCGGAGATCTCTGGCACCGTTATAGTCAAAAGATTTTTCAAATATTTTCTCAAATGTTCATTGTCAAAAGATTTTGAAAAGTTTTGTTCAAAACCTTGGTTTTTTTTATTTTAAAAATCTTTTGTTCTCTACAACGAGAGCTCTGGTACCAAACTGTAACACTCTCATTTTTCGTATCGGTACAGCGGAAGGGTCTTTCAGAGTGTTACGGGATAGCACAATAACTCCAATCATAGACAACACATAAAAATGGTTGTACAAGGTTTAACAAACATTCATTCGATAAAAAGGTTTAAAAGTGTACAACAGGTCCCAAATTATACAGGTCATTAAGTTTACAAAACACAGATCGAATGAACATTTTTAATATTAAGTGTGGGCCATCAGAGTCGATCTCCATCCGGATTACCTTCAAGCACCTGAGATAGAAAACATGCAAAAATCATATCAGCGAATGCCGAGTGAATTCATAGAGTTTAATGAAAACCATTATATAAAACAATCATTTACAATCATTAAAATCAGAACACAAGTATAATATCGGAAGTAAGTCCACATATTGCTAGTCAGGCAATATATAAATCAAGCATACATCTGAAACCGTCCATGAGACCGTAGTCTCTATATTACCATGATAGGTAATATATTCATCGTAATAGCGTCGTTATCGTTTATTTATGTCTTATATTGTATTATTTGTATAGGATTATTATTAGCCGCATGACATTGTTACCTTACTGTGAAAACAGCGGGCCGCGAACCCGACAAACAATTTGCCCATCTAAGTTAGCGTGTCGTCACAAAAATCACGCTATGGGATCTTCTCATACATAAATTCGCTTACCAATCAATGTGGTACGACGGGGATCAACCGTCAAGGCGCGAACTGGGGTGATCGTCCCCAAATAGTACTATCAAATGCATAAGCGTCTACCAAAACCCGGTAGTTCACAATTCATGCTAATGGGACTTTAAGTGACATAACCTAACTACTAATAATCCTTTTAGTCTCGAATATAGGGTCATAGCATCATTCGGGTCCATCTCATTAAGCATACAATCGGGACTACTTGTGTTCTATTTTTATAAAAATCTAGCATGTTATCTCCCTCGCGGGTTTACAAATCATTTTATAAAACATTTAAAAGAGTGCGAGGCTATGAACTCACGTTGTTAATGAAAGGCGGATTATCGGCTACGGGCGTGCTTCGGTCACGGAAACCTATATAAATAATAATCGGTCTTAGACTCGGTCCAATGACTTTTGTCAAAATAACAATATACATATATATGATTATTGTACATATGATGATGATCAAGTGGGTTTATAAATCCTTATTTACTCATTTTAGTGTTTACGTTTTAGTATCGTCTTACTAGTTCACTAGTTTTACCGATTTTACCTATTTTAAGTTCATTAAGTCTTTTATAAGTTCTTTTACTTGTTTTTACCCATTTTATACTTATATGATCAGTGTATATACTTTTCATGTTGGGTCCTATTGGGTTAAGCCCAAATAATTCTTTTTACAAGCATTTATCTTATTAAGTCCAATTATTAGTCTAATAGGTTTAGTTAGCTCGTAATTGTCCGTAATTCTTATAGTTCGGGTTTTATCGGTTTTTACTTGTCTTAGTTACTTATACATCAGTATATATCTTTTATAAACTTTACATTAGACGGGTTTGGTCGTCTAAGTTTTTATTTGATGAAAAACGTTAATTTCACGGCGATAGCCGAAAAAGTCGTAAAAATAAAGTTTATAGTTTTTATTACTTATAAATATTGCTTTTACCACCATTTATACATTTTACCCATTTAATTAACCTTTTATACATTTATATAATTAAGTTTTACAAGTTAGTGGGTTTATACTTTACATTTTATAAATTATAAAGTGAGTGCTTATATAATAATAATAAACATTATTTCCAAAAATCTGATTTTTAACTTCACATTCACCATTTTTATCATATCTAGAGCTCTATAATGACTTAGAAGCTCATTTTTAAATGACAACTTCTTCATGATATGTGCTAAATATAACTTAGTTATAGCTACTGTCCATTTTAAACTTAAGTTGCCTTAACAGTCCCTACAAAACTGCTTATTCAGATTGTACCACCTAACTTGTTTTGATCATATCTCACTCATTATTTTGATTCCATTGCATGGCCAACTCTCACATGTGTATAACATCATCTACTTTACTGTAAATAGATTAAACCATGCATTTTTATCAGTTCTTTATTTAGTTATCTACTGTTTTTATACAGCCAACTATTTAGACATGATTTTAGCTTCATTTCTTATGGTTATCATCATTTTTAAGCATGTTTATCAACACTTGATCCCCACACAACATTTTTATCATCATATATACATCATATACATATACAAAATGAAAGAAAATACATTTGTTCTTTACAAAATAATAAGAGAAAAATGTAGAGGATGATCTTCTTTACCAATCCAAGTGGATTTCTTGTTTTAAGAAGGCAAGAACTTGATGAACACAACAAGTATCTCCAAGACCATCAAATAGCAAGATCATATGTTGGAAAATCAGCCCTAGGACACAAGCAAATCACCTCCAAAGTTGGTTATATGGCCACCAAATGATCAAGGTTTCAAGGAAACACCTTAATAGGACTAGTAAACATGTGGTTTGTAGTTGGAAGAGATCAAAAATGATGTTTGTAGCTTGATATGGGACGGCATATAGGGTGAAGTAGAGAGAGTTTGAGAGTGAAATGCATGGATGAAAATGGTTAAGTGAAACCATTTGTTGGTTTTGATAAGTTTGGTGGTAGTTTAGCCTAAAGTGTAAGCTAAGGCTTACACTTGTTACTAAACAAGTTAAGTTAGTGCCACCTATGGTGGTGAGGTGTTTTTGGCCGTCCCTTAGTAGCTAGTGGGATGGGGCAATGTGTTTTGTCCCATCTCACTAGTTTACGGGTATTTCTCGATTCTAGTTTTCTCGATTTGCGTGCCCTCGGGTCGTTTTACGAAAAACGTTTTTATAAATTATGAATCACCGTCACAAAACGAATCCAATAAAAATTGTCTCATCAAAAACGGAGTTCAAAAACGTAAATACGTAATCCTAAGGTTTCCGGTTTAGTCGTAAAAGACGCCAAATTATGCACGTAAGCCCAAATTTAAATCCGTAAATTGTGAGTTCGTCAACCAACATAAAAATAAGTTTCAAAATATTATACGAGAAAATATTTAACTACCTGAAAATGTTAGATTTGTCACATTGTTGATCGAGGAAACGCAAACTGAACTGTTACCCTTAATTACGATTGCCTATTATAGATTAACCCGCATGTTATAAATAGATCTATTTGGGATTGACCGTCCCCATCTGGTTGAGTCATGCTCACTGTGCCTCGGCCGGGACAACAGATGTTTCACATTTGAGAACTTATTTTTGTTATGGGTGCCTTGATAATGATAAGGCGAAGGGTCCTCATCTGTCGAGGACTTAACTGTCAAGTCTCAGTTTCGGGCAATATGGGAATGTCATTACCTTATAGTATTCGGCTTTGTGCGATACTATGTATATGATATTTGCGGTTCTAAACTCGACCTTTTATTATTTAGTACATTAATACATGGAACATACTGATATACCTGAATTTGATTTTTATCAAACCTTATGGAATACTATATGGGATATTTGAGATCCTACACTTGATTTTTATATCAAACTTTGTGCAACATTATGTAGGACAATTTACTGTCCTGACTATGATTTTACAAAACTCTATGAATTCACCAACTTTATGTTGACTGTTTTAAGCATGTTTTTTTCTCAGGTAATTTAGCTGGATTATTTGAGCATGGACTGAGCATCATTTAGGAGTATCATAATAATTGGGGATCTGTTTTCACTGGGACATTTGTAACAACTGATATTTAACACTTCAACTGATTATACTAAAACCATATTTGTATCAATTATATTTCAAATCATGTAATTATGATCAATGCTTTGTATGCCATTTGTTCTGTGATCCACCTACTGACACCCAATTTCTATTCCGCTGTAAACCTGATTTGGGGGTGTTACAGAATGGTATCAGAGCGAATGGTTATAGAGAATCAGATAAAAAATAAAATTGTTTTTCTATTTTATTAACTGAACTATAACCGGATTAAAATTTCAAAAACTTAGATTTCAAAAACTGGGTTTTTGACGGGGACATACTAGAGAGCATATAGCATAGAGAGTATGCATAACTATATGATTTAAATGTAATTCCTTATCCTATTCATTTATATTTATGGTAGTACTAGATGCTAACCATTTACGTACTTTACGTATTACGACTGTTTAATATCGTTATGAAGATATTAATATATTAAAATACTTAACGTATCTAATAAAACTTACAAACATGCCATGTTAGTAGGGAGCTTTATACTAAAGATGTTCCATCTCGATATTACGTTTTGACTGGGTGGTTGGGTTTACGACTTAAAGTGCCCTCGCTCCTCAAACGTTTATAGAATGGCTTCTGAAGTATGATGGCCCGAACAATGCATTATAAACACAAAAAACATAATACATAACAAACCCCTGGAAATATGAAAATGGAAATCTCTTGAAGATGTAAATTAGATTTTATAAATCCTGGTAAATCTAAACAGATTTTTATAAATCTTGTAAAATTTAAAATAGATTTTAGAAAATCTTGGAAAAATCTTGGAAAATCTAAAATAGATTTTGGAAAATCTTGGAAAATCTAAAATAGATTTTGGAAAATCTTGTATAATCTAAAATAGATTTTGAAAATCTTGTATAATCTAAAATAGATTTTGGAAATCTTGTAAAATCTAAAATAGATTTTGGAAAATCTTGGAAAATCTAAAATAAATTTTGAAAAATCTTGGAAAATATTTTTATATGTAACTTAGCAAAGAAACAAATAATAAAATAAAAGGATTTTAAAAATCTTTTCTTGAATAATTGTATTTTGGAAGAACGTAATTAAATTTTGGAAAAGTTTAAATTAGATTTTTTTTTAGAAATCTTAATGTATCTTTGAAAATCCTTACCACGTCTTTGGTAAACTTAACTAGACTTTTATATATCTTGGGAAAAATCTAAAATTTGATTATTTTTTATTAGATCTTGATTAAATCCTGTTGAACTTATAACAAACTTGTAAAAACCTAGATCTTATGTATGGACTTTAAAATTTACTTTTTAAACCTAGATTTCATAATGAAAACACATGGAAAAGAAATATAGCTTGGGCTATCTGATTCATTTTTGAACTTGTAATAAACTTGTGAACTTATAATAAACCCTAAATCTTAATTTTTGGGGATCTCATAAATTAAATGTAAACATAAAACAAGATTGGACTTTATCTTGAAATACTGTGAAGCTTATAATTAATATACAAACTTGTAACCAACGTGGATTTCATTTAAAACCCGGAAATAAAACATACCATAGGTTTTTACTCTCTATTTAGAGATCTAGACCTAATCTTTACAAACCAGTAATAAACTTGTAAGGTTTCATAAACTTCACACCTAGATAAATGGTTAAGTATTTTTAATTGACTTAAATATGTTTAGGCCCATTTATTGTCCTATGGACCTATGTATTAAAACTTGTAACGTTAATGGATCTAAAAATGTAATTAGGCCCATTAAGAAACCCTTAGCTCACAAAAATTGTTAATAGATCTTGTAAGCTCAATAAGGGTTTGGGAAGCCCATTAGCTCTTTTGGCACATTTAATAAGCTCACTTAGTGATATTATACTTAAACAAAGTTTTTATACCAAAAATATACCTTATAAAAACTTTTGGACTAAAAATGTCAATTCATTAAACTCATGGATAAAAACCGTGACATTGAAACTTGTTTTGATAAAACAGTAATTACAAGGAACGATATTGTAAATATTTGAAAGTGTAGGGAGTAAAAAATGCCTTTCGTGACTTATTAAACCCTAAGGACTAAAACTGCTAAGAACCAAAAAGTGTACACCTAGTAAAACAAAGAGGAACTTGTTTTGCCAATAACTGAAACTTAAGCAAACCCTAGACCCCTTATTTCATTTAATATATTAAAACTTGAGCGAATCCTAAACTAAATGGACTAGAACCATCATTTTCTGAAACTTGTAAACAAAGGGTTATTACTTAACTTGCGAAAACTTCGGGGACATTAAATTAAATGTAATAAAGTGTTGTTACTTTTATAACTGTTCGTATAAATTATGAAATTTAATGTACGTAGATTATAAAAGTAAAATACAACAAATGTAAGTAAAATACTTTTACTTAAATGATATTATTAATAACAAATTTAAATCAAATTTAAATGAAAGTTATTAATACTTGTACAACGATGTATTTTTACCTTCATTGACTTTGTCAACTGTAGTACTATTTATATTTGGAAATTATATAATTTCACTTTTATATGACTTATTAATTATCATATACCTATTGTCATACTACCTTTCATATTTATTCTATATTTATATGAACCTTTAGTCATTTATTGACTACCTTGGCAATTGACTGGCCTCTTGATTGAATAATGAAATTCATCACCTCAGTACATATTTGAGATAAAACGGTAACCTTACTTAATTTATTTATTAAGTACTTGAATACTTGTACAACGAGTTGGTATTATAATGAAATCTAATTAAATCCTGAAAATCTTATACTAAGATTTTTAAAATACTCCATGATCGATTGTGTATCAAGCTTAAGCTTATACGCTAATCATTTCATATACGCTAATTATTGCTTATAATTAATTGATAACTATAAACCGGTTAGTCTGGAAAATTGACTGGCCACATGATAGGAACGGATTTACAACAACCGTACATACTGGAATATTTAAAAATAGACTAGGGAGCATTATCCCGTGTACTACATTTTATTAGATGTTTGAACTTGCTGTTATGTGTATATATGTATATATACCTTGCTAGAAGGAACTATATGATACAATGCCTATACCTATGATTGTAATATATCATTATATTGTATATATGAGTTCCTTGTTTGTTACGTATTCTTGCGCACGTATTCGCGCGTCGACATTTATTTTCTCTCGCTTATAATTTTGTAGGTATATCTACGGAATACGACTTATTAACGACTTATACACGTTTGCTTATAGTATTTTCACGTGGTATTATTTGGATAAGTTTGCATCTTTAAATGATGCAGTGGAACCTAAAATCAAGGTACTTATGATCCTATATTATACATATGGGACCTGAGTCTCTTGATCGGAAATCTTAAGCCACCAGACCAAAAGTTTATTTATAATTTCGTATTAAGATGTTATGGGACGTCTGAAGACGAAGGTTATAAGCAAACAGGCTATAAAGTATCTTAATAATATCTATTATCTTAGATATTATATTTATTCTAAATATTAAGCCGTGCCAGAAATATTTAGGTAAGGTGGGCTATGAAATCCTTATTGAAACGACTTAGGACGCTTTTTCGTTTGAATAAAGAAATCATAGGTCATCGAATGGAGTTATAGATTTTATCTTACATGGATGAGGACGCTTATCGATGTAAATAGAAACTTATAATCACATGAACTTAAATATATTCGACATGACTCATGATTGATGTTTTTTTATCCAGTTATGGAATGTAATCCTTTTTGACTCGCGAATTCCTCCAGTAATATCTTATCCTTAAGATAACCTATATCTGATGTCATTACATCCTCACCCAAAAACATAGGAAGATTCGTGTTCATCTCTTTTAGATCAAAGCATTATGCTCTTGACTTTTGGCTTATCCTTAACCCCAAATACCACTTCCGCTGCATTCGACCCCATTCGGGGGTGTCCATTTCCGCTACATTTTAAACCCTTTTTGGGGTGCCGACTTCTGTTTCAATTGACCCCTTTTGGGTGTCACAGAAAATTTAAGCTGTTTCGTCTGCCATGTGGAAACAAAACCTCGATCATTCAAGGCGACGGTAACACAAACTTTATCGACACTAGACTTAGTGTCATTTCTTGTATCAAAGCCCAGAAATACTTGGTAAGAGGATGCCTTATCTTCTAAGCTCGCATTTCTCAAATCGACGAGGAAAACAAACCCGATCATAAATGACATGCCCAACTCACAATGGGTGTGTTTTGTAGGATTATGTTTGTCACCCCCAGAAAGAGATAATTGATGTCCCATACTTTTGGACAATCTTCTTCCTCTTCGGATCCAATTAGTTCGACAATAACATTGTCTAACAAGCCTTGAAATGAATGACTTCCTCCTTTTAGAAGTCAAAATTTGTGCAAATTTTGAACCACCAACAGTAGATGCATGACCCTGTTTGCATTTCACCAGGGATGCACACTTCTTTATTCTTGGTCTCTTCTTTGATTTCCATCATTTGAAGTACTTTTTCTCTACGCAACTTATGCCCCAGCTCAGCCACAAATGAAGCAGATTCTTTGCAACTTCTTACCCAAATCACTCTCAACAATAATCTTATCCATTTCACTAAGTGAAGCCTTGGAGTCAAACTAATGTTTGCTCTCCACATGCTAGAAGTATATCGGGAAGCCCACTTAAATAAAAACCAAGACTTAAAACGAACTTGTCCTATTTTATCCAACCTTGTAAACTTATTAGAACTTGAATATGATTTACTGAACCTTTTACTAATTCTTAAGGGCTAAACGTAGACATTAACAAACTTGAAAGAATCCCTAGTTGATTTAACACGGATTAAAAACCCTAGAGGTTGATTTTGCCACTTTTGAAACTTATTTTGAGCCCTAAATTATTTTTGGAAACTTGTCGTGCCCTAAGAGCCACATTATAAAAATAGAAGGACCAAATGTGTAAATTATCAAAAACATAAAAGACAAGTTACCTTGTGCATTATAATGTACTCACCGAAAGCATACGATCAATAACTACATTCTAAATATCACCTACGAGCCTAAACCTGAGTCCACAAGATTACACGTTCAAGAAAAAGTGTCCTCACTTGATCCCTGGGCGAGTAATTCCATCTTAAGCTTTGAGGACAAAGCTAAAATAACAGGTAGGTGCTGTAAAACCCCAAAATTTGGGCTTTTAACACGTCACCGACTTCATCCTTATTAACGTTCATTATTTAATATTTTACGGACCACCTTTACAATATATCTTCACAAGACTTAATTTGTACAAAAATCATCATTTTCGTAAAAATAGTGGGGGTACTTTAACTCACTATAATTAATATCATCATATTTAAAAACACAACTTATAACTAAGCTAATAATTAGTTTATATTCGATTATCCAGAAGTTTTTATTCGATAAGACGATTAATTAAAATTGCTTAATATTTCATTGTAAAACGTACGAAGAAATTTAATGAGAAGTTATTTTAAAACGATATACTTATTAAAACGATAAATAAACGTCATTTAAATGAACGTGATAATAATATAGTAAATATTATTTATTTACTGATATTAATTAAAAACTCGATATTTTAACTATAGAGCTATCTTTTTAAATTTATTATCCTTAGACACATGTTATGTGCATAAACTATTATTAATTATATTAATAATTACTAGCCACAATCTAAAATATTACATACCCAGACGGACTAGAAACTTTGTAAATTAATTTTTAGACGTAAATCATTAGTACATTTAACCAAGACTTGCTTAATGTCAAACAAATTATCACTAAATATACTAAATCGACACATTAAAAAGACCATGGAAAACTCTTGTCAAATTTTAAAGTGCAACGACATTTTATTTATTTTTCATATACATGATAACAAAATAAACACAAACACTCATCTATTCCTTCATGCCTTCACTAGATATTTTTTAACCATCCTTTACCCACGTGTTATAAAACACACGGCTAGGAACTCTCCCTAGAAGCCTCATACACGGATACACATTAGGAAGAAAGGGCAAGTAGATGGATTTGCAAATCTAGTAAAAATCTACACAAATCTTACTAAGATCTCCTAAGATTTACAAGAATCCTCCAAAATCTTCATCTCTCCCTCCCCACCGTGTATAAAACCTTCACCACCAACACCAATCCTTTATATTCTTCTATCTCTCTCTCGTCGGCATACACACAAACCCAAATCCCTGTCTTTCTCCTTATATCCGAGCAAACAAAGAGAAACCCATGCAAACCCTCCCTTCCTTCTCCTCCTGACGAGAGCAATATAATGAACACAAACTCCATTTTATTAATCTTGGGTTTACTTCCAAATTATGTATATATATCACGTACACAATACAAACCTTCCGACCTATTCGCACCAGCCATCACCATAAATGATTATTGGTGCAGCAATCACCACCACCAGATCCGCTCAGCCACTGGTTGTCACCACCACACGAAGGTTTAACCATCGTCGTGGTCAACATATGGAACCACTATTATCTCAACAGCCACCGTCACACATTTCCATTATATAATCGAGGGTGTTTGGTTTGGTTATATACAGCCACTATCGAAAGCTACACCACTGATCCATAAAACCACGACCAGCTTTATTTGTTCCAAATCTACCATCGCAGGAGTGTTTGCTTTGGTCAGTATTATTAAAGGGGTGTTATGTTGCTGATTTCTGCTACCACCGAGACACCAAATCAGGTGGTGTTCGGGGTGCATTTGTCTCGCTGGTTTGACCCATTAAGGGTGTTCGGGTTGCGTGTTATAAGTACAACAGCCTCAAGGGCGTTCAGATCCGCGTTTAGGACAGCAGGGGGAGCGTTTGGATCTGCTGTTAAGACGCAGCAGAAAGGGAGAGTTTGGGACTGTAGAACAGTCATAAGGGTATGTTTAGTTCGTTGCGTATCAGCAGCAGGTGCGTTTGATTCGAGTGAAGGACGAGCCGGGGTAGATTCGAGCTAGGACTCGGACTGTAAATCGAGTTTATGGCATCGGGTTGCATCAAACATTCAAGCAAAAGCTAGTATGGGTGGTTGCTCTCACGTGTCGCTCATCGTACCACGACTTTGATTAGCCTCGTAAGATCTACGCCTCAATCTTATTTGCTTTTCCTTAATTGCATCATTCATTTAGAAATCTAAAGCAACTCCCTGATGTAGTGTCGACACCATTAGGAAACGTGTATCTAAAACACAAGTTGGGCAAAAACGAATGTAGTAGGTCTTAATTTATCCCTTTAATAGTAACCCTGCCAAATTTGAACGCGAACGGAGTACGTTTGCTAGGTTAAACAAAGTAATCATATGCGTTATTTTATGTGTAAAAGTAGCCCGAGTAGCCAACTTTAGACCCTGTTTAGACCTAGTAGTACCCCGAGTATAGATCTGTATATGGGGGCATCTCATAGATCACCTAGCCAGCTTTCCACAACCTTTTGAATCACCCAAAACGGAGCTATAACGAATCGGGAAACTGACTTTGAAAACTTGCGTTTGAACACTAAAAGCTGTCAGCACTTGGATAAAAAGCTGACAGCATGTACATATAGGCTGACCAGCCGACTTTGGCTGCGTTTTTTAGCGAGTTAGAGTTATATCTGGAACCCGACACCAACTAGGATATTGTAGATCACCTGGCTACCTTTCCGTAGACACCAAGAACACTAAAAACGGATCTATAACGAATAAGTTACAGCCCTTTAAAAATCTGCCTCGCACACCTTAAAAGCTGATGAAAACAAAGATTCCTGACCCGCTGACTTCACATGCGTTTTTACCCACTTTCAAGCCATTATCACGCAAAACTTAAAGAACGAAACTTGTAGACGGCGTGTCCGAGAATACAAATATGTTTTCCGTTCATTTTATGGTTAAATAACGAACCCGTAAATGGCTTTCAAAAAACAATGTTTATGTCACAAAACACTTGATACACAAGGGCCAATCTTGCCATTTTCTGAAAGTTTAGCAAGCCCTAGGGGGCTGTTTTGGTAACTATATTAAAAGCAAGGACTCGTGTGCAATTTAACTTAAGTTTTATTAATAATATTTATTTAATAAACTTTAAGGGCTATATTGTAATTCGTCAAACGTGGAGGACTAATTACGAACATTTGAAACTTCTAGGACTTTTATGAAATATTATATAAGTCTTAATTAAATAAAAATCATTTTTATTTAATTCATTTAACCTATTACAATTCGAACGAAGTAAATACACTTTGTTAAATTAAAAGTGTACATGTTACGATAACTTACAATAAGTTTAACACTGATAACGATAACAACTTATTAAGTCCGTGATCATGCATTTTCATCAACTGCATTTATATGTGCATTATATTTGTACATATACTGAGACCCAATTAATTACTTAGGTAATTAACTGTATCGTGAGCATACTATTTGGACTATCTGTGATATTATCCGGACACTGCTATTCAGGTGAGTTCATAGCCTCGCCTTTCACTACTATTTATGTTTTACTAACCCGCGAGGGGGGGACATGCTATAACTTGATTTGACTATATGATTTTGATATCTTATATTTAATAAATTGTTGATCGAGGAAACGCAAACTGAACTGTTACCCTTAATTACGAGTGCCTATTGTAGATTAACCCGCATGACCCGTGCATCCGAAACTGTTAGAATTTTTGAATTGCCTGAATGTTATAAATAGATCTATTTGGGATTGACCGTACCCATCTGGGTGAGTCATGCTCACTGTGCCTCGGCCGGGACAACAGATGTTTCACATTTGAGAACTTATTTTTGTTATGGGTGCCTTGATAATGATAAGGCGAAGGGTCCTCATCTGTCGAGGACTTAACTGTCAAGTCTCAGTTTCGGGCAATATGGGAATGTAATTACCTTATAGTATTCGGCTTTGTGCGATACTATGTATATGATATTTGCGGTTCTAAACTCGACCTTTTATTATTCAGTACATTAATACATGGAACATACTGATATACCTGAATTTGATTTTTATCAAACCTTATGGAATACTATATGGGATATTTGAGATCCTACACGTGATTTTTATATCAAACTTTGTGCAACATTATGGAGGACAATTTACTGTCCTGACTATGATATTACAAAACTCTATGAATTCACCAACTTTATGTTGACTGTTTTAAGCATGTTTTTTTCTCAGGAAATTTAGCTGGATTATTTGAGCATGGACTGAGCATCATTTAGGAGCATCATAATAATTGGGGATCTGTTTTCACTGGGACATTTGTAACAACTGATATTTAACACTTCAACTGATTATACTAAAACCATATTTGTATCAATTATATTTCAAATCATGTAATTAAGATCAATGCTTTGTATGCCATTTGTTATGTGATCCACCTACTGACACCCAATTTCTATTCCGCTGCAAACCTGATTTGGGGGTGTCACAAACTTAAGTTCTTTCGCCTCGGCAATTGCGGCTGCTCTAGCATCTTGGAGTTCTTGCACGGTTGGATTAGTCATGGTTTCTGCTTAAGATAAGACATAAAAGGTTGATACACAGATATGTATATATACCATTATGTTGTTACTTCTAAGCATGACACAATTCAGCAATTAATTATAACAAGCAAGCAATTATGAATCCAACGATCCTTCATTCGGAATAAATGTGTCTCGTTCGGAATAAACACCTTCATGTGAAAAACCTTCATTCGGAATGCCTTCAACCGGAATATCCTTCATACAGAATGACCTTCATCCGGAATATCCTTCATCCGGAATGACCTTCATCCGGAATAACATTCATCCGAAATAACATTCATCCGGAATAACATTCATCCGGAATAACATTCATCCGGAATAACATTCATCCGGAATAACATTCATCCGGAATAAACCTTCATCCGGAATAAACCTTCATCCGGAATGTTGTTCATCCGGAATGTTGTTTATCCGGAATGTTGTTCATCCGGAATGTTGTTCATCCGGAATGTTGTTCATCCGGAATGTTGTTAATCCGGAATGTTGTTCATCCGGAATGTCGTTCATCAGGAATGTCGTTCATCCGGAATGTCGTTCATCCGGAATGTCGTTCATCCGGAATGTCGTTCATCCGGAATGTCGTTCATCCGGAATAATTCAAAATCATGTTCATTCGGAATAGATTTGTTCATCCGGAATAATTCACAAACATGTTCATTCGGAATATGTTTTGTTCATCCGGAATAATTCAAAAATTTGTTCATTCGGAACATTTTTGTTCATCCGGAATAATTCAAAAACTTGTTCATTCGGAACATTTTTTGTTCATCCTGAATAATACTTTGAAAAACCTGCTCATTCGGAATACCCCTAAACGCGTTCTATGAGAGATTATAAGGCAATCTAAGCGCATGAGTGAGTTATAAGGCAATCTAAGGCAACAAAACTTGTTCTAATCCTAATCCGAGACAAATCCTGCTTAAACCCCCAACTAATTTGACCTAATTAATTCGAACACCCTAATTTGATGGATTTGATTAAAACAAGGCAATTAACTGGATTTAAAGAGTAACTTAGGCGAATTAAAACCAAGATTCGATGTTTGTACCTTATTTGATCGAATGAAACGGATTGAATGATTAAAGCCCGATTTGTGTGAACTTGTGGGTGTGTATCAATGGCGGACAGAAAAGCAATGAAGAAGAAAGAAAAGAAAGAACGGGGGGGGGGGGGGGGGGGGGGGGAGGGGTTTGACTTAGGTCAAATTTTGACAACTTTCACACTTAGTCATATTTAGTCCTTATACTTTTCTTTTCTTTTCCTTTTTAGTTAATAACTTCTTTTAGGTTAACATCCGTTAAATTACTTAACAATCGTTAGGCCAATCTCATTGTATTAACTATTCTAGCCCGCACACAACTTAAACACTGTATTCTATTTAGCAGATATCCAAGACCTAGAAACTCACTATAAATCAGAACAATCACAAGTCGTATGCCAAAGAAACTCCAGTTATTAACCGATTGATTTTTCTTGAGAACTTTTGAAGACCGTTTTGATGACGAAGATAATTTAATATTTTCTCCCCCTTAAACGATGACCCGTTTTCTATTTAAAGAGCTGTAGTCATTGTTTAACGAGTCAAATATTGATGAAAGAATTTTCCAATTAATGTCTTAGAAAAATTAATTCGTGGTGGCAATAAGATTTCTCTTATTTTGACAAGTTAATGTACTGAGACGTACACTAACTCGTGTTAGACCAAGTTATAAAGTAAACTTGATCCCTTTGTATGATTTGGCTTGTAAATCATACCCGAGAAAATTAATTCCCGTTGTGAGCCAACGTTTTCCAAGGAAATACGTGACTTTAATGCGAAAAACGGGTTGCAGTCAGAAATAACTACAAGCCATAATGGGCATGTTTTAAAAATGTACAACTTTTATACGGACTCTATTTATGGCGCCGTTTCAATATTAATCGACATTTCTAAGGCCGTAAATATTACCGTACTAAAAACATGCCCGATTAAAAAAGACGAAAATATTTTTGTGTTTTCTTGGTTTTATATTTTTTATGGTTTTTGTAGGTTTTATATTTTTTATGGTTTTTGTAGGTTTTATATTTTTATGCTTTTTGTAGGTTTTATATTTTTGTATTTTTCTTTTTGTGATTTATATATATACGATAATATACATGATCACGATCAAAGGATACGCAGGAATAGTTTACCACCACTATTCTGCTGATTCTTCTGCCAACTCTTTGAGAGTCGCTGGAGAGAAGGATTTCATGCCAAGCTTGTCGATCAAAAACTCGATTCGTCCTCGATCTAAGGCTTTTGTGAACATATCTGCCAGCGGATACTCAGTGGTGACAAAATACAGCTCGATCACTCCATTTTCCACTTGCTCTTTAATGAAATGGTAGCGAATATCAATGTGCTTTGCTCGGGAGTGTTGAACGTAGTTGCAGCAAAGGGCAATGGCACTCTTGTTGTCACAATACATCGGGATTTTGTTGAATCCAAGACCGTAGTCAGTTAGTTGTGATCTCATCCAAAGGACTTGAGCACAACAACCGGACATGGTAATGTATTCAGCCTCCGTGCTTGAAATTGCAGCGTTTTTCTGCCTTTTTGAAGACCAACTAATCAATCTGTCTCCAAGGAGTTGCACAGAACCAGAAGTGCTACGACTAGTTTCTTGACACCCAGCATGATCGGCATCTGCATATGATATTAAAGTAATAGAGGAATCTTTCGGATACCATAGACCACGATGAAGTGTTCCTTTGAGATACCGAAAGATCCTTTTAACATCATGTAGGTGCTTTTCGGTAGGCCGAGCCTGATACCGGGCACACATGCATACGGCAAATTGCAGATCAGGCATGCTAGCAGTCAGATAGAGAAGGGTGCCGATCATCCCACGGTAGAGTTTCGGATCGACAGCAATCGCATTCCTATCTTCATCTAACTTGGATTTCTCCACCATTGGAGTATCCACGGGGTCACAATTTTCAAAGTTATATTTCTTTAATGATTCTAGAGCATATTTAGATTGATTAATAAAGATGCCTCTGGGATCCTGAGAAATTTGTAATCCTAAGAAAAATGAATTTTTTCCCATCATTGACATCTGAAAGCGTGTGGACATTATTTTCTCAAAGCGGTTTGACAATTCTATGTTAGAGGCAGCAAATATTATATCATCAACATAAATTTGTACCAGTATCATGTCGTTGTCTTCCTTAAGAGTGAATAGAGTAGGGTCCACCTTGCCTTTGGAGAAGCCTTCTGAAATGAGATATGTTGAAAGGAGATCATACCACGTGCGTGGAGCTTGTTTCAACCCATAGAGAGCCTTCTTAAGCTTGTACACATGATTAGGAAACTCAGTGCTAACGAACCCATTCGGCTGACTAACATAGACTTCTTCCCTTAGTTCACCATTCAAAAATGCCGTCTTCACATCCATTTGATAGACGATCATGTTCATATGAGCAGCATACACAAGGAAAAGTCTAATAGCCTCCAATCGTGCAACTGGAGCAAAAGATTCTTCAAAGTCGATACCCAAGGCTTGTTTGTATCCTCTTGCAACCAATCTAGCTTTATTCTTCAAAACTCCACCCATCTCATCGAGTTTAACCTTATAAACCCACAACAAAGTAAGGATGTTAACCTTGTCAGGGAGAGGAACTAATTCCCATACTTCAAGTCTTTGGAATTCATTTAGTTCCTCTTGCATAGCTTCAATCTAAGATGATTGAGTCATAGCATGTTGCCAGTTTTTAGGTTCAACTTCGGAGAGAAATGCATCAAAATAGCAATAGAGTGCACTCTCTTGTAATTTATGGCGTGTTGAGACTGGTCGATCGAGACCTCCAATAATATTCCTAATTGGGTGATCTTTTG
Source organism: Glebionis coronaria (assembly GCA_025667525.1). Lineage (NCBI taxonomy): Eukaryota > Viridiplantae > Streptophyta > Magnoliopsida > Asterales > Asteraceae > Glebionis > Glebionis coronaria. Next base: position 362,740,970 of record CM046876.1, read on the forward strand.
TCCATTTGGTGCTGTGATTTTCAATCTGTGGTGGTCTGGAGTGAACGATTGTAGGAGCTTCTTCTGAGGTAGATGCGGCTGAAGGATTTTCAGGTATCTGTATACCAAAGAATGAAAGCTCTTGTTGGTGAGCATATTCCAAATCGTGATCAACAGAATCCTCTTCATCATCATTAGGCACAAGTAAGGGTGAAGATTCAGGTGTAGTTTGAGAATTACTTGGTGGAGGTGCATCCGGTTCAATGTTAATTGAAGATGCATTTGATGAAGCTTCATTAGCTTGAGCAACAACTTCAGGGATTGGAGCTATCACTACAGGTGCTGGAACTTCATCACTTGGGGGATCAAAGAATTCATCAAACAACGGTTGAAATAGTTTATCCCACTCGGGCCTTGTAGGTGGTATAAATGATGTAGAATTAGGATTATTGGGAACTAATCCAGAACTAATAGCACCGGTTCCCATCTCGTGAAGCGCGGGTTCAGAGCTGCGTTGCTCATAATCCATCGCTATCAGCTCATCAAAATCTGCGTCCATAGTTTCTACTATCTTACCAAGATGACGGTTGTAAATTCGGTATGCTTTCTTTGAGGGTGATTAACCAATGAAAATACCTATATCGGCTTTCGGCTGAAGTTTGCCCAAATTCTCACTATTAATGTTTGGATAACAAAGAGCACCAAACACATGAAAGAATGAAACATCGGGTTTATGATCATGTAGAAGCTCGTAAGGTGTTTTTCCATGGCGTTTCCGAATGATAGAGCGGATTTGGGTGTAACATGCAGTAGAGACAGCTTCTGCCCATAAGAATAATGGAGCGTTCGCATAAATCAGCATAGTCCTAGCAGCTTCCATAAGCGTACGATTCCGTCTTTCAACGACACCGTTTTGTTGTGGAGTACGTGCAGCGGATGTTTCATGTGAGATACCAACTTCTTCATAGTAATCACGAAGAGCCTGGTTGACGAACTCTGTTCCATTATCAGTACGAATACGACGGACAATAGTATTTAAACGTACCTGAAAGAATTTCAGGAAAGTGATGATAGCCTTCGGTGCTTCATCCTTTGTACGTAGAAATCTAACCCATGTAAACCTGGAGAAATCATCCACAATAACAAGGATGAATTTCTTACCACTCACACTTTCGGTTCGCATTGGCCCACAAAGATCCATATGCAAAAGATGAAGTTTTTCTTGATTGGTGTCTTCAAATTTGGGCTTGTATGATTTCTTGGTGCTTTTCCCCCTTGAACACGCGGAACATAAATGGTCCTTGTGAAATTTGAGCTTTGGAAGACCACGAACTAATTCGTTTTTAGCCAAATGATTAATAGCATCAAAGTTGAGATGAGATAATCTGCGATGCCATAACCATGACTTGGTCTTAGATGCTTTGGAGAGAAGACATACTGGAGAGGCGGCCATCATGTCTTGTAGGGACAAAGTATAAAGATTTGCATCACGAGACCCCTTCAACAAGTCTTTTCCTTCCAAGTTGCAGATGAAACAAGTGTGTTGTCGAAAAGAAACCTCTAGGTTGGAATCACAGAACTGTCCTACTGAAAATAAATTATGACCAAGACCTTCTACATAGTATACCCTTGAAATCGTGACGTTTCCAATCTGATATTCCCCATACCCCATTATCTTTGCAATATGATCATTACCAAATTTAACCGTTCCAAGAAACTTGCTGACGAAATTTCTTAGCATCGAGCGATCTCCGGTCATATGCTTTGAGCAACCGGAGTCCAAATACCAGAGGATGATTTGGACCACCTGGAAATATCACCAGACGAGGACAATGTATAGGTTTCGGAATCTGAATGTTCCTTGTTATTAGCTGGTACAGATTTAATGATCTTAGATTGGCTAATATTAGGTTTCTTAGATTTCCTAGCCTTCTTCTTAGTTGGTGGTGTAGATTCAAGTTGGCTTAAATCCTGAGGTATTTCTTCTCTGATAAGCACTATAGTGGGGGTTGACCTAATTAAAGGGCGTGGTTTCCATACTTTAGTGCTAGTGTGCCTAATTAAAGGACGCTGAGACCTAACCTCAATGGATGCATTCCTAGTTAAAGGGCACATTTTTCCATCTAATGTAAAGGTCCTACCAGTGGGACTCCATTGCAATCCAACTTGGGTACGAGTACTCCCAGTTTGATTCCATTCAAGATCATTCCTAATGGCATTCATTTCATTCACATGATCAATAAGACACAAATCATGACGTTGAGAAAACATGCATTCATTACAATTCCAACATTTCAAATTAGAATTCACAAATGGTTTAGGCTTCTTCACAGGCGCAGAGCTTTTAGTCTTAGCAACATGATTCTTTTTATTTAAATCTGAAATAACATCCCTAGGGTGAGCTTCTACTTTCTTCTTGATGGTACTACTAGTGGAGGGCTTGATCCTATCTTTCTTGACTTGTGATCCTTTAGCCTTAGTAGACTCTTTTACTCCTGTAGAAGGCAAAATGGGAACATTAGCAACAGATTTTAAAGGTGCCTTAGTTGATGGTGTCAATGACGGTTTTGCTCCTGGGGTCTTATTGAATGGAGTTACAGCAATGGGTCGATTAGTGAGTAGTGAAGAACCCGGTTTTCCTATGTATTGCAAATATGCTAAGCAATATTGAACTCGCTGAATATATGCATGAACTGAATAATAGTGACTGCTTGAGGGATCTAACGCATACAAATCATCTAAAATATCCCTAACAAGATCCACGTGCTTAATTGCATTCCTCATATAAACATCGTAAGTATCCGGATTTTGCTTATGGAGCGGGTTCTTATAGAGCACCACTGAATTGGTTGATGGAGCACTAGAGGACGGTGCAGAGTTTGTAGATAAGTTATTAACAACTTATTGTCGGGTGAAAAGAAGTGTCTCCTTTAACTCGGCCTAGACCATGTTTTTGTCAATGAGTTGGATATTTAAGTCAGATATTTCCTCACACTTTTGGTTCAATTGTTCAACATAAGATTATTGTTGTGCTGCATTAAAAGCTAAGCGTTCTTCTATTGAACCATAAAGAGTGGATAGTCCCTGTCTTGCACGATCCATCTCCCCTATAATAGACAAAACTCTAGTTTCTAAGTACTAGTTTTTAGACTCTACAGCCTCTAGTTCCAAAGTTAGTGTTTTGTTCGATGATAAATCTCTCTTTAATCTCATAATCTCTTCCTCTAATGCCTTAACTATCTCAATCATCTTGTCACTCGTCTCAACACTGTTTTCACAACCATTTGTTACCAAAAGATCCTTATTTTGAGTTTTCTGTTTTAATTCTAAAGATATACAATGTTGTTCAAGTTGATTAAAATGTTTTGCAAGTAAATTGTAAGAATCTTGAAGCTTTAAAAATTCAGCGTTAGACTCGTGACAAGGGTGATTATCTACGTCATTTACAGTATCAGCAACATTTACAAAGACATTATGCACATCATCACACATATTCACAGCATCACATTTATTCATAGTGGATGTAAGCTCATTCGAATATTTAACATTCACAGTAGTAAGCACATCACACGATATTACTTGGGACAAGAATCGGTCATATTCGGATAAAATCTTTTCCTTTTCAGTTAATTGTAGTTCGTAAGCGGTGTCCATTTCATAAAACACTTTTTGAACTTCTTTAATTTCAAAATCGAGATTTTCCGAAAGAGATGCAAAACTTCCTTTTAGATTTTTGACAAAAGGGTTGATCTCATTCTTAAACACCTCGTTCATGTGTTCGAAAGCCCATTCTCTGGCGTTTAGACCATTTAAAGTCGTACATTCCCGGATGACCTTGTCAAAACTAGCAAAGTATTGATTAATCTCTTGCAAGTTTATCCATACAGTGCTAATAGGTGGAAGATCCTTTGGAATTTCCTTAGGTCCTTCCATTTTGACAAGTGTAGGAAGTGTACTAGGGTTTTCTTCATTTAACATGTAGGTTGGTGTTGTGATTAGATCTTTATCAATATGGAAGCGAATTCTAAAGTCCTTTTTTGTAAACTCCTGATTCATTTTAAAATAATCACACTGGGGATATTTTGCAAAGTTGTATGACCGACTCTCATCAAGTAGAGCCTTATTCTTGCGATCCTCGAAAATAACAATCGGATCTAAGACCAATCCTAATTTGGTTGCATCATAAAGTCTTGGATTATGGATAAAAGCTTGTCTTGCATACCGTGGGTTAGGGGGAAGGTCTTTTTGACGCGATAAGTTAAAATCTCTAAACGATGAGTCAAATAAGTGCACTAGTTGAGAGGCAGCGTATTGTCTTAAAAGCAAATAATGTAAACTTTTAATCCTATTAGCCGCATTAATTTCCATTTCATTCTTTTTAGACTCGAGTAATTCAAAATCCGTTTGAAGTTTGTGAAAATTAGTGACCACTAACTCTTTTTCTTTAAGTTCGTTGGAAAGATTTGCTCTTAAGGTTTCAATTTCTTGCAAATGACCCATTTGTTTGTTTCGAAAATGATCATATTCGGGATTTGTTAGAACATTAGACGAAGGAACTAATTCCAAAGTTTGAACTTTTTTGTTGCACAAGGCAAGCTCAGCCGACAGATTCTTATTCGTAGCTAGGGTTTCTAAAAGTGCAGTATTCATTTGGCTAAGTAACTTTGCAAGAACCATGACCAAATCTTGTTGAGCAGGAATATGCGTATGCGAAATGACTCCCAGTTGTGATACTCAAAGTCTAGGGACTTTCATTGATATTACTATCATTGATTGTATCCTCATTTGAAAGACTCACCACCGAAGACTCATTCGGATCAGCACCCTCTTGCCCAACTTGATGTGGTTGAATACTAGTATCAGTGGAATTAGTAAGTACCTAAGATATTTGATCTGACCCAAAGCTAGAGATTGTTGCCATAAGAGCTGCCTGAGCAGATTGAAGATCATCACAGTCTGAATCGTAAGCATCCAGATCATCTGCTTGGTATGCTGCATTCTGTGTAGTGAGAACTTCTTGTTCCGCAATCCCTGGATCAGCAAGGAATGTTAGCTCCTCTTCATCAAGTTCCTGTCCTTGTGCTTGAGCGTTCACCAAATAAATATTCTCTACAAACCATTGACCATCCCTTCTCCTCTTTGGTTTTGTGCAATCCCTAGACATGTGACCTTCTTCCTTACAGTTGTAGCATGTAATCATTCTCAACTTACCTGTGGAATTAGCCCGTGGAGCAGTAACCATTAGAGCAGTGTTGACCATTGGAGCAGGATTGACCATGCGTGCATTGGTGGTTGATGTAGTGGGTCTCCCCTGATAAGGTTGAATAGGATGAACCATTACCCTGCCATTCTCAATGGTTGCTTGTTGTCGAGAATTGGATGAATTCCTCAGCTGATTGTTAGTAGGAGCTGGTCCTCTAAATCCTCGTTTGCTCAATGTCCTTGTGAGATAAGCAGACATAGTGGCTAACACTTCAGCTGGGTCAGTTCCTTTTTTAAATTCAGGAATAGGAACCTCATCATTATCACAATACATTGCTTGGTCTTGTTGAGCGGCATAAGCACTAGAAGGTGTACTTATGTGGTCAGAATAGCTTGGTGGATATGCTGTATTTTCTTGATATGGAGAGTATGATGACTGAGCATAGGGTGCAATGCTTGTTGGTGAATATGGGTGAGGTTGTGGAGCATATTATGATGTTTGTGGTTCTCTCTGAGACAAAGGTGCATTAAATCGATATTGTTGCTGATGTGAGGTGGGTGGTTGAGGTAGAATCGAATATTGGGGGTAGCTTGGAGTCATGTACGGAGATGGATGATAAGCTTGGTGTCCCATGATATAAGGAGTGTTGTTATATGACAAGCTTGGTTGATTTGCCGTCAAAGCTAAAGATTCAGGGTACACACCTCGAGGCAAACGGTGCATGATCACGTGTTTCTCATGCTGCTGGAGAAAAGCATAGAGTTGATCCAAATTGCACTTATACAAATCCCTAGTTAACTTAACATCAGTAATATACTCACCCCATTCAGCTTGAGGTAAAGTATTCAATAACTTGGTGTTAACCTGGAATGGAGCAATCACGAGATTGTACACATTCAAATCATTCATGAGAGTAGTGAATCTGAAGTAGTAGTCGTCAAGCATTTCCCCTGGACTGTACGTGAACCTATCAAACAGGTCATACAACTGACATTCGCGTTCCTGTTTAGTAAGAGACTTACCTTGTAGCAAAACCTGTAGACGTTCCCATAACTCCTTTGCAACCGTATATTGACTTACCATTCGATAGATGTCATGTGGAAGAGCTTGGAGAATGGTTTGAAGAGCCTTTCGTCTGCATCGGCAATAAGTTGTTGAGCTGGCGTAAGTTCTTCAAACTCCCGTGGTCGAGTCACATTGTTAACAACGATGGTACCATAATCAAGTGGACCATTTAGAATTGACTTGACCATAAGCCTCCCATATGTCGGTTTTCCCATAATGTATGACATCATACGGCCTTGCCATGCTTCAAAGACTTCTTTAATGAGCATTAGAGGGCAATTATCCGTTCCCGTTATAACGGACATATCCGTAAGCGATGTCATTCGGGTCATTAATGAACTCGGATTCATTTTGATCACTTTAAAGAATCAAAGATTATCGGTTGATCGAGCAGTGAAGTAAGGTTGTGAGTTGTGTTGTGTTGTTGTATAAGAAACCAAGATTAAATCCTCTAAAAATCGTCGAAAAAACTCGTAAAATATCCCTTGGTTCGGAATAATATCCCTTGACACGGAATATTTAAGTCGATTCGGAATAAAAGTACTTTTATGTGGAAAAAGACATTGGTTCAGAAAAAATACCTTGATTCGGAATAGTTGTTGGTTCGGAATATTGGTTCAGAATAACTTGTTGATCCGGAATAACTTGGTTGATCCGGAATAACTTGGTTGATCCGGAATAACTTGGTTGATCCGGAATAACTTGGTTGATTCAGAATAACTGGTTGATCCGGAATAACTGGTTGATCCGGAATAACTGGTTGATCCGGAATAACTGGTTGATTCGGAATAACTGGTTGATTCAGAATAACTGGTTGATCCGGAATAACTGGTTGATCCGGAATGTTTTTCTTGATTCGGAATAACTTGTTGATCCGGAATCTTTTGCTTCGTTCGGAATACTTTGTTGATTCGGAATACCTTGTTGATCCGGAATAAACTGGCAAAAATGACTTCGAGACCAAGTAAACCGACTTTTGATGTTTTTTTCTTAGAACAAACGAATCTAAACCCGATTTTTGACCAAAAACCACAAAAAGTTTTGTGATTTCTTCCAAAATAAGCTAAACTCAACACTTATCTACTAATCCCAACAACAAAAACACCAATAATTACAAGATTCAAGGTAGATTTTCCTAAAAAATCACTAATACTATCAAAAACTAAAAAGCAACAATAATCCTTACCTTAAATCACCCCATGGCTCTGATACCAATTGTAGAACTGTGACAATCTTGTGAATCAATAAGGTGGGTTGATGTTTCTAGAGAGCGAAAGTAGTGAGAGAAAGTGAGAGAAAATGTGTGTTTTATTGAATATCAAAGTGAAACAACCAACACCCCTTTCCATGGTGGAAAGGGGTTTATATACCCAAGTCCTTAATGGACTTAGGCCTCCGACGCATGACAAGCCCATGGGTCGGGTTTACTAACAAAGTAACATAATATTCAACTACGAGCTTTTTAACATTTAATAATATCGTGGAGTGACCGATACTTCTAATATACGTTAAAAACGTATTTCTAACAATCACTACGTCCGAGAACAAGTTAAATCTCGGGAAATCAAATTGATAAAAGTTCACACAGATGATAACGTAGCAGATCCTTTGACTAAGGCATTGCCTAGACCAAAGGTAGTTAAGCATGCCAAGGCGATTGGGCTGCAACTAGCTAGCAAACTCATGCAATAAATCTGTGATTAGTATTTGGATAAAGGATGTTATGACATTATTAATATAATAAAATAAAGATTGGGTTTCGTTTATTTTTTTTATTTAATAAGTGTATCTTATTTTACATGTTTTAATCCATGAATAAAAGTTATGCTAAATATCCGTTGTCGATTAATAATATGGGAGTATTATTAAACTAAGACAAATCAAAATAGTGATAGAGTATACTTGAAAGTATATTGATCGATTTTGGATGATATTCGATGAATCGAATATAGGACTTATCCCAACTATATGTTATTAATTTATGGATCTTTGTCATTAAGTAAAACATAAATAGTTATCCTTAGACTTGAGATACCAGGAAACTGTTATGAATCTAGTGCATCTCCGTGGAATAATATAACGCTAAACGTAATTGGTAGCTATAAGGATTATTTTCGGAAGTGTTGCAAAATTCATAAGTTTTGCTCGTAGTCAATATGGAATTTATTTCCTCAAATTTCGTTTTGGAGTTTGATACAGCTGGGTCCCTTGTGGGATTAGTAAGATGTTTGTGTGGTCACACCCAAATTTGTTTTGGTAATCTTGCTTAATCTGTGAACGAGAAACATAATGGTTAATGAAAGGAATGACTGATATCCATATCCTTATTAACGTTGTATTAGAAATAAAAGGATAACAATAAAGATGTTGAATCGTTAAAAGGTTTTGGTCCAGAAAACCTTACTCGAGTTGTACTAGTGACATTGCTAGTGTAACTAGACGCTAGTCAATATGATCACGATATTCGAAATATGTTCAAGTGGGAGCTGTAAGTTTATGGACTTATAATTAATAGTCGTGTGATAGGATCGAACTCGAGATTACGGGATTGCACACAATACGTAAAGAGTTAATATAATTAATAAATATATTTATTGTATTTATTAATTTATTTAATAAATATATTTATGTATTTATTAATTTAACCGAGCAAGTAACTATATAAATTTAACGAATGTTAAATAAATATATAGTATACATAAACATAAGGAAAGATGTTTGGAAGATTCTGAAACACCCCTAAGGGGTGTTAGGCGTCCGATTATAGGGCTCCAAGGGGGGGGGGGCATTTGTTGCCTTTTATTTATCTTGGGCTATAAGTGTTTAGGCCTATAAATACACCTCCTAATCCCCTCACAATCACACAACAATAATCTTTCTCCCCTCTCTCTCCTTTGGGTCGATCGCAACACCAAAAACCATAAAGGGTTTCGGTTGGTTTTCTTTGTTGATTGATTGTATACTTAATCTAGTCCAGGCCCCTCTCTAGGGTTGTTGGGTAGATTAATTACAAGCGTTGTAGCTCAGTTTTCACGTGCTAGAATCACGGTTAGCTTTTTGTATTACGTGTGTACAAGAACGTAATATAGTCTTACTTTAGACATATCTTGGTATATACGGTTTAAACCTAAATCGGTGATTTGTTCTTCGTCTTATGGAATTGCTTTAGCGTAAAGCTATGTAACCCTAATTCGATTAATTATAATTGTGTTATTAATTATGATCTTGTTAAATCGCTTCCGCTATATGTGCTTTGATCTCGTTTAGGGTTTTATATAACTGTTATGATACTAATAAACCTTCAGATTTGGCATAAGAGGCTCTCACATCTAAATTTCAAAACAATAACTCTGCTGGCAAAACAAAATCTTGTTATTGGTCTTCCTTCACTTGTCTATTCCAAGGACAAACCATGCTCAGCATGTGAAAAAGGAAAGCACCATAGGGCCAGTTCCAAAACAAAGCAAACTTGCTCTATCAATGAAAGTCTTCATTTGATTCACATGGACTTATTTGGCCCAGTATCACCTAGGGCCATTTGTCATGAAAAAATATACACTTGTCATTGTAGATGAGTACTCTAGGTACACCTGGGTATAGTTTTTGACAAAGAAAAGCCATGCACCAGATGCCATTATGTCTTTCATCAAAATAGTTGAAAATCAAAATGACACTCATGTCAAACAACTGAGAACTGAAAATGGCACTGAATTCAGAAATCATACTCTAATCAAGTTCTATTATGACAAAGGAATTTCACAAAATTTCTCATCACCTTACACACCTGAACAAAATGGTGTGGCTGTAAAAAGGAACATAATTCTTATTGAAGCAGCAAGAACAATGCTTGTTGGATCAGCTCTCTCTAAGCATTTTTGGACTGATGTTGTAGCCACTGGTTGCTACACTCAAAATAGATCCATAATTGTGAAGAGACACATGAAGACTCCCTATGAAGTCTTTTGGGGGAGAATTCTAAACATCTCATTCTTACATGTGTTTGGGTGTCTAGTATTCATTCACAATCACAAGGATCACCTTGGTAAGTTTGATGAAAAATCTTATGATGGTTACTTCCTTGGATACTCACTAGTATCTAATGCATACAGAGTCTTCAACACATGAAGACAGTGTATTGAAGAAACTTACCACATCACTTTCAAAGAAAGTTTTGAAGCTCTCAAATTTACTAATCCATCAGATGATGAACTTCATATTCATGAATCTCACAACTATCCATCTCATGAATTTCAACATTATGAGCCTTCTCAAAGATATCAAACAAGCAATTCAGTTCCTCATATTGATCCATTTGAAGAATGACAAGTTCTACAAAAGGAAATCCTTTAGTATCAAATACTGATGACTGTCAATCAAATGATCAAAATTATCAGTATCAAAATGATCAAAATGATTAGCAAGATAAAACAAATGACCAAAATGGTCAGTCTCAAGATGATCAGCATGCTCACACACTTGATCAATCAAATGATGCTACTGGTGAACAATCTGAGCCTCCTACTCAAAATTACCCAACTATCTCTAGGGAATTAGGTTTTGGATGTGTTGCTTCTGACCAAGAAGGAAGCCCTCTATTGATTAAACCTTTGTCTATTGAATTTCCTTTAGAAGAAACTAGAGATAATCCAACTCCAAGTCCATGTCGTGGACTTCCAAGTTCTAGCTCTAATCATGATACCAGTGCTTATTCCCCAGCTCCACAAAAATCTTGGACTAATAATAGTCACATAAATCTGGTGAACATAATAGGCAATCCTGGAGAAGGTAGAGTCACTAGATCTATGGCAAAGAAACCGAGTGCTGCTTCACCTGGAGAATGCCTCTATGCAAACTTTCTTTCAGAAATTGAACCTACAAAGATTTCTGAAGCACTCACTCACCCTGGATAGGTGGATGCCATGCAAGAGGAACTAAATCAATTTGAAAGAAATAAAGTCTGGAAATTGGTTCCTCTTGCATATGGTAAGTCAACCACTGGCACCAAATGGGTTTACAAGCTCAAAAGAGATGAAACCAATGTGGTGACCAAAAACAAAGGTAGGCTGGTGGCTAATAACTAGGTTTTCACAAAGAGTTATCGTCCGATCTTTTCGAATTGATTATTGGAAGGAAGTGCGAGTCAATTGTTCTTGGTGGAAAATAAAAAGGTTTGGTTATCTATTTTAAACTAAAAATGAAAATATCGTTGAGTAAATAAAGATGAAAGCTTTAAAAATTAAAACTAAAAATGAAGACTTTTGAATTGAAAAGAAAATGATTAAAACTTACAAAAATGTAAACTTTAAAGATTTAAACTAAAATAAGACAAGTTAGAAATAAGGTAAGTAAAAAGGCGGGAAAAGTAAAATTCAAAAAAACTGTAGAAACAAACCCTTATCCGGAATAATATCCGGGGTGTAGAAAGGAGGCTTATCCGGAATAGGGGACAGGAAGCTTATTCGGAATATCTGAAGTGTAGCTTATCCGGAATAATACTCGACCCTTTATCCGGAATAATCTTCGAGCCCTTATCCGGAATAAGACTAACTCGTGGCTTATCCGGAATCCTTCTATGCTGAACCTTATCCGGAATAAATTCCGATTGCTTATCCGGAATATGCAGATGACCACTATCCAGAATAACTTTCTGACGATATCCAGAATAAATGAAGAATCCACTATTCGGAATAACTGTTGAGCTCCTTATCCGGAATATCTAATCTAAATTCTATTCGGAATACTACACTATCCGGAATAAATGATTTTGAAGCTCTATTCGGAATAATTAAGTGGGGCTTATCCGGAATAACTGAATAATGTACATATCCAGAAAACTTAACTGAGGCTTATCCTGAATAACTTGAAATGTAGCTTTATCCAGAATAAGGGCCTTAATCCCTTATCCGGAATATGAAGGTGTTAAACTGCTTATCCGCAAAAATCGACTACAACGATTCTTATCCGGAATAAGGAATTAATTTCCTTATCCGGAATAAGAGGGTTTTAAGAATACGAGACTTGGAAAAATAAGCTATATCCCAATAAGCACTTTGCCAAAAGTTAAACCAAAAGATTTTTAGAAAAAGATGAATAAGCTAAAATTTAAAAACTATTAAAACATTAAATAAGCTAGAAATCAAAAAGCACTTTTTATAAAAACTTTTAAGATCACCAGTTTAATAAGCACAACCAAATAAGCTAAACAATCAAACCATCAACAAGATTAAAATAAAACTACATGATTATCAAGATTAAATAAAAGATTAAGAAAGGTAGAATGAGAATTAAGAAAATAAGCTTGATTGATTAAAGATTAATATCCAAGGATTACAAGATTAATGTAAAGATTAATAAGTTTGAAAGAAAAAGTAGAGAAAGAAAATAAACACACTTAAAAATTAAACTACAACTATTGAAAACTAAAACCCCTAACACCCTCCTAATGACATATTAGGAGGGTATTTATAGGAGGTGGGGAGATTACATGCTTAAGCTATCTAATTTCTTTCTTCTCGTCTCGACTCGACTTAATTTCTTTGTCTTTCTCGACGTCGTCTCGGGATTTGTCGATATAAGTTGAACTTGTCTTATAATTTTCTTCTATAATTAGACTTGAGTTCTTCGACTTCATTAAACTTCCGTCTTTAGACTTTTTCTTCGATAAATCTTCAGAATTGGCCTTGGACTTCCGTTCTTTTTGCATTCTCGATCTTTCGACTTCGTCTTTAGTCTTTTTCTTCGATAAAAGCCCGTGATAGCCCATTTTTTCTTCCTTTTGCATCTTTTGGTCCTAAAACACAATAAAAACACAAACCACACATAATTCCGACTTTTACGACATAAAATTCACGTTTTGGTCTTGTTATTATTGGAAATAAGTGGTAAAAGGATAAGTGTTTTCACACTTATTAAATCCCCTACACTTGACCATTGCAATGTCCTCATGCAATGCACTAATTTCAAAGCATGGTTTACATTTTTCATCATAGATAACCTACTTTGGCCTTTATTAAATACTAAACACTAAAAGAACAAAATAAGTAAGAAATCAAAGACTTACATTGGGGTTTTTGGTTGTCATGAATGTTCATCATTCTCAAGTTTCACGTTCCCCATACCAAGCTTAAAAACGCGATCATTGTTATTATAAGTTAGCAAACTAACACAAACTCATGTGGCCCAATTATTCACTTAGACTCCCTTATTCCTAGGTGTATCTCTTATATTTTATTTTTGTCTTGAATGATCACGAAGATGAATTGTTTGACTTATTTCGATAGTTATTTAGGCTGAAAATAAAGTGGGACGATTTAATCAATAGTTAGCTAAAGGACAAAATCTTTTAAAACTGCTTCTCAGGACCTCAAAAAGTTCATATCTTGGCATAACTCGTTTCACAATTTGAGACCTTTCTCGGACCGATATTTGGCAGCGACTTCATACTTCAAATCTTGGAGAGACGTTCTTGAAATTATGGTCTTCCCTTCATAATAGGAATTTCTTCACTTGAAGTTTTGAGAGATTCTTCATACTTGGACCACGACTTCTTCATTTTTCTCCAATCTTTATTTTGGACTTTGATATACAACGATCCGCCTCCTTTTAGGACTTGGATCTATTTATCCTCATACCTTGCTAGGGTCTTTTCGGATAGACTTCTCCATGATCTTTTGGGGAGTACTTGCTTTTCGTCGTGTGTCTCGATCCTTCATATTGATTCTTCACATCACTTTTGGATCTTTAGCAACAAAATGTAGCCCTTGTGCCTTGTTAGGGCCTTTTCGGACTCGCCAGTCTTCGCATCCCGCTTCAATAAGTTATGCCTTGGATATGAACTCTAATTAATACCGAGCAACTTTTAAACGATCTTGTGCTAGAAGCTAAGTAACTTTTCAAATCATACAACCTTATTTATTGCAGATAAATTTATTAGCAAGCGATGGGAGAATAGGCTTATAATAAACTAACATAAATTCACGAAAGAATACGAAACTTATAATTGACTCTATCATTTCTCGTTCTCCATAATTTAAAATCTCAAGGAATGAGACTCGTGGATGCTTAGCCAATTAAATCAAAGTTTTGGGTTTTCGAGTCATCTATAGGATCTTGCAAACTCTTAGACTTTTTCAAGTTTAGAATCCGCATTTTAAAGTTCCCTTGATAAACGACTCTCTAGGATCAATTATAGGAACTTGCAAAAAGTTCTTGTTCTTAACCCGTGAGAGTTAAGACTTTTGCGTTTTAAAGTTCCCTACATAAAAGCCTAGCAAAACTTGACTGAAACATGTTAAGGATACTAGCTAGAGTAAACTTAGATAAGTAAACTTAGGTTGAGTCAAAATATTCACGACTTTGAAAAATTGTAAAACCACTTTATTAAAAAATTTCTTTTAGCAAAGAAAGAAAATAACAAAAACAAAGGAAAATACTACTATACAACTAGGCCAAAATAGATTAAAAATTTTGGAAAATGTCGAAAAATTAAATTTTCCGGTTAAAATGAGGACAAATTCATGGAAAAGACCACTTACTTCGATAGAAGTCCCCCCTACACTTGATATAAACATTGTCCTCAATGTTTAAGCATGTGGGAGTAAACTCCCCTACTCTTGTGACATTGTGCACTTTGTTTAAATATTGCTAAGGAAAGGACAACTATAGTGATTTCAATGTGAACATATAAGATATGAAATATTGAATCACGACAGTGTTAGGATAGAACCGGGAAAATAGGAACACGGGATCACGGTTCGTCAAAAGTCATCGAGAATGGATCTTTGAAGCTTTAATTCCTGCACAGAAGAAGAAACAAGACAACAAACACATACGGGGCTCCCCCTACACTTATTATGAAAATGGTAAAGGATAGATCAACGGGTTGCCTCCCGAGAAGCGCTTGTTTTTGTTAACCGAGTCACGAGCCTGACTTGACCCAAAACTAGTTCATAGGAAACGTGGTGAGGAATGGAATCATCTTATGAGAGATGTCCTCACCAAAGTACAACTTCACACGCTAGCCATTCACCTTAAAGTTGGGCCCATTTGGCTGAGAAAGCTCAATGGTGCCATAGGGAAAGACTTTGGCGACGGTGAATGGACCAGACCAGTGGCTCTTCAACTTGCCTGAGAAGATCTTCAATCGAGAGTTAAAAAGTAAGACTTGATCACCAACGTGGAACTCTCGGTTCTTAATTCTTGCATCATGGATGATCTTTGTCTTCTCCTTGTAAATCAATGAGTTCTCGTAAGCTTCATTCCTCAATTCATTTAGCTTGTTGAGTTGAATCTTCCGAATATCACCGGCTTTGTTGATGTCAAAGTTAGCCCACTTCAAGGCCCAGTATGCCTTATGTTCCAGCTCGATAGGGAGGTGGCATGCTTTCCCGTACACAAGACGATAAGGTGTACAACCAATCGGGGTCTTATAAGCAGTACGGAAAGCCCACAAAGCATCATCTAACTTATCGGCCCACGAGGCACGATGCTCTACCACAGTACGTTCCAGAATTCGCTTCAATCCGCGTTAGATATCTCGGCTTGCCCATTAGTTTGGGGATGATAAGCGGTGGAAAGACGGTGATTGACACCGTACTTAGCCATGACTCTTGCGAATTGGTCATTGCAAAAATGAGTCCCGCGGTCACTGATTATAGCACGAGGAACACCGAATCAAGCAAAAAGTTGCTTCAAAAAGTTCACAACCACCCTCGCATCGTTCGTAGGGAGAGCCTTAGCTTCAACCCATTTAGAAACGTAGTCAACGGCTACGAGGATGTACTTGTTCCCTTTAGATGATGGAAATGGCCCCATAAAGTCGATACCCCACACATCAAATATTTCACATTCTTGTATGAAATTTTGAGGCATCTCATGTTTATGTGTGATCTTGCCTTGTCTTTGGCAAGCATCACAATGTTTAACCATGTCGTGAGCGTCATGATAAATGGTGGGACAATAAAATCCAGAGTCGAATACTTTCTTCGCGGTGTAATTGGGACCAAAGTGACCACCGGTGGGTCCTTTATGGCAAGCATCAAGGATTTGTACCACTGGCGGCCCATCAACACATCGGCGAATAATCAGATCAGCACATTGTTTGAAAAGGTAAGGGTCGTCCCAGAAATAATGTTCAGTGTCTTTAAAGAACTTTTTCTTTTGTTGGGACGTTAACCCTTCCTTGAGAATTCCACCCGCTAAGTATTTTGCATTGTCCACAAACCACGGGGTGTCATCAAGATTGGAGTTGATAGACATTAAGGCCTCAAGGGGAAAAGAGTCATTGATCTCTTGATTCGGATGATCCCCTTGATAAGGATCCTAAAGTCTACTTAGATGATCCGCGGCTAGGTTTTCTGCACCCTTCTTGTCACGAATTTCGATTTTAAATTCTTGAAGGAGCAAAACCCAACGAAGAAGTCTTGGCTTAGAATATTGCTTAGTCAACAAGTACTTCAACGCGGAATGATCGGTATACACGATGGTGGTAGAAAGGACAAGATAGGGGCGGAATTTTTCAAAAGCATACACTACAGCTAAAACCTCTTTTCCGGTAGTGGTATAATGCAATTGAGCCCCCGTCATTGTCTTGCTAGCATAGTGGATTGGTTGGAAGTGTTTGTTCACTCTTTGTCCCAAAACCGCTCCAATAGCAAAGTCGCTAGCATCACCCATCAACTCAAAAGGTAGCTCCCAATTAGGGGTAACCAAGACCGGTTCCTTAGTTAGCTTATCCTTAAGAAGATTGAAGGATTCAAGACACTCTTTGGAAAAGATGAAAGGAGTATCTTTTTCCAAGAGGTGGGTCATCGGGCGAGCGATTTTAGAAAAATCTTGAATGAATCGACGATAGAAGCCCGCATGACCAAGGAAACTTCTCACACCCTTCACGGTTGAAGGTGGAGGTAATTTGGCTATGACATCCACTTTAGCATGGTCCACTTCAAGACCGGCTTTAGAGATTTTATGTCCAAGCACAATGTCTTCTTTTACCATGAAATGTCATTTTTCCCAATTTAGAACAAGGCGAGTGTCTTCGCACTGCTTAAGCATGCGTTCCAAATTGGCAAGGCAGTGAGAGAAAGAATCACCATAGACCGAGAAATCATCCATGAAGACTTCCATAGTTTCTTCAACCATGTCATGGAAGATAGCCATCATACACCTTTGAAATGTCCCAGGAGCATTGCATAAGCCGAAAGGCATTCTTTTATAAGCAAATGTTCCTAAGGACAAGTGAATGTGGTTTTCTCTTGGTCTTTGGGATCGATGGGAATTTGAAAATACCCGGAGAAACCGTCTAAAAAGCAGTAATAGTCATTACCCGATAGACGTTCAAGCATTTGGTCCATGAAAGGAAGGGGAAAATGATCCTTTCTCGTAGCATCATTGAGTTTCCTATACAAACTCTCCACCCTGTAACGAGACGAGTAGGAATCAACTCGTTGTTTTCATTGGGCACAACGGTGATTCCGCCTTTCTTAGGCACACAATGGACTAGACTAACCCATGGTGAATCCGAGATAGGATAGATCATTCCCGCATCAAGAAGTTTGATAACCTCTTTTTTGATAACATCATGGATCTTGGGATTCACCCTTCTTTGGCTTTGAATAGTGTTCCATGAGAATTTTATGTGTGCAAAAGTGAGGATCAATTCCACGAATATCGGAGATTTTCCATGCAATAGCTTTCTTGTGATTCTTCAGCACGACGATAAGTCGGGATTTTTCTTCCTCTTTCAAGTCCTTAGCGATGATGACAGGTGACTTCTTGTTGTCTTCAAGGAAAACATACTCGAGATGAAACGGTAGGTCCTTAAGCTCTAAATCCGGAGGATTTTTGATGGAAGGCGTAGTCAAATCGTTTCATCGATAGAGATGTCCTTAGGAGATGGTGGAGAAATATGGTCCTCATTGAGAAGGTTCTCAATGATACGAATGTCTTCATCCCAATTGGAGGGAGAATCGTCATATTGCAAGTCCACATCTCCTAAAGTCGCTTCAAATTCTTTCAAGATGAAATCACTTTCTCCAAATGGAGTTAGTGATGGATCAATAGAGGCAACGGTCTCAACAGTGGGTAGAGAAGAAGAACCACTTTTACAAGCGTCTTTGAAATGTTCTTCACAAGCCTCATCAAGAACGTCAATGAAATTAACACTCTCGTTTTCAGAAGGCTGCTTAGAAAGTTTACCCATGTTGAAGACGATTTTATCGTCACCAACTATCATGATTAATTCGCCCGCGGCTACATCAATGAGAGTGCGACCGGTCCTCAAGAATGGACGTCCAACAATTAATGGAACACGGGGGTCCATCTCGTAGTCAACGACAACAAAATCCGCCGGAAAGTTGAATTTGTCGACGCCAACGAAGACGTCTTCGGTTATCCCCACTGGATAAGCAAGCGTACGGTTAGCTAATTCCAAATTCATTCGTGTGGGGACTAGCTCGGTTAGAGACAATTGTTTCCAAACGCTTAAAGGCATTAAGTTGATACTAGCACCTAGATCGACTAGGGCCATACAATTCTCTACCCCAGGGAAGTTGCAAGGAATCAAGAAACGACCCGGATCACCAAGTTTGGTTGGTAATTTCCTTAAGAGCACTTCGGAGCAATTCTCATTAAGTTGGGTCTGAGAAATATCGAGAAGTTTCTCCTTATCACTGAGAAGATCTTTAAACATTTTAGCGTATTTCGGCATGTGAGCGAGAGCCTCAGCAAAGGAGATATTGAAATTCAGTTGTTTAAACATTTTAAGAAAGTTTAAAACCTGAATATCATCCTTGTTCTTCAATTTCTCTTTCCTCAACCTCGAAGGATAAGGTATATTGGGTTGAGATGAAGGCTTTGGAATGGAATTCTCACTCACATCCTTGGGTGGTGGAGGGGTGGAAGTAGAAGGTGGAGAAATTGGGGAAATATAAGGTGGAGGAGTAGAAGTTGGAGGAATTAGAGAAGGAGACTCATTTTCCTTTTTCACAATCACCGGTGTAGGTGTAGGAAGCTCGGGTTCCTTTAAACCTTTTCCACTGCGAGTGGTGATTGCTTTCATCTCCCCTCTTGGATTAGCAACGGTGTTACTCGGAAGAGAACCCGAACCAGAGGCTTGATTACTCGGGAAGAAACTAGCCATCATGTTCCTCAAGTCATTCGTTTGACTTGCCAAAGTGTTATGCATATCGGCTCGAAGATCGTTTCCTTGTTTCACCATATCCGCTTTCAAGTTGAGCATTTCCCGCTGAAGATTTTGCACTATCGCATCATTAATCCTCATGTAGGTTTCAACATCTTGGTGTAATGCGGTGGTTTGGTTGGGAGGAGCATTGTAGGCGGGTGGTTGATAAGCAGGTTGTTGGTAAACTTGGTTGTTTCTTTGAGGTGGATATGGGTTTCTTTGATTTTGATATTGATTTGAAGCACGAGGTTGGTTTTGATTTTTGCGATTGAGGTTGTTTGGGTTTTGTGATGAAAAACCGGGAGGTGAAAGAAAGTTGTTTGAGTGATAGCTAAGCAAATTGCGGTCACCTTGAGGACGTGCTTGATAGCCTCCAGTAGAATAGGTACCGTTGGCGGCATACACATTTTCCGGATTATCTTGAGTCGAAGGACAATCGGTGTATGAGTGGGATCCCCCGCATATTTCACATGATTGAATCAAAGCACTAGCTTGGGCAGTGATAGCTTTGGTATTGTTGGCGGCTTGGAGAGCAAGTGATTCAACAAGCGAAGTAAGCTTATCAATTCTCTTGTCGCTCTCATTAGTGCTAGCACTAGCCACATTGGTCCGAACACTCTTGGTTTGCACTCTAGACTTTTTCTCAATAATATCCCAAGCGGCATTAGCAGACTTAACCAAAATGTTACCCCTCGAGGCACTATTTAGTGAATCTTAGTCATTCATGCTTAAACCATTGTAAAAAGTATTGATTTGATGTACTTTTGTTAAACCATGTTGTGGACACTTTCTTAAAAGTTCCTTAAAGCGGTCTCAAGATTCACTAAATGTCTCACCGTACTTTTGTTCAAAGGTAATGATTTCATTCCGCAAAGCGGTAGTACGCGAGGGTGGGAAAAAGTAGTTGATGAATTTGGTCTCTAAATCCGTCCACGTAAGAATACTTTCTGGCGGTTCCTTATCAAGCCAATGCAGGGCTTGTCCCTCTAAGGTGAAAGGAAAAAGTTGCAAGCGAATTACCTCTTGTGAAACCCCCTTATACTTAACCGTATTAGTGAGTTGAAGAAACCTTTTAATATGGTCATGAGGATCATCAATTGAACGCCCCAAGAAGGGTTGAGCAGAGACCATTTGAATGAAGCCGGATTTAAGCTCAAAGTTGTTGGCTCCAATCTCGGGTATGAGAATAGCATCGGTGTTGCCCTCTACGTGCGATTGCAAAAGCTCGATCATTGGTTGATTGTCCATGGTGACAATAGGTGGAGTAATGACTTCGGCTTGAGCTACTTTCTTCTTAAGAGCACGAGTACGCATGCACACCTACAAAAGGAAAAACAAAATAGACAAGAAATATTTTTGGTTTTTATATGTTTTTATATGTTTTTCTATTTTTTTGTATTTTTGAAAATTTTTACTTTTTATGGATTTTTAAAAATTTTAAAGCAAGGAAAATAACGTTCAAACATGAACGGATCCCAAAATCCAACGCGTCTCTCACTAAAAACCTTTAATCTTAACGAAAAGAGCCGGCAACGGCGCCATTTAATAACTAGGTTTTCACTTAGTTATGAAAGAGTTATCGTCCGATCTTTTCGAATTGATTATTGGAAGGAAGTGCGACTCAATTGTTCTTGGTGGAAAATAAAAAGGTTTGGTTATCTATTTTAAACTAAAAATGAAAATATCGTTGAGTAAATAAAGATGATAGCTTTAAAAATTAAAACTAAAAATGAAGACTTTTGAATTGGAAAGCAAATGATTAAAACTTATAAAAATGTAAACTTTAAAGATTTAAACTAAAATAAGACAAGTTAGAAATAAGGTAAGTAAAAAGGCGGGAAAAGTAAAATTCAAAAAAACTGTAGAAACAAACCCTTTTCTGGAATAATATCCGGATTGTAGAAAGGAGGCTTATCCGGAATAGGGGACAGGAAGCTTATTCGGAATATCTGAAGTGTAGCTTATCCGGAATAATACTCGACCCTTTATCCGGAATAATCTTCGAGCCCTTATCCGGAATAAGACTAACTCGTGGCTTATCCAGAATCCTTCTATGCTGAACCTTATCCGGAATAAATTCCGATTGCTTATCCGGAATATGCAGATGACCACTATCCGGAATAACTTTCTGACGATATCCAGAATAAATGAAGAATCCACTATTCGGAATAACTGTTGAGCTCCTTATCCGGAATATCTAATCTAAATTCTATTCGGAATACTACACTATCCAAAATAAATGATTTTGAAGCTCTATTCGGAATAATTAAGTGGGGCTTATCCGGAATAACTGAATAATGTACATATCCAGAAAACTTAACTGAGGCTTATCCTGAATAACTTGAAATGTAGCTTTATCTGGAATAAGGGCCTTAATCCCTTATCCGGAATACGAAGGTGTTAAACTGCTTATCCGCAAAAATCGACTACAACGATTCTTATCCGGAATAAGGAATTAATTTCCTTATCCGGAATAAGAGGGTTTTAAGAATCCGAGACTTGGAAAAATAAGCTATATCCCAATAAGCACTTTGCCAAAAGTTAAACCAAAAGATTTTTAGAAAAAGATGAATAAGCTAAAATTTAAAAACTTTTAAAACATTAAATAAGCTAGCAATCAAAAAGCACTTTTTATAAAAACTTTTAAGATCACCAATTTAATAAGCACAACCAAATAAGCTAAACAATCAAACCATCAACAAGATTAAAATAAAACTACATGATTATCAAGATTAAATAAAAGATTAAGAAAGGTAGAATGAGAATTAAGAAAATAAGCTTGATTGATTAAAGATTAATATCCAAGGATTACAAGATTAATGTAAAGATTAATAAGTTTGAAAGAAAAAGTAGAGAAAGAAAATAAACACACTTACAAATTAAACTACAACTATTGAAAACTAAAACACCTAACACCCTCCTAATGACATATTAGGAGGGTATTTATAGGAGGTGGGGAGATTACATGCTTAATCTATCTAATTTCTTTCTTCTCATCTCGACTTGACTTAATTTCTTTGTATTTCTCGACGTCGTCTCGGGATTTGTCGATATAAGTTGAACTTGTCTTATAACTTTCTTCTATAATTAGACTTGAGTTCTTCGATTTCATTAAACTTCCGTCTTTAGACTATTTCTTCGATAAATCTTCAGAAATGGCCTTGGACTTCCGTTCTTTTTGCATTCTCGATCTTTCGACTTCGTCTTTAGTCTTTTTCTTCGATAAAAGCCCGTGATAGCCCATGTTTTCTTCCTTTTGCATCTTTTGGTCGTAAACACAATAAAAACACAAACCACGCATAGTTCTGACTCTTACGACATAAAATACACGTTTTGATCTTGTTATTATTGGAAATAAGTGGTAAAAGGATAAGTGTTTTCACACTTATTTGTGACCCAAGGATTCAATCAAGAGCCTGGTGTTGATTTTGATCAGACCTTTGCTCTAGTTACACGTACGGAATCCATATGAATATTCCTTGCTTATGACACTTACATGAACTTCACCATCTATCGAATAGATGTCAAAAGTGCATTCCTAAACGGTGACCTAAAAGAAGAAGTTTATGTTACACAGTCTCCTGGCTTTGAGAGTAGTAAATACCCAAATCATGTCTACAAGCTTTACAAAGCTTTGTATGGACTGAAGCAAGCCCCAAGGGCATGGTATGAAACTCTCTCAACATTCCTCATTGAACATAAATTTGTCAGAGGAAAAATAGATAGCACCTTGTGTATCTATAAATCCATAACTAACACCATTCTGGTACAAATTTATGTGGATGACATCATCTTTGGTTCAACAAGCTTGAAACTATGCAAACAATTTGCCCAGCTTATGACCAATAAGTTTGAGATGATTATGATGGGAGAACTCACATACTTCCTTGGTCTTCAGATTAAACAATCTGACCAAGGCATCTCCATCAATCAAGAAAAATATGTCAAGGATCTACTAAAAAAGTATGATATCAATTGTGCTTCGGTAAAAACACAAATGGTAAACTTAAGACCTGATCACAATGGACAATCAATCAATGAGACTCAGTATAGAGGTATGATTAGGTCACTTATGTATTTAACTGCAAGCAGACCTGACATTCAATTCTTTACACGTCTTTGTGCAAGATACCAAGTATACCCAAAGGAATCACAGCTTACTGTTGTAAAGAGAATCTTCAGATACCTAAAAGGTACACCAAGTCTAGGTCTTTGGTACTCCAAATCCTTAGGGTTTGATCTAAAGGGGTATTCAGATTCTGACTATGTTGGATGCAATATGGACAGCAAAAGCACTTCTGGTGCTTGCTAATTGCTGGGTGGCAAACTTGTGTGTTAGAGTGCTAAAAAGCAACAAACAGTTGCCATGTCTTTAAAAGAAGCTGAATATGTGGCAGTTGTTGGATGTTGTGCCAATGTTCTTTGGATGAAAAGCCAACTGGCTGATTATGACATAGAATACGAAAAGGTACCAATCTTTTGTGATAACACTAGTGCTATTGCAATATCCAACAATCCAGTCCTTCACTCAAGAACAAAACACATTGATATCAAATATCACTTTATCAGAGATCATATTGTGAAAGGGGACATTGAATTACATTTCATCCCCCACTCAGTATCAATTGGCTGATATCTTCACCAAACCACTGGATGAACCAACTTTCAAAAGATTGATAATGGAGCTTGGTATGCTAAACACTGATGATACAAAACCTGAACCTTCAACATTCACTGAAGAAGCTTAAAGGTTCTACATTTTTTCTAAACTATTTTTTTATTAATGCTAAGTAGCAGTGTCTGAGTAAAGGAGTGTGCAATGTCATATGTCTATCTCATAATATATGATTGCGTATATGATGTTTTGTCGCCTTATCTGATTCACTGAAGCTGAACAAACAATCACAAGTCATCAAAGTTTTTTTCTTTAGCAAAATATGAACAAAGTTTTAATACAAATGAGTAGCTAGGCCTGCGTAGAGGAGCGTGCAATGTCATATGTCTTATTCACTTATGCGAACATGTATATGGCGTTTTGTCGCCTCATCTGACGCATTGAAGCTCACAAGTATTGCCATCAGCTTCAGCATGTCTGAGCAACATCTTTTAAAACAAATCAATCATGTGTCGAAAAGTATTAAATGGCATTGAATTTTCTTGTGAATAAAACAAACATTCTTTCAAAAGGTGTCATTTGTTAATTAAGGAAATTTCAAACGTCCCCATCCATAGTCAACAACTTCTGACATATGAGGCGTTTGACTGTTCAAAGCAGTAAAAAATCATACCATTTTGTAGAACATTAATGAGAGAGTTTGTGCCAAATGTTCAAAAGACACCTTAAAAGATTTATAATTATTTTAAATGGTTTTAAAAACTTTTCACAAATCAGTCTATGTTTTTATATAATCCCTTGCATTTGGATTTCATTCCACGCTTAAAAATCTTTTCATCAAAAACACACACAAACTCTTTCCCTCTCTTTTAAAAACACACAAAACACAAATGGCAGCCGAATCATCTTCTCACCAAGATAGTAAGATCAATCTAAACACATCCATTCATGTTAACTTTCCTATTGAGGATATCATCTTTAAACCCAACAACTCTACATTACTCAAACCAGACACCCTCAAATCAGTCCCTGGGAATCAGGTCATGACATTTTTGTCAAAATGTGTCCTTCGAGAAGCTTTGTTTAAATACCCAGGGATGATGTTTCAAAACGTGTTAAAAGAGTTTTTGTTCACAGCACAAGCGTCTCACAACAAGAAATCAATAGAGTTTGATTCTACAACAGCTGGTATTCATGGTAAAATTGGTTTAAAGTTGTTTAAAACGGTTCTGGGTTTAAACTATTTTGCAAACCCTATTGACTATGAGTATATACCTAATGATTTTACTGTTGTTAAAAATTATTTTGAAAAAATTGGGTATACTAAAGAGATCACTGAAAAGGGTGGGTTAAAAAGAAGTTGTTTACCACCTAAGTGGAAATTGCTGATGACCATTTTGATTGAGTGCTTGGGTGGGAAAATTGGAGGGCTTTACAAAATAAATCAAAAGGATGCAATAATTTTTTATTGTCTGGCCAAGGGAATTAAGGCTGAATTTGGGAGGTTAATATTTGAAGATCTTCATGGGAAGCTTTAGAAAAAGACTAGGGAGAAAAATGTTGTTTACACCAGATTTCTATCCCTCATTTTTGCTGACCATCTTGGAAATGAATTTTCTACACTCCAAGGAGAAAAATTAATCTTTCCACCATTTGAGCTTAAGCACTGGAACATTCCAGTTAACACCATTGATCCTCCTCTTACACAACCTATGCTGGACATCTGCTCAGCAGATGCTCCAGTAGTGTACAAAGCTCCACAAGACACTCCTCCAACTGGAGAAGGGGATCTGAAGGGCAAAAAGCCTGAAGCTTCTTCTAGACTTCATCAAAATCAAGCGTCTATTAATACTGAGAAGGTTAGACGTGAGTCCAGAAAGAGGAGAGCCCTCACATAATCTTCATCGAAGAAGGTTGCTGATGATCCCAAAGGCCAAACTTTGAAGAAACATAAGTCCTCGGTCAAGGACAAGAACCCAAGCCAGTCGTCACCTTTAGTCTCTGCTAGAGGTGACATGCATAAAGAGGCCCAGAAGGCAACCCTTATCTCAACCTCTTTAGGAGATAAGGGTGAAGATGGAGCGCACCCTCAGCTCAGTAATGTTGAGTCAACATTGGTAAAATTTAAATCTGAATACATTTCCAATTTCATTACCAATCTCTATCATTTGTCACTCTGAGTCAACATAAGGGCGTGAGGCTTCAGCAAATACAACAGCTGACACTGACCCTGGACTATATGTTTCTAAGTATGTAGCACCCCCACAACAGGTATCTACTGAAGGAACCAAAAACACATTCATTGATCTTAACTCATCAGGGACTTTTTCTCAGGATCCATCAGGTAAAACTAACCCTGGTGGTGAAGGAGTAGCAACTGACCTTCACACTGGAGGTGATGCTGAGAAGACCAACAAGTAAGTGCCTCTCACCACTGGCGCCAGGATGGGACACTTGCCTACTTATATGGTCAGTATGTCTTCAGATGACTTGGAAAAAGAGCTTGGGTTTAATGAAAGAGTTCCGGTCAATCTTGATGATAGTGAAGCTGAAGATGATACTGCTGAAGTGACACCAAAGCCACCATCCCCCAGATCTGAACAGGTAAAATAATTGACAAATCAAGTGTTATTCTTCAACCACATGTGGCTAAACTTAAGTAGGAAAAGGTGCTTGCTGATGCTAAAATCACAACTCTTAAAACAAGACCAATTCCTCCTACTACTAATCAAATCAAGGATGTCATTCTTTGCTACTCTGAAGCCATTATTCAAAGATGTGGCCACCACCACTTCCCTTAAGCAAGAAATGTCCTCACTTATGGACTCCCTCAATAGTGCTACCATAGAGCTTCCACCAGAGTTCACACCAATGCTTGGCCAAGTAAATAATTTGTGTGACTCTGTGTCCAAGATAAAGGATAGGGTGGCGTTGCTGGAAAAACAAAAGTTGGCCTTATTTGAAGAGGTTTAACAAAAGCTGAATGCCCTTGAAAATGTTCCAGCAATGCTGACCAAGGTATCCTCCACTCTTGATCATATTTATTGTCTCTTCCCTGTTGGTGGGTCATCAAAAGCTACTGGGTAGTCTTCTGTTGAGGGGGAGAAAATCACCATCCAGCAGCTATTCCAAAAACATGCTCAAAAGAAGGCCCATAAACAACCTGTTGTCTATGAGTCACCATTTGCTGAAGAAAGTCCAGCTAAGGCTAAGGGGGAGTCTTCAGCCAAGGACGGTCATGTGGATGGAATGACCACAAGTGAGGATACAACTGATAGTGGTACACCTCCCTTTATACCCAAGAACAAAGGATATTTTACACTTAATGATCAACTGATCAAAGCTGGGGTGGCCACTCAAGAAGAACTTGATAAATAGTACAAGCTCTAGCAAGAAGAAAAACTAAGATATCTGAAGCTGAGCTTGTATGAAAAAATTAGGAAATCTGAAGTTGAATGCCTTTTCAAGAAGAAGATGTTATATGAAAACTTTTGTATAACAAGACTAAACAGAAGAAATCTCTCACCAATCACCAATGTTTATATGCTTACTAGCAGAGGTGATAGTCATATCAAATTTTATAGGAGCGATCTGATGAGATCTTAGAAAACTTCGAAGGGAAGGAGCTTTCTTACACTGAATGGATTGAAATGAATGTGAAAACTGAGAAAAGAAAATCCAAAATATGGGATGAAGTCCGCACCAAAATTGAACACTTTATGAGAAATCATGAAAAACTGGGTGAGGTTCTCAATATCAGCACTGAAGTTTCTTTGAAGGATCAAGATCCTATACTAGAGCTGAACAAAAGGGCCAATCTGATCAAACCTGGTGTTAGTGACATTTTTGTCATCACAAAGAAATACAAGGGCTTTGTTCAGTTTCAAAATCATCTCCCTGGGCATGTAATGGACGAACCTGAATTGGGAATGATAATGTTCAACCATCGTGAACGTCAAGATTTTGTTGGCATCAATTACCTCGATGAAATGAACAATGAACTTCTTGGGAATGTTCAAAGGATCTTTTACTCTCATCATGAAGGCCCAGGACATACTGATGCTGCAAGAACCTTCAGCATGTGCTTACTTGCTATACTGGACCACAGAAACTCAGATCCATTAATCCAGACTCCCATCATTGAAGAAATTGGCCTAAGGAAGATTAAATAATCATTTGTATTGTTTTTGTTGTAATTTGTAATGTTTATGAATAAATGATTATCTGATGTTTAAAAGTATTTTATTGTTTAGTGCAAGTAAGTAGAAGTTTTTATGCTCACTTACTACTGATATTAGACTTAGGCTATTTGTATATCCAAATAGGGGGAGATTGTTAGGTCAGTATTTACTGACCCTGAAGCAACTCTAGGATTTGAATATAAAATCCCCCTAAGTGTTTCATGTTCAACAGTAAGGTGAGTCTGCTGAAGCATGACCAGAGGAAAAAGTTCCTACTAAAGACTATGTTGCTGAAGGATGTTCAGCTTTCCTCTTCTAGTAAACTTAGAAGACAAAGGAGTATTTGCTTCATATACTAGGCGGTCTAGTTGTTGAAGAACAAGTATTGAAGAAGAGCTTTTAGTTTAGTTTGGTTTGAAAATACCAAACTAAATGATGTCGATCTCCTCTAGAATGCTGAAGACACTTTAGTATTCTAATGGTTTGCATTAGGAAGGAAAAGATAACTTTAAGTCAAAGTAGGTTGCTTGTATAGTTAGCTATAAGTACAACCTTTATCTTTTCTAGAATAGTTTATTAAGTATTTGTACTGTTTATCAAGCATGGGCATCAACCACCCACTAGATAAACCCATGCATGGGAACATGGAAAATGCAAACCCTAATTTCACACTGCCTATTTAAGGAGTGCTTATTGAGAGGGAAAAGGTTAACCAATACAAGAGTAGAAACTCTGGAAATACCTTCGCTCTTAGTACCAACTAAACCATATAGCCAAGAAGCGTATGAACGTTTAGATTGGAGCCTAGACCTTTAACTTTGGTTAGAAGTTTAAATAGAGGAGATCACCATACATTGTCATTCAACCACTTTGTTATTCCAAAAACAAAGTGGGTTATAGATTCTTTATTGAGTTTTAATAAAAGTCTATACGTTGAAAGTTATTGGTATTGTTGTTTTAATTATTTTTAGTTCTTATTAATTGTTAAAACAACTCACTTGAGTCTTGGTAAGGAGTTATTAATTAAGGTTGATAAGTAACAACGAATTACAAGGGACTAACATTCATCCTAGGACAAGTTTAGAAAGATTACATAGTAACTGTGGTGTGTGCCTTAAATCTGTTACATGGAATTGATCTCTCAACCCAGACTATTTTAATTAGAGGCAACCCCTCTAGTTGCATGATGAGGTCACTCCTCTATATATTCATGCACGGTGATACCTCATGACCAAAATGGGCTTTTGGGCATATTAAAATACAGTTTTTTATGATATAAACATAAGTCTTTTCAAAATATAAACCAGTCTATAAAACATACACCAGGTTTTCCAAGACTTACATTATTCCGCTACACTATCATTTCATACTTTCAATTCATTCTTTACTTATGTTTATGCTATTAATTTCATTGTCATTATATCCGTTCACTGAGCGTATTGCTCAGCCGTATATTTTCTTTCCATGACCTAAACGGCAGGTATCCAAGGACAGACTTAAGCATGGATAGGACGTGCATAGGATGGGAGTTGCCTTATACTTCATTCCTTTGCACTTCATTTACTTTATGCATCTTTTGAGATTATGATTGGGGGCCGATGTTTGATTCTGACTTTCCTTACGGTCATTTATATTTTAGGACATTTACCTTGCATGCTTTGATGACACGCCATAATTATCATGTAACGGTCCACTTATCAAAGTAGGGTGTTACAAATACGCTCAGTGAACGGATATATGACATGGTATGAATAACTAAAACATAAATAAAGTATGAAAATGTAGAGGAATGATGTAAGTCCTGGAAACCTGGAATCATGTTTTATAACTGGTTGATATTTGAAAAGCCTTATGTTTTATCATGAAAACGTGTTTTAAATTCCAAAAGCCCATATAGGTCATGTATGGTATCAACGTGCATGAATACAGAGAGGGGTGACCTCATCATGCAATTAGAGGGGTTTCCTCTAATTATATTAGTTTGAGTGGAGGGATCAGCTCCATGTGACAAATGTAGAGCACACATCGCAGTCATCGTGTAAATCTTATAAACATGTACTAGGATGCACCCATTTGCCCCACATGATAATAATAATAATATTTTCCAAAACTTTAAGGGACACCGGGAGCAATCACTCTCGTCGCAGATGAGTCATAACACCGGTGCCTCAAGTGTTATGGTTATGGTACCCCCATAACTAGATGAAACATGGCATGCGTGTATATAGCTTAAGCAATTTAAAATCATAGCATGGAAAGTTTAATGTCATGTAAACTACTGGGGAAAACAGATGGAAGCAAACGGGGAATCCTAATCATACATAGAGAAGGAATGTCCATAACGAAGGACGAAATATTCGTACCTTATGTCCAGTAACGAAGAAGATGAAAGGCGGAAAGAAATCTACTCCGTCTTCACGAGTGCTACATAATAAAGGACGTGAACGAGTTGTGTGTTCATGTATAACTGCATAGCTTACTTTACTTCTTCTTGACTTGTTCTACTCGTTCTCGACTTGTCTTACATGTTCTTGACTTGTTTTACATGTTCCTGACTTTTTTTTTCATGTTCTTGACTTGTTCTTATTGTTTCATGTGTTATCATGTATTTCTTAGTGTTTTCATGTGCTCTTGATTAATGTATTTCATGTTTCACGTGTTTTTATACTTCATGTTTTATAATGAGTAACTTTATAAAACTAGTAGCTTTCAATATATACTAACTTTCCAAGAATAGCAGGTTTCCATATATAGCAACTTTCCAAAAATAGCAAGTTTCCATAAATAGTAAGTTTCCAAAAGTAGAAAGTTTCCATATTTAATAAGTTTCCAAAAATGGAAAGTTTCCATAAATAGCATGTTTCCATAATTAATATGTTTCCATAAATAACATGTTTCCATAAATAGTAATAAGCTTGTTTAAAAAGCATGTGCTATAAGCTAAAGCTTAATAATTATATTTATAAGTCATGATTAATTAAATGTCATAATATAGTAAAGTTTATTAATAAATAATACTTTAGGTTAATAATATAATACATGGTTTATAAATAATTATTAATTAATAATATAACTTGATTTATATTAATAATACTTTACCATAACTTGATATTGTCTAATTAAATTAAAGTAAGATATTAGTTTAATTAAACCATGGTTAACATATAATTAAATAATTATGCTAAGTCTTTATTTGATTAAAATGTGTCATGTTATGTGTCATGAATAATTATATAAAATAATTATTATAAGTGTACCATTAATTTAATTAATGTACCATGTTAAATTATATAACATAATTATTATAACCTAAAGTTAATTTAATTAAATGGTCATGATCTATTTAATAATTAAATTAAAATAAGTCTTAAAATTGTTTTAGCAAAACTCTAAACCAAACACACCATTTTACCTTGGTTAGCCGAGCCTAAACAATGGCCCACTGAGTCCTAGTGACTCGGTTGCACGAAGTGACAAAGACAAAACAAACATCACCACAAGAATGTTTAGCGACCGAATTTTCTGTTGTTGTTCCGTCGCTAACCTAACACAGGTTTGACGTGAATCTGTCCTTGCGAATCTGTGACAGAATTTCTGTTACAGAACCTGTCGCTAATCTGAATAACAACCAAACTGAGCTGAGCCATGAGGCTCTCGGCGTCGGACCACAGCCCAAAACATTAACATCAAATTAACTATTGTTTTAAACATCATTTTAAATTTCATGATCATGATTCTCATTTGATTTAATAATAAAAAGATAATTAAAATGAAAAGGACTAGATTTGTTATACCAAACTTGTGTTAGCATCGAGGATGATGAACACGAACACGAATCCACAATTCATCAAAGATTTAAAAGTGTTTCTCCTTGTTCTTGTTCCTTAGGTCGGCGGCAAAAAGAGGCACCAGACCCTAACTTGTTTTATTTTTCTTTTGTAAAATGATAATAAGTGAAAAGTATTTTTCCTGTAATGCTAATTTCCACAAATGGGCCGGGACATGGGCCTTTTTATTCTTTCATTTAAAACCAGCCATAAACACCCCTTTTACATGTTTTCATGTTGTATTAATAACCCGTGCAGCATGAATATTCGTGGTTTAGGTTCGTTTTTATCGTGTTCTGATTTATTAATATACGTAAATCAATATCGGTGTATTTATTAATTATTTGACACACTTGTCGTGAATTAATATATGTACTTTTCGTGTCGTAAAATAATTATACATTGTTACTTGTCTTGAACTCATGATTTCTAATTTCGTGTAATGTCTTGTCATGCATTATCTATTATACGTAACTACTAGTAGATAATAAATAATAATATACGTAATACTTGTATTTAAACATTAATTATTCATGACACGTGTCGTGTTTTAATTAATTAAAAAGTTTTAAATTATCCGTGTTTTCATGTAATTAATGCTTCGTGTATTTTAAGCGCGTTTTACAACTCTTCCCCTCTAAAAAGAATAATTTATCCTCGAATTAGAGACATGATATGGTTGAAAAGAACATGGATGTGACGTGGCTGAAGAGATCATGAAACGTGACGTGGCTGATAATAACATATCCGGATCATGGAAGGAAATGAGGATAAGAAATCCATATGGACTCCTCCGTTTCCCAAGTGGCTTCCCGTTTGGGATGGTTCCTCTAAAGGATCTTGACGAAAAGAATAATCTTTGTCTTCGTGACATGTCTTGACGATACAGAAAAGTTTCTGTTTCTTCAAGTTATGAAGGGTCCTTTCGAATCTGATTGAGCGGATAAGAAATAATATTCAAGGATACATGAAATGATATGATTCGAAATATCCTAAACATAAAGGTATTGGCAACCTCTGAGCAATGATACGCGAGACGTAATATAAACGTAGTACATCCACAATTGTGAACGTGACACGTGAGCAATTGTGTACGTGATACGTGGACATATGGTGACCGATAGTTGAGACATATGGTGAACGTGATATGTGAAACGTGTCATGAACGTGATACGTGAAACATATCGTGGACGTGATCTGTGAAACATATCATGAACGTGATACGCGAAAACATGTCGTGAACGTGATACGTGAACATATGATGGCTGATAAATGAATCATATGGTGGACATGATACGTGAAACATATCATGAACGTGTGATAACAGAGGAGGTATCTCCCCATGATACGAGATGAGATGTGAAACGTCTGTCTGAGGATGGAAAGTTGTGCTAAACTTGAGTCTGGTCTCCCAAGTTTCTGTTACTCTTCCCGAATGACACGTGAAATGTGAATCGTGAGATGAAACGAGAACATGAACACGAACAAGGTTGTAAATGCAAACGTGAACGTAAATCGTGAGAGAGAATGCTATCATGAACGTGAACACTATCCTGAACGTGAATGTGAAAAGCAAATCTTGAAATGGAACACATACGTGAGCGCGTACAGGGTCGTGATCATGAACGTGAGACGAAATTGTGAGTGTCAATCTAAACGTGACCGAAAATTTCAACCTGATATGATTGTTAATGCGAATCATACGATCTCTTGCTGGACTTTCAGCAAACCTGCTAACCGCGAAATCCTTTTAGACGAAATAAAGCGTGTAGGCTAGGTTAAATGGTCGACAACGACCCAAATAGCATCATGCTTCTCCTGAGTCTGTAGTAGTCCGGTAACGAAATCCATGGATCTCTTTTCCCACTTCCGTTTAGAAATTTCCAATGGTTGAAATAACTACTAGCATGTTGGCATTCTATCTTAACCTGCTGGCATGGTCGTGATTTAGATATGAATGTACTGCATCTTGTTTCGCACCGCTCCACCAAAATATGGTTTGATATCATGATACATCCTTGTAGAACCTGGGTGCATAGACGTTAGAAAGACTGTGAGTCTCGGTAATTTATACGTCTCTTAGCGTAAGATCCTCTAGAACACATAATTTAGTATAGGATTCTCTCCTTTACGCGTAAGCTTAGTCATGGTAAAACTAACCATGAGAAACAATGTGATTCAGAGTGTCACTGTAATCAACCAAAATTCGTACTAGAAAATTTTCAGTGTGAAATTTCTTCTATCGTAGAATTTGTAACATAATGTGAAGACGGTCTTCATGAAAACTCGATTTCTTAGGTCCATAATTACTATTGGGCATTCGTGAGACCAAAAGGCAAAAACATGAATTCATAATGACCATAACGTGTACGAAGAGCAATCACAGAAATGTCCTACTCTTTCACTCGCAACTGATGGTAACCTGATCGTAAATCAATATTGGAAAGTGTTTAGAGTCTGGTAGTTGGTCTAGATTATTAATACTTGGAAGAGGGTAACAATTATGAATGGTGATCATGTTCAATTTATAGTAATCGATGCATAACCTCATGCTACCGTCCTTTTTCTTTGATAAACAGAACTCGCGCACCCTAGGGTGATACACTCAGCCAATAAAAACTCGTTCTAGCAACTCTTGCGGTTGTTCCTCCAACTCCTTGAGCTCAATGTCAAACTTCACTTCACGAATGGGTGGTATACCTGGTAGTTCTTCTAAAAATGTATCTATGAATTCTGACACAATCGGCTGGTGATGGGTTTAATAACTTCAGAAAATCATGTCATGAATGGTAGCTAGAAAGTCTTCGTAGCCATGGGATAATAAGGCATGTGCTTATAAAGCAGAAACAATTTGTACAGATTTTCTTGGTAGTAAAACCATGATGAATGTATGCAAAGGCTTGTATATCGCCGAATATGACCCAATACGAGTGGTAATCAGTCGTAGCGTGGTGTGCTGCTAACCATTTCATGCCTGGATTCATATCGAACTCGCACATGCCCAATGGAAAGTGCGTTAGCAGAACGGAACTTGTCGTCGAACTGGAAGGAAAATATTTTGTACACATGGGTGATATAACGGCGTCTTTGATGGACCTGAATATATGAAATATGGGATCGAGAAATGGAAGTGTCATGTCAATACACGAAGTAAACGTGACAGATCTCACTGAATATGTTTCCCCCGTTTCATACAGAACGAACACTGCGTGTCCAAACATGAACAATACGCCAGAGATGGTACTAAAATTTTAGTGGTCGGATTCGTACATGGCATAACAGGATGGGTATACCCCTCGGAGGGTGTCCTAAATAATTGAGGCCTAGTTCAAAAGTTATGCGTGAGTCGTGTGTCTTGACTCATGTTTGGAGAAAATATACGTGTGACATGTGTCTTGACTGGTGTCTTGATATGTGTGTTCAGAAAATATACGTGAGACGTGTGTCTTGACGGATGTCTTGACATGTGTCCTTAGACGTCACAATGAATAAAGTTGAAATTTTTTGTCATAATACCAGAATTAGCGAATCGGTTAGACTACTGGCCTTTGTACCTTTGGTCACGTCTGTTACCGTAGTTTCTGTTGTTATTGTCAGAATAGTTGCTGTCATGGTAGCGGTCACTATGGTCTAGTCTGTTAGTTTCATGGCAATCATTATCATGACCGTGATTCATGTAACTATTCTGCAGAGTGGCCGACTGGGTACCGGTTCCTACTCTTATGCCTGAAATAACAGCTGAGTGACGTGTGACATTTAACTGAGAAGGTAAGGACATGGAATGGGATGGTAGCGTCTGGTGGGTGCAGTATATTTCTCGTCTGGTCGTTTTGATCTAACGCCTTCGTCTTCACCTTGTGGAATCTCCAAATGATTAGCAATACATATGGAGTACGGTAAATGGGATTCACTTGGAATACGGTACTTAGAGTACAGATGGTATATGGAGTACGCATGGAATACGGTACATGGAGTACACATGGAATACGGTACATAGAGTACACATGGAACACGGTACATGGAGTACACCAGGAATACGGTACATGAAGTACACATAAAATACAGTACATGAAGTACACATGGAATACACATGAGATTGTTGGTACATGTGTCGACCATCTAACATGATCTAAGGAAAGTCATTAATTAGACGGTCAGAAGACCAAACTGAAGAGAGTAACATGATAGCCTAGATATTCCAGCGTAGATATAATTCCAGTTGAATAAGAAGCACAGAAGCATGATTAAATGAAGTCGAATAATAGACAGCATGAAAGCATGATTACAGAAAACCAACCATGACTGACATGGAAACATGATTAAATGAAATTCATGGATGTCCAGCATGAACGTAACATAAACATGAAGAAACATGAAACATAAGAGGGCATGAAACATAATCAGCATGAAAACGTAATCAACATGTGAGTATGAAAACATAGTTCTCATAAAGAACATAAAAGCATAAACAACAGAGATTTAACATTGACTGGTGTGGACGACTATGTCTCAATCCACAAAATTCGAAGAAAAGACATGTGACTAAGTATGGAGATTATGGTTCAATCCATACTTGTCAAAATTCCAATAAAAACATCATGGATAGAAATTAACAACATGAGGCTACATATGGATGGTTGTGGTCCAATCCATACTAGTCAAAACTTCAACGAAAACATCGTGACTAAGGATCAACAATACTCAAAAATATCTTGACAGGGAACGAAACAAAAGTCATTTTAGGAAGAGTCTGGTGACTACCCACTAATCACAGGTCAAGTTTTAGATACTACAGGTTGAAACCTTGGTCTCTCATACCATAATTGTAACACCCCACTTTGACTAGTGGACCGTTACATGATAATTAGCGTGTCATCAAAGCATGCAAGGTAAATGTCTTAAAACATAAATGACCATAAAGGAAACCGGAATCAAACATCGGTCCCAAAACATAATCTCACATATGCATAAGTAAAGAATGTAGAAAAAGGACTAAACAATGTCCAGCAACGCAGAAGTATATAAATGCATTAAAAGAAATGAAGTCAATGAGCCTCCATCCTAATACACGTACTGTTGATTGCTTAACTCTGCCCTTTAGTACATGCCATATGGGAACATGAAAAGAAAATACGGCTGAGCAATACGCTTAGTGAACGGATATATGACATGATATAAATAATTGAAACATAAATATAGTATGAAAATACAGCGGAATGATGTAAGTCCTGGAAACGTGGAATCATGTTTTATAACTAGTTTATATCTAAAAAGACTTATGTTTTATCATGAAAACGTGTTTTAAATTCCAAAAGCCAATATAGGTCATGTAAGGTATCAATGTGCATGAATACATAGAGGGGTGACCTCATCATGCAATAAGAGGGGTTACCTCTAATTATGTTAGTCTGAGTCGAGGGATCAGCTCCATGTGACGGATTTAGAGCAAACACCGCAGTCACCGTGTAAATCTGATAAACATGTACTAGGATGCACCCATTCGCCCCACATGATAATAATAATAATACTGGCCAAAACGTGAAGGGACGCCGCGAGCAATCACTCTCGTCGCGAAAGAGTCATAACATTGATGCCTCAAGTGTTATGATTATGGTACCTCCATAACTAGATGAAACATGGCATGCGTGTATATAGATTAGACAATTTAAAATCATAGCACGATAATTACTGATAAGTTTAATGTCATGTAAACTACTAGGGAAAACAATGGCAGCAAACGGGGAATCCTAATCATATATAGAGAAGGAATGTCCATACTGAAGGATGTAATATCTATACCTTATGTCCAGTAACGAAGAAGATGAAAGGCAGAAAGAAATCTACTCCGACTTCACGAGTGTTACATAATAAAGGACGTGAATGAGTTGTGTGCTCATGTATAACGGATTAGCTTACTTTACTTGTTCTTGTCTTGTTCTACTCGTTCTCGACTTGTCTTACATGTTCTTGACTTATATTACATGTTCTTGACTTGTTT
Organism: Glebionis coronaria; assembly: GCA_025667525.1. Classification (NCBI taxonomy): domain Eukaryota; kingdom Viridiplantae; phylum Streptophyta; class Magnoliopsida; order Asterales; family Asteraceae; genus Glebionis; species Glebionis coronaria. The sequence goes on from CM046876.1 coordinate 362,779,018, forward strand.
TTCATGTTCTTGACTTGTTCTTACTATTTCATGTGTTATGATGTATTTCATAGTGTTTTCATGTGTTTTTGTTTAATGTATTTCATGTTTCACGTGTTATTATACTTGATGTTTCATAATGAGTAACTTTCTAAAAATAGAAGGTTTCTATAAATAGTAACTTTCCAAAATAGCAAGTTTCCTTTAATAGTAAGTTTCTAAAAATATAATGTTTCCATAACTAATAAGTTTTCAAAAATAGAAAGTTTCCATAAATAGTATGTTTCATTAAATAGCATGTTTCCATAATTATTATGTTTCCATAAATAGCATGTTTCCATAATTAGTATGTTTCCCTAAATAGCATGTTTCCATAATTAGTATTGTTGGGCCAATTCAGTGTCTGATTTGTCCCTTGTACAGGATTTGTATGAAAATGAGCCTAAGTACTGTTAGTCACTAAACTTACGTATGTTATAAGTTCAGTGTGTCATTCTTTAGAGTTCTTTAGAGTCTACGAGATAGACTCGTCATTAGCTGAGGGGGACCTCAGTAAGTGTGCAAAGAACCAAGGATGATGGAGTTAGTAAGTGATGACATAATAGCATACTAACTCCCAAAGATTATCTTTTATTAGCAGACCTTATTACAAGACTCGAAGAATTGTCTGAAGATTTATCTGAAGTATTAGTAGGATGTTTTATCAGCAATGAAGACAAAGGTTCAAGAGGAGATGCTTACTTTGTCAAAGGTGCAAATAGGAAGACAACAAAGTACAAGTTGGTTACTTGTACTTTGGTGAAGCTTATCTTGGAATCTTTACTTTCCCACTATATATATAGTAGTCTTTGTAATAGGATAGTCATTGATTCCACCATAGAGAAATCACATGTATTTTTTTAGTGAATAGGTTTCATCCTTCCATTGTTTCATAAGCTTAGCTAGCTATGAACAATGGGAGTTTAGTTTGTCATTCATCGCCCGGTTGTTATTCCGCAAACAACCGGGCAAGTCTTGTAAATCTTTTTGATTCATTACTAATAAGATATACAAACGATGAAAAAGTACAAGCTTTGTTATTAGTTAGTCTATTGGTTAATTATGCAAATGTTCTTCATAGATCCTTATAGATTCGATGTTCGCACAAGATTACTAGACCAACAAGTGGTATCAGAGCAGGTTGGATTAATTACTATCCATATCTGTTCATATATAACTGCTAATAATAATTTTTTGCATTGTAAAATTTAATGTATGTAATACTTTCAAAATCTACTACTGCTGTGTATATTTTGAGGGGGAGAGACACAATTAAAGATCTGACTGTATGCTAAAAAATACCCACAATGCATCCCCACCACACATATTCCTTATCCACATCCCACCCTTATCAAAAAATTACAAACAGAAACCAAAGATTCAGTTATCTATGATCCTAAACCATCACCAAAACCCACCACCAACACTTTATTCTTTACCCTCACTTCACCGTCTCCCTCATAACAAAACAACTTCAATCAAGATTCAGAATCTTGTTCTTCATCTCAAACCGAAATCAATAACCTGAAAAAAAACTCACCGTCCCACAAACATAAATCCAACCTCATATACCTGAATCGCTACAAATTGGATCTATAACAGATCATCTTCATCATAAATACAAAAACCAACTTGACTAAAAAAACGATATTAGCCAGAAGATTCATTCATTTCTAATGGCCATAGGATCGAATTGATTTAATTTAAGTATCCCTTATCTTTTTGAAGTGGGTAAATGAAGTATAGACTTTGTATCGAGTGTTTGTTAATTTTGAGAAGTCTCTGGTTTTCGATTTGTTATAAGGGGGTTGTGGTATGTTGATTTTCGGGCATAGCCTGATATAAATCATGGTTTCACTGATGTGGTTTACCAGTCGAGATTATGAACGACGATGTTGTGAATCAAAATAAGATGAAACAGTTGATGGTTATGAAATTGGATGTGGTAATGAACAAATGGGAAAGAGCTGATAAAAAAACCAGCAAAGTGAATTGGTTGTTTAGTTGATTTGGATAAAGGTAGCTGCAAAGACAAAAGGCATGGTGTGTTCAGCGGTAAAGTAGTTGATATGTGGATTGGGAGCTGATAATAATTATCGAAACTCAAAAATTGAGTTAATGTGGTCTAAAGATTGAAAGAACTTCAGGGGTTAAGGATTTTGATAAAATATCAAAGATGTTTTGATAAAACAATTAGGGGTCCTGATGACTTGACCATCTGGGGTCAAAAAATGTTAGGGGTGAAGCCGAAAGATTGCTAAGAAGCTGTTATAACTGAACCTATGAACCTAACAGCTATAACCCCAGCTGATAACCCCAACCTCTGACCCTGATGAAACAAGGTAGCTGATGATTTATCCAGCTGAACCCCAGCCACAACCATAAGTGAACCTTTACTCCCAGGTCGCTGAACCCAGCCGAAAACCCAAGTCGCTGAGTTTTGTCGAACCATACAGGTTGACACCACAATGGTTGAACACCATAGGATTCTATACATTCAATCAGAGAAACCTGTAGACAGAGGTCGTTAACCTTGTTAACCTACAACCCTTGACTCCAAGGCGTTGTCCCAAAAGACTCAGAGGTATGAAACCACAGCTAACCCAAAACCCACTGACCTGATGAAATGTGGGGTGCACCCAAGGCTGATAAAGCTTATCAGTCATAGTATACAACAAGTATACTTCAACAAATGAAGTATCAAGAGGTGAATGAGAAGTTGTGATGAGGCAACCCGCTGACCTAACATCTGTTCGAACTGCTGCGACCCACACCAGCCAAACCCACTGGTCACACCCCATGTACTTTTGAGTTCTATTCAATGTTAGAAGAGCTCGACGCTGGAAGTGAAACTGAAACTGATTAGCGAAGTCTTCATTTGAAGAGCTGATTAAATATAGTTGGTGATATGGCTGATGGCACAGGGGTTTCTTTGATCCAACACCGCTGAACTTAGCCCAAGTCAACGACCCCCTGTCGTTGGACCTCATGAGAACCTAAGCACAGGTCAATTAACAAAAGTCACCAGGTCTCTGTGTGTACCTGCCAGCAAACCCCTTCCAGCGGGACGAATCTCTGTCACCTATATGGATCTGAACAAAACCCAGGTCGATGAGCTCAATACAGTCGCTGAGTAAACCATTCAACGAACTTATGAACCCGCTGTCTCTGAACCATGGTCAGTGAATACATGTGGTTGAACCAGCTGAATTTGAACTCCATCAGATAAACACCCAGTCGCTGAACCCCCAGCTGTTGATCCCCCAGCCACTAAAATACCAGCCACAACTAAACCTTTCACTGTGCTAACCCAAACATAACTAACCTTGTCGCTGCGCCAACCCATCCACAGCTAAACTTTCGCTGAGCTAATCCTAGCCAGCTAACCCAAGCCAGCCAAAATAGTTCGCTGAGCTTAACTGAACTAACCCCCCAGTAGTTACTCCCAGTCGTGACCCCTAGCCGCTGTGACCCCCATTCGCTGTGACCCCCATCTGCTGTGACCCCCAGCCGCTGAGTTTTGAGAAACCAGGTTGTACATACACAGGGAATTGGTGAAACAGTGAAACATACATCAAGGGTTGATTAAAATAAGATAGAGTGTGTAGTCGAGTCAAAACTTGCTTGGTACCCTTGCAACTTTTGAGGGGAGAGAATACATGACAAGCATAAAACACACTATCATACATCACAAACAACCAAAACCAAACACACAAAACCTTCAGAGTCTTACATGTTTACATATATGGTTGATTGAGCCAAGTCGCTGAAGATGGGTTGTTGAGCTTAGTCTATGATCATCTATGGTTGTTGCATCAACCATTGACCACTCCGCTGTTTAAGGTAAATGAACTCCAGATCTTAATTAGACAGAATATGCCACTTTGTATATGTTAGTGGATGGCATATGATTTGTAATGAACATGCATATATACACTTCACTCTTAACCGAAGTGAAGTAATCATTGGGGGGTTCTACTATATAAGCATCAGGGTGTTGGTTCAACTTTTCATTATACAAGATCAGAGATTGTATAAGATTGGTAACAACTATAACAGGCCAAACAAGTCGGCGGATGACTTCAACTAGAGAAGTTAGTATTTTGGTATTCATTGTTGTAACACAGCAGGTAGGAAGAAGCTTTAATGCTCACTTATTGCTAATTTGACTTAGGCTACTTCTCTATCCAAATAGGGGGAGATTGTTTGGCCAATTCAGTGCCTGATTTGTCCCTTGTAAAGGATTTGTATGAAAAGCAGCCAAAGTAGTGTTAGTCACTAAACTTATGTATGTTATAAGATTAGTGTGTCATTCTTTAGAGTTCTTTAGAGTCTATGAGATAGACTCGTCATTAGCTGAGGCGGATCTCAGTAAGTGTGAAAAGAACCAAGGATGATGGAGTTAGTAAGTGATGAAATAATAGCTTACTAACTCCTAAAGACTATCTTTTATTAGAAGACCTTAATAGAAGACTCGAAGAATTGTCTGAAGATTTATCTGAAGTATTTGTGGGGTGTCTTATCAGCAATGAACACAAAGGTTCAAGAGGGGGCTTACTTTGTCAAATGTGCAAATAGGAAGACAACAAAGTACAAGGTGGTTACGTGTACTTTGGTGAAACTTATCTTGGAAGCTTTACTTTCTCACTATATATATAGTAGTCTTTGTAACAGGATAGTCATTGATTCCACCACAGAGAAATCACATGTATTACTTTAGTAGATAGGTTTCATCCTCCCATTGTTTCATAAGCTTAGCTAGCTATGAACAATGGGAGTTTAGCGTGTGCTTGGTTAAGGGTATTAGGGGGTAAGAAATGGGAAAGAGAATGATTAATAGTGCTTGGTTAACGAAAATATAGGTAATCATTACCCACTAATGGGTAAAGAACCATTCCCTTGTAAATTGGGGGTAATGGATTCAAGCTAATATCAGACGTATGTATATGTGTCTCCACCGACCACCACCACCATCACTGACCACCACCATTGTCGCAACCACCACACTCCTAATGCCACCACCACTCTCTGACGCCACCACCACCACTGACCACCACCATTGTCTCTACCACGACCCTTCTAATGCTACCACCACTCTCTGACGCCACCACCACCACTTACCACCACTATCCTAACGCCACCACCACTCTCCGACACCACCACCACTCTCTGACACCACCACTATCCGACACCGCCACCACCACTGACCACCAGCATTGTCGCTACCACCACACTCCTAACACCACCATCACTCTCCGATACCATGACTCTTCGAAGCCACCACCACCACTGATCACCACTATTGTCGCTACCAGCATCCTCATAACGCCACCATCACTCTCCGACACCACCACTCTCTGACGCCACCACCACCACTGACCACCACCATTGTCGCTACCACGACCCTCCTAACGCTACCACCACTCTCCGACGCCATCAATCTATGACGCCACCACCACTGACCACCACCCTCCTAACGCCACCACCACTCTCCGACATCACCACTATTCGGCATCGCCACCACCACTGACCACCACCATTGTCGCTACCACCACACTCCTAATGCCACCGTCACTCTCCGATACCACGACTCTCCTATGCCATAACTACTGACCACCACCATTGTCGCTACACCATCCTCGTAACGCCACCATCAATCTCCGACACCACCACTCTCTGACGCCACCACCACCACTGACCACCACCATTGTCGCTATGACCAACCTCCTAATGCCACCACCAATATCCGACGCCACCACTCTCTGATGCCACCAACACCACTGAACACCACCCTCCTAACGCCACCACCACTATCCAACACCACAACCACTCTCTAACACCACCACTATCTGGCGCCGCCACTACCACTCACCACCACCATTGTCGCTACCACCACACTCCTAATGCGATGCCACCACTCTCTGACGTCACCACCACCACTGACCACCATCGTCCTAACGCAACAACCACTCTCCGATAGCACCACCACTCTCCCTCTCCGACACCACCACTATCTGGCACCGCCACCACCACTGACCACCACCATTGTCGCTATCACCACTCTTAACGCCACCACCACTCTCCTATACCACGACTATTCGCTGCCACCACCACTACTGATCACCACCATTGTGGCTACCACCATCCTCGTAACGCAACCATTCTTCGACACCACCACTCTTCGACGCCACCACCACCAGCCTCCACCACCATTGTCGCTACCACCATCCTCATAACGCCACCACCACTCTCCGATGCCGCCACCAGCACTGACCACCACGATTATTGCTACCACCAACCTCCTAACGCCACCACCAATCTCCGATGCCACCACCACCACTGACCACCACCATTGTCGCTACCACCACTATGACCAATAGGAAGAGGGATGTGATGCATCGAGGTGCCATGTGTAGCATAGAACTAAGCATCTAGGTGAAGACCACGCATCATTCTTCCCTAAATAAACTAAAAACCAAGCGCGTGACATCCAATCTTTAATTAATTGGAAACCCCTTTTCTAGGGTTCTTGGCTGGAAATAGTTGTTCTTCCCCTTTTTCACTTATCTCTCTCTCGACTTCTTTTTCTTTTGTTTATTTCTTGCGTTTATCTTTGACTGAAAAGTTGTTTACCTAAAAAGGTATATAACCTTTTCCACCGTCCCATTATTTGTTACTTGGGCTTGGACATGTATCTATGAATATATTATATAAACTTCCATCGTCTCATGGGCTTTTAACCAAAACATCCACCTTCTCTTTATAAATTTGGGCTAGAAATGAAATTGGACCCAAAACTATATTACTCCATCCGTTTATTTCCTTTGTTTTAATTGGGCTTCATTCCAAAGTGATAACATAACAAATTAATGGGATTTCAGGCCCATTTAGAAAATGTGGGACCCACTTGGCCCAAATAACTTTTGATAAAGTTAAATCCTCGAATAAAAACGACTTGTCTTTTGGATTTTGATGAAATCTCCAATCTCGTGTCGATTTTGCTGGTTTTTGTGATCTTAGTACCTACACACACGAAACAATAAAACATGCACATATAAGGCTATATTCATGTATTTTATGCAATTTAAGCTCGTTTATTGATATAAATGATATGAGAAATTACACTCATATCAAATTCCCCCTTGCTAAGCAATTGTCGTGTCCTCACGCAATGATAAAATAAAGCTACTAACTACACTTTTATTAAACTTATGATAGTTTATTTTGAAAAGACATAATATATTGCTTTCATTATTTGAGAAATAACTTTTAGGATCATAAAAATTGAATAGATTCATCGTCCTCGACTTTTCACTCTTTCCATGCCAAGTTTAAAAAGAAGATCATTGTTAATCATAAGTTCCAATGTTAAGACCACTCATACAAGTAATTTGTGTTAAACTCAATGATAGGTGTGTAAACACCCATCCTTTTACCACTTAATTCTGGCTAAAACAAGACCAAAACACGTATTTAATATCATTTGTTTGGAATTATGCGTGGTTTTTGTGTTTATTGTGTTTTCAGAGCTAACCGGATGAATATTAAAGAAAACATGGGATTGCACGGGTTTTATCAAGGAAAAAGATCAAAGACGAAGTCTATTGTCCAAGAGATGCAAAAGATTTGAAGTCAATGGGCCTATTTGAAGATTTATCGAAGAAAAGGACCAAAGATGGAAGATTTACATATGTCGAAGAAACTCAAGTCTATTTAACGAAGAAATTAAAAGACGAGTTGAATTTAATCGACGACAAATCCCGAATCAGAATCGTAAACGTCAACTTTTCTGAAAAGACGAGAAGACAAGAAGAAAGGGAGAAAGCCCACTCACCAACCAACCACTAGGACTATAAATAGACTTTTCCTTCACACAATTACGGAGTTAGCTTTCATTTTTCTTTTTTTCCAGTTCTCTTAGGCACGGTTCATCACCAACACCATTAGGGTGTTTGGTGATTTTTAATTTCTTTTCAATCTTGTAAGTTTCAATCAATTCTCTTGTTACTTTTAAATTAATCTTTCAATTCAATCTTTCTATTCATTTTGTTCTTCATCATCTTCTATTGCAAGTTTTTAAGTTTTTTATTTTGATTCAAGTTTGATCTTAAAAAGTTGTTGATTTAGTGTTTTTATTGGTGGGATTTGTTACTTAAGGTATTTAAATGATTTGTGTTTAATTTGGTAAAACCTTTTTAAGTATTTGGTTTGATTTTGATTAAAACTCGAGTCCCCTGTTTTGCTGTTACTGCTACTGTTCTTCAGCCCAGGAACTTTCCGAATTGACAAATTTCTGCTTCCCTTATTCGGAATATTGGATGTTCCGAATAGGGCTGTTTCCATTTCCTTTACTCGGAATAATTTTCCGCAAAGCCAAATTTTCAGTTCCTTACTCGGAATACTTTATATATTCCGAATAGACCAATTTTCCGAATAGACCAATTTTCTGAATAGACCAATTTTCCGCATAAGCCATAATTTTCCGCATAGACATATTTTTCCGAACAGGACTTATTTTCCGAATAGTACAATCTTTCCGCATAATCCATTTTTCCGAATTGAGCATTTATTCCGAATAGGGCAAGGTTTTCCGAATAGAGATGTTTTCCGAATAGGGGCATTTTTCCGCATAGGCTTGTTTGACTTTCCGAATAGCAACATTCCGAATAGAGGAATTTTCCGAATGGCACTATATTCCGTATAGACATACATTCCGCATAGGTCATTTGCAGTAAGGGTATTTTTCCAGATTTAATTCAAGTATTACTTTTTCATTATTGATTGTTTCAAGTTTATATCATTATCGTTTTATTCATTTCCCTGTTCAGTAGTTTAAGAAAACTAAACCCACTTTTAGTCACCAAGAACAAATCTTCCACTCTAAACTGAGATCAATTCGAGAGGATATCGAGAAATAATCTGAACCCACATAAAAAGCATGTATCAAATGGCGCCGCTGCCGGCTCTTCTCGTTAAGATCAAAAGTTTTTTGTGAGAACTTGGATTTTGGGATCCGTTCCCCGTGAACGTTACTTTTTCACAAAAATTTTCAAAAATCCTAAAAAATATAAAATTTTCAAAAAAAAAAAAATTAAAAAACATAAAAAACCAAAAATTATTTTTGCTTTGTTTTTCTTTGTTCGTTCTTTTGCAGGTGTATGCGCACTCGATCCACGTCCTATCAAGAGCCCGAGCCTCTCGATCACTTAGACATGGCCGGTGTACCACCTCCAAACAATAATAACAATAACAACCCACCTTTCAACAACATGAACAATAACAACAACAACGAGCCCCTTCCGGATAATCGGCCGATGTTTGAATTGCTACAAGCTCATGTAGATGGCAACACGGATCCAATTGTCATACCTCCAATTGCCGCCAACAACTTCGAGCTCAAATCAGGCTTTATCCAGATGGTCTCCGCTCAACCATTCTTGGGACGTACCATTGATGATCCACACGACCACATCAAGAGATTCTTACAACTCACCAACACGGTCAAATTCAATGGCGTTTCACAAGAGGTTATAAGGTTACAACTTTTTCCCTTTTCTTTAGAGGGACAAGCCCGGCATTGGCTTGCTAAGGAACCGCCACAGAGTATTCTCTCGTGGACGGATTTGGAAACAAAGTTTATCAATTACTTTTTTCCACCCTCTCGTACTACCGCTTTGCGGAATGAGATCATAAATTTTGAACAAAAGTACGATGAGTCGTTCAGTGAATCTTGGGATCGTTTTAAAGATCTTTTAAGAAAATGCCCAAAACATGGTTTTACCAAAGTACATCAAATTAATACTTTTTACAATGGTTTAAGCATGAGTGACCAAGATTCACTAAACAGTGCCTCAGGGGGTAATCTATTGGCTAAGACTTCCAATGCTTCTTGGGACATCATTGAGAATAAATCTCGTGTGCAAACCAAGAGTGTTCGGACCAATGTCGCTAGTGCTAGCACTAGTGACAGCGACAAGTGATTGGACAAAATTACTACGCTTCTTGAATCGCTTGTCACCCACACCGTCAGCAATAACAACAGCACTAACGCCAAAAACGCTCAAGTAAACGCTGTCAGCCAACCTTGTGAGATATGCTATGGTCCTCACTCTTACACAACTTGTACCGCCACCCAAGACTACCCTGCTGAGAATGTGAATGCGGCATATGGCACCTACCCTCAACCTGCTTATCAAGCTAGACCTCAAGGTGACCGTAACTTGCTTAGCTACCGCAGCAACAACTATCTTTCACCACCTGGCTTTCCTCCTACCAACCCAAACCAACAACAAAACCTTAATCGCCCTCCTCAACAACAACAACAGCCTCGACAACCATACATACCTCCTCACAAGCAGCAACAACCGCCTCAACGTAACAACCAAGTCTACCAACAACCTGCTTACCCACCTGCATACAATGCTCCTGCCAACCAAACCACCACTGCATTACACCAAGAGGTTGCAACCTACATGAGGACCAATGATGTGATCGTGGAAAATCTACAACAGGAAGTGCGAAATTTGAAGGCAGACTTGGTAAAGCAAGGAAATGATTTGAGAGCAGACATGAGAAATACGTTGGATAGCCAAACTAATGATCTGAGGAACATGATGGCTAGTTTCTTCCAAAGTAGTCAACCCTCTTCTTCGGGTACTCTTCCGAGTAACACCGTTGCGAACCCAAGAGGGGAGATGAAAGCAATCACTACTCGCAGTGGCAAAGGTACAAAGGAACCCGAGCTTCCTATATCTCCACCGGTGATTGTGACTAAGGAGAACGAGTCACCTGCTCCTATTCCTCCTCCTTCTCCTTCCCCAATTTCTCCACCTCTTCCTTCTACCCCTCCTCCACCCGTGGTTGTGAGTGATCCTATTCTCCCAAAGCCTTCATCTTCTTCCAATATACCTTATCCATCTAGGTTGAGGAAAGAGAAGCAAAAGAGCAAGGACGATATTCAAGTTTCGAATTTCCTTAAAATGTTCAAACAACTGAATTTCAATATCTCCTTCGCTGAGGCTCTCGCTCACATGCCCAAGTATGCAAAAATGTTTAAAGATCTTTTGAGCGACAAGGAAAAGCTCCTCGATATTTCCAACACCCAACTTAATGAGAATTGCTCTGCAGTTCTCTTAAGGAAATTGCCAACCAAGCTTGGTGATCCGGGTCGTTTTCTTATCCCTTGCAATTTCCCGGGAGTAGAGAATTGCATGGCCCTAGCCGATCTAGGTGCCAGTATTAATCTCATGCCTCTAAGTGTTTGGAAGCAATTATCTCTCCCAGAGCTTGTCCCCACCAAAATGACTTTGGAATTGGCCAACCGTACGGTTGCTTATCCAGTGGGGATAGCCGAAGACGTCATTGTAGGAGTCGACAAATTCACCTTCCCTGCTGATTTTGTTGTCGTCGACTACGAGATGGACCCCCGTGTGCCACTCATTGTTGGTCGTCCATTCTTGAGGACCGGTCGCACTCTCATCGATGTTGAAGCTGGTGATCTTATTATGAGAGTGGGTGACGATAAAGTAGTCTTCAACATGGGAAAGCTTTCTAAACAGCCTTATTCATACGAGAGTGTTAATTGTATTGACGTTCTTGATGAGGCTTGTGAAGAACACTTCAAGGATGCTTGTAAAAATATTCCTACCTCTCTTCCCAATGTTGAGACCGTTTCCTCTATCGACTCATAACTATCTCTATTTGGAGAAAGTGATTTCCTTTGGAAAGATTTGGAAGCCACCTTGGGAGATGTGAAGCAAGACAATGACAATTCTACTGCCAATTGGGATGAAGATCTCAGTTTCATTGCTAACCTCCTCAAAGAAGACAATCCTTCCCCTACATCTCCCACTGTCATTGCTATCGATACTCTGACTTCGAATACGCCTCCCGTCGACAATCCTCCGGATCTAGAACTTAAGGAGTTGCCGCCCCATCTTGAGTATGTATTCCTCGAAGAAGAGAAGAAGTCGCCAGTCATCATTGCTAAGGATTTGAAGGATGAAGAGAAAGCCCGACTTGTCGCCGTGTTGAAAGATCATAAGAAGGCTATTGCTTGGAAGATTTCGGATATTCGTGGAATTGATCCTCACTTCTGCACGCACAAAATTCTCATGGAGGACGACTATAAGCCCACTATTCAAAGCCAACGAAGGGTGAATCCAAAAATCCATGAAGTCATCAAAACAGAAGTTCTCAAACTTCTTGATGCGGGTATGATTTACCCTATTTCGGATTCACCATGGGTTAGTCCAATCCATTGTGTGCCCAAGAAGGGCGGAATAACCGTTGTTCCCAATGAACACAACGAGTTGATTCCCACTCGTCTCGTTACTGGGTGGAGAGTTTGTATAGACTACCGCAAACTCAATGATGCCACGAGAAAGGATCATTTCCCTCTACCTTTTATGGACCAAATGCTTGAACGATTAGCAGGAAATGAATATTACTGCTTTCTTGATGGTTTCTCGGGTTATTTTCAAATACCCATCGATCCCCAAGATCAAGAGAAGACTACATTCACTTGTCCCTATGGCACTTTTGCTTACAAAAGAATGCCTTTTGGCTTATGTAATGCGCCCGGGACTTTCCAAAGGTGTATGTTAGCTATCTTCCATGACATGGTTGAACAAACCATGGAAGTCTTCATGGATGATTTCTCGGTCTTCGGGGATTCTTTCTCTTCTTGCCTTGCCAATTTGGAACGTATGCTCAAGCGGTGCGAAGACACTCGCCTTGTTCTGAATTGGGAAAAATGCCATTTTATGGTAAAAGAAGGCATCGTGCTTGGACATAAGATCTCGAAAGCCGGTCTTGAAGTAAACCGTGCTAAAGTCGATGTTATCGCAAAGTTGCCTCCACCTTCAACCGTGAAGGGTGTGAGAAGTTTCCTGGGTCATGCGGGCTTCTACCGTCGATTCATCAAAGACTTTTCTCAAATCGCTCGCCCGATGACCCACCTCTTGGAAAAAGATACTCCTTTTATCTTCTCCAAAGAGTGTCTTGAAGCCTTCAACTCGCTTAAGGATAAGCTAACTAAGGCACCCGTCTTGGTAACCCCTAATTGGGAGCTGCCCTTTGAGTTGATGTGCGATGCTAGTGATTTTGCTATTGGAGCGGTTCTTGGACAAAGAGTGAACAAACACTTCCAACCGATCCATTACGCTAGCAAGACAATGACGGGGGCACAATTGCATTATACGACAACCGAAAAAGAGCTTTTAGCTGTTGTCTATGCTTTTGAAAAATTTCGCCCCTATCTTGTCCTTTCCACCACCATCGTGTATACCGATCATTCCGCGTTGAAGTACTTGTTGACAAAGCAAGATTCCAAACCAAGACTTCTTCGCTGGGTTTTGTTGCTCCAGGAATTTAAAATCGAAATTCGCAATAAAAAAGGAGCAGAAAACTTAGCCGCGGACCATCTCAGCAGACTTGAGGATCCATACCAAGGGGATCATCCGAACAAAGAAATCAATGATTCTTTTCCCTTGGAGACCTTAATGTCTATAAACTCGAAGCCGAATGAAACCCCGTGGTTTGCGGACTTTGCAAACTACTTAGCGGGTGGAATTCTCAAGGAAGGGTTGACGTCTCAACAAAAGAAGAAGTTCTTCACCGGCATTAAGACTTACTTTTGGGACGACCCTTACCTATTCAAACAATGTGCCGACCTGATTATTCGCTGATGTGTTGATGGACCGGCAGCTTCGGAAATCCTTAATGCTTGCCACAAAGGACCCACCGGTGGTCACTTTGGTCCCAACTACACCGCCAAAAAAGTGTTTGATTCGGGATTTTATTGGCCCTCCATATATCGTGACGCTCACGATATGGTTAAAAGATGTGATGTTTGCCAAAAGCAAGGCAAAATCACACATAAAGACGAGATGCCTCAGAATTTCATTCAAGAGTGTGAAATTTTTGATGTCTGGGGTATCGACTTTACCTACTAATGACGCAAGGGTGGTTTGTAACTTTTTGAAAGCTCTTTTCGCTAGATTCGGTGTGCCTCGTGCCATTATTAGTGATCGTGGGACTCATTTTTGCAATGACCAATTCGCAAGAGTCATGGCTAAGTACGGTGTAAATCATCGTCTTTCCACAACCTACCACCCACAAACTAATGGCCAGGCTGAAATATCCAACCGAGGACTTAAGCGAATTCTTGAAAGAACTGTGGGAGAGCATCGTGCCGCATGGGCTGATAAACTCGATGATGCTTTGTGGGCTTTTCGTACCGCTTACAAGACCCCGATCGGCTGTACGCCTTATCGTCTTGTGTACGGGAAAGCGTGCCACCTCCCCATTGAGTTGGAGCACAAGGCTTATTGGGCCTTGAAGTGGGCTAATTTTGATATCAACAAAGCCGGTGACCTACGCAAGATCCAACTCAATGAGCTGAATGAACTCCGTAATGAGGCTTATGAAAATTCTTTGATCTATAAGGAAAGAACTAAGCTCATTCACGACTCCAAGATCAAAAACCGAGAGTTCCATGTTGGAGACAAAGTCTTACTTTTTAACTCTCGGTTGAAAATCTTTTCGGGCAAGCTCAAATCTCGTTGGTCCGGCCCATTCACCATCGCCCAAATTTTTCCATATGGTACTCTCGAGCTCGCTCAACCTAATGGACCGAATTTTAAGGTGAATGGCCAACGAGTGAAGTTGTACTTTGGTGAGGACACCTCTCAGGAGGTGATTCCATCCCTCACCACGTCCCCCGTGAACTAATTTTGGGTCGAGTCAGGCTCGTGACTCGGTTATCAAAAACAAGCGCTCCTCGGGAGGCAGCCCGAGTATCTATCCATTAAACCCCCTAAGTGTAGGGGAGGACCTATTTTGGTCGTTTGTGTTTGTGTGGTGATGTGATTACAGGGATAACTGCAATCTTGGAATCTTTGAAGAACCGTGCTCCCGTGTTATCCAAAATCCGGTTCTATCTCTCAACTATCGTGATTCAATTCTCTTCATACTCACATTTGAAATTGATCACTTTAGTCGTCTCTTCCTTAACTCGAGTTAACCAACGTGCACATTGTCATAAGTGTAGGGGAGACTTTTCCCACATGCTTAAACATTGAGGACAATGTTTATCTTAAGTGTAGGGGGGGACTTCTATCGAAGTTTTAAGTGGACTTTTCCATGAAAATGCCTTCATTTAACCGGAAAATCATATTTTTCGACATTTTTCAAATTTTTTATTAACTTTGGCCATTTAGTTGTAATTTTTAAATTTTTATCGTTGCTTTCATATGTATATATCCCGCAATAAAGTCAAAAAAAAAATTAAAAAAAAATAAAAAATTTTAATAAAGTGGTGTAGCTAGTTTTGAAATCTTTGACATATTAGGCCCGTTGCGTTTATTTTGACTCAACCCGAATAGACTTATCCAAGTTTATTCTAGCTAGTATCCTTAACCATGTAGACCTTAATTGGTTTATTAGGCTAAGTATCCACGAGTCTCATTACTTGAGATTTTAAATTGTGGAGGACGAGAAATGATAGAGTCAATTGTAAGTCGGTATTCTTGCGCAAGCTCACTTGGTGTAATTATTTGCCTATTCTCCCATCACTTGCTAATAATTTATCTGCAATAAGTAAGGTCGTACAATTTGAAAAGTTACTTAGCTTCTAGCCCAAGATCGTTTAAAATTTGCTCGGTAATGATAAGAGTTCATAGCCAAGGCATAACTTATGAAGCGGGGCGCGAAGATTGGCGAGTCCAAAAAGGCCCTAACAAGGCATGAGGATTCCATTTTATTGCTGAAGATCCAAAGTGATGTGAAAAGCATTACTCCTAAAGTCAATATGAAGGATCAAGACTCACGACGAAAAGCAATCAACTCCCATAAAGATCATGGAGAAGTCTATCCGAAAAGACCCTAACAAGGTATGAGGATAAATAGATCCAAGTCCGAAAAGGAGGCGGATCGTTGTATCTCAAAATCCCAATTAGAGATTGAAGAAATAATCATGAAGTCGTGGTCAACAAAGTTGGAGTACCCCTCAAAAGTCTCCAAGTGAAGAAACTCTATTATGATGAGAAGACCATTATCTCAAGAACGTCTCTCGAAGATATGAAGTATGAAGTACATGCCAAATATCGGCCCGAGAAAGGTCTCAAATCGTGAACCAAGTTATGCCAAGATATGAACTTTTTGATATCCCGAGAAGCAGTTTTAAGAGATTTTGTCCTTTAGCTAACTATTGATCAAATCGTCCTACTTTGCTTTCTGCCTTAATAAACTATCGAAATAAGTCCAAAAATGCATCTTCATGATCATTCTAAGACAAAAATAAAATATAAGAGATACACCTAGGAATAAGGGAGTTTAAGCATTTAATTAAGCCATGTGTGTAAGTGTTTGAATTGCTAACTTATAATAACAATGATCTCGTTTTTGAGCTTAGTTTGGGGAACGTGAAACTTGAGGGTGATAAATCTTCGCAGCACCAAAGCCCTAATGTAAGTCATTGATTTCTTTGCAAGTTATTTCCATCCTTTCGGTTATTTTAAAGTTTTGATTCCTCTTAGTACTTTAATTTTTATTTTTTATTTAGTAGTGTTTGAATAAGGCCAAGGTTGATTAATTATGAGAAAAGTGTAAATTTGCTTTATCACTAAGCATTGCATGAGGGCATGGCAATGGTTAAGTGTAGGGGATTTGATAGGTGTGTAAACACCCATCCTTTTACCACTTAATTCTGGCTAAAACAAGACCAAAACACGTATTTAATATTATTTGTTTGGAATTATGCGTGGTTTTTGTGTTTATTGTGTTTTCAGAGCTAACCGGATGAATATTAAAGAAAACATGGGATTGCACGGGTTTTATCAAGGAAAAAGATCAAAGACGAAGTCTATTGTCCAAGAGATGCAAAAGATTTGAAGTCAATGGGCCTATTTGAAGATTTATCGAAGAAAAGGACCAAAGATGGAAGATTTACATATGTCGAAGAAACTCAAGTCTATTTAACGAAGAAATTAAAAGACGAGTTGAATTTAATCGACGACAAATCCCGAATCAGAATCGTAAACGTCAACTTTTCTGAAAAGACGAGAAGACAAGAAGAAAGGGAGAAAGCCCACTCACCAACCAACCACTAGGACTATAAATAGACTTTTCCTTCACACAATTAGGGAGTTAGCTTTCATTTTTCTTTTTTTCCAGTTCTCTTAGGCACGGTTCATCACCAACACCATTAGGGTGTTTGGTGATTTTTAATTTCTTTTCAATCTTGTAAGTTTCAATCAATTCTCTTGTTACTTTTAAATTAATCTTTCAATTCAATCTTTCTATTCATTTTGTTCTTCATCATCTTCTATTGCAAGTTCTAAGTTTTTTATTTTGATTCAAGTTTGATCTTAAAAAGTTGTTGATTTAGTGTTTTTATTGGTGGGATTTGTTACTTAAGGTATTTAAATGATTTGTGTTTAATTTGGTAAAACCTTTTTAAGTATTTGGTTTGATTTTGATTAAAACTCGAGTCCCCTGTTTTGCTGTTACTGCTACTGTTCTTCAGCCCAGGAACTTTCCGAATTGACAAATTTCTGCTTCCCTTATTCGGAATATTGGATATTCCGAATAGGGTTGTTTCCATTTCCTTTACTCGGAATAATTTTCCGCATAGCCAAATTTTCAGTTCCTTACTCGGAATACTTTATATATTCCTAATAGACCAATTTTCCGAATAGACCAATTTTCCGAATAGACCAATTTTCCGCATAAGCCATAATTTTCCGCATAGACATATTTTTCCGAACAGGACTTATTTTCCGAATAGTACAATCTTTCCGCATAATCCATTTTTCCGAATTGAGCATTTATTCCGAATAGGGCAAGGTTTTCCGAATAGAGATGTTTTCCGAATAGGGGCATTTTTCCGCATAGGCTTGTTTGACTTTCCGAATAGCAACATTCCGAATAGAGGAATTTTCCGAATGGCACTATATTCCGTATAGACATACATTCCGCATAGGTCATTTGCAGTAAGGGTATTTTTCCAGATTTAATTCAAGTATTACTTTTTCATTATTGATTGTTTCAAGTTTATATCATTATCATTTTATTCATTTCCCTGTTCAGTAGTTTAAGAAAACTAAACCCACTTTTAGTCACCAAGAACAAATCTTCCACTCTAAACTGAGATCAATTCGAGAGGATATCGAGAAATAATCTGAACCCACATAAAAAGCATGTATCACTCAATCTCCTTTATTCCTAGTTGTATCTCTAGATTTTAAATTTTGTCATTCACCCAAAGGCTCATTTGACCTATTTAATGATTAATAGTCCAAAAATGAAGGCAAAAACGGTGTAAACCCAACACTCAAAACCTAACCTCGACCTCAAAAATCGTTGTCACTAAAGAAAGCCAACATCAAGGATAACTTAACACGATTTTAGGAATAAATTCCCGGATCCGAAATTTGGCTAATAGGACTACTTAAAGCAACAATAATTCCTCCAAAGTCGATTTGACTTTATTAATGGAGTTAGCTACTTTACATCATACACCTTGAGGCTATTTAAGATGTAAAAGTACTCCTTATTTATAATCCACACCCTAAGGCTCCTTGGACATAAACAAGAGAATTGAAATTCACCATTCCACCCTAAGGCTCATAATGGTGAAGCAATTTTTATTAAACACGTCACCATGCCATACACCCTAAGGCTCTAATGACAAGGCTAGTGCTACATGACTCCCACCCGAAGGCTCATAAAGAACATGTTTTTATTTATTCTTCTTTATTAATGATATATATAGTAAGCCAAATTTTCGCAATCCCATGATCAAAAAGTCCATGATGCTGACACCCTGAATGTGTTCGTACTTTAATTACAAGGGAAGAAAAAGAAGGAGTTATGAGTTAAGATATTAAGTCCAAACCGCTAAAAACTTCATTTATCAAGCAATTAAATATTCAAGCGTGAAAAATAAATACGAGGAGAAAGAATCAAACACAAAATTACTTATACAAGGAAGACTTAACCTCAACACTTATGATTCAACTTTATCATCTCTTGTTCTCCATATTGTAAAATCTCAAAAATGTGAGACTAATGGACACTTAGCCTATTAAATCAAAGTTTTGGTTTTCAAGCCATCTATAGGATCTTGCATCTTCTTGGACTTTTTAAGTTAAGAATATACGTTTTAAAGTTCCCTTGATAAATGACTTTCTAGGATCAATTATAGGAACTTGCGAAAAGTTCTTGTTCTTAACCCCGTATGAGTTAAGACTTTCGCATTTTAAAGTTCCCTATATAAAAGTCTAGCAAAACTTGGTTTAAACATGTTAAGGAATGAGCTAAGGTAAAAACTGAGTCGAGTCAAAAACTATTCTTATTTTCACCAACGGAAAGCCTACATTTGTGTCAAAAACACTTATTTTCTTTATTATTAAACACAAATTAACACTAATAATTTAAAAAATTTATGAAAAATGAGAAAACGATTACGTTTGAACACGACAAAAGCAAGTGCAAGCGATTATATCGATTGACTCTCCCATGATAAAACCAAACAATATCCTCAATGTTTCCTAGCTCAAGAGTAACACCCCTTTCTAGAACACGAAGATTCGAATGCAAAAGTCCTAACATGGTAAGATTACGCAAATCTATAAGCCATTTATTAATTATGCTCAAGATAAAACGTTAGTCGATAAAAATCAAAGGATAGTGAGTGCCCCTTTTGACAATCAAAGTAAGGAAGCTCGAGTGGACCGGGAAAAAACCGAAAACGTGAGTCTTTAATGGTTAGGGTCATACCTAAGATTCAAATCACAACAAAACACGAGCACGAGCTTGAAAAGATCAAGCCTTACTAGTGTAAGAAAATAGAAAGAAGATAGAATGTATGGGACTCCCCCACAAGGCACCTCATTTTTGTTAACCGAGTCATGAGCTCGACTCGATCCCCGCACTCATTGGTCCTTACAGAAAGTTTGGAGATCCGGAACAACCTCCGTAGGTATGTCCCCTCCAAAGTAGTGCTTCACTCGATGACCATTCACCTTAAAGTTAGGCCCGTCCTTTTGAGCTAGCTCAACGGTACCATAAGGGAAAAATCGTGAAATGGTGAACGGTTCGGACCAATAGGACTTAAGCTTGCCCGAGAAAATCTTAAGTCTAGAGTTGAATAAGAGGACTTGATCACCAACATTGAAAATGCGGTTTTTGATCTTAGAGTCATGAATCCTCTTAGTCTTCTCTTTATAGATCAAAGAATTCTCATAAGCTTGATCTCTTAATTCACTTGGTTCATTCAATTGAACCTTGCGATGATCACCCGCGATCCTCAAATCAAAGTTACAATGCTTAAGAGCCCAATACGCCTTATGTTCGAGTTCAATTGGCAAGTGGCATGCCTTCGCGTAGACCAACCTAAATGGTGTACAACCAATTGGCGTCTTATAAGTCGTACGGACAGCAAACAATGCATCGTCCAATTTATCCGACCATGAAGTGCGATTTTCTCCTATAGAACGCTCCAAAATCCTCTTAAGAGCTCGGTTTGAAACCTCCACTTGACCACTCGTTTGAGGGTGATAAGCCGTCGATAGTCGATGAGTGACACCATATTTCTTTAGAACTGTTTCAAATTGTTCAGTACAAAAATGGGTCCCACGATCGCTTATTATAGCCCGCGGAGTTCCAAACCTAGCAAAGAGTTGTTTCAAAAATATCACCACAACTCGAGCATCATTAGTAGGCAAAGCCTTAGCTTCAACCCATTTAGAAAAATAGTCCACGGCTACGAGAACATACTTATTTCCTTTGGATGATGTAAATGACCCCATAAAATCGATTCCCCATACGTCAAAGATTTCACAAACTTGAATTATGTTTTGGGACATTTAATCCCTTTAAGAATTCTTTCCTTGATGTTGACAAGCATCACAAGTCTTGAGCAAGTCTTGGGCATCACGATATATGGAAGGCCAAAAGAAACCAGAATCAAAGACTTTTTTCCCGGTAGCGTTGGCACCTTGATGTCCCCCGGTAAGTCCTTCATGACAAGCTTTAAGAATATCGTTAGCTTCTTTACCAAACACACACCTACGAATCACTTGATCTGCGCACACTCGAAACAATTAAGGGTCGTCCCAAAAATGATAGGATATGTCCTTGAAAAATTTTCGTTTTTCTTGGGACGAAATACCCTTAATCACAAATTTCCCCGCATGGTAATTTGCGATGTCCGCAGACCATGGGGTACTATCATCACCACGAAAAGAAATAATACCAAGCGTTTCGAGAGGAAATGTTTCATTAATTTCCTTGTTCTCTCGATCGCTTTGGTGAGGATTCTCAAGTCTAGATAGATGATCGGCCGCGAGATTCTCGGCTCCTTTTTTGTCTAGAATTTTGACATTAAATTCTTAAAGGAGGAGAACCCACCAGAGCAACCTCGGCTTTGCATCTTGTTTATTAAGAAGATATTTGATAGCCGCGTGGTCCGTATACACTATGGTTTTAGACAAGACGAGGTATGGTCTAAACTTTTCGAAAGCATATACGACGGCAAGTAACTCTTTCTGGTTGTAGTATACTTAGTTTGAGCATCCGTCATAGTCTTACTTGCATACTGTATAGGCAAGAAATGTTTGTTCTTACGTTGCCCTAAAACCGCACCTACTGCGTAATCACTAGCATCACACATTATTTCAAATGGTAGATCCCAATCCAGGGCAACTAAAATTGGTGATTCAGTTAATTTCTTTTTAAGCATCTCAAAGGCTTTGATGCACTCATCCGAAAAGAAGAATGGAGTCTCTTTTTCCAAAAGATGGGTCATAGGTCAAGCTATCTTAGAGAAGTATTGGATAAAACGTCTATAGAAGCCGGCATGGCCGAGAAAACTCCTAACTCCCTTAACGGTGGTGGGTGGAGGTAATTTGGCAATCACGTCAATTTTGGCCCTATCTACCTCAATACCGGCCTTAGAGATCTTATATCCTAAAAAATGCCTTCTTTGCACATGAAATGGCATTTTTCATAGTTAAGCACGAGATTCGTTTCCTCACAACGTTGTAACATTCTTTCCAAGTTAGAGAGACATGAAGTGAAAGACTCCCCAAAAACCAAGAAATCATCCATGAAGACCTCCATGGTTTTCTTAATCATATCATGAAAAATGGCCATCATACACCTTTAGAACGTCCCCAGAGCATTGCATAACCCAAAAGGCATTCAAAAATAAGCAGATGTTCCATAAGGACAAGTGAATGTGGTATTTTCTTGATCACGAGGGTCTATATGAATTTGGAAATAGCCGGAAAATCCATCCAAAAAGCAATAGAATTCATTCCCCGCTAGTCTCTCTAACATTTGATCCATAAAAGGCAATGGAAAATGATCCTTCCTAGTGGCAGCATTAAGCTTTCTATAGTCAATACAAACACGCCATCCGGTCACGAGTCTAGTAGGAATCAATTCATTATCCTCATTAGTCACTACCGTCATTCCTCCTTTCTTTAGAACACAATGCACGGGGCTAACCCATGGGCTATCGAAGATAGGGTAGATCATTCCAGCGTCTAGAAGTTTCATAACTTCCTTTTTTATCACCTCATGAATCTTTGGATTAACCCTTCTTTGATTTTGGATATCGAGTTTATAATCTTCCTCCATCAAAATTTTATGAGTAAAAAATTTTGGGTCAATACCCTTGATGTCGGAGATTTCCCATGCAATGGCCCGTTTATGTTTCTTAAGTACCTTAAAAAGTTCCTCCTTTTCATTAACTTTAAATCCTTTTGCAATAATCACCGATAACTTATCCGTTCCCTCTAGAAAAGCATACTCCAAATGAGTGGGAAGATCATTAAGTTCTAATTTGGGTGCTTCTTCACGAGATGTTTTCACCTTTGTTTCATTTTCGTTCACAACTTTGATTTCCATAGGTGGTGATTCAAAAGGATCTTCATTCAAAGATGCTTCAAGTAAGTCGATATCTCCCTCCGTATCATGATAATCCTCATCATACGTAGATGGCAAATCCGGGGTGCTAAGAAAAGGATCAACCTCCTCCAAGATAAAATAACTAGCCCCGAATGGAGTAAAAGGGGTGGAGAAGAAAGGGCAATAATAGGATCCGATAAAGAAGGATTTCCACTTTTGGAATTAGCCAAGAATCCAAGCACTTCTTTAGAATATTCCTTATAAGCAACATCAATCATATCAAGTCGATTGATCGATTCCCTGAAATGCTCATAAGGATATTTAGAAATGTACCCGATATCAAAGGTAACGGTCTCATCATCAAAACTTAAAGTCATCTTACCACTTTTCATGTTAATTAAGGCACTAGCCGTACTTAAAAATGGTCTCCCTAAAATCAACGACACATGTGAATCTTCGAGGTAATCCACAAGTACAAAATACGCCAGAAAATGAAGCTTCCCTACCTTAACAAAGACATCCTCGGCTATACCTACCGGAAGGGCGGTCGATCGATCCGCAAGCTTGAGAGTCATCCTAGTAGGTGTGAGCTCGGGAAGTGATAACCTTTTCCACACGGAAAGAGGCATCAAATTAATGCTAGCGCCAAGATTGGCTAATGCTAAACATTCCTTCATTTCCGGAAATTCACAAGGGATAAGAAATCTTCCGGGGTCTACAAGCTTTTCGGGTAGCTTTCTGGTGAGAACTGCCGAACAGTTAGCATCACGAGAATGATTAAGCTCTTCAAGCTTCCCTTTATCACTAATCAATTTCTTGAAAGTCGAAGCAAACTTAGGCATATAAAGCAATGCATCCGCGAAACTAACATTAATGTGAAGGTTCTTAAACATATTAAGAAATTTAGACATTTGAGCATTGGATATTTCACGAAGCTTCTCTTGGTTAAGTCTCAAAGGGTAGGGTAGTGTGGGTTTAGTCTTCGGAATCTCGGGTTCTGGAAAAGGAAATTGGTCTACCTTTGGTGGATTAGGAATTCCCTTTTCTTTAACCACCTCGGGTTCTTGCTCCACTTCTCTCACCGGAGAGGTACTAACATGTAGAAGCAAAGGTCCGTCTAAAGCCTTACCACTACGTGTGGTAATAGCTTTCATCTCACCCTTCGGGTTTAGAATGGTGTTGCTAGGTAAGCCACCCGAAGAAGAGGAAGGTTTGTTCATTATTGATTCAAACATCGAAAGTATTTTGTTCTCAAACTTAGCTTGAATTCCCTCAATACGGTTTTGGCTTTGCTCAATCTTTTTATTTTGCCCCTTGATCGTATTTTGAAAATCGAGTTTCAAAGTGTTCATTTGTCCTTGAAGATTGTTTTGAAAAGCTTTCAAATTTGCCTCATTTGTTTTGATATAGCTTAATAAATCATTTTGGATATTGTTTTGAAAACCTTGATTGTTTTTATTGCCATGAAATCCATTTCCTTGATTAAAATTCCCTTGGTTACCATGGTTAAAATTATTCCCATTGTTTCCATTGTTGTATCTATTTTGAACCGGTGGAAAACCCGGTGGAAAACCCGATGGAGCAACATGGTTTTGACGAGGAGCTTGACCGTTAGGGCCATAAGTTCCCGTAGCGGCAAAAGCACTTGCTTGATTAAACCCCGTGGTTGAACAAGCATAATTCGGATGTGCTCCACCACATAACACACAAAAATTCTCAACCGCATTAATCGATCCATGAGGATTCTTCCTAATCTCATTCAAAATCGTATCAATCTTAGAGTCCAATCTAGCAATCTCGGTATTAGATGAATTCACATTAGAAACAACCGGTGTGTTTCGTGAATATTGCCCTCTAGACTTACTCTTAATGATACCCCACGCGTCTCTCGGAGTTTTTCTTATAAGATTACCACCCGCGGCGGCATTTAAAGAATCTTGTTCAACCATATTAAGTCCATTATAAAAAGTATTAATTTGGTGTAACTCCGTGAAACCGTGGTATGGACATTGTCTCAAAAATTCCTTAAACCTTTCCCAAGCATCTCCAAACGATTCATGCACTTTTTGTTTAAATCTAGTTATTTCATTCTTAAAGTGAGTTGTTTTAGATGGTGGAAAGAAATAATTCATGAACTTAGACACTAGATCGTCCCATGTCAAAATCGAACCTGGTGGTTCCTTTTCATACCAACGCTTAGTGTTTCCCTCGAGCGAGTACGGAAAAAGCATGAGCTTAATCGCGTCATTCAGCACATCTCTAAACTTGAGAGTCGAGGTGATACGAAGAAAATTCCGTATGTGAGAGTGCGGGTTATCCGTCTCATTGCCACGAAATTCGTCGGCACGAATGAGTGATAACAAACCCGTCTCAATCTCATAATGATTCGCCAAAATAGACGGTACAACGATTGCTTCCCCATACCCTTCGGTGGGTGCACGCAGCAATTCCTTCATTGTTCGGTTATCGGCCATATTAACAACAATTGGTGGAAGCTCGGGTTCCACTATTCGTTTTTGACGATTCCTATTTCTACAAGGAATGTTTTCAAGTCTATCGTGATTAATCAAAAGTCGATTAGAACGTAATTGCATAAACCAAAATGATGAGAATTTAGAGGGTTGAAGAAAAACAATAGATTAGAAGAAGATTATTTTTGGTATTTTTATTTGGTATTGCTCAATCAAAGATTGATAAAAATAAGGAGTAAGGATAATTACTATGGAAGTAAACTACCCTCGGTCGACTTTGAAACGTAGGTGAAAACCTAAACGTCTCGAGGTGTAATAATTAAAAAACGACAAAAATAAGGTTTATTACTACTTGAGTTGGCAAACCAATAATCGGTCGTCCCTCTCAATATACGCACAAGCAAGCGGAGAAACGAGGTGGCACAAAGCACTTAAAAACCTTTTTTCTTAGACGGTCTTTTATAGCTCGCCGCCTTATACCCACCTTATAGTTTGTATAAATCGAGTTCAAACTTTTTATTAGTATTTATCTATTTTGCCTTTATTTTTGTTTTAGATTCGAATACAATAGCTAGGTGATGAAATCCCAACTAAGGTTTGCATTTTCACGCTTTGGAGGTAGGTGAATTTATTGTTCTACATAATACAATATATTAATAACAAAAAACACGAAAAATTATATATATACTATATTAATAGAAAAATAACAAAACTTTCCGAGGACGGAAAGGGTCTTCAAATCAACGATCAACAAATCGCCACGAAAGAATCGTACACAATTTCCACGGCAGCGGCGCCAAAATTTTTGATGTGTGGTATAAGTGTCGGTGTGTTTAAAATAATACTGTTAATGCAATAATGAATAAAAGCGTTACTTGCATTTTTCGGTCTCGCTTAGTTTTGATTACGACAATATGTAAAAACAAGCATTTACGAAAACAACGAAAAACGAATTCTTGAGTTCAAGTATTTTTCATTTTACCCATTTCACTTAAGGTGTGGATAAACAAGTACTAACCTTAATCAAGTGATCAAGTGATTTAATCTTTTCTTAAAACTCACTTTTTATTAAATGTGACAAGTTTTTATTAAACTTTATTTTTCAGAAAATGTTTTATTAAATTAATTATTTGAAATTTGAAAATGACATATTCTTATTCTGTTAAGAATATCCTTTCAGGATATTTTTATACCCAGATAAGACCTCCACCACTAAAGGACAAAAAGGAGCGGAGTCTAGTCCGGCGGTACCTTAGCGCCTAGGCGGTACCTTATCGATAAGGTACCGCGGGCTGTGATAAGGTACCGCGGGCAGATATAGCCGTTGGCTCCTTTATCCTTTAAATAGTGGACCATTCTCAGCTTTTCACCTCACCTCTTTTGCACATTTATTTCCAGATTCAAACCCCTTCTTTAATCACTCAAATCTTTGATCATTTGTTTGATTATTACTTGTTTAAGAAGTGAATCTTGTTCTTCCATCCCTTCCTCTCCAAGTGCAAAGAGAAGAACACTATCCTAGTGAAGTGTTGAGTCCATCACCAAAGATCCATTGAAGATCAATTTTTATATACTTGCAGTTGTGTCATAGTTGTGAAGATCCAAGTAGTTGTGTCTATTTAGAAGTTGTGTATGTACTAAGTATAGTTGTGTAGATTGGTCCTAGCTACGATTAGGGCTCGACTTTTAGCTTAGAGTTGGAAATTAGTTAAGCGACGTGTACGGTTTTCTCCACCATAAGGAGCTTGTTGTGTAGTGAACTCTCGAGTAAGGAGTACTCGAGGAGTGGAGTAGGAACGAGGAGTGAGCTTCGTTGCCGAACCACTATAAATCCTTGGTGTTCGGTTTGATCTTTCTTTACCCTTAACTCTTTACATTCTTTATTCTTTTTGCATATACATGTGTTAATATTAGATTAGCTACACTATCATTCTTTATTCTTTGTGGATATATTTTTGTTAGTATCAGTTTAGCTACACTATCATTGTTCATATTGTGCATAAGAAGATTTCACATATTTCCTCAAGCCTAAGTTTTTTTGAAAAAGGATTTTGGGAAACCATATTTTAACATGTAAATTATAAGAAACTATTCAACCCCCCCCCCCCCCCCCTTCTAGTTTCTACAATTGGTATCAGAGCGGGTTGCTCAAGATTTTTTAAAGTATATTGTATTTTAAAACTTGAATCGATCTATGGATTCCAACAAGTACCTAGAAGGGCAATCTATGCAAAGACCACCACTTTTTAAAACCGATAGTTTTATTTATTGGGAAAATAGATTTGAAACTTATGTGAAATCAAAAGATTTAGATCTTTGGCATGTTATTACCAATGGTGATTTTTTACCCTTTCAATTTAATGAAGTTTCTAAAACAAAAGAATTAGTCACTTTTGACAAAGCTAATGATGATACTAAAAAGAAACTTTCATAAAATAATGAGGCTAAAATGGTGATTTATAATGCTTTGCCTAAGAAAGAGTATGAAAGAATTTTTATGTGTGAAACCGCTAAAGATATTTGGAACACTCTTTTAGTAACTCACCAAGGTAATAGCCAAGTCAAAGAAAGTAAAATCAATCTTCTTGTCCAACAATATGAACAATTTGTCATCTTAGAAGATGAAACTATTGATAGTGCATTTGCTAGGTTTAACACCATTATTACTAGTCTAAAATCACTTGATGAAGGTTTTTCTAGCAAGAACAATGTTAGGAAGTTTCTAAGGGCCCTGCATCCAAAGTGGAGAGCAAAAGTCACGGCTATTGAAGAGTCGAAAGATCTCTCAACTTTATCACTCGATGAACTCATAGGAAACTTGAAGGTTCATGAGATGATAATTTTGAAGGACTCGGAATTAGTAAAAACCAAGAGTGAAAGGAAATCTCTTGCACTTAAATCCAAGAAGGCACAAAGTGACCATGATAGTTCCTCGGAAAGTGATGACGAGGAGTATGCATTGGCGGTGAGAGATTTCAAGAAGTTCTTCAAGAGACGAGGTCAACACGTTAGGCAACCAAACTATGACAAGAAACCATTGTCAAAGAATCGGTTTGTCAAGAACGAAAAAGGTGATAGGAGTTGCTTTAGATGTGGTGATCCAAATCACTTCATTGGTGATTGTCCAAAGCCCGCTCGTGATAAGAACCACACGGCATTCGTTAGTGGCGCTTGGAGCAATAGCGGTGAAGATGATAATGACAACCCCAAAGAGAAGAAATGTCTTATGACTCACACTTCTAAAGAGGTACATTCCGAAACCGAATATTATAGCAATGATAGTTCCACTTTAGATGATATTGAATTTGAAGGCAAATATGATAGCTTACACAAACTTAGTCTTAAATTCATAGAAAAGAATAAAACCTTAAAATCAACCAATACTAAGCTTGAAAATGAGATCAATGAACTTAGGGAGAAATTGGCTAAACTTGAGAAAAACAAAGAGGTTGATTTAGGTTGCTTAAGTTGTGAGAAACTTAGATTAGAGAATGATGATCTCAAGAGCACCTCCATTAAATTAGAAAAGTTCATGAAAGGTACTAGTGCTCTTGATGATATGTTAAACAAACAAGTTCATTCTAAGGAAAAAACTTGGTCTGGGTTTTAACTCAAATGAAGCCTCAACTAGTGAACCAAAACAAGTCAGGTTTTCATAGAAAACACCTTCTGGACGCGGTTCCACATTGTATGGCGCGGTTCCTTATCACTATGGAACCGCGGCCATGGATAAGGTACCGCGGCCAGAAGTTGATTTTTGTGAAAATTCTGAACTTTCTGAAAAATCTAAGTTAAATGAAAAACCAAAGCATCTTACTGTTAATAAGGTTCAATTACCCATACTTGATGACAATGCTATTAGTAAGTTCTATAAGCCGTTAAGTAAACCTCTCATGGGAAATAGAAGTTTATCTAGACTATCTTCTACTCCACCTAGAGTACGGAATGAGTCTAAGCCTAGAAGTAGAACGACAACGCCTACAAGAGATAATCAAAACAACTCACGACCTAGAAGTAAAACTCCAACACCTAGAAAGAATAATAATAACTCTAAACCTAGATCAAACACACCTAGGAGAAGTAATGAACAACAAAATGGTTACATGAATTACTACCCTCCTCCATTTTGTTCTCCATGGGGAATCCCCACCTCATTTATACATCCCAACCAAATGCAAGGGATGTTTGGAACTAACAATTTTGGACCCATGAGATATTGGGGACCAAATGTTTGATCTTGTGTATTGCTACCTAGATATGCTTGGGAATTGATTTGGAGCCCGATGAGTGGATTAAGGATAGTGGATGTTCTAAACACATGACGGGTAATGAAGTTTGTTCTCGCATTACAAAGCATATGATGGAGGTAACGTCACATTCGCTAGTAGTCTACGTGGTAATATCATTGGCAAAGGTATGGTTTCTCTTGACTCCATGACCATTGAAAATGTTGAGCACGTAGATAACTTAGGTTTTAACCTTTTAAGTATAGGTCAAATTTGTGATAATAAGTGTAAGGTCATCTTTTCGGAACATGACAGTGAAATCGTAAAAGATGGAAAAGTCATTGGAAAAGGTGTTAGAAAGCATGGGCTTTATGTCATGAAGGTTAATAAGAAGTCAAAAGACAACATATGTCTTGCGACTATAGATGATAGTTCTACTCTTTGGCATAGGAGATTAGGTCACGCTAATATGCGTTTTATTCAATCTTTAGTCTCTAAGGAGTTGGTAAGACACCTCCCCAAGATTAAGTTTGATAGTCACTTTTGTGATGTTTGCAAAGTTGGAAAGCAAGTTCACTCAAGTCACAAAGCCAAGAATTTGGTTTCGACCTCTCGGTGCTTAGAGCTCCTACATATGGATCTCTTTGGACCTTCCGCCATACGGAGTTATGGAGGTAACCTTTATACCCTAGTTATAGTTGATGACTATTCTAGATTCACTTGGACTAGATTTTTGGCATCTAAGAATGAAGCTTTCGATCACTTCAAAATCTTTAGTCGAAGAATTCAAAATCAACTAGGATGTTCAATTGTTTCTATTAGGACGGATCATGGTAGGGAATTTGATCATGAAGTGTAATTTGGTGTCTTTTGTGAAGCTCATGGTATTACCCATAACTTCTCGGCTCCTCGCACCCCACAATCAAATGGGGTAGTTGAAAGGAAGAATAGGACTCTCCAAGAGATGAGTAGGACGATGTTAAATGAGCAATCTTTGCCTCAAAAGTTTTGGTGCAATGCCGTGGATACATCGACTTATATTCTCAACCGAATTCTTATTCGACCTTTCCTAGGAAAGACCCCCTATGAGATTCTTAAAGGTAAGAAACCCTTATTAGAATACTTTAGGGTGTTTGGGAGCAAGTGCTTTATCCTCAACACCAAAGACTACCTTACCAAGTTTGACCCAAAGTCTTACGAAGGTATCCTTTTAGGTTATTCCCAAACTAGTAAGGCCTACATAGTCCTAAATAGAACCTCAGGGGTTATTGAAGAATCACTCAACGTAACCTTTGATGAAACCCCTCCTTCACCCAAGACACCACCATTGGTTGATGATGACTTGGATTAATTAGAAGTAGTTAAAGCCAAAGATGTTAGAAAAATAGGAGTTGAAGACCTTAGTGTTGAAAAGGAAGTAAACAGTAAGGAGTCTAGGGATCATACTCTCAATAATGTCATTGGTGACTTAAATCAAAGGACCATAAGATCTCAAGTCCAAAACTAAAGCAACTTCTTTTGTTTTGTCTCCTTGATTGAACCTAAGAATGTTAAAGAATCTTTGACGGATGAGAGTTGGGTCATTGCGATGCAAAAAGAATTGAATCAATTCATTGCCAATGATGTTTGGGAACTTGTTCCTCCACCTATAAGTTCTACCATTATAGGAACCAAATGGGTATTTAGGAATAAGCTAGATGAGAATGGTGTTGTGTCTCGTAACAAGGCTAGACTTGTAGCTCAAGGCTATAATCAACAAGAATGGATTAATTATGACGAGACATATGCACCGGTAGCTAGATTAGAATCAATTAGAATCCTTTTAGCCTACGCTTGTGCCTTAGATATTAAGCTTCAACAAATGGATGTAAAGAGTGCATTTCTTAACGGTTTGATCAATGAGGAGGTATATGTGGCTCAACCTCCCGGCTTCATTGATTTTGAGAAACCGGACCATGTTTACAAGCTTAAGAAAGCACTTTATGGACTCAAACAAGCACCCAAAGCTTGGTATGATAGACTTAAAGCGTTTCTTGTTAAACATGAGTATACCATGGGTATGGTAGACAATACACTCTTTACAAAGAAGAAAGGTCCTCACCTCATAATCGTACAAATATATGTTGATGACATTATATTTGGCTCAACTTGTCAAGAATTGTGTGATGACTTTGCCAAAATCATGCATGATGAGTTTGAAATGAGTATGATGGGAGAACTTAACTTCTTTTTAGGACTCCAAATTAAACAAATGGACGATGGTATTTTCTTTAGTCAATCTAAGTACGCTAAAGAAATGCTAAAGAAATTTGGATTAGAAGAATCTAGACCAATGAAGACCCCTATGGCCTCGGATACTAAACTCACCGTAGATGATGATTGTGAGTCGGTAGACAACACCAAATATAGAGGTATGATTGGTAGTTTGTTGTACCTAACGGCAAGTCGACCGGATATCATGTTTAGTGTTTGCCTTTGTGCTCGCTTCCAAGAGGATCCCAAAACCTCTCACCTTGAAGCGGTTAAGCGTATCTTCCGATACATTAAAGGCACTATACATTTAGGATTATGGTATCCTAAAGGGACCGGCGTAGAAACCATTGTCTACGCGGACTCGGATCATGCGGGAGACTATGTGGACCGGAAAAGCACTAGTGGATTTTGTACCTTCATGGGTTGTTGTTTAACTTCTTGGTTCTCCAAGAAACAAACCGCTCTTGCGATATCCACCACGGAAGCCGAGTATGTGAGTGCCGGTAAAGCATGCCAACAAGCTCTATGGATGAAGCAAGCGCTTGTTGATTACGGGATTTCTCTTGATGATGTTCCCATCATGTGCGATAATAAAGGCGCTATAGACCTAAGCAAGAATCCCGTGCAACGTTCGTGAACCAAACACATAGAAATTAGACACCATTTCCTTAGGGATAATGTTCAAAAGGGGAACATTACTATCGAAAAGGTGCCCTCCGAGGACAACTTAGCCGATATCTTCACTAAGCCACTTAAGAGGGAACCTTTTAATTACTTGCGTCTAGGTCTAGGATTAATGGAACATCTTCCTTAAATTCTTTTCTTCTTGTGTGTTTTCTCTTACCACCTTGAGTCCTTGAGTCTTTTAAGATTCTTTTGAAAAATCTTCTCATCTCCTTTTCAAAACTCTCAAAGTCTCTTTCGAAAATGGTTGAGAAACTCGTTTGACATTGTTAATTCAATCTAAAAACGATTTTTCATAGATTCTCGCTATTAATATAGAGCTTACATAATTCATATGTATGATTCTCTCAAACATAGCAAGAACAAGATTGAATCATGGAGGATCATTGTGTCATGACTTAAGGTCTTGTCTTACACACCTCCTACATTGATTTTTTTTTAATCCATGTATTTTGGTCAAATCTCTAATTTGTAAGTTTGCATATATTTTCTGTGTCTATCTTTGCTTTTAAGCACATCCCTATGATAAGTTAGACTAGAAAAATAAGATTTGCTGAAAAATCTTTCTCCAAACACCAAACCCTGCTTTTGCAGGCGGTTCCATAAGTGAGCCGCGGTACCTTATTGATAAGGTACCGCCACCATAGATAAGGAACCGCCTACAGTGGCCTTCCTTTTCGGGTTTTTGTCTGAAACTCCAGATTTGCTCCAACCTTTTTTAGAATCTTTGTTTCAAACCCTTTGACCACCCCAAAAATACCCTAAGCCTTCCCTATTTAAACCATAAGCATTTTGCATTACTTCACATCCAAAATGTCTTATTCTCCCAATGAAAGCCTTGAATCTCCTCCATTTTCTCCAATTGCTTTCAATCCAAACCCACCCAAGAACACTCTTAATCACATTTCTCCTACCAAGAATGTTGATTGTGGAACTTCCTTTCTTCCACCACCACCCTTTAGTGTTCTTCCTCCTTCTCATGATAATGTCATGCACCATGGAACATATTCTCATTGTTGTCAATATCAACATCTTGCTATGGCACACATCTATGAGGAGTTGAGCTACATTAAGAGTCTCTTAATCAAGCCTCCTCTTCATTTTGATTATGAGATCTCCAACAAGCCACCACCACCTGCTATTACCTTGTCTTTCATATAAGCATTGATTGCTTATCCTCAAGACACCAAATTCAAGCAAATCTTAGAATTCTAGAATAACTAGAATTAGATTTATGCTTTTGTCTTGTTTATTTTTTTTTCATACTTCTTTGTATGATGTTTCTTTAGTAACCTATCTTGGATCTTTGTCTTTGTGTTTTCTTCTCTTTTAATTTTTTTCTGTGACCTATTGCTATATATTGTTGGTTGTTTCTTTTGTTCAACTAACCCTTCTATGTAGCTTGTCACCATATCTCGATTCCCCGGTGCCCCAAGCTAGGGGGAGTAAGCACCAAGGGGGAGTCTTTGCAAAGTCCGTTTCTTCAACACCGGCTTACGCAACCTTTTTGCTTCGACAAAGGGGGAGAAATGAATAAACTCGTCTTCGAAAATCTTGTTTTTGTGTGATTGAGTTTATGTATTGTCGGAATCAAAAAGGGGGAGATTGTTAATGCAATAATGACTAAAAACGTTACTTGCATTTTTCGGTCTCGCTTAGTTTTGATTACGACAATATGTAAAAACAAGCATTTACGAAAACAACGAAAAACGAATTCTTGAGTTCAAGTATTTTTCATTTTACCCATTTTCAATTAAGGTCTGGATAAACAAGTACTAACCTTAATCAAGTGATCAAATGATTTAATCTTTTCTTAAAACTCACTTTTTATTAAATGTGACAAGTTTTTATTAAACTTTATTTTTAAGAAAATGTTTTATAAATTAATTATTTGAAATTTGAAAATGGCATATTCTTATTCTGTTAAGAATATCCTTTCAGGATATTTTTTATACCCAGATAAGACCTCCACCACTAAAGGACAAAAAGAAGCGGAGTCTAGTCCGGCGGTACCTTAGCGCCTAGGCGGTACCTTATCGATAAGGTACCGCGGGCTGTGATAAGGTACCGCGGGCAGATATAGCCGTTGGCTCCTTTATCCTTTAAATAGTGGACCATTCTCAGCTTTTCACCTCACCTCTTTTGCACATTTATTTCCAGATTCAACCCCCTTCTTTAATCACTCAAATCTTTGATCATTTGTTTGATTATTACTTGTTTAAGAAGTGAATCTTGTTCTTCCATCCCTTCCACTCCAAGTTCAAAGAGAAGAACACTATCCTAGTGAAGTGTTGAGTCCATCACCAAAGATCCATTGAAGATCAATTTTTATATACTTGTAGTTGTGTCATAGTTGTGAAGATCCAAGTAATTGTGTCTATTTGGAAGTTGTGTATGTACTAATTAAAGTTGTGTAGATTGGTCCTAGCTACGATTAGGGCTCGACTTTTAGCTTAGAGTCGGAAATTGGTTAAGCGACGTGTACGGTTTTCTCCACCATAAGGAGCTTGTTGTGTAGTGAACTCTCGAGTAAGGAGTACTCGAGGAGTGGAGTAGGAACGAGGAGTGAGCTTCGTTGTCGAACCACTATAAATCCTTGGTGTTCGGTTTGATCTTTCTTTACCCTTAACTCTTTACATTCTTTATTCTTTTTGCATATACATGTATTAATATTAGATTAGCTACACTATCATTCTTTATTCTTTGTGGATATATTTTTGTTAGTATTAGTTTAGCTACACTATCATTGTTCATATTGTGCATAAGAAGATTTCACATATTTCCTCAAGCCTAAGTTTTTTTGAAAAAGGATTTTTGGAAACCATATTTTAACAAGTAAATTATAAGAAACTATTCACCCCCCCCCCCCCCCCCCCCCCCCCCTTCTAGTTTCTACAAATACGTTATAGAGAAAATTATAGAAAACTACCTTTAGGAAATAGTAATAGTCTAAAATAAGATAAAGACGGATTAATTAACACGAGAGTGATCCCGGTTCGTTGTACACGAAGAAATTGTGAATTTGAGACTTTCGTTTTAATTTGGACAATTGATTTGAATTAGTTTCGGTTTTTATCTAATTAATCCTACACATTATTCCTAAAGTGCATGAATCGTCTACCCAATTTAAATAAATCTAAAAGACGAAATTTAAATCTATATATTTTTTTATATTAACAAAATTTATTTAAACAAAACTAATTTTTAAAAGTAATAAAATATTTATTTTTATTTTTAAACTATATTTATTCAAAATAATATTTTTTATTTTATTTATTTTATTTTTTATATTTAAACTAATTAATTTTACTTAATTTTAATAAACAAATTTATTTTTTTAAAAGTAAATATACATTTGTAAAACGTTTATAAAAAAATACAATTTACCAAGTCCTTATGTAAAACCCAACGAAACACTAGTAACAAGAAATGATGCTAGCTCAGTTGGTAAGTGTGTTGGAGTTGAACCGTGAGGTCACGACTTCGATCCCCAAGGGGGACATATTTTTGTGAATTATTTTTTTGAGAGGGTAGATTTTGATAATTCATCAAAAAATCCCCATATATATAACAGTATCACAGTTCAACTTAATAAATAATAGCAAAATAAGAATAGCAATAATAATTAAACGTGCAACAACACCTTAATAGAATCAAGTCTGATAATCTCGAATTACAGTAATCAAAATGCCAAAACAATTCAATGAAAGCAAATTTGTAGTAACAGACTTTCAACACAACAGATTAACACCATAAACAGTATTAAAATGAAAATCTAAATCAGCTTACTTAAATAACACCAAAGAGCAAAAACAAATTCAAAACCAAATCACTGATCTCTTATACTCAAAATGATACAAGTTTCAGATAATTTAGAAACAACAAGAAAAATAAGGCAGTCTAATCACATCTTAATCAAAACAGGGAAGCAAATCAAACAAACACAAATTCAAGTATTTCAGCAGCTTCACGAAAAGTGATGGTTTAATCCTAATATAAATTTAACAGCTAAATACAATTCCTAAATACTCATCATTCCATCAGTCGAATTATGATTAAAGTGACCAAAACAAGGCAGCAAAAAACAAAAGACAGCTTTTAAACAAACTAGCTCAGCTCATATCCAAATCAACGATAAACAACCTCAAACTCTAACAATCATATTCAAATGCTTAGACCATCAGAAAACGAATTCACATTCGACAAATCCATCATTAACAAATCATCAACAGCAGATTATAGAACTTAAACAAATCCATAAAAAAACATTAACTAAAAACAGTATAATCCATAAACTCAAATAAAAATTAGATTATGACACTCACACAATTAAAACAACTCATTCAAGCATCATCTACAAATTTATACTAGCATAAAACATAAAAATGCAAAATAATGAAAACCGAGCTTAACCATGAATCAAAGAAATCCGTTGATGATGTAGGTGAGCGCTGAGCTTCCTATAAAACTTAAAATGACACCAATTAAATCGAACAACCACTCGAATCACAAACATATAAATCGACCACCCATTAAACCACGAACCATCGGCATCATATGTTTATTATTTATCCAGTAGGGATAAATGTTTTACCCTATTCCACTCTTATCATTCAATTAAGCTATTGAGTAAGCTTAAACAAATAATACTTTTTTTATTATATCATTATAGATTCAGATTGTAATCGTTTCACCAAAACTTAACAAATGCAAGTAAAGAGAAATATAAGATTGAAAATAAAACTTTTATTAAATCATAAAAATCATTACAATACTTTTAGAAAGAAAATTACATCTAAATAAAATTTAACATAATAACAGTAAAATGAAAAAGGGATACATTGCTAATTTTTCTACGGGGTATTTATAGGGAAGGAGAGGGGTGAGGGTTGATTGCTGATGATGATTCTAGCCCTTGGATCATCTTCTTCTTTTCTCTTTCTTGTTTGTTATCATCCAAGGGCTGATATATGTCGTTGGTTACACGGATTGCCCCCGTGTCACATAGATGTGCTAGTTGTGCTTCTTTGATGATGATGTGGCTTGATGTGATTGGCTCTTCTACTGATTAGAAGGGAATAGACCAATAGGAAGAGGGTTGTGATGCATCGAGGTGCCACGTGTAGCATAGAACTAAGCATCTGGGTGAAGACCACGCATCATTCTTCCCTGAATAAATTGAAAACGAAGCGCGTGACCTCCAATCTTTAATTAATTGGAAACCCCTTTTCTAGGGTTCTTGGCTGGAAATAGTTGTTCTTCCTCCTTTTCACTTATCTCTCTCTCGACTTCTTTTTCTTTTGTTTATTTCTTGCGTCTATCTTTGACTAAAAAGTTGTTGACCCAAAAAGGTATATAACCTTTTCCACCGTCCCATTATTTGTTACTTGGGCTTGGACATGGATCTATGAAACGATTATAAAAACTTCCATCGTCTCATGGGATTTTAACCACAACATCCATCTTCTCTTTATAAATTTGGGCTTGAAATGATATTGGACCCAAAAGTATATTACTCCATCCGTTTATTTCCTTTGTTGTAATTGGGCTTCATTACAAAGTGATAACATAACAAATTAATGGGCTTTCAGGCCCATTTAGAAAATGTGGGACCCACTTGGCCCAAATAACTTTTGATAAAGTTAAATCCTCGAATAAAAACTACTTGTCTTTTGGCTTTCGATGAAATCTCTAATCTCGTGTCGATTTTGCCGGTTTTTGTGATCTTGGTACCTACACACACGAAACAAGAAAACATGCACATACAAGGCTATGTTCATGTGTTTTATGAAATTTAAGCTCGTTTGTTGATATAAATGATATGAGTAATTACACTCATATCAATGTTTCATCCCTTCTGAATGCATTAAGTTTCCAGATCTCACTAAGTAACTTAATTAAGTCGTCTAATCTAAATAACGTAAAACCATCATACGAATTCTCATTCTACAAATGGTTTTCTCTCCATCACAACATCATCCAAAATCTCATTTGATGACGAAGTAATTTCAAGTATTCGTCAATTAAGAGCATTCGACTTAAATTTTAAGGGTATAAATTTTGACGTCAAAATCAATGTATGGAGAAGCATGCATACAATCTCCATAGCATAAGTTTAATAAAACATTTAGTAAACTTTTTCACGAGATTAAATTTCTTCATAAATTATGTTGTGCTATTGGTTAAACCAATTAAAGAATTTACCCACAACTATTCACAATGTACTTTTGCTAGAACTCGGCTACGCACAAAGCAATACCCTTATTCATTGTGTTTCGGATGTGAATTTGTG
The DNA here is from genome assembly GCA_025667525.1 of Glebionis coronaria. Taxonomy (NCBI): domain Eukaryota; kingdom Viridiplantae; phylum Streptophyta; class Magnoliopsida; order Asterales; family Asteraceae; genus Glebionis; species Glebionis coronaria. Next base: position 362,817,879 of record CM046876.1, read on the forward strand.
GTAAATCACCCTTAAGGTATAATTCAATTAATAATCGTAGGTAATTTCAATTTGACGCACAGGCGAGCCGGAAATTTGGTCATCGACTAATGGTATAACACCTCCTTCCTTAACCGGGTACATGACCAGCGGTGCGTTAAACCCACTTTATAGTTTGTCAAAAAGAGTAGGCCGTTAGATTATTATTGCAATTCACCAATCAACGTAATCTTATGTAATTTAAATCTCTAACAAATCATTATTTTAATATGATTTAGTACATGTTATTTCTTTTCAAAAAAAAATCTTGTTTACAACAATTCAACAATTTTATATATAAACAAGAAAAAAAACTAAATCATAAACACATAATAACAATTTATATGTGCAATAAATAAATCAAATAGCCACATGCATACGATTTATTCAATAATCATCAAATCTAGGTCTTTATATTCATACAAAAGTCTTCCCTAATTCAAGATTTATTGAATCAAATAATCACCTAGCACATAAAATTCTATAAACATATAATTTTACGATCCATGAAAACATGCACGTAATCATGGATTCCCCACAAATCTTAACAATTAAATCTCTACGGATCGTAACCATACATGACATAACAATTAATCATGTAATTTAATCTAAAATTATCCCACATGTAATTTATGGTTTCAAAACAATTCCCTTTTTTATTAAAAATAGAGCCAAACCCCTAATTTTAAAAAAAAACAAAACCCTAATTTTATGAAAACCTAAAAAAATGTAGTTTTAACTCAAAACAATTATTAGTTAAAACACTTTAGATTTTCGATAATTATAACATGTTAAAACGGCTCTCGATGCCACTGAAGTTTTATTAATATCATAACAATATAAAACCCTAAACGAGATCAAAGGACATATAACGGAAGCGATTTATCAAGATCATAATAATAACACATTTATATTTAATCGAATTAGGGTTACATACCTTTACGCGAAAGCAATTCCACAAGACGAAGAACGAATCACCAATTCGGGTCTATACCGTAATATACCAAGATATAGTCTAAAGTAAGACTATATTATGATCTTGTACACACGTAATACAACGAGCTAACCGTGATTCTAGCACGTGAAAACCGAGCTACAACGCTTGTAATTAATCTACCCAACAACCCTAGAGGGGGGCTAGGACTAGATTACGTATACAATCGATCAGCCAAGAAAAACCAACTGAAACCCTTTGTTGGTGTAGGCTTGCGATCGAACCAAAGAGAAACGAGGGAAAAGATTTAAGTTATAAAGATTATGATGGATAGGGAGGTGTATTTATAGGCCTCAACCCATTGTAGCCCAAGATAAATAAAAGGAAATTCCCCCCCCCCCCTTGGAGCCCATAACCGACCGACCAAAACATACCTTAGGGGTGTTCCGGAATCTTCCAAACTTCTTTCTTTATTTATACTTACTATATATTTATTTAGCATTCTATAATACTTAACTCTTAATTAATTAACGATCGTTAAAGTTATATAGTTACTTGCTCTGTTTAAATTAATAAATACATAAATATATTTATTAAATAAATTAATAAATACAATAAATATATTTATTAATTAAATTATCTCTTTACGTATTGTGTGCAATCCCGTAATCTCGAGTTCGATCCTATCACACCAATATTAAATATTAGTCCAGAAACTTACATATAAAGCAGGACGTTGCTACCTATGTCTCCAAATGTCTTACCTGCCAGCAGGTTAAGATCGAGCATCAACGATCTAGTGGTCCACTACAACCATTAGACATTCCAGAGTGGAAGTGGGACAAGATCTTCATGGACTTTGTCACCGGGCTTCCGCAGACCAAGAGGAAGTGTTGGGACTTAGAGATCTTCAGTTGATATGACAAAACAAGATGAAGGACCTAGTAGTAATATATTAGCTTCTATAGTAAGCTAGGGTTGTGATGTAACCCTAGTACCTCTATTATATAAAGAGGGTTAGGCACACATGGTTATTCATTCACACACATACAATGTAAACTAAAGGTGTGTGTGCGTTCCTCCTGGTGTCAAGCCTATAAGGCACCAGGAGTAGTAGTTAGTAGCATTATTAATAATAATCTTTATTAGAGAAAGCCTTGTTCTTGGTTATGATTGTGTTCTTTATGTTCCGCTGTGCTTATTACAATCATGATCATGATATCCCAGATGAGTCTAGATTTTAAGACTCAACAGGACGCATGATTCCATTTGGGTTATTGTCAGTCGATTTACCAAATCAGCTCATTTCTTACTGATCCGCAAGGATGACGTAGTCATCAAACTAGCTGACCTTTATCATAAGGAGATCATAAGACTTCATGGTACTCCATCCATTATCATCTCTGACAGAGATCCTCGTTTTACTTCGCGATTCTAGAAGAGTCTCCAGAAAGCTTGGGGCACCAGACTTAATCTTAGCACGGATTTTCATCCTCACACAGAGGGACAATCGGAGTGTACCATTCAGACACTAGAGGACATGCTTCGAGCGTGTGCTTTAGAATGGACATGATGTTGGGACGAGTATATCTGCTTGGTAGAATTTTCATACAACAACAGTTGGTACGCCAGCATCAAGTGTGTAACGTTTGAGAAGTTGTATGGCAGGAAATGTCGCGCCCCAATCCGCTGGGATCAGGTTGGTGAGCGAATTCTTGAGGGCCCGAAGATGATAGAGATGACCAACGAGAAAGTCGATGTAGCTAAGGCAAAACTGCAAGAAGCTCGTAAACATACGAACCAATTAAAACTTTTAATTTATGTTATGTACACGTGTCACGAATATTAATTACGATAAACTACGTATATAAAAACACACGATAATTATTACGTATAATAATTATAACACGAATATTAAATCCCGACATACACGAAGTATAACTAACATGAATATTTAAACACGAACTAACACGAACATTTAAACGTACAAACGAACACGAATAATATTAAACGTGAACAAGGCCCGGTTTGGCCTTGTGGGCCTTTGTGTCCCCGGCAACCAAAGAGAAGAGGGGCCCAACCCATGTCAACTTTAACTAGTGGAAAACATAACACAAGAAATCACATTACAAAATTGTTACAAAAAAGTAAAAACCCTAGCCCCCATATTATTTCTTAGCCGCGGCACACAAGGAAGAAGAAGGAAAAGTCGTTTTTGATTTTTGATCTTGGGTTTGTACGTGTTTGTGTTCGTGTTCTTAACCTTCATTCAATCACGCATTTGGTAAAATAATAAACCTTCATCTCTTTTAATTCTTTTATTAATTATGAACACATGGGTTTTGATCTTAAAATAATTAATAAAAAACATGTTATGATTAATTAAACGTAATAATTACTAAAACAAGTAACAGGTTTTGTTTGGTTTGTTTGTCGTTCGGCAACCCTAACCGAGAGTCTTAAGACTCTCGATGTCCCCTTTTGTCCACAGCCGAGACCCCATAGGGGCTCGGTGTGTGTTTGTTACGGACGATGAGAACCACCGGCTTATGCCGGTGGCCACTTTGTTCATGTAGTGGGAACGCAAGGCGACACAGGGGGAACCCTTAAGCCGGTGGGAACCTTTGTCTCGACAGGGGCCAGCCACGACACAACAACAACCATGACTGCCGTCGTTGGTTGCGCAACTACTGGCCGCCACCACAGTCGCAGCTGTTGATGGTGGTTAGTGTTCGGGTTTTGGTTTCGGGTTTCGGGCTCGGGACATTTTACTAAACATGTTTTGGTCAAGATAATTAATTTATTTGTACAAGTTAATTAAATTAATTTCATGCCTAGTTAATTAATTTAATTAAAACATGAACTTAGGTTATATTATTTTTATAAATAATAAACGTTTTGACCTAAGTATATTTTATTTTAATTTAGACTAAAGTTTATTAATTAATTATTTTAATTAGACTACATGAATTAATAATTAATTAATAATCCATGACTTAGGTTATTTTTATTAAGATTAATACATGTTAACCTAAGTATTATATTAGACTTAATTTAATTAAACCATGACTTAATTAAATTGTATTACCTATAGTTTATTAATTTAACCATGATATGTTATTAATTAATCAAACATGTATTATCATTATTAATTAATAATCAGATATAACCAATAGGATTTAACTAATAAACTATGCTATTAATTCCATGACTTATAACTTTTAACCAGTAAACACTAGCTTATATTATTAGCTTATCAATCTAGCTTATTTCTGTTTATGAAAATTTTCTATTTTAGGAAACTCACTATTTTTGAAAACTCTCTATTTTTAGAAACTGATCTATTTTTGGAAATTGTCTATTTTTAGAAACTTTTTATTTTTGGAAACTTTCTTTTTTTGGAAACCTGCTATTTTTAAAAAGTTACTTATTCTTACACTACAAGTATAATAATACAGGAATACAAGATAATACATAAACAGAAGACATGAAATACATGAATAATACAGTATATAATTTAAAACAGTAAAAATAAGAAAAGAACATATAAAACAAGTTAAGAACATGCTAGAACCAGTAACATACTCAGTAATCAGACAACTCATACATGTCCCTTATTTATGTAGCAATAGTGAGGTCGGAGTAGGACTTTTTGTCCTTTCATCTTTCCTCGTTCACTGGACGTAAGGTACGGATATTCCGTCCTTCAGTATGGACATTCTCTTTCCTTATTAGGAATCCCTGTTTGCAGCCAACTGTTTTCCCCAAGTAATTGTTTTATATTTTTTGTTTTCTTATGTTTAGTTTTAAATGCCTAAGCCATATACATGCATGCCATGTCATCTAGTTATGGAGGTACCATAACTATAACACTAGAGGCACCAGTGTTATGACTTCCCTACTGCGGAGTGATTGCTCGTGGCGTCCCTTCACATTTTTGGCCACATATTTGTATTATCATGTGGGGCGTATGGGTGCATCCTAGTTACATGTTTTTATAGGATTTTCAAGGTGAATGTGGTGTGTGCCTTGCATCCATCACAAGGAGGTGATCCCTCTGACCCAGACTAATTTAATTAGAGGCATCCCCTCTAATTGCATGATGAGGTCACCCCTCCAAGTATTCATGCACGGTGGAACCTTATGACCTATATGGGCTATTAGCTAATTAAATACAGTTTCACATAAAAACATAAGTCTTTTCAAACTATAAAACCAATTTTATGAACATGTTCCAGGTTATCTAGGACATGTAAATTTCCGCTACTATTAGTCTTTTATGCTTATGTCATTTCATGCTATGCTTGTATATCCGTTCACTGGGCGTTTTGCTCAGCCGTTTTCCTTTTAATGTTCCCAAACGGCAGGTACTCAGGGACGCTCGTAGGATTTGAGAGTATGTGCATACGGATGGAAGCTATCTAGCCCTCATTACATTATGCATTTCCATACATTACATTACTTCATATCTTTTGGACATTGTTTAGTCCTTACATTTCAGTACTTATATTCATGTGTGTGAGCTTATGTTGGACTAACGATGTTTGATTCTGGTATTTCCTTTTATGGTCATTTAATATTTTTGGACATTTACCTTGCAAGCTTTGATGACACGCTAATAAGTGTGAAAACACTTATCCTTTTACCACTTATTTCCAATAATAACAAGACCAAAGCGTGTATTTTATGTCGTAAACGTCGGAATTATGCGTGGTTCGTGTTTTTATTGTATTTCAGGATAAAAATATGAAAAAGGGAGAAAACACGGGCTATCACGGGCTTTTATCGAAAAAAAAGACAAAAGACGAAGTCAAAAGGTCAAAGGTGCAAGAAGAACGGAAGTCGAAGGCCTATTCTGAAGATTTATCGAGGAAAAAGTCTAAAGACGGAAGTTTAACGAAGTCGAAGAACCAAGTCTATTAAAAGAAGAAAAATAGAAGACGAGTTCAAGTTATCATTCGACTAATCCCGAGCCTAAATCGAGAAAGACGAGAAGAAAAGAGAAGAAACAAGCTTACCGCCTCCCCTATATATAGTCTTCTAATGAGCCATTAGAGGAGTAGTTAATTTTTAGTCTTTAATTTTAGTAGGTAATTAGTGTGTTTATAGATTAATAGATTTGATTATAGATTAATAGATTTGATTAAGTTGGTTTGATAGATTAATAGATTTGATTATTAGTTGATTTTAAATGGTTTGATTATTTAGTGTTTTTGTAGTTTTTAATTTGTGGCTTATTTAGTTTTTCCTAAAATAAATTTGGTTTTAGTTTTGGTTAATTGCTTAATTGATTGTGCTTAATCGTGGCTTATTTCATTGTTTTTAGATGGTTCTGTTAATGTTATTTGCTTTCTGAACATCTTCGCAAAAGGGTTTTAAACTCCGAAGATTAATGTTTATTCCGACTTGCCTATCATCCGAAATGCATTTATTCCGAAGAATTGAGTTTTTTCCGAAATAATTACTTTTTCCGAAAATATTGATTTTTCCCAAATAAAGTCTTTTATCCGAAAATTTTACTTGTTCCGAAAATAGGTACTTATTCCGAAAATCTGCTCTTTATCCGAATATAGTATTATTCCGAATATAACCTTTTTCCCGAAAAACCTATTATTCCGAAGAAGTTGTTTATTCTGAAAATCACCCCTTTTCCCGAATATCCCCAGTTATCCGAAGATACATCTTCGGATATTATTCAGAATATTGTCATTCTTCTTTTTCCGAAAATTTCTTTTTATTGCAAATTATTCCGAAGATAAAACAAGATACAACAACATTCCGAAAAAAAATGGCATGCTAGCTATCCAGCTAGCTTATTTTCTTCCCGACACTTTTAGCTAGCAGGTTGCCTGCTTGAGGTGTGTGCTTGCCTGCTTGTTTAGTAATTAATATTGTTCCGTAATCGTTTAGTTTAATCTGAAAGTTGTTCCGATTTTAATTCTGAAAGTCACGTGTTTTTAGTTGAATTTTTCATCAATTTTTAGTATTAGTATTTTTTCCAAAAGTTTAAGTTTTATCTTTTATTTAGTGCCCGCTTTAGCTTTTACCTCGTTTAGTTTTAAAGTACCCTCTTAGTTTTATTTTCTCCTTTTTCATTAGGTTAATTTTATTTTTCAGTCGAAAGTTAATTTCTTCTTTTAGTTTTATTTTTATTAATTGTTTTGTTTTAATTTACGTTTTATTATTTGTTTTACTCCTTTATTATTAGTTATTTGTTTTTGGCTTATTTTTATTACTTTTTGCATTTACCTTTTAAGTAGAAATAGATAACTCAAATTTATTTTTTCCACCAAAAACGACTGAGTCACACTTTCAACCTTAATCAATTCGAATTGAATCGAGACGAACAAATTTTCATACTTGGCCAAAACCTTGTATTAAATGGCGCCGCTGCCGACTCTTTTTGTAAAGATTAACGGTTTTTAGTGAGAGACGCGTTGGATTCTGGGATTCGTTCATTTTTTAACGTTATTTATCTTGCTTAAAAATTTTCAAAAATCCTAAAAAATATAAAATTTTCAAAAATCCAAAAAAATAGAAAGCCAAAAAACCAAAAATATTTCTTGTCTATCTTTCTTTTCCTTTTGTAGGTATGTATACGTACCCGTGCTCGTAAGAAGAAAGAAACTCAAGCCGAAGTCGAAACTCAACCTATTGTCGCCATGGACAATCGACCAATGATCGAGCTTTTGCGATCGCACGTAGAGGGCAACACCGATGCTATTGTCATACCCGAGATTGGAGCCAACAACTTTGAGCTCAAATCCGGCTTCATTCAAATGGTCACTGCTCAACCATTCTTGGGGAGTACACTTGATGATCCCCATGACCATATCAAAAGGTTCCTTTAACTCACTAATACGGTCAAGTATAATAGGGTTTCACAAGAGGTAATCCGCTTGCAACTTTTTCCTTTCTCCTTAGAGGGACAAGCCCGGCATTGGCTTGCAAAGGAACCGCCACAAAGTATTCTTACGTGGTCGGATTAAGAGACCAAATTCATCAACTACTTTTTCCCACCCTCACGTACTACCGCTTTGCGAAATGAAATCATTAACTTTGAACAAAAGTACGGTGAGACATTTAGTGAATCTTGGGACCCTTTTAAGGAACTTTTAAGAAAGTGTCCACAACATGGTTTTACAAAAGTGCATCAAATTAATACTTTTTATAATGTTTTAAGCATGAATGACCAAGAATCACTAAATAGTGCCTCGGGGGTAACATTTTGGTTAAGTCTTCTAATGCCGCGTGGGATATTATTGAGAATAAGTCTAGAGTGCAAACTAGGGGTGTTCGGGCTACTGTGGCTAATGCTAGTACTAGTGAGACCGAAAAGAGAATTGATAAGCTTACTTCGGTTGTTGAAGCACTTGCTTTACAAGGCGCTAACAATGCCAAAAACATCAATGCGCAAGTTAATGCTTTGAGTCAGTCATGTAAAATATGCGGGGGTTCTCATTCATACACCGATTGTTCTTCCACTCATGACAATCTGGAAAATGTGTATGCCGCTAACGGTAACTTTTCTATGGGAGGCTATCAAGAACGTCCTCAAGGTGGCCGCAATTTGCTCAGTTATCGTTCAAACAACTTCCTTTCACCACCCGGTTTTCCTCCTCAAAGCCAAAACAACCTCAATCACAACAATCAAAACCAAACTCGAGCTCCAAATCAATATCAAACCCAAAGAAACCCATATCCACCTCAAGGAAATAACCAAGTTTACCAACAACCCGCTTATCAACGACCTGCCTACCATGCTCCTCCTTCTAACCAACCCACCGCATTTAATCACGAGGTTGAAACTTACATGAGGACTAATGACGCGCTAGTGAAGAATCTTCAGATTCAAATCATCAACTTGAAAGGCGATATGGCGAAACAAGGGAATGATCTTCGTGCCGATATGAGAAACTCTTTGAGCAGTCAAACGAATGACTTACGGGATATGATGGCTAGTTTCTTCCCACGTAATCAAGCCTCTGGTTCGGGTTCCCTTCCTAGTAACACCGTTGCTAATCCAAGAGGGGAGATGAAAGCAATCACCACTCGAAGTGGAAAAGGTTTAAAGGAACCCGAGCTTCCTACACCTACACCGGTGATTGTGACAAAGGATAACGAGCCTACTTCACCAATTCTTCCACCTTCTATTTCACCATTTCTTTCACCTTCTATTTCTCAAATTCCTCCACCTTCTACTTCTTACCCCCCCCCCCCACCACCCAAGGATGTGAGTGAGAATTCCATTCCCAGGCCTTCATCTCAACTCAATATACCTTATCCCTCAAGGTTGAGGAAAGAGAACTTGAAGAACAAGGATGATATTCAGGTTTCTAACTTTCTTAAAATGTTTAAATAATTGAATTTCAACATCTCCTTTGCTAAGGCTCTCGCTCACATGCCAAAATATGCTAAAATGTTTAAAGATCTTCTCAGTGAAAAAGAAAAGCTTCTTGATATCGCTCAGACCCAACGTAATGAGAATTGCTCCGCAGTGCTCTTAAGGAAATTACCAACCAAACTTGGTGATCCGGGTCATTTTCTTATTTCTTGCAACTTCCCCGGGGTAGAGAATTGTATGGCCCTAGCCGATCTAGGTGCTAGTATCAACTTAATGCTATTAAGTGTTTGGAAACAATTATCTCTACCCGAGCTCGTCCCCACACGAATGACATTGGAATTAGCTAACCGTACAGTTGCTTATCCGGTGGGGATAGCCGAAGATGTCTTCGTCGGTGTCGACAAATTCACCTTTCTGGCTGATTTTGTTGTCGTTGACTACGAGATGGATCCCCGTGTTCCATTAATCGTTGGACGTCTATTCTTGAGGACCGGTCGCACTCTCATTGATGTAGCCGCGGGCGAATTAATCGTGAGAGTTGGTGACGATAAAATCGTCTTCAACATGGGTAAATTTTCTAAGCAACCTTATGAAAACGAGAGCGTTAATTTCATTGACGTACTTGATGAGGCTTGTGAAGAGCATTTCAAAGACGCTTGTAAAAGTGGTTCTTCTTCTCTACCCATTGTTGAGACCGTTGCCTCTATTGCTCCATCACTAACTCCATTTGGAGAAAGTGATTTCCTTTTGAAAGAATTTGAAGCAACTTTAGGGGATGTGGACTTACAATATGAAGATTCTCCCACCGATTGGGAAGAAGACATTCGTACCATTGAGAAACTTCTCAATGAGGACCATATTTCTCCACCTTCTACTAAGGAAGTTACAATCGATGATCCGAATTTGACTACGCCTTCCATCGACAATCCTCCGGATTTAGAGCTTAAGGATCTACCGTCTCATATCGAATACGTGTTCCTTGAAGACAATAAGAACTTACCCGTCATTATCGCAAAGGACTTGAAAGAAGACGAAAAATCTCGACTTATCGACGTGCTGAAGAATCATAAGAAAGCAATTGCTTGGAAAATTTCCGACATTCGCGGAATTGATCCAAACTTTTGTACTCATAAAATTCTCATGGAAGATGACTTTAAACCCGCAATCCAAAGCCAAAGAAGGGTTAATCCTAAAATTCATGACATCATCAAGAAAGAGGTTATCAAACTTCAAGATGTCGGAATGATTTACCCTATTTTAGATTCGCCATGGGTTAGTCCCGTCCATTGTGTGCCTAAGAAAGGCGGAATAACCGTTGTTCCCAATGAAAACAACGAGTTGATTCCTACTCGACTTGGCACGGCTTGGCGAGTTTGCATAGACTATGGAAAGCTCAATGATGCCAATCGTAAGGATCATTTTCCTCTTCCTTTCATGGATCAAATGCTCAAGCGTTTAGCGGGTAATGACTATTATTGCTTCTTAGACGGTTTCTCCGGGTATTTTCAAATTCCCATCGATCCAAAAGACCAAGAGAAAACCACATTCACTTGTCCTTATGGAACATTTTCTTACAAAAGAATGCCTTTCAGCTTATGCAATGCTCCCGGGACTTTCCAAAGGTGTATGATGGCTATATTCCATGACATGGTTGAAGAAACTATGGAAGTCTTTATAGACGATTTCTCAGTCTATGGTGATTCTTTCTCTACTTGCCTTGCCAATTTAGAACGTATGCTCAAACGGTGTGAAGACACTCGTCTCGTTCTTAATTGGGAAAAATGCCATTTCATGGTAAAAGAAGGTATTGTTCTTGGTCATAAAATCTCCAAAGCCGGTCTTAAAGTCGACCGTACTAAAGTTGAAGTGATTTCTAAATTACCTCCACCTTCAACCGTGAAGGGTGTGAGAAGTTTCCTTGGTCATGCGGGCTTCTATCATCAATTCAGTCAAGATTTTTCTAAAATAGCTCGCCCGATGACCCACCTCTTGGAAAAAGATACTCCTTTTATCTTTTCTAAAGAGTGTATTGACTCTTTAAATCTTCGTAAGGATAAATTAACTAAGGCACCGGTCTTGGTTACTCCTAATTGGGAGTTACCTTTTGAATTGATGTGTGATGCTAGCGACTTTGGTATTGGAGCGGTTTTGGGACAAAGAGTGAAAAAACACTTCCAACCAATCCATTATGCTAGCAAGACAATGACGGGGGCTCAGTTGCATTATACCACTACCGAAAAAGAGCTTTTAGCTATAGTGTATGCTTTTGAAAAATTTTGCCCCTATCTTGTCCTTTCTACCACCATTGTGTATACCGATCATTCTGCGTTGAAGTACTTGTTAACTAAACAAGATTCCAAGCCAAGACTTCTTCGTTGGGTTTTGCTCCTTCAAGAATTTAAAAGTGAAATTCGTGATAAAAAGGGAGCGGAAAACCTAGCCGCGGATCATCTTAGTAGACTCGAGGATCCTTATCAAAGGGAGATCCCAAATCAAGAGATTAATGACTCTTTTCCCCTCGAGGCCTTGATGTCTATTAACTCCAATCTTGATGAAACCCCATGGTTTACGGACATTGCAAACTATTTGACGGGTGGAATTCTTATGGAAGGGTTAACGTCCCAACAAAAGAAAAAGTTATTTAAAGACATTAAACACTATTTTTGGGATGACCCTTACCTTTTCAAACAATGTGCGGATCTTGTTATTCGTCAGTGTGTTGACGGGCCGGCAGCTTTATTAATCTTTGAAGCTTGCCATAAAGGACCCACCGGTGGTCACTTTGGTCCCAATTACACTGCGAAGAAAGTTTTCGACTCTGGATTTTATTGGCCCACCATTTATCATGACGCTCATGAAATGTTTAAACGTTGTGATGCTTGCCAAAGATAAGGAAAGATTACACATAAAGATGAGATGCCTCAAAATTTCATACAAGAATGTGAAATCTTTGACGTATGGTGTATCGACTTTATGGGGCCATTTCCATCATCCAAGGAAACAAGTACATCCTCGTAGCCGTTGACTACGTATCTAAATGGTTGAAGCAAAGTCTTTCCCTACGAACGATGCGAGGGTGGTTGTGAACTTTTTGAAACAACTTTTTGCTCGATTCGGTGTTCCTCGTGCTATCATCAGTGACCGCGGGACTCATTTTTGTAATGATCAATTTGCTCAAGCCATGGCTAAGTACGGTGTCAATCACCGTCTTTCCACCGCTTATCATCCCCAAACAAATGGTCAAGCCGAGATTTCTAACCATGGACTGAAGAGAATTTTAGAGCGAACTGTGGGAGAGCATCGTGCCTCATGGGCCGATAAGTTAGATGATGCTTTGTGGGCTTTCCATACCTCATATAAGACACCTATTGGTTGCACTCCATATCGTCTAGTGTACAAGAAGGCATGCCACCTCCCTATTGAGTTGGAACATAAGGCGTATTGGGCCTTGAAGTGGGCTAATTTTGATATCAACAAAGCCGATGATCTTCGGAAGATTCAACTCAACGAGCTAAATGAACTAAGGAATGAAGCTTATGAGAATTCATTGATCTACAAGGAGAAAACCAAGATCATTCATGATGCAAGGATTCAGAACCGAGAGTTTCACATCGGTGATCAAGTTTTACTCTTTAACTCTCGGTTGAAGATCTTCTCGGGCAAGCTGAAGAGCCTTTGGTTTGGTCCATTCACTGTCGCCAAAGTTTTCCCTTACGGCACCATTGAACTTTCTCAACCAAATGGGCCTAATTTTAAAGTGAATGGCCAGCGTGTGTAGCTGTACTTTGGTAAGGACATCTCTCATGAGATGATTCCATCCCACACCACGTTTCCCTTGAATTAGTTCTGGGTCGAGTCAGGCTCGTGACTCGGTTATAAAAAACAAGCGCTTTTCGGGAGGCAACCCGTTGATCTATCCCTTACCGTTTTCATAATAAGTGTAGGGGGAGCCCCGTAGGTGTTTGTTGTCTTGTTTCTTATGATGTGCAGGGATTCAAAGCTTCAAAGAGCACTTTTGATGACATTTGACGACGGTGATCCCGTGTACCCGTCTTTCCGATTCTATCCTAAATTGTCGTGATTCAATATTTCATATCTTATATGTTCACATTGAAATCACTATAGTTGTCCTTTCCTTAGCAAGATTTAAACAACGTGCGCAATGTCCTAAGTGTAGGAGAGTTTACTCCCACATGCTTAAACATTGAGGACAATGTTTATATCAAGTGTAGGGGGACTTCTATCGAAGTAAGTGGGCTTTCCATTAATTTGTCCTCGTTTTAACCGGAAAATTTGATTTTTCGACATTTTTCAAAATTTTTAATCTATTTTGGCCTAGTTGTCTAGTAGTATTTTCCTTTGTTATCGTTATTTACTTTCTTTGCTAGAATAAATTTTTAATAAAGTGGTTTTAATTTTTAAACGTTGTGAATATTTTGACTCAACCCGAGTTTACTTATCTAAGTTTACTCTAGCTAGTATCCTTAACGTGTTTAAGTCGAGTTTTGCTAGGTTTTTATATAGGGAGCTTTAAAACGCGAAAGTCTTAACTCTTACGGGTTAAGAACAAGAACTTTTTGCAAGCTCCTATAATTGAACCTAGAAAGTCGTTTATCAAGGGAACTTTAAAATGTGAATTCTAAACTTGAAAGAGTCTAAGAAGTTGCAAGATCCTATAGATGACTTGAAAACCCAAAACTTTGATTTAATTGGCTAATCATTACGAGTCTCATTCCTTGAGATTTTAAATTGTGGAGAATGAGAGATGATAGAGTCAATTATAAGTTTGGTATTCTTTCATGAATTTATGTGAGTTGATTATAAGCTTTTTCTCCCATCGCTTGTTAATAAATATATTTGCAATAAATAAGGTTGTATGATTTGAAAATTACTTAGCTTCTAGCACAAGATCGTTTAAAAGTTGCTCGGTATTAATTAGAGTTCATAGCCAATGCATAACTTATTGAAGCGGGATGCGAAGATTGGCGAGTCCGAAAAGGCCCTAACAAGGCATGAGGGCTACATTTTCTTGCTAAAGATCCCAAATGATGTGAAGAATCATTTAGCAAAAATCAATATGAAGGATCGAGACACACGACGAAAAGCAAATACTCCCCTAAAGATCATGGAGAAGTCTATCCGAAAAGACCCTAGAAAGGTATGAGGATAAATAGATCCAGGTCCTAAAAGGAGGCAGATCGTTGTATATCAAAATCCAAAATAAAGATTGGATAAAAATGAAGAAGTCGTAGTCCAAGTATGAAGAATCTCTTAAAAACTTCAAGTGAAGAAATTCCTATTATGAAGAGAAGACCATAAGTTCAAGAACGTCTCTCAAGATTCGAAGTATGAAATCGCTGCCAAATATCGGTCCGAGAAAGGTCTCAAATCGTGAAGCAAGTTATGCCAAGATATGAACTTTAAGAGGTCCCGAGAAGCAGTTTTAAAAGATTTTGTCCTTTAGCTAACTATTGCTTAAATCGTCCCACTTTATTTTCAGCCTAAATTAACTATCGAAATAAGTCAAACAATGCATCCTCTTGATCATTCAAGATAATCATAAAATATAAGAGATACACCTAGGATTAAGGGAGTCTAAGTAAATAATTGGGCCACATGAGTTTGTGTTAGTTTGCTAACTTATAATAACAATGATCTCGTTTTTAAGCTTGGTTTGGGGAAAGTGAAACTTGAGGATGATAAACATTCATGACAACCAAAACCCCAATGTAAGTCTTTGATTTCTTTACTTGTTTTGCATATATTTCTATCTTTTAGTTTCCTTAGTGTTTAGTATTTAATAAAGGCCAAGATGGGTTATTTATGATGAAAAATGTAAACCGTGCTTTGAAATTAATGCATTGCATGAGGGCATTGCAATGGTCAAGTGTAGAGGATTTAATAAGTGTGAAAACACTTATCCTTTTACCACTTATTTTCAATAATAACAAGACCAAAACGTGTATTTTATGTCGTAAAAGTCGGAATTATACGTGGTATGTGTTTTTATTGTGTTTCAGGATAAAAATATGAAAAAGGGAGAAAACACGGGCTATCACGGGCTTTTATCGAAGAAAAAGACAAAAGACGAAGTCAAAAGTGCAAGAAGAATGGAAGTCGAAGGCCTATTCTAAAGATTTATCAAATAAAAAGTCTAAAGACGGAAGTTTAACGAAGTCGAAGAACCAAGTCTATTAAAAGATGAAAAATAGAAGACAAGTTCAAGTTATCATTCGACTAATCCCGAGCCTAAATCGAGAAAGACGAGAAGAAAAGAGAAGAAAAAATCTTACCACCTCCCCTATATATAGTCTTCTAATGAGTCATTAGAGGAGTAGTTAATTTTTAGTCTTTAATTTTTAGTAGGTAATTAGTGTGTATATTTCTCTCTCTAGCTTTTTCTTCAATTTTTCTTAATCTTAATCTTAATCTTGTAACTTTGAATCTTAATCTTCAAGTTAATCAAGTTTATTTCATATCTCTCATTCTACCTTTCTTAATCTTGTGGTGATTTAATTAATCATGTAGTTGATTTCATCTATTTGATTATGTGATTGATTTATTCATGTGATTGATCTTATAGTTTTGATGTGGTGGATGTTTTGAGCTTATTGTGATTGTTGATTTACTAGTGTTTAGCTTATTTTTTATTAAGTTGGTTTGATAGATTAATAGATTTGATTAGTTGATTTTAATTGTTTTGATTATTTAGTGTTTTTGTAATTTTTAATTTGTGGCTTATTTAGTTTTTCTAAAAATAAATTTGGTTTTAGTTTTGGTTAATTGCTTAATTGATGGTGCTTAATAGTGGCTTATTTCATTGTTTTTAGATGTTTCTGTTACTGTTATCTGCTTTCTGAACATCTTCGCAAAAGAGTTTTAAACTCCGAAGATTAATGTTTATTCCGAACTTGCCTTTTATCTGAAATACATTTATTCCGAAGAATTGAGTTTTTTCCGAAATAATTACTTTTTCCGAAAATATTTATTTTTCCCAAATAAAGTGTTTTATCCGAAAATTTTACTTGTTCCGAAAATAGGTACTTATTCCGAAAATCTGCTCTTTATCCGAATATAGTATTATTCCGAATATAACATTTTTCCCGAAAAACCTGTTATTCTGAAGAAGTTGTTTATTCCGAAAATCACCCCTTTTCCCGAATATCCCCAGTTATCCGAAGATACATCTTCGGATATTATTCCGAAGATTTTCATTCTTCTTTTACCGAAAATTTCTTTTTATTGCAAATTATTTCGAAGATACAACAACATTCCAAAAAAAAATGACATGCTAGCTATCCAGCTAGCTTATTTTCTTCCCGCCACTTTTAGCTAGCAGGTTGCCTGCTTGAGGTGTGTGCTTGCCTGCTTGTTTAGTAATTAATATTGTTCCGTAATTGTTTAGTTTAATCTGAAAGTTGTTCCGATTTTAATTCTGAAAGTCACGCATTTTTAGTTGAATTTTTCATCAATTTTTAGTATTAGTATTTTTTTTTCCAAAAGTTTAAGTTTTATCTTTTATTTAGTGGCCGCTTTAGCTTTTACCTCGTTTAGTTTTAAAGTACCCTCTTAGTTTTATTTTCTCCTTTTTCATTAGGTAAATTTTATTTTTCAGTCGAAAGTTAATTTCTTCTTTTAATTTTATTTTTATTAATTGTTTTGTTTTAATTTACGTTTTATTATTTGTTTTGCTCCTTTATTATTTGTTATTTATTTTTGGCTTATTTTTATTACTTTTTGCATTTACCTTTTAAGTAGAAATAGATAACTCAAATTTATTTTTCCACCAAAAACGACTGAGTCACACTTTCAACCTTAATCAATTCGAATTGAATCGAGACGAACAAACTTTCATACTTGGCCAAAACCTTGTAATACACGCCATAATTATCCTACGATATTCCATTTGTCAAAATGGGGTGTTACACAAAGTGTTTGTAATCGTGTGTAATAGTTAGATCAGATAGACCGTGTTTGTATTTTAGGCGAGAAAATACGTGGTCGACCGGTTAGTATTTTAATCTTCAAAATACGAGTGTGAGTGGTAGACCGGTTCTAGCTAATATTATAAATCGACATGTGGCTTAGTGTTGAGAATTGGTGTAAGCTACTTGTGTACGGTTTTCTACGCCTAAAAAGGAGCTTGTTAATATAGTGAAATCTCGAGTAAGATACTCGGGGAATGGAGTAGGACGAAGAAGATCTTCGTAGCCAAACGACTATAAATCTCGGCTTTGTGGTTTGATTGTTCCTTCCCTTTTACTATTGTTTTGTTATTATATCTCGTAGATGTTATATAGATTGAGGTTACTTATATATTGTGTTCATATTGTTTGCAATCGACCTCACATAAAATCTACCCCAAAGTTTATAAACAAAGTTTTAACATATAATTTTAGCCGATAAACTTTTCAACTCCCGATTCTAGTTTTCATGAGATGATCAACGTGTGACCATCCCACAAACATTGATCATCATACAAAAGGTTTACCTCTAAACGTACACGCCTCACTATAAATAGAAGGCACCCCACACAACTTCACCAAGTAACTTCACACTCTTGGGCACAACCGTTATGTTGGAAATACGTTTTTCGTATTTAGAAAGTCTCGGTCACTCCAACAATATAGTTAAGAGCTCGTAGTGTAGTTTAATTAAAGTTTATGTTAGACCGACCCATGAGCATGTTCATAGGCCGGAGGCCCACGTCCACTAAGGGACTTGGGTATATAAACCCCTTTCCACCATGGAAAGGGGTGTTGGTTGTTTCATTATTTCACATAATACATTTACATTTTCTCTCATCTCTCTCTCTACTTTCTCTCTAGAAACAACAACCCTCTTGATAGTTCATAGATTACCATCATTCTACAATTGGTATCAAGAGCCATGGGATGAAATAAGGTAGGTTTTGTGTTGTTCATGCTTATTTAAGTGTGTTCATGTGTTTTTTATTGATTTTACCCAAGTTTCAAAAAAACAAATCGTGTTTTTGTTGTTCCACTTGATCCGTATATCTTCTACATAGTTGTAGTAGCGATTTGGATACTTTGGTTTGGTTAATAACACGGATTTCTTGTGAAAAATCTCAACTTTGTACCTAAAGTTTCGAACCTGTTTATCTCTATCGCAAAGCTTTAGGGGTTTCACATTCCGATCGTGTATTCCGATCGCAAACGCATAAGGGTTTCTACATTGCGATCGTGTATTCCGATCTGTTATGGCAATCGTGTATTCCGATCACTTATTGCGATCGTGTATTCTGATCACTTATTGCGATCCTGTATTCCGATAACTTATTGCGATCGTGTATTCCGGTTTACATTGTGATCTGTTATTCCGATCTACTTTGCGATCTGTTATTCCGATCAGTTATTCCGATCAGCATTCCGACGACTTGATTTTTAGCATTGCGATAGAACTTTGAGATTTGACATTGCAATAGAATTAATTTGGGTATTGAGATAGAATTTGCATAACTTAGAGGATTTTTCGACATTGCAACTTTCACAAAAACACACAACCTAAAGATAACAACATATTTGTTTAAACAACACTAAAACACATAAACTTATTTCATTGCTCGATCATTTTGGTAATCTTTATTCAAGGTATCAAAAATGAATTCACATTCATACATGCCAACAATGACATCGCTTACTGACCTTTCTATCATCTCGGGTATCGATACCCGTCCACCGTTGCTTATCAAAGAGCTTTTTGAAGCATCGTAAGGTCGCACGATGTAACACCCCATTTTTGGAAATGGAAATATCACAGCAATTATGGCGTGTCATCAAAGCATATAAGAAAAAATGTCTAAACATTACTTGACCATAAAAGGAAAATACCGGAATCAAACATCGGTAGTCCAAAAGTAAAGCTCATCACACACAAACATAGTATAATAAAGGAAAGGACTAAACAATGTCCAAAGCATAAGTATCATAAGAAAGGAAATGCATAATGTAAAGAAGGCTAGACAGCTTCCAGTCCATATTCACGTACTCTTAGTGTCTACGAGCGTCCCTGAGTACCTGCCGTTTTAGGAACATAGAAAAGGAAAACGGCTGAGCAAATAAGCTTAGTGCACGGATGTACAATAAAGCATGAATAGGATAAGCATATAACATAATAACAGCGGAAGAAAACTAAGTCCCGAGTAACCTGGTTAAGTCTTAATAAAACTGGTTTAATAGTTTGAAAGTCTTATGTTTATCTTATAAAAACTGTTTGTCATATTTTACCATTAGCCAATATAGGTCATGAAAATCCACCGTGCATGAATACTTGGAGGGGTGACCTCATCATGCAAATTAGAGGGGCTGCCTCTAATTTAATATACTGGTTTTTGGGTAGGATGGATCAGCTCCTTGTGAAGGATGCAAGGCACACACCACATTCACCATGAATCCTGAATAAAAACATGTAACTAGGATGCACCCATACGCCCCACATGATAAATATAATATAAATGGCCAAAAGCTGAAGGGACACCACGAGCAATCACTCCGCCGTGGTGAAGTCATAACATCAGTGCCTCTAGTGTTATGGTTATGGTACCTCCATAACTAGTTGAAACTGGTCATGCATGTATATGGCTATAGGTATACTTAATTAAACATAAGCAATCAAACACATAACTTATACTACGGGAAAACAGTTGGCTGCATACGGGGAATCCTAATAAGGAAAGAATGTCCATACTGAAAGGACGAGAATCCGTACCTTATGTCCAGTGAACGAAGAAGATGAACTGAGAGGAATCCTACTTCTGAATCACTAGTGCTGCATAAATACGTACATGAATAAGTATCTGCTTACCAAATACATAACTGGTTTTATGTCATGTCTTAGCTTATTTTATGTGTTCTTACCATATTTTACTGTTTTAAAGCCTTAAACTGTGTTTATCTTACATTCTGTTTAGTCTGATTAAGTATTTATAGTATTTCATGTATTATTATACTTACTGTGTAATAATAAGTAACTTTCCAAAAATAGCAGGTTTCCTTAAATAGAAAGTTTCTAAAATAGAAAGTTTCCAAAAATAGAAAGTTTCCAAATATAGAAAGTTTCCAAAAATAAAAAGTTACCAAAAATAGAAAGTTTCCAAAAATAGAATTACTGCTTAAAATAGATAAGTTTCTAAAAATAGAAAGTTTCCATAAATAGATTAGCTTCCTTATTTAATTAAGTTTCTAAAAAATAGAAAGTTTCCATAATTAGAAATAAGCTGGTTAAATAAGCTAAGTATATAAGCCTAAGTGTTTTCATGATTATTTTCTAAGTCTTATGATATAATGTATAGTTTAATAATTATTTCATGTAATTAAATTAAACTATAGGTTAAAATATTTAATTAAAGTATAACATGTTTTTAATTAAATAACTAAAAATACTTAAGTTAAAATATGTATTATTATATTTTAATAATATAACCTAAGTCATGTTAATTAATTAATTATATCCATGGTTTTAAAATAATTAATTAATTATAAGTCTTAAATATACAAATACTTTGGTTAAAATAATTTAATGATCATTAATAATTAATTAACCTAAGTCATGTTATTAAATTAATCATATCATTTTATTAATTTAATTTTAACATAAGATCATAAACATAAAAAACTAAACATACACCATGAACCGGATCTAGGCTAAAAACAATGAACCGGACATGAAATCAACACCGTACCCCGAACCAACTCGGGGTACCCCGTGTTTCACTGCTGTCGTGGGACCCACATGCACCAACCAAGACGATATGGTCTTGGTGGTGGTCGGCTTGGCAAACCGAAACCCATTCGGGTTCGGTGCAGCCTGCGGCCAAAACAAACACCCCTTAAAAACACCCTTTTGATTTTATTTAACACCAAATCATGTTAGATCCATGTTTAATTATTATGTTTTTATAAAAACAACACATGTTCTTGATTTATAAAAATATTAAATCAAAAGAAAAGGTTTAAAAAGGTTTTACCGAATTCGTGGATCAAAAGGACGAAGAACCAACGCGATCAATCACTAAAACTTCAAGATCCAAGATCACAAATCACTTCCTATGGTGGTTGTAGGGTGGCGGCACAAAAGACAAGCAAGGAGGAGGTTTTAGGTTTTCTTAAAAATCTTCTGTGAATGAGAAAATGAGTAGTGTAAAAATAATAAACCCCCTTTTAGTAAATTTGACAAATGGGCTTGGCCCATTTGCCCTTGTTGCCGCGGGTAGGGACCCCACTTGGGGTACCCGTACCTTTTTCCGTGTCTCGTTATTAAGTTAAACGTTTGTGATTATTTGTGTTCGTGTTTTAAATGTTCTTGTTACGTAAATACCGTGATCTAATATATTTAATTACGCTCGTAATAAATATATATACGTAATTAATAATAGCTCGTGTTTTGATTACGTTCATGATTTCATGATCGCATGTTCGTGATTAATTATCGTCCAATAAATATTACGTGATCGTGCATAGTAAATACTTATCGTGTTCTAACACGTACGTAATACGTAAACTCCTAACACGTAATCGTAATCATGCTATATTAGGAAAGTTTTAATCTAGTACGTACGATCCTAAGGGTACTATGCATGGTAAAAGCATGCGGGTTTTACAACTCTTCCCCCCTAAAAAGAATAATTCGTCCCTGAATTATAGATAAAGTAAAATGGAAAAGAAGAACATACCCAAATTCAAAATATGAAATGAGGGTAAGAAGCCCGGATAGACTCCTCCGTTTCCCAACTGGCTTCCCGCTCGGTATGATCCCTCAATAGAATTTTGACGAATCGAATCGTCTTCTTTCTCATGACTCATTCTTGTCTGTCAAGAACTCGTTCGGGTTCTTCTATAAAAGTGAGATCTTCACGTATCTGTTCCAGTGGATACTGAACCATGTGAAGGGGATGATACTGGTACCCTCTGAGTAAGGACACATGAAACACATTGTGCACATGCGAAAGCTGCGGAGGTAACGCCAATCGGTAAGATACTTCACCGACTCGTTCAATGATATCAAACGGTCTGATGAAACGAGGACTGAGCTTCCCTTTAATCCCGAAGCGTCTAACACCAGGTGCCGGCGAAACCTTAAGGAAGACGGGATCTCCTACGTTAAAGTGCATATCCCTACGATGCTTATCGGCGTAACTCTTCTGACGTGACCGTGCCTCCTGAATTTTCTGCTTAGCTACTGCGATCTTCTCATTGGTCATCTCTGTGATTTCCGGTCCTTCAAGTGTTCGCTCGCCAACCTGATCCCAACAGATTGGGGCGCGACACTTTCTGCCATACAACATCTCGAAAGGAGCACACTCGATGCTTGCGTGCCTACTGTTGTTGTATGCAAACTCCACCAAACAGATGTATTCGTCCCAATCACCCGTCCATTCCAACGCACATGACCTCAACATATCTTCCAATGTCTGAATGGTTCGCTCCGACTGTCCGTCCGTTTGAGGATGAAAAGCCGTGCTAAGCTTAAGTTGTGTTCCCCAAGCTTTCTGCAGACTTTTCCAAAAGCGCGAAGTGAATCAAGGATCTCTGTCTGAGACGATGCTGGATGGTGCACCGTGGAGTCTCATGATCTCTCGTCTGTACGTATCTGCGAGTTTACTTACCGGATCTTCCTTGCGGATCGGTAAGAAATGAGCTGATTTGGTCAGTCGGTCAACGATAACCCAAATCGCATCGTGCTTCCTTTTGGTAGGCGGAAGACCGGTAACAAAATCCATGGTGATTTTGTCCCACTTCCACTCTGGAATATCTAACGGTTGAAGGAGACCGCCAGATCGCTGATGCTCGATCTTAACCTGCTGGCAGGTAAGACATTTGGAGACGTAAGTGGCCACATCCTGTTTCATACCACTCCACCAAAAGTACTGCTTGATGTCATGGTACATCTTAGTCGAACCAGGATGTATAGAAAATGGGGAGCTATGAGCTTCAGCTAACAAAGCTTCCCGGAGTTCTTGGTCATCAGGAACACAAAGTCTAGTGCCCTGCCATACGATACCATCTGCATCTACTCTGAATACTGTCTGCTTCTCCAAATTCTGTACTATCGCCCAGATTTCTCCGTCATCCTTCTGAGCTTCCTTGATCTTAGATAGTAACTCGGGTTCTACTCTAAGAGTAGCCCAGTAACCGTGCTGTCCACGTACCATGTACTCGATGTCTAGTCGCTCCAAGTCTCTGATGATTTCCTCTTCGATTTGAATGCCGTTGATCATTCCGGACTTCCTGCTAAGAGCATCTGCTACTACATTTGCCTTTCCGGGATGATATTGTAGATTAATGTCATAATCCTTCAACAGCTCTAACCATCTCCTCTGCCTCATGTTCAATTCACGTTGAGTGAAGATATACTTCATGCTCTTGTGGTCCGTGAAAATGTCACATGATTCTCCATATAAGTAGTGCCTCCATATCTTCAATGCAAACACGACTGCAGCAAGTTCTAGGCCGTGCGTGGGGTAATTTTCTTCATAAGGCTTAAGCTGCCGTGAAGCGTACGCGATCACTATCCCATGTTGCATGAGAACACAGCCAAGTCCCTTCCCCGATGCATCGCTGTAGATTTGAAATCCACCCGTACCAGATGGTAGAGTAAGAATAGGTGCAGATACTAGCTTCTGCTTCAGGTCTTCAAAGCTCTTCTCTCGATCTTCAGTCCAGACGAATTTCTCCCCTTTCCGCATCAGTTTGGTCAATGGTAGTGCTAGGCGGGAAAAGTTCTCCACGAACCTATGGTAATAGCCAGCTAAGCCTAAGAAACTGCGGACTTCCGTCGCTGATGTCAGCCTTGGCCACTTAGTAATGGCCTCAACCTTCGCTGGATCCATAGTGATTCCTTCTGCTGATACAATGTGACCTAAGAATGCCACCTTTTCTAACCAGAACTCACACTTGGAGAATTTAGCATACAGCTGCTTCTGGCGAAGAATCTGTAGTACTGTACGAAGATGGTCTTCGTGTTCGTCCTTGGACATTGAGAAAATCAGGATGTCATCGATGAAGACAATGACGAACTTGTCCAGAAATTCATGGAAGATTTTGTTCATCAATCTATGAACACTGCTGGAGCATTTGTCAGGCCAAATGGCATAACTACAAACTCGTAGTGGCCATAGCGGGTACGAAAGGCAGTCTTAGCGATGTCCTGCTCCTTGACCCGTAGCTGATGATAGCCTGACCTAAGATCAATCTTGGAGAAGTGTTTGGCCCCTTGGAGTTGGTCAAACATATCGTCAATGCGTGGCATTAGATACCTATTCCGAATGGTAATCTTGTTGAGCTCGCGATAGTTTATGCAAAGACGCATACTGCCGTCCTTCTTCTTAACAAACAAGACCGGTGCGCCCCATGGAGATGAGCTCGGTCGAATGAAACCTCGTTCAAGAAGTTCTTTTAGTTGATCCTTCAGCTCCTTCATCTCTATGGGAGCCATGCGATAAGGAGCCTTGGAGATTGGTTCAGCTCCTGGAACCAACTCGATACTTAATTCCACTTCTCGTGCAGGTGGTATGCCCGGAAGTTCTGCTGGAAACACATCTTGGAATTCCGACACTATAGGTTGATCCTGAATCGATGGAGATTCAGCATCCATGTCGTGAACCGTAGCTAGATAACCCTCACAGCCATGTGACAGTAGTGCACGCGCTTGCAGGGTGGATATGACTTGTACAGACCGTCCAGGTATGAACCCATTATGAATGTACTCTGGTGGGTTGACATCACCGAAGATAACTCGATATGAATGGCAGTCTATGGTAGCATCATACTTGGATAGCCAATCCATGCCCAGAATCATGTCGAAGTCATTCATGTCCAGCGGAAGTGCGTCGACAAGTCGAACCATATCATCAAATTCTAGGGGAAGACTCTTGTATACATGGGTGATTAATACAGAGTCCCTCAAAGGCATGGAAATAGTAAGACTATTTTCTAGTGGCAAGGGAGGCATCCTAATGTTCTTAGCATAAGCAGTAGAAATAACCGAGTGAGTAGCACCCGTATCGAAAAGAACACATGCAGCTTGACCATACATATATAAGATTCCAGTGATGGTACATGTAGACTTGTTGGCCTGGTCTCGAGATGTCGTGTAGACACGCCCGGCAGTAGGAGGCCGCTTGGTATCAGCATGTCTCGATGTACCCTCCATCTCGCCGTTACGGAAATCCTTCATAATATGGCTAGGAAGACCACACTTGAAGCACGCATCAGTATTACGGCGACATGGTCCTGGGTGCCTACGGTGGCAAGTAGAGCAAAGAGGATGAGTGTATCCTCCAGCAGGTGCTCTGCCTGGCTGAGGACCTGATAAAATATTTTACATAAGACATGATAGTAGGGTACAAAGGACAACGCGGATAATCGTAAGATTGAATACCAGTGATAGCTGGACGGCTAGGCTACGAACCTCTCTGGTTCTGGTCCCTACCGTTTCCATGGTTCCTGGTAGAAGTTTTGCTAAAGTGTCAGAATATGAGTTATAACATAAACATAAGGAATTGCGTAAGTATTAAGACCTGCTGCTGTTGGAGTGCCCAACGTTGTTACGGTAATTGTCATTACCGCCACGCCTATCCATAGCAGAACGGTCGTTAGTCTGACCGTTTCCCTTGGCTGATGAGGCTGTTGCTGAGTAGCCGGCTGAGACCGGTCCCCAGTTTTCTGCCTGGAAGATACATTTAAGAGATGAATAATTGACATATGGAAAATATACGGATTGGTCACCGCTTGAATACGAATGTTTAACTCTTGTCGGGTCTTTCAGCTTCCCCGAACTCATCTCTCTCCTGCAGCATCTCCAGCTTTCGTGCTCCATCGGCCACTTGTGCTACAGTGTTGAACGTAGCACACACCAGATTGTTTGCGACCGATGTGCGAAGAGCCCATCTAAAGTGATGTGCCTGCTCTTCAGGAGTACCTGCTGCCGCATAAAGGAAACCAGCCAAGCGAAGAAAGCGCTACATAAACTCGTTTCTATTCTCCCCAGCTCTCTGTCGGATCCCATGGTACTCTCTCTTGAGCTTGTCTTGCTTAGCCTTGGGAAAGAACTGCTCCATCACCCTGTCCTTGAACTGAGCCCAAGTCAAACCAGCAACCCACTCATCACCACCTTCAGATTGCATCAATGCTAACCACCAGTTGAGTACATCGCCTTCGAACCGATATCATGCCAACCTCGCCTTGTATGCGGGGTCACAGCCCATAGCGTTGAAAATCTTCTCGATGTGAACCAACCAGCTTTTAGCATCGCTGGGGCTATCCGTCTTCTCAAAATCTCGAGGGCAGAGCTTGTTGAATCTCTCGAGCCATACTGTTAATGTCACTGGAGGAGGAGGAGGAGGAGGTGGCTGATTATGCTGCTGATTGTTGGCAGCTTGAACTTCAGCCCTGATGTCGTTCCTCAGTTGAGGAAGCAAGCCTTGCATGGCAGCCTGAATTGCAGCATTGAGCTGCTCCTGTTCGCGTGTGAGAACCATCTAACAGTATAACATAAAACATATGATTAAACAGATCAAAACATAAATATAAATATATACATGAAAAAAATTTATACTAAAATTTCACGAGAAAAATGTTATGCAAGAAAATTTTGTGTATGAATGCATGATGCAGTTTTATGAAAACTTTTGTATGACAACCCTAGGTTTTGGATTTGTCACTTGGTCTTCCTTTTAAGTTATTTTATGTGTGCTTACTTGATTTGTGTGTTTACGTGTTTATTTTGTGTGAACGAGGTTGGTGTGGTTATCATTTATGAGTATAGAAGTACTCATAAGTAAATCGAGGAACGGTTATTTCATGTTCATGAGCTCACAATTAGTGACTATGAAATGAAATGGTGATATTTTGGTGTTTACGTATACGTATAAGTATTATCGTAATAGTGTATTTTTTAGGATTTACGGTTTAGCATTTAGAGGTCTCGGGTGAGGTAATTATCCATATGAATATTTTTCGGGATGGTTTTAAGTCAGTTAGGACTTATTTATAAAGTTTATTTCAAAATTTGAGATTTTTTTTAAAAGTGTATATTTTACGTCTTTTACGGTAATCGCGTAAAAACTGACTAGTTTTACGGTTTTGATGTTTTGGAGGCTTTAGGAGCTGAAATAAATTAAGGAAAATTAAGGTAATATTACTAATACATATGTTAATAATAAAAAGGAAAAAAAAACGAATTTTAAGGGTGCATAGTCGGTTTTGGACGCAGAAAAGAAGGGAAAAAGGGAAAAAGAGGGAAAAAAAAGTGGGCTTATTTTTGGATTAGGATTTTATGTACACCCTATATATTGTTTTTAATCACAATCAAAATTCACTATTATTCCCTGGAGATTAAAAAAATTCGTGGGTTTTCATGAGAGTTTTTAGGGTTCTTCATAATTTTGGGGGTTTTCATAAATCAAAGGTAAACCTTCATAACCCTTTTTAATTTAATTGTTTTTATGTTTTTATAATCATCTTATAATGGATTTAGGTTAGGGTTTAATTTAAGAACATTAAATTAATGTTATATTAATGATGTTATAATGATTACATAAATTAGGGCTTGTAATTAGAGGGATTAGTGTTAATTAATGAGTTTGATTTTGTTAAACCCGTTTTTAAAAACTGGGCAGAATTTTGAGTCAATTGTTTTGATCATATCGGGAGTTCTATAAACTCATATTTTATGATCCAAGTACCCCTGGAAAGATATTTGAAGTGGCTTTCCAATTCAAGAAACGAGAACTAAACTGGTGGTCGGGAAGTGGGTCAAAAACAGGTTACAACAGTCGGAGGTCAAAACAGTTTTGAATTCAGCCTGTTTTCTTTTTAAGTTTTGGGTTGTTTGGGGTACTTAGGGTTGCATTGGGATCTTCTCACGAACGTGAGAGATGGTTTATATATTGTAGTAAGTATCTGCACTTGGGCTAAGGTTGTGGTTTACGGTAAGACCCCTTAATGGTAACAAACATTTAGTACGTTTAAAATCAGGAAACTTGGAATGACAAAAGTAGATATATGTATATCGGGGCCTTAACAGTAGCTTTAAGGTTAGGGCAAGTGGGAGGTGTTATCCAACATATGTAAGGGTATGAATATTCCTTTTACAGAAACCATGGGTATGTTTAAGTGGACTTTTGACTTAAAGTTTTGAGACTTAAAAACTGGGACTGATTTGTGTAAAATATGAACGGGATAGTTATTAAACTTAATCAAGTTAAGGACTTGTTAGGGAAGGTTAATGGGATGGTTAGAGCTTATCAATGAGGTTTTTATATGGGAATAGACTAGATGTCCATCATAGGTTGATGAGCCATCTTAGTGATAGGTTCGTGTATTGATTTCGTGTTTTTGGTTTATTAGCTTGTTGCTAGTGCGAGGACTTGTGAAGAAGCTATCAGGTGAGTTTCATAGTCCCATGTTTACTATTGATTTTGACTTCCAGATGGGATGGAAGAGACACCGTGTTGAATTATTTTCTAAATTAATGCTGTGAATGTTTAAGGTTTGAGATGGACTTGTGTGTACATTTATGTGATTAACTGCTATGTGATTCTTGTTTGTGTGTGATCTGGATTGGAAAGGTACATAGGTGTATGGGCGCCTATGGGACCTATGGTTAATGATAAGGCGTGATGCCTTGGAAATTATGATTGTTGGTAAGGCGTGATGCCTTGGAAATTGTGATTGTTGGTAAGGCGTGATGCCTTGGAAATTGTGATTGTTGGTAAGGCGTGATGCCTTGGAAATTGTGATTGTTGGTAAGGCGTGATGCCTTGGAAATTGTGATTGTTGGTAAGGCGCGATGCCTTGGAAGTTGTGATTGTTGGTAAGGCGTGATGCCTTGGAAATTGTGATTGTTGGTAAGGCGTGATGCCTTGGAAATTGTGATTGTTGGTAAGGCGTGATGCCTTGGAATTGTAATTATTGATTGAACTTCAATGCTAGTTGTTAGTACATGATTGTAGCGCATTGTCCATATGTTTATTGGTTTATGGTATTCACAACTTATGACTTGTCTTGTGTTGGAGTCTAAACCTATGACTCTCACCAACTTTATGTTGACGTGTTTTAGTGTCTCTTTCAGGTGATACTATGGTTAAGCATGAGAACTTAAGTGGCTAGGACTTGGAGAGAGTAGGATTGCATATAGAAGGATATCCCCGTTTCCTTCTTAGTTTTGTTTGTTTGTTCATTTTAATAAGTGATACTGTGGCACACATATGATTGTTTTGGTATGATATTTGGTGTCTTAGGTAAGAAGTAGGACTGTTACTTACTTACCTAGACCCCTTGCGTTTGTTGAGATATTGTCATGACCTTCGTGTCACCATTTTTACGACATTTCTTATTTCATATAGTTATCTCTATATACACGCCATGTTGTGATGATATCCATACGTCGCGCCCCATGTTCCGCCATGGTGGGGTGTGACAGAATGGTATCAGAAACAATGGTTATAGAGAATTAGGTTGCCTAGTCGTGTAGCCTAGTCTATAGCTTAAGGGTCCCTGCATATAGGCGTCATAGGAGTATGTGTGTATTTTATAATAATTGATGTGTTTGATTATTATTTTCGCAGTATTTGTTAGGTTATGAACTACTATGGTTCATACTTAACTACATGTTATTTTCTTTACGAGTTTTGAATAGTGCGGGTTGAACTATAGTCGTATACTTTCGTCATTGTTGGATTCCGTTTAATTACGTTTTCATGTTCTTTATACATTTTGAATTTTGTGTACGGTGGTTCAGCTGGATTAGGAGTTTATATGTTTCATGCATTGGCTAAGTTATTTTAATACATGGATTTTGGATCTTACTTTATGTTGTGGTTATGTGCTTATATGAGTTGTAGGATCTATGTGCTTATTTGAGTTGGTAGACTGATGTGTTATGTGTAGTATTAATTCTTATAAGTGTCATCATAGGAGGGAGTGCATTAGTGAAAGGGGACTGGTGTAAGTATGGCGGCCAACATGGTTATACAAGTACCACAACATTAATGGATTCCTGAGTATGGTTGCATGGAAGAGGGTTAATACATGTTTGTATAGTATACGTTGGATGGATTTGAGTGTATGTACGCGTATGCCTATATATGTATATATCCCTTCTACTTATCGGTTGTATTCTTAGGATGGTTTTCTAGCTCTTTTCTCTTTGGGATGCTCAATTTCTGTAGTAGCGCATTTATCGAGTTCTCATTTCACGTGGTTGTTTGTACGGCAATTTTGGTGTAGAAGCTATTGGGAGGGTGAAGATTTATTTTGGAATAACGATATCTTTGGTTTTGAGTCTTACATGGTAAAAAATGGAACTTGCAAATAGTAAAAAAAAAATTAGTTGTTGGTAGTCCATAAAATGAGGGTAAAGTGTCGAAAACGTGTTTGAAATAAAGTGGAATATAATTATTTTTTTTACATTTAAGCATGGCTTGTTTATTTTAAAATATTTTGGTTTTGATCACCTAAAGTTATTGTTCTTTAGTTAGAAATTTTTTTTTATTAAATTAAATATGTTAAAGTCATGTATTTAATCATATGATGGGTGAGAGTTTTAATTTTCTGGAATTAAAATAAATTAGGGTTTAAAATCGTTTTTTGGGTATAAATTGGAGTAGGCAAAAACTGTCGCTAAACTGTCAAAATTCGTCGTTAAACTGTCAGAAACTGTCGCTAATGTCTTGGCAGATTTTAGGTCAAAACGTTTTGGTCATAACTTATTCGTTTTTAAAGCTTTTTGAGTGATTCAAAAGCCTAAAATTATGTAATCGGAACATACTTTTCGAATATTCAAAAAGTTTGGTAATTAGAAGTCAGTAGCTTGGTCGAATTAATTGTGCAAGAGTCGAGTTCAAGGTTAATTTTCGGACAACATTGATTAAACTTGTGTTTTGGGTATTTTGTGGTAATGAACACTTGGAGGGTTAACATAGAGATGAGTTGGGATGGAATGTGAGAGTTCTTTAGACTTTAGAATACGTGGTTATATTTGATGAGTTTTGATTTATGGTATTTATGAGTAATACTGAAATCGGGGTGACAGTTTTAAACCCGTCGAGTTATGTGATGGCTCCTAACTTGGTTTCAAGACAGTTCTTGTTTGATGAGTTGCGAGATTTAGTTAGGTTGGTTACATAACTTTAAGGTTTTAATAAGTTTCCTCGCGGACGGTTAAGGCTCATGTCTTGTTGGTTGAGATTATTTTAGTATAAACTGAGTTCACGTTTGAACGTGGAGGTTTTATCAGGGATATGTATCCTCGTTTGTTTGCTGAGAATAAGTTGGACTTTGGGAGTAAATCTCAGGACGAGATTTCTATTAGGAGGGAGTGATGTGACAACCCTAGGTTTTGGATTTGTCACTTGGTCTTACTTTTAAGTTATTTTATGTGTGCTTACTTTAATTGTGTGTTTACGTGTTTATTTTGTGTGAACGAGGTTGGTGTGGTTATCATTTATGAGTATAGAAGTACTCATAAGTAAATCGAGGAACGGTTATTTCATGTTCATGAGCTCACAATTAGTGACTATGAAATGAAATGGTGATATTTTGGTGTTTACGTATACGTATAAGTATTATCGTAATAGTGTATTTTTTAGGATTTACGGTTTAGCATTTAGAGGTCTCGGGTGAGGTAATTATCCATATGAATATTTTTCGGGATGGTTTTAAGTCATTTAGGACTTAGTTATAAAGTTTATTTCAAAATTTGAGATTTTTTTTAAAAGTGTATATTTTACGTCTTTTACGGTAATCGCGTAAAAACTGACTAGTTTTACGGTTTTGAGGTTTTGGAGGCTTTAGGAGCTGAAATAAATTAAGGAAAATTAAGGTAATATTATTAATACATATATTAATAATAAAAAGGAAAAAAAAACGAATTTTAAGGGTGCATAGTCGGTTTTGGACGCAGAAAAGAAGGGAAAAAGGGAAAAAGAGGGAAAAAAGGAAAGTGGGCTTATTTTTGGATTATGATTTTATGTACACCCTATATATTGTTTTTAATCACAATCAAAATTCACTATTATTCCCTGGAGATTAAAAAAATTCGTGGGTTTTCATGAGGGTTTCTAGGGTTCTTCATAATTTTGGGGGTTTTCATAAATCAAAGGTAAACCTTTATAACCCTTTTTAATTTAATTGTTTTTATGTTTTTATAATCATCTTATGATGGATTTAGGTTAGGGTTTAATTTAAGAACATTAAATTAATGTTATATTAATGGTGTTATAATGATTACATAAATTAGGGCTTGTAATTAGAGGGATTAGGGTTAATTAATGAGGTTGATTTTGTTAAACCCGTTTTTAAAAACTGGGCAGAATTTTGAGTCAATTATTTTGATCATATCGGGAGTTCTATAAACTCTTATTTTACGATCCAAGTACCCCTGGAAAGATATTTGAAGTGGCTTTCCAATGCAAGAAACTAGAACTAAATTGGAGGTCGGGAAGTGGGTCAAAAATAGGTTACAACAGTCAGAGGTCAAAACAGTTTTTAATTCAGCCTGTTTTCTTTTTAAGTTTTGGGTTGTTTGGGGTAATTAGGGTTGCATTGGGATCTTCTCACGAACGTGAGAGATGGTTTATATATTGTAGTAAGTATCTGCACTTGGGCTAAGGTTGTGGTTTAGGGTAAGACCCCTTAATGGTAACAAACTTTTAGTACGTTTAAAATCAGGAAATTTGGAATGACAAAAGTAGATATATGTATATCGGGGCCTTAACAGTAGCTTTAAGGTTAGGTCAAGTGGGAGGTGTTAGCCAACATATGTAAGGGTATGCATATTCCTTTTACAGAAACCATGGGTATGTTTAAGTGTACTTTTGACTTAAAGTTTTGAGACTTAAAAACTGGGACTGATTTGTTTAAAATATGAACGGGATAGTTATTAAACTTAATCAAGTTAAGGACTTGTTAGGGAAGGTTAATGGGATGGTTAGAGTTTATCAATGAGGTTTTTATATGGGAATAGACTAGATGTCCATCATAGGTTGATGAGCCATCTTAGTGATAGGTTCGTGTATTGATTTCGTGTTTTTGGTTTGTTAGCTTGTTGCTAGTGTGAGGACTTGTGAAGAAGCTATCAGGTGAGTTTCATAGTCCCATGTTTACTATTAATTTTCAATTCCAGATGGGATGGAAGAGACAATGTGTTGAATTATTTTCTAAATTAATGCTGTGAATGTTTAAGGTTTGAGATGGACTTGTGTGTACATTTATGTGATTAACTGCTATGTGATTCTTGTTTGTGTGTGATCTGGATTGGAAAGGTACATAGGTGTATGGGCGCCTATGGGACCTATGGTTAATGATAAGGCGTGATGCCTTGGAAATTGTGATTGTTGGTAAGGCGTGATGCCTTGGAAATTGTGATTGTTGGTAAGGCGTGATGCCTTGGAAATTGTGATTGTTGGTAAGGCGTGATGCCTTGGAAATTGTGATTGTTGGTAAGGCGTGATGCCTTGGAAATTATGATTGTTGGTAAGGCGTGATGCCTTGGAAGTTGTGATTGCTGGTAAGGCGTGATGCCTTGGAAATTGTGATTGTTGGTAAGGCGTGATGCCTTGGAAATTGTGATTGTTGGTAAGGCGTGATGCCTTGGAATTGTAATGATTGATTGAACTTGAATGCTAGTTGTTAGTAGATGATTGTAGCGCATTGTCCATATGTTTATTGGTTTATGGTATTCACAACTTATGACTTGTCTTGTGTTGGAGTCTAAACCTATGACTCTCACCAACTTTATGTTGACGTGTTTTAGTGTCTCTTTCAGGTGATACTATGGTTAAGCATGAGAACTTAAGTGGCTAGGACTTGGAGAGAGTAGGATTGCATATAGAAGGATATCCCCGTTTCCTTCTTAGTTATATTTGTTTGTTCATTTTAATAAGTGATACTGTGGCACACATATGATTGTTTTTGTATGATATTTGGTGTCTTGGGTAAGAAGTAGGACTGTTACTTACTTACCTAGACCCCTTGCATTTGTTGAGATATTGTCATGACCTTCGTGTCACCATTTTTACGACATTTCTTATTTCATATAGTTATCTTTATAGACACGCCATGTTGTGATGATATCCATACGTCGCGCCCCATGTTCCGCCATGGTGGGGTGTGACAGAATGGTATCAGAGACAATGGTTATAGAGAATTTGGTTGCCTAGTCGTGTACCCTAGTCTATAGCTTAAGGGTCCCTGCATATAGGCGTCATAGGAGTATGTGTGCATTTTATAATAATCGATGTGTTTGATTATTATTTTCGCAGTATTTGTTAGGTTTTGAACTACTATGGTTCATACTTAACTACATGTTATTTTCTTTACGAGTTTTGAATAGTGCGGGTTGAACTATAGTCGTATACGTTCGTCATTGTTGGATTCCGTTTAATTACGTTTTCATGTTCTTTATACATTTTGAATTTTGTCTACGGTGGTTCAGCTGGATTACGAGTTTATATGGTTCTTGCATTGGCTACGTTATTTTAATACATGGATTTTGGATCTTACTTTATGTTGTGGTTATGTGCTTATATGAGTTGTAGGATCTATGTGCTTATTTGAGTTGGTAGACTGATGTGTTATGTGTAGTATTAATTCTTATAAGTGTCATCATAGGAGGGAGTGCATTAGTGAAAGGGGACTGGTATAAGTATGGTGGCCAACATGGTTATACAAGTACCACAACATTAATGGATTCCTGAGTATGGTTGCATGGAAGAGGGTTAATACATGTTTGTATAGTATACGTTGGATGGATTTGAGTGTATGTACGCGTATGCCTATATATGTATATATCCCTTCTACTTATCGGTTGTATTCTTAGGATGGTTTTCTAGCACTTTTCTCTTTGGGATGCTCAACTTCTGTAGTAGCGCATTTATCGAGTTCTCATTTCACGTGGTTGTTTGTACGACACTTTTGGTGTAGAAGCTATTGGGAGGGTGAAGATTTATTTTGGAATAACGATATCTTTTGTTTTGAGTCTTACATGGTAAAAATGGAACTTGCAAATAGTTAAAAAAAAATTAGTTGTTGGTAGTCCATAAAATGAGGGTAAAGTGTCGAAAACGTGTTTGAAATAAAGTGGAATATTTTTTTTACATTTAAGCATGGCTTGTTTATTTTAAAATATTTTGGTTTTGATCACCTAAAGTTATTGTTCTTTAGTTAGAATTTTTTTTTGTTAAATTAAATATGTTAAAGTCATGTATTTAATCATATGATGGGTGAGAGTTTTAATTTTTTGGAATTAAAATAAATTAGGGTTTAAAATCGTTTTTTGGGTATAAATCGGAGTAGGCAGAAACTGTCGCTAAACTGTCAAAATTTGTCGTTAAACTGTCAGAAACTGTCGCTAATGTCTTGGCAGATTTTAGGTAAAATCATTTTGGTCATAACTTATTCGTTTTTAAAGCTTTTTGAGTGATTCAAAAGCCTAAAATTATGTAATCGGAACGTACTTTTCGATATTCAGAAAGTTTGGTAATTAGAAGTCATTAGCTTGGTCGAATTAATTGTGCAAGTGTCGAGTTCAAGGTTAATTTTCGGACAACATTGATTAAACTTGTGTTTTGGGTATTTTGTGGTAATGAACACTTGGAGGGTTAACATAGAGATGAGTTGGGATGGAATTTGAGAGTTCTTTAGACTTTAGAATACGTGGTTATATTTGATGAGTTTTGATTTATGGTATTTATGAGTAAGACTGAAATCGGGGTGACAGTTTTAAACCCGTCGAGTTATGTGATGGCTCCTAACTTGGTTTCAAGACAGTTCTTGTTTGATGAGTTGCGAGATTTAGTTAGGTTGGTTACATAACTTTATGGTTTTAATAAGTTTCCTCGCGGACGGTTAAGGCTCATGTCTTGTTGGTTGAGATTATTTTAGTATAAACTGAGTTCACGTTTGAACGTGGAGGTTTTATCAGGGATATGTATCCTCGTTTGTTTGCTGAGAATAAGTTGGACTTTGGGAGTAAATCTCGGGACGAGATTTCTATTAGGAGGGATTGATGTGACAACCCTAGGTTTTGGATTTGTCACTTGGTCTTACTTTTAAGTTATTTTATGTGTACTTACTTGAATTGTGTGTTTACGTGTTTATTTTGTGTGAACGAGGTTGGTGTGATTATCATTTATGAGTATAGAAGTACTCATAAGTAAATCAAGGAACGGTTATTTCATGTTCATGAGCTCACAATTAGTGACTATGAAATGAAATGGTGATATTTTGGTGTTTACGTATACGTATAAGTATTATCGTAATAGTGTATTTTTTAGGATTTACGGTTTAGCATTTAGAGGTCTCGGGTGAGGTAATTATCCATATGAATATTTTTCGGGATGGTTTTAAGTCATTTAGGACTTAGTTATAAAGTTTATTTCAAAATTTGAGATTTTTTTAAAAGTGTATATTTTACGTCTTTTACGGTAATCGCGTAAAAACTGACTAGTTTTACGGTTTTGAGGTTTTGGAGGCTTTAAGAGCTGAAATAAATTAAGGAAAATTAAGGTAATATTATTAATACATATATTAATAATAAAAAGGAAAAAAAACGAATTTTAAGGGTGCATAGTCGGTTTTGGACGCAGAAAAGAAGGGAAAAAGGGAAAAAGAGGGAAAAAAGGAAAGTGGGCTTATTTTTGGATTAGGATTTTATGTACACCCTATATATTGTTTTTAATCACAATCAAAATTCACTATTATTCCCTGGAGATTAAAAAAATTCGTGGGTTTTCATGAGGGTTTTTAGGGTTCTTCATAATTTTGGGGGTTTTCATAAATCAAAGGTAAACCTTCATAACCCTTTTTAATTTAATTATTTTTATGTTTTTATAATCATCTTATGATGGATTTAGGTTAGGGTTTAATTTAAGAACATTAAATTAATGTTATATTAATGATGTTATAATGATTACATAAATTAGGGCTTGTAATTAGAGGGATTAGGGTTAATTAATGAGGTTGATTTTGTTAAACCCTTTTTTAAAAACTGGGCAGAACTTTGAGTCAATTGTTTTGATCATATCGGGAGTTCTATTAACTCTTATTTTACGATCCAAGTACCCCTGGAAAGATATTTGAAGTGGCTTTCCAATGCAAGAAACGAGAACTAAATTGGAGGTCTGGAAGTGGGTCAAAAACAGGTTACAACAGTCAGAGGTCAAAACAATTTTGAATTCAGCCTGTTTTCTTTTTAAGTTTTGGCTTGTTTGGGGTACTTAGGGTTGCATTGGGATCTTCTCACGAACGTGAGAGATGGTTTATATATTGTAGTAAGTATCTGCACTTGGGCTAAGGTTATGGTTTAGGGTAAGACCCCTTAACGGTAACAAACGTTTAGTACGTTTAAAATCAGGAAATTTGGAATGACAAAAGTAGATATATGTATATCGGGGCCTTAACAGTAGCTTTAAGGTTAGGTAAAGTGGGAGGTGTTAGCCAACATATGTAAGGGTATGCATATTCCTTTTACAGAAACTATGGGTATGTTTAAGTGGACTTTTGAATTAAAGTTTTGAGACTTAAAAACTGGGACTGATTTGTGTAAAATATGAACGGGATAGTTATTAAACTTAATCAAGTTAAGGACTTGTTAGGGAAGGTTAATGGGATGGTTAGAGCTTATCAATGAGGTTTTTATATGATAATAGACTAGATGTCCATCATAGGTTGATGAGCCATCTTAGTGATAGGTTCGTGTATTGATTTCGTGTTTTTGGTTTGTTAGCTTGTTGCTAGTGCGAGGACTTGTGAAGGAGCTATCAGGTGAGTTTCATAGTCCCATGTTTACTATTGATTTTGACTTCCAGATGGGATGGAAGAGACACTGTGTTGAATTATTTTCTAAATTAATGTTGTGAATGTTTAAGGTTTGAGATGGACTTGTGTGTACATTTATGTGATTAACTGCTATGTGATTCTTGTTTGTGTGTGATCTGGATTGGAAAGGTACATAGGTGTATGGGCGCCTATGGGACCTATGGTTAATGATAAGGCGTGATGCCTTGGAAATTGTGATTGTTGGTAAGGCGTGATGCCTTGGAAATTGTGATTGTTGGTAAGGCGTGATGCCTTGGAAATTGTGATTATTGGTAAGGCGTGATGCCTTGGAAATTGTGATTGTTGGTAAGGCGTGATGCCTTGGAAGTTGTGATTGTTGGTAAGGCGTGATGCCTTGGAAATTGTGATTGTTGGTAAGGCGTGATGCCTTGGAAATTGTGATTGTTGGTAAGGCGTGATGCCTTGGAATTGTAATGATTGATTGAACTTCAATGCTAGTTGTTAGTACATGATTGTAGCGCATTGTCCATATGTTTATTGGTTTATGGTATTCACAACTTATGACTTGTCTTGTGTTGGAGTCTAAACCTATGACTCTCACCAACTTTATGTTGACGTGTTTTAGTGTCTCTTTCAGGTGATACTATGGTTAAGCATGAGAACTTAAGTGGCTAGGACTTGGAGAGAGTAGGATTGCATATAGAAGGATATCCCCGTTTCCTTCTTAGTTTTATTTGTTTGTTCATTTTAATAAGTGGTACTGTGGCACACATATGATTGTTTTGGTATGATATTTGGTGTCTTGGGTAAGAAGTAGGACTGTTACTTACTTACCTAGACCCCTTGCATTTGTTGAGATATTGTCATGACCTTCGTGTCACCATTTTTACGACATTTATTATTTCATATAGTTATCTCTATAGACACGCCATATTGTGATGATATCCATACGTCGCGCCCCATGTTCCGCCATGGTGGGGTGTTACATTTTGTATGCTCGAGAGTGAACGCCTCTGGTCAGTTCACCCAAAACAAAAGACATAGCGAGGGGACGCCTATGGGTCAGTCCCAAATCTAAAAGTTTCGATAAAATACATGCGACTAAATAGGGCCAGTCCTGTACCAACCATTACTTAGTCAAAAACCCTGCGACAATGACATGTATATGTATGCTTAAAAATGATGAATGCATGAAAACAACTGTCAGTTTTAGGAAGACCGTAGTGACTACCCACTAATCACAGGTCATATTTGAGAGCCTACAGGTCGAAGCCTTGGCTCTGATACCATAATTGTAACACCCCATTTTTGGAAATTGAAATATCACACCAATTATGGCGTGTCATCAAAGCATACAAGGAAAAATGTCTAAACATTACTTGACCATAAAAGGAAAATACCGGAATCAAACATCAGTAGTCCAAAAGTAAAGCTAATCACACACAAACATAGTATAATAAAGGAAAGGACTAAACAATTTCCAAAGCATAAGTATCATAAGAAAGGAAATGCATAATGTAAAGAAGGCTAGACAGCTTCCAGTCCATATGCACGTACTCTTAGTGTCTACGAGCGTCCCTGGGCACCTGCCGTTTTGGGAACATAGAAAAGGAAAACGGCTGAGCAAATACGCTCAGTGCACGGATGTACAGTAAAGCATGAATAGGATAAGCATATAACATAATAACAGCGGAAGAAAACTAAGTCCCGAGTAACCTGGTTAAGTCTTAATAAAACTGGTTTAATAGTTTGAAAGTCTTATGTTTATCTTATAAAAACTGTTTGTCATATTTTACCATTAGCCAATATAGGTCATGAAAATCCACCGTGTATGAATACTTGGAGGGGTGACCTCATCATGCAAATTAGAGGGGCTGCCTCTAAGTTAATATACTGGTTTTTGGGTAGGAGGGATCAGCTCCTTGTGAAGGATGCAAGGCACACACCACATTC
Organism: Glebionis coronaria; assembly: GCA_025667525.1. Lineage (NCBI taxonomy): Eukaryota > Viridiplantae > Streptophyta > Magnoliopsida > Asterales > Asteraceae > Glebionis > Glebionis coronaria. Next base: position 362,857,927 of record CM046876.1, read on the forward strand.
ACCATGAATCCTGAATAAAAACATGTAACTAGGATGCACCCATACGCCCCACATGATAAATATAATATAAATGGCCAAAAGCTGAAGGGACGCCACGAGCAATCACTCCGCCGTGGTGAAGTCATAACATCAGTGCCTCTAATGTTATGGTTATGGTACCTCCAAAACTAGGTGAAACTGGTCATGCATGTATATGGCTATAGGTATACTTAATTAAACATAAGCAATCGAACACATAACCTATACTACGGGAAAACAGTTGGCTGCATACGGGAAATCCTAATAAGGAAAGAATATCCATACTGAAAGGACGGGAATCCGTACCTTATGTCCAGTGAACGAAGAAGATGAACTGAGAGGAATCCTACTTCCGAATCACTAGTGCTACATAAATACGTACATGAATAAGTATCTGCTTACTAAATACATAGCTGGTTTTATGTCATGTCTTAGCTTATTTTATGTGTTCTTACCATATTTTACTGTTTCAAAGCCTTAAACTGTGTTTATCTTACATTCTGCTGATTAAGTATTTCTAGTATTTCATGTATTATTATACTTACTGTGTAATAATAAGTAACTTTCCAAAAATAGCAGGTTTCCTTAAATAGAAAGTTTCCAAAAATAGAAAGTTTCCAAAAATAGAAAGTTTCCAAAAATAGAAAGTTTCCAAAAATAAAAAGTTAGCAAAAAAAGAAAGTTTCCAAAAATAGAAAGTTTCCAAAAATAGAAAGTTTCCAAAAATAGAATTACTGCTTAAAATAGATATGTTTCTAAAAATAGAAAGTTTCCATAAATAGATTAGTTGCCTTATTTAATTAAGTTTCTAAAAAATAGAAAGTTTCCATAGTTAGAAATAAGCTGGTCAAATAAGCTAAGTATATAAGCCTAAGTGTTTTCATGATTATTTTCTAAGTCTTATGATATAATGTATAGTTTAATAATTATTTCATGTAATTAAATTAAACTATAGGTTAAAATATTTAATTAAAGTATAACATGTTTTTAATTAAATAAGTTAAATACTTAGGTTAAAATATGTATTGTTATATTTTAATAATATAACCTAAGTCATGTTAATTAATTAATTATATCCATGGTTTTAAAATAACTAATTAATTATAAGTCTTAAATATACAAATACTTAGGTTAAAATAATTTCATGATCATTAATAATTAATTAACCTAAGTCATGTTATTAAATTAATCATATCATTTTATTAATTTAATTTTAACATAGGATCATAAACATAAAAAACTAAACATACACCATGAACCGGATCTAGGCTAAAAACAATGAGCCGGACATGAAATCAACACCGTACCCTGAACCAACTCGGGGTACCCCGTGTTTCACTGCTGCCATGGGACCCACACGCACCAACCAAGACCAGATGGTCTTGGTGGTGGTCGGCTTGGCAAACCGAAACCCATTCGGGTTCGGTGTAGCCTGCGGCCAAAACAAACACCCCTTAAAAACACCCTTTTGATTTTATTTAACACCAAATCATGTTAGATCCATGTTTAATTATTATGTTTTTATAAAAACAACACATGTTCTTGATTTATAAAAAGATTAAATCAAAAGAAAAGTTTTAAAAAGGTTTTACCGAATTCGTGGATCAAAAGGACGAAGAACCAACACGATCAATCACTAAAACTTCAAGATCCAAGATCACAAATCACCTCCTATGGTGGTTGTAGGGTGGCGGCACAAAAGACAAGGAAGGAGGAGGTTTTAGGTTTTCTTAAAAAACTTCTGTGAATGAGAAAATGAGTAGTGTAAAAATAATAAACCCCCTTTCAGTAAATTTGACAAATGGGCTTGGCCCATTTGCCCTTGTTGCCGCGGGTAGGGACCCCACTTGGGGTACCCGTACCTTTTTCCGTGTCTCGTTATTAAGTTAAACGTTTGTGATTATTTATGTTCGTGTTTTAAATGTTCTCGTTACGTAAATACCGTGATCTAATATATTTAATTACGCTCGTAATAAATATATATATACGTAATTAATAATAGTTCATGTTTTAATTACGTTCATGATTTCATGATCGCATGTTCGTGATTAATTATCGTCCAATAAATATTACGCGATCGTGCATAGTAAATACTTATCGTGTTCTAACACGTACGTAATACGTAAACTCCTAACACGTAATCGTAATCATGCTATATTAGGAAAGTTTTAATCTAGTACGTACGATCCTAAGGGTACTATGCATGGTAAAAGCATGCGGGTTTTACACATGATGTCGTATATAATGGGTAGACCTAGTGGGAGACTCATGGTTCAATCCATTGAGCAAGGACCACTCGATTGGGGTGAAGTTACTATAGACAATGTGACTAGGCCAAGGCTATTTCATGAACTAACAGCTGCCAATCAAATCATTGCGGATGCAAATGACAAGGCCGTTCAGACCATCAAGCAAGCTCTTCCACCCGATATTTATCGTATGGTAAGCAAACACAAGGTAGCAAAGAAACTTTGGGATCGCTTAACGGTTTTTTTTATAAGGGACTTCACTTTTCAAGCAGGAACGAGAGTGTCAACTCTATGACTTGTTCGATAGGTTCTCATACATTCCAGGGGAAACACTTCATGACTACTACTGGCGCTTCACTACATTGATGAATGATTTGAATGTGTATAATATCACGATTGCTCAGTTTTAACTCAACACCAAGTTTCTGAACACGTTACCCCCAGAGTGGAGCCAATATGTCACTGATGTTAAATTGATTCGGGATTTGCACAAATCGAATTTAGATCAACTCTATGCTTTCTTGCAGAAACACGAGAAGCATGTGTTCCAGAAACGCATGTCTCAAGGATCTTATTCCGAACCATTGGCATTAATGGCAAATCATCCAACATTATCATATAACAACACTCCGTATACTATGGGACAACAATCTTATCACAAGCCCATGTTTCAGACTCCAAGCTTTCCACAGTATTCGATCTTACCACAACCACCTACATCATATCAGTAACAATATCAGCAACCAGCATTATCATCACAACCATACTCTCCTTATCAACCACCAACAAATCCTGCCATCACTTACCAGCAACATGAAGTTCCTCAACCCCATTACTCACAACATGTCAGTACTCCTTCAAGTGTATATGTAGCTCAACCAGCACCAATTTTCTATTGTGATGATGAGGTTCTTGTTCCTGAGTTCAGACAAGGGGATAATCCTACTGATGTACTAGCATTAATGTCTGCCTACATAACTCAAACGTTGAACAAAAGAGGTTATAGAGGACCATCTCCAACAAACAATCAATTGAGAAATTCTTCTAACTCTCGTCAACAAGCAACAATCCAGGATGGTAGAGTTACTGTGCAACCACTTCAGAGGAGACCAAGTTCATCCAATACTGGTGCACGCCCATTTAACACTGCTCCAAGAGGAAACAACACTGGCAAAGTGAAGATGATCCTCTACTATAACTGCAAAGGGGAAGGACACGTGGCTCGGGAGTGTAAGCAACCAAAGAGGAAGAGGGATGGTACATGGTTTCAGGAAAAGATTTACTTGGTTAATGCTCAAGCACAAGGTCGAGAGCTTGATGAGGAGGAGTTAGTATTTTTAGCAGATCCAGGAGTTGCGAATATTGAAGGACTCACAACAGCTTCTACCAACAACGCAGCATATCAATGCGATGATCTTGATGCATACGATTCAGACTGTGATGATCTCAATACCGCCAAGGCGGCTCTCATGGCAAATCTTTCCCTTTACGGGGCTGATCAAATCTCTGAGGTACCAAATACTGCAAGTGATACTAGTATTGTACCTTATCAAGTTGAGCAAGTGTCTGAGTATCCGGAACAGCCTTCGGTAGTTAGTAATTCAAACGAAGAGACAAAAATGATAGCAATATCAATGCAAATCCCTAGAATTTGAGTGAACCACAACCGGGAGCTATTACGTCTACAAATTCGGCTGCTCAACAAGATTTGGTTATGGTGTCGGCATCTATGCTTGGCCAAATGAGATCGATAATTAAAGGGCATAAAAGTGGAAAGTATTAAGTGTCGGTTTAGGAAAACCAAAGCACTTATGACCCAAAGTGGGGATCGTTCTCAAGGAGGCAAGTGCGTTGTGTTAAGAGATGATTAATGGTTTGTGATTATATTTTATGAAGAAATAAAATAGAAAATAGATTAGAAGAGAATGACGGTTACGATTATGAATTAAATTATGACGAATAGTCGTGCACGTAAAACCGTAAAATGTGACCAAATTAAAAATTTACCCTAAAAATTCCTATAAAATTACAATAAATCCTAACAAATGTAATTAGAGTTTACAAAAAATCAAAAATCACTCAAACCTTTTATTTAATTAAATAATAATTTTTAATGCTAATTAAAGCCCATAAAATCAATTTAATTAACAAAAAGCCCAAAATGAGATTTTTTAACTTGTAAACCTCTAAAATGACTTAACTAAATTTATAACTATTTTGAAAATTTTAAAACTAATAAAAACTATTTAAAAACAATTAAAAACTATTAAAACTTAAAATAATTCTAAAAATTAATCTAATGACAATAAAAATATTCTAAAAATTATAAAATTCCTAACTTAATGTATTTGATCTAAGAAAAATGAAAAACTTTGAAAAATCTAAATTTTAATTTTTAATAATAAAATATTAATAAAAATCCAAAATTTATAAAAAATTCTGAAAAGTTGCAAACTAGTTTATTTTAACTTAAATAATAAAGAAATGAAGTTGAAATTCCAAAATTACCCCTATTGGGCCTTGAAATGGGCTAAAAGTCCAAACAGTCCCTTAATGGGCTCAAATAGGCCTAATAAGAAAAATGTCGTCCAAATAAGCCCAAAATCTCCTATCGGACTTAAAATTTGATTTTAAGAACAGAACTCTGAAGGCCCAAAAGCTGAAAATATGTTTAAGCTAGCTTATTTCAAAGCAGCTTATTCTTAATGGGCTTTTTGGCCCATTAAGCTATAAGCTGATGCCATAAGATAAAATTTGACACACAAGCTTCTCTTGAGTTACTTAAGAGATCTGTAAAAAGAAAATTTGAAAAAGCACCAGAAATAAGCTTGAAATAAGCCAAGACTGTCTTCACAAAACGACAAAATAGTCGTTTTTGAGTTCTAAACCACCTCAAGTGCTGATTCAACTTTCAAAAGCTTTTAAATGACTTAACTAAGCAAAATAATCAAAAAGTTTTCAAATAAACACAAGCAATAAGCCAAAATAAGCAGATAAGCATGTTAATCCCATTTAATCCATAACACAAGATTCTTAGAGAGAGAACGAGTAGAAAAGTAGAGAGAGAAACAAGAGAGATGGTGGAAGGTTTTCATTTACTAGAGAGAGAAAGTAAAATGAACCAACACCCTCTTCCACACATGGAAGAGGGTTTATATACCCTTGGCCTTTTGGGCCGTGGGCTTTGTTTCCTTGGGTCGGGCTTGGCTTTGCTTTGGGCTTACGCCCCTAACTTATACAATATTAGCTTAAAGTCCAAGCCCGGTTTTCCCGACTAACCTATTACAATACATGACCAATAACGACTAAGATGACCTATTACATTCTTGTTTGACTATATAAAATATACGGCTAACAATCTCCCTAATGTATCGGTCATCTTAAAAAGCTTAAAAAGCATAAGATGATTGAGTGAATACATTCTTGTAGAGGAGATCTTCCTGCTTTGGTCTTGTATCTTGGTCTTGATCTTGTTTGTAACAGTTTTGTTCCTTCATGCTTTCGTGATTTTTATCTTGAGCCTTTGTCATTTGACTTTGAGTGCTTAAGATCTTCATCTGTACTCCTTGTGACTAAGATGACCTATTACATTCTTACATTCTTAGGTATCTTGATTATCGCCATCTTGTGCTCTTGTGACTTCTGAATCGACATCGGTTGCACAGCTACGCCACCTTCTTGATATGCAGCAACATATATAGACACGGATGAAATGGCTTTGAACATTTCACCCTAACTCGGTAGCGTTTTATCTCCGGTCGGTGAAGACCGTTAAACGGTATTAAATACCGTACCTGTGATCAGGTAGATTCGATTAAGAACCTCCTTGACAGGGTTTCCCGGCGGTAGTAGCCAGTTCTCTTTACTCGACCGTCTCAAAGCAGACTGCGAACGTAAAGAGTGAATCATAAGGATAAATTATCCGTCTGATTAGAGTCGTTAATTCAGATTTCCTGGAACAAGTTTGATTCTAAAAGAATCGCACCATTGTTTCTTTCCAGTTTGCCACAAGCTCGATTCATAAGAATCTTGCATGTTACCTACCGCAGTGCTGTTTGATGTTGACACTGGAAGGATTTCCATTCGTCACTGTGAACACTAATGAGTGTCACTCTGAATGTTCTGGCAAGATCACATGGATTTTGCGAAGAAACCTGGAATCAAGTTTGAATCAATTAAGAATCCAAACTTAGTTGCTTTCCAGTTCTCACAAGTTTGATTCGTGTAGAATCGCACAAGTTACCTACCATGAGCTTGTTTGAGGCTGGCTCAAGCAGGATTTCCATCTTCATTGTGAATCGTATCACTCAGATGTTCTGGCAATATCACAAGGATAATGCGTAGGACTCGATTGTGTCCTAATGAGATGATAGATAGATCTCGATTGGCTCTAGACTCAATAAGTGCATTTTGGTAATCGGAGGCTGGAGCAGACTGCCACCTTTTCAATATTAACTGACTCGGAGTGAGAAAGTCAATAGATACGTGTTGATCTCCGTGACAATGAGACAAGTTTCTTTTGAGAGAAACTCGAATGGCTGGGAAGGGTTGTGCATTGCATCACTGGGTCCATGATGACTTGTCTTCAATAGATGTATTGACCCGGTTTCTGCCTAAGTTGCATAGAATATTCAACTCCTTCAATGCTTACCAATACGTCATCATTAGCACCTTGTTGTGATTGTTCCAGTGCTAACTTAAGTACTTTGTCCGCATTCAGCTTCATTCCACTCAATCTTTCCTAAGGACAACTATTTCTAGCTATGGACTGTCCTTGGGTAGATCCCTCCGGTTCTGGTTGGATCATAGGACTTAGTTTCCTATCCTAAACCACCTTTTGACTCCATCGTTCCGTCGTGGATAGTAGGTTGTTTTGTGACTAGCTCATGACCGAGAAAAATAAATTTCTCGTTATGAAGGATAAGTTATCATCCGTGATAAACTTTCCTTAAGTTGAAGTTCGAGTTCTAAGCTGACATTTACTTAGAAATCGTTTTTCAGGAACTTAAAAACTTTGAATGTTTTTATGAGAAGCTCATGACCGAGAAATATAAATTTCTCGTTGAGAAGGATAAGTTATCGTCCGAGATAAACTTTCCTTAGTTGAGGTCCGAGCTCTAAGCTGTGATGCGCCTAGAAGTCATTATGAAAGAATATCAAACAGCTTCATTTGCCAAAACCTCCAAGTCTTCTGGAGTCATATACTTCATACCAAGACGGCCAACGAGATACGCAAACCTATCTTTCGATAGAGCTTTTGTAAACAAGTCTGCCAGCTGGTACTCGGTTCTGACAAAGTATAATTCCACGATGCCGCGTTCCACTTGTTCCTTGATGAAGTGATATCTGACATCGATGTGCTTGGTGCGGGAGTGCTGAACCGGATCGCAAGATATGGCTATGGCCGACTTTGAGTCATAATACATAGGTATTTTATCAAAGTGGAATCCATAATCCGTGAGTTGAGTTCTCATCCAGAGGACTTGAGCACAACACGCGGATAGAGCCACATAGTCTACTTCCGCTGATGAGAGCGAGGTGCAATCCTGCTTCTTTGACGACCAACTGACAAGCTTGTCTTCCCCTAGAAATTGTATGCTACCAGAAGTGCTTTTTCGACTATCAAGACAACCTGCTTGATCAGAATCTGAAAAAAGCTGTTGGATGAAAACCGGTTTCCCTCGGATACCAGAGTCCCATGTGAATGGTATTCTTAAGGTACCGAAAGATCCGTTTAACCTCTTTGAGGTGCTTTTGAGTAGGTCTGGCTTGATATCGTGCACAATAGCATGTGGCATGATGAATATCAGGCCTGCTGGCTGTAAGGTACATAAGTGACCCGATAATACTGCGATATCACGTTTGATCTACGGGATATGAGTACAAGTCAGCGTCTAGGGATGTGGTCGACAATGGTGTACCAACGCGAGCACATGAGGTCATACCATGCTTTTTAAGTATCTCTTGAGCATACTTAGCTTGGTTTATGAAGATACCACGTGGGGATTGATGAATCTGGAGGCCTAAAAAGAACTTTAGCTCCCCCATCATTGACATTTCAAATCTGCTGTGCATTAATTTTTCAAAATGTTTTGAAAGTTTTGGGTTCGTAGAACTAAAAATAATGTCATCAACATAAACTTGCACCAGCATTATGTCATCCCCATAATTATTAGTAAAGAGAGTAGGATCAATAGAACCTTTGGAGAATCCTTTGGACACCAAGAAGTTTGAAAGTTCTTCGTACCATGCCCTTGGAGCTTGTTTAAGTCCATATACAGCCTTCTTGAGACGATAGACTTTGTCAGGATGATGAGGATCGATGAATCCTTCCGGCTAATTCACATACACTTCTTCCTTCAAATAACCGTTGAGAAAAGCAGTTTTAACGTCCATCTGAAAAACCGTGAAGCCCTTATGTGCAGCATAAGAAAGGAATATCCTGACTGCTTCCAAACGAGCGACTGGAGCGAATGATTCATCGTAGTCTATGCCTTCTTTTTGACGGTATCCCTTAACCACAAGACGAGATTTTTTTTTGATGATGGTTTGTTCTTCATCCAGTTTGTTTTTCCAGATCCATTTGAAATCTAAAATTGACATTCCATAGGGTCGGTCAACAAGTTCCCAAACATTTAGGCGTCCAAACTGAAGAATTTCGTCTTGCATTGATTCAATCCACGCATGATCAGTCATGGCTTGTTTGATGTTTGTAGGTACAGTTGAACTCACGGTGAGTGCATACATACACACATCGCCATCGGTTTCGAGTTGTCTGCGTGTTCGAACCAGTTGTGAAGGATTTCCAATGACTTGCTCCAATGGATGATCACGTGTCCAATGGTGAGTGGATGGATATGGTTGGTAGAATGTATGCATGTTGGACGGATTAACATGTTGAGTAGAAGACTCTCCGACTTCGTGTACCGGTGTACCGAACGGATTGATAAATTCTTCATCGTCAGGTTGTGCATCGACTGCTTGATTGTTTTTTCCTCCTTCAGCATTTACGGTTGGTGATGTTGGTTGTATGACAGTTTCTTGATTTTGTTGAGTATCCACTGGAATTGTCTCTTGAGCAACGGTTGCTGAAGTAGAGGCAGTTGTGTCTTGTTGATTTTGTTCGGGTGCATCAGCAGTATTGACAGCGGAAGGCTTTGACACAACTTGATTGTTTCCATAGTAGTATTCATCAAACATTGGATCATATAAATCAACCAACTCATTCATTTGTGACGTATCCGTCGAGTCTGCTGTAGGAGTACTTTGTTGACATTCTTGCACGGGACGTACACTGTTGTGTGTAGGTGCCATGGCTGGACATTGAGGTGCGGGACTTGAGCTGTTGTGATCAAGTACCATTAGTGGCAATTCGTCAAAGTTCACATGAATTGTTTCGACAATAATCTTTGTTCTCTTGTTATAGACTCGATATCCTTTCGACAATGTGGCATACCCCACAAAAATACATGCATCACCTTTTTCTTTCATCTTGTTGAGATTCTCACCGTCTTTAAGGATGTAACACAAAGATCCAAATACGTGAAAGAATTTGACAGTAGGTTTCCTGCCATTGATGATGTGGTAAGGTGTCTTTTCATGTCTAGGGATGACGAGAGAACGATTCTGAGTATAACAGGCAGTTGCAATTGCTTCAGCCCAGAAGAATAGCGGTAATTTTGAAGCAGAAAACATTGTTCGAGCAGCCTCAACCAAAGTACGGTTCCGCCTTTCGACAACGCCGTTTTGTTCAGGAGTTCGAGCAATAGACGTTTGATGTTCGATGCATTCTTCTTGAAAGTAAGATTACAAGTTCTTGTTCAAAAATTCAGTACCCCTATCCGTTCTTACGGTTAAGACTTGAGCTTGAAGATTGCGTTGTATCATCTTGAGAAAGTTTTTGAGAACCTCTGGTGTTTCATCTTTGGACCTTAAGAAGAAAGTCCATGTGTATCTAGAGTAATCATCAACAATCACGAGAATATACTTTTTCCGTTAATACTCTCTACACGCATGGGACCACATAAATCCATGTGTAGAAGTTCCAATCGTCCTTTTGAGCTTGGGGTAGTCTTTGTTTTGAAAGACTTCCGTTTTGCTTTCCCCAACTCACAAGAAGAACAAAGATGGTCTTTGACGAATTTCAACTTAGGAAGACCGGTCATAATATCATTCTTAGAAAGCAAGTTGATGGTGTCAAAGTTGAGATGTGACAATCGTTGATGCCATAACCATGCGTGAGATGAAGAAGCTTTAGCCATTAAGCAAATAGGATTTGTTGAAGATGTGTCTTGAAGAGTTACTATGTAGAGATCAGAACCACGAGAACCTGTAAGAAGATCATTCCCATCATAGTCTCTAACATAGCAAGTAGATTTCCGAAAAGCCACTTCCAAATCCGCATCACAAATTTGACCAACCGAGAATAAATTGTGATTCAGTCCCTCGATGTAATAAACCCGTTTTATAGTGATATTCCCTTGAACCAAGTCTCCATATCCGAGTATCGGTGCAAATTGATCATTTCCAAACCGTACCGTACCCAGAAACTTCTCCACGAAGTGAATGAGAAGCTTGAGATTTCCCGTCATGTGCTTTGTGCACCCGGAGTCCATTATGAATAGGATGATTTCGACGAGCTGCAGAAGAATTAGAAGACAATGTAGCATTTGACAAATGGGAGCCCTTGATAGAAACGGGTTCCAAAATAGTAGTGGGCCTAGATGCAAAGTCTACAGGCAAGCTGATATTCCTAGACCCAATCACTAAAGTGGTTAACTTAGGTACCCATTTGTATCCGGGTGGTGTAAATCTCGAATACCTCCGTGTACATGTCCTAATCATGTTCTCATATAGCTTCTTTAATCTGTTGTGTTTACGCAGAGTAGTGGAGTCTAACGCACTTAATTTCTTAAGTGGTTGATCAGTGGATTGGTTCAAAGTTCTTGTGGGTTCTCTAGTACTAGTGGGCACAAGAATAGGCTTCCTAGTTCTAGTATTCACGCCATTTTGATTAAGAGCACAAGCATCATGATTGAAAGTACGAACACATTTTCCACATTCAACACAAACAACTTCAACATTCGAGGTCTTAGCATTTAAACTGTCATTACATGCAGTTACAGACGTTTTATTCTTAGAAAACTTAAAATTCCTACGGTGGTCTTCTACATCCAGCTTCTTTCCTTGACTATTGTTAGGCATGACCTTATCTTGCATTCTATTGCTCTTAAGCTGTGGTCCGCTAACGCTAGTAGTGGGGATTACTCCTGTAGAAGAATACACACATTGATTAGTTTTCCTAATATTCTCAGGTAACCGCGATGTTCAAGTGTGAGTGGGCTTAGTGTTCATCTTATACATTCCAGGTGCTATTACATTGGTACTCTTGTCATTTCCTATCTTAGGCAAAGTCTGTGGGGATTGTCCCAAAATAGATGATATAGGGCATTTAACCGCATTTGGTTGACGAACGGCGGGTGGTTTACCCAAAATAGACTTTCCTTTCATTTTCTCAATGAGTTTCTGTAACTCACTTATGGCTATGTCCCTTTCTTTTAGCTGAGCTTTCAAGTCATTTATTTCGAAATCTTTTTCATTTAGTAGACGAAACGAAGAAGCTGACATTTCTTGACACTTTTTATGATTATGAGATTTTTCACCTTTTTGTAAAGCAAGTTCAAGAGAAATGGAGTGTTTCTCAAGTTGAGAAAAACTTTTCGAAAGTTTGTTGTATGACTGAATTTGTTTTGAAAGCTCTACTTCAAGATTGCGACATTTCGCGTCTGATTCTGACACTAGACATGCTACAAGACAATATTGATCAAGATCGGTATACACACCAAGTATAGCATTCATATGGTCAGCATAGAAGTATTCCTTAGAAAGTCGATCAATTTCGTTAGAAAGTTGGTGTTCTTGTGTCTTTAATTTAGTTTGAAGAAGATCAACTTCATTTTCAAGAGATTTAACATAACTTAAATCAGTTAACATTTCCTCAGTGAGAGCTGTATAAAACATTTCCACATTTTTTGAAAGATCATCAATGGTTGGAACAATACATTGTTGAATGACGACTTCTACTTGTGGGTTAGGTTTAATATTCCAAATGGTATCCCTAGAAACTTTTTCATAGTCGACGACACCTTTGTACAAATTTAAAACCCCTTGTTTTATAAACTCAAATTGCTGAACACTTTTGCTTTTCTCATCCCATTTACGTTTTTCATCCAAAATTCGCTTTTCTAACAAAATTGATTGCTTTTTGAAACTCCTTTTTAAAGAAACTTTCTTTTGTGGTTCATCACTTGGTGGTGGAACACTATTATACATCTTTTGTTCTTTTGATAGTTCTTTTTGAGGGACAAACTTAATATGATTGTTAGAATCAGAAAGGTTTATTAAATCACTTAAGTTTGATCGACTTTCTTCTTGTTGACGAATGATTTCGTCGCAGTCAGGGGAAAGCATAAGAGCAAGATTATCAACATAACAACCGATATCATAAAGAGCAGGCTTGGTACTTTGAACTTTCTTGAGATATTCAGGCTTGACAAAACTCGTTTTCATATTTCTATTGAGCATATTCATAGTTTGAATAGACTGACCCGTTTTGTAAACAATGTTGTTTAACGTGTCGACTCTCTTTTCCAAAGAAAGAATTTTTTCAATATCCTTTTCTTCACGAGTTTTATAAAGCTTAGTTGTTCTTTGTTAACCGACTCTAATTCAGTAATTTGGAGTTTATGTAGCAGTAGTTGTTCTTCAAGTTCCGATATCTTCTGTTTTGACATATGAATTTCGTGTGTTACTTCAGAACAATATTGTTCGTTGAGCACCTTACGTTCATATACCAAACCATTAGCTATTGCAACTCGTCGATCAGCTTCTTTTACATAATCACACTCTTTAAGCATGTCTATCTCCTCGGCTAAGGATGTGTTTGCTTGCTTCAAACGTTTATTAGCATCTTTGTATTCCTCAATTTCATGTTTTAAAGAATCAATTATAGATGCAAGCAAATCACGGTCCTCATCTGAGTCAGTATCCTGAGCAGCATTACCTTCGTCATTACACATATGCTGTGAATCCGTAGAGATATTGCTATCCTCCGTGTCCATTACATATGTGTCATTGATGCTTTCGGGTTGCTCAGGATGCCGTCATTCATTAGCAAACACATTATAGTTATCATTTGTTGGTACCTTTTCAATTGGCTCAGTATCAAAGATAGGTCCAGAAGTATCAGCAATCTCCGGAAGCACTTCTTGAATCTTTGCCATGTACACATAATGTGCCTCTAGCTCTTGATCATCGGCTTCATCATCAGTGTCATCACGCCAGTCAACTTCATTTGCTGTTAGTGGAATTCCTGCTTCTTCTTTCTTACACAGCAGCATCTTTTCCTTGTGATACCCTGAGTCCTTAACCCGTTTTGGCTTCTTGCATTCCCTAGCCATGTGCCCAAATCCCTTACAGTTGAAGCATTGAATCCCAGTCTTCTGCACAACCGGAGTGCCTACAGTATCTCTAGCCCCAACTTGATTCAGCATCCTCTGATTATCATACCTAGCATCACGATCATACCTAGGTGCATGATCAACTTCCTTATATCTAGCATTGGATGATGATCTGAGGTTGTTGTTGGTAGGTTTGTAGATCTTCTTGTAAGTTGTGGTGAGTAAATACATGAGTTCTTCAATCTTCTTGTCCCTTGAAGTTTGTTCATCATCACTGTCTCCATCTGACTCGGTGTCATACTTTGGAGGTGGAGTGGGGACATTTGCTTTTGCTTTGTGTTTAGAAGCAACTAGAGGTTTGGTGGATGAGCTTGATGACTTTGAGGAATGAGTAGGTGGTTTTTGACGGGGAACGGGTTTTGTTGAAGTAGCAGCCACAAAAGCAATAGAATTAGCAGATCGTTCTGCCTTTTCAGCCCTTAGTTCATTCACTTCATTCTGATGTTGTTTCAAGATATCATAAAGTTTGTGGTAAGATATAGTCTTGATATCCTCCCTTTGTTTGACCAAAGTCACAAACCTTTGCCATTCCGGTTTGAGTTGAAGTAGAAACTGAACATTGGCATGATGATTGGAGATGGTGCACTGATTTCTGACAAGCTCATTCATCATTTTGTAGAATCTCGAGTAATATGAGTCAATGGATTCACCATCTTCAGATGTGAATTTTCCAAACTCCCAAAGTAGATTAGTCTCGAGATCTTGAACATTGATTGACTCACCTTGCTTCAATCGATGAATTGCATTCCACATTTACATAGCATTAGGACATGCATCAACTGTGGAATAGATATCGTTATCAATTCCAGTGAGTATGAAATTTACAGCATCAGCTTCAGCTTGGAGGAGTTTCTTTTTCTCAGAACATGTGTCAAAATCCTCCATAGCTCGTATAGTTGATGAAGTACCATCCTCTGCCTGTGTTGTAATTGGTCTGAATTCAAAAACTGGAGGTGGATTCTCAAGGCAGTGACGAAGAGCAGTTCGGTTTTCTTTTCCGTCGAGAAATCTGAGAAAACGAGATCTCCATTGAACGTAACAGCCGGTAGTGAGCACAGGTGGATTATCGTTGCCACCTTGTTCCAAACGAATTTGATTAGCAGTTGCAATGTTGATGTTGTTGTTAGACATGGTGAATACTTGTGAATGAATTACAGATCTTAGTAGATTTGTTGTGATGAGGTGTGGTAAAAAATTCGTAGCGTTCCGAGAATCTTTAGTCCGACAATAATTCCTCAGTCCGACAAAACGGTAAGCCAAAAAAATTTTGTATCGCCAAATTTTGAAATTGAATTAGAAATAGCCAAAAACTAGTAGGGAAAAAATTTGATTTTACTTGACCTAAAAAATTTAATCTTCGTGTAAACTATGTTCCGAGACTAGTCTAGATAGTGGCTAAGTCTATAAAATGCTCGAACAAAAATTGGCTAAGATTCCGCAACTTTTAAGAAAGATCTCGCAATAGGGCACTAAATCCGCAATTCTTGGAAGATTTCGCAACTTGGCACTAAATTCGCAATTCCCTTAGAGTAAAAATCCGCAATTGCCAAAAATTACAAGATTTCGCAATACCGAGTGAGCACAAAATCCGCAATAGTATAATTCCGCAACTTTTTGGCAAGAAATTCGCAATTACCAATATGTTCGATTTCGCAATACCTGTAAATGGACAATTCCGCAATGGATAAATCCGCAATACACAATTTCGCAATTCAAAATTCCGCAATAGGGCAAGAAATCAATTTCGCAATTCCCAGTATGACAAGATTTCGCAATTCTTGAGGAGTACAAGATTTCGCAATAGCAGACACAATTGCGAAATTGAAACAGAAGGACCAAAGATGCGAAATTTTGGACAGAAGTTGCGAAATTGAGACCAAAGATGCGAATTTGAACCAGAAGATCCTAAAAAATAGGAACTATGAAGAACTCTTATGGAAAACGTGATTTCACACCAAAAGTCAAGCCAAACACCCAAAAAATTTGCGTTTTTGACCAAACAAAGTAACCCAAATCACTATCTCGCCTATGTAGATGATTTGTCTACTCACTAACACCACGAAAACGCAAAAAATTTTGATGATTCGAGCTAAATATGAGGAAAACACACGAATTTTAAGAGAGCAATACCACACGAACTTCAATCACCTATCTACTATAGGCTCTTGATACCAAATGTTAATCCCATTTAATCCATAACACAAGATTCTTAGAGAGAGAAAGAGTAGAAAAGTAGAGAGAGAAACAAGAGAGATGGTGGAAGGTTTTCGTTTACTAGAGAGAGAAAGTAAAATGAACCAACACCCTCTTCCACACATGGAAGAGGGTTTATATACCCTTGGCCTTTTGGGCCGTGGGCTTTGTTTCCTTGGGCCGGGCTTGGCTTTGCTTTGGGCTTACGCCCCTAACTTATACAATATTAGCTTAAAGTCCAAGCCCGGTTTTCCCGACTAACCTATTACAATACATGACCAATAACGACTAAGATGACCTATTACATTCTTGTTTGACTATATAAAATATACGGCTAACAAAGCACTTGTTTACAAGTCAACTTAATGGGTTTTCTAGTAAAAAGTTAAAGTCAAAGTCTAATAAGCTTCAGATCAAAAAAATGGGTCAAATGAGGAAGATCTATAACAAAAAAATAAGTTGTTGCAATTCTGGATAAGCCAAATTGGCTTATGAATAAGCTGAATGATGTTTTACACTAGCAGGGGCTAGTTTTGGAGGTTGAGCAGTGGGAACTTTTCCCCCTGCTTGACCTTTTTGACTTTTTGTCTTATATGACTTTTTGTTGGATTCAAGTTACAAACATGGTACCCTTGTGATCAGTGAATCACAAGGAGTCAAGAACAACAAAAATATCACACTTCCAATCAGCCAATCAGTGCAGTTAATTCAATTTATCACCAGATAAGCACCAGATATGAACATAAGCAGTTATGAACTCAATAAGCTATTTTAGCAAAAATCAGCCAACTAAATTGCACCAAAAGCATACACAAGCTATAATAAATTCAAATGAACAAATTTAAATAGGTTTCATGCAATGGTTCAAGGTTTAGATCAAGATTCAAGCATACACAAGTTACTAATGAACTAAGAACATGCAGTTATGAACACTTGATGATATACTTGACCACACAACCAAATTCAAACACTTAAATCTTCTTAACAGGTTATGTTGGATATGATTTATCACTTTTTATCCTAAGTCTAAGCCTAGAATTAGGTGTGCACCAAATCACAGTCCAAAATATCAATTAATCAAGATTTTATAAGCATATGTTTGATTTAGGTGTTCAAAAGCATACAACTTGTAGATTATCACTCTATTGCACTTCTTAAACAAGGACTAGCAACATACAATAGCAAACACTTAACCAATAACACTATGACTTCAATATGTAGTTGACCCAAACACCCCTTTATATTTTCAAATCAATAGTTTCAAATCAAAAGTTGGATTTAGGTTAGCACATGCATACATAAGCATAAAAACAACAAACTTGAACAGAAACAACAAGATTTGGAGCCCAAGAACAACACATACACAAGCAGAACTCAAATATCACAAATATCCAAATTTTTGACCGATTTTGAGATTAAGGGTTCAAACCTCATGGATGTACATCCGCAACCACGTATGTTTGAGCTGATGTGCTAGCAAGAACAAGCACAAGCTTCCAATATCAAGCTGCTAAGATGGAACAAAGTTAGAAGCAAAAATATAAAACAGAAAAGTGACAAAATCTTGATTAATAGAACCCTTGTACCCCACACTTGATTATCCCTAAGTTATAAGCCTCACAACACCTTGATAACACAATATCAGGATGCTATGATCCACTTATAGCCCAAGACTTCCAAGGTGTACCAAGGACTTAGCAAAATATCAAGGTTTTAGGACTTTGAGCAATTTCTTGCACAAAGCTTAAGAAAATGTTTTGAGATTCAGTTTTAGCAAACATATAACAATAACAAGTAACTAGAATGATTGGCACTTGGATTTCTTCAAAGATTCAAACACAATTCATTAAACATGAAAATGGATTTACAGAACTTGAACAAAGGAAAAACCAAGAGCAGGGCTCAAAGTGAAACCCTAATGCCTTTATATAGGCTACATGAATTCAAGGAAAGCTGAAAAAAAAACTATAAACCCTAGTGTATGAACTTCCAAGTTTGCCCTTGCAGATTTTTAAATTTTGCTAACATGTGAACTTTCCTTGGCGTTTTGTTGATGCAAAGTTGGTGGAATTTTGATCAAAGGGTCCATAGTAAGCTTAGGATGTAAGCTGCTTGTGGGACGTTGGATTTCTCTGGTTATTTTGGCATATTCTTCAACTTTGTAGCATGGCATGTCCCATGTGGCATGTGTGGTGAGGTGGCTAGTGATTTGTGGGTTGGGTTATGTTTTATGATCCCTTAATCATAAATCTGGAAAGTTATAACACTCAGTTCTTGGTAATTATCAAATGCCTAAATGTGATTAAGAACATGATGAACAAGGGGTTCAATCTGTTTTGGTTTTAAAAGTGGGTGTTTAGCGCGTTTTTAATAACTAATTAATATTAGTTATAAAACCGGTTAAGTGGATTTTGACATGGCAAAATGGGGAGTGGTGATTGGTGGGATGGGGTGAGTGGGGCACGTGTCACCATGACACTGGTCTAGGTAAGTATTCATGTTTGACAGATTTAATCCCTTGTTTCTCCTTTCTTTGTCAAATGAAGTTTTAAAGAGTAAAACTCAGATTCCTTTGTTATTGAAGTTTTACTTTTCACAATTTTGCCCCAAATACTTTTCCAAAGTATTTTCAGGTGTATTTCTTTCCATTTGTTGATTCTTGAAGGGTTGTTTTGGCATTTTCTTCATAGATAATGGTCTTGAATTGTATGATTGAATTTTTGGAGTACTAATAATGACAAGTCTTAATTGTTGAGGGACCATTCTTGCCAAATCTTCAAAGTAGATGGCCCTTTTTGTAAATTGACAAACTTTAAGGACCAAACTTGTAATTATGATTATACAAGGGTTTAAAGTGTCAATTCTTCAATATTGGAGGACCCTTTTGCATAATCTTCAAAACTTCAAGGGTATTTCTTAGAAAATCTTCATTAGGGCTAAGTTCATTGTGTGGCTTCGTTTCCCGTGTTCGTTTTTGCATGTTTCTTGTGATCTTTTGTCATTTTCTCAATATCCGTACCTAAAGTAACAAACACAAGCATATATTTGGTATTTTTGATGATATTTAATGCATTTAAAGCCCTTTTTGGACGATGAGACTATGTATAAAAGCAGTCTCATCACTCCCCCATACTAAACCATTACCGTGCCCTCACGCAATGCTAGAATAAAGTATCGTAGCATCTCCAAGATTCATTTTTATTCACTTTTATTGAATGATAAACTAGCTACACTACTACTATTGCTACTACTTGCGTTTTAGACATAATGTATGATTTTCATCGCAAAATGGGACTTTTAGGTTCATAGAATAAGAACACGTGAATGCATCGTTAGAAATAATTTCGTCGTCCTCGATTTTCACCCCAATTCCATGCTAAGCGTGCAACGAGATCATTGTCATTATAAGTTAGTAATGCTAACATTACTCATATGCCCTAATCACGTACTTATCCTCCCATTTTCCTAAGTTGTATATCTTATATTTTATTTTGTCTTGAATGTTTCACGAGGATACATTTTTTACTTATGCGACAATAGATATTTAGGTCTAAAAATAGAGTCCTAACGGTGTAGCCAAGACCATCGAATTAATAACCCCTCCTAATAGACAACGATGTCAAAAAATTAAGTCAACAAGAAGGATCGATAAACACGGTTTTATAACGGTTTTGAACATGAGACTTATTACCAAGAATTTTATACGCCCCTTAACGGAAGGGCCTTATTATCATAGGTTTACCTCCATCTTTTATTCAACTTCGCCATGAAGCTTTTATTATGACTTCAGTCTTGCCTTGCCATTTATTTAACCTCGCCATGAGGTGTTTATTATGGCCAAAGACGTATATCCTCACGCAAAAAGCAAATTTTGGATCTTTAAAGCTTCAAAGATTAAGGCTTGATTCACTTTCAATTTTGCATAGATTTTTCGGCCTTGTGAGCTTCAAATTGTTTGCTTGATTTAGGTGAGCACTTGAAATCTTATTATTGGGTGAAGCTTTCGATTATTCGGGTTGCCAATACTTCAAAACCGTGACGCTGGCGATACCTTAATGTCTTCCCAATTTAATTACATGGAAGCTACTAGAAAAGACTAGAAACCAACAATCCGGACTAAACCGCTAAGTCAATATTTATTAAGCAAAAAATATTTACAAGCGAGGGGAGAATAAGCAAACAACGAGAACACATGAGTTTTTGAAAGAATACGAGTACTCTACGTTTAGCATAGTAACTTATAATTAACTCTATCATTTCTCGTCCTCATTTAAGAGACTTAGCCTAATATATAGTTAAGGAATCGAAGCTAAGTGCTCATCACACACGGTCGAGTCAAAAATTACTCTTATTCTCGCCATCGGAAAATCTACATTCGTGTCTTCAAACACTTATAAAACATGAGAAAAATTTTAAAATTTGGCCATTTTTAGCCTTATTATGCAACAAAACGATAAACAAAAAGATAAACTTTGGAAAGCGTGAAGGTTTGGCAAGGCAAGTATCTATTCACCCCCCCATACTAAAGTTAAACATTGTCCTCAATGTTTCGAGTCTAAGGGTGCAAACACCCCCATACTAGAGACGTAGTCGAATGCTTAATCTAGCATGGAAAGGGTGTAACCGTTAAATTTAAAGCTGTTTAATAAATTTATTTTATCAAAAACAAGGTGCCTCGTGGGGGATTCTGATAGGTGTGAAAACACCCATCCTTTTACCACTTAATTATAATGAAAACATGACCATAACGTGTATTTTATGTCGTAAATGTCAGAATTATACGTGGTTTGTGTTTTTGTTGTGATTTTAGGATCAAAATGTAAAAAGGGAAGAAACACGGGCTTTCACGGGCTTTTATCGAAAAAAAAGACAAAAGACGAAGTCAAGAAATCAAGAGTGCAAAAAGAACAGAAGTCCAAGGCCTATTCTAAAGATTTATCGAAGAAAAAGTCCAAATACGGAAGTTTAATAAAGCCGAAGAACTCAAGTCTAATTTATGAAGAAATCACGAGACGAGTTTAAAGTAATCCCGAGAAAAAAGTCGAAAAAGTCGAAGAATTCGGAAGACTAAGGACTAAACGAAAAATAAAGAAAGAAGAAAGAGAGGAGGAAGCTTCCACACCTCCCTCCTCCCCTATATATAGTAGATTAGTTTCATTTTTTCAAGTTGTTGGCTAAATTGACAATTAGTCTTCCACCCTTAATACTTGCACATTTAATTTTCATGTCATTTACATTAATTTGCACCTTTAATTACCTTGTCTTGCTCCTTTAATTTCAAGTAAGTTTTACTTTATTGTTATTGAATCCTTACTTTTATTGCTAATCTCTCATCTACTCTTCTTGTTTTGATTTAATCTTCATGTTTATGTTTATGTTTATGTTTATGTTCATGTTCTTGAGTTTTTCTTGATTTGATTAAGTGAGTTTTGATTATTTTGGTTGTTATTGTTAGATTTATTGATTTGGATTGATAGGTTATCATTGTTAGATGTTTATTGGTTAGTCTTGGTTAATCTTTTGGTTTAATTTGGTAGTTTTTGATTAAGATTCGTCCTTTTTATCTTCCCGTGTTCTTCGCGAAATTAGTTTTCCTAGGATATTCCGAACCAGCACTATATTCCGAATCAAGAGTTTATTTCGGACGAAAGCTTTATTCCGAACGAAGTATTTATTCCGGATCAAATCTGTTATTCCGGATGAAGCATTATTTCGGATGAGCCTTTATTCCGAACCAACGTTTTATTCCGGACGAACCCTTTATTCCGAATAAGCAATTATTCTGGACGAAGGATTATTCCGCATAAAGCTAATATTCCGAAGAAGTGTTTATTCTGAATCAGTGTTTATTCCAGATCAATAGTTTATTCCGGATGAGTCTTTATTCCGGATGAGCCCATATTCCGAACCAGCAGTTTATTCCGGATCAAGAGTTTTATTCCGGATGAACCACATTTTCCGAATGAGCTAATGTATTCCGAATGAAGGTCATTCCGTATGAGTGTTTTGTTATTCCGAATCAAGAATTATTCCACATGAGTGTTTCGTTTTGATTATTCCGAATGAGCTATTTTTAGTTTATTTTAAGTTTATGTGTTTAAATTTTTAAGCTTTACTTTTCTCGCCTTTTTACTTAGTCGCACTTTTAGTTTACTTGCCTTAGAGTTATTTTAAGCTTGCCTTTAGGATAGTTTTAAGTTTACGTTATTTACATTTCGTCACGCTTTAATTTCCCGTCGTTTATTTTTAATTAGGTTTAGATTTATTTACTTGCCGTTTACTTTTAAAGTTTGTGCATTTTTATTTACAACAACGACAAATATTTTTCTTAACCAAAAACAATTGAGTCACACTTTGAACCGGAAATCAATTCGATCAGACATACGACAAAGAACTTAATTTTTATACTGGGCAAAATCCTTGTATTAAATGGCGCCGCTGCCGGCTCTTTTCGTTAAGATTAACGGTTTTCTGTGAGAGACGCGTTGCTTTTTGGGACCCGTTCATTCGTGAGCGTTATTTTTCTTACTAAAAAATTTTCAAAAATCCATAAAAATTAAAAATTGTTAAAAATCCATAAAAAATAAAAATTTTCAAAAATCCAAAAAGATTTTATTTTTATAGTGTATATATATTGTCTATTTCTTTGGTATTGTTTTCTTTTGCTTTTGCAGGTGTATGCGTACTAGATCTTCTACTTATCCAGAGCCCGAGACTCGTGAAGATTAAGCTATGGCAGGTGTGAACAACAACAATAACCCACCGCACCTCAACAATAACAACAACAATGTTCTTCCACAGCCCGATCTTCAGACAATGGAGGAGCTTTGTCAACCCACAATGTTTGGACGAGGAGGACCGATTGCGCTGATGCAGATCACGGCTCCGGAGTTTTCGTTGAAGCATCATATGATCCAACAAGTGCAAACTAATCCATATCGCGGAATACCGGATGATGATGCCAACAAGCACCTCGACAAATTCATTACTATTACTCAAAGCATGAAGTTGCCCGGTGCTACTATGGATGTTCTTCGCCCTCAACTCTTTCCACATAATTTATCCCACCACGCCGAAAAATGGTTTGATCGTCTCCCGAAGAATTCCATTCATACTTGGGACGACATGACTCAACGATTTTTGTCGCGCTACTTTCCACCATCCATGGTCACGAGCCTTCGAAATCAAATCAGCGGTTTCATGCAAGAACCCAATGAATCTCTCTTTGATGTTTGGGAAAGATATAATGTTTTGATCGATCGATGTCCAAACCACAACATGCTTCCCGTTACGTTGATTGATACTTTCTACAATGGTTTGACTTTTCGTGATCGTGATACGATTAATGCAGCCGCCGGTGGCACATTTATGAAAAGAAGACCAGAGGAGTGTAGAGAGCTTATTGAGAACATGACTAAGTGTAGAGAGCTTATTGAGAACATGACTACTCATCACAAAAATTGGGATTCCTCCGCTTCTTCAAGGAACAACCGATATTCAATGTTTCTTCTACTTCAGCAAACCCCGACATGACCGAATTCACCCGCATGATGGCCGAAATGAACAAAAATATCTTGCTCATCGCTACAAACCAACAACAACAAGTTAAAGCTATAGCAATTCCTTGTGAGACATGCGGCGGTCCTCCTTCATACATAGATTGTCCTTCTACTCAAGGCAATCCGGAAAACGTGTATGCGGCTTATGGTAACTATTCACCGGAAAATTACCAAGCCCGACCTCAAGGGGATCGAAATTTGCTAAGTTACCGGTCGAACAACTATCTTTCACCCGGTTTTTCTCCTCAAAACCACAACCCCAACAACAATTACAATAGAAGCAACCAAATCCCACCTCGAGCTTCTACTCCTTATCACCCACCCGCTCAACAAGCCCCACCCATTAATCAAGATGTTGAAGCTTTAATGAGAACCCAAGGAGAGCAAATCAAGAATCCACAAAGCCAAATTATCAATTTAAAAGGGGATATCACTAAGCAAGGGAATGACATTAGATCCGAGCTTCGAAATGATATACAAACCTCCTTCAGCACTCAAACGAATGATTTGAAGAATATGCTGGCTAGTTTCTTACCAACCACTCAACCCTCTCCTTCGGGCTCTCTACCTTAAAACACCGTCACCAACCCGAGAGCGAATGTGAGTGCTATTACTACCCGTAGTGGAGAAACTTTAGTAGGACCATCTATCCCACCCCCAGTTACACCATCTGCACCTCCTCCACCACCATTTATCCCTACTACTCCTACACATAGTATTAGTTCACCATTACCGTCTCCGCCTTTTCATGAAGAAGTACCCAAGAAGAACCCTTCACCAACCCCACCTTCCACCTATAAACCCATCATTCCTTACCCTTCTCGACTCGACAAGGCTAGAATTTTAACTAAGAATGACGTTCAAGTCTCTAACGTTTTGGACAAGATTGCAAGCATGACCGTCACCTTTACCCTTGTTGAAGCTCTTGCACAAATGCCACAATTTGTCAAGATGTTTAAGGAATTGCTTAATAAGAAGGAGAAGATGGCCGAGTTTGTTAATACTCGCTTGAATGAAAATTGCTCTGCAATCCTTCTTAAAGAACTTCCGGAAAAACTTGGAGATCTCGTTCGTTTTGTGCTACCATGTACTTTTAACCAAACCGACGAATTTACTACCTTAGCCGATCTCGGGGAAAGTATTAATTTGATGCCTTTAAGTGTTTGGAAAAAGTTATCATTACCCGACCTTACACCAACAAAGATGACTCTTGAGCTTGCAAATCGCACTCTTGCTTACCCCGTTGGTATTGCCGAATATGTGTTCATTAAAGTTGGCACCTTCACTTTTCCGGTCGACTTTGTTGTTGTTGATTATGAAATGGACCCTCGTATTCCGTTAATACTTGGTCGGCCATTCTTGCGAACCGGAAAAGCTTTAGTTGATGTTGCCGAAGGTAAGTTAATCTTAAGGGTCGGGAATGATGCACAAGTGTTCGAAATGGGAAAGATCACAAACAAATCCCATGGAAGAGAATCGGCAAATATGATTAATGTGCTAGATGATTTTGTCGTCTACAACAATCCTCTATTCGATTCTTGCTTTGATAATCCACTGTTCCAAGACGATGTTGATGATTCTCTCTCCAATTCTGATCCTCCCTTAATTTATGATTCTCCATCGATCTTTTATACTTATGATGACGATTCTAGTTCTAATGGAGATGATTATGATGATTTTACTTCTGAGTATCCAGACATGCCCACTTATGATGATTTTGATGAGGCTGATACTCTTTCGAGTGATTCTTCTCATGATGAAGATCCTCCGCCTACAACACTTGATCCTACTTTGGATGACTACTCATTTGAGGAAGACTTTGCTACTGTTCTCAATACATACTTCCCAAATGAGAGTGATGCTCCTCCTTTAGACTTTGATGATTATGGTCTTCATCCTTCTACGGATTTGAAGAAAATTCTTTCAAAGGAGACGACACCGGACGACACCAACATCCGCAGCACGTATGTTTTGACACCTCTTTGTCTACTTTCTGAGGACGAGGTTGTGCCTTTTCTTAGCGGATGTTCTTCAAATTCTGCTGAGTCTGAGTGCTATTTTCCCCTAAAGGAAAAGGTGTTCGACCCCGGTATTGAAAACTTTAAGCCATCTCAGTATCCATCTGATGAAATAAAAGGAAATATTTTTGGAACTACTGGAGATACGCTTGCACCCCATCATCCTTGCTACCATCGTGCTCAATTTTTTCTTAAGGGAACCTTGCCTACTCTTCTTTGGCTTGCCTTGTTCGCCTTAAGCTTGTGATATTTGATGGACAAAAACTATGTATTTGATCCCGGTGGATGTTTTTCAAGCTTCTTCCTATGCTAATCAAGGTCGAGTCAGGCTCACAACTCGGTGAACAAAAATCAAGCGCTTCTTGGGAGGCAACCCAAATATCTATCTTTTATCTATTTCTATCCTAAGTGTAGGGGAGACCCGTTGGTGTTTGCTATTTCCTCTCTTCTCATACTCAGGGATTCGAGCGTTCAACGATCCACTCTTGATGATTTTTGACGACCCGTGATTCCGTGTTTCCGTCTTCCCGGTTCTATCCTAAACTCTTTTGATTCTCTATTTCATATTTTTCAATATTAAAATAGGAATCACTTTAGTTGTTCTTTACTTAGCAAGATTTAAACAAAGTGCACAATGTCCTAAGTGTAGGGGAGTTTACTCCCACATGCTTAAACATAGAGGACAATGTTTATATCAAGTGTAGGGGGAACTTCTATCGAAGTTAAGTGGCATTTTTCTTGTATTTGTCCTCATTTTAACTGGAAAATTGATTTTTTGATATTTTTCAAAATTTTTGATCTATTTTGGCCTAGTAGTTTTACCTTTGTATAGTTATTTTCTTTCTTTACTAGAATAAATTTTAATAAAGTGGTTTTAATTTTCAACGTTGTGAATCCTTTGACTCAACCCGAGTTTACTTATCTAAGTTTACTCTAGCTAGTATCCTTAACGTGTTTAAGTCAAGTTTTGCTAGGCTTTTATTTAGGGAGCTTTAAAACTCGAAAGTCTTAACTCTCACGGGTTAAGAACAAGAACTTTTCGCAAGTTCCTATAATTGATCCTAGAGAGTCGTTTATCAAGGGGACTTTAAAATGCGATTTCTAAAATTGAAAAAGTCTAAAAAGTTGCAAGATCCTATAGACGACTCGAAAACCCAAAACTTTGATTTAAATGGCTAAGCATCCACGAGTCTTATTCCTTGAGATTTTAAATTGTGGAGAACGAGAGATGATAGAGTCAATTATAAGTTTGGTATTCTTTCGTGAATTTATGTGAGTTGATTATAAGCCTATTCTCCCATCGCTTGTTAATAAACTTATCTGCAATAAGTAAGGTCGTACGATTTGAAAAGTTACTTAGCTTCTAGCCCAAGATCGTTTAAAAGTTGCTCGGTATTAATTAAAGTTCATAGCCAAGGCATAACTTATTGAAGTGGGATGCGAAGATTGGCGAGTCCGAAAAGGCCCTAACAAGGCATGAGGGCTATATTTTGTTGCTAAAGATCCAAAAGTGATGTGAAGAATCATTTATCAAAAATCAATATGAAGGATCGAGACACACGACGAAAAGCAAGTACTCCCCGAAAGATCATGGAGAAGTCTATCCGAAAAGACCCTAGCAAGGGATGAGGATAAATATATCCAAGTCCTAAAAGGAGGCGGATCATTGTATATCAAAATCCCAAATAAAGATTGGAGAAAAATGAAGAAGTCGTGGTCCACGTATGAAGAATCTCTCAAAACTTCAAGTGAAGAAATTCCTATTATGAAGAGAAGACCATTATTTCATGAACGTCTCTCAAGATTTGAAGTATGAATTCACTGCCAAATATCGGTCCGAGAAAGGTCTCAAATCGTGAAGCGAGTTATGCCAAGATATGAACTTTATGAGGTCCCGAGAAGCAGTTTTAAAAGATTTTGTCCTTTAGCTAACTATTGATTAAATCGTCCCACTTTATTTTCAGCCTTAATAACTATCGAAATAAGTCAACAATGCATCCTCGTGATCATTCAAGACAATAATAAAATATAAGAGATACACCTAGGAATAAGGGAGTCTAAGTAAATAATTGGCCCACATGAGTTCATGTTAGTTTGCTAACTTATAATAACAATGATCTCGTTTTTAAGCTTGGTATGGGGAACGTGAAAATTGAGGATGATAATCATTCATGACATTCCAAAACCCTAAGGTAAGTCTTTGATTTCTTTACTTGATTTGTTATTTTCTATCTCTGTAATAAAGGCTAATGTGGATTGATTGTGATGAAAAGTGTAATCTTGCTTTGTAATTAATGCATTACATGAGGACATTGCAATGGTCAAGTGTAGGGGATTTGATAGGTGTGAAAACACCCATCCTTTTACCACTTAATTATAATGAAAACAAGACCATAACGTGTATTTTATGTCGTAAATGTCGGAATTATGCGTGGTTTGTGTTTTCGTTGTGATTTTAGGATCAAAATGTAAAAAGGGAAGAAAACACCGGCTTTCACGGGCTTTTATCGAAGAAAAAGACAAAAGACGAAGTCAAGAAATCAATAGTGCAAAAAGAACGGAATTCCAAGGCCTATTCTAAAGATTTATCGAAGAAAAAGTCCAAAGACGGAAGTTTAATAAAGCCGAAGAACTCAAGTCTAATTTATGAAGAAATCACGAGACGAGTTTAAAGTAATCCCGAGACAAAAGTCGAAAAAGTCGAAGAATTTGGAAGACTAAGGACTAAACAAAAAATAAAGAAAGAAGAAAGATAGGAGGAAGCTTCCACACCTCCCTCCTCCCCTATATATAGTAGATTAGTTTCATTTTTTCAAGTTGTTGGCTAAATTGACAATTAGTCTTCCACCCTTAATACTTGCACATTTAATTTTCATGTCATTTACATTAATTTTCACCTTTAATTACCTTATCTTGCTCCTTTAATTTCAAGTAAGTTTTACTTTATTATTATTGAATCCTTACTTTTATTGTTAATCTCTCATCTACTCTTCTTGTTTTGATTTAATCTTCATGTTTATGTTGATGTTCATGTTCTTGAGTTTTTCTTGATTTGATTAAGTGGGTTTTGATTATTTTGGTTGTTATTGTTAGATTTATTGATTTGGATTGATAGGCCATCATTGTTAGATGTTTATTGGTTAGTCTTGGTTAATCTTTTGGTTTAATTTGGTAGTTTTTGATTAAGATTCGTCCTTTTTATCTTCCCGTGTTCTTCGCGAAATTAGTTTTCCCAAAATATTCTGAACCAGCACTATATTCCGAATCAAGAGTTTATTCCGGACGAAAGCTTTATTCCGAACGAAGTATTTTTCCGGATCAAATCTGTTATTCCGGATGAAGCATTATTCTGGATGAGCCTTTATTCCGAACCAACGTTTTATTCCGGACGAACCCTTTATTCCGAATAAGCAATTATTCCGGACGAAGGATTATTCCGCATAAAGCTAATATTCGAACGAAGTGTTTATTCTGAATCAGTGTTTATTCCGGATCAATAGTTTATTCCGGATGAGCCCATATTCCGAACCAGCAGTTTATTCCGGATCAAGAGTTTTATTCCGGATGAACCACATTTTCTGAATGAGCTAATGTATTCCGAATGAAGGTCATTCCGTATGTGTGTTTTGTTACTCCGAATCAAGAATTATTCCGCATGAGTGTTTCGTTTTGATTATTCCGAATGAGCTATTTTTAGTTTATTTTAAGTTTATGTGTTTAAATTTTTAAGCTTTACTTTTCCCGCCTTTTTACTTAGTCGCACTTTTAGTTTACTTGCCTTAGAGTTATTTTAAGCTTGCCTTTAGGATAGTTTTAAGTTTACGTTATTTATTTTTCGTCACGCTTTAATTTCCCGTCGTTTATTTTTAATTAGGTTTAGATTTATTTACTTGCCATTTACTTTTAAAGTTTGTGCATTTTTATTTACAACAACGACAAATATTTTCTTAACCAAAAACAATTGAGTCACACTTTGAACCGGAAATCAATTCGATTAGACATACGACAAAGAACTTAATTTTTATACTGGGCAAGATCCTTGTATTAGATTCTCATGCTTATCCTTGTAAATATTATAGTTTTTCTAATAGTGTAATGAGGTCACTTGTGCTCTTCCAACCTTTGTTCCGTGGTTGTTTGTGATTGTGACTTATTAGGTTTATCGTCATCATTTAAGCCTCTCGTGTTCGTTTTACAGATCACTCGAGCTTCGATCGTTGCCTTTGGGGATTCTGATATCCGATTATATCCTTTTATGTTCTAACGTTTATCTTATTAGCATAATTCATAAACGGCTTTTAGTTTATTCGTTTTATCCTTTCCATGTTCGAGATTAAGCATTCGACTTCGTCTCTAGTATGGGTCGTTTTCACCCCTAGACTCGAAACATTGAGGACAATGTTTAGTATAGTATGGTGGTGAGTATATATTTCACCTTGCTTACGTCACCACGCAATCCAATATTCATCTTTAGTTATCGTTTTGTTGCAAAATAAGGCTAAAAATGGCCAAATTTTAAATTTTTTCGTATTTTTCATAAGTGTTTAAGACACGAATGTAGGTTTTCCAATGGTGAGAATAAGAGTAATTTTTGACTCGACCGTGCGTGTTGAGCACTTAGCTTCGATTCCTTAACTTTTTAGGCTAAGTCTCTTAAAAGAGGACGAGAAATGATAGAGTTATTTATAAGTCTCGTAATCGTCACGATCTCATGTGTAGTAATTATTAACCACTCAAGGGTGGCCTAGTGGTAAAAATATTTGTGGCTGTCACTCCAAAGTGTGTGAGGTCTCAAGTTCAATTCCCACTAGGTGCAAACAACCTTGAAGTGGCCACGCTAACCTCCTGAAAAGGGAGGGCTTTACCTGGTTTGAGTCTGTGTGGCGGTGGGCTCAAACCCCTTGGATTAGTCAATGAGTCGGAAATCACGGTTACCAAAAAAAATTTATTAGCTTATTCTCCCCACGCTTTTGTATAATAAATTGTTAATAAATATTGATTTGGCGGTTTAGTCACTATTGTTGGTTTCTAATTTGTTTTAGTAGCTTCCATGTAATTAAATTGGGAAAACATTAAGGTATCGTCAGCGTCACGGTTTTGAAGTATTGACACTCGAATAATCGAAGGCTTCACCTCATAATAAGATTTCAAGTGCTCACCTAAATTAAGCAAAAATTTGAAGCTCACAAGGCTGAAAAATCTATGCCCAAATTGAAAGTGAATCAAGCCTTAATATTTGAAGCTTTAAAGATCCAAAATTCGCTTGAGCGTGAGGATATACGTCTTTGGCCATAATAAAACCACCGATGATGGTGGATAATAAAAGGCAAGGCAAGACCGTAGTCATAGTAAAAGCTCTATGGCAGAGTTGAATAAAAGATGGAGGTAAACCTATGATAATAAGGCCCTTCCATTAGGGGGCGTATAAAAGTCTTGGTAATAAGTCTCATGTTCAAAACCGTTATAAAACTATTTTTATCGATCCTTCTTGTTGACTTAATTTTTCGACATCGTTGTCTATTAGGGTGAATTATTAATTTATGATTTTGGGTACACCGTTAAAACTCTATTTTTAGACTTAATCTCTATTCACGCATAAGTCAATGATGTATCCTCGTAATCATTAAGACAAAAATAAAATATAAGAGATACCAAGTAGGAATAAGGGAGTTTATGTTCGTAATTAATACTCATGAGATATGATTGTGTTGCTAACTTATAATAACAATGATCTCGTTACACGCTTAGCATGGAATTGGGTGAAAATCTAGGACGACGAAATTATTTCTAACGAAGCGTTCACGTGTTCTTGTTCTATGATCCTAAAAGTCACTTTATCGTGATGAAAACAATACATTATGTCTAAAACGCGTGTAGTAGTTTATTTAAATTTATGTCTTCAATAAGTGTCACATAAAAATAAAATTTGGAAGTGCTATGATACTTAATTCTAGCATTGCATGAGGGCACGGCAATGGTTTAGTATGGGGGAGTGATGAGACTGTAATTATGCATAGTCTCATCGTCCAAATCGGGCTTAAAATGCTTAAAATATCATCAAAATACCCAAATATATGCTTGTGTTTGTTCATTGTGTATTTTAGGTACGGATATCGTGAAATCAACAAAAGATTACAAGAATCAAGCAAATACGAACACGAGAAACGAAGCCACACAAAGAAACGGACCCGAATCATGAATTTCCATTGAAGTCCTTGAAGTTTGAATAATTGGCAAGATTGGTCCCTCAACTATTGAAGACTTGTCATTTTTGGCCCTTGTAAACCTCAAAATTACATATTGCGTCACTAAAATGATGAGATTATACAAGATTGATCCTTGAAGAATGCAAAATATGCATAAAATACCCTTGGAACAAGTTTGAGAAACTTTTTGTGGTCAAAATTCAAAAATATAAAGTTTCATATAAGGGGAAACTATGTTTGGCTGATTAAAATGGAAATGAAAAAAAGAAAGAACATGGGGGACCTTTTCTGGCAGACAAAGAAACATATCCCATCCAACCACCAACTGACACCTCACCTTTAACTATTGACCAGCCAATCACCATCCCTCCTTCCTCCACGTGATACACCACCACTTAATAAACTTACTAAACCCGTTTATTAAATTTTCCCTCCCTAAACACGTTTTTAAAAAAACAATTACCCCAAACCAAATCAAAACCCATTCTGCTAACCTCTATCATCCCATAAACCCTAATCCCAATTTCCTCTCAAACCAAAGGGTTTTCCCCTATAACTCTCTATATCCTTAATTTACCTAACCTTAAACAAAACCCACCCCAAAACTCCTTTCACCCGTGACCACAAGTGGGTCCCCATGTTCCCATGCTGCACCAAAAATGGCAAATAAAGAATCCAACAGTCATCCAACGATTCCCATTGCACTCCTTGGTCCCAAAGGAATGTATAAACGGCCAAGGATCAACATTGCAAGATGTCAATCACACGATGCCTCAAGACCATTTTCAAATTCAGTTGACCAAGGGCTTTTTAGGACTTTCAAGGATTAGTGTTAATTATTTTAATTTTTGTATCTAGAATCTTCATCTAGTAGTATATAAAGGGTGCATGTACCCTTTATTTAGTTTGTTCCAGAATTTTTGTAAATGTTTAAATGGATTAATGAAAATGAAAAGTTTAAGCCTTTGCAAAACCTAGTTCCATTTCATTGCTTATTTAGTTTAATCGTTACTTTATGCAAAATAGTTTAAGACACACATTATTTTAAGAAATTCGTTTTAAAAGTTTGCTTTTTGAAAAAGATTTTCAAATACTTGAATCCACCATCAACAAGAAGTGAAAGTGGATTGTTGATGTTGTTCCAAGTTTTCATTAAGTTTGTTTAAAATTTCAGATTGGTTTCAAAGATTGGTTTCATTGGTTTTGAAAACAAAATCAGTTTTCAGAAGATTCATTTTTTTTATTAAGCTATAAGCTATAAGCTGCTTAATCCATAAGCCAGACTTATAGCTTATTAGTATTGTTATCAGTTCACCCCTTTTATTCTATCTTAGCACGATTCTAATTCAAGGCAT
Source organism: Glebionis coronaria (assembly GCA_025667525.1). Classification (NCBI taxonomy): domain Eukaryota; kingdom Viridiplantae; phylum Streptophyta; class Magnoliopsida; order Asterales; family Asteraceae; genus Glebionis; species Glebionis coronaria. The sequence continues at coordinate 362,891,044 of CM046876.1, forward strand.
CAAACAAGACCATTCTCCTTTCATTTTTTATACATTTGAAGATATTGTTTTAGCCTAGGTTCCTTCTTTGGATTCCTACAACAGGCATCTCTACATATCATAAGCTCCTCATAAGCTGTTGAAAAAGCCAAGCAGAAGGCCTCAGCCCAAGGTAACCCATGGCTTGAACCCTGTTTCCATTTTTCATTTTTTTTATGTGATTTATATGATATTGTATGAATCTGTTGCATTGTTAGTTTTTGTTGTTTGTTTATGTGTATTTGATGAGAATATGCAATGTTAGATTAGGTTTTAATCAGTTTAAGTTGATTTGGCAAGTGTTGGTTTGCTAAAGTCAAATTTCAGAAAGAAAAGGGTGTTTGGGACAGGGTTTTAAAGTGAATGATTGACAAACTTTTGTTATAAAATTACTTAGACTCACTTATCTTTTTAGTATTAGGATATTTGCAACTTTAGTTTTCAGTATTATAGGTTTTTGAAACACTTTGCATGTTCTATTTTAGCTAAAAATCAGTAGGCCCTTAATCTGCTATGTTTTAGTAATTTTTGACCACCCATTTTTGTTATTTGCTAGATCTAAGTAGGGTTTAGGGTTGTAAGCTGGTTTGTGGGAAATCTGTGAAGGAATTGAGTGAGATTTGGTGAGGTAAAACTCACCAAATTGCCAAGTAGATCAGCAATCATCACCCAGACCCACTTTCTGATATACAGTAACTATTCTTGCCCATTTTTGTTTTAACTTTTACAAGTGACTTGCTGTTTTTCTTGCATATCTTGACTCCCTACACTACACTGAGTATAGGGGTGCCCAATTGTCCAGATAAATCCAAGTATCCAACAAGATATCACCAAAAAGGTCACCAGACCCGTTTTTTATAACTGTCAGTGGGAACTTAGTTCCCCCTGCTAGTTGTAAGGTTCCCACTGCTTGGGAAAAAGACAAAAGAAACCAAGTGTCACTGTCAGCTTTTTAATTTTTTGTCTTTTGTGAACTTGTTTAGGAGTTTTCCCTTTATTTTAATTTTGTTATTCTTATTATTTTATTTCTGATTTTCCCAATTAGTTTAATTTTATTTTACTGTTCATTTTCTATTTTTTAGAATTTATTGCATTTTTAATTAGTTTTTAATTACTATTTTTTGTCTTTTAGTGCAAAACTTTAATATTTTTCAGTTTTAAAATTTTCCTTGTTTAAGAAAAAGATTTAAAGATTTTTAGTTTAAAGATATTTTACTTTTCACCTTTTTAAGTATTTTTAGATTTAATTTAAGTTTAATTAGGGTTTAATTGTAAACTGTTTTGTCTTTTAGTGTAAAAAAGTTTATTTTCAACTTTTTCCAATTTTCTACTGTTTAGTAATATAACTTAGGATTTTTGAAAAAGTAAGTTTAATTTTAGCATTATTTTAATATTTTTAATCATTATTTTAGTTTAAAAATAGTTTTTAGTGTTTTAAAAATAGAAAAATAGTTTTAAAAATTTAGGAAAAATACTTTTTAGTCTTTAAATAATATAAGTGATTTATTAGTTCAATAAAATAGTATTTTGGGCTTTTTCTTAATTATATTTAATTTTAGGGCTTTAATTAGCATTTAAAATTGAATATTTAATTAATAAAAGGTTTTAAAATATATTTATTGGATTTTTATTCTTATTTATATTATTTTGGACTTAGTTTTAATTTTTAATTAATTTTTAGGTTTAATTTTTAATTTTGTCACGTTTTACGTATTTACGTTCGCGTTTTACGTCAACTCGTCGTAGTTTAATCGTAGTCGTAGCTCGTCTTTATTTTTTCTCTCTTAAACCAAAAACGTCAGTATTCCAAACTTTGATTTTACATATTGGCACACTTAATTCACACACCTCCTTCGAGAACGAACCCGCACTTATTCGACTTGTCAGTTTTCCTAAATCCTCGAGTTTAATACTTGCTCATTATACGCATTTTTCCTAAAACGTGTACGATTTACCTACATCAATTTTTGAGTGATGAGACTGTAATTATACATAGTCTGATCGTCCAAATCGGGCGTAAAATGCTTAAAATATCATAAAAATACCCAAATATATGCTTGTGTTTGTTCATTGTGTATTTTAGGTACGGATATCATGAAATCAACAAAAGATTACAAGAATCAAGCAAAAACGAACACGGGAAATGAAGCCGCACAATGAACCGGACCCGAATCATGAATTTCCATTCAAGTCCTTGAAGTTTGAATAATTGGCAAGATTGGTCCCTCAACTATTGAAGACTTGTCATTTTTTGCCCTTGTAAACCTCAAAATTACATATTGGGTCACTAAAATGATGAGATTATACAAGAATGGTCCTTAAAAATGCAAAATATGCATAAAACACCCTTGGAACAAGTTTGAGAAACTTTTTATGGTCAAAATGAGAAAATATAAAGTTTCATATAAATGGAAACTATGTTTGGCTGATTAAAATGGAAATGAAAAGAAGAAAGAACATGGGGGGCCTTTTATGGCAGACAAAGAAACATATCCCATCCCACCACCAACTGACACCTCACCTTTGACTATTGACCAGCCAATGACCATCCCTCCTTCCTCCACGTCATACACCACCACTTAATAAACTTACTAAACCCGTTTATTAAATTTTCCCTCCCTAAACACGTTTTTAAAAAAACAATTACCCCAAACCAAATCAAAACCCAACCTGCTAACCTCTATCATCCCATAAACCCTAATCCCAATTTCCACTCAAACCAAAGGGTTTTCCCCTATAACCCTCCAGATCCTTAATTTACCTAACCTTAAACCAAACCCACCCCAAAACTCCTTTCACCCGTGACCACAAGTGGGTCCCCATGTTCCCCGGCAGCGGTGTCAAAAATTGATGTAGGTAAATCGTACACGTTTTAGGAAAAACGCGTATAATGGGCAAGTATTAAACTCGACGATTTAGGAAAACCGAAAAGTCGATAAGTGCGGGTTCGTTCTCGAAGGAGGTGTGTGAATTAAGTGTGCCAATATGTAAAATCAAAGTTTGGATTAGTGACGTTATTGGTTTAAGAGGGAAAAATTAAAGACGAGCTACGACTACGATTAAAATATATAATGGGCTCAGAATATATTTTATAAAATATATAAGATTTATATATTATATATATATATATACTAGCATCGTAACCCGCCCAACGGGCGGGGTAACTTTTTTTTTTCTTATTTCGGAGGGTTTATGGTCTGTACGTTTTTAGTTTCTTGAATTTATAATTTAACCTTTAGTATGTTTTAGTCATAGTTTACGTTTAAGTAACGTTTATTTGTAGTCAACGTTTTTTTTATTTGAACGAACTGTACGTTAAAAATTAAAATAGTATAACTGAACCACTATTATCTAGACGTTACCAGTTTACCAAAAATATATAAAGTGCAAAATGATTCTAACCAGCGACACAAACCACTATTATCTGGAAATGGCTGAGCTTCTCAAAACCACATATTTGTTCTTCACCCAAGATTTCATCTAGAATAGAAGACTGAGCCAAGAAACATGAAATTGAGTTGATCACAACGACTGTTATAGAAGAACATTGCCAATAATCTAGACAGTAAAACCATACTTACATGAATTTAACAAATCTCAAAAGTTGAAAAGCTACTCTGTCCATTTGAATGGCTAAACATATTTTTTTTTATTGTGATGCTACCAAATATACAACTAACATAATATTTTTATATCATTTTATCATTCTCTCAGTAGCCCTTCAAAAATGGTTCGTTTGAGTTTGAAAAAGTTTTCCTAGAACCGCATACTGTTGTGTGAATACTGATCCAAACGTACGCTCTAAAAAGATAGTCGTAGGACTTCAGGTTGCAAAATCATCACATGAGAAGTTCGAGAATTGCGCAAAATATCTTAAAAGATGAAATCATGTTATTTTGATGTCCAATATTAGAAAAACACATGTACAAAGTTCACGTTTCTAAATTATGAGCGGCGTAACCCGTCTAATTGGGCCGTTTCGTTAATTTTTTTAAAAAGTAGGTTTGTGTATAAAAAGGTTTTTTTTTCAGTAGGACTCCTTTTTGTTTAAAGAAAGAAACTTAATGATTCTATTTTTTGATATTGTTAGGTCTTGAGCCATTTAACAGACTTGTTTTGTTCCATATCAATCTTTCGTTTTATTAATATGACATTTTTTAAAAAACATTGTTTTATATTATTAGTTTTTGCTACACACAAGCACTATGTTTAGTTTGTATTTTGATATTATTATTAATATATAGGAGGATTTTGCACTCAGCAGGAGAAGGAAAGTGAAAAAGGGGTCGGTTTAATCTTAATCGAATAGTCGATAGTGTGAAGAAGGCTCTTTAAAAGAATTAGAGTCAAGTGAGCACGTTTATTTGACGGCTTTCAGGTTTTTCTAGTCATTGGAATCTGGTATTATGCAAATGAAAAATATTAGCATTTTCATGTTACCAGATGTTTACTACATGGAAGATTAATTGATATGTTTTTGTATTGTTTGAATTGAACATAGCGAAAAGGTTTTTGTCTTTTATCAGCCCAAATTGTTCGCTACATCATTCATTTAGTCTTCACTTTTCAATTTTCGTAAAAAATGATAAACTATTAATATGTTCCAAAACGCTTTGTGTAATTTGAAAAGAAATAAAAATCATTTTAGTACGAAAGAAATAATTGTTTTGAATAATGTTTTAAAATTCGGTTTTAAAATCGATCCAGTCGAATCATTGAGTCCGGGTCAACCCGGGTCGAACCGGATCAACCTGGGTTGATCCGTTTTTTAAAAAAATATTTTTATTATTAATAATTAACAAAAACTATATATAAAAACTCCCGTATATTAAAAATATAAATTGTTTCCGATCAATATAATATGTAAAAATAAAATTCTGTTACAAATACGTAAATTTTACATAAATGTTTTTTTTAAATTCAAAAAAATCAAAACACGGCCGGGTCTCGAGAACCGGGTTGACCCGGATTTTAAAAATGTGAAACCCGTCAATATAATCCGTTTTTCGACCAGAACCGCGTCAACCGGTTGACCCGGTCAAGTCAACCCGGTTTGAAAACATTGGTTTTGAACTTCTTTACATTTTGTATCTTTTTTAATTGTCGACTCCGGCAAATGTTTTACAATTCTATAAGCATGGAGACGAATATGGAAAATTGTTCCATTATTTTCTTAAGTGTCACTTCCTTTTTTCAAAATGTTTTCTTGTCATGCGATTTGTCAGAACTAACACTATTAGTACTGTAGTATTTAGTAGTAGATGCATTCAATGTTTTGAAACCCGGTTCGACCCGACCGGTTTGACCGGATCCGGCTTAAAAAGCGGGCTAAATAAAACCGGTTCTTAACTAAATGAAACCCAGTGCGAACCGGCGGGTTTTTGAAAACCCGGGTCGAACCGGGTAGATAAAACCGGACGGGTTGCTTTCTTTTTTTCCAATCTACTTTTAAAACTTAGAAAAAGTCAAAATAGGATATATTTCATCAACACCTTTTTCTTCTTTTCTTTCTATGAAGTTTCTTTCTTACCTATCTATCACCATGTCAGCTACCCATCTGATTCCAATGAAACAAACCCATAAACATCCAATTGAACTAAAAAGAATCGAAGAAAAGTTACACAAGCAAAAACCCAATGAATTGATTAAATCAACAGATTGAAGGTGGTTGCACAACTGATGGGTGGAGGGATATTAGGCCCTTTTCTTTGATTGATTTCTTGATTTATTGTTCTAGTGAGATCTTCTTTTTACCAAACTTTATGATACAAACGGTTGTTTATGATAGTGATAAGGTTGTAATATAGGATGATGTGTAACTAGCCTTTGTAGTTAAGCAATTATAAGATAATATGCAAAAACAAAGAGAACCGGGTTGACCCGCCGGTCGAACCGGTTAACCCGGTGACCCGGTGACCCGGATACTTGACCGGGTCGATCATTGACCCGGTTTTCAAAACATTGGATGCATTTACTGGAGGTCAAAGGCAAGTCTTTGACTCATGATAAAGTTTTGTTTGAACTTCCATACGTACTTGCTAAAAAGAAGAACTTCCATACGTACACATCTTGTGAGTAATAAAGAAGTGTTAAAAAACTTTTACCAAGATACAACGATAAGAGGCTCGTCTTCTCATTCCATGTAACATATTTGTGTAGACTGATGTTCCTGGTGGCAAGCTGCATTGATCGAGTCTTGGCATCAACCATGGTTATCTTGACCCACAATCTTGCGGAGGAACCATGGTCTAGGAGCATGGATGGTAATAGCACTGGTGGTGTAGATCTTGCCCTCTTGAGAATCGAGCGTGTGGTTCATGGTATTTACTTCTAATATGTGGGATAACGTGCGTTTGTTCTCGTGGTCAGAAAACTTGCGCCAAGATGCCGATGTGACCCGCTCCCATGGGTGCTTAATAAGGGGCTAGTACATCTTAACGACAATAAGGGGTTATGAAAGTGTACATGTGATGCACAAATGTACTTTTAGTACCAGTGCATTCTGTTTAACCAGTAACCACAAGCACTCAGTAAAGGTGGAAAAGGCGGTTAGCTAAAGCTTTGACTGGCTATCTTGAGGTATGGGTTTAGCTAGCGTTGTATTCCAGGTTTTTAAACTTCAAAAAAGAGAGGATATGATCTCAAAAAGTATCAATACAATAAAAATTTAACTGTTAGTAAACTGATTTAGTAGGTTATTAATTAACAATATACTCATTATCTTTAATCAACCCCTTTCCTTTGTAGATAAATATTTTGATTTCACCATTTTAACTTGTTAGAGATGAAACTCTACTTGGATAGTCCCATTCAAAAGTAACCGTTCAAAGTGATCTATTTTCGGTATGGTGAAAATGGTGGAGGTTGGGTTGGTTTGAAGCTAATCAGTTTCGCGTCAAAATTTATAGTTGGCTCAAGATTCATTTGTGTTAAATAAAGTGGTCACTCTGTGAGGGTATACTAACTGGCTTGACAGTGGGTTGGTGTCCGAAATATTGTTCCATTGGCTCATACCCCTCTTTAGTTCCAGCAAGAAGTATAGAGAAATCACATGTTAAATGTGATATTACGTGGAGCCCAACTCCAATTGAACTCAACTGACAACCCAACAATCAAAGTCATACTTTTCTTATGCGAATATACAAGTTAGTTCATACGTTGGTTGTGGTTTATGGTCGTACTTTAAGGGTTGTGGTCACTGATTTATTAATGATTTTGTAGCTCGTCTATTAGCATGTTGCAACCTCTTACGTCTATTGTATCTTTGAGACCGAGAAACATAAAAAATACATAAAGAGATAATACAAATAATACTTCCAGGAAATAATTGTAAAATAAAATATTAATTAGTAGTGTTATACTACCTTCACAAGTTTTGTAACGATTGTAATTGATGCCTTTCGTATATCGTCAAGGTTACTCATTATACCATCAGTCAGAAACAAAGGCAAAACAATATTTATTGCTTTTCTTGCATCATAAATTTCTATGAGTGAGATGTCACATAGATGTTCAAAAAAAAGATGTCACACAGCCTCAAAATGTAGATTCCCATAACATTAAACCTGTAGATTTGCAGGTGTCTTAGAACTGTTTTGAAAGTATTTTGATCTTTAAAGTTTGAACTCCATAATCTATTAAGATTAAAGTATGTATGATGTTAATTAGAAACAGAATATAATAACAACAGAACACGTAATGAATTCTAGCGTGTCCAGACACAACAAAGTGAAAATCAACATGTACAAATCTATACAATCCATAGACGAATTCTAAACATTTCACTCAGATCCTCTTCCTTGGAATCTCCAATTCATCTTTTTTCTAAAACATTGAGAGCTTGCTTTTTTCTTGGACTCTCCATCATTATTATCTTCATTTTTTATACTTCCTACTTCAGGTTCCGTTTATGATTGCTGCTGTAAATTTCTAGGAGCATTGACCAGCTTGAGAAGAAAGGATGATACCCCAAAGTAAGACCATAGATGGTGCATTTTTAAGCACTGGAGACACTCAAATCTGATAAAACTTTAAGAATAAAACTCACAGGAAGGAAATTTTAGATATGTGTAGACATACCTTTGCATCTGATGTGATTAAAAGTTAATATATGTGGCAAACTATGTAGGTCGGATCGGTCACTGGTTTGATGAGTCGCTTAGGACTACGGGTCCGAGTCAAATGGGTCTCTAGTCGGGTTCTTATAGTTCTATCCATGCCCACTCCTATGTTGACCTCATATCCGCTCCTATGCTGACCTTCACTTCTCTGCACCTTATAGTCTCGCTCTTTGGCAGCTTGTTTCACTAATTGCTAGGAGCACAGGTGCATCATCCACTTCCACTAACTTTTTTTTTAGAAAGGCATCCACTTCCACTATTATTTGCATAAACGCAGCTGGAAAACGTTGTTTATATATTAAAATTTATATTTAATGAAAAGAAGTTGCTTCTCTCTAATCTTTCTTCTGATTTCTAGCCTCAAATAAGAAATTTGTAAAATAAAATTTCAGTAGAAGCGCAAATGTAGGCTACCCAAGCCAATATGTCAGCAACACATATCTAGGAACAATAAAATATAAACAAAAGTTGGTACAGAATTATTCTTTTGCTTCACTAATCAAGGTTCAGATCACTGAGAAGTTCTCCATGTATACAAATACGGATTAACATAAATAAATGTTAAAATAAGAAAACCCTGCCTGGAATAGAAACATTCCAAGTGCAAAAATAACCTTTGCAACTTCTGTCAAAAAGTTGACTAAATATGAACTTTCCATCAACCTTGGACATATACACCAAAATTGGCTGTCAAAAAAGAAGTCATTATTTCGTTTATAGTGGTAGATTTATATGTTAAGATAGTCATTTTCATATGCCAAGTATTCATAAAACCACATCAAGCGAGTAATATCATACCTTATATTGACCCGTTACTCATATAGATAGATGATGGTTCAAGATAAATAAAAGATTAAATCTACAAAAGATAGCATGAATAGTTGTCATCGGGTCATTTTCTATGTTTAGATGGGTTTGAAATAAAATGGAATGGGGTAGGCAAATTTTAAAATCAAACGAAATATGTGATAATGTTATGTTTGTATGATAATGTTAATCATTAACGTAGTTTGAAAGATAATGTTATGTTTGGAACGACAACATATGTGATTTGCTATTTACAGTAAACGCTCTTGGCAAAGGTCTTTAACTTGGTCTTAAATTCCATAAGTGAAATGTACCTTGATCGTTTATGCATCTCAGCTAACTGATCTCACAACATCATTGCATGGTTGCTTAAATCCTGAAAATATTATTCAACTATTAGAACATGTAATTGACAGAAGCATATGATGTAACTTCCAGTATAAAAGTAATTTGGCATGTGTATCTTGTGACCTCAGCTTAGTTAATTTTTGCAAGGACAAACAGATCAAAGCCACTTCTAACTTTAGCCTGCATTAAGTATTAGAATATTAATAAAAAAATAGTTAGCACATTAACAATATCTTATACATATAATATAATCCCAACTGATAAAATCAAATACCACAGACATTACATACCATAGGTAGTTACATCTTTGGCTTCGTATTTAAGTTACATCCTCATTTAGCTTTTTTTTATAAGAGGCTTTCATATTGCTGTAGTACCAATTGTATCTAAAAGTTTGATTTCAACAGATGATATCATTTCCACATTATATCAGAAAGTTATCGATTATAAAAATAAGTTACACCTCAAACAAAAATGTCAAATAAACATATTAAATTGATAGTATTCTTACCATGTATTCCAGAAATTGCATTGTGTCCACCAGGAGTCTGTCCTCCAGATATAACAACACCAATCTTTAGACTCGCCTCGGGCAGTGAGCTTCGAGCCTTCATTGAAGCTGATGGTTGTCCGAATAGCTTGGGAAAGAGCTTGGAAATCTCGTCTGTGTTTCAAGGTATATCTAAGAAAGTTTTTACAAAAAGGTAAATGATTTCCTATATTAACTCACAAATTACCTCCGATGGCAGAACCGAATGACCCATAAAACTCGTGAATACAAAAGCATCATTTTAGCAGAACCAAAACATGAACAAACGCCAAAACCCCTGTCCATATCAAAGAAATCAGAAAACAAAATTAAAACTCACAACTGGTTAGGACCTAATATATCGTACATATAACCACATAAGGGCAATCACTTAATATAATAGCACGAACACATGAACTTTATTGAACGCCAAATTTAACTTTTGTATTGCATAGTACACCGTCTTCGACTTCTTCGACTTCTGTATTTTGTTGATCTAATACCAGTTTCATGCCTGACATGTCCACTTCCTCAACTTAGCCCCCGTATTCAACAAATCAACAATAGTATGCAAGAATTCTTTAGTTTCAACAACCCAAGCCTGTGAAGTAGCATCAAACATTAAGGCCAATTTGCATATCTCCAGTCACATAAGTCTGCTGCATATAGGGCTCAACAATTGCTTCTTGATTGCTGGTATTGAAAGCGGAGGGCACGTTGCTAGATGGGACTGTAAACATGCATAAAACAAACCAAATAGTCATTAGAAAAAAAACATAGGTAATTCAACAACTAATAACGGACTAAAACTTGCTTTCTGATCAAACTTTAGTTATACCTTACAACATTGCTTTACGAAGATTGACTAAAACCTAGAATCAAATCTCTGTCAATGATATAGATGGATAGATTGCCGAGAGTTATTTCAATTTAGCATGGAAGAATACTTACAAACAGCACAATAATGCACAATAATCCTGAACTTTATCTGAGGATTGGCCGGTTGATAGATACTCAGGAGCTATATGTCCCATGTTTCCTCTAAAAAATATCAAACTCCACCTGACTGGCGTTCGGTTAATCCTCTAAGCACCCAGTTTTGGTGCAGCAGAAGGTTTAGAGCCTCTACCTCGTCCAGCGGCTATTGCATTTTTTTCTATCAGTAAATATGCAGGAAAAAAACTAATGAAATGAGTGTATATTGCACATTTTGGCAGGAAACCAAGTCATATAACCCCAATTCCCATCTCCTGAGCAACAACAACTTTAACCTGTAGAGTAAAATCGACCATAACTTCAACTATCAATTTGACATGCTGAAGCACAGATGAATGTACAAACCTCATAAAGGCGTGAATTGACTTTTGCACATGTTTGATGGAGAGTTTCAAGAGAAGCGTCACTAAGCTAAAACTGACCACCAGGGTTCCAAATATATGCTTTGTTTTTTCCCTAACAATCCATATTTGAAATTTTCACTACTCACCTGTCTAGAGGAGACGATAACATAATCACGCATCAGATAAGTACTCTAAAACAGTAGCTGCAGTTGAATCGAATATTAGTTGTATTATGTGTTATTTTGTTATGGTAGTTGGTTTAAGAGTTTGGCGTAAATGCACTTTTTCATTAGCGTGATCCATGGTTACCTGTAATTTGGCATTAGCATGATCCATTGGAAGCCTGAAGATTCTTGTGTCACTCTAAAATTGCATTTAGAACAGCTTTTGTAGTACCACGGTTTTGTTGTGATGATTTTGACGATGATTGCTTCTGTTGTAAAACCGAGCTCCACCTCTTGTGCGCAAAGCATGACTGGATTAGGCCAGTGTGTATACACCCTGAAAAACCTCGACACCAAAACTATTTTAATCTAACATGGTCTGTATAAATAGTAAGCCTTTTGGTCACAAAAAACCTTATAATTGTTGTAATAGCTTCGCACCATATTATAAAATGATCCACACATTGTATCAAGGACTAACTTCTTGGAAACTGATTGTGTATCTGGAAGAACGATAGAGATGATATACCTTGCTTAGCCAAGCTCATAGATTTCCAAAAAAAAAACTGTTTTGAGAGCTCCTCTAGAGCTTGTACCTCTGATTTGATATCTTCAATGCAAACAATAAAAAAATTGCGACGGAACTACTAAGATATGGTTCAATAGGGTTTCAAAAAAAGAGGTGTATGTTTTTGTTGATTTTTAGGGTTAGGAATAATATCAGGGTTTGGAAAAAAGGAGACCCCGTAATGTGTAATTTTAGTATATTCTGATGTATATGAGAATAGCATTGGTTCTTGTAGAATTTATTATGATTGTTTTGGACAAAAAATCATCAAAAGTTGTGTGGTTTAGTGGTAAACTTTGTGACTTGTTAACCATAGGTCACAAGGTCAAATCTCTCATTTGACAATTTTTTTTATATATTTACCGAAAACCTTTATTATAGGACGTCGCAAAACGCGATTTCGAAAATGCGTTTTCAAAACGTGATTTTCAAAAATCTGTGATTTCAAATCACCAAAAACGTGGAAAATGGAGAGTTCTTAGGGATTTCTGAAATACTATTGGCTAATAGGTGCCATGTCACATATGACTGGGATTAAGGGTGTGGTTTCAAATTATACTTATACCTATATATAATATAAAGATATACATATATATATATATATATATATATATATATATATATATATATATATATATATATATATATATATATATATATATATATATATATATATATATATATATATATATATATATATATATATATATATATATATATATATATATATTTATATATATATATATATATATATATATATATATATATATATATATATATATATATATATATATATATATATAGATATATATATATATATATATATATATATATATATATATATATATATATATATATATATATATATATATATATATATATATATATATATATATATATATATATATATATATATATATATATATATATATATATATATATATATATATATATATATATATATATATATATATATATATATATATATATATATATATATATATATATATATGTATATATATATATTTTGTTTTTAATTTTGAAATCAAACGCAGCATTCACTGTTTTTTTTAATTGCAATCTTTTTCTTATTAGGATAATTATAGAACAAATCCTTATCCCACTTGTTATTTCCCTGAATTTTTTAGAAGGATAGAAGACGCAGACTCTGATTTTCCATAAATATAATATCCTAATTTTTAGACTTTCTTTCCTGCCCTGTGTTTTCTTTCATAGTAAGATTTATATAATTTTTTTATAGGCTGAATTTTTTAGTAGTCTAGATATATAAACACGCAGCACCATATATTATTTGTAGCAAGCTTTGTTTTTATTCGGAGGATAATCATATATTTTGTCCCTGTACTCATTTTTTTATTTTAAGTATTAAAAATTAGTTTTAATATTCTATTTAAGAATTTTATAAAATATCGATTTAATTAAAAAAAAAAATAATAATAATAATAAAATAGTTTTTATAAGATATTTAAAATATCATTTATCTTAACTGTCGTTAACGTTTTATGTTTTATGTTATCTCGGCGTATCCGATTCATATCTTTTGGCGAGGAGCTTTACGGGTCTTTAAGCTAGATTAAGTTTTAAAGTTTAAAGCTCGATTTGTTTTTATCTCGTTAGTCAGTCGATAAAATTGACAACTTTATCGGCTAATTAGTTTAATAAAAGCTTTGAAAGTAATAGACTTCAAATTTAATTTAGTTATTAGATCGGATGGCAAATTTTTCGTATCTGGTTATTCGCTCGGGTTTGATTCTCTATCTCTTTCGTTGTCATAATTTATTAGCTTCTATATTATTATTATTGTTGCTTTGTTCATGTTTAGCTTTAATGTCACGATTTGAGTAGTTTTTATTATAGTTGTCTAGTAGCATCTTTATTGTCTTTATTATTATTTTAGATATCTCTCGCTTTATAATTGTAGTTTAATTTTCATCCTTATCGCTTTTATATATTTTAATATTCAGTTGTTTAAATCAGTAGATTTAAATATTAAAATCAAAACCCTTTTTATTCGAGCATCAAACTTTAGACATAAACGCCGATTTCCATTCACACTTCGTCGGAACTACGATAACCTTTCGGGTGTACGAAAACGACTCAATCAAATGGCGCCGCTGCCGGGGAATGTGTGTAGCGATGTTTTCGTTGTGTTTTTAGTTAGTGACTTGAAGATCCTTTCGTTTTGAAAGTTTATTTTCGTATTTATATATATATATAAATAAAAATTTTGAAAATCCAAAAAAAAATATATATAATTTATAAAAACCACAAAATATTTTCTTATTTTATCTTCTTTTCTTTATTACTATATATGTATCATTTAAAAAAAATTTAACTATTAATTTAAAAAAAAAGTTTTAAAAAAATATTATTCTTTATCTTCTATCGTGTTTAATTCTTTTTCTCAACCTCTCTTATTTTTAATTCTTCATGGATTCGTATTGTATTGGGTATGTCACTGGTTTTCATGCGAGCGGTGCGGTATGGATATCCCTAATTATAAATTTGGACATTGTTCATTTTGCAATTCGATCGATTCATACTTCACCTCTAATGACACTATCTCACCCTCTTGCATATATGACGATCCATATCCGCAAAATGCACCGGGTTTTTCTCAACACCCGTGTTGCAACATTTGTGGGGGCCTCATGACACTTTTTCTTATCAACCGATGAATTATTATGAGCCCGATCCGTGCTATAATTCCGGTTTTCATAATTTTGAGCCCCCACAATACACCCTCGATCATCAACCATCTTTGAATCCGAATGACGTAACACGAGCACTTGTTTTGAAACTTCATGACGGTGTAGTTCGACTAAAAGAAACACGGGAGGAGGAAAAGCGACAGCGACAAGAGCAAGTATCTAATCTTAGTGCTTATACCTCTACGCCTCGTGTGATTCCTTATTGTCATGATGATGACGAGGATAATATTTACGATCTCAATCCATCATGTGAGACTACCACTCATATTCTCGATTCTTCCACTACGTAGACCGATGCCTCTCTCATCATGGGGGATGAGGGTCTTATCACTATTCCTTGTGATGAGTTTCTTATTCCAATCTAAAGTGAGCCTACGGTTGCTTCCGATAGTGATAGTGAGTGTGAATCTCTTTCTAGTGATGATTCATTACCTCCCACCGACATCTTGGGAGATGATTCTTTGGATTTCTCTAATCCTCTTTTTGATCTCGATAATGATTTTACTTCTAGTGATGACGAGTCACTATCCGATAAAGACGTTCAGAAGGAAAATTTCGAGATTTATTCGAACCCTTTATTTGATTTTCATGACGCTTACATCTCTAGTGAGGTGAATCCTCTCTTTGAAGAGGGGATTGAGGACATTGATAGCTCCGACTCTCTTGCTATTGATGAGCATTCTTTGTTATCCATGCCACCTCCCATCATAGAGGAGGTGGAGAGATTCGACCCTACCTTCCGTTTGATTCGGTCTGGAGAGGTGACGCGGGTGGTAGATATTTCTTCTGATATTTCTCATATTATGTTGCCACCCCGTCCTACCGCGTGCACGCCCAAGCGGATGATGTATCGCTTTTACTCTCCTCATTTCATACCGGGGAATGAGGATGAGTGTTTTGATCCTGGAGGAGACGTTGATGTTGCTATTACTTGTGATGTTTTACCGGTTATCCCATCGACTCTTGCTTTGAGTTTCTATCAAGTGTCCTCGGGTGACACTTTGATATCTTTTTCTCCCACCCTCCCGCCCTTGGCGAAGACGAGTATTCTTAAGGATCGCCTTAATACCTATTTCTCGTATGTTATAAGAATACTTCTGCTTTTCTTCACTTATACTGTGGATTCTTCTTCTTTATTCTCATCCGGTAATGAGGATAAGATTTTTGACCCTTGCATATCTGTTTTGAGCCAGTGGTGATTCTCTTGCTCCCCCATGGACCATTTAATTCGGGGTCGAGTCAGGCTCGTGACTCGGTTAACAAAAACAAGCGCTTATCGGGAGGCAACCCGATGATCTATCCTTCTTTTCTTTATTTTCTAACATAAGTGTAGGGGTGTGTTTCTCTCCATGTGTGCTTGTTGGTATTTGTTTTTGCGTGCAGGGTTCCCTTGGATCGAGAAGACTTTCAGAGGGTTGATGTTGCTGTTTTCCATCATCTTCTTCATTCAGTCTCCGATCGATCTTCATGTCTATATCAGGGGAGTACACAGTTCTCATCTTTATCCATGCATATCTGATTGTGTTCTCCTTCTTACACTTGGAATTCTAGCATTAGCCTTTTGTGTTCTTAGGTGTAGGGGTAGCACCTTATCACTTTTGAACATTGAGGCCAATGTTCTGTTCTAAGTGTAGGGGGTTTTATATCATATTAATCATATTCATGCCTACTTGTTTGCCCTCTTGCATCCTATTTTGATCAAATGTGTTTTTATCTTATTTTATTTTTATTTTTTATTTTATTAAAAATAATAAAACGTTTTAGACCGTGCGTGATTGACTTGTCCCGTAGGCTAGAACAAAGGGGATCCTGACTCTGCCTGAGTGTTGATCTGGCTGCTCCCTTTACTTTTAGACTAAGCTTTTAGGAATTGTGCAAATGAAAATGCTAAACGTGGAGTAGTTGGTTCTCTTTAGAGCTTATATGAATAACCTGTGACTTTTTCTCCTAGATTGTAACTAGACTAAATAAGTGTTTTTTTTTCAAGCCTTTGAACGTTAAAAATTATGTTGTTGTGCAAAAAATAAATTCTTATGCAATTTTGATATAGAGTCCTAGTTCAACTTTTTATTTAAATATGAGTGAAAGCATACTTTCTTAAATTTGAAATAATGTTGCGTGAATAAATATGTTGAAAAAAAAGAGAAAAAAAAAGAAAAAAAGAGAGAAAAACAAATATTTGAAAAAAAAAGAAAAAAATGATGAAATGAGTGTTTATATTGCTTTAAATATTATTGTGAGGAACTTGCTTTTTCTTAAATTTAAATCCGAAGTTGAACTAGAATTCGTCAATTTTTTATAAGAGTTCAGACGGTAATAGAGAATGTAGAAGTCAAAGGTCCCGTGAGCTCCGATACTATTCTCGAGGGTGTAAAAACCTAGCCTCCTAAGCTTTGCTAAAGGACAAGCTGAGAAGAAAGTCGCTACATGGAGTGATCTCTCCTTTGAATCTTCAATCTCTAATTACCGTCGTTGTTTTTCATCTAAGTGTCTTTTATTAGCTTAGTGGTGATTTCAAGATCTTTGATTTCAAAATCCCGCCGATCCCGGTACTATTCTCCGTGGGGTGTCAAAAGCCCGGGCACTTAACCGATGAGGTTGGGACGTTCCGAGAAGAAAGCCGCTACATGGGAAAGGCAATTTTTGAATCTTAAATATCGTCATTTTCGGTGAGTCTAATATTCCACTTAGATGATTAGCAACCATAACAAATGTTGATTTGAACGATCAAAACTTTGAAAATGAACACACTTGCCTAGTGTTTTATAATTGTGGGAGTGAAAAGTTATATTTACATAGGTTATTAGTATAAGTAGGGGTTAATACATACGTAGGTAACTAACGTTTCCAAAAAAAGTGCGCCTGAAGTAATAACGTTTCAAATCGTTCACTCAAGTTACTAAAGTATATGTTACCGGTTAATTGAGTTACTCATTTTTTAATTTACCTACGTTAGCCGGTTTTAGTAACTTAGACGCACTTTTTTGTAAACGTTAGTAACTCCTTAATACACAAACTTGGTCCCTTAATACATAAAGAAGTTACTAACGTTTACAAAAAAAATGCGTCTAAGTTACTAAAACCGGCTAACGTAGGTGAATAAAAAAATGAGTAACTCAATTAACCGGTAACATATATTTTAGTAACTTGAGTGAACGATTTGAAACGTTATTACTTTAGGTGCACTTTTTTGGAAACATTAGTTACCTACCTATGTATTAACCCGTAGAAGTAGTGTTAGCATTTTGCCAAAACGTTTGCACAAGGAGTCTTAGCTTAGTTGGGAGTAATAAAAAGAGGATGACGACTTTTATTCCCTAGAGACACCCAGTTTGCGTGTTTCCCGTTCTATGATCCTTATTCCTTGAATAAAAAGTCGAGCATGGCGGGTGACAATGTATTTTTATTTTTTATCTTATTAACAAAAAGCAATTTCGAATAAAGTAGTTTTAATTTGTTTTTGGATTTAGCATTTGTGATAATAGTTGCTTGGGGGCAAGCAACGTTTAAGTGTAGGGGTGTGTTAGACACGTAATTATTCATGTATTTAGTGAGAATTTTCCTTCATTTATAGTATAATAAATATCAAAACGTGTATTTTTAGTGCATTTATCGTTTATATTTGCTATTTATTATTGTAGGTACGAATATTAAAGAAAATGAGCTAAAACGAAGAAAAAGAGCAAAGACAAGCACAAGACATGGAAAGAAGACGAGTAATCGAGTCCGACGATGCATTCATCTTTTATTGGGCCGGCCCGACACCATTTATATGGGTTGGACCAACCCGATATTATTTAAATGGTATCCAAGCCCATTGTTACACCATTTTGCCCCAACAAAAGCCCAACAGCAACCAAAGCCCACAAGGTCCAAAAGAAGGAAAAAAATAGATAGAGGGATAGATATGGACGCATACATCAGATAGGGGAGATAGTTGTCATTCATATTTTTTTTATTTTGAGTAGTTGTAGGTAGAAATAAGATAAACAGCTCTTTTATTTCTAGTAATTCCTTGTAATATTGTTTTTATGTTTTCAATTTAGCAGATAAACTTTATACTATCACTTCTACAACTTGTCCCCTGCGTGATGTAGTTTAGGATAGATAACATATTCTGTTCTATTTTTTTATTTTATTTAAGTATTTTTGTTTAAGCTATTAAAATTCCATTATTATTATTTTATTTTATTTTGAAATCAAACGCAGCATTCACTGTTTTTATTTAATTGCAATCTTTTTCTTATTAGGATAATTATAGAACAAATCCTTATCCCACTTGTTATTTCCCTGAATTTTTTAGAAGGATAGAAGACGCAGACACTTCTTTTCCATAAATATAATATCCTCATTTTTAGACTTTCTTTCCTACCCTGCGTTTTCTTTCATAGTAAGATTTATATTTTTTTTATTGGCTGAATTTTTTAGTAGTCTAGATATATAAACAGGCAACACCATATATTATTTGTAGCAAGCTTTGTATTTATTCGGAGGATAATCATATATTCTGTCCCTGTACTCATTTTTTTTATTTTAAGTATTAAAAATTAGTTTTAATATTCAATTTAAGAATTTTATAAAATCTAGACTCAATTAAAAAAGATAAAAAAAAAGATTTATATAAGATTTATATAAGTATATTCTATTAAAAAATATATTCTGATAGCAAATATAAGATAAATATATATGTACCTGCTAACACAGAGGAACAATTAGATTTCGATACATTGTTTTCATCTGGTGATATTTTCAGGTGGTCCAAATTATCCTCTGGTACATGGACGCTCCAAGCATATTACCGGAGACTGCTCGATGCTCAGAAATTTCGTCAGCAAGTTTCTAGGAACGGTGAAATTTGGCAATGACCATATTGTGAATATCATGGGTTATGGTGAATATCAAATTGGGAATGTTACGATTTCAAGGGTGTATTACGTGGAGGGACTTGGTCACAACTTATTCTCAGTGGGACAATATTGCGATTCAAACCTTGAGGTTGCTTTTCGACAACATACTTGCTTCATTCGTGATCTTGCAGGAAATTACTTGTTAAAAGGTTCTCGACGGGATAATCTCTATACACTATCCATTCAAAACATGATGGCCGCCTCTCCTGTATGCCTTCTCTCCAAAGCATCTAAGACCAAGTCATGGTTGTGGCATCGTCGGTTATCTCATCTTAACTTTGATGCTATTAACCATTTTGTTCGTGCACATGGATCTTTGCGGGCCAATACGTACGGCTAGTGTGAGTGGTAGAAATACATCCTCGTCATGGTAAATGACTTTTCAAGGTTTAAATGGGTTAAGTTCTTAGCAACCAAGGGTCAAGCACCAGCATATATTATTACTTTTCTTAAGATGATCCAGGTGCGTCTTAATGCTACTGTTCGCCGCATTCGAACTGATAATGAAACTGAGTTCGTTAGTCAGACTCTACGAGATTATTATGAAGAGGTCGGTATTTCACATGAAACTTCAGTTGCTCGCACTCCACAACAAAACGTTGTCGTGGAAAGACGTAACCGTACACTTATGGAAGCTGCTAGAACCATGTTGATTTATGTGAATGCTCCTTTATTCTTATGGGCTGAAGCAATGGCAACCGCATGTTATACCTAAAACCGCTCCATCATTCCTAAGTGCCATGTAAATACTCCATATGAGCTTCTTCATGGACACAAACCCGATATTTCCTTTCTTCA
This sequence comes from Glebionis coronaria, assembly GCA_025667525.1. Classification (NCBI taxonomy): domain Eukaryota; kingdom Viridiplantae; phylum Streptophyta; class Magnoliopsida; order Asterales; family Asteraceae; genus Glebionis; species Glebionis coronaria. Next base: position 362,911,375 of record CM046876.1, read on the forward strand.
TGTGTTTGGTGCACTGTGTTATCCAAATACTAATAGTGAGAATTTGGGAAAACTTCAACCGAAGGCTGATAATGGAATTTTCATTGGTTACTCACCTGTAAAGAAAGCTTATCGGATTTATAACCGTCGTCTTGGCAAGATAGTAGAAACTTTGGATGCCGATCTTGATGAGCTGACAGTGGTGGCTTCTGAGCAACACAGCTCTAAACCCGTACTTCATGAGATGGGAACCGGTACGATTAGTTCTGGATTAACTCCCAACAATCCTGCTTCTCCATCATTCACACCACCTACAAGGCCCGAGTGGGATGAGTTATTTCAACCTGTGTTTGATGAATTATTTGATCCTCCAAGTGATGATTCTCCAGCCCCTGCAGTAGTAGCTTCGATTCCCGAAGTTGTTGCTCAAGATAATGGAAATCAATCTGATGCATCTACAGTCACTATTGAACCAAATGCACCATCCCCCAACAATTCTCAAACTACACCCGAATCAACACCCCACTCGTTCCTAGTGATGTTGAAGAGGATTACTATGATCACGATTTGGAAATTGCTCACCTATAAGAGCTTCCACTCTTTGGTTCACAAATACCCGAAAACCCTAACGGTACGTCTACCTCAGAGGAAGCTCCTGCAATCGTTTACTCCAGATCACCACGGATTGAAAATCACAACACCAAACGGACAAAGGATCACCCAATCCGCAATATTATTGGTGACATCGATCGACCAGTCTTCACACGTCATCAACTAAAGAGCACGCATTATATTGCTTTTTTTGATGCGTTTCTCTACGAGAAGGAACCTACATCTTGGTAACAAGCCATGACACAATCATTTTGGATTAAAGCCATGCAAGAGGAACTTAATGAATTTCAACGCCTTGAAGTATGGGAATTAGTTCCTCTACCCGACAACGTTGACATCCTTACATTGTTGTGGGTATATAAGGTTAAACTCGATGAGTTAGGTAGAGTGTTAAAGAACAAAGATAGATTGGTTGTTCGAGGTTACAAAAAAGCTTTGGGTATTGACTTTGAAGAATCCTTTGCTCCTGTTGCACGATTGGAGGCGATTAGACTATTCCTTGCTTATGATGCTCACATGAATATGATCGTCTACCAAATGGATGTTAAGACGACATTTCTCAATGGTGAATTAAGGGAAGATGTCTACGTAAGCCAGCCGAATGGATTCGTCAACTCGGAGTATCCTAATCACGTGTACAAGCTCAAGAAGGCTCTTTATGGGTTGAAACAAGCTCCACGCGCGTAGTACGATCTCCTATCGTCTTATCTCATCTCGGAAGGCTTCTCCAAAGGCAAAGTGGACCTAACATTGTTCATTCTCAAGGATGACAACGACATGATACTTGAATAAATTTATGTTGACGATATAATATTTGCTACCACTACTCAAAGACTGTCTGACCATTTTGAGAAAATCATGTCCACACGCTTTAAGATGTCGATGATGGGAAAATTTTCATTTTTCTTAGGGTTGCAAATTTCTCAAAATCCCAGAGGCATCTTCATTAATCAATCCAAATATGCTCTTGAATCGTTAAAAAAGTATAATTTTGAAAATTGTGACCCCGTGGATACTCCAATGGTGGAGAGATCCAAGTTACATGAGGATATGGATAGGATTGCTGTCGATCCTAAACTTTACCGTGGAATGATCGACACCCTTCTCTATCCGACTGCTAGGAGGCCTGATTTGCAATTTGCTATATGCATGTGTGCCTGGTATCAGGCTCGGCCTACCGAAAAGCACTTACATGTTGTGAAAAGGATCTTCCGGTATCTTAAAGGAACACTTCATCGTGGTATGTGGTATCCGAAGTGTTAGTGCAAACATTACAATGTTTAGCCGATATAATCTCTTCGTGTTTTGTTGATGACAAACGTATAATTCACAATACATTATATAAAATGGTAATGTACTCGTAATCACTCAAGAATACATTTGTATACTTCTCTCGACACCTCCAAGATCGCATGCGGCATGAATCACTCAAGGTATGAATAACCTTGTCATTAACCTAACTAAGTGATCAAGGATTAATATTTTCTTCAAACTCACTTTTATACAAAGTGACAAAGTAATTTTTAATTAACTTTATTTTTAAGAAAATGTTTTATTAAAAAGAAAAATGGAAATTTAAATTTGGAATATTCTAAAGAATATTCCTTAAGGTATATTCCAAAGAATATTCTTTAATTTGAATTTGGCATATTCCATATGCCAAAGGAATATCCTTTGAGGTTATAAACTACCCCAGATGGCATATCCCCACTAAAGGACAAATTTGCACGGACTCCAACGCGGAGGTTCCTTAAAGGAACCCGCGGTTCCTTATTGATAAGGTACCGCGGGTAGAGATAAGGAACCGCGGGTGTTTTTGACCGTTGCAATGTTGCCCTATAAATAGTGGATCATTTCCAGATTTTCTTTTAACCCTTTTTGCACAGTTTCTTTCAAAAATCATCTTAGATCCTTGATTAGTCAGTTTTGATTAATCTTGTTTAAGATGTGATTCTATCCTCAATCTACTCATCCTCTCAAGTTCAAAGAGAAGAACACTATCATTACCATGATGTGTTGGGTTCACTACATGATGAAGATCTCTCATTCTAAAGATCTAAGTTATGTTTTTAGTTTTCCTACAATGTAAACATGAAGATCCAAGTGATGTGTATACTTGGACTTGATGTGTGTGTAGAAGATCCAAGTGTTGGGTTCACTTGGATGTGGGTAGAATTTCCAAGTGATGGGTATCCTTGGAGTAGCTGTTAGTTGTGTAGATCCAAGTCTTGTTAGTACTTGGATATAGTGTTAGAGTTATAGATCTAAGTGTTGTGTGCTTAGATCTATATGGTTTATGTGTTTAGGCCATAAAACACAAGGTTTGCTATGTTGGGTCATAAAACATAACTAGTGGGTAGATTAGGTGAAGATTGGTGTAGATTGGTCCTACCTATGATTAGGACTCGACATCTAGCCTTGTGTCGGAAAATAGTGAAGTAGGCGACATTGTGTAGATTGGTCCTACCTAAGATTAGGACTCGACATCTAGCTTAGTGTCGGAAATGTGTAAGCGACGTATATGGTTTTCTCCGCCTTGCCTGCTTTAGTAAGAGTAAGGAAAAAGCTTGAAAAGCGTACTTGCTTTAACAACGGAAAGGAGTCTTGTTGACTAGTGAAGTAACTATCGAGTAGGTGTACTCGAGGAGTGGAGTAGGGCGAAGAGGAGCTTCGTGACCGAACCACTATAAATCATCGTGTCGGTACTTTCCTTTACATTTATGTCTTTACCTTTGTAGATGTATTTATAGTTGCATACTTGTGTTGTGTATCTTTGTGTGCATCACATAATATAAACATCTAAGTTACGGAAAAGCTATTGCTTAGTACGTATGTGCTTAATGTTTAGATTATGGTCAAGTGTACATCACTTAGTCTAAACATCCTATTTGCGAAAATACTTGTGCTTAGTACGTGTGTGCTTAGTGTTTAGACTATTGCTTGATGTACTCTTGATTTGATGTGTTTGTGTGTTTTCTTACTTGTAGTATTCATCTTTCAATCAAACACATCTTACATCTAGTCAAGATTGATAAGGAATTTGATAAAAAGGATTGTTAAGGTTTCAAATTAACAATGTTGCTACGTCCACTGTCGACGGTTCGTTATTGGACCGGCGGTTCCTTATCAATAAGGAACCGCGGGTAGAGATAAGGAACCGCGGGTAGTGGATTGAGCCAAAATGTTTTGAAAATGAACTAGAAACTATTCAACCCCCCCCCCCCTTCTAGTTGCTACAATTGGTATCAGAGCTAGGTTATTCAAGATCTTTGAAGTATATTGTACTTTAAAGCTTGGATCGATCTTTGCTCTCTTTTTCAAAACAAATGGTTTTTAAAATGAAAACGGTTTTTAAAAATAGAGACGATCTTTGTATCAAATTGTTCATGAAGAGCGATTACTTATGAAATGTGTTTTGTTGTTTCATTCGTACAAGTTCTGGTGTTAAATAAACTTTGTATAATTGCTTGAATAAAATCTTTTCTTGTTTGGAAGTATAAAAATCTTTTGTGTCATAATTAACTCTAATATATGAGTTATGTGTGTCTAAAACGATTTTTTAGAGTCCTAAGTCCTTCCAAATTGTTTCTAAATGATTTTGGTCAAAAACTCATTTTTTGTCCTCTGATCGCGGTTCTTTATTGTTCCCCGTGGATCCTTATCAATAAGGAACCGCAGTCAGTCTGACTAGTTTTTTGAAAACTTTGAAAAATCATATAAAATCAACCGTAAGTCCGTAGAAGTCGTGCCACCCGTCATTTTGAACGTAATTTAATTTTCTTTCAATTAAAAATGCTTCCAAACCTTTATTCAAACTTTCAAATTTGGATGGTTTCTAAGTTCCATACTTTGTCCAAAGTATTGAGCGTCGGTTTGTCATAAAACTTGTGTTTTACTCTTTTCTATTAAGTTGGACATCTCTTGGTGATATATCTTTGAAAATTGAAATATTTACAAAGTTTTAAACTTAATTAAATTTTAAATGGGTCAAAGACTATTTTCAAATAAAATCAAGCTATGAATACTTTGTTGTATCTAACAATCAAAACATGGACGAATGCTTTTATGTGTTAAGCTAATTGTTTGTGTGTGTTTCCTTGTGTGTTATTATTATATGTAGACATTATTAAGTGTTCCTTGCTATTTTTAGTAGTATTGCTTATATGTCTAGTCTCTTGTGCCTTGCTTGGTATTTGTTAGTATCTAGTTTTTCCTAATTAGGATATATGCTAGATTTCTTGCATTTTAGTTGCAACATTATGTGTGCATTGCATATAGAATTAACATCTCTTAGTTTACAAATGTTACATAAACATCTTGTACACCTTGGGATGATCTTTAGCACTTTTAGGTTTGAAAGCTTTGGGAGCTTGTCAAATCTATTGATTTAGGTCGTCTTACTCGATCATTGTGTTATTAGTTCAAGTAGATAAATGTCTCACTATAAAACATGAAACACCCTTTGAAAATCTTAGCTATTTTCTCTTAAAAGAGTGTTTGTGGGAATCAAGAAAGATTTCGATTAAATATCAATGCACTATTCAAACTATGATTGGTATCATTATCGAATCTAATTGACATGTTTTTTTTGGTGTAGACATGAATGTGGTTTATTAATAATATACATCGGATCATAACTCACACTTGTGTTTTTGGTGTTATATTGAATCTACTTGTTCAAATTGTTAGACATATTTTGTTTAATAATTACTTATAATGCACAATAGAGTCGGTTTGATAACTTGGATGTTTCATCCGAAATACTCAAGTAATTTGCATTGCTATGAAATTTATAATGTGTCATTTCTGAAAGACCAATCAAGAGTGTTCCTTTGGTTTGTGTAAACTTTGTTTATACACTTCAAAGTTATTGGCCTCAAGTTCTATTAAGGTAAATAACCTTAACTTGACTTGGTTGACAAGATATTCAATGGTGCATTCTTAACCCTCATTAGGTCATGCATTGTGTCGCCATGCAAGTTTCATCCTTGCTAAACTTTATTAGGCAAATGTTGGAATTACATTTTGTCTAACTTGAGAATGACTACTAGAGAATTTATGCACTAGGATCTTAATTTGACCTAACGGTTGAATTACTTCCATGTGGGAAGTTAAGTTGGTGTATAACTCGTAAAAATGGTCGTGTTTAGCCTTAATTGAGCACCTCTAGTGATAGTCTCATACTTATTCTCTAAATTGGCTAAATGTCTCTTCATATATATGACTAATGATAGTTTACTTTAATGAAATTTGTATGTCATTAGGAGTCTTTTTCTTTTGTAGCCATTAGGTTTTTCTTAACTTTCTTCCTACGTGCTAATTGAACCTATGTGTTTTTCCTTTGTATGTGTTCTAGTTTTTATTGCTCTTAAGCATGACTTTATGATAAGTTAGCCTAGAACATTAGGATTTGCTGAATTGGAAAATCCTCCTTCACCACCTAAACCAAGCCTCTGTAGGCGGTTCTTTAAATAGACTGCGACTCCATATCAATATGGAACCGCCGGTGGAGATAAAGAACCGCGGGAAGAAGCTCTCAAATTCGGGTTTTCTAAAACTTCCCAATTGTTCCAACACCCTTTAGAATCTTTGTTTCAAACCTTTGATCACTCCCAAAATATCTTGGGCTTTCCCTTTTTTAACCCTTTACTAGTTTGGATCATCCCCTCACCCTTTTAAACCCTCCTTGTTAGCCATGTTCTTCACACCTCAAACCATTCATCCTTACTCCTTAAACCACCCATTACTACCATGGTTTCTACAAGAACCTCCATTTCATCCAAAACCTCCTCTTCAAAGAGGCACCTCAAAATTAAGATTAAGTTACCCAAACTTAACTCTTCACCCTTTCACACACCTAAGAATGATATTGTGCCCATTCTCATCTCTTCATCACCCTCACCACCTCTTGCTCCATGCAAGACTACCTCAACACATGGCACCAACCATTCACATGGTTCTACCTCCTCTTCATTCCAATCTAGAACGAATGAGCTGACCTCACCCTTCACTCCTAGTACTCTCTTGGATGTGACTACCCAACCTCAACCTATCCAAAGCGTTCCCATTAAGAATAACTTTGTTGAACCCTTGGTGACTTCACCTTTTACCCCACTAAATTCACCCACTTCACCCATATCACCTTTGGAGAACATACCACATCCTCCACCACCCACATCACCCATCACCTTGTCTTATAATTAAGCATGTGCATTGCTTATTAATAAGACACCCAATTTAAGCAAATCTTAGATTTCTAGTGTAACTAGGATTAAAATTATTCTTAAGTTTTAGGCTTGTGTTTCATACATTTTTGTATGATCCTTACTCTCCTGTATTTCATTTCATGTTTTTCAACATGATTTGTCTTTGGGTCTTGGATCTCGTTATTCTCGTGATCTTTCTTTTCTTCTTTATTTTCTCACTCGGTTGTCAAGGAAGGTTTGATTTATATCTAATTCGTCTCCTAGTAAGATTGACAAATTAAAATATTTCTTTTGAAATATTCAAGCAATTTTAACTTGCAATTGCAATTGTTAAAAGTCATATCCGAAGCATTGACTTTCAAGCCTCTTAGCATCTTATGTTAAATTGTTTGACCAAGTGATTTTCCTTTGAGTCGATAATCGTTTTTGGACACCCAATGTCCACGGTTCCTCAAATAACCTTGGGTCTCGTTATTGATAATGAACCACATACCTATTTAATGAACTGCGACCATTGAGTCCCTTGTTCGTTTTGGTCTTTTTCTCTTTTGACGAGTTTTCTTGAAGATTCCCTCTTTTATTCTCTTTTGAGTGTCTTCTATCGTTTCATGAAGTTATCCTTAACTTCTTTGTTGAGTCTCTTTCAATTCATTTTAATCATGCTCTTCTAAGTCGAGTTACTTTCTTCTATTCCTTCTAAACTAAGTTGAGTCGAGCCTCACCCTTTCCTCATCATCTAGTTGTTCTTTGAACATTCATAATGATTGAGAAGAGCTAAGAAACTTTGAGCATGTAGTTTATCGTATGATAAACACCATTTGGTGTCGACATTCATAAGCATCCTTGCCTATAATGTCATATATCCAGAATATTTTTTTAAAAGCGTCGATTTATCCGCTTTTGGTTTTCTTTTTTTTGGTCAAAAATGTCTCTAGGTTGAGATATTTTCGTTCTTCTTTGTTGAGAGTTGATTGCGGTTAAAATTTACAATTAGTATCGGTGATTCCATCAATTCTAAGTTTTTAACCCCTTGAGATGATATCTTCAAATTCTTGGATGTTTCTTTTCTACCTCTATTCCAACAATTTTGAATTGATTTCCTCAAAATCCTCTCCTTGTTTTTTTTTGAGAGTTGATGGTTAAATCTTGAATTTTCTTGGGTGATTCCAAAAATTCTAAGCTTTTTACCATTTGACATATTATCATTACAATTGGTATGGATGTTTCTTTTTTACCTCTATTCCAACAATTGTGAATTGATCTTGTCAAGATCCTCTCCTTTGTTTTTTTTTGGATTGATAGCATCGCGTGCACACTTATTTCTTCAATGCTTGTCATTGTTTCTGCAAACGACTTGTTTATCATCCTTATTTTTTTCTTTTCATCATAGTCCTTCTTTCTCTCTTTTCGACTATGTGGAATTTTTTTTATTGTCCATGTCATACTCTCTTTGGTTTGGTATTTTGCCATGATATTATAGTGGAGTATGTCCTCTCGACAATATTTTCTCTTTTTATAAATTGACATTTCTATATATATATGCTCTTGTTCATTAACTTTGTTTTGTAGGACATCTAACCCTTCTTTGTAGCTTGTCACTTTTCTTTCTTTGTTGGGGCCTCAAGCAAGGGGGAGCTAATATCAAGGGGGAGCATTTTCAAGAGTTAAACTCATTACATTTGCGATCGTTGACTCACTTAAATTGCATTCATCGAACATCTTGCAAGTAATGAATTTTGGAATCTCGAAGATAAGCATATTATTATACATAGAGTTGGTTAACCTATGGTGATTGAAGACTTCACTAGGATGACACAAGCTCGATATCTTTGGATGATGGGTCTACAGTTTTTATTCTCGCTTCTCAACCGTCAACCACAATGGATGATTAGCTTTTTTGAATGCATGTTCTCTCGAAGTTGATCCTCTCCTTCTACAAATGAAGACTACCTTTTTGATTCGACAAAAGGGGGAGAAGTAAGTGTAAACCAGTAACTTATACATTTTAATATGTGTTGTGGTTTACTTGTTTTGCATCATCAAAAAGGGGGAGATTGTTAGTGCAAACATTACGATGTTTAGCCGATATAATCTCTTCGTGTTTTGTTGATGACAAACGTATAATTCACAATACATTATATACTCGTAATCACTCAAGAATACATTTGTATACTTCTCTCGACACCTCCAAGATCGCATTCGGCATGAATCACTCAAGGTATGAATAAACTTGTCATTAACCTAACTAAGTGATCAAGGATTAATATCTTCTTAAAACTCACTTTTATACAAAGTGACAAAGTAATTTTTAATTAACTTTATTTTTAAGAAAATGTTTTATTAAAAAGAAAAATGAAAATTTGAATTTGGAATATTCTAAAGAATATTCCCTAAGGTATATTCCAAATAATATTCTTTAATTTGAATTTGGCATATTCCATGTGCCAAAGGAATATCCTTTGAGGGTATAAACTACCCCATATGGCATATCCCCACTAAAGGACAAATTTGCACGGACTCCAACGCGGAGGTTCCTTAAAGGAACCCGCGGTTTCTTATTGATAAGGTACTGTGGGTAGCGATAAGGAACTGCGGGTGTTTTTTACCGTTGCAATGTTGCCCTATAAATAGTGGATCATTTCCAGATTTTCTTTTAACCCTTTTTGCATAGTTTCTTTAAAAAAATCATCTTAGATCCTTGATTAGTTAGTTTTGATTAATCTTGTTTAAGATGTGATTCTATCCTCAATCTCCTCATCCTCTCAAGTAAAAGAGAAGAACACTATCATTATCATGATGTGTTGGGTTTACTACATGATGAAGATCTCTCATTCTAAAGATCTAAGTTATGTTTTTAGTTTTCCTACAATGTAAACATGAAGATCCAAGTGATGTGTATACTTGGACTTGATGTGTGTATAGAAGATCCAAGTGTTGGATTCACTTGGATGTGGGTAGAATATCCAAGTGATGGGTATCCTTGGATTAGGTGTTAGTTGTGTAGATCCAAGTCTTGTTAGTACTTGGATATAGTGTTAGAGTTATAGATCTAAGTGTTGTGTGCTTAGATCTATATGGTTTATGTGTTTAGGCCATAAAACACAAGGTTTGTTATGTTGGGCCATAAAACATAACTAGTGGGTAGATTAGGTGAAGATTGGTGTAGATTGGTCCTACCTATGATTAGGACTCGACATCTAGCCTTGTGTCGGAAAATGGTAAAGTAGGCGACGTTGTGTAGATTGGTCCTACCTAAGATTAGGACTCGACATCTAGCTTAGTATCGGAAATGTGTACGCGACGTATATGGTTTTCTCCGCCTTGAAAGGAGTCTTGTTTACTAGTGAAGTAACTCTCGAGTAGGTGTACTCGAGGAGTGGAGTAGGGCGAAGAGGAGCTTCGTGACCGAACCACTATAAATCATCGTGTCGGTACTTTCCTTTACATTTATGTCTTTACCTTTGTAGATGTATTTATAGTTGCATACTTGTGTTGTGTATCTTTGTGTGCATCACATAATCTAAATATCTAAGTTGTGGAAAAGCTATGGCTTAGTACGTATGTGCTTAATGTTTAGATTATGGTCAAGTGTACATCACTTAGTCTAAACATCCTAGTTGCGGAAAAGCTTGTGCTTAGTACGTGTGTGCTTAGTGTTTAGACTATTGCTTGATGCACTCTTGATTTGATGTGTTTGTGTGTTTTCTTACTTGTAGTATTCATCTTTCAATCAAACACATCTTACATCTAGTCAAGATTGATAAGGAATTTGATACAAAGGATTGTTAAGGTTTCAAATTAACAATGTTTCTACGTCCACTATCGGCGGTTCGTTATTGGACCGGCGGTTCCTTATCAATAAGGAACCCCGGGTAGAGATAAGGAACCGTGGGTAGTGGATTGAGCCGAAATGTTTTGAAAATGAACTAGAAACTATTCAACCCACCCTTCTAGTTTCTACACGAAGTATTCCTCTATTGCACTAATATCATATGCAGATGCGGGTTATGCTGGGTGTCAAGATACTAAACGTAGCACTTCTGGCAGTGTGCAACTTCTTGGAGATAGACTGATTAGTTGGTCATCTAAAAGGCAGAAAAGCATTGCGATATCAAGTACAGAGGCTGGATACATTGCTATGTCCGGGTGTTGTGCTCAAGTTTTATGGATGATATCACAATTAACTAATTACGGTCTTGGATTCAACAAAATTCTGATATACTGTGATAATGTGACAACTTGGGTTTTGGCGAGTCAGTTGTCACCCGTTAACCGCTAATTATGTGTTGGGTTGTGTGCACAATATATTTTATATGTTTTTATGAGTGATTTTGGGAATAAGGAAGAATTAAATGAGTTACATGATGTGTAAATCATGGTACAAGTTGGAAATGAAATGAAATGAGTTCAAAAATGAACTGTAGAAAAGTTCGGGTATCGTTTTTATAAGGTTTCATTTACGTATCGCATGTTTTATGTATGTATTAAGTATATATAATATGGTTAGGATAAGTTTTAGTGTTACTTTCTATATTTAGAAACTTTTAGAAATGAAGGCTAGTTCGAAAATCGCGTAAAAAGTTAAAAAATTAGCAAAAGGGTGCCCGGTTTGGACCAGAAAGTGCATAGGAGTATAAGTAAACATAAAATAGGAGGGGAGAGTGTAAATATGATAAAACATAGAGAGGAGTCAAATTTGTGGGTCCCATAGCCGAAATTTTAATAATTAAATTCATAAAAATAGGATAATTACCATTTAAAAGTCCTAATTGGGCCTAACCTTGTCCAGAAAGTTACCAAGGCCTATAGAAACACCCCTATACCCCTAAAAACGACTAATAAACCTAAAATCAGTCTAGATCTTCTGTGGGTATCAAGAGGAGTCGAAATTATTATTAGGGTTCATTAATTTTTCTTGATTTAAGGTAAGTGATCAATTAAACCTTAATATAATTCATGTTTTTATTAATTAATCATAATTATAATGTTAATTAACTATCATTGAGATGATTAGATTTTTATTATTTTTCTGGAAAAATATATTAATTAAGATCCATTAATGATTTTATGGTTTGTGTTAATAATTTTAGGATAATGAATGATGTTTAGAGGGTTAGTGCATAAAGACGTAAAATATTCTGATTTTTAGGGCTGTCTTGTGTCGACTGTTCTGGACATTAGGTAGAACCTTTGGTCGAGTTTAATTTTTTTAAAATTAAGTTCAGAGAGTCTACTTTCAAAAAACGTAAGGTTGGTCGAAAATGGAGTTTGAAAGGTCATCAAACAATTTTTACAAAAACAATGCGCTGTTTAGGAATAAATTTGTATTTCGAGAATTTGAGTCAAAATCTGACCAAATGAATGAGATAACCAAAATTTTTTTTTATTTCAGAACTCTTTATAATATATATGAAAGTACTGGAGGTTTTCAAAAAAAGTTATGGTGTTTAGGTCGGGCTTTTGGTGACAAACATTTAGCATGTACAGAAAATCAGTTTTGGTGAAAATGACTTTTGGCGTAGAGACTAAACAAAAGGGTTAAACGTGTAAGTAGAAAGTAAAATTAGTTTTTGGAGTTCTTAGATCATATAACAACATACATCCAGTAGGGTAGGAGCCAAGTGTGGTGTTAAGTTCACTTCAAGTGATCGTTTAGTGACTAGTAAACCGTACCGGGGAAAAACTAGATTTTTACGTATAGAATAGCTTGTAGTGGGAGAACTAGATAGTGGGGATGGAGGGATTAGATTCATATCCTTGATTGTTACTTATCTTGGGTCTTAAGAACTGAGCTAAGGATGTCGTGTATGATTTTATAGGTTTTCAGGAGTGCTAGCTTGTTGTGCTATCAAGTGAGTTCATAGTCTCATTTTCACTGAGTTTTTAAATGTTTTCTTCTAGTATGAGATGGAGATGACACTTGTGGTGTTCTTAAATTGTTTTGGTACTATATATTTATAAATGTTTAGACATAGATGTGTTATTGTGTAACATGCGTGCTTATGTGTTCTCATATGTGCTTTGATATGTGTTCTGATTTGTGAATCTTGTTTAGGTTGTGATTGGCTTTGGTACATAGATGTATGGGCGTCTATGGGACCAGTTTTGATGTGTATGGACCGTGGGGCATGATCCGTCCTGAGTAATTTTGCATCATCTCTTTGGAGGCAAGATATCTCGACGGGGATATGGTTCATCTTCTACTAGTGGTGTGGAAAAGATCTGGATAGTGTGGTGCATTGTTCTTGTGTGTGTGACGGGATACTTCTTAATTTTTATAGTGTGGTGCATTGTTCTTATTGTGTGTTCTTGACTGATATAATTGTGCTTTGTTTGTAGTTCTTTGTAACATGATTATCACATTATGGTCCATTGCTTTAATTTGTTTTCTTCAACTTATTTACAGCGTTTGACAAGGTTTATTAAGATGTTTGATAACTTAAACCTATGTTCTCACCAACTTTATGTTGAAAGATTTTAGTGTCATTTTCAGGTAGGATAGTTGAGAAGCATGATGTTAGAAGTGGCTAGAGTCTAGAGGCTGCTAGGATTGCATTAGGAGGAATCCCTTTCCTCTTACTCTTTATTTAATGTTTGAATAAGTGATAGTTTGTAGACACCTATATGTTTGATGTTTGTTTATTTGTTTGTCTTTGGTAAGAGGTAGGCCTGTTACCTACTTACCTAGACGCCTGCATTTTTGTGATATTGTCATGTCATTGTGTCACCTTTTTATGACATTACTATTTCATTTAGTTATCTCTATAGACACGTTATTTTTGTGATGATATCCATACGTCGCGCCCCATATTCCGCCATGGTGGGGTGTGACAGAATGGTATCAGAGCCAATGGTTATAGAGAATTAGGTTGCCTAGTCGCGTAGCCTAGTCTATAGCTTAAGGGTCCCTGCATATAGGCGTCATAGTAGTATGTGTGCATTTTATATTAATTGATGTGTTTGGATGTTATTTATTGCGATATTTTGACTAGTATGAATTGAACCATAGTAAGTTCATACTTAGCTACATGTTATTTTCTTTATGAGTTTTGACTAGTGCGGGTTGAACCATAGTCGTATACGTTAGTCATTGTTGGATTTCGTTTAATTATGCTTTCATGTTCTTTATACATTTTGAATTTTGTCTACGCTGGTTCAGCTGGATTACGAGTATATGTATTTCATGCATTGGCTACGTTATTTTGATACATGGAATTTGAGACCTTATGTTATGTTGTAGATTATGTGCCTATGTGAGTTGTAGGATTTATGTGCTTATTTGAGTTGGTAGACTGATGTGTTATGTGTAGTATTAATTCTTATAAGTGTCATCATAGGAGGGAGTGCATTAGTGAAAGGGGACTGGTATAAGTATGGTGGCCAACATAGTTATACAAGTACCACGGCATCAATGGATTCCTAAGTATGGTTGCATAAAAGAGGGTTAATACATGCTTGTATAGGATATGTTGGATGGACTTGAGTGTATGTACGCCTATGCCTATATATGTATATATCCCTTCTACTTATCGGTTGTATTCTTAGGATGGTTTTCTAGCTCTTTTCTCTTTGGGATGTTAAACTTTTGTAGTAGCATTTATCGAGTCCTCATTTCACGTGTTTGTTTGTATGGTACTTTTGGTGTAGAGGCTATTGAGAGGGTGGAGATTTTTTTTTGGAATAACGATATCTTTTGTTTTGAGTCTTACATGGTAAAAAAATAAAACTTACAAATAGTAAAATAAAAGTAGTTGTTGGTAGTCGATAAAATGAGGGTAAATTGTCGAAAACGTGTTTGAAATAAGGTGGAATATAAGTTTTTAACATATAAGCATGGCTTGTTTATTTTAAAATATTTTGGTTTTGATCACCTAAAGTTATTGTTCTTTAGTTAAAATTTTTGTTCTTATTAAATTAAATATGCTAAAATCATGTATTTAATCACATGATGGGTGAGAGTTTTAATATTCTGGAATTAAAATAAATTAAGGCTTGAATTTAGTAAGTAAGAAGAGGTTTTAGGTAAAAATCGTTTTGGTCATAACTTGTTCGTTTTTAAAATGTTTTGGGTTATTCAAAAGCCTAAAATTATGTACTCGAAACGTGCATTTCAAATATTCAGAATGTTTAGTAAATGGAGGTCAGTAGCTAGGTCTAGTTAATTGTACAAGTGTCAAGTTCAAGGTTAATTTTCGGACAACATAGTTTAAACTTGTGTTTTGGGTATTTTGGGGTAATGAACACTTGGAGGGTTAACGGAGAGATAAGTTGGGGTAGAATTTAAGAGTTCTTTAGACCTTAGAATACGTGGTTATATTTTGATGAGTTTTGATTTATGGTTTATGAGTAAGACAGAAATCGGGGTGACAGTTTTAAACCCGTCGAGTTATGTGACGGCTCCTAGCTTGGTTTCAAGACAGTTCTTGTTTGATGAGTTGCGAGATTTAGTTAGGTTGGTTACATAACTTTATGGTTTTAATAAGTTGCCTCGTGAACGGTTAAGGCTCATGTGTTGTTGGTTGAGATTATTTTAGTATAAATTGAGTTCACGTTTTAACGTGAAGGTTTTATCAGGGATATGTATCCCCATTTATTTGCTGAGAATAATTTTGAGTTTGAGAGTAAATCTCGGGACGAGATTTCTATTAGGAGGGGATGATGTGACAACTCGGGTTTTGGCGAGTCAGTTGTCACCTGTTAACCGCTAATTATGTGTTGGGTTGTGTGCACAATATATTTTATAAGCTTTTATGAGTGATTTTGGGAATAAGGAAGAATTAAATGAGTTACATGATGTGTAAATCATGGTACAAGTTGGAAATGAAATGAAATGAAATGAGTTCAAAAATGAAATGTAGAAAAGTTCGGGTATCGTTTTAATAAGGTTTCATTTACGTATAGTATGTTGTATGTATGTATTAAGTATATATAATATGGTTAGGATAAGTTTTAGTGTTACTTTCTATATTTAGAAACTTTTAGAAATGAAGGCTAGTTCGAAAATCGCGTAAAAAGTCGAAAAATTAGCAAAAGGGTGCCCGGTTTGGACCTAAAAGTGTATAGGAGTATAAGTAAACATAAAATAGGAGGGGAGAGTGTAAATATGATAAAACACAGAGAGGAGTCTAATTTGTGGGTCCCATAGCCGAAATTTTAATAATTAAATTAATAAAAATAGGATAATTACCATTTAAAAGTCCTAATTGGGCCTAAACTTGTCCAGAAGGTTACCAAGACCTATATAAACACCCCTATACCCCTAAAAACGACTAATAACCCTAAATAAACCTAAAATCAGTCTAAATCTTCCGTGGGTATCAAGAGGAGTTGAAATTATTATTAGGGTTCATTAATTTTTCTTGATTCAAGGTAAGTGATCAATTAAACCTTAATATAATTAATGTTTTTATTAATTAATCATAATTGTAATGTTAATTAACTATCATTGAGATGATTAAATTTTTATTAATTTTCTGGAAAAATATATTAATTAAGATCCATTAATGATTTTAGGGTTTGTGTTAACAATTTTGGGATAATAAATGATGTTTAGAGGGTTAGTGCATAAAGACGTAAAATAGTCTGATTTTTAGGGCTGTCTTGTGTCCACTGTTCCAGGCAGTAGGTAGCACCTTTGGTCGAGTTTCTTTTTTTTTTTAAGTTAAGTTCAGAGAGTCTAATTTCAAAAAATGTAAGGTTGGTCTAAAATGGAGTTCGGGAAGGTCGTCAAACAATTTTTACAAAAACAGTGTGCTGTTGAGGAATAAATTTCGATTTCGAGAATTTGAGTCAAAATCTAACCAAACGAATGAGATAGCCAAAGATTTTTTTATTTCGGAACTCTCAATAATATACATGAAAGTACTGGAGGTTTTCAATAAAAGTTATGATGTTTAGGTCGGGCTTTTGGTGACAAACATTTAGCATTGTAAGAACTAATCACACGACTTATAGAATAATAAATATAGATGAATAAGATCAAGATTAAAACTATGAATGGAATATTAGATTAGATGAAGAAGAACTAGAAAGATACAAGGTAGATGATTCTAGTGAGAGAAACTAAGGAGAGTTTCTCTCTCTAAAACAAGAAGAAGAGAAGAGATACAATGAGAGACACACACACAAATGAGGATGGTTATGCCTTTTATACTAAGGCTTACATGAATAGGAGGCCTTCCTCATTTGTGTGTTCGGGACTAATTCCCGTTTCATGCATAATAATGACATAGAACTCTCGACACTGTTGAATAGCATTTTCCATGAGCTTCGCAATGGTATATTATATGACCATCACTTTAAGTACTTCTAACAATCTCCCCCTAAGGGGTGGTCATATAATATGTGACTTCACTTCTTTGACCATCACTTTAAATACTTCTAACAATCTCCCCCTAAGTGGTGGTCATGTATTATGTGACTTCACTTCTTTATTGTTGCAGACTTTGAAGCTCGTTGTCTTGAGAGTTCTTTCACCGATCCTTTCATGACTTGTGATCTTGGATCTTTGATCTTTTCCTTGACTTGATCTTGTAACTTTGTCAGCTTGTGTTCTTGTGTCTTTACCCACATACTCATGTTTTGTGTTGACATGACAGCTTATTGACATTCTCCCTTGATTATCAGAGTAGCAGAAGTCTTTGTCTTTAGATGTTCTTGAGCTTTCTTCAATAATCCTGAATATGTGGCCTTGAATTGCGACTCTTGAGATGACGCCACCGTTTGCATTCCACCGGTTTCCCGTTATACAGTAAGAATACTGTACCTGTGATCAGGTAAGTTCAAAGAACTTCCTTGACAGGATTTCCAGCTATGGTAGCCGTTCTCAATACTTGAATATATCGAAAGATAATTCATAGTAAGGAGTGAATCATACAGTTCCATTCTGCTGATTAAGTCGTCAATTCAGTTTCCTGGAACAAGTTTGAATCAATTAAGAATCAAACCATCGTTGCTTTCCAGTTGACACAAGTTTGATTCATATAGAATCGCACAAGTTACCTACCGCAGTGCTGTTTGATGATGACACTGGAAGGATTTCCATTCGTCACTGTAAATACTGAAAAGTATTACTCTGAATGTTCTGGCAAGATCATAAAGATATTGCGTCGAGACCTGGAACGAGTTTGAATCAATTAAGAATCAAACCACTGTTGCTTTCCAGTTAACATATGTTTAATTCAAGTGAATCTTACATATGACCTACCGCAGTGCTGTTTGATGTTAACACTGGAAGGATTTCCATTCATCACTGTGAATACTAAAGAGTATCACTCTGAATGTTCTAGCAATACCACAAGGATAGAGCGTAGGACTCTATAAATCATCGCTTGTGTTCTAATGATGAACAACAATTGATCTATGGAATAAGTGTCCTAATGAGATTTTTGATGAATCTCGTTGGCTTTAGACTCTATAAGTACACGTTTATTTGGTGATCGGAGGCTGGAGCAGACTGCCACCTATTCAATATCTACTATCTCGGAGTGAGAAAGTTGATAGAAATGAGTTGAACTCCGTGACAATAAAACAAACTTCTTTTGAGAGAAGCTTGAGTAGGCTGGGAAGGGTTGTGCATTGCATCACTGGGTCCATGATGCTTTGTCTTCAGTATCAAAAATCATCAAAGTGATTATGATAATAGATGTATTGACCCGGTTTCTGCCTAAGTTGTATGGAGGGCTTCTTTCTTTACACCCTTTATCCTTACATTTCTTTTTCATTCTTCAACCCCTTCAATGCTTACCAAGACGTCATAACTAGCACCTTGTTGTGATTGTTCCAGTGCTAGCTTAAGTCGTTAGTCGGCATTATTCCCGTACACTCAACTACTCCATCTTTCCTAAGGACTTCTAAGTTCTAATGGATTGTCCCTGGGAAGATCCCTTCGGTTCTGGTTGGATCATAGGACGAATACCTAACCACCTTTTGACACCAATACCATCGTGAATTTATGTGTTGAAGGGTATAGATATCGTAACCAGAAAAATCATTTGAAAATGCAGTCAAGGTGTTGATGAAATCAATGTTTACACCTTGAAAGTTTTCTATATCACCAAAAATGCTCCCCCTACATATGTGCATCATAAAAGGAGAGATTTTTTGCACATATTAGGAAGAGAAAGCACTTATATCAAAGATCTTATTTAAGATAACACATTTTAATCACTATTCTCCCCCTCAAAAATTGCATGAAATTGAAATTTTTGTGATACTAGTGATGAAACATGGAGAGAATAATGTGTCATGAAACTTTGGAACAAATGTTTATGAAATCATTATACTCCCCCTCGAAAAGAGATTCTATTTAAATAGGGGAGTATATGAGCACATTGTTTTGAAATACTTTGAAAAATTGTGCTCAAAAGTCCGAGAAAAAGTGTGTTCATGAGCTTAAAACTTTGAATGTTTTGATATAAGCTCATGACCGAGAAAAATGAATTTCTCGTTGTTGAGGATAAGTCAAAGACTTTCCTTTATTTAGGGACCGGGTTATAGTCTGACATGTGACTATAAGCCATTATGTTGAGCGTAAAACGTTAAATGTTTTGTGACAAGCTCAACCCGAGATAGATTGCTCTACCCGTTATTAGGATAAGTTATCTTTAAAAATACACTCTCCTTTATTTGAAGTTCGAGTTACAGTCTGACATTTAACTGTAAGTCATTTACATGAGCTTAAAACATGGAATGTTTTTATCGGAAGCTCATGACCGAGAAAGTTTTATTTTCTCGTTGTTAAGGATAAGTTATCATCCGTGATCAACTTTCCTTTCTTTGAGGCACGAGTCACAATCTGAGGTAACTGCAAATCATTTGAAGAAAGGGGAAATGACATGTTTTGAAAAACATTTGAACTTTCATTCGAGCTTTATGTACACACCCGTGTCGTTATTGAGCGACATAGGAACGTCCATATTATCGAAACTGAAAGACATGTCGAGAAGAATATTTTTGGTATTTTTGAAAGATTTTTTCGTTTTTTGTTTTGATTTTATAGGTTTTATATTTTTGTATTTTGATTTTCAATGTTTTTTAAAATAATACAAAATAGACCTTTGTACAGCAGAAGAGGGTGATGTTGTATGTACATAATTGGAACCCTTTGAAGAAATGGATTCAGAATCCGCTGAAGTACCTGCAATGACAGAAGAAGAATTTGCACAAATACTAGTGTTAGGTGTAACAAATGCATTTTCTACATGCAAGATACTCGCATTGGTGCTGGAGCAGGTGTCATCACTCTTCTTGATGGGAATCCACTTAAGACCGACTTCCTTAAAGATCCTACCCGTGGGTTTCCACTGAAGACTAGATCTAGGATTAGTGTTCTCTTGCACATCGGAAGACTTCTTTGGAGAGAAACTAGGTCCTGCATTGATCCGCCTTGAGGATTTATTGACATTGCTTTTCTTTGTGACGGGTGGGAATCTCCTTGTTGGCTTATGGGATTCTGCATTCTTTCTCTGTGTGAAAGCACGAGAGTTTACCTCATAGAGGTATTGCAGAATGCAATGAGCATGATTTCCATGGTGAATGCCCTTTTTGCACGTGGGGCATACAAGGAGTTTGGGATTCTCGAAAGGTCTTGTGTACCTAGGGTTTGCTGACCGTTCAGGCACTATGTTCGAAACACGGCTACTCATTGGTGATTGCCAATTCCTAGGTTGTTGGGAAGGGGTCCTAGGTTTTGGTTGATTACCATTAGGTGTGTGTTGAACTCTAGTGGTTGTTGGTTTACTAGGTTTTGAATACACATGGTTTGCTTTCGGAATGTTCCCTTTTTGCTTACCATCCCCTAGGTTTTTGGTTTGACCAACGTCATTTGGACCATTAGATTCCTTTGTGGGCGTAAGAGTCACACACTTGGGAGTACTCTTAGGAGTAGTGCAGGGTGCATTCACAGAGTTGTGTTTAGCAAGAGTGGGTTTTCTAAATGGAGGAACATAGGGTGAGATGGCTGGTTTTGGTACCGTCGATGGCACATCGGTATTAGGAGGTAACCTAGAAACATTAGAAGGCGGTTTTCCTAAGATAGATGGCTTTGGTACTTTGTACGCATTGGGTTGTCTAACAACTGATTTTACAACCTTAGCTTCCACAGTTTTCCCACCCATCTTTCCAACAAGTTTCTGCAACTCAGCAATCGCGATGGCTTTGTCTTGCAACTGAGCTTTCAGATCAGAAATATCCTTACTCTTTTCATTTAATTCACGAAATGATTTAGAGAGTTTTACTTGTAAATTATTGTCATCAGGAACTTTTCCAACTTTGGTTTGCAAAGCAAGTTCAAGAGAATGACAATGTTTCTGAAGAAAATCATATCGGTGTTGAAGAATCGTGAACTCTTTTTGATTAACATTTGTTGAAGGCTCACTGTCGCGACATTCACCTCCTAACTGAGCTCGTAGCTGTTCGATTGTTTGTTGCAGTTCATTGTAAGCTTTATTATACGAGAGTTTGTCATCCTTACATTCATCACATTTTTTGACATATTTATTCCAAAGATCGGTGAATTCGTTGTCCTTTTTGATGACATAAGACTCCATTTTCTCTTTCGTACGATCAAGCTCATTTTGGAGGGTTTCATTGTCTGACACAGAGATGTTTACCGCAACGGGGTTACTATCAACACAATCACCACTGTCACTTGCTTTCGAGAGACATGCAAGGTCGCTTTCCAAAACTTTAATTTTATCAAGAGATTCATCAGCCTCCTTCGCCAAAGATTTGAAGTCTTCAACAAATTTGGCTAGTTCTTTTAGAAAAGCGTTCTCAAGATTGCCTATCCTCGCATCAACTTGATTAATAATCGGATTGATTTCTGTATGAAGAACTTTTTGTAACTCGACATGAACGGGTGATGTAAAGTTTCCTCCAGTCATTTTGGCGTTAACAACCCGTTTGAGAATGACAAAATTATCTTTGAGCTCGTTTAGATACCTACGTGTGATACTCGGTTTCGGAGGGTCATCAGTCAATTCCGCACTAGGTAGCAAAAGCATTTCAGAACTCGTTTTACACCGAACAAAAACAGTTGGAGGATTAACTTTCGGATAATAAACAGGTGTCACTTCTTTGTTAAGCTTTTGCATTTTTAAACGAGTCTCTACAGCAAGTTCGGTAGTTTCCTCAGAATCATGCACAGTAGGAGGATCATGCTCATCAGACAAGAGCACACTACCATTATATAAGGTTTCATTTGTGGCCTGAACTTGCTTAAGGTATCCTGGATTAGGAGGAAGGGGACAACCTAAGGCCATCGAGTGTAGTTTATCTCATTCACTTTTGGTGCGAGCATATTTATTGTTTGCATAGTTTGGCCACGTTTTACCAAAAGGTTGTCTAATTCCCTAATCCTATCCTGAGCTTTGCAAAAATCCTCAAGAAGCCCATCTTCTCGAATTTTGAAATCATGTTTCAGCTTTTTTCGTTCTTCTTTTAACTCCAAAATGGTAGATTTTTCAGTTGAAAGCTGTTTATTAAGAGATGTGATTTCATCATTCAATTCGCTTATCTTTTTAGCACTACTCAAATGTAAGGCATTTAATTTCTTAGTGGTGCATTTTTCTTGATACACCGATGTAGCATGAGCTTGTTCAAGTTCCTTGATTTTAGCATGATGAATCTCAAAACTTTTCTCCCGTTCCTTATATCCCGCAAGCTCAGTGGTCAATTTGGCATTAGTTTCTCTAAATTTATTATTAACCACATTCGCATGAGCAACATCCTTGGCAAGCTTATCAAATAATGATTTATAATACGCATGCGTCTCGTCAGGAAGGGTTGTAGGTTGTGCTACTTGATCTCCACTAAGGTCCACACTGGGCGCATTAGAAATAATATTGCTATTATTCGTTTGAACCCCGTGTGTCTCAGTGGAAGGCTCAAGTGACTCAGTATACTCTTCCTCCTGATTAGACATATTATATAACTCATTATCATTGAGACGTGGGTGTACCTCAGAAGAACCGTCTGAATCATACACAGGAGCTCTGTCAGGTTTAACTACCGATGTGGATGATTGCTGTGAATTAGCCATCAAGATGGAGTCGGTAGTCACCTCTTCTTCCTCATCATATGCTGCTGCAGATGCCATGAGATCAAACTCTTTAGCTAGAAGTGGAAATCCTGCTTCTTCCTTTTGTGCTATAAGAAGCTGAGACTGGAGATGGGCAGCATTCCTCTTCTTTCTTACATGGCTATCACAAAGCTCAAAATCCGCAGCATCATTGTCTTGTTGATAAGTCATAGTAGAAGTCGTGTGATAAACAGGATCTCAATTCGTAGAAAGCGTGTGTTGGGGTGTCAACAAAATCAAACTTTGCCTAAATTTTCCAGCCCGACAAAAAATTCCTCAGTCCGACAAAACGGTAATCCGAAAAAATTTTGAAACACTAAATTTTGAAATTGAGTTAGAAATAGCCAATAACTAGTAGGGAAAAAAATTTGAAAAAATGAAATTTTTTAATGAAAAATAAAACCTAAAAAATTTGAAATTTGGCCTAAAAATTTGAATTTTGGTCCGAAAATTTGAATTTTTGGTAGAAAATTTTTTCGCATAGCCAAAATTTGAAATTGAAGCTTAAATGGCCTAAAACTGGTCTAGGAAAAATTAAATTTTACTATGGTTTTCCCGCCAAAAAACTCCTTTTTTTTTTTTTTTTTTTTTTTTTTAATCTTCGTGTAAGCTATGTTCCGAGACTAGTCTAGATAGTGGCTAAGTCTAAAAATTACTCAAACAAAATTTCCATCGGAATGTTGATCGGAGTGATCCATCGGAATGTGTAGATCGAAGTCCTAGATCGGAATGTGTAGATCGAAATCCTAGATCGGAATGTGTATATCGGAATCCTAGATCGGAATGTGCTACTATCAGAATGTCCTACTATCGGAATCCTAGATCGCAATGATGACCTGTCGGAATGCTTAGATCGGAATGTTCAGATCGGAATCTTCAGATCGGAATGTGGCTAAGATCAATTTGGTAGAGTAACGTCTCAAAGTTCCTTAAAAACCGTCGGAATCCCAGATCGCAAAGAACGATCGGAATGTCCAGATCGGAATAGGTATCAAAATCTTTAGATCGCAAAGTAAAACCCTTGGGTTATTGCGATCAAAACCGTACTTACCTTTCCCGAAATTGTAGCTATCGCAATAAGAGAACTTTCTTCCAACTTTTTAGGCAACGATTTTAGCAACTTTTAGGCAACAAATTAGGAACTTTGAGGCAACAAATTCGTGTTTTTGAGCTAACCAAAATACCCACAACACGAATACTTGGAACAACAAAAAAAACACGAAATTTTTTTTGAATCTTTAGTAAAAAAAATCAAAAACCCACGGAATTAACAAGAAACAAGGACAACACCAAAGAGCTATCCACGAATCCCTTGGCGAATGATACCACTTGTAAGAACTAATCACACGACTTATAGAATAATAAATATAGATGAATAAGATCAAGATTAAAACTATGAATGGAATATTAGATTAGATGAAGAAGAACTAGAAAGATACAAGGTAGATGATTCTAGTGAGAGAAACTAAGGAGAGTTTCTCTCTCTAAAACAAGAAGAAGAGAAGAGATACAATGAGAGACACACACACAAATGAGGATGGTTATGCCTTTTATACTAAGGCTTACATGAATAGGAGGCCTTCCTCATTTGTGTGTTCGGGACTAATTCCCGTTTCATGCATAATAATGACATAGAACTCTCGACACTGTTGAATAGCATTTTCCATGAGCTTCGCAATGGTATATTATATGACCATCACTTTAAGTACTTCTAACAAGCATGTACAGAAAATCAGTTTTGGTGAAAACGATTTTTGGCGTAGAGACTAAACGAAAGGGTTAAACGTGTAAGTAGAAAGTAAAATTGGTTTTTGGAGTTCTTAGATCATATAAAAACATAACCCCAGTAGGGTAGGAGCCAAGTGTGGTGTTAAGTTCACTTCATGTGATCGTTTAGTGACTAGTAAACCGTACCGGGGAAAAACTAGATTTTTACGTATAGAATAGCTTGTAGTGGGAGAACTAGATAGTGGGGATTGGGGGATTAGATTAATATCCTTGATCGTTGCTTAACTTGGGTGTTAAGAACTGAGCTAAGGATGTCGTGTATGATTTTATAGGTTTGCAGGAGTGCTAGCTTGTTGTGCTATCAAGTGAGTTCACAGTCCCATTTTCACTGAGTTTTTAAATGTTTTCTTCTAGTATGGGATGGAGATGACACTTGTGGTGTTCTTAAAATGTTTTGGTACTATATTTTTATAAATGTTTGGACATATATGTGTTATTGTGTGACATGCGTGCTTATGTGTTCTCATATGTTCTTTGATATGTGTTCTGATATGTGAATCTTGTTTGGGTTGTGATTGGATTTTGTACATAGATGTATGGGTGTCTATGGGACCAGTTGTGATGTGTATGGAGTGTGGGGCACGATCCGTCCTGAGTACTTGTGCATCGTCTCTTCGGAGGCAAGATATCTCGACGGGGATATGGTTCATCTTCCACTAGTGGTGTGGGAAAGATCCGGATAGTGTGGTGCATTGTTCTTGTGTGTGTGACGAGGTACTTCTTGATTGTTATAGTGTGGTGCATTGTTCTTATTGTGTGTTCTTGACTGATATAATTGTGCTTTATTTGTAGTTGTATGTAACATGATTATCACATTATGGTCCATTGCTTTAATTTGTTTTCTTCAACTTATTTACAGTGGTTGACAAGGTTTCTTAAGATGTTTGATAACTTAAACCTATGTTCTCACCAACTTTATGTTGACAGATTTTAGTGTCATTTTTAGGTAGGATAGTTGAGAAGCTTGATGTTAGAAGTGGCTAGAGTCTAGAGGCTGCTAGGATTGCATTAGGAGGAATCCCTTTCCTCTTAGTCTTTATTTAATGTTTGAATAAGTGATAGTTTGTAGACACCTATATGTTTGATGTTTGTTTATTTTTTTGTCTTTGGTAAGAGGTAGGCATGTTACCTACTTACCTAGACGCCTGCATTGTTTGCGATATTGTCATGTCATTGTGTCACCTTTTTATGACATTACTATTTCATTTAGTTATCTCTATAGACGCGCTATTTTTGTGATGATATCCATACGTCGTGCCCCATATTCCGCCATAGTGGGGTGTGACAGATAACAAAAGCGCCATTGCCCTTTGCTGCAACTACGTTCAACACCCCCGGGCGAAGCATATTGACATACGCTACCATTTTATCAAAGAGCAAGTGGAAAATGGAGTAATCGAACTGTATTTTGTCAACACTGAGTATCAGCTGGCGGATATATTCACAAAGGCCTTAGATCGAGGACGTATCGAGTTTTTGATCGAAAAGCTGGGCATGAAATCATTTTCACCGACGACTCTTAAGGATTTGGCAGAAGAATCTACAGAATAGTGGTGGTAAACTATTCTAGAGTATCCTTTTAATCGTGATCATGTATATTATCGTGTATAAATATAAACCATCAAAAGAAAAATACAAAAATATAAAACATACAAAAACCATAATAATATAAAATCAAGAAAATCCAAAAATATTTTTCATTTTAAATCGGGCATGTCTTTTAGTACGGTAATATTTACGGCCTTAGAAATGTCGATTAACATTGACACGGCGCCATAAATAGAGTCCGTATAAAAGTTTTACATATTTTTAAAACATCCCATATGGCTTGTAGTTATTTCTGACTGCAACCCGCTTTTCGCATTAAAGTCACGTATTTCTTTTGAAAATGTTGGATCACAACGGGAATTAATTTTCTCCGGCAAGGTTTACGTTAAAACCTCGTAAGGGATCAAGTTTACTTTATAACTTGGTCTAACACAAATTTGTGTACGCCTCAGTGCACTTATTTTGTTAAAATAAGAGAAATCTTATTGCCACCAGAATCGTTTCAAAAAATCACTTTATAAAAATGTCTCCATCGGTGTTTGACTCCTTAAATAATGACTACAACTCTTTAATTAGAACACGGGTCAGAGTTTAAGGGGGAGAAAATATCTTTTCATCTTGGTTTTTCAAATTGGTCTTCAAATGGTTTTTCAGAAATCTGCCCTTTGTGTGCCTTATATGCAATGTGTGCCCTCTGTATTAGGAGTTGATTTGGCCATAGGTATTTTATCACATGCCGAGTCGTAATGATAGAAACGTTTGTGGTGTGTTCGTGCTAACAATTTAAGAGTATTCGGGGAAAGAGGTGCTGTTAACTTGTTTTATTACAAGTTTTATACATACTTGTCAAACTGGGGGGACCAAAATGCAATTTTTTGCAAAAATGGGTTGAGGTTGACCAAAGTCAATACCCCCCCCCCCCCTGATACTTCTTTCTTATCTCAAACACACACACACACCACAACTCCTTTACCTCCACTGATAAAGATCTTCCAAACCTCGCTTGTGTGCTAAAACTACTGCTTTATCATCCTAGGTATCTATCTGTTTACATGTTTATATTCACGTTACTTGTGCCTTGTCATGATATTCGATCCTTCAAATCAATGTTATTCAGATTAGGTTTTCGAATTTTTCAAGTGTTATAAATCATGTAATTGAGTGATGGGTTTCGTTTATTCAACCTAGATAAACATACGTTTTGAATGGCTAAGCTTAACAACCAGTATCTAACCTGTAATCTAATCCAACAGACTTGCATAGTAATCATCGCCCAGATTCCGATCGAACTTCACGATGGCATTATTGCAATGGCAGTATTGCGATGGCTCATTGATGATTTATTCCGATGGCTCATTGAGATGAGTTATTGCGATGGCTCATTGCGATGGCTCATTGCGATGAGTTATTACGATGGCTCATTGCGATGGGTTATTGCGATGGCTCATTGCGATGCCATTGTGATGAGTCGTATATTGCGATGGTCATATTCCGATGGTCATATTCCGATGGGTCATATTCTGATGGGTCGTATATTGCGATGGTCATATTCCGATGGGTCGTATATTGCGATGGCATTACTCGTATTCCGATGGGTCGTATATTTCGATGGCTTTATGTTGGAAATACGTTTTTTTATTAAGAATGTCTCGGTCACTCGAACAATATAGTTATAGGCTCGTAGTATAAGTTTTGTTATATTTACATTAGCCCGACCCATGAGCATTTTCATAGGTCGGAAGCCTAAGTCCACTAAGGGACTTGATATATAAACCCCTTTCCACCATGGAAAGGGGTGTTGGTTCTTTACTTTAATTTTTCATTAATACAAGTTTTCTTTCTTTCTCTCTCTAGTTTCTCTCTCTAGAAAAACAACAATCCTCTTGATTAGTTCAAAGATTATCATTATTCTACAATTGGTATCACGAGCATGGGATGATTTAAGGTATGTTGATTCGTGTTGTTTAGTGTTTGATTGTGTTAGTGGGTGTTTTAGGATAATCCATCTCAAATCTTGAAATTTTTTTGTGATTTTATGGTTTAAAGTTGTAAACAAAATATTCGGTTTGATTTTTTTGGTTGAAATCACAAAAAAATTCGTGTTTTTGGGTAATTTTTGTGTATTATTTGGTTATTGTATATTAAGAATCGTACCAGAAATTTCGAAAACGGGTTTTATAATTCCGAAATTATTTTTTCGAAAAAGGGTTTATAATTCCAAAATTACTTTTTCGGAAAAGGGTTAAGTATTCCGAAGAAAAGTATCCTAAAGTTGTTTATCCGAAAAAATCATACTTTTCCGAAAATATAGAAGTTATTCCGAAAATCCATCCTTTATCCGAAGATTCATAATATTCCGAATATCTGTTGTTTATCTGAAAAACCCATTATTCCGAAATTCTTAGTATTCCAAAAATACATCCTTTATCCGAAGATTCCGAATATTCCAAAGATCTGTTGTTTATCTGAAAAACCCATTATTCCGAAAATCTTAGTATTCCGAAAATCATAGTATTCCGAAAAAACAGCCTTTATCCGAATATACTAGTATTCCGAAAAACCATAGTTTATCCGAATATCCAGATTTTTCCGAAGATCCAAGTTATTCCGAAGAAAGAATCTATTCCGAAGATAGGGTTATGTTGGGTCAAAAAGTTGTTGTGGCAGAAACTCAAAAAGGAAGTAAACATGAAGACATTTGATCAGGCGTTGACAAGAGCAAATCAGGCGTTGTCAAGAGCAAATCGGGCGTTGACAGAAGTCAACAGTGACAAGCATTGTCATGTGCAATCCAAGCATTGTCACATGTAATCCAAGCATTGACAGAAACGTAGACAAGTGTTGTTAGAAGTTTCTATTTAGATAAGTATGCGGAATATATTATGTATAAGTTTATTTGAATAGAACATGTTTATTTGATATTATCTCTTGTAAACCCTATTCCTTACACTATAAAAGGAACCAAGGATATTAGGTTTATTCATAACTTTCATATACAATGTAAACCTAAAGCATGTGTCGACTAGGTGTGGGATTCAATGTATACACACCTATTGATTGTTTGTTATTAATATAATGAGCAATCCGTTTGTTTAATTCATGTTCTTTGTGTCCAAACACCTTGTTAATGTGTTGTGTTCTAATTCCGCTTTGATTATCTAATCATATGAACATGATGCATTCCTAGTAGCTAAAAGATCGAGGAAACCAAGGTTTCCACAGTTGGTATCAGAGCCTCGTGGCTCGTAATGCTAGGACCAACAAGGTGTTCGTGTATCGAGAAGAGAAGAAAAATCCGTCTAGGGTTTTTTGGACGTTTTTGTGTGCGCAGCAGTATTTAGAAGGTCATAACTTTTGATTGGACCGTTGGATCATCATGAAATTTCTTGTGTGTGTTCTATACACATATATCTAGACATCCACCGGAGGGATTGTCTAGTTTTATCCCCAATCAAAAGTTATTAGGCGTCAAAGTCAGCAGTGAGTATATGCAGTTTTCTGTAAACAGCCATGTTCAAAACACGTTTTCTCCTTCGTTAACCGTTCGATCTTCGTGATTTTTGAACTGTAGATTCTTGGCACTTGTGTCTAGGATCTCACTGAAGGGATCTTCGATCTGAGTTTTCATGTAGAATTTATTAGACGTCGAAGTTCACTGCAAAAAAGGTAGTTTATTTAATTCTCTGTTTTGATATTCAAGAAAACCTAGGGTTTCTTACAAACCCTAGCTCATTTAAAGCAGAAAATTATGATAAACATGAATGCTTAAATGCATGATAGCAAAAGGTTCAGATCCTAGCTCGATTTTCTCAAACTCTAGGATTTTTTAGATCGATCTACACTAGCTGCTATCGACATGTAATACTATTCAGTTGCAGAAAAGGAAGAAAGTGATACGAGATGGAGCCAAAACATCTTAATAGGGTCATATCATAATCAAGAAGGTGATGGCTCCTCATCCATCAAACAGAAAGGGGTTTCACTTATAAACCGTAGATTGGGTTTTATATTTAAACCCTAGATTTTGATTGACTTTGAATTGGTATACTGAATAGTCGTGGATCCGAAACTTATAAAGCAGAAAGTGACAAAGTTTCATTATGAATGTTACTATTAGTTGTAGATCACCATTGGTGTGTGGGATACAAATAATGGAAAAGCATTCATTCTACCAGCTACTATGGATTGTATCACGTGAATATTAAAAGGGCTGGTGTGGACGTATACTTTATTGTCCATAAAGTACTAAAATAATTTTGGTATAAATATGGTTTTTCATGTAATGAAGCTTTGTTCGTTTGATCAAAAAGGGTATGGGGTCACATGAGATCGAGACGCTGACAAATTTATGATTCGACGCTGACAAGAATAAGTTAAACGCTGATGGAAAGTGTTGACATGAGTTGTCCGATATATAGTTATTTAAACGCTGTCAGGTGTTGTTCGATATTGGACAACACACAGTGATAATTTCTTGGATAAAAGAGGATGTTGGACGACAAAATAATAGTTTCTGTTTGAGAAAATTGGTAGATTTTGGCACACAAAAAGAGGTATTTACACGCAAAGGTACATGGAATCTCCATTTTTATTCAGAATATCAAAGTTGATATTAATGGCTCGGATATTGTTAAAAAGGGATTAATGATTATAATGCGAGTTAGCAACAATTCATGAAGAATTTGATGGATATTAGATTATGTAATCAGGATAGCCTTGTGAAAGAGTTATCCATCCAAACACTTTTACATATGGTATGAAGATGTTATTTCATCAAAATTCGTCATGAAGAGGTGTTGGCTTAAGGGGAAGAATTCTTATGGTAAGTTTGATGCAAGTTTGTGTTTCATCATATTGTTAATGTGGTGGCCAACACCCATTCACTTTAACAATAACTTGTTTTTGCTTTTAATGGTTGGTGACGAAGACTTGTCATAAACACTTGAAGGAGTTACATTATCGTGCTCAGTGTCTCACAAAGGATGAGAATATTGACAAGGGATCGAGGTCTACTTATATTTTCTCAATTTGGTATAAGTTCTTCATCACGTGGATAGTACAAGACATGGAACATAAGGTTGAGTTACTCTACTTCTACATCAAGATTACTTTATTTATTTTTCTTCAAGATCATTACATAGAGCTACATTTGGAGAATCTTCAAGATTGCATACATTGTTTACTTCCCTGTTGATGTGACAAAAAGGGGAAGACATACATGCTACACTTGAGGGGAAGCAATTTGAAGATCATGTACAACTTACAAGAGATACACAAAGAGTTTTGCCGACATCAACTAGGGGAAGATTGTTGGGTCAAAAAGTTGATGTGGCAGAAACTCAAAAATGAAGAAAACATGAAGACATTTGTTTAGGCGTTGACAAGAGCAAATGAGGCGTTGTCAAGAGCAAATCGGGCGTTGACAGAAGTCAACATTGACAAGCATTGTCATGTGCAATCCAAGCATTGTCACATGTAATCCAAGCATTGACAAAAACGTAGACAAGTGTTGTTGGAAGCTTCTATTTAGATAAGTATGCAGAATATATTCTGTATAAGTTTATTTGAATAGAAGATTACATGTTTATTTGATATTATCTCTTGTAAACCTTATTCCTTACACTATAAAAGGAACCAAGGGTATTAGGTTTATTCATAACTTTCATATACAATGTAAACCTAAAACATGTGTCGACTGGGTGTGGGATTCAATGTATACATACCTAGTGATTGTTTGTTATTAATATAATGAGCAATCCGTTTGTTTAATTCATGTTCTTTGTGTCCAAACACCTTGTTAATGTGTTGTGTTCTAATTCCGATTTGATTATCTAATCATATGAACATGATGCATTCCTAGTAGCTAAAAGATCGAGGAAACCAAGGTTTCCACATGTTATTCTGAAGATAAGGTTATTCCGAAGATAGGATTATTCCGAAGATAGGGTTATTCCGAAGATAGGGGATTATTCCGAAGATTAGTGACTGGTCTTACGTAGAATATTTTTCTAGGATTCTTAGTGGATTTTAATATTGATACATCAACACACGATCTACATCGACAACAACATTTTTACATCCTTACTTCATTGGACGATCAAAAGATAATCTTTTCTAATCAAGTGTTCAAAAAATGAATCCTCATTCATTTATGCCTACAATGACATCGCTTACCGATATTTCAATCATTTCGGGTACCGATACTCGCCCACCGTTGCTCATCAAAGACTTATTTGAAGCATGGCAAGGTCGCATGAAAACTTACATCATGGGTAAACCCAATGGTAGACATATGCTTCAATCCATTGAAAAAGGTCCACTCGATTGGGGAGAAGTTACTGTCAACAATGTGACGCGGCCAAGGTTGTATCATGAGTTACCGGATGCTAACAAACTCATTGTCGATGCAGATGAAAGGGCCGTTCAGACAATACTTCAAGCTCTTCCACCAGATATCTATCGAATGGTAAGTGAACACACAGTGGCAAAGGATCTTTAGGATAGCTTATCTGTTTTGTTACAAGGGACTTCACTAACTAAGCAGGAACGAGAGTGTCAACTGTATGATTTTATTGATAGATTCACATACATTCCAGGGGAAACACTTCATGACTATTACTGGCGTTTCACCACTTTGATGAATGATATGAACGTGTATAATCTAAGGATTGCCCAGTTTCAACTAAACACCAAGTTCTTGAACACGTTGCCCCAAGAGTGGAGTCAATATGTCACTGATGTTAAAATGATTCGAGATTTGCACAAGTCAAATTTAGATCAACTCTATGCTTTCTTGCAACAACACGAGAAGCACGTGATCCAAAAACGCATCTCTCGTGGATCTTATCAAGAACCATTGGCATTAATGGTAAATCATCCAACGTTGTCATATCACAACTCTTTGTTTGCTTTGGGACACCAGTCTTCCTATCAACCATTGTATCGAACGCCAAGCTTTCCACAGTATTCGATCTTGCCACAACCACCTACATCTTATCAGCAACAATACAAGCAACAAGCAACATCATCACAAGGAGACTCACATCATTTACCTTATGCTTCACAACCATATTCACCTTATCAATCTCCAACAAACCCTGCCATCCCCTATCAATTACATGAGGCTCCTCAACCCCATTAATCACAACATGTTAGTGCTCCTTCAAATCAGTTTGTAGCTCAACCAGCACCAGTATTCTATTTTGATGATGAGATTCTAGTCCCTGAGTTTAGACAAGGGGATAATCCTACTGATATACTTGCTCAAATGTCTGCTGACATCACTCAAGCGTTGAACAAACGAGGTTACAAAGGACCATCTCCAACAAACAATCAGTGGAGGAACTCTTCTAACTCTTGACAACAAGCTACAATTCAAGATGGCAGAGTCACGGTGCAACCACTTCAGGGGAGACCAAGCTCATTTAATATTGGTGCACGTCCATTTAACACTGCTGCTACAAGGGGTAATAACACTGGCAAAATGAAGATGATCATATGTTATAACTGCAAAGGGGAAGGGCACATGGCTCGAGAGTGTAAGCAGCCAAAAAGGAAAAGGGATAGCACATGGTTTCAGGAGAAGATCTACTTGGTGAATGCTCAAGCCCAAGAACGCGAGCTCGATGAAGAAGAGTTAGCATTTCTCGCAGATCCAGGAGTTGCGGACACTGACGGTCTTACAGCATCCATCACAAACAATGCCGCATATCAATGTGATGATCTTGATGCATACGACTCTGACTGTGATGATCTAAATACCGCCGAGGCATCTCTCATGGCAAATCTTTCACTTTATGGAGTTGACACAATTTCTGAGGTACCAAATACTGCCAATGCTACTAGTATTGTACCTTAACAAGTTGAGAAAGTGTCTGAGTATCCGGAACAGCCTCCGGTGGTTAGTAGCTCAAACGAGGAGACAAACAATGATAGCAATATCAATGCAAGTACTCAGACTTTGAGTGAAACACAACCGGGAGCTATTAGGTCTACAAATTCGTTTGCTCAACAAGATTTGGTTATGGTGTCGGCATCTATGCTTGGCCAAATGAATAATGCGGTACTTGAAACCCTCAGTGTTAATCAGACATTATCTGTCGAGCTTGCTTTGTATAAGGAAAAGGTTAAACCTTGGAATTAACTCCAGTGACCACTACCTTAACCAGTCCTGAATTTGATAGGTTTAGGAAAGTCCAAATGGATAATTTACTAGAAACTGAGAGTTTAAGAGCAAATCTTTCGAAAGAACTTAAAGAAAAAGAGTCAGTCGTTAATAATTTTCAAAAACTACAAACGGATTTCGAAATTCTCGAGTCTAAAAGGGTTGAAACGGAAATTAAGGCGTCTGAGAAAGTTAAAAAGACTGAAGTTTTCCTTTTAAAACAATACTCCGCTTCACATTTAGTACACTTGTTTCATTCTTCTTTTAAGGAATTCACTCTATCTCTCTAATAGACCTACCACCTAACCCGGGGTATGCAAAGCAAGCATTTAATCACAACCCATGACTTTATGATGCTACAAAGTTAGGATTGGTCTTAGATCCAATTGTGTTTTCAAATGAATCTGAGAGTATGTCACTACATGAAGAGAATCGGTCAAAAGTAATTTTTACATATCCTGAGTATGATTATGCACAACTTAATGCAACGTATGCAAAAATAGATCTTAGAATTCGCTTTAATATGCAAAAGGAATTTATCCATACACCAGCTTACATGCCTACTAGAGAAATCCTTATTATACTTCCTACACTTGTTAATTCGGACGAACCTAAGGAAATTCCTAAGAATCTTCCACCGGTAAGTACGGTATTGCTAAGCTTGGAAGAGATTCAGCGATACCTAACAAAATTTGACAAGGTCATCCAGGAATGTACGACTTCCATGGATCAAACCGCTAGAGAATGGGCTTTCGAACACATGAAAACGGTGTTTGAGAAAGAGATCGTTCTGTTTGTAGACAATATTAAAGAGGGATTTTTAGATCTCGGGGATAATCTGAATTTCGAAATGGGTGAAGTTCAAAAAGTTTTCTATGAAATGGATGATGCTTATGAACAACATTTAATTGAGAAAGAAAAGATTTTGTCCGAATATGACCGATTCTTAGAACATATAGTGTCTTTCGAAGTGATGCAAGTTGTTACTATTGAATTTGATTTTGTGATGGCATCTGCTATGAATAAATGTGATGATGTGCATGATATATCTGTGAATATTGTTGAACCTGTGAATAATGTAGATAATCATTCTTGTCATGAATCTAATGCTGAATTTTTAAAGCTTCAAGATTCTTATAACTCACTTTCAAAACATTTTGATGAGCTTCAACAACATTGTATATCTCTTGAAATTGAAAATCAATCTAAAAATGAAACTCTTTCAAAAACAAATGATTGTGAAAAGTCCGTTGAGACTAGTGACAAGATAATTCAGGTGGTTCAGGCATTAGAGGAAGAAATTATGAGACTTAAGAGAGAATCATTGACAGATAAATTGGAACTAGAGGCTGCAGAGATTAAAAATCATGCCCTAGAAGATATAATTACTTCTATGCTAGGGGAGTTTGATAAAGTAAAGCAGGGTTTTTCACAAATTTATGGTTCATTAGAAGAACGCTTCGCTATTAATGCGGCAGAGCAAAAGTCCCTTGTTGACAACTGAACCATAAGTGTGAGGAAATCTCTGACTTAAATATTCAACTCATAGATAAAAACATGGTTTTAGATGAATTAAAGGAGACACTTCAACTCAAAGGACAAGAAGTTGTTGATAATCCAGCTACAATCTCTGCCCCGACCTCTAGTGCTCCAAAAACCAACAATGTGGTGATCACTAAGAACCCGTACCATAAGAACAATCCACTATCATATAAGTCATATATAGAGCATGCAGTCGAGCACGCGAATCTTGCTAGGGATGTGGTAGATGATCTCTATGAACTTGATCCTATGAATAGTCACTATTACTCTGATCATGCTTACATTGAGAAGGTATAACAATGCTTAGAGCATTTGAATTACATAGGACAACCGGGTGCTGCACCACTTAAACAACAAACCACCACCATTGCCATGACTCCATTCAATAAGAATCCAGGATTTAAGCCTATATTAAACACACCCATCAAGGCTAAATCAAAATCTGTCACTAATGTTCCCTTGGCTTCTACAGGAGTAATTGTATCTACTAAGGCTAGAGGATCTCAAGACAAGAAGAATAGGGTCAAGCCTTCCACTAGTAGGACTGTGAAGAAGAAAGTAGTAGTTCACCCTAGAAATGTTATTTCAAATTTGAATAAAAAGAATCATGTAACTAAGACTAAAGGCCCTACGTTTGTGCAGAAGCCTAAGCAAAATGTGAATTCTAATTTGCGATGTTGGAATTGTAATGAATGCATGTTTTCTCAGCGTCATGATTTATGCCTTGTTGATCACGTAAATGAAATGTATACAATTAGGAACAACCTTGAATGGATTCCAACGGGGAAGATATTCACCCAAGTTGGTTAGCAATGGAAACCCACTGGTAGGACCTTCACTGCTAATGGAACTAGTGCCCTTTAACTAGGATCACATCTACGGAAGTTAGGTCTCAACGTACTTTAAATAGGAACACTAGCACTAGAAAATGGAAAAAGCGCCCTTTAACTAGGTCTGCCCCCACTATTGTGCCTACCAGTGAAGAAGTACCTCAGGATCTTAGACAACTAGAATCTAAGCCGGCATTTAGGAAGAAAATTTGGAAGCCTAATAATTCTTCGGTTAGCAAATCTAAGATAATTATATA
This sequence comes from Glebionis coronaria, assembly GCA_025667525.1. NCBI lineage: Eukaryota > Viridiplantae > Streptophyta > Magnoliopsida > Asterales > Asteraceae > Glebionis > Glebionis coronaria. Next base: position 362,948,382 of record CM046876.1, read on the forward strand.
TGTACCTGCTAACACAGAGGAACTACTAGATTCCGATACATTGTCTTTGTCTGGTGATATTTTCAGGTGGTCCAAATCATCCTCTAGTACTTGGACTCTGGATGCTCAAAGCATATGACCGGAGATCGCTCGATGCTCTGAAATTTTGTCAGCAAGTTTCTAGGAACGGTTAAATTCAGCAACGACCATATTGTGAAGATCATGGGTTATGGTGAATACCAAATTAGGAATGTTACGAGTTCAAGGGTATATTATGTGGAAGGACATGGTCACAATTTATTTTCAGTGGGACAATTTTGCGATTCAAACCTTGAGGTTGCTTTTCGACAACATACTTGCTTTATTCGCGATCTTGCAGGAAATGATTTGTTAAATGATTTGTATTTTTTAAAATGGCGCCGCTGCCGCTTCGCTCGTTACGATTGACGATTTCGTGAGATGTTTGGATTTTGGGATCCGTTCATTTTGAACGTTACTTTCTAGCACAAAATCAAAAATACAAAAAAAATCAAAAACTTAAAAATACAAAAAATTAGAAAATCATCAAAAGCAAATTCTTTCCTAAGATTTGCACCAAAAAAAATTAAAAAATCAAAAAGTAATACTTTTTCCTAAAAGTATTACACCAAAAATATTACGTATTAGTGTTATTTTTCTTAGTTCGATTTCTTTTGTTTTTATTGTGAATATATATTTTTCTAAAAAATACAAAAAGATTTTTCTTTTATTATATTATATTACGTAGCACAATTAATTTACCTACTTTTCAAATAAGGCCTTAGTTGGGATTTCATCACCTAACTATTATATTCGAATCCACAACAAGGAAAAAAGGGCAAAATAGATAAATACTAGTAAGACGTTTGAACTCGATATATACAAACTATAAGGTGGGTATAAGGCGACGCGCTATAAAAGGCCATCTAAGGAAAAATGTTTTTAAGTGCTTTGTGCCACCTCGTTTCCCCGCTTGCTTGTGCGTATATTGAGAGGGACGACCGATTATTGGTTTGCCAACTCAATTAGTATTAAGTATATATTTTTGTAGCTTTTTACTATTGCACCCCGAGAGGGAAAATCCTTTTCCTCTCAAAGTCGACCGAGGTCACCTACCTCATTCCAAGTTTTAATTGTATGCGCACTCGCGCGCGTACATACATTCCGATTGGTGTACCAAATTCTTCCAATTCTTCCAAAAAGAAGAAGAAGAAGAAAAACAAAAAGACCTTCATTCAAGCCGATCCCGAGAATAGAGCTTTCGACAATACAATGGCAACGGATAATCGACCAATGATTTAGATTCTCCAATCTCACGTTGAAGGAAACGATGACGCGATTGTGGTGCCGGATATTGGAGCAAATCATTTGTGACACCCTAGAACCGAGGTCATTAACGTTACCCTAAATTACGCTAATTTTTGAAATTTTTAATAAATTTTAATTTCTATATTATTAAGTATTTTGGTTAAAGCCGATGTTCGAGGTTATAATTTTTACGATTGACAATTCAAGAAGGACGATGACGATTACGATCCCGATGGATGCCCAATTTTATATAATTATTGACGATTTATCGATAATGTAATTTTTCGAGAATTTTATTTACGGTTCGTGTTAAGTTGAGTCGGGTGAGTTTTATAGCCTTCCGAGTACATTTAAAGTATCCCAAAAATATTTTGGAGTGTTCGGGAAGATTTCCGACTCCCGTAAAATTTTCAAAATTGACAAATGGGTCGAACCCGCAAAGTTTTGAGGACGTTTTCAACTTAAGGCCAAAAGAAACCAAATATTGCAAATAGGTCCCTCCCAATACACCAAAAAGGCCCAAAATCACACAAACACAAACACATAGAACATATCACCAAAAATTAAACAACTCTCTCCCTCTCTTTGCTCTCTAGCCGACGGTTACCCCTAAAACACCAAGAAATCCATCAAAAACTTTTTTTCACTTGATTTTCACTAAAATTAAGGTTAGGCCACATCTAATTTGGTCATTCCCTACATTTCTATGTGCTTAAATCCCACATGCACTAACATAAATTTTCCAAAAATTTTCATGATGATCCAAATTCGTTTTTGAGGCTAAATGTTGTAATGCATGTTAAATTCATGTTTAATGGAAGCATAAACACCAAGAAAACCCACCAAAATCAATTTGGTTGTGGTGATTGGGTCACCCAAACCCCACGGCACAAGGGGTGTTTGGGGAGCCATGGTGGTTGTTGGATTTTGAGCTTAGTCTTGTGTTTGGTTATGTGTTTAAGGATGTTTTACATAGGTTTAATTAGTTGCATGTTTATTTTTAGATGATTTTTGATTTTGAGATTGGTTGATCAATAGGGGTAGGACTGAATTTTTGTGTTTGAATATGTTTAGGGAGGCTTAGGATGTTGCCTAGAGGTGGTTAGAAGGTTTGGAATCGAGTCTAAGCGTGATTTTGGAGTAGCCAATTTTAGGCAGAAACTTTGAGCTCATTTTATAAAAATTATTTTTTTTCCAGGTCTTGAAAACTAAATGTAGTTATAGAGGGTCTCTTTGTCTTTAATTTGGTATAAGGTAGAGCCCGTGACTCAAACGAGCTAAAAGTTATGAGGTTTTAAAGATCGAGTACCGGGAGACGAGGACTTTCATAATCCGAATTTATGTAAAGTTTTAGTCAAATCCCGAGGGTCACAAGTATGAAATGGTAAATGGTCAAGGGTCAAAATTTGGTCCCAAACCTGTATAAATGAGTCTATAAGTTGACTTAGGAGTCAACAAAGTCAAAGGTACTTTTCATATAGGTCAAAGAAGTCAAAATTGGTCGAAGTACAATTTCAGCCCGTAAAATGTAGTTTTGGAAAAGCGTCGCGTAACGGGTCGTAAAAGTAAAAACTTTTGTTGGGATTAAAAACATGTTATCTACAGGTCTTATAGGATTTTTGAGAATTTTATCAAATTTTATAAGTGTGGTTAAACATGGTAAAACAGCCCGTACTTTAGTCAAGTACCGGCGAGAATGAGTAAAAATGGACAACGTAAGTAATGAGAACGAATGGAGTAAAATGAGTGATACTTATTATTTTGTTTTTGGCGTGTGTTATACTTGTCCTAAGTGACTAGTATATATGTATTTTATACAGTACCGTAAGTATTTAAAATGAGATTACTCATTACGCATTATTTGTGATAGGTGTTGATTTAACCGGGCATCCGTTTCGTCGTCAGTGAACATTCCTCGAACTACCGACTACTTAACATCTAAAGTGTGAATTTATAGCCTCGCTTATGTTTATTTCAAATTGTTTTACCCGCGAGGGAAATGCATGCTAGTTTTTAAAAGGAACGTATATCATGAATGATTGTTAGACCCGAAAGTTGCCTTAGAATTGTGTTGAGTACCAAAGTTGCAAAAGTCCCTAAAATCATGAACTATTAACTATTGTCCTGCCCTCGAGTAGGGGGAAATAGCCGCTTATGCAATTTGTAGTACTACGGGGTTAACGACCCAATGCTAGCCGAGAAGCTGTACTTTTAGTAAGTTCTGCGGTAGATTATTTTGTATGAGAAATAAGGTATAATTGCAACTGATGCCTTTAGAAGGGGCACTGGTTTCATCTGAATCACGCCGGTATTTATTACGCGGGTGATTGAGTTAACGGATTAGTGTCATGAGCTTAAACACAATTGTCAGTATCCTGATTATAGATTGTTTGATCGACAAGTCTATAAATGATCACGAATGGTTTTTATTTTATATACGTTCAAATGGATTGAAAAACCTATGAATTCCACTCAACGTTTTCGTTGACCAAAATTTTGGCATGTGTTTCAGGTAACCGCTGAAGTGTAGAATGGAGCATGCATGGGATGGATGTTGTGTGTATGGCTTGGAGTCCGCTTGTTTTTCCTCCTTTTTCAACTTAAACAATTTTTATGTTTAATGTTATGTTGTTGTAAAACTGAAAGTCTTGGGTTGAGATTCATGGGGACCGAAAACGCTTAACTCTGTTGTACCAAATTGGGGTTGGAAAAACTGTGGACATGTATCATCTAACAATTTTAAATTTCAAGTTTTAAGTTGACGTCTTTTTAGCGTCGTTTGATATATCTTGTGTGCAATGAATACTGTGTAGCACCCATTGTTGTAGTTCCGCTGCGCATAGCAATTGTGGGGGTGTTACAGATTGGTAATCAGAGCCACGAGTTATAGAGAACTAGGTCGTTTTTGAAAATCCTAAACTATAACTTTTGGTGTCGTAAGAAATGGTCCAAGCACACACAACTATCCTGCATGGCTCCGGTAAGATTTATTATTGTATTTATGGCATTTGACGTATACTTTTGAGTGAAGTATATATGTGGGTAATTATTACGTAAGTATGGAATTACTATATGTAGACGTTGAATTTTACGTGAAATATCCGACATCGTAATTTTTGTATTAATCATGCATGAGCATCATATTATTACATTTCGGGCATATGTACCACCTTTGCATTGCATTTGCATGCATGTATTTATAACTATTGTATAATTACTTATGTACCCTCCGAAATTCACTGTTATTGCAGGAATGGCCGAGGTACCGCCTAATGATAACGGGAACGATTACGTCGTAGGTCACGAAGGGGGACCGTTTCCTCCGAACCCACCGGATAATGATAATGGATGGATCGCTCCAGAAGACGAAATAGGGCCGGAAAACGACAATGGCGAAAGCGAGGTGGATAATTTTAGCATTAGTAGTGACGAGGGTGAGGATTCCGAAGAAGAGCCCGAGGAGCTAATGGATGATGGCATTCCCGAGAATGCTGTAGGCCAGACCGAACCCGATTTGTTTCAATCCCCGAATTCACCGAAGGGTTATGAAGTACCACCGACCGGTCGTTATGAGCAGCAACCCTTTAATCGCCCGATGGACAATTGTAAGGACTATTTGAGAACAGTGCCAGGATTGGTTAGAGTAAGTAATGGGAGCAGTGGAGAGTCCAGCAAATCATCCAAGTCGCCACCGATTCATGAGAATATTGCAAGGGTCTACTTTCCGAGACCAAGACACTACTGGGATCCCGCAGGTCGTTTGGGGAGGATGGAAAGGTTGATGTATGAGCGGTTTGTAGTTGAGACCAGGGTAATTAGGAGGTTTGATAAGAATGAAATGGAACACCAAAGACTGTTGGAAAGGACTGCAAGAGTTGAGTATGATGGGAATGTGAACAAAAGTGACATCAACAGTTTAAGATCAATGGTTGCAAATTTAAGTGCTAGTCTTGACCGTGTTAGGGAGGATCAGGTGAGGTTGTCGAGGATGCAGAGTTGGGAGCATCGTGTGAGAGATTCATTGCCCCCGGATTGGAGATTCGTGGACGATGTGGAGATGGAGGCGAATTACTTCATGATTCAGCCGCCTACTAGAGGTGCTTGTATTACGGTGGGAAGTCAGATAGCGATTGAGTGTGGATCCACATCAGGGACGAAAAAGGAAATGGAATGTGGGCCGGATGAGAAAGGAAAGAGAAAAATGGATGATATGGATGAGGACGATAGTGATGAGGAACCTGAGGAAGACGACGACGAGCCGCCATCCAAGAGGCCGTGTGGATCACCACATGCCTAGTTACTTGTTTTGTATTTTCTTTGATCATTGTAATAGAACTGTTTTAGACCTTCGTATGATGGTATTATGACGAGAAACTCAAGTACTTGAAGTTTTGTGGTGAACGATTATAGTGGCAATACTTGTCACGATTTTGGTTAATTATCAATACAATCCATGTTACCTTTCATGATCTGTGATATGTCTTAAATTTGATCTTTTGTGATGTGAATTGATGAATATTAGTAACTCCGTAGTGATGTGTCGTTGTATGTATATTATGTCTCGGAAACTTGATATGTATACTTACATTGTTTTTCTATTTTCCCTGTCTTGCAGAAAGAGATATTCGATAACACCATGCCTCCAAAGTTGACCGCCGATCGTGTTAACAACATGATTCAGGAAGCTATAGCAAATGCGTTGGAAGCGGACCGAGCTGGGAGAAATCAGGATCCGGGAAGGAACGCGGGGAGACAGCAAGCCCCGAGAGTGTGTACCTATTCTAGCTTTATGAAATGCGGTCCCACGCAGTTCCGTGGAACGGGTGGAGCTTTAGAACTTAGACGATGGTTGGAAAAGGTTGAAAGTACGTTCGAAATCAGTGGTTGTGCAGAAGCGGATAAAGTGAAGTTTGCATCTGCTACGTTTCTTGATGATGCGTTAAGTTGGTGGAATACCCAGGTAGCTACGGTTGGATTGGCTGTAGCGAATGCAAGGACGTGGAATGCGACAAAAGCTTTGTTGACTAAGAAGTTTTGCCCAGAAGAGGAACTGGGGCAATTGGAGGACGAGTTGAGGCACTTGACCTTGAAGAACAACGATATAGCTGCCTACACTAGGAGGTTCAATGAGTTAAGTCTTTTGTGTCCAGACATATTTGCCAATGATGCCAAGAAAATGAAACAGTACATTAAGGGTTTATCCAGCAATATCAAAGGTGAAACAACTTCGTCAAAACCTGGATCGTTTGATGAAGCGGTTCAGATGGCACACGCATTGATGGACGTCAAGCTCCAGGACAAGCAGAACTCCATTGCTGAAGGCAACAAGAGGAAATGGGAAGCGGCACAAAGTAATCAATCCCAAGGCCAGAACCGAGGTGGAAATCGAAACAACCATGGGCCAAACCGAAACCAACAGTTTAACCAAAGAAGGAACGAAGGGATGAGGGCAGTGACGAACCCTAGAGGAGTGAAAGTGAATCCTCATTGTGGTAAGTGCAATTTGTATCATGTTGGAAATTGCCCGCCTGCATGCGGCAAGTGTGGAAAGGCAGGTCATAGGACATCTGGTTGTCGAACGGGAGGAGTAGCCACTGGGGCTAATGCTATCAGGATGAGGGGATGTTATGGTTGTGGAGAAAGGGGTCATGTGCAAGCGAATTGCCCGAAGGCAGGAAATAAGCGGGGAGGTAACAACGCGGCTGCTGTGTATCAAGTGGGAACGGCTGATAAACCACAGGGTCCTAATGTGGTTACCGGTACATTTTTGCTAGACGCTTGTTATGCTAGTATTTTGTTTGATTCTGGCTCCGACAAGAGTTTTGTAGATGTTAAATTTAGTCGTCATATTGATAGAGAACCGGTGTTATTAGCGACTAGTTATAACGTTGAGTTAGCCGATGGAAAAATTGTTAGTACGAATTCTATACTGAAAGGGTGTACCTTGAAGTTAGGAAATTACGCTTTTAAGATCGACTTGATGCCTATAGAGCTAGGATCGTTTGACGTGATTGTGGGAATGGATTGGCTAATGGCGCATAGTGCTATGATCGTCTGTGGCGAGAGATTGGTTCAGATTCCGTTGAGGAATAGGGTTTTGACGATAAAGGGAGACGAATGCACTTCTCGTTTGAAAGTGATTTCCTGTTTGAAAATGATGAAGTACGTAGAGAGCGGATGCGATGTGTTTTTGGCACAAGTGTCGAGTGATGGTGATTTAGAGGCGAGGATTGAAGAGGTACCAGTTATTTGCGAGTATCCGGAAGTTTTTCCAGACAAGTTGCCAGGTTTGCCGCCTACCCGTGAGGTCGAGTTTCGAATTGATTTAGTGCCAGGAGCTGCGCCGGTTGCACGTGCACCTTATCGCTTAGCACCATCTGAGTTAAAGGAATTATCGGATCAACTGAGGGAATTAATGGACAAAGGATTTATTAGGCCGAGCTCATCACCTTGGGGAGCGCCAGTGTTGTTCGTAAAGAAGAAAGATGGTTCATTTCGGATGTGTATTGACTATAGGGAACTCAATAAGCTGACGGTTAAGAATCGGTACCCATTACCGAGGATTGACGATTTATTTGATCAATTGCAAGGTTCCAGCGTATACTCAAAGATCGATTTAAGATCAGGGTATCATCAACTGCGTGTAAGAGAGGAGGATATTCCTGTAACTGCCTTTCGTACGCGGTATGGACACTTTGAATTTCGAGTGATGCCGTTTGGGTTGACGAACGCGCCTGCTGTATTCATGGACCTCATGAATCGCGTGTGCAAGCCGTATCTAGATAAGTTTGTTATTGTTTTCATCGACGATATACTTATTTACTCTAAAAGTAAGGAGGAGCACGAGAAGCACCTAAGAAAAATTTTGGAGTTGTTAAAGAAGGAGAAACTGTATGCAAAATTCTCTAAGTGTGAGTTTTGGTTGGAATCAGTGCAGTTTCTAGGTCATGTGATTGATAGTAAGGGAGTTCGTGTAGATCCTGCTAAGGTAGAAGCGATCAGGGAATGGTCAGCACCGACGACGCCGACTGAAGTTCGACAATTCCTTGGTTTAGCTGGGTATTATCGAAGGTTTATTGAAGGATTTTCGTTGATTGCAAAACCATTGACGAGGCTTACTGAAAAGAATAGGGTGTATGAATGGGGAATTGAGGAAGAACTTGCTTTCAAAACGCTTAAGGATAAGTTATGTTCCGCACCGATATTGTCATTGCCTGAAGGAACCGAGGACTTCGTAGTGTATTGTGATGCGTCTCGTAAGGGTTATGGAGCGGTATTAATGCAACGTGAAAAGGTGATAGCTTACGCGTCGAGGCAACTAAGGAAGAATGAGGAGAACTACACGACGCACGATTTGGAATTAGGAGCTGTAGTTTTTGCGTTGAAGTTGTGGAGACACTATCTGTATGGGACGAAGTGTGTTGTATTCACTGACCACAAGAGTTTGCAACACATTTTAGATCAAAAGGAGTTGAATATGCGACAGAGACGATGGGTTGAACTACTAAGTGATTATGACTGTGAAATTCGCTACCACCCTGGCAAGGCGAATGTTGTAGCGGATGCACTGAGTAGGAAGGAACGGGAGAAACCTTTGAGGGTTAGAGCTTTAGTGATGACTGAGAGCGTTGACTTAACCGAAACTATACTGAAGGCTCAAGAGAGAGGACTAATGAAAGGGAATGTTGAAGCCGAGAATTTGGGACGAATGTTGAAACCTCTTTTCGTGATTAGGTCAGACGGACTGAGATATTTTGAGAATCGGATTTGGTTACCACTGTGTTCATCTGAGGAAGGAAAGCCGGGAGTTCGAGAATTGGTTATGAACGAATCCCATAAGTCGAAGTATTCGATACATCCTGGATCGGACAAAATGTATCACGACCTGAAGAAGGTTTATTGGTGGCCGAATATGAAGGCGGATATTGATCGTTACGTTAGTAAGTGTTTGACTTGCGCAAAGGTTCAAGCAGAACATAAGAAACCATCTGGATTGTTGGTACAACCGGAGATCCCAGAATGGAAATGGGAGAAAATCGCTATGGATTTCGTGACGGGTTTACCTAGGACTCCTAGTGGATGTGATATGATATGGGTAATTGTGGATAGGTTGACGAAATCTGCTCATTTCTTACCTATGAAGAAGACGGACAGCATGGAAAAACTCGCCAGCGTGTACGTGAAGGAGATCGTCTGTAGACATGGAGTGCCGTTATCGATCATTTCGGATCGCGATAGTAGATTTACGTCGGAATTTTGGAAATCGCTTCAACGTGCGATGGGCACTGAACTGAGTTTAAGCACGGCTTATCACCCGGAAACTGACGGCCAGAGTGAAAGAACGATTCAGACGATGGAGGACATGCTCCGAGCATGCGTGATTGATTTTGGAGGAAGTTGGGAACGCCACTTGCCTCTAGTGGAATTTTCGTACAACAATAGTTATCATGCGAGTATCAAAGCAGCACCGTTCGAAGCATTATATGGAAGGAAGTGTAGATCGCCTGTGTGTTGGAGTGAAGTGGGGGAAAGTCAATTGACTGGACCCGAAATGGTATTAGAAACGACAGAGAAGATCGTGCAGATCAAGAACCGACTACTTGCTGCGAGAAGCCGACAGAAGAGTTATGCCGATAACCGAAGGAAACCGTTGGAGTTTGAAGTTGGAGATATGGTTATGCTCAAGGTATCGCCATGGAAGGGTGTAATTCGTTTTGGGAAGAAAGGAAAGTTGAGTCCGAGGTATATTGGACCATTTAAGATCGTCGAACGAATTGGACCAGTAGCGTACAAGTTAGAATTGCCGACCGAACTTAGTGCTATTCACGACACGTTTCACGTATCGAACCTGAAGAAGAGTTTGGCGGACAAGGAATTGGTGATTCCTTTGGACGAGATTCGACTAGACGACAAAATGCACTTTGTGGAAGAACCTGTGGAAATTATGGACCGAGAGGTCAAGAGGCTGAAGCATAGTAGGATTCCCATTGTGAAAGTCCGATGGAATTCTAAGCGTGGACCGGAATACACCTGGGAACGGGAGGACTTTTTCAAGGAAAGGTATCCTCATCTGTTCCAGTAGAACGAAATGTGAGTACAAGAAGAGGCGAGCGCCGGGACGTCGCTCTCTTTAAGGAGGGGTGGATGTGACACCCTAGAACCGAGGTCATTAACGTTACCCTAAATTACGCTAATTTTTGAAATTTTTAATAAATTTTAATTTCTATATTATTAAGTATTTTGGTTAAAGCCGATGTTCGAGGTTATAAGTTTTACGATTGACAATTCAAGAAGGACGATGACGATTACGATCCCGATGGATGCCCAATTTTATATAATTATTGACGATTTATCGATAATGTAATTTTTCGAGAATTTTATTTACGGTTCGTGTTAAGTTGAGTCGGGTGAGTTTTATAGCCTTCCGAGTACATTTAAAGTATCCCAAAAATATTTTGGAGTGTTCGGGAAGATTTCCGACTCCCGTAAAATTTTCAAAATTGACAAATGGGTCGAACCCGCAAAGTTTTGAGGACGTTTTCAACTTAAGGCCAAAAGAAACCAAATATTGCAAATAGGTCCCTCCCAATACACCAAAAAGGCCCAAAATCACACAAACACAAACACATAGAACATATCACCAAAAATTAAACAACTCTCTCCCTCTCTTTGCTCTCTAGCCGACGGTTACCCCCAAAACACCAAGAAATCCATCAAAAACTTTTTTTCACTTGATTTTCACTAAAATTAAGGTTAGGCCACATCTAATTTGGTCATTCCCTACATTTCTATGTGCTTAAATCCCACATGCACTAACATAAATTTTCCAAAAATTTTCATGATGATCCAAATTCGTTTTTGAGGCTAAATGTTGTAATGCATGTTAAATTCATGTTTAATGGATGCATAAACACCAAGAAAACCCACCAAAATCAATTTGGTTGTGGTGATTGGGTCACCCAAACCCCACGGCACAAGGGGTGTTTGGGGAGCCATGGTGGTTGTTGGATTTTGAGCTTAGTCTTGTGTTTGGTTATGTGTTTAAGGATGTTTTACATAGGTTTAATTAGTTGCATGTTTATTTTTAGATGATTTTTGATTTTGAGATTGGTTGATCAATAGGGGTAGGACTGAATTTTTGTGTTTGAATATGTTTAGGGAGGCTTAGGATGTTGCCTAGAGGTGGTTAGAAGGTTTGGAATCGAGTCTAAGCGTGATTTTGGAGTAGCCAATTTTAGGCAGAAACTTTGAGCTCATTTTATAAAAATTATTTTTTTTCCAGGTCTTGAAAACTAAATGTAGTTATAGAGGGTCTCTTTGTCTTTAATTTGGTATAAGGTAGAGCCCGTGACTCAAAACGAGCTAAAAGTTATGAGGTTTTAAAGATCGAGTACCGGGAGACGAGGACTTTCATAATCCGAATTTATGTAAAGTTTTAGTCAAATCCCGAGGGTCACAAGTATGAAATGGTAAATGGTCAAGGGTCAAAATTTGGTCCCAAACCTGTATAAATGAGTCTATAAGTTGACTTAGGAGTCAACAAAGTCAAAGGTACTTTTCATATAGGTCAAAGAAGTCAAAATTGGTCGAAGTACAATTTCAGCCCGTAAAATGTAGTTTTGGAAAAGCGTCGCGTAACGGGTCGTAAAAGTAAAAACTTTTGTTGGGATTAAAAACATGTTATCTACAGGTCTTATAGGATTTTTGAGAATTTTGTCAAATTTTATAAGTGTGGTTAAACATGGTAAAACAGCCCGTACTTTAGTCAAGTACCGGCGAGAATGAGTAAAAATGGACAACGTAAGTAATGAGAACGAATGGAGTAAAATGAGTGATACTTATTATTTTGTTTTTGGCGTGTGTTATACTTGTCCTAAGTGACTAGTATATATGTATTTTATACAGTACCGTAAGTATTTAAAATGAGATTACTCATTACGCGTTATTTGTGATAGGTGTTGATTTAACCGGGCATCCGTTTCGTCGTTAGTGAACATTCCTCGAACTACCGACTACTTAACATCTAAGGTGTGAATTTATAGCCTCGCTTATGTTTATTTCAAATTGTTTTATCCGCGAGGGAAATGCATGCTAGTTTTTAAAAGGAACGTATATCATGAATGATTGTTAGACCCGAAAGTTGCCTTAGAATTGTGTTGAGTACCAAAGTTGCAAAAGTCCCTAAAATCATGAACTATTAACTATTGTCCTGCCCTCGAGTAGGGGGAAATAGCCGCTTATGCAATTTGTAGTACTACGGGGTTAACGACCCAATGCTAGCCGAGAAGCTGTACTTTTAGTAAGTTCTGCGGTAGATTATTTTGTATGAGAAATAAGGTATAATTGCAACTGATGCCTTTAGAAGGGGCACTGGTTTCATCTGAATCACGCCGGTATTTATTACGCGGGTGATTGAGTTAACGGATTAGTGTCATGAGCTTAAACACAATTGTCAGTATCCTGATTATAGATTGTTTGATCGACAAGTCTATAAATGATCACGAATGGTTTTTGTTTTATATACGTTCAAATGGATTGAAAAACCTATGAATTCCACTCAACGTTTTCGTTGACCAAAATTTTGGCATGTGTTTCAGGTAACCGCTGAAGTGTAGAATGGAGCATGCATGGGATGGATGTTGTGTGTATGGCTTGGAGTCCGCTTGTTTTTCCTCCTTTTTCAACTTAAACATTTTTTATGTTTAATGTTATGTTGTTGTAAAACTGAAAGTCTTGGGTTGAGATTCATGGGGACCGAAAACGCTTAACTCTGTTGTACCAAATTGGGGTTGGAAAAACTGTGGACATGTATCATCTAACAATTTTAAATTTCAAGTTTTAAGTTGACGTATTTTTAGCGTCGTTTGATATATCTTGTGTGCAATGAATACTGTGTAGCACCCATTGTTGTAGTTCCGCTGCGCATAGCAATTGTGGGGGTGTTACATCATTTTTAACTTAAAACGGGTTTTATTCAAATGGTTTCCGCTACACCATTTTTAGGCCGTACTAATGATGAACCACACGCTCATTTCAAACGTTTCATACAATTTGCCAACACCGTCAAATACAAAGGGGTGCCACAAGAGGCTATTCGTTTACAACTCTATCCTTTTTCCCTCGAGGGACAAGCCCGGATTTGGCTTGATAAGGAACCACCCCAAAGTATTACAACATGGATTGATTTAGAGACCAAGTTCATTAACTATTTTTTCCCACCATCACGGACCACCTCTTTAAGGAATGAAATCATTACCTTTGAACAACAATATGGGGAAACGTTTAGTGAGTCTTGGGATCGATTTAAAGAGCTTTTAAGAAAATGTCCACAACACGGTTTTACTAAAGTGCATCAAATTAATACGTTTTACAATGGTTTAACTCTAAATGACCAAGACTCACTTAATAGTGCCCCAGGGGGGCAATATTCTTGTGAAAACAATGAACGAGGCTTGGGCCATAATTGAAAACAAGGCTAAAGTGCAAACCAAGAGTGTTAGGGCTACTATGGCAAGTGCTAATTATAGTGAGAGCGACAAGAGAATCGATAAACTCACTTCGCTTGTTGAAACAATTGCTTTACAAACCCAAGCCCTCAATGGTCAAGTGAATGCCTTGAAAGAAACTAGTGACACGTGTGAGACTTGTGGTGGACCACATTCATATTTTAATTGTGACAAGGTTTACAATCAACACAACAAGTTTGTGCTTTTAATGCTAATGAACGGGTTCAATTTAAACCAAATGTTGATGTTAACCATTTGTCTTATAAAAGTACTAATTATTTGGCTCCCCCGGGTTTTGTAGCACCACAAAGACCACCCCCACCCGCCCAAAATTCCCAATACCAAAATAGGAACCGAGGTCCTCAAATGGGTAATTTTCAATGGAATGCAAATCAAGGGAATTTTAATGGTCAAAATCAAGGTTTTCAAAATAATAACCAAGGTTTTTATAATAACAACGGTTTTCAATCTCAATTTCAAAACCAAGGTTTTCCTAATCAAGGGGTTAACAATCAAGGGTTAAATAAAATGGACATGCACAACCCTCAAATGGACTTGGTTCTACAAAAATTTACCGACCATGAGAGAATTATGAAACAAATGCAAGAATCGACTGATAAGAGATTTTTGACAATGATTCAAGCCCTTAGACCCCAAGGAGCCTTACCATCCAATACCGAGATTAACCCTAGTGCTAATGTGAGTGCTATCAATACTCGAAGTGGATCCACTTTAGTGGGACCTTCCATCTCTTCGCCCATAAAGGAGAGACAAGGCCCGGAGGTAATGAGTATTCCTACTCCCCCTTCGGTGATTCCTCCCACTACCACTCCTAGTACTAGTGCTCCATTGCCGAAAGAGCCTATCCCTACGGTTGTTCAAGAAACGAGTCCTTCTTCTTCTCAACCTTCAAAGTCTAAGCCTAATATTCCTTATCCCTCTAGGTTAGACAAGGCTAAAGTGGTCACCAAAGATGACGTTCGTGTCTCTAAATTTTTGAAAATGATTTCCAACGTCAATGTTAACATAAGCCTTAGTGAAGCACTTGCTCAAATGCCAAAATTTGTCAAAATGTTTAAAGATTTGCTTAATAAGAAAGAAAAAATGGTTGAGCTCGTGAATACCCGTTTAAATGAGAATTGTTCTGATAACTAGATTTTACTCAGGTTAAAAAGATTAAAGTTCTTGTCTCGATATCTTAACGAATTGATCTAGGTTCTCTATGTGACTCTATTGTTCTTTGGTGAAACAAATATGTTTGGTTGTTTTTAAATAATAAAAGTGCAAAACTTTAAAGTAAAAGTGCAATTAAAATAAATCTACGTCTAATTAAAATAAAGTGCAAGTATTTAAAAAGCGTGACTTAAATTAAAGGGCGCTAAAAATAAATGAAGTAAACTTAAATCTACCTAAGGCAATCTTAAAACACAACTAAAACTTAAACTAAGGCAAGGCTAAAATAAGGCTAAGACAAATAATCTTAAAGTGCAATTAAATAAAAAGAAGGGAAAAATAAAAGTTGAAAATAAAGGACAAAAATTTAAAAGCAGATAATAACAAAAACCTGTAAGAATCCTTGATTCGGAAGTTCAAAACTTCCGAATGAACTGGCTTGACTCGGAACTTTTTGAAATCCGAATGAAGCAGTCTTAAGTCGGAAGTTCCCAAACCCCAAAAGCCTTGATTCGGAACTTTTAAAGTTCCGAATGAAGCTACCTTGAGTCGGAAGTTTGGTTCGGAAGTATTGATATGGAACTCTTCCGGATGAAGCTTGACTCGGAAGTTTTGCTGATCCGGAACTTTCCCTTGATCCGGAAGATTTGTTGATCCGCAAGATTTCGTCCGGAACTTCGTTCGGAATATTTGACTCGGAACTTTTAGAGTTCCGAATGAAGTCTCTTGATCCGGAAGTTTTCGTCCGGAACTTTGAATGTTCCGGATGAAACCCCTTTGAGTTGGAACTTTGAAAGTTCCGAATGAACTAACCCCTTTTCTTGGCTCGGAACTCTTCCGAATAAACAAAAAAAACTGGTCCGAAGCTTACCTGGAAATCACAAGTTACAGAAACAAACTCCCCCGAAGAACAGGGAATCAAAATAACAACTAATCTACCACAGATTTAACCAAAATCAAGAAAACGATTAAATCAAACTAATAACAAAACAACAGTTAATCATAAACACACAATCTATATCAATAAAACTAACAAAATTTAACCACAATAATCAAAAACCCACTTGATCAAAATAAAAACAAAAACATGAACACAAACATAAACATAAACTCAAAAATCAAAGATTAAGAAAGGTAGATGAGAGATTAACAAGATAAAGTAAAGATTGACAAGAATTAAATGGAAACTTACTTGAAATTAAAGGAATTTAATGTGCAAGACAAGGTAATTAAATTGACAAGTATTTAAATGACAAGGAAATTAAAGGTGCAAGGTAAGTAAATGGTGGAAGACTAATTGTCACACTTAGCCAACAAAGAAAAATAATAATCATCCTAATCTATATATATAGGGGAGGATTAGGAAGCTTCCTCCCCTCTTTCATTTCTTCTTAATTGCGAGATTAAGTCCCTCCTTCTTTTAATCTTCATTAATTGCATCATTAGTCCTTTATTCTTCTAATCTTCTTTGAACTTGGACTTTAATGACTTTTGGCTCGGGATTTCTTTGAACTCGTCTTTAATTTCTTCAATAAATTAGACTTGAGTTTCTCGGCTTTAAGTAAACTTCCGTCTTTTGACTTTTTCTTCGATAAATCTTCAGAATTGGTCTTGGACTTCCGTTCTTTATGCACTCTTGACTTCTCAACTTCGTCTTTCATCTTTTTCTTCAATAAAAGCCCGTAAATGCCCGTGAATATCCGTGTTTTCTCCACTTTTCACAATTTCGTCCTAAATCACAACAAAAACACAAACCACGCATAATTTCGACATAAAAGACATAAAATGTGACAATCCGTCAATTTAAGATTGATATTTTATTCTCAAATATTATTCTCAAATATTATTTTAATGTTACAATATGAACTCACTTATTTTTGGGAAGAAATTTGGATTTACATCTTGGAGTAGCATCGACTACGTCTAAACCGGAGGATTTAACGTTACATGCTTACGTTTATATACACCGTCTTTGGTGACAGTCCGACATTTCAGAAAATAAATTTATCCGTGAATATTATTTAGGAGTTTTAAATTTGTGTTAGTTCATAAACTCACAAATTTACGAGAAGAGATTAGGACTTACGATTTTATTTTAACATCCTTTACGACTAAACCGGAAACCTTAGGATTACGTATTTACGTTTTCGAACTCCGTTTTTGATGAAACAATTTTTATTGGATTCGTTTTGTGACGTTGATTCATGATTTATAAAAACGTTTTTCGTAAAACGACCCGAGGGCACGCAAATCGAGGAAACTAGAATCGAGAAATACCCGTAAACTAGTGAGATGGGACAAAACACATTGTCCCATCCCACTAGCTTACATGGGACGGCACAATATGTACAACACACCACCTTTGGCTTACTAGTTAGACACTTGTCTACTAAGCTTAAAATTTAAGCTTCCACTACACAAAACTAGCTAACAACCTTCACAAAACCACTAGCAACTTCATTCCAACTTTCCCTTACATGCAAACTTCACCATTTTCTCTCATCACTCCCATTTTATGTCGTCCCATATTCACCTTCAAACACCCCATTCATATAATTTTTAACCACAAACATATGTTATAATTAACATATGTTAATCTCCATTCAAAAAGATGAAGATTGGTGCAAGTTATAACATCCAAGGAGGAGTATTCATGGTGTCTTGGGGCTGATTTTCCACAAGGAGTTCATGGAGCATGGTGGTCTTGAAGATGGTCATGGATATCCACAAGTTTCTCCATCAAAAATCCATGTTTTGATCAACCTACATCATCATGGTGGTATAAAGATTGTCCTCCTCATCTTCTTGTTATTTTGATTATGTAAACATGTATTTTATTTCCTATTGTATATATTTATGATGATTATATGATGATAAAAATGTTATGTGGGGATTTGTTGTTGATAAACATGATTAAAAAGGTGAAAAACAATAAGAAACAAGGTTAAAATCTTGGTTAAATTTGATGGCTGTATAAAACAGTAAAGAACCATATGGTAAACTGATAAAATGATGAAGTAGAATGGATTTACAGTAAGCTAAATGTCTTGTACACATGTGAGAGTTGGCCATGCAATGGAATCTAAATAATGAGTGAGATATGATCAAAACAAGTTTAGGGTATAAATCTGAGGTTACTGTTTTGGACGATTTTTAGAAAATACTTAGAAGATGATTCAACAGTAGCTATAGAAGAGTTCAATGTAGCACATATCATGTAGTTTATGTGATAAAAATTTGAGCTTCTATCTCCATATAGAACTCAAGATATGGCAGTTTTGGTGAAAGTGAAGATAAAAATCAGATTTTTGGAAATTAAAGAATAATACTATTATATAAGCACTCAAAGTTAATAGTATAAAATATAAATGAGAACCCACTAACTTATAAAACTTATTTATATAAATATATAAAAGTTTAATTAAATGGATAAATTATATAAATGGTGGTGAAATAATGTTTATAAGTAATAAAAACTATAAACTTGATTTTTACGACTTTTTTGGCTATCGCCGTAAAATTAACGTTTTTCGCCAAATAAAACTTAGACGACCAAACCCGTCTAATGTAAACTTTATAAAACTTATATACTGATATATAGACATGTACAACAAGTAAAAACCAATAAAACCCGAACTATAGGGCATACGAACATTAACGAGCTAAGTAAACATAGTGGACTAATACTTAAGCTAATAATTGGACTAAATGAGATAAACACTCCTAAAAAGAACTTATTGGGCTTAACCCATTTGGGCCCAACATGGAAAGTATACATACTGATAAAATAAGTTTAACAAGGATTAAAACAAGTTAAGGACTTATAATAGGCATGTTGAACCTAAAACACGTAAATAGGTAAAACGAGAAAACTAGTATAAAAGTTATCGACACATAACCCAAAAATGAGTAAATGAGAATATGTAAACCCACTTGATCATCATATATATAATCATCATATGTATACATAATTTTTATTTTTATAAAGTCATTGGACATGAGTCTAAGACGAGTATTATTTGTCTAGGTTTCCGTGATTGAAGCACGTACCGTATTATTTATCAACGTGAGTTCATAGCCTCGCACTCTTTTAAAAGTTTTTATAAATGTTTTATAAACCCGCGAGGGAGATAACATGTTAGTTTTTATAAAATAGGACACCATTTGTCCCGATTGTTTGTTTATTGATTTTGGACCCGAATGATTGAATGACCCGATTGTATGACCCGATAAATGATTAATGGACCCGATAGATGAAATAAAATGGATTATTAAAGTTAGGTTATGTCACTAAAAGTCCCATTAGCATGAATTGTGAACTACCGGGAGTTGGTAGACGCTTATGCATTTAATAGTACTATTTGGGTACGATCACCCCAGTTCGCGCCTTGACGGTTGATCCCCGTCGTGCCACACTGATTGGTAAGCGAATTTATGTATGAGAAGATTTCCATAGCGTGACCTTTGTGACGACACGCTACTTTAGATGGGCAAAATTGGTATCGGGTTAGCTACCCGTTGTTGGTTTAAGTAAGGTAACAATGTCATGCGGCTTATAATAATCCAAAACTAACGAAATAATATTAGACTCTCAGAATTACGATGTATTGCCTGACTAGCAATACTGGGTCATACTATTGATATTATGTTTGTGTTTTGGTTTTCTTAAC
The DNA here is from genome assembly GCA_025667525.1 of Glebionis coronaria. Classification (NCBI taxonomy): domain Eukaryota; kingdom Viridiplantae; phylum Streptophyta; class Magnoliopsida; order Asterales; family Asteraceae; genus Glebionis; species Glebionis coronaria. The sequence continues at coordinate 362,968,036 of CM046876.1, forward strand.
CATACTCATATAACGGTTTTCATTTGATTTTATACAACGTCATAAGACGTATTGTATGACGTTTTTACGACATTGGCTCGTATAATGATTTTTAAGGCTTTTTATAACCATATTCATATAATGGTTTTATTTAATCTATACAACGTTGCAAAAACGTATTGTATGGTGTTTTTAACGACGATGATTCGTATAACGATTTTTAAGGCAAATGCCTATATTACGATTTTCGATAAGGATTTGTATAAAATGACTTTGGCTATTTTATGGCCTATTAAAATGATTTGTACAAAATGATTTTCAGTAATAATTTTATACTGATACTATATTGATGGAATTTATTAAACTCTATGAATTCACTCGGCATTATCACTGACCTTTTCTTTTAACATGTTTTATCTCAGGTACTTGAAGGTAATTCTCGGGAAGACGACAAGAATTCATGGCCCGCATTTAAACAATATTTTCCATTCAAATATTTTGTAAAACTTTATATGAAATATTAATGACTTGGGACCGATGTAACTTTGATATTTATGAATGGAAATGATTTATTATTAAACGACGCAATTTTTAAGCGTTGTCTATGATGTGAGTAATGTGCTATCCCGTAACACCAACTAGTCTTCCGCTGTACTGAGTTGTATAAATTTGGGGGTGTTACAGTTTGGTACCAGAGCTCTCGTTATAGAGAACGAAAGATTTTTAAAAACCAAGGTTTTGAATAGAACATTTCAAAATCTTTTAACTATAAACATTTTTCTAAAAATGTCTAAAAATCTTTTGACTATAACGGTGCCGAAGAATTCCCGAGTTACCGACAAGGCCAGACTGAGAAGTGTTATTTTAATATATATATATATATAACTTGGATTATATATATATATATGATGTAATTTTATTACATGATTGTTTGATGATTATTTTGATTTTTATACGAGGTATTTATCCGACGCAGATTGTCACAAGTAACCCTAAATCCCCTAGTAAATTAATCGAAGCTATTCTCGTAGGAATTCTAGCTATCCTAGATCTAAATCAAGTTGCGGATATTTATGATCCCAACAAATGGTTGATATTCGTAGAAATGTAGATATTAGTTGATTATGATATTGAAAAAGAATTGGCGAGATTAAATCTGATATCGATGTCATGACGATCTTTCCTTATAAAGTGGAGTTTGACAAAACGTTATCACCTGGAAAGATGTCATCTGATTCGTTGTCATCCAATTCTTAAATTGAAATCGAAAGGGTGAATGTTGCACTTGAGGCTGTTATTGGAACCATTACCCAAAAGCCTCATGCCACTAATACCTTTCCGAGAAGTCTAGTTGAATGATCAAGTCATTTCATATTAATGACTCATTTGATAATTGTTGTTGTAAGAGCTAATAGGATTGGAAATTAAGTGTTGATTCATATTGAGATTGTATTGCCTTTACAAGGCCGAAGAATAAGGTTGTAAGTATTGGATAATGAGGTAGGATATCGAATTGAGTATAAAATGGATTGAAACTTGAATAAAGTAAAATTTAACTTGTATGGGATATAAGATTGTTAAGAGGAAGTCGTTAAGTTTTGTGATTGAATTATAAGGATTTGATTGATTGTTGATTCGTGTTAAGGGTTGTTCCTAGACCATTGTCCACTAACGAGGATGCCCAGTGTCCAAGAAATAAATTGAAGAAATCTTCTTCTGAATTGAGACCGATGGATCTTCCGGGACATATGGAACACCTAATGACTCTTGTAGATTAGTATTCATTGTGGTATCTTTTAAAAATCCCTAACTTAACTGAGATATCAGTTGGTAGGATGAGTTCTGAGAATTGTATGACATAGTGACACATAAAGTGTTACGGTACAATTTGACTTGTTTGCGATTAATGAAAAGACTACCTTTGATTGCTAAATTCTACATGTATCGATGTTATATATCTTTTCTTGCTTTTTCCTAATGTTAGCATTAGTGATGCAACCATTGAACAAGTACTCATCTCAAATTGAGTTACGTTGTAGATTAATCTCTTTGTATTCCTGAGTGCCATCGAAGTCATGAACCTCATGATTATTTGGCTAAAGCTCATTTCCTATTATATTGTAGTTAAGTTCTTGGTGAACAACTCTTCATCACTCTTTTGCAGATCACTCATTGTTTTTATAAGATAAAACAGTATCCATTGAGAAAAATTGAATTTTTATCACTATAAGGATTATTCATAGTGAGATTTATAAGTGGTTTTTATTGAAATGAGGTTGTTTATAAAACGCTTTGGAAACTTAATTGTTTTCATAACAAGGAAAATCTTTGTAAATTTATTTTGATTCTTATTTAAGAATTAAGCATGTAAATGTTTTTATTATAAACATGATGATAAAATTTGGATGAACTGAGTATTGCATCGTTAATCTTGAAATTGTATATAGTTGCGCGCCTACATACAATTTGGAATGGACCATGCAAGGCTGATTAGTAGTCACCATAAAACTGTTAATAAACATTACATTTTCTTTGAAGATTGTGAATGATTAAATTTTATGAGATCTACAAGAAGTGAAAAATAGGGACATATTGATAGGGACACCTACATATGTGCCCGTACTATTTATTCTTCTGAGTCGAATTTACTCATCTGTGGAAATTGTCTTATTTGACAATTGACAATTCTTTCTTGTTCAATTCTCCCGTAGTGAGATTCCTAGTAAAAGTATATGATTACTGAGTGTTGATACCCGACTGGATGTATTGACATTCTTATCATTTCTTATGATTTGATTTCATTTGAATGACCTGGGCAACGATCCGAGGAGCTTTCGAATGCGTACTCAAATTATGAAAAACATGGGATATATTCATATTCGTTAAATGTTTTCGTTTGTATCTGATTTGAAATTCTCTCGCATAGATTATGCGTGGACCTTACTATTTTAAGGTTAGTTATGTCTCCTAATATCCTTGAATTTGTGAAGGATTGTGAGTTATTATTAGATTTTTGAGAAGTTCACATCTTATCAACGATAATGAAACTGGAAAGTTAATAATACCAGGAGAATAGATTGATTGATTATGACATAACGACATTGTCTTAATTGATGGGAACTCGAGTAGAATTCCCCCTAAATGATAAGATGTTGATTATCAAAAGTGATCTAAATAATTCTTGATGGATGACCATATCCTGTATTAATACTTGAAATATTATCATGAATGGTTGTGAACTAGTTATAGATATTATAATCTAGAAGGAACCTAATATGTATTTATTAAAAGATGTTTATCTTGTCTGAAACTTTAGGTGGTATTTATTGGTACATTACCTAGACTTTTGCTATTAAGGCAGATTGAAATCGATATTGATTATATTCCCAGTGCTGCACCTGTGGCTTGTGCACTGTACATCAGCACCATCTGAATTTAAGGAATTACCGTACAACTGAGAGAGTTGTCAGAGAAAGATTATATTCTACCAAGCCTGTCATCATGAAGAGCTATGGTGTTATCATTCCTTATATTTATAGATTACCGTGACTGAGTAAATTGACAATCGAAAACGATATCCATAACTCGAAATGGAAGATTTGTTCGATCATTTACTAGGTTCTAACGTATGTTTTAAAGATTTGATCCACGGCATGGTTATTATCAACTTCGCATCTGCGAAAGAGATTATCTATTCCAATCACCTCATCCAGAACTTGTAATTAACATTATGAGTTTCACGTGATGTCGTTTGGATTGACTAACACACATGTAGCATTCATAAATATGATGAATCGCGTGTGTAGGCTGTAATTTGATAAATTCATGCTCGTGATCACTAAGGACTATTTATTTGTTTATAAGAATAAGAATGAGTTAATAATTATTTATAGATTGCCTTGAATTGGCCGAACAATGAAAACCTGTATCTTAAATATTTAACATGAGATTTAAGACTTAATTCTATGCATGATTTAACCATGTGATTAATAGATGATGGAATATATTGACTCTTTAAAAATTAAGAGCCCATTTAAGACTTTGGATTTTACCAAAAAGAAATGGAAATATGTTTTGACAAATGTTTTAGCAAAGGATTTTAAAGGGATTATTCCCTTATACACAAACCATTTAACTAAACTTCTGTTTAGGGGTAAATGTTTGTGTATACTTCTAGACAACTTAAGAGGAATTGAGGAAACTATATAAAACATGACTTGAAATTTGAAACGATAATTTACGCTTTTCAAACTAAAGAAATTTTGACCAAAGTATAAACAAAGATTTTTCAAACATTTACGAATCTTATTAATTATTTTCGATAAATCAACCAAAAATCTTGTTAATTAAATTCAAATTTATTTTTGAACATTTTATATAATTGGTCGAACTAAGAAATTTAAAACTTTTACGCTTCATAAAAATTAACTAATAATTATTTAATTAATTATGATAATTATCGACGCTTTAGACGACGGATTGAGTAAAACGGATAAAAATGATAGATGAGACGAAACTGAAACTTAGAAATTATGAAGAAAGAATTTTGAATAAATACGGTTGTGATATTTATTTCATCAGGAAGGTGAACGTAATTACTGACGCCTAATATAGAAAGAATATCTGAGTGAATTGTGGACATGATAATTATATCATCATGAGAGATGAATATAGATACTGACATATTATATAAAAAGGATAAAGAACCAATTAGGATATATTTCTTAATAATGAACGTGCAAAATAAATTGCCGAACAATTTAAAATATAGCCGATACTTATAAAGAGGATAATATAGATTATAAAAGAGGTTCGCGGCTAATGTGAACAATTAAAAATTGGGAAGCCGATAGCGCTGAATGTATAAAAGGCCACTTATGGTTGCCTAAATATGGAGATTGTGAGATATAGTTATGTTGGAATTTGTAAGTATAAGTATTCTATTTATGTCATTTATGACTAAAAGTATCTTTGTCTGAAGAAGTTGTACTAATGGCAATTATGAAGGCAGACATCGTCTCATACATTAGTAAACGTCTAGCTATTGCAAAGGTCATCATCTGAATTTAATTCGATTTGGGTCATCGTCGACAGACTGACCAAATCTAGTAATATCATTACCGTTAATGATAAATGCAAAAGAGTTATGTAAACATAGTGTGCCTGTATCGAACATCTTTATCAAGATCCTCGCTTCGCACCGAATTTCTAGAGATTTGCTCAGAAATCATTGAGAACGAACCTTGATGAGAGTACTATGTACCACCCCAAATCGAAGGGACGAGGTAAAGTAACGATACAAAGTAATATAAGTGGTGTTTTATGTTTGAATGATTGACCTTTGGTAATAGACCGTATAATCGTTTTCCTTTGGAGAGATTATCATTGATAGTCATCGTATTAGGATTGAGATCGAATCTTGTTAGAATCTAAATATTAGAGCATCTGTAAGCAAGAGTTGAGATAAAGACATCCGACATACACCCATTGTGAGTTGGACATGTCTTTTAGATTTAAGGTTTTCTATGATGACGAACCTATCCTTGCAAAATACCCGACCCGCGAGATCTGAAATGATTGTTGAAATTAGGATCTGATTATTGACAGCCGGTAGTGGGCAAGAGGTTATGTGAATGTGAAATGTAGATCTTGAAGTGCCAAATGGGTAGCGAAGTTATGCCAAAAATTTTAACCTTGGAAAAAAAATGAATTCATGATCTGACAAATCATGGGATATAAGTCCCCGTTGTATGGGACCATTGAAATGATGTAAAAGTTGGGATCGAAAGGCATATAAGCTGGATCTACCCTAGGACTTCAAGAACCGCGTGAATTATGTTTCGTAAATCGCACTTGATGGAATATCTATCAAGTGAAATTCTGATTATTCTTAATAAAGCTTAGATCGGCGAAAGGTTGCATTCATCAGAAACCCGTGAACATCATGGATAGAGAACGTAAGTCAACATTTAGCCTGATCTTATTCCCGTAGTTATGTTTGATGAAACTCGCGTATTATAATGGATTACACTTGTGAGAAAAGACCGAATGTGGAGGAAATACCCACATGGCTTTAACTCTATAAGAAGCGAGTAGTAAGGTAAGATGATCTTTGAGGACAAAGATCCTGTTTAGGGGTAAATGCAGTGACAATCCGTCAATTTACGATTGATATTTTATTCTCAAATATTATTTGAAAATATTATTTTAATGTTACAATATGAACTCACTTATTTTTGGGAAGAAATTTGGATTTACATCTTGGAGTAGCATCGACTACGTCTAAACCGGAGGATTCAACGTTACGTGCTTACGTTTATATACACCATCTTTGGTGACAGTCCGACATTTCAGAAAATAAATTTATCCGTGAATATTATTTTGGAGTTTTAAATTTGTGTTAGTTCATAAACTCACAAATTTACGAGAAGAGATTAGGACTTACGATTTTATTTTAACGTCCTTTACGACTAAACCGGAAACCTTAGGATTACGTATTTACGTTTTCGAACTCCGTTTTTGATGAAACAATTTTTATTGGATTCGTTTTGTGACGTTGATTCATAATTTATAAAAACGTTTTTCGTAAAACGACCCGAGGGCACGCAAATCGAGGAAACTAGAATCGAGAAATACCCGTAAACTAGTGAGATGGGACAAAACACATTGTCCCATCCCACTAGCTTACATGGGACGGCACAATATGTACAACACACCACCTTTGGCTTACTAGTTAGACACTTGTCTACTAAGCTTAAAATTTAAGCTTCCACTACACAAAACTAGCTAACAACCTTCACAAAACCACTAGCAACTTCATTCCAACTTTCCCTTACATGCAAACTTCACCATTTTCTCTCATCACTCCCATTTTATGCCGTCCCATATTCACCTTCAAACACCCCATTCATATAATTTTTAACCACAAACATATGTTATAATTAACATATGTTAATCTCCATTCAAAAATATGAAGATTGGTGCAAGTTATAACATCCAAGGAGGAGTATTCATGGTGTCTTGGGGCTGATTTTCCACAAGGAGTTCATGGAGCATGGTGGTCTTGAAGATGATCATGGATATCCACAAGTTTCTCCATCAAAAATCCATGTTTTGATCAACCTACATCATCATGGTGGTATAAAGATTGTCCTCCTCATCTTCTTGTTATTTTGATTATGTAAACATGTATTTTATTTCCTATTGTATATATTTATGATGATTATATGATGATAAAAATGTTATGTGGGGATTTGTTGTTGATAAACATGTTTAAAAAGGTGAAAACCCATAAGAAACAAGGTTAAAATCTTGGTTAAATTTGATGGCTGTATAAAACAGTAAAGAACCATATGGTAAACTGATAAAATGATGAAGTAGAATGGATTTACAGTAAGCTAAATGTCTTGTACACATGTGAGAGTTGGCCATGCAATGGAATCTAAATACTGAGTGAGATATGATCAAAACAAGTTTAGGGTATAAATCTGAGGTTACTGTTTTGGACGATTTTTAGAAAATATTTAGAACATGATTCAACAGTAGCTATAGAAGAGTTAAATGTAGCACATATCATGTAGTTTATGTGATAAATATTTGAGCTTCTATCTCCATATAGAACTCAAGATATGGAATTTTTGGTGAAAGTGAAGATAAAAATCAGTTTTTTGGAAATTAAAGAATAATACTATTATATAAGCACTCAAAGTTAATAGTATAAAATATAAATGAGAACCCACTAACTTATAAAACTTATTTATATAAATATATAAAAGTTTAATTAAATGGATAAATTATATAAACGGTGGTGAAATAATGTTTATAAGTAATAAAAACTATAAACTTGATTTTTACGACTTTTTCGGCTATCGCCGTAAAATTAACGTTTTTCGCCAAATAAAACTTAGACGACCAAACCCGTCTAATGTAAACTTTATAAAACTTATATACTGATATATAGACATGTACAACAAGTAAAAACCAATAAAACCCGAACTATAGGGCATACGGACATTAACGAGCTAAGTAAACATAGTGGACTAATACTTAAGCTAATAGTTGGACTAAATGAGATAAACACTCCTAAAAAGAACTTATTGGGCTTAACCCATTTGGGCCCAACATGGAAAGTATACATACTGATAAAATAAGTATAACAAGGATTAAAACAAGTTAAGGACTTATAATAGGCCTGTTGAACCTAAAACACGTAAATAGGTAAAACGAGAAAACTAGTATAAAAGTTATCGACACATAACCCAAAAATGAGTAAATGAGAATATGTAAACCCACTTGATCATCATATATATATAATCATCATATGTATACATAATTGTTATTTTTATAAAGTCATTGGACATGAGTCTAAGACGAGTATTATTTGTCTAGGTTTCCGTGATTGAAGCACGTACCGTACATCCGAATTGCCGATAACCCGCCTTCCCACATCAACGTGAGTTCATAGCCTCGCACTCTTTTAAATGTTTTTATAAATGTTTTATAAACCCGCGAGGGAGATAACATGTTAGTTTTTATAAAATAGGACACCATTTGTCCCGATTGTTTGTTTATTGATTTTGGACCCGAATGATTGAATGACCCGATTGTATGACCCGATAAATGATTAATGGACCCGATAGATGAAATAAAATGGATTATTAAAGTTAGGTTATGTCACTAAAAGTCCCATTAGCATGAATTGTGAACTACCGGGAGTTGGTAGATGCTTATGCATTTAATAGTACTATTTGGGGACGATCACCCCAGTTCGCGCCTTGACGGTTGATCCCCGTCGTGCCACATTGATTGGTAAGCGAATTTATGTATGAGAAGATTTCCATAGCGTGACCTTTGTGACGACACGCTACTTTAGATGGGCAAAATTGGTATCGGGTTAGCTACCCGTTGTTGGTTTAAGTAAGGTAACAATGTCATGCGGCTTATAATAATCCAAAACTAACTAAATAATACTAGACGCTCAGAATTACGATGTATTGCCTGACTAGCAATACTGGGTCATACTATTGATATTATGTTTGTGTTTTGGTTTTCTTAACCATACTCATATAACGGTTTTCATTTGATTTTATACAACGTCATAAGACGTATTGTATGCCGTTTTTACGACATTGGCTCGTATAATGATTTTTAAGGCTTTTTATAACCATATTCATATAATGGTTTTATTTAATCTATACAACGTTGCAAAAACGTATTGTATGATGTTTTTAACGACGATGATTCGTATAACGATTTTTAAGGCAAATGCCTATATTACGATTTTCGATAAGGATTTGTATAAAATGACTTTGGCTATTTTATGGCCTATTAAAATGATTTGTACAAAATGATTTTCAGTAATAATTTTATACTGATACTATATTGATGGAATTTATTAAACTCTATGAATTCACTCAGCGTTATCGCTGACCTTTTCTTTTAACATGTTTTATCTCAGGTACTTGAAGGTAATTCTCGGGAAGACGACAAGAATTCATGGCCCGCATTTAAACAATATTTTCCATTCAAATATTTTGTAAAACTTTATATGAAATATTAATGACTTGGGACCGATGTAACTTTGATATTTATGAATGGAAATGATTTATTAAACGACGCAATTTTTAAGCGTTGTCTATGATGTGAGTAATGTGCTATCCCGTAACACCAACTAGTCTTCCGCTGTACTGAGTTGTATAAATTTGGGGGTGTTACATAAAATACACGTTTTGGTCCGGTTATTATTGTAATTAAGTGGTATAAAAGATGTGTGTTTACACACATATCAAATCCCTTACACTTGACCATTGCAATGTCCTCATGCAATGCATTAGTTACAAAGCAAGTTTACAATTTTCATCACAATCAATCCACGTTGGCCTTTATTAAAGAGATAGAAAATTAAAAACATACAAAATAAAGAAATCAAAAGCATACCTCGGGTTTTGGAAATGTTATGAATAATCATCATCCTCAAGTTTTCACTTTCTCCAAACCAAGCTTAAAAACGAGATCATTGTTATTATAAGTTAGTAAACTATCACGAACTCATGTGGGCCAATTACTCACTTAGACTCCCTTATTCCTAAGTGTATCTCTTATATTTTATTATTGTCTTGAATGATCACGAGGATGCATTTTTGACTTATTTAGATAGTTATTAAGTCTGAAAATAAAGTAAACGATTTAATCAATAGTTAGCTAAAGGACAAAATCTTTTAAAACTGCTTCTCGGGACCTCATAAAGTTCATATCTTGGCATAACTCGCTTCGCGATTTGAGACCTTTCTCGGACCGATATTTGGCAGCGACTTCATACTTCAAATCTTGAGAGACGTTCATGAAATTATGGTCTTCTCTTCATATAGGAATCTCTTCATTTGAAGTTTTGAGAGATTCATACTTGGACCACGACTTCTTCATTTTTCTCCAATCTTTATTTTGGACTTTGATATACAACGATCCGCCTCCTTTTATGACTTGGATCTATTTATCCTCATACCTTGTTAGGGTCTTTTCGGATACACTTCTCCATGACTTTTGGGGAGTTTTTGCTTTTCGTCGTGTGTCTCGATCCTTCATATTGATTTTCGATAAATGATTCTTCACATCACTTTGGATCTTTAGCAACAAAATATAGCCCTCATGCCTTGTTAGGGCCTTTTCGGACTCGCCAATCTTCGCATCCCGCTTCAATAAGTTATGCCTTGGCTATGAACTCTAATCCATACCGAGCAACTTTTAAACGATCTTGGGCTAGAAGCTAAGTAACTTTTCAAATCGTACAACCTTATTTATTAGCAGATAAATTATTAGCAAGCGATGGGAGAATAGGCTCATAATTAACTCACATAAATTCACGAAAGAATACCGAACTTATAATTGGCTCTATCATCTCTCGTTCTCCACAGTTTAAAATCTCAAGTAATGAGACTCGTGGATGCTTAGCCTATTAAATCAAAGTTTTGGGTTTTCGAGTCGCCTATAGGATCTTGCAAATTCTTAGACTTTTTCAAGTTTAGAAATCGCATTTTAAAGTTCCCTTGATAAACGACTCTCTAGGATCAATTATAGGAACTTGCGAAAAGTTCTTGTTCTTAACCCGTGAGAGTTAAGACTTTCGCGTTTTATAGCTCCCTATATAAAAGCCTAGCAAAACTTGACTTAAACATGTTAAGGATACTAGCTAGAGTAACTTAGATAAGTGAACTCGGGTTGAGTCAAAAGATTCACAACGTTTGAAAATTAAAACCACTTATTAAACATTTATTCTAGCAAAGAAAGAAAATAACTATACAAAGGTAAAAACTAATAGGCCAAAATAGATCAAAAATTTTGAAAAATGTCGAAAAATTGATTTTCCGGTTAAAATGAGGACAAATACAAGGAAAAGACCACTTAACTTCGATAGAAGTCCCCCCTACACTTAAGATAAACATTGTCCTCAATGTTTAAGCATGTGGGAGTAAACTCCCCTACACTTAGGACATTGTGCACGTTGTTTAAATCTCGCTAAGGAAAAGACAACTAAAGAGATTCCTATTTTAATATTGAGAAAATTTAAAATAGTGAATCGAAAAGAGTTTAGGATAGAACCGGGAAAATGTAGAACACGGAGTCACGGGTTGTCAAGAATCATCAAGAGTGGATCATTGAAGCTCGAATCCCCGATTAAGAAGTGAGGAGAGGAAATAGCAAACCAACGGGTCTCCCCTACACTTATGGTAAAGAAAGCGAAAAGATAGATGCATGGGTTGCCTCCCAAGAAGCGCTTGATTTTTTGTTAACCGAGTCGTGAGCCTGACTCGACCTTGATTATCAACGGAAGAAGCATGAAACATATCCACCAGGCTCGGAAGTTTTCCTGGGAATCTCAGAAACAGAAACAAACTCCCCCGAAGAACAAGGGATCAAAATAACAACTAATCTACCACAGATTTAACCAAAATCAAGCAAATGATTAAATCAAACTAATAACAAAACAACAATTAATCATAAACAAACAATCTATATCAATAAAACTAACAAAATTTAACCACAATAATCAAAAACCCACTTGATCAAAATAAAAACAAGAACATGAACACAAACATAAACTCAAAAATCAAAGATTAAGAAAGGTAGATTAGAGATTAACAAGATAAAGTAAAGATTGACAAGAATTAAATGGAAACTTACTTGAAATTAAAGGAATTTAATGTGCAAGACAAGGTAATTAAATTGACAAGTATTTAAATGACAAGGAAATTAAAGGTGCAAGGTAAGTAAATGGTGGAAGACTAATTGTCACACTTAGCCAACAAAGAAAAATAATAATCATCCTAATCTATATATATAGGGGAGGATTAGGAAGCTTCCTCCCCTCCTTCATTTCTTCTTAATTGCGAGATTAAGTCCCTCCTTCTTTTAATCTTCATTAATTGCATCATTAGTCCTTCATTCTTCTAATCTTCTTTGAACTTGGACTTTAATGACTTTTGGCTCGGTATTTCTTTGAACTCGTCTTTCATTTCTTCAATAAATTAGACTTGAGTTTCTCGGCTTTAAGTAAACTTCCGTCTTTTGACTTTTTCTTCGATAAATCTTCGGAATTGGTCTTGGACTTCAGTTCTTTATGCACTCTTGACTTCTCGACTTCGTCTTTCATCTTTTTTTTCAATAAAAGCTCGTAAATGCCCGTGAATATCCGTGTTTTCTCCATTTTTCACAATTTCGTCCTAAATCACAACAAAAACAAAAACCACGCATAATTTCGACATAAAAGACATAAAATACACGTTTTGGTCCGGTTATTATTGTAATTAAGTGGTAGAAAAGATGTGTGTTTACACACATACCTTACTCAGGTTAAAAAGATTAAAGTTCTTGTCTCGATATCTTAACGAATTGATCTAGGTTCTCTATGTGACTCTATTGTTCTTTGGTGAAACAAATATGTTTGGTTGTTTTTAAATAATAAAAGTGCAAAACTTTAAAGTAAAAGTGCAATTAAAGTAAATCTAAGTCTAATTAAAATAAAGTGCAAGTATTTAAAAAGCGTGACTTAAATTAAAGGGCGCTAAAAATAAATGACGTAAACTTAAATCTACCTAAGGCAATCTTAAAACGCAACTAAAACTTAAACTAAGGCAAGGCTAAAATAAGGCTAAGACAAATAATCTTAAAGTGCAATTAAATCAAAAGGAGGGAAAAATAAAACTTGAAAATAAAGGACAGAAATTTAAAAGCAGATAATAACAAAAACCTGTAAGAATCCTTGATTCGAAAGTTCAAAACTTCCGAATGAACTGTCTTGACTCGGAACTTTTTGAGTTCCGAATGAAGCAGTCTTAAGTCGGAAGTTCCCAAACCCCAAAAGCCTTGATTCGGAACTTTTAAAGTTCCGAATGAAGCTACCTTGAGTCGGAAGTTTGGTTCGGAAGTATTGATCCGGAACTCTTCCGGATGAAGCTTGACTCGGAAGTTTTGCTGATCCGGAACTTTCCCTTGATCCGGAAGATTTCGTCCGGAACTTCGTTCGGAAGATTTGACTCGGAACTTTTAGAGTTCCGAATGAAGTCTCTTGATCCGGAAGTTTTCGTCCGGAACTTTGAATGTTCCGGATGAAACCCCTTTGAGTTGGAACTTTGAAAGTTCCGAATGAACTAACCCCTTTTCTTGGCTCGGAACTCTTCCGAATAAACAAAAAAACTGGTCCGAAGCTTACTTGGAAATCACAAGTTACAGAAACAAACTCCCCCGAAGAACAGGGAATCAAAATAACAACTAATCTACCACAGATTTAACCAAAATCAAGCAAACGATTAAATCAAACTAATAACAAAACAACAATTAATCATAAACAAACAATCTATATCAATAAAACTAACAAAATTTAACCACAATAATCAAAAACCCACTTGATCAAAATAAAAACAAGAACATGAACACAAACATAAACTCAAAAATCAAAGATTAAGAAAGGTAGATGAGAGATTAACAAGATAAAGTAAAGATTGACAAGAATTAAATGGAAACTTACTTGAAATTAAAGGAATTTAATGTGCAAGAGAAGGTAATTAAATTGACAAGTATTTAAATGACAAGGAAATTAAAGGTGCAAGGTAAGTAAATGGTGGAAGACTAATTGTCACACTTAGCCAACAAAGAAAAATAATAATCATCCTAATCTATATATAGGGGAGGATTAGGAAGCTTCCTCCCCTCCTTCATTTCTTCTTAATTGCGAGATTAAGTCCCTCCTTCTTTTAATCTTCATTAATTGCATCATTAGTCCTTTATTCTTCTAATCTTCTTTAAACTTGAACTTTGAGGACTTTTGGTTTCGGGATTTCTTTGAACTCGTCTTTAAATTCTTCAATAAAATAGACTTGAATTCTTCGGCTTTTGATAAACTTCCGTCTTTTGACTTTTTCTTCGATAAATCTTCAGAATTGGTCTTGGACTTCTGTTCTTTTTGCACTCTTGACTTCTTGACTTCGTCTTTCATCTTTTTCTCCAATAAAAGTCCTTAAATGCCCGTGAATTCCCGTGCTTTCTCCACTTTTCACCTTTTCGTCCTAAATCACAACAAAAACACAAACCACGCATAATTCCGACATAAAAGACATAAAATACACGTTTTGGTCCGGTTATTATTGTAATTAAGTGGTAGAAAAGATGGGTGTTTACACACCTATCAAATCCCCTACATTTGACCATTGCAATGTCCTCATGCAATGCATTAGTTACAAAGCACGTTTACACTTTTCATCATAATCAATCCATAGTGGCCTTTATTAAAGAGATAGAAAATTAAAAATATTCAGAATAAAGAAATCAAAAGCATACCTTGGGTTTTGAAAATGTTATAAATAATCATCATCCTCAAGTTTTCACTTTCTCTAAACCAAGCTTAAAAACGAGATCATTGTTATTATAAGTTAGTAAACTATCACGAACTCATGTGTATCTCTTATATTTTATTATTGTCTTGAATGATCACGAGGATGCATTTTTGACTTATTTCGATAGTTATTAAGTCTGAAAATAAAGTGAACAATTTAATCAATAGTTAGCTAAAGGACAAAATCATTTAAAACTGCTTCTCGGGACCTCATAAAGTTCATATCTTGGCATAACTTGCTTCGCGATTTGAGACCTTTCTCGGACCGATATTTGGCAGCGACTTCATACTTCAAACCTTGAGAGACGTTCATGAAATAATGGCCTTCTCTTCATAATAGGAATTTCTTCACTTGAAGTTTTGAGAGATTCATACTTGGACCACGACTTCTTCATTTTTCTCCAATCATTATTTTGGACTTTGATATACAACGATCCGCCTCCTTTTATGACTTGGATCTATTTATCCTCATACCTTGTTAGGGTCTTTTCGGATACACTTCTCCATGACTTTTGGGAGTTTTTGCTTTTCGTCGTGTGTCTCGATCCTTCATATTGATTTTCGATAAATTATTCTTCACATCACTTTGGATCTTTAGCAACAAAATATAGCCCTCATGCCTTGTTAGGGCCTTTTCGGACACGCCAATCTTCGCATCCCGCTTCAATAAGTTATGCCTTGGCTATGAACTCTAATCCATACCGAGCAACTTTTAAACGATCTTGGGCTAGAAGCTAAGTAACTTTTCAAATCGTACAACCTTATTTATTAGCAGATAAATTTATTAGCAAGCGATGGGAGAATAGGCTTATAATTAACTCACATAAATTCACGAAAGAATACCGCACTTATAATTGGCTCTATCATCTCTCGTTCTTCACAGTTTAAAATCTCAAGTAATGAGACTCGTGGATACTTAGCCTATTAAATCAAAGTTTTGGGTTTTCGAGTCGCCTATAGGATCTTGCAAATTCTTAAACTTTTTCAAGTTTTAGAAATCGCATTTTAAAGTTCCCTTGATAAACGACTCTCTAGGATCAATTATAGGAACTTGCGAAAAGTTCTTGTTCTTAACCCGTGAGAGTTAAGACCTTCGCGTTTTATAGCTCCCTATATAAAAGCCTAGCAAAACTTGACTTAAACACGTTAAGGATACTAGCTAGAGTAAACTTAGATAAGTAAACTCGGATTGAGTCAAAAGATTCACAACGTTTGAAAATTAAAACCACTTATTAAACATTTATTCTAATAAGGACAGAAAATAACTATACAAAGGGAAAAACTAATAGGCCAAAATAGATCAAAAATTTTGAAAAATGTCGAAAAATTGATTTTCTGGTTAAAATGAGGACAAATACAAGGAAAAGACCACTTAACTTCGATAGAAGTCCCCCTACACTTAAGATAAACATTGTCCTCAATGTTTAAGCATGTGGGAGTAAATTCCCCTACACTTAGGACATTGTGCACGTTGTTTAAATCTCGCTAAGGAAAAGACAACTAAAGAGATTCCTATTTTAATATTCAGAAAATATAAAATAGTGAATCGAAAAGAGTTTAGGATAGAACCGGGAAGAAGTGGAACACGGAATCACGGGTCGTCAAGAATCATCAAGAGTGGATCATTGAAGCTCGAATCCCTGATTAAGAAGTGAGGAGAGGATAGCAAACCAACGGGTCTCCCCCACACTTAGGATAAAGAAAACTAAAAGATAGATGCATGGGTTGCCTCCCAAGAAGCGCTTGCTTTTTGTTAACCGAGTCGTGAGCCTGACTCGACCTTGATCATCAACGGAAGAAGCATGAAACATATCCACCAGGATCAAAGACATAGTTTTCGTCCATCAATAAGCACAAGCTTAAGGCGAACAAGGCAAGCCAAAGAAGAAGTGGCAAGGTTCCCTTAAGCAAAGATGGAGCACGGTGGAAGCAAGTATGGTGAGGTGCAAGCATGTCTTCAATATTTCCAAAGATTTTTCCTTTTATTTCATCAGGTGGATACTGAGATGGTTTAAAGATTTCAATACCAGGGTCGAACACCTTTTCCTTTAGGGGAAAATAGCACTCAGGCTCAGCAGAGTGTGAAGAAGATCCGCAAAGAAGCACAACCTCGTCCTCAGAAGGGGGACAAAGAGGTGTCAAATCATATGTGCAACGGATATTGGTGTCAACCGGTTTCTTCTCCTTTGACAGAATCTTCTTCAAATCCAAAGTAGGATCAAGACGATAATCTTCAAAGTCATAAGGAGGAGCATCACTCTCATGAGGGAAGTATGTGTTGAGAAATTCAGAGAAATCTTCCTCAAATGAGTAATCGTCCAAAGTAGGATCGAGTGATGGCGGAGGATCTTCATCATGTGAAGAATCGCTCGAAAGAGTATCGGCCTCATCAAAATCATCGAAAGTGGGCATCTCGGGATACTCAAAAGTACAATCATTAAAATCATCCGAATCTGAGCTAGAATCATCATCATCATAAGCATCGAAGATCGGTGGCGAATCATAAATGGGAGAAGCTTCCAAAGTAGGGAGAGAATCATCCACATCATCTTGAAAAAGTGGATTATCAGTGGAAGACTCGAATAGAGGATTGTTGTAGACGACGAAGTCCTCATGCACATTAATCATATTCACTGATTCTCGTCCATAGTATTTGCCTGTAAGCTTCCCCATTTTGAAAATTTGTGAGTCATTCCCGACTCTTAAGATTAACTCACCTTCGGCAACATCCACTAAGGCTCGTCCGGTTCTCAAGAATGGCCAACCAAGTATTAAAGGAATACGAGGGTCCATTTCATAATCAACTATGACAAAATCGACCGGAAAAGTAAATGCGCCAACTTTAATGAACACGTCTTCGGCTATACCAACGGGGTAAGCGAGAGTGCGGTTTGCAAGTTCGAGAGTCATCTTCGTTGGAGTGAGGTCGGGTAATGATAGTGTTTTCCAAACACTCAATGGCATCAAATTAATACTGGCCCCGAGATCAGGAAGGGCAGTAAATTCTTCAGTTTTGTTGAACACGCAAGGCAACACAAAACGACCGGGATCTCCAAGCATTTCCGGAAGTTCTTTAAGAATAACTGCAGAGCAGTTTTCATTTAAGCGTGTGTTGGCGAGTTCAATCAGCTTCTCCTTCTTGTTAAGCAATTCCTTAAATGCTTTAACAAATTTGGGCATGTGGACAAGTGCTTCAAGAAAACTAATGCTGAAGCCCATTTGAGAAATCATCTTGATATAGTTTGACACTTGAGAGTCCTCCTTTGTTAGATCGTTGGTCTTGCCTAAGCGAGAAGGGTATGGGATATTGGGTTTATAGGTTGAAGGTGAAGGTGTAGTCGGTAAAGGTTGAGATGTTGAAGGGTCCTTCCGAGATACATCGTCATGACGAGGCGGAGACGGTAATGGAGCACTGATACTAGGTGTAGGAGGAGTAGGGATACATGGTAGTGGAGGAGGTGTAGATGATGGGGGTGGGATTGGTGGTCCTACGATGGTGACTCCACTACGAGTAGTAATAGCACTCACATTAGCTCGCGGATTGGTGACGGTGTTTGAAGGTAGAGAACTCGAAGAAGAAGGTTGAGCGGCGGGCAAGAAACTAGCCAACAGATTCTTTAATTCATTCGTTTGAGTACTGAAGGAGGATTGAATATTATCACGAACCTCGGACCTGATCTCATTTCCTTGCTTCGTAATATCTCCTCTAAGATTGATAATTTGGCTTTGCAGATTCTTGATTTGCTCACCTTGGGTTCTCATTGTGGCCTCAACATCGGTGTTTATGGGTGGGGTTTGTTGAGCGGGTGGGTGATAAGGATTAGAAGCTCTTGGTGGGATTTGGTTGCTTCTATTGTAGTTGTTGGCGGGGTTTTGGTTTTGAGGAGAAAAACCGGGTGAAAGGTAGTTGTTGGACCGGTAACTCAGCAGATTTCTATCCCCTTGAGGTCGAGCTTGGTAATTTTTCGGTGAATAATTACCATAAGCTGCATACACATTTTCCGGATTTCCTTGTGTAGAAGGACAATCGGTGTATGAGTGAGGACCGCCGCATGTTTCACAAGGATTAGCAACCGCTTTAACTTGTTGTTGGTGTTGGTTTGAAGCGAGAAGCGTAATACTTTTGCTCATTTCGGTCATCATGCGGGTGAGTTCGGTCATATCAGGGTTTGCTGAAGTAGAGGAAACATTGACTCTCGGTTGTTCCTTGAAGAAGCAGAGGAATCCCAGTTTTTGTGGTGAGTAGTCATGTTCTCTTTTAGCTCTCTACACTCCTCGGGTCTCCTTTTCATAAATGTGCCACCGGCGGCTGCATTAATCGTATCACGATCTCGAAAAGTCAAACCATTGTAGAAAGTATCGATTAAGGTTACAGGGAGCATGTTGTGGTTTGGACATCTATCGATCAAGACATTATATCGCTCCCAAGCATCAAAAAGAGATTCATCAGGGTCTTGCATGAAACCGCTGATTTGATTACGAAGGCTTGTGACCATGGATGGTGGAAAGTAGCGCGATAAAAAGCGTTGAGTCATGTCATCCCAAGTGTGAATAGAATTCTTCGGGAGACGATCAAACCATTTCTCGGCATGATGTAATAAAGTATGTGGAAAGAGTTGTAGGCGAAGTTCATCCATTGTGGCACCAGCCAACTTCATGCTTTGGGTGATTGTAATGAACTTGTCGAGGTGTTTGTTGGCATCATCATCAGGCAATCCACGGAATGGGTTTGTTTGCACTTGCTGAATCATGTGGTGCTTCAACGAAAACTCAGGAGCGTTGATTTGCATCGGCGCAATCGGTCCTCCTCGTCCAAACATTGTAGGTTGACAAAGCTCCTCCATGGTCCGAAGATCGGGCTGTGGAAGAACATTGTTGTTATTATTAGGGTGCGGTGGATTATTGTTGTTTACACCTAACATAGCTAAATCTTCTTGAGGCTCGGGCTCTTGATAATTAGAAGATCTAGTACGCATGCACCTACAAAGACAAAAGAAAAAGAAACCAAACACAAAAACAATATATATACACAATAAAGATAAAATCTTTTTGGATTATTGAAATTTTTAATTTTTATAGATTTTTATCAATTTTTAATTTTTATGATTTTTCTGAATTTTTTATGCAAGAAAAATAACGCTCACAAGTGAACGGATCCCAAAAAGCAACGCGTCTCTCACAGAAAACCGTTAATCTTTACGAAAAGAGCCGGCAGCGGCGCCATTTGATAACTAGATTTTACTCAGGTTAAAAAGATTAAAGTTCTTGTCTCGATATCTTAACGAATTGATCTAGGTTCTCTATGTGACTCTACTGTTCTTTGGTGAAACAAATATGTTTGGTTGTTTTTAAATAATAAAAGTGCAAAACTTTAAAGTAAAAGTGCAATTAAAGTAAATCTAAGTCTAATTAAAATAAAGTGAAAGTATTTAAAAAGCGTCACTTAAATTAAAGGGCGCTAAAAATAAATGACGTAAACTTAAATCTACCTAAGGCAATCTTAAAACGCAACTAAAACTTAAACTAAGGCAAGGATAAAATAAGGCTAAGACAAATAATCTTAAAGTGCAATTAAATAAAAAGGAGGGAAAAATAAAACTTGAAAATAAAGGACAGAAATTTAAAAGCAGATAATAACAAAAACCTGTAAGAATCCTTGATTCGGAAGTTCAAAACTTCCGAATGAACTGGCTTGACTCGGAACTTTTTGAGTTCCGAATGAAGCAGTCTTAAGTCTGAAGTTCCCAAACCCCAAAAGCCTTGATTCGGAACTTTTAAAGTTCCGAATGAAGCTACCTTGAGTCGGAAGTTTGGTTCGGAAGTATTGATCCGGAACTCTTCCGGATGAAGCTTGACTCGGAAGTTTTTGCTGATCCGGAACTATCCCTTGATCCGGAAGATTTGTTGATCCGGAAGATTTCGTCCGGAACTTCGTTCGGAAGATTTGACTCGGAACTTTTTGAGTTCTGAATGAAGTCTCTTGATCCGGAAGTTTTCGTCCGGAACTTTGAATGTTCCGGATGAAACCCCTTTGAGTTGGAACTTTGAAAGTTCCGAATGAACTAACCCCTTTTCTTGGCTCGGAACTCTTCCGAATAAACAAAAAAACTGGTCCGAAGCTTACCTGGAAATCACAAGTTACAGAAACAAACTCCCCCGAAGAACAGGGAATCAAAATAACAACTAATCTACCACATATTTAACCAAAATCAAGCAAACGATTAAATCAAACTAATAACAAAACAACAATTAATCATAAACAAACAATCTATATCAATAAAACTAACAAAATTTAACCACAATAATCAAAAACCCACTTGATCAAAATAAAAACAAGAACATGAACACAAACATAAACTCAAAAATCAAAGATTAAGAAAGGTAGATGAGAGATTAACAAGATAAAGTAAAGATTGACAAGAATTAAATGGAAACTTACTTGAAATTAAAGGAATTTAATGTGCAAGACAAGGTAATTAAATTGACAAGTATTTAAATGACAAGGAAATTAAAGGTGCAAGGTAAGTAAATGGTGGAAGACTAATTGTCACACTTAGCCAACAAAGAAAAATAATAATCATCCTAATCTATATATATAGGGGAGGATTAGGAAGCTTCCTCCCCTCCTTCATTTCTTCTTAATTGCGAGATTAAGTCCCTCCTTCTTTTAATTTCATTAATTGCATCATTAGTCCTTTATTCTTCTAATCTTCTTTGAACTTGGACTTTAATGACTTTTGGCTCGGGATTTCTTTGAACTCGTCTTTAATTTCTTCAATAAATTAGACTTGAGTCTCTCGGCTTTAAGTAAACTTCCGTCTTTTGACTTTTTCTTCGATAAATCTTCAGAATTGGTCTTGGACTTCCGTTCTTTATGCACTCTTGACTTCTCGACTTCGTCTTTCATCTTTTTCTTCAATAAAAGCCCGTAAATGCCCGTGAATATCCGTGTTTTCTCCACTTTTCACAATTTCGTCCTAAATCACAACAAAAACACAAACCACGCATAATTTCGACATAAAAGACATAAAATACACGTTTTGTTCCGGTTATTATTGTAATTAAGTGGTAGAAAAGATGTGTGTTTACACACATATCAAATCCCCTACACTTGACCATTGCAATGTCCTCATGTAATGCATTAGTTACAAAGCAAGTTTACATTTTTCATCACAATCAATCCACGTTGGCCTTTATTAAAGAGATAGAAAATTAAAAACATACAAAATAAAGAAATCAAAAGCATACCTCGGGTTTTGGAAATGTTATGAATAATCATCATTCTCAAGTTTTCACTTTCTCCAAACCAAGCTTAAAAACGAGATCATTGTTATTATAAGTTAGTAAACTATCACGAACTCATGTGGGCCAATTACTCACTTAGACTCCCTTATTCCTAGGTGTATCTCTTATATTTTATTATTGTCTTGAATGATCACGAGGATGCATTTTTGACTTATTTAGATAGTTATTAAGTCTGAAAATAAAGTGAACGATTTAATCAATAGTTAGCTAAAGGACAAAATCTTTTAAAACTGCTTCTCGGGACCTCATAAAGTTCATATTGTTAGCCTCAAAATATTGAGTCAAACAAGAATGTTCGGTCATAGGTTTCTATTGTAATATTTATTAGAACGTAGTAATAGGTAGTTATTTTAGTCGTGGTTCATGGGCTTGGATTTAAACTAATTAAAGTCCAAAAGACAAGCCCGGCCCAATATATAGTCTATTAAAGCCCGCATGTGGGTGGACTATATATACTACCCTCCTAGCATGTTAGGAGGGTGGATGGTCATTTGTAACAACTTATTTTCTTAATCTAATCTCACCAAGTTAATCATCTCCTCTCTTCTTTCTCTCACTACTTTCTCTCTCTAGGAATTCATCTCTTCTTCATCTATTTTCTTTCTTTCTTCATTGCTTAATCATCACAAATATATGGGACAACATTTGGTATCAATCGCCATGGGGTAGATTTATGATTCATTGTTGTTATTATATTTGATTCTAATGATTTAATCCATAAATCATCTCGGATTTAAATTTTTTTGTGTTTTTTGTGCTCTACTTCTTCATCTACATCTTCTACATAGTTGTAGTAGTGATTTTGTATATTTACTTTGGCTAAAAACACAGAATTTTTGGGTTTTTTGATCATTTTTTGGCTTAAAATCACGTATTGGTTGAGTTTTGTCCGAGAAAAGGGGGATATATTCCGATCAGTTATTCCGATCTGTGCAATCGGAAAAGGGTTTTAACATTCCGATCAGTATTCCGATTTGACTTTCCGATCAAGGATTATTCAACAACATTCCGACCAGCTCTTTCCGATCAACATTCCGATTGGACTTCGAATATTCCAACTGGACTTCAAATATTCCGATTTGCATTCCGATTGGTTATTCCGATTAGATCATTCCGACAAGGATTCCGATTAGTACATTCCGATAACATTCCGATTGGTACATTCCGATAACATTCCGATTAGGGGACATTCAGATGATGTGTTTCGCTAAATTTTGTTTGAGTATTTTTTTAGACTTAGCCACTATCTAGACTAGTTTCGGAATATCGTTTACACGAAGATCAAAAAAAAAAAACAAAAAAAAAAAAGACTTAAAATTTTTCCGTCAAGTAAATTCAAATTTTTTCCATACTAGTTTTAGGACATTTCTACCTCAATTTCAAAATTTGGCGATACAAAATTTTTTTGGTCTACCATTTTTGTCGGACTGGAGAATTTATTGTCGGACTGGAGAAAAATTGCAATTTTCGGAATTTAAACCACAACAACAATCACAACAAATCTACTTAAGATCCATATTCACTTCATCATTTCAGAGAATTTTGGGATGGATTCTACTGCAGAATATCGTGTGACGAACAACAACATCATGGTCGCGGGTAATAAAGAGAGACCACCAATGCTTGTGGCTGGTCGATATGCTCAATGGCAATCACGCTTTCTTCGCTATCTTGATACAAGACCTAATGGTGATGCCTTGAGACAATGTATTAACCATGGCCCATATGTCTTTTCTGAAATTGATGTTCCTTATACACCAGCCACAGACACATGTCCAGAAGTACCTGCAACAAAGAAAAAGGAAACTTTATCTGACCTTACACCCGAGAAACGTGCTTGGCATGATGCAGAAAAAGAAGCGATCTATATGATCCTAAGTGGAATTGGAGATGATATTTATTCCACAGTCGATGCATGTCCTACAGCACAAGAAATGTGGACGGCCATTGAACGCTTGCAACAAGGAGAGTCTCTCAACAAGCAAGATGTCAAAACAAACTTGTTTTGGAACTTTGGTAAGTTTACTGCATTGGATGGAGAATCAATTGAGTCCTACTATTCAAGATTTTACAAGATGATGAATGATATGACAAGAAACAACTTGGAAGTCTCCACCATGCAAGTCAATGTGCAATTTCTACAACAACTCCAACCAGAGTGGACACGTTTTGTCACTTTGGTGAAACAACAGAAGCAGTTAGACAAGGTAAACTATCACACTCTCTTTGATATCTTGAAACAATTTCAGCATGAAGCAAATGAGATTCGAGCTGAACGAGTTGCAAAGACGGCTAATCCACTTGCTTTATTAACTACCACTCAAAATGTCCAAGATCATCGATCTCGTGCTCCTAAGCCATACTCTAGCCCATCATCCTCACCACGATATTCCACATCATCCAAGTCTTCCTCATGCACAAGATCACGCGGCAAAGCACCAAGAGCAACTTCACCACCATCTGAGTCATCATCTAAAGAAGATAGTGATGAAGATCAAGCTCAGAAGAATCGTGAGATGAAACAACAAATTGCTTTCATTATGAAGACTTACCAGAAGATCTACAAACCCACGAACAATCTTCGAACATCATCTAACACAAAGAACCGATATGTTGCGAGTCCTCCAAGGTATGACACACGTCGACGTGGTGAAAGTCCTTCTAGGTATGATCGACATAATCCAACACATGTTGAGGGTTCTGCAATGTATGATCGTCAAACTGTCATGTATGATACTCAGAGGATTGCTGCTGCTACTGGGAATAGGGAAACTGTTGGAACTCAAATGGTTCAACAAAGTGGGATTCAGTGTTATAATTGCCAAGGTTATGGGCATATGGCAAAGGAATGTAGGAAGCCGAAACGGGTTAGGGACTCTAGCTACCATAAGGAAAAGATGCTGCTATGCAAGAAGATGGAAGCAGGGGTCAAACTGTCAGCTGAGGAAGGAGCTATGCTTGATGACACTGATGATGAAGCCTCCGACCAGGAATTAGAAGCACATTACTCGTACATGGCACATGTTGAAGAAGTTCTCAAAGTCACTGAAGATGACAATGGTCCTATCTTTGACACTGAGCCAATCGATAAGGTACACACTACTGATGAATATAATGTGTTTGGTGATATTCCTGAGCATAGTGATCTACCCAATGCCATTAATGACACGTGTATGATGGAAACGGTTGATAGTAATACCACACCCGATTCATCAGACATGTGCAATAATGAGTCTGAGGATGATCAACATGCAAATGAATATGATGAAGAGGAACGTATTGCGCTTGCTAATTTAATTGCTACTTTACAAAAAGATGTCACTGAAAATAAAAAGAGTCAAAAGCAATTAAAGAAGGCAAACGCTACGCTCACTCAAAGCTTTGAAGAATGCAAAGCTGCTCTTATCAAATCTACTGAGATGACTGAAACCTATAGAGATGAGCTCCTTCAGAAAACCAAAGAGCTTGAGGGGTACAAGGGAAGTGCGTTAAAAAGTCAAAAGGACGATTTTGAAAACAAATATAATACCACTCTTGAGTTATTAGCTAAAGAGAAGCGTCAATATAATGTTTTCTTAATGGATGAACGTCAAAAAACGTACCTTGCCAATACCAAAGTTAATGAACTTGAACAAAAGCTCTCTATGACCACTACTGATTCTGCTAAAATTCTAGAGGATAAGAAACAAGAGGTAGATGCGTTAAAACAAGACTTCAAAAGTAGATATGATAAAGAAACCGAAAAAGTTACGAAACTAGAAGCACAAGTCGACTTTTTGAAGAACGTTGTTTATAAAACGCATGATTCTATTCAATCCGTAAGAATGCTAGCACCTCCATCGATGTTTAAGGGTCAAGCTAGCTTTGCAAGTCCTGAGTGCCTTGCCAAAGCTCAAGCTGCGAACCCGCATCTTTATCTTGATGAGACTGAAAGGACAGATCTTGATTGCATGCCTCTAAGTGCCAATAGTGAAGAGACTGCCCTTTGGGATGCTGATAGTCAACCATCAGTTAATAAGGAGTTTGTGAAACCATATAATTATGCTTATGAAAATAGTCTTTATGGTCTGTTCCACAAACAAACTCAGCAATCTCGTGAGGAAGTATTTTTAGAATGCAGGCAAAAGAGAATTCAATGGAAGAAATCATTTGCCACTAAGAAAACAAACGTTTCTAAGTTCATCAACTACTTGCCCCTAGATGCCTCTAAAAGCAAGAGTAGGCAGATATTTGGGTTTCTTACTCATTACATAGATAATATTAAGTCCATTGTTGATAATGATTGGAAACAACGACAAAATGACGAGTGGAAGAAACCAATTCCTCAAGACATAACTGTGCTTGTCAAACAAATCTTAATACCGAACGTGGCAACACTAAAAGAAAATGTTCTTAAATTCGAAAGCTTAACTCGGTCTGAAATGTTTGATGATTTACAATATGTTGAGTCTCTTGAGAAAGCAATTGATGATCTTCAAATGGACAAGTCCGTTTTCTCTGATGAATATGATTTACTCTTGCAAGAATGCGTTTCTAAAGATATTATGTGTGCTTATTTTACATCTTGTGCTGATATTGATGAATATTCTGAAGTTGCATGCCAATATCTTGATAAGATCAAAGAATGTGAACGTCTTGAAATTGAGCTTTCGAAACGGAAAGAAAATGTCGACAAAAAGGCTTTTGAGTTACTTCAACACAAAACTGATTTCCTTCAAAAACATTGTCATTCACTTGAACTTGATTTGCAAAAAGATGTTGGTCGTTTTCCACATGATAATAAATTACAAGAAAAACTTTCCTAAACATTTCGAGAAATGAATGAACAGAATTTGGAAATTAAAGGGTTGAAAGATCAATTACAAGACAGGGACAGAGCGATAGCAGAGTTGCAGAAACTCATTGCTAAAATGGGTGGAAAAATTGTGGAACCTAGCATTAAGAAAAATGTTGTTAGACAACCCAATGCCTCTAAAGAGAATAGATCCTCTATCTTGGGAAAACCATTTGCTTTATCTAATTCCTCGTTTGCAAAACCCGTGTTTGCCCCCAAGATGGATGGAAAGGAAAGGTTACCAATAGCTCAACCCATAAGGAATCCTGTAGCACCAAGCGTTAAGCACAATAATGTGATTAAACCAGGGATGTATAGAATGCCCACTAAGCCCACAAACAAAGATACTCACTCGCCTCATACTTCTAGAAACACTAATATTCGTGTGTCTTCTACTACAGGAATAGTCTCCACTACTAGTGTTAGCTGGCCTCAGCTTAAGAGCACTCAAGTGAATGATAAGGTCTGGAAACATAAGAATCAAGGGACGATGAAGCAAGTAGAAGAACACCCTAGGAATTTGAATGTTTTTAAGAATAAAAAGTCTGTTATAGCATGTAATGACGATTTGAATGCTGTGAATGATTTGAATGCTATGAATGTGAAATTTGTTTGTGTCAAATGTGGCAAGTGTGCTAATGCTAATCATTCTATGTGTGCTATAAATAAAGTCAAAGGCGTAGATACTAGAACTAAGAAGCAAGTTGCAATGCATATTAGAGCTAGTAAACCCAAACGCAAATTGAACAATTCTGGTGCAACCACCACTAAGAATAGTAATACATCAGACTCCACCACTAAGAATCCTAGAAGCAAAATTAAGGAATTATATGAGTCTGCTAGCAAGTCTTGGAAATGGTGGTTTGCTAATCAATGTCCTCCCGGATATAAATGGATGCCTAAAGTTAGGACAGAAAATGTGAAAACGAGCGTTAGTTTGCCTTTAAATGTTGATAAGGACACTAATGATTCTACTATCACAACTACTGTGGTATCCAATTTAGCAAATGCTCCATCGTGTTCTAACTCTTCTGCAGGTGATACAAATAATTCTCTTCATAATGGACTCCGGATGCACGAAGCACATGACGGGGAATCTCAAGCTTCTAATTAACTTCGTGGAGAAGTTCCTAGGTACGGTCCGATTCGGAAATGATCAATTTGCACCGATCCTAGGTTATGGAGATTTGGTTCAGGGGAATATCACGATTAAAAGGGTATACTACGTCGAAGGGCTCAATCACAATCTTTTCTCGGTTGGTCAATTCTGTGATGCGGATTTGGAAGTTGCTTTCAGAAAGAAGACATGTTTTGTTCGTGATTATGATGGGAATGACTTACTTACCGGTACACGGGGTACTGATCTTTATACAATTTCACTTCAAGACACAACTTCATCAACTCCAATTTGCTTCATGGCTAAAGCTTCAACGACTCAGGCATGGTTATGGCATCAACGTCTTTCTCATCTCAACTTTGATACCATTAACTTGCTTTCCAAGAAAGATATTGTGAGAGGCCTTCCAAGCTTGAAATTCATCAAAGATCATCTTTGTTCTTCTTGTGAACTTTGTAAAGCTAAACGAAGTAGCTTCAAAACAAAGACCACACCAAGCTCTAAAGGACGGTTAGATCTTCTTCATATGGATCTGTGTGGTCCCATGCGTGTTCAGAGTATCAATGGAAAGAAATATATTCTGGTAATTGTCGATGATTACTCAAGGTACACATGGACTCACTTCTTGAGGTCCAAGGATGAAACACCCGACGTTCTCATCAGCTTTCTTAAATTGATACAACATGGTCTTCAAGCTCAAGTTAAAGTGGTTCGTACTGACAGAGGTACAGAATTTTTGAATTCAAATCTGAGAAAGTATTTTGAAGCCGAAGGGATTGAACATGAAACATCTATTGCTCGAACACCCGAACAAAATGGCGTTGTTGAAAGACGAAACCGTACTTTGGTTGAAGTTGCTCGAACATTATTATCCGCTTCAAAACTTCCACTGTACTTTTGGGCCGAAGCCGTGTCAACCGCATGCTACACACAAAACTGTTCCTTAATTATCCCACGACACGAAAAGACACCATATCACATAATTCATGATCAAAAACCTTCACTCAAACACCTTCATGTTTTTGGATGTACTTGTTACATTATTCGAGATGGTGAAAATTTGGATAAGATGAAAGAGAAAGGTGATGCATGTATTCTTGTGGGATATGCAACTCAGTCAAAGGGATATAGAGTATACAACAAGAGAACAAAATTGATTGTCGAGACAATTCACATCCGATTTGATGAATTGCAAGAAATGGCACTTGAACAAAACAGTTTAAGTCCCGATCCACAACGACAAACGACTTCCGTTCACAACCGCACGGAACTCGAAACTCAAGACCACAGCAATGAACCGTCAAGTTCAACGCTGGTTCCAGAAAATGTTCCTAGAGCTGATATGACAGTCGACACGACAATTGAAGAGTTGGAAATGTTATATGGACCAATGTATGATGAATATTTCACGGGGGAGAAACAAGTTGTATCGAAGTCTTCTGCTGTCACTCATGATAAGAATGATGATACCAATCATCATCAACAACTGGATACAACTTCATCTACTTCAACACGGGTTGCTGCAGATTCACCTCCTCAGAATATCACTTCAACAATCGATCCTACAACATCCACAACTACTGTCATTGCTCCAGAGAACACAAATCAAGCAGACAATGCATTATCTGACGAAGACGAATTTATCAACCCATACGGTACACCGGTACACGAAACTGGAGAGTCTTCTACTCGTCATGTTGATCCGTCAAATATGCATACGTTCTACCAACGACATCCTTCAACACATCATTGGACCCGAGATCATCCTTTGGTTCATGTCATTGGAAACCCTTCACAGCCCGTTCGCACAAGACGACAGCTTAACACCGATGCCGATGTTTGTATGTTCGCACTCACCGTGAGTTCAGCTGAACCGAAAAACATCAAAGAAGCATTAGCTGATCATGCTTGGATTGAATCGATGACGGATGAACTTCAACAATTTGAAAGACTTAAAGTCTGGGAACTTGTTGACAGTCCATTCGATGTAACACCATTAAATCTTCGATGGATTTGGAAAAACAAGATGGATGAAGAGAACACGATCATCAAGAATAAATCTAGGCTCGTGGCTAAAGGGTATGGACAGAAAGAGGGTATTGATTTCGAAGAATCATTTGCACCAGTAGCTCGAATGGAAGCGGTCAGGATTTTCCTTGCTTATGCTACACATAAGGGATTCATCGTTTATCAAATGGACGTGAAGACGGCGTTTCTTAACGGTCCTTTGAAGGAAGAAGTTTATGTCACGCAGCCGGAAGGATT
Source organism: Glebionis coronaria (assembly GCA_025667525.1). Lineage (NCBI taxonomy): Eukaryota > Viridiplantae > Streptophyta > Magnoliopsida > Asterales > Asteraceae > Glebionis > Glebionis coronaria. Next base: position 362,998,420 of record CM046876.1, read on the forward strand.
CGTCAATCCTCATTATCCTGACAAGGTGTATCGTCTCCACAAAGCACTATATGGACTCAAGCAAGCTCCAAGGGCATGGTACGACGAGCTCTCGAAATTTCTGGTCTCCAAAGGTTTCTCAAAAGGTTCCATTGATTTAACTTTGTTCACTTATAAATATGGGGATGACATTCTGCTTGTGCAAATTTATGTTGATGACATTATTTTCGGGTCTACAAACCCAAAACTTTCAAAATGGTTTAAAAAAGTAATGCACAGCAGATTTGAAATGTCTATGATGGGCGAACTAAAATTCTTTCTAGGAATTCAAGTTCACCAATCCCCAAGTGGTATCTTTATTAACCAAGCTAAGTATTGTCAAGAGATAATCAAAAAGCATGGTATGACATCATGTGACCCCGTTGGGACACCATTATCAACCACATCCCTAGATGCTGATTTAGAGGGATTACCCATAGATCAAACGAGATATCGTTCCATGATCGGGTCCCTCATGTACTTGACAGCAAGCAGACCTGATATTCATCATGCTACGTGTTATTGTGCACGATATCAAGCACGACCAACTGAAAAGCACCTCAAGGAGGTTAAACGGATCTTTCGGTACCTTAAGAATACCATTCACATGGGACTCTGGTATCCGAGGGAAACCGGTTTCTTTCTAACGGCCTATTCAGATTCTGATCATGCAGGGTGTCTTGATACACGTAAAAGTACTTCTGGTGGTGCACAATTTCTAGGTCAAGACAAGCTTGTGGGATGGTCTTCCAAGAAGCAGGATTGCACGTCACTTTCATCAGCCGAAGCGGAGTATGTGTCTCTATCTACGTGTTGTGCTCAAGTTCTTTGGATGAGAACACAACTCACGGATTATGGCTTCCATTTTGATAAAGTACCTATGTACTGTGACTCAAAGTCGGCCATAGCCATCTCCTGCAATCCGGTACAGCATTCTCGCACGAAGCACATTGATGTCCGATATCACTTCATTAAGGAACAAGTTAAAAGAGGTATTGTTGAATTATACTTTGTTGGAACTGATTACCAATTAGCTGACTTGTTTACAAAAGCTCTTTCGAAAGAGAGGTTTGCGTATCTAGTTAGGCAAATTGGTATGAGATGTTTGACTCCAGTAGAACTGGAGGTTCTGGCAAAGAAGCCTGCTTGATTCATTTATCAAACATCTACCTGTAAATATTAATCAAAAAGCAAAATACAAAATTAAAAAATCTTCGATAATCCAAAAATATTCTTCTCGACATGTCTTTCAGTATCGATAATATGGACGTACCTAGAAATGTCGCTCAATAACGACACGGGTGTGTACATAAAGCTCGAATGAAAGTTGTAAATATTTTTCAAAACATGTCATTTCTATCTTTTCAAAAGGAAATTGTCTATTTTGGACAATATTTCCAACAACGGGTAGAGCAATCTATCTTGGGTTGAGCTTGTCACAAAACACTCAACGTTTTGAGCTCAACACAATGGCTTGTAATCACTTTCAGATTGCAACCCGGATCTAAATTCACGGGGGAGTGTACGCTTTTGTACTCTTACCCTTAGCAAAAGAAGTTAAATCTTCTTACACTTGAGTGGATTCGTCAAGACATTCAAAGTCTATGAACTCAAGTTTATGCTTTAGAAAAACCTTTTCGTCAAAAAGAATTGATTTTTCAAAACGCGTTGAACACAATTTTTTCAAGAATTTCTCAATTATACTCAAAATCTTTCAAAAATTGTGTGTTCAACAACTCCTATCCTCAAAAGTTTAATGTGGATCAACTCCTCGTAATGACAATTCCATTGGATTAATTTTTGAGGGGGAGCAATTCAACTTCATGCAAAAGATTAACACATTTTTCTCCCGAAGATTTTCAAGACTATTTTTCAAAATATATTTTAATCAAATTTGGTATCTCTAATATCAAAAGATTTTATATATTAGAGATAGGGGGAGAAAATGTGATTAAAATGTGATCATATATAAGACTCAAGCACTTTAACTCTTACCCACATGTGCGAAACACTTTCGATTATCGATGCACATGTGACGGGGGAGCTTTTCTGAAACGACAAAACTAGCAAGGTGTTAAATGCTTTTCAAACACTTTGTTAGAATTTAAAGTGGTTTTCATGGTTACGATCAAATACCCACAACATCTTTAATTCACGACGTTATTGGTGTCAAAAGGGTGGTTAGGTTTAAGTCCTATGATCCAACCAGAACCGGAGGGATTTTCCCAGGGACAATCCAATAGATTATTAGAAGTCCTTAGGAAAGATGGAGTAGAATGTGAGCGTAGCTGAATGCCGACTAGGTACTGATGCTAGCACTGGAACAATCACAACAAGGTGCTAGTAATGATGTCTTGGTAAGCATTGAAGAGGTTGAAGAATGAAAAAGAAATGTAAGGATAAAGGGTTTAAAGAAAGAAGCCCTCCATACAACTTAGGCAGAAACCGGGTCAACTCATCATGAAGACAAACTCATCATGGACCCAGTGATGTGAAGCACAACCCTTTCCTAGCTACTCAGACTTCTCTCAAAAGAAGTTTGTTTTATTGTCACGGAGATCAACACGACTTCTATTGACTTTCTCACTCCGAGATAGTTGATATTGAATAGGTGGCATCTGCTCCAGCCTCCGACCACTAAAAGTGCACAAATCGAGTCTAGAGCCAAGAGATCAATCAAATCTCGTTAGGACACACGGATGAAGATCAAGAGAGTCCTACGCTATATCCTTGTGATATTGCTAGAACACTCAGAGTGATACTACTTAGTATTCACGATGATGAGTGGAAATCCTTCCAGTGTTAACATCAAACAGCACTGCGGTAGGTCATATGCAAGATTCTTTATGAATTGAACATATGTAAAACTGAAAAGCAACAGTGGTTTGATTCTGAATTGATTCAAACTCGTTTCAGGTTTCTACGCAATATCTTTATGGTCTTGCCAGAACATTCAGAGTGATATTTATTAATATTCACAGTGACGAATGGAAATCCTTCTAGCGTCAACATCAAACAGCGCTACGGTAGGTGACTTGTGAGATTCTTATGAATCAAACTTGTGTCAACTGGAAAGCAACAATGGTAAGATTCTTAATGAATCAAACTTGTTCCAGGAATTTGAATTGACGACTTTAATCAAGCGGATATTTATCCAATTGATTCACTCTTTATGTTCGCAGTCTTGCTTTGAGACGGTCGAGTAAAGAGAACGGCTAGTACTGCCGCGAAACCTGTCAAGGAGATTCTTAATTGAATCTACCTGATCACAGGTACGATATTTAATATCGTATAACGGTCTTCACCGACCGGAGGTAAAACGCTACCGATTTAGGACGAATGTCAAAGCCATTCAGTCCGTGTCTATGTTTTGTCTCGAGAAGGTGGCGTCACGGTGTACTCAGCAAAGTCAAAGATTCACAACCACATATTCATGCCCAAAGACTTATCCAACAATTGATAGTGTGAGCATGTGGATAAAGACACAAGATCACAAGATGGCAAAGACAAGTCAAGAATGATTTGAAGATCTCAAGACTTAAAGACAAAGTCGAAAGACAACGACAAAGGCTCAAAGATCACAACATGAAGGAACAAAACTACTGTTACACGTTCAAGACTCATTTATGATGAAATTCATAAATCTCCATTGGAATCAAAATATCAAAGAGGAATGACCTCACATTGGGGGAGATTGTTAGCCTCAAAATATTGAGTCAAACAAGAATGTTCGGTCATAGGTTTCTATTGTAATATTTATTAGAACGTAGTAATAGGTAGTTATTTTAGTCGTGGTTCATGGGCTTGGATTTAAACTAATTAAAGTCCAAAAGACAAGCCCGGCCCAATATATAGTCCATTAAAGCCCGCATGTGGGTGGACTATATATACTACCCTCCTAGCATGTTAGGAGGGTGGATGGTCATTTGTAACAACTTATTTTCTTAATCTAATCTCACCAAGTTAATCATCTCCTCTCTTCTTTCTCTCACTACTTTCTCTCTCTAGGAATTCATCTCTTCTTCATCTATTTTCTTTCTTTCTTCATTGCTTAATCATCACAAATATATGGGACAACACATATCTTGGCATAACTCGCTTCGCGATTTGAGACCTTTCTCGGACCGATATTTGGCAGCGACTTCATACTTCAAATCTTGAGAGACGTTCATGAAATTATGGTCTTCTCTTCATATAGGAATCTCTTCACTTGAAGTTTTGAGAGATTCATACTTGGACCACGACTTCTTCATTTTTCTCCAATCTTTATTTTGGACTTTGATATACAACGATCCGCCTCCTTTTATGACTTGGATCTATTTATCCTCATACCTTGTTAGGGTCTTTTCGGACACACTTCTCCATGACTTTTGGGGATTTTTTGCTTTTCGTCGTGTGTCTCGATTCTTCATATTGATTTTCAATAAATGATTCTTCACATCACTTTGGATCTTTAGCAACAAAATATAGCCCTCATGCCTTGTTAGGGCCTTTTTGGACTCGCCAATCTTCGCATCCCGCTTCAATAAGTAATTCCTTGGCTATGAACTCTAATCCATACCGAGCAACTTTTAAACGATCTTGGGCTAGAAGCTAAGTAACTTTTCAAATCGCACAACCTTATTTATTAGCAGATAAATTATTAGCAAGCGATGGGAGAATAGGCTCATAATTAACTCACATAAATTCACGAAAGAATACCGAACTTATAATTGGCTCTATCATCTCTCGTTCTCCATAGTTTAAAATCTCAAGTAATGAGACTCGTGGATGCTTAGCCTATTAAATCAAAGTTTTGGGTTTTCGAGTCGCCTATAGGATCTTGCAAATTCTTAGACTTTTTCAAGTTTAGAAATCGCATTTTAAAGTTCCCTTGATAAACGACTCTCTAGGATCAATTATAGGAACTTGCGAAAAGTTCTTGTTCTTAACCCGTGAGAGTTAAGACTTTCGCGTTTTATAGCTCCCTATATAAAAGCCTAGCAAAACTTGACTTAAACATGTTAAGGATACTAGCTAGAGTAACTTAGATAAGTGAACTCGGGTTGAGTCAAAAGATTCACAACGTTTGAAAATTAAAACCACTTATTAAACATTTATTCTAGCAAAGAAAGAAAATAACTATACAAAGGTAAAAACTAATAGGCCAAAATAGATCAAAAATTTTGAAAAATGTCGAAAAATTGATTTTCCAGTTAAAATTAGGACAAATATAAGGAAAAGACCACTTAACTTCGATAGAAGTCCCCCATACACTTAAGATAAACATTGTCCTTAATGTTTAAGCATGTGGGAGTAAACTCCCCTACACTTAGGACATTGTGCACGGTGTTTAAATCTCGCTAAGGAAAAGACAACTAAAGACATTCCTATTTTAATATTGAGAAAATATAAAATAGTGAATCGAAAAGAGTTTAGGATAGAACCGGGAAAATGTAGAACACGGAATCACGGGTTGTCAAGAATCATCAAGAGTTGATCATTGAAGCTCGAATCCCTGATTAAGAAGTGAGGAGAGGAAATAGCAAACCAACGGGTCTCCCCTATACTTATGGTAAAGAAAGCGAAAAGACAGATGCATGGGTTGCCTCACAAGAAGCGCTTGATTTTTGTTAACCGAGTCGTGAGCCTGACTCGACCTTGATTATCAACGGAAGAAGCATGAAACATATCCACCAGGCTCGGAAGTTTTCCTGGGAATCTCAGAAACAGAAACAAACTCCCCCGAAGAACAAGGGATCAAAATAACAACTAATCTACCACAGATTTAACCAAAATCAAGCAAACGATTAAATCAAACTAATAACAAAACAACAATTAATCATAAACAAACAATCTATATCAATAAAACTAACAAAATTTAACCATAATAATCAAAAACCCACTTGATCAAAATAAAAACAAGAACATGAACACAAACATAAACTCAAAAATCAAAGATTAAGAAAGGTAGATGAGAGATTAACAAGATAAAGTAAAGATTGACAAGAATTAAATGGAAACTTACTTGAAATTAAAGGAATTTAATGTGCAAGACAAGGTAATTAAATTGACAAGTATTTAAATGACAAGGAAATTAAAGGTGCAAGGTAAGTAAATGGTGGAAGACTAATTGTCACACTTAGCCAACAAAGAAAAATAATAATCATCCTAATCTATATATAGGGGAGGATTAGGAAGCTTCCTCCCCTCCTTCATTTCTTCTTAATTGCGAGATTAAGTCCCTCCTTCTTTTAATCTTCATTAATTGCATCATTAGTCCTTTATTCTTCTAATCTTCTTTGAACTTGGACTTTAATGACTTTTGGCTCGGGATTTCTTTGAACTCGTCTTTAATTTCTTCAATAAATTAGACTTGAGTTTCTCGGCTTTAAGTAAACTTCCGTCTTTTGACTTTTTCTTCGATAAATCTTCAGAATTGGTCTTGGACTTCCGTTCTTTATGCACTCTTGACTTCTCGACTTCGTCTTTCATCTTTTTCTTCAATAAAAGCCCGTAAATGCCCGTGAATATCCGTGTTTTCTCCACTTTTCATAATTTCGTCCTAAATCACAACAAAAACACAAACCACGCATAATTTCGACGTAAAAGACATAAAATACACGTTTTGGTCTGGTTATTATTGTAATTAAGTGGTAGAAAAGATGTGTGTTTACACACATATCTTACTCAGGTTAAAAAGATTAAAGTTCTTGTCTCGATATCTTAACGAATTGATCTAGGTTCTCTATGTGACTCTATTGTTCTTTGGTGAAACAAATATGTTTGGTTGTTTTTAAATAATAAAAGTGCAAAACTTTAAAGTAAAAGTGCAATTAAAGTAAATCTAAGTCTAATTAAAATAAAGTGCAAGTATTTAAAAAGCGTGACTTAAATTAAAGGGCGCTAAAAATAAATGACGTAAACTTAAATCTACCTAAGGCAATCTTAAAACGCAACTAAAACTTAAACTAAGGCAAGGCTAAAATAAGGCTAAGACAAATAATCTTAAAGTGCAATTAAATAAAAAGGAGGGAAAAATAAAACTTGAAAATAAAGGACAGAAATTTAAAAGCAGATAATAACAAAAACCTGTAAGAATCCTTGATTCGGAAGTTCAAAACTTCCGAATGAACTGGCTTGACTCGGAACTTTTTGAGTTCCGAATGAAGCAGTCTTAAGTCGGAAGTTCCCAAACCCCAAAAGCCTTGATTCGGAACTTTTAAAGTTCCGAATGAAGCTACCTTGAGTCGGAAGTTTGGTTCGGAAGTATTGATCCGGAACTCTTCCGGATGAAGCTTGACTCGGAAGTTTTTGCTAATCCGGAACTTTCCCTTGATCCGGAAGATTTGTTGATCCGGAAGATTTCGTCCGGAACTTCGTTCGGAAGATTTGACTCGGAACTTTTAGAGTTCTGAATGAAGTCTCTTGATCCGTAAGTTTTCGTCCGGAACTTTGAATGTTCCGGATGAAACCCCTTTGAGTTGGAACTTTGAAAGTTCCGAATGAACTAACCCCTTTTCTTGGCTCGGAACTCTTCCGAATAAACAAAAAAACTGGTCCGAAGCTTACCTGGAAATCACAAGTTACAGAAACAAACTCCCCCGAAGAACAGGGGATCAAAATAACAACTAATCTACCACAGATTTAACCAAAATCAAGCAAACGATTAAATCAAACTAATAACAAAACAACAATTAATCATAAACAAACAATCTATATCAATAAAACTAACAAAATTTAACCATAATAATCAAAAACCCACTTGATCAAAATAAAAACAAGAACATGAACACAAACATAAACTCAAAAATCAAAGATTAAGAAAGGTAGATGAGAGATTAACAAGATAAAGTAAAGATTGACAAGAATTAAATGGAAACTTACTTGAAATTAAAGGAATTTAATGTGCAAGACAAGGTAATTAAATTGACAAGTATTTAAATGACAAGGAAATTAAAGGTGCAAGGTAAGTAAATGGTGGAAGACTAATTGTCACACTTAGCCAACAAAGAAAAATAATAATCATCCTAATCTATATATAGGGGAGGATTAGGAAGCTTCCTCCCCTCCTTCATTTCTTCTTAATTGCGAGATTAAGTCCCTCCTTCTTTTAATCTTCATTAATTGCATCATTAGTCCTTTATTCTTCTAATCTTCTTTGAACTTGGACTTTAATGACTTTTGGCTCGGGATTTCTTTGAACTCGTCTTTAATTTCTTCAATAAATTAGACTTGAGTTTCTCGGCTTTAAGTAAACTTCCGTCTTTTGACTTTTTCTTCGATAAATCTTCAGAATTGGTCTTGGACTTCCGTTCTTTATGCACTCTTGACTTCTCGACTTCGTCTTTCATCTTTTTCTTCAATAAAAGCCCGTAAATGCCCGTGAATATCCGTGTTTTCTCCACTTTTCATAATTTCGTCCTAAATCACAACAAAAACACAAACCACGCATAATTTCGACGTAAAAGACATAAAATACACGTTTTGGTCTGGTTATTATTGTAATTAAGTGGTAGAAAAGATGTGTGTTTACACACATATCTTACTCAGGTTAAAAAGATTAAAGTTCTTGTCTCGATATCTTAACGAATTGATCTAGGTTCTCTATGTGACTCTATTGTTCTTTGGTGAAACAAATATGTTTGGTTGTTTTTAAATAATAAAAGTGCAAAACTTTAAAGTAAAAGTGCAATTAAAGTAAATCTAAGTCTAATTAAAATAAAGTGCAAGTATTTAAAAAGCGTGACTTAAATTAAAGGGCGCTAAAAATAAATGACGTAAACTTAAATCTACCTAAGGCAATCTTAAAACGCAACTAAAACTTAAACTAAGGCAAGGCTAAAATAAGGCTAAGACAAATAATCTTAAAGTGCAATTAAATAAAAAGGAGGGAAAAATAAAACTTGAAAATAAAGGACAGAAATTTAAAAGCAGATAATAACAAAAACCTGTAAGAATCCTTGATTCGGAAGTTCAAAACTTCCGAATGAACTGGCTTGACTCGGAACTTTTTGAGTTCCAAATGAAGCAGTCTTAAGTCGGAAGTTCCCAAACCCCAAAAGCCTTGATTCGGAACTTTTAAAGTTCCGAATGAAGCTACCTTGAGTCGGAAGTTTGGTTCGGAAGTATTGATCCGGAACTCTTCCGGATGAAGCTTGACTCGGAAGTTTTTGCTAATCCGGAACTTTCCCTTGATCCGGAAGATTTGTTGATCCGGAAGATTTCGTCCGGAACTTCGTTCGGAAGATTTGACTCGGAACTTTTAGAGTTCTGAATGAAGTCTCTTGATCCGTAAGTTTTCGTCCGGAACTTTGAATGTTCCGGATGAAACCCCTTTGAGTTGGAACTTTGAAAGTTCCGAATGAACTAACCCCTTTTCTTGGCTCGGAACTCTTCCGAATAAACAAAAAAACTGGTCCGAAGCTTACCTGGAAATCACAAGTTACAGAAACAAACTCCCCCGAAGAACAGGGAATCAAAATAACAACTAATCTACCACAGATTTAACCAAAATCAAGCAAACGATTAAATCAAACTAATAACAAAACAACAATTAATCATAAACAAACAATCTATATCAATAAAACTAACAAAATTTAACCATAATAATCAAAAACCCACTTGATCAAAATAAAAACAAGAACATGAACACAAACATAACCTCAAAAATCAAAGATTAAGAAAGGTAGATGAGAGATTAACAAGATAAAGTAAAGATTGACAAGAATTAAATGGAAACTTACTTGAAATTAAAGGAATTTAATGTGCAAGACAAGGTAATTAAATTGACAAGTATCTAAATGACAAGGAAATTAAAGGTGCAAGGTAAGTAAAATGGTGGAAGACTAATTGTCACACTTAGCCAACAAAGAAAAATAATAATCATCCTAATCTATATATATAGGGGAGGATTAGGAAGCTTCCTCCCCTCCTTCATTTCTTCTTAATTGCGAGATTAAGTCCCTCCTTCTTTTAATCTTCATTAATTGCATCATTAGTCCTTTATTCTTCTAATCTTCTTTGAACTTGGACTTTAATGACTTTTGGCTCGGGATTTCTTTGAACTCGTCTTTAATTTCTTCAATAAATTAGACTTGAGTTTCTCGGCTTTAAGTAAACTTCCGTCTTTTGACTTTTTCTTCGATAAATCTTCAGAATTGGTCTTGGACTTCCGTTCTTTATGCACTCTTGACTTCTCGAATTCGTCTTTCATCTTTTTCTTCAATAAAAGCCTGTAAATGCCCGTGAATATCCGTGTTTTCTCCACTTTTCACAATTTCGTCCTAGATCACAACAAAAACACAAACCACGCATAATTTCGACATAAAAGACATAAAATACACGTTTTGGTCCAGTTATTATTGTAATTAAGTGGTAGAAAAGATGTGTGTGTACACACATATCATGTTCCGCGATTCTTCTCAAAGAGCTTCCCGAAAAGCTAGGAGATCCCGGACGATTCGTGTTACCTTGCTCGTTTCCTCAAATCGATGATTGTATGGCTTTAGCAGATCTCGGCGCTAGCATCAATCTTATGCCACTCTCGGTTTGGAAACAATTATCATTACCCGACCTTGTACCGACTCGCATGACTCTCGAGTTAGCTAATCGAACTCTTGCATACCCCGTTGGTATTGCCGAAGACGTTTTTGTTCGAGTTGGTACATTTACTTTTCCCGTGGACTTTGTCGTCGTCGACTATGAGATGGATCCTCGTATTCCGTTAATACTTGGTAGACCATTCTTACGATCCGGAAGAGCCTTAGTTGACGTGGCCGAAGGGGAGTTAATTCTTAGGGTTCGGGATGAACAACAAGTTTTTAAAATGGGAAAAATCACAACAAAATCAAATGGAAAAGAGTCGGTCAATATGATTGATGTTCTTAATTATGATAATGAAGCGATTTTTATTAATCCTTTTGGAATTGAAAAGTCTAATCAAAATGATTTTGTGATAAATTCATCCCTTCCCTTAGAGCCTCAAATTTTTGAAACTCCTATTTACGAAACTTATAGTGATGACACTTCTTTAAGTGATCACACTGTCTTAGGTTTAAACGACCCGTCTTTTGACCCACCCATTTTTGATACCCCAATCTTTGATACCTACGATGATGACACTTCTTTAAGTGATCTCATTAACTTTGATGACCCACCCCATGATCTTAATGCACCTCATATCTCTATGAGTGATTCTTCCATGGAGACTTCTTTTGACTTTTATACTCCAATTTTAGAAGTCATGAATTTTGAGGCGGATCCTCCACTCTTAGAGATCATTCCTACTTTAGAGGTTATTCCATTTGAGGAGGATTTAGATATCTTTCTAAATACCTATTTTCCTCATGAGGAAGAGTTTTCCTATGACTCCGATGATACTTATGTTTTCACATCGAGTTTGGAAGAGGACGACTTTCCCACTTTGGATTTTGATGATATTTTGAGCTTAAATGTCAACACCTCTTGCTATTTTCCCGTTAAAGAATCGGTGTTTGATCCCGGAATAGAGACTTTTGTGCTTTTATTATCTTATCACCATAACACCTTTCCTTGTAAGAGACTTTTGCCTAAGGATACCCCACTTTCCTTTGCTTTGTGTGATTCTACCACCTCGGGGTTTATTTCCTTTTGTGATAGAAATTATGTGTTTGACCCGGGTGGATTTTCATGGGGTATTCCTTATATGACTTTGTTTCACCCATTTATCATAGAGAGATTTTCCTCCCTTGGAAATCTCGGTTATGATTTTCCCAATTTGAATGATGACATTCGGGAAATCGAGTCGAGCTAGAGACTCGTGATAAATAAATCAAGGATCGTATAACTAGGTTAGATTTTTACCTTTTACCACGCTTTCCACCCTTTTTTTACCTTCACCCATTTTCACCAATAAGTGTAGGGGGATCCAAGTAGGTTGTTTGTGCTGTGATGTTGTGTGCAGGGACATGTGCTTAATGATCCACTTTTGGTGTTTTTGACAAAAACCGTGTTCCCGAGTACCCGGTTCCTTCGATAAGTTTTTGCTATTGTGATTCATACATGTATATAAATAAAACAAATAAATGTAATCACTTTAGTTGTCTCTTCCTTAGCTCGATTATAAACAACGTACTCAATGTCCTAAGTGTAGGGGAGTTTATTCTCCCACATGCTTAAACATTGAGGACAATGTTTATATTAAGTGTAGGGGGGATTTCTATCGAAATTTTAGTGGGCTTTTCCATGAATATGGCCTCATTTAACCAGAAAATTTAAAAAAATTTCAACGTTTTTCAAATTTTTGATCTATTTTGGCCTAGTAGTATTTCCAATTATTTTCTTTCCTCGCATCGTATTAATAGTTTCCATTTCAAGAATAAAGTCGAAAATAAATAAATGAATAAAATGGTTTTAACAAGTTTTGATATCTTTGATATATTAGGCCCGTCGTGAATATTTTGACTCAACCCGAGTTTACTTATCCAAGTTTACTCTAGCTAGTATCCTTAACCATATGGACCTTAATTGGTTTATTAGGCTAAGCATCCACGAGTCTCATTCCTTGAAATTTTAAATTGTGGAGAACGAGAGATGATAGAGTTGATAATAAGTTTAAGGGTTAATTTTTGCTTATATGAATTTTTGTGGCTCTTTCTTCCCGCTTGTATATTTAATTGCTTAATAAATGAGGATTTTTGCGGTGTAGATTCGATATCTTAACTCTTAGCCAAATCTTTATTCTCCTTGTAATTAAAGCATGAACACATTGAGGGTGCCAGCGTTGTGGACTTCCGACTAAGGTGGCTCATAACCACTAAGTAGGAGGTATTCAGACCATGGGACCGCGGAATTTGGCCTACTATATATATCATAAATAAAGAAAGAATAAGATTAAAACATGACCTCAAGGAGCCTTAGGGTGTGGGGCATGTAGCACGAACCTTGTCATTAGAGCCTTAGGGTGTATGGCATGGTAAGTGTTGAATAAAAATTGATCCAAATATCAATTCCCTCATTTATCGTTCAAGGAGCCTTAGGGTGTGGACAATAGATGAGGAGCATTTTTACATCTTAAAGAGCCTAAGGGTATATGATGTGAACTTGCTAAACTCCATATAAAGTCTACATGACTTTGGAGGAATAATTAATAAGTAGTACTATTGGCCAAATTTTGGGTCCGGGATTTTATTCCCCAAATCGTGTTAAATCATCCTTGATGTGGTTTTACTTTAGTGACAACGTTTTTGAGGACGAGGTTAGGTTTTGAGTGTCGGGTTTGCACTGTTTGCCCTTCATTTTTGGACAAATAATTATCGAATAAGTCAAATGAGCCTACGGGTGAGTGGCAATCAATAAAATCTAGAGATACAAGTAGGAATTGGAGAAAGAGTTTACATAATTGTCTTATATAAGTGGTTTTAACCTAAGGACTTATGGTAAACAATGATCTCGTTTTTAAGCTTGGTATGGGGAACGTGAAACTTGAGGGTGATTTATATTCATAACACCAAAGCCCTAATTCAAGTTTTAAATGTCTTTACGAGTTTCTTCCATCAAATAATTTCCAAACTAATAAATCATTATCACTTTCGTCTCCTTTTAAATTTTTATCTTTTCATCGTAGTAGTAGTAATAGTAATAAAGGCCGAGATGGATTAATTATGAGAATAATGTAACTCTATGCTTTAAAATAATGCATTGCATGGGGTCATTGCAATGGTCAAGTGTAGGGGATTTAATAAGTGTGTAAACACTTGTCCTTTTGTCACTAAAATCAAGGAAAAACAAGACCTAATCATGTGTTTAATATCGTAAAAGTCGGAATTACGCGTGGTTTTGTGTTTTTGTGTTAAATAGGTACAAAAGATCAAAAGGAAAGAAAACACGGGATTAAACGGTCAAATGTTGAAGAAAAGTCCAAGAAAGAGACGAAGACAAAGTCCAAAGACAAAAAGTGTGCCCAAGTTCACAAAAATCGGCAAATTAACACGGGTTTTAAAGAAACGATCAAGAAGCCGAAATCAAGTTCGTTTTTAGTGGAATTAATCTTTTTGAAGATATTCGAGCTTAGTGGGTCCCACATTTACTTATTGGCCCAAAAGCCCAATAGTGGATTTAGCATTATTCACTTATGGATAAAAAGGGCCAACATAAGCCCATTTGTACAAAAGTAACGGATGGAATGTGATACTTGGGCCAAAGCCCATTTGGTGAATTAAGTGGACGTTCAAAAATGCAAGTGAAAAGTTTATCCCTAGTCAAACAGTCAACCCTCACCTCATAAAACTCACACACGTGTTTTTACTCTCACCCTCACACACGGTTTATTAATAAACCATTTACCCAACACCCCACTCACACACACGCTCTAAATAAAAAATTTATTTACCCACACCCATTTCTTTCGATAAAAACAATGTTTAACTCTCACCCACTTTCCTTCATCTCTTCCACAATAAACGACCACCATCATTTTACCCCAATCCAAAACCCTGATCAGTAAAAACCAAATTAATTTTTGGGGCTTTTATCTAAAACGTGTGATTCACACGAGTTTGGATTATATCACCAAGTTTTTTGGGAAGAACTTGTTGTGGTCCTCTCACCTACGTGGCTCACCTCCATCTTTTGATTGGTCAAAACAAATCACCATCAAGTATCCACCAATAAAGATCCTCCACATCAGCCAGAACTAACACAAACAAACACAAAAACCTATCCAGGCTGGCAATCCGTGGCACAAGAATCATTTTCCACAGTAGATGAAGTGAATGAAAGAGAAAAGAAGAAAGAACGGCTCAGATTGATTACTTTCTCTCGAAGATTCTTGAAGAAGCCCTTGGGGGTTGGCTATAAATAGCCCTAAATCATTCTGTAATCGATGCCTTTTCTTTTTATTTTTAATTTTTATTTTAATGAAAAATAGATGTTAGGTTTTATTGTAATTTTCTTTTATAAAGTATTGTAATCAGTTATTGATATTATTAAAATTTTATTTCGGATTAAATTTTTGTCTCGTGAAAAATTTAAATTTCGTTACAGTTTAATTTTATTTCTGTTTTAAATTAAATATTATTGATAATAAAAAGAGGAGTTAATTTTTCCTGCTGGAAAATTATTTAAATTTATGTTCGAGTAAGATTTGCTTGTTTCGAGAAATATTATGGTTCGTTGGATTTGTTCGAAGTTGATGGTTTCGTGTTGATGATAAAACGGTGGTTCTGATTTTGTTCATAAGGGGGTTCAGCACCACCCTTCTCCCCAACGGAATCAACATCAGGTTCTCTCCCTTTTAGTTTTTATAAGTTTTAGTTAAGTGATATATCAGCTTATATTTCTGTTTGGTTACGTTTCAATTTAGGTTTCGAGTTGTTTTTTTTAATCTGCTTATCTTGTTTGGATTATTGTTTATTAGAGTCTGCTTATTGCTTATTGGTTTTCAGCTGCTTATTTTCCTAAGTCTACTTATTAATTTTCGGTTTTACTATTTGTTTGGTTTTGCAAGTTTATTTGGATCTGCTTATTTGTTATTGTTATTTGCTTATGTTTATCAGTTTATTTAAGTTTATTTTGATTTAAATATTAATAGTTTATTGAATCTGCTTATTATGTCTTTGGCTTATTTGATATTATCTGCTTATTGATTTAGGAATCTGCTTACCTGCTCTTGTCTTATCTACTTAATAAAACTTATTCGTTTAAATGCTTATTAGAAATAAATCTGATCTTATTAGCTTAAGACATTAGCTTATCTATTTCAATTTGAGTTTGGTTTATTCAGCTTAAGTTGCTATTTGCTTATTTTGATTTTACTTATTTTCAGTTTTTATTTATCTGCTTATCTGTTAGCTGTTATAGCTTATTTGGTTTTTGTTTGTGTTGCTAGTATTTACTGTTACAGGAAAACAGATCCATTTGATCTGTTGCATTCCAAAAAAGTCCAAAAAAAATATAAATAGCTAAAAATTTCGTCTGTTAGGGGACTCGAACCCCTGACCATTCGCTTAGCAGCCAACAACATTACCATCTCTTCTAGTTTTCTTTTTGTGTTTATTTACTTAGCATTTAATTAATATAGGCTTTTAAGATTCTGTTAGTTTTAATTAATTAAATTTTAAATACAAAGTTTTAGTGTAATATTTTAATTAAAAAAGTTTTATATTAATTTTCTTTTATTAAGTCTAAATAAAAAATAAAAAGATAAAAAAAATATTTTATTTGTTTTTAAAAATTAGTTTTTTTTATATATTTTAGTTTTGATAAAAAATAGTTTTAATAGATTAAGTTTTTATATTTAGTTTTTATTAAAAAATAATTTTGAGTTTTATTTAAATTTAAATTAATTTTCAATTAGTTTTAATTTTAAATAGTTTTTAAATTTTAATTTTAAATAGTTTTAAATATAGTTTAAAGTAGTTTTAAATTTTTAAATAGTAAGTTTTTAGTTAATTGAATTAGATTTAAATTTTAAATATTTTAATTAGTCTTTTGTTTAAATTTAGTTTTTAATTAGTTTTTAATATACCAAAAATACGTTTCACCAAGAACAAATTAGTCCTACGTTAATTGGAAATCAATTTCGAGTGAGTCGAGGAAAACGAACATTAATTGCATTAAAAAGGATTGAAAAATTCAGTCATTACTCTACACACTGTCCATTCAAAACATGATGGCCGCCTCTCCTGTATGCCTTCTTTCCAAAGCATCTAAGACCAAGTCATGGTTGTGGCATCGTCGGTTATCTCATCTTAACTTTGATGCTATAAACCATTTGGCTAAAAACAAACTTGTTCGTGGTCTTCCAAAACTTAAGTTCGACAAGGATCGTTTATGTTTCGCGTTTTCTTTGGGGAAAAGCACCAAGAAATCATACAAACCTAAAGCTGAAGACACCAACCAAGAACCACTGTATCTTTTGCACATGGATCTTTGCGGGCCAATGCGTACGGCTAGTGTGAGTGGTAGAAAATACATCCTCGTCATGGTGGATGATTTCTCAAGGTTTACATGGGTAAAGTTTTTAGTATCCAAGGATCAAGCACCAAATTATATTATTACTTTTTTAAAGATGATCCAAGTACGTCTTAATGCTACTGTTCGCCGCATTCGCACGGATAATGGAACTGAGTTCGTTAATTAAACTCTACGAGATTATTATGAAGAGGTCGGTATTTCACATGAAACTTCTGTTGCTCGCACTCCACAACAAAGCGGTGTCGTGGAAAGACGTAACCGTACACTAATGGAAGCTGCTAGAACTATGTTGATTTATGTGAATGCTCCTTTATTCTTATGGGCTGAAGCAGTAACAACCGCATGTTATACCCAAAACCGCTCCATCATTCGTAAGCGCCATGTAAAAACTCCATATGAGCTACTTCATGGACATAAACCTGATATTTCATTTCTTCATGTGTTTGGTGCACTGTGTTATCCAAATACTAATAGTGAGAATTTGGGCAAACTTCAACCGAAGGCTGATATTGGAATTTTCATTGGTTACTCACCCGCAAAGAAAGCTTACTGAATTTATAACCGTCGTCTTGACAAGATAGTAGAACTTTGGATGCCGATTTTGATGAGCTGACAGCGATGGCTTATGAGCAACATAGCTCCGAACCCACGCTTCATGAGATGGGAACCGGTACAATTAGTTCAGGATTAACTCCCAACAATCCTACTTCTCCATCATTTACACCACCTACAAGGCCCGAGTGGGATGAGTTATTTCAACCTATGTTTGATGAATTCTTTGATCCACCTAATAATGATTCACCAGCACCTGCAGCAGTAGCTCCGATTCCCGAATCAACACCCCCACTTGTTCCTAATGATGTTGAAGAGGATCACTATGATCACGATTTGGAAATTGCTCACTTACAAGAGCTTCCTTTCTTTGGTTCACAAATACCTGAAAACCCTAACGGTGCATCTACTTCAGAGGAAGCTCCTGCTATCGTTCACTCCCGACCACCACGGATTGAAAATCACAACACCAAATGGACAAAGGATCACCCAATCCGAAATATTATTGATGACATTGATCGACCAGTCTTAACACGCCACCAACTCCAAGAACATGCATTATATTGCTACTTTGATGCATTTCTTTCCGACATTGAACCTAAAAATTAGCAACAAGCTATGACACAATCATCTTGGATTGAAGCCATGCAAGAGGAACTTAATGAATTTCAACATCTTGAAGTGTGGGAATTAGTTCCTTTATCCAACAACGTTAAAATCCTTACATTGTTGTGGGTATATAAGGTTAAACTCGATGAATTAGGTGGAGTGTTAAAGAACAAAGCTAGATTGGTTGCTAGAGGTTACAAACAAGCTTTGGGTATTGATTTTGAAGAATCCTTTTCTCCTGTTGTACGATTGGAGGCGATTAGACTATTCCTTGCCTATGTTGCTCACATGAACATGATCGTCTACCAAATGTATGTTAAGACGGAATTTCTTAATGGTGAATTAAGTGAAGATGTCTACGTAAGCCAGCCGAATGGATTCGTCAACTCGGAGTATCCTAATCACGTGTACAAGCTCAAGAAGGCTCTTTATGGGTTAAAACAAGCTCCACGCGCGTGGTACGATCTCCTATTGTCTTATCTGATTTCGCAAGGCTTCTCCAAAGGCAAAGTGGACCCAACATTGTTCATTCTCAAGGAGGACAACGACATGATAGTGGTACAAATTTATGTTGACGATATAATATTTGCTGCCACTACTCAAAGACTGTCTGACCATTTTGAGAAAATTATGTCCACACGTTTTAAGATGTCGATGATGGGAAGAATTTTATTTTTCTTAGGGTTGCAAATCTCTCAAAATCCCAGAGGCATCTTCATTATTCAATCCAAATTTGCTCTTGAATCATTAAAGAAGTATCATTTTGAAAATTGTGACCCTGTGGATACTCGAATGGTGGAGAGATCCAAGTTAGATGAGGATAGGGAAGGGATAGCTGTCGATCCTAAATTTACCGTGGAATGATCGGTACCCTTCGTTATCTGACTGCTAGCAGGCCTGATTTGCAATTTGCTATATACATGTGTGCCCGGTATCAGGCTCGGCCTACCGAAAAGCACTTACATGTTGTGAAAAGGATCTTTCGGTATCTTAAAGGAACACTTCATCGTGGTCTGTGGTATCCGAAGGATTACTCTATTGCACTAATATCATATGCAGATGTGGATTATGCTAGGTGTCAAGATACTAGACGGAGCACTTCTGGCAGTGTGAAACTTCTTGGATATAGACTTGTTAGTTGGGCATCCAAAAGGCAGAAAAGCGCTACGATATCAAGTAAAGAGGCTGAATACATTGCTATGTCCGGTTGTTGTGCTCAAGTTCTTTGGATGAGATCACAGTTAACTGACTACGGTCTTGGATTCAACAAAATCCCGATGTACTGTAATAACAAAAGTGCAATTGCCCTTTGCTGCAACTACGTTCAACTTTCCCGGGCGAAGCACATTGACATACGCTACCACTTCATCAAAGAGCAAGTGGAAAATGGAGTGATCGAACTGTATTTTGTCAACACTGAGTATCAGCTGGCGGATATGTTCACAAAGGCCTTAGATCGAGGACGTATCGAGTTTTTGATCGAAAAGGTAGGCATGAAATCATTCTCACCAGCGACACTTAAGGAGTTGGCAGAAGAATCTGCAGAATAGTGGTGGTAAACTATTCTAGAGTATCCTTTTTATCGTGATCCTGTATATTATCGTATATATTTAAACCACCAAAAGAAAAATACAAACATATAAAACATACAAAAACCATAAAAAATATAAAATCAAGAAAATCCAAAAATATTTTTCATTTTAAATCGGGCATGTCTTTTAGTACGGTAATATTTACGGCCTTAGAAATGTCGATTAAAATTGACACGGTGCCATAAATAGAGTTCGTATAAAAGTTGTACATATTTTAAAACATGCACATTTGGCTTGTAGTTATTTCTGACTGCAACCCTCTTTTCGCATTCAAGTCACGTATTTCATACGAAGACGTTGGCTCACAACGGGAATTAATTTTCTCGGGTATGGTTTACTTTAAAACCATACAAGGGATCAAGTTTACTTTACAACTTGGTCTAACGCAAATTAATGTACGTTTCAGTGCACTTATTTTGTTAAAATAAGAGAAATCTTATTACCACCACGAATTGTTCTAATATCATCTTAAATGAAAAAGTCTTTCATCGGTACTCTTAAATACAAAGACTACAGTTCTTTAAATAGAAAATGGGTCTGTATTTAAGGGGGAGAAAATTTCAAATTATTTTCATCATAAAATCGTTCTTCAAAAGTAGTTTAGAAAAATTAATTGGTTAAATGGTGAATCATTCTTCGTGTGTATTCTTCGTGCTTCGTGATTTTTCGTAAATCATGTGCCTCAGCTTTTTCGTGATTCTGTGATTAATGTGTGTTACGGCATAGGAGTTCACTTACGTTGCTTGGTTTGTGTGTGATTAGATAGGATAGTCACCAAAAGTAATTAGATGGAAATAGGAGGACTAAAAGAGTTAACAAGGGGAAACCTTTATACTTGACCTAAGTCAATCATATATATACGCCCCCCCCCCCCCCCATTTGATTTCCTTTTTCTGTCTAACACAAACTATCTTACACACATTTGCTGCCATTCCTGTTTCCATCCAAGACCTCATTTGTTTGATCTAATCGGCAATAAACATCTAAGGTATCTATGTTTAATCTAATTTTGTGTATGATTCCTCTGTTTCTTTGATTAATTAGTCAACCCCCAAATGTCAAAATTTGGGTTTATAGATTTTTCGATTAATTGGTTAATTGATAATGGGGTTTTTGTATGCCATAAGATTTAGAACATAGATGCTTTGTTTAGGATGCGTTAGATTCAATCATTTTTGCCCTAAGAATCATAACAGTTTGTGTTTGATGATGATCATGTAATCTGTCTAAGACTTTTATCCGAAAAAACGCATTTATCCGAAAAAAGTGCTTATCTGAAAAACATGCACTGAAAAACATGCAATTATCCGAAGAATTTGCTTTTATCCCGAAAAACTAGCCTTTTTCCGAAGAAAATCACTTTATCCGAAGAAATGGCTTTATCCGAAAAAACATCATTTATCCGAAGATATATGATTTTTCCGAAGATTTTGAATTATTGATACTAGAGATTTTGTATGTAAAAAGTTATCGTCTCGTTCTTTTCGAATTGATTACAAGTTGAAAGTGCGACTAAGTCGTTTTTGGTTAAAAAAAAGAAGGTTTTGTTATCTATCTCTAAGTAAAAGGTAAATGCGAATCATAATAAAAATAAGTTAAAAACAATTAACTAATAATAACGAAACATTAAAAATAATAAAACGTAAATTAAAGCAAAACAATTAATAAAAATAAAACTAAACGAAGAAATTCACTTATGAATGAAAAATAAAGTTTACTTAATGAAAAATGAGAAAATAAAACTAAGTGGCAACTTTAAAACTAAACGAGGTAAAAGCTAAAGCGGGTACTAAAAAAAGATAAAATTTAAACTTCACGAAAAAATATTAATACTAAAATTAGACGAAAAATATAACTAAAAATACGTGACTTTTAGAATAAAAATCAGAACAACTTTCAGATTAAACTAAAAAATTACGGAACAATATTAATTAATAAACAAGCAGGCAAGCAGGCAGCTTAAGCTAGCAAGCACACAACTGGATTTTGGCAGGAAAACTAAGAAAGCGTGCTAGCAGGCATGTGAAAATGTTTGTTTGGAATATAAAGCTCATTCGGGATTGTGTTCATTCGGAATGTTTAAAAGAATGCTCATTCGGTATTTTTTTTCTTTTTTGACTGGTTCGTTATATTATTATTTTTTTCTTTCATTCGGTATTTTCTTTTCGTTCGTGAATTTTAGTTCATTCGGAATGTTTTTTGGAAATGCTTGGTTCGGGTTTTTGCTTGATTCGGGAATTTTTACTGGTTCGGGAAAATAACTGTAGACAGTAAGAACACGAATATAACCAAAATCAACCATAATAAAGCTAAAAATTAAACTAAACTAACCACTAATAATCAACTAACAATAATCAATCAAACCAAATCAACAAAACTAACAATAAAAACCAAATCAATCAAAACCCACTTAATCAAATCTATCAAAAACTCAATAACACAACCTGTTGGATATGTAAATCTTGCTTATGTTTTAGAGAGAGAAAGAGATAGAGAGATGGTGAGAACACACACACTTAGAGAGAGAAAGTGAAAGAAAAACACTTTTCAACTATGTGTAAAATGAAGAACCACACTACCCTCTCCATCTAAGGAGAGGGTTTATATACCCAAGCCCTTGTCATGGGCTTGGGCTTACATTTGGGCCGGCCTACACATGTTGTAGGCTAGGCTTTGGTTAGTTTGTTAAATAAAGATAAGTAACTAAACTACGAGCTATTACATGGACTATTGTTGGAGTGACCGATCCTTCTTAATACGTAAAACGTATTTCCAACGATCTCCCCCTAAGGGAGGTCACTCCAAACAAGGGCATTACCCAAGTTACAATAATAAGATAAACCTAGCATACTATGCTTGTCTTGAGCTCGTAGTCTTCGTCTTTCTTTTCCTTTTCTTTTCTGGTGAACATGCTGATGTGATCTTTGATATTAATCTTGAGAATTAATCTCTTGCCTTGATCTCGTGCATCCATCACTTGTGATCTTCGCCCCTTCGTGACACCATGTCCCACATACTTATACCTTCGTAATTCTTGAAAGCTTTAGAGTTCGATACAGCGGAAGACTTAACTTTTAGGCTTTCTTGAATTAGATGAGGTATTAAGTGCATAAGGTATAAGCATGCGGGGACGACTTCTTCTTGGATCCCGCAACGCCACCGTCTTCAAATGCCGCAACATAAGTAGACACGAACGAAATGGATTTGAACATTTCATTCTAATTCGGTAGCATTTTACCTCCGGTCGGTGAAGACCGTTGGACGATATAAAATATCGTACTTGTGGCAGGTAGATTTAATTAAAAATCTCCTTGACAAGATTTCGCGGGTAAACCCGTTCTCTTTACTCGACCGTCCAAAGCTGACTGCGAACGTAAAGAGTGAATCATTTGGATTAAATTATCCGCATGATTGAAGCCGTCAATTCTGATTCCTGGAACAAGTTTGATTCATTAGAGAATCGCACCAACGTTGCTTTCCAGTTGTCACGAGCTTGATTCATAGAATCTTGCAAGTTACCTACCAAGTGCTGTTTGAGGTTAACACTAGAAGGATTTCCACTCATCACTATGAACACTGAGGTATCACTCTGAGTGTTCTGGCAAGATCACTAAGATATTACGTAGAGGCCTGGAACGTGTTTAAGTTCAGTTAAGAATTAAACCACTGTTGCTTTCCAATTATCACAAGTTTGATTCATAAGAATCTCACAAGTCACCTACCATGAGTTTTTTGATATTCGCTCAAGAAGGATTTCCATCTTCATTGTAAATACTTTCGTATTACTCGGATGTTCAGGCAAGATCATGAAGATTTTGCGTAGGAATCTTAGAATCTTTTTTACTTTTCACGGTGTGTGAAGAAGCAAGGAATTATGAAAGTGTATCCTAATGAGATATTTGATGATCTCAAATGGCTCTAGACTCAATCGTGCATTTTGGATTTTCAGTGATCGGAGGCTGGAGAGGAGTGCCACCATTTCAATACCAATTTATTCGGAGTGAATAAATCAATAGATAATATGTTGTCTCCGTGTGATTAAAACAAATACCTTTTGAGAGATATCTGAGTTAGTTGGGATGGGTTGTGAATTGCATCATTGGGTCCATGATGTCTATATTCAATATTGAGCATCATTAAAATGATCTCAATAGCATATGTGTTGATCCGGTTTCTGCCTAAAGTTGTAAGGAGGGCTTCTTTCTTTACACCCTTTATCTTTACAATTCTTTTTCATTCTTCAACCCCTTCAATGCTTACCAATACGTCATAACTAGCACCTTGTTGTGATTGTTCCAGTGCTAACTTAAGTACTTGGTCGGCATTCAGCTACGTTCACAATCTTTCTCCATCTTTCCTAAGGACTACTATTTCTAGCTATGGAATGTCCTTGGGAAGATTCCTCCGGTTCTAGAAGAATCATTGGACTTAACCTATCCTACCATCCTTATGTCACCACAATCTTCATCGTCGTGAAATAAATGGGTTTTGGGGTAAGTATATGTCACCATGAGAATCCATTTTGATATGCAAATCCGTTTTGCTCCCCCTTAACATATGCCACGATATTCGAAAACGTTTCGCATATGTCGAGATGAACCAGCACATTAAGTCAAACCATTTGTGATAATATCCCATATTAAATCACATTTTCTCCCCCATATTAAAAATATTAACCCAATCGATGTTTTTAATATCAATTGATTTAATTAAGTTTTAACAAAGGTTTTGGGAAGAAAAATGCAAGTCCATTTTATCTTCATGATATCAAACGTATGAGATATGATACCGATTTGTAACATGATCACATATTCACCATATTAAAAAGAATTGACAAGGTTGGACCTGATTGATGAGAACATCATATGATAAGATCAAATGGTTCTTGTCAGCATATGTTGGTCGCCTCGTCACGTCTGAAGTCATCTCTTGACACCACGTGTACGATTGGTATTGTTGTCTTGACACCAGTTAGTGAGCTTGGCACGTTCGGCATCAAAGATTCTGAATGCTTGACAATTGCTCCCCCTCAATTGTTGACCTGTGTTCTATTGAAAGAGTTGTAGTCGTCGGTTGAGTAGTCGCATCGTCGAGTATGTAGTTACCAATTGTAGATAGCATGGTTGTAGAGATGATAGCTTCATAAAAACAAGACTTCTCTTGTTTTAACAAATAAATGCACTGAGGCGTACATAGATTTGTGTTAGACCAAGTTATAAAGTAAACTTGATACCTGACAAGGTTTTAAAGTAAACCTTGCCCGAGAAAGTTAATTCCCGTTGTGAGCCAAAGCTTTCATAAGAAATACTTGACTTTAATATGAAAACCGGGTTGCAGTCTGAAATAACTACAAGCCATTTAGGCATGTTTTATGAAATATTTACAACTTTTGTACGAACTCTATTTATGGCGCCGTGTCAATATTAATCGACATTTCTAAGGCCGTAAATATTATCGTACCAAAAGACATGCCTTTGAAAAATAAAGTAAAAATATTTTTGGATTTTTATGAATTTTTCAATTTTTATGGTTTTTATATGGTTTTATATTTTTGTATTTTGCTTTTGTGGATAAAAATATAAACAATATATACAGATGATCACCAAGGATACGGAGAATAGTTTACCATCACTATTCTTTCGCTTCATCTGCCAATTCCTTAAAAGTCTCAGGCGAGAAGGTTCTCATTCCTAGCTTGTCGGCCAAAAATTCAATTCGAGCGCGATCTAAAGCCTTCGTGAAAATATCCGCCAATTGATACTCAGATCGGACAAAGTAAAGCTCTATTACTCCATTTTCCACTTGCTCCTTGATGAAATGGTAGCGAATGTCAATATGCTTCGACCGGGAGAATTGAACATTGTTGCAGCATAAGGCAATTGCACTCTTGTTGTCGCAGTACATCGGAATTTTGTTGAAACCTAGACCATAGTCGGTTAATTGCGATCTCATCCGAAGAATTTGAGCACAGCAACCAGACATAGCTATGTATTCTGCTTCCGTACTTGAAATTGCAGCGCTTTTCTGCCTTTTCGATGCCCAACTGATTAGTCGATCTCCTAGTAGTTGCAAAGTTCCACTCGTGCTACGCCTTGTATCTTGACAACCCGCGTGATCCACATCTGCATATGCCATAAGTGAAATCAAAGAGTCCTTCGAATACCAAGTCCCCGATTAATGGTTCCTTTAAGATATCGAAAGATCCGTTTCACAGTAGCCAAGTGTAACTCAGTAGGCCGAGTTTGATACCGAGCACACATACATATAGCAAACTGAAGATCAGATCGACTAGCTATGATATACAGAAGAGTACCGATCATTCCACGATACAGTGTCGGATCAACGGCAACTCCATGTGGATCTTCATCAATCTTAGTTCGTTCCACCATTGGAGTATCCACGGGGTCGCAAGATTCCATCTTATATTTCTTAAGCGATTCAAGGGCATACTTGGATTGATTGATAAAAATACCTCTGGGGCTCTGACATATCTGAAGACCTAAGAAGAATGATACCTTGCCCATCATTGACATCTTAAACTTGGAAGACATGAGTGTCCCAAACTCATCCGATAAGGTTTGGGTCGAGGCTGCAAACATAATATCATCAACATACATTTGTACCATAATCATATCTTTACCTCGTTTTTGAAGGAACAGCGTGGGATCCACCTTGCCTTTAGCGAAGCCTTGCGTAATGAGGAATTGTGACAATAGATCATATCATGCGCGAGGAACTTGCTTCAACCCATAGAGAGCCTTCTTAAGCTTGTACACATGATTAGGATATTTAGGATTCACAAAACCATCCGGCTGTTGAACATAGACCTCTTCCTTGAGTTCACCATTAAGAAATGTCGTCTTCACATCCATCTGATAGACGATCATATTCATGTGGGCTGCATAAGCGAGGAATAGTCTAATAGCTTCCAAACGGGCAACAGGTGCAAAGGAGTCCATAAAGTCGATGCCCAATAATTGCTTGTATCCACGAGCTACTAGACGAGCTTTGTTCTTCAATATTCCGCCTAACTCATCGAGTTTCACCTTGTAAACCCATTTCAAAGTGAGTAACTGCACTTGATCCGGGCATGGGACAAGTTCCCATACTTCAAGACGTATAAATTCATTAAGTTCTTCTTGCATAGCTTCTATCCAACATGATTGAATAAAAGCTTGTTGCCATGTCTTAGGTTCAACTTCAGTGAGAAAAGCATCAAAGTGACAAAACATTGCACTTTCTTGTAACTGACTTCGTGTGGATACCGGACGATTAGGTTCGCCAATAATATAATCTATAGGATGATCCTTTGTCCACTTGCTTTCATGTTCACGAATCCGTGGATTGGAGTAAACTGTAGAAGGAGCTTCGTCTAAGGTGGACGACCCGGCTTGATTAGGGTCGGGAATAGGTACACCAAAGAATGGAAGTTCACGCATTTGAGCGAATTCTAAATCGTGATCATCATCATCCTCTTCATCAGCAATAGGCATGACATGGGTAGTTGATTCGGGTGTTGGTTGAGAATTACTTGTTGACGGTATATCTTGACCAATTATAGGTGCAGATGTGTCTGATTGTGCTTCGGTTGCTGGAGCGACAACTTCGGTTACCGGAGCTATTACCTCAGGTTCTGGAGCGACAATACTGGGAGGAGTAAAGAATTCATCAAAGAACGGTTGAAACAACGTATCCCATTCAGTCCTAGAAGGTGGTGTAAATGATGATGAAGTAGGGTTATTTGGGACAAGACTATAACTAATGTTACTGGGTCTCATTTCATGAAGTGCGGGTTCAGAGCTGCTTTGCCCAGAAGCCATTGCTGTCAGCTCATCAAAATCAACATTCATAGTTTTGAGGATCTTGCGAGAGTTATGGTTGTAGATTCGGTATGACTTCTTTGCGGGGGCGTAACCAATGAAATTACCAATATCAGCCTTTGGTTGAAGTTTTCCCAAATTGTCACCATCATTATTTGGATAGAAAAGAGAACCAAATACATGAAGATATGATAAATCTGGTACTTTTCCATGGAGAAGCTCATAAGGTGTTTTACCATGGCGTTTACGAATTAGTGACCGGTTTTGGGTGTACACTGCTGTAGATACTACTTCTGCCCATAAAAACAATGGAGCCTTTGCGTAAATTTACATCGTTCGAGTAGCTTCCATAAGTGTGTGATTTTGCCTTTCAACGACAACGTTTTGTTGTGGAGTGCCTGCAACGGATGTTTCGTGAGATATGCCAACTTCTTCATAATAATCACGCAATATTTGATTCACAAATTCGGTTCCATTATCTGTACGAATGCGTCGGACAGTAGTGTTGAGACGCACTTGAATCATCTTGAGAAATCCGATGATGAATTTAGGTGCCTCATTTTTTGCTTTAAGAAATTTCACCCATGTAAACCGAGAGTAATCATCGACAATGACGAGGATGTACTTTTTGCCACTAAGACTTTCAACACGCATTGGTCCACACAGATCCATATGCAAAAGATAAAGTTTCTCTTGGTTGGTGTCTTCAGTCTTGGGTTTGTATGACTTTTTAGTGCTTTTCTCCATTGTACACGCGGAACACAAATGATCCTTGTGAAATGATAGTTTAGGAAGACCACGAACAAGTTCAATTTTCGCCAAGTGATTAATAGCGTCAAAGTTAAGATGAGATAACCGTCGATGCCATAACCATGACTTAGTCTTCGATGCTTTAGAGCGAAGACATACGGGAGAAGCGGCCATCATGTCTTGTAGAGACAAAGTATACAAATTATTCCCTCGAGTACCTTTCAATAAATCAACCCCTTCCAAATTACGAATGAAGCAGGTATGCTCTCGAAAAGCAACTTCTAGGTTTGCATCACAAAATTGTCCCCCATAAAATAAGTTGTGACCGAGACCTTCCACATAATACACTCTTGATATTATAACATTCCCAATATGATATTCACCATAACCCATTATCTTTGCAATATGATCATTTGCAAATCGAACCGTACCAAGAAACTTGTTGACGAAATTTTTGAGCTGAGAGCGATCTCCGGTCATATGCTTGGAGCAACCAGAGTCCAAATACCAGAGAACAATTTGGACCACCTGTTTTCAACAACAACAGTAGACAATGCATTGGAAACTATTGGTTCCTGAGTGTTAGCAGATACAGATAAAATATTATCAGAATTGCTAACAGGTTTGTGACCCTTAGATTTCCTGCGTTTTCGAATGTGAGTTTTAGCACTAACAGGTTTTACTGTTCCAACTTTCCTAGGTTTTGGATTATTTGCGGGCACTACAGTGGGAGTAGACCTATTTAAATGTCACTTGGTTCCGACAGTAGTGTCGGTGTTCCTAGTTAAAGGACACGCTTGTGTTTTGGTAGCCTTGGTACTCCTAGTTAAAGGGCACGCTTTCTTCGCTGTAGTGGGAGTGATCCTAGTCAAAGGGCACGTATTTCCTACTATAGTGAAAATTCTACCAGTGGGGTGCCACATCCAACCAACTTGGGTTAACACTTTCCCAGTCGGTTACCATTCTAATCCATTTTTCCGGGCATACATCTCATTCACATGGTCAATAAGGCAAGAATCATGACGACTAGAAAACATACATTCATTGCAATTCCAACATTTCAAATTAGAATTCACACTAGGCTTAGAACGTTGCACAACCGCAGAGTCTTTAGGTTTAGCTACATGATTCTTTTTATTCAAAATAGAAATAACATTCCTAGGATGGGCTTCTACTTTCTTCTTCACTTGACTACTAGATGGGGGCAAGATCCTATCATTCTTCTTGTTTCTTTTAAGCTTAGATCTTTGAGCCTTAGTAGTGGTGCTTACTCCTGTAGAAGGCAACATGGGAATATTAGAAGCTGGTTTTGATTCCGCCTTATCTTTAGTGACCAAAGTTTCAGATGGTTTAGTCCTAGGGCCCTTATTAAATGGTGTGACGGCTATAAGGTTCCTTTTGATTGCACTAGAGGACGATGCTGAGATAGTGGCTGCATTATCCACAACATTCTTACCTTTTAGAGTACGAAGTGTTTCCTTTAACTCAGCCAATACCAGATTTTTATCACAAATTTGTTCCCTCAAATCAGATATTTCCACCGACTTTCGATTCAATTGTTCAATCAAGGATTGATTCTGTGCAGTGGTATTAGCACATGCGGGCTTTCCTGAATCAAAGAGTCGTGTATCTTTCTGTTTTAAGTTATCAACTTTGGACAAAATCTTGGAAACTCGATTAACTAGATCAAGTTTAAAATTCTCAGCGACCTCAAGTACGTTCACACAGTTAAGCTCCTTATATTTCTCTATTTCTATCGGCAAAGATTTAGCAACATTGTCAATTGGCTGACGCTGTTTTGATTGTAAATTCAATCAAAAATTCTTTTCAAAGTTTGCATCATCGATATTAACACCTTCGAATGACGTTTCAAAGATTTCATGAATAAGTTGTTGCTTGCATTCAAGCGAAATACAATGTGTTTGAATCTCATCAAAACGTTTTGAAAGCGAAGAATATGAATCTTGAAGCTTTAAAAATTCAGCGTCAGATTCGTGACAAGTACTATCTACCACATTATCCACAGATTCAACATTATGCACAATAGAATCATTATCAACACTTTTATTTACACAGACAGAGACTATATCATGAGACATCACTTGCTTCAGAAGCTGATCATTTTGGCGTGAAACCCGTTCTATTTCAAGTAAACTGTTTTCATAAGCATCATCCATTTCACTGAAAACACGTCTAACTTCTTCTATTTCCAAAAGCAAATCTTGATCAAGAGTACTAAGACAAGCTTTAACATTCTTTACAAACGGAACAATTTCATCTCGAAACGCAGCTCTAGTGTGCTCAAAGTTCCATTCACCTTCCGTTATGGCCGAAGCCGTCGTACGTTCCAAAATGACCTTGTCAAAATCGGCTAAGTGTTGGTGTACCGCATTTAAGTTAACGGACGACTTACTTACCGGTGGAATTAACTTCGTTAAATACGTTTTGACAAGTGTAGGAGACGTACTAGGAAGGTTTTCATTTGACAAACATTGGGGCATAAGAACTGTCAATTCAGCTAATTCCTTTTGTAAGCGAATGCGGGTCTTTTTAGTCAATTGATCTTTGTTATACTTATCATAATCAATCGTATGGAATTTTGAAAGCATTTTAGAATGAGTTTCATCCGCAAGTGACTGTGTCTCCTCAGTACAACGAACAAAAGGTGCTTCTTTCGATTTGCCAATTAGGGTCATATCATAAAGACACAGAATATATTCCTGAGCTTGTTTTGCATAACCGGGATTAGGTGGTAAATCTTGAAGACGTTTAAGTTCGAGTTCTTTAAATGATTTAGTTAAAAGATGAACCTTTTCTGTGGAAGCGTATTGTTTTAAAAGTTGTTGTTCTTTGAATTTAAGAAATTTGGTAGCATTAATTTCCGATTCAAACTTTTTAGACTCGAGAGTTTTGAAATCCATTTTAAGTTTCTGAAAATCATTCACAACCGACTCTTTTTCTTTTAATTCATTGGAAAGATTAGCTTTTAATGATTCTAAGTGTTCAATCTTTTCAAAACGAAATTGGTCAAATTCAGAACATGTTATTTTCTCTGCTTGAGGAACCATTTCAAAAGTTTTGACCTTTTCTTTATGCAACGCAAGCTCAGCAGTTAGGTTGGAATTCGTATCTACGCATTGTCTGAGAGCCATATGCATTTGATCAATAATATGTTTAGGCACCATGACCAAATCATGTTGAGCATAAGATTCCATACCCGTTGTAGCATTTGGTTGAGGTTCACTCAAATGTGTAGGATTGGGTACCACATCATTTGAGTTACTAGTTCCCAAATGCTGTTCGAGGTTGTCATTTTCATGCCCAACTTGATGTTGGTTATCATCAATATTATTAGATGTGGTTGGTACCTCACTGACGACATCAGAACCATAGTGATAGATATTAGCAACAAGAGCAGCTTGTGCATAGTGAATGTCATCACAATCTGAATCATATGCGTCAAGATCATCTGCTTGATAAGCTGCATTAGAAGTAGAAACGACTGCAATGCCTTCAGTATCTGTTGCCCCTGGGTCTGCAAGAAATGTTAACTCCTCTGAATCCAAAATCTTCCCCTTAGACTGAGCATCAACCAAATACATCTTCTCACGAAACCATGCATCATCCCTCCTCCTTTTCGGCTAAGTGCATTCCCTAGCCATATGACCTTGTCCTCGGCAATTTTAGCAAGTCACAACCTTTTTAGGACCAATGGGACTTCTATTTCCATTAGCTTGTGAATTCATAGCTTGAGCATTCACAGTCCTTGTAGGAGGTCCATAAGAATTTTGCCTTCCCTGAATAGGTTGCACTGTTACTTGACCATCTTGAACAGCAGCTTGTTGTTGAGGATTTGAAGAGGTGCGGAGCTGATTGTTTGTTGGTGGAAATCCTCTAGTTGCAACAAGTTTTGACAAGTATGCAGTGAGATGGTTTAGAACATCAGCTGGCGTATCATTTGGAGTAAAGACCGGTGCTTGGATTGGTGGAAGTTCATTAGAGTAGAAGGCTTGTGCTGGTTGTGCTTCAATAGGAAAGTATCCTTGCTGAGGGGTATAACCCATTGGAGAAGTGTTCGCTTGTGATGGTGATGTCTGATATGGTGGTTGTTGTGGAAAAGATTGTTGATGAACACTTTGTTGAAATGCTTGCTGTGGCATCATTGGTGGTTGATAAGATGGTTGCTGATAGGTGTGTGGTGGTGGTTGCTGCAAGTATGATGGTTGTTGATAAGTATAAGCAATGTTTTGTTGAGAAGCATACATTGCAAGTGGATCATGAACTTGAGGTGTAGACAACCGAGCCTTGATCACATGGCATTCGTGTTGTTGAAGAAAAGCTTGAAGTTGATCCACATTGGTGTTATGCAAGTCCTTAGCCAATTTAACATCCGTCACGTATTTTTCCCATTCTGAAGGAAGAGTGTTCAAATACTTGGTGTTCAATTGAAAGGTAGGAATTGTCATGCCATAGATATTGAGCTCATTCAACAATAGGGTAAATCTCAGATAGTAATCATTGAGAGTCTCCCCTGGCACATAGGCAAACTTATCAAAAGTATCATAAAGCTTACACTCTCGTTCTTGTTTAGTTAACGAGGTGCCTTGCATTAGAACACGAATTCTATCCCATAACTCTTTGGCAACTTTATGTTTGCTGACGAGTTTGTAGACATCTGGAGGAAGGGCTTGGAGAATGATGTTTGTAGCATACTTATCACATTTGTCTTGAATCTTCATATCTCCAGTCAATTCACCCGTTGTGCGAGGACGAGTAGTTGTACCTTCCGTTACTGTACCATAATCTAATGGTCCATTGAGCACCAATGCCCAAATGAGATGTCCATTCTCTTTGTTTAACATATAAAGTTCCATTCGGGAAGCCCATTCCTCATACAGAGTCTTCACCAACATTGGTGGACGATTATCCGTACCCGAGAGGATGGACTTATCCGTAAGATATGTGTACTTCATTTCAATAAGTTAAGATTTACAAACGTTGATCGATCAATGAGAGAAACTAAATGTGTTTGTTGTTGTGAGTTGAAGTCGAGAAACAGTGTTAAAATCCCCTAAAATATGTTCTCGATAAACCAAAAATTCCAAGTCAAAATTACACACGAAGATCGGAAAGCTGATCGGAATGTCCAATCGGAATGTACCTAATCGGAATACCCTTAATCGGAATACCCTAATCGAAATACCCTTGTCGGAATAAACACTATCTGAATACCCTTAATCGGAATACCCTTGTCGGAATAAATACTATCGGAATACCCTGATCGGAATATCAAATCGGAATGTCCTCATAGGAATGCACCAAATCGGAATATCAAATCGGAATACCTAATCGGAATGTACCAAAATCGGAATCCCTAAACCCTATTCCGATTACACTGATCGGAATGTCCTATAAACCCTTTTCCGATGACCTGATCGGAATAAATCCCACTTTTCTCGGACAAAACTCAACCAATTCGTGATTTTAAGCCAAAAAATGATCAAAACACCCAAAATTTTATGTTTTTAGCCAAAGTAAATATACCAAATCACTACCACAACTATGTAGATGATTTGTATCAAGAAAAAACCATAAAGAACACACACAAAATATTTTTGGACGTGTGTAAAAAGGATCAAAATAGGCGTATGAATCAAGAACACAAACACATGAACAATACAATCATCCCATGGCGCTCCGATACCATTTGTTGGATATGTAAATCTTGCTTATGTTTTAGAGAGAGAAAGAGATAGAGAGATGGTGAGAACACACACACTTAGAGAGAGAAAGTGAAAGAAAAACACTTTTCAACTATGTGTAAAATGAAGAACCACACTACCCTCTCCATCTAAGGAGAGGGTTTATATACCCAAGCCCTTGTCATGGGCTTGGGCTTACATTTGGGCCGGCCTACACATGTTGTAGGCTAGGCTTTGGTTAGTTTGTTAAATAAAGATAAGTAACTAAACTACGAGCTATTACATGGACTATTGTTGGAGTGACCGATCCTTCTTAATACGTAAAACGTATTTCCAACACAACCAAATCAATAAAACTAAATTTATCAAATCAAAACAAGAAAGGAAGGATGAGATTATTGAAAAGCTTGATTAAAAGTATAAGATTCAACAATTAAAACATAAAGATTAAAGATTCTACATATTAATATAGAGAGGGAAAGTGAAAACTAGAGAGAGAAAGTAAAACTACACTACTCCTAATCTAAACTAACTAACCAACCCTCAAATGACAAGTGAGGTTGGTATTTATAGGAGAGGAGAATTGATAGGTGGTTGGTGGCTTGTCTTCTTTTTTTTCTTTTCTTTGTCGACTCGTCTTTAAATTAAATTGAGGTCTCGACGAACTCGTCTTATAATTTCTTCATTTATTAGACTTGGGTTCTTCGACTTGTAAATCTTCCGTCTTTGGTCTTTTTCTTCAATAAATCTTCAAAATAGGCCCATTGACTTCCAATCTTTTGCACTCTTGATGTTTTGACTTCGTCTTTTCTCGTTTTCTTTGATAAAAGCCCGTGAAAGCCCGTGTTTTCTTCCTTTTTCATCTTTTGGTCATAAAACACAATAAAAACGCAAACCACGCATAATTCCGACTTTTACGACATAAAATACACGTTTTGGCTTGGTTATTATTATAATTAAGTGGTAAAAGGATGGGTGTTTTCACACCTATCAATTATCCGATAATAAACATCATTTATCCGAAGATATTGAATTATCCAAAAAATATCATTTATCCGAAGATACATGATTTTTCCGAAGATATTGGATTATCCCAAAAAACATCATTTATCCGAAGATATATGATTTCTCCGAAGATATTGAATTATCCGAAAAATATCATTTTTCCGAAGATACATGATTTTTCCGAAGATATTGTATTATCTGAAAAAATATCATTTATCCGAAGATATATGATTTTTCCAAAGATATTGAATTATCCGAAAAAATATCATTTATCCGAAGATATATGATTTTTCCGAAGATATTGAATTCTCCGAAAAAATATCATTTATCCGAAGATATATGATTTTTCCGAAGATATTGAGTTATCCGAAAAAATATCATTTATCCGAAGAAACATGATCTTTCCGAAGATAATCAAGTTAGTCGAAGATATTGATTTTTCCGAAGAAGTTCTCTTATCCGAAAAAGTCAATTTTCCGAAAAAGATTGTTTTCTCTGTAAAAGATTGTTTTATCCAAAGATGTTGCTTTTATCCAAAGTATGTGAATTTATCCGAAGATGGTGTATTGTTTGTTGTCTAAGGTATATGTTTGATTTGCTTAGGTATAGATACATCATGATATATATGTTTGGGTATATCAATCTTGTATGTTTGTTCGTCTTAAGCAGAAAATATGTCTCAACCTACCGCGCAACAAATCAAAGCTGACCAGGCACTTGTCGCCGCCAAAGCTCTAAAGTTTATACCAAACAACTTTCGACTGAAAGAAGATAAAGAAGATTCAGCCTCAGCTCACTATGCTTTCAAAGTAGCCACAGACATTCTTGATCGAACTCCAATAAAAAAGGCTTTATGGGGTACGGCTTCGGTTCCAACCGATTATATGTATGAATTTTGGGCTTCAAAGAAACGGCTATCAGACAGAAAGCTCACATTCACCATCAACAAAAAGGAATATACTCTCTCAATTCCTATCTTTCGTCAAATATTCGGATTACCAATGCCACCTACAAGCCAAAGGTTTACAGTCGACCCTGACAAGAATGAAGTTGTGAAGATGTATTATTCTCTTGGATACGGTGATCCTGAGTTACGAGTGGTGTCTCAGTTTACTACAGCTAACTTGGGTCAACCATGGAAAGCATTTTTCGGGATACTCATTTGGTGTCTTACTACTAAATCAACTGGATATGACTCTTTGCGTCCGTCAATTGCTTGTATCTTTTGGGACATCTATAAGGGTAAGAATGTGAATTATGCAGAGTTACTATGGGAGGAATTTCAATATCAACTCTTCCACAATACCAAGAAGAAGACTGGGTACTTTCCTTTCCCACGTTTTATTAAGCTTATTATTCATCACTTCATGCAATTAGATGCCTCAATCGATAAGCGTGAAGAAAGTCCTCATCATAATCCCGATGACGATGTTATTCTTGCGGATTTAAAACACGATGGACACACCGGTGTTTACTCAGGCACTCCAACCGCTATTCCTAATCACATGTTGACTGATGAACTCAAAGCGAGTGATGTATACAAGCACTTGTTGGATGAAATGTAAATTCAAAAGGAAAGAGTTGCATTGGGAGATTTCTCTTCACCAAAACCCAAAGGCAAAGGCAAACACAAACAACGTGAACCATCAGATGAAACAGCTTCACCTAAGCCCAAAAAGAAGAAAAGTGTTGCCAAGTCTAGTGGGAAGGAGCTAATGCTTGAGGATGAAGATATAAATGAAGAAGAATTGCTTCGTAAAACTGAAAGACGAAATGTCAAGAAATAAATTATGCAAAGTAAGAAAGACACAGGGGGTAGTGGTTCAGGAATGAAGGCAAAAGAAACTTTACTACCTCATGATATTGCTGAATTTGGGAAGCCGGATGACTATATACCTTTTCGTGAGAAATCTGCCAAAGTTGACGACGATGTCGATATTCATGATGAACAACAACCTCATGACGGATTGAAGGACATGGACATTACCGGGTCTACTGATACGACAGCATTTGTTGAGATTACCAAAGCCTTAAGTACTACAGTGTCCTACTAGTTTCTACAGTGCCTCTACCAGTTTCTATAGTGCCTCTACCAGTTTCTACAGTGCCTCTACCAGTTTCTACAGTGCCTCCACCAGTATCTACAGTGCCTCCACCAGTTTCTACAATGCCTCCACCAGTTTCTATAGTGCCTCCACAAGTTTTAACAGTACCTCCACTAGTTATTACAGCGACCCCACCGGCGTCAATTCAACTTCCTCTAACTCTACCAAGTTGACCTATCTCCACTTCAGTTTCAAGCACGGTCATGACCATTGCTCCTACACAACTAACTCCAGCAGCACCGATATCATTGATTCCATCATTACCAGCAATATTCATGATTCAAATGGAACAACTCATGACAGCTCAACAAGAAGAGATGATTCGAATTAAAGAGGAGTTAGCTCGTAGACAACAAAGTGAAGAATCAACAAGAAAAGCTCAAGAAGACGCAATTGCTAAATTCCAAGAAGAGTTAGAATTATCTCGCAAACTACATGCAGAAGAACTAGCTCAAGTCAAAGCAAATGTGTGACAACCATGGTTTTTGGGGTTCGTCACTTAGACTATAGTTTAAGGTGTTTTGTGCAAATATGTGCTTTTATGTGTTTATGTGTTTATTTTGTGTGTTTGGAGTGAGGTTTGGATATCGTTTATGGGTATATGGTACTCATGAGTAAATCGAGGAATGGTTATTTCATGTTCATGAGCCCACATGGTAATGACTATGAAATGAGATGGTGTTATTTAGTGGTTTTACGTATACGTATATGTATTATAGAAAATTTTTGGGATGGTTTAGGGTTTTGCATTTAGGGGTCTCGGAAGAGGTATTTAGTCACGGGAATAATTTATGGGATGGTTTTAAGACATTTAGGATTAGTTAATTATTTTATTTCATATTTCAAGAGTTGTTATAAAACTGTATATTTTTACGTCTTTTACGGTATACGCGTAAATTTGACTAGTTTTACGGTTTTGAGGTTTTGGAGGCTTTAAGAACTGAAATAAATTAAGGAAAATTAAGGTAATATTATTAAAACAATTATTAATAATAAAAAAACGAAATTAAAGGGGTATAGTCGGTTTTGGGATGCGAGAAAGAAAAAGAAAAGGGAAAAAAGGAAAAGAGAGGAACCGGGCTTTTGTATTGGGCCAAGGACTTGTTAGAAAAATATACAAAAACTTTTTATAATAAAAACACATCATAAAATCCCTGGAGATCATGAGTGATTCGAAATCCATGGAAAAAATTAGGGTTCTTCATCAAAAATCTTGTTTTCCAAAAATCTAAGGTAAACTCTTCAAACCCTTTTAATTAAATTGTTTTTAATTCTTTCTTAATCATTATATGATGGATCTAGATTAGTGTTTAATAGAAAATCTGTAATTTAATGTTATCACAATGATATAGACATGATTAGAATAATTAGGGTTAAGGATTAAACATGATGAGGGTAATTAATTTGGTTAATTATGTTAAATTCGTTTTTAAAAACTGGGCAGAATTTTTGGGTCATTGTTTTAATCATATCTAGAGTTTTACAAACTTTTAATTTTCGAATCTTATGTCCCTGGAAAGGTAATTGAGTTGGCTTTCAAATGAAAGAAACGAGAACTAAATTGGAGATATGGAAGTGGGTCAAAAACAGGTTATATCAGTCGGGTGTCAAAACCGTTTTTGGATCACCTTGTTTTCTTTTTATGTTTTGAATTGTTTGGGGTACTTAGGATTATATTGGAACCTTCAAACAAACATGAGAATTAGATTATATATTAAATAAAAGATCTGGATGAGTTCTAAACAAATGGGTTAGGGTAAGACCCTCTGATCATAACAAACTTTTCATATGTTCAAAATCAGTAAATTCTGGATAGGTAAAAGTATATATATATATATATATATATATATATATATATATATATATATATATATATATATATATATATATATATATATATATATATATATATATATATATATATATATATATATATATATATATATATATATATATATATATATATATATATATATATATATATATATATATATACTAGTATGGTGCCCGCGCAAAGCGGCGGCAAGTACTTAATGATGATTTAAAAAAAAACAAATGCGGACGATTTAAAAAAAACAAATGCTACTATCTTACCTATCAAGTTCGTATTCACATTAATTAAAATTGGTAAAAAAGTTAAATTAGATAAATCCACTATAAACGGAAAAATAACTAAAAGTTAATCAAATTTATCGAAGTGGATATTGAATTAAAGAGCATGAAATTTTAGAATATATGATGAATTTAGATTATGAAAATGATAAATATATAAAAATATATTTCAATTTAAAACTAAAAAGGTTGTTACAAAAGTTTGTTACAAAAAGTTGTTAATGTGAGGATGATATCTAACAACTTGCTTTATATATCAAGATAAAAAGTCTTAAAATTCAGCCAACTAAAAGTTTGTTACAAAAGTCCCAAAGGCTTTATAATATAGTAAGATATATGTTTTGTGTTATATGTTTTGGGTTATAGTCGTGTTGTGTGATTATGGGGTCACATGATATGGGTTGGTTTTGGTGATGGGTTTTATGCCTTGTTGTGGCATGGTGAGATGGTGATTACTCGTATGGAAAAACGAGTGTATGACACGATCGATTGACTTGACATGTATGATAACGAGTATGTTTTGGGAGATTTAATAGGTATATATATATATATATATATATATATATATATATATATATATATATATATATATATATATATATATATATATATATATATATATATATATATATATATATATATATATATATATATATATATATTTATATACATATATATATATATATATATATATATATATATATATATATATATATATATATATATATATATATATATATATATATATATATATATATATATATATATATATATATATATATATATATATATATATATATATGCGGAGGTATATATACTAGTAGATGTTATGTTATGATATACGGTCATTCAATAGTTATTAAAATTTGAACGTACCTAGTGTTCTCTTGTGTTTAAATAGTTTATTAGTGATGGAGTTTGATGGAGTTCCAACGACTTTTTGAATGTTTTGAAGTGTGTCTACATTCTGGTATGAATTTGAATTGATGAGAACTTCCAAATTTTCTTGCAAAGGAGTCTAGCTAATTAAAGGAAAATGCTTTTGAAAATACTTTGTAAGTGCACGGTATGATATCCTGACTTACATATCTTTTCTTTAAGTTTATTGGTAATAAGTTAAAAAAATATATTGACAATGAATGGATTAGTTTTCTAGGTAACATGTGATAGTACATATAAAGGGTAAAGAAATTTTACGATAATTTTCTTAAAAGTGGAGTTAAATTTTTAGAAGTATTTTAATAGACGGAAATAGTAAAAAGGAAGATTTTATTATAATAATGATAATAATAACACTACACCTTGTAAACGTGTAATAGTTCGTTATAGCAAGCCTAAATGGATTATATAAAATATTTATAATATAGAATAAAGTGAATAAAAACACCATATTTTATAAACACGTATTGGTTTCATAATAACAAGTGAAATGAGTTTAATGTGAGTAAACAAGATAATGGTTAGAATAACGTTATACTATACTAACTAGTGGATACCTTTGATAAAATAATTAAGATAAAAGATGAGTTTATTGTTAAAGGAGATGATATATAAAGTGAGTTTTAGTACACTAACTGAGTTATGCCCTTTGATAGTAACGAAGATGGTAAAATATGACTATGATTTCATTTATTAGTGTTAAAATAGGGTCCTAATGTGAAGTAACTAATTGAGATGAAAATTTAAAATTTTCTAAGATATTGAAATTTGGTAATACTAATCTTGACGAGTCTAATTTTTCGTTGTTGGCACACTCCATTGAATCTTTCAGATTACATTCTTTTGTTTTCAGTTGTTTTGGCTAGGGTTCGTTATGGTTGATATTTCGGTTTACCCTAAATTTATTATGGGACGCGACCGTTTTGTATTCTTTTGGTACACATCATGGTTGATTTAGTTATGCCGTTGTGGAAATGTTAGGATGAGAGGATAGAGTTGGGTAGTATTACTTATGGATAGATATTTGAATGGAGAGATGTATTTTGGTTTAAAGGTTGTGTTGAAGGAATGATTAAGATTTGTGTAGTTTTGAAACTTAGATTGGTTACGGGAATAAGAGAGTAAGTAAAGTTAGTTGACTAGTCGTGGGAACGAGATGTCATGCTATGAGAAGTTGGTTGAAGTACCATTAGGAGATTGATGAAAGTACTAGCGGATGTGAGAGTAGAGTAGAAAGTTTCTACTAATGTAAATATGGGGCAAATAACACGCAAGGGAATTGGTATAGTTATGGAGGCAATGTAGTAGTAGACACGTGAAGGAAAACATGGATGTGAAAGAATGATTGGTAGGAGGCTGATTAATGGTGAAGTACAACAAGTAAGGAAGAGTGAGCCATTGAGGGGTTGAAGTACCTTTAGAAATATTGTGGTAGATGAGTTGAAGTTAGAAGCTACTGGGTAGTGTGAAGTTCTTAGGTAACATCATAGAGACGAGAAGGAGTGCGTGAAGAGCTACATCGTGAAGCAAGGAGCTGAAAGGAATACATGTCGGCTCCTAGAAGGATGCAAGAGATCTCGAAGGAGTCACAGAAGTTGCAAGGACTGGAAAGGTGACAAGCACTATGATCGGAATCTTTGTATGGTTCGTGACGAAGAAGGACAGATCGAGTACCGGAGTGGAGCTACAAAGAGCTGAACCAGTGGATCGTGATGAAGTGAATACATAACATGGGGGATTAAGAACTCATGGAAATAACAAGGGGAGTCGAGTGACTACGCAGATAGAATTTTGTGGCAATCAATATTGAGGGATGAGTAGTGAAGCTGAGCTGAATAAGTTCGTGGAGAAGTGATTAGAGAGTCGGTTTTGTGAAGGTGTTATGAAAGATCTTTGGAAGAGACAATTATGCATTATCCAATGCACTAACTATTTCCATAGATTTGATGAATGAAGTATGGAATTTCGGTTGGATGGGATAGTGTAGGAATTAGGTAGAATCATGGAAGGAGAGGACCAAATATTCCTAGAAGATGATGATTGAATGTACCTCATGTTGGGTGCAATCAAGATAGAAGTATGAGATTTGAATAAGAATTTAAAATATGGCTTAGTTTAGACAAATGGAAACTAATATGGGTATAAGATGAGAGTGTGACCCACATGGGATCACATAAAACTCTAGTCTGTCCCTATTAGGATAGAGTAGGAGAACTGGTCGCGAGGGAAACAAGTGAAGCTACTTGGATAATTTTGATGTATAGATGACTTGAAAGACAGGAAGCATAGCATCGTGATGTATGCCATGAGCTGAGGAAAAAGAAGGAAGTCTGGATAGATGCGGATCATAAATGAAATTGGTCGAGATAGGAAACAAAGGTAAAATTTTGATATAGCCTAATGAGTAGACTAACGCACTAAGCATGCTAATATTGCTGTAGTGTGGAAAGGGAATGTCACTTACCTATACTGTTTGATTGGAAGGCTTAGTATCGATAATCGAATGGATGAGGAGTTATAGAGGTGATGTGTCATGAGGGCGAAGGGCTTGGACTAACTGAGACAAGATGAGGAGCACTATGACCTGTGAGGTAAGACATTGTGTAAGTATAAAGAAAGTGTTGAGTATCAAAAAAAAATCTTTAATAGAGAAAAGTGAGAAGGAAGTGTATAGGTGCTACTAATGAGCTATCCAAATTTAATGAAAGTAGTTGTAGCATGGATTTGGATGGCAGTTGATAGACTAACTGAGATAACTGTCCTTTTGGTGATATGTATAGATCATAAGCTGATTTGGTTTGGAGGAGCCATGTTATGATGAACTAATGAATATGTGAAACGCCGTCATAGGT
Source organism: Glebionis coronaria (assembly GCA_025667525.1). Classification (NCBI taxonomy): domain Eukaryota; kingdom Viridiplantae; phylum Streptophyta; class Magnoliopsida; order Asterales; family Asteraceae; genus Glebionis; species Glebionis coronaria. Next base: position 363,041,411 of record CM046876.1, read on the forward strand.
CACCTATGTAAGGAAATTGGAATTTTTAAGTAGTTTGGTGGTATGGACTAAAGGGAGTTGATGAACATGATTGGATATGAGTATATCCAGCTACATGGAAAAGGATGGACGAAGTGAGAAATTGCTACAAGTATAGGAGTCGTGTTGAGAGTTTGGGTGACTGATTTAGAGGGATGTGTGAAACTCGTTAGCGATGTCTGAGTTTTCATATAATGATAGTTATCATACTAGAAGTCGATGAATGCCATTTGAGTCACTATATGGAAGGATAGGGTGATTTTTCCTTATGGTGAACTAAAATTCGTGAAAGAGACTATTAAAGTGGAAATGGTATTTGTGGGAAAGGATGAGAGCAACAAGATATGCTATGTTGAAAAGGATGAAACCACTAAAGTTTAGTGACAAAGTTATGTAGGAAGTTTCACCCATAGTAACGGGTGGTATGTTTTAGTAAAATGGAAAAGTTGATGTAGAGTTTTGTAGGTCCATTTATGATCTTTGGAAAGATCGGACCAGTAGCTTATGAGTATAGAATTACCTGGGAGAATTGAGTGGTATACATGATATATTTCATGTATTAAGATTGGTAAATGTTGTTTGAGAATGCATATTTGCATGTTCGGTTATTCGGGGTTTGTGTTAATAAGAGTCTTTGTTTTATCAAAGGGTCATTTGTGAGATTAATTGGCTGTGAGGTCAAGAGTTTAGGAATGAATTTAAATATTGTTGGTTTGTATATGTGGTATTTTGAGACTTGAACTAAAGTACACATGGAAATGAGAGGAGTTCATTTAGAACAAGTATCCTCATGTGATTTGTTGTTTGTGTGTTTGATCCTAAGGAGTAAATCTCAGGACGAGATTTCTATTAGGAGGGAGTGATGTGACAACCATGGTTTTTGGGGTTCGTCACTTAGACTATAGTTTAAGGTGTTTTGTGCAAATATGTGCTTTTATGTGCTTATGTGTTTATTTGTGTGTTTGGAGTGAGGTTTGGATATCGTTTATGGGTATATGGTACTCATAAGTAAATCGAGGAATGGTTATTTCATGTTCATGAGCCCACATGGTAGTGACTATGAAATGAGATGGTGTTATTTAGTGGTTTTACGTATACGTATATGTATTATAGAAAATCATATTTTTACGGTTTAGGGTTTTGTATTTAGGGGTCTCAGAAAAGGTATTTAGTCACAGGAGTACTTTTTGGGATGGTTTTAAGTCATTTAGGACTTAGTTAATTAGTTTATTTCATATTTCAAGAGTTTTTATAAAACTGTATATTTTTACGTCTTTTACGGTATACGCGTAAATTTGACTAGTTTTACGGTTTTGAGGTTTTGGAGGCTTTAAGAACTGAAATAAATTAAGGAAAATTAAGGTAATATTATTAATACAATTATTAATAATAAAAATAAAAAAACGAAATTAAAGGGGTATAGTCGGTTTTGGGATGCAAGAAAGAAAAAGAAAAGGGAAAAAAGGAAAAAAAAGGGAACCGGGCTTTTGTATTGGGCCAAGGACTTGTTAGGAAAACATACAAAAACTTTTTCTAATAAAAACACATCATAAAATCCCTGGAGATCATGAGTGATTCTAAATCCATGGAAAAATTAGGGTTCTTCATCAAAAATCTTGTATTCCAAAAATCTAAGGTAAACTCTTCAAACCCTTTTAATTAAATTGTTTTTAATTCTTTCTTAATCATTATATGATGGATCTAGGTTAGTGTTTATTAGAAAATCTGTAATTTAATGTTATCACAATGACATAGACATGATTAGAATAATTAGGGTTAATGATTAAACATGATGAGGGTAATTAATTTGGTTAATTATGTTAAATTCGTTTTTAAAAACTGGGCGGAATTTTTGGGTCATTGTTTTGATCATATCTAGAGTTTTACAAACTTTTAATTTTCGAATCTTATGTCCCTGGAAAGGTAATTGAGTTGGCTTTCAAATGAAAGAAACGAGAACTAAATTGGACATACGGAAGTGGGTCAACAACAGGTTACATCAGTCGGGTGTCAAAACAGTTTTTGGATCAACCTGTTTTCTTTTTATGTTTTGAATTGTTTGGGGTACTTAGGATTATATTAGAACCTTCAAACGAACATGATACTTAGATTATATATTAAATAAAAGATCTGGAGGAGTTCTAAACAAATGGATTAGGATAAGACCCTCTGATCATAACAAACTTTTCATATGTTCAAAATCAGTAAATTCTAGATAAGTAAAAGTATAAATATATATATGGAAGCCTTAACAGTGTCTTCAAGGTTGCGGCCGAAGGGGAGAGTTAGCTAACAAATGTAAGGGCATAGGGTTTCTTTTACAGAATAAGTTGATTTGGTTAAGGGGGTGTTCGGCCCATAGTTTAAGGTATGAAAAACGGGACTGTTTTGGGTTAAATGTTAACGGGGCGAGTTATGAACTAAACTAAGTTAAGGGCTTTATAGAGGGGTGTCATGAGATGCATATGGCATAAAAATGGGGTTAAGTTGTAGGACAAGGTTAGATATCCATCATAGATTGATGAGCCATTTTGGTACGTGGTTCTAGTCTTGACTGTATACATTTGTGTGTTTAGATTTTGCTAGAGTGCGGGTACTTGGAGAAGCTTGTTTAGGTGAGTTTCATAGTCCCATGTTTTTATGAGCTATAAATGATTTGACTTCCAGATGGGATGGAAGAGACACTGTATGGTTTTGTAAATAATGCTATGAATGTTTTTATGGTTTGTGATGGACTTGTGTGTACACTTATGTGACTAACTGCTATATGATTCTTGATTGTTATTATGGTTTGACTTGGTACCAAGGGGATGTTGACAAGGCGGGGCCTAGGGATTGGTTCATAGGTGTTTGGGCGCCTATGGGACCATGGTTATTGGTAAGGCTGGGTGCCTTGGAAATTGTGGTTATTGGTAAGGCTTGGTGCCTTGGAATTGTGATTGTATGGTTAATCTTGAATGGTAGTTGTTAATGTATAATTGTAACACATTGTCTATATGTTCTTTTATTGATGGTTATTATTCATAGCTTATAACTATTTTGGGGTTGGAGTCTAAACCTATGACTCTCCCCAACTTTATGTTGACGTGTTTTAGTGTCTCTTTCAGGTGATAATGTGGTTAAACGTGAGAATAGGAGTGGCTAGCTGGGAGGCTTAGGATTGCATTGGAGGAATCCCCTTTCCTCTTAGTCTTTACTTATGTTTGAATAAGTGATACTTTGTAGACACATATATGTTTGTTATTTGTTAATTGTATGTCTTTGGTAAGAGGTAGACATGTTACCTACTTACCTAGACGCCTGCATTGTTTGTGATATCTTCATGACATTGTGTCATCATTTATGATATTTTCAATTCATTTAGTTATCTCTATAGACACGCTATTGTTGTGATGATATCCATACACCGCGCCCCATATTCCGTCATGGTGGGGTGTGACAAAATGAAACCGCCAAAAATGAACCAAAGTTGATTCGTCTTCAAGACCTCAAAAGAAGGTACCGAGATGAGAAAGAGGTTCTTGCCAAAGCTAACGATTCAATTGTTGAATCACTTGATGAAAAGGTTAAGGAATCTATTGACAATCTGCGAGACGAGTTGAAACAAATTGCTGCAAGCAAAGTCATGATCAAGTCTTCTGACGTTAAAAAGTCAGATTTTCTAATTGCTCAAAGGTTCACGGATTATGAGTTAAAGAAACTCTTACATGCTCGGATGATTCAAGTCGGGTCCTACAATAAAACCAAAGCTCAAAAGATCCTTCACAAAGCTCTTAAAACGGCTATAGATGAAGATACTAAAATATTCGAGAAACATGGTACTATAGTTCCCTATAATATCTTAAATGAAGAAGAAGATGAATCCTACAATGATGACGATGATGCTGATGATGACAATGATGATGATGACAAGGGTGATGACGACAAAGGTAGTGATGACGAAGGAGGGAGTGATGAAGACAAAGGTAGTGATGACGAAGGAGGGAGTGATGAAGAACGAGGTAGTGATAACGAAGAAGGTACTAATGACGAAGAAGGAAGTGATAAACACAGTGATGGTGATGATAATGGTGATGGTGATGGAAAAAATGGTGAAGATCAAGAAGAAGGGGACAATGATACAGGAAAAAAGGATGGAGATAAGCAAGACAAGTCAAAAGGTGACAAATCTCACAAAGATGATGTTACCAAGGGTAAATCAACTTCAAAACCTCCACCTCGCCAAGGCAAACGCCCCAAGAAGTTTCATGACGTAGATGCTAATACAGCCTCATCACATACCCCAGCCACATTGGCTCCTGGAACCACATCTGTTCCTGTCACATCTGCCCCAGTTGCTTCAGTTACTACACCTTTAGTGCAACAACAACAGACGGAACCCGATCAACCTGTACCGGATTTTCAAGTCTCTGATCCAATCCAAGACATACCAGACATTGAAGCAATAGCCGTACCTGTTGTTGACGTTCCTGTCTCTACTACAGTTCCTGATGTTCTAGAGTCAAGTGAACCATCATGGGTGGATTCACTCGAGGAAGATGAAAATGCACCCGTACAACCTTAGGTGTCAAACGCTGCTGCACTTCGTCCACTGACAAAGGCTGATGAAGCTGACTTCTCACAATTCTTGAGCAATCCAATAGATTTTTCAAGATTCTTGGAGTACACCTATGGGTCAAACATAACTCAAGCAATGGTTGTGATAGGACTCAAAAATCCCAAACTTCGTGTTAAATCCAAGATCAGTAGTACGAAATACGAGTACAACGCAAATGAGCTTTTGAAAGCGTTGAAAACTACTCAAAGGGACGGTCTTCATGCAACTGAAAAACCTCCTCCTACCACAGCTGCAGATGATGATCAAATCGCACTTGAATTCTTCGTCAGTGAGGATCTCGAATACTTGGTCAAGGGAGAAAACAAGTATGCTACATCCTTAACATTGGTAAAGGCTGCAACTTGGGATTTGATACCTTGGTTAGAAGAAAAAGTTAATCGTCTTTGGGTTCCACAAAAATATCCTGAATATGATCGATATGCCGAATTGGGTGCTTCACATTGGGATGAGCGTGTGCGACGCGCCTACAGCTATGCATGTCTGCACAACTCAGGTTCTCAAGTCTTCTCTCTAATTCGAATAAAAAGCATCCAAGGAGTTAGGATTGAACCCAAAATAGGCTATCAACATTTGACAGAGATTAGACTCATTAGAGAAGATGAAAAAGTCTACACTATCTTAGAAGGAGATTTTCCACTTCTTCGTCTCGAAGATATTGAAGACATGCTGCTTTTGCTTACTCAAAACGCACTCAGACACTTGAAATCTGAAGAACTAATTGCCTTGAATTCAGCTCTTCGAATGTACACACGTCGAGTTGTCATCAAGAAAAGAGTTGCAAATCTGCAACTTGGGGTAGAAAGTTATCAAAGGAAGCTCAATCTTTCTAAACCACGTACGAAAGTGTTGCAGAGGCATACAGACAAATCTCCATACACCAGCACCACTGACCCGATGCCCGGCATTTTCTACCTGAATGATCGTGGTCTAATGACGTTCATGAGAATTCCAGAGATCAACAAATTCAGTGACGGGACTCTCACCCATATTCGGGAAAAGTTGGTGCATCTCAACAAGTATAAGACTCTTCCAGAAGTCAATGTAGATTGGCACACGGTATATCAACAGAGTGCTACCTATACGATCAAGAAGATTGATGAAAAGCTGAGGGAAAGACGTCTTATAAGAAGCTTAGAACGATTCGCTGGGGGAAGACCATATGGAGCGCACCACAAGTTCATGGAACGGTCCATTTAAAATGGGTCGTACTTTATCAGGTTCACTTCATATATCTTTTATGAATATGTAAATACTGTGAATATTGTACTTTTGTGGCTTGCTGTAGTGTGAAAGTATGATAATGTTTCAAGAATTTTTCACGAGATTCTAAATCTTTCAAAATCTATCATACTCAAGCACTACTACTAACCCTTATTAACTTGAGGGGGAGCATTGATATGTTCTATGGCCAGCAACTAATTTCATTTTATTACCCAAAGACCGGTTAATCCATTAATATCCAAAATATTAATGGTTAACATTTTGGATAAGGGGAGAAAATGGGATTAAGGAGACTTGATAATATATTTGGCTAAACATGAAAAAGACCTCAAGTATAAATCAACTTAATATGTGTGTTGCACATGTTAAGGGGGAGCACTTTTTATGAACAAAAACACTTAAAGATACAAAACTTTGATATTTATATCACAAGTATCTTAAGTGAGTTTTCAAGGATTTTTCATGATGACAAGTACTTACCCAAAACACACTTAATTCACGACGGATGTGGTGACAAAAGGGTGGTAGGATTACGTGCTAGTCCAATGATTCTTCCAGATGCGGAGGAATCTTCCCAAGGAAAATTCCATAGTTAGAAAATAGAAGTCCTTAGGAAAGATGGAGAATGGACTGTGAACGTAGCTGAATGCCGACCAAGTACTGGTGCTAGCACTGTAACAATCACAACAAGGTGCTAGTGATGATGTATTGGTAAGCATTGAAGGGGTTGAAGAATGAAAAAGAAATGTAAAGATAAAGGGTGTAAAGAAAGAAGCCCTCCTTACAACTTAGGCAGAAACCGGGTCAACTCATCTTGAAGACAAAGTATCATGGACCCAGTGATGCGATGAACAACCCCTCCCGGCCAATTCAAATATCTCTCAAAAGATATTTGTTTTAATGTCACGGAGTTCAACACATTATCTATCGGTTTATTCACTCCGAATAAATTGATATTGAAAAGGTGGCAATCCTCTCCAGCCTCCGCTCACCAAAACAAAAATGCACTATTGAGTCTAGAGCCACGAGATCATCAAAAGTCTCATCAGGACACAATTTTAAAAAAACAAGAAAGATTTTAATGAGTCCTACGCAATATTCTTGTAATATTGCCAGAACATCTGAGTAATACGAAAGTATTACAATGAAGATGGAAATCCTGCTTGAGCCAACATCAAACAAGCTCATGGTAGGTGACATGTGCGGTTCTTTAAGAACTAATCTTGTGATACCTGGAAAGAAACGATGGTTTAACTCTTAACTGAGATTAAACTTGTTCCAGGGCCTCTACGCATTATCCAAGTGATCTTGCTAGAACACTCAGAGTGGCACTCTTTAGTGTTCACAGTGAAGAGTGGAAATCCTTCCAATGTCAACATCAAACAGCACTGCGGTAGGTGACAAGCAAGATTATATTTGAATCAAGCTCGTGATAACTGGAAAGCAACGATGGTGAAAATCTTAATTGAAATTCACTTGTTCCAGGTTTCATGAATTGACGGCTTCAATCATACGGATTTTTAATCCAAATGATTCACTCTTTATGTTCGCAGTCAGCTTTGGACGGTCGAATAAAGAGAACGGGTTTACACGTGAAATCTTGTCAAAGAGATCTTTAATTAGAGCTACCTGTCACAAGTACGATATTTATTATCATCCAACGGTCTTCACCGACCGGAGGTAAAATGCTACCGAATCAGAATAAAATGTCAAAGCCATTTTATTCGTGTCTTATTATGTTGTTGCACTTGAAGACGGTGGCGTTGCGGTGTACCAGTTGAAGTCGTCCTCACATATTTATTCCTTCTGCATCAAATATTTTAGCAAATTCAAAAAAGTCTGACCTAAAAGTCTTCCGCTGTATCGACTCTGAAACTTTCAAGAATTCAACAAAGGATAGGTATGTGGGACATGAAGTCACGAAGAGGCGAATATCACAAGAAGACAAAGACTGTACGTGAAAGGCCAAAAGAACATGTTCCAAGCAAAAGCCTGATGTTATTCAACACATATTCACAAAAAGAAGAAAAGCTAAAGAAGAAAAGAGAAAGTGGACTACGAGCTCAAGAACAAGATGTAATATGCTAGATTAGGACTTTGAAAATATGGAGTGACCTCACTTTGGTGGAGATTGTTTGAAATAAGTTTTTGTATTAAGAAAGTCTCGGTCACTCCAACAATATAGTTATAGGCTCGTAGTATAAGTTTTGTTATATTTACATTAGCCCGACCCATGATCATGTTCATGGGCCGGAAGCCTTCAAGTCCACTAAGGGACTTGATATATAAACCCCTTTCCACCATGGAAAGGGGTGTTGGTTGTTTACTTTAATTTTTCATTAATACAAGTTTTCTTTCTTTCTCTCTCTAGTTTCTCTCTCTAGAAAAACAACAACCCTCTTGATTAGTTCAAAGATTATCATTATTCTACACTTTACTCATATTCTGATGGGTTGGGTCTTGCGATGGATTCCGATGGATGTTAGGTGTGGAAACCTTGGTTTCCTCGATCTTTTAGCTACTAGAAATGTATCATGTTCATATGATTAGATAATCAAAGTGGAACTAGAACACGACACATTAACAAGGTGTTTGGACACAATAACACAAGAATTAAACAATCGGGTTGCTCATTATATTAATAATAAACAACCACTAGACGTGTATACATTTAATCCCACGTCTAGTGCAAACACACGTTTTAGGTTACATTGTATATGAAAGTTATGAATAAAACCTAATACCCTTGGTTCCTTTTATAGTGTAAGGAATAGGGTTTACAAGAGATAATGATGAATAAATATGTAAATCTTCTATTTAAATAACTAATACAGAATATATTCTGCATACTTATCCTAAATAGAAGCTTCCAACAACGTTTGACTATTGTTGACTTCTATCAACGCCAGATTTGCTCTTGACAACGCCTAGATTACACTTGTCAATGCTTAGACAAATGACTTCATGTTTTCTTCGTTTTTGAGTTTCTGCCACATCAACTTTTTGACCCAACAATCTTCCCCTAGTTGATGTCGGCAAAACTCTTTGTGTATCTCTTGTAAGTTGTACATCATCTTCAAATTGCTTCCCCTCAATTGTAGCATATATGTCTTCCCCTTTTTGTCACATCAACAGGGAAGTAAACAATGTACGCAATCTTGAAGATTCTCCAAATGTAGCTCTATGTAATGATCTTGAAGAAAAATAACTATAATATTCTTGATGTAGAAGTAGAGTAACCCAAACCTGTGTTCCATGTCTTGTACTATCCACGTGATAAAGAACTTATACCAAATTGAGAAAAATATAAGTAGACCTCGATCTATTGTCAATATTCTCATCCTTTGTGAGACACTGAGCATGATAATGTAACTCCTTCAAGTGTTATGACTAGTCTTCGTCACCAAACATTTAAAGCACGAACAAGTTACCTTCAAACCAATGGGATGCTATCCATACAATTTAAAGATATGATAAAACATGAACTCGCGAAAATCTTCTTCAAGCATCAAACTTACCATAAGAATTCTTCCCCTTAAGCCAACACCTCTTCATGAGGAATTTTAATGAACCAATATCTTCGTATCTAAAAGCCCATATGGATAACACTTTCACAAGGCTATCCCAATTACATACTCTAATATCAATCAAAGTCTTCATGAATTGTTGCCAACTTACTTAAAAATCATTGACCCCTTGTAAAAATATCCGAGCCATTAATATCAACTTGATATTCTAAATAAAAACAGAGATTCCATGTACCTTTGCGTGTAAATACTTCCTTTTTGTGTGCTAAAATCGTATCAATTTTCTCAAACAGCAGCTATTCCTTTGTTATCCAACATCTTCCTTTGTCCAATATCCTTTCCATGTGTATTGTCCCATATCGGACAATACCTATCAACGCTTGGACAAAACCTTTCTCGGACAACACGAGTCAACGCCTTCCATCAGCGTTAACTTTATTCCCATCAGCGTCTATTCTCATCAGTGTTGCATTTACCCACTGACACCTCTGTGGCTACGTTTCTCTTGAAAGTGACTTAAAATATAATAGTATACAAAGATAAAAGTGGCTAAGATATTACCCCTTTATGACAATATACGTCCCTTTGTATACAGTATCATGTCTTCACCCTCAAAATAATCACTCAGTATACACTCCCTACGTTTTTTCCAAAAGATGTGTAAACCTTGTCCAAAAATAAACGTTAGGGAGAATATATCTCCTATAAATTAGAAACCAACTTCAACCGTGTAGATTACTATGCATAAAATAATCCCTACAAATCAGGAATTTGACTTGCTTCCCGAACTTAATCATACGTCTGTTTCTAATTCCTTAAATCATGCAACCACATAATCTATCCTTCTACGTGAATAAAAATTGCCCTTCTCTTTTGATTATTGAACAAGCAATATCATGCATAAACACCACGTGATACATACTCTCAATATATTGAGATCACTGAATATTTAAGAAAAAGAAAGTACTTACTCACGTCTTTTCCATCCTTTAAAATATCTCGAGAACACAAAAGAATCTTTGAACAAACCCTACGAGACATCTCTTTTGTAGTAGCAGCTTTAACAAAAATACAATCCCATGTCTTTACTGTTATTCATGAGCCATACTACCAATATGTTTCCTCTTCAAGAATCAAACACAGTAAGCACAACGTGGATCAGAAACATCTTGAATAGATCTAGGGTTTTTGAAACCCAAAAAATAATATTTAAGCATTAAAACCCTAACTTAGGGTTTAAAAATCGATCTAGGGTTTTGTAAAACCCTTTTCTTGCTGCTACTCATTACAAAACACTGCTGCGAATCGTCTCTTTCTGTTTAGAATCGATCTAGGGTTTAGAGAAACCCTAAATCATGATTTTATGCAAATCTGAAAATCTGAAAATCATCTTTGCAGACAACTTCGATGCCTCATAACTTTTTCTTGGGGATAAAACTTGACAATCCCTCCGGTGGATGTCTAGATATATGTGTGTCGAACACACAAAAAAAAATTCGTGGCGACCCAACTGTTCAATAAAAAGTTATGGCCTTCTGAATACTGATGCGCACACAAAAACGTCCAAAAAACCCTAGACGGATTTTTCTTTTCTTCACAATACACGAACACCTTGTTGGTCCTAGCATCACGAGCCACGAGGCTCTGATACCAACTGTGGAAACCTTGGTTTCCTCGATCTTTTAGCTACTAGGAATGCATCATGTTCATATGATTAGATAATCAAAGCGGAATTAGAACACGACACATTAACAAGGTGTTTGGGCACAATAACACAAGAATTAAACAATCGGGTTGCTCATTAATTAATAATAAACAACCACTAGACGTGTATACATTTAATCTCACGTCTAGTACAAACACACGCTTTAGGTTACATTGTATATGAAAGTTATGAATAAAACCTAATATCCTTGGTTCCTTTTATAGTGTAAGGAATAGGGTTTACAAGAGATAATGATGAATAAATATGTAAATCTTCTATTTAAATAACTAATACAGAATATATTCTGCATACTTATCCTAAATAGAAGCTTCCAACAACGTTTGACTTTTGTTGACTTCTGTCAACGCCAGATTTGCTCTTGACAATGCCTGGATTACACTTGTCAATGCTTAGACAAATGCCTTCATGTTTTCTTCGTTTTTGAGTTTCTGCCACATCAACTTTTTGACCCAACATTAGGATTACGATAGAGTTACTAATATTTCGAAAGCTGATAGGATTGCGATGAATTCTTTAGATTGCGATGGACATGTGTGACTAGTATTCCGATGGTTTTGTGATGATTATTGTTATAAGCATTGCGATAAGTGAAACTTATAGACACATGGCTAGATTAAAAGTTGCTAACCACAAAAAGTTCTAAGTGTTGTTTCTTCTTAAAAATTACTTAATGTATGTGTTTCCAAGATTAATCCGACAACATTTGATATCAAAAATATAAAATGAGTTAGGATTTATTCTTAGATAAATGAACACAAGTCATGAGTAATTGTTGGACCCGAATGTTGCCTAAGTTGTTTACATTGTATTGAGTACCTTGTTGCTAAAGACCCTAAATTCATGAGCCGTTAACTATCTTATGACTTGATGTTGTGAGTCGGGAATAGCCGCTTATTCTAATGATAGTACTATTGGGTTGACCACCCTATCTGAGACCAGGGCATTACGCTGAGTAACCTCTGGAAAAGGATAATTTACGAGAATAAGAATGTGGTATTCTAGCAACTGATATCCTAGATGGGCAATGGTTTTATTCTAGCCATGCCGGCATTTGGCGTGGGTGACTATTTGGTTAAGAGGTCGGTGTCATGAGCTTAAATACAATGTTTATTATTATTGCCTTGAATATAGATTGTGTGTACGACAATTCTATAAATGATTATGATTGATTTTCTTCTTGTGTTTAAATGTGATTTGATAAACCTATAGACTCGCTCAACATTATTGTTGACTCGTTTTAGCATGTGTTTCAGGTAATAGGAAGTGATGGAGCATGGAGCTTTGCTGTGGAGGTTGTGGCTTGGCTTTTGGAAGAATGTTGGTCTAAAAACTATTTCTATCCTTTACTGTTGAACAATTTAATTTATGTTGATGTATTGTACTAAAATTTTTGGTTGTTGGTCGAGATCCATGGGGACTAAACGCTTTAATCTGGTTTCGTTTTAGTACAATTATGGGATGAAATTATGTTTTAGACCTATTATGAAAATCTTGTTTATATTTTAAGTGTAAACGTCTCTCTTTTGAGTCGTTCAATATACCTTGTGTGATGATGCTTGTGTCTAGCATCCAATTGTGTATTTCCGCTGCGCAATGTAAATTGGGGGTGTTAGAGATTCGTATCAGAGCTACAAGTTATAGAGAATTGGGTCGATTTTGAAAATTGTCCTAAACTATAACTTTGGTATCGAAAGTATTTATTCTTCAAAAGCACACAACTCCTATGCAACGCTCTGGTAAGATCATTTTTAGTTTTGTTTTGCATTGTAGATGTATCCCTCATAACTGAAATGATTTACCGAGTATTTATTAAGTAAATACTACGATATTGTATTGTAATTATTGAAAGTACGCTGAGTGCTTGTCAATATCATATTTATTTTTTGCGAGCATTTCATAAACATCATTTGCATTATGTTGCATAGCATAGCTTATGTATAACATTTGCATAAGCATTGCATACTAATTTTTATTTTATTAACAATGACCTTAAGTATCCTTGAACCCTTATAATTGTAGAAAATGGCTGGTTTACCTCGTGAGGATGGATGGATTGATATGACTAATGTATTGGATGGTGAGGAAGTAGAAAACTTTGGTGATAGTGATGATGATGAGCCTTTTGAGTATTTAGATGATGGGTTCCACCTACTGCAGTTGGTCAGACAGAGCCTGAATTGATACAAGGTAGTTATGTTCCAAGGGTTAATGTTGTGCCACAGACTTTTCAAGATTGTCAGCGACCTGTTGTTCGTTCTTCGACGCCTACTTGTAATGCCTATGTTAGTAGTTTGCCTGGGATTGCATTTGCTAGGGGTGATGTTCCTGTTGAGGCGAGTAGTGTTGCTAGTGCTCGATCTATTCATGATGGCATATCTAAGGTTTATTGTCCAGGTCCTAGGTCTTATATTTTATGGTTTCTTAAGAAGTTTGATAGGTCTTTATTTGAAAGATATTTGGTTGAAACCCGTGTGATTAGGAGGTTTGAGCAGAATGAGAAAAAGTTTGACAGGTTTGTTAATAGTGTGAGGAGATCAGAGTTTGTTAGGGCAAGAGAAATGGATGAAGTTTTTAGGTTAAGATCTATGGTGTTGAATTTGAGTAGGCAAGTTGAAAGGTTTCGTGAGAAGCAAGAAAGGAATGCAAGGTTTGATGCATGGGGTTTTCCTATGAGATCTTTTCCTAGTCGAGGTATAGTGATTCGTGATGTGCCAAATCAGGTTGAAGCTCAAGTGTTGGTGAAGCCGAGTGAAGAAGGAAGTCGAAAGGGAAAGGAAAAAGTGGAGGATGATTCTGAGGAAGATGATAGCAGCAGTGATGATGAGCCGATGTACAAGAAGCTGCGAGGATCTGATGTTTAGTTCTTTTATGTTGTTTTTATTAGCCTTGTTGTAATAGAACTTATGTAGACTCGTACTGTAGTTTATGATGAAACTTAATGACTTTTAAGTTTGACGTGATGAAGGGTTGTGGTGACATTACTTGTCACAATTTTGTGGAAATTTTCCAACGCAATCCAAATTACCTTCATGACTTATGATTTGTCTTATTAATTCTTTTGTGAATTGGTTAATGATTCATTGTGAATTGTGTTGTTGGTGCATGTAGTATCCATGTTACATCTTGATAGAGAAATCCTTTTTCTTATCTTGATATGAATACTTACTTGTTCTTTTTCTTTTATGGTTTCACAGGAAGGAGTTGGGAGGCATTTTTCTGACTATACTAAATTGTTGTTTGGTTAGTTTCCTAAAAACATGCCGCCTAAATTGACGACTACTACTGTTAATACCATGATTGAGAAGCTATTGCTAGAGCACTGGAAGCTGAACGTGCTACAAGGAACCAAGAGGCTGTGAATAGGAATGCTGCTGGTCAGGTTGGAGGGAATGCTGCAAATCCAGTTGTAGGTAATGCTGATGAACAAGCAGGATGAAATGCTATGGGACAATTTGGAGGTAATGATGCTGTTCAGCATGTTCAGAAGGAATGTTCTTATGCTAGTTTCATGAAATGTGGACCTACCTAATTTCGTGGTACTGGTGTTGCTTTGGAATTAAGGAGGTGGATTGAGAAGATTGAAAGTACTTTTGAAATTAGTGGATGTTCAGAAGCTAGTAAGGTGAAATTTGTTGCAGCTACTTTTCAGGATGATGCATTAAGTTGGTGGAATAGTCAGGTAGCCACTATAGGATTGGTTGAAGCTAATGCTAGAACATGGACTGTGACCAAGGGACTGTTAACTGCTAAGTTTTGTCGCGAGGAAGAGTTAGGTCAGTTGGAGGATGAATTGAGACATTTCGTGCTGAGAAACAATGATATTGTAGCTTATACAAGGAGATTTTCTAATTTATGTTTGTTATGTCCTGATGCTTTTGTTGATGACCGTAAGAAGATGAAGCAGTATATCAGAGGTTTATTTAGTAATATCAAGGGAGAGACTACTTCGTCGAAACCCAAGTCATTTAATGAAGTTGTTCAAATGGCCCATGCTTTAATGGATGTAAAGCTATAGGATCGAAAGGATGGTATTGCTGAAGGGAATAAGAGAAAGTGGGAAGCTGCACACTCAAACCAAGGGCAGAATCGTGGTGGTTATCATAACCATAATAACCAAGGACCAAATAGGAATCAGCAATATAATTTGAGAAGGAATGATGGTGTTCGTGCTACCACAGAAAATCAAGGTAACAAGGTGAATCCAATGTGTGGTCGATGTAATCTGTATCATGTTGGGAATTGCCCACCTACTTGTTATTCATTGTTTCCCAAAGACTGAGGACCAAAGGTGTACAAATGAAACTTTCAAATATTATTTGCGCCAAACACATTCCCACTCCACCAAAACCGGATCAAAACTTGTTACTGTTTACCTTATTAACCCAGTTACCACGTCACTTAAAACAAAGGGTAAACTGAATTTACTTTGTCCCACGCTTAACTCACACACACAAAAACTCATCCCACACCTAAAATCCCAATCCCCACTCACCAAAGGACCCCACCATTCAACCCGTTACCCAATCATATGACAACTTCCTCTCCAAGCAATCTAACGTGGCAAGATCAACGATTTAGACTCATTCCTTGGTCCCAAAGGCTAAATGAACGTTTTGGATCAAATTTGACAGCTCAATACACATCAAGCATCTAGAAGCATTCAAGGGCAATTTTGAGATTTTCTAGGTAGGGTTTCTTGTATTTTTTCCATTCTAGAACCGTCTATGTAGTATATAAAGGGAGGCCTCAACATGTGAGAGCCCCTTTGTTCCAGATTTTAGATAATGCTTTGTAATTCCTTTTTATGAAATAAAAAGTTTGATTTTCTGAAATTGTGAATTCCTTTTTGTGTTTTATGAAAATTTGGTGTTTGATTAGCTAAAGTCTGAGTTCCATTAATCTGATTGATTGATTTTGAGGAAAGGTTTTAAGGTTTAAAACTCTTGTTTTCAAAAATCAACTCATAATCTGTTTTTGTTCATCTTTGTGGTTTGTTCTTCTTAGCAACTATTGGAAGTTGGTGCTTGTTCTTGCTAGCACCTCAGCTCAAACAATCCAAGGCTTGGATGTGAGTCTTGGAGGTTTGCATCTCTAATCCTTTTTATTTTTTCTGAATTTTGTATGAATCTTGGTGAATTTGAGTATTTGATTGTGGATCTGTGTTATTGTGGATGATTCTTGGGTATTGAGGATTGTGTGTGGATACTAGGTTGATTGGAGCTTGATTTGTGTGTTAAATCACACAAGTCCTTTGAAAATCTGAGAAATCAGTTTACAAAGGGGTGTTTGGGTTAACTGCATAAGCTAAGCTTTGGTTGATTTGAGTAGGTGTTTGTTGGAGTATTGTGTTTGTTATTGTTTCGTAGTTGTTATCTGGTGTTTATTTGCATATTTTGTGGTTTGAATCACCTAAATCCAACAAAGGGATTTAAAATATGATTAACTTGGTAAAAGTGGCTAAAAAATTTTGGGGACACCTAGATCTAAGGGTAGACTAGGGTTAACAAGTGCTAAGTTTTAGTTAACACAACCAGGGAAAGGGATTTAAGGGTTTAAAATTGGATTGGTGGTCATTTAGATCAACAAAGGGATTTTGGATAATCACTTTGTTCATCAGTAACTGCTATTGCTTGAATCTGCTTCTAATATTTGATCCAGAAACAAGTTTATTTGTGCTTATTGGACTTTATTATAGCTTGTGTATGCATATGGTTCATTTTGGTTGGCTTATTCATGCTTAAACTGCTTATTTTGTCATAATTTCTTATTTTCAAGGTCGGTGCTATATCTGGTGACTGTTTGCTTATTATGTGCTTATTGGATGAACCAATTTGTGATTTATTGCTTGATATTGACTCCTTACAACTCACTGGTTGTAAGGGTGCATTTGTTTTCCATTGAATCCAACTAGATCTCTCTAAATTTGCAAGTCAAATAGTCAAAGCAGTGGGAACTCCTTTCCCTTGCTGCTAGCCACTGCTAGTGTTATTTTTCATATAGCTTATCAATAAGCTGTTCTAGCTTATTGAAACGTGCAACAACTTTAATTTTATAATAGGTGTTACTTATTTGACCCATTTGTTCATACTGGAGCATTTGAGGGGTTGACTTTGAGCTTTGACTAGAAAACCAATTACTTTGACTTTTACATAAGTGCTTAGCAGCTTATTCATCTTATTTGGCTTGGCTTATTGAACTTTTCTTTGTTGATTTGTCTTAATTAAGTCATTTAGAGTCTTTTGCAACTTGAATCAAGGTCTGAGGTGGTCTAGAACTCCAAGTCGACTATTTTGTCTTTTAGTGAAATTTCACTTTGCTTATTTCTGACTTATTGGTTGAGCTTATTTGAAATTTCTTTTCACAGATCTCTTAGGCATCTCAAAATAATGTTGTATGTCAAATCTGAGCTTATGGCATTGGCTTATAGCTTAATGGGCCAAAAAGCCCATTAAGAATAAGTTGTTGCTCTATTAAGCTGTGATAAGCTTACATTCAGCTTTTGGGCCTTCAGACTTTTGTGTTTAGAATTGAATTTTAAGCCAAACTAGTGATTTTCAGCTTATTTGGTTAAGTTTCATCTTATTGGGCCAAAAAGCCCATTTTCATAGGCTGTTTTTGTTTTTAGCCCAATAGGGGTATTTTGGTAATTTCACTTTCATTTTCTGATTATTTAGGTTAAAATAAACTAGTTTGCAAGTTTTTAGAAATTTTTATAATTTTTGGATTTTTAATAATATTTTAGTATTATTTTATTATTAAATTTCATTTTTCACATTTTGGCAACTTTTACATTTTTATTAGGTCAAATACATTAAAATAGGATTTTTAAAACTCTTAGATTAATTTTAGCATCATTTTCTTAATTTTTAGGATTATTTTAATATTTAAATAGCTTTTAATCATTTAAAAATAGTTTTCCTTAGTTTAAAAATTCATAAAAATATTTTTTAGTCTTTTTAAGTCATTTTAGAGTTTTATAAAGTGAAAACTCTTTATTTCGGCTTTTTAATAATTAATTGGATTTTTAGGGCTTTAATTAGCATTTAAAAATTAATATTTAATTAATTAAAAGGTTTGAAAAAGTTTTGATCATTTGTAAACTCTTAGTTTGTTTTTCTTGAATTTTGGGAATTTTTTTGGGAATTTTTAGAATTAATTTTTATTTTGTCACTTTTACGGTTTTTAATTTAGTCGTCGTAGTAATAATTCTCACGTATCCGTCATTCTAATTTCTCGTCCCTTCTTTCTTCAATATTAATCTCAAATCATTAACAAGTGTTTCACACACATATACCTACTTGGGAAACGAACTCTCACCTTTGGGTCATTAGTGTTTGATTTTCCTAAATCATCACTTAATAGATACCGCTCATTTACGCTCTTTTGTTTTCCTAAACAAGAGGTGTAATTTATCACAATCATTTTGGCGACCCTGCCGGGGAGGTGTGTCGTGATTAATTTGTCATTTTGTTTTTAATATTAGCCATGAATAGTATTTGTATTAGCAGAACTCTACTAATACGTATTATCGGTTTTTTCGTTTTTCTTGTGAAATTATTATTACTATATTGTATTAAGTATCACAACAAATACAAAATATCTCCAGAAGTGTGAAAACACAACCTTAACTGGGATTTGATCTCCTAATTATTGTATTCGAATCTCAAACAAAAAGAAAAAGGCAAAAATAGATAAATACTTTCTTGAAGCTCGATTTTGAAAAATACAAACTATAAGGTGGGTATAAGGCGTGCTTCGCGCCGCCTTGTTTCTCCGCTTGCTTGTGAGTATTTTGAGGTTGAAAGCTAATCAAGGGTTTTGCCGCCCAAAGTATTATTACGTATCATATATATTTGCTTGGTTTCTTTGTGATTAAACCCTCTTGAACAATTTGGTTTTCACCAAAGTTCTAAATTCATTCGAAGGCGTTCACTCCACGTGATCGTTTTCATTCTTTTGAGGCTTCTTTAATCAAGAGTTTGATTTGAGGAGAGATTTGGTAGATTGTTGTCTACGAATACACACAAAATCCAAAAAATTAAAAACAATCAAAAACACAAAAAAATTGAAAATTCACAAAACACCCAAAAAGAATCTTCTTTGCTCACCTCCCATTCTATGACAAGTTTATGCTAACTCGTAATCAAGCAAAACGAGCTCGTAAACGTCGTCAAAGTCAAGGAAATTTGATTGAAGAACAAACTCCAATTGTCGAACCCGTTGTAGAACCAATAGTCGTCATGGCTAATCGTACTATGATGGAGTTGCTTCAAGCACCCACCGAGGGTTTTGGAGAAGCTATTGTGATTCCTGCCATCCTTGCGGAGAATTTCGAGATTAAGACGGGTTTAATGTCGATGTTGCAAGCAAATAAGTTTAGAGGTCATGAAAAAGACAACCCGCATTATCACATACGGAATTTTAATCATCTCACCGCAACAAGCAAGTTTAAGGATGTTCCGCGTGACGCCATTAAGATGATGTTGTTTCCATACTCGTTGGATGGACCCGCAAAAATTTGGCTCGAGAAAGAACCACCAAATTCAATTTTGACATGGGGTGATCTCGTTTCTAAGTTTGTGAACCAATTTTTTCCATCATCTAAAACAACACATTTGAAAAATGAGATTTCAAGGTTTACACAACGTAATAATGAAAGTTTTTCAATGGCATGGGAACGATTTAAGGAAATGTTACATGAATGTCCACACCATGATTTTTCAGAATTACATCATATAGATACTTTTTACAGTGGGCTTAATGATCATGAACGAGATTATTTGAATGTCGCCGCGGGTGGTAATTTTTTGTGCAAAACGACCGATGAGGCTTTAAAGATTATCGAGAATAGTTCTAAGGTTTATAACCCTCGTAACAAACCGAGTGTTGCCAATATGGGTTCGTCATCGTTGTCAGCGTCTCGTAACATTAATGCCTTACATGATGAAGCAAATGAGGAAAATCGGTTTTTCGATAGATTTTCGACGCTTATGACACATTGGAAAGCACAAGATGCTTTGAATTCCGCATCGGTTAAAGCGGTTGAAAAGAGTTGTTTATCTTGTGGTGGAGCTCATGATCTTTCCAAGTGCATTACCGCCAGTGGTAACACTTCGAGTGCTTACGTAGCAACGGGAACTTACAACCAAAACGGCCAAGGTTCCCGCCCAAATCAAGCTCCCCAAAATCAAAATGCTAACAATTATTGAAACAACAATCAAAATGGTGGTTATCAAGGCAATTCACGTAACTACAACAAAGGGAATTACCAAAGTGGGAATGGACAAGTTTCAAATCAAAATCAAAATCGTGATTTTCAAAACACTACACAAAGTTTTCAAAATGCTCACACTAAAAATCCTAATGGAGAATTTATGGATTATGCAAAAGCAAACGATGCTAAGTTTGATAATATGCAACGTGAGATGATTAGCTTAAGATCCGAGTTGAAAAACGAGCTTAAAAATGAACTTGCTAATGAATTGAAAACTCATGCTAATAAAATGGAAGGAAACGTTCAACGTCTTCAACAAAATCAACAAAAGATGGAACAAGGACAACATGAGATTAAGCAAGACTTGTTAAAAGCGGATGCTAGGCAATCAAAATTTGAAGACCGAATGGCTAAGATGTTTGAAGCAATCATGTGTAAACCCTCTTCCTCGGGTGGTCTTCCTAGTGATACCATTAACAACCCGAGGGAGAAATGAAGGTTATTACTACTCGTAGTGGTAAAAATTTCAAAGACCCAATCTCTCGTCCAAGTACTTCTACGGAGAAGGAAATCGAGAAAGAGCCCGAGGTGATGGTCGAAAAGGAGCATATCACAAGCCCACGAAGTACCGCTCATACCACACCTACGGTTGAACTAATACCAAATACGGAACCCGAGATTCCAAGGCCGTTGCCTAATGCCCAACCCACACCACCCTTACCTTACCCTTCGAGACGAAACAAGGAAAAGGCACAAGAACGGAATAATTATCAATTTGAGCTTTTTATAAAAATGTTTCTTGATATACATTTCAACATAAGTTTTGCCGAAGCTCTTATCATGATGCCTCGATTTTCCGCAAACTTCAAAAATATGTTGAATAACAAAGAGAAGTTACAACAATCGTCTAGTTGTTCATCGGTTTTTCTTAGCCGCATACCACAAAAAGTCGGTGATCCTGGTAAATTTTTGATTCCATGTGCAATTCAAGATATGGAGGAATGCTACGCCTTGGCCGATCTTGGTGCTATTATTAATTTAATGCCTCTTGAGATTTTCAAATCGCTTTCGCTTCCGGCTCTTACTCCTTCGATCATGTCTATCGAGATGGCCGATCATTCTATGATTTTAGCATGTGGAGTAGCCGAGGACGTCTTCGTCAAAGTTAGGAAGTTTTACTATCCCGTGGACTTTATCGTTGTAGACATTCCCATCGATCAAAAAGTTCCTCTCATTTTGGGTCGTTCATTTTTTGATACATCGAGAGCACTTATTAATGTTCATGCTCGAAAAATCACCCATGGTTTCAATGAAGAAGAACTTGTCATCAATGCAACACAAAACTCCAAGCTTTCTCATGTCTATTCTATTGCAACTTTAAACCATGGTGATTCAACCAATGTCATTTGCAAAGAATTTTCACCAAGAGTTTTAGGAAATGTCACCAACAACGATTTACCATTTCCTCCGTCGGTGGAGGATATGAGTGTTACACCTAAAAACAAGAAACCGTCAATACTTGAATCGAAAAATCTTTTACCTCACCTCGAACATTCATTCATGAAAAGTGTTGATAAGTTGCCAGTTTCAACGGAAGATCTTTCGGATGACGAATATGTTGACCCCGATGGGGAGGGTTTCTTTATCAATAAACGTTTTGAGAACTTACCAACACCAAAATGGTTTTCAAATGTGAGAATTTTTAGTGTGCCTAACATCACTTTAGAAACACCAAACGTTTTCGACATAATCAAAACGGGTTTTCATAAGGAGAGTTTAAAAGATAAAAAAGGAAAAGATTTTGAATGTGATTTAAAAGATTTTTCTACAAATCTAACTCCGTCGTCACCACGTGTTTTGAGTACTACAAGCTCGTCTTATCCTTTTGACGATGCTTTGTGTGGTTTTAGTATGGGGGAAGCCCCTTATGTTGCCTCATCCTTGTCCATCGAGGACGAGATATTCGATCCCGGAATTTCATGGAAAGGGAAATCTCGGTCTTCCACCGATGCAATAAATGGAAACTATACCTATTTTCTTGGTGCGAGTCTACCTCGAGTAGCTCAAAAGTTTGTCTTACCAATTGTCCCACCCTTCTACTTCTCATCTCTTTTCTTCAAACTCTTTGAGTTTATGGCACATGTTGAACTGGCGTTGGTTTGCTTATCCAATGAGAACGAGGACGCCATCTTCGATCGCGGTATTTTGCATCATCAAAGGACTTATTCCTTAATACCGGTTGCTTTTTGGGCCTTGTTTATCATGTAAGCCCCACCAAAAATAGATCATACCATGATTATCCCTAAATGTTCACATTTTTAGGGGATCGAGTCGAGCTCATGACTCGATAATCAAAAACGAGGTGCCTCGTGGGGGAGATCATATGCTTATCCTTTTTATGCTTTCTAATAGTTTAATGAAAGGGGATTTGTGCCCTTCCAACTCGTTGTCTCGTGGTTGTTTGTGAATGTGTTATCTAGATCACCATCATCGCCACGATTGAAGACTCTCGTGTTCATTTACGTGAGCCTCGATCGTTTGCTTGAAGAGTTTTTCACGAATCCATGACATATCCTTTATTGTTCTAACAATTACCTTTTAGCATAATTCATAAATGGCTTTAGATATATTGTTGAACACCCTTTCCATGCTAGATCCTAAGCATTCGACTCTTCGTCTCTAGTATGGGGGTGCTCCACCTTTAGACTCGAAACATTGAGGACAATGTTTAATTTTAGTATGGGGTGAATAGATACTTGCTTTGCTACGCCCTCACGTTTTCCAACTTTCAACGTTATGTTTTGTTGCTAATAAGGCTAAAAATGGCCAAATTTTAAAAAAAAATTCTTCGTTTTCATAAGTGTTTTTAAGACACAAATGTATATTTTCTGATGGGTAGAATAAGAGTTAATTTTTGACTTGATGGGCATTTGGAGCACTTTACATTCCTTAACCCGCTCGAATCAAGTTTTGCTAGACTTTTATATAGGGAACTTTAAAACGCGAAAGTCTTAACTCATTCGGGTTAAGAACAAGAACTTTTCGCAAGTTCCTATAATTGATCCTAGAAAGTCACTTATCAAGGGAACTATAAAATGCATTCTCTAAACTTGAAAAAGTCCAAGAAAGTGCAAGATCCTATAGGTGGCTTGAAAACCCAAAACTCCGATTTGATATAGTCTTAATGAAAGCTAATCCAGATTTGGCTTAATTTTGACTTGCATGGCTAAGTATTCACGAGTCTCTTTAATTAGAGGTCTTTAAATAGTGAAGAACAAGAAGTGATAGAGTTAGACAAGTGATCATGCTAAACATAGAACATGAACATGTTCTTTCAAAAACTCATATGTTTTTAATTGTGGCTTTTTCTCCCATAAGATCAATGCATTAGGAATAAAAATAATTGCAATAAGTAAGGTCGTACGATTTGAAAGGTTACTTAGCTTCTAGCACAAGATCGTTTAAAAGTTGCTCGGGGTTGAATAGAGTTCATAGCCAAGACATAACTTATTGAAGCGGGATGCGAAGATTGGTGAAGATCCAAAAAGGCCCTAACAAGGCATGAGGAGATCTATTTTGTTGCTAAAGATCCAAGATGATGTGAAGTGTCATTATTCCAAAATCAATATGAAGGATCGAGACACACGACAAAAAGCAATCACTCCCCTAAAGATCATGGAGAAAGTCTATCCAAAAAGACCCTAACAAGGTATGAGGATAAATATATCCAAGTCCTAAAAGGAGGCGGATCGTTGTATATCAAAATCCAAAATAAGGATTGAAGAAAAATGATAAAGTCGTGGTCCAAATATGAAGAATCTCTCAAAAACGTCAAGTGAAGAAATTCCAAAATATGAAGAGAATACCATAATTTCAAGAACGTCTTCCGAAGATTTGAAGTATGAAGTACATGCCAAATATCGGTCCGAGAAAGGTCTCAAATCGTGAAATGAGTTATGCCAAGATATGAACTTAAGGAGATACACGAGAAGCCGTTTTAAAAGATTTTGTCCTTCGGCTAACTATCGATTAAATCGTGCTAATTTACTTTCGGACTAATAATTACTCAAATAAGTCAATATGAATCACTTGTGATCCATGACAAATAGTTAAAAAAATTCTAGAAACCCATTTTCTTTCATAATAACTAGGATTGCGGGGAGAAAAAGTATTACACAATTTGGGCGTATGAGTAGTGTTAGCATTGTGACTTGTACCAACAATGATCTCGTTTTTGCACTTATCATATAATGTATGACATTCAAGGATGACGAACTTTACTCTATGGGACATTCACTTGTTTCTATTCATTGACCCTAAAAGTCACACACGTGATGAAAATCATACATTATGTCTTTACACATCTTCGTAGTATCGTTGCAAGTTTTACTTTTCAATAAAGGGTAATAAAATTAAATTTTGGAGATGCTTAGATACTTTATTCTAGCATTGCGTGAGGGCACGGCAATGCTTTAGTATGGGGGAGTGATGAGATGATGGCATTTATACATGATCTCATCGTTCTTTTCGGGCTTTAAATGCATAAAAATGTCATGAAATACCATATATATATATATATATGCTTATGTTTGTTTACTTGTGTATTTTAGGTATAGATATCGTGGAAAAGACAAAAGATTACAAGAAACAAGGAAAAACGAACACGAGGAACGAAGCCGCACAACGAACCGGGCCCTAGTTTGTGATTTATCAAAGAAAAACCCTTGAAGACTTGAAGATGTACAAGATTGAGCCCTCATTTATGAGGAAATGACACTTAATACCCTTGTATATTCATAATTACAAGTTTGGTCCCTTAAGTTTGTCAAAATTACAAAAAGGTCCTCTAAGTTTGAAGAACTGGCAAGATTAGCCCTTCAACAAATCCAAAATGTCAAGAATGGTCCTTCATGAAGTCCAAGATCCAAAGAAGCCCTTAGAGTTCAAGAATATTGTACTTTAGTCCTTTAAATATGGTTTAAATATCAAAAGGACTGAAATTGTAAGTAACCTAAAGTTATAAAAGCCCTAAAACCTTTTTCCAAAACTTTTTGTGGCCAAAACCTAAAGTCTGAAACTTAGTTAACAAAGGAAAACGAGTTTACTTGAAAAATAAACTTGTTATTCATTTTTTCCCAAAGACTGAGGACCAAAGGTGTACAAATGAAACTTTCAAATATTATTTGCGCCAAACACATTCCCAATCTACCAAAACCGGATCAAAACTTGTTACTGTTTACCTTATGAACCCAGTTACCTCATCACTTAAAACAAAGGGTAAACTGAAATTACCTTGTCCCACGCTTAATTCACACACACACAAACTCATCCCGCACCTAAAATCCTAATCCCCACTCACCAAAGGACCCCACCATTACCCCCCCGTTACCCAGTCATATGACAACTTCCTCTCCAAGCAATCTGACGTGGCAAGATCAACTATTTAGACTCATTCCTTGGTCCCAAAGGCTAAATGAACGTTTTCGATCAAATTTGACAGCTCAATACACATCAAGCATCTAGAAGCATTCAAGGGCAATTTTGAGATTTTCTAGCTAGGGTTTCTTGTATTTTTATCCATTCTAGAACCGTCTATGTAGTCTATAAAAGGAGGCCTCAACATGTGAGAGCCCCTTTGTTCTAGATTTTAGTTAATGCTTTGTAATTCCTTTTTATGAAATAAAAAGTTTGATTTTCTGAAATTATGAATTCCTTTTTGTGTTTTATGAAAGTTTGGTGTTTGATTAGCTAAAGTCTGAGTTCCATTAATCTGTTTGATTGATTTTGAGGAAAGGTTTTAAGGTTTAAAACTCTTGTTTTCAAAAATCAACTCATAATCTGTTTTTGTTCATCTTTGTGGTTTGTTCTTCTTAGCAGCTATTGAAAGCTGGTGCGTGTTCTTGCTAGCACCTCAGCTCAAACAATCCAAGGCTTGGATGTGAGTCTTGGAGGTTTGCATCTCTAATCCTTTTTATTTTTTCTGAATTTTGTATGAATCTTGGTGAATCTAAGTATTTGATTGTGGATCTATGTTATTGTGGATGATTCTTGTGTATTGAGGATTGTGTGTGGATACTAGGTTGTTGGAGCTTGATTTGTGGGTTAAATCACACAAGTCCTTTGAAAATCTAAGAAATCAGTTTACAAAGGGGTGTTTGGGTTAACTGCATAAGCTAAGCTTTGGTTGATTTGAGTAGGTGTTTGTTGGAGTATTGTGTTTGTTATTGTTTCATAGTTGTTATCTAGTGGTTATCTGCATCTTTTGTGGTTTGAATCACCTAAATCCAACAAAGGGCTTTAAAATCTGATAAACTTGGTAAAACTGGCTAAAATTTTGGGGACACCTAGATCTAAGGGTAGACTAGGGTTAACAAGTGCTAAGTTTTAGTTAACACAATCAGGGAAAGGGATTTAAGGGTTTAAAACTGGATTGGTGGTCATATAGATCAGCAAAAGGATTTTGGATAATCACTTTGTTCATCAGTAACTGCTATTGCTTGAATCTGCTTCTAATCTTTGATCCAGTGTTTGAAACAAGTTTATTTGTGCTTATTGGACTTTATTATAGCTTGTGTATGCATATGGTTCATTTTGGTTGGCTTTTTCATGGTTAAACTACTTATTTTGTCATAACTGCTTATTTTTAAGGTTTGTGCTATATCTAGTGACTGTTTGCTTATTATTTGCTTATTGGCTGAACAATT
The DNA here is from genome assembly GCA_025667525.1 of Glebionis coronaria. NCBI lineage: Eukaryota > Viridiplantae > Streptophyta > Magnoliopsida > Asterales > Asteraceae > Glebionis > Glebionis coronaria. Next base: position 363,068,439 of record CM046876.1, read on the forward strand.
TGTGATTTCTTGCTTGATATTGACTCCTTACAACTCACTGGTTGTAAGGGTGCCTTTGTTTTCTATTGAATCCAACTAGATCTCTCTAAATTTACAAGTCAAATAGTCAAAGTAGTGGGAACTCCTTTCCCCTGCTGCTAGCCACTACTAGTTTTATTTTTCATATAGCTTATCAATAAGCTGTTCTAGCTTATTTAAACCAGCAACAGCTTTAATTTTGTAATAGGTGTTACTTATTTGACCCATTTGTTCATACTGGAGCATTTGAGGGGTTGACTTTGATCTTTGACTAGAAAACCAACTACTTTTACATAAGTGCTTATCAGCTTATTTGGCTTGTCTTATTGAACTTTTGTTTATTGATTTATCTTAATTAAGTCATTTGGAGTCTTTTGCAACTTGAATCAAGGTCTGAGGTGGTCTAGAACTCCAAGTCGACTATTTTGTCTTTTAGTAAAATTTCACTTTGCTTATTTCTGACTTATTGGTTGAGCTTATTTGAAATTTCTTTTCACAGATCTCTTAGGAATCTCAAAATAAGGTTGTGTGTCAAATCTGAGCTTATGGCATTGGCTTAGAGCTTAATGGGCCAAAAAGCCCATTAAGAATAAGTTGCTGCTCTATTAAGCTATGATAAGCTTACATTAAGCTTTTGGGCCTTCAGACTTTTGTGTTTAGAATTGAATTTTAAGCCAGACTAGTGATTTTCAGCTTATTTTGTTAAGTTTCATCTTATTGGGCCAAAAAGCCCATTTTCAAAGGCTGTTTTTGTTTTTAGCCCATTTGGAGGCCCATTAGGGGTATTTTGGTAATTTCACTTTCCTTTTCTGATTATTTAGGTTAAAATAAACTAGTTTGTAAGTTTTTAGAAATTTTTGTATCTTTTGGATTTTTAATATTATTTTATTATTAAATTTCATTTTTCACATTTTTGCAACTTTTACATTTTTCTTAGGTCAAATACATTAAAATGGGATTTTTAAAACTCTTAAATTAATTTTAGCATCATTTTCTTAATTTTTAGGATTATTTTAATATTTAGATAGTTTTAATCATTTAAAAATAGTTTTCCTTAGTTTAAAAATTCATAAAAATAGAAGTCATTTTTTACAAAGTGAAAAATCTTTATTTGGGCTTTTTAATAATTAATTGGAGTTTTAGGGCTTTAATTAGCATTTAAAAATTAATATTTAATTAATTAAAAGGTTTGAAAAAGTTTTGATCATTTGTAAACTCTTAGTTTGTTTTTATTGAATTTTGTTAATTTTTTTGGGAATTTTTAGAATTAACTTTTATTTTATCATTTTTTACGATTTTTAATTTAGTCGTCGTAGTAATAATTTTCACGTATCCGTCATTCTAATTTCTCATCCCTTCTTTCTTCAATATTAATCTCAAATCATTAACAAGTTTTTCACACACAATACCTCCTTGGGAAACGAACTTTCACCTTTGGGTCATTAGTGTTTGATTTTCCTAAATCATCACTTAATACTTACCGCTCATTTACGCTCTTTTGTTTTCCTAAACAAGAGGTGTAATTTATCACAATTAGTCACTCCAACAATATAGTTAAGAGATCGTAGTGTAATTTAATTAAATTTTATGTTAGCCTGACCCATGAGCATGTTCATGGGCCGGAGGCCCAAGTCCACTAAGGGACTTGGGTATATAAACCCCTTTCCACCATGGAAAGCGGTGTTGGTTGTTTTATTTTCACACATAATACATTTACATTTTCTCTCATCTCTCTCTCTACTTTCTCTCTCTAGAAACAACGACCCTCTTGATAAATCATAGATTACCATCATTCTACACGTTACATACACTAACACCTAAACATTACAAAGATAGTTTGTGTAAGTGTTACCCGAGCTTCATGATCCCGATTATCTCTTCGGTTCCTTACCGTTCAACACGAAAAACTATCTCAAATCCTTCTCTAAACACGTTTTAAATACTAGACGTAAGTAATATTTCAAACCCTTTTATCCAGTTTGCTATGTAATTTGTATTCCCCCATTACATGTAGTTGGAGTGAGGGTCGTGATAAATGGCATTGGATTTTCGAAGCGTCATGTAACTTTAAGATTAACACTTTCTCCAATGTTATCCAAAATTTTGTTGCTTACAGATGATACTATTGGTTTGATGCATAAATGGAACTCATGGATTCCTCGGGAAGTAAATATCTGTGTGTGTAGGGCAGCCCTTAATAGGCTGTGCCTACTCATGTAATCTGGAATCTTGTGACGTGCCTATTCGTTCTCCTTTTTTTCCTTTATGTACATTACCTCCTTTTGTGCTCCTTTGCTTCTAAGGTATGGAGTAAAGTACGGGATTGGTGGAACTTGGGTTTATCCAATGGCTTCCTGCCTTTCTCCATTCAAGACATTGCCCTGGGTTCAAATTCTAGCGTTGAATGTAACCGTCTTAACAAGATCATCTGGGGGTATTTCAATGCTCTCTTTAGGTTATTCGGAAATAGATGAACAAACTTGTTAATGCTAAGTTGGAGGATGTCAAAAAAATTAAAGAAGAGGATATTTTCTCCACAATCCAATGCCTCTCCAAAACTTGAATTTCCTCTCAGTTCTCTAAAGGTGTGGTATGTTTGGGTAGATGAGTGTCAAGACATTTTGATTTTCTTAATCTTGGCTAATGTTTCTTGTTTCTATCCTTTTCATGTTTGTTTTTCTGTTGTAAAGGGCCTCCTCCTTGGATCACCTTTTTAATAAAATTCCAGTGTTTCAAAAAAACAATATAATTCAAATTACAATAGCGTAAAATTACATTACATTACAATAAATAAAATGTTGATGATTTTGGGTCATCAATATGATTTAAGTGTAATGGATTGACTTAGTTGACCAAGATGTAATCGTGATAAATATTCATCAAGTCAGGGTTGCGCGGAGTGCACACTTATATGACGTTATTATATACATATAAGTGTCTTTCAGTTTGTTGATCTTTTATATACATATAATCTTTCGTCATGGTTTCATAACAACAAAAACATATTCTCGATTCCAATTTTATGTTTTATCCGATCTGAAACTTCGATAAAATCATCAAATTATTTTGATCTGAAAATATTTACATGACTCTCAAATTAATGTCATCCAAGATATCTAACACCAAATACCCCTAAGAATGTGTCAAGTTACCTTTTTCACTAATATATTGTAAAAAAATTGGTTGCGACTACTCCTTGAAACCTTTAAAATTGACACAACTATCTATTTTATCTAATAAAATGGTACAAATTATAAGTTCTTAAAGCTTGGAACATTAAAATACTTTTCCTTAAATAAACCACATGTACAAGCCTTATAAAGCATAAAAATAGCATAGCATTAAAAAAATTTCCAAAAATAAGGCATTTTTAGGCAAAAAGTTGTGGGTATAACGTTAGCAGGCTCGAGTATGGATCAAAAAGCCCAACTCTCCCAAACCCGACTCACTAATTAATTAGCACGCTCCTCACATTAATTTGCATTAACACAGGCAATTCAAACTTTCAAAAGTTAAATGCTCCATTCAGTCAAGAAACTGTTAATGTACTTTTGGAAATGTTTTTATGGCATTTAAAGAGTGAAACGCGTCTCACGTTTAATGAGGACGCTCCTCCTACATTTTGAATTTGAAAACTTGAATATTAGCAGTATATAAACACCACACAACTCATACATTTGCTTCCCATTGATCCGTGAGTTTATGCTATGTAAGCACTTAGATCCAATACATACCATTCTTCTCTCATTCTGTGTTGTGCTACCATATAACAGAATGGATTTCACATACCATTCCTGCAACAGCACATGATCTAAGTGCTACCATTGAGGTTAACCTTAATGGTTGTCACACACTAAACCTGAATAGGTCGCATGTTGATATATTTGTGCTGCCATAGAACGGAATGGATTCCACATGCCATTCCTACAACAGCACATGATCTTGACGTAGCCATTGAGTTTAAACTTAATGGTTGGCGCAACATAAACATATCTTCCATGTTGATCTTTTTGTGCTGCCATAGAACGGAACATATTGCACATACCATTCCTGCAACAGCACATGATCTTTTTGCAGCCATTGAGTTTAAACTTAATGGTAGGCACATCATAAACATATCTTCCCAATTAATCTTTTTGTGCTGCCATAAAACTTTATGTATTCCACATAGAAATCCTGCAACTACACATGATATCTGGCACCATTGAGGTTTAACCTTAATGGTTGGCAGATCATAAACCTGTATCTCAAAATTGGTCTTTCTGTGCTACCATACTTTAGGAATAAAAAAGTGGTCTTCCATGCAACATCACAAACTACAGGCTCACATTTGGTTGGAAACGTAAATATGAAGATTTAAACATTCATGTTACCATTCTATAATCTTTAAGGTAAAACCCTAAACTTGATCTTTATTTTTAAAAACCAAATATATCAACATATGTTTACCTGTTGTTATCTGGATTTGTAATTAATAAATTTAATTATAAATTAACTATATTGATGGTATGATCATATTTTGTCAAGTCAACATATACAATTGTGGTAAGAAACAATTGAACCAGTATGTGCATTTATGTACATAGAGTACACCACAAACAAAAAAAACAGGACATTTTTTAGGATATCTTTACAAAAGTTTAATGGATTTCTTTACCATAAATATATTCCCAGCAAGTTAAAAATTACTGTATGAACATTTTTACTTCTTCAACAACAAGCTTCTAAATCGTCATTTAAAACTGGAAGTTTCAACCCAAAACTTGATACTCTTTAACAGTTTTTACAAAAATAAATTAGCAATCTAATGCATAAGCTTCTTTAAGCACTTCGCCACCTAATATGAATGGGTTCCAATAGTGGCATAATATGTGTTAATATACTGTGCACTCAATAACTCAAACATGTGAAAACATTATATTGTTGTTATAAATCGTATTGACAATTGATAAAACAAACGCAGTTCATCAATTGTGTTATGAAAACTATGTTTGAAAACGCAGTTTATTAATAATTGAGTTTTCATATCACAAATTTGAATTGCGTCATATTGTTAACCTATTGTTGAACTACATACACAATTTTATTGACAGTACTCTTTAAAACAAAAATGTTTAATGATAGTTTTTATAACAAAAATTATGAAGATCATTATTAATTGTATATTTTAACTTTTTAAACACTTAAATGTGTTAACTTATTTCTGGTAAGGTTGTTTAATTATATAAAGTATTAATTTAGTTAATTATGGCATAAAATCTATACTTTCCCTTAATATTAATAGTTTGTTACGATTGTAAAAGATATCTTCTGGCATATCTTTTTTGAATCAAACCCTAAAAAAGTCCTATGCCTATATAACCAGTATTTGTCCCATATAAAGTTTTATAACAAACTTTAAGTTGTTTTCTCAACTTCATAAAATCGTTTTAGCATAATGGCAAACTTTGTTGCTGGTTACATCAGCGACCTCTCTGGGGTCAAATATAATGTTTTACTTAGGGTTCGTATACTCAGGTGTTGGATGCAGGATGTCTATGGTAAAAGAAACATAAAAAATATGGAACTTATATTAATGGATGAGAAGGTAATCCATTATATCCATTCTTTTAATGAGGTGTTACTATGTTGTATACAATTGTTTAAATTTATGATCACATTGTTTCATGTTATGTTACAGAATTCACGAATACAAGCTATGGTTCGCATGGGATTGGTGAATCAGTTAAAAACAAAACTGGTGGAACAAAACTATGTGATAATCAAACGCTACACATTAGGCGAGATACAACCAAAATTTCGCATGGTAGACAGAGCTATACGATTGAGCTTTATGTCTAACACAGAGGTTGAGCCGTGTACCGATTGGAATTTCAGTTCATGGATTTTCATTCAAGAACTTTAAAACCATTACTAATCTACAGCAAGAGCAGCCTGGACAATTTGGTATGTAGTTATGATACTTTTTCAGTAATTATATAAATATGGAGGTTTAAAAGAGTTGTTTTAATGTATTTTAAATTATTTTTGTCATATATCATTGGCCACATTCGTTCCTGTGAAGATTTGGATGCATATGACAAGAATGGTAAAGCAGTGAAGAAAAAAATCCTAAATGTTGGTTGATGCAAAGTGAGTTTTGAACTAATATATGCATGTAAATTTTATGAATTAACTGAATGCATAGTAACCTGCATTTTGACTTTTGTGATATAAAACAGTGGCCATGAATTAAGGGCTACTATGTGGGGAGATTATGCGCAGCAATTGCGTGATTTCCTGAATAAATTCTCAAACCATGGTAAGATCGTGATGGTTATTCAACTTGCTATGATGAAAATATGGGATGGTAAGTATTTACAGTCATGAATAATTATTTTTAAATAATTGTTTTTTTACACTCTATATAGATTACTAATTTGTTGAGTTTGCTTGAAAATGCAGGTTATATGTGTGTTCAAAATGGATATAATGCAACCAAGGTTTTCCTTTTTGACTGTTCGTCGCCTGTTACTAACGAAAATTTTTCCGACGTGAAGGAATATTGTGGAAGGTAATTGTACAATTAAATATTACTTATTAAATTTTCTATGTTGATAATTCAAGTATCGATATGTTTTTCAGGTTGTTTGCTAATGATAAACAACAAGAGTCTGAAAACACGATCACACACATCTCAACCGCCTCAAAGAATTCCACCAAGGATGTTTTTGTTACAGGATTCCCTCCTAGGAATATTACTGAGCTTTTGGAAGTTGAACATGTAATATTTGTGATTTACTGATGTTTAGTAAACTTTTTTGATTTAGGCATAGTGACAAATGTTGTTAGACATGAATCTAACAATTGGAAATTATTAATTCAGGATGTTTCGAGTGTTATTATTGGTACGATAATAGCCATTCATGAAGCGGAAGGATGGTGGTATCTCGGATGCAAGGCGTGTAAGAAGAAGGTCGTTAAGTCGTCGGATATTATTGATCTCGATGATGAGAAAGTAATAAACCTGCTGATGGGAAGGATGAATGGAAATGTCAAAAGTGCAACATTGTTCCAGTTATTAAAACATTGTAAGTAATAATATTCTTACTTAATAATTTGGAGCTAAATCTTTTTAGCTAAACGTCTCAAAATTGATTTGATGTTGTTAGTAATGTGAGTTTTGTAATGTTTTGTTTGGTAGTTTCAAGCTTCAAATCAGAGTACAGGATGAGAGTGGAAAAATGTCACTGACTTTGTGGAATGATGAGGTTCAGTCATTGGTTGGAGTATCTGCTTACCTTCTGTGTGAAAAGTTTGGAAAGCTGGATGTGTTCCCTCCAGTTATTACTGGGTTAGTTGGAAAGAAGTTCGCCTTCAAAGTAAGCAGAGACGAATTCAATGCTAAGAAAATGCTTCCGGTATTTACGGTTTTGCGTCTTACTGGTGATGTTGATATCATAGAAAGTATCCATCCAACGGTTACACCTATGAAGGTAAATTACTAATTAACATGTTTTTAAATAAGTCACATTCTTATGCTGTGACTTAATCACTCAATTTTTTTACTATATTTATGTTGATAATTCAGGATACTGAAGCAACAAGTTCTATTGCAATCTCTGCCATTCCTTTGGTGAGTGTATTCATTCAAAGTTTGGTTATATGATTTTGTAATAAATGGAATAAGATATATGATTTGTATTTAATAAAATTTAATAAAATATCACTTTATGATTGTAGGATTTGGAGTCACAAATAGATGAGAATCAAACTCCACTGGCTGCACAAAAAGCCAGTGGACCAAGTCCGGGTGACAAACGTGCTTCTAAAGACGATATCGGTGATGGCAGCTCAAATGGCAAAAAAAGCTGTTGAAGTCAAAATTGAGAAAAATGTTGTTTGAATCAACCTTTTATTATTTTTGAGTAGAATAATGTGAGATAACAATCAAACATACAAACATACAAAAACTGTTCCTTTATTTTTTTTTAAAATAAAATCATGTATGGATCTTCCAAGAGAAACTCATATGCTACAAATCTTGAAGACATCCATCTCAAGAATTACAAGTAATTTAGTTTAAATAATTAGTATACTAACTGTTAGAAGTAATTAAAGTGATGGTCATATAATATATCGTTACGAAGCTCGTGAAAAATGTTATTTAATGATGTCGAGAGTTTTTAGTTATTATTGTTTATGTAACGGGATTTAGTCCCGAACACACAAATGAGGAAGGCCTCCTAAACAATTATTAATTAGTATAAAAGGCCCCCTAAGCCTCATTTGTGTGTGTGTCTTCCATTTTCATAGTTTGTAGAGAGAGAAACATATGTGTTTCTCTCACTAGAAATTCACAACCTTTGTTTTTCTCTTTTCCTTCATCTAATCTAATCTTTCTTTTTTTGGTTTAATCTTGTTCTTCATTTCTGTATCCTATATAGTCGTGTGCATCATTCCTACAAGTGGTATCCTTCGCCAAGGGATTCGTGGATTGCTATTGGATGTTGTTCGTGTCTTTCTTGTGTTTCGTGATTCATATTTCTCCTAAGTAGTTGTAGTAGCGATTTGAGTTCATAGCTTTGGTTAAAAACTCAAAAATTTTGGGTGTTTGATCTATTTTTAGGCTTCGAATCACGAACTTGTTGTGTTCTTGTTTTATCCAGAAAAGTGGTAACTTTGTTTCCTTAGTACGATCTGATTGTTGTGATTGCATAAACCCTGGGGGTTTCTACTTGCGATCCATAGTCACGATCACGTACTACGATCATAACTGCGATCACAAGTACGATCAAGGTTACGATCAGTGACCACGATCACCACTACGATCACAGGTACGATCTAGACTGCGATCACTACTTACGATCATCAATACGATCAAGGAGTACGATCGTTGAGTATGATAGCAGAGTACGATTAGTGGTCACGATAGGGGAGTACGATCGTTGAGTACGATAGAAGAGTACGATCGTTGGATACGATAGGGAGTCCGATCTAGGATACGATAGGAAGTACGATCGGGGGAGTACTATAGGTGATTACGATCAGTGGTTACGATAGGAGTACGATCACTTGAGTACGATCACAGGATACGATAACAGAGTGCGATCACTTGAGTACGATCACTTGAGTACGATCAGGGACTACGATCTGTTTTGTTAAATCTTGTTCGAGTATTTTTTTAGACTTAGCCACCATCTAGACTTGTCTCGGAGCATAGTTTACACGAAGATTAAAAAAAAAAAAAGAGTTAAAATTTTTAGGTCTAGTAAAATCAAATTTTTTCCCTACTAGTTTTTGGCTATCTCGAACTCAATTTCAAAATTTGGCGATACTCAATTTTTTCAGCTTACCGTTTTGTCGGACTGAGGAATTTATTGTCGCACTGAGAAAAAAAAATCGGAAGTTTCGGAATTTCAACAACATCACACGCTTTCTACGAATTGAGATCCTGTTTTTCACACGACTTCTACGATGACGTCTCAACAAGATATTTATGCTGCGGGTACTGAGAATCGTCCACCCATGCTTACCAAGGAGAACTACACTAGATGGGCTAGTCGTCTCCTTCGTTATGCAAAATGTAAACCTTTGGGAAAGTTGATTGTCAACTCGATTCAAAAGGGTACGTATGTTAGAAGAACAATTATTGTGCCTGGGGACCCTACGAATGCTAACCCAGTGGCTGACTCTAGTCATGAGCAAACGGATGAAGAATTAAATGAAGCTGAATCCAAACAACTTGACGCTAATGATCAAGCAATTCAAGTCATTATTATGGAACTTCCTGAAGATGTTTATGCTGCTGTCGATAGTTGTGAAACCGCACACGAGATGTGGCTTAGGATTCAGAAAATGATGAAGGGCAGTGAAATCGGTTTACAAGAAAAGGAAACTAAGTTGCTTCGTGAATGGGAGAAATTTACGTCTACTGAAGGGGAACAAATTGAACCTTATTATCATCGGTTTTCAACCCTCATGAATCATCATAGAAGAAACAAACATGAACCTGCACAAATTGCTGCCAACATCAAATTTCTTGATAATCTTCCTTCTTAATGGTCACGATATGTCACTCTTGTCAATCAAACCAAGGATCTTCATGTCGTGGACTACACTCAAGTATATGACTATTTAAAAATGAATCAAAATGAAGCTAATGAAGTTAGGGTAGAAAGACGTGCCAAGACACAAGATCCATTGGCTTTTATGGCAAACTCTCCATCATCTATGTCATATCCCATGGTACCCTACCATCAACCCTCATCAAGTAACTTCATGCCACAACAACAACAACAACAACTCAATGCTTATGGATATCAACCTCCTGCTGCTATGAATTACTTACAACAACTCATTGCCTGTTTTGATGACATCACCGATCCTACTCATGCTATTAATACTGGTCTTTCCCTACTTGCAAAGGCATTCAAATTCACCATTAACCCTACCATCAACAATCAGAGAATCTCCTTGAACACTAGAAATAGGCAGATTTCTCAACCTTTCATGAATGTGAATCAAGATCGCCAATTGGTAGTTGCTGGAAACACGGGGAATCAGTTTCAACAATATGGTCAGAATGCTGGGCAGACCGTTGGCAATGCAGGAAATCAGTATGGTCAAAACCGTGGTCAAAATCCGGGTGTTCTGAATGCGGGTAATCAGAATGGGTTAATAGTTGTACTAGCGGTTGGTAACCAGATGGGAAACATTATGGCTGCAAGGGCTGAGAATACTGATACGGGAAATGGAAACAACAATCGTCAGGTTCAGTGCTACAACTACAGGGGATTTGGTCATTATGCTAGAGATTGCACAGCCAAAAAGAAGAGGGATGATGCTTATCTTCAGACTCAGCTTCTCATATCTCAAAAAGAAGAGGTAAGGATTCCACTTCAAGTTGAGGAATTCGATCTTATGGCTTCTGCTGCAGAATATGACGAGGAAGAATAGGTGAATGCCAACTACATCTTGATGGCTAACTTACAACAAGCATCTACCTCAGGAATGCATGTTGACAGAGCTCCTGTTTATGATTCAGACGGTCCCTCTGAGGTACATCCACGTTTTGATGATAATGATATATATAGTACGTCTAATCAGGAGGAGGGGTATACTGAGATGCTTGAGCCCTACATTGAGACACACGGGGATCAAACGAATAATAGTAATATTAGTTCGAATGAGCCTAGTGTGGACCTTAGTGTGGATCAAGTTGCCCAGCCTACAAATCTTCCTGATGCGGCTCATGCGTATTATAAATCTCTATTTGATAAGCTTGCTAAGGATGTTGACCATGCTACGGTGGTTAATAATACGTTTAGAGAAACTAATGTCAAATTGACCACTGAGCTTGCGGGATATAAGGAACGGGAGAAAAGTTTTGAAATTCATCAGGCTAAAATTAAAGAACTTGAACAAGCTCATGCTACATCAGTTTATTAAGAAAAATGCACAACTAAGAAATTAAATTCCTTACACTTCAGTAGTGCTACAAAAAGATAAGTGAATTGAATGATGGAATCACTTCTCTAAATAAACAGCTTTCAACAGAAAAATCTACTATTTTGGATTTAAAAGAAGAGCGAAAGAAGTTGAAACATGATTTCAAAATTGGAGAAGATGGGCTTTTTGAGGATTTTTGCAAAGCTCAGGATAGGATTAGAGAATTACACAACCTCTTAGTAAAACGTGGCCAAACTATGCAGACAATAAATATGCTCGCACCAAAAGTGAATGAGATAAATTACACTTGATACAAATTGGCTTTAGGTTGTCCTCTTCCCCCTAACCCTGGATATCTTAAGCAAGTTCAGGCCACTAATGAAACCCTATATAACGGTAGTGTGCTCTTATCTGATGAGCATGATCCTCCTAATGTGCATGATTCCGAGGAAACTACTGATCTTGCAGTAGAGACTCGTTTGAGAATGAAAAAGCTTGATAGAGAAGTGACACCCGTTTATTATCCGAAAGTTAATCCTCCAACTTTTTTTGTTCGGTCTAAAACGAGTACTGAAATGCTTTTGCTACCACGTGAGGAATTGTCTGATGACCCTCCTAAACCGAGTATCACATGCCAATTTCTAAACGAGCTTAAAGATAACTTTGTCATCCTTAAACGTGTTGTTAATTCCAAAATCACTGGAGGAAATTTTACATCACCTGTTCAGATTGAGGTTCAGAAAATTCTGCAAAACGATCTTAATCTGATTATTAATCAAGTTGATGCTCGGTTAGGCAATTTGGAAAATGCTTTTCTAAAAGAATTTACCAACTTTTTTGAAGACTTTAAATCTTTGACGAAGGAAGCTGATAAATCTCTTGATAAAATCAAAGTTTTGGAAAACGATCTTGAACGCCTCTCTAAAGCTCGTGATTGTATTAATAGTAGTCCTGTTGAGTTAGGTTCCTCTATGTCGCATAATGAAAACCTCCAAACTGAGCTTGATCTTATGAAAGAGAAAATGGAATCTTATGTCATTAAAAAGGATAAAGAATTCACCGATCTTTGGAATAAATTTGTTAAAAATGTGATGAATTCAAATATGACAAGATTTCATATGAAAAAGCTTACAATGAAATGCAACAAACAATTACACGGTTGCAGGCTCAATTAGGAGGGGTTTCGGAAACAAATTTGGCCTCTTCAGGGTTAGAGAGTGCTAGTAGTGGTAGTTCAGAAGCTTAAGGCTAAGATTGCAGATTTAGAATCTGTTGTTATTTCATATAAGCGGGTTGTTGAACAAAGTAAGTCTGTCTATCAGAAACTTATTGATAAAATCTAAGAGAACTGTAAGTTAAAGGCCTTGTTAAAAGATAAGAATTCTGAACCTAGCTCGATTGTGGATACGATGATCCAGAAACCAGCAACCTCGGGACCCACTCGTATTGTTGTGACACCTTTTCCCAAGGTTGTTGGAACAAAAACTGTTGTGATTGCCCCAGGAATGTTTCGTGTTAGTTCTCCCTATGTGCCTAGCAAACAACGTAAAGCAAGCATTAGGACAAAACCGATCACTATAACTCAACCACAAGTCATTGATTTAAAAAGTGCTAATTCTAATAGACGCATGTCTTTTTCTACAGGAATAAACAACTACACTAAGAGCAGAAGGTCACAGCCTACGAGCAATACAAGGAATGATAGGATCCCTTTCTAAAAGTTGTCGCCCCAAGATCAATAATGTGGAAGTAGAAGAACACCCTAGGAATTTACCATTTTTTATTCATAATCAGAAACCTAATTCATCTGAATGTAATGACTTTAGTCTTGCTATTCGGAATGAAAAATCTGAAGTTATTTGTGCTAAATGTAATAAATGTTTCTTTACTTTTAGTCATGATGCTTGTGGTTTGACTATGAATGGGTTGAATTATGGTGGTTACACTCGAATTGACAAGCTGTCAGTCAGTGAACAACAACGCAATCCTAAGGCTAAGGTGTATGTTCCAAAAAGTACGCATGTAGGGTCCACAGAAATTCTTGCTAAGCCTAGTAGCCCTAGATTCACCTCTAAATGGTTGCCTACTGGTAGAAATTTTGACTGTAGTGGCAAAATTATCGACACTAGTAGATCTCATACTGACAGTGAAACGTCGGTATGTGATATGGTTTAATTATCATCTAACCCTATAGGAACCTATTTCATCGGTTGCCAAAAAATTTTCTTCTCTTATCATTGGCAGGCTGTTGAAATTTGTCTCTAGTGCGTGGACTCGGGCTGTTCCAAACATATGACTGGGAATCGAAGCCTTCTCAAAAACTTTGTATGGCGTTTCATGGGAACTGTTCGATTTGGAAATGATCATGTTGCGGCAATTCTAGGCTATGGTAATCTTCATTGGGGAAATATAATCATCACCAGAGTCTCTTTTGTTGATGGCGTGGGACATAATTTGTTCTCGGTTGGGCAATTATGTGATTCAGACTTGCAGGTTGCTTTCAGAAGTCATACATGTTTTGTAAGAGATCTTGAAGGAATTGATTTGTTAAAAGGAAATCGTACCACCAACCTTTACACCATTGATCTTTTTCAAATGTCTGCTGCTTCTCCAATTTGTCTCATGGCCCGAGCCATATCAACAAAGTCATGATTATGGCATCAAAGGTTATCTCATCTCAATTTTGATGCCATCACCCAACTCGTGAAAGATGAACTCGTTATCGGTCTTCCAAAGTTTAAATATACAAAAGACCATCTTTGTCCTTCTTGTGAGCAAGGGAAAAGTAAGAAGAAGCCTCACAAACCCAAACCTGTTCCAAATTCAACGAATAGGTTGCATCTCCTTCATATGGATTTATGTGGCCCAATGAGAATCAAAAGCATTAATGGAAAGCGGTATGTCCTAGTAATTGTGGATGATTATTCTCGTTACACATGGGTTCATTTTATTGCATCAAAAGATGAAGCCCCTAATGTATTTATTAACTTCTTGAAGAAAACATCAGTACTACTACAAGCCCCTGTCATTATTGTGAGAACGGATAACGGAACAGAATTCACCAATCAGAAATTGAAAGCTTATTTTGACGAAGTTGGGATTTCTCATCAAACTTCGGCTGTAAGAACTCCAGAGCAGAATGGAGTTGTCGAACGGAGGAATCGTACGTTAGTTGAAGCTGCTCGGACGATGCTTCTCTCCTCCAGTGCACCGTTATTCCTTTGGGCCGACGCTATAGCAACAGCATGTTATACTCAAAACCGCTCCATTATTCACACCCGTTTCAACAAAACACCTTATGAGATCATTAATGGAAGAAAACCGGATATTTCATTTTTACATGTCTTCGGTGCATTATGCTATCCGAAGAATGATCGTGAAGATATCGGTAAACTTGAACCTAAAGGTGATAATGGTTTTTTCATTGGTTATTCTTCAACTGCTTCTGCTTACAGGGTTTATAATCGAAGGAAAAGAAAGGTAATGGAGACTATGAATGTTACCTTTGATGAACTCTTGGGTATGGCCTCTCAACATAGAAGTTCACATCCCGAGCTTCAAGGTCAGACTTCTGGACACGTAAGTTCAGGACTCGCGCTTCAATTTGCACCGTCAGCAATCTTATTGTTACAACCTTCGGAACGTGACTTGGAAGTTTTATTTGGGCCAATTTATGATGAATATATGGAGGGTCCTTCGTCATTTGGTGTTCCTCAAAATGCCCCGGCTGCACCTGCTACGGTAGTTCAAGAACCTCTGACTGCATCTACACCAACGGCATCTACTTCTGCACCATATACGTCAACCTCAACCATATTGACTCCAAACATTCCAACCACTTCTCCGACTGCTGACGCAACTCAAAAACATTCTCATCAAATTCCTACTCATGTTCATCTTCAGAATGAAATAGTTGCTAAAAATGCAAACAATGCGATGCTCAACGAACACGAGTTTGTTAATCCATTTGCGGCTTCCACAAGTTCTACTCAGCCTTCAACACCATATGTGGATCCATCGAGCTCGCATCAAGTTTCTCATACACTTCCACATGAACACAAATGGACTAAGAATCATCCTTTGGTTCAAGTGATTGGCAATCTCTCACGACCAGTCTCAACACGAAATCAGTTGCGTACCGACGGTGATATGTGTATATATGCACTATCAGTCAGCACAATGGAACCAGAAAGTGTGAAAGAAGCAATGATCGATGCATCATAGATTGAGTCTATGCAAGAAGAACTCAATCAGTTCATCAGGCTTGATGTATGGGAGTTAGTACCTCGATCGAACAATATCGATCCCCTTACTTTGAAATGGTTATTCAAAAACAAGATGGATGAGGAGAAAACGGTCATTAGAAACAAGACTCGGTTAGTCGTGAGAGGTTATAAACAACAGGAGGGAATTGATTTCGCAGAATCCTTCGCCCCGGTTGCTCAAATGGAAGCTATTAGGATTTTCTTGGCATACGCGGCACACAAATCATTCACTGTGTATCAAATGGACGTGAAAACGGCTTTCTTGCATGGGCCGTTAAAAGAAGATGTGTATGTATGTCAACCTGAAGGTTTCATCAATACCGAACATCCAAGCCATGTCTACAAGTTGAAAAAGGAAATTTATGGTTTGAAACAAGCACCGAGGTCATGGTACGACGAATTATCATCATTTCTTCTACAAAATCACTTCAGTAAAGGAACCACTGATCCAACGTTGTTTATCAAGCACTACGGCAACGACATCTTGGTGGCTCAGGTCTATGTAGATGATATTATATTTGGTTCTACTAACCCAAAATATTCCATATTATTTGTCGACCTTATGAAAAGTCGATTCGAAATGTCCATGATGGGGGAAATGACGTTCTTTCTTGGTCTCCAAGTTCACCAATACCCCCGTGGTATTTTCATAAATCAGTCCAAGTATTTGCTTGAGATTCTAACGAAATTTGGCATGGAAAATTATGATCCTATTGGTACTCCAATGGACACTAAACACAAGCTTGATTTGGATAAGAAAGGGACATTTGTAGATGCTACAAAATACCGAAGCATGATCGGGTCCCTTATGTACTTAACCTCAAGCAGACCGGACATTGTGCATGCTACTTGTTTATGTGCTCGGTACCAGGCGAAGCCAACCGAGAAGCACCTCAAGGAGGTTAAAAGGATCTTTCGTTATCTCCGGGAACCATTAACATGGGTCTCTGGTATACGAAGGATTCTGGTTTTAATATCACTGGTTTTTCAGATGCCGACCATGCAGGGTGTTATGATACATTCAAGAGCACTTCCGGTGGAGCACAATTCTTAGGCAAGAAGCTAGTGAGCTGGTCATCAAGAAAACAAGACTGTACGGCGTTGTCCACCGCGGAAGCGGAATATGTGTCTCTATCCGTGTGTAGTGCTGAAGTCCTTTGGATGAGAACACAACTCACGGATTATGGCTTTTACTTTAACAAAGTTCCTATTTATTGTGACTCGCAATCAGCCATAGCCATATCCTGCAACCCGGTCCAACACTCCAAGACCAAGCACATTGTTATCCGATTCCATTTCATAAAGGAGCATGTGGAAAAAGGAACGATCGAACTGTTCTTTGTCAAGACCGACTACCAACTAGCTGACATCTTCACCAAATCTCTTTCTCAAGAAAGATTTGAATTCTTGGTTCGTCGACTTGGTATGCGTAGTTTCACTCCAGATGAACTTGAACGTCTTGCACATTCGCAGTAACATTGTATATATCTATCCGAAAATCAAAATACAAAAATATAAAACCTATAAAAACAAAATAAAAAATGTGAAAATCTTTCAAAAAATATCAAAAATATTCTTCTCCGACATGTCTCTCAGCATCGATAATATGGACGCACTTAGAAATGTTGCTCAATAACGACACGGGAACGTACATAAAGTTCGAATGAGAGTTCAAATGTTTTCAAAACATGTCTTTTCTACTTTCTTCTCATAATGGCTTATAGTCACATATCAGACTATAACCCGGTCCCCAAAGAAAGGAAAGTCTTTGACCTATCCTCAACAACGAGAATTTAATTTTTCTCGGTCATGGGCTTATATCAAAACATTCAAAGTTTTAAGCTCATGAACACAAGGAAAATGTTCATTTATGTACATTACTCCTTAACAATGGGAAAGTAAGTTTTCTCGGGTTTTGAGCACAATTTTTCAAAGTACTTCAAAACTGTGTGCTCATATACTCCCCTAATTTTAAATAGAATTTCTTTTCGAGGGGGAGTACAAACTTTCATACAACATTATTCTCTCCATGTTTCATCACTAGTTTCACAAAAATTTCAATGTCATGCAATTTTTAAGGGGGAGAATAGTGATTAAAATGTGTTATCTTGGATAAGATCTTTGATATAAGTGCTTTCTCTTCCTAATATGTGCAAAAACCTTTCCTTTTATGATGCACATATGTAGGGGGAGCGTTTTAGGTGATACAAAAAACCTTCAAGGTGTAAACACTGATTTCATCAACACCTTGATTGCTTTTTCAACAGGTTTTTCTGGTTACGATTTCTATACCCTTCAACACATTAATTCACGACGGTATTGGTGTCAAAAAGTGGTTAGGTATTCGTCCTATGATCCAACCAGAACCGGAGGGATCTTCCCAGGGACAATCCATTAGAATTTAGATGTCCTTAGGAAAGATGGAGTAGTTAAGTACGAGAAAAAAATGCCGACTAATGACTTATACTAGCACTTGAACAATCACAACAAGGTGCTAGTTATGACGTCTTGGTAAGCATTGAAGGGGTTGAAGAATGAAAAAGAAATGTAAGGATAAAGGGTGTAAAGAAAGAAGCCTTCCATACAACATAGGCAGAAACCGGGTCAATACATCTACTATCAGAATCATGTTGATGATTTCTAGTATTGAAGACAAAGCATCATGGACCCAGTGATGCAATGCACAACCTTCCCAGCCTACTCAAGCTTCTCTCAAAAGAAGTTTGTTTTATTGTCACGGAGTTCAACTCATTTCTATCGACTTTCTCACTCCGAGATAGTAGATATTGAAAAGGTGGCAGTCTGCTCCAGCCTCCGATCACCAAATAAACGTGCACTTATAGAGTCTAGAGCCAACGAGATTCATCAAAAATCTCATTAGGACACTTATTCCTTATATCAATTATTGTTCATCATTAGAACACAAGCGATAATTTACAGAGTCCTAAGCTCTATCCTTGCGGTACTGCTAGAACATTCAGAGTGATACTCTCTAGTATTCATAGTGATGAATGGAAATCCTTCCAGTGTTAACATCAAACAGCACTGCGGTAGGTCATATGTACGATTCAGTTTGAATTAAACATATGCTAACTGGAAAGCAACAGTGGTTTGATTCTTAATTGATTCAAACTCGTTCCAGGTCTCTACGTAATATCTTTATGATCTTGCCAGAACATTCAGAGTAATACTTTTCAGTATTTACAGTGACGAATGGAAATCCTTCCAGTGTCATCATCAAACAGCGCTGCGGTAGGTAACTTGTGCGATTCTATATGAATCAAACTTGTGTCAACTGGAAAGTAACGATGGTTTGATTCTTAGTTGATTCAAACTTATTCCAGGAAATTGAATTGACGACTTAATTAGTAGAATGGAACTGTATGATTCACTCCTTACTATGAATTATCTTTCGATAAATTCTAGTAGTGAGAACGGCTACCACAGCTGGAAACCCTGTCAAGGAAGTTCTTTGAACTTACCTAATCACAGTTACAGTATTCTTACTATATAACGGGAAACCGGAGGAATGCAAACGGTGGCGTAACTTCAAGAAGTCGTAATTCAAGACCACATGCTCATATAAATGAAGAAAGCTCGAGAACATCTAAAGACAAAGACTTCCGCTACTCTGATGATCAAGGGAGATTGTTAACAAGCTTTCAAGTCAACACAAAACATGAGTATGTGGAGAAAGACACAAGAACACAAGCTGGAAAAGTTACAAATCAAGTCAAGGCAAAGATCAAAGATCCAAGATCACAAGTCATGAAAGGAACTATGAAGAAACTCTCAAGACATCGAGCTTCAAAGTCTGCAACAACAAAGAAGTGAAGTCACATATTACATGCCCACCCCTTAGGGGGGGATTGTTAGAAGTAATTAAAGTGATGGTCATATAATATATCGTTGCAAAGCTCTTGAAAAATGTTATTTAATGATGTCGAGAGTTTTTAGTTATTATTGTTTATGTAACGGGATTTAGTCCCGAACACACAAATGAGGAAGGCCTCCTAAACAATTCTTAATTAGTATAAAAGGCCCCCTAAGCCTAATTTGTGCGTGTGTCTTCCATTTTCATAGTTTATAGAGAGAGAAACATATGTGTTTCTCTCACTAGGAATTCACAACCTTTGTTTTTCTCTTTTCCTTCATCTAATCTAATCTTTCTTTTTTTGGTTTAATCTTGTTCTTCGTTTCTATATCCTATATAGTCGTGTGCATCATTCCTACACTAACTTTTTCATGTATTAAACAATCTCTAATATTCTGTGTTTTGTTTTTCAAGAAATCCCGTGTTGAATCTTCCCAACAAGAAAATTTAATTACAGAACCCCAAATTCTGCCTGAAGTGAAGCCCTGCAATGATGATCAGCATGATGAGCATCAATACTATGTTCAGGAGGCTGAGTTGCAACGGCAATGGAGGTTGGAAGATGAAGAAAAAGCCTGACTCGAAGAGCAGAGGTTGGAAGAAGAAAAGAGAGTGCGGCTTGAACAACATAGAAGGGAGCAGCAAGAAAGATACGAGGCGCAAAGAAATGCACAACTTGATCTGGAGTTAAAGGGGGAACTTGCTGAGTGATACAAGCATTTTAGTGTGGTGAAAAAGTTCGTTATTCTCGGAATCCTCTCGAATTGATCTCAGTTAAAAGTGGAATGATTTGTTCTTGGTGACAAAAAGTGGATTTGGTTCTCTATTCTAAATAAATGAGGCAAATAAAGATTAAAGCCTGAACAGTAGATAAAAACAATTAAATGGTAAAGCAGAAAAATACTCTTACTGAAAAATTAGTTTGTGCGGAATATAACACCATGCGGAAAGTTCCCCTATGCGGAATGTTGTCTCTACTCGGAATGTAAGATGCTATTCGGAATAAATACCCTACTCGGAAAGAATTCTTCTATGCGGAAAGGCTGGCCTTATTCGGAAAATTTGCTTATGCGGAAAAACTCTTTTATTCGGAATAAAATGCTCTATGCGGAAAAATGGTGCTACTCGGAAAAACCAGTCTATGCGGAAAGTCTTCCCTATGCGGAAAATCCTCTATTCGGAAAATATTGCTCTATTCGGAAAGTAAGGACCATTCGGAATATTGCTCTTATGCGGAAAATTAGGACTATGCGGAATATATGAAATATTCCGAGTAAAGGAAATGTAAACACCCCTATTCGGAATACCCAGGATTCCGAATAAGGGAGATAAAAACTTGACCGTTCGGAAAGTTGGTCTTGTTCGGAATATACTGGGCAACGAAGAACAGTAACAACAGGTACAAAACGATTTTCAATCTAAACACCAAAATACTCAAAAAGGTTTTACCAATTTAAACACGAATCATTTAAATACCTTAAGTAATAAATCCCACCAATAAAAACACTAAATCAACAACTTTTAAGAATCAAACTAGAATCAATAAAAACTTAAGAACTTGCAATAAAAATGGAGATGAACAAGATGAATGAAAAGATGGAATAGATTGATTAATGTAAAAGTAACAAGGTTAATGATTAAGGATTACAAGATTGAAAGAAAAAGATGAAAATCACCAAACACCCTAATGGTGTTGGTGATGGAACGAACCACAAAGAACTGGAAAAAGAAAAATGAAGCTAACTCCCTAATTGTGTGAAGGGAGTGTCTATTTATACTCCTAGTGGTTGGTTGGTGAGTGGGCTTTCTCCCTTTCTTCTTGTCTTCTCGTCTTTTCAGAAAAGTTGACGCTTTCGATTCTGATTCGGGATTTGTCGTCGATTAAATCCAACTCGTCTTTTTATTTCTTCGTTAAATAGGCTCGAGTTTCTTCGACTTATGAAAATCTTCCGTCTTTAGTCCTTTTCTTCGATAAATCTTCGAATAGGCCTAGTGACTTCAAATCTTTTGCATCTCTTGGACAATAGACTTTATCTTGAGTCTTTTTCCTTGATAAATCCCGTGCAATCCCATGTTTTCTTTAATATTTATCCGGTTAGCTCTGAAAACACAATAAACACAAAAACCACGCATAATTCCAAACAAATGATATTAAATACGTGTTTTGGTCTTGTTTTAGCCAGAATTAAGTGGTAAAAGGATGGGTGTTTACACACCTATCAAATCCCCTACACTTAACCATTGCCATGCCCTCATGCAATGCTTAGTGATAAAGCAATTTTACACTTTTCTCATAATTAATCAACCTTGGCCTTATTTAAATTCTACTAAATAAGAATCAAATTACTAAGAGAAATAAAAACTTTAAGATAAACAAAAAGAATGGGAATAACTTGTAAAGAAATCAAGGACTTACATTAGGGCTTTGGTGTTGCGAAGATTTATCACCCTCAAGTTTCACGTTCCCCAAACTAAGCTTAAAAACGAGATCATTGTTATTATAAGTTAGCAATTCAAACACTTACACACATGGCTTAATTAAATGCTTAAACTCCCTTATTCCTAATTGTATCTCTTATATTTTATTTTTGTCTTAGAATGATCATGAAGATGCATTTTTGGACTTATTTCGATAGTTTATTAAGGCTGAAAGCAAAGTAGGACGATTTGATCAATAGTTAGCTAAAGGACAAAATCTCTTAAAACTGCTTCTCGGGATATCAAATAGTTCATATCTTGGCATAACTTGGTTCACGATTTGAGACCTTTCTCGGGCCGATATTTGGCATGTACTTCATACTTCATATCTTCGAGAGACGTTCTTGAGATAATGGTCTTCTCATCATAATAGAGTTTCTTCACTTGGAGACTTTTGAGGGGTACTCCAACTTTGTTGACCACGACTTCATGATTATTTCTTCAATCTCTAATTGGGATTTTGAGATACAACGATCCGCCTCCTTTTCGGACTTGGATCTATTTATCCTCATACCTTGTTAGGGTCTTTTCGGATAGACTTCTCCATGATCTTTATGGGAGTTGATTGCTTTTCGTCGTGAGTCTTGATCCTTCATATTGACTTTAGGAATAATGCTTTTCACATCACTTTGGATCTTCAGCAATAAAATTGAATCCTCATGCCTTGTTAGGGCCTTTTCGGACTCGCCAATCTTCGCGCCCCGCTTCATAAGTTATGCCTTGGCTATGAACTCTTATCATTACCGAGCAACTTTTAAACGATCTTGGGCTAGAAGCTAAGTAACTTTTCAAATCGTAAGACCTTACTTATTGCAAATAAATTATTAGCAAGTGATGGGAGAATAGGCAAATAATTACACCAAGTGAGCTTGCAAGAATACCGACTTATAATTGACTCTATCATTTCTCGTCCTCCACAATTTAAAATCTCAAATAATGAAACTCGTGGACACTTAGCCTAATAAACCGATTAAGGTCTACATGGTTAAGGATACTAGCTAGAATCAACTTGGATAAGTCTATTCGGGTTGAGTCAAAATAAACGCAACGGGCCTAATATGTTAAAGATTCCTAAACTAGCTACACCACTTTATTAATATTTTTGACTTTATTGCGGGATATATACATATGAAAGCAACGATAAAAATTTAAAAATTACAACTAAATGGCCAAAGTTAATAAAAAATTTGAAAAATGCTGAAAAATAGGATTTTCCGGTTAAATGAAGGCATTTTCATGGAAAGGTCCACTTAAAACTTCGATAGAAGTCTCCCCTACACTTAAGATAAACATTGTCCTCAATGTTTAAGCATGTGGGAAAAGTCTCCCCTACACTTATGACATTGTGCACGTTGGTTAACTCGAGTTAAGGAAGAGACGACTAAAGTGATCAATTTCAAATGTGAGTATGAAGAAAATTGAATCACGATAGTTGAGAGATAGAACCGGGTTTCGGATAACACGGGAGCACGGTTCTTCAAAGATTTCCAAGATTGCAGTTATCCCTGTAAGCACATCACCACACAAACACAAACGACCAAAATAGGTCCTCCCCTACACTTAGGGGGTTAAAGGGATAGATACTCGGGCTGCCTCCCGAGGAGCGCTTGTTTTTGATAACCGAGTCACGAGCCTGACTCGACCCAAATTCAGTTCATGGGGAACGTGGTGAGGGATGGAATCACCTCCTGAGAGGTGTCCTCACCAAAGTACAACTTCACTCGTTGGCCATTCACCTTAAAATTTGGTCCATTAGGTTGAGCGAGCTCGAGAGTACCATATGGAAAAATTTGGGCGATGGTGAATGGGCCGGACCAACGAGATTTGAGCTTGCCCGAAAAGATTTTCAACCGAGAGTTAAAAAGTAAGACTTTGTCTCCAACATGGAACTCTCGGTTTTTGATCTTGGAGTCGTGAATGAGCTTAGTTCTTTCCTTATAGATCAAAGAATTTTCATAAGCCTCATTACGGAGTTCATTCAGCTCATTGAGTTGGATCTTGCGTAGGTCACCGGCTTTGTTTATATCAAAATTAGCCCACTTCAAGGCCCAATAAGCCTTGTGCTCCAACTCAATGGGGAGGTGGCACGCTTTCCCGTACACAAGACGATAAGGCGTACAGCCGATCGGGGTCTTGTAAGCAGTACGAAAAGCCCACAAAGCATCATCAAGTTTATCAGCCCATGAGGCACGATGCTCTCCCACGGTTCTTTCAAGAATTCGCTTCAGCCCTCGGTTTGATATTTCAGCCTGGCCATTAGTTTGTGGGTGGTAGGCTGTGGAAAGACGATGATTTACACCGTACTTAGCCATGACTCGAGCAAATTGGTCATTGCAGAAATGAGTCCCACGATCACTAATAATGGCGCGAGGCACACCGAATCTAGCGAATAAAGCTTTCAAAAAGTTACAAACCACCCTTGCGTCATTAGTAGGCAAAGCTTTGGCTTCAACCCACTTTGAAACGTAGTCAACGGCTACAAGGATGTATTTGTTTCCTTTAGAGGATGGGAATGGCCCCATAAAGTCGATACCCCAAACATCAAAAATTTCACACTCTTGAATGAAATTCTGAGGCATCTCGTCTTTATGTGTGATTTTGCCTTGCTTTTGGCAAACATCACATTTTTTAACCATATTGTGAGCATCACGATATATGGAGGGCCAATAAAATCCGGAATCAAACACTTTTTTAGCGGTGTAGATGGGACCAAAGTGACCACCGATGGGTCCTTTGTGGCAAGCATCAAGGATGTCCGACGCTGCCGGTCCATCAACACATCGGCGAATAATCAGGTCGGCACATTGTTTGAATAGGTAAGGGTCGTCCCAAAAGTAAGTCTTAATGTCAGTGAAGAACTTCTTCTTTTGTTGAGACGTCAACCCTTCCTTGAGAATTCCACCCGCCAAGTAGTTCGCAAAGTCCGCAAACCACGGGGTTTCATTCGGCTTCGAGTTTATAGACATTAAGGTCTCCAAGGGAAAAGAATCATTGATTTCTTTGGTCGGATGATCCCCTTGGTAAGGATCCTCAAGTCTGCTAAGATGGTCCGCGGCTAGGTTTTCTGCTCCTTTTTTATCGCGGATTTCGATTTTAAATTCCTGGAGCAGCAAAACCCAGCGAAGAAGTCTTGGTTTGGAATCTTGCTTTGTCAACAAGTACTTCAGCGCGGAATGATCGGTGTACACAATGGTGGTAGAAAGGACAAGATAGGGGCGGAATTTTTCAAAAGCATAGACAACAGCTAAAAGCTCTTTTTCGGTTGTCGTATAATGCAATTGTGCCCCAGTCATTGTCTTGCTAGCGTAATGAATCGGTTGGAAGTGTTTGTTCACTCTTTGTCCAAGAACCGCTCCAATAGCAAAATCGCTAGCATCGCACATCAACTCAAAGGGCAGCTCCCAATTAGGGGTAACCAAGACAGGTGCCTTAGTGAGCTTATCCTTAAGCGAGTTGAAGGCTTCAAGGCACTCTTTAGAAAAGATAAAAGGAGTATCTTTTTTTAAGAGGTGGGTCATCGGGCGAGCGATTTGAGAAAAATCTTTGATGAATCGACGATAGAAGCCCCCATGACCCAGAAAACTTCTCACACCCTTCACGGTTGAAGGTGGAGGCAACTTAGCGATAACATCGACTTTAGCACGGTCAACTTCAAGACCGGCTTTCGAGATCTTATGTCCAAGCACGACGCCTTCTTTTACCATAAAATGGCATTTTTCCCAATTCAGAACAAGGCGAGTGTCTTCGCACCGCTTTAGCATACGTTCTAAATTGGCAAGGCAAGCAGAGAAGGAATCCCCGAATACCGAGAAATCATCCATGAAGACTTCCATGGTTTGTTCAACCATGTCATGGAAGATAGCTAACATACACCTTTGGAAAGTCCCGGGCGCATTACATAAGCCAAAAGGCATTCTTTTGTAAGCGAAGGTGCCATAGGGACAAGTGAATGTAGTCTTCTCTTGATCTTGGGGATCGATGGGTATTTGAAAATAACCCGAGAAACCATCGAGAAAGCAGTAATATTCATTACCGGCTAATCGTTCAAGCATTTGGTCCATGAAAGGTAGAGGGAAATGATCCTTTCTCGTGGCATCATTGAGTTTGCGGTAGTCTATACAAACTCTCCACCCAGTAATGAGACGAGTGGGAATCAACTCGTTGTGTTCATTGGGAACAACGGTTATTCCGCCCTTCTTGGGCACACAATGGATTGGACTAACCCATGGTGAATCCGAAATAGGGTAAATCATACCCGCATCAAGAAGTTTGAGAACCTCTGTTTTGATGACTTCATGTATTTTTGGATTCACCCTTCGTTGGCTTTGAATTGTGGGCTTGAAGTCGTCCTCCATGAGAATTTTGTGTGTGCAGAAGTGAGGATCTATTCCACGAATATCCGAGATTTTCCAAGCGATAGCCTTCTTATGATCTTTCAATACAGCGACGAGGCGAGTCTTCTCTTCATCTTTCAAATCCTTCGCAATGATGACGGGCGACTTTTTGTTGTCGTCAAGGAACACGTACTCGAGATGTGGCGGCAACTCCTTAAGTTCCAAATCCGGAGGATTGTCGACGGGAGGCGTATTCGAAGTCGGAGTCTCGATAGCAATAACAGTGGGAGATGGAGGAGAAGGATTGTCTTCTCTGAGGAGGTTTGCAATGAAACTAAGATCGTCATCCCAATTGGCAGTAGAATCGTCATTTTCTTGCTTCACATCTTCCAAGGTGGCTTCCAAATCTTTCCAAAGGAAATCACTTTCTCCAAAGAGAGATAGTGATGAGTCGATAGAGGAAACGGTCTCAACATTGGGAAGAGAGGTAGGAATGTTTTTACAAGCATCCTTGAAGTGTTCTTCACAAGCCTCATCAAGAACGTCAATACAATTAACACTCTCGGAAGAAGAAGGCTGTTTAGATAACTTTCCCATGTTGAAGACTACTTTATCGTCACCCACTCGCATGATAAGCTCACCGGCTTCAACATCAATGAGAGTGTGACCGGTCCTCAAGAATGGACGACCAACAATGAGTGGCACACATGGGTCCATCTCGTAGTCGACGACAACAAAATCAGCAGGGAAGGTGAATTTGTCGACTCCTACAATGACGTCTTCGGCTATCCCCACTGGATAAGCAACCGTACGGTTGGCCAATTCCAAAGTCATTTTGGTGGGGACTAGCTCTGGGAGAGATAATTGCTTCCAAACACTTAGAGGCATAAGATTAATACTGGCACCTAGATCGGCTAGGGCCATGCAATTCTCTACTCCCGGGAAATTGCAAGGGATAAGAAAACGACCCGGATCACCAAGCTTGATTGGCAATTTCCTTAAGAGCACTGCAGAGCAATTCTCATTAAGTTGGGTGTTGGCAATATCGAGGAGCTTTTCCTTGTCGCTCAGAAGATCTTTAAACATTTTGGCATACTTGGGCATGTGAGCGAGAGCCTCAGCGAAGGAGATATTGAAATTCAGTTTCTTGAACATTTTAAGGAAATTCGAAACTTGAATATCATCCTTGCTGTTTTGCTTCTCTTTCCTCAACCTTGAAGGATAAGGTATATTGGAAGAAGAGGAAGGCTTTATAGGAATAGTATCACTCACAACCACGGGTGGAGGAGGGGTAGAAAGAAGAGGTGGAGAAATTGGGGAAGGAGAAGGATGAGGAATAGGAGCAGGTGACTCGTTCTCCTTAGTCACAACCACCGGTGGAGGTATAGGAAGCTCGGGTTCCTTGGTACCTTTACCACTTCGAGTGGTGATTGCTTTCATCTCCCCTCTTGGGTTCGCAACGGTGTTACTCGGAAGAGTACCCGAAGAAGAGGGTTGATTACCATTGAAGAAACTAGCCATCATGTTCCTCAGATCATTAGTTTGGGTATCCAACGTATTTCTCATATCAGCTCTCAAATCATTTCCTTGCTTTACCAAATCAGCCTTCAAATTGCGTACTTCCTCTTGGAGATTTCCCACTATCACATCATTGGTTCTCATGTAGGTTGCAACCTCTTGGTGTAATGCAGTGGTGGCTTGGTTGGGAGGAGCATTGTATGCAGGTGGTTGGTAAGCAGGTTGTTGGTAGACTTGATTGTTACGTGGAGGTGGTTGTTGTTGCTTGTGAGGTGGGATGTATGGTTGTCGAGGTTGTTGTTGTTGTTGAGGAGAGCGGTTAAGGTTTTGTTGTTGGTTTGGGTTGGTAGGAGGGAAACCAGGTGGTGAAAGATAGTTGTTGCTGCGGTAGCTAAGCAAGTTACGGTCACCTTGAGGTTTAGCTTGATAAGCAGGTTGTTGGTAGGTGCCATATGCCGCATTCACATTCTCTGCAGGGTAATCTTGGGTGGCGGTACAAGTTGTGTACGAGTGGGGACCACCGCATATCTCACAAGGTTGGCTGACAGCGTTCACTTGTGCGTTTTTGGCGTTGTTGCTGTTGTTGTTGCTGACGGTGTGGGTGACAAGCGATTCAAGAAGCGTGGTGATTTTGTCAAGTCGCTTGTCGCTGTCATTAGTGCTAGCACTAGCAACATTGGTCCTAACACTCTTGGTTTGCACACGAGATTTGTTCTCAATGATGTCCCAAGCAGCATTGGAAGTCTTAGCCAATAAATTACCCCCTGAGGCACTATTCAGTGAATCTTGGTCACTCATGCTTAAACCATTGTAAAAAGTATTGATTTGATGTACTTTGGTAAAACCATGTTGTGGGCATTTTCTTAAAAGATCTTTAAAGCGATCCCAAGATTCACTGAATGACTCGTCGTACTTTTGTTCAAAGGTTATAATCTCATTCCGCAAAGCGGTAGTACGAGAGGGTGGAAAAAAGTAGTTGATAAACTTTGTTTCCAAATCCGTCCACGAGAGAATACTCTGTGGCGGTTCCTTAGCAAGCCAATGCCGGGCTTGTCCCTCTAAAGAAAAAGGAAAAAGTTGTAACCTTATCACTTCTTGTGGAACGCCATTGAACTTGACCGTGTTCCTGAGTTGTAGAAATCTCTTGATGTGATCGTGTGGGTCATCAATGGTTCGTCCAAAGAATGGTTGAGCTGAGACCATCTGGATAAAGCCTGACTTTAACTCGAAATTGTTGGCGGCAATTGGTGGAATAACAATTGGATCCATGTTGCCATCGACATGAGCTTGCAGCAATTCAATCATTGGGCGGTTATCCGGAAGGTGCTCATTGTTTTTATTATTCATGTTGTTGAAAGGCGGGTTGTTGTTGTTATTATTGTTGTTCGGAGGTGGTATGTTATTGTTGTTTTGTACACCAGCCATGTCTAAGTTATCGAGAGGCTCGGGCTCTTGATAAGACGTGGATAGAGTGCGCATACACCTGCAAAAGAACGAACAAAGAAAAACAAAGCAAAAATATTTTTGGTTTTTATGTTTTTTTTACTTTTTAGGATTTTTGAAAATTTTATATTTTTTAGTGTTTTTGAAAATTTTTTATGAAAAAGTAACGTTCACGGGGAACGGATCCCAAAATCCAAGTTCTCACAAAAAACTTTTGATCTTAACGAGAGGAGCCGGCAGCGGCGCCATTTGATACAAGCATTTTAGTGTGGTGAAAAAGTTCGTTATTCTCGGAATCCTCTCGAATTGATCTCAGTTAAAAGTGGAATGATTTGTTCTTGGTGACAAAAAGTGGATTTGGTTCTCTATTCTAAATAAATGAGGCAAATAAAGATTAAAGCCTGAACAGTAGATAAAAACAATTAAATGGTAAAGCAGAAAAATACTCTTACTGAAAAATTAGTTTGTGCGGAATATAACACCATGCGGAAAGTTCCCCTATGCGGAATGTTGTCTCTACTCGGAATGTAAGATGCTATTCGGAATAAATACCCTACTCGGAAAGAATTCTTCTATGCGGAAAGGCTGGCCTTATTCGGAAAATTTGCTTATGCGGAAAAACTCTTCTATTCGGAATAAAATGCTCTATGCGGAAAAATGGTGCTACTCGGAAAAACCAGTCTATGCGGAAAGTCTTCCCTATGCGGAAAATCCTCTATTCGGAAAATATTGCTCTATTCGGAAAGTAAGGACCATTCGGAATATTGCTCTTATGCGGAAAATTAGGACTATGCGGAATATATGAAATATTCCGAGTAAAGGAAATGTAAACACCCCTATTCGGAATACCCAGGATTCCGAATAAGGGAGATAAAAACTTGACCGTTCGGAAAGTTGGTCTTGTTCGGAATATACTGGGCAACGAAGAACAGTAACAACAGGTACAAAACGATTTTCAATCTAAACACCAAAATACTCAAAAAGGTTTTACCAATTTAAACACGAATCATTTAAATACCTTAAGTAATAAATCCCACCAATAAAAACACTAAATCAACAACTTTTAAGAATCAAACTAGAATCAATAAAAACTTAAGAACTTGCAATAAAAATGGAGATGAACAAGATGAATGAAAAGATGGAATAGATTGATTAATGTAAAAGTAACAAGGTTAATGATTAAGGATTACAAGATTGAAAGAAAAAGATGAAAATCACCAAACACCCTAATGGTGTTGGTGATGGAACGAACCACAAAGAACTGGAAAAAGAAAAATGAAGCTAACTCCCTAATTGTGTGAAGGGAGTGTCTATTTATACTCCTAGTGGTTGGTTGGTGAGTGGGCTTTCTCCCTTTCTTCTTGTCTTCTCGTCTTTTCAGAAAAGTTGACGCTTTCGATTCTGATTCGGGATTTGTCGTCGATTAAATCCAACTCGTCTTTTTATTTCTTCGTTAAATAGGCTCGAGTTTCTTCGACTTATGAAAATCTTCCGTCTTTAGTCCTTTTCTTCGATAAATCTTCGAATAGGCCTAGTGACTTCAAATCTTTTGCATCTCTTGGACAATAGACTTTATCTTGAGTCTTTTTCCTTGATAAATCCCGTGCAATCCCATGTTTTCTTTAATATTTATCCGGTTAGCTCTGAAAACACAATAAACACAAAAACCATGCATAATTCCAAACAAATGATATTAAATACGTGTTTTGGTCTTGTTTTAGCCAGAATTAAGTGGTAAAAGGATGGGTGTTTACACACCTATCACTGAGGTTAGAAGGGAGATAGATGAGGAGGAAGAGGGTCCACTCTCATTATGAACCATGTGAATCAGAAGAAGACTACAACAAAGACGAAGATGATTTTGAGGGGTCTGACGATTATGATGAATTGCACCATTCATTTGACCCTGAGAAATCTCTAAGTTCAATTTTTAGATTTATGTTTATTTTGTATTTTCATTCTGCATATTTTTATTTTAAAAATCATGTAATGGACATCTGGATTTGTACAATCAGTTTTAAAACTGTTTAATGCAACTGTTTTTGATTTATGTTAATTCAATATGTTAGTATATTTCTGTTACTTTATATTTTTCATTTAGTTTACCCAATAAATACGTATATTGTAATCTCTATTTTTTGCATTACTTTAATTAAAAAGAACATTTATACAAAGTATCCAAAATGTATATTCATCTTTGGTTGGATCATTTGGCCCAATATAACATATATACTATTGGGTTGGATAATAGTGTCCCAACATATTTATTTCGATATAATAGAAAATACTTCAAAATATTTTGGACCAACAATATTAATTTGGGCCATTACAGTCTTTTTGTGCCAGCACATTTTTAAAATGACATAAGATATTATTTGATCATCATTAAATAACATAATACACATAGAATTATATTCATAAGAAAACAAAGGATTACATAACTTAGATGATGCATACATTATGGTACGATAGTCATGCTATAGTAACGTTAATAATACTAATAAACATTAGACATATGTTCAAAATACATAAACTTCATCAAGTTGTATCGCTACTACATAAACATAACCAAGTCTAATTGATACCCATAACATAGTTCAAAAGACAGCAACTTAACCAAGTCTAATTGCTACCACAAAAAACAGCATGCCTTAACGTTTCGACAATAAACCAAGTAAACAGAAGCAATAAAAACATGTTTTTTGGTTCAACAGGCATAAACCACAAAGATGGATGACAGAAGATAAACGTGAGCAGGACTTAACATATGAGAAATGTTCAACATACTTGGAAGAGGGGCACCCGCATGTTTTCACCATCGAAAACTTCCTGAAAAATATCCATCAGCTTCATCCGCATCATTTTAGGTATCTTAAAACCACATGTTTCTCTAAAGATCCTCCACTTCCCGACCATTTTTACGTGGCTCATCCTTTTCGGCCTCAGTCAATCTGGAATCATGTTCAACTTCATAACAAACCTTACATCATCATGAACAATTAGTGCTCTCCTGTATGTATGCTTCATAGTTGTTTTGCAGAATTCAGCCGGCAACGCCTAACAATACCCGTAAAAACACACATTATCACAAGACCATATATTACTACTCAATTGATTACGTGTATAAAGTTCTTAATAAGGTTTGTTACCAGTTGAGAAAGGTCATAGGCAGGATCATTCAGATCAACGTGTATAACATTCACTTCATCGTTGTGAGTCAAAAATGTCCTTCCCATCCGCAATAGTGCTGGGCTCTTTTATCTGCCAGTCATAGTTACCATAAATATGTTGATATAGTGTTCCTAAAAGCAATTATTTAAATTAGGTAAAGAAAATGAACAAACCTTTAGCAGCATACATCGGGAACACACGAGGCGGCATCCTCAACATTGTTGGGTAGATATGTGCGTTGTACTTTGCTTTTCTATTGTTTTTAAAAACAGAGAGATGTAGCCTATTAATAACTCGATTTTCACTCAGTTAAAAAGTTCTTTGTCGTATGTCTAATCGAATTGACTACTGGTTTAAAGTGCGACTCAGTCGTCTTTTGGTGGAAAACAAATATATTTGTCGTTGTAGTGTAATTAAAATGCAAAACTTTAAAGTAAATGACGGGTAAATAAATCTAAAACTAATTAAAACTTAAATGGTGCAATATTAAAACTTTAGAAGTAATTTAATTAATTGACTTAAAATAAAAGCGTGACGAAAAATTAAATTGACAATGTAATAAAAATGTGAACTTTAAAATTATTTAAAAGAAAAATAGCTGGAAAAATAAATGCTTGAAAAGTAAAAAGAAAGTAAACAGAACCTGAATCGGAATCCCAAAACACTGTCAGTATCCGGAATACCCAACTAAGTACTGCTTATCCGGAATCTTCCCTGAGTCCTTATCCGGAATAATTTTCAACGAGTTATCTGGGATATGGTTCCAAGGCTTATCCGGAATATGATTGTCACTCCTTATCTGGAATTCCCCTTGTTCCTTATCTGGAATAATCTTCTGAAGCTTATCCGGAATCCCCTCTAATAGTCCTTATCCGGAATAAATTCCGGTTGCTTATCCGGAATAAACAAACAGCACTTATCCGGAATAACTTGTTATCCGGAATCCCTTGGATCGTTATCCGGGATAATCTTCGAACCCTTATCCGGAATAAACTGTCACCCTCCGGAATAATACTGAAGCCTTATCCGGAATCTCCTTCAAACACTTATCCGGAATAATGTTGTCCCGCAGCTTATCCGGATTACCCGTCTAGTAGCTTATCCGGAATAAACAAATGCCTCTTATCCGGAATGATCTTCCGGTAGCTTATCCGGAATAAACTGTCACTTTACTCGGAATACACAATAGAAGACTTATCCGGAATATCTACCCGTGTATCTTATCCGGAATATTCAGATGATCACTATCCGAAATGTTGAGATGGAGGTGATATTCGGAATACTAGGGTTTTGCCAAAACTCGGATAAGAACTAAAATCAAATAAGCTACGAACTAAAAATAAGCCAAAAACAATTAAGCATTTAACTAAAAACTTAACAAAATCAAACTTAAGAAAAAGCTATTAAGCTAAAATTTAAAAACTTTCAAAAACACTAAATAATAAAAATATTTTAAAACAACTTTTTATAAAAATTAACTAAAAAGCACTAAATCAAATTTAAGAAAAACACAATAAGCTATCAAATCAATAAGCTAACACAATCAGAATCATAAAAACATAACAAGTAATCAAATAAGCATGACAATAAGATAATAAGCAAAATAAGAAAGGAAGAATGAGAGATTAATTAAAAACTTGATTAAAGAAAAGATTCAACAACAAAATTAAAAACACTTACTTGGAATTAAAGGAATTAAAGTGCAAGACAAGTATTAAAAATGACAATGAATTAAAATGACATGAAATTAAGGTGGAAAGACTAATGTGTCAAATTAGCTAACAACTCCTAATGATACATTAGGAGTCTATTTATAGGTGATTAGGAAAGACTAAGCATGTGTTGGTTATTCTTATTCTTCACGTCTTTTCGTCTTCTTAATTCTTCGACTTTTTCGACTTTGTCTCAGGATTAATAAACTCGTCTTGTAATTTCTTCATTAATTTAGACTTGAGTTCTTCGGCTTTTATTAAACTTCCGTCTTTAGACTTTTTCTTCGATAAATCTTCAGAATTGGCCTTGGACTTCCGTTCTTTTAGCACTCTTGATCTTTCGACTTCGTCTTTTGTCTTTTCTTCGATAAAAGCCCGTGAAAGCCCGTGTTTTCCTCCCTTTTCACATTTTGATCCTAAATCACAACAAAAACACAAACCACGCATAATTACGACATTTAAGACATAAAATACACGTTTTGGCTTGGTTATTATTATAGTTAAGTTGTAAAAGTATGGGTGTTTACACACCTATCAAATCCCTTACACTTGACCATTGCAATGTCCTCATGCAATGCATTAGTTATAAAGCACGTTTTACATTCTCCGTCATAATCAATCCACATTGGCCTTTATTAAAAAAGATAGAAAATTACAAAACAAGTAAAGAAATCAAAGACTTACCTTAGGGTTTTGGAATGTCATGAATGATTATCATCCTCAAGTTTCACGTTTCCCATACCAAGCTTAGAAACGAGATCATTGTTATTATAAGTTAGCAAACTCACACAAACTCATGTGGGCCAATTATTTACTTAGACTCCCTTATTCCTATGTGTATCTCTTATATTTTATTCTTTTCTTGAATGATCACAAGGATGCATTGTTGACTTATTTCGATAGTTATTTAAGTTGAAAATAAAGTGGGACGATTTAATCAATAGTTAGCTAAAGGACAAAATCTTTTAAAACTGCTTCTCGGGACCTCATAAAGTTCATATCTTGGCATATACTTGCTTCACGCTTTGAGACCTTTCTCGGACCGATATTTGGCAGCGACTTCATACTTCAAATCTTGAGAGACGTTCATGAAATAATTGTCTTCTCTTCATAATAGGAATTTCTTCACTTGAAGTTTTGAGAGATTCTTCATCTTTGGACCACGACTTCTTCATATTTCTCCAATCTTTATTTTGGACTTTGATATTCAACGATCCGGCTCCTTTTAGGACTTGGATCTATTTATCCTCATACCTTGTTAGGGCCTTTTTGGATACACTTCTCCATGATCTTTTGGGGAGTATTTGCCTTTCGTCGTGTGTCTCGATCCTTCATATTGATTTTTGATAAATGATTCTTCACATCGCTTTTGGATCTTTAGCAACAAAATGTAGCCCTCATGCCTTGTTAGGGCCTTTTCGGACTCGCCAAACTTCGCATCCCGCTTCAATAAGTTATGCCTTGGCTATGAACTCTAATCAATACCGAGCAACTTTTAAACGATCTTGGGCTAGAAGCTAAGTAACTTTTCAAATCGTACAACCTTATTTATTGCAGATAAATTTATTAGCAAGCGATGGGAGAATAGGCTTATAATCAACTCACATAAATTCACGAAAGAATACCAAACTTATAATTAACTCTATCATCTCTCGTTCTCCATAATTTAAAATCTCAAGGAATGAGACTCGTGGATGCTTAGCCTATTAAATCAAAGTTTTGGGTTTTCGAGTCGTCTATAGGATCTTGCAACTTCTTAGACTTTTTCAAGTTTAGAAATCGCATTTTAAAGTTCCCTTGATAAACGACTCTCTAGGATCAATTATAGGAACTTGCGAAAAGTTCTTGTTCTTAACCTGTGAGGGTTAAGACTTTTGCGTTTTAAAGTTCCCTATATAAAAGCCTAGCAAAACTTGACTTAAACACGTTAAGGATACTAGCTAGAGTAACTTAGATAAGTAAACTCGGGTTGAGTCAAAATATTCACAACGTTTAAAAATTAAAACCACTTTATTAAAATTTATTCTAGCAAGGAAGAAAATAACTATAACAAGGGAAAAACTAATAGGCCAAAATAGATCAAAAAATTTGAAAAATGTCGAAAAATTAGATTTTCCGGTTAAAATGAGGACAAATGCAAGGAAAAGACCACTTAACTTCGATAGAAGGCCCCCTACACTTAATATAAACATTGTCCTCAATGTTTAAGCATGTGGAAGTAAACTCCCCTACACTTAAGACATTGTTCACTTTGTTTAAATCTTGCTAAAGAAGAGACAACTAAAGAGATTCCTATTTTAATATGGAAGAATATAAAATAGAGAATCAAAAGAGTTTAGGATAGAACCGGGAAGACGGGTACACGGGATCATGGTTCGTCAAAAGTCATCAAGAATGGATTTTTGAAAGCTCGAATCCCTGTACATGAATAGAAAGAAGACAACAAACAACAAACTAGGGTCTCCCCCTACACTTATTATAAAAATAAGAGAAAAAGGATAGATACTGCGGGTTGCCTCCCGAGAAGCGCTTGTTTTTGTTAACCGAGTCGTGAGCGTGACTCGACCTTGATTAGCATAGGAAGAAGCTTTAAAAACATCCACCGGGATCAAATACATGGTTTTCGTCCATCAAGTAACACAAGCTTAAGGCGAACAAGGCAAGCCAAAGAAGAGTAGGCAAGGTTCTCGTAAGCAGTTGTTGAGCACGGTGGAAGCAAGGGTGAAGTGCAAGCGTATCTCCATAAGGTCCAAAGATTTTTCCTTTTATTTCATTAGATGGATACTGAGATGGCTTAAAAAGTGCAATGCCGGGGTCAAACACCTTTTCCTTTAGGGGAAAATAACACTTAGGCTCAACAGAACTTGAAGAAGATCAGATCATAAATCTCGCAATCTCATCCTCAGAAGGTGGATATAGAGGTGTCAAGACATAAGTGCTGCGGATATCGGTGTCGGAAGGCTTTTTCTCCTTTGAAGCGGGTTTCTTCATATCCAAAGTAGGATAAAGACCATAATAATCAAAGTCCAAAGGAGGAGCATCACTCTTATTTGGGAAGTATGTGTTGAGAAAAGTAGCAAAGTCTTCGTCAAATGAGTAGTCATCCAAAGTAGGGTCAAGTGTTGTTGGCGGAGGATCTTCATCATGTGAAGAATCACTCGAGAGAGTATCAGCCTCATCAAAATCATCATAAGTGGGCATGTCTGGATACTCAGAAGTAAAATCATCATAATCATCTCCATTGGAACTAGAATCGTCATCATAAGCATCAAAGATCGGTGGAGAATCATAAATTGGTGGAGGATCTGAATTGGATAGAGAATCATCCATATTATCTTGGAACAGTGGATTATCATAGCAAGAATCGAATAAAGGATTGTTTTAGACGACAAAATCATCAAGCACATTAATCATATTCGTTGATTCTCTTCCATTAGATTTGGTTGTGATCTTCCCCATTTTGAACACTTGTGCATCATGCCCGACCCTTAAGATTAACTCACCTTCGGCAACATCAACTAAAGCTTTTCCGGTTCTTAAAAATGGTCGACCAAGTATTAAAGGAATACGAGGGTCCACTTCATAATCAACAACAACAAAGTCGACCGGAAAAGTGAAGGTGCCAACTTTAATAAACACGTCTTCAGCAATACCAACGGGGTAAGCGAGACTACGATTTGCTAGCTCAAGAGTCATCTTTGTTGGTGTAAGATCGGGTAATGATAGTGCTGTCCAAACACTTAAAGGCATCAAATTAATACTTGCCCCGAGATCAGCTAGGGCAGTAAATTCTTCGGTTTTGTTAAAAATGCAAGGAAACACAAAACGACCGGGATATCCAAGTTTTTCCGGAAGTTCTTTAAGAATGACTGTAGAACAGTTTTCATTTAAGCGTGTGTTGACAAGCTCAATCAGCTTTTTCTTCTTGTTAAGCAATTCCTTGAATGCTTTGACGAATTTCGGCATGTGGACAAGTGCTTCAACAAGGCTAATGTTGAAATTCATTTGAGAGATCACCTTCAAATAGTTCGACACTTGAATGTCATCCTTGGTTTGCAATTTAGCCTTGTCTAAGCGAGAAGGATAAGAAATATTGGGTTTATAGGTGGAAGGTGTAGGTGTAGCAGGTAGAGGGTGAGATGTTGAAGGTTTAAAGGTGGAAGGTGGGGTTGGTGAAGGGTTCTTCTTGGGTATTTCTTCATGACGAGGCGGAGACGGTAATGGTGAATTAATACTAGGCATGGGAGTAGGAGGGATAAATGGTGGTGGAGGAGGTGTAGATGGAGTAACTGGGGGAGGGATAGATGGTCCTACTACGGTTACTCCACTGCGTGTAGTAATAGCACTCACATTCGCTCTTGGGTTGGTGACGGTGTTTGAAGGTAGAGAGCCCGAAGTAGAGGGTTGAGTGGTTGGTAAGAAACTAGCCAGCATATTCTTCAAATCATTTGTTTGAGTGCTAAAAGAGGTTTGTATATCATGTCGAAGCTCGGATCTAATGTCATTACCTTGCTTAGTGATATCCCCTTTCAAATTGATAATTTGGCTTTGCAGATTCTTAATTTGCTCTCCTTGAGTTCTCATTAAAGCTTCAACATCTTGATTAATGGGTGGGGCTTGTTGAGCGGGTGGGTGATAAGGATTTGAAGCTAGAGGTGGGATTTGGTTGCTTCTATTGTAGTTGTTGGGGTTGTGGTTTTGAGGAGAAAAACCGGGTGCAAGAAAGTTGTTAGAACGGTAACTTAGCAAATTCCGATCACCTTGAGGTCGGGCTTGGTAATTTTCCGGTGAATAGTTACCATAAGCCGCATACACGTTTTCTGGATTGTCATGAGTAGAAGGACAATCAGTGTATGAATGAGGACCGCCGCAAGTCTCACAAGAAATTGCTACAGCTTTAACTTGTTGTTGTTGGTTTGTAGCGATGAGCAAGATATTTTTGATCATTTCGGCCATCATGCGGGTGAATTTGGTCATGTCGGGGTTTGCTGAAGTAGAAGAAACATTGACTCTCGGGTTGTTCCTTGAAGATGCGGAGGAATCCCAATTTTTGTGATGAGTAGTCATGTTCTCAATAATCTCTCTACACTCCTCGAGTCTTCTTTTCATAAATGTGCCACCGGCGGCTGCATTAATAGTATCACGATCAAGAAAAGTTAAACCATTGTAGAAAGTATCAATCAACGTAACAGGGAGCATGTTGTGGTTTGGACATCGATCGATCAAAACATTATATCTTTCCCAAGCATCAAAGAGAGATTCATCGGGTTCTTGCATGAAACCGCTTATTTGATTTTGAAGGCTCGTGACCATGGATGGTGGAAAGTAGCGCGACAAAAATCGTTCAGTCATGTCGTCCCAAGTATGAATGGAATTCTTCGAGAGACGATCAAACCATTTTTCGGCGCGGTGGGATAAAGTATGTGGAAAGAGCTGTAGGCGAAGGACATCCATAGTAACACCGGGCAACTTCATGCTTTGAGTAATAGTAATGAATTTGTCGAGGTGCTTGTTGGCATCATCATCAGGCAATCCACGAAATGGATTAGTTTGCACTTGTTGGATCATGTGATGCTTCAACGAAAACTCCGGAGCCGTGATTTGCATCGGCGCAATCGGTCCTCCTCGTCCATACATTGTGGGTTGACAAAGCTCCTCCATTGTCCGAAGGTCTGGTGGGGGAACATTGTTGTTGTTATTGTTGAGGTGCGGTGGGTTATTGTTGTTGTTCACACCTGCCATAGCTAAATCTTCACGAGTCTCGGGCTCTGAATAAGTTGAAGATCTAGTACGCATACACCTGCGAAAGCAAAAGAAAAAGATACCAAAGAAATAGACAATATATATACACTATAGAAATAAAAATAAAATCTTTTTGGATTTTTGAAAATTTTTAATTTTTATGGATTTTTGACAATTTTTAAACAAGCAAAATAACGTTCACAAGTGAACGGATCCCCAAATTCAACCCGTCTCTCACAGAAAACCGTTAATCTTTACGAAAAGAGCCGGCAGCGGCGCCATTTAATAACTCGATTTTCACTCAGTTAAAAAGTTCTTTGTCGTATGTCTAATCGAATTGACTACTGGTTTAAAGTGCGACTCAGTCGTCTTTTGGTGGAAAACAAATATATTTGTCGTTGTAGTGTAATTAAAATGCAAAACTTTAAAGTAAATGACGGGTAAATAAATCTAAAACTAATCAAAACTTAAATGGTGCAATATTAAAACTTTAAAAGTAATTTAATTAATTGACTTAAAATAAAAGCGTGACGAAAAATTAAATTGACAATGTAATAAAAATGTGAACTTTAAAATTAATTTAAAAGAAAAATAGCTGGAAAAATAAATGCTTGAAAAGTAAAAAGAAAGTAAACAGAACCTGAATCGGAATCCCAAAACATTGTCACTATCCGGAATACCCAACTAAGTACTGCTTATCCGGAATTTTCCCTGAGTCCTTATCCGGAATAAGTTTCAACGAGTTATCCGGGATATGGTTCCAAGGCTTATCCGGAATATGATTGTCACTCCTTATCCGGAATTCCCCTTGTTCCTTATCCGGAATAATCTTCTGCAGCTTATCCGGAATCCCCTCTAATAGTCCTTATCCGGAATAAATTCCGGCTGCTTATCTGGAATAAACAAACAGCACTTATCCGGAATAACTTGTTATTCGGAATCCCTTGGATCGTTATCCGGGATAATCTTCGAACCCTTATCCGAATAAACTGTCACCTTATCCGGAATAATACCGAAGCCTTATCGGGAATCTCCTTCAAACATTTATCCGGAATAATGTTGTCCTGCAGCTTATCCGGATTACCCGTCTAGTAGCTTATCCGGAATAAACAAATGCCTCTTATCCGGAATAATCTTCCGGTAGCTTATCCGGAATAAACTATCACTTTACTCGGAATACACAATAGAAGACTTATCCGGAATATCTACCCGTGTAGCTTATTCGAAATATTCAGATGATCACTATCCGGAATGTTGAGATGGAGGTGATATTCGGAATACTAGGGTTTTGCCAAAACTCGGATAAGAACTAAAATCAAATAAGCTACGAACTAAAAATAAGCCAAAAACTATTAAGCGTTTAACTAAAAACTTAACAAAATCAAACTTAAGAAAAAGCTATTAAGCTAAAATTTAAAAACTTTCAAAAACACTAAATAATAAAAATATTTTAAAACAACTTTTTATAAAAATTAACTAAAAAGCACTAATTCAAAATTAAGAAAAACACAATAAGCTATCAAATCAATAAGATAACACAATCATAATCATAAAAAACATAACAAGTAATCAAATAAGCATGACAATAAGATAATAAGCAAAATAAGAAAGGAAGAATGAGAGATTAATTAAAAACTTGATTAAAGAAAAGATTCAACAACAAATCTAAAAACACTTACTTGGAATTAAAGGAAAAGTGCAAGACAAGTATTAAAAATGACATGAAATTAAGGTGGAAAGACTAATGTG
Organism: Glebionis coronaria; assembly: GCA_025667525.1. Taxonomy (NCBI): domain Eukaryota; kingdom Viridiplantae; phylum Streptophyta; class Magnoliopsida; order Asterales; family Asteraceae; genus Glebionis; species Glebionis coronaria. The sequence continues at coordinate 363,110,173 of CM046876.1, forward strand.
TCAAATTAGCTAACAACTCCTAATGATACATTAGGAGTCTATTTATAGGTGATTAGGAAAGACTAAGCATGTGTTGGTTATTCTTCTTCTTCACGTCTTTTCGTCTTCTTAATTCTTCGACTTTTTCGACTTTGTCTCGGGATTAATAAACTCGTCTTGTAATTTCTTCATTAATTTAGACGTGAATTCTTCGGCTTTTATTAAACTTCCGTCTTTAGACTTTTTCTTCGATAAATCTTCAGAATTGGCCTTGGACTTCCGTTCTTTTAGCACTCTTGATCTTTCGACTTCGTCTTTTGTCTTTTCTTTGATAAAAGCCCGTGAAAGCCCGTGTTTTCCTCCCTTTTCACATTTTGATCCTAAATCACAATAAAAACACAAACCACGCATAATTCCGACATTTGAGACATAAAATACACGTTTTGGCTTGGTTATTATTGTAGTTAAGTGGTAAAAGGATGGGTGTTTACACACCTATCACCTATACTCTCCCATGTTAGTAAAAACCAATGTTTGTCCTTCCTCGAGATGTAGGTCAGCAGCCATCCTATCCTAATGTCCTCCAAATAGCCCGTTTGAACGTACACCACTATTTGGGTCAGTTTGAACCCTTTCATGATTGACCTTATACCTTGTGCTGTTGGTGTACACTTTGAATTTGGTTTTCCAAATGTCTTGGAAGAAATCACTGTGAAGAATCTGCAAAACAATATAATTGGTATTATCATTTTACATTTATTTGATGTTAAATTCAAAAAATATCAAGTTTAGCGAATTAATTATTGAGTGTGCCGTTCCTCCTTTTGTAAAATTCACGAGACACTTGGGAACTCTGTTTCCCACAGTACGCCTTTCATAACCTTGGCATTCCCATCCTTCTTTTGTATAGCATGTGACGTAAAATGTGTCATCTCCTTCTTTCACAAAGTGTAGAATCCTCACACTATCATCCAGATTGTCTTTTGCAAAATCTTTCCATTCGTCCCCATACAAATGTAGCTTTGTTTCATCTCTTCTGAGAAGACATACATAACGATACCTGTTTGGTCCATTAAGGAAAACGTATGGCTGACCATTGAAGAACCTTACTTTGAATACTTTTGGTAATACCTACAAGTACGATTTTGTTTGTTATGATTATGTAAACTAATCTACTAACAAACAACAATACGCCTATGAAGATTAATATGAATACACACCAGAAAGCTTTTGTACTCTTGAAAAATAAATTCGTCTGCCATGTTGCCCTGCTAACACAAAAAATACAAATGGTAAACATTGTATTTTTTTACATGTCGTTTATATCTATTGGATCAAATTCGTAACACAATGACAGTGTGTTGATCAACAGTTTTGTATTGAGCTTCATACTAGACTACATCCCTAAATTGTAGAATCTATTGTTTATAATTAGAAAAATCTACATAATTGTGAACAATAGTATAGTAACAAAAGTTCAAAGTTTGACTATGAAACATTCATTTACACCCAATAAGGTAAAATACATTACAAAATCCAAATACTATTATAACTGTATCCTTAGCAAAGGGAACTAAATATATAGAAGTCAACATAGACCATTCAAATGGTTATATACAAAACCATGTACGGATCATTACACATGCAAATAAATGGCTTTATTTAGGTTATTTTGAAGTGATAACTTCTGAATGATATACTTTATATATAACACATCAATTTAATTGTTAACAACTTCAATTAAACTAGTGTAAACTTAGGCATTTCAAGGATCAAAACCTATAATTGTCCAGCAAGTCTATGTAAATTATTCTTATTATCTAGAGGAGCAATTATTGAGTTATATCAATCATCATAACAAGTAGATGCTGCATGCGTATGTTGGGTCAAAAGTTGATGAGTCAAACACTATGGAAACAAGAAAGACCAAGTAGAACATTATCACTGCTAGAATTCCCACTGTTGGAGTTCCCCCTGCTGGAGTACTATCCCCTGCTAGAGCAAGTTCCCCCTGCTGGGGTACTTGCCCCTGCTAGTGTACTTCCCACTACTAGTGATAAGTATGAAGATTTGGTCAACACAGGATAAGAATGAATAAGTCAGTTTTGATTTAGTCATTAATACTTTATTTAGTTTCCATGTATCCCTGGGTTCCTTAAGTTATAAAAGGAACCACCAGGCATAGGTTTTATTCACTACTTCCAATACACAAAATGTAACCTACTGCTTGTTTGATCTCTAGGTGTGGGATTCAATGTACACACACCTAGAGTAGTTTGTGTTAATCAAATAATACAAACTCTCTTTGGGAATCTTTCATCTTTGTTAAACATCTTGTTCTTGATTAATTGTGCAATTCCGCTATGTTAATTCATATGTACAATTGATCATCCTAGATAAAACGGTTTTTACTGTTTGAGTCTAACGATCTTGGATTCAACATGTGGTATCAGAGCGGGTGGCTCTTGATATCTAGGAGAATCAAGATGTTTTTCGTTGTTCTTGTTGCTGTGAAGATGTTTTAGGGTTTATTGAGAGGGACAATTCCTCAAAACCCTAAACATTTGGGTGTACGAATGAAGATACTGGTGATGTTGAGGGTTACTGAGATGCTGTTTATTTGACGACGACTTCTAAAAACATGAAAGATATCTTGACTAACTGAGATGCGTAGGTAAAATAATGCTTTTCATGTTTGTGTCAAGATTAATATATATATTTTTTTGTCGTTGAGTAAAAGAATAATGATGGGGACGGATGAACATATCATGTGATATAGCCTGCAGTGAATGACAACTTCAATTGGTATACGTAAAGGGTATAATGGTTCACGTTTGGTTTTAATGGTGTAAGGAATAATTTGTGAGCCAAAGTTGCATCACGTGGGGTGCTATTATTCACATGAATGGAGATGGGACCAGCGAATAAAGAAACGCATCAATTGCTTTTCATAATCTTTTTAGTGATTTTAACAAATCACTTAATTTAATGAACTAGTAAATGGTGAGAATATACAACAGACGTTGGAAAAGTTTGTGTATATGTATTACGGTCCCACGTGGGTTATTGATATTGATATTTAGTATTCAGAGGTGAATTTGTACTATGCATAAAGAAGGTGCTGTCATATCTTATTCGAAAGTCACGGAAGTTAATAACAAAAACAGGGGAATTAAAAGTTCCCTATGCTTGTGAAAAAGTTCCTCTTGCTTTCATTAAAAGTTCCCCCTGCTACGCCCCCTGCCTTCAATAGATCCCCCTGCTTTCATTAAAGAATTCCCACTATTTTTGAAAGTTCCCCCTGCTGTCGGATATGAATTTTGGGACAGCAGTGTTTTGGATTTTGGTATATTCACAGCAACTGGTTTAAAGGTATAAAGGCTTGATTTAATTTTATTGATTACGAAGAAAAGTTTTTATCATTTGTTTGAGGACGAAGTAGATTTTCGCGGGTATGTGTTTTATTCTTAAACACCTAATGACAAAGTGATACACGATCTAAGAATATGTGATTTTTCTTATGGTACTCTATGCACATATTTTCTATCACTTGAAGGAGTTACATTATCGTGCTCAGTGTCTCGTTTCAAAGGTAAATGAGGATTTTGTATATGCAGACTCTTTGTCATGTGGTTAGTGCAAGATATAGAACGCAAGTTCGGGTTATTCTTCTTCATCATCAAGTAAGTTATAATCAGTTTTCTTCATATGTAATCATTACATAAAGCCTACAGAATTGAAGATTCATCAATGACTAGCATACTTTAAGGGGAAGCTTATTTGATAAAGTGTTAGTCATTCACATATGACATCAAGGTGAAGATTTTTTTGCTATTACTCATTGGTATTACTACAACTAATGAGAGTGTCTACTGCTCAAAATCATTTTTTATTAGGAGTCAGGCCTATGTGCTTCATGGATGGTATTTTGAAAAGTAGAATAATTGGGTTTGATGTATGATATTGGTTAGTAGTAGTTGAAAATAAAGGTTGTTCACATAGAAGACCCCTATTTGATCATGTCAAAAAGGGGAAGTTATCTACAAAGAATGTTCAACCTGTTGATCTTTGGTGTTGTATCTTTAAGGGGAAGTGTTTTGACATCATCAACTAGGGGAAGATTGTTGGGTCAAAAGTTGATGAGTCAAACACTATGGAAACAAGAAAGACCAAGTAGAACATTATCACTGCTAGAATTCCCACTGTTGGAGTTCCCCCTGCTGGAGTACTATCCCCTGCTAGAGCAAGTTCCCCCTGCTGGGGTACTTGCCCCTGCTAGTGTACTTCCCACTGCTAGTGATAAGTATGAAGATTTGGTCAACACAGGATAAGAATGAATAAGTCAGTTTTGATTTAGTCATTAATACTTTATTTAGTTTCCATGTATCCCTGGGTTCCTTAAGTTATAAAAGGAACCACCAGGCATAGGTTTTATTCACTACTTCCAATACACAAAATGTAACCTACTGCTTGTTTGATCTCTAGGTGTGGGATTCAATGTACACACACCTAGAGTAGTTTGTGTTAATCAAATAATACAAACTCTCTTTGGGAATCTTTCATCTTTGTTAAACATCTTGTTCTTGATTAATTGTGCAATTCCGCTATGTTAATTCATATGTACAATTGATCATCCTAGATAAAACGGTTTTTACTGTTTGAGTCTAACGATCTTGGATTCAACAGCGTATGAATCGTATGATCAAGATTAATAATTAGTAACAATCTGAAGAAAAAAGTTACATGCATTGTTGGAAGTTGAAAATATCAAAACTGATAATCGGTTACTGTGTGTTTGTGTTTGAGATGGAGTGTTGTTTTGGTGATAATAATTGATACTTCCCACACAATCTTTTCAATATCAAAATGTCGTAATTATATTGGCTTATTTAATTTTCTAAGAATTACTTTTTTATTAGATGTAAATAAATGTTTAAACATAAAGTCAACATTTGAATATTTACTCAATTTAAAAGATTTTGTTTGAAACAATAGTATATTTATAACAAACATATAAAACATCAATAATTTGTATTTTTAATATAGGTATTTTGAAAATAAAGTTTTGATTTAGTCTTTTGTGATTGCCATAAATCCCAATGATATGTATCATAAAAAACAGCATTAACCAATAAGTAGGTTTATTTTTAATCATCTAAGGTATGTTTTTTTATATTTTATATTTTGATCTATTTATATTTACATACTATCATTTACATTATTTTGTAATTATAATTTTGTGAAATTTCCATTAAGAATTAATTTGTTGTAGAAATGAAAGATTCAACAGAAAGCGATCCACCAATGGATGACGGTAAAATTGTTATTGATCTATTTGATGATGATGATGATGTTGTTGCTACCGTAAGACGTTAATTTATAATAAATTATGTTAAAATATCTACATATAAAATATTGTATTACATATAACACTTAATAATATTGTTCATGTTCAAAGCCGGCTACGAATATTCATATCTTAGAAAATACTGTTCAACCTGTTGGTGTTGTAAAGGAAGTTATTGATATTGGTGATTCCGACGATGAAGCTATTCTTCCACTAGGAAAACGAGAAAATGACGACATTGGCTTAGGAAAGACTTATCAAAATGTAACAATTGCTAATTAATTCTTTTATACAAGATATTAATGTTGTTTTTTTAATGATTGATTACTCATAATTTGCAGGATGAAAATAAGGATGAACTTCTTTCACTATCCCGTGCATCAAAAAATCAAAGCCTTCAACCTCCAAACCGGAACCTTTCCATCTTATTGATGAAGTCATCGACGAAGAACTTCCTAATAGTGACACTTTTGTCAGCATGACACAAAATGTGTATAAGGATGACCATGTTGAAACAACTCATGATGAAGCTGGTATTGATTTGAAACACTCGGAAGGCGTAAACGAAGAATCTCCAGAACCAACCACCGATGACGGTGATCTCATTGATGATGAAGGTGCAACCAATTATGATACTGATGATGAATATGATCCTAATGATGGTGATACGGATGATGAAGCTGACAAAATCGACACTAATGATGGAAGTGATGATGAATATAATCCATGTAGTTTAAGCACGGATGATGAAGATGATGAATAAAAAATAAGAAGAATGTGTTTTCTCAATAATAAGTTAATAAGTTTACGTTTAATGTTTTTTTTTTGTTTTTTTTTGCAATTTTGTTTTATTTGTCTTTATTTATACATGTTTTTTTCGTGAGTTATAATAAAATAATATTTTATGTTTCTTTTATATTTATTATCAATATAATCTATTTTGTTAAGTTAATATGTTTGTTAAAAATTGTTACATTTACATTTTATGAAAAAATAAACGCAAATACGTTACATATACATGGAACGAAGGACTAAACATAATAAATGGCATTAGATCAAGGTCCATAAATGTAAATTGACATTAACACCAATTTTGTGAAAAAAACGTATATAACCAACTCATAACCAATTGAGTAGTACGTACAAAAAAATATGTCTTCATCAAAACCTAAAACCGGAGAAAGTTCATCTGTGTTTCCATCTTATTCTGAACACCAAATTCTTATTCAAGAATCAAAGGATCAAAAGAAAGATCCACATGAAAGAAAACAAGATGATGTTGTGCATGAACACAAAGAAAAATTGAAAGCAAAAACAGATGAAGCAATGGCATTCTTGGCATCAATATTTGGAAAAGGAGAATCATCAAACAATGGTATATCTAATCTACACACTATATTAAATATGAAGCAATGGATTCTTATTTTTTTAGTATCAATATGTTTTTCTTTTGTTGCAGGTCATGTAGATCAATCAGTTATGCTTGATTGGCTTAAAGTTAATGTTGGCGACCATGAAGATTGTCAAGAGGTTATGAGACGTGTGAACGACAGATTCTTGAAGGTCGATTCAATGCTTCATGAACTCCGCGCGATGGGCCATGAGTTAACTGACGAATATTTGGTGGACATTAACTTCTTCAGTGAAGATTAAAATTCAAATGCACATTAAGAATTTTAAGCAAATAATGTTAACTATGATTTTATGTGTTTAATGAGAATCAATTTGAACTTATTATCTCCTTAAATTGCTCAATTACTGTTACAAACATGTTTTAATGACATTTAAATTGTGATATAATTGCTTAAAATATATTGCTTCATGTTTAAATGTTCCATAAATTAAGCTACTGATTTGTTTCTTATTTAATCATCCAAAGTGGTTAAATAGGTAACTGGATTCATACATATTGTTCAAAAATGGCTAAAAACAATCAAACAGAAACAAGAAAGGAAAAAAAAATGTTGATCGAAATAAAAAAGATCATACTTCAAAGGAAAATGCTTCTTTGAGTGTCAACGGAACCCCTGTGCAAGTTTCAAAGAAAAGGGTTTCACTTGTTGAATCACTTGTTGAATTAATACATTCTTACTTATTTTTTTGCTTTGTTATTAGATGATCCGCTTGAGAATAATATTCAAATGGCGGATGGTTCGAATACACCTTCTACAACACAACCAAACAATACAGGTTTAATATCGATGTTTTAATTAATGTTGTTTTTCATGAGTCACTGTACTTGCACAATTAAGTACCATTTCGTTTATAATTTATGTTAAAGACTGCATTGTTTCAATTTGTTAGGTTCAAGTTCGCAAAGTGGAATGGCGCGACAAACAAGTTGTAGTAGAAAACCTCTGTCTGATATTAGTAACTGTAAGACAATGTTTTTTATCCAAGGCGTATTTAAGTTAATGAATAAGTTTATGAATTACTGAATCTAAACATATACCTCTTTTGTTGTAATGAAATAGCAGTCTTGCCAAAGATTAACAATAGTTTTGAAACTCAACTATCAACATTCTTGGGCAATGCATCTACATCATTTAGCCAAACAAGAGCAACAACATTTCAATCACCACCAGGTACCCGCATATGAATCTCTTTCTCCCATACCTTGGATTACAAAAAAGTCATTCACACTCGACAATATGATGCTTTCACTAACAGGTCTATCAAATGATTCTGTAGAAACTAGAAGGGGGGGTGAATAGTTTCTCTTTTATTAGTCACCTAATTAAAATTACTTTCAATTAGGTTTGTATCAAAACTATCTTTTACTTGAAGCTAAGTTGCATAATGATTAGGTTCAATTCAAATGCATTAGCAATGGTAATAGGTAAGTATAAAGATAATGAAATAAGTAAAGAGTAAGTAAAGAGACAACCTAGTGACAAGACACCAAGATTTATAGTGGTTCGACAACGAGGCTCTATCCTCGTTTCTACTCCACTCCTCGAGTACACCTACTCGAGATTTCCACTATATCCACAAGCTCCCATCTTGGCGGAGAAAGCCTTACATCGTCGCTTACATTATTTTCCGACACTAAGCTAAATGTCGAGACCTAATCATTAGCTAGGACCAAGCTACACAACGTTGCCTACTTTACAATTTAACGACACAAGGCTAGATGTCGAGTTCTAATCTCACGGTAGAACCAATCTTCACGACGTTGCCTACTTCACCATTTTACGACACAAGGCTAGATGTCAAGTTCTAATCCAAAGATAGAACCAATCTTCACGACTCTTCACTTTGAAGCTAACTAAGAAATTCACACAACACAACTACTAATCACTTTCAAGTTTAGTGAGAACTCACAAGACACAACCACATCACTTTATAGTTTAGTGAGAACTACTACACAATCTATTACAACTCAACCAGACATATCCAAGTACACACATGTAGCTTGGATCTACACAACACAAATCCAAGCAAACACATATGCAATAGATGTAGACAACAAATCCAAGTATTCACAAATAGCTTGGATGAACACAACTAGTCCAAGTATTCATAAATACAAATGGATCAACAAAAACAAAAAGGCTAACATGATGAACATGACTAATTCATGGATTCATCTTTATCACAACACTAGTGAGTGAGTGATCTTCTCATTGGACAAGGTAAAGGAGGGGATCAAGAGGATAATCATATGTAAACATACTTAACACATTAAGTAATCATTTACTAATGATTATGCTATAGAAATGAGAAAGGGGGCTGAGAAAAACGTCCAAGAGGGTTGTTGGAAAATGAGATTTGATCCACTATTTATAGAAGACAAAGTGCAATGGCTAGCTGGGCGCGGATCCTTAACTAGCCGGTGGTTCCATATCGCTAAGGAACCGCCTAGCTATTTAAGGTACCGCCCAGTAGAGTCCGCTCCCTTTTTTATCTTTTAGTGGGGTAGGAATATCTGAGGTTTTTAAACCTTCAAAGGATATTCTTATGGCATATGGAATATGCCATTTTCAAATTTACATTTTCCATTTTAATAAAACATTTTCTTAAAAAGAAAGTTTATTAAAAAATCTTTTGTCATATTAACAAATGTGAGTTTTAAGGATAATCACTTTGATGATTACTAAGTATGATTAAGAAAAGTTAGTGATATGATTATTACCTTGATGATAGTGTTAGTTAAATAATTCGTTTTGTGTTTTACACTAAATGTGTTGTATAGTTTGTTGTGATCAAAACTAAGAAAGATTAGTTAACACTAATAATGTTTTTAGGCATCACTTGCATTAACAATCTCCCCCTTTTTTATTACGACAAACTATAAACTCATTTACATAGAAACATAAAATATCGAATTATTAACGAGTTTATCACTATCATTTCTCCCCCTTTGTCGTAGCAAAAAGGTAAGCACAAGTCTTTGAATAGAACCAGACTTTGCTAGTAGCTCCCCCTTGGTGGTTGCTCCCCCTTGCTTGGGGCACCAAGTGTATGAGCTATGGTGACATGCTACATAAAGGTTAGTAGAAATAAAGGAAACACCAATGTATATATGATCACTACCTACTAGGTAACTTGAGAGGGAGAAGGAGAAGAAATCTCAAATTAGAAGCAAGTATTTGCTAAGTATGTCCAAAGAGGTAAATGACAAAATCAAAGTTCAAGTACTGGAATGGAGGTAGAAAAGAAACATCCAACCAATGAAGATGATAAATTTGTCAAGGGGTTAAGATTTAGAATTGATGGAATCACCCATAATTAATTATAAAGATTAACCACGATCAACTCAAAAGAAAGAGAGAATGATCATATAAGGAAAACAAACACAACACAAAGATTTCATATTACATAAATATGAAAGAGACAATCAAGGTAGATAGTCATACACACAATATGAGTATCTAAAGCAAAAGATATGAAAAATAAACCACAAAGCATAAGCTATTCTAATAGTGATAATTTTCCAAGATTGCTTAAAACGGGATTGACTCTAAAACAACTAAAGTATTATTGGCTCTAAGAGTGCTTAGTCCTTTAGTTGGAAAAATAAGACGACGAGGCATTATTTGAAGTTTTGTCCACGGGAATAAAAACTTTGAGAGGAGGTAGAGTGAGGAGGAATTCAAGAAAATTTAACTTCTCATACACATGAGCAAGTTCAATTTGTTGAAATCGACAACAAGCACACGAGGATCCATGATGCAACACAAATTCGGGGGAAGGCCATCACACCTAGGGTTTGGTGGTGGTGAGGAGAGTGGGTAGGAAATGTTTTCACAATGCCTTGTGAGGTTTGGGAAGGATGAAAGGTCATTGAGTTGAGGGGTGTCAAAAGGTTTTGGTGGTGGGTGGAGATTTTCCTTTTCTCCGGTGATGGGGTTAATGGAGTAGGTCTCATTCCAATACTTGATTGGAGAGAAGGTGGGGTTCTTGGGTGGTTTGGATGAAGAGGGTTCATTTTTCTTGATCCAAATAGGTCGAACCAAGATCTTCAGTTTCTTGGAAAGCTTGGATGAGGAAGCTTTGGGTGAGGATGTTTGTGACAATGAAATGTCAAGGTTATGAAAGGAAGAGTTAGGCATTGTTGAGGTGTGAGAATTAAATCTCAAGGTGGGGGTATAAGAAGAAAGTAGACAAGGCAAAGGTTTGAAAATCAAATGTAAAGTGTCAAGGAATGTTTAGCCAAATTGAGTAAACATGGAATCTTGACAAGGGATAGGTTTATGAAGAAAGACCAAAAACAAGCCAAAAATTGGCTTTTCTGTCCGCGGTACCTTATAGGGACCGGCGGTTCCTTATCACTTAAGGAACCGCGCGACTTTAATGAGCCGCGTGCAGTGGACTTGAAACCATGATTTTCCAGGGTTTTGAGAAAAACTAAGACTTTTTCAAAAAAATTGCAAATCTTGGAATTTTACCTCTATTAGCACTAAATTATGATAGGGTTGCATAAAGCAACACATTCACAAAGAATGTCTTGACAAAGGGAGACAAAATAATTTAGATAACATTTTGAGCCAATTTTAGTCAAGTTTTAGAGGTTGTAATAGATTTAGGTTCAATTTTAATTTAGAATTAAAGTTGATTAATGTGCACATAAAGATAGAAACACATAAAGCTAAGTCCATAATTCATTCTCATAAAACACTCATGAAAGAGATACATAAAGAAAATAAAGAAAAACAATTAACTAAACTAAAGATAAATTAAAACTAGGTCTTGATTAGGAGTCTTCCTTGGCTTGGTTTTTCTTAAAAAAACTTATTAGGAAAAATCATCATTTATCTCCTAGGAGGATGATTGGCAAAGAGACTCACCAAAAAGCTTTGCAACTCTATGTGAGCCCCAATCATCTCTATTCTAAGGATATCAAGGAGATAGAAGTTGTTGAGGCAACAAGGGCAATTAGTGCCATTGTGCATGAAAAACTCATAAAAGTTAGGATCACCCAAGTTTGGGTGTTTGCGGGAGGTGGAGGTGGAGGAGGTATGTTCTCCAAAGGTGATGTGGGTGAGTGTGGAGGCATGCTCTCCAAGGGTGAAAAGGGTGAGTTTGGAGGGTGATAGGTGTGAAAACACCCATCCTTTTACCACTTATTTCTTGCTAAAACGAGACCAAAATGCGTATTTAATATTATTTGTTTGGAATTATGCGTGGTTTTTGTGTTTATTATGTTTTCAGAGTCAACCGGATGAATATTGAAGAAAACATGGGATTGCACGGGTTTTATCAAAGAAAAAGACTCAAGACGAATTCTATTGTCCAAGAGATGCAAATGATTTGAAGTCAATGGGCCTATTTGAAGATTTATCGAAGAAAAGGACCAAAGATGGAAGATTTACATATGTCGAAGGAACTCAAGTCTATTAAATGAAGAAATTAAAAGTTGAGTTGAATTTAATCGTCGACAAATCCCGAATCAGAATCGAAAACGTCAACTTTTCTGAAAAGACGAGAAGACAAGAAGAAAGGGAGAAAGCCCACTCACCAACCAACCACTAGGCCTATAAATAGGAAACCCCTTCACACTTTTTGAGCAAGTTTTTCATTTCCAGTCTTTTCTTTTTCTTTCGTAGGAAGCCAACACCATTAAGGTGTTGGTGATTTTTCATTCTTGTTGAATCTTTGATTTTGTAAGTTGTTAATCTTTCCCTTTGTTTACTCTACCTTAATCATTTAATATAATCCTTCCATTAATCTTGTTCATCTTCATCTTTTTGATTTAAAGTTTAAAGTTCTTATTTGGTTGATTTTAATCCATAAAATTTATTGGGTTTTGTGTTTTTATTGTTGGGATTTGATGTTTATGGTTGATAAATGATTAGTGTTTAGTTTGGTTTAAGTTTTGGTTAAAAACTTGGTTGATTTTTGGTAAAATCGTATTACCCTGTTTTTTCTGTTTACTGTTCTTCGTCCCAAGTATTCCGGATCAGTCACTTTCATTTTTTATTCCAGATCAAATTAATTATTCAGTATCAAAGCCTTTCATCCGGAATAATCAATTATTTCGGATCAACCCCAATATTCTGGATCAACTGGATATTCCGGTTCAATTACTTATTCCGAATCAAACATTGTTTACATTTTATTCCGGATCAAAACCTTTCATCCGGAATATTTTATATTCCGAATCAACTCCTTTCATCCGGAATAATCAATTATTCCGGATCAACTCATTTATTCCGGATCCACTATTATTCTGCATGAGCCTATTATTCCGCATGAGCTTATATTCAGAATGTACCTATTATTCCGCATGAACAAATATTTCCCTTTTTATTTCGCATGAAGCAAAGATATTCCGCATGAGTAAGATATTCCGCATGAAGGATTTTTGTCTGATATATTCCGAATAAAGGGTACATTCCGAATCAAGCATTTTTCAGGGTATTTACAGTTACTGTTTTATTTTTATTTTAATTCAAGTTTTATTTTTATTAATTAATTGCTTCTAGTTTACTTTTATTTACTTCACGCATTTACCCTTTTTAGTAAAATAGAAAACCAAACCCCCTATTTGTCACCAAGAACAACTATTCCACTTTGAGCTGTGATCAATTCGAGAAGATTCCGAGAAAATAATCTGAAACCCAATGAAAATCAAAGTATCAAATGGCGCCGCTGCCGGCTCTTTTCGTGAGGATTAACGGTTTTTTGTGAGAGACGCGTTGGATTTTGGGATCCGTTCACTCGTGAACGTTATTTTTCGTGTACAAAATTTTCAAAAATCCAAAAACATTTGAAAAATCATAAAAAGCATCTCTTTTTCAAAGTTTTGCACCAAAAATATTCTTCTTGCTTATCTATTCTCTTTATGATTCTTATGTCCATTGCGTCAGGTGTGGGAGACGATTATACGGGAACGACTCATGTCAATGGTGCACATGTGAGCGGTGCGGAAACGATATCGACAATACACAATTCCTATTCGGATTTTGTCCTTTGTGCAACTCGACTAATTCGTCCTTTTTGAATCCACCTCCTGTTCCCCCGTGCATCTATTGTGGAAGCGATTCTCATTGGCATGTTTCGTGTCCAATTCGATACCCGCCTCAGGGCGAGCAAGAATTGGGTTACAATTATGACAATGGTAATAGTCATCTACAAGAAGCACCGGATTTTTCTCCTCACCCGTTTTGCAACAACTGTGGGGGTCCTCACGATACTTCTTATTGTCAGCCAATGAATTATTATGAGCCAGATCCGTGACCTCAATTTTCTTCACCGATGGATTATTATGAACCAAATCCGTGTTATAATTCTTCTCAACCGATGACTTACTTTGAGCCACATCCGTGCTATAATTCTAGTTTTCATAACTTTGAGCCCCCACATCCCACCCTCAATCATCAATCCTCTCAGGGAATTCATATTGACCAACAACTCGCTACTTTGAATGACGAGACACACGCTATTATTTTGAAACTTCAAGAAGCCGTTGTTCTAATAAAAGAAGCATGGGAGGAGGAAAAGCGACATCAACATGAGCAAATATCGAATATCGAGACTTATACTCCTCCTCCGGTGTATCCATACTATTATGATGATGACGACGATGATGTCTACACTTTCAACCAATATTCTGAAGTTGCTGCTCCTACTCTCGATGTTCTTACTGTGTCTAAGGATCTAGATTCGTTGAATGAGCTTAGTGATGTTGGTCTCGACAAATTATTGAATAATGAGGTTTGTGACTTACCTGCTATGGAGCTTCAGGACGACGTTGCTTTCATGCAAGCGGTCGATCCAAATGATGACGATTCTTCACCTAGCTATGAGAATTTCACTTTTGAAATTTCTCAATCTCCACCGGGAGATGCGGGCGATGACGGTTTATTCTCTCCGGCTTACGAGAAGTTCACCGATGAACTTGATCTTGTGGATGAGGTGGAAGACGTGCTTCTTCGCGATAGATTACGGAAAGTGCACCTTCTTATTGCTCAAATCGATGAGTTGACTTCTCCTCCTCTCTCCGAGTCTTTGCCTCCATCTATTCCTCCCGTTGAAGATAATAACCCATGGCTGGAAGAAATCGATATTCACTCCATACCTCTAGGTATTGATGACGATGACATGGAGGGGGATATTATTCTTGATAATTTGCTGCAGGAAGGTATTGACCCAAGTCCCCCTCCCGAGCACCTTTCATCCTCCCCTTTAGCCACTACTACGGAGGATGAGTGCTTTGACCCGGGAGGTGACATTCATTATGCTATCATTGATAACATTACGGCTTTGCCGAGTGCTCAGCATCCATTGTGTTTAGGGGATGATAATGTGCTTACTTTACCCATCCCACCTCCCGTGGATCTTGATTTCACATACTTCTCGTATGTTGAAAGGACCTTTCTCCCATTCAAGACTTATCCCCCCGCCTCTCCTTTGTTGATGTCAACCGGGAACGAGGACAAGGTCTTTGATCCCGGTATTACATTCGAGGCTTCCCCATGGACCATTTCATTCGGGGACGAGTCAGGCTCGTGACTCGGTTAATCTAAACAAGCGCTTTTTGGGAGGCAACCCAATTATCTATCTATCTTTCCTGTTTTCACCATAAGTGTGGGGGGAGCCCCGTGGTGTTTCTTGTTTTCTTTCTTATCATGTGCAGGGATTAGAGCTTTAAAGACACACTCTTGATGACTTTTGACGAACCGTGATTCCGTGTTCCCTTCTTCCCGGTTCTATCCTAAACTCTTTTCGATTCACTATTTTATATTTTTCAATATTAAAATAGGAATCTCGTTAGTTGTCTTTTCCTTAGCGAAATTTAAACAAAGTGCACAATGTCCTAAGTGTAGGGGAGTTTACTCCCACATGCTTAAACATTGAGGATAATGTTTATATTAAGTGTAGGGGGGACTTCTATCGAAGTTAAGTGGTCTTTTCCTTGTATTTGTCCTCATTTTAACCGGAAAATCAATTTTTCGACATTTTTCAAATTTTTTGATCTATTTTGGCCATTTAGTTTTTCCTTTTGTATAGTTATTTTCTTTCCTTGCTAGAATAAAATTTTAATAAAGTGGTTTTAATTTTCAAACGTTGTGAATCTTTTGACTCAACCCGAGTTTACTTATCTAAGTTTACTCTAGCTAGTATCCTTAACGTGTTTAAGTCAAGTTTTGCTAGGCTTTTACATAGGGATCTATAAAACGCGAAAGTCTTAACTCTCACGGGTTAAGAACAAGCACTTTTCGCAAGTTCCTATAATTGATCCTAGAGAGTCGTTTATCAAGGGAACTTTAAAATGCGATTTCTAAACTTGAAAAAGTCTAAGAGTTTGCAAGATCCTATAGATGACTCGAAAACCCAAAACTTTGATTTAATAGGCTAAGCATCCACGAGTCTCATTCCTTGAGATTTTGAATTGTGGAGAACGAGAGATGATAGAGTCAATTATAAGTTTGGTATTCTTTCGTGAATTTATGTGAGTTAATTATGAGCCTATTCTCCCATCGCTTGTGAAGAAATTTATCTGCAATAAATAAGGTTGTACGATTTGAAAAGTTACTTAGCTTCTAGCCCAAGATCGTTTAAAAGTTGCTCGGTATGGATTAGAGTTCATAGCCAAGTCATAACTTACTGAAGCAGGATGCGAAGATTGGCGAGTCCGAAAAGGCCCTAACAAGGCATGAGGGCTACATTTTGTTGCTAAAGATCCCAAGTGATGTGAAGAATCATTTATCAAAGATCAATATGAAGGATCGAGACACACGACGCAAAAACTCCCCAAAAGTCATGGAGAAGTCTATCCAAAAAGACCCTAGAAAGGTATGAGGATAAATAGATTCAAGTCCAAAAAGTAGGCGGATCGTTGTATATTAAAGTCCAAAATAACGATTGGAGAAAAATGAAGAAGTCGTGGTCCAAATATGAAGAATCTCTCAAAACATCAAGTGAAGAAATTCCTATTATGAAGAGAAGACCATTATTTCATGAACGTCTCTCAAGATTTGAAGTATGAAGTCGCTGCCAAATATCGGTCCGAGAAAGGTCTCAAATCGCGAAGCGAGTTATGCCAAGATATGAACTTTATGAGGTCCCGAGAAGCAGTTTTAAAAGATTTTGTCCTTTAGCTAACTATTGATTAAATCGTTCACTTTATTTTCGGCCTAAATAACTATCGAAATAAGTCAAACAATGCATCCTCGTGATCATTCAAGACAACAATAAAATATAAGAGATACACCTAGGAATAAGGGAGTCTAAGTGAATAATTGTCCCACATGAGTTCGTGTTAGTTTGCTAACTTATAATAACAATGATCTCGTTTTTACGCTTGTTTTGGAGAAAGTGAAAACTTGAGGATGATGATCATTCATGACATTTCTAAAACCCTAAGGTATGATTTTTATTTCTTTACTTGTTTTGTTATTTTCTATCTCTTTAATAAAGGCCAAGACGGATTGATTATGATGAAAAGTGTAATCGTGCTTTGTAACTAATGCATTGCATGAGGGCATTGCAATGGTTAAGTGTAGGAGATTTGATAGGTGTGAAAACACCCATCCTTTTACCACTTATTTCTTGCTAAAACGAGACCAAAACGCGTATTTAATATTATTTGTTTGGAATTATGCGTGGTTTTTGTGTTTATTGTGTTTTCAGAGTCAACCGAATGAATATTGAAGAAAACATGGGATTGCACGGGTTTTATCGAAGAAAAAGACTCAAGACGAAGTCCATTGTCCAAGAGATGCAAATGATTTGAAGTCAATGGGCCTATTTGAAGATTTATCGAAGAAAAGGACCAAAGATGGAAGATTTACATATGTCGAAGGAACTCAAGTCTATTAAACGAAGAAATTAAAAGACGAGTTGAATTTAATCGTCGACAAATCCCGAATCAGAATCGAAAACGTCAACTTTTCTGAAAAGACGAGAAGACAAGAAGAAAGGGAGAAAGCCCACTCACCAACCAACCACTAGGCCTATAAATAGGAAACCCCTTCACACTTTTTGAGCAAGTTTTTCATTTCCAGTCTTTTCTTTTTCTTTCGTAGGAAGCCAACACCATTAAGGTGTTGGTGATTTTTCATTCTTGTTGAATCTTTGATTTTGTAAGTTGTTAATCTTTCCCTTTGTTTAATCTACCTTAATCATTTAATATAATCCTTCCATTAATCTTGTTCATCTTCATCTTTTTGATTTAAAGTTTAAAGTTCTTATTTGGTTGATTTTAATCCATAAAAGTTATTGGGTTTTGTGTTTTTATTGTTGGGATTTGATGTTTATGGTTGATAAATGATTAGTGTTTAGTTTGGTTTAAGTTTTGGTTAAAAACTTGGTTGATTTTTGGTAAAATCGTATTACCCTGTTTTTTCCGTTTACTGTTCTTCGTCCCCAGTATTTCGGATCAATCACTTTCATTTTTTATTCCGGATCAAATTAATTATTCAGTATCAAAGCCTTTCATCCGGAATAATCAATTATTCCGGATCAACCCCAATATTCTGGATCAACCGGATATTCCGGATCAATTACTTATTCCGAATCAAACACTGTTTACATTTTATTCTAGATCAAAACCTTTCATCCGGAATATTTTATATTCCGAATCAACTCCTTTCATCCGGAATAATCAATTATTCCGGATCAACTCATTTATTCCGGATCAACTATTATTCCGCATGAGCCTATTATTCCGCATGAGCTTATATTCCGAATGAACCTATTATTCCGCATGAACAAATATTTCCCTTTTTATTCCGCATGAAGCAAAGATATTCCGCATGAGTAAGATATTCCGCATGAAGGATTTTTGTCTGATATATTCCGAATAAAGGGTACATTCCGAATCAAGCATTTTTCAGGGTATTTACAGTTACTGTTTTATTTTAATTTTAATTCAAGTTTTATTTTTATTAATTAATTGCTTCTAGTTTACTTTTATTTACTTCACGCATTTACCCTTTTTAGTAGAATAGAAAACTAAACCCCCTATTTGTCACCAAGAACAACTATTCCACTTTAAGCTGTGATCAATTCGAGAAGATTCCGAGAAAATAATCTGAAACCCAATAAAAATCAAAGTATCAGAGGGGTAAATGGTGAAGTCACCAAGGTATCAACAAAGTCATTCACAATTGGAATGCTTTGGATGTGTTGTGGTTGGGTAGTCACATCCAAGAGATTACTTAGAGTGAAGGGTGAGGAAAGCTCATTCATTCTAGATTGGAGTGAAGAGGAGGTAGAACCATGAGAATGGTTGGTACCATGGGTTGATGTAGTCTTGCATGGAGCAAGAGGTGGTGAGGTTTATGAAGAAATGAGAATTGGGACAATCTCATTCTTAGGTGTGTGAAAGGGTGAAGAGTTAGGTTTAGGCAATTTAATCTTAATCTTAAGATTTTTTCTTGAAGTGGAGGTTTTGGATGAGTTTGAGGTTCTTGTAGAAACCATGGTTGTAATGAGAGGTTTAAGGTTTAAGGAAGAATGGTTTGATGTGAAGAACATGGCTAACAAGGTGGGTTTAAAAGGGTGAGGGGATGATCCAAACTAGTAATGGGTTAAAAACATTTTATGTGAATAATGAATTTAGGTAACCTAGTTTAGGAAATGTGCAGGTTTTTACAAAGAATCAAGCAAGGTTTACACAGATTAAGGAAAATAGTGTAAAGCAAAGATTCTGTCAGACACAGTAGCCGGCGGTTCCTTATCTTGGGACGGTGGTTCCTTATCAATAAGGTACCGCGGGTTGATATGGAACCGCGTCCAGTGGTGTTCAAAAATGGTACTTCCTCAAACTTTGGTTACCCCAGATTTTTACCAAAGGATTATCAAGCCAAAGTTAACTACTGACCAAAATCTAGGAAGCTAACTAACACATAGGATGCACAAAGCTATGCAAAATGACATCACAATGGCATAGACAATTATTTAGGATAAAAATAACAAATAATCCAAACAAGTTGTATTAGTTAGAACATAACCAAAATAAGGTAAAAAAAGCAAATGTTCATCATCACATTACATGTTTACCAACATGTATACTTTGAAACAATTCAAAGTCTTCATCTTCTCTTCTTGCCCAATCCCTTGATCATGTTTCCCAAGTACTTGATTCCCTTCCTTGACTCAACCTGGTGTTCATGTAAATCACCATGGGTTCGAAGATTTTGACGGTAAAGTTCCTCCATATTGAGATTATTAGGAACTTCACTAGAGGAATGATGAGGAGGGGAAACAATGTCATCTAAACCATCCACGAATGAGTTTGTAGGAGTGGTGAGAAGTACTCGAAGAGTCAATGGGAGCACTTGTGCCAATGCCATCACCATTACTTGTTGGCATGTCCATGTCCTCATCATTGGACTCTTGTTGGTTGGATTTACGATCACATCTTGTCTTTCTCTTATATACCTCTTGAATAGGTAGCATAACTCGTTTGACCGGTTGAAACTGACAAAAAAAAAGATTTGGGAAATCACGGCCAACCCTTTTAAAAAAGCGAGTGAGAAGCATTGCGTAAGGGAGGTTTGTTTTGGGCTTGTGAATAGCATAATTGATCCGTTGAGAGATAAAATATGCCAAATTGTAATTGGTGTTGGTAAAGATGCAAAATAACATATGCACTAAACACGCCAGAACATGATCCCGGTTTCCACCAAGACAAAACACATTTTCCCTAAGGATATTGGTCCATCGGACCATATTATCATTAAGGTCGCTTAAGAGAACCTCATGACGTTTCACCAAACGTACCTTAGTATGAAGGCTTCTTTTAACGGGTCGATTACGCTTTTTGGAGACAATGTCAACAATGTAGTCAAGATCAATTTCCTCATGATCATGTAGAGGACAGTTGTTGGATTCAAGGAGAGCACTAAGCTTCTATTTATCCGTGAAGCGACAAGTGCCTACAAATGGGACATCAAGAATTTGACCGAAGACTTCGAGAGAGTATTGTATGAGTTGACCGTTCAAGATGAACCTAACAAATATTCCATCATTGTTTTCAATGACGGAGTATGTGCTAAAGAACTACAATAGGAATCGAGGATAGATGTCTTCCTTAATGTGCAACAAACAATCAAATCCAATGTTTTCAAACATAGACTTGATGTAGACATAATCCTTAATATCCTTTTGGACAACTCTACCCTCATGAAAACAACGGGATTAAAGAGAGGAATAAGTATGGGCGAGATGAGTTGAGTGACAAAAGTCGGAAAGGTTAGGCATATACTGTTTGGTGAGTTGATGATCCTTTTGGTATTGTGAAGGCATGATTAGTACCTAAATAAACACAAGAAAATATTTTTCCAATCACTCATATGAAAAATAAAATCAAAAAATCAACATATGAGAATGTGTTATATCAATTTCTTGACAAACAAAGGATTGAATCCATATCATTCTCATGTTCACAATGTATCTATTCCATTATTAACCAAGAACATATGAGCTATGTTGAATCAACAATGGACTAGAACATTGGTTTTTCAAAACAAGGTTTTTAGGTAAGCATTAACAATGCAACTACCTATTTGTTCATGGGTTCATCTCAATTCCATCTTTTTAACCAAAATCATTTAGTTAAAATTTGGATTTGTTCTACAAGTGGGTTTAGTGAAATCCTAATGAATATGAACCTAAGGAATCATAGTAAAATAACCATGTCAACCCATATTCCTATTAAGGTTCTAATTCAATATTAATTTTAAAAATCCCCAATTATGAAAGGATGAACCCTAGAACAAAATAGATGAAATTGAAAGAAAATACTTACAATTAATTGATGTTTGATGAAGGATGAGTGAAACCCACAACTTAGAATCAATTAATTTGAGTGATTGAAGGTTTTTGAAGCTTCAACAATGGTGGAAAAGGTGAAACCCGTCGGCTGTGTGTTTTTGGGAGAGAGAGGGTTTGGTTTGAAAAAGATTATTTTAATAAAACTGGTGCTCTGACAAGCTTTACTGCCCGCGGTTCCTTATCGATAAGGTACCGCGGGTTTGAGCCGCCAGAGATAAAGAACCGCCTACAGAGGCTGGTTTTTATCAATGAAATACGCCAAAATTTTGAAAACCAAGTTTTCTAAAATACTTAAAAATAAATCTTAAACCTTTTAGAATATCATTGGATCATCATAACACTAAGCAATATGCCTTAATGAAGGATTACGAGTTGAATCGAGATCGAAAAGAACCGAAACGAACAAACGACTACTCGTATCGAAAAAGCAAAGTGGAGAGAAGTCAAGGGAAGTGAATCAAGACTAATATCAATGCTCAAGGGATTAATGACAATCTTCAAATCGTGGATACGAAGAGCTTGTGTCATATATAGTGGTTTAAGACGTGCCTTTCCGGCGAAGTGTTAAACGGCTTTGGTAATGAATAAACACAAAGCCAATATTGATGCATAGACTAAGATCACTTTCAATAATAGTCTTAGTCTAAACCAAAATATGAGCAAGGTATTAATTCACTTTCTCTCCCACAAAGGGCCTACTAACCGTATGGGTGCAAACCATGGATATCATGCTTGATACTTTAAGCTACTACTAACTCACTCTACATCACCATAGTGAGTCAAGTATCCAAGCAATGAAGGTTTGAGAGGATAAACGGAAAGAATCACAAACCACAAACAAATGTCAAGGAAAGGATGCCTAGAACAAGCACATAGTCAAGTAATGATCAAAAGAATGATCAAAGGGGGTGTGGAAGAACGAAAGCGTACCTTGGCCACAAAGAGCATTCCAGTCCATCAAGGAATCAATGCAATGCCCAACAATGACTATGATGAGTACTAAGTCTTCAAGGACTAGTATCATTCCCAATCATCTTGATATCATCATTCAAAGATGTTGAAGATCAATGACGATGAGTCTTCTACAAGTGCAAGTGACTCAATCCACAACCAATTAAATGATTGATCTTCATGAGTACCTACACAAAGCAAGATGCAAACTAGTAGATACATTTCAAGAGTGGATCTAAAATGCATAAAAGCTACTAATCTAAGAGTGATGCAATATTACCAATTAAAAGACCTATTTTCCAAGAAAAAAATAGTTTTGACCAAAAAGAAACTTTAGTACAACTTGACCTTCTAATTTGAGGAGACAATGGATCGATCCAAGTTTTAAAGTACAATATACTTCAAAGATCTTGAGTGACCATCGCTCTGATACCAATTGTAGAAACTAGAAGGGGGGGGGGGGGGGGGGTTGAATAGTTTCTCTTCTATTAGTCACCTAATTAAAATTACTTTCAATTAGGTTTGTATCAAAACTATCTTTTACTTGAAGCTAAGTTGCATAATGATTAGGTTCAATTCAAATGCATTAGCAATGGTAATAGGTAAGTATAATGATAATGAAATAAGTAAAGAGTAAGGAAAGAGACAACCTAGTGACAAGACACCAAGATTTATAGTGGTTCGACAACGAGGCTCTATCCTCGTTTCTACTCCACTCACCTACTCAAGATTTCCACTATATCCACAAGCTCCCTTCTTGGTGGAGAAAGCCTTACATCGTCGCTTACATTATTTTCCGACACTAAGCTAAATGTCGAGACCTAATCATTAGCTAGGACCAATCTACACGACGTTACCTACTTCATAATTTAACGACACAAGGCTAGATGTCGAGTTCTAATCTCAAGGTAGAACCAATCTTCACGACGTTGCCTACTTCACCATTTTACGACACAAGGCTAGATGTCGAGTTCTAATCCAAAGCTAGAACCAATCTTCACGACTCTTCACTTTGAAGCTAAGTGAGAACTTCACACAACATAACTACTAATCACTTTCAAGTTTAGTGAGAACTCACAAGACACAACCACATCACTTTATAGTTTAGCGAGAACTACTACACAATCTATTACAACTCAACTAGACATATCCAAGTACACACATGTAGCTTGGATCTACACAACACAAATCCAAGCAAACACATATGCAATGGATGTACACAACAAATCCAAGTATTCACAAATAGCTTGGATGAACACAACTAGTCCAAGTATTCATAAATACAAATGGATCAACAAAAACAAAATGGCTAACATGATGAACATGACTAATTCATGAATTAATCTTTATCACAACACTAGTGAGTGAGTGATCTTCTCATTGGACAAGGTAAAGGAGGGGATCAAGAGGATAATCATATGTAAACATACTTAACACATTAAGTGATCATTTACTAATGATTATGCTATAGAAATGAGAAAGGGGGCTGAGAAAAACGTCCAAGAGGGTTGTTGGAAAATGAGATTTGATCCACTATTTATAGAAGACAAAGTGCAACGGCTAGCTGGGGCATGGATCCTTAACTAGCCGGCGGTTCCATATCGCTAAGGAACCGCCTAGCTATTTAAGGTACCGCCCAGTAGAGTCCGCTCCCTTTTTTGTCTTTTAGTGGGGTAGGAATATCTGAGGTTTTTTAAACCTTCAAAGGATATTCTTATGGCATATGGAATATGCCATTTTCAAATTTACATTTTCCATTTTAATAAAACATTTTCTTAAAAAGAAAGTTTATTAAAAAATCTTTTGTCATATTAACAAATGTGAGTTTTAAGGATAATCACTTTGATGATCACTAAGTATGATTAAGAAAAGTTAGTGATATGATTATTACCTTAATGATAGTGTTAGTTAAATAATTCGTTTTGTGTTTTACACTAAATGTGTTGTATAGTTTGTCGTGATCAAAACTAAGAAAGATTAGTTAACACTAATAATGTTTTTAGGCATCACTTGCATTAACAGATTATATAATGTCGCACAAAACTACTTACAATACGCCACCGACTTCCCTTCTTGGTAATTGTAAGTAATACATGTTGTTTAACATACTTATTTATGACCACTTAAAAATCCGTTGACTAAGCAATAATGAGTCTGTTGTTGTAACGTATAACAGATTTTGCACAGAATAGAACCTCTATGTCAAGTAATTTATCTCCATTATTTGCCCAAGTGAGTTCAAATTTTAGACAAACATCAGCAACAGCAACACAATCTCCATTAGGTCTGTCCTTAACTTACCTTATTATTGAGTTTGTTTGTATATTATGTTAATAAAGTGTGTTTGTTGTTAATTTGATTTTTATCACTTATGCTTGTATGAATATTATGAAGCAACCCTATAATGCAAAATAATGCAAAAGCAGCATCAAATATGAATGGGAAGAAACAAAAAAAGCGCTCTACGTCTGCTAAAGACATTCAGACAAAGTTTGCCACATCTTTTGGGACCTTGTATGTTATAAGAGATACAATGGTGCACGATTCAGTTGGTTAGTTACATATATATCTTAAATTTTATTATGGTTCAAATCTGTGTGAGCTCTAACAACATTATGCTGCTTTGTAGCATCTCCAAGTGTGTTGCCAACCAGTGGTGTTGAGCAAAATTTAGTTCCTACAACGCTTAAAAGACAAGCCAATGGCAAGCGTTATGTGGCTGCTAAAAACACACAGACAAACGTTGCTACAGCTTCTACGTCGTTACAAAATATCATAACTTCAAGTATGCCAAATTCAGTTGGTCAGTAAAATATAAGTCTCATTTGCGTTTGCTACAATGATACTAAATTATCAAACTAATAACATTATTTTGCTTTTTAGTATCTCCAAACGTGAAGCCAAGAAGCGGTGTTGGACAAAATTCTGTCCCTGCAACGCGAAAAAGACAAACCATGTTAGCTGATTCATCACTAGGTAAATTAACAAAACAACAAAATATGTGTATGTTGTTGTGGAACAAAGCTTTATGCGTAGTTTTTAATCAAATTGAACATTTTCTATGGCAGATACACCACGTCAACAAAAGAAGGTATCAACATCTCCACAGTTCCTTTCTACAGTGACAACCATAGCTACTGGTCAATCATTAGGTATTAAATATTTTGCAGCTTTCTTACTCATGTTATCTACTTTAGTTCAATAGCTACCCCTCTAATTACATGCCATATTTTTCAGTATTATCGCCAACTCCACTCAATAACTATACGAACAAGAATGTCAATGGTGTTGTTAACGTATCAGAGTCTTTGCAAATGCCAGTGGTTCGTGGTGTTACAACAAGACAAGCTAAGAAAGTTATAACGCTTCCTTCACAACCATCACCTCCAAATTCAATTGGTATTATATTATATTTCCAAACGTATTTTATGATGCTTTGAATGTGGTATACATCATATTGAGTTTAGTTTAACTTTTTGTGTCTTGTAGACCCACAAAGTTCAAATTTTAGCATAACAAATCCAAATTTTAATCGTTTTATAAGCTCCAGAAACTGTTTGGATGTGCGTGTTAGCCAAGGAAGTACAACAACATCAACACGTGCGCATAAGTCTCCGTTGAGTGATGTTACAAACGGTAACCTTCACACACTTGATCGTTTGTCAATTATGTTATTAAGTTACCTGTGAACAAATCTTAACTTACTGAAATACTTGGCCAATGACTATCTTTTCAGTGTCTTTGCAAACGCCTAATGTTGGTGGTGTTACACAAACATGTAAACCGAAAACAAGAGCTTACGTTAGAAGAACCATTCCATCGGCGCCAAAAAAAGCTCTATAAACGAAGTTGGTGAATCCTCATCTGCGCCAAAAAAATACAAATCTTGCACACCTGTTAGATTTGATCTTGGTGACAGCGATGCGAATGTTAGAAGAGTTTATGACAAATACGTTGGAATATTCAAAGGTATTTTTTTGTAATTTTGTTCCGAAGGAATATTCAAGTTATAAGCTAAATATATGTGGGATACAAAGTAACAACCTCTTACTGTTTGTAATTTACAGATTACTACGACCATGGAGACCTTTTATATTAGTGCAAAGAATGCCATGCTATGGTATGGGAGAAAGAAGCAAGAGCAGGCAACTACAATCCGAATAACAAATCCTATAACATATGTTGTAAAAAGGGGAAGGTGTTTATTAAACAACCGCCGCCTGCACCAAAAGACATATCTGATTTGCTTAATAACAATGATGCCAAGAGTCAAAACTTTAAAACAAACATCAGATCATACAACAGTATGTTTGCTTTTACTTCTATGGGAGGTAAGGTTGATGATTCTGTCAACAGAAACGGACGCGGTCCTTATGTTTTTCGGTTGCATGGTCAGACTTACCATAAAATGGGAAGCTTAGTTCCCCAAGATGGTGATACGCCCAAGTTTGCACAACTTTATATTTATGATACTGAGAACGAAGTGGAAAATAGAGCGAGAGCAATAAGGTAATCTATTTAATTTTTATGGTAATGGATTATTCTCCTTAAAGAGAAGAATATTAGATTGATGACATGAGTTTTTTATTTGCAACAGCTCTAACGCGTCCTCTGCTCCTGCCAATGCAAAATTGACAGAGACATAATCCGTGAAGTAAAAAAAGTGTTGGACGGCTCAAGTGATGTGGTTAAAACATTTAGAAGGGCGCGGGACAGTTTTAGTCAAGACAATGAGCAAAATATTAAAATAAGGTTGGTAGCTAAGCGAGGCAAAGATGGAAGGACGTACAATCTACCAACCGCTAATGAGGTCGTTGGACGGATTGTAGGCGACATTGATACTTGCGTAAATCAAAGAGATATTGTAATTGAAAAACGTAAAGAAGGCTTCCAACGTATTAATATCTTTCATCATATGTACCTTCCATTGCAATACCCGTTGTTAATGCCACGTGCACAAGATGGTTATTATCTGGAAATACCTCATCAAAAGAAGAGTGGTAAACCATCTCGCGATGACGAGGAAGACGACGAAAAAGACGAAGAAGAAAAACGTAAATACGTTAGCATGCGCGAGTGGTTTGCTTTTCAAATACAAGACCGACCAAATCAAGAGAATTTATTTGTGCGTGGGGGCCGTTTATTTCAGCAGTCCCTTGTGGATGGTTATACGATGGTTGAGACAGAACGTTTGTATTTCCATCCGACAAGCGATTACCGCTCAAGATCGTCGAAAAACAGTTCCCTATCTCCATATCATTTGCAATGACCATTAACAAAAGTCAAGGTCAATCGCTTTCAAAAGTCGGATTGTCGGATTGTATCTACCACGTCTTGTTTTCATGCACGGAGAGCTATATGTAGCGGTATCTAGAGTTAAAAGCAAGAAAGGATTGAAGGTGGTTGCTTGTGATTCAGATGGGAATGTATGTAACACGACTGTAAATGTAGTTTACAAAGAAGTGTTACATGGACTTTAGTCAAAAGTTTATGAAGGTATGTAATTTATTACATTTTAAATTATTGGTTTACAAAAGTAATGTCTATTAATCTTAACTATTGTTTTACTTTAGGTGTTAGCGTAATGGGGATTGTCTTCTCACTTAAAATGGACTCACATATAACATACTTGAAGATCATAAGGGATTGAATACTACTTTTATTGTTGTTAAAAACTTTACTTGCTTATCGAATATTCCATGATTTTTATATTACTGTTTTCATATATTACGCGAACCCGTTTCAAGTTTTGAATATAGAGATATTTTTATTTTTTTATTATAAAAATCATTCTTTAAAATATTCCCGGCGTTAGACAGGTCTTTAAGATAGTTTCTTATAAAATAAACTAATACTAACTTATAAAAAAACACAAATGCTCCCGTCAAACAACTTGACATTCCCTACACGGCAAAAACAATACTTACAACCTGCACCAAAATCTAGTGAGCAATTCATTATTCATAAATGCAATTCATGTACAGGAAGGAAGTTGACACCCACTAAGTCCCACTTTCTCCTTCACATACACCTCACTTGCGAAGTCCACAATGTTGTTACTCATTTTGTTGCAATAATAATCATCACAACATTCATTTCATTCTTTCTTTCTAATTCTATCCCCATTCACATGTACCACAATCACATTTTTCTCACTTCACTTTCCTTAAACACTTTCCCAATTTCCCAATCCCCAAAACCTCATAAAAAATCTCAAATGCAAAAAAGATCATCATCTTTCCATCAATGGAAATAATAAACCTTAAACCATACAGAAAAAAAACATGGATTCTTCCCCTAATCTTAACCTCATCACTAATCCTCATCATTTTGTCACTCATTTTCACATCTAATAAACAAAACCCATTTCATCAAATAAATTCAAAACCCCATAACCAAATCCCTTTTTTTGTTGAATCAAAGATCAAAATCTCACAAACAAGACCCATTTCTTCAACACCCAAATTAGCTTATTTAATATCTGGTTCAAGTGGTGATGTTCATATTTTAAAAAGGACTTTAAAAGCATTGTACCATCCATTGAATCAATATGTTGTCCATTTGGACCTTGAGTCACCTGTTGAGGAGAGATTAGAGCTTAATGAGTTTGTTAGTAATGAGAATGTGTTTAATGAAGTTGGGAATGTTAGGGTCATTAGTAGGTCTAATTTGGTCACTTATAGAGGCCCTACTATGGTTACTAATACACTTCATGCTGCTGCTATTTTGTTGCGAGAAGGTGGTGATTGGGATTGGTTTATTAATTTGAGTGCTTCTGATTATCCTTTGGTTACTCAAGATGGTATGTTGTCCAATTTTGCGCGGTTTTGTTTCGTTTAGGCGTTTTGTCAAATGCTTTTGGTCTAGTTTTGTTGGATTATTTAGGGGAAAAATTGGTGCGAAAAGGGGTTTGACTATTGTTGACCAAATTAAAGTCTTCATTTACTATTGAGTCATACAGGATAGATACATTGTCATATTTAGGTGTTTAGGCGATTTTGTGTCGTTTACACGTTTTTTCAATATTTGTGGTGTATGTTTTGTTTAGTTAAATTGTGGTGATTTTTAAGTTATTGTTGTTGGGTTTTTTTACGGAAGGTTATTATGTTTGATGGGTAGGTATAATTGAATTGGTGCCGAAAATGGGTTTCAGTTCTAATGACCAGATTTTTATGTGTTTACTGACTATTGTGAAAAATGTGTAATGAGTTGTTTTATCTGGGTGTTTTGTCAAATACTTTTGATATGGTTTTGTTGGGTAATTTAGGGGAAGTTATTTTTAATGGCGTAGGTAAAACTAGTGCCGAAAATGGGATTGACTTATGTTGACTAAATTTTAAGTCTTTATTGACTATTGAGTCGTGTAGGATAGATTCATTGTCATATTAGGCTAAATTTGGTGCTTCTGATTATCCGTTTGTTTCTCAAGAATGAAGACGGTAAGTTGTTGATTTTGTACGTTTTTAGTGGTTTTGGGTGATTTTGTTATGTTTAGGCGTTTAGTTGAATAGTTGTAGTCTATTGTTTTGTTTGGGTGAATTGTGGTGATTTTTAAGTATAGTTGTTAGATTGTTCAAAGGGTAGATGAAATTGTTGCCGAAAGTGGGTTTGACTTTTGTTGACCAAATTTTGTAGCCAGTCAGAAAGAAATAAAATTTCATTTTAGTGCTTGTTTTGCCCCCGCATAAGTTCTGCCTTGTGTGATGATCTTGTATTAAGTACTCTCTTAATGTGTAATTCAACCTATGCTACTTGCAGCCTTGACCAATTTTGTTTCATTTAGGCGCGTAGTCGATTTTTTTTTTTGTGTAACTTGTAGTGATCTTAAGCATTGTTGTTAATCTTTAGTGGTAGTTAAATTGGTGCTTAACATGGGTTTGACTTATGCTGACCAAATCTTAAGTATTTCTTCGACTAATCTTATATTGATAGATTAGTATTTTCATTTTTAGAGCTGATTTTGGTCCCTGCATAAGTTGTGGTGCCTTGTTTAATGTTACTTGTATTAAGCACTGTGTTAAGCACTGTTAACCAAATTGGTACGAATTGAGTGTCTTGAATCCGTGGTTATGGATTTGAGCGCCAAGGATTATAGGAAAGTATCTAGTGACCTTATTGGATTCTTGCTAAATTTAAAGATATTATTCTATTTGTAGTAATTTGTTAGAGTTTAGTCAAGTTCCTGGTCCCGATTATTAGAAATATGAATTATCGTTCTGCATTGAATGAAAATCAAGAAATGTGCAAATATGACCTGTTGTCTAAATTAAACACTTCGTTTTATGTTTTTTTGACAGATTTGCTGCACACATTTTCGACTGTTCCCCGTGACCTAAATTTTATTGAGCATACAAGTGACATTGGCTGGAAAGAGTATGTGCATCTTCTACCCTTTTTTGTATGACATAAGTACGGCACATATTTTTGAAGTTAAGATCCACATATTCTTTTACAAGATGCAGAATTTGACTTTTTTTTCTCGACTATTTTTTGGGGGTGGATTGTAGGCACCAAAGAGCCAAGCCTGTTATAATTGATCCAGGGTTGTATAGTCTTAAAAAGTCGGATGTATTTTGGGTCTCCCAGAAAAGGAGTGTGCCTACTGCCTACAAGCTATTCACAGGTATATTAACTGTGATAATTATCAGTGACCTCATTGATGTTGAATAACTACATCACAAGTTTACGCTAAACTTCATTTAATTAATATCTCTTGAGAACTTTTAGCTTGAACATTGAGAAGGTAGAGTGAACAACGAATAGAATAGAAGCGTTATGTTGTTACTTGCAAAAAAAATTGAGCATCAGAACACTAATGTGCATGTCCTTGAATCGCAGCTTTTTGACATAGTGGAACTAGGAGTTGCATGACTACTAACCAATATTTATGCAATAAGTACCGACCATTGACCCGCCTGGCTAATATGTATATGCATTACATTTGTTTGCCAATGTAGTTCTTCCAACTTCTGACTTCACACAAGAGTGTCATACTTCTCTTTGATGTGCCCATTTACCTGTGAATTAAACGGGTTAAACAGCAAAGTTTAGTTAAACTGAAATGGGTCAAACATATTAAAATTGCCTAGAGTCTATTTTTATTCCAAACAAGTACAGGGCCTAATTGTTCTTATTCAAAGATTTACTCCGTAGATTATTTTTGTAATTATATTTGCTTTGTCTCATGTCTAACATATTTATTAGTTATGAAAAGTAGTCAAAAAACTGTTAGTGGTCATGCCAACCCGTACTTAAAATGACCCATTTCGATATGAATGCCTTTTTACTAGTTCCCCCCACCCTGCCAGATCCGCCACTTTTGCCAGCTCTGGTTAAATTACAGAGACACGTTATTAGCTGCGAGTCTTCAGTAGACCACCACTCCTGCAAGATAACTAGTATTTTTATTTTTTTGACAGGATTCGTTTAGTAAAATGTCATAATTTATTGCATTTATTGTTTAGTGTCTGCATAAAATGGCTGTATTCTGTGCTTTAAAAACGACAGTACAACAGTGTAATTCTAAAATACAAATGATCTTTATAGGTTCTGCATGGATGATGCTTTCACGACCCTTTATAGAATATTGTTTATGGGGATGGGATAATCTTCCAAGAGTTGTCCTCATGTACTATGCCAACTTTCTTTCGTCGCCAGAAGGGTATTTTCACACAGTAATCTGCAACGCGGAAGAGTTTAAAAACACGACTGTAAATCACGACCTTCATTTCATTTCTTGGGATAATCCCCCGAAACAACACCCCCATTTTCTCAACATTGCTGATTACGACAGAATGGTAGAAAGCCATGCACCATTTGCTAGAAAATTTGGTGCAGATACGGAGTTACTTGACAAAATTGATGTTGAGCTTTTAGGACGTGAACCAGATGGCTTTGTGACAGGTAAACCTCTTCCCCTACTATTTTTTTCCTCTGTTACTGTCTTTTCTACACATCTTAATACTGTTTTACTCTAAGGTCGATCTAACTAGAATTCATGATTTTCTACGAACTTGATTCAAATCTTAAAAAGCAACACTTTCAGCGGTGTTCACGATGTGATATACAAAACTTAATGTTTTGGAAGGATATATAAGCAATTACGAGTTTAAGTAGGATATTTGTGCATTTATTGATCTTTGTAGGGATACATATGCAATTCCCGCAAACTGATTATCTGATTAATGGGACTTTATTCTGTTTTTGGTGTTTGAAAAGGAAAAAAAGATAGTTCGAAAATTGGTTAATCTGCTTCCCGATTAAAGGGACTTTAAGCAGCAATATCTTGCACCCATTGTATCAATAATCAATCTATCTGATTCTGATTTTTTAGCATCACATAATCTGTTACAAAGTGAACACTTATAGTAATTGTTGTGAAGTTTAATCTGCTATCCTACAAATTATTGATATCCGAGCGAAGTGGATATCCTTCCTCTTTGACCGCAAAAGCAAATTGTCTTTCCTTTGACAGGGCATAAGTCTGACAAGTTGCAAGTCCCCTTTTACACACATGTATAACTTTTTAGTTCATATATTCTGTGACATATGCAGGCAATTGGTTTGATAGAAGTGATACGAATAGAACTATAGCTGAAAGCTTAGTAAGGAATGCAACTCAACTGAAACCAGGCCCTGGATCCGAGAGGATCAAGACCCTTATTGGCGGTATGCTATCTGACAAAGATTTCCATACGAAGCATTGTATCTGATTATTTTGGTATCCCCATTTTCCTCCATTTCTAATTTCATTGTGAGAGTCTCAAGCGATGAGATCCATGGTGAGAATGAAGATTGGAAGAGAACGGTCGATAAGATGTAATTTGTAATGTAAGTAAGCGCCAAGGAAGAGGGTATTTCATTATTCATGTATGCTGTCCCAAGATCAAGATTTTCTTGGAAATATCACTAAACATATCTAAAATATTTATAGAGGTCGTAGTTTAGACAATGCAATAATATGCTTGGATGTGATCTAGCTCCTTAAGCAGGATCCTGGATTCACTCCATCTTCTGTTCCGTGGACGTTTATGCAGCTAGCTGTCACCTCCTTCCCAGGTTGAATCGGTTCCAAATTTATATTTTCCATTGTGATCCCAGAGCAAGGTACGGATCTACTGCAGTTTAAAGTTATAGCAATCTTGCTAGACGATGTTCCATAAAGATTCCTGTAAACCACATCACTTATTTTGACGCCAGTTCTCTGTATTAAACACAACAATTGGAATGTTGTTAGAATGATTTTTGTAATCAATATATGTATGTTTATGTAAAAATAGAACGTTTACCTGTTCTTTGCATTTACCACGAACGTCACAGTAGTTTTGGTCTATGATTATTGGGTTGTCGACAGTATCAAATACAAGATTCTCAAAAGTAATATGCCGAATGTTTCCTTGTCCAACCTGCCAAGTCTTGATCCGAGCTCCATTTGTAGTTCCTCTGAATGAGGAATCCGTTACATTAATCTTTTCAACGTTTACAACACCGCCACTCTTTCCTAAGCTCCCTACACTGTTAACAGACGATTATGAGACACGTATGTTAGTTGTGAAAGTGAGCAGGGTGGGTTAATCCGGCATATGTTTCGTGTTGAAGTTTTTCACCTGATACCATGTCCTGGTCCACATTCTATATTGGCTATATCAATGTTGGATGTATAGTCTCCAATTGAAATGCAGTCATCACCTATAACAGGAGCAAACTTGTGAATTAAGTGTCGTGATGTATATATTTATTAGAGTTCTGTAAACTAAAGTCAAATTTATTTTGGTGTGAACCTGTGCCAATTATTGAATTGGTGATTTTGACATAATGAGAAGAGTGGATGTGAATGCCATCAGTGTTGGGACTATCTTGAGGAGCTTGGATCATTACATCATCAACATTAAACCCTTTAGAATCGCTTATTAGTACATGAGTCTGTGGGCTATTGACTATATAAACGTTGCTCAATGTGCCCTCCTTGCATGATAAGAACTTGAACACCTACACCAATTTTAGCTCATATGTGCTAAAAACGCGTTGATAATTTTTTAGTGTACAAACATCATGTGAAGACTGACAATAGAGATACTTACTGTTGGTGCTAGTTTCGTGCAACCCTTCTACAAATATAAAGAAAAGTTGTCATATGATATGTGTAGGACTTTCCACAAGCTTGTTCACAAAACTTAGATTTGTGAGTCATATCATATACCTGGTTAGGATGATCTCGACATGATTGGTCCCACCAGCGCAATCCTTGCCCGTCTATAACGCCTGATCCATATACGTTGAGGCCTGTTACGCCTTTAAATGCTATCCATTGGCTTGAATCGAGACCTTTCCATGTTTCAGGTGAACCAGAAGCAATAATTGTACCTGAAATCTATAAATGGAGTTTGGTCAAAGTGATAAACTGTGATAATCACATATTGTTATGCGTGAGCTTTTTAACCCGACAAATTACAAAGCTGTCTTTAATCTAAATTCTCAATTGTTATAATATAAATCCTTGTGTTAGTATCAAATAAACTGAGAACACGTTTCTAAAGATATATATATATATATATATATATATATGTTACTTGAAAAAACCAAACTTGTGTTGCTTACTATGAAATGCATGACTTGAGGGTTGCATGGTCCCAAAAACGTGAGTGGACGCAACAAGTAACTCCCCGCACGAGGAGCAATCACCCTTGCAGTTCTCGTTTCCGCTTTACATGCATCTCTCCATGCATCCACAAAGGCCTGAAAGAAAGCACATTGCATTTATCAAATTAAAGACCTTTCAGAAAGTCATATTTTGTTCTTTGCAGCACACACAAAAAGCTGTTGCAGAAGAAAAAAAAAGGGCATTCTGAGAATGGGTGGTAAATTGCAATGTAAATCCATAAATTGTAAAAAAACTAAAAATAATTTGTCATAAATTGTCAATATGGTGGTCTTACCTTTGTATCTGTTTGTAAATTGTAATGTCTGCATTTACTTTTTATTTGCCAAATTCGTGGTCTAATTAATTGCAACTTAAAGCTAATAATCGATGGTCGTTCATAAAGTAAAATGCCTCTAAAAAGATAGTCAGCTCTATTTTGACAAATTATGTGGAAAATAAAATGTCTAATTGTGATCAATACTCATGTTGCTCTGAAAATAATTACATATTTGCCTTTTATTCTTAGAAAAAATCAATTTTTTCTTCTGTTATTTTCACTAATTCTCTGAAAAACATCTGTTGTTAAAAACAAAAATGTTATGTTCACCTAATTACCTTATTACCACAATGTTGGCCGATGTACAAGAAAATACATGTAGTCATGGCTAAAAAGTTTGATCACCCCAGAATCCGACTGACTTTTTTATTAATCTTTCGTAACGTGCATCTTAGTTTCTTCCCAAACAAATTATCGTGTGCTTTATCAGAAATACCTTTTAAAACACCGCTGCAGGCTGAAACTATGAGTGGTTTTGAAAAAAAGTTATCCAAAAGAGAACATACATGGCTTTTTTCCAGTGATCACACTGATCTTACAAAATACAACGCGTTTACTTATGTATCTATAGGTTAACTTATTCACATATATAAATCGTACCTGAGAATCATCAATTTGCCCTGAACCACTAGCTCCATAATAAAAGACGTTGAAGTCATTAAACGGAAAAGCAATGAGACCAGTAACTAAGCTAAGAATCAACATCATCAATTGAAAGATATGCATTGTAACAACATCAGCTAGCTTCATTAACACATGAGAAACAAATAAACATACATATATACAAATGTTGAAATGTATTGTATAAATGTGCATGTATATATAGATAGAAGAGCTGCGTATGAACAAGGAGATCATAGAGTTATATATGGTAGATAGATGATACAGATGGTTCAGTTAGAAGGTGTTAAGTATGAGTAATTTTGGTAAGATTTATTAAGCAAAAGTAATAGTTTCATGTAAACATAAATATTGACAATTCAGGAATATATAGCATAAATGTCATATGGCAACATATATTAGGAGAATTAAATAGGAAGATATTGCTTAGTTCATAGTTCACGGTTCACAGTCACAACTAAAGGAGATGGATACTCTCAAGGCCATAAGAAATGTCTTCAACCACACACAATTTTCCATCACGAACATAGTCTGTTGTATTGGGCATAAAATCCTTGAAATCATTTGTGTAAAAATCTGAAACCAAAAATCCCTGGATCATGATTCGCTTGTAGATGACATCTATCATACTTGGTGAAGCTCGTTTTCCTGATTTCGTGTAATCTGAAATCACACCACAGACAAAAATTCTACCAAATGCGTTCATGTTAGCAACAGCAGCCTCCAACATCTCTCCTCCCACGTTGTCAAAATATATGTCTATCCCATCAGGAAAATACCTGTTTTAGAGAAACATAAATACACTAATTTTAATTATCTTTACATTGTTTTGGTATTTGTCAAAAACCTTCTTTGATAAATCATGTAGTTTATGGACTAGTTAAGGGGCTACTAACCTTTGGAGAGTCGAGTTGAGGTCTTTTTCTTCTCTGTAATTGAATGCATCATCAAACCCGAGCTTCTCTTTCAGCAAATCAACCTAATGAGTATCAATTAACAAAAAATATTATCTTTACTCATATAGTCATATATATAGAGTGTCTATTGTCTAATAGGCGATGTGATCATAAAATCAATATTGCTTGAAATAGGTTAGAATTGGTAACTAATGGTTGGGTTTGTAGTAGAAAACATGTATTTTAAGTACTCTTGAGAAATGTTGTATGCCATGAAACGCTATATTATCTATTTCTTACGCATCCGTCATATAAATGATAATACAAAAAGCTCAGATTAACTTCTCGTCAAATACAAAGTGAATGGTGTTGGAATTTATAAAAAAACCTTTTATCATATTAACACATTAATAATCACGAGTACGCAGCGGAATATAAGATCACGTATAGACAAATAATTAACATAAACAATAAAGAAACGCGTACCTTTTAGCGATGGATTAAACACCTTTATCGAACCACCAATATAAACGAAAACCCAAAAGATCAAACAATGATCTCTCTAAGAATACGCACACAATACGTTATAGCAAACAATTAAGTATGCTAGTACCGATAGTGATAAAGCTAATCGGATTTGATTTCTTAAATCAAATAAATATAAAACCTAACCAACTCTAGTCGCATAAAAACCAAAATCAGGAATTGTTATCTGCTTTTGTGTTTCTATCGTTGGAATAATCATATATCAATGACACAATGTCATTGTATATATATGCATGCAATGTGGGTCATTAGTCCTTTTCCATATAGGAAAAGTATATGTTTCATAAACAAAAACTAACTCCTTTATTATTGTTTATATAATAAATATTTATAATTAACATTAAATTATCGTTTGTCAAAACCCGTTAACTAACTATTAGTTAACGTTCGTCATAGTTTATCACTAATTAATATATTACGCCTAATATATTAACGTCTAATTGTTTTACGTATTAACGCGTGCGTCTCCTTAGGCTCGGGACAACTTCCGGACATATATTATTTACGTGTATATATTCCTTCAGCTCCCACTTGGACATGTACAATAATATAATATAATAACATTGGTTAGCGTCTAGCAACACGCCAATGCTCCCGGAAACTCTCGAGTGTAGTTTTCCATAAAATACAATTAAATGACTTAAACATTTACAATCCCTTTGTTTCTCAAATGCCATGTTAATAATGGATATGGATCAATGTCATTCCATTTTAACTATTCTGTTTCTCGCATTACATAATTAATATAGATTACCAATCTAATCGAGACATATCTAGATTACTATTGGGTATGACCATACAAACATCTAATTAATTAACGAGGGGCCCAGTAGCATTATTCTTCAAACCTAGTTGAATGAACAAATTCTATCTTGACTACACGTGCCTCTTACATGCTTCAAGATACAAATGATTATAGCCTTTATTACTACCTTATTCAGGATAGCGTTAGAACTATAGCTAAAAGTACCATCCACATATATAAGACCTGCTTGCATCTCAAGTCAAAGGATTTAGTAATGTAAATCATTCATAAGTTTCACTTAAAGACGCCGATCCATAAAGTGATTGACTTGTTAGTAGGAGATGTCCAATATACAACTTTTGGATATCGTATGAGTTGGTGAACCGTTCTTGCATATTCTACGGATATTACCATCTCTCATATATGTCTTAATTCAATTAAATTCCCATATAATCAATCGACATACGCAATTTAGAATAACATATTATTCAAGGATTTAAACATGCAAAAATAGGACCAATAAATATTAAAGAAAACGAATATATCCAATACTTCAATTCATAAAATAAATATTGTTTAACAATATCCTTTATCCAAATACTAAAACAGATTACATGAAACTACTAGCAGGACGAAGTCCCATGCTCCTAGCATGTTGAGTAAGCTTTTTACCACGTAAAGCCTTCGTAAAAGGATCTGCTAGATTATTATCTGTATGAACTTTAACTAGATCAATCTCACCCAGTTCGATACATTCTCGAACATAGTGATATCTCCTTTGATAGTGTCTGGCGCCTCTTTGAACTCCCGGTTCGTTAGCTATGATGATTGCACTTGAATTGTCACAATACATCTTTATAGGTTCTTCATTGGCAGGAACTACGCCAAGTTCACCAATAAACTTCCTCATCCAAACAGCTTCCTTTGCAGCTTCAGAAGCAGCTATGTATTCAGCTTCTGTGGCAGACTGTGCAGTAGTACTTTGTTTGGAGCTCTTCCATACTACCGCGCCTCCGTTCAAAACGAAAACATACCCAGTTTGAGATTTAGTGTCATCTCTATCGGTTTCAAATCCAGCATCACAATAACAATTAACTTGCAGCTCAGTAGCTTCAAGATTTCCACCATAAACCAAAAACGTATCCTTAGTATGTCTTAAATACTTAAGAATATTTTTCACAGCAGTCCAATGACTTTCGCCTGGACTTTGCTAAAATCGGCTTGTAATGTTTTGCGCAAACGCAACA
This sequence comes from Glebionis coronaria, assembly GCA_025667525.1. Taxonomy (NCBI): domain Eukaryota; kingdom Viridiplantae; phylum Streptophyta; class Magnoliopsida; order Asterales; family Asteraceae; genus Glebionis; species Glebionis coronaria. The sequence continues at coordinate 363,149,709 of CM046876.1, forward strand.
TCAGGTCTAGTGCACCTCACAACATACATAATAGATCCTACAGCTGAAGCATAAGGAACATTCTGCATACGCTTCATCTCTGCAGATGTAGTAGCACCTTGTGTTTTATTTAAGTCGGTGTGCACTTGCATAGGAATGAGACCACGCTTGAAATTATTCGTTCTATACTTCTTTAAGATCTTATCAAGATATGCATTTTGACTTAGTCCAATTAACCGATTCGATCTATCTCTATAGATTTTGATTCCAAGAATAAATGCCGCTTCCCCTAAATCTTTCATAGAAAAACACTTCCCAAGATAGGTCTTTACCTCTTGTAAACTTGGAATATGATTTCCCATAATGATTATGTCATCAACATACAAGATTAGAAAAACAACATTACTCCCACTAGCTTTTTGATATACACATGGCTCATCTAGATTTTGATCAAAACAAAACTTTTTGATTTCTTCATCAAATCTTTTATTCCAGCTTCTTGATGCTTGCTTAAGTCCATAAATGGATCTTTGAAGCCTACATACTTTTCTGGGATGCTTAGGATCAACAAAACCTTCCGGTTGTTCCATATAGATTTCTTCTTCTAAGAAACCATTCAAGAACGCGGTTTTTACATCCATTTGCCATATCTCATAGTCATAGTACGCCGCTATAGCTATGAGAATCCTAATAGCTCTCAAATTTGCAACAGGAGAAAAGGTTTCTTCATCGTCAACACCATAAGTTTGTGTAAACCCTTTTGCTACAAATCGAGCTTTATAGGTGTGTACAATGCCATCCATGTCTGTCTTCTTCTTGTAAATCCACTTACCCTTTATGACCTTCGCATTGGGAGGTAAATCTACAAGTCTCCAGACTTGATTATCATACATAGATTGCATTTCCGCATTCATAGCAACAATCCACTTATCGGATTCAGAATCCAATATTGCATCTCTATAGTTTGTGGGTTCATTAAGATCCCCTAAACTATGTTCCTCGACTTCTACATTTAGACATAGTCATTCAAGTGCTTTGATTGTTCTTTTTGATTTACGAATGGGGACAACATCCTCTTCTTGAGTTACATCAGGTGCAAGACTTTCTTCCTCAATTGGATGTTCGCTAGTAGTTTCAGAAGGTAAAATATCTTCATCCTCTAGTTCTACAATACTCCCACTCTCTTTTTGAACTATGAGATTCTTTTCAAAGAAATCTGCATACCTCTCAACAACTATTTTGTTTTCAGGTGGGTAGTAGAAATAGTAACCCATAGTTTCCTTAGGGTAACCTATGAAGACACACTTAACCGATCTTGATTGAAGTTTGTCAGGCGTGTGACGCTTCACATGTTCCTCACAACCCCAAACCTTTAAGTAAGACAAGTTAGGAACTTTTCCATGCCATAGTTCATATGGAGTCTTGTCAACCTTCTTGGTTGGAACCATATTGAGAATGCGTGCAGCAGTCTCTAGAGCATAATCCCAAAAGGATAGTGGCAAAGTAGAAAGACTCATCATTGATCGAACCATGTTTAGCAAAGTTCGATTTCTCCTCCCAGAAACACCATTATGTTGTGGCGTGTAAGGATGAGTCAGTTGTTGGACAATTCCACTAGCCTTTAGATAATCTTTAAATTCTTGACTAATATATTCACCACCACGATCCGATCGAATGGCTTTAATAGTCTTCCCGAGTTGATTTTCTACTTCATTTTTGAATACCTTGAATGTTTCAAAGACTTCATGTTTATGTTTAAGCAAATAAACATAACCATAACGACTATAATCATCAGTAAAGGTAATGAAGTATGTAGCACCTTGCTTTGACACATGTCTAAGTGGACCACATACATCGGTATGGATTAATCCAAGTAGATCTTTCACCTTTTCCGTTTTATGCGGAAAGGATTTCCTTGTCATCTTGCCCGATATACAAGAAATTCATTGATCAAATGGTTCATTATCCGTTGAGTTTAAAAGTCCATCATGTTGCAACTTTTCAATTCGCTTCTTGCTAATATGAGCAAGTCGACAATGCCAAAGATAAGTAGAATCTAAACTTGCTTTAGATTTCTTATTGCTAATTGAATACACTGAATTCACAATTTTCAAAGTAGGATCATGCATATCAATTTCATAAATACCATTAGCACGGATACAATTAAAATAAATCATATCATTAAAAGAAACGGTCATACCAGAATCCGTAAATTTATGAATAAATCCTTTATCATGCAAACAAGAAACTGAAACAACACCTCTAGTTATAGTAGGTGCATAATGACAATCATCCAAAACAAGAATTAAACCATTAGGTAAAACTAAGTCAAAACTTCCAATAGCTTCTACTTCAGCACGTACGCTGTTTCCAACATACAAGTAGACAGCACCTTGCTTCAGCTTCTTTGCTCTTCTAAGTCCCTGTTTTGTGTTACAAATATTAGTACCACAACCAGTGTCATACACCCAGGAATTTTTAGAACAAGCAAATAATTCAATAGTATAAATACCTGAAGAAGTGGATGATCCAACTTGCTTCTTCTTTTTCATCAACTCAGCTAGATAAACAGGACAATTCCTCTTCCAATGTCCAACCTCTTTGCAGTGGTGACATGTGGAATCTTTTGCCGGATGCTCTTTCTTATAAGGTTGAGGCTTTTTAGGTTTAGGAGGATAATAATTTTTAGGACCCATATCCTTACCTTTACCTTTAGCCCTACCTCCTTGCGGTTTGTACTTCTGGATCCTACCACCTTGGATCGCCATCACTTGTGGTGTAGAAGAAGATGCAACATTTGACTTCTTGTTCTTCTTAACTCCTTTTTCAAATGGGTCTATATTGCACATGCACAGAATTCTACATAACTCGACTAACATGCATCTGAATTCATATATAAAAAGTGTCGATGGACATATAGAACCTTTTGTTTCGTTCCTGCACAACCAACAACATAACAACCAAGCAGCTTTGCATACTGGCCAACCAAATTACCAACCGATCCAGCAGCTGCTGAGACAAAAACTTTGTCTCCTTTCTTAGGCTTGCATACGTTAAAGAATCCTCCATATGCAGTAAGTCCGCTAGGCCCTGTGGACAATAATCAAACACTGTACTAAGTTTTATAGCAGTATTTGTATGTGTCATATTGATGATCGTAGAAATACGTCTTTTAGGAAAAAGAGCGTAAATAGGGCAAGTGAGCACGACGATTTAGGAAAACCGTGTGTGAATGACCCTAAGTGAAGTGAGTTCGTTCTCGAGGAGGCACGTGTGTTGTGTTAAGAGTGGATTAATGTTTGTGATTATATGATTGAGAAAGAAATGGGATTAGAAAAAAAAAACGGTTACAAAGACGAATTAAACTACGACGAAAAAGGCGTAAACGTAAAACCGTAAAACTACAAAAATAAAAATTTTAACCTAAAAATTCCTAAAAATTACTAAAAATCCACAATAAAATTCTAAGAGTTTACAAAAAATCAAAACTTGCTAAAACCTTTTAATTAATTAAATAATGACTTTTTAATGCTAGTTAAAGCCCTAAAAATCACAATTAATTATTAAAATGCCCCAAACAAGATTTTAAAGTTTGTAAACCTCAAAAATGACCTAATTAAGCTAAAAACTATTTTTAAAAATTTTAAAACCAAATTAAACTATTTTTAAACTCTTAAAAACTATTAAAATCTATTAAAACTTAAATTAATTCTAGAAATTAAATGAAAAGCCTAAAAACTATTTGGAAAGTTACAAAGTTCCTAAATATTGCTAAGTGATCTAAGAAAAATGAAAAAAGTAGAAAAATCAAACTTTCTATTTTTGGTAATAAAATAATATTAAAATAATCAAAAAAAAAAAGTTTAAAAATAAATTCTAAAAAAATTCCAAAAATCCTAAATAATGTAACTAAGAGAAAAATGTAAATAAAAGTTCCTAAAACCTTTTAATTAATTTTATATTAAAATTTTAAAGTTAACAAAAAATCCTAAAATAAAATAAAATTAAAAATAGAAGTTTTTGAAAATCTTTTGGGCTGTAAATCTCAAAATACTTTAATAAAACCTAAAAATTATTTTTCTAAAAATTAAAAAGACTTTTTGCTATTTTTTATCTATTTAATAAAAACCGGATCAATAAAAATAATAAAAAGAAATAAATAATGAGAAAAATCAAACTTTGCCGTAGAAAAATCCTAAACTACACTACTAACCTAGGAAAAATAAGATGGTGCAAAAACGCTTATAGAATAAGCTGTAATAGCTCAAATAAGCTACGGCTTATATTAAAAAGCCCAAATGAAAAAGGTGTTAAAAGGTTTTAAGTTGCACCCTTGGTCAGTAAAAGACCCAAGGGCGCGACGGTGAGTGTGTTGTGTTGTGAGGAGGATGGCGCAGGTTCGAGTCCTGGCCAGTCCTTTTTGTGCTTTATTTTTTTTTTACTTTTTAACTTTAAAATCCAAACCTGTTAATCCTTTATACACAAAACACAAACCAAAACCAAATTTTATCAAGATTAAAACGAATTAAGTGCTAAAAACGTGCTCAGTTGAGCTATAAAGAACACAAGCAAAGCTGGATAATCTTCACTTGTAAAAAGGTAAAACAAGAGGGCTTGTTTTTTATTTTTGGTGGATGTTTTGATTGGACAAAGGCACCCCTATACTCTTTGGAGTATAGGGAGTCAAAGGCAAACACAAAAAACACAGGCAAGTTCAAGCCAAATTTCACACAAAAATCAAGCAAATACCCAAATGAAGGTTGCTGATGTGGTTTTATGGGTCTGGTGGTTTTTTTTTTTACCAATTTACTTGCTCAAATTTGAAATTCAAATGCCCATATCTTGCACACAATAACTCCAAATAGTATGTAACCAAACTACAATCCTACTTGACCCTAAGATTTAACAGGTTACAAGATTTGTGGTCACACAATTCACCAAATAAGCAGAAAAATTGGCAGATTCAAAATTTAGCAAGTTTTCACTTTTTTATCACCCAACTTGTTCAAAACCCTTTCCAAATTGAAAACTTATCTGACTTACAATCCTATGATACCCTATTCAATCTTTCTAACAGGTTTTAAACTCAACATCTTTCAAAATTTGTCAGCTAATATGCAAATCCAAACACCCCTTTAAGATTTAAAAACGAATTTTAACAAAGCCAAAGGGGTCAAATCTCACTTAAACTGATCTAAATCACTTATAACATACTTATTACCCTCTAAACAGATAAATCAAACCATTAACACCAATACTTAAACACTTTGCACATAAATCACTCAGATCTCACATAGAACAAAATGAAAATGAAAACAAGGAAATTTACCTTGAGGGACTTACATCCAAGTCCCTCAGTGACTGTGTGTCACCTCCTTATAGGTTGGGGCCTATGCAGACCCTTGATCAACAAGAAAGCAACACCCCTGCTAAGAAAATTTTGAAAGACAAACACAATACAATATTCTGTTTTCTTCTTCCTTAAAAATCTTTTTCAAAAATCTTTTCAATACGTTTCCCTTTCTAATACAGTTAACCAATTAACTACAAATCCTGAAAATCAAATTTTTAAACAATTTCCACCAAAAGATTACCCAATTTTCAGAAACTTTTAAAACCTTTTTGACAATTCCAAAAACACAAAGTGTTTACAAATTTAAATGGAACTCAGAATTTCTTCAATAATTAACACCAACTTTTAATTAACAATAAAAGGAATTACATTCACAAAATACCAACTTTATTTTAAATAAAAAGGAATTACAGAATTTTTTGAAGAAAAACTGGAACAAAGAATGCCACAGGTCGACATTTCTTTTTATACTAACTAAGAGAACTATCTAGATACTAAATAAAATAATACAATGCTTAAAACCCTAGCTAAGGGATTCCCTGATTTGCCCTTGAATTTTTGACTAAAAATCTGGTCAAGGTGGATACATGTGATGTGCCAGTTCTCTTTGTTGATCTTGGACGTTGGTTTAGACTTGGGGACAAAGAAATTGCATCCATCCGTTCAATTTGTCGGATTTAGGGTTTGGGGGAAAACGATGGGTGCAGGGGAGGGTCCCACAAGACACATGGGTGTGTCTTGTGGTGAGGTGGAATGTGGGTTTTGGTGAGAAAGAGTGCAATCAAGGATCTGGACAAAATTAGCTTAAACCCCTTTGTTTTATGGGAGATTGGACCTTGGGATTGTTAGGGTTTAAGTGGGATTAAGGAAAGTGTTTAATCCATTTTGGGTAAAAAGAATTTTAAAAAGCTTGTTTGGTGGGAAAGTGGGGGTGTTGACTGGTCTTTGACCAGTTTAATAAATTAAACCGGTTTGTGGGTTTGGGTATTGGACTGGGTAGGGTCGGGTGGATGGATTTTTGGGTGGGTCATGTGACGTTGCATATTCTGAGTGGGTGAATGGGATTGGTTGTTTGGCAAATATGGCCCCCAAGCTCTTTTACTTCTTCCACTTTGTAATAAATCAGCATCAACGCCCATTTTGCCTTTATCAACTTTTGGCAACTTGTCATTTATGGCACAAATACTTCCAAAACTTTTTCCAAGGGTTTTAAATGCACTTCTTGGATTCTTCAAGGACTGAACTTGTATAGTCTTCAAACTTTAGGGACCCTATTCATAATTTTGAATATTTGAGGGGTATAAAGTGTAAATCTTCAAAAGTTGAGGGACCAAATTTGACAATCTTCAATTCTTCAAGGGTATTTTTGTAAAATACAAACTTGGGCCCGGTTCATTGTGCGGCTTCGTTTCCCGTGTTCGTTTTTGAATGATTCTTGTGATCTTTTGCCATTTCCTCAATATCCGTACCTAAAAATACACAAGTAACAAACACGAGCATATATTTGGTATATTTGATGATATTTTATGCATTTTAAGCCCGTTGTGGATGATGAGACCATGTATAAAAGCAGTCTCATCACTCCCCCATACTAAACCATTGCCGTGCCCTCACGCAATGCTAGAATAAAGTATGGTAGCATCTCCAAAATTCATTTTATTCACTTTATTGAAATGATAAACTAGCTACTCTATTACTACTACTTGTGTTTTAGACATAATGTATGATTTTCATCGCAAAATGGGACGTTTAGGTTCATAGAACAAGAACACGTGAATGCTTCGTTAGAAATAATTTCATCATCCTCGATTTTCACTCTAATTCCATGCCAAGCGTGCAACGAGATCATTGTCATTATAAGTTAGTAATGCTAACACTACTCATATGCCCTAATCACGTACTTATCCTCCCATTATTCCTAAGTTGTATCTCTTATATTTTATTATGTCTTAATGATCACGAGGATACATCATTGACTTATGCGATAATAGAGATTTAGGTCTAAAAATAGAGTCCTAACGGTGTAACTAAGACCATCAAATCAATAACCCCTCCTAATAGACAACGATGTTAAAAAATTAAGTTGACAAGAAGGATCGATAAACACGGTTTTATAGCGGTTTTGAACATGAGACTTATTACCAAGACTTTTATACACCCCCTAACGGAAGGACCTTATTATCTTTGGTTTACCTCCATCTTTTATTCAACTTCGCCATGAAGCTTTTATTATGACTTCGGTCTTGCCTTGCCTTTTATTATCCGCCATCATCGGTGGTTTTATTAGCCAAAGATGTATATCCTCACGCTAAAGCGAATTTTGGATCTTTAAAGCTTCGAAGATTAAGGCTTGATTCACTTTCAATTTTGCATAGATTTTAGGCCTTGTGGGGCTTCAAATTGTTTGCTAGATTTAGGTGAGCACTTGAAATCTTATTATTGGGTGAAGCTTTCGATTATTCGGGTTGCCAATACTTCAAAACCGTGACGCTGGCGATACCTTAATGTCTTCCCAATTTAATTACACGGAAGCTACTAGAAAAGACTAGAAACCCAACAATCCTAACTAAACCGCTAAGTCAATATTTTTTAAGCAAAAAATATTTACAAGCGAAGGGAGAATAAGCAAACAACGAGAACACATGAGTTTTTGAAAGAATACGAGTACTCTACGTTTAGCATAGTAACTTATAATTAACTCTATCATTTCTCGTCCTCATTTAAAAGACTTAGCCTAATGTGTAGTTAAGGAATCAAAGCTAAGTGCTCAACACGCACGGTCGAGTAAAAAATTACTCTTATTCTCGCCATCGGAAAACCTACATTCGTGTCTTCAAACACTTATAAAACATGAGAAAAATTTTAAAATTTGGCCATTTTTAGCCTTATTTTGCAACAAAACGATAAACAAAAAGATAAACTTTGGAAAGCGTGAAGGTTTGGCAAGGCAAGTATCTATTCACCCCCATACTAAAGTTAAACATTGTCTTCAATGTTTCGAGTCTAGGGGTGCAAACACCCCCATACTAGAGACGTAGTCGAATGCCTAATCTAGCATGGAAAGGGTGTAACCAATAAATTAATAGCCGTTTATGAAGTGTGCTAATAACCTAAGGTTAGAACATAAAGGATATATCATTTGGATATTGAGAAATGCGTCCAAAGCAAACGATCGAGTGCTCCCATAAAACGAACACGAGAGGCTCCAATTGTGAAGATCATGATCTAAAAACCACAATGCACAAACAACCACGGAACAAAGGTTGGAAGGGCACAAATCCCCTCACATTAAACTAATTAGAAAGCAATAATATGTACATGGATAAGCATGGGTCTCCCCCACGAGGCACCTTGTTTTTGATAACCGAGTCAAAAGCTCGACTCGAATCCCCATAAATGTGATCATTTAGGGATAATCATGGTGTGGTCATTTTTGGTGGGGCTTACATGATAAACAAGGCCCAAAAGTACGTGGAGTACTTTAAAAACCCGATAAACGTATACCGGGGTCAAAGATAGCGTCCTCGTTTTCGGATGAAAGACGAAACAACGCTACTTCAACACAAACCCCAATGGGGTAGAAGAAAATAGGAGAGAAGAAATAGAAGGGTGGGACAATGGGTAAGTCTCTAAAAACATGAGCTACTCGAGGTAGACTCGCACCAATCAAATGAAAAGATTTTCCATTTATTGCATCGGTGGAAGACCGAGATTTCCCTTTATAAGCAATTCTAGGATCAAATATCTCGTCCTCGGTGGAGAAAGGGGAGGGAACATAAGGGGATTCCCCCACACTAAGTCCACACAAAGCATCGTCAAAAGGAGAAGACGAGCTTGTAGCACTCAATACACGCGGTGATGACGGAGTTAGAATTGTAGAAAAATCTTTTAAATCCAATTTAAAATCTTTTCCTTTTTCATCTTTTAAACTCTCCTTGTGAAAACCCGACTTAATTATGTCAAAAATATTTGGTGTATCTAAAGCAATGTTAGTCACACTAAAAATTCTCACATTTTGAAATCTTTTTGGTTTAGGTGGTGGCAAGTTTTCAAAACGTTTGTCAACAAAGAAAACCTCCCCATCGGGATCAACGTATTCATCATCCGAAGAATCACTCGAGATTGGAATCGTAGGCTTAACACTCTTATCCTCCACCGGCGGAGGGGACGGAACTTCATTTTTCTCAACAACTCCTAAAACTCTATTTGAAATCTTTTTGCAAATGCTTTTGGTGGAATTGACATTGTACAAAGACGTGATAGAATACACATGAGAAAGAGTGGAGTTTTGGGTTGCATTAATGACGAGTTCTTCCTCATTGAAACGAAGAGTGATTTTTCTTGCATACACATCGATAAGTGCTCTCGAGGTATCCAAAAAAGATCGACCTAAAATTAACGGAACTTTAGGATCGATAGGAATGTCAACAACAATGAAGTCTACGGGATAGTAGAACTTTACAACTTTCACAAAGACGTCCTCGGCAACTCCACAAGCTAGAATCGTAGAATGATCGGCCATTTCGATTGACATTCTTGAAGGAGTGAGATTGGGAAGATTGAGCGATTTAAAAATCTCAAGAGGCATCAAATTAATACTAGCACCAAGATCGGCCAAGGCGTAGCATTCTTCCATGTCTTGGATAGCACATGGGATTAAAAACTTTCCAGGATCACCGACTTTTTGAGGTATGCGGCTTAGAAAAACCGAAGAACAACTAGACGATTTTTGCAATTTTTCTTTGTTATTCAACATACTTTTGAAGTTTGCGGCAAATCGAGGCATCATGACTAAGGCATCGGCAAAACTTATATTAAAATGGAAGTCACAAAACATTTTTATAAAGAGTTCAAATTGATAATTATTTCGTTCTTGTGCCTTTTCCTTGTCTCGTCTTGAAGGGTAGGGTAAAGGTGGTGTGGGTTGGGGCAAAGTAGGCATAGGCAACGGCCTTGGAATCTCGGGTTCCATGATTGGTGTGGGTTCAACCGTAGGTGTGGTTTGAGCGGTACTTCGTGGGCTTGTAATTTTCTCCTTTTCTACCACAACCTCGGGTTCTTTCTCTTTTTCCTTCTCCATAGAAATACTTGGACGAGAAATGGGTTCTTTGAAAGTTTTACCACTACGAGTAGTAATAACCTTCAATTCTCCTTTCGGGTTCACGACGGTATCACTAGGAAGACCACCCGAAGAAGAGGGCTTACACATGATAGCTTCAAACATTTTAGCCATACGGTCTTCAAACTTAGATTGCCTAGCATCCGCTTTTAACAATTCTTGCTTAATCTCATGTTGACCTTGCTCCATTTTTTGTTGATTTTGTTGGAGTCGTGTGACATTTCCTTCCATTTTATTAGCATGAGTTTTAAGTTCATTAGCAAGTTCGTTTTTAAGCTCGTTTTTCAACTCGGATCTTAAGCTAACCATTTCACGTTGCATGTTGTCAAACTTAGCATCATTAGCCTTAGCATAATTCAAAAATTCTCCTTGAAGATTTTTGGTGTGATCGTTTTGAAAACCTTGGGCATTGTTTTGAAAATCACGGTTTTGGTTTTGGTTTGAAACTTGCCCATTTCCACTTTGGTAATTACCCTTGTTATAATTCCTTTGATTTCCTTGGTAATTTCCACCTTGGTTGTTGTTTCGATAATTATTAGCATTTTGATTTGGTGGAGCTTGATTTTGGCGGGAACCTTGACCGATTTGGTTATAAGTTCCCGTGGCTACAAAAGCATTCGAAGTGTTACCATCCGCGGTAATGCACTCGGAAAGATCATGAGCTCCACCACAAGACAAAAAACTCTTAGAAACCGCTTTAACCGAAGCGGAATTCGAAGCTTCTTGAGCTTTCCAATGGGTCATAAGGCTAGCAAATCTATCAAAAAATCGGTTTTCTTCATTTACCTCATCATGTAATGCATTGATACTACGAGACGATGATGAGCCCATTTTGGCAACACTCGGTGTGTGACGAGGGCTATAAACCTTAGACCTATTCTCAATTATGACCAAAGCTTCTTCAACCGTTTTACACAAAAAATTACCACCTGCGGCGGCATTTAAATAATCTCTTTCATGATCGTTGAGTCCATTGTAAAACGTGTCGATTTGGTGCAAATTGGAAAAACCGTGATGAGGACATTCATGTAACAGCTCCTTAAACCTATTCCAAGCCGTTGAAAAACTTTCATTTGATTCTTGTGAAAATTTAGAAATCTCATTTTTCAAATGCGTAGTCTTAGAGGGCGGAAAAAATTGGTTCACAAATTTTGAAACGAGATCCTTCCACGTCAATATAGAATTGGGTGGCTCTTTCTCTAACCAAATTTTAGCGGGCCCCGCTAAGGAATACGGAAATAACATCATCTTAATCGAGTCATTCGAGACATCCTTAAATTTGCACGTGGCGGTAAGACGATTGAATTGGCGGATATGGTTGTGAGGATTGTCCTTCTCATCACCACGGAATTTGTTGTTTTGGATCATCGACAACAAACCCGTTTTCACCTCAAAATTCTCCGCAAGGATTGCGGGAATCACAATAGCTTCTCCATAACCCTCGGTGGGTGCTTGAAGTAACTCCATCATAGTTCGATTAGCCATGGGTGCTTCTTTCACTACAACGGGTTCGTCAATAGGAGACTCCTCACTAGAAGGAGTGGTCGATTTGTTTCTTCGTTTATGTGCACGTCTTGCTTTAGAGCGAGTTTGCATAAACGTCACGTACAACGAGAAGGCGAGCAAAGAAGATTCTTTTTGGTGTTTTTACTTTTTCAATTTTTTTTGTGGTTTTTGATGGTATTAACTTTTTTTGGAAATTGGTGAATGTATTAAGTAGACCAAAATCTACAAATCTCCTCCTTAATCAAATCTCTTGATTAAAGAAGCCTCAAGGAATGAAAACGATCACGTGGAGTGAACGCCTTCGATGACTTTAGAACGATGGCGGAACACCAAATCGTTCAAGAGGGTTTAATTAATAGAAACCAAGAAAATATATATGATATGTAATAATACTTTGGGCGGCAAAACCCTCGATTCACTCTCAAAATCAAATACGCACAAGCAAGCGGAGGAAACGAGGCGGCGCGAAGCACTTAAGAGCCTTTTTCCTTTAGTTCGTGAAATACAACCGCCTTATACCCACCTTATAGTTTGTATTTTCAAGATTAAGCTTCACGAAAGTATTTATCTATTTTTGCCTTTTTCTTTGGTTTGAGATTCGAATACAATGATTGGGTAATGACCTCCCAAGTCAAGGTTGTGATTTCTCACGTATTTGGAGTACTTGTGAATTTATTGTTCTATGTATACAATATATTAATAATATTCACACAAAAACCGAAAAACGATAATACGTATTAGTAGAGTGCTACTAATACAATTACTATTATGGCTAATATAAAAAACAACAATGGTTCAATCAAAACACAACACGCATCCCCGGCAGCGGCGCCAAAAAATGATGATCGTAGAAATACGTCTTTTAGGAAAAAGAGCGTAAACAGGGCAAGTGAGCACGACGATTTAGGAAAACCGTGTGTGAATGACCCTAAGTGAAGTGAGTTCGTTCTCGAGGAGGCACGTGTGTTGTGTTAAGAGTTGATTAATGTTTGTGATTATATGATTGAGAAAGAAAAGGGATTAGAAAAAAAAAACGGTTACAAAGACGAATTAAACTACGACGAAAAAGGCGTAAACGTAAAACCGTAAAACTACAAAAATAAAAATTTTAACCTAAAAATTCCTAAAAATTACTAAAAATCCACAATAAAATTCTAAGAGTTTACAAAAAATCAAAACTTGCTAAAACCTTTTAATTAATTAAATAATGACTTTTTAATGCTAGTTAAAGCCCTAAAAATCACAATTAATTATTAAAAAGCCCCAAACAAGATTCTAAAGTTTGTAAACCTCAAAAATGACCTAATTAAGCTAAAACTATTTTTAAAAATTTTAAAACCAAATTAAACTATTTTTAAACTCTTAAAAACTATTAAAATCTATTAAAACTTAAATTAATTCTAGAAATTAAATGAAAAGCCTAAAAACTATTTGGAAAGTTACAAAGTTCCTAAATATTGCTAAGTGATCTAAGAAAAATGAAAAAAGTAGAAAAATCAAACTTTCTATTTTGGTAATAAAATAATATTAAAATAATCAAAAATTTTTTTTTTAAAAATAAATTCTAAAAAATTTCCAAAAATCCTAAATAATGTAACTAAAAGAAAAATGTAAATAAAAGTTCCTAAAACCTTTTAATTAATTTTATATTAAAATTTTAAAGTTAACAAAAAACCCTAAAATAAAATAAAATTAAAAATAGAAGTTTTTGAAAATCTTTTGGGCTGTAAACCTCAAAATACTTTAATAAAACCTAAAAATTATTTTTCTAAAAATTAAAAAGTCTTTTTGCTATTTTTTATCTATTTAATAAAAACCGGATCAATAAAAATAATAAAAAAGAAATAAATAATGAGAAAAATCAAACTTTGCCGTAGAAAAATCCTAAACTACACTACTAACCTAGGAAAAATAAGATGGTGCAAAAACGCTTATAGAATAAGCTGTAATAGCTCAAATAAGCTACGGCTTATATTAAAAAGCCCAAATGAAAAAGGTGTTAAAAGGTTTTAAGTTGCACCCTTGGTCAGTAAAAGACCCAAGGGCGCGACGGTGAGTGTGTTGTGTTGTGAGGAGGATGGCGCAGGTTCGAGTCCTGGCCAGTCCTTTTTGTGCTTTATTTTTTTTTTTACTTTTTAACTTTAAAATCCAAACCTGTTAATCCTTTATACACAAAACACAAACCAAAACCAAATTTTATCAAGATTAAAACGAATTAAGTGCTAAAAACGTGCTCAGTTGAGCTATAAAGAACACAAGCAAAGCTGGATAATCTTCACTTGTGAAAAGGTAAAACAAGAGGGCTTGTTTTTGATTTTTGGTGGATGTTTTGATTGGACAAAGGCACCCCTATACTCTTTGGAGTATAGGGAGTCAAAGGCAAACACAAAAAACACAGGCAAGTTCAAGCCAAATTTCACACAAAAATCAAGCAAATACCCAAATGAAGGTTGCTGATGTGGTTTTATGGGTCTGGTGGCTTTTTTTTTACCAATTTACTTGCTCAAATTTGAAATTCAAATGCCCATATCTTGCACACAATAACTCCAAATAGTATGTAACTAAACTACAATCCTACTTGACCCTAAGATTTAACAGGTTACAAGATTTGTGGTCACACAATTCACCAAATAAGTAGAAAAATTGGCAGATTCAAATTTTAGCAAGTTTTCACTTTTTTTATCACCCAACTTGTTCAAAACCCTTTCCAAATTGAAAACTTATCTGACTTACAATCCTATGATACCCTATTCAATCTTTCTAACAGGTTTTAAACTCAACATCTTTCAAAATTTGTCAGCTAATATGCAAATCCAAACACCCCTTTAAGATTTAAAAACGAATTTTAACAAAGCCAAAGGGGTCAAATCTCACTTAAACTGATCTAAATCACTTATAACATACTTATTACCCTCTAAACAGATAAATCAAACCATTAACACCAATACTTAAACACTTTGCACATAAATCACTCAGATCTCACATATAACAAAATGAAAATGAAAACAAGGAAATTTACCTTGAGGGACTTACATCCAAGTCCCTCAGTGACTGTGTGTCACCTCCTTATAGGCTGGGGCCTATGCAGACCCTTGATCAACAAGAAAGCAACACCCCTGCTAAGAAAATTTTGAAAGACAAACACAATACAATATTCTGTTTTCTTCTTCCTTAAAAATCTTTTTCAAAAATCTATTCAATACGTTTCCCTTTCTAATACAGTTAACCAATTAACTTCAAATCCTGAAAATCAAATTTTTAAACAATTTCCACCAAAAGATTACCCAATTTTCAGAAACTTTTAAAACCTTTTTGACAACTCCAAAAACACAAAGTGTTTACAAATTTAAATGGAACTCAGAATTTCTTCAATAATTAACACCAACTTTTAATTAACAATAAAAGGAATTACATTCACAAAATACCAACTTTATTTTAAATAAAAAGGAATTACAGAATTTTTTGAAGAAAAACTGGAACAAAGAATGCCACAGGTCGACATTTCTTTTTATACTAACTAAGAGAACTATCTAGATACTAAATAAAATAATACAATGCTTAAAACCCTAGCTAAGGGATTCCCTGATTTGCCCTTTAATTTTTGACTGAAAATCTGGTCAAGGTGGATACATGTGATGTGCCAGCTCTCTTTGTTGATCTTGGACGTTGGTTTGGACTTGGGGACAAAGGAATTGCATCCATCCGTTCAATTTGTCAGATTTAGGGTTTGGGGGAAAACGATGGCTGCAGGGGAGGGTCCCACAAGACACATGGGTGTGTCTTGTGGTGAGGTGGAATGTGGGTTTTGGTGAGAAAGAGTGCAATCAAGGATCTGGACAAAATTAGCTTAAACCCCTTTGTTTTATGGGAGATTGGACCTGGGGATTGTTAGGGTTTAAGTGGGATTAAGGAAAGTGTTTAATCCATTTTGGGTAAAAAGAATTTTAAAAAGCTTGTTTGGTGGGAAAGTGGGGGTGTTGACTGGTCTTTGACCAGTTTAATAAATTAAACCAGTTTGTGGGTTTGGGTATTGGACTGGGTAGGGTCGGGTGGATGGGTTTTTGGGTGGGTCATGTGACGTGGCATATTCTGAGTGGGTGAATGGGATTGGTTGTTTGGCAAATATGGCCCCCAAGCTCTTTTACTTCTTCCACTTTGTAATAAATCAGCATCAACGCCCATTTTGCCTTTATCAACTTTTGGCAACTTGTCATTTATGGCACAAATACTTCCAAAACTTTTTCCAAGGGTTTTAAATGTACTTCTTGGATTCTTCAAGGACTGAACTTGTATAGTCTTCAAACTTTAGGGACCCTATTCATAATTTTGAATATTTGAGGGGTATAAAGTGTAAATTTTCAAAAGTTGAGGGACCAAACTTGACAATCTTCAATTCTTCAAGGGTATTTTTGTAAAATCCAAACTTGGGCCCGGTTCATTGTGCGGCTTCGTTTCCCGTGTTCGTTTTTGAATGATTCTTGTGATCTTTTGCCATTTCCTCAATATCCGTACCTAAAAATACACAAGTAACAAACACGAGCATATATTTGGTATATTTGATGATATTTTATGCATTTTAAGCCCGTTTTGGACGATGAGACCATATATAAAAGCAGTCTCATCACATATGTATGGAACCAAATACATAATTATACCAAAAATCCCAACATGGTATGACAATGGAAATTCCTGGCTCTCCAACTTCTATAGCACGTGTCCGCTTTTCACAATTGTATATTCTGCCCAATTCAGCATTCCAGATACAATGTCATCTTTGCGATAATTCGGGTTGTCTGAAGCTACAACTCTCCATAACCCATGACCGTTAATCATCTGCCATGGAACTAAATTAGAATAAAAAAAGCAGCAAAAAAAAGGATATGCTGTTTCAAATCAATATTTTGCATTTTTCCATTCTGTATCATCCTTGTTATTATTTCAGGAGTAATATATATACTTGTTTGTTGCACGTTTGTTTTACTTTCTCTTGGTTACTGTCCGAAAACTGAACCAGACAAGCAAACATAACCAGACCGGCAAACATAACCAAACCTGTGACAACCCTAGGTTTTGGGTTTGTCACTTGGTCTTACTTTTAGGTTATTTTATGTGTGCTTACTTGAATTGTGTGTTTACGTGTTTATTTTGTGTGAACGAGGTTGGTGTGGTTATCGTTTATGAGTATAGAGTACTTATAAGTAAATCGAGGAACGGTTATTTCATGGTCATAAGCTCACAAGTGGTGACTATGAAATGAAAATGGTGATATTGTGGTGTTTACGTATACGTATAAGTATTATAGTAATAGTATTTTTTTTAGGATTTACGGTTTAGCATTTAGAGGTCTCGAGTGAGGTAATTATCCATATGAATATTTTTCGAGATGGTTTTAAGTCATTTAGGACTTAGTTATAAAGTTTATTTCAAAATTTGAGATTTTTTATAAAAGTGTATATTTTACGACTTTTACGGTAAAACGCGTAAAAACTGACTAGTTTTACGGTTTTGAGGTTTTGGAGGCTTTAGAAGCTGAAATAAATTAAGGAAAATTAAGGTAATATTAATAAGATATTTATTAATAATAAAATAAAGAAAAAAAAACGAATTTTATGGTGTTTAGGTCGGTTTAGAAGAGAAAAAAAAGGAAAAAAAGAAAAGATTTATGGTAAGTGGGCTTTGGGTTGGACTAGGATTCACCCATACCCTATATAATGTATATACTAAACCAAATTCATTATTTTTCTCCTGGAGATAAAGGAAATTCGTGAGTTATATAAAAAATTAGGGTTCTTCATAAAATTTTGGGGTTTTCATAAATCAAAGGTAAATCTTCATAACCCTTTTTAATTAAATTGTTTTTATGTTTATTTAATCATCTATTGATGGATTAGGGTTAGGGTTTAATATAAAAACAGTAAATTAATGTTGTATTAATCATAATATGATGATCACATAAATTAGGGCTTGTAATTAGAGGGATTAGGGTTAATTAATGAGGTTGATTTTGTTAAACCCGTTTTTTAAAAACTGGGCAGAATTTTGGGTCATTGTTTTGATCATATCTGGAGTTCTAGGAACATTCAAGATGCGATCAAACTAGCCCTGGAAAGATATTTGAAGTGGCTTTTCAATGCAAGAAACTAGAACTAAATTGAAGGTCGGGAAGTGGGTCAAAAATAGGTTACAACAGTCGGAGGTCAAAACAGTTTTGAATTCAACCTGTTTTCTTTTTAAGTTTTGGGTTGTTTGGGGTACTTAGGGTTGCATTGGGATCTTCTCAAGAACATGAGAGATGGTTTATATATTGTAATAAGGATATGCACTTGGGCTAAGATTGTGGTTTAGGGTAAGACCCTCTAATGGTAATGAACTTTTCATACGTTTAAAATCAGGAAAACTGGAATGACAAAAGTATATATATATATATCAGGGCCTTAACAGTAGCTTTAAGGTTAGGGCAAGTGGGAGGTGTTAGCCAACATATTTAAGGGTATGAATATTACTTTTACAGAAACCATGGGTAAGTTTAAGTGGACGTTTGACTTAAAGTTTTGAGACCTAAAACTGGGACTGTTTTGTGTAAAATTGTGAACGGGATAGCTATTAAACTTAACCAAGTTAAGGACTTGTTAGGGAAGGGTAATGGGGTGTTTAGAGTTATAAATGGGGTATTTATATGAGAGGAGGTTAGAAGTCCATCATAGGTTGATGAACCATTTTAGAGGTTGGTTCATGTATTGATTTATGTGTTTTTGGATTATTAGCTTGGGGCTAGAGCAAGGACTTTGGAGAAGCAATCAGGTGAGTTCATAGTCCCATTTTACTACGTTTTTAAATGTTTTTTTTTCCAGTATGGGATGGAGATGACACTTGAAATGTTCTTTAACATGATTTAGTACTATGTTATAAAATGTGTGGACATAAATGTGTTATTGTGTGACTTGCGTGCTTATGTGTTCTCATATGTGCTTTGGTACGTGTTCTGCTATGTGAATCTTGTTTGAATTGTGATTGGCTTTGGTACATAGATGTATGGGCGTCTATGGGACCAGTTGTGATGTGTGTGGAGCGTGGGGCACGATCCGTCCTGAGTACTTGTGCATCGTCTCTTCGGAGGCAAGATATCTCGACGGGGATATAGTTCATCTTCCACAGGTGGTGTGGGAAAGATCCGGATAGTGTGGTGTGTGTTCTTGTGCGTGTGACGGGATACTTCTTGATTGTTATAGTGTTCTTTGTGAGTTGTAGATGTGATTGGTACTTGGCTTGAGTTTTGTTGTGGATGCATGTAGCATGATTATCACATAATGGTCCATTACTATAAATTGTTTTTCTTCAACTTATTTACAGCGGATGTCAAGGTTTCTTATGATGTTCTAGATAACTTAAACCTATGTTCTCACCAACTTTATGTTGACAGATTTTAGTGTCATTTTCAGGTGAGGTAGTTGTGCAAGATGATGTTAGAAGTGGCTAGAGTATAGAGGCTGCTAGGATTGCATTCGGAGGAATCCCTTTCCTCTTAGATTTTATTTTGTGTTTTGATTAAGTGAACGTTGTGGTACCTATATGTTTGATGTTTGTTTATTTGTATGTCTTTGGTAAGAGGTAGGCCTGTTACCTACTTACCTAGACGCCTGCATTGTTGAGATATTGTCACGACATTTGTGTCGCCATCTATGATATTTCAATTTCATTTAGTTCTCTCTATAGACACGCTGTTGTTGTGATGATATCCATACGTCGCGCCCCATATTCCGCCATGGTGGGGTGTGACAGAATGGTATCAGAGACAATGGTTATAGAGAATTAGGTTGCCTAGTCGTATAGCCTAGTCTATAGCTTAAGGGTCCTGCATATAGGCGTCATAGGAGTATGTGTGCATTTTATAGTAATTGATGTGTTAGAGTATTATTTTTGCAGTATTTGTTAGGTTATGAACTACTATGGTTCATACTTAACTACATGTTATTTTCTTTACGAGTTTTGATTAGTGCGGGTGGAACCATGGTCGTATACGCTAGTCATTGTTGGATTTCGCTTAATTATGTTTTCATGTTCTTTATACATTTTGAATTTTGTCTATGCTGGTTCAGCTGGACTACGAGTTTATGTGTTTCGTGCATTGGCTATGTTATTTTAATACATGGGGTTTTGGATCTTATCTTGTGTGGTTATGTGCTTGTGAGTTGTTGGATTATGTGTTATGTGTAGTATTAATTTCTTATAAGTGTCATCATAGGAGGGAGTACATTGGTGAAAGGGAACATGTATAATTATGGAGGCCTACATAATTATATATGTGCCACAACACCACTGAACTTTCAAGTATGATTGCATGAAAGAGAGTTAATACATGCTTGTATAGTATATGTTGGATGGATTTGAGTGTATGTACGCTTATGCCTATGTATGTAAAATTATTTTCTACTTACCGGTTGTATTCTTGGGATGGTTGCTAACTCGTTTCTCTTTTAGATGTTCAACTTCTGTAGTAGCGCATTTCTCGGGTCCTCATTTCACATGTTTGTTTGTACGGTACTTTTTGCGTGAAGGATTTTGAGATGGTGGAGATTTCTTTTTGGGGTAACGATGCCTTTTGTTTCGAGTTATACATGGTAAAAAAAATAGAACTTGCAAATTGAAAAAAAAATAGTTGTTGGTAGTCGATGAAATAAGGAAGTGTCGGGATCATGTTTCAAATAAGGTGGAATATAAATTATTTAACATATAAGCATGACTCGATTATTTTAAAATATTTTGGTTTTGATCACCTAAAGTTATTGTTCTTAAGTTAAAAATTTTGTTCTTATTTAGTGAAATATGTTAAAATCATGTAATTAATAGAGTTTTAATCTTCTGGAATTAAAATAAATTAGGTTCTAGTTTTGGTAATTAATGGGGGGTTTTAGGGTTTAAAAATCATTTTTTTTTTGGTATAAATCGGAGTAGGCAGAAACGGTCGCTAAACTGTCAAAATATGTCGCTAACTGTCATAAACTGTCGCTAATGCCTAGGCAGATTTTGAGAAAAATCGTTTTGGTCATAACTTATTCGTTTTTAAAGGTTTTTGGGTGATTCAAAAGCCTAAAATTATGTACTCGGAACATACTTTTCAAATATTCAGAAAGTTTCGTAATTGGAAGTCAGTATCTTGGTCGAATTAATTGTACAAGTGTTGAGTTCAAGGTTAATTTTCGGACAATATGGTTTAAACTCGTGTTTTGGGTATTTTGCGGTAATGAACACTTGGAGGGTTAACATAGAAATGAGTTGGGAAGGAATTTGAGAGTTCTTTAGACCTTATTATACGTGGTTATATTTTGATGAGTTTTGATTTATGGTTTTGATAAGTTTCCTCGCGGACGGTTAAGGCTCATGTGTTGTTGGTTGAGATTATTTTCGTGTAAACTGAGTTCACGTTTGAACGTGAAGGTTTTATCAAGGATATGTATCCTCGTTTGTTTGCTGAGAATAAGTTTGAGTCTGGGAGTAAATCTCGGGACGAGATTTCTATTAGGAGGGAGTGATGTGACAACCCTAGGTTTTGGGTTTGTCACTTGGTCTTACTTTTAGGTTATTTTATGTGTGCTTACTTGAATTGTGTGTTTACGTGTTTATTTTGTGTGAACGAGGTTGGTGTGGTTATCGTTTATGAGTATAGAGTACTTATAAGTAAATCGAGGAACGGTTATTTCATGTTCATAAGCTCACAAGTGGTGACTATGAAATGAAAATGGTGATATTGTGGTGTTTACGTATACGTATAAGTATTATAGTAATAGTATTTTTTTTTAGGATTTACGGTTTAGCATTTAGAGGTCTCGGGTGAGGTAATTATCCATATGAATATTTTTCGGGATGGTTTTAAGTCATTTAGGACTTAGTTATAAAGTTTATTTCAAAATTTGAGATTTTTTATAAAAGTGTATATTTTACGACTTTTACGGTAAAACGCGTAAAAACTGACTAGTTTTACGGTTTTGAGGTTTTGGAGGCTTTAGGAGCTGAAATAAATTAAGGAAAATTAAGGTAATATTAATAAGATATTTATTAATAATAAAATAAAGAAAAAAAACGAATTTTATGGTGTTTAGGTCGGTTTAGAAGAGAAAAAAAAGGAAAAAAAGAAAAGATTTATGGTAAGTGGGCTTTGGGTTGGACTAGGATTCACCCATACCCTATATAATGTATATACTAAACCAAATTCATTATTTTTCTCCTGGAGATAAAGGAAATTCGTGAGTTATATAAAAAATTAGGGTTCTTCATAAAATTTTGGGGTTTTCATAAATCAAAGGTAAATCTTCATAACCCTTTTTAATTAAATTGTTTTTATGTTTATTTAATCATCTATTGATGGATTAGGGTTAGGGTATAATATAAAAACAGTAAATTAATGTTGTATTAATCATAATATGATGATCACATAAATTAGGGCTTGTAATTAGAGGGATTAGGGTTAATTAATGAGGTTGATTTTGTTAAACCCGTTTTTTAAAAACTGGGCAGAATTTTGGGTCATTGTTTTGATCATATCTGGAGTTCTAGGAACATTCAAGATGCGATCAAACTAGCCCTGGAAAGATATTTAAAGTGGCTTTTCAATGCAAGAAACTAGAACTAAATTGAAGGTCGGGAAGTGGGTCAAAAATAGGTTACAACAGTCGGAGGTCAAAACAGTTTTGAATTCAACTTGTTTTCTTTTTAAGTTTTGGGTTGTTTGGGGTACTTAGGGTTGCATTGGGATCTTCTCACGAACATGAGAGATGGTTTATATATTGTAATAAGGATCTGCACTTGGGCTAAGATTGTGGTTTAGGGTAAGACCCTCTAATGGTAATGAACTTTTCATACGTTTAAAATCAGGAAAACTGGAATGACAAAAGTATATATATATATATCAGGGCCTTAACAGTAGCGTTAAGGTTAGGGCAAGTGGGAGGTGTTATCCAACATATTTAAGGGTATGAATATTCCTTTTACAGAAACCATGGGTAAGTTTAAGTGGACGTTTGACTTAAAGTTTTGAGACCTAAAACTGGGACTGTTTTGTGTAAAATTGTGAACGGGATAGCTATTAAACTTAACCAAGTTAAGGACTTGTTAGGGAAGGGTAATGGGGTGTTTAGAGTTATAAATGGGGTATTTATATAAGAGGAGGTTAGAAGTCCATCATAGGTTGATGAACCATTTTAGAGGTTGGTTCATGTATTGATTTATGTGTTTTTGGATTATTAGCTTGGGGCTAGAGCAAGGACTTTGGAGAAGCAATCAGGTGAGTTCATAGTCCCATTTTACTACGTTTTTAAATGTTTTTTTTCCAGTATGGGATGGAGATGACACTTGAAATGTTCTTTAACATGATTTAGTACTATGTTATAAAATGTGTGGACATAAATGTGTTATTGTGTGACTTGCGTGCTTATGTGTTCTCATATGTGCTTTGGTACGTGTTCTGCTATGTGAATCTTGTTTGGATTGTGATTGGCTTTGGTACATAGATGTATGGGCGTCTATGGGACCAGTTGTGATGTGTGTGGAGCGTGGGGCACGATCCGTCCTGAGTACTTGTGCAGCGTCTCTTCGGAGGCAAGATATCTCGACGGGGATATAGTTCATCTTCCACAGGTGGTGTGGGAAAGATCCGGATAGTGTGGTGTGTGTTCTTGTGCGTGTGACGGGATACTTCTTGATTGTTATAGTGTTCTTTGTGAGTTGTAGATGTGATTGGTACTTAGCTTGAGTTTTGTTGTGGATGCATGTAGCATGATTATCACATAATGGTCCATTACTATAAATTGTTTTTCTTCAACTTATTTACAGCGGATGTCAAGGTTTCTTATGATGTTCTAGATAACTTAAACCTATGTTCTCACCAACTTTATGTTGACAGATTTTAGTGTCATTTTCAGGTGAGGTAGTTGTGCAAGATGATGTTAGAAGTGGCTAGAGTATAGAGGCTGCTAGGATTGCATTCGGAGGAATCCCTTTCCTCTTAGATTTTATTTTGTGTTTTGATTAAGTGAACGTTGTGGTACCTATATGTTTGATGTTTGTTTATTTGTATGTCTTTGGTAAGAGGTAGGCCTGTTACCTACTTACCTAGACGCCTGCATTGTTGAGATATTGTCACGACATTTGTGTCGCCATCTATGATATTTCAATTTCATTTAGTTCTCTCTATAGACACGCTGTTGTTGTGATGATATCCATACGTCGCGCCCCATATTCCGCCATGGTGGGGTGTGACAAAACCGGTCCAACCAAAACCGAACCAACCTTATTTGTTTTTTTTTTGGTTTGGTCAAAACCGAAAAAATACACCTAAACTATTTAAACTGAAACTGGTTTGATTCAGTTCTTGGTTCATGGCTTCTTCATAATCCGTTTCCGATTTGGTTCGATTTTGGTGGGTTTGATTTTGACCTGACGCTGAAGCTTTAGATTTCATCAAAGAAAAGGAAAAACTGATTACATTACATCTAAAATGATTATTTATTTGGCAACATATTACTCTCCGTAAAATAGTTATTTATAGAAAAAAATTAAATCATTGGGACATTCATACTTTTAGATTAAAACTTAAAACATTTAAAATTGGCTTTTATAAAAACATTTAGGGGTCGTTTGGTTTGTTAGACGAAATGACAATCGATATGCGTTTGATATATGAATGGAATAGGAATGAATATAGGTTAAGAAATCAATACCAATAGTCTTGTTTGGTTAGATATAATCTAGATTAGGATATCAAGTTTTAAAGCTTAACTAAAAAATGCAAGTATAATTAGAAAAGATTAATATAGCAACAGATATTAGCTTTTAATTATAATTTTAATTAACTTATCATAAAGTCGAATATGAGTTAAAAATATTTGTATATATAAATTTATCTTTTGATATTACTCATGAAAAAAATTTATATTAACATTAGCAAAAAAGTTAATTAACAAATTAATTTAACGTGTTATGAATAGTAATGTTTTGACTTATAAATTTATAAACGTTGTATTTAATAGACTTGTTTACTATATAAAAAGGGTTAGCGGTGCAGCTTGTTACCCGTTTGTCTCTCCTAATATGTAAATTATAATTATTGAATAAAATTTTTATTGATTAAGAAAAAAGAAAAAAAAAATTGAAAAAAAGTAGTTATATTTCTTTGTTGACTATAAATAAAATATGTTAAAAAATTGCTAGAAAGTGACGAAAAAAACATGAAAACAAAAAATCAGTGGTAAAAAAAATAAATTATCAAGATATTTTATTTATTAACGTGAAAAATTATATCATCGGGTATGAAAGTTTCATTCATCATCTTTTTGAGTGCTTTGTAACATAGAAGATATGTACCTATCATTAACAAATTTAATACAAAGATTTATTAAACAAACATTATTATTGGAATGAAACTCATTTCTTGATATTCGTATGCATGTACCAAACGTGCCCTCATTTTATAATTAACCATTCATTATCTTTTGAGTAAATTGCATTTTTGGTCTTTATAGTTTGACTAAATTGCAGAGTCAGTCCCTATTTTTTCAAAATTGCAGTAAACGTCCTTGTTTTCAAATTTGCGTTGTATTTTTAGTTCTTTTAAATTGTATTTTTAGTCCTTGTGGTTTGCAAAAATTACAAATTCAGTTCCTACCCAGGGACCAAATATGTAACTCAAACTTGAAAATAGAAACGTTCACTACAATTTCAAAAAAATAGGAACGGACTCTACAATTCAGCCAAACCACATGAACCAAAAATGCAATTTTGCTCTTATTTTTTATAACAACTTTTTGTAACAATTTATTAAAAAGTCCTTTTTATTTTAAAATTTAAATATTTTTTATCTAATTATTTTTTCATAATATAATTTCATTATATTTTCTAAAATTTTATGCTATTTGATTTAATATCTATTTTAATAATAATTTAACAAATTTTTTGTTTTTCTCATTTATTTAGAGGTTTATCTTATTTTGATTTAATATTTTTACAATTTCAATATTTGAATACAAATTTAGCGGAATAATAACATTTGTCACCTAAAAAATCATCGTCGAGTACCCATCACCGTATTACGCGAGTACCATGCTAGTGTAAAATAATACTTTTACACTTAACTAACTAACTATACCTTAAAATTGTGTAATACGTAGATACATATATTCAACCAGGGTAATCAATGTTTTGAAACCCGGGTTTTAAATCGACCCGGTCAAAACACTGGGTCTGGGTCAACTCGGGTTAACCCAGTTTTTTTAAAAATATTTTTTTTCATATTTGTATTAATTAACAAAAAGTATATATAAAAACCATAAAAACTTCCATATATTGAATATATAAGTTGTTTACTAACAAATATAATGTGTAAAAATTAAATTTCATCGTAAATACGTAAAGTTTACATATTTTTTTTTTAAAAACACCGAAAAAATCGAAACCCGGCAAGGTCTCGAGAACCAGGTTAACCCGAGTCACCCCAAACCCGGTGGGTCTAATCGGGTTTCGAAAATATAAAATCCAGGTCAATATGACCTGTTTTTTCGACCGAAACTGGTTCAACCGGTTGATCCGGCCGGATCGACCTGGGTCTGAGAACATTAGAGGCAATGTGGTAAACCTATTATGAATTTCATAGTTATATGTGATGACGTATAGTCCCCAGCCAGGTCATGAACCCGGCCCACGGGTACTACCCGCATCCCGCTCATTACTGATGGGTTGGATTAATATCATTTAAGCTTATGGGCTTAAATGAACAGTGACCGCATACATGTGTGCGGCCCACGGTCCGGCACGGCCGGTACAGGGTTAGACATAATCATACTCTTATTATGATTAGGATTTACCCCAAAGTAGAGGATATACACTCACCATAATTAGAAGATAACAATCAAGCTAATTCTGGTACTTATCCTTTGCTTGGGGCCGAAGCATCAGTGACAGCCCATTAGGGTTTCACTGCCTATATAAGGAACCCCCAAGGGTTCCACAAAGGTATTACATTCTACACACTCTCAACTCTCATCTGATTCCTAAACCCTAACCGATTACTTACTCTCACGCCGAAGTCTAATCGTGGGATACATTCCCACGGTAAGCCTAACGCGTGTTGTTTTAGTCTGCAGGATCCCAACCAAATATTTCACTTGGTGCAGGAGCCGGAACCCAGCCAACCCGGATTAAGCCTAATTCGGGTCTAGCAAGGATCATCCAACTTTTGTATCAACAAGTTGGCGCCATCCGTGGGACCATACACTAAGCTAGAGCAAATCTCATCTCGATCTTTCAATGACGAAAGGACATCCGCAAGGAAAACCTAGGAACACGAATCTTGCGAACCGGAAGTCCACAGGGGACGGAATACTCATTCCCAATCAGTCCCCCAGCAACCAGACAGGTGGACCAAATAACCGAAGTGTTTTTCAGTCCATGGGTGTGATAGGCACGTCTGCTATCACCTCGCCACCTACCTCGACCCTGGACAACCCTGATTCAGGGAGTGCGCCTAAGCCCCCTAACAAGGAGCCGCACAGGCCATCGAACGAGGAAGAAGTGGAAGTCGAACCACTTAGTGAGGAAGACCTCGCTCGAGTTGTCACGCAGAACTTTGAGAGGATCGTCCCAGGAATCGCGTCCAGGTTAAACCTAAGGAGGAACCTCCAATCTAGGCTCAACTTTGGTAGAGCCGGACCCGGCACCTCTCCTCAGACTCAAAAGAAGAGAAGGGCACGACCCCAGGACCAAAACCTCTTTGAGGAAACCCCTCAACCTAGGAACGTGTTCGAGCGTATAGGGGATCGTGTTATGCAGGAACTGCTACAATCTCGTGAGGAAGGAGATAGGTCCAACGATTCAGCCGAACGGCCAGATCTGGAGTTAACCAGAACTAATCGCCGCACAAGCGTGTGGGATAGGATGAATACCGGGAAGAAGGCTCCTAGCTCTTCTCATAGAGAGGATCCTTTACCAAAAGGTGGGGCACCGCCCCTTCCCCCGGTCCATCAGGAGAGGATTCGGATGACCATCCACCCAAGCGTCGCCGACCTAGGCGTACTCCTCCACCGCCGCCAGACGATGAAGGGTACTACGGTGACCCCTATTATCGTGAGGCGGAAGAGGAAGATCTCTCCCGCCCATGGTGTGACCCTAATCTCACCCGTCCATGGTGTGATCCCAGGGAAGATCCTTTTACTCTGCGCATATGGAATTATTCCGAGGATAAAAAGCGCCGCATGCCGGCGTGCGTCAAGACTTATGATGGGTCTGGTGATCCGAATGATCACCTAAAGATATTTGATACGCAGGCGAAAATAGAACGATGGCCCATGCCTATATGGTGCCAGATGTTCAATTCAACCTTGATCGGCAATGCTCGTGATTGGTTTGAGGCACTTCCTCCCCGAAGCATTGATAACTTCACTGAACTGCGTACTGCGTTAAAAAACAATTATACTCAGCGAAAAAAGTATAATAGGGACCCGGTCTCATTGGCAACCGTCAAGAAACGGCCTGGAGAATCTACGGAGGCCTTCACCGAACGCTTCAATGACGAGTGCACGCGCACAAAGACAATGCCGGAACTTTTAAAAATTTCCAATTATAGCATGCCATAATAGACAGGGAATTAATTAGACGTCTCAATGACAAGCGACCGGATAGATATAACGACCTCATGGAAAGGGTGAAGAACTTTATAGAAGGAGAAACCGCGGTAGCCGGCCTATCCTACAAAGGGAAACAACTATCGATCAAACGACCAGTCCAGAAGACAATCGGGTGATCGAAACAACCAAGGCAGTGGAAGGGGCTCGGACTACAAGAGCCAAAACAAAGGAGGGCGGTCAGAGGACAAGTTCACCCCCTTAAAGATGTCCTACCAGGAGATCTTGTTGACAGAAGGGGCGAACTTCCCGAGACCTCCTCCGATGACGACTCCGGTGGACCGTCGTCAAGGAAATCGCTTTTGCGAAATCCACAACGACAAAGGTCACGGCACGGAGGAGTGCATCCAGCTCAAGAAGCACATTGAGTCACTGATCAAGTCAGGCAAACTCAAACATTTGGTCAAGGATTGGAAGGATGGAAAGGATAACAAGAAGTACGATAAGAAGGATCCCCAAAAGGACAAACCTTCGACTATATACATGATCCAATCCTGGCAGCGCCGCACAAAGCAGAAAATTAGTCAAAAATTTTCACGCGGCAGAGAAATCTCATTCCCTCCCATCACGGCAAGCGACGTGACCGATGCACCTCTCACGATTGAGGTAAGCATTGGAACACACAATGTTCGCCGTATGTACGTGGATGGAGGGTCATCGGTGTAAGTACTATACGAACACTGTTTCGTACAGCTACAATCATAAATAAGAAGCCAATTAGTACCAGCCACGTCGCCGCTCATCGGCTTTAGTGGAGACACCATCTGGCCAATAGGACAGCCGCGTCTGCTAGTAACCATTGGGAATGAAGAGCATTCCACCACGGTGTGGATGAACTTTATGGTGATACGCTCACACTCTCCATACAATGGGATAATAGGAAGACCAAGTATCCTGGCCATACGAGCAGTACCCTCCACGACTCACGGAATGATTAAATTCCTTGTGGAAGGAGGAATTGTCACAATCTATAACTCAATCATGCCAGCATCCGAATGTCATGCCGTGGCAACACCAGTCCTACCGGTCCCCGCCAAAGAAGGATCACCACACCCTAACTGGAGGGTGGCAATCCATCCTGATTATCCGGAACAAGAGGTGTCCATAGGAGGAACGCTCTCGGACAGCGGTGATAGGTGTGTAAACACCCATCCTTTTTACCACTTAATTACAATAATAACCGAGCCAAAACATGTATTTTATGTCTTTTATGTCGGAATTATGCGTGGTTTGTGTTTTTGTTGTGATTTAGGACGAAAAGGTGAAAAGTGGAGAAAACACAGGCATTCACGGGCTTTTATCGAAGAAAAAGACGAAAGACGAAGTCAAGAAGTCAAGAGTACAAAAAGAACGGAAGTCCAAGACCAATTCTGAAGATTTATCGAAGAAAAAGTCAACAGACGGAAGTTTATCAAAAGCCGAAAAACTCAAGTCTAATTTATTGAAGAATTACAAGACGAGTTTGAAGTAATCCCGAGACAAAGCCATTTAAGTCCAAGATTAAAGAAGAATTTAAGGCTTAAGGACTAATGGTGAAATTAAATGAAGATTAAAGGCTTGAGGGACTTAATCTTGCAATTAAGAAGAAATGAAGGAGGGGAGGAAGATTCCTAATCCTCCCCTATAAATAGATTAGGAAGTTAATCTTTTCATTTTTGTTGGGTGGCTTGACAAACTATCTCTTCCACTTTAAATTTATGCACATTTAATTTCATGTCCATTTACATTAATTGTCTTGCACCTTAATTACCATTTAATTTCAAGTAAGTGTTCTTTTAATTCTTGTTAATCTTTATCTTTATTGTTTGATCTCATCCTACCTTTCTTTAATCTTTGATTTTTATGTTTATGTTTATGTTCATGTTCATGTTCTTATTTTGATTTAAGTGGGTTTTGATTATTTTGGTTAATTTTGTTAGTTTTGTTGATTTGGATTGTTTGTTTATGTTTAGTAGATGTTTTGTGATTAGTTTGATTTAATCTTTTGTTTGATTTAGTTAAATTGTGATTAGATTCGTGTGTTATTGTGTTCCCTGTTCTTCGGGGTGTTTGTTTCTGTTACTGTGATTCCCAGGTAAGTTCCGAATCAAGCTCTCTCATGCGGAACATTGGAAGTTCCGAACCAACTTCTGAACCAAGTCTCCCGAACCGGAAAGTTCCGAATCAAGAACTTCCGAACCAAGGATTGGGTCTAGAAAGTTCCGAACCAAGAACTTCCGGATCAAGGAGTTCCGATCCAGAAAACTTCCGGATCAAGAAGTTCCGAACCAGGAGCTGTTCATTCGGAAGTATTCCGAACCAGGAGCTGTTCATTCGGAAAGGTTCCGAATCAAGAACTTCCGAACCAAAGTTCCGAACCAGGGCTTGTTTGAGAAGTTCCGATCCAATTGAGTTCCGAATCAGTAAAGTTCCGAACGAAGGATTGTTCTGGATAAGTGACATATTCAGAATAGAAAATTTGTTCCGGATCAAGGATTTTGGTAAATATTCCGAGCGAAGAAGAATCATTCCGAACGAAGGTGACATTCCGGATGAGTGATTGTTCTGAACGAAGGATTATTCCGAATGAGCTGTATTCAGGTTCTTTTTAGTTTTTGTCTTTGATTTTTAATTTCAAGCTTTATTTTTCCTGCCTTTTTCCTTAGTCGCACTTTAAGTTTATTGCCTTAGATTTATTTTAGCCTTGCCTTAGTGTAAGTTTTAGTTGCGTTTTAAGTTTGCCTTAGATAGATTTAAGTTTGCGTCATTTACTTTAGTGCCCTTTAATTCTCGTCAAGCTTTTAAATACTTGCGCTTTTACTTTAAATTAGAGTTAGATTTAAATTACCTGCCTTTTACTTTAAAGTTTTGCACATTTTATTTAAAAACAACCAAAAATATTTGTTTCACCAAAAACAACTGAGTCGCATTTTGAACCGGAAATCAATTCGTTAAGATACCGAGAACAACAATTGAACCTAGCAAAATCCAAACATTAAAATGGCATCGCTGTCGACTCTTTTCGTAAAGATTAACGGTTTTCTGTGAGAGACGCGTTGCTTTTTGGGATCCGTTCACTCGTGAACGTTATTTTTCGTGTCAAAAATTTTCAAAAAATCCCAAGAACATTTGAAAAATCATAAAAAGCATTTCTTTTTCAAAGTTTTGCACCAAAAATATTCTTCTTTATCCTCTATTATGTTTAATTCTTTTCTTTACCCCTCTTCTCTATAATTCTTCATGGATTCATCTTGCGACCGGTGTGGGAGACCATGGCATGGTTTTCAACATGTCAATGGTGTACTTGTGAGCGGTGTGGTTTTGATATCGACGATACACAATTTGGCTTTTGTCTATTTTGCAATTCAACAAATTCATACTTCAACTCTTACAATACTTTCCCACCCTCCCCCGTCTATGACAATCCCTATCCTCAAGACGCACCGGGTTTTTCTCCATACCCGTGGTGCTATATTTGTGGGGGCCCTCACGATGCTTCTTCTTGTGATCCGTCGAAGGTCTTTGAGAAAGTTTCGTGCTATCATCCCAGTGTTTATAACTTTGAGCCCCCACGTCACACTGTCGATCATCAACCCTTTTGTGCACTTCCTCCTGAGCAAATGGCCCAAATTTTTGACACATGTCACAAAGTTCAAGAAGCTTGCAACAAGTTGATGGAGAAATATCAAGCAGATCAGCACAACGAGCAAGTATCTAAACTTAATGCTTATACTCCTCCTCTTGTGCCTCCATATTATTATGACAGTGATGACGATGAGAGTCCTATTTCTTGGACCGATGAGAATGCTATTCCTTCTCCCGACTTGCCGGAGCCTAAGGATTCAACCATCCTAAGGGATGAGGATATTAGTACAATTCCTGCAAAGGAATCCGACGAATTCAATACGTCTAGTGCTGATAACCTTGTCCCAATTCCAAGTGAATCTGAGTTGACATCCGACAGTGACGATGAGTATGATGCACTTTCTTCTGTTGATGTTCCTTCCACCAACACTTTGGAAGAGGATTCTTTGGCTTTCTCTAATCCTCTTTTTGATCAAGATGATGATTTTACTTCTAGTGATGACGAGTCATTATCTGATGAAGACGTTCCGAAGGAAACTTTCAAGATTTATTCGAACCCTTTATTTGATTTTGATGACGACTACATATCTAGTAAGGTGAATCCTCTCTTTGACGAAGGGATTGATGACATTGCTAGCTCTGATTCTCCTACTATTGATGAGCATGCTTTGTTAGCCATGCCCCCTTCTATGGCAGAGGTGGAGAGTTCTGACTCTACTGGAAAGGTATCGCAGGTGGAAGGTAATTCTTCTCTTACTTCTCCTACTATATTGCCCCCCCATCACACTGAATGCACGCCCAAGCGGGTGATGTATCAATTTTACTCTCCAGGGAATGAGGATGAGTGCTTTGACCCGGGAGGCGATAATGACCATTCTTATTTGATAACCTTACGGCTTTGCCAATTGGTCAGCATCCATTGTCTTTGAAGGATGACAATGTGATTCCTTTACCCGCCCCACCTCCCGTGGATCAGGATTTCACATACTTCTCGTATGTTGAAAGGACATTCCTACCATTCAAGACCTATCCTCCTGCCTCTCCTTTGTTATATTCCTCCGGGAATGAGGACACAGTCTTTGATCCCGGTATTACATTTGAGGCCTCCCCATGGACCATTTAATTCGGGGACGAGTTAGGCTCGTGACTCGGATAACAAAAACAAGCGCTTTTTGGGAGGCAACCCAATTATCTATCTATCTTTTTCTTTGTTTTTACCTTAAGTGTAGGGGGGAGACCCGTTGGTTTGCTATTTCCTCTCATCTCCTCTCTTAATCAGGGATTCGAGCTCAGTGATCCACTCTTGATGATTTTTGATGAACCGTGATTCCGTGTTCCATTTTCCTGGTTCTATCCTAAACTCTTTTCGATTCACTAT
The DNA here is from genome assembly GCA_025667525.1 of Glebionis coronaria. Lineage (NCBI taxonomy): Eukaryota > Viridiplantae > Streptophyta > Magnoliopsida > Asterales > Asteraceae > Glebionis > Glebionis coronaria. The sequence goes on from CM046876.1 coordinate 363,183,275, forward strand.
TTTATATTTTCTCAATATTAAAATAGGAATCTCTTTAGTTGTCCTTTCCTTAGCGAGATTTAAACAAAGTGCACAATGTCCTAAGTGTAGGGGATTTTACTCCCACATACTTAAACATTGAGGACAATGTTTATCTTAGGTGTAGGGGGGACTTCTATCGAAGTTAAGTGGCCTTTTCCTTGTATTTGTCCTCATTTTAACCAGAAAATCGTTTTTTCGACATTTTTCAAAATTTTTGATCTATTTTGGCCTATTAGTTTTTCCTTTTGTGTAGTTATTTTCTTTCCTTATTAGAATAAACTTTAATAAAGTGGTTTTAATTTTCAAACGTTGTGAATCTTTTGACTCAACCCGAGTTTACTTATCTAAGTTACTCTAGCTAGTATCCTTAACGTGTTTAAGTCAAGTTTTGCTAGGCTTTTATATAGGGAGCTATAAAACGCGAAAGTCTTAACTCTCACGGGTTAAGAACAAGAACTTTTCGCAAGTTCCTATAATTGATCCTAGAGAGTCGTTTATCAAGGGAACTTTAAAATGCGATTTCTAAACTTGAGAGAGTCTAAGAGTTTGCAAGATCCTATAGGCGACTCGAAAACCCAAAACTTTGATTTAATAGGCTAAGAATCCACGAGTCTCATTCCTTGAGATTTTAAACTGTGGAGAACGAGAGATGATAGAGCCATTATAAGTTTGGTATTCTTTCGTGAATTTATGTGAGTTAATTATAAGTCTATTCTCCCATCGCTTGTTAATAAATTTATTTGCAATAAATAAGGTTGTACAATTTGAAAAGTTACTTAGCTTCTAGCCCAAGATCGTTTGAAAGTTGCTCGGTATGGATTAGAGTTCATAGCCAAGGCATAACTTATTGAAGCGGGATGCGAAGATTGGCGAGTCCAAAAAGGTCCTAACAAGACATGAGGGCTATATTTTGTTGCTAAAGATCCAAAGTGATGTGAAGAATCATTTATCGAAAATCAATATGAAGGATCGAGACACACGACGAAAAGCAAAAAACTCCTCAAAAGTCATGGAGAAGTGTATCCGAAAAGACCCTAGCAAGGTACGAGGATAAATAGATCCAAGTCATAAAAGGAGGCAGATCGTTGTATATCAAAGTACAAAATAAAGATTGGAGAAAAATGAAGAAGTCGTGGTCCAAATATGAAGAATCTCTCAAAACTTAAAGTGAAGAAATTCCTATATGAAGAGAAGACCATTATTTCATGAACGTCTCTCAAGATTTAAAGTATGAAGTCGCTGCCAAAGATCGGTCCGAGAAAGGTCTCAAATCGTGAAGCGAGTTATGCCAAGATATGAACTTTATGAGGTCCCGAGAAGCAGTTTTAAAAGATTTTGTCCTTTAGCTAACCATTGATTAAATCGTTCACTTTATTTTCAGCCTAATAAACTATCGAAATAAGTCAAACAATGCATCCTCGTGATCATTCAAGACAACAATAAAATATAAGAGATACACCTAGGAATAAGGGAGTCTAAGTGAGTAATTGGCCCACATGAGTTCGTGTTAGTTTGCTAACTTATAATAACAATGATCTCGTTTTTAAGCTTCGTTTGGAGAAAGTGAAAACTTGAGGATGATGATTATTCATGACATTTCCAAAACCCAAGGTATGTTTTTTGATTTCTTTACTTTGTATGTTTTTAATTTTCTATCTCTTTAATAAAGGCCACTATGGATTGACTATGATGAAAAGTGTAAACGTGCTTTGTAACTAATGCATTGCATGAGGACATTGCAATGGTCAAGTGTAGGGGATTTGATAGGTGTGTAAACACCCATCCTTTTTACCACTTAATTACAATAATAACCGAGCCAAAATGTGTATTTTATGTCTTTTATGTCGGAATTATGCGTGGTTTGTGTTTTTGTTGTGATTTAGGACGAAAAGGTGAAAAGTGGAGAAAACACGGGCATTCACGGGCTTTTATCGAAGAAAAAGACGAAAGACGAAGTCAAGAAGTCAAGAGTGCAAAAAGAACGGAAGTCCAAGACCAATTCTGAATATTTATCGAAGAAAAAGTCAAAAGACGGAAGTATCAAAAGCCGAAAAACTCAAGTCTAATTTATTGAAGAATTACAAGACGAGTTTGAAGAAATCCCGAGACAAAGCCATTTAAGTCCAAGATTAAAGAAGAATTAAAGGCTTAAGGACTAATGGTGAAATTAAATGAAGATTAAAGGCTTGAGGGACTTAATCTTGCAATTAAGAAGAAATGAAGGAGGGGAGGAAGCTTCCTAATCCTCCCCTATAAATAGATTAGGAAGTTAATCTTTTCATTTTTGTTGGGTGGCTTGACAAACCATCTCTTCCACTTTAAATTTATGCACATTTAATTTCATGTCCATTTACATTAATTGTCTTGCACCTTAATTACCATTTAATTTTAAGTAAGTGTTCTTTTAATTCTTGTTAATCTTTATCTTTATTGTTTGATCTCATCCTACCTTTCTTTAATCTTTGATTTTTATGTTTATGTTTATGTTCATGTTCTTATTTTGATTTAAGTGGGTTTTGATTATTTTGGTTAATTTTGTTAGTTTTATTGATTTGGATTGTTTGTTTATGTTTAGTAGATGTTTTGTGATTAGTTTGATTTAATCTTTTGTTTGATTTAGTTAAATTGTGATTAGATTCGTGTGTTATTGTGTTCCCTGTTCTTCGGGGTGTTTGTTTCTGTTACTGTGATTCCCAGGTAAGTTCCGAATCAAGCTCTCTCATTCGGAACATTGGAAGTTCCGAACCAACTTCTGAACCAAGGCTTCCGAACCGGAAAGTTCCGAATCAAGAACTTCCAAACCAAGGATTGGGTCTAGAAAGTTCTGAACCAAGAACTTCCGGATCAAGGAGTTCCGATCCAGAAAACTTCCGGATCAAGAAGTTCCGAACCAGGAGCTGTTCATTCGGAAGTATTCCGAACCAGGAGCTGTTCATTCGGAAAGGTTCCGAACCAGGGCTTGTTTGAGAAGTTCCGATCCAATTGAGTTCCGAATCAGTAAAGTTCCGAACGAAGGATTGTTTTGGATAAGTGACATATCCAGAATAGAAAATTTGTTCCGGATCAAGGATTTTGATAAATATTCCGAGCGAAGAAGAATCATTCCGAACGAAGGTGACATTCCGGATGAGTGATTGTTCCGAACGAAGGATTATTCCGAATGAGCTGTATTCAGGTTCTTTTTAGTTTTTGACTTTGATTTTTAATTTCAAGCTTTATTTTTCCTGCCTTTTTCCTTAGTTGCACTTTAAGTTTATTGCCTTAGATTTATTTTAGCCTTGCCTTAGTTTAAGTTTTAGTTGCGTTTTAATTTTGCCTTAGATAGATTTAAGTTTGCGTCATTTACTCTAGTGCCCTTTAATTCTCGTCAAGCTTTTAAATACTTGCGCTTTTACTTTAAATTAGAGTTAGATTTAAATTACCTGTCTTTTACTTTAAAGTTTTGCACATTTTATTTAAAAACAACCAAAAATATTTGTTTCACCAAAAACAACTGAGTCGCATTTTGAACCGGAAATCAATTCGTTAAGATACCGAGAACAACAATTGAACCTAGCAAAATCCAAACATTAAGCGGCAAGAGGGCCATGTGCTCTCTTCTGAAAGCAAACTTGGATGTATTCGCATGGGAGCCCAAGCATATGACGGGTGTGCCGCGTGCGATAGCAGAACATAAACTCCAAATCCGCCAGGGATATCCTCCCGTTAAGCAAAAGAAGCGTGGTCAAGCACCAGAACGCAGCCAAGTAATATTGGATGAAGTACGGAAATTAGTGGATGCAGGAATTATGCGCGAGATATACTACCACGAGTGGTTATCCAACCCGGTCATGGTCAAGAAGCATGACGGGAGTTGGCGCATGTGTGTGGACTTCACGGACCTGAACAAAGCCTGTCCGCAATACTGCTATCCGTTACCAGAAATTGATTGGAAGGTGGAATCCCTATGTGGATATCCCTTTAGGTGTTTCTTAGACGCATACAAAGGATACCACCAGATCCAGATGGCGGAAGAGGACGCGGAGAAGACGGCGTTTCATACTAGTCAGGGCGTATACTGTTATACAAAAATGCCATTCGGACTAAAGAACGCCGGGGCAACATATCAGCGACTTGTTGATAAAGCCTTCGACTCGCAGATAGGCCGCAACCTTGAAGTCTACGTTGATGATCTAGTCATAAAAAGTCATACGGAAGAGGCACTTCTCCGTGACGTCCAATAGACGTTTGACACATTGAGAGGATTAATATGGAGCTGAATCCAAAAAAATGCACGTTTGGGGAAACTGAAGGGATGTTCCTTGGATACATGATCGATCCAAATGGGATCAAACCTTGCCCAGAAAAGACGGACGCGGTGATACAGTTACCGTCTCCTCAAACGCGAAAAGAGGTACAATCATTAAATGGAAAGCTGGCCGGGCTAAACAGGTTCTTGTCGAAATCCGCGTAGAAGTCACTCCCCCTATTCAAAACACTCAAGAAGTGTATCAAGAAGGGAGATTTCCGTTGGACAAAGGAAGCTGAGGAAGCATTTGGTCAGCTTAAACAACACCTCGCAGATCTTCCCATGCTAGTGGCACCCCGACCTAATGAAGAGCTCATCATGTATCTGTCGGCTACACATGGAGCAATAAGTGCGGTACTTATGACGGATAGGGACACAATCCAAACTCCAGTCTACTTCATAAGTAGAACGCTACAAGGGCCGGAGTTAAACTATTCCTCTATGGAGAAATTGGTTTTGGCATTAGTATTCGCCACAAAACGGTTACGCCGGTACTTTCAGGCGCACCCAATTGTAGTTATTAGCGATCAACCAACAAAACAAATCATCTCAAAACCAGACGTGGCTGGCAGGCTACAGAAGTGGAGCATTCTGCTAGGAGAGCATTACATCTCCTATAGACCAAGGACCGCCGTCAAAGGCCAAATCTTGGCAGACTTCTTGGTTGAGAAGCCAGATGAGGACGGACCAGTAATACAGCGAGAGGAAGCTCCAGCAGAACCATGTGTATTATTCACTGACGGATCCTCGTGCACAGACGGATCAGGAGCTGGTCTCATCCTCCGAATCCGGAAGGAATGGAGTTTACATACGCCCTGCGCTTTGAGTTCACAGACACTAATAATGAGGCAGAATATGAGGCGTTGATTGCGGTTTTAAAAATTGTCGCTAGAATGGGAGTCCGCAACCTTGAGGCTTACGTGGACTCACGGCTTGTCGCGAACCACATTATATAGGGGGTTACGTAGCCAAGGAGGATAACATGGTTCGGTACTTGTAGAAAGTCAAGTCACTCATCGCGGCTTTCAGCAAGTTTTCTATCAAACAGGTACCGAGAGGTGAAAACAAGAAGCAGACGCTCTTAGCAAGATCGCGTCTACAAGTTTCGCCCACTTATCCAAGCAAGTCTTGGTAGAAATATTAAAGGAAAAGTCTATAACGGAAGGGGAAGTCGCAGCTATAGTTGAGGAAGATGGACCTACATGGATGACCCCGATCATCAGCTATTTAACTAACGAAACCCTTCCGGATGAGGAAAAGGCGGCACGGCGTATCAGAAGGAAGTCGCAGCACTTTAAGCTTCGAGAAGGTATTCTTTACAAGCGCTCTTTCCTACAGCCATGGTTACGGTGTGTTGAGCCGCGCCAGGCTACTTATGTGATCAGTGAGATACATGAAGGGCTATGCGGTATGCACGCAGGTCCCTGATCTGTAGTGGCGTGAGCTCTACGCACAGGTTATTACTGGCCTACTATGCATAGGGATGCACGCGACATGATTCGTAAATGCAGTGATTGCCAAGTGCACAGACCACTACCGCGACATCCGCAACAGGAACTGACACCCATCACATCCCCATGGCCATTCTATAAGTGGGGGATTGATATTGCAGGACCTTTCCCCGTGACTGCAGGGGGAGTTAAGTTCTTGATCGTTGCAATGGACTACTTCACACGATGGATAGAAGCTAAAGCGGTTAAATCCATTACGGGCAAGCAGGTCAAAAAGTTTGTTTAGGAAAACATCGTGTGCCGTTTTGGCTTGCCAGGAGAAATCATCTCGGACAACGGGAAGCAGTTCGGGGATAATCCTTTCAAGGACTGGTGCGCAACATTGAATATCACGCGGCGCTTCGCATCTGTTAAGCACCCGCAGACAAATGGTCTTGTGGAACGAGCAAATAGAAGCTTGGGTGAAGGCATCAAGGCACGCTTGGATGAACGGAGTGCCAAATGGGTGGATGAGCTGCCACATGTTCTATGGGCACATAGGACTATGATTAAAACGGCCAATGGGGACACTCTATTTGCGTTGGCCTATGGTACTGAAGCTGTTATACCAGCAGAGATTGGAATGCCGACCATCCGCACAGCGGAGGTTAATGTTTTCACGAACGACGAGCAACTCCGGATTAATCTGGACTTGTTGGAGGAAAAAAGAGAAATAGCGGCTATCAATGAGGCCAAGTCAAAGGCACGGATGAAGGCTTATTATGACGCCAAGGTTAAAGGTGTTTCCTTTCGACCGGGATATTTTGTTTATCGTGCCAATGAGGCAAATCGAGCGGAGAATACAGGAAAGCTGGGCCCCAAGTGGGAAGGACCGTATGAGGTTATGGAATCCTTAGGACGGGGCGCGTACAAATTGCGTGACATGGATGGTCGCGACCTGGAACGTACATGGAATATCTGCAATCTTAAAAGATGCTATCTTTGAAAGGCTATGGCTTCCGCATGGACACTTCGCTACAATTGGCTTTAATGAAGATCCATGTATTCTCTTTTGTTTTTGTTTTTCATGCTTTCTAGGTTCCCTTTGTTTTTAGGATTTCCCATTCTTGTCAAAACAAAAATCGTAAACGTTCTAATAAAATGTCGTGGTGCCTAGCTAGCTCCACGACTCGTTCTTGTGCAAATTAATGTCTTGTCTTTTAGATTCTGTGTGCAAGTTATTATCGTATAGATTTAGTTGTTATTGCTATAATGTGCTATTTCTTATTTATATGCATTCATTCAAAACCGTACATGTACTATTCGCCTCCAGGCGGGGTAAGAGGATTAACTGAGCCTAATCATTCAACTTGTCGCATAAGAGGGATGCAACCCCAGTGACGTGGATCATGTATCCTTACTAGACACCTTATTTACAAGACATTGTAATAAGTTTCCATACGCCGCACCCACGTAGTGTTTTGCATGGTAAAGACGCACGCCGCACGTCTAGTAAATTATAGACTTGGTTTTATTCTGGGTAAGACGTGACATGTCATGCAATATAGGTACATGATATCTAAAGAAAATAAACAAGTTTCAAATTCAAAACACAAAGTAGCCGTGGTCATCATGGACTTAAATAAAACAAGTTATCACAATGTCAGTTATAGCTGTGTACATACACTGACGAATAAAGGCACAAATGTTTACAATGTTAAACTACAAAAGGAGGTAAGAACTCTCATATCTCTCTCTTCCCTTCTGCAATCAAGGCACGGAGGACCTCACCACAAGCATCTTTGCCACCCTGTACCCTGGTCATGTTAGCGTCCAATGCCTCGGATAACAGCTTTTCACCTTTCATCACCTTCGAAACAGAGTTGTAGGTGGGCAGAGTCAGTTGAATGGGGTCGGTTGTGAGCTTGTACATTATCACTTCATTAGGAGCATCCTTCAGCGACTCTAGCTCGTCTAAGAAGGGGTGTTGGATTTCCCCAAGGGCGGCCATCGATGCGGTCATCTTCCCTTCGGCTAGAGGGTTGTGGTAGGCATGTTGGGTAATGTCTTCCTTCTTGCTTATTAGCTCCGCAGCTTTGATCAACCCCTCGTGCCTACCACGGTGAATGCCTTCCGACACAACATCAGCAAAAGCCTGCAACAAGTAAGGAGCCTCCGCTACCTTGCTCACGGCAAGCCGCATTCCCCGGCCAACCATCCATCTGCGCCCAGCTATGGCGGTAAGCAAGGTAGGGCACAACACCTCGACGCAGTCCGTTGCCATCCTGCTCAGTTCTTCCTCAGCTGCCGCAGCTCGCTCTTCCAAAGTAGTCCGCGCATGGGCAAGCTCATCTTTAAGCGTGTCGCGTTCCTAAGCAATGGTGAAGGCTTGTGCTGTTACGGCTTTGGTGGCGGCTTCGGCTGCGGATACCTATACATGATACTTGGAATTAGTACAAGACAATGTGGGTTTTTTGTGTGAACAAATGAGTATCAATAGAAGCATATACCTTCTCATTGGATGCAGCTAAGAGGGCCTCCAGCTCGGCAATGCGTTCCTCACGTGCGTTGGCATGGTAGGCTTGTTCCTTGACAGTTGACTCCGCTACGACTAAAGCTGCCTGCAGAGATGTGATAGTTTTCTCATGCTTGTCCACCAGTTCCTCGTGGCGAGCTATCTTCCTATCAACACGGCTCACGTTAGCCAAAGCTTTGATCAGGCGGCGCCGTAGGGCCGCACCAACTGTCACCTGGTGTGCGGAGTATACATCAAACTGATCTAGTAGCGTCTCGTGCTCGAGTTCGTCCAAATCTTATGCCAGCGCTGGAGGAGTGATGTGTTCAATAAATTCTATGCACTCGGACTCCGCCTCTAATCTTGTTAAGCTGGACAAGTTCCAGGCTAGGCGAAGGCTGGTGTCGGGTCCCTCAGGACGTGGCTCTTCTGCATGAGTTGTGGGAGGGGATGTAGGTCTCATTGATATCACGGGTGAGGGTTCCCTTTCCACCTCCTTCTCCTGGGATACTATCGACGGGTCCGCCCTGTTATTAGAACACACTTGTCAGTTTTTGTTTATGGATTAAATTTTTTGGAGTATTGATTGGTACTTACGTAGTGCCAGTCACGGGTTCCGTGATAATAGGAGCCACGGATTCACAGGGGTGGCCATCCAGACTTTCTCATCAACATGCAGCGAAGGGTCGACTTGGGCCGTAGAGGCACTGCTCCCTTGCTGGAACTGCGGATTGTCCTTCCTTAGCTTCTTCGGGGGAGCATTGTGTACCCCCGCCCCAGCCCCCAGGTTTTTTGCTACCTTCCTGGTGGTCTTCCGCTTTCTAGACTTGGGCTCTGATGGTTGGGGGGATCCAGAACCCTGTATGGTTTCATCCTCTTCAACAGTAAGGTTGTTAGCTGGATTGGTGAGTTCTTCATCATCTTGGTGCGGTACGGCATCCTCCAACAGTAGCTCTTCACCATCTTCATTATGGAAGTCAAGGGGGGACTTCTGGATCACGGGCTCCTCTTCATCCGACCACTGCTCAGAAGTTTCTTCCAGCGGGATGGTCATGTTTACGGTGGCCTCTAGTAAGGGGGTTCCCCTTCTTTCAATGGTCGTGATCCTTGGGGAAACTTGCTTGGATCGCCTTGGCGCAATAAACCAAACAACTTCATCTCTGCGGATATATGCATACACACGGATTAGTAATTTCCCAAGTATTATACAACATGTTGGCATCTACAGTATAGAAGACCTACCCTGCCTACGTTCGGTCAAAAAGCACGGATATCTATCCTCCCTCCCATAGTAATAGCGGCTGATCCCTACTAGGCACAAGAAGTGCTCCGGCAGGCCCCTATGGAATTCTGTACGGTAGGTGTCTAATATTTTCAAATCCTTACTGCTATAGTCCTTGGATTTGGGAGGATAGTCTTTGGGTGTTCTGGTTTTGAGGACAAAAGGAGTGGGGAATACTTTCTCATCTACGAAAAAATAGTGGTCGTACCAGTTCTTAAGGGAATCTAAGGGTTTCTTATAAGTCATGGGGGCGGATGCGGATCGTTTCTTGAACGATAGCCACCCGTTCACCAGTTGGGGGGAGTAAAAAACCCTAAATAGATTCACGGTCGGGGTTACCTCACATGTATGGCAGGTAATCTCAAACTGGTTGATCTTACATGCCCCTATGCAGTGAAGTTGGGTTATGTAGAAGTCATAGTATAGAAGCAGATCTACTAAGAACTTAGATAAGGGGATGCGGTAGTTAGCCGAGTCAAATAGACGCGTATACACGCCTATCTTTCCCTTCGGAGCATCCGTAATAGCTTCACCGTCACCTGGATAGGTCGGATGTACGCTTTCAGGAATATAATACTTAGACAAAAAGTCTATGTATTTCTTCGCAGGCATCACGTTGAGGACATCCGTAATAAGAGGATTATCCTTCACCATGTTTTACAATAAGGATTAGAGGGGCGTGATGATCTAACCTACGGTGGAGAAAATCCATAGGATAAGAAGAGAAGGTATGAAGGAATGAGCTTGGAAATGACAATGGCGGAAAGAAGTATAAACTGTGTGTGTACCAGTAGCACACACCAACTCTTATATAGTGTTGCCTCGATTTCCAAGGTAACTTGGATGTTCGCCACGTGTAAGCCACTACGCCCATCTAACGGATGGGATTTCTGACACTTCTGAAACGTCTGAAGGGACCCACGGGTCACTTCTTGACAGTTTTACGTGGCTCAAGGGTGGGCCTTTCTTGTGCACTTTTGCAGGCGTGCGTCCGACTATTGACTACCATTAATGCATTCATTAAAGTTGTCCCGGTCGGCTTATTTTGGAGTGCGGCCGTAATTGCAATAAAAAGGTCTACAGGACATTGATTAGTCTAGAGGTTACGCCTACGACTGTAACAACTAGACTGGGGGGACATGATGACGTATAGTCCCCAGCCGGGTCATGAACCCGACCCACGGGTACTACCTGCATCCGGCCCATTACTGATGGGTTGGATTAATATCATTTAAGCTTATGGGCTTAAATGAACAGTGACCGCATACATGTGTGCGACCCACAGCCCGGCACGGCCGGTACAGGGTTAGACAGAATCATACTCTTATCATGATTAGGATTTACCCCAAAGTAGAGGATATACACTCACCATAATTAGAAGATAACAATCAAGCTAATTCTGGTACTTATCCTTTGCTTAGGGCCGAAGCATCAGTGACAGCCCATTAGGGTTTCACTGCCTATATAAGGAACCCCCAAGGGTTCCACAAAGGTATTACATTCTACACACTCTCAACTCTCATCCGATTCCTAAACCCTAACCGATTACTTACTCTCACGCTGGAGTCTAATCGTGGGATACATTCCCACGATAAGCCTAACGCGTGTTGTTTTAGTGTGCAGGATCCGAACCAAATATTTCACTTGGTGCAGGAGCCGGAACCCATTTAACCCGGATTAAGCCTAATTCGGGTCTAGCAAGGATCATCCAACTTTTGTATCAACAATATGAAAGTGGGTGGTGTTTGGTATAGCGATTTAAAACTTAATGGACTTGTTCAAGTCATTAGGTTACGCACACGAATACAATCGTCGGGTCGAATCAGTTATGATTTAAGTTCTTTTGGATACCAAAGTTTTCTATGATACAGGGGGACTCATTACCACCTTCCGTCTCCATCTCATCTAAGGGCTGAGATTAAATCCCAATTTATACTGCAGGGGTATTTTTGTCTTTTCACATCAGGATATACATATATATATATATATATATATATATATATATATATATATATATATATATATATATATATATATATATATATATATATATATATATATATATATATATATATATATATATATATATATATATATATATATATATATATATATATATATATATATATATATATATATATATATATATATACTAGTGGCAAAACCCGTCCGATGGACGGGTATGACTTCTAATTATTGTTTACATTTTTTTTAGTAAATAAATTATAAAGATACTAAGTTTTTTATTGAATGCATTAACAATGAAAAAAAATGAACTGTTTATCAAAATAAAAGTTGCAAAGCTCGCCGATATGATGGATGGGCATGTCTTTCAAGTATCCAAAGAATAAATTAAGTAACGATTAATGACTAAAGTAACGATGGAGGGTTTGACTTTGATTATCATTTTTATATTTTTGTTTAGCTAATATTAATGGGAATCATATATGATCCGTGATACGAATCATATAAATTTTCTCAGAAAAAAAAGTTCGTCAAAAGTATATACATGTGCCTCTGGATAGAAAGATGGTTTAATTCTCATCATGATGGTATGTTTCGTTTTGCATAAACGATTAACGGTATGTGAGATATTTAATTTTTTGAAAAATTATTCTTTTTATTAGATGGAAAAAATAGATGGCTTTGATTGGGTTTATGCTAAAAAGGAGGTCTATATATTTGTCAAAATGAGAGGATTAAAAAGAAAGAGTTGCGCACTAAATAAAGAGAACAAAAAAGAAATGAAGTTATATAACTCCGCTTGAGATACGATTAAATTCCTCGCCATTTGTCCAAATGGTGTAAAATAGAGGCGAGTTGGAACATGTCTTTTTGGTGTCCTATCATTATGGCTTTAGCTAGTATGATATGAAAAATGATGGAATTAGGATATATATATCCTGGAACCAATTTTTTTTAACCCGGTTTTTAAATCGACTCGCTTGAGTCTTCGGGTCCGGGTCAATCGGGTTGACCCGGGTCAACCACGGTTAACCCGGTGTTCCAAAAAAAAATAAAAATTTATTTTTAATAATTAACAAAAATTATATATAAAAATCATAAAAACTACCGTATATTAAAGATATAAATTGTTTACCAACCAATATAATATGTAAAAATAAAATTCCGTCGCAAATACGTAAAATTTACATATATTTTTTAAAAAAACCTGAAAAAATTGAAACCCGGCCGGGTCTCGAGAACCGGGTTGATCCGAGTCACCCCAAACCCGGCGGGTCGAGCCGGATTTCGAAAATGTGAAACCCGGGTCAATATGACCCTTTTTTCGACCGAACCAGATCAATCGGTTGACCCGGCCGAGTTAACCCAGGTTTCAAAACATTGCCTGGAACTAATTTGATATATACAATATAATGAAACAATATAACTCCTAACTGAATGGTAAAATCAATAGTCGAATGATTAAAATACACAAAGGATTGAATATCAAAATGATAAATAATCTATACTATCTAATATAATAGAGTTTTTTACAAGTATCCAAAGCAAGACCAGGGTTCTAAAAAATGAAGAATGAATGTCTGCACTTTGCAATTCCACATCAAAATTTTTCGGATACTACGAACAAATTCATATATTTTTTCCACATAATCAGATTAAAAAATCAGTATTGTTAAATGTTTTATGAGTATCGTTAAATGTTTTCTTACGTGTTCGTATCGTTAAATATTTTCTTACGTGTTTGTATCATTAAATGTTTCTGAGTACATGTATTTATTTATTTTGTTAGGGCGTCAAAATGCAAGCTACGGTTAGGATTCTGTTCCTGCGTTCAAGCAACAATGAATGAAGGTGATGCGGTTCTTGCGGATCTACAGTTTGTGTCTAACCCTTTGAGACTAAACTTTGTTAGGAAGACCCATGTTAGTTAGTTTTTTTATTTCAAAGGATTTGTTCAGAGCATTGACTTCAAGCCATTCAAAGAGATTTTGCGAAGTGTAACTGAAGGCTTGAGTCAATTTTGTAAATTTTAAAACATTCAATTTATGACTGTAGAATGATGAATTGCATTTTGTTATACATATGCTTAACATGATATATTGTTTAATAGATGTCATTGGCCAAGTAATTGAGTCTCTAGAATTACACAACTTGGTGCAAACTGTAAACCCAAGAAAAAAAGAAAACTTTCATGCTTATTGACATTGAGTAAGTCCATGAATATGTTTCTTTGAAATATGTGGCTTCTGTTAAACTAAATCTTATTAGGCACTGTGGATTAACTATGTATTATAAGGAAGATATGACCGGTTATAATCCATGTTAGAATAATGACCAGTTTCAACCCTTGCCAACAATAAGAACCCATGGCACAAACATGACCAGTTTCAACATTGATAGAAAATGACATGTAATTTAAAATAACCCGTTTTAACCCAATACTGTACTATCAATTCTAAAGATGCATGGTGTTTATCTTCGGCTTCCCTTATACAAGGTCGTATACATTGGTTCACTAATCAGAGATGACTTCGTAAACACATCTCTGGTTCTTTGGTAATACGACTGTCGAAAACTTCTCCTCCATAATATGAAAGAAATCATACTAGGACATTGTCGTGTCTTTTGATGTCCAAGGCGAGCAAAGAGAGCATCGGAAAGTTTCCATTAGGAAAATCGATGACGTGATGGATCTTGAAAAGGTATGTCTATACAAACTTGAAGTCATTTAAATATACTTGATTGTTGTATAACATTTGGATACCTAAAAAAAATTCTGAATTGGGTGAAAACGAAAAGGTAGGCGCTTTACCCAAGCAGTTTTTCTTTGTCGGTTGCAGTGACTAAATTTTCATACTTGAGCTTTTTTTAGTAACGAGATTTAATCTTAAGTTTAGAAGAACCCAAAACTATAACATCATTTTATTACATCTTTTACATTTTTTTGTCTTCAAAATATCAGTTATGCCGGTACAATTAGAGCATGTTATTTGTCTTTTATATTTTAGAGCCATTTTTTGATCTTTTTTAGTTTGATTGACATGTTAGAAATAGAAAAATGCAAAACTAGAGAACCAATGGCCTAATTGATCACTTAACGAAGAGGCTTCCCCCTTATGTTAAGCGACGAGTCTAACATAATAACTGATTTTAGTAATTTTGTTCTTAGCAATAGCTCCTAGAGCGACAAAATCGCGAAAGCTCGAACTAGAGTAGGTTACAAGAAAAAAAAACATAACCTAACAAAACATTAAGATAACAAAAATCTTGACATTAACATAGCAGTTCGATTCCTCTTCTAAAACTCCAACGAGTCCAACACAACACGCACAAAACCCTACGCTATATTCGATTCATATTCATAAATGCTAATTGTGGATTGTGACCTTTGCACAAACATCCAACCAAATAGACAACTATGTGGATTTGTGACCTTAGCACAAATCACCAACACACGAAGATGGAACAAACGAGTTTAGTTGTTTTGTAGAGTTGAGCGGCAGATCAAAAATCTTAGGATTTGATCGAAAAAACAGCCTCGACAATTGAAAATAAAAACAATAATAAAACACAAATTTTTTTGTAACATACAAAAAAAGGATAGATTCGATCCTAAAAACCCACACTTCATCAACAACCACTATTTTTTTTCATTCGGATGATAATCAGTTCACTTAAATGGGACGATACAGGAACAAAGAGATCTAAAACAACTTACCAATACCATTAATGTGGATAAACAAAGCATCTCACAAAACAAAGAGACAATAAAGGTGTTTCCAAAAGGTAAAGTTTGTTGATAGAATGTGCAGCAGAAAAAAAGTACACTGACTTTTTTTTTATCGGTGAGTGGTGATGGATGGTGGCAGCGGGTATAGGATCTAACCCTCTGATACCATGTTAGACAATATAAAACCCTATGATTATGATTTATTATTGATCCACTATAAATAGTGGTGAAACCCTAATAACCAAACCTACATATCAGGATTGGGTCATTTATCTCCTAACATTATCGTCCATGGGTTTAGCATTGTTATATATATATGAGATGTACATATAGAGGATGAGTGAATTTAACTATAAAGTTAAAAGTGTGTAGTAGGGGAAAAATGGTTTGTTCGGCGGGTTGGATAACATGTTGAAACATGTTTTTTTTAATGGTGCGGAAAAGATATTGCATGATCATGTGATTTTAACGTTGATAATTTTTATGTCAACAAATGGTATTGTGTATGGTTTTGCAAAAAATGATCAACTCTTCCCATATCATACTAATTTTTGGCAAATCTATTAAAGAGGAAAATTGTAAAGTTTATCACAATCGTTTTTAGCTATTTTGTGAATGTGGAACTTTAACTAACCAATTTTTAATAGTAACGCATCACAAATTTTTTTTTGTTAAATTTATGAAAAGCTCAAAAATGGTTCTTATACTACACAGTTTATCTTTGTATTTAAATAGTTTATGGAATTTGATTTTAGTTGTATCAAAGCTTCATTGTTCTATACGACCGTAATCTTATTTGGTATATATATATGTTGTAAATATTATCGCAGCTCAAGATTGTCGACGTTAATCTTTGGATGGGTTTAGCGTCAATCATTTAAATATTCATAATGTAGATCTACACAAATAAATAATAAGAAGGTACCCTGCAACGTTAATCTTTGGCGGTTTAGGTCGACGTCAATCTTTGGCGGTTTGGGTTGGCTGTTTGGGTTCATGTATTTTCTATTTATTTGACTATAGTATTTGTAACCTGTATTTGTTTTATTAGTGTTCATATTTGGTATTTGTTTTGTTAGTGTCATACAATTGCTAAATAACAACTAATATAACATCTAATTTCGTTATACATAAATTGCTAAAAAAAATTACTCTCTCTTTAAGATACCCGTGAATTTCACGGGTCTTTTAGCTAGTATTTAAATATGAGAAAGATTACGCATTGGAGAGAAATCATAGTGTGTTCAATTTTCTTTTTGTTGTTTTGTGTTTTTGTATGTCATTGCAAGTACTTTATATTTTTGACCTACTCTTTATTATTATAAGATGTTAAATATATAGCTTTTTCCTCTTGTAAAGCGATGTTCTCCGGCTCCTTATCTAAATTAGCATGTGCTCTATCTAGTTCTAGATGAAGCTTTCCCATCATCCACATCCCCTTCCAAGCTTCCTTAGCCATGTCATTGTATCGATCCTTGTGAATAATCCAGTTTGTGAACTTGAACGGGTTTTTGTTTTTCTCGTGTTCTAATGGGCATTTTTATCATAGTTGGAGTACGATCAGAAATTTAGTATGATTTGAGAATCGCAAAAACAATTAAACTCGATATTCGCCATAAATTTGTCAACTTATTTTACAATACTTTGATTTTGCCTCTGGCTCCATGTATAGTGAAAACCTGTTTGGTTAATATTACATTTTTACATTTTTACCCTTTCTTATATATCAATATTTTCATAATAATTGCCAATTGTGTTCTTGAATGTGGAGTATATAGTACGAATATGAGTAATTTATCTAGGTCGAGCTCAAAGTTAATGTTATTCATCCCATTTGCACCAGAAAAAAGTATACTAAGTTTCTGCAACCAAGCACACTTGTGATAGCTCCCCATCATCAGATAACTAAAAAGGTTTAAATGCACAAGAAAACAGGGGTTACTAATCGAAAAATTTCCTCACAAGTGATTTTATGATAACTATTGGTAAGAAGAATCTAAGTGCTCCTAAAATTCTGAATGAATAGCAAGCACGAGACGATTATGATGCAGGTCTAATTGTCCCAACTATATCAAATAGGCTATATCTAGGGGAGCATCTACCGAAGCCACATGCCCCCCTATTCACCACCTTACCGCAATGCATATTTGCCAACACACGACTACCTTAACGCAATTAATAATAAGACTACGTCATTCCTTAATATTATCTAACGTTCATGATATTTTATGTTAAAGTAGGTCCAAATATGCATTGCAGATTGCGACACAAGTGCATACAGATAGATATATACACGATAAACAGGTTGGGTTGCATGGAAATGCAAGACTAAGCATGCAATACTCAGTTGTTACCTAGCCATTACATAAATATGAGATAAATGATGCATATCTTTTCTAATTCATACCACTATGTCTGCATCAGCAAGCTTCGTAAGTTTATTACACCGTTTCCCGCACGTCCGCGTGAGGAAGAGATAATTAAAAAGGACATACAAATTAAAACCTTGTCTGGTTAGTTGGAAGAGATGGATTGATTTTTAGCTGTTACAACTTCTATTCTGAATGAAATGTTCCAGTAGGTTACTGATTTGGTTGAAGAAACTTCTAGACAGAGAAAGCGTGCAACAGACAATGAAGAGGAGGTTATTCGGGTCAAGAGGGATTTTGAATGTTAAAATTACATGTAAGTAGTCTCATCAGTGTGAGAGTAACACTTATATTGTAAAAAAAGCAGCTTCAGACCATTGAGAAGCTTTTTAAATGGTCAATGTGTTTTCTATAAACAATGTAAGTTCTTCTTGATTCATTGGTATTTTCTAGTTTTTATGGTCATTTTTTGGTTTGTTATTAGCATGTGTGTCCAACATAGAATATGAAATTTGATTTTATTACTTTTGAGCATATTACAACAGTTTTCTATTTGGATAGTTATCTTGCATCTATAGTGCATGAATTTATCGTGTACTTGCATATTTCCATTGCTAATAGCTATGTTCTTCATCCGCCCTTAGAAAAGTGGCTATTTTCTTCACAATTACTTGATAAAGAAGAACCAAACGCCCCCAAATCCAAGCTCAAAACCAAAAAAGGAAGACGCACAGTCAGACACTATGGTTTTCCTACCATTTGATGCCAGCTATGTTTATATGTAGTATTTTGCAGCATATTTTATGCAGCGTTTGCCTGTTTTTAACTTAAAACAGATCACATATATTTTGGAGTTAAAACTGTACACTTATTTAGCTCTTTAACATAATAAATGTAATTAACTGTTGAATCTGAGTGGTGATTACTTGTGTGGTAGTAGCAAGGGCCCATCAAAGAAACAACTGGCTACACTTCGTAGATCTTTAGACCGACTTGAGTTTTTTCTACTTGCTGAAACAGAATTATGTGTGCTACCCAGTGGTGGACCTAGCCACGAATCTAAGGTGGTTCCTTATTTTATTAAGGCGGAAAAGTTAACAAGTCGATTAGTTAACGGGTCGGGTCACGTCAGATAACCAAAAGACCATTTTAACATAAATCTATATATAAATCGAAACATGATTCGCTATTTAACACATTTTAATATGCAAGTTGTTTTATGTTGCTACAAGTTGTGCAACATCTAAATTTAACTCCATCATAGGATACCGAGAAAATTTTATTACTACTTCAAGAAATTATAAAAGTATTTTTATTAATATAATGATTTTTAAATAAAATATACATACGAAAGGAAATTAATCCTTAATCCTAGGCATCAACTAACAAAAACTGGTGGACCCACATCAAAAGTTCGACCATATATGTTCTTATCTTATCTTTAGAACATTGTCTTCCTCACTAGTTTATGCAAACTTCCGGTTAGATCTTCGAATCGCTTATTTCTCCTTTTATTTCTTCTTTCTTTCTTCTTTCAAATGAATCCAAGGTGGTTCCTCGTGTAATTCCAAGGTAGGTCCCAAAAAACATATACACTAGTTTTTAACAAAATTCAATGTCTAAGGTGGTTCCTAGGCACCACCTACAGTGGCTGTAGGTCCCGTGCTACCTGCCCAAGAGGAAAGCTTACCACAATGAAGATATTATGGCTTGTATACGAAAAGTAATAGTGTAAACATGTATGATATATGTGTGTTTGAGAAAGAAAGAGACAAACATGATTTTGAGCTAAAACTCTCAGATGCAAACAATCCAAGGGTTGAGGATTTTATCGTACAATCTGCAATGTTGATGCAAGATTGATAGGTGTGAAAACACCCATCCTTTTACCACTTAATTCTGGCTAAAACAAGACCAAAACACGTATTTAATATCATTTGTTTGGAATTATGCGTGGTTTTTGTGTTTATTGTGTTTTCAGAGTCAACCGGATGAATATTGAAGAAAACATGGGATTGCACCGGTTTTATCGAAGAAAAAGACTCAAGACGAAGTCTATTGTCCAAAAGATGCAAAAGATTTGAAGTCATTGTGCCTATTTGAAGATTCATCGAAGAATAGAGCCAAAGATGGAAGATTCATATATGTCGAAGAACTCGAGTCTATTAAACAAAAGATTATAAGACGAGTTGGAATTATTCACCGACACTTCTCAAATTCAAGTCGGAAACGTTTATTTAAAGAAGCGTGAAGACTAAAGAAGAAAGAAGAAAAAGAAGCCCAAACCAAAGCCCAAGCACAAGCCCACCACCACAAGACTTGCCTATAAATAGGGCATTACTTCACAAAATTTGCACTTAGTTTTACACTTAGTTTTTAGGTAGTTTTTCACTTTTCATTCTCTCTAGTTTTAGAGAGAGAAAGTTCTAAACTTTCTCTCACTAGATTTCATCTTTTTCTATTTCAAGATCAAAACATTTGTATTATTTTTTTCATTAATCAAGTTCAAGTTTTTAGCTTTTAATCTTTAATCTCATCCTTCCTTTCTTTGATTTTGATTGATTTTGGTACAAATCTCGTATGATCCGTGTTGTTCATCAATGATTTTGTGCTTAAAAAGTTAATCTTTTTATGTTTCCTTAAGTTTCTACACAAATAAGCTTTAAGATCCTTGTTCTTATTGGCTTATTTGTTGATTTAGCTTATTTACTTTTTAAAGTTTTTATAAAAAGTTCATCTTTTTATCATTTGATTTATGTTTTTGCTTATTTGAAGCTTAGATAACGTGTTCTTAGTGCTTATTTGATCAGCTTATTGTTGGATTCGAGCTAGTTTGGGGATTGGCTTATTCTATGGCTTATTCCCTAGATTAAAATTCGGATCATCATCATTTTTGGAAAGGGTGAAACCCTTTTCCGACCTGATATTACTACCAGGCAGCACCCCTTTTCCGATCTATAGATCGGAAAAGGGTTTAGTATATTCCGACGGTAAGAGTGTTGATATTCCGATCTACTTCATTTGCTCTATATTCCGATTGTAGCCTATTTCAATTATTCCGATCTTGACTTTTTACGATATTCCGATTGTACTCATTTTCATATTCCGATTGGCATGATTTCTACATATTCCGATTAGAGCTTCCTTGAACATTCCGATTGCTCCTCTTAGTCTGTTATTCCGATCACCATTTCTCCTCAACATTGGATCGGAAAACATTCCGATTGCACCCTATTTTTCCTTATTCCGATTTTAGTTGCTTTGATATGTTCCGATCTTACTTTCTTTTAGTATTTTTCGACTAAGTTCATATTTTTACAAAGTTTTCCAAGTGTTAGTTTTTATTGAGTGCTCATTTATTTTTCTAATATAATCTTTAAGTTTTCAAGCATTTATTTTTAAACCCCGTCTTTTTACTTTAATCATTTAAAGTTTTAATTTTACTCTTCGACACTTGATTTCTTGTCATTAGTTTAAAATAGATAAACAAACCAATACCTTTTTATTAACCAAGAACAAATCATTCCACTTAGAGCCGAGATCAATTCGAGAGGATACCGAGAACATAATTGAACCCCATAGCAAAAATCTTGTATCAAAGATAAAAAACATATTTCACAGATTCTGGTTAGACAAAGATACTTTTATTATAAGATTACCTGAAATTTGGTGTCGATTGTATGTTCTTTGTTTTTAGGAGATGGTTCATCTTTAATATCTCCCTCAACCTAAATGTTCTGTGCATATCTTTGTTGAATATTGCAATCTACCACTTCCTGCTTTTATCAACACGTCTTTTGAATCAGGATTAACAGCTTTAGGTGATACATTAGACGTCTTTGTGTCATATAGCATTGGTGGGACGCTTGATGGACCTTCAAGTTTAGCAGATGGAAAAAATACAGTATTCAATTTAGATCTTGTTTACTAATATGCTATTAGTTTTCTTTGCTGCTTAAAAGTTACTTAAAGTGAAGCACACACATGATTTGTGTGAACTATCCAATCTGGTTTTTCTTCTTCAATCTCAGACCTACATACACAAACAAAAGATTGTCAGTGTCTATAAATACTTGAAAGCCATGGTTCATGTATTTGTCCTGATACTTAACCTATCAACCAGATCCCATCAGTAGGGATGAAAATCTCAGTCTCCTCATCATTCATTAGCACACGAAGTTTACACACCGACTTCCAAATATGACCCGCTAGCATTTCATACGTTCATAATTTGATAGTGTTTCCAACTTCCTTTTCTTTGGATTTGAGTCGATTAGTTGATTTTGTGTAAACTTGATAATAGAGGTGATGATTTCAACTGATAGGGATTGATCGCGGGTGATTTCATCTATGGAACAGGTTAAAATTCAATGTGCTTGAAAGTGGGTTGTAGTGGGTCTTTAGGTCGTAAGAGAGTGCGATCTCTAAAAGGCGGGAGAGTGAGGTCAAGACCACAAGCTATTTCAGACCATGAGTTAAATGAAAGAAAACAAAAAATCGAGTTTCATATATACATATGCGTAGGACTTATATAGACCATTCAGATCAAGAAATTCAATATCATAAAATATAAATGAACATGTCGATAAAAGATCCTCGCTTCTTGGTTTAGTTTCAACACCAACATTCTCCAAGGTCTCTCGGGCAGTTGCTTTGTCCCCCATCACACAAATGTTGTCAGGCTGCACAAGGAACCACTTATTAGTATATTACTGTCTTAGATATTGACACATGCATAAGTCAATTAGTAAATAACTGTATGAGAAACTAATCTATTTAGATGATATATGGTACAAGATTCTTTTTATTCGTTTCTCTTCATGCTCGACAACCTGGTAAAACAACTAAAAAAATATTAAAAGTTAAAATCAATGATCACTTTTTATTATTTTAAAGGTTAAAAAATAATAAAATTTGGTAACCCGGGCTTTATTACAGTCATGAGTTGCTTAAATGTGTCGTCATGGCCGTGTGTATTCCTTCTCATACAATGTAACTTTAATTCATCATGTTTCAGCTATCAAATCCCAAATGAACAAAAGATATGTTACTGGAACGACACTTAAATAATAGATAACAAAACAGAGGCATGAAAGAGGACAACATGCACACACATGAGTAGAGGAATATACCTTTTCGTCTGAAGATAGGTTGATTCATTATACTAAAATTTGATGTCTTTAACTTTAGATCTTCCCATTTCTACCTTACCATCTCATAGGTTTAGATATTTGCTGAAAGATTTCATCATTGACTAAAAAATGTGATCCGATATCACCGGTTCAAAGCATGTCCAAAGAAAGATAGCAATAACTCAATTGAACTCCAGGGAAATCATGTTAATGGGTGCATAAATAATGTACTCTTGTGACTATTAGGTTGGTTTCAACATAAAAAGATACACAAACCTTCATATATATCTGCTCAAGTAACTACCTGTGAAACCTGGTCAGATATGCCGATTGCCATCTGAAATTCACATAAAACATCTTAAACTAATGCCTAAATGCTGTAATAAAAAACTCCATCCAAAATATATCAAAAGAGATAATTTGTTGGAGATAAATGAAGTGTTCTCACCTGCATTACAGATAGAGCATGATCTTTATTGTCAATGCATGAAAATCTAGTTCCTTGCTGAATATACACATAATAAAACAGTAAAGGCATAACAAACTCATAGAATATAAGCAGGTAGATCCAATTAACATAAATCAAAGCTAGACTTCAAGAGCAGCACCTTCATCACAACTAAGTCACAATTGTTAATCTGCATATACTGTACAATTACCATCAGTAAGATCCATACATATAATATAAACATTAACAATTCTTATTATAATTACTATCAGATGCTAAACAATAATGAATGTGCCAATAACGAATGTACTGTAATGAATGCAATTGTTTTATAATTGTTATTTACATTTAAACAATGACCATCAGATGCAGGTATCAGATCTTCATACTGCACAAGTGCACAACCTAAATTCATAATTGTTGTTCATACTAGACTAAAAGTAGATATAATTAATACATAACACCGTTTTGAGAAAAAGAAAACATTACTTCGCCCAAAATAGCTCGTAATCCATTCACTCATTATGCGGCGGCAAGGCTATACTTGCATTCAGTACATCCCATTGAAAAAGCAACCCAATCCAATTATCACAAATATACCATAATGAATGCGTGTGTAGAAAATATTCGTTAGGTATTTATCATGTATGTGATTAAATTTAAGATGAAGCGATTAAGGTTTTGCATAAATCGAATAAGATTATAAAGGATTCGGGTAAATGCGTGTGTAAAAAATATTGGTTAAGGGTTTCAATTTATCATGTATGTGATTAAATTTAAGATGAATCGATTAGGGGTTTGCATAAATAGAATAAGATTATAAAGGATTCGTGTTTTGAATATAAAGACGTTTCTACCGATATTTGCGATGTACGCAATGTTATTTGAGTATAATAATATGGTTTTGAATAAATTATAACAACTTCTAGCTTGCTCCACTGGTATGGCGCATGTATATGTTGGTATCATACCCGAGTTCGAATCTTGCCTCTATAATATTTTTTAAAAATTTCTTTAAAAAAACATAAGGAATTTCAAAATAAAAGAGTGATGACGTGAATTTAGAAAGTTAAAATAAAAAACATAAAATAAAAGAGTGATGACGTGAATTTCGAAAATAGCTAAAAATAAATTGAATTCTGAAAATTGTTAACAAAAAAGGAATTTCAAAAACTGCTAAAAATATATTGAGACATGGATTTAATGACTGCTTATGTGGCATTTCCCTCCTGTTATATACAATGTAAAGATATATATATATATATATATATATATATATATATATATATATATATATATATATATATATATATATATATATATATATATATATATATATATATATATATATATATATATATATATATATATATATACGGTTTTAACAAACACGTTTCATTATTCTTTCTTCTTTCTCGATCAAACTGGTACTTTCTCTCTAGATATACTGTTTGTTAAGAGTGCTTATCAATAAGCTTATTAGTAAGCTTATAAATAGGCGTATTTAATAATCCCATCTATTAATAAGCTTATTAATAGATCGGATTATTAAATACGCTTATTTATAAGCTTATTAACTATCCGATTCATTAATAAGCTTATTAATCGTTCGGATTGATTAATAAGCTTATAAATAAGCGTATTAATCCAGGGGATTGATTAATAAGCTTATTAATCAGCTTATTAATCGATCCAAATGATTAATATGCTTATTTATAAGCTTATTTTATGTGTCTGGTCGATTTTTATGGATATCGTTTATAAGCTTATTTAATAAGCTGTGATTCTTTTAGGTTTTAGATAACCTTTTTATGAATTGTTGTTTTTCGAGTTACTTAGTTTTAATGATGGATTCGGGCGATTCTAGTGGTCGTAGTGGTGTTGTTGATCCTTATACGTTGGTTGATTTGACTAGTGATCAGACTAGTGTCGATCAAGGTTTGGATCTGCCATCCGAAAGCGTTCTTCATAGTCTTGCGGATGAGATTTCAGCGTATGAACAAGACGGTGAAGAAGCGGAAGCTGTTAAGAGTAAGTTTTCTAGTTTTTGTTTAGCTTAGTCTATGTTCCCAATGTATCATATATGATAGCAACATATCATATATGATGTTTGTATTTTTACATAGATATGATAGCCATGTATCATATACTATCATATATGTTCTCTAATTTAAGATATATTATACATGGTACATCATATATGATACATGTCTATCATATATGATGTTTACATGATATGTGATATGTTTTTCTAGTATTTGTAATCATATATGTTTTTTTGTAGAGTTGAATGTTGTGCCGACTCCTGAGTCGTATATCACTCATTACAACTTTGATACACCTGGTGGTACTGCTTACTACATTGCAAAAGTGCCTTTTGAGTTTTTACTTGTTAAAGGGAACGAGTATGATTCAGTTGAGCATTGTATTGCTGCTTACAGGAAGTATGCGGTAAAAGCTGGTTTTGTTATTAGGAAATTGTGTCAGAAAAGGTTGAGGAGCGGGATTGTGAAGCAAAAGTATTTGGTTTGCAATAGGAAGGGGACCCCAAGGATATATATGTAGACACCCTAGATTTGTAGAATGGTTACAACCAAATGAGGCATTTAAATCTGCATATCACCGGTTGTAAAGCTCGTGCTGTGTTTGACTTGATCCCTGGTACGACGAAGTTCAAGTTGAGTGTATTTGATACTATCCACAATCATGAGCTTGAACGCGAGGAGTACAAGCATCTGTCTAAGAATCAGAGGCAGTTAACATACGCGGAGCAAGTGTTTATTGTCAAGGCTGCGAGTATGAATATCGGTGCTACAAGAGCGCATCACCTTCTGACCGGGATCAAGGGTTCTTATCTGCTCGTTCGCGGTACTACCGTTGACTTCAAGAACTTCTTCCGTAGCATTAACTGTTACATCGGGGACTATGACGCGTAGATGTTGATAAACAAGATGGAGAAGAGTAAGGAGTACGTTGCTGATTTTTCTTTTGATTATTTGGTTAACAAGGCTAAGCTTATTGGCTTATTCTGGGCTGATGAAGTGTCCAAGTACAACTACAAGGAGTTTTGTGATGTTGTCTCTTTTGATGCTACGTTTAAGACAAATAAGTGCAAAATGGTATTTGTTCCTTTTACGGCGATTGACAACCATAGAAAGTATGTTACGGTTGCTGCTGGTTTGCTTAAGTTCGAGACCACGGAATCCTATGTTTGGTTACTGAAAGCCTTCATCAAAGCGTTTGGTAAAGCACCTAGTATAGTAGCGACTGATCAAGATAAGGCGATAAGGAATGCCATTGAAGCCGAGTTTGTTGGTACAAAGCATAGGCTGTGCATGTGGCATATCACGTAGAAGCTTCCAGCGAAGGTACTTTTTTTAAGAATAGTATCATGTATGATGAAGTAGCATCATATATGATGTTTGATTAGTATTATATATGATGAAGTAGCATCATATATGATGAAGGAACACAACTGGTTGACGAAGATGTATAATATGCGTTCAACTTGGATCCCTGCTTACTTTTCGGACTCACTGTTGTGTGGATTGATGAGGACTACGTCTAGATCAGAGAGCGAGAATTGTTTCTTCTCCCACTGTAACACCCCATTTTGGTAAATGGAATGTCATGCATGATTATGGCGTGTCATCAAAGCATACAAGGAAAAATGTCTTAAACATTACGCGACCATAAAGGAAATACCGGAAACAAACATCGGTACCCCAAAGTATAAGCTCATCACACAAACATAAGTACTGTAAAGGAAAAGGACTAAACAATGTCCATAGAAATAAGTAGCAAAATATATGATGAAATGCATAAATTAATGAAGGCTAGAAAGCTTCCAATCCATATGCACGTACGCTTAAAGTCTACGAGCGCCCTTGAGTACCTGCCGTTTGGGAACATGAAAGGAAAACGACTGAGCATAACGCTCAGTGCACGGATATACAAGCATAGAATGAATAACGTAAGCATATACAACATATAGCAGTGGAATTGATTAAGTCCTGGAAAACCTGGTATAACTTAGTAAAACTGGTTTTATAGTTTGAAAAGCCTTATGTTTATCTTATAAAAACTGTTTAACATGTTAACCATTAAGCCAATATAGGTCATGAAATATCAACGTGCATGAATACTTGGAGGGGAGACCTCGTCATGCAGTTAGAGGGGTTGCCTCTAATTAATATAAGTTTGGGTAGGAGAGATCAGCTCCTTGTGAAGGATGCAAGGCACACACCACATTCACCTGAATAATTTGCTGAAACATGTAACCTAGGATGCACCCATACGCCCCACATGATAACATAATAATATGGCAAAAATCTAAAAGGGACGCCACGAGCTATCACTCCGCCGTGGTGAAGTCATAACACTGGTGCCTCCAGTGTTATGGTTATGGTCCCTCCATAACTAGGTGAAACTAGTCATGCATGTATATGGCTCAGGCATTTAAATTAAACATAAGCAAAAAACATATAAAACATATACTGGGAAAATAGTTGGCTGCATACGGGGAATCCTAATAAGGAAAGAATGTCCATACTGAAGGACGGAGAATCCATACCTTGTGTCCAGTGAACGAAGAAGACGAACGGAAGAGAGTCCTACTTTGATCTCACTAATGCTACATAAATAGTATACGTGTATAAGTATTCTGATTACTGAGTATGTATCTGGTTTTATATCATGTCTTAGCTTGTTTTATATGTTCATGTCTTGTTTTACTGATTTTAACGTTATACTGTGTTTATCATGTATTCTGTATATTCTGATTTAAATTACTTGCATTTCTTGTATTATTATACTTGTTATGTAATAATAAGTAACTTTCTAAAATAGCAGGTTTCCTAAAATAGAAAGTTTACAAAAATATAAAGTTTCTAAAAATAGATTAACTTCTTAAAATAGATAAGTTTCTAAAAAAAGAAAGTTTCTAAAACTAGTAAGTTTCCTGAAATAGAAAGTTTCCATAATTAGAAATAAGCTGGATAAATAAGCTAATAAGATAAGCTTAAGTTTTACTGATTAAATATACTAAGTCATGTGATTAACAGTATAATTTATCAATTATAACATGTTAATTAAATAAACTATATGTTATACGATTTAATTAAATATAATCATGATTTAATTAAATTAAAGTGTATAAAATACTTAGGTTAAACATGTATTAATTTTTATATTAATATAACATAAGTCATGATAAATAATTAATTATATGTCATGTTTTAATAATTAATTAATTACTATAGTCTAAATTACATAAATAAGTACTTAGGTTAAAATCATGTATTATTAAATAATAATAATAAACTTAAGTCCATGTTTTAATTAAATTAATAATATGCCATGTTAAATTAATTTAATTAACTTCTAAATAAATATTCCTGTAAAACTATTAAACTTGTAAAAATAATAAACCGAACCCATATATTATTTTTATTAAAACATGTCGTGAACCGGCCGAACCAAACCCACCCAAAAACAGTGGCAAACCGGCTTAAGCCGGTTGCCCCTGCTCTCGACAACACTGCCACCGGCTGCTGCCGGTGGTATTGTCCTTTCGGCCAACCGCTGACACCACCAGGGTTCCCACCGACAGTGCGTCGGTGGCCCCTACTGCCTGCGGTGGTTTCCCCCTGCTTGCCTAAAATAGCCACCAGCTTAAGCCGGTGGTGGGGCTGTGTTGCTGCCGAGACCAAACAAACCACAAGACACCCCCGATGCATGTCGGGGTGTCTTGTCCCTGCTGTTGACCGAAACCTACCACCATTGAGACATGGGTCTCGGTTGGGGTGCGAACCAATGACGCCGAGAGCCCTTGGCTCTCGGTTTATGTGGAGTCCGAGACAAGCAAACCCGAAAACACCCTAATTAATTTTCCCAGCATGATTATTAGCATGTTTTTAATATTGTTTTTAAACCCCGATGATCATATATGCATAAAAACATAAAAAGAATTAAAAAGAAAGGTTTTCGGATTACCAAAACACGTGGAATAAATGGAGGATGAATAAACGAACACGTTCTTTTGATTTCTTTAATCAAAACCAACCAAATATCCCTTGTTCTTGATGTAGCCGCCGGCCAAGAAGAGAGAGAGAAAGATTTTAGGGTTTTTGCTTTTTGTAAAATTCTTCTGTGAATGAATAATGTTTTCCCTTATTTGTTATTTAGTAAAATTAAACATGGGCTGGGCCCCCTCTTCTCCTTGTTGTCGCGGCTTGTAGGGCCCACCAAGGGAAACCCATAGCTTTTCCGTGTTTTAATTATTTACGTGTTCGTGTGCTCGTATTTATGCTACGTTATTATTAAATATTTGTGTTATTATAAATACTTGTACGTAATCGTAATAATAATACACGTAAATACATAATTATATGTCCGTGATTCTTATGTTCATGATTTCATGTTCGTGATTTATATAATTATTGATAATAATTATCGTGTATTAACATGTACTTAATGCTTATCGTATAATTATACGTACGTAACTTCTGAAATTCCTAATCGTGACACGTGTTCATGCTATAAAAGGAAAGTTTTAATATGTACGTACGTTACTAAGGGCACTATTCATGGTAAAAGCATGCGGGTTTTTCAACTCTTCCTCCCTAAAAAGAATAATTCATCCCCGAATTATAGATAAAATAAACTGAAAGAGGAACATACCCAAATTCAAAATATGAAATGAGGGTAAGAAGCCCGGATAGACTCCTCTGTTTCCCAAATGGCTTCCCGCTCGGTATGGTCCCTTCAAAGGATATTGACGAATGGAATCGTCTTCTTCCTCATGACTCATTCTTGCCTGTCAAGAACTCGTTCGGGTTCCTCTATGAAGGTAAGATCTTCACGAATCTATTCTAGTGGATACTGAACCATGTGAAGGGGATGATACTTGTAACCTCTGAGTAAGCACACATAGAAAACGTCGTGAACGTGAGAAAGCTGCGAAGGTAACGCTAAACGATAAGATACTTCACCGACTCGCTCAATGATATCAAACGGTCTGATGAATCGAAGACTGAGCTTCCCTTTGATCCCAAAACGCTTAACGCCACGTGCCGAAGATACCTTAAGAAATACGTGATCTCCTACGTTAAAATGTAAGTCCCTACGATGCTTGTCGGCATAACTCTTCTGACGTGAACGTGCCTCTTGCAATTTCTGCTTAACTACAACGGCCTTCTCTCGTTGGTCAACTCTATCATTTCTGGTCCTTCAAGTGTTCGCTCACCAACCTGATCCCAGCAGATTGAGCCGCGACACTTTCTGCCATACAACATCTCGAATGGAGCATACTTAATGCTAGCGTGCCAACTGTTGTTGTATGCAAACTCTACCCAGCAGATGTAATCGTCCCAATCTCCTGTCCATTCCAACGCACATGACTTCGACATGTCTTCTAATGTCTGAATCGTTCGCTCCGATTGCCCGTCTGTTTGAGGATGAAAAGCCGTGCTACGCTTAAGTTTTGTACCCCAAAGCTTTCTGCAGACTCTTCCAGAATTGTGAAGTGAAACGAGGATCACTGTCCGAGACGATGCTGGATGGAGCACCATCAAGTCTCATGATCTCCTTCTTGTAAGTATCGGCGAGTTTACTGACCGGATCATCCTTGCGGATCGGTAAGAAATGAGCTGACTTAGTAAGTACATCAACGATAACCCAAATCGCATCATGCCTCCTCTTTGTCTGTGGAAGACCGGTAACAAAATCCATGGTGATTTTGTCCCACTTCCACTCTGGAATGTCTAACGGTTGTAGTAAACCACTAGACCGCTGATGCTCGATCTTAACATGCTGGCAGGTAAGAAATTTGGAGACGTAAGTCGCAACATCTTGTTTCATACCACTCTACCAATAGTATTGCTTGATGTCGTGGTACATCTTGGTCGAACCAGGATGAATGGAGAATGGGGAGCTATGAGTTCAACTTACAATGCTTCCCGAAGATCTTGATC
Source organism: Glebionis coronaria (assembly GCA_025667525.1). Taxonomy (NCBI): domain Eukaryota; kingdom Viridiplantae; phylum Streptophyta; class Magnoliopsida; order Asterales; family Asteraceae; genus Glebionis; species Glebionis coronaria. The sequence goes on from CM046876.1 coordinate 363,214,428, forward strand.
ATCAGGAATACAAAGTCTCGTGCCCTGCCATAAGATACCATCTTCGTCTACACAAAATTCTGTCTGCTTCTCAAAGTTCTGAATAATCGCCCAAATTTCACCATCATTCTTCTGAGCTTCCTTGATCCTAGAGAGTAACTCAGGTTCTACTCTAAGATTAGTGATGAGATGGAATTTATACATGATCTCATCGTTCTTTTCGTGCTTTATATGCATAAAATGTCATCAAAATACTATATATACGCTTGTATTTGTTTACTTGTGTATTTTAGGTATGGATTTCGTGAAAAAGAAAAAAGAATCAGCTTTTGAAACCCTCTAGAACTCAAACCCGACTATTTTGTCTTTTAGTGAAAAAGTTCTTTTCAAAGTTCTGGCTTATACTTGATCTTTTTCCAAATTTCTTTTTGTAAATTGGTTTAGAATCTCAATAAGATGTTGTGTGTTCAAGCAGAGCTTATGGCATTGGCTTATAGCTTAATGGGCTTATTAGCCCATTAAGAATAAGCTGTTGACTTATTAAGCTGTGATAATCATATTTTCAGCTTTTGGGCCTTTGGACTTTTGTGTTTAAAATCAAATTTTGAGTCAAACTGGTGATTTTGGGCTTATTTGGTCGAGTTTGATTTTATTGGGCCAAAAAGCCCATTAAGGTTGACTGTTTTTGTTTTTAGCCCATTTGGGGGCCCAATAGGGGTATTTTGGTAATCTCACTTTTATTTTCTGATTATTTTGGTTAAAATAAACTAGTTTGCAAGTTTTTAGAAATTTTTATAATTTTTGAATTTTAAATATTATTTTAATATTTAATTTTAGATTTAAATCATTTTAAATAGTTTTAATTGGTTTTAAATTTCATAAAAATAGTTTTTAGTCTTATTAAGTCATTTTAGAGTTTTACAAATTGAAAAATCCTAATTTGGGCTTTTTATTAATTATTTTGATTTTTAGGGCTTTAATTAGCATTTAAAAATTAATATTTAATTAATTAAAAGGTTTGAAATAGTTTTGATCATTTGTAAACCCTATTTGCATTTTTAGCTATTTTTGGTAATTGTTTGGGATTTTTTAGAATGATTTTTATTTTGTCACTTTTTACGGTTTTTCGTTTCGTCGTCGTAGTGTAATTTTAACGTATCCGTCATTCTAATTTCTCATCTTTTCTTTCTCTCATATTAATCCAAAGTCATACAAGTTATTCACACACAATAAACCTCCTTAGAAACGAACTTATTTGGGTCATTAACACTTGATTTATCTAAATCATTTGTTTAATACTTACCGCTTTTACGCCTTTTCCCTAAAAGGTGTAATTTACCACAATCAATTAGCCCAATAATCGTGCTGTCCACGTACCATGATCTTGATGTCTAGTCGCTCCAAGTATCTTATAATTTCCTCCTCAATTTTAATGCCGTTTATCATACCGAACTATCTACTAAGTGCATCTGCCACTACATTCGCCTTGCCGTGATGATACTGTAGATTAATGTCATAATCCTTCAACAGCTCTAACCATCTTCTCTGCCTCATATTCAGTTCACCTTGAGTAAAGATGTACTTCAGGCTCTAGTGGGCTGTGTAGATGTCACATGATTCTCCATACAAGTAGTGCCTCCATATCTTCAATGCAAACACGACTGCTGCAAGTTCCAAGTCATGCGTAGCGTAACTTTCCTCATAAGGCTTAAGCTGCCGTAAAGCGTACGCAATCACTTCCCATGTTGCATGAGAACACAGCCAAGTCCCTTCCCTGAATCATAACTGTAGATTTGAAATCCACCGGTACCAGATGGGAGAGTAAGAATTGGTGCAGATACTAACTTCTGATTTAGGTCTTCAAAGCTCTTCTCTCTTTCTTCAGTCCAGACGAATTTCTCCCGTTTCCACATCAGTTTGGTCAATGGTAGTGCTAAACAAGAAAAGTTATCTACGAACCTACGGTAGTATCTAGCTAAGCCTAGAAAATTGCGAACTTCAGTCGCTGATGTCGGTCTTGGCCACTTGGTAATAGCCTCAACCTTTGCTGGATCCATGGTGATTCCTTCTGCTGATACAATGTGACCTAAGAACGCCACCTTGTCTAACTCGAACTCACACTTGAAGAATTTATCATACAGCTGCTTCTGGCGAAGAATCTGTAGTACTATACGAAGATGGTCTTCGTGTTCCTCCTTGGACTTAGAGAATATAAGGATGTCGTCAATGAAGACAATGACGAACGTGTCCAGAAATTCATGGAAGATTATGTTCATCAAATCCATGAAAACAGCTGGAGAATTGGTAAGGCCAAATGGAATGACTACAAATTCGTAGTGCCCATAACATGTACAGAAAGCAGTCTTGGTGATGTCCTGCTCTTTCACCCGTAACTAATGATAGCCCGACCTCAGATCAAGCTTGGATAAATGTTTGGCCCCTTGGAGTTGGTCAAACAGATCGTCAATGTGTGGTAAAGGGTATCTATTCCTGATGGTGATCTTGTTGAGCTCGCGATAATCTATGCAAATACGCATACTGCCGTCCTTCTTCTTTACGAATCAGACCGGTGCGCCCCACGGAGATGCGCTAGGTCGAATGAAGCCTCGTTCCAGAATTTCTTGTAATTGGTCCTTCAACTCTTTCAGCTCGATGGGAGCCATGCGATAAGGAGCCTTGGAATTCGGCTCAGCTCCTGGGATGAGCTCGATATTAAACTCTACTTCACGTGCAGGTGGTATGCCCGGAAGTTCTTCTAGAAACACGTCAGGGAATTATGACACTATTGGCTGATTCTGGATAGATGTAGATTCAACATCCATGTCATGAATAGTAGCTAGATAGCCCTCGCAACCATGTGAAAGTAATGCACGTGCTTGCAAAGTCGAGATTATTTGTACAGACCTTCCGGGTATGAACCCGTTGTGAATGTACTCTGGTGCATTTACATCACTGAAGATGACTCGATATGTATGGCAGTCTATGGTGGCATGATGTTTGGATATCCAGTCCATGCCTAATATCATGTCAAAATCGCACGTATCCAGTGGAAGTGCGTCAACCGGACGAATCTTGTCGTCAAACTCTAGGGAAAGGCTCTTGTACACATGGGTTATGCGTATAGAGTCTCTTAAAGGCGTGGAAATGTTTAGTACATTCTCTAATGGCATAGGGGATATCCTAACATTCTTAGTATAAGCAGTAGAAATGACCGAATGAGTAGCACCCGTGTTAAATAAAACAATTGCAGCTTGACCATACATATACAAGATTCCAGTGATGGTACCTGTAGACTTGTTGGCCTGGTCGCGAGAAGTCGCTTAAACGCGTCCACTAGTAGGAGGCTGCTTGGAATCAGCATGTCCAGATGTGCCCTCCATCTCTCCCTTGCGGCAGTCCTTCATGCGATGACCAGTAAGGCCAAACTTGTAGCATGCATCTCTGTCGCATCGACATGGCCCTGGGTGCCTACGGTTGCAGGTAGTGCAAAGAGGGTGAGTATACCCTCCAGCAGGTGCCCTTGCTGGCTGGGAGCCTGTTAAGAACAGTATACATGAGACATGGTTTATAGGTACAAAAAGACAACGCGGAAAAATCGTAAGATGTAATACCAGTGATAGCTGGACGGTTAGGCTGTGAACCTCTTTGGTTCTGGTCCCTCCCGTTACCATGATTCCTAGTAGAAGATTGCTAATGTGTCAGAATTATGACTTATCACATGTAACATAAGGAAATGAGTAAGTGTAAGGACCTGCTGCTGTTGGAGTTTCCAGCGTTGTTACGGTAATTATCATTACCGCCACGCCTATCCGTAGCAGAAAGGTCTTGCGTTTGACCGTTTCTCTTGGGCTGAGTAGGTTGTTGCTGAGTAGCCGGCTAAGACCGGTCCCTAGTCTTCTGCCTGAAAGATGCAGTTTAAAGAGAGATTTAAATATTGGATAATACTGAAAGAATTCGGAATGGTCACCGCTGAATAACGAATATTTACCTTTTCTCGGGTGTCTCTGCTTCCCCGAACTCTTCTCTTTCTTGCAGCATCTCCAGCTTACGTGTTACATCGGCAACTTGTGCCGCCGTATTGAAAGTAGCACACACTAAGTTGTTGGCGACCGATGTACGAAGAGCCCACCGGAAGTGGTATGCTTGCTCTTCGGCAGTACCTGCTGCTGCGCCAAGAAAGCCAGCCAAACAAAGAAACCGCTGCATGAACTCGTTGATGTTCTCCCCAGCTCTCTGCCTGATTCCGTGATACTCCCTCTTCAGCTTGTCTTGCTCAGCCTTGGGGAAGAACTGTCCCATCACTAACTCCCCGAACTGAGCCCAAGTCAAACCAGCCATCCAATTGTCACCTCCCTCGGACTGCTTGACTGCCTTCCACCATCCTAGCACATCACCTTCGAACTTGTAACATGAAAAACTCGACTTGAATACGGGGTCACAACCCATTGCATCGAATATCTTCTCGATATGAGCCAACCAGCTTTCAGCTTCACTGGGGCTACAGTTCTCTCGAAGGATCGATGACGTTGCTTGTTGAATCTCTCCAGCAATGTGACCAATGTTGCTGGAGGAGGAGGAGGAGGTACTGGGTGCTGTTGCTGATTGTTGCCAGCCTGCACCTCAGCCCTGATTTCGTTCCTCAACTGAGGAAGCAAAACTTGCATTGCAGCTTGGACTGCTTCATTGAGTTGTTCTTGCTCGTGTGTGAGAACCATCTGACAGTATAACATAAAAAATACATGATTAAACTGATCAAAACATAAAATATATACATGAAAAAAAAAATTAAAAAAATTTATACCAATAAATCATGAGAAAAATTTTATGAAGGAAAACTAGTACATGAATGCATGATGCAGTCTTATGAAAACTTTTATATGCACGAGAGTGAACACCTATGGTCAGTTCACTCAAAACAAAAGACATGGCGAGGGGACGCCAATGGGTCGGTCCTAAAGTTAAAAGTTTCGATAAAAGCACATGCGACTAAATAGGGTCAGTCCTGTACCAACCATTACTTAGTCATAAACCTGCGACAATGACATATATATGAATGCACAAAAACAATGAATGCATGAAAACCGACTATCAGTTCTAGGAAGACCATAGTGACTACCCACTAATCACAGGTCGTGTTTTGAGAGCCTACAGGTCGAAGCCTTGGCTCTGATACCATAATTGTAACATCCCATTTTAGTAAATAGAATGTCACGCGTTATTCTGGTGTGTCATCAAAGAATACAAGGAAGAATGTATTAAACATTACATGACCAAAAAGGAAATATCGGAAACTGATGCGATGGCATTTATACATGATCTCATCGTTCTTTTCGGGCTTTAAATGCATAAAATGTCATAAAAATACCATATATATGCTTGTGTTTGTTTACTTGTGTATTTTAGGTATGGATATCGTGAAAAAGACAAAAGATCACAAGTTACAAGGAAAAACGGACACGAGAAACGAAGCCGTACAAAGAACCGGGCCTTAATCATGGAATTCTCAACAAATACCCTTGAAGACTTGAAGACAAACAAGATTGATCCTCATTTATTGAAGAAATGACACTTAAAACCCTTGTATATTCATAATTACAAGTTTGGTCCCTTAAGTTTGTCAAAATTACACAAATGGTCCTTCAACTTTGAAGAAATGGCAAGATTAGTCCCTCAACAAATCAAAATTGCCAACAATGGTCCCTCATGAAGCCAAAGATACATTGAAGACCTTTGAAGATCAAGAATGTCCAAGATCAGCCCTTGAAATATCTCAAAATGGCAAAAATAACCCTTGAAATCCTTTTTCCAAAGTTTTGTGCCAAAACTGCCAATATGTGAAACTTATTTACAAAGCAAAACACATTTTAGGGCTGCCAATAATATTATCCAAATGATTCACTCTTTACGTTCGCAGTCAGCTTTGGACGGTCGAGTAAAGAGAACGGGTTTACCCGCGAAATCTTGTCAAGGAGGTTCTTTATTGAAACTACCTGCCACAAGTACGATATTTAATATCGTCCAACGGTCTTCACCGACCGGAGGTAAATTGCTACCGAATTAGAATGAAATGTTCAAGGCCATTTCATCCGTGTATATTGTTTTGTTGCTAACTGTCTTATGCAGCGTAACAAGAAGGTGGCATTGCGGTGTACAATCCAGAAGAAGTCGTCACCACATGCTTATACTACATACAATTAGTACTTCAACAAATTCAAGAAAGCCTGAAGGTCAAGTCTTCCGCTGTATCAAACTCTGAAGCTTTCAAGAATTTAAAAGTATAAGTATGTGGAACATGAAGTCACAAAGAGGCAAATATCACAAGTGAAGAATGCACAAGGTCAAGGCAAGGAAACATGCTCAAGACTAAAGTCAAAGATCACATCAAGCATATTCACAAGAACAAGATCGAAGACTCAAGCATAGATGCTAGGTTTAAGATTTTGTAAAAAGATGTGACCTCCCTTAGGGGGAGATTGTTGGAAATACGTTTTTCCCAATAAAGTCTCGGTCACATCTTAGTTAGTATAGATCACGAGTTATAGACTATTTAGAACTTTGTAACTTGGAGCGACCTCCCTTAGGGGGAGATTGTTGGAAATACGTTTTACGTATTTATGAAGGATCGGTCGCTCCAACGATAATTATGTAATGGGCTCGTGATCTATTTAATTATTGTATAGTCCATATAGCCCACATGTAGGGTGGGCTATATATATCCCCTCCTAGCATGTTAGGAGGGGTTGTTGATTACCATTTCACACTTAATCATATTTCCATCTTTTCTTTCTCTCTCTACATTTCCCCTTTTCTCTCCTTTCTCTCTCTAATCCTTCATCTCTTTCCAGTTTTGCTTTGTAAATAAAGATCAACATATACATCATAAACAACATTACATTGTACCATGTTTGTAGGCTCTGCGTCATAAATGGGTAAGGTGTCATCAAGAGAAATCTCGTGAGCATTCCCTGACGTGCCACTAACATCATGTTGTCCTCCTGATTCTGTGCTCGTGCCATCGTTAGGCTCCAAGTTGTCAACCGTATGACCATTATCCTCTTGCATCTGCGTCATTGATTCTTGCACTCCATTAACATACACTTGCTGAAGTTGTGATCTTTGATATATCGAAGACGAGACCGATGACATGAGTTTCAAAATCGTATCACGGAAAACTCGAAGCTCGGTATGTGTATCTCGAAGAAACGATTGGCAAATCATTGAACTTTCAGGCTTGATGATATTAAATTGGAGGAAAGGCGTGAGGTGTGTCACAAGAGCCTTATATGCAAGTACCGATGCAGAGTGATTAAAGTTTCCATGGTTGAGTTGCTCGGCGAGTTGGGTCAAAGCGGTAAAAATGGAGTCGATGAATATATGACGATCTTGTCCAAAGATTGTCACAAATTCACTCCCTCCTTGAATCCCCGAAAGAGTGACAAGATGAGACTGGAGTAGTTGAAAGGAGGTGATGCCACTTTTCTTAACTTCGTTTTGCCTTAAATACAACTCTCCCTTTTGACATGTCGAATCGAACGAATCCATTAAAGATCGATTAAAACGAAAGACCCGTAAATAATACTTAAAATTCCTCGATGGATGATATAAATGAAGCTCGTCACTTTGACTCGTCACGTGTTTCTTGAAATCCGGCCACAATAACGTTTATCCCGACAAATATTTTTTCACGATTTGCCAAAAATTAACTTAATTTAAAAAAGAAAATTTTGATTAAAAAAAATATCTATCAAAAATATTTTTGTAAGATAATAAAAGATAATAAAAAATTTCTAGTAAAATTTTTTTTTTAAAAAAAAAAATGTTTTACTCGGCTAAAAAAAATGTTTTACTAAAAAAAATACTTAACTAAAATAGAATAAAGAAATAAAAGGAAATAAATAAAAAAAACGTAATTGTTTACTGTTTTTAAAAAAAACGTGTACACAATATAGCTAAAATAGAAAAAGGAAAGAATAGAAAAATCTTATCTAGTTATAACCTTGTTATCTCCGTCAAACAAAAAGTGTCCACACACGTATCTTCACCATACGTGGCCCAATCAAAAAACCTCCACCGCCCAAGTCTTAGTTATATCCGCCCCTAATTTCTCCTTCGTTGACTAAATCACAAAACTCACAAAAAACTCTTCTCTCCTCTGTCTGACTACTTCTCTCTCCCACCTAAATCTAATCTCTCTCTCTCACACAAAAAAACACAGTCACCAATCTCACAAACTTAACATAACAAATCAACATCCGATGCGATGAAATAGGCTACAAGATTCTAAAAATGGGTCTCGGGTAGGTTTTCTTTAAATTAATTGCATGCGTGTGTTAATCTTGATTTGAGTCTCTCTCTTCTACTGTAGTGTCTTTCTGTTGTGGTTTTCTTTCTGTTGTGGTTTTCTAAAATGGGTCTCGTGTGGTGGAAACGGGGGTTTTCGAGGGTGATTTGTGTCGAGGGTGATTTGTTTTCTAGGGTGATTTGGTTGAGTGATGTGTGAGGGGTGTGTACGTGTTGTGAGGGTTTTTGGGTTTTGATGGGTTTTGATGGGATGTAAGGTGTCAAGGGTCTGAGTTTAGAGTCGCTGGTCAAGAGGTGAGTTTAGAGTCGAGGGTGTTTGTTTGACCGAGAGTGTTGGATGAGTCGAGGGTGGGTTGAAGAGTCTGAGTCTTAGGTCTGAGTGTTTTGTTAAGTTAGAGTGAGTTTGGGTCGAGGAGAGTGTGAGTCTGATGAGTTTGAAGGAGGGTTGTGAGATCACGAGTCGAGAGAGGGAATCAGTCGTGAGGGTTGAGGGTGTCGGTGAGTGGTTCGTGATAGGGGAGTGAGTCAGTTGAGAGTCGATTTGTGTCTGTGTTGTGTGTTTGTTTGGGAGTGAGTCGTGTCCGAGAGGGTGGGTCGAAGGGGAGTCGGGTCTAATTGATACGAGGGTGTTTGAGGGAGTTGTGAGTTTTATGTTTGAGTCAGTAAAGAAGATTTTGTGTGAGTATCGAGTCGAAGGTCTTGTTTTGTGTTAGTCTCGAGGGAATGAGTCTATTCAAAAGACGATGATTTGCCCGTTGAGTTTGAATATGGTTGCTTCATTCGGAAGAGTTCCAAATCGGAACTTTTTCTTGATCCGGAAGTTCTTGGTCCGGAAGTTCTTGATCCGGAACTTCTTGATCCGGAACTTCTTGATCCGGAACTTTTGGCTTGATCCGGAAGTTCTTGGTTCGGAAGTTCTTGGTTCGGAAGTTTGCTTGATCCGGAACTTCTTGATCCGGAACTTCTTGGTTCGGAAGTTCTAGGTTCGGAAGTTCTTGATTCGGATGTTTGTTGATTCGGAACTTTTAGCTCACTCGAAAAAATTCTTCACCCGGAACTTTTGTATCAGTATTGTTGGACAAAATTTGGACAGTTTTGATGGACCAAGATGGACAGAAAGGTTTGACAGATTAGGTAGTTTGACCAAAAAAAAAATTAAGAAAAATCCAAAAAAAAATGATAACTGATTAAAAAAAAAAACTGATAACTGATAACTTGATTAAAAAAAAAACTGATAACTGATAACTTGACCAAAAAAGACGGATAAACGAAAAAGGATAACAGGCAACGGATTAAAAAAAAAAAAAAAATTTAAATAAAAAACTGATTAAAAAAATTAAAAAAATAAAAAGGATAAAAATTGATAAAAAATTTAGAAAACTAATAATAGAATACCAATTAAAGTGGCAAAAATTGATTAAAGAAATAAAAAAGGACAAAATTAAAGGTTCAATTTAATAAATTTAAACAAAAAGGCAATCAAAATAGAAGGATTTAATCAAAAAATACAAAATTAAAAAGAGAAAAACACACACTTTTATAAAAAACACCAACTTTTTATAAGAACACAAACTTTTTAAGATTTGATAAAGAAATTTTTGATTTTTATATAAAAATTTGTGACTTTTTATCTAAAAAGTAAGTATATTTGAAGATTTGATATGATTTAACATATAAAAATACAAACTTTTTATAAAAAATACAAACTTTTTATGATTTAAGCATGATTAAATCAAAACCCACCAAAATCAAAAAGAAATAAAACAAGAATAAACCAAACTAACCATGGCTCTTGATACCAATTGAAGGTCTACGTGATTAATGGCCTATTCTATATCATGGATTTGGTGGATTTAGATGGTTGATTTAGATGATAAACATAAAGAGATGAAGGAAAGAGATGAAGGATTAGAGAGAGAAAGGAGAGAAAAGGGGAAATGTAGAGAGAGAAAGAAAAGATGGAAATATGATTAAGTGTGAAATGGTAATCAACAACCCCTCCTAACATGCTAGGAGGGGATATATATAGCCCACCCTACATGTGGGCTATATGGACTATACAATAATTAAATAGATCACGAGCCCATTACATAATTATCGTTGGAGCGACCGATCCTTCATAAATACGTAAAACGTATTTCCAACATACCAAAAATTCCAAAACACAAGGACTAAACATGGGCAAAGGAAACATTTGAAACGAATTTGCGCCAAACACACCTTTCCCCCAATTTCGGATCAAAAAGCTTACTGTTCATCTTTTACCCCACCCAGAATTACCACCACTTAAACTTAGGGTAATTTTCAATTACCTTTGCACATGTGTGATTCACACATGCAGAAACCTATCCCAACCTTAAAACCCTTAATCCCACTCACTATGGACCCCACCCCCAATTCCCGTTTAACCAATCACATGAAAACTTGGCCTCCAAGTTATCTGACATGGCAAAATCAACAGCTAAGAGTCCTTGCTTCATTCCAAATCTAAAATGAACAGCCAAGATCACTTTGGACAGCTCACACCAAGAATTCGTCTAGAAGACTCAAGGGCATAATAGGGAATTCAGTTCTAGGGTTTGTGAATAGTGTTTAGCCAAGCATTTGCCTATAAAAGGAGACCTCAACATGTGAGAGTCCCTTTGTTCCAGTTTTAGGCTATCAATCTTTGTAATTCCTTTTTAAGTAATAAAATTTTGATTTTCTGAATTATGAGAAATCTTGTTCTTGTTTATTAAAAGTTGGTGTTGGAATAGCCTAATTCTGAGTTCCATTTATATGTTTGAAGGTTTTTGAGGCAAGGTTTTAGTTGATAAAGCTTGGGTTTCAAAAATCAGAAAGTGCTTGTTTATTTGATCTCACCTTATTGTTTGTTCATCTTAGCAGCATTGGAAGCTGGTACTTGTTTTGCTAGTACCTCAGCTCAAACAATCCAGGGCCTGGATGTAGGTCTTGGAGGTTTGCACCTTCTTCCCTTTTCATTTTCTCTTTAAGTTTCTGATTATTTGTGATTTTTGTGGATTATTGCTTGAATCTGTGTTATTGTGGGTGATTATTGTTGATTTGGCTTGGTTTGATGTTATTGAGGTGTTACTGATCTGATTTGTGGGTTGAATCTTCATAAGCCTTTGAAAATTTGTGAAATCAAGTTTTTAAGGGGTGTTTGGGATTACTGCATAAGTTGGATTTGTGGCTTGTTAAGGGTTTGTTTGTTGTATGCAAGTATTGGTATCTGTTATTTGGGTGCATATGTTCATCTGTTTGCAGGTTTTGTGGGTTTGAACACATTGATTCTTGAATTGGCTATAAAATCTTAATAACTTGGTAAAATTGGCTAGGATTTTGAGGACACCTAGATCTAGGCTTAGGCTAGGGCTAACAAGTGCTAAATCATAGTTAATCAAACCAGGGTAGAAGGATTTGAGGCTTGAAATTGGATCAAGTGTCAATTATATCAGCAAACTTGTTTCTGCATTTGTTCATTGTTCATCAGTAACTTCTAGTGCTTTGATCTTGTTGATTTCTTTGATTCAGTGTTTGATTCTTGTTGCTTTGTGTTTATTGTTAGTTTATATAGCTTGTGTATGCATCTGGTTAAGTTTGGTTGGCTTATTTTGCTTAAATCTGCTTATTAAGTGCTTAACTGCTTATTTGCATATCTGGTGCTTATCTGTGGATTGTTTAGCTTATTGTGGCTTATTGTGTGGATCATTTTGTGATTTTATTGCTGCTATTGACTCCTTGTGGTTTACTGATCACAAGGGTGCCTTTGTTTCCAATTGAATCAAACCAGAACTCTCATAAAAGCTTGGTCAAATAGTCAAAGCAGTGGGAACTCCTTTCCCCTGTTGGTTGCCACTGCTAGTGCAATTTTGGTGTCAGCTTATCAATAAGCTATAATAGCTTATTCCAACCTGCAACAACTTTGTTTTTGTAATAGGTGCTCATATTTTGACCCATTTGTTCATACTGGAGCATTTGGGTGGTTGACTTTTAGGTTTGACTAGAAAACCAAGTCCTTTGACTTTTACATAAGTTCATTTGAGCTCATTCTGGCTTATTGGTTATGCTTATTGGATTTTTGTTGATTGATATTGCTTATTGAGTCCATTTGAAAGCTTTTGCAAGTTGAATCAGCTTCTGAGGTGCATTATTTCTCAAAAACGACTATTTTGTCGTTTTGTGGATTTTTGCTTTTCTATTTTCTGGCTTATTGAGTGAGCTTATTGGAAATTTCTTTTGACAGATCTCTTAAGCATCCTAAAAGAGGGTTGTGTGTCAAATTAGAGCTTATGGCATTAGCTTATGGCTTAATGGGCTGAAAAGCCCAATAAGAATAAGCTTTGTGTTCAATAAGCTGTGATAAGCACATTTTCAGCTTTTGGGCCTTTCGAGTTTTGTTCTTAGAATTGAATTTTAAGTCAGATAGGGCTTTTCCAAGTCAATTGGGCCAAGTTTGACTTTTTGGGCCCAAAAGCCCATTTGTGTTGACTGAATTTGGATTTGGCCCATTTGAGGGCCCATTAGGGGTATTTTAGTAATTTCACTTTCATTTTCTGATTATTTAGGTTAAAATAAACTAGTTTGCAAGTTTTTATAATTTTTTATAATTTTTGGATTTTTAATATTATTTTATTATTATTTTTAAAATTTCACATTTTCCAACTTTTTACATTTTTCTTAGGTTAAATACATTAAAATAGGAATTTAGAAACTTTTAGAATAATTTTGTCACTTATAGATTAATTTTTATAATTATTTTAAGTTTTAATAGTTTTTAAATCATTTTAAATAGTTTTTATTAGTTTTAAAATTTCTAAAAATAATTTTTAATCATTTTAGGTCATTTTAGAGGTTTACCAATTTAAAAATCTTTATTTGGGCTTTTTGATAATTTATTTGATTTTTAGGGCTTTAATTAGCATTTAAAAATTGAATATTTAATTATTTAAAAGTTTTGAAAAAGTTTTGATCATTGGTAACTCTTAGTTTATTATTTTTGATTTTTGGTGAATTTTTGGTAATTTTTAGAATTTATTTTTATTTTTGTGATTTTTAAGGTTCTACGTTTTAACTTTCTAATAGTGATTTTTCTTGGTAATTTTTATTTTTACGTCTTCGTCATCTTCTTTTCTCATCCCCCTTCTAAACCAAATATTAATCTCAAATCTTGTACATCTTAGTCACACACATATACCTCCTTGGGAAACGAACTTTCACACCATTAAGGGTCATTAACACTTGATTTTTCCTAAAATCATTTGTTCAATACTTACCGCTTTTACGCCTTTTTCCTAAGAGGTCGTATTTTACCACAATCACTTTGGCGCCGCTGCCGGGGAGGTGTGTCGTGATTAATTTGCATTGTTGTTTTTAATATTAACCAAATAGTATTTGTATTAGTAGAACTCTACTAATACGTATTATCGGTTTTCTTGGTTTTTCTTGTACAAATATTATTACTATATTGTATTAAGTATCACAATCAATATACAATATCTCCAAAAGTGTGAAAACACAACCTTAATTGGGATTTCATCACTCAATTATTGTATTCGAATCTCAAACAAAAAGAAAAAGGCAAAAATAGATAAATACTTTCGTGAAGCTCGATTTTGAAAGATACAAACTATAAGGTGGGTATAAAGCGGGTATTATAAAATATACCCTAAGGAAAAAGGCTCTTAAGTGCTTCGCGCCGCCTCGTTTCCCCGCTTGCTTGTGAGTATTTTGAGATTGAAAGCTAATCGAGGGTTTTGCCGCCCAAAGTATTATTACGTATAATATATTTGCTTGGTTTTCTTTGTGATTAAACCCTCTTGAACAATTTGGTTTTCACCAAAGTTCTAAAGTCACTGGAAGACGTTCACTCCACGTGATCGTTTTCCTTCCTTTGAGGCTTCTTTAATCAAGAGTTTGATTCGAGGAGAGATTTTGTAGATTGTTGTCTACGAAGATACACCAAAATCCAAAAAAATTAAATATCATCAAAAACACAAAAAAATTGAAAATTCACAAAACACCCAAAAAGAATCTTCTTTGCTCACCTCCCATTCTTCGTGAAGTTTATGATCACTCGTAATCAAGCAAAACGAGCTCGTAAACGACTTCAAAAGCAAGCCAATCAAGAGATGTTGATTGTTGAAGAACCTCCAATTGTTGAACCTATTGTAGAACAAGAAGTCGTCATGGCTAATCGTACTATGATGGAGTTGCTACAAGCACCCACCGAGGGTTTTGGAGAGGCTATTGTGATTCCCGCCATCCTTGCGGAGAATTTCGAGATCAAGACGGGTTTAATGTCGATGTTGCAAACAAATAAGTTTAGAGGTCACGAGAAAGACAACCCGCATTACCACATTAGGAATTTTAACCGTCTCACCGCCACTAGCAAGTTTAAGGATGTTCCACATGACGCCATTAAGATGATGTTGTTTCCATATTTGTTGGATGGACCCGCAAAAATTTGGCTTGAGAAAGAACCGCCAAATTCGATTTTGACATGGGCCGATCTCGTTTCTAAGTTTGTGAACAATTTTTTTCCACCATCTAAAACAACACATTTGAAAAATGAGATTTCACGATTTGTGCAAAGTAATAATGAAAGTTTTTCAATGGCATGGGAACGATTTAAAGAAATGTTACATGAATGTCCACACCATGATTTTACGGAATTGCATCAAGTGGATACTTTTTATAATGGGCTTAATGATCATGAACGAGATTATTTGAATGCCGCCGCGGGTGGTAATTTTTTGTGCAAGACGACAAATGAGGCTTTACAAATCATTGAAAATAGATCTAAGGTTTATAACCCGCGTAACACACCGAGTGTTGCCAATATGGGTTCGTCATCTTCGTCACAATCGTCTCGTAGCATTAACGCCTTACATGATGAAGCTAATGAGGAAAATCGGTTTTTTGATAGATTTGCTAATCTAATGTCCCATTGGAAGGCTCAAGAAGCTTCCAATTCCGCTTCGGTTAAAGCGGTTGCTAAGAGTTGTTTATCTTGTGGGGGAGCTCATGATCTTTCCGAGTGCATTACCGCGGATGGTAACACTTCGAGTGCTTATGTAGCAACGGGAACTTACAACCAAAACGGTCAAGGTTCCCGCCAAAATCAAGCTCCACCAAACCAAAATGTTAACAATTATCGAAACAACAACCAAGGTAATTACCAAGGCAACACACGCAATTACAACAAGGGGAATTATCAAAGTGGGAATGGACAAATCTCTAATCAAAACCAAAACCGTGATTTTCAAAACACTACCCAAGGTTTTCAAAATGCTCACACGAAAAATTTGCAAGGAGAATTTTTGGATTATGCTAAAGCAAATGATGCTAAATTTGATAACATGCAACGTGAGATGATTAGCTTAAGATCCGAATTGAAAAACGAGCTTAAAAATGAACTTGCTAATGAACTTAAAACTCATGCAAACAAAATAGAAGGAAATGTCCAACGTCTTCAACAAAATCAACAAAAGATGGAATTAGGACAACATGAGATTAAGAAAGAGTTATTAAAAGCGGATGCTAGGCAATCAAAATTTGAGGACCGAATGGCTAAGATGTTTGAAGCGATCATGTGTAAACCCTCTTCCTCGGGTGGTCTTCCTAGTGATACCATTAACAACCCGAGGGGAGAATTGAAGGTTGTTGCTACTCGAAGTGGTAAAACTTTCAAGGAACCAATCTCTCGTCCAAGTACTTCTACGGAGAAGGAAATCGAGAAAGAACCCGAGGTGATGGTCGAAAAGGAGCACATTACAATCCCACGAAGTACCGCTCATACCACACCTACGGTTGAACTAATACCAATTGTGGAACCCGAGTTTCCAAGGCCGTTGCCTAATGACCAACCCACACCACCTTTACCCTACCCTTCGAGACGAAACAAAGAGAAAGCACAAGAACGGAACAATTATCAATTTGAGCTATTTATGAAAATGTTTCGTGATATGCATTTTAACATAAGCTTTGCCGACGCTCTTATCATGATGCCTCGATTTGCCGCAAACTTCAAAAGTATGCTAAACAACAAAGAGAAGTTACAACAATCGTCTAGTTGTTCATCGGTTTTTCTTAGCCGCATACCACAAAAAGTCGGTGATCCCGGTAAATTTTTGATTCCGTGTGCTATTTAAGATATGGAGGAATGCTACGCCTTTGCCGATCTTGGTGCTAGTATTAATTTAATGCCTCTAGAGATTTTCAAATCGCTTTCGCTTCCGGCTCTTACTCCTTAGAACATGTCTATCGAGATGGCCGATCATTCTACGATTTTAGCATGTGGAGTAGCCGAGGACGTTTTTGTTAAAGTCGGAAAGTTTTACTATCCCGTTGACTTTATCGTTGTAGACATTCCTATCGATCGAAAAGTTCCTCTCATTTTGGGTCGTTCATTTTTGGATACATCAAGAGCACTTATCGATGTTCATGCTCGAAAAATCACCCTTCGTTTCAATGAGGAAGAACTTGTCATCAATGCAACACAAAACTCCAATCTTTCTCATGTCTATTCTATTGCTACTTTAAACCATGGTGATTCAACCAAAGTCGTTTGCAAAGAATTTTCACCAAGAGTTTTAGGAAATGTCTCCAAAAACAATTTACCATTTCCTCCGCCAGTGGAGGTTATGAGTGTAAAGCCTACAAAGAAGAAACCGTCAATACTTAAATCGAAAAATCCTTCGCCTAACCACGAACATTCATTCTTGAAGAGTGTTGATAAGTTGCCGGTTTCTACGGAAGATCTTTCGGATGATGAATATGTAGACCCCGATGGGGAGGTTTTCTTCGTCGATAAACGTTTTGAGAACTTGCCACCACCAAAACCAAAACGATTTACAAATGTGAGAATTTTTAGTGTGACTAACATCGTCTTAGAAACACCAAATGTTTTCGACATAATCAAAAAGGGTTTTCATAAAGAGAGTTCAAAAGATAAAAAAGGAAAAGATTTTAAATGTGATTTAATTGATTTTTCTACAAATCTAACTCCGTCATCACCACGTGTTTTGAGTGCTACAAGCTCGTCTACTCCTTTTGACGATGCTTTGTGTGGTTCTAGTATGGGGGAATCCCCTTATGTTCCCTCATCCTTGTCCACCGAGGACGAGATATTCGATCCCGGAATTTCATGTAAAGGGAAATCTCGGTCTTCCACCGATGCAATAAATGGAAACTATATCTATTTGCTTGGTGCGAGTCTACCTCGAGTAGCTCAAAAGTTTGTCTTACCATTTGTCCCACCCTTCTACTTCTCATCTCTTTTCTTCAAACTCTTTGAGTTTATGGCACATGTTGAAGTGGCGTTAATTTGTTTTTCCAATGAAAACGAGAACGCCATTTTCGACCCCGGTATTTTGCATCATCAAAGGACTTAGTCCTTTATACCGGTTGTTTTTGGGCTTTGTTTATCATGTAAGCCCCACCAAAAATAGACCATACCATGATTTTCCCTAAATGTTCACATTTTGAGGGGATCGAGTCGAGCTCATGACTCGGTAATCAAAAACGAGGTGCCTCGTGGGGGAGATCCCATGCTTATCTTTTATGCTCACTATTCACTAATAAGGGGACTTGTACCCTTTCAACTCGTTGTCTCGTGATTGTTTGTGATTGTGTTATCTAGATCATCATCATCATCTACGATTGAAGACTCTCGTGTTCGTTTACGTGAGCCTCCATCGTTCGTTTGAAGAAGTTTTTTCACGATTCCATGACATATCCTTTATTGTTCTAACAATTATCTTTTAGCATACTTAATAAACGGCTTTAGATATATGTTGATCACCCTTTCCATGCTAGATCCTAAGCATTCGATTCTTCGTCTCTAGTATGGAGGTGCTCCACCTTTAGACTCGAAACATTGAGGACAATGTTTACTTTTAGTATGGGGGGGTGAATAGGTACTTGCTTTGCTACGCCCTCACGTTTTCCAACTTTCAATGTTTTGTTTTGCTAATAAGGCTAAAAATGGCCAAATTTTAAAATTTTTCTTAGTTTTAATAAGTGTTTTTAAGACACGAATGTATATTTTCCGATAGGTAGAATAAGAGTTAATTTTTGACTTGATGGGCATTTGGAGCCATTTACATTCCTTAACCCGCTCAATTCAAGTTTTGCTAGACTTTTATATAGGGAGCTTTAAAACGCGAAAGTCTTAATTCATACGGGTTAAGAACAAGAACTTTTCGCAAGTTCCTATAATTGATTCTAGAAAGTCACTTATCAAGGGAACTTTAAAACGCATTCTCTAAACTTGAAAAAGTCCAAGAAAGTGCAAGATCCTATAGGTGGCTTGAAAACCCAAAACTTTGATTTGATATAGTCTTAATGAAAGCTAATCCAAATTTGGCTTAATTTTGACTTGCATGGCTAAGTATTCACGAGTCTCTTTAATTAGAGGTCTTTATATAGTGAAGAACGAGAAATGATAGAGTTAGACAAGTGATCATGCTAAACGTAGAACATGAAAATGTTCTTTCAAAAACTCATATGTTTTTTATTGTGGCTTTTTCTTCCCATAAGATCAATGCATTAGGAATAAATCATAATTGCAATAAGTAAGGTCGTATGATTTGAAAGGTTACTTAGCCTCTAGCGCAAGATCGTTTAAAAGTTGCTCGGGGTTGAATAGAGTTCATAGCCAAGGCATAACTTATTGAAGCGGGACGCGAAGATTGGCGATCATCCAAAAAGGCCCTAACAAGGCATGAGGAGCTCTATTTTTGCTAAAGATCCAAAGATGATGTGAAGTATCATTATTCCTAAATCAATATGAAGGATCGAGACACACGACGAGAAGCAATTACTCCCCTAAAGAATGGAGAAAGTCTATCCAAAAAGACCCTAACAAGGTATGAGGATAAATATATCCAAGTCCGAAAAGGAGGCGGATCGTTGTATATCAAAATCCAAAGTAAAGATTAAAGAAAAATGATGAAGTCGTGGTCCAATATTAAGAATCTCTCAAAAACGTCAAGTGAAGAAATTCAAAATATATGAAGAGAAGACCATAATTTCAAGAACGTCTTCCCAAGATTTGAAGTATGAAGTACATGCCAAATATCGGTCCAATAAAGGTCTCAAATCGTGAAACGAGTTATGCCAAGATATGAACTTAAGGAGATACACGAGAAGCCGTTTTAAAAGATTTTGTCCTTCGGCTAACTATTGATCAAATCGCGCTACTTTGCTTTCGGACTAATAACTACTCAAATAAGTCAATATGAATCACTTGTGATCCATGACAAATAGATAAAAAATGCTAGTAACCCATTTCTTTTTATAATAACTAGGATTGCGGGGAGAAAAAGTATTACACAATTTGGACGTATGAGTAGTGTTAGCATTGTGACTTGTACCAACAATGATCTTGTTTTTGCACTTAGCATGGAATGTATGACAATCAAGGATGACGAAGTTTACTCTAAGGGACATTTACTTGTTTCTATTCTTTGACCCTAAAAGTCACTTTTTGTGATGAAAATCATACGTTATGTCTTTACACATCTTCGTAGTATGTTGCAAGTCTTTTACTCTTCAATAAAGGTTAATAAATTTGAACTTTGGTGATGCTTAGATACTTTATTCTAGCATTGCGTGAGGGCACGTCAATTGCTTAGTATGGGGGAGTGATGAGATGGCATTTATACATGATCTCATCGTTCTTTTCGGGCTTTAAATGCATAAAATGTCATAAAAATACCATATATATGCTTGTTTTTGTTTACTTGTGTATTTTAGGTATGGATATCGTGAAAAAGACAAAAGATCACAAGTTACAAGGAAAAACGGACACGAGAAACGAAGCCGTACAAAGAACCGGGCCTTAATCATGGAATTCTCAACAAATACCCTTGAAGACAAACAAGATTGATCCTCATTTATTGAAGAAATGACACTTAAAACCCTTGTATATTCATAATTACAAGTTTGGTCCCTTAAGTTTGTCAAAATTACACAAATGGTCCTTCAACTTTGAAGAAATGGCAAGATTAGTCCCTCAACAAATCAAAATTGCCAACAATGGTCCATCATGAAGCCAAAGATACATTGAAGACCTTTGAAGATCAAGAATGTCCAAGATCAGCCCTTGAAATATCTCAAAATGGCAAAAATAACCCTTGAAATCCTTTTTCCAAAGTTTTGTGCCAAAACTGCCAATATGTGAAACTTATTTACAAAGCAAAACACGTTTTAGGGCTGAAAATCTTTATTTACCAAAAATTCCAAAACACAAGGACTAAACATGGGCAAAGGAAACATTTGAAACGAATTTGCGCCAAACAAACACCTTTCCCCCAATTTCGGATCAAAAAGCTTACTGTTCATCTTTTACCCCACCCAGAATTACCACCACTTAAACTTAGGGTAATTTTCAATTACCTTTGCACATGTGTGATTCACACATGCAGAAACCTATCCCAACCTTAAAACCCTTAATCCCACTCACTATGGACCCCACCCCCAATTCCCGTTTAACCAATCACATGACAACTTGGCCTCCAAGTTATCTGACATGGCAAAATCAACAGCTAAGAGTCCTTTCTTCATTCCAAAGCTAAAATGAACAGCCAAGATCACTTTGGACAACTCACACCAAGAATTCGTCTAGAAGACTCAAGGGCATAATAGGGAATTCAGTTCTAGGGTTTGTGAATAGTGTTTAGCCAGGCATTTGCCTATAAAAGGAGACCTCAACATGTGAGAGTCCCTTTGTTCCAGTTTTAGGCTATCAATCTTTGTAATTCCTTTTTAAGTAATAAAATTTTGATTTTCTGAATTTTGAGAAATCTTGTTCTTGTTTATTAAAAGTTGGTGTTGGAATAGCCTAATTCTGAGTTCCATTTATATGTTTGAAGGTTTTTGAGGCAAGGTTTTAGTTGATAAAGCTTGGGTTTCAAAAATCAGAAAGTGCTTGTTTATTTGATCTCACCTTATTGTTTGTTCATCTTAGCAGCATTGGAAGCTGGTACTTGTTTTGATAGTACCTCAGCTCAAACAATCCAGGGCCTGGATGTAGGTCTTGGAGGTTTACACCTTCTTCCCTTTTCATTTTCTCTTTAAGTTTCTGATTATTTGTGATTTTTGTGGATTATTGCTTGAATCTGTGTTATTGTGGGTGATTATTGTTGATTTGGCTTGGTTTGATGTTATTGAGGTGTTACTGATCTGATTTGTGGGTTGAATCTTCATAAGCCTTTGAAAATTTGTGAAATCAAGTTTTTAAGGGGTGTTTGGGATTACTGCATAAGTTGGATTTGTGGCTTGTTAAGGGTTTGTTTGTTGTATGCAAGTATTGGTATCTGTTATTTGGGTGCATATGTTCATCTGTTTGCAGGTTTTGTGGGTTTGAACACATTGATTCTTGAATTGGCTATAAAATCTTAATAACTTGGTAAAATTGGCTAGGATTTTGAGGACACCTAGATCTAGGCTTAGGCTAGGGCTAACAAGTGCTAAATCATAGTTAATCAAACCAGGGTAGAAGGATTTGAGGCTTGAAATTGGATCAAGTGTCAAGTATATCAGCAAACTTGTTTCTGCATTTGTTCATTGTTCATCAGTAACTTCTAGTGCTTTGATCTTGTTGATTTCTTTGATTCAGTGTTTGATTCTTGTTGCTTTGTGTTTATTGTTAGTTTATATAGCTTGTGGATGCATCTGGTTAAGTTTGGTTGGCTTATTTTGCTTAAATCTGCTTATTAAGTGCTTAACTGCTTATTTGCATATCTGGTGCTTATCTGTGGATTGTTTAGCTTATTGTGGCTTATTGTGTGGATCAATTTGTGATTTTATTGCTGCTATTGACTCCTTGTGGTTTACTGATCACAAGGGTGCCTTTGTTTCCAATTGAATCAAACCAGAACTCTCATAAAAGCTTGGTCAAATAGTCAAAGCAGTGGGAACTCCTTTCCCCTGCTGGTTGCCACTGCTAGTGCAATTTTGGTGTCAGCTTATCAATAAGCTATAATAGCTTATTCCAACCTGCAACAACTTTGTTTTTGTAATAGGTGCTCATATTTTGACCCATTTGTTCATACTAGAGCATTTGGGTGGTTGACTTTTAGGTTTGACTAGAAAACCAAGTCCTTTGACTTTTACATAAGTTCATTTGAGCTCATTATGGCTTATTGGTTATGCTTATTGGATTTTTGTTGATTGATATTGCTTATTGAGTCCATTTGAAAGCTTTTGCAAGTTGAATCAGCTTCTGAGGTGCATTATTTCTCAAAAACGACTATTTTGTCGTTTTGTGGATTTTTGCTTTTCTATTTTCTGGCTTATTGAGTGAGCTTATTGGAAATTTCTTTTGACAGATCTCTTAAGCATCCTAAAAGAGGGTTGTGTGTCAAATTAGAGCTTATGGCATTAGCTTATGGCTTAATGGACTGAAAAGCCCAATAAGAATAAGCTTTGTGTTCAATAAGCTGTGATAAGCACATTTTCAGCTTTTGGGCCTTTCGAGTTTTGTTCTTAGAATTGAATTTTAAGTCAGATAGGGCTTTTCCAAGTCAATTGGGCCAAGTTTGACTTTTTGGGCCCAAAAGCCCATTTGTGTTGACTGAATTTGGATTTGGCCCATTTGAGGGCCCATTAGGGGTATTTTGGTAATTTCACTTTCATTTTCTGATTATTTAGGTTAAAATAAACTAGTTTGCAAGTTTTTATAATTTTTTATAATTTTTGGATTTTTAATATTATTTTATTATTATTTTATTATTATTTTTAAAATTTCACATTTTCCAACTTTTTACAGTTTTCTTAGGTTAAATACATTAAAATAGGAATTTAGCAACTTTTAGAATAATTTTATCACTTATAGATTAATTTTTATAATTATTTTAAGTTTTAATAGTTTTTAAATCATTTTAAATAGTTTTTATTAGTTTTAAAATTTCTAAAAATAATTTTTAATCATTTTAGGTCATTTTAGAGGTTTACCAATTTAAAAATCTTTATTTGGGCTTTTTGATAATTTATTTGATTTTTAGGGCTTTAATTAGCATTTAAAAATTGAATATTTAATTATTTAAAAGGTTTGAAAAAGTTTTGATCATTGGTAAACTCTTAGTTTATTATTTTTGATTTTTGGTGAATTTTTGGTGAATTTTTGGTAATTTTTAGAATTTATTTTTATTTTTGTGATTTTTAAGGTTCTACGTTTTAACTTTCTAATAGTGATTTTTCTTGGTAATTTTTATTTTTACGTCTTCGTCATCTTCTTTTCTCATCCCCCTTCTAAACCAAATATTAATCTCAAATCTTGTACATCTTAGTCACACACATATACCTCCTTGGGAAACGAACTTTCACACCATTAAGGGTCATTAACACTTGATTTTTCCTAAAATCATTTGTTCAATACTTATCGCTTTTACGCCTTTTTCCTAAGAGGTCGTATTTTACCACAATCAGAAACAAACATCGGTACCCCAAAGTATAAGCTCATCACACACAAACATAAGTACTGTAAAGGAAAAGGACTAAACAATGTCCATAGAAATAAGTAGCAAAATGTATGATGAAATGCATAAAGTAATGAAGGCTAGAAAGCTTCCACTCCATATGCACGTACGCTTAAAGTCTACGAGCACCCTTAAGTACCTGCCGTTTGGGAACATGAAGGAAAACGTTTGAGCATAACGCTCAGTGCACGGATATACAAGCATAGAATGAATAACATAAACATATACAACATATAGCCGTGGAATTGATTAAGTCCTGGAAAACCTGGTATAACTTAGTAAAACTGGTTTTATAGTTTGAAAAGCCTTATGTTTATCTTATAAAAACTGTTTAAGATGTTAACCATTAAGCCAATATAGGTCATGAAATATCAACGTGCATGAATACTTGGAGGGGAGACCTCGTCATGCAATTAGAGGGGTTGCCTCTAATTAATATAAGTTTGGGTAGGAGGGATGTAACACCCCCACAAAATGGTATGCGCAGCGGAACTACAACATTGGGTGCTACACAGTATTCATTGCACACAAGATATATCAAACGACTCTAAAAAGACGTCAACTTAAAACTTGAATTAAAAATTGTTAGATGATACATGTCCACGGTTTTTCCAACCCCACTTGGTACAACAGAGTTTAGCGTTTTCGGTCCCCATGAATCTCGACCCAAGAATTTCAGTTTCACAACAACATAACATTAAAATTAAAAATGTTTAAGTAGAAAAGGGAGGAAAAACAAGCAGACTCCAAGCCATACACACAACATCCATCCCATGCACGCTCCATTCTACACTTCAGCGGTTACCTGAAACACATGCCAAAATTTGGTCAACGAAAACGTTGAGTGGAATTCATAGGTTTTACAATTCATTTTGAACGTATATAAAATAAAAACCATTCGTGATCATTCATAGACTTGTCGATCAAACAATCTATATTCAGGATACTGACAATTGTGTTTAAGCTCATGACACTAATCCGTTAACTCAATCACCCGCGTAATAATTACCGGCGTGATTCAGATGAAACCAGTGCCCCTTCTAAAGGCATCAGTTGCAATTATACCTTATCTCTCATACAAGATAATCTACCGCAGAACTTACTCAACGTACAGCTTCTCGGCTAGCATTGGGTCGTTAGCCCCGTAGTACTACAAATTGTATAAGCGGCTATTTCCCCCTACTCGAGGGCAGGACAATAGTTAATAGTTCATGAAATTAGGGTCTTTTGCAACTAGGTACTCAACACAATTTCTAAGGCAACATTCGGGTCTGACAATCATTCATGACATACGTTCCTTTTAAAAACTAGCATGCATTTCCCTCAAGGGTAAAACAGTTTGAAATAAATATAAGCGAGGCTATAAATTCACACCTTATATATTAAGTAGTCGGTAGTTCGAGAGATGATCACTGACGACGATACGGATGCCCGGGTAAATCAACACCTATCAACAAATAACGCGTAATGAGTAATCTCATTTTAAATACCTTACGGTACTGTATAAAATACATAGATACTAGTCACTTAGGACAATTATAACTCACGCCAAAACAAAACAACAAGCATCACTCATTTTACACCATTCGTTCTTATTATTTACGTTATCCATTTTTATCCATTTTCGCCGGTACTTACCGAAAGTACGGGCTGTTTTACTATATTTAACCATTCTTATAAAATTTGACAAAATTCTCAAAAATACTATAAGACCTGTAGATAACACATTTTTAATCCCAATAAAAGTTTTTACTTCTACGACCCGTTACTCAACGCTTTTCCAAAAACTACATTTTCCGGGCTGAAATTGTACTTCGACCAACTTGGACCTCTTTGACCTATTTGAAATGCACCTTTGACTTCTTTGACTCCTAAGTCCACTTATTGACTCAATTACACAGGTTTGTGACCAAAATTTGACCCTTGACCTTTTACCAATTCATACTTGTGGTCCTCGGGATTTGACTAAAATTATACATAAATTCGGATTATGAAAGTTCTCGTCTCCCGGTACTCGATCTTTAAAACCTCATAACTTTTAGCTCGTTTTGAGTCACGGGCTCTACCTTATACCAAATTAAAGCTAAGAAGACCCTCTATGACTAAATTTAGTTATCTAGACCTGTAGGAAAAATTATTTTTATGAAATGGTCTTAAACTTTCTGCCTAAATTTATCCACACCAAAATCACACTTAAGCTCGATTCTAAACCTATCAATCATTACTAGGCTTCATCCTAAGCATTCCCAATCATAACCAAACACAAATTTCAGTCCCTAACCCCTATTGATCAACAACCTCATAATCTAAAAATCTAAAAACAAACATGCAACCACATGTACCCATCTAAAACACCAATAAACACAATGCTAAACATAAAACCAATGCTCAAAATCATCAACCACCATGGCTCCCCAAACACCCCCTTGTGCCGTGGGGTTTGGGTGACCAAATCACCACAACCAAATCAATTTTGGTGGGTTTGATTAGTGATTATACTCACACTATACATGAATTTAACATGCATCAATCCAATTAACCTCAAAAACGAATTTGAATGATCTTGAAAATTTTTGGAAATTTTTTTGTCAATGCATGTTTAATTTAACCATGGATTAACACTCACCAATGGATTTTAGAAGGTGGTCTAAGGTTAGATTTTGTCAAAACTCAAAAAAATGGTGGATGGTGGTGGTTTTGGTGGTGTAGCCGTCGGCTAGAGGGAGAGAGGAAGAGAGTGTTTGATTTATTTTTTTGTTAAAGTGTTGTGTGTGTTTGTGTTTGTCCTTTTTGTGAGAATTGGGAGGACTAAAGTGCAATTAAAGGTTTCTTTTGGCCTCAAGTAAAAACGTCATTAAAACTTTGCGGGATCGACTCACTAGTCAATTTAGAAAATTTTACGGGAGTCGGAAATCATCCCGAACACTCCAAAATATTT
The DNA here is from genome assembly GCA_025667525.1 of Glebionis coronaria. Classification (NCBI taxonomy): domain Eukaryota; kingdom Viridiplantae; phylum Streptophyta; class Magnoliopsida; order Asterales; family Asteraceae; genus Glebionis; species Glebionis coronaria. The sequence goes on from CM046876.1 coordinate 363,241,131, forward strand.
TTGGGATACTTTAAATGTACTCGGAAGGCTATAAAACTCACCCGACTCAACTTAACACGAACCGTAAGTAAAATTCTCGAAAAATTACATTATCGATAAATCGTCAATAATTATAGAAATTTGGGCATCCATCGGGATCGTAATCGTCATCGTCCTTCTTGAATCGTCAATCGTAAAAATTATAACCTCGAACATCGGCTTTAACCAATATACTTATATATATAGAAATTAAAATTTATTAAAAATTTCAAAAATTAGCGTAATTTAGGGTAACGTTAATGACCTCGGTTCTAAGGTGTCACATCCACCCCTCCTTAAAGAGAGCGACGTCCCGGCGCTCGCCTCTTCTTGTACTCACATTTTGTTCTGCTGGAACAGATGAGGATACCTTTCCTTGAAAAAGTCCTCACGTTCCCAAGTGTATTCCGGTCCACGCTTAGAATTCCATCGAACTTTCACAATAGGAATTCTACTACGCTTCAGCCTCTTGACCTCTCGGTCCATAATTTCCACAAGTTCTTCCACAAAATGCATTTTGTCGTCCAGTCGAATCTCGTCCAAAGGAATCACCAATTCCTTATCCGCCAAACTCTTCTTCAGGTTCGATACGTGAAACGTGTCGTGAATAGCACTAAGCTCGCTCGGCAATTCTAACTTGTACGCTACTGGTCCAATTCGTTCAACGATCTTAAATGGTCCAATATACCTTGGACTCAACTTTCCTTTCTTCCCAAAACGAATTACACCCTTCCACGGCGATACCTTGAGCATAACCATATCTCCAACTTCAAACTCCAACGGTTTCCTTCTGTTATCGGCATAACTCTTCTGTCGGCTTCTCGCAGCAAGTAGTCGGTTCTTGATTTGCACAATCTTCTCTGTCGTTTCTAAAACCATTTCGGGTCCAGTCAATTGACTTTCTCCTACTTCACTCCAACACACAGGCGATCTACACTTCCTTCCATACAATGCTTCGAACGGTGCTGCCTTGATACTCGCATGATAACTATTATTATACGAAAACTCCACCAGAGGCAAGTGGCGTTCCCAACTTCCTCCAAAATCAATCACGCATGCTCGGAGCATGTCCTCCATCGTCTGAATAGTTCGTTCACTCTGGCCGTCAGTTTCCGGGTGATAAGCCGTACTTAAACTCAATTCAGTGCCCATCGCACGTTGAAGCGATTTCCAAAATTCCGAAGTAAATCTACTGTCGCGATCCGAAATGATCGACAACGGCACTCTATGTCTGCAGACGATCTCTTTCACGTACACACTGGCTAGCTTTTCCATGCTGTCCGTCTTCTTCATAGGTAAGAAATGAGCAGATTTCGTTAACCTATCCACTATTACCCATATCATATCACATCCACTAGGAGTTCTCGGTAAACCCGTCACGAAATCCATAGCGATTTTCTCCCATTTCCATTCCGGGATCTCTGGTTGTACCAACAATCCAGATGGTTTCTTATGTTCTGCTTGAACCTTCGCGCAAGTCAAACACTTACTAACGTAACGAGCAATATCCGCCTTCATATTCGGCCACCAATAAACTTTCTTCAGGTCGTGATACATTTTATCCGATCTAGGATGTATCGAATACTTCGACTTATGCGACTCGTTCATAACCAATTCTCGAACTCCAGGCTTTCCTTCCTCAGATGAACACAATGGTAACCAAATCCGATTTTCAAAATATCTCAGTCCATCTGACCCAATCACGAAAAGAGGTTTCAACATTCGTCCCAAGTTCTCAGCTTCAACATTCCCTTTCATTAGTCCCCTCTCTTGAGCCTTCAGTACAGTTTCGGTTAAGTCAACGCTCTCAGTCATCACCCAAGCTCTGACCCTCAAAGGTTTCTCCCGTTCCTTCCTACTCAGTGCATCCGCTACAACATTCGCCTTGTCCGCTTTTGAACAACCGCTGATTTCGAAAGTACTTTCAACCTTTTCCAACCATCTTCTAAGTTCTAGGGCTCCACCCGTTCCACGAAATTGCGTGGGACCGCATTTCATAAAACTAGAATAGGTACACACTCTCGGGGCTTGCTGTCTCCCCGCGTTTCTACCCTGGTCCTGATTTCTCCCGGCTCGGTCTGCTTCTAGCGCATTTGCTATAGCTTCCTGAATCATTGTGTTTACACGATCGGCGGTTAACTTTGGAGGCATGGTGTTATCGAATATCTCTTTCTACAAGACAGGGAAAATAGAAAAACAATGTAAGTATACATATCAAGATTAAGATGGATTTCTCTTTCAAGACATAATATACATACAACGACACATCACTACAGAGTTACTAATATTCATCAATTCACATCACAAAAGATCAAATTTAAGACATATCACAGATCATGAAAGGTAACATGGATTGTATTGATAATTAACCAAAATCGTGACAAGTATTGCCACTACAATCGTTCACCATAAAACTTAAGTCCTCAAGTTTTTCGTCATAATGCCATCATACAAAAGTCTAAAACAGTTCTATTACAATGATCAAAGAAAAATACAAGACAAGCAACTAGGCATGTGGTGATCCACACGGCCTCTTGGATGGCGGTTCGTCATCATCTTCCTCGGGTTCCTCATCACTATCGTCCTCGTCCACATCATCCATTTTTCTCTTTCCTTTGTCATTCGGCCCACATTCAGTCTCCTTTTTCGTCCCTGACGTAGACCCACACTCAATCGCTACCTGACTTCCCACAGTAATACAAGCACCTCTAGTAGGCGGCTGAATCATGAAGTCATTAGCCTCCATCTCCAAATCGTCCACGAATCTCCAATCTGGGGGCAATGATGCTCTCACTCGATGCTCCCAACTCTGCATCCTTGACAACCTCACTTGATCTTCCCTAACACGGTCAAGACTAGCGCTCAAATTTGCAACCATCGATCTTAGACTGTTGATATCACTTTTGTTTACATTTCCATCATACTCAACTCTTGCAGTCCTTTCCAACAGTCTTTGGTGTTCCCTTTCATTCTCGTCGAATCTACTGATCGCCCTTGATTCCACTATGTACCGCATGCACATTGATTCGTCCAAACCTCTCACAACACGCCGTACGTCATGATAAACTCTCGGTCCGGGGCAGCAAACTCTTGAGATGCCTTGATGAAGAGAATTTGCGCTCACTGCACCTTCGGCTCTTCTGGGGATACCTGGTGCACCAACCAGATGGGAAGTACGCATAGGCCTGGGGTAAGTAGTTCTCCTTTGGTCGGGGTCCTGGGCTTGCACATCGTTCGTCTCCGCTTGTCCTTCAGCTGCTGTTCCAACAATTCCCCCTTCGCGACCTACGACGTAATCGTTTCCATTATCATTAGGCGGTACCTCGGCCATTCCTGCAATAACAGCGAATTTCGGAGGGTACATAAGTAATTATACAATATTTATAAATACATGCATGCAAATGCAATGCAAAGGTGGTACATATGCCCAAAATGTAATAATATGATGCTCATGCATGATTAATACAAAAATTACGATGTCGGATATTCCACGTATAATTCAACGTCTACATATAGTAATTTCCATACTTACGTAATAATTACCCACATATATACTTCAACTCAAAAGTATACGTCAAATGCCATGAATACAAAAATAAATCTTACCGGAGCCATGCAGGATAGTTGTGTGTGCTTGGACCATTTCTTACGACACCAAAAGTTATAGTTTAGGATTTTCAAAAACGACCTAGTTCTCTATAACTCATGGCTCTGATTACCAATCTGAAACACCCCCACAAAATGGTATGCGCAGCGGAACTACAACATTGGGTGCTACACAGTATTCATTGCACACAAGATATATCAAACGACTCTAAAAAGACGTCAACTTAAAACTTGAATTAAAAATTGTTAGATGATACATGTCCACGGTTTTTCCAACCCCACTTGGTACAACAGAGTTTAGCGTTTTCGGTCCCCATGAATCTCGACCCAAGAATTTCAGTTTCACAACAACATAACATTAAAATTAAAAATGTTTAAGTAGAAAAGGGAGGAAAAACAAGCAGACTCCAAGCCATACACACAACATCCATCCCATGCACGCTCCATTCTACACTTCAGCGGTTACCTGAAACACATGCCAAAATTTGGTCAACGAAAACGTTGAGTGGAATTCATAGGTTTTACAATTCATTTTGAACGTATATAAAATAAAAACCATTCGTGATCATTCATAGACTTGTCGATCAAACAATCTATATTCAGGATACTGACAATTGTGTTTAAGCTCATGACACTAATCCGTTAACTCAATCACCCGCGTAATAATTACCGGCGTGATTCAGATGAAACCAGTGCCCCTTCTAAAGGCATCAGTTGCAATTATACCTTATCTCTCATACAAGATAATCTACCGCAGAACTTACTCAACGTACAGCTTCTCGGCTAGCATTGGGTCGTTAGCCCCGTAGTACTACAAATTGTATAAGCGGCTATTTCCCCCTACTCGAGGGCAGGACAATAGTTAATAGTTCATGAAATTAGGGTCTTTTGCAACTAGGTACTCAACACAATTTCTAAGGCAACATTCGGGTTTGACAATCATTCATGACATACGTTCCTTTTAAAAACTAGCATGCATTTCCCTCGCGGGTAAAACAGTTTGAAATAAATATAAGCAAGGCTATAAATTCACACCTTATATATTAAGTAGTCGGTAGTTCGAGAGATGATCACTGACGACGATACGGATGCCCGGGTAAATCAACACCTATCAACAAATAACGCGTAATGAGTAATCTCATTTTAAATACCTTACGGTACTGTATAAAATACATAGATACTAGTCACTTAGGACAATTATAACTCACGCCAAAACAAAACAACAAGCATCACTCATTTTACACCATTCGTTCTTATTATTTACGTTATCCATTTTTATCCATTTTCGCCGGTACTTACCGAAAGTACGGGCTGTGTTACTATATTTAACCATTCTTATAAAATTTGACAAAATTCTCAAAAATACTATAAGACCTGTAGATAACACATTTTTAATCCCAATAAAATTTTTTACTTCTACGACCCGTTACTCAACGCTTTTCCAAAAACTACATTTTCCGGGCTGAAATTGTACTTCGACCAACTTGGACCTCTTTGACCTATTTGAAATGCACCTTTGACTTCTTTGACTCCTAAGTCCACTTATAGACTCAATTACACAGGTTTGTGACCAAAATTTGACCCTTGACCTTTTACCAATTCATACTTGTGGTCCTCGGGATTTGACTAAAATTATACATAAATTCGGATTATGAAAGTTCTCGTCTCCCGGTACTCGATCTTTAAAACCTCATAACTTTTAGCTCGTTTTGAGTCACGGGCTCTACCTTATACCAAATTAAAGCTAAGAAGACCCTCTATGACTACATTTAGTTATCTAGACCTGTAGGAAAAATTATTTTTATGAAATGGTCTTTTACTTTCTGCCTAAATTTATCCACACCAAAATCACACTTAAGCTCGATTCCAAACCTATCAATCATTACTAGGCTTTATCCTAAGCATTCCCAATCATAACCAAACACAAATTTCAGTTCCTAGCCCCTATTGATCAACAACCTCATAATCTAAAAATCTAAAAACAAACATGCAACCACATGTACCCATCTAAAACACCAATAAACACAATGTTAAACATATAACCAATGCTCAAAATCATCAACCACCATGGCTCCCCAAACACCCCCTTGTGCCGTGGGGTTTGGGTGACCAAATCACCACAACCAAATCAATTTTGGTGGGTTTGATTAGTGATTATACTCACACTATACATGAATTTAACATGCATCAATCCAATTAACCTCAAAAATGAATTTGAATGATCTTGAAAATTTTTGGAAAAATTTTTGTCAATGCATGTTTAATTTAACCATGGATTAACACTCACCAATGGATTTTAGAAGGTGGTCTAAGGTTGGATTTTGTCAAAACTCAAAAAAATGGTGGATGGTGGTGGTTTTGGTGGTGTAGCCGTCGGCTAGAGGGAGAGAGGAAGAGAGTGTTTGATTTATTTTTTTGTTAAAGTGTTGTGTGTGTTTGTGTTTGTCCTTTTTGTGAGAATTGGGAGGACTAAAGTACAATTAAAGGTTTCTTTTGGCCTCAAGTAAAAACGTCATTAAAACTTTGCGGGATCGACTCACTAGTCAATTTAGAAAATTTTACGGGAGTCGGAAATCATCCCGAACACTCCAAAATATTTTTGGGATACTTTAAATGTACTCGGAAGGCTATAAAACTCACCCGACTCAACTTAACACGAACCGTAAGTAAAATTCTCGAAAAATTACATTATCGATAAATCGTCAATAATTATAGAAATTTGGGCATCCATCAGGATCGTAATCGTCATCGTCCTTCTTGAATCGTCAATCGTAAAAATTATAACCTCGAACATCGGCTTTAACCAATATACTTATATATATAGAAATTAAAATTTATTAAAAATTTCAAAAATTAGCGTAATTTAGGGTAACGTTAATGACCTCGGTTCTAAGGTGTCACAAGGGATCAGGTTCTTGTGAAGGATGCAAGGCACACACCACATTCACCTGAATAATCTGCTGAAACATGTAACCTAGGATGCACCCATACGCCCCACATGATAACATAATAATATGGCCAAAAGCTGAAAGGGACGCCACGAGCTATCACTCCGCCGTGGTGAAGTCATAACACTGGTGCCTCCAGTGTTATGGTTATGGTACCTCCATAACTAGGTGAAACTGGTCATTCATGTATATGGCTTAGGCATTTAAATTAAACATAAGTAAACCAAAACATATAAAACATATACTGGGAAAACAGTTGGATGCATACGGGGAATCCTAATAAGGAAAGAATGTCCATACTGAAGGACGGAGAATCCGTACCTTGTGTCCAGTGAAAGAAGAAGACGAACGGAAGAAAGTTCTACTTCGATCTCACTAATGCTACATAAATAGTATACGTGTATAAGTATTCTGATTACTGAGTACATATCTGGTTTTATATCACGTCTTAGCTTGTTTTATATGTACATGTCTTGTTTTACTGATTTTAACGTTATATTGTGTTTATCATGTATTATGTATATTCTGATTAAGTATTACTTGCATTTCTTGTATTATTATACTTGTTATGTAATAAATTAACTTTCTAGAAATAGCAGGTTTCCTAAAATAGAAAGTTTCCAAAAATAGAAAGTTTCCAAAAATAGAAAGTTTCTAAAAACAGTAAGTTTCCTGAAATAGAAAGTTTCCATAATTAGAAATAAGCTGGATAAATAAGCTAATAAAATAAGCTTAAGTTTTACTGATTAAATATACTAAGTCACGTGATTAATAGTATAGTTTATCAATTATAACATGTTAATTAAATAAACTATATGTTATACGATTTAATTAATATAATCATGATTTAATTAATATAATCATGATTTAATTAAATTAAAGTGTATAAAATACTTAGGTTAAACATGTATTAATTTTTATATTAATATAACCTAAGTCATGATAATTAATTAATTATATGTCATGTTTTAATAATTAATTAATTACTATAGTCTAAATTACATAAATAAATACCTAGGTTAAAATCATATATTATTAAATAATAATAATAAACCTAAGTCCATGTTTTAATTAAATTAATAATATGCCATGTTAAATTAATTTAATTAACTTATAAATAAATATTCTTGTAAAACTATTAAACTTATAAAAATAATAAACCAAACCCATGTATTATTTTTATTAAAACATGTCGTGAACCGGCCGAACCAAACCCTACCGAAAACAATGGCAAACCGGCCTAAGCCGGTTTCCCCTGCTCTCGGCAACACTGCCACTTGCTGCTGCCGGTGGTCTTGTCCTTTCGGCCAGCCGCTGACACCACCAGGGTTCCCACTGACAGTGCGTCGGTGGCCCCTGCTGCCTGCGGTGGTTTCCCCTGCTTGCCTAAAATAGCCACCGGCTTAAGCCGGTGGTGGGGCTATGTTGCTACCGAGACCAAACAAACCACAAGACACCCCCGACGCATGTCGGGGTGTCTTGTCCCTGCTGTTGATCGAAACCCACCACCACTGAGACATGGGTCTCGGTTGGGGTGCGAACCAACGACGCTGAGAGCCATTGGCTCTCGGTTTATGTGGCGGCCAAGACAAGCAAACCTGAAAACACCCTAATTAATTTTCACACCATGATTATTAGCATGTTTTTAATCTTGTTTTTAAACCCTGATGATTATATATGCATAAAAACATAAAAAGAATTGAAAAGAAAGGTTTTCGGATTACCAAAACACGTGGAATAAATGGAGGATGAATACACGAACACGTTCTTTTGATTTTTTCAATCAAAACCAACCAAACACCCCTTGTTCTTGATGTAGTCGTCGGCCAAGAAGAGAGAGAGAAAGATTTTAGGGTTTTTGCTTTTTGTAAAATTCTTCTGTGAATGAATAATGTTTTTCCTTATTTGTGTATTTAGTAAAATTAAACATGGGTTGGGCCCCCTCTTCTCCTTGTTGCCGCGGCTTGTAGGGACCACGAAGGGAAACCCATAGCTTTTCCGTGTTTTAATTATTTACATGTTCGTGTGCTCGTATTTACGTTACGTTATTATTAAATATTCGTGTTATTATAAATACTTGTACGTAATCGTAATAATAATACACGTAAATACATAATTATATTTTCGTGATTCTTACGTTCATGATTTATATAATTATTGATAATAATTATTGTGTATTAACATGTACTTAATGCTTATCGTATAATTATACGTACGTAACTTCTGAAATTCCTAATCGTGACACGTGTTCATGCTATAAAAGGAAAGTTTTAATATGTACGTACGTTACTAAGGGTACTATTCAAGGTAAAAGCATGCGGATTTAGACCCACTTTACCAATTCTAGCTCGACGCTTATGAACTTTATGAATTGCTTTGAGACGGCGATGGAGAAGCAAAGGATCGTTCAAGAGAGAATGGACCATAATACATTGGAGACTGTTCCAAAGTTCAGGACTCTACTCAAGATTAAGAAACATGCTGCCATGGTTTACACTCGTACTCTGTTTGAATTGGTTCAGAAAGAGATTTTTGTTGGATTGTGGTATTGCCAGATAGATGCTAAGAGTGTGGCCGAGGGATCCGAGGTTTCTGTTATTAGTGTGAGGCGTTTTGTTTATGAAGATCCTGGTAAGAAGAATAAGAAGAAGAAGAAGGATAAGGTTTCTGATAAGGATAAAGTTGGCGATTCTTCTAAGAATGTGAAAGAGAATGAAAATGACAATGATAAGGAGAAGGAGAACGAAGATGATGAGGTTGATATTGTTAATGCAAGTGATGCCTAAAAACATCATTAGTGTTAACTAATCTTTCTTAGTTTTGATCACAACAAACCATACAACACATTTAGTGTAAAACACAAAATGAATTATTTAACTAACACTATCATCAAGGTAATAATCATATCACTAACCTTTCTTAATCATACTTAGTGATCATCAAAATGATTATCCTTAAAACTCACTTTTGTTAATATGACAAAAGACTTTTTAATAAACTTTCTTTTTTAGAAAATGTTTTATTAAAATGGAAAATGAAAATTTGAAAATGGCATATTCCAAATGCTGTTAGAATATCCTTTGAAGGGTTCAAATACCTCAGATATTCCCACCCCACTAAAAGACAAAAAACGGAGCGGAGTCTAGTGGCGGTACCTTAAGTACCTACGCGGTACCTTAGCGATATGGTACCGCGGGGTGAGATAAGGTACCGCGCACAGAAGACCGTTATAGATCCGTTATACTTTGTCTCCTTTAAATAGTGGGTCAAATCTCATTTTCCAGTAAGCCTCTTGGATGTTTTTCTCAGCCCTCTTTCTATTTTCTATAGCATAATCATTAGTAAATGATCACTTAAATTGTTAAGGATGTTTACATATGATTATCCTCTTGATTCCCTACTTTACCTTGTCCAATAAGAAGATCACTCACTCACTAGTCTTGTGATAAAGATGAATCTATGAGCTAGTCATATTCATCATGATAACCTTTTTTGTTTTAGGTCAATCCAATGTATTTATGAATACTTGGACTAGTTGTGTTCCTCCAAGTTATTTTTGGATACTTGGATTTGTTGTGTACATCCATTGCATATGTGTTTGCTTGGATTTATGTTGTGTAAATCCAAGCTACATGTGTGTACTTGGATAAGTCTAGTTGAGTTGTAATAGATTTGATTAAGAGTTCTCACTAAACTATAAAGTGATGTGGTTGTGTCTTGTGAGTTCTCACTAAACTTAAAAGTGATTAGTAGTTGTGTTGTGTGAAGTTCTCACTTAGCTTCAAAGTGAAGAGTCATGAAGATTGGTTCTAGCTTTCGATTAGAACTCGACATCTAGCCTTGTGTCGTAAAATGGTGAAGTAGGCAACGTCGTGAAGATTGGTTCTACCTTAAGATTAGAACCCGACATCTAGCCTTGTTTCGTTAAATTTTGAAGTAGGCAACGTCGTGTAGATTGGTCCTAGCTAAAGATTAGGTCTCGACATTTAGCTTAGTGTCGGAAAATAATGTAAGCAACGATGTAAGGTTTTCTCCGCCGAGAAGGGAGCTTGTGGATATAGTGGAAATCTCGAGTAGGTGTACTCGAGGAGTGGAGTAGAAACAAGGATAGAGCCTCGTTGTCGAACCACTATAAATCTTGGTGTCTTCCCACTAGGTTGTCTCCTTCCTTACTCTTTACTTATTTCATTATCATTATACTTGCTTATTGTCTTTGCTAGTGCATTTCAATTGAACCTAATCATTATGCAACTTAGGCTCTAGTAAAAGATAGTTTTGATACAAACCAAATTGAAAGTAATTTTAATTTGGTCCCCAATCGAAGAGAAACTATTCAACCCCCCTTCTAGTTTCTACAATTGGTATCAGAGCGATGGTCACTCAAGATCTTTGAAGTATATTGTACTTTGAAACTTGGATCGATCCATTGTCTCCTCAAATTAGAAGGTCTAGTTGTACTAAAGTTTCTCTTTGGTCAAAACTATGTTTTCTTTGAAAATAGGTCTTTTAATTGATAATATTGCATCCCACTTAAGATTAGTAGCCTTTATGCATTTTAGATATACTCTTGAAATGTATCTACTAGTTTGCATCTTGCTTTGTGTAGGTACTCATGAAGATCAATCATTTAATTGGTTGTGGATTGAGTTACTTGCACTTGTAGAAGACTCATCTTCATTGATCTTTAACATCTTTGAATGATGATACCAAGATGATTGGGAATGATACTAGTCCTTGAAGAATTAGTACTCATCATAGTCATTGATTAGGGCATAGCACTTATTCCTTCATGGATTGCTCTTTGTGGCCAAGGTACGCTTTCGTTCTTCCACACGCCCTTTGATCATTCTTTTGATCATTACTTGACTATGTGCTTGTTCTCGGCATCCTTGCCTTGACATTTATTTGTGGTTTGTGTTTCTTTTCTTTCATCCTCTCAAACCTTCATTGCTTGGATACTTGACTCACTATGGTGATGTAGAGTGAGTTAGTAGAAGCTTAAAGTATCAAGCATGATTTCCATGGTTTGCACCCATACGGTTAGTAGGCCCTTTGTGGGAGAGAAAGTGAATTAATACATTGCTCATATTTTGGTTTAGACTAAGACTATTATTGAAAGTGATCTTAGTCTATACTTGAATAATTGCTTTGTGCTTATTCATTACCAAAGCCGTTTAACGTTTCGCCGGAAAGGCACGTCTTAAACCACTATATATGACACAAGCTCTTCGTTATAACTATTTGAAGATTTTCATTAATCCCTTGAGCATTGATCCTAGTCTTGATTCACTTCTCTTGACTTCTCTCCACTTAGTCGTTTTGCTACGAGTAGTCGTTTGTCCGTTTCGGTTCTTTTCGATCTTAATTTAACTCGTAATCCTTTGTTAAGGCATATTGCTTAGTGTTATGATGATCCAATGATATTCTAAAAGGCTCATGATTTATTTTTAAGTATTTTAGAAAAAACTGGATTTTCAAAATTTGGTGTTTTTCAGAGATAAAAACCTGCCTCTATAGGCGGTTCCTTATCTCCGCGGCTCAAACCCGCGGTTCCTTATTGATAAGGTACCACGGGCAGTAACTTTTGTCAGAGCGCCAGTTTGAGTTTTTTATTCTTTTTCAAACCAAACTCTCTCTCTCCCAAAAACACACAGCCGACGGGTTTTACCTTTTCCACCATTGTTGAAGCTTCCAAACCTTCAATCACTCAAATTAATTGATTCCAAGTTGTGGGTTTCACTCATCCTTCATCTAACATCAATTAATTGTAAGTATTTTCTTTCAATTTCATCTATTTTGTTCTAGGGTTCATCCTTTCATAATTGGGGATTTTTAAAATTGAAATTGAATTAAAACCTTAATAGGAATGTGGGTTGACATGGTTATTTTACTATGATTCCTTAGGTTGATATTCATTAAGATTTCACTAAAACCCACTTGTAGAACAAATCCGAATTTAGGCTAAATGATTTTGGTTGAATGATGGATTTGAGATGAACCCATGAACAAGTAGGTAATGACATTGTTAATGCTTACCTAAAAACCTTGTTTTGAAAAACAAATGTTCTAATCCATTGTTGATCTAGCATAGATCATGTGCTCTTGGTTAATGATGGAATAGACACATTGTGAACATGAAAATGATATGGATTCAATCCTATGTTTGTCAAGAAATTGATATAACACATTTTCATTTTTCGTTTTCATTTTAGATTTTCATATGAGTGATTGGAAAGATTATTTTTCGTGTTTAGGTACTTGTCATGTCTTCAAGATATCAAAAAGATCACGAACGAACACGAGCATACATGCCCTCTTACCCTCATTTGATTCACTCTCACAAAAACTCGTCTAAGTCTCTTGAACATCGTTGTTTTCATGAAGGACGCATCGTTTGTTCCAGTTTCGCAAATGAGTTTATTCGCTTCATGTTTAAATCTATTGGGTTTGATTGTCTTCTTGATATTGATGAGCCAATATTTCCTTCGTTTCTTATGGAGTTCTTTAGCTCATTCACATTGATAAGCATAAATAATAGTTTGTCTATACGATTTTCCATTATGGGGAAAATCATTATTTACACTCTTGAAGAATTCGGTGATATTCTTGGAGTGCCATCTAATGGTCAATGTCGATTCACCGATGCTTGGAGTTTAGACTCTTTAGAATCGGCCCCTATTGATGCTCATTATGTGACCGTGCTTCCAACTCCTTCGGATATCATTCATTCCATTTCTAAGCCTCCTGAGCATCCTATTCATGGTAAATTTCAAGGAGTTGTTCGAACTCTCTCTCCTTGGGAATTACTATCTAGTGATATTAATGATTTCATGACTCCTTGGGCCGAAATCATTAGGGAAAATGCAATGTGTCTTGATGGAAATCGGGATTTAGTACCCGCTTGCCTCCCACACATGTTGTATTGTGTTGCCACCACAACTCCTTACAATCTCGCATTTTTCATGGCTAGAAGAATTAGGTTTGTTCTTCTTGAGTCTAAGTCAAGTCTTCCCTATGGGATGCTTCTTTCTCGTCTTCTTAGAAGAGTCCTTATTGACTTCCCGTCTCTTCTATCTTCTCCTTATCACTCCGTTGATCGTGTCATGTCTCCCATTCAAGGGAACATTTCACCCGAGATCAATGCGAACTCGTGTCAAGTCGAAAATACGTCTCAAGAAGAGTCTTCTAGTATCCCTCCCTCAAATTTCAATAACTTCATGTCCTCTTCAATATCCATCTTGTCCTCCGATGAAGTTGATTCCGACTATCAATTTTATCTCAATCATATTCTTCGAGAACGCCTCAGAAGTGAATCAAGGAATTAGATGTTGTGCTCATGATGACTTGCAACACTCATCCAAGATGATTTCATGTCTTTCTTTTTCTTCATTTGGTTATGTATTAACTTATGATTGGATTATTATTTACTTTGATCCTAAATGTTGCTTATGCAATATTGATTGTGTTTTACATAGCTTTGTGCATGCCTTATGATAGTTAGCTTATTAGATTATGATCTGTAGTTAACTTTGGCTTGTGAAACTTTTGGGAAAAATCTGGGTTTATCAAAATCTGGGATGGGAAATTTTTGAAAACCTTCTGGTCGCGGTTCCATATCGACCCGCGGTTCCTTATTGATAAGGTACCGTCGGTCCTAGATAAGGAACTGCCGGTCACTGTGCACGATAGCATCTTTGCTTTACACTGTTTTCTTAATTTTGTGTAAACCTTACATGATTTTCAGTAATAAACTGCACATTTCCTAAACTAGGTTACCTAAATTCATTATTCACCTAAAATGATTTTAACCCATTACTAGTTTGGATCATCCCCTCACCCATTTAAACCCTCCTTGTTTGCCATGTTCTTCACACATCAAACATACTTCCCTAAACCTTAAACCACCCTAATCAACCATGGTGTGTACCAAAACCTCAAACACTTCCAAGACCTCCACCCCAAGGAAAACACTCAAAATAAGGGTTAAGGTAGCTAACCTAACTCCTCACCTTTCCACACACCTAAGAATGAGAATGCTCATATCCTCATTTCTTCAACACCTTCCCCACCTCTTGCACCGTGCAAGACTTCATCCACCCATGGTACTAACCACTCCATTGGTTCTACCTCCTCTTCATTCAACTCAAGAATGAATGAGCTCTCTTCTCCCTTCATTCCAAGTGCACCCTTGGAAGTGACCACACAACCTCAACCAATCTAAAGCATTCCTTTTGGGAATGACTTTGATGACACTTTGGTGACTTCACCATTTACCCCTCACAACTCACCCATTTCACCAACCTTGGAGAATTTTCCTCCACACTCACCCTTTTCCCCTCTAGGGAACATGCCTCCACTTTCACCCACATCTCCCTTGGACAACTTGCCTCCTCCACCTCCACCCAACTCAAACATCCCAATTTTGGGTGTTCCACTTTCCCTCCTCTTGGGTGATCCTTACTATGGGTTTTAACAAACTCATGGTCCTAGTTGTCCATGTTGTCTCTACAACCACTACATCATCCATAACCTAAGGATGGATATGTGTGGACTACATAGGAGGTTGTAAGAGTTCTTGCTTGCCTTGTTCTCCATGCCTCCTCCTAGGAGATGAATGATGGAGTTTTCATAATAAGAGTTTTCAAAACCAAGCCTAAGAAAACTACTTATCTAGATTTAATTTTAAGCTAGCTATGTATTAGTCAGTTTTTATTTATCTTTATACTTGCCTCATTAATGAATGTTTCATGTTGTTGACTTATGGATTTAGCTTTGTGTGTTTCTATCCTTTTGTGCACACTAATCAACTTTAATTTGAAATTAAAATTGAACCTAAATCTATCATAACCCCTAAACTTGACTAAAATTGGTTCAAAATGATATGTAAATTATTTTGTCACCCTTTGTCAAGACATTCTTTGTGAATGTGTTGCTTTATGCAACCCTAGCATATTTTGGTGCTAATAGAGGTAAAATTCCAAGATTTGCAACTTTTTTGAAAAAGTCTTAGTTTTTCCCAAAACCCAGGAAAAACATGGTTTAAAGTCCACTGGACGCGGTTCCTTAAAGACCCGTGGTTCCTTAAAGACCCGCGGTTCCTTAGCGATATGGAACCGCCGGCCCCTATAAGGTACCGCGGCCAGAAAGTGGCTTTTGACGAATTTTTGGTCAAAATTTTTAAAACCCTATTCCCAGTCAAGATTCCTTGTTTACTCATATTGACTAAACATTCCTTGACACTACTCATTTTGTATTCAAATTCTTACCTTGATTACATTTTACTTATACCCCAACCTTGAGATTTTACTCTCACACCTTCCCAACCTTGAGAATTCATTCTCACATAACCTTGAGATATCATTCCCACACTCTCACAATGCCTAAGTCCTACATTCCTAACCTTGACATTTCTTATTCACAACCCCACTCACCCAAAGCTTCCTCCTCCAAGCTTTCAAATAAACCGAAAATCTCGGTTCGACCCGTTTGGGTTAAGAAGAATGAACCATCTTCGTCCAAACCACCCAAAAACCCTACCTTCTCTCCAATCAAGTATTGGAATGAGACTTATACCATAAACCCCATCACCGGAGCAAAAGAAAATGTTCCCCCACCACCACAATCCTTCAATAGCCCTCAACTCAATGACCTTTCAACCTTCCTAAACCTCACAAGGCATTGTGAAAACATTCCCAAACCTATCACCCCACCACCACCAAACCCTAAGTTTGATGCCATACCCCCATCAAACGATTTTGTGTTGCATCATGGATCCTCGTGTGATTGTTGCCGATTTCAACAAATTTAACTTGCTCATGTGTATGAAAAGTTAAATTTTCTTGAATTCCACCTCACTCGACCTCCTATTTAAGTTTTCGTTCCGGTGGACAAAACTTCGAATGATGCATCGTCGTCTTTTTTTTTTTTTTTTTTTTTTAGCAATCTTGGAAAATATCACTATTAGACTAGCTTATGCTTAGTGGTTTATTTTCCATATTTATTGCTTTTAGATACTCATATTATGTGTATGACTATCTTCTTTGTTGTATCTTTTTTTTCTTTATGCAACCTTTGTGTTATTTGTGTGCTATTTCATTAGTTCTATTTTGAGTTGATCTTGGTTAATTTTTAAAATTTCTTATGGGTGATTCCATCAATTCTAAGATTTAACCCATTGACAAGCTTATCATCTTCATTAGATTGAAGTTTGATTTTGTCAATTACCTCTTTGGACATACTTAGCAAAATACTTGCTTCTAATTTGAGATTTCTTCTCTTTCTCCCTCTCAAGTTACTTAGTAGGTAGTGATCATATATACATTGGTGTTTCTTTCCTTTCTACTAACCTTTGTGTAGCATGTCACCTTAGCTCACAAACTTGGTGCCCCAAGCAAGGGGGAGCAACCACCAAGGGGGAGCTACTAGCAAAGTTCGATGTTCTTCAAAGACTTGTGCTAACCTTTTTGCTTCGACAAAGGGGGAGAAATGATAGTGATAAACTAGTTAATGATTCCATATTTTGTGTTTCTACGCAAATGAGTTTATCGTTTGTCGTAATAAAAAAGGGAGAGATTGTTAATGCAAGTGATGCCTAAAAATATCATTAGTGTTAACTAATCTTTCTTAGTTTTGATCACAACAAACCATACAACACATTTAGTGTAAAACACTAAATGAATTATTTAACTAACACTATCATCAAGGTAATAATCATATCACTAACTTTTCTTAATCATACTTAGTGATCATCAAAATGATTATCCTTAAAACTCACTTTTGTTAATATGACAAAAGACTTTTTAATAAACTTTCTTTTTTAGAAAATGTTTTATTAAAATGGAAAATGAAAATTTGAAAATGGCATATTCCAAATGCTGTTAGAATATCCTTTGAAGGGTTCAAATACCTCAGATATTCCCACCCCACTAAAAGACAAAAAACGGAGCGGAGTCTAGTGGCGGTACCTTAAGTACCTACGCGGTACCTTAGCGATATGGTACCGCGGGGTGAGATAAGGTACCGCGCACAGAAGACTGTTATAGATCCGTTATACTTTGTCTCCTTTAAATAGTGGGTCAAATCTCATTTTCCAGTAAGCCTCTTGGACGTTTTTCTCAGCCCTCTTTCTATTTTCTATAGCATAATCATTAGTAAATGATCACTTAAATTGTTAAGGATGTTTACATATGATTATCCTCTTGATCCCCTACTTTACCTTGTCCAATGAGAAGATCACTCACTCACTAGTGTTGTGATAAAGATGAATCTATGAGCTAGTCATATTCATCATGATAACCTTTTTTGTTTTAGGTCAATCCAATGTATTTATGAATACTTGGACTAGTTGTGTTCATCCAAGTTATTTGTGGATACTTGGATTTGTTGTGTACATCCATTGCATATGTGTTTGCTTGGATTTGTGTTGTGTAAATCCAAGCTACATGTGTGTACTTGGATAAGTCTAGTTGAGTTGTAATAGATTTGATTAGGAGTTCTCACTAATCTATAAAGTGATGTGGTTATGTCTTGTGAGTTCTCACTAAACTTAAAAGTGATTAGTAGTTGTGTTGTGTGAAGTTCTCACTTAGCTTCAAAGTGAAGAGTCGTGAAGATTGGTTCTAGCTTTCGATTAGAACTCGACATCTAGCCTTGTGTCGTAAAATGGTGAAGTAGGCAACGTCGTGAAGATTGGTTCTACCATAAGATTAGAACCCGACATCTAGCCTTGTGTCGTTAAATTGTGAAGTAGGCAACGTCGTGTAGATTGGTCCTAGCTAAAGATTAGGTCTCGACATTTAGCTTAGTGTCAGAAAATAATGTAAGAAACGATGTAAGGTTTTCTCTGCCGAGAAGGGAGCTTATGGATATAGTGGAAATCTCGAGTAGGTGTGCTCTAGGAGTGGAGTAGAAACGAGGATAGAGCCTCGTTGTCGAACCACTATAAATCTTGGTGTCTTCCCACTAGGTTGTCTCCTTTCTTACTCTTTACTTATTTCATTATCATTATACTTGCTTATTGTCTTTGCTAGTGCATTTCAATTGAACCTAATCATTATGCAACTTAGGCTCTAGTAAAAGATAGTTTTGATACAAACCAAATTGAAAGTAATTTTAATTTGGTCACCAATCGAAGAGAAACTATTCAACCCCCCCCCCCCCCCCCCCCCCCCCTTCTAGTTTCTACAGATATGTTTACCAGAGAAGATGGTTTGTATAAGGTAATATGATTTATTGGTTGATATAATTTTTTACTTTTTTGATATATTATATATGTTAAGTACATGTCGTCATATATGATATTGTTCTTGTATTTCTTTATCATATATGATAGTCACTCCTTTGTTTTTTTGGCTTTTTTTTCAGGTCTTACGCAACATAGATGATGGTTCTGTTATTTGTACATGCCAGTTGTTTATGAGGGTTGTGATATTATGCAGGCATATTTTTTGCGTGTTCAAGAACGCCAACATCGAGAGGATCCCTCAACAATACATTCTTAGGCGTTGGACTAAGAACCTCATCCCTGCTACGTTGAGGAACAAGAGGAATATGTATGGGGAGAAGAATGTTGTTGTCGAGAATTATGCGAGCGATGCGACATCTATTGTTGATCACTCTGTGCATTTGTTGAGAAAAAACGAGCCTAGGTTGGGTGCTTTTATTTAGAAGTTGAAGCAGTTGAAGATAGATGTTGAAGCGGATTGCCCGAATCCCCCATATAAGAGTAAGATTTGACTGTTTGGAGCAGCTTGTCGGTGTCTCTCATCTGCCGGTACGTTTGGTTGATAATCCAGGTGTTGCAAGCCCTAGAGGTCGTCCAGGACGTCTAAAGCGGCGTATTAAAGGTGGAAAAGAGAAAGCTATTGAGAAAAGCAAGAAGAACAAGAATTCATGTTCGGTGTGCGAAGGTACTGATCATAACAAGAGGAAATGCACTGGTAAGAAATTGGAGGAAGTCGTTGTAGAGGATCCACCTGTTGCATATGCAAGTACGAGTGGATGAAGTTGAAAAAAGAAGATTTGTTTGTTTTAGGATTTTTTCCATTTTATTTACTGTTTGCAGTTTCTGAACATGATATTATGATGTATGATGCTATTTCGTCTTGATCACTTTGATTCATGAGAAGTTGTTTTTGATACTATATTTTTTGGATAATCATATGATAAGGAGTCATGAGAAGTTGTGTTTAATCCCTTAGTTTTTTAGTTTGTTTGCTTTTTTCAGTTTACAAGTTTTTTTTTAAGTTGTCAACACATCATATATGATACGTACGTATCATATATGATAGTTTTTATGATACTAATGTTACTTCTTTCTAGAATGTCGTTTCCAGAGCAAGTGTGTTTTTACAAGATTTTTTGGACTATCATATATGAAACTAATGTTTCATATATGATAGTTTTGTTTGTCACGCTTTACATGTTTTTCAATATGCTTCTATTCTATAAAAGTTGAATACAAGAACAATACATATGAAACAAAAGATTCATCTTACTTATATTTCATAATAGAAAATTCGACGGGTTACAAGTTAAAACAAGTTGAATCCACAAAATGTGGTACATCCTACTTTACCGCCAGCAACTTGTCTTCCCTACGGTTCTATCCAAGTGTTTCCAATGGTACGTCAGGTGTAGGCGACATGACTCAGGGGTAGTCGGACTAATGGATTCCTATTAACCGATCTACGATCTACGACTAGTTGACCCCAAGCTTAGAGCAACCCATCATGGGTTCTCTTGTATGTCGCGTACTCCTTTTCCTAGTGGATAAGCCATCTAACTGCTTCTAAACTAAATTAGTTCACTAATCTTTTTGCCTAGCCTAATGTTCCAATGGGTTAAGCGTTAAAGCTTATTAAGGTAGGCGACATGACTAGGGGGTAGTCGGACTAATGGATGCCTATTAACCAATCCACGATCTACGACTAGTTGACCCCAAGTTTGGAGCAACCCACCATGGGTTCTCCTGCATGTCGCGTACCCCTTTCCCAGCGGATAGGCTAAGCAAAGCAAAAATCTTTAACAGAAAACTAAATTATTACAGAAGAAATTAAAAATAAAAGTCTTAAACTGTTTTGTCTTTCTACCTTTCTTGTTCAGATGGCGCTCTTGGCGACATCCCTATCTTGTTCCTCCTTCCTTTTTTTGATTGCCTCAGTGATAACCTTGGTCTTTGCCGGTTACATCTGGTGGCTTCTTGCGAATTCATAAGCTTCCTCGATTATCTGCTGTCTCCTATTATTCTTCTCATGTGATAGTATCTTCACTGCGATCCTGAATCTTAGCTTTAATATCTCCTTTCTTTGTTCATTTGAATCAGTCGGGAAGTCTAATGTGAGACCCCCAGAATCTGACATGGAAAAACTAGGCAACGAGGGGGTAACACGTCCTGGTACAAGAAACAATGAATTATAATTGACACAAAGCTGACGTAATAAAAACATGTACATTACATCATTAAATAACCAGAGTTTTAAACATAGGTCCCATAGTTTTATAAGCGGAAAAATATATTATTTCATCACAATTTATAACATAAAGTTGCCCAAAAGATAGAATAAACTTCTGACAGTTTATACTAAACCAATCTTTTAAAAGCATCACAGAAATCTCCAAGCTGTGATAACATCCTGTGGGCTCCCATCCAAGCAAAGCTAAGTAATAATACCTGAGATTAAACATGTAAAATCGTCAACATAAAGTTGAGAGATATTCATAGGTTTAGCAGTAAAGGTGTAGACCACAAGAATTCATTTGTAAAACAAGTAGTATGGATTATGGTTATATACGTCAACCATAGTCCGAAACAATATGATTATTATTGTTGTTTAGTTCATGAACCGAAGCTTAACTTACGTAAGTATTCAACCTAAATACTCAGGTATAAACAAATATTAGTGCGTCAAGGTAATCGGGACTGGGATGTCAATCCCGATAGATCCACCCACAACATTCGCGCTTCACGCAATGCACATAGGACAATTAACGGTTCATGATCGGAGAGATGAAACTCAAGGCTAGTCTAAAAAGCAATAATAATATCGAAAATCTGGAAAGCATACAAGTTCTGGATAACATACAGTTTTTAAATGGTTGTGTCCCACCATGTAAAATCTCACCCCGTGTTTAGAAACCATGTATAAGTAAAAGGGGCTATGAACTCACCTTAGCCACGAGGTAAGTCAATCACGGTACTCAGCAACTGAGTAGAAACAATGGTAGTGAGACGATCACCGACGATATGGATGCCCGGGGAAACACGAAAACCGCAACCCATCACAATAAGGCGCGCGTTAAGACTCGAACTCAAATATCGATACACCAAATATAATATGACTTGAATGTTTTCAAAGTATTCATGTTTCAAAACCATTCACCCGAACCCAATGAATTCATACTAACCATTTATTCCAACACTACACGTTAAAACACTTGTACTTAAAATTTACCCGTCATACGACGCCAAGTCAACGCAAGTCAAACTATCCTTTAACCTTACTTGGACCAGTAGCTAAGTCACTTATATAATGACTAAGCACTTGAATAAGTCACCATGTCCGATGGTGAATACTCAAACTCACGCAACACAAGCATTGAACTATGTGTCCAAAATAAAATCAGCAAGTACACCCCGAATGTACACACCGATTTACCCTTTCTAGACTTGTCTGTTTTAGATGAAATTTGGTTTCAAGGTCACTTATAACCTATATAAGACCCTGCTAAAGTTTGAGCCAAAGTTTACACTTTAAAACCCATCAGCTCGACACTATACTCGACCCTAAAATTTGGGACAGAATTGTATACTTGTTTTATAAAATCGTTCATACCGCTTTAAAAGTACTATCTTGACAATCCGCCTTTTAAAACCACTACTAGACTCATCAAATTAGGTTTATAAACTTTGAAAACCATATTACACATTATCTAACCAAGCCTAAAGTCCCCGAGAGTCGACCCAAAATCAGCCACAATTTCGGATTGTGCCGATTTGCGTCTCCCGGTACACGAATACTAAAACTAGCATAACGTTTGACTCGTAATGAGTTAGAAGCTCTATCTTATACCAAAACGAGCGTCTCGGAAAACTCTACAACAAAATAAAATAATCTCGGCCTATCTCAAAACTTAAACCCACGAAAATTCTGTTCTATACCTGCTGTCCCAAAATACACTTTTAGAAATCATGTCAAATCAATTTTCCAACCAAAACCACTCATTCCTATACTTATAGTATCACTCTACTATCATACCCATCAACAAAACACTCCTAAAAACACTTGTATATAAAATTTAACAAAAACCCAAGATAAAAAATAAATCTTTTTAACATAAAAACATGATGATCCTTACATAACCAACACATGGAAGATGATCAAAACATCACCAACCATAAAATCATAAAGTTTTTGAAATTAATAAGTGTGAAAACACTTATCCTTTTACCACTTATTTCCAATAATAACAAGACCAAAACGTGTATTTTATGTCGTAAAAGTCAGAATTATGTGTGGTTTGTGTTTTTATTGTATTTCAGGATGAAAATATGAAAAAGGAAGAAAAACGGGCTATCACGGGCTTTTATCGAAGAAAACGAGAAAAAACGAAGTCAAAAGATCAAGAGTGTAAAAAGAACGGAAGTCCAAGGCCTATTCTGAAGATTTATCGAAGAATACGGAAGTTTAATGAAGTCGAAGAACTCAAGTCTAATAGAAGAAGAAAATTATAAGACAAGTTCAATTTATATCGACAAATCCCGAGACGACGTCGATAAAGACAAAGAGTTTTAATCGAGTCGAGACGAGAAGAAAAGAAAAAGGAAGCAACACATTTACCTCCCCACCTCCTATATATACCCTCCTAATGACACATTAGGAGGGTGTTAGCTAGTTTATTTTTCTTTCTTGTTAGTTTTCATTTTTAGAGAGAGAAAGTGTTAACTTTCTCTCACTAGAATTTCATCTTTTCTTTCTTTCATGTTTAAGCTTTAATTCACTCTTGTATTTTGGAATCATTAATCTACAAGTTCAAGTTAAGTTTTTTTCATCTTCAATCTCTTTCTACCTTTCTTAATTTTTACTTAAATTTGATCCGAAATTATCTTTGATTTTGTTTAATCTTGATGTTTGATTGATTAAAAAGTTTATCATTTGTTTTCTATATAAGTTTTATACGGATTAAGCTTTGAGCTCACCATGCTTATTGGCTTACTTTGTATTTAGCTTATTAACGTTTAAGTTTTATAAAAAGTGTCGTCTTTTAAAGTTCATCTTGTAAAGTTTGCTTATTTGGTGTTTTGATAAGTTTTCATTCGTAGCTTATTTTTGGTTTCCTTAATATTGATTTCGGTAAGTTTTGATAAGTGCTTATTGGAAGTGCTTATTGGATGTTAGCTTATTGTATTCCATCCGAATACCTTTTGTTTTTACATCACAAAAGCTTAGGGTTTACATATTGCGACAGTCATTCCGATTCAGCTTTGCGATCGCAATAACCCTTAGGGTTTTACTTTGCGATCGATTATTCAGATAGAGTATTCCGATCACTTATTCCGATCGTTAGTTGCGATTGCTCCTGGCATCGTACATTGCGATCGGGTATAAGGCTTATTGTGACGAAACGCTGCCAAAATTTCAACAGCCATATTCTGACAGACATTACATTCCGATAGAATTACATTCCGATAGCTTTAATCTTCATTATTCCGATACTTGGTTGTTATTCCGATAGATAGTCACTCCGATACCGTGCATTATTTCGATGTTTTTCTTCATTATTCCGACAGAATTCATTTGTTACATTCCGATGGGATTCCGATCAAGGACATTCCGATGGGGTTAAGTTTTTAGTTTTACAAAGTCTTAAGTTTTAAATTCACCATTAAGTTTTTAAGTTTTTAATCGTTTATTTTTAACTCGTAATTTTAGTTTAATTTTTAAAGCTTTTATTTTACACAACGAAATTTTCATAGATAATCAAACCAATTTATTTTTCCACCAAGAACGACTGAGTAGCACTAATAACTAGTAATCAATTCGAAAAGACTGGATCAACGAACTTTCATACTTGGTGAAAACCTTGTATTAAATGGCGCCGTTGCCGGCTCTTTTCTTAAGATTAACGGTTTATTGTGAGAGACGCGTTGGATTTTGGGATCCGTTCATCTTTGAACGTTATTTTTCTTGCTTAAACATTTTCAAAAATCCATAAAAAATTAATTTTTTTTTCAAAAATTCAAAAAAATAGAAAAACATAAAATACCAAAAATATTTCTTGTCTATCTTTCTTTTCTTTTTGTAGGTGTGTATACGTACCCGTGCTCGTAAGAAGAAAGCAATTCAAGCCGAAGTCGTAACTCCACCTATTGTCACCATGGACAATCGACCAATGATCGAGCTTTTGCAATCGCAAGTGGAGGGCAACACCGATGCTATTGTCATACCCGAGATTGGAGCCAACAACTTTGAGCTTAAATCCGGCTTAATTCAAAGGGTCTCTGCTCAACCATTCTTGGGGCGTACACTTGATGATCCTCATGACCATATCAAAAGGTTACTTCAACTCACTAATACGTTCAAGTATAATGGGGTTTCACAAGAGGTGATTCGCTTGCAACTTTTTCCTTTCTCCTTAGAGGGACAAGCCCGCCATTGGCTTGATAAGGAACCGCCACAAAGTATTCTTACGTGGTCGGATTTAGAGACTAAATTCATCAACTACTTTTTCTCACCCTCACGTACTACCGCTTTGCGGAATGAAATCATTAACTTTGAACAAAAGTGCGGTGAGACATTTAGTGAATCTTGGGACCGTTTTAAGGAACTTTTAAGAAAGTGTCCACAACATGGTTTCACAAAAGTACATCAAATTAATAATTTTTACAATGGTTTAAGCATGAATGACCAAGATTCACTAAATAGTGCCTCGGAGGGTAACATTTTGGTTAAGTCTTCTAATGCCGCATGAGATATTATTGAGAATAAGTCTAGAGTGCAAACTAAGAGTGTTCGGGATAATGTGGCTAGTGCCACTACTAGTGACGCCGACAAGAGAATTGATAAGCTTACTTCAATTGTTGAAACACTTGCTCTACAAACCGCTAACAATACCAAAATCATCAATGTGCAAGTTAATGCTTTGAGTCATTCATGTGAAATATGCGGGGGTTCTCATTCATACACCGATTGTCCTTCGACTCATGACAGTCCGGAAAATGTGTATGCCGCTAACGGTAACTTTTCTACGGGAGGCTATCAAGAGCATCCTCAAGGTGACCACAATTTGCTCAATTATCGTTCAAACAACTTCCTTTCACCACCCGGTTTTACTCCTCAAAACCAAAACAACCTCAATCGCAACAATCAAAACCAACCACGAGCTCCAAATCAATATCAAACCCAAAGAAACCCATATCCACCTCAAGGAAACAACAAAGTTTACCAACAACCCGCTTATCAACCACCTGCCTACCATGCTCTTCCCCCCACCCAACCCACCGCATTTAATCACGAGGTTGAAACTTACATGAGGACTAATGATGCGATAGTGCAGAATCTTCAGTGACAAATCATCAACTTGAAAAGAGATATGGCAAAACAAGGGAATGATCTTCGAGCCGATATGCGAAACTCTTTGAGCAGTCAAACGAATGACTTAAGGGATATGATGGCTAGTTTCTTCCAAAGTAATCAAGCCTCTGGTTCGGGTTCTCTTCCGAGTAACACCGTTGCTAATCCAAGAGGGGAGATGAAAGCAATCACCACT
This sequence comes from Glebionis coronaria, assembly GCA_025667525.1. Classification (NCBI taxonomy): domain Eukaryota; kingdom Viridiplantae; phylum Streptophyta; class Magnoliopsida; order Asterales; family Asteraceae; genus Glebionis; species Glebionis coronaria. The sequence continues at coordinate 363,267,470 of CM046876.1, forward strand.
CGAAGTAGAAAAGGTTTAAAGGAACCCTAGCTTCCTACACCTACACCGGTGATTGTGACAAAGGAAAACGAGTCCCATTCTCAAATTCCTCCACCTTCTACTTTCACCCCTCCACCACCCAAGGATGTGAGTGAGAACTCCATTCCAAAGCCTTCATCTCAACCTAATATACCTTATCCCTCAAGGTTGAGGAAAGAGAAGTTGAAGAACAAGGATGATATTTAGGTTTCTAACTTTCTTAAAATGTTTAAACAACTGAATTTCAACATCTCCTTTGCCGAGGCTCTCGCTCACATGCCAAAATATGCTAAAATGTTTAAAGATCTTCTCAGTGACAAAGAAAAACTCCTTGATATCGCTCAGACCCAACTTAATGAGAATTTCTCCGCAGTGCTCTTAAGGAAATTACCCACCAAACTTGGTGATCTGGGTCGTTTTCTCATTCCTTGCAACTTCCTCGGGGTAGAGAATTGTATGGCCCTAGCCGATCTAGGTGCTAGCATACACTTAATGCCATTAAGTGTTTGGAAAAAATTATCTCTACCCGAGCTAGTGCCCACACGAATGACCTTGGAATTAGCTAACCGTATGGTTGCTTATCCGGTGGGGATAGCCGAAGATGTCTTCGTCGGTGTCGAAAAATTCACCTTTCCGGCGGATTTTGTTGTCGTTGACTACGAGATGGATCCCCGTGTTCCATTAATCATTGGACGTCCATTCTTGAGGACCGGTCGCACTCTCATTGATGTAGCCGCGTGCGAATTAATCATGAGAGTTAGTGACGATAAAATCATCTTCAACATGGGTAAACTATCTAAGCAGCCTTCTGAAAACGAGAGCGTTAATTTCATTGACGTACTTGATGAGGCTTGTGAAGAGCATTTCAAAGACGCTTGTAAAAGTGGTTCTTCTTCTCTACCCATTGTTGAGACCGTTGCCTCTATTTCTCCATCACTAACTCCATTTGGAGAAAGTGATTTTCTTTTGAAAGAATTTGAAGCAACTTTGGGGGATGTGGACTTAAAATACGACGATTCTCCCTCCTATTGGGATGAAGACATTCTTACCATTGAGAAACTTCTCAATGAGGACCATATTTCTCCACCATCTCCTAAGGAAATCTCTATCGATGATCCGAATTTGACTACGCCTTCCATAAAAAATCATCCATATTTAGAGCTTAAGGATCTACCGTCTCATCTCGAATACGTGTTCCTTGAAGACAATAAGAATTTACCCGTCATCATCGCTAAGGACTTGAAAGAAGAAGAAAAATCTCGACTTATCGACGTGCTGAAGAATCATAAGAAGGCAATTGCTTGGAAAATTTCTGATATCCGCGAAATTGATCCGAACTTTTGTACTCATAAAATTCTCGTGGAAGAAGACTTTAAACCCGCAATCCAAATCCAAAGAAGGGTTAATCCTCGAATTCATGACGTCATCAAGAAAGAAGTTATCAAACTTCTAGATGCCGGAATGATTTACCCTATTTTGGATTCACCATGGGTTAGTCCTGTCCATTGTGTGCCTAAGAAAGGCAGAATAACCGTTGTTCCCAATGAAAACAACGAGTTGATTCCTACTCGACTTGTCACGGGTGGCGAGTTTGCATAGACTATCGCAAACTCAATGATGCCACTCGCAAGGATCATTTCCCTCTTCCTTTCATGGATCAAATGCTCGAGCGTTTAGCGGGTAATGACTATTATTGCTTCTTAGACGGTTTCTCTGGGTATTTTCAAATTCCCATCGATCCTAAAGACCAAGAGAAAACCACATTCACTTGTCCTTATGGAACATTTGCTTACAAACGAATGCCTTTCAGCTTATGCAATGCTCCTGGGACTTTCCAAAGGTGTATGATGGCTATCTTCCATGACATGGTTGAAGAAACTATGGAAGTCTTTATGGATGATTTCTCTGTCTATGGTGATTCTTTCTCTACTTGCGTTGCCAATTTAGAACGTATGCTCAAACGGTGTGAAGACACTCATCTCGTTCTTAATTGGGAAAAATGCCATTTGATGGTAAAAGAAGGCATTGTTCTTGGACATAAAATCTCCAAAGCCGGTCTTGAAGACGACCGTGCTAAAGTCGATGTTATTGCTAAATTACCTCCACCTTCAACCGTTAAGGGTGTTAGAAGTTTTCTTGGTCATGTGGGCTTCTATCGTCGATTCATTCAAGAATTTTTAAAATCGCTCGCCCGATGACCCACCTCTTGGAAAAAGATACTCCTTTTATCTTTTCTAAAGAGTGACTCGAATCTTTTAATCTTCTTAAGGATAAACTAACTAAGGCACCGGTCTTGGTTACCCCTAATTGGGAGTTACCTTTTGAATTGATGTGTGATGCTAGCGATTTTGCTATTGGAGCGGTTCTGGGACAAAGAGTGAACAAACACTTCCAACCAATCCATTATGCTAGCAAGACAATGACGGGGGCTCAATTGCATTATACCACTACCGAAAAAGAGCTTTTAGCTGTAGTGTATGCTTTTGAGAAGTTCTGACCCTATCTTGTCCTTTCCACCACCATTGTCTATACCGACCATTCCGCGTTGAGGTACTTGTTAACTAAACAAGATTCTAAACCAAGACTTCTTCGCTGGGTTTTACTCCTTCAAGAATTCAAAATTGAAATTCGTGATAAAAAGGGAGCGGAAAACCTAGCCGCGGATCATCTTAGTAGACTCGAGGATCCTTATCAAGGGGAGCTCCCAAATAAAGAGATTAATTACTCTTTTCCCCTTGAGGCCTTGATGTCTATTAACTCCAATCTTGACGACACCCTATGGTTTGCGGACATTGCAAACTATTTGGCGGGTGGAATTCTCATGGAAGGGTTAACGTCCCAACAAAAGAAAAAGTTCTTTAAGGACATTAAGCACCTTACCTTTTTAAACAATGTGCGGATCTTGTCATTCTTTGGTGTGTTGATGGGCCGGCAACTTTATTAATCCTTGAAGCTTGCCATAAAGGACCCACCGGTCGTCACATTGGTCCCGACTACACCGTGAAGAAAGTGTTTGACTCGGGATTCTATTGGCCCACCATTTATCGTGACGCTCTCAAAATGGTTAAAAATTGTGATGCTTGCCAACGCCAAGGCAAGATCACACATAAAGATGAGATGCCTCAAAATTTCATCCAAGAATGTGAAATCATGACGTATGGGGCATCGACTTTATGGGGCCATTTCCATCATCTAAAGGGAACAAGTACATCCTCGTAGCCGTTGACTACATATCTAAATGGGTTGAAGCTAAGGCTCTCCCTACGAACGATGCGTGGGTGGTTGTGAACTTTCTGAAGCAGCTTTTTTCTCGATCCGGTGTTCCTCGTGCTATCATCAGTGACCGCGGGACTCATTTTTGCAATGATCAACTTGCTCGAGTCATGGCTAAGTACGGTGTCAATCACCGTCTTTCCACCGCTTATCATCCCCAAACTAATGGTCAAGCCGAGATACCTAACCGTGGATTGAATAGAATATTAGAGCGAACTGTGGGAGAGCATCGTGCCTCGTGGGCCGATAAGTTAGATGATGCTTTGTGGGCTTTCCGTACCGCATATAAGACTCCGATTGGTTGCACTCCATATCGTCTTGTGTACGGGAAGGCATGCCACCTCCCTATTGAGCTGGAACATAAGGCGTACTGGACCTTGAAGTGGGCCAATTTTGACATCAACAAAGCCGGTGATCTTCGGAAGATTCAACTCAACGAGCTAAATGAACTGAGGAATGAAGCTTATGATAACTCATTGATCTACAAGGAGAAGACCAAGATCATGCATGATGCAAGGATTAAGAACCGAGAGTTCCACGTTGGTGATCAAGTTTTACTGTTTAACTCTCGGTTGAAGATCTTCTCGGGCAAGCTGAAGAGCCGTTGGTCTAGTCCATTCACCGTCGCCAAAGTCTTCCCTTATGGCACCATTGAGATTTCTCAGCCAAATGGGCCTAATTTTAAAGTGAATGGCCAGCGCGTGAAGTTGTACTTTGGTAAGGACATCTCTCATGAGATGATTCCATCTCTCACCACGTTTCCCTTGAATTAGTTCTGGGTCGAGTCAGGCTCGTGACTCGGTTAACAAAAACAAGCGCTTCTCGGGAGGCAACCCGTTGATCTATCCTTTACCGTTTTCTTAATAAGTGTAGGGGGATCCCCGTAGGTGTTTATTTGTCTTGTTTCTTATGATGTGCAGGGATTAAAGCTTCAAAGATCCACTTTTGATGACATTTGACAACCGTGATCCCGTCTTCCCGGTTCTATCCTAAACTGTCATGATTCAATATTTCATATCTTATATGTTCACATTGAAATCACTATAGTTGTCCTTTCCTTATCAAGATTTAACCAACGTGCACAATGTCCTAAGTGTAGGGGAGTTTATTCCAACATGCTTAAACATTGAGGTCAATGTTTATATGAAGTGTAGGGGGGACTTATATCGAAGTAAGTGGTCTTTTCCATGAATTGTCCTCATTTTAACCGGAAAATTTGATTTTTCGACATTTTTAATCTATTTTGGCCTAGTAGTATAGTAGTATTTTTATTTGTTATCGTTATTTACTTTCTTTGCTAGAATAAATTCTGAATAAAATGGTTTTAATTCTCAAACGTTGTGAATCTTTTGACTCAACCCGAGTTTACTCTAGCTAGTATCCTTAACGTGTTTAAGTCAAGTTTTGCTAGGCTTTTATACAGGGAACTTTAAAACGCGAAAGTCTTAACTCTCACGGGTTAAGAACAAGAACTTTTCGCAAGTTCCTATAATTGATCCTAGAAAGTCGTTTATCAAGGAAACTTTAAAATGCAAATTCTAAACTTGAAAGAGTCTAAGAATTTGCAAGATCTTATAGATGAATTGAAAACCCAAAACTTTGATTTAATTGGCTAAGCATCCACGAGTCTCATTCCTTGAGATTTTAAATTATGGAGAACGAGAGATGATAGAGTCAATTATAACTTTGGTATTCTTTCATGAATTTATGTGAGTTGATTATAAGCTTTTTCTCCCATCGCTTTTTAATAAATATATTTGCAATAAATAAGGTTGTACGATTTGAAAAGTTACTTAGCTTCTAGCACAAGATCAATTAAAAGTTGCTCGGTATTAATTAGAGTTCATAGCCAAGGCATAACTTATTGAAGCGGGATGCGAAGATTGGCGAGTCCGAAAAGGCCCTAACAAGGCATGAGGGCTACATTTTGTTGCTAAAGATCCCAAGTGATGTGAAGAATCATTTATCAAAAATCAATATGAAGGATCGAGACACACGACGAAAAGCAAGTACTCGCCTAAAGATCATGGATAAGTCTATCCGAAAAGACCCTAACAAGGTATGAGGATAAATAGATCCAAGTCCTAAAAGGAGGCGGATCGTTGTATATCAAAGTCCAAAATAAAGATTGGAGAAAAATAAAGAAGTTGTGGTCCAAAGTTGAAGAATCTCTCAAAAACTTCAAGTGAAGAAATTCCAATTATGAAGAGAAGACCATAATTTCAAGAACGTCTCTCAAAGATTCGAAGTATGAAGTCGCTGCCAAATATCGGTCCGAGAAAGGTCTCAAATCGTGAAGCGAGTTATGCCAAGATATGAACTTTAAGAGGTCCCGAGAAGCAGTTTTAAAAGATTTTGTCCTTTAGCTAACTATTGATTAAATTGTCCCACTTTATTTTTGGCCTAAATAAACTATCAAAATAAGTCAAATAATGTATCCTCGTGATCATTCAAGACAAAATTAAAATATAAGAGATACACCTAGGAATAAGGGAGTCTAAGTAAATAAATGGGTCACATGAGTTCGTGTTAGTTTGCTAACTTATAATAACAATGATCTCGTTTTTAAGCTTGGTATGGGGAACGTGAAACTTGAGGATGATAAACATTCATGACAGCCAAAACCCCAATGTAAGTCTTTGATTTCTTTACTTGTTTTATATATATTTTTATCTTTTTAATAAAGGTCAGGGTGGTTATTTATGATGAAAAATGTAAACTGTGCTTTGAAATTAATGCATTGCATGAGGGCATTGCAATGGTCAAGTATAGGGGATTTAATAAGTGTGAAAACACTTATCCTTTTACCACTTATTTCTAACAATAACAAGACCAAAACGTGTATTTTATGTCGTAAAAGTCGGAATTATGCGTGGTTTGTGTTTTTATTGTGTTTCAGAATGAAAATATGAAAAAGGAAGAAAACACGGGCTATCACGGGCTTTGATCGAAGAAAACGAGAAAAAAAGAAGTCAAAAGATCAAGAGTTTAAAAAGAACGGAAGTACAAGGCCTATTCTGAAGATTTATCGAAGAAAAAGTCTAAAGACGGAAGTTTAATGAAGTCGAAGAACTCAAGTCTAATAGAAGAAGAAAATTATAAGACAAGTTCAATTTATATCGACAAATCCCGAGACGACGTCGAGAAAGTCAAAGAGTTTAAATCGAGTCGAGACGAGAAGAAGAGGAAAAGGAAGCAACACATGCACCTCCCCACCTCCTATATATACCCTCCTAATGACACATTAGGAGGGTGTTAGCTAGTTTATTTTTCTTTCTTTTTAGTTTTCATTTTTAGAGAGAGAAAGTGTTAACTTTCTCTCACTAGAATTTCATCTTTTCTTTCTTTCATGTTTAAGCTTTAATTCACTCTTGTATTTTGGAATCATTAATCTACAAGTTCAAGTTAAGTTTTTTTCATCTTCAATCTCTTTCTACCTTTCTTGATTTTTACTTATATTTGATCTGAAATTATCTTTGATTTTGTTTAATCTTGATGTTTGATTGATTAAAAAGTTTATCGTTTGGTTTCTATATAAGTTTTATACGGATTAAGCTTTGAGCTCACCATGCTTATTGGCTTACTTTGTATTTAGCTTAACGTTTAAGTTTTATAAAAAGTGTCGTCTTTTTAAAGTTCATCTTGTAAAGTTTGCTTATTTGGTGTTTTGATAAGTTTTCATTCGTAGCTTAGTTTTGGTTTTCCTTAATATTGATTTCGGTAAGTTTTGATAAGTGCTTATTGGAAGTGCTTATTGGATGTTAGCTTATTGTATTCCATCCGAATACCTTTTTTTTTCCATCACAAAAGCTTAGGGTTTACATATTGCGACAGTCATTCCGATTCAGCTTTGCGCTCGCAATAACCCTTAGGGTTTTACTTTGCGATCGATTATTCAGATAGAGTATTCTGATCACTTATTCCGATCGTTGGTTGCGATTGCTCCTGGCATCGTACATTGCGATCGGGTATAAGGCTTATTGTGACGAAACGCTACCAAAATTTCAACAGCCATATTTCGACAAACATTACATTCTGATATCTTTAATCTTCATTATTCCGATACTTTGGTTGTTTCCGATAGATAGTCATTCCGATACCGTGCATTATTCCGATGCTTTTCTTCATTATTCCGACAGAATTCATTTGTTACATTCCGATGGGATTCTGATCAAGGACATTCCGATGGGGTTAAGTTTTGAGTTTTAGAAAGTCTTAAGTTTTAAATTCACCATTAAGTTTTTAAGTTTTTAAGTTTTTAATCGTTTATTTTAACTCGTAATTTTAGTTTAATTTTTAAAGCTTTTATTTTACACAACCACATTTTCATAGATAATCAAACCAATTTATTTTTCCACCAAGAACGACTGAGTCGCACTAATAACTAGTAATCAATTCGAAAAGACTGGATCAACGAACTTTCATACTTGGTGAAAACCTTGTATTAGAAATCATGATGCATGTGAGTGATTTTGGTATCAACAGAATCACAAGATGATTTTAGGAATGGGTCTGATTTTTGTTTAGCTAAATTCTTGGTGGATGATGATGTTTTAGGGTGGTTTATGGTGATAGAGTGACGGAAAGGGGTGGGAGAAGAAGATGATTGTGTGTTTTGTTTTATAAAAATAGATGTATATGTGTGTTAGTGGAGAAAATATAGTTTATATATAGCTAGTTAAGTGGAGGGACCATTGTTGTCAAGTTTAAAACTTGTGGACTTAAAAACAATTAATAGTTTAAAGGGTAGAAAACGACTATTGGTAAGTACTAGAAATATTTACAAGGCTCGGGTTTCGTAAAAATACTTTTCAAAAGTTAAGATGCATCGTAATTATGATTATATGATTTCCCGACACGACTTAATACGTAATTAAAACGACATCATCGAAAATATTAATTATCGAAACAATCGATAATAAAATGTAAAATTTTGGGCATCCGTCGGTATCGCGATCACTAGGAATTCTCGTTATTCATTAATTTTGAGTAAACTCGTTGTAAAACGCACGCGGGTGATTTTAAATAAAAAACTTTGATTTAAGTTAAATATGGAAATATAAAATAAGAATTTTATAATTCCAGATAAAGTATTTATCAATGATCAGAAAATACTTAAAAAGTATAATTTATTGAAATTATCATGATCTCAGGATTTACATATAAAAATACAAGAAAACGTAATACGTTGGAAAATTTAAGAAGCACGAATAAAAGAATAAAATAATGTTGGGAAAGTACGGATTCTTACATCTAACACCCATCCTTTTTCAGTTTCTCCCTCGTAGTGCTCCATTTGCATCATGACAAATACACCACAGCCGGTGTCATTCTGCATCGTTCCCCACTTTGGTCTTATGATGGTATGCTTTTTGAGTTTTTTTGTCATCTTGTGTTGGACGCTCTCTAGATACATCATAAACATTTTGAACTGCAAAACAAGTCCCAAGTTTATCATATTTTTGGTGTGTTATATTTTTAAATGCTTCTAAGATGCATAGATGTTCATGTTTTTTAGTTTCTTTATGTATTTAGTGACTTACAAGTAGATCACAATAGGTTTGGTACTTGCTTTCATAGGTGCTCGCTACTTTTGAATTATCTATGATTGATACAGCGCCGTTGTTGAGGTTAAACACAACCAAGTAGTAGTGCTGGTGAGAGGTGACAGGGAAGAACACCTGTAGAGTTTTATAAGTTATATTTTTTTGAATCTATTGTAAACTGTAATATCATATATGTCTCAATCCTACTGCTTCTGGTTGCATGTCACTCATCATATATGATAAGGTTTTATCATATATGATAAGGTTTTATCATATATGTTATACTTTTTTTTATCATATATGTTTTATCAGTTTAGGAAACCATTTTATGTAATCAAGTGTTTACCAGATCTACACCCTTCAATTTCAGCAAATCGTCATCTTCTCCCATCGAGGTTCTCATGTTTTCTTCAAAATTTTGAAACTGCTTGTGAACGTCATACTGTCCGTTTTGCAGCTTCCAATCAAACATGTTTGCGGTCTGTATTGCATAATCAACAAGATATTTATTTTTTTAGTTTTTGGACGTAATTTTGTTTTAAAAATAATATATGATGTAAGATGTACTTACAATCATAGTCGACATGAAATACTGTTTCTTCTTTCTCCCGCCTGTGCGTGTGTGTTCTTCAAAGTTTAGAACTTTGGAGTAGGTGTCGATGATAGGTGCATATACTTTGAGACCCGGAGCCAGTGTCTGCATGTTGTCCCTCATGCATGCATGATTATGGTCTGCTGACTCAAATATGAAATCCCTTCAAACATAGTTCAATTACTTTTTATCATATATATAGGATCCTACTTTAATGATAATTAATTTGTTAGTGTGTTAGCTTTTACTTACAGACCCTCATTAGTCATCGAGAACAAACTCTCGCCTATCATCAACTCGGCTATAGTGAGCTTTCCCTGTGTTGGTGCTTTCTTGTTTATGTGGTTTGAAAGGAGCAAGCGTGATGGCCTCCTTTGTACTTTGGTCGCCTCATCTTCTTCCACCAACATCAGTATCTCCATAGGTGTCGTCTCGGGAGTTTTTGTGATCTGGGAGAAAGATGGTGTTGATTTCAGAGATTTTGGTTGCCTCGTCCCTCTTGTTTTCCTTTTTTCCATCTCTTCTTCCTCTAGTTTCTTCTTTTGGCTTTCAATCGCTTGACGTTCCAACTCGAGGCAATAATTCTGGGTCGTTTTCAAATTCCCCTGACAATGGTTCGTCGGTGTAAACTGTCTTATGAGCCTCAAATAACATTGCTGCTTCTTTAGCTGATTTTGGTTGGTTAACCAACCCTGCTTTGGTAACCACTTGCTCATTTGCAGTTTGTTTTTATTTATCTATTTCCTTTTGAGCGATTTTCTCTTCCTCTGTTTGGATACTGTCAAGCATAACTCCCTGTTTTTTCTAAAATAGAAGGAACATCTTTTCTTTTGCCGTCATCCGGAGAGGTTTCCTCTCATTCCATCAAATCTACGTCAAGCCCATCGTCCTACCTTCTCTTGAATACCACCCGGTATTCTTTGCATAGACCAAGCAATGCGTCATCATTTTCAAACTTTCTCATGCCTTCTTTAAGTGTTTCAGCAAGCACTTTCCTTACATCATAGATCACTTCAAATCGGTCGATACTTTTTTCAACGAACTCCTGCATAGAAAGAAGTATATTGTTAGTGTATTAGTATCTTTCATATATGATACTTTATCATATCATATATGATAGTTCATACTATCATATATGAAAATCATAATTTTTGTTTTACCTCTAGTGTTTGTGGTTTCCTGTCTTTTATTGGTTCTAGATAGAAGTCGTTGTGTCTATAGTGGTCGATTCCCATATGGACATCTTCTTCCTTGTACTCTTGATGATGCTCTAGCTTTCCCAAGCACTCATTGATCATTTCTTTATGGATTCTGTTGGGAATAAAATTGACCAAGTCCCTAGACGCTGACAAGAGGAACTTGGACGCTGACAAGAGTAAACGAGGCGTTGACAGATGAGACGTTGATAAGAATTATCAAGGCGCTGACAAGAAGAATCTTAACACAAAGACAAGGACTAAATCTGCCAATGATGAATTCTTCAAGCTGGTGGACAAAATATGAAGATAAGAATTCAGAATATATTCTTAAGTGTTTAAAAAGATTTAGTCAATATGTTATTTTATATGTTTATCTTGTGTCTTTTCCTAAAATAGTTTATCTTAGCTTTTTGTACAAGGCTCCTTAAACCTATAAAAGGAGGCCTTAGGGTTAGACATATGACACATCTCACATACACCTCTTCCACATATCTCATAACACTTTCATTGTAATCTTTCATTGTTATTATTAATCAAAGTGAAAGTTTGGTATTCATATATTCTGTTTGTTCTTCGTTCTGAGTATTAGTTTCCGCATAATACTTAGATTGTCGAATACACAAAGTTTATCTACGTGTTATACTTGATTTAATCTCGATAACACAAAGCTAAATCGATCTAAGTTTGGGATCAACAAGTGGTATCAGAGCTTGTTGAGGAACTTTGATTTGAAGAACGAAATCCAATATCGAAAGGTGAACCAGGCTAAGGAAGAAGGTGAAGAAGAATCTGATGATGTTTTCAGTTAAGGCCAAGTCTACTTCAAGTTCCACAAGTTCCAGTTCTTCTTCATGTTCTGATAATGAGGTATGTCAGGACTCTTCTTGTAGTATAAATACTGAAAAACTTAACAAAGAAATTTTAAAGTTAAAATCAGATGTTTCTAATGAAAGATGCAAGTTATCTAATTATCAAATTGCTCTTACTCAGACTGAAAAGACTGTAGCTGAGTATAAGAAAATGGAGTTTGACCTAAAAGATCAAATCAATATCTTAAAACATGATTTAAATGCTAGTACTGATATTAGAAACATCATGGAGAGGGTCAATGTTGAATTACAGGTTAAGTTAGATGAGGCTATCAAAAATAAGGATAATGTAAGTCTTAAAATCCAGAGATTTGACAAAGCCTCACAAACCCTAGAAAAATGTGTTAGTGAACAAAGGGATTCTAGGGATTTGTCTGGAATTGGGATGAAAGATTATACTGCTACTCCACCACCTGCTGGGAACTTCTATGGTGTCCTGAGAAAGGATTTGTCTTGGACTGGTATACCAGAACTCCAAGAAGAGGAATTTATTCCTCCACCTAGAGTCCTTTCCCCAGTTGAGGAATATCAACAAAAGGTTATTGACCTAGAAGAGTGGAAGAAGGCCAACCCCACTTTGTTTGTTAAGGGTGGGATGCTTAGTGAAAGTCTATTTGTGCCTACACCCATTGAGAGTCCAGTAGTATCTACACCTATCACTGTGAAAAATCCCAACACTGGAAAAGCTGTTAATCTTGGCTCCCTAATTAAGAAACAACCTAGTGTTAAATATGCTGAAATGTATAGGAAACCTAGGTCACTCCAAAGCCAAGCAAGTGTTAATGGGACAGGGTTTTATCAGTCTAGGCCTAAGTTTGTGTCCAAAAAGGCTTGTTATTCATGTGGGAGCTTTTCTCATTTGGCCTATAATTGTGTCAGTGGATACAATTCATTCGCTGACAATAGGTCACCCAATGTCAATCATAGACCTTTTGTCCACACTAGACCACAAGCTACTAGACCAGCTCCTTTTTTCTCTAAGACTGCTAATACTCATGGTCAAAGACCCTTTCAAAAGATCAACACTTGGTCAAACAGACAGTATGTTCCTGTAGCAAACCCTAATTTGGGCGCTGACAAGAACAAATTCAGCACTGACAGGAACAAATTCAACGCTGACAGAAGCAAATGCAGCGCTGACAGCTCCAAGTTTGGTATGAGACCTTATGTTAGACCATATAAACAAAGATACTTGGTTAGTAAGGGTCAAGGGTCTAAAGCATCATCCCATTTAACTTGGAAACCTAAACAAGAGCAAAACTCCAATTTTAATGGTATTTCAATGAGTTGCAATAGATTTAAATATCTTGAGAAGGTCATTACTAGTCTCATTGGAACAAATTGGGTGTTTAGGTCACAAAGGGATGAACAAGGATTTGTGTTAAAGAATAAGACCACTCTAGTTGAACAACTAGATAGATCCAAGTCGAACAAGGCTTGGATCTCTAAAGAAAACTAATTTGTTTTCTTTTTGAGCAGACTATCCAAAAGCAGGTTAATGATCAAGGATATTGGGATAGTGGATGCTCAAGAAATATGCATTGTTGGTCTTTCCACTGTTATTATTTTTATCCACTGACATGTTATCTCTACCCATTATTGTGGGAAAGGGCAGCCTCTGTTGGTGTGTTCTTGTGGTTTTTGTCTAACTATGCAGGAAAATGGAGCTACATTTGGATGGATACAGAATTGTAAACTTTTATTTATGATGGTTGGATTATTTACATTCCTATCTTGAAATACAATTTTGCTTCTGCATATATAATGAAGTATATGCTTCTGTTAAGGGGAGGTAAACCTTTATGATTTTGGGTACTCTTAGAGCACTCTTGCACAATTCTAGATTGTGTCCACTGGTGAGTGGGGGTTAGAAATAATGAAGGCTCTTTCCTTATGAAATTTCTAAACCTCGAGGCACTGTAGCATGCATGTGGTTTATTTTACATGCATGCTGCCAAGACATTTGACCTAGATTTGGGTTTGGTCGGTTGGGAGACTTTGGGTATATGTTTGGGTTACTTGGGGAGTTGCAAAGGTTTTATATGAGTTAACTTTCTCTTTGGGGCATTTATGAACAAAGGACTCTAGAGTTCATGTGTGTCTATCATGCTTTTGCATGAGTGTATGCATGAACAGTGTTTGTCACTCTTGCTTATTAGAGACTAGTTAATTTCCTTAGGATTATTACCTTTGTTTATGTTCTAACTAAAGTTTTCCATTCGCACGTCCATTTTATGCTATGACATCTTAGCTGGTGTCATTGATAAACTTCTTTGTAGTCCCAAAATGTTTCATCACCCTTTCATTTTTCAAATTTTTGGATATCTGGAAGCCTAATGATCATTGAGATGTTTTTCCTAGTGATTGACAACTAGTAGCAGCAGAGATCACTTTCACAAGGGTGTATAGTGTTATGGAGATGGCTGAGACTATTGGCACTAGCTTTAATGCAGGTCAAGTCAGTCTTATCATCAGTAAGTCCATCCCCATGTCCTATGAATCAACATTGAGGATTCATTTCCCGAATGTGGATGAGGACAGTATGAAACCTTTTACATTGATGGATTTGACGAAAATCTGTATTATCTTGTAAAAGCATAATACAGAAATGGTACAAATTGTCAAGGATCACTGTTTTGAACTGATAGACTTGTTGTTTTGGAAGCTGATGCAAGGAGGACGTTCTTGGTTCCTTCCTTGTATATTAATCTTGGAGAGGAGTCTTAAAAAGGGGAGGAGTAATTGAATTTAAGTGACAAAAGTTATAAAGAAGCTTACTATTATAAGATGTATTGCAGAAGATTATTAAGATCAAGTTTGAGTGTTGACATTTTGAGGTTTATTCATACTCAAATTGAAGGATAGAGCATGTTTGTAAGAATCCTCTCTTTATGTTTTATTTTATTCAGAAACTTGATTACTAGAGTAGATATCAAGTTTAGGGGAGGATTGTTGGGAATAAAATTGACCAAGTCCCTAGACGCTGACAAGAGGAACTTGGACGCTGACAAGAGTAAACAGGCGTTGACAGATGAGACGTTGATAAGAATTATCAAGGCGCTGACAAGAAGAATCTTAACACAAAGACAAGGACTAAATCTGCCAATGATGAATTCTTCAAGCTGGTGGACAAAATATGAAGATAAGAATTCATAATATATTCTTATGTGTTTAAAAAGATTTAGTCAGTATGTTATTTTATATGTTTATCTTGTGTCTTTTCCTAAAATAGTTTATCTTAGCTTTTTGTACAAGGCTCCTTAAACCTATAAAAGGAGGCCTTAGGGTTAGACATAAGAAACATCTCACATACACCTCTTCCACATATCTCATAACACTTTCATTGTAATCTTTTTTTGTTATTATTAATCAAAGTGAAAGTTTGGTATTCATATATTCTGTTTGTTCTTCGTTCTGAGTATTAGTTTCCGCGTAATACTTAGATTGTCGAATACACAAAGTTTCTCTACGTGTTATACTTGATTTAATCTCGATAACACAAAGCTAAATCGATCTAAGTTTGGGATCAACAGATTCTATTCTTGATCAGCCGAGAGTTCCAACTTCTTATTGCTGGTCTTCGGCGCATCACAGCTACGCCTGGGAAGTATGTTGAGTCTAAGTAAAGCAGCTTGAAAATGCAACAGAATTTGTTGTCAAGGCAATGAAAACAAAGAAATTAAGTTTAAAAAAAAGCAAAACGAAAGTTGTACTTACAGACAAGAATGTAGCTGGGCCGTAGTACCAACTTTTTCCACCAGGTTCACTCCATTTGTTTTTACTTTTCTTCAGGCATTCAAGCACGTAGGAGGACTAGTCTATATCTCTTATGGTGTCCTCCTCTCTTATCCTTTCCAATATCTTGTAGGATATCTTGCCGCCATTGTCTACTCCACCCATTGTGCATCCAAAGAGCATTAAAATTTCATGATAAACATGAAATCTGCCTCACTAGTCGTCTGTATCTTTTTCGAGATGGCTGCTGCTGTTGGTTTTCCATTGAACTGATTCATCCACTGTTTTATGAAATGATCATCTTTTTCTCGTTCTTGAGATTGTTCCATCTTGAACACCAATCATATCCTGCACCTTCTCTCTTGTTATTTTAATAGATCCCTTTTGAAGTCTTAGTTCCATGCTCAAAGGATGGAATTTCTCGACAACAAAGTATAGAAGATGTGAAGATAGTTCCTCTATTGGAATATCTTTCGAAACCGATATGCTTAAGAACCTTTTTTATTTCATTTGACAATCCCATAGTGTCTTCATACATTGATTTGGGCGAGCATCTTGTCATCACATTTTTGTATACCCTTTCTTGCTTTTTTTTCGTCGGCCCTCTACCCTTTTTTCTTTTACCATAACCATCTGGTACTCTTCATCACCTCCTTCTGTTTCATTTTTTTTGACCTGATGACTTTTAATGGAGAACCTTTTTGAACTACCATTTTTTATGTACCAACTTCATGTTCAGGTACCTCCTCCTCTTCATCAGTTTCACTTCTATCGTCCATCAGCTCATCTTCTTCGTTTGATTCATCCTGTTTCTTTTTTGCCAGTTTTCTTGATACCTCCACTGTAGGTCTGCTTCTGTCTTTTTGCCTGTTTGTTTGGACGTTTTGCTTCCTCTTTTTCGTCCAATTTTCTTTTTACATCCTTTTTATCCTTCTTTTTTGTTTCTGAAGGGTTGATGAAGCTCATCTTTGTTATTTTCTTCATAACATCTTTTACCGTCTCTTCTTTCTCAGATTTTGGTTCTTCATCTTCATTATCTTCATCATCCTCCTCGTTACTTTCGTCTTCACCCTCTGGCTCTTCTTTACCCTCTATCTCTTCTTCATCTTCCGCATCTTTGGGTTTTTGAGAGTCGGGTTCTTCTTTGTCAGTTTATGTTTCGATGTATTCTTCTCCGCTGCTAATTCTCTCATCATCTGAAACATCATCTTCCTCCGTACCACTTTCTTCTACATTTTTTACAAAGCAAAGATATGTTTATTAGTGTATGTTTTTTCCTAATGAAATAATATGATACGTAGTATATTTTTCTTACCTTGTGTACTCTCTATTGGTTTTTCAACTTTCTTCTGTCTGGCAGCTGTTTTTGCTTTGCCCTTTGGTTCAACATCTTTTCGCTTGGCCTTGGTTTGAGTGACAGCTTCAGTGACACCTTTGTCCTTGTCCTTGTTTTGTTTTGCTTTTTCAAGCGCTGGAGCTTTTTCTTTCATTAACTTTATAGTAACTATAAATAAAAAAACTTATCAAATATGATACTTATTTTTACTTTTCTGTTTTCTTTGCTTTTTTTGAGTCACATCAGTTTTACCTAAGTTTCTTTTAGGAGGTTAATCTGTCTCCTTATCCTTGGTTTTTGTAGGCTGTTCATCTGTAATAAAAGAGCAAAGTTAGACAAAATTAAATCTGTTTAATGCTATATATGTTGCATAACTTATGAAATATGATGAATCATATACGGTAAGGTTCTATCATATATGATGTCTTATTTTTTAACTATCAAATTTGATGTATCATATATGTTACGATAATATCATATATGTTCTAATCCTACTGCTTTTGATTGCATTTCACTCATTATGTATGATAAGGTTTTATCATATATGTTTTATCAATCTAGGAAATCATTTTTGCTCAACCGAGATGTTTATATTCACATACAAGCAATATTTAAACACAAAACTCGCTTAAAACTATCAACTGAGCTAGCATAGTTGGCCACCAAGGGTAACCTTGGGGAGGTTTCTTGGAGAGGTCTCAAGTTCGAGTCTCACCAAAGACTTTCAGGGGACCGAATTACAAGCAGGAGTGGGGTTTATCCCCTAAGGAGAAGGTTCGATGCTCGCATATTGCCCAATTGGATGTCACTGTAAGCTCGAATCACTAACTACTAACTCGCCGTTCAAAAAAAACTATCAAATTATGCAAGCAATATAATATCATATATGTTCTAATCCTACTGCTTTTGATTGCATTTCACTCATTATATATAATAAGGTTTTATCATACGTATATGTTATACTTTTTTTATCATATATGTTTTATCAATCTAGGAAACCATTTTTGCTCAACCTTTTTAAATCTATTCCGTTTATGTTTTTGATGTACCGAGATGCTTATATTCACATGCAAGCTATATTTAAACACAAAACTCGCTTAAAAGTATCAAATGATGTTTCTTATGTTAGATCTACTATATTCATCATACATTTATAGAAAAAGCATAGAAGAATCATGGATATAGCTTAAAAGTATAAAAAAAACAAAGAAAAAGCTCAGAAAAAGCTTAGAAAAAGCTTAAAAAGCATTTAAAGCTAAAAAAGAATAGAAAAAGGATGGATCTGTGATTTATACCTCTTTGCCTTGTTTTTATCGTCCTTTGATCTGGTTTTGTTGAAGGTGGCTCGTTTTTCGGCTTCGCTTTC
The DNA here is from genome assembly GCA_025667525.1 of Glebionis coronaria. Taxonomy (NCBI): domain Eukaryota; kingdom Viridiplantae; phylum Streptophyta; class Magnoliopsida; order Asterales; family Asteraceae; genus Glebionis; species Glebionis coronaria. The sequence continues at coordinate 363,285,404 of CM046876.1, forward strand.
ATCTTTTTTGTTGAGTTTTTGATCGGATCTGTGTTTTGAAGATGATATCATCGATGGAAGATGGTGGTGTGTCTGTGTGTGTGTGTTTCAGGTGTGTGTTTTGTGTGTGTGTGTGTGTGTTTTTTTGTTGAAATGAAAAATGACGGTTGAAGTTATACGAAAAGAGTGTTGTAGGGTTTGGGTGGGGTAGTTAAATGACGAAACTATCCCTCCGTTTTTTTAAACGTAGATCGTTAGATTATTTCTAATGGGTGGCCTAAATTTGTCCCCTTGCATCCAAAGGATACAAGGTATCCTAAATAACTTAACTCATCAGTTATATACAAAAGTAACTTTTCATAACATTTTTGATAGGTTGTTTTTATGTCAATTTTAAAGTCAGCTATACCGATAAAGTATGATTTAAACAAAAAATAAAGCTTTTAACGTAACAACCATTATATATAAAACGCTAATTAGCTAAACTCACAAACCCAGCTTAGAGCTATTATTCATTTAGCTAGTCTTTCGTAATTCGTAAGCTTACCATCCCAGGGCTGATTTTGGACGCGGCTTCAATAGAACTCTGCGACGAACTTTGTGGCTTCATGCGATTTATTTGGTATGGGTCGACCGAGAAATATAATGCTTTGACCATAACATCATTAGATTCAGGTTGAACCAAAGTAGGAATTATTTGGGTTTTTATCTCAAACATGCATTCTTGTGGTGCATCTTCTATATGTGTTTTAATTCTCAGAAACTTGTTTATCATTTCCATAGATTCATAAAATTGACACATTGTTTAGATTTTGACACCTGCAACATTTGGACTTGACATGTCGCATAATCCCTACCAGTCAATTTCATAAAACTGACACATTGTAAGGGTTATGTTACTCGTATCCTCTTTGACAAAAAAAGTACAATAAAGTATTTGAAATACCTCCTTGTTAGCCCTAAAATGTGAGCGCCATTTACGGAATTACATTTTATACAGATAGGCAAAACGTGGAGGGACTACTATTGACATGTTGTCAAAGTGACCTCTTGTCTAGCCTATATATATCCCTCCATACTTCCATGGAGGGGTGAGGATTCTTCTTATTGTGTATTTAAATTCTCTCTCTAAATACACACTCTAATTTCAAGCTTTATCTTTCTCTCTATAAAATGTCTAAATACTTCTTTTATCCTCCCCGACCTCCGGATCACCTCTTGTTAGCTTGAATCTTATGATTAACAATTGGTATCAGAGCTAACCGGGGGTGTTTTGTGTTTTTGTTTGCTTATTTTATTGGTGTTCGTGGCTTATAACAACTTATTTTTAATTTTTTTTTTGTCACGTGATAGTTTTTCAGTCCCAAAGATGCCATCAATAATGTTTGGTGTCGTTTTTATCATGTCCAAAAATTCATACTGTTTTGCTCGTGGATATTAACAGATTCGAATCCCAATGTTCTGGTCTCCTTAACCTTTTTTGTTTTTTTTCTCTTCTTCTTTCTGTGTTTTTTCTGGAAATCTTTTATGATGATGAGTACCTACCAGATGCATAAAACATCAGATTTGAAAAGAAAAAAAAAACTGATCTGAAAACCCAGATCCACCTTTTACGGAGAAACCAAGAAAAATGGGTCAAAACCCTTTTCTGATGGGATCATTCCGATGGGATTATTCCGATGGGATCATTCCGATGGGATTATTCCGATGGGTTCATTCCGATGGGTTCATTCAGATAGTTATTCCGATGGGGTGTTTGAATTATTCCGATGGAGTGAAAAAAAATGAAAAAAAAAGAAAAAAAAAACATTCCGATCATGCTTCTTTATCAGAAAATACCAAGACCATGACTTACCATAAAAACATCAACATTCCGATGACTCAAAACCATCTTTTACCATAACTCTACTACACCCCTCACCGAGTCAACTCGGTAATTACCGAGTTGACCGGGTTAACTCGACTGAGTCAAAGGTTATAACTCCATTAAACCCAACTCGTCCCAACAACAAAATTCTCATCAACACCAACATCTATCATTCTAACCCATCGACACCTAAAATCCCCAACTTGACTCAAAACTAAACAGAAAAAAAGGATCTCAGATTCATTTCGTGATTATCAAACATGCATGTCAAAATCTTTACAGATCCATCACAAAATCATCATCACAGATCTATGTAAGGCTTACCTTTTCATATTCGAATCTAAAAGGAAAGAACATGAACAATAGTGTTCCATTCTCTTCATCATTCGATCAACGCAAAAAACAAAGAAAACATGCAATCAAATCTACGAATAATACCTACCCGCGACCTATTTTATTGACCTTGAAGCAACGAACTCATCATTCTTTGTTGAAGTCGAGTGAGTTTCATATAGCTTCTGAGCTAGAATGATCATTGGTTTTGGATGAGATTAATAAGTGGAATGGATTGTTTATGTTGTTTTGAAGATTGTGTACAAGAGATAGATGGCTTCTTCAGTTTGATTATTCACGTGAAGGAAAAAGGATAAATGAGTTTATTATATTCTGATATTAGAAAAGACAGAAAGGGTCGATGATAGTTTGGGATGGGGATAAAAGAGTGGCCGATGAATTATATTAGGTTTAGGGCAAGTGCGATTTTTACTAGGAAATTAACGTCATATATTTATCTCATCCGTAAATTACTAAACCTAATACAAGTTGGGCTGGATTTGATGTCTCGATGTATGTGGGTCACATGGCTATGATATATCAACATATATTATATGCTATTGGGCCAACATATATTATATGCTATGATGTCTCGGTATATATATGGGTTGTGACATATATATTATATGTTATTGGGCCAACCTAGGCGGAATAAAGTTTTTAAATTGGACCGTGACTATAATTTGCAATATATATAGGATATTCAGGACGTGATTTATCGAGCTATGATGATATTATTGATTCCGGATATTCGTCGTGTTTCGAACGGAAGTGCTTAAAAGACAAAGAAAATTTAGGTTTGATACCTAATATTTTCGGAAAAATTTTCGACGACCTCGTCGCGGAGGTCGATCCGCGCATCAGTTGGGCATGTGACTGACGCTGGGCTTAAACGACAAGTTATCTAGACAAATTTTGTCCTTCAACGACAATTCATTTCATAATTTGTTCTAGTTAACGACATTCACAACTCACAACACCAAAGCAAACAAAACACTTAACGCTAAAACGATCTGATATAAGATTCACTTTAACGACAATGGCTAGCTTTGATTCTTGAAAGACAAGTGATCACGAAGTGGATTTAGTATTCTTTATTTGAATTTGAAGTGGTTTTTTCATGAAGGCGTCTACTTATTTCATCATCGAGCCTTCCTTCTATTTTTCTACCCCTTTTCTTCAAACCCAGTCTATTGATTGATGACTTGCTTGGGCGATAAAATTTATGATTGAGACTTGAATTATCTAGTTTCCACTGTCAAGGGGTGGATGGTCGACGACATGGGTTACTATCATTTTTGGGTGTCACACTCAGTTACTCGTGTGGATAACTTCAAGAGGTATAAGAGACTTGTTTCTGCACCGTTCTTCAATCGACATAAGTGCAAGCTTAAGTAACAAATTTGGGGAATTGTACTTCAGTTTCAAGTTTGGAATATCGGGTTTACTTCACATGGGTCACAACAAATAGCCGAATGAATTCGAGGTTGGTAAGTTAGACAGAGAGAGATGGAATCAGCAATCAATTCTCACGGGATATTTATGAGCTTCACAACGACAATGGTACTTCATAGTCTAAGCAAAAATTTTCAAAGTTTCTCATTGACTTTCAAAACTTTTCAAGACATTTGCTTAAGACTAAGAACTTCTCGAGTATATGGACTTCCACGATAATGATGCTTCCGGGAGTTCGAAATCATCATGGGGGAAGATCGTGTACTTTGAAGTAATTGGATCAACTTCCAGAGGGAAGTAGTGTACATGGAATGGTATCTACTTACTTTATATGATTTTTATGAAGTATTCTGCAGGCGTGAGAAGAATTGTTGCTGATTTCCTGCATGTTACCCCAAACGGATTATCACCAAAAACCTAAACGACATGAAACAGCATAGAAGCAGTGTTATTTGGTGTGGTTCTTCTACAAATCTCCGTTGTGTACTTGAACCGATGAGCTAGAAGATTGTTCAAACTACATCAAAGCGTCAGAATCTGCTTAAGATACAGATATTGGTTTGGGGGAAGCTGATTCAGAAACTTCGTCAAAAAGAAGTCTATGAAGAAAGTTTTTTTAAATACATGCTGCATGAATTGGGGGGAAGTTAATCCAAATCATGTGTATTACAATTGTTCGACAACAAGCAAAGACAAAGAGGATTCAAGCTGAGGTACAAGTTATGAACACAAGAAGAACTAAAGACATCCTCAGCATTGGAAGCGCCTTGGAAGACTTTATTTTTTTGTATTTTTACTTGTTAGGAACATTCTAAGTAATTCCGTATGTCTCCACATTGGGGGAAGATTGTTAGCCCTAAAATGTGAGCGCCATTTACGGAATTACATTTTATTCAAATAGGCAAAACGTGGAGGGACTACTATTGACATGTTGTCAAAGTGACCTCTTGTCTAGCCTATATATACCCCTCCATAATTCCATGGAGGGGTGAGGATTCTTCTTATTGTGTATTTTACTTCTCTCTCTAAATACACACTCTAATTTCAAGCTTTATCTTTCTCTCTCTAAAATGTCTAAATACTTCTTTTATCCTTCCCGACCTCCGGATCACCTCTTGTTAGCTTGAATCTTATGATTAACACTCCTTTTGTCCCCTCTAATTAAAGTATAACACAATTTTTTTCAGTTTCTCTTCCGTATTTTTTGACAGTTTACAGTTTTTTTTTCAGTTTCTGTTCCGTATTTTTTATTCCGCACTTTCCGTTTTACAGTTTTATAACAAAAACAAAATTACAAAAATAAAAAAATAAAAAAAATAAAAAAATAAAGAAAATAGGGGTATTGGAATCCATTTAGGAGGGGTACCAATAACCATCCTAATACACAGCTTTTGGGCTAAGTATAAAATCTTATCGTCCGAACTCTTTGAATTGATTATTGGTAGAATGTGCGACTCAATTGTTCTTGGTGGAAAACTAAATGTGTTGTTTGATTATCTATTTTTAAACTAAATGCAAATAATTAAAATTGTCGTTGAGTAAAGTGAAAGCTTTAAGAATTTAAACTAAAAATTAAAGCGTGCAATCCTTGGAAATTAAAACTTGAATAGTCAAAAACTTAAAAATTTGTTTAAAATAAGCTAAGACAAAAGGCGGGAAAGATTAAATTTGAAATCTAAGAAAACAAATCAAAGCATGAGTCCGATCGTACACAGATCGTACTCAATTATCAATCCAGATCGCAGTCAATGCGATCGTAACCAAGAAATTAGATCGCACTCACTAGTGCGATGGGTAGGGGAGATCGTACTACCAGATCGTAACCACGATCGCAATGAGTGATCGTGGTCTTTGATCGTGGTTCCTGATCGTAACTCAAAGATCGCACTCAATGCGATTATAACAAGTAAACGTGCCACGATCGCACCCACAGATCGCAATGAGTGATCGTGGTGTGTGATCGTACCAGGGATGAATTGACAGATCGCACTCAATGCGATCTAAACCAAGTGATTGTTGGGAATAAAATATGGGTCAGATCACCAAACGCTGATAAGAAGAAAGTCAACGCTGATAGATTGACTTTGGACGCTGATAGAAGTCAACGCTGATAGCCTTGAAGATTGACACTGATAGAATATCTTTTGTTTATTTGTTTCTTTATTTATGTATGGTAAAGATAAGCACGACATTGTATTTTCTATTATTATCTTTACCTAGAATAGTTGATTCATAGCTTATTGTACAAGACTTCTTGTTCTATAAAAGAAGGTCTTTTAGGTTAAAGTCACATATCAGTTTTTCATAGTATTCGTTTGTTAAACTCTTTCATTGTAACCAAGTACGATTATTCTAATCAAAGTGAAAGTTTGTTTAACATCATTGTGTTTTAGATCAAGTGTTAATTCCGCATAACACTTTGTTACTTTATTCATAAGCAAAGGTTTCTCTACGTGTTGTACTTGATCTAATCTCGTATACACAAAGCTAATCGATCTAAGTTTGGGATCAACAAGTGGTATCAGAGCTTGTTGAGAAACTTTTGATCTTTAAGTAACGCAGAACCCTAAAACACCAAACCCTAAAAACCCTAAAATCTCAAAACCCTAAAAACACCATGTCTGGCACAAATCAACCTCCTGCTTTGCTGCAAAACAACTTCTCAAATCCTAGTATCAAAATTCCCATGTTTGATGCCAGGAACTTTGAACTTTGGAAGTCCAATTTTGAGCAATACATAGCTATTCATGACTACACTCTTTGGGAAATTATCGAATATGGGAACACATTCGATAAAGCAGCAAAGATTACTGCTGCTATTGAGGCAAGGTCAGCTATTCCTAATTGTCCAGAAGCTGATAAAGTGGAAAAGCCTGATGATGGGAGAGCGGTAGCTGTTGAAGACATAGCCAAGAAGGGGGTGGACATGAAAATTTTGAACATCTTGAAACATGCCCTAGGTCATGAGAATCAGCATAAGTACAAACGTTTTGATTCTGCAAAAGAGCTTTGGGAAGCTCTTGAAGTAGCACATGGTGGCAATGCTGACACAAAAGAAGAAAAGAAGAAGCAACTCTTGCATGAGTATGCTGTCTTTAAAGCTCAACCTAATGAGAATCTCAGCAGTGTGAGAAGTAGACTTCTTGACATCACAAGTCAACTTTCCTTCATGGGAAAACAGATTGATGACCCTGAATTGAATGCTACTTTTCTCAAAAGTCTTGGTGATGTATGGAAGATTGAGACAAGATCTATTCTTGTCAATAACACCCACAAGACTTCCAGGTTTGATGACATCTTCAACAAGTTAAGGCTGTTGGAGAATGAATGGCAATTGGAGAGTGATAACAAATCTTCCAGCAGCAACATGGCCTTCTTTTCACAAAGTGAAGGCCAATTTGATTCCATGAACTTTTATGGACATTCAGCCTCTGGATCTCAAGGTGTCAGTGCTGGATGTCAATCTGTCAGCGCTGGATCATATCCTGTCAACGCTTTGTACTCAAGCGCTGACACACACAATCATGGCGCTGATAGAATTAAACCTGCTGGTTTTGATCTTGATACTGTGTGTGCCTTCATTGCTTCTTTGCCTAGTGATTCAAGGATCACTTATGAAGATCTTGAGCAGATAAGTGATGAACAATTGGAAGAGATGGATATAAAGTGGACTATGGCTCTTGTAAGTTTAAGAGCAAACAGGTTCAATAAAAGGTTCAAGAAGAAGATGACCTTTAATGCTAAGGATGTTGCTGGATTTGACAAGTCCAAGGTGGAGTGCTACAACTGTCATAGGATGGGGCACTTTATGAGGGAATGTAGATCTCCAAGGAGATCTGATGCTGGGAAGCCTTCTAGCCAAATGATTAAGAACCCAGATCCCAAGGCCATGGTTGCTGTTCAACAAATTGATGGCGTTGGAGAATGGGATTGGAGCTGGATGGCTAAGAATGAGGAAGAGGACAGAGCTTTGGTTGCTGAAGTTAAAGAAGAGCATGCTGAATATGCTCTCATGGCACACTCCTCCTCTTCATCAGATAATGAGGTATATGATGATGCTTTCTGTTCTAAGGGTTGTCGTTTAAATACTGAAAAATCAAAACAAGAGATAGTTAAGTTATTAGATGAAGCAAGTACTCTAAGGTGCAAATTATCTAACTATCAAATTGCTCTTACCCAAACAGAAAAGACAGTAACTGAGTATAAGAAAATGGAGTTTGATTTAAAGGATCAAATAAATATCTTAAAACATGAGTTACATCAGAGTAAGGATGTTCAAGATATAGTAAATAGGGTTAATCTTGATTTGATAGCTCAGTTAGAGGAGGCTAACAAAAACAAAGATAATGTGAGTCTTAAAATCCAGAGATTTGATAAGGCCACACAATCCCTAGGAGAGTGTGTTAGTAAACAAAGAGACTCTAAGGATATGAGTGGGATTGGGATGAATAATTATACTGTTGTTCCACCACCAGCTGGGGATTTCTATGGTGTCCAATCAAAGGACTTATCTTGGACTGGCTTGCCAGAATTCCAAGAGGAGGAGTTTATTCCTCCACCTAGAGTGACTTCCCCAGTTGAGGAATATCAGCAAAAGCTGACTGACCTAGAAGAGTGGAAGAAAGCTAACCACACCTTGTTTGTTAAGGGAGGGTTGTTGTGTGAAAGTCCAAATGAGCCCACACCAAACATGATACCAATTGTGGAGTCCTATGATCCTAAGCCTATTAAGATCACACACCCTACCACTGGCAAACCTGTTGACCTTGGCCCACAAAATGTTAGAAAACCTAGTGTTAAATATGCAGAGATGTATAGAAATTCTAGGTCACCAAAAAGCCAAGTAAGTAATCATGGAACAGGCTTCTTTGCTTCTAGACCTAAGACTATGTCTAGAAAAGCTTGTTATACATGTGGTAGCTTCTCACATTTGACCTACAAATGTGTCAATGCTTCCAATGTCAACGCTGACAGGAACCATTTCAGCGCTGACAAAAGTCAACATAGGTCAAACACTGTCAGACCCAATACCTTTGTGAACAAAAGTTCACAAGTTGTTAGACCAGCCCCATTCTTTTCTAGAGGGTCTAACACACAAGGCCTAAGACCTTTTCAAAAGTCAAATACTTGGTCAAATAGGCAATGGGTTCCTGTAGCAAACCCTAGGTTCAACGCTGATAAGAGCAATCGGGGCGCTGACAGGAGTAATTTCAGCGCTGATAGAAACACTGCTAAACCTAGGTATTTGCAGCCACAGGGAAATAGGTCTAAAGCTTCTACTAGCTTAACATGGAGACCAAAACAAGACCAGAACCCTAATAATACTGGTATTTCTATGACATGCAACAGGTTTCATTATATTTCTAAGGCATTGTCAACACCAATTGGGGTTAACTGGGAATTTCATTCAAACAGGGATGAAAATGGGGTTGTTATGAGAACCAAGTCTGTTCTTGTTGAACAACCAAATGAATCCAAGTCTTCCAAGGCTTGGGTTCCCAAAGAAAACTAATGCGTTTTCTTTATGTGCAGGGCATTCAGAAGAAGATCAATGACTATGGATACTGGGATAGTGGATGCTCAAGGCACATGACAGGAAAGGAAGACTATCTGACCAATTTCTCTCCTATTCAAGATGGTGATAAGGTATACTTTGGGGGTGGATACGGCACAATCACAGGAAAAGGAACCCTTGTCACCAACAATCTTAGGTTTGATAATGTCTTCTTGGTGAAAGACCTGGATTATAATTTGTTTAGTGTATCACAAGTGTGTGATAACAAAAATAAGGTTCTTTTCACAGATACTGAGTGCTTGGTGTTAAGCAAAGATTATAAGCTCCCTGATGAGAAATACATAGACTTTAGAACACCAAGGCATAAAGACATATATAATGTGAATCTTAATGGAATTAAGGTAAATAATAAAATGTCATGTCTGTATGCTAAAGCCTCAGTAGATGAAAGTAATCTTTGGCACAGGAGACTAGGGCACATAAACTTTAAGAATATTAATAGGCTTGTGAGGCTTGGTTTAGTTGATGGTTTGCCTGAAAAGGCTTTCCACAATGACCACTCTTGTGTTGCATGCCTTAAGGGCAAGCAGCACAAGGTCTCATTCAGGTCTAAACAGGTGCACTCTAGTTCTAAACCCCTTCACTTATTGCATATGGACCTCTTTGGTCCTACTAATATAGAGAGTTTGAAGGGTAAATCATATTGTTTTGTCATTACTGATGATTACTCAAGGTTCACATGGACTTTCTTTTTAGCTAAGAAAAGTGAAACTGCCCTAAGTCTGATTAATTTCATTACCCAAATTGAAAAGAAGAATGGTAATGAGGTCAAAATTATTAGAAGTGACAATGGGGGTGAGTTTAGAAATCAGTTATTAGATGATTTTTGTGCCAAGAAAGGGATTACTAGGCAGTTCAGCATAGCTAGAACTCCTCAGCAAAATGGAGTTGCTGAGAGGAAGAATAGGACCCTTATTGAAGCAGCCAGAACCATGTTGGCTGATGCCCACTTTCCTATAGCTTTTTGGGCTGAAGCTGTTAACACAGCTTGCTATGTTCAAAATAGGGCATTGGTCAACAAGATACATAATAAGACACCTTATGAATTACTTTGGGGAAGGAAGCCAAATATTGGTTTTCTGAAGCCTTTTGGTTGTCATGTAGTTGTGTTAGAAACTAGTGAGGCCCTAGGTAAATTTGATTCAAAAGGTGATGAAGGCTACTTCATGGGTTATTCAGTGCAGAGTAAAGGATATAGGGTTTACATTAAAAAGGAAAAACGTATACTTGAAAAGGTACATGTTAGGTTTTTAGAAAGTAAACCTAGTGATCCTGAGAGTGGTCCAAATTGGTTGTTTGACTTAGAACCTTTGTCTAGAGCTTTAAATTATATGCCTGTTACTGATCCAGACATTGTGAAGGTAACTTCAAGTGTTTTGGAAAAGAGAATTGGTAATGTTTCAGGTATACAGGTTGCTAAGGAGGATGGACCACCAGCAGTTATATCATCTCCCACACAAGAATTTGTTACACTTCCTATATGGACAGATGAGTATTATGCTGCTGCTACTGCTGCAAGGAAAGATAATGGTGGTGTTCAGATACCACCAACTACAAACATGCATGATTCTTCAAGCGCTGACAAAGGGAAATCCAGCGCTGACACGACCAATTCAGACGCTGATGGCTCCAACGCTGACAACACCAGTTCAGGCGTTGTTAGCCCAAACGCTGACACACAAGGATCAGACTTTGGAGACACCTTTACACAGCTTTTCTCTTCTCATTTTGAACAGGGTGGACCTTCCAATATCCATGAAGAGATTCCTGTTGATGAAGAAGAAACTGAAGAAGATATTGGCAACATGGAGCGTGAAATTGAGGACACCAGACTTTTTGAAGGAGGAGTTCTCACTTCCACAGCTAAAGATCACCCCACATCTCAAATCATTGGTGATGTTATGGCTCCAGTTCAGACAAGAAGATCCCATCAAGGTCTTGGTGGATTTATTGCCAATATACACAAGAAGGTTGATACCCCTCTTGTACAAGCATGTTTGTTTGCCTGTTTTCTGTCACAGGAAGAACCCAAGAAAATTTTTGATGCTCTCAAGGAACCAAGTTGGGTGGAAGCAATGCAGGATGAGCTTCACCAATTTGCTATACAGGATGTTTGGGAGCTGGTTGATTGTCCTAGATATGTGAGACCAATTGGGACAAGATGGGTTCTAAGGAACAAGAAAGATGAAAGAGGCAGTGTGGTCAGAAACAAGGCACGTTTGGTAGCTCAGGGTTATACACAAGAGGAAGGAATTGATTATGAAGAAGTCTTTGCTCCAGTTGCAAGAATTGAAGCTATCAGAATTTTCTTAGCTTATGCTTCTTGCATGAATTTTACTGTTTATCAGATGGATGTGAAGAGTGCTTTCCTCTATGGCACAATTGTTGAGGAGGTTTATGTAATGCAGCCTCCTGGTTTTGAAGATCCTGAGAATCCAGACAAGGTTTATAGAGTAAAGAAGGCAATGTATGGCCTTCATCAAGCCCCAAGAGCATGGTATGGTACATTGTCCACCTACTTGGTGGAAAATGGTTTCAAGAGGGGCACCATAGACCAGACACTGTTTACAAAGAAGAAAGGAAAACATGTGTTACTTGTGCAGGTCTATGTTGATGACATCATTTTTGGCTCTACTGATCCAAAAATGAGTGAGGAATTTTCCAAGCTCATGACAGATAAATTCAAGATGAGTGCAATGGGTGAGATGAACTTCTTTCTAGGTTTACAAGTTCAGCAGAAAGAAGATGGTATCTTCATCTCCCAGGACAAGTATGTAGCTGAAATCTTGAAGAAATATGGTTTTTCTCCACATGAGAAGGAGGCTTCTACTCCTATGGACAGACAACACCCTTGGGGAAAACTTGGAGCTGGAAAGGATGTGGATGTTAGGCACTATAGATCAATGATTGGTTCATTGATGTATCTTACAGCCTCAAGACCTGACATCATGTTTGCTGTGTGTGCATGTGCACGCCATCAAGTGACTCCCAAAGAATGTCACCTTTTTGCTGTGAAGAGAATTTTTAGGTACCTAAGATGCTATCCAGATCTTGGATTATGGTACCCAAAAGATTCTCCATTGGACCTTATTGCTTATTCAGACAGTGATTATGGTGGTGACAAGTTTGATAGGAAATCCACAACTGGTGGATGCCAATTTCTTGGGAGCAGATTAATATCTTGGCAATGCAAGAAACAAACAGTGGTGGCAAACTCTACAACTGAAGCAGAATATGTTGCAGCAGCTGCTTGTTGTGGACAAGTCTTATGGATTCAGAACCAGCTGTTGGATTATGGGTATAATTTTATGCATACCAAGATTTTTGTAGACAATAACAGTACTTTATGCATTATTAAAAATCCTGTACATCATTCTAAAACCAAACACATAGAAATTAGACATCATTTTATAAGAGATTGCTTTGAGAAAGGTTTAATACAACCAGATAGGGTAGATACTGATGATAATGTAGCAGATTTATTAACTAAACCTTTTGATGCTGGAAGATTTCAATATTTGGTAACAAATATTGGAATGGTTAATCTCACTTAATATGTGTTTTGGAACATTTTTGTAAAAGTATGTACAGGATAATGCATTGTTATTGGTCTTTGTGATGATTTAGATTTTCCACATTCTTTTTCTAACACTGACAAAGGTAAATACAACGCTGTCAAGTGTTCTTTTGCCGTTGTTGGAGATATTATGGTCTAACGCTGACAAGAGTTCCTTCAACGCTGATAAGTGTTGTCGGGACGCTGTTAGCAACAAGTGTTAGTTTTGTGGTTTTCGTCTAAATGTGCAGGTAATGGTAGCTTTATGCCATTGGATACAGAGTTGCTTATGGAACTTTGAAGAGCTATTTGGACATGTTTTTGTTTATGGATGATGGTTGGAATATTTATATTCCTATCTTGACATAAATTTTTAATGTTCATATATATTGTTGAGAACTCATGTATCATAGTTTGAGGGGAGGTTTAAGGAACCTTTAGGACTCTTGGGTATTCTTAGAATACTCTCATCACAATTCTAGATTGTGTCCACAGGTGAGTATGGGTTAGTTTTGCTAAACCATGAGGCACTGTAGCATGCATAGTATATCAACTTTGCATGCTGCCAAGACATTTTTGACTTAGAATTGGTTATGGTCTGATGGGAGACTTGGGAATACTTTGGATATGGGTTTACCTGGGAGTTACAAAGAATTTTATGAAATAACTTTGTTGGTAAGTATTTTGGTTAGCAAGGGACTCTAGAGGACATTTGTGTCTATCTTGCTTATGCAAGTGTGTATAAATGGACAGTGCTTGCCGCCCAGTAATTATTATCAACTTGTAAGATATTTCCCTTAGGATAAATTACTTTGTTAAGGTCTTTTTCTTTTTAAATATTTTTATTTTTACTTTTTAGACGCTGACAAGTTTTTCTCCAAACGCTGTTACGTCCAATCGTGACGCTGACAAGGCTTTAGGCAAACGCTGACAAGGAAATATAGCCGTTGGGCGCTGATGGGCTATTTTTGACCGTTGACACCTAATGGGCCCTACCCAGTTGTTATTTTTTGACTAATCTTTGGCCGTAATTTTGGGGAGAAGTTACTTTTAATTAATGCATGAGATAAGTTATATTTGATTCAAGATTTTCATGATTGCTCTTTGAATATAACCGCCTCATTTTTGACCAATCAAAATCATGCATCTCTCCTATAAATTTGGCTAAACTTTTTATTCTGGGTATTCATATTTTCTTGTCTAACACTTTTCCTCCTAGATTTTTGTTTTCATATCATATAACCTAAACAGCTTTAAATCATGGCACCCAAATTCAACTCAAAGAATTTAACATTGGAGTTCAAGAGCCAACACAATATGATCGCTTACTTGACTGCTGATGATGCTTTATTTCCTCAGTATTCACAGATGGTGGCATTTTTAAATGCATCTTCATTGAGGTATGCACTTTCTCATACACCATTAGTCCCTGTCGCACACATTAGACAGTTTTGGAACAATGTTAGTTCCACAACAACTAATGGAGTGACCACATTAACATCTACTGTTCATGGAAGAACATGGGTGGTCACTGAAGCTTTGGTTCGCCAAGCTTTGCGTCTTGATGACGCTGATGGTGTGACTACTCTTGCCATAGCAACAATAGAACAGGGTCTTAGGGAATTGGGTTATCCTATTCCTGCTGATGTCACTTTAAATAAATATCATAAGCAGGAATTTCCCTCTGACTGGAAATATTTGATACATGTCCTTTTACAATGCTTAAGTCCAAAATGTACTTCTTTTAATGAGATAAACAGGTCAATTGCAAGTGCTTTGGTTTGTATAACACGTGGGCTTAAGTATAATTTTTCAAAAATGATTTTTGAAGGGATGTGTAAAAACAAGGGAAGTAAAATGACTTTGGCTTACCCTAGATTTTTGCAAATGGTCTTTGATTTACAAGAATATTGTTCTAGGGATCATGACACTTTTTATGAGATCCCTAAACAACAGAAAACCATTTTTGCTAAAATGAGCTCCACAAACGATCCTATACCTCTTACCCAACCCATGCTTGCAGTAATTCAGGCTGCTCAACCACAACCAGGCCCACAACCAGACCCTGAACCCCAACTTGAGCCTATTCATGACCCATCACCTTCACCAGAAAACATGGACATTGACCAACCCAGCGCTGACACTCACAATGTGGGCGCTGACACAGCCAATCCCAACACTGATACACTTCCTAAACAATCCCAAACACCCCTTAATCAACCCACACCCACACAATCTACTTCATCTTCTACCCCATTACAATCTAGGTTGACTAAACGCCAAAGGGTTACTGGAGTGTTCTCCTCTAGTGATCCTAGCCTTGTAGCAGAGAGAACCACCTCCACAAGTGTGGCTGGTGATATGGGTGAGGCTGGGGCTATTGACACAGGCTTAGATGCTGGTCAAGACAGTCCCAACATCATTAAGACCTCATCCATGCCCCATGATCCTATTTTGGGAGGTCAAATCCCCATTCTAGCTGAGGGCAGATTGGAACCTATGACCATAATTGAATTGACGGCGGCTGTCATTAGCTTGCAAAAGCAAAATGTCAGTCTTGTACAAACTGTCAACAAACAGGGAAAAGAACTTCAAGCTTTGAGGGAGAGAGTAACTGTTTTGGAGAATCCCAGTAGCAGGAGTCTAATGGAGGAATCTTCCAAAGGGGAGGAAAAAGAGGATGAGGAGGATGAGTTGATTCACACAGCTAGTGAAAAGAGTTCAGAAAAGAGTTCACAATTTAGTGAATCTTTGCAGATTGCTGAAGCTCTCACCAACTTGAAGAAGCACCCAGTTGTTGATACATCCAAGGTGACACCAAAGAACTTGGAAGGGTCTTTCAAAGAAACATTGGGCGCTGATACAGGTTTGGACACTGACACATCCAACGCTGATAAAGGTAATCGTGGCGCTGATAGGAGCAACTTGGACGCTGACAAAGTTGCAGATGATGTTGATGTATTCCAGCCATCAACAATCATTAAAGATGTGTCCACACAGGTTTCTTCTTCTAGTTTACCAATTATTGATCCAAAAGACAAAGGTAAAGGTATTTTGTTTGAAGAAGATGTTCCAAAGAAAGATGCAGCACAAATAGCATTTGATGAACAGTTGGCTGCACAACTTGTGGAAAGAGATTTGAGGAGGAGTAGAAAATCACCATTTGTTGTTTCTGAAAGTGAGGAAGAAAGTGGTGATGGAAAAGATGATGATAGCTCAGATTCAAGCATTCAAATTATTGAAGATCCAGAAAGGCTTGAATATGGGGATGAGCTAGCAAAGGAAAGGTTGAGTGAGTTGAAGAATCAGGTTGATTGGGACCTACCAGAAATCACCAGAATGTACCATGCTTGGGAAGACCAGGTGATGGACAACCCAGGTATGAGTTTATCAGATCAAATTTGGGGGTTGGAAGTTCTTCTTAGGGTACAAGAAGACATAAAGGTGATTATGAGATTTAATGCACAAGAGGTCAAGACCTGGCTCAAAAGAGATAGAAGGCAGTTGTACTATAAGTTGCTTAGATGTCATCAGCCTAATTGGACATCAAAGAAGTTGCTGGCCTTGTCTTTTGAGGAGTTAGAATATAGGGCACATCCTATTTGGAGGAAGGTGCAAGAACAGAATGTCTACCAATTTCTTTCAGAAGAAAGAAAACAAGAGCTTGCAGAAGAGATGCAGATTCAGAAGGAAATAAGGATTGCTCAAAGACCAGTGAAGAAGGGAGATTCTTTTCAATTTCCTAAAGACATGGATGTGTATTTTCCAACTGAAGGTGTTATAAGGAAGCATCTCAAGCTTTCTCCTTTGGAAGCTTCAGATTTGGTAAATGTAGTACCTCTAGATGACAGAAATCCAATCATCAGTTTTGATGAAGATGAGTGTGGATTTTGGAAGGTTGGACGATTTGGTAAGGAGGTACATACTTTCACTTCAGTTATTTCTATATTTGCAAGCATAGACAGGGAAGACTTGGTGCATCTATGGAGGTTAATAGAGGCCAAGTATACAGCTGAAGCACCTACTTCAGCTAATGGAATAAGACTTTGGAACACATTTATGACTTTGTGTGGTCCAAAAGAAGCAGATCCTGCCATTTGGAAGGATCTTGAAGATGATCTCAGTAATCTTCATTGGAGGCTATATTCTACTTGTGGTGTATTTCATATGAGCTCTACAAAGTTTTCAGAATATTTGCTTGTGGATGCTGACTATTTCTTGTCCAAAGAAGTATTGGAGAAGATGCTAGAGACACCCTTGGAGATTGATTATACGAGTGATGTGGCCAAGGACTTGATCAGATATGTTTATCACCAACATAAGAAGTTATTGAAAGATTCCTCCTAAGCTTTTAGTTTTTATTCAGAAACTTGATCATTGGAATGGATATCAAGTTTAGGGGAGGATTGTTGGGAATAAAATATGGGTCAGATCACCAAACGCTGATAAGAAGAAAGTCAACGCTGATAGATTGACTTTGGACGCTGATAGAAGTCAACGCTGATAGCCTTGAAGATTGACACTGATAGAATATCTTTTGTTTATTTGTTTCTTTATTTATGTATGGTAAAGATAAGCACGACATTGTATTTTCTATTATTATCTTTACCTAGAATAGTTGATTCATAGCTTATTGTACAAGACTTCTTGTTCTATAAAAGAAGGTCTTTTAGGTTAAAGTCACATATCAGTTTTTCATAGTATTCGTTTGTTAAACTCTTTCATTGTAACCAAGTACGATTATTCTAATCAAAGTGAAAGTTTGTTTAACATCATTGTGTTTTAGATCAAGTGTTAATTCCGCATAACACTTTGTTACTTTATTCATAAGCAAAGGTTTCTCTACGTGTTGTACTTGATCTAATCTCGTATACACAAAGCTAATCGATCTAAGTTTGGGATCAACAGTGATCGATTCCAGGGAGAAACCCTCCTAAGATGGAAAAGGCGTCCAAAAGTGAAATAAGCTTAAACAAATAAGCAGTAACCAATAAGCACTTTAAAACTTCTAAAAGAGTAAATAAACAAAATTCGTTAACTTTTGGAATCTAAAGCATTCGAACTTCCATAAAACGAACTTAAAAACAATAAATCTTTTAGGAAAACTTAAAAGTAAATAAGCCAAAACAAACGAATAAGCCAATAAGCATCAAGAGCTTATAGCTTATACGTATGAGAGTTTATGTAAGAAGAGAAAGATTAATCTTTTTATCACGAACTCATCAAATCACTCAAACTGTATGAAATGTAATCCTCGAATCAAAGATTAAGGTAAAACAAGAAATTGGGAAAGAGATTAAAGAACTAATACTTAAACTTGAACTTGATTAATGAAATCAAAATACAAGAAAGATTAAGAGCTTAACTTGAAAGATAAAAATGGAGAAAAGAAAGAAAACTTAGTGAGAGAAAGTTTGGAACTTTCTCTCTCTAAAAACTAGAAAGGAAAAAGATGAAAAACTAAATTAGATAACCACCCTCCTATGTGATTAGGAGGGAATTTATAGGCTAAGTGGGAAGTGCATGTATGGTGTGTTTCCTTCTTTCTTTTCTTCTCGACTCGATTTAATTCTTTGTCTTTTCTCGACGTCGTCTCGGGACTTGAACTTGTCTTAATAATTTTCTTCTATAATTTAGACTTGAGTTCTTCGACTTCATTAAACTTCCGTCTTTAGACTTTTTCTTCGATAAATCTTCAGAATAGGTCTTGGACATCCGTTCTATAAGCACTCTTGATCTCTTGACTTCGTCTTTTCTCGTTTTCTTCGATAAAAGCTAGTGAAAGCCCGTGTTTTCTTCCTTTTTCATCTTTTGGTCCTAAAGAACAATAAAAACACAAACCACGCATAATTCCGACTTTTACGACATAAAATACACGTTTTGGTCATGTTATTATTGGAAATAAGTGGTAAAAGGATAAGTGTTTTCACACTTATTAAATCCCATACACTTGACCATTGCAATGCCCTCATGCAATGCATTAATTTTAAAGCACGGTTTACATTTTACATCATAAATAACCCACCTTGTCCTTTATTAAATACTAAACATTTAAGGAAAATAAAAAGTTAGAAACAAGTAAAGAAATCAAAGACTTACATTGGGTTTTGGCTGCCATGAACGTTTATCATCCTCAAGTTTCACGTTCCTCATACCAAGCTTAAAAACGAGATCATTGATATTATAAGTTAGCAAACTAACACGAATTCATGTGGGATAATTATTTACTTAGACTCCCTTATTCCTAGGTGTATCTCTTATATTTTAATTTTGTCTTGAATGATCACGAGGATGCATGGTTTGACTTATTTTGATAGTTATTTAGGCCGAAATTAAAGTGAACGATTTAATCAATAGTTAGCTAAAGGACAAAGTCTTTTAAAACTGCTTCTCGGGACCTCATAAAGTTCATATCTTGGCATAAATCGCTTCACGATTTGAGACCTTTCTCGGATCATTATTTGGCAGCGACTTCATACTTCGAATCTTGAGAGACGTTCCTGAAATAATGGTCTTCTCTTCATAATAGGAATTTCTTCACTTGAACTTTTTGATAGATTCTTCATATTTGGACCACGACTTCTTCATTTTTCTCCAATATTTATTTTGGACTTTGATATACAACGATCCGCCTCCTTTTAGGACTTGGATCTATTTATCCTCATACCTTGTTAGGGCCTTTTTGGATAGACTTCTCCATCATCTTTCGGGGAGTATTTGCTTTTCGTCGTGTGTCTCGATCCTTCATATTGATTTTTGATAAATGATTCTTCGCATCACTTTTGGATCTTTAGCAACAAAATGTAGCCCTCATGCCTTGTTAGGGCCTTTTTCGACTCGCCAATCTTCGCATCCCGCTTCAATAAGTTATGCCTTGGCTATGAACTCTAATTAATACCGAGCAACTTTTAAACGATCTTGGGCTAGAAGCTAAGTAACTTTTCAAATCGTACAACCTTATTTATTGCAAATAAATTTATTAACAAGCGATGGGAGAATAGGCTCATAATTAACTCACATAAATTCACGAAAGAATACCAAACTCATAATTGACTCTATCATCTCTCGTCCTCCACAGTTTAAAATCTCAAGGAATGAGACTCGTGGATGCTTAGCCAATTAAATCAAAGTTTTGGGTTTTCGAGTCATCTATAGGATCTTGCATCTTCTTAGACTCTTTCAAGTTTAGAATTTGCGTTTTAAAGTTCCCTTGATAAACGACTCTCTAGGATCAATTATAGGAGCTTGCGAAAAGTTCTTGTTCTTAACCCGTGAGAGTTAAGACTTTCGCGTTTTAAAGCTCCTTATATAAAAGCCTAGCAAAACTTGACTTAAACACGTTAAGGATACTAGCTAGAGTAAACTTAGATAAGTAAACTCGGGTTGAGTCAAAATATTCACGACTTTGAAAAATTTAAAACCGCTTTATTAAACTTTATTTTAGCAAGGAAAGCAAATAACGATAACAAAGGAAAACTACAAGGCCAAAATAGATTAAAAATTTTGAAAAATGTCGAAAAATCAAATTTTCCGGTTAAAATGAGGGCAAATTCATGGAAAATACCACTTACTTCGATAGAAGTCCCCCTACACTTGATATAAACATTGTCCTCAATGTTTAAGCATGTGGGAGTAAACTCCCCTACACTTATGACATTGTGCACTTTGTTTAAGTCTTGATAAGGAAAGGACAACTAGAGTGATTTCAATGTGAACATATAAGATATGAAATATTGAATCACGATAGTTTTAGGATAGAACTGGGAAGATGAGAACACGGGATCACGGTTCGTCAAAAGTCATTGAGGTGCACTTTGAAGCTTGAATCCCTGCATCGAATAAGAAACAAGACAACAAACACATACGGGGCTCCCCCTACACTTATTATGAAAACGGTAAAGGATAGATCACGGGTTGCCTCCCGAGAAGCACTTGTTTTTGATAACCGAGTCACGATCCTGACTCGACCCAAAACTAGTTCATGAGAAACGTGGTGAGGGATGGAATCATCTCATGAGAGATGTCCTCACCAAAGTAAAGCTTTAAACGCTGGCCATTCACCTTGAAATTGGGCCCATTTGGCTGAGAAAGCTCAATGGTCCCACAGGGAAAGACTTTGGAGACGGTGATGGACCAGACCAGCGGCTCTTCAACTTGCCAGAGAAAATCTTCAACCGAGAGTTAAAGAGTAAAACTTGATCACCAACGTGGAACTCTCGGTTCTTAATGCTTACATCATGGATGATCTTGGTCTTCTCCTTGTAGATCAGTGAGTTCTCGTAAGCTTCATTCCTCAGTTCGTTAAGCTCGTTGAGTTGAATCTTCCGATGATCACCGGCTTTGTTGATGTCAAAGTTAGCCCAGTTCAAGGCCCAGTATGCCTTATGTTCTAGCTCGATGGGGAGGTGACATGCTTTCCCGTACACAAGACGATAAGGTGTACAACCAATCGGCGTCTTATAAGCGGTACGGAAAGCCCACAAAGCATCATCTAACTTAGCGGCCCACGCGGCACGATGCTCTCCCACAGTACGTTCCAGAATTCGCTTCAATCCACGGTTGGAAATCTCGGCTTGACCATTGGTTTGGGGATGATAGGCGGTGGAAAGACGGTGATTGACACCATACTTAGCCATGACTCATGCAAATTGATCATTGCAAAAATGAGTCCCGCGGTCACTGATGATAGCACGAGGAACACCGAATCGAGCAAAAAGCTGCTTCAAAAAGTTCGCAACTACCCTCGCGTCGTTCGTAGGAAGAGCCTTGGCTTCAACCCATTTAGAAACGTAGTCAACGGCTACGAGGATGTACTTGTTCCCTTTAGATGATGGAAATGGCCCCATAAAGTCAATGCCCCATACGTCAAATATTTCACATTCGTGTATGAAATTTTGAGGCATCTCATCTTTATTTGTGATCTTGCCTTGGCGTTGGCAAGCATCACAATGCTTAACCATTTCGTGAGCGTCACGATAAATGGTGGGCCAATAGAATCCAGAGTCAAACACTTTCTTAGCGGTGTAGTTGGGACCAAAGTGACAACCGGTGGGTCCTTTATGGCAAGCATCAAGGATTTGTAAAGCTGCCGGCCCATCAACACATCGACGAATGATCAGATCAGCACATTGTTTGAAGAGATAAGGGTCATCCCAGAATTAAGTCTTAACATCTTTAAAGAACTTCTTCTTTTGTTGGGATGTTAACCCTTTGATGAGAATACCACCCGCTAAGTAATTTGCAAAGTCCGCAAACTACGGGGTGTCATCAAGATTGGAATGAATAGACATTAAGGTCTCAAGGGGAAAAGAGTCATTGATCTCTTGATTCGGATGATCCCCTTGATAGGGATCCTCAAGTCTACTTAGATGATCCGCGGCTAGGTTTTCAGCTCCCTTTTTGTCACGAATTTCAATGTTGAATTCTTGAAGCAGCAAAACCCAACGAAGAAGTCTTGGCTTAGAATCTTGCTTAGTTAACAAGTACTTCAACGCGGAGTGGTCGGTATACACGATGGTGGTGGAAAGGACAAGATAGGGGCAGAACTTCTCAAAAGCATACACTACAGCTAAAAGTTCTTTTTCGATAGTGGTATAATGCAATTGAGCCCCCGTCAATGTCTTGCTAGCATAATGGATTGGTTGTAAGTGTTTGTTCACTCTTTGGCCCAAGACCGCTCCAATAGCAAAGTCGCTAGCATCGCACATTAATTCAAAAGGTAGCTCCCAATTAGGGGTGACTAAGACCAGTGCCTTAGTTAGCTTATCCTTGAGAAGATTGAAGGATTCAATACACTCTTTGGAAAAGATAAAAGGAGTATCTTTTTCCAAGAGGTGGGTCATCGGGCGAGCGATTTTAGAAAAATCTTGGATGAATCGACGATAGAAGCCCGCATGACCAAGGAAACTTCTCACACCCTTCACGGTTGAAGGTGGAGGTAATTTGGCTATGGCATTCACTTTAGCACGGTCGGCTTCAAGACCGGCTTTGGAGATTTAATGTCCCAGCACAATGCCTTCTTTTACCATAAAATGGCATTTTTCCTAATTCAGAACAAGGCGAGTGTCTTCATATCGCTTAAGCATGCGTTCCAAATTGGCAAGGCAAGTAGAGAAGGAATCACCATAGACCGAGAAATCATCCATGAAGACTTCCATGGTTTCTTCAACCATGTCATGGAAGATAGCCATCATGCACCTTTGGAATGTCCCAGGAGCATTGGACAAGCCGAAAGGCATTCTTTTGTAAGCAAATGTTCCATAAGGACAAGTGAATGTGGTTTTCTCTTGGTCTTGGGGATCGATGGGTATTTGAAAATAACCCAAGAAACCGTCTAAAAAGCAGTAATAGTCATTACCCGCTAGACGTTCAAGCATTTGGTCCATGAAAGAAAGGGGAAAATGATCCTTTCTCGTAGCATCATTGAGTTTGCGATAGTCTATACAAACTCTCCACCCTGTAACGAGACGAGTAGGAATCAACTCGTTGTGTTCGTTGGGAACAACGGTGATTCCGCCTTTCTTAGGCACACATTGGACGGGACTAACCCATGGTGAATCCGAGATAGGATAGATCATGCCCGCATCAAGAAGTTTGATAACCTCTTTTTTGATAACGTCACGGATCTTGGGATTCACCCTTCTTTGGCTTTGGATAGTGGGTTTAAAGTCGTCCTTCATGAGAATTTTATGTGTGCAAAAGTGAGGATCAATTCCACGAATATCGGAGATCTTCCACGCAATCGCTTTCTTATGATTCTTTAGCACGGCGATAAGTCGGGATTTTTCTTCTTCTTTCAAGTCCTTAGCGATGATGACCGGTAACTTCTTGTTGTCTTCAAGGAAAGCGTACTCGAGATGAGACGGAAGATCCTTAAGCTCAATATCCGGAGGATTTTCGATGGACGGCGTAGTCAAATTCGGATCATCGGTAGAGATATCCTTAGGAGACTGTGGAGAAATATGGTCCTCATTGAGAAGTTTCTCAATGGTACGAATGTCTTCGTCCTAATTGGAGGGAGAATCGTCATATTGCAAGTCCACATCTCCCAAAGTTGCTTCACATTCTTTCAAGATGAAATCACTTTCTCCAAATGGAGTTAGTGATGGAGCAATAGAGGCAACGGTCTCAACAGTGGGTAGAGAAGAAGAACTACTTTTACAAGCGTCTTTGAAATGTTCTTCACAAGCCTCATCAAAACGTCAATGAAATTAACGCTCTCATTTTCAGAAGGCTGCTTAGAAAGTTTACCCATGTTGAAGACGATTTTATCGTCACCAACTCTCATGATTAATTCGCCAGCGGCTACATCAATGAGAGTGCGACCGGTCCTCAAGAATGGACGTCCAACGATTAATGGAACACGGGGGTCCATCTCGTAGTCAACGACAACAAAATCCGCCGGAAAGGTGAATTTGTCGACACCGACGAAGACAACTTCGGCTATCTCCACTGGATAAGCAACCTTACGGTTAGCTAATTCCAAAGTCATTCGTGTGGGGGACTAGCTCGGGTAGAGACAATTGTTTCCAAACGCTTAAAGACATTAAGTTTATACTAGCACCTAGATCTGCTAGGGCCATACAATTCTCTACCCCAGGGAAGTTGCAAGGAATCAAGAAACGACCCGGATCACCAAGTTTGGTTGGTAATTTCCTTAAGAGCACTGTGGAGCAATTCTCATTAAGTTGGGTCTGAGCGATATCGAGGAGTTTCTCCTTATTACTGAGAAGATCTTTAAAAATTTTAGCGTAATTTGGCATGTGAGCGAGAGCCTCAGCAAAGGAGATATTAAAATTCAGTTGTTTAAACATTTTTAGAAAGTTAGAAACCTGAATATCATCCTTGTTCTTCAATTTCTCTTTCCTCAACCTTGAAGGATAAGGTATATTGGGTTGAGATGAAGGCTTTGGTATGGAAGCCTCACTTACAACCTTGGGTGGTGGAGGGGTGGAAGTAGAAGGTGGTGGAATTGGAGAAGGAGAAGTTGGAGGTGTTGGAGAAATAGAAGGTGGAGGAATTGGAGAAGGAGAAGTTGGACGTGTTGGAGAAATAGAAGGTGAAGGAACTGGAGAAGGAGACTCGTTTTCCTTAGTCACAATCACCGGTGTAGGTGTAGGAAGCTCGGGTTCCTTTAAACCTTTTCCACTGCGAGTGGTGATTGCTTTCATCTCCCCTCTAGGATTAGCAACGGTGTTACTCGGAAGAGAACCCGAACCAGAGGCTTGATTACTTGGGAAGAAACTAGCCATCATGTTCCTCAAGTCATTCGTTTGACTTTCCAAAGTGTTTCGCATATCAGCTCGAAGATCATTCCCTTGTTTGACCATGTCTGATTTCATGTTGGCCATTTCCCTTTGAAGATTCTACACTATCGCATCATTAGTCCTCATGTAAGTTTCAACCTCGTGATTAAAAACAGTGGGTTGGTTGAGAGGAGGAGCCTGGTAGGCAGGTGGTTGATAAGCAGGTTGTTGGTAAACTTGGTTGTTTCTTTGAGGTGGATAAGGGTTTCTTTGGTTTTGATATTGATTTGGAGCACGAGGTTGGTTTTGATTGTTGCGATTAAGGTTGTTTGGGTTTTGTGGGGGAAAACCAGGTGGTGAAAGAAAGTTGTTTGAGCGATAGCTGAGCAAGTTGTGGTCACCTTGAGGACGTGCTTGATAGCTTCCTGTAGCAAAGTTTCCGTTGGCGGCATACACATTTTCCGGATTATCTTGAGTTGAAGGACAATCGGTGTATGAGTGAGATCCCTCGTATATATCACATGATTGGCTCAAAACATTAGCTTGGGCATTGAATTGTTTGGCATTGTTGGCAGTTTGTAAAGCAAGCGATTCCACAAGCGAAGTAAGCTTATCAATTCTTTTGTCGACATCACTAGTACTAGCACTTGCTACATTAGTTCTAACACTCTTGGTTTGCACTCTAGATATGTTCTCAATAATATCCCAATCAGCATTAGAAGACTTAACCAAAATATTACCCCCCGAGGCACTGTTTAGTGAATCTTGGTCATTCATGCTTAAACCATTGTAAAAAGTATTGATTTGATGTACTTTTGTTAAACCATGTTGTGGACACTTTCTTAAAAGTTCCTTAAAACGGTCCCAAGATTCACTAAAAGACTCACCGTACTTTTGTTCAAAGGTAATTATTTCATTACGCAAAGCGGTAGTACGTGAGGGTGGGAAAAAGTAGTTGATAAACTTTGTCTCTAAATCCGTCCACGTAAAAATACTTTGTGGCGATTCCTTATCAAGCCAATTCCGGGCTTGTCCCTCTAAAGAGAAAGGAAAAAGTTGCAAGCGAATCACTTCTTGTGAGACCCTATTGTACTTAACCGTATTGGTAAGCTGAAGAAACCTTTAAATGTGGTCATGAGGATCATCAAGTGAACGCCCCAAAAAGGGTTGAGCAGAGACCATTTGTATAAAGCCAGATTTGAGTTCAAAGTTGTTGGCTCCAATCTCAGGTATGACAATTGCATCGGTGTTGCCTTCTACGTGCGATTGCAAAAGCTCGATCATTGGTTGATTGTCCATGGTGAGAATTGGTTGAGTAATGACTTCGGCTTAAGCTACTCTCTTCTTACGAGCACGAGTACGCATGCACACCTACAAAAGGATTAGAAAAATAGAAAAGAAATATTTTTGGTTTTTATGGTTTTTCTATATATATATTTTTTATTTTTGATAGTTTTATATTTTTTTG
This sequence comes from Glebionis coronaria, assembly GCA_025667525.1. Lineage (NCBI taxonomy): Eukaryota > Viridiplantae > Streptophyta > Magnoliopsida > Asterales > Asteraceae > Glebionis > Glebionis coronaria. The sequence goes on from CM046876.1 coordinate 363,311,882, forward strand.
AATTTTTGAAAATTTTTAAAGCAATGAAAATAACGTTCAAAAGTGAACGGATCCCAAAATCCAACGCGTCTCTCACTTAAAACCTTTAATCTTAACAAAAAGAGCCGGCAGCTGCGCCATTTAATACACAGCTTTTGGGCTAAGTATAAAATCTTATCGTCCGAACTCTTCGAATTGATTATTGGTAGAAAGTGCGACTCAATTGTTCTTGGTGGAATTTAAATGTGTTGTTATATTATCTATTTTTAAACTAAATGCAAATGATTAAAATTGTCGTTGAGTAAAGTGAAAGCTTTAAGAATTTAAACTAAAAATAAAAGCTTGCAATCTTTGGAAATTAAAACTTGAATAGTCAAAAACTTAAAAACTTGTTTAAAATAAGATAAGACAAAAGGCGGGAAAGATTAAATTTTAAATCTAAGAAAACAAATCAAAGCATGAGTCCGATCGTACACAGATCGTACTCAATTAGCAATCCGGATCGCACTCAATGCGATCGTAACCAAGAAATTAGATCACACTCACTAGTGCGATGGGTAGGGGAGATCGTACTACCAGATCACAACCACGATCGCAATGAGTGATCGTGGTCTTTGATCGTGGTTCCTGATCGTAACTCAAAGATCGCACTCAATGCGATTATAACAAGTAAACGTGCCACGATCGCACCCACAGATCGCAATGAGTGATCGTGGTGTGTGATCGTACCAGGGAAGAATAGACAGATCACACTCAATGCGATCTAAACCAAGTGATCGAATCCAGGGAGAAACCCTCCTAAGATGTAAAAGGCGTCCAAAAGTGAAATAAGCTTAAACAAATAAGCAGTAACCAATAAGCACTTTAAAACTTCTAAAAGAGTAAATAAACACAAAGTCTTTAACTTTTGGAATCTAAAGCATTCGAACTTCCATAAAACGAACTTAAGAACAATAAATCTTTTAGGAAAACTTAAAAGTAAATAAGCCAAAACAAACGAATAAGCCAATAAGCATCAAGGGCTTATAGCTTATACGTATGAGAGTTTATGTAAGAAGAGAAAGATTAATCTTTTTATCACGAACTCATCAAATCACTCAAACCGTATGAAATGTAATCCTCGAATCAAAGATTAAGGTAAAACAAGAAATTGGGAAAGAGATTAAAGAACTAATACTTAAACTTGAACTTGATTAATGAAATCAAAATACGAGAAAGATTAAGAGCTTAACTTGAAAGATAAAAATGGAGAAAAGAAAGAAAACTTAGTGAGAGAAAGTTTGGAACTTTCTCTCTCTAAAAACTAGAAAGGAAAAAGATGAAAAACTAAATTAGCTAACCACCCTCCTAATGTGATTAGGAGGGTATTTATAGGCTAAGTGGGAAGTGCATGTATGACGTGATTCCTTCTTTCTTTTCTTCTCGACTCGATTTAATTCTTTGTCTTTTCTCGACCTCGTCTCGGGACTTGAACTTGTCTTAATAATTTTCTTCTATAATTTAGACTTGAGTTCTTCGACTTCATTAAACTTCCGTCTTTATACCTTTTCTTCGATAAATCTTCAGAATAGGTCTTGGACATCCGTTCTTTAAGCACTCTTGATCTCTTGACTTCGTCTTTTCTCGTTTTCTTCGATAAAAGCCCGTGAAAGCCCGTGTTTTCTTCCTTTTTCATCTTTTGGTCCTAAAACACAATAAAAACACAAACCACGCATAATTCCGACTTTTACGACATAAAATACACGTTTTGGTCATGTTATTATTGGAAATAAGTGGTAAAAGGATAAGTGTTTTCACACTTATTACATCCCAATTGTAAAAATCGTCCACGTGGTTTTCTCAAATTTTATGTTTTGTTCGTATGACTCGGAAAATGTAGATGAGATAACTTTGGTTAGATTTCGTTCTTAGACAAAAGAAATTACTAAAATAACCTCTCGGATTTTAGATTTTCATTCTCAATTGATTTTTTTATTTTCTTTTAGTTGATACTAGTAGTTTTAAAATATGTGCATGGTTTTTAAAACTACTAGTTGATACTAGTAGTTTTAAACTTGAAAATAGATGATAAATTAATAATAATTTTGTTATTATATATATGTTATACATGGTTTTTAAAAACATATATATATATATATATATATATATATATATATATATATATATATATATATATATATATATATATATATATATATATATATATATATATATATATATATATATATATATATATATATATATATATCAATCAGACGTTAGATAGCGTGCTTGACAATGGAAAACTTCTTTTTGATTCTTTGATCACTCGTAGATGGGTGGCCAGCTGAAAAATACCATAAAATCCACTTCAAATCTCAGTTGAGGGAAAAAAACTGGTTTTAATGAAGTCGATGGGTGGTTTTGGTTGTTGGGAGTTTTTTTTTTCTACAATGAATTATCATATGTTTACGCTGTGTCAACGCATAATATTAAGACTTTTGCTGACCAAATATGCAAAGAAAAGAGATACGATACATTAGCTCTTTTTTTGCTCATTCTCAAACTCTTCGGCTTACAAAAATACGCAAATAATTCACTATATCAAGCGTCGCGACGAAGCGCGGACACAAGACCTAGTTAAGATTAAATTGGAATTTTAGTTGGATGAGATAATAAGTAATAACCGTTTGAGAGAAGAATAAAATATATCCATGTGTTTTATAAGAAGTGTAGATTATATCATCGTTAATACTTCGGACAGAATACATCCAACTGTTACATACTTCGTGCTCGATACATCTCTTGAACGACAAATGCAAATATTTTTCTCGTTAACTATTAACGAGGGTTTATAAAAAGTGCATTCTTATCTTTTTGCTTATAAAAGGATGTATTTTGCATTCAAAATTTAACTTTAAAAAATAATATTTTTTTTTTCAAAAAAATGTTTAATTTTTTTTTCAAAATAAGAAATTTAGTTTTTCGAGACTACTTTTTGAGAAAAAATAAAATCACATTTTTTTCGAAATTACAACGTTTGGGAGGAATTTTTATTTTTATTTTTTTCAAACAAATATTTAATAATTTTGGAAACAATTTTTATACATTTTAAAAAATTTAGAAAAAGTTTCGAAAAAAATAAAATTACATTTTCGTAAAATTAAAAAAAATAAAAAATTTTTATAAAGTAAAAACATTAATATTTTTACCTTCTTTTCAAATTATTTTTTAAAATTTTGAAAATAACTAAATTTATTTAATTTATAGAAAATGTAATTTTTTAATTTATAGAAAATATAATTTTTTTTACACTTAACAAAAATGTAAAAAAATTCGAGAAGAAGATAAAAAGTATTTTTTTTTTACTTTTTAAAATGTTTTTATATTTTTTTCGAAAATGTAATTTTAATTTTTTTTGAACATTTTTTAATTTTTCGAAAATTTATAAAATAGGTTTGAAAATTATTACATGTTTGTTTGAAAAAAAATTTAAAATTATTATTTTTAATTAATTTTTTTCTTCCAAACGTTGTAAACTTTTTTCGAAGAAAATGTGATTTTATTATTTCTTCAAAAAGTGGTTTAAAAAAACTAAATTTCTTATTTCGAACAAAATTTAAAGATTCTTTTTGAAAAAAATTAAACATCTTTTTTAGAAGAAATTAAAATTACTTTTTTCAAAAAATTAAATTTTGAGTGCAAAATACATCCTTTTATAAGGAAAAAGATAAGAATGGCTTTCTTTATAAATCCTCATTAGTACTTAACGAGAAAATTATTTGCATCATCCGTCCAAGGGATGTATATCATGCACGAAGTATGTAATAGTTGAATGTATTGTGTCTAAAGTATCGACGAGGGATGTAATTCACACTTTTTTATAAATAAAGGATGTATTTTGTACTTCTCTCTAACCATTTATTTTATTTGTGAATTCATTTTGAATATTTAAATGGGGTCTAACTTTTGGCGCTAATTGTGTTTTCTCAATATATAATTTTGAAGATAAGATTAAAAAAAAAAGCAATTATGTACGTACAACTTTGTAGATACATTTATATATATACTATCTTATAAAGTCCTTATCTCAAAAGTTGAAAAAGATTGAATTTTTAACAATTCTTTAAATAAAATTGTTACAAACTATGTAATTGAAATTGACAAACAAATATAGAAACTATACAATATGATTTGCCAGTCATGTATTTTCAACAAGCTCTAACTTATATATCGGAAGCCAATAATCAGGTCTAATTATCTCAACATTATCAACAAAAATAAAGTTAAAGCTTTCTCAACAATTCTCTTAGATGTAACTACTTTACACAATTACAACTAATACAATCAATTCATTCCTTATATAATCGTGATGCAAGTTCATACTTATAACCCCACACGTATAAAAACACTTACAAACAACTTATTGCTCTCTCTGAACCCTAAAATACACGACCAACATAATTTTATCACCTTCTTAATCTGCCGAATCCGCCACAAAATGCTCGATGGTTTAGGTGGTTTTTAGTAGTTCCGACAGGGGGTATGATTTGTTAGTTTGGATGGCTTTGTGTAACAAGTTGTAACCTACCCCTTGCTTACATCATTATTCATAACCTTAACACTAATCGATGTTGCTTTTCTACAGAAAACCCAGCTGACGTCACTGATCTGGTTATGTTGCCTGAAAAGGTTAATGCCGTCACTTTATATGTATGTTTTTTTTAATGTTGTTAATATTGTTGTGCAAACTTTATTGTCAAATTATTTGTGTAAATTAGTTATAAAGTTTATGTTGGTCTCATGTTTCTTGGTTTCTAGCCGACCAAAATCTTTGTGGGTCTTCTTTTGATCAATGAGTGTCACAGATTAAAAAACACGACACATAACACTTTCGTCCTATGACAAATCCATCATTGTTGCCACCGAAACGGCAGCCACCATAACAACCTCTCTTTCGAATGTTACGGTGGGCTATGTAGTTTTGATAGGTGTTTTGGTTATGGTTTTAGTGTTTTTCTTTTCTTTTCGTTCAGATCTAACCAGATAGGTGGTCTTATTCTTGGTAACAAGTTTGAACTATCATTGTCATTGTTGCGATTTGGTTTAGATTACTGATGATTTTTTTTATGTTTATTAGTATTGTAATTTGTTTTCTCATAATTATTGTTATTCTTAGGTATTTAATGATGCCATTGAAGCATTGAGGGTTTCATATAGGAATATAAATCCTCTATGTGTACCCTTTGCAACTATCAATATGAGATCTGCAATGCTTGCCATGGTTATGGTGAGAATCTTTTTCAACGTCTCTGGTTATTATCTAATCTAACTCGTTTGCAATATTGTGCATATTTAGTGTTATGTTTAATTTACAAGAGATTATAAAATTTTGAGTTTAAGAAATAAACTTCTAATAAAATTTTGTTTAAAATTTGAAAATTTAGTTTATAAGAACTTAAGTACATGTTTGTGTACACAAAACTGATTTGAATAATGCTTATTCATATGTTTATAACTGAAAAAACATAAGGTTGTATGGTGCAAAATGTAGAACTACTTTGTGCCTTTGTGAGCAATATTTCTACATGACCAAGACGTATGACTTTCAAGCTACCTTATTCCTTGTGTCTTCAAATTCTTTTGGTCGGACAAACAACTCAGGAGGTGATTGGTTAAAACGAAGGAATGAGAAACGGAAGGCTGTTGATTGTTTAAAATTTTACGGACCATCATCGAACCATGTAACGACCATCCGAAGGTACCTACTACTTAACATCAATCATAAGTCAAACAATGCAAATAATTGTTATAGAACGATTCCAGTCCTCGACTCGACTACAACATAATCATTTTATTACAATATTACTGTAAAAAATCATATTGTTATAATTTTATTGTATTGTCACAAGTATTTGCATCCAATATTTTATATTAGGAAGAAACATCGACCCATCAGTAAGTTCATTGGATTGTGAAATCCAAATCAATGCATATTAGGAAGAAACATATCATAAATCGAATACAAAAATACACTTTTACCACGTCATATAGCATCATTCACAGGGCCGGATTTAGCATGTCCGGCAGGGGCAACCGCACACGGCCTCCATTTTGTAAGGGCCTCCGATTTCTTAAACATCTGTAAAGGTATATATTAATTTGTGGAGTATTTCATCTCGTTAATGGATTGTCTTAAATTAAGAATGCAAGATTTATTAAAAAAGAAACTTGATCTTGTGCGATTTACAGAAGAAAAAAAAAACTGTGTGTTGTATTGGAGAAGACAACCCAAAATATTGTTTGTGAGGCTAATATTCTGTTTTGTCGTTTATCAATGTTTTCAATAAATGTTACTGTAATTTTTTATAAAACTTACACTTTTTTGAAACGAGGCATCCGGAACCCGTGCGTTGCACTAATGGGGCATGGGTTGCTTTTCTTGAGGGCATGATATTTGTTGCTATTGAACAAATTGTAATATTGATTATTTTTAATTTAGTATTTCTAATTTTTTAAATAAATTTTAGTACTTTTATGTTAATTTTGTATTTTCTAATTGTTTATATTTAGTTTAATGACTTTTGTTGTTAAAATTATATAATGTAGGGGCTTTTAACAAAGTTATTTTTAGTATTTATTTAATTTA